>CM053809.1:107500-5107500 GCA_028671895.1 Oenanthe sinensis | reverse complement strand
CTAGGACAATGCTGTATGAGTCAAAACTTCCTTTATATTTTTGGGCTGAAGCAGTTAGCACGGCGTGTTATACACAGAATAGAACCCTGATTACAAAAGACTATAATGAGACGCCTTACTATCTGATGAATAAACGAAAACCATCTATCAAGTACTTTCACGTGTTTGGTGCCAAATGCTTTGTGTTAAGAGACAATGCACAACTTGGAAAGTTTGATGCCAAAGCAGATGAAGGGGTTTTCATTGGATATTATCTGGAAGTAGTAGCAGCGTACATGGTGTTTGTGCTTAATGATCGCAAGGTGGTTGAAAGCCTTAATGTCACATTCGACGACTCAAAGCTCCCTTCTATACAAAAAGAAGACAATGAGCCCACTTCCCTAAGATTTGAAAATATGGATATTGATGAAGTGGATACAGTTCCTGAGTCTGTAGTGCAGGGTAGTGATCCAATGATAAATAATGTAATTAATCAAGAGTCTAGTGTTTCGCCAATACAAAACACTAGGGCTGAGGGATCACCTTCCGTTAGACCTGGTACTAACTCAGGGGGAGTAAGTATGCACTCAGGGGGAGCAGCTCACTCAGGGGGAGCTAGTACTGGCTCAGGAGGAGCTAGTGGAAGTGCTTCTAGACTAAGTCACCTTCACTTACAAGATCAAGCTGAGTCATCAAGAACATTTGCTAGAGGAAATTATTGGTGATCCAGAAGCCGGAGTGACTACTAGAGGAAAAGCTAGAGCTGAAATTGCCACTGAGAATGAATGTCTATACTCAGTGTTCCTTTCCCAGATGGAACCTAAAGTGGTGGAAGAAGCTATAGATGACGCTGATTGGGTGATTGCTATGCAAGAGGAACTCAATCAGTTTGAAAGGCAGAAGGTGTGGAAGCTGGTACCCAGACCAAAGAATAGATCTGTTGTTGGGACAAAATGGGTATTCAGAAACAAGCTGGATGAAGACGGACTTGTAACACGAAATAAAGCTCGCCTGGTTGCTAAGGGTTATACTCAAAGAGAAGGAATTGATTATGATGAAACTTATGCACCAGTAGCAAGGCTAGAAGCAGTAAGGATGTTCTTGGCATTCGCAGCACATCATGGTTTTAAAGTCTATCAAATGGATGTCAAGAGTGCATTCTTAAACGGTGAACTGGATGAAGAGGTGTATGTCGAGCAACCTCCCGGGTTTATCGACAGCAAATATTGTGATTATGTTTATCGACTCTTCAAATCAGTATATGGCCTTAAGCAGTCTCCGCGAAAGTGGTATGAAACTCTGTCAGACTTCTTATTAGAAAGTGGTTTCACCAGAGGAGTAATCGACAAGACGCTTTTCTACAAGAAATGCAAAGATGATCTAATAATGGTGCAAGTATATGTGGATGACATTATCTTTGGGTCTGCAAATGAGAAGCTGTGTGCTAAATTCGCAAAGTTAATGCAATCAAGGTATGAGATGAGCATGATGGGAGAGCTGACGTTCTTTCTAGGTATTCAAGTTAGTCAGAAGAAGGACGGGATATTTATCTGCCAGACCAAGTACATTAATGATCTATTAAAGAAGTATGGTCTCGAAGATGTATCACAAGCTAAGACTCCTATGGCAACAGCCACGAAGCTTGACGAGGATAAAGCGGGAAAACCTGTAGACATCTCAAGCTATCGAGGTATGATCGGCTCTCTTTTGTATTTAACTGCTAGCAGACCTGATATTATGTTCTCTACGTGCTTATGTGCAAGGTTCCAAGAGAATCCTAGAGAGTCACATCTCATAGCCGTAAAGCGTATTTTTAGGTATCTCAAGGGAACATCAAATCTTGGGATTTGGTACCCAAGAGATACAGGGTTTAATCTTGTTGGCTATTCGGATTCAGATTACGCAGGTTGTAGAATAGATAGGAAGAGCACTTCAGGAAGCTGTCAGTTTCTTGGAAGAAGGTTGGTGTCTTGGCAAAGCAAGAAACAACACACAGTATCTACCTCGACAGCTGAAGCAGAATATATTGCTGCTGGAAGCTGTGTGGCCCAGATACTGTGGATGAAGAACCAACTCAAGGACTACGGTGTGGAAGTATCTAAGATTCCTATCATGTGTGACAACACAGGTGCTATTGCAATGACCAACAATCCTGTGGATCACTCAAGGACTAAGCATATTGATATAAGGTATCATTTTATTAGAGAGCATGTAGAAAATGGAACTGTAGCGTTGCATTTTGTGTCTACTGAACGTCAAATAGCAGATATATTCACTAAACCTCTAGACGAATCAACATTTTCTAGATTGGTTGGTGAATTGGGGATGCTTAACACCTGTTAGTTTTGCTACCTATCTGTTATAATTCAGTTTGTGTACATATTATTGTTGTTCATGAATATTCATAATTAATAATGTGTACTTAACTTCAAAAATGTATGTATTGCATGTCATATGGGGAAGTTAGAAAGTTTCATGAAATTAATCTTGTGCTGATCTGTGTATCTAAATGATTAATGTCTAATAATGTGATAGGATTTAATGCTAGACTTAATTTTGTAATGCATGATTTATTTGCTAAATTCCCTGTCGTTTCAAAATTGTAAGTTTCTAAAATGGTGTGAAAATTTGTGGTGAAATCTTGTGAATTTTACATATAAATGTTTAATTCACATAATTTCATTAAAATTTTCTTAGGTAAATCTCGATCTGTTTCTGGATCGAGATCGAGAACGACTTGCGAAAATTGCTTAAAAACTGTCAAGGTACATCTCGATCTATCCACATCGAGATCGACATCGAGATCGACATCGAGATCGACATCGAGATCGACATCGAGATGTAGATCGAGATGCGGATCGAGATCGACATCGAGATGTAGATCGAGATGCGGATCGAGATCGACATCAAGATCGACATCTAGATGAGGATCGAGATGCGGATCTCGAGATCGAGATGTGACTTGTCTCTTCAGTTTCTTTTCAAGCATGCCTATATATATATATTATAGCATTAAAAAGACTGTTCATTATTTCCATACATTCATTCACAGAGTTCCCTTCCCTGCCATTACATCAAGTTTTCTTGTGATTTTCTTAAACAAAAATCACTGACTGTTACGTGAAAGCATTAATCACTAAAACGAAACTCTGCTAAAATTTTGTCTAAAACTGTTGAACTTCTTGCGTTGTTTTTTAACGTCATTTGTGTTCTTGCAAACTAGTTCTTTAGTTTCTTTTCATTCGAGTGAGTTTATCTTTTTAGTCTCGTGCTTTCTTGTTCTTCAGTTCTTTTGTGTTCTTGAGCGAAATAGTTGTGGGTACTATTGTTTAATCCTTAAAGTGCAACTGAACCGCCACGTTTTGTGTTTTTCCGAAAAATAAGTTTTTTTAAACATAAACGGCTGTTCACTTTAACTTTCGAAAACTCAACCGTCAATCATTAGTGGGGAATTAAGTGGTCATTAGTGGGCAGTTAATTTGTTTTAAATTGTGTCACTAATTACGTGTGGTAATTTAGTGGGGGTAGTGTACGTTTTTTTTGTTGTTTAAATTTAGAACTTGTTCTCTAAAATTCATTGCAAAATCTTTTCGAACATCTCTTTTCTCGAAAACAAATTTAAAATGGCCAACCCAAATTTCACAATTCCCAAGACCAACTTTGTTAATCTCTCTGCTGATCGAGCAACTGGTAGATTTATTCACTACCAGTTCTGGATTGAATCCCTCAACAACACATCAATCATAAGTCATGCTTTAACCGCCTCTCCCATCCTGAATGTCGAAGCCCTTCAAGCTGCTTACTCAACACTAGAGATTCAGGGTGGAAAAGCAAATCCAACAGGCCTATCCTTTACTATTGGTGGTGCCAAATATGAAGTCAGTCTGCGGAAGTTCAATGAGTTACTCGGGCTTCCTATAGAAGATTATGCTTCGGAACCCACTATGGAGGATATGTTGCAATTATTCACGGAGATAGGTTGTCGCCCTCCCACGGGTCCTATCAAGGTAACAAAGGTTAACACCGGTATGCTACCAGCTGAGTGGGATTATGTAGTTCAAGCAATTCAACGCTGCATGTTCCCAAAGGACAAAGACTACAGGCCAATGAACAACAGCTGCCGGGTAATACTATATGGAGTGGCAAACAACAGGAAGGTGAATGTGGGCAAACATCTGTTGATTCAGTTGCTTGAGAGGTGGGCATTGGAGAAGAATGCATCTAGGAATCCGGAAGATGGTCTAGTCAAATGCTGGATGCCAAGATTTCTTCAGATGGTTCTGGATGACGTCCTTTCAAAGGAACACAGAAGAGTATTTCAAGGCTCTGAAAGGATGGCATGTTTTGATATGACTCTAAAGAGTATCTCCACCATGGAAACCCAGCAAAAGTCAAGACTTTTTGAGTTGCGCCTGACTCCGTACTTCCAGGATCTGCAAGATGAGTATGCTAGGAGGCATGCTTCTCAGTTTACTGCAGTAGAAGCTGAGAGTAGCGGTAACGAAGCTGAAGGTGGAGATCAAGTGCCTAGAAATTTGGAAGAAGCAGGTATGGATGCTGACATGGCCGAGGCAAATGTTGCAGAAGCTGGAGCTGACAAGGATGACGATCTTCTGAGTCAGGTACCTATTCTTGCTGATCTTGATCAATCATCAATTCAACCTGTTTTCTATAGCCGTGGGCCTGAAAACCCCCAGGCTCTATCCCAGGCTGCAAGCCCTTCTGTTCATAAATATTCAGCCAGCCCTAAAACTGGTGATAAAAGGAAGGCAAGCTTATCTGAGTCGAGTGATTCGAGTGGAGGGAGTGTAGGAGTTGAGAGGGTAGTCACGTCAGCAGCTCTGCCACATCCAAAGAAGCAAAATGTGGATTCAAACCCAGTGGCAACTGCACAACCTGTTAAGGCTAGTTCACCTCTCACAGCCACCACACCTCACGCTGGTGGCTCTCCTCTCCAAAATATTTCAACACATTCGCACTCGCCTAGGCATGTTGGTGAGAGTCAAGGAGGGGGTCCAGCTCAACAGCCAATAGGAGCTGGCCCTACCTCCCCTGAGTTGTCCGCTCAGGGCTCTTTGAGCAATTTCTCGGAAGGGGAATGGCAAACTGAGACTAGCACTTCTGATGCTAGGATCTCAGGAAGTTTTAATGCGGAAGAGTCTGTCGAATCCAGTACGGATGACGCTTCCTCATCTAAATCAGAAAACAAGTTGCTCGCAGAGCAACGACATCTGGTGACTGGTGGGTCTACGCCTCCAGAACAGCCCAGCGAACCAGAAAAGGTTCTTGGTGGACAAGGGGATGACATGGTCATAACGCCATCTCCTATCGTAGACACGGCGCTTAAAGGCTCAGTCTCACTGACCGATATCGCCGACCAACTCACCGCTAGTCCCCAGCGATTAGTGGATGAGGCTCTAGTACTGTTAGGCTCTAAACACGAGGGAGAGACATGGAGAGTAGATCCCTTCTTTTTAGGGATCTTGAGTGAAACAGAACCCGGCGAGAGTAAACAGTTTAACCCAAGCCAAACACCGTCCCCCAAATTGCAGGATCTAGTGAAGAAAGTGGAGGCTTTGGAGGCTGGAGTTGCTGGTGTTACTGCTGCTGTCTCTTCTCACTCTGGAAGATTGGAGGTTGGAGCTCAATTCATGGAGAACCTGATTGCCGTCCAAAATCAAATGATTGACAAGATAAACAATCTTGGATTGGCACATGTGGAGGTTGGGAGGTCAGTAGATGATGTCACTCATGGCATGTCTCAGGTTTGGACGAAGCTGAATGAACTACTTGATGCTGTCTTTGGACATAACAGGGCTGGACCTGGTCCTTCAACCGGTGGTGGTGGTGACGATAATAATGATGATGATGCTCCTGATGAGGCTAACACACCTAAGGGGGAGAAGGAGGATCAGGGTCTGAAAAAGCTGACTAGTAAGGGTCCGGTGATCGAGTCCTCAAACAAATCTGGTGAAAAGGTGGAGGAGGCTCAACCGGCTCGTAAGGACAAAGGCAAGCAGAAGATGGTAGTTGAAGAAGAAGCTGAGAAAGAAACACCTCTCGTCGATGCATTTATGGGAGATTCTGATGAGGATGAGATGGATGTAGAAGCCTTAGTGGCAAGGAGGTCGAGACTCGAGCAACGGGCAAGAGAGTGGGAACAAGAAAGAGGTCTAAATCCTGGCGGATCTGGCGCAGGAGTTGCAGGTGATGCAGGAGACCACTCGGTTGCTGACGAGCATGTCCCAGAAGAAGAAGTTGATGAAGCGGAGATGTAAGGAGAGATTTTCAGGGAAGCCAGAGAAAGAGTAAATGAAGAAGTGCTACAAGGGATAGTTGAAAAAGAACTAATGGCAAAGGAGAAGAGAGCGGCTCAGAAAACTCAGCATGAGTATGAAATGAAAAAGATCAAAGATCCTAAGGTCCAGGCTGACATAAGGAGGGAAGGTCCCGAGTGGGACAAGGCTAGAGAAGCCTTAGCTGGACCAAGAGCCTATGCTTATGACTCAGAAAGATTGAGCTTTCTTCTTCATAAGCTAGAAAATCTAAACCCTGGGCTGCTGAATTATCTAAATTGTATAAGACAGGGATGCACCTCCGTACAAGTCATATTCAAGGAGAAGGCATGGAATCTGATGATCACTTGGACACCCATAACAAAAATCGGGCCGTGTATGGTCGATGAAGCTTTCTTCCATGCAAGGGGTGCAAGTGAACTGGTAGAATTCGCTCACAAGGTAGACACCTCTATCAAGACTGGAGTGCTATTTAAGGAGAAATTGTTGAAGATGGCTGAAGACAGAGGGGTTGACATTATTCTAAATCCCTACCAGATCAGATATGTCCATGACAAGGTCTTGAGGATCGTAAATCTGCATGACTCGAAACTAACTCCGAGTGGAAATGTGCTGAAGGCAGTTGCAAAGCTAGTCCTCTCTAAGGGTTTTCTAACAAAGGAAAAGAAGCTGGTGGCTAAGGACTTGGAGAAGCTGATAAGAAGGCAAGACGCTAGATACAAGTTGCCTGAAGCTACACTACTAGTAGTTAAGAAGGAACCTGAAGACTATGCATTCGAGCAGCAAGACGAGGCAATAAGGGAGCATGTGTAGAGATACGGAGATCCAAGAATAGACATTCCAGAAGAAGGGGAAATAAGGGAGGAAGCTAATGCAGTGGTTAGTACAAATGTCAAGTTTGTCAAGAGCAAAGCTGAGAATGAGAATGATCTGCTAATCTATACAGACAAGCATCAGGTGGAAACCATCATTGAAATCAAGTATGACATCTTTGCAGAACACAGTCATGAAACACTGTGTATCATAAGGGAATTGATTGATGAGATGGATGATGTTGACGAGCTTGATCAGGATTATCTAAGGGTCACATTTGATAATTTCTGTAAGAGAAGAAAACAACTTGACATTCAGAGGCTACAACAATGCACCACCGCTATTGGCATTGGATACCCTAAGCAGCTGGTTATAAGGAAGAAAGGGGAAAAGGGGTATCCTGACAAAGTCACGAAGCTGAGGTTTGAAGACATTCCCACGAAGCTTACCACTCGCAGCATGGTTGAAAGGTGGTTGAGGTTGTTTCGAGATTACAAGATCAGAAATCATGTGGAAGCAGAAGGACTTAATCTTCTCAAGAAAAGAATGGATGAAGTCTGCAACCCTGAGTTCATGAAGAAAGAAAAAGCAGCCAAGAAGAAAGCTTGTGAGGAAGAGGAGCGCAAGAAATCAAAGTTTTAATGTATTATGCTTGTAATGTTTCTTTGCGTTGTAATTTGTTTTCTTGTTTTCCTGCATTGTAAATATATATTATCTGTTTTCTTGTGTAGTGTAAGGTAGAAGTTAGTTAGCTAAGTGTCTTGAAATTGGTTTATATTAGGCATCAATTATTTCGCGAAGTTCGGCGGTGGTAATACTGCTAAAAGGACTTCAGAAGGATAATTGAAGATTGAGTGGACCGTGCTCTTAAAGTACTTAGAGAAAATCTCTAGAAGAGCATGAAGCCATTTAATCGAGCCAACAGGTGTCCAATTTTGGCACTTGAAGTATCAATAATAGACATGAAGTTAATTAATCAAGCCAAGCATTATGCAAGTTGACATGATCTTTTATGAATGTTATTTTATCTTTTTCAGTCCCTGGTTAGTTGAGTTATCCTCATTGTGAATTTGGTTGTCATTGTTAGACAATCAAATAGGGGGAGATTGAAAGGCATAGGTGTACTAACTTGTAACACTTAATTACTATGTAACTCAACTAAGTAAAAGATAAAACAACAGCAAAACAAGAGAAACTTAAGAAGCACATGGAATCAATCAACTGAAGAAATGGTGATGATACTTGGTAACTACAAGTAACTAATTTGATTAATCAAGGATGCATAAGTGAGAAGAAGTTCAATCTCAGTATTGCTCATGCCCTAACTTATCTAATGGAGAATCAAATTAATGACAAAGAAGTATCAAGAAGACCAAAGTGATTTCATGTGATGAATCTAAACAACTGGATAATGTAAAGGTTAATCAACAAATGAGAACTGACATTCAGAAGCAAGAACCCCTACAAGACTAGTCACTTATGAACCAGACCTTTGCATCAAGTGTCAGGACATTGGAGGCAAGTTCATGTCAGTAATAGAAGATCTCATTTGAATTGAGTGAGGAAAAGAAATTGAAGAAGCTAGGGAAACTTGCTCATAAAGGTTAATCCACAATTGGTCACTAAAGAAAGTCAACATTCGATGAGTGCATATTTGCCAAGGCAAATGTCGATCCACAACAGATCGAGATGCGGATCGATATTGAAAATTAAAGATAAACATTGCAAAGGCAAATCTCGATCCACGGCAGATCGAGATCGAGATCGAGATCGAGATTCTCCCAGATCGAGATCGAGATCTTCACAGATCGAGATCGAGATGGGTCCAGGCGAAGATCGAGATGCGGGTAGATATGTAACATTTAATGTTCAAGGGACAAGTGGCTTATTGTGAACGGTTGATCCAGAGTTGTTGGGAAAGTACTTTTTGTTGTCGAAGTCCTGATTGGGCCACGTACACAAAAAGGACAAGATCAAGACTACATGACATTATAAAAGCAGCACTTTGTTTTTATTAGTAGATAGACTTTTATCTCTGTATTTCAACGATATATTAAAAAGAGAGAGCATTTACTGTAAAACAATAGTGAGAGAGAGGATCAGTTGAATCTAGCTTTAATTGCTGTATTTATTGTTCAACTGATCATGATGCCTTTATGAATGTTGTAGCAAATCCTTCAATGAATATAATGATATATTCTTGAAATTCTGTGTCATAATTTATTACCTGCATATTTATACATTCTCTCATTATTCTAAAAAGTTGTATTCACCCCCCCCTCTACAACACTTTGGACCTAACATTATGTCTTCTCAAATTAGTTCTTGTTGTAGTCCATTTTCTTCCCGTTCTTGAAACAAAAAACTTCTTCTTCTTCTTCTGGTACGTCAACCAATCGGCTTGCCTTAGCTGCTCATGTGTTAAGTGAAAGTCTTAATATGTCTTATACTCAGCCTCCTTGACTTTCTTGATTTTGTGTTTATCAATGTAGTTAGAAAAGGTTCTTGGATATGTAACTTCATTGACATATGAATCCATCCCATTAAACAGATCATCATTTGGAATTTATTCTTCTTCTAAACACTCCGCCTCAGTGCATGTGTAATATTCGTATTATTTATTTAGTTAGTATTATTATTAATTAGAATTAGATTAGAATTAGAATTAGTAAGACTATTTAATAATATTTATTTTTAATAATATTTGACATATAATAGAATTTGTTTTTCATAAAATTTGATTAAGAATATAATTAGTAACTAGATTATTTTTATCTATGAGTCTATATATATACACACTCGGCCCTTATAAATATCTGTGAATTCTATTAAAACCCTAAAAATATATTAAAGCGCAGCTGTAAGTCGAAGAGGAGAATAGAAGGAAAATGTCATAAAAGGAGAAAGAGAAATAGGGGATTGCATTCATTCTGCATATTCTGTAAAAGGAGTAAGTGTTATAATCTTTATAATTATCATATGTCCTTGGTTATTGTGTTGTACCCTCGCATATGATTAATTATTAAATATTTTGATTGCCTGCACATGTATGTAATAGGCATGTTAGCTTGAGTTCTGACTAGGTGAATAAACAGTCAACTAGTTTAGTCATTTTCCAGTTTATGGATTATACAACACATGGTATACAATTGAGCGAGTCATACGAGAAATCAAGTTTTTATAATTCGAGTTATATATGTTATGTTTCAAAGTTATTAATGGTTGCAGCGAGTGTTCTATAGTTAATAATTATTTATCCTGTTTCAAATTGTTATTTTAATAATTTATTATCTTTAATAGTTAACTAATATAGATAATAATAAATTTTATTTCTAATATTTTAGATCTGGAATCGGGAGTACGTTTAGTGGATTTTTGCAGATTTTAGTTAGTGTTTGAGATTTCTATTTTTGAGGTACGGATTTCATCCACTTTTATTTTGGCGTTACTTTTTTTAGGGTTGACTATATTCGATTCATTATCTTAGTAAATCTGTTCCTTCCGTTATTATTCATTTTAACTATTTTGATTTTTCTGAAAATTATTTTAAAATATGTTTAGAAATATTTAAATATTTGTTTCAAATTTTTTTGAAAATTATGTATGTTACATATCTGCAAAAAATATTTGAAATATCTGTTTCAGGTTGTTTTTAAATTATGAAATTATTTTATTTGAACCCATAGAGTGATATAGGGTATACCGAGTTAACCAACTGTAGAGGTACTACAACCATGTCATTGCGACACCAGTGGCATGACACTTCTGTGACAGTGTGAATGATCATGACGTATCCTTCTGTTAGCTCAGGAGGCGATCATTGACCATTTTGATATTTGTTTGCGGATACGTGGGTGCACCCAAAATTTGATTTGATTTATGATTTGATATTTGATAGTGACGTTGTGTATGCCGTATACGTTATCCGGTTTCTTGCACGCATTAGGTACCTTATGATGTGTGTATATGTTATCTATTTTGATATTGGTATGAAATATCCTAACCCCTCTTTTTTTTAGCCTTGTCATTAAAATTAAAGTTTATTTATTATTGTCAAATTAAATATCTAGCGTTTTGTTTTATAAATTGTATTCCGATCCATCCTGGATATTTGGCTCATGCCGTATTTTTTTTCTGGAAGGTACTTAGGGGGATCTTGGGATGTGTGATGGAGAGCTATCTTTATTCCATTTATTAGGACGTTTGAACTTCTCGCGTTTCTTTTTAGACAGTATTTATTATTAGAGGTTTTGGATTAATTCGCATTTATTGCTTTGAATTGTTTTGGAGGTTTTAATATTATTTTTGAGACTTGTTGAACCTATTTAATTATTATAAGGTAGATTTTAGCACTCTGTATACAGATTTGTGGTTTGAAAAGTAACTCTTCATCTCATTTTGGGAAGGGGTGTTACAAAGATCACATCAGAGCTTAGGTTCTTTCTTGGAGGAAACCTATTTAGGTTTGACATGTGAGTTTGGGTAGCCGTTAGGTATTCTATTTTGATATTTCACTTAGTTGCGTTAATTTCAATATTATTTCACTCTTGTAAATTTTAGAAACTACTCCAGCCTGACTCTTTTTGCGAATTTCATTCGTATCTGTATTTTATATTGTGAATCTTTTTATTCTTCGAATTTTTATATTATTTGAATATGTTTCGACTCGTTTTATTATTTCTTTCTCATCTATTCAGAATCTTGCAGTTTAGCCTTCGTAAATGAACCTTTTATGTGCATTCGTGACAAGTATCAAGAGTGTTTATGTAACGCCCCCAAATCCGGGGTCATGGATCTGGTTGTCACTGCTGAAATTCTCAATATAAAATCAACCATGTAACGATTATAATTTCACCTGTCAACATTCAATAACTGAAAAATACATATGCGACCCCAACTCTCAAGAATCTTTTAGGTTATAGGGCTAGAAATAAGAATCCCAAGTCAGACATCAATTATTACATTTCTCAACAAGTCAAATCATACTTGTGACCCCCTCCATAAAGTTCCTCAAATTTTTATTTTTAGCAACAATTTCTCAATGACCACAAATTACTATAATCAGTCTCTATTTACACAAATCTTATAAAACTAGTATAACTTCGATAAGAAGTATACCAGCTACCAATAATGTTGTATACAAGATAATATTTATTACATATCAACTTATAAATAATCTTACACCAGATTTAGATACTCTGAACCAAATCATCTTCGTAATGGCATCCTGCCTCCTTCTTCTGAACTATGCGGATAAGTCTCGCCAATCTACCTTTTTCTGAAAGGTTAATATTTGAAACAAGCAAGTATGAGCGAAAGAAATGCTCAGTAAGTTTATTAATAGAGAACAATATGATATTTTCAACATAAGGGGTTTTCAGCTTCGATATATACATAATACTGAAAGAAACATTTGTAACAACAAATTTCTAAACAGAAGAGAGGTTTACTGAATTCTAGAAATGGTTCACCTCAATAACTTTAAAACAATTTTGATATTTATTCATAGCAAATCTCATAGAGAGAAGCAAGTACGACAACTTCAGAATTGAACAATTTAGAAGTTCGCAATAAATCAGAGTTCACGATGCAAGAAGGTGCTCAAAATAAGTATGCAGTTCGAGTTACTACAAAAGGAATAAACAAAAGTTCAACAGTTCTCATTAACACTATCGGTAATTTAGCACCTTGGCTTTCGTTATAGTGTAGGACCAACGAAAGTTCAACAGTTCCCATTAACACTATCGATAACTTAGCACCTTGGCTTTCGTTATAGTGTAGGACCAGTGAATGTTCAACAGTTCCCATTAACACTATCGATAACTTAGCACATAGGCTTTTATTACAGTATTAATGTCAAATTCCAATTGGAAGAAGTGGGACTATACAGGAGCACACCCACAGTACACGATGATCAGTCGTATAGTACCGTGAAATTTTCTACTAGTAGATGGATGATCCGTCACTGGTCATCATCCTGGCAACACATGGGCCAAAATATTTATCCGCTGGGCCGGTGTCAATCGACCTCTTACGCTAACCGGGCGACATCAAAGGCCCAAATTTATCTGCTGGGCCGGTGTCAATCGATCTCTTACGCTAACCGGGCGACATCAAAGGCCCAAAAATTTTCTCCAGTCCCTTGAAGAACCCTATCCATACCTGGAATGGAAATTAATCCAAGTTTCCCAAGCGTAGCGCTTGTTGATAGGTCCGATTTGGAAAGATGATAATTTATCTGGAATGAAATTGAATTCAAGGTCCAAAAGGCCTCAATTCTCTTTTAAGATCTCAACACCAGTTGTTTGATTAACTTCCAGAATTATGGGGAAGTAATCTCGTATGTGCAGGTTGACCTTCGGTCAACTAATCCCTATTGGGTTAAGTTTTTTTCGACTAAGAAGTTTCAGCAATCAATAATTCAAGGTTCCAACAATTTTGTAAAACGAGGTTCACAAGCTCGATACAATTTTATAATAATTCATGAAATTGAATCCAACGTTGAATCAGTTATTGACAAGATAATTTTGAATATAACCTTTGAATACATATAGGTTAAGAACATAAAGTTTGCAAGGCACGAGTTTGAGAAAGAACACTTGCATAAACATGCTTCACAATATTCTCATATAGAATAAAAGTACGGAGTTAGAAAACTTACCTCTAGTCCTTAGCAACGGACAGACATTCCAATTAAGTCTCCTTTTCTCACAATATGGAATATATTTTCTCCCGTTACTAGATGTCATAATACTTCAACTCGATAATATTCTAACAGAACAAAATATATATCAGCTCGGTCTCATATCCCAAGCAAACACAACTCAAATATACATTTAGTTATTAAAACCCAAAATCAAACCAACTAAATAAATCCTCATTGGGAAACCAAGCACTTTTTATTATAGACTTGCTTTACCACTTATATCTCCAAAATGTCCTTTTTAAAACTATTCCCCCATATTATCTCACTATAGACTTTCACATTCCTTAAATTATGCGTGTCTATTTCATTACGGGTTTAAAACCATATAATCACTCAATATTCAACTAAGCTGACTTAAGTCTTCAATCATTACTGTTTATCTCTTTCAAATCTCGCCAACTATTGACTTCACTTCCTTTAGTGAATCAACCTAACAACTTTATTATCTTTATGTCTTCATCTTAATCAAACCCTTAGGGTCAACCATTTTACGCTTAAATCTTTCGTTTCCAAAATTTGTTAATTTTAAACGCTTATTAGGCATATGTGAATGTCTTTTCCACAGAAAATTGGGCATGACCTTTTTGTAAATCGGACTACCCACCTGTTTTCAAACCAAGCCAATCAACAATTCATACTACTATAAAGTTAACTCATTTTAAAACCAATTCCTTCACCATACTATAGTCAATTCCGGTTTTAATCATAACATTTTAAAAACCAAGTCAAACTCGCCCTAACTGACGGTGGCCAATGACTATTTTATAAAAATCCGGAATGACTAAGTAGGTCCAATAATTTTATAATATACAACTTTATACAATTCTTGACTCCAACACATTAACTAAAACTTGAAACATATTACTCTGTCATAAGGAAATTTTTGAAATAACCTTTTTGTAAAATGACATATCCCGGGTTCACAGCCCCTCAATACGAATCACAAAATAATACTATTTCAACAATTAACCCAACTTCTAGCATTTTTAATAAATTGAGTTTTAATCCGATTAACTCGAATCTTTCTCTGAAGTCATCCTTGGCATCCCTAGTTTATTAGACAAAAGTTTCAGATTTAATGGGATGGCCTAACTAGTGTGATCATAGCCTCCAAGTTAGGTAAAAACAGTTTTTCAAGATTCTGCGCTACCGTTACTAATTAATTCATATCTTTTCGCTCGTAACTCCGATTGACATGAATTTTATGCCTAAACGATCTAGAGACCATCCTCTACATATCTATGTCAAGAACTGGTTCAGAAATACAGGGTAACCCCTTCGGTTTCCCCAGGTCAGTTATGGCCAGAAAAAAATGGCGTGGTTATGTTTGTACGCTCAACGTTTCCCCAATTTTTACACTACTCAAATTCAACCCAAACAACTCCAACACAATTTATACTACTACTTGAACATATAACCAATCAATTCCAAGTGATTTCTCATTTTTATTATCATCCATTTGTTACCAATAAATCACCAAAACTCATCCACCAATTCATCTTATTTTTAAAACAATCTTACTACTTCACAATCAATCAATTCATTCCATATCATTCTATACCCTTAACATCCATCAACTTTAATCAATCCCAAACTCCTCATTTAACCATATACTACATCATACATAAACTTCAAGATATTTAGACCAACCAAGCTTATGAAATATAACCTTAGAATCAAATGAACAAGTTATGCATTTCTATAACTATCCATGCTTAAACTACATTATCCATAACTCTTTCAATCAAAGGTCAAAAATTACTAAACTTTACAAACTTCTAGTAAAGAGATTTATGAATATCTTTCATTATTTGATAAACAAGAAATAAAGTCCATAACACCTTCAAAATCACTCCCCAAAACTGGACAGTAAATCTGGAAATTAAAAATGCTCCTGGGCATACTTTACTCAAACATTTTTCATAAATCGAAAAATAAACATTTTACTACCAATTTGCTACATCCTCTTCCTGGATATCAATCCAATCTTGCATAAAAATGTCATATCCAAAACATTTCATTTAGGGTAAAAACGAATTAACCAAACTCAAAAACCGAACACAACAATTTCTGGGTTGCACGGCCTTTACTAAAACTCGCATAACTTTTTACTCGTTAAATGAAATTACATGAAACCTTTGAGGGTGTAAACTAGACTCCAAGTAGAATGTAAACCCAGCAAACCACTACCCAGTAATGGCCATGAGTAGACAGAACATATCCTCAAAAATAGGACAGCTACACGAAAACTGGGAAATCAACTCTACTGCGCACCACTTACTCTATCATTTTTAATAAATCCAAAAATGTTCCATAAATTACCAAATTTTACAGACCTCTTCCTTAGTCACCTATACACCTTAAATAAAAATTTCAGTTCGAATTAAAGAGTTTACTGTTAGGGAGTATACTGAACTATTCGTTTGAAGTATATGACATTGTCCTTTTTATTGAGAATCTTGAATGCATATTTTAACACTGTTTGTATATTATATATTGTGGATAATCTAGTATCAAATGGGATAACAAAAGATTAGATTGTCAGTGTCTATATATAATATAATAAATGTTCACAGTTTAAGTGGAGTTAAACAAACCACTGGAATGACTGAAGTATTATTTGGAAATAATCTATCTTGATTATTGAATAATACTTGTATGCTTTGTGTATATTGAACGGGATTAAAATATTAGAATTGTTCTTCTATTCTGATAATAAAGAAGAACTAAGATTCTATAATATTATTATTGCTTAGGTTCTTAATCCGGATACAGTGATTGACACTTGTATGCAATGCACATGTTTTGATTCATATGTGATATGATTTTTTGTTAATCACAATATTATGTTTTGGACAATGACATTGCATACAGAGTGGGATATTGACTATAAAAGGAAACCGTGTCCGAAAATATTCGGGTGATGATGTCCTCTTGAAAGCTCATAAAGATAATTATGCTTTAGTCCTGCAGGCAGATTTGTTCTTGCATAATTATAAGGTTGAGTGGATGATCAAGGATAAAAGATATTGATTAAATTAATTATCAGAAATTAATTTAATTAATGGACATTCGATATCTTAAACATGGGGAATTTAATAAGCAAATAATATTGGAGCCGAATTAAATAATTAAATTACGGCATTAGGAGAGGTAGTGCAAATATTAATTCTTTAGTGGATTGAATTAATATTTAATGACATTGGGCTTGACCCAGAATGTCATTGGAAGGCCCGACCTAATTATCCAGGATCCCTACTGTAGCCTATATATTCATCTTATTCTCTTCTAGCTAAGGGTTGGAAAATACTAGGGTTTTTGTGAGCAGCTGTTCAAGGAGGCAACCAAGAACTAGGGTTCCAAGATCTCAAAGTTAGAAGGGAGGCAACCTTGGGAGGATCGAAGGCCACACTTCGCTCAAGGTGAATACGGGAATACAGTAGAAGACGTGGATTTGAATCGCTTGCGCCGTAGCGATTAAGGTTAATTTTCTATTCAAACTCGTTCGTTTTCATATCATAAAACGCAGCATCATGATTCGATTGTCCCAACATTTACCTAGGTGAAATATTGCTCCAAATTTCAGTGTTTAGTCAAATTCGGAGGTTATGTATAAGTTACACTAAAACTGCCATAACTCCTAGCTCGTAAATCCGATCAACGCAAAATTAGCGCCCAAATAAACTAGAAATCATAACCAACAACTTTCATTAAGACTTCAACTGAAGAAAAAGAAATAACAATTTCCGAATCAGTGCTTTAAAAACAGGGCAGTTGCTAGTTTAAGAGAAATTATAGTTATAAGGAAAGAGTTTATACCTCTTTAGTCAAACCCACCAAGAATCAAGCAACCAATCATTCTCTCCCTCCTCTTTTCTTCTTCAATCAGCTGAAATGGAAGTGGAGAGTAGCTTGCTTACATCCTTTCTCCTCTTCCTCTTCCTCTTCCTCTCTTTTTCTCTCTTCTCTCTTCTTTTCAATCGGTGAAATGAAGAAAATGAAAAGGGGCGGCTGATTTTTGTGGATAAAAATGGGTGGAGTGGTGGTTTATAAGCCCCACAAATAAAATTTTAGCCTTACTCCTTGTTTTTACTACTACACTCGGTTAAATCATATTTTGAGCTAAACATTCTAATTTGTAAAAATTAAATTTCTTACATAATTAAATACTAGAATATTTTTGAAGATTTATTGCAAAAGAATTAGAATTAAATCTAATTTTTCCAAATTGATATGCATTTTACAAATCATTAAATCTTTTAATGATTTTGAGAATAAAACTCATTTTAAAAATAAATAAGAATGAGAATAAAATATTCCTAGAATGAAATCATATTTATAAATATGTAATCTCATTCTTAAAAATATCTCAAAACTTTTATAAGCGAGAATCAAAATTAATTGATTTCCCTCTTGATTTGAATAAAATATATTAAATTTTATTCAACGACCATTTAATAAAAATAAAATCTCCATCTCTACAAATTTTTATAAATCCTCAAATACTTACATAAATATTTTTCCCCATTTAAACAAATAAAGTATTCACCTGAATAAAATACTGACTCGAGATATCGACTCGATCAGTAAAATTTTTAAACAAACACAATTCCTCTGAATCGGGAATTAACTAAATAAATAACGTTGGAAATCCATCCAACTAGAGAAAAAAAATTCCTCCAATATTTCAGAAAATTAATAATTATTTACATAATAATAAAAATTAAATTCTGAAAATCTGGGTTGTTATTGTCTACCCACCTTATAAGGATTCCGTCCTCGGAATCAGCTAAGGAAATCACAAGGTTCCCTTTGTAAACTTTTCTATTACTGTTACCTAAGTTGACTTAACAACCTACTGGCTTATCTTAAAACGTTTCTCTAAAACTTCGAATTAAATATGGAATATCAACCCACACCATTGTTACTAGAGTTTCACATGCGCCACGAGCCTTCGTCAGGCTACCCAACTTCTCGATAGAATAACTCTCCTTGATAGGAAGAAAATAAGCCGACTCAGTTTCTCTGTCCAGCAACACTCTACTCGCATCATGATCCCCTTTTTTTTTGTTCTCGGTAATCTCACCACAATTCTCACTTCTTATTAATGAAGTTAACTCATTATGACTTGGTTGGCATACCTTTAAAACTTTTAGAGATAACAAGAATCATGGAATTTTGAATAGAAAAGATTCCATATCAATGCATGTGTCACATAATTGTGGTCGTCAAATTATGAGTTTTAAAGTAGTCATCATTTTCAAAATGAAAGAGTGACTGAGAGATCAATATGATCAAACGAACTCAATGTTGCATGTCTTATTAAGACACTCACAAGTAAAGGGGTGTTTCCCATTCTTATGATGTACAACTCACAAGCGATGACGTCCCATCAAACTTCTATCACACAGACAGATAGTCCTTGTGTCCCCTATAAATAAGGTTGTTCATCTCAGTTGGAGTAAAGAAGTATGAAATGAATTCAAAATCAGACCAATAAAATTCTTCTTTTGATAATTAATTATCTAAGGCACACCTTCGGATAAAACTGAACAGACTCCAAAGGTGTTATTTTCGGGGAAAAGAATAATCAGAAAAGAAAGTATTGGTACACAACAATCAAGTGAGGAATATATTGCAAATAGAGTTATCCACCACTTGGAGAAAAATGGAAGTTCAAGTATCACAAACTCGACAGGGCCTCGGAAATTTGAAAGTAAATACCACAACAGCCTCTGGAACAATTGAATACCCAAGTACGGGTGAACAACAATATCAAAAATATAACTCAGAAGAGGAAATATATCTTCTAGCAAAAGTCTCCCTTGGAGAGGTTTCCTAATAAATCATATGAAATGAAGGTATTGCCAAGGTCTTCACAGATGCACTATCTATCAATTCTTCGGAAAGATCACCGTTTAACTATAACTCTAGTTCTCCACGTCCTGAGGTTATCGATATCCTACATCATCGTCGACTCGTAATAATCTCTGAAGATTCCACAGTAGACATCAACAGTCGCAAAGAGTTTTATCCAACTCAGTACAGTCATCTCAAGCAAATGCTCTAATTTTTAACTTATTCATTGGTACTATATCCAATAGTCCAACACGAACTCCACATGAGCTCAAACGTCCTCACATAACTATACACAATCCTACACACTCTCGTTTCTAGTTTACTATAACCTCAACTCTGTTACCATTTTATAACGCCCCCAAATCCGGGGTCATGGATCTGGTCATCACTGCGGAAATTCTCAATATAAAATCATCCATGTAACGATTATAATTTCACCTGTAAACATTCAATAACTGAAAAATACATATGCGACCCCAACTCTCAAGAATCTTTTAGGTTATAGGGCTAGAAACAAGAATCTCAAGTCAGACATCAATTATTACATTTCTCAACAAGCCAAATCATACTTGTGACCCCCTCCATAAAGTTCCTCAAATTTTTATTTTTAGCAACAATTTCCCAATGACCACAATTACTATAATCAGTCTCTATTTACACAAATCTTATAAAACTAGTATAACTTCGATAAGAAGTATACCAGTTACCAATAATGTTCTATACAAGATAATATTTATTACATATCAACTTATAAATAATCTTACACCAGATTTAGATACTCTGAACCAAATCATCTTCGTAATGGCATCCTGCCTCCTTCTTCTGAACTATGCGGATAAGTCTCGCCAATCTTCCTTTTTCTGAAAGGTTAATATTTGAAACAAGCAAGTATGAGCGAAAGAAATGCTCAGTAAGTTTATTAATAGAGAACAATATGATATTTTCAACATAAGGGGTTTTCAGCTTCGACATATACATAATACTGAAAGAAACATTTGTAACAACAAATTTCTAAACAGAAGAGAGGTTTACTGAATTCTAGAAATGGTTCACCTCAACAACTTTAAAACAATTTTGATATTTATTCATAGCAAATCTCATAGAGAGAAGCAAGTACGACAACTTCAGAATTGAACAATTTAGAAGTTCGCAATAAATCAGAGTTCACGATGCAAGAAGGTGCTCAAAATAAGTATGCAGTTCGAGTTACTGCAAAAGGAATAAACAAAAGTTCAACAGTTCTCATTAACACTATCGGTAATTTAGCACATTGGCTTTCGTTATAGTGTAGGACCAACGAAAGTTCAACAGTTCCCATTAACACTATCGATAACTTAGCACCTTGGCTTTCGTTATAGTGTAGGACCAGTGAATGTTCAACAGTTCCCATTAACACTATCGATAACTTAGCACATAGGCTTTTATTACAGTATTAATGTCAAATTCCAATTGGAAGAAGTGAGACTATATTGGAGCACACCCACAGTACACGATGATCAGTCGTATAGTACCGTGAAATTTTCTACTAGTAGATGGATGATCCGTCACTGGTCATCATCCTGGCAACACATGGGCTAAAATATTTATCCGCTGGGCCCGTGTCAATCGACCTCTTACGCTAACCGGGCGACATCAAAGGCCCAAATTTATCTACTGGGCCGGTGTCAATCGACCTCTTACGCTAACCGGGCGACATCAAAGGCCCAAAAATTTTCTCCAGTCCCTTGAAGAACCCTATCCATACCTGGAATGGAAATTAATCCAAGTTCCCCAAGCGTGGCGCTTGTTTATAGGTCCGATTTGGAAAGATGATAAATTATCTGGAATGAAATTGAATTCAAGTTCCAGAAGGCCTCAATTCTCTTTAAATATCTCAACACCAGTTGTTTGATTAACTTCCAGAATTATGGGGAAGTAATCTCGTATGTGCAGGTTGACCTTCGGTCAACTAATCCCCATTGGGTTAAGTGTTTTTCGACTAAGAAATTTCAACAATCAATAATTCAAGGTTCCAACAATTTTGTAAAACGAGGTTCACAAGTTCGATACAATTTTATAATAATTCATGAAATCGAATCCAACGTTGAATCAGTTATTGACAAGATAATTTTGAATATAACCTTTG
The DNA here is from genome assembly GCA_028671895.1 of Oenanthe sinensis. Classification (NCBI taxonomy): domain Eukaryota; kingdom Viridiplantae; phylum Streptophyta; class Magnoliopsida; order Apiales; family Apiaceae; genus Oenanthe; species Oenanthe sinensis. The sequence continues at coordinate 5,085,722 of CM053809.1, read as the reverse complement.
AATACATATAGGTTAAGAACATAAAGTTTGCAAGGCACGAGTTTGAGAAAGAAACACTTGCATAAACATGCTTCACAATATTCTCATATAGAATAAAAGTACGGAGTCAGAAAACTTGCCTTTGGTCCTTAGCAACGGGCAGGCATTCCAATTAAGTCTCCTTTTCTCACAATATGGAATATATTTTCTCCCGTTACTAGATGTCATAATACTCCAACTCGATAATATTCTAACAGAACAAAATATATATCAGCTCGGTCTCATATCCCAAGCAAACACAATTCAAATATACATTTAGTTATTAAAACCCAAAATCAAACCAACTAAATAAATCCTCATTGGGAAACCAAGCACTTTTTATTATAGACTTTCTTTACCACTTATATCTCCAAAATGTCCTTTTTAAAACTATTCCCCCATATTATCTCACTACAGACTTTCACATTCGTTAAATTATGCGTGTCTATTTCATTACGGGTTTAAAACCATATAATCACTCAATATTCAACTAAGCTGACTTAAGTCTTCAATCATTACTGTTTATCTCTTTCAAATCTAGCCAACTATTGACTTCACTTCCTATAGTGAATCAACCTAACAACTTTATTATCTTTATGTCTTCATCTTAATCAAACCCTTAGGGTCACCCATTTTACGCTTAAACCTTTCGTTTCCAAAATTTGTTAATTCTAGACGCTTATTAGGCATATGTGAATGTCTTTTCTACAGAAAATTGGGCATGACCTTTTTGTAAATCGGACTACCCACCTGTTTTCAAACCAAGCAAATCAACAATTAATACTACTATAAAGTCAACTCATTTTGAAACCAATTCCTTCACCATACTATAGTCAATTCCGGTTTTAATCATAACATTTTAAAAACCAAGTCCAACCCGCCCTAACCGACGGTGACCAACTACTATTTTATAAAAATCCGGAATGACTAAGTAGGTCCAATAATTTTATAATATACAACTTTATACATTTCTTGACTCCAACACATTAACTAAAACTTGAAACATATTACTCTGTCATAAGAAATTTTTTGAAATAACCTTTTTGTAAAATGGCATATCCCAGGGTCACAGTCCCTCAATACCAATCACAAAATAATACAATTTCAACAATTAACCCAACTTCTAGCATTTTTAATAAATTGAGTTTTAATCCGATTAACTCGAATCTTTCTCCGAAGTCATCCTTGGCATCCCTAGTTTATTAGACAAAAGTTTCAGATTTAATGGGATGACCTAACTAGTGTGATCATAGCTTCCAAGTTAGGTAAAAACAGTTTTTCAAGATTCTGCGCTACCGTTATTAATTAATTCATATCTTTTCGCTCGTAACTCCGATTTACATGAAATTTGCGCCTAAACTATCTAGAGACCATCCTCTACACATCTATGGTTCAGAAGTACAGGGTAACCCCTTCGGTTTCCCCAGGTCAGTTATGGCCAGAAAAAAATGGTGTGGTTATGTTTGTACGCTCAACGTTTCACCAATTTTTACACTACTCAAATTCAACCCAAACAACTCCAACACAATTTATACTACTACTTGAACATATAACCAATCAATCCCAAGTGATTTCCCATTTTTATTATCATCCATTTGTTACCAATAAATTGTTGGGTTCCGAGGCATAAAACGCAGCGGATTAAACGTAAATATAACAAAAATTCGGAACCCTAAACGCAGGATCATGTATAAGTTCGGACTGATTATTGTGAAACGGAATCATACCTTTTCATGGTCTTGACTTCTACGAACTCAACGGAGATCCTACCTTTCACGACTCGTGTCTTCTTCTCGAAAACACCTCTATGGTATCCACACGAGCACCTTCAAGAACGTCTCACGATCTTGATTATGGAATGGATGTACTAGCCTCCCTTTTGATGATTTCGAAATTGTTCTTCTTTCTGCCTTCTTCTCCTTGCTGCTGCCTGCTGCCTCTAGGTTTTTTTTTTCAAAAACGTCATCCCTCTTAACCCTATCATTATCTATTTATAATGCTGGTTAAGAGGCCCAATCAGCAACCCATAACAGCAAAGCCTAACCCATGTAGGTTTAGGATTAAATAATAAAAACTGAATTTCTATTATTTAATTAATAACTAAGTCATACTTAATTATTAAGGGCAGAATTCAAATTCGAATTATATTATTTCAATTAATTAAGTCTCACTTAATTAATATAATAAAATTCAAATAATCATCAATTAATTTAAATCTATAATTTAAATTAACTATTCCTTGAAGTGCTCTATGTGTGTGACCCTATAGGCTATTATTTAATTAGCAATAATTTTATTCTCCAATAAAATTATAAACAATGAGCGGTATCTAGTAATACATCATTGCTACCCAATTAAATAATAATTAAATCGTGAATCGATAAAACCTTTCGTGATTAATGTTTCCGTGTAATATAATCCCTTTAACCATATATATTATAGATTAAATTCGAGGCATGTATTTAGTCATCCTTTACAACATTTAATCCGGGTTTACTTGATCCATGAGTAGACTATGAAAACAAATCATTATTTGAGCACGGCCATGCATTTTATAGTCTCACTCAATCAAGAGGCCAATAATATCTCTCCTAATTATAGGAGGGTTAAATCCTTTATCTATCATTCATATTTCTCATACGACTCATGATATACCCGATGTCCACTTTTATCATCACCCGGTCAAAGGTAACTTTTAATGTAGTCAAAATATATTAATCCTCGTATAGAAATATAATGATCTCAAGTCAAAGGATCATTACACCATTATCACTGTGAGTCTTTCTTATGACTTTATTAAACATGAAGAATCTCACTGTGGGTCTGTCCAATATCATGTACTCATACATGTACCTATGTATTGACTTTAGTATCCCCATACTTATAACCAATGAGATGTGGTTATCAGTCAAACAACATACTAGTCTATTTATGTATTATTATTGTCCTATAATAATAATACTCGACTAGGGACATTTAAGAATATGATCTATTATATAATCTCAAATTCAAGTCATGTACTAAACTATACAATGTGTATCATGATTCTAAGGACATTTATTATGCTAACAAATATATCGCAGTATTTAAAATCATAATAAATACGTTTATTGAATAATCAAATGACATAAAGGTCTATTAAAAGAAACATTGTATTGCCTCTAGGGCACCTACACTAACATAAATCACCAAAACTCATCCACCAATTCATCTTATTTTTAAAACAATCTTACTACTTCACAATCAATCAATTCATTCCATATCATTCTATACCCTTAACATCCATCAACTTTAATCAATCCCAAACTTCTCATTTAACCATATACTACATCATACATAAACTTCAAGATATTTAGACCAACCAAGCTTATGAAATATAACCTTAGAATCAAATGAACAAATTATGCATTTCTATAACTATCCATGCTTAAACTACATTATCCATAACTCTTTCAATCAAAGTTCAAAAATTGCTAAACTGTACAAACTTCTAGTAAAGAGATTTATGAATAACTTTCATTATTTGATAAACAAGAAATAAAGTCCATAACACCTTCAAAATCACTCCCCAAAACTGGACAGTAAATCTGAAAATTAAAAATGTTCCTGGGCATACTTTACTCAAACATTTTTCATAAATCGAAAAATAAACATTTTACTACCAAATTGCTAAGCCTTTTCCTAGATATCAAACCAATCTTGCATAAAAATTTCATATTCAAAACATTTAATTAGGGCCAAAAACGAATTAACCAAACTCGAAAACCGAACACAACAATTTCCGAATTAGTGCTTTAAAAACAGGGCAGTTGCTAGTTTAAGAGAAATTATAGTTATAAGGAAAGAGTTTATACCTCTTTAGTCAAACCCACCAAGAATCAAGCAACCAATCATTCTCTCTTTTCTCTCTTCTCTCTTTTCTCTTTTCTCTCTTTCTCTCTTCTTTTCAATCGGTGAAATGAAGAAAATGAAAAGGGGCGGCTGATTTTTGTGGATAAAAATGGGTGGAGTGGTGGTTTATAAGCCCCACAAATAAAATTCTAGCCTTACTCCTTATTTTTGCTACTACACTCGGTTAAATCATATTTTGAGCTAAACATTCTAATTTGTAAAAATTAAATTTCTTATATAATTAAATACTAGAATATTTTTGAAGATTTATGGGAACAGAATTAGAATTAAATCTAATTTTTCCAAATTGATATGCATTTTACAAATCATTAAATCTTTTAATGATTTTGAGAATAAAACTCATTTTAAAAATAAATAAGAATGAGAATAAAATATTCCTAGAATGAAATCATATTTGTAAATATGTAATCTCATTCTTAAAAATATCTCAAAACTTTTATAAGCGAGAATCAAAATTAATTGATTTCCCCTTTGATTTGAATAAAATATATTAAATTTTATTCAACGACCATTTAATAAAAATAAAATCTCCATCTCTAATTTTTTTTATAAATCCTCAAATACTTACATAAATATTTTTCACCATTTAAACAAATAAACTATTCACCTGGATAAAATACTGACTCGAGATATCGACTCGATTAGTAAAATTTTTAAACAAATTCAATTCCTCTGAATCGAGAATTAACTAAATAAATAACGTTGGAAATCCATCCAACTAGAGAGAAAAAAAATCCTCCAATATTTAAGAAAATTAATAATTATTTACATAATAATAAAAATTAAATTCTGAAAATCTGGGTTGTTATAGTGTAGAATTTGTAGGATATACCTATCTAGGCAAAACTTGTTTTCGATAGTGATGCATGACCTTGATATTAAATCTTAATGGATTGATTGATTTAAAATTTTGGAGTAATTGATTGAGAAGGAAAGTGAACGATCTATGAACTGCAAGTATGTTAGTAATTATAGATCAAGATTTTTAAATGAAAGGTATTTAGAATTATTTTGGTTTTACGAGTACGATAACTTTTGGCTAAGGATTATGTGGCTTTAAAAATTCAACTAGGGATGCTATGAGCTATATATTAAGGTTATTAAGTACCAATGGGTTAAATGTAAAGAGGTATTTGGTTCGCTACCATGGTGTGACTAGATGAAAATATTTCAAGATGACAATGGATTGAAAATGGTTTAATAATGTGTTTAGATGATAGTATTTGTCAGTTGCATACAAAGAGTCTGACCTTATGGTGTTATATTTAATTAGGTAGACGATGATCAGAATATTTTAAACTACACGAAAAAGTTTGTTAAGTTAGATTTCTCTAAGGTTGATGAGACCTCCTTAAATTAGTGAGAGATATAATAGGAATTGAGACCTAATCTAAGTGATTCTATCATTTTGTTCTAAAATTTATGATGGATATAATCTGGAATGTTGGAATATAAAAAAAGAATGGAGGGATCTTAGAATTATAGGTCTGTGATGCTCGTAATTTTTGAAAAGACATGTTATGTCGTAAAAGTATGTACATGTTACTTTTGGACTTGTTGTTAGGACTAAAGCTATTTTAAAGATATTTATAGGATGTCATCATTGAAGTTGTAGGAACTAAAAGTGTAATGGAAGACTTGGTAGAAAAGGGATTTATCAGGTCGAGTGTATCTCTATTGAGTGATTCAGGGTTGTTTAGAAAGAATAAAGACAAGTCTTTGAGATGAATTATCGACTATAGAGAGTTGAATAAAGGGACTGCCAGAAAATGCATCATTTGTCACACATTGATGATTTGTTCGAAGATTTGTAAGAGGCGAAGTAATTTTTGAAGATAGATTTGAGATCGGGTTACACCAGTTAAGAGTAAGGGATGATGATACTCTGAAGACAACATTTCACACTCGATATGATCATTATGAGTTTCTTGTGATGTCCTTTGGGTTAACGAATGCACAAACAGTGCCTATGGATTTAATAAATCGGGTCTCTCATGATTACTTGGATAAGTTTGTGGTTGTTTTCATTGAAGATATCTTGATATACTCCAGGAGAAGTTGTGATTTACATGAGAAGCATTTTTGCATTGTACTTGAAATCTTGAGGACGAAAAAATTGTTTGCAAAATTTTTGAAGTATAAATTCTAGTTAGAGAAGGGTGCATTTTGGGGAATGTTTTGTCTGTTAAGGGGATTTAGTTAGATCCTGTGAAAATCAAATTATCACAAATTTGCCAACACCTAGCACTGTGATAGAGGTGTGGAATTTCTTGGGCTTGGCAGGCTTCAACAGGTGTATTGTGGAAGGTTTCTCATATATAGCTTTTTCATTGACTCAACTAATAATGAAGGTGTATTGAGTGGGATGATGATCGTGAGTAGAGTTTTCAAGAGTTTAATAATAGGTTGGTGTCAGCTCATATACTTATTTTACTATCAGGGAATCAAAGATTTCAAGTTGATAATGATGTTTCTAATAGTGCATTGGGGTGCATTCTTATGCAGCATGAGAAGGTGATTTTGTACGTCTCTAGGTAGCTTAAACCTTATGATGTAAACTATCATACCCATGACTTGGAGTTAGTAGTAGTGGTCTTTTCTTTAAAATTGTGGAGGCATTAACTGTATGGAGAAATTTGTGACATCTTCACTGATCACAAGGGTCGCAAATACATTTTTACACAAAGGGAGCTAAATATGAAGCAGAAGAGATGTCTTGAACTTATTAAAGATTATGGTGCTAAAATTCAGTACCATCCAGGAAGGGAAAATGTAGTGGCAGACGCTCTTAGCAGGAAGAACTTGGGAAGTGTTGCATCTCTTATTACTCAGCAACACCTTATTTCAAATATGGAGCGCTTGGGTGTGGAGTTGTATGTTGGAGAATCAACTGCAAGCCTGGCATGTTTGAAGGTGGAATCAAATCTAGTCTCAAGGGTTAAGGAAACTCAGAAAAATGATACAGGGTTAGATGCTATTAGATCGAATGTGACAGATGGTAAGCAAACAAAGTTTCATGTTGATGATCATGGTGCGGTATGGTTGGGTACTTTATTGTGTGTGCCTGTAGATGAAATGATTCATGAAGCAGTTTTGATTGAGGCTCATAATTCTTCATTTTATATTCACTCAATTTCTACTAAGATGTATAGAGATTTGAAGAAGCATTTTTGGTGGAGTGGGATGAAACGGGACATGGCAGAATTTGTAGGGGAAATGTCTTACATGTCAAAAGGATAAAAATTGAACATCAGAGATCTAGTGGATTGTTACAGCAGTTGGATATTCTTGTTTGGAAGTAAGAAAACATTATCATGAATTTTGTCACTAGTTTATCGAGGACCTAAAGAAGAATGTTGTAATTGGGGTGGTGGTTGATAGAGTTATAAAATCAGCTCATTTCTTACCTAGCAGAGAGACTACTCATATTCATGATTTGGTAGAGATATTTCAACGGGATATTGTTAGACTTCATGGTGTGCCTGTGTTGATAGTTTCAAACAGGGATACGAGGTTTGCTTCATGTTTTTGGAATGGATTTCAACAAGCTTAGGGTATGAGGCTTAATTATAGTACACCTTTTTACCCAGAAACTGATGGAAATTTAGACAGGACGATTCAAACATTGAAGGATATATTGAGGGCATGTGTTTTGGAGTGGTCTGGTGATTGGGACAAGTATCTTTATATTGTGAAATTTACATACAATAATAGCTGGCAAGCGAGCATTGGTATGCCACCATTTGAGGCGTTGTATGGTAGAAAATGTAGAGCTCCGACTTGTTGGAATGAGGTTGGAGAGAGTGTCATTGAAGGGCCAGAGTTGGATTAGGTAACTAACGAGAAGGTACGTCAAGATCAAAAGAGCTATGCAGATCAAAAGAGGAAGTGTGGTTTGTATGAAAGGAAAGCTTAGACCAAGATATGTTGGTCCTTTTAATGTTATAGAGAGAGTAGTGGAAGTTACTTATAGGGTAGCGTTGCCACAACAGTTATCTTATATGCATAATGTGTTCCATGTGTCTGTTATGAGAGGTTACAAATACCATCTTCTTTAGAAGAAAGCTATTACTCGCAAATTCCCCTTTCGGGGGCTTCTACTTCTAAAAAACATTCTTAATAGGCCGAAACCCACTTATAAACGATTCTCTATGTTTGATGTTAGCCCACAGGCAGAACGAAATGAAAAAATTGATTGATGAAAATAGAATACGAGGGAAGAACCCCATCCATCAATAAGGGTGAAGCCTAACGTTCGGGACTTAGTGCAGTGAGGCAATCGGAAGATTGATAGCACTCGTGTAAGGTCTGGTTTACTTGTTTTATCATCCATCTCCTAAGGGTTAAGAGAAGGCTAGGATAGTTGGTCAGGATCATAGAGAAAAGGAGTGAGTCTTCTTCCAGTGCTTGAAGCCGAGCGCATTGGAAGCAAAGGCAAGGTCCCATTCCTCTACTCTAGTTGAAGTACAAGTTCATCAAACCCCGTAATGAGGTAGTTTTTTTGTAGTTAGTTAATAGATATCCTAACCTTAGTGGTTCTTTATCCTCTTTTTTTTACTTTGTTTCCGCAGGCGGGGGATTCGTGAGTCCATTCTTTTCATCTTTCTCTTCTAATGTATGTAGTGAGTCGAGTTCTGAGTAGTTCAGTACCCCTTATATAAAATTAGTCAAGATCTTTCTTGTGAGGAAGAAGCTAAAGCTATTTTAGCTCGAGAGGAGCAAATTATGAGGAAGAGAACCATTACGTTTATTAATGTTTTGTGGAAGAATCATTCTGAAAGAGAGGCTACTTGAGAATTAGAAGAATCTATCCGTGAGAAATATCCACATTTATTTGATTCAGATTCCGTTAGATTTCGGAGACAAAATCCTTTTTAAGGGGGTATATATGTAATATCTGTATTATTTATTTATTTAGTATTATTATTAATTAGAATTAGATTAGAATTAGAATTAGTAAGACTATTTAATAATATTTGACTTATAATAGAATTTATTTTTAATAAAATTTGATTTAGAATATAATTAGTAATTAGATTATTTTTATTTTTGAGTCTATATATACAGACTCGGCCTTTATAAATATCTGTGGATTCTATTAAAACCCTAAAAATATATTAAGGCGCAACTGTAAGTCGAAGAGGAGAATAGAAGGAAAATGTCATAAAAGGAGAAAGTGAAACAGGAGATTGTATTCATTCTGCATATTTTGTAAAAGGAGTAAGTGTTATAATCTTTATAATTATCATATGTCCTTGGTTATTGTGTTTTACCCTCGTATATGATTAATTATTAAATATTTTGATTGCCTGAGCGTGTATGTAATAGGCATGTTAGTCTTGAGTTCTGACCAGGTGAATAAGCAGTCAACTAGTTTAGTCATATTCAAGTTTATGGATTATATAATACATGGTATACAATTGAGCGAGTCATACGAGAAATCAAGTTTTTGTAATTCGAGTTATGTAAGTTATGTTTTAAAGTTATTAATGGTTGCAGTGAGTGTTCTATAGTTAATAATTATTTATCATGTATCAAATTGTTATTTTAATAATTTGTTATCTTTAATAGTTAATTAATATAGATAATAAAAAATTTTATTTCTGATATTTTAGATTGGGAGCCGGGAGTTTAGTGTATTTTTACGGATTTTAGTTAGTGTTTGAGATTGCTATTTTCGAGATACGGATTTCATCCCCTTTTATTTCAGCGCTACTCTTTTTAGGGTTGACTATATATGATTTCGTTCTGTTAGTAAATATGTTCCTTCCGTTATTATTCATTTTAACTGTTTTGATTTTTCTAAAAATTATTTTAAAATTTGTTTCGAAATATTTAAATATTTGTTTCTGCAATTTTCGAAAATTATGTATGTTACATATATGCAAAGAATATTTAAAATATCTGTTTCAGGTGGTTTTTAAATTGTGAAATTATTTTATTTGAACCCTTAGAGGGATATAAGGTATACTGAGCTAACCAGCTGTAGAGGTACTACAACCATTTCATTGCGGCACTAGTGGCATGACACTTCCGTGACAGTGTGATTGGTCACGACGTATCTTTCTGTTAGCCTAGTAGGCGAGCTTTGGCCATTTTCATATTTGTTTGAGGATACGTGGGTATACCCAGAGTTTTATTTGATTTGTGATTTGATATTTGACGGTGACGTTGTATATGCCGTACATGTTATTTGGTTTGTTGCATGCATTAGGTACCCTATAATGTGTGTATCTGTTATCTGTTTTGATATCGGTATGAAATATCATAACCCCTCTTTGCTTTAACGTTGTCTTTAAAATTAAAGTTTATTTATTGTTGTCAAATTAAATATCTTGCTTTTTGTTTAATGAACTGTATTCCAATCCATACTGGGCATTTGGCTCATGTTGTATTCTTTCTTTTGGCAGGTACTTACGGGGATCTTGGGTTGTGTGATAGAGAGCTACCTTTATTCCATTTATTAAGATTTTTGAACTTCTTGCATTTCTTTTTAGACATTGTTTATTATTAGAGGTTTTGGATTAATTCGCATTTATCGCTTTGAATTGTTTTGGAAATTTTAATATTATTTTGGAGACTTGTTGGACCTATTTAATTATTATAAGGTAGATTTTAGCACTCTGTATACAGGTTTGTGGTTTGAAAGGTAGATTGGAGGTTTGTGAGGGCTTCATCTTGTTCTGCCTTGGCCTTGGATTGATATAATATGTCCACTTAGAAAAGAGCCAAGTCATGAATTGGAACATCTTCAGGTGGCCTATCTTCATGCCTATATTTGTACAGAACCTCAACCATGTTTATTTTGGCCTGTTTTTGCTAAGTTGTTGTTTGAACATTAGACATTTCTTTGAATGTTTTCTCAATCTTCTCCAATTTTTCATTCATTTTTGTAACCCTATGCCTTGATAGTGAAGAGTCTGATTGAGAGGTTGCATGAGCATAAAAACCACCAGGTTTCAATTTGTCTTCAGTGGCTTTCAAGAACCCTTCCATTTTAGTTCTATGCTCTGCAATTTCTAATTGGAAACCCCTTGCTAGATAATGATTTTCCTACAATTGCACTTTAGCAGCTTCATGAATTGCATCATATATTGTAGTTTGAGTGAACTTTCTTTCACAAGAGCCAAAAGAAGTTATATACTTTTCCCTCATCCACTGTAGCATCTCCTCCATGCTCACAGTTTGCTTCTTGTCAACCAAACTTCCACATTGGCTTCTCCTTCATCAGCCATTAACTCATTTTTATCTTTAATTTCCTCCTGATCTTTAGCATATTCAAGAAGAATTGCAGCATAGTCCTGATTTGGCAGATGAGTAGTCAATAACCGTTGAACAATGTGATAAAATCCATCCATCTGATCTCCATATAACTCTTTTATTTTCTCTTCAGAAAGTATCCCATTACTAGATAGTCCTGAATTCCCATCATTTTGCATAGGTTTCAGCCATTGTGACATAAAGTTAGATATAGGGCCACTTGTTATAGTGGTCCCCTCAATATCTATTTCCTCATCCAATTGCTCAGATGATTCTTTAGACACTGGAGGTATATGTGATTTCTCCCTAGGAGATAGTCTTTGAATGACTGAGGATTGTCTAGGGGATGCGATTTTCATGGAGTGGAGATCCCCTAGATTACCCAATGTCTGTGAAGACACTTGTTGCTCCAATGGCTCATTAATGAGACCAAAGGGAATTGTTTCCTCGGCCACCATATAGTCTGAAGTAAAGACTCCTGAAACCTCTATGGTTTTGATGGTGTCATCAGGATATGCCTCAACATGCATTCCCTCACCATCTTGATGTCTGTCCTGAGTGGTGAGCAAGGTGTCATGCACCAAGTCACTTGATATTGGCTCACCAGGGAAAAAGGAATCTTGATGATCAAAAACCTCATGTGTTTCGCTAGACAAATTTTGTTGTGAAGAAATATTAGGAATAGAAGAGAGATTATGAGTAGTGAGTGTTGGCAACTCCCCCTAAAAAAATGGGGAAGTTTCAATAGATTTTCCTATGTGCACTTGTGTCTCTTTTTCAACTTCACACATGGCATCAATAGGAGTGTATTCCTGTGATGGTATAGATTCTTTACATATTGGAGTGGGCTGACACCCAATTTCAATAGATGCACCTTATTGAGAAAGTGCACCTAGCAACAGGTTTAATCCCTTTGTAGTCTCTACATCCTATTGGGAGGGTGCAGAGTGGTCTAGAGTGGCCTCTTTGCTTTTCTTTCTCCATTTTAGAGGTGCCACATGTGACTCATCTTCAGTTTCTTCTACAACTACCTCTACCTTCTTCTTTGGAGCATGTTTCTTCCTTTTCTTATTTTCAACCACACCCTGTTGAGAGGATGTGGAGGTTGGTTTATTGTCATTTATTGTTTTCAAAGAAGGGTCTATAGTTGGGTTAAAGGTCCTTGGGTTAGGTGCATTTGGTTCTTCTGCAGCCTTAGGACCTCATACTATTTCAAGATAACCATATGTAGGCTGCACAAGTAGATACCCTTCAAATACATTCATCATGTGAGGTATGATTTGAAGAGGTACTTCACTGTGGTTCTCCTATCGAATGTAGTAAAAATGATTTTTGATATGAATTTGGAGTTGTCAATTCTATGTTTATTCATCTCAGGTAGTTCAATCAAACTAGCATTTTTATGATTAGGAATTAATTGAATAAAATGAGGGAAGACTATCCCATTACCTTTTATTGGGATCCTGGTTGAGACTTCCCTCAGAATAAGCTTCCCAACATTGAGCTTTCTGTTATAAACCAATGAAAAGGCCAGTTTCAAGGTAATGAAGCTGATTTGATCATAGCCTATCTTCCTGCAAGTGAAGACCCTTAGTAAAGTGTCCAAAAGAAATGACCACTCTTTTCTTACATATTTCTTGTTCAACCTTCCAGATTGATCTCATTAGCATATCTAGTGAACTCCATGAAGTCCTCCAACTTAGCATATATTGGCACTTCATCAAACTGCTCAATAAGGAGTGATAGGCATGCATTCGCATCATTCTCATCAAACATGATGTCTACACTTTAAATCTTGCAGGTCACTTCTATCTTGGAGCTCCCATAAGCCAGTGCAATCTCCTCCCAGTTTGTAGTGTTCTAGAACTGTTAAAAAATGTCTAGGTACAACGGAGGGTTGGTCAACAATGCTTCCTTCAAGTATGAATCAATAAGGAATCTTGTAAAGCACTTGTACTGAGGCTTGTTATCAGCATCTCTTGAAATGGCTAGAAAGTTAATTTCAGGGATGATGTACACCTCAGCTACAGTGTTGGAACTAGAAGAAGCCATTTGGAGTTGTGTGTAGAAAAGAGAAGTGAAGAAACGAATATTTTAGTGAAAAACAGGAGAGAAATTGAATGATACTGCAGAGAGCAAGAATTTTTTTGAGTTTGCGATTAAGTGTAAAAATGAAATGTTAGATCTACTTTGTATTTATATGACTCATATAATTCGACTAGAATTGTAATCGATTTTTTTATGTTCGAGAACTCAGAAAATGAATAAAGTAACTTTAGTAGAGAACTGTAAGAATTTGATCGAGAACTCATGTATATATGCATTCGAGAACTGTATCAGTCGAGAAATGAGTTTGAATAAGATCGAGAACTCTAGTGGTCGAGAACTCTCATTAATATTGGATCGAGAACTCTGGTGGACAATGTTTATCGAGAACTCACTAAAGTGGACTATTCGAGAACTCACAAATAGAAACACCGTCGAGAAGTCAGAAGAGAATGGAAACTTAATCACAAATTCCAGTTTTTGAAGGATTATTCTATATTTTCTTAAAAAATAAAATAATAATTTGTCAAACACATTTCTTAGAAAAATAAATGGAATTTATTTATTCTGGACTTAAAATGTACTTGTTAATTATTCATGATGAACTGAATATCACACTTGTTATTTAAAGATGCACAAATATAATAATTATTTTCAGTTTTACTTAGAACATAAAAATAGTCCTAGGCTTCTATTTTATTTTATTTTTTAAAACAAAATGTACAACAATATAACTGATGCATTTATAGGTACACACCAGTCTGCTTCACTTAGATAAATCATGTAGGGATCATGTCTGTGAAACAATTGTTGCAACAGTTGGTGAGATATATTTATTTAGCCACTAGTCAGAAGAATTTAGCATTCCAATCTCACCGACCAACCTGTTAAAAGTGGATTCATATAGTAGTTTAGTAAATATATCAGCCAACTGTTTTTGTGTAGTAACATAAAATAATTCAATTAATCCATTTTCTGCATGTTCCCTTATGAAATGATACATTACATTAATGTGTTTTGTCTTTGAATGGTTCACTGGATTTGCAACAATGGATACGACACTAGTATTATCACACATGATAGGAATCCTCTCCAAAACTAGTCCATAATCTCTTATTTGATTTTTTTATCTAAAGCACTTGAGCACATCAACTTCGTGCAGCTATGTATTCAGCCTCGGCTATAGAAGTTGAAACTGATTATTTCTTCTTGCTAAACTATGAAATCAATCTCTGTCCAAGGAATTGACAGCTTCCAGAGATTCTCTTTCTATCAACTCTGAATCCATCAAAATCAGCATCAGAATAACCAACTTTGTTGAGTCATGTTTCCTTTAGATACCATAATCCCATTTGAGGTGTTCCTTTGAGATATCTCAGAATTCTTTTGACAACTATGCGATGAGATTCTTTTGGTTTGTCCTGAAACCTTGCACACAAATATGTAGAGAACATGATGTCTGGTCTACTAGCTATGAGATATAGAAGAGATCCAATCATTCCTCTAGAGGTCTTCATATCTACACTTTTTCATTTCTTATCTTCATCTAGTTTGATAACAGTAGACATTAGAGTTTTAGCAGGTGAGCAATCTTGCATGTCAAACCTTTTTAACAAGTCATTAATGTACATAGTCTGACTTATGAAGATGTCATATGTTCTTTGACTTATTTGAAGGCCTAAAAAATAATTGAGCTCTCTCATCATGCTCATTTCATATTCACTTTGATAACTTTATTGTCTGACTTAAGAATCTTTGACAACTTTTCATTTGTAGAACCAAAGATGATATCATCCACATAGATTTGAACATGAATGATGTCATCGCCATACTTCTTGTAAAAGAGGGTTTTGTCAATTTTCCCTCTTGTGAACTGATTTTCCAGTAAGAACTTTGACAGTGTGTCATACCACGCTCTAGGGGCTTGTTTGAGTCCATACAATGCTTTGAGGAGTCTGTGGATAAAATGAGGAAACTTGGGATCTTCAAAGCTAGGAGGTTGTTGTACATATACCTCTTCTTCTAATTCACCATTTAGAAATGCACTCTTGACATCCATTTGATAGACCTTAAAATTTGAATGTGCTGCAAATGCCATAAAAATCCTGATTGCATCTAGTCTTGTAATAGGAGCAAAAGTCACACCATATACAATGCCTTCTTCTTGTGAATATCCCTTTGCAACCAACCTTGCCTTGTTTCTTATGACAATTCCATGTTCATCCATCTTATTTCTATAGACCCATTTAGTGCCAATAACTGATCTGTCTTTTGGAGGTGGCAGCAATTCCCAAAAATTAGCCCCTTCAAATTGATTTGGTTCTTCCTGCATGGCCACAATCCTGTCTGGATCCAACAATGCTTCTTCAATCTTTTTAGGCTCATTTTGAGACAGAAAGCAATCATACAAGTAATCATTTATGGTTGTTCTTCTTGTCCTCACACCTTCATCATGATTACCAATTATTTGATCTGCAGTGTGAGCTTTATTCCATTTTGTTTCATGAGCCACACCTCTTGCATTTGAGCTTGTTTCTTCCTGATTCAAATTAATTGCATTTGTTATTGATCCTTGAGAAGCTCCCCCTGAGTGAATGCTAGGGTTGTGAGGAAAATTCTCAAGTTAAATGTGACTGAAATCTTCAGTGATTCTCTCTTCATTTGCTCTATGTGAGATTTCCTCATGTGACCATTCATGTGCATTTTCTTCCTTCTCATTTTCAGATGCTTCCAATTTTATTTTATTTTCAAATCTCAAAGTGTCACATTTTTCTACTTCAAGACTCATGGTTGGAAACTTAAAGTCATCAAAAGTCACATTTGTGCTTTACACTACTTTTTGTTGATCAATCATATATACTCTGTATATAATTTTGTTCAAAAAGTATCCTACAAAAATTCCTTCATATGCATTGGATTCAAACTTCCCAAGATGGTTAACATCATCCTTGAGTACAAAGCATTTTGCTCCAAATACATGTATGTACTTGACAGATGGTTTTCTGTTTGTCATGATGTGATAAGGGGTCTTTCCAACAGGTTTTGTTATGAGTTTCCTGTTTTGAGTATAGCATACAGTTCTGACAGCTTCAGCCCAAAAAATGGTTGGAAGATTTACTTCAGCTAACATGGTTCTTGCAGATTCAATAAGAGTCATGTTCTTTCTTTTAATAACTCCATTTTGTTGTGGAGTTGTAGGAGCTGAAAATTGGTGAGTGATCCCATTTTCCTTGCAAAATTCACTTAATGTAGCATTTTTGAATTATGGTCCATTATCACTCCTTATGGCCACAACATATGTAGGGCCTTTGTCCAAACTTTTCAAATTTTCAATAATGAACTCAAGAACTTCAACTTTTGAATGCAGGAATTCTACCCAAGTATATTTGGAGAAGTCATCCACCATGACAAGTGTATATCTTTTCTTGGACATGGACATGACATTTACTGGTCCAAACTGATCCATGTGAATCAATTGTAATGGTTTAGTGATTGAGGTGAATTCTTTACTTCTGTGACTTGACCTTTTCATTTTTCCCTTTTGACATGCCTTACACAATCCTTCTATGCAGAATTCAAGTGAAGGCAGGTCTTTCACTAACTCTCTTTTGACTAGAGAATTAAGATTCTCGAAGTTCAAGTGAGATAGCCTTTTGTGACAAAGCCGTCTTTCTCTTTCAGAGGCCATGGTGTAGAAGCAGCAAATTCTTTCCTTGTTTGCAGAGTCTAAATCTGCTACAAACAAGCTTAATTTCTTTACTCCTTGTAAATAAATTTCTTTGGTCTTTCTGTGTGATATGAGGTACAATTCTTTATCAAATTCTACTTTCAAGTCTTTATTGCAGAATTGAGTGATGCTCAATAAGTTGTGCTTCAAACCATCCACCAAATCTACATCATCAATGACAATATTTCCATAAATTAACTTGTCATATCCCATGGTATATCCAATGTTGTTGTATCCAAAAGTTACCATTGGGCCAGCCTATTCCTTGAATTGTGACAGCAAGGCTTTGTCACCAGTCATGTGTCTTGAGCATCAACTGTCCAAGATCCACATAACCTTTTTCGTCTTACCTGTGCCCTGCAGTCAAAAACAAATCAGGTTTTCTTTGGTACCCAAACCAAGTCGGGTCCTTTTTGCTTAGCTTTATAAATGTCATTCTTCTTCTTAACAGTCTTAACCACTTGATCATGCATGTTTTCATTTTGAACAGGTGCATAGTTAGTGTGCTTGTTAATGCCTATCTTACTATTTCTATTTCCCTTTTTCTTTTTAGTATGGATGGTGTCTTTTTTCTGGACATTTTGTTTTGATTCTATTTTAATAGGGATGAACTTGGCCTTGACTACTGGCTCTTCTATTTCAACAAAAGGCACATCACTTTTAGTTGTTTGCTCATACTCATCATTCAACTGTTGTTGGATGACCATACTGATTCCATCAAATTCAACAATTGCTTTTGTTAAACATTGGAGATTTAACATTTTTCAAAATATGAGGATTTCTAACAAACTCAGTTTTCTAGCCTTTTGTTTACATAAACTTTTTCTTCTCAAGAGTTTCATATTCAAACCCAACTCCAACCTTAGAATTCTTTTGGTGTTTCTTATGAAACGTTTGCAGTGTCACAAAAGAGTTATGATATGCTTTTGTCTTCAATTCATTTTTAGAGATTTGATCTCTCAGGAATTTCTCAATCTTTTATAGGCCAGTGACTTTATTCTTTAAGTATTCATTCTCTTGTTTTATGGATTGCTTTTCAACCAAGGATAATTCTAACTATTCATTTTCAACTTTTAACAGTCAATAAATTTCGTCATAAGAAGCATTCATACTGGTATGGACATTAAACATTTCAACACTCAATTCTTCCACAGTTTTCTTCTATTGAGATTTTTGACATGTCAATGGAAGTTAGGATTGGTACCTGACTTATTGAGGTTGATGTTCCTTCATCTGATTTAGCCATGAGGGCCAAATTACCATATTCTTCATCCTCTTCTTCATCGGTATCATCCCATCATTTACCTTCAGCAATGTATGCTCTACCAGTTTGCTTCTTTAACAAGGCTTCATACTTGGCTTCCAACTCCAAGTAGTCTTTGTCCTTTTTGGCTCTTTTTGGTCTCCTACACTCAGTGGCAAAGTGTCTCAATTCATCACAGTTGTAGCACCTTATCTTTGATCTTTCAACAGATTCAGTCTTGTAACCTCCTTTGAAGTTACTCTTGGGAGCTTTGCCTTTACTTGAAGAACTAAAGTTTGGTTTTGGCTTGAAGATTTTATTTTTCTTAAACCTTAAGTTTCCAAACTTTCTAACCATGAAAGACATAGATTTGTTGTCCATGCTTTCAAGATTTTTAAGAGTGTAGAACTCATCATCCTTATATTCACTTTTAAAAGATTAATTTTCTTCTTTGTCATTCTCTACACTTTCCTCATTCGTCATCTTTTGACTTATACCAGCTTTTTCCACCTTCATCGGTTCTTTGACAATTAGAGCACTAGAGACATTTTCCATTTTTCCTCTGTTTCCCATAATGGACTTCTTTTGAAAGTACTCCAGTTCATATGTCTTTAATATTCTATACAAATTTTTCAATGAAAGTTTTGTTAAATCTATTCCTTCTCTTATAACAGCAATTTTATGTTCCAAGTCCTTTGGAAAAGTTAGCAAAAAAATCAAATTCTTTTCTTTTGTCTCATAGCTCTTTCCATGTAACTTCAGTTCATTGAGTAGCTTGTTAAATCTCTCAAAAACTTCAGTTATGCCTTCCTTTGGTTTTGACATAAATACTTCATATTGTGAGACTAACAGTTGTCTTTGATTTTCTCTAACTTCCACTGTACCTTCATATAGTAGCTCTATGGTTTCCCAGATATGCTTAGAAGTGGTGGATTTGACAACATTGTTATACATGACCATGTCTAGAGACTCAATCAGGATTAACATGAGACTGTTGTCAAGAGCCACTTTTTCTCTTTCAATGTCAATGTACTGAGATGGATCCTTTGGTACCCATGTGGCTGGTATCACTTATAAGCCATTGGTTGTTTCAGGAACAAGTGTTACTAGCATGAAGGCTCCATTCTTCAAGATTTCAGGATACATGTGGTTTGCAGTCTTGATGAATGTTAATATCTTCTTCTTCTATAGGATGTAGTGTTCTTTGTCATATGGAGGAATCTTGATACTGTTTAGCTTCTATGAATTCATCTTGATCTTTTTACTGTTTGTATGTCAACAGCCTATCATCTAATACCAATTGTTAGAAACGAGAACTACAGAAGTTGTACAAAGGGGGGTGAATGTATAACTTAAAAACCTTTTAAACTCTTTTCTATCCTGATTGTGATGAACTGATTATAACATATATTGTAGCTTTAGTAACCTAACGGTGTTTACTTAAAAGAAATTGTGGAATGAAAATAAAAACTCAAGGTTAACTTTCAATCTAATTGTGTTATAGAATTAAATTGCTACAATCTGAGATTCTAGATGTGAATCTCAGCTCATTGTTCTTGAAAGATATAAGGTATGAATACACTTGATAATATTCAAAGATACTAATTATTAAGGCTGTGCATAAGCTATATAGACAACATGTCTTTTGACACATGCTCTCACTAGTCAGTTAAGCTAAAACTAGAAATAGACAAGAAACATTTTATATTTGACTACCATCTATTTCTAGCTAACACCATTCTTTGACAGTCTGTTGCTTTCAGCCTTATCTCTTCTGTCTTTTTTCTTATTCTTCTTCCAAGCTTCATTGTAGACTTTTCTCTATCTTCACAGGTTTGATTGATCCTGATCATGACAGCTCTATAAATTATTTATCTTATTCTTCTACAATTTTCCTTGAAACTAGCTCTTTGATACTCTGTTGATTTTGCTTCGAGAAGTCATGGTGATTGACTTCTCGATTAGGTAAATGCTGAGACTTCTCGATTAGTCCCTGAGTGAGTTACTTCTCGAATGACTAGACTTCTCGATTGCATATTTTATTTGATGAATTCTCTATTAGACTAAACTTCTCGATTGGTTCAGCCCTAACAGTCCATAGCAAGGCCGCTCAAATGGTAAAATTAGTCTTCGTAGAAGAATCAAACATGTCCACACCAACGTGCCATAAATTATTCAACTCATCAATCAAAGGCCTAAGATAGACATTCAGATTCTTTCTAGGATAATTTGGTCCGGGTACTAATAGTTTCATAAAACATGTAGGTCCTTTATGCACATAGTATATTGAAGGTTGTACACAAGTAGTACAACAGGCCAACATGAGTATATTGTAGAAGTAACATTGATGGACGGAGGAAATCCATTAGTTGCAAGTCTAAGTATGAAATTATGAATATCCGATGCAAAATATGGATAATTCTTGTCCAATTCCTTCCGTTCTTGTCCATCTACAGGATGACTTAGAACCCCATCAGTCACAATCCTATTGTTGTGATACTTCATATGTTCTGTTGTTCAGGTAGACATGTATAAATGATGTAGATGAGGAGTGATTTTGAAATATCTTAGTACTTTCCTCGGAAGGGTATCGCTCCTACCATTGGTTGTAACTTTGTATCGACTCAGCTCATAGTACTTGAAATTTTCTAAATTTTTATCATCACCATAGAACAACATGCAATCATTCTCACATGCATGTATTTTTTCATATCTCAAGCTTAATTTTTTAACCATCTTCTTGACAACATAATAATTAGAAGGGAGTTTATGTTCCTCCGGAAATAAATCTCCAAGTAAAAAGAGTAGCTCATTAAAAGTCTTATCGCTACATCTGTTACTGTTCTTTCAACGTAGTAATTTCGTAACAAACTTCAATTGTATATACTTGTTATTTCCTGGATATATTGGTTGCCCAATATCATTATTCACACTATCTATAAATTTAAAAGCTTGCACATTTGGTTCCTTGTAATTATTTTTATCTTCTCCAAAAGCATCCATTCGAAAAGCATCTCTCAACATTTCATATTCATCAAACACATCTTTATGATCATTCATTTGTTCATTTCTCGATCCACTAGTTTCACCATGATAAATCCAAATAGTGTAACTCTCGAAAAATCCAATTGCATATAAGTGGAATTCGACATTGGGAATGATTTGCAATAATTGATTTTTGCATGAATTACAAGGACAATTAATTAGAAGATTCAGATCATTTGGCTCTTTACAATTACTTCATGCAAATGCCAAAAAATAGTTTACCCCCTCACAATATTCATTTGTAAAACCATAACCACCGGCAATGGTTCGTCGGGAGATCCAACTACGATCTGAACACATCTACAAATGCATGAATAATATGCATATTAATTATATATGCACATACACAAACACATATGTATATATAAAAATGTAGATTTTGCAATGAATCCAAGAAATAATCATAAACATGCTTAACATAAAATAGAGAAGATTAAATTAAACGCTTACATTGATGCAAGCTACAATCGTGGCTTTATGTCATTTTTTTTCAAATGAGGAGGCTGTTTATTTTATTTTTTTAAAGGAGAGGGTAAAGAATGAGGTACAGAATAAGCTAAGCAGGATTTTTACGCAGCTTAACTTACGATGGAATTTTCGTTATAAGTTCATTTTAAAATATTATTTTCGAATGTCTACTTTAAATGTGATAGGGGTATTTATTCAGGTTGGTGAAGTTATGACGACTTTATATTCTGTTATAAGTTTGAATACTAATTAAACGGTGTCCTTTTAATATTGATTTTTTGATTAATTTTATTTCCAAAAATACATTATTAAAATAAACTTACGACATAACACCGACATGTCGTAAGATCGAACTTACGACAACAATATTTTCCGTCGTAAGTTTGTACAAAATGATGTCACATTTTGCCATTCAAATAAATATTACCTTTTCATTTACTTTTAAATGTAAATAAATACTAAAATAATTAACTTATGACAAATATATTTCCATCATAAATTTCAAACGACGTAGGCTTGCTTAGCGGGACTATTAGCGGCCAAATTTTATTATTAAAATACTAAATTTATGACAAATTTATTTTCTATCGTAAGTACGTACTTACGACGAATAATGATATTCAATAGTTTTTTTTGACTTTTAGACAATGGTTAAAAACAATTATTTGATTCTATTTTTCTTGTAGTGAAGTGTACGTCATGCTTGTTAAATTGTGATCCTTGATGAGTTTTCTTTCTGGAATGGACGCTGCATTAATGTAAAACAGTCATGCTTCTTAAATTGTGATCCTTGATGAGTTTTATTTCTGGAATGAACGCTGCATTAATGTAAAATATATAAGTTTATTCCATGTAGTAATTTTTATTAACATCTTAATTGTTATTTGATCGTTAGTCCATCGATCAGCTAATTCACAGGTGATATTAATAGATCCAGCGATCTTATACGTAAACGTCACAAAAGTCCTTTAAAGTTGAGTAATGAATTGTTGTATTAAAATAACAACTACGTACATACTAGATGAATATTACACATTGCACTAAACAAACAATTATAATCGAGTAACCACATCCAACTAATATATATAGGACTACATTATATTATTTTGGTTTGATCTTACTAGAATAATTGGTTTATGTGTGTCGAGTGTAGAAAGAAAACTTAAACTATATATACATATAAGTTGATTCATGTTTGTATATGTATGAATATTAAAACGGGAAGAGAAATGCTGCTTCTGATATTGATAAACTGAAAGATTACACGCATATTTAAACAAACAATGCACACCAAAGGTGGTGGCAATAAAATAGGAACTACCAGCTAGAATCCTAAAACCAAGCAACTACTCAACTCATCCCACTACGTTCCGGAAACTTTGAACCCGCACTTGACCTAGTCTTTGCGATTAACAAAACATATGTTAACGCTAATTTAAAATAAATCCCAACATCGAGAGGGACGAATTTTACGTTGATGACAGATTGTTAATCATCGATCTAATTATAAATCAATCCCTAGCATTATAACTCAATAATCCTTCCCTTAGTAATGAGGGGAATGGGCCGGTAATGAATATATATATATATATATATATATATATATAATGTTCGGATTTCTACGTAAATTTCTTTTAATCGACAATCTAAGCAATTAAAAACTCAAGTCATGTATATATTTATTTTAGATATGGCTGCATATATTAAACTAATTTGAACCGCAATACAGGGTAGATAGATATAAAAATATGCATGGGACAAAACCTCGTCATGAATCAAAGAAATTCAAAACAATCAAAATTGGCAACTCCATATATTATTATTGGAAATTTGGAGAACTGATCTACATTATATATACTATAGAAGAATGCCCTAGCTAGACAGCAATAGGAAACCTTGTGTTACTAATATAATAGTTTGGGTAGAATCCGCATTTTTTTAAACCAGGGAAGAAAAAAACCAAAAGATACCTGATATGGGTAAAAAAATAACCCTAAGGAAATAATAAATATAGCATTTATTATTTATTTTATTAGACCTAGCATGGTCCAAAGACTTGGGCCCTTGAAACGAAAAAGAAAAATAAATCCTAAGATCAGCTGGATTTATAAGTCCAGCCCACAGGCTCTGTTAAAGTCATAGGCTCATTAAGCCTTTGTTATTAATTAATTTCTTAATTAGTTAATAAAGGCTCTGTAAAGGCCCAAGAAGTCTGTTGAAGGCTCTCATCCTAGAAGGATCTAAACACCCTAGTGTGGGAGAGTCCAATGAGGACCCTCATTCCTAAGAGGTTTCAACAACCTTGTCACTAGGAAACTTGATTGCGAAGTCTCCTAATTCTAATCTGATTCCAAGGCCCTCATGCGCCTATATAAAGGGCCTAACCCCTTAACATTAGAACTATGTTATTGGCTTGATTCTCACACCCACAGAGATATGTAGGCAATTAACGAGGACCTGATATAGTCACGGAACGTTAGTGCAACCATTAAAGCTCGAAGCTCTCTCAAACCCTAACATTAATTACATATTAAATACACCAAGTTTTTAATCCGTAACATTTGGCGCTGTCTATGGGAAACAAATAACAAACATGGCAAGAACAAGAAGTACCGTGAGCACCCTCGAGGGAGAGGTCCCTGACACCACTGTTGATACCGACGTTCCCCCTGCTACAACGAAGACGCAAGGAAATGTTATCCCAACCACCTCCGTTGGAGGACCTGAAGAAAGTACCAGGCGTACCAGACCCCTTAGCATCGTTGTTCATCCTTCCAACCCCGATGTATCCATCCATGCTTCGGTTCCTCCACTCCAGGTAATTCCACCTCTTCGTAAAACTTTTATTGCTCTTCCTACATTGCATATCTCGTCTCCTGTAACACCCAACCCTCGTTACGGGCTCCCAAGAAACTACGAGCCCCCTTATGAGCAAGGGATGTTGCCCCACTATACCCCGTAATGAAGGGGTCGAGACTTCTCTAGACCTTACTCTACTGATGACGAGGAGTCATCTGACGAGGATGTTAACCCCCGAAGGAGGCGACCCGGTAAGGAGCCCCTTGGAGGAAGGAGTACCCAGCCCCGAGGGCCTCAAGATACCGACTCCGTGAACCTCCAAGAAAGGATACGTGATCATAAACCTGAAGCCCAACGACTGAAGAGAGACCTGGAAAGGGCATTAACAAGGCGACAGTGCCCTAGAGTTGAAAGGGTTGGAGGTTCAATTAGGAATGCACCTGTAATAGATCTAGATGAGCCCCCAGCCAGAAGACAAGTGAGGTCATATCGTGCTAGGGCTGATCCCAAGACTTCTTACTACTTGAAGATCCTGACGATCCAGTGTCTCCCTTTACGGAGGAGATTATGAATGAGAAAATCTCTAGAAAGTGGAAGATGCCCAATATCAAGGCCTATGATGGGACTCGAGACCCCTCAAATCACGTTCTCACGTTCTCGAATGCATTGCTGTTATAGCCCGTCAATGACACCATCAAGTGTAGGGCGTTCCCCCAAACCCTGAGTGGTATGGCCTCAACTGTGGTTTAGTCGTCTACCCCTTAACTCTGTTGGGTCATTCAAAGATTTAAGCAGGGCCTTCATTGGTCAGTTCATCAGCAACAAGACTCATGAGAAAAGCTCAGCTTCATTAATGAATATGCATCAGGGGAAGAATGAGTCCTTGAGGGACTATATGAACAGATTCACTAAGGAATCCTTGAAGGTCCCTGATCTAGACCAGAAGGTAGCTATGATATCCTTACATCAAGGGACTTCTGATAAAAATTTCAGGAGATCACTAGCCAAGAGGGCCCCCGAGAGTATGAATGAGCTTCAGGAGAGAGCTGAAAAGTATATTAAGGCCGATGAGAGCATGAGGAAAGCCCAAGGGTTTCAAGCATCGAACACCTACTATAAGATGCGAGCCAGCGATACCGAATATACTGTCGATACCAAGTATACGAGGAATGATAATGCCAATGACTCCAAAAAGAAAGGAAGATCCATGTTCAACGAGTATGCAAGGATAAACACTGCTCGTAGCCAAATACTGATGGATATCGAGAAGGGCAAGGAACTTCGATGGCCGAAGCCACTAAGGACAGAACCTGAAAAGAGAAATAAGAATGCATACTGCCGGTTCTATAGGGTCGTGGGATACGACACAGATGATTGTCGCCAGTTAAAAGACGAGATCGAGTTTCTGATTAGAAGTGGAAAGTTAGAAAAATACACCAAGGATGGTTCTAGACATGACAGAGGTCCCAATGACAAACGGAGGGACTCAGACCCCAAAGAAAGAAATAATCAGCCCCGAGGGCTTGTGTTCAATGTGATTTCAGGAGGACCAACTGATGCAGGTAATTCTCAAAATTCCAGGAAGGCATATGCCCGAGAGGTAATGAGTATAGTAGGAGAACCTCCTAAGAGAGCAAAGATCGGGGTCTCTTTGTCCTTTGATGATTCTGACTTAGAAGGTGTGAGATTCCCCCAAGATGATCCCTTGGTGATCACTCCCATCATAGGAAACTCTCCTGTAAAAAGAATCTTGGTAGACAATGGGTCGTCTGTAGACATCCTATTTTATGATGCTTTTGTAAAAATGGGATACAAGGATTCGCAACTGACCCCCTCTAACATGCCTTTCTATGGTTTCAATGGAGTGGAATCACGGAATGAGAGAATTATACAACTGCCCATGACTATGGGCTAAGAACCTCGACAGTCCACTCAAATGCTGAATTTCCTAGTTATCAAGGCAAGCACTATCTACAATGAAATACTGGGGAGGACTGGATTGCATGCCTTCAAGGCAATAGCCTCTACGTACCATCTGAAACTCAAATTCCTAACTAGAAATGGTTTGGGAGAAGAGAGAGGAGATCAAAAGATGGCCAGGAGTTATTACGTGGCCGCCTTGATGCCTGATGGCACTGGAGGGCAGGTTCTCCCTATCGAAGACATGGATGTCAGAGATCAAGAAGAAAGAAGGGGTAATCCCGCAGAGGACTTGGAGCCTGCTCCTCTAGATCTTCTAGATCATGAGAAAGTGACATATGTGGGGACTTTACTCCCCAAGGACCTGAAACAACAGCTAGCTCAATTCTTGCAAGATAACAGAGATGTCTTTGCTTGGACAACAAATGACATGCCAGGAATAGACCCCAAGCTCATAACACATCAATTGAATGTGAATCCTAGAAGGACAACAATCAAGCAAAAATAAATAAATTTTGTTCTTGAGAGGCAAGAGGCCATTAAGCAAGAAGTAGAAAAGTTGCTGGAAGCCGGATTTATTAAAGAAATTCAATTTCCTGAATGGTTGGCTAACCCTGTGATGGTCAGAAAGAGCAATGAAAAGTGGAGAATGTGTGTGGACTTCACATATTTGAATGATGCTTATCCTAAGGACTGTTTTCCCTTACCAAGGATAGACACGTTGATAGATACCACAGTTGGGCACAGGATGCTTAGCTTCATGGATGGCTTCAGTGGCTACAATCAGATCAAAATACATTCCGATGACAAACTTTGGTGTTTTTTGTTATCTGGTTATGGCTTTTGGACTTAAGAATGCAAGAGTCATGTATCAAAGGCTTGTAAATAAAATCTCCAAGCACCTCATTGGTAAGACCATGGAGGTCTACGTCGATGACATGTTAGTCAAAAGCTTAGATAAGGCCGATCATCTTGATCACCTGAAGAAGGCATTTGAAGTTCTGAGAACCCACAAGATGATGTTGAACCCGACCAAGTGTGCCTTTGGTGTAGGTTCTGGAAAATTTCTAGGCCTGATGGTCTCTAAAAGAGGCATTGAGGCCAATCCCGATAAGATTCAAGCAATCTTGGACATGGAGCTCCCCAAGACAGTAAAAGATGTCTAAAAGCTCACATGAAGGGTAGCAGCCCTGGGGCGCTTCATATCCATGTCTGGAGAAAAGTTTATATCATTCTTCAAGGCCCTCAAGAAGGTCAAGAACTGTTGGTCCCTGATATTGTAGAAGGGGGGTTGAATACAATATCTGAAAATTATTGCGGAATTTTTTATTTAAAATATTATTTTAATTAATCACGAAATATTGATATTTATGAAATACTGTTCAAGTATAAGATATTATTTTTAACTTGAAAAGTATTAAACAATTAATCGGATAAAAAGTTTATAATTGATAAAGTGATCTAGAATGAATTCGACATGAAGTGTTCGGGTTTAACAATTATATTCCAAACTTTGAACATAAATATGTGAATATTACAATGCATACAAATTTCTGAATTTGAATATTTTTCAACAAATGAACAAAATATGAAGTGGAGACCTCATATTTATAGAGGTTTGTAAAGCTAGCATGACTTTTTCACTATGACATTTTTAACATGAAAATAATCCTTGTATGACTTCTGAAAAAGGCTGGGCATGACTTTAAAATTCGGTATGACTTTAGAAAATTCGGTATGACTTTTCTAAAGTCATATTCGGATTTTCTTTTATTTAAATAAATCAGAATGACTTATTTAAAATGAAATCGGTATGACCTTTTATTAAAAACTTGGTATGACTTATTTTATATAATTCAGTATAACTTTTATTAATAAAAATTTGTATGACATTTATTAATAGATATCAGTATGACTTTTATTAATAAAAATCGATATTACTTATTAAAAAGTCATTTGAATTATATTAAAAATCATACTAAGTCATATATTTTATAATAAATTAATTCTAGTTAATTTATAAATTAAATTAAATTTAACTTAAATTAATTTAATTAGATAAATTAAATAATCAATTAACTTTTGATAGTAGAATTAAAATACTATCTTGACTTGTATAACTGTGTTGTCATCTTCGAAGTTTTTCCGTCTTTGCTTTGTCTTCTGTCATAAAACCACTTGAGCTAACTGAATAATAAATATTATTTTAGTTGATACACAAATGTACTATCTGGTTCATTTTTTCCATACTTAATAAATATTCTCCACTTATTAACTTTTAAGCTGTGGCCTTCTATCATCCTTTTGCTTTAATGTCTTTCCTCTTCTTCTGAAATCTTTCTGTAGTAACCACTTGAAATCTTTTAAATCTTCTGAACTCTTATGAAACACAACCACTTTATTTTTCACTGACGCTTGAACATAGTAATGGACTTCTTCCAGTATTGAGTAGCAATCCCATAAAAATACTTCTGATACTTAGATCCTTTGTGATTAGTTGATTGTCTTCGTCTTGATTCATATTTGGTATTTATTATTTACTTCTCTTTATAGATAGAGTTGAGTTGTCATCTAATTATTAGAAATAGGCTTAGTCATATGCCTTTCAATCTCCCCTTATTTATTGTTAAATATTTAACAAACAAATTTCTAGAGGATAACTCAACTAACAACTAAGAAAGTAATATGACATGTAATAACTATAAATAATAAACAAAAGTTTTGGTTTTATATTTAACAATTTTCCAGATTCATACATGAAAGATAGATACAAGATAGATGTTCCTCTAGTACTGAACAAATATTACATAGATTCTATCTTGACCTATCTTAGTCTTCAGTCTTCAATGGTATCAACTTCACCTTCTTCTAAATCAGAACTTTTGTGCACTGGTGTTCTTGGTACCTCTTCAGCTTTTGATTGATCTGTTGTAGTGGATTCTCCATACAACTTTCTCTGTTCAGCCTTTGCTAATTGAAACATTACTTCCTCATCAATTGGATCTATTGTTTCTTCTGCTACATCAAAAGGCTGAGTTGAATATATCTTTGGCATTTTCCTGATGTATGATGGAATCTTTTTGGATAAGAAGTAACTTCTTGTTTTCTGTGTTGCATCTAGCTTGGCTTGGAATTTGAATCCTTTCGACCTTAGCATCTTCTCAACTTCAATCATGAATTTGACTGTGTAACCCTTCAATCACTCCTCATCTAGCTTCAAGATCTGATATAGCTTGTTAGAGAAGAATCTTACTTCATGAGGGTCATATAGGATTTGAGGACTAACAACTTTTGCGAAGTCTATGAGCCTGTCTCTCAACAGCTCATTCTCTTCTGAGCTGCTCTCTAGTTTATTTAACAATGTCCATATCACTGATAAACTTCTTTGTCTGAAGAACTCCAAGGATATTCTAAATGTGCCATTCATGTTAATGTAGACTAATATCTGCCAGTTTTCAAGAACGTGATCCACTATGATAGTGATATAGTCCACCTCCTCTTTCAGAGCTTTCATGAAGTTATCAATGTTGTCATTTGAATTTTCTAGACGCTCAATTATTGATTTAAGATGTTTGTCTTCAAATGGATCCTTCTGAAGTTTGTCCATTATTTTTCTTGTTATGTCCCATTTCATCCCAATTTTCAGCTGCATATCCTTCTCTTTTTCTTTCACAGCAATAGCCCAAAGGTTTTGTTTCTCTTGACTTTCTTCCCTTTCAGCCTGTGCTTTTTCCCTGACTAGAGATTTTAATTTCTCTGTTTTAGCATTGCTTACCATGATGTCTTCTTTCAATTTTCTGATGGCCTCTTCAGAGGCTGGATCAGATTCTTTCTCTTTTGGAAATAGAAATTCTTCATCAAAGGCAGTTTCTTCTTCTGCTCTACAGTACTCAGGGTGAAATGATTCATCAATAAATTGTTCATCAGCATAGTACTGCTCTTCTGGTGCTTGAAAATTATATTCAAATTCTTCTTCAGAATACAACTTTACTTTGCCTTTTCCATTATCTTCAGTAGCCCCTTCATCTTCAGCTACTTTCTTCTTTCCTTTCTCCCCCTTAGTTGAGGGATCCTCTTCAGATTTTGAAGCTCCAAAGGATGTAACAAGTTTCTGCATGGTCAAATAGACCTGCTTCATTCCCTCCTTCAGATGTGCCATTCCATCATCCAGCTTACTGAATCGCTTGGTTGAGATCTTTTCATTTTCAATAATCATCAGAGTCAGCCTTTTCTCAATCTCATCAATTTTGTCATTTAAAGAGCTTACTTCTTTCATATCCTCAACAATGAGACTTTGCACATTCTGGATATCTTGAGTCTTTAATAGAATAGAGGTTTTCACATCTTCAACATCTTTCTGCACGATTGTCAGCTGTTCTGTTACAAAGGCAGATGTAGACTTTTCTTCTTCTTGTGTTTTTACCTTAACCAACTCAGCTTGAACAACCTATATTTCTCTCTGGAGAGCTTGCATTTTTTATAAAAGTTCATTGTGTGTGTGTGCACTCACCTCACTTGCACTCTTGTTTGATTCACTTAGTCTATGTGCATGTGTTACGCTCGGTGTTTGCCTCACTTCACACGTGTTTTGCTCCTTTCCAGAATCCGATGTTATACATGTATATATTATTATAGCTTTTGAAGAGTCGAAATGCTCTTCTGATGCCGATGAAGGCGTGTGTCCTCAACAAGATTAACTTGAAATGGCTCCGCTACTAACGTAGCTACTCCATGAATGGAGTCCCATCTCCCTCTATGGAGTGGTTGCCTCTCAAATCCACTAGTGGATTCGAAAACTTCCTTTAAAGGAACTGGATGTAAGAAATCCAGGGGGTCACCACCTTAGACAATGTAGTGATCGGCTCATTAGAGTCTGTGGTTTCCCTCAATACCTGTAATGGCACTTGATGCTGCACTACATCAAAAAAGTCTTGGTCCACTATTAATGTAGAATCCGACAAGTTTGTTTCAAAAATATTCTCTTCATTTATAGATGTGCCCTCATCTGATTGTGTTTCTGCAAATGGAGGTCCTGCTCGTGTGAGCGCTAGCAGTGTGCGTGACTCTTCATAAGATGCCATGGCTGGATGACGAATTTCAATAGAATCACCCGTTTGATCGAGTGAGTCCAGAGACTGTTGAATTGCCATTTCAAAGTCCAAATCCCAATGAGAGGATAATGATGAGTCTGCAGTTGTCTCAGGTTGAATTTTGGATCTTTTTGTTAGTGGAGACAGAGCTGCGGGTTCACTCAGTGTGACACTTCTACCTCTTACTTTTCTAACTGGTTTCTTCCATTTTGATGTGACTCAAAGAAGTTGGTGAAGGAGAAACTGTTTGAAGTTCTATGTCAGCTTGGGATTGAAATTGTGTGTTGTCAGGTTCATAGCCAAAGTCCTAAGTGTAAGACCACAATCATAGTCTGCCACAGATATATTTAAAGGTGCAGTAGGTATATTTATGGGTAGGAAATTAGAAGCCAGGGTTTGAGATATTATCTGTTGTTCATGGGCTTCTTGTTCTGCATGCTGAGTAGCTTCAAATAGAAGATGTGCTGGATTATCAATCTCCATTGGCACTTGCTCTGGTTCTTGCTCAAGCTGTTGTACCTATACAGGATTGGCAATTTGATCCAGTATCCCAGCCATATAATCTGTTCTTACCACTGGCACATCTTGAAACTTTGGATTATTGTTTAGCCTTGAAAATAAGTTTCTCTGAGAAGTTGGAGATACTTTTACAGGACAATTCTGGAACAACTCTTTATCTTCATCTAACAATAGATCATTCATGAATAGCATCAGGAACCTTGGATAGTAGACTTTCACATTATGTTCCCTGTTTCCTGGCGTTCCCATTTTCTTTATAATTTCTTTCCAAATCAACTTCCCGAAATTATTCCTCCAGTTATAGGCCACAGAATACCCAATTATCTAAAGTAGTGAAGAAATATTGTTGAAGTTGCTCTTTGTAGTGGGTGCAAACACTTTATCTAGTGTGTCAAAGAAGTAGTCTCATTCGCTCACCAACTTGGCTTTCGACATCTTCACCAAATTTATCTCACCTTGATACTGAATAACATGGAAAAATTCAAGTATCTCTGTAACAGTTGGTGGGTCAACAAAATCTCTGGTTGGGAACCCTAGAATCCTGTTCACATCATCTTCAGTCACCATGTACTCACATTTTCCAATGGTGAAAGAGAATTGCACTCTTGCTGCAACAGTTCTGTTCCTTGCTGTAGAGTACAATTCCCTAAGTGCTAACACTTGTAACGGGGCATCCAATGTAATTGCAGTTCTAATTAGTGAATGCTCATTTAAAAATATGATCCACGACCTAAACCTCTCAACTGAGCAATTCACCGGATTAAAAAATCCTACAAAATTGGTCTTCACAAATTCACAATAACCAGCCATTTTAATTACTACTATTACAATTATTAAATTATAAAGTGCAGTAAAATAGTAAAATATTAATTACAAGTCTAAAAGTTGAAAATTACACAGATAAATTAAAAACCCTAACTGCTATTAAACCCCAATTCATTTTTAATCAGGAAGTTACTACACAACAGTCCTCTAACCACGGAAATCACCACTTAGCTTCGATTTTGTCCAAGAATAAGAATAGTTAGTTCGATTTTAATAAAAATCGGACAGAGTTTAATTGCTTTTAAACGATTTTATCAGTAATAAGCAAGCATAAGCTCGTAAACAATCAAGAACTAGCAACTGATGCAGTTGATTTGTAAAGAAAATTGATTGAAGAGAAGCTCTGCAAAAGTCTGTTTGAAGGAATCGTGTGTTTATGCGTGTGTATAGACTGAGTATGACTTTATTTACAAAAAGACTTGGTATGACTTTTAAAAAGTCATACCAAAAAATAAAACTAAAACCAAATCAACCAGTCTCGGTATGACTTTTCAAAAGTCATACCGAGTTTTATAAAAATTAAACAGAAAAATAAATAAAATTTATGTTGGGTATGACTTATTTGTATTAACACTCGATATGACTTTTTATTAATAAAAAGTTGTGCTGAGTTTTATTATAGAAAAGTCATTCCGAAAATATTTTAACTAAATGTCATGCTGAAATATTATTGAATAATAATATATTATAGAATAAGATAAAAACAATAATTTATATACTACTAAATTATTAAACACATATAATAAATATTTATATTGTTAACTATTCTAATTAATTTAGGAATTAAATTAACTCATGCTTGAATTAATTTAATGAGTAAATTAATTAAATAATTAATAACATAATCATTTATCAATGTACAAAAATAATTAGTAAACTATACATTAATTTACATAAATGCTAATAAATGCTTAAATTAAATATAAGTACTTATACTATAATTGAAATAATTATATGTTAAGAATATTAAATTAATCTTGAGATAATTTATCCAAAAATTCATAAGACCTAGGATTTTATTAATTCAAGTCTCATAAATTCTTTAAATATTAACATTTAATGTTTATGAGCCTAAATTACCTCATAGAAACCAAAAAATTAGTCATTGTTTAACATACCTAGTTCACTAACCAACTTAGAGAAAGTGGATTCATCAAGTGATTTCGTGAAGATGTCGGCTATTTGATCTTCTGTGGGTACAAAATGTAACACCACAGTTTCATTCATGACATGTTCTCGGATAAAGTAATATCTTATGTCAATGTGCTTGGTTCGCGATTGTTGTACAGGATTATTGGAAATAGCTATAGCACTTGTGTTGTCGCAGAAAATAGGAATTTTGTTCAACGCAAGTCCAAAGTCATTTAGCTGATTCCTTATCCACAAGATCTGAGCACAACAGCTACCTGCCGCAATATATTCTGCTTCGGTTGTCGAGGTAGATACTGAGTGTTGTTTCTTACTGTACCAGGAGATCAACCGACTTCCTAGAAACTGACAGCTTCCAAACGTACTTTTCATGTCCATCCTGCACCCTGCATAATCTGAATCTGTATAGCCTATTATGTCAAAACCTGTATCTTTAGGGTACCAAATTCCAAGATTTTGTGTACCATTCAAATATCTAAAAATTCATTTAACGGCTATAAGATGAGATTCCTTAGGATCAGATTGAAACCTTGCAGATAAGCATGTTGCAAATATTATATCGGGTCTACTAGCAGTTAGATATAGGAATGAGCCTATCATACCTCTATATCTTGTGATGTCAACTTTCTTACCATTTTCATCTTTGTCAAGCTTGGTGGCTGTTGGCATTGGGGTTTTTGTCGGTGAAGAATCTTCTAGACTGTATTTTCTCAGAAGATCCCTTACGTACTTTGATTGGCAAATAAAAATCCCATCTTCCTTTTACTTTACTTGGAATCTAAGTAAGAGTGACAGCTCACCCATCATGCTCATTTCATACCTACTCTGCATTAACTTAGCAAATCTCTTGCACAAGTTTTCGTTAGTAGAACCAAATATAATATCGTCAACATAAACTTAGACAAATATCATATCTTTTTCATGCAATTTATAAAAGGGAGTTTTATCTATGACACCTCTAATGAAACCATTTTCAAGTAAAAACTCAGAGAGAGTGTCATACCATGTCCTCGGTGCTTGCTTGAGTCCATAGAGAGCTTTGAGTAGAAACTACACAAAATCAACAAACTCTAGATTTTCAAAGCCAGGGGGATGTTCCACATATATTTCCTCTTCTAACTCTCCATTCAGAAATGCACTCTTCACATCCATTTGATAGACTTTAAAATTGGAATGTGCTGCGAATGCCAGAAATATCCTGATGGCTTCAAGTCTTGCAACTAGTGTGTATGTCTCATCATAATCAATTCCCTATTCCTGGGAGTAACCCTATGCCACCAGTCTGGCTTTGTTCCTTGTAACAATGCCATCACCGTCTAACTTGTTCATGTATACCCATTTCGTGCCAATAACAGATCTATCTTTAGGCATGGGTACCAGTGTCCAAAATTCTTGTCTTTCAAACTGATTGAGCTCTTCTTCCATGGAAAGAACCCAATCTAGATCAGTTAATGCATCTTCAATCTTCTTTAGTTCTTCATGAGATAGAAAAACTGAAAATAGACATTCATTTGAAGTCGTACTTCTGGTTTTAACTCCAATATCTGGATCACCTATGATCAATTCAAAATGATGATCTCTGCTCCATATCATTTCCCTTGGTAGGTTTGATCTTGATGATTCACCTCGATATACATTATGATGTTGTGTTCTGCTAATGGATCCATCATCTCCCCCTGAGTTGCTGCTAGGATGACTTATTGATTCACCACTGGTATTAGTAGTATCTCCAGTATTTCCATTGTTTCCACCACTATTACCTGGATCATTACCATTATTGTCATCATCATTTCCTGCTCCAACCTCATGTTCTTTTTCGTCATCAGAATGTGAGTCTGGATAATTATCAAATTTTAATGACTCAGAAGAATCTTCAGTTCGGATACTTGGGAGTTTATGTCATCAAAAGTAACATTGACACTTTCTTTTACTTGGTGCTGATCAATTAAGTACACCCTATATGCTCTTCTTGAATATCCGACAAAAATAGCTTCATGTGTCTTAGCCTCGAACTTGCCACGATGTTCATCTCCATCCTTTAGCACATAGCATTTGGCTCCAAATACATGTAAGTACTTGAGTGTTGGTTTCTTTCCAGCCATTAATTCATAGGGAGTTTTCATATGATCTTTGTTGATCAGAGTTCGATTCTGGGTATAACATGTTGTGTTTACTGCTTCAGCCCAGAAGTAGATATGTAACCTTGATTCACTTAACATAGTTCTTGCAGCTTCAATCAGGGTTCTATTTTTCTTTTCTACAACTCCATTTTGTTGCGGAGTTCTTGGTGCTGAATATTGTCTTGTTATCCCCTTGTCTGAGCAAAAGTTATTCAGAATTTCATTTTTGAATTCTGTTCCATTATCTGATCTGTTTGCCCGGACAGGTAACTTTGAATCTAACTCAATTAGCTTTTCATGATCAATCACCAATTGTGGATTTTCATCCTTAGAGTTCAAGAATAAAACCCATGTGTACTTTGTGAAGTCATCTACAATCACTAAGGCATATTTCTTCCTTGATATAGACATAATATTTACTGGACAAAATAAATCCATGTGTACGAGTTGAAGTGGCTCAGTGATGTTTGTAGTGTTTGTGCCTTTGTGACTTGTTTTCTTTGACTTCCCTTTCTGACATGCCTTACACAATCCTTCTTGTGTAAATTCCATCGGAGGCATTCCTCTCACCAAATCCCTCTTTACTAAAGAGTTCATTGTTTTAAAGTTCAGATATGAGAGTTTCTTGTGCCATAGCCAGCTTTCTTCTGATGAAGCCTTTGAATAAAAATAGTTTACTTCATCTTCAGTTCCTGAGTTGAGATCTGCTACATACAAGTTTCCTTTCCTTATCCCACGTAAGGCTAGTTTGTCGTCTTTAAAATGAGTTATTAAACACTTCTCCTTGATAAAGTTTACTTTGTATCCTTTATCACAGAATTGACTAACGCTAAGTAGATTATGCTTAAGTCCTTCCACTAAAGAGACGTTTTCAACGATAACATTTCTAGTATTTAACTTGCCATATCCCGTAGTCATTCCTTTGTTGTTATCTCCAAAGGTGACGATTGGGCCAGCTCTTTCAACCATGTTTGATAGCAGGGCTCTATCTCCGGTCATATGCCTTGAAGATTCGCTGTCCAGGATCAATATAACCCAGTTTACCTATTTAACTCCCTGCAAATATCAAACGGATTAATTCGTCTTCGGAACCTAAAATTGATCGGGCCCGACATACTTAAAGAATTGACCTTTGTTAAATTTAACAATAGATCCTTTTCAAATAACAGCATCATCCTCCTTGACTATTCCTACTATCTTATAAACAGTCTTAACATCTTTCTGTTTAGACTTAGGAATATATGTTTCCTTCTTCACAGGTGAAGGAGTCACAGTCTTGGATTTTGTGAATTTATTATTGATGTGTTGTCTAGGTGTCATGTTATCTTTCTTAGCAATCATGCATTTAAAATAGCAGTCATAGCATTAAAAGCACATAACATACAATTCAATATAGCACAAGGTTTATGGAAAGCATCAATAATAGACATGTTATTCAAAACAGTAGGTGACTTAATATTTTCTACTTCAACTTTATCATTAGTTTTAAAGTTCTCAGTAGAATGAAATATGTTGTTACTATTCCTACTATTAACACACGTATTAGGTCTATTCACTTTATTCTTTAAGTCTTTTGCACCTATACCAGGATTGGGTAATTTAGAAGTTCCCACATCTTTCATTGGTGTCTGAGGTGCACTCTTCTCTTTTTGGACATTAACTCCTTGTATGTCCTTAACATGTTCCTCTCTTTTCTTTTCTTCCTCGAGATACTCTAACTGCATTTCATAAGTAATCAATATAGAGCTCTCAAGGATAGGTTCAACTATGGGGGTTATGAAAAGAGGTTTAGGTATGTCTTTAACAACATATGGGATACCCCATTCTTCAGAACTTTTTCTGAAAGGGGTTATGTTGCTTGGCTTTCCTACTGATTTATTGTACTCGAAGCCTATTCCAATTTTTGAATTTATTTCCTGTTGGGCAACTAGGTTCTTTAGAATATAAGAGGAATTCTTATATGCTAGACACTTCTTCTTCTCCTCCTCAATTTGATTTCTGAGAAAGGCTTCAACTTTAACATAACAACTGAATCTATTGACTTGAAAAGCCAAGTCCTCAGTTAACTTGTCAGTCAACTTGTCATTTTTTCGTTTTAATGATTTTAAATCTTCATTCTCATTCGTTAGAACTTTGTTTTTGAGAATCAGTTGCTTAACTTTACCTCTTTCACCATCTAGTTCTTTACCTAGAAATGCAAACATTTTAGGGCAAGAATGATATACATTTATTCTTCTTTTTCAATTTGGAGACAGTGATTTCTCGGATGAAGCCATAAGAGCAAGATTTCCCATCTCTTCTTCATCATCATTGTCTAAGTCATCCCACCTTTTCCCTTCTACTAGATAAGACTTGCCTTGATGCTTTTTCACAAGTGCATCATAATTTTCCTTGAGCTCTTCATAAGACTTTCTATTTTTCCCTTGCTTCGGCTTTTTGCATTCAATTGCAAAGTGGCCTAGCTCATTGCAGTTGAAGAAACGAAACTTGCTTCTATCAACTAAGCCGGTCTTGTAGCCGTTCCTTAATACAACTGTAGAATAACCTCTTTTTTGGAACCTTTCAAAATTTTGTTTAACTCTGTAGGAGGAGTTTCTTCGGAATCTCATGTTGCCAAACCTCCTGGCAACCATAGCTAGAGAGTCATCTTCCAGCTGATCTAGTTCTTCCAAAAAGTAGAACTCACCATCTTCTTGTTTATCTGAAGTATGTCCAAATTCTGGAACCACATACTCCATTGAACTGTTAGAAGGTGCAACAGCCTTCACTTCCATCTTCTCTGGTGCTTCCACTATCAATGCTTTAGAGGAACTCAGAACCTTACCTCTGCCATAGATTTCTATGGTCTGAATCTGTTCCAATTTATATGTCTTTAATACTCCATAAAGTCTTTCTAGGGTTACCTCCTTCATATCCCTAGACTCCCGGATTGCTGCGATCCTGTATTCCAGATGCTCGGGTAAGGTTAACAAAAACTTCCTTTTTACCTCCTGATTCTGATAGTACTTCTCATTCATGTTGAGCTCATTTATCAGTTTATTCAATCTCCGAAACACCTCAGAGATACCCTCACCAGGGTTGGACCTAAACTGCTTGTACTGGGAGGTCAGAATTTCCAGTCTATTCTCTTTAACTTCCTCAGTCCCCTCGTTGATAATCTCTTTTATTTTCCAGATCTGTTTGGAATTTTTACGATTGACCACGTGATTGTACATGACGTAGTCTAAGAATTCTATCAATATGAGTTTGAGATTGTTGTCCAGGGACACAGCTTCCCTTTCTTCTTCTGTATAGTCAGTTGGACTTTTTAGAAATTATTTGTGGGGAATTACGACCCCATCTATCTCATGTTCGAGAATAACTGTTATAGGGGGTTCAACACCTTTGGCCAATACTAATGCATACTTGGGATTGACAATCCCAATGAATAGTAGCATTTTGTGTTTCCAAAAGTTGTAGTGTTCTCTGTCGAACTTTGGAATTTTGATGTTAGTCACTTTCTGTGTACTCATCTTTAATAACATTAAAAATTAAGTGTTTCAAAAAATATTTTAATTTTTAACTAAAAACAATTTTTGATCAAAAAAATATTTTAAGAAAAAAATATTATTTCGAATTAAAAATAATTTTTGAGATCTGTAGGAGTTGCCGAATTTTTGATTCGGATCTGATATTAAAAATATCAACCAGCTCTGATGCCAATTGTTGGTTCCTGATATTATAGAAGGGGGTTGAATAAAATATCTAAAAATTGTCACATAATTTCTTATTTAAAATATTATTTTAATTAATCACGAAATATTGATATTTATGAAATTATGTTCAAGTAGAAGATATTATTTTTAACTTGAAAAGTATTACAATAATTAATCTGATAAAAAGTTTATAATTGATAAAGTGATCTAGAATGAATTCGACATGAAGTGTTCAGGTTTAACAATTATATTCCAAACTTTGCACAGAAATCTGTGAATATTACAATGCATACAAATTTCTGAATTTGAATGTTTTTCAACGAACGAACAAAATATGAAGCGGAGACCTCATATTTATAGAGGTTTGTAAAGCTAGCATAACTTTTTCACTATGACCTTTTTAACATGAAAATAAGTCTTGTATGACTTCTGAAAAAGGCTGAGCATGACTTTAAAATTCGGTATGACTTTTCTAAAGTCATATTCAGATTTTTTTATTTAAATAAATCAAAATGACTTATTTAAAATGAAATCATTATGACCTTTTATTAAAAAGCTCGGTATAACTTATTTTATATAATTCGGTATGAATTTTATTAATAAAAATTAGTATGACTTTTATTAATAGAAATCGGTATGTCCTTTATTAATAAAAATTGGTGTGACTTTTATTAATAAAATTAGGTAAGACTTATTAAACAGTCATTTGAATTATATTAAAAATCATACTAAGTCATATATTTTATAATAAATTAATTCTACTTAATTTAATTAGTTAATTGATAAATTAAATTAAATTCAACTTGAATTAATTTAATTAGATAAATTAAATAATCAATTAACTTTTGATAGTAGAATTAAAATACTATCTTGACTTGTACAACCATGTAGTCTTCTTCGAAGTCTTTCCATCTTTGCTTTGTCTTCTGTCATAAAACCACTTGAGCTAACTGAAGAATAAATATTATTTTAGTTGACACACAAATGTACTATCTGGTCCATTTGTGTCGTACTTAATAAATATTCACCACTTATTAACTTTTAAGTTGTGGCCTTCTATCATCCTTTTGCTTTACTGTCTTTCCTCTTCTTCTAGAATCTTTCTGTAGTAACCACTTGAAATCTTTTAAATCTTCTGAACTCTCATGAAACACTACCACTTTATTTTTTACTGACGCTTGAACATAGTAATGAACTTATTCCAGGGTTGAGTAGCAATCCCATAAAAATACTTCTGATACTTAGATCCTTTGTGATTAGTTGACTGTCTTCGTTTTGATTTCTGTTTGGTATTTATTATTTACTTCTCTTTATAGTTAGAGTTGAGTTGTCATCTAATTATTACAAAGAGGCCTAGTTATATGCCTTTCAAGAACTTTGAGTGGAACGACGAGAGTTAATCAACATTTGAAGAGTTGAAGAAATATATGGTTGAGCCACTCATGCTTGCCAAATCAAAACCTGAAGAAGTGCTATACCTGTACATTGTTGTCTCTAGCTCAGCCCTGAGTGTCTTCCTTGTGAAAGAGGAAACTAAAGTTTAGAAACCCATTTATTATGTTAGCAAGAATTTGCATAGTGCAGAGCTAAACTACTCAAGGGTTGAGAAGTTCGCCTTAGCATTAATAATGGCTTCGAGAAAGCTATGTCCGTACTTCCAGGCGCATGTTATTGAAGTCTTGACAGACCTGCCCCTGAGAAACATACTGCACAACCCCAAGGCCAGTGAAAGGCTAATCAAATAGGCCATTGAGTTGGGAGAGTTCGAAATTAGATATAGGCCAAGAACGGCCATCAATGCTCAGCTCTAGCTGATTTCGTGGTTGAATGTACCATTCCCAACCAAGAAGTCTGGGGGCAAAAAGAGGATGAAGATAAGAAGGAAAAAGAGCAAGAACTCAAAGAATACAGGGTGCTCTTTTTTGACGGAGCTTCAAAAACAAAAACTAGTGGAGCTGGCCTAGTTTTGCAAAGCCCGGATGAGTGTATTGTCGAATATGCAATCAAGTTGGATTTTCCGACTACAAACAACGAGGTAGAAAATAAAGCTTTGATAGTTGGGCTTGGCCTGACAAAACCCTGAGGGTGAAGAACATGAAGGTATGTGGCAATTCAAGGCTAGTAATCTCTCAAGTAAATGGGGAGTTTGAGGCCCGTGAAGAGACTATGGAAAAATATTTGAGAATTGTTAAAGCTCAAGCCACACAGTTTTAAGAATGCCACTTTGAATATATCCTGAGAGAGGAGAATGTCCAGGTTGATGCCTTATCTAAATTTGCATCATCAAAGATTGGGAGTTATTCTGGCAGTGTTTATTTCCAAGTCTTGAAGACCCCAAGCATTGATGCTAAACTATTAGCCCCGATTGGGCTGGGAGCATGTTGGATGGATCCCATCAAGCTCTACTTGGAAACGGGGAAAATACCAACCGACTCCATGGAGGCACGTAAGCTATCAGTGAGGGCCTTGAAGTATGCCCTCATAGAAGGAATACTTTATAAAAAATCGTACGTGATACCCTACTTTAAGTGTCTGAGACCCCATGAGGCTGAAGCTGCCCCAAGGGAAGTTCATGAAGGTATATGTGGCCAACACCTTGGAAGCAGGGCTCTTGCTCAAAAAGTCATGAGGCTGGTATTCTATTGACCTGAGATGCTTAAATATGCTAAAGCTTATGTTAGGAAATGTGATCGCTGCCAAAGGTTTACACCCATCGTTAGTTAGCCCCCTGAGATGCTGACATCCATCAATTCCCCACTCCCCTTTGCTATGTAGGGAATGGATATTTTAGGTCCGTTTCCTATGGCCAGTGCACAAAGGAAGTTCCTCATTATTGCCATCGACTAATTTACTAAGTGGATAGAAGCCAAGCCCTTGGCCAAGATTAACACTAAGAATGTGACTCAGTTCTTCTGGGAGAATTTTATATGCAGGTATGGGCTACCCCGAATCCTGCAGACGGATAACGGAACTCAATTTAACAACAAGGACTTCATAGAGTACTATGGAAACTATAACATTGAACTATGCTTTACTTCAGTTGCTCATCCATAGTCAAATGAGCAAGCTGAAGTTGCTAATAGAATTATCCTTGACGGACTCAAAAAGAGGATTAAATGCTCCTAAGTGACTTGGGTTGACTAGTTGCTCCCAATCTTATAGGTATACAGAACTACTTATTGTTAGTGTAGGTGCCCTAGAGGCAATACAATGTTTCCTTTAATAAACCTTTATGTCATTTGATTATTCAATAAACGTATTTATTATGACTTTAATTACTGCGATATATTTGTTAGCATAATAAATGTCCTTAGAATCATGATACACGTTATATAGTTTAAGTACATGACTTGAACTTGAGATTATATAATATATCATATTCTTAAATGTCCCTAGTCGAGTATTATTATTATAGGACAATAATAATACATAAATAGACTAGTATGTTGTTTGACAGATAACCATATCTCATTGGTTATAAGTATGGGGATACTAAAGTCAATGCATAGGTACATGTAGGAGTACATGGTACTGGACAGACCCACAGTGAGATTCTTCATGTTTAATAAAGTCATAAGAAAGACTCACAGTGATAATGGTGTAATGATCCTCTGACTTGAGATCATTATATTTCTATACGAGGATTAATATACTCTGACTACATTAAAAGTTACCTTTGACCGGGTGATGATAAAAGTGGACATCGGGTATATCATGAGTCGTATGAGAAATATGAATGATAGATAAAGGATTTAACCCTCCTATAATTAGGAGAGATATTATTGGCCTCTTGATTGAGTGAGACTATAAAATGCATGGCCGTGCTCAAATAATGATTTGTTTTTCCATAGTCTACTCATGGATCAAGTAAACCCGGATTAAATGTTGAAGAGGATGACTAAATACATGCCTCGAGTTTAATCTATAATATATATGGTTAAAGGGATTATATTACACGGAAACATTAATCATGAAAGGTTTTATCAAATCACGATTTAATTATTGTTTAATTGGATAGCAATGATGTATTACTAGATACCGCTCATTGTTTATAATTTTATTGGAGAATAAAATTATTGCTAATTAAATAATAGCCTATAGGGTCACACACATAGAGCACCTAGTGGAATAGTTAATTTAAATTATAGATTTAAATTAATTGATGATTATTTGAATTTTATTATATTAATTAAGTGAGACTTAATTAATTAAAATAATATAAATTCGAATTTGAATAATTGTATTTCTGCCAATAATAATTAAGTGTGACTTAGTTATTAATTAAATAATAAAAGCATGTTTTATTATTTAATCCTATGCCTACATGGGTTAGGTTTTGCTGAAAAGGCCCATTAACCAATCATTATAAATAGATAATGATAGGTTAAATGAATGGTACGTTTTATATGATAAAACCCTAGAGGCAGAGCAAGGAGGCAGCAAAGGCAGTCATTCGAATTCATCAAAGGAGGCTAGTACATCCATCCC
The DNA here is from genome assembly GCA_028671895.1 of Oenanthe sinensis. Lineage (NCBI taxonomy): Eukaryota > Viridiplantae > Streptophyta > Magnoliopsida > Apiales > Apiaceae > Oenanthe > Oenanthe sinensis. Next base: position 5,041,398 of record CM053809.1, on the reverse strand, counting down.
GTGATCAAGATCGTGAGACGTTCTTGAAGGTGCTCGTGTGGATACCATAGAGGTGCTTTCGAGAGGAAGACACAAAATCGTGATAGCAAGGATCTCCGTTGAGTTCGTGAAAGTCAAGACAAGAATAGGTATGATTCTGTTTACCATAATCAGTCAAGTCTTATACATGATCCTGCGTTAGGGTTCCGATTTTTTTTTTGTTAGTTTTACGTTTATCCGCTGCGTTTTATGCCTCGGAACCCAACAATGGCATCAGAGCTACGTGTATAAGGGACTGATTTGGTTACGTGTTAACTGTATTTGATGCAAATATGCCTGTCTTGGTGACTGCCATGAAACTGCCATGCTACTGCTTTGCTACTACCATGCCTGTTTGAGACTGCCATGCTACTGCCTTGTATATTCGAATTGTTATTCATATGATGAGTAAATAGATGATGATACTAGCATGTTAATGATTTGTCATGACTGATTTATATGCCTGTTTGCGATTTGTATGTTATGCATGAGGGTCAGTTTGTATATGATACAAACTGGTGGACAGATTATGTTGGACATCAGCTGTTAACTGGGATATGATAAGTATGTATATGATACTTGCTTCTGAAACTGTATAAGATGCAGTGGGGAAAAAGGCCAACAAATATGATCTGTAGTTCAGAAATTGATGATTTCTGAATAGGACTGGTCTTCGAAAATAAAAAAAAAATTTCTGATTTCGAGCTGACCTGGCGGCTCGACCCCAGCCAGGGGCTGCCGCCCCCGGACCCCGCCCGGGGCTGCCGCCCCGGACCCCGCCCAGGGGCTGCCGCCCCCGGACCCCCGCCCAGGGGCTGCCGCCCCCGGACCCCCGCATTATTTTGGTTGAGTACTTGAGCATGGTGCTGGTTATGGCCTTTGGACCCCTAGATTAATGGTTTTTGGTTTTGGTTTTATAAATACGACTTGCATGTCGTTTTCTTCATTCTTGTAATTGTTTAACCTCGAATGTAACTCGAGTTTTCTTATGTAAGTACATTAGCTTAGGTTGTATTCAATTATTCCATGTAATGTACTTGAAGACTGAAAGATGATCCAAGAAGAGGAGCAGGCACTAGTGGATACAAGAAGAATGAAGACATGTAATTGTATTTATATTTTACCACCATAGATTGACTTTGATCCTTTCATTAGCTCGAAAGGATCACATAGGAAAAGGGCCATAACCAAGCACGTTTACATACTGCACTTTACATATTGATGTATGAATGATGCATGCTTTAATTAGATTAATCATGTATGTATGTATGTATTAGATACGACACCCATGCCATGCTTGTTTAAACAAGATAAAATCTGTAACGACTCAAGATAAAATCTGTAACGATTCAAGATTTTAAAATCAACAAACGATCATGAGATTCTTGTGTTTATGAAATATGGATTTTTAAAACACGGAATTAAATATGGATTTTGATATCTATAATTGGGATTTTCTGACAAAAACGGATATGCGTATTCGTAAGGCTGATGGGTTTTAAGTGTGACCACTGGTATCCTCCATCTACCTGGGAAATGAACAATTTAAGATGTCAATTTGAAATATTTAGTTCAAGGAAAAATTGAGGATCTCTTCATGATGTGATCATGATCGTCGTAAAATTTTCTAAACCCCTTAACAAAATATTAAGTTTTAATCAGATGCTTTCCAATGAATGAACACTCATCGAATCCTAGATCGATTAGGGGAAAGACTGTCAGTGGCAGGGGACTCCTGTCTATCGTGGTGAGATGCGACGAATATAAACGGTTATATTCGGCCGTTGTATCATTAGGTCAAACTTAACTAAGTCGTCATAATAAGGTGAAAGTAAACGGTTATATTCAACCATTATGAACTTAGAAGCATAGAGTTTGGTTAAAAATCTATTAGATAGATAAGATCAATCGTTGCTCACCAAACTATCCAAGAATTATATATGATATAATTGACAAATGTTGTCTACCTAAATAATCATTCTTAAGGACTTCCAGTGGTTGACTTAAGACATGACGAAATATGGATCTTGGCTCACTAGAAAGAATTATGGGATATACTTTCCAAATTAATAGTAAGGGCTATTGATTTGATAAAAATAGTGGGAGATATATTATGAATGTATCATAATCATTTGAACATAATAAATAACTCAGACAATCTAATGTTTATTTTGTGCTTTTATCATTGTAGATACCGAATAATGACAAACAACACAAACACACTATCCGTACGATCTGTCCTTGAGAAGGATAAGCTGACAGGAGGAAACAACTTCCTAGACTGGCAGAGGAATTTGAGGATTGTCCTAAGGCAGGAGCGCAAGCTTCATGTCATTGATATTCCTCCGGCAGGTCCCCTTCCTGAGGGCGCTACTGTTGAGGAACGAGCGGCCCACACAAAGGATGAGAATGATGCAACTGATGTTGCGTGTCTTATGTTAGCAACTATGAGTGCTGAGCTTCAAAGACAGCATGTGCATATGGATGCATATACTATCAATGAGCACTTGCAAAGCATGTTTGCAAGCCAAACTCGTCAAGAAAGGTTCAACACGAGCAAGTCACTCTTTAACTGCAAACAAGGGGCAAATGAACCAGTTGGCCCACATGTTCTGAAGATGATTGGTTACATTGAGTATCTTGATACTTTGGGTTTCCCGATTGGTCCGGAAACTGGTATTGACCTAATCTTGAATTCTTTGAACAACAAATTCACTCAGTTTGTTATGAACTACAATATGAATGAGTTTGACAAAACACCTACTGAATTGTTGGCTATGTTGAGAACATATGAGACCAACATGAAGACGGCTGAACCTGCTCCCATACTGATGGTGGGCAATAAAGGTAAGGCCAAAGGGAAAGGCAAGTGGAAGGGTAAGAAGAAGACAGGTTCTGATTCTACACCCAAGCCAAAGTCAGGTCCTAAACAGGCTTTAAAGCCTAAAGGTGGGGTCGCTAAGGGTGAATGTCACTACTGTAAGAAAACTGGTCACTGGAAGAGAAACTGTTCAGTTTACTTGGAGGATCTGAAGAAGAAGAGGGCTGAGCAAGCTTCTAATTCAGGTATATATGTTATAGAAGTCAATCTGTCTATTTCTACATCTTGGGTATTGGATACCGGATGTGCTTCTCACATTTGTATAAATGTGCAGGAAATGCAGAGAAGTAGGACATTGGCTAAAGGAGAAATGGACCTACGAGTTGGCAACGGAGCAAGAGTTGCTGCTTTAGCTGTAGGAACCTATTATTTATCTTTGCCCTCTGGGCTAGTTTTAGAACTGGAGAATTGTTATTACGTGCCTGCAATTCGCAGAAACATTATTTCTGTTTCTTGTTTGGACAAGAAAGGTTTTTCGTTTACAATAAAGGACAACAGTTGCTCTTTTGCTTTGAATGATTTAACCTATGGTGTTGCGCGTTTGTTTAATGGTTTATATGTTCTTGACTTAGATAATCCTGTCTGTAATATAGAAAACAAACGACTTAAAGTTAATGACTCAAATCAAACATACCTCTGGCATTGTCGTCTAGGCCATATAAATGAGAAACGCATATCCAAATTACATAAGGATGGATATTTGGATAAGTTTGATTTTGAATCATACCAAGAATGCGAATCTTGTTTGCTTGGTAAAATGACTAAAACCCCTATCACTGGTAAGGGTCAAAGGGCCACTAAACGTTTGGAGCTAATACATAGTGATGTATGTGGCCCAATGCATGTGATGGCTAGAGGAGGCTACTACTACTTCATAACATTTACTGATGATTTCAGTAGATATGGATATGTATATCTTATGAAGAATAAATCCGATTCTTTTAAAAAGTTCAAAGAATACAAGGCTGAAGTAGAGAAGCAAATTGGCGGAGGTGCAAGTATTAAAATCTTACGATCTGATCGTGGAGGAGAATACTTGAGCACTGAATTTAAAGATTATTTAAAGGAGTGTGGTATTGTATCACAACTCACTCCGCCAGGTACACCTCAATGGAATGGAGTTTCAGAGAGGAGAAATCGCACCTTGTTGGACATGGTGCGATCGATGATGAGTCATGCAGATCTTCCAATTAGTTTCTGGGGTTACGCTCTAGAAACAGCGGCTTTCACACTTAACCGTGTTCCTACTAAGAAGGTTCAAAAGACTCCATATGAGATATGGGAGAAGAAACGGTCAGGCATGAGCTTTATGAAAGTTTGGGGATGCAAGGCGTTTGTGAAGCGTCAAGTATCTGACAAGCTTGGACCTAAATCTGAAAAGTGCAATTTTGTGGGATACCCTAAAGAAACAAAGGCGTATTATTTTTATAGTCCCTCTGAGCAGAAAGTGTTTATTGCTCGAGATGCTGTTTTCATGGAAAGAGATTTTATTTCCAAAAGAAACAGTGGGAGAACTATAGATCTCGATGAAGATCGAGAACCACAAAATAGCATTGAACCTGAAGTGGAACAAGAGCAGGATAATTATAATGCTCAACAAACACAGGTTGTTCGTAGAACTGGTAGAATTCGCCATGAGCCAGAGAGATATGGATTTCTCTTGACTCAATGTGGTGATTTGATGCTCATAGATGAAGATGAGCCTCTCACATACCAAGATGCTATGATCAGTCCAGACTCTAAGAGATGGCTAGAAGCCACGAAATCCGAGATGGATTCCATGTATGAAAACCAAGTATGGACTTTGGTTGATCCACCTGAAGGGGTAAAACCCATAGGGTGCAAGTGGGTTTTCAAGAAGAAAACTGACATGGATGGAAATGTTCAGACCTATAAAGCAAGGCTGGTTGCAAAAGGTTTCAAACAAATTCATGGTATTGACTATGATGAAACTTTCTCACCAGTGGCTATGGTCAAATCCATAAGGATTTTGCTTGCTATTGCAGCATTCCATGATTATGAAATCTGGCAAATGGATGTCAAAACAGCTTTCCTTAATGGAACCCTTGATGAGGATGTGTACATGACACAACCTGAAGGTTTTGTCAGTCCAGGGAATGTTAGCAAGATATGTAAATTACGTCGATCCATTTATGGATTAAAGCAAGCCTCTAGGAGATGGAACATCCGTTTTGATGAAACTATCAAAGAGTATGGATTTGTTCAAAACGAGGATGAACCTTGTGTTTACAAGAAGGTTAGTGGGAGCCATGTGGCATTCATAGTACTATATGTTGATGACATACTACTAATGGGGAATGACATACCTTCTCTCAAGGCTGTTAAGATTTGGTTAGGGAGTAATTTCTCTATGAAAGACTTAGGAGATGCATCCTACATTCTAGGAATGAGGATCTATAGGGATAGATCTAGAAGGATGATCGGTCTAAGTCAGAGTACATACATCGATAAGGTTTTGCACCGTTTTGGTATGCAAAATGCAAAAAGGGGATATGTCCCCGTATCTCAAGGGATAACGATCTCTAAAGATCAGTGTCCGAAATCATTGGATGACAAGGACCGCATGAGTAAGGTTCCATATGCCTCAGCAATTGGATCCATCATGTATGCGATGGTATGTACTCGCCCAGATGTTTCGTATGCTTTAAGCATGACGAGCAGATACCAATCTAATCCAGGTGAAGGTCACTGGACGGCTGTCAAGAATATTCTAAAGTACTTGAAAAGGACTAAAGATTCATTCTTGGTGTATGGAGGAGAGGAGAAACTAGTAGTAAAAGGTTACACCGATGCAAGTTTCCAAACAGACAGGGATGATACTGTATCACAGTCTGGTTTTGTGTTTTGTCTAAACGGAGGTGCTGTAAGTTGGAAGAGTTCAAAGCAAGAAACAGTAGCTGATTCTACAATGGAGGCTGAGTACATTGCAGCTTGTGAAGCGGCTAAGGAAGCTGTTTGGATTCGAAAATTCATTAATGATTTGGGAGTGGTTCCATCGATCGCAGATCCCATTGATCTATACTGCGATAATAATGGAGCCATTGCACAGGCTAAAGAACCTAGAGCTCACTCCCGAACCAAACACATACTCAGGAGATATCACCTCATTCGAGAGATTAATGAAAGGGGTGACATACACATATGTAAAGTGCACACAAATGATAACATTGCAGACCCACTGACCAAAGGCTTATCGCAGAAGAAGCACGACGGTCACACTAGTTCCATGGGTATTAGATACATGGGTGATTGGCTCTAGTGCAAGTGGGAGATTGTTAGTGTAGGTGCCCTAGAGGCAATACAATGTTTCCTTTAATAAACCTTTATGTCATTTGATTATTCAATAAACGTATTTATTATGACTTTAATTACTGCGATATATTTGTTAGCATAATAAATGTCCTTAGAATCATGATACACGTTATATAGTTTAAGTACATGACTTGAACTTGAGATTATATAATATATCATATTCTTAAATGTCCCTAGTCGAGTATTATTATTATAGGACAATAATAATACATAAATAGACTAGTATGTTGTTTGACAGATAACCATATCTCATTGGTTATAAGTATGGGGATACTAAAGTCAATGCATAGGTACATGTAGGAGTACATGGTACTGGACAGACCCACAGTGAGATTCTTCATGTTTAATAAAGTCATAAGAAAGACTCACAGTGATAATGGTGTAATGATCCTCTGACTTGAGATCATTATATTTCTATACGAGGATTAATATACTCTGACTACATTAAAAGTTACCTTTGACCGGGTGATGATAAAAGTGGACATCGGGTATATCATGAGTCGTATGAGAAATATGAATGATAGATAAAGGATTTAACCCTCCTATAATTAGGAGAGATATTATTGGCCTCTTGATTGAGTGAGACTATAAAATGCATGGCCGTGCTCAAATAATGATTTGTTTTTCCATAGTCTACTCATGGATCAAGTAAACCCGGATTAAATGTTGAAGAGGATGACTAAATACATGCCTCGAGTTTAATCTATAATATATATGGTTAAAGGGATTATATTACACGGAAACATTAATCATGAAAGGTTTTATCAAATCACGATTTAATTATTGTTTAATTGGATAGCAATGATGTATTACTAGATACCGCTCATTGTTTATAATTTTATTGGAGAATAAAATTATTGCTAATTAAATAATAGCCTATAGGGTCACACACATAGAGCACCTAGTGGAATAGTTAATTTAAATTATAGATTTAAATTAATTGATGATTATTTGAATTTTATTATATTAATTAAGTGAGACTTAATTAATTAAAATAATATAAATTCGAATTTGAATAATTGTATTTCTGCCAATAATAATTAAGTGTGACTTAGTTATTAATTAAATAATAAAAGCATGTTTTATTATTTAATCCTATGCCTACATGGGTTAGGTTTTGCTGAAAAGGCCCATTAACCAATCATTATAAATAGATAATGATAGGTTAAATGAATGGTACGTTTTATATGATAAAACCCTAGAGGCAGAGCAAGGAGGCAGCAAAGGCAGTCATTCGAATTCATCAAAGGAGGCTAGTACATCCATCCCGTGATCAAGATCGTGAGACGTTCTTGAAGGTGCTCGTGTGGATACCATAGAGGTGCTTTCGAGAGGAAGACACAAAATCGTGATAGCAAGGATCTCCGTTGAGTTCGTGAAAGTCAAGACAAGAATAGGTATGATTCTGTTTACCATAATCAGTCAAGTCTTATACATGATCCTGCGTTAGGGTTCCGATTTTTTTTTTGTTATTTTTACGTTTATCCGCTGCGTTTTATGCCTCGGAACCCAACACTTATAGAGATTAAACAGGGGTTACACCTTTTCAACTAGTCTACGGGGCTGAGGCAGTGGTGCCCGTCAAAATTACTCGGACGTCACCAAGAGTGCAGGAGTTTCAGAGTAACACCAATGGGGAAGGCATGAAGTTGGCTCTAGACTTGATAGACGAGCTGCGCGATGAAGCCAATGCCAGAATTGTAGAAAACCAGAAGAAAGCTTCATTATACTACAACCTTAGAGTCAAGGAAAGGTTCTTTCGCGAAGGAGACTTAGTCTTGTGAAAAATCGAGGCATCTGGAGCTGGTCCCAAAGGCAAGCTAGCTCCAAATTGGGATGGTTCATACCAAGTGAAGGAAGTCACAGGGCAAGGCGCATACAAGCTTCAAACCCTTGAAGGTAGTGAAATCCCAAGAAGCTGGAATGCAGCCAACTTAATTCTATTAGCAACTTGGTAGTTTCTAAGGAAGGTTTTCCGTTCTCCTCACACGCTGTTAGTTATTTTCATTAAGTCTTTTACAAGCCTCTAGAGTATTTGTTGTTTATGTTCAAGTTAAACACGAAAAACAAACAAAAAAAAGGCAGCATTAAAAGACGAACATGTAGAAAAACACGACTATGTAAATAAAAGCCTGAGGGCCAAATGTTTTTACAAGCCAGAAAGGCTAACATAAATACATGAATAAAAATCATAGCTACTTGGTTGACTCCTCCTCCTCCGAGGACTAATCCCCGCTCGACGAAGATGAATCCTCCTCAGCTTCACTCGAATCTTCCTCTCTAGAAGAGCTCTCGGCCGATTTCTGAGGGGTTTCCTCAGGAACAACCTTCTTTGGCACGACACGGCGAAGAGAAGGAGTAGGAGTAGGCTCGCGAGCCCTCTTTATCCTAACATCAGGACTATCCTCTGTTAGGAATCTACATGTGATTTGATGATAACATTAATCTTAGAATCATAGAAATTTTATTTGTTGTAACTGATCAATTGATATGAAAGTTATAAATATCAATTGATCAGGAAACCATTTATCAGTTGAAGTGTTTATATGAATCAACTGATAATTTGGATTGTAGCATAGGTGTACTTAGTCTATTTCAATCGATAAGGTGTAAATCAATTGATATTTTGTTCATCAATTGATGTTAGAGTCGATTGATATAGATCATCAATTGATGTGTAAATTAAACTGTTAAATTGTAAATATGTGAAGACAGGAAATTGCACAAGTGAAGGATGATCAATTGATATTGAAGCATCGATGGATGAAGGATCAATCGAAGAAGCCAAGCCAAGGATTGAAGACCATCAACTGATGTGAAGACCCATCGATTGATATATCGAATGATAAAATCTATCAATCGATAAGCCATCTTTTATCAATCGATGGATAGAAAGATCAATCGAAGAAGTACATCAGTTGATGGATTAAAGAATGGATCAATTGATATGCTTAATAGCAAATTATCAATTGAGTGTGACAACACAGAAATAATATCTGTTGAAGATCCAGAGAACAAAATCACACCTATGGAAGACAGTCTAGAGTGACTGTGAAGACTCAATCAGAAGCTGTCTTTCAAACCTTTTTGTAAAATAGAAAAAGGTAAAAGGAAGGCAGGTAGAAACAATCCTAGAATAGGTATTGTAAAAGTACACTTGTGATATATAAACAAGTGTAGTAGCATTATTAGAAAACATACAAGTTAGACATTATTTTACAATCAACTGTTCAAGCTTGAGAACACATTTGTAATAACAGTTGATTTGTTTTCTAATCTTGTAAAAACGAAGCTAGATTTCTTCTAACCTAGGAGCATTGAGCAAAAATACATATTGATGGAAAAACCAATCCATCAATAATTTTAAATCTCTTTGTTCAGTTTTATTTTTCAGCATTAATTTGTTCGAACTTATTCTCTTATTCTATCAAACATCAAGAACAAATATTAGAACCCACGAAAAGTTTTAATATTTGTATTCAACCCCCCCTTCTACAAATATTGACATTGTTCTAAGGAATAACAATTGGTATCAGAGCAGGCTTTCAACATACAGAAAGTTTAAAGATCAAGAACAGTCAATATGGGCCAGAAAGATTCAGGTGTGAAGATTCCAGTTTTAGAGAAAGATGAATATTTTCCATGGAAGGTAAAAATGCATCTGCATCTTCTTTCTCTTGACCCTTCCTATGTTCACTGCATAGAGAAAGGTCCTCATGTTCCCATGAAGCTAGTCACAGGTGTAAACCCTGATGGAACTCCTACAGTTGATAGACATATTCCAAAACTCATTTCTGAGTTCACAGAAGAGGATGAAAAAGAAGTACTCAAAGACAAGAAGGCTATGAACATTCTGTTTAATGGCCTAGATAAAGATATGTTTGACAATGTTATAAACTGTACTTCATCAAAAGAAGTATGGGATACACTTCAAACTCTGTGTGAAGGAACTGAACAAGTTAGGAAAAATAAGATGCAACTCTTAATTCAAAAATATGAATCATTTCATTTTAAGAGTGGTGAAGCCATCAATGATACCTATAGTAGATTCCAAAAGTTGTTAAATGGACTGAAGCTATATGGTAGGGATTATGCAACTGAGGATACAAATCTAAAATTTCTTAGATCTCTTCCAAAAGAATGGAAACCAATGACTGTTTCCATTAGACAATCTCAAGACTTCAAGGATTTTACACTAGAGAAACTTTATGGTATTCTCAAGACATATGAGTTGGAAATCCAACAAGATGAAGAGATTGAGAAGAATCAAAGAAAAGAGAAAACTGTGGCTTTGGTAGTTAAGGGAAATGAAGAGAAGAAAGAAAATGGCTATGAAGAAGAGTCTGTCATGATGGCTGGTGATGCTGTTGAAGAATCATTCAAGAGAAAAGGAAAGAGCAAGTGTGAAGAAGATGAAACATGCTCTCAGGATGATTTGGATGAGATTGATGAGCACCTTGCATTTTTGACAAGGAAATTTTCAAAGCTAAAATTCAAGAAGAATCCATATGCTCAAAGGCCTGGATCCCAGTTTAGAAGCAACAATCAAAATAAAAATTTGGTTGATAGATCTAAATTCAAATGTTTTAACTGTGGATTGGCAGGTCATTTCTCAAATGAGTGCAGGAAGCCAAAACAAGAAAAGGCAAAGTCATATGAGGGTATTGACTATAAGAAGAAATACTTTGACCTTTTAAAACAGAAAGAAAAGGCTTTTGTCACTGAGGAGAAGGACTGGGCTGCTGAAGATAGTGATTCTGAAGAATATATCAATCTAGCATTAATGGCCAACCATGAAGATGAAGAAGCTAGTTCAGCATCTAATCAGGTACTAGCTACCAACTTTTCTGAGCTTACATCTGAGAAATGCAATAGTACTATTAATGAAATGTCTAATGAACTGTACAATTTGCATGTCACTCTAAAATCTCTAAAAAAAGAAAATCTCAAGTTAAAGAACACCATTGATGCCTTAACTGAGAGGAATATTTTTCTTGAAAATGAACTTGTTTGTTTATATAGATTTAAGCAAGAAAGAAAGGATGCTAGGAATGAACTAGTAAACAGTTTGAAAAGAGAAGAATTGTTGAAAGAACAATTGGCTGAAGAAATTGAAACCATTAGCAAATGGAATAGGTCTGCTAAAACTGCCAAACAAATTATTGATGTTCAGGGTGTAGATACTCTAGGAGAACTCCCCAAATCAATAGGCAAGTCATTGGCTGATACTTCAATGGATAAAGATCAATCGACTGCTAATCCTTCATCAACTGATAAGGATTATTAATCGATTGATGCTGAATCAATCGATAAGCATCCATCGACAAGTAAATCATCAATGGCGAATAAAAAGAACAAATTTAGCACTCCTATTAAGTTTGTTAAGGAAACCAAAAATCAAGTTGAGGCTGAGGCTGAGAAAATCAACATAGGAAGCTTATCCAAGAAACAACTAAAAGAAAAATTAGAAAAGATAGCACCTATGGAAATTACTCAACCTAAGTCTGAGAAAAAGAAAAAGAATAGGAATGGTAAAGTAGGCATAAATAAGCACAACAACTACACTCCTGATATGTATGCCCCTAGAAAAGTATGTGCTAAATGTGGTAGTGTAAATCATTTGTCCATGCAATGCAAGAATGAAAAGAAATCTATATCTGCAAATGATTTAAATATACATGCCATGACTGCAAATGCCATGTTTACCAATCCTATGCTCATGAATGCCATGTCTTCTAATTTGGTTGCACCTAATGTTCATATGCCTTATGCACAAGTTCCATACATGTATAATCCCTTCTTTGCATATCCTAATATGAACATGCCTGGTATGCCATGGAACATGCCTAATGTAAATGATGAAATCCATTGAAATTCTGCCATGAGTTCTAAGGTGTCAAAGCCCCAAAAGTCAACTCCCAAAGATAAAGTGGATTTAAACCCACGTAAACAAAAGGAACCTAAGTTGACAACAGGGGCTCAGGCTGCAACTAGTAAAGGAGGACCCAAGGCAACTTGGGTACCAAAAGCAACTTGATTGTTTTATGTGTGTGCAGGGAAACAGGAAGAAAAATCTCTGGTATTTGGATAGTGGATGTTCAAGGCACATGACTGGAGATTTGTCCCTGCTCACAAAGTTTGTGGAAAAGGCTGGCCCAGGAGTTACTTTTGGAGATAACAACAAAGGTTTTACTCTGGGATATGGCTCAATTGCAAAAGAAAATGTTATCATTGAAACTGTAGCACTGGTTGATGGATTGAAGCACAATCTGCTCAGTATAAGTCAACTGTGTGATAATGGTAATGGTGTGTGGTTTACAACTGAATCATGCATCATAGCCAACAAAGAATCTGGTGAAATTCTCTTAACTGGAGAAAGAAAAGGAAATGTCTATGTGGCTGATTTTCTCTCTGTAAAGGCAAATTCAATGACTTGTCTACTTAGCAAAGCCAATACAGATGAAAGTTGGATTTGGCACAAGAAACTAGCCCACTTGAATTTCAAAGCCATGAATTTATTGGTTAGAAAGAATCTGGTTAGAGGCATTCCACAGATGGAATTCACCAAGGATGGACTATGTGATGCCTGTCAAAAGGGAAAACAAAGAAAAGCATCATTCAAGTCAAAGTCTGAATCATCAATTGATAAGCCTCTGGAATTACTGCACATGGACTTATTTGGACCAGTCAACATCATGTCAATTGCCAAAAAGAAATATGCCTTAGTAATTGTGGATGACTTCACAAGATTTTCATGGGTATATTTCTTACATTCTAAGGATGAAGCAAGCAAATTGATTATCAATCATGTGAAGAATGTTGACAATATCACTGAATGGAAGGTCAAGAAATTTAGAAGTGATAATGGTACTGAATTCAAGAATTCAACCATGAGAGAATTCTGTGAAGAAAAAGGTATCACTCATCATTTCTCTGCTCCAAGAACTCCACAGCAAAATGGAGTAGTTGAAAGGAAAAATAGGACCTTAATTGAAGCTGCTAGAACTATGTTAGAAGAAGCAAAACTACCTACATACTTCTGGGCAGAAGCAATTAATACTGCTTGTTACATTCAAAATATTTCCATGGTCAATAAATTTCAAGGCAAAACACCATATCAATTGATGAAGAAAGACAAGAAGCCAACAGTTAACTTTCTTCATGTCTTTGGCTGCAAATGCTTTGTACTGAGAAATCAAGGTGAAAATCTAGGAAAATTTGAAGCCAAAGCTGATGAAGCTATATTTGTTGGATATGGAATAACAACCAAAGCATACAGAGTCTACAATCTTAGATTACACATTGTTATGGAATCTATGCATGTAGTCTTTGATGACAAGAAAATTCAAGGATTGTTTGATGAAGGATTTCATGATCTATTGCATTTTGAAAATGAATCCACAAGTAATATTGAAGATAGTGATGATGATGTGGAAAACACAAGAGTTCAAGTACCTAGAATCCTCCCATCAATTGATGTCATTGCTTCAACAGATAATTTATCAGTTGACAATCATCAATCGACTGATAATACATCAATTGATAATCATTCGATGGATATTAACTCTACTCAACAATCTTCAAGAAGAGTGTCCATCTCAGGGGGAGGGTTCTCAAATGGTCAATCACATCACAATGATCATAACACTTCCAATGATCATGAAGCATCATCTTCAAGGACAAGTTTACCATCACAAAGGAAATGGACAAAAAGCCATCCATTTGAATTAATAATTGGAGATGCAAATGATGGTGTCAAAACTAGAAGTGCAACTCAAAATGAATGCTTGTATAGTAGCTTCCTGTCTCAAGAAGAACCAAAAAGGATTGAAGAAGCCTTGAATGATCCTGATTGGATAATTGCTATGCAAGAAGAGTTGAATCAATTTGAAAGAAACAAGGTATGGAAGCTGGTGCCCAAACCAAAGAACAAGTCTATCATTGGTACAAAATGGGTGTTCAGAAACAAAATGGATGAATCTGGTACAGTGACAAGAAATAAAGCAAGATTAGTGGCAAAGGGCTATTCATAAGAAGAAGGCATAGATTTTGATGAAACCTTTGCACCAGTTCCAAGGTTGGAAGCAATCAGAATCTTCTTAGCATATGCTGCTCATGCAAATTTCAAGGTGTATCAGATGGATGTGAAAAGTGCTTTTCTCAATGGAGAACTAGAAGAAGAAGTATATGTAGAACAACCTCCTGGTTTTATTGATCCTATTCATCCTGGATTTGTATACTATCTTCTCAAGGCACTTTATGGATTGAAGCAAGCACCTAGAGCCTGGTATGACACATTATCTAAATTCTTGATTGAGAATCACTTCACAAGAGGTACTGTTGATAAAACTCTCTTTCATAGAAATGTAAATGGCTCTATGATTCTTGTTCAAATCTATGTAGATGACATTATCTTTGGCTCAACCAATGAAAAACTTTGTCAAAAGTTTGCTAAGTTGATGCAGAGTAAATATGAAATGAGCTTAATGGGAGAACTTACCTATTTTCTTGGTTTGCAAGTCAAGCAAGTCAAAAATGGTATTTTCATAAATCAAACCAAATATATTTCTGATTTATTAAAGAGATTTGATTTAAGTGAATGTTCTTCTGCTAAAACTCCCATGACCACTGCAACTAAACTTGAATTGAACACTAAGGAAGCTATAGTGGACATTTCAAGTTATAGAGGTATGGTTGGCTCATTACTTTATTTAACTGCAAGTAGGCCAGACATAATGTTTGCTACATGTCTGAGTGCTAGGTTTCAAGCTGATCCTAGAGAATCTCATTTGATTGCAATAAAAAGAATATTCAGATATCTCAAAGGAACTCCAAATCTTGGAATTTGGTATCCTAGAGATTCTGGATTTGATCTAATTGGTTATTCAGATACAGATTATGCAGGTTGCAGAATTGACAGAAAAAGCACAACAGGCTCCTGTCAATTTCTAGGAAATAAGCTTGTTTCATGGTTTAGCAAGAAGCAGAATTCAGTGTCTACATCTACTGCAGAGGCTGAATACATTGCAGCTGGAAGTTGCTGTGCACAAATATTATGGATGAGGAATCAACTACTTGACTATGGGTTCAACTTGAACAAGATTCCTATTTTCTGTGATAATACAAGTGCCATTGCTATAACAGAAAATCCTGTGCAACATTCCAGAACCAAGCACATTGATGTAAGATATCACTTCATTAGGGAACATGTAATGAATGGTACAGTTGAATTACATTTTGTCCCTAGTGAAAGACAACTTGCAGATATTTTTACCAAACCACTAGATGAATCTACCTTCAATAGATTGGTCTGTGATTTAGGTATGCTTAATTATATTTAATCCTTTAAATGTCTGACAAGTTATGTATTAATATTGATGGTAGCCATTGATTATGTTAAATTATTGATTCTTCAATAATCAACTGATAAACATTTTACATATCAATGGATATTATTGGAGCTGTCGACAGATAAATATATCAATCAATGATATATTTGTCTATCGATGGATAATTGTACCTGTCGATGGATAAGTAATTTATCAATCGATGACCTGGAATTTTAGTAGTCCAAGTCATCAATCGATCTGTACAAACTCTAGCCGTTGATTACTTATTTTATCAATTGATTAATACATACACTCCTGTATGTATATCAGTCGATTGCCAAAATTGGTAACTTTTAACTCTTAAATACTCTTCCAACGGTTAATTTTGTTCTATTTTGAGTAAGTAATTGATTGAGAAATCAGTAAATATAAATAGTGAGATTAAAACATCTTTTAATTCTTACTTGCAATTTTTACTAATGACTTCTCTATCTCTTTCTCTTTATCAATCTTTGAACTTACTATGTATCTATCTCTTGCTAAGAACCCTAAACTGATACTGTCTAATTATTGTTTCTGTTATAATTACTAACAAGTTTGCCAGTTAATTCTATTATAAATCTTCAAACTCGATAATGGCATCTTCAAAGAAAGTCTCACAATCTGGATTCTACTATAAGCTCAACAACTTCGTTGCTTGAACTATGGTGGAGAAAGCCCCAACAGAATTTCATCCCCTAATGGAATTTCTAAGGAGTTCAAAAATTGCAAAGGCCCTCTCAGAAGCACCAAAAATAGTGTGCAATCTAGTTGAAGAATTCTGGACAAAAGCAGAAGTAGCAGATGATTTTTCTACAATCTCCTTTGAATACAAAGGACAAAGGTATATTCTAACCACTGTGGTCTTGGGTGAGTGTTTAAATATTCCTGCAAATAATACCGAAAATGCACCCACTGACACAGATATTAGAAACATGCTTAGGGAAATCAATTATACTGCTCCTGATGCTAGTCTAGGTAGTATTGTTAGAAAGAATCTAAGAAAAGAATGGTCATATTTCTTTGATGCTTTAATAAAGTGTTTTTCTGGTTAGGTTAGTAATTTTGATGCAATAACAACAAGTATGCAACAAGTAGGGTATAGCATTTTATATGATAGATATCATAATTTAGGAAGCCTGTTACTCAATGAAATATCTTCCAAATTGGGGAATAAAATAAATAGATCTAATCATATTTATTATGCAAGATTTATTATGATTATTATTAACCACTTTGTCAAGGATATTGAGATTGACAGGAATACAGAAATTTTGGATTGCTGGACTCAAAACAAAAGGGTCTTTAAAGACTTGGTTAGGATCAATCTTCACAGCAATGTGGAATTGATCTATCCCCCTTTTGTTCAGGTATTTATCTCTACTTTAAACACTTCTCAACCTAACTCTTCTTTGCCTTCTGTGACTATGGAGGGTGGTAGTAATGACCCCAACCCTCCTACCCAAGCCACACAACCAATCTCTAAATCCAAATCTAAGAAACCAACCTCAACAGGTTCTCAAAAACCTGCTGTTGTAAAAACCAAGAAAATAAAATCAACTAGTGTGGCAGATAGATTAGAGGAGGATGTAGGTGGTGAGGGAACTGGGGAACATCAAAGAACCCAGAAGGATAAGGAGAGTGAGGGTGTGCAACCTCAACCAAGCCACTCCATAGTCTCCCAAAAATTGTGGATGTTAACATGGAAAATACCACATCCCTATTGCCATTCTCTCAAAAGGATGACAATATTGAAAATAGCCCACAACCAGGGGAACAGAATCAAATTGGGGACACAAAATCCAAAACACTAACACCATACAAAAGAAGAGAAAAGAAAGTCACCTTTACACTTGGGGAATCACACACTGCAAAATCACAGGAAACTGTGGTGGAGCCTTCTCAAAGTCTGTTTGATGCATCTCATATAAATGATGAGATGCAGCCCCATTCTCTTTCAATTCCTATCTCTTCTATTCTTCTTTCCCCATCTCAAACTTCTTCAGAAAATGTTTTGATAGATTATCGAACATTTTCAGATTCTCCTTCTTTGTTTTTCAAGGAGAAGCCAACACTCTCTCCTGAATCTTCTTCTCAGAATTTTCAGGATTCTATTTCCCATATCATTTCAAACATTACTTCTCAAATTAATTCAACTATTTCTACTCCATCAACTGATGTTCCTTCATCAATTGATATTCAACCATCGACTGATAAGCCATCGATCGATACTCAAGATCAATCGATGGGTATGCATCAATCGATGGATATCCCAAACACCACTTCAACTGATAATGTCAATACATCAATTGATGCTCAATCAATTGATGTTGCACAAACACTCTTAGGATTGAGTGAGTTGAGTGAGAGGCAGGATTGTAACCTGGCAAAAGGAGAGGAAGTGAGTAAAAACATTCCTATTTCTTCCAGGAATGAGAGTGAAACACTTGAGGGCCCCACCTTAGTAGGTGCACAAGAAATGAGTGAGGGAGAGGTGAGATTCCAGGATGAGATCCTGATGCAAAATAGAGAGATGAGTGAAAGTGATAAAAACATTCTACTTTTTGCACAGGAATTGGAAATTGAACTGATGGCAGAAGAAGGAGTAAAGGAGATAGGGGGAGCAAATAATGCTGAAGCTAGTGAGAGTGGAATTGATAAAGACTTTGAAGAGGAAATAGATGCTGGTCAATTGGATCCAAAGAATTTCATTCATCCTGATCCACAATATCAAGGGTTGGCTACTTCAAGTAACAGGAATGCAGAACAACTCTTGGGCATTGATCATACAGATCAAAGGACCAGGAATCTGAAGGAAAGCATTGCCAATACAACAGACACTTGTTATATGGCACCTGAAGAGTTAAAGAGTGATTCTGATGAAGAGCCATGGATGAGCACTATTGATGGTTCCTTAGAAGCTGCTGAGACTTAAATTCTCTCTCAATATAGAAGAACAATGGTGGAAGGAGACATTGAAGATCCTACTCAAAGGAGAATTGCTCACTATATGAGAGAATCAATGAAAATACAAAAGATGACAGTAACAGGAGTAAGGAGGGAACTGGAGAGGATTAAGGACTCTATCTCATCTAATAAGGATGCAATGGACAGGAGATTGGATGAGAAGCTACCATTCAACACCATGAATAGCATCAAAGACAAGCTTTTCAAAGAATCCAAAAATTTTACATCTTTGGAGACAAGAGTAGGTTCTCTAAAAAAGAAGATGGATGATATTATCAGAGGTCAAAATCTTCATGCTTCCATTCTTCAAAAGTTTCTTGACAGACTTCCACCACTCCCTCCAATTGATGATAACAAAAAGGGGAGAATACAAAGAAGAAGGATGATGGTGATGGTGGTGATGGTAAAGGTGGTTCTGGTATGGATAAGTCAAGTGGCATTGGTGATTCTGCACCCAGAAGAGATAAAAGCAGAAGTAACATGGACAATCAATCTTCAAAGAAATCTAAGTCATCTAATTCTCCAAAAGATAATATAGAATAGAAAAAGAAAGAATACAAGAAGTTTGATGAAGATATTGAAGCTAGGAGAATTTCTAGGGAGAAAGAAACTCAATTAATGATTGAGAGGGAAAAGAAAAGAATTGAAGATCTAAGGAGAAGCACTGAGTTAGTAACAGAGGCAGTAGAAAAAGGAGACTTGGATGAGTTCATTGCTCAAACAAGAAAAATAAATGAAGATGCACAAAAGGCTGCCAAGGAAAGAAACTCAAATACAGAATCTTTTCTTCAATTGGATATTGAAGCTCTTAAAGAAAAGAAGAAAGGGAAAGCAATAGTGATTGAAGAAGAGAAGAAGAAAGAGACTGAACCAGTAAGTCAAAAGCTACTTCAAGGAGCCATCACTATAGGAATCTCAGATGCCTCAAGGAGAGAAAGGGAGAATGAAGAGATTGCTAGACAGATGGAAATGCAATGGCATTTGGAAGAAGAGCTACAGGCAGAGCAACCATTGAGAAAAAGGAGAAAAGTTACTATGGCCAAGAAAAGGTCAAGTTCTACTCAAGAAATAGTGGTTCAGGAAAACCTCCAGGGTCAACAAGAAGAAATCAAGGAGGAGGTCACAATTGAAGGATATGATTTGAAGGGAATACCAGTAATCAATGAAAAAGGATTAATTGGAGTAAGGACTCACCCTGCAACCTCTAACCATGAAGAATCAATGAGGTTGGAGTATGAAAATGGAGTGAAAACAATCTATTCATTAAATGTGATAATGAAGCAAAGCTACAATGTTTTAAAGACTATTCTTCCTTTACTCAACAGAAGGTACAAATTCAACATTACAATTGCTCAGGAGATTCAACAACAAATATCAAAGTTAAGGAGATCCAAGGCTGAAGCTGAACCTGATTCACCTCTAAAGCTATGGAAGTCACAGGTCAAAAAGGTGGTGTTGGAGCCAAAGTATGCTATAATTTTTACAGATATAGAGGGCAATACAAAGTTCTTTGATATCTGCAAATATCTGGACAAAATCACAGATGAAGAAATACATTACCTCATGAGGCAACTTGGAGAAACTGACAGGGATGAAGAAATTCTGAGGAGTACTTTCATAAGGCAGCTAAAGGAAAATGCTAAGAAGAGAGGGAAGAAAAGCTAATTTAAATCAAGGAGACTATGAAGACCTTGAAGCTGCTTGCAGGAGTTATCTATCAATCTGGTACTTCAAAATTAATGTGCCAATTAAATTTCTTGATTTTATCTGAATGTAAATTTTAAGGGTTTTTGTTATCATCAAGTAGATTTATGCCTGTTAAGAACACAGACACAAATAGGGGGAGATTGTTAGGAATCTACATGTGATTTGATGATAACATTAATCTTAGAATCATAGAAATTTTATTTGTTGTAACTGATCAATTGATATGAAAGTTATAAATATCAATTGATCAGGAAACCATTTATCAGTTGAAGTGTTTATATGAATCAACTGATAATTTGGATTGTAGCATAGGTGTACTTAGTCTATTTCAATCGATAAGGTGTAAATCAATTGATATTTTGTTCATCAATTGATGTTAGAGTCTATTGATATAGATCATCAATTGATGTGTAAATTAAACTGTTAAATTGTAAATATGTGAAGACAGGAAATTGCACAAGTGAAGGATGATCAATTGATATTGAAGCATCGATGGATGAAGGATCAATCGAAGAAGCCAAGCCAAGGATTGAAGACCATCAACTGATGTGAAGACCCATCGATTGATATATCGATTGATAAAATCTATCAATCGATAAGCCATCTTTTATCAATCGATGGATAGAAAGATCAATCGAAGAAGTACATCAGTTCATGGATTAAAGAATGGATCAATTGATATGCTTAACAGCAAATTATCAATTGAGTGTGACAACACAGAAAGAATATCTGTTGAAGATCCAGAGAACAAAAGCACACCTATGGAAGACAGTCTAGAGTGACTGTGAAGACTCAATCAGAAGCTGTCTTTCAAACCTTTTTGTAAAATAGAAAAAGGTAAAAGGAAGGCAGATAGAAACAATCCTAGAATATGTATTGTAAAAGTACACTTGTGATATATAAACAAGTGTAGTAGCATTATTAGAAAACATACAAGTTAGACATTATTTTACAATCAACTGTTCAAGCTTGAGAGCACATTTGTAAGAACAGTTGATTTGTTTTCTAATCTTGTAAAAACGAAGCTAGGTTTCTTCTAACCTAGGAGCATTGAGCAAAAATACATATTGATGGAAAAACTAATCCATCAATAATTTTAAATCTCTTTGTTCAGTTTTATTTTTCAGCATTAATTTGTTCGAACTTATTCTCTTATTCTATCAAACATCAAGAACAAATATTAGAACACACAAAAAGTTTTAATATTTGTATTCAACCCCCCCTTCTACAAATATTGACATTGTTCTAAGGAATAACATCCTCCCTGTCAGTTTCTTCCTCTTCTTGATCCTCGATCAACCACTTCAAGGCCTCAGCTGACTGAGGGCTTTTAAAATCTACCCTCGGGTCAAACAAACCCGGATGACCAGGAAGCTAGTTCTTCTAGCAATCAGGTAGTTTCTACAAATCTATCTGAGTTATCCAAAGATGAATGCAATATTACAATTACTGAAATGTCAAATGAATTGTATAATTTGTATGTCACTCTTAAGTCCTTAAACAAATAGAACACTAGGCTCAAAATCACCTTAGAAACTCTCACTGAAAGAAACAATTATCTAGGGAGTGAGCTAGTGCAAATAGACAGACTCAAGGTAAAAAACAGAGATGCTAGAAAAGAACTAGTTGAGTGTAAAAAGTAAATAGAAAATTTGAAAGAAAAATTGGAAGAAGAACTAAGAACCATTGATAGATGGAACAGGTCAAGTAAAGCTAGCAAAAAGATGAATGACATACATGGAACAAATTCTTTCACCATGCTGTCCGAGGCTCTTAAGAAATTAGCCATTGATGAGATAAATCCTTGGAAAAGAAGTAATCAATTGTTAATCCTGAATCAACTGATAAGAATTATACATCGATAGATGATGTTATCCCAACAGATAATTATCCATCGATTGATAATGTTATCCCAACGGATAATTACCCATCGATTGAGGAATCATCAACTACTAAGCAATCTATCTTAAATACCAAGCTTAACAGACCTGTTAAATTTGTGAAAGAAGGTAGCTCCTCTAAATCTCAAGTCAAAGTTGAAAAGGCTAATATAGGGTTCTTATCTAAAGATCAATTGAAGGAAAAATTGGAAAAGATAGAGCCTAATATTAATCCAAATGATAAGAAGAAGAAGAACAAAAATGGTAAAGTATGCATAAACAAGCACAATAACTACACACCTTACAAGTATGCTCCTAGAAAGATATGTGCTAAGAGTGGTAGTAAGAATCATTTATATGTGCAATGCAAGTCCATTATGCCTGCAACAACCAATGTGCATGTTATACATAACATGCATTCTAATTTTGTTTATCCTCATTTAGTTGATCAACATGCTATTCATGCTTAATATGCATCAATGCCTTATATGTTTAATCCATATCTTGCATTTGCCAACATGAATATGTCTGTTATGCCCTGAAATATGCACAACAATTTTCATGCTCAAAATTTCTCCAATTCTGCAAGCATGACTATTCCAAACATTAGCACTGAGAATCCTGAGGTGAGGAAACCAACACCTAAGGTTGAAACCAACACCTAAGGTTGAAGTGGAAGTAAAGTCACCTAAACCAAAGGTACAAAAATTGGAAACCAAGCCAAAGGTAGCAACTAATAAGAAAGGTCCCAAGGCAACTTGGGTACCAAAATCAACTAGATTATTTTTGGATGTGTGCAGGGAAAAAGAAGAAATCTTTGGTACTTGGACACTGGGTGTTCAAGACACATGACTGGAGATAAATCTCTACTCACAAAGTTTGAGGAGAAAGCTGGCCCTAGGGTAACTTTTGGAGATGACATTAAAGGATACACCATGGGATATGGCTTGATTTCAAAAGAGAATGTCATCATTGAACCTGTTGCATTAGTTGATGGCTTAAGACACAATTTGTTAAGCATAAGTCAACTATGTGACAACGGAAATAAAGTTTTCTTCACAACTGAAGCATGCATAATTTCCAATAAGAAAGATGGAAGTCTGGTTTTGACTGGGAATAGAAAAGGAAATCTGTACATAGCTGACTTCAACTCAACAAGTGCAAACTCAATGACTTGTCTTCTCTCTAAGGCAAGTACAAATGAAAGTTGGCAATGGCACAAGAAATTAGCTCACTTAAATTTCAAAGCCATGAATCAGTTGGTAAAGAAAAATCAAGTGAGAGGATTACCACAAATGGAATTTGTCAAGGATGGACTATGTGATGCCTGTCAGAAAGGAAAAAAAAGAAAGGCATCATTCAAGTCAAAATTGGAATCATCAATTGAGAAGCCACTTGAGTTATTACACATGGATTTGTTTAGTCCTATAAATATCTTGTCCATTGCAAAGAAGAAGTATGCTTTAGTCATTTTGGATGACTTTTCAGGAATCTCATGGACTTATTTTCTGCATTCAAAAGATGAAGTTAGTAATCTCATCATCAACCACATAAGAGAAGTTGAAAAAAGTATTAGATTGGATGTAAAGAAAATAAGAAGTGACAATGGAACAGAATTTAAGAATTCTACCATGAAGGAGTTCTGTGAATCTAAAGAAATCATACACACCTTCTCTACACCAAGGACACCTCAACAAAATGGGGTAGTTCAAAGGAAAAATAGGACATTGATTGAAGTAGATAGAACTATGTTGGAAGATGCTAAATTACCAACATACTTATGGGTTGAAGCTATTAATAAAACATGATATACTCAAAACATCTCTATAGTGAATCAAACTCAAAGAAAGACACCTTATCAATTGATCAAGAAAGACAAAAAGCCAAAAGTGGGGTTTCTTCATGTCTTTGGATGCAAATGCTATGTGCTAAGGAATCAAGGTGAAAATCTAGGAAAATTTGAAGCCAATGCTGATGAAGCTATATTTGTTGGGTATGCACTGTCAAGCATAGCCTATAGAGTCTATAATCTTAGACTACACGTTATGGAATCTGTACATGTAGTATTTAATGATAAAAAGATTCAAGGACTGTTTGATGAAGGAAATCATGACACAATGCATTTTAAGAATGAATCAAATGATGTAGATGATGATGAAGAAGCAAAAATTATAAAATCACAAGTACTCAAAAACCCAATATCAGTTGATGTTACAACATCAATGGATAATTTATCAGTTGATAGAAATCCATCAACTGATAATACATCAATTGATAATTCTTCAATGGATAATCAACACTCTACATCTAGGGTATCCAATTCAAGGGGAGAATTTCAGAATTAATCCACAAATTCAAATCAATTTGAGTACAATACTAATGATCATGAAGCTTCATCATCAAGGCAAAATTTGCCTCCTCAAAGAAAATAGACAAAAAGCCATCCATTTGAACTAATCATTGGAAATGAAGAAGATGGTGTCAAGACAAGAAGTGCTACTCAAAATGAGTGTCTATATAGCAGCTTTCTATCTCAAGAAGAACCTAAAGGAGTTGAAGATGCTCTTATGGATCCTGATTGGGTTTTAGCTATGCAAGAGGAACTCAATCAATTAGAAAGAAATAAAGTGAGGAAGCTGGTGCCCAAACCAAAAGATAGATCAGTAATTGGTACAAAATGGGTATTCAGAAAAAAAATGGATGAAACTAGTACTGTGACTAAAAACAAAGCAAGGCTTGTAGCAAAGGGATACTCACAAGAAGAAGGAATTGATTTTGATAAAACTTTTGCACCAGTTGCAAGGCTGGAGGCAATCGGAATCTTTCTAGCTTATGTTGCACATGTTAATTTCAAAGTCTATCAGATGGATGTAAAGAGTGCATTTTTTAATGGAGAATTAGAAGAGCAAGTCTATGTGAAACAACCTACTGGCTTTGAAGATACCAATTTCCCTGACTTTGTCTACTATCTACTCAAAGCACTCTATGGCTTGAAACAAGCACCAAGGGCCTGGTATGACACTTTATCTCAGTTCCTCATTGAGAATCACTTCACAAGAGGTACTGTTGATAAAACTCTATTTAGTAGAAATGTTAATGGCTCTATCATTCTTGTCCAAATATATGTGGATGACATTATTTTTGGCTCAACTAATGAGGAACTTTGCAAAAAGTTTTCCAAATTAATGTAGAGCAAATATGAAATGAGCTTGATGGGAGAACTTACCTACTTTCTTAGTTTGCAAGTCAAACAAGTTAAGGATGGTATTTTTTTAAATCAAACAAAGTACATTCATGAATTGTTAAAGAAATTTTACTTAAGTGAATGTTTTTCTGCAAAAACTCCCATGGCCACTTCCACCAAACTTGAATTGAACACTAAGGAAGCTAAAGTGGATATTTTAAGTTATAGAGGCATGGTAGGCTCACTTTTATATTTAACTGCTAGTAGACCAGATATAATGTTTTCTACATGTTTGTGTGCTAGGTTTCAGGCTGATCCTAGAGAATCTCATTTAGTGGCTATTAAGAGGATTTTTAGATATCTCAAGGGTACATCAAATTTAGGTATCTAGTATCCTAGAGATTCTTTTTTTAATCTAATAGGCTACTCAGATGCAGATTATGCAGGTTGCAAAATAGACAGGAAAAGTACTACAGGCACCTGTCAGTTTCTAGGAAATAAACTTGTGTCATGGTTTAGCAAAAAACAACACTCAGTATCAACTTCAACTGTAGAAGATGAGTACATTGCTGCTGGAAGTTGCTGTTCACAAATATTATAGGTGAGGAATCAATTATTTGACTATGGGTTCAACATGAACAAGATTCCTATTTTCTGTAATAACACAAGTGTCATTGCAATAACAGAAAATCCTGTGCAACATTCCAGAACCAAACATATTGACATAAGGTATCATTTCATTAGGGAACATGTAATGAATGGTACAGTTGAATTACATTTTGTCCCTAGTGAACAATAACTTGCAGACATTTTTACCAAATCTCTAGATGAATCTACTTTTAATAGATTAGTCTGTGAATTAGGTATGCTTAATTTTACTCAATCTTAAATGTATACTAAGTTTTCTTTTTTCCATTGTTCACAATTATCTATTGGAAAAAAATTATCAACTGATAACTGTGTTAATTGTCAATGGATATTTTGCAGCCATCGATGGATATATTTGATCAACAGATAAAATATATTCCTGTCGATGGATATTTATCTTTCGACAGATAATTACCCTGGTAATTGTTTATCGATCGATAGTTTTTTATTATTTATTTGATTAACAGATAAAATATATTCCTATCGATGGATATTTATCTAACGACAGATAATTACCCTCGTAATTGTTTATCGATCGATAATTTTTTTTTATCGATGGTAATAGAATTTCTATAATTTTACATATTTATTGATCAAATTATAGCCGTTGATTAATTACTTTATTTGTCAACAGATGAAGACATCCATCGATTGCCTTTTAGAGTAATTTACTTAAACTCTTTTTATCTTTCAACGGTTATATTCTTAATTAAACTGACTACTCAAGTCATTTTCATCTCAGAAATATAAATAGTAATATCAAGTCTCACTTCATTCTTACTTGCTATTTTATTTTTCTATCTCTAATCTCTGTATCTCTATCTCTTCCTCTCAAGAACTTTTAAGTCGAATCCACTCACTTGTTTTCAAGCTTTCTCTCCAAGCTCTCTAAGAACAACGATGGCACCTCAAAAGAAGATTGTTTCCTCAACCGGGTTCACATATGAACAAAACAATTTTGCAGCATGTCTAACCGTGGATGATGCCTCCGTAGACTTCCATCCATTGATGAGGTTTCTGGGAGACTGCACGTGTCCAAGGCTCTCAGTAAGTGCTATGGAACACTGCAAAAGTCTCACAAGATGGGAAGATAATTTCTTATACTTATAAAGGTAATCCCTACACCATTACAAGCACTACTCTTTCTGAATGCTTAGAATTGCCTGAAAATAATTGTGATAAGTCACCTACTGAGACTGACATTAGGGATATGTTAGAAGCTATTAACTATGCTAATGCTGAAACTGGATTAGGTGAGGTTGTTAGGAAAAATCTTAGAAAATAATGGAGTTACTTCTTTAATGCTATTATTAAAGTATTTTCTAGAAAAATAAGTAATTTTGATGCAATTACCACAAGTATACAAGAAATTGCTTATTTTATCCTATTTGATAAGTACTTTAATTTTAGCACATTACTCCTAAATGAATTAACTGCTAAATTAGGAAATAAGACATCTAGGAAAAATAATATCTATTTTGCTAGATTTTTTATGCTGTTGATTAATGCTTCTATTGGAGATTATGAGATTACAGCAGAGATGGAAACACTAGAGGCCTGGACACAGAACAAAAGGGTCTTCAAGGACTTGGTGAGAATCAACTTACACCCTAAGTTGTGCCTCATCTATCCTCCTTTTATGCAGGTATATCTTCATAAACTCAATTTCTCTTTTACTTCCTCTGGTATCCCAATTTCTTTGCCTTCTGCAACAATGGAGGGAGATGGAAATGCCTCGATCCCTCCTACCCAAGTTGCACAAGCTTCCAAAAACAAATCTAAACAAACCACCTCAGTAGTTTCTCAAAAGACTACTGTTGTAAAAACTAAGAAAAGAAAAACAACTGAGGGTAGTGTGAAGGTGGTTGGTAATGGTGAGGGAACTGACCAACATTAAGAAAGCCAGAAGAATAAGGAAAGAGAATTTGAGATTGTCCAGCCAGCCACCAGCCCAATCTCTCAACAGATTAAGGCTGTTATAAAGGATTTAAACACATCCCTAGTTGCACCTTCTCAACAAGGTCTAGCTATTGAAAAGAGGTCTCAACCAAGACCAATTGATGGGGGTGAGGGACACAAAACAATTCAACCATACAAAATGAGAAAGAAGGACAATGACAATGCACAGGGTACACACATACTTGCAAAGCCAAATGAAAATTTGGTGGAGCCATCAGTTTCTTCTTTTGATGTGTCTCAGAATTTTCCTGAGGCACAACCCAACTCTCTATCTATTTTATCTCCTCAATCTCCTTCAAAATCTATTTCTTCAGAAACTTTGTTGATTGAAAACTTCAATGTTTCAAATTCACCCTTTTTGCAACTCATGGTGGAGCCAACACTCTCACCTGTATCACCAAATAAGGTTAACACCTTGGTTGATCAGGAAAACACTGAGAATTCTCATAGCTCAATGGATATTCCTCAATCAACTGATAATTTCCAACATCCATTGACTAGTCCACTTACATCGATGGATATCCTTACATCCATCGACAAGCTCCAATCAACGGATATTCATCCATCGATGGATATTTCTTATCCATCGATTGACACCTTCATCCAATGAAACTCTTCAAGTGGCCAATACTTTACTAGGATTGAGTAGAGTGGCTGAGGTGTGTGAGTGGCAAGGTTTGCATACCTTGGCAAAAGGAGAGTGTGAGAATGAGAGGCCCTCAATTTCTTCTGAGGTGGCAAAAGGAGAGGGTGTTAGCAAAGAGAGTTCAACCTTAGCAGGTGATGCAAAAGGAGAGAATAGTAAGGGAGAGGTGAGAATCTAGGATGAGATCCCTATGCAAAAACAGAGAGAAGAGAGTGAGAGAGAAAAGAATAGAGAGAAACCAATTTCTGTTAGTATTGGTGTCCTAGAGACAATACTTTTAATATTTTATTAAAACCGATTATGTTTTATGTGATTATTTAATTAATATTTATTATGTCTTTATTTACTGCGTCATAAATTGAAAGAATAATAAATGTCCTTGGAATATTAATACGTAATATATATCTTTAAGTATGTGACTTAAAAATGAGATTATATGAATAGTATTTTATTCCTAAAATTTCCTAGTCAAGTATTATTATTTAAGGACAATAATAATGCAATAAGACTAGTATGTTTGTTGACAGATGACCACATCTCATTGGTCATAGGTATGGTGATACTAAAGTCAAGAACATAAGTGTATGTATTAATACATGACACTGGAAACACCCGCCGTGAGATTCTACATGTTAATAAGTGTCATAAGAAATCTCACAGTGATAATGATGTAATGATCCTCTGACTTGAAATCATTATATTTCTATACGAGAATTAATATACTTTGATTACACTCAAAGTTACCTTTAACCGAGTAATGATAAAGGTGGACATTGGGTATGCTATGAATCGTATGAGGAATATGAATGATAGATATAGGATTTAACCCTCAAATTCTAGGAGTGATATTATTGGCCTCTTGATTGAGTGAGACTATGAAATGCATGGCCATGCTCAAATATTGATTTGTTTAAATAGTCTACTCATTGATCAAGGAAACCAAGATTAAACGTTGAAGAGGATGACAATATAAATGCCTCGAGTTTGATCTATAATATAAGGTTAAAGGGATTATATTACATGGAACATTATTCACAAAAGGTTTAATTGAATCACCAATTATTATTGTTACTTGGGTAGTAATGATGTATTACTAGATGCCGCTCATTGTTTATAATTTTATTATTGGCTATTAAAATTATTGCCAACGTAATAATAACCTAAAGGGTCACACACAAAGAATGTCAAAACGGAGGTTTATTTAAATTATGAATTTAAATATATTATTGTTTATTCGAATTTAATTATTGAATTAATTAAGTGGGACTTGATTAATTATATTAGAATTCGGATTTAAAAAGTATTATTATTATTCAAATTTAATTATTGAATTAATTAAGTAGGACTTGATTAATTATATTAGAATTCAGATTTAATAATAATAATAACCTAAAATCATAATGGGTTTTGGAAACCACATGGATTAGGGTTAGACCCAAAATCTCTCTCTCCCCTATATATACATAATGATGTATAATATTAGGGTTTAATCATCAGATTTTGTTTTTAGAGAAAAACCCTAGTTGCTCAACATCAAGAGAGGCTAGAGAAAGAGAGAGAGAGAGAGAGGCAAACAATTCGGCTAGTACCGACTCCTGTGATCGTAGGACGATCGGGCGTTCGTGTGGATACCATTAGAGAGTAGTTCTTGAAGAAGGGGCTGCTGTGATTCATCGCTTCTGGACCTCTGTAATCATCCTAAGGAAAGCTTTAATAAGGTACACATCATCTTCTTCACCATAATCATCCAACGTTATACATGGATCCTGCGATGGGGTTTCGATTTTTATTTTTTTTACGTTAATTCCGCTGCGTTTTCATGCCCGAAACCCTTTAATGGCATCAGAGCTACGTGTATAATGGGATGATTTGGTTATGTGTTTAACAGTTTTTCGATGTATGTAAACATATATATGATATGCCATGACTATATATTGATATATATGTTTTATATGATTTTGAATATATGATATTCATGTGTTGTATAATCATGGGATGATTGTATGTATATGATACATGTTTGTTCTTGTTATGGAAATCGTATTCGATACGAATTCTGAAACGGCTTCGGTAGATTTTCTGAAATCTGTGTCCAGTGTCCGATTTTCGCAAAAAATATGTGTTTTCTAACTGGAATATTGTCACTGAGCAATACTGACATAGTCAGCTTCGCGTCCGTAAGCCGTTTAACGACGTTACAGGCCCCGAAACGGCGATTTATTATTTTCTGAAATTTATTTGATTTTCTGAAATTTTGAAATTTATTATATATGATTATATGATATGTTTATATAATCTAAGATATATTACATGTGTTATGTGATAACATGGTGGATGGTTATGACCTAAAGACCCATATGATAGTGGTTTTATTTTATGGTTTTGGTTTCTAAATACGACTTGCATGTCGTTTATTCATTGTAATTGTTAATCTCGAATGTAGCTCGAGTTCTTCTTGTAATTTCATTAGAATAGATTTATTTATTATTCAATGTAATTGTTCAATGGAGATTTGGAAGCAAGGAAGCTAGGAGGCAATCCAGATGATGGAGCAATGAAGAAGATAAAGACATGTAATAGTGTAGTATTTGAAACCACCATAGATTGACCTTGATAATTCCATTAGCTTGGAAATATCACATAGGATGGGGCCATAACCAAACACGTTTAATTTATGCACAATACATATATGTATATGAATGCATGTGTAGATATGTATGTGTTGGAATGATGTATGTATTAGATACGACACCCATGCCATGTCTGCTTAAGAAAGATAAAATCTGTAACGATTCAAGATTTTAAAATTAACAAACGATCATGAGATTCTTGTGTTTATGAAATATGGATTTTTAAAACACGGAATTAAATATTGATTTTTGATATCTATAACTGGGATTTTCTGACAAAAACGGATATGCGTATTCGTAAGGCTGATGGGTTTTAAGTGTGACCACTGGTATCCTCCATCTACCTGGGAAATGAATAATTTAAGATTTCAATTTGAAATATTTGGTTCA
This sequence comes from Oenanthe sinensis, assembly GCA_028671895.1. Lineage (NCBI taxonomy): Eukaryota > Viridiplantae > Streptophyta > Magnoliopsida > Apiales > Apiaceae > Oenanthe > Oenanthe sinensis. Next base: position 5,009,787 of record CM053809.1, on the reverse strand, counting down.
AGGAAAAATTGAGGATCTCTTTATGATGTGATCATGATTGTTATAAATTTTCTAAACCCCTTAACAAAATATTAAGTTTTACTCGGATGCTTTCCAATGAATGAACACTCATCGAATCTTAGATCGATTAGGGGAAGGACTGTCAGTGGCAGGGGACTCATATCTATCGTGGTGAGATGCGACGAATATAAACGGTTATATTCGGCCGTTGTATCATTGGGTCTAACTTAACTGAGTCGTCATAATAAGGTGAAAATAAACGGTTATATTCAACCATTATGAACTTAGAAGCATAAAGTTTGGTTAAAAGTCTATTAGATAGATAAGATCAATCGTTGTTCACCAAACTATCCAAGAATTATATATGATATAATTGACAACTGTTGTCTACCTAAATAATCATTTTTTAAGGACTTCTAGTGGTTGACTTAGGACATGACGAAATATGGATCTTGCCTCACTAGAAAGAATTATGGGATATACTTTCCAAATTAATAGTAAGGGCTATTAATTTGATAAAAATAGTGGGAGATATATTATGAATATATCATAATCATTTGAACATAATAAATAACTCAGACAATCTAATGTTTATTTTATACATTTTAAACATTGTAGATATTTAAATGGCAAACAATACAAATACTTTCTCCGTACGAGCAACCCTTGAGAAGGACAAGCTGACAGGAACAACTTCCTGGATTGGTATAGGAATTTGAGGATTGTCCTCAGGCAAGAGCGTAAGCTCCATGTCATTGAAATTCCTTCACCTGCTCCTCCTGCTGAGAATGCAACTCGCGTTCAGCAAAATGCTTATCAGAAGCATATTGATGATGTGAATGATATTGCATGTCTCATGCTGGCAACCATGAGTGTTGAGCTTAAAAAACAACATGAGCATATGGATGCTTATGAGATGATTGAACACCTTCAAAGAATGTTTGAGGGACAAGCTCGTCAAGAAAGGTTCGACACGAGCAAAGCACTGTATGCTTGCAAACAGGGAGAGCGTGAACCTGTTGAGCCACATGTTCTGAAGATGATATGTTATATTGAGTATCTTGATACTTTGGGTTTCCCGACTGGTTTGGAAGCTCAGATTGACTTAATCTTGCAATCTTTGAACCGCAACTATACTCATTTTGTTATGAACTACAATATGAATGAGATAGACAAAACACCCACTGAATTGTTGGCCATGTTACGAACTACTGAAATCAACATGAAAAGGCTGAACCTGCTGCCATGTTGATGGTAGATAACAAATGTAAGGCTAATAGGAAAGGCAAATGGCAGGGAAAGAAGAAGATTGGATCTTCTTCTGGTCCCAAGCCAAAGGCTAATCCCAAACAGGCTTTAAAGCCTAAGGGTGTTGTTGCAAAGGGTGATTGTCACTACTATGGTAAACCAGGTCATTGGAAGAGAAACTGTCATGCTTATTTGGAGGATCTGAAGAAGAAGAAGGCTGGTCAAGCTTCTGATTCAGGTATTTATGTTATAGAGGTCAATTTGTCAACTTCTACATCATGGGTATTGGATACTGGATGTGGTTCTCACATTTGTATAAATGTACATGAACTACAAAGGATTAGGAATTTGGCTAAAGGAGAGGTCGACCTACGAGTTGGCAATGGAGCAAAGGTTGCTATTTTAGCTGTAGGGACTTATTATTTATCATTGCCCACTGGGCTTATTTTAGAACTTGAGAACTGTTTTTACGTGCCTGCAATTTGCAGAAACATTATTTCGGTTTCTTGTTTAGACAAGAAAGGTTTTGCATTTATATTCAGAACAATAGTTGTTCCTTTTCTTTGAATAATGTTACCTATGAGGTTGCACGTTTATTTAACAGTTTATATGTTCTTGATTTAGACACTCCTATCTATAATGTGAATAACAAACGTCTTAAAATAAATGACTCAAATTAAACATACCTCTGGCACTGTCGTTTAGGCCATATAAATGAGAAGCGCATTTCCAAGTTATATAAGGATGGATACTTGGATAAGTTTGACTTTGAATCATACGAAGCATGCGAACCTTGTCTCATTGGAAAAATGACTAAATCTCCTTTTACTGGACAAGGTGAAAGGGCCACTGAACGATTAGAACTTATACATAGTGATGTATGTGGTCCTATGCGTACTATGACAAGAGGTGGCTTTTACTACTTTATCACGTTTACTGATAATTTCAGTAGATATGTGTATCTTATGAAGAACAAATCCGATTCTTTTGAAAAGTTCAAAGAAACAAAGCTGAAGTAGAAAAGCAAACTGGCGGAAGTATTAAGATTCTACGATCTGATCGTGGAGGTGAATACTTAAGCCATGAATTTAAGAGTTTATTAAAAAAGTGTGGTATTGTATCACAACTCACTCCTTCCGGAACATCACAATGGAATGGAGTTTCTGAAAGGAGGAATCGTACTTTGTTGGACATGGTACGATCGATGATGAGTCATACAGATCTTCCAATTAGTTTCTGGGGCTACGCCCTGGAGACGGCTGCTTATACACTTAACCGAGTTCCTACTAAAACGGTTCAGAAGACTCCATATGAGATATGGACTAAGAAACGTCATAGCATGTCATTTATGAAAATATGGGGATGTGAAGCGTTTGTGAAACGTTTAACTTCTGACAAGCTAGGACCTAAATCAAACAAATATAATTTTGTGGGATACCCAATTGAAACAAAGGGTTATTCATTCTATAATCCTTCCGAGAACAAAGTGTTTGTTGCTCGAACTATAGTTTTTCTTGAAAGAGAAATGCATTCGAAGAAAAATAGTTGGAGGATAATAGATCTCGATGAAGTTCGAGGCCCACAAGATAACATTGAACCAATGGAGGAACTTGAGCAGGATGTACAAGACCACAACACTGCTCAAGAAACACAGGTTATTCGTAGGTCTAGTAGGATTCACCATGAGCCTGAGAGATATTATGGATTTCTCTTAACTCAAGATGGTGATGTGATGCTTATCGACGAAGATGAGCCTCTCACCTACTAAGATGCTATGAACACTCCAGAATCCAAGAGATGGCTGGATGCCATGAAATCTGAGATGGAATCCATGTATACTAATCAAGTATGGACTTTGGTTGATCCACCTAAAGGGGTAAAACCTATAGGGTGCAAGTGGGTTTTCAAGAAGAAGACCGACATGGATGGTAATGTAAGCTGCGTCGATCCATTTATGGATTGAAACAAGCCTCAAGGAGATGGAACATTCGTTTTGATGAAACTGTCAAAGAGTTTGGATTTATTCAAAATGAAGATGAACCATGTGTTTACAAGAAGGTAAGTGGGAGCAATGTGGCATTCCTAGAATTATATGTTGAAGATATATTAATAATGGGGAATGACATTTCTTCTTTACAGGCTGTTAAGACTTGGTTGAGTAAGAATTTCTCAATGAAAGACTTAGGCGAAGCGACCTATATTTTAGGTATCAAGATCTATATAGATAGATCAAGAAGAATGATCGGCCTAAGTCAGAGTAGATACTAGTCTAATCCAGGTGAAGGTCACTGGATAGCAGTCAAGAATATTCTTAAGTACTTGAAGAAGACTAAAGATTAATTCTTGGTATATGGAGGAGAAGATAAGCTGGTTGTAAAAGGTTACACCGACGCTAGTTTCTAGACAGACAAGGATGATTCGATTTCTCAGTCTGGATTTGTGTTTTGTCTAAATGGAGATATTGTATGCTGGAATGGTTCACAGCAGAGACAGTTGTTGATTCTACAATAGAGCCTGAGTATATTGATGCTTATGAAGCAGCCAGGGAGATTGTTTGGGGATGTACTTAGGATATATCACCTAATTAATGAGATTAATGATCAAGGAGATATACATATATGTAAAGTGCATACTAATAAGAATAATGCAAACCCACTGACTAAGGCTTTGTCGCAGCAGAAGCACGAAGGTCATGCTAGTTCCATGAGTATTAGATACATGAGAGATTGGCTCTAGTACAAGTGGGAGATTGTTAGTATTGGTGTCCTAGAGACAATACTTTTATTGTTTTATTGAAAATGATTATGTTTTATGTGATTATTTAATTAATATTTATTATGTCTTTATTTACTGCGTCATAAATTGAAAGAATAATAAATGTCCTTGGAATATTAATACGTAATATATATCTTTAAGTATGTGACTTAAAAATGAGATTATATGAATAATATTTTATTCCTAAAATTCCCTAGTCAAGTATTATTATTTAAGGACAATAATAATGCAATAAGACTAGTATGTTTGTTGACAGATGACCACATCTCATTGGTCATAGGTATGGTGATACTAAAGTCCAGAACATAAGTGTATGTATCAATACATGACACTGGAAAGACCCGCCGTGAGATTCTACATGTTAATAAGTGTCATAAGAAATCTCACAGTGATAATGATGTAATGATCCTCTGACTTGAAATCATTATATTTCTATACGAGAATTAATATACTTTGATTACACTCAAAGTTACCTTTAACCAAGTAATGATAAAGGTGGACATTGGGTATGCTATAAATCGTATGAGGAATATGAATGATAGATATAGGATTTAACCCTCCAATTCTAGGAGTGATATTATTGGCCTCTTGATTGAGTGAGACTATGAAATGCATGGCCATGCTTAAATATTGATTTGTTTAAATAGTCTACTCATTGATCAAGGAAACCAAGATTAAACGTTGAAGAGGATGACACTATACATGCCTCGAGTTTGATCTATAATATAAGGTTAAAGGGATTATATTACATGGAACATTATTCACGAAAGGTTTAATTGAATCACCAATTATTATTGTTCCTTGGGTAGTAATGATGTATTACTAGATGCCGCTCATTGTTTATAATTTTATTATTGGCTATTAAAATTATTGCCAACGTAATAATAACCTAAAGGGTCACACACAAAGAATATCAAAACGGAGGTTTATTTAAATTATGAATTTAAATATATTATTGTTTATTCGAATTTAATTATTGAATTAATTAAGTGGGACTTGATTAATTATATTAGAATTCAGATTTAAAAAGTATTATTATTATTCAAATTTAATTATTGAATTAATTAAGTAGGACTTGATTAATTATATTAGAATTCAGATTTAATAATAATAATAACCCAAAATCATAATGGGTTTTGGAAACCACATGGATTAGGGTTAGACCCAAAATCTCTCTCTCCCCTATATATACATAATGATGTATAATATTAGGGTTTAATCATCAGATTTTGTTTTTAGAGAAAAACCCTAGTTACTCAACATCAAGAGAGGCTAGAGAAAGAGAGAGAGAGAGAGAGGCAAACAATTCGGCTAGTACCGACTTCGGTGATCGTAGGACGATCGGGCGTTCGTGTGGATACCATTAGAGAGTAGTTCTTGAAGAAGGGGCTTCTGTGATTCATCGCTTCTGGACCTCTGTAATCATCCTAAGGAAAACTTTAATAAGGTACACATCATCTTCTTCACCATAATCATCCAACGTTATACATGGATCCTGCGATTGGGTTTCGATTTTTATTGTTTTTACGTTAATTCCGCTGCGTTTTCATACCCGAAACCCTTCAATTTCACCATCTCATGAAGCATCAACTTCTAAAACTGAGCAGATTGCAGGAGAACTCACTCAAGAGTTGGGGTTGGAGGGAGGGAGGAAATGGAGAAGATGGAGTTCCTGCAGGAGATGCAGATGCCCACATGGAGGTGGATGATGAGATTGAATTCAACATTGATGCTACAACTTTTCAACATGAAGATCCACAATATCAAGAATTAGCAGCAGCCACTAATCAATAGGCTGAAAAGATTTTGGGATTAGTGCAAACAAAAGAACAATTCAGGAGTGACAATGAGAGTTTGGCAAGACAGACTGATGATATATCTTATATGAATCCTGAAGATTTTGAAGATATTTCTGATGATGAGCTATTGGAACCTGCAATGGCTAGTGATGAAACTAGTTTGGCTAACACTGAAAGAGCCATAGTTTCACACTATAGGAGATCCATGGCTGAAGTAAATGTAGAGGATCCTTTAAACAGAAGAATTCTCAACTTTTAAAAAGACAACTTGAAGATCCAAAAGATGCATGTAACAGGTTCTAAGTATGAACTCAAGAAGACCAGGGAAGAAATTGATAGCTCAAGGACACATTTTGACTTCACCATTGATTCAAGACTCAGCCTCACAATGTTAACAAGAATCAAGCAAAGACTTGATACTGAGTCTACAGCCAAGGACAAAGTAGTGGCATTGGAGAAAAGAGTGACTGCCATGGAAGTTAACATGGAGCAAATTTTGAAGAATCAAGTCACTCAAATCAAACTTCTGAGCAGACTATTAGATACCCCCCTTATTTCTCAATCCTTAGCTCAAGAGTCTGTTGCTGATAACAAAAAGGGGGAGAAGGATGAGGAGTTAAGGAGGAGGGAGAGTGAAGAAGTTGAAGCTGTAATCAAGAATACAGAGAATTTCATTCAAAGGAAAGATCCAAAGAAGGCATTGGCTCAACAAATTGTAAGGCAATTTGATTCAATTACCAGCAAAAACAAGGAGATTGATGCACAAGAGCCAATTGCCTTAATGCCGCTTTATTCTGTCTCCACTTATGAAAACCAGAAATTCTTGAGGCAGTAAAGAAAGGAGAAATAAGGGTAGATGAAAGTAGCTCACAGACTGGTGACAGAAAAGGAAAGGACATTGCAATAGAAGAAGAAAAGAAGAAGAAGAATTCTGCCATGAGTGAAAGTGAGAAACAATTGAGCCAAGCTATAGTTGGGTGAAAGAAACGGAACAACAAGAGAAGTTACAAGAAGAACTAGTTATTCAATTGCAAAGTAAATTTGATGAGGAGGATAGGCTAATTAGAGAGGCCAGAAGAAAAGAAGTTGAAAGGAGGCCAAGAATGAAACAAAGAGCGAACAAGCCTGTAGATGAACCAAAAAATTCTAGAGTTAAAAGGAAACTTGTTGTTGATGAAAGAGTGGCTAAGGAGGAGAAGCCAAAAGAGGTAAAGCTTGAGAGTCAAGTATCTGGGAGTGGTCAATCAAAGGGTATAGAAGTGTTCAAATCCAAACCTCAAAATTTTGTTTCAATCAAAGTTAAGGGAATGACTGCAATTAAAGGACAAAGAAAGATAGATGTAAATCTACTTTAAATATCCATTGACTAGGAAACCAGTTATCAGTTGAAGCTTGTTAATCAACTGATAAAGTGGATTGTAACATTTGATTCATATTTCATTATCAATTGATTGTATTGCCTCGATGGATGCTGTGAAGTAGTCGACTGATGTTATTGACTTCAATTTATAGCTTCTCAACGGATGTGAAGAATGGATGATCAATTGTAAATATTCTAAGTCAGAATTCTCAAAAATGAAGTGATCAACAGATATTTGAGTCAATGGATGAAGACACTACTCAACAGATAAAAGCTATCAATGGATAAAAGCTATCAATGGATAAAAGTAATCAATGGATAAAGGACTATCAATGGATAGGGAGTCGATGGATAACTCAATTAGCCATCGATACATCAATTGATCAATAGATATCCTATCCATCGATGGATGGGCAAAGGAGAATCAACTGATAAACTTAACTGCATTTATCAGTTGATTAAGGTTTCCCAATTTAGTTAAAGACAAAAGGAATGGGAATTTTACAGAAATTGAATCAATGGAAGACAGTCCTGTTAGGATTGTGAAGACTTTCAAGGCAACACAGTCTTCAAGGAATTGATCAAGACAAAGATATTTCCAGGACTAGACAAAGTCTAATGAAGACTGTGAAAGTAACTAATTTCTATTTTCATGTAAACATTATAAAGTGTATTTTATAATGTTATCAGTAGATAGAAAATAGAAGTAGAAGAAAACTACTATATAGTAGTTTGTAGTCTATTGTAACAAAGTGTGAGTGAATGTAAGCATTGTAGTTCAAGAACAACACTTTGTAAGCAGCTTGGTAATTCTACCAAGATTATTTGAAAGCAAAAATATACTAGTGGAAAAACTAATCCACTAATAATTTTTATATTTTTTTTCTTGTTTTCAATTACATAAGTATTTCACTCTGAGTTCATTTAGCTCTATCATAACCATACACTTCAAAACACACTAAAATCTTGAACAAACTCAAATCTGTGAGAATTAGAATTAATTCTTAAGTTTGTATTTAACCTCCCCCTCTCCAAACTTCTTATACTCAAAGGCAAATAATATTTTGTATAATTCATAATCAAACATATCCAAAAATGCATCATTATGTATTCTGGAAATGCGTTTCTCATTAATATGGCCTCAACGACAGTGCCAAAGGTAATGTTTAATTTGAGTCACTTTAGAATATATAAATTGTTAACTAGTTGTGCAACATGATAAACCTCATCATCAAAATAAAATAAACAACTCTTGTTATTTAATTAAAATGAAAAAGCCATTCTTGTCCAAACAAGAAAATAATATAATGTCTCTGCTAATTGTAAGCACGTTATAACAATTATCAAGTTCTAAATTTTCCTTGTAGGCCTAAAATTAACGAGTTCCTTCAACCAGAGAAACTACCTTTACTCCAATTCCAACCTGATACTCGAAGCTTGACCCTTACTGATCAACTTCTTCTGATCTTCCAAATAAGCATGACAGTTTGATTTCCAGTTTCCTGATTTTTCATAGAAGCGACAATCGTCTTCTTTGTCAACACCTCATTCAGACTTTAGAGCCTGTTTTGGGATTGGACTTTGGTTTGATAAGGAAACTAGATCAAATCTTCTTCTTGTCTTTCCATTCTCATTTCCCTTTTGCATTCCCTATGTTTACCATTATTATAATAATAGTTCATGCATTTATCATGTTGCTTTCAGCAGTTCTCAACATGCTTAGCAACTCAATAGGTGTTTCACCAATCTTATTCATTTTGTTATTCATAACAAACTAAGAATAATTGTTGTCCTAAGATTGTAAGATCAAATCTAGGTGAGCCTCCAGACCAATCTGGAAACCCAAAATGTCAAGGTATTCATTATACCCTATAGTCTTTAGAACATGTGGTGTAACCGGGTCTCACTCTCCATACTTGTAAGTGTATAGTACCCTTTAATCGTCAAATATATCTTGAAGAGTCTGTCCCTCAAATATCCTTTAAGGGTGCTTAATCGTCTCACAAGCATCTATATACTCGTATTGCTTCTTAAGCTCAGCACTCATAGTTGCAAGTATGAGATATGAAACATCAGTCGCAACATCAATTTACTTCCAATAAGCACTATCATTTGCACAAGTTACATTCTCAGCTTTAATAGCAAATGAAGAGATTTGACTAACATCGTGGTGCCCGAGGACTATCCTCAAGCTCCTATGTCAGTCGAGGAAATTTGTTCTCGTCAATTTGTCATTCTCAAGAACTGATCGTATAGAGAAGTTGTTTGTGTTTATCATTTGATATCTATAATATTAAAGTGTATAAAATAAACTAGATTGCAGATTTAATATTAATTATGTTTAAGTGATTATGGTATATCACCATATACCTCCCACTATTTTTATCAAACTAATAACCCTAACTATTAATTCGGAAAACATTTCTTTAAATCTTTCTATTGAGCCAAGATCCATATTTCATCCATGTTTTATGATAGCGTTGGCTAATACACCCAAAACACGACTATTTAGGTAGATAACATTTGTCGATTATATCAAATATAACTCTTGGAAAGTTTGGTGGAACAACACATTGTACACATTTATCCAATAAATCTCACCAAACTCTATGCCTCTAAACCCACAATCCTATTGTGATGATTTAATTAAGTTAGACCCAATGTTTCAATAAACTAAGTACATTTACTTATCACATTTTCCCATGATTGATAAGAGCACTTCACTTTGGCAAACCCATTCCTTCTCAATCTATATCTTGATGTGTATTAACATTGGAAGACATCTTTATTAACAATATTTATTTAGGGATTTATTGTTTAACGATCATGATCCCATCATAAAGAGATTCTCAATTTTTCCTTAATCAAATAATTCATTTCAATATTCGTCAATGATTTGATTTCCAAATTGTCGGAGAAGCCACATGTGGTCTCACTTAAAACCCAACTTTCTTACGAATAATAATTCGCTATTGACAAAATCTTCCCATATCAGAAAAAGAAAATTCATATTCAATACCGTGTTTCATAAACACAAGAATCTCATGATCGTTTGTTTAATTTTAAAATCTTGAATCGTTACAGATTTTATCTTTCTTAAGCAGACATGATATGGGTATCATATCTAATACATACATCATTCCAACACATACATATCTACACATGCATTCATATACATATATGTATTGTGCATAAATTAAACGTATTTGGTTATGGCCCCATCCTATGTGATATTTCCAAGCTAATGGAATTATCAAGTTCAATCTATGGTGGTTTCAATATTATACTATTACATGTGTTTATCTTCTTCATTGCTCCATCATCTGGATTGTCTCTTAGCTTCCTTGCTTCCAAGTCTCTATTGAACAATGACATTGAATGATAAATAAATCTATTCTAATGAAATTACAAGAAGAACTCGAGTTACATTCGAGATTAACAATTACAATGAATAAATGACATGCAAGTCGTATTTAAAAACCAAAACCATAATTCAAAACCACTATCTTATGGGTCTTTAGGCCATAACCATCCGTCATGCTATCACATAACACATGTAATATATCTCAGATTATATAAATATATCATATAATCATATATAATAAATTTCAAAATTTCAGAAAATTAAATAAATTTCAGAAACTAATAAATCACCGTTTTGGGGCCTGTAACGACCTTGAATGACTTACATACGCCAAGATGAATACGTCAGTATTGCTCAGTGACACGATTCCAATCAGAAAACATATATCATTTGCGAAAATTGGACACTGGACACAGATTTCAGAAAATCTACATAAGTCGTTTAAGAATTCGTATCGAATACGATTGTCATAATAAGAACAAACATGAATCATATACATACAGAAATACACACAATCATCACATGATTATACATTACATGAATATCATATATTCAAAATCATATCAAACATATATATCAACATATAGCCATGGCATATCTTATACATGTTTACATACATCAAAAAATTGTTAAACACATAACCGAATTAAAACGTTTCGCAAGTAGCTCTGATGTCATTGAAGGGTTTCGAGGCACAAACGCAGTGGAAAAACGTGAAAATTAAATACAAAACATAATATAAATCGAAACCCTCCAAAGGATCCATGCGAAAACAAAAGATTTAATTCAGAGATTAAGAACAAATACCTTAAAAGCTTTAACAATTCATCAATGGAAGATTAATGGAGGTCCAAATCCTGTTTAATCACCACATATCCCGCTCACGCGATCTACGCTCTACGGTATCCACACGAACAATTTTCATGAAGGATTGATGTGTACTAGTACCCGAAAACTGCTTCTCTCTCTTTATCTTCCTCTTTTCTCAAAACGGCTAGGGTTTTAGAAAAATATGTGTCTTACTATTAAATCAGCACATAAAGAGATTATATAGAGAGAGGAATATGTTTTCTAATTATAATCTAATTATAATTAATACTAATCCAAAATTTCTAATTATTTAATTAAGTCTCACTTAATTAATTAATTACTAATTTTGGAATTAGTTTAAGTAATTCATTTATTATATTTATATAATTAATTAAGTCATACTTAATTAATATCATAAATAAAATAAATTACTTATTTAATTTAAATTCATAATTTAAATTATTTCTCCTTCAAGCATTCTTTATATGTAAACCTGTAGGTTATTATTACGTTGACAACAATTTTAATATCTAATTAAAATTGTAAATAATGAGCGGCATCTAGTAATACATCATTGCTACCCAAGTAATAATAATAAAATCAGTGATTTAATTAAGCCTTTCATGAATAATGTTCCATGTAATATAATCCCTTTAACCTTATATTATAGATCAAACTCGAGGCATGTATCGTGTCATCCTCTTCAACGTTTAATTCGGGTTTTCTTGATCATTGAGTAGACTATTAAACAAATCAACATTTGAGCACGACCATGCATTTTATAGTCTCACGCAATTAAGAGGCCAATAATATCACTCCTAAATAAGAAGGTTAAATCCTTTGTCTATCATTCATATTTTTATACGATTCATAGTATACCCAATGTCCAATTTTATCATCATCCGGTTAAAGGTAACTTTTAGTGTAATCAAAGTATATTAATTCTCGTATAGAAATATAATGATTTCAAGTCAGAGGATCATTACATCATTATCATAGTGAGAATTTCTTATGACACTTATTAACATGTAGAATCTCATGGCGGGTCATTCCAGTGTCATTCATTGAGACATGCACTTATGTTCTTGACTTTAGTATCACCATACATATGATCAATGAGATGTGGTCATCTATCAACAAACATACTAGTCTTATTGCATTATTATTGTCCTTATATAATAATACTTTACTAGGGATTTTTAGGAATAAGATATTATTCATATAATCTCATTTTTAAGTCACATACTTAAATATATATAATACGTATCAAAATTCCAAGGACATTTATTATGCTTTCAGTTTATTACGCAGTAAATAAAACATAATAAATCAATAATAATCAATAAAACATAATCATTAATAATAAAATATTTTCCTTAAAATATTAAAGTAATTGTCTCTAGGGCATAATTAATAACACCATCTACAATGCTTCATTTTTTGGTGGTGAAATGGTGCAGGAACAAGTAATAGAGAACCCCCTGCACCTATCCAAGTAACCAAATCCCATTCCAATAAACAATCTTCAAAACCAAAATCCAAAAAGAAACCATCCTCTGGTGTCTCTCAACAGGCACCAGTTGTAAAGAGGAGGAGACTGGTACAGTCAAGACTTGTAGATGAGCCAAGTCATGAGGAGCTCAATCCCCTAGAGAAACAGGTGGTTGAAGGACTTTTTTTGCTAAAAGAGGGTCATGATGCACCTAATTTTAACCTTCAATCCAAGTTTGTAGACTCTCAAAAGGCTACAGACTCTGATAAACCTAGGGAAGCACCTCAGGATTCTCAAATTGGGTCTTCTGAGAAATTTTTTGCTCAGAAATACAAGAGGTTAAGGAAGGCTTATTCTGCACATACACACACAAGCCTATTACTGCTATTAACCTTGTTTTGTAGGAAATAGATGCTCCCAAGGCTCCTGCAGGGCCAGACTCTGAAAGCAAGAAAATACCTGAACCAAAGTCTAATGTTGAGTTAGAGTCTAGACTACCTTTAGACTCTGATTATGAAACATTTTGGGAAGGAATGCCATTGGATGCAGTTTCATGTCTCATTAATGAAATAATTACTCCAAATGATGAGGTACTTCTATTCTTATTTCCTTTGGTGGAATCATTAGAAGATCCTCAACTCTACAAGACACAACAACAAGTCTTGGATCTTCTCACAACAGATGCAGCCCTTAGGAAAATGGATCTACAAATGTCTGCATAAGATGTGGTCACAAATCTCTACAACTACCTATTCAACTCTTCATTACAAGTTAAAGTGGCTGGGTTCATAGAAGGCAGGATAAATGAAGTTCTCAAAACCCTTGGTGTGCTAGACTCTGAACATCAAATATCACATAAGCCTAAAAAGCTTAAGGCAATAAAAGAAGAGAATCAGAGTCTGTTGCTAAGTTGGAAACTGAGGTTGAGCAACCCATTTTTAACTATGAATCAATTTGGGATAATGGGGTTACCTATAGGACATTCATTCAATGGACTTCTCACTTTCAACATCTGTCAAGACTGGTGGCTGACTATCTTTTCCACAATATAGGTACAATTACTAATAAATACATCTATCCAACCTACTAGAGTAGATTGGATCAATTCAAGGGCACATATTTCCAGAAAGCAAGAAGGGAACTGCATGAACTCTTCAATCTCAAAGATGCCCTGACAATCAATGCAATCCATCTAAGGGCCTTTCATCAAAATTTGGATGCATTTATTATTAAAGAACAACATGAGGTAGCAGGAGATGCAAGGATGTTGGAGGATGAGACTAGTGCACCAGCGATGACTAGTGAGAAAGATGTTCAATATGCCTCACCCACACAAGAACCACCTAGTCAGAGTTTGGGTGATAGTGGGGCAGGGGAGTATGCTGATAAGCCCTCCTTAATAACTCAACAAAATGCTGATGAGAACCCTAGTGATATGGGAAGACAGATTCTGATGGATGCTCATGAAGAAATTATCCACTCTATTCTATCAAAGACTATCCACCTTGAGGGGGAGTCTCATGCACCAACAGTCAAATATGGTGACACTCAGACTCTGACTTCTAATGAAGTCATACTGAAGCAGTCAGAGTTTAGAATAGACCTTGAGACTGGAATACTACATCCAACAGACTCTGAAAAGAAAGAAGATGCTTGTAAGGGTTCAGAGTTTGTTGTTGCTCAACCCTTGGTGGAAACCCCTAGCCTTCAAAAATTTGAAAGTGTTCCACTCCATCAAGGTGGTTCAGGTATTGAAGCAAACTTAATCTCTCTCACACCTTCTTCTGTAGGACTTTTGAGTACACCTATCCATATGAGTGAAAAAATGATTGAGAGGCTGGCACTGGTCCAGGCAAAAGGAGAGGTAGAAAAGGCTGTAGAGAGCCTGAGTGAAAATGAGAGAGTGGGTGCCCAACCCCACTGTGAGGAAGAGAGATTAGGGTATCCTGAACCTAGTTTACTTATTGGGATCAAGATTTTCCAAAGAGTTGGGGCAGGGGATGGATGAAAATTCTTTTGTCCTAATTATGCATATTGGCAAAAAGGAGGAGGCTCTAGCTGCTCAAAAATCATTTACACAGAGGCCACAACAGCATTTGGTGGATTCTCTAGCAAGAAGAGGAGACAGAGTCATGGAGGTTTTCGTGGATACAACAAACATTCAACCTGAGACTGCAAAATTGAAGTAAGAAGAACCACTAATGATCATACCTATAAGGGCTAGGCTTCTAGAGTCTACAGACTATAATCACTCTAAGGAGGAGTCAGGGTCTATAGTCCCATTTGCAGTATCAGAGTCTACACCACCACCAGAGTCTACACCTCTAGTTACCTAGATTGAACATGTTGATGAGGATTTCACTTCTGAGGATGATGGACCAGTTAATTCATCTTTTGTTTATTTTGATCAGGTGTTTCCTCAGTCTTGGGAGTCTGCACAACAAAAGGGCATATGTTAGGTCCAAATGTGTTGTAGAGGGGGGGTGAATACAACTTTTCGAATTTAAGAAGCAATAAATACCATGTAATAAATGAACACAATGATTCAAGGAATATATGTCTTATATATAACTTGAAAGGGTTGCTACACCATTCATTACAAAGTACACCAGAAGTAAAGAGGGTAGTAAATGATACTAAGCTCTGTGAATATACTCTCTCTCTCTTTTACAAGTGTTTATCTCGAAAATATTGCTCTCACTTTAAAATAATACACAAGTACTTCTATTTATACTACTTGTAATCTATGTCCTGTAGACTTTAAATACTAAGATATACGTGGCCCAATGATATCCACATAAATCTTATCTTATCTTGAAAGCTTGGAAATCTACCAATTAGATGATGCCATGTGTCATGTTGAAACTGCCCTCCATGTAGAATATCTACTTGAGAATTTCTACTTGGTCATCTCGAACTTCTAAGTAGAATTTCTACATAGGAATGTTCTACTTGGCTATCTTAAACATCTAAGTAGAATTTCTACATAGGAATGTTCTACTTGGCTATCTCGAACATCTAAGTAGAATTTCTACATAGGAATGTTCTACTTGGCTATCTCGAACATTTTGTACTTAGAGAAATTCTGGGCTTCAATCTTGAAACTTCTATGCAACATCTTGAACTTGTGATTTCTTATGTCTTCCATATTCTTCAACAAGCTCTTGAACCTGGATCTCTATTACTGACATAAACTTGCTATCAATGTCCTGACACTTGATGCAATGGTCTGATTCATAAGTGACTAGTCCTGATAGTGTTTCTGCTTCTTGAATAGATTACCATATTCAATTAATAATATGACTTTCCAATTATTGCTTTCCTTCTTGTTCACTTGAAATCAATTAGCCTTATTGATACTGATAGTTATGATCTTGAATCTTTTAAGTTACAAATCACTGAGGCATGAACAACTCTGTCTTGAACTTCTTTCAATGATTTCTTCTTTATTTGATCATAGTTAACATGTTGAATTGTATCAATTACCTTGTCTTCATTTAGCATTGATTTCTTTGTGGCTTCATGTTCTTGATTGTCTTCCGGTTAAGTATCTTTTCTTTTAGTTGAGTTACATAAGTTATAGTGTTACAAGTTTAGACACTCTTCCTTTCAATCTCCCCCTATTTGAAAGTCTAACAATGACATTCAAATTAACAAGGGATAACTCAACTAAACAATGAGACGAGAAAAAGATAAAAAACATTACTGTCTTGTTTAAATTACAACTGAAATAAACTTGAAAACAATTCAAAGAACTAGAATAAATAAAACTTAAGCTAGAGAGAAAATTCGAACTTCGAATTAAAGATCATTTGAGTGATTCCTATCACCTGGATTATTTCATACCTTTCAGTCAAACTTATATCACCTTATTGGATCCACTCTGATTCACGGTTATAGGATGGTAAGTTAGCCTATCTCGCATACCGTGATCAGGTGAATTTTCCTCAAGTGAGTTAAAACAACCAACAGATATGAAGTTTTTCCAACTTTAAATTCACACCACTCTGACCGTTAGTTCTAATTCCGTCTCCTCTTCCTAGCTTCTTTATCTTGGCGCTTCTCCTCCTTCAGCTTTCTGCGCCTTTCCTTCTGCTGCTGTTCTTTCTTGTAAACTGGATCATGAAGCTGCTTCCACCTTGCATTCAATAGACTTATCGCTTCCATTTCTAGAGGATTTCTGGGCTCTGGATAAGGATGCCTGAAAAGCCTTCTGAGTTTGTCCACCTCCTGAGTAGTTCTGATCTTTGGGATGTCCTCAAAATTTTTCATTATGAGTTGTGACTTCTAATGAGATTTATCAGCCTTGAACTGACAATAGATCATTTTGGAGTAGCCCTTAACACGGTTAGTATTGTGGATACTAGCCGCATCTCGCTCCATCCGCTTCTTTTCCACCACTACTTCGGACAGGTACTTCAGAAGTCTCTGCTTCTCATCCACATTCTCATTTTCCACTTCGCCCCATTTGAACACTTCTAAAACTCTTTCCAGAAATGCGGCATCTTGAGTCTGCAGTAGCCATTTCATGCTCATGTGCAATAAAATTTGATTCTGGTCTGCATCTATGAATGCCAAAGCATCAGCTGTGTCATCGTCATATGAGTGTATCCAGTATACACTATCTTTCCCTGGAACACCAACTGCCTCCCTTATTTCTCCTTGTTCCAGTGATCCAGAAGGAAGAGTCAGAGCTTCATCTACATTCTTAACAGCTTGTAGAATGTTCTATTTTCTTTCAATTAGCTCCGGCTCAATCTTTACATTGTCTAGAGGGTTTGGAGCAATAATATCACACTTCCAGATTTCATTGCTCATCTTGAATATGACCCTTTCAATAAACTCCACTGACTTCTCCTTAATGTCAGAAGTGAATCCCTTACTCATCATTTGCCTACAGACAGCCTTTAGGGATTCTACCGATAGAGCCATTAGGTCATTTTCTTCTAAACTAACCCTCTTCATCTTTCCATCAACAACCATCCGAACAACATCAGGATTCGCTGAGAATTCTGGTCCCTTGTTCTCTGCTAGCTGCATTAACTGATCTCTATACAGAATGCTAAGCTCCTCCGCTTGAGAATATTGAATTTTCGTTGCTAGCAAGAACAACTCTGACGCAGATCTTCTCGAGATGAATTGATCATCCACATACAAGAAAGATGTCGGGACTCCTTCGACTAAAGACAAGATGGCCTGCCACTCCTTAACCATCGCATTGTATCCAACTCTGACTTTTGAGATCAACCTTTTCAAAGCATTTATATAGTCAACAATCAGTGGATTCTGCAAGTTCAAGTTGTAGAACAAGTCTTCCGCCTCTTTGTTATGAGTTCCTTTCGCACAAACTCCCGATAGGATCTTCCTTGCATCATCCCATTTCTGTCCGATCCTTCTCTTGTCCAGATCTACTTGAGGATCAGCTAACCTTGCAAGCTCATGATCATACTGTTTCTCCTTGAGTTCCACTTGCTTTTCAAGGAAAACAGCTTCATCCTGCATCATCTTCATTTTATAGAACTGAGCTTGTTCCAAGGCCAACTGTTGAGCTTCCAGAGTCTCCTTATCAACAGGTATTTCTTCAGGCTGTCCAGAAGACATTCCAGCACCTCCACCTTGTTCCTTCAAAGATCTTCTAATAGCATGTGCTAAAGGAACATCCTCCATATCAGAATCTGAATCAAGTCCCTCATGAACTTTTTCCTGATGATGACTCAAGTCAATGAATGGCTCTTCTTGCTCAGCCACCACTGCCTTACCCTTCCTCTTTCTCGGAGCCTCTTCTTCATTTACTGGCTAACTTTCTTTGACAAAATCAGTAGCCTGTTCTGCAATTTCTTCAATAACTAGCGACTGCTGTCTCGTCTCCTATCCACTCTCCCCCTTAGGTGAGTTATCTGGAACACCACCTTTCTCTCTAGACCCACCAGTAGCATAAGAACTACCAAAACCAGAACCCGAGGGTCCAGCTCCACCAGTATCTCCAGCACCACCAGCACCATCATTATTAGGGGGAGGTTGATTGTACTGTTCGTCAAAGCACTCTGGGGTAACAAAGCTCCTAACTGCATACATCATCCTGCTGATTTCGGTTGCCATTGTATGCATTATGCTCTCCACAGCTCCCAACCTCTCATTCAGAGTGCTGCCCAAGATACCACCAGCATGGCCCAAGTCATTCACCTTGTTTGTCAACTCATCGAATGTTGTCGCTTGAATGGCCATCCGTGCTGCGTAGTCATCAAGAGCTCGTTGGTTGTCTCCAACATTGATCCCTAACTGCCCCATAGACTGCCCGAACTGCTTTATTTCATTTTCAACCGCAGCCATACGCGTGCCAAGATTTTCAAGATTAAGGGACGGTGTTTGTTAGGTCCAAAGTGTTGTAGAGGGGGGGGGTGAATACAACTGTTTAAAATTAATGAGAGAATAAACAATATGCAGGTAATAAATGATGACACAGAATTTCAAGAATATATCATTATATTCATTGAAGGATTTGCTACAACATTCATAAAAGCATCATGATCAGTTGAACAATAAATACAACAATTAAAGCTAGATTCAACTGATCCTCTCTCTCACTTTTTGTTTTACAGTAAATGCTCTCTCTTTAAAAATTATCGTTGAATAATAGAGATGATGAAAAGTCTATATACTAATAAAAACAAAGTGCTGCTTTTATAATGTCATGTAGTCTTGATCTTGTCCTTTTTGTGTACGTGGCCCAATCAGGACTTCGACAACAAAAAGTACTTTCCCAACAACTCTGGATCAACCGTTCACAATAAGCCACTTGTCCCTTGAACATTAAATGTTACATATCTACCCGCATCTCGATCTTCGCCTGGACCCATCTCGATCTCGATCTGTGAAAATCTCGATCTCGATCTGGGAGAATCTCGATCTCGATCTATGAAGATCTCGATCTCGATCTGGGAGAATCTCGATCACGATCTACCGTGGATCGAGATTTGCCTTTGCAATGTTTTACTTCAATTATAAATCTCGACCCGCATCTCGATCTGCTGTGGATCGACATTTGCCTTAGCAAATATGCACACATCCAATGTTGACCTTCTTTAGTGACTAATTGAGGATTAACCTTTATGAGCAAGTTTCCCTAGCTTCTTCAATTTCTTTTCCTCACTCAATTCAAATGAGATCTTCTATTACTGACATGAACTTGCCTCCAATGTCCTGACACTTGATACAATGGTCTGGTTCATAAGTGACTAGTCTTGTAGGGGTTCTTGCTTCTGAATGTCAGTTCTCATTTGTTGATTAACCTTTACATTATCCAGATGTTGATATACAGTACATGAAATCACTTTGGTCTTCTTGATACTTCTTTGACATTAATTTGATTCTCCATTAGATAAGTTAGGGCATGAGCAATACTGAGATTGAACTTCTTCTAACTCAGGCATCCTTGATTAACCAAATTAATTACTTGTAGTTACCAAGTATCATTACCATTTCTTCAGTTGATTGATTCCATGTGCTTCTTCAGTTTCCCTTGTTTTGCTGTTGTTTTATCTTTTACTTAGTTGAGTTACATAGTAATTAAGTGTTACAAGTTAGTACACCTATGCCTTTCAATCTCCCCCTATTTGATTGTCTAACAATGACAACCAAATTCACAATGAGGATAACTCAACTAACCAGGGACTGAAAAAGGTAAAATAACATTCATAAAGGATCATGTCAACTTGCATAATGCTTGGCTTGATTAATTAACTTCATGTCTATTACTGATACTTCAAGTGCCAAAATTGGACACCTGTTGGCTCGATTAAATGGCTTCATGCTCTTCTAGAGATTTTCTCTAAGTACTTTGAGAGCACGGTCCACTCAATCTTCAATTATCCTTCTGAAGTTCTTTTAGCAGTATTACCACCGCCGAACTTCGCAAAATAATTGACGCCTAATATAAACCAGTTTCAAGACACTTAGCTAACTAACTTCTACCTTACACTACACAAGAAAACAGATAATATATATTTACAATGCAGGAAAACAAGAAAACTAATTACAACGCAAAGAACCATTACAAGCATAATACATTAAAACTTTGATTTCTTGCGCTCCTCTTCCTCACGAGCTTTCTTCTTGGCTGCTTTTTCTTTCTTCATGAATTCAGGGTTGCAGACTTCATCCATTCTTTTCTTGAGAAGATTAAGTCCTTCTGCTTCCACATGATTTCTGATCTTGTAATCTCGAAACAACCTCAACCACCTTTCAACCATGCTGCGAGTGGTAAGCTTCGTGGGAATGTCTTCAAACCTCAGCTTCGTGACTTTGTCAGGATACCCCTTTTCCCCTTTCTTCCTTATAACTAGCTGCTTAGGGTATCCAATGACAATAGCGGTGGTGCATTGCTGTAGCCTCTGAATGTCAAGCTGTTTTCTTCTCTTACAGAAATTATCAAATGTGACCCTTAGATAATCCTGATCAAACTCGTCAACATCATCCATCTCATCAATCAATTCCCTTATGATACACAGTGTTTCATGACTGTGTTCTGCAAAGATGTCGTACTTGATTTCAATGACGGTTTCCACCTGATGCTTGTCTGTATAGATCAGCAGATCATTCTCATTCTCAGCTTTACTTTTGACAAACTTGACATTTGCACCAGCCACTGCAGCAGCTTCCTCCCTTATCTCTCCTTCTTCAGGGATGTCTAATCTTGGATCTCCGTACCTCTGCACATGCTCCTTTATTGCTTCTTCTTGCTGCTCAAATGCATAGTCTTCAGGCTCCTTCTTAACCACTGGTAGTTTGGCTTCAGGCAACTTGTATCTAGCGTCTTGCCTTCTTATCAGCTTCTCCAAGTCCTTAGCCACCAGCTTCTTTTCCTTTGTTAGAAAACCCTTAGAGAGGACTAGCTTTGCAACTGCCTTCAGCACATTTCCGCTCGGAGTTAGTTTCGAGTCATGCAAATTTACGATCCTCAAGACCTTGCCATGGACATATCTGATCTGGTAGGGATTTAGAATAATGTCAACCCCTCTGTCTTCAGCCATCTTCAACAATTTCTCCTTAAACAGCACTCCAGTCTTGACAGAGGTGTCTACCTTGTGAGCGAATTCTACCAGTTCACTTGCACCCCTTGCATGGAAGAAAGCTTCATCGACCATACACGGCCCGATTTTTGTTATGGGTGTCCAAGTGATCATCAGATTCCATGCCTTCTCCTTGAATATGACTTGTACGGAGGTGCATCCCTGTCTTATACAATTTAGATAATTCAGCAGCCCAGGGTTTAGATTTTCTAGCTTATGAAGAAGAAAGCTCAATCTTTCTGAGTCATGAGCATAGGCTCTTGGTCCAGCTAAGGCTTCTCTAGCCTTGTCCCACTCGGGACCTTCCCTCCTTATGTCAGCCTGGACCTTAGGATCTTTGATCTTTTTCATTTCATACTCATGCTGAGTTTTCTGAGCCGCTCTCTTCTCCTTTGCCATTAGTTCTTTTTCAACTATCCCTTGTAGCACTTCTTCATTTACTCTTTCTCTGGCTTCCCTGAAAATCTCTCCTTGCATCTCCGCTTCATCAACTTCTTCTTCTGTGACATGCTCGTCAGCAACCGAGTGGTCTCCTGCATCACCTGCAACTCCTGCGCCGGATCCGCCAGGATTTAGACCTCTTTCTTGCTCCCACTCTTTTGCCCGTTGCTCGAGTCTCGACCTCCTTGCCACTAAGGCTTCTACATCCATCTCGTCATCATCAGAATCTTTAATAAAGTCTCCCATAAATGCATCGACGAGAGGTGTTTCTTTCTCAGCAGCTTCTTCTTCAACTACCATCTTCTGCTTGCCTTTGTCCTTAAGAGCCGGTTGAGCCTCCTCCACCTTTTCACCAGATTTGTTTGAGGACTCGATCACCGGACCCTTACTAGTCAGCTTTTTCAGACCCTGATCCTCCTTCTCCCCCTTAGGTGTGTTATCCTCATCAGGGGCATCATCATCATTATTATCGCCACCACCACCACCGGTTGAAGGACCAGGTCCAGCCCTGTTACGTCCAAAGACAACATCAAGTAGTTCATTCAGCTTCGTCCAAACCTGAGACATGCCATGAGTGACATCATCTACTGACCTCCCAACCTCCACCTGTGCCAATCCAAGATTGTTTATCTTGTCAATCATTTGATTTTGGACGGCAATCAGGTTCTCTATGAACTGAGCTCCAACCTCCAATCTTCCAGAGTGAGAAGAGACAGCAGCAGTAACACCAGCAACTCCAGCCTCAAAAGCCTCCACTTTCTTCACTAGATCCTGCAATTTGGGGGACGGTGTTTGGCTTGGGTTAAACTGTTTACTCTCGCCGGGTTCTGTTTCACTCAAGATCCCTAAAAGGAAGGGATCTACTCTCCCTGTCTCTCCCTCGTGTTTAGAGCCTAACAGTACTAGAGCCTCATCCACTAATCGCTGGGGACTAGCGGTGAGTTGGTCGGCGATATCGGTCAGTGAGACTGAGCCTTTAATCGCTGTGTCTACGATAGGAGATGGCGTTATGACCATGTCATCCCCTTGTCCACTTAGAACCTTTTCTGGTTCGCTGGGCTGTTCTGGAGGCGTAGACCCACCAGTCATCAGATGTCGTTGCTCTGCGAGCAACTTGTTTTCTGATTTAGATGAGGAAGCGTCATCCGTACTGGATTCGACAGACTCTTCCGCATTAAAACTTCCTGAGATCCTAGCATCAGAAGTGCTAGTCTCAGTTTGTCATCCCCCTTCCGAGAAATTTCTCAAAGCGCCCTGAGCGGACAACTCAGGAGAGGTAGGGCCAGCTCCTATTGGCTGTTGAGCTGGACCCCCTCCTTGACTCTCACCAACATGCCTAGCGAGTGCGAATGTGTTGAAATGTTTTGGAAAGGAGAGCCACCAGCGTGAGGTGTGGTGGCTGTGAGAGGTGAACTAGTCTTAACAGGTTGTGCAGTTGCCACTGAGTTTGAATCCACCTTTTGCTTCTTTAGATGTGGCAGAGCTGCTGAAGTGACTACTCTCTCAACTCCTACACTCCCTCCACTCGAATCACTCGACTCAGATAAGCTTGCCTTCCTTTTATCACCAGTTTTAGGGCTGGCTGAACGTTTATGAACAGAAGGGCTTGCAGCCTGGGATAGAGCCTGGGGGTTTTCAGGCCCACGGCTATAGAAAACAGGTTGAATTGATGATTGATCAAGATCAGCAAGAATAGGTACCTGACTCAGAAGATCGTCATCCTTGTCAGCTCCAGCTTCTGCAACAGTTGCATCGGCCATGTCAACATCCACACCTGCTTCTCCCAAATTTCTAGGCACTTGATCTCCACCTGCAGCTTCGCCACCGCTACTCTCAGCTTCTTCTGCGGTAAACTGAGAAGCATGCATCCTAGCATACGCATCTTGCAGATCCTGAAAGTACGGAGTCAAGCGCAACTCAAAAAGCCTTGACTTTTGCTGGGTTTCCATGGTGGAGATACTCTTTAGAATCATATCAAAACATGCCATCCTTTCAGAGCCTTGAAATACTCTTCTGTGTTCCTCTGAAAAGACGTCATCCAGAACCATCTGAAGAAATCTTGGCATCCAGCATTTGACTGGACCATCTTCCGGATTCCTAGATGCATTCTTTTACAATGCCTACCTCTCAAGCAACTGAATCAACAAATGTTTGCCACTCCATATAGTATTACCCGGCAGCGGTTGTTCATTGGCCTGTAGTCTTTGTCCTTTGGGAACATGCAGCGTTGAATTGCTTGAACTACATAATCCCACTCAGCTGGTAGCATACCGGTGTTAACCTTTGTTACCTTGATAGGACCCGTGGGAGGGCGACAACCTATCTCCGTGAATAATTGCAACATATCCTCCATAGTGGGTTCCGGAGCATAATCTTCTGTAGGAAGCCCGAGTAACTCATTGAACTTCCGCAGACTGACTTCATATTTGGCACCACCAATAGTAAAGGATAGGCCTATTGGATTTGCTTTTCCACCCTGAATCTCTAGTGTTGAGTAAGCAGCTTGAAGGGCTTCGACATTCAGGATGGGAGAGGCGGTTAAAGCATGACTTATGATTGATGTGTTGTTGAGGGATTCATTCCAGAACTGGTAGTGAATAAATCTACCAGTTGCTCGATCAGCAGAGAGATTAACAAAGTTGGTCTTGGGAATTGTGAAATTTGGGTTTGCCATTTTAAATTTGTGTTTTAGAAAAGAAATGTTCTGAAATGGTTTTGCAATGGAAATTTTAGAGAACAAGTTCTAAATTTAAACAAAAAAAACGTACACGAACCCCACTAATTACCCCACGTAATTAGTGACACAAATTAAAACAAATTAACTGCCCACTATTGACCACTTAATTCCCCACTAATGATTGACGGTTGAGTTTTCGAAAATTAAAGTGAACAGCCGTTACAAAAAAAACACAAACACGGCGGTAAAGTTGCACTTTAAGGATTAAACAATAGTACCCACAACTATTTCGCTCAAGAACACAAAAGAACTTAAGAATAAGAAAGCACGAAACAGAAAACAAACTCACTCGAATGAAAAGAAAACTAAAGAACTATTTGCAAGAACAGTAATGACGTTAAAAAAACACAAGAAGTTCAACAGTTTTAAACAAAATTTTAGCAGAATTTCGTTTTAGTTATTGATGCTTTTCAGTAACAGTTAGTGATTTTTGTTTAAGAAAATCACAAGAAAACTTGATGTAATGGCAGGGAAAAGAACTCTGGTAATGTATGTATACGCGTATGTATATGAAGAGCTTAAGCTTTTGAAAGAGAGAAAGAAAGTTAATGTAAATAAAGAACAGCCTTTTTAATGCTATAATATATACTTGCACGCCTAAAAAGAAGTAACTGAAAAGACAAGTCACATCTCGATCTCGAGATCCGCATCTCGATCCTCATCTAGATGTCGATCTTGATGTCGATCTCGATCCGCATCTCGATCTACATCTCGATGTCGATCTCGATGTCGATCTCGATCCGCATCTCGATGTCGATCTCGATGTCGATCTCGATGTGGATAGATCGAGATGTACCTTGACAGTTTTTTAAGCAATTTTCGCAAGTCGATCTCGATCTCAATCCAGAACCAGATCGAGATTTGTCTTGGAAAATTTCCCATTACTCCATTTAGACACTAATCATAAAGATATACAGATCAGCACAAGATTAATATCATGAAACTTTCTAACCCCTTATGACATGCAACACATACATTTTTGAAATTAAGTACACATTATTAATTAAGAATATTCATGAACAACAATAATATGTACACAAACTGAATTCTAACAGATAGGTAGCAAAACTAACTGGTGTTAAGCATCCCTAATTCACCAACCAATCTAGAAAATGTTGATTCGTCTAGAGGTTTAGTGAATATATCTGCTATTTGACGTTCAGTAGACACAAAAAGAAACTCTACAGTTCCATTTTCTACATGCTCTCTAATAAAATGATACCTGATGTCAATGTGCTTGGTCTTGGAGTGATCCACAGGATTGTTGGTCATTGCAATAGCACTTGTGTTATCACACATGATAGGAATCTTAGATACTTCCACACCGTAGTCCTTGAGTTGGTTCTTCATCCACAGTATCTGGGCCACACAGCTTCCAGCAGCAATATATTCTGCTTCAGCTGTTGAGGTAGATACTGTTTGTTGTTTCTTGCTTTGCCAAGACACCAACCTTCTTCCAAGGAACTGACAGCTTCCTGAAGTGCTCTTCCTATCTATTCTACAACCTGCGTAATCTGAATCCGAATAGCCAACAAGATTAAACCCTGTATCTCTTGGGTACCAAATCCCGAGATTTGATGTTCCCTTGAGATACCTAAAAATACGCTTTACGGCTATGAGATGTGACTCTCTAGGATCCGCTTGGAACCTTGCACATAGGCACGTGGAGAACATAATATCAGGTCTGCTAGCAGTTAAATACAAAAGTGAGCCGATCATACCTCGATAGCTTGAGATGTCTACAGGTTTACCCGCTTTGTCCTCGTCAAGCTTCGTGGCTGTTGCCATAGGAGTCTTAGCTTGTGATACATCTTGGAGACCATACTTCTTCAATAGATCATGAATGTACTTGGTCTGGCAGATAAATATCCCGTCCTTCTTCTGACTAACTTGAATGCCTAGAAAGAACGTCAGCTCTCCCATCATGCTCATCTCATACCTTGATTGCATTAACTTAGCGAATTTAGCACACAACTTCTCATTTGCAGACCCAAAGATAATGTCATCCACATATACCTGCACCATTATTAGATCATCTTTGCATTTCTTGTAGAAAAGCGTCTTGTCGATTACTCCTCTGGTGAAACCACTTTCTAGTAAGAAGTCTGACAGAGTTTCATACCACTTCCGCGGAGACTGCTTAAGGCCATATACTGATTTGAAGAGTCGATAAACATAATCACAATATTTGCTGTCGATAAACTCGGGAGGTTACTCGACATACACCTCTTCATCCAGTTCACCGTTTAAGAATGCACTCTTGACATCCATTTGATAGACTTTAAAACCATGATGTGCTGCGAAAGCCAAGAACATCCTTACTGCTTCTAGCCTTGCTACTGGTGCATAGGTTTCATCATAATCAATTCCTTCTCTTTAAGTATAACCCTTAGCAACCAGGCGAGCTTTATTTCGTGTTACAAGTCCGTCTTCATCCAACTTATTTCTGAATACCCATTTTGTCCCAACAACAGATCTATTCTTTGGTCTGGGTACCAGCTTCCACACCTTCTGCCTTTCAAACTGATTGAGTTCCTCTTGCATAGCAATCACCCAATCAGCGTCATCTAGAGCTTCTTCCACCACTTTAGGTTCCATCTGGGAAAGGAACACTGAGTATAGACATTCATTCTCAGTGGCAATTTCAGCTCTAGCTTTTCCTCTAGTAGTCACTCCGGCTTCTGGATCACCAATAATTAGCTCGAACGGATGGTCCTTGTTCCAAGTGCGATCCCTAGCAAATGTTCTTGATGATTCAGCTTGATCTTGTAAGTGAAGGTGACTTAGTCTAGAAGCACTTTCACTAGCTTCCCTTGAGCTAGTACTGGCTCCCCCTGAGTGAGCTGCTCCCCCTGAGTGCAGACTGACTCCCCCTGAGTTAGTACCAGGTCTGACAGAAGGTGATCCCTCAGCCCTAGTGTTTTGAATTTGCGAAACACTAGACTCTTGATTAATTTCATTATTTATAGTTGGATCACTACCCTGCACTACAGACTCAGGAACTGTATCCACTTCATCAATATCCATATTTTCAAATCTTAGGGAAGTGGGCTCACTATCTTCTTTTTGTATAGAATGGAGCTTTGAGTCGTCGAATGTGACATTAAGGCTTTCAACCACCTTGCGATCATTAAGCACAAACACCCTGTACGCTGCTACTACTTCAAGAGAATATCCAATGAAAACCCCTTCATCTGCTTTGGCATCAAACTTTCCAAGTTGTGCATTGTCTCTTAACACAAAGCATTTGGCACCAAATACGTGAAAGTACTTGATAGGTGGTTTTCGTTTATTCATCATGTAATACGGCGTCTCATTATGGTCCTTTATAATCAGGGTTCTGTTCTGTGTATAACAAGCCGTGCTAACTGCTTCAGCCCAAAAATATAAAGGAAGTTTTGACTCATACAGCATTGTCCTAGCTGCTTCAACCAGTGTCCTGTTCTTCCTTTCTACCACCCCATTCTGCTGCGGTGTTCTCGGTGCTGAATACTGTCGTCTGATCCCTTTAGATATGCAGAAATCCATTAACACTGAGTTCTTGAATTCTGTCCCGTTGTCAGATCGGATAGTCTTCACAGTCAGACTTGCTACATTTTCAATTTCCAGTACATGTCTAATGATCTCATGTGGCACTTCATCTTTCGATGTCACAAACTTCACCCATGTGTATTTGGAAAAGTCATCGACGATTACCAGCGCATATCTTTTCCTTGACATTGACATAACATTAACGGGTCCAAACAAATCCATGTGAAGAAGTTGTAGGGGCTCGGTAATGCTATTCACTTGTTTATCCTTATGCGAGGCTCTTTTTGATTTTCCCATCTCACATGCTTCGCAGAGTCCATCTGGAGTAAACTCCATCTGCGGCAGCCCTCTCACCAATTCTCTCCTTACGAGATTGTTCATTGCTTTAAAGTTCAGGTGAGATAATCTTTTATGCCATAGCCAACTTTCATCAGCAGAAGCCTTGCTGTAAAAACACGTGACTTCAGACTGATCAGCAAAATTCATGTCAGCTATGAACAAATTTGACTTCCTTACTCCTTTGAGAGCAAGGCTTCCATCCTTTTTGCTTCGAATCGAACAATCATGCTTCCCAAAGTTGACGTCAAAACCCCTGTCGGTGAACTGACTAACGCTGAGGAGATTATGTCGCAATCCTTCAACAAAAGACACGTCCTCAATGATAACATTTCCACAAACGATCTTGCCATATCCCCTGGTGTAACCTTTGCTGTTATCTCCAAAAGTAACCACGGAGCCGGCTCTCAACACCAAATCTGTTAGCAGGGACTTATTGCCGGTCATATGCCTCGATGCTCCACTGTCCAGCACCCATATGACTTTACTCTTTTCCTGTTCACTGCCCTGCAAATCCAGAAAGGTTAGGTGTTCTTCGGAACCCAATGATGTTTGGGCCCGGCATCAATAATTTCCTTTTTCTTTTCAGATACAGAAGGCTTTGCCTTGTTGCCATCAGGGGCATTCATCTTGACTTTGTCTTTTCCCTTGTCAACCTTGACTGGTTTGTCAGGTTTGGGAGTAGACTGGTCACTCCTAACTTTAGGAGGACTTGAAGTCTTAGTCTTTGACCCCGCATGCTTTTTCTTACCACTACTAGATGTATGTTCA
Organism: Oenanthe sinensis; assembly: GCA_028671895.1. Classification (NCBI taxonomy): domain Eukaryota; kingdom Viridiplantae; phylum Streptophyta; class Magnoliopsida; order Apiales; family Apiaceae; genus Oenanthe; species Oenanthe sinensis. Next base: position 4,980,055 of record CM053809.1, on the reverse strand, counting down.
ACAGATGCACTAGCAGTATTCATCAAATTAAAATAAGCATGCATGATGTTTACAGCACATGGCATACAATTAGGATTATTGCACTTGGCATGATTTGCATACATGTTAGGCAAAGCAGTAGTTGCAGGCATGGTATTACAACCAACAGATTTTTCTTCCTCTACATAGAACGGACAATAGTAAGACAAATGATCAGTTTGATTACAGATATAGCATGCCTTTCTAGCTCGTGTAGATGTAGATACAGATGCAGGTTCAGTTTTAACTGCCTTTACAGGTGCTTTCATTTGGTCTGACCCTGTTACCCATTGTTTATATGACACCGTCTTAGCCTCCTTGGTTCCTACACCTCTCTTAGCATAAGCAATCTTACTAGCTCTCTTAGAAGTTGTAGGTTCTACTACTTTTTCTTTTGAATCTCTTTCAATTTTAATCTCATGTTCAATTTTAGTAGCAACAGGATCTATGGTCCTAGGCTCAAAATGCTTAAAGATAGGTTTTCTAACATCCACTAAAACCTTAGGCACATCTTGTTTGACTAACACTGGCTCTAACAACTCAGCAGCCCTATTTTTCTTTTTCTGTGTGTAGTCAAGTCCTATGTTCACTTTTTCATTTTTACTCTTGCCTGCCAGTTTCATGTACATGTCCCTTTCTACGAACACTTTATTAGCTGCTTCTTCAAAAGATTGACATGTTATTTTAAGCTCAGCTAATTTATTTTTAAGTTCTTCGTTAAGGTCTTCCCTAATCTTAAGCTTGTGTTCTAAAACGTCTACCTGATTCATTAACTGCCTTTCTTTACTTTCTCCTGATTCTAATTCCTCTACCCTGGCCTCGAGAAGTCTATTCTTAAGGGAGAGTTTAGCATTTTCCTCATTAACAGCAATTAGATTTAGTTGGAGATTGTACATATCTTTAGTCATGACAGCTAATTCATTTTGGTACTCAGAAATAGACATTTCATTTACGGTTAGAATTGGTACCTCTGATTGTTCTGAAAATTTTGCCATTAAAGCGAAATTGCATAGCTCCTGATCTTCATCTTCATCAGACTCATCCCAACCCTTCCCTTCAGTCACAACATACGCCCGGCTTCCCCTCTGTTGCTTGCTAACCAAGGCATCATATTTCTTTTTCAGATCAGCATAGGATTCCTTGGGATGAACGTACTTGGGCTTCTTGCACTCTGTTGCGAAGTGCCCCAATTCATTGCAGTTGTAGCATCTGAACTTGTTCTTGTCTACCAGGTTAGGTCTGTAGCCACTACCAGATGTGCTACCTCGACCACTGTAACTTCCACGACCACTTACACTACTGCCTCTGCTGCTACTGCTGCCTCTTCGGCTGAAAGAACTACCAACTCGTCCTTTACCACTTCTTTGCTTCCTGAAGCTGATATGAGCAAATTCTCGAGCAATACAAGCATATGACTTGTCTTCTAATTTGTCCAGCTCTTCAAGGGTATAGTATTCATCCTCACTTTCTTCGGATGGATCTTCAATGTCTAATACGACCCTTTCAGGATTAGCAGTTTTCAATGAGACAGCTGCAAGTGCCTTTACAGCAGACTCTTCAGCTACAAGTCCAGACTCACTTACCGCTTTGTTTTCTCCACTATTGTAGGATCTTCTTCTGTCATTTTGTTCCTGCTCCAGCTCGTAGGTCTTCAAAACACCATACAGCTTTTCGAGAGAAGTATTTTTCAAGTCTCTTGACTCTCGAATGGCAGTGATCCTGTGTTCCAGATGTTTAGGCAAATTCAAGAGAAACTTGATATTTGAATCTGCTAGTGGATAGACTTTATCTCTTATACTCAGCTCGATAAGCAATTTACTGTAATGTTTGTAAACATCCGCTACGCTTTCTCCTCGTTCGCATCTGAACGATTCATATTCAGATATCAGAATGCGTTTGTGATTATCTCTAACTTCCTCGGTCCCCTCCATCACCACAGCCAATTTATCCCACATGGCTTTAGCTGTTTTTAATCCCTTTATCTGAACATAGTACTCTGAGTTTAGGGATTCAATTATGACGTTGCGTAATGACGCATCCATACCAACCAATTCTTTATCTGCGTCTGAAAACTCCATTTCCTCTTTAGGAACAGACCGGGATGGTATTAGTATCCCTCCTTCCATTCGCTCTGGCTCAATTTTCATGGGTATGTATGGACCGTTTTCCAATATTCTCAAGTATACCTTGTTTATTGATTCAAGGTAAGCTCTCATCCTTCCGGTCCATTCGTCATAATGTTGCGCATCAAACGGAGGTATCTTAAATCTGTGTGCGGCGGCCATTTTAATAAAGTTTAAAATTAAGATAATACACTTTTCAAATTACAATAAATTGTATTTACTTGAAAAATTAATTATCTCACTTTAAATATCCAACACTTAATATCCAACGGATTTTGCACTTAAGATTCAAGCAAGTTAGTTCTAATCACAGGAACAGTAGCAGGGTCCACCAGTCTTCCAAGTCCAAACAAAAAGCTGTCCACTATCTAGTTGACAGTAGTTCGAATTTGTTCTTTTTGTTCAACCAAATAGTTGATTCAAGTTCCCTAGTCAACCAATCAAATAGTCTTTTATAACCAGATTTTTGACCACAAGAAAACCCACAAAGCTCTAAAGTACAATGTTTTGGAATGTTGTACAAATATTCCTTACACCATTACTTAGAACCTTTTAGATCTATGACTTTTCCAGGAAGAAACAAATAAAAACTTTCGGCACAAACTTCAAGAAAAATTAGATCTGGGATTTTCAAGAACCAACTCAAACAACACAATAGGATCTCTGTTAGATGTGTTTAACAGGGGCTTTGATACCAATTGTTAGGTCCAAAGTGTTGTAGAGGGGGGGGGGGGGTGAATACAACTGTTTAAAATTAATGAGAGAATAAACAATATGCAGGTAATAAATGATGACACAGAATTTCAAGAATATATCATTATATTCATTGAAGGATTTGCTACAACATTCATAAAAGCATCATGATCAGTTGAACAATAAATACAGCAATTAAAGCTAGATTCAACTGATCCTCTCTCTCACTTTTTGTTTTACAGTAAATGCTCTCTCTTTAAAAATTATCGTTGAATAATAGAGATGATGAAAAGTCTATATACTAATAAAAACAAAGTGCTGCTTTTATAATGTCATGTAGTCTTGATCTTGTCTTTTTGTGTACGTGGCCCAATCAGGACTTCGACAACAAAAAGTACTTTCCCAACAACTCTGGATCAACCGTTCACAATAAGCCACTTGTCCCTTGAACATTAAATGTTACATATCTACCCGCATCTCGATCTTCGCCTGGACCCATCTCGATCTCGATCTGTGAAAATCTCGATCTCGATCTGGGAGAATCTCGATCTCGATCTATGAAGATCTCGATCTCAATCTGGGAGAATCTCGATCTCGATCTACCGTGGATCGAGATTTGCCTTTGCAATGTTTTACTTCAATTATAAATCTCGACCCGCATCTCGATCTGCTGTGGATCGACATTTGCCTTAGCAAATATGCACACATCCAATGTTGACCTTCTTTAGTGACTAATTGAGGATTAACCTTTATGAGCAAGTTTCCCTAGCTTCTTCAATTTCTTTTCCTCACTCAATTCAAATGAGATCTTCTATTACTGACATGAACTTGCCTCCAATGTCCTGACACTTGATGCAATGGTCTGGTTCATAAGTGACTAGTCTTGTAGGGGTTCTTGCTTCTGAATGTCAGTTCTCATTTGTTGATTAACCTTTACATTATCCAGTTGTTGAGATTCATCACATGAAATCACTTTGGTCTTCTTGATACTTCTTTGACATTAATTTGATTCTCCATTAGATAAGTTAGGGCATGAGCAATACTGAGATTGAACTTCTTCTAACTCAGGCATCCTTGATTAACCAAATTAATTACTTGTAGTTACCAAGTATCATTACCATTTCTTCAGTTGATTGATTCCATGTGCTTCTTCAGTTTCCCTTGTATTGCTGTTGTTTTATCTTTTACTTAGTTGAGTTACATAGTAATTAAGTGTTACAAGTTAGTACACCTATGCCTTTCAGTGTTTGGTCTGGGTGTCCTTGCTCTAAAAATCGTTCTGTTAGTGTTTGTCGCTCGGTTTCGGGCCTTAAAAATGAAGGTCCCTCACTCCCTAAACGCTCACACACACTACCTGTCTCACGCTCATGTATGTCTTCAATAATAGTCCTGAAAGTGAAAGCATTACCTGCAGAAACTGGATAAGCAAAGTAAGTAGCAGTTATGGGATCTGTTCCTGTCAGGTCCTGAGGTGGAATCTCAGGCTGAGAGGCTGCAGAGTGTTCTAGTACAACATTAGAACCGATCCTCTCTGCAGCATCAGTATGTACTGGTGAAGGTACTTCGAAGGCAATAAAAGCTTCTTGCCTTTCTGAAGTAACAGGCTCTTCAGAAGGCATAAAATCCTCACCAAAATCCCTAGGTGTAGAATGTGCAATGGGCGAACCACTCACGTGAGGTGGAGTGGTTGTGATAGACACACTAGGTTTGGACTGGGCTTGTGAAGATGCAGCATGCGAAAATTTGGCTTTCTTCCGAATAAGAGGCTGCACTTCGGGGTCACTCTCAGAACCCTCACCTAAATCTACAGGTGCCTGCCTTTTGACTCCCGTCAGCGAGAGTGAAAGAGAGGAAGCAAGAGTATCAGACTCAGAATCAGAAATATAGCTCTTGCCCTGGGATAGATCCTGCGGGCTAGCAGAATCTTGGGCCACGGAATCAGATTTAGATGAAGAAGTATTAGTAGTGTGAACAGAGAGTTGCTCTTGTTCAAAGAAATTACCTTCTTCATTACCTTGTCCAGCAAAGGAAGCAGAATCAGTATGATGAGTAGGTTGCCTGTCCCTTTGACCGTGAGAATGCCAATCATCATCTTCAGCACCGTGAGAATACAACATCAGTAGTTGTAAGATCTCTGCTTGCAGGTGATCCCATTGCAGCCACGATCTCCGATAGAATGATTCTGCCATAATTAATGTCTAGTTTACGGGCTAGGGAAACTGCAAAGACCTGCATGAGAATTGGAATCTGATGATAATCTTTTTCACGTGCCCGAAAACATCTTGTGATGGCCTCGAAAAAGTAATTCCATTCCACATGGAAATATTGTTTCTGGATGGCGCCAGGTAAGATCCGTCTAGAAGGAGGATAGCATCCAATCTCTTCAAAGAACTTAATACGCTCTTCCGTTGTAGGTTCGGGGTCATAAACATCCTTGATTGGGAAGCCCAGAACCCTGTTGAACACTTCCTCGGTCACTTGATATTCCTGACCCGCCAAGGTAAACCTGAAACCATAGGGGGTAGATTTGCTCCCAAATGTAACTGCACTAGTCCATAATTGCTGTAATGCATCATGGACTAGTGTTGGTTTGGCAGTAAAAGCAACACTAGCCTTGGAGTACAAATTAAGAAATCGTACCCAAAATTTGAAGCGCGGGAGTTGATCACCAATTTCCGTAGAAATATTATAAAAATTATTTTTGGCAAATGAAAATTGGTGAGCCATGTTTGTAAATAATTTTCTGGAAATTAATTAATATTTTTTTTTGAAAAATAGCACAGATAATTAATCACAGAAAAAAAAACAGAACAATTTCTTTTAATTAAACAAAGAACTGACTTTGTAACTAAACTACGGAATTGTTCTCAAAGAAAGATGCGAAATCAAAATACACCAACCAAGTTTGTAATCAATAGCACTGATTTGTATGTATATACTAATCACTAATTAAAGTACTGACTTCGATGTGATCAATAGTACTATTTACGTGCGTGTGTAGATATGTGTGTATATACTAATCACAGTTAAGAATTGTTATAGATGAACAGAAACACACAATAATGGGATGCAAATAATGATGGAAGATTAAAATCGGGCAGCAATTCGAGATATGTATGAGTTTTAACACAAATCGAATGTACAGGGTTTGAAATCGCAGGGAGGGAGGGAGGGTGGGGGCTGTAAAAATTTAGGGTTAAAACAATTAGGTAAAAGTGAAAACTGATTCAAGTTAGAGATGTATATATAGGCATATATGAGCAAAGACAAAAATACCCCTGTGAAAACAAGAAAAAAAATGTTAAGTACGCACTGGGGAACATTAAGTCGAACACTATCTCGAACATTTAAGTCGAAATTCGAGATGAGGTTCGAGATAGAGACTATCTCGAACATCAAGTTGAATATTCGAGATACAGTTCGAGATGACACTAACTCGAACAAATAATCACTTAATCAATTAAAACAGCATTAAAAACCCACTAGGGAACGAAAAATCCCCTAAAAACTCAATAAAATTCCAAGTACAGTCCTGGGAACTCTATCTCGAACATCAAGTCGAATTTCGAGATAATGTTCGAGATAGGACCTAAGTCGAACATCAAGTCAAATTTTGAGATAATGTTCGAGATAGAACCTAAGTCGAACATCAAGCCGAATTTCGAGATAATGTTCGAGATAGAACTTAAGTCGAACATCAAGTCGAATTTCGAGATAATGTTCGAGATAGAACCTAAGTCGAACATCAAGCCGAATTTCAAGATAATGTTCGAGATAGAACCTAAGTCGAACATCAAGTCGAATTTTGAGATAATGTTCGAGATAGAACCTAAGTCGAACATCAAGTCGAATTTCGAGGTAATGTTCGAGATAGAACCTAAGTCGAACATCAAGTCGAATTTCGAGATAATGTTCGAGATGGAGACTAAGTCGAACAATTTCCCATACTTGGAATTTTGAACAGGCACACTGGGAACTGTAACTTGAACTTCAAGTCGAATTTCGAGATAGACCTCATCTCGAATATTCTTCCCAGACTTAGAATTTTCAAAATTTTTGATTTTGAAGATAGTTATAATAATTTAGCAATTTTTACAATAAAAACAACAATTAATTTTGCCAAATTAATATAGACATCAAATCAAGGATTTTTAACAAAGTAAATAATTAAAAACATTCCTTGACAATTCTAAGGCCTCTAAATCAATAAAAATTACATGAAAAACACAGGTAAATTCATCTAAAAATCATGCAAATTTTAGAGTAATATGAATTTAACTCCCCCTATGATCATGCAATATAACCAACATAAATTCAAAGATTTCCAATAATTACTCATAAAGCACAATGAATTTATGTAAAATAACACAACATGCATCCTAAAATACTCATTAATTAACCATTTTAAAGTCTAAGTCCATAATGATTAATTAGCATGCAGAAGTGATATTTTGAGAAATTGTAGAGATTATTTACATATGTTTTCAACTATGCATAATCAAAATAGGAAATTTTCAAGACTAAAAACATATGAACATGATTAAAACTGGAATTTTACAGATAGGAGAAATCACTAACTTGTGTTAAGCATCCCCAATTCACCAACCAACCTATTGAATGTTACTTCATCAAGAGGTTTAGTGAATATATCTGCAATTTATTGCATTGTGGGTACAAAATGTAACTCCACAGTCCCCTCCTCGACATGTTCTCTAATGAAGTGATACCTGATATCTATATGCTTGGTTCTCGAGTGGTCTACAGGATTGTTGGTCATGGCAATGGCACTTGTGTTGTCACACATGATTGGAATCTTTTTGTGTTCCATGCCATAATCTTTCAAATGGTTCCTCATCCACAGTATTTGAGCTACACAGCTTCCAGCAGCAATGTACTCAGCTTCAGCAGTAGAAGTAGATACTGTGTGTTGCTTTTTACTTTGCCAGGACACCAATCTTCTGCCAAGAAATTGACATGCACCAGATGTGCTTTTTCTATCAATCCTGCAACCTGCATAGTCTGAATCCGAATAGCCAATTAGATTAAAACCTGTATCTCTTGGGTACCAAATCCCTAGATTTGATGTGCCCTTGAGATACCTAAAGATTCGTTTGACGGCTATGAGATGTGATTCTCTAGGATCCACTTGGAACCTTGCACACAAACAAGTTGCGAACATAATATCGGGTCTACTTGCAGTTAAATAAAGAAGTGAGCCAATCATACCTCGATAGCTTGTGATGTCAACTGGTTTACCTGATTTGTCCTCATCAAGCTTCGTGGCTATTGCCATGAGAGTCTTAGCTGTTGATGCATCTTCTAGATTATATTTCTTGAGTAAATCTTTGATGTACTTGGACTGATAGATAAAGATTCTATCTTTTCTCTGACTGATCTGTAATCCAAGGAAGAAGGACAGCTCTCCCATCATGCTCATCTCATACTTATCCTGCATTAGCTTGGCAAATTTCTCGCACAAGCGTTCATTAGATGACCCAAAAATAATATCGTCCACATAGACTTGAACAAGTATTAAATCACCTTTTACATTTTTATAGAACAATGTTTTATCAATTACTCCCCTAGTAAAACCACTTGCAATTAAGAACAAGGATAGGGTTTCATACCATCGTCTTGGGGATTGTTTGAGGCCATAGACAGCTTTGAAAAGAAAGTACACAAAATCTACAAGTTCTGGATCAACAAAGCCAGGTGGCTGTTCCAGAAATACTTCTTCTTCTAGTTCTCCATTCAGGAAGGCACTTTTCACATCCATCTGAAAAACCTTGAAGTTCTTGTGTGTTGCAAAGGCCAAGAACATCCTGACTGCCTCAAGTCTTGCAACTGGAGCGTAGGTCTCATCATAATCAATACCTTCTTTTTTAGAATAACCCTTCGCTACCAAACGAGCCTTGTTTCGTGTTACAAGTTCGTCTTCATCCAATTTATTTCTGAATACCCACTTAGTTCCAATTACTGATTTGTTCTTCGGTCGGGGTACCAACTTCCAAACTTTCTGCCTTTCAAACTGATTGAGCTCTTCTTGCATTACAATTACCCAATCAGCATCACCAAGAGCTTCTTCTATTTCTTTAGGTTCAAGCTTGGATAAGAACCCAGAATATAAGCAAATATTAGCTATGTCAGCTCTTGCAGATCTTCTAGTAGACACACCAGCATCTGGATCACCAATAATTAATTCAAACGGATGGTCTCTACTCCATACCCGTTCTCTTGGAAATTGTCTTGATGATTCAGCTTGAAAGTCTGAATTGTTATGTTGATTGCTTGTGTTATTTCCACTAACTCCCCCTGAGTTAGTGCCAGCTCCTACAGAACTAGTGTCATCTCGTCTTGAGCCTTGAACACTTGTCCTTGAGCTGCTATTTACTCCCCTTGAGTTGTTGTCGGACTGTGCTGAAGAAGTTTCTTCTGATCTTGCATTAGACTCAGGTATTTCTTTTCGAACACTTGGCATATTTGAAGTAACAACCAACTCAGGTTCATCTTCAATTTCATCTAAGTCCAGATTTTGAAACATTAGGGACTCAGGTTCACTATTATCTTTAGAAATTGATGAGAGTTTAGTATCGTCGAATCTGACATTGTAGCTTTCAATCACTTTCCGATCATTCACTAAGAATACCCGATAAGCTGCCACCACATCTGTAGAATAACCCACAAATATCCCTTCACGTGCTTTAGCTTCAAACTTGCCTAAATTTTCATCGTCTATAAGTACGTAGCATTTAGCTCCAAAGACATGAAAGTATTTGATTGTTGGTCTTCTGTTATTCATTAGTTCACATGGTGTCTTTTCTTTAACTTTTATAATCAAGGTTCTATTTTGAGTGTAACATGTTGTACTCACTGCTTCAGCCCAAAAGTATAGAGGAAGTTTTGATTCATATAACAGAGTTCTTGCTGCTTCAACTAATGTTCTGTTCTTCCTTTCAACTACTCCATTCTGCTGTGGAGTTCTCGGGGCTGAGTACTGACGACGTATTCCTTTAGAAACACAGAAATCATTCAAGATTGCATTCTTAAATTCCGTGCCATTGTCTGATCTAATCGTCTTCACAGTGAGTGTTGAAACATTCTCAATTTGAGTGATATGATCAATGATTTGGAAAGGTACTTCGTCTTTTGTCATAACGAACAATACCCATGTATACTTGGAGAATTCATCCACGGTTACCAACGCATATCTTTTCCTTGATAATGATAGTACATTCACTGGGCCAACTAAGTCCATATATAGAAGTTGTAGAGGCTCAGTGATACTATAAATTTCTTTACTTTTATGCGATGCTCGCTTTGACTTTCCCATTTCACAAGCTTCACAGAGTCCTTTAGGAGCAAACTCCATTTGAGGTAGATCTTTCACCAATTCTCGCCTTGCGAGAGCATTTATCGTTTTGAAGTTTAGGTGAGATAGCTTTTTATGCCATAACCAGCTTTCATCATCTGAAGCTTTGCTGTAGAAACAGGTCACTTCATTCTGGTTTGCCGAATCCATGTCAGCAACGAAAAGATCTGCCTTTCGAACTCCTCTTAAAGCCAATAAACCTTCCTTAATGTGAGTGATTGATACACCTTTCTTATTGAAGACAATTTCGTATCCTTTGTCACAAAATTGACTGATACTCAACAGATTGTGCTTCAATCCCTCAACATAAGAAATCTCTTCAATGATGACATTACCAGTCTTCAGTTTGCCATATCCCTTTGTCACTCCTTTGCTGTCATCTCCAAAGGTAACATAAGGACCAGCCTTCATAACCAACTCTGTAAGTAGTGACTTGTTTCCTGTCATATGCCTTGATGCTCCACTATCTAGCACCCATATAACTTTATTTCTGTTCCGCTTAATGCCCTGCAATTACAGATTGATTAGACGTTCTTCGGAACCCAAGATTGATTGAGCCCGGCTTTTCTATAAGATCGAGAATTATCAGATTTAACAACAGGAGATGCAACCTTTTTAACATTACTAGAGCTTTCGACTTTCTCTTTCCCTTTTTCAGACTTGACAGATTTGTCATTCTTAGGAGAAGGCCTGTCACTCCTTACTTTAGGAGGACTAGCAGTCTTAGCTCTCACATGCTTCTTCTTGACATTAGAACTAGTAGTAGTATTTAGACATGTTTGACTAGTTACATTCATCAAGTTTACAAATGTTTGCATGACGTTAAAAGTGCATGGCATACAATTTGGTTGACCACATTGTGCATGATTCTGATGCATGTTATTCATTGTGTGTGGTACAGGCATGGCATGTGCAACAGGAATATTCATGTTTGATTTACATGCATAAGAAAGATGTTCAGTAGATTTACAGTGATAACATGATTTCTTTACTCGTTCTGCCTTAACCTCTTTTATGCCTTTCTCCTTTTTACTCTGTTGTTTAACAGCCTTAGCTCCTAATCCTGGTCTAGATTCTTCTCTAGGGGATTTGATTTTAACTTGTTTAATAGGAGTTACCGGTTGTTCTCTCTCGCGATCTTCCATCTCTATCTCATATCTAACTAATAATTCAGTTTCTTCTTCTTCTTGAGGAACGAAGTGTTTAAAGATAGGTTTGACAGTGGATTTAAGAATGCTAGGTATTTCATTTTTAATCTTACTGGAACTAGTATCTATAGGCCTCTTTCCTTCCTTCTTTGATAAGTTAAAATAGTCAAGTCCTACACCTACTCCAGTTATCTTCTTAAATGTACCACTATCAACATTCACTTTACTAGCTGCTAGTTTATAAGCTTCGCATTTAGTTTCTAACTCAGCTAGTTTATTCCTAAGACATGCTTCTATTTCTTCCTTAAGGTTGAGCTTGTGTTCCAAAGTTTTAATAGAGTCTCTTAGGGAAGTATCTATAGTGCAAGCAGCCTCTAATTCTTCCACTTTAGCCTCAAGCATTCTGCATTTGGCAACAAGTGTTTTCTGTTCCTTTTGAGAAGTATTTAGGCTTTTGCACAACATATAGATCTCTTCGCTAAGAGCCCCGTTCTGCACCTTATAATCAACAATAAACATTTCTTCTTTAAGGGTTAGAACTGGTACCTCTGGTTCATCTGATGTCTCAGCCATGAGGGCAAAGTTTGCTGTATAAGTAACTTCTTCCTCATCTGAATCATCCCAAGCTCTACCTTCTGTAACTACTAAAGCTCTTTTTCCATGTCTTTCCTTCACCAGGGTTTCATACTTGCTTTTGAGGGCTTCATATGTTTCTTTGGGATATGTCTGTTTCGGCTTCTTGCAATCGGTAGAAAAGTGTCCGGCTTCACCACAGTTATAGCATTTGAACTTCATTTTGAAATCCAAAGGAGATTTGTAGCTGGTACTCTTACCTTTCCCTTTGTAGCCTTGTGAACTACCACCACCCCTAGTAACCCGATAGTAAGATTAAGATTTACTCTGCGGTCGGTTACTCTTTCTGAATCTTATATTGCTGAACTTCCTTGCCATGTATGCCACGACACTATCATCCATATTGTCCAGCTCTTCTTGGGTGAAGTAGTCATCATCACTATTTGATGTGCACTCATCATCATTTTCAACTTGATGTGATGCAGGTGATGATCTAGGCTTTTCTGCAACCATTGCCTTCTTAGACTCTACCTCATCAGCAACTAACCCTGATGCAACTTCTTTTCCTCTTGAATCATTGTCCCATGCTTGATCTTAAAGTGTTTCCAGTTCATAGGTCTTTAGAATTCCATAATATTCTTCCAGAGTAGTTGTGTGCAAATCTCTGGTTTCTCTAACAGCGTAGACTCTATGTTCGATGCTTTTTGGTTGGTTCCTCAGATATCTCGTGTTGACTTCAACCACGGGGAGATTTACACCTCTCAGATTCAAATCCAAAACTAACTGACTGAATCTTAGATAGACATCTGTTATGCTTTCACCTTTTCTTATTCTGAAGGTATCATACTCCATCTTGAGTATAAGTGTTTTGTTGCTTCTGACCTCAGTGGTACCTTCCATGACGACTTCTAGCTTATCCCAAATCTTCTTTGCTGTAGTTAGTCCTTTAACTACATTAAACATCTCATGATCTAGGGATTCCATCAGTGTTTGTCGAACGGATGTATCAAAAGCTATCTGCTCCTTATCAGCATCTGAAAAGTCTACTGCCTTCTTAGGCTCAGACCGTTGTGGTACTACCACATCTCCTTCCATATGCTCAGGAACAACAACCATTGGTACAAATTTACCTTTGTCGAGGACTTCTAGATATTCAGGATTGACGGACTCAAGGTAAAGTTTCATTCTCAACACCCATTCTTCATAATGATCTCGGTCGAACATTGGAATCTTGAAATTGTTTTTAGGTGCCATCTTAATGTGGATTTAAAGTAAAGATAATAAACTTTTCTTATTACTTGAGTAGTAATTAAAAGAAAATTAAATTATCTTAAAATAAATCAAAGTTCAAATTCTGGACACCAAAAATTTCTAAGTACCTAAGATTAGGCTAAGTAGAATATCTATGTAGAACAACTGCCCAAGTCGAAATTCTCCAAGTAGAACTTTTGTCCAAGTCGAACTTTCTTCAAGTAGAATATTCTAAGTAGAAACTCTATGTAGAACTTTTGTCCTTGGAAAAATTTGTTGCAGGTCACTTTAGCAGGTCACTTTAATGTTGAATAAACAATGTTACTTTTTACACTTTTTGACTTTTATGGCTTTTCTCACCTAATTCACCTAACCCACGTGCTAGGTACTAAATATGTTCTGTAAAACTTTTTGTTGTGAGATATATGTCAAATCAAAAGCCAATAACACCTTTTGTCTTTTTGAAAAGAAAATCAAAAAGTTGCTGGGTTTGTCTTCTTTAATAAGAACAATGATGAACACTCAAGAACACCAAATATCAAAGTACCCAGATTAATTCACAAAAATTATCTAAAATCCATCCAAGCTAAATAATCACACCTGGAGTATTTAAATAATTTTTTTTGGATGAGTTTTCACTAGAAACGAATTAAGGCCCACTTTTTGAGAAAAATCGAAAAGTAGTTCTGGAAGATGAAAACTCACAAATCTTTTACCAAACACAAGGATCTATGTTTTGTATGTTAAACATGAAGCTTTGATACCAATTGTTAGGTCCAAATGTGTTGTAGAGGGGGGGGGGGTGAATACAACTTTTCGAATTTAAGAAGCAATAAATACCATGTAATAAATGAACACAATGATTCAAGGAATATATGTCTTATATATAACTTGAAAGGGTTGCTACAACATTCATTAAAAAGTACACCAGAAGTAAAGAGGGTAGTAAATGATACTAAGCTCTGTGAATATACTCCCTCTCTTTTACAAGTGTTTATCTCGAAAATATTGCTCTCACTTTAAAATAATACACAAGTACTTCTATTTATACTACTTGCAATCTATGTCCTGTAGACTTCAAAGACTAAGATATATGTGGCCCAATGATATCCACATAAATCTTATCTTATCTTGAAAGCTTGGAAATCTGCCAATTAGATGATGCCATGTGTCATGTTGAAACTGCCCTCCATGTAGAATATCTACTTGAGAATTTCTACTTGGTCATCTCGAACTTCTAAGTAGAATTTCTACATAGGAATGTTCTACTTGGCTATCTCGAACATTTAAGTAGAATTTCTACATAGGAATGTTCTACTTGGCTATCTCGAACATCTAAGTAGAATTTCTACATAGGAATGTTCTACTTGGCTATCTCGAACATTTTGTACTTAGAGAAATTCTGGGCTTCAATCTTGAAACTTCTATGCAACATCTTGAACTTGTGATTTCTTATGTCTTCCATATTCTTCAACAAGCTCTTGAACCTGGATCTCTATTACTGACATAAACTTGCTATCAATGTCCTGACACTTGATGCAATGGTCTGATTCATAAGTGACTAGTCCTGATAGTGTTTCTGCTTCTTGAATAGATTACCATATTCAATTAATAATATGACTTTCCAATTATTGCTTTCCTTCTTGTTCACTTGAAATCAATTAGCCTTATTGATACTGATAGTTATGATCTTGAATCTTTTTAGTTACAAATCACTGAGGCATGAACAACTCTGTCTTGAACTTCTTTCAATGATTTCTTCTTTATTTGATCATAGTTAACATGTTGAATTGTATCAATTACCTTGTCTTCATTTAGCATTGATTTCTTTGTGGCTTCATGTTCTTGATTGTCTTCCGGTTAAGTATCTTTTCTTTTAGTTGAGTTACATAAGTTATAGTGTTACAAGTTTAGACACTCTTCCTTTCAGCATATATGATAAAGAAGTATTTAACTGTATTTTGAGTATTCATCTGTCTGAAAGACTTAAGGCCTTTCAGAAAAAATCCTTTTTACAAGAACATGGTCACTATCCTGGTGAAGAAGATCAATCAATTGATGGAGATGTTCAGATTGAGACAGATAATGTTTCTGCCCAATTGGCTAGTATGGTCAAAGACATATCTCATATTCAAACCAAACTTACTGGTGTTGATAATATAACTTCTCTACTCAATACCAGATTTGATAAAATTCATTCCCTTCAATTATCCAAAGAAGTTGCATTCAAGGAAGCTATTACTGATATCATTACAAATCAAGCTCAGCTTCAATCTATAGTATCTGCTTTAAACACCAAGGTTGATTCATTCATTGCAACACAAGCCAATCTTTCCACAGTACGTGAGCAGGTTCTTTTAGTTGTCACAAGTGGTGATGATGTCAAAAAAAGGGAGAAGAAAGTTAGTGATTCCTCTAGGATAAACAAGGATGATGTGTGCAAGGATGCTAAAAAGGGAGTTAAAAGGAGGAGAGATGATGATGATGATGAAGCTGGTGATAGTTCTCATGGTCCTAGGGTTCCTGGTGGTGTGCAACAAAAACAATCTCGAATGGCTGGAATAGCAAAAACTCAAACACACTAGTCATGGAAAGGATATGGGAAGTCAGATTCTAAGCAAGACTCTGATAAGTAAAAGAAAAAGTCAGATTCTGACGAGGTCAAAGAACCTACTTACTGGCGTACAACTGAGAGCCAAAAGGAAGACAGGACTTGGAGTCTTTGAAGAATCAGATATTGATAGAACATCAACTCTATCCAGGGATCTTCAATCCTTGACAGATAGGCAATTTGAAAAGATCACACAAAAGCACTTAAACAAAGTGGTGTATGCTCAAATTGTTTACAATGTTTTTGAAAGAAAGATGCCAGAAGGTATAGAGAAAGTAAAAAATGATATGCTTGTACACTTCATGGAAGGAGGATCTGTTAGATAGATAAGTCAATCAAATTTCATCTTTTTCAAACAGACTGAGGAATTGCAGTATATTAGATTCCTCCTACAAATTGCTTATGAAGTGAATAAAAGCAAAGAAGCTATCAAACACAAATGGTTCAAGGAGATTGACAGGAAGCTGACTCTGCACAGACAGACAAATCGACATATGGGCAAATTTTCTTTAAAATATATTGATGCTGAAGGAAATGATAAAGACATGTCAATAGAAGAAAAGTAAATCAAATTTCAAGAGGGTGTGGGTCATTACTTTGGATTTCAACCAATGAGTGGGAAAGTTAGTGTTCTAATATTGAAGGATTTAAAAGAAGAAGAAAGCTGTGCAAATAATCTGAGAGCAGCTTAGTGTCAAATCAATTGTTCAAGTGAAGAAATGAAGAAATTAAAAAAGTATGTTGGTGAAGCTCTTGTTGTTGTGGAGGAAAACATGCTGAATTCATTTTTGAAGAATAATCCAGCCTTTGAGAAGATTAAGTAAGAAGTAATTCTTTTTCCTATACAGATTTTTTGTTCTAGATTAATTGTTTCATTCTTTATTTTTAACATCATCAAACCTTGATTTATGCTTACTTTTTATAAAGCATAAATAGGGGGAGATTGTTACGAATATATTCAATTGATGATGTACAAAATACGAGAACAGGATTTAACATAGATTATTTATAATAAGTCTTTCTAGTCTCTGAAATTTTATAATCAGAGTCTAGTTAGTCAATATTCTTGTACTTTGAAGATTTTCTGTAGAAAGTGAAACCAGAGTCTAAATGAAGATTAGAGTCTGAGAGGTGATCAGAGTCTATAGACTATCGGAGTCTACAATCTGTAAGAGTCTACAAATGATCAGTGTCTATAAACTGTCAAAGTCTATAGTCTGGCAGAGTCATTGAAGTCAAAGCTGAATTTGGAAGATAATCACATAAAAGGGAAGTCTTCGAAGATAAAACCAAATATATTGCAGATATGCTATAGAAAGGAAAGAGAATTACAGAAGGAAACGGTCAACTAATAATTAGGAATTGTATTCCTATTGTAATTTGTTTTTCTGTTATTAGTTGATAGGCATCTCTCTATATAAACACTTTATATAAAATAATTGAATGTGTGGAAAATAAGTCAAAGTTTTTGAGAGCATAGAGATAGAGAGAGTTGCTGTGAGAAACACAGAGAAGCTGCTAGGGTTTTTGTACACCTTAGGAGAGTTTGTTTTTATACATTAATAAAACAAACAGTTTTTATTCATATCTTTGTGTTTAATCTTTATTCTGTATTCAAGTCTTTAATTCTTATTGAGTGATTTTAATCAGGCAGAAAAAAAAATACAAGTATTCAACCCACCCTTCTACTTGTGCAACTAGGAAAACAATAATCGACCTCGATTATCATTCGACATTGATGTATTTTTTAGGCATAATTCGACCTCAATCGAGGTCGAAAATGAAGCCCAATCCAAGAAGGCTTGTTCGACCTCAAAATCCCCTTTCGACATCAAATGAGATCGATAATCGACCTCGATTATCATTCGACCTCGATTTGTTTTTAAGGCATAGTTCGACCTCAATCGAGGTCAAAAATGAAGCTCTTCGACCTCAATCCCCCAAATCGACCTAGAAGGAGGATTGAGTCCCAATTCGACCTCGATCCAAGTCGATGAGGGGCTCAATCCTCAAATCGACCTGAAGGTGGAAATAAGCCCCAATTCGACCTCATTCCAGGTCGAATTGGTCAGGCCCACAAAAAATTCTTCCCTTATAAACTGCTAGAAATTAAGCCCTGGAGGGCCAATTTAAATAATATTAATTCTTTTAAATGGATTAATAATAAAGAGGTCTGAGCCCAAAAATCAAGATAAAATTGACTAAAACGAGTCAAAAGCCCGATAAGGCACAGAAAACTCTTTGTGAAACTTTTACGAAAACTCGTGAAATTTTCCCAAAAGTTGGGGGGCAAATGATATGGGTATAAAATATCCCTAAGGAAATAATAATATAGCTTTTATTATTTCATTTATTAGACCAAGAATGGTCCAAATATTTGGGCCCTTGAAACGAACAATGAAAATAAATTCTAGGATCAACTAGATTTGTAAGTCCAGCTCACAAGTTCTCTTAAAGTCATAAGCCCATTAAGCCTTTGTTATTAATTAATTTCGTAATTAGTTAATAAAGGTTCAGTAAAGGCCCAAAAAGTTTGTTGAAGGCCCTCATCCTAGAAGGATCTAAAAACCCTAGTGTGGGAGAGTCCAATGAGGAGACTTGGCTGTCAAGTCTCCTAATTCTAATCTGATTTATAGGCCATCGTGCGCCTATATAAAGGGCCTAACCCCTCAACATTAGAACTACGTTATTGGCTTGATTCTCACACCCACTGAGATACGTAGGCAGGTAACGAGGACCTGAGATAATCACGAAACGTTAGTGCAACCATTAAAACTCGAAACTTTCTCAAACCCTTGCATTAATTACATATTAAATACACCTAGTTTTTAATCCGTAACAATACTCCTTAATTAGTAGTACGGATAGAGTGACATGACTCAATTGATGCCTAGAGTGATATAGACCCCGTTTGTCTGGACTTATAAGCAGCTTATAAGCTGAAAAAGTTGGTATATATGTATTTTTTTTTTGAAAATAAGCAACTTATTTTCAAATTTGAAAATAAGATTTGGTCTTAAATTTCTAAAATAAATATTAATTTTCAAAAAAAAATATAAAAATATTTTTTAAAAAAAGTAACTTATTACTTATAAGTTAAGCCAAACACCCCATAGATTTGGATCAAATATTACAAGTTATAACGTGAAACGGGAATCGTACGTACATATATACATAGATTTATAGAAAGGCGAGCTATATATAATAGGAGATACATAAATTTATTATGGAGGCTGAGCAATAATTAAATCCTCATAAATTATCAAGCCCCATTAATCAGCAAATGCTAATTCACTACAGCGAACATACTAGAGTAGACATATGGTGATATATATGAGTTTGTACATATATCATCACATCAGCAAGCTTCTTATAATCGCAGCTTGAGCACTATCGGTGTCTGTGGACTCCAAAAGCTCAGACAATCGGTCGCTTAAGTCACCCACTTCTCGGTGCAAGTTCCTAATGTAGTTACAAGTCTCCTGCAGTACTTTTGAAGCTGAAACCTACAGATTATCATGACACATGAATATAAGTTTCTAGATATTAAAATGCAATATCATGATTATGAGTTTGGACTTGAGACGGGTAAAAAATGAAGTATAATACTCCCTCAGTCTGTTTTTAAATGTCTTTTCAAAATACAATTTATCCGTAGATGATCTCCTTCTCTTTATTACTAATTTAAACAAAATTAAGCCATATATTTACTATTTCCCAGACTCGTAAAAGTTATTTGTATTGTAATATTATCATATTTCAATGTCATAATTGAGGATATATAAACA
Organism: Oenanthe sinensis; assembly: GCA_028671895.1. Taxonomy (NCBI): domain Eukaryota; kingdom Viridiplantae; phylum Streptophyta; class Magnoliopsida; order Apiales; family Apiaceae; genus Oenanthe; species Oenanthe sinensis. Next base: position 4,960,481 of record CM053809.1, on the reverse strand, counting down.
TAATGTTTTAGAAAATGACATATAAAAGGACCGAGGGATCAGTACAACACAACCAGAATTAAATGTACGAGATCTTGTGGTTGTCACCCAACTTCCAAGTAATGATTCATATAATAGAGCAGCGCACATAATTAATATATCTATGTGTGATGAGCAAATTTTACTCTTCTACCATAGCGAAAAGGTGAACCAATCATTAGTACACAACTAGGGCGCGCACTTGTTCCTCCCATGCACTTGTTTTAGTAGAAAACAAAAGCTTGTATATGTTGCTAAAGGCAAAATGAAGATTACAAAAATGGAATGAATGGTAAATGTAAATAGAGGACGGCAGGGGTATATATGTGATTACCTTGTCGGAACGTTTATTTCGAATTTCAGGAATAAGTTGCTGCAACTTGGAAACGAGATCAGCGATCTGATCATCAGTTATCCTTGAAGTTGCTGTTGATTGTCTTGAACGTGACCTTCGGCTAGACATTGTCCTTAAAACACAAGTCACAATATGCCCCTGTTACCTAATTCGATATCCGAAAATAATAAGGTAATTTATTGTTCAAAGTTGGAAGATTTGCTCGACAGTGAACTTGAGCTTGCTGTCTGAACAGTTTAGATATATAATGTGTTGAAGAATGGATCTGAAATGACTGGCAGAGTGGCAGGGCATGCAATTAAGTTAATGAAAATGAGGGAGAGACTTGTTGGCAAGTGTTTTGAGGCAAGCTAGTTAGTAGAAGATAAGAGAAAGATGAAGGAAAGTGCAAGTAGAGAAGTAAAATACAGAGGGGGAACAGAATTAATAGAAAACAAGTGCATGGGAGAAAGAAGTGGGCTAGTTGTGTATTTAAATAGAGACTGGAGTGTAGACTTGAAGGGAAGAGATCTAGAAGAATTATATTAAATACAATGAACATAAATTATATGTGTGTATGCATAATTCAAAAATAAATAAGTGTGTCTGTGTCAGTGTGAGAGAGATACTCCATGCTGTCTGCCCCTTCTGTGTCTCAAACCGGGCTTAGTTCCAAGTGGGAGGGTTGGAGAGATATGTGAGCCAAATGTGCGTGTGTGTGTATCACCCCAATTTGCGGGCCTCTTTGTGTCAGTGTATGCAAGTGGTATCTATCAAATCGGCTTCATTAATGGAGTTAGAACTAGTTATTTGTAATACCGATTTAGAATGTGTTTGAAGTTTTTTATAAGTTATTTATAAATTTAAAAAAATTATATATTTTTTAATTCACAAGTTATTTATAACGGACCTTCGTACTACCAATTCAGATAAGTCAGTCAATATTACACGCTTTTTAAGAGATTTAAGATTGATATATTTTATTAACTTTTTTATATTCATATAAATTAAAAGATGGATGAATATGTGGTTATAATAATTTTAAATTAATACCATAAAAAAATTTCTATTTTTTTTTAGATATCAGAAAAGAAAAATGGCTCACAAAAAGTGGGACGAAGAGAGTATATCACTAATTCTCCAAACATTTTTAACAAATATAATCTCATCCGCTGCTTTTAATAATTTAATATATTTTGAAATCAGGAATTAATTAATATTAAAATATATATATATTTTAATATAAAAAACATTATCAAATGTTTAATGTTCATATTTCGTTAAAAAATATTAAAATTAAATATTAATATTATTAATTCAAAAGATACACAAAAAGATATTATTATATTTTATTTAAATTACAATTTATTATTTATATTAGAAATTTAATAAAATTATAGATAATTATATATATAACATTCTGGTTAAACTTATTTATCATGAAATCCGGCAAACTTCTCTAAATATTAAAATTATTTGAAGTTTTGTAAATAAATCAATATTTAAATAAACTTTTTATTATGATCGATTCTACAAATAAAATTATATTTACGCTCCATTTGTCCCATTTTTTATGATGTTTTTGCAAAGAAAGTTTTCACAATTCGTATTTACCATAAAAACCTACAAATTTTTCTAAATATTAAAATTTTTTGAGTTGGTGCAAATAAATTGATATTTAGATAAAGATTTATTATTATTCCACAAACAAAATTATGTTATGCACCAATTATTTCCATTTTTGTTAGATATAAAGAACTGATGTTGTCAGAGATTACTGCAGTCAGAGTTTACCGAAGACAACCAGAGTTTAACATGACGTCATCAGAGTTTAAAAACTGTCGACAGTGTTTACTCAACCGATAGAATTTATGAAACTAGAGTTTGACGGCTGGTGTTAGATAATTCAAGAGGTGATTGAGATAAATAAGGAAGTGTTTTAATACAATTCTATTATCTTTCTGGAAGCTATCTTTTAGGAAGATAATGATGGAAACAATATTTCTGCATTTAATGATCATTATCTTTGTTGTAATTAGATAGGTAGTTGTGTACTATATAAACACGGAATTAGGTCTACATTTGTTTGCCCAGATATATATTCTATTATAGAAGGAGGGTTGAATGTAATAGTACCAGAAAATCGATTAAGAACACAAGTATGTAAAAGATGAATATTGTTCTGTATTAAAGATAATGAATAGGTTACAAAACTCTCTCAGGAAATTCTTTGTTCTCAAGAACTGCTAGGTTATGAATAATATGATTTGCAAAGATTACTTTGATGTTAACCTATGTCTGTGTTTATATAGATACAGTTACAATTCAATTACAAATCAGATTAGAAATAGAACAGCTTTACATAAGGAAATAAACTTGCATTAGGATTCCTTCTTACTATCCTATTTAGACTCTGATTCGAATTTATTCTTGACAAACTATGTCTTGCAAACTCTATCGGTTATTATTCTCGGATAGAGCATTCTCTGTTAGAGTAAACTCTGGTGAGTATTCTCTGATAGAGTAAACTCTGACCGACAGCTTCCTAAACTCTGATGACATCAGCAGTGTAAACTCTGATTTGTATTCTCTGATAACCATCAGTGTTTGCTTCCTAACAATCTCCCCCAATTTATGCTTTAAGAATTAAAACATAAATTTCACTTATGATGTCAGAAATCTAAGACAAATGCATCAAAGTTTATTTATCCTTCATGATTTAGATTCTTCTGTAGGAGAAATCTTCATTCAGAAATTGATTCAGGAGATTTTCTTCAGCACTTTTCAACAGCTCAACCAGCTTCTCCTTCAATTCCTTCATTTGTTCAGAAGAAACATCTATCTGAAATATTGCATCCCTTAGAGCATAGATTGACGATCTTTTCATTCTTTAATCCAGGACAATACAACAGGCCTTCACAGCATCAGGATTTAATATTAGTGTAGGAATCCCTAACACCATTTTGACCCTTGCATCTCCTTTCATCATAGCTCTTCTTGTTCCATCTTTAAGTATATATCCAGGTTCATACTCTTCAGAGTTTAACATCATCAGTCTTTCATTCTTCTTCTTCTCAGTTATCACTCCTTCAAGAATTTTCACCCATCTAGAGTAACTTCATTTTCATCATTAATAAGATATGGAACATGTTCAAGTTCTTTAGATGCTTTTTGAATCAAATCTTATTGAGTAATCTTCTAAACTCTCCCATCCTCTAAGAAATAAACGAGCTTCTCCTTAATTTTTCTAGATTTTCTTGAGTCAACTCTTCCTCAGGTTTATCTTTCAATGAAAAAGGATCTCTAAAGATATTTGCTTCTCCCCTGTAGACCTTAGCATGTTAATCACCAATACCACCTTTGTCTTTTCCAAGCCTGGCATTGAGAGTCAGAGTTTGAGTCTTTGTCCACAGAAGATCAGATCTTTTCTTCCTTATCAGAGATTATTGATGTTCTTCTTCCTCATCATCAAACCTTGAGCCACCTAAAAGAAAAGTTGTTCCAGACATAGTGAGAGGAATCTTTGGCTTATGTGGAGCTTTTTGTTGAATTCTTGAAGATGATCTTGTTTAAATTTTTGAAACTGGTTTTGATTGATCAACTGGCTTTGGAGTTTCAATTGTTTTGATTTGAACAGGCTTAGATTCTGGTTTCTTCTGTTGAGTAGGTACCTTTTTCTGAATTGGACCTTTCTTTACATACCTTCTCTTTTTCTGGACTTGAGCACTGTCAGTACCAGATTTCTTCAATTCATCTTCCACAGCAACTGGATCTAATCCTGGATTTTCTTCTTCAAATAGCTTCCTTGCCAGTTCTGCATCCTTTAAATTTTGTTCCTCAATTTTCTCAAGCATCTCTTCTTCTTCAACCCTTTTTGCTAGTGCTAAATTAGCTTCTATCAGAGTTTGCTGTTTATCAGAGATTAACTGATTATCCGAGTTTGAGTGGTTGAAGTAGTTTACCCAATCAAAGTTTGTTGCTTCAGAGTTTGTTTTCCCTCCTTATGACTCTCTTGATATTCATCATCAGGTCTGTCAAGTTGTTGTGCAGCATCCTCATTGCATTTGTCTGAACCCTTCTCCCCCTTTCTGACATCATTCCCTTTGCTCACAGAATGAATTTCAACTATTGTATGTAGCATTCCCTGCATAGAACTAACAAATTTTGAAAGATTATCCAATTTAGCTTCCAATGCCTCCTGTTTTACCGAAACAGTCTTGAGTTTTAGCTCCATAGAGTGTTGTGATGTTGTAACAACAGATTGAACAGAAGCAGAGTTTTTGATGATAGAGTCCTTGAGTTCACCAATTTCATTATGAAGTCCTTTGGATAACACAATAGTAGCTTTCAAGATTGACTTCATCTTAACAGAGTTGATGTCCTTATCAGCTTACTTATCAACTCATGAACATGTGGCCAATAGATGACTTTATTTGAATATTTTCATTAACTATCCCAAACTTTTTGTTTGAGAGAATTTATCAATACATCTTGAGATGGTTTTGCCTTAGAAGTGAAATCTCTTTTTATTCCTTCAGCATTTAGAGCAGCTTCAATTTTTCTTTTAAGTTGCTCCACCACCAAATAATCAGGATACTCCATTCTTAGTCTTTCATGTGCATCATGAGAATTTACTGGCCACTTCTTGGTATTGTACCTTTGAGTGTAAGGGATTGACATATCTGGAACATCTTCATCAACAAAAATAGGTTCATCAGAGTCTGTGTTTTCCCCTTCAGAGTTTATAGCTTTCTCAGAGTTTACCAAAAGATCAGAGTTTGTAATGGATAAACTCTAAGTACCTGTAGAATATATAGAACATCCTAAGTCACTCTTATTTTTTAAAGTAATCTCATTACTTCTCATATCACACATATCATAAATTTTAAGAGTTAGATTTTTTTCACTAGAAGTAGCTAACTTTTTTCTCAATTCTACCTCACATTTTTCCAGATCCTGTTTCTGCCTCTCATTAATTCTTTTTTTTCACATATTTTACCTCAGACTCACTACAAAGGCTCAACACACAATGTCCTACAGAAATAAGAGGTGGCTAAGAGAGGTTGACTGTAGTTACATGATTAGGGGTACCCTTTTCAAGACCATCCATGATCATTCTAGCAGTTAAAATAGGAAAGGTAAAATCTGAACTTAAACTATCAGAGAATACATATTTTGAAGAAAAGTCAGAGTTTATACTTTGAGTTGTGGATGTGGATGTTGTCTCCATTGGTTGTGCAGATATTGGTTGTACCATGAGAGCATCAAAGACTGCCAGCAGAGCTTCATCAGAGTTTATCTGTCTAACATTAGAGTCTTGGTCTGTAATCATAAAATGGATTATTGGTTCTTGTGGGACCTAAGTCATATCTTCAACTGTTTCACCACTTTGAGGTAAAGGTTCTCCTGGGCTTGACTCTGCCATAGATTGACCTTCAGCATCAGCAACAGAAAGGTTTTCTAGAATAGGTAGAGTGCCTGCATCCAAACTTTGATTGGATGGTTCTTGTGTGGAAGGGGCCTTAACAACTTCTTCAACCCTTTGAATTGAAGGTTCTTGTGGGTTATACCTCTGATCCAAGTTGGATTCATCTGCTGGAACTGTGGCTGCTGTTGAACTTTGATCAACAGGTTCTTGTGTGCCTGGCAATGTAGAGATTGCTATCTCACTTTGAGAGATAGGTTCTTGTGGATCCTGGCCAAAAGTAACAGACTTCCTCTTCTTTCTTGAAAATTGTTTTGAACTATGTAGACTTCTCAGCTTTCATTTCTTTCCTTACTTGTTCTACCAACTCTCTAACTCTTTCATAAGAAATCTCCTTGACAATTTGCTTAGGGGAGTTTGTAGGAGAATCAGAGATTGCTACAGGAACAGCTTCCTCTGGAGTGACATATAGCCCATCTTTCAAATAATTGTGTTGTCGCTCCTGTTCAGCCTTGAGCCAAAGATTATTTAGATTCCCCAAATTTTTTCTACAGACTGTCTTGTCAACAGTAGCCCCCCGTCTAATACGTTCACGGTTATAATGCGCAACATTTGTCCACCAATCAGCTTTTGACTTGACATACCGAAGAATCATGTTCTCAGTTGGAACTGGTAACCCAGGTTCCTTCCAAGAAATATTTGCCTTCCAGCAACGCCATGCTTCAACAGAATTTGTCAAGACATCAGAGTTTGGCTCAGAATTTAAGATGTCTTCAGAGTTTAAATCTTGAGATTTTTGCTGATCAGAGATTAGGACATCAGAGTTTATTGCTGCATCAGAGTTTAGTCCTTCAGTGTTTGCAGCCTTGATTAATCTTCTCCTCTACTTCTTCACCTCAGACATTGAATTTACCATGAATGGCTTCATAAAAGGTGCATAAGGTATCTCAGAAGCCTGTTCAAGAGTCTTTCTCTTAGCAAAAACAAACCCTTCATCAGAATCTGAATCTTCATATTTTAATTTCCTCTTTTTAGGAGAAGATTCTTTCACTGCCTTCTCATTCCTTTTGCTTGTGCTCTGTTGAGAGGTGTTTTTTATAACTACAGCCTTTTGGGAGACTGTAGAGGTTGGCAAAAGTGTCTGGGTGTCAGTTGGAGGGTGACCTGGGTTTGAATCAGAGGGTGCTAAACTCTGATCCATAGCCATAGAGAGAAAGTCCCTGCCATACATGGTAGGCATTATTTGATTTAAGAGAAGCCTGATCCATGTGGGATAGTAGAAAGGAGAGAGATTACTTCTCTTAACATCCTTCCTAGTCAGCAAAAATTCTTTTATTCATACAAAAACTAGCTAAACTCTGATCAATCTCAAAATTTACATCAGGTAACAAATGGTTAAAAATTAACTGAAGAAATCTAGCAAAATATATAGTATGAGCATCATCATTTATTTTGCTAGCCAGCTGCCTAATAATTAAACAAGAAAAATTAAAATTGAGATTATGGGTTAGAGAATACCCAATATATTGTGCTAGCTGTGGGATGGCATCAAAATTCGTGGACTTGCCTGTGAAGGCTCTTGTTATGCAATCGAAGAAGAAACTCCATTCTCTTCGAAGATTAGGTCTTGTCAGGCTCCCCAACTTTGATAGGCTTCCTTCATAGCCTACAGACCTGAAAAATTCTTTTATCTGTTCATCTTCCACCATATCATCATACACAGCCACTTCTGGAAGATGAAGGGCTTGTCGAACTACAGTCGGTGTTATCAAATGCTTTTCATTATAGTTGAACGTGATGATTGGTTCTTCATCATCACCTACATTGTTAAATTTTGCAGACGACCAAATTCTTATCAGGGATTGAGCAAAAAAGTTTACAGGTTCTTGCAAAGCATAGCCTATGTAACTTTGCCTTAAGAAATCTTGAACGACATGATAATCCTCAGGTGCATCAGATTTGTTTAACAGAGCAATATAGTTGGTGGCAGCAAAAGTGTAGTTTTAGAAGGTTTGTCCTTTGGATGCCAATGAAATAATAAGGATTTGCAGGTTTAAACAGTTAGGGTTTATGTGAAATGAGAGAACAATAGAAGAATAATAGAAGAATAATAGATACAAATGAATATTCTCAAAATGAAAATGAGAAATAAACAGTGCCTCTTCGTTTGCATATAACCTGTAGTGGGACACGTGACAAAAACTGATTTGAAGAATAATTATTAGTACAAGTCTCAAAATGCAGCAAGTGTTTGTATATCTGTGTAAGTATATGAACCGTCATTCGTGAGATACACACGCCTTATTTCAAGTCCAATCAGAGAAAGATAATTATGATGTCAAAAATATGAAATATGATGTCATAAATATAATCTCAGAGTTTACCACTTGAACAGAGTTTATGAAATCAGAGTTTATATGAGTCAGATTTTAGGATGTACTGTCAGAGTTTACCACATACTCTGACAGAGTTTACCATAAACACTGATAATTTGTGATCAGAGATTAGATACTTCAATGATCAGAGTTTACTCCAATTTCATCAGAGTTTACTCCATACTCTGACATATGCTCTGATTGTCTGAAACTTTGTTATTTCAAGTTGAGCCACTTGTCACCATCCCTAATTCAGAAACCGGTCTATTTCAGGCAAAGGCTTGGTGAATATATCTGCTATTTGTTGATCTGTGGGAACAAAATGTAATTCAATTGTTCCTTCCATGACATGTTCCCTTATGAAATGATATCTGATACAGATGTGCTTTGTTAGAGAATGTTGAACTGGATTTCCTGTCATTGCAATAGCACTTTGATTATCACAATAAATAGGAATATTATAAAAGTTCAAACCATAATCCAACAGTTGATTTTTCATCCATCAGATCTGTGCACAACATCTTCCTGCAGCTATATGTTCAGCCTCTGTTGTTGATGTTGAGATTGATTTTTGCTTCTTTCTAAACCATGACACAAGTCTTCCACCCAAAAATTGACAACTGTCACTTGTACTTTTTCTGTCAACTTTGCATCCTGCAAAGTTAGCATCTAAATAGCCTATTAATTTAAAATCAGATTCTCTAGGATACCATAAGCCAAGATTAATAGTGCCCTTGAGATATCTGAAAATCCTCTTCACATCTATCAAATGAGGTGCTCTTGAATCTTCTTGAAATCTAGCACAAAGACATGTGGCAAACATGATGTCTGGTCTACTTGCAGTCAAATAAAGTAGAGAACCAATCATTCCCCTATATGCTGTAATATCTACAGGTTCTCCAGTGTCTTCATAGAATGATTCTTCTGTAAATGCTGATCCTCCCCCGAAAGATGTGTTTCCATCAGTGTTTGATGTCTCAGAGTTTATGTACTCAGAGTTTGAATTATTAGAGATTGAGGTATCAGAGTTTGTAGTCTCAGAGTTTGATGGATCAGAGTATAGGGGTTCAGAGTTTGGGTTGTTCAGAGTTTGGTCAGACTCTGATATTTCTATAACTGAGTTTTGATCTACAATGTCAGTATTTGATTGATGTTGCTCCCCCTCAACTTGTGCAGAATCTTTAATTTCTACTTCAATCATTTTTGAATCAGAGTTTAGATCACCAGAGTTTGATTGAACAGAGTTTATTTCATCAGAGATTGGTTCACCAGAGTTTGACTCATCAGATTTTGCTTTACCAGAGTTTATTTTCTGCAGTTCATTCTCAAACCTTAGAGTTTTCTGTACATCCTTATCATGTAAACAAGGTATTTTCCCTTCATCAAAAGAGATATTGATTGATTCCATGACTGTCCTTATCCTTAGGTTGAATACTTTGAATGCCCTTGAAGAGGTTTTAGAAGTTGTTGCATATCCAACAAAAATTCCTTCACCTGCTTTAAGTTCAAACTTTTTCAATTGTTCAGGATGTTTTTTGAGAATAAAACACTTGCTTCCAAAGATATGAAAGTACTTGACATTTGGCTCTCTTCCCTTCAAAGATTCATAAGGAGTTATTCCATATTTGTTTATTAAGGAACAGTTTTGAGTAATGCATGCAGTGTTCACAGCTTCTGCCCAAAAGTAAGTAGGTAACTTTGCTCATTCTAGCATTATTCTAGCAGCTTCTATTAGTGTTCTGTTCTTTCTTTCAACTACACCATTTTGTTGAGGTGTACCAGGTGCTGAGAATTGTTTAATAATACCTTTTGTTGAGCAGAATTCCTCCATTGTAGAGTTTTTAAATTTTATTCCATTGTCACTCCTTAGATTCTTCACCTTGTGTGTTGATCCATTCTCAATCATTGCAATATGTTCAAAAATTATCTCTGCAGTTTCATCCTTCTTATGCAAGAAGTATAGCCAGGTAAATCTAGTGAAATCATCAACTATCACAAGAGTATATATCTTCTTTCCAATGGACATAATATTGACAGGACCAAATAAATTAAGATGCAATATATGGAAGGGTTGATCAATTGAATTTTCAGTTTTGCTCTTAAAAGATATTTCCTTTTGTTTGGCATTTTGACATGAATCACAAAGTCCATCAGGATGAAATTGAACTTTTGCAAGACTTCTAACTATATCCTTTTTCACTAATTCATTTATGTTTCCAAAATTCAAATGACACAGCTTTTTGTGCCAATTCCAGCTTTCCAAGGATGATGCCTTTCCAAGTAGGCAAGTTAAGGGACCATCATAAATAACATCCAAGCTAGCTTCAAATAAATTCTTATGTCTGTGTCCAATAAGAACTACTTTCCCATTCTTCTTGCTTTTCACTTCACAATGAGTTCCATAAAATTTCACATAATAACCTATGTCTGTCATTTGACTCACACTTAGCAGATTATGTTTGAGTCCTTCAGCCAGAGCTACACTTTCAATGATGACATTTCCAATTACAATATTGTCATATCCCAGTGTTCTTCCTATGTTGCCATCTCCATAAGATACTGTTGGGCCAGCCTTCTCCTCAAATTCTGAAAGCAGGGATTTATTTCCAGTCATATGTGCAGAACATCCACTATAAATTACTAGGATGTTTTTCCTGTTTCCCTGCAATCAGTAAATGTAACTTAATTAATAGGTTTGGGGACCCAAACTAGTTTGGGTCCTTTCTTTGAAAAGTTGTTAACTTTTGCAGCAGAAGTACTTTTATCAGAGTATGTATTAACAGAGTCTATATGAACATAGTTTGCATTCATAGAGTTTGTACTGTCAGAGTTTACACTCCTTTTATCAAACTTCATCACGTATATTTTCTTGACAGTATGTTTTGGAGAAATTTTTATTTGAGGTTGTGGTTCATAAAAACTGTAATACAAACAATGATATTCTTTGCAAGTATAAATTGAATGACTCATACTACTACAATGAAAATAGGGATTATATCTAGTTTGTTTTCTAGCCTCAAAACTAGATCTTTCAGGTTCCTTCTTTTTCTTTTATTTGCAGTCAATAACAAGGTGATTTGAATTACCACAAGTAAAACATGTTTTCCTAGGAGCATCAAGAATATTCATATAGTTAGTCTCCTTAGTAATTCCTACTTTGTCATTCCTATTTTTTTAGTCTCTTTAGGTTTATCTTTATTGGTGACTGCTTTCAACTTTTCCTTAAGTTGCTTATGAGAAAGTAACCCTATATTTACCTTTTTATTTTCTGACACACTATTATTTTTAGGGCAATCATTAGAAGTTTTCTTGTCATTACTAGCTTTAACAAATTTCACAGGTTTATTCAATTTCCTTTTATGTGAGATTTAGTGTGTGTATCTTTGTCTGATTCATAGCCTAAAGCAGAAGTCCAATTCTTATTAGTCAGCATTTGTTGGACTCTCTTTCCAGAGTTTGTCTAAACTCTGAAAGTTTCTTTTTCTTTTGCTATTTCTGATTTTAGGTATTCAGCTTGAATTTCTAATTGAGTTTGCATGTGAATAGCATTATCAAAGTCTTTCTTAATATTTATCATATCAGAGTTTTCAGATTCCAGCATGTTATTCCTAGTAGTTAGAGTTTGTATCTCAGATTTTAATCTCTCATTTTCTAGAGTCTATGATTTAAAACTAACATGCAAAGATCTAAGAAAAGACTTCAGTTCATAGATATTATCACTTTGAAAGTTAAAGACAGAGTCTGGTACCTTATCAGAGTTTAGAGCATCAGTGTTTGCCATGAGTGCATAATTTATTTCTTGTTTAGAATCTAAGGAATCCATCCAATCCTTCTTTGATGTGATTAAAGCCTTCCCTAATTTCATCTTGTTCTTGTTACACTTGTAACACTTAATCTTTGACTTATCAATAGTCTTTGATCTCCCATCTCTATCTTTTCTTTTCTTGAGCTTGTCTTTCTTTTCTGACTCACCATGCTTCTTATACTTTCTATATTTCATCTTTTTGAAACCCTTAACAATCATAACAACCATCTCCATCATATCAGAGTCTGTGGAGTCATCAGAGTTTGCTTCAGTATTTATTTCAAACTCTGATTCACTACTTTCTTGGATTAATACTTCTTTCCCTTTCCTTGTTGAGGCCTTAAGTACCTTTTCTTTTGGTTCTTCAATCATGGCTTCAACATTCAAAGCAATAGATCTTGCCTTGCTGCTCTTCCTATTTTTTCTTTGTTGTAACTCCAGGTCATGAGTTTTCAATTTTCCATAGACATCATCTAAAGACATCTCATCTAAATGAGTCATGTCTCTAATTAAAGATGTCTGCAGATCCCATTTTTCGAAATAGCTCTTAGAAATTTGGTGTTATAATCTTCATTATCATATACTTTGTCTACCAAAGCTAAGTTATTTAGCATAGTTAAAAATCTATCATAAATATATGTGAGAGATTCATTCTGCATAGCCTCAAAATATTCATATTCTTGTATTAGCACAGATCTCCTATTTTTCTTAATTTCCCTAGTTCCTTGACATTGAACCTCCAGAGCATCCCAGATCTCATTTGCAGTTTTGCATGCTATCACCCTGTTGGAAATTACAGAGTCAAGACTATTGTACAATATGTTTCTTACTATGGCATCTTTGAGGACTTCTTGTTTTTCTTCATTGGTTCACTCATTCTTGTCTTTAAGAGTATAATATTTAGGAATTTATCTTCTTTCCACAATAGTTGCAGGCACCAGTTTTGATCTTGTCCAAGTAATTAGGGTCTGTTGCTTCTAAGAACATTAACATCTTTACCCTCTATGTAGGGTACTAAGCTTTCTTCAAGATAGGAATTCTTATGCTCTCATACTTGTTTCCAGACATGATTTTGTGATCTAACAGTTGAATTGAAACTGCCTGCTTTGACACCACTTATTTGCCCAGATATATATTCTATTATAGAAGGGGAGTTGAATGTAATAGTACTAGAAAATCGATTAAGAACACAAGTATGTACAAGATGAATATTGTTCTGTATTAAAGATAATGAATATGTTACAAAACTCTTTCAAGAAATTCTTTGTTCTCAAGAGCTGCTAGGTTATTAATAATATGATTTGCAAAGATTACTTTGATGTTAACCTATGTCTGTGTTTATATAGACACAGTTACAATTCAATTACAAATCATATTAGAAATAGAACAGCTTTACATAAAGAAATAGACTTGCACTAAGATTCCTTCTTACTATCCTATTCAGACTCTGATTAGAATTGCTTCCTGACAAACTCTGTCTTGCAAACTCTGTCGGTTATTATTCTCTAATAAAACATTCTCTGTTAGAGTAAACTCTGATTGAGTATTCTATGATAGAGTAAACTCTGACCGACAGCTTCTTAAACTCTGATGACGTTAGTAGTGTAAACTCTGATTTGTATTCTTTGACCCATCAGTGTTTGCTTCCTAAAAACATTGTAAGGAGTTAACATAATTATCTTTCTCATAACCTAGCACCTCTTAAGAACTTTGTTTTTGTTGAGAGAGTTTTGTATTAAGTTTATCAAAATGAATACAAAACAGAGTTTCATTTACATACTTGTGTTCATAATCAATTGTTTGATACTATTATATTCAACCCCCCTGTAATAGTTAATTATCTGGGTATCAATTTTTATTATAATTTTGTAGAATTTAATGATATTTAAAATAGGGGTTTTTTCAAAAATATCTAAGGGTAAACTCTTTTTTACAAAAATACTGACTTTTTAAAATATTCTTCAAAAATACAATATTTTTTTAAAAATGTAAAAATACGATTTTTCTTAAAAAAATTGTAAAAATATGGTTTTGCACTTTGAAACCATATCTACAACTACAATCAGCCGAAATCAACCACAAATGCAACTTTAAAATTTAGTCAAAATAATTATTTTTTATTGCATAATACGTACGTTGCTTAACAAGTTACACGATTAAAATTAAAATGCAACCAAAAGTAATTTCAATTATTTTTTTGAAAAATAGAAAAATAAGTTACATCTGGTTGCTTTTGGTTGCAACCCGAATTTTTGCAAAAAAACAGGAAATCTTAAAATTGCAAAAAAAACTTTAAAAAGTAGTATTTTTGATGATTTCTCTTTAAAATATTACTAAATAATTAAGTTTCAAATTCCGTTAACAAAATATTAATATTAAATATTAAAATTATTAGAGTAAAAACAAAAGACAAAAGACATTATTATATTATATTTTTATTTAAATTAAAAATTATAATTTATTATTTATACTAAGATTTAATTAAAATCATATATAAATATTTTAACTTATATAACAAAATTATAAAAAATCCGTATACAACACGAATTATAATGTTTTATTAAATTAAACAAATGCACAAACTTATGAAAAAAGCAACACATACACAAACCATATACATCTATCAGATTTTCTGATATTGTCACGATTAAAGTAGTAAATGCATCTTGGCAAAAAAAAAAAAAAAAAGAGCAGTACGCACATGACAATTGTGGTCAACGTACGTAGTAGGGTCAAGGGTGCATGTGCTTAGGCAATTAATTTTTGTCAAACTCTAACATTTGATTAACGTAATCAAGTACTAGAGTCCAACCCCGCCTAATATGGGGGTAGAATAAGAGTATTAGATTGTGATTTCATTTGTTAATTTACCATGCTTACCAGCTGACATTAACATATGGTACATACCTCGGATAAAATTAATTAGGGCATACACAAACATATATTTTTTGGTGTTTATCAAAAATATTTTTTTTTAATATATTTTTGCGATTTTACTGTTTTTTGAATTTTTTTACAAAAAGATTGTATTTTTACAAAATATTAAATAAAAAAAATAATTTTGCAAAATAATTTAAAAAGTATTTTATTTTTCAAAAAACCCTATATAACATTACATCTATTTTAATTTATCTGCCTTATTTAATTGTTTTTAATTGAGTTAATCAAATTTGGACTGAAAATCAAATTTATTATATAATTATAAAAATTATATCATTAGAATATATATATATGTATAATTTACTTTAAAATATTGTTTTACTTTTTAAATTATAAAAAAATAATCTATAAATCATAATTAAAATTTAATTAATTTAATTATAAAAAATTTAAATAAAATAATTAATTTGAGACGGAATGAGTATTAGCGGTTGAGAAAATGAAGATGGATCACATGAGCTCGAACGAATAAATTGACAGCCATATCTTGAATAAAAATCCAAAACATCCAGCCATTTGTTATTTTATGTTCATATATAAGGCTAGGGAAATTCCTGAGATGATACTTACTACTGATACATTGTTTACGCAAACACGTACGTTTAAATAAGGAATCTGCAAAATGATTCCCGTATCTCGATCTATGTTTCAGTGGGTTGTGAAATCAATGATCTTAACAATCTGGATTTATTATCTCTCAAAAGAATGAAGGGTATTTGTCCGATCTGTCTCAAATTTAAAATACTGTTACAAATATGTCGTATTTTTAGTTGGATTTTGAAATATGTGCCATATACAATTTTATTCATCTTAATAATTTTAAAAAAATATTTTTATTCTTATAACATAAAATAAATGAAATTTAAAAATAAATGTAATATATTTATTATATAAATGTAATATTTAAATAATATTTATAAATTCAATCCTCTAAATTTAAATTTCAGACTAAATTATTTTATTGCACAATCCTAATTATATTCTATATATAATAAGAGAAAAAAGCCTGAATACTACCAAAGGTTACCAACATATTTAAATTTAATATCTATTTAATATTAATATAATATTAAAATTTAAATTTAAATTTTATCATATAATAACAATTGAGTTGATAGTAGAAAAATATGGAAGGCGCGGGGCAAAGAATCTTTACTGCAATTTGTCAATATAATGCTGATTATTTATTAATTAGTCGCATCTTGTGCATTAAAATTGTTCATGACAGAGCTTGTTTTACAAGAAGCAAACTAGCAAATAAAAACATAATGCTCCATGCAGTATAAATTTTTATTACAGTACACGATTTTATAATATTAATGGTTGTTAGAAATGCAAACACTGATACTATCAGATAATATCACAAACATAGCTTATTGAAGAACAGAGTTTATGCTGACGTGATCAGAGTTTAGAAGCTGTCGACAGAGTTTACTCTATCAGAGTTTACTCAATCAGAGATTATCACACGACAAATTTTGTGAGATCAGAGTTTGACAAGGATGGAAACAGACAAATTAGAATTTGATTTGTATAGAGAAAGAGGAATTCGAATACAATTATATTACCTTATGTAAGCTATCTTTATCATTATCTGTTTTGTAAATGAATTTGTAACTCTGTACTATATAAACACAGAATTAGATTAACATTGTATTAATTCAAGATATATCATTCTCATAACCTAGCAGCTCTTAAGAACATTGTTTTTCTTAAGAGAGTTTTGTATTCAGTTGATCAAAAGTTAATACAAAACAATGTTTATTCTACATAATTGTGTTCATAAATTATTGTTTTGATACGATTATATTCAACCCCCCTTCTATAATAGTATATTTATATGGGCTACAATTGGTATCAGAGCAGGCTATTAATTACAACTTTAAGATCTCAAAACATGTCTGGAAACAAGTATGAAAGTATCAGAATTCCTATCTTGAAGAAGGCTAAATACCATACATGGAGGGTAAAGATGATGATGTTTTTGGAAGCCACAGATCCTAATTTTCTAGACATGATCAATGAAGGTCAGTATCTCCCAACCAAGCTAGTTCCATCAATAATTGTAGAAGGAAAACAAGTTCCTGAATATTATACTTTGAAGGACAAGAAAGAATGGACCAATGAAGAAAGGCAAGAAGTCCTCAAAGGTGCTAAGGTAAGAAATATATTGCATAACAGTCTTGATTCTATGATGCCTAACAGGGTGATTGCATGTAAAACTGCCAAAGAAATCTGGGATGCACTACAGGTTCAATGCCAATGAACCAATGAGATAAAGAAGAATAGAAGATCTGTGCTAATTCAAGAATATGAATACTTTGAGGCTAAGTATAATGAATCTCTTACAGATATCTATGATAGATTTCTCACTTTGTTGAATAACTTAGCTTTGGTTGATAAAGTATATGCAATGAGGATTCCAACACCAAGTTTCTAAGAGCACTACCTGAAGAATGGGATTTGCAAACATCCTTGATAAGAGACATGGTTGATTTGGACGATATGTCTCTAGATGAAGTGTATGGAAGGCTGAAGACTCATGATTTGGAGTTACAACAAAGAAAGAATAGGAAAAGTAGCAAGGCAAAGTCTGTTGCCTTGAATGTTGAGACCAAGGTTGAAGAACCAAAAGAAAAAGTCCTAAAAGCCTCAACAAAAAAAGGAAAAGATGTAATGATTAAGGAAAGCAGTGAATCAGAGTTTGAGGCAAACTCTGATGTAAACTCTGATAACTCCACAAACTTTGACATGATGGAGATGGTTGCCATGATTTTAAAGGTTTTAAAAAGATGAAATATAGGAAGTACAGAAAGAAAGGAAACTTCTAAAAGAAGCATGGAGATTCAGAGAATAAAGAAAGATTCAGGAGAAAAGAAGACAAAGATGGGAAGTCCAAGACACTTGACAAAACATAAGTCAAGTATACAAGTGTAACAAGATGGGGCACTTTGCTACTGAGTGCAGAAGCAATGAATCTGGAAAAGCTCTCATTACCTCAAAGAAAGATTGGATGGATTCTTCAGACTCTGAAGAGGAAACAAACTATGCTCTTATGGCAAACACTGATCCTCCCATCCTAAACTCTGACAAGGTACTAGACTTTGTCTTCAATATTAATACTGAAAATATCTATGAATTAAAGTCTTTCCTTAGAACCTTGCATGTTAGTTTTAAATCACAATCAGTTGAGAATGATAGATTAAAATCTGAAATACAAACTCTGACTGCTAGGAATGACTTTCTTGAATTTGAAAATTCACACATACTTAGCACTAAGAAAGACTGTGAGAATGCTATACACATGCGAACTCAGCTAGAAATACAAGTAGAATATTTAAAAGTTGAGATAGCTAAAGAAAATGGGACTTTCAGAGTTTAGACAAACTCTGATAAGAAAGTCCAACAAATACTTTCTAATTAGAATTAGACATCTACCTTAGGTTATGAATCTGACAAGGAGACACATACTAAGACAAACACAAAAGGAAAATTGACTGAACCTGTGAATTTTGTTAGAGCTAGTAATGAAAAGAATACCTCTAATAAATGCTCTAACATTTTGTCAGAGAAGAAACAAGTAATTATAGGGTTACTCTCACAGAAGCAACTTAAAGAAAAGTTAAAGTCAGTCACAAACAAAAACAAGCCTAAAAAGGTCAAGAGGAATAGAAATGACAAAGTATGAATTTTTAAGGAGAATAACTATAAGAATATTCATGATTCTCCTAGAAAAACCTATTTCACATGTAGAAATTCTAATCATCTTGCTATTTATTGCACACTAAATAAAAAGAAAGAAATTGAGAGACCTAGATCAGAGGATAGGAAACAAACTAGATATAAACCATAAAATTCCTGTTTTCACTGTGGTAGTTTATGACATTCAATTAACACATGTAAAGAATATCATAGTTTGTATTTCAATTATTATGAACTTTTACCTCATTTGAATAAAACTCATGTTTCTTCTAGTCATTCTGCTAAACAACAGTATGTGATAAAATCTGATAGAAGAAAAATAAATTCTGAAAATGTAAACTCTGTTAACTTAAACTCTGATAAAAATACTTCTACTGCAAAAGCTAACAATTTTCAAAAGAAATGATCCAAACTTGTTTGGGTCCTCAAAGCTACTAATTCATTTGCATTAATGATTGCAGGGAAACAGGAAAAATATCCTAGTAATTGATAGTGGATGTTCTGCACACATGACTGAAAATAAATCCCTGCTTTCAGAGTTTGAGGAGAAGGCTGGCCCAGCAGTATCTTATGGAGATGGAAACATAGGAAAAAAACTGGGATATGGTAATATTGTTATTAGAAATGTCATCATTGAAAATATAGCTCTGGTTGAAGGACTCAAGCATAACTTGTTAAGTGTGAGTCAAATGACAGATATAGGTTATTCTGTCCAATTTCATGAAACACATTATGAAGTCAAAAGCAAGAAGGCTAGCAAAGTAGTTCTCATTGGTCACAGACATAACAATTTATTTGAAACTAGTTTGGAAGTAAACTCTGATGGTCCTTTAACTTATTTACTTCGAAAGACATCATCTTTAGAAAGATGGAATTGGCACAAAAAGTTGTGTCACTTGAACTTTGGAAATATAAATGAATTGGTGAAAAAGGATCTAGTAGAGGTCTTCCAAAAGTTCAATTTCATACTGATGGACTCTGTGATTCATGTCAAAAGGCCAAACAAAAGAAGACATCTTTCAAGACTAAAACTGAAAATTCTATTGATCAATCTTTTCATCTATTGCATCTTGATTTATTTGGTCATGTCAACATAATGTCCATTGGAAAGAAGAAATATACTCCGGTGATAGTAGATGACTACACAAGATTTACATGGGTGTACCTTTTACATAAAAGGATGAAACAACATAAATAATTTTTGATCATATTGCTATGATTCAAAATGGATCACCACACAAGCTAAAGTATTTAAGTACTGACAATGGAACAGAATTTAAAAACTCTGCAATGGAGGAATTCTGCTCAACAAAAGGAATCATTCAACAATTCTCAGCACCTAGAACATCTCAACAAAATGGGGTAGTTGAAAGAAAGAACAAAACTCTCATTGAAACTGCTAGAACAATGTTAGAAGGAGCAAAACTTTCTACTTACTTTTGGGCAGAAGCTGTGACAACTGCATGCATTACCCAGAATTGTACTTTGATAAATAAACATGGAATGACTCCATATGAGATGATAAAAGGAAGGAAGCCAAATGTGAAATACTTTCACATATTTAGAAGCAAGTGTTTTATTCTTAAAACACATCCTGAGCTGTTGAAAAAGTTTGAACTCAAGGCAGATGAAGGCATTTTGTTTGGCTATGCAACATCTTCCAAAACTTCTTCAAGGGAATTCGAGGTGTTTAATCTGTGTTGGTGAGACTGCAAAGTCGTATGAATAATAATCGTGATAACTCAACACTAAAATAGGACAAATAAATAATACTACGCGTACACATAAATCAGGAAGAAATGAAGACAAGGCAGATACAGTAAATCAAGATATTAGAAAAAGTTTTGAAGTCTACTATAGGTCACTGAAAGAAGTTCATTAATATGTTCAAGCTTCAGTGAAGAATAATGTATAAAGACTTTCAGGGTTTTAGAAGTGTTGAAGATTCAGTATAAAGTGCCACTAAAAGATTTCAGTGTATTAGCATTGATTGAAGATAGACAGTGTTCGAAGCATAGGAATCTAGAAGGGTAAAGACAAAGGTTAAAGAAGACAGCTGCAGTATTGAAGTTATACTCACTGAAAGAAGTTCATTTGTATGTTCAAGCGTCAGTGAAGAACATAATGATGTATTCAAGATTGTGGTAATAATAGAGACGTTTTCTAAGTACCAGAAAAGGTTCCAATGAAAGTACTATGTTTATTGACAGTTATTGTTCGAAACAATGAAGTTGCTGCAAACTTAACAATGCAAGTAAAGCAATAATATGAAGACCTAGATCAAAGTTAGTCGTCTATAAACCAGACCAGTTGCACTAGGCGTCAGCAGTTTGTGAAAGGAATCTGCGTATTAAATATATAAGAATTGTTAAGTTGAAGAACGTACTTGGAAATAATGGTTATTTATTAAGGTACGAAAAGTGATTTGTAGAGTCTACAACCAAACAGCTAAACAGCTCAAAGGGTGCAGGGTGCAAAGTGTCACAACCTTGGTACTAAAAGTGAAAGTTTATGAACTACAATCGAAGAACGGAAATAACTCAGGGTATAGGGTGTAATGTGACAAGACTTTGGTACAAGAAATGAAAGTTGGTGAACTTCAGTTAAGGAATGAATAGAGGGTCAAAGTGCAGTGACTAAACAACACTTTGACCATATAAATGAATATCAAGCGCAACAACACTTCTTTGGCGCAACAGAATTTTGAAGGCGTAACAAAAGTTTGTATCGCAACAAAATATTTCAGGCACAACAAAATGTTGAAGTGGGGCCACTTGACTTAGTTATATTGATACAACTACATTTTTATGTTGCACCTCCCCTGTGTATTTCATGTATATGGCGCAACAAAGATACATTGGCGTAACAAAATCCATTGGCACCACATAGTATTGGGTCCCGGAGATCGTAGAGGGGGGGTGAATACGATTCCCGAATTAAAAATATGACTATTAATAATTTTTGGGACAACATAAAAATTACTTTGGTTCAAACCCGGGTACTGTTCATCATCTTCTTCAACCTCAAGAACACCATTAAAATAACCAAGATAATGAACGGTAAATCATCCAAAACACAAAACACAACAAGATCCAAGAATATTACTTTATATTCATTGAAGTGGGGTAGATGCTACAAACAAGTTCAAGAACATAAGCTCAAGAACACAACAAAGAAGTGATTTTTGTCTCCTCTAAAACTATTACATTTTGTAGATCTATGAGACAAAAATCAGCCCTATCTTCTATACAAGATTTAACAAGTGTTTTCAATAGAAGAATAGAGGAGTGGTATAGATAAAGAAAATTATGGCTACAAAATATTCAAGATCTAGTTCGGCCATGGGGGAGAGAAAAATAATTTTTCTCTCTCCCCTTTTTCTTCTTTTCTCATCTGAATAGTCACCCTGACCACACTGAACATTGAGACTTGAGTTTCTTCGTTTATTATAGAAAAAGGTGTAGCTTTTTGCTTTTTCCACCTTTTACTCTTGTCCACTCAAATCATATCTTCAAAGTCATGTGCAAGCATGCCTTTGGAAATATTTAATGCAAAAGTAATATTTAATAAATATATAAAATATAAATAAAGAATATCTTTATTTATAAAATATATAAATAAATAAATAAATACTTTATTTAATTAAATTAAATATTTCCATTCCACTCTTCAATTTGTGTAGACTTCCTTATCCAAATACTTGGCCCCGTATACGTGACTCCACCACGTCCAAGTATTTCGTCTTCTAATTTGTGAAGCTTTAGTAAGATCCAATCAGGTTGTGCCGTCTGTCCCTTATCCATTAGGCTGATATTTCTTCAACACTGATTTACCACCTTTGTTGATCCTCCACATGACTCAAGAAAACCAACAACTTTAGAATGATTAAAACCATATTAACCGACGAGAGCTTGCCTCCAATGTCCTGACACTTGATGCAACGGTCTGGTTCATAAGTGACTAGTCTTGATAGGGGCTCTTGATTCCGAACATGATTCCACATTCTTCTTTGCAAACCTTACTTGTAGCTTCAATTGTAATGCACTAAAATCTTCATAGACTAATACAATCTTTTGTAGCTTCCACATCCTTGAATAGATGTCAATATCTTTTATTCTCCACTGAGGCATGAACATGTTAATGAACTTCTTCCAGTGAGCTTCAAGTCTGTAGATGATCCTTTGATACTTTGTCTTAACTGAACTCTGTGATCCAAGATTTCTGTGCACCTACATATTATTACATGTCATGTTCTATTGTTGAATTATCATCAACCATTACATAGAGATTACATTTAGCATTCCTAGTACACTTGAAAGTGCAGTGAGTTACTTCCCTTCACTCCTATCTCCCCTTTCACATAGCCCTCATCTAATCAAATTCAAGCAGCCTATTTTATTAATTTAAAAAGACTACACAGACAAGAAAAAATAACTAAAAAAAAGAGTCATTTTCTTCAACACAAAAAAATGTAGAGAGCTACTGCCATGGCCGGAGCAAGAGACTTAAATTTATACACACCTTGATCCTTGCCAGATATTAGGACCCGATTCTTTAATGAAAAATACTCAAAACTCCTAGATATCACTCCCTACGGACTAAGTTTTTTCTTGTACTAATTTAGATATATTTTTATAGGAACTGAGCCTTATATTTTTGTGTTAGTAATAAAGAAGGAATTTGTTCTTTGGAAACCAGTTATATTTTTAACTGGGTGTAGCAACCTCTGGGTATATATATAAAAGATATATTCCTCGAATCTTGTCTCGTTTATTTTACTTGCTAATTTTCTTGAACATAATTGATTTATCCGGACATACAGAAAATTAGTAGGCAGCTCACCTAAACACTACAAATGTCCAAACCCACTCTGAAGCAATAATTTATTTATCCGCAAATTCCGAAAAAAAATTAAATTATTGTGAGTATCGTATTCAACCCCCCTTCTATAATATTTCGGGACCCAACAATTGGTACCAGAGTTGACTGATTGAAATACAAATCAAGATTCACAACCCAGTGAAGCTCACCGTGCCAAAGCTGTTTGGACTCAGGATCAAGATACCTTGTTAAATAAGTTTAATTATAAACTTTTAAAAAGTTTAGTTTATAAACTTTATAAAATTTATTTTATAAACTTTTATTAGTTTATGTTATAAATTTTAATTAGTTTATTTTATAAATTTTGAATAAAATTTATTTTATAAACTTTTATAAGTTTATGTTATAAATTTTAATTAGTTTATTTTATAAGTTTTATAAAAGTTTTTATTTTAAATATATTTAACATTAAAATGTGATCCATTTTTTGTTATAACTCGGACAAGATTGTGTAGTCCACACGCCATGCTGTTCACACATGTATACAATTTTAAAGTATACATGAACAACAATTCGACACAACGTACTGTCATGAATTGTGTTGACAATAGAATTGGTCATCTTGCTTTGACAGTAGAGTTTATTTCGTTGCGCCAAGTGATTCATTTTATTTTTGTTGCGCCTGTACAGGGGCTTCAGTGTACATGCGCCATCAACTAGCTTGGTGCCACTTAATACCAAAATACAGTTTGGTACCCCAACTTTTGTACACTTTAATTTTTATTTTAGATTTATTTATTTTTCTAGAAAATTTAAAATTCTTGAAAACTAAAATTTTTCTCAAAATATTAATTTACTGATTTTTAATTTTAAGATATTTCAAATATTCTTGAAAATTATTTATTTATAAATATTTATTTTTGATTAATTTATTTTCTAAGAAAATTAAAAATTCTGTAAATCTAATTTTTTCTTAAATATTAATTTGAGGGTGCGCAAGGGGTTTGTAGTTGAAGATTTTTTCCGGTATTGAAGACAGCTAAAATTGACTAAAGATTATCCAATGAAGTTAATTCTGGAACAGGTTGAAGAAGAAGTGGTACTAATTTCCTTAGAGGTTTACTCCATAGGTTCCCACTGGTTATTCGAATGCTGGAAAAGAAGAGATTAATCTGGGTACAGTTTTTGGTTAACTTGAGTTGTATTTTTGGATAAAA
Source organism: Oenanthe sinensis (assembly GCA_028671895.1). NCBI lineage: Eukaryota > Viridiplantae > Streptophyta > Magnoliopsida > Apiales > Apiaceae > Oenanthe > Oenanthe sinensis. The sequence goes on along the minus strand of CM053809.1, from coordinate 4,935,844 downwards.
AATCTTAAGGGTTAAAGTAGTGAAGGAGAACAGACTAGATTACCTGACATCTCAGTATAAGTCTTAAATTTTATTCTACATGGGGATTACAGGATTTGTGCTAACACTGCAGATCATCTAGAACGTAGGATTACAGCCAACAGGTATCTAAGGATACAACCACATTGTCTATAGAATAACTGTATGTGCTGAAGGCCTATGAACTAGAACAACGACTGAAAAAGGTAATATTTGGTAAAGCAGGTTATTAGCATATCCACTGTACTTGTGACCCATGAATCAAATTTGATTGAATTCAAGGTTGAGAACCTTTGAACAGAAACGAAATGATCCAAGAAGCTGTATTGAAGATGTTGTATCTCAAGGTAGTGGTCAAGGTGCTATAAGTGAATCTTACACTTTGGAATAACCTGAGAACTGGACTGCAAATCAAGCATACAGGGCAACATGAAGCTTAGTGTCATCAGATTCAGATCCTAATTCTTAATCTAATGTCCTTACCTATAGATTCCAAAGAGGAGATTTTCAAGACCAGTTCAAGAGGTGGTTACAAGACATGGGTGGTTTATATTTGAAAGACAAGATCAGAGGTTTGCTACATAGTTGAAGAAGCATGTACTAATAAATGATGACAGACACTGTGTTGTGTTGTAGCTGGAATCTCAAGCATTAGTGAGGATGTAACATTTTTTGGGAAAGCATTTATTGGTGAAGTTAAATGCAAGGCTGATTCTATCAATGACAGTGATAAACCATATGGATATCTAGCATCAATGACCAACACTGGAGATTAATTACTAAGCACTTCATAGGTACACATTCTAACTAGTATACGTTTATCTAATTCAGAACTGGATGATGATTAGGTATTGAAATGTATTATATTCATGTTAGCACGTTAGCATCTTAGGACTTAAATGCTTAATTGATTGCTAAGAATAGGATAGCATGCTAGGATTCATGAGTTTAATTAGTACATTTCATACTTGTTTGTTTATGCAATAAAATGAATATCTAGAATTAAATAGGGTGTTCTACATGGTTAGGTGTATCCCTGAATATTTACTAGAACTTGATTTAAATCTTCTGTGATTTAATACCTCTACTAATGTTGTGAAAATTGATAATAGACAAACATGTCATAGATCAGATATTTTATATTTGTTCTTATTGTGATAAATGACTTGTTAAGTGTATGTGAAATTTGATATTGCTCATAATATTTTATTCAAATATTCTGCATATTCTTAAAATTGTTTATGTGCTTATTTTCATATGATTTGTTCCCACTCACATAGTTGAACTTAAATGTCATATCATTTCATGTATTGCTTGTTAAGGAGTAGAATACTAAGAGATGGTAGAATTATCTAAGTAGTCAGTAACATTTATAGATTCGAAGCTTAATCTAAAACTGACTTAGGTAATTAGAGATAGTTAAAAATGTTAGACAACAACAGAAATGGATTAGGAAGAATTAGTAATTAACTTATTCGTTCTTCTATTCATGTGCTGGTAGAAAATTATTAAATATTTGTAATCTGCTTTACATCTGTTACACTTGTGTAGAATGATTAAAGTAGATAATACTGAATTTTCTAATATGCATATTGAAGCTGTTGTTACCACTGTTGATAGTAATATCTCTAATCCATTTGGACTCAATTGAATTTGAGTACCAAGAATCTTAATCATTTATGATTGCAGAGTATGTATCAAAAGATAAAAGTTATGTGACTTCGTGACATTTATTGTTTGAGGAATATGATTAAGATTAAAGCTCTGACATCACAGTTGGTTGAGAAAGCCTACCCAACGTTAACCTTTGGAGATGACAGCAAAGGATGTACAAAGGATTTGGCTATACTGATTTTTGGAATTGTCATCACTGGAAGCATCTTTCTTGTCAACGGACTTAAGCACTATCTACAGGGCACTAGAGAATTCTTTGTCAAGGGTTTTCTGGAAAAACATTGAAAATGAAAACTGTTTATCTCAAACAAGAAGGTTGGAAGCTTACTCAACTGAGAGTGAAAAAATTTTATTCGTAGCTGACATGGATTTTGTATGCAAAGGTGAAGTGAACTTTTCAGTAAAGCTTCATCAGTAAAGAGTTAGCTATGGCATATGAAGCTCTCACACTTATTGATCAAGACAATGGATTCTCCAATAAAAATGAAATTGGTGAGAGGACTACTTCATATGGAATTCTATCTAGAAGGACATTTTGAAGTATGTCATATAGGGAAGTCAATAAATACATCACACTGAAGTAAGTTATGTCAAGGAAGAAATATGCTTAGTGGTGGTTGATGACAACCCTAGTTACAAGTTGGTGATGTTCGTGCATTCAACAAATAAAATATCACAGATGGTGATTGATCACATCAGGAATATCAAGTCGGAAGCAAAGTAAGCTGTGAGAACTATGAAGTCAGATAGTGGAACTGAATTTCATGAATGAAGTTCTAAATGAAGTCTGCACTGATAAAGATACTTTGAAGCTGAAGCAATTAACACAGCATGCTGCTTTAATCAACAAAGGTTGTGAAAAAACATCATATGAGTTAATGGCCAACAAGAAGAAAACACTAAAGCTCTTTCGTGTGTTTGGAGGAAATTGATATTTATTGAAGATTTATATGAGAATCTTGGCATGTTTGAAGCTAAGGTTCATGGAAAATTTTTCCTCGGCTACTCATTGAAGTCAAAAGCTTTCAAGGCATATATGATGTAAAACTAGAAGGTGATTGAAAGTCTAAATGTATCGTCCAACTACACCAAGCTCCCAAGCATTCAAATTCAGATACTGATGTTGAAACTGAGGTTGCAGAAGGAATCAATGATAATGATTATGATTCAGATCCTATTAGTGGAAATGGTAGTGAAACTACACAACTCATGAACTTTAATAGAATCCACTTAACAAGGTGAAGGATCTTTAACACATCCTAGCAGCAACTCAGGGGGAGCAAATAAAAGAAAGATCTACTAGTCGTACTCAACACAATGAAGATCAAAGGAATACATCAAGAACATATCTGCCAAGACAAAAGGTTTAAAGTCAAAGTCATTCCTACAGTCTAGTTCTTAGTAAACCAGATTATTGAGTAAAGGCTAGAAGTACTAATCAAGATGAACATATATTTTTCGGGACATAACATCTGGAATCCCAAAGAATACTGAAGATGCACTAATTGATCTAGATTGGGAGATTTCAATGCAAGATGATCTCAATCAGTTCGAAGGCAGAATCTACTGAAGATGGAACCCAGACCACAAGACAAGACTGAAATTGGTATAGTAAGGGTTCTCAGAAACTGGATTATTATTGGCATTGTTATGAGGGACAAAGCCAAACTGGTTGCTACAGGTTACCATAAAGTAGAAGGTATCGATGATGATGGAAACAAAATTTTTGGGACCTTCAAGATCTAACAGCAAGCACCAGTGACGAGACTTGATCCTATTAGGGCTGAACAAGTTGATGACCTAACAATAGGACATCCCTAGCACCTGTTGAGCATTCAAGCATGAATATCTATAAGATGAATATGAACAAGTGCACTTCTGAATGGTGAGTTAGAAGTTGAAGTTGATGTACATTTCCTGGACTTTGAAGTTGCAGATAATTGGAATTTTGTATATCATTCTCTTCCCAAGCTCTCTATGACAAAGGTAGGGATTCAAGAAAATCGTCAAGGACATGGTATGACACTCTAACTAGTTTATTACTTGAAAATGATTTTGGTAGAGTCGTTATACACATATATCTCTCTAGAATACATGGCACACACAATGTCATATATGTGCTAGTATACCATGATTATATTATATGTGAGTCTACTAACAAAACTTGTGAAAGAGATATTTTGCTAAGTAAATGCAGAGTAGGTACAACATGAGCATATTGGAAGAATTGTAATTCTTTTTGGATTATAACTAATTCGAAAGAATGATGGCAATTAAAGTAAGTCAAAGATCTTTTGAAGATGAGCAATTTGGAAGATTCTAGACCTGCCAAGACTTCTTTCCAACAGACCACTAAGCTTGATTTGGGCAAATCAGGTATATGAACTGAAGTGACAAGCTATAGAGGTATGATCAGCTCATTACTTATTCAAGTACATAAAGACCATATATTTTATTCTCGATATGCCTATGTACAAGTTTCCAAGTGGATACTAGAAAATCTTATCTTATAGCTAAGGTATGAATTGTTAGATATCTTAGGGGATCACCAATTCTTAGAATCAGGTAGCCTAAAGATAATAGATTTAACCTAATTGGCTATATAGATATAGATGATGCAGGTTGTAAGAAAGACATAGAAGTCATTCCTAGAAGCTGTCAAATTCATGGAAGAAGTTGGATTCTTTTTGAAATAAGAGGAAGCATTCAACACACTTAGTTGCAGCAAAGGGTAAACTTAAAGCAGGTAGTGAATGTGATGCTCTGATCTTCTAGACAAGGAAACCACTTCAATTCCAACAACTCTACTGGATACTCTCTACACCAATTAAGGAACAAGTGCATGGACACCAGGTATTATTTCTTTCGAGAGTTGTCCTTAGTAGAATAACTTGTAGATATTTGTTGAACAACTTGATAAATTTATTTTGTTTAAGTTGGTTAGTGAACTTGAGATATTATTTATGTGCATATTTTTTAGAAATCCCATCTGCAAGGAATTCTCAAATAATTTCACAAGTATTAAAATTTTAATATTTAAAGGACTTGTGAATTTATTTGAAATCCAATACCTCATACTTTTTGCTACTAGTTTAATTATCATGCTTACAATGTTATATGCATATGTGGTAGTAAAATTTTCTAGCATAAGTTAGCAGCATAATTATTTGTTTGTTAAATATTTAATGAGTATTAGTCAATGATATCTTACTTAATTGCTATGATATTTTTCTATGATATTTTTAAATATTTTATTACAAATAATTGTGACATTTTTTGTATTAATGACCTTATTTAGAATTTATGTTCTAAGTAATTAATGCATATTTAAAAAATCACTAATATTGGAAGACGAAGTATTTTCTAAGTCATGTGTATAAGATTCTCAATGTTTTATATACTTAGAAAATATTTCTAAAATATAATTTTATTAGCGAGGAGTTGTAATTAAGATCACAAGTTTTAAATGTCTATATTTAAAGGACTTGTGAATTTATTTTCAACTATTTCCTCGAGCTTATGTATATCATTAATAATTGTTATGAGTATAATTGTAATATGCTTGAGTGACGATTATTAGATATAGCGTAAGAAGTTAGATGTTAATATTCAATCTTATGGATATTTAGTATTTAGCGAAATTATTTTATCTTATTAAAATTATGGATTGAAGCAATTCAATGTTTATTAGTTTCATAATTTTGATTTGATAAAATATTAGAAGCATAATTTCTTGTATTTTGAAATTATTGATAAATATCAAATAATGATATTTTGTTAATGTTTCTTTGCAATTAATTGTGATATTTTTAATATTAATGATAATACATGTTGTTTATCTAAAATCATTAATAATAAAAATATGTCTAAATGCTTATTGTTTTACTAAATAATTGCCACATGTTATTTGATTTATATATTCATGTCTGTGCTAACTGTTTAGTATTACATAAGTATTACAATTAGTTTTCTTTATTTAACTAAATTTTAAACTTGAATGTATTAAAAAGAATTTCTTGTTTGATTATTTTTCAAAACGTTTTATTCAAAGATACATTCATTTTTCTATTAGTTTTAAAGAAGAAAACATCAAAATTCTTTTTCAAAACTTCTCTTTTGAAAATCTTTTGATTTACAGTCCTACTTTGATTTCTAAATCCTAGGGTGTGAATCAAACTTTTCTTGAGGATAATCTTTCTTTAAATCTCAAAATCTTTTATCCTCTCCCAAAAATTAGTTTTAAAAGTTTTGTCTTACAAAACTTTTTCTCTCTTAATTTTTCTTTTTAGAGTGGCAGAAACTTTGTGACTGCTATTTTATTCGGGGAAATTATTTTTACTTCGAGGTATCAACCATTTGTAAAATGATTTATTTTTAAACACTTGTTTCAATGTATGTTTCACATTGATTCATAGTACCAAAATAGTGGTTATTGCTTTGAAGGCCTTGTACTGTATTGTTAAGCATACATTCAACCCGATTGTCATGTTTTCATTTTAAGATGGGGATACTATCAGGTGGACGAAAATGATGTAAATCATAATTGCATTATAATTCGGAAAATCATAGTACTCTATCTGATACGGAAGTTTTGCAAAACTGTTTTCAAAACTTATAGTGCAAAGGTTTTAAAGGAAAAAAGTCATTTTATTGAGATATAATTTGGTAAGAGAGTTGAATTTCTTCTATGATATAAATTCTCGCGTTTTATTATGGGAAGTTTGCCTTATAAGAAATTCATAAGGGATCGAAACTTTCTTCTCTGATACATTTTTATGTGTTTTATTATGGGATAAGTATCTTAAAGAAAATTTCGTATCATTCTCTTAATGATAAATCTTTAGTTCTGACAAAATTCTTTTGCTGAAAAGCTCTTTAATGCAATCGTTTACCATTCCCTCTTATACTTTTCATTCTCTTTGAGATGAAAAATATGTTTAGGAATGTTAAGATGATTATGTTTTTATCTTGATTGATTCTATCCGTTTAGCCCCCAATGGCTTTAGAAGCTAGCTAAGAGGTTGAAAACCCATCAATCTCTTACCCAGAGAAGAAAAGTAGTATATAAACTGAGGTAACTGCAAGCTCATCTGCATCTTCTCAAACGGATGCAGAGCTGAAAAGGCAATAAAACTGTCTCTGGAATCATTCTCTCAACAGGATGAGTCCATTGAAATTCGCTCGTCAGCCAGAGCATCTTGTAATGAGTCAAGCACGCCATTGGCACTCATGCTGATGGTAAGCCTAAATAGATAAATTCTAGGAACACATTGCAAGGCGTGCACAGTGAGAGGTATAGGGATTAGGAGGAGAAACGAACTCTAAGTTGCCATACATTACATTGTCTAAGGTATCTACCTCAAACAGAAGTTAATCTTCTGCATCCTGAAAGGGAGATCTCTTGTTCAGATTTACCTGGGTTTGAGAGGGAACTACTTGGCAAGAATTCTTCGGATGAGTCAAGTTGGGTATTTTATACAAAATTCCCGTCACCGGGTTACGAGGGAAACGTAGGCTGTAAATTTCCATTCATTACATTGTCTACTACGTCGCCCCTCTTGGAAGGAACATTTTCAGATCCTGAAAAAGAATTTCCACCTTCCGTTTACAGAGAAGGTGTGAGGCAACTCCTTGATAGAACTGTTGGGTTCCGAGGCATAAAACGCAGCGGATTAAACGTAAATATAACGAAAAAATTTCGGAACCCAAACCCTAGGATCCGTGTATAAGCTTGGAAAGATTATGGTGAAACGGAATCATACCTTTGTTTGGTCTTGACTACTACGAACTCAACGGAGATTGAAAGGGGAGATAGGAGTGAAGGGAAGTAACTCACTGCACTTTCATGTGTACTAGAAATGCTAAATGTAATCTCTATATAATGGTTGATGATAACTCAACAATAGAATAGGACATGTAATAATATGCAGGTGCACAGAAATCTTAGATCACAGAGTTCAGTTAAGACAAAGTATCAAAGGATCATCTACAGACTTGAAGCTCACTGGAAGAAGTTCATTAACATATTCAGGCCTCAGTGGAGAATAAAAGATATTGACATCTATTCAAGGATGTGGAAGCTACAGAAGATTGTCTTAGTCTATGAAGATTTTAGTGCATTACAATCAAAGCTACAAGTAAGGTTTGCAAAGAAGAATGTGGAATCATGTTCAGAATCAAGAGCCCCTATCAAGACTAGTCACTTATGAACCAGACCGTTGCATAAAGTGTCAGGACATTGGAGGCAAACTCTCGTCGGTTAATATGGTTTTAATCATTCTAAAGTTGTTGGTTTTCTTGAGTCATGTGGAGGATCAACAAAGGTGGTAAATCAGTGGTGGAGAAATGTCAGCCTAATGGATAAGGGACAGATGGCACAACCTGATTGGATCTTACTAAAGCTTCACAGATTAGAAGGCCAAATACTTGGACGTGGTGGAGTCACGTATACGGGGCCAAGTATTTGGATAAGGAAGTCTACACAAATTGAAGAGTGGAATGGAAATATTTAATTTAATTAAATAAAGTATTTATTTAATTATTTATATATTTTATAGATAAAAACATTCTTTATTTATATTATATATATTTATTTAAATATTACTTTTACATTAAATATTTCCAAATGCATACTTGGCACATGACTTTGAAGATGAGATTTGAGTGGACAAGAGTAAAAGGTGGAAAAGCAAAAGGAAATAAAAAAAAAGCAAAAAGCAACACCTTTTTCAATAAAAAGAAAAAAACCCCAAGTCTCCTCTTGCAAGAAAGTGTGGGTGCAGGAGAAAGAAAAGGGGGAGAGAGAGAGTAATTATTCTCTCCCCCATGGCCGAACTAATACTTTAATATTTTGGGGCCATGATTTTCTTTATCATACCACTCCTCTATCTTTCTATTGTAAACACTTGCTAAATCTTGTATAGAAGATAGGGTTGATTTTTGTCTCCTAGATCTACAAAATGTAATAGTTTTAGAGGAGACAAAAATCACTTCTTTGTTGTGTTCTTGAGCTTTTGTTCTTGAACTTGTTTGTAGCATCTACCTCACTTCAATGAATATAAAGTTATATTCTTGGATCTTGTTGTGTTGTGTGTTTTGGATGATTTACCATTCATTATCTTGGTTATTTTAATGGTGTTTTTGAGGTTGAAGAAGATGATGAACAGTACCTGGGTTTGAAGCAAAGTAATTTTTATGTTGTCCCAAAAATAATTAATAGTCATAATTTTAATTTGGGAATCGTATTCACCCCCCCTCTACGATCTCCGGGACCCAACAATTGGTATCAGAGCAACTCGATTGACATACAAATCGATTGGATCTATTTTTATTTTTTGAGATTAAAGAGGGTACGATTGGTTCACTGGGCATCCAGAATTTTTTTGAAGCTCGGAATTTTTCTAAGTACAAAATGTTCTAGATGACCAAGTAGAACATTCCTATGTAGAATATTCGAGATAGATATTCGAGATGGCCAAGTAGAATATTCCTATGTAGAATATTCTACTTAATGTTCGAGATAGAACCTAAGTATAACATTTCTATCTAGAAGTTCTACTTAATGTTCTAGATAGAACCTAAGTAGAAATTCTGGAGTTAGAAATATTTTCTAAGTCAGAAGTTCTACTTAATGTTCTAGATAGAACCTAAGTAGAAATTCTGGAGTTAGAAATATTTTCTAAGTCAGAAGTTCTACTTAATGTTCTAGGTAGAGCCTATGTAGAATTTCTACTTAATGTTCTAGATAGAATCTAAGTAAAAATTCTGGAGTTAGAAATATTTTCTAAGTCAGAAGTTCTACTTAATGTTCTAGATAGAGCCTATGTAGAACATTCCTATGTAGAAGTTCTACTTAGAGGGCTGTTTCAACATGACACATGGCTACATAACTTAACTTTTATTTAAAACAAAAATTGTTTTTCTCTCAAATTGTTTTTAGTTTAATAATTAAATTTGAATTTAATTATATAAAATATTTTGGAAATAATTTTTAAAATTTAAATAATTTATTTTTCAAGTTTATTTTACATCTTGGAAAATATTTTATTTTCTTTTAAATTTTAGAGTCAAATATTTTATATTTTTAATATTCTTAGTTAAGAATTTTATTAATTTGAAAACTAAAATTAATTTTAAAATCCAATTTAATTTCTTTTGAGTTTAATATTCTTAAAATTATTTTGAGAATTATTTTTGAGGTTTAATAATTTATTTTTCATAAAACTTTAATTACAAATTTTATAAAACCCTTTGGAAAATATTTTTGGATTGAAATAATTTATTTTCATGAACATTTTAAATGTTTTGAAAATTTAGTATTTCTATTTCAAAATTATGTTTTCGAGTTGTTTTATTTTAATTATAATTTAAGCTTGGTAGTTTTAATTATAAATCTCATAAAACTTTTTGGAAAATCATTTTGGTTGAAATAATTTATTTTCAAGAATATCTAAGATGACTTGAAAATTTATTATTTTTATATCAAACTTATATTTTCAATCTGTTTTATTTTAATTATAATTGAAACTGTTTTGGATTATAAATTCTATAAAATTATTTGGAAATTAATTTTGATTTGAAATAATTTCTTTTTCAGGATTATTTAATATACCTTGAAAATTTTGTTATCTCTATATCAAAACTTTCTTTTCGAATTTTATTTTATTTATAATTTGAAATTGAGAAATTTATTATTATTTATCAAAAATGCATTTTCAATTTATTTTGATTATTTAAATTCCTAAAAAATTAAATACTTCTGTTTGAACAAAATGTTTTATTAAACGAAACAACAGGAGTTGATTCTTCGTTCGTTGAGGACAAACGAACTGACTGAAGAACATTCTAATGGAGTTGAGACCTGATCTTACCATTGGAGATGTATTTCTACATCGGTCTACTAAGTGGATCATTAGGTTATTGAAAGGGGATTAGTTCATTTAGGGAAGAGTCTTCGATCAGTGGTTTTCGAATCAATATCTGAAGAATTCGGGATTTTGAAAAGGAATTCAGTTTATCGGTCAAAGAACCAAAACAACAATTGAAGATTTGGTTAAAGGACATCAGTGGCAGAAATACACAAGGTTTGATTATCACTGACACATGATAATCAAGGGGTTATTGCTACACATACAAAGAAGAGTGATCTTTTCAAGCAGAACATGAGACATTCTATGTCGGGGTCTTTAAGCAGAACAATCAGGTATCAGTTTGGGTTGAAGCAGGAACATCATTTGTTATTGAGGTCAAATGCAAGGATACTTCCATGAGTTTTAGTAGAATGGAAATTGATTTGGATCAATTGATTATCACTCGAGATGGAATGCTAAGCATCGCTCAGGTATACTTTCTAACTAGTTTATACTTGTTTGATTCAATTATAGAGTATTAAGTGCTGAACTGCATTATATTATAAGTTTGATGTAATGCATGTCTTACCTTGATTTCTATATAAATTAGATTACTTATACTAGTTTGTTAGTGTTGCTTGTTTATCAGAATTTGACTTCATGATTAGATCCTGTGTGATTTAATGCTTGCTTTACGATAATTGATCATGTTAGCATATATAGTCTTAGGTATTTGTAGGGGTACATTTACCGGAAAGAGTATTTGCTGCATGCTAAGTGCCTTGATGTTTACATTGTCAATAATCTGTTTATACTCGCATGATTATATTAAATGTTATATTTGATCATGTGCTTGTTAAGATGAGTTTGTTTCTAATTTGGGAATTGCCTAGGGGTCAGTATAATAAACCGTGAATTAATTTTTTTTTAAATTTAAACTGACTCAGGTAATTAGAGATAATATAATGTTAAAGTGAACAACAAAGGTGATTTAGAAGAATTAGGAATCTGAGTGATTGATTCTTCTATGACTACATATATGTATGACATGATTCTTATAGACTGCTAGTCCACCTTAAGTTAGGTTGGGATCACTGAGCTCATAGCCAAGACTACTTGTTGAGGCTGATATAGATGAGGAGTGATCAGTCAAATAAGAATGAGCATGTTGAACTTGAATGCTTTGTTGTTAACTATGTTTAAAAATATCTCTAACCCTTGGACTCAATCAAATTGAGGACCACGTGTCTTAATCATTTGTGAATGCAGAGTATCTTTCAACATGTACAAGTTATATATCTCTGACATTTTCATGTTCGAGGCATGTAACTACTTTTGCTTTGGTATTCAAATGGTTAAGCAAGGTTACCTATTTTTCTTGAATGATCTGAAGCACAATATTAAGGAAGACCTAGGGAATTCTTTGCGAAGGGTTTCCTAATATCAGTTCGAGGATGAACAGTATTGATCGGGGTCAAGAGAAATAGAAGCTCACTCTACTGGAAGTGAGGTTATTGCTGACACGAAATGTAATGCTTATGATGAAGTCAACTATTCGTTGAAGTTTATCAGAATGGAGTTAGCTGCAACAACAAGTGATGCTCTCACACTTGGTTTATCAACTAATACTTGGTTTATCAAGATAACGGATTCGACGGTAAAGATGAAGTTGGTGAGAAAGGACAACTTCTAATGAAATTCTTTTAAGAAGGACATTAGTGAAGTATGTCAGTTGAAGGGAAGTCAAGTCAAAGACTACCCTGTTTAGTTTTGGTGTTTGTTCGTGCATTCGATAGATGAAGCATCTCAGTGATTAATCACATTCAAAGGATTAGGCAGATTGCTGTAAGAACACTTTGAGGGCAGGTAATGGAATTTGTTGACGAGCGAAGTTCTTTGTTATGTCTGCACTGAAAGGAGTATTCTAGAGTAAAGTTCAGTTTCCGGACTTCATGACCAAATGGAGGAGTTGATAGGGAAATCCAGACCTTGAGTGGAATTACAAGGATAATGAATAGACTTAAGGTTTCCTATTCACTACGGCTGAATCAGTTGACACAACAAGTCTAATCAGCAAATGTAAAATCGAAGACATCAAGTAAGATTAATCATGCCTGAAGTCACATGGTGTGATGGAGGGCTATCTTATTTGGAGTTAAGAAGCTTACACAGAGTCTGTGATTGATTTAAGATGATCTAGATGCAGTGAACATCATCATCAAGCTCCCTAGCATTCGTTTGATTTGAGCTCTGAATTTCTAAAGGTTGACATCCTGTTTAGGGCTCAAGATCAGATGACACCAGATGAAGAAAAGCTGCAAGCAGCATCACAGGGGGAGCATCAGTAAGTTGGATCAAATAGTCGTGTTTGATGTTCAAAGGCTAGCAGTGCTCATTGAGTAAGAGTTGAGATTCTTAGGAGCACTGAGTGATCCAGATTGAGTGATTGCATATTAGAAAGGAAATTGTCAATTTAAAAATAATGCAAGATGATCTCAATCATATTTGAAGAAGACTACTCTACCCACTGAATATCTAAGGAAACATTAAGGACACATCTGTCATGACAAAGGGTTTTGTGTAACAACATTTCCTAGAGTCAGTTCTTGATGAATCTGGGTAGTAGAGTATTGATTGGTAGTACAGTGCATGTATAAGAGCATTTCATTGGTTTTTCTGAGTGAATTCAATGAAGATTGAAGATGCACTAACTAATCAAGATTGAGTAGGGTTTTAATCAAGATTGAGTAGGATTCGAATCAAGGAATTAACTCAATTGAACCAGAGGCAGATACACTTAGCACAAGGAATCAATCCACATGAAGACTTGGTATTGATACAGAAGCTGAAGGGTAGTTCGGAGTTTTTGAAGGTTCTACTCTGCTAGTGTCAGGACTACTGGTTTCTAGAGTGCTGAGTTTAGTGAAGCTGCTGCCAAGACCAATATCTACAAGGAAATATTTGGGTGTTGAAGGTAATGCAGTTTCCTTCTGGATGAGCGTGGTATTGTTTCGAGGAACAATGTTAACTGGTAGCTGAAAAGTTATTCCTGTCCAAATGGAGTAAACGTTCGATCTCTCGGGCAAAGATGAGTAATTGTTCATTCAACGATCATACACTAGTAAAAGCTCTATTGACTAAGGTATGTCACTCTAGTCTAATATTGATTTATTTAAATGTAAAGTTTATAGAGAGTGTTCATGCTATTTAGATGTCTACGATCTCTAGGAACTGATTAATGTTTGGCTTGTGACCACCCGGGACCCAATATTATCGGTATGAGATTACCTATGATCACCCGGGACCTAGGGACCTAACATTGTAGCATCTCTTTGTATAGTCAATTTATATCCAGGATCTCGTACTTTGTGCTGTCATATGTTATTCATGCTATATGTATCAAATGTTTCAGCATAAGTATTTGTATATATTAATTAATTGTAATTTTATTTACTTTTAATTGTTTAATGCTAATATTAATGGAACCACTTAATATGTAGTTTAAGTGATGTAATTCATGTCTTTTGCAAAATCCATTAATATTAGTTGTCATTCTTTTGATATTAGTGATATTGAAAGTAAGTTACTACATCGCGAGGGGTTGTCAAAGATCATAAATTTTAACATTAATATTTAAAGGTATTTGATCTCTGATGCAACTAGTACCTCGAGCTTACATACATTCTGATTGTCATGAGTATTTTCAATATGCTTATGTGATAATTGTTGAGATGTAGTGTAAGAAGTTAAATGCTGTCATTCGGTCAATGTATGTTCAGTGTTTAGCGGATGCTTATTTTTATGCTTTAGAATTATCATGATCTATATTGCAATATGTGTTTGTTTCAAGCGACAAATGGTAATTGTCTAGCATAATGTAAGTATCTTATGTGCATGATTATTTTGTAGTAAGATGCATTTTATTACAAAATGATTGAATGATGTTAGTACTTTTGAATGTATTGTCACTCATATCTTTGATAATTCATTAGTATTAACATATGTTTTTCATTCTTTAGAACTTGAATGCATAAAGAAATTTCTTGTCTATTTCTTGTGAAAAATGTTTTATCTAAACATGCATTCATTTGCCAGAGAATGAAAAGCCACTAAAAGTTTCCTTTAAAAGAGAACATTTCTTGAGGATTATCTTTCTATTTCAAAATCATATATCCTCTCTCTCTCTAAATTTTTTTTGTAATGAAAACTGTTTTCTCTCCACGATTTGTTTAAATAAAGTTACTTGATAACTTGTAACTTAGGTTGCATGGTATCAGACTATTTTATTTGAGTAAATTGTTTTGATCTTGAGGTATCAATCATTGGTAAAACGTTTTTCAAAACTCTTGTTAATGTCTGTTTCACATTAACCTGTAGTATTAAAACAATGGTTGTTTGCTTTGGGATTAGTGCCTTGGACTGTATGACTAAAGCATTCATTCGATTTTTTTTGGTTTTAAATCGGAGATAATATCCGATAAGAATGAATTGCAAAACAGTTTCTGAAAACATACAGTGAGGAAGATGAAATAGATTTGAGTTATTAATCAAAATGTTTTTGTTAAAAGAGTTGAATTTCAATTGGATATTTGCCTAAGAGAAATTCAAAAGAACACTTTTGTTAATCTGTTAAAATTTTTTTCAAAATTGTGAGTTTATGAAATTTGGCTTAATATTCTTTTACCTATTCTTTATTAATTCCCACATTTTAGCTCTGGTGCATTGTTTCTTGAGGACACATTGCTCCGATGCTATATTTCTGAGAAGGAATAGAGAATAAGTTTAATCATACTCTACCAAATTTTATATAGCTCTGATCAACTCTAATTATTTAGCTGTAATGGCTTGGCCTTAGTGGCTATAGGGGAAGGTCAAGAAGTTGAATAATCCATCAATTTCTAACCAAGGCCTTAGTACCAAACACTATCATTATAATTCAAACTTTCAACCCTTGGTGATATAAGGAACTTATATAGATTAGCGGTTGTTAAGGGAGAAACTGCACTTGATGCAACAAATAAGGATGAAGTCGGAAGTGCACCCACAGCTCTACCTCTCGAGAAGGAAAGAAGTATACAAATTGAGGTATCTGTAGCTCATCTGTATTCTCTCAAAAGGATGCAGTGCTGAAAAGGCAATTCAACCGTTTCTGAATGAACTCTCTCAACAGGGTGATTTCATTGAAAATTTGCTCGTCAGCCAGAGCACCTTGTAATGAGTCGAGCACACCAAAAGCATTCACGCTGATGGTAAACCTAAAGTTTTTGCCTCTAAGGGATGTTATAGGACCTAACAGTTCTCTAGCCTCTCTTGGGACTAAAAATTATGAGGACACATTGTGAGGTATAGGTAAAACCCTTAAACTTCTTTGTTTACCATTCACGGTGAATGAAGTTGTTGAGCCACCTTCACAGGCGTTTGAGGGAAACTTGGATTTCTTGCCATATATTAGAATCCTTGTCAACCTTCCTAGGAGGAACAGTCCTAGTTCCCTAACGGGATTTCACATCCGCAGAGCAATCTGTTGATGTTGAGAGGCAATCACTAACAGTTTTCCATGACTGAAAATAGTGAGTTAATTCATCTTCATAGGTGATTGAGAGAGACGTTTGTACACGTCTACTCTCCCAGGAATTCAAATTCTGGAATACATGGATCGCTCACAACTTAAAGGCATATCATCGTCAACGATCCAGTGCATGGATTTGCATATGGGGAGTCGGTTGATGCTTAAATAGCTGCTAGTACGCATACCACATTCAACGATCCAGTGCATGGATTTGCATATGGGGAGATTGTTGATGCTGAAAGTAGCTGAGCAACAACTCGTAGACTATGATTCAGTTGGTTTACCAATTTGATGAGTCTTTTGAAGATCAGGGTGTTGGGATTTCAGTCACTCCTAGAATGGAGGAGATTCTAATTTCAGAAGGGTTATTCCCCGACGACGAGCCACGTGTGCATGGATTTGCTCATGGTGAGTTGGGTGACGGCTTAACTGAAACCCTGTCTGAGATTCCATCTCAGAACCTAGATCATTAGTGATCGACAACATGCTACAGTCAACGATCCATAATATCTTGGTGAGACTAGCATGGATTTACTTGCAGGTACAAATTGCTATAAATGGAATGAGTGCAAGTAAGGGAGAGAAACACTTGAGTGAAGTGAGGGAGTGATACTCTTGAGTGAGAGAAATAGGGAGAGAAATGAGTGGAACACTTACGCTTGAAAGTGTAAACACCAACAGAACGTAGTAGAAGTGAGGAAACCATAGACCAAACACTAACCTTGCTACTATGCTTGAATCCTGTTACTGAATTTTCTAGCTCTGGAATGTTGAAGAGATTCTTTTCTGGAAGACAAGCTGAAGAAGAGTCTAGCTGAAGCTTAGTGAGAATGTCCAAACTATTACCTTTGGGTCTATTAATTCATGTTGTTCTCAATCTCAAAGAGAGAGACATTAATTTTTAGGCCTAAGGAGGATTTTATGTTCAGTTGGAGGAGAGTTTCTTTTTCGATTGGATGTAGATGATACTTTTATTGTTTTAAAGGATATTCTCAACTAAGGGGGAGAATTTGGTGATACAAGAAACGAGATCTCTTGGTGATACAAGAAATGAGATCTGTCAATCCTATCTTGTGGAGGTTACTTAGAGGATATCTAAAGACACAAGGGTGGATTGGAGCTTGCATGAACTAAGGGGGAGAATTATATAAAATTGAAACCTTAGTGATGGAATGGAGAAATTACTAAGGGGGAGTTTCTTAGTAATTGGTTGGAGCCTAATCCCTAAAGGTGTTGTAGATTTAACTAATTTTTCGTCTGAAGTGGAGAAGTTACTTTTTGTCAATTGGGAAGAAGTTACTTGTCGTACTAAGGGGGAGAAGTTATGGAGAATCTTAACATCTTGGTTTGCAATGCTATATCTTATTCTGAAAAGATATCAAAGGGATTTTGCTCTATTTGTTTGAAGATCTGTCCTTGGAACATTCTTAAGAGAGGTTTGGCAGAAGAATTCTTTCTAGCACGATCAATGAATGAAAATGAAGATTTCTTTGAAGAGTATCAACTCAGGGGGAGTTTTTGCTAAGTAGAAGTTTTCTGGGTAAAGCAGAATGTGAAGGAGATTTTCAAGGGGCATCTGAGAAGTGTCCAAGTGTGTTCTATTTCTTGTTTCAGTGATAGATGAAGTCAGTGGAGTAGTGCAGGGAAGAAAGAAAAATATGTTTCCTGGAAATAGAACATCCTGAAGAAAAAGAAGAAGTGACTTTCATTCCAAGAGAGAACAACCTTATGGGGAGAATGAGTTGACCTCTTATGGGGAACATAGAGAGCTGTATGTTCTAGTTCGAATTGCAAGATGAACGAGAATGATTGTTCAGAAGTCTTTACTAATGATTAGTTTCTTTATTGAAAGAACCCCATCTTTGAAGAACATTGAAGTGGAGGAAGCTAAAGGAAAATGAAATTCAGAAATTCATCATTCATTTTCAGCAACTCAGGAAATCTGGATTTAACTGATTATATCTTTCCAGAACCTTTTGTATATTATTTTCATGTCCAGTACTTTAATTGTTTCTTGTATGTTAGTTGAGTTATCCTCTAGTAGTTAATTTTATTTAATTGCTTTTGGGGGAGATTGTAAAGGGAAATAGTATTTGATTGCTATTCCATATCAACCAAATAGGGGGAGATTGAAAGGGGAGATAGGAGTGAAGGGAAGTAACTCACTGCACTTTCATGTGTACTAGAAATGCTAAATGTAATCTCTATATAATGGTTGATGATAACTCAACAATAGAATAGGACATGTAATAATATGCAGGTGCACAGAAATCTTAGATCACAGAGTTCAGTTAAGACAAAGTATCAAAGAATCATCTACAGACTTGAAGCTCACTGGAAGAAGTTCATTAACATGTTCAGGCCTCAGTGGAGAATAAAAGATATTGACATCTATTCAAGGATGTGGAAGCTACAGAAGATTGTCTTAGTCTATGAAGATTTTAGTGCATTACAATCAAAGCTACAAGTAAGGTTTGCAAAGAAGAATGTGGAATCATGTTCAGAATCAAGAGCCCCTATCAAGACTAGTCACTTATGAACCAGACCGTTGCATAAAGTGTCAGGACATTGGAGGCAAGCTCTCGTCGGTTAATATGGTTTTAATCATTCTAAAGTTGTTGGTTTTCTTGAGTCATGTGGAGGATCAACAAAGGTGGTAAATCAGTGGTGGAGAAATGCCAGCCTAATGGATAAGGGACAGATGGCACAACCTGATTGGATCTTACTAAAGTTTCACAGATTAGAAGGCCAAATACTTGGACGTGGTGGAGTCACGTATACGGGGCCAAGTATTTGGATAAGGAAGTCTACACAAATTGAAGAGTGGAATGGAAATATTTAATTTAATTAAATAAAGTATTTATTTAATTATTTATATATTTTATAAATAAAAACACTCTTTATTTATATTATATATATTTATTTAAATATTCCTTTTACATTAAATATTTCCAAATGCATACTTGGCACATGACTTTGAAGATGAGATTTGAGTGGACAAGAGTAAAAGGTGGAAAAGCAAAAGGAAATAAAAAAAAAGCAAAAAGCAATACCTTTTTCAATAAAAAGAAAAGAAACCCAAGTCTCCTCTTGCAAGAAAGTGTGGGTGCAGGAGAAAGAAAAGGGGAGAGAGAGAGAAATTATTCTCTCCCCCATGGCCGAACTAATACTTTAATATTTTGGGGCCATGATTTTCTTTATCATACCACTCCTCTATCTTTCTGTTGTAAACACTTGCTAAATCTTGTATAGAAGATAGGGTTGATTTTTGTCTCCTAGATCTACAAAATGTAATAGTTTTAGAGGAGACAAAAATCACTTCTTTGTTGTGTTCTTGAGCTTTTGTTCTTGAACTTGTTTGTAGCATATACCCCACTTCAATGAATATAAAGTTATATTCTTGGATCTTGTTGTTTTGTGTGTTTTGGATGATTTACCGTTCATTATCTTGGTTATTTTAATGGTGTTCTTGAGGTTGAAGAAGATGATCAACAGTACCTGGGTTTGAACCAAAGTAATTTTTATGTTGTCCCAAAAATAATTAATAGTCATAATTTTAATTTGGGAATCGTATTCACCCCCCCTCTACGATCTCCGGGACCCAACAGAGATCATAACTTTCACGACTTGTGTCTTCCTCTCGAAAACACCTTTATGGTATCCACACGAGCACCTTCAAGAACGTCTCACGATCTCGATTATGGAACGGATGTACTAGCCTCCTCTAGATGATTTCAAAACTGCCTTTGATGTGCTTGCTGCTGCTGCTGCCTCGATAGGGTTTTTCTTATCAAAAAACTTATGACCTATTAACCCTACATTATCTACTTATAATGGCTGGTTAATAGGCCCATAACAGCAACCCATAACAGCAAAGCCTAACCCATGTAGGTTTAGGATTAAATAATAAAACCGAATAACTAAGTCACACTTAATTATTAAGGGTAGAATTCAAATTCGAATTTATATTATTTCAATTAATTAAGTCTCACTTAATTAATATAATAAAATTCGAAATAATCATCAATTAATTTAAATCTATAATTTAAATTAACTATTCCTCTAAGTACTCTATGTGTGTGACCCTATAGGCTATTATTTAATTAGCAATAATTTTATTCTCCAATAAAATTATAAACAATGAGCGGTATCTAGTAATACATCATTGCTACCCAATTAAATAATAATTAAATCGTGATTCGATAAAACCTTTCGTGATTAATGTTTCCGTGTAATATAATCCTTTTAACCATATATATTATAGATTAAACTCGAGGCATGTATTTAGTCATCCTCTTCAACATTTAATCCAGGTTTACTTGATCCATGAGTAGACTATGAAAACAAATCATTATTTGAGCACGACCATGCATTTTATAGTCTCACTCAATCAAGAGGCCAATAATATCTCTCCTAATTATAGGAGGGTTAAATCTTTTATCTATCATTCATATTTCCCATACGACTCATGATATACCCGATGTCCACTTTTATCATTACCCGGTCAAAGGTAACTTTTAATGTAGTCAAAGTATATTAATCATCGTATAGAAATATAATGATCTCAAGTCAGAGGATCATTACACCATTATCACTGTGAGTCTTTCTTATGACTTTATTAAACATGAAGAATCTCACTGTGGGTCTGTCCAGTACCATGTACTCCTGCATGTACCTATGTGTTGACTTTAGTATCCCCATACTTATAACCAATGATATGTGGTTATCTGTCAAATAACATATTAGTCTATTTATGTATTATTATTGTCCTATAATAATAATACTCGACTAGGGACATTTAAGAATATGATATATTATATAATCTCAAGTTCAAGTCATGTACTAAACTATATAATGTGTATCATGATTCTAAGGACATTTATTATGCTAACAAATATATCGCAGTAATTAAAGTCATAATAAATATGTTTATTGAATAATCAATTGACATAAAGGTTTATCAAAATAAACATTGTATTGCCTCTAGGGCACCTACACCTACAATCTCCCACTTGCACTAGAGCCAATCACCCATGTATCTAATACCCATAGAACTAGTGTGACTGTTGTGCTTCTTCTGCGACAAGCCTTTGGTCAGTGGGTCTGCAATGTTATCATTTGTGTGCACTTTACATATGTGTATGTCACCCCTTTCATTAATCTCTCGAATGAGGTGATATCTCCTGAGTATGTGTTTGGTTCGGGAGTGAGCTCTAGGTTCTTTAGCCTGTGCAATGGCTCCATTATTATCGCAGTATAGATCAATGGGATCTGCGATCGATGGAACCACTCCCAAATCAGAAATGAATTTTCGAATCCAAACAGCTTCCTTAGCCGCTTCACAAGCTGCAATATACTCAGCCTCCATTGTAGAATCAGCTACTGTTTCTTGCTTTGAACTCTTCCAACTTACAGCACCTCCGTTTAGACAAAACACAAAACCAGACTGTGATACAGTATCATCCCTGTCTGTTTGAAAACTTGCATCGGTGTAACCTTTTACAACCAGTTTTTCCTCTCCTCCATACACCAAGAATGAATCTTTAGTCCTTTTCAAGTACTTTAGAATATTCTTGACAGTTGTCCAGTGACCTTCACCTGGATTAGATTGGTATCTGCTTGTCATGCTTAAAGCATACGAAACATCTGGGCGAGTACATACCATCGCATACATGATGGATCCAATTGCTGAGGCATATGGAACCTTATTCATGCGGTCCTTGTCATCCAATGATTTCAGACACTGATCTTTAGAGATCGTTATCCATTGAGACACGGGGACATATCCCCTTTTTGCATTTTGCATACCAAAATGATGCAAAACCTTATCGATGTATGTACTCTGACTTAGACCGATCATCCTTCTAGATCTATCCCTATAGATCCTCATTCCTAGAATGTAGGATGCTTCTCCTAAGTCTTTCATAGAGAAGTTGCTCCCTAACCAAATCTTAACAGCCTTGAGAGAAGGTATGTCATTCCCCATTAGTAGTATGTCATCAACATATAGTTCTATGAATGCCACATGGCTCCCACTAACCTTCTTGTAAACACAAGGTTCATCTTCGTTTTGAACAAAGCCATACTCTTTCACTGTTTCATCAAAACGGATATTCCATCTCCTAGAGGATTGCTTCAATCCATAAATGGATCGACGTAATTTACATACCTTGCTAACATTCCTTGGATCGACAAAACCTTCAGGTTGTGTCATGTACACATCCACATCCTTTTCAAGGATTCCGTTAAGGAAGGCTGTTTTGACATCCATTTGCCAGATTTCATAATCATGGAATGCTGCAATAGCAAGCAAAATCCTTATGGACTTGACCATAGCCACTGGTGAGAAAGTCTCATCATAGTCAATACCATGAATTTGTCTGAAACCTTTTGCAACCAGCCTTGCTTTATAGGTCTGAACATTTCCATCCATGTCAGTTTTCTTCTTGAAAACCCATTTGCACCCTATGGGTTTTACCCCTTCAGGTGGATCAACCAAAGTCCATACTCGGTTTTCGTACATGGAATCCATCTCGGATTTCATGGCTTCTAGCCATCTCTTAGAGTCTGGACTGTTCATAGCATCTTGGTATGTGAGAGGCTCATCTTCGTCTATGAGCATCAAATCACCACATTGAGTCAAGAGAAATCCATATCTCTCTGGCTCATGGCGAATTCTACCAGTTCTACGAACAACCTGTGTTTGTTGAGCATTATCATTATCCTGCTCTTGTTCCACTTCAGGTTCAATACTATTTTGTGGTTCTCGATCTTCATCGAGGTCTATAGTTCTCCCACTGTTTCTTTTGGAAATAAAATCTCTTTCCATGAAAACAGCATCTCGAGCAATGAACACTTTCTGCTCAGAAGGACTATAGAAATAGTACGCCTTTGTTTCCTTAAGGTATCCCACAAAATTGCACTCTTCATATTTAGGTCCAAGCTTGTCAGATACTTGACGCTTCACAAACGCCTTGCATCCCCAAACTTTCATAAAGCTCATGCCTGACCGTTTCTTCTCCCATATCTCATATGGAGTCTTTTGAACCTTCTTAGTAGGAACACGGTTAAGTGTGAAAGCCGCTGTTTCTAGAGCATAACCCCAGAAACTAATTGGAAGATCTGCATGACTCATCATCGATCGCACCATGTCCAACAAGGTGCGATTTCTCCTCTCTAAAACTCCATTCCATTGAAGTGTACCTGGCGGAGTGAGTTGTGATACAATACCACACTCCTTTAAATAATCTTTAAATTATGTGCTCAAGTATTCTCCTCCACGATCAGATCGTAAGATTTTAATACTTGCACCTCCGCCAATTTGCTTCTCTACTTCAGCCTTGTATTCTTTGAACTTTTCAAAAGAATCGGATTTATTCTTCATAAGATATACATATCCATATCTACTGAAATCATCAGTAAATGTTATGAAGTAGTAGTAGCCTCCTCTAGCCATCACACACATTGGGCCACATACATCACTATGTATTAGCTCCAGACGTTCAGTGACCCTTTGACCCTTACCAGTGAAAGGGGCTTTAGTCATTTTACCAAGCAAACAAGATTCGTATTCTTGGTATGATTCAAAATCAAACTTATCCAAGTATCCATCCTTATGTAATTTGGATATGCGTTTCTCATTTATATGGCCTAGACGACAATGCCAGAGGTATGTTTGATTTGAGTCATTAACTTTAAGTCATTTGTTTTCTATATTACAGACAGGATTATCTAAGTCAAGAACATATAAACCATTAAACAAACGCGCAACACCATAGGTTAAATCATTCAAAGCAAAAGAGCAACTGTTGTTCTTTATTGTAAACGAAAAACCTTTCTTGTCCAAACAAGAAACAGAAATAATGTTTCTGCGAATCGCAGGCACGTAATAACAATTCTCCAGTTTTAAAACTAGCCCAGAGGGCAAAGATAAATAATAGGTTCCTACAGCTAAAGCAGCAACTCTTGCTCCGTTGCCAACTCGTAGGTCCATTTCTCCTTTAGCCAATGTCCTACTTCTCTGCATTTCCTGCACATTTATACAAATGTGAGAAGCACATCCGGTATCCAATACCCAAGATGTAGAAATAGACAGATTGACTTCTATAACATATATACCTGAATTAGAAGCTTGCTCAGCCCTCTTTTTCTTCAGATCCTCCAAGTAAACTGAACAGTTTCTCTTCCAGTGACCAGTTTTCTTACAGTAGTGACATTCACCCTTAGCGACCCCACCTTTAGGCTTTAAAGCCTGTTTAGGACCGGACTTTGGCTTGGGTGTAGAATCAGAACCTGTCTTCTTCTTACCCTTCCACTTGCCTTTCCCTTTGGCCTTACCTTTATTGCCCACCATCAGTATGAGAGCAGGTTCAGCCGTCTTCATGTTGGTCTCATATGTTCTCAACATAGCCAACAATTCAGTAGGTGTTTTGTCAAATTCATTCATATTGTAGTTCATAACAAACTGAGTGAATTTGTTGTTCAAAGAATTCAAGATTAGGTCAATACCAGTTTCCGGACCAATCGGGAAACCCAAAGTATCAAGATACTCAATGTAACCAATCATCTTCAGAACATGTGGGCCAACTGGTTCACTTGCCCCTTGTTGGCAGTTAAAGAGTGACTTGCTCGTGTTGAACCTTTCTTGACGAGTTTGGCTTGCAAACATGCTTTGCAAGTGCTCATAGATAGTATATGCATCCATATGCACATGCTGTCTTTGAAGCTCAGCACTCATAGTTGCCAACATAAGACATGCAACATCAGTTGCATCATTCTCATCCTTTGTGTGGGCCGCTCGTTCCTCAACAGTAGCGCCCTCAGGAAGGGGACCTGCCGGAGGAATATCAATGACATGAAGCTTGCGCTCCTGCCTGAGGACAATCCTCAAATTCCTCTGCCAGTCTAGGAAGTTGTTTCCTCCTGTCAGCTTATCCTTCTCAAGGACAGATCGTACGGATAGTGTGTTTGTGTTGTTTGTCATTACTTGGTATCTACAATGATAATATCACAAAATAAACATTAGATTGTCTGCGTTATTTATTATGTTCAAATGATTATGATACATTCATAATATATCTCCCACTATTTTTATCAAATTAATAGCCCTTACTATTAATTTGGAAAGTATATCCCATAATTCTTTCTAGTGAGCCAAGATCCATATTTCGTCATGTCTTAAGTCAACCACTAGAAGTCCTTAAGAATGATTATTTAGGTAGACAACATTTGTCAATTATATAATTCTTGGATAGTTTGGTGAGCAACGATTGATCTTATCTATCAAATAAATCTTTAACCAAACTCCATGCTTCTAAGTTCATAATTGTTGAATATAACCGTTTACTTTCACCTTATTATGACGACTCAGTTAAGTTTGACCCAATGATATAACGGCCGAATATAACCGTTTATATTCGTCGCATCTCACCATGATAGATAGGAGTCCCCTGCCACTGACAGTCTTTCCCCTAATCGATCTAGGATTCGATGAGTGTTCATTCATTGGAAAGCATCCGATTAAAACTTAATATTTTCTTAAGGGGTTTAGAAAATTTACGACGATCATGATCATATCATGAAGAGATCCTCAATTTTTCCTTGAACCAAATATTTCAAATCGACATCTTAAATTGTTCATTTCCCAGGTAGATGGAGGATACCAGTGGTCACACTTAAAACCCATCAGCCTTACGAATATGCATATCCGCTTTTGTCAGAAAATCCCAGTTATAGATATCAAAAATTCATATTTAATTCCGTGTTTTAAAATCCATATTTCATAAACACAAGGATCTCATGATCGTTCGTTTGTTAATTTTAAAATCTTAAATCGTTAAAGATTTTATCTTGTTTAGCATGGCAAGCGTGGCATGGGTGACGTATCTAATACATGCATACATCATTAATCTAATTAAAGCATGCATCTTCTACTCTACACATACATTCATACATTAATATGTAAAGTGCAGTATGTAAACGTGCTTGGTTATGGCCCCTTTCCTATGTGATCCTTTCGAGCTAATGAAAGGATCAAAGTCAATCTATGGTGGTAAAATATAAATACAATTACATGTCTTCATTCTTCTTGTATCCATGGGTGCTTGCTCCTCTTCTTGGATCATCCTTCAATCTTCAAGTACATTACATGGAATAATTGAATACAACCTATACTAATGTACTTACATAAGAAAACTCGAGTTACATTCGAGGTTAAACAATTACAAGAATGAAGAAAACGACATGCAAGTCGTATTTATAAAACCAAAACCAAAACCATTAATCTAAGGGTCTAAGGGCCATAACCAGCACCATGCTCAAGTACACAAAAGAAAATATTGCGGGGTTCCGGGGCGACAGCCCCTGGGTGGGGTCGAGCTGGGTTTAGACACTCTGCCTTTCAAGAGTTTATAAATTCTGCCAGTCCATCAGAGTTTACTGCTAAACTCTGATCAGCACAGTCCATCAGAGTTTACTGCTAAACTCTGACCAGAGACCATTAGAGTTTGTTATACTCTAACCATGCTCTATACTCTGACCTGACCATCAGAGTTTATTAAACTCTGAGCGAGTCCATCAGAGTTTGTTAAACTCTGACCCGGCTCTAATTTTACAAACTCTGATCAGACACAGAATATACATTCTCTGACAGTTACATACTGATTCGAAATCAGAAAATTTTTTATTTTCGAAGACCAATCCTATTCAGAAATCTTCAATTTCTGAACTATAGATCATATCTGTTGGCCTTTTTCCCCACTGCAACTTATACAGTTTCAGAAGCATGTATCATATACATACTTATCATATCCCAGTTAACAGATCATGTCCAACATAATCTGTCCACCAGTTTGTATCATATACAAACTGACCCTCATGCATAATATACAAATCGCAATAAGGCATATAAATCAGTCATGACAAATCATTAACATGCTAGTATCAGAATCTATATACTCATCATATGAATAACAATTCGAATATACATGGCAGTAGCATGGCAGAAGCATTCACCAAAACAGGCATGTATGCATCAAATACATAAAACACGTAACCAAATCAGTCCCTTATACACGTAGCTCTGATACCATTGTTGGGTTCCGAGGCATAAAACGCAGCGGATTAAACGTAAATATAACGAAAAATTTTCGGAACTTAAACCCTAGGATCCGTGTATAAGCTTGGAAAGATTATGGTGAAACGGAATCATACCTTTGTTTGGTCTTGACTACTACGAACTCAACGGAGATCCTAACTTTCACGACTTGTGTCTTCCTCTCGAAAACACCTCTATGGTATCCACACGAGCACCTTCAAGAACGTCTCACGATCTCGATTATGGAACGGATGTACTAGCCTCCTCTAGATGATTTCGAAACTGCCTTTGATGTGCTTGCTGCTGCTGCTGCCTCGATAGGGTTTTTCTTATCAAAAAACTTATGACCTATTAACCCTACATTATCTACTTATAATGGCTGGTTAATAGACCCATAACAGCAACCCATAACAACAAAGCCTAACCCATGTAGGTTTAGGATTAAATAATAAAACCGAATAACTAAGTCACACTTAATTATTAAGGGCAGAATTCAAATTCGAATTTATATTATTTCAATTAATTAAGTCTCACTTAATTAATATAATAAAATTCGAAATAATCATCAATTAATTTAAATCTATAATTTAAATTAACTATTCCTCTAAGTACTCTATGTGTGTGACCCTATAGGCTATTATTTAATTAGCAATAATTTTATTCTCCAATAAAATTATAAACAATGAGCGGTATCTAGTAATACATCATTGCTACCCAATTAAATAATAATTAAATCGTGATTCGATAAAACCTTTCGTGATTAATGTTTCCGTGTAATATAATCCTTTTAACCATATATATTATAGATTAAACTCGAGGCATGTATTTAGTCATCCTCTTCAACATTTAATCCAGGTTTACTTGATCCATGAGTAGACTATGAAAACAAATCATTATTTGAGCATGACCATGCATTTTATAGTCTCACTCAATCAAGAGGCCAATAATATCTCTCCTAATTATAGGAGGGTTAAATCCTTTATCTATCATTCATATTTCTCATACGACTCATGATATACCCGATGTCCACTTTTATCATTACCCGGTTAAAGGTAACTTTTAATGTAGTCAAAGTATATTAATCATCGTATAGAAATATAATGATCTCAAGTCAGAGGATCATTACACCATTATCACTGTGAGTCTTTCTTATGACTTTATTAAACATGAAGAATCTCACTGTGGGTCTGTCCAGTACCATGTACTCCTGCATGTACCTATGTGTTGACTTTAGTATCCCCATACTTATAACCAATGAGATGTGGTTATCTGTCAAACAACATACTAGTCTATTTATGTA
The DNA here is from genome assembly GCA_028671895.1 of Oenanthe sinensis. Classification (NCBI taxonomy): domain Eukaryota; kingdom Viridiplantae; phylum Streptophyta; class Magnoliopsida; order Apiales; family Apiaceae; genus Oenanthe; species Oenanthe sinensis. Next base: position 4,907,339 of record CM053809.1, on the reverse strand, counting down.
TTATTATTGTCCTATAATAATAATACTCGACTAGGGACATTTAAGAATATGATATATTATATAATCTCAAGTTCAAGTCATGTACTAAACTATACAATGTGTATCATGATTCTAAAGACATTTATTATGCTAACAAATATATCGCAGTAATTAAAGTTGTTTTCCCAGTCGTACAAGTAGAAGGGGGGGTTGAATACTTGTATGTCTTTTCTGCCCGATTTAAAATCAAATTGAGAACAAACTCAAACACAAAAATATGAATAAGTACTGTTTTGTATTATTGATTTGTGAATACAAAACTCTCCTAGGGTGTACACAAACCCTAGCAGCTTCTCTGTGTTTATCACAGCAACTCTCTCTATTTCTATGCTCTCACAAAATTTCACTCAGATGATTATGTTTCGACTTCCACACATTTACAATTAGGTTACATAGAGTTTATATAGAGAGCTGCCTATCAACTAATAACAGAAAGATAAATTACAATAGGAATAGAATTCCTAATTATTAGTTGACAGTTTCCTTCTAGAATTCTCTTTCTTTCCCACAGCATATCTGCAATATATTTATCCTGATCTTCGAAGACTTTCCATTCCTGTTATCTTCTTCCAAATTTATCCTCATCTGTATAGACTCTGAAATCTTCAGACTCTGATGATCTTCAGACTCTGATCACATGTAGACTCTGATAGATCACAGACTCTGATAGTGTATAGACTCTGATCACCTTCCAGACTCTGATCTTCATGCAGACTCTGGTTTCACTTTCTATAGAAATTCTTCTAAGTACAAGTAACATGAATGTTGACTGTCTAGACTCTGATTATTCATTTCCGAGACTAGAAAGACTTATTACAGATAAACTAATCTAGACCCTGTTCTAGTATTTTGTACATCATCAAATGAATATATCCCTAACAATCTCCCCCTATTTATGCTTTATAAAATGTAAGCATAAATCAAGGTTTGATGATGTCAAAACTAAAGAATAAAACTAATAATCTAGAACAGTATAAAAGAATTAAAAAAGAAAAAGAATTACTTCTCATTTAATCTTCTCAAAGGCTGGATTGTTCTTCAAAAATGAGTTTAGCATATTTTCTTCCACAATTGCAAGAGCTTCACCAACAAACTTCTTTAATTTCTTCATTTCTTCATTTGAACATTTAATTTGACAGTAAGCTGCTCTCAGATCATTTGCACTGCTTTCTTGATCTTTTAAGTCCTTCAACATCAGAACACTAACTTTCCCACTCATAGGCTGAAACCCAAAGTAATGACCCACACCTTCTTGAAATTTAATCTGTTTTTCCTCCAATGGCATGACTTGATCATTTCCCTCAGTATCAATATATTTTAAAGAAAATTTGCCCATTTGTCGATTTGCCTGTCTGTGCAAAATCAGCTTCCTATCAATCTCCTTGAACCATTTGTGTGTGACAGCTTCTTTGCTCTTGTTAACTTCATAAGCAATTTGAAGTAGGAATCTAATATACTATAGTTCCTCAGCCTGTTTGAAAAAGATAAAATTTGACTGACTAATCCATCTTACACTTCCACCTTCTAAGAAGTAAACCAGCATCTCATTCTTCACCTTTTCTGTACCTCCCTGACCTCCTTGTATCTTCGTTTCAAAAACATTATACACAATTTGAGCAGACACCACTTTATTTAAGTGCTTCTGAGTGATCTTCTCAAACTGCCTATCTGTCAAGGATTGAGGATCCCTGGTTAGAGTAGATGTTCTGTCAATGTCAGATTCTTCAAATCCTCCAAGACCTATCTTCTTTTTAGCTCTAAGTTGCAGATTTGATTGACTGCACTTCCAGTATGAAGGTTCTTGAGTTTGATCAGAGTCTGACTTCTTTCTTTGCTTATCAGAGTCTGACTTAGACTCTGATTTCCCATGTCTAGTCCCTGACTGATGTGTTTGAGTTTTCGATACTCCAGATTGCTTTTGTTGCACACCATCAGGACCCTTAGAACCATGAGAACTATCTCCATCATCACCATCTCTCCTCCTTTTAACTCCCCTTGATTGATTCTTGCATCCCTCATCCTTATATCTCCTGGAGGACTCACCTTGCTTCACCTTCTCCCCCTTTTTGACATCATCATTACTAGTGACAGCCAAAAGAATCTGTTCAAGAACAGTGGAGATATTTGCCTGGGCTGCAATAACTGAATCAACCTTAGTGGTCAAATCAGAAACTGTAGTTTGAAGAGAGGCTTGAGTGGTAGTGATAGCAGCTAGAGCATCTTTAAAAGCGACCTCTTTGGATAATTGAAGAGAGTGAATTCTGTCAAATCTTGTATTGAGCAGAGAAGTTGTATTATCAACACCAGTGAGCTTTGTTTGAATATGAGAAATGTCCTGAACCACACTGGATAACTGAGCAGCAACATCAGGCAGCTTAGCTTTAACAGCTCCATCTAAGACTTGATCTTCGTCACTAAGATAGTAACCATGTTCCTGTTGAAAAGATTTTTTCTGAAAAGCCTTATGTCTCTCAGAAAGATGAATATCCAAAATACACTCAAAAGAATCTTTATCATTGATGCCTCTTTGCTGTGCAGACTCCCAAGACTGAGGAAACACCTGATCAAAATAGATAAAAGAAGGAGTAACAAGATCATCATCTGTAGAATTGCATTCCTCAGCAACAGGCTCTGGCTTTATGAATGGAGGTGTAGACTCTGGTGGTGGTGTAGACTCCGAAACTACAAACGGGACTACAGACCCTGACTCCTCCTGAGAGTGATCAGAGACTGTAGACTCTGGAAGTCTAGCCCTTATAGGCATTAATAAAAGAGGTTCTTCTGACTTCAATGTTGCAGCCTCAGTGAAAATGACAGGGTTATCCACCAAAGCCTCCATGACTCTATCTGCTCTCCTTGCTAGAGAATCCACCAGGTGAAGTTGGGGTCTCTGTGTAAATGATTTCTGAGCAGCAAGAGCCTCCTCCTGTTTGCCAATCTGCACAATCAAACATAGTGAATTGTCAACCATCCCCTGCTCCAACTCATTGGACCAACTCTTTGGAAAATCTTGATCCCAATAAGTAAAGCTAGGTTCAGGATACCCTATTCTCTCATGCTCACAGTGGGGTTGGACACCCACTTTCTCAATCTCACTCAGGCTCTCTACAGCCTTTTCTATCTCTCCTTTTGCCTGGTCCAGTGCCAGCCTCTCAGAAATTTTTTCACTCAATTTGGAGGGTGCACTCAATAAACCTACAGAAGAGGGGTTGAGAGATAAAAATGGTGCTTCAATACCTGAACCACCTTGATGGAGGGGAACCCCTTCAAATGTCTGAAGGCTAGGGGTTTCCACCAAGGGGTGAGCATCAACAGATTCTGAACCCTTACTAGCATCTTCTCTCTTTTCAGAGTCTGTTGGCTCCAGTATTCCAGTCTCAGGGTCTACTCTAGACTCTAACTGCTTCAGCATGACTTCATTAGAAGCCAGAGTCTGAGTGTCACCATCTTTGACTGTTTGTGCATGAGACTCCCCCTCAAGGTGGATAGACTCTGATAGAATAAATTGGGAAATTTCTTCATGAGCATCCATCAGAGTCTGTCCTCCCATATCACTGGGGTTCTCATCAGCTCTTTGGTGAGTTGTCAAGGAGGGCTCAACAGCATACTCCCCTGCCCCACTATCACCCAACCTCTGACTAGGTGGTTCTTGTGTGGGTGAGGCAGACTGAGCATCTTTATCACTAGTCACCACTGGTGCACTAGTCCCATCCTCCAACTGCCTTGCACCACCTGCTACCTCCTGTTGTTCTTCAAGAATAAATGCATCCAACTTGTGATGAAAGGCCCTGAGATGGATTGCATTGATTGCCTGGGCATCTGTGAGATTGAAGAGGTCCTGCAGTTCCCTTCTTACTCTTTGAAAATATGTGCCCTTAAATTGATCCAGTCTACTTTGGTAGGTTGGATAGATGTATTTGTTGGCAATTGTACCTATATTATGGACAAGATAGTCAGCCACCTGTCTTGACAGAGGTTGAATTTGAGAGATCCATTGAATGGCTGTCCTGTAGGTAACTCCATTATCCCAAATTGCTTCATAGTTAAAAACTGGTTGCTCAATCTCAGTTTCCAACTCAACAACAGACTCTGAGGCTCTCCTTTTGTGGACCTTAAGCTTTTTAGGCTTCTTTGGAATTTGCTGTTCAGAGTCTGGCACACCTAGTGCTTTGAGAACTGCATTTGTTCTGCCTTCTATGAGCCCAGCTGCTTGTTCTTGGAATGAAGAGTTGAATAGGTAGCTATAAAGATTTTTGACCACATCCTGTGCAGACATTTGTAGCTCCTGTTCCATTCTCTTCCTTAGGGCTTCATAGGTTGAAAGAAAATCCAAGACTTGAGATTTAGTCTGATATTGCTCTGGATCTTCAACTGATTCCACCAAAGGATATAAGAATATCAGTGCCTCATCACTTGGAGTAATGATCTCATCAATTAGGCACGAGGCTGCATCCAATGGCATTCCTTCCCAAAATGTGTCATGATCAGAGTCTAAAGGCAGTCTAGACTCTGACTCAACATTAGACTCTGGTTCAGGTGTTTTCTTGATTTCAGAGTCTGGCTCTGCAGGAGCCTTGGGAGCATCTGTTTCCTGCAAAACAGGGATAGTACTAATAACAGGCTTGTGTGTGTGTGCAGAATAAGCCTTCCTTAACCTTCTGTACTTCTTAGCAAAAGATTTCTCAGGAGACTCAATGTGAGAATCCTGAGGTGCTCCCCTAGGTTTTTCAGAGTCTGTAGCCTTTTGAGGGTCTACAGACTTGGCTTGAAGGTTAGAATCAAGTGTATAATGACCTTCCTTTAGCAAAGAAAGTCCTTCAACAACTTGCTTCTCTAGTGGATTGAGCTCCTCATCACTGTGCTCATCTATAAGCCTAGATTGAATCAATTTTCTTCTCTTTACAACTGGTGCCTGTTGAGAGACACCAGAGGTTGGTTTCTTTTTGGATTTTGGTTTGGAAGATTGTATAATTGAAGGGGATTGGGTGACTTGGGTAGGTGCAGGGGGACTCTGCATTACTTGTTCCTGCACCATTTCACCACCAAAAAATGAAGCATTGTAGATAGAAGGTTTGTAGGATGAGAGTTTTACCTGCATTACCTGTGGATATGTCATTGCAGGTAGACTCTTCTTTTTGTCATCAATTCTCTTAATGTCAGAGAATATCCTCCTTTGCTGTTTGTATGCCTGCACACAGCAATCATCTGCCAACTTGGTTGACATGTCAGGAATAAAGTGATTGAGGAGAATCATAAGAAATCTATGATAGTAGACTTTCTTTCTCCCCTCATGCACATTATTTAATTTTGCTCCCATTTGAGTGAGCAACATATCACCAATGTTGATTATTCTATCAAATAGGAGACTATGACCAATTTGATAAGTAATAGCAGTAATAGCATCAAATCCACTACACTTACCAGTAAAACACTTAGCAATTTGATCGAAGAAAAATGACCATTCTTTCCTTAAGTAAGGCCTAGTTATCTTGCTCATGTTATCTAAGCTAGCAGAATAACCTATTGCCTTAAACATGCTTTTAATGTCATCATCAGATACAATTTCATCAAAAGTAGACTTAACAGGCAGTTTAAACACAGAATTAGCACATCTGCAGTGACATCAAATGTAGTCGAACCAAAGGTAAACATTATTTTACCTGGTTGATCCTGAGAAGGATCAACTACCTTTGCAGTGCTCCATGCTTGTGATACAGCATCCATGTGAATGACTGGTGATGCCTTGAGAATGTAGTGTAGCTCGGATTGCTCCAAGAAATCCATCACAGGGTAGTAGTCAGCGTCTACCCCTTTCCTATCTCCAAGAGCAGCAACATGATTTGTGGTCATGAACTCGAAATCCCCAAATGTGAACGCAATCGCCTTGGGTCCTCTCATGACAGTAGAAACGGCAGCCATTAAAGTTGTTAAGTTGAAAGTGATGGAGAAGCTTGAAGAATTTAGCTAGGGTTCGTAAAAAGCTCTGTGAATATTTTTGCCTTAGAAATCAATTGCAATAAACAAGTGAGTAAATTGTATGAAAAATTCTATTTTGTTCAAGTTGCATACAATACACACGAGTCTACAGCCTGTATCCGGTCAAAAAAATAACTATTACCGCCTATTTCAAGTCATTTGAACATTTTAAATGCAATCAGAGTCTGCAGGCGCGAATTTTAACCGTTTCAGAGTCTAGGCGATAATTTTCTCAGAGTCTACTGACTTTCAGAGTCTACAGACTCGTCAGAGTCTAGACTCTGTCAAGGTAAAATACCAAACAAAATGTTGCACTAACAATTAATCACAGTGTGTTAAGACAGGGACTATAATTAAAGTACATACCTTGCTTCTTTAATTTTGATCACTTACATATTTAACATACCTAATTCACCTACCAGTTTGAGAAAGGTAGATTCATCAAGTGGTTTTGTCAAAATGTCTGCAATCTGTCTGTCAGTTGGAACATAGTGAAGTGTCACAGTACCATTTTCAACATGTTCTCTAATAAAGTGATACCTGACATCAATGTGCTTTGTTCTGGAGTGTTGGACTGGATTCTCTGCAATTTTAATAGCACTAGTATTATCACAATACATAGGAATATTTGAGAATGTTAGTCCATAATCAAGTAATTGATTTCTCATCCACAGGATTTGAGCACAGCAACTTCCAGCTGCAATGTATTCAGCCTCAGCTGTTGAGGTTGATACAGTCTGTTATTTCTTGCTAAACCAAGAAATTAATCTGTTGCCAAGAAACTGGCATTGTCCTGTTGTGCTTTTCCTGTCTACTTTGCATCCTGCATAGTCAGAATCTGAATAACCAATTAGTGAAAAATCTGACTCTCTAGGATACCAAAGTCCAAGAGTTTGTGCCCCCTTGAGATATCTAAAAATTCTTTTCACAGCTATTAAATGTGATTCTCTAGGGTCAGCTTGAAATCTAGCACATAGACAAGTTGCAGACATTATGTCTGGTCTACTAGCAGTTAAATATAACAATGAGCCAATCATACCTCTGTAGCTAGTGTTGTTAACTTTCTTACCCTTTGGGTCAGAGTCTAGCTTTGTGGCAGTTGACATGGGAGTTTTAGCAGTTGCAGAGTCTTGCATATCAAACTTCTTCAACAGTTCTCTTACATACTTTGTTTGATTGATGAAAATTCCATCATCATTCTGTTTGACTTGAAGCCCCAAAAAGAAGTTTAATTCTCCCATCATACTCATTTCATAATTTGACTGCATTAGTTGACTAAACTTTTCACAGAGTTTATCATTAGTAGATCCAAATATAATATCATCAACATAAATTTGGACAACCAAAATATCACCTTTACATTTTCTAATAAAGAGAGTTTTGTCAATGGTACCTCTTGTGAAATCATTTTCCAGAAGAAATTTTGAAAGAGTTTCATACCATGCTCTAGGTGCTTGCTTCAATCCATATAGTGCCTTGTCTAACCTGTAAACATGATCAGGAAACTTTGGATCAACAAATCCTGGTGGTTGCTCCACATAGACTTCTTCTTCCAATTCTCCATTTAAGAAGGCACTTTTCACATCCATCTGATATACCTTGAATTTTGAATGAGCTGCAAAGGCTAGAAACATTCTGATAGCTTTCAATCTTGCTACTGGTGCAAAAGTTTCATCATAGTCAATTCCTTCCTCCTCTGAGTATCCTTTTGCAACTAGCCTTGCTTTGTTTCTTACTACAGTTCCATTCTCATCAAGTTTGTTTCTGTAAACCCATTTTGCACCAACAACAGATCTATTTCTAGGTCTTGGTACTAGTTTCCACACTTTATTTCTCTCAAATTCATTCAATTCTTCTTGCATTGCAATAATCCAATCAGGGTCTTGTAAGGCTTCCTCAATTTTCTTGGGTTCATTCTTTGAGAGAAAACAGCTATAAAGACATTCATTTTGAGTGGTTGTTCTTGTTTGTACACCACTCTCAGGGTCACCAATTATTAAGTCAGGAGTGTGATCCCTTGTCCATTTTCTAGCTGGTGGAAGATTGGTTCTTGAACTTGAAGCTCCCCCTAAGTCATTTGCATCTTCTGTATTTGAGTGAAATTCAAATGAAGAAGCTCCCCCTAAATTGCTTGACTCTGACAAGAGTTTAGAGTTGCTTGATCCAGACCCTGATGAGTTAGACTCTGTCTGTCTAGACTCTGTCTGGATAGACTCTGTCTCGGTAGACCCTGACCTGTTAGACTCTGAATTATTTGGAGTTGAATTTTCTGGCTCCCCCTCAGAATGTGCAGGTTCCTGTGTTAGTTCAGGATTTATTCTACGGTCTTCATCCTCTTCTTCTTCATTTATCTCAGAACTTTTTAGATTTTCAAATTCCAGTGTTGTAGACTCTGACTCATCCTGCAATTCTGTAAACTTTTTATCATCAAATGCAACATGAATAGATTCCATAACAATTTTGGTTCTGAGATTAAACACTCTGAATGCTTTTGTGTTTGATGCATATCCAAGAAAGATTGATTCATCTGCCTTGGCTTCGAATTTGCTTAGATTTTCAGGATGTACTTTCAGTACATAACACTTGCATCCAAATATGTGAAAGTGTTTTACACTTGGCTTCTTGTCCTTTATCATTTCATAGGGAGTCTTTCCATGCATGTTTATTAGAGTGCAGTTTTGAGTGAAACATGCTGTATTGACTGCCTCAGCCCAAAAATATACTGGCAGCTTAGACTCTGCCAACATTGTTCTGGCAGCTTCTATGAGTGTCCTATTCTTTCTTTCCACAACTCCATTTTGTTGAGGAGTTCCTGGCGCAGAAAATTGTTGAGTAATTCCCTTTGATGCACAGTGGTTCTCCATGATTGAATTCTTGAATTCAGTACCATTGTCACTCCTCAGAATTCTTACTATTTTCTTTGATTTTCTTTCCAGAAAAGTGATATGATCTATTATGTGTTGAGAAGCTTCATCCTTTGAATGTAGAAAGAAAACCCATGTGAATCTTGTAAAATCATCTACAATAACAAGAGTATATTTATTTTTGTTAATTGACATAACATTTACTGGACCAAATAAATCAAGATGTAGTAAATAAAAGGGTTCAGAAATGGTATTTATTGTCTTGCTCTTGAAGGATGATTTCCTTTGTTTTCCAAGTTGACATGCTTCACAAAGTCCATCTTGTACAAAATCAACATGTGGTAATCCTCTTACAAGATTCTGTTTAACCAACTTGTTGAGTGTTTTGAAGTTGATGTGTGACAGTTTCTTGTGCCATTTCCAGCTTTCTTCAGTTGAGGCCTTGCTGTATAGACATGTGACTTCATTGTTTATGCAATCCTCCAAGCTGGCTTCATAAATGTTACCATGTCTGTTTCCTTTGAAAACCACAATGCCTGTTTCTTTGTGAGTTATAAGACACTCTTTGTTGTCAAAGCCAGTATGGTAACCTTTGTCTCCAAGTTGACTTATGCTTATTAAATTGTGCCTTAAGCCATCAACTAGAGCTACTTGTTCAATGATGACATTCCCAAGTACAATCTTGCCATAGCCCAGTGTTTGTCCTTTGTTGCCATCTCCAAATGATACTTCTGGGCCAGCCATTTCCTCAAAGTCTGTAAGCAGGGATTTCTTTCCAGTCATATGTCCTGAGCATCCACTGTCCAGGATTAGGGTTACTTTCTTTACCCTAGCTCTCTGCATACATAAAGCAACTAGTTAGATGTTTTGAGGACCCAAACAGTTTTGGATCCTTTTCTACTATTTTTAGGAGAAACAGGCTTAATAATTTTCACCTTTGGCTTACCTGTCTCTTTTGTTGCTCTAGACTGTGGTGGAGTCTTATCAGTGTCATACCAACTCTTATCAATAGAAGATTTTAGCTCATAAAAATTGTAATACAAATCATGATAGTCCCTACACGTATATATAGAATGAAATATGCTACCACAGTGATAACAAGGTTTCTGTGGTATGTAGTGACTTTTCAGAGTCTGAGAAGGACTAGACTCTGATTTCTTCTCAATCTTTGCTTTACAATCTATAGCCAAATGGTTGTGGTTGCCACATCTATAACACTTCTTTCTAGGAGCATTAGGATCCTTTTGGTAATTGTTTGCCTTATTAATTCCTTCCTTACCATTCCTATTTCTCCTAGTTTTGGTAGACTCTGATAAGTTCTCTAGCCTTTCTTTTAATTTTGACTTAGACAAGTACCCTATATTAATATTTTTCTTAGAGTTATTTGCTCCTGTTTCATCTGTCTTTTTGTTATCAACAGGGGGACTAATGACAGATGAGTTTGTGGTTTCAGATTTTTCTTTAGGTGTCACAAACTTAACAGGAACAAATGTACTTTTGTCTTTAGTCTTATTAACTTGGCTAGCTTCTTCACTGTTATCATTCTCAACAATAGGTCTTTTGTCTTGACTCTTGTCATAGCCTAGACCAGCAGTTTGACACACATTTTGATTATTGAGAATTTCTTGAACTTTTCTACCAGAGTCTGTCCAAACTTTAAACTTAAGCCTTTCTTCTTCTAGTTCTTTCCTAACATAGTCATAGGCTTTCAAAATTTCAGTGTAGTTATGACTATATTTCTCAGAATCCTTTTTGTATTGTTCCATTAATAATAACTCAGATTCTACATGACAATTCCTTTTAGTTAAGGCTAAATTTTCTTCTCTCAACCTTTCACTTTCACTAGTGAGAGACCTACATGTTGTCATAATTTTATTAACCTCACTTTTCACAATCTCTATGCCATCAGAGTCTAAATTAATTAAGGATTCAGGAGTAAAGATTGATACCTGAGTTTTAGGAGATGAGGGTTCTTTGGGAGACTGTGATTTTCTTGAGGAGGATGCCATTAGTGCTAGATTTTCATAATCAATTTCATCCTCTGAGCTTGAGTCTGCCCAGTCCTTTCCTGTTGATAGAAGTGCTTTTCCTTGACTTTTTGACTTTCTGCATTCACTGGCAAAGTGCCCCAATATTCCACAGTTGAAACATTTGACCTTTGCTTTGTCAAGTTTGATAATTGTACTTTTGCTCTTCTCAACCTTTTCATCTTCCTTCTTGAATGATGGCCTTTTGCTAAATTTGCCAGTTCTTTTGTTGAATTTCATTCTTTTGAAATTTTTAGCAAACATAGCCATTATTTGACTAAGATCAACCTCTTCATCAGAATCAGAGTCTGTGTCAGTAGACTCTGACTCCACAGCAGCTTTACCCTTCTTCCTTGAATCCTTGATTCTAGCTTCTGTGGGTTGTTCCTGTTGTTCTTTCTCAGACTCCAGTAAGAGTGCCACAGATTTTGTCTTTACAGACTTCTTATTCTTCCTCTATTGCATCTCCAAATCATATGTCTTGAGTCTGCCATACAATTCTTCTAGAGTTAGTTCATCCAAATCTCTAGCTTCTCTTATGGCTGTAGTCTTATTGTCCCACTCTTCAGGAAGTGCTCTCAGAAACTTGGTATTCGTATCTTCAGAATCATAAACCTTACCAAGCATAGCCATCTCATTCAAGAGTTTTGTAAACCTATCATACATCTCAGTGATAGATTCTCCAGATTTTGCTTCAAAGTACTCATACTCTTGAATGAGCAAAGACCTAGCATTCTTCTTGACATCTTTAGTCCCTTGACAGTGCACCTCAAGTTTTGTCCACATCTCCTTAGCAGTCTTGCATGATATGACACAGTTAGTTAGAACAGAATCTAAACTGTTAAAGAGAATGTTCTTTACTTTTGCCTCCTTAAGGACATTTTCTTTGTCCTCTTTTGTCCATTCAGCCTTTGGTTTCTCAACGAGGTGTTCTTCAGTTATTTTGCCTTCCTCATTGATTTGAGGCACAATTTTTAAGGGCACAAAGGGTCCTTCATTAATCCTGTCAAGATAGTCAGGGTCTGTTGCTTCCAGATGGTGCAACATCTTAACCTTCCAGTGGGTGAACTCGTTTCTCTTAAGCATAGGAATCTTAGAATTGCCATCTTTGTTTCCAGACATCTTTGATCGATTTTAAACGTTAGGCTCTGATACCAATTGTTTTCCCAGTCGTACAAGTAGAAGGGGGGGTTGAATACTTGTATGTCTTTTCTGCCCGATTTAAAATCAAATTGAGAACAAACTCAAACACAAAAATATGAATAAGTACTGTTTTGTATTATTGATTTGTGAATACAAAACTCTCCTAGGGTGTACACAAACCCTAGCAGCTTCTCTGTGTTTATCACAGCAACTCTCTCTATTTCTATGCTCTCACAAAATTTCACTCAGATGATTATGTTTCGACTTCCACACATTTACAATTAGGTTACATAGAGTTTATATAGAGAGCTGCCTATCAACTAATAACAGAAAGATAAATTACAATAGGAATAGAATTCCTAATTATTAGTTGACAGTTTCCTTCTAGAATTCTCTTTCTTTCCCACAGCATATCTGCAATATATTTATCCTGATCTTCGAAGACTTTCCATTCCTGTGATCTTCTTCCAAATTTATCCTCAACTGTATAGACTCTGAAATCTTCAGACTCTGATGATCTTCAGACTCTGATCACATGTAGACTCTGATAGATCACAGACTCTGATAGTCTATAGACTCTGATCACCTTCCAGACTCTGATCTTCATGCAGACTCTGGTTTCACTTTCTATAGAAATTCTTCTAAGTACAAGTAACATGAATGTTGACTGTCTAGACTCTGATTATTCATTTCAGAGACTAGAAAGACTTATTACAGATAAACTAATCTAGACCCTGTTCTAGTATTTTGTACATCATCAAATGAATATATCCCTAACAAAAGTCATAATAAATATGTTTATTGAATAATCAATTGACATAAAGGTTTATCAAAATAAACATTGTATGGCAGGATTCCCTAACAGATTTTAAAATCTTAGGATAACCCATCTCAAAGAGGTGAGGCTCCACTAGACAGCGATTTAGCAATTGCTATTGAGTCTGGTGCTGAGACAGTGCTTATGCATGATAGATCAAGAACACCTCTATGAGGCAATTCTCCACTTGATAGTGATTCAGTTAATTCTGATGAATCAGGTGTTGGGAATATAACTGAATTGACGTATTTCACTTGCAGGTACATAATGTTATACATGGAATGTAGAGTGAAAGTGAGAGAGAGAAACACTTACGTAAAAGTGAGGGAGAGATACACTTGAGTGAGAGATAGGGAAAGAAAGAGTGAAACACTTCAAAGTGCTCGACACTTAAGTGTAAACACTAACAGAATGTAGTAGAAGTGAGGAAACCATAGACCAAACACTTACCCTTGCTACTTGCTACTTCTAAAAGAAAAGCTACTATGTTTTCCCGATCAATGACAAACTTGAACTTTCTTTGGAAGACAAGGCATTTGAAAGATCACGGGTCATTGGAGGATTCCTCAACTAAGGGGGAGAATTTAGTATACAATAAAAAGCAGAAAAAAGAGAAGGTCTTATATTCTTATCCTTATAGGAGAATTTAGACAAGAAAAAGAATAAAATTTTATCTTCTAATCCTTATGGGAAATAACAGAATTTGGGAGAATCAAGAAATTGTATCCTATACTTGAAAGGAGTTGTCATTAGAGGATTCCTCATTCAATTGGGATGTACAGAAAAAAATTGACACTTCTATGATCATCTAAAGAGGAGAAGAAGATAGAGAAGAATCACATTCTCAGAGGGAGAACATTACTTGAGCTATGTTCTATGTTCTTTTGAAGATGTTCCCATGAATTTTAATTCTTATGAAGCTCTGTTTATGATAAGTTCTTTAAGTTCAACTATGATGGATTTTGAAGTAGAGAAAGCTCAAACACAGACAGAAATGAAGATGATACTATATGAATATCAGTTCAGTGCTAGAGGAACAAACATCTTTCATTCCAGGTACAAAAGAATTCTGGAAATGTAGAATATGATCCAGAAAAACCAGTAGCATTATTTACAAGTCCCAAACCATTAATTTTTCTAGTTATTAGTTAACTTATCCTCTCTATGAGATTTGTTTGCTAAGTTTAACAATCAAATAGGGGGAGATTGTTAGTGAGATTACGAAGCCGTATGAATAGTAATTGTGATAACTAAACACTAGAACATGACAAGTAAATAATACTATGCCTACACAGAAATCTGGAAGAAATGAAGACAAGGCAGATACAGTGAATCAAGACATTAGAAGAAGTTTTGAAGTCTACTACAGGTCACTAAAAGAAGTTCATTAATATGTCCAAGCCTCAGTGAAAAATAATGTGTAAAGACTTTCAGGGTTTTAGAAGTGTTGCAGATTCAGTATAAAGTGCCACTAAAAGATTTTAGTGTATTAGCATTGATTGAAGATAGAAGGGTAAAGACAAAAGTTAAAGAAGACAACTGCAGTCTTGAAGTTATACTCACTGAAAGAAGTTCATTTGTATGTTCAAGCGTCAGTGAAGAACATTGTAATATCCCTAAAATCCAGGTACTTTTAAGACCTTGTTATTAAAAGTATATATTGAATGATAATTATGGAATAAGGTTTTATAGGCAATTAAATTATTAAGATTGCCAGAACGAGATAAAGATTAAATTTATCGTCATGGATCATTATGAAATTGAAAAATTTAATGATTCCCAAAGATTATTAAAGAGTTTATTTTTATTTTTGCATGGACTAAAAGAGATGCAAATACTTGCATTTGGTTGGAATAACAAGAAGTGCTAGCTACTTGACTAAGGTCAGACATTGACCAAGACTTTGACTTGCTCTTTACATAATCCAAGGGTCAAGTGTTATTAGCATAAGAAAAGAAAAAGAAAAAAAAAATCTGCTAGCTCTAGCAAGGAGAACCATTTGGTGGAAACAAGGAGAAAAGGAGGAGAAAAATCCAAAGCTCAAGCTACACTTGCTTGATCATAGTGAGTTAGAGCTTAAAAGAAAGGTAGTAACTTTGTCCATAACATACTTCAATTTCATGCAAAGTTATCCATGGAAGCTTGTGATTTTCATGAAAGTATATGAACGTGAACAGTAATTTTAATCTTGGATAAATTCTGGAATGCTTGTTTTATGATTCCTTAAGCCTTACTAGCACTTGTTAAGAGTTATTTAAGCTTTGGGTAGTGTTAATGAGCATGGGTAACTTGAAAATACAAACCCTAGCTTTATGAAGTTTATGTGGTTAAAGCATGCTATGTAATGAGCTTGGTCATATGCTTAAGTAATTGTTTTATTGGCTATGGTTGTGTAATATAGTGATGATTTGGTTAAGGCTTATAAATGTGTAATGTGGAAATGACTTGGTAAAGAATTGTGGTTGTAAGAGGAGTAAGTGATTTGTTGTTTTCAAAGTAATAAAAATGGTGTTAAAAGCTATCTAGCAGTGGTGATGATATTGGTTGAATTATTGGCAATATGTGGAGTGTTATTAAATTGTGTTTGGGCTTGGGATATCTTGAGTACATTCCCAAGTAGTAGTGTAAAATATATGGCAGTCGTTTGAGTTGAATTGGATGAGTTTAAAACAGGGCAAACGATGAACGTACAAACGGAACCATGCAAAATTTTCTTCTGCCTACCAACTGTTCATAAAACCCGAAGGGTCTACCCTGCCTTTATTGATGATTTCTTTATATGGTTAGATAGATATCGGTCTATAGATCGTTTGCGCGCTAATTTTGCGTCAAACGGAGTTATGAGCTAAAAGTTATGACCAAAATGGTAAGACTAGGCAGTAAACTCAGCTGCCCTGTTCTTGACTGACTTGGAGTAGGTGATCAGCCTAGTTAAGCTACTCCATAAATCTTGAGCCTTTTATTTTATATAGTAGGCATATATGTGAAGACTCGGAAAGAAGAATTGGGTTAAAAAGATTAAAAACCTGATTTATGAAAAATGTTTGAATCCCAGTGGTGCAAATGAAAAGTTAAAGGAAATGCTAATGTTTTAGTCCTAGCTATTCCTTATTATGAAACGACACTTGAGGCTAAACTAGAAAACGAAACCTCAACGAAAAATGTTGTGTGATGACATAAGAATGCTATAAGCTAATGGACTTATTATTATATGTCGTTTGGAACGAATAAGGTAGTTACACGAGTATGTGTTAATAGAACGATTATGTAATGCTCGTATAGCTAAAGGTAAATTGTTTCTGTTCGTAGATACTCGGGCGAAGCCAGGAAGGAGATTACTTCCGCGGGAACATACAGGCAAGTATCCGACGCTTTGTCACTTTTATTCTGATATATGACATAAGCATGTGTAGGTTGTTTAAGATTGTTCTTGTGTATAAAGTAAGATCTTTTCAACCTAACCCTGCGACTCCTCGGAACTTCTTAAAAAGTTAGAGGACGTTTATTCTTCAGTTTTGTATAACTGAATCTGGTGTCGAGTACATCTTTTTGGTGCTCGATGGTCGACCAGGAGTAGTCTAGTGTGTCTCGACGGTTAGTCGATATTCAAGGTTTTAATAATATTGAGGTTATTAAATACTATTTAAAGAATATAGAAAGTGTTTAAAGGTTAATTAAATACTTTCAGGGCATTTGAAATCATTTAAATATTATTTAATATTGATTAAATATTATTTAAATATTTTGGAACATTTAAAAGCATTGAACTACTGATTGAATACTTTGGACTCGTTTTGGTTATTTAAATATTATTTAAATATGTTGAATCATGTAAGATTATTATATATTAAATAATCTTGATTATATTTGAATTAAATATTTGAATTCTTTTAAATCCTTTTAATATTTTTCGAGGGCTATTCTGGGCCTCCTAAATATTAATAAAATATATTTTTTTGTTCTTTAAAAATATTCTGGAGTTGTCTAAACTTCTTTAAATATTATTTCTCATTAAATAATAAATAGTGAGCGATGACTTGGATATTTTATATTTATTCTGAGTCGATAACTCCAGGTTCGGGAGGTAACGTCCGGCTCCGATATTCCTCCCAGTTGTATAGGTGCCTTATGGCCCATTATCTCACTCCAAAAATATAGTATTTTGTGGAGTCTATTTCAACCAGTATTAGTGGCTCCCCGGTCGCGTTCTTGAGTCTCCTTGATTCACGGGTTTCGGTCTTGTTAAATTCGTTGACTGAGAGTCAACCCAGATGTTTCGAGAGTACTCCCACCTCGTTCGGGAGTCAAGCTATTGTCAGATATTGAAATCTACAATAGGTCGTTGTTGTTTCGGAAGGTTGTATTAAATTCCCTTCCTTATCTGTTGATTGAAATCCTGTGATGGATTGTTGTGTTGTCTTGGGAGGTTGTATTAAATTCCCTTCCTTAACAGTTGATTGAAATCCTAGAGTGGATTGTTGTTATTCTAGAAGGTTGATTAAATTTCCTTCTAGATTTGATGATTTTTAAAGTATTCATCAGGGACTGGAGTAAAAGTTACGTAAGAGGTCGGGGACGCACGACCCAGCCGTAATTAAAGGCCCATGAGTTGCCTAGGGTAACGTCCCGATAAGGGGTTGTCCTTCTACTAGTAGAGAAAATGACGAAATGTCGATTGTACATGCGACTGATCATCGAGTACAATAAGGCGTTGAAAAATCTCCAGTTAATCCCATTTCTTCCAATTGGAATTTGACGTTGCACTGTAACGAAAGCCTAGGTGCTGAGTTACCGATAGTGTTAACGGGAAACATAATCAACTTTGAGTTTCTTGATTGCTTTGAGTATTGTTTCACTCGCATTTGGCAGTTTCATTGATATCTTGATATTGTACTCTGTTATTGTTTCAGTACCTTGTTATACTGTTATCTATTACTTGCTGAGCATTTGTAGCTCATTCTTGCTTGTTATTTTCTGTTATTGTTCCTACCTTATAGTTGCAGACCATGCCCAGACGAGTACACCGCACCTTGCGCAAGCGGGTCACCAGGGCAAGGACCCTCTATGAGAGATTCCGCTTTACGGTACCTGAGGTAGGGAGGCTTAGTAGGATAGGCTTCCAGCTTCTACTAGTCAGGTTTATCTATAGATATGACTTATGTAAGTATATGGAACAGATGTAAGTTAATTTACTTTTGACTGCGGCATAGTTTCCTCAAGGAGCTTTAACTAGCAGTGCAACCCCATCTTGTGATAACTCTATTATGTATCAGTTAAGATATAACGATGTAAATTATGAAACTCCGTTTCTGAGACTATGGCTCGTGTGTGTGTGTGATAAGGTGATGGGGTCATCAGCATGTTGTTATTTTGTGATTATTATATGGTGGTTTATTATTTTTGGATTACAAGTGTGTGTGCATATACTGGAAATTGGACAGTGACAACCTGGATCTCCGACCCCGGGTCTGGGGGCGTCACAGAAGTGGTATCAGAGCCCTAAGTTATAGTACTCAGAAATGAGAGGCAAAAGGACAATACGACCATTAAAATAAACCTAAAAGCCTTAATAAGAATAAAACCCATAAAAAGGGAACTTATTAAGATCTGGTAGTAACGAGTGGTTGTTGTATTGTAGATACCTAATTCCGAGGCGTATGAGGCTCGGCGGGATTTAGAGTTGCTGGATGATACTGAGGATGATGATCCTGAGGAGGATCCGGAGGAGATTCCGGAAGAGGCTCCAGTAGAGGTTACAGTTGCAGTGCCTGTCGAGATTCCAGCTGAGATACCGGCAGAGATTCTTGTAGAGGCCCCAGTGCCACCTGCGGTTCCAACACCCACCTTTCCATCCACCGACCAGGCTGGACCCTCTGGTACAGTATTTATAGATATTCCTATGGTGCCACCTCAGGTAGTGTTTCCACCCCTACCTCCCCTCAGCCCGATACCATCCGATGACGAGGGGTTTGAGGAGCTTACCCCAGAGCCGGCAGAGCCAGAGGATGCTCCCCTCGATCCGCCATCACCGCCACCAGCATCCCCTTCGCCGCCACCTACTCCACCACCTCCATCTCCACCTGTTGCCGTGGAGCCGATACCTCCCTGGGTAGTGTCTGTGCTCATGAGAGAGCGGGATGCCTCAGCTGGTCGGATTGACGAGCTCAGGCGTATTATGGACCGGATGTTGCCGGGGCCCTCTGGACCATTGAGTGGTCTACCTAGAGTCGGTATTCCACCGAGTGGCCCTCCTACAGACGGCGTTCCCCAGGACGTGGAGCTGGGCTTCATTGGTATCCGGATGTGGGCACGAGCTTTTCAGGAGATGAGGACACCTTTGGGCGGGGGACCGATGGGAGGCGACGAGGTAGATGCGATGGTGGACAGTATGATGGGGCAGATCCGGGACTTGGTCCGCGGGAGATTTAGATGATGTGTATCTGATGACGTAGTCTTCTAGTACCAGACATGGCACTATATATGTATAGTGGTGCCAATTTTAAGGGATTAACTTTTGATGTATATATCAGTATTCCCATTCTGACTAGAGGATAGTGGAGTTGATCAAACTTTTGGGATGTATTCAGACTCAGTGACAAAAGATGTAACCGAAAATGATGTATATATATGATGATCAGTTCTTTTCAGTTGTTGTTGATTTGTTTTTAGTGTTACATGAATTCTTGTCTTTGATACAGAAATTGAATGAGAACCATGGTATAACTGTGTTAAATGGATAATGTGATAGTTGGCAATCAATACTTGTATAATTGTTCCTTGTAACAAATGTTGGAGTACTCTAGTCTGTCGGTAATTAATTGATATTGTTTGATTGTGCCAGAGTCATGCCACCGAGAAGGAACACCAGATTACACCCTGGGGTCCATGAGGAGCCAAGTGAACAAAGTATTTATGAGGGTGATAGTGAATCAGAGGATTATAATGAATTTGATAATGAAGGGTATGAAGAGGATGAGTATGTGAGTTCAGGTGACTCTGAACATAGTCAAAATCAGGATCAGAGTGAACAGGGGGAACCCCAAGACCAAGGGGCAAATCAGAATGCAGACCCCATGAATTTATTTGTGAACTTTTTAAGGCAGCATATCAACCCTAATCCGACTCAACCACCCCCAGCTCCCCGCAATGTAGTAGCAAATGCTTTTCGTGCTTTTAAGTCCTTGAGACCGCCTGAGTTTCAAGGGAGTGCTGACCCTGTAAAGGCAAGGGCTTGGCTAAAAGAAATGGAAAAATCGTTTGAAATATTGCAAGTAGAAGAGGAACAGAAAATAGTCTTCGCCACTTACCTCCTAAAAGGGGAGGCCAACTTCAGGTGGGAAACTAAGAAGAGTATGGAAGGAGAAGGAGTGATAGCCTGGGAGAGATTCACTCAGTTGTTCTTGGAGAAATATTTTCCCAAGTTTATGGAAAGTCAAATGGAGTTGAAGTTTTTGGAATTAAAGCAGAATAATCTGACGGTGGCTGAGTACGAAGCCAAGTTTATGGAGTTGTCCCGGTTTGTACCGGATTTTGTAAATACAGAAGAGAAGCGAGCCAGGAGATTTCAGCAAGGGCTCAAACAGTGGATACAGAATAGAGTGGCTATACTGGAACTGACCGATTATGCCACGTTGGTGCAGAAAGCCTCGATTGTAGAGACCGGTGGTGATCAACTGCAAAGAAATAGAGAAGAAAATAAGAGAAAGGCGGAAAGCCTGAAGGGAGGATCATCATCGGGAAAGCGTCCTAGCAAAGCTAGCCGTGGCCCAGGATCTCAGTCTAGGAGAAGTTTCGAAACCAGGAGGGCAGACAGTGTGAGTGTCAGCCTGGGAGGCAGACAGTCCGGGGTGAGGTATTCAAACCAATCCCGACCTCCATTGCCAGACTGCAAGATATGTGGTAAGAAGCATCTAGGAGGGTGCAACACAGGGAAGGTTACGTGTTATAAGTGTCATCGGGAAGGGCATTACTCTAGAGATTGTCCCCAAAGGAAGTTGACTTGTTTCAATTGTGGCCAACTAGGACATATGCAGAAGGACTGTCGGTTACCTGTGCCAGCTATGTCAAAACAAAGTGGAGTCGCCTCTAATAAGACTCCTACTGCCAGAACCTTCAACATGACAGTAAGAGATGCTGTGAGGCATGCGGATGTTATTGCAAGTACACTTTTACTCAATTCCATCCATGCAAATGTTTTATTTGATTCTGGAGCAACCAAGTCTTTTATATCTTGGGATTTTGTGAATAAATGGAATATTAAAATACAACCGCTAAGAGACTCCCTACAAGTAGAAATAGCTAATCGGGAAGTCATTCCTGTCAGTCAAATATGCGCTAACTGCGAATTAGAAATAGAAGGACAACGATTCAGTGTTGACTTAATTCCTTTTGTGCTGGGAGAATTTGATGTCATATTAGGAATGGATTGGCTGACCAGTTGTGAAGCTAGCATAGATTGTAGAGGAAAGAAGGTAAGAATGAAGTTACCTAATCAGAAAGAAGTAGTATTTCGAGGGCAGAGGCAGACTAAGAAGTTCTTGACCAGGATGCAAGTTAAGAGGTTGTTGCGCCAAGGGTGTGAGGCCTATTTGGCCTATGTAGTAGACCAAGAAAAGAATGTACCAGGTATAAGTGACATACCAGTGGTTAATGAATTTGAAGATGTGTTTCCAGAAAATCTTCCGGGGTTACCACCTGACAGAGATATAGAATTTACTATTGAATTAGCGCCAGGGACGGCACCGGTATCAAGGGCTCCTTATCGATTAGCCCCGGTGGAAATGAAAGAGTTAGCTACCCAACTACAGGAGTTGTTGGAGAAAGGTTTGATTCGACCAAGTGTATCCCCATGGGTGCACCAGTGTTATTCGTTAAGAAAAAGGATGGAAGTATGAGGTTATGTATAGACTATCGAGAACTCAACAAGCTAACCATCAAGAATAAGTACCCTTTACCTAGGATCGATGATCTGTTTGACCAGCTGAAAGATGCGGTCTACTTTTCAAAGATTGATCTGAGGACAGGATACCACCAATTGAAGATCAAACCCGAGGATGTACCAAAGACGGCATTTCGTACCCGATATGGGCACTATGAGTTTTTGGTAATGTCTTTTGGATTAACCAACGCCCCTGCAGCCTTTATGGACTTGATGAACAGAGATTTCAAGAAATATCTGGATAAATTTGTTATAGTCTTCATTGATGATATCTTGATTTATTCAAGGACACCGAAAGAGCATGCAGAGCATTTGAGAACAGTTTTGGAAATATTAAGAAGAGAGAAGCTGTATGCTAAGTTTTCGAAGTGCGAGTTTTGGTTGAAAGAGGTGCAATTTTTGGGCCACGTAATTAGTAATAAGGGAGTGTTAGTAGACCCTGCTAAGATAGAAGCTATTTCCAACTGGGAAAGGCCGACAACGCCAACGGAAGTAAGAAGTTTTGTGGGACTAGCCGGGTATTATCGGAGGTTTGTGCAGGATTTTGCCAAAATAGCTACTCCGTTGACAAGGCTCACCCACAAGACTGAGAAGTTCGAATGGACTGATAAATGTGAAGCGAGTTTTCAAGAACTGAAGAAGAAGTTGGTCACTTCACCAGTGTTAGCTCTACCTGATGAGAAAGGAGATTTTGTGATTTATAGCGACGCATCGCATAAAGGACTTGGTTGTGTATTGATGCAACATGGTAAGGTGATTGCGTATGCATCTAGACAACTGAAAGAGTATGAGTTAAGGTATCCAACCCACGATCTGGAATTAGCTGCGATAGTTTTCGCGTTAAAGATCTGGAGGCATTATCTTTATGGAGAGAGGTGTGAGATTTACACCGACCATAAGAGCCTTAAGTATATATTTACTCAGAAAGAACTGAAAATGAGGCAGAGAAGATGGTTAGAATTAATTAAGGATTATGATTGTTCCATTAATTATCACCCTGGGAAAGCCAATGTGGTGGCCGATGCCCTAAGTAGAAAAGAAAGGCTGAAAATGTTAGTTTCTTCGGAGGAATTGGTGAAAGAATTTGAAAGGATGGAACTGGAGGTAAAATTTCCTGAGAAAAGCACAGAAATGCTGATGGAAATCCGAGTAGAGCCTGAACTAATTGAAAAGATAAGAAAATGTCAAGAAAAGATGATGGAAGAGGGAATTACAAAGGTGAATGGAGATGAACGAAGGTGTGTTAAGGACGAGAAAGGAATCCTGAAATTTAATAATAGAATTTGGATTCCAAAGGTCCAGGAACTAAAAGATGAAGTATTGCATGAGGCACACAACTCTAGATTTTCTATTCACCCAGGAGGTACCAAAATGTATAAAGATCTAAAGGAGTATTATTGGTGGCCGAATATGAAAAGAGATATCATTAAATGGGTAAGCAAGTGTCTGACCTGTCAGAAAGTGAAGGCAGAACACCAAAGACCCAGTGGACTGTTACAACCTCTGGAAATTCCGGAATGGAAATGGGAGCACATTGCGATGGATTTTGTAGTGGGGTTACCAAAGACGAAAGCGAACCATGATGCCATTTGGGTGATAGTGGATCGGTTAACAAAGTCGGCACATTTTCTACCCATTAATGAGAGGTATTCAGTTGACCGATTAGTTGAGCTATACCTAAAGGAAATAGTGGTACGTCATGGAGTTCCCGTGGGTATTGTGTCTGATAGAGACCCAAGGTTCAATTCTAGATTTTGGAGAAGTTTCCAAGAATGCTTGGGAACAAAACTGAATATGAGCACCGCGTATCACCCACAAACCGATGGGCAAAGTGAGAGGACCATCCAAACAGTGGAAGATATGTTGAGAGTCTGTGCTATAGACTTCAAAGGCAGTTGGGATGATCATTTGCCGTTAATTGAATTTGCCTACAATAACAGCTATCATGCCAGCATAGGGATGCCCCCTTACGAAGCCTTGTATGGCCGGAAGTGCCGATCACCACTGTGTTGGGACGAAGTGGGTGAACGTAAGATGTTGGGACCCGAATTGGTCCAGCAAACCAAAGAGGTAATAGATCTTATTAGAAAAAGATTAGTGGCAGCCCAAGATAGGCAACGGAAGTATGCGGATCAAGCCAGAAGAGACAGAGAATATAAAGTGGGAGATTCAGTATTACTGAAAGTATCTCCGTGGAAAGGTTTGATGAGGTTTGGTAAGAAGGGAAAGTTAAGTCCAAGATTTATTGGACCATTTGAAATCCTAAGACGTATTGGAAAGGTAGCCTATGAGTTGGCCCTACCCCCAAACCTACAACAAGTTCATAATGTGTTTCACGTGTCAATGCTAAGGAAGTATAATGCAGATTCCAGACACGTAATAGAGTATGAGCAGGTAGATCTACAACTGGACCTGACCTATATGGAACGACCGGTGGAAATTTTAGACCGAAAGGAGCAAGTGCTCCGGAACAAAGTGGTCAAGTTAGTAAGAGTCCTGTGGAGGAATCAGAACACTGAAGAATCCACATGGGAACTAGAAAGTGTAATGCAGGAAAAGTACCCTCACCTGTTTTCAAGCTAGATTCCGGGACGGAATCCTTTTTAAGGAGGGGAGACTGTAATATCCCTAAAATCAAGGTACTTTTAAGACCTTGTTATTAAAAGTATATATTGGATGATAATTATGGAATAAGGTTTTATAGGCAATTAAATTATTAAGATTGCTAGAACGAGATAAAGATTAAATTTATCGTCATGGATCATTATGAAATTGAAAAATTTAATGATTCCCAAAGATTATTAAAGAGTTTATTTCTATTTTTGCATGGACTAAAAGAGATGCAAATACTTGCATTTGGTTGGAATAACAAGAAGTGCTAGCTACTTGACTAAGGTCAAACATTGACCAAGACTTTGACTTGCTCTTTACATAAGCCAAGGGTCAAGTGTTATTAGCATAAGAAAAGAAAAAGAAAAAAAAATCTGCTAGCTCTAGCAAGGAGAACCATTCGGTGAAAACAAGGAGAAAAGGAGGAGAAAAATCCAAAGCTCAAGCTACACTTGCTTGATCATAGTGAGTTAGAGCTTAAAAGAAAGGTAATAACTTTGTCCATAACATACTTCAATTTCATGCAAAGTTATCCATGGAAGCTTGTGATTTTCATGAAAGTATATGAACGTGAACAGTAACTTTAATCTTGGATAAATTCTGGAATGCTTGTTTTATGATTCCTTAAGCCTTACTAGCACTTGTTAAGAGTTATTTAAGCTTTGGGTAGTGTTAATGATCATGGGTAACTTGAAAATACAAACCCTAGCTTTATGAAGTTTATGTGGTTAAAGCATGCTATGTAATGAGCTTGGTCATATGCTTAAGTAATTGTTTTATTGGCTATGGTTGTGTAATATAGTGATGATTTGGTTAAGGCTTATAAATGTGTAATGTGGAAATGACTTGGTAAAGAATTGTGGTTGTAAGAGGAGTAAGTGATTTGTTGTTTTCAAAGTAGTAAAAATGGTGTTAAAAGCTGTCTAGCAGTGGTGATGATATTGGTTGAATTATTGGCAATATGTGGAGTGTTATTAAATTGTGTTTGGGCTTGGGATGTCTTGAGTACATTCCCAAGTAGTAGTGTAAAATATATGGCAATCGTTTGAGTTGAATTGGATGAGTTTAAAACAGGGCAAACGATGAACGTACAAACGGAACCATGCAAAATTTTCTTCTGCCTACCAACTGTTCATAAAACCCGAAGGGTCTACCCTGCCTTGCTTGATGATTTCTTTATATGGTTAGATACATATCGGTCTATAGATCGTTTGCGCGCTAATTTTGCGTCAAACGGAGTTATGAGCTAAAAGTTATGACCAAAATGGTAAGACTAGGCAGTAAACTCAGCTGCCCTGTTCTTGACTGACTTGGAGTAGGTGATCAGCCTAGTTAAGCTACTCCATAAATCTTGAGCCTTTTATTTTAAATAGTAGGCATATATGTGAAGACTCGGAAAGAAGAATTAGGTTAAAAAGATTAAAAACCTGATTTATGAAAAATGTTTGAATCCCAGTGGTGCAAATGAAAAGTTAAAGGAAATGCTAATGTTTTAGTCCTAGCTATTCCTTATTATGAAACGACACTTGAGGCTAAACTAGAAAACGAAAACTCAACGAAAAATGTTGTGTGATGACATAAGAATGCTATAAGCTAATGGACTTATTATTATATGTCGTTTGGAACGAATAAGGTAGTTACACGAGTATGTGTTAATAGAACGATTATGTAATGCTCGTATAGCTAAAGGTAAATTGTTTCTGTTCGTAGATACTCGGGCGAAGCCAGGAAGGAGATTACTTCCGCGGGAACATACAGGCAAGTATCCGACGCTTTGTCACTTTTATTCTGATGTATGACATAAGCATGTGTAGGTTGTTTAAGATTGTTCTTGTGTATAAAGTAAGATCTTTTCAACCTAACCCTGCGACTCCTCGGAACTTCTTAAAAAGTTAGAGGACGTTTATTCTTCAGTTTTGTATAACTGAATCTGGTGTCGAGTACATCTTTTTGGTGCTCGATAGTCGACCAGGAGTAGTCTAGTGTGTCTCGACGGTTAGTCGATATTCAAGGTTTTAATAATATTGAGGTTATTAAATACTATTTAAAGAATATAGAAGGTGTTTAAAGGTTAATTAAATACTTTCAGGGCATTTGAAATCATTTAAATATTATTTAATATTGATTAAATATTATTTAAATATTTTGGAACATTTAAAAGCATTGAACTACTGATTGAATACTTTGGACTCGTTTTGGTTATTTAAATATTATTTAAATATGTTGAATCATGTAAGATTATTATATATTAAATAATCTTGATTATATTTGAATTAAATATTTTAATTCTTTTAAATCCTTTTAATATTTTTCGAGGGCTATTCTGGGCCTCCTAAATATGAATAAAATATTTATTTGTTCCTTAAAAATATTCTGGAGTTGTCTAAACTTCTTTAAATATTATTTCTCATTAAATAATAAATAGTGAGCGATGACTCGGATATTTTATATTTATTCTGAGTCGATAACTCCAGGTTCGGGAGGTAACGTCCGGCTCCGATATTCCTCCCAGTTGTATAGGTGCCTTATGGCCCATTATCTCACTCCAAAAATATAGTATTTTGTGGAGTCTATTTCAACCAGTATTAGTGGCTCCCCGGTCGCGTTCTTGAGTCTCCTTGATTCACGGGTTTCGGTCTTGTTAAATTCGTTGACTGAGAGTCAACCCAGATGTTTCGAGAGTACTCCCACCTCGTTCGGGAGTCAAGCTATTGTCAGATATTGAAATCTACAATAGGTCGTTGTTGTTTCGGAAGGTTGTATTAAATTCCCTTCCTTATCTGTTGATTGAAATCCTGTGATGGATTGTTGTGTTGTCTTGGGAGGTTGTATTAAATTCCCTTCCTTAACAGTTGATTGAAATCCTAGAGTGGATTGTTGTTATTCTAGAAGGTTGATTAAATTTCCTTCTAGATTTGATGATTTTTAAAATATTCATCAGGGACTGGAGTAAAAGTTGTGTAAGAGGTCGGGGACGCACGACCCAGCCGTAATTAAAGGCCCATGAGTTGCCTAGGGTAACGTCCCGATAAGGGGTTGTCCTTCTACTAGTAGAGAAAATGACGAAATATCGATTGTACATGCGACTGATCATCGAGTACAATAAGGCGTTGAAAAATCTCCAGTTAATCCCATTTCTTCCAATTGGAATTTGACGTTGCACTGTAACGAAAGCCTAGGTGCTGAGTTACCGATAGTGTTAACGGGAAACATAATCACCTTTGAGTTTCTTGATTCCTTTGAGTATTGTTTCACTCGCATTTGGCAGTTTCATTGATATCTTGATATTGTACTCTGTTATTGTTTCAGTACCTTGTTATACTGTTATCTATTACTTGCTGAGCATTTGTAGCTCATTCTTGCTTGTTATTTTCTGTTGTTGTTCCTACCTTACAGTTGCAGACCATGCCCAGACGAGTACACCGCACCTTGCGTAAGCGGGTCACCAGGGCAAGGACCCCCTATGAGAGATTCCGCTTTACGGTACCTGAGGTAGGGAGGCTTAGTAGGATAGGCTTCCAGCTTCTACTAGTCAGGTTTATCTATAGATATGACTTATGTAAGTATATGGAACAGATGTAAGTTAATTTACTTTTGACTGCGGCATAGTTTCCTCAAGGAGCTTTAGCTAGCAGTGCAACCCCATCTTGTGATAACTCTATTATGTATCAGTTAAGATATAACAATGTAAATTATGAAACTCTGTTTCTGAGACTATGGCTCGTGTGTGTGTGATAAGGTGATGGGGTCACCAGCATGTTGTTATTTTGTGATTATTATATGGTGGTTTATTATTTTTGGATTACAAGTGTGTGTGTGTATATACTGGAAATTGGACAGTGACAACCTGGATCTCCGACCCCGGGTCTGGGGGCGTCACAAACATAGTGATGTATTCAAGATTGTGGCAATAATGGAGACATTGTCTAAGTACCAGAAAAGTTTCCCGTGAAAGTACTATGTTTATTGACAATCAGTGTTCGAAACAATGAAGTTGCTGCAAAATTAACAATGCAAGTAAAGCAATAATACAAAGACCTGGATCAAAGTTAGTCGTCTGTGAACCAGACCAGTTGAACTAGGTGTCAACAGTTTGTGAAAGGAATCTGAGTATTAACTATAGAAGAATTGTTAAGTTGAAGAACGTACTTGGAAATAACGGTTATTTATTAAGGTACGAAAAGTGATTTGTAGAGTCTACAACCAAATAGCTAAACAACTCAAAGGGTGCAGGGTGCAGGGTGCAAAGTGTCACAACCTTAGTACGAAAAGTGAAAGTTTCTGAACTACAGTCGAAGAATGGAAACAGCTCAGGGTACACGGTTTAATGTGACAAGACTTTGGGACAAGAAATGGAAGTTGGTGAACTTCAATGAAGGAATGAATAAAGGGTCAAAGTGCAGTGACTAAACAACACTTTGACCATATATATGAATATAAAGTGCAACAACACTTCTTTGGCGCAACATAATTATGAAGGCGCAACAAAAGTTTGTAGCGCAATAAATTATTTCAGGCGCAATAAAATATTGAAGTGGGGCCACTTGACTTGGTTAAATTGATACAACTACATTTTTATGTTGCGCCTCCCCTGTGTATTACATGTATAGGGCGCAACAAAAATACATTGGCGCAACAAAATCCATTGGCGCCACATAGCCCTCAGCCAATCAAATTCAAGCAGCCTACTTTATTGATTTAAAAAGACTACACAGACAAGGAAAAAAACTCAAAAAAAGAGTCATCTTCTTCAACACAAAAAAATGTAGAGAGCTACTGCCATGGCCGGAGCAAGAGACTTAAATTTATACACACCCATACCTTACTCCCGGTCAGATATTAGGACCTAGTTCTTTGATGAAAAATGCTCAGGGTTCCTAGATATCGCTCCCTACAGACTCAGTTTTGCATTGTACTAATTTAGATATATTTGTATAGGAACTGAGCCTTATATTTTTATGTTAGTAGCAAAGAACTAATTTGTTCCTTGGAAACCAGTTATATTTTTAACTGGGTGTAGCAACCTCTGGGTATATATATAAAAGATATATTCCCCGAATCTTGTCCTGTTTATTTTACTTGCTAATTTTCTTGAACCTAATTGATTTATCCGGACATACAGATAATTAGTAAGCAGCTCACCTATACACTACAAATGACAAAACCCACTATGAAGCAATAATTTATTTATCCGAAAAGAATTTAAATTATTGTGAGTATCGTATTCAACCCCCCTTCTGCGATACTTCGAGAACCAACAATCTGAGAACCAGTGTAGTCATGGAATCTATTAATATCTCTTTTGATGAAGGAAAAATAAAAGGATTACATGATAAATATGCTCAGGAATCTCAGAGTTTTGAAAATAAACTGAAAGACACAGACTCTTATACCCTAAACTCTGATGAAAAAAACTTTGATAAAATAAACACTGATGAGATAAACACTGGTGAAGTAAACTCTGATTCCCTAAACTCTGATTCAGAAATAATTGAAATAGCAATTCAAGATTCTGCACATATTGAGGGGGAGAAACATCAATCTTTTATTGAAATTGGAGAACCAACCTCAATAATTGAAATATCAGAGTTTGAGCAATCTCTGCCAGAAACAAACTCTGAAAACCTAAACTCTAATCCATCAAACTCTGAAACCCTAAATTCTGATCCATTTTACTCTGAAAGCCTAACCACTTATGGAAGCACAACTTCAGGGGGAGGATCAACATTTTCTGATGAATCATACTAAGAAGGCACAAATAATAAATGAGCATCTAGTTCAAGGAACTTTTAACATCCAAGGAAATGATGTTAGTAATTGTGCTCTAGAGACAATACTTTTTATATTAAGGAAAATATTTATTATTAAGGATTATGTTTTATTGATTATTATTTATTTATTATGTTTTATTTACTGCATAATAAATTGAAAGCATAATAAATGTCCTTGGAATTTTGATACGTATTATATATCTTTAAGTATGTGACTTAAAAATGAGATTATATGAATAGTATCTTATTCCTAAAATTCCCTAGTCGAGTATTATTATTTAAGGACAATAATAATGCACAAAGACTAGTATGTTTCTTGACAGATGACCACATCTCATTGGTCATAGGTATGGGGATACTAAAGTCAAGAACATAAGTGCATGTATCAATGCATGGCACTGGAATGACCCGCCGTGAGATTCTACATGTTAAGTAAGTGTCATAAGTAATTCTCACTGTGATAATGGTGTAATGATCCTTAGACCTGAAATCATTATATTTCTATACGAGAATTAATATACTTTGATTACATTAAAAGTTACCTTTGACCGGGTGATGATAAAAGTGGACATTGGGTATATTATGAATCGTATGAGAAATATGAATGATCTAGATGGGATTTAATCCTCCTAATTTTATGAGTGATATTATTGGCCTCTTGTTTGAGTGAGACTATGAAATGCACGGCCGTGCTCAAATGTTGATTTGATTTTAATAGTCTACTCATCGATCAAGAAAATAAAGATTAAATTATGAAGAGGATGACACGAGACATGCCTTGAGTTTAATCTATAATATCAAGATTAAAGGGATTATATTACATGGAACATTATTCACGAAAGGCTTAATCGAATCACCGATTTATTATTATTACTTGGGTAGCAATGATGTATTACTAGATGCCGCTCATTGTTTACAATTTTAATTAGATATTAAAATTGTTGCCAACGTAATAATAACCTACAGGGTCACACACAAAGAACGCTTGAAGGAGAAATAATTTAAATTATGAATTTAAATTAAATAAGTAATTTATTTTATTTATGATATTAATTAAGTATGACTTAATTAATTATATAAATAGAATAAATGAATTACTTAAACTAATTCCAAAATTAATAATTAATTAATTAAGTGAGACTTAATTAAATAATTTAGAATTTTGGATTAGTATTAATTATAATTGGATTATAATTAGAAAACTTATTCCTCTCTCTATATAATCTCTTTATGGGCTGATTTAATAAGATAGAGATTTTACAAAAACCCTAGCCGCTTTGAGAGAGGAGGAAGATAGAGAGAGAAGAAGTTTTCGGGTGCTAATACACATCAATCCTTCATGAAAAGTGTTCGTGTGGATACCGTAGAGCGTAGATCGCGAGAGCGGGATACGTGGTGATTAAACAAGCTTTGGACCTCCATTAATCTTCCATTAATGAACTGTTAAAGCTTCTAAAGGTATTTATTCTTTATCTCCGAATTAAATCTTTTATTTTCGCATGGATCCTGTGGAGGGTTTCGCTATTTTGATTTATTTTTCTTGTTTATTCCGCTGCGTTTGTGTCACGAAACCCTACAATGGCATCAGAGCTACTTCCGAAACGTTTTAATTCGGTTATGTGCTTAACAGTTTTTGATATATAAGCATGTATGCGATCTATCATAATTTTATATTGATATAATATGTATATGTTTATATATATTATGAATATATGATATTCATATGATGTATAATCATGTGATGATTATGTGTGTTGATGTATGTATATGATACATGTTTGTTCTTATTATGGGAATCGTATTCGATATGAATTCTGAAACGGCTGCCGTTGATTTTCTGAAATCTGTGTCCGTTGTCCGATTTTCGCAAACGATATGTGTTTTCTGACTGGAATCGGGTCACTGAGCAATACTGACAAAGTCAGCTCTGCGTGTGTAAGCCATTAGATGTCGTATATGATTATTTGATTTATGATTTATGAAAATTATTTGATTTTCTAAAATTTTGAGTATATGTATGTATATATTATGAATATATGATATTCATGTAATGTATAATCATATGATGATTGTATGTATCTCTGTATATGTATATATGATATATGCTTGTTTTTGTTATGAGAATTGTATATGATACGATTTCTGAAACACCGTCAGATTTGGAGAAATCTGACTGCTGTATCCGATTTTCGTAAACGATATGTGTTTTCTGACTGGAATCGGGCCAATGAACAAACCTGATAGCTATGCTATCACCGACGGGTCTGTAAGGCGTTTGACGTCGTTAAGGGCCTCGAAATAGCGATTTATTGTCTTCAGAAATCTGTTTTTAATTTTCTGAAATTTCGAAATTTGTTATATATGATTATATGATATGATTATATAATATGAGATATATTATATGTGTTATATGATAGCATGGTGGATGGTTATGGCCTAAAGACCCATAGGATAGTGGTTTTGATTTATGGTTTTGGTTTCTAAATACGACTTGCATGTCGTTTATTCATTGTAATTTAATTATCTCGAATGTAACTCGAGTTCTCCTTGTAATTTCATTAGAATAGTTTTATTTTTTATTATTCAATGTAATTATCAATGAAGACTTGCAAGTAAGGAGGCGATCCAAAAGGGGATGATGGAGCAATGAAGAAAGAAGACATGTAATAGATAGTATTTTTAAAACCACCATAGACTGACCTTGATATTTCCATTAGCTTGGAAATATCATATAGGATGGGGCCATAACCAAACACGTTTAATTTACGCACATTACATATATGTATATGATTGCATGTATTGGTATGTATGCGTAGATATAATTGAGATGCATGCTTAATATTGATTAATCATGTATGTATTAGATACGACACCCATACCATGTTTGCTTAAACAAGATAAAATCTGTAACGATTCAAGATTTTAAAATTAACAAACGATCATGAGATTCTTGTGTTTATGAAATATGGATTTTTAAAACACGGAATTAAATATGGATTTTTGATATCTATAATTGGGATTTTCTGACAAAAGCGGATATACGTATTCGTAAGGCTGATGGGTTTTAAGTGTGACCATTGGTATCCTCCATCTACCTGGGAAATGAACAATTTAAGATGTCGATTTGAAATATTTGGTTCAAGGAAAAATTGAGGATCTCTTTATGATGTGATCATGATCGTTATAAATTTTCTAAAACCCCTTAACAAAATATTAAGTTTTACTCGGATGCTTTCCAATGAATGAACACTCATCGAATCCTAGATCGATAAGGGGAAGGACTGTCAGTGGCAGGGGACTCCTATCTATCGTGGTGAGATGCGACGAATATAAACGGTTATATTCGGCCGTTGTATCATTGGGTCTAACTTAACTGAGTCGTCATAATAAGTGAAAATAAACGGTTATATTCAACTATTATGAACTTAGAAGCATAGAGTTTGGTTAAAAGTCTATTAGATAGATAAGATCAATCGTTGTTCACCAAACTATCCAAGAATTATATATGATATAATTGACAACTGTTGTCTACCTAAATAATCATTTTCTAAGGACTTCCAGTGGTTGACTTAGGACATGACGAAATATGGATCTTGGCTCACTAGAAAGAATTATGGGATATACTTTCCAAATTAATAGTAAGGGCTATTAGTTTGATAAAAATAGTGGGAGGTATATGATGATATACCATAATCACTTAAACATAATTAATATTAAATTTGCAACCTAGTTTATTTTATGCACTTTAATATTGTAGATATCAAATGATAAACACAAACAACTTCTCTATGCGATCAGTTCTTGAGAAGGACAAGTTGACGAGAATATATTTCCTTGACTGACATAGGAGCTTGAGGATCATCCTCGGGCACCACGATATTAGTCAAATCTCTTCCCCTGCTCTTAAAGTTGAGAATGTAACATGTGCAAATCATAGTGCTTATTGGAAGCAAATTGATGTTGCGACTGATGTTTCATGTCTCATGCTCGCAAATATATGTGCTGAGCTTAAGAAGCAATACAAGCATATAGATGCTTATGAAACGATTGAGCACAAGATATATTTGAAAGTGCACTATACACTTACAAGTAGGGAGAGTAAGACCCGGTTACACCACACGTTCTAAAGATTATAGGGTATAATGAATACCATTGATATTTTGGGTTTCCAGATTGGTCTGGAGACAGTTAGATTTGATCTTACAATCTTTGGACAAATATTATTCTTATTTTGTTATGAACAATAAAGTGAATAAGATTGGTAAAACACCCATTGAGTTGCTAAGCATGTTGAGAACTGCTGAAAGTAATATGATAAATGCATGAACTACTACTATATTGATGGTAAACATAGGGAATGCAAAAGGGAAAGGAAAATGGAAAGGCAAGGAGAAGATTTGATCTAGTTCCGTTGTCAAACCAAAGTCCAATCCCTAAAGCAGACTCTAAAGTCTGAATGAGGTGTTGATAAAGAAGACGATTGTCACTTCTGTGGAAAGTTGGGAGACTGGAAATTAAACTGTCATGCTTAATTGGAAGATCGGAAGATGATGATCAATAAGGGTCAAGCTTAATGTATCGGGTTGGAATTGGAGTAAAGATAGTTGCTCTGGTTCGAGGAACTCGTTACTTAATTTTTGGCCTATAAGGAAAATTTAGAACTTGATAATTGTTATAACGTGCTTGCAATTAGCTAGGACATTATTTCAGTTTCTTGTTTGGACAAGAAAGGCTTTTTCATTTTAATTAAATAACAATAGTTGTTTATTCTATTTTGATGATGAGCCTTATAATGTTGCACAACTAATTAACAATTTATATGTTCTAAAGTGACTCAAATAAAATATTACCTTTGGCACTGTTGTTGAGGCCATATTAATGAGAAACGCATTTTCAGAATACATAAGGATGCATTCATGGAAAAGTTTGATTATGAATTATACAAAAGGATGCGAATCTTGGCTTATTTGGCAAAATGACTAAAGCTCCTTTTATCGGACATGGTGAAGGGATCATTGAATGGGTATGACTTGTACATAGTGATGTATGTGGTCATATGTGTACGATGACAAAAGGTAGATTTTATTAACTTCATAAAATTTACTAATTATTTTAGTAGATACGGATATATGTATCTTTTGAAGAACTAATCCGAATCATTTGAAAAGTTCAAAGACTATAAAGATGAAGTAGAAAATATCAAAGAAAGGTTTTTAATAGGAGGGATCACACCTTGTTGGACATGGTGCGATCAATGTTGAGTCAATAAATCTTCCAATTAGTTTCTGGGGTTGCACTCTGGAAACGGCTCCACATACACTTAACATTGTTCCTACTAAAATGGTTCAAAAGAATCCTTATGAGATATGGACTGAGAAACATCACAACATGTCATTTATGAAAATTTGGGGATGTGAAGCGTTTGTGAAACGTCTAATCTATGACAAGCTAGGACCAAAATCAGATAAATGTAATTTTGTGGAATACCCAACTGAAACAAGGGGTTATTCTTTCTATAATCCTTCCGAGAATAAAGTGTTTGTTGCTCGAACTGCTGAGAGACAGTGGGAGGATAATAGATCTCAATGAAGTTTGAGACCCACATGATAATGTTGAACCAATGGAGGAACCTGAGCAGAATATACAAGAAAAATAATACTGCTCAAGAAACACATGTATTCGTAGGTCTAGTAGGATTCGCCATGAGCTCGAGAGATAATATGGATTTCTCTTGACTCAAGATGGTGATGTGATGCTTATGGATGAAGATGAGGCTCTCACCTACCAAGACGCTATGAACACTCCAGATTCTAAGAGATGGCTGGATGCTATTAAATCTGAGATGGAATCCATGTATACTAATCAAGTATGGACTTTGGTTGATCCACCTGAAGGGGTAAAACCTATAGGGTGCAAGTGGGTTTTCAAGAAGAAGACCGACATGGATGCTAATGTACAGACCTATAAGGCACGATTGGTGGCAAAAGGTTTCAAGAAAATTCATGGTATTGACTATGATGAGACATTTTCACCAGTTGTTATGGTCATGTCCATCAGGATTTTGCTTGCTATAGCTGCTTACTATGACTATGAAATCTGGCAAATGGATGTCAAAACCGCTTTCTTAAATGAGAGCCTTGAAGAAGATATGGATGTGTACATGACACACCCTAAGGGTTTTGTTGATCTAAAGGATGCTGGAAATGTATGTAAGTTGCGTCGATCCATTTATGGATTAAAGCAGGCCTCGAGGAGATGGAACATTTGTTTTCATGAAACAGTCAAAAAGAGTTTGACTTTATTCAGAATGAAGATGAAACTTGTGTTTACAAGAAGTTTAGTGGGAGCCATGTGACATTCCTAGTATTATATGTTGATGATATATTACTAATAGGGAATGACATTCCTTCTCTACAGACTGTGAAGACTTGGTTGAGAAATAATTTCTCAATGAAAGACTTAGGCGATGTGACATATATATTAGGGATCGAGATCTATATAGATAGATCAAGGTGATTGATCGGCCTAATTTAGAGTACATACATTGACAAAGTTTTGCATCGATTTCAAATGCAAAGAGACTAAAATGGATATGTCCCAATGTCTCATGGGATAGTGATCTCAAAATAAAATTTATCCTAAATCATTGGATGATAGGGACTGCATGAGTAAAATTCCATATACGTCAGCAATTGGTTTTATAATGTATGCAATGATATGTACTTGTCCTGATGTCTCGTATGCTTTAACCATGATGAGTAGATACCGATCTAATCCAGGTGAAGGTCACTGGACGACAGTCAAGAATATTCTTAAGTACTTAAAGAGGACTAAAGATTCATTCTTGTTATATGGAGGAGATGTGAAGCTAGTTGTAAGAGGTTTCAGTGATACTGGTTTCTAGACAGATAACGATAATTTAATGTTTCTGTCTGGCTTTGTGTTTTATTGAGATGTTGTATGCTGGAATGGTTCACAGCAAAGACAATTGTTGATTTTACAATAGAACCTGAGTATATTGATGCTTGTGAAGCAGCCAAGGAGGCTGTTTGGGGATGTACTTAGGAGATATCACCTAATTAATGAGATTAATGATCAAGGAGATATACATATATGTAAAGTGTATACTAATAATAATATTGCAGACACACTGACTAAGGCTTTGTCGCAGCAGAAGCACGAAAGTCACACTAGTTCCATGAGTATTGGATACTTGGGTAATTGGCTCTAGTGCAAGTGGGAGATTGTTAGTAATTGTGCTCTAGAGACAATACTTTTTATATTAAGGAAAATATTTATTATTAAGGATTATGTTTTATTGATTATTATTTATTTATTATGTTTTATTTACTGCGTAATAAATTGAAAGCATAATAAATGTCCTTGGAATTTTGATACGTATTATATATCTTTAAGTATGTGACTTAAAAATGAGATTATATGAATAGTATCTTATTCCTAAAATTCCCTAGTCGAGTATTATTATTTAAGGACAATAATAATGCACAAAGACTAGTATGTTTCTTGACAGATGACCACATCTCATTGGTCATAGGTATGGGGATACTAAAGTCAAGAACATAAGTGCATGTATCAATGCATGGCACTAGAATGACCCGCCGTGAGATTCTACATGTTAAGTAAGTGTCATAAGTAATTCTCACTGTGATAATGGTGTAATGATCCTTAGACCTGAAATCATTATATTTCTATACGAGAATTAATATACTTTGATTACATTAAAAGTTACCTTTGACCGGGTGATGATAAAAGTGGACATTGGGTATATTATGAATCGTATGAGAAATATGAATGATCTAGATGGGATTTAATCCTCCTAATTTTATGAGTGATATTATTGGCCTCTTGTTTGAGTGAGACTATGAAATGCACGGCCGTGCTCAAATGTTGATTTGATTTTAATAGTCTACTCATCGATCAAGAAAATAAAGATTAAATTATGAAGAGGATGACACGAGACATGCCTTGAGTTTAATCTATAATATCAAGATTAAAGGGATTATATTACATGGAACATTATTCACGAAAGGCTTAATCGAATCACCGATTTATTATTATTACTTGGGTAGCAATGATGTATTACTAGATGCCGCTCATTGTTTACAATTTTAATTAGATATTAAAATTGTTGCCAACGTAATAATAACCTACAGGGTCACACACAAAGAACGCTTGAAGGAGAAATAATTTAAATTATGAATTTAAATTAAATAAGTAATTTATTTTATTTATGATATTAATTAAGTATGACTTAATTAATTATATAAATAGAATAAATGAATTACTTAAACTAATTCCAAAATTAATAATTAATTAATTAAGTGAGACTTAATTAAATAATTTAGAATTTTGGATTAGTATTAATTATAATTGGATTATAATTAGAAAACTTATTCCTCTCTCTATATAATCTCTTTATGGGCTGATTTAATAAGATAGAGATTTTACAAAAACCCTAGCCGCTTTGAGAGAGGAGGAAGATAGAGAGAGAAGAACTTTTCGGGTGCTAGTACACATCAATCCTTCATGAAAAGTGTTCGTGTGGATACCGTAGAGCGTAGATCGCGAGAGCGGGATACGTGATGATTAAACAAGCTTTGGACCTCCATTAATCTTCCATTAATGAACTGTTAAAGCTTCTAAAGGTATTTATTCTTTATCTCCGAATTAAATCTTTTATTTTCGCATGGATCCTGCGGAGGGTTTCGCTATTTTGATTTATTTTTCGTGTTTATTCCGCTGCGTTTGTGTCACGAAACCCTACAAATGAACCAAAGATCACACACCTGACTTAATAATTGGTGATCTAGAAAGTGGAGTAAAGACAAGAAAAGCTACTCAAACTGAATGTTTATACCATAGTTTTCTTTCTCAAATAGAACCAAAGAAAGTTGAAGATGCTTTGAAGGATGCAGATTGGGTTACTGCAATGCAAGAAGAATTAAATAAGTTTGAAAGAAATGAAGTTTGGACTCTTGTTCCAAGATAAAAGAACAGATCCATTGTTGGAACCAAATGGGTGTTTAGAAACAAGACATACTGTAAAGCATAATGTAATGTACTATGTAATAGTGATAACGATAACTCAACCAAGAAACAAAGACAGATAAATAATACTAATATGCAGCACAAGAATCCAGAAGGACATGTAAATAGGAATCATACATACATCATTGCAGAGCATTAAAGATGAAAGGCTTATTGAACGTCAGCGAGAAAATTTCATTAAAATATTTAGGCCTCAGCAACAAATAAGAGTTCAGAAGATTTCAGATTGAAGACAGTGTAATGATTTAAGTATAGATGTCAAAGGGTTTAAGTGACCAGAAGCAATGCAACAGTCCAAAGTTAATCAGCTGAAATAGAATAGAAGACAAGGGAATTCAATTCAGTGTTAGTTGTTTATGAACTAGACCAGTGCACTAAGCGTCAGCACAACAAGAAAAGAATTTTCTTGTTTAATTAGAAGAAAATCAGTTGATCAAGCCAGAAGAGTGAAAACCAAGTAGTAATTACTTCAAGAACTCAAAAAATATGTTAAGGCAAGTAATATTATACTTGGTGGTTCTTACACAGGTGAAACATTATGTGAAGCACAACAAACTTCACTTAGGCGCAACAAACCAGGTTGAAAGCTCAAGGAAATTCTAAGTAAAGGGTTTGTGGCGCCTGCATAAGGAATTGGGAGTGCAGACGCAACAAAACATGTTGTGGCACCATATTTAAGTCAAGGCATAACAAAAGTTGTTTGGATGATTGTGTGGTGCCTACACACTGCAACTAGTGTGCAGGCGCAATAAAATGATAAAGGGGCGCAACATAAGTTGTAAGAATACTTTATGGCGCCTACATACTGCAATCAGTGTGCAGGCACAACAAAAGGAAAGCAAGGCGCAACTAAAATTGACATGCGCAACAAAATAACAAGAGGTGCAACAAACATGTATGTGGCGCCTACACTCTCCATGAATAAGGCACAACAAAGGACTTATACATTGTTGGAAATCCATTTCCAAAAAGACTATAGAATATATATGGGTGAAATGAATATAGAAAGTAAGGCATTCATTAATCTTCAACAAAAAGACATACAGACGGGAACTCTATTAAAGCTCTACATTAAACACACCCAACTGTATTTCTGTTGTAACATTGATTGAACCCATTGAAGCTAATCATATTGATTATAAGTGTAGCACTCAGGGATTAAATAATATACTTTTATTTCCCCGAATCTTTGTGTTTCAATAACTATCATTTTCATATCTCAAGAACACAAACACTTAATCTGCATTTAAATGAAAAATCAACCATATCATATTAAACCCCCCATTCTATGATGATTTTAGACCTAACACTTTGTATCAAAGCTTGTTCATTGAAGTTACAAATCAAGATCCAAAAATAGTTTTACGAAAAAGTACATTTTTAGATCTAAAATAATTTATATTGAAATTTCTTTAATTTTAAAGAAAATTCAATATTCGAACTTTTTAAAGATTTTAAATACACTAATTTTAAAAAGCTATCAATCATCAAGAATTCGAACAAAAATTTTATTTTACGAAATTCAATTTTTATTTGAATTAATTTTAATTTTTAAGAAATTAATTATTTCTTGAGATTTAAAATTCTTCACAACCATGAGTACCCAAAAACTTAGTAGCATCAAAATCTCAACCTTTGATAAAAATGAATACATTTTATGGAAGAAGAAGATGTCCACTTTCATTAAATCAGCTAATTCTCAATACATGGGAATTTTGAAAAATGGGCCCTATGTACTTCAGAAGCTGACACCAGAAACAGTCTCAAATGACGGTAAACGGATTCCTCAAGGATTTACCCCAAAGGAGCCTTCAGAGTACACTAACACTGATAAAGTTAGAGTTGCATGGGAAAATCATCTCCAATGTATCCTAATGGATTCACTGGACACTACAATGCTGAATCAAGTGATTAATTGCACCAGTGCTAAACAAATGTGGGATACGATTGATCTGTAATGGAAGGTACAACAGAAGTGAAGGAGAACATACTGTATATTCTTACATCCCAGTATGAAGCGTTCAAGTCACTACCAGGAGAAAGTATCACTCAAGTCTTTGAGAGATACAACAAATTGTTGAATGACTTGTCATTGCACGGGAAGGCCTACTCACGTAGGGAGATCAACAGGAAATTCATGTTAACACTGCCAGCACACCTGGAACACAAAATCTCTGCCATCAGAGAGAGGAGTGACATAAATGACATGTCGATTGAAATTCTATATGGGAAGCTCAAAACTCATGAAATGGAGCAAGAGTAGAGACAAATCATTTGTGGATCAGGTATAATGGATAGTAAGAATACAACACTGTTGAAGACTACAACACTGTTGAAGACTACAACACTTGTATCCCAGGATTTTGCTGTCACAGAGACCAGTACAGTGAAGCCTGTTGTTGAGAAAGAAGAGATTCTAGAAGCTGAAATTACAGAGAATGCTAAAGCAGGTGATGAAGATGACTTCTATTCAATGGAAGAACTTGAACAATTAGAAAATAAGACAATGGCCTATATGGCAGAGAAGTTCAAGAACCTCAGGTTTAGGAGGAACCCTATGTACAAATATAAGAGTAACTCAAGTTACAGTGGTTCCAGTTTCAGAAACAGCAACCGAGGTGGTTCATCTTCAGGGTCTTACAGCAAAAAAGGTTATAAAACGGGGATGGTAGACCGCAGTAAGTTCAAGTGCAATAAATGTGATGAACCCGAACATTTTGCTACAGAATGCCGGAAGCCTAAGCAAGGAAAAGAAAGAAAGGAGTCATATGACGAACTCCAGCAAAAGTATGATGCACTGGTAAAGAAGCATCAGGGTAGAGCTTATATAGACGATGGAAAGAGCTGGGATGACTCAGACAATGATGAAGAAGAGACATATAGAAATGTTGCACTTATGGCAGACTCTTAAGAAGCATCACCTCAGTCATCAAAGGTGTCATTTCTTTCCACAGTTGACATGTCTAATTCTGATTATAAGAAAACTGTAGAAGATCTAAGTGTAGAAATGTTTAATATTCACACAAGCATGCTAGCATCTGAAGAAGAAAATGTTAAACTAGTTCTAAAGAATAAAATGCTAGAAGTTAGAAATGAAGAACTGGAGCTTGCATGTGTAAACTTAAAAGATCTGAAACAAAAAATAGAAT
Organism: Oenanthe sinensis; assembly: GCA_028671895.1. Classification (NCBI taxonomy): domain Eukaryota; kingdom Viridiplantae; phylum Streptophyta; class Magnoliopsida; order Apiales; family Apiaceae; genus Oenanthe; species Oenanthe sinensis. The sequence continues at coordinate 4,864,936 of CM053809.1, read as the reverse complement.
ATCTCCAGAATAGAGATAAATGCAACCAGAAAGTAGAAACTGCGCTTAGGAATAAAATTTCTGAGTTAGAGTTAAAACTTCAGGCTTATAAGAAATTTGATAATCTTGTTAAGGAGGCAATAGATAAATAGGTCACAGGTCAGAAAACTGGAATAGGATTTGACTATGATAAAAAGGCCGGAAAGAGACATGAGGAATCAATTGTTGAGGAAAGTCATGTGATTCAAGACATTGCACATGTGTTAAAAAATGTCGCTAAGCCCCTATACAAGAAGTTTGTCATCGAACCCCTAGATGAAGAACAGATCTTAATGAAAGAAGAAATCCTTGCTGAGGATAAAAAGAGAGGAAGAAAGTAAAAAGGTGTTGCCTAAGAAATCTATAAAAATTGTAGATCCTACGGAACAAATTAAAAGTGACTTAGGCAACAAGAATGAAAAGAAAAATGCTAACAGAAATGGCAGGATAGGTGTTAACAAGAAAAATGATTATGCCTACTCACCCAAAGCTATTAGAAAAGTTTGTAATAATTACAATTCTACCGGTCATCTTACGAATGTAATCAAATTTGGGTGCCAAAGAAGAAGCAATCAATTTGTGGTTGCAGGGCATAACAAAGAACAAGCGTGTCATGTGGATTCTCGACAACGGCTGTTCAAGGCATATGACTGGTGATAGGGCCCTGCTATCAGATGTGATTGAGAAAGCTGGCCCGATAGTGACCTTTGGAGATAACAACAAGGGATTCACAATGGGATATGGCAATCTGGAAATTGGCAATGTTATCATTGAAAATATCTCTCTTATGGATGGATTAAAGCATAACCTTCTACGTATCAGTCAGTTCACTGATAAGGGCTACAAAGTAACTTTTGAGAAAGAAAGATGTGCAATCCAAAAGAGGAAAGATATGAAGCTTGCTCTTCATGGAGTAAGAAAGGGGATTCTCTTTGTAGCTGAATTATTCTCTGCAAGCAAAGGAGAAGTTCAATATTTTTACAGGAAAGCTTCAATAGAGGACAGTTGGTTATGGCACAAGAAACTTTCATACCTGAACTTCAAGGAAATGAACTCTTTAGTTAAGAAGGAGTTGGTAGAGGTTTACCTAAGATGGAATTCTGTCAAGAAGGGTTATGTGAAGCATGTGAAAAGGGGAAGTCAAAGAAAGAATCTCACTGAAGCAAAGATTCATCAGACATTATTGAACCACTACAACTTCTGCATATGGATTTATTTGGTCCAGTAAATGTCATGTCAATGTCAAGGAAGAGATATGCACTAGTAATCATAGACGAGTACTCCAAGTACACGTGGGTATTTTTTTTAGCCTCAAAGGATGAAGCCCCTCAAACAATTATTGATCACATAAAGAAGATAGAGTTAGAAGCTGGTTTGCCTGTTAGGAAAATTAGGTCTGACAATGGAACATAGTTCAGAAATATAACCCTAAATGATTTCTATATTGAGAAAGGGATTTCAAGACAATACCCAGCACCCAGAACTCCATAGCAAAATGGAGTGGTAGAAAGGAATAACAAAACTCTAGTTGAAGCAGCAAGAACTATGCTGAATGTAGCTAAGTTACCTCTATACTTCTGGGCTGAAGCAGTCAACACAGCTTGTTACACTCAGAATCGTACACTGGTAAATAAAGATCATGATAAGACTCCGTACGAGTTGATGGCAAACAAGAAACCAACACTGAAATGTTTTCATGTGTTTGGAGCAAAGTGCTTTGTACTAAAATATGATAAGCATCTAGGAAAGTTCGAATCCAAGGCTCATGAAGGCATATTTCTTGGCTACTCTTTGGAATCTAGGCATACAGGATTTATGTGGTTGAACACAAGAAGGTCATTGGAAGAATGAATATAACTTTCAATGATCTAATGTTCCCAAGTCTACAAAGAACATGAAGTTGCAACAGAAAATCAAGCACCAAATGAGTATAACAACAATGATGATTCTGACCCTAGTAGTGGAAACAGTGGAAGATTCACAGAAACTACTAGTAGTGGAAGATAATCTCATTCTCAACCAAGTAGCAGCTCAGAGGGAGCAACTGAAGGATCTACTAGCAGGATTCAACACTTTAATGATAATCAGGCTGAATCTTCTAGGGCAAATCTGCCTAAACATAGGGTGTAGAGTAGAGCTCATCCCTTTGAGTTGATTATAGGAGATCCAGATGCTGGAGTCCAAACTAGACGTGCTTCTCAGAATGAATGTTTATTCTCTGGTTTTATCTCTGAAATAGAGCAAAAGAAAGTGGAAGAGGCATTGAAAGATCCAGATTGTGTTATAGCTTTGCAAGAAGAACTCAATCAGTTTCAGAGACAAAATGTTTGGAAGCTGGTACCCAGGCCAAAGAACAAGACTATTATTGGCACAAAGTGGGTATTCATAAATAAACTGGATGAAGATGGCATTGTTACGAGGAACAAAGCCAGACTGGTTGCTAAAGGTTATTCCCAATAAGAAGGAATAGATTATGATGAAACTTATGTACCAGTGGCAAGGCTTGAAGCTATCAGGATGTTTCTGGCATTCGCAGCACATTCCAACTTTAAAGTCTATCAAATGGATGTGAAGAGTGCATTCTTGAATGGAGAGCTTGAAGAAGAAGTCTATGTGGAACAACCCCCAGGGTTTGAAGATTTAGAATTTGCAGATTTTGTTTACTTTCTCTTCAAGGCATTCTATGGCTTAAAACAAGCACCTCGGACATGGTCTATATTAGTACTTGAAAATGGTTTCACTAGAGGTGTCATAGATAAGACTCTATTTCATAAAATGCATAAAATTGACATGATATTAGTACAAGTATATGTGGATGATATTATATTTGGTTCTACTAAAGATTAGTTGTGCAGTAGATTTGCTAAGCTAATGCAGAGTAGGCATGAAATGAGCATGATGGGAGAGCTGAATTACTTCCTTGGACTCTAAGTAAGCCAAAAGAAAGATGTAATCTTCATTTGCCAGACCAAGTACATCAGTGATCTATTGAAGAAGTATGGTCTTGAAGATGCATCATCAGCTAAAACCCCTATGGAAACTACCACTAAGCTTGATCAAGATGAACCTGGTAAGAAGGTAGACATCATAAGCTACATAGGTATGATCGGCTCATTACTTTACTTAACTGCAAGTAGGCCAGATATTATGTTTGCTACATGCTTGTGTGTTAGGTTTCAGTCTAATCCTAAAGAATCACATCTTATAGCTATTAAACGGATTTTTAGGTATCTTAAGGGAAGTCTGAATCTTGGAATTTGGTACCCTAAAAATACAGGTTTTGACCTTGTTGGCTATACAGATTCTGATTATGCAGGTTGTAGGATTGATAGAAAGAGTACATCAGGGAGTTGTCAATTCCTTGGTAGAAGATTGATGTCCTGGTATAGCAAGAAGCAACACTCAGTTGCAATGTCAACAGCTGAAGCTGAACATGTTGTTGCTGGAAGTTGTTGTGCTCAAATTCTATGGATAAGGAACCAACTTCAAGACTATGGATTATTGTTGAGCAAAATTCCAATATTCTGTGACAACATAAGTGCCATAGCCATCACAAACAATCTTATTCAACATTCAAGGACCAAGCACATTGATATCATGTATCATTTTATTAGAGAGCATGTCATGAATGGTACTGTAGAGTTAGATTTTGTATCTACTGAGAAGCAAATTACAGACATCTTCACTAAACCACTGGATGAAATCTCTTTCACTAGACTGGTTTGTGAACTTGGGATGTTAAATTATACTACCTAATTAGTTAGTAGAATATAACTGTAATTTGAGCTGATAAATTCACTGGTTAATTAATTTCAATATTTTTAGGATTTGTGAATTTATTTATCAAATTATTTTTCAGTTACTAGGATTAAATATTAGATAAATACCTTGTGCATGCCTGCTAATTTTATTAACCTGGTATTTATTTAATTTTGATCTTAGAAAATATTTAAGTGCTTATATTTAATTGATAAATTTTTGGCACTTATATATTTTAAACATTATTTGAAATTATTTTAATTAAAAAGGATGAATATTTATATTTATTCTCTTATTTAAAATAAAAGTAAAATAATAAGAAGTATTATTTATTTATAATAATAATTTTATCAATTAATGTTATTATTGTTATTAATAAATATTTTGTGAAATAATATTTGTGAGTAATTAATTATTATTGATTAATTATACAAATTATTCATAAATGATATTTATTTATATGTAGCCTAATCTAGGAGCAACTTGAAATTGTACAAGTACTTTGTGGCACTTAATATAGTTTAGTGGCGCCTATACAATGCAAGCACTATGCAGGCGCAACATATTTAACACAAATACTTAGAAAATATTCTTGATCAAATCAAGTGGCGCCTATAAGTTTTGTTACGCCTACACAGTGTTACCACTGTAAAGGCGCAACAAAATACTTAGATTTTGTTGCCAAGTTTCGTGGCGCTAGTAGATTTTGTGGCGCCTAGACAGTGAACACACTGTGGAGGCGCAATAAAAAATTTCTAGTAAGTTTTGTTACGCTGGATAGTTTAGTGGATCCAATACAGTGTGCGCACTGTAGAGGCGCAACTAAAGTACTTAGCCAATTTTATTATTGTTTTTGTGACACCTATATATATGTGTGTTTTTGTTACGTTTCTTTATATACATACACAATACACACTATATCAGGCGCAAGAAAAAAACTCAGATCTACAAATTTTAATCGAACATTTCTAAGTCAATTGTTGTCCATTTTTTAATCTGAGACCTGTTTTGTGGAACCCTCATTCAAACCTATTATTTGCAAGTGGTCCCATTGATTTTGGTTAATATTATAAAATTCTCATTTTTTAAAAACTCGAACTGATTGGTTAGGGTTTGTTCATTCTTAATCGATTAAAAATTGTAATTAAATTAAAAGTGTGCTTAAAATTGTAATTTTGACAATTAGGGTTTTGTTCGTAATTTACTAAAATTATTCTGAAATAATTAGTAATTTTAATTCGTAAAAATTACCTGTCAATTTAATAAAATGGTTGGTAATCTTGAGATTAAAAAGACTAATTATTTATCTATTTTAGTAGATGATTGGACTGAAGCTGGAGACTTAGGTAACTGGGCTAGGTTTTTAAACGAACATTCAATAATCCGGTATGCACTAACAACTTTTGTTCCTTTGAATAGAAATTTATTAAGACAGGTATACAGGTCCATTCATGACATATATGTAGATGGCATCTCTGCCTTCATATGCAAGATTTAGAGACAGAAGGTGCGAATAACTGAGAATGACATCAATCGAGCACTTCATCTGCCATCTGAGAATTTTGAAGATGAGCCATCTCAAGCAGATTTAGACAACTTCTTTGTGTTCCTGCACTGCAACAGAGTAAACAATTATCTCCCGAAGAAGATTTACAAGAATCACATAACCAAGGAGTGGAACCTGTTTTTCAACATCCTGTCTCATGGCTTTGCACCGAAGACAGGTGACTTTCACGGGATTACGCAATTTAATAAGGTGATGGGGTATGCAATACCTTCTGGATCCAGGATAAACTTTGGCAAGCTGATCATGATAGAGATTCTCAAGAACCAGGCAAAGATGGAAAACTTCTGTCTGTATCCCAGATTTTTGCAGCTGGTGTTGAATCAAGTGCCGAGAGCTGATCAACTACAAGTGTTTCAGAACAGTCAATTGGAAGAGTCACCCTCACTACAGTTCAAGACTATTCTACTGCTACAGAATGAGTCTGACTATCATAACAGGTATACTCCTGCTCCAATGACTGACCCTATTAGGGATTACTTTGATCTTATTAGATAGGTTAATGAAGAAGAAGTAGAAGAAGAAGAAGAAGAAGAAGAAGAAGCAATCTCTGAAGATGACAATGAAGCTGAAATTTCAAGTGACTCAGGAAGCACAACAACAACAGAAGAAGAAGAACCAGGAACTGATAAAGAAGATGAAATAATGGATGAAGCTGGTTCTAAACAAGTGCAATAACCGATTCCTGAAGAAGAACAATAGAATAGCCCTAAAAATCAAATAGAGTAGATAGTTGTTGAGGCAGAAGAGGATGAGCATCAGACTACAGAGGTGTATATCCCTAACATTTCTGATGAAAAATGGATGAATGTACACTTCTTGACTTTGACTTTTCTGCTTTCCTAACTGAAGAATTTGTCACAATATCTCCTATTATGCCTCAAACAGTAATGCACACACAAGAGTCCTCAGTGGCCATCGAAGTTGGCAATGAACTAGCAGACCAACCAGTTCTAACCACTACCAGAGAACAACAAATGCTTCCTTCATCTCCCAAAACAAGAAAAAGAACCATTGATTTAGACGATAAGAGTGAGTCCCTACCGGATCAGGATGTTTTTCAAATATCCCCTACAGCTCTGCCTTCTCAAAAATGTCAAAAAATGGATTTTAAAACTAAGGCATCTGTAAGCCAATAACTTTATTCTCCAATCTCTGAGACCTTTCTCTTCCTTCATGACCTTAATTCTGAAATTGATAAAATCCTGAAAGGTACAGGAACAGAACCAGAGGCTATAAAAATATCCGTTATTTCAGTAGCTAGTACTGTTTTGGTTGATCCAATTCAGAATCTGTCTTCACAGATAGTTGGGGGCATCACTGACTCTAACGAGCCATTCATTACATTGTCAAATGTGGTGAACACCTTGGACTTAACATCTCCAGATCCTATTCAGGATGTTTTCCCTCCCAAAGTGGGTGAAGTGGAAACGTAACTCTCCCATAGAAGGGAAGAGGTCTCCATTAAAGGAGTAGCTACGTCAGCAGTATCACCACTTCAAGTGGAAATGCCTTCACAAGCTTCGTGGGGCACCACAGGCTCTCAATTGTCATACATTACATTGCCTGAGGTGGTGACCCCCCTGGAAATTAAAAGTCCTGCTCCTACACAAGAGGTCCTCCCCACCTTATCAGGTTAAGCGGAGGGATAACACGTCCATAGAGCGAATGTGAACTCTATTAATAGAGTATCTGCTGCTTCGGCATTAGAACCTGTTCAGGGTGTCTCTGAGTAGGTAAGGCCTTTAATGGCTTCAGCTGGCATCACAGATTCTACATTCTTACCAATCATTACAGAATCCACAGTGGTGACCACACTGGGTCTCAACCCCCTAGTACTTGTAAAATGAGTTCTCCCCACCCATAGTGGTCAGGCGAAGAGGCAACCTACCCATAGAGCGGATAGGGATTTTAATGCAGGTACTGAAGATCTGGATGCTATTCTGGACATGAGTGAAACACTAAACCTAAGTGATCTTCAATTCCCTAACTCAGAACAGCCGAGTGTGTGTGTTGAGGGTTGTGCTCAAACAGAAATAGTGAGGAGTGAGACACCCACAAACCAAATAAACACCCCACACATTGCATACACTGCACACAGCGAAAGGATTTTAAATCTGGAGGCACAAGTAACAGAGATTCACTACTCAATTAGAAAGATCTTGAAGGTGTAGGAGCAACAGAGAACAGAAATGAAAGAAATCAAAGATTTAGTCAAACAACTGTTGGCTCAAAAAGTTCCGGTTTCTACTCAACCAACTCCAACAACACAGCTTACTCCATTCAGAAGGGAGGATAACCCAACTGAGGGGGAGAGATTAGCACAAGAAAAAGTTAGAGCTGAAATGATCATGGAATACACAACTCAAGGGGAGTCAGATATTTTCTATAGGCCAGGATTGAGGCTATTGGAAGAAGGAGAAATATTTGAGCCTTATGTGCCAATGGATGTTCCAACAGAGATGGAAATCGAAGAAATTGCATAGGCTACAGGAATAGATGTTGAGGAGGAGTTTGCAGAAGAATATGCTTTTGATAATGACTGTCATCTCGTTGGTGTAGACGAAGTTGTTACTCAAGACATAGTTCAGGCTCAAGAATTGTTGAAGAGAAATTGGAAGAGAGTATATCACGCAATGGAGAGAAGAAATAGAGTCAAGGACATAGAAGCTAAAGTTGGTCCTGATTGGGATGAAGCAAGGAGTCTACTGAAGAAGAAGGAGATAACCCTGACTCAGAAGACAGAGAAGTCCTTGGTCTCTTCAGAACCATGAGGAAAAAATTTAGAGATGTTCATGAACTCTATGCAATGCTATCTGAAGAAATTACAAGCGTGTTAGTAAGTGCGTCCAAGTACGGGTGGAAAATGTTCATAAATTCAACAACACTGGGGTCAAAGATTTTATCGACAAAGAGATTTGAAAAGATGAATATCGTGGAGTTGTATGTGCTGAAGAGGAAAGTCATCTTTTGTGGGCATAAAACAAATGAGATACTGAGAGATCTGATTGAGAAGAAAATAATAGAGATTGATGTCGAAGCATTTGAAAAGCCTCCGGTTTTCAAATACTACAAAGCAACAATATTTCATAACTTAACTTTGTCAGATGAATGTCAGGATTTAAGCCATGTAATGTTCATGCAGTATGTAGAAGGGAGGTTCAGAAGCAAGAAGAATAGAACAAAAGAAGATCTAAAGGCTATTGAGATGATCTACGCATTCAGGCTGAACAGAGCGATTAAGACATCAGGTAGATATCTAATGGAGACGACCGGATATTATTAAGACCCAATGTATGTGAGAAGAGAGGATGGCACAGAGGTACTCGAAATCATAAGAGATTCTGAACCTTTCATTCAGACAGAGCCAAGTGGAACAAAATAATTCCTATTCAAGAAGAATGGAGTGGATAAGAAGAAGGATCTATCAAAACTGAGGAGAAACAATACTGAAATTATCCAAAAAGTCTTTTCAACGGTGAAGAGATCCACTGTCAAGTCAGACAAAAAGGCTTTAAGGATGATTGAAGAGGTTCTGGTGGAGAAACTGGCAGAAGACTCGATATATTACACTGACCGAGTAAAGGGCTTTCCGAAGAGAATAACAGTGTTTGTGTTTTCAAAGAGACAATCTCTGGCCTTCGAGTCAATCTCCAACACAAACTAAACAACATTTCTCACTGAAGTTTTGAAGAAATTAGAAGAAACACCTCCAGTCAACACTCTTGAAGTAGAAGCTAGAGATCTAGTGAAGGCAAGGTTGGAGCAGAAGGAAGAAGAGCTAAGAAAGCACTACTATGAAACAAGATCAAAGAACAAACAAGACTCAGTACAAAGAAGTAGAAGATCATAGAATCATGTATTCACGCTAGAGGAACAAACTTCTATTATACACAAAGAAATCTGGAAATGTAAAATCTAATCCAGAATGTAATTAAAATTATTTACTGTCTTTCTGCACCTTACTTTTTCTTGTAAGTATCAGTTGAGTTATCCTCTCACAGGATTTTTTTGTCAAACTCTAACAACCAAATAGGGGGAGATTGTAAAGCATAATGTAACATAGTATGTAATAGTGATAACGATAACTCAATTAAGAAACAAAGACATATAAATAATACTAATATGTAGCACAAGAATCCAGAAGGACATGTAAACAGGAATCATACATACATCATTGTAGAACATTCAAGATGAAAGGCTTACTAAACGTCAGCGAGAGAAGTTCATTAAAATGTTCAGGCCTCAGCAAGAAATAAGAGTTTAGAAGATTTTAGACTAAAGACAGTGTAATGATTTAAGTATAGATGTCAAAAAATTTCAGTGATCAGAAGCAATACAATAGTGTTAGGTCCAAAATCATCATAGAAGGGGGGGTTGAATATGATGTGGTAGATTTTTCGTTTAATTGCGGATTAAGTGTTTGTGTTTTTAAGATATGAAAATGGCAGTTAATGAAACACAAAGATTTGGGGAAATAACAATGTATTATTAAATCCTTGAGGTGCTACACTTCTAATCAAATGATTAGCTTCAATGGGTTCAATCAAGGTTACAATAGAAATACAGTTGGGTAAAATAAATGACTATCTTTAATGGAGCTCCCGTCTATATCTCTTTTGTTGAAGATGAATGAATCCCCCTTCTGTCCATATTGATTTAACCCATATATATTCTGTAGACTTTTGAAAATTGATTTCCACAACTGTATAAGTCTTTTGTTGCACCTGTAAGAGTGCTAGTGGTGTGCAGGCGCCACATAGAGGTTTGTTGCATCTTAGAAAGTTTGTTGCGCCCCTAGAATAACTTTGTTGCGACAAGGTGAAGTTTAGTTGCGCCTGTACACCATTCTCACAGTATAGGCGCCACTAAACTACTTAGAAACATTTCCAAGAACTTTGTTGCGCCTGTGTGAGCTTTTTGTGTGCCTACACATGGTTTGCAGTGTGTAGGCGCCACTAACCTTTTCACTTAACTTTGTGGTGCCACAACATACTTTTGTTGCGCTTGCACTCTTATTCCCTTGTGCAGGCGCCACAAACCTTGACTTAGGCTTATCTTGAGCTTCCAACTTCGTTTGTTGTGCCTAAGTAAAGTTTTGTTGCGCTTCTCACACTGGTTCACCTGTGTATGAACCACCAAGTGTAATCTGAATTGCTTTAACACATGTCTTGAGTTCTTGAAATAATTACTGCTTGATTTTCACACTTCTGGCTTGACCAACTGATTTTCTTCTGATTAATCAGGACAATTCTTTTCTTGTTGCGCTGACGCTTAGTGCACTGGTCTGGTTCACAAACGACTAACACTGAATTGAATTCCCTTGATTTCTATTTTGTTTCAGCGGATTAACTTTGGACTGATTCATTGCTTTTGATCATTGAAACCCTTTGACAATTATACTTAAATCATTTCACAGTCTTTAGTCTGAAATCTACTGAACACTTATTTGGTGCTGAGGCTTGAACATATTAATGAACTTCTCTCGCTGTCATTCAGTAAACTTCACATCTTGAATGCTCTGCAGTGATGTACGTATAATTTCTGTTTGCATGTCCTTCTGGATTTCTGTGCTGCATATTAGTATTATTTATCTGTCTTTATTTCTTAGTTGAGTTATCATTATCACTATTATATACTACGTTACATTATGCTTTACAATCTCCCCCTATTTGGTTGTTAGAGTTTGACAAGAAAATCTTGTGAGAGGATAACTCAACTGATACTTACAAGAAAAAGTAAAGTGCATAAAGACAGTAAATAATATTAATTACATTATGGATTAGATTTTACATTTTCAAATTTCTTGTGTACAATAGATGTTTGTTCCTCTAGCTTGAACAGATAATTCTATGATCTTCTGCTTCTTTGTACTGAGTCTTGCTTGTGTTTAGATCTTGTTTCGGAGTAATGCTTTCTTAGTTCTTCCTCCTTCTGCTCCAACCTTGCCTTCACTATATCTCTAGCTTCTACTTCAAGAGTATTGAATGGAGGTTGTTCTTCTAGATTCTTCAATACTTCAGTGAGAAAAGCAGTTGAGTTTGTCTTGGAGATTGACTCGAAAGCCAGAGATTGTCTCTTTGAAAACAAGAACACTGTTATCTTTTTTGGAAAATCTTTGACTCTGTCATTGTCATGCATCGACTCTTCTACCAGCTTCTCCACTAGAATATCTTCAATCATCTTCAAAGCCTTTTTGTCTTACTTGATAGTGGATCTCTTTACTCTTGAAAGGAATTTTCGGATAATTTAAGAATTGTTTCTCCTCAGTTTTGATAGCTCTTTCTTTTTATCCACTTTGTTCTTCTTGAAAAGGAAGTATTTTGTTCTATTCGGCTCCGTCTGAATGCAAGGTTCAGAATCTCTTATAGCTTCAAGTACTTCAGTGTCATCCTCTCTTCTTACATACACTGGATCTTGGTAATATCTGATTGTCTCCATTAGATATCTTTCAAACATTTTAATTGCTCTGTTCAGCCTGAATGCGTAGATCAACTCAGTAGCTCTTAGAGCTTCGTTTGTTCTATTCTTCTTGCTTCTAAGTGTCCTTTCTACATACTGCATGAACATTGCATGACTTGAGTCCAGACATTCATCAGACAAAGTTAGGTTATGAAGTGTTGTTGCTTTATAGTACTTGACCACCAGAGGCTTCTCAAATGCTTCGACACTGATCTCTATAATTTTCTTCTCAATCATATCTCTCAGTATCTTATTTGTTTTATGCCCAGCAAAGAAGAATTTCTTCTTCAGCACATACAGCTCTACAATATTCATCTTTTCAAAACTCTTTGTCGACAAAACCTTTGACCCCATTGTTATAGAATTTATGAACATTTTCCACCCGTACTTGGATGCACTTACTGACACGCTTGTAATCTCTTCTGATAGCATAGCATATAATTCATGAACATCTTCAAATCTTTCCCTCATGGTTCTGAAGAGATCAAGGACTTCTCTGTCTTTCTTCTGAGTAAGAGTTAACTCTTTCTTCTTCAGTAGACTCCTTGCTTCATCCCAATCTCGACCAACCTTTGCTTCAATGTCCTTGATTCTATTTCTTCTTTCTATTGCGTGTTGTACTCTCTTCCATTTTCTCTTCATCAGTTCTTGAGCTTAATATATACCTTGAGTAACAACTTTATCTACACCAACTAGAAGACAGTCATTATCAAAAGCATATTCTTCAGCAAACTCCTCCTCAACATCTATTTCAGCAGCTTTTGCAGTTTCCTCTATTTCAATCTCTGTTGGAATCTCCAGTGGCACATAGGGCTCAAATATTTCTCTTTCTTCAAGTTGCCTAGCTCCAGGTCTATAGAAAATATCTGACTCCCACGGAGCTGTATACTCCAATATCATTTCAGCTTCAACTTTTTCTTGTACTTTCCTCTCCCCCTCAGTTGGGTTATCCTCCCTTCTGACCGGAGTAAACTGAGATGTTGAAGTTCATTGAGTAGAAATAGGAACTTTCTGAGCCAACAGTTGTTTTCCGCTCGCTGCTGCTCATGCACCTCTAAGATCTTTTTTATTGTGTAGTGAATTTCTGTTACTTGGGCCTCCAGATTTAGAATCTTTTAGTTGTGTGCAGTGTGTGCAATGTGTGGGGTGTTTATTTGGGTAGTGGGTGTCTCACTCCTCACTGTTTGTGTTTGTTCATGACCCTCAACACTCACACTCTTGAAATCAGGGCCAGGGAACATAAGATCATCAAGGTTAAGTGTTTCACTCATTTCCATAATAGCACTGAGATCTTCTGTACCTGCATTAAAATCCCTATCTCTTTTATGGGTAGGTTACCTCTCCGCCGGATCACTTTGGTTGAGGAGAATTCCTTTTTCAGGAACTAGGGGGTTGAGACCCTGTGTGGTCACTACAATGGATTCTATAATGATTGGCAAAGTTGAAGAATCCATGATGCCAGCTGAAGCCAATGAAGGCATTACCTGCTCAGAGATACCCTGGACAGGTTCTACTACCAAAGTAGCAGATACTCTATTAATAGAGTCCACATCCCTTCTATGGGTGTGTTGTCCCTCCGCCTGACCTGATAAGGTGGGGAGGACCTCCATTGTAGGAGCCGGAATTTGAATATCCAAGGGGGTCACCACCTCAGGCAATGTAGTGATTGACAAATGAGAGCATGTGGTGCCCCGCGACGCTTGTGAAGGCACTTCCACTTGAAGTGATTATGTTGTTGACACAGCTACTCCTTGAATGGAGACCTCTTCCCTTCTATGGGAGAGTTGCCTTTCCACATCACCCATTTGAGAAGGGAAAACATCCTGAATAGGATCTAGAGATGTTAAGTCCAGGGGGGTCACCACATTTGAAAATGTAATGAACTGCTCGTTAGAGTCAGTGATGCCCCCAACTGTCTATGAAGACAAATTCTGAATTGGATCAACCAAAATTGTAAAAGCTACTGAAGTAGCGGATTTTGTTACAACCTCTGATTATGTCCCCGTACCTTTCAGGATTTTGTCAATTTCAGAATTGAGGTTACAAAGAAAGAGAATTTCATCAGTGATTGGAGAATGAGGTTCCTAGCTCACAGTTGCCCTAGGTTTAAAATTCATTTTCCGTCATTTTAGAGAGGGCAGAGCTGTAGGGGATATTTCAATAATTTCTTGATTCGGTAGGGACTCCCTATCATCTAAATCAATGGTTCATTTTCTTGTTTTGGGAGATGAATGGAGTGTTTGTTGTTCGGTGGAAGTGGTTAGAACTGGTTGGATTTGACCAAGTTCATTGCCAGTTTAGAAGGCCACTGAGGGCTCTTGTGTGTGCATTTCCATTTGAGGCATAGTAGGAGATATTTGACAAATTCATCAGTTAGAAAAGCAGAGAAGTCAAAGTCAAGAAGTGTACCTTCATCCATTTGTTCATCAGAAATATTAGGGATGTACACTTCTATAGTATGAGGCTCTTCCACTTCTGCCTCAACAACTATCTCCTTTGTTTGAATTTCAGGGCTATTCCTTTGTTCTTTTTCTTCAGGAATTTATTCTTGCTCATGTTCAGAACTAGCTTCTTCCATAATTTCATCTTCTTTTGCAGAGCTTTGTTCTTCCTCTTCTGATGCTGCTGAGTTTCCATTCACTTTAGGGTTCAGCTTCATTTTCCTCTTCAGAGATTGCTGCTGCTTCTTCTGTCGCAGCTTCTTCTTCTTCTTCTTCTTCTTCTTCTTCTTCTTCATTAGCCTGTCTAAGAAGATCAAAGAAATCTCTGATAAGGTCAGTCATCGGAGCAGGAGTATACCTGTTGGGATAGTCAACCTCATTCTGTAGCAACAGAATTGTCTTGAACTGGAGTGAGGGTGACTCTTCCAATGGACTGTTCTGAAACCCTTGTAGTTGATCAGCAGTCAGTACTTGGTTCAACACCAGCTGCAGAAATCTTGGATACAAACAGAAATTCTTCATTTTTGCCTGATTATATAGGATCTCCTTCATGAAAGATCTGAACAATTTCTATTGATGTCATTCTCAGTTATTCACACCTTCTTTTTCTGAATCTTGCAATTAAAGGCTGAGATTCTATTGGCAGATGTGTCCTGAGCAGACCTATAAACCTGTCCTAACAAATTTCTATTCAAAGGAACAGAAGTAGTTAGTGTGTACCGGACTATAGACTGTTCATTTAAAAATCGAGCCCAGTTACCTAACTCACCTGCTTCAGTCCAATCATTTACTAAAATAGATAAATAATTAGACTTTTTAATCTCAAAATTACCTGCCATTTTAATAAATTGAGAGTTAATTTTTACGAATTAAAATTACTAATTAATATCGTAAAATTTTAGTAAATTACGAACCAAGCCCTAATAAATTAAAATTACTTGGAGTGACTTGAAATTAATAAATGATAAACTCCTAGTAATTCTTAGCACACTTTTAATATTATTATAACTTTTAATCGATATTAAAGTTAACAAACCCTAGTCAAATTGTTCGAGTTTTAAAAAAATGAGATTTTTATAAATGAAACCATAGTCAATGGGACCACTTGCAAATGATAGTATTGAACGTGGGGTTCACAAATCTAGTCTTATATTAACAAATGGACAAAAATTGACTTAGTGTTTATCGATTAAAAATTGGTGGATCTGAGGTTTTTGCTGCGCCTTAAGAGTGTATATACTGTGTAAGTAACTAATGGATGCAACAAAAAGACCTTGCATGTATTTATAGGCGCCACTAAACAACAGAAATATTGCTAAGTAAGTATGTTGCGCCTGCACAGTGCTTGTACTGTGTAGGTGCCATAAAATGATTTAGGCGCAACTAAAATACTTGTTAATTATTTGTTGCACCTTCACAGTGTATTCACTGTGTAGGTGCCACAAAATATAGAAGCGCCACATGCTAAACCAAAATCTTTCCAAGTATTTTGTTGCGTCTTTACAGTGCATGCACTGTGTAGGCGCAACAAAAACATAGGCGCCACTTGACTTGTCATATAAATATACTAAGTACTGAGATTATTTTATGTTGCGCCTATACAGTTAACACACTGTATAGGCGCCACTAAACACTTTGAGCGCCACAAAGTACTTGTACAATTCAAGTTCCTAGATTTTGCTACATATAAATAAATAATATTTATGAATAATTTGTATAATTAATCAATAATAATTAATTACTCACGAATATTATTTCACAAAATAATTATTAATAACAATAATAACATTAATTGTTAAAATTATTATCATAAATAAATTATGTTTCTTAATATTTTACTTTTATTTTAAATATAAGAATAAATATAAGTATTCGTCCTTTTTATTTAGAATAAATTCAAATAAAATTTAAATATATAAGTGCCAAGAATTTATTATTTAAATACAAGCACTTAAATATTTTTCAAGATTAAAATTAAATGAATACCAGATTAATAAAATTAACAGGCATGCACAAGGTATTTATCTAATATTTAATCTTAATTACTGGAAAATAGTTTGGTAAATAAATTCACAAGTCCTAAAAATATGAACATTAAATAATCAGTGAATTTATCAGCTTCAAATTGCAGTTTTTGATTACTAACTTATTAGTTAGTAGAATTTAACATCTCAAGTTCACAAACCAGTCTAGTGAAAGTGATTTCATGCATCCAGTGGTTTAGTGAAGATGTCTGTAATTTGCTGCTCTGTAGGTACAAAATGTAACTCTACAGTACCATTCATGACATGCTCTCTAATGAAATGATACATGATATCAATGTGCTTGGTCCTTGAATGTTGAACAGGATTGTTTGTGATGGCTATGGCACTTTTGTTGTCACAAAATATTGGAATTTTGTTCAGCAATAGTTCATAGTCTTAAAGTTGGTTCCTTATCCACATAATTTGTGCACAACAACTTCCAGCAGCAACATATTCAGCTTCAGCTATTGACATCGCAACTGAGTGCTACTTCTTGCTATACCAGGACACCAATCTTCTACCAAGGAATTGACAACTCCCTGATGTAATTTTTCTATCAATCCTACGCCCTGCATAATCAGAATCTGTATAGCCAATAAGGTCAAAACCTGTATCTTTAGGGTACCAAATTTCAAGATTCAGACTTCCCTTAAGATACCTAAAAATCCGTTTAACAGCTATAAGATGTGATTCTTTAGGGTTAGACTGAAACCTAGCATACAAGTATGTAGAAAACATAACATCTGGCCTACTTATAGTTAGGTAAAGTAATGAGCCGATCATACCTCCGTAGCTTGTGATATCTACCTTCTTACAAGGTTCATCTTGATCAAGCTTAGTGGCAGTTGCCATTGGAGTTTTAGCTGTTGATGCATCTTCAAGACTGTACTTCTTCAAAAGATCTTTGATGTACTTGGTCTGGCAAATGAAGATTCCATCTTTCCTTTGGTTTACTTGGAGTCCAAGGAAGTAATTCAGCTCTCCCATCATGCTCATTTCATACCTACTCTGCATTAGCTTAGCAAATCTACTACACAACTGATCGTTAGTAGAACCAAATATAATGTCATCCACATATACTTGTACTAATATCATGTCATTTTTATGCATTTTATGAAATAGAGTCTTATCTATGACACTTCTGCTGAAACCATTTTCAAGTAGGAATATAGATAGAGTGTCATACCATGTCCGAGGTGCTTGCTTTAGGCCATAGAGTGCCTTGAAGAGGAAGTATACAAAATCTGCAAATTCGGGATCTTCAAACCCTAGGGGTTGTTCCACATACACTTCTTCTTCAAGCTCTCCATTCAAGAATGCACTCTTCACATCCATTTGATAAACTTTAAAGTTGGAATGTGCTGCGAAAGCCAGAAACATCCTGATAGCTTCAAGCCTTGCCACTGGTGCATATGTTTCATCATAATCTATTCCTTCTTCTTGAGAATAACCTTTAGCAACCAGTCTGGCTTTGTTCCTCGTAACAATGCCATCTTCATCCAGTTTATTTCTGAATACCCACTTTATGCCAATTATAGACTTGTTCTTTGGCCTGGGTAACAACTTCTAAACTTTTTATCTCTGAAACTGATTGAGTTCTTCTTGCATAACTATTACCCAATCTGGATCTTCCAGTGCTTTTTCCACTTTCTTCGGCTCTATTTCAGAGATAAAACCAGAGAATAAACATTCATTCTGAGAAGCATGTCTAATTTGAACTCCAGCATCTGGATTTCCTAGAATCAACTCAAAGGGGTGATCTCTACTCCACACCCTCTGTCTCGGCAGAATTGTCCTAGATGATTCAGCTTGATTATCATTGAAGTGCTGAGTCCTGCTAGTAGATCCTTCAGTTGCTCCCCCTAAGCTGGTGCTTGGTTGAGAATGAAATTCTCTACCACTACTAGTAGTTTCTGTGAATCTTCCACTGTTTCCACTACTAGGGACAAAATCATCATTGATGATATTCTCATTTGGTACTTGTATTTCTATTGCATATTTAGGTTCCATTTCACCTTCATCTGAGTTCAAGTTTTCAAACTGCAGAGTTTCAGTGTCGTCTGTTCTTTGTAGACTTGGGAGCTTGAGATCATTAAAAGTTACATTCATGCTTTCAATGACCTTCTTGTGGTCAATCATATAAACCTGTACGCCTTAGATTCCAGAGAGTAGCCAAGAAATATGCCTTCATGAGCTTTGGATTCGAAATTTCATAGATGCTCATCATCTTTCAATACAAAGCACTTTGCTCCAAACACATGAAAGTATTTCAGTGTTGCTTTCTTGTTTGCCATTATCTCGTACGGAGTCTTATCATGATCTTTATTAATCAGGGTACGATTCTGAGTGTAGCAAGTTGTGTTGACTGCTTCAGCCCAAAAGTATAAAGGTAACTTAGCTTCATTCAACATTATTCTTGCTGCTTCAAACAAAGTTCTGTTCTTCTTTTCTACTACTCCATTTTGTTTTGGAGTTCTGGGCGCTTAGTATTGTCTTGAAATTCCTATTTTCAACGCAGAATTCATTCAGGGTTACATTTTTAAATTCTGTTCCATTGTCAGATCTTATTTTTCTGATAGGAAAACCAGCTTCTACTTCTATCTTCTTTATGTGATCAATGATTGTTTGAGGGGCTTCATCCTTCGAGGCTAGAAACAACACCCACGTGTACTTGGAGTAGTCATCTACAATTACTAGTGCATATCTCTTCCTTGACATAGACATGACATTTACTGGGCCAAATAAATCAATATGAAAAAGTTGCAGTGGTTCAGTAATGTCTGAAGAATCTTTGCTTCAGTGAGATGCTTTCTTTGACTTCCCTTTTTTACATGCTTCCCACAAACCTTCTTGACAGAATTCCATCTCAGGTAAGCCTCTAACCAATTCCCTATTGCTTAAAGAGTTCATTGCTTTAAAGTTTAGGTGTGGAAGTTTCTTGTGCCATAACCAACTGTCCTCTGTTGAAGCTTTGTTGTAGAAACATTGAGCTTCGCCTTTGCTTGCAAAGAATGAGTCAACCACAAAAAGATTCCCCTTTCTCACTCCAACATTGCACATCTTTCTTTTTCAAAAGTTACTTTGAAGCCCTTGTCAATGAACTGACTGATACTTAGAAGGTTGTGCTTTAATCCATCTACAAGAGAGATATTTTCTATGATAACATTTCCAATTTCCAGATTGCCATATACTGTTATGAATCCTTTGCTGTTATCTCCAAAGGTCACTATCGGACCATCTTTCCTAATCACATCTGATAGCATGGCCCTATCACCAGTCATATGCCTTGAACAACCACTATCGAGAATCCACATGACACGCTTGTTCTTTGATATGCCCTGCAACCACAGATTGATTACTTCTTCTTTGGCACCCAAATTTGATTGGGTCCAAGAGGCTTAGAAAAGTTAACAGATTTAGCTGCAAAAAATTTCTGGTCCTTGTCTTTCTCATCGACTGTGCCCTTGCCCTTTGGTTTAGCCTTGACAGGAATGTCTTTAGGCTTAGGGACAGGGGCTTCCTTCCTAGATTTAGGAGGACTAGCAGTCTTTGCCCTAACATGCTTTCTATTCATGTTCACATCTGTATTCATGCAAGTACTAGATGATGAATTCATTAAGTTTATGTATGCAGACATGATGTTGAAAGCACAAGGCATGCATCCTACTTTACCACATGGTTGATGAGGGATAGACATGGCAGGCATGACAGGCACATTAGGAGTTTCTTCTTTTACTACTTTTATCTTTTTGCATGCATGCGTAAGATGACCAGTAGAATTACAATTATTATAAACTTTCCTAATTGCTTTGGGAGAATATGTATAATCATTTTTCTTGTTAACACATATCTTGCCTTTTCTGTTAGCTTTCTTCTTTTCATCCTTGTTGCCTAAATTACTTTTATCTGATCCTTAGGTTCTACAATTTTTATAGATTTCTTAGGCAACCCCTCCTTACTTACTTCCTCTTTCTTTTGATCCTCAGCAAGAATTTCTTCTTTTATTAAAATTTGTTCTTCATCTAGGGGTTCGAAGACGAACTTCTTGTATAGGGGCTTAACAACATTTTTTAACACATGTGGAATATCTTGCTTCACAGGACTTTCCTCAGCAATTGATTCCACATGTCTTTTTCCTTCCTTTTTATCATAGTCAAATCATATTCCTGTTCTCTGACCTATGACTTATTTATCTATTGCCTTTTTAACAAGATTAACAGATTTCTTATAAGCCTGAAGTTTTAACTCTAACTCAGAAATTTTATTCCTATTATATTAAGTATTGAATTAATTAAGTGGGACTTGATTAATTATATTAGAATTCGGATTTAATAAGTATTATTATTATTCGAATTTAATTATTGAATTAATTAAGTTGGGATTGATTAATTATATTAGAATTCAAATTTAATAATAATAATAACCCAAAATCAGAATGGGTTTTGGAAACCATATGGATTAAGGTTTGGCCCAATATCTCTCTCTCCCCTATATATACATAATGATGTATAATATTAGGGTTTAATCATCAGATTTCATTTTCGATAAAAACCCTAGCTGCTCAACATCAAGACAGGCTAGAGAAAAGAAGAGAGAGATGAAGAGGCAAACAATTCGGCTAGTACCGACTCCGGTGATCGTATGACGATCGGGCGTTCGTGTGGACTTCTTTACAGAGCAGATATTTGCAACAAAGGGATGCTGTGATTCATCTTTTCTGGACCTCCATTAAACATCATATGGAAAACTTTGTTAAGGTACAGACTTCTTCACCATAATCATTCAAAGTTATACATGGATCATTTGATAGGGTTTCGTTTTTTTATTTTTTTACATTATATCCACTGCGTTTTCATGCCCGAAACCCTTTAGTATCTTCAACAGGAATAATAACTGGCAAACAAAATCAATGAGGAATCGAACCTCGACTAATGATTTTTGCTAACTAGATATACTCTTCCATATAGTTTTAGCTCATTCAACAGCTTTTGAAACCTACTATATGTGTCATTGATTGCTTCACCACTCTCGAAGTGAAAGGCCTCATATTTTTTAATCAAGAGTTGCATCTTTTTCTTTCTTACTTACTCAGTGCCTTCACATAGAGTTTGAAGAGTATCCCAGACTTCTTTGAAGGTTGTACAATTGATAACATTGTCAAGACCATTAGACAAAATGTTCATAGCCTTTTTATCCTTATGTACTTCCTTCTCATCTTCATCTGTGTATTGACTCACACGTTTTGGAATGAGTTTGTCTGGTGCCTGAGTACCATCTACATTCACACTTATAATTATCTTCATAGGCACATGTGGACCTTTCTCTATGCATTGAACAAAGGAATGATCAATATATAACAGATGCAAGTGCATTTTCACTTTCCAGGGACAGTACTCATCTTTCTCTAGAACTGAAATCTTCACTCCTATGTCTTTTTGACCCATACTTGATGTACTTCAGATCTTAACTTTCTATATGTTGAAAGCTAGGCTCTGATACCAATTGTTATTCGCCCTTGAGTATAATAAGTTTGGAGAAGGAAGGTTGAATACAAACTTAAGAATTAATTGAAATTCTTGCGGATTTGAGTTTGTTCAACAGAAGTGTTTGAGTGTATGAAAAAATAACTAATTGAACTAGGAATGTGATACTTATAAATTGAAAATAAGACAAGCAATATAAAAATTACTAATGAATTGGTTTTTTCACTAGTGTATTTTTGCTTTCAATTACTCTTGGTAAAATTACCAAGCTGCTTACAAAGTGTTGTTCTTGCAATACAATGCTTACAATTTTTCTCACACTTATACTACACTTTGTTACAATAGACTACTGACTACTATATAGTAGTTTTCTTCTACTTCTATTTCCTATCGACAGATAACATTATAAAATGCACTTTACAATGTTTACATGAAAATATAAATTAGTTACTTTTACAGTCTTCATTGGACTTTGTCTAGTCCTCAAAATATCTTTGTCTTGTTTCATTCCTTGAAGACTGTGTTGCCTTGAAAGTCTTCACAATCCTGACAGGACTGTCTTCCATTGATTTAGTCTCTGCAAAGTTCCCATTCATTTTGTCTTTAACTAAATTGGGAAACTTTAATCAACTGATAAATATTGTTAAGCTTATCAGTTGATTCTCATTTTCTCATCCATCGATGGATGGGATATCCATTGATCAATTGATGTATCGATGGCTAATTGAGTTATCCATCGATTCCCTATCCATTGATGGTCTTTTATCCGTTGATGGCTTTAATTCGTTGATATCTTTTATCCGTTGAGTAGTATCTTCATCCATCGACTCCAATATCTGTTAATCATTTCACTTGTGAGAATTCTGACTTCAAATATTTACAATTAATCATCCATTCTTCACATCCGTTGAGAAGCTATAAATTGAAGACAATAACATTAGTCGACTACTTCATAGCATCCATCGAGGCAATACAATCAATTGATATTGAAATATGAATCAAACGTTACAATCCAATTTATCAGTTGATAAACAAGCTTCAACTGATAATTTGTTTTCTAGTCAATCGATATTTATAAGTCACATATCCATCGACTAGATACAATGAATTTTAAATCCTTATTCTAATTCTAAATAATTTGTTATCATCAAATCTCATAATTCCTAACAAGCACGGCCTAGGCTTTATAAAAATAATAATACTTCTCGTGTAATCATTAGTCTTTTTCATCACCAACGAAATTTTGTTAACCTGGGATAAATATGAACACAGTGTGCTTAGTTTACTATTTAATAGACACCAAATACATCAAGATTAACATATTTTGTATTTATTTATTATATATTATTTTTACAATTATATAAAAAAATTCATATTATGATAAAAGATGTCAAAATATAATTTATTAATAATTAAATATAAATAAATACAGTTTAATAATAATAGACATAAAAGTTGTATTGATATCAATTTAATAAAAATTATGCAATTTATACAAAATATAAGCTAAATTATATTCTACATATAATAAGCATAAACGGGAGAAATCATTTTCTAACTACATAACATCAAAAATTAAAAATTGATATTTATTGATAATTAGATATAGAGATTTCAATCTAATTAATAACATATTAACATTTATAATTCATATTATTATTTCTAAAATAATAACAAAGTTAAATATTATAAATTTAAACAAGTAAAAAAATCATAAATGTTTTTATAAATTTTAAATTAATAAATATGTATAAGTGTCCGTGCTTTACACGAGTTAAAATCTAGTATATAGTAAACATGTAAAGTTTAAAATAAAATTTCACCTTACAATTTTGGTTTCACAAAAATTTATAAATGAAAATAAAAAAATAAATAGTGATAAGATCTAACCAACCCATATTTTATATATATGTATAATAAGATTATAAAATTTAATCATATCATTATTGAAATAATCAAATAATAAAAAAATTATATTACAACACTCATCTTCAAAAAAAAAAATTTGAATTACTATAAGATTAAGACTTGTGAAATAAAATAACTATATATCAACTCATTAATTATTAGTTACAAGTCATATGAAGTACATTAAGTAAATTATCTACGGGTATATTAGTTTTAATATTTATATTTAAGTGTGTTAACAAAGTAATATGACATATTCATAAAGCAGATATAAAAAGGGACATGTTCATGAATGACTCCAATAGTTTGGGACATCTATACTATATTATTATAGCTGAAAGATTAAAAATTTTGGTCTAAGGTGAACTATGGAAAAGATCCCAACCGTCCAATTTTAAATGAACCATAGAAACGATCTTAACCATTCAATTTTAATAAAATCTAATTTTAAAAAGAATATATATCATACATACAACTCTAACCCCTGGTAGTTCACTTTTTATACAACTCCTCACAGATAAAATTATATTATATTTAAATTATATTCTATATTTTTTATTTTAACAATCCTACTTATCCTATAATTTTTATTTAATATATTATTAAAGTTTATGAATATTAATATATAAATATCATTGTATAATAACGTATAAATCTAACCCCGATAGTCCTGTTTTTATACAACTCATCACGTATAATATTATATTATATTAACATAAATTCTCAACGTTATAAATCTCAAAGTGTGGATGGCTATCGAAGACGGTGTTGTTATTCCAACTAAAGTAGTTGACCAAATTGTCATCGAAAAGAAAGTCAGTGAATACACCCGTGAGGAAGAAGAGTTAATGAACATAGCCGCTAAAGCGGAAATGGTCTTAACTAATGCACTTGTAAAAAAAAATAGAAACTTGTTAATAACTGCAAGTCCGCACAAGAAATGTGGAACAAATTGGTTATCACCTACGAGGGAATAATATATATTAAAGACTCTCAAATGGATACTCTAATTCAAGAATACGAGAACTTTAGACTCATAGAGGGTGAAACCATCATCGATATGGAAACGAGATTTACTCGAATCATTGATGAACTTGATAAACTCGGAAAGGTTTACTGAATTAATGAGAAAAATCGAAGGGGCTTAAAAGCCTTACCACCGAGTTGGAAAGTTAAAGTTACCACTGTAAAAGAAATGCATAATTTAAATGCATACACCATCGATAATTTATTCGGCAACCTTCGTGCTTACGAAGAAAATAATGCTCCGGATAAACTTCTTCCTAAAGTTAAAGAGAAGAGAAAAAGTATGGCCTTAAAGGCAATACTTATCGATGAAGATGAAAACGATGACGATCTTAACGAAGAGTTAGAAAATCTCGATGAACATGAAATTGCTTTATTATCTAGACAACTCCGCCGCATTTTACAAAGCAAGACTCAAAGGTACGGGAAAGGTTTTCTTAAATCGGGTAACCAACAATGAGTTTTTAACTCCAAGGGTAGGCCGAATTATAAGAATAATTTTCCTACTAGGAGCTATGCTAAAGGCAAAGGTGTACAACAACAAGAAAATAATGTTTATAATAATAACTTGAAATTTATGAGTAATTATACACCTAAGCCTAAAGAGGCAAGTCGCGAAGAAAATGAGAATATTTGTTTTGAATGTAAACAACCTGATCATTTTGAAAGAGAATGTCCAAATTTGTCTAAAGGACACATTTTTGTTGCTGAAAGTGAATGCCTGGATGGGATCTAAGCGAGGATGAGGAAGTTGCTGAGCAGAACGGGGAAGTTGTAAATCTTGCTTTAATGGCAATCAGAGATGAAGCTACTCCTAAAGAAGCCTCCACTTCTCCACAAGAGGTAACATCTAAACCAATTTCAATTTCATCATGTGATAGTAATGATGTTAACGTGTCGGAGATTGATCACTAAAATATGGATATTTATGAACTTAGAAACTTGGTTAAAAATTTGAAAATTGGTTATGATGAACTAAATCGAAGCTACATTAAGACAAAATCCAAAAAGGATAAATATGAGGATTTGTGTCTTGAGCTTCAAAAAGAGGTCACTAGTTTGACCGACATACAAGTCAAAGACATGGAATACATTACAAATTTTCTCTCTCAAAATGAAAGCTTGAAAATCGAGGCGAATGGAAAGGATGACCAAATTCATACTCTTGAAGTTGAAAATGTGTCTCAAATTTTTCAAGCCGAAGATATTGTGAATGATAAGGTCCATTTAAATGAATGCAATCGCGAGCTCCTGTTGAGCTTTTAAATCTGAAAATTCAAAATGAATCATTGATTCAAGAGAATTTTTCACGATGCGAATGTATAAATGACCTCGAACAATTTCTTACGGGAGATAGAGAGGAAGAGCTTTATGAAGCCTTAAAAGAGCTAGATTTTGATTACCAACTTCAATTAATGAATAAAGATAAAGATTATGCCAAACTTCAAGGCAAAATTAATGTCGAATTCGAAAGTCATCAAAGACTTGTCTCGGAATTAGAAACGATGAAGTTGGAAAATCAAAAGCTTAAAGATGAAAATCAAAAGTTATTGGCTCAAGTTATGGATAAAGAGAAATTCTTAACTAACAAGATTAACGTCTTGATTAAGGAAAAAGAAAATCTTGAATCCACCTTGAAAAAATTCACTAAGTGTAATGCCATTTTAGAAATGATGGTATTTAGCTCTCGGGAATCATTTAATCATGAAGGCTTGGGTTATGAATATATGAATCCTTCTAAAAAGGAAGATCATAAACCTAATCCTCTGATTAGTAATTCACCTAAATCACCTACACCAAAGTGTACGCATTGTAATGTTAGTGGACATATCCATCTATATTGCAAGGCTAAAGAAGGTGAACTTAAGGGGAAGTACAAATGGGTTCCTAAAGGATCAACTTCTAGAAATAGAGATGATAATAAAATATCTCAAAAGAAGAATGATTCTAAAGTGAATGTTCAAAGACAACTGAAGTCTTGGTATCATCAAGAACCAATAATTTTCAAACAAAGGAACACTTATAATGGTAATCCTAGCTCTAGTTCAACTAGAATGGATAGAGTACCTAAAAATGGTTCTATGACTCGTGACCCTAACTATTGTGGTCAAACTCGTAACAAAAATGATAATATGCATAGGAATACGAGTTATCATGCTAGATCGAGTCATCATGCTAATATGAGTCATCATGCTTACCCGAGAATGTCAAATGCTCATGTTAGATTAAATAATTCGAATTATAATAACAATGCTTAACTTAGAAATTCGAATATTACTATCTTTCCACCCAACAATAATCATAACTATGTTAGATATAACAAGTACATTCCTAGAAGAAATCCCTATCATATTTCTACTAGGAATCAAGCATCTAGAAACATATATGATTATATGCAAGGATATTTCATGCCTAGATTTATTAATGCTAATACATACATGCCTTATGATGTACTAACCCGAGGACCCTTAAGCAAACAGGATACCAAAAGGTTTAACTAATCTCTTGTGTAGGTATGCATTACTGCTAAGAAAGATGTGTGGTATCTTGATAGTGGATGTTCACAACATATGACCGGTAATAAGTCATTATTGAACAACATTAGAAAGGTAGTCGCCGGAAGTGTAACCTTTAGAGATAGCAGTAAAGGCAAAATCATTAGTATTGGGGATATCGGAAATGAAAGCTTTAAAATAATGGATGTACAATTAGTCACGGGACTAAAGTAAAACTTGCTTTCAATAAGTCAACTATGTGATAATGGTTTCAAAATAGTCTTCCATTCGACACATTGTTTTATTTATAATGTAGATGAAAAACTAGTCTTAATTTGTCCACGTGATAAAAATGTCTATACGTGTGACACTACGAAATATGAAAATGTATATTTGGTTTCCATCAATGAGGATCCATGGTTATGGCACCAAAGGTTGGGGCATATAAACATGAAAATCATTAAGACTATATATTCAAAAGAACATGTACGAGGATTAGCGAAACTCAATTTCGTTAAAGATCACATATGTGAAGCTTGTGAAATTGGCAAACAAATTCGGGCATCTCATAAAGCCAAATTCATGGAGACTACTTTAAGACCACTTGAGCTATTACATATGGATCTCATAGGACCTTTTCCCGTACAAAGCCTAGGAGGAAGTCAATACACCCTTGTGGTAGTTGATGACTACTCTCGCAATACGTGGACTGAGTTTCTAAGGTAAAAGAGTAATGAGTTTGAATCTTTTGCGGCTCTTTGCAAATGCATACAAAATTAACAAAATAACTCGATTAGCTATATCCGAATGTATCATGGAAAAGAGTTTGATAATGCAAAATTTATTGATTTTTATGAGGCGTATGATATTACTCATAACTTTTCTGCTCCTTATACACCTCAATCAAATGGGTTAGTCGAAAGGAAAAACAAAAAGTAATGAGAAATGGCAACTACTATGCTTAATGAATATCGTCGACCAAAATATTTTTGGGCCGAAGCTATGTCTACTGCATGCCATGTTCTTAATAGAGTATTACTACGACCTATCAAAATGAAGACTCCTTATGAGTTTTATTTCGGTAAAATTCCTAAGCTTGGCTACTTCCAATTATTTAGAAGTAAGCTAGTGTTATATTACGAATACTAAGGATTATTGATGTAGGAGCATTATGGGCTGATCTTTTTCATCTCATGAGAATCTATTATGAAGCCATTAATCAGCTTAATTACCAACATGGGATGATTTATTATATTAGGGTTATTAATATATAATTATATTTTGACTTGCAAGTTTTTACATTTCACTTGAAAAGGATTTCTTGTTTTAAACACTTAGGATTTATTATTCTACTAGGATTTGGTTTTGATGTAATGTCCTATTTGGATTGGGATTTTGATTTGTTTCTAAGTTGGGTTCAAGTATTAGCAAATTACTAGCTGATTTTGAATCTAATCTAGAATCATAATAGTTTTAGGTTAAGGTTATATTCATAGCCTATATATACCCATATATTGTAATCTTTTAAGAGAGAAGAATTTGATGAATAAAATCATGAGTTTTATACTTCCAAAACTTTAGGAAGTTAGTGGTTAATTCTTTTATACTTTCTTATTCATATTTCGTTTAGTTTGTGGGTGATTCAATTCATTAAGCTGTAACGATCGAGACATTTATATTTATTTGATTAATATGAGTTATAGTATTTATGTGTTCCAATGTGACAAGAGGTGATATATGATCTTTTTATATGTCTAGTTGACTGCCCGTTTGACTGCATTATGCTTAAGTGTTTTAATTGAGTGATTAATTGATTTTCCATGCTTAATTGAGTAACTGTTTGATTTTTATAAAATTATTGGTGTGTCCAATAATTATGAAATTTTATATGTAGCTTCTATGTGATTTTAGAGACTTTCTAAAAATGGTGATGAATTTAATTCTAGTCCTAGTGATTTTATATAAATCTTTCATTCCTATTTTATTATAGAGATATTACTCTTCTAAATTCCATATCTAATTATTGGAATGTCCAAAAATCATGAAATCTTTTCCAAAATGTTCCTTATTTATTCTAGGGCTGTTTAAAAAAATAAAAGTTTATTTTATTTGAGCCCAAAATTGTTTTTATGATTTTTCTACTCTTATTTCCTATTTCTGCACTAAAACTTCAAAGATTTTTAATTAATTCTTTATTCATCAGAAAAATATTTCAAAAATATGGGGAAGCTTCTAAATTCATGGTCTTTATTTTAAAAATATAAAATTTATCTTTGAACCCTGTTTCTCTCAAAACTCGAATTTTAATTGTTTTAAATTCAGAAATTAGTAATTATGAAGTTACTAGAATGCCCTTGTCTTTGTTTTGTCAAAAGCCACCGCCCACTTTCATTTTCTTTGTTCTGCACTCTTGTTTTCAGGTCGAGTCCTTGTCTCTCTTTCGCGATTCCTTATCCCCATTAATTTCTATGTCATTCTGCTTATAGTTAATTGATTGATGCTAGAAATTGTTTGATTCTTGTGTGTTTCCTCTCTCGAACCTTGCATGTAACCGTATATATATATGTGTATATATGTGCTGCGTGTATGTGTTGTTCGAATGGTGGAGTTGCATGCAAGGCTTTGTAATAACATATCTATGTTCCGAAGCTTGGATTTGTGTTGTAATCGATTTTTGGTGAAGCTTCGTGGAAGGAAGCTCTGAAACGAGTACCCCCGAAGCTTTACCCCACCGGCGGTGAACCTCCGGTGAGCCGGTGGAAGGGCGATGATGGTACACCTGAGCCTAAGACCCCTTAATTACCAGTCTATGTTTATGTTTCGATGTTAGTTGTTTATTGCGAGTTGCATGCTAGTTGCCGAGTGGAATCGGAAGTTGTTCGACCGGAAATTGTGATGACTTGCTTTGATTCTTGCTGCTACTTTGATTAATGGCTATGATATATGTAAATTCTAGCTGTCGATGGTTGCATGCAGGAATTTCGAATTATATTACATTTTTCGAACTATATGCATAATTATGCTTTGTTTTGTAATGAATTAATATATGAATATTAATGCGAGTTTGATATTAATTAATTGTAACTAAAGCTATTCGAATAAGGTATGAATTGTTTTGATTAATTAGTTGAGTTATGAAAATTTTCGAATATATAATGTTCGAGTTTCAATATAATGGTGTTGTTAGTAATTGAAGCCTTATGACATGTTGGCACCTAATTGTTAAATTATGGTTGCGGATATGGTGATACATGATAAGTCGAATAAGTAGGAATGTGTAAGCTAGTAATTGGTTAGCAAATTGAGTTAAGTGAATTATTAATTGCTATGATTTGTTCGAAGTGCTATATGTACATATGTGATTCTACTTGTCTAGTTAAATAAGTTGAGTTGGAAATATCAATTATGTGATTTATGTGATGGATTATGCTACTCGGAATTTGCAAGATATAGTAGCTAGTACATGGATTTCATTTGAGTAGGGTTAATTGTTAATTGCTATGTGCTACTCCAATGCTTTACGTATGTTTTAAAAAATTCAAGTTGCCTAGTGAAATGAATATTTCGAACTATAGCAATATAATGTATTAATTTTTGAATGTATGTACGTATAATAATTGAGTCTTGCAAGGTAATGTGAGTAGAGATGTGAAATTGAGAATATTATGGTTAGGACTGGGCATGTTATGTAATTGGTGTCAAGATAAAATTATATATATGTTTGTATGCATTCCTATTTGATTGGATGTTTGAATGATTGTTTGGGTCGGTTGTATTCCGACAGGCAACTCCAATTACAGGGGAAGTGCTGCCAAAATTTTCTAAAACTAAAACGACTTTGTAAAACATTATTGGCACACCACTTCTGTATAGGAAAGGCTATCAGTCAGGAATACTGTAGATCAATATAAGTATCTATGTGCTACTTGTCTGCTAGTGTGGAAGTGATTGAATAGTAGAGTATGTATACTATATATTATACTTGTGTTAAGGGGTTACAGTTAACGAAAGGGTAGAACAGTTAGACGTTAATGAGAACGTCGAGAGTGTATAAAATTCTGAAATAGTATTATTTATGTGTAGCTAAGAAGGACATTGAGGTGAAAGACAAAGGGAAAGCTAAAGTAGAGAGTTAGTGTCTAGTGTAGGCGATCTACCTGTTCAACAGCTGTAGCATTCTTTGTTAAGGCAAGTAACTACTGCCTAATCTCTTTTAACTTAAACACTGTTTTATGAACTGTATAGTGAACTGTTTTATAAACTGCTTTATGACCCTGCAACTGTGTTATCTTATTTCAACTGTTTTAAGCTATAGCCTGCCTTACTTTAATTGTTTTGTTTAAACTGCAACCTTATACCAGTTTTGATTGCACTTTAAACTTTTCAATCCCTGAACTGCTACTGTCAGCTTTTAAACTAATTTTAAAGGTCTTAAATCAGTAACCTTGAACTATGACTTATGTCGACACCATTTCCTTAGTAATGTTTACTTGAACTTTAATTCTGAACTTACCCCGTTGCTATTGTCTAACTACTGTTACAATTAAATACCTTACCACTGTTTTCGAAACATCTTGTTATACCTGTGAACTGACCCTGCAACCTGACTTTACTACTATAACTTGGTTTTGGTCCATAGTTCAAGATTTCTGCCTACTTTAGTACAACAAAGACTTGTTTTGAGATTTATCCCGGAATAAAACTTTACCTCTATCTAATGATCTTAAAAATGGATTTAAATATGGAATCCGACTTTCAAGAAGTCTTTTTCATCAAATGATTTGGTAATTTTAAAAAGAAAGGTTTTGGTTATTATAGGAATTCCGATCAACATGGTTTCTGCGGATTCCTATAGGTTGGAGGCGTAAGAGGCTGAGTGACGGCGGTCCAGCACTTTTTATGTGAAGACTATAATGAGATAGTCAATGACTATAATGAGATAGCCCAAGGCCAATGGCAATAAGTGCCTTTATGAGTACTCTTTATGTCCAGAGGGACTTTAGTCCGTTATGGGGACTTTACGTGGCTGATCACCCGTATTGTCTGGCGTTGTGAGAAAACTTCAACCAAAATGAATTGTTTCTAATCAGTAAAGGTCCTAATGAGAGGACAGTTTTTATAAATGATTTGAAAAGCAAGGTCCTAATGAGAGGACAGTTTTATAAAATGTTTTGAAAGAATCAGTCCTAATGAAAGGACAGTGTTATACAAATGGACTTTGAAATGATTAGTAATGAATAATGAAATGCCTTGTTATAACCTGTCATATACAGCTTCAATTATCAGACATATCTTGAGTTGACCTTGTTTCAATTGTTATACATTACTTCCTGTTATCCATCTAACCCTGCAGATTACTCCTATATTTGCAATTGATTATTACTTTCCAGCTTCTTATTTACTTTGCACCAGTTATTGAAATTATTTAACCCTGCCAGTGGTTTTATAAAAGAAAGTTTTGCGAGTAATGCATACCCTGACTAGAATTTTAATTACAATTATGGGACAATGAGGTCCAGCAATGATTTTAAAGCATGGTTTCGAGAAAAGACTTTTTAAAATATATATATAAGCCTGTAGAACTGTTTTTAACCCATATGGTTACTTGCTGAGCTTTTGTAGCTCATTCTTTTATTTTCTAACATCTACAGCTTTTGAGAGTCATGGTCCGTATTAAGCAGACTGCCAGGAAGAATATGTCATACATGAACTATGTGAGGCTGGCTGAGATTGAACAGGTAGGATCGAGGCAGAGTTGGAAGGAAAAGACTTTGTTTAGTCTTGTACTTTTATTAGTAGATTTTGAGATGTTTCAGGAATTGTAATATTATTTTGGTTACTGTAAATGTAAATATAAATGAATGTAGTTGTGTGCTTGTTTCATACCATTACCTTGAAAGGTCCAGGCTAGTAGTCGGGGTCATATTTATGCGTATTTTCTATTATTGTTATTTAGGGTGCATGCATATAGAGTGTTAGTGACTCCCCGATCTAGACCCCAGATCGGGAGGGAGTCACAGGTTGGTATCAGAGCTAAGGTTCTGGTCACTGAAACAAGCCAGGATTAAGTTAAACAAGTAGATCATTTAATAAAAGAAGAAAGAGTAATGGTAAGATAGGATTAGATAATGAAGAGTGGTATAGACGTTAGGATTTTAACTGTAGATTTAAGGTGATCTTATCCCTTTTTGCTTTGCATATTATATTATTGCAGGCTCGTGGCATTATTTCACAACCACCACCCTCTCCTGGTTCCTCTGAATTTTCTTCGGATACTGACGATGATGCTATAGTCATATCTAGTTCTGAGAGCGAGGAGGAGCTGATTCCTGAGCCCCCTGCTCAGCCTGACCTACCCTCAGGGAGTGTTGGTGTCCCTATTCGCCGTAGAGTTTATAGGCCATCCATTACCCTAGGCCAGTTACGAGTTCCTGTGCATCCTATCGAGTGGTGGGAGGAACGGATTAGGGCTGTCGAGGAAGAGGGACGTAGGCAGATAGCGGCTAGAGCATTTCCAGATGATGTGGCGGAGCGGGCAGGAGAGTTGACCCGGGTGTTTAGTAGACTGCTGATTGGACTCAGGGATGCCCGAGACAGGGATCACCGGGGAGATTAGATGCCAGGATGTTTGAGTGTTAGAAGGGACATTTGTTAGAGCCCTCTAGCACACTTGCCCAGATGTTATTTCTGTTTTCTTCTCAGTACTTTTATTTCGTGGTTGTACTTTAACTTATCCTGCACTTTAGCACTTTTCGTATCTATGTATGATTGCTTTTCAGTTCCAGTATCTTCCGATATATCTGTCATTTACTTTTTCGCACATTTGTCCATAAACTGTTTCTTACCCTTACCAGTACCTTATTTATACCTGTTGCTAACCTTTATGATTGTTTTATTCATACCTGTTGTGCTAACCTGTTTTCGATAGAACCTTTATATCCTTGTTGTACAGGCAACTTATGTAGTAATGATGCTACAAGATTGATTTTTAAAATAAGTGTTTTTAATTCCCAAATGGTTTTAAAAGTATTTGAACTATTTACGATACAGTGTAGTGTATTGCTTAATAAGTTGCTTGTTTCCCTATAGTAAATGCCGCCAAAGAAAAGAAACACCTCAAATTCGTCTCAGAACCATAATACTCAAGATCAAAATCCCATGGACCCTACAGTTGCCCAACTCATTCAGTTGCTACAACAGCAAACAACTCTTTTAACCCAGCAACAGCAAAGACCTTCTGCATCCCCAGCAGTTACCTTTAAATCTTTTCAAGCAGTGAAACCACCTGAATTCAAAGGATCCACAGACCCAGTAGAAGCCCAAACATGGCTTAAGGAGATGGAAAAAGCTTTTCAACTAGTAGACGTAGATGGGGATAAGAAGACTGAGTATGCTAGTTATTTTCTTAAAGCTGAAGCCGGTTACTGGTGGGAGTCTACGAAGATGCTTCAGGGTGAAGGTGTGATTTCTTGGGATCAGTTTACAGATTTTTTTTTAGAAAAGTACTTTCCTAGTTTCATGAAGGACCAGATGGAGATTAAATTTCTAGAACTGAAGCAAGGAGGTATGAGTGTGGCAGAGTACGAGGCCAAGTTTTCTGAGATGGCCAGGTTTGTGCTGATGTCAATACTGATGTCAAGAAGGCTAAGAGGTTTCAGCAAGGCCTAAGGCCATGCAATAGTTCAGAAAGCAATGATCGTTGAAGGTGAAAGTGATATGTCCCAGAAAGAGAAGGATAACAAAAAGAAAAAGTTTGGAGCTAGGGAAGACAGTCAGAGACATGGTAATTTCTGAAACAAGTTTCATAGAAGGCCAGAAGGTCAGAGAAGTGATTTCCAGCAGATCAAGAATGGTAATGATGGAAGAGGGAGACAGAACATTAAAGCTCAAGGTTTCAACCAGCCAAAGGCCATCAGACAGTTTGTTCCTGAGTGCAAGATTTGTGGAAGGAAGCACTCTGGAGTTTGTAATAAGCCCAATGTTACCTGCTTCAAATGCAACAGGAAGGGACATTATGCAGCGGAATGCAACAGTCAAATTCAGAATTCAAATCAAAAGTCTGGGATCAAATGCTACAAGTGTGGCAAGCTGGGCCACATGGCGAGAGAATGCAAGGAACCTACACAGCCTACTAATGTTCTCAGGATAGCTGGAACTCCGTCACAATCTTCAGCACATCAATCTAGAGCAAGAACCTTCAACATGACTCAGAAAGAGGCTATCCAGGATGTGGATGTGATATCAGGTACACTTCCTGTTAATTCAGTCCAAGCTAGTATATTGATTGATTCTGGAGCTACTAAGTCTTTTATATCTCAAGATTTTCTTGGTAAATTGCAATGTGAAGTCCGACCTTTGGAGCAAGCCTTAGTTATAGAAGTAGCTAACCAGGCAAAAATTCCAGTAAGCCAAGTTTGTCCTAGGTGTGACATTGAAATAGGCAGTTGTCATTTTCTCGCTAACTTGATACCTTTCAAGTTAGGTGAATTTGATGTAATTCTAGGGATGGATTGGTTGTCAGAATACAAGGCTCAGATAGATTGTAGGAATAAGAAGTTAAAGGTGAAAACCCTAGAAGGAGAAGAAGTGGAATTTCGAGGTACCCAACAAGTCAAGAAGTTTTTGAATATCGTTCAGGCAAAGAGATTTCTGCGTCAAGGATGTGAGGCTTACCTAGCCTATGTTGTAGACACTGAGAAGGAGTCAGTTCAATTAGAAGATGTTCCTATAGTCAATGAATTTCCCGACGTGTTTCCAGATGAATTGCCAGGCTTACCTTCCGATAGGGAAATAGAATTCTCTATTGATTTAGCTCCCGGCACTGAGCCAGTTTCCAAAGCTCCATATAGAATGGCGCCAGTTGAGATGAAAGAGTTGGCGAGTCAAATACAAGATCTCTTGGATAAAGGAATTATAAGGCCTAGTGTGTCCCCCTGGGGAGCACCAGTTCTGTTTGTGAAAAAGAAGGTTGGAAGCATGAGATTGTGCATAGATTACCGAGAGTTAAACAAGCTAACCATCAAGAACAAGTACCCGTTGCCGAGGATCGACGATCTTTTTGACCAGCTGAAAGGAGCCGAATGTTTCTCAAAAATTAACTTAAGGTCCGGATACCATCAACTCAAGATCAAACCTGAAGATGTATCTAAAACAGCATTCAGAACAAGGTACGGACACTATGAATTTTTGGTCATGGCTTTTGGATTGACAAATGCCCCAGCAGCGTTTATGGATCTGATGAACTGAGTCTTTAAGAAGTATTTAGACAAGTTTGTGATTGTTTTCATCGACGACATCCTAATATATTCCAAGTCAGAAGAAGAGCATGCAGATCACTTAAGAATTGCTTTAGAGACTTTAAGAAAGGAGAAGCTGTATGCAAAGTTTTCAAAATGTGAATTTTGGTTGAAGGAAGTACAATTCTTAGGACATGTTGTCAGCAGAGAAGGTATCAAAGTTGATCCGGCAAAGATAGAAGCAGTGATGAAATGGGAAAGGCCAAGGACTCCAACAGAAGTCAGAAGTTTTCTGGGATTAGCGGGATACTATCGAAGATTTGTTCAAGATTTCTCAAAGATAGCTACCCCTATGACCAAATTGACCAGGAAGAATGAAAAATTTGTATGGAATGAGAAGTGTGAAGAAAGTTTTGAAGAGTTAAAGCGAAGACTAGTGTCTGCCCCAGTGTTGGTGTTACCTGACGATCAAGGAAATTTCGTTATCTACAGTGACGCTTCTCACAAAGGCTTGGGATGTGTTTTGATGCAACATGGAAAAGTAATTGCATATGCTTCCAGGCAGTTAAGACCTCATGAATTGAAGTATCCTACGCATGATCTGGAATTAGCTGCCATTGTATTTGCACTGAAGATATGGAGGCACTACTTGTACGGAGAAAAGTGTGAGATTTATACTGACCACAAAAGTTTGAAGTATATCTTTACTCAGAAAGAGTTGAACATGAGACAGAGAAGATGGTTGGAATTGATCAAAGACTACGACTGCACGATTAACTATCATCCAGGCAAGGCGAATGTTGTAGCAGATGCCTTAAGTAGAAAAGAAAGATTGAATATAATGGTTTCATCTGAAGAATTGATCAAAGAGTTTGAGAAATTGGAAATAGAAGTATGTGGTCCTGATTCAGTGGAAGAGATGGTGTATACAATGACTTTTCAGCCAGAATTGTTAGAAAAGATCAAGAGATGTCAAGAACAGATGATGAGTCAAGACAGAGCCAAGTTGATTGGAGAAGAGTTAAGAAGTCAGAAGGACGGTAAAGGAATCTTTAGGTTTTCCTCACGAATTTGGATCCCTAATGTTCAAGAGCTCAAGAATGAAATTTTGCATGATGCACATAGTTCAAGATACTCTATTCATCCAGGAAGCAAAAAGATGTATAAAGACTTGAAGGAAAATTTTTGGTGGCCCAACATGAAAAGAAATGTGGCAGAGTGGATCAGTAAATG
This sequence comes from Oenanthe sinensis, assembly GCA_028671895.1. Classification (NCBI taxonomy): domain Eukaryota; kingdom Viridiplantae; phylum Streptophyta; class Magnoliopsida; order Apiales; family Apiaceae; genus Oenanthe; species Oenanthe sinensis. Next base: position 4,827,287 of record CM053809.1, on the reverse strand, counting down.
TTATACGTGCCAGAGAGTCAAAGCTGAACATCAGAGACCCAGTGGATTGTTGCAACCACTAGAGATTCCAGAATGGAAATGGGAGAATCTTGCTATGGATTTTATAGTAGGTCTGCCAAGGACTAAAGCTAATCATGATGCTATCTGGGTAATAATAGACAGATTGACCAAGTCAGCGCACTTTCTACCTATCAACGAAAGATTTTCACTGGACAGGGTGGTTCATTTGTACCTGAAAGAGATTGTTATGCGTCATGGTGTTCCTGTATCAATAGTGTCAGACAGAGACCCGAGATTCAATTCAAGATTTTGGAAGAAGTTTCAAGAGTGTTTGGGAACAAAGCTGAATATGAGTACTGCATATCATCCTCAGACAGATGGCCAGAGTGAAAGGACAATCCAAACCATTGAAGACATGTTGAGAGTTTGTGCCTTGGATTTTGAAAGAAGTTGGGACGAGCATCTACCGTTAGTGGAGTTTTCATATAACAACAGCTATCATGCCAGTATTGGGATGCCCCCGTATGAAGATTTGTATGGAAGAAAGTGCAGATCACCAGTGTGTTGGAATGAAGTTGGTGAGCGTAAGATTTTGGGTCCAGAGTTAGTTCAACAAACTAAAGAAAAGATTGAGTTGATTCAGAAGAGATTGTTAGCTGCTCAAGATAGGCAAAAGAAGTATGCTGACCAGTCAAGGAAGGATATGAATTTTGAAGAAGGTGACCAAGTGTTGCTAAAGATTTCTCCATGGAAAGGTGTTAGTAGATTTGGCAAGAAAGGAAAGCTTAATCCAAGATATATAGGACCTTTTGAAGTTTTGAAGCAAGTTGGAAAAGTTGCATATGAATTGGCTTTACCACTGCAGATGCAGCACATTCACAATGTTTTTCACGTATCTATGCTTAGAAAGTACAATTTTGACATGAGTCATGTAATAGAGTATGAACCCCTAGAGATTCAACCCGATTTGTCCTATGTAGAATAGCCTGTAGAGATTCAGGATCATAAGGATAAGGTTTTAAGGAATAAGTCTGTTAGGCTTGTTAAAGTTTTGTGGAGAAATCCTCGAGTTGAGGAATCCACCTGGGAACTTGAGAGTGAAATGCTCGAAAAGTATCCCTATTTGTTTACTTAGGCTGATTCTGGGGACAGAATCCTTTTTAAGGGGGGGAGAATGTAACGATCGAGACATTTATATTTATTTGATTAATATGAGTTATAGTATTTATGTGTTCCAATGTGACAAGAGGTGATATATGATCTTTTTATATGTCTAGTTGACTGCCCGTTTGACTGTATTATGCTTAAGTGTTTTAATTGAGTGATTAATTGATTTTCCATGCTTAATTGAGTAACTGTTTGATTTTTATAAAATTATTGGTGTGTCCAATAATTATGAAATTTTATATGTAGCTTCTATGTGATTTTAGAGACTTTCTAAAAATGGTGATGAATTTAATTCTAGTCCTAGTGATTTTATATAAATCTTTCATTCCTGTTTTATTCTAGAGATATTACTCTTCTAAATTCCATATCTAATTATTGGAATGTCCAAAAATCATGAAATCTTTTCCAAAATGTTTCTTATTTATTCTAGGGCTGTTTAAAAAAATAAAAGTTTATTTTATTTGAGCCCAAAATTGTTTTTATGATTTTTCTACTCTTATTTCCTATTTCTGCACTAAAACTTCAAAGATTTTTAATTAATTCTTTATTCATCAGAAAAATATTTCAAAAATATGGGGAAGCTTCTAAATTCATGATCTTTATTTTAAAAATATAAAATTTATCTTTGAACCCTGTTTCTCTCAAAACTCGAATTTTAATTGTTTTAAATTCAGAAATTAGTAATTATGAAGTTACTAGAATGCCCTTGTCTTTGTTTTGTCAAAAGCCACCGCCCACTTTCATTTTCTTTGTTCTGCACTCTTGTTTTCAGGTCGAGTCCTTGTCTCTCTTTCGCGATTCCTTATCCCCATTAATTTCTATGTCATTCTGCTTATAGTTAATTGATTGATGCTAGAAATTGTTTGATTCTTGTGTGTTTCCTCTCTCGAACCTTGCATGTAACCATATATATATATGTGTATATATGTGCTGCGTGTATGTGTTGTTCGAATGGTGGAGTTGCATGCAAGGCTTTGTAATAACATATCTATGTTCCGAAGCTTGGATTTGTGTTGTAATCGATTTTTGGTGAAGCTTCGTGGAAGGAAGCTCTGAAACGAGTACCCCCGAAGCTTTACCCCACCGGCGGTGAACCTCCGGTGAGCCGGTGGAAGGGCGATGATGGTACACCTGAGCCTAAGACCCCTTAATTACCAGTCTATGTTTATGTTTCGATGTTAGTTGTTTATTGCGAGTTGCATGCTAGTTGCCGAGTGGAATCGGAAGTTGTTCGACCGGAAATTGTGATGACTTGCTTTGATTCTTGCTGCTACTTTGATTAATGGCTATGATATATGTAAATTCTAGCTGTCGATGGTTGCATGCAGGAATTTCGAATTATATTAGATTTTTCGAACTATATGCATAATTATGCTTTGTTTTGTAATGAATTAATATATGAATATTAATGCGAGTTTGATATTAATTAATTGTAACTAAAGCTATTCGAATAAGGTATGAATTGTTTTGATTAATTAGTTGAGTTATGAAAATTTTCGAATATATAATGTTCGAGTTTCAATATAATGGTGTTGTTAGTAATTGAAGCCTTATGACATGTTGGCACCTAATTGTTAAATTATGGTTGCGGATATGGTGATACATGATAAGTCGAATAAGTAGGAATGTGTAAGCTAGTAATTGGTTAGCAAATTGAGTTAAGTGAATTATTAATTGATATGATTTGTTCGAAGTGCTATATGTACATATGTGATTCTACTTGTCTAGTTAAATAAGTTGAGTTGGAAATATCAATTATGTGATTTATGTGATGGATTATGCTATTCGGAATTTGCAAGATATAGTAGCTAGTACATGGATTTCATTTGAGTAGGGTTAATTGTTAATTGCTATGTGCTACTCCAATGCTTTACGTATGTTTTAAAAAATTCAAGTTGCCTAGTGAAATGAATATTTCGAACTATAGCAATATAATGTATTAATTTTTGAATGTATGTACGTATAATAATTGAGTCTTGCAAGGTAATGTGAGTAGAGATGTGAAATTGAGAATATTATGGTTAGGACTGGGCATGTTATGTAATTGGTGTCAAGATAAAATTATATATATGTTTGTATGCATTCCTATTTGATTGGATGTTTGAATGATTGTTTGGGTCGGTTGTATTCCGACAGGCAGCTCCAATTACAGGGGAAGTGCTGCCAAAATTTTCTAAAACTAAAACGACTTTGTAAAACATTGGCACACCACTTCTGTATAGGAAAGGCTATCAGTCAGGAATACTGTAGATCAATATAAGTATCTATGTGCTACTTGTCTGCTAGTGTGGAAGTGATTGAATAGTAGAGTATGTATACTATATATTATACTTGTGTTAAGGGGTTATAGTTAACGAAAGGGTAGAACAGTTAGACGTTAATGAGAACGTCGAGAGTGTATAAAATTCTGAAATAGTATTATTTATGTGTAGCTAAGAAGGACATTGAGGTGAAAGACAAAGGGAAAGCTAAAGTAGAGAGTTAGTGTCTAGTGTAGGCGATCTACCTGTTAAACAGCTGTAGCATTCTTTGTTAAGGCAAGTAACTACTGCCTAATCTCTTTTAACTTAAACACTGTTTTATGAACTGTATAGTGAACTGTTTTATAAACTGCTTTATGACCCTGCAACTGTGTTATCTTATTTCAACTGTTTTAAGCTATAGCCTGCCTTACTTTAATTGTTTTGCTTAAACTGCAACCTTATACCAGTTTTGATTGCACTTTAAACTTTTCAATCCCTGAACTGCTACTGTCAGCTTTAAAACTAATTTTAAAGGTCTTAAATCAGTAACCTTGAACTATGACTTATGTCGACACCATTTCCTTAGTAATGTTTACTTGAACTTTAATTCTGAACTTACCCCGTTGCTATTGTCTAACTATTGTTACAATTAAATACCTTACCACTGTTTTCGAAACATCTTGTTATACCTGTGAACTGACCCTGCAACCTGACTTTACTACTGTAACTTGGTTTTGGTCCATAGTTCAAGATTTCTGCCTACTTTAGTACAACAAAGACTTGTTTTGAGATTTATCCCGGAATAAAACTTTACCTCTGTCTAATGATCTTAAAAATGGATTTAAATATGGAATCCGACTTTCAAGAAGTCTTTTTCATCAAATGATTTGGTAATTTTAAAAAGAAAGGTTTTGGTTATTATAGGAATTCCGATCAACATGGTTTCTGCGGATTCCTATAGGTTGGAGGCGTAAGAGGCTGAGTGACGGCGGTCCAGCACTTTTTATGTGAAGACTATAATGAGATAGTCAATGACTATAATGAGATAGCCCAAGGCCAATGGCAATAAGTGCCTTTATGAGTACTCTTTATGTCCAGAGGGACTTTAGTCCGTTATGGGGACTTTACGTGGCTGATCACCCGTATTGTCTGGCGTTGTGAGAAAACTTCAACCAAAATGAATTGTTTCTAATCAGTAAAGGTCCTAATGAGAGGACAGTTTTTATAAATGATTTGAAAAGCAAGGTCCTAATGAGAGGACAGTTTTATAAAATGTTTTGAAAGAATCAGTCCTAATGAAAGGACAGTGTTATACAAATGGACTTTGAAATGATTAGTAATGAATAATGAAATGCCTTGTTATAACCTGTCATATACAGCTTCAATTATCAGACATATCTTGAGTTGACCTTGTTTCAATTGTTATACATTACTTCCTGTTATCCATCTAACCCTGCAGATTACTCCTATATTTGCAATTGATTATTACTTTCCAGCTTCTTATTTACTTTGCACCAGTTATTGAAATTATTTAACCCTGCCAGTGGTTTTATAAAAGAAAGTTTTGCGAGTAATGCATACCCTGACTAGAATTTTAATTACAATTATGGGACAATGAGGTCCAGCAATGATTTTAAAGCATGGTTTCGAGAAAAGACTTTTTAAAATATATATATAAGCCTGTAGAACTGTTTTTAACCCATATGGTTACTTGCTGAGCTTTTGTAGCTCATTCTTTTATTTTCTAACATCTACAGCTTTTGAGAGTCATGGTCCGTATTAAGCAGACTGCCAGGAAGAATATGTCATACATGAACTATGTGAGGCTGGCTGAGATTGAACAGGTAGGATCGAGGCAGAGTTGGAAGGAAAAGACTTTGTTTAGTCTTGTACTTTTATTAGTAGATTTTGAGATGTTTCAGGAATTGTAATATTATTTTGGTTACTGTAAATGTAAATATAAATGAATGTAGTTGTGTGCTTGTTTCATACCATTACCTTGAAAGGTCCAGGCTAGTAGTCGGGGTCATATTTATGCGTATTTTCTATTATTGTTATTTAGGGTGCATGCATATAGAGTGTTAGTGACTCCCCGATCTAGACCCCGGATCGGGAGGGCGTCACATAAGCAATCTAAACAAATCGATCATTTAGTTTTATTTCTTGGAAATTAAATTCTTTATAGAAGTAATCTAAAGTTACTTTTCCACTATGAATCTGATCTACATAGAAAATATACATCAATTATCAAACGAAATTCGACCCTAAATCTGGTGAGGGTGTTTTTCTAGGATATTCTAGTAATAGCAAAGCTTATCAAGTTTTCAATCTTAATACTTTGATTGTGGAAGAATCAATGAATGTAGTATTCGATGAATCTAAACCAAAATCAAAGTTTATAGATTTGATAGAAAAGGAACAAGATTCAAATGGTCATATTCCAAGTGATGTTGAAAATGTCATCCATCAAATTAGAAATATGAATCTAAGAATGGTAATTCCTAAGAATCCTCTTGAAATGGTTGAGTACGAGCTTGAATTGCCTCCGAAAATCCCATTTCTTAAGAATCGTCATATAGACTGTCTTTGGTGACTTAACAAAAGGTGTTCAAACTCGAGCTCAAGTTCAAAACATTGTGAGTCATATGGTCTTTCTATCATAAATAGAACCCAAAACCGCAAATGAAGCTTTATTAGATGAGGATTGGATATTTGTTATGCAAGAAGAGTTAAACCAATTCACTCATAATAAAGTTTGAGAACTAGTTCCACATCCCCCTGACACTTCCATTATTGGAACAAAGTGAGTCTTTCATAATAAGTTAGATGAAAGTCGAACAATGGTAAGAAATAAAGTACGATTAGTTACTCAAGGCTATACTCAAAAGGAAGGGATAGATTTTGATGAACCCTATATATATATATACATATAATACATATATCACTGTACGGATCTAATTCCTACAACTCAAATCCATGGAGTTTGAACGATTTCTCACTCCAATAGATATCAAACTTGTGTTCTTCATCAAAAATGAATTCGCCCATACCATAAAGTCATTGATTTATGTCCAAAATTGCTCAAACCTGAAAAATCCCAAATCGATTTCATCGATTCATCCTTATTTCGTCTCAACACCTTTGAAAGGCATATGACAAGACTTATTTATAATTAATAGATGAAAAATCAACTCATATTAGAAAGGGAAGTAAATAATAAATGTGATAACAGGAATCATGATGAAGAATGTCAACTAGACATCAAAAATCAGAATATCAGAAGAATTCGGACAAGACTACTACTAAAATACTGGAAAAAGTTCCTTTATATGTTCAAGCGTCAATGTAAAATAAAATATTAGTATCTCAATGAGTTCAAAAGATACATAAGGTTTTAACTACCTACTACAGAAATATTCCAGAAGAAGAAAATTATAGAGGCAAAACAAAAAGAAGACAAGATAGGACAAGATATGATATAAAGACCACTACAGCAGAAATGAGAATCAACCTTATAGTTAGTCATCCGTGAACCCGACTAGTGCACAGGTTGTCAACAATGTCAGTGAAGATTTGTCGTGAAAAAGTTCAAGTGGCTAGAAATGTTATTGTTGAAGAATATAAGAGTTTTATTTACATCAACAACGGTCTTACAATAAAGACTTTAATTTAATTCTCTATTAATTAATTAAATTAATTAGTTAATTTAATTAGTAAATTAATTAAAAGATTAATTAATTTAGAATTATTTTAGAATTAAGAAGATAAAAGCTGGAACCTCAAAGGGATACATGTTTGTTTGGAATGCAGTGTACAAGAGTCAGAATCCAAGATTGAATATTTGATTGGGTACATGCAGTGGTGAAAAGAAGTATTGTCTAATTTAAAGATTCAGATTATTTCAGTAATAGAGGTACTTCTAATTGCAATAATAGATACAGTTAAACAGGCCTGACGGTACTGATTTGAAGACAAGACGGAAAAAGAATTGATACGAAGAAATGCAGATTCATATATTCGTAAAAGTGAAACCCTGGTTGGAATTGATTTATTATTTCCAAGTTAAAAGGAATTTGGTTCCAGAAGTTCAGAGACCGCAGCTTAGACCGTAATGATTTATTTATATTAATAAATATTTTATTTATTTTGTAAATAATATTTATAAATATCTAAATAATATTATATATTTTTTTTATAATTTTTGAATTAAATTAATTATTTATTATATAAAGATTATAAGTTGTGCGGGTCTAAAAGCATTTCTACGGGGCTAATTAAAGGAACCTACGACAATCAAACTAAAAGAAGGGGCAGGTGATTTATGTTTTTGAATTGAACAAATTGGAGGTTGCCACGTGTCCAAAATTAGGTAAAGAAAAAGTCTTACAAGCTATTTGAAAAGTCTCACCGAGACTTTTAATTAGAAAATCTTGCAAGCTTTTTGAAATGTTTTACCGAGCAATTCAAAAAAAGTCTTACCGAGATATTCTAAAAAGTCTTACCGAATGTTAAAGTGAAAAAGGTGTTGCTGGAGCTTGGAAAAAGTCTTACCGAGTTTTATAAAGGTCTTACAGAATTTAGAAAGTTTTGTCCACTGATTTAGAAAAAGTTTGAAGGCATAATTAATTATATTTTAGAAGTCTTGTTAAGAAAATCTTGTCAGCTTACACCTCTATAAATATGAGTCAATTAGCTTCTTTTTTCTATTGGTAGAAAAATATTTAAATTCAGTAATTTGTTTGCAAAGTTATATTCACAAACTTTTTGTGCTGGTTTGAATTCTTAATTCCTTAATTAGAATAATTCATGTCAAATTTGTTTTAAGAAATTAAGAAATATTCTACACAATATTTTAACACCCTTTAGAGTTTAATATATGTATTTAACTTGAATTCTATTTAAATAATTTTAATAATTCTTGATAATTAAAATATTATTTTAAATCAGAATAATTTGCGAGAAAATCTTAAGATTGTATTCAATCTCCCTTCTACAATTTTATATAGGAACCAACAATTGGTATGTGAGCTATCTGATAGACGTACAAATCAAGATTTGTAGCTCAGTCAAGCTCAGTGCCAAAGCTATTTGAACTTTGAATGTTTAGAGGACTTGATAAATAAATTTATTTAATAAAAATTAAATTTAGGTAAATTTATTTTATAAATTTTATTTAAATAAATTTATTTTATAAATTTAATTTATATGAGTTTATTATTTAAACTTGAAAAGGTTTATTTTATAAACTTAATTTAAATAAATTTATTTTATAAATTTATTTTATTATTTAAATTTTTATAGATTCAATTTAAAATTTAAAGATATTAAAAATATTGGTTCATTTTTTAATTCGAAAGCAGGTGGATTTCTTCTGATAATTAGCAGGTTAGTTGTTAGTCCACTCCGATAGTTACCTAATATTTTTTACTTATTTACTTTTTAAAAAAATTTAAAATTCTTAAATTTATTATTTTTTTAATATTAATTTACGTTTTATTTAATTTTTAAGAAAAAACAAAATTCTTGAAAATTAAATTTTTCACAAATATTTATTTTTGATTAATTTATTTTCTAAGAAAATTAAAAATTTGGGAAATATAAATTTTTCTTAAATATTAAATTAAGAGTGATCAAGGGGTTTGTAGTTTGAAAATTATTCGTTTTGACTCGGAGTTAATTCTTAGAGCATATGACTCTGTTTTGTGGAAAGTGGTCATTTCTTATTAGTAGGTTTATTCCGGAGCATTTGGATTTTGTTGTGGATGTTACGATTATTTACGTTATAGTTCCACAAACTGCTCAAATGTACAGAAATGATAGATTTATTAGTAAGGAACTCTACTGAATTTTTCTTTGATTTTACTGATCATTCTAGTTTTTGTACAATTGTACTTGTACAAAACAAATTTAAGAATCGTTAGAGGTCACAACTGAAAGAGCATATGAGGTTAAAGAATACAAGACTAGACTTCATGTTATCTCTGCATCTACGGAGTATCTTATGCAAAGAAGGAGGATAATAAAAGTTCGTGCTAACCCTACCAAGGCAGTCTAACACATAGGATTATTTTCAGTTATCTTTAGAAAATTGATTGGAGCACTGAAAACCTATGAACTAGAAAAAGAACCGTTTAAGGCTGTAATTGGTATTGGTAAATGGATTTGTACATCAATTGTTCTTGTGGTTAAGGAATCCAATTCAAATTCAATTTTGGATAACTGCAAGACAGTGATGGTCTATAGATGCAAGATCGGGTGCAGCAACAAAACTTCAGTTTATATGAAGACTTTACAAGAATTCAAGGATAGGGACTTATTCTTTGAACTGAGACAAGGAAAACTTAGAGATAAAGGTTATCATACTGGCTTTGACAACAAAGAATGTCTTGTGACTCACAAAGAAACATACATTATGGTTTTCAAAGGGAACAAACATGGTAACTTATATGAAGCCATCTTGGAGGATTGCAATCACAAGGAAGACACATATTTATATAGCAAGGCCTCAACTGAAGAAAGCTGGAAATAGCACAAGAAACTGTCACACATCAACTTCAAAACACTCAAAAAGTTGGTGAAATAAAGTCTTGTAAGATGACTACCACAGGTTGACTTTGTGCAAGATGAACTTTGTGAAGCATGTCAACTTGGAAAACAAAGGAAAACAACCTTCAAGACCAAGACAATAAACACCATTTTTGAACCTTTGTATTTATTACATTTTGATTTATTTGGTCCAGTAAATGTGATGTCAATTAACAAAAAGAAATATGATCTTATCATTGTAGATAATTTTACAAGATACACATGGGTTTTCTTTTTGCACTCTAAGGATGAAGCTTCACAACATATAATAGACCATGTCACTTTTCTGGAAACAAAATCAAAGAAGACGGTAACATTTCTAAGGAGTGACAATGATACTGAATTCAAGAATGCAATGATGGAGGAATATTGTGCATCAAAGGGAATTACTCAACAATTTTCTGCACCAGGAACACCCCAATAGAGTTGTGGAGAGAAAGAATAGAATACTCATAGAAGCTGTCAAAACAATGTTGACAGAGTCTAAACTGCAAGTATATTTCTTGGTTGAGGCAGTTAGTACAACATGTTTCACTCAAAACTGTACATTGACTAATATGCATGGAAAGACTCCCTATTAAATGGTGAAGAACAAGAAGCCAATTATGAAACCCTTTCACATATTTGGATGCAAGTGCTTTATACTGAAAGTACACCCTGAAAGTCTAAGCAAATTTGAAGCCAAGGCTGATGAAGCAATCTTCCTTGGATATGCACTAAACACAAAGGCATTAAGAGACTTTAATCTCAGAACCCGAATTGTTATGGAATCTATTCATACTGCATTTGATGACAAAAAGATTACAGGATTGCAGAATGAGTTAGAGTCTACAACACTGGAATTTAAAAATCATAAAAGTTTTGAGATAGATGAAGATGATAAGGATGAAAAGTCTCAAATAACTCCTGAAACAACACAAGAACCTGCACACTCTGAGGGGGACTAAGAAAATTCAACTCCAATCAACTCAGAGTCTAACAATTCAGGGTCTACCCAGATAGACAGAATCAAGCTCTTCAGTGTCTAACTCATCAGGGTCTGGATCAGGCAACTTTGAATCCTTTTCAGAGTCAAGCAATTCAGGGGGAGCCTCTTCATTTGAATTTCACTCACTTACAGGAAATGCCACTGATTTAGGGAGAGCTTCAAGTTCCAGAACCAATCTTCCACTAGCTAGAAAATGGGTAAAGGATCACACTCCTGATTTAATAATTTGTGATCTTGAGAGTGGGGTACAAACTAGGACAACCACTCAAAATAAATGTCTTTATAGTTGTTGTTAGGAGTTATGAGTTCAGAAGTTTACAGAGGGGGGGGGTGAATGTATACTTCAACCTTTTCTTTTTCTTCTTCTTCTCTTTGATGAACTTAAGGAAGGTAGATGAACTGTGATTCTATGAATGAATTTTAAACAGGTTAAGTGTTTATCAAAACATAGAACATGAAAATAAACACAGGATGTAACTTTTAATCTAATTGTATTAGAAAGAATCTTTGCTACAATCTGAAATTTAAATTGAATTTCAGCTTCTTGTTCTAAGAAGATTACAATTGTAAAATTACTCAAGACACTATCAAATGTGGTTGTGCATAAACTATATAGACAACATGTCATGTGCACATGCTCATATAAGATAGATTAGCTATAACTAGAAATAGACAAGACATGCTTTACATTTGACCGATATCTATTTCTAGCTAACAGACTACTGTGACAGTCTGCTACATCCAGCCTTATACCTTCTGTCATTTGTCTTGACTGACTTCCCAGCTTCATTGTAGACTTGTCTCTATCTTTGCAGGCTTGACTTATCCTGTAAAAACAGAGCTTCAGTATTATCTGACTTGTTATGTAATTCTTCTTGAAAATAGCTCATTGGTGTAGTAGAGTACTCTGTTTGAATTAATTCGAGAAGTCACATATATTGACTTCTCGATTGAGTACTGGCTGTGACAACTCGATTGGTCTTTGAATGATTGACTTTTCGAATGAATAGACTTCTCGATCACATACTCTATTTGATGACTTCTCGATTAGGCTAGACTTCTCGAATGTACACTTGAAATTGTGACTTCTCGAATGCCTCAGCTTTACCACTTCTCGAATGCTTCTTTTGCTAACTTCTCGAATTGATTTACTTTTCGCACTTCTCGAATGATTCATAATTAACACTACTCTAATAACTTCAATCCTTGACTTGTCGAATGTCTGACTTCTCGATCGAGTACTGAGCAGTTGAATGTGTTTTGAGACTTCTCGAAATGTTTCCACAGTTTTGACTTCTCGAATAGTAGACTTCTCGACTGAGCAGTTGCCTTAGTAGATTTCTCAGATTGCTTTCCTTATTTCTCCACAAGTCTTCTTTGTCTTTTTGCATGATTCAGCTTGAATCTTCTAACAGACTTTATTTACAATTGAGAAACAAACTCAGAAGACTTCTATCTACAATTTTATACAAGAATATCTAAGTCACTAAACTATTACAGAAGTGTAGACTATGTTACAGCAAGACAGATAATTAAATAGGCTAGGCTTGATTTAAGTCCAACAATATCCCCCAATTTAGGAAATGATGAATTTTACAAATTAATACAAGATATCAAGCCTACCTATTTTTTTATTGTTGTTGGTGAGCTGCCTGGTCATATTTCTCTTTTCTTTCTCTTTCTTCCCTTGCCTTATGTTCTTCAATGACTTCCAAAAGCTGTTGCCTGGCCATAACTTCCTCTATCAAGATAGAATCCTTTAACATGTCAGCAGCAATCTTGAGAGTTTGCATAAGATAATATTGAATAAACTTTAGCCTGATTTTGATTGTGGATCCACTTCTTAGTTTAAACTCAATTCTATCAGGGTCATTGAACACCCTGCATTTTCCCTGCCTTCTCAACTCTTCAGACAGTTTCTCTATTCTCTCCTCCTCTTGTCTTTTCTTTTCAATCATCTCCTCCATGTACCTTACCTTGTCAAGCTTTTTCTGATACTTCTTTTCTAAATACTGAGCCATTTCCATCATTATCAACTTGTTAATCATGCTTCTTTTGTCAAAAAGACTTATCACTCTCCTAATGTCATGAGTGGTAGCATTACTGTTGTCATGGTGAAAGCCTCTTTCCTCCCCCTCAACAGTTGTGATAAACATCCTTTTGTCCCTGATTTCAACTTTAGCAATCCTGTTAGCCTTCCACTGTTTTAACCTTTGTTTATTGACTTCTGCAATTTCTTGGATAGGCTTAACTTGCAGACCCTTATCTGGAACAACAAGTTGTTTTCTCCACTTAGGACATCTAACTAGCAATGAGCTAGTAGAATTCTTAAATTTAGTTGTTGTGGCAGTGTTGACTTTGAGATGTTGACTTGGCTTCAATTTCCTTGACTGATCCTTTTTAATTTCCCTCTTTATAACTCCATGTGCAGTTACTTTCATGAACATCCTTCTTGGAGATTTGGATTTGATGGCAGTTGCAGTTTCAGAAACTGTAGATATCACACTAGTACCCTGAGATTTGATAGGTGTGCTAGAGTGAGTACCAACACTTTGCTGCTTGGAAAGATTTCTCCTTTGATACTATTTCTCCTTTTCAGAATTATCTCTTTTCTTCTTTTCTGCATTCTCCTTTTTCTTGCTCTCCTTCTTTTCATCCTTATCACTCCTGGATTCAGGATTTTTGTCCTTCTTGTCCTGATCCTTGTTATCATCATCTTTCTTTTGATTTTTCAATTCTTCACTTGCAAAATCAGATAGTTGATCTTTGATAAACTTCTTCATCTTTTCCACTATCACATTGTCCTCAACTTGTTTAATCTTTATCTTTTCAATCAAATCAATCAGATTTATGATTTGACTTCTGTTTCCTGAATTGAGATGTTGAGGAATCTTAAAGTGAGAAGCTTATCTTCTCTAGCGATATACATCACACCATCTGGACTACAGTAGGATTCAGACAGAGCAAGAGGTAAAAGAGACCCCAAAATTTGATTCTTCAATTCTTCATCTTCCCGGGTTACCAACTCCACTGCCTTGTACAAACATTCCAGTTCAGTATATGAGAGCCTTTGGAATAGAGCAACTGAGACTTTAAAGTAACCAGACTCCATTTGAATGAGTGGCTCTTTGAACATTTGTCCGTTCTGTTCTAACTTAACTCCCATAACTGCAACAATAGCATTGTCAAGCATATTCTTATAACTCCAATGATTTCCCTTGACTTGCTTTTTGATATGATGCAGAAGGTCAAGAAAATCCTTGTCGGAATTGGGCTTTAAAATTTCACTCCTGAGCTTTCTCATAACTGCCTTTTGCCTTTTAGCCTCTATCTCTTCTCTTATTTCCTTCTCCCCCTTAGGGTTGATATCTTGACTTTTGAGAAAGGAAGAATGACTAGGCTTGATTTGAGTTGGCAATGGTGCTGGAGGAGCCTCACTAGGTGTGCCCAGTCTGGAGATGAGTGATTGTAGAGAGGTGAGTTGTGTTGAAATGCTGGCAAGTGAAGTCCCTTGACTGGTAGAGGAATTAACAAACTTCTTTTGAAGACTTTGAACATCTGAGACAACTTGAGAAACTGTGGATGTGAGAGAATCCACTCTAGCATTTAAAGTATCAATAGTGGAGGCCTTGGCAGCTTCATCTTTGGCCTTAGACTGGTAGTACAGATCCACTTAAAATGGAGACAAGGTGTGAATGGGCGCATCCTCAGGTAGCTTGTCTGCATGCCTGTTTCTGTACAATACTTCAACCATATTGTTGATTTTCCTTTAATTATCTAGGATGGCTGTGTTACTGTGAACCATTTCCTTAAACACTTTCTCTAGGGAATCCATCTTGGAATTGAGAAGTGAAGTCTTCAAAAAATCTCCCTTGGCACTGCCCCCATACATTCCTCCAGTCCTGAGCTTGTTTTCAATAGCCAGCAATGTACCCTCTACCTTGGTTCTGTGATTTTGAATTTCAGATTGAACTCCCTTGGAAAGGTAGTGGTTGGACTGTAGCTGAACCTTGGCAGCTTTATGAATTGCATCATAGATAGCACTTGGAGTGAAGGTCTTCTCACGAGATCCAAGAGAAGTAAGATATTTTTGCCTGGTCCACTCCAAAGCTTCCTCCATACTGACTGCAGATTTACCATCCATCCAGGAATCCACATTTTCTTCTGCATTTTCAGCTAGATTTGCATTCTTCTCCTTTAATTCCTCTTGATCCTTTGCATATTCAAGCCTAATTGCAGCATAGTCTTTGTTTGGAAAATGAGAAGTCACAAGCTGCTGAGCAATGTGATAAAATCCTTCTAATTGATCTCCATATAACTCCTTTAGTTTCTCATCAGAAAGTGACCCACCAAGAGATGATGGTCCTGAATCCCTGTCATATTGCACAGGTTCCAGCTAGTGTGACAAAGAGTGAGAGCTAGGGCCACTAGTTACAGTGATCCCCTTAGTATCTATTTCCTCATCCAATTTCTCAGATGATTCATTAGACACTGGATGAATAGGTGATTTCTCCTGAGGAGACAGTCTTTGAATTACTGGGGAGTGTCCAGGGGATGCCATTTACATGGTGTGGAGGTCCCCCAGATTTCCTAATGTCTGTGAAGACATTTGGCTATTAAATGCCTGAGCCCCCACAGAGTCTGAAGTAAAAACTCCTGAAACCTCTGTGGTTTTGATGGTGTCATAAGGATATGCCTCAGCATGCATTCCCTCACCATCTAAATGTATTTCCTGAGTGGTGAGCAAGGTGTCATGCACCAAGTCACTTGAATGGGGCTCACCAGGGAAATGAGAATCCTGATGATCAATAACCTTGTGTGTTTGGCTAGACACAGCTAGATGAGAAGAAATTTGAGAGGTTGAAGAGAGATTGTGGATAGAACTGAGTGTTGGCAACTCCCTCTGAGAAAATAGGGAAGTTTCAAGAGAAAATCCTACTGGTGCACAGTGTGTCTCCTTTTCAACTAAAACTTCTTCATTAACAGGAGTGAATTCCTGCAATGGTGCAGACTCTGTACAAAGTGGAGTGGGCTGGCTCCCAATTTCAATAGATGCACCTTGTTGAGAAAGTGCACCTAATAGTAGCTTTAGTCCCTTGTTAACCTCTACATCCTGTTGAGAGGATGTAGAGTGGTCTGTTGTGGCCTTTTTAATTTTCTTCCTCCTGGTTAAAGGCTCCACAGGTGACTCATCTAAAATGTCATCACTTTCTTCAACAGTTTCTATTGTTCTTTTCTTAACAGCTTTCTCCTTTTTCTTCTTTACAACGACACCCTGTTGAGAGGATGTAGAGGTTGGTTGACTATCATCTAGTGGATTCACAGAAGGGCTAGCAGTTGAGTTAGGGGTCCTTGGGTTAGGTGTATTTGGTTCTTCTACAGCCTTAGGACCCCCTACTACATCAAGATAACCATATTTAGGCTGCACAAGTGGATACCCCCTAAATACACTCAGCATGTGAGGTGTTATTTGAAGGGGCACATTCACTGTGTTTCTCCTATCCAATGTAGCAAAAATTATTTTTGACATGGATTTGGAATAACCAATTCTTTGTTTGTTCATTCCAGGCAATTCAATTAAATTAACATTCTTATTATTGAGAATTAATTGAATAAAGCGAGGAAAGAAAATATCATTACCTTTCTTGGGAATCCTTGTTATGAGCTCCCCAAGAACTAGCTTTCCAACATTGAGCCTTTGATTGTAGGCCAATGAGTAGGCCAGCTTCATAGCAATGAGGCTAACATGGTCAAATCCTGTCTTCCTGCAGGTGAAGGCTCTTAGAATTGTGTCGAACAAAAATGACCACTCCTTTCTCATGAATTTCTTATTGATTTTTCCCAGCTTGAACCTCTCCCCTTCCTTGTTCACAGAATCTGAATACCTTATAATTTCTAGGAAGTCCAGTAAATCTTCATCAGTTGGCTCATCATTAAACTCTGCAGTTTGAATCTTTAAGCTTCTATTCACATCTTCTTCATCAAAACTGATATCTACTCCTTGGATTTTGCAGGTTACAACTATTTTTGAGCTTCCATTTTCCAAAGCTATGTTTTCCCAGTCTACAGTAGCCCAAAATTGTTCAAGAATGTCTAGTAAAGAGTTGGGTTAGCTAACAAGGCTTCTTTTAGGTATGAGTCTATTAGAAACTTGGTGAAACATTTGTATTGAGGTTTTGCGTCAGCATCTCTGGAGATGGCCAAGAAGTTTGTTTCGGGAATGACAAATACTCCAGTTGAGACTGAACTTGAGGATGCCATGGAGTTAGTGTATAGAAATAGAGAAGAGAAGGAACGAAAGTTTTAGAGAAAGAGAGAAGGGTGCAAGAATAACAGTTGAAATGCAAGGGTTTCTTTGAGTTTGTAGTTAAGCGTAGAAATGAAATGTTAGATCTACTTTGCTATTTAAATGATACAGACAACTCGACTAGAATAGTAATCGATTTTAGTGATCGAGAACTCAGAAAAGAGTAAAGCTGTTTTTGTAGAGAACTGTCAGACTTTGATCGAGAACTAAGACAATCGAGAACTCATTCAAGCTATGGTCGAGAACTCTGAGGGTTCGAGAACTCTCAATAGTACTTGATTGAGAACTCAGGAAAAAACTGTTCGAGAACTCAAAGCATTTGAGAACTCTCAGAAATGAATGATTCGAGAACTCTAGGGATAAACTGTTTGAGAACTCAAAACATTCGAGGACTCTCAGAAATGAACGTTTTGAGAACTCTCAATAACACTTAGTCAAGAAGTCAGAAAGAATGGCAACTTAACTATAAATTTCATTTTTTTTTAGAAATTACTTTATTTTCACTTGGAAAACAAGATAATACTTTATAAACAACATTTCTTAGATAAATAAAAGTTATTTATTCATCCTAAAAAGAGAAATGAGTTTAATTGATATTCCTGAAATTTTAATTATCACACTTGTTATTTAATAATGCACAAGCATAATAATTTTTTTTCCAGGCTTTCTCAGAACAAGAAAATAGTTCCAAGTTAGTTTTAAAACATTTATTAACAATATGTACAATAATATAACTGACATATTCATAAATATACACCAGTTTTGTTTCACTTAGATAAATCACTTGGGTTCATGTCTGTGAAACAATTGTTGTAACAGTTGGAGGGATATATTTATTAGGCCACTTATCCTGAAGAATTCAGCATTCCAATTTCACTAACCAACCTGTTGAAGGTGGCTTCATCAAGTGGTTTAGTAAATATATCAGCCAACTATTTTTGTGTAGGAACATAAAACAATTTAATTACTCCATTTTCTGCATGTTCCCTTATGAAATGATACCTTACATCAATATGCTTTGTCTTGGAATGGTTGACTGGATTTGCAACAATTGATATGGCACTAGTGTTGTCACACATGATAAGAATTCCTTCCAACACCAGTCCATAGTCCCTTAGTTGATTCCTGATCCAAAGCACTTGAGCACAACAACTTCCATCAGCAATATATTCAGCCTCAGCTGTGGAGGTAGAAATTGATTGTTGCTTTTTACTAAACCAAGACACCAATCCCTGTCCAAGAAATTCACATCTTCCTGAGGTGCTTTTTCTATCCACTTTGCACCCAGCAAAATCAGCATCTGAATATCCAACTAAATTGAATCCTGTTTCTTTAGGGTACCATAATCCCATGAATTGTGTTCCTTTGAGATATCTCAGAATTCTTTTGACAGCAATGAGATGGGATTCTTTTGGATTTGCCTGGAACCTTGCACATAGACATGTAGAAAACATTATGTCAGGTCTACTAGCTGTGAGATAGAGGAGAGATCCAATCATTTCTCTGTAGGTCTTCATGTCTACACTTTTTCCTTTCTTGTCTTCATCAAGTTTTGTAGCTGTAGACATTGGAGTCTTGGCAGTTGAACAGTCTTGCATGTCAAATCTTTTGAGTAAGTCATTGATGTATTTTGTTTGAATTATGAAAATGCTATCATCCCTTTGTCTTATTTGAAGGCCTAGAAAATAATTTAGCTCTCTCATCATGCTCATCTCATATTCACTTTGCATTAGCTTAGAGAACCTTTAACACAGTTTTTCATTTGTAGACCCAAAAATGATATCATCTACATAGATTTGAACAAGTATGATATCCTCACCATGCTTTTTGTAGAAAAGAGTTTTGTCAATAGTTCCTCTAGTGAATTGATTTTCCAGAAGAAATTTTGACAAGGTGTCATACCATGCTCTAGGGGCTTGTTTGAGTCCATACAATGCTTTGATGAGTCTGTACACAAAGTCTGGAAAGTTTGAATCTTCAAAGCCAGGTGGTTGATGCACATATACTTCATCTTCTAATTCAGCATTGAGGAATGCACTTTTCACATCCATTTGATATACCTTAAAATTTGAGGGTGCTGTAAAAGCTAGGAAAATTCTAATTGCTTCCAATCTTGCAATAGGAGCAAAAGTCTCATCATAGTCAATGCCTTCTTCCTGTGAATAGCCTTTTGCAACCAACCTTGCTTTGTTTCTTATTACTATTCCATGTTCATCCATTTTGTTCCTGTAGACCCATTTACTGCCAATTACTGATATGTCCTTTAGAGGTGGCACTAGTTCCCAAACATTGTTTCTTATAAATTGATTCAATTCCTCTTGCATGGCAATTATCCAGTCTGGATCCAACATGGCTTCTTCAATCCTTTTTGGCTCATTCTGAGACAGAAAACAAGCAAATAGGCATTCATTCATAGTTACTCTTCTTGTCCTCACACCTTCACCAGGATTTCCAATGATTTGATCAGCTGTGTGAGCTCTATTCTATTTAGTTTGATGAGCTCCATCTCTATCATTTGAACATGTTTCCTCCTGATTGAGGGGATTGCCATTAGTTGCAGATCCTTGAGAATCTCCCCCTGAGTAAGTGCTAGGGTTGTGTGGAGAATTCTCCAGTTGAATATGACTGAAATCTTCATTCTCTCTTTCCACATTAGTTCTATGTGAGATGTCTACATGTTAGGAATATATTCATTTGATGATGTACAAAATGCTAAAACAGGGTCTAGCTTAGTTTATTTATAATAAGTCTTTCTAGTCTCTGAAATGTATATCAGAGTCTAGATAGTCAACATTCATGTTACTTGTGCTTAGAAGAATTTCTGTAGAAAGTGAAACTAGAGTCTACATGAAGATCAGAGTCTGGAAGGTGATCAGAGTCTATGATCTATCAGAGTCTACATATGATCAGAGTTTGAAGATCATCAGAGTCTGAAGGGTTCAGAGTCTATACAGTTAAAGTTAAATTTGGAAGAAGATCACAGGAATGGAAAGTCTTCGAAGATCAAGATAAATATATTGCAGATATGCTATGGGAAAGAAAGAAAATTCTAGAAGGAAATTGTCAACTAATAATTAGGAATTATATTCCTATTGTAATTTATCTTTCTGTTATTAGTTGATAGGTAGCTCTCTATATAAACTCTATGTAACCTAATTGTAAATGTGTGGAAGTCGAAGCATAATTTGTCTAAGTGATATTTTTATGAGAGCATAGAGATAGAGAGAGTTGCTGTGATAAACACAGAGAAGCTGCTAGGGTTTGTGTACACCCTAGGAGAGTTTTGTATTTACAAATCAATAATACAAACAGTACTTATTCATAACTTTGTGTTTGAGTTTTGTTTTTAATTTGGTTTTAAATCAGGCATAAAAAGAACACAAGTATTCAACCCCCCCTTCTACTTGTGCAACTGGGAGAATAATTGGTATCAGAGCCTAACGTTTAAAATCGATCAAAGATGTCTGGAAACAAAGATGGCAATTCTAAGATTCCTATGTTTAAGAGAAACGAGTTCACCCACTGGAAGGTTAAGATGCTGCACCATCTGGAAGCAACAGACCCTGACTATCTTGAAAGAATTCATGAAGGACCCTATGTGCCCTTAAAGCTTGTGCCTCAAATCAATGAAGAAGGCAAAGTAACTGAAGAACACTTCATTGAGAAACCAAAGGCTGAATGGACAAAAGAGGACAATGAGAATGTCCTTAAGGAGGCAAAGGTCAAAAACATACTCTTCAACAGTTTGGATTTTGTCTTACAAACTGTGTTATATCATGTCAAACTGCTAAGGAGATGTGGACAAAACTTGAAGTGCACTGTCAAGGGACTAAAGATGTCAAGAAGAATGCTAGGTCTTTACTTATTCAAGAGTATGAGTATTTTGAAGCAAAATCTGGAGAATCTATCACTGAGGTGTATGATAGGTTTACAAAACTCTTGAATGAGATGGCTATGCTTGGTAAGGTTTATGATTCTAAAGATACATAACACCAAGTTTCTGAGAGCACTTCCTGAAGAGTGGGACAATAAGACTACAACCATAAGGGAAGCTAGAGATTTGGATGAACTAACTCTAGAAGAATTGTATGGCAGGCTCAAGACATATGATTTAGAGATGCAACAGAGGAAGAATAAGAAATATGTGAAGACAAAATCTATAGCACTCTTAATGGAGTCTAAAAAAGAACAACAGGAACAACCCACTGAAACAAGAATCAAGGATTCAAGAAAGAAGGGTAAAACTGTTGTGGAGTCAGAGTCTACTGACACAGACTCTGATTCTGATGAAGAGATTGATCTAAGTCAAATGATGGCTATGTTTGCCCAAACCTTCAAAAGAATGAAATTTAACAAAAGAACTAGCAAATTTAGCAAAAGGTCATCATTTAAGAAGGAAGATGAGAAGACTGAAAAGAGCAAGAGTACTATAATCAAACTTGACAAAGCAAAGGTCAAATGTTTCTACTGTGGAATATTGGGGCATTTTGCCAGTAAATGCAGAAAGTCAAAAAGTCAAGAAAAAGGAAAAGCACTTTTATCAACAGGAAAGGATTGGGCAGATTCAATCTCAGAGGATGAAATTGATTATGAAAATCTAGCATTGATGGCATCCTCCTCAAGAAAATCACAATCTCTCAAAGAACCCTCATCTCCTAAAACTCAGGTATCAATCTTTACTCCTGAATCCTTAATTAACTTAGACTCTAATGACATAGAAATTGTGCAAAGTGAGGTTAATAAAATAATGACAACATGTAGGTCTCTCACTAGTGAAAGTGAAAGGTTGAGAGAAGAAAATTTAACCTTAACTAAAAGGAATGATCATTTAGAGTCTGAGTTAATATTAATGGAACAATACAAAAAGGATTCTGAGAAAAATAGTCATAATTACACTAAAATTTTGAAAGCCTATTACTATGTTAAGAATGAACTAGAAGAAGAAAGACTTAAGTTTAAAGTCTGGACAGACTCTGGCAGAAAAGTTCAAGAAATTCTCAATAACCAAAATGTTTGTCAAACTGCTGGTCTAGGCTATGAAAATAGTCAAGGCAAAAGACTTATTGTTGAGAATGATAACAATGGAGAAGCTAGCCAAGATAATAAGACTAAAGACAAAAGTACATTTGTTCATGTTAAGTTTGTGACTCCTAAAGAAAAGACTAAAACCACAAACTCATCTGTCAATAGTCCCCTTGTTGTTGACAAAAAGATAGATGAAACTGGAACAAATAACTCTAAGAAAAATGTTAACATAGGGTACTTTTCCAAGTCTAAGTTAAAAGAAAGGCTAGAGAACTTATCAGAGTCTACCAAAACCAGGAGAAATAGGAATGGTAAATAAGGCATTAATAAAGCAAATAATTATCAAAAGGATCATAACGCTCCTAGAAAGAAGTGTTTTAGATATGGCAACCACAACCATTTAGCTATAGATTGTAAAGCAAAAATTGAAAAAGAATCAGAGTTTAGTCTTCCACAGACTCTGAAAAGTCACTACATTCCACAAAAACCCTATTATCACTGTGGTAGCATATTTCACTCTATTTATATGTGTAGAGACTATCATGAATTGTATTTCAATTTTTATGAGCTAAAATCATCTATTGACAAAAGCTGGTATGACACTGTTAAGACTCCACCAGAGTCAAAAGCAAAGGAGACAGGTAAATCAAAGGTGAAAATTACTAAACCTGTTTCACCAAAAGTTAGAGGAAAAGGATCCAAAACTGTTTTGATCCCCAAAACAACTAACTAGTTGCTTTATGTATGTAGGGAACAAGGGTAAAGAATGTAACCCTAATCCTGGACAGTGGATGCTCAGGACACATGACTGGAAAGAAATCTCTGCTTACAGACTTTGTGGAAATGGCTAGCCCAGAAGTGTCCTTTGGAGATTGTAACAAAGGACAAACACTGGGATATGGCAAGATTGTACTTGGGAATGTCATCATTAAACAAGTAGCTCTAGTTGTTGGCTTAAGACACAATTTGATTAGCATAAGTCAACTAGGAGATAAAGCTTACCATACTGGCTTTGACAACAAAGAGTGTCTTGTGACTCACAAAGAAACAAGTATTCTGGTTTTTAAAGGACACAGACATGGTAACATTTATGAAGCCATCTTGGAGGATTTCATACACAGTGAACTCACATGTCTATATAGCAAGGCCTCAATTGAAGAAAGCTGGAAATGGCACAAGAAACTGTCACATAACAACTTTAAAACACTAAACAAGTTGGTTAAACAGAATCTTGTAAGAGGATTACCACAGGTTGATTTTGTGCAAGATGGACTTTGTGAAGAATGTCAACTTGGAAAGCAAAAGAAATCATCCTTCAAGAGAAAGACAATAAACACCATTTCTGAACCCTTTTATTTATTACACCTTGATTTATTTGGTCCAATAAATGTTATGTCTATTAATAAAAAGAAATATTCTCTTGTTATTGTAGATGATTTTACAAGATTCACATGAGTTTTCTTTCTACATTCAAAGGATGAAGCTCCACAACACATAAAAGACCATATCACTTTTCTGGAATGAAATTAAAAGAAAACAATTAGAGTTCTAAGGAGTGACAATGGTACTGAATTCAAGAATTCAATCATGGATGACTACTGTGCATTAAAAGGAATTTTTCAACAATTTTCTGCACCATGAACTCCTCAACAAAATGGAGTTGTGGAGAGAATGAATAGAACACTCATAGAAGCTGCCAGAACAATGTTGGCAGAGTCTAAACTACCAGTATATTTTTGGGCAGAGGCAGTCAATACAGCATGTTTCACTCAAAACTGTACTTTACTAAATATGCATAGAAAGACTCCCAATGAAATGATAAAGGACAAGAAGCCAAGTGTGAAACATTTTCACATATTTGGATGCAAGTGTTATGTACTGAAAGTACATCCTGAAAATCTGAGCAAATTTGAAGCAAAAGCAAATGAATCAATTTTTCTTGGATATGCATCAAAAACAAAAGCATTCAGAGTGTTTAATCTCAGAACCAAAATTGTTATGGAATCTATTCATGTTGCATTTGATGATAAAAAGTTTTCAGAATTGCAAGATGAGTTAGAGTCTACTACACTGCAATTTGAAAATCTAAAAAGTTCTGAGATAAATGAAGAAGAGGATGAAGACCCTCAAGTAACTCCTAATCCAACACAGGAACCTGCACATTCTGAGGGGGAGCTAGGAAATACAACTCCGAATGATTCAGAGTCTAACAGGTCAGGGTCTACCCAGACAGAGTCTAGACAGACAGAATCAAATTCTTCAGAGTCTAACTCATCAGGGTCTGGATCAAGCAACTCTGAACCCTTGTCAGAGTCAAGCAATGTAGGGGGAGCCTCTTCATTTGAATTTCACTTAAATACAGAAGATGCAAATGACTTAGGGGGAGCTTCAAGTTCAAGAATCAATCTTCCACCAGCTAGAAAATGGACAAGAGGTCACACTCCTGACTTAATAATTGGTGACCCTGAGAGTGGTGTACAAACAAGAACAACCACTCAAAATTAATGTCTTTATAGCTGTTTTCTCTCAAAGAATGAACCCAAGAAAATTGAGGAAGCCTTGCAAGACCCTGATTGGATAATTGCAATGCAAGAGGAATTGAATGAATTTGAGAGAAACAAAGTGTGGAAACTTGTACCAAGGCCTAAAGATAGATCAGTTGTTGGTGCAATATGGGTGTACAGAAACAAACTTGATGAGAGTGGAACTGTAATAAGAAACAAAGCAAGGCTAGTTGCAAAAGGATACTCACAGGAGGAAGGAATTGATTATGATGAAACTTTTGTACTAGTAGAAAGATTGGAAGCCATAAGAATGTTTCTTGCCTTTGCAGCTCATTCAAAATTCAAAGTGTATCAGATGGATGTAAAAAGTGCCTTCTTGAATGGAAAATTGGAAGAAGAAGTCTATGTGGAGCAACCACCAGGATTTGTTGATCTTAAATATCCTGATCATGTTTACATATTAGATAAGGCACTTTATGGATTGAAGCAAACACCTAGAGCATGGTATGAAACTCTTTCAAAAAAAATTCTTGAAAATGGATTCATAAGAGGTACCATTGACAAAACTCTCTTTATTAGAAAGTATAAAGATGACATTTTGCTTGTCCAAATTTATGTTGATGATATTATATTTGGTTCTACTAATGACAAACTCTGTGAAAAGTTTAGTAAACTAATGTAGTCAAATTATGAAATGAGCATGATGGGAGAATTAAACTTCTTTTTGGGGCTTCAAGTCAAACAAAATGATGAAAGAATTTTCATCAATCAAACAAAGTATATAAAAGAACTACTGAAGAAGTTTGATATGCAAGATTCTGTAACTGCTAAAACTCCCATGTCAACAACCACTAAGCTAGACTCTGACCCAAAGGGTAAGAAAGTTGACAACACTAGCTACATAGGTATGATTGGCTCATTATTATATTTAACTACTAGTAGACCAGATATAATGTTTGCAACTTGTCTGTGTGCTAGATTTCAAGCTGACCCTAGAGAATCACATTTGATAGCTATAAAAAGAATTTTTAGATATCTCAAGGGGGCACAAACTCTTGGACTTTGGTATCCTAGAGAGTCAGATTTCTCATTAATTGGTTATTCAGATTCTGACTATGCAGGATGCAAAGTAGACAGGAAAAGCACAACAGGTCAGTGTCAGTTTCTTGGCAACAGATTAATTTCTTGGTTTAGTAAGAAATAACAGACAGTATCAACCTCAACAGCTGAGGCTGAATACATTGCCGCTGGGAGTTGCTGTGCTCAAATTATGTGGATAAGAAATCAATTACTTGATTATGGACTAACATTCTCAAATATTCCTATGTATTGTGATAATACCAGTGCTATTAAAATTGCAGAGAATCCAGTCCAACATTCCAGAACTAAGCACATTGATGTCAGGTATCATTTTATTAGAGAACATGTTGAAAATGGTACTGTGACACTTCACTATGTTCCAACTGACAAACAAATTATAGACATTTTGACAAAACCACTTGACGAGTCTACCTTTCTTAGACTGGTAGGTGAATTAGGTATGTTAAACATGTAAGTGATTACAAATTACAAGAAGCAAGGTATGTACTTTTATTATAGCTCCTGATTTGTCAAATTATAATTTGTTAATGCAAAATTCTTGAGGTACTTTATCTTGACAGAGTCTAGTTTTTAGACTCTGACGAGTCTGTAGACTCTGATTAGTCTGTAGACTCTGAGACTCTGTAGACTCTGAAAAATAATTATCGTCTAGACTCCGAAACGGTTCAAGTTCGCGCCTGCAGACTCTGATTGTGTCTAAACTATTCAAATGAGTTGAAATAGGCGGTAACAGTTGTTTTTGACTGGAGATAGACTGTAGACTCGTGCGTATTGTATGCAACTTGAACAAAATAGAATTTTTCATATATTTTACTCACTTTTTTATTGCTATTTTTTTCTAAGGCAGAATTATTCACATAGCTTTTTTACGAACCCTAGCTAATTTTCTAAATCTTTTTCATCACTTTCAACTCGACATCTTCAATGGCTGTAATTTCTACTGTCATGAGGGGACCCAAAGCGATTGCATTTACTTTTGGGGATTTTGATTTCATGACCACAAATCATGTTGCTGCTCTTGGCGACAAGAAAGGAGTAGATGCTGACTACTTCCCAATGATGGACTTCATGGAGCAATCTGAGCTCAGTTACATTCTGAAGGCATCCCCAGTGATTCATATGGATGCTGTATCCAAAGCATGGAGTTCTGCACAGGTAGTTGATCCTTCTCAAGATCAACCAGGTAAAATAATGTTCACCTTTGGCTCCACTACTTTTGATGTTACTGCTGATGTGCTTAATTCAGTTTTTAAATTACCTGTGAAAACACCTTTTGATGAAACTGTATCTGATGATGACATTAAAAGCATGTTTAAGGCAATAGGTTATTCTGCTAGCTTAGATAACATGAGCAAGATAACTAGGCCTTACTTAAGAAAAGAATGGTCATTTTTCTTTGATCAAATTGCTAAGTGTTTCGATGGTAAATGTAGTGGTTTTGATGTTATTACTGCTATTACTTATCAAATTGGTCACAGTCTCCTATTTGATAGAGTAATCAACATTGGTGATATGTTGCTCACTCAAATGGGAGCAAAATTAAATAATGTGCATGAGGGGAGGAAGAAAGTCTACTATCATAGATTTCTTATGATTCTCCTTAACCACTTCATTCCTGACATGTCAACCAAGTTGGCAGATAATTGTTGAGTGCAGGCATACAAACAACAAAGAAGAATATTCTCTGACATCAAGAGAATTGATGACAAGAAGATGAGTCTACCTGCCATGACTTATACACAGGTAATGCAGGTAAAACTCTCAACCTACAAACCTTCTCTCTACAATGCTTCATTTTTTGGTGGTGAAATGGTGCAGGAACAAGTAATGGAGAGTCCCCCTGCACCTACCCAAGTCACCCAATCCCCTTCAATTATACAATCTTCAAAACCAAAATCCAAAAAGAAACCAACATCTAGTGTCTCTCAACAGGCACCAGTTGTAAAGAGAAGAAAATTGGTTCACACTAGGCTTATTGATGAGCACAGTGATGATGAGCTCAATCCTTTAGAGAAACAAGTTGTTGAAGGTCTTTCTTTGCTAAAAGAAGGTCATGAGACACTTGATTCTAACCTTCAAGCCAAGTCTGCAGTCTCTGAAAAGGCTACAGACTCTGAAAAACCTAGGAATGCACCTCAGGATTCTCAAATTAAATCTCCTGAAAAATCTTTTGCTCAGAAGTACAGAAGGTTAAGGAAGGCTTATTCTGCACACACACACAAGCCTATTATTATTACTAACCCTATTTTGCAGGAAACAGATGCTCCCAAGGCTCCTGCAGGGCCAGACTCTGAAAGCAAGAAATTACCTGAACGAGAGTCTAATATTGAGTCAGAGTCTAGACTGCCTTTAGACTCTGATCATGAGACATTTTGGGAAGGAATGCCATTGGATGCAGCCTCAAGTCTAATTGATGAAATAATTACTCCAAGTGATGAGGCACTGTTATTCTTATATCCTTTGGTGGAATCAGTTGAAGATCCAGAGCAACATCAGACTAAATCTCAAGTCTTGGATTTTCTTTCAACCTATGAATCCCTAAGGAAGAGAATGGAACAGGAGCTACAAATGTCTGCACAGGATGTGGTCAAATCTCTATACAACTACCTATTCAACTCTTCATTCCAAGAAAAAGCAGCTGGGCTCATAGAAGGCAGGACAACTGAAGTTCTCAAAGCACTAGGTGTGCCAGACTCTGAAAAGCAAATCACAAATAAGCCTAAAAAGCTTAGGATCTACAAAAGGAGAGAATCAGAGTCTGTTGCTGAGTTAGAGACTGAGATTGAGTAACTAGTTTTTGACTATGAAGCAATTTGGGATCAAGGGATTACCTACAGGACAGCTATTGATTGGATTTCT
Organism: Oenanthe sinensis; assembly: GCA_028671895.1. NCBI lineage: Eukaryota > Viridiplantae > Streptophyta > Magnoliopsida > Apiales > Apiaceae > Oenanthe > Oenanthe sinensis. The sequence continues at coordinate 4,798,508 of CM053809.1, read as the reverse complement.
ACTATTCAGCCTCTTTCAAGGAAGGTGGTTAATTTTTTTGTCCAAAATGTAAGAAAGGTGGCCAACAAATACATCTATCCAACCTATGAAAGTAGATTGGATCAACTTAAGGGCTCATATTATTAGAAGCTTGCAAGGGAACTGCAGGATTCCTTTCACATGATTTTTGCCCATGCCATCAATGCACTCCATGCCAGGATCTTTCTCAATGGACACTTGGATTCATTAACTTTGGTAGAACCACAGGCGGTAGCAGGTGATGCAAGGCAGTTGGAGGTTGGGACTAGTGTACCAGTGGTGACTAGTGATAAAGATGCTCAATCTGCCTCACCCACACAAGAATCACCTAGTCAGAGGTTGGGTGATAGTGGGGTAGGGGAGTATGCTATAAGGCCCTCCTTGATAACTCACCAAGGAGCTGATGAGAACCCCAGTGATATGGGAGGACAGACTCTGATGGATGCTCCTGAAGAAATTTTCCAATCTATTCTATCAGAGTCTATCCACCTTGAGGGGGAGTCTCATGCACAAACAGTCAAAGATGGTAACACTCAGACTCTGGCTTCTAATGAAGTCATACTGAAGCAGTCAGAGTCTAGAGTAGACCCTGAGAATGGAATACTGGAGCCAACAGACTCTGAAAAGAAAGAAGATGATAGTAAGGGTTCAGAATCTGTTGTTGCTCACCCCATGGTAGAAACCCCTAGCCTTCAGACTTTTGAAGGGGTTCCCCTCCATCAAGGTGGTTCAGGTATTGAATCACATTCTTTATCTCTCAACCCCTCTTCTGTAGGATTCATGAGTGCACCTTTCCACATGAGTGAAAAAATATCTGAGAGGCTGGCACTGGTCCAGGCAAAAGGAGAGGTAGAAAAGGCTTTAGAGAGCCTGAGTGAGATTGAGAGAGTGGGTGCCCAACCCCACTGTGAGAATGAGAGATTAGGGTATCCTGAACCTAGCTTTACTTATTGGGATCAAGATTTTTCAAAGAGTTGGTCTAATGAGTTGGAGCAGGGGAAGGATGAAATGTCACTTTTATTGATTGTGCAGATTGGCAAAAAGAAGGAGGCTCTTGCTGCTCAAAAGTCATTTACACAGAGACCACAACTTCATCTGGTGGATTCTCTAGCAAGGAGAGCAGATAGAGTCATGGAGGCTTTGGTGGATCACCTTGTCCTTTTTCCTGAGGCTGCAAAATTAAAGTCAGAAGAACCACTTTTGATCATGCCTATAAGAGCTAGACTTCCAGAGTCTACAGTCTCTGATCACTCTCCGGAGGAGTCAGGGTCTATAGTCCCGTTTGCAGATTCAGAGTCTACACCACCACTAGAGTCAACACCTCTAATCACAAAGCTTGAGCCTGTTGCTGAGGAGTGCACTTCTGAAGATGATGATGAAGTTCACCCTTCTTTTGTCTATTTTGATCAGGTGTTTCCTCAGTCTTGGGAGTCTGCCCAGAAAATAGGCTTCACTGATAAGGATTCTTTTGCATGTGTTCTGGCTATTCATCAGTCTTAGAGACTGACAGCTTTTCAGAAAAAATCTTATCTCCAGGAACATGGTCACTACCCTGGTGAAGAGGATCAAGCTCTGGATGGAGATGTTAAAGCTGAGACAGAGAATGTTGGTAAGCAATTGGCTACTGTGGTCAAAGATATTTCTCATATTCAAACCAAACTCACTGGTGTTGATAATACTACTTCTCTGCTCAGTACCAGATTTGACAGAATTCACTCCCTTCAATTATCCAAAGAGGTTGCTTTCAAGGATGCTCTTGCTTCTATCACTACCACTCAAGCCAATCTCTAAACTACAGTCTCTGATTTGACCTCTAAGGTTGATTCGGTCATTGCAGCACAGGTCACTATCTCCACGGTTCTTGAACAGATTCTTTTGGCTGTCACCAGTACTGATGATGTCAAAAAAGGGGAGAAGAAAGGTGAATCCTCCAGGAGAAATAAGGATGATGGTTGCAAAGATAAATCAAAGGGAGTTAAAAGGAGGAGAGATGGTGATGATGATGAAACTGGTGATAGTTCTCATGGTCCTAGGGGTCTTGATAATGTGCACCAAAAGCAATATGGAGTAGTAAAAACTCAAACACATCAGTCAGGGACTAGACATGGGAAATCAGAGTCTAAGTCAGACTCTGATAAGCAGAGAAAGAAGTCAGACTCTGATCAAACTCAAGAACCTTTATACTGGAAATGCAGTCAGTCAAATCTGCAACTTAGAGCTAAAAAGAAGACCGGTCTTGGAGGTTTTGAAGAATCTGACATTGACGGAACATCCACTCTAACCAGGGATCCTTAATCCTTGACAGATAGGCAGTTTTAGAAGATCACACAGGAGCATCCAAACAAAGTGGTGTCTGCTCAAATTGTTTATAATGTTTTTGAAAGAAAGATACAAGGACAGGGAGGCACAGAAAAGGTGAAGAATGAGATGCTGGTATATTTCTTAGAAGGAGAAAGTGTAAGATGGATTAGCCAATCAAATTTTATCTTTTTCAAACAGGCTGAGGAATTACAGTACATTAGATTTCTCTTACAGATTGCATATGAAGTAAATAAGAGTAAAAAGGCTATCACTCACAAATGGTTCAAAGAGATTGACAGAAAGCTGACTTTGCACAGACAGGTAAATCGACAAATGGGCAAATTTTCTTTAAAATATGTTGATACTGAGGGAAATGATCAAGTCATGCCATTGGAAGAAAAACAGATTAAATTTCAAGAAGGTGTGGGTCATTACTTTGGGTTTCAGCCTATGAGTGGGAAAGTTAGTGTTCTAATGTTGAAGGACTTAAAAGATCAAGAAAGCAGTGCAAATGATCTGAGAGCAACTTACTGTCAAATAAAATGCTCAAGTGAAGAAATGAAGAAGTTGAAAAATTTGTTGGTGAAGCTCTGGCAATTGTGGAGGAAAATATGCTGAATTCATTTTTGAAGAACAATCCAGCCTTTGAAAAGATTAAATGAGAAGTAATTCTTTTTCCTTTAAAATTCTTTTATACTGTTCTAGATTGATAGTTTTATTCTTTAGTTTTGACATCATCAAACCTGGATTTATGCTTACATTTTATAAAGCATAAATATGGGAGATTGTTGGGAATATATTCATTTGATGATGTACAAAATTCTAGAACAGGGTCTAGCTTAGTTTATTTGTAATAAGTATTTCTAGTCTCTGAAATGTATATCAGAGTCTAGATAGTCAACATTCATGTTACTTGTACTTAGAAGAATTTCTGTAGAAAGTTAAACCAGAGTCTGCATGAAGATCAGTGTCTGGAAGGTGATCAGAGTCTATGATCTATCAGAGTCTACATATGATCAGAGTCTGAAGATCATCAGAGTCTGAAGGGTTCAGAGTCTATACAGTTAAAGTTAAATTTGGAAGAAGATCACAGGAATGGAAAGTCTTCGAAGATCAAGATAAATATATTGCAGATATGCTATGGGAAAGAAAGAGAATTCTAGAAGGAAACTGTCAACTAATAATGAGGAATTATATTCCTATTGTAATTTATCTTTTTGTTATTAGTTGATAGGTAGCTCTCTATATAAACTCTATGTAACCGAATTGTAAATGTGTGGAATTCGAAGCATAATTTGTCTAAGTGATATTTTTGTGAGAGCATAGAGATAGAGAGAGTTGCTGTGATAAACACAGAGAAGCTGTTAGGGTTTGTGTACACCCTAGGAGAGTTTTGTATTTACAAATCAATAATACAAACAGTACTTATTCATATCTTTGTGTTTGAGTTTTGTTTTTAATTTGGTTTTAAATCAGGCATAAAAGGAACACAAGTATTCAAACCCCCTTCTACTTGTGCAACTGGGAAAACACTACATGTGACTCTTCATGAGTATTGATAACATTTTCAGTTGCAAATGTTTCAGGCTCTATTTCATTTTTAAATCTCAGTGTGTCACAATTCTCACCTTCCAAATTCATAGCAGGGAATTTGAAATCATCAAATGTCACATTTGTGCTTTCCATAATCTTTTGTTGATCAATCACATATACTCTATAGACAGTTTTGTCCAAAGAGTATCCCACAAAAATTCATTCATATGCCTTGGCCTCAAACTTCCCAAGGTTGTTGACATCATCTTTGAGAACAAAGCACTTGGTTCCAAACACATGCAGGTACTTTACTGATGGTCTTCTATTTGTCATGATGTGATAAGGAGTCTTTCCAACTGGTTTTGTGATGAGTGTTCTGTTTTGAGTATAGCATGCAGTTCTAACAGCTTCAGCCCAAAAATTAGTTGGTAAATTTTCTTCTGCTAACATGGTTCTTGCAGCTTCAATGAGAGTCATGTTCTTTCTCTCAACCACTCCATTTTGTTGTGGAGTTCTTGGGGCTGAGAATTGGTGAGTGATCCCCATTTCTTTGCAGAATTCATTGAGTAAAGCATTTTTGAATTCTGTACCATTATCACTCCTTATGGAAACTACTAGTGTAGGGCCTTTATCCAATCTTCTCAAATTTTCAATGATGACCTCATGAGCTTCATCTTTTGAGTGCAAGAATTCCACCCAAGTGTACTTTGAAAAGTCATCAACCATGACTATAGCAAATCTTTTCTTGGACATGTACATCACATTTACTGGTCCAAACAGATCCATATGAATCAATTGTAGTGGTTTGGTGATTGAAGTGAATTCCTTACTCTTGTGACTTGATCTCTTCATTTTCCCTTTCTGGCATGCCTCACACAATCCTTCTATGCATAATTCAAGTATGGGCAGATCCTTCACTAATTCTCTTTTGACTAAAGAATTAATGTTTTTGAGATTTAAGTGAGATAACCTCTTATGCCAAAGCATACTTTCATTTTTTGATGCCTTTGTGTAGAAACAACAAATTTTCTCCTTGTTTGCAGAATTTAAATCTGCTACAAACAGGCTTCCTTTTCTTACTCCTTGCAGAGCAATTTCCTTGGTCTTTCTGTGTGATATGAGACACAATTCCTTGTCAAACTCCACCTTCAAATCTTTGTTGCAGAATTGAGTGATGCTGAGAAGATTATGCTTCAAACCACTAACCAGGGCTACATCTTCAATGACAACATTTCCATGAATCAACTTGCCATATCCCATGGTGAAGCCAATGCTGTTGTCTCTAAAGGTTACCATTGGGCCAGCCTCTTCTTTGAATTGTGACAGCAGGGCTTTGTCACCAGTCATATGCCTTGAACAACCACTGTCCAGAATCCACATGACCTTCTTCTTACCCGTGCCCTGCAAATACACACAAATCAAGTTTTCTTTGGTACCCAAATAAGGTTGGGTCCTTTATGCTTAGTTACATGAATGTCATTCCTGATTCTAGCATTTGTAGTTGCCTGCACATGCTTGTTCTTATCTTTACTATTCTGATTTTTAGCTTGATTAGTACTCTCAGAACTAAAAGCATGGTTAGGTGACATGGAATGCTTTCTATGCTTTACAGGACTTGCAGATTTAGGCCTAGTGTTTGTGTTCAGATTCTGACTCATGCATCCATCAACAAACTGTTTCCTGAGCCTAAAACAGGTATTCATGATATTCATGTTACATGGCATACAATCAAATTGGTCACAAAATTAATGATCATCATGCATCAAAGATTTTACATATCCACAGGCAAATTCATCATTTTTAACAACAGGTTTCTTGCACATATGAGTTAGATGATTTGTTAAACCACAATTTTTACAAATCTTTCTAGATGCATTATGAACAGGTGCATAATTGTTGTATTTATTGATGCCTATTTTTCCATTTCTGTTTTCGTTTTTCTTTTTAGCATGCATGGTGTCATTTTTCTGAGAATTTTGTTTTGTTTCAGTTTGAACAGGAATGGACTTCTTTTTGATTGTGGGTTCTTCTTTTTCAACAGAAGGCACACTTCTTTCAGTTGCTTCCTTATTCTCATCATCCAACTGTTGTTTGATGACCATACTAGCTTCATCAAAATCCATAGTTACTTTCTTAAAAATTGGTTCCTTGACATTTTTCAAAATGTGAGGATTTCCAAGGATTTCAACTTTCTTGCCTTTTGATGAAATAGATTTCTTCTTCTTTAGATTCTCATAATCAAAGCCAACTCCAATCCTAGAATTTTCTTTATGTTTCTCATGGAATTCTTGAACAACAATAGCTGAGTTTTGATAAGATTTGATTTTTAACTCATTTTCAGAAATTTGTTCTTTAAGAAAATTTTCAATTTGTTCAGAACAAACAACCTTATTTTTTAAATACTCATTTTCCTGTTTCAAGTTTTCCAGAGTTATCACAGATAATTCCAGAGTTTCATTCCTAGCAGACAGTTCATCATTGGCTTTCACTAACCTAGCAATCTCTTCATAAGCAGCAGTCATACTAGTGTGAATATTAAACATTTCAATGCTTAAATCTTCCACAGTTTTCTTATATTGTGAATTTGACATGTCAAGAGAGATTAGTGAGGGTACCTGAGAGTTTGAGGATGCAGATCCATTTTCTGAGTTGGCCATGAGTTCCAGATTCCCATATTCTACTTCCTCATCTTCATCTGTATCATCCCAACATTTTCCTTCAACAAAATAAGCTTTTCATGTCTTCTTTTTTAGCAGAGCTTCATATTTGGCTTCCAACTCCAAGTAGTCCTTGTCCTTCTTGATTGACTTAGGCTTTCTGCATTCTGTTGCAAAATGTCCAAGATCATTACAGTTATAGCATCTTATCTTGGATCTATCAACTGTTCCAGTTTTGTATCCTCCATTGTTGGAGCTTCTTGCTAGATTCTTTCCCTTTCTTGAAGAATTGAAGGTTGGTCATGGTTTGAAACTTTTGTTTCTTTTGAATCTCAAATTTCCAAACTTCTTTGCCATGAAGGCCATTGTTTTGTTGTCCATGCCTTCAAGTTCTTCAACGGTGTAGAAGTCATCTTCTTCTGACTCACTCTTGACAGAGTCCTTGTCTTCCTGTTCCTGGTCTTCAAACACTTCAGATTTCAACTTCCTGCTTGCACCAGTCTTTTCAGTTGTTGATGGTTCCTTAGCAACCATGGCATTTGTGACATTTTCCATTTTTCCTCTACAAGCTAAAATGGCCTTCTTTTGATAAAATTCCAGCTCATATGTCTTCAGAATTCCATAGAGTGTCTCCAGTGGAAGCTTTATTAAATCTCTTCCTTCCCTTATTGCAGAAATTTTATGCTCTAGGTGCTCTGGAAGAGTTAACAAGAACTTCATGTTCTTCTCCTTTGTTTCATAATGTTTCCCATGAAGTTGAAGATCATTGATCAGTTTATTGAACCTCTCAAATACTTCAGTTATGCCCTCATTAGGTTTTGACATGAATGCTTCATACTGAGAAACAAGGAGCTGCCTCTGATTTTCCCTTACTTCCTCAGTTCCCTCACACAGAATTTCTATTGTCTCCCATATGTGTTTGGCAGATGTGCAATTGACAATATTATTATACATCACAAGATCCAGTGACACAATTAATATTAGCATTAAGTTGTTGTCAAGAGACACCTTTTCCTTCTCTGAATCTGTGTACTGAGATGGATATTTGGGTATCCATGTTGCAGGAATAACTTCAGACCCACTAGTAGTTTCAGGAACTAGAGTTATTGGCATGAAAGGACCATTCTTTAATATTTCTGGATACATGGGGTTTGAAGCCTTTATGAACATCAGCATCTTCCTCTTCCATAGGTTGTAATTCTCTCTGTCAAATGTAGGAATCTTTATGCTGCTTAGCTTCTGAGAACTCATCTTGATCTTTAGTCTGTATGTATTTGTACAGCCTGCTTTGATACCACTTGTTAGGAGTTGTGAGTTCAGAAGTTTACAGGGGGGGTGAATGTATACTTCAACCTTTTCTTTTTATTCTTCTTCTCTTTGATGAACTTAAGGAAGGTAGATGAATTGTGATTCTATGAATGAATTTTAAACAGGTTAAGTGTTTATCAAAACATAGAACATGAAAATAAACACAGGATGTAACTTTCAATCTAATTGTATTAGAAACAATCTGAAATTCAAATTGAATTTCAGCTTCTTGTTCTAGGAAGATTACAATTGTAAAATTACACAAGACACTATCAAATGTGGCTGTGCATAAACTATATAGACAACATGTCCTGTGCACATGCTCACATAAGATAGATTAGCTATAACTAGAAATAGACAAGACATGCTTTACATTTGACCGATATCTATTTCTAGCTAACACACTACTGTGACAGTCTACTACATCCAGCCTTATACTTTCTGTCATTTGTCTTGACTGACTTCCCAGCTTCATTGTAGACTTGTCTCTATCTTTGCAGGCTTGACTTATCCTGAAAAAAAAGAGCTTCAGTATTATTTGACTTGTTCTGCAATTCTTCTTGAAAATAGCTCCTTGTTGCAGTCAAGTACTCTGTTTGAATTAATTCGAGAAGTCACATATATTGACTTCTCGATTGAGTACTGGCTGTGACAACTCGATTGGTCTTTGAATGATTGACTTCTCGAATGACTAGACTTCTCGATCACATACTCTATTTGATGACTTCTCGATCAGGCTAAACTTCTCGAATGTACACTTGAAATTATGACTTCTCGAATGCCTCAGCTTTACCACTTCTCGAATGCTCCTTTTGCTAACTTCTCGAATTGATTTACTTTTCTCACTTCTCGAATGATTCATAATTAACACTACTCGAATAACTTCAATCCTTGACTTGTCGAATGTCTGACTTCTCGATCGAGTACTGAGCAGTTGAGTATGTTTTGATACTTCTCGAAATGTTTCCACAGTTTTGACTTCTCGAATAGTAGACTTCTCGACTGAGCAATTGCCTTAGTAGATTTCTCAGATTGCTTTCCTTATTTCTCCACAAGTCTTCTTTGTCTTATTGCATGATTCAGCTTGAATCTTCTAACAGACTTTATTTAGACTTTATTTACAATTGAGAAACAGACTGAGAAGACTTCTATCTGCAATTTTATACAAGAATATCTAAGTCACTAAACTATTACAGAAGTGTAGACTATGTTACAGCAAGACAGATAATTAAATAGGCTAGGCTTGATTTAAGTCCAACAGCTGTTTTCTCTCAAAGAATGAACCCAAGAAAATTGAAGAAGCTTTGCAAGATCCTGATTGGATTATTGCAATGCAAGAAGAATTGAATGAATTTGAGAGAAACAAAGTGTGAAAACTTGTACCAAGACCCAGAGATAGATCAATTGTTGGTGCAAAATGGGTGTTCAGGAACAAACTTGATGAAAATGGAACTGTGATTAGAAACAAAGCAAGGCTAGTTATAAAAGGTTATTCCCATGAAGAAGGAACTGACTATGATGAAAACTTTGCACCGGTAGCAAGATTGGAAGCTATCAGAATGTTCCTTGTATTTATAGCTCATTCGAAATTCAAAGTTTATCAAATGGATGTAAAACATGCCTTCTTGAATGGAAAATTGGAAGAAGAAGTCTATGTTGAGTAACCACCAGGATTTATTGATCCATAATTTCCTGATCATGTTTACAGGTTAGACAAGGCACTTTATAAATTGAAGCAACCACCTAGAGCATGGTATAAAACTCTATCAAAATTTCTTCTTGAAAATGGTTTCATTATAAGTATTATTGACAAAACTCTCTTTATTAGAAAACATAAAGGTGATATTTTAATTGTCCAAATTTATGTTGATGATATTATATTTTGTTCTTCTAATGAAAAACTATGTGAAAAGTTTAGCAAATTAATGCAGTCAAATTATGAAATGAGCATGATGGGAAAGTTAAACCTCTTTTTGAGACTTCAAGTCAAACAGACTGATGATGGAATTTTCATCAATCAATCAAAGTATGTAAAAGAACTATTGAAGAAGTTTGATATGCAAGATTGTGCAACAGCCAAAACTCCTATGTCAACTGCCACTAAGCTAGACTCTGATCCAAAGGGTAAGAAACTTGACAACACTAGTTATAGAGGTATGACTGGCTCATTGTTATATTTAACTGCTAGTAGACTAGATATAATGTTTGCAACATGCCTATGTGCTATATTTCAGACTGACCCTAGAGAATCACATTTGATAGCTATAAAAAGAATTTTCAGATGTCTCAAGGGTGAACAGACACATGGACTTTGGTATCCTACAGAGTCTGATTTTTCATTAATTGGATATTCAAACTCTGATTATGCAGGATGCAAAGTTGACAGGAAAAGCACAACAGGCCAATGCCAATTTCTTGGTAACAGGTTGATTTCTTAGGTTAGCAAGAACTAATAGACAGTATTAACCTCAATAGCTGAGGCAGAATACATAGCAGTTGGAATTCGATGTGCTCAAATTCTGCGGATGAGAAATTAGTTGCTTGGTTATGGACTAACATTTTCAAATATTCCTATGTCTTGTGATAATACTAGTGCTATTAAAATTACAGAAAATCCAGTCCAACATTCCAGAATAAAATAGCAGTTGAAAGTTGTTGTGCTCAAATTCTGTGGATGAGAAATCAGTTGCTTGGTTATGGACTAACATTTTTAAATATTCCTATGTATTGTGATAATACTAGTGCTGTTAAAATTGCAGAGAATCCAGTCCAATATTCCAGAACAAAGCACATTAATGTCAGGTATCATTTTATTAGAGAACATGTGGAAAATGGTACAGTTGAACTTCATTATGTTCCAACTGACAAATAGATTGAAGACATTTTAAAAAAATCACTTGATGAGTCTACCTTTCTCAGACTGGTAGGTGAATTAGAGATGTTAATATGTAAGTTATCAATCATAGCAAGAAGTGAGGTATGTACTTTAATTATAGTCCCTAATTTATCAAACTATAATTTAATATTGCAATATTTTTGAGGTACTTTATCTTAACAGAGTCTAACTTCCAGACTTTGACAGGTCTATAGACTTTGACGGGTTCATAGACTCTGAGAGACTATAGACTCTGAAGGTTTAGACACTTAGACTTGAAAATGGTTAGAATTCGCGCCTACAGACTCTGGTTATTTTTTAACCATTCAAATGACTGGCAATAGGCGAAAACAGTTACTTTTTATTAGATACAGGCTGTAGACTCGTGTGTACTGTATGCAAGTTTAACAAAATAGAAAATTTACATACATTTTACTCACTTGTTTATTGTAATTTATTTTCTAAGGAAAAAATATTCTGAGAGCTTTTTCAAGAACCCTAATCTTTTTCTTCAAGAATTTTAATCTTTTTCACTTCAACAACTTCAAATGGCTGCACAATCAACTGTCATGAGGGGATCCAAGGGGATTGCTCTCACCTTTAGTGATTTTGAGTTTATGACAACCAACCATGTCGCAGTCCTAGGCGACAAAAAGGCTGTTGATGCAGATTACTATCAAGTGATGGATTTCTTGGAGAAAAATGAGATTAGCTATATCCTGAAAGCATCTCCTGTCATTCACATGGAAGAAATTTCTCAGGCATAAAGCTCTGCAACTGTTGTTGATCCTACTCTGGATCAACCAGGTAAAATCATGTTCACCTTTCGTGATATGACTTTTGTTGTCACTGTTGATATTATAAATTATGTGTTTAAGCTACCTGTTAAGAACCCATTTGATAATATTGTTGATGATTTTGAAATTAAGAGCATGTTTAAATCATTAGGTTACATTGCTAGCACTGACAACATGAGTAAGTTAACTAGGCCTTATTTGAGAAAAGAATGGTCCTTTTTCTTTGATGAAATTGAAAAATGTTTTACTAGTAAGTGTAGTGGTTTTGATGCTATTACATTTATCACTTATCAAATTGGCCACAGTCTCCTTATTTGATAAAGTGATCAACATTGGTGATATATTGCTCACTCAAATGGGAGTTAAATTAAACAATGTGCAAGAATGAAGGAAGAAAGTATACTATCATAGATTTCTGATGATTCTCTTCAATCACTTCATTCCTGACATGTCAACTAGATTGGTAGATGATTGTTATGTGCAGGCCTACAAACAACAAAGGAGAATTTTCTCTGACATCAGGAGAATTGATGAGAAGAAGAAAACCAATATGTCTGCCATGGTGTATCCACATGTAATGCAGGTGAAACTCTCAACCTACAAACCCTCCATTTATAATTTTTCTTTCTTTGATGGTGAAATGGTGCATGAAAAAGTTATGAAGAGTTCCCCTGTATCTACCAAAGTAGCCAAGTTCCCTTTAACAAAACAATCTCATAAATTCAAATCCAGGAAACCAACCTCTATTTTCTCTTAAAAGGCAACAGTTGTAAAAAGGAGGAAGTTGGTTCAAACAAGGCTTATAGATGAGCAAAGTGATGAGGATCTGAACCCTTTAGAGAAGCAGGTTGTTGAAGGGATTTCTCTACTAAAAGAAGGTCATCATGCACCTAATTCTAGCCCAAAAGCCAAGACTGTAGACTCTCCACAGGCTATAGTCTCTGAAAAATCTAGGGATGCACTTCAGGATTCTCAACTAGAGTCTCCTAAGAAATCTTTTTCTAATAAATACAAGAGATTGAGGAAACTTTCTTCTACACACATATATGCATGTTATTATCACTAACCCTGTTTTGCAGGAAACAGATCCTCCCAAAGCACCTGCAGAGCCAACTCTGAATAATAACAAGTTCCTGAATCACAGTCTAATATTGAGTCAGAGTCTAGAATGCCTTCAGACTTTGATCATAACACATTTTGGGAAGGAATGCCAAAGGAAGCAGCCTCAAGTCTTATGAACTCAATAATTGTTCCAACTGATGAGGTGTTTATCTTTCTATATCCTTTTGTGGAATCAATTGAAGATCCAGAATCATACAAGACACAACAACAAGTCTTGGGTCTTCTCTCAATATATGATGCCCTAAGGAAGAGAATGGAGATTGAGATACATATGTTTGCACATGATGCAGTCACCCATCTATACAGCTACCTCTTCAACTATTCATTACAAAGTCAAGCAGCTGGGATCATAGAATGCAAGACAAGTGAAGTTTTTAAAGCACTTGGTGTGCTAGACTCTGAAAAATAAAAAACGAAGAAAGTCAAGAAAAGAAAAGCCCTCAAAAGGGGACAATCAGAATAAAACACATTGATGTCAGGTATCATTTTATTAGAGAACATGTTAAAAATGGTACTGTTGAACTTCATTATGTTCCAACTAACAGACAAATTACAGACATTTTAACAAAGCCACTTGATGAGTCTACCTTTCTCTGATTGGTAGGTGAATTAGGTATGTTAAATATGTAAGTGAACAGTCATAACAAGAATCAAGGTATGTACTTTTATTATAGTCCCTGATTTATCAAATTATAATTTGTTATTGCAAAAATTTTGAGGTAATTTTTCTTGACAGAGTCTAACTTCTAGACTCTGATGCGTCTATAGACTCTGAGAGACTATAGACTCTGAAGGTTTAGACTCTGAAATGGTTAGAATTCACGCATGCAGACTCTAATTTTTTTGAACCATTCAAATGAATTGAAATATGCAGTAATTGTTACTTTTTACTAGATACAGGCTGTAGACTCATGCGTATTGTATGCAAGTTTAACAAAATAGAAAATTTGCATACATTGTACTCACTTGTTTATCGCAATTTATTTTCTAAGGCAAAAATATTCTTAGGGCTTTTTCAAGAACCCTAATCTCTTTCTTTAAGAATTTTCATCTTCTTCAATTCAACAACTTCAAATGGTTGTACAATCAACAGTAATGAGGGGATCCAAAGCTATTGCCTTTACCTTTGGTGATTTTGAGTTCATGACGACCAACCATGTTGTAGCCCTAGGCGACAAAAAGGGTGTTGATGCAGACTACTATCCAGTGTTGGATTTCTTGGAGCAAAGTGAGCTCAGTTATGTCTTCAAATCATCTCATGTCAGTCACATGGATGATGTCTCACAAGCGTGGAGCTCTGCAAAGGTAGTTGATCTTTCGCAGGATCAACTAGGTTAAATCATGTTCACCTTTGGCTTCACTACTTTTGATGTTACTGTAGATGTGATTAACTCTGTGTTTAACTGCCTGTTAAACAACCTTTTGATAAAAATGTGGATGATTCTGAAATCAAAAGCATGCTTAAGTCACTAGGTTATACTACTAGTTTAGATAACATGAGTAAGTTAACAAGGCCCTATTTGAGGAAATAATGGTCTTTCATTTTTTTTTATCAAATTCCAAAGTATTTCACTAATAGGTGCAGTGGATTAGATGCTTTAACTTTTATCACTTATCAAATTGTTCATAGTCTCTTATTTCACAAAGTGATTAACATTGGTGATATGTTACTCACTCAAATGGGAGCTAAATTTAACAATATGCAGGAAGGGAGGAAGAAATTCTACTATCATAGATTTCTTATGATTCTCCTCAATCACTTCATTCCTGACATGTCAACTAGGTTGGAAGATGATTGTTGTGTGCAGGCCTATAAACAACAAAGAAAAAATTTCTCCGACATCAAGAGAATTGATGAGAAAAAGAAAACCAACCTGTCTGCCATGGTATATCCACGGGTAATGCAGGTAAAACTATCAACCTACAAACCTTCTATCTACAACCCTTCTTTCTTTGGAGGTGAAATGGTGCAGGAACAAGTTATTGAAGGATTTTGGGCATGAAAACGTAGCGGATATAATGTAAAACAATAAAAAAAAATGAAACCCTATCGCAGGATCCATGTATAACTTTGGATGATTATGGTGAAGAAGTCTGTACGTTAACAAAGCTTTCCGTATGCTGTTTAATGGAGGTCCAGAAAAGATGAATCACTGCAGCCCTTTGTTGCAAAGATCTGCTCTCCAAAGAAGTCCATACGAATGCCCGATCGTTCTACGATCACCGGAGTCAGTACTAGCCGAATTACTTGCCTCTCTCTCTCTCTCTCTAGCCTCTCTTGATGATAAGCAGCTAGGGTTTTTTCTCTAAAACGAAATCTGATCATTAAACCCTAATACTATACATCTTTATGTATATATAAGGGAGAGATAGATTTTGGGCCTAACCCTAATCCATGTGGTTTCCAAAACCCATTCTGGTTTTAAGTTATTATTATTATTAAATCTGAATTCTAATATAATTAATCAAGTCCCATTTAATTAATTCAATAATTAAATTCGAATAATAATAATACTTATTAAATCCGAATTCTAATATAATTAATCAAGTTCCACTTAATTAATTCAATAATTAAATTCAAATAAATAATAATATATTTAAATTCGTAATTTAAATAAACCTCCGTTTTGACGTTCTTTGTGTGTGACCCTTTAGGTTATTATTACATTGGCAATAATTTTAATATCCAATAATAAAATTATAAACAATGAGCGACATCTAGTAATACATCATTGCTACCCAAGTAACAATAATAATTGGTGATTCAATTAAACCTTTTGTGAATAATGTTCCATGTAATATAATCCCTTTAACCTTATGTTATAGATCAAACTCGAGGCATGTATAGTGTCATCCTCTTCAACGTTTAATCTTGGTTTCCTGGATCAATGAGTAGACTATTTAAACAAATCAATATTTGAGCATGACCATGCATTTCATAGTCTCACTCAATCAAGAGGCCAGTAATATCACTCTTAGAATTGGAAGGTTAAATCATATATCTATCATTCATATTCCTCATATGATTTATAGCATACCCAATGTCCACCTTTATCATTACCCGGTTAAAGGTAACTTTGAGTGTAATCCAAATATATTAATTCTCGTATAGAAATATAATGATTTCAAATCAGAGGATCATTACATCATTATCACTATGAGATTTCTCACAATTGTTTTCAATAAAACATTAAAAGTATTATCTCTAGGACACCAATACTAACAATCTCCCACTTATACTAGAGCTAATATATCATGTATCTAATACCCATGGAACTAGTATGACCTTCGTGCTTTTGTTGTGACAAAGCCTTGGTCAGTGGATCTGCAATGTTATCATTTGTATACAATTTACATATAGGTATATCCCCTCGATTATTAATCTCTCGAAGAAGATGATATCGTCTGAGTATATGCTTTGTTCGGGAATGAGACCTTGGTTCCTTAGCCTGTGAAATGGCTCCATTATTATCGCAGTATAAATCTATCGGATCTGCGACTGAAGGAACCACACCAAGGCCTGCAATAAATTTCCGAATCTAAACAGCCTCATTGGTTGCTTCACAGGAAGTAATATACTCAGCCTCCATTGTAGAATCAACAACCGTCTCTTGCTTTGAACTTTTCAGCTTACAGCACCTCCCTTTAGACAAAACACAAACCCAGATTGAGAAATCGAATCATCCTTGTATGTCTGGAAACTAGCGTCGGTCTAATCTTTTTTAAGCATCTTATCTTCTCCTCCATATACCAAGAATTGATCTTTAGTCATCTTCAAGTACTTAAGAATATTATTGACTTCTGTCCAGTGACCTTCGCCTGGATTAGACTGGTATCTACATGTCATGCTCAAAGTATAGGAGACATCAGGACGAGTACATATCATTGCATATATTATGGAACCAATTGCTGAAGCATATGGAACTTTACTCATACGGTCCTTATCATCTAATGATTTAGGACTGTTATCTTTTGAGATCGATATCCCATGAGACATAGGGACAAATCCCCTTTTAGCATTTTGCATCCTAAATCGATGCAAAACTTTATCAATGTATGTACTTTGACTTAGGCCGATCATTCTTCTTGATCTATCTCTATAGATCTTGATACCTAAAATATAGGTCGCTTCGCCCAAGTCTTTCATTGAGAAATTCTTACTCAACTAAGTCTTAACAGCCTGTATAGAAGGAATGTCATTCCCTATTATTAATATATCATCAACATATAATACTAGGAATGCCACATTTCTCCCACTTACCTTCTTGTAAACACATGGTTCATCTTCATTTTGAATAAACCCAAACTCTTTGAAAGTTTCATCAAAATGAATGTTCCATCTCCTTGAGGCTTGTTTTAATCCATAAATGGTTCGATGCAGCATACATACCTTTCCAACATTCTTTGGATCAACAAAACCTTCAGGCTGTGTCATATACACATCCACATCTTCTTCAAGGCTCCCATTTAAGAAAGAGGTTTGACATCTATTTACCAGATTTTATAGTCATGGTAAACAGCTATGACAAGTAAAATCCTGATGGACTTGACCATAGCCACTGGTGAAAAAGTTTCATCATAGTCAATACCATGAATTTGCTTGAAACCTTTTACCACCAATCGTGCTTTATAGGTCTGTACATTACCATCCATGTAGGTCTTTCTTTTCAAAACCCACTTGCACCCTATAGGTTTTACCCCTTCAGGTGTATCAACCAAAGTCCATACTTGATTAGTATACATGGATTCCATCTCAGATTTCATGGCATCCTGCCATCTCTTAGATTCTGGAGTGTTCATAGCGTCTTGGTACGTGAGAGGCTCATCTTCATCCAGAAGCATCAAATCACCATCATGAGTCAAGAGAAATCCATAATATCTCTCGGGCTCATGGCGAATCCTACCAGACCTACGAACAACCTGTGTTTCCTGAGTAGTATTGTTTTCTTGTACATTCTGCTCAGGTTCCTCCATTGGTTCAATGTTATCATGTGGGTCTCGAATTTCATCGAGATCTATTATCCTCACACTATCTTTCTTAGACAACATTTCTCTTTCAAGGAACACTGCATTTCGAGCAACAAAGACTTTGTTCTCTAAAGGATTATAGAAAGAATAACCCTTTGTTTCAATTGGGTATTCTACAAAATTACATTTTTCTGATTTAGGTCCTAGCTTGTCAGAAGTTAGACATTTCACAAACGCCTCACATCCCCAAATTTTCATAAATGACATGCTATGACGTTTCTCAGTCCATATCTCATATGGAGTCTTCTGAACCATTTTTTTAGAAACTAATTAGAAGATCTGCATGACTCATCATCGATCGTACCATGTCCAAAAAAGTATGATTCCTCCTTTCAGAAACTCCATTCCATTGTGGTGTTCTGGGAGGAGTGAGTTGTGATAAAATACCATACTATTTTAATAAACTCTTAAATTTATGGCTTAAGTATTCACCTCCATGATCAGATCGTAGAGTCTTAATACTTCCGCCAGTTTTCTTTTCTACTTCAGCTTTGTATTTTTTGAACTTATCAAAAGAATCGAATTTTTTCTTCATAAGATACACATATCCATATCTACTGAAATCATCAGTAAACGTGATAAAGTAGTAAAAACCACCTCTTGTCATAGTACGCATAGGACCACATACATCACTATGTATAAGTTTTAATCGTTCAGTGACCCTTTCACCTTGTGCAGTAAAAGGAGCTTTAGTCATTTTTCCAATGAGACAAGGTTCGCATGATTCGTATGATTTAAAGTCAAACTTATCCAAGTATCCATCCATATGTAACTTGGAAATGCGTTTCTCATTTATATGGCCTAAACGACAGTGCCAGAGGTTAGTTTGATTTTAGTCATTAGATTTAAGACGTTTGTTATTCACATTATAGATAGGAGTGTCCAAATAAAGAACATATAAACCATTAAATAAACGTGCAACCCCATAGGTAACATTATTCAAAGAAAAGGAACAACTATTGTTCTGAATTGAAAATGCAAAACCTTTCTTGTCCAAACAAGAAACCGAAATAATGTTTCTGCAAATTGCAGGCACATAAAAACAGTTCTCAAGTTCTAAAATATGCCCAGTGGGAAACGATAAATAATAAGTCCCTACAGCTAAGGCATCAACTTTTGCTCCATTGCCAACTCGTAGGTCGAACTCTCCCTTTGCCAAAGTCCTACTCCTTTACATCTCGTGCACATTTATACAAATGTGATAACCACATCCAGTATCCAATACCCATGATGTAGAAGTAGACAAATTGACATCTATAACATAAATACCTTAATCAGAAGCTTGACCAGCCTTCTTTTTCTTCAGATCCTACAAATAAGCATGACAGTTTCTCTTCCAATGACCTGGTTTACCACAGTAGTAACAATCACCCTTTGCAACAACACCCTTAGGCTTTAAAACCTGTTTGGGAATGGTCTTTGGCTTGGGACCAGAAGCAGATCCAATCTTCTTCTTTCCCTTCCATTTGTCTTTCCTTTTAGCCTTACCTTTCTTTTCTACCATCAACATGACAGCAGGTTCAACCTTTTTCATGTTGGTTTCAGCAGTTCGTAACATGGCCAACAATTCAGTGGGTGTGTTGTCTATCTCATTCGTATTGTAGTTCATAATAAAAGTTGTTGTTCAAAGATTGCAAGATCAATTCAATCTGAGCTTCCGGACCAATCGGGAAACCCAAAGTATCAAGATACTCAATATAACCTATCATCTTTAGAACATGTGGTTGAACAGGTTCACGCTCTCCCAGTTTACAAGCATACAGTGCTTTGCTCGTGTCGAACCTTTCTTGACGAGCCTGTCCCTCAAACATTCTTTGAAGGTGTTCAATCATCTCATAGGCATCCATATGCTCATGTTATTTTTGAAGCTCAGCACTCATGGTTGCAAGCATGAGACACGCAACATCATTCGCATCATCAATATGCTTATGATAAGAATTTTGTTGAACACGAGTTTCATTCTCAGTAGGAGGAGCAGGTGAAGGAATTTCAATGGCGTGAAGATTTCGCTCCTGCCTGAGGACAATCCTCAAATTCTTATACCAATCAAGGAAGTTAGTTCCTGTCAGCTTGTCCTTCTCAAGGGTTGCTCTCACATAGAAGTTATTTGTGTTGTTTACCATTAAATATCTACAATGTTTAAAATGCATATTATTTAGTTGCAGAAGTTTAATTATGTTCAAGTGATTATTATATACATTCATAATATATATCTCCCACTATTTTTATCAAATCAGTAGCCCTAACTATTAATTCGGAAAGCATTTCATTAAATTTTTCTAGTGAGCCAAGATCCATATTTTATCCATGTTTTAAGATAGGATTGGCTAATACACCCAAAACACGACTATTTAGGTAGACAACATTAGTCGATTATATCAAATATAACTCTTGGATAGTTTGGTGGAACAACACTTTGTACACATTTATCCAATAAATCTCACCAAACTTTATGCCTCTAAACCCACAATCCTATTATGATGATTTAGTCAAGTTAGACCCAATATTTCAACAAACTAAGTCACTTAATTATCACGTATTCCCATGATTGATAAACGAACCTTGCTTTGGCAAACCCACTCCTTCTCAATCTAGATCTTGATGAGTATTAAACATTGAAAGACATCTTATTAACTTAATATGTATTTAGGGATTTTAATGTTTATATGATTGATCATGATCCCATCATAAAGAAATTCTCAATTTTTCCTTGATCAAATAATCCATTTCAATATTCGTCAATGGTTCGATTTCCAGATCGTCGGAGAAGTCACAAGCGGTCTCACTTAAAACCCAACTTTCTTACGAATAATAATTCCCTTTTGACAAAATATCCCCATATCAAAAAAAAAATCATATTCAATACCGTGTTTCATAAACACAAGAATCTCATAATCGTTTGTTTAATTTTAAAATCTTAAATCATTACAGATTTTATCTTTCTGAAGCAGGCATGACATAGGTGTCCTATCTAATACATACATCATTACAACACATACGTATCTACACATGCATTAATATACATATATGTATTGTGCATAAATTAAAAGTGTTTGGTTATGGCCCCATCCTATATGATATTTCCAAGCTAATGGAATTATCAAGGTCAATCTATGGTGGTTTCAAATACTACACTATTACATGTCTTTATCTTCTTCGTTGCTTCATCATCTGGATTGCCTCCTAGTTTCCTTGCTTCTAAGTCTCCATTGAACAATTACATTGAATAATAAATAAATCTATTCTAATGAAATTACAAAAAGAACTCGAGTTACATTCGAGATTAACAATTACAATGAATAAGTGACATGCAAGTCGTATTTAGAAACAAAAATCATAAAATAAAACCACTATCATATGGGTCTTTAGGCCATAACCATCCACCATGTTATCACATTACACATGTATTATATCTCAGATTAATACAAAGTCCTACTCTTTTGTAGTTCCTGCACATTAATACAAATGTGAGAACCACATCTAGTATCTAATACCCATGATGTAGAAGTAGAGAAATTTACCTCTATAACATAAATACCTGAATCAGAAGCTAGACCAGCCTTCTTCTTCTTCAGATCCTCCAAATAAGCATGATATTTTCTCTTCCAATGACCTGGTTTACCACAGTAGTGACAATCATCCTTTGCAACAGCACCCTTATGCTTTAAAACCTGTTTGGGATTAGCCTTTGGCTTGGGACTAGAAACAGATCCAATCTTCTTCTTTCTCTTCCATTTGTCTTTCCTTTTAGCCTTACCTTTCTTTTCTACCATCAACATGGCAGCAGGTTCAGCCTTTTTCATGTTGGTTTCAGCAGTTCGTAACATGGCTAACAATTCAGTGGGTGTGTTGTCTATCTCATTCGTATTGTAGTTCATAATAAAAGTTGTTGTTCAAAAATTGCAAGATCAATTCAATCTGAGCTTCCGGACCAATCGAGAAACCTAAAGTATCAAGATACTCAATATAACCTATCATCTTTAGAACATGTGGTTGAACAGGTTCATGCTCTCCCTGTTTACAAGCATACAATGCTTTGCTCATGTCAAACCTTTCTTGACGAGCCTGTCCCTCAAACATTCTTTGAAG
The DNA here is from genome assembly GCA_028671895.1 of Oenanthe sinensis. Taxonomy (NCBI): domain Eukaryota; kingdom Viridiplantae; phylum Streptophyta; class Magnoliopsida; order Apiales; family Apiaceae; genus Oenanthe; species Oenanthe sinensis. The sequence continues at coordinate 4,776,780 of CM053809.1, read as the reverse complement.
GTGTTCAATCATCTCATCATTAATATGCTTCTGATAAGCATTTTTCTGAACATGAGTTGCATTCTCAGCAGGAGGAGCAGGTGAAGGAATTTCAATGATGTGGAGCTTTCGCTCCTGCTGGAGGACAATCCTCAAATTCCTATACCAATCAAGAATGTTGGTTCCTGTCAGCTTGTCTTTCTCAAGGGTTGCTCGTACATAGAAGTTATTTGTGTTATTTGTCATTAAATATTTACAATGTTTAAAATGCATATTAGTTAGTTTGCAGAAGTTTATTTATATTCAAGTGATTATCATATACATTCATAATATATATCTCCCACTATTTTTTATCAAATCAATAGCCGTAACTATTAATTCAGAAAGCATTTCTTTAAATCTTTCTAGTGAATCAAGATCCATATTGCATTCATGTTTTAAGATAACTTTGGCTAATACACCCAAAACATGACTGTTTAGGTAGACAACATTTGTCGATTATATCAAATCTAACTCTTGGAAAGTTTGGTGGAACAGCCCTTTGTACACATTTATCCAATAAATCTCACCAAACTCTATGCATCTAAACCCAATCCTATTGTGATGATTTAGTTAAGTTAGACCCAACGTTTCAATAAACTAAGTACATTTACTTATCACGTTTTCCCCTGACTGATAAGAGCACTTCACTTTGACAAACCCACTCCTTCTCAATCTAGATCTTGATGTGTTTAAAATATTGGAAGGCATATTTATTGACTTAATATTTATTTAGGGATTTATTGTTTAACGATCATAATCCCATCATAAAGAGATTTTCAATTTTTCCTTGATCAAATAATCCATTTCAATATTCGTCAATGGTTTGATTGCCAGATCATCGGAGAAGTCACAAGCGGTCTCACTTAAAACCCAACTTTCTTACGAATTAAACTAATAATTCGCGTTTGACAAAATCTACCCATATCAGAAAAAGAAAATTCATATTTAATATCATGTTTCATAAACACAAGAATATCATGATCGTTTGTTTAGTTTTGAAATCTTGAATCATTACATATTTTATCTTTCTTAAGCAAGCATGACATGGGTGTCGTATCAAATACATACATACCAACGCACACATATCTACACATGCATTCATATACATATATGTATTATGCGTAAATTAAACATTTTTGGTAGCCCCATACTATGTGATATTTCCAAGCTAATGGAAATATCAAGATCATTCTATGGTGGTTTCAAATACTATACCATTACATGTCTTTATCTTCTTCATTGCTCCATCATCTGAATTGCCTTCTAGCTTCCTTGCTTTCGAGTCTCCATTGACAATTACATTGAATGATAAATAAATCTATTCTAATGAAATTATAAGAAGAACTCGAGTAACATTTGAGATTAACAATTACAATGAATAAACGACATGCAAGTCGTATTTAATACCAAAACCATAAAACCATAAAACAAAACCAGTATCTTATGGGTCATTGGGCCATAACCATCCACCATGCTCACATAACAACTAGTGACATATCAAAATGCATAATCATATCATCATACATCATATATATCATAATCATAAAATCACAAAAAATTCAGAAATTGATTTCAGAATAATAAATCGCATTTTTAAGGCCCTTAACGATTTCAAATGGCCAAAAAACACCATCGGACACATAGTGATTTTTGCTCATAATGATTTTTCCTTTCCAGAAAGAGTAAATTCGACCCATTCTAACTCCGTCGAAAAATACTATTCATCTACAGAATCACTATTCACTGAATCTGCATCTTATGCAGTTGTGTTTCTTACCGCTTCATAACAATTCCGATGACCTTCCCTGAACTGTTTCTCGTATCACAAACATAAAGTTCATCACACATATCATGTCATAACAGTTTATAACATTGCATATCATATATAATCATTATAACAGTTTATAAATCAAATATACATGAACACGAAGCATGGTAGTTTATCCAACAGGCATTCATGCATCAAATACAGAAAATACGTAACCAAATCATCCCATTTTACACGTAATTCTGATGCCATTGAAGGGTTTTGTACATGTAAAAGTAGCGGAATTAACATAAAAAAAATTGAAACCCTATCTCAGGATCAATTTATAACGTATGAATGATTATGGGGAAGAAATATGTACCTTAATGAAGCTTTACGTATGATTATAATGGAGGTCCAGAAACAATAAATCACAGCAGCCCTTTGTTGCAAAGATCTGCTCTCCAAAGATGTGCACACGAACGCACGATCATCCAACGATCACCAGAGTCGGTACTAGCCGAATAACTTGTCTTTCTCTCTCTCTTTCTCTAGTCTCTCAAAGTGCTGAGCAGCTAGGGTTTTTCTAAAAAACGAATTATGACCTCTAACCCTAAAACTATACATCATTATATACATATAGGGGAGAGAGAGATTTGGGCTTAACCGTAATTTGTTTTGGGCTTCATGTAAAACCAAAACTGATTGGTTTATATGATTAAAATTCAAACTATGATTTAATTAATTAAGTTCAACTCAATTAATTAAATAACCAATTTTGAATTAATAACCATTTAATTTAAATTTGAAATTTAAATTAAAACTCCTTTTAAACGTTGTAAGTGTGTGACCCTTTATGTTATTATTACATTGGCAATAATTTTAATATCCAATAATAAAATTATAAATAATGTGCGGCATCTAGTAATACATCATTGTTACCCAGGTAATAATAATATGTGATTCAATTAAACCTTTCGTGAATAATGTACAATGTAATATTATCCCTTTAACCTTATATTATAGATTAAAATCGAGGCATATATTGTGTCATCCTCATAAACGTTTAATCCAGGTTTCCTTGATTAATGAGTAGACTATTAATCAAATCAACATTTGAGCATGACCATGCATTTTATAGTCTCACTCAATCAAGAGGCCAATAATATCACTCCTAAAATAGGAGGGTTAAATCCTATATCTATCATTCATATTTCTCGTATGATTCATAGCATACCCAACGTCCACCTTTATCATTACCCGGTTAAAGGTAACTTTGAGTGTTATCAAAGTATATTAATTCTCGTATAGAAATATAATGATTTCAAGTCAGAGGATCATTACATCATTATCACTGTGAGATTTCTTATGACACTTATTAACATGTAGAATCTCACGACGGGTCTTTCCAGTGTCATGTATTGATACATACAGTTATGTTCTTGACTTTAGTATCACCATACCTATGACCAATGAGATGCAGTCATCTGTCAACAAACATACTAGTCTTATTGCATTATTGTTGTCCTTTAATAATAATACTTGACTAGGGAATTTTAGAAATAAAATATTATTCATATAATCTCATTTTTAAGTCACATACTTAAAGATATATATTACGTATTAATATTCCAAGGACATTTATTATTCTTTCAATTTATAACGCAGTAAATAAAGACATAATAAATATTAATTAAATAATCACATAAAACATAATCCTTAATTGTTTTCAATAAAACATTAAAAGTATTGTCTCTAGGACACCAATACTAACAGTTCCCTCCTATACAGAGTAGGCATTTTCTAGTTTATGAGAAGCCTGACCCGTGTGGGATTAAATAACCTTGGCAACTTACCTTCAGTGTCTTTCTTGACATCCTTCCTTATAAAGTCAGCAAAAATTCTTTTATTCATGCTAAAACTAGGCAGACTCTTGTCATTCTCAAAACTAACATTAGCCAAGAGATAATTAAAAATCAACTGTAGAAATCTAGCATAGTATATAGTATGTTCATCATCACTAACTTTACTAGCTATTTGCCTAATCAACAAACAAGGAAAATTAAAATTCAAGTTATGGGTCAGAGCATAACCAATTTGTTGAGACAATTGTGGGACGACATCAAAATTTGTACACTTTGTAGTGAAATCCCTAGCAATACAATCAAAGAAGAAGTTTCACTCTCTTCACAAAGTGGGTCTTGAGAGGCTCCTTAGCTTGGATAGGATGCCTCCATAGCCTATTCCTCTAAAGAATTTGCAGATTTATTCATCATCCACAACGTCATCATAAACAACCACTTTAGGAAGGTGAAGAGCCTGACGAACAACCTCAGGTGTGATAGAGTGAGGACCATTGCATTGGAAAGAAATAATGGGCTCCTCGTCATCACCAACATTATTGAATTTTGCTGTGGACCAAATCTTAATCAGAGTTTGTGCATAAATTATCTTGGGTTCTTGGAGAGCATACCTAATAATGCTTTGTTAAAGAAAATCCTGAATTACATGAAATTCTTGAGGTGCTTCTGATTTATTCAAGAGAGAGGTGTAGTTAGTAGGCGCAAAGTTATAATTCTTGAAAGATATACCCTTAAATACAATTGATACAGAGATATGCAGGTATGAGATATTAGGGTTTTGAGAGTACGAGAGAGAGATAGAAAGAATAAGATGCAGCTGTTAATTTAAAGTAAAAATATGAATGAATTAACCTATTCCCTCTCAATAGAATATAACCTGCAGTGGGACACTGAAAGTCATATTACTAGTCCTATTTGTAATAAGTAGATGACAACTCTACTCAGGTAAGAAAGCGAAGTAAATAATAAATATTGAATATAGAGGAAGAACAAAAAGAAGCCAAGACAGGAAATGACAAGACACAAAGACCACTACAGAAGAAATGAGAATCAACATTGTAGTTAGTCATCCGTGAACCAGACCAGTGCACAGGGTGTCAACAATGTCAGTGAAGATTCGTCATCAAAAAGTTCAAGTGGTTAAAAAGGTTATTGTTGAAGAACAGAAGAGTTTTATCTACATCAACAATAGTCAAGACTTTAATTTAATTCTCTATTAATTAATTAAATTAATTTAGTTAATTTAATTAGTAAATTAATTCACTCAGAATTAATTTATTTCTTAAATTAATTAAAGGATTAATTAATTTAGAATTATTTTAGAATGACAAAAGACAGAAGCTGGAAGCTCAAAGGGATACAGGTCTGTTTGGAATACAGTGTACAAGAGTCAGAATCCAAGATTGAATATTTGACTGAGTACATGCAGTGGTGAAAAGAAGTATTGTCTAGTTTAAAGAGTCAGAATATTTCAGTAACAGAGGTACTTCTAATTGCAACTGTAGAAACAGCCAAACATGCCTGACAGTACTGACTTGAAGAAAAGACGGAAAAAGAAATGACACGGAAGAAATGCAAAGTCATATATTCTTAAAGGTGGAACCCCGGTTGGAATTGATTTATCATTTCCAAGTCAAAAGGAGTTCGGTTCCAGACCATCAGAAGACCGCAGCTTAGAGCGTAAGGATTTATTTAATTAATAAATATTTTATTTACTTAGTAAATTATATTTATAAATATCTAAATAATATTAGATATTTATTTTTATAATTTATGAATTAAATTTATTATTTATTAATCAAAGATAACAAGCTGTGCGGGTCAAAAAGCATTTCTACGGAGCCAGTCACTACAGGACGAAATAGGCCCCCATTTTCACTTCAAATTAAAGTCGGCAGGTTTGTTTAAATTGATCCAATCATAGCCTGCCAAGTGTCCAGACAAGTGGAGAGAAATGAAATGGTCAGATTGTTTCAAAGGTCATACCGAACATTTCAAAAAATGTCATACCGAGAAAATTGATTTGGCAGGTGAAAAGAAAAGTCATACCGAGCTTATTCCAAAAGTCATACCGAAGCTTTTCATTCAAAAGGTCATGCTGAACTGATTTTATTTAATTAAAATAAGTCATACCGATTTTTTTTAATTAAATAAAATCCGAATATGATTTTAAAAAGGTCATACCGAATTTTCAGTAAGTCATACCGACCAGAATATGTCATACCCAGCTTTTTATAAGTCATACAAGTGTTAAATAAGTCATACAGATTTATTTTCTTGAAATTAAGTCATAGTCAAAAAGGTCATGCTGAGCATTTTCAAACCTCTATAAATATGAGGCATTTGCTTCATAATTCAGAAGTAGAAAAAATCAGTTCAAATTCAGAATTTGTCTGCATTGTAATATTCACAGACTTTCTGTGCTGGTTTGATTTTAATTCCTTAAGTAGAACAATTCATGTCAAATTTGTTCTAGGAATTAAAGTTTATTCTACCAGATATTGTAACACCCGTTCAAGTTTAATATACATATTTAACTTGAATCTTGTTTACTTACTTGCTAATTTCTATATCTAAATTGTTATATCATAAAAATAGAAAGCTAGTAAGTCAGCCTCCCAAACACTACAAATACTCTAACCCTCAGTTTTAGCAATAATTTAATTCCGCAAATTCTGAAAAGAATTTTAAATTGTTGTCAGTATCGCATTCAACCCCCCTTCTACGATACTTCCGGGACCCAACAATTGGCATCAGAGCAAGCTGATTGATATACAAATCAAGATCCGCAGTCCAGTGAAGCTCAGGGTACCGAAGCTGTTTGAACTCTGAATGTCTAGAGGCCTTGTTAAATAGATTTATTTTATAAATTTAAATTTAGATACATTTATTTTATAAATGTTATTTAAAATAAATTTATTTTGTGAATTTAATTTAAATGAGTTTATTATTTAAACTTGAAAAAGTTTCTTTTATAAACTTAATTTAAATAAGTTTACTTTATAAATTTTAATTTAAATAAATTTATTCTTTAAATTTAAATAGATTTCCTTTTATAATTTAAATTTGTTTAGATAATTTTATTTTATAAATTTAAATTTAGATAAATTTATTTTATAAATGTTATTTAAAATAAATTTATTTTGTGAATTTAATTTAAATGAGTTTATTATTTAAACTTGAAAAAGTTTGTTTTATAAACTTAATTTAAATAAGTTTACTTTATAAATTTTAATTTAAATAAATTTATTCTTTAAATTTAAATACATTTCTTTTTATAATTTAAATTTGTTTAGATAATTTTATTTTATAAATTTAAATTTAGATAAATTTATTTTATAAATGTTATTTAAAATAAATTTATTTTTTAAATTTAATTTAAATGAGTTTATTATTTAAACTTGAAAAAGTTTGTTTTATAAACTTAATTTAAATAAGTTTACTTTATAAATTTTAATTTAAATAAATTTATTCTTTAAATTTAAATAGACTTACTTTTATAATTTAAATTTGTTTAGATAATTTTATTTTATAAATTTAAATTTAGATAAATTTATTTTATAAATGTTATTTAAAATAAATTTATTTTGTGAATTTAATTTAAATGAGTTTATTATTTAAACTTGAAAAAGTTTGTTTTATAAACTTAATTTAAATAAGTTTACTTTATAAATTTTAATTTAAATAAATTTATTCTTTAAATTTAAATAGACTTACTTTTATAATTTAAATTTGTTTAGATAATTTTATTTTATAAATTTAAATTTAGATAAATTTATTTTATAAATGTTATTTAAAATAAATTTATTTTGTGAATTTAATTTAAATGAGTTTATTATTTAAACTTGAAAAAGGTTTATTTTATAAACTTAATTTAAATGAATTTATTTTATAAATTTAATTTAAGTAACTTTATTAGTTAAATTTATATAGATTTAATTTATAATCTAAAGATATTAAAACTTGGTCCATTTTTCAAAAAGAGTTTGTAATTGAAAAATTCTTCATTTTGGTTCAGAATTATTTCCCAGAGCATATGACCCGGTTTCGAGAAAAGTGGTCATTTCGTATTAGTAGGTTTATTCCGGAGCATTTGGATTTTATTGTGGATGATACGATTGTTAATGTTATAGTTCCACAAACTGCTCAAATGTAAAGATATGATAGATTTATTAGTGGGGAACTCTGAAGATTTTTTTCTGACTCTAATGATCATTCTAGTTTTTGTACTTATACAAAACGGATTTAAGAATCATTAGAGGTCAGAACTGAAGAAACATATGAGGTTAAAAGTAGCAAGACAAGATCAGGGCTGTGCTACAATATTCAAGAAGCCTGAACAAACAAATGATGACAGAGACTGTGTTGAGTTAAAAGCAGGTGCGTATTTTCATATAAATTGCTCACACTCACATAGTTGCACTTAAATGTCAAATCACTTCATGTATTGCTTGTTTAGAAGTAGAAGATTAAAAGATGGTAGAATTATCTAAGTAGTCAGTAAAATTTGTAGATTCGAGACTTTATCTAAAACTGACTTAGGTAATTAGAGATAATTAAAATGTTAGACAACAACAAAAATGGATTAGACAGAATTAGTAATTAAATTGTTAGTTCTTCTATTCCATGTGCTTTTAGAAAATTATTGAATATCTGTAAATCTGCTGAACACCTGTTACACTTATGTAGAATGGTTAAAGTAGATAGTACTGAATTTTCTAATATGCATAACATGCCTGAAATGCATAATTCTTATCTATAATGCATTGAAGCTGAATGTTTACCATGTGCTCTTATTTTTCATGCTTGTTCGTTTAAATCTGAAAATGCATATCTTAGGACTTGCATAATCTTAGGCAAAGCATCTGTAAGAATCACAATAGGGTAAAGACTGCTAGTCCACCTTAAGATAGGTTGGAATCACAAATCTCATAGCCTTAAGACTACCTTGTCAAGGCTGCTGTGAATGAGAAGTGATCAGTCAAAGATAAGTTTGTGCATGTTAAGGTTGAAGCTGTTGTTACCACTGTTGAAAGTAATATCTCTAACCCATCTGGACTCAATTGAAGTTGAGTACCAAGAAACTTAATCATTTGTGATTGCAGAGTATGAAATAAAAGTCAAAAGTTATGTGATTTCGTGACATTTATTGTTCGAGGCATATTACTAGCATTGAAGCTCTACTATCACAGTTGATTGAGAAGGCCTCCCCGATGGTAACCTTTGGAGATGACAGCAAAGGATGTACAAGGGATATGGCTATCATGTTTTAAGAACTGTCATCAGTGGAAATATCTTTCTTGTCGACGGACTTAAGCACTAATCACTATCTATAGGGCACTAGAGAATTCTTTATTAAGGGTTTTCTGGAAAAGCATTGAAATAGAAAAGTGTTTGATTTCAAGCAAGAAAGATGGAAGATCACTCAACTGAGAGTGAATTGGTGATGTTCGTACATTCAACAGATAATATATCACATATGGTGATTGATCACATCAAGCAGATCAAGTTGGAAGCAAAGTACTTTGAAGTTGAAGCGATTAACATAACATGCTTCTTCATTCAACAAGATCGTGAAAAGACATCATATGAGTTAATGGCCAACTAGAAGCAAACACTGAATCTCTTTCGTGTGTTTGGAGGAAATTGATATTTATTGAAGATTTATATGAGCATCTTGATAAGTTTGAAATTAAGGCTCATGGAACAATTTTCCTCGGCTACTCATTGAAGTCAAAAGCTTTCAAAGTAAGATGTGATGTAAAATAAAAGGTGATTGAAAGTCTGAATGTGTCGTCCTATTACACCAAGCTCCCGAGCATTAATATAAAAGTCTATTCTGAATCTGTGAAGCTTGACATCTAGTCAGAGTCATATTCAGATATTGATGATGAAACTGAGGTTGCAGAAGGAATCAATGTTAATGATGATGATTCAGATCCTAGTAGTGGAAATGGTAGTGAATCTACACAACTCATGGACTTTAACAGAATCCACTCAACAAGGTGAAGGATCTTCAACACATCCTAGCAGCAACTCAGGGGGAGCAAATAAAAGAAGGATCTACTAGTCATACTCAATACAATGAAGATCAAAGGAATGCATTAAGAACATATCTGCCGAGACAAAGGGTTTGGAGTCAAAGTCATTCCTAGAGTCTAGTTCTTAGTGATCCGGATACTAGAGTAAAGACTAGAAGTGCTATGCAAAGTAAATGGTTACTCTTCGGGAAAGAACAACTGTTAAACAGTTGGAATCCTAAAGAAGATTGAAGAAGCACTGATTGATCCAGATTGAGTGATTGCAATGCAAGATGATCTCAATCAGTTCGAAGGCAGAATCTACTGAATCTGGAACCCAGACCACAAGACAAAGTTGTAATTGGTACTGTAAGGGTTTACAGAGACTGGATGAAATTTGGCATTGTTATGAGGGACAAAGCCAAACTGGTTGCTACAGAAGGTATCGACGATGATGGAAACAGAATCTTCGGGACTTTCAAGATCTAACTAAAGCACCAGAGACGAGACTTGATACTATTAGGGCTGAACATGTTGATGTACAATAAATCCTGGACTTTGAAGTTTCATATCCACTGGAATTTGTATATCATTCTCTTCACAAAGCTCTCTATGACGAAGGTAAGATATCAAGCAATGGTCAAGGACATGGTATGACACTCTAACTGCTAATTACTTGAAAATGATTTTATATTAGAGTCGTTATACACATATCTCTTTATACAAGGCACACACACATAATGTTTAGTGCACGTATACCATGATTATATTATATGTGGGTCTACTATGCATAAAGACCATATATTTTATTCTCAATATGCCTATGTGTAAGTTTCCACGTGGATACTAGAGAATCTAATCTTATAGCTAAGATATGAATTGTTAGATATCTTAAGGGATTACCAATTCTAAGAATCAGGTACCCTAAAGATACCAGGTTTAACCTAATTGGCTATATAGATATAGATAATGCAGGTTATAAGAAAGACAGGGAGGTAATTATCAGAAGCTGTCAAACTCCATCAACTCTGCTGGATAATCTCTTCACCACTCACGGAACAAGCGCATGGACACTAGGTATCATTTATATCGAGTGTAGTCCTTAGTAGAATAACTTGCAGATATTTGCTAAACAGCTTGATAAATTCATTTTGTCTAAGTTGGTTAGTAAAGTTGAGATATTATGTATGTGCATATTTGTTGGAAATCTCATCTGTAAGGAATTCTTAAATGAGTTCACAAGTTTTACATTTTCCATATTTAAAGGACTTGTGAATTTATTTGAAATCCAGAACCTCGTACTTAGTGCTACTACTTTAATTATCATGTTTACAATGTTATATGCATATGTGGTAATTAGGTGTTCTAGCATAAGTTTGAATATTATCTTAATTGATTTAAATTATGATGTCAGACAATTCGATGTCAGATCAATCTCATGATTTAAATGAATTAAAATAATATGCAGCATAATTGTTTGTATGATAAATATTTAATGAGTATCAGTTAATGATATCTTACTTAATTGTTTTGATATTTTTCTCTGATATTTTTAATTGTTTTGTTACAAATAATTGTGACACTTTTAATATTAGTGACATTATTTAGAATTACTGATCTAAGTAATCAATGCATATTTCAAAAATCACTAATATTGGAAAACGGAAGTATTTTCTAAGTTATGCGTATATAAAATTCTCAATATTTTATATACTTAGAAATATTTCCAAAATTGTTTTTACTTCGAGGTATCAACCATTTGTAAAATGATTTGTTTTCAAACACTTGTTTCAATGTTTGTTGCACATTGATTCAAAGTACCTAAACAGTGGTTGTTGCTTTGAAGGCCTTATACTGTATTGCTAAGAATACATCCACCCCTATTGTCATGGAATTTTTTATTTTAAGTTAGGGTGAATATCAGGTGGACGAAAATGATGAATATCATAATTGTTTTATGAGTCGGAAAATCATAGTCCTCTATCTGATAAGGATGGTTTGCAAAACTGTTTTCAAATCATACAGTATTAAGGTATAAAGGAAAAGAGTCATTTTATCGAGATATAATTTGGTAAGAGAGTTGAATTTCTTCGTTGGTATAAATTCCCGCGTTTTATTATGGGAAGTTTGCCTTATAAGAAATTCATAAGGGATAGAAACTTTCTTCTCTGATACACATTCCCGCGTTTTATTATGGGATAAGTATCTTAAAGAAAATTTTGTATCATGCTCTTAAATGATAAATCTTTAGATCCGACAAAACTCTTTTATTTGAAAGTGCTTTAATGCAATATATTACCATTCCTTATTATATTTTTCCTTCTCTTTGGGATGAAAAATATGTTTTGGAATGTTAAGGTGATTATCTTTTTATCTCGATTGGTTCTTTCCAGTTAGCCCTTAGTGGCTTTTGAAACTGGCCAAGAGGTTGAAAACCCATCAATCTCTTACCCAGGCCATAGTACCAAACACCAATTCATCCACTTCCATATATTAACCCCTGGAGATATAAGGAACTCATGTAAATTAGAGGTTGATAAGGGAGAAACTGCACTTGATGCAGCAAATAAGGATGATGTCGAAAGTGCACTCACAGCTCTACCTCTAGAGAAGAAAATGAGTATATAACTGAGGTAACTGTAAGCTCATCTGCATCTTCTCAAAAGGATGCAGAGCTGAAAAGGCAATAAAACTGTCTCTGGAATCATTCTCTCTACAGGATGAATCCATTGAAATTCGCTCGTCAGCTAGAGCACTTTGTAATGAGTCAAGCACACCACCGGCACTCACGCTGATGGTAAGCCTAAATAGATAAATTCTAGGAACACATTGCAAGGCGTGCACAGTGAGAGGTACATGCAACATTTTTAGTTTTGTACAGTTTTATTTAATTGTCATTCATACTGTAAATATATATATTTTTTCCTTAAGAGAATTGAATTTCTTCTTTGATACAAATTCTCGCTTTTTATTATGAAAAATTTGTCTTATAGGAAATTCATAAGTGATAGAAACTTTCTTCTCAGATACAACTTTCCCGCGTTTTATTAAGGGACATGTATCTTAAAGAAAATTTCGTATCATGCGTTATAATAATATTTTTTTTTCAACAATTGGTATCAACAATTGGCATATTTATTTTTTCTATAAAATTGGCATTTTTTTTATTATTTCATGTTATTTTTAAAATTTATTTTTGTCTACGAGAAATTGTTCTAAGAATCATAAGTATTAAATGTCAATATTTAAAGGACTTGTGAATTTCTTTACATCTATTTTCTCAAGCTTACATATATCTCTGATATAATGTATGAAGTTAAATGCTAATTTTCATTCCTATGATTATTTAGTATTTGACAATTGTATTTTATCTTATTAAAATTATGAATTGAAGCAATTCATCGTTTATTAGTTTCATAGTTTTAATATGATGAAATATTAGGAGCATAATTTCTTGCTTTTTGAAATTATTATTAATTATCATATTTTGATAATTTGTTATTTATTCATTGCAATTAATTGTGATTTTGGTTGTTAGTGATAATATATATTGTGGTACCTGAAAATCACTAATAATAAAAGCATATTTGTGTCCTGCCGAATAAGAGCAATCGACTCGAGGTAAAAGCAGGTAATCTCGATCTTGATATATTATCTAATCAATTGATATAAATATATATACAATTGATATTGAGCCCTCAGTGGCTATAGGACAAGATCAAGTGATTGAAAACCTACAATCTCTAACACAGATCATAGAACGACAAACACTCAAACAGATACAACTTCATCTACTAAACCCCTGAAAAGAAAAGTTTATCAACTACAGAGGGTGAGAGAGTAAGTGCCTCTAGTGCACTAGAAAAGAGAAGTATCTATGAGTGTTCCAGCAGCTCTGCCTCTAGTTAGAATATGAAATTGAAACCAAGGCAACTGCTAACTAATTTATATCCTTCCAAAAGGGTATAGATTTGCAAATGGTAAAACTGTTACTAGGTTCATTCTCTCAACAGAGTGAGTCTATTGAATTCGGCCTGTCAGCCAAGGCCATTTGTAAAGAGTCAACTTCATCTGGACACTCTCAAACACTGCAAACCATAAATATATATATTCAGATGCACTGTAAGGATTGTCACACACTAAGGATGAATTGACGGAAGCAATTATTCTAAACTTCCATATCAAGGAAGGAAGGATGATTGATGATTCTGACTGAATCAACATGCCTTCACAGGCGTCAGGAGGAAACTTGGATCATTTGTTACATTATAGATCCTTGTCTCCCTCCCCAGATGGAACATATCTGGATTCCTAACGGAATAGATCATCTTAGATGATCAGCAACTCACTGAATCTATTCCTGAAACAATTCAGTTTTTAAAGTCAAATGTTTTTATAGATTCAATTGAGGACGGGGATTTACGAAACCCCATTGCACCACCAGTGACCTCTCTTGAAGGGGCTATGGTGATCTTTCTTGTAGGTACAAACGATTGTGTCATCCGTACTGAGAGAGAGAAATAGTGTTGTGAGGAAAGAGTGAAACACAAGTGAGAAAGAGTGAAAATATATATTCTATGAGTGAAACACTTAGAGAGTATATGAGCGAAACACTTGTCAGAAACACAAAAGAAAATCACACACTAGCACAATTACCAAATCCCATTCCCAATTATCTGTTACAGATTTATAATGTTACTCAACTAAGGGGGATGAAATTTCTTCTATTATTAAGGATTCTGAAGAGGATTACTCAACTAAGGGGGAGAAGTGTTGAACAGTTCGAACTGTTGAACAAGATCCAAAAAGGGAGAAGTAGATCCAAAAAGGGAAAAGTGTTGAACAAGATCCAAATGGGAGAATTGTTTAACAAAGACTTTTACTAGAAGAGGATTACTCCATTGTTGAAAAGGGGGTATATAACAACATGCTTGGATTGGATCCATTTGATTTTAGAAAATTCTTGTATATAGGATTCTGAAGAGGATTACTCAACTAAGGGAGAGAAGTGAAGACAGAAGTTGGAGAAACAGAGGAGAAATGGTAAGAAGAGAACAAGACTTCATCTCTGCCATCCTAAGGGGGAGTAGTGATGAGTCTGAGAAGTGAAGATGATTTAACTTGAAGATTTTGTCTTTCATCTTTCATTTCTAGTTCACTCAAGAAATCTGGAAATGCAGAATCTGATCCAGAGAAACCAGCTACTGAAGATCTACCAATGACACCTGGTCACAAAAGTTAAACTCTAGAAGAAGGTGAAGTTGATACTTCTGAAGCTGGTAATGATAGGTAAGTCAAGATAGAACTTTGTTAAATATGTTCAGTCTAGAAGAACATCTATCTTATATTTATCTTTCATGATTGAAATCTGGAAATGTATTATATGATCCAGAAAACAATTTATTATTTACAAGTTCTTAAATGTCGTTTTATTTTCTTAGTTGTTAGTTGAGTTATCCTCTAGGAATTTGTGTGTTAAATGTTTAACAACAAATAGGGGGAGATTGAAAGTCATATTACTAGTCCTATTTGTAATAAGTAGATGACAACTCTACTCAGGTAAGAAAGCGAAGTAAATAATAAATATTGAATATAGAGGAAGAACAAAAAGAAGCCAAGACAGGAAATGACAAGACACAAAGACCACTACAGAAGAAATGAGAATCAACATTGTAGTTAGTCATCCGTGAACCAGACCAGTGCACAGGGTGTCAACAATGTCAGTGAAGATTCGTCATCAAAAAGTTCAAGTGGTTAAAAAGGTTATTGTTGAAGAACAGAAGAGTTTTATCTACATCAACAATAGTCAAGACTTTAATTTAATTCTCTATTAATTAATTAAATTAATTTAGTTAATTTAATTAGTAAATTAATTCACTCAGAATTAATTTATTTCTTAAATTAATTAAAGGATTAATTAATTTAGAATTATTTTAGAATGACAAAAGACAGAAGCTGGAAGCTCAAAGGGATACAGGTCTGTTTGGAATACAGTGTACAAGAGTCAGAATCCAAGATTGAATATTTGACTGAGTACATGCAGTGGTGAAAAGAAGTATTGTCTAGTTTAAAGAGTCAGAATATTTCAGTAACAGAGGTACTTCTAATTGCAACTGTAGAAACAGCCAAACATGCCTGACAGTACTGACTTGAAGAAAAGACGGAAAAAGAAATGACACGGAAGAAATGCAAAGTCATATATTCTTAAAGGTGGAACCCCGGTTGGAATTGATTTATCATTTCCAAGTCAAAAGGAGTTCGGTTCCAGACCATCAGAAGACCGCAGCTTAGAGCGTAAGGATTTATTTAATTAATAAATATTTTATTTACTTAGTAAATTATATTTATAAATATCTAAATAATATTAGATATTTATTTTTATAATTTATGAATTAAATTTATTATTTATTAATCAAAGATAACAAGCTGTGCGGGTCAAAAAGCATTTCTACGTAGCCAGTCACTACAGGACGAAATAGGCCCCCATTTTCACTTCAAATTAAAGTCGGCAGGTTTGTTTAAATTGATCCAATCATAGCCTGCCAAGTGTCCAGACAAGTGGAGAGAAATGAAATGGTCAGATTGTTTCAAAGGTCATACCGAACATTTCAAAAAATGTCATACCGAGAAAATTGATTTGGCAGGTGAAAAGAAAAGTCATACCGAGCTTATTCCAAAAGTCATACCGAAGCTTTTCATTCAAAAGGTCATGCTGAACTGATTTTATTTAATTAAAATAAGTCATACCGATTTTTTTTAATTAAATAAAATCCGAATATGATTTTAAAAAGGTCATACCGAATTTTCAGTAAGTCATACCGACCAGAATATGTCATACCCAGCTTTTTATAAGTCATACAAGTGTTAAATAAGTCATACAGACTTATTTTCTTGAAATTAAGTCATAGTCAAAAAGGTCATGCTGAGCATTTTCAAACCTCTATAAATATGAGGCATTTGCTTCATAATTCAGAAGTAGAAAAAATCAGTTCAAATTCAGAATTTGTCTGTATTGTAATATTCACAGACTTTCTGTGCTAGTTTGATTTTAATTCCTTAAGTAGAACAATTCATGTCAAATTTGTTCTAGGAATTAAAGTTTATTCTACCAGATATTGTAACACCCGTTCAAGTTTAATATACATATTTAACTTGAATCTTGTTTACTTACTTGCTAATTTCTATATCTTAATTGTTATATCATAAAAATAGAAAGCTAGTAAGTCAGCCTCCCAAACACTACAAATACTCTAACCCTCAGTTTTAGCAATAATTTAATTCCGCAAATTCTGAAAAGAATTTTAAATTGTTGTCAGTATCGCATTCAACCCCCCTTCTACGATACTTCCGGGACCCAACAGACACATGGCATGATATGATGGTGCAGTAATGAGGAGTGCAAGTCTCAAAATAAAGCATATGTGTGTGTATCTGTGTATAAATATGAAACATTTTTCGTGACAGACACACGTCATAATGATAACTCCAATCATAGATTAACAAATATGATGTCATATAATTAAATATGATGTCATATATAAAATAATTAAAGTTTGACATGTAAACTAATATCAGAGTTTAAAGTCTACAGTAATCAGGGTTTGTTGTATCCCCTGACAGAGTTTACCACATACTCTGACAGAGTTTACCATAAACACTAATAGCTTGAGATCATCAGAGATTAGATACTCTAAAGATCAGAGTTTACTTTATTCTCTAACAAAGTTTACCACATACTCTGACAGAGTTTACCGCATACTTTGACAGAGTTTACCATAAACACTGATTATGGCTGCTACTTGATGTTTGGTGTTGAACCACTTGTCACCATTCCCAATTCATAACCCAATCTTGTAAAAGTTGCTTCACACTGAGGCTTGGTGAATGAAAGTCATATGACTAGTCCTATTTGTAATAAGTATATGAAAACTTAACTCAGATAAAAAAGTGAAGTAAATAATAAATATTGAATAAGGAATCAAGACGAAGAATGTCAACTAGACATGTAGAATCAGAATATCAGAAGAAGTCTGACAAGACTGTTACTCTACACTGAAAGAAGTTCATTAATATGTTCAAGCGTCGGTATAAAATAAAAGAGTAGTATTTCAGAAGAGTTCAAAAGATATAAAAAGTTTTAAATGCCTACTACAGAAAGATTCTAGAGGAAGAAAATTATAGAGGAAGGACAAAAAGAAGACAATATATAAAGACCACCACAACAGAAATGAGAATCAACATTGTAGTTAGTCATCCGTGAACCAGACCAGTGCACAGGTGTCAACAATGTCAGTGAAAATTCATCATCAAAAAGTTTAAGTGGTTAGAAAGGTTATTGTTGAAGAACAGAAGAGTTTTATCTACATCAACAATAGTCCTACAGTCAAGACGTTAATTTAATTCTCTATTAATTAATTAAATTAATTAGTTAATTTAATTAGTAAATTAATTCACTTAGAATTAATTTATTTCTTAAATTAATTAAAGGATTAATTAATTTAGAATTATTTTAGAATGAAGAAGACAGAAGCCGGAAGTTCAAAGAGATATAGGTTTATTTGGAATGCAATGTACAAGAGTCAGAATCCAAGATTGAATATTTGACTGGGTACATGCAGTGGTGAAAAGAAGTATTGTCTTGTTTAAAGAGTCAGATTATTTCAGTAATAGAGGTACTTCTAATTGCAACTATAGATATAGCTAAAGAGGTCTGATGGTACTGACTTGAAGATAAGACGGAAAAAGAATTGACATGGAAGAAATGCAGAGTCATATATTCATAAAAGTGAAACCCCGGTTGGAATTGATTTATCATTTCCAAGTCAAAAGGAGTTCAGTTCTAGACGTTCAGAAGACCGAAGCTTAGAGCGTAATGATTTATTTTTATTAATAAATATTTTATATATTTAGTAAATTATATTTATAAATATCTAAATAATTTTAAATATTTATTTTTATAATTTCTGAATTAAATTTATTATTTATTAATCAAAGATTATAAGTTGTGTGGGTCTAAAAACATTTCTACGGAACCTATCCACTAAAAGACGAAATAGGCCCATTGCTTTTTCAAATTAAAATTGTCAGGTGATTTATGTTAATTGAACAAATTGGAGGCTATCACGTGTCCAAAGTTAGGCAAAGAAAAAGTCTTGCAAGCTATATCAAAAGTCTTATCGAGCTTCTAATTAAAAGTCTTACCGAGCTTTAAATTAAAAAGCCTTACCGAGAATATTCAAAAGGTCTTACCGAATTTTATTTAAGACTATTTAAAAAGTCATACCAAAAATTCCTTAAGACTTTAGAAAAAGTCTTACCGAAAATTCAAGTGCAAAAAGTCTTGTTGGGCCTTAGAAAAAAAGTCTTACTGAGTTTTTAAAAGTCATACCGAATTTTAAAAGTCTTGCCCAGTTTATTTAAAAAGTCTTGAAGGCTAAATTATAAAGTCTTTTGATTTTTAAATAAGTTTGATTCAAATGTGTTGCTAGCTTCCACCTCTATAAATATGAGGCAATTGGCTTCATTTTCCATAGTAGAAAACATTCAAATTTAGTAATTTATCTGCAAAGTTATATTCACAGACTTTCTGTGTTATTTTGAATTCCTAATTCCTTAAGTAGAATAATTCATATCAAATTTGTTCTAAGGAATTAAGAAATTTTCTACCAAATATTGTAACACCCTTTCAAGTTTAATATATGTATTTAACTTGAATCTTGTTTACTTACTTGCTAATTTTCTATATCATAAAAATAGAAAACTAGTAAGTCAGTCTCTCAAACACTACAATGACTCGAACACTCAGCTAAGGCAATAATTTAATTCCGCAAATTCTGAAAAGAATTTTAAATTGTTGTGAGTATCACATTCAACCCCCCTTCTACGATACTTCCGGGACCCATCAATTGGTATAAGAACAATCTGATTGATATATAAATCAAGATCCGCAGTCCAATGAAGCTCAGGGTACCGAAATTGTTTGAACTCTGAATGTCTAGAGGCCTTGTTAAATAAATTTAGTTTATAAATTTAAATTTAGATAAATTTATTTTATAAATTTTATTTAAAATAAATTTATTTTATAAATTTAATTTAAATGAGTTTATTGTTTAAACTTGAAAAAGTTTATTTTATAAACTTAATTTAAATAAGTTTATTTTATAAATTTAAATTAAATAAATTTATTCTTTAAATTTAAATAGATTTACTTTTATAATTTAATTTATTTAGATAATTTTATTTTATAAATTTAAATTTAGATAAATATTATTTAAAATAAATTTATTTTCTGAATTTAATTTAAATGAGTTTATTACTCAAACTTGAAAAAGTTTATTTTATAAACTTAATTTAAATAAGTTTATTTTATAAATTTAATTACATAAATTTATTTCCTAAATTTAAATAGATTTACTTTTATTTTTTAAATTTATTTAAATAAATTTATTTTATGAATTCAAATTTAGATAAATTTATTTTATAAATTTTATTTAAATAAATTTATTTTATAAATTTAATTTAAATTAGTTTATTATTTAAACTTGAAAAGGTTTATTTTATAAACTTAATTTAAATAAATTTATTTTTAAAATTTAATTTAAGTAAATTTATTATTTAAATTTATATAGATTTAATTTATAATCTAAAGTTATTAAAAATCTTGGTCTATTTTTCCAGAAGGGTTTATACTCGTAAAATTTTTCATTTTGGCTCAGAATTAATTCTCAGAGCGTATGACCCGGTTTTGAGGAAAGTGGTTATTTCGTATTAGTAGGTTTATTCCGAAGCGTTTGGATTTTATTGTGGATGATTCGACTGTTTATGTTATAGTTCCACAAACTGCTCAAATGTAAAGATAAGATAGATTTAAGAATCGTTAGAGGTCACAACTGAAGAAATATATGATGCTAAAAGTAGCAAGATAAGATCAAGGCTATGCTACAAAATGCAAGAAGCCTGAACAAGTAAATGATGACATAGACTGTATTGGGTTAAAAGCAGGAATATCAAGCATTAGTAAGGTTACGGCAAGGGAAAATATTTATTGGTGAAGTTAAAAGCAAAGTTGATTCTATCAGTGACAGCGATGAACCACATGTCTATCTGGCATCAATGACCAACACTGGAGATGAATCACTAAGCACTTCAAAGGTACGCATTCTAACTAGTATACCTTTATCTAATTCAGAACTGTATGATTTTCAATACAGTAAAATGAATATCAAGAATTAGATAGGATTATTCTAGATGATTAGGTGTATCCTGAACATTTGCTTGAACTTGATTTAAATATAATGTGATTTAATAACTCTGCTAATGTTGTGAAAATTGCTAATAGATAAACAGGTCATAGATCAGATATTTTATATTTTTCTTATTGTGATAAATGACTTGTTTAGTATATGTGGAATTTGATATTGCTCGTAATGTTTTATTCAAATATTCTGCATATTCTTGAAATTTTTTATGTGTTTATTTTCATATGAATTGATCACACTCACATAGTTGCACTAAAATGTCAAATCACTTCATGTATTGCTTATTTAGGTGAAGAAGATTAAAAGATGGTAGAATTATCTAAGTAGTCAGTAAAATTTATAGATTCGAGGCTCAATCTAAAACTGACTTAGGTAATTAGAGATAATTAAAATGTTAGACAACAACAGAAATGGATTAGACAAAATTAGTAATTAAATTGTTAGTTCATCTATTCCATGTGCTTTTAGAAAATTATTGAATATCTGTAAATCTGTTTGACACCTGTCACATTTGTGTAGAATGATTAAAGTAGATAGTACTGAATTTTCTAATATGTGTAACATGCCTGAAATGCATAATTCTTATCTGTAATGCATTGAAGCTAAATGTTACCTTGTGTTCTTATTTTCATGCTTGTTTGTTTAAAGTTAAAAATGCATATCTTAGGACTTGCATAATCTTAGGCAAAGCATCTCTAACAATCACAATAGGGTAAAGACTGTTAGTCCACCTTAAGATATGTTGGTCTCACTAATCTCATAGCCTTAAGACTACCTTGTCAAGGCTGCTGTGAATGAGAAGTGGTCAGTCAAAGATAAGTTTGTGCATGTTAAGATTGAAGTTTTTGTTACCACTATTGAAAGTAATATCTCTAACCCATCTAGACTCAATTGAAGATGAGTACCAAGAAGCTTAATCATTTGTGATTGCAGAGTATGAAATAAAAGTCAAAATTTATGTGATTTCGTGACATTTATTGTTCAAGGCATATTATTAGCATTGAATCTCTACTATCACAGTTGATTAAGAAAGTCTACCCAACGGTAACCTTTGGAGATGACAGCAAATGATGTACAAGGGACATGGCTATCATGATTTTGGAATTGTCATCACAGGAAATATCTTTCTTGTCGACGGACTTAAGCACTAAGCACTATCTATAGGGAACTAGGGAATTCTTTGTCAAAGGTTTTCTGGAAAAGCATTGAAATAGAAAAGTGTTTGATTTCGAGCAAGAAAGATGGAAGATCAGTCAACTGAGAGTGAATTGGTGATGTTCATGCATTCAACAGATAATATATCACATATAGTGATTGACCACTTCAGACAGATCAAGTTGGAAGTAAAGTAAGCTGTGAGAATTTTATAGTCAGATATTGGAACTGAATTTCGCGAATGAAGTTCTAAATGAAGTCTGCACTTATAAAGGTAGTTTGAAGTTAAAGTGATTAACACAATAGGCTTTTTTATTCAACAAGATCGTGAAAAGACATCATATGTATTGATGGCCAACCAGAAGCCAACACTGAAGCTCTTTCATGTGTTTGGAGGAAATTGATATTTATTGAAGATTTATATGAGTATCTTGGCAAGTTTGAAATTAATGCTCATGGAACAATTTTTCTCGGCTACTCATTGAAGTCGAAAGCTTTCAAAGAAAGATGTGATGTAAAATCGGAAGGTGATTGAAATTCTGAATGTATCGTCCTATTACACCAAGCTCCCGAGCATTAAAATAAATGTCTATTCTGAATCTGTGAAGCTTGACATCTTGTCAAGGTCATATTCAGATATTGATGATGAAACTGAGGTTGCAGAAGGAATCAATGTTAATGATGATGATTCAGATCCTAGTAGTGGAAATGGTAGTAAATCTACACAACTCATGGACTTTAACAGAATCCACTCAATAAGGTGAAGGATCTTCAACACATCCTAGCAGCAACTCAGGGGGAGTAAATAAAAGAAGGATCTACCAGTCATACTCAACACAATGAAGATCAAAGGAATATATTAAGAATATATATGCCGATACAAAGGGTTTGGAGTCAAATTCATTCCTGGAGTCTAGTTCTTAGTGATCCGGATACTAGAGTAAAGACTAGAAGTGCTATGCAAAGTAAATGGTTATTCTTGGGAAAGAACAATTGTTAACAATTGGTATCCTAAAAGGAGATTGAAGAAGCACTGATTGATCCAGATTGGGTGATCTCAATCAGTTCAAAGGCAGAATCTACTGAATCTGGAACCCTGACCACAAGACAAAGTTGTAATTGGTACTGTAAGGGTTTTCAGAGACTGGATGAGTTTTGACATTGTTATGAGGGACAAAGCTAAACTGGTTGCTACATGTTATTATAAAGCAGAAGGTATCGACGATGATGGAAACATAATCTTCGGGACTTACATGATCTAACTACAAGCACCAGAGACGAGACTTGATACTATTAGGGCCGAACAAGTTAATTACCTAACAGTAATATTTCTAGCACCTGTTGAGCATTCAAGCATGAATATCTTTCAGATGAATGTGAACAAGTGCACACCTGAATGGTGAGTTAGAAGTTAAGGTTGATGTATAACAACTCCTGGACTTTGAAGTTTCATATCCACAGGAATTTGTATATCATTCTCTTCACAAACTCTCTATGACGGAAGTAAGAAATCAAGCAATTGTCAAGGACATCAGGTATCATTTATTTTGAGAATAGTCCTTAGTAGAATAACTTGCAGATATTTGCTAAACAGCTTGGTAAATTCATTTTGTCTAAGTTGGTTAGTGAAGTTGGGATATTATTTATGTGCATATTTTTTGGAAATCTCATCTGCAAGAAATTCTTAAATGAGTTCACAAGTATTAAATCGTCCATATTTAAGGGACTTGTGAATTTATTTATAATCCAGTACCTCGTACTTATTGCTACTACTTTAATTATCATGCTTACAATGTTATATGCATATGTGGTAGTTAAATTTTTTAGCATAAGTTAGCAGCATAATTATTTGTATGTTAAATATTTGATGAGTATTAGTCAATAATGTCTTGCTTAATTGCTCTGATATTTTGCTCTGATACTTTTAATATTTGTCACAAATAATTGTGACACTTTTAATATTAGTGACATTATTTAGAATTACTGATCTGAATAATCAATGCATATTTCAAAATTCACTAATATTGAAAAGGGGAAGTATTTTTCAAGTAGTGTGTATAAAATTCTCAATATTTTATATACTTAGAAATATTTCCAAAATTTTATTTTTGTACGGTTTATTTGATTGGCATCTTTACTGTAAATATATTTTTTATTATATTTGTTTTCCAACAGTTGGTACATATTGTTTTTGTTTTCAAACTTCTAGTGACATTATTTCTATATATATATATGTGTGTGTGTGTGTGTGTGTGTAAGTTTATTTTTATTTTTCCTATAAGATTGGCGTATTTTTATTTTATAGTCATTTTTATTTTATTTTATTTTTTAAAATTTATTTTTACTTTGAGGTATCAACCATTTGTAAAATGATTTGTTTCCAAACACTTATTTCAATGTATGTTTCACATTGATTCAAAGTACCTAAACAGTGGTTGTTTCTTTAAAAGCCTTATATTGTAATGCTAAGATTACATCCATCCCTATTGTCATGAAATTTTCTATTTTAACTCAGGGATAATATCAGGTGGACGAAAATGATGAATATCATAATTGGATTATGAGTCAGAAAATCATTATCCTCTATCTGATAAGGATGGTTTGCAAAATTATTTTCAAATCATACAGTATTAAGGTATAAAGGAAAATAGTCATTTTATCGAGATATAATTTAGAAAGCGAGTTGAATTTCTTCTTTGGTATAAATTCCCGCATTTTATTATGGGAATTTTGCCTTACAGGAAATTCATAGGGGATAGAAACTTTCTTCTCTGATACAACTTTCCCGCATTTTATTATGGGATATGTATCTTTAAAAAAATTTCATATCATGCTCTTAAATGATAAAACTTTAGATCCAACAAAACTCTTTTATTGAAAGTGCTTTAATGCAATCTATTACCATTCCTTATTATATTTTTCCTTCCCCTTGAGATGAAAAATATGTTTTGGAATGCTAAGTTGATTATCTTTTTATCTCGATTGGTTCTATTCGTTTAGCCCTCAATGACTTTAGAAGATGACCAAGAGGTTGAAAACTCATCAATCTCTTGCCCAGGCCATTCTACCAAACACTCAAACAGGTACAAATTCATCTACTAAACCCTTGTAAAGAAAAATTTTATCAAATAAAGAGGATGAGAGAGTAAGTGCCTCTAGTGCACTAGAAAAGAGAAGTATCTATTAGTGTTCCAGCAGCTCTGCCTCTAGTTAGAATGTGAAATTGAAATCAAGACAACTACTAACTAATTTATATCCACCCAAAAGGGTACAGATTTGTAAATGGAAAAACTGTTACTAGGTTCATCATCTTAACAAGATGAGTCTATTGAATTCGGTCTGTCAGCCAAGGCCATTTGTAAATAGTCAACTTCATCTGGACACTCTCAAACACTGCATACCATATATATATATATATATATATATATATATATATATATATATATATATATATATATATATATATATATATATATATATATATATATATATATATATATTCAAATGCATTGTAAGGATTGTCACACACTAAGGATGAATTGACGGAAGCAATTATTCTAAACTTTCATATTAAGGAAGGAAGGATGATTGATGATTTTGATTGAATCAACATGCCTTCATAGGAGTCAGGAGGAAACTTGGATCATTTGCAACATTGTAGATCCTTGTCTCCCTCCCTAGATGGAACATATCTGGATTCCTAACGGAATAGATCATCTTAGATGATCATCAACTCACTGAATCTATTCCTGAAGCAAGTTAGTTTTTAAAGTCAAATATTTTAATAGATTCAATTGAGGACGGGGATTTACGAAACCCCATCGCACCACCAGTGACCTCTCTTGAAGGGGATATGGTGATCTTTCTTGCATGAACAAAAAACTGTGTCATCCGTACTAAGAGAGAAGCAGTGTTGTGAAAAGAGTGTGAAACACAAGTGAGAAAGAGTGAAAATATATATTCTATGAGTGAAACACTTAGAGAGTATATGAGCGAAACACTTGTAAGAAACACAAAGTAAAATCACACACTAGCACAATTACCAAATCCCATTCCCAATTCTCTATTACAGATTTCTAATGTTACTCAACTAAGGGGGAGGATATTTCTTATGAAGATGATTACTTAACTAAGGGGGAGAAGTTTGAACAAGATCCAAAGGGGAGAATTGTTTAACAAGAGATCTAAAGGGGAGAATTGTTCAACAAGATCGAAATAGGGGGAGAATTGTTCAACAAGAAAAAGGGGTATATAAAAACAAGCTTAGATTGGTTAGAACTAATGATTATTTATTAATTCATCTATTCCATTTGATTTTAAAAGATTCTTGTATATAGGATTAACCAGATTTTCTAAAATGCATAACGTGTCATAGTTTACATTTTTTTATATCTGTGATGGTTTAATGTTATATGTATGTCATGTCTATTGTTACCTCTATTAAAATGGTTGGATAATTCACGTAGAGGGAGAATGAATTCACCTTGGGAGAGAAGTGAAGACAGAAGTTGGAGAAATAGAGGAGAAATGGTAAAAAGAGAAAAAGACTTCATCCCTGTCATCCTAAGGGGGAGTAGTGATGAGTCTGAGAAATGAAGATAATACTACTTGTATAATATGTTCAGTGCTAGAGGAACAAACATCTTTCATTTCAGTTACTCAAGAAATCTGGAAATGCATAATTTGATCCAGAGAAACCAGCCACGGAAGATGTACCAATGACACCTGGTCACAAAAGTTAAACTCTAGAAGAAGGTGAAGTTGATACTTCTGAAGTAGGTAATGATAGGTAAGTCAAGATAGAATTTTGTTAAATATGTTCAGTCGAGAGGAACATCTATCTTATATTTATCTTTCATAATTGAAATCTGGAAATGTATTATATGATCCAGAAAAAAAATTATTATTTACAGTTCTTAAATGTTGTATTATTTTCTTAGTTATTAGTTGAGTTATCCTCTAGGAATTTGTGTATTAAATGTTTAACAACAAATAGGGAGAGATTTAAAGTCATATGACTAGTCCTATTTGTAATAAGTAGATGACAACTCAACTCAAATAAGAAAGCGAAGTAAAAAATAAAATTGAATAAGGAATCAAGACGAAGAATGTCAACTAGACACGAAGAATCAGAATATCAGAAGAAGTCTGACAAGACTGTTACTCTACACTGAAAGAAGTTCATTAATATGTTCAAGCATCGGTGTAAAATAAAGGAGTAGTATTTAAGAAGATTTCAAAAGATATAGAAGGTTTTAAGTGCCTACTAGAGAAAGATTCCAAAGGAAGAAAATTATAGAGGAAGGACAAAAAGAAGACGATATAAAGACCACTACAAAAGAAATGAGAATCAACATTGTAGTTAGTCATCCATGAACAAGACCAGTGCACAAGGTGTCAACAATGTCAGTGAAGATTCATCATCAAAAAGTTCAAGTAGATAGAAAGGTTATAGTTGAAGAACATAAGAGTTTTATCTACATCAACAATAGTCCTACAGTCAAGACTTTAATTTAATTCTTTATTAATTAATTAAATTAATTATTTAATTTAATTAGTATATTAATTCACTTATAATTAGTTTATTTCTTAAATTGATTAAAGGATTAATTAATTTAGAATTATTTTAGAATGAAGAATAGAGAAGCCGGAAGCTCAAAGGGATACATGTTTGTTTCTTATTCTGACGACTTTTCTAACTACTTTGATTTTTCTGAGTCTCTTAAGAAGGTGATGATCATAAAAATTGTCTTTTATTTTTATGGATCAAAGGTATGTTTGCACATCATAATTTTAATACTAATTTGTAGGTATGTGCATCTATTTGTTTTCTCACCTCATTAGTTATGCTACTTGAATGTATATGTCGAGCTAGCGACATTAAAGAAGAGTTTATTGGGAGGCAACCCAAGATTATTTTATTATTTTTTAAACTCCCATGGTTTACCTTGATGTGTTTGTTTTAAGCGGTGGTCGCAGGTGCTGAAGTGAAAAAAATTCACAAGAATTTTTCTGGTTGAATCAGCTGCCTTGTTTTTCCATTTCCAAGAGTTCCAACGGTCGGATCGTCCTCAATTTTGGACAGCATCTTCCTTACTTAAATATCTGAATTATGAATGGTGGAGATCGGATTTGAAGGACTAGAAAGTCAATTTATGAGTTCCGGGCAGAGACATTTGGCACCGTGGGGAGAGGTATACTCCCCGTGGTGCATCGATTTGGACTTCATTTTTGTTAGATGGATTCAATACAATTCATTTTTTTAGTGGCACTTCATGCAATTGCATTAGGGGAGTACTTCTAACTTTTCTTGTATATTAATATATTTTTTGTATTTTGTTTTTCTTTGTAATTTTTTGTAGGATTTTCTTTTAGAATTGTTTTTATTTTCTTAGTTCATTGAGGACAATGAAACATTTAAGTGTGGGGATATGTTCTCAATATTGTAATATATGTATATATTTTTTTATTCTAGCCTTATAAATAATTAGATGATCGTATGGAATGCATGCTTAGGATTCATGTTTAATTTTAAAAATTATTGCATTGCATAAGATAACGTGATCCTATATTAATAATAGTTCAAGTCAGTAACTTATGATGATATTATGTGTAACTTGTTTATGATTATTTCTTGTTATGATCGCGTTTAATAATATTATATGTGTATTGTCACTAGTGCAAAGTTTATTTTTTGACATAAAATTAATTATGCTCTTGATGAATTGAGGCATAAACATACTTGATTCTTGAGGGGTAGCCGCTTGTTGATGATTCGAATTTTGACTATTCCTTTTTGTGCATAGTACGTAGCATAAGTTTAATATCAACAATGCACAATAAATATATAACTAGATTATAATTTCTTTTAATTTTTTAAATATATTTTAAATGAATTAGTATTTTGATTTAACAAAGTTTTATATATAATTTTAATAAAATTTGATATATATAAATGAATAATAAATAATATTCATAAAATTTAATTAATAAATTTTAATTTTAATTTTAAACGAATTAAAGAGTTTAAGTGATTATGAAACTGAAAAGTATTATAAATTGTATTAAGTACAATTAACTTACATAAAAATTACTCCATCCGTCCCTAATTAGTTGTCTATTTTGGGGGGGGAAATTGTCCAATTTTAATTGTCCGTCTCTTTAATCAATACAAAAATATGGTCTTTTTTCCAATAATACTCTAATTTATTTGTGATTTCCGATATTGAATTTTCCACTATACTTATAAATTTAACCCATTAATTATCGGTATGGATGAAAATAAACATAACATTTAAAGTTTATTAATATCCGTAAATTTTTAAAAAAAGGACAACTAGTTACGGACGGAGGGAGTATATTGTAATAAGATTTAAATATAAGTTATAATATTCTTATAATAAAATATATAATTATTAATATTGACATTAATATAATATATTTATAACTTAAATTGTTAGAATATTATATTTAAGTTATAATATTATATTACTAATCAATACTAAATATATTTTACTAATATTAATAAAATATTAGTAAAAATTATATTGTAATAAAATTCTTATAATATAAAATTTAAGTTATAATTTAAATATAATATAAATAAATATATTTAAAGAAAAGATATGGCGATTCATAATTTTTTTGTAATTAACTTAAGGCTTAATGATTGTTATATATTTAGAAAAAATCTAAGAGTCATGATTTTTTATGGTTAATCTGGGATAATAAAAAATTAAGGTAATCAAATGTAACATCTAGTCTTATATCGAATAGATTGAGATAATTTGTTCAGTATACAAGTAAGAACACTACTACTGAGAGCATTTCCAACCGCTTCACTATTTGAGTCCTTAAACCAAAATATAAGGAATGAGAATAAAATATGAGCTCCAATAGTATCCTAGTGATTCCTTATATCACTAAGATCCACTTATAAATGGGTAACCACTCCTTTTTCTAAGCATGTCATAACTTATATTTTATATTAAATTATTATAAACACCATCTTTTTTTTCTCTATTGTATAATACATCTTTATTAATGAAATATATTTTTAATAATAAAATATAAGATGAAGAAGGGATATAAGTAACATTGTTGGAGTTCAAGTTATCAATCTATATCTTAAATTACTAAGATTCAATATTTTATATTAAATTTAAGGAATAAACAAGGAGTGTGTTAGAGTTGTTCTAAGTGCAACAATAAATTATGACATTTTGAGCATGTGGTGAGCTTGTGAATAACTAAGTTGTTACATTTGAATTAGTTTACTCTAGAATTATTTTAAATCTGGAAGTCGGGACTTTACCCAGTTTCGAAAAAGATTTAGAATTTGACATTTATTGTAACACCAAACTTTTGAATAAAATGTCATGCTTGCTTATTATATATGATAGCATAGATTGAGACATTAGGATTTGTTGAATCACATACACATTAGGATTTGTTGAATCACGTACGTGACACATGGCATCATCTGGGGATGTACATGAGGTAAAATTAGAGATGCACAAAAAGTCTGAGCCCAAAAATTTGGTCCGACCCAATTTAAAAAAATACGAAAAAGCTAGACCCATGAAAGCCTGGTCCGGTCCGGGCCGGGCTTAAGGCCTTCAACCGGCCATATATTTTTAAATGAAGCCCGACCCGGCATGACCTAGTAAAAAGCCCGGGTCCGGCCCGATCTGGCTAAATGCCTGAATCCGGCCCAATCCGGATAAAAGCCTGAAATAGCCCAAATAAAATTCAATTATTAAAATATATTTACATGTCTATATATGTATGTATTTATATTTATTACAAATTAAAAATAGGTTACATACATATATCTTCACATATTACAAATCTATTAATTTTCTAAAAATCACCGAACTAATAGATACAAGTATATATATATATATATATATATATATAAATATATATATATACAAGTGTATATATATATATATATATATATATATATATATATATATATATATATATATATATACTGAGAAAAGTATTTTTAAAGACAACTTTAAGTAACTTACCTAAAGATACAAGTATTTTGAGAATAAAAGTTGAATGATATTTTGTAATAATAAAATTCACTCTATTACATTTATGAAAATGGTCTTGACGTTATATTGTAACATATCTTAATTTTAGATAATTACCTAAAGATGCCTTTAAGACCATTAAATCCTTATTAAATTTATATTAATAATTTTTATGAAAATTTAATTGAATTCGGATAGAGTCCGACCCGACCCGGTTCCTGCCCAATAAAAGCCTGACGTGACTCGCCTCCGGGCCTTAAAAGGCTCAAATATTTTCCGTAAGACCGGCCCGACCAAGTCAAAGTCTGGGCCGGGTTTTGACTAGAAAGCCCGAGCTTTTCTGAGCCCGATCAAAGCCTGGCCAGATGGGCTTTTTGTGCATCTCTAGGTAAAATGGACCTGGATATATTCAAAAAGTAGCTTAAGTTAACTTCTACCAAAATTGTTGTTATGTCTTCTCAACTCAAAGATCTTCAGTTGTCTACATCAAAACAACATGTAGACACACCGAAGAAAAAAAATAAAAACAAAGAAAAGAATATATACAAAGATAAAATATAAACTATAGGAAACAATTAACTCAGAATCAATATTGTCGCCTTCCTCGACAGCGACACCATTTTGTTGTCGGGTATTTTGGAGGGATATCGTTCGCTGTGAATGACTGTTATCAATACCAATTTCAAGTATATTATTTCTTACAATATATAAGTGTGGAGAAGAATTTATGAGTGTGTAATTATCATCTAATTTAATCTAATAAATAATTAACATAACTATATAATAAATATGAGAGATGATAATCCATTAATAAGGGTTCTTCAATTGACTATCATGAATATTTAATTTGTGTCTCTTATTTTGCTAAAAACAATCCTCTAATGATTATAAAGTCATCTCCCAAGGTAAATTATAATGCCTACAATTATCCATAGACTATTAAGCACCAATCTCATGGTCAAACAAAGTACATCCATACACTATTACGCACCAAGAATTATAAGTCTCGCAATTCGCATATCAATCTCCCGATCTAATACTTGAATCTTATTTATCATATCATGTACTAGAATTACAACTCCTCTCCCGATTTGTTATAATCCCTACAAATTCAATTAAAAGTTAGCTACTCTTTTAATTGTATAAAACTCTCAATGACGGATAAGCAAACCAAGAGAAATCACAATATAATCAAACAAACATAATAAACTAACGAATAATACTAAATTCCCGAATTAAGTGATTAACTACTCATGATGGATAAATATATATAAATTAATAACACAAACCATGAGCGTAAGAGTTTAAGTACAAAGAATACAACTAGAAGAAATCGGTTGAAGTCTGAATGAATCACTTCATTCCTTTCTTCAATCTCCCTCTCAAAGTGTTTCTCTCCCTTTCCTCTCCAAATTACGGCTAACTCTATTCTATATTATGATATTGTATGATGGTATATGATATATGTCTCTAATAATATATAAAACCCTAATATATTTATATGTTTTTATACTTGGATGGGCTTTTTTAGAGTCCTCCAAAGTGTAGAATAGAGAATTCAAACTAAATATGGAAGTTATAATATTACAAATCCTGTCCAGATTCAGGGCCTTGAATACCATCTTCAAGGTATTGAAAGTCATCTTTAGGGTCTTGAATATCAGCTTCAGGGTCTTGAAAGAATATGCCTCTTGGCTCCCTTTTTGCTCATAATTCTCTCAATTGTTCTTATAAATATAGAATATCATCTTAAGCATCCATCCAAGTTAAAACACTCTTAATACTATTAATTAAGGACCAATAATAACAAACAAAAGATAAATGGAGGAAAATATGATATAAAATGTATATAAATTTAGCGTGCATCAAATATCTCCACACTTATCCTTTACTCGTCCTCGAGTAAAATAATACTATCTAACTAATATCTAGTACCACTTCCATAGGTGATCACGGTTGCATTTGACATATGCAACAAGCCCTTTAAACCCCTAAGTAGCCCTAGTGGACGAGTGAGGTCTCGTGAGGGCCTATAGTGAATGTACCAACAAAATCCATCTAACTCAAATAAAATAGTATAGATGACAATGGAGACATGTATATCCAAACTTTCTATATGAATGTAAATGCATGAATGCAATTAAATGAATGAAATGTAGAGGATCTCAAACATAATAGTATATGTCAAGCCAGCAATAACCTCCAGAATATGCAACAAGTCTAGACATATCAAGCTCACAACATAATATCACAATGTAGTACACACAAGTATAGAGCATGTGTGTGTGCTTAGTTTAAAAACATGCTCTCTAACGAACCAAGAACAGAGACACACTAGTTTTAACATTACTGGTCACGCGAGTTAATAGCTCCCAAGTTGAGTACTAGAATAGATCTTAAACACTTCATTATTTAGAACTAGCCATCATTCAAGTTTAACAAGGGATTTCTATGTCTTCTTTTTCTGCTTCAAGACATTTTTTTATTACTCTGTCTAAGGTCGGGACAGTTCTCAAGGTAAGTGAGTTACGACCACCATACGACTGCACTATCTCATTCTTTTTTTAAGTCAAGTAATTCTCCAGTAACTAAGGGCAGTGAAAATTCACCAAGAAAAATTTATTTCTAGTACAGTTGCACTTAATACCAGCACATGTGCATGGATCGTCCCTTTCATATGACATTGCATTTGCCAACCATTGATCTCAAAGGAGTACTAGAGAAACGAAACGTAGATATAATGATATACTATATACAATACAGTACGAATTTTGAGTTTCAATTTGAAGTTCTATTTTTAATATACGAAAACACAATACTAAAATGCATGTTTCGCTTCTTTACTTTATAAAATACGTAAAAGAATGAATATTAATATACGTTTAAGTCTTGTTATATGCATATGCACATGCATCGCTACAAAATTATAATCGCTTGACACGTGAATAATCCTATCCAGTGTTTAAGTCTTGTTATATGCATACATGCACATGCACCATTGAAAGACTTGTAATTTTATATAAATATTTGAATAAACCGTACATATAAACGGGAATAAAAAAGTGATCTTAAGAAAAAAAGATCTTTCAGAAGTCAAAATTGATAGAATAACGATAATTATTCGAATGCAGTGGAGGGTCAGCTGTAGTTTAATTTTTATAACTGATTAATTTATTTAATAAAAAAATTATGTAAGATTTTAGTAATTAACAAAATCTCAAGTAATCTTTGAACCGTATAAATAAAACCCAATACCTGAACGTGAGCATTTAATGATTTTTGGTATAAACTTGAAAACCACATTGGCATCACGTGATAGTTGTCGATAAAATCTAAAACAAATAGTGCAGAGTCGTTTCACTTGTATTTTCCTCTAGGGAAAAAAAAATCACTTGTACTTGAATGCTGCATCTGCATGGCATGTGTCTATGTTTTTCTGCCTTCTCTCATCACTTGTTATTTTTGGACATTTGCAGTGCGTTGATTACAATAAAAACCAAACGAAAACTAATAAGTTGTGCATCTATTGACCCAACTCATATGACAAGACACTAGTGTTTACATTTATCAGGAGTATGTCCAGGCAATGCCCAACAATATACACAAATATGTGTGTGTGTGTGTGTACTGTTGTGTAGTTTACTAGTGTTGGACTGTTGGTTTTATCTCAGGTCAATAATTAACCTGTACTGTACAAATTTCTCAGGAATGACTTGTTAAACAGAAATATATTGTTTTGTCCCAACTAATGTGAGGTAACCCAACAATATTCTCCCCGCATACCATTCGACTATCCATGTACTATGAGATAGCATACCATTCAATGATCCATGTATTATGAGATCGGATTACAAACTGTGACTCGATACACTGAAAGTAGCTCCCTGTATACATCACTCGACTATCCATGTACCGTAAGAGTTGCCCCTTCTATACATCAGTCAATTATCCATACCGTAAGACTGGATTTATATATTACCAATCAACACATTAAGATAAGCTCTCCTTATACTATGTTATCCAGTACCCTAGGCCTATTCTGGAGCTCAACATACCACAGTTGACTGCTATTGAATCTATCCCCACCTCAGAACATTGATAATACAGGGAAAGGTGGTTGAATATATAAAAACACACAAGAAAAGAAAAATATATTTAGGTTTGTCATACAGTGAGCAGACTAATTTGGGCCCTGGTGGCCTTTAGAAGGACATGTTCGAACATTTGTTTTATACGTGAATGGTTCAGGAGAGAAGACCCTACTATTTTCCATGATAAATTGATTACACAACAGACCAGGCATGTGAAATAGAAAAACATACTGCAATACCATAATAAGTCACAATTTTCCATGTCAAAGCTTTCCGACAAAGACAAATCAACAAATTCGTCAATCCACAGTAGGGGTAAAAGCATTTCACATACTGCACCTTTCCGCAATTTGTATAGCTTTATTTAAATGCTACAATATCAACTTGCTGATCGTGCACCAAGGACGATCAGGATTTTTTTTTGTGCGTATTGTCAATAAAATGATCAACACCCTAAATTACTTGCAGATTTCAGGACTAGAGCTGACACTCTGCTTAGGAGGAGGATCCTAGCTGATATTTACTACTCTGTTTACATCAAGTTTGCTGACATTATTTTCTGTAAATTTCCTCTAGCAAACATGGGAAAAATGTAACTTATATAGAATTAACAGTGTTACTTGCATCAGACGAGCTTCTTTGATCATGAAAAGCATCTCATCCTCTGTAAAGTGAAAAATACTACTCATTACATTGCTAATTAAGTAATCATATGGTCAGAAACTATTGCACTGGAAATAAATAATACCTGTCTTTCAATCTCAATAGCAGATGCTGCAAACCTCCTCCTCAGCATCGATTTCTCCTGTACACAGGTTTCCATTTCGGGATCTAGCATAGATATTACCCCAAGCAATTTTACAAACAATTAAAAAAGAAATATATAATATAATTTTTGACATGATTCTATGAACCATCTTCCTAAGATTCAGTAAAGTAGATCCCCGAGTAGGTATTATATTATTTGTCACTCTTTAAATTTTAAAAGATCCTCAGAAAATTACAAGTATAATGTATCATGCTACACATTTAGTCTGATAAATTGACACCACAGATGAGAAACAATCCCGCAACAATGCAGGGATCTCATGAAGCCCATTGTATAATATAAACAAGAGAACTATCTAAAAGCAAATGTAGAAAATCACAAACCAGTTTTTCTTTTTGATGAAAATGTCTTTATATTCGTGAGTAGACTACGGCCTATGAGACCAAGGCAAGCTTCTATAAATGGCAGTTTCTAATCAGTTGTCTTTCTATATTTTAACTTGATATTCTATTAAAACAGGTATAGAAATTATATGTACTCTACCAGTTATATGGTCAATTCAAAATTATGAGCATTTGATTGTCATATTAGTTAAATTATAAAAACTCAAATCAGCAAAGATCATTTATTTGTTCACGTAGTCCTTTGCAACATTGTTTTTTTATTTGGGGTACAACAGTAAAGTGCAGAAAATTAAATAATTACACACCCATGCCTCCACTAAGTCTTGAACCCTTGACCATTTATTACCAAGAAAAGAGGGATATCTGCTAGCCTACAAAGCCAAGGGATATAATTCTTGAAGATATGTTGGAGGTCTTGTTACAAAATGTTTTTCTCAATCAATATAACTACATATCATTTGGGCTCTGTTGATATGATTCTTACAGAGGTATAGGAAAAGAGAGGAGAGTATGAGATTTCAAAGAACATAAACCTATATTCAAATTGTCACTAGAAATACAATTTGAAAATAACAATGAATGCGTAAAAGGCAGGATATTACAGTGATAATAGGAGTACAGAATACAAAAATATTGTGTTACCTTCAGGATTATTTGTGATTTAAGTAGAGCTACAATTTGAATATAATAATGAATGCTTAAAAAGGAGAAATTATTAGTAATAAACTGATAATAGTACAGAGTACAAAGATATCATGTTACCTTCTGGATTTTTTGTGATATGAGTAAATAGTTTTATTTGTGACTTTTATTCTTAACCAAGTAGACACTTTAAAGGCAATTAATGGATGCATAATCTATAAATTTATGACCAAAAATATTTTCATAGTTTACCTGACTAAACTGACAGTCTATACCAGGGTTCCACAAGTAATTTCTATAAATGTATTTTTGATGACGAAACAATATTCACAAATCATATTTTTGATGACACATCTTACCAATCATATTTATTAAAATTTTACAGTCAACTAGTATACAAGATTAACAGTTTAAAATCATAATGGGTGGAGTCAGAAAGAAGAGTAGCAAGAGTTTCATCTTTAAAATATTGTTTTTTATTTTCACTGATTATTATATTTATATCTCATCCCAAAGACCATATCAGTTTCTCTAATTCTTAGGAACATATTTCCGAATAGAGAACATAAAATATTAACAGTTCGAACATATTTTTGAGGTTACCACAAAGTAGGATATGAATATAATAATGAATACTAAACAGAGAAGAAATCTCAATCATAACGAGAGTATCAAACAATCATGTCGCCTATTTAAATTATTCATATTTAATGTTTATAATCATTAGCAATAAATTACTCTAATGTATTATTTTTGGAATTGAAATTTCTAATCAAGTAAAAGGAAAAACATCATTTCTAGAGATTACAGCCTGAAAAAAGTAAGCGCCAAACAAGCTCTTTATGCATCAATATAGATATCTATCACTACAGTGGCCTGGAGTAGAGTACGTAACATTATCTCCAATATCTTTGTCTGTTAAGAGTGAAGCATAGGAAATAAGAAGATAAACGAACCATGATAATGCAAAAAACACTATACATTAGGCAGATTTAGGATTTACAAAAACACGAGACCAGAAATTAAGATGATTCTGACACACGGTTCTATGAAATTTTCATAAGTGAAATTTCATATCTAAGATGATAATCTGTTATTTGTACCACGTACCAACAACACAAAAACAACAATCTAATAGACACAGAAAAGAAAATCGACTGGCAATAGCGTTTTGATGTTACAGAAAAATACTGGTTCCTGTTCTTAGTACAGTAAAATGTTAGAAATCCTAGATCTTGGTTAAATAAAATTTAGATTTCTAAACAGATAATTCAAAGAGAAGGACATATAAATAGGATGGATTCTCACCATAATAGTAGGATGACAAAATGGTTATGCGCTCAGTTGGCTGTAAGAAAAATATATAGAATTAGTTTATTGTGAAGAGCATTTATGAGGTACAAAAAGTCCAGCACTTTTTTTTTGCAATTCTTAAATTCTTAAACCTAACAACAGTCGGATTTTATAAAGATGGAGTGGTACCATTACAAAAATCCCTTCACGGCGTGTAGGAAGTTGCTCGAGCTTTTTTAGTGTGTCGTCACCTTTAGTAAGTTTACCGAATATCGCATACTACAGAAAGGTGCTTGAGGTAAACATGAATGGATCAAATTCACAATGTAATAATTTTATACGTTGTTAGCTACTGCAATTACCATACCTGGCCATCTAGATGTGGTGCATCCCCTAGAAGTATTGAAAATGAGGATTGGGCACTATTTGGATCTGATACCTGCACCAAATCATGGCTGTTTAACTGTTTAAGATGCTAGCAAGAAAAATTATTTTGCCCTCATACCCATGTCGACGAGACAAAACATAGGCGTGGGTATTCGTTGTTTAAGATGCTAGCAAGAAAGATTATTTTGCCCTCATACTCATGTAGACGAGACATAACATAGGCGTGGGTATTCAATCTGAGTCAAATCTTTCATATTGGAGCTGGAAACTTTATCGTGCAACAATCTAAGTTCAAAATAGTATAAAAGACCTTAGAACAACTTGTTTGTAGTGTGTATGGTCCATGGATGACTTTTATGGATAGTGTGTACGGTACATGGATGACTTTTATGTGTTATCCTTTGATGTTATACCAAGGATATGACGTATAATCTCACGTGCATGAGTTTTATTGGTAGATGACACTACTTTTTTTAGTTTAAAATGAATTAAGGACCCATAAATTTTCACTTGTGTTAGGCTGCCGAGTCCCCGCGCTTGTGTCCAATTCCGGATCCACATCCAAGAATCATTATTTTTTTTAAACTAAGGATCTGAATTGGATCCTCACCACACCAATCCAATTTCAGATCCACATCCAAGAATCATTATTGTTTTCAAAGCAAGGGTCCGACTTGATCCGCACCCGTCCAACACCCGTACCTGAGTCGGGTCAAAATGAGGTATAGCAAGAACTGTTCAAGTCATAATGTCCTCGAGAACGAGGAAAAAGATATCACTTGTAAAATTTTTGAAAATTTGTGGAGTTTGATATTAAGTCTATACTTGAGTTACTGATGCACTCTGATGCTTTATGTTCAATTACTGTGGTAACATGATGCATTAGACATTTAACGGAATTTACGTCCTCTGTAGAAATATAACAATACTATACAATACATAATGTCAAGATGAACATAAATCATGAGTTCATGATAATGCATAAAGGGAATGGAACACAAGCCAGACAAAACTATTTTAGTGTGCATCTCCTCGTGTTTCTTAAAGCACTGATTGTATTGAAATATGAAGCTGGACACATAATGAAATTGTATTTCAGTGATCATTACAAAAACCTTGTATGTACCACATTTAGCAAAATATAATCACCGGATTTTCTTTGAACTTCAAATACATTATTGATCTTGCAACTATGCTTATACATAATATTACAAAATTAAAAGCTAGTTACCACAAAATTTATACATAATATTACAGAAAAATAGATATAAATAGTTACAAGCCTTACCTCCCCATCGAAAGAATACCTCTTACATGCTTTACATCACTAAATTCACCAATAACAGTTTTTTCAGCTTCCACCCTTTGCTCTTCATTCATGGGAGCTAACCTTCCGTTGGCGACATCAGCCACTTGGGCAACAAACCCATGATCTACCTGTAATCTCTAACACTTCAATTAAACAGATTTTGAACAGTAGAACAATGATCCTTGGAAAAAAACCCATCTTTTAAGGCTCAGTAGGGTACCCGAAAGAAATGGTTGGTGTTATAGCCTCCCAAGCGAACAAGTTTGTAGATATGCTCAACTGTTTTGAGAGCAACACTAGGAAAGAAACCAAACTCAATATCTCCATAGTTAGTCTGCAACAAAAGTATATTAATTATTAAGACATACCAAAAGCACGTATTGATATTTACACTGGTCGGCATAGATTTCCACTTAAATGCAGGGGCGGAACTAGATATAATTTTGAAAATATTGATAATTCAAGTAATTGTGAAAGAGTTTCAAAACATTTATTAAAAAAGAATCGCATTCTGATCATTTAAGATTTTATCTGAAAAAATGTTGTTGCATATATTCATTTAATTTCATCTCTCTCATATATTTTTATCAGATTGGTGAGAGAATCAGACCCCTCTTGGCAAACATCCACGTTCACTTTTGGCTTGAATGTTATGTCACAACTACGAGAATGGTTAAAATTTATGATTCTTAGGCCAGTACATAAGAGTGAGCAAGTGGCAATGCAAACACTATTGTCTTAACAACCAAACTGCAAGACGGAAAGCATGAACAGTTTTGCATACAGATATATACATAACTTGATATAGTTGTAAATATTAATAAAGTTAGTCTGATGGCCAATATTTTGAAGGTCTTTTTCTTAATTTAAATATCTATGCCTTGAGATATTTTACATGATTAATTACTTGTGATTACTAACTAAAGCAAACCTGTTTTAGCAGTGTACATGTCATATGCATTAAGTTCGAACTGTCTGTAATCAAATACAGTACCTAGTACAAATTACTAGATTACTGATTCAGTCAGAATTGCTAGCTCTAGATGCAGAAAGATTGTCCTGGTGCTTAGGTCATCAAAAAACTGTCTAGATGTTTCTTTATGCAATGTAAATATTAGGCAATTAGCATATGTAAAGAATAAAAACCTAAAACGAAGGAAAAAGGAAAAACTTAAAGCAAACTAGGTCATTAACAATACGGAATCATGAATTAAACCAAGTAACTCATTTTCCAACAAACTATTAGATTTTTTCTCACTACAGGGTAACTAAAACTATTATAGCAAAGGTTGGATCGCCCAAGTGGTACTCTCATCTCATTTGTAAGGCTATAAGCCAAATTATTAAATAAAAAAAAGTTAGCATCAATAATCATAGATCAAATTTCCCATCAATATATTCACAAGCAATACCAATATGAATATCTATATGATTTATTAATTTGTATTTACATAAATATGTAATATAAATTATTTATATTAATAATAAATATACTAACCATATACAAAGTCTTATTAGGAAATTCAAGAATTGTATCAAAAGTCGAAACTTTATCATTCAAAACAAGAATTGAAGGATTAGTATTGATTAGTGAACCTGAAAAACGACCCGGGCACATCCAAGTTGAGGTTCCTGAGAAGAAGCTGCAGGGGTAAAAACAATGCATACAAATAGCATAGTATATATCATTGATATAGATACAACTCTATATTTACTAATTTTTCATCTTTCATTCACTTGAAAAACAAAATTAACAGATTATTAGATTAAAATTCAGGACCCCATTTAAATACTGCTTTACTGGAGTCTTACTTGGAAGATGAACAATTTTATTTAATTATTTAATTTAATTATAAAGAAAAATTGTAGAAACAGAAAAAAGGGTTAGTAGATATGTTTTTTGCTGTATATTTGGGCCAAAACATAAGAGAAATTAAATGGATATATTTACTATTGTGTTATAGGCTCAATAGGCATAGTTAAGTTCGCATATATTGTGAGCCTATGGGTTTCTGGGCCTTCTCTATAGCTTGTCAGTTGTATTTTGGAAATTTCTCTTATAAGGTAATAGTGTTTTTGCCCGTGCTCGCACACAGTTATTCCTCATATATATTTTTTAAATTTCTTATTAAACAACTAATTATTGACACTCATCGAGTATCATAGTTTAATTTTCATTATAAAATATTTGATCGATATAAATCTTGTTCCGGAATAAACAATAATAATATTACAATCATTATCATTATTAATGGAAGCCCGAAGGAATAAGAAAATCAAATCATCAAAATATAAATTTTCCTTAAAGTAGATATAAAAAAATATCAAACCAATAATTCTTAATAGCAAAACCGTTCAAACAAATTATTGATTAAAATGCATAATCTTCAAGTCCTAAATCTTTCATCCAAGCTTTTAAATCACTCACGGCAAGTATTTTTTCCCAGAAAAATACAATAGTCATTTTTCCTGCAAAACGAAAAAAAATCAAAATATTTTTATTCATGTATATTTAGGTATTCAAATAAGATTTTAGTTATGAGAAAAAAAACCCTAAGATTGACCTTAGGAAAATTACATCAGTTTAAAATGTTTTCTAGTGTAAAAAGGTTGTGGTATTTTTATAAATATATAAAATTTTATGTAATTACAATAAAGCCCTAATGTATTTATATAAGAAATTCTTTTAATCTTAGGTAATTATTTAAAGTCATCCTTAGGTAATGATTGGAATGTATTAGACATTAAATTACCACTTTTATTTTCTTGGTTGTGTAATTTGTGGTCCCATGTGTGTCCTACCCATCCGACAAATGAATCACATTCGACTGAAAGAAAATTAGAATGAATTAAGTTGAAGATATATAAATCCGCATGTGATCAACCTTCAAATGCTTTAATAAATCAAATACATAGAAATGTAGAAATAATATGAAATTCCTCGATGACAACTTACATCCGCAGAAATTAAAGTAGAATACACTGATATCATTGCTCCGAACATTGCAGAACTTGAAGTATTAGTGTCCAAAATATCAACAGCATAATAGAGTCTACTCTTTGAAACAATATTATC
Organism: Oenanthe sinensis; assembly: GCA_028671895.1. Taxonomy (NCBI): domain Eukaryota; kingdom Viridiplantae; phylum Streptophyta; class Magnoliopsida; order Apiales; family Apiaceae; genus Oenanthe; species Oenanthe sinensis. The sequence continues at coordinate 4,733,702 of CM053809.1, read as the reverse complement.
TTTAGAAATTTCTAATTTTAATTTGAGGTCTCTCCCGACCAGAGTTTTGATTTGTGGAGGAAAACCAGTAGTTTAAGTCTGTATAAGGTAAATTTATCAATTTTTGTTGTTATACATGTGGAAAAAAAAAGTTATCCATGACTACACCTATTTCTGGGCTTACAAAATGTACCTTGATCATGTTTGCTTGCAATTTGGTTACAGAAGTTCCAACCATCCTTCTGTCAACACGATCCTTTAAAATGATATTGTATGCTTCTATGGTATCCTCACCTAGTATCACACGAGTTTTACTTATTTATATATGGTATGTGCACAATAATAATGATGTTTTATTTTCATAATTCTATTTTAATTATTTTTTATGATATAGTGAAAAATTGAAAATTTTATTCGTGCCATCAAATTTAACCATTTATTATCTCGTTTCGAATGTAATTGTATTCATTTATATTCAAGTTAGGAGAATAATATTCAAATTAAAATATAATATTATATAACATGTACTTATTTGAAAATGAAAATCAATTAAAGATAAAATATCATAATAGAACATATGAATTCTAGACTGAAACATATTCAATTATATATTAAAATTTGACGATAAATTATAAAAATAATGATATTACTACTACTAATAATAATAATAATAATAATTCAATTGTGGACATAATTGTTTTTCATTTATAGTTGAAATCACATCGAATTGTAAAAGGTTGTCTTTGTAAAATAGATATGATATATGACTACATGAAGATTATAAAAATAGTCAAAGAAGGAATAGTGTTTACTTAATATATACTACACCATTTTTGGCATGTAGTCACGAAATTTTTCAGTGTTAGTAGTCAAAGTGTTACCATAGATGGCGTAAAATTGATCTATGTTATGTATAGGCTACACATTTTTTTAGTGGTACCGTTGATATCACTTGCTGTAACTATAAAAGTGATTGAGTATATAGAGTAACACTAAAATTGTTGTTACCATTGGTATTAAAAAATTGTTACAGTAGGCTATGAATAAATAATAATTTAATTTTTAACAAAAAGTGTGAATTGAATATTTATTTAATTTTAAAATTAATTTAAATAAAATAAATGATGGGGGTTTTATAGAAAGAAAGAGTCCACCAAATATATGATTTATTTATATTTTATAAATATTAAAATATTCTTTTAAATTTATAATGAATAGATTTTATTTTAAAATTTAAATAGAATAGTTTTTGAAAAATAATAAATTTTAATTGAAATTACTAAATCATTTACTATAGAAAATAAAAGCTTATAATAATTATAAATTGTTAAAATTTAATTAATATAATAAATCTATTATCATAATTTTAATATTAATAACTTTAAAAAAATTATACCTTTTTAAATTAAAAAAAAGATAAATATAAATAATATAAAACATTTGAAATATTGAAATGCTAGAAGCGACAAACCCTCAAATTTAGAATAGAACAAAACGTACGCAGTCTTCCTACCTCACTCTCGTCCCTCTCTATCTGCTTAGAACGAAACTCAAAAATTAGGGATTAATCAATTTGGGGATAACAAGATTCAAGCAAAAGTTTCAATCTCAAATAGTTTCAAGCAAGTTTGGGTTCACTTTTCGCACTTCAATCTTCATTATCGTTTAAGGGTTCAATTAGGATTTAAGTAAAAAATGGGTTCAATTATGGTTCAAGCAAAAGTTTGGGGGTTCAATTAGGGTTCTTCGCACTTCTCTCTTTGTTTGGCTTCGATTTTGAGGTACAAACCTCTTACATCTTCGATTTGAATTAAGATATGTGTTTACTAGTAATTTTGTTTGTATTTGTGTTTACATCTTTGAGTAATTTTGTGTTTACATCTACGATTTGGTTTGTATTTGTTTGTGTTTGTTTGTTTTGTATGTCCCTCTCCCTCTCATCATCTCCCTTTCACCCTCTCTCTCTCCCTCTCTGTGAATGAGTGTGTCTCTCATTCTCTCTCTCTCCCTGTCCAGTTTTCAATTTATTTATTGTTGAAGACTCTAGGAAAAGTTCTTCAATTCCCTCTCTAAATTGAAAGTTGATTGGAATGGCATTTCATGTTTCCACTACTGATGTCTCATTGGTTGACCTCACTACTAGGCTTGAAAAGGCAGGTCATGAAATCAATGATGCTATGAAGTAAGCATCACTCAGCCTGTTTAGTTTTTATAGTTTTATAGTTTCTATTTTGCATAATGCAGCCCAAATATAAGGTTTATCAATAAATTGATATGAAACAAATAGATAAAAAGAGTTGTAGTCCTGCTCTCCCGCCTTCTTCCTTTAATTTGATTGTTTTACAGAGAGGAAGCCAATGGTAATTTGAAAGGAATACTTGGTTACACCGAGGATGATGTAGTCTCAACCGACTTTACTGCTTGTCTTGTTATTTCTAGAAGTTTTTCTTATTATTTCAACTAATATTTGTAGAGATTTTTCTTTTACATGTATTCATTCCTGAAACATAGTATAGCAGTGATGTTTCTTTTTTCATTTCGATAGAAAAATGAAACTAAGTGTTTTCGAAGAATACTATGATATGTCTAGTTGCTACCGGGAAACTCCAAATTTATCTTTTTGCTTATAGATTGATGTTATCTATAAATAATTATTTCACACACTCTTCATGGAAAATAGATTTTCTGGAAGATATACTTGATGAAAAATTACTACTGGGGATCCTACAATGTAGAAAATTAAATGTATTGTGTGTTAAAAGGAATTAAAACTTGTGTTTTTAACAATTTGGAGTCCTATAAACACATGTAATGTATATAATTTTATTTTAATTTCCTTGACTCTAAGTTCATATTTTCAAATTTATATTTATATTTGTTTTAGTATTAATCTCGACTTGTATCGATTTGATGTAAATACTATCTATGCGTGTAGAAATGGCAGAAGTGAAGAAGGTGTTGTACTTTGTAAGGTGTTGTAAATGAAAATTTTGTAAGGTGTAGTAGAGACCAAGAAAACACTTATGTCATTTCTCCTCTCATCACACATAATTCAATACTTTTTCTCTGGTAAGTTTTTTTTTCCAATTATACATTTTTTTTATGTATATGTTTATGTGGATCCTGAAGGAACTCAAGGATCTTCAGAAGGATCCTCCTACCTCTTGCAGCATTAGTATACATATACATATACATATATATATATATATATATATATATATTATTAACTTATGAGTTGTTTGATTACTGTTAATATTGTGTTAAGTATCTCAATTATAGATATTGGTTCTTATAATTGATTTTGGTGGTGATTCTTTCAATAATTCTTTGTTGGATGTCTAATTATATTATTAATTTATCGAATTTCTCACTTTCGAAACATGATTCAATATCTTTACTCGTCTAATAGGTTAACATGATATATGAAACTATCCAGGTTTAAAGAAAATGGATAAGGTATAATACATACCAGTTACACACTATACAAGGCAGAGCAATATAACATAGTTATCTTTAGAAAGACACATTATATGCTTAATCACTGTATTGAAATGGTCTATTGTAACTTTTGAGAGAAAATGAGCCAATCTACTGATGCCAGCAGCACTTTCTTTCGAATATTGTAACTTATCTAACGAAAATGACCTCAAGCCTGCAATTTTGCGTAGAAGAACTGAAACAGATAAGAACATAAAGTTAAAATTATATTACCTAAAAGTTACATGTAAGTATTAGGTTTTACTACAAGCAGATATATGAGTCAATGATCGCATTACAGTCATAATATGTGGTGGTTTTAAATTCTTTGATCTCAAGCTGAGACCTTGGGATGAAGTTCTTGGTCAACCATGTTTTGAAAACTCTGTCAAACTCTACTTTGTGTTCCTTCTGTTACTAATTCTAAATATTTAACTTTGACATTGATTGACCAAGTGGTAATGGACTTCCTTTTCCCATTATTCTTCTATTTTATAAATAAAAGAAATCAATTCAATGAATTAATTTTATTTCAATTAAGTTTTTTCCATCATTTTTATCGTTATATTTGCAATAAGCGCTAATATCTTGAAGCCTATTTTTCCAGACATTTAGATGCATATATAGTATTACTGAAATTGCAGTAGGTTGTTTAAAATGTTGTCTTGTATTTCTTTAAATATTGAAACAGTTGGACTACTTAAGGTGTGGTGCATGTTGTGTGCTATAATGCCCTATTTATGAAATTTTTCACATCTGCCTTTTTAAATAATATCTCTCTCTCTCTCTCTCTCTCTCTCTCTCTCTCTCTCTATATATATATATATATATATATATATATATATATATATATATATATATATATATATATTATCATATAGAATTCCATTATAAAAATGTACATCAATTTGTTAAGTATTGCCGCTTGAAGCAGTTTGCACTTTGGGTTTGTTCTTTTCCTTTTCACTTTTGTTTTACTAAGTTCGCCATGCTAGTTCTGATTACTTATCTGTAATGTTACTAAAAGAGAAATTTAATCTATCACGGGCCTTGGCTAGCTAGTTCTCTTGACGAAAAATGGCTGGCTGAACTCAGATATCAATTACATACCATGGATGTGGGTAAGAACAAGGCAACTAGCCTTGAAAAAAATGAGTCATTAGATCTTAGTCCTTACATAAGTTATAGGTTGTTATTGTGTTGTTCATGTGTACATGTTCAATGCAAGATATTTAGATAATTGTATTTATTATATAATTCATTTATCTGGAAATTGCTATAGAATCAATGATTGCAAGGAATACATTAATTTTCTTTACACATTCTTTTATTAATTACTCATGAAGTTCATTTTACACAACTTATGCATGGTTTACGTGGGCAATATTGATGCTTCAGGACTAGAGGATCACTAGGTAATTTGTCATTTTTCACTTGAAAACTATGCATGTGTGTTTTGTTTTCACAAATATTTTGAAAGTTTAGATGATACTTGATAGCCTTTTCTTCTTATTTGTGAAAACTTCCCTGAGGAGGAATACTGGATCAGACATATATATAGATGAATTCCATGTTAAATCAGAAGCACAGAGACAAAGGGTAGTAAAATGACCAGAGGAGTTGTTCAAAACCTTTGCAAGGTAAATTTGTTTCTCTTTAATTTTGTCTTACCAGCTAGCTAGTCTTTATTCACCTTTTAATCTTAGTAAATTATATACCTTTTATTTTTATTGTTTTTGGTCCTTAGCCCGTTCTTTCTGCAAAGATTAAATTTTGATGTTGAGAAAAATTTGTCTGGGTAAATTTGTTTCTCTTTAATTTTGTCTTATCAGCTGGTCTTTATTCACCTTTTCATCTTAGTAAATTATACAACTTTTATTTTTGTTGTCTTAGGTCCTTATTGCGTTCCTTCTGCGAAGATTAAATTATGATATTGAGAAAGGTTTGCCCCCAAAGAAAGATACCTATACTCAAGGTTGGCATGTCCCAAATGTAAAAGTAGTACTATAAAGATTTATTGCAGAAAGGTCTTGAGGTTATAAATGATGATAGTTAGCGCAAGTTCCTTCTAAATATAGTGATGCAGTTGTGATGTACTTGGATTATACAGTTGTGATGTACTTGGATTATACGGATTAGTTACTAGTGCCTCTAATATTTTGTGTAAAATGTTGAAAATTTCTGATGCTGTTTTTGTGAATGTTTGGCAGATTTATAATGGGAAATGATATATTCAGGTGTTATATTGTCTTTTTTTTATATAAAGTGTAGGTAAATAGTCTTCTAAAGTGTAGCCATTGATTTAGATTATTGATATTCATGTGTAGGTAAAGATCTTAAAAAGTTTTGGTAAAAGTAAAAAGTGTTTATGAAATAAGTGTTGCCATAATTAACAGGGTGTTGTCATTAAAAATAAAATATTTCCAAAATTAGTGTTAGAGTAGCTTAAGTGGTGTTACCATAGGATTTTTGGTAACAAAAGTATTGATGTTACAAAAAATAAAAATAAAAGTGTGATCATAGATCTATGGTCACAATTTCCAAAATGTTACCAAAAACATAAAAGTGTGACCATGGACCAACTATGGTTACACTTTTGTCGTTGTAACCGTAAACTCGAAAAATGTTACCCTAGACTTCTATGGTAGTGCCGATATTGGTGACGGAGCCATTTTTGGCAAAAGTGTTACCATAGCCGTTTTCCTAGCCTATAGTTACACTTTTTTCGGTTTTTCATACTTTTTTTTGGTGTGACTAAATTATTAAGAAATTATTATCTTGTCTTCTTTCAAAAGTTTTGTCAAAGTTGTGAATAAGTTTTTTAAAGTTCTTATAAAATAGAAATATTAAGTTCAATTATATGCCAAAAAATAGTATTATATAGTATTCTTATAAAATAGAAAAAGGTAGTACTTATCAAATTAATATCACATCTCCATTTAATATAATTCTATGTTTAATATTACCGTATTTAACACTGGCTCATTGCTATAAAAAAAATAGGTAGTTTCCAAAGGATATATCACTACACACAAAATTATGTAATATGCTACTAATTATTTGGACTCAATAGGTATAGCCCTTAATAAACATGCCTTTCTTAGAATCATCGCTCTCACCATCAGCAGTGTACTTGCCAAGTTGTATTCTAATACGATACTCGTATTTTTTATTGAGAACAAAAATGTGAACGGTGTAAGTTGTAACAATTTTATTCTAATTTTGAATATAATGAAATAAAAAATTCGTAGTAGAATAAGATTTTCACAATCTTATAACTTTTCGCTAAATATGACTTTTTTAATTATATAATGAATAATTTAATATTACTCAACGTCGCTTCACGGTGCCGTCTCACATTTTATTATTATTAAAGAAAAAATTTAAATCATAATGAAATTAATTTTAAAATAATTTCAAGTATTATATTTTACTAATTATAAAACACTAAATGATATACCAATTGAAATAAAATATGAAATATTAAATGAGACAATTTTAAGTCCAAACAAATATAAAACTACAAAATATTAATTTTTACGTTTAATATTTTACTTAAAATAAATATTTTTATTTAAATTTCATATATTTTTGAAAATTTGAATTATTGATAAATAAGTTTTAAAAAACATAATCAGATAATATTTTATACTGAGTATGAAAATATAAACGATCCAACAGTTTTTTGATTGATTTAGTTAATTAATTTTTCTTTCAATATAATTCTATTGTAGTATAATATTATTTGGAGATGGACGCACAAACCCGTCTTACAGCATAAATAACTATTATTGGAGGAAAAGTTAAATTACTGAGATATAAATTATGGAAATAGATATCATATTTTTTATTGAGCATAGAAATATAAATGGTATAATACTTTTAATCTCATTTTTAGTGCAATGAGATAAAAAATTCTTAGTAGAATACGATTATCATTATTAGTAGTTTTTCGCTTAATATGACTTTTTTAACAATATAGTAAACAATTCCATATTACTTGACGTCGCCTAACAGCGCCATCTCGTATTTTTTTATAATTAAAGAAAATTTTAATTAAAATAAAATTATTTATTAAAATAATTTCCAAATATTATATTTTACTATTATAAAACACTAAATGATAGCCCAATTGAAATAAACTATTAAAAAAATTTGCGCTTTGCCCTCTTCAACGTCCTCTCTTCATTTGCCATTTTCAAAATCAAGTGCTTGAGGCAACTGGTTAAAACCGAAGTAGAACTTAGAGATGTATGCAATTAGCAAGTTTAAGGCCTGTGAAAAAATGTGAAATAATTCGGTCCAGAGAGGTCAATAGATTAGTAATATTACTAAATTTTTAAATGGTTTTTTTAGCTCTTCCAAGCCAATGATGAACTCCTGTTCCTGAGCATCACTTGGAAGAACTTCCAAACTCTTGACGAACGTTATGCAAGAGGTTGAGGAAAAAGGAGTCACAACCAAGTCATCTGTCACCATAAACAATGTTTGCACCCGTACAGATCTTCTGCCACAATTTGGGATTGCCACAAATTCTTTTACATTAGAACTTGTATCATTAGAAATTTTTCAACTGTTTTTTTTAGAGAGTAAAACAGGGTGGACACATTTACTGTATTTTGCTAACGTAGGATATTGTAGCATTTTTTCATCTCATGTGAAATTAAATATTCTGCAACATTCGGATCCAATATGCTCTGATATGTATTTACAATACCAAGTGTTGGAGCACAATTAGTACCTTACCAAATTGATAACTTTTCATAAAGGTAGGAGGAGAAAACTAAACAGAAAGTCCATCAAATAGCTTGTGCTTTCAATTCATCCGGCAAATCTCTAAGGACTTGATTAAACTGAGCCATATCTTCTGCATTACGTTTGCAAACTCTGTGTTGACCTTGTCACTACTTTATTAAGAATAGAACTATTCGAATATCTTAGCATGCACTCTTGGTACCACACTCCAGCAGTCTTTTGGCATTCATGCTGATGCTCTTGAAAGTTTCAGCTCCATCCAAGAACTAAAAGCTATAATTATATAAAACATTAAAGGGTAAAATATTATTCAACACAATGTGTATGGTTCATTATATAGTACTGTGATTTGAAAGTGCACTCGGATATGGAATTTCATACACAACATTTTGCCATGCAAAACACTTTGCGAAAATTAAGGAGACCTTAGCGAACCTAGCAGGAAAAACAAACAATATAGATAGCCAATGCAGGGGAATTCCCCTTAGATCAGTTATAATTGGGAAAAGTAGTTCTGGCCAAGTTTTTGTACCGGCTCCTTGTTCAAAAAAGTCTCCACTCGCTGATCCCTACAAATCTATAGATGGAGGGAATAACAAAAACGTAAAGGGGCTTGGCTTGGTTCACCCTCCCTGGTACATCCTACGACATTAGAGTGATATTTCGGCTGTTCCCGTTCCACTCGCGAGAAACGAATCTTTACCCACCATGGAGTGGGGAAAAGAAGAGTGAGTTAGTGGGCTTCTTTAACCGGTTTTCTTTGAGCGTTCCCCATGAATAAAAACAAATTAGGATTTTTAAATTACATTTTAGTTAAAAATAATTATTAATTATATATTTAATGCTTTTATTTACTTGAAGGGATTATTAATTATTAACCGAAAAAAATTTGAATTTATATTTAAAATATAATAACATCCAACCCATAATTAATTGAAAGTAAGGCTTAATAGTGTTAGAAAATGAAAATTTTAAGTCATATTTTATACTCCCTCCGTCCCGGCCAAATGTTTACATTTGGTCCGGGCACGGAGACCAAGGATAGTGGGTGTAATAGTGATTTTATTGTTAAAATAAATGAAGTAGTGGGTGTAATAGTGTAAAGTGTTGAAAAAGTGGAGTGAAGTAGTGGATGTAATAATATATTTATTGTTAAAAGTTACTATTTTTAGTAATGTAAAGAATTGGGTGGGACGTCCCAAAAAGGAAAGTGTAAAGAATTGGTTGGGACGGAGGGAGTATATGTTCTTGATGTAATTTCCGGAAACTAACTATTAGAAGTTGTTCCGATCCTTGCTATGAGGACTTAAACTTTCATATTTGGATCTAATACATTTTCTTAGCAGAATCCATAAATAAATTGAGTTGAAGTTGCTTGCTTGAAATGTGTTATGTGGGGTTTGTCTCACATTGAATTTGTAAAGGAAAAATAATAAGTTTATATAACATCTTGTGTTAGTATTGTTTATAACTACTAGTGTAATTAGAATGCTTATATCACATGATGCTATTGAATATTTTATATCTTTTAATTACAAATTTATTTGATTTATTTATATTGATATATTTAATATTAATATTAAATATATTGAGTAAGGATTATTTTAATAATCAGACTCTATATATATATTGCAATATTAATATTTCTTAATCTGAATAATATAAGTAACAAATAAAACTCATCTTGCAAAACTCTACTTTCTTTGTAAAACTCTACATCCCACATCGAGTAGAATAAGAGAAGAGTAGCTCTTGCTTGTACCTTGCATAGTTAAAAAATATAATTGCATAAGTTGTCGGGAAAATTGAGGTGTTCCTCTTTCTCCTCGCATATATAAAGTGCATAGGTTTTTGGACGAATTGAGGTGCTAGTCGCTGTTGAGTGCTACGTATCTGTGGACGAAATAATCTGTGTTGTTTTATTCTGGAAGTGATATTCCTACAACTCAACATAGCGTAGTGGGACAATAATCTCTTCAAGAGCAGTCAAGACTTCTTGCAAGGTTTGACGACTCAACAGTTCTATTGGTTCTATTAGTGTATGCATAAAGAATCTGTTAGAGCTAAGTTTTCTATCTTTTCTCTTGTCTTTGCAGTTAATGATTTATATATCTTGTTTCGACCTTTGTGCTTTGTTTTATTTTATTTTGTTAATTGGTTTAATCTGTCTATTCTTGTTAATTATTTATATAACTATCATATTGTTGCTGTGTAGTATAAATTATACCCAACAATCTTGAAGAGATTATTTGTTATATATTGTAATTAACTAGATGGTTAACGAAACTGAAACTCATGTTGTTGGTATTACTGGTTCTGTGTCTAGGGTTACTACATCCATCATTGATTGGCCTACATACTGTTTCCAACAGCCCATTGATTTTTCGAGCATGCCTGATAAATTCGGTAGGGGTGTTGGTTTTTCTCGTTAGCAGAAAAAAATGAAACTGTGGCTAATGGTAAAGGATATATGGCCGGTGGTGCAGTATGCTTCACCAGTTGTTGATCAAGAGAAGGCTGACTCTGTTAAGGCTTATGCTATGTGGGAAGAAAAGGATGGGGTGGCTAGGACTGTAATATTGGCAACTTTAGCGAACACTCTGTTCGATGTTTACTCATCGGATTCCTATAATGCTAAGCTCTTATGAGAGAAACTGGACTAGACACATAATACTGACTCACAAGATCTAGAAAAGTATTTTGTGGCTCGGTTCCTTGATTTCAAACTGGTAGATACTAAACCCATGACGGAACAAGTGCATGAGTTTGAGATGTTGGTACATGCTTTGAAGGAGTCTGGAATGGACCTTTCTGAGAAGTTTCAGGTTATGTCGGTGATTGAAAAGCTCCCAAAGTCTTGGGAAAAGTTTGCTCTCTCCCTGAAAAGATAGAAATGAGAGATCACATGGATTAACCTGATGTTGGACATCTCTGTGCAGGAATAACACAAGTCCAAACAGGAACATATAATGCCTGTTAAACATGGGAGTTCGAAGGTAAATGTAGTGACTGTAGGACAGAAAAGAAAGTCTATCACTAAGAAGGAAAACACTAAGCCTAAAAATGAGAAGAACAAGGCTAAGAAACCAAAGGCAAACAAACCATGTTGGTCTTGTGGACAGGTTGGTCACTGGAGTATGGACTGTCCTGCAAAGAAAGTGAAGTAACATGATGTGGTAGCACAAGCTAATACTGTGCTTGGAACCACTGGTGGGTCTGTGGTTAACATGGTTATTAGTGAGACTATTGCTTCTGAAACCAATGACGGGTATGCTACCTACAACTCTACACTACTTTTCACTTATCTGTCAAATGAATTGTTAATTGATACTGGAGCTAATGTACATATTTGTACTGATATTACTCTACTTATATCTTATCAACAGATTCAAGGCATGACAATGACGATGGAGAATGCTAGTGCTGCTCAAGTACTTGAGTAGGAAACGTGGACCTGAAATTTGCTTCTAGGTGTGTTCTATCCCTTACTAGATTGCATCATATTCTTGACATTTGTAGAAATATAATAAGTGGAAGCTGTTTAGTTAGAAATGGTTTCGAACTTTCTTTGAAGTGTAATAAAGTAGTCATTACACATACTGGTGTATTTTTTGTCAAATGTTACTTGTCTGATGGATTGTTTTTAATAAATGTGGAGTCTGTTTAGGCAATTTTATTAATGATAATGTTGGTCCTTCTATTAATTATGTTGAATCATCTGATTTATGGCACTTACATCTTGGTCATCTAAATTTTGGTGCTCTAAAGAATATGATGAATTTAGAGCTGATTCCAAAGTATGCCATTGAAAAGAAATCTAAATGTTAAGTATGTGTGACTGCTAAACAAACTAGGAAACCCTTTCATAATGTTGTTAGGGATTCAGAAGTTTTAGAATTAGTACACATAGACATATGTGAATTTAGTGGTATTATGACTAATGATAATAAAAGACATTTCATTACCTTTATAGACGATTATAGTAGACAATGATATGTTTATTTACTTAAACATAAAGATGAAGCACTAAAAAAATTCATTATATTTAAAACTGAATATGAAACACAAACTAGTAAAATACTTAAACGTTTGAGATCTGATAGAGGTAGAGAGTATACAGGTACTTCGTTTAAAGAATTTTGCAAAAGCAATGGTATAGTTTATGAGGTGACTCCACCATACACTCCTGAGTCTAATGGGGGTGGCAGAATGAAAGAAAAGAACATTTAAAGATATGATTAACAATATGCTGATTAACTCTGGATTGCCTAAGTACATGTGAGGAGAGTCTCTGAATACGGCTTGCCATATTCTAAACAGAGTCCCTCTGAAACATATGGACAAGACACTTTATGAATTATGGAAAGTCAAAAAAACTAGTTTAAAGTATCGTCGTGTGTGGGGCTGCCTTGCAAAAGTACTTGTCCCTAAACACAAGAGAAAGAAACTGGAACTGAAAATTGTTGATTGCATCTTTCTAGGCTATATTGAAACCATTACCGCTATAAGATTTTTAGTGTTAAAATCTGACATAGATGGGATATTGGCAAACACTATAGTTGAGTTTCGTTATACAACATTCTTTCTGTATTCCCTATGAAGACTAGTATACCTCAGTGTATTTCTGATGATGATCCCACTCGCAAATCGAGTTCTATTCCTGATCATGTGGAAATGATGATAACTTTAATCTTAGAATCATAGAAATTTTAATTAATGTAACTCATCAACTGATATGAAAATTATAAATATCAATTGAGCAGGAAACCATTTATCAGTTTAAATGTTTATATGAATCAACTGATAATTTGGATTGTAGCATTGGTGTACTTAGTCTATTTCAATCGATAAAGTGTAAGTCAATTGATATTATCCTCATCAATTGATGTTAGAGTCGATTGATATAGGTCATCAACTGATGTGTAGCTTAGACTATCAAATTATAATTATTTGAAGACAGGAAAATTATACAAGTGAAAGATGATCAGTTGATATTGAAGCATCAATAGATAGAAGATCAATTGAAGAAGCCAAATCAAAGAATTGAAGACCATCAACTGATATGAAGACCCGTCGATTGATATATCAATTGATATCATTTATCAATCGATAAGTCAATAACCTTTATCGATCGATGGATATAAAGATCAATCGAAGAAGAACATTAGTTGATGGATACAAGGAAGAATTAATCGATATGCTTAACAGCAAATTATCAATTGATTGAGGGATCACAAAAAGGAAATCTGTCAGAGATCTAAAGGACAAAAGCATACCTATGGAAGACAATCTAGGATGTCTGTAAAGACTCAAGTTGAAGCTGTCTTTCCAATTCAGAAGACCTTTTCCTAAAAGTAGGAAAAGGCAAAAGGAAAGAAAGAATTAAAGCAATCCTAGAATAGGTATTGTAAACACATTTGTGGTATATAAACAAGTGTGGTAGCATTGTTAGAATATATACAAGTCAGACAATATTTCTTAAATCAACTGTACAGCTTTAAAGTACTTTGTAAGAACAGTTGATTCATTTTCTAACCTTGTAAAAATGTAGCTGAGTTTTATTAACTCAGATAATTTGAGCAAAAATATACACTGATGAAAAACTCAATCCATCAGTAATTTTAAATATCTTTGTTCAAGTTAATTTTCAGTGTCACTTGTTCACTTACATATTCTTTTAAACACTCAAATCAAAAGGAACAAACATTAAAATACAAAAAATTTTGGTGATTTGTATTCAACCCCCCTTTTGACAAATCATATTGATATTGTTCTGGGAAATAAAAATTGGTATCAGAGCATAGGCTTTCAACATACATAAAGTTTAAAGATCAAGAACAGTCAATATGGGCCAAAAAGATTCAGGTGTAAAAATTCCAGTGTTAGAAAAAGATGAATACTTTGTATGGAAAGTAAAAATGCACCTGCATTGTAACGCCCCCAAATCCGGGGTCATGGATCTGGTCGTCACTGCAGAAATTCTCAATATAAAATCACCCATTTAACGGTTATAATATCACCTGTAGACATTCAATATCTGAAAAATACATATGTGACCCCAACTCTCAAGAATCTTTTAGGTTATAGGACTAGAAACAAGAATCCCAAGTTAGACATCAATTATTGCATTTCTCAACAAGTCAAATCACACTTGTGACCCCATCCATAAAGTTCCTCAAAATTAGATTTTTGAAACAATTTTCCAATTACCACCAATTACTATAACCCTTCTCTGTTTACACAAATCTTATAAAACTAGTATAACTTCGATAAGAAGTATACCGGCTACCAATAATTTTCTATACAAGATAATATTTATTACATATCAACTTATAATTAATTCTTACACCAGATCTAGATACTCTGAACCAAATCCTCTTCGTCATGGCATCTTGCCTTCTTCTTCCGAACTATGCGGATAAGTTTCGTCAAGCTACCTTTCACTGTAGGGTTACAATTTGAAGTAATGCGATCCATCTGATCTAGTTGTTGTGTTTGGATAATTTTAAAACAAAGCAAGGATGAGCTACAATAGCCCAGCAATAACTCCAGTCATAATAGCAGTTAAAAATATTTATGAAATTTTAACTCAATATAAAAGATAGTTTAAGAAACTAAAATTTATAATACACCACAAGTTTGAAAAGTAAGCAATTCTAGATATTGCTAAGAACACCACAAAAATTCTCAAGATCTCGTCAACACTATCAGTAACTTACGACAATGGCATCAGTTACAGTGTTACTATTCATTTAAGAATCACTAAGAAAGAAGTTCAAGATATCGAGAAAAGAACAGTAAAGGTTCAACAGTTCTCATTAACAATATTGGTAACTTAGCACATTGGCATTCGTTATAGTGTAAGAACAGTGAAAGTTTAAAAATTCACATTAACACTATCGATAACTTAACACCTAGGCTTTCGTTACAGTGTTAATGTCAAATCCCAATTGGGAAGAATGGACTTTCATTGGAGTAATTATAGTGACAATGTAGGTCGGTGATCAGTCGCCCACAATTGCCTCTCTGAGGGACATCTCTGTTTTTCTACTCTTCTACTAGTAGTGGATGATCCGCCTTTTCTCTGACGTCACCATGACCGCATTCGGGCCATAGTATACTTGATGGCATACCCACCTGGCAGCTCTTACACTTTGTACACATAATGCGTCGTGCAAGCACGTCGACTTTCTCTAGTACTCTAGTCCAATTGAATAATTTGTTTGGAAGGAAATTGAATTCAGTCCAAAAGCACATCTCATTCTCTTCTCATATTTCAACACCAGATGATTGATTAACTCCCAGAATTATGAGGAAGTAATCATATATGCACATGTTGACTTATAGTCAAATAATCTCTTTTTGCTCAAATATTTCTCACACAAGAAGTTTTCAAAATCACACGAACAGGGAGTTGTTTTAAAATCACCAAAGTTCTCAGAATGATTGTTGGATAGCTAAATCATTTATAGTAGATTTAATATCCAATTGAATACTCTAAATAGTTTCTCAAAGAAAAGTCCTCGAGACTCTGTTGACAAACTGTCAGAAACTCACACACTAACTCCCGGTCAAAACATCAAACACAAACTCGGAAGATCAACTCTTAGAACACTTCTCATTCTCTACTTATACACACTCTAACTTTATAGGATTTAAAGTTGATAAGTAATCACAAGGTAATGAATAGTGAATAATACAAACATATATGTATGTTTGTAATAAAATATATTCCAAAACACAACATAACCTTTTTATGAAGTAGTATTCACCAAAATGTAAAAAGGTTTAAAAACTTTCCTGGAGTTCTTACAGGGTTGGTTAGTTTCCGTTCCTCGACGATACTATAAGAATTAAGCACAAAATCTCAAATTAATACTTAGAATTCTATACTCTTTATTGACTTATACTCACTTTCGTGACTTCGTAAGTACCTTGTAACAACAAAGTTTTAAACTACTTATTTAGCTCATCACGTTCTCATGTTATCCCTTAAAAACTTTCATATATAACTCGTGTAGGAATTAAGTCTCGAAGTTCAACTTACGTCAACGTTTTATAGTGATAATAAGCACTTAGTCACTTTTTAGTAATTCTCACTTTAAACACCCAAATTCTAGCATTTTTAGTAAATTGAGTTTTAATCCGATTAACTTGAATCTTTCTCTAAAGTCATCCTTGACATCCCTAGTATCTTAGATAAAATTTCACATGAAAGTAAGCATCCTAGCTACTTTGATGATAGCCTCAAAGTTGGTTATTAACATGGTTTCTAAGTTATGCGATACCTTTAGTAAATCGGTCATAACTTTTGACTCGTAACTCCAAATGACGCAAAATTAGCGTGCAAATGATCTAGAGACTATCCTCTACAGAACCAAGTCAATTACTAATCAAGAACAAGAAAAATTCCCTTAGGTTTTTGGATAACAGTTGACAGCTTAGGAAAATCGGGAATTACGACGTTTGTCTTTACAACGTCTTCCATTTCTAACTACTTCAATTCACTCAACCAAGCAACACAACAACTCAACCATCTTTATAATACAACATTACACAATCTCAAGCTCCAAAAATAAGACAAGTATAAAAAATGAACTCTAGAATCAATGGATCAATTCATGTGGTTCTAGGACTCACCAAGCTTATTTCACACTACCCATAACATGTATATACTATAACATTCATCCACTAAACCATAACATGGCTAGAATTAAGAAATAAAAATTTTCTTTTTTGAAAAAACTATTCATTCTCATCTTCTTTGAATCATAGCTAAATATTAAGTGAATGGGTGTGTGTAAGAATTAAAGACAAGAAAGGTTATGATAATACATTCGATTCAAGCTATAGAACACTAGAATCAAGCAAGAAATTATGTAGCAAAATAATTTTCTCCCCCCCCCCCATAATGGAGCTTCGGCTGAGTTCTTCAAGATTAAGAAAAGAAAAAGTAAAAAGTGATTTTTGTGTGGTGTGTGGTGGAAGACTTGTTATTAAAAAGGATTGTGTATTAACCGCGCAGTTTCCCGACAACGGTTTAATCTCTCATTCTCATTCTCTTTTCTTTCGTCCCACCTAAGTTTTAAAACTTAAAATCTCATTTTATGATTCTAATATATTATAGAATGATTAAATTAATACTCTTTAATTGTTTCAAGAATTTACGAAACTATTTTCCCGTAGAAACACTATTCACTTCTCCATTTCTCAAACTCTGTTCTGGCTTCCGAAAGGATTTTATATATATTTTATGGAACTAATCTAATAAGAAGTCTCATATTTATTATATATGTTGACTTAATAGCATATATTACAAATATCCTCAAGTCATACGCCTCTGAAATCTCACAGAAGTCGCGTACGCTCCAATATCTCGTTCTGCACAAAACTAGTAGCATAATTGATATTTTGTTGGAAAAGCAATACGACTTACATTCACTTATTTCTTCCATATATATAATAATAATACGGCTTCGAAATCTTTTAAGTTTCGACATTTACAAAAACATTGTACACCGGAATTATTATTATTATTATTATTATTATTATTTTAACTCTTAAAATTTCATGTTATTACATGCATCTACTCTCTCTTGGCCCTTCATATGTTAACTACATAGAGAAAAGTCTTCATGTTCCCATGAAGCTAGTCACAGGTGTAAACCCTAATAGAACTCCTGCATTTGACAAACATGTTCCAAAACTCATCACTGAGTTCACAGAAGAGGATGAAAATGAAGTGCTTAAAGACAAGAAGGCCAAGAACATTTTTTCTATGGTCTAGATAAAGATATGTTTGAAAATGTGATAAACTGTACTTCATCAAAAGAAGTATGAGATATTCTTCAAATTCTGTGTGAAGGGACTGAACAAGTAAGGAAGAACATGATGCAACTCTTGATTCAGAAATATGAATCATTTAATTTCAAGAGTGGAGAGTCTATCAATGATACCTATAGCAGATTCCAGAAGTTGTTAAATGGATTAAAGCTATATGGTATGGTTTATGCAACTGAGGATACAAATTTAAAATTTCTTAGATCTCTTCTAAAGGAATGGAAATCAATGACTGTCTCCATTAGACAATCTCAAGACTTCAAGGATTATACTTTTGAGAAATTTTATGGTATTCTCAAGACATATGAGTTGGAAATCCAACAAGATGAGGAGATTGAGAAGAATCAAAGAAAAGAGAAAACTGTGGCTTTAATGGTCAAGGGAAATGAAGAGAAAAAGGAAAAAGGTTGTGTAGAAGGTTCTGTCATGGTGGCTAGTGAGGCTGATAAATAATCATCTAAAGTAAAGGGTAAGGGCAAGTGTGAAGAAATTGAAACATGCTCTCAGGATGATTTGGATGAGATTGATGAGCACCTTGCATTTCTGTCAAGGAAATTTTCAAAGCTAAAGTTCAAGAGGAATCCAAATTCTCAAAGGCCTGGATCCCAGTTTAAAAGTAACAATCAAAACAAAAATTTGGTTGATAGATCAAAATTCAAATGCTTTAACTGTGGATTGGCTGGTCATTTTTCAAATGAGTGCAAAAAGCCAAAACAAGAAAAGGCAAAGTCATATGATGGTATTGACTACAAAAAGAAAAGGATTTTGTTATTGAAGAAAAAGATTGGGATGCTGAGGTCAGTGATTCTGAAGAATTCATCAATCTAGCTCTAATGGCCAACCATGAAGATAAAGAAGCTAGTTCATCATCAAATCAGGTACTAGCTACTAACTTTTCTGAGCTTACAAAAGATAAATGCAATAGTACCATTAATGAATTGTCTAATGAATTGTACAATTTGAATGTCATTCTAAAATCTCTAAACAAAGAAAACCTCAAGTAAAAGAACACCATTGATGCCTTAACTGAGAGGAATGTATTTCTTGAAAATGAACTTGTTTGTTTAGATAAATTCAAGCAGGAAAGTAAGGATGTTAGAGATGAACTAGTAAATAGTTTGAGAAGAGAAGAATTGTTAAAAGAACAATTAGTGGAGAAATTGAAACAATTAATAAATGGAATAGGTCTACTAAAACTACCAAACAAATTATTGATGTTCAGGATGTAGATACTTTAGGAAAATCCACTAAATTAGTAGGCAAGCCATTGGTTGACACTTAAATGGATAAAGATCAATTGACTGTTAATCCTTTATCAACTGATAAGGATTATCAATCGATTGATGATGAATCAATTGATAAGTATCCATCGACACGTAAAATATCAATGGCTAATAAGAAGAACAACTTTAGCACCCCTATCAAGTTTGTTAAGGAAACCAAGAATTAAGTTGAGACTAAGGTTGAAAAGATCAACATTGGTAGCTTATCTAAGAAATAATTGAAAAAAAAAATTAGAAGGGATAGCACATGTTGAAATCATTCACATTAAGTCTGAAAAAAGAAGAAAAATGAGAATGGGAAAGTAGACATAAACAAGCACAATAACTATACTCCTGATATGTATGCTCCTAGGAAGGTGTGTTTTAAATGTGGTAGTGTAAATTATTTGTCTATGCAATGAAAGAAAGAAAAGAACCCTGTATCTTCAAATGATTTAAGTGCTCATGCCATGTCTACAAATGCCATGCTTACCAATCCTATGCTCATGAATGCCATGTCCTCTAAAGCAGGTCTATCTGACCATGCAGAAACTTATGACATCCTTTGAAGCTTCTAAATCTCAAGAGGATCCCTCAACTAAGGGAGAGAAAGAAAAGAAAAAAGTAGCTGGAGATGAAGGGGCTACTACTCAAGACGAAGGAAAAAGCAAAGTTGTATTCTGAAGAACAGTTTCAATAGTATGATCCAGAACCAGAAGAACAGTATTATGCTCAAGAATAATTCATTGATGACAGTGCTCATGATGAATCATACAATCCTGACTACTGCAGAGCTGAGGAAGAGATTGCCTTTGATGAAGAATTTTTATTTCCGAAAGAAAAAGAAATTGATTCGGCCTATGAAGAGGCAATGAAGAAATTAAAGGAAGACATCAAGGTAAGACTAAAAAAGAAGCAAGCCTAGAAAAGAAAAATCTCTGGGCCATTACAGTCAGAGAAAAGAAGAGAGATGTGCGGCTCAAGATAGGAAAGAAATGGGACTCTACCAGAGTAATCATGGAAAATCAGCAAAAAGGGCCATTTGAAGACTACAAGTTACAGTCATTGATTGAACGCTTGGAAAAGTCAAATTACAGTCTAGATAATTTTATAAAGGCTCTGAAAGAGGAAATAGATTATATCACTATGATAGTTGATAATATTCTAGAAGACTGGCAGATCTTAGTCTATACACACAAGAATGGTACAATCAGAATCTCTTTAGAGTTCTTTAGACAAAGATCATTGTCAGTGGTATGGACCCTGTTGAACAAGATCAGAAGAAGTTCAGAAGAAAATGAGCTTCTCAAAGACAGACTCAGAGACTTTTCAAGAGCTGTTAGTCCTCAGATCACATATGATCCTCATGAAGTAAGATTTTACACTAACATGTTTTATCAGATCATGAAGTTAGATGAGGAATCATTGAAGGGCTATTCAGTCAAATATATGATCGAAGTTGAAAAGATGCTCAGGTCTACAGGGTTCAGGTCCCAAGCCAAATTAGACGCTGCACAGAAGATAAGAAATTACTGCTTGTCCAAAAAGATCCTTTCATACATCAGGCAAATCAAGAAGATAGATTCATCTCATCCATTTGATGTGGAAGAAGAAGCAGTAGATCATGTTGAGCGGGAAGTATTATTTCAGTTAGCCAAGGCTGAACAAAGGAGGTTGGATGGAGAATCCACTACAACAGACCATTCAGAATCTGAAGAAGTACCAAGGACACCAGTTTATAAAGGATCAAACCTAGAAGAAGGTGAAGTTGATACCTCTGAAGACTGAAGACTTAAATAGAACAAGATAGAAACTTTGTAATATTTGTTCAGTGCTAGAGGAACATCTATCTTGTATTTATCTTTCATGTATGAATCTGGAAAATTGTGAAATATAAAACCAGAACTTTTTATTATTTACAGTTTTTACATGTTGCATTACTTTCTTAGTTTTAGTTGAGTTATCCTCTAGAAATTTGTGTGTTAAATGTTTAACAACAAATATGGGGAGATTGAAAGGCATATGACTAGGCCTATTTATAATAATTAGATGACAACTAAACTCAGATAAGAAACAGTAGTAAATAATAAACACAAAACAGGAATCAAGACGAAGAATGTAAAGTAGACACGAAGAATCAGAATATCAGAAGACTTGTAATGAAATTGCTACTCAACACTGGAAGAAGTTCATTAAATTGTTCAAGCGTTAGTGAAAAAAAATAAAGTGGTAGTATTTCAGAAGAACTTAGAAGATACAGAAGATTTATAGTGGCTATTACACGAAGATTCCAGAAGGAGAGGAAAGACAGTAAAGCAAAAGAATGATAGAAGGCCACAACTTAAACGTTAATAATTGGAGAATATTTATTAGTATGACACAAATAAACCAGACAACAATTGTGTGTCAACTAAAAATAATATTTATTCTTCAGTTAGCTCAAGTGGTTTTATGACAGAAGACAAAGCAAAGACGGAAAGATTTCGAAGAAGACTACACGGTTATATAAGTCAAGATAGTATTTTATTTCTACTAATAAAGGTTAATTGATTATTTAATTTATCTAATTAAATTAATTCAAGTTGAATTTAATTTAATTTATAAATTAACTAATTAAATTAAGTAGAATTAATTTATTATAAAATATATAGCTTAGTATGATTTTTAATATAATTCAAATGATTTTTTAATAAGTCATACCGAATTTTATTAATAAAAGTCATACCGATTTTTATTAATAAAAGTCATAACAAATTTTATTAATAAAAGTCATACCGAGTTATATATATAGAAAAGTCATACCGATCTTTTTATTTAAAGGTCATACCAATTTTCTTTTTAAATAAGTCATTCTGATTTATTTCTTTAAAAGAACAGCCATGCAGTGTTAACTGCTTCTGCCCAGAAATATGTAGGTAGTTTTGCTTCTTCTAACATAGTTCTAGCATCTTCAATCAAGGTCCTATTTTTCATTTCAACAATTCCATTTTGTTGTGGAGTCCTTGGTGCAGAGAAATGATGAGTGATACCCTTCTCTTCATAGAATTTTTTCATTGTTGCATTCTTCAATTCAGTATCATTATTACATCTCAATTTCTTTGTTGGCTATGATGCATGATCCAGTTGAAAAACACACACCATTTCCATTATCACACAGTAGACTAATACTGAGCAAATTGTGCCTCAATCCATCAATTAGTGCTACAGGTTCAATGATAACATTTTTTCTTGCATTGAGCCATATCCCAGAGTAAAACATTTGTCGTTCTCTCCAAAAATAACTCCTAGGCCAGCTTTTTCCACAAACTTTGTGAGCATGGATAAATCTCAAATCATGTGCATAGAACATCTACTATCCAGATACCAGAGATTTTTCTTCCTGTTTTCCTGCACACACTGCTTTTGGTACCCAATTGCCTTGGGTCCTCTTTTATTAGTTCCATCCTGGGCTTTGGTTGTCAACTTTGATTCCTTTAGTTTTGGTGTGTTTAAATCCACTTTAACTTTGTGAGTTGACCTTTGTGGTTCAAATACATTAGAATTCATGATATATTTATCATGCACATTGATGTTGTGAAATAACTGCTTATAAAAAATTGTGAGTTGATTTAACTACTGTTTAATCCTTCGTCAAATATTTTGGTTTATATGTTATAAGATATTATGGATATATGTCGGTGTATATATAAAGGCTCTAGGAGTAGAGAGGGCTTTCATATTTTTTAACGTAAACGGGAGTTAGAAGTGTTATTTTAAATATTGTCGTAACCCGAAAGTTGCCGGAGACAGATTATTTTAAATAACGATTAAAAATATTTCAAATATTTATATTTTGGATATTTTTATTGATAAACATTTTTAAATAGTGTTAATAAATGTTATTTGAATATTTATTTATTTAATTAATATTATTCTAAATATTCATTTAAAAAAGGTTTATTAATTATTTATTATTTAATAAATATTATTTAAATATTCATTAAATATTCTTGTTGTGGAATAAAAACTAGGGTAGTTAATGCGGTGTATGTCGGAGCTTAACGAGCTTTAATGGCTGCACTTGTGTTTCGTAGCTTAATTCTGCCTTCACAAGATGCCTACGTATCTCTGTTGGGTTTAGAGAATCAAGCCAAAATGTAGTTCTAATAATGAGGGGTTAGGCCCTTTATATAGACGTGGAAAGTCTAAGAATTAGAGTGGGTTTAGGAACCTTGATTGATAAGGTGTTTCCTAGAAGGATTCTGGATCCTTTGTAGAAGCAGTTTCCATGTAGGAATAGGTTTCCTTGTAGTTGGACATAATTAATTAGCTGTATACTTAGCTAATTAATTAATTACGAATTTATTTATTAATTAGGGTTTCAAGCCTTAATAATTGGGCTTCCCCTTTGGACCAGATTAGGTACAATTAATGCCACATTAATTGTGTCTTTAGGGCTTACTTTCAACCCATATCATTTGCCCCCCAACTTCTGTAAAGTGTGCAATGCTTTGTAGAAGTTAAGATTCATGACCCTGTTGCTCAAGTTCCTATGAAGAATTTTTACAATTCTTTCCTTATGCTCATCACTATTTTTCATCAATTTTTAGGGACTTTTCTCTAATTTTAGAGAATTTTCCCAAATTTATTGGTACCCACAGGTATTTTTCCTTAATTTCTAGGAATTTTTTTCTATTTTTAGAGTATTTTCTCAAATTTATTTGCCTTAAAATCATTTTAATGTTTTTCTGGCATTTTTTGATGTTATTTTCGACCAGGAATCCTAGTCGAATTCGACCAGGATCCTGGTCGGTTTCAGGTTGTCCTGGAATCCTGATAGATGGGAACATCCGAAAGGGTTAGCTGGGAATCGTTGTATCCCATCTTTACAAATGCATCATGGAACAAGATATCAACAGATGCTCCATTGTCTACCAGGACTCTTTTTACCTCTGAGTTGCCTATCAAAGGGGCGATAACGAGGGGATCATCATGAGGAAACTTTACCCCTTCTAGGTCTGAGTCATCAAAAGATATAATCGCCTCCGTCCTAGCACGTTTAGGTGCTTCTCCTACGACTTGCATAACTTCTCTTGCGTATGCTTTTCTTGAATTCCTTGAAGTCCCCGCAGCAGTGAGTCCTCCGAAAATCATATTAATAACCGGCCCTCTAGGTTGAGGATTCCTATCTCGGCCATCATTATTTTTCCTGTTATCGTCGTGCCTATCATGACTCCCATCCTTGGTGTACTTGGAAAGTTTTCCTCTCCTAATAAGGAATTCGATTTCATCCTTCAATTGTCTGCAGTCATCTGTATTATGCCCGGTATCCCTATGAAACCGGCAAAACGCATTTTTGTTTCTTTTCTCAGGATCAGACTTTAAGGGTTTAGGCCATCTCAAGTCCCGATCTCTTTCAATATCCATAAGGATTTGACTTCGAGGTGCATTCAGCCTTGCATATTCAGCAAATTTCGGCCCAAAGTTATTTTTCTTAGGAGGGGATTCGGAATCCTTATCTGTCTTGGAGTACTTGTCTCGGGCGTCATATTCTTGATCACCCTTTCTCTTCTTGTTATTATTCCCATGTGTAGCCACTGATATAGTGGTTTTCTTCATGCTTTCTTCTGCCTTGATGTATTTCCCTGCTCTGTCTTGGAGAAGAAGCATGTTTTCAGGCGGGTGTTTGGCTAGAGATCTCTTGAAATAAGGATCAGTCGTCCCCTGTTGTAAGGCTATCATAGCCACCTTCTCGTCTAAGTCTGGGACTTTTAAGGCTTCCTTGGTGAAGCGGTTCAGGTAGTCCCTCAGGGATTCGTTCTTTCCTTGCTCCAGATTCATGAGAGAAGCCGAGCTTTTTTCATGCACTCTTCCACTTATAAACTGGCTTATAAAGGCCTTACTGAGTTCTTTAAAGGACCCAATGGAGTTGGGAGGTAATCGGCTATACCATCGTTGAGCCATGCCTCCCAGGGTTTGGGGGAAGGCCCTGCACTTCACAGCATCATTGATGGGTTGTAATAACAAAGCATTCGAGAAGGTCCTTACGTGATTAGCTGGATCGCCTGCGCCATCGTACACTTTGATGGTGGGCATCTTGAACTTACTTGAGATGTGAGCGTTCATGATGGTTTCGGTAAAAGGCGGCGTGGGATCATCAGGATCTCCGAGAGGCAATAGTTCAGTGGGGTCAGTCCTAGTAATTTCCGTTCTTCTCCCTCGCGGGGTTTCATCCAGTTCTATGACGTCGGGAGCTTCATACCTCGAAGTTGTCCTTCTATCTTGTCGATCCAGACTTTTCTTTAATTCTTTTAGTTCAGCCTCATAGGAAGCAATTTTCTGTTCTAATGTCCTACGGGACTGTGAACGCCGGCTTCCTGCGGGCTCTTTACCAGGCCTTCTTCTCCTAGGATTGACATCAGTGCCTTCTGAGCTTTCATCATCAGTTGAATATGGTCCTGAGAAATCACGGACATCTTCTCTATGCCCATAGTTTTGCGGGGGTTCCAACCCTCGGATGTAAAGAGGGGGATAAGCTTGGGATATTCCAAGCCTAGGTTGGGCGACAGTGCTACTAGGGATAACAACAGTAGAAATTTGTGCGTGTGGGGGAGCAGTAGCAATAAAGGGAGTTTGAGTTACCTGGGATAGTGGGTTGGATCCATGGACGATGTCCTCAGGATTGGTGGATTGGACGATCTCACTAAACGGACCAAGCCTTTGAGTATTAGGACCTTCGGTTCCAGCGGGAATAGTGGTGGTAGCAGGGACCTCGGTAGTTTGAGTTTCATCAGGAGGGATGATAGCAGTCGGATCACCTGTGGTGGGGACGATGTCTCCGTCAGTTCGCCGTGTTCTTGCCATGGTTAATGTCTTTTCCCACAGACGGCGCCAAATGTTGTGGAATAAAAACTAGGGTAGTTAATGCGGTGTATGTCGGAGCTTAACGAGCTTTAATGGCTGCACTTGTGTTTCGTAGCTTAATTCTGCCTTCACAAGATGCCTACGTATCTCTGTTGGGTTTAGAGAATCAAGCCAAAACGTAGTTCTAATAATGAGGGGTTAGGCCCTTTATATAGACGTGGAAAGTCTAAGAATTAGAGTGGGTTTAGGAACCTTGATTGATAAGGTGTTTCCTAGAAGGATTCTGGATCCTTTGTAGAAGCAGTTTCCATGTAGGAATAGGTTTCCTTGTAGTTGGACATAATTAATTAGCTGTATACTTAGCTAATTAATTAATTACGAATTTATTTATTAATTAGGGTTTCAAGCCTTAATAATTGGGCTTCCCCTTTGGACCAGATTAGGTACAATTAATGCCACATTAACTGTGTCTTTAGGGCTTACTTTCAACCCATATCAATTCTAAATTGATTTAAATTTAGTTAAGGTCTTTCATAATTATTTAAAATATTTTCTGACCTTTAGAAAATCTTTTTAAATATAGTGAGAGTTCTCAAATATTTATTTATATTTATATTTTATTCTTTAATACATATAAAATATTCTCTGACTTATCAAAAATTAGGAATCCAGTCTAGGAAGTAAAGACTGATTTACTTTTCTCAAGTACGACTATGTTTTGGTATCACTGGTCTATTGTAATAAGGATTTCAACTTATCAAAGTCAAATAAATGTCCAACCGACTCCCAGATCGTGAAATTTAAAAATGATTTTCATTCCTCAATATGAGATTAGTTGACAAAGGTCAACACACATTGTGATATTATTACTTCCCCATAATTCTGGAAGTTAATCAAACATCTGGTGTTGGGACCTTAAAAGAGTATGGAGGCATTCTGGAACTTGAATTCAATTTCCTTCCAAACAAATTATCATTTTTCCAAATTGCACTTATCAACAAGCGTTATGCTTGGGGAACATGGATTAGTTTCTGTTCTAGATATGGATAGGGTACTTCAAGGGACCGGAAGAAATTAGGGCCTTTGATGTCGCCTTGTTAGCGTAAGAGGTCGATTGACACCGACCCGACAGATAAATTAGGGCCTTTGAAGTCGCCCTGTTAGCGTAAGAGGTCGATAGGCACTTGCCCGACAGATAAATTAGGGCCATTGATGTCGTCCTGTTAGCGTAAGAGGTAATTCCATCCAGTATTTCTTCTTCAAATCGCATTTGACCGTTCGAGTTTCTTTGTTTCTTTCATTCATTCTCGATTAATATAATTGTATGTATATCTGCTTGATCTTGTTTTTGCACATCAATAGCCACACGACATGTTTCTGGAAATCAAAAAGTCACGACCCCTAGGGCGCGCCTTGATACAATTACACAATGAAAATGCCCTACATTCTAGGTTTAGAATGCTTTACGTTAATCTATACTTACAACCAATATAGGGGATACGATCATTATAGGGGAGCGCCTCATAATAACCTTCGACAATTATCTTTAAAAACAATTACATCTAGATTTTACCTCGACACCACCTATAAATTTTAGGGTGTTCCGTGATAATAACCCTCTCTTCCCATATCATCACATTTCAGGACGCGCCTTCATACGGGCCATACTAAGTATTGATTCTTTTTTCTTCATTTTAGATGGTCTGTGAGAGCGCGTCCAGACTACCCTTCTGTCCCTTTCGAGAGTTCGTTTCCAAAAGATATGATGGGACCATCACTCCCACAAGAATTCCACCTCCACTATCTCCTAGGACCAAGAAGAAAGTTCACAGATTCAAAGAGCATCTCAGTAAGAATAGGCATGAATTAGATTTTACTCAAAGAGATCCTTCCCCACTGTCTTTCCCATAGTCATAAAATCTAAAATTTGGATAATAAATACTTTAGGCAGTTAGTAAGGTCATCGAGAAGGATTCGTACAAAAAGGTTAATATTTCGATTTTATAAAAATATCGAAACCAAAATTGCGCGATGACACTATTCACTAAAGAAGCTACTACCTTGTTCAGTAAATTTGGGAAAAGGAGTCCTTTGTCCAGTTCTAAATTTTTGATGTATTATATTCTAGGCATTCTCTAGATCGTGTACACAAAAGTGTACGCGAAAATGGTGCGTCATTTGAGTTAACGGTTAATGAGTTAAGAGCGTTTTAGTGAAGCTAACGCAAATAGTAAAATTCCGTAGTTGACCTAATTTGTAAAATACTTTTCACCAAGTTAACTCATGTGTTCTAAATAAAAATATTTTTGATAATTATTACAAATACTCAAGAAGCTCCTTGAGGTAGTTCCGTATTTAATTATGAATTTTCTGATTTATTAAAAAATTTAGAGTGCGAGCCACTTTGACGAGCACTGTTTTGACGAGTCACTTTGGCCAGGATAAAAGGATAATTTCGAGTCGGTTAAAACATGAAAGATTTTGAGGAATAACAACATGACTATGTATTGGAGTAAAAAGATTAGATTAAAAGTCGTTGACAATGTGGTTTACGAACGGTCATGATAGACCCGATGAGGTGAATGTCGGATAAGATAAGTGTTAGTAAAAGGACTAAGTACAAATTGAAGTTGTCATAATTGGACTCGATATGCAATTATACTTATTAGTAATATAAGTAGTTGATGAGATTAAAAGTACTAATTGGGATTATGATATCTATTGATAGAAAATCAAGAACGAGTGGGACTTTGAGAACGTATCTTGGACTCAGACAAGTTTTCTAACCCAATGTTTTTACATATTAAAATATTTGTATTAAAACATATGCAAGTTTTTGAAACCCGTACTTTATGTACTACTGTTGTGTTGGAAACTATTGATGTTGTGATATAACTGCTTATAAAAAATTGTGAGTTGATTTAACTATTGTTTAATCTTTCATCAAATGTTTTAGTATATATGCTATAAGATATTATAGATATATGACGGTCTATATATAAAGGCTCTAAGAGTAGAGCAGGGTTTCGTATTTTCAAACGTAGACCGAGAGTCGGAAGTGTTATTTTAAATACTGTCGTAACCCGGAAGTTCTCGGAGATAGATTATTTTAAATAACGATTAAAAATATTTCAAATATTTATATTTTGGATATTTTTATTGATAATTTTTTTAAATAGTGTTAATAAATATTATTTGAATATTTATTTAATTAATTAATATTATTCTGAATATTCATTGAAAAAGGTTTATTAATTATTTATTATTTAATGAATATTATTTAAATGTTCATTAAATTTTCTAAATTGATTAAAATTTAGCTAAGGTCTTTGATAATTATTTAAAATATTTTCTGACCTTTAGAAAATTTATTTAAATATAGTGATGGTTCCCAAATATTTATTTATATTTTATTTTATTCTTTAATACGAATAAAATATTATCTAATTTATCAAAAATTAGGAATCCAGTCTAAGAAGTAAAGACTGATTTACTTTTCTCCAGTACGACTATTATTAGGAAGCAAACACTGATGGCTGTCAGAGAATACAAGTCAGAGTTTACATTACTGACGTCATCAGAGTTTAAGGAACTGTCGAACAGAGTTTACTCTATCAGAGAATACTCGATCAGAGTTTAATCTAACAGAAAATGCTCTATCAGAGAATAACAACCGACAGAGTTTAATATCAGAGTTTGTCAGGAAGCAATTCAAATTAGAGTCTGAATAGGAAAGTAAGAATGAATCTGAATGCAAGACTATTTTCTTATGTAAAGCTATTCTATTTCTATTCTAATTTGTAATTTAATTGTAACTTTGTCTATATAAACACAGACATAGATTAACATTGATGTATCTTTGCAAATCATATTTTTCATAACCTAGCAACTCTTGAGAACAAACAACTTCTTGAGAGAGTTTTGAAACCTTTTCAATCTTTAATACAAAACAGTATTCATCTTTTACATACTTGTGTTCTTAATCGATTTACTGAAACTATTACATTCAACCCCTTTCTGTAATAGTTTATCTTTCTGGGCAAACAAGTGGTATCAGAGCAGGCAGTTCAAATTCAACTGTTAGATCATAAATCATGTCTGGAAACAAGTATGAGAGTGTAAGAATTCCTATCTTAAAGAAAGCTGAGTACCCTACATGGAGGGTGAAGATGTTGATGTTCCTAGAAGCAACAGATCCTGATTACTTGGACAGAATCAATGAAGGCCAGTACATGCCAACAAAAATGGTACCTGCAACTATTGTGGATGGAAGACAAGTACCTGAACATTATACCCTCAAAGATAAAAAAGAGTGGACTAATGAGGAAAAACAAGAAGTCTTCAAAGATCCCAAGGTAAGGAACATATTACACAATAGTCTTGACTCTGTAATGTCCAATAAGGTTATAGCATGCAAAACTGCAAAGGAGATCTGGGATGCACTAGAGATTCAATGTCAAGGAACTAGGGAAATCAAGAAAAATAGAAGATCTGTGATGATTAAGAAGTATGAGTACTTTGAGGCAAAACAAAATGAATCTCTAACAGATATCTATGACAGAGTTCTAACTCTGTTAAATAACTTGGCTTTGGTGGATAAAGTATATGACAATGAAGATTCGAACACCAAGTTTTTAAGGGCTCTTCCAGAGGAATGGGATCTACAGACATCTCTAATTAGAGACAGGTCTGACTTAGATGAGATGTCACTAGATTAAGTTTATGGTAAATTAAAAACTCATGACCTGGAACTACAACAGAGAAGAAATAGGAAGAGCATCAAGGCAAGATCTATTGCTTTGAATGTTGAAACCAAGATTGAAGAACCAAAAAAGAACGTGCTTAAGGTCTCAACAAGGAAAGTAAAAGAGGTAGTAATTCAAGAAAGCAGTGAATCAGAGTTTGAGACAAACTCTGAAGCTAACTCTAATGACTTCACAGATTCTGATATGATGGAGATGGTTGCTATGATAGTAAAAGGCTTCAAAAAGATGAAGTACAGGAAATTCAAGAAATAAGCAAATTTTCAGAAGAAGAATGGTGAGTCAGAAAAGAAAGATAGGTTCAAGAAAAGAGAAGATAGAGATGGGAAATCAAAAACTATTGATAAATCAAAGATCAAGTGTTACAAGTATAATAAGATGGCTCACTTTGCTACTGAATGCAGAAGTAAGGAATCAGGGAAAGCTTTAATAACATCAAAGAAGGATTGGATGGATTCCTCAGATTCTGAACAAGAAATGAATTATGCACTCATAGCAAACACTGATGCTCTAAACTCTGATAAGGTACCTGACTCTGTCTTTAACTTTCAAACTGATAATATCTGTGAACTAAAGTCTTTTCTTATATCTTTACATGATAGTTTTAAATCTCAGACATTGGAGAATGATAGATTAAAATCTGAGATACAAACTCTGACTACTAGAAATAATATGCTTGAATCTAAAAACTCTGATATGTTAAAAATTAAGAAATATTTTGATAATGCTATTCACATGCAAACTTAATTAGAAATTCAAGTTGAATATATAAAATCTGAAATAGCAAAAGAAAAAGAAACTGTCAGAGTTTGGACAAACTCTGGAAAAAAAGTCCAACAAATGCTGAATAATAAGAATTGGACTTCTGGTTTTGGTTATGAATCTGAAACACACACTAACTCAAACATAAAAGGAATATTAAATAAACCTGTGAAATTTGTTAGAGCAAGTATTAAGGAAACTCCCACTGAATGCTCCAAGAACAATAGTGTGTCAGAACCTAAAAAGGTAAATATATACATTCAAAATATTTCCATGGTCAATCAACTACAAGGCAGAATACCATATCAATTGATGAAGAAATACAAGAAGCCAATAGTTAATTTTCTTCATGTCTTTGGCTGCAAATGCTTTGTACTAAGGAATCAAGGTGAAAATCTGGGAAAATTTGATATTTTCCCAGTTGCACAAGTAGAAGGGGGGTTCAATACTTATGTGCTTTTTCTTCCTAATTAAATTCAACTCAATAAGAATTAAAGACTTGAATACATAATAAAGATTAAACACAAAGATATGAATAAAAATTGTTTTTTTTATTGATGTATAAAACCAAACTCTCCTAAGGTGTACACAAACCCTAACAGCTTCTCTGTGTTTCTCACAACAACTCTCTCTATCTCTATGCTATCAAAAACTTTGACTTATTTCACACACTCTCAATTAGGTTACATAAAGTGTTTATA
Organism: Oenanthe sinensis; assembly: GCA_028671895.1. Lineage (NCBI taxonomy): Eukaryota > Viridiplantae > Streptophyta > Magnoliopsida > Apiales > Apiaceae > Oenanthe > Oenanthe sinensis. The sequence goes on along the minus strand of CM053809.1, from coordinate 4,701,320 downwards.
TAGAGATCTGCCAATAAACTAATAACAGAAAATCAAATTACAATAGGAATATAATTCCTAATTATTAATTGACAGTTTTCTTCTGTAATTCTCCTTCCTTCCCATAACATATCTGCAATATATTTGGCTTTATCTTCGAAGACTTCCCTTTTCCGTGATCATCTTCATAATTCAGCTTTGATTTCATAGACTCTGAAATCTTCAGACCCTACCAGACTATAGACTCTGATAGACTATAGACTCTGATCATTTGTAGACTCTGACAGATTGTAGACTCCGATAGTCTATAGACTCTGATCACCTCCCAGACTCTGATCTTTATCTAGACTCTGGTTTCACTTTCTACAGAAAATCTTCTAAGTACAAGAATGTTGACCAACTAGACTCTGATTATAAAATTTCAGAGACTAGAAAGACTTATTACAAATAAGTCATGCTAAATCCTGTTCTAGCATTTTGTACATCATCAAGTTAATATATTCCTAACAATCTCCTCTTATTAATGCTTTAAAAAAAAGCATAAATCAAGGTTTGATGATGTCAAAACTAAAGAATGAAACAATTTATCTTAGAAAAAAAATTATATCTTACTTGATCTTTTTAAAAGCTGGATTGCTTTTCAGAAAAGATTTCAGCATACTTTCTTCCATAGTAGCAAGAGCTTCACCAACATACTTCTTTAATTTTTCATTTCTTCATTGGAACATTTGATTTGACAGTAAGCTGCTCTCAGATCATTTCCACAGCTTTCTTTTTCTTTTAAATCCTTTAACATTAGAACACTAACTTTCCTACTCATAGGTTGAAATCCAAAATAATGACCCACACCCTCTTGAAATATGATTTGATTTTCTTCTACTGGCATATCTTGATCATTTCCTTCAGCATCAACACATTTTAAAGAAAATTTGCCCATCTGTCGATTTGCCTGTCTGTGCAGAGTCAGCTTCCTATCAATCTCCTTGAACCATTTGTGTGTGACAACTTCTTTGCTTTTATTCACTTCATAAGAAATTTGTTAGAGAAATCTAATATACTGTAATTCCCCAGCCTATTTGAAAAAGATAAAATTTGATTGACTACTCCATCTTACAGATCCACCTTCTAAGAAATATACCAGCATCTCATTTTTCACATTTTTTTGCCTCCTTGTCCTCTTTGCACCTTTCTTTCAAAAACATTATAAACAATTTGAGAAGATACCAATTTGTTTAAGTGTTTTTGTGTAATCTTCTCAAACTGTCTATCTGTTAAGGATTGAGGATCCCTGGTTAGAGTAGATATTCTATCAATGTCAGATTATTCAAAACCTCCAAGCCTTGTCTTCTTTTTAGCTCTTAGTTACAGATTTGATTGACTACATTGCCAGTAAGTAGGTTTTTTGACCTCATCAGAGTTTGAATGTTTCTTTTTCTTATCAGAGTGTGTCTTAGACTCTAACTTCCCATGTCCAGTCCCTGACTTGTGTGTTTGAGTTTTTGCTATTCCAGCCATTCCACATTGTTTTTATTGCACACCACCAGGACCCCTAGGACCATGTGAACTATCACCGGCTTCATCATCATCACCATATCTCCTCCTTTTAACTCCCTTTTTAGCATCCTTACACACATCATCCTTATTTTTCCTAGAGGAATCACTAACTTTCTTCTCCCCCATTTGACATCATGACTTTATGTGACAGTAAAATAGAATCCGTTCAAGCACTATGAAGATATTAACATGTGCTGCAATGACTGAATCAACCTTGGTGGTTAGTTCAGAGACTGTAGTTTAGAGATTGGCTTGAGTAGTAGTGATTGTAGGAATAACATCCTTGAAAGCAACTTCTTTGGATAATTGAAGGGAATGAATTCTGTCAAATCTAGTACTGAGCAAAGAATTTGTATTATCAACACCAGTGAGTTTGGTTTGAATATGAGAAATGCCTTGACCACACTAGCTAATTGTGCAGTAACATTCTCTGTCTCAGCCTTACTTTCATCATTGATTGTTCTATCATCTTCAAGAAAAGAGGCATCAGTATCTTCATGTGGATAATGACCATGTTCTTATACAAAAGTCTTCTTCTAAAAGGCCATTAGTCTTTCAGACTGGTGAATGGCCAAGATGCACTCAAAAGAAGCTTTATCTGTTATACCTTTGAGCTGTGCAGATTCCTAAGTGAGAGGAAAAAACTGATCAAAATAGATAAATGATGGATTGACTGGTCCATCATCCTCAGAATTGCACCCCTCCTGCATATCAGCATCAATAGATTCAATCTTTTTAATTGAAGGGGTAGACTCTGGTGGTTGAGTAGACTTCTAAACTGCAAAAGGGACTATAGACCCTGACTCCTCTTTGGAGTGATCAGAGTCTGTAGACTCTGAAAGCCTAGCCCTTATAGGCATGATCAACATTGGTTCTTCTGATTTCAATTCTGCAGTCTTAGCCTGACTAGTAGTAGTCTACATAAAAGCCTCCATGACTCTTTCTGCTCTTCTTGCTAAAGAATCCACTAGATGGTGCTGTGGTCTTTGTGTAAATGATTTTTGTGCAGCTAGAGCCTCCTCTTTTTTCCAATCTGCAAAATCAACAAGAATGAATTTTCATCCATCCCCTGCCTCAACTCATTGGACCAACTCTTTGGAAAATCTTGATCCCAATAAGTAAAGCTAGGTTCAAGATACCCTATTCTCTCATCCTCACAGTGGGGTTGGGCACCCACTCTCTCATTCTCACTCAGGCTCTCTACAGCCTTTTCTACCTCTCCTTTTACCCAGACCAATGCCAGCCTCTCATTTAGTTTTTCACTCATTTGGATAGGTACACTTAAAAGTCCTACAGAAGATGGTGTGAGAGAGATTAAGTTTGTTTCAATACCTGAACCACCTTGATGAAGGGGAACCCCTTCAAATGTCTGAAGGCTAGGGGTTTCCACCAAGGGGTGAGCAGCAACAGACCCTGAACCCTTACATACATCTTCTTTCTTTTCAGAGTCTGTTGGCTCCAGTATTCCAGTCTCAGGGTCTACTCTAGACTCTGACTGCTTCAGTATGACTTCATTAGAAACCAGAGTCTGAGTGTCATCATCTTTGATTGTTGGTGCATGAGACTCCCACTAAAGGTGGATAGACTCTAATAGAATAGATTGTTGAATGTCTTCATGAACATTCATCAGAGTCTGTCCTCCCATATCACTGGGGTTCTCATCGGCATTTTGTTGAGTTATCAAGGAGGGCCTATCAGCATACTCCCCTGCCCCACTATCACCCAACCTCTGACTAGGTGGTTCTTGTGTGGGTGAGGCAGGTTGAACATCTTTCTCACTAGTCACCACTGGTGCACTAGTCCCATCCTCCAACTTCTTTACACTACCTTCTTCCTCCTGTGGTTCTATCATTGTTAATGCATCCAACTTGTCATTTAGAAAAGTCCTTGCATGATTTGCATTGATGGCCTGGGCAAAAGACATGTGATCATGCAGTTCCCTTGCAATTTTTTGATAATATGAGCCCTTGATTTGATCCAATCTACTCTCATAGGTTGGATAAATATATTTATTGGCCACCTTTCCTACATTATGGACAAGAAAATCAACCACCTTCCTTGGAAGAGGCTGAATAGTTGAAATCCAATCAATAGTTGTCCTGTAGGTTACTCCTTTATCCAAAATTGCTTCATAGTCAAAAACTGGTTGCTCAATCTCAGTTTCCAACTCAGCAACAGACTCTGATTCTCTCATTTTGTGAACTTTAAGCTTTTTAGGCTTCTTTGTGTTTTGCTTTTCATAGTCTGGCACACCAAGTGCTTTGAGAACTTCATTAGTCCTGCTTTCTACGAGCCCAGCTACTTTTTTAGATTGTAATGAAGAATTAAAGAGGTAGCTGTAAATATTGGTGACTGCATCCTATGTAGACAAATGTAGCTATACTTCCATTTTCTTCCTTAGGACTGCATAGATTGTGAGAAGATTCAAGACTTGTTGTTGTGTCTTGTAGAGTTGAGGATCTTCTAATGACTCCATCAATGGATATAAAAACAGCAGTACCTTATCATGTGGAGTAACGATTTCATCAATGAGACATGAGGCTACATCCAATGGCATTCCTTCCCAAAATGTTTCATGATCAGAGTCTAAAGGAAGTCTAGACTCTGACTCAACATTAGACCCTGGTTCAGGTATTTTCTTTATTTCAGAGTCTGGCCCTATAGGAGCCTTATAAGTATTTATTTCCTACAAAACAAGGTTAGTAACAATAATAGACTTGTGTGTGTGCAGAAAAAGCCTTCCTCAACCTTCTGTATTCTGAGCAAAAGATTTCTCAGGAGTCACAATTTGAGAATCCTGAGGTGAATCCCTAGGTTTATCAGAGTCTGTAGCCTTTGGATAGTCTACAAACTTGGTTGGAAGGTTAGAATCAAGTGTATCATGACCCTCTTTTAATAAAGAGAGTCATTCAACCACATGTTTCTCTAAGGGATTGAGCTCCTCATCACTTGGCTCGTCTATAAGCCTTGATTGTACCAGCTTCCTCCTCTTTACAACTAGTGCCTGTTGAGAGACACAAGAGGTTGGTTTCTTTTTGGATTTTGGTTTTAAAGATTGTTTATTGGAAGGGGACTTAGTTACTTGGGTAGGTGCAGGGGGTTCTCCATTACTTGTTCATGCACCATTTCACTACCAAAAAATGAAGCATTGTAGATGGAAGGTTTGTAGTTGGAGAGTTTTACCTGCATTACATGTGGCTATGTCATGGCAGGTAGACTCTTCTTCTTGTCATCTATTCTCTTGATGTCAGATAATATCATTCTTTATTGTTTGTAGGCCTGCACACAACAAACATCTGCCAATCTAGTTGACATATCAGGAATGAAGTGGTTGAGGAGAATCATCAGAAATCTATGATAATAGACTTTCTTCCTGCCCTCTTATACATTGTTTAATTTTGCTCCTATTTGAGTGAGCAAAATATCACCAATGTTGATCACTTTGTCAAATAGGAGACTGTGACCAATTTGATAGGTAATAAAAGTAATAGCATCAAAACCAATACATTTACCAGTAAAACACTTAACAATTTGATCAAAAAAGAAAGACCAATCTTTCCTCAAATATGGCCTAGTTAATGTACTCATATTTTCCAAACTAGCAGAATAACCTAGTGATTTAAACATGTCCTTAATATCAGTATTAGAAACAGTTTCATCAAAAGGTTGTTTAACAGGTAACTTAAACACATAATTAAGCACATTAAAAGTAGTGGAGCCAAAGGTGAACATGATTTTACCTGGTTGATCCTGAGATGGATCAACTACCTTTACAGAGCTCTATGCTTGTGAGACAACATCCATGTGAATGACTGGTGATGCCTTAATAATGTAGCTGAGCTCAGATTGCTCCAAGAAGTCCATCACAGGGTAGTAGTCAGCGTCTACCCTTTTCTTTTCTCCAAGAGCTGCAACATGGTTCGTGGTCATGAATTCAAAATCCCCATAAGTGAATGCAATCGCCTTGGGACCCTTCATGATAGAGAAATAATAGCCATTGAAATTGTTGAGTTAAGAGTGATAAAAAAGTTTGAATAAATTAGCTAGGGTTTGTGAAAAGCTCTGTGAATATTTATGCCTTAGAAAATAATTTTCAATGAACAAGTGAGTAAAATGTATGAGTATTTTCTGTTTTGTTTAAATTGCATACAATACACACAAGTTTACATCGTATCACCAGTCAAAAGTAACTGCTACCTCCTATTTCAAGTAATTTATACAGTTTAAACATAATCAGAGTCTTCAGGCGCGAATGTTAACCTTTTCAGAGTCTAGGCAGAACATTCTCAGAGTCTACAGAATCGTCAGAGTTTACAGACTTATCAGAGTCTACAGACTCATCAGAGTTTACAGACTCTGTCAAGATACGGTACTTTAATAATTTTGTAAGAGCAAATCATAGTCTGAGAAATCAGAGACTATAATTAAAGTACATACCTTATTTCCTTTATGATAGAACACTTACATATTTAACATACCTAACTCACCTACTAGTCTGAGAAATGTAGATTCATCAAGTGGTTTGGTTAATATGTCTGCAATTTGTTTGTCAGTTGAAATATATTGAAGTTTTACAATATCATTTTCAACATGTTCTCTAATAAAATGACACCTTGCATCAATGTGAATTGTTCTGGAATGTTGGACTAGATTCTCTGCAATTTTAATAGCACTAGTATTGTCACAATACATAGGAATATTTGATAATGTTAGTCCATAATCAATTAACTGATTTCTCATCCACAGAATTTGAGCACAACAACTTCTAGAGGCTATGTATTCAGCCTCAGCTGTTGAGGTTGAAATTGTTTGTTGTTTCTTGCTAAACCATGAAATTAACCTGTTGCCAAGAAATTGGCATTGACCTATTGTACTTTTCCTATCCACTTTGCATCCTTCATAGTCAGGGTCTGAATAACCAATTAGTGAAAAATATGAATCTCTAGGATACCAAAGTCCAAGTTTTTGTGCACCCTTGAGATATCTGAAAATTCTTTTTACAGCTAACAAATGTTATTCTCTTGGGTCAGCCTAAATTTTAGCACACATGCATGTGGTAAACATTATATCTAGTCCACTTGCAGTTAAATATAGCAATGAGCCAATCATACCTCTATAGCTAGTGTTGTTAACTTTCTTACCCTTTGGGCTAGAGTCTAGCTTAGTGGTTGTTGACATGGAACTTTTGGCAGTTGAACAGTCTTGCATATCAAACTTCTTCAATAGGTATTTCACATACTTTGATTGATTGATGAAGATTCCATCATCATTCTATTTGACTTGAAGTCCCAAAAAGAAGTTCAATTCTCCCATCATGTTCATTTCATAATTTGACTGCATTAATTTGCTAAACTTTTCACAGATTTTTTCATTAGTAGAACCAAATATAATATCATCAACATAAATTTTGACAAGCAAAATATCACCTTTATATTTTCTAATAAAAAGAGTTTTATCAATGGTACCTCTAATGAATCCATTTTCAAGAAGAAATTTTGATAGAGTTTCATACCATCCTCTAGGTACTTGTTTCAATCCATATAGTGCCTTGTCTAACCTGTAAACATGATCAAGAAACTTTGGATCAACAAATCCTGGTGGTTGCTCCACATAGATTCAAGGGTTGTTTGCTGAAGGATACCATGACCTATTACATTTTGAAAATGAATCAACAAGCAATGATGAAGAAAGTGATGATGATGTGGAAATATCAAGAAATCAAGTACCTAGAAACTCCCCATCAATTGATGTCAATGCATCAAATGATAACTTATCAGTTGATAATCATCAATCAATTGATAATACATCAATTGATAACCATTCAATGGATAACAACTCTGCTCAACAATCTTCAAGTACAGTATCCATCTCAGGGGGAGGGTTCTCAAATAATCAATCACATCACAATGATCATAACAATTTCAATGATCATGAAGCATAATCTTCAAGGACAAATTTACCACCACAAAGGAAATGGACAAGAAGCCATCCCTTTGAATTGTTCATTGGAAATGTGACACCCCCAGATCTGGGGTCAGGGATCCAGGCCATCACGATCCACTTCCAACAATAATTTACTCATCTGCTTAACAATTATATCAATAACATATACTAGTGACCCCAATCCAATTACACAACTCAAACCATAGTCTCAGAAAACGAACTTAAAATAATAACAATTATTATAACCCAATTGTAATAAACTTAGGATCTCATGCTACTAATATAATCTCTACCTGAACTTACATTAGACGTAAACACTGTTTTTACATTTATTATTACATTTCATATTTTACAATAAGTCTTATGATTCTAAACTGAAATCCTATCTAGCTTACACCACCGATAGAAACCTTGAACCTGACTAACTCAAGCTCGAGCCTTTCATTTCCTTTGCATACCATGGGCACGTCTTACAGCAAGATTTAAAGTTACAACAAGCAAGAATGAGCCAACAAATGCTCAACAAGATATATATTAGAATATTTATGTAATTTGCACCAAGAAAATGGTGGTAACCAATATTTATACCAACTCAATGTCCAACAGTATCAATAGATAAATTGCAATATATATTTGCAGAAAGTTTAGCGAGGTATATCTCGACAATAAATGAATCAGAGTTTACGATGCAAGAAGGTATTCACGATAACAACGCAGTTCAAGTTCCTGCGGTACAAACAATTTAGGTTCAAAATTTTGGAATGACATTATCGGTAACTTAGCACGATGTCATCAGCTACGGTGTTTAATTCATTTAAGAATCACTAAGATAGTAGTTCAAGATACTGCGAAAAGAATTAATAAAAGTTCAACAGTTCCCATTAACAATATCGATAACTTAGCACATTGGCTTTCGTTATAGTGTAAGAACAGTGAAAGTTTAAAAGTTCCCATTAACACTATCGGTAACTTAGCACCTTGGATTTCGTCATAGTGTAGGAACAGTGAAGGTTCAACAGTTCTCATTAACACTATTGGTAACTTAGCACCTAGGCTTTTATTACAGTGTTAATGTCAAATTCCAATTGAAAGAAATGAAACTATACTGGAGCATTCACCATGCCTATTGTACACGATGATCAGTCGTATCGTACAATAGAATATGTAACTTTCTCTACTAGTAGAAGGATGATCCTCAACTGGTCATCACCCCAGGCAACACATGGGCATTTAAATGATGGACCGTGCGTCACTCGACCTCTTATACTATGATGGACTGAGCCGCACACAAACCTCTTACACTTATATCTCCAGTCCCCTTTGAATATTTTAAAATCAACAAGTCTATGAGGGAAATTTAACACAACATTCTAGAATAACAACAATCTTTTGTAAGATTTCAACATCAGATAATGGATTCACTTCTGGAATTATGTGAAAGTAATCTCGTATATATGTGGGTTAACTTTCAGTCAACTAATGAATAAGATAAAGATAATTGAATCAAGAAGACTCAAGAACATGACCGGGGAGTCGCTATAAAGGAATAAAATAACTCAGCGAAGAATAATTAATAAAGTAAGATACTGGCCCATAATGGCACAAGTATATATGAGAAGAATGTTAAGGTTGTTTATTCATTCCCTAATGTGGAGTTGTTAACTCAATTGTATTGTAAAATATTGGAATCATTGACCCTTAATTATTATTTAATTAAAAATAATATTAAAAGTTCTAGGATATTTGTCAACATATTTTTAAGGGTCAATTAATATTTTTAAGGATCATTTTGAACCCTCAAATGATACTTGAAAGGCTTTAAATCGTTTAGAAGTAATTGTTTAATATTTAAATAATATTTAATCAACCTTAAATAATATTTAAATATTTAAAAAGGTTTTGAAAGTATTTGATTAATGTTTAAATAATATTTAATCAACATTAAATAATATTTAAATATTTTATGGGAATTTAAAGATAATTATTTAATATTTAAATAATAACTAATCAACATTAAATAATATTTAAATATTTTAAAATAAATTTAAAATATTTAATAAATATTTAAATACTATTAAATCTTCTTTTAAATAATAATTAATAATAAAAGGGATTAAATATATTTAATTACTTTAAATAATATTTAATCCAATCAAAATAATCTTTTAATTATTTTAAAAGATATTAACTCATAATGAATAATAATTATCCATTATTAAACAATATAAAAATATATTCCAAGGAGGAGTTCTTTGATTAATAATGACTACCGTCGTGAATTTAATATACTACTCCCGGTCAAATATCGAGTACGAAAGGTGTAACTCGATACTCCAACAAATATCCCTAACTACTTGCTATACGAACTCTAACTTTTCAAGAAGTTCAGAGTCGTCAACGGATCAAGTAGGAAAGGGGGAAACACAGTTCTTGATTGATATAAACAGTTTATACACAACAAAACTTTATAACAAGAACTTGTTGTAAACTCAAGAGGTCAAAAACTTGCATATACAGGAATCAAAATATTCAGTAATAGAATTCGAAGAATAGAGTTAAGAATCTTGCCTTGTATCCATGATGCATTTTCAAAGTTCCACTCGTTCCTGATATCTCTATCAATAGATATAATAATCTAGATTAGTTCTCTTAATCAAGACAACTAGTTATACTACTAATAAGCATAGCCGAATTCGTTAACCAATTACAAGATGATTATAACCTTTAGACTTCACAATTTCCTCATTCTAACACCTCGACGTTAACCCTCAAACTTATATAGAGTGTACTTGATCATTTTCATAAACACTTATTTTACCCGATATTTCACCTCCTCGGACCTACTTTAGCTATTCGTAAAACTATCTTGTCAATGATTTTTAATCAAGTTCTATACACCAACATGTAGTCATAATACTCCTCAACAACTTTTGTTACTTGACCGACTCGAAACAAGTCATTTATCTTGCTCGAAATCGACTCCCAAAACGGTTGTTTAACATTTTTCTTATGTTCATTTCACTTAACATCCTGTTTTCTATTATATTTAATAAATTGGAAATTAATCATTTTGACATGAATCCTTTTCTGAGATCATCCTTGTACTACTAGAAATCTCCCATAAAACTTTCACATCCATCCCATAAATGTAGCTAAGTCATAAACTGCCTCAAACTTAGGCTTATGATAAACTTGTTCCTTACATTTCTTATTTGCACCTTCTTAACTCCAACAATTTTAATAAACTAGATTTTGCTCCTTTTAATCCGAATCCTTTTTCTCGATTATCTCATATGACTCTAGTATTTTAAATAAAAGTTTCAGATTTTATTAAGTTACTTAGCTAGTCCAATCATAGCCTCAAAGTTGGTGAAAACAGAATTTTCATTTTTTGCGCTACCGTTACTAAATCGGCCATAACTTTTGACTCGTAACTTCAAATGACGCAAAATTAACGCGTAAACGATCTAGAGACTGTCTACTATCCAGTTGTCTGATCAAACTGCCCAGAGCAGAGGACAAATATTCCCAGAATTTCTGGACAATTTATACAGAATGTAAACGGACATGGTAATATTTGTAAACTCATTGTTTTCTATTTCTATTCTACTTCAATTCAACCAACAAACAATCACAAACTCCTCAATCAATATCAACAATCAACATACTACAACCTCAAGTCAAAAATCAGTCAAGGTTATTAAATGTAATTCAAAATCAAATGAACAAGTCTTGTGTTTCTAGGACGAACCAAGCTTAATCTATACTACCCATGACTTGTTTATACTATAAAAATCATCAACCAAGCCAAAGGAAGCCTTAAATCAAAGAAAATAAAATTTTATTTTCGGAATCACTATTCATCATCACTTTCAGGTTGTAAAAAGAGTAATCTAGAGATGTGGGTGTTTGAGATGTTACCTTAGATGCGAAGAGCTTGAGAAGAGCTTCGTTTTGAGTGGTAGAACGCCAAGAACAATCATGCCTAGCTATGGCTTCCATTACTCAAGCTAACTTCGACCATGGATGAAGAAAATGGGGGAGAAATCAGATTTTTCTTGTTTGTTGGAAGTGTGTGGTAGAAGCTAGTGTTTTAAAAGGTTTGTACGGTAGTCGTGTAATTTCCCGATGACGTTTTAATCTCTCGTTCTCGTACTTTATTCATACGACAAACTTAAGTTTTAAAATATTAAATTTTCATTTTATAATTCTCTTATGAATCATTATTATTAAATTAATACCTTTGAAATGTTTCGAGAATTTATGAAATAATTCTTTGGATAAATACTATTCACTTACACCGTCTCTCAAACTCTGTTACAACTTTCACCCGGATTTCAAATTTATTTTGTCAAACTAAAAATAATTATAAGTCATATATTTATTACGTATACTACCCTAAACACCAATACAACGAAGAATTTTCAAATTATAATTCTCCAAAAGCCGTCGGTTTTACATAGACTCCAATATCTCGTAAATCCAAATCAATAGAAGAAATGGACATTGTCGAAAAAACTAACTTGATTTACATTCACTTAAATATATCCTAGTTTCATAATAAATTTATAAAATCAAGATTCGGTGATAAGCAATTTGACGCCTAATAACATGATTATCGTGCAAAATACTAAAATGTCCTCGGAACTAAAGTCAAATATGAGGGAAGAATTGTGCAACATTGTTTACGCACAATACACTATTTATTCCTAATAAAAGACTATGAGGTTCCCATAATTTGGAAATATAACAATACGCATATTTTCGAATATCCTGTATATTAATAATACAGCCTCACATCTCAAGTACCTTATGAAGAAAAAAATCCATAAAATCGTTTATTCGTAAAATGAAAAAATTTATACAAAAATCTTAATAATATCAAGTGTCAAAAATACGGGTTATTATAGGAGATGCAAATGATGGTGTCAAAACTCGAAGTGCAACTCAAAATGAATGCCTGTATAGTAGCTTCTTGTCTCAAGAAGAACAAAAAAGGATTGAAGAAGACTTGAATGATCTTGATTGGATAATTGCTATGCAAGAAGAGTTGAATCAGTTTGAAAGAAACAAGGTATGGAAGTTGGTGCCCAAACCAAAGAACGAGTCTGTCATTGGTACAAAATGGGTGTTCAGAAACAAAATGGATGAATCTGGTACAGTGACAAGGAATAAAGCAAGAATAGTGGCAAATGGCTATTCACAAGAAGAAGGCATAGATTTTGATAAAACATTTGCACCAGTTGCAAGGTTGGAAGCAATCAGAATCTTTCTAGCATATGTTGTTCATGCTAATTTCAAAGTGTATCAGATAGATGTGAAAAGTGTTTTTCTCAATGGAAAATTAAAGGAAGAAGGGTATGTAAAACAACCTCCTGGTTTACTAATCCTATTCATCCTGGATTTGTATACTATCTTCTCAAAGAACTATATGGATTGAAACAAGCACCTAGAGCCTGGTATAACTCATTATCTAAATTCTTCATTGAGAATCACTTCACAAGAATCACTTCACAAGAATCACTTTACAACAAAATGGGGTAGTTGAAAAGGAAAACAGGACCATAATTGAAGCTGCAAGGACAATGTTGGAAGAAGCCAAATTACCCACATATTTTTGGGTAGAAGCAATCAAAACTGCATGCTACATTCAGAATATTACCATGGTTAATCAACTACAATGCAAAAACCCCTATCAATTGAAGAAGAAAGACAAGAAGCCAACCGTAAATTTTCTTCATGTATTTGGCTGCAAATGTTTTGTAATGAGGAATCAAGGTGAAAATTTGGGAAAATTTGAAGCCAAAGCTGGTGAAGCTATATTTGTTGGATATGGAATTGTAACCAAGGCCTATAGAGTCTACAATACGAGATTACACATTGTTATAGAATCTATGCATGTAGTATTTGATGATAAGAAAATTCAAGGATTATTTGATAAATGAAACCATGAATTTCTGCATTTTAAAAATGAATCAACTAGTAATGTTGAAGAGAGTGATGATGATGCGGAAATACCAAGAAAACAACTACCCAGAAATTTCTCATCAATTGATGTCAACACTCCAACAGATAACTTATCAGTTGATAATCTTTAATCGATTGATAACAATTCAATGGATAATCATTTTGCTCAACATTCAATAAGTAGAATGTCAATCTCAGGGGAGGGTTCTCAAATAATCATTCACATCACAATGATCACAATCACAACAATGACCATAAAGCATCATCTCAAGAACCAATTTGCCTCCACAAAGGAAATGGACTAAAAGTCACCCTTTTGAGTTGATCATTGGATATGCAAATGATATTGTCAAAACTAGAAGTGCAACTCAAAATGAATGCTTGTATAGTAGCTTTCTATCTCAAGAAAAACTGAAAAGGATTGAAGAAGCCTTGAATGATCTTAATTGGATAATAGACATGCAAGAAGAGTTGAACCAGTTTGAAAGAAACAAGATATAGAAGTTGGTACCTAAACCAAAGAATAAGTATGTTATTGGTACAAAATGGGTATTCAGAAATAAAATGGATGAATCTGGTACAGTGACAAGGAACAAGGCAAGATTGGCAGCAAAGGTTTACTCTCGGGAATAATGAATAGATTTTGATGAAACCTTTACACCTGTTGCAAGGTTAGAAGTCATAAGGATTTTTCTGGCCCACATGCCAACTTCAAAGTCTACCAGATGGATGTGAAAAGTACTTTCCTCAATGGGGAACTAGAAGAAGAAGTACATGTGGAACAACCTCCTGGTTTTAATGATCATGTTCATCCTGGATTTATATATTATCTTTTCAAAGAACTGTATGGTTTGAAACAAGCACCTAGAGGCTGGTATGACACACTTTCTAAATTCTTGATTGAGAACCACTTCACAAGATGTACTGTTGATAAAACTCACTTTCATAGAAATGTTAATGACTCTATTATACTTATTCAAATCTATGTAGATGACATTATTTTTAGCTCAACTGATGAGAAACTTTGTCAAAAGTTTGCTAAGTTGATACAAAGTAAATATGAAATGAGCATGATGGGAGAACTTACCTATTTTCTTGGTTTGCAACTCACACAAGTTAAAGATGGTATTTTTATAAATCAAACCAAATATAATTCTGACTTATTAAGGAAATTTGATTTAAAAGATTGTTCTTCTGCAAAAACTCTTATGGCCACTGCTACTAAACTTGAATTGAATACTAAGGAAGCTAAAGTGGACATTTCAAGTTATAGAGGCATGGTTGGCTGATTACTTTATTTAACTGCAAGTAGGCCAGGCATAATGTTTGTTACATGTCTTTGTGTTAGGTTTCATGCTGATCCTAGAGAGTCTCATTTGATTGCTATAAAAAGAATATTCAAATATCTCAAAGGAACACCAAATCTTAATATTTGGTACCCTAGAGACTCTGGATTTGATCTAGTTGGTTATTCAGATGCAGACTATACATGTTACAGATTTGATAGAAAAAATACAACTAACACACGTCAATTTCTAGGAAATAAGCTTGTATCATGGTTTAAAAACAAATTCAGTGTCCACATCCACAGTAGAGGCTGAATATATTGCTGCTGGGAGATGTTGTGCACAAGTGTTATGGATGAGGAACCAACTGTTTAATTATGGATTTAATTTAAGCAAGATTCCAATATTCTAAGATAACACAAGTGCAATTGTCATAACTGAAAACCGGTTCAACACTCAAAGACCAAGCATATAGACATGAGGTATCACTTCATTAGGGAACATGTAATGAATGTTATTGTTGAATTATATTTTGTCCCTAGTGAAAGCCAACTTGCAGATATTTTTACCAAACCACTAGATGAATCTGCCTTTAATAGACTGATCTGTGATTTAGGTATGTTTAACTATGTTTAATCTTTGAAATGTCTGACAAGTTATTTTTATTATGTTATTTTTCATTGTTGCCATTGATTATGTTTGTCTGTTGAGTTTTCAATAATCAATTGATAAGCATTTCATGTATCAATAGATATTTTCAGCTATCGATAGATAAATATATCAATTGATGATATATTTATTTATTGATGGATATTGTTACCTGTCGATGGATAAATTTTATCAGTCGATGACATGAAAGTTTTAGGGTCCATGTCATGAATCGACCTGTAACAAATCTAGCCATTGATTAGTTATTCTATTAATCGAATTATACTTATACCTCTTTAAGTATAATAGTCGATTGCTAGAATTAGTAACTCTGTTAATTTACTTTGTATCTAACAGTCGATTGAGTTCTATTTTGAGAAAGAAATCGATTGAGCAATCAGTTATTCTTCAAAAATATATATAGGGAGATTAAAATTTCTTTTAACTCTTACTTGCATTTTCTCCAGATTATCTCTCGTTCTCTCCCTCTTTCTACGAACTCAAGCCCTAACTCTCTCTCTGTATTATCGTAAGTTATTTGCTCTCTAACACTTAAATCAAGCAATGACCTCATCATTATTGTCCAAGAAGGTGTCTCAAGTAGGATTCTACTATGAGTTGAACAATTTTGTAGCCAGCACAATTGTAAAAGAAGCACCAAAGGAATTCCACCCTTTGATGAAGTTTCTTGATAGCTGCAAGGTCAAGAAAGCATTGAAGAAAGCACCAAAAATAGTCTGTAATCTGGTGGAGGAATTCTGGACAAGTGCAGAGGTTGCAGAAAACTACTCTAGCATCTCTTTCAGCTGCAAAGGATAAAAATATATTTTTACAACTCTCATTTTGAATGAATGTTTAGAATTGCCTGATAATAAAACTGATGATGCACCCACAGACACTGATATAAGAAATGTGCTTAGGTCTGTTAACTATGTTAATCCTGATATTAATTTAGGAAATGTTGTTAGAAAGCACCTTAGGAGAGAGTGGTCTTATTTCTTTGATGCTATTATTAAATGTTTTAGTGGTAAGATTAGCAACTTGAATGCCATTACTACTAGCATGCAACAAATAACTTACATCATTTTATTCGATAAATTTCATAATTTGCCTTCTATAATATTGAGTGAAATTGCTGCTAAGTTGGGTAATAGGGTTCTTAGATCCAATCATATTTATTATGCTAGATTTATTATGCTTGTTACTAACCACTTTGTCAAGGAAATTGAGATCAACAGGGAAACATAAACTCTTGACTGTTGGACATAGAACAAGAGAGTATTCAAAGATTTGGTAAGAATCAATCTCCCCAGTGGTGTGGATTTGATCTATCCAAACTTTGTGCAGGTATACATTTCTTCTTTATCTATTTCTTCTCAACCCCAAAATTCTTTGCCTTCTGTGGCTATGAAGGGTGTCAATAATGACCTCAACCCTCCTACCCAAGAAACACACCAAATTCCTAAAATCAAGTCTAAGAAACCAACCTCAACAGGTTCCCAAAAGACTGCTATTGTAAAAACAAAGAAAAGAAAACCAGTTACTGTTGATCGATTAGAAGAGGAGGTAACTGGTGAGGGAACTGGGGAACATCAAAGAACCTAGAAGGATAAGGTGTGTGAGGGTGTGTCAACCCAACCAAGCCATACCACAGTCTCCTAAAAGATCGACTGTGGATGTTGAAAAGTAATTAAACTCATCTCTATTGGCATCCTCTCAACAGGGTGTCAATATTGGAAAGAACCCCCAACCAAGGGCATTGATCAAAGGTAGAGACACATAAGCCAACACCCCTCAGACCTATGAGAGGAAGAAAAAGAAACCAAGAATTGCACATGAGGACACATACATTGCAAAGCCACAGGCAACTGTGGTGGAGCCTTCAGCTTCTTGTTTTCATGCATATCCAATAAATGTGGAGATACAACCCCATTATTTATCTATTCAAATTCGTGAATCTCCACTACATCAAATTTCTTCAGAAAATGTGTTGATAGACAATCAAACATTTTCAAATTCTCCTTCTTTGCTATTCAAGGAAAAGCCAACACTCAATCCTATTTTTCATATCCAGGATAACACCTTGGAGGAACAAGAATCTATCTCCAATATCATTTCTAATCTTCAAACTTAAATAACCTAAACTATTTCAACCTCATCAATTGATGTTCGCTCATCAATTGATATACAACCATCGACTGATAAGCCATCAATTGATACTCAACATCAATCGATGGGTATGCCTCAATCGATGGATGTCTCAATCTCTTCATCAACTACTGTTCAAGAAACATCAATTGATCATGCTCAGACTTTATTAGGAATGAGTGAGATGAGTGAGAGGCAGGATTGCAGTCTGGTAAAAGGAGAGGGAATGAATAAGGACATTCTTATTTCTTCTCAAAATGAGAGTGAAACAGTTGAGGGCCCCGCCTCAGAAGGTGCAAATGTTATGAGTGAGAGAGAGGTGAGTTTCCAGGATGAGATCCTGATGCAAAATAGAGAGATGAGTGAGAGTGATAGGAAAATTCTACACTATGCATAGGAAATTAAAATGGAACTCATGTCTGAAGATGAGGGGGTGCAGGAGATAGGGGAGTAACTAATATATGCTGATGGAACTAGTGGAAATGGAGTAATCAAGGAGGATGTTTTAATCGAGAATGTCATTAAAGAAGATGATGAGGTAGATGCTGGTGAATTGGATCCAAAGAATTTTATCTATCCTGATCCAAGACACGAAGGATTGGCCACTTCAACAAACAGAGATGCACAGTAAATTCTTGGGTTGGAGCACACTGAACAGAGAACCAGGAATCTAAAGGAAAGTTTGGCCAACACAACAGACACATGTTACTTGGCACCTGGTGATATTCTTGATGATTCAGATGAGGAACCTTGACTGAGCACTACTGAAGTGTCTATTGGCGATAGTGAGAGAGAAATTATTTCTCACTACAGGAGGGAAATGATGGAAACAGAAATTGAAGATCCACTTCATAAAAGAATTGCCATTTATTACAAGGAGCAGTTGAAGTTCAACAAAATGACAATCACTGGTGTAATAAGGGAGTTGGGCATTCTTCAAGGGTCAGTTACATAATCCAAAGAAGCTTTGGAGAGAAGGATAGATAAGAAATTGGCTCATGGAACAATGAAGAACATCAGGGATGGAATGTATAAATATTCCAAGGGTCGTGAAGATTTAGAAAATAGGGTCTCTTCCATGAAAACCAAATTGGAGCAAATCATTCAAGGGCAAGCAACTCATGCTGCTATTATCCAAAGATTTATGGACATGATGCCTACTTCTGCACTTGATGCTAACAAAAAGGGGGAGAATAAAAAGGATGAAGATGGCAATGGTGGTGATGGAGCTGGCAGCAGCAAAAATGAAAATGAAGCTGGAAGTAGTAAGGCTATGAAGGGAAGTGAAATTGGTGATAGAGGTCAAAGTTTAAAATCAACCACAGAAGAAATGGAGAAAAGAAGGATGGATTCCAAGAAGCTTGCAGATGAATTAGAGGTAAAAATAATAGAAAGGGAAAGAGAAACTCAAGAATACATTGAGAGTGAAAGAAAGAAACTTGAATAATTGAAGAAAAATACAGAGTTAGTGACCAAGGCAGCCCAAATAGGAAACTTGGATGAGTTTATTACTCAAGTCAAGGCTATGAATAAAAGTGCAAAGGAGGCTACCAAGGAAGTCAATACAAATGCAGAAAAATTTCTTCAAGAAAACCTAGAAAGTGCTTTGAAAGAGAAAAGGAAAGGAAAATTCATTATGATTGAAGAAGGGAAAAAGAAGATGGATGTGCAAATTGGGGAGAAACTACTTAAGGGAGCCATTGTTTCAGGAATCAAAGAAGCCGCTGTGAGAGATAAGGATGATGAAGAAATAGCAAGGCAAATTGAAATGGAATGGAACATGGAAGGCTCAACTATAGAATAACCCATCAAGCCAAAAAGAAAGATTGTAATGGCCAAGAAAAAAAATCAAGGAACCTCAAGTTGATATTCAAGAGGAAAAAGGTGGAGCCCAAGAAGGAAATCAAAAGGAAATAATTCTTAAAGGGTACAAGATGAAAGAGATACCAGTAATAAGTGAAAAGGGGTTAATAGCTTGCAAGACACTTCCTGCAACTTCAAGCCATGAAGAAACAATAAGATTAGAATATAAAGATGGCTCAAAGATTACTCATCCTATGATGATGATAATGAAGCAAAGCTACAAAACACTGAAAAAATTCTTCCTCTACTCAACAGAAAATTCAAACTCAACTTCACTATAGCTCAAGACATTCAACATCAAATAACTAAGCTAAGGATAGTTAATGCTGAGGTTGATCCAGATCCACCCCTTAGAATCTGGAGTCTCAAGTAAATAAGGTAATGCTGGAACCAGTCTATGCAATGATCTTCACATATGTGGAAGGATAAAAAAATTACTTTGATATCTGCAAATATTTGGACAAGATCACAGATAGAGAAATTCAGTATCTATTGAGACAACTTAGAGACACTGACAGGGATGAAGCTATTCTGAGAGGATCTTTCTTGAGGCAATTAAAGGAGAATGTAGAAAAGAGAAAGAAGAAGAAGTGAATGAAGCTTTGAGGAAGTTAAAGAAATGAAGCATCTTGCATAATTCAAATGCTCAACAACTGGTATTTCTAAAAACTTAGAAAGTATATTTAAATTTCATGATTCTATTTAATTTATATTATATCTTTTGGGTTTTGTTATCATTAAGTAAATTTATGTCTGTTAGTCTTACAGACATAAATAAGGGGAGATTGTTAGGAATCAATGTAGTTTTGATGATAAATTCAACCTTAGATTCATAGAAATTTTATTGTAACTGATCAATTAATATAAGTTTATAAATATTAATTGCTTAGGGAACCATTTGTTAGTTGAGATGTTTGTAGTAATCAATTGATAATATCGATGTTTATTTTAAATGTAATATAGATGTACTTAGTCTTAATCAATCGATAAGGCTAGATCAATTGATAGTGTTTATCTTATAAATTGATAATGGAGTCGATTGATAAAGGTCATTAATTGATGTATATCTTAGACTGTCAAATTATAAATATTTAAATACAGAAAAAATATACAAGTGAAGGATGATCAATTGATATTGAAGAATCAATGGATGAAAGATCAATTGATATCAAGACAAGTCAAAGATTGAAGACCTTCAACTAATATGAAGACACATCGATTGATATATCGAATGTTAACTTCTATCAATCAATAAGTCAATTGTTATTATCAATCGATGGATATCAAGATCAATCGAAAGAAGATATCAGTTTATTAGGTCCAAAATCATCATAATAGGGGGGTTGAATATGATGTGGTAGATTTTTTGCTAAATTACGGATTAAGTGTTTGTGTTCTTGAGATATTAAAATGGAAGTGAATGAAACACAAAGATTCGGGGAAATAACAATGTATTATTAAATCTCTAAGGTGCTACACTTCTAATAAAATGATTAACTATAACGGGTTCAATCAATGTTACAATAGAAGTACAGTTGGGTGACATAAATGTATGTCTTTAATGGAGCTCCCGTCTGTATCTCTTTTGTTGACGATGAATGAATATCTCTCTTTTTTTCATATTGATTTTACCCATATTTAATTTGTAGACTTTTTTGGAAATTGATTTCTAACAATGTATTTGTAGACTTTTTTTCATATTGATTTTACCCATATTTAATTTGTAATATGACTTGCCTTAACATATTTCTTGAGTTCTTGAAGTAATTACTATTTGGTTTTAACTCTTCTGGTTTGATCAACTGAATTTATTCTGATTAATCAAGACAATTCCTTTCTAGTTGTGCTGACGCTTAGTGCACTGGTCTGGTTCACAAATGACTAACACTGAATTGAATTCCCTGGACTTCTGTTTTGTTTCAGCTGATTAACTCTGGACTGATTCATTGCTTCTGATCACTGAAACCCTATGACATCTATACTTTAATCATTGCACTGTATTTAGTCTGAAATCTACTGAACACTTATTTGTTGCCGAGGCCTGAACATATAAATGAACTTCTCTCGCTGTCATTCAGTAAACTTTACATCTTGAATGCTCTGCAATGATGCATGTATGATTTTTGTTTGCATGTCCTTTTGGATTCCTGTGCTGCATATTAGTATTATTTATCTGTCTTTTTTTCTTAGTTGAGTTATCGTTATCACTACTACATACTACGTTACATTATGCTTTACAATCTCCCCATATTTGTTTGTTAGAGTTTGATAAGCAAATTCTGTGAGAGGATAACTCCACTGATACTTACAAGAAAAAGTAAAGTGCAGAAAGACAATAAATAATATTAATTACATTCTGGATTAGATTTTAAATTTCCAGATTTCTTGTGTACAATAGAAGTTTGTTCCTCTAACCTGAACAGATAATTCTATGATCTTTTGCTTCTTTGTACTGAGTCTTGCTTGTGCTTCGATCTTGTCTCGGAGTAATGCTTTCTTAGCTCTTCTTCCTTCTGCTCCAACCTTGCCTTCACTATATCTCTAGCTTCCACTTCAAGAGTATTGACTGGAGGTGGTTCTTCTAACTTCTTCAAAAATTCAGTTAGACAAGCGATTGAGTTTGTCTTAGAGATTGACTCGAAGGCCAGAGATTGTCTCTTTGAAAACACGATCATTGTTATCCTTTTTGGAAAGCCTTTAACTCTGTCAGTGTCATGCATCGACTCTTCTGTCAGCTTCTCCACTAGAACATCTTCAATCATCCTCAAAGCCTTTTTGTCTGACTTGACAGTGGATCTATTTACTCTTGAAAGGACTTTTCGGATAATTTCAGAATTGTTTCTCCTCAGTTTCGATAGCTCTTTCTTTTTATCCACTCCGTTCTTCTTGAAAAGGAAGTATTTTGTTCCATTTGGCTCCGTCTGAATGCAAGGTTCAGAATCTCTTATATCTTCAATTATTTCAGTGTTATCCTCTCTTCTTACATACACTAGATCTTGGTAATATCTGGTTGTCTCCATTAGATATCTACCTGAAGTTTTAATTGCTCTGTTCAGCCTGAATGCGTAGATCAACTCAGCAGCCTTTAGATCTTCTTCTGTTCTATTCTTCTTGCTTCTGAGTCTCCTTTCTACATACTGCATGAATATTGCATGACTTGAGTCCAGACATTCATCAGACAAAGTTAGGTTATGAAGTGTTGTTGCTTTGTAGTACTTGACCACCGGAGGCTTCTCAAATGTTTCGACACCGATCTCTATAATTTTCTTCTCAATCATATCTCTCAGTATTTCATTTGTTTTATGCCCACCAAATATGACATTCCTCTTCATCACATACAGCTCCAAAATATTCATCTTTTCATAACTCTTTGTCGACAAAACCTTTGACCCCTGTGTTGTAGAATTTATGAACATTTTCCACCCGTACTTGGATGCACTTACTGACACACTTGTTATCTCTTCTGATAGCATAACATAGAATTCAAGAATATCTTCAAATTTCCCCCTCATGGTCCTGAAGAGATCAAGGACATCTCTGTCTTTCTTCTAAGTAAGGGTTAACTCTTTCTTCTTCAGTAGACTCCTTGCTTCATCCCAATCAGGACCAACCTTTGCTTCAATGTCCTTGATTCTATTTCTTCTTTCTATTGTGTGCTGTACTCTCTTCCATTTTCTCTTCATCAGTTCTTGAGCTTGATCTATACCTTGAGTAACAACTTCATCTACACCAACTAGAAGACAGTCATTATCAAAGGCATGTTCTTCTGCAAACTCCTCATCAACATCTATTCCAATAGCTTTTGCAGTTTCCTCTATTTCCATCTCCGTTAGAATCTCCATTGGCACATAGGGTTCAAGAATTTCTCCTTCTTCAAATTGACTCGCTACAGGCCTGTAAAAGAAATCTGTCTCCCCCTGAGCTGTATACTCCAAGATCATTTCAGCTCCAACTACTTTTTCTTGTTCTTCTCTTCTATCCCCCTCAGTTGGGTTATCCTCCCTTCCTACCGGAGTAATTTGAGTTATTGAAGTTGATTGATTGGAAATAGGAACTTTTTGAGCCAGCAGTTGTTTGACCAAATCTTTGATTTCTTTCATTTCTGCCCTCTACTGCTCCTGCACCTCCAAGATCTTTCTTAATGAATAGTAAATTTCAGTTATTTGGGCCTCCAGATTTAGAATCCTTTGGCTGTGTGCAGTGTGTGCAATGTGTGGGGTGTTTATTTAGTTAGTGGGTGTCTCACTCCTCACTGTTTCTGTTTGAGCACGACCCCCAACACTCACACTCGGAAGATCAGGATCAGGGAACACAACATCATCAAGGTTAAGTGTTTCCCTCATTTCCATAATAGCACTGAGATCTTCTGTACCTGCATGAAAATCCCTATCCCCTCTATGGGTAGGTTGCCTCTCCGCCGAACCACTTTGGGTGGGGAGAACTCCTTTTTCAGGAACTAGGGGTTTTAGACCCAGTGTGGTCACCACTGTAGATTCTGTAATGATTGGCAAAAATGTAGAATATGTGATGTCAGCTGAAGCCATTGAAGGCCTTACCTGTTCAGAGACACCCTGAACAGGTTCTACTACCGAGGTAGCAGATACTCTAATAAAAGAGTCCACATCCTTTCTATGGGTGTGTTGTCCCTCTACCTGAAAGCAAGGAGTCTGCTGAAGAAGAAAGAGTTATCTCTAACTCAGAAAAAAGATAGAGAAGTCCTTGATCTCTTCAGAACCATGAGGGAAAAATTTGAAGATGTTCATAAATTTTATGCTATGCTTTCAGAAGAAATCACAAGCGTGTCAGTAAGTGCGTTCAAATACGGACGGAAAATGTACATCAATTCAACATCACTGGGATCTAGAATTTTATCAACAAAGAGCTTTGAAAAGATGAATATCGTGGACTTGTATGTGGCTGAATAGGAAAGTCATCTTTGGGGGACACAAAACAAATGAGATAGCGAGAGATCTGATAGAGAAAAAGATTATAGAGACCGGTGTCAAAGCATTTAAGAAGTCTCTGGTGGTCAAGTACTACAAAGAAACAACACTTCATAATTTTACTTTGTCAGATGAATGTCTGGGGTCAAGCCATGTAATGTTCATGCAGTATGTAGAAGGGAGACTCAGAAGCATGAAGAACAGAATAGAAGAAGATCTAAAGGCTGCTGAGTTGATCTATGCATTCAGGCTGAACAAAGCGATAAAAACATCAGGAAGATATCTAATGGAGACAACCAGATATAACCAAGATCTAGTGTATGTAAGAATAGAGGATGGAACTGAAGAACTCGAAATCATAAGAGATTTTGAACCTTGCATTCAGATAGAGCCTAGTGGAACAAAGTACTTCTTATTCAAGAAGAATGGAGTGGATAAGAAAAATGAACTATCAAAACTGAAGAGAAATAATTCTGAAATTATCTGAAAAGTCTTTTCTAGGGTTAAGAGATCCACTGTCAAATCAGACAAGAAGGCTTTGAGAATAATTCAAGATGTACTGATGGAGAAACTTGCAGAAGAGTTGATGCATGACACTAACAGAGTAAAAAGCTTTCCAAAGAGAATAACAATATTCATGTTTTCAAATAGACAATTTCTGGCCTTCGAGTCAATCTCTAAGACAAATTCAATGACATTTCTCACTGAAGTTTTACAGAAACTGGAAGAACCACCTCATGTCAACACTCTTGAAGTGGAAGCTAGAGATCTGGTGAAAGCAAGGTTGGAGCAGAAAGAAGAAGACCTAAGAAAGCCTTACTCCGAAACAAGATCAAAGAAAAAGCAAGACTTAGTACAAAGAAGAAGAAGACCATAGAATTATTTGTTCAGGCTAGAGGAAAAAACTTCTATTGGACTAAAAGAAATCTGGAAAAGTAAAATCCAATCCAGAATGTAATTAATTTTATATATTGTCTTTCTGCACTTTACTTTTTCTTGTAAGTATCAGTTGAGTTATCCTCTCACAGGATTTGGTTGTCGAACTCTGACAACCAAATAGGGGGAGATTGTAAAGCATAATGTAACATAGTATGTAATAGTGATAATGATAACTCAACTAAGAAAAAAAGATAGTCAAATAATACTAATATGCATCACAGGAATCCAGAAGGACATGTAAACAGAAACCATACATACATCTCTAAAGAGCATTCAAGATGAAAGGCTTACTGAACGTCAGCGAGAGAAGTTCATTAAAATGTTCAGGCCTCAGCAACAAATAAGAGTTCAGACTAAAGACAGTATAATGATTTAAGTATAGATGCCAAAGGGTTTCAGTGATCAGAAGCAATGTAACAGTCCAAAGTTAATCAGCTGAAATAGAACAGAAGTCAAGGGAATTCAATTCAGTGTTAGTCATTTGTGAACCAAACCAGTGCACTAAGCGTCAGCACAACAAGAAAAGGGTTGTCTTGGTTAATCAGAAAAAATTAGTTCATCAAGCCAGAAGAGTGAAAACTAAATGGTAAATCCTTCAAGCACTTCAAGAAATTGTTTAAGGTAAGCATTACTACATTTGGTGGTTCCTACACAGGTGAAACATTGTGTGAGGAGCAACAAACCAAGTTAAAAGCTCAAGGAAATTCCAAGTGAAGGTTTGTGGCGCCTGCACAAGGGAATGGGAGTGCAGGAGCAACAAAACAAGTTGTGGCGCAACAAAATAGTATGGGTGATTTTGTGGCGCCTATACACTGCAACTAGTCTGCAGGCGCAACAAAATGATAGAGACGCAACAAACTTGTGGGAATGTTTCTAAGTAGTTTAGTGGCACCTACACTAGGAGAATGGTGTACAAGTGCAACTAATATTTTCCTTGGCGCAACAAAGTTATACATGGCGCAACAACGTTATACTTGGCGCAACAAACATTCTAGGGCGCAACAAAACAACTTAGTTGTGTCTACACACGAATCACCCTCTACAGGCGCAACATAGGAATTATACATTGTTGGAAATCAATTTCCAAAAAGCCTACAGAATATATATGGGTGAAATCAATAGGGACAGTAAGGATTCATTCATCTTTAACACAAAAGACATACAGACGGGAGCTCCATTAAAGACACACATTAAACTCACCCAATTGTATATCTGTTAAAATATTGATTGAACCCATTGAAGCTAATAATTTTGATTAGAAGTGTAGCACTCAGGGATTTAATAATATATCTTTGTTTCCCCGAATCTTTGTGTTTCAATAACTACCATTTTCATATCACAAGAACACAAATACTTAATCCGTAATTAAACGAAAAATCTAACATATCATATTCAACCCTCCTTCTATGATAATTTTGGACCTAACAATTGGTATCAGAGCCAGGTTGATTGAAGTTACAAATCAAGATCCAAAAATAGTTTTACGAAAAAGTGCATTTTTAAATCTAGAAAATTTTATATTGAAATTTCTTTAATTTTAAAGAAAATTCAATATTCGAATTTTTTAAAGATTTTAAATACACTAATTTTCATTTTAAATACACTAATTTTAGTTTTATGATGATTTTAAATTTCTTTATATTGAGCAGAGATTTTTTTGGGTTCTTGAAGAGAATACCCAACATTGCTTTGTTGAAGAAAGTCCTGAAATACATGAAAGTCTTGAGATGCATCCGATTTATTCAATAGAGAGATGTAGTTAGTAGTAGCAAAAGTGTAATTTTGGAAAGTGAGTCCTTTGAATGCCATTGAAATAGAGATATGCATGTATTTGATATTAGGGTTTATGAGTATGAGGGGGAGATAGAAAGAATAAGATGCAGTTGTTAATTCAAAGTGAAAAATATGAATTAACCTATTCCCCTCAATAGCATATACTCTGTAGTGGGACACGTGGCTTGATATAATTTGATGAGTAATAAGTAGTGGAATTCTCAAAATACAACATATGTGTGTGTATCTATATATAGATATGCGTTTTTCGTGACAGACACGCGCCATAATGATTACTCCAATCAGAGATTAACAAATATGATGTCACATAATTAAATACGATGCATAAATAATATAACCAATAATAGCTCAAAGTTTGACATTTGAACTAAGATCAGAGTTTACAATAATCAAAGTTTGTTGTATCCTCTGACAGAGTTTACCACATACTCTGACAGAGTTTACCATAAACATTGATAACTTGAGATCATCAGAGATTAGGTTCTCCAAGAATCAGAGTTTACTTCATTTTCTATCAGAGTTCATCACATACTCTAACAGAGTTTACCATAAACGCTGATTGTGCCTGCTACTTGCTGTTTGGAGTAGAATAACTTGTTACCATTCCCAGTTCAGAAACCAATCTTGTAAAAGTTACTTCACATAGAGATTTGGTGAATATGTCTGCTAACTGTTGATCTGTTGGAACAAAATGCATTTCAATTGTTCCTTCCATGACATGTTCCCTTATCAAATGGTATCTAATACTGATGTGCTTTGTCAGAGAATGTTGAACTGGATTTCTTGTCATTGCAATAGCACTCTAATTATCATAATAAATAGGAATTTTTGAAAAGTTCAAACCATAGTATAACAATTGATTTCTCATCTATAAAATCTGAGCACAGCAGCTTCCTGCAGTTATATATTCAGCCTCTAATGTTGATGTTGAGATAGATTTCTGTTTCTTGATAAACCATGAGACAATCTTTCCACCTAGAAATTGACAACTTCCACTAGTACTTTTCTATTAATTTTACATCCTGCAAAATCAGCATCTGAATAGACTATAAGTTTAAAGTCAGACTCTCTAGGATACCATAAGCCAAGATTGATGGTGCCCTTGAGATACCTAAAAATTCTCTTAATAGCAATCAAATGTGACTCCCTTGGATTTGCCTGAAATCTAGCATATAGACAGGTTGCAAATATGATATCTGGTCTACTAGCAGTCAAATAAAGAAGGGAGCCAATCATACCTCTGTATGTTGTTATTTCTACAGGCTCACCAGTATCTTGATCAAGTTTCATTGCAGTATTCATTGGAGTTGTAGCAGATGCAGAGTCTTGCATTTGAAACTTTATGAGTAAATTCTTTTTATATTTTGACCAACTTATGAAAATGTCTTCATCAGTCTGTTTCACTTACAAGCCTAAGAAAATCTCATATCTCCCATCATGCTCATTTGATACCTGGACTGCATTAGCTTTGAAAATCTTTCACAGAGTTTCACATTAGTGGATTAAAATATAATATCATCAACATATATTTGAACCAATAATAAATCCTTGCCTTGAGTTCTATAAAACAAGGTTTTATTAATTGTACCTCTTGTGAAACCACTTTCAAGTAAAAATTGAGCCAGTGTTTCATACCAGGCTCTTGGAGCTTGTTTGAGTCCATATAAAGCTTTATCCAACCTCTAGACATGATTTGGATATTTGGGATTCACAAAGCCAGGAGGTTGTTCAACATATACCTCCTCCTCAAGCTCACCATTCAAAAATGCACTTTTAACATCCATCTGGTATATTTTGAATTTCTTGTGTGCAGCATAAGCAAGAATGATTCTAGACATAAATGTCCGACTGACTCCCAGGTCTTGAAATTTAAAAATGATTTTCATTCCTCAATATGAGATCAGTTGACGGAGGTCAACACACATTGTGATATTATTACTTCCCCATAATTCTGGAAGTTAATCAAACATCTGGTATTTGGACCTTAAAAGAGCATGGAGACATTCTGAAACTTGAATTCAATTTCCTTCCAGAAAAATTATCATCTTTCCAAATCGCACCTATCAACAAGCGTTATACTTAGGGAACATAGATTAGTTTCCGTTCTAGATATGGATAGGGTTCTTCAAGGGACTGTAGAAAATTAGGGCCTTTGATGTCCCCCTATTAGCGTAAGAGGTCGATTGACACTGGCCCGGAAGATAGATTAGGGCCTTTGATGTCACCCTGTTAGCGTAAGAGGTCAATTGACACTGGCCCGGTAGATAAATTAGAGCCTTTGATGTCGCCCTATTAGCGTAAGAGGTTGATTGACACCGGCCCGACAGATAAATTAGGGCATTTGATGTCGTCCTGTAGCGTAAGCGGTCGATTGACACTGGCCCAGCAGATAAATATTTTTAGCTAGAGTTGCCAGGGTGATAATGTTGGTGTAGGTGCCCTAGAGGCAATACAATGTTTATTTTGATAAACCTTTATGTCAATTGATTATTCAATAAACATATTTATTATGACTTTAATTACTGCGATATATTTGTTAGCATAATAAATGTCCTTAGAATCATGATACACATTGTATAGTTTAGTACATGACTTGAACTTGAGATTATATAATATATCATATTCTTAAATGTCCATAGTCGAGTATTATTATTATAGGACAATAATAATACATAAATAGACTAGTATGTTGTTTGACTGATAACCACATCTCATTGGTTATAAGTATGGGGATACTAAAGTCAATACATAGGTACATGTAGGAGTACATGATACTGGACAGACCCACAGTGAGATTCTTCATGTTTAATAAAGTCATAAGAAAGACTCACAGTGATAATGGTGTAATGATCCTTTGACTTGAGATCATTATATTTCTATACGAGGATTAATATACTTTGACTACATTAAAAGTTACCTTTGACCGGGTGATGATAAAAGTGGACATCGGGTATATCATGAGTCGTATGAGAAATATGAATGATAGATAAAGGATTTAACCCTCCTATAATTAGGAGAGATATTATTGGCCTCTTGATTGAGTGAGACTATAAAATACATGGCCGTGCTCAAATAATGATTTGTTTTCATAGTCTACTCATGGATCAAGTAAACCCGGATTAAATGTTGAAGAGGGTGACTAAATACATGCCTCGAGTTTAATCTATAATATATATGGTTAAAGGGATTATATTACACGGAAACATTAATCACGAAAGGTTTTATCGAATCACGATTTAATTATTATTTAATTGGGTAGCAATGATGTATTACTAGATACCGCTCATTGTTTATAATTTTATTGGAGAACAAAATTATTGCTAATTAAATAATAGCCTATAGGGTCACACACATAGAGTACTTAAAGGAATAATTAATTTAAATTATAGATTTAAATTAATTGATGATTATTTGAATTTTATTATATTAATTAAGTGAGACTTAATTAATTGAAATAATATAAATTCAAATTTGAATTCTGCCATTAATAATTAAGTGTGACTTAGTTATTAATTAAATAATAAAATTCGGTTTTATTATTTAATCCTAAACCTACATGGGTTAGGCTTTGCTGTTATGGGTTGCTATTATGGGCCTATTAACCAACCATTATAAATAGATAATGTAGGGTTAATAGGTAGGAAGTTTTTAAGAAAAACGAACCCTAGCAGCAGCAAAGGCAGAGAGAAAAGGCAGAGGCAGAATTCGAAATCATCAAAGGAGGCTAGTACATCCATTCCGTAATCAAGATCGTGAGACGTTCTTGAAGGTGCTCGTGTGGATACCATAGAGGTGCTTTCGAGAGGAAGACACAAGTCGTGAAAGCTAGGATCTCCGTTGAGTTCGTGTAAGTCAAGACCAGACAAAGGTATGATTCCGTTTCACCATAATCAGTCCATGCTTATACATGATCTTGCGTTAGGGTTCCGAAATTTTCGTTATATTTACGTTTAATCCGCTGCGTTTTATGCCTCGGAACCCAACAGATAACCGGTTAGGATCACTCGTCTACTAGTAGAAAATTTCACGGTACTATACGACTGATCATCGTGTACTGTGGATGTGCTCCAATATAGTCTCATTTCTTCCAATTGGAATTGTCCTGCAACATCGTAATGAAAGCCTATGAGTTGTGTTATTGATGGTGTTGTCAGTGATTGATATCTTCATATTTCTCTTTATTCATCAGAGATGTTTTGACGAAAAGTTATTTTGAAAACTTAAGAGGGTACATGAGGTACACCAAACATTTATAAATCTTTAATTAAAATATTTTACTGGATTTTAAATCTTACAAATGGTATGGTTCAAAGTGATTTGATTTTCTTATGATGAGTAGCAACTATTATTTCAGTATCTTGAATTGTGTATTTACTATATTTATGGGAGTTTAGCAAAGTTATAGTTGATGCTATTTTACTAAGTTATTGATAATATTATTTCAAAATTGTGGACTTAATTAGTTCATTGGGTTTTATCTCAAAAGTTTTAGAGGAAGTATGAAAGAGTGGTAACATTATATTCGATAGTGTCTTATTTTATATATTGAACTTAATTGTTCGAATTATGTTCTTCTAAATTTCATGTTAAGTATAAATACTTTTAACAGAAAACTCTGACTAAATATATCGTCGAAAGATACTTTGTTATGTTTACCCTATACCGGTAACCTTATGTTATACTATTGAGATAATAGTGATTATCATATTCTTGGATGAGAATCACATAGATAAATTGGTGGATGACTTGTTGAGCATTCTTTTGCTCACTCTTGCTTATATTAAATTTTTCAGAGAAAGTGATAATGCATTCGATTGACTCCATACTTCGAGGAAGGAAAGTAGGAGATTTACCTTAGAGGTGGTTCAGTTCAATATTAAGCTACAGAAGTAAGTTAGATAGGCTTTCAGCGTTGATCTAGTTATTAATGTCACTTCATGTAGAGGTTATCATTGATAGCGTGAGATCCTGGATAAGTACATTTGGTTTTTAATAACTAGTGATACTGGTTGTATATCGTTTCTAAGGCTATAACTCGTATGTGTGAGAGAGAGGGGGTTGTGATGTGATTTCGTTGGATTATTGAGTTATTGCGAGTTTAAATGATTGGATTGTGACGTGATGACTCAAATCCCTGACCCGGGGTTTGGGAGGGGGGGTTACAGTTAGTGTTAAAAAATCAAATATCCAAAAAAAATCAAAAATTAGAAAATCCAAAAATAGAGATGATTTAGCTAAGTTTTCCACTCTTGTACTTTGATGCTAGTTGGTTTTAACAGCTTTTCAAAAATTATATATATATAATCCCCTGAGATAATTTGAACGTAGTTAAGTAAGGTTTTCTTCATAAAACTTGTGTCGAAATTTTTTTTGCTTAAAAGTCCAAGATGACACTTATTGCATAAGGTCTTTGTTGGAAAGTTTTTTTAGGGAATTTTTCGATACCTGAAAGAGAGCTCACATGTTAAAACAATGTCAAATCAAAATTTTTATGAAAAAAAGAAAAAAAAAATGTGAAAAAACTACTTCAATACCCAAAATTTCTCATAAACAAATACAAATTTGAGATGATGGGCTGAAGTAGATTGACTAGTTTTGTTTTGTGGCCTTTGTTACTGGAGTTATTAAGTCTGTAAGGGTATTTTGAAATCTAGTGCCCTAAAACCAACTGGTTTGGGAGTCATTGTCTCAAACCTCGCTACATGGGTAACATAGAAAGCCTAAGAAAACAGACATTGTACAGTCAATTAGGAAAAAGCAGAAAAAGAAAAAAAAAGAGGAAAAAATGTGAATTTTGGCTAGATATTTGCTTTGATAGAGATTGGGTCAGTTCAGTATTGGTTGAAAAAGAGGAAACGTACTTATTCAATTGATTCTTCAGAGACCTATTTTCACGACACACCCTGGGAGTTTTTACAAACGTTTGAGTCGATATAAATTGATTCTAGATACCTACATCTTACCTATTATTAGAAGAGTCTTTAAAGCATGTATTTTCCAACAAATTCTTTTGTTAACACCGATGAACGTCATTGTTACTTGAGTTGGATGCTTGCTTGAATATTTCACAAATTTTATGGGTATATTTTCTGTGAACCCTTAGGAGACAACACTCCTCTAGTAGAGATCGTTTACGAATTTAAATGGGTTGTTACACCTAAAGTATCTGTGAGTCCTACGACAGTGACTAGGTTTTTATATAGTTTTTTTCCTTTTGATTTTTCTCGAGGGCGAACAAAATATAGGTATGGAGGTATTTGATTAGTCCATATTTAAGACATCTTTAATACCTATTTTATGTTTATTTTTATAATTTTATTAACTAATTAATTATTTTTATTTTATTTTGTAGGAAATTGATTAAAATCAGAATTGTAGCAGAAAAAGAAAATACAAGGAAGGAGGTGGACTTACCTCGAGGTAAAGCAATTAGAGAAAAAAAATTGAATGCTTGTTGGAGAAGAAAAATGAATAGAAGGAAATATTTTAGAATCCTATTTGTAATCGATAGCAAACACCTGCATTATTTTCCCTATATTTATGGGGCTCCTCTTTTGTATTTGAGTATCCTAAATTAATAAATTTTAATAATTGTTTTTCCAAATATTCTCTGCGTCTTATATATTAACTTCTTTTGTTTGTGCTTACATATTAACTAACTTATATCCTGTGCGATGCACATATCAAATTGTTTTAATATTTTTATATATACTTTGAATATATTTTTATTTTTATAATAATAATTTAAAATTTATTTAATGTTATATGTATATATTTTATATAATTTTTTATATACTTTATTTATATTTTAATAAGATATTGTTTGTGTTTTTTTGTTTAGAGATGTGTTTTATTTAGGAGACTAATGTGAGATATATTTTAGCTAGAAAGTTAGTATTTGAAAATTAGACCCAATAATAACCATTCAGTCTGGCTCAAATATCGATCAAGGATGGGCAATGACTACCAAACTTTTAATTTTTCAATTTTAATAATATAGTAAAGATTCGCTCGTAGTATACATAAGTTAATATTTAATTCAGCCTGAGTTCGTTTTATAATTTGTACACCTCGTTCGTTTTAGTTTTTATTAAT
This sequence comes from Oenanthe sinensis, assembly GCA_028671895.1. Lineage (NCBI taxonomy): Eukaryota > Viridiplantae > Streptophyta > Magnoliopsida > Apiales > Apiaceae > Oenanthe > Oenanthe sinensis. The sequence continues at coordinate 4,667,161 of CM053809.1, read as the reverse complement.
TAATTCACGGGGGTCACTTTTATTCTTGTTTTATTAATTTTAAAAACATGTCTAACTAATTCTCTTCTCGTAGGATGAAAATGAAGTTAGTTAATTATTTTTAGTATATTTACTTATTCCTATTAATTGATTCTCATAATTATTTTTGGTGCTTAATTGTTTTGATTAATAAAGTAATTTTGATATATTAATATTATCGAAATTATTTTTCATAGTCTATGCTTACTCTATAAAGTTTTAATGAGTTATTGTTAGATAATAAGTTTTATAATATATGTTTGTCTCGTTAATTGATATTTGATTTTTGAAAAAAGAGAATTGTTTTTAGGGCCAGTTGGATATTAATTGTAATTGATTTATGGATTCGGATTCCTAGGTTTTTGATATTTATTTGATCTTTTTTTTTTACTGTAGGAACCGCAGCCGCTACCCGACCCAGATGGCATAATCACAAATTCTCCTCCCGTGAGATTCGAACCTGTGACCAAGAGGATGATATTCCTCTCTTTAACCAACTGAGTCAACTAAGATGACATGATCTTATTTAGTCTGCCTGATTTATTTGTTAGAATTTGGAAGTTTCATAGTCTCTGATAATCGATCTGTGATTGTTATAATTAACTACTGTGCGTTTGCAGTATTTTACACATCATACTCCAAACTCTCACTCAAAAGTACACTTGTGTGAGACTGTTGAGAATGTGAGAGTGCACTTGGTCGCACCACATATCGTTTTCAAGTCAATGAATTTGTTTGCCACGGCTCAATGATTTCCTGTTCATTGGTTTTGTTGATTTAAATCTTTTGTAGCCATCATATCTCTTTTTATTCCTATAACATGACTCCTAACTTACATTGATTAATAAAATATTCATTTCATCCCATTATTTCTTCACTTTTCCATCTTTTTTTTGTTCAAATATGAATAAAATATAAATAGATATTGAACCCATATAAAAAATATTGTTGGAGTTAAAAATATGTTAATTTACTAAGAGTAAAGAATCTAATATTTTATATTATATTTAAAATTTTATTAATTAATATTAGTTTAAAAATTTAGAGATACTCTAATACATCTATCACCCACACCAACACCAACACCTCCTACAGGCATACTACAAAAACGTTCAAATGCTGTACGGCTGTATCTAGATTCTAGAAACACGATGAATACGCTTGTCTTTTTCAAAACCAGCCGCTCGTAAATGTACAAAGGCAACAAAGCAAGTTAAATGAGGAAAGGAAATAACGGTTAGGCAGAGATGCGTACAATTATATTCACTTGTAAAAATTGAGAAAGTTAGATATAAACCACCCACAGAACCTATAGATAGATAAGACGAGAGTGTGTGTATATGTAAAAAGATGATATGATTGAGAATCTATACACAGTTAAAAGCTATATAGCAAATAGTTAATTGGTCACCATCTCTTTCACACAAACCACACAAGACACAACAAAGCAAAGCAAAAATGCAAAAGCTTGAAAAAGAGTTGGTAGGGGCTGCAAAATTTTTGAATATTGTTCAATGTGAGTTAAATTATATTTGTAATTTTTCAAAATTATTAAAAAAAGGTTATATAATATTTCAATTTTTAAAATAAATCGAATTATACTTATTATTAATATAAACTATTCAAGATGAACATGATCATAATAAGCGAATCACATCATAATTTCATTGACCTTCAAAGACCAATAAATTTTTTGTTTTTAAACTTTGATTAATCTTAAAAATTAAATAAATCCCTATATTTTAAATGATTTCTAAAATTTCCGAATATTTATTTTAAAATTTTAGTTCCATCACGGTACCTCGAAACCTTTAATTTTTTACGATTTTTAGTTAATACAATTTCATTCGATACGATTTTTTCAGTTTTCGATTCCTTGATTGGGTTTTGTTCACCCCGACCTCTAAACACCGATTAAACACGGCGGAAGGGAAAGAAAACCTTAAAATAAAAATAGAAGAAAAATATAATATTGGCTGAAAGTTGAACGAATTGCAACAAAAGGAAAGAGTTGAAAATTTTGACAAGGATAGAATTTGGGTGGGTAGTGGGACGAAGGTAGGCGCCGATATTAATTAGAAGGTGTAGATTTGGTAACGTTTGCTACATTTAGTCATAGTCATATTAGTTTAACACGCATTTGAAACAAACCTAAACCAACGTGATGAATTGAATTGCTTTTTATTTGTCATCTTAATTCTTACGTGAACAACACCTTGTTCTTGTTAGGCAGATTCATAAAGTGGAACTAATTCTATAATTTATTCTCATAATATTATCAAAATACTGATCATGATATATGCACACCCTAAATTGATGCTCACACATTTTATTATGTTTATTTGACTAAATTACCCTTATCTTATCTTATTCTACCCATTATATCCCTTCATTCAAATATTATTCAATTAAATTCATTTTTTCCTTTTCACATTTTGATCACATTCGTATTTAACAATATGATGCCTCTAATTTTTAATATTTTTTTGAGATTTTTAAATCAAAACTAGACCAAAATTTATAATTAAAATAAGTTATTATCTCAAACTCAACTTGAATTTTATTTTGAAAAGAGCATATTTTTTACGATCCTGATTATGATGTAACAAATAACTAAAGAGGAAAAAATGTTTAATAAGAATAAAATTAATAAAATTAATTATCAAAACATTAAAGAATACCAAAACATTGATGTTAAATAAAATTAAAGAAAGTTAAGTTATATGTTCCCGTGACTCTAGGTAAAAGAATAGGTCAACCCGTTCTATTTTAAATTGCATTGTAATTATTTTATAAATTTTTGTTGCTTTTTTTATTATTAAGTTATAAAAATATAAGTTTTTTTGTTAAGTTAAAAATATAATTTCCATTATATAATATTATATATAAATAAAATGACTCATATTTTTTTAATACGATTCATTCATTCTATTAAAATGTGTTTATTTTGATTAACTAGACATAATCCTCAAGTATTATGCATTTATTGAAAGTATTCTAAAAGGGATGTGCATGAATCATAATCCTATAATTAATACGTATGCATTTATTGAAAGTAGGCAAGTAATTATGGAAAACTGCTTTCTTACATTAAAATTAATCGAAAGATTTGTTGAGTAGTTTGAATATTATTTTTATTTTTACTTATTATTTTCGTTTAATCGTGTATACTTTCTAATTAAGAGATTTTTTTTAATTATCTTGTTAAAAATTTTATTTTAGAAAATTTTATTATTTTTATTTTATGTTTAATAAAATAGTAATATAAAAGTTGATATAAACAGGTTTAGTTGTTTCAAGTGTGTAGATAAAGTCAGTTTAAAAATTGTGAAGTACACGTTTCTATTTTACCATTTAGTATATGCGTGTTTAATTTATATTCAATCACTTTTACTATATTCACTTGGCAATATTTATTTCTAAATTTCATACATTAAAAGTTAACTTAATATTTTCTTAACTAATATTAGTTTAAATCTAAACTTAAATTCTCAATATTTTTCGAACCGAAACGGTTAAATAAATATATAGATTTATTAACATAATTAATTTAGGCATGTTATTAAAAATGAGCAACATCGTTGACCAAGACACAAATCTATCTCCAAATTTAACAGTTGCAGTAGCCCCCATTTATTTACCCCGTCAACCAGAGTTGGATAGAATTATGAGATAAAGTTATAATGTTCGTTTAATTTATTTTACAAAAAAATTATATATATTTTTCAATTTATAAGTTAAAATATGGAATTCCGAACAGGAACAGCATCTCTCACATAAATATATCCATCTCATATTTTCAGATAAAATTAAATATTTTTTTATATAATTAAAGAGTATCATACTGCTAAGGATTTTCCATATAAATATACCAAAATTTTGTTATAATTACAATTTTTTTATATATATTTATAAAAACTTCACAACCTTTTTAAACTACAAACATTCCAATCTGAGTTAATTTTTTTAAAATCAATTTTAGAGACTTTTTTCTGATAATTAAAAGTTATATTAACAATCTTGTCAACAAAAAAAAGTTATATTAACATTGTATGGAAATTATAAAATGTGTGAATAAATTATTAATGGTGATTACCGGAGTCATATCCTTCGTTATATTATACGTTATCCATGTATAGATAGTAAGAAGAATTTTCTTCCACGCGTGACGATCACTATTTAATATATCAATTCTATTACAGTTATGCCAATATACATTTCATACTATTTCTTTCCTTAAAAATCCAACTATAAAATCAACGATAACGAAGGGAATAAAATGTGTCTATATATAAATAAAATAAAATACACCACTATCATGACTGATCTTAACAAGTGATTGTTACAAATTATCTATCGGCATATTTTAAAATGTAAATAGAGTACGAATAAACTAAAGCGGATAGATTAAAAAATTAATTACAATTAACAATAATAATAATAATAATAATAGATAACTGATCTTAACAAATTATTGTCACAAATTATTTATTCGCGTATTTTTAAATATAAATAGAGTACAAATAAACTAAAGCGGATTGATCAAAAAATTAATCACATTTAATAATAATAATAATAATAATAATAATAATTAGCGGCGGGAACACGTGTAAACCGGCTATAACCAGTAAAGAAAGAGGACGGTAATAAACCTCCAAAAGTAAGAAAGCTGGAAGTGGGGCCCACCCATTCCCTCTCCTCCATCTCCTTCCACCCCCTCACCACCACCTTCTCTCTCCCCCCCTTCTATATTACTACTATATACTATACATACATCTCTCTCCCCATATACATACAGCTAATCAGTATATATATATTTATATTGTGTGTATATAAAGAGAGATGATTATAATTATATTATTAGTTAAATATTTAATTAAAGGTGAGAGAAATAAAGGAGCCCTCTTTCATCTCTCCTTCCTCCCAAGATTTTTGTTCTAAATTTTCAATCATCCCTCTCTCTCCCTCTCTTTGATTTTTTCCCCTATAAAATCATCTACCCATTAAAGGGTTTGTTTTTATTTTTTTCTCTGAGCTCAAGAACATAAAAACTGTATAATACACTTGTACAATTAGTAGCCTAGAGAGACAAGATTTTTATTTTCATTTTTATATATACCTACACTAGTTATATATGTACACGTAAAGAGAGAGAGAAAGAGAGACTAGTTGTTGCAAGTAAATCTTCTTATCCAATCCCTAACTAGTAAGCACTCTCTCTTTTTCATTTTTTTCAATCTTCTAAATTGTCTTTTTATTGGATGGTGATTAGATCTAATCTGATTGGTGCCTATTGATTTTATCTTCAATTTTTAAGTTTTGGGTTTATTTGTATTTTAATTTACTGTGATTTAATTCATTCAATATTTTATTTTGATTGATTTGAGACCTTATTTTGAGTTGGGGTGATCTTGGTTTTGATTATAACTTGATTGTTTTATGTAAAGATTGAATCTTTATGTTAGTTTGAATATGGGGTGTTCTCAATTTAATGGAATTGATTGGTTTTGGTTAAAGCTTTTGACTTTTATTGTTTTTATTTTGATCTGGAATGTAAATCTGTTGACATGTTTAGTGTAACTGGTTGGTTTTGTAATCTCTTTTATTGGTGTGGTTGATTTGCTTGATTGATTGTGAAAAGATTTCATTTTGAGGGACAATTGAGCAATCTAGATTCCATGCTATGCTATATATATTTTCTTTGTATCAGACTTTCACCTTGGCATTCTTGACAATGTTTTGTGGTAATATGGAGTTTACTATTTATTATTTGCAGTTCATTTTGTGGTGAGGAAGATAAAGATTTAGATGGATTTTTGAGGTATAAAGAATCTGCTTCTTTGGAGTTGTATAAGGAAGATATGTTGGAGGATAGGTCTTGTCTGGTTTCGAGAAACTATTCAAGAACGTACGAAAGGGAAAACAGTTGGGTTTGCATGAACTACTCACTCGACAAGATTGAAATTCAACAGGGGAAGAGACCTTTAGAATCTAATGGAGATGAAGAAAATGAAGCGAGGAAGTTTCCTAAGCAACAGAGTGATGCCTTTGAAAGCACCGATTCAACGTTAACACTGCTTGACCTTTCAATGACCTTAACAACTAACCAATCCAGCGATCATGGTGAAACGGGTGAATATTCAGATTCAAGCTCCCTTATTCATGCCATTGGTCGGGACAATTCTATTAGTTCCCTCATTCGATCCTCGAGATCTGATTATGGCTCTATAGCTTCCTTAAATCGAAGCTTCCGCGATCTAATTCGAAGTGGTTTGCTCTACAGACTGAGGCGGCAGAATGATGTAGTTGAACACTGGATTTATTTTTCCTGCCAACTTCTTGGATGGGAAGCCTTTGATCCTTCTCGTCTTAAATGGATGCGTTTGCCAACAATGACCTCTAATGAGTGCTTCATGTTTTCAGATAAGGAATCACTTGGCGTTGGCACTGAGCTTCTTGTGTTTGGTAAAGTCTCTTTATCCCATGACATATTTAGGTACAGTTTATTGACAAACACCTGGTCATCTGGGATGACAATGAATTTCCCACGATGCTTGTTTGGATCTGCAAGTATGGGTGAGTTGGCAATTTTAGCTGGTGGTTGTCATTTATCTGGTAGAATACTGAGTGTTGCAGAGCTTTACAATTCGGAGCGTGGAAACTGGGAAATACTACCAGATATGAATAAACCGCGGAAATTGTGTTCAGCTGTATTTATGGACGGAAAATATTATGTGATCGGAGGGGTTGGAGGAAGTCAATCAATGGTTCTTACATGTGGGGAGGAGTACAATTTACAGACAAGAACTTGGACTGAAATCCCGAACATGTCTCCTGTGAGGACTCGTGCAGATACAGAAGGTGGGATGCCTTTTACAGCTGAAGCTCCTCCTCTTGTTGCAGTTGTAAATAATGAACTGTACGCAGCTGATTATGCAGAGATGGAAGTCAGGAAGTATGACAAGAATAGGAAGGTTTGGGAAACTGTGGGAAGGTTGCCTGAACGAGCAGACTCGATGAATGGTTGGGGTTTGGCTTTTAGGGCATGTGGTGATCGGCTTATAGTTATTGGAGGACCTAGGGCGCAAGGTGAAGGGTTTATAGAAATCAATTCGTGGGCTCCAAAGGACGGACCTCCTCAATGGAACTTGCTTGGTCGCAAGCAATCTGGTAGTTTTGTCTACAACTGTGCTGTAATGGGATGCTAGAGCCTGCTAAATCCTTCCTGGTTGCGTCATGTGCATCATACTGTTGCATCATTCTCAGCGGCTCTATGCAATTGCTTCCTATATGGACAACTGATTCTTGCTAATGGGTAATTTGTCCCAACATTTTTTTTTGTATTTCTCAATCATATTTCCTTTACTCATGTTTATCATTTTTCTTTTCTCTTTTTTTATTTTTTCTTTTCCATATAAATTTTTGAGTGGGTGGGAAGATTATCAGATTTTACTCGAGGTTTAACACACTGTTTCCTGAGAAAAAAAATCTTGAGTATAGGTTTAACTCAAAAATTACCATGTTATCTTTGGTCAAAAGTTGGTACCCCTGTCTTCAATACCTGAAGAAGGTGGGTGACACATTGGAAAGGGAAATGAAGTTTCCATAACATCATGAAACAAGATATTGTAGGTCACCCATAGTTATGCCAAAGCTTTCTGTAATGCTTCATTGTGAATGTTTAGTTTTGCTGACAAGTAAACAAACAATTAGTTTTTGCTTTGTTCTCCGTGATTTTTTGAAGAACAAGAATATGATCTCTGTTTTCCATAATTGTCGTTCAGCATGTTAACTGAATATAATGTATATAATGATAATTGCTGCAGATAAATGGTCTATACTCTTATTTTAATAATTACTCTCAATTGAACCCTCGTCTCATTCTCCTCGCACCTGAGTTTAGCGTAGTGATTTTTGAATTGTGTGCATATTTTAATCTGTGTGCTATATTTTCAGTGGCCGCCTTTATAGTTATTCTATGAACAACACTATTTAACAGTTATGATTATTCTCACTACGGTTGTAGTTTGCAATGCTGCTGTGAAAATTAATGTTGCAATACTTGATTGGTTAGCACAAACCTAAAAAGAATATAATAAATTTGTATGCTTTCACAGAATACCGTGTGCTCGCCACTAAAAGTGGCATACACCCATTTTTGGATGGGACTTGCTCTTGTATGCTCTCCTACAAAAAAAAAAAGAAAAGAAAAAGGGATCATTTGTAATTATATAGTGGTAATTTTGAAATTATTTAGCTAACACATTTATAGTTTACATTGTATTGTCTGTAATTGCTTGGTTTAAAAAGTCATATTCGGGCTTGTGATATTTTTATTCTTCCTTAAAATACGAATAATATCTAGGCTTCTGCTCTCTGTTTTTTTAAAATAGGGATAACTTGAAATATATATTGAGCGTCTCTAGTGAAGCATACATACGTTGGGGGTTGTTCTGTGTATCTTGGCTTCCTTCAGATTTCGGCATGTAAAGCAGCGACATGTCATTACTCCTGCAGCAGCAAATATAATCATCTGTTTGGAATTCACTGAATTCATCAACTCATCACTATCATAGCAGCATGAAAACTCAAATTTTATCATAGCTCATGTTATCACATGATGGCCCATCACTAGTAACACTCTCATCAATTTGATCCTCATAATTGTCATCTTCAGTAGTAGTGTCTTTGATACAATCACAATCCTCAAATTCATTGCCACTATCCAACCCTTCATCATTAACTAAAGAATCATAACCAATAGGATCATCTCTATTTACCACTGGATCATAACCCATAGGATCCACAACTAAATGTTCAACATAAAGTTCTATTTTCTCATATGTCAAGGATACTTTCGCAAACACACCGCGATGGTGTATATACAAATTAACCATTTCAAATCTGAAAAGTAAACATTTTGGGATTTATTAAGGGCTGGACAATACAAGTAATAAATTTTATACTATACATGAACTGTCTATGTATACATACCTTTTACTGCAATCGAACTCGAACTAGGTGATTAAGAACTAGTGTGTTCGTTATTTGTTCAAGAATCCGGGTATAGTTTGATTGACCATTCAATTGCAAATCGTGCCGTAAGAAATTAGGGCTTTTCTTATATAACCCTCCCGCCAATCTTATATTGCATATAGTGAAATATTTGATTTTTTGGTATATTTGTAGGAATTAGAGTGTTTTATTTATTAATTAAAATATTACATAACTACGTGTCTGTCGGTCCAGTTCTATTAGCCACGTATTGTGACACATCAGTTTTTTGTTTATTTATATTTGACAATTTAATAGCTTGATATTGTTTTTCACTTAAATAAGCAATGAGCAAATCGAGTCCAAATGACTTTCAGTATACATGGATATATGATATATCAAATTCAGTTAAGTCACCTGATTGATAATTTACCCTATAATACATGAGTTGTATATAACTAAGCAGTTTGTGATCACCCTTGACGGTGTAGGTGTATTGTTTAGGTTGCAAAAAATTTGTTAGAAGCATGATCTGACATAGCTTAGCTTACTGTGTATTTCTCAGCTAAAGTTGAACTGAAAAAAAAAGTCTTACCATCTGTTAATCTGAGAGTAAGATTCTCAATTATGTTGCTCTAATTTAAACATTATATCAAAAATACACTTCATACTCTTAGGTCTTCTTCTGATGTTAAAATTCTTACTTTATCTCAGAAGAGTGTGGAAGTGAGTGATATGCATGGGTATGTAGGTTTAAGGGTGTTGGTATGAAATATCTTCGTTAACAGTTTTCCAAGGGATTTATATATCTAGGGTCTGTTATCAAGTATTGATTGATTTACTACATCTATTTACTTAATTAGTTTTATGTTTGCTTTTTGTTGGTATAACTGTATAAGAACTTGTTTTACTGCATTTTGTTCATAAATGAATAAATGTAGCAAATAAGTAATCAGTAATCGGGTGCGTTTTGATGTTTGTTTGCCTTGCTAAATAACTCCTTGTTTAAATGTGATATCGAGATGTTTGTTTGTGTAACAAGAGTCATTGCATATGTTTAATGTTTTGATATTGATAATTTTACATAATAGCATGTTGTGCTAGGTGGTGTTGCTTTCTTCATTGACATGTTATTAATGCCGATGATTTTTTTGCCATTAATTTCTTTCTTCCTATATTTATTCTATCATATATAGATGTATAATAAACTTAACTTCAGGGGATTATCTAGTTCCTTTATTGTTGTATATGCTTTGCTTTGATCTTCTTATCAAATATCTGCTGCTCTATTGATCATAATCAGTGCATATGAAATTATTTTAGACGAATCTAAAAGTCTGAAAGTCTGTGAAGTCGGAACTGTTGCTCCATTCCTTCCGACTGAACGCAGCAAGAAATGTCCTGTAAAGTGCTTTGATACTCTATTATCTGATACAAAGAATGCCAAAGCACAAGTTGAAAGATATGAATAAAATTCCGATTCTGCAGAATTTTTCATCTTTACCTTACTAGAAGCACCGAGTACTCTCACAGGATTTGACTGTTTCCGCATATCCGTTCATATATACCGTGGTTCATTTCACTAGAGCACCTTCGATTCGCACAGGTTGTGCCTGTGCCCTGTGAGTGCATATTCTACATTTTCGAAAAAATTATTGTATCTGAAATTATTTTAATGCTAATTTTTTCTTGAACTGATATCAGTCTAAAAGAGATACTTATTGAAATTCCAATTAACTAAAAACATCCAATTAACTAATAACTATCACATTGCAAAATGAACTGGAATGCAATCAATGACATGCATTTTGCTAAATGAACTGAGAATGCAATCAATTATATCACACTGGAAGTTAAAATCTGAGACAGTGAGGTAGGTACATTTTAGTGTTACCCCAAACTCGTTTGTCGGGCTCTAAAGTAATGTATACTTTTAAATTAAAATATATATGTTTGTATAATACGGAGTAAATTGAAAAGTGATTTAAATTTTACAACTTTAAAGTTGGTATGTGATATTTATTTGAATATTTATTTATTTTTCTAATTTTATTTAATAAAAATTATTATTATTATTTACATGTATAATTTATAAATTTAATTTTCATTTGTATATTTTTATTAACTCATAAATTACTCAAATAATGAAATTATTCAAACAGACATTACCTTAAAAATTTTATTTTTCACTTGTGTACGTAAGTAATAAAGTTTACCTTTACTAAAACGGGTCTATATGTTACATGCTAGCATGTTTTGACAAATGAAACTGTAATTGAAAGAGTTAACAATATCGCAACAGCTAACAGCGGTATTGGAAGCTTTTGAATTGATTCTATTGATTGATTATAGTTTGAGGATAATCATGTCTTAAGAGCACTCCATTGCCATCCATTTTCCCATCCCAAATACATATTAAAACTAGTAATTCACCAAAATTTTTCTAAAATTTTGTTTGTCTTCTAAAAATTTCTTACTACATTTCTCAATTCTCATCTTTATTCCTATTTTTTTGTATTAATTTTTTTCATTTATAATTTTAACTAACAACTTTTGTTTTAATATATATTTTCTTTATCTCATAATTTTTGTCATATTTAATTTTTTCACGTATTTTTAAAAGTATATTTACATTTAAAATCTTTATCCCGTAATTATTATTTTATCATTTCTCACTCCACTAGTAAAAAATAGGTTTTTAGCGTCGGTCAAAATAGGTTTTCTGGGTCGGTTTTTCGGCGTAGTATAAGAGAGGGACGCTAAAGATATTTGTCTAAATCGTCGGTTTATCAGGCGACGCATATCAGCTGATAAAAGCGTCGGTTGTTTAAAAGACCGACGCAAATCATCTGCTAAATGCGTCGGTTTATTAGAAAACTGACACATATTGTCTAACTATTAGTGTCAGTTAATTAAAAGACCGACTCATATTGTCTGACTATTAGTGTCGGTCAATTAAAAGACCGACGTATAAAAATAGGTTATAGGCATCGAGTTTTTCAAGAACCGACGCTTAAAAGTCATTTTTTTAAAAAACAAAATTGGATAGAATATAAAGATGGGATGAATAATAAATCCTCAAATTTGAGTACTCGTTTTTTAGATACAAAAATTTTCCTTGTAATGGGAAAACAGATGGACATAATTTTTCCCTTGTAATGGAGAAATTAGTTACACAATTCAAAATATAAGTTAAAATGAAACCTAAATTACTTACACAATTCAAATTAACGTGAGTACCTGTTCTAACAAATCTCGGGTGAACAAGAATCTAACCCAGGACAATAAGAGATAAACCCTTACCCACTTGATATAAATAGAAAGGATGGGGGAGGATTGGAAAATAGGGGTGATGATGCTCTAATTAGAGAGTAATTAGCATTACTGCCCGTATTTCGTACATAAAAATTATATTTTATCTAATTATTTATGAATTGTTTTTATAATATTGGTATATTAATTTTTTAATTTTTTTGGAAAAAATTGATTATAATTATAAATCATGTATATTTATAATTTGTATATAAAAGAGTTGGGAAATAAGATATAAAAAATTCATTATTTAAAAAATCTAAATAGTTTGAGTCATAGATATAATTTATAATTAGTTATACTTATTCACTTATATGTATAAATTAAAATAAAATCATATCTATGATTATGCATGATATCATTTATAATTACTTATACTTATTCACCTGTATATGATTATGAAGAGTATAAATCAAAATCGAATCATATCTATAATTATTCATATTTTTTTGTCAACCATATCATTTATAATTTGTTATACTTATTCACCTAACTTGCAGCAATTAATTGAAAGAATGTAAAATTTGAATATACATGATTTTTAAAATAGAAATTCAATTTGTATCTATCAAAAATAAATGTATGATTGAAAGTTTAAATAAAATCCAACTAATTTTACCAAAGAATACATAGGTTAGTTATTATGCATGACAACAATAAAAATTAAATATATTTATTAAAAAAATCTTATAAATAACGAATAAATATCAATTAAATTTATCAACATACCTTGCACTAACTGTTTCAAAATTATAAAATTAGTCCTTCCCCTAAAAATTTTCTTACTTGGAAAGCATTAAAACGGTGGTATATTTTTTCAAAAAAATAAATATTATGATTTGAAAGTCATTAAAAAATATTTTATTTTTGTAAACTCTGTTTTCTCAAAAGCTCTGCTATGTTTACCTTAGTTTAGATATTTTAGCAAATAAGATTTTAAAAGTAAATAAGGTAATTCCTACAATAATTAATCAATTTATGTTAACTTGAGACATATTAAAAATAAATAAGATAATTCCTACATTAATTGATCAATATATAATTTTGGATTAAAAAATAATTCAACATGACATATTTATATTATAGTGCAAAATAATAAAATTATACACAGTGATCACAACCGAAAATTCTCAAATTTTAACATTAAATGTCATAATCAACTACTTTTGTTATTGACCCATTTATTCTTCTTCTCTTTTTTTTTACATCAATAACTATTTATTAATGAATTATAACGAAGTACAATAACCTAAAAAAAAGTGTATTTCATTCACCAAGTTTATCATCTAACAGAAAGATACACAAGTTGCCTCTGGACAATTACACAATAACAACTTAATGTCTGAAAAAAGCATCCACAGAAAAGAAGATCTCGTTAAAATCCCACATAAGCAAAACCTTATGGGAAAAAAACTCAAGGAGGAAAAAGAGTACCTAACTAAAAACACTAAATACAAGAAAAATAACTAATTACAACGAGCCTATTAAACAAAAGACTAAAGCTTCTTATTGTTTTTTAGAGTCCTCATTGCCATCAGTATTTTGCCACACAGATGCCTTTTGAAATAAACAATTTAAAACTCTCTTTGATGCTCCCTGTTGGGTCCCGAAGTATCGTAGAAGGGGGGTTGAATACAATACTCACAATAATTTAAATTCTTTTCAGAATTTGCGGATAAATAAATTATTGCTTTAGAGTGGGTTTGGCCATTTGTAGTGTTTAGGTGAGCCGCCTACTAATTTTCTGTGTGTCCGAATAAATCAATTAGGTTCAAGAAAATTAGCAAGTAAAATAAATGAGACAAGATTCGGGGAATATATCTTTTATATATATACCCAGAAGTTGCTACACCCAGTTAAAAATATAACTGGTTTCCAAAGAACAAATTAGTTCTTTGCTACTAACACAAAAATATAAGGTTCAGTTTCTATACAAATATATCTAAATAAGTACAAGGAAAAACTGAGTCTGTAAGGAGTGATATCTAGGAGTCCTGAACATTTTTTGTTAAAGAACCGGGTCCTAATATCTGACCGGGAGCAAGGTATGGGTGTGTATAAATTTAAGTCTTTTTGCTCCGGCCATGACAGTAGCTCTCTACATATTATTTGTGTTGAAGAAGACGACTCTTGAAAATGAGTGGTTGTCCCCTTTTTATCTGTGTAAACTTTAAATCAATAAAGTAGGTTGTTGTAATTTGATTGGCTGAAGGCTATGTGGCGCTTGGAATGTTTTGTTGCGTCTACTAATTTTTGTTGCGCCCTATACATGTAATGCACAGGGGAGACGCAACATAGAAATGTAGTTGTATCAATTTAACCAAGTCAAGTGGCCCCACTTCAACATTTTGTTTAAGAGCATGATATGAAATTTTCTTTAAGATATTTATCCCATAATAAAACGCGGGAATGTGTATCAGAGAAAAATTCTATCCCTTATGAATTTCTTATAAGGCAAACTTCCCATAACAAAACGCGGGAATTTATACCAAAGAAGAAACTCAACTCTTATACCAAATTATATCTTAATAAAATGACTTTTTTTCTTTAAAACCTTTGCACTGTAAGTTTTGAAAACAGTTTTGCAAAATATCCTTATCAGATAGAGGACTATGAATTTTCGACTCATAATGCAATTATGATTTACATCATTTTCGTCCACCTGATAGTATCACCATCTTAAAATAAAAACATGACAATTAGGGTGAATGTATGCTTAACAATACAGTACAAGACCTTCAAAGCAACAATCACTGTTTAGGTACTATGAATCAATGTGAAACATACATTGAAATTAGTGTTTAAAAATAAATCATTTTACAAGTGATTGGTACCTCGAAGTTAAAATAATTTCTCCAAATAAAATAGCAGTCACAAGGTTTCTGCCACTTTAAAAAGAAAAATTAAGAGAGAAAACGGTTTTGAAAATATAACATTTAAAACCAGCTTTGGAGAGATGATAAAATATATTGAGATTTAAAGAAAGATTATCCTCAAGAAAAGTTTGATTCACACCCTAGGATTTAGAAATCAAAATAGGGCTGTAAATCAAATGATTTTCAAAAGAGAAGTTTTGAAAAAGAATTTTAATGTTTTCTTCTTTAAAACTGATAGAGAAATGAATATATCTTTGAATAAAACGTTTTGAAAAAGAATCAGACAAGAAATTCTTTTTAATACATTCAAGTTTAAAATTCAGTAAAAGAAAGAAAACTAAATATACTAATACTAACGGCTTTTTCAAAAATCAATTTTTACTTAGAATAAAGACTAAGCAAATCCATTAGTATCAATATATCACAATTATTTTGTAATAAAATATTAATCAATTATCACAAAGTAATAAAAGAAAATATTTATACTACGAATAATTATGCTACGAATTTATTTTAATTTACTTAAATCATGGAACCAATATATCACTGAATTTTTTTATATCATCATAATTTAAATAAATCAAAATAAATTAAATACTTATATTGTACTAAACAATTATCAATAACATGCATATATATAAATCAAAGAGGCATAACAATCATTCAGTAGAATAATAAGCATTAAGACATATTTTTATTATAAGTGATTTCAGATAAACAACTTGTATTATCACTAATATTAAAAATATCACAATTAATTGCACAGAAATATTAACAAAATATCATTACTTGATATTTATCAATAATTTCAAAATGAAAAAATTATGCTTCTAACATTTTATCAAATAAAAATTATGAAACTAATAAACATTGAGTTGCTTCAATCCATAATTTTAATAAGATAAAATAATTTCGCTAAATACTAAAATATTCATAGGATTGAATATTAGCATCTAACTTCCTACGCTATATCTAATAATTGTCACTCTAGCATATTACAATTATACTCATAACAATTATTATTGATATACGTAAACTCGAAAAAATAGTTGAATAGAAATTCACAAGTCCTTTAAATATTGACATTTAATAATTGTGATCCTAATTACAACTTCTCGCAAATAAAATCAAATTTTAAAAATATTTTCTAAGTATATAAAATATTGAGAATCTTATACACATGACTTAGAAAATACTTTGCCTTCTAATATTAGTGAGTTTTAAAAATATGCATTAATTACTTAGAACAGAAATTCTAAATAACGTCACTAATACCAAAAGTACCACAATTATTTGTAATAAAATATTTAAAAATATCAGAGCAAAATGTCAGAGCAATTAAGAAAGATATCATTGACTAATATTCATCAAATATTTAACATACAAATAATTATGCCACTAACTTATGCTAAATCATTTAACTACCACATATGCATATAACATTGTAAGCATGATAATTAAACTAATAACAAAAAGTATGAGGTACTGGATTTAAAAATAAATTCATAAGTCCTTTAAATGTTGAAAATTTAATACTTGTGAACTCATTTGAGAAGTCCTTGTAGATGGGATTTCCAACAAATATGCATATAAATAATATCCCAAGTTCACTAACCAACTTAGACAAATTAAATTCATTAAGTTATTTAGCAAAGATCTGCAAGTTATTCTACTAAGGACAATCTCAAAAGAAATGATACTTGGTGTCCATGAGCTTGTTCCTTAAGTGGTATAAAGATTGTTCAACAGATTTGTTGGAGTTGAAGAAGTTTCCTTGTCCAGATAATCAGAGCATCACATTCACTAGCCACTTTAAATTTCGCCTTTGCTGCAGCTATGTTTGTTGAATGCTTCCTCTTATTTCAACAAAAAATCAACCTTTGCCACGAAATTGACAGCTTTTAGGAATGACTTCCCTGTCTTTCTTACAACCTGCATCATCTATATCTATATAGCCAATTAGGCTAAACCTAGTATCTTTATGGTACCTGATTCTGAGAATTGGTAATCCCCTAAGATATCTAACAATTCATAACTTAGCTATAAGATAAGATTCTCTAGTATCCACTTGGAAACTTTCACATAGGTATATCGAGAATAAAATATATGGTCTTTATGCACTTGAATAAGTAATGAGCTGATCATACCTCTATAGCTTGTCATTTCAGTTCATATACCTGATTTGCCCTGATAAAGCTTAGTGGTCTGTTGGCAAGAAGTCTTGACAGGTCTAGAATCTTCCAAATTGTGCATCTTCAAAAGATCCTTGACTTAATTTAATTTCCATCATTCTTTTGAATTACTTATAATCCAAAAAGAATTGAAACTCTTCCAACATGCTCATTTTGTACCTACTCTGCATTAACTTAGCAAAAATCTCTTGCCAAATTTACATTAGTAGACCCACATATAATATAATCATGGTATACTAGCACATATATGACATTGTGTGTGTCATGTATTCTAGAGAGATATATGTGTATAACTACTCTAATATAAAATCATTTTTAAATAATAAACTAGTTAGAGTGTCATACCATGTCCTTGACGATTTGCTTGAATCCCTAACTCCATTTATGGAGAGCTTGTGAAGAGGATGATAAACAAATTCCAATGATCTGCAACTTCAAAGTCCAGGAGTTGTACATCAACTTCAACTTCTAATTCACCATTCAGGAGTGCACTTGTTCACATTCATCTAATAGATATTCATGCTTGAATCCTCAACATGTGCTAGAGATATCCTACGGTTAGGTCATCAACTTGTTCATCCCTAATAGGATGAAGTCTCATCACTGGTGCTTACTGTTTGGTCTTGAAAATCTTGAAAATTTTATTTCCATCATCATCGATACCTTCTACTTGATAGTAACCTGTAGCAACCAATTTGGTTTTGTACCTCATAATAATGCCAATTATCATCCAGTTTCTAAAAAACCTTACTGTACCAATTTTAGCTTCGTCTTATGGTCTGGGTTCTAACTTCAATAGCTTCTTCCTTTGAACTGATTGAGATCATATTTGTAAAGCATAATGTAACGTAGTATGTAATAGTGATAACGATAACTCAATTAAGAAACAAAGACAGATAAATAATACTAATATGCAGCACAGAAATCCAGAAGGACATGTAAACAGGAATCATACATGCATCATTGCAGAGCATTCAAGATGAAAGGCTTACTAAATGTCAGCGAAAGAAGTTCATTTAAAATGTTCAGGCCTCAGCAACAAATAAGAGTTCAGAAGATTTCAGACTAAAGACAGTGTAATGATTTAAGTTGAGATGTCAAAGGGTTTCAGTAATCAGAAGCAATGCAACAGTCCAAAGTTAATCAGCTGAATCAGAACAGAAGTCAAGGGAATTCAATTCAGTGTTAGTCGTTTGTGAACCAGACCAGTGCACTAGGCGTCAGCATAATAAGAAAAGAATTGTCTTTATTAATCAGAAGAAAATCAGTTGATCAAGCCAGAAGAGTGAAAAGCAAGTGGTAATTACTTCAAGCACTTCAAGAAATTGGTTAAGTCAAGTAATACTATATTTGGTGGCTCATGTATTCTTGAAGTACTCTAGAGGTGCCACCAACTTTGTAAAGGCGCAACAAACCAAGATTAAAGATAAGTGAAGTCAATGAGAAGGTTTGTGGTGCCTGCACAAGGAAATGGGAGTGAAGGCACAACAAAATATGTTGTGGCGCAACATGGCTAAGTCAAGGTGCAACAAAATGTTATTGGAAGATTTTGTGGCACCTACACACTACATCCAGTGTACAGGCGTAACAAAAGCTCAACTAGGCGCAACAAAAGCTCAACTAGGCGCAACTAAACTTATGAAAATATGTTCTAAGTATTTAGTGGCGCCTATACAGGGAATCCACTGTATAGGCGCAACTAACTTGGTCTATTGATGCACAACAAAGCTATAGAGGCGCAACAAACATATTCAAGGTGCAACATACATCTTTGTGGCGCCTACACACTACCACCACTCTACAGGCGTAACACAGGACTTTTGCAATTATTGGAAATCAATTTCCAAAAAGCCTACAGATTAAATATGGTTGAAACCAATATGAAGAAAAGTATTCATTCATCTTCAACAAAAAGACATACAGACGGGAACTCTATTAAAGCTCTACATTAAACACACCCAACTGTATTTTTGTTGTAATATTGATTGAATCCATTGAAGCTAATCATACTGATTAGAAGTGTAGCACTCAAGGATTTAATAATATACTTTTATTTCTGTGTTTCAATAACTGTCATTTTCATATCTCAAGAACAGAAACACGTAATTCGCAATTAAATGAAAAATCTACCATATCATATTCAACCCCCCCTTCTATGATGATTTTGGACCTAACAATTGGTATCAAAGCTTGTTGATTGAAGTTACAAATCAAGATCCAAAAATAGTTTTACAAAAAAGTGCATTTTTAGATCTAGAAAAATTTATATTGAAATTTCTTTACTTTTAAAGAAAATTCAATCTTGAATTTTTTAAAGTTTTTAAATACACTAATTGTAAAAAGCTATCAATCATCAAGAATTCGAATAAAATTTTATTTTACGAAATTCAATTTTTATTCGAATTAATTTTAATTTTTGAGAAATTAATTATTTCTTGAGATTTAAAATTCTTCACAACCATGAGTACCCAAAAAACTTAGTAGCATCAAAATCCCAGCCTTTAATAAAAATGAATACATTTTATGGAAGAAGAAGATGTCCACTTTCATTAAATCAATTAATTCTCAATATATGAGAATTTTGGAAAATGGACCCTATATACCTCAGAAGCTGACACCAGAAACAGTCTCAGATGATGGCGAACCAAAGGAAAGACGGAATCTTCATTTGCCAGACCAAGTACATCATAGATCTATTGAAGAAGTATGGTCTTGAAGATGCATCAACAGCCAAAATCCCAATGGCAACTACCACTAAGCTTGATCAAGATGAACCTGGTAAGAAGGTAGACATCAAAAGCTACAGAGGTATGATCGGCTCATTACTTTACTTAACTGCAAGTAGGCCAGATATTATGTTTGCTACAAGCTTATGTGCTAGGTTCCAGTCTAACCCTAAAGAATCCCATCTTAAAGTTGTTAAATGGATTATTAGGTATCTTAAGGGAAGTGTGAATCTTGGAATTTGGTACCCTAAAGATACAGGTTTTGACCTTGTTGGCTATACAAATTCTGATTATGCAGGTTGTAGGATTGATAGAAAGAGTACATCAGGGAGTTGTCAATTTCTTGGTAGAAGATTGGTATCCTGGTATAGCAAGAAGCAGCACTCAGTGGCAATGTCGACAGCTAAAGCTGAATATGTTGCTGCTGGAAGTTACTATGCACAAATTCTGTGGATAAGGAACCAACTTCAAGACTATGGACTGTTGCTGAGCAAAATTCCAATATTCTGTGATAACACAAGTGCCATAGCCATAACAAACAATCTTGTTCAACATTCAAGGACCAAGCATAGTGATATCATGTATCATTTCATAATAGAGCATGTCATGAATGGTATTGTAGAGTTACATTTTGTACCTACGGAGCAGTAAATTGTAGACATCTTCACTAAACCACGGGGTGAAATCACTTTCACTAGACAGGTTTGTGAACTTTGGATGTTAAATTCTACTAACTAATTAGTTAGTAATCTATAACTGCAATTTGAAGCTGATAAATTCACTAGTTAATTAATTTTAATATTTTTAGGACTTGTGAATTTATTTACCAAATTATTTTTCCATTTACTAGGATTAAATATTAGACAAATACCTTGTGCATGCCTGCTAATTTTATTAATATGCATTTATTTAAATTTGATCTTAGAAAATGTTTAAGTGCTTATATTTAATTGATAAATTCTTGGCACTTATATATTTTACACTTTATTTGAAATTATTTTAAATAAAAAGGATGAATATTTATATTTATTCTCTTATTTAAAATAAAAGTAAAATAAGAAGAAGCATAATTTATTTATAATAACAATTTTAACAATTAATGTTATTATTGTTATTGATAAATATTTTGTGAAATAATGTTTATGAGTAATTAATTATTATTGATTAATTTTACAAATTATTCATAAATATTATTTATTTAAAAATAACTAAATCTAGGAACACTTGAAATTGTACAAGTACTTAGTGGCGCTTAAAATTGTTTAGTGGCTCCTATACAGTGCAACCACTATATAAGCACAACTTAATTATCCACAAGTAAGAAATATTTTCATGTAAATTCAAGTGAGGCCTATAGGTTTTGTTGCGCCTTTACAGTGCAAGCACTGTGTAGGCGCAACAAAATACTTAAGAAAGATTTTCATTGTTTTGTTGTGTTGATAAATTTTGTGGTGCCTCCACAGTGAATGCACTGTGAAGGCGTAACAAAAATTTTATTAGCAAGTTTTGTTGTGCCAGTATTATTTGTGGCGCTTACACAATGCAAGCACTGTGCAGGCGCAACATAAATACTTAGCAATTTTTTTGTGGCGCCTATATATATGTGTCAAGGTTTGTTGCGCTCATTTACATACTTACAATATCCCTGGCGCAAGAAAAACAACTCAGATCCACCATTTTTAATCGAACCAAACTAAGTCAATTTTTGTCCATTTTTTAATCTAAGACCTGATTTATGGACCCCTCATACAGGACTACCATTTACAAGTGGTCCCATTGACAGCGGTTAAGATTATAAAATTCTCATTTTTTTAAACTCGAACTGATTGACTAGGGTTCTTAATTGTTAAAATCGATTAAAAATTATAATTAAATTAAAAGTGTGCTTAAAATTACTAGGAGTCAATTATATATTTATTTTACGAAAATCCAAGTAATTTTAAAAATTAGGATTTGGTTCATAATTTACTAAAATTATTCGATATTAATTAGTAATTTTAATTCGTAAAAATTACATCTCAATTTATAAAATGGCAGGTAATTTTGAGATTAAAAAGACTAATTATTTATCAATTTTATTAGCTGATTGGACCGAGGCAGGAGACTTAGGTAATTTGGCTTGGTTTTTAAAGAACAGTCTATAGTCTGGTATGCACTAACAACTTCTGTTCCTTTGAATAGAAATTTATTAAGACAGGTATACAGGTCTGCTCAGGATACATCTGCAGATGGAATCTTAGCCTTCACTTGCAAGATTCTGAGAAAGAAGGTGCGAATAACAGAGAATGACATCAACCAAGCACTTCATTTGCCAACTGAAGATTTTGAAGATGAACCATCTCAGGCAGATCTGAACAATTTCTTCATGTTCCTGCACTTCACCAGAGTGAACATTAATCTTCCAAAGAAGATTTACAAGAATCACCTACCCAAATAATGGAACCTGTTTTTCAACATCCTGTCTCATGGCTTCCATGGGATTAGGCAGTTCAACAAGGTGATCAGATATGCAGTCGCTTCTGGGTCAAGAATAAATTTTGGTAAGCTAATCATGGCAGAGATTCTCAAGAACCAGGCAAAGATGGAAAACTTCTGTTTGTATCCCAGATTTTTGCAGTTGATGTTGAATCAAGTGCTAAGAGCATATCAACTACAAGAGTTTCAGAACAGTCAATTGGAAGAGTCACCATCACTACAGTTCAAGACTATTCTGATGCTACAGAATGAGGAGGACTATCCTAACAGGTATACTCCTGCTCCAATGACTGACCCTATTAGAGATTACTTTGATCTTCTCAGACAGGTTAATGAAGAAAAAACAGAAGAAGAAGCAGCAATCTCTGAAGAGGACAATGAAGCTGAAACTTCAAGTGACTCAAGAAGCACAACTGCAACATAAGAAGAAGAACCAAGCACTGATAAAGAAGATGAAATTATGGATGAAGCTGGTTCTGAATATGAGTAGGAATCAATTCCTGAAGATCAAAGGAAGAGCCCTGAAAATCAAACAGAGGAGATAGTTGTTGAGGCAGAAGTGGAAGACCCTCAGAATACAGAGGTGTACATCCCTAACATTTCTAATGAAATAATAGATAAAGGTACACTTCTTGACTTTGACTTTTCTACTTTCCTAACTGAAGAATTTGTCACAATATCTCCTACTATGCCTCAAACGGCAATGCAAACATAAGAGCCCTCAGTGGCCATTGAAGCTGGCAATGAATTGGAAGACCAACTAGTTCTAACCACTGCTAGAGAACAAAAAACACTTCTTTCATATCCCAAAACCAAAAAAAGAACTATTGAATTAGATGATAAGATTGAGTCCCGACCGGATCAGAAAGTTTTTTAAATATCCCCTACAGCTCTGCCTTCTCAAAAATGTAGAAAAATGAATTTTAAACATAAGGCATCTGTAAGCCAAGAACCTGATTCTCCAATCTTTGAGACCTTTCTCTTCCTTCGTGACCTTTATTCTAAAATTGATAAAATCCTGAAAGGTACGGGAATAGAACCAGAGGTTGTAATAATTTTTGCTACTTCAGTAGCTAGTACTGTTTTGGTATATCCAATTCAGAACCTGTCTTCACAAATAGTTGGTGGCATCATTGACTCTCACGAGTGGTTTATTACATTGTCAAATGTGGTGATCCCCCTGGACTTAACATCTCAAGATTCTATTCAGGATGGTTTCCCTCCCCAAGTGGGTGAAGTGGAAAGGCAACTCTCCCATAGAAGGGAAGAGGTCTCCATTAAAGGAGTAGCTGCGTCAAAAGCGTCACCACTACAAGTGGAAGTGTGTTGGCCTGCTTTGCAGGGCACCACAGGCTCTTAATTGTCATACATTACATTGCCTGAGGTGGTGATCCCCCTGGAAATTCAAAGTCTAGCTCCTACACAGGAGGTCCTCCCCACTTTATCAGGTTAGACGGAGGGACAACACACCCATAGAGGGGATGTGGACTCTATTAATAGAGTATCTGCTGTTTCGGCAGTAGAACTTGTTCAGGGTGTCTCTGAGCAGGTAAGACCTTCAATCGCTTCAGCTTCTGGATCTCAACCCCCTAGTTCATTACAGAATCCACAGTGATAACCACACTAGGTCTCAACCCCCAGTTCCTGTAAAAGGAGTTCTCCCCACCCATAGTGGTTAGACGGAGAGGCAACCTACCCATAGAAGGGATAGGGATTTTGATGCAGGTACTGAAGATCAGGATGTTATCTTAGACATGAGTGAAACACTTAACCTTAGCGATCTTCAATTCCCTGACCCTGATTATCCGAGTGTGAGTGTTGAGGGTCATGCTCAAACAGAAATAGTGAGGAGTGAGACACCCACTAACCAAACAAACACCCCACACATTGCACACTGCCAAATGATTTTAAATCTAGAGGCCCAAGTAACAGAAATTCACTACTCAATCAAAAAGATCTTGGAGGTCCAAGAGCAGCAGAGGGCAGAAATAAAAGAAATCAAAGATTTAGTTAAACAAACGTTGTCTCAGAAAGTTTCGGTTTCTACTCAACCAACTCCAACAACTCATATTACCCCAGTCAGAAGGGAGGATAACCCAACTGAGGGGGAGAGGTTAGCACAAGAAAAAGTTGGAGCTCAAATGATCATGGAATACACAGCTCAAGGGGAGTCAGATATTTGCTATAGGCCAGGAGCGAGGCAACTAGAAGAAGGAGAAATATTTGAACCTTATGTGCCAATGGATGTTCCAAAAGAGATGGAAATCGAAGAAACTGCAAAGGCTACAGAAATAGATGTTGAGGAGGAGTTTGCAGAGGAATATGCTTTTGATAATGACTGTCTTCTGGTTGGTGTAGACGAAGTTGTTACTCAAGACATAGTTTAGGCTCAAGAATTGATGAAAAGAAAGTGAAAGAGAGTACATCACGCTATGGAAAGAAGAAAAAAAATTAAGGACATTGAAATAAAAGTTGGTCCTGTTGTGATGAAGCAAGGAAAAATTCGAAGATGTTCATGAATTTTATGCTATGCTATTGGAAGAAATCACAAGCGTATCAGTAAGTGCGTCCAAGTACAGGTGGAAAATGTTCATAAATTCAACAACACTGGGGTCAAAGATTTTATCGACAAAGAGCTTTGAAAAGATGGATATCGTGGAGTTATATGTGCTGAAGAGGAAAGTCATCTTTGGTGGGCATAAAACAAATGATATACTGAGAGATCTGATTGAGAAGAAGATAATAGAGATCGGTGTCGATCAATTTGAAAAGCCTCCGGTGGTCAAATACTACAAAGGAACAACACTTCATAACTTAATTTTGTTAGATGAATGTCTGGATTCAAGCCATGTAATGTTCATGCAGTATGTAGAAGGGAGGCTCAGAAGCAAGAAAAATAGACCAGAAGAAGATTTAAAGGCTGATGAGTTGATCTACACATTCAGGCTGAATAGGGCAATTAAAACATCAGGGAGATATCTAATGGAAACGATCAGATATTACCAATAACCAGTGTATGTAAGAAGAAAGGATGGCACAGAGGTACTCGAAACCATAAGAGATTCTGAAACTTGCATTCAGACAGAAACAAATGGAACAAAATACTTCTTATTCAAGAAGAATGGAGTGGATAAGAAGAAGGAGCTATCAAAACTAAGGAGAAATAATTCTGAAATTATCCGAAAAGTCTTTTCAAGGGTGAAGAGATCCACTGTCAAATCAGACAAAAAGGCTTTGAGGATGATTGGAGATGTTCTGGTGGAGAAAATGGAAGAAGAGTCAATGCATGACACTGACCGAGTAAAGGGCTTTCCGAAGAGGAAAACAATGTTCGTGTTTTCAAAGAGACAATCTCTAGCTTTCGAGTCAATCTCCAAGACAAACTCAACCGCTTTTCTCCCTGAAGTTTTGAAGAAGTTAGAAGAACCACCTTCAGTCAATACTCTTGAAGTGAAAGCTAGAGATTTAGTGAAAGCAAGGTTGGAGCAGAAAGAAGAAAAGCTGAGAAAAAGCTACTCCGAAACAAGATCAAAGAACAAGCAGGACTCGGTACAAAGAAGTAGAAGATCGTAGATTCATTTGTTCAGGCTAGATGAACAAACATCTATTGTACTCAAAGAAGGTTAAGTCAAGTAATACTACATTTGGTGGCTCATGTACTCTTGAAGTACTCTAGATGCGCCACCAACTTTGTAAAGACATAACAAACTAAGATTAAAGCTAAGTGAAGTCAAGCAGAAGGTTTTTGGTGCCTGCACAAGGAAATGGGTGTGAAGGCGCAATAAAACATGTTGTGGCATAACATGGCTAAGTCAAGGCGTAACAAAATGTTATTGTAAGATTTTGTGGTGCCTATACACTACATCCAGTGTATAGGCGCAACAAAAGCTCAACTAGGCGCAACTAAACCTATGAAAATATGTTTTAGGGAATCCACTGTATAGGCGCAACTAACTTGGTCTAGAGGCACAACAAAGCTATAGAGGCGCAACAAACATATTCAAGGCGCAACATACATCTTTGTGGCGCCTACACACTACCACCACTCTACAGGCGCAACATAGGACTTATGCAATTGTTGGAAATCAATTTCCAAAAAGCTTACAGATTAAATAATGGTGAAATCAATATGAAGAAAAGTATTTATTCATCTTCAACAAAAAGACATACAAACGGGAACTCCATTAAAGCTTTACATTAAACACACCCAACTGTATTTCTGTTGTAACATTGATTGAACTCATTGAAGCTAATCATACTGATTAGAAATGCAGCACTCAGGGATTTAATAATATACTTTTATTTTCCCGAATCTTTGTGTTTCAATATCTGTCATTTTCATATCTCAAGAACACAAACACTTAATCCACAATTAAACGAAAAATCTACAATATCATATTCAACCCCCCTTCTATGATGATTTTGGACCTAACAATCTTGCATTTGTAATCACCCAAACTGGATCAATCAGTGCATCTTCACTATTCTTTGGGATACAAAATATTATGTCCTGAAAAATATATGTTCATTTTGATAAGCATTTCTATCCTTTACTCAATCTGGTTTATTAAGAACTAGACTCTAGGAATGACTTTGACTTCAAACCTTTTGTCTTGGCAGATCTGTTCTTCATGTATTCCTTTGATTTTCGTTATGTTGAGTACGACTAGTAGATCTCTCTTTTATTTGTTCCTCCTGAATTACTGCAAAGATGTGTTGAAGATCCTTCACCTTATACAGTGGATTCTGTTCAAGTTCACGAGTTGTTTAGATTAACTGCCATTTCCACTACTAGGATCTGAATCATCATCATTTTCATTGTTTCCTTCTATAACTTCAGTTTCATCATCAGTGTCTGAATATGACTCTGAAAAGATGTCAAACTTCAAAGATCCAGAATAGTCTTTCCTTTGAATATATGAGAGCTTGGTGTAGTAGAACGAAACATTCAAATATCAATCACATTCTGGTTTTACATCATATATGCCTTGAAATCTTTCGACTTCAATGAGTAGTCGAGGAAAATTGTTCCATGAGTCTTAACTTCAAACTTGCCAAGATGCTCATCAAAATCTTCAATAAATATCAATTTCCTCCAAACACACGAAAGAGCTTCAGTGTTTGCTTCTAGTCGGCCATTAACTCATATGATGTCTTTTCACGATCTTTGTTGATTAAAGCAACATGCTGTGTTAATTGCTTCAGCTTTAAAGTACCTTTATAAGTGCAGACTTCATTTAGAACTTCATTCACGAAATTCAGTTCCACTATCTGACTTCAAAGTTCTCACAACTTACTTTGCTTCCAACTTGATCTTCCTGATGTGATCAATCACCATCTGTGATATTTTGTCTATTAAATGCACGAACATCACCAACTTGTAATTAGGGTTGTCAATATCC
Source organism: Oenanthe sinensis (assembly GCA_028671895.1). Taxonomy (NCBI): domain Eukaryota; kingdom Viridiplantae; phylum Streptophyta; class Magnoliopsida; order Apiales; family Apiaceae; genus Oenanthe; species Oenanthe sinensis. The sequence goes on along the minus strand of CM053809.1, from coordinate 4,639,166 downwards.
ACCACTAAGTATATTTCTTACATGCCATAATTTGCTTCAGTGTGATGTTTTTATTGACTTCCCTATATGACATGCATCAAAATGTCCTTCTGGATAGAATTCTAAATGAAGCAGTCCTCTCACCAATTTCATCTTTATCAGAGAATCCATTGTCTTGTCACTAAGTGTGAGGGCTTCTTATGCCATAGCTAACTCTTTACTGATGAAGCTTTACTAACAAGTTCACTTCACCTTTGCATACAAATTCCATGTCAGCTACGAATAAATTTTCTCACTCCCAGTTGAGTGAGCTTCCATCTTTCTTGTTTGAAATCAAACACATTTCCTTTTCAATACTTTTCCAGAAAACCCTTGACAAAGAATTTCCTAGTGCCCTGTAGATAGTGCTTAAGTCCGTTGACAAGAAAGATGCTTCCATTGACAACAATTCCAAAAATCATTATAGCCAAATCCCTTGTACATCCTTTGCTGTCATCTCCAAAGGTTACCATTGGGTAGGGTTTCTCAACCAATTGAAATGTTAGAGCTTTAATCTTAATCATATGCCTCGAACAATAAATGTCACGAAGTCACATAACTTTTATCTTTTGTTACATACTCTCTAATCACAAATGATAAAACTTCTTGGTACTCAACTTCAATTGAGTCCAGATGGGTTAGAGATGTTACTTTCAACAGTGGTAATAACAGCTTCAATATGCATATTAGAAAATTCAGTACTATCTACTTTAAGCATTCTACACAAGTGTAACAGATGTAAAGCATATTACATATATTCAATAATTTTTTAAAAGCACATGGATAGAGGAACTAACAAATTATTTACTAATTCTGTCTAACCCATTTCTGTTGTTGTCTAAAATTTTTAACTATCTCTAATTACCTAAGTCAGTTTTAAATTTATCCTCGAATCAACAAGTCTTACTGACTACCAACATAATTCTACCATCTTTTAATCTTTTTATCCCTAACAAGCAATACATGAAATGATATGACATTTAAGTACAACTATGTGTCTGAGAGAAAATCATGTGAAAATAAAAAAATAAACAATTTTAAAAATATGCAAAATATTTGAATAAGACATTATGAGCAATATCAAATTTCACATACACTTAACAAGTCATTTATCACAATAAGAACAAATATAAAATACCTGATCTATGACCTGTTTGTCTATTTAGAAATTTTCACAACATTAACAGAGATATTAAAACACAGAAGATTTAAATCAAGTTTCAGCAAATATTTGGGGATACACCTAACCGTCTAGAACACCCTATTTAATTCTTGATATTCATTTTGCTGCATATAAAATCAAGTATGAAATGTACTAATTAAACTCATGAATCCTAGCATGCAAATCTCATTCTTAGCAATCAATTAAGCATTTAAGTCCTAAGATGCTAACATGCTGACATGAATATAATACATTTCAAAATTTAATAATTATACAGTTCTGAATTAGATAAACGTATACCAGTTAGAATGTGCACCTGTGAAGTGCTTAGTGATTCATCTCCAGTATTGGTCATGATGTCAGATATCCATTTGGTTCATCACTGTCACTGATAGAATTATCCTTACATGTAACTTCACCAACATATGCTTTCCCTTGCTGCATCATCACCAATGCCTGAGATTCCTACTTCAACCCAACACAGTGTCTGTCATCATTTGCTTGTACAGGTTTCTTCAAACTGTGTAGCAAACCCCTGATTTTGTTTTTCAAATATAAACCATCCCTGTCTTGCAACCGTCTCTTGAACTGATCTTGAAAATCACCTTGATGAAATCTATAGGTAATGACCTTAGATTTAGAATTAGGATTCCGTCTGAATTTGATGTCACTGAACTTCCATTTGCCCTGCAGGCTTGATTTGTAGTCCAGTTCTCAAGATATTCTAAAGTGTCAAATTCATACAACACCTTGACCACTACCTCGAGCTACTACATCTTCAATTCAGCTTCTAGGATCAATTCATTTCTGTTCAGAGGTTTTCAACCTTGACTTCAATCAAATTTATGTTCCAGATGATCAGCAATATTAGCATGAACTTCCTGTAATCTCCTTGTAGAATAATCTTTAAGGCTTGTACTAAGATTCCAGGATGTCCAGTCTTTTCTCCTTCACTACTTCAACTCCTACGATTTTTCATCCAAAAATATACCTCAAATTAACCAAAATCTGTACCCAAATTAATCTCTTCTTTTGCAGCTTCTAAAATATTAATGGGATCCTATGGAATAAACCTCTGAGTAAATTAGTACCACTATTTCTTCAGCATGTTCTAGAATTAACATCATTGGATAATCTTTAGTCAATTTCAGTTGTCTTCAATACCCGGAAAAATCTTCAACTACTAACCATTTAGCAACCTCGAATTAATATTTAAGAAAAATTTAAATTTACAGAATTTTTAATTTTGTTAGAAAATAAATTAATCAAAAATAAAAATATACAACAAATTAATTTTCAAGAATTTCAAATTTTCTTAAAAATTAAAATATCGTAAATTAATATTTAAGAAAAATTTTAGTTTTCAAGAATTTTAAATTTTCTGGAAAAATAAATAAATCTAAAATAAAAATTAAAGGGTACAAAACTTGGGGTACCAAATTGCACTTTGGGAATAAGTGGCGCCAATTACTTTTGTGACGCCTGTACACTGGATCCCCTGTACAGGCGCAACTAAAACTTGTATCTAAGATGCTAACTCCCTTTTTGTTTGGTGGCGCCTCACACATCGATCCTCCTGTAGAGGCGCAACAACACCAACCATTGCCTTAGAATTTAACTCGCAAGTTGTGCTGCAGAGTTTGATTGTCAAATGTGCGTGTTGGTTAACTGCTTCACATCTTGGTGTACATCATTGAAAATGGACCACCGAATTAATAAATTTAAATTGTAAACTTTATTTAATTTATAAAATAAACTAATTAAAATTTATAATATAAACTTATAAAAGTTTATAAAACAAATTTTATAAAGTTTATAAAATAAATTTAATATTAAATTAATAAAATAAACTAATTAAAATTTATAATATAAACTAATAAAAGTTTATAAAACAAAATTTATAAAAGTTTATAAATAAATTTAATATTAGGTTTATAAAATAAACTAATTAAAATTTATAATATAAACTAATAAAAGTTTATAAAACAAATTTTATAAAATTTATAAAATAAACTTATTAAAAGTTTATAATTAAACTTATTTAATAAAGTCTCTTTTTGAGTAAGCAGCTTCGGCTTGGTGAGCTTCACTGAGTTACGAATCTTGATTTGTATATCAATCAGCAAGCTTTGATATCAATTATTGGGTCCCGAAGTATCGTAGAAGGGGGGTTGAGTACGATACTCACAATAATTTAAATTCTTTTCGGAATTTGTGGATAAATAAATTATTGCTTCAGAGTGGGTTTGGCCATTTGTAGTGTTTAGGTTAGATGCCTACTAATTTTCTGTGTGTCCGGATAAATCAATTAGGTTCAAGAAAATTAGTAAGTAAAATAAATGGGATAAGATTCGGGAAATATATCTTTTATATATATACCCTGAGGTTGCTACACCCAGTTAAAAATATAACTGATTTCCAAAGAATAAATTAGTTCTTTTCTACTAATACAAAAATAAATGCTCAGTTACTATACAAATATATCTAAATTAATAAAAGGAAAAACTGAGTCCGTGGGGAGTGATATCTAGGAGCCCTGAGTATTTTTCGTTAAAGAACTGAGTCCTAATATCTGACCGGGAGCAAGGTATGGGTGTGTATAAATTGAAGTCTTCTTGCTCCGGCCATGGCAATAGCTCTCTACATATTATTAGTTTTGAAGAAGACGACTCTTGAAAATGAGTGGTTGTCCCCTTTTTATCTGTGTAGACTTTAAATCAATAAAGTAGGCTGTTGTAATATGATTCGTTGAGGGCTATGTGGCGCTTGGAATGTTTTGTTGCGCCTACTAATTTTTGTTGCGCCCTATACATGTAATGCACAGGGGAGGCGCAACATAGAAATGCAGTTGTATCAATTTAACCAAGTCAAGTGGCCCCCTTCAACATTTCGTTGTGCCTGAATTGTTTATGGCGCCTTATTAATTTTGTTGCGCTAGAAACATTTCGTTGCGCCTGTCAATTTCATTTATATGGTCAAAGTGCTATTTAGTCACTGCACTTTGACCCTCTCTTCATTCTTTGACTGAAGTTCACCAACTTCCATTTCTTATATCAAAGTCTTGTCACATTACACCCTATACCCTGAGCTGTTTCCGTTCTTCGACTGTAGTTTAAAAACTTTCACTTTTCGTACCAAGGTTGTGACCCTTTGCAACCTGCTCCCTTTGAGCTTTTTAGTTGTTTGGTTGTAGCCTCTACAAATCACTTTTCGTACCTTAATAAATAACCTTTATTTCCAAGTACGTTCTTCAACTTAACAATTCTTCTATAGTTAATACTCAGATTCCTTTCACAAACTGCTGACGCCTAGTGCAACTTGTCTGGTTCACAGATGAATAACTTTGATCCAGGTCTTTGTATTATAGCCTTACGTACATTGTTAAGTTTGCAGCAACTTCATTGCTTCGAACACTGACTGTCAATAAACATAGCACTTTCACTAGAATCTTTTCTGGTACTTAGACAACATCTCCATTACTACCACAATCGTGAATACTTCATTCTCTGTTCTTCACTGACGCTTGAATATATAACTGAACTTTTTTCAGTGAATAACTTCAAGACTGCAGCAGTCTTCTTAATCCTTTATTTTTTTCATGTCTTCAATTCTTCTAGATTCCTATGTTTCGAACACTGTCTATCTTCAATCAATGCATTTACACTGAAATCTTCTAGTGACACTTCTATACTGAATCTTCAACACTTCTAAAATCCTGAAAGTCTTCAACCATTATTCTTCATTGAGGCATGAACATATTAATGTACTTCTCTCAATGACCTGTAGTAGACTTCAAAACTTCTTCTAATGTCTTGATTCACTGTATTTTCCTTGTCTTCATTTCTTCCTGATTTCTGTGTAGGCATAGTATTATTTAGTTATCATGTCTAGTGTTGAGTTATCACGATTACTGTTCATACAACTTCGTAATCTCACCAACACTCCCCTCTATACTTGCCACACATGAAACCGGCCAAACTTCCTCCTCTATTTCACAAAGTTTTTTCGTCCATATACATCTGAAATTACCAAAATAAAACTTGTCAAAACTAATTAGTCGATGAGACAAAAAAATTTAATACTAAATATATTTAGTGTATAGTATTCAACAAATATGAAGTGGTAACCTTCTAATCAAAAGGAACCCTTTGATTAGAAACTAATTATTTTTTTTAAAAACTACTAATATAAATAAATATTATTAAATAGTATTGTAGAAATGTTTAAAACAATAATAAATTTTGAAATTAATATCCAGTATCAAAATAGAGTAAATACGCGTTTTTTGTTAAGAAATAAAATAGATTTAATGAGAGTTAAAAATTACAGATTTAAAAATAAAATATAACTGAAGATTAAAATTTAAACTTCAAATTAATGAATAATACACAGTTTGTAAATATTAAAGAAAATATATTAAACTCTCAAATATATATATATATATATATATATATATATATCAAAAAATATATTTATATATAACAACCACTTATACACCAAAATTGGTACAAGAATACCTCTTAAAAGGCACAAATATGCAATCACTTATGGCCCCCAATATTGGTACTATAATACATCTTAAAAACACGTCTATGCCACCACTAATGATTCCTAAAATTAGTACTAGATTGATCATCACATCCCAAAATCTTATATTATAAAATAACAAAAAGGCAATGGTTGACCAATTATCAAATATGGAGACAAAACAATAAATTAAAACCCAAAATCACTATCCCTAAAATAAAATAAATGTAATATAAATAACATCCACAAAAAGTTTGCAAACATTCTAAAGAGAATAATCTTACATTAACATAATTAAGATCGGGCATATTATCCGGCATCGATTTTGTAGAAGAATATTGATAAAAAAAATTATAAAGGATATAGTGTGTTATATACCTCCTATCAATTATATCGAACATATATATTTTTTTATCCATATTGAGTGTTGTGTGTTGTTATTTTACTCAGACCCTCATAGAATTCATTGACATCTACATCATACAAATAATGAAATTACTAATATACAATGTATAACAAACATAATAAAAAAAAAAAATAACTGTAGAGCCATCAAATTTATACATTTAAGGACTTTTGATTCACCTACTTTTTGAATGTAAACATCCAAAAGTATGACGGGATATCAAGTTATCCTCAATTTTAGTCAACTACATCTTTGTATATTTTATTAAGAGTATAAATATTTTATTAGTAATTGGAAAGTGATTAAATTTAGAGTATGCAACATTGAAATTGAAAACCGCATAAAATTGTCCTTTTATAGGTTCCTACTCTTGATAATATTCGAAGATGCTAACTAATGAGGTTGTGCATAACCTATATAGACAACATGTCTTTTGGCACATGCTCTCACTAGTCATTTAAGCTAAAACTAGAAATAGATAAGAAACACTTTACATTTGACTACTATCTATTTCTAGCTAACACATTCTTTTGACATTCTCTTCCTCCAAGCTTCACAGGTTTGACTGATCCTGTAATGATAGAGCTTCAAAATCACTTGTCTTGTTCTTCTGCAAATCTCCTAGAATTTAGCTTCTTGGAACAATCGAGTACTCACTTGAATTTACTTGGAGAAGTCACTGTGATAGACTTCTCGATTAGGTATTCCTTAGACTTCTCGATCAATCCTTGCATAGGCTCACTTCTCGAATGACTAGACTTCTCAATTGTATATTTCACATGATGACTTCTCGATCAGAATAGACTTCTCGAATGCATTCTTGAAATACAGACTTCTCAATTGGTTCTTTCCTACCACTTCTCGATTGCTTCCTTTAACTAACTTCTCGACTTGTTCAATCTAGACTTCTCGAATCATTTACATTCTAGCACTTCTCAACTAACTTCAGTTTCTTTGACTTCTCAATTGGTTCATACTTCTCGATCGACTACTGAAATAGTTGAATTGTTTGAGAGACTTCTCTATCAGCTTCACATGAGTTCTCTATTAAGATAACTTCTTGATCACATACTTGACTTATAGTATTTTCCACTACAATTCTTATTTGATAAAGTCTTCATTGATTTGATTCCTGATTCAGACTTGAATCTTCTATCAATCTTTATTCTTAACTCATATTTACATATTCACTTCACAATAAAAACATAATTCAATCTGCAAATACATTAAGACATTCTAAGTACACATCCTAATACAGAAACATTACATGTGTTACATCAAGACAAATAATTAAATATGGTAGGCTTGATTTGGTGTAACAACCTCAATGAGAAATATTACAAGAACTAGGAGGTCAACAGAAAGTTTTTACTAACCTTACCCGATCATCTAGAACATAGGATCACAGCTATCCGAGAGTCTAGGGACATGAAAGAGGTAACCCTAGAAAGACTCTACGGAGTATTGAAGACCTATGAATTGGAACAGATCCAGACCATAGAAACGTATGGAAGAGGAAGGTTCTTAGTTCTTCTAAAGCACTGATAGTGGAAGCACCAGAGAAGAAGGAAGTGAAGGCTGTTGTACCTTCAAATAGTTCAATGAAGTATGTGTTTCCAGAATTTGGACATACTTCAGATAAATAGGAAGATGGTGAGTTCTACTCATTAGAAGAACTGGATTAGCTGGAAGATGAATATCTAGCTATGGTTGCCAGGAGGTTTTGACATTTTGGAAGGTTCTAGAAAGGAGGTTCTTCTACAGATGTATCAAGAAGCTTCTACAAGACTGGCTTAGTTGATAGAAACAAGTTTCATTGCTTCAACTGTAATTAGCTAGGTAACTTTGCAACTGAATGCAAAAAGCCGAAGAAAGGAAAGAAGAGAGACTCTTATGAAGAGCTGAAAAAAAAAAGTATGATGCACTTGTCAAAAAGTATCAAGGAAAGTCTTATCTAGCAGAGGGCAAAAGCTGGGAGGACTCAGACAATGATGATGATGAAGAGCTGGGAAATCTTGCTATTATGGCTTCATCTAAAGATTCATTATCTCCAACTCGACAAAGAGGAATAGATGTAAATCCATCTTGCCCTAAAATGTTTAAACTGCTTGGTAAAGAATTAGATGATACAAGAGATAGAGTTAATAAACTAATTCTGAAAAGCAAAGCTTTAACCGATGAGAATGATGTTTTAAAACTATTAAAAACTAGAAATAACAAATTGACCGAGGACTTAACTTTTCATATAAATAGAGTCAGTTGTTATGTTAAGGTTGAAGTTTATCTTAGAAATCAGATAGTGGAAGAACAAACGAAGTGTATAGCATATAAAAATTCATCTTACATTGTAAAAGACCTAATTAACCAACAAGAAATAAGACGTAAAGTTGGGATAGTCTTTGAGTACAATCAATCTGTAGGAAAGGTAAACAACATCACCTCGTTCAGGAAAAGTGCTGAAGAAAGGGATATTCCACATATTGTTAAGGACACACTTAAACCTCTCTTCATAACCCCTGTTGCAGAACCAATCCTTGAGAGCTCTATATTAATTTCTTACGAATTAAATTTAGAGGACCTTGAGTAATAAAAGAAAAGAGAGGAGCAAGTTAGGGACCTATGAGGAGTTAATGTCCAAAAAGAGAACTGGACACCTAAGATACCAGTGAACGATAAAGGAACTTCTAATTTGCCCAATCCTGGTATAGGTGCTAAAGACTTAAAGAAAAATATGAACAAACCTAATAAGTTTGTTAATAGTAGGAATAGTAATAACAAATATCATTCTACTAAGAACTTTAAAACTGTTGATAAAGATGAAGTAGAAACTGTCAAGACACCTACTATTTTGAATAACATTCATATTATTGATATATATCATAAACCATGTGGTGTTGTAAACTGTATGTTATGTGATTTTAATGTTATGTCTGTATATTTTAAAAGTATGAATGTTAATCATGAAAACATGACACCTAGACAACATGTCAATAATAAGTTTGCGAAATCCAAGACTGCGATTCCTTCACCTGTCAAGAAGGAAACATATGTTCCGAAGTCTAAACAGAAAGTTGTTAAGACTGTTTATAGGAATGTAAGCACATTCAAGGTAGACGATGCTGTTGTTCAAAAGAGATTTATTGTCAAAGCTGACAAAAGTCAATACTTTAAGTATACCGGGCCCAATCAATTTTGGGCTCTGAAGACGATTTAATCTGTTTGATAATTACAGGGAGTTAAATAGGTAAACCGGGTTGTATGGATCCTGGACAGTGGATCTTCAAGGCATATGACCAGAGATAAAGCCCTGCTATTAGATGTGGTTCAAAGAGTTAGCTCAATCGTCACCTTTGGAGATAACAATAAAGGAATGGCTATGGAATATGACAAGTTAAATGCTGGGAATGTTATCATTGAGAATTTTTCTTTAGTAGAAGGACTTAAACAGAATCTACTCAGCGTTATTCATTTCTGTGATAAAGGATACAAAGTAAATTTTATCAAGGAAAAATGTTTAATAGCTCATTCTTAAGATGACAAACTAGCCTTACGTAGAGTAAGGAAAGGAAACTTGTATGTAGCCTATCTCAACTCAGGAACTGAAGATGAAGCAACTTTTTTCTACTCAAAGGCTTTATCAGAAAAAAGCTAGCTATGGTACAAGAAACACTTACATCTAAATTTTAAAACAATGAACTCTTTAGTCAAGAGGGATTTGGTGAGGGGACTACCTCCGATGGAATTTACACAAGAAGGATTGTGTGAGGCATGTGAGAAGGGAAAGTAAAAGAAAGTAACTCAAAAAGCCACATCCAGTACAAACATTACTGAACCACTACAACTGTTGCATATGGTTTTATTTGGTCTTGTTAATATTATGTCAATGTCTAAGAAGAGATATGCCTTAGTGATTGTGGATGATTTCACGAAATTTACCTGGGTTTTATTCTTAAACTCTAAGGATGAAACTCCACAATTGGTGATTGATCACGTCAAGTTAATTGTGTTAGATTCAAAGCTAGTAGTTCGGGTAATTGTGTTAGAATGAAATACTGGTCAAGTGAAAGATATAATTTTAACTTGATTAGTATTACAAAATTAATATTAAGAAAACTGTAATATAATTGATAAAAGTTCTAGAACAAATTTGACATGAATTGTTCGTGTCTTACAATTATATTCCAAACTCAGCACAGAAATCTGTGAATATTACAATGCAGATAAATTACTGAATTTGATCTGATTTCTAACACTAACAAATGAAGCAAACTCCTCATATTTATAGAGGTTGGAAAAAGGCTGGTATGACCTTTTTCAATATGACTTAATTTAGAGAAATAAAGTCTGTATGACCTTTTATAACACTTGTATGACTTATAAAACACTGGGCAAGACTTATTTCTCTCGGTATGACTTATTATATTAATTAAAAAATCGGTATGACTTTTTAATTAAATAAAAAATCACTCCAGCATGACCTTTTGATCAAAGAAAATTCGGTATGACTTATTATATATATATATAAAAAGTCTCGGTATGACTTTATGTCGGCAGTAGCTCGGTATGACTTATTTATATATATATATATATATAAATTTTTTCCGGTATGACTTATAAAAAATCATCCGGTATGACTTATTTAAGTCATTCGAAAATATATATATATATATATATATATATATATATATATAAGTCATTCTAACTAGTTTCTTTTATGATAAATTAATTCTTCTTTAAATCAATTAAATAATTTATAAATTAAATTAAATTCAACTTGAATTAATTTAATTAAATAAATTAAATAATTAACTTACTTGGTTTGTAGAAATAAAATATCATAGAGAACTTGATTCAACTGCAGTCTTCTTGATTTTTCTTTGACTTCTGATCTTGAAACCTCTTGATTAAATGAAGAATAAATATTTATATTTAGTTGACACACAAATGTACTGTCTGGTTCATTTGTGTCATACTAATAAATATTCTCCTTTTAATAACCTTGAATTAGAGGCCTTCTGTCATTTCTTCTACTTCACTGTCTTCATTTTTCTTCTGGAATCTACTTGTTGTAACCACTTGAAATCTTCTGTACCTTCTGTCTTCTATGGAAGTACTACTACATTATTATTTTCACTGACGCTTGAACATGAAAATGAACTTCTTCCAGTGTTGAGTAGCAATCCTATAAAAATACTTCTGATACTTGGATCCTTTGTGATTAGTTGACTGTCTTCGTCTTGATTCCTGATTGGTGCTTATTATTTACTTCTATTTATTAGCTAATGTTGAGTTGTCATCTAATTATTACAAATAGGCCTAGTCATATGCCTTTCAATCTCCCCCTATTTGTTGTTAAACATTTAACACACAAATTCCTAGAGGATAACTCAACTAACAACTAAGAAAGTAGTACGACATTTAATGACTGTAAATAATAAACAAAAGTTCTGGTTTTATATTTAACAATTTTCCAGATTCATACATAAAAGATAAGTACAAGATAGTTGTTCCTCTAGCACTGAACAAAAAATAACATTGATTCTATCTTGACCTATCCAGGACTTCAGTCTTCTGCAGTATCAACTTCACCTTCTTCTAAATTTGAACTTCTGTGCACAGGTGTCCTTGGTACCTCTTCAACTTCAGCCGGAGTTGCGGTGGACTCTCCATACAATCTTCTCTGTTTAGCCTTTGCTAGCTGAAACATGACTTCCTCTTCAATAGGATCTACAGCTTCTTTTTGTACATCATAAGGCTGTGTAGAATCTATCTTTTGCATTTGCCTGATGTATGATTTAATGTTTCTGGATAAACAGTAGTTCCTTATTTTCTGTGCAGCATCTAACTTGGCTTGTGATCTGAATCCTTTTGATCTCAACATCCTTTCAACTTGGATCATATACCTCACCGTGTAGCCTTTAAATGATTCCTCATCTAGCTTTATGATTTGATACAACTTGTTTGAGAAAAATCTCACTTCATGAGGATCATTTAATATCTGAGGACTAGCAGCCGTTGCTATATCTCTGAGTCTGTCCCTGAGTAGTTCATTTTCTTCTGAGCTTCTCTTTACTTTGTTTAACAGAACCCATATTGCTGATAGTGATCTCTTTCGGAAGAATTCCAAAGATACTCTGAATGTTCCATTCCGGTGAGTGTAGACTAGTATTTGCCAGTCTTCAAGAATGTGATCCACTAGAACAGTGATATAATCAACTTCTTCTTTCAATGCCTTCATGAAGTTATCCAGATTATCATTTGAATCTTCAAGACTTTTGATAACTGAAAGCATTTGTCTATCTTCAAACGGTCCTTGCTGAGACTTGTCTAGTATTTTCCTTGCTGCATCCCATCTGTCCCCTATCTTCATCTCAATATCTTGTTTTTTCTTCTTCACTGCTAAGGCCCAAAGCTTCTGATTTTCTAAGCTTGCCTCTCTTTCAGCTTGGGTTCTTTCCTTGACTAGAGCTTTTTAATTTATAGTTTTGGCATGGCTTGCCTTGATGTCTTCCTTTAGCTTCCTCATTGCCTCTTCATAGGCAGGATCATGCTCTTTTTCTTTTGGAAATAGAAATTCATCATCAAAGATAGCTTCATCTTCAGCTCTGCAGTAGTCAGGATTGAAACCTTGATTTTCCATACTTACTTCATCAATGAGTTTTTCTTGTTGATAATACTGTTCTTCTGGTTCTTGATCATACGATTGAAATTCTTCTTCAGAAAACAGCTTTGCTTTACCTTTATCTTGAGTAGTAGCCCCTTCATCTCCAGCTACTTTCTCCTTTGCTTTCTCCCCCTTAGTTGAGGGATCCTCTTGAGTTTTAGAGGCTTCAAAAGATGTCAACATTTTCTGCATAGTCAGATAGACTTGCTTCATTCCTTCATTCAAATGTGTCATTACATCATCCAGTTTGCTAAATCTTTGTGTAGAGATCTTTTCATTTTCAATGATTGTGAGGGTTAAGTTTTTCTCAACGTCATCAATTCTTTCATGCAGTTTGCTCACTTCTTTCATATCCTCAGCAATTAGATTCTGAACGTTCTGGATGTCTTGAGTTTTTAGTAGAATGGAGGATTTGACATCTTCAACATCTTTTCTCACTACTGACAGCTGCTGTGTTACAGACGCAGATGTAGAATTTTCTTCTGCTTGTGCTTTAACTTTTAATAATTCAGCCTGAACAATTTGCATTTCATTCTGGAGAGCTTCCATTTTGGATAATAGTTCACTTTGTGTGTGTGCACTCATCTCACTTGCACTCTTGTTTATCTCACTATCACTCTGTGCATGTGTTTCACTCTGTGTTTGCCTCACATCACTCGTGTTGAGCTCCTTTCCAGATCCTGAAGCTGTACCTGCATATATAACAATAGCTTTTGAAGAGTCGAAATGCTCTTCTGATGCCTGTGAAGGCGCGTCCTTAACAAGATTAACTTGCCTTGGCTCCGCTACTGACGTAGCTACTCTGTGAATGGAGTCCCATCTCCCTCTATGGAGTGGTTGCCTCTCAAATCCACCAGTGGATTCGAGACCTTTTCTAATGAGAACTGGATGTAAGAAATCCAGGGGAGTCACCACCTTAGACAATGTAATGACAGACTCTTGAGAGTCTGTGGTGCTCCTTAGTACCTCAGTGGGTAACTGATGCTGCACTGCATCGAAAATGTCATGGTCCACAACATAGGTGGCATCCGACGAGTTTTCATTAAAAACATTTTCTTCAACAAATGTGCCCTTATGTGTTGGTTTTTCTTCAAGTGAAGGTTCTGCTAGAGTGATTGCTAGCAGTGTGTTTTCCTCACTATCTGATGCTGTGGCCGAGCAGCGAATTAGATCACCTGGTTGAGCAAGTGTATCTAGAGAATCTTGGATGGCCATGTTAAAATCCATATCCCATTGACTGGAATACGTTGAGGCTGCAGTTGTCTCAAGGTTAACTCTAGAAATTTTTGAAGGAGAAGACAGAGCTGCGGGTTCATTCACATCAGCACCAAGACCTCTAACTATTCTGATAGGTTTCTTCCTTTTTCTGACTTTTAATGAAGAGGAGGATGAAGGAGAAACTGTTTGAGGCTCTAATTCAGCTGGGGACGGAACCTGTGTGTTTTCAGGTTCGTAGCTGATATCCTGAAGTGTAAGACCATAATTATAGTCCGCCACAGATAAATCTAACAGAGCAGTGGATATATCTATAGGTATTGAACTAGAAGATTGTGATTGAGATATTACCTGTTGATCTTGTGCCACTTGATTGACATGCTGAGCAGCTTCAAGTAGAAGGTGCACAGGATGATCCATTTGCATTGGCACTTGCTCTGACTCTTGTTCCTGCACTGGATGAGCAATAAGATCTAATATCTCAGCCATGTAATCTGTCCTTTCCACTGGCACATTTTGAAACTTGGGGTTGTTGTGGAGCCTTGCAAATAAGTTGTTCTGAGAAGTAGGAGACTCTTCTACAGGACTATTCTGATATAAGGCTTTGTCTTCATCCATCAACAAGTCATCAATGAACAGCATCAGGAACCTCGGATAGTAGACTTGTACATTCTGTTCCCTGCTTTCTGGTTTCCCCATCTTCCTTATAATTTCTTTCAGAAGCAACTTCCCAAAATTTATCCTCCTGTTGTGGGCCACAGAAAACCCAAAGATTTGCAGTAGTGAAGATATATTGTTGAAGTTGTTCTTTGTAGTGGGAGCAAACACTTTGGCTAACGTGTCAAAGAAGTAGTCCCACTCGCTTACCAATTTGGTCTTTGTCATTCTTACCAAATTGATCTCACCCTGATATCTAATAGAATAGAAAAATTCTAGAATTTCTGGTACAGTGGGTCGATCCACGAAATTGTCAGTTGGAAAGCCCAGAATTCTATTCACGTCCTCTTCAGTCACCATGTATTCACGAACTCCTATGCTGAATGAGAATTGAACTTTGCCTGCAGTACTCCTATTCCTCGCAGTGGAATACAGAGCCCTAAGTGCTAACACTTGCAACGGGGCGTCCAGAGTAATTGCAGTTCTTACAAGTGAATGTTCATTCATAAATACGATCCATGGTCGAAACCTCTCGACTGAACAATTCACCGGATTAAAATATCCTACAAAATTAGTTTTTACTAATTCGCAAAAACCAGCCATTTTTGTTGTAGATTTAAGCTATTACAAATAATAAAATTACAATGTGCGATTACAAATCAAAATTGACACACTAGCAAGCAAAGAGCTTGAGAATAACAATTAACAGCAACTGATTGCAGTTGAAAAAGATTAAGATCAGTCGATTTCTTGTTTAATGACAAAAACTGTTCGATTATATGTGTGTATGTATGACTGCGTGTGTGTAAATGACTATTTAGAACTGAGTATGACTAAGAAGGAGTGATAAGCTGTGCTCGGTATGACTTATTAATAAGTTATACCGACAAAAACAAAAAATGAAAAAGCAGTAACTACTCGGTATGACTTTTATTTTAAAGTCTCGGTATGACTTTTATTTTAAAGTCTCGGTATGACTTTTATTTTAAATAAAAGGTCATGCCGAAGATTTTAAAATTAGAAGTTATGCTGATATTTAAAATATAAGTCATGCTGATTGCAATAATAAAATAGAATAATTATACAATAAATATTAACAAACAATACTCTTTTTAGAAACTATGAGATAAATAACAATAATTTACATACTAATTAAAAATTAAAGATAAATAATAAATATTTACATTATTAATTTATTTTAATTAATTTAAGAATTAAATTAACTCATGTTTGAATTAATTTAATAAGCAAATTAATTTGAATAATTAATAACATAATTATTTATATATAAGTACACACAAAAAATAGAAAACTATATACATTAATTTACATAATTGCTTAATTTAAACAAAATTACTTATGCTTTAATTGAAATAATTATCTTCTAAGAATATTGATTTAATCTTAAGATAATTTTCCAAAAATTCATAAGCCCTAGGATTTTATTAATTCAAGCCTCATAAACTCTTTAAATATTAACATTTAATATTTATGAGCTTAAATTAATTTCTAGTAACCAAAAATTTAGCCATTGTTTAACATCCCTAATTCAATAACCAGCTTTGAGAAAGTGGATTCATCAAGTGGTTTTATGAAGATGTCGGCTAATTGATCTTCTGTGGGTACAAAATGTAACACCACAATTCCGTTCATGACATGCTCTCTTATAAAGTGATACCTAATGTCAATGTGCTTGGTTCGCGAATGTTGTACAGGATTGTTGGAAATAGCTATAGCACTTGTGTTGTCGCAGAAAATTGGAATTTTGTTCAATGCAAGTCCATAGTCATTTAGCTGATTCCTAATCCACAAGATCTGTGCACAACAGCTACCTGCCGCAATGTATTCTGCTTCGGCTGTCGAGGTAGATACTGAATGCTGTTTCTTGCTGTACCAGGAGATCAACCGTCATCCTAGAAACTGACAGCTTCCAGAAGTACTTTTCCTGTCCATCCTGCACCCTGCATAGTCATGTCCTCGGTGCTTGCTTGAGTCCATAGAGAGCTTTGAAAAGAAAGTACACAAAATCAGCAAACTCTGGATTTTCAAAGCCAGGGGGCTGTTCCACATATACTTCCTCTTCTAGCTTTCCGTTCAGAAATGCACTCTTCACATCCATTTGATAGACTTTAAAATTGGAATGTGCTGCGAATGCCAGAAATATCCTGATGGCTTCAAGTCTTGCAACTGGTGCGTAGGTCTCGTCATAATCAATTCCCTCTTCCTGGGAGTAACCCTTTGCAACCAGTCTGGCTTTGTTCCTTGTAACAATGCCATCACCGTCTAACTTGTTCCTGTATACCCATTTCGTGCCAATAACAGATCTATCTTTAGGCCTGGGTACCAGTGTCCAGACTTCTTGTCTTTCGAACTGATTGAGTTCTTCTTGCATGGCAAGAACCCAATCTGGATCAATTAGTGCCTCTTCAATCTTCTTTGGTTCTTCTTGAGACAGAAAAACTGAAAATAAACATTCATTTGAAGTTGCACTTCTGGTTCTAACTCCAACATCTGGATCACCTATGATCAATTCAAAAGGATGATCTTTGCTCCATATCCTTTCCCTGGGTAGGTTTGATCTTGATGATTTGCCTCGAAATTCATTGTTATGTTGTGTTCTGCCAGTTGATCCTTCATCTCCCCCTGAGTTGCTGCCAGGATGACTTGTTGATCCACCACTGGTATTAGTAGAATCTCCAGTGTTGCCATTGTTTCCACCACTATTACCTGGATCATTATCATTATTGTTGTCATTATTTCCTGCTGCAACCTCAGGTTCTTCTTCGTCATCAGAATGTGAGTCTGGATAATTATCAAATTTTAATGACTCAGAAGAATCTTCAGTTTGGATACTTGGGATTTTAGTGTCATCAAAAGTTACATTGACACTTTCCTTCACTTGATGCTGATTAATTATGTATACCCTATATGCTCTTCTTGAGTAACCGACAAAAATAGCTTCATGTGCCTTGGCTTCAAATTTGCCACGATGTTCATCTCCATCTTTTAGCACAAAGCATTTGGCTCCAAATACATGAAAGTACTTGAGAGTAGGTTTCTTGCCAGCCATTAATTCATAGGGAGTTTTCATATGATCTTTGTTGATAAGAGTTCGATTCTGAGTATAACAAGTTGTATTAACTGCTTCAGCCCAGAAGTAGATGAGTAACCTTGATTCACTTAGCATAGTCCTTGCAGCTTCAATCAGGGTTCGATTTTTCCTTTCTACAACTCCATTTTGTTGCGGAGTTCTTGGTGCTGAGTATTGCCTTGTTATTCCCTTGTCTGAGCAGAAGTTATTCAGAATTTCATTTTTGAATTCTGTTCCATTATCTGATCTGATTGCCCGGACAGGTAACTTTGAATCTAACTCAATCAGCTTTATATGATCAATCACCAAATGTGGAGTTTCATCCTTAGAGTTCAAGAATAAAACCCATGTATATTTTGTGAAGTCATCCATAATCACTAAGGCGTATTTCTTCCTTGACATAGACAGAATATTTACTGGACCAAATAAATCCATATGAAGGAGTTGAAGTGGTTCAGTGATGTTTGTAGTGTCTGTGCCTCTGTGAGTTGCTTTCTTTGACTTCCCTTTCTGACATGCCTCACACAATCCTTCTTGTGTAAATTCCATCGGAGGCAGTCCTCTCACCAAATCCCTTTTGACTAGAGAGTTCATTGTTTTGAAATTCAGGTGTGAGAGCTTCTTGTGCCATAGCCAGCTTTCTTCTGATGAAGCCTTTGAGTAGAAACAGTTTGCTTCATCTTCAGTTCCCGTGTTGAAATCAGCTACGTACAAGTTTCCTTTCCTTACTCCACGCAAGGCTAGTCTGTCTTCTTTAGAATGAGCTATTAAGCACTTCTCCTTGATAAAGTTTACTTTGTAACCTCTATCATAGAATTGACTGACGCTGAGTAGATTGTGCTTAAGTCCTTCCACCAAAGAGACATTTTCAATGATAACATTTCCTGTATTTAACTTGCCATATCCCGTAGTCATTCCTTTGCTGTTATCTCCAAAGGTGACGACTGGGCCAGCTCTCTCAACCACGTCTGATAGCAGGGCTCTATCTCCGGTCATATGCCTTGACGATCCGCTGTCCAGGATCCATATAACTCGGTTTACCTGTTTAACTCCCTGCAATTATCAAACGGATTAATTCGTCTTCGGAGCCCAAAATTGATTGGGCCCGGCATTCTTAAAGAATTGACCTTTGTCTGCTTTGACAACAGATCCTTTTCAAATAACATCATTTTCTTCCTTGACTGTTCCTACCTTCCTATAAATAGTCTTAACAACTTTCTGTTTAGACTTAGGAATATATGATTCCTTCTTCTCAGGTAAAGGAGTTGCAGTCTTGGATTTAGCAAATTTACTATTGATGTGCTGTCTAGGTGTCATGTTATCTTTCTTAGCTATCATGCATTTAAAGTAAGCAGTCATAGCATTAAAAACACATAACATGCAATTCATTATACCACATGGTCTATGGAAAGCATCAATCGTAGGCATGTTATTCAATACAGTAGGAGGCTTAACAGATTCTACTTCAATTTTCTCATTATCTTTGAAGTTTTCACTAGAATGAAATTTATTGTTACTGTTCCTACTGTTCACAAATGTGTTGGGTCTGTTCATTTTATTCTTGAAGTCTTTTGCACCTACACCAGGTCTGGGGGAATCAGAAGTTCCCACATCTTTCACTGGGGTCTCTGGTGCACGCCTCTCTTTCGGGACATTAACTCCTTTTATGTCCTTAACCTGTTCTTCTCTCTTCTTCTCTTCCTCAAGATCTTCCAACTGCATTTCATATGCAATCAGTACGGAGCTCTCAAGGATAGGTTCAGCTATCGGTGTTATGAAGAGAAGTTTTGGTGTGTCTTTAACAACATGTGGGATACCCCTTTCTACAGCACTTTTTCTAAAGGGGGTTATGTTGCTTGGCTTTTCTACAGATTTATTGTACTCGAAGCCTATCCCAACTTTACGACTTATTTCTTGTTGGTCAACTAGGTTCTTTACAATATATGAGGAATTCTTATATGCAAGACACTTCTTCTTTTCTTCTTCTATCTGGTTTCTGAGATTGGCTTCTGTTACAACATGACAACTGACTTTACTGACTTGAACAACTAAGTCTTCAGTCAACTTAACAGTCAACTTGTCATGATTTCTTTTTAACTGTTTAAAAACTTCAGTCTCATCAACTAACTCTTTGACTTTGAGTCTGAGTTTCTTAACCTTATCTCTTTCACCATCTAGTTCTTTACCTAGCAAAGCAAACATCTTAGGACAAGAAGGATTTACCTCTATTCCTCTGTCACGGGTGGGAGACAGTGATTCCTCTGATGAAGTCATAAGAGCAAGATTTCCTAGCTCTTCCTCATCATCGTTATCTGAATCATCCCAGCTTTTGCCTGCTGCTAGATAGGACTTTCCTTGATGCTTTTTCACGAGCGCATCATACTTTTCCTTGAGCTCTTCGTAAGACTCTCTCTTCTTCCCTTGCTTAGGCTTCTTGCACTCAGTTGCAAAGTGGCCTAGCTCATTAGAGTTGAAGCAACGAAACTTGCTTCTATCAACTAAGCCGGTCTTGTAGCCGCTTTTCGATATTGCTGTCGAAGAACCTCCTTTTTGGAATCTTCCAAAATTAGGCTTACTTCTGAATGAGGAGTTTCTTCGGAATCTCATGTTGCCAAACTTCCTGGCAACCATAGCTAGATATTCATCTTCTAGCTGATCTAGTTCTTCCAGTGAGTAGAAATCACCATCTTCTTGTTTGTCAGCAGTATGTCCAAGTTCTGGAACCACATACTCTGTTGAACTGTTAGAAGGTGCAACAGCCTTCACTTCTTCTTTCTCTGGTGCTTCTACCATTAATGCCTTGGAGGAACTCAGTACTTTACCTCTTCCGTACATCTCTCTGGTTTGGATTTGTTCCAGCTCATAAGTTTTTAAAACTCCGTAGAGTCTTTCTAGGGTTACCTCTTTCATATCCCTAGATTCCCGAATAGCTGCAATCCTGTGTTCCAGATGCTCTGGTAAGGTCAGCAAAAACTTCCTGTTCACCTCTTGGTTCTGATAAAACTTTCCATTCATGTTGAGCTCGTTTATCAGTTTATTTAGTCTCTGAAACACCTCAGAGATACCCTCACCAGGGTTGGATCTAAACTGCTCATATTGGGTGGTTAGGATCTCCAGTCTATTCTCTTTAACTTCTTCAGTTCCCTCATTGATAATTTCAATTGTTTCCCAGATCTGTTTTGCATTCTTGCAATTTACTACTTGGTTGTACATGATGTAGTCTAGGGATTCAATTAATATGAGCTTCAGGTTATTATCAAGGGACACAGCTTCTGTTTCCTCATCTGTATAGTCTGCCGGACTTTTTGGAAACTGTCTGTGGGGAATTACAACCCCATCAACCGTGTGTTCGAGAATAACTGATATAGGGGGTTCAACACCTTTGGCCATGACTAATGCATACTTGGGATTTGCAATCCCGATAAACAGTAGCATTTTGTGTTTCCACAAGTTGTAGTGTTCTCTGTCAAATTGTGGAATTTTGATGCTAGTGACTTTCTGGGTACTCATCTTTAATAAGATTAAAAATTAAGTGTTTCAAAAAAATATTTTAATTTTTGACTTAAAACAATTTTTGATCAAAAATAATTTTTCAGAAAAAAAATTATTTCGAATTTAAAATAATTTTTGAGATCTGAATGAGTTCGCGGAATTTGATTTGGATCTGATATTAACTATATCAACCAGCTCTGATGCCAATTGTTGGTCCATGATATTGTAGAAGGGGGGGTTGAAATAGTGGTGGAAATAATGGAAACACTGGATATACTACTAATGTCAGTGGTGGATCAATAAGTCATCCTGGCAGTAATTCATGGAGAGATGATGGATCTACTATCAGAACACAACATCATAACGAATATCAAGGCGAGTCATCAAGATCAAACCTGTCAAGGGAAATGATATGGAGTAGAGATCATCCTTTTGAATTGATCATAGGTGATTCAGATGTTGGGGTTAGAACTAAAATTGCAACCTCGAATGAATGTCTATTTTCAATTTTTCTATCTCAAAAAGAACCGAAGAAGATTGAAGATGCACTAACTGATCCAGATTGGGTTCTTGTCATGCAAGAAGAGCTCAATCAGTTTGAGAGACAAGAAGTTTGGACACTGGTACCCAGTCCAAAAGACAGATCTGTGATTGGCACCAAATGGGTATGCAGGAATAAATTATACATTAATGTCATTGTTACAGGAAACAAGGCCAGACTGGTGACAAAAGGTTACTTTTGATTATGATGAGACCTATGCATCAGTTGCAAGACTTGAAGATATCAGAATATTTCTAGCATTCGCAACACACTCCAATTTCAAAGTTTATCAAATAGATGTAAGAGTGCCTTTCAGAATAGAGAGTTAGAAGATGAACTATATGTGGAGCAGCCCCTAGCTTTGAAAATCCAGAGTTTGCTGATTTTATATATTTCTTATTCAAAGCCCTCTATGGACTCAAGCAAGCACCGAGGACATGGTATGACACACTCTCTTAGTTTTAATTGAAAACGGTTTTATTAGAGGTATGATAGGTTTATTATTATACTTAACTGCGAGTAGACCTGACTTGTAAAATGCTTATGTGCGCGGTTTTAGTATGATCCTAGGGAATCTCATCTTATAGCCGTTAAATGAATTTTTAGATATCTAAAGGATACACCAAATCTTGGAATTTGGTACCCTAAAGATACAGGTTTTGAACTAATAGGCTATACAGACTCAGATTATGCAGGATGCAGGATGGACATGAAGAGTACTTCTGGAAGCTGTCAGTTTCTAGGACGATGGTTGATTTCCTGGTATAGCAAGAAACATCACTCAGTGTCTACCTCGACAACCGAAGCAGAATAATGTTGGTGAGATTACGAAGCTGTTGGTCCCTGATATTGTAGAAGGGGGGGTTGAATACAATATCTGAAATTTAATCGCTGAATAATTGGATTTAAAACATTATTTTAATTACTCGCGAAATATTAATTAGAATGAAATACTGGTCAAGTGAAAGATATAATTTTAACTTGATTAGTATTACAAAATTAATATTAAGAAAACTGTAATATAATTGATAAAAGTTCTAGAACAAATTTGACATGAATTGTTCGTGTCTTACAATTATATTCCAAACTCAGCACAGAAATCTGTGAATATTACAATGCAGATAAATTACTGAATTTGATCTGATTTCTAACACTAACAAATGAAGCAAACTCCTCATATTTATAGAGGTTGGAAAAAGGCTGGTATGACCTTTTTCAATATGACTTAATTTAGAGAAATAAAGTCTGTATGACCTTTTATAACACTTGTATGACTTATAAAACACTGGGCAAGACTTATTTCTCTCGGTATGACTTATTATATTAATTAAAAAATCGGTATAACTTTTTAATTAAATAAAAAATCACTCCAGCATGACCTTTTGATCAAAGAAAATTCGGTATGACTTATTATATATATATATAAAAAGTCTCGGTATGACTTTATGTCGGCAGTAGCTCGGTATGACTTATTTATATATATATATATATAAAATTTTTCCGGTATGACTTATTTATATATATATAAAACAGTCTCTCGGTATGACTTATAAAAAATCATCCGGTATGACTTATTTAAGTCATTCGAAAATATATATATATATATATATATATATATATATATATATATATATATATATATATATATATATATATATATATATATATATATATATATATATAAGTCATTCTAACTAGTTTCTTTTATGATAAATTAATTCTTTTTTAAATCAATTAAATAATTTATAAATTAAATTAAATTCAACTTGAATTAATTTAATTAAATAAATTAAATAATTAACTTACTTGGTTTGTAGAAATAAAATATCATAGAGAACTTGATTCAACTGCAGTCTTCTTGATTTTTCTTTGACTTCTGATCTTGAAACCTCTTGATTAAATGAAGAATAAATATTTATATTTAGTTGACACACAAATGTACTGTCTGGTTCATTTGTGTCATACTAATAAATATTCTCCTTTTAATAACCTTGAATTAGAGGCCTTCTGTCATTTCTTCTGCTTCACTGTCTTCATTTTTCTTCTGGAATCTACTTGTTGTAACCACTTGAAATCTTCTGTACCTTCTGTCTTCTATGGAAGTACTACTACATTATTATTTTCACTGACGCTTGAACATGAAAATGAACTTCTTCCTGTGTTGAGTAGCAATCTTATAAAAATACTTCTGATACTTGGATCCTTTGTGATTAGTTGACTGTCTTCGTCTTGATTCCTGATTGGTGCTTATTATTTACTTCTATTTATTAGCTAGAGTTGAGTTGTCATCTAATTATTACAAATAGGCCTAGTCATATGCCTTTCAGAAGCTGTATGAATAGTAATTGTGATAACTCAACACTAGAACAGGATAAGTAAATAATACTACGCCTACACAGAAATCAAGAAAAAATGAAGACAAGGCAGATATAGTGAATCAAGACATTAGAAAAAGTTTTAAAGTCTATTACAGGTCACTGAAAGAAGTTCATTAATTTGTTCATGCCTCAGTGAAGAATAATGTGTAAAAACTTTCAAGGTTTCAGAAGTGTTAAAGATTCAGTATAGAAGTGCCATGAGAAGATTTCAGTGTATTAGCATTGATTGAAGATAGACAGTGTTCGAAGCATAGGAATCTAGAAGAATTGAAGACATGGTAAAGACAAAGGACTAAGAAGACAGCTGTAGTCTTGGAGTTATACTCACCGAAAGAAGTTCATTTATATGTTCAAGCGTCAGTGAAGAACGGAGAATGAAGTATTCAAGGTTGTGGTAATAATGAAGACGTTGTCTAAGTACCAGAAAAGATTCTAGTGAAAGTACAGTGTTTATTGACAGTCAGTGTTCAAAGAAATGCAACAGTCCAAGGTTAATCAGCTGAAACAGAAAAGAAATCAAGGGAATTTAATTCAGTGTTAGTCATTTGAGAACCAGACCAGTGCACTAAGCGTCAACACAATAAGAAGAGAATTACCTTGATGTATTAGAAGAAAAACAATTGATCAAGCCAGAAGAGTGAAAACTAAGTGGTAAATACTTCAAAAATTTCAAGAAATTGGTTAAGGCAAGTATTACTACATTTGGTGGCTCTTGTACTCTGCAAGCACTCTAGAGGCGCAACAAAACTCTTAGGCGCAACAAAATACTTGTGAATAAGTTTCTAAGTACTTTCGTGGCTCCTACACACTGCAAGCACTCTAGAGGCGCAACAAAACTCTTAGGCGCAACAAAATACTTGTGAATAAGTTTCTAAGTACTTTCGTGGCTCCTACACACTACAAGCACTCTAGAGGCGCAACAAAACTTTGCCTAAGGAGCAACAAAAGAGTTAAAGGCAAAATAAAGAGTTCCGTGGCTCCTCTACAAGGGACACAGAGTGTAGGCGCAACAAAACTTTCCCTTAGGCGCAACAAAAGTTTTGTGGCTAATATACACTGCACTCACTCTACAAGCGCAATAAAATGACTTCGCATTGTGAAGAAAAAATCAATTTTAATTGATTTGAAAAGTCTACACCATATATAAACAAAATGACGTGCTCATTTTGAAGTGTATTCTGGTTCGTCTCTTCCAATCAAAATTGCCAAAGAAGAATACAACAAAAATATAAGAGGGGTCAAAACAAATCAAAGCTCTATCCATTACTCCTAACCGAAGTTTTTTGTTAATGGCTGGATAAACCTTGTAATATTTTAAGGACCATTACAAAATACTCCCGGTAGTTAAATCCTTAGAAAAAATTATATATACAAATATTGTATAGGATTTGGCTTGTATATTTTTATAGAAGCTAAGAAATAATTTATTCTTTGGAAACCAGTTATATTTTTAACTGAGTGTAGCAACCTCAGGGTTTATATACGAAAGATATATTTCCTGAAACTTGTCTCGTTAAATTACTTGCTAATTTTCTAGAACGTTAATGATTATTCATAAATACAGAAAATTAGTAAGTCAGCCTCTAAACATTATTTACCTCATGAACTCGAACCCACTAACCGAACTCTAAATTATTTATCCGTAAAAGATTCGAAAGAATTTTTTTAATTTAGTGGGTATCGTATTCAACCCCCCTTCTATGATACTTCGGGACCCAATAAATATATTGCGGCAGGTAGCTGTTGTGCACAGATCTTATGGATAAGGAATCAGCTAAATGACTATAAACTTGCGTTGAATAAAATTCCAGTATTCTACGATAACACAAGTGATATAGCTATTTTCAACAATCCTGTACAACACTCTCGTACCAAGCATATTGACATAAGGTGTCATTTTATCCTAGAGCATGTCATGAACGAAACTGTGGTGTTACATTTTGTACCCACAGAAGATCAAATTGTCGACATCTTCATGAAACCACTTTATGAATCCACTTTCTCTAAGCTGGTAAGTGAATTAGGGATGTTAAATAATGACTATTTTTTGTTGTCTAGGTATTGATTTAAGTTCATAAATATTAAATGTTAATATTTAAAGAATTTATGAGACTCGAATCAATAATATCCTAGGGCTTATGAATATTTGGATAAATTATCTTGAGAATAAATTAATACTCTTAATAGATAATTATTTCAAGTATAACATAAGTACTTATTTTTGTTTATTATAATTATATTTATTCTAAGCATATGTATGTAAATTATTATCTTAATTTTCTAAATATTATGGCATATTTCTAATTATTTTTATTAATAATTATTATATGTCTTTAATAATTTTGTTGTTTTAGTTATATATATATATTAATATTTATTATGTTTTTATATATAGTATGTAAATATATTTATGTTATGTATAGTTTTTATTTAATAAATATCGAAAAGACTTTTGTTCAAAAACTCAAAAAGACTTTTCAAAAACAAAGTTTATCTATTCAAACTTGGCAAGACTTTCTAAAAAATCTTACCGAGATTGTATTTGAAAGAAAACAAAAATTTAAAGTTTTTTAAATTAAAACTCGGCAAGACTTTTAGAAAGTCTTATCGAGATTTAATTAAACCAACTGAATTCTTTTTGTTTTATTAAAAGACATGTAGTTTTATTAATCTTCTACTCAGTTGATATACATATAGATACACACACACGCAGATCTTAACAAGACCTTTGAAGAACTTCTGAAAACCCTCAATTTAAATCTCTAAACAACTGCACAGTTGCTGTAGAATCGATTTATACAAGCTTTTTGCTTGCTGGTATGTTTATTTTCGATCAAAACAAGTCCAAGTGTTGCCCATTTTTTCCTTGTTCGAACTGGGTTGATTAAGTTTTAAGGACTGAGTTTGATTTTGATTACTGATTAAAGGACTAAGTTAGAGAGAGTTTGTGTGTTGAAATCGATTTGAGGTTTTTAATTTTGCGAATATTGGGTGTTATTTTCAAATTTTGTGCTTAATTCGAATTAACTGTTAATTTTCTTATTAAAATTGGCTTTTCAAAGAAAATTTTATTACACCCTATTTAAAAAATGGTTGCAATGTTTGAGATCGCAAAGACGAACTTTATTGGGTTTTTTGATATGTAGAAGTGCACTGAGGCCAGATTTAGGCCATGGATCAAATTTATGAACGAAAACTCCTTGGTGAGAACAATAATTACCCTGAGTACCCCGTTAAAAATTGAACCTCTACGAGCCTTGTACTCCACTGCCAGAAATTATACGACAGGCAGGCTGGTTCAATTTTCATTCAGAATTGGAGAAACAGAGTACATAGCAGATGAAATTGACAAGAATAGAATATTAGGGTTCCCCACAGATAATTTTGAAACCCTACCAATAGTTCAAGAAATTACTAATTTCTTTCAGTCAATTTATTATCAAGGCACTTTAGATCTGGTAAAGTTGTCCAAATCCCAGCTAGTGAGTGAATGAGATTATTTCTTCGATACTCTTGCCAAAGTTTTTGCTCCAACCATGAAGAGCGAATTTCACAACATTTCATCACTTCTTCAAGTGATTGGATATTCTGTGGCCCAAAATAGAAGAATCAACTTTGGAAAGCTAATTTTGACAGAGATCATAAGGAAGATGAGTACTACTGAAAGCAGAAACTTGGATGTTGAACATAAAGTAACTTGTTTCTATCCAAGATTTTTAATGTTGTTAATGAATAATCTGCTGCCAGATGAGGATAAAGCACATTTTGCAAACAGCCCAATGGAAGTTTCCCCAACAACTCAGAAGAATTTGTTCACCAGGCTCAAAAATCTGCAAAAATTCCTAGGGTAGCCATAGTGACGACTCAATACATGGTAAATATCTTAAATCAGATTGCAAATCCTGCACAAGCTCAACCGAAACAGCCGGAGCAAGAGCCAGTTCAAGAACCAGAGCAGAGCAGTTACTACTTGAAGCCGTTCAACTTGTAGAATAAGAGGCACAAGTACATCAGTTAATAACTCAAACCGTATTGTTTAATTTCTTACCATTAAATATATATGGGGAAGACTATTATTGTAGTCTTGCACTTCAGGATATCGGCTATGGACCTGAAAACACACAAGTTCAATCCCAAGTTGATATAGAGCCACAAACAGTTTCTTCTTCTTCAACTTCGTTGAGTCAAATTAGAAAAAGAAAAACACTTGTTTCAAAGACTAGAGGAAGAAAGTAAGGTAGTTTAGTGAGTGAACCCGCAACTCTGTCTCTACCTTAGAAAAGATCGAAAATTGAACCTGAGACAACTGCAGCTTCATCCTTATCCTCTCAACAGGATTTGGACTTTGAAATGGAAATTCAACAGTCTCTGGACTCACTCTATCAAGAGGGTGACTCTATTGAAATTTGTCGTCCGACCGCGACATCTTGTGATGAGTCAAGAACACTGCTAACACTCACTCTAGCTGGACCTCCAATTATCCAAGATACACACAGAGACGAGGGCACAACAAATGTTGAAAAAAATGTTTTGGATACAAATTTGTTCAATGCCACCTTCACAGTGGAACAAAACATTTTAGATGCTGTAAAGTATCAAATGCCTTTACAGGCTTTTAGGGGCACCACAGACTCTTATGAGCCATTAACTACATTGTCTGAGGTGGTGACCCCCCTGGATTTAACATATCCAGTTCCTTCAAAGGAATTCTCCCATCCATTAGTGGATTAGGTGAGAGGCAACCAATCCATAGAGGAAGTTGGAGCTCCATTCACGGAGTAGCTACATCAGTGGCGGAGCCACTTCAGGTTAATCCTGTTATGGACATGCCTTCACAGGCTTCAGAAGAACAATTTGATTCTTCAACTGCTATAGTAGTATATGCAGGTACAACAAAGGAATCTAGAATGGAACTAAACATGAGTGTTGTGAGGTAAACACTGAGCGAAACACATGCACCTAGTCATAGTGAAATAAACAAGAGTGCAAGTGAGGAACACAGAGAGTAAATAATTATAAAAAATGGAAGCTCTCCAAAAAAGAAATGCAGATTGTTCAGGCTGAATTAGCTCAAGTTAAAGCACAAGCAAAAACCAAGTCTACATCTGCCTCTGTAACAGAACAACTAACCATCGTTCGCAAAGAAGTGAATGATGTGAACTCCAGCATTCTCATGAAGACCCAAGATATCCAAAAAGTATAAAGTCTCATTCTTGAGGAATGAAGGAGATAAACAACATAAATGAGAGAATTGATGATATTGAAAAGAGATTGAATCTACGAATCATTGCGAATGAAAAAATATCCACTAAAAGATTCAACAAGCTGGATGAAAGTATGATTCATTTGAATGAAGGGATGATGCAGGTTTACGAGACCATGGCAAAACTATTCAAATCTTTTAGAGCTTCAAAATCTGTAGAGGATCCCTCAACTAAGGGGGAGAAAAGAGTCGAGAAAGAAGTGGAAAAGGAAGTGAAAGATAAGGGCAAAACCAAGCTACTTCCTGAAGATCAGTTTCTGTCAAATATTCAAGAAGAAGAATACTTTCCTGAAGATCAATTTATTGATGATAGTGGCCAAGATGACACTTACAATCCAGACTACTGCAGAGCTGGAGAAGAAGATGCCTTTGACAAAGAATTTTTATTTCCCAGAGAAAAACAATTTGATCTTGCCTATGAAGAGGCTATGAGGAAGATGAAAGAAGACATCAAGGCAAGTGATGCTAAACTTAAACAACTGCAGGCTCTAGTAAAGGAGAAAGAAAAGGCTGAAAGGAAGGTAAGCTTAGAAAACAGAAAACAGAAGTCATATGTTATTGTTGTTAAAGAAAAGAAAAAAGATGTGTAACTAAAAATAGGTGCAAAATGGGACACTACTAGAGAGATCATGGACAAAGAACAGAAGGGTCCATTTCAAGACAAACTACTAAAATCAATTATCAGTCACTTAGAAAGTTCAAATGACAGCATTGATAATTTCATGAAGGCCCTGAAAGAAGAAGTCGATTATATCAATTTGCTGGTTGATCATATTCTTGAATATTGGAAAATCTTAGTTTACGCCCACAAAAATGGCTCCTTCAGAATCTCAATGAAATTCTTCAGAACAAGATCTTTATCTGTGTTGTGAACTTTATTGAATAAAGTTAAAAGGAGTTCAAAAGAGAATGAGCTTCTAAGAGACAGACTCAAAGACTTTGTAAAAGTTGTTAGTCCTCAAATCATTCATGATCCTCATGAGGTAAGGTTTCTCATTAGTAAGTTTTATCAGATCCTAAAATTAGATGAGGAGTCCTTACGAGAATATACAGTCAAGTACATGATTGAGGTTGAGACTATGTTGAGGTCTAAGGGGTTCAGAACTCAAGAAAAAATAGATGCTGCTAAAAAGATCTGGAACTACTACTTGTCAAAAGGTATCAAATCTTACATCTGGAAAATATCAAAAATAGATTCAAGTCAGTCGTATGATATACAAGAAGAGGAAGAAGATCCTGCTGAGCAGAAAGTGCAATGACAATTAACACGTGCTGAACAGAGAAGGTTATTTGGTGAGCCCATATAAGAGAAGGTTATTTGGTGAGCCCATATAACCAGAGAAACCAGCCAATGAAGATGTACCAATGACACCTGTTCACAAGAGTTCAAATCTAGAAAAAGGTGAAGTTGATACTTCTAAAGATGGTGAAGATTGAAGACGTAGATAGGTCAATATAAAACTTTGTAAAATATGTTCAGTCTAGATGAACATCTATCTTGTATTTATCTTTCATGTTTGAATTTGGAAAATAGTTAAATATAATGCCAGAACTTTTTATTATTTACAGTTCTCAAATGTCGTATTATTTTCTTAGTTGTTAGTTGAGTTATCCTCCAGAAATTTGTGTGTTAAATGTTTAACAATAAATAGGGGAGATTGAAAGGCATATGACTAGGCTTATTTATAATAATTAGATGACAACTCAGATAAGAAAGAGATGTAAATAATAAATATGATAACAAGAATCAAGATGAAGAAAGTCAACTAGACACGAAGAACCAGATTATCAGAATTATTTTGATAGAGTTGCTACTCAACACTGGAAGAAGTTCATTAATATATTCAAGTGTCAGTGTAAAATAAAGAAGTAGTATTTCAGGAGAGTTCAAAAGATACAGAATATTTCAAGTGGCTACTACAGGAAGATTCCAAGAAAAGAAAATTATAGAGGTAAAGCTAGAAGCGAGAACAAGACAGAAGATCACATATAATAATGTTAAAGTGAAGAACATTTATTTTAGTGTGAAAAAAATGAAGCAGATAGCACATTGTGTGTTAACTATATAGATGAAGGTTCGACATCAAGTACAAGTGATTTTCAGAAAAATGTTAAGGTGAAGACGGAAAAACTCAAGTCAAATCTACAATGATTGTGCAGTGAAGAAACTAATTAATTCTACTATTAAAAGTTAAATAATTATTAAATTTATTTAGTTATATTAATTCATCTTGAATTGATTTAATTTATAAATTAATTAATTAAAATTGGTGGAATTAATTAAGTTAAAGGGACATTTTATTTAATAAGTAAAATAAGTCTGGTTGCACTTATTCAAGAAAGTCTTACCGAATTAAAGGCCCACTTAAAAAGGTCTTACCAAATTTCTTCAAGACTTTCAATAAGTCTTACCGAAATTGGATTGAAGAAAAGTCTTGCAAGCTATCCAAAAGGTCTTGATGATACAAGTGGGAGAAAGTCTTACCGAATTTTAAAGTGAAAAATGTCTTGCTGGAGCTTGGAAAAAGTCTTACCGAGTTCTGTAAAGGTCTTACCGAATTGAGAAAGTTTTGCCCACTGATTTAGAAAAAGTCTGAAGTCATAATTAATTGTCTTTTAGAAGTCTTGTTAGAAAAGTCTTATCAGCTTAAACCTCTACAAATATGAGGCTAATGGCTTCATTAGTTCAGTTGTTGAAATTATTGAAAACATTTAAATTCAGTAATTTGTTTGCAAAGTTATATTCACAGATTTTTTGTGCTGGTTTGAATTATAATTGTTATATTAGAACAATTCATGTCAAAATCATTCTAGAATATTTTATAAGTTATATACACTTTCATCATATTAATTTTATAATACTTTTCAAGTTAAAAATTATATCTTCTACTTGAACAATATTTCATTAAAATTAATATTTCGTGATTAATTAAAATAATTTTTTAAATCCGAAATTCCGTGAGTAAATTCATATATTGTATTCAACCCCCTTCACCAATAGAGGGTCAGACGACTATTTCAACTAATCAGATGATTGAAGATGAAAACATTAAAATTGATGAGCAGGTTTCTAGTCTAGTTCGAGATTCGCAAATGGGAGAATTGGATAGAGGATCCGTTGCACATGTAGGTGTGCCAAATAGGCAACAACAGTTAGCCATGCGCAAGCGTCGTCGATTGGTTTTTGATGGTGAAGTAGATTCACAACCAGGAAGATTGAGGGTAAGGATCGTGAGATAAGGGAATGGAGTTAAGAGAGAAGGTCCATGAGTTAGAGGAGGAGCTTAAAGTTGCTGGGGAGCTTTTAGCTAAAAAGAATTAGATTCCTATATGATTTTCTTTAAAAATTATGTTTTATTTATATTAAGTGACGTTGTGGAGTTTGAGATGTAATGAAATGATTTTATGACTTGCTTCATATTAATAAATATTGTGTTCTAGTTAACTACTTGAGTATTATTTAATTATTTTGCATACGTTTTTAATATACTTTTTGCTTATGATGTGAAGGAAAATGACACACGTATACAATAGAAGGAACAATGACGGCATGAATCAGTTGGCCGAAACTTTAGCTAACTTGGTTGGGAATCAGAGACCAAGATAACAAAGTATAGTTTCAGAGTTCAAGAGGTTAAATCCGCCGGTGTTCGATGGAGCAACTGATCATGTGGTTATGGAAAAATGGGTTCAAGAGATGGAAAAAGCTTTTGGTTTATTGGGAAGTGATGAGGAGCGAAAGGTAACCTTGGGGGTCTATAAACTCCAAGGAAATGCATACGACTGGTGGCTAATGAAGATGAGGAAGAATGACCAGATTATTGAGACAACTGTTGAAGCTGGCCGTGAACCATACACATGGGAGAAGTTCAAGGTTGCACTAATGGATAAATACTTTCTAAGAACTCTTCACATTCAAATGGAAAGAGAATTTATTAGACTTGAAGAAGGAAATAAATCATTTGTAGAATATGAAGCAAAGTTCGCAAGACTTTTCAAGTACGCACCAACTTTAGTTGCGGACGAGGCAAGTAAGGCGAAAAGGTTGGAAGCGGGTTTAAGAGAAAATATATGACATGGTGTAGCGGCATTTGAGCTTCCAACATATGAAGCTGTGTTGAACAAGGCCCTAGTGATTGATTGAGAGGGTTGTACTTGAAGTTGAGAAAAGAAAATAATATTCCAATAAGAGGAGCGAACCATTGGGGGATCGACGACCCAGTATGGACAATTTAAGAGGCACAATTCGAATGGTAGTAATGGTAATGCTAATAATGGTTATCAAGGTTATAAACCCAAGTGTACGAAATGCAGATTTCAACAAGAAGAAAAGGATTGTCGTTGGAACACCGGGACCTGCTTCTGATGCCGTGAGTTCGGGCATAGAGTAGCCGAGTGTAATAAGCGCCAGGAATGGGTCGCCTACCTTCAAGCTGGGGCCGGAATAGTGGCAGACAGCACCCCAGATGATGAACAGCAAGAATGTGAAAATAAAGCTGCTGGTCTTGCTCGTGCCATTGACTTGGCAGAGTCAGCTTTTTTGAGTTAATTATGTTTATTACCAGCACATCTTACTTATAATATGGAGATGGACTTGGATTAAACAGGGAAATCACAAAGATCTAGCATTTATCTAGCAATTTTCACTTTTATGTTAAAGTGAAGGTTTTCCACCCAACTTTTATGTAACATGTAGAAATTAAGTGTATCTTCAATTGTAATTCCTCAGTGGACGATGCTATTAGAAGTATACTTCGAAAATATGTTGTTTGTTATGTTATAATTTTAATTGATATTTTGCCCCCAAAACTGTAGAGCCTTGTGTTTTTGTTGGATATAATTATGTATTGGGTTGTGAAAGTTATGGTGTTTTGTATTTATTTCTAAACAGCAGTAGTTCAATCTCTTTATCAAACAAAACCCGAATAAACTTTTCTTCCAAGGCTGAAGGCTTCTAGCGTGATACTGATCAATGGCTGTAGTCCTATAAAATAGGTGAGGGCAATGCAGTTGATTGATCAATAGGATAATGAAGTAACAACACCATTGCTTTCATTTTTATGTTATATCAAATTTTTTATTTATTTTTCCAGCATTGAGTTGTATCTTGTTATGCTGTGGGAAATCTGCAAATGCTTTTCTTCTTATTGCAAGAAAGCCCTAAACTATGATAATCTTTTATGTTAATTGTTGCAATATAAGCATAAAATCATGAACTCAACCTAACCTGAACAAGATTCTTAATTTTGAACAAGACGTTATCATATACCACCTGCCAAAACAGATTAGGGCCTGTCGACAGCTTCAATGACATTAGTCAATTGCACAATGATGTTGTTCGCTCATTATTTTCTTTTACAATAAGCTTATAAAAAAGCTTATAATACTATTCTTGGCCCCAGCTTGAGAGTTCAGAATAATATTTTGTGCGCAATAATTCTTAAATAATTTTTATTTTAAATTCTGTATATATTAAATTTTATTCAAAATTACTTTTTTTAAACTACTTATAATATTGTATATATGTTCTTGACATTATTATTTCTTTAAATACTTGTAGTAAATAATGTAGATAATTGTTTTATTATTATTATTTTGACTGTTATGCACTGATTTAGGAATTTGATTAGATTGTAGTTAAGGATAATTATGTATCCTTATTAGGACATGATATTACACTAATTAGTAAGAGAAACTGTTACTTTTGTTCTCATTGCTATACAAATAGTACTGCACACATCATAATATACAAACAAGAGGTTAGAAGGAATCAGGGCTAAGGAAAATCAAGGGATTTCAGAAAAATTGCAGAGGGAGGTGAGGACTCAAGAACTACAGGAGCCTTTACATGTAGTATCCTTAGTAAGGGACGCTATATTAACTTCTGAACTCTGAACTTTGTCACTATTTTATAGTGATTTCTGAAACTTTGGACCGTGTCACCGGTTTATAGTGAACTTAACTTAAGTTGTGGGTTAAAAGTTGATTTTTTTTATATCCTAATTTATTGTCTCTTATGTTGGACCAAATCAAGTCTATCAAAGTTAATTACTTGTCTTGATGTAACACATGTAATGTTTCTGTATTAGGATGTATACTTAGTATGTCTTAATATATTTGCAGATAGAAGTATATTTCTATTGTGAAGTCAATATGTAAATATGAGTTATGAATAAAGATTGATAAAAAAATTCAAGTTTGAATTAGGCATCAAATCAATGAAGATTTCATCAAATAAGAATTGCAGTGAAAAATACTCTAAGGCAAATATGTGATCGAGAAATCATCCTGATAGAGAAGACAGAATTGTGAAGCCGGTAGAAAAGTCTCAGATACTCAACTAACTCAGTAATCGATCGAGAAGTAGAAAATAATCGAGAAGTCAAAGAAACTGCAGTTAGTCGAGAAGTATGCAATATGAATGATTCGAGAAATTCAGTTGAACAAATCGAGAAGTTGGCCAAAGGAGCAATCGAGAAGTACCAAGGGTAGAACCAATCGAGAAATCTGTGTTTCAAGTATACATTCGAGAAGTCTATTCTAATCGAAAAGTCATCATGTGAAGTATGCAATCGAGAAGTCTAAACATTCGAGAAGTGTGTATATGCAAGGACTGATCGAGAAGTTTATCCCAATCGAGAAGCAATCATTATGACTTCTCGAAGTAAATTCAAGTGAGTATTCGGTTGATTCAAGAAGCTAAATTCTAGGAGATTTGTAGAAGAACAAGACAAGTGATTTTGAAGCTCTGTCATTACAGGATCAGTCAAACCTATGAAGGTGGAGACAAGTCTACAATGAAGTTTGGAAGAAGAACAAGAGAAAAGACAAAAGAGATAAGGCTGAAAGCAAAAGACTATTAAAAAATTGTGTTAGCTAGAAATAGATAGTCGTCAAATGTAAAGTGTTTTTTGTCTATTTCTAGTTTTAGCTTAACTGACTAGTGAGAGCATGTGTCAAAAGACATGTTGTCTATATAGTTTATGCGCAACCTCATTAGTTAGTATATTTGAATATTATTAAGTGTATTCATACCTTATATCTTCCGAGAACAAGAAGCTGATATTCGTATCTAGAATCTCAGATTGTAGCAATTCAATTCTAATACACAAATAGATTGAAAGTTAACCTTGAGTGTTTATTTACCGTCCGCATTTTTATCTAACTAAACACTGTTAAGTTACTAAAGCTACAATATGTGTTAAAATCAGTTCATCAACATTCAGAATTTAAAAGAACTTAAAAGATTCTTTAAGTTATACATTCACCCCCCCTCTGTACAACTTTTGTGGTTCTCATTCCTAACATCTTACATGATCTTTTGTTTTGTTTGATAATGAAATTTTCTGCTAATTCTGGTTCATGAAATTATGTTAGATTTGTAAACATATTTGGTCCTCTATTTTACAAGTGTACATGGCCCTAATAGTTTGTAAGGTTAGTATCTTGCTGGTTTCGCGGCTCATCTTATTCATTTTTCAGGTACTTGAGATTCGTAGGAGTTGCTCTTATTTGCATAGGCTATTCTTTGGGGATACATGGATACTATTTTCTGTCCTAGATAATTGTGGAGTTGCGTCTCCGTTTATTTGAAATTTTGGATTGTGTTAATATGATTTTACTATTAAGATTTCCATTAAGAGTTGTAAACTTGATATTTGATTTTAACTTGCCATTTTTCTTTTGTTAGTACTTATTTTTATTGGTTTTGAAAATCCGGGCCGTTACAGTTGGGGTACAACTTTTCACAACTTTTTGTTTGTAATATATTTAGTTTAATGAATGATTATGTACATTTAAAAGGCAACAAGTTTCATGTATAATAAAAATGACCCAGTATTAACAATATTCTCTTTACTTAAAATTGTTATATAAATTTATGTATCATTAAAATTATAATATTCTAAATAAATAAGTATATATATTTTTATTAAGATTTAAATGTTGATGAAATAATTAAATAACTTATTACATAATTTAAGCATGATTGATTATAAATAACTTATAAATAATTTAAGCATAATATACTTTTGTGAAGTAAAAATAATAATATCTGGTCAGTGTTTGTACATTTGAAACATATTTTTTCTAATATTTTTAAGAAATAAAATGTACATTTGTACATTTTTTAAGGAAAGAAAAATTTGAAAAGAATGAAAATGAAAAAAGTAAACAGGCCCTAATATTTCATGCCCAGAAATGGGTGAAAAAAGATCGTTTTTGTTTAGTTTCATTTATTGGCCATATAAATTGTAAAATCTTATTATATATCCTGTATATAATTTGAATACGAGAGTTAGCGTGATTTGGTCGTCAGGAGTAAAAATGTAAATTCTTAAATATTATTAATTAATTAATTGATCAAAGTTTGATTATCTATATATGAACATAAAAATTAGTTTAATATTATTTATAAATAAAAAATTAAAGATTCAAATATTAATAAATAACAATAACTAACTTAATACTATTTTTAAAAGAAAATATATTAAAATTTAAAATTTAATTAAAATTTAATTAAATTGAATAAATATAAATTTCTAAAAACTAATTAAATTTTATTATAATATTATTATTAAAAAAATAATCATGCATTGCATGAATATAACTGAAATAAAGGATATCACATGATCACGTGATGGTTTAATTGCTATCGGGTTCCATAATAATAAAAAATAAGTATATCAAAAAAATTAAAACAATATATTGACTTCTATTTAACATAAATAAAAATAAAAAGCAAATAATAGAAAATATTTAATAATAATATTCAAATACAATCATAATATACACATATTTCAACTAAAAATATAAGTAATCAATAAATAGCTAAATATACATTCATAATATACACTCATGTGTGAATATATATTCACACATGATATCAAATAAAGTTAATAAGAATAAAGATAAATATATAAAATAATACTAAATTTTTAATAATAAAATATTAAAAAAACATAGCTAACAGAAAATATTTAATAATAATATTATAATATTTTTATGATATACATGTAAAATAAAAATAAAAATAAATAATTAATAAAATTAAGATATAATATAGTTATAACTGATATGAAATAAAATAATAAAAATACAAAAGTAAATGTAATTTAGAAAATGAAAAAATAAAATATTATTCAATTATAAATAAATAACAATAACTAACTTAATATTATTTTTAGAAAAAATATATTAAATTTTAATATCAAAAATGAATAAATGTAAATTTATAAAAAAATTTAATAAATTTGTCTATAATATTATTATTAAAAAAGTAACCATACACTACATGAATATAAATGAAATAAAAAACATCACATGTTTTAGTCGCTATCGGGTTTCACAATAATAAAAAGTAGGTATATTAAAAAAATCAAAAAAAAATCTTGATTTCTATTTAACATAATTAAAAATAAAATATAAATAAAAGAAAATATTTAATAATAATATTTAAATACTATCATAATATACATGTAAAACAAATAAAAATATAATTAATCAATAAATATAATTCAAATATAATAATATAATCACACATGATATCAAATATAGTTAATAAGAATAAAGATAAATATATAAAATAACATTAAAATGTTAATAATAAAATATTAAAAAACACAATTAATAGAAAATATTTAATAATAATATTCTAATATTTTTATAATATATATGTAAAATAAAATAAAATACAAATATAACTGTAATTTAGAAAATGAAAAAATAAAATATTAAAATTTAATTAATAAAATAATATTTCGCACGGGATGTATAAATAAAATGGCCAAAGTCACATCAATAAGTTAGAAAACGGACTTCTGGCTTAAGTGAATTGGTTTTGGTTAAACAAGTAGATTGTAAAAATTTTGTTTGGTTAACATTATTAAATGAAATAAAAGTTCCTCGGAAGTTTAAATACTTGTATATTATATAGGAAGTTTCTTACCTAGCCCCCTCTTGGTAACTTACACTTCCTATAAGAAGTTAATTCCCACATATCAACCAAACACATTTTTCAACTTCCTGTTAATTTTAACTTCCATAGTAAATATAACTTCTATGGGAAATAACTTCTTATTATCAACCACACAAGCACTTAGATTTTTATGAATATAGAAGCAACAAGCCCTCCCCATAGGCCCATACCACGTCAAAGATGAACAGAAATGAGAGCCTATATATATCTATAATCTATACACCAAAAATAATCAAATCTGTCAATAATTTATTTTGACTAGTTATTTGTATCAAAAATATAAATAATTCAATATTTATGATAAACCTCACAAGCTAAGGACTTTAGTTCAACCAGAAACATATTGTGCATTGATCTAAAATATTCCACCCTAATTTTTTTTCATTTACTCTGCCAAATTGAAGGTGACAATCTTTTTCGAAATCCAAATATTATGCCAGTCAGCCAGAATCATCGAACCTAATTCTATGTGGCTCAACTTTTTCCAGTCAAAATCCCGAATAAAATATTCAAAACCAATACACGACATTCCAAAAATCCAAGGTGAAAAAAATCAACGACAGCCAAGACAGCTTAGAAATAAAACATCACTTGGATCCTACAAAAGCTTCTCAAGCAACAAACTACATTTTTGGAACAACAAAGATGAAAAAGAAGCAAACCATGTTTCAAACATTAGCATTGAGATGTATATTAAG
The DNA here is from genome assembly GCA_028671895.1 of Oenanthe sinensis. Classification (NCBI taxonomy): domain Eukaryota; kingdom Viridiplantae; phylum Streptophyta; class Magnoliopsida; order Apiales; family Apiaceae; genus Oenanthe; species Oenanthe sinensis. The sequence continues at coordinate 4,599,078 of CM053809.1, read as the reverse complement.
CTGAGCACCTCAATCTTCATCTTCTTCATCTCCATCTCCACCACTAGCTTTCTTTGAAGCAGCTTTCTGGTTCCTTCGCTTCACTCTACCAGGACGGCCACCACCAAAGGGACTTGTTAGTGAGAAGTCAATATGCTTCTGGGAATCAACCCTCACCATGAACGAGGCAACATTGACCACCTGCCTTCCAACCCTATAGTATTGGCATATTATAAGTGTTATGAGTTGACTAACGAAAAGAGAGCTGCAAAAAACATGTAGCTGAGCAAATAATAACAGTAGATAAATGACCCTAAATAAGATATTCAGGCAAGGCCAACATCTACGAGTGAGAAAGTAGGACAGCAGCAGAGTTATACATCTCGAGATTAGTGATTATTTATCATCCAAAATTGTCATGTTTGTTGTACATCTCGAGACTAGTGATTATTCATCATCCGAAATTCATGTGTTTGTTAAAGAGCATTTAAAAAAAAACAAATGGGCCTGATGGTTACAAGGGAACAACAGAAAATTGAAGTATCACATTGACATAGAGACAGACAATACCAAAAAAGACTTTCAAGTTCTAAATAATGCAAAGCCTAGCGATACATGGAAAGCCACACACTTGACTTTATAGCACAACGAAATCAAAAAAGCAGTTCTCTTCGGTGAACGGGATTAGAGAGGGATTTTAAAATCTAATGACCACACGTCTAGGGTATCAAGAATATATCGTAAAAAATGTTTTGAATTTAATTTACTATAAACAAATGTCGATGCAACTAATTTACAGAGTGCTAGACATTTATCAATACAATTATAAATTAGAAAACAACATATACACTATATTTTGATGATTCATGTACTCCAACTATTCTGACTAATGGAGATAAATAAGATAACTAAAATAAGTATCAAACCGAACAATACATAACCATATACAAAATTAACAATTATAAATTCAATGAAGAGCACAATATACATTATTACAAAAGAAATACCTGATATGCCTCTGCCTAATCAGGACTCTGGCATGGTGAATAGACTTGGCCATACCAGTCTTAAACACAAGTGTCTGAAGACGACGCTCAAGGAAGTTCTCAACAGTAAGGGCAAGCACGTAATCGAGCTTGTTCTGGCTCTCATCCAACAGCCCGTACCTATTCATTCTCCTCAAAAGAGCTTCACCTTCAAAAATACGACGTGGGTCTTTCTCTTCAAGAGTGAGAAGATTCCTGGCAGCATTACGAATACGGCTCAAGGCATACTGAACCCTCCAAAGTTCCCTTTTACACCTAAGCCCATACTCACCAACAAGCTTCAACTCAGCATCCAATCGTTCCTTCTCATAAGGACGACGGGGCTTCTTAAACGTCTTCCCATCTAAAACCCAAATAAAAATCCAAATCAAATAAAACCTCTACAGGTACTAACAAATAACTACATAACCAAACCTTATCAATGCAGAAATTAAAAAATCTTATTCTGTTCACATTTCTACCCGTATTGTCGAATAAATACATAAATTCTTAAACCCCAACAGCAAAGATATACATAAATCAATCGTTCCTTCTCATAAGGACGACGGGGCTTCTTAAACATATTTCTATCAAAAACCCAAATTAAAATAAAAATCAAATAAAACCTCTACACGTACTAACAAATAACTACATAACCAAACCTTATCAATGCAGAAATTAAAAAATCTTATTCTGTTCACATTTCTACCCGTATTGTCGTATAAATACATAAATTCTTAAACCCCAACAGCAAAGATATACATAATTCAATCGTTCCTTCTCATAAGGACGACGGGGCTTCTTAAACGTGTTTCTATCAAAAACCCAAATAAAAATAAAAATCAAATAAAACCTCTACGCGTACTAACAAATAACTACATATGCAGACTTTATCAATGCAGAAATTAAAAAATCTTATTCTGTTCACATTTCTATCAATATTGTCGTAAAATACATAAATTCTTAAACCCAACAGCAAATTGCAAGACAATGTTACATATCACAAAAATACATAAATCAATCTTTTTTATTTTTTACATTTCTACAAACTTGCCAACACATAAATCACACAAGAAAAAAAACACCACAATATGACATATACGTAAATACCCATATAAAATCAAAACTAATCAATTCAGAAATTGAAATATTTGTCTAGTTTTTTAGCATGACAATTATGCACATTTACTAACCCTAACAATACATACAAAAAAGAACAAAAGTGTGTGTATGCATAGGAGAGATACATACAATTGCGGTAGAAGTTGACGTGCACCATGATTCAAAGTGGAGAGTATTTGCGAAGAGGCGATGGGGGAAGAAGATGAACGCTAAACTGGTAGTGCTTTTATATGTCAGCACTAACCCTAGGGTTCTTTCTGTTTCACAGCCAAGCCCAGCCCAACTTGTTATGACCCAGCTCTATATCTCAATTTCAACTCACCCAATAATAATAATTATTATTATTATTATTATCATCATCATCGATTGAATAATTTAAGTTATAAGGGTTTATGGTTTTGTATTTGACACTTGCCCACACCGAAATTTATTAAAAAAGTTATTTGCAAAGTTATAAATCTATTTATTTAAAATTAAATTATTATAAAAAAGAGAAAAAAATCATGAGATTGACCTTAGGAAACTTTCTTGAGTTACGTAAAAATAAACTTTGAATTCTACATGACCCGTAGGACTAATTTTCTAACTAAATAACATTTCGTTAATATAATATCTCATTAAACTTTGTTGAGATTAACTTTAGTATCTCATGCACTCCAAAAAAAATAGCATACTAATATGTTTTCTAATAAAAATTGGATTTTTAGTTATATAGAAAGTGATGCAAATCGAATGCAACTTTTTACAAGTCGAATTTTTTTTTATTCCTTATCTGATATTATAATATTTTTGACGGAGTTACATATAATTTAGATCTGCATAAGATTTTTTAACAATTAATATGTACTAATATTTAAAGCATATATTAAAATGATATATCTATTTTAGACCTTTACCAAACGTATCAAAATGATTTACCATTATATTTAAAGCATTTTTATTTTATCTTTAAATTTATTATTTAGCATTTGAAGTTGTTTTATAATCTATTGAAAAAAATAATTATTCACAAGTTATTATATGTTTGAATAGTTCGATAATAAACAAAGTTAAAAATTTATAAGAAAAGGAAAATAGTAATATAACTAGTTTAATCAACCAACAAATTATGCCTTTCAGAAACACACTGCACACTGCCAAGCCTGTTGAAGAAAAAGGGCATTGCAGTTTAAAAAACAAAAAACTGTTTGCAAAAATAGCCAACAAGTATTACTAATTAAACTATCTTTTCCCTAAATAAAACCAAAGCAAAAACTTAATACTGGTATCCATTTTGTCCTACTGATGCTAAAGAGAAAGCAAATCATCTTCTCCTGTGGATTCTTATGCAGGACTACCAAAAAGACTCCAATCAAGGACTCTGAAGCTTGAGACTGCCAATTTGAAAACATCATCCATTGGCTTAAATCCAGATTGTGCTGCAGGTACAGCTAAGCCAGCTCCAACTGTGTTGGCACTCTCACTAAGATGGCTGCAACAATTATATGAGTGTAATAACAGGTAAGGCTTCTTTCCTTCTTGACGAAATACTAGTAAATTTCAGATGAAGCAATGCATAATTAATATCCAAATAAAATGTATCTATTTACTTGACCATATGCACGATGATAAATATGGTAACGATTCGGTTACATACATCAGTGTCTTGTTCATACATAGAAGAACAACATACGAAGCCTCTGTGCACTTTGATTATTGAAACACAGCAGATAAAAGTACACATATTCTCTAGAACATTACCAGAATGATGATGGAAATAAAAAAGAGGAGTAGATATAGTGATTTAACTTATTGGTCTTACTACAGTCCCCTCAACACCCTGAAGTGTTGAGCAACTACTACCTTCCGATCCAACAATGTATCCCATACCAAACAACCTCCAGCACATTTTGTCATCCACAATATGACAATCGATTTCAAAAAAATCCTATCAACATATGCCAGACCAGGAAGTGGATGTCTTGTAGTTAATACAAGTAAAACTTGTACCTACTTCCCAGTAATCAGTTGGCTAAAGGAACACCGAAGCATAGAATGTACTTAAAGCCAAAAAAATTGTTCAGGCTTACTTTATTAGAAGGGGCTCATATGCAGTGATAAGTACATCTGTGCCAACTTCCTTCAGGCGCAAATTTGCAAGATACACCTGCGGGAACCAAGGTTTCGAACTCACCAGTCAGCTCAATTGCATACAACTAGATGAGAATCATGAGATTAACAAAAACAGCATACAACTTACCTTTACAATATTTTGAGCTTCCCTTCCTTGGCGCCCCTTAGAGATGGCCTACACAAGAGTAGAACAGAATGTAGTCAGAGACGTATTACACAAACAAGCAAATTGAGGCAAGGGGAGATATGGCGATATGCATGGATGAGAGGATGTGCTAATTTCTGCAATGACAAAAAAGAAAGAAAATCCTGTTCGAGTAATCACTTTGGTCTGCTAACCCACATATACCACTAAAGCTTTTCTTTGTGGTTCATCCTAATATTTCTTTTTACAAGAAAGCACGTCCAAACATAAATTATTTCTTTTTACAAGCATAAAACCCCCAGTTATTATCTTACTTAATTATAGTAAATGGATATCTTCAATCCTCCTAATTGCCAAATACCTCTTCTTTTTCACTAAGCTCTGGATATTGTTTTATCAGTAATACCAATTCTCATATATTTCAAATAACACAGACTTGTATTTCTTCTCAGACTTTTTAAACTTTAATTAACTGATCACGTCACTTGACTAAACATCTAATGATACCAACTTCTAATGCCAGAACAGATTTTTCGATATATTAGACTTTTGAGTATCCGGCAGCTTTATAAAAATCTAGTAGCAGCCTACAGACATGGAGAAACTAACTAATTATTAGAATCATATTGAACCACAAAGTCATAGAAGTCAGCAAAAGACCAGCCAATGTGTTTGCCTCTTAAATTATACATTAATAACTCTAGCAGTCTGCTTAAACTTTCAATACTTTTGATTCTTTTCCATGTACTTCTTTCTCTCAAAAGTGTAAAGTTACATATTTTGATAACTTGATACAAATGAAATCAATTCTTTTGCTGTCAATAGTACTATCACATATAGCAGATAGCATGTCCCTCCAAATTAATCTATCATTCTTTAATATATATGGCTTAGACCTGAGTTTAGAAAATATCTTACTGCCGTTTCGACACCGATATAAAAAGTTGGGAAACATACTATGCAACCATTCTACACGACTTACGTGTCATGACTATTTTATAATCAGGTCAGAAATTACTCATACATCTTATCCTCCAACTTAACAACAAACAATGACCCGAGTCAACTTCTTTTGGTGATTTTATGATACAAACGGAAGCCCGGGAAACAGAAGTGTAACATGGGCAGACAGGCGAGTAAATCATTACAATACACCAGTTAATTAATTGGAAACCATTTATCGGATCCCAAACACCGAAGAGATAGAAAAAAGAAATTAGTGTGCATCAAGTAGAACTACAACATGTATAAACAATCGGTGTTATGAGTTTAACAAAACACAAGAAAGTTCACAATGAAAATGTATAGAAGTCTGACAGATTTAATCTAATGGTATATACCATTTGTCCAACGGTGGTCGTCACTATTGCAGGCATGTTTCTAAACCGCAACCATTCAGCCTCAAAAACTCCTGATTGCTCAATTACCTGAATAATGCAAGTTAACAAAAGGTGAAAATACAATTAGGAACCCACTAATTTAAAAGAGCTCTACCTTTATCCTCAAGACTACTACCAGACTATATTGGTAAAAGAGCAGATGACCTGTCCTGGCGAGTGGGGACAACAACATTTAAATTTATGTATAGAGTGTTAAATGACTAAAGACATAACCAAATTTCAGTTAAAGCACAGTCAATTACGTACAATTATACAAAGATAGTAGTACTTGTACTACATAATGCTACCAAGCACCTCTACAAGAAAGAACTTCATGTCTTAGATTCTTATTTCGTACTCCAATAATCACCAACTATTAGGTTAGGATAAAGGGGCAAACAAACTTGACGAGAAGTTGCAAGGACGAAAACTAAAGATAAAAAGGAGTAGACTTTAACAATCATATAGTTTTTACAACCACCTACAAACATCATTACATCACCGATTCAATTCTATTAAGAAAATATAATCTATCAAATAACAAACAACTTTGTTAATTATGAGAATTTACTAAATGTTACTGCTTGTAAGATAAGTGAAATAGTAATACTGAAAAGGAGTAAATTTACCATGGTTCCCCCAGCCTCCTGTTCAGAGGCAAGGTCTTGAAAGAACCAGGTAGCACTTCCATTGTCGGGAACATCGTGTTTCAAATCCAACAGCTCAAATACCAAACTTTCATCCCTTCCAGGATCTGCAAATGCTTCCTATATATATAAAATAAATTCCACTTCACAATAAACCTATACATATATATATAGTCCAACACTAGTAAAAGCAGCTCTGCACGTGTTGTTGTACACATCATTCTGCCATTTTTTAAAAGTGCACAACAATTTTCAAGTAAAAACTGTTCGCACCTAAGAGCATCTCCAAGAGACTCCTAAACAAGCTCTTAAATCAAAATAAAGAGAGTATAACAAAAAATTGAGCTCCAAGAGACTCCTAAAAACCTTAAGAGCCTCTTTTCTCTCCTCTAATTTAGGAGCCTACACATGGCACTTAACTAGTTTTTATTAATAAAAAATTCATTCCCTCCAAAACATCTATTACATTTCTCTCTCCTTTTATCACAGTGGGGTCTAAATATGAATAAAAAATAAAATAAATATAAAAGATATTATTGGAGTTGACACTCTTGATAATGTATTAACTTACTAGAAACTTAATTATTTATATTATATTTAGAAGTCAACTAGGAGATGTTCTAAACACGAGTCTATATATGTATAACTTTAGTATGCCATGTTACTGGAATAAAATAATGAAATGAAACAAACCTTGTTATATCACGTTCAGAGTTAACCCGAGAACCCGAGATTTATTAGAACAGACAATTCAAAAAAAAAAGAGAAAAACATGATAAAACAAACCTGATGATCAGGAACTTGACGAACATCACTCAAATCCTACAATTGACAACATCATAAGACATAACTCATTAAAACACATACAAAACACGCACACACACACAAACACACACACCGAAACTGAATGGTACCTGGAAGCGTTGAGGGAAATTGCAGACAATAGCGCCACCAAATAAGCTTCGGTTTGATATTTCTTCTGCCATATATGTGTGTATATGAATATCAATCAGAGAAGAGAAAAAAAAAGGGGTGAAATTTGTACGGTACAGTATATATGGAGGCTAACATTGCTTAGTTAATAAGCACACTCGTTAGTTAAAAGCTAATTACGGCTTAATATAAAACTAATTAGGGCTTTGTTACCCAATTTTTAGAATTGTATTACGAAAACACCAATTTTGAATCAATAGGATACTCATTTGTGAGTTGAATATTTTATTTTGTATAGGATATGCATTTGTCAATTAAATATCTTAATTTTTATTTTTATAGATACGCATTCGCAAGTGAAGTATCTTATATAAAATGAAATATCCAAGTACCAGTATCCCATTAGGTTAAAATAACCATCCAACTAAAATATGATATTTTTTTCTTAAAAATAGGTATTTTTAACATTTTTTCAACTAATTACTTTAGTAATTTTTTTCTCAATAAAAATATAACACTTATATTTGTCTATTATTCAGAATTTTGTGGATTGAATTGATACTGATGGATGAGAAATACCAAGCCCAATAAGAGTCCCCAAGTCTCAATAGGTAGATAAATAAATTTTTGCTTAACAATAATATAAATAATATGATTTTTAAATTATTTTATTATATATTGATTCGAATAAATTTTTTATATTTGTTTTGGATTATTATTATATTATAAATTTATAACATATTTGATGCACGAATTTTTTAATATCTATGATTTTTTTATTAATGTTTTAATATTCATTTATTATTCATTTAATTTAATGGTTGTTTTAAATTTATCTAATATATAAAAATTGTTATATTATTGATTATATTATTTAATTTATAAAATATTATTGATTTAAATAATTTGTATTAACTATCATTGTATATTTTGAGATTATAATTTTAAAAGGATTGTATTATATTTATATAATAACTCTAGCAAAGTTATAATCATTGTTATCACAAATACGACCGACATGATGTGCTCGGACCAGAGTATGATAATCATAACTATGGTATACAATCACCTGATTCGATTAATAACAATACATAAAAAAGGGATAAAGACGAATTTAATATTGTGATAAATTATTTTATTTGATTTTTATTTTGACTTATTGTTACGGATTAAAAATTAGGTGTATTTAATATGTAATTAATGCTAGGGTTTGAGAGAATTTCGAGTTTAATGGCTGACTAACGTTTCGTGACTAACTCAGGTCCTCGTTAACTGTCTACGTATCTCAATGAGTGTGAGAATCAAGCCAAAAAATGTAGTTCTAATGTTGAGGGGTTAAGCCCTTTATATAGGCGCACAAGGGCCTTGGAATTAAATTAGAATTAGGAGACTTGGTGGCCAAGTCTTCTAGTGAAAAGGTTGTTGAAACCTCCTTGGAATGAGAGTCCTCATTGGACTCTTCCCATGCTAGGTTTTCTAGATCCTTCTAGGATAAGAGCCTTCAATAGGCTTCTTGGGCATTTACTGAGCCATTATTAATTAATTACGAAATTAATTAATAACAAAGGTTTACTGGGCCTATGGATTCAACAGAGCTTGTGGGCTAGACTTACAAATCCAGTTGATCCTTGGATTACAAATCCAGTTGATCCTAGGATTTATTTTCCTATTTCGTTTAAAGGGCCCAAGCCTTTGGACCACACTAGATCTAATAACTGAAATAATAAATGCTATATTTATTATCTCTTCAGGGCTATTTTTACCCATATCATTTGCCCCCCAACTTTTAGGAAAACTTCGTGAATTTTCGTATTCACAAAGGGATTTCAGTACCATATTGGGATTTTGACTCGTTTCAATCAATTTTTATCTCGACTTATGGGCTCAGGCCTTGTCATTATTAATCCCTTTCAAAGAAATTAATATCACAAAAATTGGTCCCCCGAGGACTTTATTTTTAACGAATTAAAAAATGGGAAATTTTCGAGGTCTTGACCAATTCGACCTGGAATGAGGTCGAATTAGGGCTCGTTTCCCATTCCAGGTCGATTCTGGGAATCGAGTTTGAAGGGATCTAATGCCTTAGTTTCATCAACCTGGAATGAGGTTGATTCAGACCTCAATTCCCCTTCTAGGTCGATGGGATTCGAGGTCGAATGGCTTTAATGCCTTGGTTTCATCGACTTGGAATGAAGTCGATTTAGACCTCAATTCCCCTTCTAGGTCGATGGGATTCGAGGTCGAAGGGATCCAATGCCTTGGTTTCATCGACTTGGAATGAAGTCGATTTAGACCTCAATTCCCCTTCCAGGTCGATGGGATTCGAGGTCGAAATGGCCTTAATGGATTGTCCTTCTATCGACCTGGATTGAGGTCGAACACAACCTCAAGTACACCCATACGTCAATTTTGGATTTGAGGTTGATTATCGACTTGGAATGAGGTCAATTAATTCTTCACTTCTCCCCCCCCCCCAAACTCGTTTTTGGAATGAAGTCGATTGGCCTCCTGACTATAGATTTAATTCGACCTCGATTGAGGTCGAATTATTCCTCAGATTTACACTGAGATCGATTGGCAATCGAGGTTGATTATCGACCTGAAGTCGAATTTGATTTTGAGGTTGAGTAGGCCTTCTTAGCTTTATCTTCATTTTGACCTCGATTGAGGTTGAATTATACTTCAAATATACATCCAGGTCGATTAGCAATTGAGGTCGATTGGCCTCTTGGCTTTGGTTTTATTTCGACCTCGATTGAGGTCGAATTATACCTTGAATGTACATCCAAGTCGATTTCCCTTATTTTCCAATACTTGGGTGACTTTCGACTTGGTTCGAGGTTGATTACAACCTTGTTTTACCTCCCATGTTGATATGATTTGGGTTCAAAAACCTTCGTTATGTTTATCCTAGATTGAGGTCGAATTGACCCTTAGTTCACCCTCCAGGTTGATTTTAAGTTGAAATCGATTATCGACCTCATTTGAAGTTGATAAAAACTTCATTCCTTGCATTGCAATCGAGGTTGATGTTTGTGTTGACTTGAATGCTCGTCAACCTAATTCGAGGTCGAACTAGATCCCATTTTACCGCCCTGCTCGATGTCTTCTAGGGCCTCTTGGACTTGTAATTGTCGACTTGGAATGAGGTCAAATTAACACTCATTTTACCTCCCAGGTTGAAATATTTTGGGGCCTCATGGTTATGTAATTTTTGACTTGGAATGAAGTCGAGTTAACATTCAAATCACTTCCCAGGTCGAAATATTTTGGGGCCTCATGACTTTGTAATTTTCAACTTGGAATGAAGTCGAATTGACACTCAAACACCTAGTTAAGTCGAAATTTCTTTGTTCCTTCAGGAATGGAAATGAGTTGAGCTATGTGGGTTTTAGGCCCTCGATAATATGGATCTTAGTTGGGCTTCTTTGTAGAAGGCTTGAGGCTCCAATTTCACCCTTGGATTTAAGTGGTTCATGGGCTTTCATTAATAGACTCGTGGGTCTCTGTATCTTTGGAAGGCCCTGAAGGGTTTTGGGCATGAAAACGCAGCGGAATTAATATAAAAACAATAAAAATCGAAACTCAATCGCAGGATCCATGTATAACGTTGGATGATTATGGTGAAGAAGTATGTACCTTAACAAAGCTTTCCGTATGATGTTTATTGGAGGTCCAGAAAAGATGAATCACAGCAGCCCTTTGTTGCAAAGATCTGTTTTCCAAAGAAGTCCACACGAACGCCCGATCGTCCTACGATCACCGGAGTCGGTACTAGCCGAATTGTTTGCCTCTCTCTTTCTCTTTCTCTAGCCTATCTTGATATTGAGCAGCAAGGGTTTTTCTCTAAAAATGAAATCTGATGATTAAACCCTAATACTATACATCATTATGTATATATAGGGGGGAGAGAGAGATTTTGGGCCTCACCCTAATCCATGTGATTTCCAAAACCCATTATGACTTTGGGTTATTATTATTATTAAATCTGAATTCTAATATAATTAATCAAGTCCCACTTAATTAATTTAATAATTAAATTCGAATAATAATAATACTTATTAAATTTGAATTCTAATATAATTAATCAAGTCCCACTTAATTAATTCAATAATTAAATTCGAATAAACAATAATATATTTAAATTCGTAATTTAAATAAACATCTGTTTTGACGTTCTTTGTGTGTGACCATTTAGGTTATTATTACGTTGACAATAATTTTATTATCTAATAATAAAATTATAAACAATGAGCGGCATCTAGTAATACATCATTGCTACCCAAGTAACAATAATAATTGGTTATTCAATTAAATCTTTCGTGAATAATGTGCAATGTAATATAATCCCTTTAACCTTATATTATAGATCAAACTCGAGGCATGTATAGTGTCATCCTCTTCAACGTTTAATCTTGATTTCCTTGATCAATGAGTAGACTATTTAAACAAATCAATATTTGAGTATGGCCATGCATTTCATAGTCTCACTCAATCAAGAGGCCAATAATATCACTCCTAGAATTGGAGGGTTAAATCATATATCTATCATTCATATTCCCCATACGATTCATAGCATACCAAATGTCAACCTTTATCATTACCCGGTTAAAGGTAACTTTGAGTATAATCAAAGTATATTAATTCTCGTATAGAAATATAATGATTTCAAGTCAGAGGATCATTACATCATTATCACTGTGAGATTTCTTATGACCCTTATTAACATGTAGAATCTCACGGCGGGTCTTTCCAGTGTCATGTATTGATACATACACTTATGTTCTTGACTTTAGTATCACCATACCTATGACCAATGAGATGTGATCATCTGTCAACAAACATACTAGTCTTATTGCATTATTACTGTCTTTAAATAATAATACTTGACTAGGGAATTTTAGGAATAAAATACTATTCATATAATCTCATTTTTAAGTCACATACTTAAAGATATATATTACGTATTAATATTACAAGGACATTTATTATTCTTTCAATTTATGATGTAATAAATAAAGACATAATAAATATTAATTAAATAATGACATAACATAATTGTTTTCAATAAAACATTAAAAGTATTGTCTCTAGGACACCAATACTAACAATCTCTCACTTGTACTAGAGCCAATCTCTCATGTATCTAATAACAATAGAATTAGTATGACCTTCATGCTTCTGCTACGATAAAGTCTTAGTCAGTGGGTCTGCGTTATTTTTATTAGTATGCACTTTACATATATGTATATCTCCTTGATCATTGATCTCATTAATTTTGTGATATCTCCTAAGTACATCCCCAAACAGCCTCATTGGCTGATTCACAAGCATCAATATACTCAGGCTCTATTGTAGAAACAACAACTGTCTCTTGCTTCGAAATTTTCCAGCTTACAGCACCTCCATTTAGATAAAACACAAACCCAGACTGAGAAATCGAATCATCCTTGTTTGTCTGGAAACTAGCATCGGTGTAACCTTTTACAACCAGCTTATCTTCTCCTCCATATACCAAGAATTGATCTTTAGTCCTCTTCAAGTACTTAAGAATATTTTTGACTGCTGTCCAGTGACCTTTTCCTGGATTAGACTGATATCTACTCGTCATGCTCAAAGCATACGAGACATCAGGATGAGTACATATCATTACGTACATTATAGAACCAATTGCTGAAGCATATGGAACTTTACTCATACGGTCCTTATCATCCAATGATTTAGGACTGTTATCTTTTGAGATCGATATCCCATGAGACATCGGGACAAATCCCCTTTTTGCATCTTGCATCTCAAATCGATGCAAAACTTTGTCAATGTATGTACTCTGACTTAGGCCGATCATTCTTCTTGATCTATCTCCGTAGATCCTGATACCTAAAATATAGGTCGTTTCGCCTAAGTCTTTCATTGAGAAATTCTTACTCAACCAAGTCTTAACATCCTGTAAAGAAGGAATGTCATTCCCTATGATTAATATATCATCAATATATAATACTAGGAATGACACATTGCTCCCACTAACCTTCTTGTAAACACATGGTTTATCTTCATTTTGAATAAACCCAAACTCTTTGACGGTTTCATCAAAATGGATGTTCCATCTCCTCGAGGCTTGTTTCAATCCATAAATGGATCGACGCAACTTACATACCTTTCCAGCATCCAATGGATCAACAAAACCTTCAGGCTGTTTCATGTACACATCCACATCTTCTTCAAGGCTGCCATTTAAGAAAGCGGTTTTGACATCCATTTGCCAGATTTCATAGTCATGGTAAGCAGCTATAGCAAGCAAAATCCTGATGGACTTGACCATAGCCACTGGTGAAAAATCTTCATCATAGTTAATACCATGAATTTGCTTGAAACCTTTTGCCACCAATCGTGCTTTATAGGTCTGTACATTACCATCCATGTCGGTCTTCTTTTTGAAAACCCACTTACACCCTATAGGTTTTACCCCTTCAAGTGGATCAACCAAAGTCCAAACTTGATTAGTATACATGGATTCCATCTCATATTTCATGGCATCCAGCCATATCTTAGATTCTGGAGTGTTAATAGATTCTTGGTACGTGAGAGGCTCATCTTCATCCACAAGCATCACATCACCATCTTGAGTCAAGAGAAATCCATAATATCTCTCGGGCTCATGACGAATCCTACCAGACCTACAAACAACCTGTGTTTCCTGAGTAGTATTGTTTTCTTGTACATTCTGCTCAGGTTCCTTCATTGGTTCATTGTTATCATGTGGGTCTCGAATTTCATCGAAATCTATTATCCTCCCACTGTCTTTCTTAGACAACATTTCTCTTTCAAGGAACACTGCAATTCGAGCAACAAACACTTTGTTCTCTGAAGGATTATAGAAAGAATAACCCTTTGTTTCAATTGGGTATCCCACAAAATTACATTTTTCTGATTTAGGTCCTAGCTTGTCAGAAGTTAGACGTATCACAAACGCCTCATATCCCCAAACTTTCATAAATGACATGCTTTGACGTTTCTCAGCCCATATCTCCTACGGAGTCTTCTGAACCATTTTAGTAGGAACTCAGTTAAGTGTATAAGCAGCCGTCTCTAGGGCATAGCCCCAGAAACTAATTGGAAGATCTGCATGACTCATCATCGATCGTACCATGTCCAATAAAGTACGATTCCTCCTCTCAGAAACTCCGTTCCATTGTGGGATTCTAGGAGGAGTGAGTTGTGATACAATACCATACTCTTTTAATAAACTTTTAAATTCATGGCTTAAGTATTCACCTCCACGATCAGATCGTAGAGTCTTAATACTTCCGCCAGTTTGCTTTTCTACTTCAGCTTTGTATTCTTTGAACTTTTCAAAAGAATCGGATTTATTCTTCATAAGATACACATATCCATATCTACTAAAATCATCAGTAAACGTGATAAAGTAGTAAAAGCCACCTCTTGCCATAGTATGCATAGGACCACATACATCGCTATGTATAAGTTCTAATCGTTCAGTGGCCCTTTCACCTTGTCTAGTAAAAGGATCTTTAGTCATTTTTCCAATGAGACAAGGTTCGCATGCTTTGTATGATTCAAAGTCAAACTTATCTAAGTATCCATCTTTATGTAACTTGGAAATGCGCTTCTCATTTATATGGCCTAAACCACAGTGCTAGAGGTATGTTTGATTTGAGTCATTAGTTTTACGACGTTTGTTATTTAAATTACAGATAGGAATGTCTAAATCAAGAATATATAAACCATTAAATAAACGTGCAACCCCATAGGTAACATTATTCAAAGAAAAGGAACAACTATTATTCTGAATTAAAAATGCAAAACCTTTCTTGTCCAAACAAGAAACCGAAATAATGTTTCTGCAAATTGCAGGCACGTAAAAACAGTTCTCAAGTTCTAAAATAAGCCCAGTTGGCAATGATAGATAATAAGTCCCTACAGCTAAAGCAGCAACCTTTGCTCCATTGCCAACTCATAGGTCGACCTCTCCTTTAGCCAAAGTCCTACTCCTTTGTAGTTCCTGCACATTTATACAAATGTGAGAACCACATCCAATATCCAATACCCATGATGTAGAAGTAGACAAATTGACCTCTATAACATAAATACCTGAATCAGAATCTTGACCATCCTTCTTCTTCTTCAGATCCTCCAAATAAGCATGACAGTTTCTCTTCCAATGACCTGGTTTACCACAGTAGTGACAATCACCCTTTTCAACAACACCCTTAGGCTTTAAAGCCTGTTTGGGATTAGCCTTTGGTTTGGGACCAGAAGCAGATCCAATCTTCTTCTTTTCCTTCCATTTGCCGTTCCTATTAGTCTTACCTTTGTTATCTACCATCAACATGGCAGCAGGTTCATCCTTTTTCATGTTGGTTTCAGCAGTTCGTAACATAGCCAACAATTTAGTGGGTATTTTGTCTATCTCATTCATATTGTATCTTATAACAAAATGAGTATAGTTGTTGTTCAAAGATTGCAAGATCAAGTCAATCTGAGCTTCCGGACCAATCGAGAAACCCAAAGTATCAAGATACTCAATATAACTTATCATCTTTAGAACATGTGGTTGAACAGGTTCACGCTCTTCCTGTTTGCAAGCATACAGTGCTTTGCTCGTGTCGAACCTTTCTTGATGAGCTTGTCCCTCAAACATTTTTTGAAGGTGTTCAATCATCTCATAAGCATCCATATGCTCATGTTGTTTCTGAAGCTCAACACTCATGGTTGCCAGCATGAGACACGCAACATCATTTGCATCATCAATATGCTTCTGATAAGCATTTTGCTGAACACGAGTTGCATTCTCAGCAGGAGGAGCAGGTGAAGGAATTTCAATGGCGTAAAGCTTTCGCTCCTGCCTGAGGACAATCCTCAAATTTCTATTGCAATCAAGGAAGTTAGTTCATGTCAGCTTGTCCTTCTCAAGGGTTGCTCTCATAGAGAAGTTATTTGTGTTGTTTGTCATTAAATATCTACAATGTTTAAAATGCATATTAGATAGTTGCAGAAGTTTAATTATGTTCAAGTGATTATCATATACATTCATAATATATATCTCCCACTATTTTTATCAAATCAATAGCCCTAACTATTAATTCGGAAAGCATTTCATTAAATCTTTCTAGTGAGCCAAGATCCATATTTCATCCATGTTTTAAGATAACGTTGGCTAATACACCTAAAACATGACTATTTAGGTAGACAACATTAGTTGATTATATCAAATATAACTCTTGGATAGTTTGGTGGAACGACACTTTGTACACATTTATCCAATAAATCTCACCAAACTCTATGCCTCTAAACCCACAATCCTATTGTGATGATTTAGTTAAGTTAGACCCAATGTTTCAACAAACTAAGTCACTTACTTATCACGTCTTCCCATGATTGATAAAAGTACCTTGCTTTGGCAAACCCACTCCTTCTCAATCTAGATCTTGACGAGTATTAAACATTGAAGGTATCCAATTAACTTAATATGTATATAGGGATTTTAATGTTTATATGAACGATCATGATCCCATCATAAAGAGATTCTCAATTTTTCCTTGATCAAATAATCCATTTCAATATTCGTCAATGGTTCGATTTCCAGATCGTCGGAGAAGTCACAAGCGGTCTCACTTAAAACCCAACTTTCTTACGAATAATAATTCGCTTTTGACAAAATCTCCCCATATCAGAAAAAGAAAATTCATATTCAATACCGTGTTTCATAAACACAAGAATCTCATGATCGTTTGTTTAATTTTAAAATTTTGAATCGTTACAGATTTTATTTTTCTTAAGCAGGCATGGCATGAGTGTCGTATCTAATACATACATCATTCCAACACATACATATTTACACATGCATTCATATACATATATGTATTGTGCGTAAAATAAACGTGTTTGGTTATGGCCACATCCTATGTGATATTTCCAAGCTAATGGAATTATCAAGGTCAATCTATGGTGGTTTCAAATACTACACTATTACATGTCTTTATCTTCTTCATTACTCCATCATCTAGATTGCCTCCTAGCTTCCTTGATTCCAAGTCTCCATTGAACAATTACATTGAATAATAAATAAATCTATTCTAATGAAATTACAAGAAGAAATCGAGTTACATTCGAGATTTCAGAAATACCGAAGCCGTTTCAGAATTCGTATCGAATACGATTTCCATAACAAGAACAAACATGTATCATATACATACAACAATACACACAATCATCCCATGATTATACAACACATGAATATCATATATTCAAAATCATATAAAATATATATATCAATATATAGTCATGGCATATCATATATATGTTTACATACATAGAAAAACTATTAAACACGTAACCAAATACTCCCATTACACGCGTAGCTCTGATGCCATTGAAGGGTTTCGGGCATGAAAACACAGCGGAATTAACGTAAAAATAATAAAAATCGAAACCCAATCGCAGGATCCATGTATAACGTTGGATGATTATGGTGAAGAAGTCTGTACCTTAACAAAGCTTTCCGTATGATGTTTAATGGAGGTCCAGAAAAGATGAATCACAGCAGCCCTTTGTTGCAAAGATCTGCTCTCCAAAGAAGTCCACACGAACGCCCGGTCGTCCTACGATCACCAAAGTCGGTACTAGCCGAATTGTTTGTCTCTCTCTCTTTTTCTCTAGCCTCTCTTGATGTTGAGCAGCTAGGATTTTTCTCTAAAAACAAAATCTGATGATTAAACCCTAATACTATACATCATTATGTATATATAGGGAAGAGAGAGATTTTGGGACTAACCTTAATTCATGTGGTTTCCAAAACCCATTATGACTTTGAGTTATTATTATTATTAAATCTGAATTCTAATATAATTAATCAAGTCCCACTTAATTAATTCAATATTTAAATTCGAATAATAATAATACTTATTAAATCTGAATTCTAATATAATTAATCAAGTCCCACTTAATTAATTCAATAATTAAATTCGAATAAACAATAATATATTTAAATTCATAATTTAAATAAACCTCCGTTTTGACGTTCTTAGTGTGTGACCCTTTAGGTTATTATTATGTTGACAATAATTTTATTATCTAATAATAAAATTATAAACAATGAGCGGCATCTAGTAATACATCATTGCTACCCAAGTAACAATAATAATTGGTGATTCAATTAAACCTTTCGTGAATAATGTGTAATGTAATATAATCCTTTTAACCTTATATTATAGATCAAACTCGAGGCATGTATAGTGTGATCCTCTTCAACGTTTAATCTTGATTTCCTTGATCAATGAGTAGACTATTTAAACAAATCAATATTTGAGCATGACCATGCATTTCATAGTCTCACTCAATCAAGAGGCCAATAATATCACTCCTAGAATTGGAGGGTTAAATCCTATATCTATCATTCATATTTCCCATACAATTTATAGCATACCCAATGTCCACCTTTATCATTACCCGGTTAAAGGTAACTTTGAGTGTAATCAAAGTATATTAATTCTCGTATAGAAATATAATGATTTCAAGTCAGAGGATCATTACATCATTATCACTGTGAGATTTCTTATGACACTTATTAACATGTAGAATCTCACAGTGGGTCTTTCCAGTGTCATGTATTGATACATACACTTATGTTCTTGACTTTAGTATCACCATACCTATGACCAATGAGATGTGGTCATCTGTCAACAAACATACTAGTCTTATTGCATTATTACTGTCCTTAAATAATAATACTTGACTAGGGAATTTTAGGAATAAAATATTATTCATATAATCTCATTTTTAAGTCACATATTTAAAGATATATATTACGTATTAATATTCCAAGGACATTTATTATTTCTTTCAATTTATGACGCAGTAAATAAAGATATAATAAATATTAATTAAATAATGACATAACATAATTGTTTTCAATAAAACATTAAAAGTATTGTCTCCAGGAAACCAATACTAATAGGCCCAATAGTCTGGGCCTTCATGGCTTTTAGATTTACGTGTTGGGCCTTGTGGGCCTTAAATTTCATAGGCCCAAGTTCTAGATCTTTCATAGGAATTCTAGAACATAGATCTCTCCTCCTTTTTTTTAACCTTTGGGCCCTCGATCATAGGCTCCGTTGGATAAGCCCATTCACCAGTTGTACCGGTTGATTTGCCTTTCAATGGTCCTGTGACCTGGGATTCTCCGCTCATTGGGGATTTTAACGGTCATATGACCAGCTGGGTCACTTATATATGAGTAGTGTGAGGACTCTCACTATTCACATCTTCACTTCTCACTTTTAAATTTCTCAAGTATTCTCGAGCTCTCAAGCCTTTTCAGAAAACTAGCTTTTAGTTTCTTTAGGGGTATTTAAGTAAAGTCGATGGCTGACAAGAAGGCATCAAGATTGGCTACCATGACCGCGGGGTCTGTAAAGAGAGATAAACCCCTTCGCCGTATTTCCATTTTTTCTCCATACATATCCTTGCTAGATATGATAAACCAAAGGGGGAATGAGCACCCTAGTTTATCTCACCTTGACTCTTATGGCCATAGTAGCAAAAATATTTATTCTTACCGGGTAGATGATTACAATAGGCTATTTAAATTTTCTCATCGCTTTACCATTTCTTTGGTTGGGCCTGATAACGGAACGTGTCACTGGAAACCCAACCAACTATTTGTCTACGTAGATGCCCTGCTGGCGGGGCTTAGGTTTCCTGTGCATGACTTTATCCCCATTCTCTTAGTTGATGTGCAAATCAACCCTTGCCAAATTGCCCCCAACGGGTGGAGACTCATTCATTGTTTTATGGTTCTTTGTCTTGAAAAGAAAATAAAAATGACTATTCCTTTGTTTCGCAAAATTTTTCAATTTAAGAATTCTTCTAGCCTTTCTTTGGGTTGAGTTCACATAGGCCATAGGCCCTACCAACCCCATATTTTCGACAATTCCTCCATTCCTGATAACAACCCCAACTGGAAGGAAAATTTTCTGCAAATAAAATGGGAAGGGGTTGACTAGGGAACTCTCTTTAGGCCCTCCTTTGGGAAATTGGCCAACGGGAGTGCCGACTCTATCGTGCTCTCTGAGACGAAGCAAGCCGCATATGCTGCACTTACTCAGGTTGAGTCCTTGGAAGTTTCTTGGGTTATCCTGGATGAGCGAAGGCTAAAGGTCGTTGGCCTTTCCAGGGCCTCTAACAAAGGTACTAATTTTTAACTTAGATTTCCCTCACATTCTTTACGTTGTTAGGTTACTAACATTTTCCATATTTTACTTTTAGCTACGATGCAGATCAATGAATGGGCGATTTCACCAATTGACGAGACAGGTCACATGAAGCGGCTAAAGTTGAAGCAGGAACCTAGGCAGGTCAAGGATCCATTGGCATTTTTACAGCTTCACACCGAGCCTACTGAGGTTGAGGGAAGCGGGACTGCTAAAGCCCCATAATCCCAGTATTATAGACCAGGATGGAGATTCAGAAAGTCTGACATGGTGGTCGGGTGCACAGACCATGCAAAAGACTGGTCCCTCCACTCTATTACCCCTTGTGATTATAAGGAAATAGTGGTGGGACGCGACGAAGAGAGCAACCAGGCTCTTGGTGCCCAAGCACTAGCATTGGTAAGTCTTGTCTTCTATACTTTACACACTTAGCACGCATATGTCTTGGTTTTTCCCTGGTTTGTAGGTATTCCTATAGCTCACTTCTGGTTTGGTGGTTTTTCAGGCTAATGCCTACTTCAAGGCTTCTCTTCATCAGATCGAGTCGTGGAAGACTCAAGCAGAGAAGCATAAGAAAGACCTCTCTGTGGCGAATGCCAAGATTAAACATCTGGAGGAGGTGTTGGCCGAGAAGGAAGAACTGTTGAAGTTGGCTCAAGCTGAGGTGGTCGAACTCCGAGCCGATAAGAATGCCATTATTGATAAGTATATGGCTTCGAAGGAGTATCATGATTTGATACAAATTCACGATGACCTCCTCTATCCGGCCAACTATACCATTGGATGGAACGAGGCTCTTAAGGCTGTGTTGGACAAGCATCCGGGTTTGTTCAACCCGAGGGTGGATTTCAAGAGCCCTCAGTCAATTGAGGCCTTAAAATGGTTGATTGAGGCGTAAAAAGAGGAAGAAACTGACGTGGAGGATAGCCCTGACATCAGGCCAAAGAGGGCTCGTGAACCTACTCTTACTCCTTCTCCTCGTCGTGTTGTGCCAAAGAATACGGTTCTTGAGGCAACTCTTCAAGCAACCCCTCAGAAATCGGTTAAGGATAGCTCTTCTGGAGAGTCGAGTGAAGTCAAGGATGAGTCATCTTCCTCTAGTGGGGAAGAGTCTTCGGAGGAGGAGGAGTCAACCAAGTAGTTAGGATTTTTATTTCTGTATTTATTTTAGCCCCCAATTGCTTGTAAAAAGATGTTTGGCCTTCGGGCTTTTATTTATGTATTTGTGTTTTTCCACATTTTCGTCTTTTACTTTCCGCCTTTATTTTGTTTGTTTTTCATGTTTAACTTGAACATAAATAACAAATACTCGCGAGACTTGTAAAAGACTTAACGAAAATAACCAATACCATATGAGGAAAACTAAAAATATTCCTTATAAACTACCAAGTTTTCCAATGAAACTTAGTATTAAAAACATGCCTTGCCTTCGAGACTAATAAATCGACACTTAAACACTTTTGAAAATCAAATTCGAAAACCTAAACATAATATATTCTTAAGTTGGATGCATTCTAGCTTCTTGGGATTTCAACCCCTTCAAGGATTTGGAGCTTGTATGCGCCTTGCCCTGTAACTTCTTTCACTTGGTATGGTCATTCCCAATTTGGAGCTAGCTTGCCTTTGGGACCAGCACCAGACGCCTCGATCTTTTGCAGGACTAAGTCTCCTTGGCGGAAGAACCTTTCCTTGACTCTAAGGTTGTAATAGAATGAAGCTTTATTCTGGTTTTCTACAATTCCAGCGTTGGCTTCATCGTAAAGCTCATTTATCAGGTCTAGAGCTAACTTCATGCTTTCCTCATTGGTGTCAATCTGAAACCCTTGCACTCTTGGTGACGTCTAAGTAATTTCGACGGGCACCACTGCCTCAGCCCTGTAGGCTAGTTGAAAAGGTGTTGCCCTTGTTGAAGCCTTACAAATAGTTCTGTATGCCCATAAGATTGGGAGTAGCTCATCAACCCAAGTTCCCTGAGAGCGCTCAATCCTCTTTTTAAGTCCATTTAGGATAATTCTGTTGGCAACTTCAGCTTGCCCGTATGACTGTGGATGAGCTACTGAAGTGAAGCGTAGTTCAATGTTATAGTTTCCATAGTACTCTATGAAGTCCCTGTTGTTAAACTGAGTTCCATTGTCTATCACCAGGATTTGGGGTAACCCATACCTGCATATAACATTCTCCTAGAAGAATTGAGTCACATTGTTAGTATCAATCTTGGCCAATGGTTTGGCTTCTATCCACTCAGTGAAGTAGTCGATGATGACAATGAGAAACTTCCTCTGTGCGCTGGCCATAGGAAATGGGCCTAAGATATCCATTCCCCACATGGCAAAGGGGAGTGGAGAGTTGATGAATGTCAGCATCTCAGGGGGCTGCCTAACGATGGGTGCAAACCTTTGGCAGCGATCACATTTCTTAACATAAGCTTTAGCATCTTTAAGCATCTCAGGCCAATAAAATCCCAGCCTCATGACTTTATGAGCAAGAGCCCTACTTCCAAGGTGTTGGTCACATATACCTTCATGAACTTCCCTTAGGGCAGCTTCAGCCTCATGGAGTCTCAGACACTTTAAGTAAGGTATCACATATGATTTTTTATAAAGTATTCATTCTATGAGGGCATACTTCAAGGCCCTCACTGATAGCTTGCGTGCCTCCATGGGGTCAGTTTGTGTCCTCCCTGTTTCCAAGTAGAGTTTGATGGGATCCATCCAACATGCTTCAAACCCAATCAGGGCTACTAATTTAGCATCAATGCTTTAGGCCTTTAAAACCTGAAAATAAACACTGCCAGAGTAACTCTCAATCTCTAATGTTCAAATTTAGACAAGGCATCAACCTTCACATTCTCCTCTCTCTCGGGATATATTCAAAGTGGCATTCTTTAAACTGCGTGGTTTGAGCTTCAACAATTCTCAACTATTTCACCATAGTCTCTTCACGGGCCTCAAACTCCCCATTTACTTGAGAGATTACTAGCCTTGAATCGCCACATACCTTCAAGTTCTTCACCCTCAGGGTTCTGGCCAGGCCAAACCCAACTATCAAAGCTTTGTATTCTGCCTCCTTGTTTGTAGTTGGAAAATCCAACTTGATTGCATATTCGACAACAAACCCATCCGGGCTTTGCAAAACCAGGCCAGCTCCGCTAGTGTTCATTTTTGAAGCTCCGTCAAAAAAGAGGAGTACACAATATTCTTTGAGTTCTTCCTCTTTTTCCTTCTTCTCTCCAGTTTCTTTATCCTCTTCTTGCCCCCCGAATTCTTGGTTGGGAATGGTACATTCAACCACGAAGTTAGCTAGAGCTTGAGCCTTGATGACCATTCTTGGCTTGTATCTAATTTCGAACTCTCAAAGCTCAATAGCCCATTTGATTAGCCTCCCACTGGACTTGGGACTGTACAAAATGTTTCTCAGGGGCTGGTTTGTCAATACTTCAATAACATGCACTGGAAGTACGGGCGTAGCTTTCTCGAAGCCATTATTAATGCCAATGCAAACTTCTCAACCTTTGAGTAGTTCATCTCTGCCCAATGCAGAATCTTGTTAACATAATAAATGGGCTTCTGAACCATAGCTTCCTCTTTCACAATAACAACACT
Organism: Oenanthe sinensis; assembly: GCA_028671895.1. NCBI lineage: Eukaryota > Viridiplantae > Streptophyta > Magnoliopsida > Apiales > Apiaceae > Oenanthe > Oenanthe sinensis. Next base: position 4,574,905 of record CM053809.1, on the reverse strand, counting down.
CAGGGTTGAGCTAGAGATAACAAGGTACATGTATAACACTTTTTTAGGTTTTGGTTTGGCAAACAAGGGTGGCTCAGCCATATATTTCTTCAGCTCTTCAAAAGCTGCTTGACTCTCGTCATTCCATTCAAAGTTCTTGATCTTCTTGAGGGCCTTGAAGAATGGTAGACACTTTTCTCCAGATTTAGATATAAAGTGCCCCAGGGCTACTATCCTTCCCGTGAGCTTTTGGACATCTTTTACTGTCTTGGGGGGCTCCATGTCCAAGATGGCTTGAATCTTATCGGGATTGGCCTCAATGCCTCTTTTAGAAACCATCAGGCCTAGAAATTTTCTAATTCCTACACCAAAGGCACACTTGGTCGGGTTCAACATCATCTTGTGGGTTCTCAGAACTTCAAATGCCTCCTTCAGGTGCTCAAGATGATCGTCCTTGTCTAGGCTTTTGACTAACATGTTATCAACATAGACTTCCGTGGTCTTACCCATGAGGTGCTTGAAAATTTTGTTTACAAGCCTATGATACGTGGCTCTTGCATTCTTAAGCCCAAAAGCCATAACCAGATAACAAAAAACACCAAAGTCGGTGATGAACGATACCTTAGGGATGTCATCGGGGTGCATTTTAATCTGGTTATAGCCACTAAAACCATCCATAAAGCTAAGCATCTCATGCCCAGCCGTGGCATCTATCAACGTGTCTATCATTGGGAAGAGGAAATAGTCCTTAGGACAGACATCATTCAAATCTGTGAAGTCCACACACATTCTCCACTTTCCATTGCTCTTCCTGACCATCACAGGGTTAGCCAACCACTCAGGAAATTGAATTTCTTCAATAAATCCGGCTTCCATTAACTTTTCTACTCCTTGCTTAATGGCCTCTTGCCTTTCAGGAGCAAAACTTCTTTTCTTCTGCTTGACTGTTGTCCTTCTAGGATTCAGATTCAATTGATGCGTTATAAGCCTGGGGTCTATCTCTGGTATGTCGGCTGCTGTCCAAGCAAAGACATCTTTGTTATCTTGCAAGAATTAAACCAGCTGTTGTTTCAGGTCCATGGGAGCGAAGTCCTCACATATATCACCTTCTTGTGATATAGAGGATCCAGAGGAGCAGGCTCCAAGTCTTCTATGGGCTTACCCCTTCTTTCTTCTTGATCCCTAACATCCATGTCTTCGATAGGGAGAACCTGCCCCCCCCCCCTCAGTGCCATTAGGCTTCAAGGCGGCCACATAACAACTCTTGGCCATTTTTTAATCTCCTCTCTCTTCTCCCACTCCATTTCTAGTCAGGAATTTGAGATTCAGATAGTACGTAGAGGCTATCTCCTTGAAGGCATGTAGCCCAGTCCTCCCAAGGATTGCATTGTAGGTAGTGCTTGCCTTGATAACTAGGAAATTCAGCATTTGAGTGGAATGTCGAGGTTCTTCGCCCATAGTCATGGGCAACTGTATAATTCCCTCAATCCGAGATTTCACTCCATTGAAACCATCGATAGGCATGTTGGAGGGGGTCAATTGCGAATCGTTATATCCCATCTTCATAAAAGCATCATAAAATAGGATGTCTACAAACGACCTATTGTCTACTAAGACTCTTTTCATAGGAGAGTTTCCTACGACGGGAGTAATTACCAAGGGTTCATCATAGGGAAACCTCACCCTTTCCAAGTCAGAATTATCAAATGATAAAGAGACCTCAGTCCTTGCTCTCTTAGGAGGAAACCCTTGGGCTTTCCTCATACTTTCCTCGGCCTTAATATACTTTCCATCTCTCTCCTAGAGCTCATTCATACTCTCAAGGGCCCTCTTGGCTAATGATCTCCTGAAATTTTCGTGAGAAGTCCCTTGCTGTAAGGCTATCATAGCTACCTTCTGATCTAGATCGGGGACCTTCAAGGCTTCCTTCAAGAATCTGTTCATATAATCCCTCAAGGACTCACTCTTCCCCTGATACATGTTCATTAGTGAAGATGAGCTCTTTTCATGAGTCTTTTTGCTGATGAATTGACCAATGAAGGCCCTGCTTAGATCCTTGAATGACCCAACAGAGTTAGGGGGTAGACGACTGAACCACCTTTGAGCCAAACCGCTCAAGGTTTGAGGGAACACCCTACACTTGACGGCATCATTGACGGGCTGCAGCAATAGTGCATTAGAGAACGTGAGAACATGATTTGAGGGATCTCTCATTCCATCATAGGTTATAGGCATCTTAAACTTCATTGATATCTTCTTATTCATAATATTCTCAGTGAAAGGGGTAGTGATATCATCAAGATCTACAAGTGGCAATAATTCTTGGGGGTCAGCCCTAACATGACTTGTCCTTGTTCGCCTCTTGGTTGTGGCTCATCCAAATCTATCACAAGTGCGTTTCTTACCGACCCTTCAGCCCCCTCACCTCTGGGGCGCTGTCGCCTCGCTAGCGCCCTTTTCAGGTCTTTCCTCAGCCGCTGGGCTTCGAGGATGGGTACTTCTCCCTCCAAGGGGCTCCTTACCGGGTCGTCTCATTCGTGGGTTAATATCCTCGTCAGACGATTCATCATCATTGGTAGAGTAAAGTCCTGAGAAGTCCCGACTCATTCATCGCGAGACATAGTGGGGCAGTAGCCCTTGCTCATAAGAGGGCTCATAGTTTCTCGGGAGTCCGTAGAGAGGGTCGGGAGTTATAGCGAACGAGACCTGCAAGGTAGGAGGAGCGATAAAAGTTGTACCAAGGGGCAAAATTACCTATAGTGGAGGAACCGAAGCATGGATAGACACATCGGGGTTGGAAGGACGAACGACGATGTTGAGGGGCCCGACACGCCAGGTACTTTCTTCAGGGACTCCAACGGAGGAGGTTGGAATAATAGATCCTTGTTCATGCGCCATAGCAGGGGGAACGTTGGTGTCAACAGTGGTGTTAGGGATCTCTCCTTCGAGGGTGCTCGCGGTACTTCGTGTTCTTGCCATGGTTGTTATTCAATTCCCATAGACGGTGTCAAATGTTACAGATTAAAAACTAGGTGTATTTAATATGTAATTAATGCTAGGGTTTGAGAGACTTACGAGCTTTAATGATTGCACTAACATTTCGTGACTAACTCGGGTCCTCGTTAACTGTCTACGTATCTCAATGGGGGTGAGAATCAAGTCAAAACACGTAGTTCTAATGTTGAGGGGTTAGGCCCTTTATATAGGCGCACAAGGGACTTGGAATCATATTAGAATTTGGAGAGTTGGTGGTCGTGTCTCATAGTGAAAAGGTTGTTGAAACTTCCTAGGAATGAGGGTCCTCATTGGACTCTTCCCATGCTAGTTTTTCTAGATCCTTATAGGATGAGGGCCTTCAGCAGGCTTTTTGAGCCTTTACTGAGCCTTTATTAATTAATTACGAAATTAGTTAATAACAAAGGTTTACTAGGCCTATGGCTTCAAAAGAGCTTGTGGGCTGGACTTACAAATCCAGTTGATCTTTGGATTACAAATCTAGTTGATCCTAGGATTTATTTTCCTAGTTCGTTTTAAGAGCCCAAGCCTTTGGTCCTCACTAGGTCTAATAACTGAAATAATAAATACTATTTTTATTATTTCTTCAGGGCTATTTTTACCCATATCACTTATATTTTTTGAAATTAGCGGTAGATAGCATAGAAAATAAAATTACTATTTAATATGATTTTCGAGGAGTCTGATATGAATAATTTTGTACATGGAGTACATTTGTCTGAATGTGTCCATGTGTTGGTATCTCTTTTCTTCAAAGCCTCATTCGAAGCCTGTCAGCAAGTTCATCTTTCTTTGATAAGATACTAGATTAGTCAGCAATCCAAGTTCCAGCTGGTCTGGGTGGAAGCAGGTGGCAGGGCTTGCTTAACCAGACCCTAGTCGAGAAATGCTTTGTCAGCGATCGCCCTAACCAGATGAAATGGAAATGGACAGTTTCCCCCCTTTTTATTCCCGATCCAATATTTGTTCTCAACCGTCGTGTAAAAAAAACGAAGGGTCATGCCGATACGACTGAATATGCGTTAGAAAGGTAAATCCCTCCCCTATGACACCAAAAACCGGGCCCCGCTTAGGTCGGAAGCCATCCCAGCCCGACGAGTTTCAGTCGTCGTGGTCGATGGGGAAGAAATAAATGAATGAATGTCCTTTTGGGAAAATGTTGAATAAAACTGTAGATATGCCGGTTTGAAGATTTCGAGGGATAGGATGAAGGAGGGCTAAAATGTTTTCCCTCTTCTCCTGTAGGAGAACCCTGTAACTGACTGTGCTGCTAAATCTTTTAGCTTGTGCAATTGCAGGAGAGAGGGGTCCTTATGAGCTCACCCCGTACAAGAGTTGGCTGATAAAAAGGCAGTTCATCAAGCCTTCTGTCAGCGAATCTTACGATCTCTCATAGAAATATTCTAAAAGAATTTGGGTGAGACCATGCCTTGGAGAAAATAGAAAATAGAAGTCAAGCGGTCTAACCCCCGGGGCGGACCCCAACCGAAAAACGCTAGACGAACTAATGGCAAGCGAGATCGAACAGTTTCAATTTCACTACAAGATTTGCACTTGTCCAGTCCAGGACAAGTACGTAGAGATCTTTGTGAGGGTCATCAATTTCACTACAGGATTTGCACTTGTCTAGTCCAGGACAAGTGCGTAGAGATCTTCGTGGGTTCATGACGAGTGGGCATGAATTGTAACCAAACTAAAGTAAGTCAATCACGAATTCCTGAACCGTAAAGATAACCCCTGTAAAGTCAAATAAAAAGTCTCGCCTTCAATCATAGGTGAGCGGTGGCCTCTCAACCAGTAATTAAGATGTGAGCTGAATTGGAGCTAGAGTAGATAAATAGGTGAGAGATGGGTACCATGCTCCAAGAATAGATGACGGAAGCACCAAATTGTTAGATCTCATTTGGCATAGCCTTAATCGTTTTTCCCAGGGTTTCGGTATGTATTTATTTTTACCTTATTGGCCTCAGTTTTATATTTATGTTTGTACTTCAAATTTTACGCAAATTTTCTTCTATGTTATTTGTATTGATATTCGATGTTTGATTAATTATTTGCAGAAAAAACGAAAGTAAGTGTTGCCGGAAAAAAAAAGAGTTGCAGAGAGTGCAAGCTTTATTTAATAAATTTTATGTTTAGGGATCTTGGCCTCGTTTCCCTTCTGATTGGAGGAAACCACAATAAATCTAATATTTATACTATTGGGAGCTTTGCATACAATATTACAATGGAGGGAAGAAAATAGAAACTAATTGTTGGCTACGCCATAAAAGAGAGTATATGAAAAAATAGTTACATCTGTACTACCAGTCTACCAGAAGGAGCAATATTTGTTTCTTTCCCATTTCTTATAAGTTGACTACAAATTCTCAACCTGCAGGCTGCATCGTAAGTTACAGAAATTAGTTGGCTTTAGAAGTAGGAGACTAAAATGAGATCCAAAATTCCCAACCGGACGATGTATGAGGCTAAGGCCAGTTTCAATTACCAGTTGATGAAACGCAAGCCCTTTGCAGAGTTATTTCTATGCAAGGAGAATTTGATTTTGTAAATCTGAAAAGGATTTTACATCCATTCCCCATAACCTGCATGAATCAGTGATTATTTAAACAAAGAATATCCTTAAATTTCTTAAACTTATGTACCTCAGAACTTGCTTATACAAGTGACCAGTTAAGTTAAATTTCTCCGTCACAAGGTAAACATGTAATGGAGATGTGGCAAAGATATGAGAAGTAGGACTTGTCTTGGAAAATCACGCTAAACTTACCAGCAGTGGATCCCAACAGCACTGGCTCCCAACTTGTCAGCCTTCTCATCATCTCCAACATGTATTGCTCTACCGGCTTCCACATTTACCCTGTCTAAAATATTGCCAAAAAATATTTCTAAAGTAACCCGTTTCAGAATATTCATGTTCAGATGCATATGTGAGGACCAGTGAAGCAGTATATAAGATTCTCTAATATTGTAGACAATGTAAACCCCCTATATAATTACATAATAAGAAAATCAAACTTGTGATTCCATACATATACCTAAAGCTGCTTTAAATATCATTGCATCTGGTTTTTCGTATCCAACCTCCGAAGATATGACAACAGCATCAAACTTGGGTCATATTAGAATAAGTACTAACCATTGTGACCATCTATTCTGTTTGGGAAGGCTACAAAATACTTCAAATTTTGTATACTACTAGACATTTCTTCTGTTAGTAATTAACCATTCTTCTTTCTGGATAATGACTTGAAAATAATACAGAGTAATTAATTACGCACACCTATGATGGCTCTGGTGAAGAAGGTGGACAGTGTTTAGGTTGAGGGGCATTTCAAACCTCTCCGAGAGCATGACCTCAAATGGGAATCCATCGAGACACCGAATCACGGTAGCTGATTCACATAGGTTGTGGTCACTGCAGGTTGGAAGTTGGGGTATCGGGTGAGCTGCACTAGGCCTGCAGTTAGGACTTAGAAGTGTGTTTTGTGGTTGTTACTTGTTAGTACTTTCAAAACTTGTAGAATGTTTTATTGTCTTCTTTGTTTTTTTTTAAAGCTGATTTTTATCACACTTATTTTCATTCATTAGTAATTTGCACACCTACAGTTTTGTATATTGTTTTTTTTCCTTAGTTCACTTGGAAGTTGGAACTGTGGGGTTTTACACAAAAAACTTATCTACTGTTATTAGGCATAAGGTTCGCCCACGTCTAACCTCCTTCCCCCAAGTAGCACATGCTGGGTATGTTTGGTTTGGTTCGTATTGGATGATGAACCAAACTGCATCTTATAGGCTAATGACAAGTATCATGGATGATATAAGGCTTCTATGATAGTGAACAATATAAGCTATTAAAGATATCAAGAATCCAATAGTAAGTTTACAGCAGCAGTAAGAGGCTGGACAAGTGATGGTATCGATGCTTACAGGTCTACAACATTCAAATCCTTCAATAGCTTCCTCAAACGATTATCAAAGTTGGATACGACAGCCAATTTAACTGTGACATAGTGAGAGATATTAAATGATCAGTACATATTTTCAAACAGCAAGTTTCCAATATATATTCTCCAACAGATAAGAATGTACTTAATAAATATAACCTCCAGCATCTTTCAATATGACTATTGTTTCATGGGCTCCAGGTGGAAGAGACCATGCATCACCAGTTGCATAGTACTGACAAAAAACAAGCAGCGGTATGAGAATCCAACATTAGCAGTAACAGGAGACATGCCATGATGATATCCTAACAATATTTTGCGGTCGACTGAAAGTGTCAACACACGCGCGCGCATGTGTTTGTATATTTGATAGAATTTGGAGCACTGAACGAACTCAACACACTGTTCTAAAGTGCAATTAAAAAATTATTATGTTTGATTACCTGGTAAACTTCTTCAAAATAATCGTCTCTGGCACACCCCGTGGCTTCAGAAACTACCAGCCTCCAGAATGGCCTTCCATCTCCCTGTTATTAACATGGATATACATAAGGTATTTTACATCTGCATATTTCTTGCCATATCTGTGTGGGTAAAACTTAAATAATTTCAAGGTTACTTACCCATAAATACCTATATTGCTACGTCTTTTGATAATAATAAACTTCACATTTCCATAGCTCTAATTAAATTTTTAGCACATTTTCAACCAGGAGAATGAAAATCTAAATAACGATCAGGCCCTTAATGTAAGAATGTTTAGATGACGTATATTAGAATGCATGTGCATCATAGTAATCCGTATGATGTAAATTCCACCTAAGTACTTTAATTAGTAAAGAACATTATAGCATAAAGTATTAAATCAAACAAAACTACAAGAATGAAATGATGATCTTCAATATTTTAAGATTAAAAGAGAAGCATAAGTAAAGATGCATAAGAAGAATTGTTTTTTTTGGCCACCGACTTTTCTTTTGACAAGGCTTAAACCCTAAGCCCCCACCTAATGGGGTTGAGAAGAACAGAAAAGAAGAAAGAAAAATCATTTCACCTGGTATCGAAGTTTTTCAGGCCACGGTGCAGAAAAGGCTCTTTTAAATCCTTGCTTTATTTCAGCAGGGGACATACTCAGACCTGTCAATGCCACTAAATTTAACTTCTCCGAATGCACAAACTAACATCAAAACTGAATATTTACATATTTATATCTGGCTAATCATCTCGCAAACTCAAACGAGATTCAAAAATAAAAAAAGCCAGTGAATACAAACAAATTGCGCATAAATATATTTGATAATTGAACTTTCTAGTTCTCCTAAAACCTCACCGTGTTAGGACGAGAACTTATCAGGATATCATATATCTTTAACACCTTCCAAATTTACTAATGTTCAATCCTAGTGTCCAAATTAGATTATAGAGAATATCAAAAACGAAGAAAATTAAAAAAGAAAAAAAGAAAAGAACTAACCATATTGGAGACCAATAGAAGAGTAAATATCTTCAACAGGATGAGCCAACTGCAAAAGGGTACCTCCAGCATCTAACAACAATGCATCATACTTTCTCTTCAGTGTGCTAACCCCTACAATTACAATTCATGTACACCCATATATATAAGAGCTTAAATTTTAAAAAAAATTAATCTTTTTGTTGATAAATACTCAAACTTTATTATAAAAAAAAGATTATAAACTGACCCGTATGAATTGTGTTGGCAGCAACAGTAGATGATGATGAAACATAATAATTTCGAATACCCAGAAAAGGATTGTTGTGTATCTTCAAAATGGATGGTTTAAATTTAAGAGCTCTGAAGAGACAAGTTGCGTCCATTAATGTGAGTCGACTAGGATGAGTCAGGACTCGTTCCGTAATCACTAACCCGAGGCGACCCTCAAGAAAACCAACACTAGAGTCCCTCTGATTAATTGTCTCCGATTATTTTTTTGTTGAATTTCTTCCGAGAATCGAGAAAGTCAAGAAGAAAAATGTTTTAGAGCTGAATCAGCTGATGTATTTCATTTGATAGGATTTGTTATTCGAACTGAATTTGCGGCCCAATTTATTATCCGTTTATCTCTTATATATATTTTAAAATTCTTTTTTCATACTTGTACTCGGTGGTTATTATTTATGCTTGTATATATAAACATACGTGTACACAGAGTCAAATAGAGAAATGGAGTAACTCGTATTTATATTAATTATATAGTTAGTAATAATTATATAATTAATATATGTATTTTATTTCTTCTAATAATAATTGAAATATGAGTAATAATAATATAAAATATTATATTATTATTCTACTTCTATTAGGTATTTAAAAAATTAGAATAATATATATATAAGTTATATATTATTCAAAACCTATCATACATATTTTTATTAGAGCCGCTCTTGGAGACTAGGGTTTGAGGAGAGGAAACATTAGAAACCAATTCTGGTGTTCTTCAATTGATCAAGGCGAGGGATTTTGATTTCTTTTTCTCCATAACCATATCATGTTCATCTTCTTATTTGTTTTGCTGAAATTTGTATTATGACAAAATCTGCAACTCAGGTTTGTTGTAAAATTCATAACTGATTCATTTATAATTCGAATTCGTTCATTCTTTACATTTTGGAAAGCTTGTTTCGATATCTACAACTTTGGTTTAAATCATATTTCGCAAAATCAGAGTCTAACTATGTGCAAAATCGCATTCTTTGTTACCCTTCAGATTTAGGACGTGAACGATTTTTCGAACGTTCTAAAATTCACTATAAATTGATCGTATGTGGTAAAATTACTCATGATATCAATCTGGAAAGCTTATGATATAATATGTCATTCTCAATTATCATAAAATTATGATTTTTAACAATTCTAAAACAACTTAAAATGCTCTTAAATTTTAAATTGTCTAGTATAGTTGAATTGAGATCAGATTGTTTTCATTGCCTAAATTGTCCTTTTATTTAATCCAGTCTTAAATAATTTCTGTTGTGATACTTGAACTTCAAAAATTCATAACAGATTCGTTATCTGTTCGTTTCTTGTGAATCTTATCATTCTGGAATCCTTGTTGATTGTGCTTTGATTCTCTAGAAGATCACTGTTTCAAAAGCTCAACCCATATGTTGTTTAAATTAGAATTAGTATAAATTGTACATTTCAATCCTCTTTCAACAATCAGATTTAATTGTTTATTGGTATTTGACTCATCTTTTTCGTTCTTATATTCTTGGATACTTATTAGTTATTTTAGATAATGATTCGATGTTATTCCTTAAGAACAATGTCAATATTTGTAGAAGGGGGGTTGAATACAAATATTAAAACTTTTCATATGTTATAATATTTGTTCTTGAGGATTTGACTTAGTGAGAATATGTTGGAACAATTTAAGACTGAAAAGTAAATTAAGCAAAGAGTTTTAAAATTACTGATGGATTGATTTCTCCATCAGTGTATATTTTTGCTCAATTTTCTAGGTTAAAAGAAACCTAGCTGCGTTTTTACAAGATTAGAAAACGAATCAACTGTTCTTACAAATGTGCTCTCAAGCTTGAACAGTTGATTCTTGAATTTGTCTAACTTCTTTTCTAAAAATGCTGCTACACTTGTTTATATAACACAAGTGAACTTTTACAATACCTAATCTAGGATTGTTTCTACCTGCCTTTCTTCTACCTATTTCTTTAAAAAAAAGGTTTAAAAAGACAGCTTCTGATTGAGTCTTCACAGTCATTCTAGACTGTCTTCCATAGGTGTGCTTTTGTTCTCTGGATCTTCAGCAGATATTCTTTCTGTGTGTTGTCACACTCAATTGATAGTTTGCTGTTAAGCATATCAATTGATCCATCTTTTAATCCATCAACTGATGTTCTTCTTCGATTGATCTTTATATCCATCGATTGATAAAAGATGACTTATCGATTGATAGATGTTATCAATCGATATATCAATCGATGGGTCTTCACATCAGTTGATGGTCTTCAATGCTTGACTTGGCTTCTTCGATTGATCCCTCATCCATCGATGCTTCAATATCAATTGATCATCCTTCACTTGTGTAATTTCCTGTCTTCACATAATTACAATTTAACAGTTTAATTCACACATCAATTGATGATCTATATCAATCGACTCCAACATCAATTGATGAACAAAATATCAATTGATTTACACCTTATCGATTGAAATAGACTAAGTACACCTATGCTACAATCCAAATTATCAGTTGATTCATATAAACACTTCAACTGATAAATGGTTTCCTGATCAATTGATATTTATAACTTTCATATCAATTGATCAGTTACATCAAACTAAATTTCTATGATTCTAAGATTAATGTTATCATCAAATCACATGTAGATTCCTAACAATCTCCCCCTATTTGTGTCTGTGTTATTTACAGGCATAAATCTACTTGATGATAACAAAAAAACCTTTAAAAATTTACATTTAGATAAAATCAAGAAATTTAATTGGCACATTAGTTTTGGAAGTACCATATTGATAGATAACTCCTGCAAGCAGCTTCAGTGTCTTCATAATTTACTTATTTCCTCTTCCTTCCCTTCTCTGCATTTTCCTTTAGTTGCCTCATGAAAGAACTTCTCAAGATTGTTTCATCTCTGTCAGTTTCTCCAAGTTGCCTCATAAGATAGTGTATTTCTTCATCTGTGATTTTGTCCAGATATTTGCAGATATCAAAGAACTTTGTGTTGCCCTCTGTATCTATAAAAATCATGGCATATTTTGGCTCCAACACTACCTTTTTGACCTGTGACTTCCATATCTTCAGAGGTGAATCAGGTTCAGCTTCTGCCTTGGATCTCCTTAACCTTGAAATTTACTGTTGAATTTCCTGAGCAATTGTTATGTTGAGTTTGTACTTTCTGTTGAGTAAAGGAAGAATAGTCTTTAAAACATTGTAGCTTTGCTTCATTATCACCTTTAATGAGTAGAGGATTTTTACTCCATTTTCATACTCCAACCTCATTGATTCTTCATGGTTAGAGGTTGCCGGGTGAGTCCTTACTCCAATTAATCCCTTTTCATTGATTACTGGTATTCCCTTCAAATTGTATCCTTCAATTGTGACTTCCTCCTTGATTTCTTCTTGTTGACCCTGGAGATTTTCCTGAACCACTATTTCTTGAGTAGGCCCTGGCCTTTTCTTGGCCATTGAAACTTTTCTCTTTTTCCTCAGTGGCTGGTCTATTAATTGTTCCTCCATTTTCCATTCCAATTCTATTTGCCTTGCTATCTCCTCATTTTCTTTTTCCCTTTTGACAGCATCTGACAATCCTGTTGAAATGGCTTCTTGAAGAAGCTTCTGGCCAACTGGCTCTTTTCTCTTCTTCTCTTCTTCAATCATTATGGCTTTTCCCTTTTTCTTCTCTTTAAGGGCTTCTTGATCAACTGACAAAAAGGCTTCAGCATCTGAGTTGCTTTCCTTGGCATCCTTTTGTGCATCATCATTTATTTTTCTTGTTTGAGCAATGAACTCATCCAAGTCTCCTTTTTCTACTGCCTCTATTACTAACTCAGTGCTTCTCCTTAGATCTTCAATTCTTTTCTTTTCCCTCTCAATCATTGATTGAGTTTCTTTCTCCCTAGAAATTCTCATAGCTTCAAGATCATCAAACTTCTTGAATTCTCTCTTTTTCTGTTCTAAGTCATCTTTTGGAGAATTAGATGACTTAGTTCTCTTTGAAGATTGATTGTCCCTGTTACTTCTGCTTTTATCTCTTCTGTGTGCAGAACTGCCAATACCACTGGACTTGTCCTTTCCAGATCCACTTATGTTACCACTGCCTTTGCCATCACCACCAACATCATCTTTCTTCTTTGTATTCTCCCCCTTTTTCTTATCATCAAATAAAGAGGGTGGTGGAAGTCTGTCAAGAATCCTTTGAAGAATGGAAGAATGTAGATTTTGACTTCTGAGGATATCATCCATTTTCTTCTCTAGAGACCCTACTCTTGTCTCCAAAGATGCAAAATTCATGGATTCCTTGGAAAGCTTGTTCTTGATGCTATTCATGGTGTTGAACGGTAACTTTTCATCCAATCTTCTGTCTATTGTATCCTTGATTGTGGAGATAGAGTTCTTGATGATCTCCAGTTCCCTTCTTACTCCTGTAACTGTCATCTTTTGGATCTTCATTGTGTCCCTCATGTAGTGAGCAATTCTTCTTTGTGCAGGATCTGCAATTTCTTCTTCCACCATTGCTCTTCTGTATTGAGACAGAATTTCAGTTTCAGCAGCTTCTAAGGAACCATCAATAGTGCTCATCCATGGTTCCTCATCAGAATCCCTCTCCAACTCTTCAGGTGTCATATAACAAGTGTCTGTTGTATTGGCAATGCTTTCCTTCAGATTCCTGGTCCTTTGTTCTGTATGCTCAATTCCCAAAAGTTGTTCTGCAGTCCTGTTACTTGAAGTTGCCAACCCTTGATATTGAGGATCAGGATGAATGAAATTCCTTGGATCCAATTCACCAGCATCTATTTCTTCTTCAAGGTCCTTAAGAACTCCACTCCCACTAGCTTCTGCATCATAGGCTCCCCCTATCTGTTTTACTCCTTCCTCTTCTTCTTCTGCCATCAGATCATTTTCCAATTCTTGTGCAAATTGAAGAATTGTTTTATCACTCTCACTCATCTCTCTATTTTGCATCAGGATCTCATCCTGGAATCTCACCTCTCCCTCACTTATTTGTTGTGCACCTTCTAAGGTGGGGCCCTCAAGTGTTTCACTCTAATCCCTGGAAGAAATAGGAATGTTTTTGCTCACTTCCTCTCCTTTTGCCAGGTTACAATCCTGCCTCTCACTCAACTCACTCATTCCTAAGAGTGTTTGGGCAACATCAATTGATTGATCATCAATTGATGTATTGACAATATATGTTGAAGTGGTGTTTGGGACATCCATCGATTGATGCATACCCATCGATTGATCTTGAGTATCGATCGATGGCTTATCAGTCGATGGCTGAATATCAATTGATGAAGGAACATCAATTGATGGAGAAGAAACAGTTGAGATAATTTGTGAAGTTATGTTTGAGATGATATTGGAAATAGAATCCTGAAAATTCTGAGAAGAAGATTCAGGAGAGAGTGTTGGCTTCTCCTTGAAAAACAAAGAAGGAGAATCTGAAAATGTTCGATAATCTATCAAAACATTTTCTGAAGAAGTTTGAGATGGGGAAAGAAGAATAGAAGAGATAGGAATTGAAAGAGAATGGGGTTGCATCTCATCATTTATATGAGATGCATCAAACAGACTTTGTGAAGGCTCCACCACAGTTTCCTGTGGTTTTGCAGTGTGTGATTCCCCAAGTGCAAAGGTGACTTTCTTTCCTCTCCTCTTATATGGGGTTAATGGTTTGGACTTTGTGTCCCCAACTTTGTGTTAGTGTAGGTGCCCTAGAGGCAATACAATGTTTCCTTTAATAAACCTTTATGTCATTTGATTATTCAATAAACGTATTTATTATGACTTTAATTACTGCGATATATTTGTTAGCATAATAAATGTCCTTAGAATCATGATACACGTTATATAGTTTAAGTACATGACTTGAATTTGAGATTATATAATATATCATATTCTTAAGTGTCCCTAGTCGAGTATTATTATTATAGGACAATAATAATACATAAATAGACTAGTATGTTGTTTGACAGATAATCATATCTCATTGGTTATAAGTATGGGGATACTAAAGTCAATGCATAGGTACATGTAGGAGTACATGGTACTGGACAGACCCACAGTGAGATTCTTCATGTTTAATAAAGTCATAAGAAAGACTCACAGTGATAATGGTGTAATGATCCTCTGACTTGAGATCATTATATTTCTATACGAAGATTAATATACTCTGACTACATTAAAAGTTACCTTTGACCGGGTGATGATAAAAGTGGACATCGGGTATATCATGAGTCGTATGAGAAATATGAATGATAGATAAAGGATTTAACCCTCCTATAATTAGGAGAGATATTATTGGCCTCTTGATTGAGTGAGACTATAAAATGCATGGCCGTGCTCAAATAATGATTTGTTTTTCATAGTCTACTCATGGATCAAGTAAACCCGGATTAAATGTTGAAGAGGATGACTAAACACATGCCTCGAGTTTAATCTATAATATATTTGGTTGAAGGGATTATATTACACGGAAACATTAATCATGAAAGGTTTTATCAAATCACGATTTAATTATTGTTTAATTGGATAGCAATGATGTATTACTAGATACCGCTCATTGTTTATAATTTTATTGGAGAATAAAATTATTGCTAATTAAATAATAGCCTATAGGGTCACACACATAGAGCACCTAGTGGAATAGTTAATTTAAATTATAGATTTAAATTAATTGATGATTATTTGAATTTTATTATATTAATTAAGTGAGACTTAATTAATTAAAATAATATAAATTCGAATTTGAATAATTGTATTTCTGCCAATAATAATTAAGTGTGACTTAGTTATTAATTAAATAATAAAAGCATGTTTTATTATTTAATCATATGCCTACATGGGTTAGGTTTTGCTGAAAAGGCCCATTAACCAATCATTATAAATAGATAATGATAGGTTAAATGAATGGTACGTTTTTATATGATAAAACCCTAGAGGCAGAGCAAGGAGGCAGCAAAGGCAGTCATTCGAATTCATCAAAGGAGGCTAGTACATCCATCCCGTGATCAAGATCGTGAGACGTTCTTGAAGGTGCTCGTGTGGATACCATAGAGGTGCTTTCGAGAGGAAGACACAAAATCGTGATAGCAAGGATCTCCGTTGAGTTCGTGAAAGTCAGGACAAGAATAGGTATGATTCTGTTTACCATAATCCGTCAAGTCTTATACATGATCTTGCGTTAGGGTTCCGATTTTTTTTTGTTATTTTTACGTTTATCCGCTGCGTTTTATGCCTCGGAACCCAACACTTTGTTCTGTGCCCCTGGTTGTGGGCTATTTTCAATACTGTCATCCTTTTGAGAGGATGGCAATAGGAATGTGGTGTTTTCCATATTTACATCCACAGTCTTTTGGGAGACTGTGGAGTGGCTTGGCTGAGGTTGCACACCCTCACTCTCCTTATCCTTCTGGGTTTTTTGATGTTCCCCAGTTCCCTCACCACCTAAATCCTCCTCTAGTCTATCTACCAAAACATTTGATTTTCTTTTCTTTGTTTTTACAACAGCAGGTTTTTGGGAACCTGTTGAGGATGGTTTCTTAGATTTGGATTTAGAGATTGGTTGTGTGACTTGGGCAGGAGGGTTGGGGTCATTACTACCACCCTCCATAGTCACAGAAGGCAAAGAAGAATTAGGTTGGGAAGAGTTTAAAGTAGAGACAAATACCTGAACAAAAGGGGGATAGATCAATTCCACATTGCTGTGAAGATTGATCCTTACCAGGTCTTTAAAGACCCTTTTGTTTTGAGTCCAGCACTCAAGGGTTTCAGTTTCCCTGCAAAACTCAATTTCTTTGACCAAGTGGTTAATTATAATCATGATAAATCTAGCATAGTATATATGATTAGATCTATCATGCTTCTTTCCTAACTTAGCAGCAATTTTAGATAACAATATAGAAGAAAAATCATGATATTCATCAAACAAAACACTATATGCTATCTGTTGCATGCTTGAAGTTATGGCATCAAAATTACTAATTTTACCACTAAAGCATTTTATTATTGCATCAAAGAAATAAGACCATTCTCTCCTAAGGTGTTTTCTAACTACTTGTCCTAAATTGATATCAGGATTTGCATAATTAACAGCCCTAAGCATGTTTCTAATATCTGATTCACTAGGCACATTATCAGTATTATTAACAGGCAAATCTAAACATTCATTTAAAATTAAAGTAGTAAGAATGTACTCTTGTCCTTTACAGTTGAACTTGATGCTCGAGAAGTCATCGGCAACTTCTGCAGAGGACCAAAATTCTTCCACCAAATTGCAGATTATTGTTGGTGCTTCCTTCAATGCTTTCTGTATCTTGCCACTTCCCAGGAATTGCATCAATGGATGAAATTCCTTTGAAGCCTCTTCAACAACCGTGCATGCCACAAAATTATTCAATTCGTAGATGAACCCTGCTTGAGAGATTTTCTTGGATGAAGATGCCATTTCCTTGAGTAGAAGATTAGTAGTACAAAAGCTTTGAAGATATTAGAAGAGTTGAGTACTGAGAGACAGAGGGTTGTGATTAAGTTCGTAGAATGAGAGAGAGAGAAAGAGTTAGAGAAATTGTTAGTAAAAATGTAAGTAAGAATGAACAATATTTTAATCTCATTATTTATATTTACTAATTTCTCAATCAATTTCTTACTCAAAATAGAACTTAATCGACCGTTAAAAGAAAATTAAAGGTAAAAGTTACCTATTTTGGCAATTGGCTGTTATACATACATGAATATACGTATTAATCAATTGATAAAATAAGTAATCAACGGCTAAATTTTGTACAGATCGACTGATGACATGGACCAATCAAATTCCAGGTCTTCGATTGATAGCAATCTTATCCATCGATAGGTACATTTATCCATCGATAAATAAATATATCATCAATTGATATATTTATCTGTCGACAGCTTCAGATATCCATCGATAAACAAATATATCATCAATTGATATATTTATCTGTCGACAGCTTCAGATATCCATCGATAAACAAATATATCATCAATTGATATATTTATCTGTCGACAACTTCAGATATCCATCGATATGTAAAAATGTTTATCAGTTGATTATTGAAGAATCAATAATTTAACATAATCAATGGCTAAAATTAATATTAATACATAACTTGTTAGACATTTAAAGGATTAAATATAATTAAGCATACCTAAATCACAGACTAATCTATTGAAAGTAGATTCATCTAGTGGTTTGGTAAAAATGTCTGCAAGTTGTCTTTCACTAGGGACAAAATGTAATTCAACTGTACCATTCATTACATGTTCCCTAATGAAGTGATACCTTATGTCAATATGCTTGGTTCTGGAATGTTGCACAGGATTTTCTGTTATAGCAATGGCACTTGTATTGTCACAGAAAATAGGAATCTTGTTCAAGTTGAACCCATAGTCAAGTAGTTGATTCCTCATCCATAAAATTTGTGCACAGCAACTTCCAGCTGCAATGTACTCAGCCTCTGCAGTAGATGTAGAAACCGAATTATGCTTTTTGCTAAACCATGACACAAGCTTATTTTCTAGAAATTTACAGGAGCCTGTTGTACTTTCTCTATCAATTCTGCAACCTGCATAGTCTGCATCTGAATAGCCAATTAGATCAAATCCAGAATCTCTAGGATACCAAATTCCAAGATTTGGAGTTCCTTTGAGATATCTGAATATTCTTTTTATTGCAATCAAATGAGATTCTCTAGGATCAGCTTGAAACCTATCACAAAGACATGTAGCAAACATTATATCTGGCCTACTTGCAGTTAAATAAAGTAATGAGCCAACCATGCCTCTATAACTTGAAATTTCCACTATTGCTTCCTTATTGTTTAATTCAAGTTTAGTTACAGTGGCCATGGGTGTTTTTGCAGATGAACATTCATTTAAATCAAATCTCTTTAATAAATCAGAAATATATTTGGTTTGATTTATGAAAATACCATCTTTAACTTGTTTGATTTGCAAGCCAAGAAAGTAGGTTAGTTCTCCCATCATGCTCATTTCATATTTACTCTGCATCAACTTAGCAAACTTTTTACAAAGTTTTTCATTAGTTGAGCCAAAGATAATATCATCTACATAGATTTGAACAAGAATCATAGAGCCATTTACATTTCTATGAAAGAGAGTTTTATCAACAGTACCTCTAGTGAAGTAATTCTCAATCAGGAATTTAGACAAAGTGTCATACCAGGCTCTAGGTGCTTGTTTTAATCCATAAAGTGCCTTGAGAAGATAGTATACAAATTCGGGATGAACAGGATCAATAAAACCAGGAGGTTATTCTACATATACTTCTTCTTCTAGTTCTCCATTGAGAAAAGCACTTTTTACATCCATCTGATATACTTTGAAATTTGCATGAGCAGCAAATGCTAAAAAGATTCTGATTGCTTCCAACCTTGCAACTGGTGCAAATGTTTCATCAAAATCTATGCCTTCTTCTTGTGAATAGCCCTTTGCCACTAATCTTGCTTTATTTCTTGTCACTGTACCAGATTCATCCATTTTGTTTCTGAATACCCATTTTGTACCAATGATAGACTTGTTCTTTGGTTTGGGCATCAGCTTCCACACCTTGTTTCTTTCAAACTGATTCAACTCTTCTTGCATAGCATTTATCCAATCAGGATCATTCAAGGCTTCTTCAATCCTTTTTGGTTCTTCTTGTGACAGAAAGCTACTATACAAGCATTCATTTTGAGTTGCACTTCTAGTTTTGACACCATCATTTGCATTTCCAATAATTAGTTCAAAGGGATGACTTTTTGTCCATTTCCTTTGAGATGGTAAGTTTGTCCTTGAAGATGATGCTTCATGATCATTAGAAGTGTTATGATCACTGTGAAGTGATTGACTATTTGAGAATCCTCCCCCTGTGATGGACACTCTATTTGAAGATTGTTGAGCAGAGTTGTTATCCATCGAATGATTATCAATTGATGTATTATCAGTCGATTGATGATTGTCAACTGATAAGTTATCTGTTGAAGCAATGACATCAATTGATGGGAGGATTCTAGGAACTTGTATACTTGTAATTTCCTCATCATCATCACTATCTTCGATATTACTTGAGGATTCATTTTCAAAACGCAATAGATCATGAAATCCTTCATCAAGCAACCCTTGAATTTTCTTGTCATCAAAGACTACATGCATAGATTCCATAACAATGTGTAATCTAAGGTTGTAGACTATGTATGCTTTGGTTGTTATTCCATATCCAACAAATATAGCTTCATCAACTTTGGCTTCAAATTTTCCTAGATTTTCACCTTGATTTCTCAGTACAAAGCATTTGCAGCCAAAGACAAGAAGAAAATTAATTGTTGGTTTCTTGTCTTTCTTCATCAATTGATATGGTGTTTTGCCTTGAAGTTTATTGACCATGGAAATATTTTTAATGTAACAAGCAGTATTAATTGCTTCTGCCCAGAAGTATGTAGGTAGTTTAGCTTCTTCTAACATAGTTCTAGCAGCTTCAATCAAGGTCCTATTTTTCCTTTCAACTACTCCATTTTGCTGTGGAGTCCTTGGTGCAGAGAAATGATGAGTGATACCTTTTTCTTCACAGAATTCTTTCATGGTTGAATTCTTGAATTCAGTACCATTATCACTTCTAAGTTTCTTGACCTTCCATTCAGTGCCATTGTCAACATTCTTCACATGGTTGATAATTAATTTGCTTGCCTCATCCTTAGAGAATAAGAAATATACCCATGAAAATCTTGTGAAGTCAGCCACAATTACTAAGGCATATTTTTTTTGGCAATTGACATGATGTTGACTGGACCAAATAAATCCAAGTGCAATAATTCCAGAGGCTTATCAATTGATGATTCAGACTTTGACTTGAATGATGCTTTTATTTGTTTTCCTTTTTGACAGGCATCACAGAGTCCATCCTTGGTGAATTCCATCTGTGGGATGCCTCTAACCAAATTCCTCCTAACCAATTTATTCATGGCCTTGAAATTCAAATGGGCTAGCTTCTTGTGCCAAGTCCAACTTTCATCTGTATTGGCTTTACTTAGTAGACATGTCATAGAATTTGTCTTTACAGAGAGAAAATCAGCCACATAGACATTTCCTTTCCTTTCTCCAGTTAAGAGAATATCACCAGATTCTTTATTGGCTATGATGCATGATCCAGTTGTAAACCACACACCATTACCAATATCACACAGTTGACTGATACTGAGCAGATTGTGCTTCAATCCATCAACTAGTGCTACATTTTCAATGATAACATTTTCTTTTATAATTGAGCCATATCCCAGGGTAAAACCTTTGTTGTCATCTCCAAAAGTAACTCCTGGGCCAGTCTTTTCCACAAACTTTGTGAGCAGGGAAAAATCTCCAGTCATGTGCCTTGAACATCCACTATCCAAATACCAGATATTTTTCTTCCTGTTTCCCTGCACGCATATAAAACAATCAAGTTGTTTTTGGTACCCAAGTTGCCTTGGGTCCTCTTTTATTAGTTGCAGCCTGAGCCCCTGTTGTCAACTTAGGTTCCTTTTGTTTTGGTGGGTTTAAATCCACTTTAACTTTGGGAGTTGACTTTTGGGGCTTTGACACCTTGGAACTCATGGCAGAATTTCCATGAATTTCATCATTTATATTAGGCATGTTCCATGGCATACTTGGCATGTTCAGATTAGGATATGCAAAGAAGGGATTATACATGTATGGAACTTGTGCATAAGGCATATGAACATTAGGTGCAACCAAATTAGAAGACATGGCACTCATGAGCATAGGATTAAGAAGCATGGCATTTGAAGACATAGCATGTGTATTTAAATCATTTAAAGACTTATTCTTCTTTTCATTCTTGCATTGCATTGACAAATGATTTACACTACCACACTTAGCACAAACTTTTCTAGGTGCATACATATCAGGAGAGTAATTGTTGTGCTTATTAATGCCTACTTTCCCATTCCTATTCTTCTTCTTTTTCTCCGATTTAGATTGAGTAGTTTCCACAGGTGCAATCTTCTTTAGTTTTGCTTTTAATTGATTCTTAGATAAGCTACCTATGTTAACCTTCTCATTCTCAGTCTCAACTTGATTTTTGGTTTCCTTAACAAATTTGATAGGAGTGCTAAATTTGTTCTTTTTATTAGCCATTGAAGATTTACTTGTCGATGGATGCTTATCAATTGATTCAGCATCAATCGATTAATAATCCTTATCAGTTGATGAGGGATTAGCATTCGATTGATCTTTATCCATTGAAGTATCAGCCAATGGCTTGCCTATTGATTTGGGAAGATCTCCTAGAGTATCTACACCCTGAACATCAATAATTTGTTTGGCAGTTTTAGCAGACCTATTCCATTTGCTAATGGTTTCTATTTCATCAGCCAATTGTTCTTTCAACAATTTTTCTCTTTTCAAACTGTTTACTAGTTCATTCCTAGCATCCTTTCTTTCCTTCTTAAATCTTTCTAAACAGACAAGTTCATTTTCAAGAAAAACATTCCTCTCAGTTAAGGCATCAATGGTGCTCTTTAACTTGAGATTTTCTTTGTTTAGAGATTTTAGAGTGACATGCAAATTGTACAATTCATTGGACATTTCATTAATAGTACTATTGCATTCATCAGCTGAAAGCTCAGAAAAGTTTGTAGCTAGTACCTGATTGGATGCTGAACTAGCTTCTTCATCCTCATGGTTGGCCATTAGAGCTAGATTGATATATTCTTCAGAATCACTGTCCTCAGCAGCCCAGTCCTTCTCTTCAGTGACAAAAGCCTTTTCTTTCTGTTTTAAAAGGTCAAAGTATTTCTTTTTATAATCAATACCCTCATATATCTTTGCCTTTTCTTGCTTTGGCTTCCTGCACTCACTTGAGAAATGACCAGCCAATCCACAGTTAAAACATCTGAATTTAGATCTATCAACCAAATTTTTATTTTGATTGTTGTTTCTAAACTGGGATCCAGGTCTTTGAGCATTTGGATTCCTCTTGAATTTTAGCTTTGAAAACTTCCTTGACAAAAATGCAAGGTGCTCATCAATCTCATCCAAATCATCCTGTGAGCATGTTTCATTTTCCTCACATTTGGTCTTTCCTTTTCCCTTGGATGATTCTTCATCAGCATCATTAGCCACTATCATGACTTCTTCTGCACAACCAGTATTTTTCTTTTCTTTCTTGTCTTCATTCCCATTGACCATCAAAGCCACAGTTTTCTCCTTTCTTTGATTCTTCTCAATCTCTTCATCTTGTTGAATCTCTAGTTCATATGTTTTGAGAATACCATATAGTTTCTCTAGAGTATAATCTTTGAAGTCTTGAGATTGTCTAATGGAGACAGTCATTGCCTTCCATTCCTTTGGAAGAGATCTTAGAAATTTGAGAATTGTATCTTCTGTTGCATAAACCCTACCATATAGCTTTAGACCATTCAACAACTTTTGGAATCTGCTATAGGTATCATTGATGGCTTCACCACTCTTAAAATGAAATGATTCATATTTTTGAATTAAGAGTTGCTTCTTGTTTTTCCTAACTTGTTCAGTTCCTTCACACAGAATTTGAAGAGTGTCCCACACTTCTTTTGATGAAGTACAGTTTATCACATTATCAAACATATCTTTATCTAGACCATTAAACAGAATGTTCATGGTCTTCTTGTCTTTCAGTACTTCTTTTTCATCCTCTTCTTTGAATTCAGAAATAAGTTTTGGAATATGTCTATCAACTGTAGGAGTTCCATCTGGGTTTACTCCTGTAACTAGCTTCATGGGAATGTGAGGACCTTTCTCTATGCAGTGAACATAAGAAGGATCTAGAGAAAGAAGATGCAGATGCATTTTTACCTTCCATGGAAAGTATTCATCCTTTTCCAACATTGGAATCTTTACACATGAATCTTTTTGGCCCATATTGACTGTTCTTGATCTTTAAACTTTCTGTATGTTGAAAGCCTACTCTGATACCAATTGTTATTCCTTAAGAACAATGTCAATATTTGTAGAAGGGGGGTTGAATACAAATATTAAAACTTTTTCGTATGTTATAATATTTGTTCTTGAGGATTTGACTTAGTGAGAATATGTTGGAACAATTTAAGACTGAAAAGTAAATTAAGCAAAGAGTTTTAAAATTACTGATGGATTGATTTCTCCATCAGTGTATATTTTTGCTCAATTTTCTAGGTTAAAAGAAACCTAGCTGCGTTTTTACAAGATTAGAAAACGAATCAACTGTTCTTACAAATGTGCTCTCAAGCTTGAACAGTTGATTCTTGAATTTTTCTAACTTCTTTTCTAAAAATGCTGCTACACTTGTTTATATAACACAAGTGTACTTTTACAATACCTAATCTAGGATTGTTTCTACCTGCCTTTCTTCTACCTATTTCTTTAAAAAAAAGGTTTAAAAAGACAGCTTCTGATTGAGTCTTCACAGTCATTCTAGACTGTTTTCCATAGGTGTGCTTTTGTTCTCTGGATCTTCAGCAGATATTCTTTCTGTGTGTTGTCACACTTAATTGATAGTTTGCTGTTAAGCATATCAATTGATCCATCTTTTAATCCATCAACTGATGTTCTTCTTCGATTGATCTTTATATCCATCGATTGATAAAAGATGACTTATCGATTGATAGATGTTATCAATCGATATATCAATCGATGGGTCTTCACATCAGTTGATGGTCTTCAATGCTTGACTTGGCTTCTTCGATTGATCCCTCATCCATCGATGCTTCAATATCAATTGATCATCCTTCACTTGTGTAATTTCCTGTCTTCACATAATTACAATTTAACAGTTTAATTCACACATCAATTGATGATCTATATCAATCGACTCCAACATCAATTGATGAACAAAATATCAATTGATTTACACCTTATCGATTGAAATAGACTAAGTACACCTATGCTACAATCCAAATTATCAGTTGATTCATATAAACACTTCAACTGATAAATGGTTTCCTGATCAATTGATATTTATAACTTTCATATCAATTGATTAGTTATATCAAACTAAATTTCTATGATTCTAAGATTAATGTTATCATCAAATCACATGTAGATTCCTAACCTTCGATATTCCATGTCAATTAGGATTATTAGAATCATGGTCATGATATTGATACTAATATATCATCGTTGTCACTGATATTGGCATTTAGATTTGAAAAGAGAACTCGTAGTTGCAGTGTGCTTATTCACATATTTATCTACTTTTGGATTATTTATTAATTATTTTTAATTAATTATTAATTCTCAACGTCTTTTATTAATTGTTAATTATTATTGTTGGTACGAATTTATATACCTTTTTCTCAGTTGTAAATTGTTATCATTCGTACAAATATCCAACTCCTTTTATTAATTGTTAATTATTATCGTTGGTATGAATTCTTACTCTCTGTCTCAATTTTAAATTATAATTATATTACAAATTTCTTATCCTGATTTCTCAATTTTAAATATTGTTTACTCGTTATATTTATTGTCAAGTATTTTTCTAAATTTTTGACCCTATTGTGCTCTATGTATATTTGTTAGTATGCATTCCCAGTTTCGTTTCGAACTCACTATTTTTAGAATTATTGTTGCCTTGATTCTTCTATATTTTTTTCGTTTTGTATTTTTATTGCGACACCTTGTCTTTTTCTGGTTGAAGAGTCATCAACTTCTGTAATCAATGTATTGGACTCTTAAACCTATCTGTGTGGTTAAATCACAGACGAGTTCATGAGGTTTGGAGGTTTGGTGGATTCGGCACTCACTCGTATCGGTACTATGAGGATACGTGCACGTCCCTGGAGTATGAGATTGTGTAAAGATCATGACCGCTATTGTGTGTTTTCTTCCTCTTGGATTACCGAGGAAAGATTCTCTGTATTGTAGGAATACTTTGAGCATTTCACGTGTTTTCTTCTCAAAGATTACCGGGGAAGAATTCTCTGTTTAGTATCTCGCTTTGTGCGAGTATATGATTGTATAAGAGACCGTCATGTATACCTGTCTTACTTGTGATTTAGCCATATATTTGTTTCGTTTTGTTTAATTGCTTCTGTTTTGATTTAATACTTTTATTATGGTATTTTTCGTCTTGTTGGCTATCCTTCTTCATTTTATTTTCAGACTTGATTCTGTGTTGGTAAGCCACAATCCGTTCATTTATATTAAAAATGTTTTTTTAAATATATTCGTACTGGGCAATTGACTCACTCGTATTATCTCCTTTCTGTAGGTAATCAGGGGTAAGCGGAAGATTGAGATGTGCGCTACTCAGACTTCAGATTCAGTTTAATTAGATCGTTATGAAGACGTGTTCTAATTGATTTTAGACTTATTAGTATTTTTATTTCAGATATTTAGACATTAAAATTTATCAGGATTATCAATTGTTTCCTTATCATAGTTAATGGTTTTAGATTTGTTTTTTAAAATTCCGTTATTAGATAATGGTTAAAAAAGTGGGGTTGTTACATGTATAGCGGCTACGTGCCTACGTGTGTTGGGGTTTGGAATTACAGTTTAACATAACTCATTTGTCAACTTCTTTTGACAATCATAACTTTTTGATAATATATTTTAACACTCCCCTTTGACTGTCAAAAATGAGTTATTACAAAGATTGACTGCCTCGTTAAAATCTTACAATTAAAAATCTGGTGGGATAAAACTTTAATGAAAGAAAAAAAGTATAGTCTCCCCCTGAATAAAACATATCATATTTTGACATCTTGTTTTAGAAAATATCTCAATCTCCACATACCAATATTATTTCACAGCTTTTCAAATGTCGATGTGGGTAGTGATTTTGTAAGCAAATCTGCCAGATTTTTACTTGAGCGAATTTGTTATACATCAATGTCACCATTTTGTTGGAGCTCGTGAGTATAAATTTTTTTTGACAAGATGTGTATTGTTCGTTCTCCTTTGATGTATACTTCATTGAGTTGTTTAGTGCAGGCTGAATTATCTTCAAACATAACTATAGAAGTGACCGAGATGTTTGATAATCCACATGATTCTCGGATATGTTGAATAACAGATCACAACCAGCATTCCCTACATACTTCGTGGATTGCCAATAACTCTGTATGATTTGATGAAGTTGCTGTCATAGTCTGCTTTATAGATTTCAAAGAAATAGCAGTTCCACAATATGTAAATAAACAACCTGTCTATAATCGTCCAAAATGAGGATCTGACATGTACCAGCATCTGCATCCAATCAGTTGTGATTTTGTATTGTTCGGAAAGAATAACCCAAGATCAATATGTTGGATTCAATGGGATCTAATCCATTTATTTGTGGTTGATCGGGTATTTTTATTATTCATCTAAATAAGACTTGAGGCTAAATAATAATTAAATATATAAATAATAATTAATTTATATTTAATTTTACATATGATATATATCTATTGAGATATATTTATTTATAATGGCTTAAGTACCCAAACCCATAACTTTGATGGACGGTTATGGGTTTAGCCCTTTAGGGTCGGTCCCATTATTCCCTCTATATAATGTCTTATACGATAAAGAAAGCAGCCTCTTGGCATTTAAAAATGCACACACCCATCCTTATGCATATAGGAGAATAGTGAAGATCAAAGCCCAAGCACTCAAATCTCTTGACACTCATTCGAGAATTCAAATAGCTTCTTTTGATTGAGGTACGCTTCCGCTATTTATTTATACTCATAGTATTAATCGGAAGATTCATGTATATATGTTATATGCCTATAATAGATTTAGATATATACATGATTTATTCTTACAATTCTAATCTGAATCGAGCTTGATTGTATCATGATATTCCTATATATTATATGAGTTCTTAGTTAACTATGTCTTGCTTGAATGATTTCATGGTGACCTACTTAATTAGTTTGACTTTACATAACATTATGTTTTTTTGGATTTTACTGCATAAGGTATATGTCACACCATATTAATCATATGATATGTCATGCTGTTAAGTAGAATGAGTATTGCAGAAAGGAGGAGAGTTGAATGCAACTTCCTAATATTTGCAAGTTACTCGATTTTTAACTAACTCTTATTAACAATAGATAAGAGTTAATATCAGGAAGTTTGAAACTACAAACAACTAAAACATTCTTAAGGGCTCCATTACTAGTGCAATTCGTGGAGCAATCCCCAAATCTAAAAATGCAACTTATCAACAGAAATGAATCAATTTAGATAGTCCTTTACCTAAAAAACATTGAGGAACAATTCATGGCTTCCACTGAGGCTCAAGCCTCTATATTAATCTCAAAAATGGTTACTCTCAAGTAGGGCTACACAAAGGGTCAAAATTGGACCGGACCAGACAGACCCGGACCAGACCGGACCGAAAATCAAAAAAAATTAAATGTGTGGATCGGAGACCGGACCGGTTATATTAGGTCTTTGGGACCGGACCGGATCAGAACCGGACCAGTTAATTATTATTCATATATATATATTTTATATTTATAGCATTTTTATTTATAAATTAAGTACAAAAAAATAAAAATTATTTTAGAAATTAATATGTATTTAATAATACATATATCTCTTATTCTTTATACAATAATATATATATATATATATATATATATATATATATATATATATATATATATATATATATATATATATAAAACTCTCGTTTTTAAATATATACACTTATATTGATTACTATTATTATATATACTTTATTCTATGATATTTTGAATGATTAAATTACTATAAATTCTAAAATTTTATCCTTAAATTAGATGATTTAATGTATAAAATAAAATAAATATACTTATATATATATAATCTGGTCCGGTCTGGATTTTTTCAGGATTTGGACCAGACCGGACCAAAGACCGAATTTTTTTTTTTTTTGTGGACCGGAGACCGGACCAGATATATACGATCCGATCCTTGGACCGAAAGACCCGGTCCGGTTTACAGGTCTAGACCGGAAAGTTGTGCAACCCTACTCTCAAGTATAATGGTTCAAGTGGTGTTCATGATCATATATTGAGAATGAATAATATGGCTACTCAGTTATAGGACATGGACATGGAATCTCTGAAGGTTTTCTCGTTCACTTCATAATGACTTCCCTTCCTGCATAATTTGGTCCTTTTAAGAGAAGTGAAAGATGAGCGAGCTGATTTCTATGTGCGTTCAAGAAGAAGAACGCCTCAAGTCTGAAAAGTTGGAAAGTGCTCATGTTGTGACCACGACACCAGATAAGGAAAAGGAAAGAAATATGGCAATAGTCAAAAGAAAAGGGAAAATGCGGCAACTATCCCAAAAGAAAAGGGACATACTTCTAGCACAAAGAACTTTGGAGGTCCTAAATATAACTTCTGCAGGATGAGGGGACACATTAGGAAAGAGTGTTCCAAATTTCTCCCGTGGTTAGACAAGAAAGGTAATGCATATCTGTGCATATTTATTATGAGTCTTTTATAGTTGAAGCTCCTTTAAATACATGGTGGATAGATACTAGTGCAACTGTGCATATAACTAATTCATTGATTCTTTTCCCTGAAGAAGATACATAAAGGGGATTGATTCTTGCTCATCAGAAATGGAGGGAAAGCACAAACTGAAGCTGTAGGAACTTTTCGACCTATGTTGAAAAGTAGTTTTAATTTGGATTTAGTGGATACTATTTATGTTCCCCGTATTACTAGAAACATTATTTCTGTTTCAAAGTTAGACGCTTATGGATATTCGTTTAAATTTGAGAATAAAGATTTTTCTCTATTTATTTATTCTGAGTATATTGGCTCTGGACTGTTAGAGGGAAACCTTTACAGATTATGTTTTAATTCTTCTTTTAGCGAAGCTATAATTTCAATGAATGTGCAAGATAAAGTTGCAACAGTTTCGAAAAAGAGAAAGCAAAATGATGAGAATTCCTTAAAATTATGACATGAACGTCTTGGTCACATATCCAAGGCGAGAATGGAAAGACTTGTTAAAGAATGAATTCTTCATAATTTATATTTCTCGGATTTTGACATATGTATTAAATGTATGAAAGGAAAATTTGTAAAAATAAACAACCGAGGTGCAATTCGTAGCACTAAGTGTTTGGAAATAATCTACACTGACATTAGTGGGCCATAAACTCCAGGTATAAGCGGTCATAAGTGTTTTATTACTTTTATTAATGACTACTTGGGTTATGGCTACATTTACCTTTTGCATGAAAAATCTGAAGCACTTGAAATGTTTAAAATTTATAAAGCAGAAGTTGAAAAACAACTTAAATTAGATATTAAAGTTGTTAGATTTGATAGAGGAGGAGAATATTATGGAAAATTCTCTGAATCTGGATAGAATCTAGGGCCATTTGCATTATTCTAATGAGAATGTGGTATTGTTCCTCAGTATACAATTTCCAGTACACCCCAATAGAAGGTGTGCTGAGAGACGAAATCAAACTCTTATGGACAAGGTTCGAAGTATGATATGTCACATTACATTGCCTAATTTTTTATGGGAATCCCTTAAGACATCCATGCATATCCTTAACCGGTTTCCAAGTAAGTTTATGTTTAAAATCCCGAACTCATTCACTTAAATAAAATGCTCTGAAAATCCAATAAATCGTTGCAATAGCTCAGTATCCAGTATCTTACAATATATAAAATAAAAATACAATTAAAGTCTCCAAATTTCATAACTCGCACTCTGCCCATAAAGTAGCCCACCTAACCTGCTGGGGGGAATCAAAGAAACATAGACTGAAAGCGAATGAAAAGCTCATATACGGATATAAAATTATGCAAAGAGTACAAGGGTTAGAACGATGACAATATGAACAAATAAAATATCTCAATAAAGAATGATGAAACAAATCGAAAGAGAAAAATGATATTGGTCATACATAACTCACAATATAAACAAATAACAAAAAAAATAAAAAGACACTATAGATATCTTACAATATCAACTTACATATATACTCTTAAATCACAAATAATCTTAATCTTACATAATATACTCTTACCACTTACTGATAATAATATCAAATTGAACAAAAGTGAACTTACTTACGGATATGGTAGATAATCATACACTTACAGGATGCCCTACATTTCAGTTCTCTAGAATATGTAGTCATCAAAACTTACAGGGGATTGCATAAAACAAATCAAATGCTACCCAAAATTTTACAGGGGCTTTCACGGCACAAAACACAATGTTACCCAAATAGTCAAACATACATACAAATAGTCATGACTCAACGTGTCCCATAACTCCGGCGACACGCCCATAAAATTTAAATACACTGTATAGGTGGTGCCAAAACATGAGATTATCCACACATGACGGATTCTTACAATATCTCCCAAATCATACAAATATCACAAATAAATTGAAAGTACATTACATAAATATCACATACCCAAATATCTTACAAAAATAGACTATTAATAATAAAAATCAGATCTGCCCAGTTCAGAAAAAAAGCAATTTACTCTATCAGGATGAACTCAAATGAAAAATTATAAAACACAGAATTCGTAGAGGATTCCGAGGCCTTTCCATAATGATAAGACTCGTCAAAAATGGAGAAATAACGAATTCAGAAACAATTAAAATGCGGACTGTCATAACAAAATCAGGCTATGATCATAGTAGTATTTTGAGATTTAAGATGTCGAAACCACATAATCTGAAAGCAGAATGTAAACAACGAATGAAGAACTCAAAAAGACCATTCCAGAATGATATTACTCATAATAATCGAATACAATTTCAATTTACTAGGAATTTCTGAATGTACAGCAGAACAATTCCAAATAACCAACCATATTACACAAAAGACAGATTTCGACATGCTTGTAAGTAGAATTTCAGAAAGCACGAAGAACGAAAGTTGTATATAATTGAAATATCTTTCTAGGCAGAGTAAGATCATAACAATCCGATAAATAACGAAGGAGATATGAATTAAAAAAAATCAGAATGGATACAATTTATACATAATATACATACGATATTGAATCATAAATAGATAACAAAGAGAGTGTTAAGTATACAAAGAGAGTGTAACGAAAATATTTGTACCTTAAACCTCCAAATACATGATTGATCCTCAAGAAAAATATAGATGTCCCCATCATACGAACCCTAATTTGATACCATAACTCATCTTCTTAAGCTTTTTCTTCTTCTCTTTCTCCATCTTCCCATCTCTCTTTCTGTCTTCTCTAGGGCTGCTCCAAGAATACCTATGTAACTTACAAAACCCTAAATCTATTTTTTTCCTTTTCTATTCCTTTTTTTAATTTCTATTTCTCTTGTTGACTAAAATACCTTCTAAAATATTCTAATAATAAAATAAATATAAATACATGCAACTAATAAATCAATAATAACCCACTAATATTATTCAGAATATTAAATAAAATAGCTAAAATATTTTAAAAAGTACGGGATGTTACATTCTTCCCTTATAATAGAAATTTCATACTCGAAATTAATCTTGCACAACTCTACTTAAAAAAGTGATAACGTACACGAACCGTTCCTCTAATCTCCTAATTAGCTCCATATTGAAAGCACATTTAACTAGAATCATGGTCTTCGTTGATAACTAACACTAAAAGTCTTAAATTGATCGCAACTTCACGATTATCCCGAAAGTGTCATCTATTCCCATTACGTGTTGTCGGCCTCTTTCCATCACTCTACTTGAGTAATACGCTAAAATACACGATATCCACAATAAAATCTAACAAAAAGTCATACGTTAAGTCGAAATTGATGAAGATTTCCATGATGTTGTCTTCAATAAAACTAATTTTTCTTGAAAAATTAGCTTGCGGTTGAGTCTTCACGTTTCATCTTATGGCTAAGCATCGCACAAAAAAAATGATTCTAAACAATCACAAAAATATATCCAAGAAATACGAACCAAATAATATTCTTAACTAACTAACAAACCTTCTGTCTACCCATACTCACAGGTCAAGCCTAAAGGCAAATATTCAAAATCTTGAAACTCTATCATACAACTACTAAATCTCACAAGTCGGACATAAAGGTAAGTCTACAGAATCATTAAAACTCTAGCTCTGATGCCAGCTTTAAAATCCCGAACTCATTCACTTAAATAAAATACTCCAAAAATCCAATGAATCATTACAACAGCTCAATTCCAGCATCTTAAAATATATAAATTAAAAATACAACTAAAGTCTCCAAATTTCGCAACTCGCACTCTACCCATAAAGTACCCCACCTAACCTGCCGGGGGGAATCAAAGAAACATAGACTAACAGTGAGCGAAAGTCTCATATACGGATATAAAATTATGCAAAGAGTACAAGGGTTAGAACGATGACAATATGAACAAATAAAATATCTAAATAAAGAATGATGAAACAAATCGAAAGAGACAAATGATATTGGTCATACAAAACTCACAATATAAACAAATAACAAAAAAAGAAAAAAGACACTGTAGATATCTTACAATATCAACTTACATATATACTTTTAAATCACAAATATTCTTACTCTTACACAATATACTCTTACCAGTTACTGATAATAATATTAAATAAATCAAAAGTGAACTTACTTACGGATATGGGAGATAATCATACACTTCCAGGATGTCCTACATTTCGGTTTTCCAGAATATGTAGTCATCAAAACTTACAAGGGCTTGCATAGAACAAATCAAATGTTACTCAAAATTTTACAAGGGCTTGCACGACACAAAACACAATGTTACCCAAATGACCAACATACATACACAATAGTCATGACTCAACGTGTCTCATAACTCCGGCGACACGCTCATACAATTTAAATACACCGTATAGGTGGTGCCAAAGCATGAGATTATTCACTCATGACGGATTTTTACAATATCTCTCAAATCATACATATATCACAAATAAATTGAAAGTACATTACTTAAATATCACATACCCAAATATCTTACAAAAATAGGATATTAATAATAAAAATCAGATATGTCCAGTTCAGAAAAAAGCAATTTACTCTATCAGGATGAACTCAAATGAAAAAGTATAAAACACAGAATTCGTAGAGGATTCCGAGGCCTTTCCATAATGATAAGACTCGTAAAAAACGGAGAAGTAACGAATTCAGAAACAATTAAAATGTGGACTGCCATAACCGAATAAGGCTATGATCACAGTAGTATTTTGAGATTTAAGACGTCGAAACCACAAAATCTGACAGCGGAATGTAAACAACGAATGAAGAACTCGAAAAGAACTTTCCAGAATGATATTACTCACAATAATCAAATACAATTTCAATTTACTAGGAATTTCTGAAGGACAGGAAAACAACTCCAAATAACCAACCAGATTACACAAAAGACAGATTTCAACATGCTTGTAGGCAGAATTTCAGAAATCACGAAGAATGAAAATTGTAGATAATTGAAATACCTTTCTAGGAACAATAAGATCATAACATTCCGATAAATAACGAAGGAGATATGAATTTAACAAGAATTAGAATGAATACAATCTATACATACGATATGAATCGCAAATAGAGAACAAAGAGAGTGTTAAGAATACAAAGAGAGTGTAACGAAGATATCCGTACCTTAAACCTCCAAATACATGAATGATCCTCAAGAAAAATATAGATGTCCCAATTAAACGAACCCTAATTTGATACCATAACTCATATTCTCAAGCTTTTTCTTCTTCTCTTTCTCCATCTTCCCCTCTCTCTTTCTGTCTTCTCTATGGCTGCTTCAAGAATACCTATGTAACTTACAAAACCCTAAATCTATTTTTTTTCCTTTTTTATTCCTTTTTTTATTTCTATTTCTCTTGTTGACTAAAATACCTTCTTAAATATTCTAATAATAAAATAAATATAAATATATGTAATTAATAAATCAATAATAACCTACTAATATTATTCAGAATATTAAATAAAATAGCTAAAATATTTTAAAAATTATGAGATGTTACATTGTGCCTAAAGCACCTTATGAAATATGGACTGTAAGGGAACTCTGTTTGGGATATATGCTTGTGTGGGGTTGTTTGGTTAAAGAAAAAATATATAACCCACATATCAATAAATTGGATCCTAAGACTTTAACTTGTCATTTTATTGGTTACCTTGAAAGATCTAAAGGTTTTAGATTTTATTGTCCATCACATACCACTCGAATTGTTGAAACTAAAAAATGCTGTATTTTTTAGGATGCTGAAATTAGTGGGAGTACATCTCGAAAGATAAATCTGGAAGAAATTCAAGAGAATGTCTCTACTCCTATAGTTCTAGATTTTAGTTCATCGGGAAATTATGATTAAAATATTTGTGCACATGAGAATGTACGTCAAGGTCCACCTCAAGTTGATGAAAATATTAATGAACCTCTCAAAAGCTCAGAAAGAGTTACACGATCAGCAATCTCATATGATTATATTGCGTATTTAGATGAAATTGAGTCTGACCTTGGCATGAGACATGATCCTACTTCTTATAGAGAAACTGTTATTAGTGACCATTCAACTCAGTGGCTTGAATCCATGGAGGATGAGTTGAAATGTATGAAAGATAACAATGTGTGGGATCTAGTAGAGTTACCACAAGAAGTCAAAGCTATAGACTATAAGTGAGTTTATAAAACTAAGCTTGATTCTAGTGGTAATGTCAAAAGATATAAAGCTAGATTGGTTGCTAGGGGCTTCTCACAAAGAAAAGGAATAGATTATAATGATATACATATTCTCCTATGTCGAGTAAGGATTCTTTTTGAATCATCATGGCTTTGGTCACTCATTATGGTTACACCAAATGGATGTAAAAATCGCTTTTCTTAATGGTGACTTGCATGAAGATGTCTACATGTCACAACCGGAAGGTTTTGTGGTTAAAGGTAAGGAACACATGAAATGTCGATTAAAGAAGTCCGTATACGGATTAAGACAAGCATCTAGAGAATGTAATATTAAATTTCATGATGTGATTGGATAATTTGGGTTTAAAGAAAATTTTGTAGACCAATGCATATATCTAAAAGTGAGTGAGAACAAGTAAATTATTTTGGTACTCTATGTAGATGATATTCTACTCACTAGTAGTAAAAGAATTTTGATATGAAGGACCTAGCGGAAGCATCTTATGTCTTTGGCATTGAAATTCGTAGAAATAGATCTCATGGAGTTTTGGTTTTATCACAGAGAGCTTATATTGATAAAGTTCTCAAATGGTTCAACATGAAAAATCGTTCTCCAAGTGTTTCTCATGTTGTTAAGGGTGACAAATTTAGTTTGAAGCAATATCCTAAAAATCAGCTGAAACTTGACAAAATGGAGCATATTCGCAGTTGGGAGTCTTATATATGCTCAGGTATGCACTCATCCGGACTTAGCATATATTATTGGTATGCTAGGATGATATCAAATAAATTCAGGTGAAGATCATTAGAGAGCATTTAAAAAGGTCATGTGTTATTTACAAGGTACTATAGAAGCTGAATTTGTGGCTTGCTATAAAGCAACAAAGCAAGCTTTATGGTTAAGGAATTTTGTCCCATATCTCAAAATTGTTGACACTGTTTCTAAACCGTTGAAGATTTATTGTGATAATAAGGCTCCTATCTCTTTCAATAAAGACTACAAGATAAGTAATGTAACAAAACACATAAATATAAAGTATCTTGTAGTACAAGAAAGAGTTCAAAAATAACAAGTGTTTATTGAGAAAATTAGTACAATTGTTATGTTGGCGGATCTATTGATAAAAAGTTTATCGCCCAATCTCTTTCGAGAACATGTTGCTAGCATGGGTTTGGTTAATAATTTTTCTTATTGATTCGTGGGTTTACTGTAAGATAGTAGTATTGTGATCACGTTGTGTTGTGGTTTTTGGGCAAATATTTGGTTTGTTACTTCTATTTTGGTGCACATTTGAAGTTTATGAAACAAACAATTATGTAAGGACCTCATGCATATATTTATTTTATATTGCTAATGAAATATTATATTGATCATGAATTTAAGCTAATATGTTTAGTTAAATTTTATAATTACACTTGGAATATAACTAGAGGACGGTTTCATGTTTGTCTATCGGTATGATACCACCTTTAATTCTATTTTAGTATGATGTAAGACTTAGCATGTCTAATGGGATTTAAAGCTCAATAATAAAAGTCTTATTATATGAATGACGATGATATAGTTACCCTTGGCCAAGTGGGAGAATGTTGGATTCGACGGGATCCAATCCATTTATTTGTGGCCCATCCGATATTTTTTCTATTCATCTAAATAAGCCTTGAGCCTAAATAATAATTAAATATATAAATAGTAATTAATTTATATTTTATTACTACATCTGATATATATATATATATATATATTGAGATATATTAATTTATAATGGCTTAAGTACCCAAGCCTATAACTTTGATGGACGGTTATGGGTTTAGCCCATTGGTCCCATTATTCCCTCTATATGTGATATCTTATATGATAAAGAAAGCAGCCTCTTGGCATTCAAAAAATATACACACTCGTCCTTGTGCATAGAGGAGAATAGTGAAGATCAAAGTTCTTCAAGCACTCAAATCTCTTTGCACTAATTCCAGAATTTTAATGGCTTCTTTTGATTCAGGTACGCTTTCGCTGTTCATTTATACTTATAGTATTAATCGGGAGTTTCATGTATATATGCTATATGCCTATAATATATATATATATATATATATATATATATATATATATATATATATATATATATATATATATATACATGATTTATATATATAATGGATTAGAACAAAAACTTGCTATTAGATTTACAGCAAATGCAATATTAGGTCGAGTGTTGTTTGCAAGATACATGAAAGCAGCAATAGCAATGAGATATGGAAATTCAGGTCCAAGAACATCTTCATCTGGTTTTCTATGACAAAATGGATCTTTTTCAACTTCAAGTGACCAGGCAACCATTGGTGTAGTTAGTGGATGAGATTTGTCCATGTAGAATCAATCAAGAACCTTTTCTGTGTAAGTGGATTGGTGAATAAATATTTCTGAAGATAAGTGCTCCACCTGTATACCTTAACAAAATTTTGTCTTTCCAAGATCCTTCATTTCAAACTCATTTTTCAAATAATTAGCAGCGTTAGTAATACTGTATCTTCAGAAGTACAAACAAGATTCAAATCATCCACATATACAACAATAATAACAAAACCAGTTTGTGACCTTTTAATAAACCCACATAGACACACTTGATTATTAATATACCCAGTATTTAATAAATATTCACTAAACCTATTGTACCACATACGACCAGATTGTTTTAAACCATATTATGATCATTGTAATTTAACAGAATATAAATGTTGATTCTTAGTTTCTTCTAACTTTAATCTTTTAGGGATTTTCATATAAATATCACTATCAAGTGACTCATATATGTAGGCTGTCACAACATCCATGAGACGTGTTTCCAATTTTTCCATATAAGTCATACCTATCAGAAAACGAAAGGTAACTTCATCCATAACATGAGAGTATGTTTCCTAGTAATCAAATCCAAGCCTTTGAGAGAATCCTTAGGATACCAATCGAGCCTTATATCTCACAATTTCATTTCTCTAATTTTGTTTTCGTACAAATACCCATATATTCCCAATAGGGACTACAACAACTGGTGTTTGGACTACAGGTCCAAAAACATTTCTCTTGTGTGAGAAGTGCAATTCTTCCTTGATTATAGCTTTCTACTTTGGTCAATCATCCCTTTGTCGACATTCTTCCACACTTTGTGGTTTAGGATCAGAGTTTTCAAGAATATCACATGCCACAGAGAAGGCATGTACGTCATCGATTTCAGTACTCCCACGATCCAATAATTTCCCATTATGTACATCACTTATTGAGATCTTATAATTTTTAGGTATCTTTACTTCTATAGAAGCATGCACCACTTCATGGGCAATATCCTCTTCTAGAGGCAATACCACTTTGGGGTTTTTGTTATAGCCACTTCAGGGGCTCGAACCTCTTCAGGAGGTAATACTTCTTCTGGGGTATTATCTAGAACATTGCCACTTCAAGGGCAGGTCCAATCAATTTCCTTTTTCATGGCACCATATCTTTTGCACCAACAGGTCTACCAAGCTTCTGGCATGATTTGAATCATCAACCAATTCTTCAGGAATTGATTTATATTTAGAGATTTCAACCCTCGTTGGAGTATTAACAACAGGTATATGTGTCTAGAATCACTAAAAGCATCTGGAATTTGATTAGCTATGTTTTGCATATCAACTCGCTGTACTTTGTGAAATTACGATGCCTATATTGTTGCGCGAGAATTATAGTGTCGGGGTGGAAGGTTGAGAGAATATTTTCTATCATTTTAGCATCAGTAATTTTTTTCATTGCACAAAATTAATTTTGAACTTGTTTTGAACAACGTAGAGTAATATTCAGTAACAGATTTAAAATCTTGGAACCTTAGATTAATCCAATCATATAATGTTGAGGTCAAATAAATAAGTTTTTGATAATCAAATCTGTCTTTAGGATTATTTTAGAGGGTAAGTGGGTTTTTGACAGTTAGGTATTTAGATTTTAAGTCTGTGTGGATGTGGTGCCTAAGAAAGATAATAGTTTTCACATTTTGTTCAACAGTTGGAGTTTTCCTTGTTTCTATAGCGTCTTTTAAGCCATTAACACTAAGATGTAATTCAGCATCAAGTACCCAAGACAAATAATTATCCCTAAAAAATATTCAATGCAACAAATTCTAATTTTGCAAGATTCGCCATTCTGATTTATAAAATAAATTTAAAACATTAATAATAATATGCACGTTAAAACATAAAAAATTAATCACGTACATACAATAAAATTTATAAAATAAATAAATAGTTTAAAAATTGCGACAGTCTAGCCAGCCATACACTTATACATAATAATATTAACGACATAATAATTTTAAAATATATTAAAGAGTAATATAAATTTGTAAATAATAATGAAAAAAATTATTAAAATATTTATAAAAGAAAATAAATAAAGTTAGAGCGTACCTAAAACAGAAAGATGGAAGAGGAATATTTAAGAAAAGACGTCGACAACATGTTTACATAAAACAGATAGGGTTTAATGTTTATTGAGAGAAAGGATCACCTAGAGGAAGGAAAGAGACGATGTGATAAAAATTTCGGGACCTTTCCAGTTTTCCTCATGTCCTCGTATGGCAAGTTCATTACAACAACATTTCTCCATAGCCCAACATAGCCACCATCATCAGAAGCACTTCCCTCAGACTTGAGCTTCACAAGGGTCTGCTCATCCACAAATATGAAAAGCCAACCATTTTTCTTTGGAATCAGGTCATTCAGCCCTACATATAAAGTGGCTTATTAATTAGATAAAAATTATATGATGAACACTGCTAAAACAAATATCACTCCACTTAATGTTCATAATTTTCGCTGATTAGTGGCATAGTATGCCCATTGTTCTGTTAGTTTTCTAATTCAAACACATAGAAGAACAAATGAATTATGAATCCATAGTTCCATACAAACATCTACAAATTAGCACAAGATGAGATAGGCAACCTATCATATATGTCACTCATTTTTTATATATAAAATTATAATCTACTTGTGGTTGCCTACCTTTTAGCATCATCAAGATTCACCAACTGTATTTTGAAGTTTTTTATATATAATATGACTACATATGGTGTAGACTGCATTCGAATCAAATAAATAGAAGTTGATATTTGACACCGTAACTAGATACTAATCTTGGACCAAACAGAGACTTAAATCATTAAAGGAAAGAACATCCAGGAAGGAATTTTAAAAAAAACATATTACCATACTTCTTAGCAGAACACATTGTCCATTTATATTTATATCTTATAACTTAACGTAATGTTCATCATCATAGAAAAGCATGTTCATGTATCCATTTAACGCCAGCATAATCCATTCCAAGATGTCTTCAGTTGTTCAGTAATCAATGCAGCCAAGTAGATCTCCCTAGAGTTGAGATTATTACAAACAACCGGAATTAAAAACATGTAGGTCCATCAAGGTTTTGTAATACCCCTTCTCTATTTCTTCTTCCTTCACCTGATGCAAAAGAAGAGTTTCAATTATAAGATCTTCCAAATCAACATCTACATGTCGTTCCCTTTTCTTCTTCTCCTTTTTAGCACTTGATGAAAGACAGTGGCCATTCCCATCACCTGAACCACTGGTTGATGGACACATGATGTTTCTAATGCGTGTCTTAGTTGCCTCAATCCTATCTTTCCTCCTCTGGTATGTCAAGCATCCATTAACAAATACTGGAGGCATCACATCCATTCCAACATCTTTCTCTGATATTTTCTTTAAAGAAAGTTTTTTGCTGAGTTCTGACTTGCCTTTCCACCAGTCTGTACAATCAAGGTAGTCATGATGTCTCTTCCTTCTCTTCGTATTTTCCTTTCCAGACTCCAGTGTCGAACGAAAATTAGAAACCTCTTCCATAAACTTGGAATAAATGACGTTTAAACATTCAGGTGAAATATTAAACTTATCCAGATCAGAAAAATTCAAACTATGTGACCGTTCTTGCTCAGTATTGTGAGAAAAAACATCCTCCCCAACACAAGGCCTATAAGAATCAATCATATTATCAAATCTTTCCTGCAAACAATCACTCACAAAATAAGCCATGTCAAATCCCACATCATCTGAATTCTTTATCGCTTTTCGACCATTACCCATCGACTTCATTTCCATATATTGAATAACATATGGTGCAAATTTCACAATATTCTTTACATTAATATCTTTTCCCAACGCTCTTGCGGCCTCCACAAGCCTCTCTAAGAACTCCTTATACGTCAACCTACATGTGACAGCAGGCACATTCAATTCACTTGCAACATCCTCAATTTTAACACCTACTTGGTTTAACTGTCCAATAAATGCCAAAACTGAAACTACAACTGTACTGGCCTTCTCCCTGTTGTCACAAACCACTTTACCAAACACTACACCAAAAACACCCCCTGTTTCAACATCACCTCCTTTTTCAATCATCTTTTTAACCTCATCTATTGATGAAACAGAAAAATTCAATTTGAACAAAAGATCATCAATAAGAACCCCAGCTTTATAAATTTTGCATTCTCTATACGAATAGTTACTTCCAGAGCCCGAGGTGCCAGTGCGGATATATGAGCCAGCTGGGCCACTAATACCACCAATATGGGCTTGAAAGTTGTTGTAATCCTGAACAACGGCACACGACGTGCAGATAAAATTTTCAGAAACTTCATCAGTGACATTGTGCAGACCTATCCATTAGCTTGAAACTCTGACCTGTAAACAGATTATTCAAGGTATTATATATATAGAAAATATATGTATTGGGGAGGAGAGAAGCCATAATTAGAAAATAGAAAGAAAATATGGAGCTGATAAGTAACACCTCAAGTTCATCCTATGCGACACAAACTTGGATGATCAAACCATGTATCAGAATCATTAATATCAACAAAGACAATCCATCATGCACATGTACTCACAATTTTGATATTGTTTGAACCCTCAACTGCAAATGTAATACTTTCAATTTTGATATTGTTTGAACCCTCAACTGCAAATGTAATCATTTATATATACTTTTTTTTATTTTAATTAAATTTAAAAAAGAAATTATTTATTTTTGAGTCGAATTAAAATTTTATAATATAA
This sequence comes from Oenanthe sinensis, assembly GCA_028671895.1. Lineage (NCBI taxonomy): Eukaryota > Viridiplantae > Streptophyta > Magnoliopsida > Apiales > Apiaceae > Oenanthe > Oenanthe sinensis. The sequence goes on along the minus strand of CM053809.1, from coordinate 4,532,486 downwards.
ATATAATGAAAAAAATGTGAATTGAAAAAAGAGTCACAAAATTAATTAAAATAAATAAAATAGAAATTCTAATTATTAAACATATTTTTCTCAAATACAGCACAATTCCAACTTGTCGTTGCAATACTGGATTGCTAACAAGGATTGAGCAACCCAGTAAAGAAGCGTATGATCATTGAATCATGCATATCATCAAACTTAATGAAATTTGTGAAGCAGCCTGATCGTTTGGGATCACCAATAGTGGTTAGGCTAGATGACCATCACAATGATATGGTGAAAAAAATGATAATTACCCTACAAACAATATACCAGGAATGCACCTGTTAAGGGTATTATACACCCTTAATAGATGAACTAATATAAAGTGTTTAAATAAGAAAGGAGATGGTTGCTTCTCAAGTATTTTCAACTTTTGAGACAGAATCCCCTTTAAGGTTACCTGGTGATCTTGATATATAAACTCCATCCTTAACTTCTGAAAATCCCAATAAACAGGTCCTAAAGTACTTAACCATTGAATACCAAGTACCATATCACAACCTCCAAGTGAAATTAACATAGTTTCTGCAACAAATCATGGCCATTCATTTGCCAAACAAACTCTTTACACAACTGAGTACAATGAATGTGATTTCCATCAGCCACTGTTATAGCTTGAGGATTAATGGAGTCCAGATTGCACTGTAGTTCCTTGGCCAAGTTTACATCAACAAAGTTATGAGTACTCCATGAATCCACTAAAATATGAAGTGTCCTGTTCTTTTTAAATCCCTTAACTCTCATGGTTTGAAAATTCTGGTTCCCAGACAAAGCATTCACTGAAATACAAGGTTCGCTTAGATCTACAGTTTGTTGCATTACATATGCCTCCATTTCTTCTTCAGATTCTTCTCCTGGTACTTCAACAGTAAACAATTGCGGCTCTCTAAACTTAAATTTATGCCCCCCTCTCATATAGTTCATCGCAAAAATAACAAAGCCCTTTTGCGATTTTCTCAGCCCTGACATCAGCTGGTACAAACCTGCTATTTCTTGATTGTTTAGGATTGAATTTAGTCAAAGCCAATTGGTTACATTTGTTACTAGGATTTGGCAACAAAGGTGGTTTAGTATTAGCCAATAAAGGAACAGTTTGTATTGGTTTTGGCTGAACATTAAAAGAAGGTTTGGTAGATTTTTGGGACATCATATTTAACGATTCCTCCTACAAGGCTACAACCTTGCATACTCTATAGCTTGAGAAATTGTGGTAGATTTAAAAGCCCGCACAAATGGTTTCACAGATGGTTTAAGAACCCCAATAAAACTATCAAGGATGTATGTGTCTGGGAGTACATGATTAATTTGTGTCATAATAGCCCTCAAATCTTCAAATTCATCGATATATATCTCTAAGCTATCATGCTGCATCAATTTGTTAAATTGTTCTACTATGTTGCTTCCATTATCTTCTTTAAATCGTGCAGTCAAATCAGCAGTAAACACTCCCCATTCCACATTCTTTCTCACAAACAAATAACTAGAAACCCAATTTTCAGCGTTATCTACCATGTACAATGAAGCTAAATCTACCCTCTGTACATATTCAATTTTACAAAGCTCAAAGTACTTGCAAGCTTTCTTGATCCAAACTCTATGATTAAATCCATCAAATTTTAGAAATTCTAATTTAGGCATAAATCCAAGAGGTTTGGTTACAGAATTGTTACCTTGATGAAGGACATTTACTGAAGCTTCTTCTTGATTTCTTGGAATATTGTCATGAGTCTGAATCTGATCTTTCATATCAGTAATTGCTTGCATCATCTTAATCATATTCTCTTCAAGTCTTTTAATATGTTCATCTTGTTTCTTCGAATTACTCTCAATCATCAACCGTAACTGTTCTTCCATAACTGATGCTCTTCTTGTACGCGCCACCAGATTTAATGAAAAATAAAAAAGATCCCAAGATGATGGCTCTGATACCAATGTTAAGGGTATTATACACCCTTAAGAGATGAACTAATATAAAGTGTTTAAATAAGAAAAGAGATGAGATAGTAGATAGAAAGAGATAAGAGTTGCAAGAAGACATTTATATTTTTTCACATATTCCCAGTACAAATAGATATATCTACTACTTATACAATCTATATTCTTAAAAGATATATAAACTGCCATGTAATCGTCGCAAATCAGTTATTGTGTAAACTGATTTTCCCTCTAAATGATATTACTTAAATTATGACAAATACAACTCCTGTAACAGCACCTACAATTCTACAAACAACCAGATGCTCGTGGTAACTTCAAGGCTCACTGTTAGCTGTCTTACAACAACTAAACAGGAAACTATCTTCCTATGTTTCAAAATTATAATGTACAAGTGTGGTAATGTCTACAATGTAAAGGAAAGTTTAAAACTGAAAAATACTAAATAAGAATGGAATCTATACTATGTTATATTCATGGTGGGAACTGCTCTGAACTTCTTGAATTCCGAGTCCATGTATGGGAGGATAAATCAGTCAAGTTAAACTTGCCATCCAGTAATTAGTAAGGAACCATCATTTTGATCATCAAATGTTTTCACAAGATATGCAGAAAGGTCCAGAGAGAGCCACATATGAAAGATTGTCCCATATTCCTCTCAGAAACACCTAGGATGCTACTCCAGTGTCATACTGTCCGTGTAATACTGCAGTTGATCCAAAAACTAATTACATCATCACTATACGATTAACAGTTATGGAACATACACAAAAAACCTCTTATATATTGCCTAAAATAACTTGTAGAAAGGAGGTAGACATGTGCACCCATGAGAAAGATGGAGACAGAAAAGGAAAAGTAAAAACAAACTTTAGAAGTACATGGCTTTACCTTCCGTGGTATGTATTTGGATACCAAAAAGAACCATTAAAGAGGCGATATAACTCTATGGTGAAATAACTTTGCAAGTGATCTGCGCTCACAATCCTGCATCATATCGTTTACATGTAATTAGAGAATTCCTCTAACAACAATCGTTGGATTGTGATTGTGTTTGTAAATGTATTAACTTCTCGTTCTATAAAAATTGCTTAAATTTGATATTAAAAAATGAATAGATATAAGCTTAGAGGACTAAAATTTTAAATAAACAAGTTATTTTAGTTCATATTCGAGTTAATCGAGCCGTGTTGTCATTTTTGGGTTTTGTTTCTATAATCATCTCGTTAATAGAGTCGGGGTCTGGGTCTGGGTCCTATGAGATATTGTCAACCCTACAAAGCTTCAATATTAAATTCCATTAGAGACATGACTATTTAATACGTACTCGATCTTTACAGTTACCAACAGTATAGAGTATCTGTTGATTAACACACTCAACTCCAATCTCATGAGAACTGTTGGTTTTTTATTGATAAGAATAGAAGACAAAATATAGAAAAACAAGAGTATTGATAAAAACTACAGACATAAAAGTTTCCTTCAATGGTCTTTATACAGAGCTAATTAAAACAACTAAAAGATAAGATAACTATTCCTAAAAGATAGTCATACAACAATCGTTGGATTGTGATTGTGTTTGTAAATGTATTAACTTCTCGTTCTATAAAAATTGCTTAAATTTGATATTAAAAAAATGAATAGATATAAGCTTAGAGGACTAAAATTTTAAATGAAAAAGTTATTTTAGTTCATATTCGAGTTAATCGAGCTGTGTTGTCATTTTTGGGTTTTGTTTCTATAATCATCTCGTTAATAGAGTCGGGTCTGGGTCCTATGAGATATTGTCAACCCTACAAAGCTTCAATATTAAATTCCATTAGAGACATGACTATTTAATACGTACTCGATCTTTACAGTTACCAACAGTATAGAGTATCTGTTGATTAACACACTCAACTCCAATCTCATGAGAACTGTTGGTTTTTTATTGATAAGAATAGAACAGAAAATATAGAAAAACAAGAGTATTGATAAAAACTGCAGACATAAAAGTTTCCTTCAATGGTCTTTATACAGAGCTAATTAAAACAACTAAAAGATAAGATAACTAGTCCTAAAAGATAGTCATACAATGACTTTCAATAACTATCTCTACTCAATTGAAAAACAATTAAAATAAATCATACCTTTGAATTATTATTCTAACAAGAACTGCTATTGCATGAGCTGAGAAGATCCCAGGCTAGAAAAACAATTAAAATAAATCATACCTTTGAATTATTATTCTAACAAGAACTGCTATTGCATTTGAAAAATGAACTTGGCAGCATAATGTTACTTTCCCAAATGTCTATGTTATGGTGCAAAAGCCAGCTAGATTGCTCTGAAGCTTTGAAAATTCACCTTCTATTTCCCTTTTCTTATGACAGTAAGTAGCATGGCTAAGTTTTAGATTAATAATCATGTTGCTAAGCAAAAAAAAAAAAGAAAAAAACTTTAACCTGTGGGGGAGTACATAGCAAGTAGCAATCTTAGGCAATAAGAGTTGCTGAAAGTATTCTTTAGCTACTTTTCTACTATACACAGGGACGGAGTTAGGATCTGCTTGTTGCAGGTAGAGAAATTCTCTAACAATCTAGTCCGTAAGTAATTATAATGTATGAATATTTTAATATATATTTATTAATAAAAATATATAATATACATATATATATATACATAATTTTATATTTAAATCCATAATTTTTTTAGAAAGACAATTAATTCTATCAAAAAAATTAAGATTGTACACATTTACTTTGGGTGGGATGAACACTAAAAATTAATAAATTTTACCTATAAAATACAAGAAATAAAAGGAAAATATATAACTATCTTAACATTAATTACATGATTGTTCCGGACAGTGGGGGTGTGGCCGTCCCCCCATTCCCCCTCCTTCCCTGACTATACAAGTCAGAAACTAAGAATAGCCAACGACTAATTTACCCCTGCCAGCGATTGTTAACGCCTGAGATGAACCAAAGTCACTAAATGGATGCCAAAAGTAACGAGTTTACAAGTTATGGGAAGCAAAGTGTTGCAACTAAAAGTTCTCTAACTAAAGTGAGATGTGCGCAAAGCTACAGGATACAGGATGCAGACTGCAATTTACAATTTTACACTGACACTATGGATTCTACACGGAGTTCATATGTGCACAAAGCTACAGGATACAGGAAGCAGACTGGAATTTACAACTTTACACTAACACTAAGGATTCTACACGGAGTTCATTTAGAGTTCGGCAGGTAAGTCTCAGATATCAACTAAAGTGTTGGTATAGCTAAGTTGGAGTATTTACATCAAAATATAAGTGTGATTGCAATCTTATCACGCCAGCTTCAATAATACATTATCTTTTCTTCTTTCTTAAAGAATGAACAATTATATGTAAACACAGAGTATTGGAGAAATTTTATGGCAAATGATAATCCCCACACTACCACAGTGTATTTCTTTCAGTTTATAACATGTTTATCCCGAGCAACAAATACATTTATAATAAGAATGCCAATTTTGGAGTGACCGAAGAAGGTACCTCACCTTAAACATATTAAGCGTGAGTCCTCTATGAGGATTCATTCTCTTCAGTTTCAAAAAAGTATATCCAAAGCTCAGCTGATCCCGTGATGTGAAACGATCAACTTCATTGAACCATAAGCATGAAAATAAGTTGGACATTGGTGTGTGCGCCCTAATTATGAATGATCCTTCAGGAACATCTGTTAAGATGCATCGTGAACAAAATTAGAGGAGATTTTTGCAATGAATTGCAGGTGAAATAAAAAACACAAATTTCAAAGTGGGTTAAAGACATTAGTGACACGCACAACTTGGAAGAGGAGTATTTGGATCTTGGGGGTCAAACTTGGTAAGTCCATCAGACTGGTAAAAGTTGAACTGTTCATCAATGGCTGTGTGATTGTACTTATTTAGACGCTTATTTTGGAGTACCTCTTCCCAAACACAGTGGCGAGTATAATGGTTTGAGATTGCATACTCTGATCTTGTCCGCCACAAAAAGTATTCAATGATCAGCATTGGATCGGATGTAAGTCGCAACTTGCTGTCAAGCCAAATGGAATACCTAAAACGAAAGATGGAAGAGGAATATTTAAGAAAAGACATCAACAACATGTTTACATAATACAGATAAGGTCTATAGAGAGAAAGGATGGAGCAATGATCACCTAGAGGAAGGAAAGAGACGGTGTGATAAAAATTTTGGCACCTTTCCAGTTTTCCTCATGTCCTCGTATGGCAAGTTCCTTACAACAACAATTCTCCATATCCCAACATAACCCCCATCATCAGGAGCACTTCCCTCAGACTTGAGTTTCACAAGGGTCTGCTCATCCACGAACATGACAAAGCAAACATTTTTCTTGGAATAACCACTAATCTGTAACAAGAAAAATGGAATGATAAAGTTTCCTATGCTAACGAATTGAGAAATAATAGTGTATATATCTGTTTTAACCGAAGTTAAAAATTTATAGGGAAAATAAATGAAGCTTACTCATACAGATAATAACAATATGTTGTACATTTATTATGTTATATTTTCTCAATGTGTTGTACAGTTAGTATGTTACATTTTTAAAGCAATATCCGCTACACGATGAAGGGCAATATCCGCTACACGATGAAGAGATGTTCTAATGCACAGGGATCCATATAATAGTAGGCCCTCCAATCTGATACACGCAATCTTACCCTATTACTAAAGAGTAAAGAAGAGTGCAAACTTTAACCCATCACCACATCTGCAGACCAAACACTTACAGTTCGACACGAGCCACCAATTAATTATATCATTACACTACCTACAGTATTCAATAAAATTATGCAACCAACTGTTGCAATTATCAACCAAATATTCTCTACGCTTATCCAGAGAGTTACATATATTTCAGACTTTGAAAACATTAAATTTCCTTACCATTTTGTTTGTAGGCCTCCTTAAAAAGTCTGAGCTACCAAAAATGCAGGAAGATACCACGACAATGCAAGTAGTCATGTATTCTTTATCCTTCTTATCCAGATCGAATCCGGTGCTTGGGAACCCTTCTGGTCCTTTGACGAAACCGCAGTGAAGTTTTTGATTTTTTCCGAAAAAGGATTGCTCTCTTTCTTCAAGAGTTTGATGACCTCCAAATCTAGGGTAAGATGAACCATTCAGGGAACTTTCCTCTCTATCTACAAATTGCAATGAAAAATCTGCAAAATTGATGAATTCCTTGGGCTCTACAAGATCATCAACTGAGTTTAGTAATCCAACCTTGCATGGAAAAAATCCTGAAACATTATATATGAAGGAATGATTATAATGACAGGAGAATCTTGTTAACAGCAACAAAAGCCAAATCCTTACAGAGATAATAGAGGTGATGCTTTCACAAACTATATGTGGTATTTCCACAGAAGTGGAAGACTTTTAAAATTGAGTACAAACAGCTTAGTCTTAATAAAGAATAAAGGTAACTGTTCAGTAGCCTTGATAGGAGACAGTTATAGTGTCATTAATGAATTCCTTTTCTTGTATAGATTAAGCCCAACACTAGATACCAAGAGACCTTCAGGTATAAACCTTGTGAGATGAAATATAAGATACTTTTCGGTCAACAATGATCATATTACCTTTTAGAATTATTATTACAATCTGATAGCTAGAACGTCACTATTAAATCCTCTTCAATGTAGTTAATATTGACCGGAAATTCTTTACAGAGTAGACATTAGTGTAGCCACAGGACTACATATGCATATTTGCAATGTGCTAGGTACTTTACTAAATATGGGTTGACTTAATGTTTTGGTCTAGACTTGAATTTCCACATTCAAATCATTCCAAAATCCCACATATGTGAATCTAATTGTTTCCCTTGTAACTGTTGTCTAAATAACGAGCAAACTTAACAGTTGGCACCAAGCTAAATTCCTAAACAAGTTCCTGAGTTTAAATCGTGTATTAGATGAAACAAAGAAATAGCATACGTTTATAGATGCCAGGGCCATCAAAATGATTCCTTAACAAAACAATTAATCAAACTCATGCAGCATTAAAGAAAAACAAATATACACCGTAAAAATGAAAACTTACGTGGTCGATGGGGTGCTTTTTTGGGCTTGTCTGTTGATACTTTTCGGACTTCTCCCACTGATGAAACTGTATCAGTCATTACACGGCTTTCGCCAGTTGATACTTTTCGGACTTCTCCCACTGATGAAACTGTATCAGTCGTTACACGGCTTTCACCTGAATGTACAAGTTAATTTTATACTTGCAAGCAGTAAATAAATCATTCATAGAAACATTTTAATCCTAAATTTATTAATTTTAAAGAATGTACCTAAGTAGAGTAGTTATTAGATTCCCATCATATTCCAAAAAGGTATCACTTACAGGGATAATAGAAATGATTGTTCCACTTTTTGTAACAGAAACGATGAGTACTAGAAAATTCTACTTGAACATTCCAGCTCAATGATCAAAATATCAAAGTTTAGAACCATAAGTACTCGTGAGTTATAGTTTTCAAGTGCAAAGATCGTATGTTTTCATTCCCATAAATAAAATTATGTAAAAACAACTCATAAATATGTAAATCAGAAATGAGGAAGACCTTATCAATGAATATAAAGTGAAAACCCCCTTTAGCTTAAGCTTTGTGTTACGATTATTTCATAGTGTATTATTAATAGCAGCAAATCAGCCTAGAATCCTTCGATATATATATATATAAATATATAAGTTATCACTCCAAGGCACCCAGCATATAGTGTTGATCAAGTTATATAGTGGCAAAAAGCACATTATCTTAAAACTCACCGTGAAGAATAATCTTCAATCCAGAAACTGCTAAGAGGATTGAGATTAATGTAGCACTTGAAAAAACCCAAAGAAAAAGCCTTCTTCCCGAAAACCGACCCAACTTCCGCCTACGTATAGCCCGCAACCCATGGTCATTATCAATAGATTTATTATCTGGACCAGTTAATATCCTTCTTTCCGCTAACAAATCACTACTCTGCTTATAAAGAGCCATCGCAGCATCACACCAAAACCGTAAATCTGAACCAGCTCAGCTGTACAACAACATCATTATCAGCATCATTTCAAGTTTTCGAAAAAGATGCAAACTTACACACTTCAAGTTTTTTATTTTCTGTAAATGAAAATCCAAGTTTCATGTACAAGCAAATGTATATGCAAATCAATTCCCTTATGAATATGAAAAAAATTCAATCTTTATATATATCTATATATACATATATAAAATTAGGATTATAACCCTAAAAGCATACAAGAAAGAGAGACACAGATCAATATATCAATCACACACACACACACATAACATAGAAAAAGCAGAGAAATTACCCAAAAAGGTGAGAATTGTAAAAGCTGGTTACAACCTGAAATGGGAATCTTTATTACAGGATCATGGGCATCATAAGTGTGACTTTGTTTCCATGTCCGAAACTATAACATTATTCTCGATACATGTTCATTTCAAGTGGGGTAAAAAATAAATTAAGGAGATGGAGAAACAAAGGGTGAATAAGTGAATAATGTGAAACGGTCACAATGGGCGTCGAACACTGGGCCTTCTGATCTCGGCTGCGCTAACAGAATCACAATTTAAATTGTTATTTATAAAATTAAAATTAAATATAAATATTTGGGGAAGATTTGTGTTCACTTTAAACTTTCTCATTTGATCATTTTTTTATTAATGCCGGAGAACAAAAAACTTTTATAAAATTTTTCTAAAATTACACATTTCTCGTTCTGAATGATTTTGAGAATAATTAAAGAGATGAATCCTTCTATATTCAAATCAATCACATCAATTAAAACTAGTCATCTTACCATATGCATCATGCCACATCATTTTGAGAATTTTTTTTGAGAAATTTGTTTGATTCTCTAGTATTATCTTTTTTTTTTAGTTTCTTATTCTATGTTAGATTCCGTACTCTCTCTAATGGCGGGTATTTCATGTGGTTTTTATTTTGTGTCGATTATTTTTCATTTTTAAGAATTTGATTCTACGTTAGATTCTACTTTCTTTATTTTAATAATTTCTTTATTTTTTTAGTATCTTGATCATTTTTTTGTAAGTTTTTATTATTTTGATCCTATGATAAATTCTGTATTGTCTGCCTGCACTAGTAGGTGGTTTCCATTTTATGTTAATTTTTTTAGAGTTTGATTCTACACTAGATTCTACTTTCTCTATTTTCATAATTTCTTTCAATTTCTTATTGTTTTGATCATTTTTTTAATTTTCTAATATTTTTATTCTATTTTAATATATGTATTTTCTGTACTAGCAAGTGTTTGTATTTTGTGTCGATTTTTTTTTCATTTTTAAGAGTTCGATTCTACACTAGATTTTCACTATGCTTTTATGTAGAGGGTCATTGATAATTAGATGTTGATCATATCAGGCACACATTGTTATATAAGTCATGTTTTCATATATAGCCACTATTTTGAGGTCTTTTAGCCTAGATTTTGAAATATATTATTTTTAACTATTTTCGTTTATGTTAATTTTATGTTTTAAGAATGGTGATAATCAATTTTTTCATGTTATAATCTTTATTATAATGTTGTAACTATTTTGAATTTCTTTTCAATGCCATCATTTGCAGCAAATAGGCCTAATACAGGTGATGAAAATAATATTCTAATTGATATTAATTGTGATTCCACGGCAAACAATGAAGTTGAAGAATTTATAGAGGGTTTTGATGATTCGGTTAGCAACAATGTTGGATTATGGATACCAAAAGTACCTGATAACAATTTGAAACCATATCATAGTCAACATTTTGAGGATCTTGAAGCAATTTGTAGTTTTTATACTGAGTATGCAAAATTAGCTGGTTTTGATGTCTGTCGAGAAACACAAAGGGTTAGAAATAATATTATTGTGCACAAGTATGTTTTTTGTTAGAAATCGGGAACTCATGATATTTTTATGTCGATGATTTCTGATGATATAACATAATCTTCTCTTGTTTCTAGTAGTATTAGTAAAAGACGGAAAACAGTGACAAAAAAATGTGATTGTAATGCTAAAATTGTGGTAAAATATGATGGGAAGGAGCATTATGTGACTGATCGTTTCATTGAAGTGCATAACCATCCTATGGCATCTGATTTTGATAAATAATTCCTTCGGGCTAATCGTTCTATGAATGATGTTCATCGAAAATTTGTGGTTAATGCTGCAAAGTCGAATATTGGATCTTTTAGGGCTCACACTCTTTACAAGTCATAACCCTGAATAAACTAGTTATCCAACTGAGTGTGAGGAGAGAGGATCTTCAATACATCATACTTATTCCAGTATCACGAATGCTAGTTCTTCTTCGAGCATTCTTTTTCAGATTCCTTCGATCCCGTTTTTAGGTATTAGTTTAGTCACAAAATCAGATTCTTCTGATTTTGCCTTGAAATTGCTTTTGTACTGGTCTGTTATGGCAAACAAAACATCTCAGGATTGCTCTTTTGGGTACCTTGCAAAAGATTATTATTTCCCATAACAATGTCAATATTTGTAGAAGGAGGGTTGAATATAAATATTAAAACTTTTTGTTTATTTTAATATTTGTTCTTGATGTTTGAGAGTTCAAGAGAATCTGTTTAAACAAATTAAGACTGAAAATAAATATGACAAAGAGATTTAAAATTACTGATGAATTGGTTTTTCCATCAGTGTATATTTTTGCTCAATGTTCCTAGGTTAAAAGAAACCTAGCTTCATTTTTACAAGGTTAGAAAATAAATCAACTGTTCTTACAAAGTGCTCTAAGGCTGAACAGTTGATTGAAGAAATATTGTCTAACTTGTTCTCTCTTTTCTTCTAACAATGTTACCACACTTGTTTATATATTACAAGTGTGTTTTTACAATTCCTATTTTAGGATTATTTCTACCTATATCTCTTTTACCTTTTTCCATTTTAGAAAAATGTTTGAAAGACATCTTATAATTGAATCTTCACAGTCATCATAGACTGTCTTCCATAGGTGTGCTTTTGTCCTTTGAATCTGAAGGGTTTCGAGGCACAAACGCAGCGGAATAAACGCGAAAAATAAATCAAAATGGCGAAACCCTCCGCAGGATCCATGCGAAAACAAAAGATTTAATTCGGAAATAAAGAATAAATACCTTTAGAAGCTTTAACAGTTCATTAATGGAAGATTAATGGAGGTCCAAAGCTTGTTTAATCACCACGTATCCCGCTCTAGCGATCTACGCTCTACGGTATCCACACGAACACTTTTCATGAAGGATTGATGTGTACTAGCACCCGAAAACTGCTTCTCTCTCTCTATTTTCCTCTTTTCTCAAAACGGCTAGGGTTTTTGTAAAAATATGTCTCTTAAATTAAATCAGCCCATAAAGAGATTATATAGAGAGATGAATAAGTTTTCTAATTATAATCCAATTATAATTAATACTAATCCAAAATTCTAAATTATTTAATTAAGTCTCACTTAATTAATTAATTATTAATTTTGGAATTAGTTTAAATAATTCATTTATTCTATTTAAATAATTAATTAAGTCATACTTAATTAATATCATAAATAAAATAAATTACTTATTTAATTTAAATTCACAATTTAAATTATTTCTCCTTCAAGTGTTCTTTGTGTGTGACCCTGTAGGTTATTATTACGTTGGCAACAATTTTAATATCTAATTAAAATTGTAAACAATGAGCGGCATCTAGTAATACATCATTGCTACCCAAGTAATAATAATAAATCGGTGATTCGATTAAGCCTTTCGTGAATAATGTTCCATGTAATATAATCCCTTTAATCTTGATATTATAGATTAAACTCAAGGCATGTCTTGTGTCATCCTCTTCGTAATTTAATCTTTATTTTCTTGATCGATGAGTAGACTATTAAAATCAAATCAACATTTGAGCACGGCCGTGCATTTCATAGTCTCACTCAAACAAGAGGCCAATAATATCACTCCTAAAATTAGGATGATTAAATCCCATCTAGATCATTCATATTTCTCATACGATTCATAATATACCCAATGTCCACTTTTATCATCACCCGGTCAAAGGTAACTTTTAATGTAATCAAAGTATATTAATTCTCGTATAGAAATATAATGATTTCAGGTCTAAGGATCATTACACCATTATCACAGTGAGAATTACTTATGACACTTATTTAACATGTAGAATCTCACGGCGGGTCATTCCAGTGTCATGCATTGAGACATGCACTTATGTTCTTGACTTTAGTATCACCATACCTATGACCAATGAGATGTGGTCATCTGTCAAGAAACATACTAGTCTTTGTGCATTATTATTGTCCTTAAATAATAATACTTGACTAGGAAATTTTAGGAATAAGATATTATTCATATAATCTCATTTTTTAAGTCATATACTTAAAGATATATAATACGTATCAAAATTTCAAGGACATTTATTATGCTTTCAATTTATTACACAGTAAATAAAACATAATAAATAAATAATAATCAATAAAACATAATCCTTAATAATAAATATTTTCCTTAAAATGTAAAAAGTATTGTCTCTAGAGCACAATTACTAACAATCTCCCACTTGCACTAGAGCCAATTACCCAAGTATCCAATACTCATAGAACTAGTGTGACTTTCGTGTTTCTGCTGCGACAAAGCCTTTAGTCAGTGAGTCTGCAATATTATTATTAGTATGCACTTTACATATATGTATATCTCCCTGATCATTAATCTCATTAATTAGGTGATATCTCCTAAGTACATGCCCAAACAGCCTCCTTGGCTGCTTCGCAAGCATCAATATACTCAGGCTCTATTGTAGAATCAACAACTGTCTCTGCTGTGAACCATTCCAGCATACAACATCTCAATATAAATAAATAAAACACAAAGCCAGACAGAAACATTAAATCATCGTTGCTTGTCTAGAAACTAGCATCACTGAAACCTCTTACAACTAGTTTCACATCTCCTCCATATAACAAGAATGAATCTTTAGTCCTCTTCAAGTACTTAAGAATATTCTTGACTGTCGTTCAGTGACCTTCACTTGGATTAGACCGGTATCTACTCGTCATGCTTAAAGCATACGAGACATCAGGACGAGTACATATCATTGCATACATTATAAAACCAATTACTAACGCATATGGAACTTTACTTATGCGGTCCTTATCATCCAATAATTTAGGACAAATTTTATTTTGAGATCATTATCCCATGAGACATTGGGACATATCCATTTAGCCTCTTTGCATTCGAAATCGATGTAAAACTTTGTCAATGTATGTACTCTAACTTAGGCCGATCAATCTCCTTGATCTATCTCTATAGATCATGATCCCTAATATATAGGTCGCATCACCTAAGTCTTTCATTGAGAAATTATTTCTCAACCACGTCTCCACAGTCTATAGAGAATGAATGTCTTTCCCTATTAGTAATATATCATCAACATATAATACTAGTGTTGGGTCCCGGAGATCGTAGATGGGGGGGTGAATACGATTCCCAAATTAAAACGTGACTATTAATTTTTTTTGGGACAACATAAAAATTACTTTGGTTCAAACCCGGGTACTGTTCATCATCTTCTTCAACCTCAAGAACACTATTAAAATAACCAAGATAATGAACGGTAAATCATCCAAAACACACAACACAACAAGATCCAAGAATATAACTTTATATTCATTGAAGTGGGGTAGATGCTACAAACAAGTTCAAGAACATAAGCTCAAGAACACAACAAAGAAGTGATTTTTGTCTCCTCTAAAACTATTACATTTTGTAGATCTAGGAGACAAAAATCAACCCTATCTTCTATACAAGATTTAACAAGTGTTTTCAATAGAAGAATAGAGGAGTGGTATAATAAAGAAAATCATGGCTACAAATATATTCAAGATCTAGTTTGGCCATGGGAGAGAGAATAATTTTTCTCTCTCTCCCCTTTTCTTTTTTTCATCCGGATGCACACTCACCCACACTTAAAAAATGAAGACTTGAGTTTCTTCTTTTATTATAGAAAAATGTGTAGCTTTTTACTTTTTGCTTTTCCACCTTTTACTCTTGTCCACTCAAATCATATCTTCAAAGTCATGTGTCAAGCATGCCTTTGGAAATATTTAATGTAAAAGTAATATTTAATAAATATATAAAATATAAATAAAGAATATCTTTATTTATAAAATATATAAATAATTAAATAAATAATTTATTTAATTAAATTAAATATTTCCATTCCACTCTTCAATCTGTGTAGACTTCCTTATCCAAATACTTGGCCCCGTATACGTGACTCCACCACGTCCAAGTATTTGGCCTTCTAATCTGTGAAGCTTTAATAAGATCCAATCAGGTTGTGCCATCTGTCCCTTATCCATTAGGCTGGCATTTTTCCAACACTGATTTACCACCTTTGTTGATCCTCCACATGACTCAAGAAAAGCAACAACTTTAGAATGATTAAAACCATATTAACCGACGAGAGCTTGCCTCCAATGTCCTGACACTTGATGCAACGGTCTGGTTCATAAGTGACTAGTCTTGATAGGGGCTCTTGATTCCGAACATGATTCCACATTCTTCTTTGCAAACCTTACTTGTAGCTTCGATTGTAATGCACTGAAATCTTCATAGACTAAGACAATCTTCTATAGCTTCCACATCCTTGAATAGATGTCAACATCTTTTATTCTCCACTGAGGCCTGAACATGTTAATGAACTTCTTCCAGTGAGCTTCAAGTCTGTAGATGATCCTTTGATACTTTGTATTAACTGAACTCTGTGATCCAAGATTTCTGTGCACCTGCATATTATTACATGTCCTGTTCTATTGTTGAGTTATCATCAACCATTACATAGAGATTACATTTAGCATTTCTAGTACACATGAAAGTGCAGTGAGTTACTTCCCTTCACTCCTATCTCCCCTTTCAATCTCCCCCTATTTGGTTGATATGGAATAGCAATCAAATATTATTTCCCTTTACAATCTCCCCCAAAAGCAATTAAATAAAATTAACTACTAGAGGATAACTCAACTAACATACAAGAAACAATTAAAGTACTGGACATGAAAATAATATACAAAAGGTTCTGGAAAGATATAATCAGTTAAATCCAGATTTCCTAAGTTGCTGAAAATGAATGATGAATGATGAATGATAAATCCAGATTTCCTAAGGACAGATCTTCAAACAAATAGAGCAAAATCCCTTAGATATCTTTTCAGAATAAGATATATCATTGCAAACCAAGATGTTAATATTCTCCATAACTTCTCCCCCTTAGTACGACAAGTAACTTCTTCCCATTTGACAAAAAGTAACTTCTCCACTTCAGACGAAAAATCAGTTAAATCTACAACACCTTTAGGGATTAAGCTCTAACCAATTACTAAGAAACTCCCCCTTAGTAATTTCTCCCTTGCATCACTAAGGTTTCAATTTTATCTAATTCTCCCCCTTAGTTCATACAAGTTCCAATCCACCCTTGTGTCTTTAGATATCCTCTAAGTAACCTCCACAAGATAGAATTGACAGATCTCGTTTCTTGTATCACCAAATTCTCCCCCTTAGTTGAGAATATCTTTTAAAACAATAAAAGTATCATCTACATCCAATCGAATAAGAAACTCTCCTCTAATTGAACATAATATCCTCCTTAGGCCTAAAAATTAATGTCTCCCCCTTTGAGATTGAGAATAACATGAATTAATAGACCTAAAGGTAATAGTTTGGACATTCCCACTAAGCTTCAGCTAGACTCTTCTTCAGCTTGTCTTCCAGAAAAGAATCTCTTCAACATTCCAGAGCTAGAAAATTCAGTAACAGGATTCAAGTATAGTAGCAAGGTTAGTGTTTGGTCTATGGTTTCCTCACTTCTACTACGTTCTGTTGGTATTTACACTTTCAAGCGTAAGTGTTCCACTCTTTTCTCTCCCTACTTCTCTCACTCAAGAGTATCACTCCCTCACTTCACTCAAGTGTTTCTCTCCCTTACTTGCACTCATTCCATTTATAGCAATTTGTACCTGCAAGTAAATCCATGCTAGTCTCACCAAGATATTATGGATCGTTGACTGTAGCATGTTTTCGATCACTAAAGATCTAGGTTCTGAGATGGAATCTTAGACAGGGTTTCAGTTAGGCCATCACCTAACTCACCATGAGCAAAACCATGCACACGTGGCTCGTCGTCGGGGAATAACTCTTCTGAAATTGGAATCTCCTCCATTCCAGGAGTGACTGAAATCCCAACTCCCTGATCCTCAAAAGACTCATCAAATTGGTAAACCAACTGAATCATAGTCTACGAGTTGTTGCTCAGCTACTTTTAGCATCAACAATCTCCCCATGTGCAAATCCATGCACTGGATCATTGAATGTGGTATGCGTACTAGCAGCTATCTAAGCATCAACCGACTCCCCATATGCAAATCCATGCACTGGATCGTTGACGGTGATATGCCTTTAAGTTTTGAGCGATCCATGTATTCCAGAATTTCAATTCCTGGGGGAGTAGACGTGTACAAACATCTCTCTCAATCACCTGTGAAGATGAATTAACTCACTATTTTCAGTCATGGAAAACTGTTAGTGATTGCCTCTCAACATCAACAGATTGCTCTGCGGATGTGAAATCCCGTTAGGGAACTAGGACTGTTCCTCCTAGGAAGGTTGACAAGGATTCTAATATATGGCAAGAAATCCAAGTTTCCCTCAAATGCCTGTGAAGGCGGCTCAACAACTTAATTCACCATGAATGGTAAACAAAGAAGTTTAGGGGTTTTACCTATACCTCACAATGTGCACTTCTTGCAATGTGTCCTCACAATTGTTAGTCCCAAGAGAGGCTAGAGAACTGTTAGGTCCTATAACATCCCTTAGAAATAAAAACTTTAGGATTACCATCAGCGTTAATGCTTTTGGTGTGCTTGACTCATTACAAGGTGCTCTGGCTGACGAGCAAATTTTCAATAAAATCACCCTGTTGAGAGAGTTAATTCAGAAACGGTTGAATTGCCTTTTCAGCTCTGCATCCTGTTGAGAGAATACAGATGAGCTACAGATACCTCAATTTGTATACTTATTTCCTTCTCGAGAGGTAGAGCTGTGGGTGCACTTCTGACACATCCTTTGCTGCAATTAATGCAGTTTCTCCCTTAATAACCGCTAGTCTACATAAGTTCCTTATATCACCAAGGGTTGAAAGTTTGAATTAGAATGATAGTGTTTGGTACTAAGGCCTTGGTTAGAAATTGATGGATTATTCAACTTCTAGACCTTCCCCTATAGCCATTTAGGCCAAGCCATTACGGCTAAATAGATAGAGTTGATCAGAGCTATATAAAATTTGGTAGAGTATGATTAAACTTATTCTCTATTCCTTCTCAGAAATATAGCATCGGAGCAATGTGTCATCAAAAAACAATGCACCAGAGCTAAAATGTGAGAATTAATAAAGAATAGGTAAAAGAATATTAAGCCAAATTTCATAAACTCACAAATTTGAAAAAAAGTTTAACAGTTTAACAAAAGTGTTCTTTTGAATTTCTCTTAGACAAATATCCAATTGAAATTCAACTCTTTTAACAAAAACATTTTAATTAATAACTCAAATCTATTTCATCTTGCTCACTGTATGTTTTCAGAAATTGTTTTGCACTTCATTCTTATCTGATATTATCTCAGATTTAAAACATAAAAAATTGAATGAATGCTTTAGTCATACAGTCCAAGGCACTAATCCCAAAGCAAACAACCATTTTTTTAATACTACAGGTCAATGTGAAACAGACATTAACAAGAGTTTTGAAAACGTTTTACCAATGGTTGATACTTCAAGATCAAAACAATTTACTCAAATAAAATAGCCTGATACCATGCAACCTAAGTTACAAGTTATCAAGTAACTTTATTTAAACAAATCGTGGAGAGAAAACAGTTTTCATTACAAAACATTTAGAGAGAGAGAGGATATATGATTTTGAAATAGAAAGATAATCCTCAAGAAATGTTCTCTTTCAAAGTGAGTTTTTTTTAAAAAAAACTTTTAGTGGCTTTTCATTCTCTGGCAAATGAATGCATGTTTAGATAAAACATTTTTCTCAATAAATAGACAAGAAATTTCTTTATGCATTCAAGTTCTAAAGAATGAAAAACATATGTTAATACTAATGAATTATCAAAGATATGAATGACAAGACATTCAAAAGTACTAACATCATTCAATCATTTTGTAATAAAATGCATCTTACTACAAAACAGTCAAGCACATAAGATACTTACATTATGCTAGACAATTACCATTTGTCGCTTGAAACAAATACATATTGCAATATAGATCATGGTAATTCTCAAGCATAAAACATAAGCATCCGCTAAACACTGAACATACATTGACCGAATGACAACATTTAACTTCTTACACTACATCTCAACAATTATCACATAAGCATATTGAAAATACTCGTGACAATCAGAATGTATGTAAGCTCGAGGTACTAGTTGCATCAGAGATCAAATACCTTTAAATATTAATGCTAAAATTTATGATCTTTGACAACCCTCGCGATATAGTAAATTACTTTCAATATCAGTATTTTTTTTTAAAATAATCTTTTTTTCACTTAATGCAGAAATTCTAAGTGACATCACTAATATCAAAAGAATGACAACTAATATTAATGGATTTTGCAAAAGACATGAATTACATCACTTAAACTACATATTAAGTGGTTCCATTGATATTAGCATTAAAATATTAAAAGTAAATAAAATTATAATTAATTAATATATACAAATACTTATGCTGAAACATTTGATACATATAGCATGAATAACATATGACAGCACAAAGTACGATGTCCTGGATATAAATTGACTATAAAAAGAGATGCTACATTGTTAGGTCCCTAGGTCCCGGGGGATCATAGGTAATCTCATAGCGATAATATTGGATCTCGGGTGGTCACAAGCCAAACATTAATTAGTTCCTAGAGATTGTAGACATCTAAATAGCATGAACACTCTCTATAAACATTACATTTATGTTAAGGATATATTCATTTGATGATGTACAAAATACTAGAACATGGTCTAGATTAGTTTATCTGTAATAAGTCTTTCTAGTCTCTGAAATGTATAATCAGAGTCTAGATAGTCAATATTCATGTTATTTGTACTTGGAAGAATTTCTGTAGAAAATGAAACCCGAGTCTGGAAGGTGATCAGAGTCTATAGACTATCAGAGTCTGTGATCTATCAGAGTCTACATGTGATCAGAGTCTGAAGATCATCAGAGTCTGAAGATTTCAGAGTCTATACAGTTGAGGATAAATTTGGAAGAAGATCACAGGAATGGAAAGTCTTCGAAGATCAAGATAAATATATTGCAGATATGCTATGGGAAAGAAAGAGAATTCTAGAAGGAAACTGTCAACTAATAATTAGGAATTATATTCCTATTGTAATTTATCTTTCTGTTATTAGTTGATAGGCAGCTCTCTATATAAACTCTATGTAACCTAATTGTAAAGGTGTGGAAGTCGAAGCATAATTATCTGAGTGAAATTTTGTGAGAGCATAGAGATAGAGAGAGTTGCTGTGATAAACACAGAGAAGATGCTAGGGTTTGTGTACACCCTAGGAGAGTTTTGTATTCACAAATCAATAATACAAAACAGTACTTATTCATATTTTTGTGTTTGAGTTTGTTCTTAATTTGATTTTAAATCGGGCAGAAAAGACATACAAGTATTCAACCCCCCCTTCTACTTGTACGACTGGGAAAACAATTGGTATCAGAGCCTAACGTTTAAAAATCGATCAAAGATGTCTGGAAACAAAGATGGCAATTCTAAGATTCCTATGCTTAAGAGAAACGAGTTCACCCACTGGAAGGTTAAGATGCTGCACCATCTGGAAGCAACAGACCCTAACTATCTTGACATGATTAATGAAGGACCCTTTGTGCCCTTAAAAATTGTGCCTCAAATCAACGAGGAAGGCAAAATAACTGAAGAACACCTCGTTGAGAAACCAAAGGCTGAATGGACAAAAGAGGACAAGGAAAATGTCCTTAAGGAGGCAAAAGTAAAGAACATTCTCTTTAACAGTTTGGATTATATTCTAACTAACTGTGTCATATCATGCAAGACTGCTAAGGAGATGTGGACAAAATTTGAGGTGCACTGTCAAGGGACTAAAGATGTCAAGAAGAATGCTAGGTCTTTGCTAATTCAAAAGTATGAGTACTTTGAAGCAAAATCTGGAGAATCTATCACTGAGATGTATGATAGGTTTACAAAACTCTTGAATGAAATGGCTATACTTGGTAAGGTTTATGATTCTGAAGAAACAAACACCAACTTTCTGAGAGCACTTCCTGAAGAGTGGGACAATAAGACTACAACCATAAGGGAAGCTAGAGATTTGGATGAACTAACTCTAGAAGAACTGTATGGCAGACTCAAGACATATGATTTGGAGATGCAACAGAGAAAGAATAAGAAGTCTATAAAGACAAAATCTGTGGCACTCTTGATGGAGTCTGAGAAAGAACAACAGGAACCATCCACAGAAGCAAGAATCAAGGATTCAAGAAAGAAGGGTAAAGTTGCTGTGGAGTCAGAGTCTACTGACACAGACTTTGATTCTGATGAAGAGTTTGATCTAAGTCAAATGATGGCTATGTTTGCTAAAAAATTTAAAAGAATGAAATTCAACAAAAGAACTGGCAAATTTAGCAAAAGGCCATCATTCAAGAAGGAAGATGAAAAGGTTGAAAAGAGCAAGAGTACAATTATCAAACTTGACAAAGCAAAGGTCAAATGTTTCAACTGTGGAATATTGGGGCACTTTGCCAGTGAATGCAGAAAGTCAAAAAGTCAAGGAAAAGGAAAAGCACTTCTATCAACAGGAAAGGACTGGGCGGACTCAAGCTCAGAGGATGAAATTGATTATGAAAATCTAGCACTGATGGCATCCTCCTCAAGAAAATCACAATCTCCCAAAGAACCCTCATCTCCTAAAACTCAGGTATCAATCTTTACTCCTGAATCCTTAATTAATTTAGACTCTGATGGCATAGAGATTGTGAAAAGTGAGGTTAATAAAATAATGACAACATGTAGGTCTCTCACTAGTGAAAGTGAAAGGTTGAGAGAAGAAAATTTAACCTTAACTAAAAGGAATTGTCATGTAGAATCTGAGTTATTATTAATGGAACAATACAAAAAGGATTCTGAGAAATATAGTCATAACTACACTGAAATCTTGAAAGCCTATGACTATGTTAGGAAAGAACTAGAAGAAGAAAGGCTTAAGTTTAAAGTTTGGACAGACTCTGGAAGAAAAGTTCAAGAAATTCTCAATAATCAAAACATGTGTCAAACTGTTGGTCTAGGCTATGACAAGAGTCAAGACAAAAGACCTATTGTTGAGAATGATAACAATGAAGAAGTTAGCAAAATTAATAAGACTAAAGACAAAAGTACATTTGTTCCTGTTAAGTTTGTGATCCCTAAAGAAAAAACTGAAGCCACAAACTCATCTGTCAATAGTCCCCCTGTTGTTGACAAAAAGACAGATGAAACAGGGGCAAATAACTCTAAGAAAATTATAAACATAGGGTACTTGTCTAAGTCTAAGTTGAAAGAAAGGCTAGAGAACTTATCAGAGTCCACCAAAACTAGGAGAAATAGGAATGGTAAGGAAGGCATCAATAAGGCTAATAATTATCAAAAAGATCCTAATGCTCCTAGAAAGAAGTGTTATAGATGTGGGAACCAAAACCATTTAGCTATAGATTGTAAAACAAAAATTGAGATGAAATCAGAGTCTAATCCTTCTCAGACTCTGAAAAGTCACTACATACCACAGAAACCTTGTTATCACTGTGGTAGCATATTTCATTCTATATATATGTGTAGGGACTATCATGATTTGTATTACAATTTTTATGAGCTAAAATCTTCTATTGATAAGAGTTGGTATGACACTGTTAAGACTCCACCACAGTCTAGATCAACAAAAGAGACAGGTAAGTCAAAGGTGAAAATTATTAAGCCTGTTTCTCCTAAAATTAGTAGAAAAGGATCCAAAACTATTTGGGTCCTCAAAACATCTAACTAGTTGCTGTATGTATGCAGGGAACTAAGGTAAAGAAAGTAACCCTAATCCTGGACAGTGGATGCTCAGGTCATATGACTGGAAAGAAATCCTTGCTTACAGACTTTGAGGAAATGGTTGGCCCAGAAGTATCCTTTGGAGATGGCAACAAAGGATAAACACTGGGATATGGCAAGATTGTACTTGGGAATGTCATCATTGAACAAGTAGCTCTAGTTAATGGCTTAAGGCACAATTTAATAAGCATAAGTCAACTTGGAAACAAAGGTTACCATACTGGCTTTGACAACAAAGAGTGTCTTGTGACTCACAAAGAAACAGGCATTGTGGTTTTCAAAGGACACAGACATGGTAACATTTATGAAGCCAGCTTGGAGGATTGCATAAACAGTGAAGTCACATGTCTATACAGCAAGGCCTCAACTGAAGAAAGCTGGAAATGGCACAAGAAACTGTCACACATCAACTTCAAAACACTCAACAAGTTGGTTAAACAAAATCTTGTAAGAGGATTACCACAGGTTGATTTTGTACAAGATGGACTTTGTGAAGCATGTCAACTTGGAAAACAAAGGAAATCATCCTTCAAGAGCAAGACAATAAATACCATTTCTGAACCCTTTTATTTACTGCATCTTGATTTATTTGGTCCAGTAAATGTTATGTCAATTAACAAAAATAAATATACTCTTGTTATTCTAGATGATTTTACAAGATTCACATGGGTTTTCTTTCTACATTCAAAGGATGAAGCTTCACAACACATAATAGATCATATCACTTTTCTGGAAAGAAAATCAAAGAAAACAGTAAGAATTCCGAGGAGTGACAATGGTACTGAATTCAAGAATTCAATCATGGAGAACCACTGTGCATCAAAGGGAATTACTCAACAATTTTCTGCGCCAGGAACTCCTCAACAAAATGGAGTTGTGGAAAGAAAGAATAGGACACTCATAGAAGCTGCCAGAACAATGTTGGCAGAGTCTAAGCTGCCAGTATATTTTTGGGCTGAGGCAGTCAATATAGCATGTTTCACTCAAAACTGCACTCTAATAAACATGCATGGAAAGACTCCCTATGAAATGATAAAGGACAAGAAGCCAAGTGTGAAACACTTTCACATATTTGGATGCAAGTGTTATGTACTGAAAGTACATCCTGAAAATCTAAGCAAATTCGAAGCCAAGGCAGATGAATCAATCTTTCTTGGATATGCATCGAACACAAAAGCATTCAGAGTGTTTAATCTCAGAACCAAAATTGTTATGGAATCTATTCATGTTGCATTTGATGATAAAAAGTTTACAGAATTGCAGGATGAGTCAGAGTCTACAACACTGGAATTTGAAAATCTAAAAAGTTCTGAGATAAATGAAGAAGAAGAGGATGAAGACCCTAGAATAAATCCTGAACTAACATAGGAACCTGCACATTCTGAGGGGGAGCTAGAAAATTCAACTCCAAATAATTCAGAGTCTAACAGGTCAGGGTCTACCCAGACAGAGTCTATCCAGACAGAGTCTAGATAGACAGAGTCTAACTCATCAGGGTCTGGATCAAGCAACTCTAAACTCTTTTCAGAGTCAAGCAATTTAGGGGGAGCCTCTTCATTTGAATTTCACTCAAATACAGAATATGCAAATGACTTAGAGGGAGTTTCAAGTTCAAGAACCAATCTTCCACCTGCTAGAAAATGGACAAGGAATCACACTCCTGACTTGATAATTGGTGATCCTGAGAGTGGTGTACAAACAAGAACAACCACTCAAAATGAATGTCTTTATAGCTTTTTTCTTTCAAAAAATGAACCCAAGAAAATTGAGGAAGCCTTGTAAGACCCTGATTGGATTATTGCAATGCAAGAAGAATTGAATGAATTTGAGAGAAATAAAGTGTGGAAACTTGTACCAAGACCTAGAGATAGATCAGTGGTTGGTGCAAAATGGGTGTATAGAAATAAACTTGATGAGAATGGAACTTTAGTAAGAAATAAAGCAAGGCTAGTTGCAAAAGGATACTCACAAGAGAAAGGAATTGACTATGATGAAACTTTTGCACCAGTAGCAAGATTGGAAGCTATTAGAATGTTTCTAGCCTTTGCAGCTCATTCAAAATTCAAGGTGTATCAGATGGATGTGAAAAGTGCTTTCTTAAATGGAGAATTGGAAGAAGAAGTCTATGTGGAGCAACCACCAGGATTTGTTGATCCAAAGTTTCCTGATCATGTTTACAGGTTAGACAAGGCACTATATGGATTGAAGCAAGCACCTAGAGCATGGTATGAAACTCTTTCAAAATTCCTTCTTGAAAATGGATTCACAAGAGGTACCATTGACAAAACTCTCTTTATTAGAAAATATAAAGGTGATATTTTGCTTGTCTAAATTTATGTTGATGATATTATATTTGGATCTACTAATGATAATCTCTGTGAAAAGTTTAGTCAACTAATGCAGTCAAATTATGAAATGAGCATGATGGGAGAATTAAACTTCTTTTTGGGGCTTCAAGTCAAACAGAATGATGATGGAATTTTCATCAATCAAACAAAGTATGTAAAAGAACTGTTGAAGAAGTTTGATATGCAAGATTCTGCAACTGCTAAAACTCCCATGTCAACAGCTACTAAGCTAGACTCTGACCCAAAGGGTAAGAAAGTTGACGACACTAGTTACAGAGGTATGATTGGCTCATTGTTATATTTAACTGCTAGTAGACCAGATATAATGTTTGCAACTTGTCTGTGTGCCAGATTTCAAGCTGACCCTAGAGAATCACACTTAATAGCTGTGAAAAGAATTTTTAGATATCTCAAGGGGGCACAAACTCTTGGACTTTGGTATCCTAGAGAGTCAGATTTTTTACTAATTGGCTATTCAGATTCTGACTATGCAGGATGCAAAGTAGATAGGAAAAGCACAACAGGACAATGCCAGTTTCTTGGCAACAGATTAATTTCTTGGTTTAGCAAGAAACAACAAACTGTATCAACCTCAACAGCTGAGGCTGAATACATTGCAGTTGGAAGTTGCTGTGCTCAAATCCTGTGGATGAGAAATCAATTACTTGATTATGGACTAACATTCTCAAATATTCCTATGTATTGTGATAATACTAGTGCTATTAAAATTGCAGAGAATCCAGTCCAACACTCCAGAACAAAGCACATTGATGTCAGGTATCACTTTATTAGAGAACATGTTGAAAATGGTACTGTGACACTTCACTATGTTCCAACTGACAGACAGATTGCAGACATTTTAACAAAACCACTTGATGAGTCTACCTTTCTCAGACTGGTAGGTGAATTAGGTATGTTAAATATGTAAGTGATCAAAAATTGCAAGAAGCAAGGTATGTACTTTAATTATAGTCCCTGTCTTAACACACTGTGATTAATTGTTAGTGCAACATTTTGTTTGGTATTTTACCTTGACATAGTCTAGTTTTTAGACTCTGACGAGTCTGTAGACTCTGATGAGTCTGTAGACTCTAACGAGTCTGTAGACTCTGAAAGTCAGTAGACTCTGAGAAAATTATCGCCTAGACTCTGAAACGGTTAAAATTCGCGTCTACAGACTCTGATTGCATTTAAAATGTTCAAATGACTTGAAATAGGCGGTAACAATTATTTTTTGACCAGAGACAGGGTATAGACTCGTGTGTATAGTATGCAACTTGAACAAAATAGAATTTTTCATACAATTTACTCACTTGTTTATTGTAATTGATTTCTAAGGCAAAAATATTCACAGAGCTTTTTACGAACCCTAGCTAATTTCTTCAAGCTTCTCCATCACTTTCAACTCAACAACTTTAATGGCTGCCATTTCTACTGTCATGAGGGGAGCCAAGGCGATTGCGTTCACATTTGGGGATTTCGAGTTCATGACCACAAATCATGTTGCTGCTCTTGGAGATAAGAAAGGGGTAGACGCTGACTACTACCCTGTGATGGATTTCTTGGAGCAATCCGAGCTACACTACATTCTCAAGGCATCACCAGTCATTCACATGTATGCTGTATCACAAGCATGGAGCACTACAAAGGTAGTTGATCCTTCTCAGGATCAACCAGGTAAAATAATGTTTACCTTTGGTTCGACTACATTTGATGTCACTACAGATGTGCTTAATTCTGTGTTTAAACTGCCTGTTAAATCTTCTTTTGATGAAATTGTATCTGATGATGACATTAAAAGCATGTTTAAGGCAATAGGTTATTCTGCTAGCTTAGATAACATGAACAAGATAACTAGGCCTTACTTAAGGAAAGAATGGTCATTTTTCTTCGATCAAATTGCTAAGTGTTTTACTGGTAAGTGTAGTGGATTTGATGCTATTACTGCTATTACTTATCAAATTGGTCATAGTCTCCTATTTGATAGAATAATCAACATTGGTGATATGTTGCTCACTCAAATGGGAGCAAAATTAAATAATGTGCATGAGGGGAGAAAGAAAGTCTACTATCATAGATTTCTTATGATTCTCCTCAATCACTTCATTCCTGACATGTCAACCAAGTTGGCAGATGATTGCTGTGTGCAGGCATACAAACAGCAAAGGAGGATATTCTCTGACATTAAGAGAATTGATGACAAGAAGAAGAGTCTACCTGCAATGACATATCCACAGGTAATGCAGGTAAAACTCTCATCCTACAAACCTTCTATCTACAATGCTTTATTTTTTAGTGGTGAAATGGTGCAGGAACAAGTAATGGAGAGTCCCCCTGCACCTACCCAAGTCACCCAATCCCCTTCAATTATACAATCTTCCAAACCAAAATCCAAAAAGAAACCAACCTCTGGTGTCTCTCAACAGGCACCAGTTGTAAAGAGGAGAAAATTGATTCAATCTAGGCTTATAGATGAGCACAGTGATGAGGAGCTCAATCCACTAGAGAAGCAAGTTGTTGAAGGACTTTCTTTGCTAAAGGAAGGTCATGATACACTTGATTCTAACCTTCAAGCCAAGTCTGTAGACTCTCAAAAGGC
Source organism: Oenanthe sinensis (assembly GCA_028671895.1). NCBI lineage: Eukaryota > Viridiplantae > Streptophyta > Magnoliopsida > Apiales > Apiaceae > Oenanthe > Oenanthe sinensis. Next base: position 4,504,340 of record CM053809.1, on the reverse strand, counting down.
TACAGACTCTGACAAACCTAGGGAAGCACCTCAGGATTCTCACATTGAGTCTACTGAGAAATCTTTTGCTAAGAAGTACAAAAGGTTAAGGAAGGCTTATTCTGCACACACACACAAGCCTGTTATTATTACTAACCCTGTTTTGCAGGAAACAGATGCTCCCAAGGCTCCTGCAGAGCCAGACTCTGAAATCAAGAAAACACCTGAATTAGAGTCTAATGTTGAGTTAGAGTCTAGACTGCCTTTAGACTCTGATCATGAAACATTTTGGGAAGGAATGCCATTGGATGCAGCCTCATGCCTAATTGATGAGATCATTACTCCAAGTGATGAGGCACTGCTATTCTTATATCCTTTTGTGGAATCAGTTGAAGATCCAGAGCAATATCAGACTAAATCTCAAGTCTTGGATTTTCTTTCAACCTATGAAGCCCTAAGGAAGAGAATGGAACAGGAGCTACAAATGTCTGCACAGGATGTAGTCAAAAATCTCTACAGCTACCTATTCAACTCTTCATTCCAAGTACAAGCAGCTGGGCTCATAGAAGGCAGAACTAATGCAGTTCTCAAAGCACTAGGTGTGCCAGACTCTGAACAGAAAATTACAAAGAAGCCTAAAAAGCTTAAGGTCCATAAAAGGAGAGCATCAGAGTCTGTTGCTGAGTTGGAAACTGAGATTGAGCAACCAGTTTTTAACTATGAAGCAATTTGGGATAATGGAGTTACCTACAGGACAACCATTCAATGGATCTCTCAAATTCAACCTCTGTCAAGACAGGTGGCTGACTATCTTGTCCATAATATAGGTACAATTGCCAACAAATACATCTATCCAACCTACAAAAGTAGACTGGATCAATTCAAGGGCACATATTTTCAAAGAGTAAGAAGGGAACTGCAGGATCTCTTCAATCTCACAGATGCCTAGACAATCAATGCAATCCATCTCAGGGCCTTTCATCACAAGTTGGATGCATTTATTCTTGAAGAGCAACAGGAGGTAGCAGGTAATGCAAGACAGTTGGAGGATGGGACTAGTGCATCAGTGGTGACTAGTGATAAAGTTGCTCAGTCTGCCTCACCCACACAAGAACCACCTAGTCAGAGGTTGGGTGATAGTGGGGCAGGAGAGTATGCTGTTGGGCCCTCCTTGACAATTCATCAACGAGCTGATGAGAACCCTAGTGATATGGGAGGACAGACTCTGATGGATGCTCATGAAGTGATTTCCCAATCTATTCTATCAGAGTCTATCCACCTTGAGGGGGAGTCTCATGCACCAACAGTCAAAGATGGTAACACTCAGACTCTGGCTTCTAATGAAGTCATACTGAAGCAGTCAGAGTCTAGAGTAGACCCTGAGACTGGAATACTGGAGCCAACAGACTCTGAAAAGAGAGAAGATGCTAGTAAGGGTTCAGAATCTGTTGATGCTCACCCCTTGGTGGAAACCCCTAGCCTTCAGACATTTGAAGGGGTTCCCCTCCATCAAGGTGGTTAAGGTATTGGAGCACCATTTTTATCTCTCAACCCCTCTTCTGTAGGTTTATTGGGTGTACCCTCCACATTGAGTGACAAAATATATGAGAGGCTGGCACTGGACCAGGCAAAAGGAGAGGTAGATAAGGCTGTAGAGAGCCTGAGTGAGATTGAGAAAGTGGTTGCCCAACCCCACTGTGAGCATGAGAGATTAGGGTATCCTGAACCTAGCTTTACTTATTGGGATCAAGATTTTCCAAAGAGTTGGTCCAATGAGTTGGAGCGGGGGATGGATGACAATTCACTATGTCTGATTGTGCAGATTGGCAAACAGGAGGAGGCTCTTGCTGCTCAGAAATCATTTACACAGAGACCACATCTTCATCTGGTGGATTCTCTAGCAAGGAGAGCAGATAGGGTCATGGAGACCTTGGTGGATAATCCTGTAATTACAACTGAGGCTGCATATTCAAAGTCAGAAGAACCACTCTTAATCATGCCTATAAGGGCTAGACTTCCAAAGTCTACAGTCTCTGATCACTCTCAGGAGGAGTCAGGGTCTATAGTCCCGTTTGCAGTTTCGGAGTCTACACCACCACCAGAGTCTACACCTCCATTCACAAAGCTAGAGCCTGTTGCTGAGGAGTGCACTTCTGCAGATGATGATCATGTTACTCCTTCTTTTATCTATTTTGATCAGGTGTTTCCTCAGTCTTGGGAGTCTGCACAGCAAAGAGGCATCAATGATAAAGATTCTTTTGAGTGTATTTTGGATATTCATCTTTCTGAGAGACTTAAGGCTTTTCAGAAAAAATCTTTTCAACAGGAACATGGTTACTATCCTGGTGAAGAAGATCAAGTCTTAGATGGAGTTGTTAAAGCTAAGCTACCTGATGTTGCTACTCAATTATCCAGTGTGGTCCAGGACATTTCTCATATTAAAACAAAGCTCGCTGGTGTGATAATACCACTTCTCTGCTCAATACAAGATTTGACAGAATTCACTCCCTTCAATTATCCAAAGAGGTCGCTTTTAAAGATGCTCTAGCTGCTATCACTACCACTCAAGCCTCTCTTCAAACTACAGTTTCTGCTTTGACCACTAAGGTTGATTCAGTTATTGCAGCCCAAGAAAATATCTCCACTGTTCTTGAGCAGATTCTTTTGGCTGTCACCAGTGATGATGATGTCAAAAAGGGGGAGAAGGTGAAGCAAGGTGAGTCCTCCAGGAGACATAAGGATGAGGGATGCAAGGATAAATCAAGGGGAGTTAAAAGGAGGAGAGATGGTGATGATGGTGATAGTTCTCATGGTCCTAGGGGTCTTGATGATGTGCAACAAAAGCAATCAGGCGTATCAAGAACTCAAACACATCAGTCAGGGACTAGACATGTGAAATCAGAGTCTAAGGCAGACTCTGATAAGCAAAGAAAGAAGTCAGACTCTGATCAAACTCAAGAACCTTCATACTGGAAGTGCAGTCAATCAAATCTGCAACTTAGAGCTAAAAAGAAGATAGGTCTTGGAGGATTTGAAGAATCTGACATTGACAGAACATCTACTCTAACCAGGGATCCTCAATCCTTGACAGATAGGCAGTTTGAGAAGATCACTCAGAAGCACTTAAATAAAGTGGTGTCTGCTTAAATTGTTTATAATGTTTTTGAAACGGAGATACAAGGAGGTCAGGGAGGTACAGAAAAAGTGAAGAATGAGATGCTGGTTTACTTCTTAGAAGGTGGAAGTGTAAGATGGATTAGTCAGTCAAATTTTATCTTTTTCAAACAGGCTAAGGAACTACAGTATATTAGATTCCTACTGCAAATTGCTTATGAAGTAAACAAAAGCAAAGAGGCTATCACTCACAAATGGTTCAAGGAAATTGACAGGAAGCTGACTTTGCACAGACAGGCAAATCGACAAATGGGCAAATTTTCTTTAAAATATGTTGATACTGAGGGAAATGATCAAGTCATGCCATTAGAAGAAAAACAGATTAAATTTTAAGAAGGCGTGGGTCATTACTTTGGGTTTCAGCCTATGAGTGGGAAAGTTAGTGTTCTGATGTTGAAGGACTTAGAAGATCAAGAAAGCAGTGCAAATGATCTTAGAGCAGCTTATTGCCAAATCAAATGTTCAAGTGAAGAAATGAAGAAATTATAGAAATTTATTGGTGAGGCTCTGGCAATTGTGGAGGAAAATATGCTGAATTCATTTTTGAAGAATAATCCAGCCTTTGAAAAGATTAAATAAAAAGTAATTCTTTTTCCTTTATAATTCTTTTATACTGTTCTAGATTAATAGTTTTATTCTTTAGTTTTGACATCATCAAACCTTGATTTATGCTTACATTTTATAAAACATAAATAGGGGGAGATTGTTAAGGATATATTCATTTGATGATGTACAAAATACTAGAACAGGGTCTAGATTAGTTTATTTGTAATAAGTCTTTCTAGTCTCTGAAATGTATAATCAGAGTCTAGATAGTCAATATTCATGTTATTTGTACTTGGAAGAATTTCTGTAGAAAATGAAACCATAGTCTGGAAGGTGATCAGAGTCTATAGACTATCAGAGTCTGTGATCTATCAGAGTCTACATGTGATCAGAGTCTGAAGATCATCAGAGTCTGAAGATTTCAGAGTCTATACAGTTGAGGATAAATTTGGAAAAAGATCACAGGAATGGAAAGTCTTCGAAGATCAAGATAAATATATTGCAGATATGCTATGGGAAAGAAAGAGAATTCTAGAAGGAAACTGTCAACTAATAATTAGGAATTATATTCTTATTGTAATTTATCTTTCTGTTATTAGTTGATAGGCAGCTCTCTATATAAACTCTATGTAACCTAATTGTAAAGGTATGGAAGTCGAAGCATAATTATCTGAGTGAAATTTTATGAGAGCATAGAGATAGAGAGAGTTGTTGTGATAAACACAGAGAAGCTGCTAGGGTTTGTGTACACCCTAGGAGAGTTTTGTATTCACAAATCAATAATACAAAACAGTACTTATTCATATTTTTGTGTTTGAGTTTGTTCTTAATTTGATTTTAAATCGGGCAGAAAAGACATACAAGTATTCAACCCCCCTTCTACTTGTACGATTGGGAAAACAATTTAAATAAATCAATATTAGACTAGAGTGACATACCTTAGTCAATAGAGCTTTTACTGGTGTATGATCGTTGAATGAACAATTACTCCTCTTTGCCCGAGAGATCGAACGTTTACTCCTTTCGAGATCGAACGTTTACTCCATTTGGACAGGAATAACTTTTCAGCTACCAGTTAACATTATTCCTCGAAACAATACCACGCTCATCCAGACAGAAACTGCATTACCTTCAACACCCAAATATTTCCTTGTAGATATTGGTCTTGGCAGCAGCTTCACTAAACTCAGCACTCTAGAAACCAGTAGTCTTGACACTAGCAGAGTAGGACCTAAAAAAAAACTCCGAACTACCCTTCAGCTTCTGTATCAATACCAAGTCTTCATGTGGATTGATTCCTTGTGCTAAGTGTATCTGCCTCTTGTTCAATTGAGTTAGTTCCTTGATTCGAACCCTACTCAATCTTGATTTGTTAGTGCATCTTCAGTCTTCATTGAATTCACTCAGAAAAACCAATGAAATACTCTTATACATGCACGACCAATCACTACTCTACTACCCAGATTCATCAAGAACTGACTCTAGGAAATATTGTTACACAAAACCCTTTGTCATGACAGATGTGTCCTTAATGTTTTTTTAGATATTCAGTGGGTAGAGTAGTCTTCTTCAATATATGATTGAGATCATCTTGCATTATTTTTAAATTGACAATTTCCTTTCTAATATGCAATCACTCAATCTGGATCACTCAGTGCTCCTAAGAATCTCAACTCTTACTCAATGAGCACTGCTAGCCTTTGAACATCAAACACGACTAGTTGATCCAACTTACTGATGCTCCCCCTGTGATGCTGCTTGCAGCTTTTCTTCATCTGGTGTCATCTGATCTTGAGCCCTAAACAGGATGTCAACCTTTAGAAATTCAGAGCTAAAATCAAACTAATGCTAGGGAGCTTGATGATGATGTTCACTGCATCTAGATCATCTTAAATCAATCACAGACTCTGTATAAGCTCTTAACTCCAAATAAGATAGCCTTCCATCACACCATGTGACTTCAGGCATGATTAATCTTACTTGATGTCTTCTCTTTACATTTGCTGATTAGACTTGCTGTGTCAACTGATTCAGCCGTAGTGAATAGGAAACCTTAACTCTATCCATTATCCTTGTAATTTCACTCAAGGTCTGGATTTCCCTATCAACTCCTCCATTTGGTCATGAAGTCCGGAAACTGAACTTTACTCTAGAATACTCCTTTCAGTGCAGACATAACATAGAACTTCGTTCGTCAACAAATTCCATTACCTGCCCTCAAAGTGTTCTTACAGCAATCTGCTTAATCCTTTGAATGTGATTAATCACTGAGATGATTCATCTATCGAATGCACGAACAAACACCAAAACTAAACAGGGTAGCCTTTGACTTGACTTCCCTTCAACTAACATTCTTCACTAATGTCCTTCTTAAAAGAATTTTATTAGAAGTAGTCATTTCTCACCAACTTCATCTTTACCGTCGAATCTATTATCTTGATAAACCAAGTATTAGATGATAAACCAAGTGTGAGAGCATCACTTGTTGTTGCAGCTAACTCCATTCTGATAAACTTCAACGAATAGTTGACTTCATCATAAGCATTACATTTCGTGTCAGCAATAACCTCACTTCCAGTAGAATGAGCTTCTATTTCTCTTGACCCCGATCAATACTGTTCATCCTCGAACTGATATTAGGAAACCCTTCGCAAAGAATTCCCTAGGTCTTCCTTAATATTGTGCTTCAGATCATTCAAGAAAAATAGGTAACCTTGCTTAACCATTTGAATACCAAAGCAAAAGTAGTTACATGCCTCGAGCATGAAAATGTCAGAGATATATAACTTGTACATGTTGAAAGATACTCTGCATTCACAAATGATTAAGACACGTGGTCCTCAATTTGATTGAGCCCAAGGGTTAGAGTTATTTCTAAACATAGTTAACAACAAAGCATTCCAGTTCAACATGCTCATTCTTATCTGACTGATCACTCCTCATATATATCAGCCTCAACAAGTAGTCTTGGCTATGAGCTCAGTGATCCCAACATAACTTAAGGTGGACTAGCAGTCTATAAGAATCATGTCGTACATATATGTAGTCATAGAAGAATCAATCACTCAGATTCCTAATTCTTCTAAATCACCTTTGTTGTTCACTTTAACATTGTATTATCTCTAATTACCTGAGTCAATTTAGATTTAAAAATTTAATTCATGGTTTATTATACTGACCCCTAGACAATTCCCAAATTAGAAACAAACTCATCTTAACAAGCACATGATCATATATAGCATTTAATACAACCATGCGAGTATAAACAGATTATAGACAATGTAAACATCAAGGCACTTAGCATGCAGCAAATACTCTTTCCGGTAAATGTACCCCTACAAATACCTAAGACTCTATATGCTAACATGATCAATTTTCGTAAAGCAAGCATTAAATCACACAAGATCTAATCATGAAGTCAAATACTGATAAACAAGCAACACTAACAAACTAGCATAAGTTATCTAATTTATATAGAAATCAAGGTGAGACATGCATTACATCAAACTTATAATATAATGCAGTTCAGCACTTAATACTCTATAATTGAATCAAACAAGTATAAACTAGTTAGAAAGTATACCTGAGCGATGCTTAGCATTCCATCTCGAGTGATAATCAATTAATCCAAATCAATTTCCATTCTACTGACACTCATGGAAGTATCCTTGCATTTGACCTCAATAACCAATGATGTTCCTACTTCAACCCAAACTGATACCTGATTGTTCTGCTTAAAGACCTCGACATAGAATGTCTCATGTTCTGCTTGAAAAGATCACTCTTCTTTGTATGTGTAGCAATAACCCCTTGATTATCATATGTCAGTGATAATCAAACCTTGTGTATTTTTGTCATTGATGTCCTTTAACCAAATCTTTAATTGTTGTTTTGGTTCTTTGACCGATAAACTGAATTCCTTTTCAAAATCCCAAATTCTTCATATATTGATTCGAAAACCACTGATCGAAGACTCTTCCCTAAATGAACTAATCCCCTTTCAATAACCAAATGATCCACTGAGTAGATCGATGTAAAAATACATCTCCAATGGTAAGATCAGGTCTAAACTCCATTAGAATGTTCTTCAGTCAGTTCGTTTGTCCTCAACGAATGAAGAATCAAAACCTGTTGTTTCGGTTAATAAAGCATTTTGTTCAAACAGAAGTATTTAATTTTTTAGGAATTTAAATAATCAAAATAAATTGAAAATGCGTTTTTTTGATAAATAATAATAAATTTCTCAATTTCAAATTATAAATAAAATAAAATAATTCGAAAAGAAAGTTTTGATATAGAGATAACAAAATTTTCAAGGTATATTAAATAATCCTGAAAAAGAAATTATTTCAAATCAAAATTAATTTCCAAAGAGTTTTATAGAATTTATAATCCAAAACAGTTTCAATTATAATTAAAATAAAACAGATTGAAAATATAAGTTTGATATAAAAATAATAAATTTTCAAGTCATCTAAGATATTCTTGAAAATAAATTATTTCAACCAAGATGATTTTCCAAAAAGTTTTATGAAATTTATAATTAAAACTTCCAAGCTTAAATTATAATTAAAATAAAACAACTCGAAAACATAATTTTGAAATAGAAATACTAAATTCTCAAAATATTTAAAATGTTCATGAAAATAAATTATTTCAATCCAGAAATATTTTCCAAAGAGTTTTATAAAATTTGTAATTAAAGTTTTATGAGAAATAAATTATTAAACCTCAAAAATAATTCTCAATATACTTTTAAGAATATTAAACTCAAAAGAAATTAAATTGGATTTTAAGATTAATTTTAGTTTTCAAATTAATAAAATTCTTAACTAAGAATATTAAAAATATAAAATATTTGACTCTAAAATTTAAAAGAAAATAAAATATCTTCCAAGATGTAAAATAAACTTGAAAAATAAATTATTTAAATTTAAAAATTATTTCCAAAATATTTTAAATAATTAAATTCAAATTTAATTATTAAATTAATTATTAAACTAAAAACAATTAGAGAGAAAAACAATTTTTGTTTTAAATAAAAGTTAAGCTATGTAATCATGTGTCATGTTGAAACAGCCTTCTAAGTAGAAATTCTATATAGGATTTCTAACTCGAAATATCTATCTCGAAATATCTATCTCGAAATTTCTATCTCGAAATATCTATCTCGAAATTTCTATCTCGAAATTTCTATCTCGAAATTTCTATCTCGAAATTTCTATCTCGAAATATCTATCTCGAAATTTCTATCTCGAAATATCTATCTCGAAATATCTATCTCGAAATTTCTATCTCGAAATTTCTATCTCGAAATATCTATCTCGAAATATCTATCTCGAAATATCTATCTCGACATTTCTATCTCGAGATTTCTATCTCGAGATTTCTATCTCGAAATATCTATCTCGAAATTTCTGTCTCGAAATTTCTGTCTCGAAATTTCTGTCTCGAAATTTCTGTCTCGAAATATCTGTCTCGAAATTTCTGTCTCGAAATTTCTCTCTCGAAATTTCTGTCTCGAAATTTCTATCTCGAAATTTCTATCTCAAGAACATAACAAAGAAGTGATTTTTGTCTCCTCTAAAACTATTACATTTTGTAGATCTAGGAGACAAAAATCAACCCTATCTTCTATACAAGATTTAACAAGTGTTTTCAATAGAAGAATAGAGGAGTGGTATAATAAAGAAAATCATGGCTACAAATATACTCAAGATCTAGTTTGGCCATGGGGGAGAGAATAATTTTTCTCTCTCTCCCCTTTTCTTTTTTTCATCCGGATGCACACTCACCCACACTTAAAAAATGGAGACTTGAGTTTCTTCTTTTATTATAGAAAAAGGTGTAGCTTTTTACTTTTTGCTTTTCCACCTTTTACTCTTGTCCACTCAAATCATATCTTCAAAGTCATGTGTCAAGCATGCCTTTGGAAATATTTAATGTAAAAGTAATATTTAATAAATATATAAAATATAAATAAAGAATATCTTTATTTATAAAATATATAAATAATTAAATAAATACTTTATTTAATTAAATTAAATATTTCCATTCCACTCTTCAATTTGTGTAGACTTCCTTATCCAAATACTTGGCCCCGTATACGTGACTCCACCACGTCCAAGTATTTGGCCTTCTAATCTGTGAAGCTTTAATAAGATCCAATCAGGTTGTGCCATCTGTCCCTTATCCATTAGGCTGGCATTTTTCCAACACTGATTTACCACCTTTGTTGATCCTCCACATGACTCAAGAAAACCAACAACTTTAGAATGATTAAAACCATATTAACCGACGAGAGCTTGCCTCCAATGTCCTGACACTTGATGCAACGGTCTGGTTCATAAATGACTAGTCTTGATAGGGGCTCTTGATTCCGAACATGATTCCACATTCTTCTTTGCAAACCTTACTTGTAGCTTCGATTGTAATGCACTGAAATCTTCATAGACTAAGACAATCTTCTATAGCTTCCACATCCTTGAATAGATGTCAACATCTTTTATTCTCCACTGAGGCCTGAACATGTTAATGAACTTCTTCCAGTGAGCTTCAAGTCTGTAGATGATCCTTTGATACTTTGTCTTAACTGAACTCTGTGATCCAAGATTTACGTGCACCTGCATATTATTACATGTCCTGTTCTATTGTTGAGTTATCATCAACCATTACATAGATATTACATTTAGCATTTCTAGTACACATGAAAGTGCAGTGAGTTAATTCCCTTCACTCCTATCTCCTCTTTCAACTAGGAATGCCACATGGCTCTCACTAAACTTCTTGTAAACACAAGTTTCATCTTCATTATGAATAAAGTCAAACTCTTTTTGACTGTTTCATGAAAATAAATGTTCCATCTCTTAGATTCTGGAGTGTTCATAGCCTCTTGGTAGGTGAGAGGCTTATCTTCATCCACAAGCATCACATCACCATCTTGAGTCAAGAGAAATCCATAATATCTCTCGGGCTCATGGTGAATCCTACCAGACCTACGAACAACCTGTGTTTCTTGAGCAGTATTGTTTTCTTGTACATACTGCTTAGGTTCCTCCATTGGTTCAATGTTATCATGTGGGTCTCGAACTTCATCGAGATCTATTATCCTCCCACTGTCTTTCTTAGAGAGCATCTCTCTCAAGGAACATAGCAGTTCAAGCAACAAACACTTTGTTCTCGGAAGGATTATAGAAAGAATAACCCCCTGTTTCAGTTGGGTATCCCACAAAATTACATTTATCTGATTTTGGTCCTAGCTTGTCAGAGATTAGCCGTTTCACAAATGCTTTACATCCCTAAATTTTCATAAATGACATGCTGTGACGTTTCTTAGTCCATATCTCATAAGAAGTCTTTTGAACCATTTTAGTAGGAACACAATTAAGTGTATATGGAGCCATTTCCAGGGTGCAACCCCAGAAACTAATTGGAAGATTCCTTGACTCAACATTGATCGCACCATGTCCAACAAGGTGTGATCCCTCCTATCAAAAACTTTTCTTTGATATTTTCTACTTCATCTTTATAGTCTTTAAACTTTTCAAATGATTCGGATTAGTTCTTCAAAAGATACATATATCTGTATCTACTAAAATAATTAGTAAGTTTTATGAAGTTAATAAAATCTACCTTTTGTCATCGTACACATATGACCACATTCATCACTATGTATAAGTCATACCCGTTCAATGAACCCTTCACCATGTCCGGTAAAAGGAGCTTTAGTCATTTTGCCAAATAGACCAAGATTCGCATCCTTTTGTATAATTCATAATCAAACTTATCCATGAATGCATCCTTATATATTCTGGAAATGCGTTTCTCATTAATATGGCCTCAACAACAGTGCCAAAGGTAATATTTGATTTGAGTCACTTTAGAACATATAAATTGTTAATTAGTTGTGCAACATTATAAGCCTCATCATCAAAATAGAATAAACAACTATTGTTATTTAATTAAAATGAAAAAGCCTTTCTTGTCCAAACAAGAAACTGAAATAATGTCTCTGCCAATTGCAAGCACGTTATAACAATTATCAAGTTCTAAATTTTCCTTATAAGTTAAAAGTTAAGTAACGAGTTCCTTTAACTAGAGCAACTACTTTTACTCCAATTCCAACCCTATACCTAAAGCTTGACCCTTATTGATCATCTTTTTCAGATCTTCCAAATAAGCATGACAGTTTAATTTCCAGTCTCCCAATTTTCCACAGAAGCGACAATCGTCTTCTTTATCAACACCCCATTCAGACTTTAGAGTCTACTTTAGGGATTGGACTTTGGTTTGACAACGGAACTAGATCAAATCTTCTCCTTGTCTTTCCATTTTCCTTTCCCTTTTGCGTTCCCTATGTTTACCATCAATATAGTAGTAGTTCATGCATTTATCATATTGCTTTCAGCAGTTCTCAACATGCTTAGCAACTCAATGTGTGTTTTACCAATCTTTTTCATTTTATTGTTCATAACAAACTAAGAATAATATTTGTCCAAAGATTGTAAGATCAAATCTAACTAAGTTTCCAGACCATTCTGGAAACCCAAAATATCAAAGGTACTCATTATACCCTATAATCTTTAGAACATGTGGTGTAATCGGGTCTCACTTTCCCTACTTGTAAGTGTATTGCGCCCTTTTATTTTTAAATATATCTTGTGCTCAATCGTCTCATAAGCATCTATATGTTCGTGTTGCTTCTTAAGCTCAGCACACATATTTGCGAGTATGAGACATGAAACATCAGTCGCAATATCAATTTGCTTCCAATAAGCACTATGATTTGCACATGTTACATTCTCAACTTTAAGAGCAGGGGAAGAGATTTGACTAACATCGTGGTGTCCGAGGACTATCCTCAAGCTCCTATGTCAATCAAGGAAATATATTCTCGTCAACTTGTCCTTCTCAAGAACTGATCGCATAGAGAAGTTGTTTGTGTTTATCATTTGATATCTATAATATTAAAGTGTATAAAATAAACTAGATTGCAAATTTAATATTAATTATGTTTAAGTGATTATGGTATATCACCATATACCTCCCACTATTTTTTATCAAACTAATAGCCCTAACTATTAATTCGGAAAATATTTCTTTAAATCTTTCTTGTGAGCCAAGATCCATATTTCATCTATGTTTTAAGATAGCGTTGGCTAAAACACTCAAAACATGACTATTTAGGTAGACAACATTTGTCGATTATATCAAATATAACTCTTGGAAAGTTTGGTGGAATAACCATTTGTACAAATTTATCCAATAAATCTCACCAAACTCTATGCCTCTAAACCCACAATCCTATTGTGATGATTTAGTTAAGTTAGACCCAATGTTTTAACAAACTAAGTACACTTACTTATCACGTCTTCCCATGATTGATAAAAGCACCTTGCTTTGGCAAGCCCACTCCTTCTCAATCTAGATCTTGACCAGTATTAAACATTGGAAGGCATCTGATTAACTTAATATGTATTTAGGGATTTTTATTGTTTATTTTAACTATCATGATCCCATCATAAAGAGATTCTCAATTTTTCCTTGATCAAATAATTCATTTCAATATTCGTCAATGGATTGATTTCCAGGTCGTCGGAGAAGTCACAAGCGGTCTCACTTAAAACCCAACTTCCTTACGAATTAAACTAATAATCCGCTTTTGACAATCTCCCCATATCAGAAAAAGAAAATTCATATTTAATACCGTGTTCATAAACACAAGAATCTCATGATCGTTTGTTCAATTTTAAAATCTTGAATCGTTACAGATTTTATCTTTCTTAAGCAAACAGGGCATGGGTGTCGTATCTAATACATACATGATTAATCAATATTAAGCATGCATCTCGATTATATCTATGCATACATACCAATACATGCAATCATATACATATATGTAATGTGCGTAAATTAAACGTGTTTGGTTATGGCCCCATCATATGTGATCTTTCCAAGCTAATGGAAATATCAAGGTCAGTTTATGGTGGTTTTAAAATACTATCTATTACATGTCTTCTTTCTTCATTGCTCCATCATCCCCTTTTAGATCGCCTCCTTGCTTGCAAGTCTTCATTGATAATTACATTAAATAATAAAAATAAAACTATTCTAATAAAATTACAAGAAGAATTCGAGTTACATTCGAGATAATTAAATTACAATGAATAAATGACATGCAAGTCGTATTTAGAAACCAAAACCATAAATCAAAACCACTATACTATGGATCTTTAGGCCATAACCATCCACCATGCTATCACATAACACATATAATATATCTAAGATTATATAAACATATCATATAATCATATATAACAAATTTCGAAATTTCAGAAAATTAAAAAAGATTTCTGAAGACAATAAATCGCTGTTTCGAGGTCCTTAACGACGTCAAACACCTTACAGAAATCACATATCGTTTACAAAAATCGGATTCGAAAATCAGATTTCACCAAATCTGACGGTGTTTCGAAAATCGTATCATATACAATCCCCATAACAAGAACAAAAATATATCATATATACATACACAGTGATACATACAATCATCACATGATTATACATCACATGAATATCATATATACATACATATACTCAAAATTTTAGAAAATCAAATAATTTTTAAAAAATAATAAATCACCGTTCTGGGGCCTGTAACGACATCTAATGGCTTACAGACGCAGAGCTGACATAGTCAGTATTGCTCAGTGACCCGATTCCAGGCAGAAAACACATATCGTTTGTGAAAATCGGACAACTGACACAGATTTCAGAAAATCTACGACAGCCGTTTCAGAATTCGTATCGAATACGATTCTCATAATAAGAACAAACATATATCATATACATACATCAATACACACAATCATCACATGATTATACATCATATGAATATCATATATTCATAATATATATAAAACATATACATATTATATCAATACAAAATCATGATAGATCGCATACATGCTTACATATCGAAAACTATTAAGCACATAACCGAATTAAAATGTTTCGCAAGTAGCTTTGATGCCATTGAAGGGTTTCGAGGCACAAACGCAGCGGAATAAATGCGAAAAATAAATCAAAATGGCGAAACCCTCCGCAGGATCCATGCGAAAACAAAAGATTTAATTCGGAGATAAAGAATAAATACCTTTAGAAGCTTTAACAGTTCATTAATGGAGGTCCAAAGCTTGTTTAATCACCACGTATCCTGCTCTCGCGATCTACGCTCTACGGTATCCACACGAACACTTATCATGAAGGATTGATGTGTACTAGCACCCGAAAACTGTTTCTCTCTCTCTATCTTCCTCTTTTCTCAAAACGGCTAGAGTTTTTGTAAAAATATGTCTCTTAAATTAAATCAGCCCATAAAGAGATTATCAGCCCATAAAGAGATTATATAGAGAGATGAATAAGTTTTCTAATTATAATCCAATTATAATTAATACTAATCCAAAATTCTAAATTATTTAATTAAGTCTCACTTAATTAATTAATTATTAATTTTGGAATTAGTTTAAATAATTCATTTATTCTATTTAAATAATTAATTAAGTCATACTTAATTAATATCATAAATAAAATAAATTACTTATTTAATTTAAATTCATAATTTAAATTATTTCTCCTTCAAGTGTTCTTTGTGTGTGACCCTGTAGGTTATTATTACGTTGGCAACAATTTTAATATCTAATTAAAATTGTAAACAATGAGCGGCATCTAGTAATACATCATTGCTACCCAAGTAATAATAATAAATCGGTGATTCGATTAAGCTTTTCGTGAATAATGTTCCATGTAATATAATCCCTTTAATCTTAATATTACAGATTAAACTCAAGGCATGTCTCGTGTCATCCTCTTCGTAATTTAATCTTTATTTTCTTGATCGATGAGTAGACTATTAAAATCAAATCAACATTTGAGTACGGCCGTGCATTTCATAGTCTCACTCAAACAAGAGGCCAATAATATCACTCCAAAAATTAGGATGATTAAATCGCATCTAGATCATTCATATTTCTCATACGATTCATAATATACCCAATGTCCACTTTTATCATCACCCGGTCAAAGGTAACTTTTAATGTAATCAAAGTATATTAATTCTCGTATAGAAATATAATGATATCAGGTCTAAGGATCATTACACCATTATCACAGTGAGAATTACTTATGACACTTATTTAACATGTAGAATCTCACGGCGGGTCATTCCAGTGCCATGCATTGAGACATGCACTTATGTTCTTGACTTTAGTATCACCATACCTATGACCAATGAGATGTGGTCATCTGTCAAGAAACATACTAGTCTTTGTGCATTATTATTGTCCTTAAATAATAATACTCGACTAGGGAATTTTAGGAATAAGATATTATTCATATAATCTCATTTTTTAAGTCATATACTTAAAGATATATAATACGTATCAAAATTCCAAGGACATTTATTATGCTTTCAATTTATTACACAATAAATAAATAATAATCAATCAAACATAATCCTTAATAATAAATATTTTCCTTAAAATATAAAAAGTATTGTCTTTAGAGCACAATTACTAACAGGATCTTCAACAGATAGTCTTTCTGTGTTGTCTCAATCAATTGATAATTTGATGTTAAGCATATCAATTGATCCTTCCTCTAATCCATCAACTGATGTTCTTCTTCGATTGATCTTTATGTCCATCGATTGATAACTAATGACTTATCGATTGATAGATGTTATCAATCGATGGGTCTTCACATCAGTTGATGGTCTTTAATACTTGACTTGGTTTCTTCGATTGATCTCCTATTCATCGATGCTTCAATATCAATCGATCATCCTTCACTTGTATAATTTCATATCTTCAAATAATTATAATTTGACAGTTTAATTTACACATCAGTTGATGATCTATATCAATCAACTCTAACATCAATTGATGGGAATAATATCAATTGACTTACACCTTATTGATTGAAATAGACTAAGTACACCTATGCTACAATCCAAATTATCAGTTGATTCATATAAACACTTCAACTGATAAATGGTTTCCTGATCAATTGATATTTATAACTTTCATATCAATTAATCAGTTACATCAACTAAAATTTCTATGATTCTAAGATTAATGTTATCATCAAATTAGATGTAGATTCCTAACAATCTCCCCCTATTTGTGTCTATGATATGAACAGGCATAAATCTACTTGATGATAACAAAACCCCTAATTATTTTCATTCAAATGGAATCAAGAAATTTAAATAGCACTTTGAATTTTGAAAGTACCAGTTTTATGAATAACTTCTGCAAGCTGCTTCAATGTCTTCACCATCTTCATAATCCAATTAATTTTTCTTCTTTCTCTTCTCAGCATTTTCCTTTAATTGTCTCATGAAAGAACTCCTCAAAATTGTTTCATCTTTGTCAGTCTATCCAAGTTGCCTCATAAGGTAGTGAATTTCTTCATCTGTGATTTTGTCCAGATATTTGCAGATATCAAAGAACTTTGTGTTGCCCTCCACATCTGTAAAAATCATTGCATACTTTAGCTCCAACACCACCTTTTTGACTTGAGACTTCCATAGCTTAAGTGGTGAATCAGGTTCAGCTTCTGCCTTTGATCTCCTAAGCTTTGAGATTTGTTGTTGAATTTTCTGAACAATTGTTGTGTTGAGTTTGTACTTTCTGTTGAGTAGAGGAAGAATGGTCTTCAGAACATTATAGCTTTGCTTCATTATCACCTTTAGTGAATAAGTGATTTTCACTCCATTTTCATACTCCAACCTCATTGATTCTTCTTGGTTAGAGGTTGCAGGGTGAGTTCTGACTCCTATCAACCCTTTTTCACTGATCACTAGTATGCATTTCATATCATATCCTTCAATTATTACCTCCTCCTTGATTTCTTCTTGATTAGCCTGGAGGTTTTCCTGAACCACTCTTTCTTGAATAGAACTTGTCTTTTTCTTAGCCATGGCTATTTTCCTCTTTTTCATTAGTGGTTGTTCCATTAATTGATCTTCCATGTTCCATTCCATTTCCATTTTCCTTGCAATTTCTTCATTCTCCTTTTCTCTTCTTGCAGCATTCGAAAATCTTGAGAAAATGGCTCCTTGAAGAAGCTTATGACAAACTGGCTATTTCCTTCTCTTTTCTTCTTCAATCATTATGGCTTTACCCTTTTTCTTCTCTTCAAGGGTTTCAAGATCAACTGTTAGAAAGGCTTCTGCATTTGAATTTCTTTCTTTGGCATCCTTCTTTGCATTCTTATTTACTATTCTTGTTTGAGCAATGAACTCATCCAAGTTTCCTCTTTCTGCTGCCTCTGTTACCAACTCAGTGCTCTTCCTTAAATCTTCAATTCTTTTCCTATCCTTCTCAATCATTGATTGAGTTTCTCTTTCCCTATAAATTCTTCTAGCTTCTAAATCATCTTTAAACTTCTTGAATTCTTTCTTTTTTTGTTCCAAGTCATCTTTGGGTGACTTAGATAACTTAGATGTCTTTGAAGATTGATTATCCTTGTTGCTTCCATATTTAGCAGTCCTTTTTGTTGCAGAACCACCAATTCCACTAGATTTATCTATACCAGAACCACCAACACCACCACCGCCACTGCCTTTGCCATCACCATCACCATCATCCTTCTTCTTTGTATTCTCCCCCTTTTTGTTATCATCAATTGGATGAGGTGGTGGCATTCCGTCAAGAAACTTTTGAAGAATGGAAGCATGTAGACTCTGACCTTTAATGATGTCATCCATCTTCTTTTCTAGAGACCCTACTCTTATTTCCAAAGCTGCAAAGTTCTTGGATTCCTTGAAAAGCTTGTCCTTGATTTGACTCATAGTGTTAATTGGTAGCTTCTCATCCAACCTTCTCTCCAATGCATCCTTATTAAAAGTGATTGAATCCTTGATAATCTCCAATTCTCTCTTTACTCCTGTCATTGTGATCTTCTGAATTTTCAGTGACTCCCTCATATAGTGAGCAATTCTCCTTTGATTGGGATCTGCAATTTCTCCTTCCACCATTGCCCTCTTATATTGAGAAAGAATCTCAGTTTTAGCAGCTTCTAACGAACCATCAATAGTGCTCATCCATGGCTCTTCATCAGAATCATCTTCTAACTCTTCAGGTGCCATATAACAAGTATCTGTTGCATTGGAAATGCTCTCCTTCAGATTCCTGGTCCTTTGTTCTGTATGCTCAATTCCCAATAGTTGTTCTGCATCCCTGTTACTTGAAGCAGCTAACCCTTGATATTGTGGATCAGGTGAACAAAATTATGTGGATCCAAGTCACCAGCATCAACTTCATCTTCAATTTCCTTATCACTTCCACTCCTACTTGCTTCTGCATTAGATACTCCCCCTATCTCATTGACTCCTTTCTCTTCTGACATCAACTCATTTTCCAACTCCTGTGTAAATAGTA
Source organism: Oenanthe sinensis (assembly GCA_028671895.1). Classification (NCBI taxonomy): domain Eukaryota; kingdom Viridiplantae; phylum Streptophyta; class Magnoliopsida; order Apiales; family Apiaceae; genus Oenanthe; species Oenanthe sinensis. The sequence continues at coordinate 4,485,198 of CM053809.1, read as the reverse complement.
GAATTGTTTTATCTCTCCCACTCATCTCTCTATTTTGCATCAGGATCTCATCCTAGAATTTTACCTCTCCCTCACTCATATTCTGTGCACCTTCGAAGGTGGGGCCCTCATATGTTTCACTCACATTCCTGGAATAAATTGGAATGACCTCACTCACTCACTCTCTTTTTGCCAGGTTACAATCCTGCCTCTCACTCAACTCACTCATTCTTAAGAGTGTTGGTGCAACATCAATTGATTAAGCATCAATTGATGTATAGATATTATCAGTCGAAGTGTTTGGGATACCCATCGATTAATGCATACCCATCGATTGATCTTGAGTATCGATCGATGGCTTATCAGTCGATGGATGAATATCAATTGATGAAGGAACATCAATTGATGGAGTCGAAACAGTTGAGGTAATGATTTGAGAAATGATATTTGTAATGACATGAGAAATGGAATCCTGAATTTCCTGGAAAGAAAATTCAGGAGAGATTGTTGGCTTATCCTTGAATAATAAAAAAGGAGAATATGAAAATGTCTGATTATCTATCAGAACATTTTCTGAAGAAATTTGGTGAGATGGAGAAGGAAGAATAGAAGGGATTGGAATTGAGTGAGAATGGGGCTGCATCTCATCATTTATATGAGATGCATCAAACTAACTTTGAGAAGGTTCCACCACAGTTTCCTGTAATTTTGCAGTGTGCGGTTCCCCATGTGCAAAGGTGACTCTTCTTTCTCTCCTTTCATAGGTTCTTGTAAATTTGGATGGTGTGTCCCCAGATTGGTTATGTGCCCCTAGTTGTGGGCTATTTTCAATATTGTCATCCTTTTGAGAGGATGCCAATAGAGATGTGGTATTTGTCATATTAACATCCACAGTATTTTGAGAGACTGTGGAGTGACTTGGCTTAGGTTGCACACCCTCACTCTCCTTATCCTTCTAGGTTCTTTGATGTTCCCCGATTCTCTCACCACCTACATCTTCCTCTAATCTATCTACCACACTAGGTATTTTTCTTTTCTTTGATTTTACAACAACAGGTTTTTGAGAACCTGTTGAGGTTGGCTTTTTAGATTTGGGTTTAGAAATTGGATGTGTGGCTTGGGTAGGAGGGTTGGGGTCATTGCTAACACCCTCCATAGCCACAGAAGGAAAAGAAGATTGGGGATTGGAAGAAGTTAGGGTTGAGATAAATACCTGAACAAAAGGTGGATAAATCAATTCCACATTACTGTGAAGATTGATTCTTACCAAGTCTTTGAAGACCCTTTTGTTTTAACCCAGCAATCCAAGGTTTTTGTACTCCTATCAATCTCAATATCCTTGACAAAATGGTTAATAATAATCATGATAAATCTAGCATAATAAATATGATTAGATCTATTAATCTTGTTTCGCAATTTGACAGATATTTCATTGAGTAACAGGCTTCCTAAATTGTGATATATATCATATAAAATGCTATAACCTACTTGTTGCATACTTGTTATTATTGCATCATAATTACTAATTTTACCAAAAAAATACTTTATTATAGCATCAAAGAAATATGACCATTCTTTTCTTAGATTCTTTCTAACAATACTACCTAAACTAGCATCAGGAGCAGTGTAATTGATTTCTCTAAGCATGCTTCTTATATCTGTGTTAGTGGGTACATTTTTTGTATTATTTGCAGGAATGTTTAAACACTCACCCAAGACCACAGTGGTTAGAATATACCTTTATCCTTTGCAATCAAAGGAGATTGAAGAAAATTCATATGTTACCTCTGTTGTTGTCCAGAACTCTTCAACTAGATTGTACAATATTTTAGGTGCTTCCGAGAGGGCCTTTGATATCCTTGAATTCCTTAGGATTTCCATTAGAGGATGAAATTCTTTTGGGGCTTTCTCCACCATAGTGCAGACAATGAAGTTGTTGAGCTTATAGTAGAATCCTGATTGTGAGACTTTATTTGATGATGTTATAATCATGTTTAAAGATATATATATATGAATTAATTGGCAAACTTATTAGTATTAAAGCAGAAACAATAACAAAATAGTAAGTAGATTAGGGTTCTTAGTAAGAGATAGATAAAGAATGAGTTCGAAGATTGAGATAAAGAAAGAGATAAAGAAATTGTTAGTAAAATTTCAAGTAAGAATTAAAAGATGTTTTAATCTCACTATTTATATTTACTGAGTTCCCAATCAATTTCTTACTCAAAATAGAACTTAATTGACCCGTTAGAAGAAAAATGAAAAGCAGAAATTACCATTTTTGGCAATCGACTATTATACATACACGAATGTATGTATTAATCAATTAAAAAAATAAGTAATCAACGGCTAGATTTTGTACAGGTCAATTGATGACATGGACCCTTTTAAATTCCGGGTCATCGATTGGTAATTAAATTATCCATCGACAGGTACAATTATCTATCGATAAATAAATATATCATCAATTGATATATTTATCTGTCGATAGCTACAGATATCCATCGATAAGTAAATATATCATCAATTAATATATTTATCTATCGATAGCTATAAATATCCGTTGATGAGTAAAATGTTTATCAATTGATTATGGAATAATCAATAGATTAACATAGTCAATGGCTAAAATTAATATAAATACATAACTTGTCAGACATTTAATGGATTAAATATAATTAAGCATACCTAAATCACAGACCAATTTATTGAAAGTAGATTCATCTAATGGTTTGGTAAAAATGTCTGCAAGTTGTCTTTCACTAGGGACAAAATGTAATTCAACTGTCTATTCATTACATGTTCCCTAATGAAGTGATACCTTATGTCAATATGCTTGGTTCTGGAATGTTGCATATGATTTTCTGTTATTGCAATGGCACTTGTGTTGTCACAGAAAATAGGAATTTTGTTCATGTTGAACCCATAGTCAAATAGTTGATTCCTCATCCATAAAATTTGTGCACAGCAACTTCCAGCTGCAATGTATTCAGCTTCTGCAGTGGATGTAGACACTGAATTTTGTTTCTTGCTAAACCATGATACAAGCTTGTTCCCTAAAAATTAACAAGTGCTTGTAGTACTTTTTCTGTCAATTCTGCAACCTGCATAGTCTGCATCTGAATAACCAATTAGATCAAATCCAGAATCTCTAGGGTACCAAATTCCAAGATTTGGAGTTCCTTTGAGATATCTGAATATTCTTTTTATTGCAATCAAATGAGATTCTCTAGGATCAGCCTGAAACCTAGCACAAAGACATGTAGCAAATATTATGTCTGGCCTACTTGTAGTTAAATAAAGTAATGAGCCAATCATGTCTCTATAACTTGAAATGTCCACTTTAGCTTCCTTAGTGTTCATTTCAAGTTTAGTTGCAGTGGCCATAGGAGTTTTTGCAGGAGAACATTCATTTAAATCAAATCTCTTTAATAAATCTGAAATATATTTGGTTTGACTTATGAAAATTCCATCTTTGACTTGTTTAACTTACAAACCAAGAAAATAGGTAAGTTGTCCCATCATGCTCATTTCATATTTACTCTGCATCAACTTAGCAAACTTTTGACAAAGTTTCTCATTAGTTGAGCCAAAAATAATGTCATCTACATAGATTTGAACAAGAATCATAAAGCCACTAACATTTCTATGAAAGAGAGTTTTATCAACAGTACCTCTTGTGGAGTGATTCTCAATCAAGAATTTAGATAATGTGTCATTCTAGGTTCTAGGTGCTTGTTTCAATCCATAAAGTGCCTTGAGAAGATAGTTTACAAATCTAGGATGAACAGGATCAATGAAACCAGGAGGTTTTTCTACATATACTTCTTCTTCTAGTTCTCCATTGAGAAAATCACTTTTCACATCTATCTGATACACCTTGAAATTAGCATGAGCAGCATATGCTAGAAATATTCTGATTGCTTCCAACCTTGTAACCTGTGTAAATGTTTCATCAAAATCTATGCCTTCTTCTTGTGAGTAGCCCTTTGTCACTAATCTTGCTTTATTCCTTATCACTGTACCAGATTCATCCATTTTGTTTCTGAACACCCATTTTGTACCAATAACAGACTTGTTTTTTGGTTTGGGTACCAGCTTCCATACCTTGTTTCTTTCAAACTTATTCAACTCTTCTTGCATAGCAATTATCCAATCAGGATCATTCAAGGCTTCTTCAATCCTTTTTGGTTCTTCTTGAGACATGAAGCTACTATACAAGCATTCATTTTGAGTTGCACTTCTAGTTTTGACATCATCATTTGCATTTCCAATAATCAATTCAAAGGGATGACTTTTTGTCCATTTCCTTTGTGATGGTAAATTTGTCCTCGATGATGATGCTTCTTGATCATTGGAATTGTTATGATCATTGTGATGTGATTGATCATTTGATAACCCTACCCCTAAGATAGACACTCTTCTTGAAGACTGTTGTGTAGAGTTGTTATCCATCGAATGATTATCAATTGATGTATTATCATTCGATTGATGATTGTTACTGATAAGTTATCTATTGATGGGGAGATTCTAGGTTCTTGATTTCTTAAAATTTCCACATCATCATTACTATCTTCACTATTGCTTGTAGATTCATTTTTAAAGTGCAATAGGTCATGAAATCCTTCATCAAACAACTCTTGAATCTTCTTGTCATCAAAGACTACATGCATAGATTCCATAACAATGTGCAATCTAATATTGTAGACTCTGTAAGCTTTGGTTATTATTCCATATCTAATAAATATAGCTTCATCAGCCTTGGCTTCAAATTTTCTCAGATTTTCACCTTGATTTCTCACTAAAGCACTTGCATCCAAGACATGAAGGAAATTAATTGTTGGCTTCTTGTCTTTCTTCATCAACTGATATGGTGTTTTGATTTGAAGTTGATTGACCATGAAAATATTTTGAATGTAACACGCAGTATTAATTTCTTCTGCCCAGAAATATGTAAGAAATTTTGCTTCTTCTAACATAGTTCTAGCAGCTTCAATCAAGGTCCTTTTTTTCCTTTCAACTACTCCATTTTGTTGTGGAGTTCTTGGTACAGAGAAATGATGAGTGATACCTTTTTCTTCACAGAATTCTTTCGTTGTTGCATTCTTGAATTCAGTACCATTATCACTTTTAATTTTCTTGACCTTCCATTCAATGCCATTGTCAACATTCTTCATATGATTGATGATGAATTTACTTGCCTCATCCTTATAGTGTAAGAAATATACCCATGTATATCTTGTGAAGTCATCTACAATGACTAAGGCATATTTCTTTTTGGAAATTGACAAGATGTTGACTGGACCAAATAAGTCCATGTACAATAATTCCAAAGGCTTGTCAATTGATGATTCAGACTTTGATTTGAATGATGCTTTCCTTTATTTTCCCTTTTGGCTGGCATCACACAATCCATCCTTAGTGGGTTTAGATCCACTTTAACTTTGGGAGTTGGCTTTTGTGGCTTAGACACCTTGGAACTCATGACAGAATTTCCATGCATTTCATTATCTAAATTAGGCATGTTCCATGGCATTCCACGCATGTTCATATTTGCACATGCAAAGAAAGGATTATACATGTATGGAGCTTGTGCATAGGGCATATGGACATTAGGTACAACTAAATTAGAAGACATGGCATTCATGAGCATAGGATTGGTAAGCATGACATTCGCAAACATGACATGTGCATTTAAATCATTTAAAGATATAGAGTTCTTTTCTTTCTTGCATTGCATAGACAAATGATTTACACTACCACATTTAGCACACACCTTTCTAGGTTCATACATATCAGTAGTATAATTGTTGTGCTTATTTATGCCCACTTTTCCATTCCTATTCTTCTTCTTTTTCTTAGACTTAGGTTGGATAATTTCCACAGGTGATATCTCTTCTAATTTTGCTTTCAATTATTTCTTGGATAAGCTACCTATGTTGATCTTCTCAACCTTAGCCTCAACTTGATATTTGGTTTCCTTAACAAACTTAATATGAGTGCTAAAATTATTCTTCTTATTAGCCATTGATGATTTAATTGTCGATTGATGATTCAGTATCAATCGATTGATAATCCATATCAGTTGATGATGGATTAACAGTCGATTGATCTTTATCCATTGAAGTATCAGCCAATGTCTTGCCTATTGATTTAGGGGATTCTTCTAGAGTATCTAAACCCTAAATATCAATGATTTGTTTGGCAATTTTAGCAGACCTATTCCATTTGTTAATGGTTTCAATTTCTTTAGCTAATTATTCTTTTAACAATTCTTCTCTTTTTAAACTATTCACTAGTTCATCTCTAGTATCCTTACTTTCCTGCTTGAATCTTTCTAAACACACAAGTTCATTTTCAAGAAAAACATTCCTCTCAGTTAAGGAATCAATGGTGTTTTTTAACTTGAGATTTTCTTTGTTTAGAGTTTTTAAAGTGACATGCAAATTGTACAGTTCATTAGACATTTCATTAATGGCACTATTGCATTCATCTTTTATAAGTTCAGAAAAGTTAGTATCTAGTACCTGATTTGATGATGAACTAGCTTCTTCATCTTCATAGTTGGCCATTAGAGCTAGATTGATAAACTCTTCAGAATCACTGTCCTCAGCAGTCCAGTCCTTCTCTTCAGTAACAAAAGCCTTTTCTTTTTGTTTAAGAAGGTCAAAGTATTTCTTCTTGTAATCAATACCATCATATGACTTTGCTTTTTCTTGTTTTGGCTTTCTCCACTCTTTTGACAAATGACCAGCCAATCCACAGTTAAAGCATTTGAATTTTGATCTATCAACCAAATTTTTGTTTTGATCATTACTTCTAAACCCCGTCCAGGCCTTTGAGCATTTGGATTCCTCTTGAATTTTAGCTTTGAAAACTTCCTTCACAGAAATGCAAGGTGCTCTTCAATCTCATCCAAATCATCTTGGAGCATGCTTCAATTTCTTCACACTTGCCCTTACCTTTGAATGATTCTTCAACAGCATCATCAGCCACCATGACAGAAACTTCTACACAGCCAGTTTCCTTCTTCTCTTCATTTCCCTTTACCAACAAAGCCACAATTTTCTTTTTTCTTTGATTCTTCTCAATCTCCTCATCTTGTTGGATTTCCAACTCATATGTCTTGAGAATACCATAAAATTTCTCAAGAGTATAATCATTCAAGTATTGAGATTGTCTAATGGAAATAGTCATTGGTTTACATTCCTTTGGAAGAGATCTAAGAAATTTTAGATTTGTATCCTCACTTGCTTAAACCCTACCATATAGCTTCAATCCATTTAGCAACTTCTGAAATCTGCTATAGGTGTCTGTTAGGGATTGTGGTTCTTGTTGGTGAGATTACGAAGCTGTATAAATAGTAATCGTGATAACTCAACACTAGAACAGGACAGGTAAATAATACTACGCCTACACAGAAATCAGGAAGAAATGAAGACAAGGCAGATACAGTGAATCAAGACATTAGAAGGAGTTTTGAAGTCTAATACAGGTCATTGAGAGAAGTTCATTAATATGTTCAAGCCTCAGTAAAGAATAATGTGTAAAGACTTTCAGTATTTCAGAAGTGTTAAAGATTCAGTATAGAAGTGTCACGAGAAGATTTCAGTGTATTAGCATTGATTGAAGATAGACAGTGTTCGAAGCATAGGAATCTAGAAGGGTAAAGATAAAGGTTAAAGAAGACAGCTGCAGTCTTGGAGTTATACTCACTGAAAGAAGTTCAGTTATATGTTCAAGCGTCAGTGAAGAACAGAGAACGAAGTATTCAAGATTGTGGTAGTAATGGAGACGTTGTCTAAGTACCAGAAAAGATTCCAGTGAAGTTACAATGTTTATTGACAGTTAGTGTTCGAAGCAATGAAGTTGCTCCAAACTTAACAATGCAAGTAAGGCTATAATATGAAGACCTGGATCGAAGTTAGTCGTCTGTGAACCAGACCAGTTGCACTAGGCGTCAGCAGTTTGTGAAAGGAATCTGAGTATTAACTATAGAAGAATTGTTAAGTTGAAGAACGTACCTGGAAAGAACGGTTATTTATTAAGGTATAAAAAGTAATTTGTAGAGGCTACAGCCAAACAGCTAAACAGCTAACAGCCAAACAGCTAAACAGCTCAAAAGGTGCAGGGTGCAAAGTGTCACAACCTTGGTACGAAAAGTGTAAGTTTCTGAACTATAGTCGAAGAACGGAAATAGCTCAGGGTACAGGGTGTAATGTGACAAGACTTTGATACAAGAAATGGAAGTTGGAGAACTTCAATCAAGCAATGAAAAGAGAGTGAAAGTGCAGTGACCAACTTGCACTTTGACCACATAAACAGTACAGCACCACAAACTTATTTCACGTGCCACAAACAATCATATATTTCTTAAGGCATTTGTTATGTGGCGCCTCCCTTGTGCTTCCCCTGTAGTGGCGCCACTTGCAGCTAAATAAATATATTAGTCAAAGTCATTCCTGGAGTCTAGTTCTTAGTAAACTGGATTTTGAGTAAAGGCTAGAAGTGCTAATCAAGATGAACATATTTTTTTTGGGACCGAACATTCAATAATTGGTATTCCAAAGAATAATGAAGATGCACTGATTGATCCAGATTGGGTGATTGCAATGCAAGATGATCTCAATTAGTTCAAAGGCAGAATCTACTGAAGCTGGAACCCAGACCACTAAAGTCGAAGCTGAAATTGGTACAGTAAGGGTTCACAGAAACTGGATGACTATTGGCATTGTTATGAGGGACAAAGCCAAACTGGTTGTTACAGGTTACTATCAAGTAGAAGGTATCGACGATGATGGAAACAGAATCTTCGGGACTTTCAAGATCTAACAGCAAGCAACAGAGACGAGACTTGATCCTCTTAGGACCTAACAATTGGGCCTAACAAGATGAGGACCTAACAGAGTTAGGGATTCAAGCAAATCGTCAAGGACATGGTATGACACTCTAACTACTAATTACTTGAAAATGATTTTGGTAGAGTCGTTATACACATATATCTCTCTAGAATACAAGGCACACACAATATAATATATGTGCAAGTATACCATGATTATATTATATGTGGGTCTACTAATGAAAACTTGGCAAGAGATATTTGTTAAGTAAATGCAGAGTAGGTACAAAATGAACATATTGGAAGAGTTGCAATTCTTTTTAGATTACAAGTAATTTAAAAGAATAATGGCAATTAAAGTAAGTTACGGATCTTTTGAAGATGCGCAATTTAGAAGATTCTAGACCCGCCAAGACTACTTTCCAACAGACCACTAAGCTTGATCAGGGCAAATCAGGTATATGAACTGAAGTGACAAGCTATAGAGGTATGATCAGCTCATTACTTATTCAAGTGCATAAAGACCATATATTTTATTCTCGATATGCCTATGTGCAAGTTTCCAAGTGGATACTAGAGAATCTTATCTTATAGCTAAGTTATGAATTGTTAGATATCTTAGGGGATCACCAATTCTTGGAATCTGGAACCCTGAAGATAATAGGTTTAACCTAATTGGCTATATAGATATAGATAATGTAGGTTGTAAGAAAGACAGGGAAGTCATTCCTAGAAGCTGTCAACTTCAACAACTCTGTTGATCTCTCGATACCACTTAAGGAACAAGCTCATGGACACCGGGTCTCATTTCTTTCGAGATTGTCCTTTGTAGAATAAATTGCAGATATTTGTTAAACAACTTGATGAATTCATTTTGTCTAAGTTGGTTAGTGAACTTGGGATATTATTTATATATCATATTTGTTGGAAATCTCATCTGCAATGAATTCTCAAACGAGTTCACAAGTATTAAATTTTCCATATTTAAAGGACTTGTGAATTTATTTTAAATCCAGTACCTCATGCTTATTGCTACTAGTTTAATTATCATGCTTACAATGCAATATATATAAGTGGTAGTTAAATTATTTAGCATAAGTTAGAAGCATAATTATTTGCATGTTAAATATTTGATAAGTATTAGTCAAGATGTCTTGCTTAATTGCTCTGATATTTTGCTCTGATATTCTTAAATATTTTGTTACAAATAATTTTGATACTTTTGATATTAGTGACAGTATTTAGAATTTCTGTTCTAAGTAATTAATTCATATTTCAAAACTCACTAATATTGGAAGACGAAGTATTTTCTAAGTTATGTGTATAAAATTCTCAATATTTTATATACTTAGAAAATATTTCTAAATTTGTTTTTGTTGCGAGAAGTTGCAATTATGAACACAAGTGTTAAATGTCTATATTTAAAGGACTTGTGAATTTCTATTCAACTATTTTCTCGAGCTTAAATATATCAATAATAATTGTTATGAGTATAATTGTAATATGCTAGAGTGACAATTATTAGATATAGTGTAGGAAGTTAGATGCTAATATTCAATCTTATAAATATTTTAGTATTTAGTGAAATTATTTTATTCTATTAAAATTATGGATTGAAGCAATACAATGATTATCAGTTTCATAATTTTGATTTGATAAAATATAAGAAGCACAATTTCTTGCATCTTGAAATTATTGATAAATATCGAATAATTGGTATCAGCGTGCAATTAATTGTGATATTTTTAAATATTAGTGATAACACAAGTTATTTATCTGAAATCACTAATAATAAAAATATGCTATAATGCTTATTGTTCTACTGAATAATTGCCACATGTTATTTGATTTATATATGCATGTTTGTGGTAACTGTTTAGTATTACATAAGTATTAATATTAGTTTTCTTTCTTCGACTGAATTTTAAACTTGAATGTATTAAAAAGAAACTCTTGTCTATTTCTTTTTCAAAATGTTTTATTCAAAGATACATTCATTTTTCTATCAGTTTTAGATAAGAAAACTTAAATATTCTTTTTCAAAACTTCTCTTTTGAAAATCTTTTGATTTACAGCCCTACTTTGATTTCTAAATCCTAGGGTGTGAATTAAACTTTTTTTGAGGATAATCTTTCTTTAAATCTCAAAATATTTTATCCTCTCCCAAAAGCTAGTTTTAAAAGTTATATCTTTAAAAGCTTTTTCTCTCTTAATTTTTCCTTGTAAAGTGGTAGAAACTTCGTGACTGCTATTTTATTCGGAGAAATTGTTTTAACTTCGAGGTACCAATCACTTGTAAAATAATTTGTTTTTAAATATTTGTTTCAATGTATGTTTCACATTGATTCGTAGTACCAAAACAATGATTGTTGCTTTGAAGGCCTAGTACTGTATTGTTAAGCATACATCCACCCCAATTGTCATGTTTTTATTTTAAGTCGGGGATACTATTAGGTGGACGAAAATGATGTAAATCATAACTGCATTATGAGTCGGAAAATCATAGTCCTCTATCTGATAAGGATGTTTTGCAAAACTATTTTCAAAACGTACAGTGCTAGGTTATAAAGGAAAAGAGTCATTTTATTGAGATAGAATTTGGTAAGAGAGTTGAATTTCTTCTTTGTTATAAATTCCTGCGTTTTATTATGAGAAGTTTGCCTTATTAGAAATTCATAAGGGATAGAATTTTTCTCTGATACACATTCTCGCGTTTTATTATGGGATAAGTATCTTAAAGAAAATTTCTATTGGTATCATGTTCTTAAATGATAAATCTTTAGAACCGACAAAACTCTTTTACTAAAAGTGATTTAATGCAATCTATTACCATTCTTTATTATATTTTTCCTTCTCATTGGGATGAAAAATATATTTTGGAATGTTAAGGTGATTATCTTTTAATCTTAATTGATTCTTTCCGTTTAGCCCCCAGTGGCTACAGAAGCTAGCCAAGAGGTTGAAAATCCATCAATCTCTTACCCAGGCCATAATACCAAACACTCGTTCATCCACTTCCATATATTAACCCTTGGAGATATAAGGAACACATGTTAGTTAGAGGTTGATAAGGGAGAAACTGCACTTGATGCAGCAAATAAGGATGAAGTCGGAAGTGCACCCACAGCTCTACCTCCAGAGAAGTAAAGTAGTATATAACTGAGGTAACTGTAAGCTCATCTGCATCTTCTCAAAAGGATGCAGAGCTGAAAAGGCAATAAAACTGTCTCTGGAAACATTCTCTCAATAGGGTGAGTCCATTGAAATTCGCTTGTCAGCCAGAGCATCTTGTAATGAGTCAAGCACACCATTGGTACTCACGCTGATGGTAAGCCTAAACAGATAAATTCTAGGAACACATTGCAAGGCGTGCACAGTGAGAGGTATAGGCATTTAGAGGAGATACAGACTCTAGCCATACATTACATTGTCCAATGTATCTACCTCAAACAGAAGTTAAACTTCTGCATCCCGTAAGGGAGATCTCTTGTTCAGATTTATCTGGGCTTGAGAGGCAACTGCTTGACAAGAATTCTTCGGATGAGTCAAATAGGGTATTTTATACAAAATTCCCGTCATTGGGTTATGAGGGAAACGTAGACTCTAATTTTCCATTCATTACATTGTCTACTACGTTGACCCTCCTGGAAGGAACATTTCCAGATCCTGAAAAGGAATGTCCACCTCCCATTTACGGAGAAGGTGTGAGGCAACTCCTTGATAGAACAAGGCAGGATTCCCTAAAAGATTTAAATCTTGGGATAACCCATCTCAAAGAGGTGAGGCTCCACTAGACAGTGATTTAGCAATTGCTATTGAGTCTGGTGCTGAGACAGTGCTTATGCATGAAAGATCAAAAACATCTCAACGAGGCAATTCTCCACTTGATAGTGATTCAGTTCATATTGATGAATCAGGTGATGAGAATATGAATGAATTGACGGATTTCACTTGCAGGTACAAAAGGCTATATTTGAAATGCAGAGTGAAAGTGAGAGAGAGAAACACTTAAGTGAAAGTGAGGGAGAGATACACTTGAGTGAGAGATAGGGAGAGAAAGAGAGAAACACTTAAAATGCTCAATACTAAAGTGTAAACACCAACAGAACGTAGTAGAAGTGAGGAAACCATAAGCCAAACACTTACCCTTGCTACTTGCTACTTCTGAAAGAAAAGTTACTATATTTTTCCCAATCAATGACAGACGAGAACCTTTTTTGGAAGACAAACCATTCAAACAATGGGCCATTGGAGGATTCCTCAACTAAGGGGGAGAAGTTATAGGAGGAAGAAAAAGGAGAAGTTAATAAAGTCTTATCTTCGTACTTGGGAAAAGTTAATATTCTAAAAGGGTTCGTATCCTGGATCCTTAAGGGAAGATCCTTAGAAAAAGGGGTTCGTATCCTTGGAAGAAGTTAATATCCTTAGGGGGAGATTTTAGACTGAAAGAAAAAGAAAATCTTATCTTCTGATCTTGATGGGAAACAACAGAATATGGGAGAATCAAGAAACTGTATCATATACTTGAAAGGATTTATCAATAGAGGATTCCTCATCCAAGTGGAAAGTACAGATAAGAATTGACATTTCCATTGATTATCTAAAGGGAGAAGAAGAGAAAGAAGAAGAATCACATTCTTAGGGGGAGAACATTATTTGAGCTATGTTATATGTTCAATAGAAGACGTTCCCATGAATCTAATTCTTATGAAGCTCTGTTCATGATAAATTCTTTAAGTTCAAACTATGAAGGATTTTGAAGCAGAGAAAGCTCAAATAGACAGAAATGAAGATGATACTACATGAATATCAGTTCAGTGTTAGAGGAACAAACATCTTTCATTTCAGTGCAACAAGAATTCTGGAAATGCAGAATCTGATCCAGAAAAATCAGTAGCATTATTTACAAGTCTCGGACGATTACTTTTTCTAGTTATTAGTTGAGTTATCCTCTCTATGGGATTTGGTTGCTAAGTTTAACAATCAAATAGGGGGAGATTGTTGGTGAGATTACGAAGTTGTATAAATAGTAATCGTGATAACTCAACACTAGAACATGACAGGTAAATAATACTACGCCTACACAGAAATCAGGAAGAAATGAAGACAAGGCAGATACAGTGAATCAAGACATTAGAAGGAGTTTTGAAGTCTAATACAGGTCATTGAGAGAAGTTCATTAATATGTTCAAGCCTCAGTGAAGAATAATGTGTAAAGACTTTCAGGGTTTCAGAAGTGTTAAAGATTCAGTATAGAAGTGTCACGAGAAGATTTCAATGTATTAACATTGATTGAAGATAGATAGTGTTCGAAGCATAGGAATCCAGAAGGGTAAAGACAAAGGTTAAAGAAGACAGCTGCAGTCTTGGAGTTATACTTACTGAAAGAAGTTCAGTTATATATTCAAGCGTCAGTGAAGAACAGAGAATGAAGTATTCAAGACTGTGGTAGTAATGGAAACGTTGTCTAAGTACCAGAAAAGATTCCAGTGAAGTTACAATGTTTATTGACAGTCAGTGTTCGAAGCAATGAAGTTGCTGCAAACTTAACAATGCAAGTAATGCTATAATACGAAGACCTGGATCGAAGTTAGTCGTCTGTGAACCAGACCAGTTGCACTAGGCGTCAACAGTTTGTGAAAGGAATCTGAGTATTAACTATAGAAGAATTGTTAAGTTGAAGAACGTACCTGGAAAGAACGGTTATTTATTAAGGTACAAAAAGTAATTTGTAGAGGCTACAGCCAAACAGCTAAACAGCTCAAAGGGTGCAGGGTGCAAAGTGTCACAACCTTGGTACGAAAAGTGTAAGTTTCTGAACTACAGTCGAAGAACGGAAATAGCTCAGGGTACAGGGTGTAATGTGACAAGACTTTGATACAAGAAATGGAAGTTGGGGAACTTCAATGAAGCAATGAAAAGAGAGTCAAAGTGCATTGACCAACTTGCACTTTGACCACATAAATAGTACAGCGCCACAAACTTATTTCACGTGCCACAAACAATCATATATTTCTTAAGGCATTTGTTATGTGGCGCCTCCCCTGTGCTTCCCCTGTAGTGGCGCCACTTGCAGCTAAATAAATATATTAGTTAAAGTTTTAAGTGGCGCCTCCCCAGTATACTCCCTGTACTGGCGCCACTTACTTTCCTTAATATATTAATCAAACAACTGGTAAGTTGCGCCTCCCCTGTATATCAGCTGTGTAAGGCGCCACTTAGCCCTCAGCCAATCAAATTCAAGCAGCCTACTTTATTTGATTTAAAGTCTACACCAATCAAATTGAAGAGTCGTCTTCTCCAACAACACAAAAATGTAGAGAGCTACTGCCATGGTTGTGGCAAGAATATATAATTTATACACACCCATACCTTGCTCCTGGTCAGATATTAGGACCCAGTTCTTTAACGAAAAATGCTCAAGGCTCCTAGATATCACTCCATACGGACTCAGTTTTTCCTTGTACTAATTTAGATATATTTGTATAGGAACTGAGCCTAATATTTTTGTGTTAGTAGCAAAGAACTAATTTATTCTTTGGAAGCCAGTTATATTTTTAACTGGGTGTAGCACCCCTCTGGTTTATATATGAAAGATATATTCCCGGAAACTTGTCTCCATAATTACTTGCTAATTTTCTAGAACTTTAATATTTATTCATAAACACAAAAAATTAGTAGGCAGTTCACCTAAACACTACAAATGGCCAAACCCACTCTGAAGTAATAATTTATTTATCCGCAAATTCAGAAAAGAATTTAAATTATTGTGAGTATCGTATTCAACCCCCCTTCTACAATACTTCGGGACCCAACAGTTCTATCAATGTAATCAACTAATATTTACTTAGATTAATTAATAATTAACTAAGTAAAAATATATTGTCATATATAGTTTGACAGTATGTTTAAAATGTCACTTGTAATAAAGATGCTCAAATAGTCAAATAGGTGACAGTAAGTATCAACAGTTACTGTCATATGTAAATAGAATAAATAATCAATGAGGTAGAAGTTCCCAAGTGTTCATGCACAGCATAGATCAAATTTCTGACAGTAACATTCTACATTCTGGAGCCTATGACAGAATGTTCGAGTGACAACACCTTCTAGAAATAGACGACATCAACTATTCCTTGACAGTAAACTTGGCGGAGAATGAAGATTCTATGACATTAAGTTTTATTGACAGCAACTATCCCCTGACAGTAAACTTGGCGGAGATTGAAGATTCAAGACAACAAGTTTTCTGACAGTAGCTTTAGCGGGGAGAGTTGACAGCATGTTTGGCGGGATGATCGACAGCATGTTTGGCGGAATAGTTGACAGTACCTTTGGATGACAACATGTTTTAGAAGACTGATGTTCCTGGCAATAAAGTTTGCGGTAACAAAGATGCTGTCACCAAAGTGAAGCTGAAGGTTGACAGTAACTTTCATGGAAGCTGATAGTATGTTTCAAGTAGCAGACTAGGTTAAGTCATTCATAGATTGATCTTGAAGTTTTTACCTAGTCTGTCAAGTCTACAATTGCAACTTGAGATAAAGTAAGCAAAAAGGTGAAGCGTGCTCATGGTGTCAAGAATGTCAAATCCTCACAGAGTACCTTTATCTACATTTGGATTGAAGACAAGACTCATGAATAAAAAGTGAGATTACATTTTCGAGTATTGTCCAGTAAATAAGAGAAAGTGTACTTTTAAGTGAGATATGTGTTGTAGTTTAAATACACATATGTCACAAGCACTTTAAAAACACACAACTGAGCTTAACTTTTCTCAAGCATAGAAACTCTAGCAATCTCTTGTTATTGTATCTATTGAAGCTGGAAATCCTTTCCAGTCAGTTGTAGCAACAAAAAATTAATAAAATTAATTTTTGAAATAAAACACTGTGTGTCCATAGCTTACTTGTCTGTTGTTTTGTAACTTAATACATTTATTTTTGTTTTGTTGTTAGCAAAAGTTTTAAAATTTATTAAGTTGCATTCAACCCCCCCCCCCTTCATACTGTTTAACAACTGGTGCATAGAAAAGATCTAAAAATGAGTGCATAGAAAGTAAGTAGTATTAAAATACCCACCTTTGACAAAGAACATTACAACCTCTGGAAAAGAAAGATGATGCTATTTATAAAGACGGCCAACCCACTCTATCCTGGAATCCTGGAGAATGGTCCTTTTGTCCCTCAAACTTATGTACCTGAAACCACAGTAGATGGTGAAACTATACCAGCCCTACTGGGTTCCTAAAAAGGTTTAAGAGTACACTGATACTGAGAAGGAAAAAGTATCTCTTGATGATTGCTTACAATTTATTATCATTGAGGCACTTGAAAATGTTGTACAACAACATTGTCAACTGCACCAGTGTCAAGCAAATATGGGAAACCATTGAGATACTCTGTGAAGGGACATAGGAGGTGAAGGAGAATCAAAGACAGATTCTGGTGTCTCAGTATGAAGCCTTTATGGCTAAACCAAGTGAAGGATTGACTGAGATGTTTGAGAGGTTTAATAGGCTGATTAATGACTTGCAGTTGCATGGAAAGTTTTATGACAAAAAGAAGGTAAACATGAAATTCATGTTGACACTTCCTAACCACCTAGAGCACAAGGTTTCTGCCAGAAGAGAAGGAAGGGATTTATCAAAAGTTTCTCTTGAAACTTTGTATGGCATTCTTAAAACCTATGAGCTAGAACTACTGTAAAAGAGAGCCATCCAAGCTGGTCAAAGAGGAAAGATGGCCAACACCTCTAATGCTCTAGTGGCTCAGGATCCACAGCTGATACAACTCAAAGAATCACAGCATCAACAGCAAATCAAAATTGAAGAAGTCATAGATGAAGACGAAGGAGTAACTTTGGAACTCAAGGATGGTGAAGAAGATGAGTTCTATACATTGGAGGAACTGGACAACATGGAGAATAAAATAATGGCCTATATGGCAAGAAAGTTCTCCAACTTGAGATTTAAGAAGAACAAAGCCTTCAAACCAAGAGGACAAAGTTCCAGGTTCAACAAGCCAAATATCTCAAAACCTGGAGGAAGTGGCAAAGGTGGATACAAGACAGGTATGGTGGACAGATCCAAAATAAGGTGTTACAACTGCAGTGAAATGGGACATTTTGCAACATAATGCAAAAAGCCAAAACAAGTGAGAAGAAATGACAGTGACTATGAAGAACTCAAAGCAAAGTATGAAGCCTTGCTGAAAAAGCAACAGGGAAGAGCCTTTGTGGCTGAAGGAAAATGCTGGGAAGACTCAGATGAAGAGGAAGAAGAAGAATATGGAAATCTTGCTCTCATGGCAAGTTCAGGAGAAGGTTCATCCACTTCTTCAAGTCAGGTACCTTTTCTTACCACTGTTGATATGACTACATCCCAGTATAAGAAAATGTTGAAAGTCTAAGTTCAGGGATTTTTAACATTCATACAAGCATGTTAGCTGCAAATGAGGAGATAGTTAGATTACCCAGTGCTAATGAGTCATTAAAACTTAAAAATCATGAACTTGAACTAAAACAGAATGCTTTTGAGTCTCTTCAACAAGAAAATGAATTCTTAAGAACAAAATTGTGTGTGCTTCTCAGATTGAGGAATTCTATAGGAAAAAGATTTCTGAGAATGAATTAAAAATCAAGGCCTACAAGAATTCCTCTTCCTTGTTAAAATCTTTCCATGATGATAACACTGAAAATCAAAAAGTAGGTGTAGGTTTTAACTATGAGAAGAAAAATGGAAAGAAACATGTTGTTGAAGAAGAAACCAAACATATTGTCAAACCTTCTGTGTTAATGTTAGGTCCAAAGTATTGTAGAGGAGGGGGGTGAATACAACTTTTTAGAATAATGAGAGAATGTATAAATATGCAGGTAATAAATGATGACACAGAATTTCAAGAATATATCTTTATATTCATTGAAGGATTTGCTACAACATTCATAAAGGCATCATGATCAGTTGAACAATAAATACAACAATTAAAGCTAGATTCAACTGATCCTCTCTCTCACTTTTGTTTTACAGTAAATGCTCTCTCTTTTTAATATATCGTTTAAAAATACAGAGATAAAAGTCCTTCTTCTAATAAAACAAAGTGCTGCTTTTATAATGTCGTGTAGTCTTGATCTTGTCCTTTTTGTGTACGTGGCCCAATCAGGACTCTTCAACAAAAAGCACTTTCTCAACCACTCTGGATCAACCGTTCACAATAAGCCACTTGTCCCTTGAACATTAAATGCTACATATCTACCCGCATCTCGATCTTCGCCTGGACCCATCTCGATCTCGATCTGTGAAAATCTCGATCTCGATCTGGGAGAATCTCGATCTCGATCTGGGAGAATCTCGATCTCGATCTGGGAGAATCTCGTTCTCGATCTGAGAGAATCTCGATCTCGATCTGCCGTGGATCGAGATTTGCCTTTGCAATGTTTTACTTCAATTATAAATCTCGACCCGCATCTCGATCTGCTGCGGATCGACATTTGCCTTAGCAAATATGCATTCATCCAATGTTGACCTTCTTTAGTGACTAATTGAGGATTAACCTTTTATGAGCAAGTTTCCTTGGCTTCTTCAATTTCTTTTCCTCACTCAATTCAAATGAGATCTTCTATTACTGATATGAACTTGCCTCCAATGTCCTGACACTTGATGCAATGGTCTGGTTCATAAGTGACTAGTCTTGTAGGGGTTCTTGCTTCTGAATGTCAGTTCTCATTTGTTGATTAACCTTTAAATTATCCAGATGTTGATATACATTACATGAAATCACTTTGGTCTTCTTGATACTTCTTTAATATTAATTTGATTCTCCATTAGATAAGTTAGGGCATGAGCAATACTGAGATTGAACTTCTTCTCACTTATGCATCATTGATTAACCAAATTAGTTACTTGTAGTTACCAAGTATCATTACCATTTCTTCAGTTGATTGATTCCATGTGCTTCTTCAGTTTCTCTTGTTTTGCTGTTGTTTTATCTTTTCTCTAGTTGAGTTACATAGTAATTAAGTGTTACAAGTTAGTACACCTATGCCTTTCAATCTCCCCCTATTTGATTGTCTAACAATGACAACCAAATTCACAATGAGGATAACTCAACTAAACAGGGACTGAAAAAGATAAAATAACATTCATAAAAGATCATGTCAACTTACATAATGCTTGGCTTGATTAATTAACTTCATGTCTATTACTGATACTTCAAGTGCCAAAATTGGACACCTGTTGGCTCGATCAAATGGCTTCATGCTCTTCTAGAGATTTTCTCTAAGTACTTTAAGAGCACGGTCCACTCAATCTTCAATTATCCTTCTGAAGTCCTTTTAGCAGTATTACCACCGCCGAACTTCGCGAAATAATTGACGCCTAATATAAACCAGTTTCAAGACACTTAGCTAACTAACTTCTACCTTACACCACACAAGAAAACAGATAATATATTTTTACAATGCAGGAAAACAAGAAAACAAATTACAACGCAAAGAAACATTACAAGCATAATACATTAAAACTTTGATTTCTTGCGCTCCTCTTCCTCACGAGCTTTCTTCTTGGCTGCTTTTTCTTTCTTCATGAACTCAGGATTGCAGACTTCATCCAGTCTTTTCTTGAGAAGATTAAGTCCTTCTGCTTCCACATGATTTCTGATCTTGTAATTTCGAAACAACCTCAACCACCTTTCAACCATGCTGCGAGTGGTAAGCTTCGTGGGAATGTCTTCAAACCTCAACTTCGTGACTTTGTCAGGATACCCCTTTTCCCCTTTCTTCCTTATAACCAGCTGCTTAGGGTATCCAATGACAATAGCGGTGGTGCATTGCTGTAGCCTCTGAATATCAAGCTGTTGTCTTCTCTTACAGAAGTTATCAAACATGACCCTTAGATAATCCTGATCAAACTCGTCAACATCATCCATCTCATCAATCAATTCCCTTATAATACACAGTGTTTCATGACTGTGTTCTGCAAAGATGTCATACTTGATTTCAATGATGGTTTCCACCTGATGCTTGTCTGTATAGATCAGCAGATCATTCTCATTTTCAGCTTTGCTCTTGACAAACTTGACATTTGCACTAACCACTGCACTAGCTTCCCCCCTTATTTCCCCTTCTTCTGGAATGTCTATTCCTGGATCTCCGTATCTTTGCACATGCTCTCTTATTGCCTCGTCTTGCTGCTCGAATGCATAGTCTTCAGGTTCCTTCTTAACCACTGGTAGTGTAGCTTCAGGCAACTTGTATCTAGCGTCTTGCCTTCTTATCAGCTTCTCCAAGTCCTTAGCCACCAGCTTCTTTTCCTTTGTTAGAAAACCCTTAGAGAGGACTAGCTTTGCAACTGCCTTCAGCACATTTCCGCTCGGAGTTAGTTTCGAGTCATGCAGATTTACGATCCTCAAGACCTTGTCATGGACATATCTGATCTGGTAGGGATTTAGAATAATGTCAACCCCTCTGTCTTCAGCCATCTTCAACAATTTCTCCTTAAACAGCACTCCAGTCTTGACAGAGGTGTCTACCTTGTAAGCGAATTCTACCAGTTCACTTGCACCCCTTTCATGGAAGAAAGCTTCATCGACCATACATGGCCCGATTTTTGTTATGGGTGTCCAAGTGATCATCAGATTCCATGCCTTCTCCTTGAAAATGACTTGTACGGAGGTGCATCCCTGTCTTATACAATTTAGATAATTCAGCAGCCCAGGGTTTAGATTTTCTAGCTTATGAAGAAGAAAGCTCAATCTTTCTGAGTCATGAGCATAGGCTCTTGGTCCAGCTAAGGCTTCTCTAGCCTTGTCCCACTCGGGACCTTCCCTCCTTATGTCAGCCTGGACCTTAGGATCTTTGATCTTTTTCATTTCAAACTCATGATGAGTTTTCTGAGCCGCTCTCTTCTCCTTTGCCATTAGTTCTTTTTCAACTATCCCTTGTAGCACTTCTTCATTTATTCTTTCTCTGGCTTCTCTGAAAATCTCTCCTTGCATCTCTGCTTCATCAACTTCTTCTTCTGGCACATGCTCGTCAGCAACCGAGTGGTCTCCTGCATCACCTGCAACTCCTGCGCCGGATCCGCCAGGATTTAGACCTTTTTCTTGTTCCCACTCTTTTGCCCGTTGCTCGAGTCTCGAACTTCTTGCCACTAAGGCTTCTACATCCATCTCGTCATCATCAGAATCTTCAATAAAGTCTCCCATAAATGCATCGACAAGAGGTGTTTCTTTCTCAGCTTCTTCTTCAACTACCATCTTCTGCTTGCCTTTGTCCTTAGGAGCCGGTTGAGCCTCCTCCACCTTTTTACCAGATTTGTTTGAGGACTCGATCACCGGACCCTTACTAGTCATCTTTTTCATACCCTGATCCTCCTTCTCCCCCTTAGATGTGTTATCCTCATCAGGAGCATCATCATCATTATTATCGTCATCACCACCACCGGTTGAAGGACCAGGTCCAGCCCTGTTACGACCAAAGACAGCATCAAGTAGTTCATTCAACTTCATCCAGACCTGATACATGCCATGAGTCACATCATCTACTGACCTCCCAACTTCCACCTGTGCCAATCCAAGATTGTTTATCTTGTCAATCATCTGATTTTGGACGGCAATTAGGTTCTCCATGAACTGAGCTCCGACCTCCAATCTTCCAGAGTGAGAATAGACAGCAGCAGTAACACCAGCAACTCTAGCCTCCAAAGCCTCCACTTTCTTCAGTAGATCCTGCAATTTGGGGGACGGTGTTTGGCTTGGGTTAAACTGTTTACTCTCGCCGGGTTCTGTTTCACTCAAGATCCCTAAAAAGAAGGGATCGACTCTCCCTGTCTCTCCCTCGTGTTTAGAGCCTAACAGTACTAGAGCCTCATCCACTAATCGCTGGGGACTAGCGGTGAGTTGGTCGGCGATATCGGTCAGTGAGACTGAGCCTTTAAGCGCTGTGTCTACGACCGGAGATGGCGTTATGACCATGTCATCCCCTTGTTCACTTAGAACCTTTTCTGGTTCGCTGGGCTGTTCTGGAGGCGTAGACCCACCAGTCACCAGATGTCGTTGCTCTGTGAGCAACTTGTTTTCTGATTTAGATGAGGAAGCGTCATCCGTACTGGATTCGACAGACTCTTCCGCATTGAAACTTCCTGAGATCCTAGCATCAGAAGTGCTAGTCTCAGTTTGCCATTCCCCTTCCGAGAAATTGCTCAAAGAGCCCTGAGCGGACAACTCAGGGGAGGTAGGGCCAGCTCCTATTGGCTGTTGAGCTGGACCCCCTCCTTGACTCTCACCAATAAGCCTAGGCGAGTGCGAATGTGTTGGAATGTTTTGGAGAGGAGAGCCACCAGCGTGAGGTGTGGTGGCTGTGAGAGGTGGAC
Source organism: Oenanthe sinensis (assembly GCA_028671895.1). Taxonomy (NCBI): domain Eukaryota; kingdom Viridiplantae; phylum Streptophyta; class Magnoliopsida; order Apiales; family Apiaceae; genus Oenanthe; species Oenanthe sinensis. The sequence goes on along the minus strand of CM053809.1, from coordinate 4,462,012 downwards.
TAGCCTTAACAGGTTGTGCAGTTGCCACTGGGTTTGAATCCACCTTTTGCTTCTTTGGAGGTGGCAGAGCTGCTGAAGTGACTATTCTCTCAACTCCTACACTCTCTCCACTCGAATCACTCGACTCAGATAAGCTTGCCTTCCATTTATCACCAGTTTTAGGGCTGGCTGAACGTTTATGAACAGAAGGGCTTGCAGCCTGGGATAGAGCCTGGGGGTTTTCAGGCCCACGGTTGTAGAAAACAGGTTGAATTGATGATTGATCAAGATTAGCAAGAATAGGTACCTGACTCAGAAGATCGTCATCCTTGTCGGCTCCAGCTTCTGCAACATTTGCATCGGCCATGTCAACATCCACACCTGCTTCTCCCAAATTTCTAGGCACTTGATCTCCACCTGCAGCTTCGCCACCGCGACTCTCAGCTTCTTCTGCGGTAAACTGAGAAGCATGCATCCTAGCATACGCATCTTGCAGATCCTGAAAGTACGGAGTCAAGCGCAACTCAAAAAGCCTTGACTTTTGCTGAGTTTCCATTGTGGAGATACTCTTTAGAGTCATATCAAAACATGTCATCCTTTCAGAGCCTTGAAATACTCTTCTATGTTCCTCTGAAAGGACGTCATCCAGAACCATCTGAAGAAATCTTGGCATCCAGCATTTGACTGGACCATCTTCCGGATTCCTAGATGCATTCTTCTCCAATGCCCACCTCTCAAGCAACTGAACCAACAGATGTTTGCCCACATTCACCTTCCTGTTGTTTGCCACTCCATATAGTATTACCCGGCAGCTGTTGTTCATTGGCCTGTAGTCTTTGTCCTTTGGGAACATGCAGCGCTGAATGGCCTGAACTACATAATCCCACTCAGCTGGTAGCATACCGGTGTTAACCTTTGTTACCTTGATAGGACCCGTCGGAGGGCGACAACCTATCTCCGTGAATAATTGCAACATATCCTCCATAGTGGGTTCCGGAGCATAATCTTCTGTAGGAAGCCCAAGAATCTCATTGAACTTCTGCAGACTGACTTCATATTTGGCACCACCAATAGTAAAGGATAGGCCTGTTGGATTTGCTTTACCACCTTGAATCTCTAATGTTGAGTAAGCAGCTTGAAGGGCTTCGACATTCAGGATGGGAGAGGCGGTTAAAGCATGACTTATGATTGATGTGTTGTTGAGGAATTCAATCCAGAACTGATAGTGAATAAATCTACCAGTTGCTCGATCAGCAGAGAGATTAACAAAGTTGGTCTTGGGAATTGTGAAATTTGGGTTTGCCATTTTAAATTTGTGTTTGAGAAAAGAATTGTTCTGAAATGGTTTTGCAATGGAAATTTTTAGAGAACAAGTTCTAAATTTAAACAAACAAAAAAAAACGTACACGAACCCCACTAATTACCCCACGTAATTAGTGACACAAATTAAAACAAATTAACTTCCCCACTAATGACCACTTAACTCCCCACTAAAAATTGACGGTTGAGTTTTTGAAAATTAAAGTGAACAGCCGTTACAAAATAACTTCTTTTTTTTTCCGGAAAACCACAAACACGGCGGTAAAGTTGCACTTTAAGGATTAAACAGTAGTACTCACACCTATTTCGCTCAAGAACACAAATAAACTTAAGAATAAGAAAGCACGAAACAAAAAAACAAACTTACTCGAATGAAAAGAAAACTAAAGAACTATTTGCAAGAACAGTAATGACGTTAAAAACAACGCAAGAAGTTCAACAGTTTTAAACAAAATTTAGCAGAGTTTCGTTTTAGTTATCGATGCTTTCAAGTAACAGTTAGTGATTTTTGTTTAAGAAAATCACAAGAAAACTTGATGTAATGGCAGGGAAAAGAATTCTGGTAATGTATGTATACGCGTGTGTATATGAAGAGCTTAAGCTTTTGAAAGAGAGAAAGAAAGTTAATGTAAATAATGAACAGCCTTTTTTAATGCTATAATATATACTTGCACGCCAAAAAAATAACTAAAAAGACAAGTCACATCTCGATCTCGAGATCCGCATCTCGATCCTCATCTAGATGTCGATCTCGATGTCGATCTCGATCCGCATCTCGATCTACATCTCGATGTCGATCTCGATGTCGATCTCGATCCGCATCTCGATCTACATCTCGATCTCGATCTCGATGTGGATAGATCGAGATGTACCTTGATAGTTTTTAAGCAATTTTCACAAGTCGTTCTCGATCTCGATCCAGAACCAGATCGAGATTAGCCTTAGAAAATTTTAATGAAATTAGATGAATTAAACATTTATATGTAAAATTCACAAGATTTCACCACAAATTTTCACACCATTTTAGAAACTTACAATTTTGAAACGACAGGGAATTTAGCAAATAAATCATGCATTACAAAATTAAGTTTAGCATTAAATCCTATCACATTATTAGACATTAATCATTTAGATACACAGATCAACACAAGATTAATTTCATGAAACTTTCTAACTTCCCTTTATGAGATGCAATACATACATTTATGAAGTTAAGTACACATTATTAATTATGAATATTCATGAACAACAATAATATGTACACAAACTGAATTATAACAGATAGGTAGCAAAACTAACAGGTGTTAAGCATCCCCAATTCACCAACCAATCTAGAAAATGTTGATTCGTCTAGAGGTTTAGTGAATATATCTGCTATTTGACGTTCAGTACACAAAATGCAACGCTACAGTTCCATTTTCCACATGCTCTCTAATAAAATGATACCTTATATCAATATGCTTAGTCCTTGAGTGATCCACAGGATTGTTGGTCATTGCAATAGCACTTGTGTTGTCACACATGATAGGAATCTTAGATACTTCCACACCGTAGTCCTTGAGTTGGTTCTTCATCCACAGTATCTGGGCCACACAGCTTCCAGCAGCAATATATTCTGCTTCAGCTGTCGAGGTAGATACTGTGTGTTGTTTCTTGCTTTGCCAAGACACCAACCTTCTTCCAAGAAACTGACAGCTTCCTGAAGTGCTCTTCCTATCTATTCTACAACCTGCGTAATCTGAATCCGAATAGCCAACAAGATTAAACCCTGTATCTCTTGGGTACCAAATCCCAAGATTTGATGTTCCCTTGAGATACCTAAAAATACGCTTTACGGCTATGAGATGTGACTCTCTAGGATCCGCTTGGAACCTTGCACATAAGCATGTAGAGAACATAATATCAAGTCTGCTAGCAGTTAAATACAAAAGAGAGCCGATCATACCTCGATAGCTTGAGATGTCTACAGGTTTTCCCGGTTTATCCTCTTCAAGCTTCGTGGCTGTTGCCATAGGAGTCTTAGCTTGTGATACATCTTCGAGACCATACTTCTTTAATAGATCATGAATGTACTTGGTCTGGCAGATAAATATCCCGTCCTTCTTCTGACTAACTTGAATACCGAGAAAGAACGTCAGCTCTCCCATCATGCTCATCTCATACCTCGGTTGCATTAACTTTGCGAATTTAGCACACAGCTTCTCATTTGCAGACCCAAAGATAATGTCATCCACATATACTTGCACCATTATTAGATCATCTTTGCATTTCTTGTAGAAAAGCGTCTTGTCGATTACTCCTTTGGTGAAACCACTTTCTAGTAAGAAGTCTGACAGAGTTTCATACCACTTCCGCGGAGACTGCTTAAGGCCATATACTGATTTGAAGAGTCGATAAACATAATCACAATATTTGATGTCGATAAACCCGGGAGGTTGCTCGACATACACCTCTTCATCCAGTTCACCGTTTAAGAATGCACTCTTGACATCCATTTGATAGACTTTAAAACCATGATGTGCTGCGAATGCCAAGAACATCCTTACTGCCTCTAGCTTGCCACTGGTGCATAGGTTTCATCATAATCAATTCCTTCTCTTTGAGTATAACCCTTAGCAACCAGGCGAGCTTTATTTCGTGCTACAAGTCCGTCTTCATCCAGCTTGTTTCTGAATACCCATTTTGTCCCAACAACAGATCTATTCTTTGGTCTGGGTACCAGCTTCCACACCTTCTGCCTTTCAAACTGATTGAGTTCCTCTTGCATAGCAATCACCCAATCAGCGTCATCTAGAGCTTCTTCCACCACTTTAGGTTCCATCTGGGAAAGGAACACTGAGTATAGACATTCATTCTCAGTGGCAATTTCAGCTCTAACTTTTCCTCTAGTAGTCACTCCGGCTTCTGGATCACCAATAATTAGCTCGAACGTATGGTCCTTGTTCCAAGTGCGATCCCTAGCAAATGTTCTTGATGACTCAGCTTGATCTTGTAAGTGAAGATGACTTAGTCTAGAAGCACTTTCACTAGCTTCCCTTGAGCTAGTACTGGCTCCCCCTGAGTGAGCTGCTCCCCCTGAGTGCATACTGACTCCCCTTGAGTTAGTACCAGGTCTGACGGAAGGTGATCCCTCAGCCCTAGTGTTTTGAATTTGCGAAACACTAGACTCTTGATTAATTACATTATTTATCATTGGATCACTACCCTGCACTATAGACTCAGAAACTGTATCCACTCCATCAATATCCATATTTTCAAATCTTAGGGAAGTGGGCTCACTGTCTTCTTTTTGTATAGAAGGGAGCTTTGAGTCGTCGAATGTGACATTAAGGCTTTCAACCACCTTGCGATCATTAAGCACAAACACCCTGTACGCTGCTACTGCTTCAAGGGAATATCCAATGAAAACCCCTTCATCTGCTTTGGCATCAAACTTTCCAAGTTGTGCATTGTCTCTTAACACAAAGCATTTTGCACCAAACACGTGGAAGTAGTTGATAGAAGGTTTTCTTTTATTCATCAGATAATACGGCGTCTCAATATGGTCTTTTATAATCAGGGTTCTGTTCTGTGTATAACAAGCCGTGCTAACTGCTTCAGCCCAAAAATATAAAGGAAGTTTTGTCTCATACAGCATTGTCCTAGCTGCTTCAACCAGTGTCCTGTTCTTCCTTTCTACCACCTCATTCTGCTGCGGTATTCTCGGTGCTGAATACTGTCGTCTGATCCCTTTAGATATGCAGAAATTCATTAACACTGAGTTCTTGAATTCTGTCCCGTTGTCGGATCGAATAGTCTTCACAGTCAGACTTGCTACGTTTTCAATTACCAGTACATGTCTAATGATCTCATGTGGCACTTCATCTTTCGATGTCACAAACTTCACCTATGTGTATTTGGAAAAGTCATCGACAATTACCAGCGCATATTTTTTCCTTGACATTGACATAACATTAACAGGTCCAAACAAATCCATGTGAAGAAGTTGTAGGGGCTCGGTAATGCTATTCACTTGTTTATCCTTATGCGAGGCTCTTTTTGATTTTCCCATCTCACATGCTTCGCAGAGTCCATCTGGTGTGAACTCCATCTGCGGCAGCCCTCTCACCAATTCTCTCCTTACGAGATTATTCATTGCTTTAAAGTTCAGGTGAGATAATCTTTTATGCCATAGCCAACTTTCATCAGCAGAAGCCTTGCTGTAGAAACACGTGACTTCAGACTGATCAGCAGAATTCATGTCAGCTATGAACAAATTTGACTTCCTTACTCCTTTGAGAGCAAGGCTTCCGTCCTTTTTGCTTCGAATCGAACATACATGCTTCCCAAAGTTGACGTCAAAACCCTTGTCGGTGAACTGACTAACGCTGAGGAGATTATGTCGCAATCCTTCCACAAAAGATACGTCCTCAATGATAACATTTCCACAAACAATCTTGCCATATCCCCGAGTGTAACCTTTGCTGTTATCTCCAAAAGTAACCACGGAGCCGGCTCTCAACACCAAATCTGTTAGCAGGGACTTATTGCCGGTCATATGCCTCGATGCTCCACTGTCCAGCACCCATATGACTTTACTCTTTTCTTGTTCACTGCCCTGCAAATCCAGAAAGGTTAGGTGTTCTTCGGAACCCAATGATGTTTGGGCCCGACACCAATAATTTCCTTTTTCTTTTCAGATACAGAAGGCTTTGCCTTGTTGCCATCAGGGGCATTCATCTTGACTTTGTCTTTTCCCTTGTCAACCTTGACTGGTTTGTCAGGTTTGGGAGTAGACTGGTCACTCCTAACTTTAGGAGGACTTGAAGTCTTAGTCTTTGACCCAGCATGCTTTTTCTTACTACTACTAGATGAATGTTCAACAGATGCACTAGCAGTATTCATTAAATTAAAATAAGCATGCATGATGTTTACAGCACATGGCATACAATTAGGATTATTGCATTTAGCATGATTTGCATACATGTTATGCAAAGCAGTAGTTGCAGGCATGGTATTACAACCAACAGATTTTTCTTCCTCTACATAGAACGGGCAATAGTAAGACAAATGATCAGTTTGATTGCAAATATAGCATGCCTTCCTAGCTCGTGTAGATGTAGATACAGATACAGGTTCAGTTTTAACTACCTCTACAGGTGTTTTCATTTGGACTGACCCTGCTACCCATTGGTTATATGACATCGTCTTAGCCTCCTTGGTTCCTACACCTCTCTTAGCATAAGCAATCTTACTCGCTCTCTTAGAAGTTGTAGGTTCTACTACTTTTTCTTCTGAATCTCTTTCAATTTTAATCTCTTGTTCAATTTTAGTAGCAACAGGATCTATGGTCCTGGGCTCAAACTGCTTAAAGATAGGTTTTCTAACATCCACTAAAACCTCAGGCACATTTTCTTTGACTAACACTGGCTCTAACAACTCAGCAGCCCTATTTTTCTTTTTCTGTGTGTAGTCAAGTCCTATGTTTACTTTTACATTTTTACTCTTGCCTGCCAGTTTCATGTACATGTCCCTTTCTACGAAAACTTTATTAGCGGCTTCTTTAAAAGATTGACATGTTATTTTAAGCTCAGCTAATTCATTTTTAAGTTCTTTGTTAAGGTCTTCCCTAATCTTAAGCTTGTGTTCTAAAACGTCTACCTGATTCATTAACTGCCTTTCTTTACTTTCTCCTGATTCTAATTCCTCTACCCTGGCCTCGAGAAGTCTATTCTTAAGGGAGAGTTTAGCATTTTCCTCATTAACAACAATTAGATTTAGTTGGAGATTGTACATGTCTTTAGTCATGGCAGCTAATTCATTTTGATACTCAGGAATAGACATTTCATTTACGGTTAGAATTGGTACCTCTGATTGTTCTGAAGATTTTGCCATTAAAGCGAAGTTGCATAGCTCCTGATCTTCATCTTCATCAGACTCGTCCCAACCCTTCCCTTCAGTCACAACATAAGCCCGGCTTCCCTTCTGTTGCTTGCTAACCAAGGCATCATATTTCTTTTTCAGATCAGCATAGGATTCCTTGGGATGAACGTACTTGGGCTTCTTGCACTCTGTTGCAAAGTGCCCCAATTCATTGCAGTTGTAGCATCTGAACTTGTTCTTGTCTACCAGGTTAGGTCTGTAGCCACTACCAGATGTGCTACTTCGACCGCTGTAACTTCCCCGACCACTTACACTACTGCCTCTGCTGCTACTGCTACCTCTTCGGCTGAAAGAACTACCAAATCGTCCTTTACCTCTTCTTTGCTTCCTGAAGCTGATATGAGCAAATTCTCGAGCAATACAAGCATATGACTTGTCTTCTAATTTGTCCAGCTCTTCAAGTGTATAGTATTCAACCTCACTTTCTTCGGATGGATCTTCAATGTCTAATACAACCCTTTCAGGATTAGCAGTTTTCAATGAGACAGCTGCAAGTGCCTTTACAGCAGACTCTTCAGCTACAAGTCCAGACTCACTTACCGCTTTGTGTTCTCCACTATTGTAGGATCTTCTTCTGTCATTTTGTTCATGCTCCAGCTCGTAGGTCTTCAAAACACCATACAGCTTTTCGAGAGAAGTATTTTTCAAGTCTCTTGACTCTCGAATGGCAGTGATCCTATGTTCCAGATGTTTAGGCAAATTCAAGAGAAACTTGATATTTGAATCTGCTAGTGGATAGACTTTATCTCTTATACTCAGCTCGATAAGCAATTTACTGTAACGTTTGTAAACATCCGCTACACTTTCTCCTCGTTCGCATATGAACGATTCATATTCAGATATCAGAATGCGCTTGTGATTATCTCTAACTTCCTCGGTCCCCTCCATCACTACAGCCAGTTTATCCCACATGGCTTTAGCTATTTTTAATCCCTTTATTTGAACATAGTACTCTGAGTTTAGGGATTCAATTATGACGTTGCGTAACGACGCATCCATACCAACCAATTCTTTATCTGCGTCTGAAAACTCCATTTCCTCTTTAGGAACAGACCGGGATGGTATTAGTATCCCTCCTTCCATTCGCTCTGGCTCAATTCTCATGGGTATGTATGGACCGTTCTCCAATATTATCAAGTATACCTTGTTTATTGATTCAAGGTAGGCTTTCATCCTTCCGGTCCATTCGTCATAATGTTGTGCATCAAACGGAGGTATCTTAAATCTGTGTGCGGCGGCCATTTTAATAAAGTTTAAAATTAAGATAATACACTTTTCAAATTACAATAAATTGTATTTACTTGAAAAATTAATTATCTCACTTTAAAAATTCAACACTTAATATCCAACGGATTTTGCACTTAAGATTCAAGCAAGTTAGTTCTAATCACAGGAACAGTAGCAGGGTCCACCAGTATTCCAAGTCCAAACAAAAAGCTGTCCACTATCTAGTTGACAGTAGTTCGAATTTGTCCTTTTTGTTTAGTCAATCAGTTGATTCCAGTTTTGTCCACAAGAAAATCCACAAAGCTCTAAAGTACAATATTTTGGAATTTTGTACAAATATTCCTTACACCATTACTTAGAACTTTTTAGATCTATGACTTTTCCAGGAAGAAACAAATAAAAACTTTCGGCATAAACTTCAAGAAAAATTAGATTTGGGATTTTCAAGAACCAACTCAAACAACACAATAGGATCTCTGTTAGATGTGTTTAACAGGGGCTCTGATACCAATTGTTAGGTCCAAAGTGTTGTAGAGGGGGGGGGGGGGGTGAATACAACTTTTTAGAATAATGAGAGAATGTATAAATATGCAGGTAATAAATGATGACACAGAATTTCAAGAATATATCTTTATATTCATTGAAGGATTTGCTACAACATTCATAAAGGCATCATGATCAGTTGAACAATAAATACAGCAATTAAAGTTAGATTCAACTGATCCTCTCTCTCACTTTTGTTTTACAGTAAATGCTCTCTCTTTTTAATATATCGTTTAAAAATACAGAGATAAAAGTCCTTCTTCTAATAAAACAAAGTGCTGCTTTTATAATGTCGTGTAGTCTTGATCTTGTCCTTTTTGTGTACGTGGCCCAATCAGGACTCTTCAACAAAAAGCACTTTCTCAACCACTCTGGATCAACCGTTCACAATAAGCCACTTGTCCCTTGAACATTAAATGCTACATATCTACCCGCATCTCGATCTTCGCCTAGACCCATCTCGATCTCGATCTGTGAAAATCTCGATCTCGATCTGGGAGAATCTCGATCTCGATCTGGGAGAATCTCGATCTCGATCTGGGAGAATCTCGATCTCGATCTGAGAGAATCTCGATCTCGATCTGAGAGAATCTCGATCTCGATCTGCCGTGGATCGAGATTTGCCTTTGCAATGTTTTACTTCAATTATAAATCTCGACCCGCATCTCGATCTGCTGCGGATCGACATTTGCCTTAGTAAATATGCACTCATCCAATGTTGACCTTCTTTAGTGACTAATTGAGGATTAACCTTTTATGAGCAAGTTTCCTTGGCTTCTTCAATTTCTTTTCCTCACTCAATTCAAATGAGATCTTCTATTACTGACATGAACTTGCCTCCAATGTCCTGACACTTGATGCAATGGTCTGGTTCATAAGTGACTAGTCTTGTAGGGGTTCTTGCTTCTAAATGTCAGTTCTCATTTGTTGATTAACCTTTACATTATCCAGATGTTGATATACATTACATGAAATCACTTTGGTCTTCTTGATACTTCTTTGACATTAATTTGATTCTCCATTAGATAAGTTAGGGCATGAGCAATACTGAAATTGAACTTCTTCTCACTTATGCATCCTTGATTAACCAAATTAGTTACTTGTAGTTATCAAGTATCATTGCCATTTCTTCAGTTGATTGATTCCATGTGCTTCTTCAGTTTCTCTTGTTTTGCTGTTGTTTTATCTTTTCTCTAGTTGAGTTACGTAGTAATTAAGTGTTACAAGTTAGTACACCTATGCCTTTCAGTTAAAGAAAGAGAAAAATCCACTGTTCAAAAAGGCTGAGTTTGAATTTGATGAGGTAGCTTTGCTAATCAAACAAGAGATAAATGATGAGGACAAAGAAGCTATCAATATATCCCTTAAGGAAAAAGATACTGTCAAAATCCCCAAGACAGTTAGTATTAATCCTGACAGTAACCTTTGTTTAAAAGATACTGTCAACACTAGCTTGACAGTAAGTTTAAAAGATGCTGTCAAGACTTTAAGATCCAAACTTACTGTCAAGACAACTCCACCAAAAACCTACTGTCAACACCAGCATGACAGTAACTTCTAAATATACTGTCATGAAGATCAAGAAAAACAGAAATGGAAAATTAGGAATAAACAAAAAGAACAATTATGATTACATTCCTAATGCTCCTAGAAAGCTGTGTAACAATTGTGGGTCGCCTAGTCATCTAACTCGTGTCTGCAACAAGGTTAAGTTTAATGTTAAGAATGTTATCTCTAGAAATGGAAACTTACACAATATGCCTTATAGAACAGACAAGTAACTCACTGTGGTAACATAGTAGCTTTATTAACTTCCTTTTTCTTCCTATAAATTCTCCCCCTTAGTTGAGGAATCCTCCAATGGCCTATCTTTTGAATGGTTTGTCTTCCAAAAAAGGTTCTCGTCTGTAATTAATTGGGAAAACATAGTAGCTTTTCTTTCAGAAGTAGCATCTAGCAAGGTTAAGTGTTTGGTCTATGGTTTCCTCACTTTTACTACGTTCTGTTGGTGTTTACACTCAAGTGTCGAGCACTTAGAAGTGTTTCACTCTTTATCTCCCTATCTCTCACTCAAGTGTATCTATCCCTCACTTTTACTTAGGTGTTTCTCTCTCTCTCTCTCTCTCTCTTTCACTCTGCATTCCAAATATAACATTTTGTACCTGCAAGTGAAATCCATCAATGCATTTATATTCCAAACACCTGAATCATCAGAATGAACTGAATCACTATCAAGTGGAGAATTGCCTTTTTGAGGTGTTCTTGATCTATCATCATAAGCACTGTCTCAGCACCAGACACATTAGCTTTTGCTAAATTACTGTCTAGTTGAGCCTCACCTCTTTGAGATGTGTTATCCCAAGATATTAATATCTGTTAGGGAATCCTGCCTTGTTCTATCAAGGAGTTGCCTCACACCTTCTCCGTAAATGGGAGGTGGACATTCCTTTTCAGGATCTGGAAATATTCTTTCCAAGAGGGGCGACGTAGTAGACAATGTAATGAATGGTAATTTAGAGTCTACGTTTCCCTCTTAACCCTATGACGGGAATTTCGTGTAAAATACCCTACTTGACTCATCCGAAGAATTCTTGTCAAACAGTTGCCTCTCAAGCCCAGATAAATCTGAACAAAAGATCTCCCTTTCAGGATGCAGAAGATTAACTTCTGTTTGAGGTAGATACACTTGACAATGTAGTGCATGGCTAGAGTCAGTATCTCTTCTAAATGCCTATACCTCACAATGTGCATGTCTTGCAATGTGTTCCTAGAATTTATCTGTTTAGGCTTACCATCAGCATGAGTGCCAGTGGTGTGCTTGAATCATTACAAGATACTCTGGCTGACGAGCGAAATTCAATGGACTCACCCTGTTGAGAGAATGATTCCAGAGATAGTTTTATTGCCTTTTCAGCTTTGCATCCTTTTGAAAAGATGCAGATGAGCTTACAGTTACCTCAGTTTATGTACTACTTTTCTTCTCTAGAGGTAGAGCTATGGGTGCACTTCCGACTTAATCCTTATTTGCTGCATCAAGTGCAGTTTCTCCCTAATCAATCTCTAACTAACATGTGTTCCTTATATCTCCAAGGGTTAATAAATATGGAAGTGGATGAATCAGTGTTTGGTATTAAGGCTCGGGTAAGAGATTGATGGGTTTTCAACCTCCTGGCCAGCTTTTTAAGTCATTAGGACTGATCGGAAAGAATCAATCAAGATTAAAAGATAATCACCTTAACATTCCAAAATATATCTTTTATCCCAATGAGAAGGAAAAATATAATAAAGAATGGTAATGGATTGCATTAAAGCACTTTTAGTAAAAAAGTTTTATCGGTTCTAAAGATTTATCATTTAAGAACATGATACTAATAGAAATTTTCTGCAAGATACTTATCCCATAATAAAACGCGGGAAAGTGTATCAGAGAAAAATTCTATCCCTTATGAATTTTTTATAAGGCAAACTTCCCATAACAAAACATGGAAATTTATACCAAAGAAGAAATTCAATACTCTTACCACATTCTATCTCAATAAAAATACTCTTTTCCTTTAAAACTTAAGTATTGTAAGTTTTGAAAATAGTTTTGCAAAATATGCTTATCAGATAGAGGACTATGATTTTCCGACTCATAATGCAATTATGATTTATATCATTTTCGTCCACATGATAATATCCCCGACTTAAAATAAAATCAAGACAATTGGGGTGAATGAATGCTTAACAATACAGCACTAGGCCTTCAAAGAAACAACCACTGTTTAGATACTCTGAATCAATTTGAAACATACATTGAAACAAGTATTTATAAATAAATAAATTTACTAGTGATTGGTACCTCGAAGTAAAAATAATTTCTCTAAATAAAATAGCAGTCACAAAGTATCTGCCACTTTAAAAGGAAAAATTAAGAGAGAAAAAGCTTTTAAAGATAAAACTTTTAAAAACAGCTTTTGAGAGAGAATGATAGATTTTGATATTGGAGAAAAATATCCTCAAGAAAAATTTGATTCGCACCCTAGGTTTTAGAAATCAAAATAGGGCTGTAAATCAAAATATTTTCAAAAGAGAAATTTTGAAAAAGAATTTTTGAGGTTTTCTTCTCAAATCTGATAGAAAAATGAATGTATCTTTGAATAAAACAATTTGAAAAAGAAATAGACAAGAAATTCTTTTTAATACATTCAAGTTTAAAATTCAGTCAAAGAAAGAAAACTAAATATACTAATACTAACGGCTTTTTCAAAAATCAATTTTTACTTAGAATAAAGACTAAGCAAATCCATTAGTATCAATATATCACAATTATTTTGTAATAAAATATTAATCAATTATAACAAAGTAATAAAAAAATATTTATACTACGAATAATTATGCTGCAAATTTATTTTAATTTACTAAAATCATGAAACCAATATATCACTGAATTGTTTTATATCATCATAATTTAAATAAATCAAAATAAATTAAATACTTATATTTAGTACAGTAGAACAATAAGCATTAAGACATATTTTTATTATTAGTAATTTCAGATAATCAACTTGTATTATCACTAATATTAAAAATATCACAATTAATTGTAAAGAAACATTAACAAAATATCATTATTTGATATTTATCAATAATTTCAAAATGCCAGAAATTATGCTTCTAGTATTTTATCAAATCAGAATTATGAAACGAATAATAATTGAATTGCTTCAATCCATAATTTTAATAAGATAAAATTAAATTGGCTAAATACTAAAATATTCATTAGATTGAATATTAGCATCTAACTTCCTACGTTATATCTAATAATTGTCACTCAAGCATATTACAATTATACTCATAACAGTTATTATTAATATACGTAAGCTTGAGAAAATAGTTGAAAAGAAATTTACAAGTTCTTTAAATATTAACATTTAATACTTGTGATCATAATTACAAGTCCTCGTAAACAAAATCAAATTTAGAAATATTTTTTAAGTATATAAAATATTGAGAGTTTTATACACATGACTTAAAAAAATACTTCATCTTCCAATATTAATGAGTTTTGAAATATGCATTATTTATTTAGAACATAAATTCTAAATACTGTCACTAATATCAAAAGTATCATAATTATTTGTAATAAAATATTTAAAAATATCAAAGCAATTAAGCAGATATCATTGACTAATATTCATCAAATATTTAACATATAAATAATTATGCTGCTAACTTTTATGCTAAATCATTTAACTACCACATATGCATATAACATTGTAAACAAGATAATTAAAAGTAATAGAAAAAAGTATGAGGTACTGGATTTAAAATAAATTTACAAGTCCTTTAAATATTAAAATTTTAATACTTGTGAACTCATTTGAGAATTCCTTACAGATGTGATTTCCAACATACATGCAAATAAATAATATCAAAAGTTTACTAACCAACTTAGATAAAATGAATTCATCAAGTTATTTAACAAATATCTACAAGTTATTTTACTAAGGACAATCTCGAAAAAAATGATACCTGATGTCCATGTGCTTGTTCCATGAGTGGTGTAGAGAATATCCAGCAGAGTTGTTGGAGTTGAAGAAGTTTCCTTGTCTAGAAGATCAGAGCATCACATTCACAAGTTGCTTTAATTTCCGCCTTTGTTGCAACTATGTATTGAGTGCTTCTTCTCATTTCAGCAAGAAATCAACTTCTTCCACGAAATTGACAGCTTCTAGAAATTACTTCCTTGTCTTTCTTACAACCTGCATCATCCATATCTATATAGCCAATTAGGTTAAACCTATTATCTTTAGGGTACCTGATTCTAAGAATTGATGATCCCCTAAGATATCTAACAATTCATAACTTAGCTATAATATAAGATTCTCTAGTATCCACTTGAAAATTTACACATAGGCATATCGAGAATAAAATATATGGTCTTTATGCACTTGAATAAGTAATGAGCTGATCATACCTCTATAGCTTGTCACTTCAGTTTATATACCTGATTTGCCCTGATCAAGCTTAGTGGTCTGTTGGTAAGAAGATTTGGCAGGTCTAGAATCTTTCAAATTACGCATCTTCAAAAGATCCTTGACTTACTTTAATTGCCATCATTCTTTTGAATTACTTATAATCCAAAAAGAATTGCAACTCTTCCAACATGCTCATCTTGTACCTACTCTGTATTAACTTAGCAAAATATCTCTTGCATAAGTTTTGTTAGTAGACCCGCATATAATACAATCATGGTATACTTGCATTAATATTGAATCATGTGTGTTCCTTGTATTCTAGAAAGATATATGTATAACTACTCTACTAAGATCATTTTCAGGTAATTAGTAGTTAGAATGTCATACCATGTCCTTGACGATTTGCTTCAATCCCTAACTCCATTCATAGAGAGCTTGTGAAGAGAATGATATACAAATTCCAATGATCTGCAACTTCAAAGTCCAGAAAATGTTGTACATCAGCTTCAACTTCTAACTCACCATTCAGGAGTGCACTTGTTCACATTCATCTGATAGATATTCATGCTTGAATGCTCAACATGTGCTAGGAATATCCTATTGTTAGGTCATCAACTTGTTCAGCCCTAATAGGATCAAATCTTGTCACTGTTGCTTGCTATTAGATCTTGAAAGTCCTGAAGATTCTATTTCCATCATCGTCGATACATTCTACTTGATAGTAACCTATAGCAACTAGTTTGGCTTTGTCCCTCATAACAATGCCAATAATCATCCATTTTCTGCAAACCCTTACTATACCAATTTTAGCTTCGTCTTGTGGTCTGGGTTCCAGGTTCAGTAGTTTATGCCTTCGAATTGATCGAGATCATCTTGCATTTGCAATCACCCAATCTGGATCAATCAGTGCTTCTTTAGTATTCTTTGGGATTCCAGATGTTATGTCCCGAAAGATATATGTTCATTTTGATTAGCACTTCTAGCCTTTACTCAATAATCCGGTTTACTAAGAACTAGACTCCTGGATTGACTTTGACTACAAACCTTTTGTCTTGGCAGATATGTTCTTGATGTATTCCTTTGATCTTCATTGTGTTGAGTACGACTAGTAGATCCTTCTTTTATTTGCTCCACCTAAGTTGTTGCTTGAATGTGTTGAAGATCCTTCACCTTATACAGTGGATTCTGTTCAAGTTCACGAGTTATGTAGATTAACTACTATTTCCACTAATAGGATCTGAATCATCATCATTATTATTGATTCCTTCTACAACCTCAGTTTCAACATCAGTATCTGAATTTGACTCTGACGGGATGTCAAAATTCAAAGATTCAGAATAGTCTTTCATTTGAATGCTTGGGAACTTGGTGTAGTAGGTTGACACATTCAGAATTTCAATCACCTTCTAGTTTTACATCATTTATGCCTTGAAAGCTTTCGACTTCAAAGAGTAGCCGAGGAAAATTGTTCCATGAGCCTTAACTTCAAACTTGCCAAGATACTCATCTAAATCTTCAAGAAATATCAATTTCCTCCAAACACAAGAAAGTGCTTCAGTGTTTGCTTCTGGTTGGCCATTAACTCATATGATGTCTTTTCACGATCTTGTTGATTAAAGCAGCATGTTGTGTTAATTGCTTCAACTTCAAAGTACCTTTATAAGTGTAGACTTCATTTAGAACTTCATCCACGAAATTCGGTTCCAATATTTGACTTCAAAGTTCTCACAGCTTACTTTGCTTCCAACTTGATCTACCTGATGTGGTAATCACCATCTGTGACATTTTATCTGTTGAATGCACGAACATCACCAATTTATAATTAGGGTTGTCATCAACCACCACTAAGCATATTTCTTCCATGACATAATTTGCTTCAGTGTGATGTTTTCATTGACTTCCCTATATGACATACTTCAAAATGTCCTTCTAGATAGAATTCTATTAGAAGTAGTCCTCTCACCAATTTCATTTTTATCGGAGAATCCATTGTCTTGTTGACCAAGTGTGAGAGCTTCTTTTGCCATGGCTAACTCTTTACTGATGAAGTTTTACTGAAAAGTTCACTTCACCTTTGCATACGAATTCCATGTTAGTTACGAACAAATTTCCTCACTCTCAGTTGAGTGAGCTTCCAACCTTCTTGTTTGAGATCAAACACTTTTCCTGTTCAATGCTATTCTAGAAAACCCTTATAAAGAATTCCCTAGTGCCATGTAGATAGTGCTTAAATCCATTGACAGGAAAGATGCTTCTACTGATGACAATTCCAAAAACATGATAGCCATATCCCTTGTACATCCTTTGTTGTCATCTCCAAAGGTTACTGTTGGGTAGGCTTTCTCAACCAATTGTGAGAGTAGATCTTCAATCTTAATCATATGCCTCGAACAATAAATGTCACGAAGTCACATAACTTTTGCCTTTTGTTACATACTCTGCAATCACAAATGATTAAGCTTCTTGGTACTCAACTTCAATTGAGTCCAGATGGGTTAGAGATATTACTGTCTACAGTGGTAACAACAACTTCAATATGCATAAAAGCACATGGATAGAAGAACTAACAAATTAATTACTAATTCTGTCTAATCCATTTCTGTTGTTGTCTAACATTTTTAACTATCTCTAATTGCCTAAGTTAGTTTTAGATTAATCCTCGAATCAACAAATGTTACTAACTACTTAGATAATTCTACCATCTTTTATTATTATATCCCTAACAAGCAATACATGATATGATATGACATTTAAGTGCAACTATTTGAGAGCGAGCAAATCATGTGAAAATAAGCATATAAACAATTTAAGAATATACATAATATTTGAATAAAACATTATGAGCAATATCAAATTCCACATATACTTATCAAGTCATTTATCACAATACGAACAAATATAAAATATTTGATCTATGACCTGTTTGTCTATTAGCAATTTTCACAACATTAGCAGAGGTATTAAATCACAGAAGATTTAAATCAAGTTCCAGCAAATGTTTAGGGATACACCTAACCGTCTAGAACACCCTATCTAATTCTAGATATTCATTTTACTGCATATAAAATCAAGTATGAAATGTACTAATTAAACTCATGAATCCTAGCATGCAATCTTATTCTTAGCAATCAATTAAGTATTTAAGTCCTAAGATGCTAACATGCTGACATGAATATAATACAGTTTAATACCTAATCATCATACAATTCTGAATTAGATAAACATATACTAGTTAGAATGTGTACATGTGAAGTGCTTAGTGATTCATCTCTAGTGTTGGTCATTGATGCCATATGTCCATTTGGTTTATCACTGTCAGTGATAGAATCATCCTTGCATTTAACTTCACCAATAAATGTTTTCCCTTGCTACATCCTCACTAATGCTTGAGATTCCTGCTATAACCCAATATAGTGTCTGTCATCAATTGCTTGTACATGCTTCTTCAAGTTACTCCCCCCTTAACTTGTGCATTATCTTCAGTTACTATTTCAATCTCATTAAAATTTAGAGAATCAGAGTTTACCTTATCAGTGTTTAGGTCATCAGAGTCTATTTCATGTTGACCTTTGAGCATTTCATTTTCAAATTAAGAGATTCTTGAGCTTCTTTATCATGTAATCATGTTATCTTTGTTTCATCAAATGACACATTTATGGATTCCATGACTACCTTGGTTATCAAGTTGAACAATTTGAATGCCTTTGAAAAAGTTTTAGAGGTTGTGGAATAACCAACAAAAATACCTTCATCTGCTTTGAGTTTAAACTTTTTCAGCTGCTCGGGATGTGTTTTAAGAATAAATCACTTGCTTCCAAATATGTGAAAGTGTTTCACATTGGGCTTCCTTTCATCATTTCATAAGGAGTCTTTCCATGCTTGTTTATCAATGTACAGTTATGTGTAATACAAAAAGTATTTACAGCTTCTTCCCAAAAGTAGGTGGGAAGCTTTGCAAGTTCCAACATTGTTCTAGCAGCTTCAATGAGGGTTCTGTTCTTTCTCTCAACTACACCATTTTGCTGAGTTATACCAGGTGCTGAAAATTGTTGAGTGATTCCTTTGGTTGAATAGAAATCATCCATTGCAGAGTTTTTAAACTCTGTTCTAGTATCACTCCTCAAAATTTGTTCTTTGAGTGGTGATCCATTTTTAATCATAACAATATGATTAAAAATGATCTCAGTTGTTTCATCCTTCATGTGTAAGAAGTACACCCAGGTGAATCTGGTATATTCATCAACAACTACCAGATTATATCTTTTCTTTCCAATTGACATGATGTTGATAGGACCAAATAGGTCAATGTGTAACAAGTGAAAATGTTTTTCAATTGATGACTTAGTTTTTCTTTTAAACGATGTCTTTCTTTCCTTTGCTTTTTGACAGGAGTTATAGAGTCCATAAGGATGAAACTGAGCCTTTGGGAGACCTCTCACCAGATCCTTTCTAACCAGTTCATTTATATTCCCAAAGTTTAAGTGACACAGCTTCTTGTGCCAATTCCAGCTTTCTATTGAAGTAGTCTTGCCAAGTAGACAAGTCATAGGTCTTTCAGAGTTTGTCTCCAGGCTTGCTTCAAATAGACTGTTATGTCTGTGACCAATTAGAACAACCTTGCTAGTCTTTTTACTTTTGACTTCAAAATGTGTTTCATAAAATTCCACAGAATAACCTTTGTTTGTTATTTGACTCACACTTAAAAGATTGTGCTTGAGTCCTTCAACCAGAGCTACATTTTCAATGTTGACATTTCCAATGATAATATTGTCGTATCCATTGTTCTTCCTATGTTGCCATCTCTATAAGATACTGTTAGGTCAGCCTTCTCCCCAAACTCTGAAATCAGGGATTTGTTTTCTGTCATGTGTGCAGAACATCCACTATCAATTACTCCATCTGTCCCATTGCATTGTTTACATTTTTTTAGAGTATCCGAACGAATTTTAAGGTGCATTTTAAAGATAAATTCATAAATTATTTTTTTAAAAAAAGTTTTGTATAAAAAATAGGATTGTTAAATTTTTATACCAAAAAAGAAACTTTTTAAAATAAGTTATACAACTATACTTTATATGCACCTTAAAATGCGTGCAGACACTCTCTAAAAAATGTAAACAATCCAATGGGACAGAGGGAGTACTAAGATGTTTTTCCTGTTTCCCTACAATCATATATGCAACTTAATTAGAGTTTTTGAGGACCCAAATAAGTTTGGATCCTTTCTTTATAACATTGTTAACTTTTGTAGCAGAAGTAACTTTATTAGAGTTTAAGTTAACAGAGTTTTCATATTCAGAGTTTGGTTGTCTTCTATCAGCTTTTATAACATGCTCTTGTTTTGAAACATATGTAGCAGAAACGGGAGTCTTTTTTAAATGAGGCAACAGTTCATAATAATTGAAATACAGATAATGATATTCTGTACAAGTGTAAATAGAATACCATAAACTACATAATAAAAATATGGCCTATATATAGTCTATTTCCTAACTCCTGATCTAGGACTCTCAGGTTCTTTCTTTTTATTCTGTTTGCAGTCAATAGCAAGATGATTAGAATTACCACAAGTGAAATAGGTCTTTCTAGGTGCATCAAGAATATT
This sequence comes from Oenanthe sinensis, assembly GCA_028671895.1. Classification (NCBI taxonomy): domain Eukaryota; kingdom Viridiplantae; phylum Streptophyta; class Magnoliopsida; order Apiales; family Apiaceae; genus Oenanthe; species Oenanthe sinensis. The sequence continues at coordinate 4,441,456 of CM053809.1, read as the reverse complement.
CTTATAATCAGTCTCCTTAGATATTCCTACCTTTCCATTCCTATTTCTTTTTACTCTTTTAGGCTTATTCTTGTTTGTGACAAATTTTATCTTTTCCTTTAGTTGTTTTTGAGAAAGTAAACCAATATTTACTGGTTTATTCTCAGACACACTACTCTTTTCATCCTTGGAGTTATTAGAGGAATTGTCAGAAGACTCTGCTTCAGTACTGGACCTAACAAAGTTAATAAGTTTATTCAGTTTTACATTAACTCCAGTTTGTGTATTAACAGCTTTCTTACCATTTTTCTTTTTACTATCAAACTCAGAACCTAGAGCAGATGTCCAGTTCTTATCAGACAAGATTTCTTAAACTTTCTTACCAGAGTTTGTCCAAACTCTGAAAGTCTCCTTTTCTTTGGTTATCTCAGCTTTTAGATAAGTAACCTAAATTTCTAGCTGAGTTTGCATGTATAAAGATTTTTCACAGTTTTTGTAGTGTCTAACATGTGCATAAGTTCATATTCAAGGAAATCATTCTTAACATATAACTTTTAAATTTCAGATTTTAGTCTTTCATTCTCGAGAGTGATTTTTAAAACTGACATGCAGCCGATTCTATAGCAGTTTCTTCTCGAACAGTAAGTTCGAAAGAAATTATGCAATTTCCTTGCAGAAAGATCCACCTTTGTTATACCATTTCCTGTACAGTCGAACGACAGTTCTTTGTCTTCTAAGAAAAGATTTTATTTCATAGATATTATCAGTGTCTGTGTTAAAAATTGAATCTGGTACCTTATCAGAGTTTGAAGTGAGAGTCTCAGTGTTTGCCATGAGAGCATAGTTTACTTCCTCATCAAACTCTGAGGAGTCCATCCAATCTTTCTTGGATGTTATGAGTTCCTTTCCAGCTTCCTTGCTCCTGCACTCAGTTGCATAATGTTCCATCTTGTTACATTTGTAACACTTGACCTTTGATTTGTCAAGTGTTTTTGACTTCCCTTCTTTGCCTTCTCCCTTTCTAAACTTCTCCTTGCTCTCAGAATTTCTAGACTTCTTCTGAAACTTTCCCTGTTTCCTGAACTTCATGCACTTCATCTTTTTGAAACCTTTTACAATCATAACAACCATTTCCATCATATCAGATTCTGTGGATTCATGATCAGAGTTTTCTTCAAACTCTGACTCGCTACTTTCCTTCAACATCACAACTTTTCCTTTTCCCTTTGAGACTGTGGGGATTTGTTCCTTAGCTTTCACAAACTTTGTCTCAACATTAAAGGCAACTAATTTTGCCTTGCCACTTTTTTTGTTCTTTCTCTGTTGTAACTCCAAGTCATGAGTCTTCATCTTTCCATACACTTCAACCAGAGACATGTCTTCAAGATCAGCTCTATCTCTTATCAAGCATGTCTACAAATCCCATTCTTCAGGTAGAGCCCTTAGAAACTTAGTGTTTAAGTCCTCATTCTCTGAAAGGGGAGATAGGAGTGAAGGGAAGTAACTCACTGCACTTTCATGTGTACTAAGAATGCTAAATGTAATCTCTATGTAATGGTTGATGATAACTCAACAATAGAACATGACATGTAATAATATGCAGGTGCACAGAAATCTTGGATCACAGAGTTCAGTTAAGACAAAGTATCAAAGGATCATCTACAGACTTGAAGCTCACTGGAAGAAGTTCATTAACATGTTCAGGCCTCAGTGGAGAATAAAAGATGTTGACATCTATTCAAGGATGTGGAAGCTACAGAAGATTGTCTTAGTCTATGACGATTTTAGTGCATTACAATCGAAGCAACAAGTAAGGTTTGCAAAGAAGAATGTGGAATCATGTTCTGAATCAAGAGCCCCTATCAAGACTAGTCACTTATGAACCAGACCGTTGTATAAAGTGTCAGGACATTGGAGGCAAGCTCTCGTCGATTAATATGGTTTTAATCATTCTAAAGTTGTTGGTTTTCTTGAGTCATGTAGAGGATCAACAAAGGTGGTAAATCAGTGTTGGAGAAATGCCAGCCTAATGGATAAGGGACAGACGGCACAACCTGATTGGATCTTACTAAAGCTTCACAGATTAGAAGGCCAAATACTTGGACGTGGTGGAGTCACGTATACGGGGCCAAGTATTTGGATAAGGAAGTCTACACAAATTGAAGAGTGGAATGGAAATATTGAATTTAATTAAATAAAGTATTTATTTAATTATTTATATATTTTATAAATAAAGACATTCTTTATTTATATTATATATATTTATTTAAATATTACTTTTACATTAAATATTTCCAAATGCATGCTTGGCACATGACTTTGAAGATAAGATTTGAGTGGACAAGAGTAAAAGGTGGAAAAGCAAAAAGCAATCCCTTTTTCTATATACAAAAAGAATCCAAGTCTTTATCTTAAGAAAAGAATTCGGATGAGAAAGAAAAGGGGGGAGAGAGAGAAATTATTCTCTCCCCCATGGCCGAACTAATACTTTAATATTTTGGGGCCATGATTTTCTTTATCATACCACTCCTCTATCTTTCTATTGTAAACACTTGCTAAATCTTGTATAGAAGATAGGGCTGATTTTTGTCTCCTAGATCTACAAAATGTAATAGTTTTAGAGGAGACAAAAATCACTTCTTTGTTGTGTTCTTGAGCTTATGTTCTTGAACTTGTTTGTAGCATCTACCCCACTTCAATGAATATAAAGTTATATTCTTGGATCTTGTTGTGTTGTGTGTTTTGGATGATTTACCGTTCATTTTCTTGGTTATTTTAATGGTGTTGTTGAGGTTGAAGAAGATGATGAACAGTATCTGGGTTTGAACCAAAGTAATCTTTATGTTGTCCCAAATATATTTAAAAGTCATATTTTTAATTTGGGAATCGTATTCACCCCCCCTCTACGATCTCCGGGACCCAACAATTGGTATCAGAGCTACTCGATTGACATACAAATCGATTGGATCTATTTTTATTTTTTGAGATTAAAGAGGGTACGTTTGGTTCACTAGGCATCCAGAATTTTTTAAGTTCTACTTAATGTTCTAGATAGAACCTAAGTAGAAATTCTGGAGTTAGAAATATTTTCTAAGTCAGAAGTTCTACTTAATGTTCTAGATAGAGCCTAAGTAGAAATTCCTATCTAGAAGTTCTACTTAATGTTCTAGATAGAACCTAAGTAGAAATTCTGGAGTTAGAAATATTTTCTAAGTCAGAAGTTCTACTTAATGTTCTAGATAGAGCCTAAGTAGAAATTCCTATCTAGAAGTTCTACTTAATGTTCTAGATAGAACCTAAGTAGAAATTCTGGAGTTAGAAATATTTTTTTAGTCAGAAGTTCTACTTAATGTTCTAGATAGAGCCTATGTAGAACATTCCTATGTAGAAGTTCTACTTGGTGTTCGAGATAGAGCCTATGTAGAACATTCCTATGTAGAAGGTCTACTTGGTGTTCGAGATAGAGTCTATGTAGAACATTCCTATGTAGAAGTTCTACTTGGTGTTCGAGATAGAGTCTATGTAGAACATTCCTATGTAGAAGTTCTACTTGGTGTTCGAGATAGAGTCTATGTAGAACATTCCTATGTAGAAGTTCTACTTAGAGGGCTGTTTCAACATGACACATGGCTACATAGTTTAACTTTTATTTAAAACAAAAATTGTTTTTCTCGCAAATCATTTTTAGTTTAATAATTAATTTAATAATTAAATTTGAATTTAATTATATAAAATATTTTGAAAATAATTTTTAAATTTAAATAATTTATTTTTCAAGTTTATCTTACATCTTGGAAAATATTTTATTTTCTTTTCAATTTTAGAGTCAAATATTTTATATTTTTAATATTCTTAGTTAAGAATTTGATTAATTTGAAAACTAAAATTAATCTTAAAATCCAATTTAATTTCTTTTGAGTTTAATATTCTTAAAAGTATTTTGAGAATTATTTTTGAGGTTTAATAATTTATTTTTCATAAAACTTTAATTACAAATTTTATAAAACTCTTTGGAAAATATTTTTTTGGATTGAAATAATTTATTTTCATGAATATTTTAAATGTTTTGAGAATTTAGTATTTCTATTTCAAAATTATGTTTTCGAGTTGTTTTATTTTAATTATAATTTAAGCTTGGAAGTTTTAATTATAAATCTCATAAAACTTTTTGGAAAATCATTTTGGTTGAAATAATTTATCTTCAAGAATATCTAAGATGACTTGAAAATTTATTATTTTTATATCAAACTTATATTTTCAATTTGTTTTATTTTAATTATAATTAAAACTGTTTTGGATTATAAATTCTATAAAATTCTTTGGAAATTAATTTTGATTTGAAATAATTTCTTTTTCAGGATTATTTAATATACCTTGAAAATTTTGTTATCTCTATATCAAAACTTTCTTTTCGAATTTTATTTTATTTATAATTTGAAATTGAGAAATTTATTATTATTTATCAAAAATGCATTTTCAATTTATTTTGATTATTTAAATTCCTAAAAAATTAAATACTTCTGTTTGAACAAAATGTTTTATTAAACGAAACAACAGGAGTTGATTCTTCGTTCGTTGAGGACAAACGAACTGACTGAAGAACATTCTAATGGAGTTGAGACCTGATCTTACCATTGGAGATGTATTTCTACATCGGTCTACTCAGTGGATCATTTGGTTATTGAAAGGGGATTAGTTCATTTAGGGAAGAGTCTTCGATCAGTGGTTTTCGAATCAATATCTGAAGAATTCGGGATTTTGAAAAGGAATTCAGTTTATCGGTCAAAGAACCAAAACAACAATTGAAGATTTGGTTAAAGGACATCAGTGGCAGAAATACACAAGGTTTGATTATCACTGACATATGATAATCAAGGGGTTATTGCTACACATACAAAGAAGAGTGATCTTTTCAAGCAGAACATGAGACATTCTATGTCGGGGTCTTTAAGCAGAACAATCAAGTATCAGTTTGGGTTGAAGCAGGAACATCATTTGTTATTGAGGTCAAATGCAAGGATACTTCCATGAGTGTCAGTAGAATGGAAATTGATTTGGATCAATTGATTATCACTCGAGATGGAATGCTAAGCATCGCTCAGGTATACTTTCTAACTAGTTTATACTTGTTTGATTCAATTATAGAGTATTAAGTGCTGAACTGCATTATATTATAAGTTTGATGTAATGCACGTCTCACCTTGATTTCTATATAAATTAGATAACTTATGCTAGTTTGTTAGTGTTGCTTGTTTATCAGTATTTGACTTCATGATTAGATCTTGTGTGATTTAATGCTTGCTTTACGATAATTGATCATGTTAGCATATATAGTCTTAGGTATTTGTAGGGGTACATTTACCGGAAAGAGTATTTGTTGCATGCTAAGTGCCTTGATGTTTACATTGTCAATAATCTGTTTATACTCGCATGGTTATATTAAATGTTATATTTGATCATGTGCTTGTTAAGATGAGTTTGTTTCTAATTTGGGAATTGCCTAGGGGTCAGTATAATAAATCATGAATTAATTTTTTAAATTTAAACTGACTCAGGTAATTAGAGATAATATAATGTTAAAGTGAACAACAAAGGTGATTTAGAAGAATTAGGAATCTGAGTGATTGATTCTTCTATGACTACATATATGTACGACATGATTCTTATAGACTGCTAGTCCACCTTAAGTTAGGTTGGGATCACTGAGCTCATAGCCAAGACTACTTGTTGAGGCTGATATATATGAGGAGTGATCAGTCAGATAAGAATGAGCATGTTGAACTGGAATGCTTTGTTGTTAACTATGTTTAGAAATATCTCTAACCCTTGGGCTCAATCAAATTGAGGACCACGTGTCTTAATCATTTGTGAATGCAGAGTATCTTTCAACATGTACAAGTTATATATCTCTGACATTTTCATGCTCGAGGCATGTAACTACTTTTGCTTTGGTATTCAAATGGTTAAGCAAGGTTACCTATTTTTCTTGAATGATCTGAAGCACAATATTAAGGAAGACCTAGGGAATTCTTTGCGAAGGGTTTCCTAATATCAGTTCGAGGATGAAAAGTATTGATCGGGGTCAAGAGAAATAGAAGCTCACTGTACTGGAAGTGAGGTTATTGCTGACACGAAATGTAATGTTTATGATGAAGTCAACTATTCGTTGAAGTTTATCAGAATGGAGTTAGCTGCAACAACAAGTGATGCTCTCACACTTGGTTTATCAACTAATACTTGGTTTATCAAGATAACGGATTCGACGGTAAAGATGAAGTTGGTGAGAAAGGACTACTTCTAATGAAATTCTTTTAAGAAGGACATTAGTGAAGTATGTCAGTTGAAGGGAAGTCAAGTCAAAGGCTACCCTGTTTAGTTTTGGTGTTTGTTTATGCATTCGATAGATGAAGCATCTCAGTGATTAATCACATTCAAAGGATTAGGCAGATTGCTATAAGAACACTTTGAGGGCAGGTAATGGAATTTGTTGACGAATGAAGTTCTATGTTATGTCTGCACTGAAAGGAGTATTCTAGAGTAAAGTTCAGTTTTCGGACTTCATGACCAAATGGAGGAGTTAATAGGGAAATCCAGACCTTGAGTGAAATTACAAGGATAATGGATAGACTTAAGGTTTCCTATTCACTACGGCTGAATCAGTTGACACAGCAAGTCTAATCAGCAAATGTAAAGAGAAGACATCAAGTAAGATTAATCATGCCTGAAGTCACATGGTGTGATGGAAGGCTATCTTATTTGGAGTTAAGAGCTTACACAGAGTCTGTGATTGATTTAAGATGATCTAGATGCAGTGAACAACATCATCAAGCTCCCTAGCATTCGTTTGATTTTAGCTCTGAATTTCTAAAGGTTGACATCCTGTTTAGGGCTCAAGATCAGATGACACCAGATGAAGAAAAGCTGCAAGCAGCATCACAGGGGGAGCATCAGTAAGTTGGATCAACTAGTCGTGTTTGATGTTCAAAGGCTAGCAGTGCTCATTGAGTAAGAGTTGAGATTCTTAGGAGCACTGAGTGATCCAGATTGAGTGATTGCATATTAGAAAGGAAATTATCAATTTAAAAATAATGCAAGATGATCTCAATCATATTTGAAGAAGACTACTCTACCCACTGAATATCTAAGGAAACATTAAGGACACATCTGTCATGACAAAGGGTTTTGTGTAACAACATTTCCTAGAGTCAGTTCTTGATGAATCTGGGTAGTAGAGTAGTGATTGGTCGTGCATGTATAAGTGTATTTCATTAGTTTTTCTGAGTGAATTCAATGAAGACTGAAGATGCACTAACTAATCAAGATTGAGTAGGGTTCGAATCAAGGAACTAACTCAATTGAACCAGAGGCAGATACACTTAGCACAAGGAATCAATCCATATGAAGACTTGGTATTGATACAGAAGCTGAAGGGTAGTTCGGAGTTTTATTTGAAGGTTCTACTCTGCTAGTGTTAGGACTACTGGTTTCTAGAGTGCTGAGTTTAGTGAAGCTGCTGCCAAGACCAATATCTACAAGGAAATATTTGGGTGTTGAAGGTAATGCAGTTTCCGTCTGGATGAGCGTGGTATTGTTTCGAGGAACAATGTTAACTGGTAGCTGAAAAGTTATTCCTGTCCAAAAGGAGTAAACGTTCAATCTCGAAAGGAGTAAACGTTCGATCTCTAGGGCAAAGAGGAGTAATTGTTAATTCAACGATCATACACCAGTAAAAGCTCTATTGACTAAGGTATGTCACTCTAGTCTAATATTGATTTATTTAAATGTAATGTTAATAGAGAGTGTTCATGCTATTTAGATGTCTACGATCTCTAGGAACTGATTAATGTTTGGCGTGTGACCACCCGGGACTCAATATTATCGCTATGAAATTACCTATGATCACCCGGGACCTAGGGACCAAACAATGTAGCATCTCTTTGTATAGTCAATTTATATCCAGGACCTCGTACTTTGTGCTGTCATATGTTATTCATGCTATATGTATCAAATGGTTCAACATAAGTATTTGTATGCTTTAATTAGTTATATTTAAAGTTATTGACTTATATCAGTTAATGATAGTTAGTCGTAATTTTCTTTACTTCTAATTGTTTAATGCTAATATTAATTGAACCACTTAATATGTAGTTTAAGTGATGTAATTCATGTCTTTTGCAAAATCCATTAATATTAGTTGTCATTCTTTTGATATTAGTGATGTCACTTAGAATTTCTGCACTAAGTGACAAAAAGATTATTTCAAAAACACTGATATTGAAAGAAATTTACTACATCGCGAGGGGTTGTCAAAGATCATAAATTTTAGCATTAATATTTAAAGGTATTTGATCTCTGATGCAACTAGTACCTCGAGCTTACATACATTCTGATTGTCATGAGTATTTTCAATATGCTTATGTGATAATTGTTAAGATGTAGTGTAAGAAGTTAAATGCTGTCATTCGATCAATGTATGTTCAGTGTTTAGCGGATGCTTGTGTTTTATGCTTTAGAATTACCATGATCTATATTGCAAAATGTGTTTGTTTCAAGTGACAAATGGTAATTGTCTAGCATAATGTAAGTATCTTATGTGCTTGATTATTTTGTAGTAAGATGCATTTTATTACAAAATGATTGAATGATGTTAGTACTTTTGAATGTATTGTCACTCATATCTTTGATAATTCATTAGTATTAACATATGTTTTTCATTCTTAGAACTTGAATGCATAAAGAAATTTCTTGTCTATTTCTTGTGAAAAATGTTTTATCTAAACATGCATTCATTTGCCAGAGAATGAAAAGCCACTAAAAGTTTTTTTTTTCCTTTGAAAGAGAACATTTTTTGAGGATTATCTTTCTATTTCAAAACCATATATCCTCTCTCTCTCTAAATGTTTTGTAATGAAAACTGTTTTCTCTCCACGATTTGTTTAAATAAAGTTACTTGATAACTTGTAACTTAGGTTGCATGGTATCAGACTATTTTATTTGAGTAAATTGTTTTGATCTTGAGGTATCAATCATTGGTAAAACGTTTTTCAAAACTCTTGTTAATGTTTGTTTCACATTGACCTGTAGTATTAAAACAATGGTTGTTTGCTTTGAGATTAGTGCCTTGGACTGTATGACTAAAGCATTCATTCGATTTTTTTTGTTTTAAATCTGAGATAATATCAGACAAGAATGATTTGCAAAACAATTTCTGAAAACATACAGTGAGCAAGATGAAATAGATTTGAGTTGTTAATCAAAATGTTTTTGTTAAAAGAGTTGAATTTCAATTGGATATTTGTCTAAGAGAAATTCAAAAGAACACTTTTGTTAATCTGTTAAACTTTTTTTTCAAAATTGTGAGTTTATGAAATTTGGCTTAATATTCTTTTACCTATTCTTTATTAATTCCCACATTTTAGCTCTGGTGCATTGTTTCTTGATGACACATTGCTCCGATGCTATATTTCTGAGAAGGAATAGAGAATAAGTTTAATCATACTCTACCAAATTTTATATAGCTCTGATCAACTCTATCTATTTAGCTGTAATGGCTTGGCCTTAGTGGCTATAGGGGAAGGTCAAGAAGTTGAATAATCCATCAATTTCTAACCAAGGCCTTAGTACCAAACACTATCATTCTAATTCAAACTTTCAACCCTTGGTGATATAAGGAACTTATGTTAGTTAGATGTTGATAAGGGAGAAACTGCACTTGATGCAGCAAATAAGGATGAAGTCGGAAGTGCACCCACAGCTCTACCTCCAGAGAAGAAAAGAAGTATACAAATTGAGGTAACTGTAGCTCATCTGTATTCTCTCAAAAGGATGCAGAGCTGAAAAGGCAATTCAACCGTTTCTGAATGAACTCTCTCAACAGGGTGATTTCATTGAAAATTCGCTCGTCAGCCAGAGCACCTTGTAATGAGTCAAGCACACCAAAAGCATTCACGCTGATAGTAATCCTAAAGTTTTTGTTTCTAAGGGATGTTATAGGACCTAACAGTTCTCTAGCCTCTCTTGGAACTTACAATTGTGAGGACACATTGCAAGAAGTGCACATTGTGAGGTATAGGTAAAACCCCTAAACCTCTTTGTTTACCATTCATGGTGAATGAAGTTGTTGAGCCACCTTCACAGGTATTTGAGGGAAACTTGGATTTCTTGCCATATATTAGAATCCTTGTCAACCTTCCTAGGAGGAACAGTCCTAGTTCCCTAACGGGATTTCACATCCGCAGAGCAATCTGTTGATGTTGAGAGGCAATCACTAACAGTTTTCCATGACTGAAAATAGTGAGTTAATTCATCTTCACAGGTGATTGAGAGAGACGTTTGTACACGTCTACTCTCCCAGGAATTCAAATTCTGGAATACATGGATCGCTCAAAACTTAAAGGCATATCACCGTCAACGATCCAGTGCATGGATTTGCATATGGGGAGTCGGTTGATGTTTAGATAGCTGCTAGTATGTATACCACATTCAACGATCCAGTGCATGGATTTGCATATGGGGAGATTGTTAATGCTGAAAGTAGCTGAGCAACAACTCGTAGACTATGATTCATTTTGTTTACCATTTTGATGAGTCTTTTGAGGATCAGGGTGTTGGGATTTCAGTCACTCCTGGAATGGAGGAGATTCCAATTTCAGAAGAGTTATTCCCCGACGACGAGCCACGTGTGCATGGATTTGCTCATGGTGAGTTGGGTGACGGCCTAACTGAAACCCTGTCTAAGATTCCATCTCAGAACCTAGATCTTTAGTGATCGACAACATGCTACAGTCAACGATCCATAATATCTTGGTGAGACTAGCATGGATTTACTTGCAGGTACAAATTGTTATAAATAGAATGAGAGCAAGTAAGGGAGAGAAACACTTGAGTGAAGTGAGGGAGTGATACACTTGAGTGAGAGAAATAGGGAGAGAAATGAGTGGAACACTTACGCTTGAAAGTGTAAACACCAATAGAACATAGTAGACGTGAGGAAACCATAGACCAAACACTAACCTTGCTATTCTGTCTAAATCCTGTTACTGAATTTTCCAGCTCTGGAATGTTGAAGAGATTCTTTTCTGGAAGACAAGCTGAAGAAGAGTTTAGCTGAAGCTTAGTGGGAATGTCCAAACTATTACCTTTGGATCTATTCATTCGTGTTATTCTCAATCTCAAAGGGGGAGACATTAATTTTTAGGCCTAAGGGGGATTTTATGTTCAATTGGAGGAGAGTTTCTTATTCGATTGGATGTAGATGATACTTTTATTGTTTTAAAGGATATTCTCAACTTAGGGGGAGAATTTGGTGATACAAGAAACGAGATCTCTTGGTGATACAAGAAATGAGATCTGTCAATCCTATCTTGTGGAGGTTACTTAGAGGATATCTAAAGACACAAGGGTGGATTGGAGCTTGCATGAACTAAGGGGGAGAATTAGATAAAATTGAAACCTTAGTGATGCAATGGAGAAATTACTAAGGGGGAGTTTCTTAGTAATTAGTTGGAGCCTAATCCCTAAAGGTGTTGTAGATTTAACTGATTTTTCGTCTGAAGTGGAGAAGTTACTTTTTATCAAATGGGAAGAAGTTACTTGTCGTACTAAGGGAGAGAAGTTATGGAGAATATTAACATCTTGGTTTGCAATGCTATATCTTATTCTGAAAAGATATCTAAGAGATTTTTCTCTATTTGTTTGAAGATCTGTCCTTGGAACATTCTTAGGAGAGGTTCGGCAGAAGAATTCTTTCTAGCACGATCAATGAATGAAAATGAAGATTTCTTTGAAGAGTATCAACTCAGGGGGAGTTTTTGCTAAGTAGAAGTTTTCTGGGTAAAGAAGAATGTGAAGGAGATTTTCAAGGGGCATCTGAGAAGTGTCCAAGTGTGTTCTATTTCTTGTTTCAGTGATAAATGAAGTCAGTGGAGTAGTGCAGGGAAGAAAGAAAAATATGTTTCCTGGAAATAGAACATCCTGAAGAAAAAGCGGAAATGACTTTCATTCCAAGAGAGAACAACCGTAAGGGGAGAATGAGTTGACCTCTTATGGGGAACATAGAGAGCTGTATGTTCTAGTTCGAATTGCAAGATGAACAAGAATGATTGGTCAGAAGTCTTTACTAATGATTTGTTTCTTTATTGAAAGAACCCCATCTTTGAAGAACATTGAAGTGGAGAAAGCTAAAGGAAAATGAAATTCAGAAATTCATCATTCATTTTCAGCAACTCAGGAAATCTGGATTTAACTGATTATATCTTTCCAGAACCTTTGTATATTATTTTCATGTTCAGTACTTTAATTGTTTCTTGTATATTAGTTGAGTTATCCTCTAGTAGCTAATTTTATTTAATTGCTTTTGGGGGAAATTGTAATTGGAAATAGTATTTGATTGCTATTCCATATCAACCAAATAGGGGGAGATTGAAAGGGGAGATAGGAGTGAAGGGAAGTAACTCACTGCACTTTCATGTGTACTAAGAATGCTAAATGTAATCTCTATGTAATGGTTGATGATAACTCAACAATAGAACAGGACATGTAATAATATGCAGGTGCACAGAAATCTTGGATCACAGAGTTTAGTTAAGACAAAGTATCAAAGGATCATCTACAGACTTGAAGCTCACTGGAAGAAGTTCATTAACATGTTCAGGCCTCAGTGGAGAATAAAAGATGTTGACATCTATTCAAGGATGTGGAAGCTACAGAAGATTGTCTTAGTCTATGACGATTTTAGTGCATTACAATCGAAGCAACAAGTAAGGTTTGCAAAGAAGAATGTGGAATCATGTTCTGAATCAAGAGCCCCTATCAAGACTAGTCACTTATGAACCAGACCGTTGCATAAAGTGTCAGGACATTGGAGGCAAGCTCTCGTCGGTTAATATGGTTTTAATCATTCTAAAGTTGTTGGTTTTCTTGAGTCATGTAGAGGATCAACAAAGGTGGTAAATCAGTGTTGGAGAAATGCCAGCCTAATGGATAAGGGACAGACGACACAACCTGATTGGATCTTACTAAAGCTTCACAGATTAGAAGGCCAAATACTTGGACGTGGTGGAGTCACGTATACGGGGCCAAGTATTTGGATAAGGAAGTCTACACAAATTGAAGAGTGGAATGGAAATATTGAATTTAATTAAATAAAGTATTTATTTAATTATTTATATATTTTATAAATAAAGACATTCTTTATTTATATTATATATATTTATTTAAATATTACTTTTACATTAAATATTTCCAAATGCATGCTTGGCACATGACTTTGAAGATAAGATTTGAGTGGACAAGAGTAAAAGGTAGAAAAGCAAAAAGCAACCCCTTTTTCTATATACAAAAAGAATCCAAGTCTTTATCTTAAGAAAAGAATTCGGATGAGAAAGAAAAGGGGAGAGAGAGAGAGAAATTATTCTCTCCCCCATGGCCGAACTAATACTTTAATATTTTGGGGCCATGATTTTCTTTATCATACCACTCCTCTATCTTTCTATTGTAAACGCTTGCTAAATCTTGTATAGAAAATAGGGCTGATTTTTGTCTCCTAGATCTACAAAATGTAATATTTTTAGAGGAGACAAAAATCACTTCTTTGTTGTGTTCTTGAGCTTATGTTCTTGAACTTGTTTGTAGCATCTACCCCACTTCAATGAATATAAAGTTATATTCTTGGATCTTGTTGTGTTGTGTGTTTTAGATGATTTACCGTTCATTTTCTTGGTTATTTTAATGGTGTTGTTGAGGTTGAAGAAGATGATGAACAGTATCTGGGTTTGAACCAAAGTAATCTTTATGTTGTCCCAAATATATTTAAAAGTCATATTTTTAATTTGGGAATCGTATTCACCCCCCCTCTACGATCTCCGGGACCCAACATTCTCATATACCTTGTCAACTAGAGCCAAGGCATTTAACATAGTGAGAAATCTGTCATATGTATCAATTGGAGACTCATTTTGTTTAGCCTCAAAATATCCATACTCCTAAATAAGAACAGATCTTCTATTCATCTTGATCTCCTTGGTTCCTTGACATTGAACCTCTAGTGCATCCCAAATTTCCTTCGCAGTTTTGCAAGAAATTACCATGTTTGACATCACAAAGTCAAGACTGTTATGCAAAATATTCTTACCTTTGCATCTTTAAGGACTTCATGTTTCTCTTCATTTGTCCACTCGTTTTTCTCCTTTAGAATGTAATGTTCAGGTACTTGCCTTCCTTCAACTATAGTTGTTGGTACCAATTTTGTTGGTAGATACTGATCTTCATTAATCATGTCTATATAGCCAGGATCTGTGGCTTGCAGGAACATCACCATCTTCACCCTTCAAGTAGGGTATTCAGCCTTTTTGAAAATTAGAATTATGATACTTTCATACTTATTTCCAGGCATTTTTTAAGATCTTTCTAGGTTAAAAGAAACCACATGCTCTGATACCAATTGTTACCCAGTAAATAATATTATAGAAGGGGGGTTGAATACAATAGTACTAAACAATCGACTAAGAACACAAGTATATATAAAAGAAATATTGTTTATATTAATCTTTTGTCAATCTTAATACAAACTCTCCCAAGAAAAATAATGTTCTTAAAACCTGCAAGGTTATATGAATGATATGTTATGAACGACACATAAATGTAAACCTAATCCTGTATTTATATAGTACACAACTACCTATCTAATTACAATAAAGATAATGATTAATAAATACAAAGATATAATTCCCATCATTATCTTCCTAAAAGATAGCTTCTAAGAAAGTAATTGTCTTTCGTACAACCATAACTATTCTTGCTTTCAATCAACTCTTGATTTCTCACTTACTAATTGTCAAACCTAAACTCTGTCGGTTGAGTAAACTCTGAGCTAGTATTCTCTGATGACATCATACAAACTCTGATCGGCTCCTATAAACTCTGGATTAGTATTCTCCGATAACATCAGTTTTTCATTTCTAACACACTTCACTTGTGAGAATTCTGACTTAGAATATTTATATTTTACCAGTCATTCTTCACATCCGTTGATGAGCTATCAATTGAAGTCGATAGATATCATTTGAGTAATACATGGTCATCCATTGATGAGTTACAATTAATTGATAATAGTAAGAACTCTTAATCAACTGCTACAATCTAATTTATCATTTGATTAACAACAAATTCAACTGATAAATGGTTCTCTAGTCAATGGATATTTGTAAGATCCATTGACCAGTTACATAAATATACATTAAATTTATAATTCTAAGAAATTTGTTATCATTATAGTACATAATTCCTGACAATCTCCCCCTATTTATGAATATTAATAATAGACATAAATCTTAGTTGATGATAATAACAACCCTAAACATTTTAATTTTGACATGAATCATAAATTTGACAAGTAACACAATTCTAAGACATAGAATTTTAAATACCAGTGACAGATGATTTCTGAAATTTGTAGGAGATTCTTATTTAATGTCTTTTCCTTCTTCTTCCCCTAAATTCTTCATTATGTCTGTCTTTATTTTCTTTCATCTTTCTGTAGAGTGTCCCTCTTAAAATCTTCTCATCCTCAACTCTATAGTCTAGTTGGCATGTCAAGTGATTAAGATCCAGGTTGGACAATTTGTTGATTTCTTGATAGATATCAATGCATATGGCTCATGAAGTACCTTCTTTCCTTCAGGATTCCAAATTTCGATTTTGTCATCTTTTTCTACCTGAAGAGGCACTTCTATCATGTCCTTCATTATCTTTAGAATATCTTGTGCAAGTTCCAGGGCTAGATAGTATCTCCTGTTGAGTAGAGTGTAGATTTTTATCAAGGTTGCATTGTCTTGTTCCTTTACTTGTGGAAAGGTAAAAGATGATTGTGAACCAACTTCATATTCGGTGTGAAGAAGATCCACATCTTTTTTCCTTTAGCCATTGACAACTATCAGACCATCAGTTTTGACACGAATGAAGTTGTTTGGCTGAGTATTGAACACTTCTATTTCTTTAACTTGACCACTTCCATATGGTTGATCTTGAATCTCTGTCTTCTTTGGCTTTTCATCTTTAGCCACTTCTACTTCATCAACATTCAACTTTCTTTTGACACTTGAGGCTTTAGCAGACTTGTTTGCTCTTTGCTTTGTTCTTGACTTCTTCTCAGCTTGATTTCTCCTAGCTTCAAGTTTTTTCTCATTTTCTTCATCAAATTTTTTTTGAAGTATCATGGCTAGTTCCTCTCATGCCTTATCCTGTTGTTCTATCTCCTTAACACTAAAAACTATTGATTTGTGCAATAATCTTTCACCTCCACCTATGATGGACTCTTTTTTCTTCTTGCCATCTTCAATTAATATTCCTTTCCCTTTTCTATCACTAGGTTGTGAGCTGCTTTCTTCATACATCCATATTTCTCTTAATTTGACAGCTTCTAGAATTTTAGGCATAAGTGCAATTGGATTTTCTTCATATATGGCTTTGTTTTTGCTGACCAATATATCATACTGCTTTACTATCTCAGTTGTTTTTATCCTTTTATCCTCCTCCTTCTTATGAGCTTCTATTAAGCCTTTTCTCTTTGTAAGATAGGCATTGGTTTCTTGCAACTGAGTTTCCAGAGTAGGGTATTTTACACAAAATTCTCGTCACAGGGTTACGAGGGAAATGTAGGCTCTAAATTGCCATTCATTACATTACTTACTACGTCGCCCCTCCTGTAAGGAACATTTCCATATCCTGAAAAGGAATGTCCACATCCCGGTTAAGGAGAAGGTGTGAGGCAACTCCTTGATAGAACAAGGCAGGATTCCCTAAAAGATATTAATATCTTGGGATAACCCATCTCATAGAGGTGAAGCTCCACTAAACAGTGATTTATAAATCGCTATTGAGTCTGGTGCTGAGACAGTTCTTATGCATGATAGATCAAGAACACCTCTATGAGGCAATTCTCTACTTGATAGTGATTCAGTTCATTCTGATGAATCAGGTGATGAGAATATAAATGAATTGACAGATTTTACTTGCAGGTACAGAAGGTTATATTTGGAATGTAGAGTGAAAGTGAGAGAGAGAAACACTTAAGTGAAAGTGAGGGAGAGATACACTTGAGTGAGAGATAGGGAGAGAAAGAGTGAAACACTTCAAAGTGCTCGACACTTAAGTGTAAATACTAACAGAACGTAGTAGAAGTGAGGAAACCAAAGACCAAACACTTACCCTTGCTATATGCTACTTTTGAAAGAAAAGCTACTATGTTTTCCCAATCAATGATAGACGAGAACCTTCTTTGGAAGACAAGCCATTTAAAAGATCATGGGACATTGGATGATTCTTCAACTAAGGGGGAGAATTTAGTAAGAAAAATGAGAAGTTAATAAATTCTTATCTTCGTATCCTTAGGAGAAGTTAATATCCTTATGAGAGAATTTAGACAAGAAAAAGAAGAAAATCTTATCTTCTCATCCTTATGGAAAAATAACAGAATATGGGAGAATCAATAAACTGTATCATATACTTGAAAGGAGTTGCTAGTAGAGGATTACTCATCCAAGTGTGATGTACAGAAAAAAATTAAAACTTTCATTGTTCATCTAAAAGGAGAAAAAGAAAAAGAAGAAGAATCATATTCTCAGGGGAGAACATTACTTGAGCTACGTTTTATGTTTTATTGAAGATGTTCCCATGAATAATGATTCTTATGAAGCTCTGTTCATGATAAGTTCTTTAAGTTCAAACTGTGAAGGATTTTGAAGCAGAGAGAGCTCAAACAGAGAGAAATGAAGATGATACTACATGAATATCAATTCAGTGCTAGAGGAATAAATATCTTTCATTTCAGTTACACAAGAATTCTGGAAATGCAGAATCTGATCCAGAAAAACCAGTAGCATTATTTACAAGTCCCGGACCATTACTTTTTCTAGTTGTTAGTTGAGTTATCCTCTCTATGGGATTTGTTTTCTAAGTTTAACAATCAAATATGGGGAGATTGTTGGTGAGATTACGAAGCCGTATGAATAGTAATCGTGATAACTCAACACTAGAACAGGACAGGTAAATAATACTACGCCTACACAGAAATCGGGAAGAAATGAAGACAAGGCAGATACAGTGAATCAAGACATTAGAAGGAGTTTTGAAGTCTAATACAGGTCATTGAGAGAAGTTCATTAATATGTTCAAGCCTCAGTGAAGAATAATGGTTGAAGACTTTCAGGGTTTCAGAAGTGTTGAAGATTCAGTATAGAAGTGCCACTAGAAGATTTCAATGTAAAGGCATTGATTGAAGATAGACAGTGTTCATAGCATATAAATCTAGAAGGGTAAAGACAAAGGTTAAAGAAGACATCTGTAGTCTTGAAGTTATACTCACTGAAAGAAGTTTATTTAAATGTTCAAGCGTCAGTGAAGAACAGAGAATGAAGTATTCAAGATTGTGGTAATAATGGACACATTGTTGAAGTAATAGAAAAGATTCTAGTGAAAGTATAGTGTTTATTAACAGTCAGTGTCTGAAGCAATGCAACAGTACAAGGTTAATCATTTGAAAAGGATTAGAAGTCAAGAGAATTTAATTCAGTTTAGTCATTTGTGAACCAGACTATTGCACTAAGCGTCAACACAATAAGAAGAGAATTACTTTGATTTATCAGAAGAAAATTAGTTGATCAATCCAGAAGAGTGAAAACCAAGTGGTAAATATTTCAAGCATTTCAAGAAATTATTTAATGCAAGTATTACTACATTTCGTGGCTCCTATACAAGGGACACAGTATGTAGGCGTAACAAAACACTCATGGATAAGTTTCTAAGTGTTTCGTGGCTCCTATACAAGGGACACAGTGTGTAGTCACAATAAACACTCTTGGATATAACTAGTTTCCTTAAAACAAAAGAGTGTTTATAGGCGCAACAAAAGAGTTTAAGGAAAAACCAAGAGTTTTGTGGCTCCTCTACAAGGGACATAGAGTGTAGGGAAAACAAAACTTTCCCTTAGGAGCAACAAAAGTTTCGTGGCTCATATACACTGCACTCACTCTACAAGCGCAACAAAACTTTGCCATAGGATCAACAAAAAAATTTAAGGCAAAACCAAGAGTTTTGTGGCTCCTCTACAAGGGACACAGAGTGTAGGCGCAACAAAACTTTCCTTTAGGTGCAACAAAAGTTTCGTGACTCCTATACACTGCACTCACTCTACAAGCGCAATAAAATGACTTAGCATTGTGAAGAATAAATTAATTTTAATTGATTTGAAAAGTCTACACCATATAAATAAAATGATGGGCTCATTTTGAATTGTTGAAATATACAACCATATAGAGAGATACAGAGAGGAAATTGAAGCTGGAGAAAAAGAAGACAAAAAGCCATACATATACCTTATTCATTGGAGTTTTATATTCTAATCAGTTCATTATGTTGCAAATACATAGGGCTATTGTAAAACACTCTTTGTTAGCTTGATTTCGTTAGTACAAACACATAGTAAAATATTGTATAGGGATTAAGTTATATCTCTTTGTAGACACAAAGAACTAATCTATTCTTTGGAAACTAGTTATATTTTTAACTGGGTGTAGCAACCTCAGGGTTTATATACGAAAGATATATTCTCCGAAACTTTTCTCATTAAATTACTTATTAATTTTCTAGAACATTAATGATTATTCATAAATACAGAAAATCAGTAAGCTAGCGTCCTAAACACTTTTCACCTCATGAATTCGAACCCACTAACCGAACTCTAAATTATTTATCCGCAAAAGATTCGAAAGATTTTTTAATTTAGTGAGTATCGTATTCAACCCCCCTTCTACGATACTTCGGGACCTAACAATATAAGAATCAAGCCAGACGTAGTTGTTGGAATGAGGGGTTAGGTCCTTTATATAGACGTAGGAAGTCTAAGAATTATAATAGGGTTAGGAACCTTGACGAACAAGGCACCTCCTTGAAGGATTTCATATCCTTCTTGTGATAGAAGTAATTTCCATGTAGGAATATGTTTTCTTGTTGTTGGAAGTGATTTGGGGGTTACTCTTTGAAGTAGTTTTCTTGTCATTTGACATAATTAATTAGATGTATATTTAGCTAATTAATTAATTAATTACAAATTTACTTGATCATTAGGGTTTCGAGCCTTATTAAATGAGCCTCCCTTTTGGACCAAACTAGGTCTAATTAATACTACATAATTGTGTCTTTAGGGTTATTTTCTATCTCCATTATTTGCCCCCCAACTTCTGTAAAGTGTGGAAGACTTTGTAGAAGTTAAGGTTCACAGCTCTTGTCATTGAAGTTAGCCTTCACGGCAAATGTCTTGCTGAAATCCATCTTATTATTTAGGATATTTTCCTTATTTTCTAGGAATATTTCTCTATTTATAAAGAATTTCTCATAATTTATTTGTACCCATAGGTATTTTTCCCTAATTATTAGGAATTTTTCCCTATTTTTAGAGAATTTTCCATAATTCATTTGTACCCACATGTATTTTTTTCTTAATTTCTAAGAATTTTTCTCTATTTATAGAGAATTTTCCATAATTTATTTGTACTCATGGGTATTTTTCCCTAATTATTATGAATTTTTCTCTATTTATAGAGAATTTTCCATAATTTATTTGTACCCGCATGTATTTTTCCTTAATTTCTAGGAATTTTTCTCTATTTATAAAGAATTTCCCATAATTGTTTTGTACCCACGTGTATTTTTCCTTAATTATTAGGAATTTTTCTCTATTTATAGAGAATTTTCCATAATTTATTTATACCCACAGGTATTTTTCCTTAATTTCTAGGACTTTTTCTCTATTTATAGAGAATTTTCCATAATTTATTTGTCATTTAAATCATTTTTAATGATTTTCTGACATCTTTCTGATTTATTTTCGACCAGGAATCCTAGTCGAATTTCGACTAGGATCCTGGTCGATTCTAGGCTACATTGGAGTTCTAGTCGACAGGGGTTCCTGGTTGGCCAAGGCTTCTTGTAAGGATCCTGGATGAGCAGTATTCTCGGTCGAATTTGACCAGGATCCTAGTCGGTTTTAGGACTTTTTGGAACCCTAGTCGACTGGGGTTCCTGGTCAGCTAGAGTTCCATTTATGATTCCTGGCCGACTAGGATTACAGATCGAATTCGATCAAGATCCTAGTCGGTTTAGGCCACACACGGGCTTCTGGTCGAATGGGATTCCTAATCGAATTCGACTAAGACCCTGGTCGTTTTAGGTCATTGATGTGAGTTAATCGATGGGGATTCCTTGTCGATTTTGGGCCATCAACTGGCTTCTAGTCGATAGGAGTTTCTAGTCAATTTTGGGCCATCAATTGGCTTCTAGTCGAACGGAATTCCTGATCGATTTTTCTTGAGAAATCCATGAAGTGGGTTGTCCAATGGGCCTTGGCCCATATTTTTGTGAAAAGTCCTAGTCCACATCGATTTTAGGGCCAAAGGCCTGTTTGGCCCATAATTTTTAGGCTCAATCTTTGATAGTCGTAGGAATTTTAACCGATTATGCTTCCGTTTTTATCGGCTATAAATTAGTGAGGTGAGAGCCTCATTTTTCACTTCTCACTTTCTTAGTAGATTTCTCTCAAAAACTTCTCCTTAGAGTGCTTTCAGAAAGGCGATTTCCGGCGATATTTTCCGATTAACCTTCATACCCACCGTTTTCAAGCCTTCATCCGTTGAAGATCAGTGGCGGATCAAGATACTGCTCAACAAAAACTCCTAGCCAGGGCAGCCAAAAAAGGTAACGTAGTCATCGTAAATCCAGTATTTTCTTCAATTTCTGATATGCTACAAACCATGGGTGATGAATTTCCTACCCAGGCTGAGTTAGATGCCTTTAGGTACACTAGTATTTTCACCAACCAGGTTCATTGTGACAAATTCACAAAGTTGTATAAATTACCCCCTGGTTTTAAGTTTGTTTTGGCCGAGCCTGGTGATCGGGCCTGTCATTGGAGGCCCAACAAATTATGTGTTTAGAAATTCCTTTTTAGGTGGGCTTAGATTCCCTTTTAACGACTTTATAATTAGGCTTTTAGCTAAAGTTAGGATTATCCCAGTTAAACTAAGCCCAAATTCATGGCAGACCCTTCTTTATTTTATGGTTTTATGCCTTAGGAAAAATTATCCCTTTTCTATAGTTTTATTTAGAAGCATTTTTCAATTCAAAAACAACCTATCTTCGATATTGGGCTGGGTTTATATTAGCCACAGGCAGGGTGTAAGCCAATCTTTTGTAACAAATCTTTTCCCGACATCAACCCTGATTGGAGGAGGGATTTCCTTTACTTGGAGTGGGAAGGAAGAGATTGGGGCACCCTTTTTAGGACCTTTTTTTTACAAAGTGAAAGATAGAAACCCGAGCCTGATTCAGTTGACACCCGAGGAGAAACTCATAGTTGCAGATTTGGGCCATAATAAAGGCCAGACTCATTATAGAAAGCTCCTTGAGGAATTTTCTTTGAAGGCCATGGGCTTTTCTCATATTTCTGATAATGGTACTTTTCTTTTTGCTTGACTTGTGTTTTCTTTATGATTTTTCTGAGCCCAATTTTTATTTCCATGTTTGTTTTGCAGCTGCTAAAAATATTAATTTTCATTTGGGCGTGGGTGACCAAGAAACTCATAAGAGGCGCAAGGCCCGCGAGGATCTTGAAGGCCCAATCAAAGATCCCAACATTCTTGGGTTTCTTCAACATTTTGACAAGGCCCACGGAAAGAGGCCTCGAGTCGACGAGGAGGATCCAGCCACAGCGGCGTGGAGGCCCAGCTGGGGCATTCGAAAATAGGACACCATCGTCGGGAGTACCTTAAACTCCATCGACTAGTCCAAAAACTCGATTCCTCCGGCCGACAAGGCTGAAATTGTCTTGAAGACGGATATTGAGGAGGCCGAGACTTTGGGATCTCAAGTTATGGCCATGGTAAGGCCCACTTCTTTCCTCATACTCCCTTGCTTAGTCAATTTTTGGCCTTTATTTTGATGTGTTTTGTTTTGGACAGGTCAATACTTATTTTCAGACCATGGCCCACCAGGACAAGAAATGGCACTTTTATGAGAAGGCCCAAAGGAAGGAAAAGGCCAAAGCTGATGAAAAAGTGGTTGTATTGGAAAAGAAGCTGCTCAAAAAGGAGCAAAAGTTAGTGGCAGCCCATGCTAAGCTGCAGAAGTTGAGGGCTGAGAAGAAGGCCCTAATCGACAAGTACAGAGAGTCGGAAGAATTCTTCGCTTTTATTGATAAGAATGACGAAATAATATTTGCGATGGCTGTTGCCTAAGCTTGGGGCACGTGTGTTGATGGAATCTTGGCTTAGCATCCAGATCTTTTTGATTTGGCCAATTTTTCTTATCCCATGGGTCGGCCATTGGCTTTGACTTCCACTGCTCGAGGGACAAATTCAGGCAACTTTTCGGGCGGCGAGGCCTTGGATAGTATGATTAGGTTTTTGACTCTACTCCCGAGGTTGAGGACAATGCCCAAAAGGAGGTAGAGGAAGAGGAGAAGACCGAGGAAGAAAAGAAGGATGTGGATGTGGACATCGAAGATCTTCCTTAGTTTCTTTTGATTTTCCTCGTATTTCTTGTATTCCTTGCATTTCCTGTTCTGTTTTTAACTTATGTAACCCTGAAATGTTTTATTTGTAAAAAGTACGTGTTATTGTTTTCTTTCTTTCTCTTATTTTTGCATATATTGGACAAAATACACTTTTCGAGCATAAAAGAACAAATGGGAATAAATATTAATTAAAGTGTCAACCATGCTTGATTTTATTCCTTTATCATAAAGGAAATAAAAAAATTGATTGCCAATCTAGGCCAAACACACATGTTTTTGGAAATGCCACAAGGCTGAAAACTTTATTATATTAATAATGTCTTCAAGGCTAAAGAGGGCACAACCCTTACAAAACGAATATCCTATCTGGAGCGAAAGGCTCTTACATCCTAATGGTTGCATCAAACCTTATTTCTACTTAGTTCCTACTAAATATAAAAACTCGTAGTTGAATTCTTTAAGTATAATAAACCTTCAGGTTTGAGGCATGCCAAGTTCTTAGAACTTCAACATCTTCTAGGGTTTCAAGGATGTATGATCCTCCTCCCTTAACTTGTTTTATCTTGTAAGGCCCTTCCGAGTTAGGGGCTAACTTGCCTTTGGGGCCTACTCGGAACCTTCAGCTTTTTTGAGGACCAAGTCTCCTTGTTTGAAAAACCTTTCTTTAACCCTTAGGTTGTAGTAGAAAGATGATTTCTTTTGTTATTCAATGATCTTTGCATGATCCTTGTCCCTGACTTCATCAATCAAGTCCAATGCAAGCTTCATCCCTTATTCATTTCCCTCAGGCTGAAAGGCCTTAATTCTTGGGGATACATGTGATATTTCGACTAGAACCACTGCCTCAGCTCCATAAGCTAAGAAGAATGGAGTTTTGTCAGTGGTTACTTTGTGAGTGGTTCTATACGCCCAGAGTATTGGCAAAAGCTCATCCACCCAGGTGTTAGCTGATCATTCAATCCTTTTCTTGAGTCCACAAGGATGATGCGATTGGCTACTTCAGCTTGCCCATTTGCTTGGGGATGTGCCACAAAAGTAAAACATAAATCAATGTCATTATCATTGCAATACTCCCTAAATTTTTTATTGTTGAATTATGTGCCATTTTCCATCACCAGGATTCATTGTGACACCCCTAGATCTGGGGTCAGGGATCCATGCCGTCACTGTCCAATTTCCACAATAATAATACTCACCTGCTTTAACAATTATAATAACTAAACATAAAAGCAGTGACCCCAAACCAAATACACAACTCGAGTTATAGTCTCAGGAAACGAACTTAAAATAATAACAGTTATTACAAACCAATGCAACCTCAGGATCTCACAATACTAATATAACTTCTACATGATGTGACATTAGAAGTAAATATTATTTCAAGATTCATTGCCACATACATATTTTACAATAAGTCTTAGGATTCTAAACTGAAATCCTATCTTTCTTGCACCATTTGAAGAAGCCATGAACCTGACTAGCTCAAGCTCGAACCTCTCCTTTCCTTTGCATCCCATGAACAAGTCTTACTGCAAGATTTAAAGTTTATAAAAAGCAAGAATGAGCCAAAGAATGCTCATCAAATTATTTATCAGAATAATTCAAGGAAAAGGTGATAGCCATAATTATCCCAACTGGATATTCAACAATAAAAGTATACAACTTGCAATATGAGTGAAGATGTATAACCAATTATATATCGACAATAAAGGAATCATAGTCCACGAGACAAGAAGATATTCATGATAAGAATGCAGTTCAAGATACTGCAATACCACAATTTAAGTTCACAAGTTTGGGAACAACATAATCGACAAGTTAGCACGATGGCATCAACCACAGAGTACCATTCATTTAAGCATCAATAAGAAAGCAGTTGAAGATACAGCGAAAGAACAAATGAACGTTCAATAATTCCCATTAACACTCTCAGTAACTAGCACCTTGGCCTTTGTTATAGTGTAGGAACAATCAGGTTCAACAGTTCCCATTAACACTATCCTTAACTTAGCACCTTGGCTTTCGTTATAGTGTAGGACCAGTGAAAGTTCGAGAGTTCCCATTAACACTATTTTTAATCTTAGCGCCTTGGCTTTCGTTACAGTGTCAATGTCAAATTCCAATTGAAAGAAGGGACTATGGACAAGAGCACTCACCCACGCACCACCGTACGCGATGATCAGTCGCATTGTACAATAGTCTATAGAACTCTTCTCTACTAGTAGAAGGATGACCTGAAACAGGTCATCACCCTAGGCAACACATTGGCCTTTTTGCTGGACCAGCGTGACTCGGCCTCCTATGCTATGATGGACTGTGCCGAACACAGCCTCTTACACTTGCTCAAGCCCCCTTTAAACCCGTGAAAATCAATCGACCTGGAAGGGAAAATCTATCCCAACATTCCAGAATAACAACAATCTTCTTTTAAGATTTCAATATCAGATGATGGATTCACTTCTCAAGCTATGTGGAAGTAATCTCGTAGCATGTGAGTTGACTCTTAGTCAACGAATCAACAAGACAAAGCATTCGAATCAAGAAGACTCAAGAACACAACCCGAGGAGTCGCTATTATATAATATAATAACTTTAATAAAGAATATTTAATTAGAGCTAGATATGAGTTTCAAAAGACCCAGGTATATACGGGAAAAATGTCAGGATTATTGATTCATTCCCTAATGTGGGGTGGTTAACCCAAAAATAACTGCAGAATATTTTATTGGTAATTAAATAACCAACATTTAATTAAAAATAATATTTAAAGCATTTTCCGGAAGCTCCATTATATATTTAAAACGTCACAAATATTTGAGTAAGGATTATGGTTCTATACTAACCTTCAACCCTCAGTAAACCGAGATATTTAATATAATCAGAGTCAAACAATTTTTAAATATTGTTTAGCTTAAAACAATTGAACAACAACTGTCTTTTAAAGATCTCCAGTATTTAAATTATATTAAAACAATATTTAATATTATTTAAAAATAATTAAAGAGTATAATTATAATTAACAATTTTATTTTCATTGATCCACAATATTTAAATAATATTTAAATAATCCAAAGTGGAATTGAAAACCTTTCGTTCATAAAGAAACACGGGATCTCAGACTTTTTAAATAATATTTAATGAATAATTAACTATTATTTAATAATTAAAAGAATGGTTGCAAATAATTAAATTGATGATCTTCATTAATCACCTCATAATACTCTAATAGATTTTTGAATCGAAATATTCTGGTAGTATCTACTACCGTTGAAAAAACTCGACTATCCCCGGTTAACCATCGAGTACCCTGAATAGTAACTCGACGCACAGAACAGAGGTCCAATCTGGTTACATGCATACTCTAACTTTTGGAGAAGTTCAGATAGCAGAAGAATCAAGTTATAAATGAACAAAACAGTTCAAGGTGAAATCGCAATGCGCATTTTCAACAACAACAATGAGCTGAGTAGTTCAAAATATAACAAAAATTTATAATCGAAGAACTTATTATCAAGTCAAAGATTTCAAGAATTTTGGCATCACCATGAATCAATAATATTCTGATATAGAATAAAATGATAAAGTTGGAAACTTGCCTGGAGTCCATGTTGTATTTTCAAAGCTCCACTCGTTCCCGGTAGCTCTATCAACAGATATAACAGTCTAGATTAGTTTTCTTAATCGAAAGTTATACTACTAATAAGCATAACCGAATTTATTACTTATTATAAGATGATTATAATCTTAGACTTCACACATCCTCATTTTAACACCTCGATGCTAATCATCAAGTTTATATCGAGTCCAAATATAACAATTATATTTTATACTTGGTCGTTTTATTAACCCTTATTTTACCTGATATTTCACCTCCTCGGGCCTACTTTAGCTATTCATAAAACCATCTTGGCAATGCTTTTTAATCATGTTCCTTACATCTACATGTAGTCATGATATTCCTCAACAACTTCCGTTGCTTGACCGACTCGAGACAAGTCCTCTAACTTGCTCGAAATCGGTTCCCAAAATAGTTATTTAACCTTTCCTCGTGTTCATTTCACTCCAACACCCTGTTTTCTAACATTTTTAATAAATTGGAAATTAATCCATTTGACATGAATCCTTCTCTGAGATCATCTTTGTACCACCAACAACATAACATAAAAATTTCAATTCGAGCTAAGGTTGTTAGCTATGTGAAACAATTCTCCAAAGTTCAATGTTTAAGTAATTCGTAGGTTATGAACAACCTTTACTAAAATAGCTATATCTCCTAACTCGTTAATCCAATAGACTCACCGTTTGAGGATACTCAAACTAGACTCCAATTATAACATAGACCCAGAAAATACAAAGTCCAGAAATAGTGTTAATTCATCCGAACAATTCATCCAAAACAGTGGCTCCAGAATTACCATTTCTGTGAATTATTATTACACAACTTGCACTCTATCAATTTTAATAAATCAGATTTTACTCCTTTTAATCCAATTCTTCTTCCCAGGTAATCTCAGATGTCCCTATTAGTTTAATTAAAAGTTTCAAGATTTATGGAGTAACCTAACTAGGGTGATCATAGCCTCAAAGTTAGACAAAAACAGAATTCATCGGTTTTGTACTTCTTTTACTAAATAATTCATAACTTTTGACTCGTAACTCCGAATGACGCAAAATTAGCGCTCAAACGATCTAGAGACTAACTACTATCCATTCATCTCATCAAACTACCAAGAACAGAGAACAATTCTTCACAGAGTTTCTGGACAGTTTCGACAGAAACAAAACGGGCATGGTAATGTTTGTATACTCAACATTTGCCTTACATTAACCTCCTCAAAATCAACCAAACAACTTCCATACATTTTATACTACTACTTGAGAATGTACTCAAGACATCCCAAGCCCAATCACAATTAATCCATACTCCAAATGTTACCAACAATTCATAGTAATTCAGCCAACAACTCATTCATGCTCTTACAAACTTATTGTCACTACCCATGGCTTATACAACAACATTGTTAGTATTGGTGTCCTAGAGACAATACTTTTAATGTTTTATTGAAAACAATTAAGGATTATGTTTTATGTGATTATTTAATTAATATTTATTATGTCTTTATTTACTGCGTCATAAATTAAAAGAATAATAAATGTCCTTGGAATATTAATACGTAATATATATCTTTAAGTATGTGACTTAAAAATGAGATTATATGAATAGTATTTTATTCCTAAAATTCCTTAGTAAAGTATTATTATTTAAGGACAATAATAATGCAATAAGACTAGTATGTTTATTGACAGATGACCACATCTCATTGGTCATAGGTATGGTGATACTAAAGTCAAGAACATAAGTGTATGTATCAATACATGACACTGGAAAGACCCGCCATGAGATTCTACATGTTAATAAGTGTCATAAGAAATCTCACAGTGATAATGATGTAATGATCCTCTGACTTGAAATCATTATATTTCTATACGAGAATTAATATACTTTGATTACACTCAAAGTTATCTTTAACCGGGTAATGAAAAAGGTGGACATTGGGTATGCTATGAATCGTATGGGGAATATGAATGATAGATATAGGATTTAACCCTCCAATTCTAGGAGTGATATTATTGGCATCTTGATTGAGTGAGACTATGAAATGCATGGCCATGCTCAAATATTGATTTGTTTAAATAGTCTACTCATTGATCAAGGAAACCAAGATTAAACGTTGAAGAGGATGACACTATACATGCCTCGAGTTTTATCTATAATATAAGGTTAAAGGGATTATATTAAATTGCACATTATTCACGAAAGGTTTAATTGAATCACCAATTATTATTGTTACTTGGGTAGCAATGATGTATTACTAGATGCCGCTCATTGTTTATAATTTTATTATTAGATAATAAAATTATTGTCAACGTAATAATAACCTAAAGGGTCACACATAAAGAACGTCAAAACGGAGGTTTATTTAAATTACAAATTTAAATATATTATTATTTATTAAATTTAATTATTAAATTAATTAAGTGGGACTTGATTAATTATATTAGAATTCGGATTTAATAAGTATTATTATTATTATTTGAATTTAATTATTGAATTAATTAAGTGGGACTTGATTTATTATATTAGAATTCAGATTTAATAATAATAATAACCCAAAGTCATAATGGGTTTTGAAAACCACATGGATTAGGGTTAGGCCCAAAATCTCTCTCTCCCCTATATATATATAATGATGTATAATATTAGGGTTTAATCATCAAATTTCGTTTTAGAGAAAAACCCTAGCTGCTCAACATCAAGAGAGGCTAGAGAAAGAGAGAGAGAGAGAGAGAGGCAAACAATTCGGCTAGTACCGACTCCGGTGATCGTAGGACGATCGGGCGTTCGTGTGGACTTCTTTAGAGAGCAAATCTTTGCAACAAAGGACTGCTGTGATTCATCGTTCTGAACCTCCATTAAACAGCATACGAAAGCTTTGTTAAGGTACAGACTTCTTCACCATAATCATCCAACGTTATACATGGATCCTGCGATTGGGTTTCGATTTTTTTTATTGTTTTTACGTTAATTCCGCTACGTTTTCATGCCCGAAACCCTTCAATGGCATCAGAGCTACGTGTATAATGGGATGATTTGGTTATGTGTTTAACAGTTTTTCGATGTATGTAAACATATATATGATATGCCATGACTATATATTGATATATATGTTTTATATAATTTTGAATATATGATATTCATGTGTTGTATAATCATGGGATGATTGTGTGTATTGCTGTATGTATATGATACATGTTTGTTCTTGTTATGGAAATCGTATTCGATACGAATTCTGAAACTGCTTCGGTAGATTTTCTGAAATCTATGTCCAGTATCCGATTTTCGTAAACGATATGTGTTTTCTGACTGGAATCGTGTCATTGAGCAACACTGACATTTTCAGCTTCGCGTCTGTAAGCCGTTTGACGACGTTACAGGCCCCGAAACGGCGATTTATTATTTTCTGAAATTCATTTGATTTTCTTAAATTTCGAAATTTATTATATATGATTATATGATATGTTTATATAATCTGAGATATATTACATGTGTTATGTGATAACATGGTAGATGGTTATGGCCTAAAGACCCATAGGATAGTGGTTTTGTTTTATGGTTTTGGTTTCTAAATACGACTTGCATGTCGTTTATTCATTGTAATTGTTAATCTCGAATGTAACTCGAGTTCTTCTTGTAATTTCATTAGAATAGATTTATTTATTATTCAATGTAATTGTTCAATGGAGACTTGGAAGCAATGAAGCTAGGAGACAATCCAGATGATGGAGCAATGAAGAAGATAAAGACATGTAATAGTGTAGTATTTGAAACCACCATAGATTGACCTTGATAATTCCATTAGCTTGGAAATATCACATAGGATGGGGCCATAACCAAACACGTTTAATTTACGCATAATACATATATGTATATGAATGCATGTGTAGATATGTATGTGTTGGAATGATGTATGTATTAGATACGACACCCATGCCATGTCTGCTTAAGAAAGATAAAATCTGTAACGATTCAAGATTTTAAAATTAACAAACGATCATGAGATTCTTGTGTTTATGAAATATGGATTTTAAAACACGGAATTAAATATGGATTTTGATATCTATAACTGGGATTTTCTGACAAAAACGGATATGCGTATTCGTAAGGTTGATGGGTTTTAAGTGTGACCATTGGTATCCTCCATCTACCTGGGAAATGAACAATTTAAAATGTCAATTTGAAATATTTGGTTCAAGGAAAAATTGAGGATCTCTTTATGATGTGATCATGATCGTTATAAATTTTCTAAACCCCTTAACAAAATATTAAGTTTTACTCGGATGCTTTCCAATGAATGAACACTCATCGAATCCTAGATCGATTAGGGGAAGGACTGTCAGTGGCAGGGGACTCCTATCTATCGTGGTGAGATGCGACGAATATAAACGGTTATATTCGGCCGTTGTATCATTGGGTCTAACTTAACTTAGTCGTCATAATAAGGTGAAAATAAACGGTTATATTCAACCATTATGAACTTAGAAGCATAGAGTTTGGTTAAAAGTCTATTAGATAGATAAGATCAATCGTTGTTCACCAAACTATCCAAGAATTATATATGATATAATTGACAATTGTTGTCTACCTAAATAATCATTTTTTAAGGACTTCCAGTGGTTGACTTAGGACATGACGAAATATGGAACTTGGCTCACTAGAAAGAATTATGGGATATACTTTCCAAATTAATAGTAAGGGCTATTAATTTGATAAAAATAGTGGGAGATATATTATGAATATATCATAATCATTTGAACATAATAAATAACTCAGACAATCTAATGTTTATTTTATGCATTTTAAACATTATAGATATTTAAATGGCAAACAATACAAATACTTTCTCCGTACGAGCAACCCTTGAGAAGGACAAGCTGACATGAACTAACTTCCTGGATTGGTATAGGAATTTGAGGATTGTCCTCAGGCAAGAGCGTAAGCTCCATGTCATTGAAATTCATTCACCTTCTCCTCCTGCTGAGAATGCAACTCGCGTTCAACAAAATGCTTATCAGAAGCATATTGATGATGTGAATGATATTGCATGTCTCATGCTGGCAACCATGATTGCTGAGCTTCAAAAACAACATGAGCATATGGATGCTTATGAGATGATTGAATACCTTCAAAGAATGTTTGAGGGACAAGCTCGTCAAGAAAGGTTCGACACGAGCAAAGCACTGTATGCTTGCAAACAGAGAGAGCTTGAACCTGTTCAACCACATGTTCTGAAGATGATAGGTTATATTGAGTATCTTGATACTTTGGGTTTCCCGATTGGTTTGGAAGCTCAGATTGACTTAATCTTGCAATCTTTGAACTGCAACTATACTCATTTTGTTATGAACTACAATATGAATGAGATAGACAAAACACCAACTGAATTGTTGGCCATGTTACGAACTACTGAAACCAACATGAAAAGGCTGAACCTGCTGCCATGTTGATGGTAGATAACAAAGGTAAGGCTAATAGGAAAGGCAAATGGAAGGGAAAGAAGAAGATTGGATCTGCTTCTGGTCCCAAGTCAAAGGCTAATCCCAAGCAGGCTTTAAAGCCTAAGGGTGTTGTTGCAAAGGGTGATTGTCACTACTATGGTAAACCAGGTCATTGGAAGAGAAACTGTCATGCTTATTTGGAGGATCTGAAGAAGAAGAAGGCTGGTCAAGCTTCTGATTCAGGTATTTATGTTATAGAGGTCAATTTGTCAACTTCTACATCATGGGTATTGGATACTGGATGTGGTTCTCACATTTGTATAAATGTACATGAACTACAAAGGAGTAGGACTTTGGCTAAAGGAGAGGTCGACCTACGAGTTGGAAATGGAGCAAAGGTTGTTGTTTTAGCTGTAGGGACTTATTATTTATCATTGCCCACTGGGATTATTTTAGAACTTGAGAACTGTTTTTACGTGCCTGCAATTTGCAGAAACATTATTTCGGTTTCTTGTTTAGACAAGAAAGGTTTTGCATTTTTAATTCAGAACAATAGTTGTTCCTTTTCTTTGAATAATGTTACCTATGGGGTTGCACGTTTATTTAACGGTTTATATGTTCTTGATTTAGACACTCCTATCTATAATGTGAATAACAAACGTCTTAAAATAAATGACTCAAATCAAACATACCTCTGACACTGTCATTTAGGCCATATAAATGAGAAGCGCATTTCCAAGTTACATAAGGATGGATACTTGGATAAGTTTGACTTTGAATCATACGAAGCATGTGAACCTTGTCTCATTGGAAAAATGACTAAATCTCCTTTTACTGGACAATGTGAAAGGGCCACTGAACGATTAGAACTTATACATAGATGTATGTGGTCCTATGTGTACTATGACAAGAGGTGGCTTTTACTACTTTATCACGTTTACTGATAATTTCAGTAGATATGTGTATCTTATGAAGAACAAATCCGATTCTTTTGAAAAGTTCAAAAAATACAAAGCTGAAGTAGAAAAGCAAACTGGCGGAAGTATTAAGACTCTACGATCTGATCGTGGAGGTGAATACTTAAGCCATGAATTTAAGAGTTTATTAAAAGAGTGTGGTATTGTATCACAACTCACTCCTCCCGGAACACCACAATGGAATGGAGTTTCTGAAAGGAGGAATCGTACTTTGTTGGACATGGTACGATCGATGATGAGTCATGCAGATCTTCCAATTAGTTTCTGGGGCTACGCCCTGGAGATGACTGCTTATACACTTAACTAAGTTCCTACTAAAACGGTTCAGAAGACTCCATATGAGATATGGACTAAGAAACGTCATAGCATGTCATTTATGAAAATATGGGGATGTGAAGCATTTGTGAAACGTTTAACTTCTGACAAGCTAGGACCTAAATCAGACAAATATAATTTTGTGGGATACCCAATTGAAACAAAGGGTTATTCATTCTATAATCCTTCCGAGAACAAAGTGTTTGTTGCTCGAACTACAGTTTTTCTTGAAAGAGAAATGCTTTCGAAGAAAAACAGTGGGAGGATAATAGATCTCGATGAAGTTCGAGGCCCACAAGATAACATTGAACCAATGGAGGAACTTGAACAGGATGTACAAGACCACAACACTGCTCAAGAAACACAAGTTATTCATAAGTCTAGTAGGATTCGCCATGAGCCTGAGAGATATTATGGATTTCTCTTAACTCAAGATGGTGATGTGATGCTTATCGACGAAGATGAGCCTCTCACCTACTAAGATGCTATGAACACTCCAGAATCTAAGAGATGGCTGGATGCCATAAAATCTGAGATGGAATCCATGTATACTAATCAAGTATGGACTTTGGTTGATCCACCTAAAGGGGTAAAACCTATAGGGTGTAAGTGGGTTTTCAAGAAGAAGACTGGCATGGATGGTAATGTACAGACCTATAAGGCATGATTGGTGGTAAAAGGTTTCAAGCAAATTCATGGTATTGACTATGATGAGACTTTTTCACCAGTGGCTATGGTCAAGTCCATCAGGATTTTGCTTGCTATAGCTGCTTACTATGATTATGAAATCTGATAGATGGATGTCAAAACCGCTTTCTTAAATGGGAGCCTTGAAGAAGATATGGATGTGTATAGGACACAGCCTGAAGGTTTTGTTGATCCAAGGAATGCTGTAAAGGTATGTAAGCTGCGTCGATCCATTTATGGATTGAAACAAGCCTCAAGGAGATGGAACATTCGTTTTGATGAAACTGTCAAAGAGTTTGGGTTTATTCAAAATGAAGATGAACCATGTGTTTACAATAAGGTAAATGGGAGCAATGTGGCATTCCTAGTATTATATGTTGATGATATATTAATAATAGGGAATGACATTCCTTCTTTACAGGCTGTTAAGACTTGGTTGAGTAAGAATTTCTTAATGAAAGACTTAGGCGAAGTGACCTATATTTTAGGTATCAAGATCTATAGAGATAGATCAAGAAGAATGATCGGGCTAAGTCAGAGTAGATACTAGTCTAATCCAGGTGAAGGTCACTGGACAACAGTCAAGAATATTCTTAAGTACTTGAAGAAGACTAAAGATTAATTCTTGGTATATGGAAGAGAAGATAAGCTGGTTGTAAAAGGTTACACCGACGCTAGTTTCTAGACAGACAAGGATGATTCGATTTCTCAGTCTGGATTTGTGTTTTGTCTAAATGGAGATATTATATGCTGGAATGGTTCACAGCAGAGACAGTTGTTGATTCTACAATAGAGCCTGAGTATATTGATGCTTATGAAGCAGCCAAGGAGATTGTTTGGGGATGTACTTAGGAGATATCACCTAATTAATGAGATTAATGATCAAGGAGATATACATATATGTAAAGTGCATACTAATAAGAATAATGCAGACCCACTGACTAAGGCTTTGTCGCAGCAGAAGCACGAAGGTCATACTAGTTCCATGGGTATTAGATACATGAGAGATTGGCTCTAGTACAAGTGGGATATTGTTAGTATTGGTGTCCTAGAGACAATACTTTTAATGTTTTATTGAAAACAATTAAGGATTATGTTTTATGTGATTATTTAATTAATATTTATTATGTCTTTATTTACTACGTCATAAATTGAAAGAATAATAAATGTCCTTGGAATATTAATACGTAATATATATCTTTAAGTATATGACTTAAAAATGAGATTATATGAATAGTATTTTACTCCTAAAATTCCCTAGTCAAATATTATTATTTAAGGACAGTAATAATGCAATAAGACTAGTACGTTTGTTGACAGATGACCACATCTCATTGGTCATAGGTATGATGATACTAAAGTCAAGAACATAAGTGTATGTATCAATACATGACACTGGAAAGACCCGCCGTGATATTCTACATGTTAATAAGTGTCATAAGAAATCTCACAATGATAATGATGTAATGATCCTCTAACTTGAAATCATTATATTTATATACGAGAATTAATATACTTTAATTACACTCAAAGTTACCTTTAACCGGGTAATGATAAAGATGGACATTGGGTATGCTATGAATCGTATGGGGAATATGAATGATAGATATATGATTTAACCCTCCAATTCTAGGAGTGATATTATTGGCCTCTTGATTGAGTGAGACTATGAAATGCATGGTCATGCTCAAATATTAATTTGTTTAAATAGTCTACTCATTGATCAAGGAAACCAAGATTAAACGTTGAAGAGGATGACACTATACATGTCTCGAGTTTTATAATATAAGGTTAAATGGATTATATTACATTGCACATTATTCACGAAAGGTTTAATTGAATCACCAATTATTATTGTTACTTGGGTAGCAATGATGTATTACTAGATGCCGCTCATTGTTTATAATTTTATTATTAGATAATAAAATTATTGCCAACGTAATAATAACCTAA
Source organism: Oenanthe sinensis (assembly GCA_028671895.1). Taxonomy (NCBI): domain Eukaryota; kingdom Viridiplantae; phylum Streptophyta; class Magnoliopsida; order Apiales; family Apiaceae; genus Oenanthe; species Oenanthe sinensis. Next base: position 4,404,925 of record CM053809.1, on the reverse strand, counting down.
AGGGTCACACACAAAGAACGTCAAAACGGAGGTTTATTTAAATTACAAATTTAAATATATTATTGTTTATTCAAATTTAATTATTAAATTAATTAAGTGGGACTAGATTAATTATATTAGAATTCGGATTTAATAAGTATTATTATTATTCGAATTTAATTATTGAATTAATTAAGTGGGACTTGATTTATTATATTAGAATTCAGATTTAATAATAATAATAACCCAAAGTCATAATGGATTTTGGAAACCACATGGATTAGGGTTAGGCCCAAAATCTCTCTCCCCCTATATATACATAATGATGTATAGTATTAGGGTTTAATCATCAAATTTCGTTTTAGAGAAAAACCCTAGCTGCTCAACATCAAGAGAGGCTAGAGAAAGAGAGAGAGAGAGGCAAACAATTCGGCTAGTACCGACTCCGGTGATCGTAGGACGATCGGGCGTTCGTGTGGACTTCTTTAGAGAGCAAATCTTTGCAACAAAGGACTGCTGTGATTCATCTTTCTGAACCTCCATTAAATAGCATACGAAAGCTTTGTTAAGGTACAGACTTCTTCACCATAATCATCCAACGTTATACATGGATCCTGCGATTGGGTTTCGTTTTTTTTATTATTTTTACGTTAATTCCGCTGCGTTTTCATGCCCGAAACCCTTCATACCATCATTATACTCCATTAACAATATTATTAAGTTCTACTAAAATCAAAACCCATCTCCAAAACTCAAGCAATAACTCAAACAACTACATACAAAATCAATCTAACACATATACTAACTACCCATGCATTTCTCTTTGATTTCTAGGCCAAAGCTTTCCAAAATCTGAAACTATCAGTTTATACAAACCAACAAACGAACTAGATAAGATAGGAGGTGAGGAGAGTGCTTACCATTGACACATAGAGCTCGAAAATAGCTTCGTTTTGAGTGGTAGAACATGCAAAACGGCCAAGGGAATCCAAAGTTACAAGCTTTTCATCTTCTTCTTCCTCCTTTCCTTGCTTTGGCCGAGAGTTCTTCAAATGGGGGAGAAAATACTTGCTTGTTTTGATTTTTCTTTTAATTATGTCAAGTGTTATTAGCTTGGCTCTTTTAATAAGTCAAAGGGCAAGTCAAGGTTGGTTTTCTTGGCTTGGGTCAAGTATACTAGCTTTCTTTATACAATTAACTAAGTCAAGTAATTCTATTTCTTTGCTTTTCATACAAATAAATTGGCTCCTTTTTATAATTCAAGGTAGTGTTTTGATCTTCGTTTTCGTAACGATTCGCGACAACGAGTTTAACAACGATTACTCGTTCCGAGAGTTTTAATAAAACTACCCTCCACCGAAACACTACCCACTAACTTTTATTTATCATATAGGATTCCTTATATCCCATTTTATTTATCCAACAAGGTTTGGATGCAATTTGTCGGATAACGTATCTTAAGGAAGTCCTGCATATTCTACGCATACTACTTAAAATACGAACCATTGAATATTCTCAAGTTACCCGTCTTTGAATTCTGACGAGTCCTACATATGATTATATATTCCCTAGGTTAATAATATAGCTTCAAAACTAATTTCTGAGGAAATAATTATTCTTACACATTTTTGGTACTATTATAGCCCTAAAACGGCCAAAAAGTAAATTGTGAATCTTCTAATTCTGATAATTCATACATACGTTCATTTATTCTATAGATTAGGAATATCTTCTTCGAATATTTATTTTGAAACAAATAAATATTCCTACATCGTTTCCACACAGTACAACCAAGTTAGGGTCAAATAAAAGTTGCCACTTTCTGAATTCTGAATTGATTTACATGCACTCATTTACATTGTATATTAATAATACGACTTCATATCTTAAGTTCCTTATGACAATATATCTATAAAATCGTTTATTCATAAAACGAAAAAATTTATCCAAAAATCTTAATAATCTCAAGCGTCAGAAATACGGGTTATTACATTCATGGTATTCCATACCTACATATGAAGTTTTCCCAGAAAAATTGAGCTACTTGTTTTGTGGTTGTCTTGGCAACTGATTTAGCCTCAATCCACTTAATGAAGTAATCAATTGCAACAATCAGGAACTTTCTCTATCCGGTAGCCATAGGAAATGGCCCAAGGATGTCCATTCCCCACATTTTAAAGGGTATGGGGGAATTGATGGACGTTAACATCTCAGGTGGTTGTCTCACAACTGGTGAATGCCTTTGGCACCTATCACATCTTTTCACATACTCCTTCGAATCTTTCAATAAGTCAGGCCAATAAAAGCCAAAACGGGTAATTTTGTGAGATAAAGCTCTGTCTCCCAAGTGTTGGCCACAAATGGCTTCGTGCACCTCTTTCAGAGTTTCGTAGGCCTAATCAAGCCTTAAACATTTCAAGTATGGAAGAACAAAACACTTCTTATATATAATTACATCACTGAGAATGTACCTTAATTCCCTCACAGTGAGCTTTCTTGCCTCCATGGAATTGTTGAGGGTCCACCCAGACTGAAGTTGAGCTTTAATTGGATCCATCTAGCAATTGCCCAAGTTTATCGGGGCTATCAGCTTTGCATAAATACTGGGAGTCTTCAAGACTTGGAATTAAACACTTTCCGGGTGTTCCTCAACTCCTGATGATGCAAACTTTGATAAGGCATCGGCCTTTACATTCTCTTCCCTAGGAATATATTCCATCTGACATTCCTTAAACTGGGTCATTATGGCCTTTACCAATCGAAGATATTTAGCCATAACTTCTTCTCTTGCTTCAAATTCCCCTTTATTTAAGATATGACTAACTTCGAATCTCCACATACTTTGAGGTTTTTGGCATTCAGAGCCTTTGCCAAGCCAAGGCCAGCTATTAGAGGTTCATTTTCAGGCTCAATATTAGTAGTCGGGAAGTCTAGCTTGATAGTGTATTCAATGAGGAATCCTTCAGGGCTTTGAAAAACTAGACCAGCTCTACTAGACTTTGTATTTGAAGCTCTATCAAAATTGAGCACCCAATATTTCTTAGGAGGAGCTTGCTCTTTTTCTTTTTCTTGAGGTATTTCCTCCTTGTCCCGCCCCACGACTTCTTGGTTGTTAATGGTACATTCAACCACGAAGTTAGTAAGAGCTTGAGCTTTAATGGCCGTTCGAGGCTTATACTTGATGTCGAATTCTCCTAGCTCTATGGCCCATTTAATCAGTCTTTCACTGGCTTTGGGGCTATGTATGATACTCCTTAGAGGCTAATCAGTTAGCACTTTAATTTTGTGAGCTTAAAAGTATAGTCATAGCTTCCTAGAGGCCATTACCACAGCTAATGCAAACTTCTCAATCTTAGAGTAGTTTAGTTCTGCCCCATGCAAGACCTTGCTCACATAATAAACCGACTTTTGAATCTTTTCTTCTTCCTTTACAAGGACGATACTCAGGGATTTATCTAATACGGCCAAGTACAAGTATAAGATTTCTTCGGGACTAGGCTTTGACAACAACGGAGCTTCAACCATGTACTTTTTCAGATCCTCGAAGGCCTTTTGGCTTTCTTCCGTCCATACAAAATCCTTTACTTTCTTCAATGTCTTGAAGAAGGCCGCAACTCTTCCCATTAATTTTTGGATGTCCCTTACTGTCTTAGGGGGTTTCATGTCTAGTATGGCCTTGATCTTTTCAGGATTTGCCTCTATGCCTCTCTTAGAGACCATCATTCTAAAGAATTTTCCAAACCCTACACCAAAGGCATATTTTGCAGGGTTTAACATCATCTTGTGGTGCCTCAACACTTCGAGAGCCTCTTTGAGGTGTTCAATATGGTCGGCCTTATCGAGGCTTTTGACTAGCATATCATCAACTTAGACCTCCACAATGAGAGGCTTGAATATTTTGTTAACTAGCCTTTGATAAGTGGCTCCTACATTTTTCAATCCAAAAGTCATACCAAGATAGCAAAATACACCAAAATCAGTGATGAAAGTTACCTTAACAACGTCATCCTTGTGATTTTTATTTCATTGTGCCCACTGAAGCCATCCATGAAGCTTAACATCTCATGCCCCGCCATGACATCTATAAGTGCATCAATTCTTGGAAGAGGGAAGCAATCCTTTAGGCATGCATCATTCAAATCAGTGAAGTCCACACACATCCTCCACTTTTCATTGGATTTTTTGACCATTACAGGGTTAGCAAGCATTTTGGGAAATTATATTTCATCGATGAAACCAGCCTCTAAGAGCTTTTCCACTTCTTATTTTTATGGCCTCTTGTCTTTCTGGAGCAAAGTTTCTCTTCTTTTGCTTCACCATTTTTCGATTTGGATCAACATTAAGTTTATGAGTGATCAGTTCGGAGTCAATCCCTGGCATATCAGCGGTTGTCCATGCAAACAAGTCTTCATTTTCTTGCAAGAATTTTGTCAATTTACCTTTTATAGGCTCTTTTAGTGAGGCCCCGATATACATGACCTTATCAGGTTCTCCCTGAACTAAGGGAATTGGAACCGAGTCTTTAACTAGTTTTCCCCTTCTTTCCACATCTTCTCTTGTGTTCATATCTTCTATGTGTAAGACTTGGCCCCCCGACTGCATCAGGTCTTAGGGCAGCCATATAACAACTTCTTGCCATCTTCTGATCTCATTTCTCTTCTCCAACACCATTTCTAATGGGGAATTTAACCTTCAAGTGATAGCTTGAGGCAATGGCTTTGAAAGCGTATAATCATGTCCTTCCAATGATAGTGTTGTATGTAGATGATGCTTTATTTACCAAGAAGGTTAGCATTTGGGTGACCTCTCGAAGTTCTCTCCCCATTGTCATGGGTAGCTGGATGGTTCTTTCTACTTTCGACTCCACCCCATTGAAACCGTAAATTGAAACATCCGAAGGGGTTAGTTGTAAATTATTATATCCCATTTTCACAAAGGCATCATAGAACAAGATATCAACTGATTCTCCATTGTCCACCAGGACTCTCTTTACTTCTGAATTTCCTATCAAAGGTGCTATGAAAAGGGGATCATCATGGGGGAATTTTACCCCTTCCAGGTCTAGGTCATCAAAAGATATGATTACTTATGTTCTGGCACGTTTTGGTGCCTCTCCTACGACTTTCATAACTTCTCTAGTGTATGCTTTCTTTGAGTTTCTTGAACTCCCTGCAGCGGTAGGTCCTCCAAAAATCAGGTTAATGACAGGCCCTCGAGGCTGAGAATTTCTATCTCGATTATCATTATTTTTCCCATTATCGTCGTGCCTATCGCGACTTCCATTTTTGGTGAACTTAGAAAGTTTTCCTCTCTTGATGATGAACTCAATTTCATCCTTCAGTCATTTACAATCATCCATGTCATGTCCGGTATACTTATGAAATTGGCAGAATGCATTCTTATTTCTTTTCTCAAGATCCGACTTGAGAGGCTTAGGCTATCATAAGTCCCGATCTTTCTCAATATCTATCAAGATTTGGCTTTGAGGCGTATTCAACCATGCATACTCAGCAAACTTTGGCCCCAAGTTATTCTTCTTAAGAGGGTATTCTGAATCCTTATTCGTCTTCGAATACTTGTCCCGGGCATCGTACTCCTGATCCGCTTTTCTTTTCTTGTTGTTGTTATTCCCATTCGACGCCATTGACATGGTGGTTTTCTTCATGCTTTCTTCTGCCTTGATATACTTCACATCCATATCTTGAATGAGAAGCATGTTCTTTGGGGGATGCTTGACTAATGACCTTTTAAAGTAAGGATTAGTCATCCCCTATTGCAAGGCTATCATAGCTACTTTTTCATCCAAGTCCGGGACTTTCAAGGCTTTCTTTGTAAAATGGTTCAAGTAGTCCCTCAAGGATTCGTTCTTTCCTTGTTCCAGATTCATGAGAGAAGCAAACTTTTTTCATGCACTTTCCCTCTTATAAAATGGCTTATGAAGGTCTTACTAAGTTCTTTAAAGGATCCAATGGAGTTGGGAGGCAGCTGACTATACCAACGTTGATCCATGCCTCCCAGGGTTTGAGGGAAAGCCCTACACTTAACAACATCACTGATAGATATCAATAACAAAGTATTCAAAAAGGTTCTTATGTGACTAGCCGGGTCGCCTGCTCCATCGTAAGTCTTGATGGTAGGCATCTTCAACTTCCTTGAGATATGAGCATTCATAATTGCTTCAGTAAAAGGGGGTGTTGGATCAACGAGATCTCCCAGCGGTATTAACTCATTGGGTTCATGTTAGTGTAGGTGCCCTAGAGGCAATACAATGTTTCTTTTTGATAGACCTTTATGTCATTTGATTATTCAATAAACGTATTTATTATGACTTTAATTACTGCGATATATTTGTTAGCATAATAAATGTCCTTAGAATCATGATACACGTTGTATATTTTAGTACATGACTTGAACTTGAGATTATATAATATATCATATTCTTAAAGGTCCCTAGTCAAGTATTATTATTATAGGACAATAATGATACATAAATAGACTAGTATGTTGTTTGACTGATAACCACATCTCATTGGTTATATGTATGGGGATACTAAAGTCAATACATAGGTATATGTAGGAGTACATGATACTGGACAAACCCACAGTGAGATTCTTCATGTTTAATAAAGTCATAAGAAAGACTCACAGTGATAATGGTGTAATGATCCTTTGACTTGAGATCATTATATTTCTATACGAGGATTAATATACTTTGACTACATTAAGAGTTGCCTTTGACCGGGTGATGATAAAAGTGGACATCAGGTATATCATGAGTCATATGAGAAATATGAATGATAGATAAAGGATTTAACCCTCCTATAATTAGGAGATATATTATTGGCCTCTTGATTGAGTGAGACTATAAAATGCATGGCCGTGCTCAAATAATGATTTGTTTTTCATAGTCTACTCATGGATCAAGTAAACCCGGATTAAATGTTGTAGAGGATGACTAAATACATGCCTCGAATTTAATCTATAATATATTTGGTTAAAGGGATTATATTACACGGAAACATTAATCACGAAAAGTTTTATCGAATCACGATTTAATTATTATTTAATTGGGTAGCAATGATGTATTACTAGATACCGCTCATTGTTTATAATTTTATTGGAGAATAAAATTATTGTCAATTAAATAATAGCCTATAGGGTCACACACATAGAGCACTGAAAGGAATAGTTAATTTAAATTATTGATTTAAATTAATTGATGATTATTTGAATTTTATTATATTAATTAAGTGAGACTTAATTAATTGAGATAATATAAATTCAAATTAGAGGAGTATTTCTGCCCATAATAATTAAGTATGACTTAGTTATTAATTAAATAATAGAAATTCGTTTTTATTATTTAATCATATACCTACATGGGTTAGGTTTTGCTATTATGGGTTGCTGTTATGGGTTGCTGTTATGGACCTATTAACCAGCCATTATAAATAGATAATGTAGGGTTAATAGGTCATTACGTTTTTGGAGAAACAAACCCTAGAGGCAGCAGGCAGCAGCAAGGAAGTGTTAAGGCAGAAGGAACAAACTCGAAATTGTCAAAGGGAGGCTAGTACATCCATTCCGCAATCAAGATCGTGAGACGTTCTTGAAGGTGCTCGTGTAGATACCATAGAGGTGTTTTTCGAGAGGAAGACACAAGTCGTGAAAGCTAGGATCTCCGTTGAGTTCGTGAAAGTCAAGACCAGAAAAGGTATAATTCTATTTCACCATAATCTGTCCAAGCTTATACATGATCCTGAGTTAGGGTTCCGAAATTTTTCGTTATATTTACGTTTAATCCGCTGCGTTTTATGCCTCGGAACCCAACAATGGCATCAGAGCTACGTGTATAAGGGATTGATTTGGTTACATGTTAACTGTATTTGATGCAAATATGCCTGTTTTGGTGACTGCCATGCTACTGCTTTGTTACTGCCATGCCTGTTTGAGACTGCCATGCTACTGCAATGTTATAATTTGTTATGGCATGATATGTGTGATGCACTGTATGTATGTGATACGAGATACAGTCATACGAAGGTCGTCAGAATCGTTCTGAAGCGTTTAAAAACATAACTGCATAAGATGCAATTTTCTGTGAATAGTTATTCTGCAGTGAATAGTGTTTTTCGACGGAGTCAGAATGGGTCGAATTTGCTCTTTCTGGAAAGGGAAAATCTCCACGAGCAAAAATCACTGCTTAGCCGTGACCTATGGTGTTTTTTGGCCATTTGACATCGGTAAGGACCTCAAAAACGCAGTTTTCTGTTTTGAGATCATAATTTTAAATTTTTGATAATTTTTTTATGATGCATGATGATATGATTATGCATTCTGAGATGTCAGTAATTGTTATGTGGGCATGGTGCTGGTTATGGCCTTAGACCCCTAGATTAATGGTTTTGGTTTTATAAATACGACTTGCATGTCGTTTTCTTCATTCTTGTAATTGCTGAACCTCGAATGTAACTCGAGTTTTCTTACGTAAGTACATTAGCTTAGGTTGTATTCAATTATTCCATGTAATGTACTTGAAGACAAATGATTATCCAAGAAGGATAGAAGGCAGCCATGGATGCAAGAAGAATGAAGACAAGCAACTGTATTTATGTTTTACCACCACCATAAATTGACTTTGATCCTTTCATTAGCTCGAAAGCATTACATAGGAAAGGGGTCATAACCAAGCACGTTTACATACTGCACTTTACATATTGATGTATGAGTGTATGTGTAGAGTAGAAGATGCATGCTTTAATTAGATTAATGATGTATGCATGTATTAAATACGTCACCCATGCCATGCTAAACAAGATAAAATTTCTGTAACGATTTAAGATTTTAAATTTAACAAACGATCATGAGATTCTTGTGTTTATGAAATATGGATTTTTAGAACATGGAATTAAATATGGATTTTTGATATCTATAACTGGGATTTTCTGACAAAAACGGATATGCGTATTCGTAAGGCTGATGGGTTTTAAGTGTGACCACTGGTATCCTCCATCTACCTGGGAAATGAATAATTTAAGATGTCAATTTGAAATATTTGGTTCAAGGAAAAATTGAGGATCTCTTCATGATGTGATCATGATCGTCGTAAATTTTCTAAATCTGAAAGGCATAGGTGTACTAACTTGTAACACTTAATTACTATGTAACTCAACTAGATAAAAGATAAAACAACAGCAAAAACAAGAGAAACTGAAGAAGCACATGGAATCAATCAACTGAAGAAATGGTAATGATACTTGGTAACTACAAGTAACTAATTTGGTTAATCAAAGATGCATAAGTGAGAAGAAGTTCAATTTCAGTATTGCTCATGCCCTAACTTATCTAATGGAGAATCAAATTAATGTCAAAGAAGTATCAAGAAGACCAAAGTGATTTCATGTAATGTATATCAACATCTGGATAATGTAAAGGTTAATCAACAAATGAGAGCTGACATTCAGAAGCAAGAACCCCTACAAGACTAGTCACTTATGAACCAGACCATTGCATCAAGTGTCAGGACATTGGAGGCAAATTCATGTCAGTAATAGAAGATCTCATTTGAATTGAGTGAGGAAAAGAAATTGAAGAAGCTAGGGAAACTTGCTCATAAAGGTTAATCCACAATTAGTCACTAAAGAAGGTCAACATTGGATGAGTGCATAGTTGCTAAGGCAAATGTCGATCCACAGCAGATCGAGATGCGGGTCGAGATTTATAATTGAAGTAAAACATTACAAGGAAAATCTCTATCCACGGCAGATCGAGATAGAGATCGAGATTTTCACAGATCGAGATCGAGATCGAGATTGTCAACCAAGATCGAGATCAAGATGGGTCCAGGCCTAGATCGAGATGCGGGTCGATATGTAGCATTTAATGTTCAAGGGACAAGTGGCTTATTGTGAACGGTTGATCCAGAGTGGTTGGAAAGTACTTTTTGTTGACGAGTCCTGATTGGGCCACGCACACAAAAAGGACAAGATCAAGTCTACACGACATTATAAAAGCAGCACTTTGTTTTATTTGTAAAAAGACTTTTTATCAATCTCTGTATTTTCTACAGTATAGTTTAAAAAGAGAGCATTTACTGTAAAAAGAAAGTGAGAGAGAATCAGTTGAGTCAAACCTTAATTGCTGTATTTATTGTTCAACTGATTATGATGCTTTTATGAATGTTGTAGCAAATTCTTCAATGAATATAAAGATATATTCTTGAAATTCTGTGTCATCATTTATTACCTGCATTTATATCATTTTCTCTCATTATTCAAAACAATTGTATTCACCCCCCCTCTACAATACTTTTGGACCTAACAATTGGTATCAGAGCTCCTGTTAAACACATCTAACAGAGATCCTACTGTGTTGTTTGAGTTGGTTCTTGAAAATCCCAGATCCATTTTTCTTGAAGTTTGTGCCGAAAGCTTTTATTTATTTCTTCTTGAAAAGTTCATAGATCTAAAAAGTTCTGAGTCATGGTGTAAGGAATATTTGTACAACATTACAAACGTTGTACCTTAGAGCTTTGTGGGTTTTCTTGTGGCCAAAAGTGAATCAACTGTTTGTCTAAACAAAAAGTACATATTCGAACTTCTGTCAACTAGAAAGTGGACAATCTTTTGTTTGGACTTGAAAAAGTGGTGGACCCTGCTACTGTTCCTGAGATTAGAACTAACTTGCTTGAATCTTAAGTGCAAAACCCATTGGATATTAAGTGTTGGATATTTAAAGTGAGATAATTAATTTTTCAAGTAAATACAATTTATTGTAATTTGAAAAGTGTATTATCTTAATTTTAAACTTTATTAAAATGGCCGCCGCACACAGATTTAAGATACCTCCGTTTGATGCACAACATTATGACGAATGGACAGGAAGGATGAAAGCCTACCTTGAATCAATAAACAAGGTATACTTGAGAATATTGGAGAACGGTCCATACATACCCATGAAAATTGAGCTAGAGCGAATGGAAGGAGGGATACTAATACCATCCCGGTCTATTCCTAAAGAGGAAATGGAGTTTTCAGACACAGATAAAGAGTTGGTTGGTATGGATGCGTCGTTATGCAACGTCATAATTGAATCCCTAAACTCAGAGTACTATGTTCAAATAAAGGGATTAAAAACAGCTAAAGCCATGTGGGATAAACTGGCTGTAGTGATGGAGGGGACCGAGGAAGTTAGAGATAATCACAAGCGCATTCTGATATCTGAATATGAATCGTTCAGATGCGAACGAGGAGAAAGTGTAGCGGATGTTTACAAACGTTACAGTAAATTGCTTATCGAGCTGAGTATAAGAGATAAAGTCTATCCACTGGCAGATTCAAATATCAAGTTTCTCTTGAATTTGCCTAAACATCTGGAACACATGATCACTGCCATTCGAGAGTCAAGAGACTTGAAAAATACTTCTCTCGAAAAGCTGTATGGTGTTTTAAAGACCTACGAGCTGGAGCAAGAACAAAATGACAAAAGAAGATCCTACAATAGTGGAGAATACAAAGCGGTAAGTGAATCTGGACTTGTAGTTGAAGAGTCTACTGCAAAGGCACTTGCAGCTGTCTCATTGAAAACTGCTAATCCTGAAAGGGTGATATTAGATATTGAAGATCCATCCGAAGAAAGTGAGGATGAATATTATACCCTTGAAGAGCTGGACAAATTAGAAGACAAGTCATATGCTTGTATTGCTCGAGAATTTGCTCATATCAGCTTCAGGAAGCCAAGAAAAAGTAAAGGACGATTTGGTAGTTCTTTCAGCCGAAGAAGCAGCAGCAGCAGCAGAGGTAGTAGTGTAAGTGGCCGGGGAAATTACAGCGGTCGAGGTAGCACATCTAGTAGTGGCTACAGACCTAACCTGGTAGACAAGAACAAGTTCAGATGCTTTAACTGCAATGAATTGGGACACTTTGCAACAGAGTGCAAGAAGCCCAAATACATTCATCCCAAGGAATCCTATGCTGATCTGAAAAAGAAATATGACGCCTTGGTTAGCAACCAACAGAAGGGAAGCCGGGCGTATGTTGTGACTGAAGGGAAGGGTTGGGACGAGTCTGATGAAGATGAAGATCAGGAGCTATGCAACTTCGCTTTAATGGCAAAATCTTCAGAATAATCAGAGGTACCAATTCTAACCGTAAATGAAATGTCTATTTCTGAGTACCAAAATGAATTAGCTGCCATGACTAAAGACATGTACAATCTCCAACTGAATCTAATCGCTGTTAATGAGGAAAATGCTAAACTCTCCCTTAAGAATAGACTTCTCGAGGCCAAGGTAGAGGAATTAGAATCAGGAGAAAGTAAAGAAAGGCAGTTAATGAATCAGGTAGACAATTTAGAACACAAGCTTAAGATTAGGGAAGACCTTAACGAAGAACTTAAGAATGAATTAGCTGAGCTTAAAATAACATGTCAATCTTTTAAAGAAGCCGCTAACAAGGTTTTTGTAGAAAGGGACATGTATATGAAACTGGCAGGCAAGAGTAAATATGAAAAAGTAAACATAGGACTTGACTACACACAGAAAAAGAAAAATAGGGCTGCTGAGTTGTTAGAGCCAGTGTTAGTCAAAGAAAATGTGCCTGAGGTTTTAGGGGATGTTAGAAAATCTATCTTTAAGCAGTTTGAGCCTAGGACAATAGATCCTGTTGCTGTTAAAATTGAACATGAGATTAAAATGGAAAAAGAGTCGGAAGAACAAGTAGTAAAACCTACAACTTCTAAGAGAGCGAGTAAGAGTGCTTATGCTAAGAGAGGTGTAGGAACCAAGGAGGCTAAGACGGTGTCATATAAACAATGGGTACCAGGGTCAGACCAAATGAAAACACCTGTAGAGGTAGTTAAAACTGAACCTGTATCTATATCTACATCTACACGAGCTAGGAAGGAATGCTATATTTGTAATCAAACTGATCATTTGTATTACTATTGCCCGTTCTATGTAGAGGAAGAAAAACCTGTTGGTTGTAATACCATGCCTGCAACTACTGCTTTGCCTAACATGTATGCAAATCATGCCAAATGCAATAATCCTAATTGTATGCCATGTGCTGTAAACATCATGCATGCTTATTTTAATTTGATGAATACTGCTAGTACATCTGGTGAACATACATCTAGTAGTGGTAAGAAAAAGCATGATGGGTCAAAGGCTAAGACTTCAAGTCCTCCTAAAGTTAGGAGTGACCAGTCTACTCCCAAACCTGACAAACCAGTCAAGGTTGACAAGGGAAAAGACAAAGTCAAGATGTATGTCCCTGATGGCAACAAGGCAAAGCCTTCTGTATCTGAAAAGAAAAAGAAAATTATTGATGCCGGGCCCAAACATCATTGGGTTCCGAAGAACACCTAATCTTTCTAGATTTGCAGGGCAGTGAACAGGAAAAGAGTAAAGTCATATGGGTGCTGGACAGTGGAGCATCGAGGCATATGACCGGCAATAAGTCCCTGCTAACAGATTTGGTGTTGAGAGCCGGCTCCGTGGTTACTTTTGGAGATAACAGCAAAGGTTACACCAGGGGATATGGCAAGATTGTTTGTGGAAATGTTATCATTAAGGACGTGTCTTTTGTGGAAGGATTGCGACATAATCTTCTTAGTGTTAGTCAGTTCACCGACAGGGGTTTTGACTTCAACTTTGGGAAGCATGATTGTTCGATTCGAAGCAAAAAGGATGGAAGCCTTGCTCTCAAAGGAGTAAGGAAGTCAAATTTGTTCATAGCCGACATGAATTCTGCTGATCAGTCTGAAGTCATGCGTTTCTACAGCAAGGCTTCTGCTGATGAAAGTTGGCTATGGCATAAAAGATTATCTCACCTGAACTTTAAAGCAATGAATAATCTCGTAAGGAGAGAATTGGTGAGAGGGCTGCCGCAGATGGAGTTTACTCCAGATGGACTCTGCGAAGCATGTGAGATGGGAAAATCGAAAAGAGCCTCGCATAAGGATAAGCAAGTGAATAGCATTACCGAGCCCCTACAACTACTTCACATGGATTTGTTTGGACCCGTTAATGTTATGTCAATGTCAAGGGAAAGATACGCGATGGTGATAGTCGATGACTTTTCCAAATACACATGGGTAAAGTTTGTGACATCGAAAGATGAAGTGCCACATGAGATCATTAGGCATGTACTGGTAATTGAAAACGTAGCAAGTCTGACTGTGAAGACTATCCGATCTGACAACGGGACAGAATTTAAGAATTCAGTATTAATGGATTTCTGCATATCTAAAGGGATCAGACGACAGTATTCAGCACCGAGAACACCGCAGCAGAATGGGGTGGTAGAAAGGAAGAATAGGACACTGGTTGAAGCAGCTAGGACAATGCTGTATGAGTCAAGACTTTCTTTGTATTTTTGGGCTGAAGTAGTTAGCGCGGCGTGTTATACACAGAACAGAACCCTGATTACAAAAGACTATAATGAGACGCCTTACTATCTGATGAATAAACGAAAACCATCTATCAAGTACTTTCACGTGTTTGGTGCCAAATGTTTTGTGTTAAGAGACAATGCACAACTTGGAAAGTTTGATGCCAAAGCAGATGAAGGGGTTTTCATTGGATATTCTCTTGAAGTTGTAGCAGCGTACAGGGTGTTTGTGCTTAATGATCGCAAGGTGGTTGAAAGCCTTAATGTCACATTCGACGACTCAAAGCTCCCTTCTATACAAAAAGAAGACAGTGAGCCCACTTCCCTAAGATTTGAAAATATGGATATTGATGAAGTGGATACAATTCCTGAGTCTGTAGTGCAGGGTAGTGATCCAATGATAAATAATGTAATTAATCAAGAGTCTAGTGTCTCGCCAATACAAAACACTAGGGCTGAGGGATCACCTTCCGTTAGACCTGGTACTAACTCAGGGGGAGTAAGTATGCACTCAGGGGGAGCAGCTCACTCAGGGGGAGCTAGTATTGGCTCAGGAGGAGCTAGTGGAAGTGCTTCTAGACAAAGTCACCTTCATTTACAAGATCAAGCTGAGTCATCAAGAACATTTGCTAGGGATCGTACTTGGAGCAAGGACCATCCGTTTGAGCTAATTATTGGTGATCCAGATGCCGGAGTGACTACTAGAGGAAAAGCTAGAGCTGAAATTGCCACTGAGAATGAATGTCTATACTCAGTGTTCCTTTCTCAATTGGAACCTAAAATGGTGGAAGAAGCCCTAGATGACGCTAATTGGGTGATTGCTATGGAAGAAGAACTCAATCAGTTTGAAAGGCAGAAGGTGTGGAAGCTGGTACCCAGACCAAAGAATAGATCTGTTGTTGGAACAAAATGGGTATTCAGAAACAAGCTGGATGAAAACGGACTTGTAACACGAAATAAAGCCCGCCTGGTTGCTAAGGGTTATACTCAAAGAGAAGGAATTGATTATGATGAAACCTACGCACCAGTAGCAAGGCTAGAGGCCGTAAGGATGTTCTTAGCATTCGCAGCACATCATGGTTTTAAAGTCTATCAGATGGATGTCAAGAGTGCATTCTTAAACGGTGAACTGGATGAAGAAGTGTATGTTGATCAACCTCCTGGGTTTGTCGACAGCAAATACTGTGATTATGTTTATCGCCTCTTCAAATCAGTCTATGGCCTTAAGCAGTCTCCGCGGAAGTGGTATGAAACTCTGTCAGACTTCTTACTAGAAAGTGATTTCACTAGAGGAGTAATCGACAAGACGCTTTTCAACAAGAAATGCAAAGATGATCTAATAATGATGCAAGTATATGTGGATGACATTATCTTTGGGTCTGCAAATGAGAAGCTGTGTGCTAAATTCGCAAAGTTAATGCAATCAAAGTATGAGATGAGCATGATGGGAGAGCTGACGTTCTTTCTCAGTATTCAAGTTAGTCAGAAGAAGGACAGGATATTTATCTGCCAGACCAAGTACATTCATGATCTATTAAAGAAGTATGGTCTCGAAGATGTATCACAAGCTAAGACTCCTATGGCAACAACCACGAAGCTTGACGAGGATAAAGCGGGAAAACCTGTAGACATCTCAAGCTATCGAGGTATGATCGGCTCTCTTTTGTATTTAACTGCTAGCAGACCTGATATTATGTTCTCTACATGCTTATGTGCAAGGTTCCAAGCGGATCCTAGAGAGTCACATCTCATAGCCGTAAAGCGTATTTTTAGGTATCTCAAGGGAACATCAAATCTTGGGATTTGGTACCCAAGAGATACAGGGTTTAATCTTGTTGGCTATTCGGATTCAGATTACGCAGGTTGTAGAATAGATAGGAAGAGCACTTCAGGAAGCTGTCAGTTTCTTGGAAGAAGGTTGGTGTCTTGGCAAAGCAAGAAATAACACACAGTATCTACCTCGACAGCTGAAGCAGAATATATTGCTGCTGGAAGCTGTGTGGCCCAGATACTGTGGATGAAAAACCAACTCAAGGACTACGGTGTGGAAGTATCTAAGATTCCTATCATGTGTGACAACACAAGTGCTATTGCAATGACCAACAATCCCGTGGATCACTCTAGGACTAAGCATATTGATATAAGGTATCATTTTATTAGAGAGCATGTAGAAAATGGAACTGTAGCGTTGCATTTTGTGTCTACTGAACGTCAAATAGCAGATATATTCACTAAACCTCTAGACGAATCAACATTTTCTAGATTGGTTGGTGAATTGGGGATGCTTAACACCTGTTAGTTTTGCTACCTATCTGTTATAATTAAGTTTGTGTACATATTATTGTGGTTCATGAATATTCATAATTAATAATGTGTACTTAACTTCAAAAATATATGTATTGCATGTCATAAGGGGAAGTTAGAAAGTTTCATGATGTGGCGCCCTCCCGACCCGGGGTCTAGATCGGGGCGTCACTGACACTCTATATGCATGCACCCTAAATAACAGTAATAGAAAATACGCATAAATATGACCCCGACTACTCGCCTGGACCTTTCAAGGTAATGGTATGAAACAAGCACACTACTACATTCATTTATATTTAAATTTACATCAACGAAAATAATATTACAACTCCTGAATCATCTCAAGATCTACTAATAAAAGTACAAGACTAAACAAAGTCTTTTCCTTCCAACTCGGCCTCGATCCTACCTGTTCCCTCTCAGCCAGCCTAGCAAAGTTCATGTAAGACATGTTCTTCCGAGCAGTCTGCTTAATACGGACCATGATTCTCAAAAGCTGTAGATGTTAGAAAATAAAAGAATGAGCTACAAAAGCTCAGCAAGTAACCATACTGGTTAAAAACAGTTCTACAGGCTTATATATATAATTTAAACAAAATCTTTTGCTCAAAACCATGCTTTAAATCATTACTGGACCTCATTGTCCCAAAATTGTAATTAACATACTAGTCAGGGTAATCATTACTCGCAAAACTTTCTTTTATAAAACTGCTTACAGGGTTAAACAATTTCAATAGCTGGTACAAAATAAACAAGAAGCTGGAAAGTAATAACCAGGTGTAAGTATAAAAGTAATCTGCAGGGTTAGCTGGATAACAGGAAATAATGTATAACAATTGAAACAAGGTCAACCCAAGATACGTCTGATAATTGAAGCTGTATGACAGGTTATAACAAGGCATTTCATTATTCATTACTAATCATTTCAAAGTCCATTTGTATAAAACTGTCCTTTCATTAGGACTGATTCTTTCAAAACATTTTTAAAACTGTCCTCTCATTAGGACCTTGCTTTTAAAATCATTTATAAAATTGTCCTTTCATTAGGACCTTTACTTTTCAAATCATTTATAAAACTGTCCTCTCATTAGGACCTTTTCTGTTTAAAACAATCATTTTGGTTGAAGTTTTCTCACAACGCCAGACAATACGGGTGATCAGCCACGTAAAGTCCCCATAACGGACTAAAGTCCCTCTGGACATAAGGAGTACTCATAAAGGCACTTATTGCCATTGGCCTTGGGCTATCTCATTATAGCCATTGACTATCTCATTATAGTCTACACATAAAAAGTGCTGGACCGGCGTCACTCGGCCTCTTACGCCTCCAACCTATAGGAATCCGCAGAAACCATTTTGATCGGAATTCCTATAATAACCAAAACCTTTCTTTTTAAAGTTACCAAATCATTTGATGAAAAAGACTTCTTGAAAGTCGGATTCCATATTTAAATCCATTTTTAATATCATTGAACAGAGGTAAAATTTATTCCAGGATAATTCTCAAAACAAGTTTCTGTTATAGTAAGGTAAGCTGGAATCATGAATTGGGAATTCAAAACCAAGCTAAGTTGTAAAGTTAGGTTGCAAGGTCAATTCACAGGATAGTAAAGTGTTTTGAAAACAGTTGCAAGGCATTTATTCATGACAGTAGTTAGGCAATAGTAAAATGGTAAGTTCAGAATTAAAGTTTAAGGAAACGTAGTTAAGGAAAATGGTAACAGCTTAAGTCACAGTTCAATGTCACTGGTTTAAGATTTTTAAGACTAGTTTATAAGTTGTAGATAACAGTTCAGGGATTGAAAAGTTTAAAGTGAAATTGAATCTGACATAAGGTTGCAGTTTAAATAAAGCAATTAAAGTAGGACATGATATAGTTTAAAACAGTTGAAACAAGGTATTATAGTTGCAGGGTCATAAAGTAGTTTATAAAACAGTATTTAAGTTGAAAGAGATTAGGCAGTAGTTACTTGCCTCAAACAAGGAATGCTACAGCTGTGGAACAGGTAGATCGCCTACACTAGACACTAACTCTCTACTTTAGCCTTTCCTTTGTCCTTCACCTCAATATCCTTCGTAGCTACACAAAAATAATACTATTTTCAGAATCTTATAAACTCTCGACGTCCTCTTTAACGTCTAACTATTCTACCCTTTCGATAATGCAACCCTTAAACACATATATCATCCACTATAGACATATTCTACTAAAATCACTTCTACACTGGCAAACGAGTATCACATAGACAATTAGATCATCTACAATATTCCTGACTGATAGTCATTCCTATACAGAAGTGGTGTGCCAATAATGTTTTACAAAATCATTTTAGTTTTTAGAAAATTTGGCAGCACTTCCTCTGTAATTGGAGCTATCCGTCGGAATACAACCGACCCAAACAATCATTCAATCATACATAATCAATCCCAAACCACTTTAACTAGGCAAGTAAATATGCACAAATAGTATTCGAATAAATCACGAAAACTATCAATTTCCAGACTAACTTGCAATCCATGTACTAGCTTATATATATATAGTTAACTTCGACTCAACAAAACTCATCACATTTGAAATTAATCCATAAATCTTAATTCAAGCATAATTAGTCCACATATGCAACAATCCCAAGTACTCAAGCAATTATTACATAACATCAAACCTCATATTATAATCATAAAATTTTATTTTCGAATATAATTATATGCATAATTATTATATATTCGCAATTTCATTAAAAAAATAGAATTTAACCTTAATACAATTTATTCCAATAAATGTAGCTCCACTAACTTGATATCTTCCAAATTAAGCTTAAGGCACATTACTACTAGCCGGAAAACATGCATACATACTTGGAAAAAAATCAAGTCCTCGCCGGAAAATTACCAATCAAATCGGAAAAAAAAATGGAAAACGAGCTATAATTTTACATGCAATATAATTAAATTACAACCCAAGCTGCACAATTACATCTTTACTTATTAATTAAAACCATAGCTCATTTCCCGAACCAAAACACGAAGCCATCACCGGAAAATCCTTATATAACTCGGAAATCACAACACCAATCGAGGCTATAGCATGCAGCAATCAAAACAGCTACAACTAGTACTAAAATTATACAAGGGCTCAAGATACATCATCGCCGTGGTCACTAACTCACCGAGTTCATCGTTGGTGACTCGGTTCCGGTGGAGTGCCGGAATTTGCTCCGGTTTCTCTACACCAGCCCCGATTAATCTTTTTAACACAATCTAAGGCATAGTCGAGGGTTAGGAACAAAGATTTATCACTTAACAAGGCTTGCATGCAACTCTAAATACATACACATACACGGTACCATATATATACATGCATTCGAAGCTAGCAATGAAGACTACAACCAAGATTACTGGGTTGGTAGCGAAACTACCACGATTACCACTTAATATAGCAACAAAAGGAAGAAATCGCAGCAAGAGGTAATAGAGAGCACAAGGAAATGACCTGATGTCAATAATACAGGGCAAAGAAGAAGAAGTGGGCGGTGGGTGGTGTTTTATAAAGCTAGGGGCAAACTGGTAAATTCACCTTGCTGTTTTTCTGGAATTACTCAATTAATAAATCGAATTTTGGAGAAATATGGTTATAAAAATAAGTTTTATATTTTTAAAATTAAGATCATGAATTTAGAAGCTTCCCCATATTTTTGAAATATTTTTATGATGAATAAATAATTAAATAAAAATCTCTGAAGTTTTAGCACAGCAATAGAAAATAAGAGTAAAAAAAATCTTTAAAAATACAATTGGGCTCGAATAAAATAAACTTTTATTTTTCAAAAGTCTCAAAATATTTAAGAAACATTTTGGAAAAGATTTCATGATTTTTGGACATTCCAATAATTAAATATGGAATTTAGAAGAGTAATATCTCTAGAATAAAACAGGAATGAAAGATTTATATAAAATCACTTAGACTAGAATTAAATACATCACCATTTTTAGAAAGTCTCTAAAATCACATAGGAACTACATATAAAATTTCTTAATTATTGGACACACCAATAATTTTATAAAAATCAAACAGTTACTCAATTAAGCATGAAAAATCAATTAATCACTTGATTAAAACACTTAAGCATAATACAGTCAAACGGGCAGTCAACTGGACATAACAAATGACCACATATCATATCTTAACACATTAAAACACATAAATCATATACTCCATATTATTCAAATAGATTTAATTACCTCGATCGTTACACATGACATTAATCTTATGATGATCTGTGTATCCATATGATTAATGTCTAATAATGTGATAGGATTTAATGCTAGACTTAATTTTGTAATGCATGGTTTAATTGCTAAATTCCCTGTCATTTCAAAATTGTAAGTTTCAAAGGCAAATCTCGATCTGGTTCTGGATCGAGATCGAGATTGACTTGCAAAAATTGCTTAAAAACTGTTAAGGTACATCTCGATCTATCCACATCGAGATCGACATCGAGATGTAGATCGAGATGCGGATTGAGATCGACATCGAGATCGACATCAAGATGTAGATCAAGATGCGGATCTAGATCGACATCAAGATCGACTTTGAGATGAAGATCGAGATGTGGATCTCGAGATCGAGATGTGACTTGTCTCTTCAGTTACTTTCTTTTTAGGCGTGCAAGTATATAATATAGCATTATATAGTCTGTTCATTATTTCTATTAACCTTCTCTCTCTCACTAGTTCAAAAAGCTGAAGCAAATACACACGCATATACATACATTCACAGCATCCTCTTCCTTGCCATAACACCAAGTTTTTCTTGTGATTTTCTTAAACAAAAATCACTAACTGTTACTTGAAAACATTAATCAGTAAAACAAAACTCTGCCAAAATTTTGTTTTTCATTTTTTTGTTCTCAAGTGGCATAGTTGTGTGTGTTCTGATCAATCCATAAAGTACCAAGTAACCGCCCTGTTTTGTATTTTTCCGAGATACTCGCATTTTTCAAAACAAAATGACTGTTCACTTTAATTTCCTAAAGCTAAACCGTCAATCATTAGTGGGAGTTAAGCGATCATTAGTGGGGAGTTAAGTGGTCATTAGTGGGGAGTTTTATTACGTGGGTAATTAGTGGAGTTCGTGTACGTTTTTTTTGTGTGTTTAAATTTAGAACTTGTTCTCTAAAATTTTCATTGCAAAATCTTTACAAAACATTTCTCTTCTCAAACACAAATATTAAATGGCCAACCCAAATTTCACAATTCCCAAAACCAACTTTGTTAATCTCTCTGCTGATCGAGCAACCGGTAGATTCATTCACTACCAGTTCTGGATTGAGTCCCTCAACAACACATCCATAATAAGTCATGCCTTAACCACCTCTCCCATCCTGAATGTTGAAGCCCTTCAAGCTGCTTACTCAACATTAGAGATTCAGGGTGGTAAAGCAAATCCAACAGGCTTATCCTTCACTATCAGTGGTGCAAAATATGAGGTCAGTCTGCAGAAGTTCAATGAGATTCTTGGGCTTCCTTCAGAAAATTTTGCTCCGGAACCCACTATGGAAGAAATGTTGCAATTATTCACCGAGATAGGTTGTCGTCCTCCCACGGGTCCTATCAAGGTAACAAAGGTTCACACAGGTATGTTACCAACTGAGTGGGATTATGTAGTTCAGGCCATTCAACGCTGCATGTTCCCAAAGGACAAAGACTACAGGCCAATGAACAACAGCTGTCGAGTAATTCTATATGGAGTGGCAAATAACAGAAGAGTGAATGTGGGCAAACATCTGTTGATTCAGTTGCTTGAGAGGTGGGCACTGGAAAAGAATGCATCTCGGAATCCGGAAGATGGACCAGTCAAATGTTGGATGCCAAGATTTCTTCAGATGGTTCTGGATGACGTTCTTTCAGAGGAGCACAGAAGAATATTTCAAGGCTCTGAAAGGATGGCATGTTTTGATATGACCTTAAAGAGTATCTCCACCATGGAAACCCAGCAAAAGTCCAGACTTTTTGAGTTGCGCCTGACTCCGTACTTCCAGGATCTGCAAGATGAATATGCTAGGAGGCATGCTTCTCAGTTTACCGCAGTAGAAGCGGAAGGTAGTGGCAACGAAGCTGCTGGTGGAGATCAAGTGTCTGGAAATTTGGGAGAAGCAGGTATGGATGTTGAAATGGCTGAAGCAAATGTTGCAGAAGCTGGAGCTGACAAGGATGAAGATCCTCTGAGTCAGGTACCTATTCTTGCTGATCTTGATCAAATTTCAATTCAACCAACCCCTGTTTTCTACAGCCGTGGGCCTGATAACCCCCAGGCTCTATCCCAGGCTGCAAGCCCTTCTGTTCGTAAACATTCAGCCAGCCCTAAAACTGGTGATAAAAGGAAGGCAAGCCCATCTAAGTCGAGTGAATCGAGTGGAGGGAGTGTAGGAGTTGAGAGAGTAGTAAAATCAGCAGCTCTGCCACTCTCAAAGAAGCTAAAGATGGATTCTATCCCAGTGGCAACTGCGAAACCTGTTAGGGATAGTTCACCTCTCACAGCCACCACACCTCACGCTGGTGGCTCACCTCTCCTAAATATTCCAACACATTCGCACTTGCCTAGGCATGTTGGTGAGAGTCAAGGAGGGGGTCCAGCTCAACAGCCAATAGGAGCTGGCCCTACCTCCCCTGAGTTGTCCGCTCAGGGCTCTTTGAGAAATTTCTCGGAAGGGGAATGACAAACTGAGACTAGCTCTTCTGATGCTAGAATCTCAGGAAGTGTATATGTGGAAGAGTCTGTCGAATCCAGTACGGATGACTCTTCCTCATCTAAATCAGAAAACAAGTTGCTCGCAGAGCAACGACATCTGGTGACTGGTGGGTCTACGCCTCCAGAACAGCCCAGCGAACCAGAAAAGGTTCTTGGTGAACAAGGGGATGACATGGTCATAATGCCATCTCCTAACGTAGACACAGCGTTTAAAGGTTCAGTCTCACTGACCGATATCGCCGACCAACTCACCACTAGTCCTCAGCGACTAGTAGATGAGGCTCTAGTTCTGTTAGGCTCTAAACACGAGAGCGAGACAGGGAGAGTAGATCCCTTCTCTTTAGGGATCTTGAGTGAAACAGAACCCGACGAGAGTAAACAGTTTAACCCAAGCCAAACACCGTCCCCTAAATTGCAGGATCTAGTGAAGAAGGTGGAGGCTTTGGAGGCTGGAGTTGCTGGTGTTACTGCTGCTGTCTCTTCTCACTCTGGAAGATTGGAGGTTGGAGCACAGTTCATGGAGAACCTGATTGCCGTCCAAAATCAAATGATTGACAAGATAAACAATCTTGGATTGGTACAAGTGGAGGTTGGGCGGTCAGTCGATGATGTCACTCATGGCATGTCTCAGGTCTGGTCGAAGCTGAATGAACTACTTGATGCTGTCTTTGGACGTAACAGGGCTGGACCTGGTCCTTCAACCGGCGGTGGTGGTGACGATAAAAATGATGATGATGCTCCTGATGAGGATAACCCACCTAAGGGGGAGAAGGAGGATCAGGGTCTGAAAAAGCTGATTAGTAAGGGTCCGGTGATCGAGTCCGCAAACAAATCTGGTGAAAAGGTGGAGGAGGCTCAACCGGCTCTTAAAGACAAAGGCAAGCAGAAGATGGTAGTTGAAGAAGCAGGAGCTGAGAAAGAAACACCTCGCGTCGATGTATTTATGGGAGACTTTATTGAAGATTCTGATGAGGATGAGATGGATGTAGAAGCCTTAGTGGCAAGGAGGTCAAGACTCGAGCAACGGGCAAGAGAGTGGGAACAAGAAAGAGGTCTAAATCCTGGCGGATCTGGCGCAGGAGTTGCAGGTGATGCAGGAGACCACTCGGTTGCTGACGAGCATGTGCCGGAAGAAGAAATTGATGAAGTAGCGAAAGAAGCGGAGATGCAAGAAGAGATTTTTAGGGAAGCCAGAAAAAGAGTGAATGAAGAAGTGCTTCAAGGAATAGTGGAAAAGGAACTAATGGCAAAGGAGAAGAGAGCGGCTCAGAAAACTCAGCATGAGTATGAAATGAAAAAGATCACAGATCCTAAGGTCCAGGCTGACATAAGGAGGGAAGGTCCCGAGTGGGACAAGGCTAGAGAAGCCTTAGCTGGACCAAGAGCCTATGCTCCTGACTCAGAAAGATTGAGTTTCCTTCTCCACAAGCTAGAAAATCTAAACCCTGGGCTTCTGAACTATCTAAACTGTATAAGACAAGGATGCACCTCTGTTCAAGTTATATTCAAGGAGAAAGCATGGAGTCTGATGATTACTTGGGCACCCATAACAAGAATCGAGCCGTGTATGGTTGATGAAGCATTCTTCCATGCAAGGGGTGCTAGTGAACTGGTAGAATATGCTCACAAGATAGACACCTCTGTCAAGACTAGAGTGCTGTTTAAAGAGAAACTATTGAAGATGGCTGAAGACAGAGGGGTTGACATTATTCTAAATCCCTATCAAATCAGATACGTCCATGACAAGGTCTTGAGGATCGTAAATCTACATGACTCGAAACTGACCCCGAGCGAAAATGTACTAAAGGCAGTTGCAAAGCTAGTCCTCACAAAGGGTTTTCTAACAAAGGAAAAGAAGCTGGTGGCTAAGGACTTGGAGAAGTTGATAAGAAGGCAAGATGTTAGATACAAGTTGCCTGAAGCCAAACTACCAGTGGTTAAGAAAGAGCCTGAAGACTATGCATTCGAGCAGCAAGAAGAGGCAATAAAGGAGCATGTGCAGAGATACGGAGATCTAAGATTAGACATTCCTGAAGAAGGAGAAATAAGGGAGGAAGCTGATGCAGTGGTTGGTGCAAACGTCAAGCTTGTCAAAAGCAAAGTTGAGAATGAGAATGACCTGCTGATCTATACAGACAAGCATCAGGTGGAAACCGTCATTGAGCTCAAGTACGACATCTTTGCAGAACACAGTCACGAAACACTGTGTATCATAAGGGAATTGATTGATGAGATGGATGATGTTGATGAGTTTGATCAGGACTATCTAAGGGTCACGTTTGAGAACTTCTGTAAGAGAAGACAACAGCTTGATATTCAGAGGCTACAGCAATGCACCATCGCTATTGTCATTGGATACTCTAAGCAGCTGGTCATAAGGAAGAAAGGGGAAAAGGGGTATCCTGACAAAGTAACTAAGCTGAGGTTTGAAGACATTCCCACGAAGCTTACCACTCGTAGCATGGTTGAGAGGTGGTTGAGGTTGTTTCAAGATTATAAGATCAGAAATCATGTGGAAGCAGAAGGACTTAATCTTCTCAAGAAAAGAATGGATGAAGTCTGCAACCCTGAGTTCATGAAGAAAGAAAAGGCAGCCAAGAAGAAAGCTCGTGAAGAAGAGGAGCGCAAGAAATCGAGATTTTAATGTATTAAGCTTGTAATGTTTCTTTGCGTTGTAATTTGTTTTCTTGTTTTCCTAAATTGTAAGTACATTATCTGTTTTCTTGTGTAGTGTAAGGTAGAAGTTAGTTAGCTAAGTGTCTTGAAACTGGTTTATATTAGGCGTCAATTATTTCGCGAAGTTCGGCGGTGGTAATACTGCTAAAAGGACTTCAGAAGGATAATTGAAGATTGAGTGGACCGTGCTCTTAAGTACTTAGAGAAAATCTCTAGAAGAGCATGAAGCCATTTGATCGAGCCAACAGGTGTCCAATTTTGGCACTTGAAGTATCAATGATAGACATGAAGCTAGTTAATCAAGCCAAGCATTATGCAAGTTGACATGATCGTTTATGAATTTTAGTTTATCTTTTTCAGTCCCTGGTTAGTTGAGTTATCCTCATTGTGAATTTGGTTGTCATTGTTAGACAATCAAATAGGGGGAGATTGAAAGGCATAGGTGTACTAACTTGTAACACTTAATTACTATGTAACTCAACTAGGTAAAAGATAAAACAACAGCAAAAACAAGAGAAACTGAAGAAGTACATGGAATCAATCAACTGAAGAAATGGTAATGATACTTGGTAACTACAAGTAACTAATTTGGTTAATCAAGGATGCATAAGTGAGAAGAAGTTCAATTTCAGTATTGCTCATGCCCTAACTTATCTAATGGAGAATCAAATTAATGTCAAAGAAGTATCAAGAAGACCAAAGTGATTTCATGTAATGTTATCAACATCTGGATAATGTAAAGGTTAATCAACAAATGAGAGCTGACATTCAGAAGCAAGAACCCCTACAAGACTAGTCACTTATGAACCAGACCATTGCATCAAGTGTCAGGACATTGGAGGCAAGTTCATGTCAGTAATAGAAGATCTCATTTGAATTGAGTGAGGAAAAGAAATTGAAGAAGCTAGGGAAACTTGCTCATAAAGGTTAATCCACAATTAGTCACTAAAGAAGGTCAACATTGGATGAGTGCATAGTTGCTAAGGCAAATGTCGATCCACAGCAGATCGAGATGCGGGTCGAGATTTATAATTGAAGTAAAACATTACAAGGAAAATCTCTATCCACGGCAGATCGAGATAGAGATCGAGATTTTCACAGATCGAGATCGAGATCGAGATTGTCAACCAAGATCGAGATCAAGATGGGTCCAGGCCTAGATCGAGATGCGGGTCGATATGTAGCATTTAATGTTCAAGGGACAAGTGGCTTATTGTGAACGGTTGATCCAGAGTGGTTGGAAAGTACTTTTTGTTGACGAGTCCTGATTGGGCCACGTACACAAAAAGGACAAGATCAAGTCTACACGACATTATAAAAGCAGCACTTTGTTTTATTTGTAAAAAGACTTTTTAGCAATCTCTGTATTTTCTACAGTATAGTTTAAAAAGAGAGCATTTACTGTAAAAAGAAAGTGAGAGAGAATCAGTTGAATCAAGCCTTAATTGCTGTATTTATTGTTCAACTGATTATGATGCTTTTATGAATGTTGTAGCAAATTCTTCAATGAATATAAAGATATATTCTTGAAATTCTGTGTCATCATTTATTACCTGCATTTGTATCATTTTCTCTCATTATTCAAAACAATTGTATTCACCCCCCCCCCCTCTACAATACTTTTGGACCTAACAAAATCCCTTAACAAAATATTAAGTTTTACTCAAATGCTTTCCAATGAATGAACACTCATCGAATCCTAGATCGATTAGGGGAAAGACTGTCAGTGGCAGGGGACTCCTATCTATCGTGGTGAAATGCGACGAATATAAACGGTTATATTCGGACGCTGTATCATTGGGTCTAACTTAACTGAGTCGTCATAATAAGCTGAAAATAAACGGTTATATTCAACCATTATGAACTTAGAAGCATAGAGTTTGGTTAAAAGTCTATTAGATAGATAAGATCAATCGTTGTTCACCAACCTATCCAAGAATTATATATGATATAATTGACAACTGTTGTCTACCTAAATAATCATTTTTAAAGACTTCCAGTGGTTGACTTTGGACATGACGAAATATGGATCTTGGCTCACTAGAAAGAATTATGGGATATACTTTCCAAATTAATAGTAAGGGCTATTAATTTGATAAAAATAGTGGGAGATATATTATGAATATATCATAATCATTTGAACATAATAAATAACTCAGACAATCTAATGTTTATTTTGTGCTTTTATCATTGTAGATACCAAGTAATGGCAAACAACACAAACACACTATCCGTACGATCAGTCCTTGAGAAGGATAAGCTGACAGGAGGAAACAACTTCCTAGACTGGCAGAGGAATTTGAGGATCGTCCTCAGACAGGAGCGCAAGCTTCATGTCATTGATATTCCTTCGGCAGGTCTCCTTCCTGAGGGCGCTACTGTTGAGGAATGAGCGGCCCACACAAAGGATGAGAATGATGCAAATGATATTGCATGTCTTATGTTGGCAAGTATGAGTGCTGAGCTTCAAAGACAGCATGTGCATATGGATGCATATACTATCAATGAACACTTGTAAAGCATGTTTGCAAGCCAAACTCATCAAGAAAGGTTCAACACAAGTAAGTCACTTTTTAATTACAAACAAGGGGCAAGTGAACCAGTTGGCCCACATGTTCTGAAGATGATTGGTTACATTGAGTACCTTGAAACTTTGGTTTCCCGATTATTCAGGAAATTGTTATTGACCTAATCATGAATTCTTTGAATAACAAATTCACTCAATTTGTTATAAACTACAATATGAATGAATTTGACAAAACACCTACTGAATTGTTGGCTATGTTGAGAACATATGAGACCAACATGAAGACGGCTGAACCTGTTCCCATACTGATGGTGGGCAATAAAGGTAAGGCCAAAGGGAAAGGCAAATGGAAGGGTAAGAAGAAGACAGGTTCTGATTCTACACCCAAGCCAAAGTCAGGTCTTAAATAGGCTTTAAAGCCTAAAGGTGGGGTCGCTAAGGGTGAATGTCACTACTGTAAGAAAACTGGTCACTGGAAGAGAAACTGTTCAGTTTACTTGGATGATCTGAAGAAGAAGAGGGCTGAGCAAACTTCTAATTCAGGTATATATGTTATAGAAGTCAATTTGTCTATTTCTACATCTTGGGTATTGGATACTGGATGTGTTTCTCACATTTGTATAAATGTGTAGGAAATGCAAAGAAGTAGGACATTGGCTAAAGGAGAAATGGACCTACGAGTTGGCAATGGATCAAGAGTTGCTGCTTTAGCTGTAGGAACCTATTATTTATCTTTGCCCTCTGGGCTAGTTTTAGAACTGGAGAATTGTTATTACGTGTCTACGATTCGCAGAAACATTATTTCTGTTTCTTGTTTGGACAAGAAAGGTTTTTCGTTTACAATAAAGAACAACAGTTGCTCTTTTGCTTTGAATGATTTAACATATGGTGTTGCGCGTTTGTTTAATGCTTTATATGTTCTTGACTTAGATAATCCTGTCTGTAATATAGAAAACAAACGACTTAAAATTAATGACTCAAATCAAACATACCTCTGGCATTGTCGTCTAGGCCATATAAATGAGAAGCGCATATCCAAATTACATAAGGATGGATACTTGGATAAGTTTGATTTTGAATCATACCAAGAATGCGAATCTTGTTTGCTTGGTAAAATGACTAAAGCCCCTTTCACTGGTAAGGGTCAAAGGGCCACTGAACGTCTGGAGCTAATACATAGTGATGTATGTGGCCCAATGCGTGTGATGGCTAGAGGAGGCTACTACTACTTCATAACATTTACTGATGATTTCAGTAGATATGGATATGTATATCTTATGAAGAATAAATCCGATTCTTTTGAAAAGTTCAAAGAATACAAGGCTGAAGTAGAGAAGTAAATTGGCGGAGGTGCAAGTATTAAAATCTTACGATCTGATCGTGGAGGAGAATACTTGAGCACAGAATTTAAAGATTATTTAAAAGAGTGTGGTATTGTATCACAACTCACTCTGTCAGGTACACCTCAATGGAATGGAGTTTCAGAGAGGAGAAATCGCACATTGTTGGACATGGTGCGATCGATGATGAGTCATGCAGATCTTCCAATTAGTTTCTGGGGTTACGCTCTAGAAACAGCGACTTTCACACTTAACCGTGTTCCTACTAAGAAGGTTCAAAAGACTCCATATGAGATATGGGAGAAGAAACGGTTAGGCATGAGCTTTATGAAAGTTTGGGGATGCAAGGCGTTTGTGAAGCGTCAAGTATCTGACAAGCTTGGACCTAAATCTGAAGAGTGCACTTTTGTGAGATACCCTAGTGAAACAAAGGCGTATTATTTCTATAGTCCTTCTGAGCAGAAAGTGTTCATTGCTCGAGATGCTGTTTTCATGGAAAGAGATTTTGTTTCCAAAAGAAACAGTGAGAGAACTATAGACCTTGATCAAGATCGAGAACCACAAAATAGCATTGAACCTGAAGTGGAACAAGAGCAGGATAATGATAATGCTCAACAAACACAGGTTGTTCGTAGAACTGGTAGAATTCGCTATGAGCCAGAGAGATATGGATTTCTCTTGACTCAATGTGGTGATTTGATGCTCATAGATGAAGATGAGCCTCTCACATACCAAGATGCTATGAACAGTCCAGACTCTAAGAGATGGCTAGAAGCCATGAAATCCGAGATGGATTCCATGTACGAAAACCAAGTATGGACTTTGGTTAATCCACCTGAAGGGGTAAAACCCATAGGGTGCAAATGGTTTTTCAAGAAGAAAACTGACATGGATGGAAATGTTCAGACCTATAAAGCAAGGCTGGTTGCAAAAGGTTTCAAACAAATTCATGGTATTGACTATGATAAAACTTTGTCACCAGTGGCTATGGTCAAGTCCATAAGGATTTTGCTTGCTATTGCAGCATTCCATGATTATGAAATCTGGCAAATGGATGTCAAAATAGCCTTCCTTAATGGAAGCCTTGAAGAGGATGTGGATGTGTACATGACACAACCTGAAGGTTTTGTCGATCCAAGGAATGTTAGCAAGGTATGTAAATTACGTCGATCCATTTATGGATTGAAGCAAGCCTCTAGGAGATGGAATATCCGTTTTGATGAAACAGTCAAGGAGTATGGCTTTGTTCAAAACGAAGATGAACCTTGTGTTTACAAGAAGGTTAGTGGGAGCCATGTGGCATTCATAGTACTATATGTTGATGACATACTACTAATGGGGAATGGCATACCTTCTCTTAAGGCTGTTAAGACTTGGTTAGGGAGCAACTTCTCTATAAAAGACTTAGAAGATGCGTCCTACATTCTAGGAATGAGGATCTATAGGGATAGATCTAGAAGGATGATCGGTCTAAGTCAGAGTACATACATCGATAAGGTTTTGCATCATTTTTGTATGCAAAATGCAAAAAAGGGATATGTCCCCGTGTCTCAAGGGATAACGATCTCTAAAGATCAGTGTCCGAAATCATTGGATGAGAAGGATCACATGAGTAAGGTTCCATATGCCTCAGCAATTAGATCCATCATGTATGCAATGGTATGTACTCGCCCAGATTTTCGTATGCTTTAAGCATGACGAGCAGATACCAATCTAATCCAGGTGAAGGTCACTGGACGGCTGTCAAGAATATTCTAAAGTACTTGAAAATGACTAAAGATTCATTCTTGGTGTATGGAGGAGAGGAGAAACTGGTTGTAAAAGGTTACACCGATGCAAGTTTCCAAACAGACAGGGATGATACTGTATCACAGTCTGGTTTTGTGTTTTGTGTAAATGGAGGTGCTGTAAGTTGGAAGAGTTCAAAGCAAGAAACAGTAGCTGATTCTACAATGGAGGCTGAGTACAATGCAGCTTGTGAAGCAGCTAAGGAAGCAGTTTGGATTCGAAAATTCATTACTAATTTGGGAGTGGTTCCATCGATCGCAGATCCCATTGATCTATACTGCGATAATAATGGAGCCATTGCATAAGCTAAAGAACCTAGAGCTCACTCCCGAACCAAACATATACTTAGGAGATATCATCTTATTCGAGAGATTAATGAAAGGGGTGACATACACATATGTAAAGTGCACACAAATGATAACATTGCAGACCCACTGACCAAAGGCTTGTCGTAGACGAAGCACGACGGTCACACTAGTTCTATGGGTATTATATACATGGGTGATTGACTCTAGTGTAAGTGGGAGATTGTTAGTGTAGGTACCCTAGAGGCAATACAATATTTCTTTTTGATAGACCTTTATGTCATTTGATTATTCAATAAACGTATTTATTATGACTTTAATTACTGCGATAAATTTGTTAGCATAATAAATGTCCTTAGAATCATGATACACATTGTGTATATTTTAGTACATGACTTGAACTTGAGATTATATAATATATCATATTCTTAAAGGTCCCTAGTCGAGTATTATTATTATAGGACAATAATGATACATAAATAGACTAGTATGTTGTTTAACTAATAACTACATCTCATTGGTTATATGTATGGGGATACTAAAGTCAATACATAGGTAAATGTAGGAGTACATGATACTGGACAGACCCACAGTGAGATTCTTCATGTTTAATAAAGTCATAAGAAAGACTCACAGTGATAATGGTGTAATGATCCTTTGACTTGAGATCATTATATTTCTATACGAGGATTAATATACTTTGACTACATTAAAAGTTGCCTTTGACCGGGTGATGATAAAAGTGGACATCGGGTATATCATGAGTCGTATGAGAAATATGAATGATAGATAAAGAATTTAACCCTCCTATAATTAGGAGAGAGATAATTGGCCTCTTGATTGAGTGAGACTATAAAATGCATGGCCGTGCTCAAATAATGATTTATTTTTCATAGTCTACTCATGGATCAAGTAAACCCGGATTAAATGTTGTAGAGGATGACTAAATACATGCCTCGAATTTAATCTATAATATATTTGGTTAAAGGGATTATATTACACGGAAACATTAATCACGAAAGGTTTTATCGAATCACGATTTAATTATTATTTAATTGGGTAACAATGATGTATTAGTAGATACCGTTCATTGTTTATAATTTTATTGGAGAATAAAATTATTACCAATTAAATAATAGCCTATAGGGTCACACACATAGAGCACTTAGAGGAATAGTTAATTTAAATTATAAATTTAAATTAATTGATGATTATTTGAATTTTATTATATTAATTAAGTGAGACTTAATTAATTGAGATAATATAAATTCAAATTAGAGGAGTATTTCTGCCCATAATAATTAAGTATGACTTAGTTATTAATTAAATAATAGAAATTCGTTTTTATTATTTAATCATATACCTACATGAGTTAGGTTTTGCTATTATGGGTTGCTGTTATGGGCCTATTAACCAGCCATTATAAATAGATAATGTAGGGTTAATAGGTCATTACGTTTTTGGAGAAACAAACTCTAGAGGCAGCAGGCAGCAGCAAGGCAGTGTTAAGGCAGAAGGAACAAACTCGAAATTGTCAAAGGGAGGCTAGTACATCCATTCCGCAATCAAGATCGTGAGACGTTCTTGAAGGTGCTCGTGTGGATACCATAGAGGTGTTTTTCGAGAGGAAGACACAAGTCGTGAAAGCTAGGATCTCCGTTGAGTTAATGAAAGTCAAGACCAGAAAAGGTATAATTCTATTTCACCATAATCTGTCCAAGCTTATACATGATCCTGAGTTAGGGTTCCAAAACTTTTCGTTATATTTACGTTTAATCCGCTGCGTTTTATGCCTCGAAACCCAACAGTTCAGCCCTTGGAATTTCTCGCCTCCTCTCTCGAGGGGTTCCATCTAATTAGGGGTTTCACACCTAGGGATCGGCCTTACTTCCTGCCGACCTAAACTTTTCTTTAACTCCTTGAGTTCAGCCTCATATGAAGCGATTTTATCCTCAAATGTCCTACGGGACTGTGAATGTCAACTTATCATGGGTTTCTTACTAGACCTCTTTCTTCTAGGATTGACATCAGTGCCTTCAGAGCTTTCATCATCATTGGAGTATGGTCCTGAGAAATCGCGGATTCCTTCTCTACGCCTACAGTTTTGTGAGGGTTTCAACCCACGGATGTAAGGAGGGGGATAAGCTTGGGAGAGTCCAAGCCTAGGTTGGACAACAGTGCTACTAGGAATAACAATAGTGGAAATTTCTGCGTGAGGAGGAGCAGTGGCAATAAAGGGAGTTTGAGTTACCTGGGATAAAGGGTTGGATCCATGGATGACATCCTCAGGATTAATTGAATGGATGATTTCACTGAATAGACCTAGCCTTTGAGTGCTGGGGCCTTGAGTTCCAGCAGGAATAGTTGCGGTAACGGGGACTTCGGTGATTTGAGTTCCATCCGGTGGAATCACACTAGTGAGGTCTCCCGTAGAAGGAATCACAGCGATCGAGTCTCCCGTAGAAGGAATCACAGCGGTCGGGTCTCTTGTAGAAGGGACGATATCTCCATCAATTCTTCGTGTTCTCGCCATGGTTAATGTTGTCTTCCAATAGACGGCGCCAAATGTTATGGATTAAAAACTAGAGTGTATTAATTGTGATGTATATCAGAACTTATCGATTTTTAATGGTTGAGCTTGTATTTCGTGACTTAATTCTGTCATCACAAGATGCCCACGTATCTTAGTGCGTATGAGAATCAAGCTAGACGTAGTTCTTAGAATGAGACCCTTTATATAGACGTAAGAAGTCTAAGAATTATAATAGGGTTAGGAACCTTGGCGAACAAGGCAGCTCCTTGAAGGATTCTGGATCATTTTTGTGATAGAAGTAATTTATATATAGGAATATGTTTCCTTGTTGTTGGAAGTGATTTGGGGGCTACTCTTTGAAGTTGTTTTTTTGTCGTTTGACATAATTAATTGGCTGTATATTTAACTAATTAATTAATTACGAATTTACTTAATCATTAGGGTTTCGAGCCTTATTAAATAAGCCTCCCTTTTGGGCCAAACCAAGTTTAATTAATGCTACATTAATTGTGTCTTTAGGGTTATTTTCTATCCCGATCAGTTTTATTTGTCCAACCTTCTATATTTTAAGGTCATGTTTGTTTCATAGGATTAAATAGGGGATATGACTATAATCCTTTAAATTTTTTAATCCTATGTTTGTTTTGTAAAAATTTATTTAGGATTAGATTAAGGATTATAATAATTTTAAATATTAATCCCTTGTTTATTTTTATCGGATAGGGGATAGAATTATAATCCTCTATAATACTTGGTTGGAGGAGATATTATTTAATCCTCTCTAATATGTCATTTTTTAAAGGCTTATAATCCATTTGTTATAATCCAATGCCAAACAAACAAAAGATTATAAAATTTAAACGATAATAGTCCGATCCATATGTTAATCCCTCAAAACAAACATAGAATTATAATTTAAAGGATTATAATTCAACACTCAATTTAATCCTTCGAAACAAACATATTATTGAATAATTTAAAGAATTATAATACTTAGAGATAATAATGAAGGATTATAATAAATGGATATTAATTCCGAGATTATAATCCCATGAAATAAACATGGCCTAAGAGCGAAAATATCATTAAATCCAGATAAAATTATATCCATTTTTTATATGTCCTTTTGAATTTTGATATAAATCTTTAAGTGTTTCAACTGGATAGTAAAAATATTATTTTTAAAAAATTTTCTTTTTAAATTAAAATTAAAATATAAAATTTAATTTATAAAAATGATTAATTAAAAGTAATAATTTTATTATGTGATTAAAATAACAAATTTTTGTGTTAAAATAAAAAGCGATATTAAAAATGGAGAGAATAATATTTTGTTCAAATTATTAATCCAATAGAATTTTCTCGACCACATGTATATACATACTATATAATATACTAACTTATAACTCATACAAAACATGAACCATATTAATAAATTATATATTAATTATTTTATATATTTTAAATATTTAATTTAATGTGGTAATTTCTTTTTTATATTTTTCTATGTAATGTTCTTTATATATTATTATTATATATTAGTTTTTTAGATTTTAATATTTATGAAATTTAATTAATAAATTAAAATTTAAATAAATTAAACAATTTGAATGTAATAAAATTGCGTTAAACGTGAGTATAACTATATTACATGAAAATTATAGTGTAAATAAAATTCTTAAAATAAAAAATATAGACTATAACTTAGATATAATATAATATTACACATAATGAATTTGTATAAAAGTGTATTTTAATATGACATATTTTATATTATATATCAGTGATAATATAATATACTTTATATCTTATTTTATTTATTTAATATTAATTAATTAAAAGAGTTTGTATAAATATATATTTTAATTAAAATTTACATAAAAAATGTTTGAAGTTGAGTAAAAATGACCGACGAACAAACATTTTTCTCTTTAGCCCTATTTGCAAGTTAAAAGTTTGAGTCAAAATTATAGTTTAGAGCTAAATTAGAGATTTAACTAAATGAATCTTCAGATATTAGTATTTGTTAGTTATCGAATTGAAATAGTGACTTAGATTCTATAAGTTAGTTTTTAAAAATTTTTCTTTTTTAATTAAATGATTGTCGTATATCTATTTAAAATTTCAACAACTATTTATAATTTTTTTATATCTAAAATAACTAATTCAATTCATAAATTAAAATAAGTAATTCATTGAGTTTATTAAGAGAAGTAATTCGACTCATTCACGTCCGGAAACAACTAATTTAACTCAACAGTAGTTGCTCTAATTGTCCGATAGGCCTTTTCATAGATGGAGCAGTATTAATATACAATCAAAATTCGCAATCGGGCTGCGCGTTATTACAATGACCAGTTTGATCAGGCCCCCATCATTTTCAGACACCTCACCAATCTTAAAAATCATCGACGGCCACAAATAAAATACCAAACACCCCAATCATATAAAATACCAAAAGAAAACAAACCCAATCATCAATAATTGGTTTCAACGAACCCATCTCAACTATTGACCATTTTCGTTGGAACCCTAGTCAGATTCACCCATCCCCAATCTAATTATACATACATAATACATATATTATCATTGCTATACATAAGGGGAAGACAAATCTTAAACAGGGTATTTCTTGAAATGGAGTTTAGTGTATCAGATGAGTTATTGGGAACTGTGATGCCAATTGTTGTGTATTGGGTTTATTCAGGTTTATATATGATGTTTGGATCTTATGATAATTATAGATTACATTCAAGACAAGATGAAAATGACAAGAATCTTGTTACCAAGCCTACTGTTGTTAAAGGTGTTCTTCTTCAACAAGCTCTCCAGGCTGTTGTTGCTATTATTCTATTCAAGGTACCATCTTTATGTATGTATCTGTATATGCATGTAATTTACTTTTGTTACTTGTTGATGGGGGATTTTAATTGGAAAGATCTTATCTTTTTTATTTTGCTGATTAAAATTCTCACCTTTTTGAAATTAAATGTTTATTTGTATTTTTACTGGTTGAAGAAGTTGTAAGAGTGTGTCATTAAACAGAAGGTTTGAAAGTGTTGTAAAGCTGTCAGTGGTACACTTTGTGCTGTGTTTTAGTTACCAGAAGAGTTTTGGTATGTTTTACCTTGTTTTATCAAATACCAAACACACTACAAAATTGAGAAATATTTCTCTGGTTGCTGTAGCTAGGTGTTTGAGGCCCTGTTAAATGGTGAACTGACAATATGCAATTTATGGAATAGTTAACACACAAAGATGACCTAGTATCATATTTTGTTATAGGGTATGTCTGCGAGACATGTTATATGTTAGAATGTCAGTATGTTTGTAAGTGGCCCTATGCTGTGTGGAATTTTGAATTTACAGCCATTGATTTCTGTTGGCATCAGAACGTCCTAATGGAAAAGGTTATATATGTTTATGTACCTAGACCCTGCAACTGCTGGGAAATCGATTGGATAGGGTAAAAAGAGAGGAACCCTTGTGGAATGGTAGTTGATTGTAATATGATATGGGACTTTTAAATAATTAAATAAAATAGCTAAATAATATTATTATAAGATTTCGGTAGGGTAGGGTAGGAAATACAATATCTTGTATAAGAAGTTTAGACGATACAAAAAATCATTATGAGTTTTGATAATAAATCTTCTGTGTTTCTCTTCTCAAGTTCTTTCTGCATCTCATCTTACTCTCTTTTAATACCTGCATAATAATCCCTCTATCATTGGTATCAAGATCCTTCTTCACCTACACTTCCTCATCTGCAAATTCTCTACTTTTCCTTTTCATAATTTTTTATAAAAAAACAAAAATAATACAAAACCCTAAAATATAACAATAAGATCTGATTGTGCAAATCAGTTCTGGCGCCTTCGTCACGGAATAGGACGGCTATGGAAGATCAAATTAAAAACCTAGAAAATAAATTAGAGGAGAAAACGACTAACACTAATAAAAAAATTGATGCAATGATGGCTATGATGAGAGAGATGGAGGAATTAAACGCATCTCAGAAGGATAACAACACATTTTCCGGGGATTCTTCTCAAGAATCTAATATCGGAGCACCAACCTACAACAAAAATCATCTTGGTTATGTGCCTAAGTTGGAATTTCTAAAGTTGATGGTTCCAACGCTCGATTATGGGTAAAAAAATGTTGCAAGTATTTCAACTTGTGCAAAATTCTTGAAGATCAACGAGTTGATTTGGCTTCGTTATATATGATCGATAATGCTGAAAATTGGATCTCTAGCTACTTGTCAGTACGGAAATTTGTGGATTAGAACGATTTTGTAATAGATCTTAATGCTAGATTCAAGGATGAGACGGGAGTTAACGTTGTCTAGCAATTCAATAAGCTATAACAACATGACTCTATTGAGCAATATATAGATGAGTTTGAAAATTTAAGAGCCTCAATGCTGCAAAACAATTATGTGTTGCCTGATTCGTTTGTGTTGGATAGTTTTATGGGGGCTAAAAACCTACTGTTAAACCCCTGGTGGGAGCATTTAAGCCAACATCAATGGCTGCTGCCGTAGATATTGCTAGATTACAAGAGGAATCAATTAACAGTATTCATACAAAAACCGTCAAGTCAACTATGAACAACACTTACACCCCTAAACCTCAACATTATACACCATTTCTAGCGAATACCAAACCACCATTACTATCAACTGCCAAAACTTCGACTCCTGCCAGAACTTTTAAACACATACCTGCCGATGTGTGAGAGCCGAAAAGATTGCAAAGGGATTGTGTTACTACTGTGACCAGCCTTATGATAGGAATCATAAGTGTAAATTTAGAGAACCTCAATTGTTTACCGTTGAGATTCTGGGAGGAGATTCGGGTGAGTGTGAAGTTGTGGTAAATCAGGAAGAAGAGGGTAATACAGTGGATGACCCTTTCATCTCAGTTAATGCTCTAGTGGGTAGTCAAGGTTTTCAAACAATGAGAATTCAAGGTGTGGTGAATGACAAAGTCATACATATTTTAATAGACTCGGGAAGTACTCATAACTTCTTGGACCTATCACTTGTTAAATAGTTGTGTTGTAAATTAACAGAAATTGACCATCAGTCCATCACTGTAGCAGATGGAAGTCATCTTCCTTGTCAACATGTTTGCAAAAATTTTGTATGAAAAATACAAGGGACGGAATTCAACACTGATGTGATGCTTATACCTCTAGGCAGCTGTGATATGGTGTTTGGTATTCAATGGTTGAGTACACTTGGGCCTATATTATGGGATTTTAAGAATTTAGTGATGCAATTTAAATTACAGGGGCATCAGTTTGTTCTTAAAGGCAGACCCATGCATAAACTTAAGGTGGTTGAAGGAGAGCCTAGTTCTAGCCTCATGAAAAATGCTGCTCATCTCTGCTTTCTGCAGTTGATTAAGCAACCAGACATAGCACAACCAGACACAACAAGGCCATGGAGACAAGTGCTTGATAAAGGTTCTCACAAAGGATATCCAAAGTTGAAAACATTGAAGAGACATATAAAATGGTATTTGAAGAACCTCAAGAGCTTCCACCTCTGAGGGGCGCCTTTGATCATACCATACCTCTAGAAAATGGCATAGGCCCGGTCAATATTAGGCCTTACAAATATCCATTAAAACAAAGAGATATAATCCCTCCGACCAACAAAGAGTTGTTGTTCGGAGGGATTATAAGAAATAGCTCAAGTCCTTCCACCTCTGAGGGGCGCCTTTGATCATACCATACCTCTAGAAAATGGCATAGGCCCGGTCAATATTAGGCCTTACAAATATCCATTAAAACAAAGAGATATAATCCCTCCGACCAACAAAGAGATGTTGGTCGGAGGGATTATAAGAAATAGCTCAAGTCCTTTTGCTTCACCTGTGGGACTAGTGGGCAAGAAGGATGGTACTTCGAGGCTATGTGTCGATTACAGGGAGTTGAACAAGCGGACTATAAAGAATAAGTATCCTATACCGGTGGTTGATGAGCTTATTGATGAACTTTCTGGGGCTACCGTGTTTAGTAAATTGGATTTAAGGTCTGGTTATCACTAGATGAGAGTGCAACCTAATGATGTTTACAAAACAACATTTAAAACTCATACATGCCAATATGAGTTTTTAGTAATGCCATTTGGCCTTACAAATGCCCCTGCCTCATTTCAATTTTGGATGAATAATGTTTTTAAACATCTTTTGAGAAAATCAGTATTGGTTTTCTTTGATGATATCTTGGTCTACAACAAAAGTATCGAAGATCATTGGTATCATTTAGTTAAAGTTTTTGAAGTAATGAAGAAAAATATGTTGTTTGCTAAAGCTAGCAAGTGTATCTTTGCTACTTATAAAATTGAGTACCTTGGCCATTTTATTTCTGCTAGAGGAATAGAAACTGGTCCACAAAAGGTAGCAGCAGTAGATAGTTGGCCTGTGCCTTCATCTGTGGGAGACTTGAGGAGCTTTTTGGGGTTAGCTGGATATTATCGAAAATTTGTCAAAGGATATGCTAATATTAGCAAACCGTTAACAAATCTGCTCAAGAAGGGGACTTTTACGTGGGATGAACAAGCTTAAGAGGCATTTTCAACCTTGAAGCACGCATTGGTAAATGCCCCAGTCTTGGCGTTGCCCGACTTCTCCGAGACATTTGTAATGGGACAGATGCTTCCAAAACGGGGATAGGAGCAGTGTTGATGCAAGAGGGGCATCTGTTAGCCTTTATCAGCAAGTCTTTGGGCCTGAAATTGCAAAATTTATCTGCTTATGAAAAAGAATTAATTGCTTTAGTATTTGCTGTCCAAAAATGGGAACAAAACCTCATAGGTTGTCGCTTCATTATAAAAACAGATCAGAAGAGTTTGCAGTGGATGTTGCAACAAAAATTAACTACACCCTTTCAACAATTTTGGATTTCTAAGCTTATGGGGTTTGATTATGAAATACAGTACAAAAAGGGGTGGACAATGTTGCTGCAGATGCTTATCCAGGGTTCAAGGAGCTGACTTATTGTGTATGGCACTTTCCGTCTCATCTTCTGAACTGCCACAACTAATCAAGGCAAGTTATCAACTAGATGTTGGCTTAATACAAATCATTCAATAACTAGAGCAACACATCAGAATTCTTCATTATAGATTACAAGAAGGGTTGTTATACAAGAATGGAAAGATTGTAGTGGGACCTGATGGTAATCTCCGAAGTAAGCTCATCAATTGGCATCACTCTTCCATTGAGAGAGGTCATTCAGGAAGAGAAATAACTTTAAAGCGGATTAAGAGTTTATTTTATTGGAAGGGCATGACGCAGCAGGTCAGACAGTTTGTGAGAGCTTGTGAGGTTTGTCAAAAATCTAAAACTGAGACAATAGCTAGCCTTGGTCTATTACAACCTTTGCCTATATAGGTTAAGTAAGTATGCACACTTTATGCCACTTTCACACCCCTTTACGGCCATTCAAGTTGCACAGTGTTATTTGAATAATGTTTTTAAATTGCATGGTTTGCCGCGAACCATAGTAAGTGATAGAGACTCTGTGTTTTTGAGCACGTTTTGGAAGGGTTTATTCAGTTTACATGGAACTGAATTTCTTTTGTCATCTTCATATCCACAAACGGATGGACAGACAGAGGTTGTAAACAGATGTCTTGAAACATATCTTAGGTGTATGTGTAGTGAGAATCCGAAGGATTGGAGTTCTTGGTTACCACTAGCTGAGTGGTGGTACAACACTCATTAGTACACATCTGCACAAATAACTCCTTATGAACTTGTATACAACCAGCCCCCTCCTCTACATTTACTGTACTTACCGGGGGAATCTCATAATCATGAAGTAGATAGAAGCTTGCAGAGAAGAGAGGCTATGCTGGCGAATGAAGCAACAAGCCGACAAACACAGGTCTGAAATAAGTTTCAAGATTGGTGACTCGGTATGGCTTAAATTGCAACATTATAGGCAGCAGACAGTTGCTTATAGAAGTAATAAGAAGTTGGCCTCAAAATATTTGGGTCCATTTAAAGTAATAACGGCAATTGGTAAAGCAGCATACAAACTTCAATTTGGCTTATGAGTTTTGATAAGAAATCTCCTGTGTTTCTCTTCTCAAGATCTCTCTGCATCTCATCTCACTCTCTTTTAATACCTGCATAATAATCCCTCTATCATAATATATTTTACATAGGAAGGAACCGGGTATTGGGGTCAGGGACTCAGGGTGATAGCTGTAACCCAAGCTATAGCTATGGGTGCACCTATAAGTCAAATGCATGCCCTTTTTAAAATTATAGCGAGTGAGGGCTAAAATGCCGGTTCCTTTAGAAAAGTTAACAAGACCAAGAAGGAAACCCTAAAGAAACTCGAATTTTTGGTGCAATTTTCCGGGGAATTGAGAGTTAAATTTTACCAATTTTTAAAATTTTGACCAAAAAACACCAAAGGGATATGGCAAATTGCAATCCATATGCATTTTTCCAATACATATGATTTACAGAAAAATAAAAATACAAGTGCCACACTTCTTGAGAATACATTTTACTTGTGATGCACATCTTGGAAATGCGTGTCTTAGCCTAGGTGATGAGCATTTTGGTGATGCTTATCATATATATATATATATATATATCATATATATATATAATTATTTTCATCCGGAAAAAAAATTATGGGATACCATTTGGGAAATCTGTATTGTGTCGAGAAAGAAAAATGGCAAAAATTTAGAAATGGGTCGCCTTTTTTTTATAAAAAATGTATTTTTCATTTTTTCCGTTGCGTCGTAGATTGAGTTTGAATCTACCATTGTGCATATCCTAAATTTCATCAAGTGGGCATATCACTATAAATTGTGTGCGTGTGTGTATATATATACACATTTTTTGCTAATTATAAATTGTATATATTGTTTAGTGTCTGTCAAACACATCATGGAAGGAAAAAAAATCAAGAAACTATCTATATGACTCATTTCTTACAACATTGACCA
Source organism: Oenanthe sinensis (assembly GCA_028671895.1). Lineage (NCBI taxonomy): Eukaryota > Viridiplantae > Streptophyta > Magnoliopsida > Apiales > Apiaceae > Oenanthe > Oenanthe sinensis. The sequence goes on along the minus strand of CM053809.1, from coordinate 4,361,343 downwards.
ACATATTCTTAAGGACATAATGCATACTGGTCCAAATATTAATAATTTCCAACAACCATAGCCAAATGTTCTCACCCTTGGCCTCTGTTCTTTTTACACATGTTTTTGAGTTTTTCCACTAATTATAAAGTATCTTTACCAAGTTACAAATCCTTGACACAATTACCAGCATCTATCGTGTATTCTTTGTGTTAGGGATAAAAGATTATTTAATTCACACCCTCCTTGATAAAATCCATGTCTTTTATTTGGCATCATCCACTGTCTTACTTTTGTTATTACTAAAATTTCTTATTTTTCTATGTCAAAGAAACACAATGAATATTTTTGCTAAATGGAGCACATCACTTATTATGAGATTATATTTTGATTGTAATATTATTATTAACTAGCTTATAATTCGTGCAATTGGGCGGGCATTTTTTATTAATATTTATATTGGTTATGTGTATTATTTTTAGTTAATTTTTTCTGATTATGATATGTGTATTTATTCAATTATATTATTTGTTTACTTTCAAAAATACATATAATTTTTGGTTATTTTTTTCCATTTGTGGAAAGTCAAGAACCTTAATCTCCTCTGTTTATTATTGTTTCTAATATATATACATCAATTATTGTTTATAATATATCTGTGTGTGTGTCAAGAATATTAGTTTAAATCTTGTGCGTTAATGAAACATAATTATATATATATATATATATATATATATATATATATATATATATATATATACCAACTTGTGCGTAAATAAAATAAAATTAAAAGTGTATATAAGAAGTTGTGCGTAAATAAATTAAAATTAAAAGTGTATATAAGAAGTAAGCTCAGCACATGAGCAAGAGAGAAGAGAGAATTACAAACTGAAATGTTTAATATTGCATAAAGAGAAGCGTGCTTACAACTGAAAATAAACTCTCTATTTATAGAGAGAAAAGATGCTTGACAAACATGCTTGGACAAACAACTTTTGAAAAAGTAAAAGTAAATATGCTAAAGTAAAAGCATTATTGATACCGGGTGCTACTTTGGGCCCCATCGACATATCGAATAATTTTACTTTAAGCAAGAAAACAAAAAACTTTAAATAAAGCAAACATTATTGCTATAATAACCTATAAGGTGGCAGACAAACTTCAGACTAACTTATCTTCAAATCTGCATCAAATCTTGACCTTTGTTATCCCGTGAGATTACACTGTCGGAGGAGAATCTTTTCAAAGACTAAAGTTCTCTTTCTCTTTCTTTGAAGCTTCACCAATAAAAATTGTAGATAAACGAAATCCAATTCAATTTCGTCAACGGACCTATTAGTCCTTTCTTCCAGAGTTGTTGTTCGATATTTCTTAAAATGAGCATCAATTTTTTATCTAACTCGAGGATTTTCCTCTTATCTTTCTTCAACCTTTTAAAGGCTGTCTTGAACCAAGTCATTGAATTGCACCTTTATCCTTGTCCTTGGATTGAATAGAGGCAATTAAAGAATCCCAGAAATCTTCAGGAGTAGGCTCAACAGCTTGAGATTCGCCTGCTAAGCAATTAAAAGTATTAGCTGAGTCTATTGATCCCGGAGAAGATACAGTCTTCATAGATTTATCATCTTCCTTTGTATTAGGAAAATTCTTGAAAAATTGGGTTTTCATATGGTCAAGGATTCTAACCATAATTTCTTCTTCTGATTCACAAGGATATTTCTTTTGGAAGTAATCTTTTAGACTACTGATAGAATCCTTATTAGACTCATGTCTCTTGATCTCACTATTTTTATCTTGAGAAATAGTAGTTTTAATATTTACTACTATTTTCTGAACATCTTCCTCAATCATCCCTTTCCACCATTTGAAGAAAAAGGTTCTATAAAGAACTGGGATGCATAATTTATCAGTATCAATTGCTACTGCCCATCTCCATATCCATGGAATTTAGAATTTAGTTATAAAGAAAAAAGGACATTGTCCAAACATTAAACTTTCTGACGTCTTATTCAATACTAATGGACTATTATCACTCCAAGAATTGTATAAATCCTTAATAGCTTTAGGAAGAATTTCTGTAGAAGGACCAAATTTTGACCACCATTCTATAAACCAATTTGGAACTTGTTTGTCCAGAATTTCTGGATTCACCGAGAAAAACCAAGAATGTTTATTCTTGGGATTCTGATAATAAAAAGCTTTGGAGAAAGCCTGGATATAATCCCAATAGTTATAGTAAATATATTTACCTTCTGCTACTTTGATAGCCTTTTCTCCATTTGGATTTAATCCCCATTCTTTTGGAGATAATACCTTGTTAATATGACACTTGCTGAAGTTTATAAAGCTTTCAGGGTTATTATTCTGAAAGTGATGAGTTATAGTTACTGATTCAGTAACTGTCAACAAAATCTCTAAATTTTGCCTGGCTTGATTTTGCAAACCTGGATATCCTCTTGATTCAAGATATCTTGTCTTAATAAACCACCCATCATTATGAGCAATCTCTATGTCTTCATTCTCAATATACAGAATGATTTCCCTATTAGGATTTTCGAAGAATTCTGGTTCTTCATTTTCAGCTGCTGCTTTGTAAGATATTATCTTACTAGATGATGAGGAAGGTATTTCTTCCTTTTTCATAGGAGTAGGAGGTGCAGGCAATTGTTGCACACGTCATAGGAGTAGGGCATGCATGACGTGTGCAACAATTGCCTGCACCTCCTACTCCTATGAAAAAGGAAGAAATACCTTCCTCATCATCTAGTAAGATAATATCTTACAAAGCAGCAGCTGAAAATGAAGAACCAGAATTCTTCGAAAATCCTAATAGGGAAATCATTCTGTATATTGAGAATGAAGACATAGAGATTGCTCATAATGATGGGTGGTTTATTAAGACAAGATATCTTGAATCAAGAGGATATCCAGGTTTGCAAAATCAAGCCAGGCAAAATTTAGAGATTTTGTTGACAGTTACTGAATCAGTAACTATAACTCATCACTTTCAGAATAATAACCCTGAAAGCTTTATAAACTTCAGCAAGTGCCATATTAACAAGGTATTATCTCCAAAAGAATGGGGATTAAATCCAAATGGAGAAAAGGCTATCAAAGTAGCAGAAGGTAAATATATTTACTATAACTATTGGGATTATATCCAGGCTTTCTCCAAAGCTTTTTATTATCAGAATCCCAAGAATAAACATTCTTGGTTTTTCTCGGTGAATCCAGAAATTCTGGACAAACAAGTTCCAAATTGGTTTATAGAATGGTGGTCAAAATTTGGTCCTTCTACAGAAATTCTTCCTAAAGCTATTAAGGATTTATACAATTCTTGGAGTGATAATAGTCCATTAGTATTGAATAAGACGTCAGAAAGTTTAATGTTTGGACAATGTCCTTTTTTCTTTATAACTAAATTCTAAATTCCATGGATATGGAGATGGGCAGTAGCAATTGATACTGATAAATTATGCATCCCAGTTCTTTATAGAACCTTTTTCTTCAAATGGTGGAAAGGGATGATTGAGGAAGATGTTCAGAAAATAGTAGTAAATATTAAAACTACTATTTCTCAAGATAAAAATAGTGAGATCAAGAGACATGAGTCTAATAAGGATTCTATCAGTAGTCTAAAAGATTACTTCCAAAAGAAATATCCTTGTGAATCAGAAGAAGAAATTATGGTTAGAATCCTTGACCATATGAAAACCCAATTTTTCAAGAATTTTCCTAATACAAAGGAAGATGATAAATCTATGAAGACTGTATCTTCTCCGGGATCAATAGACTCAGCTAATACTTTTAATTGCTTAGCAGGCGAATCTCAAGCTGTTGAGCCTACTCCTGAAGATTTCTGGGATTCTTTAATTGCCTCTATTCAATCCAAGGACAAGGGTAAAGGTGCAATTCAATGACTTGGTTCAAGACAGCCTTTAAAAGGTTGAAGAAAGATAAGAGGAAAATCCTCGAGTTAGATAAAAAATTGATGCTCATTTTAAGAAATATCGAACAACAACTCTGGAAGAAAGGACTAATAGGTCCGTTGACGAAATTGAATTGGATTTCGTTTATCTACAATTTTTATTGGTGAAGCTTCAAAGAAAGAGAAAGAGAACTTTAGTCTTTGAAAAGATTCTCCTCCGACAGTGTAATCTCACGGGATAACAAAGGTCAAGATTTGATGCAGATTTGAAGATAAGTTAGTCTGAAGTTTGTCTGCCACCTTATAGGTTATTATAGCAATAATGTTTGCTTTATTTAAAGTTTTTTGTTTTCTTGCTTAAAGTAAAATTATTCGATATGTCGATGGGGCCCAAAGTAGCACCCGGTATCAATAATGCTTTTACTTTAGCATATTTACTTTTACTTTTTCAAAAGTTGTTTGTACAAGCATGTTTGTCAAGCATCTTTTCTCTCTATAAATAGAGAGTTTATTTTCAGTTGTAAGCACGCTTCTCTTTATGCAATATTAAACATTTCAGTTTGTAATTCTCTCTTCTCTCTTGCTCATGTGCTGAGCTTACTTCTTATATACACTTTTAATTTTATTTTATTTACGCACAACTTCTTATATACACTTTTAATTTTATTATATATATATATATATATATATATATATATATATATATATATATAGGCTTTTCATCAGATAGAAACTAAAATTAAACCAAAAACTAATCATATTTACTTGTTTTTAAAATTCAATTTAATATAACCACATATCCGGTTCACTCTCATTCATCCCCCTCAAGCTATTTCCACGATTCCACCCTCCTTCAATTTATTATCACCAGTTCCTATTCTCCCTATCACTATTGCTATATCTTTTTCTTTTCAGCGACATCACTTGAAATCTCGATCTCAATTAAGATCTCCTCCTCCACCACTTACATGTACACAAAACGCTAAAATTAGTGATTTGTGTTTCTACTTTAGAAATTGAAGATTTTTGCTAGAAATTTGTATACAGATTTGAAGATTTGTGCTTAGAAATTGATGATTTTTGCTATAGAATTTATTGATTTGTATGCTCTATTGAAATCACCAAATTCAAGTATCCAACTGTACAAGTCAACTTTTTTTGTGAAATCAGTTGATGCAACTGTTTACTTATTGTGATGTTGGAATTTAATGGTGTAAAAATCGTGATACGATGGTGACGGTGTTGGTGGTGATTGGAAGTAGATTGAACTTTGCAGGTGGTTGTAATGGTAAGTGACGCCAGTTTGATGGTACGGCAGTGATGATGCTGGCAGTCAAAAGAATGTGGTGATGAATGAAGCAATAATGATAGTGGTGATGTTGTATCAGTAGAGATGAAGATGATACTGAATATATTATGTATATTTTAAATTGTAAAAAGTGTGTAATACTACATTGCTACTAGATGTGTATGTGTGTGTGATCATCAATATGGCCTCTCCACTCGTGACCTCTTTTAACATTTGTTACTATTTTTAATTACAATAATCTAAAGTTTGATTTTAATATATTATTGACTGAATTCAGATCATAGATATTTTAAATATCTTTAGAGTCAATAATGTAAAAAAATAAATTTTAATATGTGGGTGATGAGATTCGAACTCTAGATTTTTTCTTTAAAGCTAGTAATATTAATATTCATTTTTAATATGTTGTTTATGAGATTTGAACCATAGACTGAAAATAATATTCCCTAATATTAGATCCAATGACTCACATATATTTAATTTAAGATCTAACATTATCAATTTATTTTGCAATAACAAGGTTTTGGATAAAATCCCTCCAATACATAGGATATAATTTTTTAATATATATAAAAAAAATGGGAATGCTAATGATAATATATATTTCACATTGGATTGACTTGATAATTCTGCATTGTGCATCTATTATGTGTGATGGTGAGTTGATACACAACTGTGTAAGACTACTTGATGAACTCATATGTTCTAATATTATGTAATTTTGTAGGTTACTGGAGATGATTCTGATGCCACCATAGGGGAGCAGCAGTCTTCATTCATTGTTCTTGCGAGACAATTCCTTGTTGCAATGGCAGTATTGGATACCTGGCAATATATGATGCATAGATACATGCACCAAAATAAGTTCTTGTATCGACACATACATTCTCAACACCATCGTCTTGTTGTCCCTTATGCTTACGGAGCTCTCTACAATCATCCAATAGAGGGACTTCTCCTAGATACAGTGGGTGGAGCTCTGTCTTTCCTCTTGTCGGGCATGTCCCCTCGCGCTTCCATCTTCTTCTTTTCCTTTGCAACCATTAAAACAGTTGACGACCATTGTGGGTTGTGGCTCCCTGGAAATCCGTTCCATTTATTATTTAGTAATAACTCTGCATACCATGATATTCACCATCAGCGTTATGGTACCAAATATAACTTTTCACAGCCATTTTTTGTTGTATGGGATAGAGTTCTTGGCACTCACATGCCCTACACACTTCAGAAGAGAGCAGAAGGGGGCCTCGAAGCACGACCTGCTAAAGAGTACAAGGAGAGCTGATCAAGATGTTAATATATAGCCCTTAAATATATTTGTAACAATCTTCCACAATGTTTGATTATTTATGTATCTTGTATATACCTATAATTGTTGTATTGTTCAGTGCTTTGTATGTTGAATTAGACACCTGAAATGAATACCTCATATTACGTTGGGTATACGAAATTTCTTCACGTCCTTTTTCTCGAACTCGGTTGTAGCTCCTGTTTTAGGTTGATGACTGAGCTTTTAATTGTATAAACTTTGTGAGCAACTTATCATAGAAAGCGTCCATGTGTTTTTTAATCTGAGTTGCAACTATTTTTTGGTATTGTAATGCAAGTGTTTTATGTTTTTCTTTTCGTATTTGAGCTCTTTGTTTATGAGCAGGTTGGACATTTTTTTTTCTCGATTTGTGTACTTTTTATTTTTGTTTAGAAGCTTAGATGTGGATCAATCTATGTGGCAATTAAAACGTATGTGATGGAGATTGCCTGCCAAAGATGTATGAAGGTTATAATCTCCTTTCGTGATGTTTCTGTTCAATTGTCCAGCTATCCTTGCTGTTCTTTTTACCATTTCTATTATCATACTTGATACCTCATTCTAATTTCTGAATCTGGAATACTGTAAAGAATTGGGTTGCATGATGTTTTGTCGTAGAAGACACTATCAATTTGGTTTTGAATGTGCTTGAAAGGCGCCTTCTTAGCTTATGATGTTTGTATATATTTGTTGTTGCAGTAGTGTAAGATTTCTGAACTTACCATGTTGATGTGTTATAATATGGAGATTACTGGAACTACAGAAGCAGCTGTAAGTAGTTCCTCAAACTTTACGGCTTTCACGAGCTCACATTAAACTGAAATAAAAATTTAGGTTAATAAAATGTATTTGTATATTTTAGGTTAATGTAAGTGCCGAATAAAAATTTAGGTTAATAAAATAATATTTGTATATTATTTTTTATATACAGCCAAGTGATCCCGTGAGGTAAGGGTTAATAAAATGGGTTTATTTAAGTTATTAAACTGAAGTATAAATTTCTAAAATTAATATATATATATATATATATATATATAGAGGATTGGCAGAACCGTAGAAGAATGAACACATGAATAAGATTTGGAAAAGTGGTAGTTGTAATGGGCCGTGATTGTTTAGAAACGTTAGTCAGTTTTGTGTTTAATGTTGAGGGGAGGTAGTTGCCATATGTAGTTGTGTGCAGTGCTGGTTGGGAGCTTGAACGGCTTTCCTGTTGAGCCCAAGACATGACGAAACCTAACTTCTCTGCTGTAGTGCTGGCATGCCGTATAAACCTTATAACAATTAGCATAAGAGCCGATTTGAAAGAAGCAAAAGCTATTGTCAGTTGAGCACACATGAAAAATGATCAATGGCTATATTCGGCATGGACTAGACAACCTTCCAACGTCAGTCGATGTATGTCACTCGGTGGAGGAGTTATGTTGCTCACTTTGGTGTACTCATGGTGTAGTTCCAGATGTGCACGAGGGTGTGCACCATTTTAAAAGGGGAATGGTTTGTAATTGGTCATGATTATTTAGAGGATGTGATGTATATTTTCTACGTAGATCAGATTCGCAATGGGAAAGTAACTTTAAATTGCTTTCATAAAAAAATTAATCACCAAGAAACAAAACTAAACGATCGATTTGTTTAGATTTCTTAAATAATTTAATCACTCACAAACTAAACGAAATATAGATAAAAAAAGTATAAAGGAATTAACAACCAACTTTCTACGATTTTACAAGTATAAAACTCACAATTTTATTTATCAAATTCTTCTCTAATAAAAGATTACAATATATAGGTATATATAGAACTGAAATATAACCTTAACCTAAAACTATTGAGATTCAAAATTAGATAGGAATCTGCTAATACTTGAATCCATCTTGGAAACTTGGAAACCAATCAAAACCCCAATCCAAGTAAGAATTACATCAAAACCAAATTCAATTAGAAAAATAAATCCTAAGTGCTTAAAATAAGAAAAACCTTTTCAAGTGGAAGGTAAAAACTTGCAAGTCAAAATCTACTTAATAATTATATAATAATAACCCTAGCGTGATAAATCAGCCCATATGACAATTAAGCTGATTATTGGCTTCATAATATTTTTCAATAGAGCTGATTATTAGCTTCATAATATTTTCCAATAGATTCCAATGAGATCAAATAGATCAACCATAATACTTCAGCATCATACAGCACTTCTTCGAAAACAATTGTCCTCAATTGAACAATAAATACATATGACTAGATTAATGTCATACTTCGCATCATTCTCCTATCCTTTGAAAAAAACTCTTCCATGAGTTTTATAAAATTTAAGAATCAGCACACAATGAGATGATCTATAACCAAACTTGAAAACATCAAATTTCAGCCCCATGCAACATACCTTTGGAAGAAACTGGAAGATTTTTTTTTGGTGTTTTAGTAGTTCTCAACATGATGGCTATGCCTAGAAAATTGACATATCTTTTCTCTTGAACCAAAATAGCCCCAAAACCATTAGTATCACACTCGACCTCAAAAGGATTAAAATAATCTGATAAAGGTGGTGTAGGATTAATCAAGAAGTTATGATGATCGTCTTATTCCCATTCCTTCCCGATAAGCTTCTCATTAGGTGTTAGATGTGCAACTACAGGTTCAACTTCAGAAGTACATTGTTTTCCATTCTCATTCGTCCTTATCTTACCCTCTTCTTCATCGATTTCTATCATCTTGAAAGAATAAGTTGCATCGATCTCCTCAATGTCAGATTGTCAGGCAAATTCAAAATTTGAATATTAGACCAGCCCTCTTGTATATGTCTATGCCCCTTTCACTCACCACAAATCTTCTTATCTTCCATAATTAAATGTGTTGAGTTATCAAATTTGGGAGTAATTTTGGCACATAATTCAACCACGTTTTTTGCAAGAATTGTTTATGTTATGGATTAAAAACTAGGGTTTATTGATTGCGATGTGTGTCGGAGCTTGTCGAGCTTTAATAGATGTGGTTGCTTGTTGGAACTATATATGTTCTAGCAAGATACCTACGTATCTCAAGCGTGTTGAGAATCAAGCCAGGACGTAGTTCTAATAACGAGGGGTTAGGCCATTTACATAGACGTTGGGAGTCTTAAAATCATATTAGGGTTAGGAAACTTGATGGATAATGCCCTCGAAACTTGATGGTGATGTCCTCGGGGCTTAGTAGTGCTCATAGGGAATGGTGATGATAGGCTTAGTAATGCTCGTTGGGCTCAGTGATGATGCCCTCAAAGCTTAGTAATGTTCGTTAGGTTTGGTGATATTGCCCTCGGGGCTTAATAGTGCATATGGGGCATGGTGATGATGCCCTCGAGGCTTAGTAACGCCCACATGGCTTGGTGATGATGCCCTCGGGGTTTAGTAGTGTCGGATGAGCTTGATGGTAATGCCGTATGAGCTTAGTATTGCCCACAGAGTTCGGTGATGATGCCCTCGAGGATTAGTTATAATGATACCCTCGGGACTTAATAGTGCCCGTAGAGCATGGTGATTTTGCCTTCGTGGCTTACGCCCTCGGGCCTTAGAAGTGCCCATGGGGCATAGTGATGGTGCCCTCGGGGTTTAGTAGTATCCTCAAGGCATGGTGATGATACCATCAGGGTTAAGTAATACCCATGGGGTATGATGATGGTTCTCTCAGAGCTTAAAAGTGCCCTAAAGACATTGTGATGATTCTCCCAGGGCTAAGTAATGCCCATGGGACATGGCGATGGTGCCCTTGGGGCTTAGTAGTGTCCTCAAAGTATGGTGATATTTCTCTCGGGACTAAGTAATGCTCATTGAGCATGGTGGTGGTGCCCTCAGGACTTAATAGTGCCCGTAGAGCATGGTGATTATGCCCTCATGGCTTACACCCTCAGTGCTTAGGAGTTCCCATGGGGCATAGTGATGATGCCCTCGGGGTTTAGTAGTACCCTCAAGGCATGATGATGATGCCCTCAGGGCTAAGTAATGCCCATGGGGAATGGTGATGGTGCCTTCGGAGCTTAGTAGTGCCCTCAAGGCATGGTGACGATGCCCTCGGGGCTAAGTATTTCCATGGAGCCTGGTGATGGTACCCTTGGGGCTTAATAGTGCCCTTAGGGCATGGTGATTATTCCCTCAGGACTAAGTATTGCCCATGGGGCATGGTGATGGTCCCCTCGGGGTTTAGTAGTACCCTTAAGGCATTGCGATGATGCCATCGGGGCTAAGTAATGCCCATGGTGATGGTGCTCTCGAGACTTATTAGTGCCTTTAAGGCATGTTGATGATGTCCTCAGGGTTAAGTATTACCCATGGGGCACGGTGATGGTGCTCTCGGGGCTTAGTAGTGCCCTCAAGGCATGATGATGATGCCCTCGGGGCTAAGTAATGCCCATGGGGCATGGTGATGGTGCCCTCAAGATTTTGTAGTGCCTTCGTGGCATGTTGATGATGCCCTCGAGGCTAAGTAATGCCCATAGGGCATGGTAATGGTGCCCTCGGAGCTTAGTATGGCCCTCAAGGCACGGTGATGATGCCCTCAGGGCTAAATAATGCCCATGGGGAATGGTGATGGTGCCCTCAAGGCTTAGTAGTGCCCTCAAGGCATGATTATGAATCCCTAGGGGCTAAGTAATGCTCATGGGGCATAGTAATGGTGCCTTTGGGGCTTAGTAGTGCCCTCAAGGCATAGTGATGATTCCATCGGGGATAAGTAATGCCCATGGGGAATGGTGATGGTGCTTTTGGGGTGTAGTAGTTCCCTCAAGGAATGGTAATGATGCCTTCGAGGATAAGTAATGCCCATTGTGATGGTGCCCTTGGGGCTTAGTAGTGCCCTCAAGACATGGTGATGATGCCCTCGAGGCTAAGTAATTCCAATGAGGTATGGTGATGATGCCCTTGGGGTTTAGTAGTGCACTAAAGGTATGATGATGATACCCTTGGGGCTAAATAATTCCCATGGGGCATGGTAATGGTGCTCTCCGGGATTAGTAGTGCCCTCAAGGCATGGTGATGTTGCCCTCGATGCTAAGTAATGCTAATGGGGCATGGTGATGGTGCCCGTGGGGCTTAGTAGTGCCCTCAAGGCATGATAATGTTGCCATTGTGGCTAAGTAATGCCCATGGGGCATGGTGATGGTGCCCTCGAGGCTTAGTAGTGCCCTCAAAGTATGGTGATGATTCCCTAGGGGCTAAGTAATACCCATGGGGAATGGTGAAAGTACCCTCGGGGCTTAGTAGTGCCCTTAAAGCATGTTGATAATGCCCTCAAGGTTTAGTAGTGTCCTCAAGACACGGTGATGATGCCTTCTTGCTATTCAAACATATGCATATATATATATATATATATATTAGGGATCTAGAGAAAACTTTTTAGATAGGAAACTTAGAGACCATCATCTACACCGTTCATTATAATAGTAGCATATATAATTAACAAAATTGTAATAGTTTCCAAATATATGTAAATAAATGTCAAACAACTGAAAAGAAAACTAATATTCTAATTTAATATGAACCATCAGATCAATTAGAAATCAACGGTTGATAAAAGTACCTTAGTTTTCTCCAAAATATTCATTTTCTTTTGAGCATTCCCATATATATATATATATATATATATATATATATATATATATATATATATATATATATATATAGTAGTTCGAGGGACTTGTTACTCAAATCTCATCAATGTGGGATAAGTTCAAGTCCTTTCCCTCTCATAAATTAATTGTGAGTCTCTTTATATAGGAAAAAGAACATAGCTTGTTTCATCTCTCCTTTATGTGGGAAAAGTAAACGTTTTATATATATAAGTTTTCAAACTCATATTCTTTGTAGGAATGTAATTCTTGGTGAGGAAGTAACCTCCTTAGATGGGCTTCTAGATCCTTCCTAATGGAAACCAACTCCTTATAGGAATATTTAACTTGTAGACTACTCTTTTCCGAAGTAGACAAAAATTAGGTTTTATTAATAGGCTTAATTAATATGCCCATTAATTAATTATAAATATATGTAATAATAAGATTTCTGGGCCTTATTAATTGGGCCTTCCTTGCAGACCAATTCAGGTCTAATTAATGCGACATTGATTACGCCTATAGAGCTATTTTCATCCCATATCAGTTTCCTCATCAAACCCAATTGTATACTCCTCATGTGAGATTGAATCTTTCATAAAATCCTTTAAATTCAGAAACATATATTGTTCAAAATCAGTAGGTAAAAAATGTTTTTTCATTCTCACCTTGAGTGCTTCCCAAGAATCAATACATGCTTTGCCTTCTTTTCTCCTCTTTGATTTCATATTTTCGTACCCCCAAAATTTGCATAACCTTTAAGTTTCGATCTCGCCACTTTGAATCTCTTATTATCATCATAGTTCTTGTAATCAAAAATTTGTTCAATGCCTTTCAACAATTCAATAAAATTTCCAAGATTTATATCACCATTAAAATCTGGAATATCCATACGAGAACCCCTTTTTTGATCTAATTTTGCTAAAACCTCATTCAATAGATCCTTTAATTCTTTGATTTCCCTATCCCTTTGCGTGTTCTCAGTGTTATAGCTTTAAATCACACATAATATTCAGTTATTCATCACCAAACACATCAGCCATATTGCCTACGTTTTTATGAAGAAAACCCTTAGAAGAAGTCGCAAAATAACCACGAAATATGACAGACTTGTTTCCCATGTTTTTGAAGAAGATCTTCAAAAATAAATCGCCAAACATGGCTCTGATACCAAGATGATATATATTTTCTACGTAGATCAGATTCACAACAGAAAAGTAACTTTACATTACTTCCAAAAAAATTTAATCACCAGAACCAAACTAAAGGACCGATTTGTTTAGATTTCTTAAAGAATTTAATCACCACTAACTAAACGAAATCTAGATAAGAAAGTATCGAGGAATTAACCACTAACTTTCTATGATTTCGCAAGTATAAAACTCACAATTTTATTTATCAAATTCTTCTCTCCTAAAAGATTACAATATATGGGTATATATAGGCCTGAAATATAACCTTAACCTAAAACTATTGGGATTCTAAATTAGATTCAAAATCAACTAAGAATTTGCTAATACTTGAATCCAACTTGGAAACCAATCAAAAGCCCAATCCAAATAGGAATTTCATCAAAACCAAATTCAACTAGAAAAATAAATCCTAAGTGCTTAAAACAGGAAAAACCCTTTCAAGTGAAAGGTAAAAACTTACAAGCAAGAATCTACTTAATAATTATATAATAATAACCCTAGCATCATAAATCAACCCATGTGACAATTAAGATGATTATTAGCTTCATAATATTTTTCAATAGATTCCAATGAGATCAAATAGATCAGCCATAATGCTACTGCATCAGGATGTTGGCCTTGTTTTGTGCTTAATATCGAAATGGAGTGTTGGAGTTAGATTTTAACACGTTAGACATGAAGGAGTGAACTAGGATAAATATGAGTCGACAGGTAAAATTTGATGTCGACGTTGATGAAATGACGGGAATGAAGTAGGTAGACGTAAATACAACAACTAGACTTGGTATTCCGTCCTGAAAAATAGGAGGGGGTTGTAGCTTATCTCTAAGAAGTAGGATCATGGAGAGAATGGCTCCTAAAATCATGCTAAACTGCAGACGAGAGTTTGAAATATATTATCTATCTATAATATAAATCCTGAATCCACATGCATATTTACACCCCTACCCCAATTCTTCATACTTAATTACATTGAATGCCATTAGTCCAATATGAGACAAGTTTAGTTTACTCTTAAAATAAAAGAATATTTTGTATCTATGGCTTTTGTTGCCACGTACATGTAAAATATTAACAGGGTCAACTATACATTCCCAATACGTTCAGACATATTTTTGGGTGAGTAGCATGTTTTAGTCGATTATTTCCATTTTGGTACTTGCACTGTACCAAATGTCACTATTATAAAGTATAATGAAATACTCCCTAAGGAATATATACACTAGGCTCCCTTAAGAAATACTCGAAATAATTTTAAGTGCCAAAGAAATATGTTCAGGGCGCTAGTAGTATCTACACCTATAAGTGCCTTCAAGGAATAACATCTACAGGCGCCCCCAAGAGTTTCAATACTTCCAGGCGCCACCAAAGAAATTAATACCCTTAGGCAGCCTCCAGTATCAAGTGTTCTTGGCGCCTTCAAGGAACACAAGCTCCAGGCGCCACTAAGCCTAAAGCTTTTCTTAAGGGCGCCTGTAGTTCAAGTTCTGAATGCACCACCAATCTATTACTTGAAGCACCCCCAGCATACCCCCTTTGCAAAGCCTGCACTATAAATACAACTCATTCAATTCAGAATGAGGGTCGAGAGAATCAACATTCATTTCAATCAACAATCTGCGAAGAAGCATTCAAAGCCATAAACACACAGATTATATTTTGTTGAAGAGAATTGATTGTAACTCATTGTAGCTAATCATTTATTTTGATTAGAGTGTAACACCTCTGGGATTTATTAATATACCAATATTTCCCCGAATTGTTTGTGGTTGTTTGATTACCTTTATTAATATCTCAAGAACACAAACACACAAATAGTAATCTATAATTAAAAGTGAAAAACTACCAACATCATATTCAACCCTTCCTTCTATGATGATTTGGGACCTAACAATTGGTATCAGAGTTTGTTGGTTGAAGTTAAAAATCAGGATCCTATAGAAATTTTCTAAAAGTGCATTTTGAGATCTAGAAAAAATTATTTTGAAATTTCTTCATTTTTAAAGAAAATTCAATTTCAAATTTCTCCAAAATTTTGAATCCGCTAATTGCTAAGATTATCAATCTTTAAGAATTCGAATTAAAAATTTTATTTCTAGAAATTTAATATTTATTTTGAAATAATTTTTATTTCTAGATTTACCCTAAAGGAACATTCAAATTATACTAACACTGATAAAGAAAGAGTAGCATGGGATAATCATCTTCAATGTATCATAATGGATTAACTGGACACTACAATGCTAAATCAAGTGATTAACTGTACAAGTGTCAAGTAAATGTGGGATACTATTGATCTGCTAATAGAAGGTACTGTAGAGGTGAATGAAAACAGACTGGATATTCTTACATCCCAGTACGAGGCATTGAAGTCACTACCCGGAGAGAGTATCACTCAATTCTTTGAGAGATACAACAAATTGTTGAATGACTTGTCTCTGCATGGAAAGGCCTAATCTAGTAGGGAGATCAATAGAAAATTCTTGTTGACACTACCAGCACACCTTGAACACAAAATCTCTGTAATAAGAGAGAGTGACATAAATGACATATCAATTGAAATTCTATATGGAAAGCTCAAGACTCATGAAATGGAGCAGGAGCAAAGACAAATCATTTATGGTTCCGGGACAGTGGATAACAAGAATACATCTTTGTTGAAGACTACAACACTTACAGCCAAAGATTTTGTTGTTATAGAGACCAACATAGAAAAGCCTTTAATTGAGAAAGAAGAGATTCTGGAAGCTGAATTTATAGAAAATGCTCAAACAGGTGATGAAGATGACTTCTACTCAATAAAAGAACTTGAACAACTTGAAAACTAGACAATGGCCTATATGGAAGGAAAGTTCAAGAACCTCAGGTTTAGGAGGAACCCAAAGTACAAGTTCAAGAGCAACTCAAGTTCCAGTGGTTCCAGCTTCAAAAGCAATAACCGAGGTGGTTCATCTTCAGGGTCTTTTAGAAAAGGTGGTTACAAGACTAGAATGGTAGACCATAGTAAGTTTAAATGCTATAACTACAATGAACCCGGACATTTTACTACAGAATGTCGGAAGCCTAAGCAACGAAAGGAAAGGAAGGAGTCGTATGATGAATTGAAACAAAAACATGATGCACTGGTAAAGAAACATCAGGGTAGAACTTATATAGCCAAGGGAAAAAGCCGGGATGATTCTGATAATGATGAAGAAGAGGCATATGGAAATGTTGCACTTATGGAAGAATCTTCAGAGGCTTCACCTCAGTCATCAAAGGTATCATTTCTTTCCACCGTTGAAATGTCTAATTCTGATTACAAGAAAACTGTTGAAGATCTTAGTGTAGAAATGTTTAATATACACACAAGCATGCTAGCATCAAAAGAAGAAAATGCTAAACTAGTTATAAGGAATAAAATTCTAGATGCTAGAAATGAAGAACTAGAACTTGCATGTGTAAACTTAGAAGATCTTAGACAGAAGGTAGAATACCTGCAGAATAGAGACAAATGTAACCAAAAAGTAGAAACTACACTTAGGAATAAAATTTCTGAGTTAGAGTTAAAACTTCAGGCATATAAGAAATATGCTAATCTTATTAAAGAGGCAATAAATAAACATGTCATGGGTCAAAAGCTGGTATAGGTTTCGACTATGATAAGAAAGCAGGAAAAAGATACGTGGAGTCAATTATTGAGGAAAGTCTTGTGAAACGAGACATTCCACATTTATTAAAAAATCTTAATCAGCCCCTATACAAGAAGTTTGTCATAAAACCCATAGATGAAGAACAAATCACTATGAATGAATAAATCCTTATTGAGGATAAAAAGAAAGAGGAAGAAAAAGATAAAGAGAAGTTGCCTAAGAAATCTATAAAAATTGTAGACCCTAAGGAACAAATTAAAACTGAAGTAGGCAACAAAACTGAAAAGAAAAAGGCTGACAAAAATGGAAAGATACGTGTTAATAAGAAAAATGATTATGCCTATTCTCCCAATGCTACTAGGAAAGTTTGTAATAACTGTAATTCTACTGGACATCTTACACATGTATGTAAAAAGGCTAAAGTAGTAAAAACAGAAATTCCTAGTGTGCCTGCCATGTCTATCCCTCATCAACAATGTAGTAAAGTAGGATGTATGCCATGTGTTTTTAACATCATGTCTGCATACATAAACTTAATGAATGCATTATCTAGTACTTGCATTAACAAAGATGCGAACATGAATAAAAATCATGTTAGGGAAAAGACTGCTAGTCCTCCTAAGTCTAGGAAGGAATCCCCTATCCCTAAGTCTAAAGACACACTTGTCAAGGCTAAACCAAAAGGCAAGGGCACAGTCGAAGACAAGGACAAAGAAATTTCTGTAGCTAAATCTGTTAAGTTATCTAAGCCCGTTGGACCCAATTAAGTTTGGGTGCCAAAGAAAAATTAATCAATCTGTGGATGCAGGGTATAGCAAAGAACAAGTGTGTCATGTGGATTCTCGACAACGATTGTTGTAGGCATATAAATGGTGATAAAACCCTGTTATCATATGTGATTGAGAAAGCTAGCCCGATAGTGACCTTTGGAGATAACATCAAGGGATTCACAACGGGGTATGGAAAATTGGAAATTGGCAATATTATCATTGAGAATATTTTTCTTGTGGATGGATTAAAACACAACCTCCTAAGCATCAGTCAGTTTACTGAGAAGGGCTACAAAGTTACTTTCAAAAAGGAAAGGTGTGCAATCTAAAGCAGGAAAGATGAGAAGCTTGCTCTTCAAGGAGTGAGAAAGGGGAAAATCTTTGTAGCTGACATATTCTCTACAAGCAAAGGCGAAGTACAATGTTTTTACAGCAATGCTTTGACAAAGGACAATTGGTTATGTAATAAGAAACTTTCACACCTGAACTTCAAAGCAATGAACTCCATAGTTAAGAGGGAATTGGTTAGAGGTTTACTTGAGATGGAATTCTGTTAAGAAGGTCTGTGTAAAGCATGTGAGAAAGGGAAATCAAAGAAAGCATCTGATTGAAGCAAAGAATTAATAGACATCACTGAACCACTACAACTGCTACATACAGATTGATTTGGTCCAGTCAATGTCATTTCTATGTCTAGGAAGAGATATGCACTCGTAATTGTTGATGACTACTCCAAGTACACATGGGTTTTATTTCTTGCTTTAAATGATGAAGCCCCTCAGATAATTACTGATCCCATAAAGAAGATAGAGTTGGAAGCTGATTTGCATATCAGGAAGATTAGGTCTAACAATGGAATAAAATTCAAGAATGTAACCTTGAATGAATTCTGTATTGAGAAATGTATTTCAAGAAAATATTTAACGCCCAGAACTCCACAATAAAATGGAGTAGTAGAAAGGAAGAACATAACTTTGGTTGAAGCAGCAAGAACAATTCTGAATGAAGCTAAGTTACCTTTATACTTTTGGGCTGAAGCAGTCAACACAGCTTGCTACACTCAGAATCATACCCTGATCAATAAAGACTATGACAAGACCCCATATGAGTTAATGGATAACAAGAAACTGACACTAAAATACTTTCATGTGTTTGGAGCAAAGTGCTTCGTTTTGAAAGATGATGATCATCTAGGTAAGTTTGAATATAAGGCTCATGAAGGCATATTTCTTGGCTACTCTCTGGAATCTAATGCATATAGGGTTTATGTGATTGAACATAAGAAGGTCATTGAAAGCATGAATGTAACTTTCGATGATCTCAAGCTCCCAAGTCTGCAAAGAACAGATGACACTGAAACTCTACAGTTTGAAAATATGACCTCAAATGAAGGTGTAGAAGAACCTGAAGCTGTAATAGAACATCAAGTAACAAACGAGAATAACAACAATGATGATTCTGACCCTAATAGTGGAAATAGTGGAAGAGTCACAGAAACTACTAGTAGTGGCAGATAATCTCATTCTCAACCCAGCAGCAGCTCAGGGGGAGCAACTGAAGGATCCACTAATAGAACTCAACACAATAATGACAATCATGTTGAATCATCTAGAGCAAATCTTCCTAGACATAAGGTGTGGAGTAGAGATCACCCATTTGAATTGATTCTAAGAGATCCATATGCTAGAGTTTAAACTAGACGTGCTTCATAGAATGAATGTTTATTATCTGGTTTTCTCTCTGAGATAGAGCCAAAAAAAGTAGAAGAAGCACTAGAAGATCTAGATTGGGTTATTACAATGAAATAAGAACTCAATCAATTCAAAAGAAAAAAAAAATCTGGAAGGTGGTACATAGGCCAAAAAACAAGTCTGTAATTGGCACAAAGTGGGTATTCAGAAATAAACTGGATGAAGATGGCATTTTTATGAGGAACAAAGCTACATTGGTTACTAAAGGTTATTCCCAAGAAGAAGGCATAGATTATGATGAAATATATGCACCAGTGGCAAGACTTGAAGTTATCAGGATGTTTCTGGCATTCACTGCACATTCAAATTTTAAAGTGTTCAAATGGATGTGAGGAGTGCATTCTTGAATGGAGAGCTTGAAGAAGAAGTGAATGTGGAACAACCACCAGGGTTTGAAGATTAAGAATTTACTGATTTTGTATACTTCCTCTTCAAGGCACTCTATGGCTTAGAGAAAGCACCTCAGACATGGTATGACACTCTATCAAATTTTTTACTTGAAAATGGTTTCATTAGAGGTGTCATAGATAAGACTCTATTTCATAAAATGCATAAAAATGACATTGTAACGCCCCCAAATCCGGGGTCAGGGATTTGAGACACATTACCATCCAATCATTTAAAACCTGTAATACTCAATAATCCAACGAAATCACATCATAGACCCCTCTCTCACATATACAAGTTATAGCCTTAGAAACGATATACAAGCAGTATCATTAGTTATTACAAACTAAATGTACTTATTCAGGATCTCACGCTATCAATAATAACCTCTACATGAAGTGACATTAATAACTAGTACAATAATGAAAACCTAACTAACTTACTTCTGTAGCGTAATGTTGAACTGAACCATCTCAAAGGTGAATCTTCTACTTTCTTTTCTCAAAGTATGGAGCCAATCAAATGCATTATCACTTTCTCTGAAAAATTTAATATAAAGCAAGAGTGAGCGAAAAAATGCTCTACAAATTATCCACCCAAGTATCTATGTGACTCTCATCCAAGAATATGATAATCACTACTATCTCAACAGTATAACATAAGGCTACCGATATAGGGTAAGCATAATAAAGTATCTTTCGACGATACATAGAGTCAGAATTTTCTAACAAAAGTATTTATACTTAACATGAAGTTTAGAATAATATAATATGAACAATTAAGTTTAATATATGAAATAAGACACTATCAAATATAGTGTTACCATTCTTTCATACTTCCTCTGAAGCTTTTGAGATAAAACCCAATGAACTTATTACGTTCACAGTTTTGAAATAATATTATCAATAACTTAGCAAAATAGAATCAACTATAGCTTTGCTAAAATCTCGTAAATATAGTAAATACATAGTTCAAGATACTGAAATAATAGTTTTTTTTTCATCATAAGCAAATCAAATCACTTTGAACCATACCATTTGTAAGGTTTAAAATCCAGTAAAACATTTTAAAGATTTATAAACTGCTTGGTGTACCTTATGTATCCGCTTAAGTTTTCAAAATAACTTTTCGTCAAAACATCTTAGATGAGTAAGGAGAAATATCAAGATATCAATCATTGACAACACCATCGGTAACTCAGCTCATAGGCTTTCATTATGATATTGCAGCACAATTCCAATTGGAAGATGGGACTGTATCTGAAGCCTTTCACCACGCTTCTACCGTACATACACGATGATCAGTCGTAACATACGGCAGCTCTTCACTACTAGAAAAACTGTATACAACATCAGTTGCCAACTGATGTCTGAGAAATTTCTGACCGATGTCTTCGCATGTGATGTTAAAAGTATATACTTTACACATCAGTTTTCAAGTGATGTTAAAACAGATATCATCGTCTCCTAAGTAAAGACGATGTTAAAACTAATTTTGGACATCAATTTTCTTATAAAAATCGATGTCTATAGCTATGTTTAACATCAGTTATTTTTATAGAGACGATTTACTAGTTTCTTTAAGACATCATGTTTTATCTTTATATCTGATGTTTATTACAAATTTAACATCAATTTCTTAAGTTTAAATGATGTAATAGCTTATTTAAGACATCATATTTTTTAAAGACCAACTGATGTCTTTGTAATTTTAGACATCAAATTTCTTTTATAAAATATTGTTAGATATACTATTACACATCGCTTTAAAAAAATTTGTGATGTTATTTCTTTAGGTTCAAATGACAGTGTCCTGTGTACATTGATATATATTAACCAAAATCAATTCAACCAACTAACAAACTTATTCAACCACAACCAAACTACAGAAAAAGAACTGCTGCCACAAAAAGAAATTTAAATTACCAAACTCAATTGATATATATATATATATATATATATATATATATATATATATATATATATCATTACCAACAACCAAAGTAACACATCCACATAGATAAACATGGTTAGCTAAAAGTACTTCAATCCACACAGAATGGAAATTAACCATTCAACTAAACAACCCTAGCAGATTCCAAAATAAGTACTATACCAGCAAATTCAAACTAAATGCTTCTAACAACAAAATAACCAACATCCAACATCAGTGTGATCGAAATCGGAGCTTTTAAACGAACTGTTGTCACTAGCAGATTGATGATGGCTACCTTCCAAGGGACTAGCAGGCATACACTGATATAAAATGACTACAGATGTCACAAATAATAAGAAATAAAATCTATGTATTCAGAAATACATGCAGTATAACTTTACCTTGTCAGGAGTCTGGGAACTCAGTAAAGAAGCAATAACACCTATTATCTTTTCAATCCAATCTAATAACACCAGAAAGTATAGTTTTTTGTAGGTGAAATAATCCTGAAACAAAACCCCAGATCTGATTGGTTAGCATCAACTTTTATTGTTGATGTCAGTAAATTTACAGTATGATGAGCAACAAATTTCTCATCATGCACACCACTATGATAATGAGAGTAAATCCACTGACATAGCAATCCAGAATCAAGTTCAGAACTATTCCTCTGACCTGCAAGTTGACTACCAGACCCCTAAAAATATATATTCAGTACCCCTAAAAATTCTTCTGAGGAAATAGGCACAGTTGATTCCTTCTTCCACTTTCCAAGCAAAATTGTCTTTTGTAGTAGCTGGATCAACATCTATCATTTCCAAGCAACAAAGTAAAACATGTACAACACCTTCAAGTAAAGCACTACAATGCTGACTCTTACTACAATGAGAAATTAACACAGGAAAACTATTAATGTGACTATTTATTTGGGATAAATTCGAAACTATTAATTTTAAGTAACAAGAGATAAATAAAAGGCTAGTAGGCTACAGATCTGTTTAGCAAATTATTTTGATAAATGGCTTTAAAATAAAGTTAAAGAAAATTCATCATGGACAAGTAATTAGAAAGAAATCATGCCTTTTATAATACCTAAGAACAATATAAAGGAGTCAGCAACATGCAGCATAAAGTTCTATCATAAATTTTCGATCTACGGCACAAGTAGTATCCATGCTTTTTAAAATCTCACTGCCAATTGAATCATGGACTAGCATAGATGGAGAATTATCTTTGGAAACTTTATGCTGAAGTATATTTTGAAAAAGTCCTCTAGATATGCGCAGCGACTGTGAAACATAGCCATCTACTTCAGCCAGCATATGTTATATACTTATATGTCCCACTTGCTAAATATATATTTTCAGTTCAGGAAAACCATAACTCGAACAAATATCTATGCCATTTGATGTAATAATGGAATATATGCCATGTGCTACTTCAAATATCTACGCAATTTGATGTAATAATGACTCTTACATATTCCTACTTAAAAAAATAGAAGACGCCTCTGGAAATGTTCAATCTGCTTGTCATATGGTATGCTTGTCAATCTTATTTTTCTAGATGGTACAAGTAATCATTCATATTGAACAAGAACAAGATCTCACCATGGATGAATGAACACATAAAATGACGGAAATGTTACCTTTAACATATTCCAGAACCAAATCCAAGCAATCAACACCAGCTGCAACAGTTGAGGAAATCTTGCCTCCCTTTGAATTTCCAGTGCATATTTGATAATTAGACCTGGACCCTTTAAAGTCATACATATCAAGCATCAGCCTTCGAACGCCATTCTACAACATAAATCGATCCCTCAGCATTATACCTTACAAGAATTTTGGCCATAACCACCATTAACAAACCAGTAAACATATTTAAAGCATGCACCTAACTATTACTGAAATAAAAATACTTACTTGAAGCTGATTAGTGACAGAATCCTCCTGGTCCGTAGAGCAACAACTATAGAACCAGTATCAGACACAACACGGGCTATGGAAAACGAATTGTGGGTTGTTAGCCATGAATAACGATTAAATGGCAAACCTTTAACCTGTTCAAATCAAATTACCAATATTACAAATTATTGGACAAGAAACACTACAAAAGTAACAAACTTTAGTATCAAGAACTGATAATAAATTCACATTTCGATCAAAACAAAAGAAATATTAGATTTTGGGCAGCTTAGAGAGTGAATGAAGCTGACCTTAGAAGTGGGACTCAAGGGTTGAAGGCGAGTGCATCTTGGCCTGGTGTTGACATTAATAGGACAAGTGTTGCATTGAAAGCTAGAGTCACATTTGCTGCTAGCTGAACATGTTTCTTCGATCTACACACACTAAATATATATAAATGCATACCCATAATTTATATTTATAATATGACCAATGGAAACTGAATAATAAGAAACCTTGAGACTTGATGAAAATGTGATGAGACTAGCTGTTATCAACACAAGCTGGATGAGATGAAAAATGGTCACCTGTAAAACACAAAAATAAATTAAATAGTAGTAGATTATTGAAATTAAGTATTGATTATGAAAAAGAATGTACAAAATAAGAATCATACAGTGATGATTGCGATGAAATACCTGCATTTCTGGTGGCCCTTTAGAAGCCTTATACTTCACTATGGGTTCTTCAAACAATTGGTAACAATGGGGTTTTTTATACTTATATACACACTGACACACACACATACATACTAGGTGGAAGCTTTCTCCGTTAGATTTTGACCAAGTAACCATGCCCCAGATAACCATGATTTTTTAATACTAAAACTACATAAAAATACAAATTTTGATCCATAGCTTTAAACGTCAATTGAAACCTAGGTTCGTAAAAGCACCTTTATCGAGTTCCTCCATAACTTTAAACGCCAATTGAAACCTAGGTTCCATCCCCTCAAAAAACTGATCGGTAAAACCAACACAACTCACATCCAAAAACAATCTCAAATCCTTATGCTGGTACAACCAATCCACATATCTCTTCCACAATGCTTTTGGATCCTTCTCCAAACCTAACTCCTCCGATTTCACTACGTTGACTTTCGATAGCAGTGAGTTTATAATCTATGGTTTTGAAAATTGATTTATAAATCTAGGGTTTGTAAGAACTGCTGCCACATATTTGTGAGAGAGATGGTGAGATGTGAGATATGATGTGTTGGTGACCGGGTTGAGAGAGAGATTTACAAGAGAGAGGGTTGAGAGAGAGATTTGCGAGAGAGAGGGTTGAGGGAGAGAGTGTCGAGGGAGATATTTGGGGGGTATTTTTTTCGTAAGGGGAAAATGTTTTCGTGTAAGGGGGAATTATTTGGGTAATAAGCGGGGGATTATTTGACCCAATTTTTTTATTTTTTAGAACAGAACTTAAGACATCGGGCTTTTTATCAAGCGATGTCTTAAAATTTTTTTAACATCGTTATATACAAAAGTGATGTTAAAAAGTCCTTTAACATCGGGGGTTTTGCAACCGTTGTTAAAGGTTTGATGTTGTATCCAGTTTTTCTAGTAGTGCTTGTTATTTCTCTACATGTAGAAGGGGGAGCCGACGGAAATTCTACCGCCCTTGGTAAAAACCTTAGACCTTATATGGGCCAAAGTGCTGGACCGTGCGTCACTCGGCCTCTTACGCTGTATCTCCTAGTCCACTGGAACAATCTATAACCTGGAACTGAAATTTAATCCTAGTTCTCCAAGTGTATCTTACTTGTTAATAGATTCATCTATATAACCTGGAACTAGAATTTAATCTTAGTTCCCCAAGTATATCATACTTGTTAATAGATTCATCTATCTAACCTGGAACCATAATTTAATCTTAGTTCCCCAAGTATATCATATTTGTTAATAGATTCATCTATCTAACCTTGAACCAAAATTTAATCTTAGTTCCCCAAGTATATCATACTTGTTAATAGATTCATCTAACTAACTTGGAACCAGAATTTAATCTTAGTTCCCCAAGTATATCATACTTGTTAATAGATTTATCTATCTAACCTGGAACCATAATTTACTCTTAGTTCCCCAAGTATATCATACTTGTTAATAGATTCACATATCTCTGATGGGTTACTTCCGGAATATTTGGGTAAGTAAGAATATCACAATGTATGTGTTGACCTCCGTCAACTGATCTCATATTTTGAGGAATGAAAATCATTTGAAAATCATGACATGGGAGTTAGTCCAAAAATCTTTTTGATTTTGATAAGTTAGAAACCCTAACTAAAATAGGGCAGTGATCCCAAAACATAATTGTATTCGAGAAAAGTAAATCATTTATTCACTTCCTAGGTTGGATTCCCAATTTTTGATAAGTTAGAGAGTATTTTACTCTTATTTAAAAAATTATAAAATATAATATAAATGTCTAAGAACCCTCACTATATTTAAATCATTTTTCTGAAGGTCAGAAAATATTTTAAATAATTATTAAAGATATTAAATAATTTTTATATCAATTTAGAATATTTAATAAATATTTAATAAATATTTATTAATTGATAAACAATTAATAACCTTTTCAAATGAATATTCAGATTAATATTTATTTAATAAAATAAATATTCAAATAATATTTATTTACATTATTAAAACATTTAATGATTTTTTAATATCCAAAATATATTTATTAAAATATTTTTAATCGATATTTAGGAATAATCTGTCTCTGGCAACTTCCGGGGGTTATGACAGTATTTAGAAAAATACTTCCGACTCCCGGTCTACGTTTGAAAATACGAATATCAGCTCTACTCCTAGAGCCTTTATATACACCGACTTATATCTATACCTTATAGCATATAAACTAAAATGTTTGTGAAAGTTTAAACAACAGTTAAATCAATTCGTAGATTTCGATAAACAGTTATATCACATATCAACAGTTTTTAAAGACAACAGGAATATTCAAGGTCCAGGTTTCGAAAACTTGCATACGTAGTGATATAATATTTTAATATGTAAAAACATTGGGATAGAAAACTTGCATAAGCATAATTTAATTTCATATTCAAAATCAAGAATATAACATTTTGAAAATAAAAGTATAAGGTTGAGAAAACTTGCCTGAAGTCCAAGATAAGTTCTCAGAGTCCCACTCATTCCAGATTTCTAACAATAGATATCATAATCCTGATTAGTACTCTTAATCCCATTAACTACTTAAATTACTAATAAGTATAATCGCATATCGAGTCCAATTATGACAACCTCAATTTGTACTTAGTTCTTTTACTAATACTTATCTTACCCAGCATTCACCTCCTCGGGTCTATTTTGACCATTCGTAAACCATCTCGTCAACGGCTTTTAATCTAATACTTTTACTCCAATACATAGTCATGTTATTCATCAACATCTTTCGTATTTTAACCGACTCAAAATTATTCTATTATCCTGACCAAAGTGGCTTGTCAAAACAGTGCCTCTAGAGTTGACTTTTCTTCGATTACTGTTACGCGACTCACACTCCAACATTTTTAATAAATCAGAAAATTCATAATTAAATACAAAACCACTTCAAGGAGATTTTTGAGTATTTTTAATAATTAAAAAAATATTTGGATTTTGAACACATGAGTTAAACTTGGTGAAAAATATTTTAGAAATTGGGTCAACTACAGAATTTTACTATTTACACCGCTTTCACTAAAACGTTCATAACTCACTAACCGTTAACTCAATTGATGCACCATTTTCGCGTGCATGATCTAGAGAATGTCTAGAATACAATCATCCAGCATAAAAATTCTCAAGGTACTTCTCCACTTGGTAATGATTCTATTGATGAATCAGGTGCGAGGAATATCACAGATCTGGCACACAATGCTCCAACTGACATTCCCACAATGCACACACATTCACTTGTTCAAAGGGTTATAAACCTGAAGAATACTGCAGCATTAATGAGACAAGACATTGAGGGTCTTAAAACCATCTAACTGGGTCAACACTTGGAATTTCAACAATTCAAACAATCAATCGAGTTGGCACCGGTAAATCTGTCTACTAGTTTGGCAACTCATTATATCCCGGCTTCAAAGGTAACACAACTAAGAGGGAGAAAATGGGGAGTCAAAAAAAAGAGTGGTATTTGAAACAGATAAAGGAAAAGGAGTTTTAATAGAAACAAATCTTCCACCATCTCAGGAGGAGCAAAACATACCCTTAACGGTATTGCATGGTCTTGAAGAAATTGAAGTATCACAACCATATGAGCCATATGATCCTGACATATTAGAAATCTTGCAATAAACATCGGGCTTTTAACATCGGTTGATGTTACCACCGATGTGAAAAGTATTTATGACATCAGTTTTTTCAAAACTGATGTTAATAGTTATATGAACATCGGTATTTTGTGAAACCAATGTTAAAAGTCTGCCTAAAAAACAATTCTCACATCCCACCGAATTTCCCCCCTTTCCATCAAATAATTCCCCACCTTATTCAAAATTCCCCCAAGCTAAAATCCCCCCTTAACAATAAAAACAAATTTTTTTAAAACAAACTAAACTACTAAAAACTAAAACCCAAAATCATTAAACACACACACACACACCCCTCTCTCCCTCTCCCGACTCTCCCATTTTCCCCTTTTCAAGAACCCTAGGTCAACATAGAAAATACAGGTCATCTCAATGATTATGAGTTGTTCAATTGAGAAATCCAAGTCATCACATCTTAGAAGCTAGTTGTGCATCTCAATTAAGGGTTGTGGTAAGCTCGTGGCAAAGCTCGTGGGAACATCTTGTTCGTGATTATTTGTGCAAGTGGGTACATCTTGTTCGTGGATATCTCAACTCATGAATGTTTCATTTGTGGTTGTATCAATCTATATATAATCTCAACTCAAAAACTAGAACATGGGCTGTTAGGAATCATGTAGTGTGATGATAACAAATTACTTAGAACTATACATTTGAGTTAAATTTTGTAACTGGTCAATATATATATATGACTTATAAATATCCATTGACTAGGGAACCATTTATCAGTTGAAGTTTTTGTTAATCAACTGATATATTAGATTGTAACAGTTGATTCAGAATTCATTTATTATCAATTGATTGTAATAATTCGATGGATATGGTGTACTAGTCAACTGATGTTTATTGGCTTCGATTGATACTTCTTGAATGGATGTGAAGATTGGCTGACAAAGTGTAAATATTCTAAGTTAGAATTCTCACAAATGACGTGATCAATAGATAAAGAAGTCAATGGATATGAATACTGTTCGATGGATGAAAGTCAATAAAAGTCAAATCAATGGATCACGATCAACGGATGAATACATCAACACAATCAATGGATAAAAGAACAATTAATGGATAAGGGATCAATGGATACTCAAATATCCATCGATACATCAATTGATCAATGGATAACCTATCCATCGATGGATAAATATATATGGATCAATTGATAATCTTTATAGCAATTATCGGTTGATCAAGTTTTCCTAAAATAATTAAAGACAAATGGAAGATAGTCCTGTCAGGATTGTAAAGACTTTCAAAGGAACATAGTCTTCAAAGAGAAGAGCAAGACAAAGGCTTTTCCAGAACTAGACAAAGTCTAAGGAATATTGTGAAAGAAATTACTTTCTATTTTAGTGCAAGCATTGTACAATGAATTTTATACATTTATCAATCGATAGAAAATAGAAGTAAAAATGAACTACTATATATAGTTTAGTAGTTCATTGCAGCAAGTGTATAAAATTGAATAGAACAAGAAAAGCTTGGAAAATATAGGAATAATTTGTATTGCTTTTCTTTGTTCGATTTTTCATATTGTAAGCAACTTGGTTTCTAGACCAGGGTTAATTGAAAGCAAAATATTTACTATTGGAAAACCAATTCACAAGTAATTTTTAATATTTATTTTTAAGTATTGATAGTTTAATTTCAGTTATAATTTTTTTGAGTTTCATTTTTCAAAAACATAAACACTTTTGATGCAAACTTAAATCCGCAAAAATTTGATAAAAATTCTTAATTTTGTATTCAACTCCCCATCTACAAACTTATATTAAGGGAAATAACAATTGGTAGCAGAGCCTAGCTTTCAACATACAGAAAGTTAATATATAAGTACATCAAGTATGGGTCAGAAAGACAGATGGGTGAAGATTCCAGTCCTGGAAAAAGATGAGTACTTTCCCTGGAAGGTCAAAATTCACTTACATCTGCTATCCATTGATCCTTCCTTTCTTCACTTCATAGAGAAATGTCCACATGTACCTATGAAAATAGTTACAAGTGTTAATGAAGATGGTACTCAAGTACCAGACAAACTTATTCCAGAGCCTGTGACTGAATACACAGATGATGATGAGAAGGAAGTGCACAAGGATAAGAAGGCCTTAAATATTCTATTTAATGGTCTTGATAAGGATATATTTGACAATGTTATCAACTACACAACCTCTAAAGAAGTCTGGAATACTCTTCAAACTTTATGTAAAGGCACTGAGCAAGTAATGAAGAACAAGATGCAACTCTTGATTCAAAAATTTGAGGCCTTTCACTTTAAGAGTGATGAAGCAATTAATGACACATATAGTAGGTTTCAAAACTTGTTGAATGAAAAAAAGCTATATAGAAGAGTATATGTTATTGAGGATACTAAACTCAAATTCTTGAGGTCCTTACCTAATGAATGGAAACCAATGACTGTGTCCATTAGACAGTCTCCTGATTTCAAAGAGTACACTCTTGACTAGTTGTATGGAATTCTGAAAACGTATGAGTTGGAACTACAACAACATGAAGAGATTGAGAAAAGTCAGAAAATGGACAAGTTTGTTGCCTTGATGGTAAATGATAAGCAAGTTGCATAGCCCTGTGAAGATGTTGCTGTTGAAGAAGGAAAAAAGATGACTCATGGAAAAGTTACAAGTGGCTATAAGCATGATGAGTCTTCAACTAGTAAGAGAAAAGAATTAGTTGAGGATGATGAGTCATATACCAAGGAAGATATTGATGAAATAGATGAGCATCCAACTTTTCTATCAAGAAAATTTTCAAAGCTCAAATCAAAATAATTCCAATATAAAGGCCTGGATCCCAGTTCAGAAAAAGAGTCAACAAAACAAGAATCTTGTTGATAGAACTCAATTCAACTATTTCAACTGTGGATTGGCTGGTCACTTTTTGAATGAATGTAGAAAGCCAAAAATGGAAAAGAAGTCAAAGTTCAGTGATGGTATTGATCAATACAAGAATAAGATATTTATGAAATAATCATCCACCTCATACTTAGCCTTATTAATAATGTTTACCTTTTTTCCAGGTGGTGGAGTGGGGTCAACAACAACACAATCATCATCATCATCCACATTTAACTCTCTCGCTATGTTTGGTTTTACCTTCACTCCTTCCTCAACCACCTGGCAGCTTACTTTATCAAAAAACATTGGAAATGTCAGATTGAATGTATTAATCGAGGCCTTGAACTCATCAATTTGCGACATCAAATCCTTCTTATTTCTATCTACCTCATCATCCCTTTGTCTATCACGCGCCAACAACTCAGCCTTTGTAATTTTAATCATGTTCTCTTTTGGTAAATTGAAAAACAATTTTTGAGTGACAAAACCTTCAACTCCTCGAACCCTGCCAGAATGCTCCGGAGTTTCGAGCGCAGTGCTCAAGACATCTTCACTTCCATACGGTTTGAATTCACCAGTTTTCTTCTTTTCCAATAAATCATCCTATTAACGACAAAAAAATAGAAAATATGAAATTGAGTCTGTTTCTATAAATTATACTAAAAGAAAAAAAATGAATGATGGTACATACACTATGCTCATGAATTAGAGCAAGATTACATAAACTAAAATGAGCCTTCAATGGTTCTATTAATTGATAAAAAAATTGCAGCAACTTACAATTCTATCAGTTATCTTGGCTAAGTCTTCGTCAATTTTCTCGTCCTTTGGTATAGGAGTTTTCTTCCAAAAAATTGCCCGATCAACAATTTCTCCAGGCTTCAAATTCCCGTCCTTTACATATTTAAAATGAAGAAACATTTAAAATCTATTAGAAACTAAAAATTACTACAACAATGATATTTTCTTACTTCTTCTTCTTGTAAACCGATGTAACCCTTCCTTGATAACCGGTGTGGATACTTCTGGTTACGCACTCTCTCGTTCTGAACTTGATGTAACGCCTGCACCAAAATATTACAAATAATTAAACATACAAAAATACACACAAAATATATTTTCCACCATGTGTCTTCCTGTAAGAAATATATTTTCATTTGTATATGGATGGAACTTTTCTTTTTTATCATATGTAGATTTTTTGTTATAGCTTTTGTGTTAAAAAATTTTAGAATCATTATTAGCTTTTTATTTAGCAAAAAGATTGATGGTAAGGTTTTAGGTACACTAGTATTGCATACCTGCCATCTTCCTCGGTTCTTTGTGCAACAAATTTTTTCCAAACATTTTTTCCTATAAATGTGTACTTCTCTGGAGGTTTCATCAGTTTCTTTTTTTGTCCAATAAATGGCAGCACATACTTAGAAGTCAATGTAGTTTTAAATTGCCTCCACTCTATGCCCGCTGACTTTAACACCATCGACTCACTTTCTGGATTAACTCTGAATGTATCATAGATGGAAATATGCAAGTACACACATTAAAGGGCATCAACAAAATATGGGATATAAAAAGAATAATTTGTGTATATTATTATATTTTACCTCAACATCAAGCCATAACTTCTTTTTTAATTCAGGATCCACATTTGGCTAGCTCGAATAATCGATGGGAATCAAGTTCCTAGCTAGCATCACTATGTATGATTGTAAGTTGTGCCTGGTATGTCCAATAGGATCTCCAACATCATTGTATCAAACTTTTAATTTCCTGCACCGATCCTTCTTTATCACCACTTTATGCATAGCGGCAACACCTCACGCAGCTCCATACCTGTTTTTTGCAGATTCGGTACTAATAACTGCTGCTACAGAGTCTGAATGTTGAGGTTCTGATTGTTCAGGTTCTATTGCTTGAGGTGCCATTGCTGCTTGTTTATCTGACTGATCACAAGGCTTTGATAATTTAATATCTGATGGCAACTGCTTCATTTTATCATCAGAACTTTTATCGATAACATCATAAACTTCCTCTTTATGAATAACCATGGATGAAGATTATAAGTTACCAAAACTACTGGCCAGATACTATACCTATTGTTCAGACTATTATTATGTGGGTTTATACCATCTGCCGCCAAAGCTAACCACAGTTTTCTTGGCTCACTACCAAAGTTAGGCCATCGATAACCAATATTCCTCCAAGAAGGAGAGATAGTCGGATGTCGCATTTGGCCATCAATTATTTGCTGATTCGCATGCCAGGTCATTAGTTCAGAAGTACCAGCAGATTTAAAAAACCGTTTAAATCTAGGAATGATCGGGAAATTCCACATGACTTTGGCTGGAATATTAATCCTAAGTTTCCCATCTTTCCACACTTTCCAGCGAGATAAATGACACTTGGGACACTTAGAATCATTAACATATATACCCCTATATAGTATGTAGTCATTAGGACATGCATAAAATTTTATATACTCAAGTCCTAAATTAGGCAGGGTTTTCTTTGCCTCATAAGAAATAATTGGCAACACGTGATCTTTAGGAAGAAAAGAGCCAACAAAAGACAAAAGTTCGGTGAAGGCGCTATCACTAATAACAA
Organism: Oenanthe sinensis; assembly: GCA_028671895.1. NCBI lineage: Eukaryota > Viridiplantae > Streptophyta > Magnoliopsida > Apiales > Apiaceae > Oenanthe > Oenanthe sinensis. The sequence continues at coordinate 4,327,822 of CM053809.1, read as the reverse complement.
ACCTAACTTTCTAATTATGCAATTTTAACATCGAGTCTAACTTAGTGCACTCACTACCCTCAAACAAAGGGTGTTCAACATCAGCCACAAACCTTTTGAACTCGTATGAATCATTTTCGTAATCACCCGACTTATATGCTTCTTCACAAATGTTAATGATTTCGGATGTAGTAATTTGCTACTTAGTAGGGTATGTACTTACGACAGATGACCTAGAATCCTCTTCACCATGCCAAATCTAATCAACATAACCCAAACTAAAACCATTTTGATGTAAATGACCCCTGATTATTTTTACAGAGAATTTCTTAAAATTAACGCAGCGTGCACACAGATAATGAATATTCTTAGGATTACTAGAATTTTCTTTAGCATATATCAAGAAATTTTCAACCCCAATTTCATATTCTAGTGTATCCCTATCTTTCGAAATCCACTTTTTATCCATGTATTCGGAAATAGGTATAATCTACCTGATTGACATTTCAAATATCAGTAATGTACAATTTCAAAAGCATAAACTTATATTAAATTTTGGAATGTCTCAATTTAATTAGAAATACAACTTGAACTACATTTAGATTCGATATATACAATTAAATTAAGAACCTCGAGGAAATCTAAATTTAGCTGTGATTATAAATACTAAGTTACATAAGGATAATCATAAATTTGACTATAGAATAAGTTTTAATTAAATTTAAAATTCAAGTAATTTATTACCAAATTAATAGTTTATACCATACAATAGCATTGCAAAACTATACTATATTAATGATAAGTAGACAATGCATATATTATAAATTAAGAGGCAGTTGAACACATGCGACAAATCTATTCACATCCACCTACACTAAATTATACTAAATTGAACTTACGTAGACACTGAGCACATTGCCGCAACTTATTCTCAATCAATTTCCAAACTATTCAGTAAATAATTCTTAATTTTTATCATAACATAAAAACAGAAAAGCAACCAAAAAATAGATAAGGAAAAAGAAAAACCTTATTTAAAAAGTAGACGTAATGCCCCTCGAGTTGCCAACAGTTCAGTCCACTTATAAAGAGCAAGTTCCTGTGTTGAATTTAAAATATAAACCAAATCAGAAAGATAATAATTGACCACATATATGCTTATTAAACCATTATCTTTATATATTTGTGAAATGCAAGCAGATTGTATGTGAATCAAAATAGCATGGCCAATCTCTTACCAAGTCCATGTCATGACTTTACAACCTCTAGATATACTCTAATACATGTAACAAGTAACTATCACCAGGACATGCAAGGTTCTATATAAGGATATTTATATATAATGTGTAACTAATATATATACCATGCAAGCATGAGCCAACCTATTTATACAATATTTTGAAATAAAACATCTAATAACATGTTGCAAATTTTAAGACTTTATTGATCATAAATATTTTTATTTGCTAATTGGCCAAGATAATATATAATTTATTATCAAGCCGGCTAAAACCTCAAGCTACAATGAATTAACGATTATTGGCTCTCTCCCTTGCTAGAATTTTGGCTATACTAATAATAAAGGCAAAGATTTGCACCCCGGTGAAATAACCACACTTTAGCCAACACAACCCTCAAAATGGAACTCTGTCGGGATTATAATTTATATTGCATAAATGTATGTGGCTATTACGAAAACCACATTACCTCTCAATACAAGCGTGCTTAGTAGCAGTACGTATAGCAGTACATGTGAACTATTCTTATCACCACTAACTTCAACATTCCACCACAAACATGCATATCATAAAGAGCTTAAAAGGGCAGTGCATCTCCTCTTCATTGTACACACACACATATATAAAAAAAACTATCACAAATATGTCAACAAAATACGAGAATGATGAGTTCTATAACCAACATATTCATATATAATCACGAAATAAACAATAATCTGAACATATCGTAAATCGCTATCAAAGAACAATGAATGAAATATAAAAATAAAAAGCAGCTGACCCTCTAATAACCCCAAATTGAAAGTTAGGGTTTAACCCCCAAATTGAAAGTAGCCAAAACACAGCTCATGTTAAGAAAGTTAGGGTTTAACTTTCAAATTGAAAGTAAATCGAACCAATTCATAGATTTGAGCTTACCCACTAACTAAAGACAACTCCTGCTATTTCCCTCAGTACAAGTTTGTAGAAAGGGGGTTGAATACAAACTTATGATTTTTTTATCAAATTCTTGCGAAGTTAAGTTTGCATCAACAATGTTTATGTGTTTGAAAAATGAAACTCAGAAAAATGGAAACTAAAATTAAACTATCAATACTTAAAAATAAATATTAAAATACTAATGAATTGGTTTTTCACTAGTGAATATTTTGCCTTCAATTAACCTTGGTCTAGAAACCAAGCTGCTTACAATATGAAAAATCAAACAAAGAAAAGCAATACAAATGATTACTATATTTTCTATGCTTTTCTTGTTCTGTTCAATTTCACACACTTGCTACAATGAACTACTAAACTATATAGTAGTTCATTTCTACTTCTATTTTCTATCGACTGATAAATGTATAAAATATATTGTACAATGCTTGCACTAAAATAGAAAGTAGTTTCTTTCATAGTCTTCCTTAGACTTTGTCTAGTTCGGGAAAAGCCTTTGTCTTTATCTTCTCCTTGAAGATTGTGTTCCTTTAAAAGTCTTTACAATTCTAACAAGACTGTCTTGCATTGATTCAGACTCCTGCAAAGATTCCATTCCATTTATCTTTAACTATTTTAGGAAATCTTGATTAACTGATAATTGTTGTGAAGCTTATCAATCGATCCATATATGTTTATCCATCGATGGATAGGTTATCAATTGATCAATAATGTATCAATGGATATTTGATTATCCATCGATCCCTTATCCATCAACTGTTCTTCTATCCGTAGATTGTGTTGATGTATTCATCCGTTGATGGTGATCCATTGATTTAACTTTTGTTGACTTTCATCCATTGAACAATATTCATATCCATTGACTTCTTTATCTGTTGAACTCTTCATTTGTGAGAATTTTGACTTAAAATATTTACACTTTGTCAGCCAATCTTCACATCTGTTGAAGAGCTATCAATCAAAGTCAATAAACATCAGTTGACTAGTACACCATATCCATCGAAATATTAAAATCAATTGATTATAAATGTATTCTAAATCAACTGTTATAATCCAATTTATCAGTTAATTAACAACAACTTCAATTGATAAATGGTTCCCTGGTCAATGGATATTTATAAGTCATATATCTATTGACCAGTTACAAAATTTAACTCAAATTTATAATTCAAAGTAATTTGTTATCATCACACTACATGATTCCTAACAATCTCCATTATTTATGAATATAAGAAATATGCATAAATCTAAGTTGATGATAACAAAAACCCTTAATAAATTTTATTCTAGCATGAATTATAAATTTTGACTAGAAGTGCAATTTTGAGATGGAGAGATTCAAGTACCAGTGATAGATGATTTTTTAGAAGTTGAAAGTATTTCTTATTCATTATCTTCTTCTTCTTCTGAATTCGTCATTCTGTTTGTCTTCATTTTCTTTCATCATTCTATAAAATGTCCATTTTAAAATCTTCTCATCCTCCAATCTATAGTCCAGTTGGCATGTCAAGTGATTAAGATCCAGGTTGGACAACTTGTCAATTTCTTGACAAATATCAATTCATTTTTCATTGCCCTCCCTTTCTTTATAGATCATCATGTAGAAAAGCTCATGGAGTTCCTTCTTCCTTTCAGGATTCCAAATTTTGATTATGTCATCTCTTTCTCCCTGAACAGACACTTCTCTCATGTCCTTCATCCTTTGTAAAATGTCTTGTACATGCTCTTGGGTTAGATAATATTTCCTGTTGAGTAGAGTGTAGATCGTTCTTAGAGTTGCATAGTCCTGTTCCTTCACTTGTGAAAAGATAAAAGATCAATGTGAACCATCCTCATATTCAGTATGAAGAAGATTAACATATCTTTTCCTTTGGCCCTTCACAACTATCAATCCCTCAGTCTTGATTGGAATATAATTGCTTGGCTTGGTTTTGAACACTTCTATTTCATTGACTTGGCCAATTCTAGATGGTTGATCTTGATTCTCTTTCTTCTTTGGCTTAACCACTTCGACTTTATCAACATTCAACTTCCTTTTTACACCTAAGCTTTAGTAGATTTATTTGCCCTTTGTTTTATTGATTATTCTCTGCCACTTTCTTCCTGGCCTCTAAAATCTTATCATTCTCTTCATCAAACTGCCTTTTGTAGTTGAATGAGTAACTCTTCTCCTACCTTTTCCTGTTGTTCCCTCTCATTAACATCAACAACTATTGCTTTAGGCAATAGCTTTTTACCTCCACTTGTGATAAACTCTTTCTTCTTTCCATTTTCAATTAATATTCCTTTCCCTTTTCTGTCACTGGGTTGTGAGTTTCCTTCATCCATCCTTATTTCTCCTATTTCTACAGCTTTCAAAATCTCAGGCATCAGAGCGATTGGCTTCTCAACATTTATAGCTTTGTTCTTTTGTTCTTACTTACTATTGCATCAAATTGTTGAATAATTTTCTCATCTATTTCCCTTTTCTGAGCCATTAGATCTTTCTTAGAAATAACAGCTTCAGATGCCTTGATTTCAGTTTCTCATCTATTTCCCTTTTTGTTATCAGCAACAGTATCTAGGGCTTGAGAAGAGGAAGGTGCTTCCAAAAGTCTGCTAAGAAGCTTGACTTGTGTGACTCAGTTTACTAGAATCTGATTAATGCTGATTTCTATAGCAGTGACCCTTTTCTCCAATTCTACAACTTTGTCTTTGGCTGTAGACAGTGTCAATCCTTTGCTTAATTCTTCCCATAATAGTGAGACTGAGCCTAGAATCAATGGTTGTGTCAAAGTGTTTCCTTGCACTGTCAATCTCATTCCTAACCTTCTTCAATTCATTCCTTGATCCTATGATATGCATCTTTTAAATTCTTAGAGTATCCTTGTAAAAATTTAAGATTCTTCTTTCAATCGGGTCCTCTACATTCATTTCAGCCATTGACCTTCTATAGTAGGATACTATTGCTCTTTCATTATCTGCCAAATTGGTTTCATCATTAGTCATTTCAGACTCCAACAAATCATCATCCTCATCATATACAAAATATTCAGGATGCATGTGAGAAACATCATCAGGCATCCTTTCTAGATTCTCTTTCCCACTCCTAAATTCTTCTTCTATTTGTACCAACCACAAAATCTTATCAGCCTCTCGGTTAATGGCTGCTTTTAATTTTTGATGATGAGGATTAACATGTTGAAAAGTGTCAGAATCTAAATTAACATCAATTGTATCCTCCTCCACCATGTGGGTATTTGTAACTCCTGCAGAAACTCTATTCTCTCCATCTCACCCTAACTCCAACCCCAACTCCTGGGTGAATTTCTCAGTTTTAAAAGTTGAAGCTTCATGAGATGGTGAAATTGGTTTCTCTCTATGCTTTTCTCTCTCAATCTCTTCTCTCTTTTCTTGCATCAAAATATCATTCTGGATTCTCATCTCTCCCTCACCATGCTCACATATTGCATCACCTACTATGGTGGAACTCTCATTTCTCACACTCTCTCCTTTTTCCACCTTAGAAAAAATTGAGGGCCTCTAATTCACACTCTCTCCTTTTGCCAGGGTATGCAACCCTTGTCCCTCATACACCTCACTCACTCCACTCAATCCTAATAGAGTTTGTGTAATCTCAACAAATGTTTCATCAAAAGGAATATAACTGGTATTAGATGGATGAGAAATAACCATTGATCGATGAATATCAGTTGATTGAAGCTCGTTGATGGATGTAAAGATATTCATCGATGGATGAGTTATAGTTAATGGATGTTGGATATAATCAGTTGATTGAGAAATATTCATTGACTTAGAAGAATTTTCAATAAAATCATTGTGAATTTGCTCAACCAAGGTGTGATCCTTAGTTGGTGAGTCAGATGGGAGTGTTGGCTCCACCCTGAGTTGGAAGGAGGGTGAATTTAAAACATTAATGTTTTCAATCATCAAGAAGTAAGAGATTTTGATGGTGATTAAGGATTAGGAATAGATAATGAGTGGGATTGTATCTCAGCATTTGCCTGAGACCCATCAAAAGTAAAAGTTGAAGGCTCCACCAAATTTTCATCTGGCTTTGTAAGTGTGTGTGTGACCCCTAAACATTTATCTTATCCTTCTTTCTCCTTTTGAAGGCTTAAAATTGTTTGTGTCCCTTGTCCCCATCAGATGGTCCTAGTTGTGACCTCTTTTCAATAACTACACCTTATTAAGAAGGTGCAGCTAAGGATGTGTTTAAGTCCTTTATCACAGCCTCAATCTTTTGGAAGATTGGACTGGTGGCTGGCTGGACAGTCTCACCCTCACCATCCTTATTCTTCTGGCTTTCTTTATGTTGGCCATTTCACTCACCCTTATCAACCACTTTCACACTCCCCTCAATAGTTTTTCTTTTTCTGGATTTTACAACAATAGCTTGTTGAGAAACTATTGAGGTGGTTTTCTTAGATTTGGATTTTGAAGATTTTACAACTTGGGTAGGAGGGATGGGGGCATTTGCAACTCCCTCCATTGTTGCAGAAGGTAAAGAAAGTGATACCTCAGAGGGAGTAAAAGAGAAATTGAGAGTTTTGAGATTTACCTATACAAAAGGAGGATAAATGAGACATAATTTAGGGTGTAAGTTGATTCTCACTAAATCCTTGAAGAACCTTTTATTCTGAGTCTATGCCACCATTGTTTCCATGGCATCTATGATCTCAAGTTCTCCAACAGAGTGGTTAATAAACAACATAATGAATCTAGCAAAATAGATGTTTTTCCTAGAATCGTTGTTTCCTAATTTAGCAATTAACTCATTTAGGAGCAATGTGCTAAGACCAAAATATTTATCAAATAGGATACTATAAGTAACTTGTTGCATATTGGTAGTAATAGCATCAAAATTGCTTATTTTTCCAGAAAATACTTTCATAATAGCATCAAAGAAATAGTTCCACTCTTTTCTCAAAATTTATCTAATTACTTCTCCTAAATTACAATCATTTTCAGCATAATTAACATAAGCTAACATGTTTCTAATGTCATCATCCTTAGGCATGGCATCAACATTATTAGCAGGAATCTCTAAACATTAAGAAATAATTACACTGGTAAGAGTGTAAGGTTTACCTTTACAAGTGTAAGAAATTACCTTCCCATCCATTGATACTTCTGCACACTTCCAAAATTCTTTTGCAAGTTCACACACTATTGTGGGTGCTTAACTTAAAGCTTTTCACAACTTGCATTCACTGAGAAACTTCATCAATGGATGGAAGTCTGTAGGGGCATCCTCCACTATCATACAAGCTATAAAATTGTTATGCTCGTAGATGAAGTCAGTTGATTATGAGATCTTCTTTTGTGATGCCATTGTTCTTCTTAGAGTAGATTAGAGAAGAGACTTAAAGAAGAGTGAGTAAAATCGCCTTTGAGTTCTTAGAGAGTAAAAGGCAAAGAAATTGTTAAGTAAGAAATAGCAGGTGAAATGAAAGTGAGAAATGAAACCATTAATTATATTTTTCAAGAATAAAATGACTTAAAAAAAGTCACACTAATTGATTTTACTTAGAAAAGAAAAGAAATGACCGTTGAGTATGAAATAAAAGAAATATACCCCTAAATAGCAATCGACTTTATAAATACAGATATATATTTATTTATCGATGGATAGAATAGAGTATCAATGGCTGTGAGTTAATCAACAGATGTTTAGAATTGATAGAAATTCCATTATGATTGATTGGTAATCATATCCATTGAGTAATAAATAATTCATCAATCGATAGGCAATTACCAGGGTAATTATCTGTCGATGGATAAATATCCATCGATAGGTATATATTTTATCAGTTGATTAAATATATCCATTGATGGCTGAAAAATATCCATTGATGATTAACACATTTATGTATTGATCACATAGCTTCAACAGATAAATATGAACAATGGCTGCATAATGCTAAACAAAACTTGACAGACACTTTTATAATTGTAAGTAAAATTGAGCATACCTAACTTACAGACTAATCTATTAAAATTATATTCATCTAGAGGTTTGGTAGAAATGTCTGCAAGTCGTTCACTAGGGACAAAATATAATTCCACTGTACCATTCATTACATGTTCCTTAATGAAATGATACCTTATGTCAATGTGTTTGGTTCTTAAATGTTGCACAGGATTCTCAGTTATGGCCATGACACTTGTATTATCACAGAAAATATGAATCTTGTTCATATTTAACCCATATTCATATAATTGATTCCTCATCCATAATATTTGTGCATAGCAACTTCCAACAACAATGTACTCAGCTTCTACATTTGAAGTTGATACTGAGTGTTGCTTTTTGCTAAACCATGACACAAGTTTGTTTCCTAGAAATTGACAGGTTCTTGTTGTACTTTTCCTGTCTATTTTGCAACCTGCATAATCTGCATTTAAGTAGCCAATTAGATCAAAATCATAATCTCTAGGATGCCAAATACCTAAATTTAGTGTACCCTTGAGATATTTAAAAGTTCTCTTAATAGCCACTAAATGAGATTATCTAGGATTACCATTAAATCTAGCACACAAACATGTAGAGAATATTATATCTGGCCCACTAATAGTTAAGTATAAAAGTGAGCCTACCATGCCTCTATAACTTGATTTTTCCACTTTAGCTTCCTTAGTATTCAATTAAAGTTTAGTAATAGTGGCCATGTGAGTTTTTACAGAAGAAGATTCACTTAAGTCAAATTTCTTTCACAAGTAATGAATGTACTTAGTTTGATTTAAAAAAATACCATCATTAACTTGTTTGACTAGAAAAACAAGAAAGTAGGTAAGCCCTCCCATCATACTCATTTCATACTTACTTTGCATTAATTTCACAAACATTTTGTAAAGTCCCTCATCTGTTGAGCCAAATATAATATCATCCACATAAATTTGAACAAGAATAACTGAGCCATTAAAATTTTTATGAAATAAAGTTTTATCTACAGTACCTCTTGTGAAGTGAATCTCAATGAGAAACTAAGATAAAGTGTCACACCAGGCCCTTGGTGCTTGTTTTAAGCCATAGAATTCTTTGAGTAGATAGTAGACAAAGTGAGGGAAATTTGGATCTTCAAAACCAGGAGATTGTTCCACATAGAATTCTTCTCCTAAAATCCCATTCAAAAATTCACTCTTCACATCCATCTGGTAGACTTTGAAATTAGCATGTGCAGCATAGGCTAAAAAAATCCTGATTGCTTCCAATCTTGCAACTGGTGCAAAGGTCTCATCAAAATCAATTCCGTTTTCTTTTGAATAGCCCTTTGCCACAAGGCTTGCCTTGTTTCTAGTCATAGTACTAGTTTCATCCAACTTGTTCCTAAATACCCATTTTGTACCAATTACATATCTGTCCTTTGGTTTGGGCACCAACTTCCATACTTTATTTCTTTCAAATTGATTGAGTTCTTCTTGCATAACCAATACCCAATCAAGATCCTTGAGATCTTCTTCAACTCTTTTAGGTTCTTCTTTAGATAGGAAGCTTCTATACATATACTCATTTTGAGTAGCACTCCTTGTCTTGACACCATCTTCTGCATTTCCAATGATTAACTCAAATGGATGACTTTTTGTCTATTTTTTGTGGAGGTAAATGCCTCTTGTTGATGAAGCTTCATTGTCATTGTTGTTATACTCATGTTGGTTTGAATTTGAAAATTAATTTTGAAACCCTCCCCCTGAATTGGATACCCTTGATGTAGAGTGTTGATTATCCATTGAAGGATTATCAATTGATGAATTATCAATCGATGGATGTCTATCAACCGATAAATTATCCATTGATGTTGTGACATCAATTGATATTGGGTTTCTGAGTACTTGTGAATTTACTGGAATCACTTCTTCATCACTTTATTTATTTATTACATTGGATTTATTTTCAAATTGCAGTGTGGCATGATTTCCTTCATCAAACAAGCCTTGAATCTTTTTATCATCAAAAACAATATGTACAGATTCCATAACAATGTGTAGTCTAAGATTATAGACTTTTTAGGTTATGCTTGATAATACATACCCAACAAATATGGCTTCATCATCATTGGCTTCAAACTTACCAAGTTTTTCACCTTGATTTCTCAGAACATAACATTTACAACCAAAGACATGAAGAAACCCCACTTTTGGCTTTTTGTCTTTCTGGATCAATTGATATGGAGTGTTTCCTTGAGCCTGATTTACTAAGGAAATGTTTTGTATATAACATGCTGCATTTATGGCCTCAGCCCAGAAATAGGTTGGTAGATTTGCATCTTCCAACATTGTTCTAGCTGCTTCAATTAGTGTCCTATTTTTCCTTTCAACTACCCCATTTTGTTGAGGAGTTCCTGGTGCAGAGAAAGTATGTATGATCCCTTTAACTTCACAAAACTCTTTCATTATAAAATTCTTGAATTCTGTTCCATTGTCACTTTTTATTTTTTAACATCCAATCCAAGACTTTTCTCAACTTCTTTGATGTTCTTGATGATGAGCTCACTTGCTTCGTCTTTGAAAGCAAGAAATAAGTACATGAGAATCTTGAAAAGTCATCCACAATGACTAGAGCATACTTTTTCTTTGCAATGGACATGATGTTTACAGAACCAAACAAATCCATGTGTAACTACTCAAGTGGTTTCTTAATTGATGATTCCAATTTTGACTTGAATGATCCCTTTCTTTGTTTACCTTTTTGACAAGTATCACATAGTCCATCTTTAATAAATTTAATCTGTGATAATCCTATCACTTGATTTTTCTTGACCAAATGATTCATGGCCTTCAAATTTAAGTGAGCTAATTTCTTGTGCCATAACAAACTCTCATTTATACTTGCCTCTGAGAGTAGATAAGTCATTGAATCTGCAAGGTTAAAAACAATTTCTCTGAATAAAATAACAGTCACAAAATTTCTGTCACTTTAAAGGAAAAATTAAGAGAGAAAACGGTTTTGAAAATATAACATTTAAAATAAGCTTTTGAGAGAGGATAAAAGATTTTGAGATTGGAGAAAAATTATCCTCAAGAAAAATTGATTCACACCCTATGTTTTAGAAATCAAAGAAGGACTGTAAATCAAAAGATTTTTAAAAGAGAAGTTTTGAATTTTTTTTGAAGTTTTCTTATCTAAAACTGATAGAAAGTTAATGTATTGTAGGATAAAACATTTTGAAAAAGAAATAGAAAAGAAATTTCTTTCAATACATTCAGGTTTAAAATTCAGTTAAAGAAAGAAAACTAATAGTAATACTTATGTAATACTAAATAGTTACCACCGACATGAATAAATAAATCAAATAACATGTGGCAATTATTCAGTAGAACAATAAACATTTAGACATACTTTTATTGTTAGTGATTTCAAATAAATAACATGTATTATCACTAATATTAAAAATATCACAATTAATTATACGGAAACATTAACAAAATATCATTATTTGATATTTATCAATAATTTCAAAATAGAATAAATTATGCTTCTAATATTTTATCATATCAGAATTATGAAACTAATAATCATTGAATTGCTTCAATTCATAGTTTTAATAAGATAAAATAATTTCTCTAAATATTAAATATTCATAGGATTGAATATTAACATCTAACTTCCTACGCTATATCTAATAATTGTCACTCTAACATCTTACAATTATACTCATAACAATTATTATTGATATAAGTAAGCTCGAGAAAATAGTTGAATAGAAATTCACAAGTACTTTAAATATTGACATTTAATATTTGTGTTCCTAATTACAACTCATTGCAAATAAAATCAAATTTAGAAATATTTCCCAAGTATATAAAATATTGAGAATTTTATACACATAACTCAGAAAATATTTCGGCTTTCAATATTAGTGATTTTTAAAATATGCATTATTTACTTAGAACATAAATTCTAAATATTGTCACTAATACCAAAAGTATCACAATTATTTATAATAAAATATTTAAAAATCTCAGAGCAATTAAACAAGATATCATTGACTAATATTCATCAAATATTTAATATACAAATAATTATGCTGCTATATTATGCTAAATCATTTAACTACCACATATGCATATAACATTGTAAGTAAGATAATTAAACTAATAGTAAAAAGTAAGAGGTACCGGATTTCAAATAAATTCACAAGTCCTTTAAATATTAATAATTTAATACTTGTGAACTCATTTAAGAATTCCTTGCAGATGAGATTTCTAACAAATATGCACATAAATAATATCCTAAGTTCACTAACCAACTTAGATAAAATAAATTCATCAAGTTATTTAACAAAGATCTGCAAGTTATTCTACTAAGGACAACTCTCGAAAGAAATGATACCTGGTGTCCATGAGCTTGTTCCATACGTGGTGTTGAGAATATCCAGCATAGTCATTAGAGTTGAAGAAGTTTCCAAAAAAAAGAAGATCAGAGATCACATTCACAGGTTGTTTTAATTTCCGCCTTTGCTACAACTGTGTATTGAGTGCTACTTCTCATTTCAGCAAGAAATCAACTTCTTCCAGGAAATTGACAGCTTCTAGGAATTACTTCCATGTCTTTTTTACAACTTGCATCATCTATATCTATATAGTCAATTAGGTTAAATCTATTATCTTTAGGGTACCTGATTCTAAGAATTGATGATCCCCTAAGATATCTAACAATTCATAACTTAGCTATAAGATAAGATTATCTAGTATCTACTTGGAAACTTGCACATAGGCACATCAAGAATAAAATATATAGTCTACATGTACTTGAATAAGTAATGAGCTGATCATACCTTTATAGCTTGTCACTTCAGTTCATATACCTGATTTGCCCTGATCAAGCTTAGTGGTTCGTTGTCAAGAAGTTTTGGCAGGTCTAGAATCTTCCAAATTGCGTATCTTCAAAATATCTTTGACTTACTTTAATTGCCATCATTCTTTTGAATTAATTATAATCCAAAACGAATTACAACTCTTCCAACATGCTCATCTTGTACCAACTCTGCATTTACTTAGTAAAATATCTCTTGCACAAGTTTTTTTAGTAGACCCGCATATAATACAATCATGGTATACTTGCACTAATATTACTTTAAGTGTGTGCCTTGTATTCTTAGAGAGATATGTGCTACCAAAATCATTTTCAGGTAATTAGTAGTTAGAGTGTCATACCATGTCCTTGACGATTTACTTGAATCCCTACCTCTGTCATAGAGAGCTTGGGAAGAGAATGATATACAAATTCCAATGATCTGCAACTTTAAATTCCAAGAAATGTTGTACATCGACTTCAACTTCTAACTCACCATTCAGGAGTGCACTTGTTCACATTCATCTGATAGATATTCATGCTTGAATGCTCAACATGTACTAGGATATCTTATTGTTAGGTCATCAACTTGTTCACCCCTAATATGATCATGTCTCGTCACTGGTGCTAGCTGTTTAATCTTGAAATTCCCGAAGATTCTGTTTCCATCATCATCGATACCTTCTACTTTATAGTAACCTGTAGCAACCAGTTTAGCTTTGTCCCTCATAACAATGCCAATAATCCTCCAGTTTTTGCAAACACTTACTGTACCAATTTCAGCTTCGTCTTGTGGTCAGGGTTCCAGCTTCAGTAAATTTTTGCCTTCGAACTGATTGAGATCATCTTGCATTGCAATTACTCAATCTGAATCAATCAGTTCTTCTTCAGTATTCTTTGGGATTCCAAATGTTAGATCCCAAAAAATATATGTTCGTTTTGATTAGCACTTATAGCCTTTACTCAATAATTTGGCTTATTAAGAACTAGACTCCAGGATTGACTTTGTCTTCAAACCTTTTGTCTTGGTAGATATGTTCTTGATGAATTCTTTTGATCTTCATTGTGTTGAGTACGAATAGTAGATCCTTCTTTTATTTGCTCCCCCTAAGTTACTGCTAGAATGTGTTGAAGATCCTTCACCGTATTATGTAGATTCTACTAAAGTTCACGAATTATGTAGATTCACTACCATTTCCACTAATAGGATCTGAATCACCATCATTATCATTGATTCCTTCTGCAACCTCAGTTTCAACATTAATATCTGAATTTTACTCTGGTGGGATGTCAAACTTCAAAGATTCAGAATAGTCTTTCATTTGAATTCTTGGGAGATTGGTATAGTTGGATGATACATTCAGATTTTTAATCGCCTTCTAGTTTTACATCATTTAGGCCTTGAAAGCTTTCGACTTTAATGAGTAGCCGAGGAAAATTGTTCCATGGGCCTTAACTTCAAACTTGTCAAGATACTCATATAAATCTTTAATAAATATCAATTTCCTCCAAACACACGAAAGAGCTTCAGTGTTTGCTTCTGGTTGGCCATTAACTCATATGATGTATTCATGATCTTTGTTGATTAAACTAACATGTTGTTTTAATTGCTTCCAACTTGATCTAACTGATGTGATCAATCATGATCTGTGATATATTATTTGTTGAATGAACGAATATCACCAACTTGTAACTAGGGTTGTCATCAACCACCACTAAGCATATTTCTTCCATGACATAATTTGCTTCAGTGTGATATTTTTATTGACTTTCTTATATGACATGCTTCAAAATGTCCTTCTAGATAGAATTCCAAATGAAGCAGTCCTCTCACCAATTTCATCTTTATCGGAGAATCCATTGTATTGTTCATAGTGTGAGAGGTTTCGATGTCATAGCTAACTCTTTACTGATGAAGCTTTACTGAAAAGTTCACTTCACCTTTGCATACAAGCTTCATGTCAGCTACGAATAAAATTCCTCACTCTCAGTTGAGTGAGCTTCCATCTTTCTTGCTTCAAATCAAACACATTTCCTTTTCAATGCTTTTCCAGAAAACCCTTGACAAAGAATTCCCTGGTGCCCTGTAGATAGTGCTTAAGTCTGTTGACGAGAAAGATGCTTTCATTAATGACAATTTCAAAAACATGATAGCAAAATCCCTTGTACATCCTTTGCTATCATCTCCAAAGGTTACCATTGGGCAGGCTTTCTAAACAACTGTGATAGTAAAACTTCAATCGTAATCACATGCCTCATGAAATAAATGTCATGAAGTCACATAACTTTTTTCTTTTGTTACATACTCTGCAATCACAAATGATTAAGCTTCTTGGTACTCAACTTCAATTGAGTCTAGATGGATTAGAGATATTCCTTTAAAATAGTGGTAACAACAGCTTCAACCTTAACATGCACAAACTTATCTTTGACTGATCACTTCTCATTTACAGCAGCCTTGACAAAGTAGTCTTAAGGCTATGAGACTAGTGATTCCAACCTAACTTAAGGTGGACAAGCAGTCTTTACCCTATTATGATTCTTAAACATGCTTTGCCTAAGAGTATGCAAGTCCTAAGATGTGCATTTTCAAATTTAAACGAATAAGCATGGAAATAAGAACACATGGTAAACATTCAGCTTCAACACATTATAGATAAGAATTATGCAATTCGGGCATGTTATACATATTAGAAAATTTAATATTATCTACTTTAGCCATATGTCAAGAAGATTTATAAATATTCAATAATTTTCTAAAAGCACATGGAATAGAAGAAATATCAAATTAATTACTAATTCTGTCTAATCCATTTCTGTTGTTGTCTAACATTTTAGCTATCTCTAATTACCTAAGTCAGTTTTAGATTAAGCTTCAAATCTACAAGTTTTACTGACTACTTAGATAATTTTACCATCTTTTAATATTTTATTCCTTCACAAGAAATACATGATATGACATGACATTTAAGTGCAACTATGTGATTACGAGCAAATCATGTGAAAATAAGCACATAAACAATTTAATATGCAGAATATTTGAAATAAAATATTATAAGCAGTATCAAATTCCACATACATTTATCAAGTCATTTATCATAATAAGAATAAATATAAAATATCTGATATATGACCTGTTTGTCTATTTAGCAATTTTCACAACATTAGCAGAGGTATTAAATCACATATGATTTAAATCAAGTTCCAACAAATGTTCAGGGATACACCTAACCATCTAGAACACCATATCTAATTCTAGATATTCATTTTACTGCATAAACAATCAAGTATGAAATGTACTAATCAAACTCATGAATCCTAGCATGCAATCTTATTCTTATCAATCTATTAAGCATTTAAGTTCTAAGATGCTAACATGCTGACATGAATATAATACATTTCAATTCCTAATAATCATACAGTTCTGAATTAGATAAACATATACTAGTTGGAATGTGTACCTGTGAAGTGCTTAGTGATTCATATCTAGTGTTAGTCATTGATGCCAGATATCCATTTGGTTCATCACTGTCACTGATAAAATCGACCTTGCATTTAACTTCATCGACAAATGTTTTCCCTTGCAGCATCCTCACTAATGCTTGAGATTCCTACTTCAACCCAACACAGTGTCTGTCATCATTTGCTTGTACAGGCTTCTTCAAACTGTGTAGCAAACCCCTGATCTTGTCTTTCAAATATAAATCATCCATGTCTTGCAACTGTCTCTTGATCTGGTCTTGAAAATCTCCTATTTGGAATCTATATGTAAGGACCTTAGATTTAGAATTGAGATTCCGTCTGAATCTGATGTCACTGAACTTCCTGTTGCCCTGCAGGCTTGACTTGCAGTCTAGTTCTCAAGATATTCCAGAGTGTCAAATTCACATACAACACCTTGACCACTACCTTGAGTTATAACATATTCAATTCAGCTTTTTGGTTCATTTCGTTTCTTTTCAGAGGTTCTCAACCTTGACTTTAATCAAATTTGGTTCCTGGGTCACAAATATAGTTGATATGCTAACAACCTACTTTACCAAATATTATCTTCTTCAGCTCTTGTTCTAGTTCATAGGCCTTCACCACATACAGTTCTTTTACAGACAATGTGGTTGTATCCTTAAATCTTTGTTGGCTGTAATCATGTGTTCTAGATGATCTGTAATGTTAGCACGAACTTCCTGTAATCTCCCTGTTGAATAACTTTTAAAGACTGTACTGAAATTCCAAGTAGTCCAGTCTGTTCTCCTTCACTACTTCAACCCCTAAGATTTTTCATCCAAAAGTTCACTTCAAATTAACCAAAAACTGTACCCAAATTAATCTCTTCTTTTCCGACATCTAAATAAATAGTGGGATCATATGGAGTAGACTTTTGAAAAAATTAGTACCACTTCTTCTTCAACCTGTTCCAGAATTAACTTCATTAGATAATCTTCAGTCAATATTAGTTGTCTTCAATACCTTAAAAAATCTTCATTTACTACTCCTTGAGCATCCTAGAATTAATATTTAAGAAAAATTTAAGTTTACAAAATTTTTAATTTCTTTGAAAAATAAATTAATCAAAAATAAAAATTTACAATAAATTAATTTTCAAGAATTTTGAAATTTATTAAAAATTAAAATATCGTAAATTAATACTTAAGAAAAATTTTAGTTTTCGAGAATTTTAAATTTTCTGTAAAAATAAATAAATCTAAAATAAAAATTAAATTGAGATGTAAACTTGAAGTAGATTACAAATGGTGTGAGTGACGCTAAAATGTTGTAAACCTAAAATAGACAAAATAAATATATTGAAGTTATAAAAATAAATTTACTTAAGTTTAAATCATAGATTTATTTTAAATTAAATTTATAAAATAAATTTATTTAAATTAAGTTTATGAAATAAACTTATTCAAGTTTAAATAATAAACTCATTTAAATTAAATTTATAAAATAAATTTATTAAAAATAAATATATAAAATAAACTTATCAAAATTTAAATTTATAAAATAAATTTATTTATCAAGTCCTCTAATCTTGTGTAGTCCAAATAGCTTCGACTCTCTGAGCGTCACTGAGTTGTGAATCTTGATTTATATATCAATCAATCTACTCTGATACCAAATGTTGGGTCACGAAGTATCGTAGAAGGGGGGGTTGAATACGATACTCACTCAATTAAATTTTTTTTTCGAATCTTTTGCGGATAAATAATTTAGAGTTCGGTTAGTGGGTTCGAGTTCATGAGGTAAATAGTGTTTAGGAGGTTGGCTTACTAATTTTCTATATTTATGAATAATCATTAATGTTCTAGAAAATTAGCAAATAATTTAATGAGACAAGTTTCGGGGAATATATCTTTCGTATATAAACCCTGAGGTTGCTACACCCAGTTAAAAATATAACTGGTTTCCAAAGAACAAATTACTTCTTTCATTCTACAAAAATATACAAGCCAAATCCTAAGCAATATTTGTATTTATAATTTTATCTAAGGATTTAACTATCGGGAGTATTTTATAATGACCCTTAAAATATTACAAGGTTTATCCGGCCATTAATAAAAGACTCCAGTAAGGAGTAATGGATAGAGCTTTGATTTTTTTGACCCCTCTGTATATTATTTGTTGTGTTTTTCTCCGGGACTTGATTGGAAGAGACGAACCATAACACTCTTTAAAATGAACACGTCATTTTGTTTATATATGGTATAAAATTTTCAAATCAATTAAAATTGATTTATTTTTCACAATGCTAAGTCTTTTTGTTGCGCTTGTAGAGTGAGAGCAGTGTATAGGAGCCACAAAACTTTTGTTGCGCCTAAGGGAAAGTTTTGTTACACCTCATAGAGTGCTTGTAGTGTATAGGAATAACAAAATTACTTAAAAACTTATTCACAAGTATTTTGTTGCGCCTAAGGTGTTTTGTTGCGCCTGCTACATTACTTGCAGTGTATAGGAACAACAAAAATACTTAAAAACTTATTCATAAGTATTTTGTTGTGCCTAGGTATTTTGTTGCGCTTCATACATTGCTTGCAGTGTATAAGAACAACAAAAGTACTTAGAAACTTATTCATAAGTATTTTGTTGCACCTAGTTGTTTTGTTTTGCCTCCTACATTGCTTGCAGTGTATAGGAACAACAAAAGTACTTAGAAACTTATTCATAAGTATTTTGTTGCGCCTAGGTGTTTTGTTGAGCCTTCACTCTTGTTCCCTTATATAGGAACCATGAAAGTACTTAGAATTTTTTTGTTGCGCCTAGAGGAGTTTTTTTGCGCTGACACTTGAACATTCAAATGAACTTCTTTCAGTGAGTATAACTCCAAGACTGCAGCAGTCTTCTTAATCCTTTGTCTTTACCATGTCTTCAATTCTTCCAGATTCCAATGCTTCTAACACTGTCTATCTTCAATTAATGCTAGTACACTGAAATTTTCTAGTGACACTTTTATACTGAATCTTCAACACTTCTGAAACCCTGAAAGTCTTTACACATTATTCTCCACTGAGGCTTGAACATATTAATGAACTTCTCTTAGTGACCTGTAGTAGACTTCAAAACTTCTTCTATCATGATTCACTATATTTGCCTTGTCTTCATTTCTTCCTGATTTCTGTGTAGACGTAGTATTATTTACCTGTCCTGTTCTAGTATTGAGTTATCATGATTACTATTCATACAGCTTCGTAATCTCACCAACACATTCATCCTTAGACAACTCGGATAGATTTGTAGAAATTACCTGATTGCTAGAGGAACTAGCTTCTTGTTCATCATGGTTGGCCATAAGTTCAAGATTGATGAACTCTTCCTCTTCAGAATCATCCTCATCAGCCCAGTCATTTTCTTTTGTTACAAAAGCCTTTTCTTTTTATTTCATCAAATTAAAGTACTTTTTCTTTTCACTTGTCATTTATATGTAAAATATCAGCTTTAGATCTCTATATTAAGTACTCATATGTCAGTTATATTAATTTCATATACACATAGATAACTATCTATAATTTTTATGGCACCATAATAGAAATTTAGAATATAATTTGGCCTCGTCTATTATAAATGTAGGGTCCACAACTATGTGAGCTGGTCGTGGACAACATAGAAAACAAAGTTGTTTTTGGCATAGTCTTGGATGAGCCTGGAATGAATGTCTACGTACATGGAGTTCCTCTAAAATCTGGATGTGTTTGTGTTTCAGTTGACGGAATGATCCAACCAGATGCCTTGATTTCAGTGCTGATAGTTAGTGAAATAGAGAAGGTTCACCAAGCTGTTAGCTCCCGCGTAGCATGGCCTCTGGATTTGATCATCTTCCTGAATACGGCGGTGACGTCGGTATGTATCATAACCTTTATTATTGTAAAATCTAGACTTTACTAAGAATGAGCATTGACAGATTCATCAGATAGAAAACATATATCAGGATTTTTACATATACTTGGATATAATTGGGACCATATAGCAAGGTAGACCACATTGCATATAGAAATACAAATATATATATATATGTAATATTGTTCTACCTTGTTTTTCCAAATTTACAAATGACTTTATATAGACTTTATAGATTCAAGCTTTAATTATTTGCAGAAAATGAGAAAGGAGTTGCCACAGTCAAAATCAAAGAACGAGTTGCAAAAAATGTAGGCCAGATTTAGTCAAATGAAGCCAAATGGGAACGTGCCAAACAACTTTAAAATGTTGTACAAACATGCATCACCTTTCATCAAAAAATTATATACATATTGCATGAGAATATTATCGATGTGCTAGAGTTTGACAGAATTGGACAAGCCGCAATATCTACATACATGGCGTGAGTATCTTTTATCATCTTTTATCATCTTCATTCTTGTTATTCTACGCATATGGATGTTAATTTGTGAGAGAAAAATTTTGTGCAGGTACTTGCATATTTTGTTGGGACAATCGAACATTGATGCTGCGTTTTATGATATGAAAACGAACGAGTTTGAATAGAAAGTTAACCTTAATTGCTACGGCGCAAGCGATTCAAATCCACGTCTTCTACTGTATTCCCATATTCACCTTGAGCGATGTGTGGCCTTCGATCCTCCCAAGGTTGCCTCCCTTTTAGCTTTGAGATCTTGGAACCCTAGTTCTTGGTTGCCTCCTTGAACGGCTGCTCACAAAAATTCTAGTTTTTCCAACCCTTAGCTAGAAGAGAATAAGATGAATATATGGCTACAGTAGGGATCCTGGATAATTAGGTCGGGCCTTCCAATGACATTCTGGGTCAAGCTCAATGTCATTAAATATTAATTCAATCCACTAAAGAATTCATATTTTCACTACCTCTCCTAATGCCGTAATTTAATTATTTAATTCGGCTCCAATATTATTTGCTTATTAAATTCCCCATGTTTAAGATATCGAATGTCTATTAATTAAATTGATTTCTGATAATTAATTTAATCAATATCTTTTATCCTTGATCATCCACTCAACCTTATAATTATGCAAGAACAAATTTGCCTGCAGGACTAAAGCATAATTATCTTTATGAGCTTTCAAAAGGACATCATCACTCGAATATTTTCGGACACAGTTTCTTTTTATAGTCAATATCCCACTCTGTATGCAATGTCATTGTCCAAAACATAATATTGTGATTAATAAAAAATCACATCACATATGAATCAAAACATGTGCATTGCATACAAGTGTCAATCACTGTATCCGGATTAAGAACCTAAGCAATAATAATATTATAGAATCTTAGTTCTTCTTTATTGTCAGAATAGAAGAACAATTCTAATATTTTAATCACGTTCAATATACACAAAGCATACAAGTATTATTCAATAATCAAGTTAGATTATTTCCAAATAATACTTCTATCATTCCAGTGGTTTGTTTAACTCCACTTAAACTGTGAACATTTATTATATTATATATAGACACTGACAATCTAATCTTCTGATATCCCATTTGATACTAGACTATCCACAATATATAATATACAAACAGTGCTAAAATATGCATTCAAGATTCTCGATAAAAAGGAAAATGTCATATACTTCAAACAAATAGTTCAGTATACTCCCTAACAATCTCCCACTTATACTCAAGCTATTCTTTGAGTATATCAGTGTTTTATTACAAGCAATCCACTACCAATTAAATAACTACTATGTGACCATTCATCTAACTCATATTTGCTTGGAAATCTGAATCGGTATATCCCAGAAGTAACAAATCTGAGGTCTTGTAAATCAACATATACTCCTTAGTCCTTCTCAAGTACTTGAGTATAGCCTTTACTGCACTCCAATGTTCTTGTCCTGGGTTTGACTGATATCTGCTAACCATGCCCATGGCAAAACAAATATCAGGTCTCGTACATAACATAGCATACATTAAGCTTCCACATGCCGAAGCATAGGGAACCGCTTTCATGCTCTCTATCGCCTCTGGTGTCTTAGGACACTCTTTCTTCGATAGAGCAACTCCATGTTTATAAGGTAGGTTACCCTTCTTGGAGTCCCGCATGTTAAAACGAGCCAATACTGTTAGTCCCAAATATCGTAGAAGGGGGGGGTTGTATACGATATTGTCCAATTTATAAAATATTCGCGGAATGATTTATTATGGACTAGTTGACAGTTCGAACAGATATTAAATCAAACACAAGGTATGCACACAGTTAATACAAACAAAGTTCGTTCGGGGAATATATCATTTTATTAATATAAACCACGAAAGTGCTACACAACTCTAATCCGTAGATTAGCTTCAACTGATTCACTAGTACAATTACAATACAACAACAACAATCAATACGAACAATAAATATGACACTAGCTCAAACGACGTTAATGGCTTCTCTGTGTCTCTCTTCTTTGCTCTGTATGCTTTCTCTCTGTAACTGAATGAATTAATGAATGAATCACAAGGGCTTGGCTTTGCTGCTTTATTAAGTAGGCTTTTTCAATCTTCTACGTGGCCTTCTGAGAACCAAGTAAATAGATTGCTTCTCACTTCTTGAATTAACAACCGTCGAGACATTTGATTTATAACCATCGGTGAGTCTGTTGATAACCGTCGAGACTGAAATAAATCACTTAAAACAATTCTGCTCAAGGATATCAATGATATGTGGCATGCTGTGGCTGGCTGTAGATTAAACAATCTTAAACCCTCAACTATCGAAGTGCTATAACTATCGAGACTTAACCGTCGATGGAATAAATAATCTGGATATTTATCTGAGTCCCTTAACTATCGAGATGCTGTAACCGTCGAGTGAATTAAGACAAAACAGTCAAACCAACTATCAGTTATAACTATCGACTCAAAAGAATTATTAAAACCATAACCGTCGAGGAAATAAAATTAATAATATATCCAAAAATGCTAACCGTCGAGTGATTTGCTAACCGTCGGTAAATAAGACGAAATAGCCAAATAGGAGACCCAACCGTCGGTAAATAAGACAAAACAGTCAAACAGCTAAACCAACTATCGGTAGTTTACCTTAGCCATTTTTCCAACGATTCAAAGCTCTGTAATATTTTCTTTCACTGCAACCAAGTTAATAAATTTACCTTTACTACTTGAACTTGATTTTCTCCGAGCTTTAGCACACAACGGTTATACAACCAATTCTTTTCTAACATAGATGCAATTCTCAATTCCTTTTGTGCTGACGTTTAGTGCAACTGGTCTGGTTCACAAACGACTAACACGAACTTGATCTTCACATCTTATTGACTATTCAATTGGCCCTGTTTCTCTAGCTGTTAAGAAGTGCTTCTGTAATTCACTGGAATCCCTTGACTTCTCTGTTATAAAACCTCTGACATCTTCTGAACCTCTGAAACACTACATCTTTATTCTTCACTGAGGCTTGAACATGTTAATGAACTTCTCTCAGTGATCTTCAATGTCTTCAAAGCTTCATCTAATGTTTTGGTCTTTTGTATTCAACTTATAAACGATTCTTAGTCGATTCCGTGCTTCATTTTAATATAAGTTACCGACCATCTATGTTGAGTTAGTTTCCTCGGTTACATGTTACGTTACGTTACATTATGCTTTACAATCTCCCCCTATTTGATTGTTAGAGTTCGACAAGAAAATCCCTTAAGAGGATAACTCAACTAACTTACAAGAAAAAGTAAATAGAAGATGGTAAACTAATATTAAATACATTCTCGATCATATTATACATTTCCAGATTTCAAAAATAATTACAATGTAGAATGAATGTTCCTCTAGCCTGAACTGATATACATTATGTCATTCTCATTGTACAAGACTTGCAAGCTGGTCATTCACTAGATCCAGCGCTTCTTCTTCTAGCATATTTCTTAGCTTGGGATCTGACAACGCTTCCTGAAGTGTTTGCAAGACAGCTACTCTCCTGATCTGCTTAACCTGTTCGAATGTAAATTCAAGAATTTTCATCCTTCCTTTAACACTCAACCTTTTTGGAACTGCTTTAACCCAATCAGTGTTGTAACATGATTCTGCTCCCAACTTCTCCATGTAAAGCTTAGAGATTTCTGCCAATGCTAATTTGTCTTTATAGTTCGTCGAAGTCTTGATTTGATCAAGTATAAAACCCAGTTCCTCAGAAGTCATGTAAGACATCTTGTGGATATCAACTATTACAGTTTTTCCTTTGGGGTTCTTGTACCTGATTGCTCGAGGATCCTTTAACACCATTGTCTCTGTCTCCCTGATTACATCAAAATATGGAAAGACAGGTGGAAAATCTGGCTTCTTTGTATACTCGAACACTTTCCCTGGATGGTTAAATCTGAATTCACTCATTGCCTTGACTTTTTCAAAGTCCCAATCTCCTTCTTCTTTTGTGTACATAGGCAATTTTGGTTGAGATCCATTTGAAGGATTTATTCTTCTGACCTTGGAAATATCTACAGATTGATTTGATAAGACATTAAGTCTATAAGCATAGACGCACTCTGCAACTTTCCACTTTTCTTCTGTTCTAAGTCCTTCACTCCTAAGAAGCCCTTCAACATATTTCAGACGCTTCAGAGGATATAGACTCAGTCTTTCATCACTCAAACACAGTGTCTGAACTAACTTGTCTTTGTAGAATATCACTGTATAAGGAGTTGTGTGAACTTTAACTTCTGCTTTTCTCATTTGATCTTCAATCATATCAGTAAGAAGTTCATTCACATGAGATCTCTTGTCCACTCTAATCTTCATGACATACAATTCTGTGAGAGACCTCAACTTGATAAAATTAGAAGAAATGGTCTTAGTAGTCAAATTATTGAATTGAATCTGAATCCGCCATCCATTGATGTTAGTCGTGATGAATATCAATTTAATTGTTTGTTTCAATGCATGAAAGAACTGGTTTATTGATGGATGACTCTTGTGAGCTTCTTGCAATGCTTCAAGAACTTTTTTATCTTCATTTTGAATAATTCCTAACTCTGGTTTCTGCAAAAGACTCCTAGCCTTGTCCCATGCACTTCCTTCTCTTGATAACACCAACGGCCTTTGTCTCCTTACAATATAGTGGTTGTAGTGTTCTTTTCTGACTTTCTCTTGAGACATTCATGCAATTTCACATGCCCTTATCCTGGATTGATTTGCATCTAGCAAACCAAACATTTCCACAAAGTCCATTTCAGTGAACTGATAAGCGACACCATTTACAAATTCATCAAACAAATCATCTTCCTGAGCTGTAGGAGCAGTATGAGAAGGTTCCCATATTTCTCCTTCTTCAAGTGTGAGCCTTACCTCCAGCGGTATATCTTGCTCCCCCTGAGATGTATAAATGTTTGCTTCTTTTTCTACTTCTACCAACTTGCCTTTCCCTTTGTCTTTACTCCCCATATCAGCACCAGATTCTTTTTCTTGCTCTCGCACTATCATCTCCCCCTTAGTTGTGTTATCCTCCAAAACAGGGATTTGAGTAGTTTGAGATTTATACATTTCAAACAAATCTGTAACAAACTTCTTCATATCAGTCTTGAAATTCTGTAAATCCTGCAACATGTTGTATTGAACAGATTTTATTTCCATAACATTGCTGTGAAATTCAGATTTCATTTCGGTGACAGTAGTCTCCAGGTTATAAACCCTTTGACTTAGAGATTGTGTGTGCATTGTGAGGGTATTTATTTGGCTGGGGTAGGTGTCTCACTGACAGGTTCTGTGGGTGTTTGTCTCTCAATTCTCTCGCTCGGTCTTAGAGGTGTGGGTGAATTATGATCACTCAAACGTTCTGTTGGTGTTTCACTCACTCTCATTGACTCCATCAAGTCTTCTGTAGCTGCAGTTAAAATCCTAAATGGCTCATCCGAAGAACTATTGCCAAGTAGTTGCTTCTCCTTTCCACTAATAGTGGTGGAGACCTCCTTATTAGGAGCCAGGAATGTTCCTCCTGGGGGGCTTATCACATTGGATCCTGTAATGTTTAGCAATGAAGGACCCGTGACTCCCGCAATAGCCTGTGAAGGCATGACCTGTACAGGATCTACCTGTATAGGTTCTGCTACTGTAGTAGCAACATCCGTCAATTCCTCCTGTGTGTGTGCTCCTTTCAGTGCAACATATAACTTGGTTGGAGGCTCAATTATTGACAGTCTTTCAGATGCCCTGGCCGACGGACGAATTTCAATAGGTTCACCCTGTTGAGAGGATGTCCCCAGAGACTGTGTATTTGCCTTTTTCAGCTCTATATCCTTTTGAGAGGGTATAGATGGGCTAACAGATACCTCAGGTTCTTCTAATCGACGTCTAGTCAGAGGTAGAGCTGTCTGGGTTCCCTCACCTTTCTTATGTGGTGCTTCTGAGGCACTATCTCCCTCACTCACAAATTTTCTTTTTAGGGGTTGGAGAGAAGATAAAGGTAAGGTTTTTATAGTGTTTGGTTCTGAGGCAGTGGTTAGAATCTGTTGGGTTTCAGATTCATTGCCTTGTCCTACAGCTACAGAGGGCTCAGCTGATAAGTTCATGACACTTTCTCCAAAAAGATCCTGCAAATTAGAATAAGCTGAAGAGTCAGAGACATGAAGACTACCTTGAGTACTACCTGTAGGAGTCCAAGGATGATATGATTTCTGACTGTCAGCATGACCTATAGAATCTCCTCCAGATATACTTTGAAATCCATCTCCTGAAATTTATAATTCCTCTGTCACCTGAACCACTTCCTCTTCTTGAGCTAAATCCTCTACAGGAGTAGCTACTGGAACTGATTCTTGCACTGGTTCAGTGACCTGATCATCTTCTTGAGGCCCTTGAGGCTCGTCTCTGTCCATGTCCACTACACAACCCTGCATGTATTCAGTCATTTGAGCAGGTGCTTCGTTGATGTAGTTTCTGTTATTGTTCAGAGTGTTGGCTATCCTATTTTTCTGTTTCATACACAAAGAGGTAACACTACTAGAATATAGTAGTTTTTCCTCGTTAGTCGTTAGATCATTAAGGATAAGCTGTAGGAACCGTGGAAAGTAACACTCAACATTAGTAATTTGAAGGTTTCTGTACTCCACCGATCCCATAACATACAACATCTGATTCAATAATAACCTACCAAAATTTATCCTACAATTATTAGCAACACTGAAACCTAAAGTTCGATAAAAACTTGAAATACTGTGTGTGTTGAACTTTTTGTAAGAAAAACATTGCATAAGAGTGTGGAAAAAGAAATTCCATTCCTTAGGTAAATGATGTTTACACCTTTCACCCGAATCGTGGAGATTAGGATTAACGTAGTTGATAGTCGTGAAGAACTGGAGTTAATTGTTCGGAATTGGGATAAGAGACTAGATTATTCTCAGGGAATCTTAAGATACGATTCAAATCTAGCTCCGTCACCCGGATTTCCCGATTAGCAATACTAAATGTAAAAGCCAGTTCATCAATAGCTGAAGAGTTATATGCAAAACAGTAACAGTCTCGTAGCATATTATGATTTAATATCATGTCTGTTACTAAGGCATACCTCACTCGAGAATATTCGAGTAACACTCGTGCCCAGGCCCGATAATTAGCAGGAAGGGACTGAATGTCAAACTCGGTAACTAAATTCGTTTTGGTAATAGTAAAAATTCCAGCCATTTTTAACTAGTAAAAATTATCGAAAATTTTAACTTTAAACAATTAATTACGAATTTAATTAGACTCGATAACGAACCGAAAACACTAAAATTCAAAACTCCTCCGAAAATCGTGAAAAATATATATGCTAAACTAGAAGAGATTTGAACGGTGAAACTATTTTTTTGTGATTTTTGGACCTCAAACAAACCCTAGAAAAAATCTCAAAGTTTGAAATACCCGAAACAAAACTGAAACCAAACGATACAAGGCTGGTATCAAATAATTCGGGATGACTAGATCTACAATTCTATGGGTTTAGATTTTCAAAACTAGTAGTAGAATGGTAGAAAAATGAGGAAAGAAAATCATTTTTTGGCTCGATGGTTAGCTAACCGGCGAGGAAGAAAGAAAAACTATATATATATATATATATATATATATATATATATATATATATATATATATTAGCTGGCGAGATGTTAGTATAACCTGCCACTAGCCAACGTAACTAGCGAGAGAAAAAAAATAAACAAAACAAAAAATATATATATATTTAGTTAACTATCGAGATGGCAGGCCACTTCGATGGTTTCCTATAATATATATATATATACTCTGCTGCCTGTTGTGTACTTAACTGGCGAGCCAAATTTTTTTTTTTTTTTAACAACTCGATAGTTAGCAAAAAATAATAAAATAAAAACTATAATAACTATCGAGATGTACACTAATATATAATACGTAACTATAGAAAAGTTAATTAATAAAATTAGCCACTTCGACGGATAAAAAAAAACTATCGAAGTAGATAAAATAATTAACCAGATAAATATAGTAACTATCGAGATGGATAGTTTTCTATTATATATATATATTAACCAAAAGACTACTTCGACTGTTACTAATATAATATATTTTATCATAACTATCGAGTACTGTTTAAAACCATTTCGATGGTTACGAAAAATATATCTAATTGATAACTGTCGAGTGTTTTAAAAATAGAAAAAAAATCATTTAAATACAGTTACAAAATAATTTCAAATATTAATAAAATTAATTAAATATAGATTTCTTAAATTAATGAATTAATATTCCTAAAATAGAAATATTAGAATCTTAATTTGGAAATAACTATCGAATTAATAATAATCCAATTTGAAATTCACAAACAGACAATATTAATAATTATTATAATAATACTAATAAACACAGGTGGTTGCTTTAAAATCTTTGGAACCAAAATTTTTTTTGTTCCATACTCAATTACTTTTAAAATTTCCAAAAATTTTAAACCAACCCAATCACAATTCAAACGATCATACAAGCATACTATTAATAAACATACAGACAATTATGCAAAATAAGATCATGAAAGTAATTGCTACACATTTTTCCAGTGAGAACCAGTACATTAAATAAATAAGTCTGTACAACCAATTTCTCATTAAAAAACACAACCTGTCTGATATAGAATCTCTCAGCCAGATCTCATTACATTGAAATCCATCAATTAATTCTAAACCACAGACTGTTATGCTTCTTGTTAGCTACAAACACTTATGTAGCAGTTAACTACTTATGCTATATCGAATAATTACCACACAGCATAACTGGTATACTTATGATAATTAACATTGATATTCATAAGCCTGAGATTATAAGTTAGACTGGAGTTCACAAGTCCTTTGGATATAAAAATTCAATAACTTGTGAATCCATACAACTCCTCGCAAACAAAAATTAATTTAAATTTAGCATCCCTAATTCACTCACCAACCTAGAGAAAGTGGATTCGTCTAGTGGTTTCGTGAAGATGTCTGCAAGTTGTTGTTCTGTGGGTACAAAATACAACTCCACAATTCCATTCATGACATGCTCCCGTATAAAGTGATACCTGATATCAATGTGCTTGGTTCGTGAGTGCTGAACCAGATTGTTGGATATAGCTATGGCGCTTGTGTTGTCGCAGAATATTGGAATCTTGTTCAACATAAAGCCATAGTCTTGGAGTTGGTTTCTCATCCATAGGATCTGAGCACAACAGCTACCTGCTGCGATGTATTCTGCCTCTGCTGTTGAGGTAGACACTGAGTGCTTCTTTTTGCTATACCATGAGACCAATCTTCTTCCCAAGAATTGACAGCTTCCAGAAGTACTCTTCCTGTCAATCTTACAACCTGCAAAATCCGAGTCTGTATAGCCGATTAGGTCAAAACCAGTACCTTTAGGATACCAAATTCCCAAATTTGGAGTACCCTTCAGGTATCTAAAAATTCTTTTGACAGCTATAAGGTGAGTGTAATAACCTGGATTTTTGGACGCATTTTTTATTTTTATTTATAAAAGATCCTGATGAATAGTGATTCTACGGATTATGAAAAACATTTTAGCCCACACTAAGTAAGTGTTGGAATATTAGAAATCCGGAGATGTCATATTATTATATGAAGAAAATGAGTGTATGTAAAAGCCGTCGGAATCCGAAGATTTTCGCTTTTACTAATTGTTTCGTAATTTATGAGATATCGAGGAATAAGAGAATTAAGTTGTGACCAAGAGGATTATAATTTAGAAAGTTCATGGTTATAATCAAATTAGAGTATTTGGAATATTAAGGATTTACGCTACGGAATTCCTATGATGAAAAGCTTTCGGAAATTAATCGAACTTATGTGGAGGATTAATGGTTAAGTGTTGGATGATAAGTGACTAAAGACAAGTCCCATGCAATAACCATGCAACCGAATTGGTTAGAAACAAACCAAACCAAGTGATCAAACAACTAGCCAAGTTAAGGAAACATAGTTCCATGAATTAAGGGTCAAGTTGTCAAGCCATACCTTAGTTACTATTTGATGTACTTGACATCCATCAAGGCCATATCTCTTGATAGATATCAGCCATATACACTTTATACAAACACAAATACACCAACACAAAAAGCAAGTAAAGTAGAAAAAGCTCTCTCCCCCCTTATTCTTCATTTCACAATTCTGCTGAGCAAGTCTGGGCAGGAGGATCAACGAATTTTTTTCCTTCAAATTCGTGACACTTAAAAATCCCAAGAAATATCACAGGCCTTCTATACATCCTAGGGTAGGTACGTATTTAATTTCATAATTTTTGGAGGTGTTTTGATTGGGTAAATAAATTGTAGAAGTTGAGGCTGAATAGTAACTCCGAAAATTTACTAACTTGTTTCTTGATTTCTCTTGCAAGTTTAAGGATGATAAGCATAGATCAAGGCTCCCTTAAGGCTTACAAGCTCTTGTTAGTATGTTTAAGTATCCAAGAAAGGTATAAACACCACCCACCCTTTGATTTACTTTAAGTTATAAGCTTGAGTTTAAGTTATGTTTAAGTACATGTTGATTTAAGGAGTTTGGATGTAAATGAATGAATATTGTTGGATGAATATTATAGATTGATGATAGTGATGAGATTGTAAAGAGGATGAACTGATGTTGTGGTTAAATTTATTAGTTTGAGGATTGGGTTGTTGTTTAATGAAATTAACATAGTAAAATTCGGAAAACGTTCCGTTTATAGCTGTCGTAATGTCCGTTTGCATATAGACCAGTTTTGAATAAAATTTATGAACTGTCAATAAATTAATTCTGGACACCACTGACCATGTTGGTTTAGATCTTGGTTCATAGTTTGTTTTGACACTTTAATCATATTATTCCAATTTACGGTTTAGGAGAACAGCTAGTTTTAGTGAAGGTGACTACAAGGTTCAAACTGCTGCGAATTGCTCCCTTTATAAATATAAACAGACCCTTTAACCATTGTCAAAAATCATGATATTTGGAGGATAACTAGTTTTGACAGTGGGTAATACCTCCACAAAATTCCATGCACAGATGTTGAAATTTCGATTTTATAAAAATGTCGAAACCAAAGTTATGCGATGACACTATTCATTTGAGAAGCTACTGCCCTGTTCTGGACATTCGGGAAACTGAGTCCTCTGTCCAGGGCAAAACTTTTATTGGATTGTATTCTAGGCATTCTCTAGATCATGCACGCGAAAACGGTGTATCATTTGAGTTATGAGCGTTTTAGTGAAAGCGATGTAAACAGTAAAACCCCGTAGTTGACTCGACTTTTAAAATGCATTTCACCAAGTTAAACTCATGTATTCCAAATCAAAATATTTTGATAAATATTTCAAATACTCAAGGAGTTGCTTGAGGTGGTTTCATATTTGATTATGAATTTTCTGATTTATTAAAATTGAGGGAGTGCGAGTCGCGTAACAGTAATTCTTAGGAAAGTCAACTACAGAGACATGATTTTGACGAGCCATTTTGGCTAAGATAATAGGATAATTTCGAGTCGGTTAAAACACGAAAGATGTTCAGGAATAACACGACTAGGTATTGGAGTAAAAAGATTTGATTAAAAGCCGTTGACGAGATGGTTTATGAACGGTCAAGTTACACCCGAGGAGGTGAATGCCGGGTAAGACAAGCGTTAGTAAAATGACTAAGTAAAATTTGAGGTTGTCATAATTGGAATCAATATGCGATTATACTTATTAATAATATAAGTAGTTGATGGGATTATGAGTACTAATCAGGAATATAATATCTATGGATAGAAAATTCGAAGCGAGTGGGACTCTGAGAAAGTATCTTGGACTTCAGGCAAGTTTTCTAACCCCGTACTTTTATTCTATATAAGAATATTGTGAAGCATGTTATGCAAGTTTTCTTAACCTTATACTTATATTTTCAAAAGGTTATATTCTTGAGTTGCATAGGAAATTAAATTATGCTTATGCAAGTTTTTGAAACATGTACTTGATATACTGCTGTTGTGGTTGTGATATAAACTGTTTTTGAAATTACGTATTGATTTAATAATTGTTCGAATCTTTCGTAATTGTTTGGTTATATGCTATAACGTATTATAGATATAAACCGGTGTTTAAAAAGGCTCTAGGAGTAGAGCAAATATTCGTATTTTCAAAACGTAGACCGGGAGTCGGAAAAACGATTTTAAATATTGTTATAATCCGGGAGAAGCCGGAGACGGAGTATTTTAAAATAGGGGTTGTAAATATTCCTAGTATATAAATATTGGAATATTTTACGACAAGGGTATGAGATGGGACTAATAAATATCATTTGGATATTTATCTAATAAATGAATATTATTCTTGAATATTCATTTAAATATAAGTTATTAATTGTTCATCAATTAATAAATATCATTTGGATATTTATCTAATAAATGAACATTATTCTTGAATATTCATTTAAAAAGGGGTTATTAATTGTTTAACTAATTAATAAATATTATTCGAATATTTATTAAATATTCTATATTGATTTAAAAATTAGTGGATGTCTTTATTAATTATTTAAAAATATTTGTAACCTTCGGAAAAAGTATTTAAAAATAGTGAGGGTTCCCTAATATTTATTTATATAATATTTTATTCTTTTAATAAGAATAAAATATTCTCGGACTTATAAAAAATAGGGAACGAGGTCTAGGAAGTAAAAGATGATTTGCTTTCTCAAAAATAGTTATGTTTTGACATCGATGACCTACTATAGTAGGGTGTTCAACTTATCAAACATGTGAGGTTCTTCGACTAACTCCCGGGTCGTGAATTTAAAATGATTTTATTTTCTCAATCAAGGACATCAGTTGACGGAGGTCAACATACATTTGTGGGAAGAGGGCTGCCTCAATTATTCTAGCAGTACCCATTCAGAGTTTGGGGAATCTATTAACAAGTATGATATACTTGGGGAACTAAGAGTAAATTCTGGTTCCAGGTTAGATAGATGAATCTATGAACAAGTATGATATACTTGAGGAACTAAGAGTAAATTCTGGTTCCAGGTTTAGGTAGATGAATCTATTAACAAGTATACATTTGGGGAATTTGGACTAAGTTCCAGTTCCAGGTTTATAGATTGTTCCATTCCGAGTTGTGCATCTATTAACAAGTATCAGGTTATAGATTATTCCAGGGATTGGAGTAGCCGACACTAGGGGTCGGAAAGAGTGTAAGAGGCTGTGTGGCAGTCGATCCAAGCGTAAGAGGCTGTGGGACAGTCCAGCATAAAGGCTCATATGTGGCCTGGGTGCAGGCCCGGTTAGGGTAGTCATCCATCTACTAGTAGAAAAGAATTCGGTACATACGGCTGATCACCGGGTACCGTGGTACTCCAGTATATCCTCATTCTTCCAATTGGAATTGTGCTGAAACATCTTAATTAAGGCCTATGAGCTAAATTATCAAGGGTGTTGTCAGTGGTTGATATGTTGAGATCTTCGTACTCATTCAAACTGCTTTGACAAAAAGTTTATTTTGCAAACTCGTAGAGTACGTAAAGCATGCATAATATTGCAGTTTTAAACAATGTTTAAAAAGAGTATATGTACAGTTATATATGTTCTTGCTGAGTTATATTGCTCACTCTTGATTTCTTTATATATATCACAACACAACAGGTCAGTCGATATATTTTGACGAAAAGTTATTTTGAAAACTTAAGCGGGTACATGAGGTACACCAAACAGATTATAAATCGTTAAAATGTTTTACTGGATTTTAAACCTTACCAGTGGTATGGTTCAAAGTGATTTGGTTTTCTTATGATGAGAAACAACTATTATTGCAGTGTCTTGATCTGCGTACTCATTATTTTATGGGAGTTTAGCAAAGCTATAGTGGATGCTATTTTGCTAAGTTACTGATATATTATTTCAAAATGGTGAACTTAAATAGTTCAGTTCTATTTCAAAGGCTTCAGAGGAAGTTTGAAAGAGTGGTAACACTATATTTGATAGTGTCTTATTTTATATAATGAACTAAATTGTTCGGATTATATTCTTCTGATCTTCATGTTAAGTATAAATACTTTTAACAGAAAACTCTGACTATATGTATCGTCGAGAGATACTTTTCTATGCTTACCCTAGATCGCTAACCTATGTTATACTATTAAGATAGTAGTGATTATCATGTTCTTGGATGAGAATCACATAGATAATTGGGTGGATAATTTGCTGAGCATTCTTTCGCTCATTCTTGCTTTATATTAAATTTTTCAGAGAAAGTGATAATACACCCGACTGGCTCCATACTTCGAGGAAAAGAAGTAAGAGATTCACCTTTGAGGTGGTTCAGTTCAGAATGATTCCGCAGGAGTAAGTTGATTAGGTTTTCAGTATTTATCTAGTTATTAATGTTACTTCATGTAGGGGTTATCATTGATAGCTTGAGATCCTGGATAAGTACAATTGGTTGTAATAACTAATGATACTTGTTGTGTATCGTTTCTAAGACTATAACTTGTGTGTGTGTGAGAAAGAGGGGTCTATGATGTGTGTTTGTTGGAGTATTGAGTTATTGTAGGTTGTAAATGATTGGATGGTGGCATGGCGACTCAAATCCCTGACCCCGGATTTGGGGGCGTTATAGTGAGACTCTTTTGGATTAGCTTGGAACCGTGCACATAAGCAAGTTGAAAACATAATATCTGGCCTACTTGCAGTTAAGTAAAGTAGAGATCCAATCATACCTCTGTAGCTTGTGATGTCGACAAATTTACCTGATTTGTCCTCATCAAGCTTTGTGGCAGTTGGCATTGGAGTCTTGGCGGGGGCTGAATCTTCAAGTCCATACTTCTTTAGAAGATCTCTGATGTACTTTGCCTGGCAAATGAAGATCCCATCTTTCTTCTGACTCACTTGTAGTCCAAGAAAGAAAGTAAGCTCGCCCATCATACTCATCTCGTACCTACTCTGCATTAACTTAGCAAATCTCTTGCATAGCTCATCATTAGTAGAACCGAATATAATATCATCAACATACACTTGAACTAATATTAAATTATTTTTGTGCATTTTATGAAAGAGAGTCTTATCTATAACACCTCTGATAAAACCATTTTCAATTAAAAATTCAGATAGTGTTTCATACCATGTTCAAGGCGCCTGCTTGAGTCCATAAAGAGCTTTAAAAAGGAAGTACACAAAGTCCATATGATCTTTGTTCTCGAAACCCGGAGGTTGCTCTACATATACTTCTTCTTCCAGCTCCCCATTCAGGAATGCACTTTTCACATCCATTTGATAAACTTTAAAGTCTGAATGTGTTGCGAATGCCAAAAACATCCTGATGGCTTTAAGTCTTGCTACTGGTGCATAGGTCTCATCATAATCTATTCCTTCTTCTTGAGAATATCCCTTAGCAACCAGTCTGGCCTTGTTCCTCGTAACAATGCCATTTTCATCCAACTTATTCCTGAATACCCATTTAGTGCCAATAAAAGATTTGTCTTTAGGTCTGGGTACCAATTCCCAAACTTTCTGCCTATCAAACTGATTGAGTTCATCTTGCATCGCAATCACCCAATCTGGATCTTCTAGAGCATCTTCAACCTTTTTAGGTTCTTCCTCTGATAGAAAACCAGAGTACAGACATTCATTCTCCGTTGCTCTTCTAGTCCTCACACCACTCTCTGGGTCACCAATGATTAATTCAAAGGGATGATCTCTGTTCAATACCCTCTGTCTAGGCAGATTAGCCCTTGATGATTGTCCTTCTTCGTAGTTGTGTTGAGAGCGACTAGCTGGTCCTTCTTCACCTCCCCCTGAGTTGCTGCCTTCATTATTTGATGATCCACCAGTTGAGCTAGCAAGTTCAGTAATAGACTGATTTTGAAATACAGACTGTGACTGTGACTGTGTGGTATTACCAACACTTCCACTGCTTTGCTCTGGATTATCAATCTCCGTGTGTTCATGATTACCAGATGCAGCACCAGGTACGTCTTCATCTCCTAAGTAGTATTCTGATAGATTTTCAATTTCCAGAGATTCAGAATTTTTATCCTTTTGAAGACTTGGGAGTTTGGTGTCGTCAAACGTTACATTAAGGCTTTCAATGACCTTATGAGTTTCAATCACATATACCCTGTACGCCTTAGACTCAAGTGAGTAACCAAGAAAAATGCATTCATCTGCTTTAGCATCAAACTTGCCTAGATGTTCATCTTTCAATACATAGCATTTTCCACCAAACACATGAAAGTACTTCAGTGATGGCTTTCTATTGGTCATAACCTCATATGATGTCTTTTCTAAGTCTTTGTTGATTAGGGTTCTGTTCTGAGTGTAACAAGCTGTGTTGACTGCTTCTGCCCAAAAATATGTAGGTAGCTTTGACTGGCTTAACATTGTCCTTGCTGCTTCAATCAAAGTCCTGTTTTTCCTTTCTACTACTCCATTCTGTTGTGGAGTTCTTGGGGCTGAGTATTTTCTTGAAATGCCTTGCTCCGTGCAGAATTCATTTAGAACTGCATTTCTGAATTCAGTTCCATTATCTGATCTGATCGTCTGCACAGGCAATCCAGCTTCCACTTCAATATTTTTAATGTGATCGATTACCATTTGAGGTGCTTCATCCTTAGAATGAAAAAACAACACCCACGTGTACTTGGAGTAGTTGTCGACAATCACTAATGCATATTTCTTCTTTGAAACTGACATGACATTAACCGGTCCAAATAGATCCATATGAATCAACTGAAGAGGTTCGCTGATGCTTGACATGTCCTTACTTCTATGTGACGCCTTCTTTGACTTACCCTTTTCACATGCTTCACAGAGTCCTTCTTGGTAGAATTCCATATGTGGTAACCCTCTCACCAATTCTCTTCTTACTAAAGAATTCATCGCCTTGAAGTTCAGGTGAGATAGTTTTCTATGCCATAACCAACTCAATTCAGAGGATGCTCTACTGTAGAAACAATTTGCTTCTCCTCTGCTTGCAGTGTTTAAGTCAGCTACGAACATATTTCCTTTTCTTACTCCTTTAAGAGCAAGCTTTTCATCTTTCCTATTTGTGATCATACATTTTTCCTTCCTAAAGTCCACATTATATCCTTTATCTGTAAATTGACTGACGCTCAGCAAGTTGTGCTTCATACCGTCAACAAGAGAGATATTTTCAATGATGACATTTCCAACTTCCAGACTACCATATCCCTTAGTAAAGCCTTTGCTGTCATCTCCAAAGGTTACAACTGGGCCGGTCTTCTCAACCACATTGGTCAGCAGGGACTTGTCTCCTGTCATGTGCCTTGAACATCCACTATCCAGAATCCACATGACTTTTTCATTAGTACCTATGCCCTGCAACCACAAAGTGATTAAGGTTTCTTTGGAACCCAAACTTGTTTGGGTCCAAGAAATTTAGAGGTTCTTGCAGATGGTGTAATAGGTTCAGTTTTCACATCTTTAAGTTCTACTTTGATTGAACTCGAATCATGTTCCTTTGCCTTGACAGATTTGTCTCTTGGCTTAGGAGATTGAGTCTCCTTCCTAACCTTAGGAGGACTAGCAGTCTTTGCCCTTACCTTTTTCTTATTCATGCTTCTTTCTATGCCTATGCAATTACTAGAAGTAGATGCATTCATCAAATTAAAATAAGCATGCATAATATTAAAAGCACATGGCATACATCCAGTAATACCACAAGGCAAATGAAAACTATTCATGCTAAACATGTTCTGCACAACAGGAATATTAGATTCTACTTTAACCTTATTACATGCATGACTAAGGTGTCCAGCAGAATTGCAATTAATACACAATTTCCTAGGTGCAGTGGGTGCAGGTGTAGCAGAATTAGCAATTTTAACACCTACTTTCCCATTCCTATTACTATTTGACTTGTTCTTGTTACCACCTAATTCAGTTTTAGCATATTCAGTTTTAACTAGCTCATTAGGTGTAACTTCTTCTACATTATTTTTCTCAACTTCTTTCTCTTTTAACTTATCCTCAACAAGCATTTCTTGTTTCCATACGATAGTATCTTCGTCTAAGGGTTCTGAGAGTGGGAGCTTAAAGACAGGATTACTACTCTTCTTAATGACAAAAGGAACATTTTCATTTTCTAATAAAACAGTACTAGAAGCATTGAAAATTATATTCCTTTTATCCTTTTTGTTTTTCCTTTTATGTTCATCATAGTCAAAGCCTATACATGTCTTATTATCTAAGCTCTGCTTATCCATTATGTCTTTAGCAATATTAGCTGAGTTCTTAAAAGCTTCCAATTTTAACTCTAGCTCAGAAATCTTAGCCATAAGTGATGTCTCAACCTCTGCATTACAGATAACCTTATTCTCTAAATATTCATTTCTTTCCTTAAGGTCATTAACTGTGATTCCTACAAGCTCTAGTTGTTCCTTTCCAGATTCTAGCTTTTTAATCTTCGCAACTAGTCTAGCATTTTCTGCTTCAGAAGCTAGCATGCTTGTATGAATGTTAAACATCTATATACTCAAGTCATTAACAGTATTTTTATATTCAGATAGAGACATATCTACAGTGGTGAGAATAGGTACATGTGCTGATGATGGAGATTCTTCTGAAGTGTCTGCCATTAATGCAAGATTTCCATATTCTTCTTCTTCAGAATCTGTGTCATCCCAGCTTCTACCTTCAACAATGTAAGCCTTGCCTTGTTGTTTTGCAACCAAAGCATCCAATCTCTGTTTCAACTTCTCATTCTCCCTTTTCAACTCATCATAGCTTTTCTTCTCGTATGAACTCTTCTTCTCATAAACCTTCTTGTCTTTTGCTTGTCTTGGTTTCTTACATTCAGTGGCGAAATGCCCTAGTTCATTGCAGTTGTAGCACCGGAACTTACTACGGTCTACCATGTTTGACTTGTAACCACCTCTTGAGTTGGATCCCGAAAATGATCCTGTCTTCTGAAATCTGTTACCAAAACTTTTCTTGTACTTGGGATTCCTTCTGAATCTTATATGCTTGAAACGCCCTGCTAAGTACGCCATAGATTTGTCTTCCATCTCATCAAGCTCTTCCAATGTATAAAAATCATCTTCCTCTTCAGCTTGTGATTCTGTAGCCATTTCAGCTTCAATGATCAATTCTCCACCAATCTTGGTTTCAACGACCTTTGCTTCAGAAGTTTTAATTTCATCTGCCACAAGAGCTGTGGTCTTCATTAGTGCTGCACTCTTACTGTCTACTGAGCCGGAACCATAGATAATCAACCTTTGTT
This sequence comes from Oenanthe sinensis, assembly GCA_028671895.1. Lineage (NCBI taxonomy): Eukaryota > Viridiplantae > Streptophyta > Magnoliopsida > Apiales > Apiaceae > Oenanthe > Oenanthe sinensis. The sequence continues at coordinate 4,287,738 of CM053809.1, read as the reverse complement.
CTTGTTCCATTTCATAAGTCTTCAATTTTCCATATAGCTTTTCAAGGGGCATGACATTGAAGTTGTCCCTTTCTCTAATTGAAGAAACTTTATGCTCAACATGATGTGGAAGAGTCAACATAAGCTTCCAGTTCGTTTCCCTTAACGGATAGTTCTTCCCTTGGATACTCAACTCATTTAATAATTTATTGTACCGCTCAAAAACTTGAGTTATTGTTTCTCCAGGGGTAGATTTGAACGCTTCATATCTTGATGTCAGTATATCCAACCGGATCTCTTTTACTTCTTCTGTTCCTTCCATAATCAGTTCGATGGTTTCCCACATGTGCTTTCCAGATATACAATTTAGAATTTGATGGCACATGTCTTCATCCATTGAGTCAACAATAATCAACTGAAGGCCTGTGTCCAATGCAACAATTTCTTTCTCTGTATCAGTGAACTCTATAGGTTCCTTTGGAGTAGACCTTTGAGGAACTCTTACTCCGTCCACTGTAGATTCAGGAATCATCTTCATTGGTACAAACGGTCCGTTCTCTAAGATACCCATGTACAACAGATTTGCATCCTTAATAAACAGGGTCATCTTCTTTTTCCAGAGATTATAATTCACTCTATCAAACTGAGGAACCTTAATACTTCCTACTTTCTGAGAACTCATGATATTGAACTTTTCAAAATTATTTAAAGTTCAAAAAATTTCTGAGTGAAATATTTTGAAAATTAAAAAATTCGCGAAAAATTCCAGAAGCTGAAGTCCGAACAATAGATCCTGATTTGTAAACTCAATCAGTAAGCTCTGATACCAATTGTTAGTCCCAAATATCGTAGAAGGGGGGTTGAATACGATATTGTCCAATTTATAAAATATTTGCGGAATGATTTGTTATGGACTAGTTGACAGTTCGAACAGATATTAAATCAAACACAAGGTATGCACACAGTTAATACAAACACAGTTCGTTCGGGGAATATATCGTTTTATTAATATAAACCACGAAGGTGCTACACAACTTTAATCCGTAGATTAGCTTCAACTGATTCACTAGTACAGTTACAATACAACAACAATCAATACGAACAATAAATATGACACTATCTCAAATGACGTTAATGGCTTCTCTATGTCTCTCTTCTTTGCTCTGTATGCTTTCTCTCTGTAACTTAATGAATTAATGAATGAATCACAAAGGCTTGGCTTTGCTGCTTTATTATGTAGGCTTTTTCAATCTTCTACGTGGCCTTCTGAGAACCAAGTAAATAGATTGCTTCTCACTTCTTCAATTAACAACCGTCGAGACATTTGATTTATAACCATCGGTGAGTCTGTTGATAACCGTCGAGACTGAAATAAATCACTTAAAACAATTCTGCTCAAGGATATCAATGATATGTGGCATGCTGTGGTTGGCTGTAGATTAAACAATCTTAAACCCTCAACTATCGAAGTGCCATAACTATCGAGACTTAACCGTCGATGGAATAAATAATCTGGATATTTATCTGAGTTCCTTAACTATCGAGATGCTGTAACCGTCGAGTGAATTAAGACGAAACAGTCAAACCAACTATCAGTTATAACTATCGACTCAAAAGAATTATTAAAACCATAACCGTCGAGGAAATAGAATTAATAATATATCCAAAAATGCTAACCGTCGAGTGATTTGCTAACCGTCGGTAAATAAGATGAAATAGCCAAACAGGAGACCCAACCGTCGGTAAATAAGACAAAACAGTCAAACAGCTAAACCAACTATCGGTAGTTCACCTTAGCCATTTTTCCAACGATTCAAAGCTCTGTAATATTTTCTTTCACTGCAACCAAGTTAATAAATTTATCTTTACTACTTGAACTTGATTTTCTCCGAGCTTTAGCACACAACGGTTATACAGCCAATTCTTTTCTAACATAGATGCAATTCTCAATTCCTTTTGTGCTGACGTTTAGTGCAACTGGTCTGGTTCACAAACGACTAACACGAACTTGATCTTCACATCTTATTGACTATTCAATTGGCCCTATTTCTCTAGCTGTTAAGAAGTGCTTCTGTAATTCACTGGAATCCCTTGACTTCTCTGTTATAAAACCTCTGACATCTTCTGAACCTCTGAAACACTACATCTTTATTCTTCACTGAGGCTTGAACATGTTAATGAACTTCTCTCAGTGATCTTCAATGTCTTCAAAGCTTCATCTAATGTTTTGGTCTTTTGTATTCAACTTATAAACGATTCGTAGTCGATTCCGTGCTTCATTTTAATATAAGTTACCGACCATCTGTGTTGAGTTAGTTTTCTCGGTTACATGTTACATTACGTTACATTATGCTTTACAAATACCTCATCAATGTAGGGCTCTTGGGATAAAGCCAACATCCTTTTCTTGCGATCCCTTATAACTTTGATCCCAAGGATGTATGCCGCTTCACCTAAGTCCTTCATTTTGAACTGTTTGAACAACCATGCCTTTACCGCTGATAACATCCCTACATTGTTTCCAATGAGTAAAATATCATCTACGTATAGCACTAGAAAAGTCACTGAACTGCCTTCACTTTTCTCGTACACACACGACTCGCTTTGACATTGATCAAATCCGTATGACTGGATTACCTGATCAAAGCGAATATTCTAATTCCTAGAAGCTTGTTTAAGTCCATAAATGGACTTCTTAAGCTTACATACCAGATGCTCTTGGCCTTCCTTAATGAATCCTTTTGGTTGTTGCATATAGATGATCTCATCATCAAGACTCCCATTTAGGAAAGCTGTCTTGGCATCCATTTGCCAAATCTCATAATCGAGATGAGCTGTTATAGATAAAAGAATCCGGATCGACTTTAGCATGACTACTGGTGAAAAGGTTTCCTCATAATCGATCCCTTCTTTCTGAGTATACCCTTTCGCAACAAGTCTTGCTTTCCAAGCTTTTACCTTTTTGTCAGATCCTCTTTTTCTCTTGTAGATCCACTTACATCTAATGGGTTTTACACCTTTGGGTGGTTCCACGAGCTCCCAGACTTGATTTGAATACATAGATTCCATCTCAGATTTCATTGCTTTTTGCCATAGATCTGCATCTTTGTCTTGCAGTGCTTCCTCGTATGTCATGGGATCCTCATCATGTTCCTCAGAAACTAAGTTCGAAGACTCTCCCAATAACATGAATCTTCTGGGTTTATGAATAACCCTCCCACTACGACGAGACACCGGTGTGGTATTAGTGATAGGTTGTGTGTTCTCTTGTGGCTGTTCTACTTGTACTATTGGCACTTGTTCATTATTTGTCTCTCCCACGAGTTCCTCTAAAACGACACTGCTCATGGGTTTATGGTTCATCATATAGTCCTCCTCTAGGAATCTAGCATTGGTACTAACAATGACATCCCGATCCTTAGGACTATAAAATAAATATCATTTCATTCCCATAGGATAGCCTACAAAAAGACTTACTTCTGTACGAGATTCCAACTTAGTCACGTTCTTGTTCAACACATGTGCTGGACAACCCCATATCCGAATATGTCTTAGACTAGGTTTTGAACCAGTCCACAATTCTTTTGGAGTCTTAGGAACTGACTTAGAAGGAACTAAATTCAAAAGATAGCTGCTGTTTCTAAAGCATGTCCCCAAAACGACTTGGGTAATTCTGAATAACTCATCATCGATCTAACACTCTCCAAAAGAGTACGATTCATTCTCTCCGCTACACCATTCTGTTGGGGTGTTCCAGGTGCAGTCAACTGAGACATGATCCCATTCTTTGATAAGTAATCCCTAAATTCTCCAAGTAAGTATTCGCCACCACGATCTGATCGTAGTGACTTGATACATTTTCCATATCGCTTCTCCGTTACAGTTTTGTACTCCTTGAACTTGTCAAAGCACTCTAATTTACGGCGCAACAAATAAATGTATCCATATCTAGAATAATCATCGATAAAAGTGATAAAATATTCATAACCACCTCTTGCTAGAATATTCATGGGTCCACATAAATCAGTATGAATCAGTTCTAACACTTCTTTGGCTCTATTCCCCTTTGCCTTAAAAGGCCTAGTGGTCATTTTACCTTCCAAACAGGATTCACAGACTGGAAATGGCTCTACTGCCAACGAGCCTAAAGGCCCATCTACTACCAGTCTTTGAATCCTCCTCAAGTTAATATGACCTAATCTTAAGTGCCAAAGATATGTTTGGTTCAAAGAAGAAGGTTCCTTTCTTTTAGTAGTGATAGAAGATGTGTTATTTAACACCCTACATTGTAGGTGCAGTGCAGGTTGATTAGGAGTGATTATGTATAAATTGTCTTGCAATGTACCAGAACATATAACGAGTTTATTCCTCATAATAGAAACATTATGATCCAAACAAATATTATAACCATCCAAAGCAAGTTTAGAAATCAAAATTAAATTCCTTCTAAATGAAGGTACATAAAGACAATTGTTCAAAACTAAACTCTTATCATCACCAAAACATAAATTAACATCTCCCACTGCAACTACTGCTACTTTCGTAGCATCTCCCATGAACACATATATCTCGCCATCTCTAAGCATTCTGAATTGCTGGAACCCCTACATAGAATTACAAACATGATCAGTGGCTCCTGTATCTACACACCAAGTGCTCGTAGATATTGCCGCTATATATGTTTCTCTAACTAGAGAAAGAGACATACCAGTATTGTTTTTCTTCTTAAGAAGAGGACAATCCTGTTTCCAGTGACCCGACTGCTTGCACCTGAAGCACTTGCCCTTGGGCTTTTTCACAACACCACTTTGAACTCCCACAGCTTTCACAACTTTTTGTGTCTGAGCCTTTTTCTTCTTCTTGGCTTTCGGCTTAGAAGAAGAAGATTTCTCAGCCACATTGACTTGAACACTCTGCTGAAAAAGTCCTTCAGCTGCCTGAGGTTCTGTCAGAAGTTCCGCAAGACTATACATCCTCTTGTTCATGGTGTAATTCAAGCGGAACTGCTCAAAACTTTTGGGTAAACTCATAAGGATGATATCGATCTGGGTTCCCCATCAACCTCAGCACCAAGGATCTCCATCTCATTCAGATGTGACATCATCTTGAGAACATGATCCCTTAAAGATGTCCCTTCATCCATCTGAGTGTTCATTAAAGCTTTCATTGCTACTTGCCTTGCAGCCCTATTCTGATCTCCAAAAAGTTCTTTGAGATTAAAGAGTTATCTGAAGCAGTGGTCATAGCCTGATGCTGATGCTGCAAAACACCTGACATTGCTGCCAGAATGTAACATCACAACATCTCATTAGCCTTAGTCCACTTCTTATAATACTCCTTCTCAACTTCAGAAGCATTCTCATCAGGCTCCTCTGGCTTGGGTTCATTAATGACAAATTTGTACTCCTCAGCAGTCAACACAATGTCCAAATTACGTTTCCATTCAATATAGTTAGGTCCAGTAAGTTTGTTATCCTTAAGTATAGTAAAATGTGGATTAAAGCCCATTATATCCTGAGAATCATACATATAACACATAATTAGAGGGTGTTTAAAAAAATTAGTTCCTCTAACAATTATTTAAAATTAAAACACCAACACTTAAACACCATAGGTTTCCGGTATGCCACGTTGGGTGACTTATATACCACCTAAATTTATTTAAATGTTACTTCGGTCCTACTACTAAATAATTAGCCACGTTAGGGTGATCTATATTATTTTTCATAGCTAAGTGTATACCATTATTAAATCTTAAATTAATAATAATAATAATACCAGATGCGCCTTTTGACTATGATAAATTCTTGCTCCTAACAATAAGATACTACTAAAATTACAAATCTAAAGAGTATTCAGACTGACTGGACAGGCCGGTGGAAGCATTGCCAAGAGGCTAACCACTTTTCTAGACACCAATCTAAATGGCCAGGTAAGCTGCACACTTTCCTAGACACCAACACAAGAATACTCAAAAATGTGTTATTTTAGATTCTCTTCCTAGTTGAGCGTGAAATCTATCAAAAAAGAGGGAATCTTTTTATTATTTGAATTCTATGAAACTTAGTACGCCACGTTGGGTGACATGTGTACCTTCCAATATTCATAATTAATTTTAGAAGTTTGTTCTAGTAATTTCCATAACACTCTAGACACCATAAATTACATGCCACGATGGGTGACGTATACATAATTTATATTCGCCTTAATGTTAAATTACATACAAATAATAATGGAGACCATGGGATTTAATACCAAATTAATTCCCTCTCCCACTTAGTATTTTACTATGAGGATTTTATCTAGATGCATCGCCCTATGTCATTTTTTTTGCAGTCCACATGTATCATAATAACAATACATATAACACATAACATAGCAGCATACTCATCATGTTTAAAGCATAATAAAACAACCCTATGTCCATGTCGTTCTAGCATACGAAGGGTTAGTATCACATGGCATAACAAATAAACATGGAACACATAGTAGCAATAATCAAGATAAGCAAACATTACGTAAAACATAATAAAATACATCCACTATTATGGCCCCGAAGAATAATCTTCAAAATCATCCATCGATAAATTTTCGAAAATTTTCAGCCGCTTGTTTGACTGCCTAAACAAGCTCAGAATGGCTTGAAAAATCTGGAGATGGCTTCCATCTCATCCTGTAGGTCTCGTTCCGCCATTTCTTAAATGGTATTATTCGCCCCAATCAGATATCGTATGCAAAATCTGTAGCCAGAACAGCGAAGCAACCATGAAAACATCATATAGCAGCGGAAGAACTCTGTTTCTCGCATCTTCGTTGATCAAACAATTACATACGACATATACAACAGAAAAATCTATTATATTACATCAGATCATAATCTAAATTGAATACAATTCAAATTACATGATTACAATCAAAGTAGAAATTAAAATTTAAAACTAATCATGATCAACCCTCATGATTTAATTTACAACCACGATAAACCACGTGGGATCCAAAAACATAATTACAACCATGGCCATAATAGTGGATAACAACCTGCATCAAAAAACAATACAAACCCACCACTATATATATACATAATTACGACATGGACATCATATCATATAACGCAGAACCCTAGAACCTGGCTCTTGATGCCAATTGTTGGGACAATCGAACATTGATGCTGCATTTTATGATATGAAAACGAACAAGTTTGAATAGAAAGTTAACCTTAATCGCTACGGCCCAAGCGATTCAAATCCACGTCTTCTACTGTATTCCCGTATTCACCTTGAGCGAAGTGTGGCCTTCGATCCTCTCAAGGTTGCCTCCCTTCTAGCTTTGAGATCTTGAAACCCTAGTTCTTGGTTGCCTCCTTGAACGGCTACTCACAAAAACCCTAGTTTTTCCAACCCTTAACTAGAAGAGAATAAGATGAATATATAGGCTACAGTAGGGATCCTGGATAATTAGGTCGGGCCTTCCAATGACATTCTGGGTCAAGCCCAATGTCATTAAATATTAATTCAATCCACTAAAGAATTAATATTTGCACTACCTCTCCTAATGCCGTAATTTAATTATTTAATTCAGCTCCAATATTATTTGCTTATTAAATTCCCCATATTTAAGATATTGAATGTCCATTAATTAAATTAATTTCTGATAATTAATTTAATCAATATCTTTTATCCTTGATCATCCACTCAACCTTATAATTATGCAAGAACAAATATGCCTGCAGGACTAAAGCATAATTATCTTTATGAGTTTTCAAGAGGACATCATCACCCGAATATTTTCGGACACGGTTTCCTTTTATAGTCAATATCCCACTCTGTATGCAATGTCATTGTCCAAAACATAATATTGTGATTAATAAAAAATCACATCACATATGAATCAAAATATGTGCATTGCATAAAAGTGTCAATCACTGTATCCGGATTAAGAACCTAAGCAATAATAATATTATAGAATCTTAGTTCTTCTTTATTGTCAGAATAGAAGAACAATTCTACTATTTTAATCACGTTCAATATACACAAAGCATACAAGTATTATTCAATAATCAAGACAGATTATTTCCAAATAATACTTCAGTCATTCCAGTGGTTTGTTTAACTCCACTTAAACTGTGAACATTTATTATATTATATATAGACACTGATAATCTAATCTTCTGATATCCCATTTGATAATAGACTATCCACAATATATAATATACAAACAGTGCTAAAATATGCATTCAAGATTCTCGATAAAAAGGACAATGTCATATACTTCAAATGAATAGTTCAGTATACTCCTTAACATATTTTTCTTAGATAGAATGATCATTTAGAAACGTTTATGTTTTTTGATCCTACAACAACATTTACCATCAATAAGGAATTTGAACCTTATATTGTTAATCGGTTGAAAGAGGGTAATATTGATCATGTATTTTTTATGCCGCATAATCAGAAGTAAGTGTCAATTATATTAATTATGATTTCAATGTAATTTTACAGTAAATTATGACTTTTATTTGTTCAATTTTTTCCTAAATAGTGACCATTGGATTTTGGTCATAATATGGGATGGTGTCATGGTGACATTTACCTTGTCAATCCTTTGTCTCAACCGACGCATTTTCCTGCATTAGAAATAGCATTATCCAGGTAATATAAAATATATCAATTTGTTAGGGTATTTATTTTTTTACTACGGTTAGTCGTGACTCTAATTATGCATTACTGATCTTGTATCATACCTTATGCAGTGCACTGAAATCTTTCAATGTTCAGATAGGAAGGGGATGTAGAGTTCCTAAAATAACTAATCTCTCAGTAAGTATTTCACTCTATCAACTTTAAATTTTTTTTGTTGATCAATTTTTGACAACATATGGTAATTGCATCAGGGATATCATAAACAACCTGGTGGTAAAGAATGTGGATATGTTGTCATGCGCTATATAAAAGATATTATTTTGGATAAGGAAATATCATTCGCTGCTAAGGTAAACATATTTTATGTTTTGGTTGGAAAAAAAGTAGAATATATATGATAACTATTAATTAGGCTAATTAATTTACATTAATTTATTACATTTTTTAGTGGTTGAGCAAGAGTCGAAAGTCCTACACGATGCAGGAGCTCGACGAGGTGCATTTGGAAATTCTTTATTTCATCCGGGACAAAATGTAAAACCTTTTTATAATTGTTGCGAAGGATATTGATTTTGACATGGGTGTTGACTTATTTAAGGTAGTTATTTGGATATAGTACTATGGTCATGGCAGGGGATATAGTTTTTGGAACTTGTTGGTTGATTAGAATTGATGTTGGATGTTTTTCACCGATGGAATGAATGGAAATATTGTTTGGAATGGTTGGAAACGAATTAATCGCGGTTAATCGCGTCGTCGCGAACCGTTACGGAAACGAAGATCAAAACACTACCTTGTGTTAATTAAAGAGCCGAATTTTATAAAATGCAAGAAGAATGAATACTTGCATGGGTAATTAAAAGAGCTAGTAGTATTGACTAAAGTCAAGTAAACAAACATTGACTAAGCCTTTGACTTGATTAAAATTAAAACACTTGCCTAGCTTTTCTTTTATCACATATTTAACACAAAGCCAAGCAATTACTTCTCTCCCCATCCAAGAAGCCATATTCGACCATAGCTAAAAGAGGAAGGAGAATACCAAGCAAACTTCCACCATTTCATGAGTTTAGTAGCTTAAAATCAAGGTATGCTTCTTGTCTACAACATACTAAAATCTTGTGCTTAGTTAACCATAGATTCTCTTGATTTTTATGAAAATGCAAGATGATGAATATTACTTGGAGTTGTGACTAATTTCTTAAACTCATATGTGATGCTTGCTAGAGCTTAATTGATGATTGTTTAAGGTTATATAAGTTATGGGTAATGGTAATAAGCTTGTAAGAGCATGAATGAGTTGTTGGCTGAATTACTATGAATTGTTGGTAACATTTGGAGTATGGATTAATTGTGATTGGGCTTGGGACGTCTTGAGTACATTCCCAAGTAGTAGTGTAAAATGTATGGAAGTTGTTTGGTGGATTTTTAGAAGGTTAAAGTGAGGCAAATGTTGAATATACAAACGTTACCGTGCCAAAATTTTGCTTCCCCTGTCTGCTGCCCACTGTCCAGAAAATTTGGGAAGAATTGTTCCTTTTCTTGGTAATTTGATGAGATCACTGGATAGTAGTTAGTCTCTAGATCGTTTGAGCGCTAATTTTGCGTCATTTGGAGTTACGAGCCAAAAGTTATGGCCGATTTAGTAACGGTAGCGCAGAAAATAAAAATCCTGTTTTCATTGAACTTTGAGGCTAAGATCACCCTAGTTAGGTTACTCCATAAATCTTGAAACTTTTAATTAAAATAATAGGGACATCTGATATTACCTGGGAAGAATAATTGGATTAAAAGGAGTAAAATCTGATTTATTAAAATTGATAGAGTGCAAGTTCTGTAATAATAATTCACAGAAATGGTAATTCTGGAGCAACTGTTTTGGATGAATTGTTCGGATGATTAACACTATTTCTGGACTTTTTATTTTCTGAGTCTATGTTATAATTGGAGTCTAGTTTGCGTAGCCTCAAACGGTGAGTTGATTGGATTAACGAGCTAGGAGATATAGCTATTTTAGTAAAGGTTGTTCATAACCTACGAATTGCTTAAATATTGAACTTTGGAGAATTGTTTCACCTAGCTAACAACCTTAGTTCGAATTGAAATTTTTATGTCATGTTGTTGGTGGTACAAAGATGATCTCAGAGAAAGATTCATGTCAAATGGATTAATTTCCAATTTATTAAAAATGCTAGAAAACAGGGTATTGGAGTAAAATGAACATAAGAAAAAGATTAAACCACCGTTTTGGGAAACGATTTCGAGCAAGTTAGAGGACTTGTCTCGAGTCGGTCAAGTATCGAAAGTTATTGAAGAATATCATGACTACATGTAGATGTAAGGAACATGATTAAAAAACATTACCAAGATGGTTTTATGAATAGCTAAAGTAGGCCCGAGGAAGTGAAATGTCGGGCAATACATGAAGTAAAATGTATAAAGTTATGATTAACCTAATACATACATATGTGTACTAAAAGTGAGTTCTTATATGATTATAGAATAACCGAAACGTGGGAGAAGTGGAACAGCATCATTGGACTCCAGGCAAGTTTCTAACTTTACCATTTATTTCTATATCAGAATATTGCTAATTTCTGGTGATGCAAGATTTCTTGAAATCTTTGACTTTATAATAAGTTCTTCGATTATAAAGTTTTGTTGCATTTTGGAACTACTCAGCTCATTGTTGTTGTTGAAAATGCACATTGCCATTTCACCTTGAACTGTTTTGTTAATTTAAAACTTGATTCTTCTGCTACTCTGAATTTCTCGAAAAGTTAGAGTATGCATGTAATCAGATTGGACCTCTGTTCTGTGCGTCGAGTTACCATTCAGGGTACTCGATGGTTAACCGGGGATAGTCGAGTATTTTCAACGGTAGTAGGTACTACCAGAATATTTCGATTCAAAAATCTATTTGAGTATTATGAGATGATTAATGAAGATCATCGATTTAATTATTTGCAACCATTCTTTTACTTATTAAATAATATTTAATTATTAATTAAATATTATTTAAAAAGTCTGAGATCCCGTGTTTCTTTATGACCGAAAGGTTTTCAATTCCACTTTACACTATTTAAATATTAATTAATATTAATTAAATATTATTTAAATATTGTGGATCAATGAAAATGAAATTATTAATTATAATTATAGTCTTTATTTATTTTTAAATAATATTAAATATTATTTTAATATAATTTAAATACTGGGGATCTTTAAAAGACAATTGTTGTTCAATTGTTTTAAGCAAAACAATATTTAAAATTTTTTTGACTCTGATTATATTAAATATCCCGGTTTACTAAGGGTTGAGGGTTAGTATAGAACCTTAATCCTTACTCAAATGTTTTGTGACGTTTTAAAAATATAATGGAGTTTCTGGAAAATGCTTTAAATATTATTTTTAATTAAATATTGGTTATTTAATTACCAATAAAATATTCTGCAGTTATTTTTGGGTTAACCACCCCACATTAGGGAAAGAATCAATAATCCTGACATTCTTCCCGTATATACCTGGGTCTTTTGAAACTTATGTCTAGCTCCAATTAAATACCCTTTATTAAGGTTATTATAAAATATAGTAACAACTCCCCAGGTTGTGTTCTTTAGTCTTTTTGAACCGAGTACTTTGTTTTGTTGATCTGTTGGCTAAGAGTCAACCCACACACGACGAGATTAATTCCACCAAAGTTCGGAAGTGAATCTATGATCTGATGATTGAAATCCTAGAGAGGATGATTGTTAGTGTGGAAATTTCGGATATACTGTTCCTTCCAGACTGAGCTATGTTGTTATATATTCACCAGGGACTGGAGTAAGGTTGTGCAAGAGGTCGAGTGACGCACGACCCAGCGTAATTAAAGGCCCATGAGTTGCCTAGGGTGACGTCCCGATAAGGAGTTGTCCTTCTACTAGTAGAGAAAGTGACTGGTTCTTCTATTGTACAATGCGACTGATCATCGCGTACAGTAGGGCGTTGAAAAATCTCCAATCATAGTCTCCGCTTCCAATTGGAATTTGACATTATCACTGTAACGAAAGCTAAGGCGCTAAGTTAAAAATAGTGTTAATGGGAACTCTCGAACTTTCACTGGTCCTACACTATAATGAAAGCCAAGGTGCTAAGTTAAGGATAGTGTTAATGGGAACTGTTGAACCTGATTGTTCCTACACTATAACGAAGGCCAAGGTGCTAGTTACTGAGAGTGTTAATAGGAATTGTTGAATGTTCATTTGTTCTTTCACTGTATCTTGAACTGCTTTCTTATTGATGCTCAAATGAATGGTACTCTGTGGTTGATACCATCGTGCTAAATTATCGATTTTGTTGTTCCCAAAATTGTGAACTTAAATTGTTGTATTGCAGTAATTTGAACTGCATTCTAGTCATGAATATCTTCTTATCTCGTGAACTCTGATTCCTTTATTGCCGAGATATAATTGGTTATACATCTTCACTCATATTGCAAGTTATATACTTTTATTGTTGAATATCCAGTTGGGATAATTATGTCTATCACCTTTTCCTTGAAATATGCTGATAAATAACTTACTGAGCATTCTTTGGCTCATTCTTGCTTTTTGTAACTTTAAATCTTGCAGTAAGACTTGTCCAGGGGATGCAAAGGAAAGGAGAGGCTCGATCTTGAGTTAGTCGGGTTCAAGGCTTCTACAGGCGGTGTAAGCTAGATAGGATTTCAGTTTAGTATCCTAATAATTATTGTAAAATATGCAAGGTATTAATAAATATTGAAACATTGTTTACTCCTAATGTAACTTCAGGTTGAGGTGATAGTAGTAGCATGAGATCGTGAGTTTATTATAGTTGGATTATAATAACTATTATTATTTTAAGTTCGTTTCCTGAGACTATAACTCGAGTTGTATATTTGGTTTAGGGGTCATTGCTTGTATGTTGAATTGTTATAATTGTTAAAGCAGATGAGCATTATTTATTGTGGAAATTGGACAGTGACAACCTGGATTCCTGACCCCGGATCTGGGGGCATCACATTTTCCACCTATGGAATGAATGGAAATATTGTTTGGAATGGTTGGTGTTTTTATCAATTTTTTGTGTTTTGGTGTTTTTTGGTAATTGTTTCATTTTTTTGGCATATATACAAATGAACAGGTCTATTGCTGCAACCTTGCATAATTAACATTACGCTTATTTTAAACTGATGTAAAAGAGCAAAAACAACATCACATAGTTCTTATATATTGATGTGCAAAATAAGAAGCGCCAACAGTTTATTAAGAAAAACTGATGTATAACATAACTAAAGACATCAGTACAAAATAAGAAAACCGATGTCAAAATATACTTTATACATCAAATATTAATAGAAAAACTGATGTATAACATAACTAAAGACATCACTACAAAAGAAGAAAATTGATGTCAAAATATACTTTATATATCTAATATTAATAGAAAAACTGATGTGAGATAGGCATTTTATAGCGGTTCTTTAATAAAAAAATGATGTTTATAAAGGGGTTTAACATCATATATATTAATTAAGCTGATGTTCAAATCATCCTTTAACATCAAAAATATTACTTGACTGATGTTAAATCAAATCAAATACATCAGTTTAGTATATTAAACCGATGTTAAAGAAGGCATTTTACACCGGCTACAGATAATGACCCGATGTAAAATAGTACCTTAAACATCAGTTATATTTCTAGACTGATGATATATGTCAAGGTAGACTTCAATATTTTTAAAAAAATGATGTATAATGAAATTTTTACCTTCTGTGTTAGATGTTTAACTGCATATGAACCACCTAATATGCCAATATTGAAATGATAGTGGTAAAATATTATTCATAATTAGAGGCAAAGACATCAAAATTCTGCATTAAAACGATGTCTAAATCTATAATAGACATCAGCCAAAAAACTGATGTAAAAGGTGCAGATGTTTCTATAAACATGCGAAGAGATCGGTCAAAAAATAGTTAGACATCGGTTAAAACCCGGTGCCTATTGCAGTATTTTTAGTAGTACACTCAAGGAGGTGTGAAGTATTTGATGAATTTATGAATGATTCAGCTTACCAGTTCAATGAAACGGACTTCGTGGAATATTTTGATATATTAAATGAAAACGAGTCCAGAGTGAAAGAGTATGAAGATGAAAGGGCAAATCAATAATATGTGAGAAGAGAAAAATACAGGCACTTCATTCAAAGAAGAGAAAGGCCAATGAAACCATCCAGAATAGGTCTAGATTGGGATATAGCAAGAGGCCTTCTAGAAAGAACAGGAGTTGGGTTAACATAAAATAAAGATAAAAGGTCAAGAAGACTTTGAGAAAAGTTCACAACAGTTACCCTTACCCTTCTATCAATTAGTTCTTCTATGAACTTATGAAATCCGTCAAGGCTGTGTTCGTCGCAACTGGGGACAAAGGATGGCAGATTCAAATTACTTTCTACAATTCAAAAAGAAATACCATTTCTTCAACTTTCATCAAGAAGATATCACTAACAGAACTATATGTATTGAAAATTCGGGTAGTGAAGGGGCCTTATGTGAATGATCTTCTGATGGACAAGATTGAATAATGAATAGTGAAGGGACCTCACACAGTGATTTTCTTGAAGGAAAAATTAATTCAGATGTTGAGTTTTGAAGATGAGGGATTGAGTCTATATCCTTTGAAGCGCTTATCTTTTGTTGAAGGTCTTTTAAAAACCAAAGGGTTTAGAATAGAACATAAGTGGAAAGCAACTGAGCGAATCTATGCCTACAAGCTTAATGTCTTATCTTCTAAAGGCATAGACATCTCAAGAGTCGAAAGAGTAGATCTATCAAATGGATCTCAAATGAAGTTGCCAATTCCAACTCCTGAGGAAGATAAATAGTATAGAAAGTTATACAAAGCAAAGAAAGAATTTGAAAACTCAAGGCCTGGTGAAGTGTTTGTATGCAAAGAAAAGACACCTGATTTTCCGATAGTCTATCCTACATTTGATGAGATAAGGGAAATCGAATCAATGGTACTCAAATATCCTCCAGCAATCAAGTATAAAATTCCAATGGGCAATTCAGTGACAATTGATCTCTTTAAGTTACCATACAATATATCAAATGAATTGGTTTTTATACTTGATCAAATCGAAACTTCCACAAATCATAAAGACAAAGATGCATTGGCTGAAATCTCAAAGCTGTTCTATGAGAAGATATGTGCAAAATCACATTATAACACTGATCGAGTTCAAGCAGTTCTAAAAAGGCTGAAGGTACAAGGAAGGACCAAGATTCTGGAATTTACTTTTAAACAAATTAAAGAGATCAGAAGAGTGACTATACTGAAGACTATCTTAGATGCTTTATCAGATCTGAAGCCAGTCAACATGCTAGAAAAGGAATCTCAAGATTTGGTTAGAGAACAACTGATGATTAGGAACAAATTCGAATGAATCAATGTTATATAGTTCAGGATAGAGGAACAATCATTCTACTTTGTCATATTCTCATGTTAAATCTGGAAATATATGATATAATCCAGAATGTACTTAATATTAATTCACTATCTTTCATTTACTTTTTCTTGAAAGTTACTTGAGTTATCATCTTAAAGGATTTTCTTGGAGAACTATAACAATAAAAAAGGAGGAGATTGTAAAGAATAATGTGACGTAACTTAATATGTAACCGAGAATACTAACTCAACTCCTGAAGACAGATAATTAATATTATGTAAAGCACGAGAATCATCTATGAATCAGTTCTAACTTGAAGAAGCATTATCCTAAGTATCAGTGGAAGCTTTGAAATCATTGAAGATTACTGAAAGAAGTTCATTAACATGTTCAAGGCTCGGCACTGAATAAAGTTTAAGTGGTTCAGAGATTCTATTTATATTAAAGGATATACAACAGAGAAGACAGAAGATTTCAGTGAATTACTGAAGCATTCATTTATCAACAGGTAACATAACCAGTTGTATAGTCAAGAAGATGTGATGATCAAGATCGTGTTAGTCATTTATAAACCAGACCAGTCACACTAAATGTCAACACAAATGATATTGAGAACTGCATTTGAGAATAAGAAGAATTGGTTAAGGATGACAATCGAGGCAAAGAATCAAGTTGGCAATGCAAAGGTAAATCAATAGAATTTGATGTAAGGCAGAAGGCAATTTGTTAAGTACTGAAATATATTCTAAGTACAAATTACCTTCACCACTGAGTCGATTGTTAAAGCACAAATGAAGACCTATAATGGCCGATTGTTGTGCAACTAAGTGAAGCATGTAGCTGATTTTTATACAAGTAACAACCCATCTTCCCATCCGATTGTTATGCCAATACTCAAGTTAAATCAGTCCTTCTACAACCGATTGTTAAGGCACTAACAATCCAATCGATTATTGTCCCACTAACAATCCAGGAATCTGATTGTTATAGGTTACTCAAATCAATTTGATTTAAGTAATTTATTACAACTCCAATTTTTATTACAAGACACATCGATTGTTATGTTTTAATTCCCCGATTATTGGTAAAGAGAAATGGAATCAATTCATTTTACTTGGCCCTGAGTGAGCCACGTATGTGAGTTGGAAAAAGCCTAAACTTAAATTAGCAGAGACTTCGTCTTTGTTCATTCATTCAATATAGATCAAGTCGAGAGGAAAATATTCAGAGAGCATTGGAGAAGATATACAGAAGCTATTAATGTCATTGTAGTTGTTGTATTCATTCATTGTAACAAACACTTGTATCTGTAGACTAGTGAATCATTGTAACTAACCTCTGTGTTAGAAGTGTAGCACCACTCAGAGATTATATTAATAAAATGATATATTTCCCAAACCAACTGTGTTCATATTTCAATGACTAGTGTTTGATTGTGCACCTATTTAGAAGTCTAAAGTCCAAATAGTATATTCCGCGATGAAATTTAAAAACTGGACATATCGTATTGAACCCCCCTTCTATAATATTTGGAACTAACATATAGAAACTAGTGCCAAGACCTAAGAACAGATCAATTATTGGTGCAAAGTGGGTTTTCAGAAACAAACTTGATGAAAATGGAACAGTGATAAGAAACAAAACCAGATTGGTTAATAAAGGCTATTTACAGGAAGAAGGCGTAGACTATGACAAGACTTTTGCTCCTGTAGTAAGACTTGAAGCAATCAAAATGTTTCTTACATTTGCAGCACATCTAAAGTTCAAGGTTTATCAAATGGATATGAAGAGTGCATTCTTGACAGGAAAACTGGAGGAGAAAACCTTTATGAAATAATCACTTGGATTTGTAGATCCCGAATTTCTTAATCATGTCTACAGATTGGACAAGGCACTCTATGGACTGAAGCAAGCACCTACAACATGGTATAAAACTCTGTCTAAATTCCTACTTGAAAATCACTTTACAAGAGGTACCTTTGACAAAACTCTATTTATTAGAAAACATAAAGGTGATATTTTGCATGTCCAAATCTATGTTGATGACATTACATTTAGTTTTACAAGTGAATAACTTTATAAAAAAATTAGTAAGTTAATGTAGTCAAAATATGAAATGAGCATGATAAGAGAATTAAACTTTGTTTTGGGACTTCAAGTTAAACAGACTAATGAAACAATTTTTATTAGTCAATCAAAATATGTTAAAGAACTCTTAAGAAATTTCATTTGCAAGACTGTGCCTCTGCCAAAAATTTCATGACAACTGTCACTAAGCTAGACTCTAATTCTAACGGAAAGAAATTTGATAACACTAGGCTATAGATATATGATTGGCTCATTATTATATTTGACTACTAGTAGACCTAATATATTGTTTTCAGGTAATGATATGTGTTTGCTTTGATGACACCACGATTGTGTTGAACTTCTTATGCAATCATCGTCCTTTGTTATTTCCTTTATATACTAATAGCTATTATCTATGTTTGGTTGCACATGCTACAACTATTAAATGGTAGTTATATAACTTACAGATAAAAAATATAAATGCATAGATATATAAGCACACTGTTTGTGTATTTAAATCTACCTGGTCTCATATGCAAAAGTTTTATACATCGAAAATGTAACTGAAAAAGAATTAGACATTCTATTCATGGAGCTTTGCTCGTACTTATGTAGACAATCATTTAGGTGAAGGTAATTGAAGAAGGAGATTTAAAAATCCGCGCATACACATAAATGTATAAATACACTCTTTAGAACCCTAAATATATTATTATATTTTATTTTATTTTAATTAAAAATTATATATTATTATTTATACAAAATTTTATTAAAACTATATGTAACTATTATAACATATATAAAAAATTATAAAATATATAAAAAATTATATAATACTCAAGTTATAAGCTTATCTATATTATATTATTAAAACCCAAAGTGCCACCTTCTTAGTGAGATATGTTACCCTTTCCACGTAAGATATCGATTCCTTATGGGAATAGGTTCCTTGGAGGCTACACTTTGAGTGGTTATTTAACATCCCAACAATCAACTTATTTAAATACTCTTAATTAAAAATTCTCCAAAAATTCGTACAACGTTACAACTTCTCAAATCCAAATTATAATCCACCAATTAAAATATAAACTGAATCATCCAAATTCATATTTAAATCCACAAGTATAAATTTTGAATAAAATTCTATGAGTCTATTAAAATGCAAAAAAAAATGAACTCTTTTAAGTTCGCATTTCACGCTCTCCCCATAAAATAGTGCACCTGAGTATGAATATCTGTCGGGGAAATAAAAACAATACCAATAGGTTTTATATATGGATATAAAAAAAGTCAAGTGAGCAGGAAAAAATATTCAACGACAAAATGGATATAATTTGATAATTGAAAAGGAGTTGTAAATCATATGAAAAGAGAAGAAAGACTAGATAGACACTTAGAAAGCCAACACATACACACACCTTCGAGTTAAAATAATCTTACTTTTATACTTAATAACAATCGTCCGAATAATTTCATGGAAAGTGTAACTTCCTAACTCAAATGGGAGATAATCTTATATTTACAAGATGTCCTACATTTTCGGTGATCCAGAAATATATAGTCATCAAAACTTATAGGGGGTTGCATAGCACAAAACAAATGCTACTCAAAATCTTATAGGGGTTTGCAAGGCACTAAGCACAATCACTACTAGAAAATAGACAATAGACATCACACATATAATATCAGTTGGAATGGCCACTGATGTAAAAACATTTTATTAAATCACTATTTTTAGAACTGATGTGTTTTAGTATTTTTGACATCGGTTCATTGTAAAATCGATGTCATAGAGACGTGTTAAAAAATCTTAACCACAAAATTTCCCCTTTCCCCACTTCACCAAAAATTTATCTCCCTTATAAAATTTCAGCACTCTTTCCCTTTTTTTAACACTCCCTCTCCTTAAAATATTAAATTAAAACATTAAAATTAAAATTAAAATTAAAATATTAAAACTAAAATCAAAATACACAAATTAACACAAACACCATGTACATCGACTACACAAACACAAACTCATATTTATTTTTTAACACTTAGCTTCAACTGCTGATTATGAACCCTAGCTAGTTCATCGATTATGAAGAACCTATTTAGCCCTAGATCCAAGTATCCAAGCTCGGTTGTGAAGAACTGATCCTCGATTGTGAAGAGTCCAAGCTCAATTGCAAAGAATCCAAGCTCGATTACGAAGAATACAAGCTCGATTGCAAAGAAGCCAAGCTTGATTATGAAGAATATTACTCTCTCACGACTCTGCGAAGAACCCTAGCTTCAAAACATCGCATATTTGGGTAATCTCTCTCTATCCCTCTCTTTGTCTCTCTTTGTCTCTCTGTCTCTCTCTCTCTCTCTCTCTCTATCTATCTCTCACTCTATGTCTCTCTCTCTCGCTCTCTCACTATCTCTATATAGAAATGTTTGAAATTGGGGGTTTTAATTTGAAATCCTAATTTTTTAATTGATATATCTTTTTAATTTGATTTTGTGTTAAATATTTAGGACTTATGGTTGTGTAGCTATGTATTGTATTTTCTGTATTAAATGTTAAATGTTTAAGCTGTTACTAGCCCTTTTTGTGTTTGCAACTTGCAAATATGTGTTTTCATTTTGAAGCTCAGGATTGATGTTGGATTGTCCTTGTTTTCAATTTTCCAAATTGAAATTTCTCTATTTTTTTGGTTCTTAGGAAGTCACATGATTGAACTTATTATATGTGCATTTGCACCATTGTCATTGCTAATTTATGTTATAACATTTCAGGTGTTAAACTTAGTGATGCTTCTAAGAAGCTTGGTAAAAAAATTGCTACTGGGGCTTCCGTTGTTAAGGTACTATTCTTTGGCAATGTGACATTCCTTTTGATAGTATGATAATTAATCATATGGTTTGAATGATTTTAAGGGTCAACTGAGAAGGAGCAAATTTATGTTTATGGTGACATATATTTTGACGTTGTGGACTTCATTACAGAGACCTGGCCAGATGTAATATAAATCTTCATTTTTCTAGAGCTTTACAAGTCCATTGAATGTTACAACTTACAATCCACTAAGCACTTACCTCATATCTGACTTTTATGTATTGTTTTCTAGATTTGTATTGATATTATGAGTATTGGTTTTTAGTTTGTTTGTTTTGGTTCAAATGGATGCTTAATATATATAAGTTTATAGATTTGGTTTGGTTTAGTTCGAATGCATACAGGTGGTATATGGTAAAGACATCACATATATATAATGAAGTGATGTTAAAAAAAAATATTAAACATCGGTTTATATAAAACAAACGATGTTAAAACTCTGAATAACATCGACTTTAGAAATGGAACTGATATTAAAGTCCACCATACACATCAATTACACTAAGGGATAGATGATGATGGATATAAAGACATCACATAAATATAATGATCTAATGTGAGACATAAAAATTACATCAACCTATGAAGAGAAACTAATGTTAAAACATGTATTAAACAACAGTTACTTATACTCAAACGATGTTAAAGGTATAAATGACATCGATTTTTTAAAGTAAATGGATAGTTAAATTTCAGCATACATAACAGCTCGAAACCGATGTTAAATATATATTAAACATTGGTTCTTTAAAATATTTGATGTTAATTTGGATATAGACATCGTTTTTCAACAAAAATATATGAAATGTCCTTATGAGTTACATGTTGTAAGGGATCTAAATCTCGTAATTTACAAATAACTAAAATGAAAATCATATAATATATTTATAAAATTCAATAACAGGCATCAGAAATGTTAAAAAATATTGTTGTCTAAGGGCAGTATAGACATCAGCTATTAACTGATGTCTATTGACAAAATTCTAGTAGTGAATGCTACTTAAATGGTCAAACATACACAAACTAGTTGCGACTATACATGTCCAATAACTCCGGTGACATGCCTATACAATTTATATAACACTCCTTCCCAAAAGGAGATGAGGGGTTACTTATCAAACCACAAACCTGTATACAGAGTACTAAAATTCACCAAACTTAATAATTAAATAGGTCCAACGGGTCTCCAAACTAACATCAAAACCTCTAAAATAATTCAAAATGATAAATGCGAATAAATCCAAAATCCCTAATAATAAAAATGATTAAAATAATCCGAGAAGTTGAAATGTCTTAATAAATGAAGTAAGAGTAGCTCTCCATCACACAGCCCTAGATCCCCCTAAGTACTTGTCAGAAGAAAGAATACGGCATGAGCCAAATGCCTAGTACGGATTGGAATACAATTTCTAAAACCAAAAATAAGATATATATTTTGATAATAATAAATAGACTTTAATTTTTAAAAACACGGCTGAAGCAAAGAGGAGTTAGGATATTTCATACCGATATCAAAACAGATAATAAATACACACATCATAGGGTACCTAATGTGTGTAAAGCTCTGGGTGCACTCACGTATCCTCAAACAAATATCAAATGCGCAAAGCTCGCCACCTGAGCTATCAGAAGGATACGCTATGACTAATCACACTGTCACGGAAGTGTCATGCCACTGGTGCCGCAATGACATGGCTGTAGTACCCCTACAGCTGGTTAACTCGGTATACCCTATATCACTCTAAGGGTTCAAATAAAATAATTTCACAGTTTTTAAGGTCACCTGAAACAGATATTTCAAATATTCTTTGCAGTATATAACGTACATAACTTTCAAAAATCGTTGAAGCAAAATATTTAAATATTTCAAAATAGATTTTAAAATAATTTTCGGAAAATGAAGTAGCAGATTTACTAACGGAATGAATCAAATATAATAAATCCTAAAAAGAGTAGCACTGAAGAGAAAGGGGGTAAAATCCATACCTTATAATAGTCATAATAGATACTAATGAAATTATTCAGTCCCAATATGATGCTTTTAGCCAGCTAGTATTTTCACTATGTCTGTATCTCACCAAGCACATGTTTCAAGGGTGTTTGTGTTTATATATAATCTTCATCCACTCCTCCAATAACACATCAAACTCAAGAATTAAAAACGAAGATGTATGATTCTTGCATATTACCAGAACATGAAAACCCCTTGCTTTTCATTTGACCAGAATAGCTAGTTTTAGGGTTTTTAATAAATAACTCATAAGTTTATATGTATATATATAGACTCTTAATAATTATCCTACTTCTAATCTAATTACTATTTTATTACAAATTCTATTTCTAAACAAATTCAATATAACAAATATTATGGTTAAAGAAAATAATCTTAAAAATTCTAATCTAATTATAATTATAATTACTAATCTCTAAATAAATAAATTACGGATATTATATATATAACCCCTTAAAAAGATTCCGTCCCTGGAATCAAACGAAACTAAAACTCGTACCTGAATATAATAAATGCAGATATTTCTCATAGATAAATCTTCTAGTTTCCAAGTAGCCTCTCTCTCATAATGATTTTTTTCACAAGACTTTAACAAACGGAATAGTTTTCTTCCTCATAATTCATTCCTCTCGAGCTAAAATAGCTTAAGCTTCTTTCTCATAAGAAAGATCTTCCTTAATCTTATGTAATAGATATTAAACTACGTACAACAGATGATACTTGTAGCCTCTTAGAATAGACACATGGAACACATTATGCAAATGAGATAACTGTGGGGGCAATGCTACTCTATAAGCAACTTCCACCACTCTCTTTATAACGTCAAAAGTGCCAACATATTTTGGACTAAGCTTTCCTTTCAAACCAAAATGTTTAACACCCTTCCAAGAAGACCCATTTAAAAACATGTGATCACCAGCTCAAATCCACCAAGTATCCTTTTTTGCTTTGCATACCTCTTTTGACTCGATTGAGCTTCTTCTAAGTTTTCTTTAGCCTGTGCTACCTACTCGTTAGTTACTCGAACCAACTCTGGCCCTTCAATGTCACTCTCTCCAACCTCATTCCAACAAGTCGGAGCTCTGCATTTTCTACCATACAACGCCTCAAATGGTGGCATGCCAATGCTCGGTTGCCAACTATTATTGTATGCAAATTCCACAAGGTATAGATACTTGTCCTAATCACCAGACCACTCCAAAGCACAAGCTCTCAACATATCCTCCAACATCTGAATAGTCATCTCTGATTGTCCATCAGTTTGTGGGTGAAAAGTTGTACTATAATTAAGCCTCGTACCCCAATCTTGCTGAAATCCCTTCCAAAAAATGTGAAGTAAACCTTGTATCTCTATCTGAAACTATCAATACAAGAACACCATAAAGTCAAACAATATCCCGTTGAAATAGCTCTACCGAATCATGAATATGAGTATTCTATCTAATAGGTAATAAATGTGCTAATTTTGTAGCCTATCAACCACCACTCAAATAACATCATTCTTCCTGAAAGCCCCCAGTAAACCAGTCATAAAATTCATAGTAATGTTTTCTTACTTCCAAACTGGGATATCTAATTGCTGTAATATTTCACTAGATCTCTGATGTTAAATCTTCAATTATTGACATGTAAGATATTTCCCCACAAACTCTGCTATATCTCGCTTCATCCCACTCCACAAAAAATAATTCTTCAAATCTCTATACATCTTAGTAGAACATGGATGAATAAAAAATGAAGAACTCTAAGTCTCAGGCAAAACTACTTCATCAATCGTTTTGTCTGCTGGCACACAAAACCTACTACCCAACCATACTACACCATGATCATCAACATGAAACTCTGTTTGCTTACCATCTGCCACATTCGATCTAATAGCCTTTAACCCTATATCATTTTTATGAGCTTCTTTAACTCTTGAGACTTGATTTGATTCTACCTTCAAACTTACTATTCTTGCAGCTAATCATACAACTCCACACCCAAGCGCTCCATATCTGAAATAAGGTAATGCTGAGTAATAAGATATGCAACACTGCCCAAGTTATTCATACTAAGAGCGTCTGTCACTACATTCGCCTTCCATGGATGGTACTAAATTTTAGCATCATAATCTTTAATAAGTTCAAGCCACTACTGCTAAATCTAAGTCATGGGTAGGATAGTTTACCTCATAAGGTTTAAGCTTCATAGAGGCATACAAAATCACATTCCCCTGCTGCATAAGAGCACACCCCAATCTTCTCTTAGAAGCATCACTATAAACTTGATATCCTCCATTCCCTGATGGTAAAATAAGTATAGGAGTTGACACCAACCTCTTCTTTAACACTTGAAAACTCTACTCACGATCATCATTCCACTTGAACTTAACACCCTTCCGCATCAGCCGAGTCAATGGCAAACCTATGGATGCGAAATCCTCTACAAAGCGCTTATAATAGCCTGCCAAACCCAAGAAACTCCTCACCTCTGTCACAATGTTAGGTCTCGGCCAATTTGTAATATCCTCTACTTTTGCAGGATCCAACTCAATCCCCTTACCAGACACAATATGCCCAAAAAATGCAACCTGCTCCAACCAAATTCACACTTCGAAAATTTTACAAACAATTTCTTCTTCCTCAAGATTTCAAGTACAATGCCCAAATGTTCCTCATGTTCTTCTTTACTCCTAGAGCATATCAAGATATCATCAATGAAAACCACAATGAACTTATCAAACTAATCGTGAAGGATGTGATTCATCAAATCCATAAATACTGTTGGAGCATTCGTCAGTTTAAAAAACATCACAAGAAACTCATAATGACCATATCAAGTACGAAATGTTGTCTTCAGAATATTTTCATTTCTTACTTGTAAATGATGATAACCCAATCTCAAATCTATCATCGAATGAAATATTTTTCCCCTTGCAAATAATTGAACAAGTCATCAATGCGTGACAAATGATACCTATTTCTAATAGTCATCTTATTCAACTCCCTGTAGTCAATACACAATCTCATAGTCCCGTCTTTCTTCTTCACAAAAAATAGTGGAGCACCCCATGGAGATACACTCGGTCTGATAAATTCCTTATCCAACAAATCTCGTAACTGCACTTTTAATTCCTAAAACTATGATGGTGTCATCCTATAAAATCATTTTAAATAACTTCAGCCCTGATAACAAATTCAAGAATAACCTATACATGCTTTTGTGAAATAACATATCTTTTTAAGTCTCTCGAGTATTCTCAAACCTACAATTATAAAATTCATCCACTACTTTCTTTTTATACTCCAACATCTGTAGTTATATGGAACCACTTAAATTAAATCTCAATTCATATTAAATCTCTCATTACTTTAAATATGTCTCACGAACCCTTTGAGCAATCCAACTTAACAAACTTTTTTTCTCATCATCATTCCACCTAATTAAATATAACATCATAAGATAAGCTTCCTTATGCGCAACTGAGAAATATTGTCTCCTACACACACCATTAAATCATTTTCAATCCATTGCCATCTTGAAATCTTTTCATCTAGTCGCATTCACAATCCCGCACCACATTTCAAATTTTGTATATCTGATTTCACGTCCTACCATGGTAGCGAATGTAGTATCCCTTTGCATTTAACTCATTAATAATCAATAATCCTTAATATGTAGCTCATATCACTAGTTGAAGTCTAAAAATCATACAATCCTTAGCCAAAAGTTATCTTACTCATAAAGTTAAAATAATTCTAAATACACCTTTCATTTAAAAATCTTGATCTACAGTTACTAACATATTTGCATCTTCATAGATCGTTCACTTTCCTTTTCAATCAATTTCTCCAAAATGTTTGATGAATAAATCCTTAAATATTTAATCAAGGTCATTCATCCCTATCAGAAATAAATTTACCTAGATGACTATATCCTATGTATTCTAAACACTCTTAATAATTATCACGAAGGAACATAAAAAGATTCATTTACAAAGACTAAAGTGAAGGATTCTGGATAGATGAGAAAGAAATAACAAAATGAGTCAAAACATATTCAAATAATCGGAAAGCTCCACGTCTAAAATGATTCACAATATCAAATATAGATACAAATGAAGTTCGCAGAAAGAGGCAAGCTGAAGTAGTTTATAAAATTTTATAAGAGTGAAATAATATTGAAATGAACACAACTAAATGAAATCTCAAAATAGAATACACATCCTAACGTCTACCCAAACTCATAGGTCAAACCTAAATAGGTTTTCTACAAGAAAGAACCTAAGTTCTAATGTCATCTCTATAACACCCATTTCCCAAAATGACACGAGAGGTTACTTATCAAACCATAAACATGTATACAGAGTACTAAAATCCACCAAACTTAATAATTAAATAGGTCCAACAGGTCTCCAAACTAACATCAAAACCTCTAAAATAATTCAAAATGATAAATGCGAATAAATTCAAAATCCCTAATAATAAAAATGACTAAAATAATATGAGAAGTTCAAATGTCCTAATAAATGAAGTAAGAGTAGCTCTCCATCACACAGCCCAAGATCCCCCTAAGTACCTGTCAGGAGAAAGAATACGGCATGAGCCAAATGCCTAGTACAGATTGGAATACAATTTCTAAAACCAAAAATAAGATATATATTTTGATAATAATAAATAGACTTTAATTTTTTAAAACAAGGCTGAAGCAAAGAAGAGTTAGGATATTTCATACCGATATCAAAATAGATAACAAATACACACATCATAGGGTACCTAATGTGTGTAACAAACCGGACAATGTGTACGGCATATACAACGTAACCGTCAAATATCAACCACAAATCAAATCAAACTCTGGGTGCACCCACATATCCTCAAACAAATATCAAATGTGCAAAGCTCGCCACCTAAGCTATCAGAACGATACACCGTGACTAATCACACTGTCATGGAAGTGTCATGTCACTGCTGCCGCAATGACATGGCTGTAGTACCCCTATAGCTGGTTAACTCGGTATACCCTATATCACTCTAAGGGCTCAAATAAAATAATTCCACAGTTTTTAAGGTCACCTGAAACAGATATTTCAAATATTATTTGCAGATATATAATGTACATAACTTTTAAAAATCACAGAAGCAAATATTGAAATATTTCGAAACAAATTTTAAAATAATTTTTGGAAAACGAAAGGAGCAGATTTACTAACGGAATGAATCAAATATAATAAATTCTAGAAAGAGTAGCACTGAAGAGAAACGAGAAGAAATCTGTACCTTAGAATAGTCATAATAGATATTAATTAAATTATTCAGGCCCAATATGATGCTTTTAGCCAGCTAGTATTTTCACTATCTCTATATCTCACCATGCCCATGTTTCAATGATGTTTGTGTTTATATATAATCCTCATGCACTGCTCCAATAACACATCAAACTCAAGAATTAAAAACGGAGATGTATGATTCTTGCATATTACCAGAACATGAAATCCCCCTGCTTTTCTTTTGACTCGAGCAACTAGTTTTAGGATTTTTAATAAATAACTCATATGTTTATATGTATATATAGACTCTTAATAATTATCCTGCTTCTAATCTAATTACTATTTTATTACAAATTCTATTTCTAATCAAATTCAATATAATAAATATTATGGTTAAAGAAAATAATTGTACAAATTTTAATCTAATTCTAATTATAATTACTAATATATAAGTAAATAAATTATGAATATTATATATATATCCCCTAAAAATAATTCTGTCCCCAGAATCTAACGAAACTAAAACCCGTACCTGAATATAATAAATATGGATATTTTTCATAGATAAATCTTCTAGTTCCCAAATAGCATCTCTCTCAGAATGATTTTTTCACAAGACTTTAACAAACGGAATAGTTCTCTTCCTCATAATTTGTTCCTCTCGAGCTAAAATAGCTTAAGCTTCTTCCTCACAAGAAAGATCTTCCTTAATCTTATGTAACAGATATTAAACTATGTGCAACGGATGATACTTGTAGCCTCTTAGAATAGACACATGGAACACATTATGCACATGAGATAACTGTGGCGACAATGCTACTCTATAAGAAACCTCCCCCACTCTCTCTATAACGTCAAAAGTGCCAACATATCTTGGACTAAGCTTTCCTTTCAAACTAAAACATTTAACACCCTTCCAAGCCCCTTTAAAAACATGTGATCACCATTTCAAATCCACCAAGTTTCCTATTGTGATCTGCATAGCTCTTTTGACTCGATTGAGCTTCATTTAAGTTTTCTTTATCCTGTGTTACCTACTTGTTAGTTACTCGAACCAACTCAGGGCCTTCAATGTCACTGTCTCCAACTTTTCCAACAAGTCGGAGCTCTACATTTTCTACCATACAACGCCTCAAATGGTGGCATGCAATGCTCATTTGCCAACTATTATTGTATGCAAACTCCACAAGGTATAGATACTTGTCCCAATCAACAGACCACTCCAAAGTACAAGTTCTTAACATATCCTCCAACGTCTGAATAGTCCTCTCTGATTGTCCATCGGTTTGTGGGTGAAAAGTTGTACTATAATTAAGCCTCGTACCCCAAGCCCGCTGAAATCCCTTCCAAAAAACGCGAAGTAAACCTTGTATCTCTTTCTAAAACTATCGACACAAGAACACCATGACGTCAAACAATATCCCGCTGAAATAACTCTACCAAATCATGAATATAAGTATTCTCTCTAATAGGTAAGAAATGAGCTAATTTTGTAAGCCTATCAACCACCACTCAAATAACATCATTCTTCCTGAAAGTCCCCGATAAACCAGTCATAAAATTCATAGTAATGTTTTCTCACTTCCAAACTGGGATATCTAATTGTTGTAACATTCCACTAGATCTCTGATGTTCAATCTTCACTTGTTGATATGTAAGATATTTCCCCACAAACTCTGCTATATCTCACTTCACCACCCTCCATAAAAAATGGTTATTCAAATCTCTATACACCTTAGTAGAACATGGATGGATAAAAAATGAAGAACTATGAGTCTCAAGCAAAACTACTTCATCAATCATTTTGTCTGCTGACGCAAACAACCTACTACCCAACCATACTACACCAGATCATCAACATAAAACTCTATTTGCTTACCATCTGCCACATTCAATCTAATAGCTTCTAACCCTATATCATTTTTATGGGCTTCCTTAACCCTTGAGACTAGATTTGATTCCACCTTTAAACTTGTTATTCTTGCAGCTAATCATACAACTCCACACCCAAGCGCTCCATTTCTGAAATAAAGTGCTGCTGAGTAATAAGAGATGCAACACTTCCCAAATTCTTCCTATTAAGAGCGTTTGTCACTACATTCGCCTTCCATGGATGATATGTGGGTGTTGTAGGGTTCCAAGGCATAAAACGCAGCGGATTAAACGTAAATATAACAAAAATTCAGAACCCTAAACGCAGGATCATGTATAAGCCTAGACTGATTATTGTGAAACGGAATCATACCTTTGTATGGTCTTGGTTTACACGAACTCAACGGAGATCCTAGCTTTCACGACTTGTGTCTTCCTCTCGAAAACACCTCTATGGTATCCACACGAGCACCTTCAATAACGTCCCACGATCTTGATTACAGAATGGATTGTACTAGCTCCTTTTATGATTTCGAATTTGTTTCTGCCTTGCTGTGCTTACTGCTGTGTGCTTGCTGTTGCCTCTAGGGATTTTGTTTCTCAAAAACGTAATCCCTCTTAACCCTATCATTATCTATTTATAATGCTGGTTAAGAGGCCCAATCAGCAAAACCTAACCCATGTAGGTTTAGAATAAATAATAAAATCGAATTTCTATTATTTAATTAATAACTAAGTCATACTTAATTATTAAGGGCAGAATTCAAATTCGAATTTTATTATTTCAATTAATTAAGTCTCACTTAATTAATATAATAAAATTCAAATAATCATCAATTAATTTAAATCTATAATTTAAATTAACTATTCCTTTAAGTGCTCTATGTGTGTGACCCTATAGACTATTATTTAATTAGCAATAATTTTATTCTCCAATAAAATTATAAACAATGAGCGGTATCTAGTAATACATCATTGCTACCCAATTAAATAATAATTAAATCGTGATTCGATAAAACCTTTCATGATTAATATTTCCGTGCAATATAATCCCTTTAACCATATATATTATAGATTAAATTCGAGGCATGTATTTAGTCATCCTCTACAACATTTAATCCGGGTTTACTTGATCCATGAGTAGACTATGAAAACAAATTATTATTTGAGCACGGTCATGTATTTTATAGTCTCACTCAATCAAGAGGCTAAAAATATCTCTCCTAATTATAGGAGGGTTAAATCCTTTATCTATCATTCATATTTCTCATATGACTCATGATATACCTGATGTCCACTTTTATCATTACCCGGTCAAAGGTAACTTTTAATGTAGTCAAAGTATATTAATCCTCGAACAAAAATATAATGATCTCAAGTCAGAGGATCATTACACCATTATCACTGTGAGTCTTTCTTATGACTTTATTAAACATGATGAATCTCACTGTGGGTCTGTTCAGTACCATGTACTCCTGCATGTACCTATGTGTTGACTTTAGTATCCACATACTTATAACCAATGAGATGTGGTTATCAGTCAAACAACATACTAGTCTATTTATGTATTATTATTGTCCTATAATAATAATACTCGACTAGGGACATTTAAGAATATGATCTATTATATAATCTCAAGTTCAAGTCATGTACTAAACTATACAATGTGTATCATGATTCTAAGGACATTTATTATGCTAACAAATATATCGCAGTAATTAAAGTCATAATGAATATGTTTATTGAATAATCAAATGACATAAAGGTCTATTGTATTGCCTCTAGGGCACCTACACTAATAGGTGCACCCACATATCCTCAAATAAATATCAAATGCGCAAAGCTCGCCACTCGAGCTATCAGAAGGATACGCGTGACTAATCACACTACCACGGAAGTTTCATACCACTGGTGCCGCAATGACATGGTTGTAGTACCCCTACAGCTGGTTAACTCGGTATACCCTATATCACTCTAAAGGTTCAAATAAAATAATGTTTTCCCAGTCGTACAAGTAGAAGGGGGGGTTGAATACTTGTATGTCTTTTCTGCCCGATTTAAAATCAAATTAAGAACAAACTTAAACACAAAAATATGAATAAGTACTGTTTTGTATCATTGATTTGTGAATACAAAACTCTCCTAGGGTGTACACAAACCCTAGCAGCTTCTCTGTGTTTATCACAGCAACTCTCTCTATTTCTATGCTCTCACAAAATTTCACTCAGATGATTATTGTTTCGACTTCCACACTTTTACAATTAGGTTACATAGAGTTTATATAGAGAGCTGCCTATCAACTAATAACAGAAAGATAAATTACAATAGGAATAGAATTCCTAATTATTAGTTGACAGTTTCCTTCTAGAATTCTCTTTCTTTCCCACAGCATATCTGCAATATATTTATCTTGATCTTCGAAGACTTTCCATTCCTGTGATCTTCTTCCAAATTTATCCTCAACTGTATAGACTCTGAAATCTTCAGACTCTGATGATCTTCAGACTCTGATCACATGTAGACTCTGATAAATCACAGACTCTGATAGTCTATAGACTCTGATCACCTTCCAGACTCTGATCTTCATGCAGACTCTGGTTTCACTCTCTACAGAAATTCTTCTAAGTACAAGTAACATGAATGTTGACCATCTAGACTCTGATTATTCATTTCAGAGACTAGAAAGACTTATTATAGATAAACTAATCTAGACCCTGTTCTAGTATTTTGTACATCATCAAATGAATATATCCCTAACAAATAATTCAACAGTTTTTAAGGTCACCTGAAACGGATATTTCAAATATTCTTTGCAGATATATAATGTACATAACTTTCGAAAATCGCAGAAATAAATGTTTAAATATTTCGGAACAGATTTTAAAATAATTTTTGAAAAATGGAAGGAGCAGATTTACTAACGGAATGAATCAAATATAATAAATCCTAAAAAGAGTAGTACCGAAGAGAAAGGGGATGAAATCCGTACCTTAGAATAGTCATAATAGATACTAACGAAATTATTCAGGCCCAATATGATGCTTTTAGCCAGCTAATATTTTCACTATGTTTGTATATCACTATGCCCATGTTTCAATGATGTTTGTGTTTATATATAATCCTCATGCATTCCTCCAATAACACATCAAACTCAAGAATTAAAAACGGAGTTGCATGATTCTTACATATTACCAGAACATGAAACTCCCCTGCTTTTCTTTTGACCCGAGCAGCTAGTTTTAGGGTTTTTAATAAATAATTCATATGTTTATATGTATATATATAGACTCTTAATAGTTATTCTGCTTCAAATCTAACTACTATTTTATTACAAATTGTATTTCTATTCAAATTCAATATAATAAATATTATGGTTAAAGAAAATAATCTTACAAATTCTAATCTAATTATAATTATAATTTCTAATATCTAAATAAATAAATTACGGATATTACAATTTAATTACAAACTGCAAACGGGACTATAGACCCTGACTCCTCCTGAGAGTGATCAGAGACTGTAGACTCTGGAAGTCTAGCTCTTATAGGCATTATTAAAAGAGGTTCTTCTGACTTCAATGTTGCAGCCTCAGTGAAAATGACAGGGTTATCCACCAAAGCCTCCATGACTCTATCTGCTCTCCTTGCTAGAGAATCCACCAGGTGAAGTTGGGGTCTCTGTGTAAATGATTTCTGAGCAGCAAGAGCCTCCTCCTGTTTGCCAATCTGCACAATCAAACATAGTGAATTGTCATCCATCCCCTGCTCCAACTCATTGGACCAACTCTTTGGAAAATCTTGATCCCAATAAGTAAAGCTAGGTTCAGGATACCCTATTCTCTCATGCTCACAGTGGGGTTGGACACCCACTTTCTCAATCTCACTCAGGCTCTCTATAGCCTTTTCTATCTCTCCTTTTGCCTGGTCCAGTGCCAGCCTCTCAGAAATTTTTTCACTCAATTTGGAGGGTGCACTCAATAAACCTAAAGAAGAGGGGTTGAGAGATAAAAATGGTGCTTCAATACCTGAACCACCTTGATGGAGGGGAACCCCTTCAAATGTCTGAAGGCTAGGGGTTTCCACCAAGGGGTGAGCATCAACAGATTCTGAACCCTTACTAGCATCTTCTCTCTTTTCAGAGTCTGTTGGCTCCAGTATTCCAGTCTCAGGGTCTACTCTAGACTCTGACTGCTTCAGCATGACTTCATTAGAAGCCAGAGTCTGAGTGTCACCATCTTTGACTGTTTGTGCATGAGACTCCCCCTCAAGGTGGATAGACTCTGATAGAATAGATTGGGATATTTCTTCATGAGCATCCATCAGAGTCTGTCCTCCCATATCATTGGGGTTCTCATCAGCTCTTTGGTGAGTTGTCAAGGAGGGCTCAACAGCATACTCCCCTGCCCCACTATCACCCAACCTCTGACTAGGTGGTTCTTGTGTGGGTGAGGCAGACTGAGCATCTCTATCACTAGTCACCACTTGTGCACTAGTCCCATCCTCCAACTGCCTTGCACCACATGCTACCTCCTGTTGTTCTTCAAGAATAAATGCATCCAACTTGTGATGAAAGGCCCTGAGATGGATTGCATTGATTGCCTGGGCATCTGTGAGATTGAAGAGGTCCTGCAGTTCCCTTCTTACTCTTTGAAAATATGTGCCCTTAAATTGATCCAGTCTACTTTGGTAGGTTGGATAGATGTATTTGTTGGCAATTGTACCTATATTATGGACAAGATAGTCAGCCACCTGTCTTGACAGAGGTTGAATTTGAGAGATCCATTGAATGGTTGTCCTGTAGGTAACTCCATTATCCCAAATTGCTTCATAGTTAAAAACTGGTTGCTCAATCTCAGTTTCCAACTCAACAACAGACTCTGAGGCTCTCCTTTTGTGGACCTTAAGCTTTTTAGGCTTCTTTGTAATTTGCTGTTCAGAGTCTGGCACACCTAGTGCTTTGAGAACTGCATTTGTTCTGCCTTCTATGAGCCCAGCTGCTTGTTCTTGGAATGAAGAGTTGAATAGGTAGCTGTAAAGATTTTTGACCACATCCTGTGCAGACATTTGTAGCTCCTGTTCCATTCTCTTCCTTAGGGCTTCATAGGTTGAAAGAAAATCCAAGACTTGAGATTTAGTCTGATATTGCTCTGGATCTTCAACTGATTCCACCAAAGGATATAAGAATATCAGTGCCTCATCACTTGGAGTAATGATCTCATCAATTAGGCATGAGGCTGCATCCAATGGCATTCCTTCCCAAAATGTGTCATGATCAGAGTCTAAAGGCAGTCTAGACTCTGACTCAACATTAGACTCTGGTTCAGGTGTTTTCTTGATTTCAGAGTCTGGCTCTGCAGGAGCCTTGGGAGCATCTGTTTCCTGCAAAACAGGGTTAGTACTAATAACAGGCTTGTGTGTGTGTGTGCAGAATAAGCCTTCCTTAACCTTTTGTACTTCTTAGCAAAAGATTTCTCAGGAGACTCAATGTGAGAATCCTGAGGTGCTCCCCTAGGTTTTTCAGAGTCTGTAGCCTTTTGAGAGTCTACAGACTTGGCTTGAAGGTTAGAATCAAGTGTATCATGACCTTCCTTTAGCAAAGAAAGTCCTTCAACAACTTGCTTCTCTAGTGGATTGAGCTCCTCATCACTGTGCTCATCTATAAGCCTAGATTGAATCAATTTTCTTCTCTTTACAACTGGTGCCTGTTGAGAGACACCAGAGGTTGGTTTCTTTTTGGATTTTGGTTTGGAAGATTGTATAATTGAAGGGGATTGGGTGACTTGGGTAGGTGCAGGGGGACTCTCCATTACTTGTTCCTGCACCATTTCACCACCAAAAAATGAAGCATTGTAGATAGAAGGTTTGTAGGATGAGAGTTTTACCTGCATTACCTGTGGATATGTCATTGCAGGTAGACTCTTCTTTTTGTCATCAATTCTCTTAATGTCAGAGAATATCCTCCTTTGCTGTTTGTATGCCTGCACACAGCAATCATCTGCCAACTTGGTTGACATGTCAGGAATGAAGTGATTGAGGAGAATCATAAGAAATCTATGATAGTAGACTTTCTTTCTCCCCTCATGCACATTATTTAATTTTGCTCCCATTTGAGTGAGCAACATATCACCAATGTTGATTATTCTATCAAATAGGAGACTATGACCAATTTGATAAGTAATAGCAGTAATAGCATCAAATCCACTACACTTACCAGTAAAACACTTAGCAATTTGATCGAAGAAAAATGACCATTCTTTCCTTAAGTAAGGCCTAGTTATCTTGCTCATGTTATCTAAGCTAGCAGAATAACCTATTGCCTTAAACATGCTTTTAATGTCATCATCAGATACAATTTCATCAAAAGTAGACTTAACAGGCAGTTTAAACACAGAATTAAGCACATCTGCAGTGACATCAAATGTAGTCGAACCAAAGGTAAACATTATTTTACCTGGTTGATCCTGAGAAGGATCAACTACCTTTGCAGTGCTCCATGCTTGTGATACAGCATCCATGTGAATGACTGGTGATGCCTTGAGAATGTAGTGTAGCTCGGATTGTTCCAAGAAATCCATCACAGGGTAGTAGTCAGCATCTACCCCTTTCCTATCTCCAAGAGCAGCAACATGATTTGTGGTCATGAACTCGAAATCCCCAAATGTGAACGCAATCGCCTTGGGTCCTCTCATGACAGTAGAAACGGCAGCCATTAAAGTTGTTGAGTTGAAAGTGATGGAGAAGCTTGAAGAATTTAGCTAGGGTTCGTAAAAAGCTCTGTGAATATTTTTGCCTTAGAAATCAATTACAATAAACAAGTGAGTAAATTGTATGAAAAATTCTATTTTGTTCAAGTTGCATACAATACACACGAGTCTACAGCCTGTATCCGGTAAAAAAAATAACTGTTACCGCCTATTTCAAGTCATTTGAAAATTTTAAATGCAATCAGAGTCTGCAGGCGCGAATTTTAACCGTTTCAGAGTCTAGGCGATAGTTTTCTCAGAGTCTACTGACTTTCAGAGTCTACAGACTCGTCAGAGTCTAGACTCTGTCAAGGTAAAATACCAAACAAAATGTTGCACTAACAATTAATCACAGTGTGTTAAGACAGGGACTATAATTAAAGTACATACCTTGCTTCTTTAATTTTGATCACTTACATATTTAACATACCTAATTCACCTACCAGTCTGAGAAAGGTAGATTCATCAAGTGGTTTTGTCAAAATGTCTGCAATCTGTCTGTCAGTTGGAACATAGTGAAGTGTCACAGTACCATTTTCAACATGTTCTCTAATAAAGTGATACCTGACATCAATGTGCTTTGTTCTGGAGTGTTGGACTGGATTCTCTACAATTTTAATAGCACTAGTATTATCACAATACATAGGAATATTTGAGAATGTTAGTCCATAATCAAGTAATTGATTTCTCATCCACAGGATTTGAGCACAGCAACTTCCAGCTGCAATGTATTCAGCCTCAGCTGTTGAGGTTGATACAGTCTGTTGTTTCTTGCTAAACCAAGAAATTAATCTGTTGCCAAGAAACTGGCACTGTCCTGTTGTGCTTTTCCTATCTATTTTGCATCCTGCATAGTCAGAGTCTGAATAGCCAATTAGAAAAAAATCTGACTCTCTAGGATACCAAAGTCCAAGAGTTTGTGCCCCCTTGAGAT
Organism: Oenanthe sinensis; assembly: GCA_028671895.1. NCBI lineage: Eukaryota > Viridiplantae > Streptophyta > Magnoliopsida > Apiales > Apiaceae > Oenanthe > Oenanthe sinensis. The sequence goes on along the minus strand of CM053809.1, from coordinate 4,249,918 downwards.
ATCTAAAAATTCTTTTCACAGCTATTAAGTGTGATTCTCTAGGGTCAGCTTGAAATCTAGCACACAGACAAGTTGTAAACATTATATCTGGTCTACTAGCAGTTAAATATAACAATGAGCCAATCATACCTCTGTAACTAGTGTTGTCAACTTTCTTACCCTTTGGGTCAGAGTCTAGCTTAGTAGCTGTTGACATGGGAGTGTTAGCAGATGCAGCATCTTGCATATCAAACTTTTTCAACAGTTCTTTTACATACTTTGTTTGATTGATGAAAATTCCATCATCATTCTGTTTGACTTGAAGCCCCAAAAAGAAGTTTAATTCTCCCATCATGCTCATTTCATAATTTGACTGCATTAGTTGACTAAACTTTTCACAGAGATTATCATTAGTAGATCCAAATATAATATCATCAACATAAATTTGGACAAGCAAAATATCACCTTTATATTTTCTAATAAAGAGAGTTTTGTCAATGGTACCTCTTGTGAATCCATTTTCAAGAAGGAATTTTGAAAGAGTTTCATACCATGCTCTAGGTGCTTGCTTTAATCCATATAGTGCCTTGTCTAACCTGTAAACATGATCAGGAAACTTTGGATCAACAAATCCTGGTGATTGCTCCACATAGACTTCTTCTTCCAATTTTCCATTTAAGAAAGCACTTTTCACATCCATCTGATACACCTTGAATTTTGAATGAGCTGCAAAGGCTAGAAACATTCTAATAGCTTCCAATCTTGCTACTGGTGCAAAAGTTTCATCATAGTCAATTCCTTCCTCCTGTGAATATCCTTTTGCAACTAGCCTTGCTTTATTTCTTACTACAGTTCCATTCTCATCAAGTTTATTTCTATACACCCATTTTACACCAACCACTGATCTATTTCTAGGTCTTGGTACAAGTTTCCACACTTTATTTCTCTCAAATTCATTCAATTCTTCTTGCATTGCAATAATCCAATCAGGGTCTTACAAGGCTTCCTCAATTTTCTTGGGTTCATTCTTTGAGAGAAAACAGCTATAAAGACATTCATTTTGAGTGGTTGTTCTTGTTTGTACACCACTCTCAGGATCACCAATTATTAAATCAGGAGTGTGATTCCTTGTCCATTTTCTAGCAGGTGGAAGATTGGTTCTTGAACTTGAAACTCCCTCTAAGTCATTTGCATCTTCTGTATTTGAGTGAAATTCAAACGAAGAAGCTCCCCCTAAATTGCTTGACTCTGACAAGAGTTTAGAGTTGCTTGATCCAGACCCTGATGAGTTAGACTCTGTCTGTCTAGACTCTGTCTGGATAGACTCTGTCTCGGTAGACCCTGACCTGTTAGACTTTGAATTATTTGGAGTTGAATTTTCTGGCTCCCCCTCAGAATGTGCAGGTTCCTGTGTTAGTTCAGGATTTATTCTAGGGTCTTCATCCTCTTCTTCTTCATTTATCTCAGAACTTTTTAGATTTTCAAATTCCAGTGTTGTAGACTCTGACTCATCCTGCAATTCTGTAAACTTTTTATCATCAAATGCAACATTAATAGATTCCATAAAAATTTTGGTTCTGAGATTAAACACTCTGAATGCTTTTGTGTTTGATGCATATCCAAGAAAGATTGATTCATCTGCCTTGGCTTCGAATTTGCTTAGATTTTCAGGATGTACTTTCAGTACATAACACTTGCATCCAAATATGTGAAAGTGTTTTACACTTGGCTTCTTGTCCTTTATCATTTCATAGGGAGTCTTTCCATGCATGTTTATTAGAGTGCAGTTTTGAGTGAAACATGCTGTATTGACTGCCTCAGCCCAAAAATATACTGGCAGCTTAGACTCTGCCAACATTGTTCTGGAAGCTTCTATGAGTGTCCTATTCTTTCTTTCCACAACTCCATTTTGTTGAGGAGTTCCTGGCGCAGAAAATTGTTGAGTAATTCCCTTTGATGCACAGTGGTTCTCCATGATTGAATTCTTGAATTCAGTACCATTGTCACTCCTCAGAATTCTTACTATTTTCTTTGATTTTCTTTCCAGAAAAGTGATATGATCTATTATGTGTTGAGAAGCTTCATCCTTTGAATGTAGAAAGAAAACCCATGTGAATCTTGTAAAATCATCTACAATAACAAGAGTATATTTCCTTTTGTTAATTGACATAACATTTACTGGACCAAATAAATCAAGATGCAATAAATAAAAGGGTTCAGAAATGGTGTTAATTGTCTTGTTCTTGAAGGATGATTTTCTTTGCTTCCCAAGTTGACATGCTTCACAAAGTCCATCTTGCACAAAATCAACCTGTGGTAATCCTCTTACAAGATTCTGTTTAACCAACTTATTGAGTGTTTTGAAGTTGATGTGTGACAGTTTCTTGTGCCATTTCCAGCTTTCTTCTGTTGAGGCCTTGCTATATAGACATGTGATTTCACTGTGTATGCAATCCTCCAAGCTGGCTTCATAAATGTTACCATGCCTAAGTCCTTTGAAAACCACAATGCCTGTTTCTTTGTGAGTCACAAGACACTCTTTGTTGTCAAAGCCAGTATGGTAACCTTTATCTCCAAGTTGACTTATGCTTATTAAATTATGCCTTAAGCCATCAACTAGAGCTACTTTTTCAATGATGACATTCCCAAGTACAATCTTGCCATATCCCAGTGTTTGTCCTTTGTTGCCATCTCCAAAGGATACTTCTGGGCCAGCCATTTCCACAAAGTCTGTAAGCAGGGATTTCTTTCCAGTCATGTGTCCTGAGCATCCACTGTCCAAGATTAGGGTTACATTCTTTACCTTGGTTCCCTGCATACATAAAGCAACTAGTTAGATGTTTTGAGGATCCAAACAGTTTTGGATCCTTTTCTACTAACTTTAGGAGAAGCAGGCTTTACAATTTTCACCTTTGATTTACCTGTCTCTTTTGTTGCCTTAGACTCTGGTGGAGTCTTGACAGTGTCATACCAACTTTTATCAATAGAAGATTTTAGCTCATAAAAATTGTAATACAAGTCATGATAGTCCTTACACATATAGATAGAATGAAATATGCTACCACAGTGATAACATGATTTCTGTGGTATGTAGTGACTTTTCAGAGTCTGTGAAGGATTAGACTCTGATTTCTTCTCAATCTTTGCTTTACAATCTATAGCCAAATGGTTGTGGTTGCCACATCTATAACACTTCTTTCTAGGAGCATTAGGATCTTTTTGGTAATTGTTTACCTTATTAATTCCTTCCTTACCATTCCTATTTCTCCTAGTTTTGGTAGACTCTGATAAGTTCTCTAGCCTTTCTTTTAATTTTGACTTAGACAAGTACCCTATATTAATATTTTTCTTAGAGTTATTTGCTCATGTTTCATCTGTCTTTTTGTTAACAACAGGGGGACTATTGACAGATGAGTTTGTGGTTTCAGATTTTTCTTTAGGTGTCACAAGCTTAACAGGAACAAATGTACTTTTGTCTTTAGTCTTATTAACTTGGCTAGCTTCTTCACTGTTATCATTCTCAACAATAGGTCTTTTGTCTTGACTCTTGTCATAGCCTAGACCAGCAGTTTGACACACATTTTGATTATTGAGAATTTCTTGAACTTTTCTACCAGAGTCTGTCCAGACTCTAAACTTGAGTCTCTCTTCTTCTAGTTCTTTCTTAACATAGTCATAGGCCTTCAAGATTTCAGTGTAGTTATGACTATGTTTCTCAGAATCCTTTTTGTATTGTTCCATTAATATTAACTCAGACTCTAAATGATCATTCCTTTTAGTCAAGGTCAAATTTTCCTCTCTCAACCTTTCACTTTCACTAGTGAGAGACCTACATGTTGTCATTATTTTATTGACCTCACTTTGCACAGTTTCTATACCATCAGAGTCTAAATTAATTAAGGATTCAGGAGTAAAGATTGATACATGAGTTTTAGGAGATGAGGGTTCTTTGGGAGATTGTGATTTTCTTGAGGAGGATGCCATCAGTGCTAGATTTTCATAATCAATTTCATCCTCTGAGCTTGAATCTGCCCAATCCTTTCCAGTTGATAGAAGTGCTTTTCCTTTTCCTTGACTTTTTGACTTTCTGCATTCACTAGCAAAGTGGCCCAATATTCCACAGTTGAAACATTTGACCTTTGCTTTGTCAAGTTTGATTATTGTACTCTTGCTCTTCTCAACCTTCTCATCTTCCTTCTTGAATGATGGCCTCTTGCTAAATTTTCCAGTTCTTTTGTTAAATTTCATTCTTTTGAAATTTTTTGCAAACATAGCCATCATTTGACTTAGGTCAATCTCTTCATCAGAATCAGAGTCTATGTCAGTAGACTCTGACTCCACAACAGCTTTACCCTTCTTTCTTGAATCCTTGATTCTAGCTTCTGTGGGTTGTTCCTGTTGTTCTTTCTCAGACTCCAGTAAGAGTGCCACAGATTTTGTCTTCACAGACTTCTTATTCTTCCTCTGTTGCATCTCCAAATCATATGTCTTGAGTCTGCCATACAATTCTTCTAGAGTTAGTTCATCCAAATCTCTAGCTTCTCTTATGGCTGTAGTCTTATTGTCCCACTCTTCAGGAAGTGCTCTCAGAAACTTGGTATTCGTATCTTCAGAATCATAAACCTTACCAAGCATAGCCATCTCATTCAAGAGTTTTGTAAACCTATCATACATCTCAGTGATAGATTCTCCAGATTTTGCTTCAAAGTACTCATACTCTTGAATGAGCAAAGACCTAGCATTCTTCTTGACATCTTTAGTCCCTTGACAGTGCACCTCAAGTTTTGTCCACATCTCCTTAGCAGTCTTGCATGATATGACACAGTTAGTTAGAACAGAATCTAAACTGTTAAAGAGAATGTTCTTTACTTTTGCCTCCTTAAGGACATTTTCTTTGTCCTCTTTTGTCCATTCAGCCTTTGGTTTCTCAACGAGGTGTTCTTCAGTTATTTTGCCTTCCTCATTGATTTGAGGCATAATTTTTAAGGGCACAAAGGGTCCTTCATTAATCCTGTCAAGATAGTCAGGGTCTGTTGCTTCCAGATGGTGCAACATCTTAACCTTCCAGTGGGTGAACTCGTTTCTCTTAAGCATAGGAATCTTAGAATTGCCATCTTTGTTTCCAGACATCTTTGATCGATTTTAAACGTTAGGCTCTGATACCAATTGTTTTCCCAATCGTACAAGTAGAAGGGGGGGTTGAATACTTGTATGTCTTTTCTGCCCGATTTAAAATCAAATTAAGAACAAACTTAAACACAAAAATATGAATAAGTACTGTTTTGTATCATTGATTTGTGAATACAAAACTCTCCTAGGGTGTACACAAACCCTAGCAGCTTCTCTGTGTTTATCACAGCAACTCTCTCTATTTCTATGCTCTCACAAAATTTCACTCAGATGATTATTGTTTCGACTTCCACACTTTTACAATTAGGTTACATAGAGTTTATATAGAGAGCTGCCTATCAACTAATAACAGAAAGATAAATTACAATAGGAATAGAATTCCTAATTATTAGTTGACAGTTTCCTTCTAGAATTCTCTTTCTTTCCCACAGCATATCTGCAATATATTTATCTTGATCTTCGAAGACTTTCCATTCCTGTGATCTTCTTCCAAATTTATCCTCAACTGTATAGACTCTGAAATCTTCAGACTCTGATGATCTTCAGACTCTGATCACATATAGACTCTGATAAATCACAGACTCTGATAGTCTATAGACTCTGATCACCTTCCAGACTCTGATCTTCATGCAGACTCTGGTTTCACTCTCTACAGAAATTCTTCTAAGTACAAGTAACATGAATGTTGACCATCTAGACTCTGATTATTCATTTCAGAGACTAGAAAGACTTATTACAGATAAACTAATCTAGACCCTGTTCTAGTATTTTGTACATCATCAAATGAATATATCCCTAACAAATAATTCAACAGTTTTTAAGGTCACCTGAAACGGATATTTCAAATATTCTTTGCAGATATATAATGTACATAACTTTCGAAAATCGCAGAAATAAATGTTTAAATATTTCGGAACAGATTTTAAAATAATTTTTGAAAAATGGAAGGAGCAGATTTACTAACGGAATGAATCAAATATAATAAATCCTAAAAAGAGTAGTACCGAAGAGAAAGGGGATGAAATCCGTACCTTAGAATAGTCATAATAGATACTAACGAAATTATTCAGGCCCAATATGATGCTTTTAGCCAGCTAATATTTTCACTATGTTTGTATATCACTATGCCCATGTTTCAATGATGTTTGTGTTTATATATAATCCTCATGCATTCCTCCAATAACACATCAAACTCAAGAATTAAAAACGGAGTTGCATGATTCTTACATATTACCAGAACATGAAATTCCCCTGCTTTTCTTTTGACCCGAGCAGCTAGTTTTAGGGTTTTTAATAAATAACTCATATGTTTATATGTATATATATAGACTCTTAATAGTTATTCTGCTTCAAATCTAACTACTATTTTATTACAAATTATATTTCTATTCAAATTCAATATAATAAATATTATGGTTAAAGAAAATAATTAATCTTACAAATTCTAATCTAATTATAATTATAATTTCTAATATCTAAATAAATAAATTACGGATATTACAATTTAATTACACCATATATGTGGTGTCAAGTATGAGATTCACTCCACTCATAAAAGGGGTCTTAAAATATCTCCAAATCTAAAGAGGAACTTATATTAGTTCAAAATAACTTACTCGAATATAAAACTCAATCATCATACAAAATACACAGCTTTAAAAAAATTTATACTTGACCTTCCCGGAAAAGTAGCAATTTACTCTACTAAAATGACCTTATCTGAAAAAGTACAAATCACGAGAATCGTTGAAAATATCGAGACCTTTTCAGAATGATAAAGCTTGTTCAAAATACACAACTTAAATAAATTATGAAAATATATATTTGCGAACTATCACAACAGAATCAGATCTTGATTTCATAAGTATTTTGATATTTAGGATATTGAAATCATAGAATTTGCCAACGGAATATAAACAAAAATGCAGATATCGAAAAGAGCTTTCCAGAATGATATTGTTCATAATTTTTGGAGCAAAACTCAATTTACTACGAATTTTCAAAGTTGAGTACTCTATTTCGAAAATACACTGTCAGATTACATAAATTACAGAAAACTTATAGTTGAAAGCAGAATTTCAGAAACGTTAAAGAAAGAAAATTGTAGAAAATTCAAAACCCTTTATGAAATGTCCAAAACCACTCAATTTGATCATATAATGAATTTACTATTAATTTTACAAGAATTCAGCATAGTTAAAAGTTGACATATACGAATTTCCTGAAATCAAACGAGTTAGAGGGTATAACGAAAATATATGTACCTTGAAATTCAGAAAATAATAATGATGTTCAAGAATTCTAGATATCCATATCACAATAAACCATAATTCATGTATATAAGAAATAGAAAATTTATAAGTTCTATAACCTAAATAAAATATGATTACTTATATCAAAAAGCGTTTTGATCTTTTACCTTAGCACTCCAAAATCCTTATTTCAATTACATTTTGTTAATGTTCTCCTTCTTACTCCTCTCTTCCTCTTTCTCCTTCCTTTTGTTCTTCTTCCTAACAAAAGTAACGTAAGCTGATGTCAAATCCATAATCTTTTTTTTTCCTCAACCTATTTTTTAAACTAATAATAATTATTCCCTCCGTCCTAAAACAATTACCATTTTATGAAATTTAAAAGTCAAATTAACACAAATTTGAATGTTTATTAATAATTATTGTTAACAATAAAAAGTATGAAAAAAAATATTAAAAAATATATTTTATATATTATTAAACTTAATTTTTAAATTTATAAAATTATAAATCAATAATGTATAATTTACGGTCAAACTTAAATATCTTTGATTTTTAAAATATATAAAATGTCAATATTTATAAGACGGAGGGAATAGTATTGTAATTAAATACAATATATGTATAACATATTATTTAATAACTAAATATTAAATAATTATTATATATCGGAGTTTTACAAGTTACATCTTGTGACGGTAATTCAGATCCTTCTTCACGGAAATCAGTTTTCATGTAGGTTTAGATGACAAGGGTGTATTGCCAAACAAGTAGATCCTTGTTTGGACACATTTAATGGGTTTTGCAATTAGTCCTAATATTAATTAGAAAATTAATATCTAATTAGGGTTTGAGGCGTCATTATTGGGCTTCTTATATGGACCTTGCTAGGTTTAATTAATTCGACATTAATTATGTCATTTGGGCTATTTCCTAGCCCAGATCATTTGACCCCTAACTTTTTTAGAAAAATTTCGTAAGGTTTCATAGAAGTTATGATGGTCTTCTCACTTGACTTATGGTCTTATCGGCCCTTCTTGGGTATCGTCTAGGTGTAAAGTGTGCAGCGACCTACACATTTATGACGATTCACCTTACTCAAGATTAAATCAGTGGGTGATCATCATCTTTTAGCCTTAATCAAGGCTAATTAGTGATTGAATGTCGCCTTTTGACCTTCGCCAAGGCTAATTAGGGAGCGAACGCCGCCTTTTGGCCTTAAGTCAAAAAAAGTGGTTTTAAGAATGAGTGGTTTATGCCCTTTAAATAAACGTTAAGAGTCTAAGAATTAGATTAGGTTTAGGAAATTTGGTGGACAAGTCACCTCCTTGATGAGATATGTTAACATTTCCTTATAGGATACTGATTTCTTTCCTTGTGGGAATAGGTTCCTTGAAGGCTATACTATGACTAATTGCCTCCTGTAAGGGTGATTCTAGATCCTTCTTCCCGGAAATCGTCTTCCCCGTAGGTATGTAGGTTTAGATGACCACGGCTATACTCCCAACAGTAGTAGGTCTTTGTTTGGACAACTTTAATGGGTTGTGCAATCAGCCCTAATATTAATTACGAAATTAATATCTAATTAGGGTTTTGGACCTCATTATTGGACTTCTTGAATGGAACTTGCTAAGTTTAATTATGTCATTAGGGCTATTTATACCCCTGGTAAATTTATTGTTTGATTGTTTTTGTAGTATGGAAAATTAACTTGTAAGTTAAACATAAAGTACAAAATATTTGTTTTCAATAAGTTTTTAAAAATTTTAAATTTAGTTTCACAAAAGTAAACACTATGTCATCCAAAGGTTTTTTTTTAATATTGCATTATTTTGTTCATTTTTGTATATTGTAAATTATATATTTATGATAAATTTATCTAAACAAATGGTAACATATAAGTAATTGTGATAAATTATTTTTTACTTTAAATGATGAAGATATTTGTGACATCGAACTACGTGAATACTTTAATTTAATATATAAAGTAAAGTAGTACTATCAAGTTTTGGAACAGATCGACAAATCTATACTTTATATTGTATTTATTTATTTTATAATATTTTCTAAATTATATAGCAAAGCCACGACTTAGGGTCATTTGTTGAATCTAAACAAAATTTTCTAAGTAATTAAAACTTTTGAATGAATTATAAATCTAACTGATAGGGGATAGTGTCATTTGATAAAATAAAGTTAAAATATCTGAACGACAATATTTGCCTTTTTTTAACTTAAACTTCTTATTTATTTTTAGTATACAGAAAATTTTATTATTATAAAATTTTAAAACTTAAAATTAAACTTCTTATATTAATTAATTTTATGATTTTAATTAAATAAATAATATAACTTGTTTTCTATTTTTATTAGTTATCTCACATTTATTTTATAAAAATATATGCATAATTAAATTCATGCAAAAATTAAAATTTTTAACATAACTAGAATTCACAGGTATATATATGTAGGTCATTGCTCCATAAAGAACACACTAATATAAACAATAAGAAAGAACACAATAGAATCTTGCATAAAAATTCATTTAGATTCTAATTTTAACATCAATTATGTTTTTTATGAATAATAATAGATTCTAACTTGAAGTTAACAACAAATTGTTATTAAAGATAGCACGATTATATATAAATTTCATTATTACAAAAATGTATATAAGATTCTGGATTCTATGTTGGATTATATAACATTTGATTTTTAAAATTTAGATGAGATTCGATGTTAGATTTAATATGTTAACCTTAATTATTGTTAAATTTTGTGATTTTAATCTTAACAATTGAATTTTATAAAAAAATGAGGCTTTATGATGGTATTCTTCCGTGTTTTTTATATAATGTTTTCTTTATGGAGTACAACATGTATATATTTGTAATCTAATCTTTATTTATGTAATAATGTAGTGTTTCTAAAAAAATTGTATTTAATAAGTGATGTAAAATAGCACTATGTATATATAATATTAATAAAAAAATACATCAAAACCGAATTTAATATAATATACAATAAAAAATAATAAGCAAGTTTTTATAAATAAAAGCAGAGTTTCAAATTCTAATAGCAAGAGTATCTAGATGGGTTCAGTTATAAATTATGAAGTCACTCGTTAAGAAGAATATAATGTCGTCCAATAATGGAAACGAGTATCCAATTGATCTTAACGAAAGGAGGAGACATCCGGTTCAGATTCTTTCATTCAGCCGTTAACAAATGAGGCCTTAGTTTTTCATATAAACTGTTTGATAGTACTCCAAAAATACAAAAGACCCCGGCCATTTTCAAAAGGAGAGTTTCAAGACTCGCACACGCAAAAGCGTTCCCAGCCATGTCGCCCATGTGCTCAGCACAAAATTGAAGAATTCAATACATGTAACACCCCAGTACCACATCGAGTAGATCGGGATAACGTATTCAGTATATAAGTCAAAATTACTACTACTAAGTGCACCAACAAATCATGATCTTTTGGGGGCTTGTGGTGGGCTTGTGGATTATCCAAGTTGTATTTGGGTCAGTTTACTTTGCGCCTATTTCGGATTCGAAAGTCAGGACTTGACTCGATTTTTGAAAAAGACTCGGGATTTGACCCGGGTTGTCACATATGGTATCAAAGCCAACTCTCGAAAGCTTGATTCGTCAAGTTGCCGGAGGTGGGGACACGAAGGCTGGTGGTATTATCCCACAATGGACAGAGGTCCGGAGGTGGGGACACGAAGCTAGCCGGTATTATCCCACAATGGCTAGAGAGGTACAATCTGGGCCTATGGGCTATCTGTTCGGTCTGACGAGGAAGTCAGGAATTTAAGTGGGGGAGTTTGTAACACCCCAGTCTCACATCGAGTAGATCAGGATAATTTATTCAGTATATAAGTAAAAAGTACTATTACTAAGTGCACCAATAAATCATGATCTTTTGGGGGCCTGTGGTGGGCTTGTGGATTACCCAAGTTGTTGTATTTTGGTCAGTTTACTTTGCGCTTATTTCGGATTCGAAAGTCGGAACTTGACTCGATTTTCGAAAAAGACTCGGGATTTGACCCGGGTTGTCACACATGACCTAAACGTGTCCTGGCCGTTGCCACTTGAATGGCAGAGATCTCATGTACAAATCACTAAACTCTAATTCTCAAGTCTATAAATAGGGGAAGGAAAAGGGGTTTAGGGGTTACACATTTTCATACATACCCATATATTCTAATAGTTTAGCCATTATTTTGTCCTGTCTACCCTTCCAAGCACACACGTATTCTCACGCCAAAGGTGCCGCGGGACAATCATCCCTCTTTGGTATTGTTTTGTAGAAACCCCACCAATAACTACACATGAGACTAGTATCCGGAAAGAAGGATCCAGGCTTGAGAAGACTTACTATTGTTCTAATCAATTCAATGATAACACAACTCGTATTGATATATAACTAACGTGGATTTGTTAAGTGCTTGTTTATAAGATCTGGTAATGGGCGTTTTAAGAGAAGAAGGATCTCTTTTAGAGAAGAAGTTTACTTCCAAATTTTGTTTATGCAGAAACAATAACAAAAACAATAGACTTGCTTCGAGGGAAACCTAATCCTCCATATCAACTCAAAGAGTAATGAAGTATTAAAAATCGTTTACCTTTATTCATTTCGTTGTTGTCCTATTTATTATCTAACATAACAATTATTCCTATAAATCTGGAAGCACTACTCAACACCACTTCTGATAACTTTCATATTACTTGACCAATTCAAAATAACTAAAACAACTCCAACTAAATATTTATTTTATGATAACATGAACCATAATTATTGGTGCACGTTTGTCTCCCTCCTAAATTGATTCCTTGCCCTCAAGGAACACATCAGGGAACCTTAGCTTCAACTCATGTATATCTTCCCAAGTTGCATCAACTAGAAAAAGGTTTTGCCAATGAACTAGAACTTCATCTCTTCTCCTTCTCCTTCTTAGATACACAAAATCTCCAATTTCAAAACTTCTTTATATTCGTCTAGCATTAGGATCTTTTAATACGTTGTTGTGCCATATTAAGTTGATGTCGAAGTTGTTAGTATTTTTGTCCTAGAGACAATATTGTTTACATATTTTATGGAGAACAATTTATGGATAATGTTTCATTGATAATTGAATTAATATTTATTATATCTTTATTTACTGTGTTATAAATGATAGCATAATACATGTCCTTGGAATTTTGATACGGATTATATATCTTTAAGTATGTGACTTAAAAATGAGATTATATGAATTTTTATTCCTAGAATTCTCTGATCGAGTATTATTATTTAAGGACAATAATAATGCACAAAGACTAGTAAGTTTGTTGAGTGATGACTACATCTCATTGGTCATAGGTATGGCAATACTAAAGTCAAGAACATATGTGCAGTCTCAATACATGGTATTGGAATGACCCGTCGTGAGATTGTACATGTTAAATTAGTGTCAGAAGTAATTCACACAGTGATAATGATGTAATGATTCTTAGACCTGAAATCATTATATTTCTATATGAGAATTAATATACTTTGATTACATTAAAAGTTGTCATTAACTGGGTGATGAACAAGATACGCATTGGGTATACTATAAATCATATGATAAATATGCATGAATGATATAGAAGAGATTTAATCCTCCTAATTTTAGAATTGATATTATCGGCCTCTTGTTTGAGTGAGACTATGAAATGCACTGCCCTGTTCAAATGTTTATTTCATTTAATAGTATACCCATCGATGAAGAAAATAAAGATTAAATTACAAAGATGGTGACACGAGACATGCCTCAAGTTTAATTTATATTATCAAGATTAAAGATATTTTATTACATGGCATATTATTGACGAAAGTCTTAATCAAATCATCAATTTAATTGTTATTACTTGGGTAGCAATGATTTATTACTAGATGTTGCTCATTGCTTATAATTTTATTATTCGATAATAAATAATAAAATTATTGTCAATGTAATAATAACATACAGGGTCATACATAATGAACACTCAAAGGAAAATTAATTTAAATTAAATAGTAATTCAAATATATTTATGATAATTAAGTTGGATTTAATTATTTAATAAAATAATATATTTGAACTCATTTAGAATTTAAATTATATTTGAATATTATTAAGTATGACTTTTTTAGTTATTTAAATTTCACAAACAGATTATGGGCTAAAAAACTATTTTATGTACTCTATAAATATATCTCCTAGGATGATTAACCTAATTTTATTTTGGCAAATCCCTAGCCGTTTAAAGAGAGAGATAGAGATAGAGAGAAACAGTTTTGGGTGCTAGTACATCTTTCCACCTTCGAAGATCCAGTGTTCGTGTGGATACTTTAGAGCATAGATCGCAACAATAGGATTCGTGGTGATTGCAAGAGCTTCAGACCACTATATTCTCCATCTCTATATTCTTGAAGCTTTATAATAAGGTATTACTTCTTATCTCCGGATTAAATATTGAGTTTTTTTGCATGGATCCTGTGGAGGGTTTCGCTATTTTAATTTATTTTTCGTGTTGATTCCACTTTGTTTGATGCTCGAAACCCTTCAGAAGTTCCTTTATAATCAAATCTCTAGCTCGCAAGTCCTGATCTATAGCTTCAACCGATGAAGTGCCAGGAACATATGATAAAGTCTAGGAACAAAGTTACCATAAATGACTTCATATGGTGTCTTTTTAGTAGTTGAGTGAATACTAGTATTGTAGCAATATTAAGCTAAAGGAATCCACTTGACCCACTCATTTGGCTTTTGGATGGTGAAACATCAAAGATACATTTCCGATGTTCGATTGACAACTTCGGTTTGTCCATCTATTTGCGGATGATAAGCTGAGCTGAAATTAAAGCTCGTGCCTTAAATTTTGAACAATTGTTTCAAAAATATGTCTGTGAAGATTGAATCTCAGTTGCAAACAATGCTCTCAGGCATACCATACAACTTAAATATTTATTCAAAGAAGATTGGTAAATTTTGATAGTAGTGTAAGGATGCGAAATAGGAATAAAATGAGCATATTTTGAGAGCTTGTCGACAACAACAAAAACCTTCGATTTACTTAGGAAGTCCTTCCACAAAATCCATTGAAATGTTTGACAAAATATGAGTAGGTATCGGTGAAGGGTTTCGAGGCACAAACGCAGCGGAATAAATGCGAAAAATAAATCAAAATAGGGAAACCCTCCGCAGGATCCATGCGAAAACAAAAGATTTAATTCGGAGATAAAGAATAAATACCTTTAGAAGATTTAACAGTTCATTAATGGAAGATTAATGGAGGTCCAATGCTTGTTTAATCACCATGTATCCCGCTCTCGCGATCTACGCTCTACGGTATCCACACGAACACTTTTCATGAGTGATTGATGTGTACTAGCACCCGAAAACTGTTCTTCTCTCTCTATCTTCCTCTTTTCTCAAAATGGCTAAAGTTTTAGTAAAAATATGTCTCTATTATTAAGTCAGCCCATAAAGAGATTATATAGAGAGAGGAATAAGTTTTCTAATTATAATCCAATTATAATTAATACTAATCCAAAATTCTAAATTATATAATTAAGTGTCACTTAATTAATTAATTATTAATTTTGGAATTAGTTTAAATAATTCATTTATTCTATTTATATAATTAATTAAGTCATACTTAATTAATATCATAAATAAAATAAATTATTTATTTAATTTAAATTCATAATTTAAATTATTTCTCCTTCAAGCGTTCTTTGTGTGTAACCATGTAGGTTATTATTACGTTGGCAACAATTTTAATCTCTTATTAAAATTGTAAACAATGAGTGGCATCTAGTAATACATCATTGCTACCCAAGTAATAATAATAAATCGGTGATTCGATTAAGTCTTTCGTGAATAATGTTCCATGTAATATAATCCATTTAATCTTGATATTATAGATTAAACTCAAGGCATGTCTCGTGTCATCCTCTTCATAATTTAATCTTTATTTTCTTGATCGATGAGTAGACTATCAAAATCAAATCAACATTTGAGTACGGCCGTGCATTCCATAGTCTCACTCAAACAAGAGGCCAATAATATCACTCCTAAAATTAGGAGGATTAAATCCCATCTAGATTATTCATATTTCTCATACGATTCATAATATACCCAATGTCCACTTTTATCATCACCCGATCAAAGGTAACTTTTAATGTAATCAAAGTATATTAATTCTCGTATAGAAATATAATGATTTCAGGTCTAAGGATCATTACACCATTATCACAGTGAGAATTACTTATGACACTTATTTAACATGTAGAATCTCACGGCGGGTCATTCCAGTGTCATGCATTGAGACATGCACTTATGTTCTTGACTTTAGTATCACCATACCTATGACCAATTAGATGTGGTCATCTGTCAAGAAACATACTAGTCTTTGTGCATTATTATTGTCTTTAAATAATAATACTCGACTAGGGAATTTTATGAATAAGATACTATTCATATAATCTAATTTTTAAATCACATACTTAAATATATATAATACGTATCAAAATTCTAAGGACATGTATTATGCTTTCAATTTATTACACAGTAAATAAAACATAATAAATAAATAATAATCAATAAAACATAATCCTTAATAATAAATATTTTCTTTAAAATATAAAAAGTATTATCTCTAGAGCACAATTACTAACAATCTCCCACTTGCACTAGAGTCAATTACCCAAGTATCCAATACTCATGAAACTAGTGTGACTTTCATGCTTCTGCTGCGACAAAGCCTTAGTCAGTGGGTCTGCAATATTATTATTAGTATGCAATTTACATATATGTATATCTCCTTGATCATTAATCTCATTAATTAGGTGATATCTCCTAAGTACATGCCCAAACAGCCTCCTTGGCTGCTTCGCAAGCATAAATATACTCAAGCTCTATTGTAGAATCAACAACTGTCTCTGCTATGAACCATTCCAGCATACAACATCTCAATAAAAATAGATAAAATACAAATCCAGACAGAAATATTAAATCATCATTGTCTGTCTAGAAACCAGCATCACTGAAACCTCTTACAACTAGCTTCACATCTCCTCCATATAACAAGAATGAATCTTTAGTCATCTTCAAGTACTTAAGAATATTCTTGACTGTCGTCCAGTGACCTTCACTTGGATTAGACCGGTATCTACTCGTCATGCTTAAAGCATATGAGATATCAGGATGAGTACATATCATTGCATACATTATAAAACCAATTGCTGACGCATATGGAACTTTACTCATGCGGTCCTTATCATCCAATGATTTAGGACAAATTTTATTTTGAGATCACTATCCCATGAGACATTGGGACATATCCATTTTAGCCTCTTTAAATTCGAAATCGATGTAAAACTTTGTCAATGTATGTACTCTAACTTAGGCCGATCAATCTCCTTGATCTATCTCTATAGATCTTGATCCCTAATATATAGGTCGCATCGCCTAAGTCTTTCATTGAGAAATTATTTTTCAACCAAGTCTTCACAGTCTATAGAGAAGGAATGGCATTCCCTATTAGTAATATATCATCAACATATAATACTATGAATGCCACATGGCTCCCACTAAACTTCTTGTAAATACAAGTTTCATCTTCATTCTGAATAAAGTCAAACTCTTTTTGACTATTTCATCAAAATGAATCTTCCATCTCCTCGAAGCCTGCTTTAATCCATAAATGGATCGACGCAACTTACATACCTTTCCAGCATCCTTTGGATCAACAAAACCCTCAGGGTATGTCATGTACACATCCACATCTTCTTCAAGGCTCTCATTTAAGAAAGCGGTTTTGACATCCATTTGCCAGATTTTATAGTCATAGTAAGCAGCTATAGCAAGCAAAATCCTGATGGACTTGACCATAACAACTGGTGAAAAGGTCTCATCATATTCAATACCATGAATTTTCTTGAAACCTTTTGTCACCAATCGTGCCTTATAGGTCTGTACATTACCATCCATGTCGGTCTTCTTCTTGAAAACCCACTTGCACCCTATAGGTTTTATCCCTTCAGGTGGATCAACCAAAGTCCATACTTGATTAGTATACATGGATTCCATCTCAGATTTAATGGCATCCAGCCATCTCTTAGAATCTGGAGTGTTTATAATGTCTAGGTAGGTGAGAGGCTCATCTTTTTCCACAAGCATCGCATCACCATCTTGAGTCAAGAGAAATCCATAATATATCTCGGGCTCATGGCGAAACCTACTAGACCTACGAATAACCTGTGTTTCTTGAGCAATATTATTTTCTTGTACATTCTACTTAGGTTCCTCCATTGGTTCAATGTTATCATATGGGTCTCGAACTTCATCGATATATATTATCCTCCCACTGTCTCTCTTAGAGGCAACTCTCTCAAGGAACATAGTAGTTCAAGCAACAAACACTTTGTTCTCGGAAGGATTATAGAAAGAATAACCCCTTATTTTAGTTGGGTATCCCACAAAATTATATTTGTCTGATTTTGGTCCTAGCTTGTCAGAGATTAGACGTTTCACAAATGCTTCACATCCCTAAATTTTCATAAATGACATGTTGTGACGTTTCTTAGTCCATATCTCATAAGGAGTCTTTTGAACCATTTTAGTAGGAACACGATTAAGTGTATGTGGAGCCGTTTCCAGGGTGCAACCCCAGAAACTAATTGGAAGATTTCTTGACTCAACATTGATCGCACCATGTCCATCAAGGTGTGATCCTTCCTATAAAAAAAACTTTTCTTTGATATTTTCTACTCCATCTTTATAGTCTTTGAACTTTTCAAATGATTCGGATTAGTTCTTCAAAAGATACATATATCCGTATCTACTAAAATAATTAGTAAATTTTATAAAGTTAATAAAATCTACCTTTTGTCAACGTACACGTATGACCACATACATCACTATGTATAAGTCATACCCGTTCAATGACCCCTTCACCATGTCCGGTAAAAGGAGCTTTAGTCATTTTGCCAAATAAACCAAGATTCGCATCCTTTTGTATAATTCATAATCAAACTTATCCATGAATGCATCTTTATGTATTCTGGAAATGCGTTTCTCATTAATATGGCCTCAACAATAGTGCCAAAGGTAATATTTGATTTGAGTCACTTTAGAACATATAAATTGTTAATTAGTTGTGCAACATTATAAGCCTCATCATCAAAATAG
Organism: Oenanthe sinensis; assembly: GCA_028671895.1. Classification (NCBI taxonomy): domain Eukaryota; kingdom Viridiplantae; phylum Streptophyta; class Magnoliopsida; order Apiales; family Apiaceae; genus Oenanthe; species Oenanthe sinensis. Next base: position 4,231,347 of record CM053809.1, on the reverse strand, counting down.
AATAAACAACTATTGTTATTTAATTAAAATGAAAAAGCCTTTCTTGTCCAAATAAGAAACTGAAATAATGTCTCTGCCAATTACAAGCACGTTATAACAATTATCAAGTTCTAAATTTTCCTTATAGGCTAAAAGTTAAGTAACAAGTTCCTCTAACCAGAGCAACTACTTTTACTCCAATTCTAACCTGATACCTAAAGCTTAACCCTTGTTGATCATCTTTTTCAGATCTTCCAAATAAGCATGACAGTTTAATTTCCAGTTTCCCAATTTTCTATAGAAGCGACAATCGTCTTCTTTATCAACACCTCATTCAGACTTTAGAGTCTGCTTTAGGGATTGGATTTTGGTTTGACAATGGAACTAGATCAAATCTTCTCCTTGCCTTTCCATTTTTCTTTCCCTTTTGCATTCCCTATGTTTACCATCAATATAGTAGTAGTTTATGCATTTATCATATTACTTTCAGCAGTTCTTAACATGCTTAGCAACTCAATGGGTGTTTTACCAATCTTATTCATTTTATTGTTCATAACAAACTAAGAATAATATTTGTCCAGAGATTGTAAGATCAAATCTAACTAAGTCTCCAGACCAATCTGGAAACCTAAAATATCAAAGGTACTCATTATACCCTATAATCTTTAGAACATGTGGTGTAACCGGGTCTCACTCTCCCTACTTATAAGTGTATAGTGCCCTTTTATTTTTAAATATATCTTGTGCTCAAACATCTCATAAGAATCTATATGCTCGTGTTGCTTCTTAAGCTCAGCACACATATTTGTGAGCATGAGACATGAAACATCAGTCGCAACATCAATTTACTTCCAATAAGCACTATGATTTGCACATGTTACATTCTCAACTTTAAGAGCAGGGGAAAATATTTGACTAACATCGTGGTGTCCGAGGACGATCCTCAAGCTCCTATGTCAGTCAAGGAAATATATTCTCGTCAACTTGTCCTTCTCAAGAACTGATCGCATAGAGAAGTTGTTTATGTTTATCATTTGATATCTACAATATTAAAGTGTATAAAATAAACTAGATTGCAGATTTAATATTAATTATGTTTAAGTGATTATGGTATATCACCATATACCTCCCACTATTTTTATCAAACTAATAGCCCTAACTATTAATTCGGAAAACATTTCTTTAAATCTTTCTAGTGAGCCAAGATCCATATTTCATCCATGTTTTAAAATAGCGTTGGCTAATACACTCAAAGCATGACTATTTAGGTAGACAACATTTGTCGATTATATCAAATATAACTCTTGAAAAGTTTGGTGGAACAACCCTTTGTACACATTTATCCAATAAATCTCACCAAACTCTAAGCCTCTAAACCCACAATCCTATTGTGATGATTTAGTTAAGTTAGACCCAATGTTTCAACAAACTAAGTACACTTACATATCACGTCTTCCCATGATTGATAAAAGCACCTTGCTTTGGCAAACCCACTCCTTCTCAATCTAGATCTTGACGAGTATTAAACATTGGAAGGCATCCGATTAACTTAATATGTATTTAGGGATTTTTATTGTTTATATGAACGATCATGATCCCATCATAAAGAGATTCTCAATTTTTCCTTGATCAAATAATTTATTTCAATATTCGTCAATGGATTGATTTCCAGGTCGTCGGAGAAGTCACAAGCGGTCTCACTTAAAACTAAACTTCCTTACAAATTAAACTAATAATCCTCTTTTGACAAAATCTCCCTATATCAGAAAAAGAAAATTCATATTTAATACCATGTTTCATAAACACAAGAATCTCATGATCGTTTGTTCAATTTTAAAATCTTAAATCGTTACAGATTTTATCTTTCTTAAGCAAATATGGCATGGGTGTCGTATCTAATACATACATGATTAATCAATATTAAGCATGCATCTCGATTATATCTACGCATACATACCATTAAATGCAGTCATATACATATATGTAATGTGCGTAAATTAAACGTGTTTGGTTATGGCCCCATCCTATGTGATCTTTCCAAGCTAGTGGAAATATCAAGGTCAGTCTATTGTAGTTTTAAAAATACTATCTATTATATGTCTTCTTTCTTCATTGCTCATTCATCCCCTTTTGGATCGCCTCCTTGCTTGCAAGTCTTCATTGATAATTACATTGAATAATAAAAATAAAACTATTCTAATAAAATTACAAGAAGAACTCGAGTTACATTCGAGATAATTAAATTACAATGAATAAACGACATGCAAGTCGTATTTAGAAACCAAAACCATAAATCAAAATCACTATAATATGAGTCTTTAGGCCATAACCATCCACCATGCTATCACATAACACATATAATATATCTCAGATTATATAAACATATCATATAATCATATATAACAAATTTCGAAATTTCAGAAAATTAAAAACAGATTTCTGAAGACAATAAATCGCCGTTTCGAGGCCTTTAACAACATCAAACGCCTTACCGACCCATCAATAATAGCATAGCTATCGGTTTTATTTATTGGCCCGATTCCAATCAGAAAACACATATCTTTTGTGAAAATCGGATATGGCAATCAGATTTCACCAAATCTTACGATGTTTCAGAAATCGTATTATATACAATTCTCATAACAAGAACAAGAATATATCATATATACATACACAGTGATATATACAATCATCACATTAATATCATATATTCATAATATATACATACATATACTCAAAATTTTAGAAAATCAAATAATTTTCAGAAAATAATAAATCACCATTTTGGTGCCTGTAACGACATCTAATGGCTTACAAACGCAGAGCTGACATAGTCATTATTGCTCAGTGACCCAATTCCAGTCAGAAAACACATATCGTTTGCGAAAATCGAACAACGGACATAGATTTCAGAAAATCCACGGCAGCCGTTTCAGAATTCGTATCGAATACGATTCTCATAATAAGAACAAACATGTATCATATACATACATCAATACACACAATCATCACATGATTATACATCATATGAATATCATATATTCATAATATATAAAAACATATACATATTGTATCAATACAAAATCATGATAAATCGCATACATGCTTAAAATGTTTCGCAAGTAGCTCTGATGCCATTGAAGGGTTTCGAGGCACAAATGCAGCGGAATAAACGTGAAAAATAAATCAAAATAGTGAAACCCTCTGCAGGATCCATGCGAAAACAAAAGATTTAATTCGGAGATAAAGAATAGATACATTTAGAAGCTTTAACAGTTTATTAATGGAAGATTAATGGAGGTCCAAAACTTGTTTAATCACCATGTATCCCGCTCTCGCGATCTACGCTCTACGGTATCCACACGAACACTTTTCATGAAGGATTGATGTGTACTAGCACCCGAAAACTGTTTTTCTCTCTCTATCTTCCTCTTTTTTCAAAACGGCTAGGGTTTTAGTAAAAATATGTCTCTATTATTAAATCAGCCCATAAAGAGATTATATAGAGAGAGGAATAAGTTTTCTAATTATAATCCAATTATAATTAATACTAATCCAAAATTTTAAATTATATAATTAAGTCTCACTTAATTAATTAATTATTAATTTTGGAATTAGTTTAAATAATTCATTTATTCTATTTATATAATTAATTAAGTCATACTTAATTAATATCATAAATAAAATAAATTACTTATTTAATTTAAATTCATAATTTAAATTATTTCTCCTTCAAGCGTTCTTTGTGTGTGACCCTGTAGGTTATTATTACGTTGGCAACAATTTTAATCTCTAATTAAAATTGTAAACAATGAGCGGCATCTAGTAATACATCATTGTTATCCAAATAATAATAATAAATCGGTGATTCGATTAAGCCTTTCGTGAATAATGTTCCATGTAATATAATCCCTTTAATCTTGATATTATAGATTAAACTCAAGGCATGTCTCGTGTCATCCTCTTCATAATTTAATCTTTATTTTCTTGATCGATGAGTAGAATATCAAAATCAAATCAACATTTGAGCACGGCCATGCATTTCATAGTGTCACTCAAACAAGAGGCCAATAATATCACTCCTAAAATTAGGAGAATTAAATCCCATCTAGATCATTCATATTTCTCATATGATTCATAATATACCCAATGTCCACTTTTATCATCACCCGATCAAATGTAACTTTTAATATAATCAAAGTATATTAATTCTCGTATAGAAATATAATGATTTCAGGTGTAAGGATCATTACACCATTATCACAGTGAGAATTACTTATAACACTTATTTAACATGTAGAATCTCACGGCGGGTCATTCCAGTGTCATGCATTGAGACATGCACTTATGTTCTTGACTTTAGTATCACCATACCTATGACCAATGAGATGTGGTCATCTGTCAAGAAACATACTATTCTTTGTGCATTATTAGGGATAAGATATTATTCATATAATCTCATTTTTAAGTAACATACTTAAATATATATAATACATATCAAAATTTCAAGGACATTTATTATGCTTTCAATTTATTACACAGTAAATAAAACATAATAAATAAATAATAATCAATAAAACATAATTCTTAATAATAAATATTTTCCTTAAAATATAAAAAGTGTTGTCTCTAGAGCACAATTACTAACAATCGGAAGCTGGTCTGAGATTTTCAGTTTTGTTCATTTGACAAATCTCCCAACTTTGTATAAAATCATGAAGGTATTTTCTCTTGCCTTGCCAATAGAATACACTCATACAGACCTTACTCGATAAAAAGTCTTGTGATATCCTTCATGTGTGCTAGAATGCATTTCGATGACAATTATAGGAATCAAGGAAGAGTCGGTAAATAAATATATCTGCTTTTTGAAGTACAGAATACCTTTTTTGTACTCCCATGGACCCATGACCTCTCCTTGCTGTTATAGTTGTACCAATTATTAAAACTTAAGATGGTTTTGTACTTCCTCTTTTATCATTTCTAACCACGTGGAAACTGCTGTAGAGATTACCAATAGTTGATTCTCGGGCTTATACCCGAGACAATGCATCTGTTGCATAATTATATTTTCCTCTCTTGTACTCAATAATGAAACCATATTCCATTAATTTTGTAACCTTTTCCAAGTCAATTGAAACATCGTTGCTAGAAATGATATACCCAAATATTTAATCTCCTCTTGAGCAATGCTACATTTTTCTTTTTTGACAAATAACTCAGTGAATTCTTAAAACTTTAAAGTTAACACAATATGCTTCAAGTGATCCTCCCAAGGGTTGCTATAAATTAGTATATCATTAAAAAAACAAAAAAAATTGAAAACATTTTTTAAATACCTCATTCATTAATGATTGAAAAGTAGAAGGAGCATTTGTAGGGCCAAAAGGCACTGTGAAGTCGTAGTAGTCATGGTAAGTTTGAAATGCAGTTTTCGGAATGTTTTCAGTTTGCATTCTTATCTTATAGTACCTGCACGGAGATCCAATTTAGTGAAGAACTTGGCATTGTGAAGATTATCTAACAATTCATCAATGGCATGTATAGGAAACTTAATTGGCTTTAAAAGTGACTTAATTCAAGGCTCAATAATCTACACAAAATCTCCAAAAGCCGTCGTGCTTTTTAACTAGCAACACAGGAGATGAGTATGAACTATGACTTGGCCGAATAATACCAGATTTTAACATTTTAGTCACTAATTTTTATATCTCTCTTCTGATAACAAAGGCATCGGTACGGTCTTACACACACCAGTTCACATCGTTGTTTAAGAACAATTATGTGATCATGTGTTTGAGGTGGCGACAACTCTTGAGATTCCTTAAAATATCTTGATAAGATTGCAAGAAAGGCTCAAGATCATTGGATGGATTTAATTGATAATACGAGTTAGAAGCACCTAATGATAAATGAGTTTATTTGGAGGAGAATTCCTTCTTTCTTTTTCTTCAATTCCCTGGTGAGATACATCCACTAGTTTATTAATTGGAGGTGTCAAGCCGATAAAAGTAATATTTTTTCCATCTTTCTCAATTTTCATTGATAACCGAGAGAAGTCTCGAAGAATCGGACCTAATGTTCTTAACCATTAGGCCCCTAACACAGCATCACAACCGACTAGTAAAATTAAGTAAAAATATTTAATATTTAGATTACCTTGAACTTTTATTTCAACTCCATTGCAGCGCCCCAAACTAGATATTTTTTCACCATTAGCCACAGCAACTTCAAACTTTTCCTTAATGCTTGCCTTTATTCCCAACCTGCTCGCAACCTTCACATTCAAGAAATTGTGGGTACTCTCACAGTCCACCAAAATTGTAATTTGGTGTTGACCTAATAAGCCTCAAATTTTAATTTTTTGTGGCGTTGTAACTCCATAGATAGCGTTGAATGAGACTTCTAAAACCTCCGTGTGTTGGTCTTCTTCAACTTCCATATCAACCTCTCCCTCATATTATTTACGTTAAATGAGGAATAATTTCTTGCATCTATGTCCAGGTCTAAATTTTTCATTGCAATTAAAGCATAAACCTTTTTCTCTCATTTCCCTAAGCTCCATTGGAGTTAGCTTGTTTTTGGTCGTAGGATTATCTTGTCGTACCGTTGGCAAAGTTGAAGATACTTTTCGAATTTTAGTTTGAGATTCATGTTTAGCAGAATTGTTTCGATTTTCGAGCCTCATACAGTCTTGTTAAGCCAATTGCAGCAGATAAAGATTTAAGCTTATTAGCTTGTACATCAATTCTAATACTTTCTTTTAGGCCACTGACAAAGCAACCGACTTGCTGCCCTGGTGACAACTTATCCGTCGAACAATTAATTTTTTAAATTGAGTTTGATAGTCGTGTACAGATCTTGTTTGATGTAACTTAATCAAATCAGCAAAAAAAATCTTGGTACAGAGTATGACCATACCTATCAAACAAGCCTTGTTCAATCTTGTTTTTGATAAGCTTGAACCATAATTGAGCATGATTCTCAAGGTTAAATGAAGCTAGTGGCACTTTATCCTCTTAAGTTGTTTTATGAAATTCAAAAAATTGTTCAGCCCTGCAAATCCACTCCGTTGGATCTTCTGCCCCGTTAAATCGAGGGAAATCAAGTTTCACAAATTTTGGCATATACGCATTGTTGGAGGGAAATTCCCGATTGGACAGGCCATTGGAGGAGTCTTCACGATTTAAACCATCATTGTTGTTCTTTCGTGCTTCATTATTACGATTAGAGCTTCCAGGACTTTGCAGGTTTTTGTTTGAACTCAAGACATCCAATTATTAAGATTAGAGCTTCGAGGACTTTCCAAGTTTTTGTTTGAACTCAAGACATCCGAGCGAGCATCCAGTGCCGCAAACATTTGCTCTATCTCCTTCAGAATTCTCTTGCCCAGAATTCTCTTGCCCAGCAGATAGAGTTGTAACTTCTTCTCTAATCATTCCAAGCATTGTTCCTCCATGTTTAGCTCTGATAACAAATTGTCAAATACTTGTTTATAAGATCTGGTAATGGGCAGGTTAAGAGAATAATAATACTTGTTTATAAGATCTGGTAATGGGCAGATTAAGAGAAGAAGGATCTCTTTTAGAGGAGAGGTTCATATACTTCCCAATTTTGTTTATGCAGAAACAATAACAAGATCAATAGGTTTGTTTCGATAGAAACCTAATGCCCATATCAACTCAAAGAATAGAAAAATATTAAAAATTATCTACCTTTATTCATTCTGTTGTGCTATTTATTATCTAACATAACAGCTCTTCCTATATAAATCAAGAAACACTATTCAACACCACTTCTAAATTCTAATTCTAAATAGTTCTAATAACAGCCATATCACTGGACCAATTCAAAATAAATAAAATAACTCTAACTAAATATTTACTTTATGATAACAGGTACCATAATTATTGGTGGACATAACAGGATTCGCCTGTACTGAATTTCTGTTAAAGATTGTTGAGATCGGATAAGAACCAAGTGGGGTTTCTTATTCGATAATTACTGCCAATTTAAAATTGTTTACAGTCAAATGTTCTGCACTTGAACACAGTGCAGAATAATACTTGGCAATAGGCCTGTCAATAGAATGGATTTGGATCGGATCACCCTAAATTCATATCCAAATCTATTTATTTTTTCGGATCGGATTGAGTGTTGGATATTTTAAACTTCAATCCATATTCGTTCCGTTCGGATCACGGTAATCGGATTGGATATCAATCCAATTAATTTTTTTGTAACTAATTTTTTATAATTATATTATTTTTCAGTGCTACACGAAAAGTATGTTATAATTTATATATTAATAAATATTGTTATTATAATATAACATAATAAATATAAATGTATTTATATTTATATTTAACTATTTTATGTTTAAAACTTTCACATAATAATTTTAAATTATTTTAATTATTTCCTAAATTTATTTTAAATATCTTAATTTCTCTTTTATTATTATTTATAATATTTTATATGTGTTAGTTTTTACTTAAAATTTATTCATACAATAATATTTTATCGGTTTTAATTCATATTTAATTCTTTGTATCTTAAGTTCTATTGAAAATTATTTTTTCCAAACTACTTAAAATAGTTTGTATATGTTATTTTTTTAATAATTTTCTCATATTATAATATTTCTATATGTTATTTATTATTTAATTATGTGGTATGTCAATTTTTATACTCCCTCCGTCCCAAATTACTTGTCCACTTTTACTTTCATGCGTAGTTTAAGGTGCATTGACCGCATAGTTATATAATTATAATTTTTTTATGAATAAAATTTAAAATATTAAACTTTTATTCACAAAAAGAAAATTTTAAAATTAATTTATGTAACTGTTCGGTCAATGCACCTTAAATTACTCGTAAAGTCAAAGTGGACAACTAATTTAGGATAGGAGGAGTATAAAATTTATTATATTATATCAATATTTGATACGAGCACTAGATACCAATTTAAGATTATGGATATTGTCCAATCCTATGTAGTTATGATATAATTTATATTAATAAACTTACCTTAATATTTCAAACTTTGATACGAAGTTTATCACAAATATTATATATTACATTAATGATAATCATTAAAATGAGTCAAATTAGAGTATGGATCTTGTCTCAATCTAAATATATGGATAAACAATATTTAGATTTTACATATTTATATAAATATTGTAACATCCCGTATTTTTTTAATAATATATTAAACTATTTAATTTAATATTAAGAATAATATTAATGAATTATTACTAATATTTTTATTTGAATATGAATATAGATATTTTATAATTAGGATATTATTTAGAGATTATTGGTTAAGAGAAGAAAATAGAAGAAAAAAAAAGAAATAGAATAGAAAGAAAAAAAGGGTTAGGGTTTTGTAAGTTACGTAAGAAAAGTTGGGAAGCCGTAGAGAAGATAAAAGAAAAAGAAAAAGAGAAGGAGATGGAGAAGATTGAGAAAGAGAAGAAGAAATGTTTTGAGAAGATGGTTATTGTATCAAATTAGGGTTCGTGTGATAGGGACATTTATATTTTTACAGAAGATCATTCATGTATTTGGAGGTTTAAGGTACGGATATCTTCGTTACACTCTCTTTGTATTCGTAATACTCTCTTTGTTCTTGTTTTGTTATTCAATTCGTATGTATATTGTGTAAATTTTGTATTCAATCAGATTCTTATAAAATTTATATCTCATTCGTTCTTTATCTGATTATTGTGATTTTATACTACCTAGAAAGGTATTTCAATTATCTACAACTTTTATTTTTTATGTTTTTTGAAATTCGGTTCGTAAGTATGTTAAAATCTGTCGTTTGTATAATCTGGTTGGTTATTGGAATTGTTCTGCAGTAACTTCAGAAATTCATAATAAATTGAATATTTGTTCAATATTCATGTGTAATATCATTCTTAAAAGGTATTTCCGAGCTCTTCGTTCTTTGTTTATATTCCGCTGTCAAATTCTATGATCTTGAGTTCTTAAATCTTAAAATTCTACTGTGATCAGGTGCTGATTATGTTCTAACAGCTCATATTTGTTTAGTTTTTGCATTAGTTACTTATCCGTTTTTGACGATTCTTACCATTCTGGAAAGGATTCAGAATTATCTACAAGTTTCGTGTTTTGTGATTTGTCATTCAAGTTCATCTTTATAAAGTTAATTGGCTTTCTTTAGAATTAGTCAGGTCTTTTTCTTTTTTTTTTTCTTTTTTGCTAAGTGGTCAGGTCTTATTTTATTTGTAATAGTCTATGATATTTGGCATGTGTGATATTCTGAGCATGATATTTCAGTCTTTTTGAGTTATATGATTGATTTGGGAGATTTCGTAAGACCTCCGTCATGAGTGGATAATCTCATGTTTTGACACCACTTATACGGTGTATTTAAATTGTATGGGCGTGTCGTCGGAGTTATGAGACACGTAGAGTCATGACTATTGTGTATGTTTGTTTGACCATTTGGGTAGCATTGTGTTTTATACCGTGCAAGTCCCTGTAAGATTTTGGGTAGCATTTGATTTGTTTTATGCAAGCCCCTGTAAGTTTTGATGATTACATATTCTGGAGAACCGAAATGTATGACATTTTGTAAGTGTAAGATTGTCTCCCATATCTGTAAATAAATTTGTATTTTAATATTTGATCATTATAATATATGACTAGTAAGTGTACGAGTAAGAGTAAGAATATTTGTGATTAAAAAGTATGTACGCTGTGATTGTAAGATAAGTATCTATCGTATCTTTTTATTTGTTTATATCGTGAGTTAAGTATGATCAGAGTCTTTTGTCTCTTTCAGTTTGTTTCATCATTCTTTATTCAGATATTTTATTTTTTCATATTGTCATCGTTCTAACATTTGTAATCTTTGCATAATTTTATATCCGTATATAAGTCTTTCGCTCACTGTCGGTCTATATTTCTTTGTTTCCCCCGGCAGGTTAGGTGGACTAATTAATGGGAAAAGTGCGAGTTGCTGATTTTGAGGAGTTGTAAAGGTTTATATTTATATTTGAATTTGTATAGTTAAGTTGTAGCTTTTATTTTTGGATTGTAAGTTGTTGGATATTGAGAACTTGTATCGTTCATTGGATTTTTGAAGCATTTTATTTAAGTGAATAAGTTCTGGATTTTAAAAATATAATATCTATAAATATAATTATATTTATTCAGATCGGGTTGTTAGCGGATCGGATCATATATAATCCATATCCATATTTATCGGATCGGATTTTTATCGGATTGATTTTATATAAATCTAAATCCACTTATAAGGTTTCGGATCGGAACTCCGATCCATTGACAGGCCTACTTTGGCAACATGGAAAAGAGGTACTATGTCTATATGCATGAATTTACAACACATGGCCAAAACATTTTTGGGGTTATGTCTTGTACTGTGAAATAAATGATGAAGTATCAGAGATAGCTGTTTAAGGTTAACTTAGCTAGTCTGTAACATACTGGGGGGGGGGGGGGGGTTAAAACTTGACACAAGATGAAAAAAGAAACCAAAGGAGACTGTAACTTAACATCATGCCTATAATAAATTAAATTTACTAAAGAGCGTGAGTCAATTTATCGTTGGTTAAAAATACAACAAACGTGTTCCACAGACTATTCTTCAATTCCCAGATAAGCCTCATCTAGCAAAACAGCCAAGGGTGAGATAATAATACATGAACCACTAACAAAAGCATTGCCTCTTCAAACCATGACATCGTCTTGTCTCTCGTAATGATTCTGAGTTTACTGTGAAGATGTGGAGTTATTTTCTCCCGTGACCCAGTATTGTTTAACAGCAATAAGAATCTTTTCAGGAACAAGGGGGCCATCTTCATGATCTGTCATTTTAGTATCCCATCTCATTCCATTGACCATCTTTTTCACCTTGACAAGTACTTCAACCTCATCACGGATTATGACTGCACCCTCTGGCCTCAGAATCCTATCCATCTCCAGTAGAATGTCTTCAAACTCACATCTGTTAAGATGTAATCGGATATAAGTGTGATGTTGCTCCTATTATATTTGTTGTATGTGCACTGTACTTGAGTTATTATGTTAACAGTTAATATTCTGTTTTTCTGTACTTCTAGTTGAAGGATGTTTATACTTAAACAACATGATTTAGCAGTCTTAGACTGTCATACAGAAAAACATTTATATATCGGGTTCAGTTATAATGCAATTAATCCAATTCACTTGACATGGACAAGCTCAAGTCAACTAAAGCTCAATTAGGTAATTAGGCAATTTGGCTTCAAAGAAGCTTCACTACTAGAAAAGTACCTATATAGCTCAGAAAAATCATAGAAGTAATATTTGCAACAAAAACCCAATTTCTTGTCAAATAAATAGCTTAGACTTCCAATGTTATGTAAACAGAAAAAACAATCCAGTTATGTATCAATTTTTATTGTTCATATGTAATATCTTAGTTAAATCATAAATGAGTTCAGTCATGTGCTAATGCTGTCAAATTGTAGTCATGTGAATTTGACAGTTCACGAATAGGACTCTCTCTCCCAGTACAAAGTGGATGATGGGACATGAAAAGCCCAAATTAATTGTCGTGCATAAGCAATAGTCAGAGCATGAAGAGTATATAATCACTTACTTGTCTTTGTACAAACTAAACAGACCATTGGCATGAATAAGGTCATAAGTCCTTGGGTAAGTTGAGAAAGCTTCACACCTGAACCACACAAAGGACTTGATCAATATATCTAATATTAGATCCTAAAATCAATCATAATAGAAAAAGGGTGATTAGTTAGAGAATGCGTGCTTATAAAAGATATTAAGTGCTGCTAATGTAAAATAACCAAACATAGCCAAACAAAAACAACCAGCACTCCCTGTCAAGATTAGAAAATCACAGCTGTAGGACTCTAATTCAACATATTATTTCAACAGTGGACAAATGAGTATAGCAGTGAACTACGAAACAATTTCTAGACATGTCGAAATACAGGCTAAATATATATTAAAAAGGTGCTGTTGACAACAGTTACTAGGTAGAAGGATTTTGTATTAAAGAATTCATACCAATCATGATAAATACCAATCAGTCCTCGCTCATATATAACACCAAGAGTCTTTTTCTCAGCTAAGGTGGGTACAACGTTCATAACCCACAATTTTGGAGATTCCAATGCCGCAGCAAAGCCTCCCAATCCAGCATTCATATCCATTATGTTTCTGTACCTTCCTGAGTCAATAATTTTATTAATTCTTTTATAAGCATGTATATGCTTTCTCCAATTCTTGTTATCTTCCAAGTAAGTCTCTACAGGGACTCCAGGAACAGATCCACTAGCTATTCTGGGAGGGACAGCATAAAGCCTTTCTGGGAATGTCTTCAGCTCATCGCCTGTTTCAGTACTTGATTTAGGATATGGAGTGATGCATGCCTCCATTTTCTTGTACCTGATTATCAGACAAAACCAGTCAACTATCTATAAAGAACTCATTTCTACCAGCACAAGTCTCATTGCAGAGAGATGGTTGGCAATGACGCAATTTGTGAGCCTGGTGCACCAAATATATAATTATACTGAATACTGTACAAATCATACTTGAAAACAAAGGTGCTCGGCTAATAATGAATCTAACCACCTAGTTGAAGTGTTGAACTACCATTCTATTCATGTAGTTTTGATTCAAATTATAATGTGTATATTACAATACTTGAATCAGTAAACGTGTCTAGTCCTTGTAATACAGGTCATATAATTCAGATGCAATTCTGCAAAGGGATTAAACACCAAAGCATACCAGGCATTGTCTGGATCTGTGGAGTCACATAAATTAGCTTGTGAAGCATGACAAGAAACAGCATTTACTCTCTTCTGCCATATAGCTGTTTCACCCTTTTCGGATTTTTTCTCCCAACAAAGGTTTTTGGCAATCTCTTCAATCTGCCTTTGTTCTTCTTGGAGTTCCTCCTTGGGACGCTGCCAGGATCTGTAATTAACCTTCCAATTAATCGGAGGACCAGAAAGCACCCAATAACCACCAGGTCTTAAAACTCTATCAACTTCCATCATGTACATTCCATCTGCAGAGAAAGATCCCAGATAGAATAAAACAGGTCACTAACATCACACAGAGGAAGTTTTATTTCTGCTCTATGTGTATAATTAGAACAAGGCACACTGAAGAGGAAGTTCATACCATTTGCTCCCCAAGGAATTAAGCAACGAGAACAATGAGCCATGTCAAATGCCCTAGATGGATAAGGCATTTTTATGGTTCCAAGAACACCAATAACAGCTGGTACTCCTCTCTCAAGAGCAAATTGAACTTGTGCCTCGTGAGAATCTCTTGGTGCAAATGACATTGCTATAACCTTTCTCTTCCAAAGGTATGCACCCCAACTAGCAACCTACAACATCAGCCGACAAGGGAAACACAACACAGAAAAATTACATTTTTGTGTGTGTAAGAGCAACAACACTTATGAATATATGTAGAAATAAATGACTCACCCCACAACCAGTGTCCAGAGCAGTTCTTACAGTCCCATTCTCAATTGGTATCACCGACATGAGCTGATCAATATATTTATCTGCCCCCTGAGGAAATTGTGTCCCTCCACCAGGGAATCTAAATACATTACCCTCGTACTGAATCCAGTTCTGAATAGCCTTTTCAACGGTCAAGCTCTTATAAGGTGCATTTGCATAGGGTACATAATCACGACTTTTAGGCCATGGAAATGGGGTTACATATCCTTTAGGTGCAGGAATGAGGCAATGCAACTTCTCTTCCTGAGGGGGGCAATGCCTTTCTCTGTAATTCATATTTTCCCTTGGGAAGGTCATTGCACGACTTTGATCTTGACAGGGAGTGTAGTCAGTATAACGAGAGTGGCATGGCTTGATATTTTTAACTTTTGATCCAGAATTGTCTATTATCCCAACATCACCACTATGATGGGTGTCAAAATTCAGATTTGGGAGCACACTGCAGTCTGCTCCAGTCTTTGTCATTTCCAAAGCTATACTGTCTCCTTTCCCGAATCCACTTCTTTGCCATGCTCCCAGCAAGTAGAAGAAACAGCATAAACCAACTACAATAAAAATAGATACAGAACTCCTGGTCTTACTGTCTCCTGCACTTAATTTTGGTGCCATGTTGCACCTGAAAGCATTTTCAACGGAAACTCAGCACCATGACAAAAATATGTCATAAATCACTTCCACATTATATGTTTGTTCATTAAGTGATCACATTTTTCTTCAGAACAGAAATTTGTTTAAGTGATAACATTTTTCTTCAGAACAGAAATTTGTGCACAAGTCCATAAAGTAAATGAATAACAAAGATCCAAAATCTAACCAAGAAAAGCAACCTAACAAAACCCAACTTGAATATAAACATTCTGCCAAAGACAAGGTCAACAACTTATGTCATAAGTTAACAAATTTATCACCCAAGTATCAAGCTACACCCCATCTGAAATTGCAAGATACCATTTTAAATGTGTTACATGTGAATTACTATTACCCTTGTCCAAAAGTTTGATCTTTCAACACTTGAATAAATAACAATTTGTGAAAACAGATCCCATCTCAAAAACTCTTATTTACGCAACTAAATAAAACTAAACATCACAATCAATACAAATGGACCTTCACATGTTTCATATCAATCATATATAAATCAGATCTACATAAGCCTGCTTATTAATAAATACGTTTCATCTTCAAAACTGTAGCTTTAATAGATCAACTAATCAGCACCAAGAACAAAAAAAAACCTACTCAAAACAGTTGGTAAGCTAATTAATGAACAATAAAGATAGCAACTTCAAATAATTAATGCAAACTTCTAAGACAATAATATAAATTTACTAACTTTAGATAGCCAAACAAAGCACTAAACCCAACCTTTATATAGCAACAATTCTAAAAATGAAAATAAAACAATTTAAGCATAAAAATCAAGTAAACAACACAATAATCTTAACAAAAACTGCAAAAAACAACAAAAGAACAAAAACCCATGAAGCAGATTATGTCAAAACACATACCAGTTGCATCAGTAGTTGTCTGAAAACCAGTGGTTCAAGATCTTGAAACTGTGTGTGTGTGTGTACTATAAAGCTGTGAAGTTAAGTGCAAGAACTAAGAAATGAGCAAGTGGGAAATGAATATGAACCCTAAAGATTTAATCTTTGAGCATATATTGAGATTTACAGGAATATATGTATAATACTATATAATATAGAGAGATATATTGTACTGGTTAAGATCCAACTGGCTACTGCTGTGTGTCTGTAACTGTGTTGTATATATAAAATCTTAGATACAACGAGTGTAGTAAATAAAATAATGAAATACAGGCGGGGGAGAGGGCGATTGGTTTATCTTATAAGTAATAAGTTTTTTTTTTTTAAAGTATTTTCATATTTTTTTAAAAAAATTAATATTTATTTTAGAAATTTAAAATCAAATCTTATTTCTAAATTTAAAAATAAGTTACTTATTTTCATAAAAAATACATATATACCAAATTTTTCAACTTATAAACTTAGGCAAACACCGCCTTAATTCATGGCGTCTATCTTTGTAAAACTTTTATGTACCTTTTTGCAACCCAACCCCACAGGGGTGGATATATACGTACATGCTTATTGTATGTATAGATTCGTATTGCTTACGGAATTAAAATGAGGAAGATAAGAGAATTTGGTGCTAAAGTGATTTTTTTTATCTAATGTAAATTTTAATCGAAATTAATTTCTGATTATTTTAGTTTAGTTTGGACATTGGATGTATAATTATACTAGTGAAAAAAGTCGCGTTTCGCGGCGGTCTCATAATAAATTTTAAATTTATTAAAATTATTTTTTATATTAAAAATATTTAATAAATATATAATTGTAATATATTATAGATATTTATTTAAAAATACTTATTAATTTTATTTTTAAATGAATAAATATTAATTAATTTATTAAAACCCAACTACACCTATATTGATCAATTGGTAGATTTAAATAAATTGGAACATAAATCAAATAATTAATAAAATTATTATGAACATTAAACAACAATAATAACAAATATTAAAAATAATATTATGTATTTGTAATTTTCCAAATTGCAAATTATAAGAACATGTTAATAAGATTATTACCTTTGAACTTTTTAAGTTGTGCAGATGTAACGATCAATATATAAGGTTCACCATAAGATTTTGATCAAACAACTAAACAAATTTTTCACGCAAAGTTACATTATGGTGACTGAACTACATATGATAAAATTTGATATAACAAAATTATATTAAATCAAAATAGTAGTATTAAATTTATAAATATTATAAAATCAAATAATATTTTCAAAATATATATGTGTATTATAATTCACAACTTACTAATTTATTATGATCCTAAGATCTCTTTTTCTCCATACGCCGCTAACAATATCAATGTCGACCTTACTTCCAAAATATGTTTGAATTGAAAAAGTAGATGTTTTTGAACAGCTGCATGACTAAGATTTTTCTATCATAAATTAAAGTATTAAAAAGTTAGTACGAATGCATAATTGTAATAAATTAATAAATATCGAAAATTTATTAACCTTCTCATCAATTAAAATTATGTCCAGACTAAATTGATTGCATGTTTGTGTATTGATTGTCTCTCACATCGTGCATACTCTCACTCTTATAATCCAATCGTCTCTATTATTATTCAAAACATTCAAGAGAGTATAATTCATAATGTATGA
Organism: Oenanthe sinensis; assembly: GCA_028671895.1. Taxonomy (NCBI): domain Eukaryota; kingdom Viridiplantae; phylum Streptophyta; class Magnoliopsida; order Apiales; family Apiaceae; genus Oenanthe; species Oenanthe sinensis. The sequence goes on along the minus strand of CM053809.1, from coordinate 4,213,603 downwards.
TGTATTAGACGTTAAATGTAAATAGCTCTGTGATAAATTTGTTTTGATTTATTTTTTGATGTTTAATCTTTAATTTATTTAAGTGATGGGCTATTATTTTTTAGATGAAAACACATTCAATTTAGGTAAAAGAAACATTCAATTTAGGTAAAAGAATAAAATTAACTTTTTTATTATAGATACTATTTTTTTGAAAAATCAAAAGAGTTTCGCTTTTTAATAATTTAATGCCTTTTCTAAAATTTCTAATTACCTTATGTATAATAATGTTTATTCTAAAATTTCGAAACTTATCTTATGGATAATAATAATTAATTGACTTGAGAAGAAAGTTTAGGAGCATATAACGTAATTTAGATTTTTTATTTATAATTTAGAGAAAGATTAGGAGAATATAAAGTAACTTAGAATTTTTTATGATTTTTAATATTTATTAATTCATAAATTCGAGAAAATTAGAAAAATACATTGGGATGATTTGGGAGCGCCACCTAACCACCCTCGTCTTCTCCTTTATATATATATATATATTAGTGAAAAAACCGCGTTTCGCGGTGGCCTCATAATATCGAGACATATAAACTCAAATCCATGTAGTGGTATGTTGATAATTCATTCTTCCAACTTTTTTGGAGCCGTTGTACGTTGAAACATCACTTTAAACTCACACGATAGTGGTCTATATCGGCCGATACTTGCAACTACTTTTAAGTTTTTAATGTTATATAAAGACCCTTCTTCTAAAATATGTTTGAATCGAAAAAGTAGATGATTTTTAATCGTTGCATGGATAAAATTTTCCTATCATAAATTAAAGTATCAAAAAGTTAGTACAAATGCATAATTGTAATAAATTAATAAATAATAAAAATTTATTAACCTTCTCATTAATTAATATCATGTCAAGACTAAATTGATCATCTATTTGTGTATTGATTGCATCTCACATCCTGTATACTCTCAGTCTTATCATCCAATCGCCTCTATTGTTATTCAAAGCATTCAAGAAAGTGTAACCTATGAAGTATTTAACGTTGAATGTAAATAGCAATGTGATAAATTTGTTCTTCCAAAATATGTTTGAATCAAAAAAGTTTATGTTTTTGAATCGTTGCATGGATAAGATTTTCCTATCATAAATTAAAGAATCAAAAAGTTAGTGTGAATGCATAATTGTAATAAATTAATAAATAACAAAAAATTATTAACCTTCTCATCAATTAAAATCATGTCAAGACTAAATTGATCGTCTATTTGTGTATTGATTGCATCTCACATCCTTCATACTCTCACTCTTATCATCAAATCGTCTCTATTGTTATTCAAAGCATTCAAGAGAGTGTAATTCATGATGTATTAGACATTGAATGTAAATAGTTATGTGATAAATTTGTTGTGATTTTTTTTTTATGCTTGATCTTTAATTTATATAAAAGTGAAGGTCTATTATTTTTTAGATGGAAACACATCCAATTTAGGTAAAATAATAAATTAACTTTTTTATTATAGATAGTGTCTTTTTCAAAAATCAAAATAGTTTCGATTTTTAATAATTTAATGTCTTTTCTAAAATTTCTAATTACCTTACGTATAATAATGTCTTTTCTAAAATTTCGAAACTTATTTTATGGATAATAATAATTTACTTGACTTGAGGAGAAAGTTTAGGAGAATATAACGTAACTTAAATTTTTCATAATTTAGAGAAAGTTTATATTATTCGCCCTTAAGTACACTAAGTTTGGAGAAGGGGGGGTTGAATACAAACTTAAGAATTAATTCTACTTCTTGCGGAAATAAGTTTGTACAAAGAGAGTGTTTAATTAAGATTGATGTAACTAAGAACTGGATAACTAAAGTGTTGAAAACAGAAACAACAAGATTAAAAATTACTAGTGGATTGTTTTTCCACTAGTGAGTTTTTGCTTTCAATTGATCTTAGTAAAAATACTAAGCTGCTTACAAAGTTGAATGTAGAACTTAGAAAAGCATTACAAGTTCTGCCTGATTTTCTACTTTGCTTTTCTTGAGTTCTTCAAAACTACTCTTACTTTGCTACTGTGTTTTTGTGACTTATTTATACAAAAACTACTACTCTAGTTTTTCTATCGACTGATAACAATATAATATTACAATTTATACTGTTTTCATAAAAATAGAAACTAGCTTCTTTTCACAGCCTTCCTTGTAGAATTGACTAGCTCTGGAAGTGTCTTTGTCTTAAGATATTCCTTGGATGCTGTGTTGCCTTGAAAGTCTTCACAATCCTGACAGGACTATCTTCCAATGATTCAGTTTCTGCACTGTTCCCGTAATTTCTGGCTTTAGCTAAATAGGGAAACTTTAATCAACTGATAAATGCTGTTAAGCTTATCAGTTGATTCACCTTTGCTTATCCATCGATGGATAGGATATCTGTTGATCAGTTGATGTGTCGATGGATAATTGAGTTATCTATCGACTCCTTATCCATTGATGGTTCTTTATCCGTTGACTGTTTTTATCCATTGATGACTTGTATCAGTTGATAGCTTTCATCCGTTGAGTAGTGTCTTCATCCATCGACTTCAACATCAGTTGATCACTTCACTTGTGAGAATTCTGACTTAGAATATTTACAATTGATCAGCCATTCTTCACATCTGTTGAGAAGCTAGAAATTGAAGTCAATAACATCAGTTGACTACATCATAGCATCCATCGAGGTAATACAATCAATTGATAGTGAAACATAAATCAATGCTACAATCCAGTTTATTAGTTGATAAACAAGTTTCAACTGATAACTGGTTTCCTAGTCAATGGATATTTATAAGTCATATCCATTGATCAGTTACAAAGTAATTTTGAGTCCCTATTGAAATTCTAAGTAATTTGTTATCATCAAAACTCATAATTCCTAACAATCTCCCCCTATTTATGAATATGTAAAATATGCATAAATTTTCTGTTGATGATAACAAAACTCCTGAACATTTTCATTCTTAGCAAGAATTACAATATTGATAAGTAAAATTTGAGACAGAGTAATCAGATACCAGACAGGGATGAATTCTGATAATTTTGATGATTGAGGTTGAATCTCCTATCTTCTCCTTCTTCCCCTTGACTCATTCATCTTGTCTTCATTCTCCTTCATCTTCCTGTAGAGGGTTCCCTTCAATATCTTCTCATCTTCAATCCTGTAGTCCAATTGACTTGCCAGATGATTTAATTCCAGATTGGGCAGTTTGTCTATTTCTTGACAAATATCAATGTATTTTTCTCTGCCTTCTCTGTCCTTATATATCATCAAGTAGAAGGGCTCATGAAGCACTTTTCTTCCTTCAGGATTCCAGATCTTTATTCTATCATCCCTTTCTTCTTGAACAGGTGCCTCCCTTATCTTCTTCATTCTTTCAAGGATGGCCTTTCCTAGCTCTTCAGTTAGATAATACTTCCTGTTGAGCATAGTGTAGATTTTCCTTAAGATGCCATATCCTTGATCCAAGACTTGGTTGAATGTGAAGGTTGAGTGTGATCCATCTTCATACTCAATGTGAAGAAGATCAACATCTTTCTTCCTTTGTCCTTTTGCTGCAATCATTCCCTCAGCTTTGATTGGCACAAAGTTTTCAGATTTGTGTTTGAACACCTCTATTTCTTTGGCTTGATTACTCCCAGAAGCTTGACCTTCAGTCTTGACTTGTTTTGGCTTCTTCTCCTTTTCTCCTTTGTCTTCTACAACTAATGGTCTTTTAACTCCAGATGATTTTGGTGCATCTTTGGGCTTGTTTGCTCTTTGCTTCACCCTTGGCCTCCTTTCACCTTCTTTTCTTCTGGCTTCTCTTATTAGCCTATCCTCTTCATCATATTCCCTTTGCAATTGAATGGCTAATTCTTCTTGGGATTTTTCTTATTGCTCCCTTTCTCTTATGCCAACTACTATGGCTTTGCTCAACAATTTTTCACTTTCCCCTCCACCTGTGACAGCTTTCTTTTTATCATCTTCAATTAGCTTTCCCTTCCCTTTCCTGTCACCAGGTTGTGAGCTACTGGAACTTGTCTCCTTGAATTTGCTAGCAATTGCATCAAATTTCCTTACTATGTCTTGAGCCAACTCCTTCTTGGGATCTGTAGACTTTGCCACCACAACTTCAGTACCACTTGCTTTCTCCAATGCATCAGCTTCTTGCTTCTCCCCCTTTTTGTTATCAGCAACTGGCACTTGTGCTACTGACTGAGAGAGTATGGGAGTCTCTAAGAGTTTACCCAGAAGATTGATTTGAGTGACTTGATTTTTCAAAATTTGCTGCATGTTGAGCTCCATGGAGGCTACTCTTTTCTCCAATTCCATTACCTTGTCCTTGGCTGAAAACTCAGTGTCCAATCTTTGCTTGATTCTAGTCAGCATTGCGAGGCTGAGTCTAGAGTCAATGGTGGTGTCAAAATGCATCCTTGAGCTGTCAATGTCTTCTCTTATTTTCTTCAATTCATACTTGGAGCTTGTGACATGCATTTTCTGGATCTTTAAATTATCCCTGTAAAAGTTCAGAATTCTCCTTTGCAGGGGATCCACCACATCTACTTCAGCCATTGACCTTCTGTAAAGAGAAATGATGGCCCTTTCTGTTTCAGCCAAATTAGTTTCTTCACTTGCCACTTGTGGATCTAGAAGTTCATCATCAGAATTATCATCAAAATCTTCAGGATTCATGTGGGATATATCATCAGGTTGACTGGCCAAAAACTCTTTCCCACTCCTGAATTGCTCTTCTGTCTGCACTAAACCCAGCATTTGCTCAGCTATTTGATTAGATGCTACTGCTAGTTCTTGATAATGAGGATCTTCATGTTGAAAGGTTGAAGCATCAAGATTGACATCAATTTCATCCTCCACCTCCATGTTGACTTCTGCACCTCCTGCAGGGACTCCCCCTGACTCTAGCCCCAACTCCTGGGTTAGTCCTGCTTCAAACTGCTCAGTTTTAGAAGTTGATGCTTCATGAGATGGTGAAATTGGTTTCTCTCTATTCTTTTCTCTCTCACTCTCTTCTCTCTTTTCTTGCATCAGGATCTCATCCTGGATTCTCACCTCTCCCTTACTTTCCTCTCCTTTTTCATCACCTGCTAAGGTGGGACTCTCTTTTCTCACACCCTCTCCTTTTGCCACCTCAGAAGAATTTGAGGGCCCCTCATTCACACACTCTCCTTTTGCCAAGGTATGCAAACCTTGCCTCTCACACACCTCACCCACTCCACTCAATCCTCATAGAGTATTGGCCACTTGAAGTGTTTCAATGGATGATTCATGAATTGACATTAACGGATCAATCGATGGATAAGAAGTATCCAGCGATGGATGAATATCCGTTGATGGGAGCTCGTCGATGGATGTAAGGATATCCATCGATGAAAGTGAACTAGTCAATGAATGTTGGAAGTTATCAGTTGATTGCATAATATCCATTGACTGGAGAGAAATTACAGTATTTTCCTGATCAACCAAGGTGTTAACCTTATTTGGTGATGCAGGTGAGAGTGTTGGCTCCACCCTGAGTTGCAAAGAGGGTGAATTTGAAACAATGAAGTTGTCAATCAACACTGTTTCTGAAGAAATAGTTTTTGAAGGAGATTGAAGAGAAGATTCAGATAAAGAATGGGGCTGTGCCTCAGGAAGATTCTGAGACACATCAAAAGAAGAAACTGAAGGCTCCACCAAATTTTCATTTGGCTTTGCATGTTTGTGTGTGCCCTGTGCAGTATTTGTAACCTTCTTTCTTCTTTTGTATGGCTGTATTATTTGGTGACCCTTATCCCCATCTGATGGTCCTGGTTGAGACCTCTTTTCAATAGTTACATCTTTTTGAGAAGATGCAACTAGGGATGTGTTCAAATCCTTTACTACAGCCTCAATCTGTTGGGAGATTGGACTGGTGGCTGGCTGGTTCCTCTCAATCTCACTCTTCTTATTCTTCTGGCTTTCTTGATGTTGGCCAGTTCCCTCACCCTTATCAACCACCTTCACACTCCCCTTAGAGGTTTTTCTTTTCTTAGATCTTACAACAGTAGTCTTTTGAGAAACTACTGAGGTGGTTTGATCAGACTTGTGTTTTGAAGGTTGTGCAACTTGGGTAGGAGGAATGGGGGCATTTCCATCTCCCTCCATTGTTGCTGAAGGCAAAGAAATTTGAGATTTTGAAGAAGAATGTACAAGATGGAGATTTTGAAGATATACCTGTACAAGAGGAGGATAAATGAGGCACAACTTAGGGTGTAAGTTGATTCTCACAAGATCCTTGAAGACCCTCTTGTTTTGCATCCATGGCTCCAAGGACTCCATATCTTCACTTATTTCATACTCTCCAACAGAGGCATTAATAATCATCATGAAAAATCTTGCAAAGTAGATATTATTTTTCCTAGATGACTTGGGTCCTAACTTAGCAGATAATTCATTTAGGAGTAGTGTGCCAAAATCGAAGTATTTATCAAACAGGATAGAATAAGCAATTTCTTGCATACTGATCGTAATTGCATCAAAATTACTTATTTTTCCAGAAAATACTTTAATTATGGCATCAAAGAAATAACTCCATTCTTTCCTAAGATTTTTCCTAACAACTTCTCCTAATCCAGTTTCAGCATTTGCATAATTAACGGATTCTAACATGTCCCTAATTTCATTTTCAGTGGGTGGTTTATTACAATTATTTGCAGGCAACCCTAAACATTCAGATAATGAAGTACTAGTAATTGTATAGTTGAACACACGATTGTTGGTGCTTCGCTGAGAGCTTTGGAAACTTTGCAATCTCCTAGGAATCGCATCAATGGATGAAAGTCTACAGGAGCATCATTCACCGTTAGACATGCTGTGAAGTTGTTCTGTTCATAAGTGAACCCAGTGGAAGAGACGATCTTCTTTTGTGGTGCCATTCTTTCAGTTGATATTCAAGAAATTAAAGTGAACTTGAAAGAATTTGTGAGAGCTCGTGAGAATTAGATAAAATTAGCTTGAGAGAGAGAGACAGAGATGAATAGTAAAAAAAATAGCAGGTAAGAATGAATTTTTAATTGCAACTGCTATTTATATTTTCTAGTATTAAAAAGACTTGAAAGGACTTTTTAATTAGGCAGATAACCGTTGATGTATAAAAGACTGTAGTTTATTACCCTAGATGGTAATTCTCCAACGGCTATAATCTGATCAACGGATGAATAAAAATGTAGAAATTCTATTACTATCGATGGATAAAATAGAGAGTTAATCATTTATCGATTGATCACTAACTACCAAGGTAATTAACTGTCGATAGATAAATATCCATCGATAGGAATAACATTTATCTGTTGATCAATTAAGAAGAGATTTATCCGTCGATAAACAATTACTTAGGTAATTATCTGTCGATAGATAAATATCCATTGATAATTGTGAACAATGGCTACAAAACAAAAAAAAAAAAGAAACTTGACAGTCATTTTAAGCATGAGCAAAATTAAGCATACCTAACTCAGAGACTAATCTATTAAAAGTAGATTCATCTAGAGGTTTGGTAAATATGTCTGCAAGTTGTTGTTCACTAGGGACAAAATGTAATTCAACTGTACCATTCATTACATGTTCCCTAATGAAATGATACCTTATGTCAATGTGTTTGGTTCTGGAATGTTGCACAGGATTTTCTGTTATTGCAATGCACTTGTATTGTCACAGAAGATGGGAATTTTGTTCAAGTTGAACCCATAGTCAAATAGTTGATTCCTCATCCATAAAATTTGTGCACAGCAACTTCCAGCAGCAATGTACTCAGCTTCTGCAGTTGAAGTTGATACTGAATGTTGCTTTTTACTAAACCATGACACAAGTTTGTTTCCCAGAAATTGACAGGTGCCTGTAGTACTTTTCCTGTCTATTTTGCAACCTGCATAATCTGCATCTGAGTAGCCTATTAGATTAAAACCAGAATCTCTAGGATACCAAATACCTAAATTTGATGTACCCTTAAGATATCTGAAAATTCTTTTAATAGCTACTAAATGAGATTCTCTAGGATCAGCCTGAAATCTAGCACATAAGCATGTAGAGAACATTATATCTGGCCTACTAGCAGTTAAATATAAAAGTGAGTCTACCATGCCTCTATAACTTGAAATATCCACCTTAGCTTCTTTGGTATTTAATTCAAGTTTAGTGGCAGTGGTCATGGGAGTTTTTGCAGAAGAACATTCACTTAACTCAAATTTCTTTAACAAATCATGAATGTACTTTGTTTGATTTATAAAAATACCATCCTTAACCTGTTTGACTTGTAACCCAAGAAAGTAGGTAAGCTCTCCCATCATGCTCATTTCATATTTACTCTGCATTAGTTTGGCAAACTTCTTGCAAAGTTCCTCATTTGTTGATCCAAAAATAATGTCATCCACATAGATTTGTACAAGAATGATAGAGCCATTAACATTTCTACTGAATAGAGTTTTATCAACAGTACCTCTTGTGAAATGATTCTCAATGAGAAACTGAGATAAAGTGTCATACCAGGCCCTTGGTGCTTGCTTCAAGCCATAAAGTGCTTTGAGTAAAAAATAGACAAAGTTAGGAAATTTTGGATCTTCAAAGCCAGGAGGTTGTTCCACATAGACTTCCTCTTCTAATACTCCATTCAAAAATGCACTTTTCACATCCATCTGGTAGACTTTGAAATTAGCATGTGCAGCATAAGCCAGAAAGATTCTGATTGCTTCTAACCTTGCAACTGGTGCAAAAGTTTCATCTAAATCAATTCTTTCTTCTTGTGAATAACCCTTTGCTACAAGCCTTGCTTTGTTCCTAGTCACAATACCAGTTTCATCCATTTTGTTTCTGAATACCCATTTTGTACCAATTACTGATCTATCTTTTGGTCTGGGCACCAGCTTCCATACTTTATTTCTTTCAAACTGATTCAGTTCTTCTTGCATAGCCAAAACCCAATCAGGATCCATGAGAGCCTCTTCAATTATTTTGGGTTCTTCTTGAGATAGAAAACTGCTATACAGGCACTCATTTTGAGTAGCACTTCTTGTCTTGACACCATCTTCTGCATTTCCAATGATTAGTTCAAATGGATGGCTTCTTGTCCATTTTCTTTGAGGAGGCAAATTTTGCCTTGATGATGAAGCTTCGTGATCATTTGTATTGAACTCAAAGTGATCTGAATTTGTAGATTGATTCTGAAACCCTCCCCCTGAAGTGGATACCCTTGATGTAGATTGTTGATTATCCGTTGAGGAGTTATCAGTTGATGCATTATCAGTTAATGGATTTCTGTCAACTGATAAATTATCCATTGATGCAATAACATCAACTGATATTGGGTTTCTGAACACTTGAGGTTTTATAATTTCTGCCTCTTCATCATCATTTACATCATTTGATTCATTCTCAAAATGCAGTGTGTCATGATTTCCTTCATCAAACAAGCCTTGAATCTTTTTATCATCAAATACTACATGTACAGATTCCATAATAATGTGTAGTCTGAGATTGTAGACTCTATAGGCTACGCCTGATAGTGCATACCCAACAAATATAGCTTCATCAGCCTTGGCTTCAAATTTTCCTAGGTTTTCACCTTGATTTCTTAGCACATAGCACTTGCAGCCAAAGACATGAAGAAATCCCACCTTTGGCTTTTTGTCTTTCTTGATCAATTGATAAGGAGTCTTCCCTTGAGCTTTATTTACTAGGGAGATGTTTTGAGTAAAACATGCTGTGTTTATGGCCTCAGCCCAGAAGTATGTTGGGAGTTTGGCATCTTCCAACATGGTTCTAGCAGCTTCAATCAATGTCCTATTTTTCCTTTCAACTACCCCATTTTGTTGAGGTGTTCTGGGTGCAGAGAATGTGTGTATGATTCCTTTTGATTCACAGAACTCTTTTATTGTGGAATTTTTGAATTCTGTTCCATTGTCACTCTTTATCTTCTTTACATCCAATTCAAGATTTTTCTCATTTTCTCTTATGTGCTTGATGATGAGATGACTAGCTTCATCCTTTGAATGTAGAAAATAAGTCCATGAGAATCTTGAAAAATCATCCACAATGACTAGAGCATACTTCTTCTTTGCAATAGACATGATATTTACAGGACCAAACAAATCCATATGTAATAACTCAAGTGGCTTTTCAATTGAAGATTCCAATTTCGACTTAAATGATGCCTTCCTCTGCTTTCCTTTCTGACAAGCATCACAAAGTCCATCCTTGACAAATTCCATTTGTGGTAAGCCTCTCACTTGATTTTTCTTAACCAAGAGATTCATGGCTTTGAAATTCAAGTGAGCTAATTTCTTATGCCACAGCCAACTTTCTTTTGTACTTGCCTTAGAGAGAAGACAAGTCATTGATTCTGCATTTGTTGAGTTGAAGTCAGCTATGTACACATTCCCTTTTCTATTCCCAGTCATGACCAGGCTTCCATCTACCTTGTTGGAAATTATGCATGCTTCTATTGTGAAACAGACTTTATTTCCATTGTCTCATAGTTGACTTATGCTTAACAAGTTATGTCTTAAGCCATCAACTAATGCAACAGGTTCAATGATGACATTCTCTTTTGAAATCAAGCCATATCCCATGGTGTGCCCTTTGTTGTCATCTCCAAAAGTTACTCCAGGGCCAGCTTTCTCCTCAAACTTTGTAAGCAGGGATTTATCTCCAGTCATGTGTCTTGAACACCCACTGTCCAAGTACCAAAGATTTCTTCTTTTTCCCTGATTGCTAGAAGAACTAGCTTCCTGGTCATCTTGATTGGCCATTAGTGCAAGATTGATGTGTTCTTCTTCTTCTTCAAAATCTTCCTCAGCAGCCCAGTCCTTTTCTTCTGTCACAAAAGCCTTCTCTCTTTGTCTGAGCAAGTCAAAGTACTTCTTCTTATAGTCAATACCATCACTGGACTTTGACCTCTTTTCAACTTTGGGCTTTCTGCATTCACTTGAAAAGTGACCAGCCAATCCACAGTTAAAGCATCTGAATTGAGTCCTGTTAACAAGATTTTTGCCTTGTTGAGTGTCTCTCCTGAACTGTGATCCAGGCCTTTGCATTGGATTCCTTTTGAACTTGAGTTTAGAAAATTTTCTTGTTAGAAAAGCTAAATGCTCATCTATTTCATCCATTTCATCTTTGATGAGTGACTCATCACTGTCACAAAGTTCTTTTCCTTTACCAGTAGAAGATTCATCATATCTAACATAATTTGCACCATTGCCATGACCTTCTTTCTTCCCTTCTTTGAAATCAGCATCTTCATCTGTTTCTGCAACTTGCTTTTCCTTGACCACCAAAGCAATGAACTTTTCTCTCTTCTGACTTTTCTCAATTTCCTCATCTTGCTGTAGCTCCAACTCATAGGTTTTCAAGATACCATACAGCTTATCCAAAGTATAATCTTTAAAGTCAGGAGATTGCCTTATAGAGACAGTCATTGGTTTCCATTCTTTGGGTAGGGACCTCAAGAATTTGACGTTGGTGTCCTCAACAGCATAAACTCTTCCATATAGTTTAAGCTCATTCAACAGCTTTTGAAACCTACTATATGTATCATTTATTGTTTCACCACCCTTGAAGTGAAAGGCCTCATACTTTTGAATCAAGAGTTGCATCTTGTTCTTTCTTACTTGCTCAGTACCTTCACAGAGGGTTTGAAGAGTGTCCCAGACTTCTTTGGAGGTTATACAATTGATGACATTGTCAAACATGTCCTTGTCAAGACCATTAAACAAGATGTTCATAGCCTTTTTGTCCTTGTGTACTTCCTTTTCATCTTCATCTGTATACTCACTCAGAGATTTAGGAATGAGTTTGTCTGGTGCTTGAGTACCGTCTGCATTTACACTTGTAACTATTTTCATAGGCACATGTGGACCTTTCTCTATGCAATGAACATAGGAAGGATCAATAGATAGCAGATGCAAGTGCATTTTTACTTTCCAGGGAAAATATTCATCTTTCTCTAGAACTGGAATCTTAACTCCTGTGTCTCTTTGACCCATTCTTGATGTACTTTTAGATCTTGACTTTCTGTTTGTTGAAAGCCTGCTCTGATACCAATTGTTATTCGCCCTTAAGTACACTAAGTTTGGAGAAGGGGGGGTTGAATACAAACTTAAGAATTAATTCTACTTCTTGTGGAAATAAGTTTGTACAAAGAGAGTGTTTAATTAAGATTGATGTAACTAAGAACTGGATAACTAAAGTGTTGAAAATAGAAACAACAAGATTAAAAATTACTAGTGGATTATTTTTCCACTAGTGAGTTTTTGCTTTCAATTGATCTTAGTAAAAATACTAAGCTGCTTACAAAGTTGAATGTAGAACTTAGAAAAGCATTACAAGTTCTGCCTGATTTTTTACTTTGCTTTTCTTGAGTTCTTCAAAACTACTCTTACTTTGCTACTGTGTTTTTGTGACTTATTTATACAAAAACTACTACTCTAGTTTTTCTATCGATTGATAACAATATAATATTACAATTTATACTGTTTTCATAAAAATAGAAACTAGCTTCTTTTCACAGCCTTTCTTGTAGAATTGACTAGCTCTGGAAGTGTCTTTGTCTTAAGATATTCCTTGGATGCTGTGTTGCCTTGAAAGTCTTCACAATCCTGACAGGACTGTCTTCCAATGATTCAGTTTCTGCACTGTTCCCGTAATTTCTGGCTTTAGCTAAATAGGGAAACTTTAATCAACTGATAAATGCTGTTAAGCTTATCAGTTGATTCACCTTTGCTTATCCATCGATGGATAGGATATCTATTGATCAGTTGATGTGTCGATGGATAATTGAGTTATCCATCGACTCCTTATCCATTGATGGTTCTTTATCCGTTGACTGTTTTTATCCATTGATGACTTGTATCAGTTGATAGCTTTCATCCGTTGAGTAGTGTCTTCATCCATCGACTTCAACATCAGTTGATCACTTCACTTGTGAGAATTCTGACTTAGAATATTTACAATTGATCAGCCATTCTTCACATCTGTTGAGAAGCTAGAAATTGAAGTCAATAACATCAGTTGACTACATCATAGCATCCATCGAGGTAATAAAATCAATTGATAGTGAAACATAAATCAATGCTACAATCCAGTTTATCAGTTGATAAACAAGTTTCAACTGATAACTGGTTTCCTAGTCAATGGATATTTATAAGTCATATCCATTGATCAGTTACAAAGTAATTTTGAGTCCCTATTGAAATTCTAAGTAATTTGTTATCATCAAAACTCATAATTCCTAACAGTTTAGGAGAATATAAAGTAACTTAGATTTTTTTATAATTTTTAATATTTACTAATTCAAAAATTCGAGAAAATTAGAAATATACATTGGGACGGTTTGGAAGCGCCACCTAACTGTCTCCGTCTTCACCTTTATATTGATATATGGACATATATTGATATATTGATGATTTATTAATGTTAACCTTTTTTATATTTTTTCCATTTGAATACCTGTAATATCCAGTATTTTTTATAACAATAAAATAGATTAATAATAATAAATTTGGATTAAAATTTGGTTGAGATTAGAAATTAGAATTAAATTAGAATAATAATTTTTCGAATAATATGGGTCAGATTTGAATCATAGTAGGTTTTGGTTTAGGATTTTAAAACATTATATATAGATTAAGATCTCTTTTTTCATATTTTTTTCAAGTTACCAAGACTAAATAGTTGTAAAATCTCTCTCGATACAAATTTTATTCTTTTTCTTCATCTTTATTATTAAACTTCGTAGGATTTTTAATACACAACTCAGTTATCTTGTCAAATTCGTAGTAAATTTAACGTAAGTTGGAATTCATTAATTCTAGACTTTTTGGAAAAATCTTTTCGTTCTCTACTATTTTCGTGGATTAAGTTTTTCGAGAAAACATCGTTTAGAGGGTCCAAAAGGTGAAATACAGATCTGGACAGAATTGGAGTTATGAAAATGTTCGACATGTGATATGTGACATTTTTGATTGGGTACTAAGGATTGAATATAGATTTAAATATGTTGCGAATTCTTTGTTTGCGAGGTTGAGCTAAGTTTTCGATTGATCTTTCTGGTATTTTCAAAATTATGCGTATATTTGATTATATAAATTTGGGCCAAGTGATTATATTTTTAAGTGATATGTATTATCCGAATGTGTTGTGTATCAACAGTAATTTTGGAGTTTTGTTTTATGCCATGGTTTGTGAAAATTTAGGACTGAGGTCACCGGGTTGTAGTGACAGTTTTCTGAAAATTGAGGACTGTTATCACTGGGTTGTAGTGGTCGTGGTATAAATTATGGATAACAAGTTATTGTTCTATATGTAGTCATCATATCATATCGAATAAGAATATGAAAGTGTATCGAAGTTATGTATATAGTTATCATATCGAAAATTATTTTGTTATATGTATTACTTATTGCTTGGCCCGACTAGTTGGATCGATTAGTTACTTGCTGGATAATGTAGCTCATTACTTACAATTTTCATGTTGATGTAGGAGGAAGGTTGGAGTGCTTCGGATTTCGAGGATCTTAGATTTGGAGTAGATTGGTTGTTAACTTGTCATTGTTAGCTGCGCTTTTATAATAGTTACCTTTGTAATAGAAATTTTGTATTAATAAATTGTATTGTATTTTAGATTTGCTCGAATTATTAGTTTGAAAAAGGGCGGGCTGTTACAGTTGGTATCCAGAACTCTATGTTCAAATCCTGTAGACTGCCTTTAGGCTTAACCTGTAGGTAACTTGGGTGATTAGTGACTATTTGGATAGACGTGTGAGATCTTTTTGGAGTATTAGGGTTTTGAGAATTTGGAGACTAAATTCTTTTTAAAGAGGGTAGTATGTAATATCCCGTATTTTTTAGAATAATAAAATAAATTAATAATAATAATAAAATTTGATTAAAATTTGTTAGAGATTAGAAATTAGAATTGAATTAGGATAATGATATTTCGAATATGGGTCAGATTTGAATCATAGTGGGTTTTCGTTTAGGGTTTTAAAACACTATATATAGATTAAGATCTCTCTTTTTTCATATTCTTTTCAAGTCACCAAGACTAAACAGTGTAAATCTCTCTCGATACAAATCTTTGTCCTTTTTCTTCATCTTCGTTACTAAAATTCGTAGGATTTTTAATACACAACTCAGCTATCTTGTAAAATTCATAGTAAACTCATTATAAGTCAGAATTCATTGATTCTAGATTTTTTGGAAAGAAATTTTCGTTCTCTACGATTTTGTAGTATAAGTTTTTCGAGAAAACAACTTTTAGAGGGTCCTAAAGGTGACATACAGATCTGGGTAGAATTGAGTTATGAAAAAGTTCGACGTGTGATATGTTACATTTTTATTGAGTACTAAGGATTGAATATAGATTTAAATATATTGTGAATTCTTTGTTAGCGAGGTTGAGTTAAGTTTTCGATCGTTCTTTCTAGTATTTTCAAAATTATGCGTATATTTGATTATATAAATTTAGGCTAAGTGATTATATTTTGAAGTGATATATATTATCCGTATGTGTTGTGTGTTGTTTTCCCAGTTGCACAAGTAGAAGGGGGGGTTGAATACTTGTGTGTCTTTTCTGCCCGATTTAAAATCAAATTAATAACAAACTCAAGCACGAAGATATGAATAAGAACTGTTTTGTATTATTGATTTGTGAATACAAAACTCTCCTAGGATGTACACAAACCCTAGCAGCTTCTCTGTGTTTATCACAGCAACTCTCTCTATCTCTATGCTCTCACAAAAATATTACTAAGACAATTATTTTCCCACACTTTTACAATTAGGTTACATAGAGTTTATATAGAGAGCTTCCTATCAACTAATAATAGAAAGATAAATTACAATAGGAATATAATTCCTAATTATTAGTTGACAGTTTCCTTGTAGAATTCTCTTTCTTTCCCATAGCATATCTGTAATTTAAATTATCTTGATCTTCGAAGACTTTCCATTCCTCTGATCTTCTGTATAGACTCTAAAATCTTCAGACTATGATGATCTCTAGACTCTGATTAGATGTAGACTCTGATAGTTCACAGACTCTGATGATCTATAGACTCTGACCACCTTCCAGACTCTGATCTTCATGTAGACTCTGGTTTCACTTTCTACAGAAATTCTTCTAAGTACAAATAACATGAATGTTGACTATCTAGACTCTGATTATATATTTTAGAGACTAGAAAGACTTATTACAGATAAACTAATCTAGACCCTGTTCTAGCATTTTGTACATCATCAAATGGATATATTCCTAACAATCTCCCCCTATTTATGCTTTATAAAATGTAAGCATAAATCAAGGTTTGATGATGTCAAAACTAAAGAATAAAACTATTAATCTAGAACAGTATAAAAGAATTATAAGGGAAAAAGAATTACTTCTTATTTAATCTTCTCAAAAGCTGGATTATTCTTCAAAAAAGACTTTAACATATTTTCCTCCACAATTGCCAAAGCTTCACCAACAAATTTCTTCAGTTTCTTCATTTCTTCATTTGAACATTTTATTTGACAGTAAGCTGCTCTTAGGTCATTTGCATTGCTTTCTTGAGTTTTTAAGTCCTTCAACATTAGAACACTGACTTTCCCATTCATAGGCTGAAACCCAAAGTAATGACCAACACCTTCTTGAAACTTGATTTGTTTTTCTTCTAATGGCATGACTTGATCATTTCCCTCAGCATCAACATATTTCAAAGAGAATTTGCTCATTTGTCGATTTGCCTGTCTGTGCAGAGTCAGCTTCCTGTCAATTTCTTGAAACCATTTGTGAGTGATAGCCTCTTTGCTTTTGTTCACTTCATAAGCAATTTGCAGTAGGAATCTAATATACTGTAGCTCCTCAGCTTGTTTGAAAAAGATAAAATTTGACTGACTAATCCACCTTACACTTCCACCTTCTAGGAAGTAAACTAGCATTTCATTTTTCACCTTTTCTGTTTCTCCCTGACCTCCTTGTACCTTTCTTTCAAAAATAAACAATTTGAGCAGACACCACTTTGTATAAATGCTTCTGGGTGATCTTCTCAAATTGCCTATCTGTCAAGGATTGAGGATCCCTGGTTAAGGTAGATGTTCTGTCAATATCTGATTCTTCAAATCCTCCAAGTCCTGTCTTGTTTTTAGCTCTAAGTTGCAGATTTGATTGACTGCATTTCCAGTAAGAAGGTTCTTGAGTGTCATCAGAGTCTGATTTCTTCCTTTGCCTATCAGAGTCTGATTTAGACCCTGATTTCCCATGTCCAGTCCCTGACTGGTGTGTTTGAGTTCTTGCTACTCCAGATTGTTTTTGTTGCACACCATCAGGACCCTTAGGACCATGAGAACTATCTCCATCATCACCATCTCTCCTCCTTTTAACTCCCCTTGATTGATCCTTGCATCCCTCATCCTTATGTCTCCTGGAGGATTCACCTTGCGTCTCCTTCTCCCCCTTTTTGACATCATCATTACTGGTGACAGCCAAAAGGATTTGCTCAAGAACTGTGGAGATATTTGCCTGGGCTGCAATAACTGAATCAACCTTAGTGGTCAAAGCAGAAACTGTAGTTTGAAGAGAGGCTTGAGTGGTAGTGATAGCAGCCAGAGCATCTTTAAAAGCGACCTCTTTGGATAATTGAAGGGAGTGAATTCTGTCAAATCTTGTATTGAGAAGAGAAGTGGTATTATCAACACCAGTGAGCTTCGTTTTAATATGAGAAATATCCTGGACCACACTGGATAATTGAGCAGCAACATCAGGCAGCTTAGCTTTAACAGCTCCATCTAAGACTTGATCTTCTTCACCAGGATAGTAACCATGTTCCTGTTGAAAAGATTTTTTCTGAAAAGCTGGAAGCCTCTCAGATTGATGAATTGCCAAAATGCAAGCAAAAGAATCTTTATCTGTTATTCCCCTTTGCTGTGCAGACTCCCAAGATTGGGGAAACACCTGATCAAAATATACAAAGGAGGGTGGAACTGGATCATCATCTTCAGAAGAGCACTCCTCAGCAACAGGCTCAATCTTTGTAATTGGAGGGGTAGACTCTGGTGGTGTAGACTCCGAAACTGCAAACGGGACTATAGACCCTGACTCCTCCTGAGAGTTATCAGAGACTGTAGACTCTGGAAGTCTAGCCCTTATAGGCATGATTAACAGAGGTTCTTCTGACTTCAAATTCGCAGCCTCAGGTGAAATGACAGGGTTTTCCACCATAGCCTCCATGACTCTATCTGCTCTCCTTGCTAGAGAATCCACCAAATGTAGTTGTGGTCTCTGAGTAAATGATTTCTGAGCAGCAAGAGTCTCCTCCTTCTTTCCAATCTGCACAATCAAACAGTGTGAATTTTCATCCATCCCCTGCTCCAACTCATTGGACCAACTTTGTGGAAAATCTTGATCCCAATAAGTAAAGCTAGGTTCAGGATACCCTAATCTCTCATGCTCACAGTGGGGTTGGGCACCCACTTTCTCAAACTCACTCAGGCTCTCTACAGCCTTTACTACCTCTCCTTTTGCCTGGTCCAGTGCCAGCCTCTCAGATATTTTTTCACTCAATGTGGAGGGTGCACTCAATAATCCTACAGAAGAGGGGTTGAGAGATAAGAGTTGTGCTTCAATACCTGAACCACCTTGATGGAGGGGAACCCCTTCAAATGTCTGAAGGCTAGGGGTTTCCACCAAGGGGTGAGCATCAACAGATCCTGAACCCTTACAAGCATCTTCTCTCTTTTCAGAGTCTGTTGGCTCCAGTATTCCAGTCTCAGGGTCTACTCTAGACTCTGACAGCTTCAGTATGACTTCATTAGAAGCCAGAGTCTGAGTGTTGCCATCTTGGACTGTTTGTGCATGAGACTCCCCCTCAAGGTGGATAGACTCTGACAGAATAGATTGGGAAATTTCTTCATGAGCATCCATCAGAGTCTGTCCTCCCATATCACTGGGGTTCTCATCAGCTGTTTGGTGAGTTGTCAAGGAGGGCCTAACAGCATACTCCCCTGCCCCACTATCACCCAACCTCTGACTAGGTGGTTCTTGTGTGGGTGAGGCAGACTGAACATCTTTATCACTAGTCACCACTGGTGCACTAGTCCCATCCTCCAACTGCCTTGCACTACCTGCTACCTCCTTTTGTTCTTCAAGAATAAATGCATCCAACTTGTGATGAAAGGCCCTGAGATGGATTGCATTGATTGCCTGGGCATCTGTGAGATTGAAGAGGTCCTGCAGTTCCCTTCTTACTTTTTGAAAATAAGTGCCCTTGAATTGATCCAGTCTACTTTGGTAGGTTGGATAGATGTATTTGTTGGCAATTGTACCTATATTATGGACAAGATAGTCAGCCACCTGTCTTGACAGAGGTTGAATTTGAGAGATCCATTGAATGGTTGTCCTGTAGGTAACTCCATTATCCCAAATTGCTTCATAGTTAAAAACTGGTTGCTCAATCTCAGTTTCCAACTCAGCAACAGACTCTGATGCTCTCCTTGTGTGGACCTTAAGCTTTTTAGGCTTCTTTGTAATTTGCTGTTCAGAGTCTGGCACACCCAGTGCTTTGAGAACTTCATTTGTCTTGCCTTCTATGAGCCCAGCTGCTTGTACTTGTAATGAAGAGTTGAATAGGTAGCTGTATAGATTTTTGACCACATCCTGTGCAGACATTTGTAGCTCCTATTCCATCCTCTTCCTTAGGGCTTCATAGGTTGTAAGAAAATCCAAGACTTGAGATTTAGTCTGATATTGCCCTGGATCTTCAACTGATTCCACCAAAGGATATAGGAATAGCAGTACCTCATCACTTGGAATAATGATCTCATCAATTAGACTTGAGGCTGCATCCAATGGCATTCCTTCCCAAAATGTATCATGATCAGAGTCTAAAGGCAGCCTAGACTCTGACTCAACATTAGACTCTGGTTCAGGAGTTTTCTTGCTTTCAGAGTCTGGCTCTGCAGGAGCCTTGGGAGCATCTGTTTCCTGCAAAACAGGGTTAGTAATAATAAGAGGCTTGTGTGTGTGTGCAGAATAAGCCTTCCTCAATCTTCTGTACTTCTGATCAAAAGATTTGTCAGGAGACTCAATTAGAGAATCCTGAGGTGCATACCTAGGCTTTTCAGAGTCTGTAGCCTTTTCAGAGACTACAGACTTGGCTTGAAGGTTAGAATCAAGTGTATCATGACCTTCTTTTAACAAAGAAAGACCTTCAACAACTTGTTTCTCTAGAGGGTTGAGCTCTTCCTCACCGTGCTCATCTATCAGCCTAGTTTGAATCAATTTTCTCCTCTTTACAACTGGTGCCTGTTGAGAGACACCAGAGGTTGGTTTCTTTTTGGATTTTGGTTTGGAAGATTGTGGAATTGAAGGGGATTGGGTGACTTGGGTAGGTGCAGGGGGACTCTCCATTACTTGTTCCGGCACCATTTCACCACCAAAAAATGAGGCATTGTAGATAGAAGGTTTGTAGGTTGAGAGTTTTACCTGCATTACCTGTGGATAGTGCATGGCAGGTAGACTTTTCTTCTTGTCATCAATTCTCTTGATGTCAGAGAATATCCTCCTTTGCTGTTTGTATGCCTGCACACAGCAATCATCTGCCAACTTGGTTGACATATCAGGAATGAAATGGTTGAGGAGAATCATAAGAAATCTATGATAGTAGACTTTCTTCCTCCCCTCTTGCACATTATTTAATTTTGCTCCCATTTGAGTGAGCAACATATCACCAATGTTGATCACTTTGTCAAACAGGAGACTGTGACCAATTTGATAAGTTATAGCAGTAATAGCATCAAAACCACTACACTTACCAGTGAAGCACTTAGCAATTTGATCAAAGAAAAAGGACCATTCTTTCCTTAAGTAAGGCCTAGTTATTTTACCCATGTTATCTAAGCTAGCAGAATAACCTATTGCCTTAAACATGCTTTTAATGTCATCATCAGAAACAGTTTCATCAAAAGGTGTTCTTACAGGCAATTTAAACACAGCATTAAGTACATCGGCAGTTACATCAAATGTAGTGGAGCCAAAGGTAAACATGATTTTACCTGGTTGATCCTGAGAAGGATCAACAACCTGTGCAGAACTCCAAGCCTTTGACACAGCATCCATGTGAATCACTGGTGATGCCTTGAGAATGTAACTGAGCTCAGAGTGCTCCATGAAATCCATCATTGGGAAGTAGTCAGCATCTACTCCTTTCTTATCTCCAAGAGCAGCAACATGATTTGTAGTCATGAAATCAAAGTCCCCAAAAGTAAAAGCAATCGCCTTGGGTCCCCTCAGAACAGTAGAAATAGCAGCCATTGAAGTTGTTGATGTTGAAAGTGATGGAAAAACTTGAAGAAATTAACTAGGGTTCGCAAAAAGCTCTGTGAATATTTTTGCCTTAGAAAATAATTGTAATAAACAAGTGAGTAAATTGTATGAAAAATTTTCTATTTTGTTTGAATTGCATACAATACACACGAGTCTACAGTCTATCTCCAGTCAAAAGATAACTGTTACCGCCTATTTCAAGTCAATTGAACCGTTTAAAAGCAATCAGAGTCTGCAGGCGCGAATATTGACCGATTCAGAGTCTAGGCGATATTTTTCTCAGAGTCTACAGACTCTCCGAGTCGACAGGCTCTCAGAGTCTACAGACTCGTCAGAGTCTAAGAACTGGACTCTGTCAAGGTAAAGTACCAAACAAAATTTTGCACTTTTAATTAATCATAGTGTGTTAAGCCAGGGACTATAATTAAAGTACATACCTTGCTTTTTGTAATTTTGATCACTTACATATTTAACATACCTAATTCACCTACCAGTCTGAGAAAGGTAGATTCATCAAGTGGTTTTGTCAAAATGTCTGCAATCTGTCTGTCAGTTGGAACATAGTCAAGTGTCACAGTGCCATTTTCAACATGTTCTCTAATGAAGTGATACCTGACATCAATGTGCTTTGTTCTGGAGTGTTGGACTGGATTCTCTGCAATTTTAATAGCACTAGTATTATCACAATACATAGGAATATTTGATAATGTTAGTCCATAATCAAGTAATTGATTTCTCATCCACAGAATTTGAGCATAGCAACTTCCAGCTGCAATGTATTCAGCCTCAGCTGTTGAGGTGGATACTGTTTGTTGTTTCTTGCTAAACCAAGAAATTAATCTGTTACCAAGAAACTGGCATTGTCCTGTTGTGCTTTTCTTGTCTACTTTGCATCCTGCATAGTCAGAATCTGAATAACCAATTAGTGAAAAATCTGACTCTCTAGGATACCAAAGTCCAAGAGTTTGTGCCCCCTTGAGATATCTAAAAATTCTTTTCACAGCTATTAAATGTGATTCTCTAGGGTCAGCTTGAAATCTAGCACATAGACAAGTTGCAAACATTATGTCTGGTCTACTAGCAGTTAAATATAACAATGAGCCAATCATACCTCTGTAGCTAGTGTTGTTAACTTTCTTACCCTTTGGGTCAGAGTCTAGCTTTGTGGCAGTTGACATGGGAGTTTTAGCAGTTGCAGAGTCTTGCATATCAAACTTCTTCAACAGTTCTCTTACATACTTTGTTTGATTGATGAAAATTCCATCATCATTCTGTTTGACTTGAAGCCCCAAAAAGAAGTTTAATTCTCCCATCATGCTCATTTCATAATTTGACTGCATTAGTTGACTAAACTTTTCACAGAGTTTATCATTAGTAGATCCAAATATAATATCATCAACATAAATTTGGACAAGCAAAATATCACCTTTACATTTTCTAATAAAGAGAGTTTTGTCAATGGTACATCTTGTGAAATCATTTTCCAGAAGAAATTTTGAAAGAGTTTCATACCATGCTCTAGGTGCTTGCTTCAATCCATATAGTGCCTTGTCTAACCTGTAAACATGATCAGGAAACTTTGGATCAACAAATCCTGGTGGTTGCTCCACATAGACTTCTTCTTCCAATTCTCCATTTAAGAAGGCACTTTTCACATCCATCTGATACACCTTGATTTTTGAATGAGCTGCAAAGGCAAGAAACATTCTGATAGCTTCCAATCTTGCTACTGGTGTAAAAATTTCATCATAGTCAATTCCTTCATCCTGTGAGTATCTTTTTGCAACTAGCCTTGCTTTGTTTCTTACTACAGTTCCATTCTCATCAAGTTTGTTTCTGTAAACCCATTTTGCACCAACAACAGATCTATTTCTAGGTCTTGGTACTAGTTTCCACACTTTATTTCTCTCAAATTCATTCAATTCTTCTTGCATTGCAATAATCCAATCAGGGTCTTGCAAGGCTTCCTCAATTTTCTTGGGTTCATTCTTTGAGAGAAAACAGCTATAAAGACATTCATTTTGAGTGGTTGTTCTTGTTTGTACACTACTCTCAGGGTCACCAATTATTAAGTCAGGAGTGTGATCCCTTGTCCATTTTCTAGCTGGTGGAAGATTGGTTCTTGAACTTGAAGCTCCCCCTAAGTCATTTGCATCTTCTGTATTTGAGTGAAATTCAAATGAAGAGGCTCCCCCTAAATTGCTTGACTCTGACAAGGTTTCAGAGTTGCTTGATCCAGACCCTGATGAGTTAGACTCTGTCTATCTAGACTCTGTCTGTCTAGACTCTGTCTGGGTAGACCCTGACCTGTTAGACTCTGAATTATTTGGAGTTGAATTTTCTGACTCCCCCTCAGAGTGTGCAGATTCATGTGTTGGTTCAGGAGTTGTTTGAGGGTCTTCATCCTCTTCTTCTTCATTTATCTCAGAACTTTTTAGATTTTCAAATTCCAGTGTAGTAGACTCTGACTCATCCTGCAATCCTGTAAACTTTTTATCATCAAATGCAACATGAATAGATTCCATAACAATTTTGGTTCTGAGATTAAACACTCTGAATGCTTTTGTGTTTGATGCATATCCAAGAAAAATTGACTCATCTGCCTTGGCTTCAAATTTGCTTAGATTTTCAGGATGTACTTTCAGTACATAACACTTGCATCCAAATATGTGAAAGTGTTTCACACTTGGCTTCTTGTTCTTTATCATTTCATAGGGAGTCTTTCCATGCATGTTTATTAAGGTGCAGTTTTGAGTGAAACATGCTGTATTGACTGCCTCTGCCCAAAAATAGACTGGTAGCTTAGATTCTGCCAGCATTGTTCTGGCAGCTTCTATGAGTGTTCTATTCTTTCTCTCCACAACTCCATTTTGTTGAGGAGTTCCTGGTGCAGAAAATTGTTGAGTAATTCCCTTTGATGCACAATAGTCCTCCATGATTGAATTCTTGAATTCAGTACCATTGTCACTCCTTAGAATTTTAACTGTTTTTGTTGATTTCCTTTCCAGAAAGGTGATATGGTCTTTTATGTGTTGTGGAGCTTCATCCTTTGAATGTAGAAAGAAAACCCATGTGAATCTTGTAAAATCATCTACAATAACAAGAGTATATTTCCTTTTGTTAATTGACATAACATTTACTGGACCAAATAAATCAAGATGCAATAAATAAAAGGGTTCAGAAAAGGTGTTAATTGTCTTGCTCTTGAAGGATGATTTTCTTTGCTTCCCAAGTTGACATGCTTCACAAAGTCCATCTTGCACAAAATCAACCTGTGGTAATCCTCTTACAAGATTCTGTTTAACCAACTTATTGAGTGTTTTGAAGTTGATGTGTGACTGTTTCTTGTGCCATTTCCAGCTTTCTTCTGTTGAGGCCTTGCTATATAGACATGTGATTTCACTGTGTATGCAATCCTCCAAGCTGGCTTCATAAATGTTACCATGCCTAAGTCCTTTGAAAACCACAATGCCTGTTTCTTTGTGAGTCACAAGACACTCTTTGTTGTCAAAGCCAGTATGGTAACCTTTATCTCCAAGTTGACTTATGCTTATTAAATTATGCCTTAAGCCATCAACTAGAGCTACTTGTTCAATGATGACATTCCTAAGTACAATCTTGCCATATCCCAGTGTTTGTCCTTTGTTGCCATCTCCAAAGGATACTTCTGGGCCAACCATTTCTACAAAGTCTGTAAGCAGTGATTTCTTTCCAGTCATGTGTCCTGAGCATCCACTGTCCAGGATTAGGGTTACATTCTTTACCCTGGTTCCCTGCATACATAAAGCAACTAGTTAGATGTTTTGAGGACCCAAACAGTTTTGGATCCTTTTCTAGTAACTTTAGGAGAAGCAGGCTTTACAATTTTCACCTTTGATTTACCTGTCTCTTTTGTTGCCTTAGACTCTGGTGGAGTCTTGACAGTGTCATACCAACTTTTATCAATAGAAGATTTTAGCTCATAAAAATTGTAATACAAGTCATGATAGTCCTTACACATATAGATAGAATGAAATATGCTACCACAGTGATAACATGGTTTCTGTGGTATGTAGTGACTTTTCAGAGTCTGTGAAGGATTAGACTCTGATTTCTTCTCAATCTTTGCTTTACAATCTATAGCCAAATGGTTGTGGTTGCCACATCTATAACACTTCTTTCTAGGAGCATTAGGATCCTTTTGGTAATTGTTTGCCTTATTAATTCCTTCCTTACCATTCCTATTTCTCCTAGTTTTGGTAGACTCTGATAAGTTCTCTAGCCTTTCTTTTAATTTTGACTTAGACAAGTACCCTATATTAATATTTTTCTTAGAGTTATTTGCTCCTGTTTCATCTGTCTTTTTGTTAACAACAGGGGGACTAATGACAGATGAGTTTGTGGTTTCAGATTTTTCTTTAGGTGTCACAAACTTAACAGGAACAAATGTACTTTTGTCTTTAGTCTTATTAACTTGGCTAGCTTCTTCACTGTTATCATTCTCAACAATAGGTCTTTTGTCTTGACTCTTGTCATAGCCTAGACCAGCAGTTTGACACACATTTTGATTATTGAGAATTTCTTGAACTTTTCTACCAGAGTCTGTCCAGACTCTAAACTTGAGTCTCTCTTCTTCTAGTTCTTTCTTAACATAGTCATAGGCCTTCAAGATTCCAGTGTAGTTATGACTATGTTTCTCAGAATCCTTTTTGTATTGTTCCATTAATATTAACTCAGACTCTAAATGATCATTCCTTTTAGTCAAGGTCAAATTTTCCTCTCTCAACCTTTCACTTTCACTAGTGAGAGACCTACATGTTGTCATTATTTTATTGACCTCCCTTTGCACAGTTTCTATACCATCAGAGTCTAAATTAATTAAGGATTCAGGAGTAAAGATTGATACTTGAGTTTTAGGAGATGAGGGTTCTTTGGGAGATTGTGATTTTCTTGAGGAGGATGCCATCAGTGCTAGATTTTCATAATCAATTTCATCCTCTGAGCTTGAATCTGCCCAATCCTTTCCAGTTGATAGAAGTGCTTTTCCTTTTCCTTGACTTTTTGACTTTCTGCATTCACTAGCAAAGTGGCCCAATATTCCACAGTTGAAACATTTGACCTTTGCTTTGTCAAGTTTGATTATTGTACTCTTGCTCTTCTCAACCTTCTCATCTTCCTTCTTGAATGATGGCCTCTTGCTAAATTTTCCAGTTCTTTTGTTAAATTTCATTCTTTTGAAATTTTTTGCAAACATAGCCATCATTTGACTTAGGTCAATCTCTTCATCAGAATCAGAGTCTGTGTCAGTAGACTCTGACTCCACAACAGCTTTACCCTTCTTCCTTGAATCCTTGATTCTAGCTTCTGTGGGTTGTTCCTGTTGTTCTTTCTCAGACTCCAGTAAGAGTGCCACAGATTTTGTCTTCACAGACTTCTTATTCTTCCTCTGTTGCATCTCCAAATCATATGTCTTGAGTCTGCCATACAATTCTTCTAGAGTTAGTTCATCCAAATCTCTAGCTTCCCTTATGGCTGTTATTTTATTGTCCCACTCTTCAGGAAGTGCTCTTAGAAACTTGGTGTTTGTATCTTCAGAATCATAAACCTTACCAAGCATAGCCATCTCATTCAGAAGTTTTGTAAACCTATCATACATCTCAGTGATAGATTCTCCAGATTTAGCTTCAAAATATTCATACTCCTGAATTAGCAAAGACCTTGCATTCTTCTTGACGTCTTTAGTCCCTTGACAGTGCACTTCAAGTTTTGCCCACATCTCCTTAGCAGTGGTGCATGATATAACACAGTTTGTAAGAACAGAATCCAAACTGTTGAAGAGAATGTTTTTGACTTTTGCCTCCTTAAGGACATTCTCCTTGTCCTCTCTTGTCCATTCAGCCTTGGGTTTTCCAATGAAGTGTTCTTCAGTTACTTTACCTTCTTCATTGATTTGAGGCACAAGCTTTAAGGGCACATAGGGTCCTTCATGAATTCTTTCAAGGTAGTCAGGGTCTGTTGCTTCCAGATGGTGCAGCATCTTAACCTTCCAGTGGGTGAACTCGTTTCTTTTAAGCATAGGAATCTTAGAATTGCCATCTTTGTTTCCAGACATCTTTGATCGATTTTATACGTTAGGCTCTGATACCAATTGTTTTCCCAGTTGCACAAGTAGAAGGGGGGGTTGAATACTTGTGTGTCTTTTCTGCCCGATTTAAAATCAAATTAATAACAAACTCAAGCACGAAGATATGAATAAGAACTGTTTTGTATTATTGATTTGTGAATACAAAACTCTCCTAGGATGTACACAAACCCTAGCAGCTTCTCTGTGTTTATCACAGCAACTCTCTCTATCTCTATGCTCTCACAAAAATATTACTAAGACAATTATTTTCCCACACTTTTACAATTAGGTTACATAGAGTTTATATAGAGAGCTTCCTATCAACTAATAACAGAAAGATAAATTACAATAGGAATATAATTCCTAATTATTAGTTGACAGTTTCCTTGTAGAATTCTCTTTCTTTCCCATAGCATATCTGTAATTTAAATTATCTTGATCTTCGAAGACTTTCCATTCCTCTGATCTTCTGTATAGACTCTGAAATCTTCAGACTCTGATGATCTCCAGACTCTGATTAGATGTAGACTCTGATAGTTCACAGACTCTGATGATCTATAGACTCTGACCACCTTCCAGACTCTGATCTTCATGTAGACTCTGGTTTCACTTTCTACAGAAATTCTTCTAAGTACAAATAACATGAATGTTGACTATCTAGACTCTGATTATATATTTTAGAGACTAGAAAGACTTATTACAGATAAACTAATCTAGACCCTGTTCTAGCATTTTGTACATCATCAAATGGATATATTCCTAACATGTGTCAACAATAATTTTGGAACTTTGATTTATGCCATGGTTTGTTAAAATTTAGGACCGAGGTCACCGGGTTGTAGTGACATTTTTCTGAAACTTCAGGACCGTTATCACCGGGTTGTAGTGGTCGTGGTATAAATTATGGGTGACAAGTTATTGTTCTATGTGTAGTCATCGTATCATATCGAATAAGAATATGAAAGTGTATCGAAGTTATGCATAGAGTTATCGTATCGAAAATTATTTTGTTATATGTATTACTTGTTACTTGGCCCAACTAGTTGGATTGATTGATTACTTACTGGGCTATGTAGCTCATTACTTACAATTTTTAGGTTGATGTAAGAAAAATGTTGGAGTTCTTTGGATTTCAAAGATATTAGATTTGGAGTAGATTGGTTGTTGACTTGTCATTGTTGACAAACTATACTATACTAGGGCTTGTAGTATTGCATTGGTTGTTGCTTCAAGTTACCTTTTTATTTTGTTTTTTTAATAAAAAATTTATTTAAATTAATTTTTGATTAAATTGATATTATATTATATTCACAATCATTGATATAACACTCGCTCTTGACTGTGAATGTAGAGTTTGACTGTCTCGTTAAAACCTTACAAGAAAAAATTCAGTGGGATAAAAATATTAATGAATGAGAAAGAGTACAATATCCCCTTAATAAAACATCTCACACTTTGGCATCTTGATATAACAAGTTTCTCAATTTTTGCATTCCGATATTATTTCTCAAATGTTGATGTAGGTAATGATTTTGTGAGCAAATCTGCCATATTGTCACATGAATGAATTTGTTGTATGTCAATGTCACCATTTTATTGGAGTTCATGAGTATAAAAGAATTTTGGCAAGATGTGCTATGTTTGATCCCCTTTAATGTATCCTTCTTTGAGTTTTTCAATGTGGACTAAATTATCTTCAAACATAACAGTAGATATGTTTGAGATACTTGGTAAGCCACATGTTTCCCGAATATGTTGAATGATAGGTCGCAGCTAGATACATTCTCTACTTAGTTCATGAATTGCTAGTAGCTCTATATGATTTGATGAGGTTGTTGCCATTATCTATTTTATAAACTTCCAAGAAATAGAAGTGCCACAATATGTGAATAAATAACCTGTTTGTGACCATCTAAAATGATGATCTGACATGTATCTAGCATATACATATCCAACCAACTGTGATTTTGAGTAATTTGAGAAAAATAGCCTAAAATCGATTGTTCCATGAAAATATCTCAATATATGTTTGATTCTATCCTAGTGCCTTTTAATTGGATCATAATTGAATAGTGCCAATAGGTTTACGGCAAAGGCAATAGCAGGTCGCGAATTATTTGTAAATTACATAAGAGCATCAATTGCATTAAGATATAAAACTTCAGGTTCAAGAGTATCTTCATCCCATTTTCTATGTCGGAATGAATCTTTATCAGGTTCAAGTGACCGAACAACTATTGACGTCGTTAATGGGTGAGATTTGTTTATATATAACCAATCAAGAACCTTTTATGTGTAAGTTGACTGATAAGTGGACACCTATATACTTGAACAAAATTTTATCTTTCCAACATACTTCATTTCAAACTCATTTTTCAAATAATTAGTAACGTTAGTAATATCTTCAAAAGTACTAACAAGATTCAAGTCATTCACATATACAACAATAATAACAAAACAAGTTTCTAATCTTTTAATAAACACACATGGACACACAAATTATTAATATACACATCATTCAATAAATATTCACTAAGCATGTTATACCACATATGACCAATATTTTAAACCATATAATGATCGTTGCAATTTAACCAAACATGTAGTTAATACTCTGTAAGTATGTATCAACCAATTTTCTAAATGTGTATTATTCATGTATGTGCTAAAACAATGTATACGGTCCTATTTATAGCTGCACCTCACCGCCTACTTTGCTTCTAAATGAAGTATTCTATATTATCCTTCTTTGTTCAAAAGCGATAAGTACATATATTATATTATATTGACAATCATTGATATAACAATTTGCATTTATATATATACAACCTTTTTTGTGTTTTATACAACTATCTATGCTATCTTTATTATCCAAATTATATTATTAAAACCAAAACAAATTAGTTGATGGTTTATGATCCACATTATAATTTTAAAATCAAAACTTTTTGGTTGATAGCAAGATCAAAATAATGAAAAAATAAATTATTTATTTTTTTGGATTAAATTTAAATTATGTAATATATGAACTTTTTAAATAAGAAAATAAGGTATTAGATAATAGTAATAATGATGCTAAAATATATAATAGTACATTATAATATTTATTATATGTTATTTTTTTATGTTCCACTGAAATTTTAACTCTATATATGTTAATTCGCATTAATATTATTTATGAGAATAGGGAGCGTAAAATACATTTTAGGTAAGTTATCTAAGATACATATGATTTTATATGCAAACATGGTAGGGGTAGTTTTGTAAAATTAGGATTCATTTAAAATTTTATTAGTCTACTATTATTTTGTACTAAGATCTTAGGAAATTACCTAAGATGTATCTTAGGTTCCTTTTTCTCTCATTATGTATATATGGTTAAAATATTTTTTTAAAAAATGAGTTATTTGATGCTTTGGGCTAGATAAAATTTTTAAGGAATATACATTTTTTTCAGTAAGATCAAAATATATTAAAGAATTTTTATATGTGAAGGTAAGATGGAGCCGAGGTAGATAGTCCGCATAAAATACTTGAATGTCTGTGATAAAGAATGAAGATACCATTTAGTAGAGGACTTGATTTCAATATCTTTTAATGAGTTGATCCCCTCAAAGTAACAAATATCGAAGCAGCTCTCTGAGATCCAACAAATGTGGGAGCATCTCTCCAAGATTCTTGGAGATCTAAATTTATGAGATTCTTGTAAGAGAACAAATATATGTTTATTTAAATTATTGTTGAATGCCATGAATTGATCGCCCGACAAATGATTCATAAGAAAAATTAATTATCTCAAATATAAAATGATAAAGTTAAAAGAAGAAAACATTGCTCTCGAAAGGTATAAAGCCATTTAACAAGAAGCCTAGAAGCACTTGGAACTTAAATTCAAATAATAGGTAAAATTTTTGAAATGATTGGCCAACCTTGTGATATTGAACAAGGCGAATGGCAGTTAGAGCCTGAAAAATGTGTAGGGATTTTACGAACCTCAATGACGCATTATAAAAGGATTATTTGTTCATTACCAAAGATTAATGCTTTGATAGATGTGATGGTTGGACATCAGATACTGGGATGCTTTCAGTAAATACTACCAAATTCAAATGGTCAAGGAAGACATCTTATTATGACCTTCAAAATGTCAATGCTAGTGCCACCTATCAATAGTTTGTAAATAAAATATTCCAACTCCTCATTGCTAATTCGTATGAGATCGAAGTAATGATGGACCAACTATTAAAGATTGTCGAACATATATAGTTTTGGATCAAGTTGAATATTGATTACGTGGGTAATATAACTTAATAAATTTTCTATCAAGTATCGATTAAGAATGGTCATCAATCCTCAAGATTTAGCCGACTTTATGATGGATTATACCATTTTCGACCAAAACGTTTTGGGACAATAAGACATGAATATCCCAGAATAAAAAGGAAGAGAAGTTGTATTTGACACTCTATTGGTAAAACTGATATTATTTTTGGATGAACAATTATTTTAAGAAAACGCCCACTGATTTCTGATAATATTTGTATGTCGACTGGTTACTTGTTGTGTTGTATGCCTCATTAATTACTTATAATTTTCAGGTTTTATGTAAGATTAAGTTATGCATTGGATTTCGAGGAACTTGTGTATAGATTAGATTGACGCTTGACATTGGAGATATTTGTGTTTTAAATTTAGCTGATTGTAGATTGTACAAAGATTGTATTTATAAAATTTTATTAAGATTTTGAGTCATGATATATAAAAATATTTGTCACGCTTTTAATTATGTTTGTCCAAAAGGGTTCTGATATCAATTGTAACAGACCGCCCTTTCAGGCAAACACAATTGAAAAATGCTAAATGCATATGTCGTGAACTCCTTCATATTTAAACTTCTACCATTGTCAACATCTTTTCCTTAACTACTCGAACTGAGACTTCTCGATATAAATAACTAATTTGTCGATAACTCCACTTTTCTATATTATATTGACTTCTCAATATAGGCCTTTGTTGAATGATACTTCTCTTTATTAGACTTATTGATAGAGTCACTTCTTGATACATTTCAACAACGGATTTCTCGATATATTGATCAATGGGCTTCTCGATAGAATTGAGTTCTCGACTTCTTGACATTTTGACATCTTAAACTATTAGCATCTACACTATTCATAAGGTCTTTAGTATTTAGACTTGTCGACATGAAACTTCATGATATAACACACTTCTTGACTTCGCGATGTAGTTCTCGATATTTTCATATTTTGGACTTTACTATATAGCTATTTTTAAACTTTTCGATACTTTCCTCAATGAAATTTTTTTCATTCTGCAACTCATTATTTTTCAGTCCTTATTTTTCCTACTCCTTGAACTTTTATTTAGACATTTAATTTAATGGGCAAGGAATAAAATTGACTGAGAAGATACTACTTTACCAGATTATGTATTGTATTTGCTACATAACTAATTTAAAATATGTTATACGAAAGACAAATTATAACATATAGTATAGACTTGTCTGTTATCCAATAGATCGATTACCAAATTTTCAATATTTTAGATTTAATAATATAGTATAAATATTATATTTTATATAATAAGTGTAAAATATTTTAGCAGAAATATACCAATAATTTAGGATTCATATTATTTAATAACATATCTAAATTTAGTATTATATTCTAAAAATACTTGCATCATTTAATTTTTGAATTATATCAAAAATATTTTAGAATGTAATATTAATTTTATTGAATCTAAGAATATGACCAATGGTTCGGGATTTAACATGTACCCATGATTTATTAAAAATAATTATTTATATTATAATCCAAGAAAATATTATCAAATGAAATAGAATTCCAATCCAAATAATGTCAAGAATATAATATTAATTTTTTTAAAAATAATAATATATTTGATATTGTATAATTACATATTATATACTATATAAAATAAGAGTAAAGATATCTTATCCAAATACTACTAAAGATCTTTTAGGTTATAGTTCTAGAAACAAAAATCCAAAGTTCGGACATCAATAATTATTATAAACCTTAAATATTCATAGTTTTAGAATAATTCCCCAATATACCACAATTGATTCCAACAATCTCTTTACACAAATCTTATACTACCAGTATAACTTTGATAAAAAACATACCAGGGCTAGCACTGTTTTATACCAAGAAATATATTTATAATATATCAATATTTATAAATAAAACTTTGTTAAGAATCTACATGTAATTTGATGATAACATTAATCTTAGAAGCCAAGTCAGGAATTGAAGACTATCAACTGAATTGAAGACCCATCGATTGATGTATCAATTGATAACATTTATCAATCGATAAGTCATTCCATATCAATTGATGGATCTAAAGATCAATCGAAGAAGAACATCAATTGATGGATTAAAGGATGAATCAATTGATATGCTTAACAGTAAATTATCAATTGATTGTGACAATACAGAAAGTCTATCAGTTGTAGATCCAGAGAATAAAAGCACACCTATGGAAGACAGCCTAGGGTGGCTGTGAAGACTCAATCTGGAGTTGTCTTTCAAGTCTGTTTTCCTAAAAAGGAAAAAGGAGAAAGAGAGACAGATAGAAACAATCATAGAATAGGAATTGTAAAATACACTTGTAGTATATAAACAAGTGTAGTAGCATTGTTAGATATATAAAAGTTAGACAATATTTCTAAAATCAATTGTTCAGGCTTCAGAGCAAATTGTAAGATCAATTGATTTTTCTAACCTTGTAAAAATGAAGCTAGGTTTTCTTTTAACCTACGAACATTGAGCAAAAATATATAACTGATGGAAAAACCAATCCATCAGTAATTTTTAAATCTCTTTGTTCAATTTAATTTTCAGTTGTTATCTGTTCAAGCATATTCTCTCAAACTCTCAAACATCAAGAACAAATATTAAAAGAATTAAAAGTTTTAATATTTGTATTCAACCCCCCTTCTCCAAATATTGACATTGTTCTAAGGAATAACAATTGGTATCAGAGCAGGCTTTCAACATACAGAAAGTTTAAAGATCAAGAATAGTCAATTTGGGCCAAAAAGATTCAGGTGTAAAGATTCCAGTATTAGAAAAGGATGAATACTTTCCATGGAAGGTAAAAATGCATCTGCATCTTCTTTCTCTCGACCCTTCCTATGTTCACTGCATAGAGAATGGTCATCATATTCCCATGAAGCTAGTCATATGTGTGAACCCTGATGGAACTCCTGCACTTGACAAACATATTTCTAAACTCATCTATGAGTTCACAGAAGAGGATGAAAAAGAAGTTCTCAAAGACAAGAAGACCAAGAACATTCTATTTAATGGCCTAGATAAAGATATGTTTGACAATGTGATAAACTGTACTTCATCAAAAGAGGTATGGGACACTCTTTAAACTCTATGTGAAGGAACTGAACAAGTAAGGAAAAATAAGATGCAACCCTTTATTCAAAAGTATTAATCATTTCATTTCAAGAGTGGAGAATCTATCAATGACACTTATAGCAGATTTCAGAAGTTATTAAATGGACTGAAGCTATATGGTAGGGTTTATGCAACTGAGGATACAAATCTAAAATTTCTTAGATCTCTTCCAAAAGAATGGAAACCAATGACTGTTTCCATTAGACAATCTCATGACTTCAAGGATTATACTCTTGAAAAACTTTATGGTATTCTCAAGACATATGGGTTGGAAATCCAACAAGATGAGGAGATTGAGAATAATCAAAGAAAGGAGAAAACTGTGGTTTTGATGGTCAAAGGAAATGAAGAAAAGAAGGAAAGTGGCTGTGTAGAAGAGTTTGTCACGATGGCTGGTGATGCTGTTAAAGAATCATTCAAAAGAGAAAAAGGCAAGTGTGAAGAAAATGAAACATGCTCTCAGGATGATTCGGATGAGATTGATGAACACCTTGCATTTCTGTCAAGGAAGTTTTCAAAGCTAAAATTCAAGAGGAATCCAAATGCTCAAAGGCCTGGATCCTAGTTTAGAAGTAACAATCAAAACAAAATTTTGGTTGATAGATCTAAATTCAAATGTTTTAACTGTGGATTGGCTGGTCATTTTTCAAATGAGTGCAGGAAGCCAAAACAAGAAAAGGCAAAGTCTTATGATGGTATTGATTATAAAAAAAATACTTTGACCTTTTGAAACTGAAAGAAAAGGCTTTTGTCATTGAAGAGAAAGATTGGGCTGCTGAGGACAATGATTCAGAGAAATTCATCAATCTAGCACTAATGGCCAAACATGAAGATGAAGAAGCTAGTTCATTATCAAATCAGGTACTAGCTACAAACTTTTCTGAGCTTATAACTGATGAATGCAATAGTACTATTAATGAAATGTCCAATGAATTGTACAATTTGTATGTCACTCTAAAATCTCTAAACAAGGAAAATATCAAATTAAAGAACTCCATTGATGTCTTAACTGAGAGGAATATTTTTCTTGAAAATGAACTTGTTTGTTTAGATAGATTTAAGCAGGAGAGTAAGGATGCTTGAGATGAACTAGTAAAAAGTTTGAAAAGAGAAGAATTGTTAAAAGAACAATTGGCTGAAGAAATTGAAACCATTAACAAATGGAATAGGTCTGCTAAAACTGCCAAACAAATTATTGATGTTTAAGATGTAGATACTCTAGGAGAACTCCCCAAATCAATAGGCAGGCCAGTGCCTGATACTTCAATGGATAAAGATCAATCGACTGTTAATCCTTCATCAACTGATAAGGATTATCAATCGATTGATGATGAATCAACTGATAAGCATCCATCGACAAGTAAATCATCAATGGCTAACAAAAAGAACAAATTTAGCACTCCTATCAATTTTGTTAAGGAAACCAAAAATCAGGTTGAGACTGAAGCTGAGAGGATTAACATAGGTAGCTTATCCAAGAAACAATTAAAAGAAAAATTAGAAAAGATAGCACCTGTGGAAATTACTCAACCCAAGTCTGAGAAAAAGAAAAAGAATAGGAATAGTAAAGTAGGCATTAATAAGCACAACAACTACACTCCTGACATGTATGCTCCCAGAAAGGTATGTGCTAAATGTGGTAGTGTAAATCATTTGTCTATGCAATGCAAGAATGAAAAGAAACCTATATCTTTAAACGATTTAAATGTACGTGCCATGACTGCTAATGCCATGTTTACCAATCCTATGCTCATGAATGCCATGTCTTCTAATTTAGTTGCACCCAATGTTCATATGCCCTATGCATAAGTTCCATACATGTATAATCCCTTCTTTGCATATGCAAATATGAACATGCCTGGTATGCCATGGAACATGCTTAATGTAGATAATGAAATGCATGGAAATTCTGCCATGAGTTCCAAGGTGTCTAAGCCCCAAAAGCCAACTCCCAAAGTTAAAGTGAATTTAAATTCACCAAAACAAAAGGAACCAAAATTGGCAACAAAAGCTCATGTTGCAACTAATGAAAAAGGACCCAAGGCAACTTGGGTACCAAAAACAACTTGATTGTTTTATGTGTGTGTAGGGAAACAGGAAGAAAAATCTCTAGTATTTGAATAGTGGATGCTCAAGGCATATGACTGGAGACTTGTCCCTGCTCACAAAGTTTGTGGAAAAGGCTGGCCCAGGAGTTACTTTTGGAGATAACAACAAAGGTTTCACCCTGGGATATGGCTCAATTACAAAAGATAATGTTATCATTGAACCTGTAGCACTAGTTGATGGATTGAAGCACAACTTGCTCAGTATTAGTCAACTGTGTGATAATGGTAATGGTGTGTGGTTTACAACTGGATCATGCATCATAGCCAATAAGGAATCTGGTGAAATTCTCTTAACTAGAGAAAGAAAAGGAAATGTCTATGTGGTTGATTTTCACTCTGTAAAGGCAAATTCAATTATATGCCTACTGAGCAAAGCAAATTCAGATGAAAGTTGGATTTGGCACAAGAAACTAGCCCATTTGAATTTCAAAGCCATGAATCTATTAGTCAGAAAGAATCTGGTTAGAGGCATTCCATAGATGGAATTCTCCAAGGATGGACTGTGTGATGCCTGTCAAAAGGGAAAACAAAGAAAAGCATCATTTAAGTCAAAGTCTGAATCATCAATTGATAAGCCTTTGGAATTATTATACATGGATTTATTTGGTCCAGTCAACATCATGTCAATTGCCAAAAATAAATATGCCTTAGTCATTGTGGATGACTTTACAAGATTTTCATGGGTATACTTCTTACGCTCTAAGGATGAGGCAAGTAAATTAATTATCAATCATGTGAAGAATGTTGAAAATAAAACTGAATGGAAGGTCAAGAAAATTAGAAGTGATAATGGTACTGAATTCAAGAATGCAAAAATGAAGGAATTCTGTGAAGGAAAAAAGGTATCACTCATCATTTCTCTGCACCAAGAACTCCACAACAAAATGGAGTAGTTGAAAGGAAAAATAGGACCTTAATTGAAGCTGCTAGAACTATGTTAGAAGAAGCAAAACTACCTATATACTTCTGGGCAGAAGCAATTAATACTGCTTGCTACATTCGGAATATTTCTATGGTCAATCAAATTCAAAGTAAAACTCCATATCAGTTGATGAAGAAAGACAAGAAGCCAACAGTTAACTTTCTTCATGTATTTGGCTGCAAATGCTTTGTACTAAGAAATCAAGGTGAAAATCTAGGAAAATTTGAAGTCAAGACCGATGAAGCTACATTTATTGGATATGGAATAACAACCAAAGCATACAGAGTCTACAATATTAGATTACACATTGTTATGGAATCTATGCATGTAGTATTTGATGACAAGAAAATTCAAGGGTTGTTTGATGAAGGATTTCATGACCTATTGCATTTTGAAAGTGAATCAACAAGCAATATTGAGGATAATGATGATGATGTGGAAATTTCAAGAAATCAAGTATCTAGAATCCTCCCATTAATTGATGTCAATACATCAACAGATAACTTATCAGTTGACAAATCTTCAATCGACTGATAATACATCAATTCATGATCATTCGATGGATAACAACTCTGCTCAACAATCTTCAAGAGGAGTGTTCATTTCGGGGGGAGTGTTCTCAAACAGTCAATCACATCACAATGATCAAAACACTTTTAATGATCATGAAGCATCATCATCTTCAAGAACAAATTTACCATCTCAAAGAAAATGAACAAAAAGCCATCCCTTTGAATTAATTATTGGAGATGCAAATGATGGAGTCAAAACCAAAAGTGCAACTCAAAATGAATGCTTGTATAACAGTTTTCTATCTCAAGAAGAACCAAAAAGGATTGAAGAAGCCTTGAATGATCCTGATTGGATAATTACTATGCAAGAAGAGTTGAATCAGTTTGAAAGGAACAAAGTATGGAAGCTGGTGCCCAAACCAAAGAACAAGTCTGTCATTGGCACAAAATGGGTATTCAGACACAAAATGAATGAATCTGGTAGAGTGACAAGAA
The DNA here is from genome assembly GCA_028671895.1 of Oenanthe sinensis. Classification (NCBI taxonomy): domain Eukaryota; kingdom Viridiplantae; phylum Streptophyta; class Magnoliopsida; order Apiales; family Apiaceae; genus Oenanthe; species Oenanthe sinensis. The sequence continues at coordinate 4,174,671 of CM053809.1, read as the reverse complement.
ATAAAGAAAGATTAGTAGCAAAGGGCTATTCACAAGAAGAATGCATAGATTTTGATGAAACATTTCCACCAGTTGCAAGGTTGGAAGCAATCAGAATCTTTTTAGCATATGCTGCTCATGCAAATTTCAAGGTGTATCAGATGGATGTGAAAAGTGTCTTTCTCAATGGAGAACTAGAAGAAGAAGTATATGTAGAACAACCTCCTGGTTTTATTGATCATGTTCATCCTGGATTTGTGTACTATCTTCTGAAGGCACTTTATAGATTAAAACAAGCACCTAGGGCCTGGTATGAAACTCTATCTAAATTCTTGATTGAGAATCACTTCACAAGAGGTACTGTTGACAAAACTCTCTTTCATAGAAATGTTAGTGGCTCTATGATTCTTGTTCAACTCTATGTAGATGACATTATTTTTTGCTCAACTAATGAAAAACTTTGTCAAAAGTTTGCTAAGTTGATGCAAAGTAAATATGAAATGAGCATGATGGGAGAACTTACCTATTTTCTAGGTTTGCAAGTCAAACAAGTCAAAAATGGCATTTTCATAAATCAAACCAAATATATTTCTGATTTATTAAAGAGATTTGATTTAAGTGAATGTTCTTCTGCAAAAACTCCCATGGGCACTGCAACTAAACTTGAACTGAATACTAAAGAAGCTATGGTGGACATTTCAAGTTATAGAGGCATGGTTGACTCATTACTTTTTTTTTTTTTGCTAAGTGACTCATTACTTTATTTAACTGCAAGTAGGCCAGACATAATGTTTGCTACATGTCTGTGTGCTAGATTTCAGGCTGATCCTAGAGAATCTCATATGATCCTAGGAATTTGATATCCTAGAGATTTTGGATTTGATCTAATTGGTTATTCAGATGCAGACTATGCAGGTTGTAGAATTGACAGAAAAAGTACTACAGGCTCCTGTCAATTTCTAGGAAATAAGCTTGTATCATGGTTCAGCAAAAAGCAGAATTCAGTGTCTACATCTACTGCAGAGGCTGAATACATTGCAGCTGGAAGTTGCTGTGCACAAATATTATCGATGAGGAATCAACTACTTGACTATGGGTTCAACATGAACAAGATTCCTATTTTCTGTGATAATACAAGTGCCATTGCTATAACATAAAATCCTGTACAACATTCTAGAACCAAACACATTGACATAAGGTATCACTTCATTAGGGAACATGTACTGAATGGTACAGTTGAATTACATTTTGTCCCTAGTGAAAGACAACTTGCAAACATTTTTACCAAACCATTAGATGAATCTACTTTTAATAGATTGGTCTGTGATTTAGGTATGCTTAATTATATTTAATGATTTAAATGTCTGAAAAGTTATAGATGTATATAATTTTTTTAGCCATTGACTATGTTAATCTATTGATTTCTCATTAATCAATTAATAAACATTGTTCTTATCAATGGATAATTGTAGCTATCGACAGATAAATATATCAATTGATGATATATTTACTTATCGATGCATAATTGTAGCTATCGACAGATAAATATTCAAAGACTTTCTATTCCTGTGATCTTCTTCCAAATTTATCCTCAACTGTATAGACTCTGAAATCTTCAGACTCTGATGATCTTCAGACTCTGATCATATGTAGACTCTGATAGATCATAGACTCTGATAGTCTATAGACTCTGATCACCTTCTAGACTCTGATCTTCATGCAGATTCTGGTTTCACTTTCTACAGAAATTCTTCTAAGTACAAGTAACATGAATGTTGACCATCTAGACTCTGATTATACATTTCAGAGACTAGAAAGACTTATTACAGATAAACTGAGCTAGACCCTGTTCTAGTATTTTGTACATCATCAAATGAATATATTCCTAACAAAATATATCAATTGATGATATATTTATTTATTAATGGATAAGTGTACCTGTCGATAAACAAGCTTTACCAATTGATGACCTGGAGTTTAAAGGGGTCCATGTCATCAATCGATCTGTACAAAAATCTAGCCGTTGATTACTCATTTTATCAATTGATTAATACATACATTCTTGTATGTATAACAGTCGATTGCCAAAATTGGTAATTTTTACTTTTCATTTTTTTAACGGTCGATTAAGTTCTATTTTGAGTAAGAAAATGATTGAGAAATCAGTAAATATAAATAGTGAGATTAAAACATTGTTCATTCTTACTTGCAATTTTACTAACTATTTATCTACCTCTTTTTCTCTCTCTCTCAATCTACGAACTCAATCTCTACCCATTTCTCTCAGTACTCAATTCTCTTAATATCTTCAAAGCTTTTGTACTTCTAATCTTCTACATAAGGAAATGGCATCTTCATCCAAGAAAATTTCTCAAGCCGGGTTTATCTACGAATTGAATAATTTTGTGGCATGCACTGTGGTTGAAGAAGCTCCAAGGGAATTTCATCCTTTGATGCAATTCCTGTGAAGTGGCAAGGTACAGAAAGCATTGAAGGAAGCACCAACAATAATCTGCAATTGGGTGGAAGAATTTTGGACCTCTGCAGAAGTTGATGATGACTTCTCAAGCATCAAATTCAACTGCAAAGGACAACAGTATATTCTTACTACTTTAATTTTAAATGAATGTTTAGATTTGCCTGTTAATAATACTGATAATGTGCCTTGTGAATCAGATATTAGAAACATGCTTAGGGCTGTCAATTATGCAAATCCTGACATTAATTTAGGGCAAGTAGTTAGAAAACATCTTAGGAGAGAATGGTCTTATTTCTTTGATGCAATAATAAAATGTTTTAGTGGTAAAATTACTAATTTTGATGTCATAACTTCAAGCAATTAACAAATAGCATATAGTGTGTTGTTTGATGAGTATCATGATTTTTCTTCTATATTGTTGTCTGAAATTGCTGCTAAGTTAGGAAAGAAGCATGATAGGTCTAATTATATATACTATGCAAGATTTATCATGATTTTTATTAACCACTTTGTCAAAGAAATTGAGATTTGCAGGGAAATTGAAAGCCTTGAGTGTTGGACTCAAAACAAAAGGGTCTTCAAAGACTTGGTAAGAATCAATCTTCATAGTAATGTAGAATTGATTTACCTACCTTTTGTTCAGGTATTTATCTCAACCCTAACTTCTTCTTTACCTAAATCTTCTTTGCCTTCTGTGACTATGGAGGGTGGCAGTAATGACCCCAACCCTCCTATCCAAGCCACACAACTAATCTCAAAATCCAAATCTAAGAAACCAACCTCAACAGGTTCCCAAAAACCTACTGTTGTAAAAACAAAGAAAAGAAAATCAACTGCTTTGATAGATAGATTAGAGGAGGATGTAAGTGGTGAGGGAATTGGGGAACATCAAAGAACCTAGAAGGATAAGGAGAGTGAAGGTGTGCAACCTCAGCCAAGCCACTCCACAGTCTCCTAAAAGACTGTGGATGTTAATATGGAAAATACCACATCCCTATTGCCATCCTTCCAAAAGGACGACAATATTGAAGATAGCCCACAACCAGGGGCACATAACCAAGTTGGGGACACACATGCCAAAATAGTAACACCATATGAAAGGAGAAGGAAGAAAGTCACCTTTGCACATGGGGAATCACACACTGCAAAATCACAGGAAACTGTTGTGGAGCCTTCTCAAAGTCAGATTGATGCATCTCATATAAATGATGAGATGCAGCCCCATTCTCTCTCAATTCCAATCCCTTCTATTCTTACTTCTCCATCCCAACAAATTTCTTCAGAAAATGTTTTGATAGATTATCAAACATTTTCAGATTCTCCTTCTTTATTCTTCAAGGAGAAGCCAACACTCTCTCCTGAATCTTCTTCACAGGATATTCAGGACTCCATTTATCATATTATTAAGAATATCTCTTCTCAAATAATTTCATTAATTGTTTCTACTCCATCAATTGATGTTTCTTCATCAATTGATATACAGCCATCGACTGATAAGCCATCGATCGATAATCAAGATCAATCGATAGGTATGCATCAATCGATGGATATCACAAATACCTTAACTGTTAATATCTTTACATCAATTGATGCTCAATCAATTGATGTTGCACAAACACTCTTAGGAATGAGTGAGTTGAGTGAGAGGCATGATTACAGTCTGACAAAAGGAGAGGGGGTGAGTAAGGACATTCCTAATTCTTCCAGGAATGAGAGTGAAACACTTGAGGGCCCCACCTTAGAAGGTGCACAGATAATGAGTGAGGGAGAGGTGAGATTCTAGGATGAGATCCTAATGCAAAATAGAGAGATGAGTGTGAGAAATAAAACAATTCTTCTATTTGCATAGGAATTGGAAAATGAATTGATGACAAAAGAAGTGGGAGTCAAGGAGTTAGGGGGAGTATCAAATGCAGAAGCTAGTGGGAGTGGAGTTGCTAAGGACATTGAAGAGGAGGTTGATGCTGGTGAATTAGATCCACATAACTTCATCCATCATAATCCACAATATCAGGGGTTGGCTACTTTAAGTAACAGGGATGCAGAACAACTCTTGGGAATTGATCATATAGAACAAAGGACCAGAAATCTGAAGGAAAGTATTGCCAATATAACAGATATATGTTATATGACACCTGAAGAGCTAGAAGAAGATTCTGATGAGGAGCCATGGATGAGCACAATTGATGGTTCCTTAGAAGCTGCTGAAATTGAAATTCTCTCTCAATATAGAAGGGCAATAGTGGAAGAAGAAATTGAAGATCCTACTCAAAGGAGAATTACTCACTGTATAAGAGAATCACTCAAAATTTAAAAGATGACAGTGACAGGAGTGAAGAGGGAACTGGAGAATATCAAGGACTCTATCTCTACCAACAAGGATGCTTTGGACAGGAGATTGGATGAAAAGCTACCATTCAACACCATGAATCACATCAAAGACAAGCTCTTTAAGGAATTAAAGAACTTTGCAGCTTTGGAAACTAGAGTGGGATCTCTAGAAAAGAAAATGGATGCTATAATTGCAGGACAAAGTCTTCATGCTTCCATTCTTCAAAAGTTTCTTGACAGAATGCCACCCCCCTCCAATTGATGAAAACAAAAAGGGGGAGAATACAAAGAAGAAGGATGATGGTGATAATGGTGATGACAAAGGCAATGGTAGTGGTGGTGTAGGTGGTTCTGGTATGGACAAGACAAGTGGCATTGGTGGTTCTGCAACAAAAAGATTCAAATACAGAAGTAACAGGGATAATCAGTCTTCAAAAAGATCTAAGTCATCTAATTCTCCCAAAGATGACTTAGAACATAAAAAAGAAGAATTCAAGAAATTTGAAATTGATCTAGAAGCTAGAAGGATTTCTAGGGAAAGATAAACTCAATCAATGATTGAGAGAGAAAGGAAAAGAATTGAAGATTTGAAGAGAAGCACATAGTTGGTGACAGAGGCAGTAGAAAAAGAAGACTTGAATGAGTTCATTGCTCAAACTAGAAAAATAAATGAAGATGCACAAAAGGCTGCTAAAGAAAGCAACTCAAATGCTGAAGCCTTTCTATCAATTGATCTTGAAGCCCTTGAAGATGAGAAAAAGGGTAAAGCCATAACTATTAAAGAAGAAAAGGAAAGGAAAGAGCCAGTTGGCCAGAAACTTCTTCAAGGAGCTATTTCTACAGGACTGTCAGATGCTGCAAGAAAAGAAAAGGAAAATGAGGAAATAGCAAGGCAAATGGAATATGGAAGATCAATCAATGGAGCAACCACTGAGGAAAAAGAGAAAAATAGTTATGGCCAAGAAAAGGTCAAGTTCTATTCAAGAAAAAGTGGTTCAAGAAAACCTTCAGGGTCAACAAGAAGAAATAAGGGAGGAGGTGACAATTGAAGGTTATGATATGAAGGGAGTACCAGTAATTAATGAAAAAGGACTAATTGGAGTAAGGACTCATCCTGCTACTTCTAATCAAGAGGAATCTATTAGATTGGAGTATGAAAATAGAGTGAAGACCACATATTCAATGAAAGTGATAATGAATCAGAGTTACAATGTTTTAAAGACTATCATTCCTCCACTCAACAGAAAGTACAAACTCAACACAACAATTGCTCAGGAGATTCAACAGCAAATTTCAAAGTTAAGGAGATCCAAGGCAGAAGCTGAACCTGATTCACCTCTAAAGCTATGGAAGTCACAGGTCAAAAAGGTGGTGTTGGAGCCAAAGTATGCTATGATTTTTACAGATGTGGAGGGCAACACAAAGTTCTTTGATATCTGCAAATATCTGGACAAAATAACAGATGAAGATATACATTATCTTATGAGGCAACTTGGAGAAACTAACAGGGATGAAGCAATTTTGAGGAGTTCTTTCATGAGGCAGCTAAAGGAAAATGATGAGAAGAGAAGGAAGATGAGTTAATTAAATCATGGAGACAATGAAGGTATTGAAGCTGCTTGCAGGAGTTATCTATCAATCTGGTATTTCCAAAATTAATGTGATAATTAAATTTTTTGATTCTATCTGAATGTAAATTTTTAAGGGTTTTGTTATCATCAAGTAGATTTATGCTTGTTCATATCACAGACACAAATAGGGGGGGATTGTTAGGAATCTACATGTAATTTGATGATAACATTAATCTTAGAATCATAGAAATTTTATTTTATGTAACTGATCAATTGATATGAAAATTTATAAATATCAATTGATCAGGAAACCATTTATCAGTTGAAATGTTTATATGAGTCAACTGATAATTTAGATTGTAGCATAGGTGTACTTAGTCTATTTCAATCGATAAGGTGTAAATCAATTGAAATTATTCTTATCAATTGATGTTATAGTCGATTGATATAGATCATCAATTGATGTGTAAATTAAACTGTCAAATTATAATTATTTGAAGATAGGAAATTGCACAAATGAAGGATGATCAATTGATATTGAAGCCTCAATGGATGAGAGATCAATCGAAGAAGCCAAGTCAGGAATTGATGTGAAGACCCATCAATTGATGTATCGATTGATAACATTTATCAATCGATAAGTCATTCCATACCAATCGATGGATGTAAAGATCAATCGAAGAAGAACATCAGTTGATGGATTAAAGGATGAATCAATTGATATGCTTAACAGCAAATTATCAATTGATTGTGACAACACAGAAAGTCTATCAGTTGTAGATCTAGAGAACAAAAGCACACATATGGAAGACAACCTAGGATGGCTGTGAAGACTCAATTTGTAGTTGTCTTTCAAGTCTGTTTTCCTAAAAAGGAAACAAAAAGAGACAGATAGAAACAATCCTATAATAAGAATTGTAAAATACACTTGTAGTATATAAACAAGTGTAGTAGCATTGTTATATATATAGAAGTTAGACAAAATTTCTAAAATCAACTGCTCAGGCTTCAGAGCAAATTGTATGATCGGTTGATTTTTCTAACCTTGTAAAAACGAAGCTAGGTTTTCTTTTAACCTAGGAACATTGAGCAAAAATATATAACTGATGGAAAACCCAATCCATCAGTAATTTTTAAATCTTTTTGTTCACTTTAATTTTCAGTTGTTATCTGTTCAAACATATTCTCTTAAACTCTCAAACATCAAGAACAAATATTAAAAGAAACAAAAGTTTTAATATTTATATTCAACCCCCCCCCTTCTCCAAATATTGACATTGTTCTAAGGAATAACAAACTTACTCCAGATACAGAATTTCTGAATCACAACGTCTTTACAAAGGCATCTTACTTCCTTCTTCCGAGTTACGGAGATAGGTATCTTTAGTCTACCTTTTTCCGAAAGGCTAATATTTGTTTCTTGATCTGAATGGGAAATAAATATATTTTAAATATTTTAAATAAAAACAAGATATATGAGTAATGATAAAGAACAATAAATATAAAGCCGTTTATAATCAAAAACTGAATTAGTGCACTATATAAACAAAAGTGAATCAACTGCTCAATCACAATTTATAATAGCCAAACTAGCAAATATGGATTGGATACAAATATATGTAATACTATTGCCCCTGATAAGTTCAAAAGCAATATGACCCCTTTATAACAAGTAATAGGTATCAAATTGTACATTTCTATACTCATTTATATTCAATATATAACAAAGATTTCAATATAGGTATCAAATTGACAAGAAATGTTAGCGTATAGGAAGATGGAATGGTACCATATCCTCTTCAAAATGTTGGGTCCAACTACGTGGCCATTTACGCTAAAAATTCCAATCCAATAGAGCAACCAGAAAAATTGGTATGCCTACATTTCAAATAAATACCATATCCCCATTATTTACTAGGTAACACCGGATATGGTATGTTTATTATAATAAAATTCCAATATCAAGTACTAATATAAAACCATTAGGTTTTGCAATAAAATATTTAAGATTCACAAATAACTTTGAATAATAGCTATTTGTCATGATAGTAATAAATGAAGAAAAAAATAAAAGTGTTTAGAATACTCAAGGGGAAAATACTTGCCTTTGGTTCATAACAATTACATACGGTCGAAGTAACACAACTATTTCCTTTTTCCGTTTTACGGTATCACCATTTAATAATTCGTTGGTCTGACGCTCTTACGGTTGCTACGAGTCTGAATTATCAAGATCGAGTCCGCGCGTCTACTTCTATAGACAAACATAATGTGGTACTTTAGTTCTTGAAATACGTCGTTATATTCTACGAGCGTTTATAACTTAATTATACTTATACACTTATCTCAGACAGATTCCTATTAAAAAGAAAACTGGAAATGTCTCCTACGAAAGTGGACGTTTCCCATTGTTAAAACACCTCACAGTTAAACCAAATAACCCAAACAAACTAATAAATAAAATATAAACACAATTATTAACTAATTCTCAAACAACCAATTAACCCTCGAGAATCGATTATAAAACAAAAATTAATCCTCGAGCACGAATATAAATAAACAATTAATTCTCAAGACTCGAATATAAATAAACAATTAATCCTCAAGGCTCGAATATAAAATAACAATTAATCCTCGAGAATCGAATATAAAATAAACAATTAATCATCGAGACTCGAATATAAAATAAAAATTAATCTTTGAGACTCGAATATAAAATAAACGATGAATCGTTGAGACAAACAATTAATCATTGAACAAAAAAGAATAAAAACTAGCAATTTTAATCCATACTTTAAAACTTATAACGTCTACCATCGATGATGTTATCAAACTAAATAATTAAACATAATATTAAATATTTTTTTAAAAAAATTAGGCTCGAATCAGATCACTATTACCCTCTCCGGATAATTATTGGATCACTAAGAGTTTCGTTAAATATTTAATCCGGGTTTATAAAGAAATTTAAAATTTAAAATTATTTTTATAACCTCAGGATTATTTTTCTGATTACAAAAATATTTGTTTCATTTAAAACAAATAAAATGATCAATTAATAATTAATTAATAAGAATAAATCAATTAATAATTAAATTAATTGATTATTCAAATTAATCATTTTTAAATAAATTATTTTTCAAAATAATTAACTAAATAATATTTTTAATCAAATAATAATTGAAATTTGAAATAAATATTTTATTATAAATTTTTTTTCAAAATAACGTCTGTGTAAAATGAACTTTTCTCGGGGTTAGAGCCCCTCAAAATCAATCTCAAACAATACAATCCAACTATACTAAAATAAAACTAACAAATTTAAATCACAAATAAAATTATACCTATACACATAAATTTGCCGGAAATGAATAACACTACCCTCAAAACCCAACAATTCGGGAACTTTTCAAAGTATAAAAACAATTTCTAAAAATTATGAAATTAATATATATAAACTAACATGCTCTAATATTTATAAGCGCCAAGTCCGAATCTTAAAAAAGCTTACCATAAGATCATTTCTGAACACCTCACGAGTCTTTTCTAATATCCGAAAAATATGCTCAGAAAAATCCGAAATTAATACTCATGCACAAACACGTGTTGTACTGCCTCCTAGCTTGATCACTATCATCAAAATCCCTTTCTGTACTCCTAAATAAATTAAAAAAGAAAACATGCCTAGAAAAGAAAACATGCCCAAAAAATAATCTTCTCAAAATTTATCCATATCCATACTCATATGTAGGCCTTAAAAAGTTGGTCATTTATATATATATATATATATATATGTATATATATATATATATATCGAATATTGAATGCATGGTTTGTAAGTAATGAATTTTAAAAGTTTAAAATAAATATAAACATGTACACTTCGGGTGTTTAACTGGGGTTTGGCGAAAATTGAGAAAAAAGGGGGAGGCTGAGTAACAGGCAGGGGTAGAGATGCACAAAAATTGGATCGGGCAAGATTCGGATTGTTTCCTATGCTTCTTCTGATAGTTTCCTTGCTTCCTAAATTTTCTGTATTTCTTGAAGCTTTTGACAAACATAGCAAACATCTCCATCATGTCAGAGTCTGAAGAATTATCAGAGTTTACATCAGAGTTTGCCTCAAACTCTGATTCACTGCTATCTTGGAGTACTATTTCTTTCCCTTTCCTTGTTGAAGCCTTAAGTACCTTTTCCTTTGGTTCTTCAATTTTTGCTTCAACATTCAAAGCAATAGGTCTTGCCTTGTTACTCTTTCTGTTTCTTCTTTGCTGTAACTCCAGATCATGAGTTTTCAATTTGCCATAAACTTCATTTAAGGACATCTCATCCAAATCAGCCCTGTCTCTAATCAAGGATGTCTGCAGATCCCATTCTTCTGGAAGAGCCCTCAGAAATTTGGTGTTTGAATCTTCATTGTCATATACTTTATCCACCAAAGCCAAGTTGTTCAACAGAGTTAGAAATCTGTCATAGATATCTGTGAGGGACTCATTCTGCTTAGCCTCAAAGTATTCATACTCTTGGATTAGAACAGATCTTCTATTTTTCTTTATCTCCTTGGTTCCTTGACATTGAACCTCCAGTGCATCCCAGATTTCTTTGGCAGTTTTGCAAGCTATTACCCTGTTAGACATTACAGAGTCAAGACTGTTATGCAGAATATTTCTTACCTTTGCATCTTTCAAGACTTCCTGTTTTTCTTCATTAGTCCATTCTTTCTTGTCCTTCAGGGTGTAATACTTAGGGATTTGTCTTCCTTCCACAATTGTAGAAGGCACCAGTTTGGTTGGTAGGTACTGACCTGTATGGATTCTATCTAAGTAATCAGGATCAGTTGTTTCTAAGAACATCATCATCTTCACCCTCCATGTAGGGTATTCAGCCTTCTTCAATATTGGAATTCTGATGCTCTCATACTTGCTTCCAGACATGATTATTTGATCTTTTGAGTTGAAATTTACTGCCTGCTCTGATACCAATTGTTTCCCAGAATAATCAATCTATTACAGAAGGGGGGTTGAATGTAATAGTGCCTGTAAATCGATTATGAACACAAGTATGTTGAATGGAATACTGTTTTGTATTAATAATGAACTTGAATACAAAACTCTCTCAAGATATAAAGTTCTTAAGAGCTGCTAGGTTACAAGATATTGCTTTTATATAAATTCTTAATTCGATATTGAATTATAACCTATCTTTGTGTTTATATAGACACAGCTACAAATACAATTACAAAACAGATTATGATAAGAATAGATTTAATAAGGTAATTAGACTTGCACTTGAATTCCTTCTTACTATCCAAATCAGACTCTGATTTGTCTGTTTCCTTTTCTAATAAACTCTGTCGGTTGATAATCTCTGATAGAGCATTCTCTGTTAGAGTAAACTCTGATCGAGTATTCTCTGATAGAGTAAACTCTGACCGACAGCTTCCTTAATTTTCCCTTTCCTTCCCATAGCATATCTGCAATAAATTTGTTTTGATCTTCGAAGACTTTCCTTTAAACTAGCTGTTTGAATCAACCGAATACTCATCTCCTTTAAGCTTCGAGAAGTCAGGCTGTGAGCTAATCAATCGAGTACTTGTGAGACTTCTCGATTGGTAAATATCCGTTGATGACTTCTCGATCAATAAATATCCGTTGATGACTATATATCCGTTGATGAGTTCTCGATCAGGAAATATATGTTGTCGACTTCTCGATTGATAAATATCAGTTGATGACTTGAGTTCTCGATTGATAAATATCAGTTGATGACTTGAGTTCTCGATTGATAAATATCAGTTGATGACTTGAGTTCTCGATCGATGACTTCTCGATTGGCTTTATCAGTCGATGGCTTATTATCAGTTGATGACTTATCGATCGATATTTATCAGTCGATTGCTTCTTGCAGATAGATATCCGTTGATTGATTCTTGCAGATAGACTGTGCTAAATCCTGTTCTAGTATTTTGTACATCATCAAATTATTATATTCCTAACAATCTCCCCCTATTTATGCTTTATAAACAATGAAGCATAAATCAAGATTTGATGATGTCAAAACTAAAAAATGAAATAATTAATCTAGAACAGTATAAAATAATCATTTCTTATTTGTTTCTCCTGGAGGAATCACCTTTCTTGAATCACTTTTCTTCTCCCCCTTTTTGACATCATCACCACCTGTGACAACCAAAAGAATCTGTGCTAAGACTGTGGAGAAAGTGAACTGTGCTGCAACTACTGAATCAACCTTTGTGGTTAAGTCAGAGACTGTTGTTTGGAGAGAAGCTTGAGTGGTAGTAATATCAGCAATAGCATCCTTGAAAGCTACTTCTGTGAATAAGTGAAGGGAGTGAATTCTGTCAAACAACAAAAATGAATTTTCATCCATCCCCTGCTTCAACTCATTGGACCAACTCTGTGGAAAATCTTGATCCCAATAAGTAAAGCTAGGTTCAGGATACCCTAATCTCTCATCCTCACAGTGGGGTTGGGCACCCACTCTCTCATTCTCACTCAGGCTTCTCTACAGCCGTATCTACCTCTCCTTTTGCCTGGACCAGTGCCAGCCTCTCAATTATTATTATTATTATTTTTTTCACTCAATTTGGAAGGTGCACTCAAAAATCTTACAGAAGAAGGGTTGAGAGAAGAATTATGTGCTACAATACCTGAACCTCCTTGATGGAGGGGAAACCCTTCAAATGTCTGAAGGCTAGGGGTTTCCACCAAGGGGTGAGCAGCAACAGAGTCTGAACCCTTACAATCATCTTCTTTCTTTTCAGAGTCTGTTGGCTCCAGTATTCCAGTCTCAGGGTCTACTCTAGACTTTGACTGCTTCAGTATGACTTCATTAGAAACCAGAGTCTGAGTGTCACCATATTTGACTGTTGGTGCATGAGACTCCCCCTCAAGGTGGATAGACTCTGATAGAATAGATTTGGAAATTTCTTCATGAGCATCAATCAGAGTTTGTCCTCCCATATCATTGGGATTCTCATCAACTTTTTGGTGAGTTGTCAAGGAGGGCCTAACAGCATACTCCCCTGCCCCACTATCACCCAACCTCTGACTAGGTGGTTCTTGTGTGGGTGAGGCAGACTGAGCATCTTTATCACTAGTCACCACTGGTGCACTAGTCCCATCCTCCAACTACCTTGCACTACCTGCTACCTCCTGTGGTTCTTCCATAGTCAATGCATCCAAGTGTTTATTTAGAAAAGTCCTTGCATGGATGACATTAATGGCCTGGGAAAGAGTCATGTTAAAGGAGTCCTGCAGTTCCCTTGCAATCTTCTAATAATATGAGCCCTTGAGTTGATCCAATCTACCTTCATAGGTTGTATAGATGTATTCGTTGGCCACCTTTCCTACAATGTGGACTAGAAAGTCAACCACCTGTCTTGACAGAGGTTGAACATGAGAAATCCATTAAATGGCTGTCCTGTAGGTAATTTCATTATCCCAAATTGCTTCATAGTCAAAAACTGGTTGCTCAATCTCAGTTTCCAACTCGGCAACATACTCTGATTCCCTCCTTATGTGGACCTTAAGCCTTTTAGGCTTCTTTGAAATTTGCTGTTCAGAGTCTGGTACACCTAGTGCTTTGAGAACTTCATTTGTCTTGCCTTCTATGAGCCCAGCTGCTTGTACTTGTAATGAAGAGTTGAATAGGTAGCTGTATAGATTTTTGACCACATCCTGTGCAGACATTTGTAGCTCCTGTTCCATTCTCTTCCTTAGGGCTTCATAGGTTGTAAGAAAATCCAAGACTTGAGATTTAGTCTGATATTGCCCTGGATCTTCAACTGATTCCACCAAAGGATATAGGAATAGCAGTACCTCATCACTTGGAATAATGATCTCATCAATTAGAGTTGAGGCTGCATCCAATGGCATTCCTTCCCGAAATGTGTCATGATCAGAGTCTAAAGGCAGTCTAGACTCTGACTCAACATTAGACTCTGGTTCAGGTGTTTTCTTGATTTCAGAGTCTGGCTCTGCAGGAGCTTTGAGAGCATCTATTTTCTGCAAAACAGGGTTAGTAATAATAACAGGCTTGTGTGTGTTTGCAGAATAAGCCTTCCTTAACCTTCTGTACTTCTTAGCAAAAGATTTCTCAGGAGACTCAATATGAGAATCCTGAGGTGCTTCCCTAGGTTTTTCAGAGTCTGTAGCCTTTTGAGAGTCTACAGACTTGGCTTGAAAGTTAGATTCAGGTGCATCATTACTTTCCTTTAACAAAGAAAGTCCTTCAATAACCTGTCTCTCTAGAGGGTTGAGCTTCTCATCACTTTGCTCATCTATAAGCCTAGTTTGTACCAATCTCCTTCTTTTTGCAACTGGTGCCTTTTGAGAGACACCAGAGGTTGGTTTTCTAGATAGTGATTTCTTAGATTGTTTAGTGGGAGGTGATTTGGCTACTTGGGTAGGTGCAGGGGGATTCTCCAAAACTTGTTCCTGCACCATTTCACCAAAAAAAAATGAAGCATTGTAGATAGAAGGTTTGTAGGTGGAGAGTTTTACCTGAATTACCTGTTGATATGTCATGGCAGGTAGACTCTTCTTCTTGTCATCAATTCTCTTAATGTCAGAGAATATCCTTCTTTGCTGTTTGTATTCCCCATACTCTGACATATACTCTAAGTGTCTGAAACTTGCTAAGTTGAGCCACTTGTCACCATCCCTAATTCAGAAACCAGTCTGTTAAATGTTGCTTCAGGCAAAGGCTTGGTGAATATATCTGCTAATTGTTGATCTGTAGGAACAAAATGTAATTCAATTGTGCCTTCCTCCACATGTTCCCTTATGAAGTGATATCTGATACTGATGTGCTTTGTTAGAGAATGTTGAACTGGATTTCCTGTCATTGCAATAGCACTTTGGTTATCACAATAAATAGGAATATTTGAAAATTTCAAACCATAGTCTAGCAATTGATTTCTCATCCATAAGATCTGTGCACAGCAGCTTCCAGCAGCAATATATTCAGCCTCTGCTGTTGATGTTGAAATCGATTTCTGTTTCTTGCTTTGCCATGACACAAGTCTTCCACCTAAAAATTGACAACTGCCACTTGTGCTTTTCCTGTCAATCTTGCATCCTGCAAAGTCAGCATCTGAATAGCCTATTAATTTGAAATCAGATTCTCTAGGATACCATAAGCCAAGATTAGCAGTGCTCTTGAGATATCTGAAAATCCTTTTCACAGCAATCAAATGAGGTGCTCTTGGATTTGCTTGAAATCTAGCACATAGACATGTGGCAAACATGATGTCTGGTCTACTTGCAGTCAAATAAAGTAGAGAACCAATCATTCCTCTGTATGCAGTAATATTAACAGGTTCTCCAGTGTCTTGATCAAGTTTTGTTGCAGTAGCCATGGGAGTTGTAGCAGATGCAGAATCTTGCATTTGAAATTTAGTGAGTAGATTCTTTGTATATTTGGACTGATTAATGAAAATGCCTTCCTCAGTCTGTTTCACTTGTAAACCTAGAAAATAACTCAATTCTCCCATCATGCTCATTTGATACCTGGACTGCATTAACTTTGAAAATCTTTCACAGAGTTTCTCATTAGTGGAACCAAATATAATATCATCAACATATATTTGAACCAATAATAAATCCTTACCTTGAGTTCTGTAAAACAAGGTTTTATCAATTGTTCCTCTAGTGAAACCATTTTCAAGTAAGAATAGAGCCAGAGTTTCATACCAGGCCCTTGGTGCTTGCTTTAGTCCATATAGAGCTTTATCCAGTCTGTAGACATGACTTGGATATTTTGTATTGACAAAGCCAGGTGGTTGTTCAACATAGACTTCTTCTTCAAGTTCACCATTTAAAAATGCACTTTTAACATCCATCTGGTAGACCTTGAATTTCTTATGAGCAGCATAAGCAAGAAAAATTCTGATTGCCTCAAGTCTAGCTACAGGTACATAGGTTTCATCATAATGAATCCCCTCCTATTGAGAATAACCTTTGGCTACCAGTCTTGCCTTGTTTCTTGTAATTATTCCATCAGAGTCTGTCTTGTTCCTGAATACCCATTTTGTGCCAACAATAGATCTGTTCTTTGGCCTTGGGACTAGGGTCCAAACTTCATTCCTTTCAAACTCATTCAATTCTTCCTGCATTGCAGTAATCCAATCTGCATCTTTCAAAGCATCTTCAACCTTCTTTGGTTCTGTTTGTGAAAGAAAACTATGAAATAACCATTCATTTTGAGTAGCTTTTCTTGTTTTTATTCCACTTTCCAGATCACCTATAATTAAATCAGGTGTGTGATCTTTGGTCCATTTCCTTGGATGTGGAAAGTTCCTTGAACTAGATGCTCCCCCATGATCTGTGCCTTCATAGAATGATCCTCCTGTAAATGATGATCCTCCCCCTGAAGATGTGTTTCCATCAGTATTTGATGTCTCAGAGTTTATGTACTCAGAGTTTGAATTATCAGAGATTGAGGTATCAGTGTTTGTGGTCTCAGAGTTTGAATGATCAGAGTTTAGGGTTTCAGAGTTTGTGTTGTTCAGAGTTTGGTCAGACTCTGATATTTCAATAGTTGAATCTCCAATATTAGTATTTGATTGATGTTGCTCCCCCTCAACATGTGCAGTTTCTTCAATTTCTATTTCAATCATTTCTGAATCAGAGTTTAAAGAATCAGAGTTTGCTTCTCCAGGATTTGGTTGATCAGTGTTTATCTCGTTAGAGTTTATTTTCTGCAGTTCATTCTCAAATCTCAGAGTTTCATGTGCATCTTTATCATGTAACCCATCTATCTTCCCTTCATCAAAGGAGACATTAATTGATTCCATGACTGTCCTTGTCCTTAAGTTGAATACTTTGAATGCCCTTGAAGAGGTTTTAGAAGTTGTTGCATATCCAATAAAAATTCCTTCATCTGCTTTAAGTTCAAACTTCTTCAATTGTTCAGGATGTGTTTTGAGAATAAAACACTTGCATCCAAAGATGTGAAAGTACTTGACATTTGGCTTTCTTCCTTTCAAAGATTCATATGGAGTCATTCCATGTTTGTTTATTAAAGAACAATTCTGAGTGATGCATGCAGTGTTCACAGCTTCTGCCCAAAAATAAGTAGGTAGTTTTGCTCCTTCTAGCATTGTTCTGGCAGCTTCTATTAAAGTTCTGTTCTTTCTTTCAACTACACCATTTTGTTGAGGTGTGCCAGGTGCTGAGAATTGTTGAGTAATACCTTTTGTTGAGCAGAATTCCTCCATTGTTGAGTTCTTAAACTCTGTTCCATTGTCACTCCTTAAATTCTTTACTTTGTGAGTTGATCCATTTTCAATCATTGCAATATGATCAATGATTGTTTCTGCAGTTTCATCCTTCTTGTGCAAAAAGTACACCCAAGTAAATCTAGTGAAATCATCAACTATTACCAGAGTGTATTTCTTCTTTCCAATGGACATGATGTTAACTGGACCAAATAAGTCAAGATGCAATAGATGAAAAGGTTGATCAATAGAGTTTTCAGTTTTGCTCTTGAAAGATGTCTTCCTTTGTTTGGCCTTTTGACATGAATCACAGAGTCCATCAGGATGAAATTGAACTTTTGGAAGACCTCTAACTAGGTCCTTCTTCACTAACTCATTAATGTTTCCAAAGTTCAAGTGACACAACTTTTTGTGCCAATTCCAGCTTTCCATTGGTGATGCCTTTCTAAGTAGACAGGTTAAGGGACCATTAGAATTAACATCCAAGCTAGCTTCAAATAGGTTATTATGTCTGTGGCCAATAAGAACTACTTTTCCATTCTTCTTGCTTTTCACTTCACAATGAGTTCCATGAAATTCCACAGAGAAACTTCTGTCTGTCATTTGACTCACACTGAGCAGATTATGTTTGAGTCCTTCAACCAGAGCTACTTTTTCAATGATGACATTTCCAATCACAATGTTGCCATATCCCAGTGTTCGTCCTATGTTGCCATCTCCATAAGATACTGCTGGGCCAGCCTTCTCCTCAAACTCTGAAAGCAGGGATTTATTTCCAGTCATATGTGCAGAACATCCACTATCAATCACTATAATGTTCTTTCTGTTTCTCTGCAATCAGTAAATGCAATTTAATTAGTAGTTATGGGGACCCAAACTAGTTTGGGTCCTTTCTTTGAAAACTTGTTAACTTTTGCAGCAGAAGTCCTTTTGTCAGAGTTTGTGTTAACAGAGTTTACATGATCAGAGTTTGCATTCACAGATTTTGTACTGTCAGAGTTTACACTCCTTTTATCAGACTTTATCACATATATTTGCTTGACAGTATGTTTTGGAGAATTACTTATTCGAGGCTGTGGTTTGTAAGAATTGTAATACAAATTATGATAATCTTTGCATGTATAAATGGTATGCCATAAACTACCACAATGAAAACAGGGATTGTTTCTTGTTTGTTTTCTAGCCTCAAACCTAGGTCTTTCAGGTTCTTTCTTTTTCTTTTGTTTGCAGTCAATAGCAAGGTGATTAGAATTACCACAAGTAAAACAGGTTTTCCTAGGAGCATCAGGGATATTCATGTAATTATTCTCCTTAGTAATTCCTACTTTACCATTCCTATTTCTTTTCACCTTTTTAGATTTCTTAGTGACTGCCTTCAACTTTTCTTTAAGTTGCTTCTGAGAAAGTAACCCTACATTCACCTTTTTAGAGTCTAGCACACTATTGTTTTTAGAGCATTCAGGGAGAGTTTTCTTATTATCACTAGCTCTAACAAACTTCACAGGTTCACTCAATGTTCCTTTTGTGTGTGAATTAGTGTGAATTTCTTTATCAGATTCATAACCTAGGGCAGATGTCCAATTCTTTTCAGAAAGCATTTGTTGGACCTTCTTACCAGAGTTTGTCCAAACTCTGAAGGTCTCTTTTTCCTTAGCTATCTCAGATTTCAAATATGTGACTTGTATTTCCAACTGAGTTTGCATGTGTATAGCATTCTCACAGTCTTTCTTAAAGCTAAGCATGTGTACAAGTTCAGTTTCAAGAAAGTCATTCCTAGCATTCAGAGTTTGTATTTCAGATTTTAATCTTTCATTCTCAAGAGACTGTGACTTAAAGCTAACATGCAAATTTCTAAGAAAAGACTTTAATTCATGAATATCTTCAGTATCAAAATTGAAAACAGAGTTTGGTACCTTGTCAGAGTTTAAGATGGGAGAATCAGAGTTTGCCATGAGAGCATAATTAGTTTCTTCTTCAGAGTCTGAGGAGTCCATCCAATCTTTCTTTGATGTGATGAGAGCTTTCCCAGATTCCTTGCTTCTGCACTCAGTAGCAAAATGTCCCATCTTGTTGCACTTGTAACACTTGACTTTTGATTTATCAAGAGTTTTTGATTTTCCATCTCTATCTTCTCTTCTTCTGAATCTGTCTTTCTTGTCTGACTCACTATGCTTCTTCTGATAGTTTCCTTGCTTCCTAAATTTTCTGTATTTCTTGAAGCTTTTGACAAACATAGCAAACATCTCCATCATGTCAGAGTCTGAAGAATTATCAGAGTTTACATCAGAGTTTGCCTCAAACTCTGATTCACTGCTATCTTGGAGTACTACTTCTTTCCCTTTCCTTGTTGAAGCCTTAAGCACCTTTTCCTTTAGTTCTTCAATTTTTGCTTCAACATTCAAAGCAATAGGTCTTGCCTTGTTACTCTTTCTGTTTCTTCTTTGCTGTAACTCCAGATCATGAGTTTTCAATTTGCCATAAACTTCATTTAAGGACATCTCATCCAAATCAGCCCTGTCTCTAATCAAGGATGTCTGCAGATCCCATTCTTCTGGAAGAGCCCTCAGAAATTTGGTGTTTGAATCTTCATTGTCATATACTTTATCCACCAAAGCCAAGTTGTTCAACAGAGTTAAAAATCTGTCATAGATATCTGTGAGGGACTCATTCTGCTTAGCCTCAAAGTATTCATACTCTTGGATTAGAACAGATCTTCTATTATTCTTTATCTCCTTGGTTCCTTGACATTGAACCTCCAGTGCATCCCAGATTTCTTTGGCAGTTTTGCAAGCTATTACCCTGTTAGACATTACAGAGTCAAGACTGTTATGCAGAATATTTCTTACCTTTGCATCTTTCAAGACTTCCTGTTTTTCTTCATTAGTCCATTCTTTCTTGTCCTTCAGGGTGTAATACTTAGGGATTTGTCTTCCTTCCACAATTGTAGAAGGCACCAGTTTGGTTGGTAGGTACTGACCTGTATGGATTCTATCTAAGTAATCAGGATCAGTTGTTTCTAAGAACATCATCATCTTCACCCTCCATGTAGGGTATTCAGCCTTCTTCAATATTGGAATTCTGATGCTCTCATACTTGCTTCCAGACATGATTATTTGATCTTTTGAGTTGAAATTTACTGCCTGCTCTGATACCAATTGTTTCCCAGAATAATCAATCTATTACAGAAGGGGGGTTGAATGTAATAGTGCCTGTAAATCGATTATGAACACAAGTATGTTGAATGGAATACTGTTTTGTATTAATAATGAACTTGAATACAAAACTCTCTCAAGATATAAAGTTCTTAAGAGCTGCTAGGTTACAAGATATTGCTTTTATATAAATTCTTAATTCGATATTGAATTATAACCTATCTCTGTGTTTATATAGACACAGCTACAAATACAATTACAAAACAGATTATGATAAGAATAGATTTAATAAGGTAATTAGACTTGCACTTGAATTCCTTCTTACTATCCAAATCAGACTCTGATTTGTCTGTTTCCTTTTCTGATAAACTCTGTCGGTTGATAATCTCTGATAGAGCATTCTCTGTTAGAGTAAACTCTGATCGAGTATTCTCTGATAGAGTAAACTCTGACCGACAGCCTCCTTAATTTTCTCTTTCCTTCCCATAGCATATCTGCAATAAATTTGTTTTGATCTTCGAAGACTTTCCTTTAAACTAGCTGTTTGAATCAACCGAATACTCATCTCCTTTAAGCTTCGAGAAGTCAGGCTGTGAGCTAATCAATCGAGTACTTGTGAGACTTCTCGATTGGTAAATATCCGTTGATGACTTCTCGATCAATAAATATCCGTTGATGACTATATATCCGTTGATGAGTTCTCGATCAGGAAATATATGTTGTCGAGTTCTCGATTGATAAATATCAGTTGATGACTTGAGTTCTCGATTGATAAATATCAGTTGATGACTTGAGTTCTCGATTGATAAATATCAGTTGATGACTTGAGTTCTCGATCGATGACTTCTCGATTGGCTTTATCAGTCGATGGCTTATTATCAGTTGATGACTTATCGATCGATATTTATCAGTCGATTGCTTCTTGCAGATAGATATCCGTTGATTGATTCTTGCAAATAGACTGTGCTAAATCCTGTTCTAGTATTTTGTACATCATCAAATTATTATATTCCTAACAATCTCCCCCTATTTATGCTTTATAAACAATGAAGCATAAATCAAGATTTGATGATGCCAAAACTAAAAAATGAAATAATTAATCTAGAACAGTATAAAATAATCATTTCTTATTTGTTTCTCCTGGAGGAATCACCTTTCTTGAATCACTTTTCTTCTCCCCCTTTTTGACATCATCACCACCTATGACAACCAAAAGAATCTGTGCTAAGACTGTGGAGAAAGTGAACTGTGTTGCAACTACTGAATCAACCTTTGTGGTTAAGTCAGAGACTGTTGTTTGGAGAGAAGCTTGAGTGGTAGTAATATCAGCAATAGCATCCTTGAAAGCTACTTCTGTGAATAAGTGAAGGGAGTGAATTCTGTCAAACAACAAAAATGAATTTTCATCCATCCCCTGCTTCAACTCATTGGACCAACTATGTGGAAAATCTTGATCCCAATAAGTAAAGCTAGGTTCAGGATACCCTAATCTCTCATCCTCACAGTGGGGTTGGGCACCCACTCTCTCATTCTTACTCAGGCTTCTCTACAGCCGTATCTACCTCTCCTTTTGCCTGGACCAGTGCCAGCCTCTCAATTATTATTATTATTATTTTTTTCACTCAATTTGGAAGGTGCACTCAAAAATCCTACAGAAGAGGGGTTGAGAGAAGAATTATGTGCTACAATACCTGAACCTCCTTGATGGAGGGGAAACCCTTCAAATGTCTGAAGGCTAGGGGTTTCCACCAAGGGGTGAGCAGCAACAGAGTCTGAACCCTTACAATCATCTTCTTTCTTTTCAGAGTCTGTTGGCTCTAGTATTCCAGTCTCAGGGTCTACTCTAGACTTTGACTGCTTCAGTATGACTTCATTAGAAACCAGAGTCTGAGTGTCACCATCTTTGACTGTTGGTGCATGAGACTCCCCCTCAAGGTGGTTCTTGTCCTCTGACTAGGTGGAAATTTCTTCATGAGCATCAATCAGAGTTTGTCCTCCCATATCATTGGGGTTCTCATCAGCTTTTTGGTGAGTTGTCAAGGAGGGCCTAACAGCATACTCCCCTGCCCCACTATCACCCAACCTCTGACTAGGTGGTTCTTGTGTGGGTGAGGCAGACTGAGCATCTTTATCACTAGTCACCACTGGTGCACTAGTCCCATCCTCCAACTACCTTGCACTACCTGCTACCTCCTGTGGTTCTTCCATAGTCAATGCATCCAAGTGTTTATTTAGAAAAGTCCTTGCATGGATGACATTAATGGCCTGGGAAAGAGTCATGTTAAAGGAGTCCTGCAGTTCCCTTGCAATCTTCTAATAATATGAGCCCTTGAGTTGATCCAATCTACCTTCATAGGTTGTATAGATGTATTCGTTGGCCACCTTTCCTACAATGTGGACTAGAAAGTCAACCACCTGTCGTGACAGAGGTTGAACATGAGAAATCCATTAAATGGCTGTCCTGTAGGTAATTTCATTATCCCAAATTGCTTCATAGTCAAAAACTGGTTGCTCAATCTCAGTTTCCAACTCGGCAACATACTCTGATTCCCTCCTTATGTGGACCTTAAGCCTTTTAGGCTTCTTTGAAATTTGCTGTTCAGAGTCTGGCACACCTAGTGCTTTGAGAACTTCATTTGTCTTGCCTTCTATTAGCCCAGCTGCTTGTACTTGTAATGAAGAGTTGAATAGGTAGCTGTATAGATTTTTGACCACATCCTGTGCAGACATTTGTAGCTCCTGTTCCATTCTCTTCCTTAGGGCTTCATAGGTTGTAAGAAAATCCAAGACTTGAGATTTAGTCTGATATTGCCCTGGATCTTCAACTGATTCCACCAAAGGATATAGGAATAGCAGTACCTCATCACTTGGAATAATGATCTCATCAATTAGACTTGAGGCTGCATCCAATGGCATTCCTTCCTGAAATGTGTCATGATCAGAGTCTAAAGGCAGTCTAGACTCTGACTCAACATTAGACTCTGGTTCAGGTGTTTTCTTGATTTCAGAGTCTGACTCTGCAGGAGCTTTGGGAGCATCTGTTTTCTGTAAAACAGGGTTAGTAATAATAACAGGCTTGTGTGTGTGTGCAGAATAAGCCTTCCTTAACCTTCTGTACTTCTTAGCAAAAGATTTCTCAGGAGACTCAATATGAGAATCCTGAGGTGCTTCCCTAGGTTTTTCAGAGTCTGTAGCCTTTTGAGAGTCTACAGACTTGGCTTGAAAGTTAGATTCAGGTGCATCATTACTTTCCTTTAACAAAGAAAGTCCTTCCCATAGCATATCTGCAATAAATTTGTTTTGATAGAGTAAACTCTGACCGACAGCTTCCTTAATTTTCCCTTTCCTTCCCATAGCATATCTGCAATAAATTTGTTTTGATCTTCGAAGACTTTCCTTTAAACTAGCTGTTTGAATCAATCGAATACTCATCTCCTTTAAGCTTCGAGAAGTCAGGCTGTGAGCTAATCAATCGAGTACTTGTGAGACTTCTCGATTGGTAAATATCCGTTGATGACTATATATCCGTTGATGAGTTCTCGATCAGGAAATATATGTTGTCGAGTTCTCGATTGATAAATATCAGTTGATGACTTGAGTTCTCGATTGATAAATATCAGTTGATGACTTGAGTTCTCGATTGATAAATATCAGTTGATGACTTGAGTTCTCGATCGATGACTTCTCGATTGGCTTTATCAGTCGATGGCTTATTATCAGTTGATGACTTATCGATCGATATTTATCAGTCGATTGCTTCTTGCAGATAGATATCCGTTGATTGATTCTTGCAGATAGACTGTGCTAAATCCTGTTCTAGTATTTTGTACATCATCAAATTATTATATTCCTAACAATATATATAAGATTTTTTTAACTTTTATAAAATCAAAAATATATTTAAAAAATAATTTTATACCGCATTTTATCTTTAAATAATTTTAAATAATATAAAAATATTTTATTATTTTTAAAAATTAAAAATAATAACTTTATAAAATATTTAAACATTTCAAATATTCAAAAATATAAAAATAATAAATTTTTAATATTTAAATAATGTACTCAAATAGAATTTGGTACATATAAAATACCAAATATGTTTATAAAATCCCGAAACAAATTTAAATTAATAATTTAATAAAATGAAAAAATTTCCTAACTAAAATAAAATTATAAAATTCCCAAATTATTCAGCAATTCAAAAATTAAACTTTTATTAGATAATTTCACAATTCAAAAATAAAAAAGAAATTCACCCGAAGGAAAATACCGACTCAAGATACAAACCTGATCAATAAAATAATATAAATTTTTTAAACTGAATTCAGCCTCACTAAACCGAAAATAATTTTTTTAAAATAATAATAAAAATATGGAAAGACATCCAACTAGAATAAAATATAAAAATTTTATTCCTCTTCTTTTGAGAAAAATCAATAAAATATTTAAATAATAAAAATAAATTTTAAAAAATATCTGGGTTCTCACATGTTGTCTATTTATTTGAGCACGCTGCTTTATTGTTCAAAGTTTTGGAAATTGTATTACTTTATATTTCTCTTATCAAGAACAATAAGTAGAGATTCATACTTGAATTTCAGATTGTATCACATTTAAATCTAATAAAATATTAGATTGAAAGTTAATGATTATTTTTTGATTTTATAATTCCGCACTTGTATTGCAACCAACTAATAACTTTGCTACACAACTTGTTCACTCACTGTTTCAAAACAAATCTTGTATAAGAAAATTGAAAAAGTAGTGACTTATACATTCAGCCCCCCCTTCACTGCATAAGTATGAGTCTCATTTCTAACAAGTAGAATTTATCAAATATTCTGAAAATAAAAAATAAAAAAAATTATATCAATAAATTAAAATTTTATTTATTATATAAATATTGCATCTTAATTACTAAATATAATTATTAGGAATAATGTAGTTTGATGATAACATTAGTCTTAGAATCATAAATTTGATTTTAACTGTTGTAACTAATCAACGGATATGAGAGTTATAAATATTCATTGATTAGGTAGTCATTTATCAGTTGAAGGCAATTGTAATCAACTGATAAATTGGTTTCTAACAGTTGATCTAGAACACTTTGTATTATCAGTTGATTGTATCAATTGATGAATGTGTAATAAATTAATCAACTGATGTTTAATTGCTTCGATTGATAGCTCATCAACGGATATGAAGGATGGCTGACCAAATGTAAATATTCTAAGTCAGAATTCTCAAATATGAAGTGATCAACAGATAATGAAGTCAATGGATGTGAACCAATGGATCTTCATCAACGGATAAGCATATCAAAGCAATCAACGGATAAAAACAAACGATGGATAAGGGGATCGATGGATATTCAAATATCTATTGATATATCAATTGATCAATGGATAAGCAAAGATGCATTGATTGATAAGCTTCACAGATATTATCAATTGATCAAGATTTTGTAAAATGGTTGAAGACAAGAGGATGGAATCTTTGCAGTAGTCTAGATCAATGGAAGACAGTCTGTGTCAGAACTGTGAAGAATTTCAAGAAACACAGTCTTCAAGGAAAAGAATATGACAAGAACTTTTCCAGAAAGAGGCCAAGGCTTATGAAGACTGTAAAAGAAATTACATTATATTTTAATGTAAATATTATAAAATGTAATTTGTTCTTTATCAGTCGATAGAAATAGTTTTGTAGAAAAATGTACTACTATATATATTAGTGTAGTACATTGTAACAAGAAGTAAGTTGAACACTCACAAGTAAGAAAGCATCTGAGAAGATAGGAAATATTGTAAGTACTTTCTGTGTTCTTCATATATTCTTGTAAGTAGCTTGCTTTTTATACCAAGATTATTTGAAAGCAAATTAATTTATTAGTGGAAAAATCAATCCACTAGTAATTTTTAAACACTACTTTATATTGTTTTAATTTCTGTTCTTCTTTTTTTTATCTATGTTAAATTTTCAAACACTCTATCAACTAAATACAAACTCAATTAATCTACAAGAATTTAGAAAAAGTTTTTGAGTTTGTATGCATCCCCCCTTCTACAAACTCATTGTTAGTGCAAGGGCAAAAACAATTAGTATCAGAGCCTACCTTTCAACACATAGAAAGTTGAGATCTCTGCACATCAATAATGGGTCATGAAGACACACTGAGTGAAGATTCCAATACTTTCACTGGAACGACAAAATGCACTTGAATATGCTATCTCTTGACACTTCTTATGTTCATTGCATAGAGAAGGGTCCACATGTACCTATGGAAATAGTTACAAGTGTAAATGCAGATGACACTCAAGCCCCAGATAAAATTATTCTAAAAGTTGTGACTGAATAGACAGACGAGGATGATAAGGAAGTGCACAAGGACAAAAAAGTCATGAATATTCTGTTTAATAGTCTTGACAAAGATATATTTGACAATGCCATTAACTGCACAACTTCTAAAGAAGTTTGGGACACTCTTCAAATTCTATGTGAAGGCACAAAACAAGTAAGAAAGAACAAGATGCAACTCTTGATTAAAAAATATGAGGCCTTTCACTTTAAGGGTGGTGAGTCAATTAATGATACATATAGCAGGTTTCAAAAGCTGTTGAATGAGCTAAAGCTATATGGAAGAGTGTATACTATTGAGGACACCAATCTCAAATTCTTGAGGTCCTTTCCTAAAAAATGGAAATCAATGACTGTTTCCATAAGGCAATCTCTAGATTTCAAAGACTACACTCTTGAAAAGTTGTTGGAATTCTAAAAACCTATGAGTTGGAACTACATCAAGATGAAGAAATAGAGAAAAACTAAAGGAAGGACAAAGCTGTAGCCTTGCTGGTAAATGAAAAGTAAGTTGCAAAGCCCTGTGAAGATGTTGTTGTTGAAGAAGGAAGAAAGATGGGTCATGAAAAAGCTATGAGTAACAGTTGGAATGAAGAATCCAAAACTAGCAAAAGAAAGGCAATAGTTGAGGATGATGATTCATGTACTCATGAAGATATTGATGAGATAGATGAGCATCTAGCTATTCTCTCAAGAAAATTCTCAAAACTTAAATTCAAAAGAAATCCAATGCAAAGGCCTGGATCCCAATTGAGCAAAGAGGGTTAGCAAAATAGAAATCTTGTTAACAGAACCCAATTTAAATGCTTTAACTATAGATTGGATGGTCACTTTTCTAATGAATGTAGAAAGCCAAAGCTTGAGAAGAAATCAAAGGTCAATGATGGTATTGATTACAAGAAAAATTACTTTGATTTGCTAAAATAGAAAGAAAATGCTTTTTTCACAAAAGAAAAGGACTGAGATCCTGATGATTATTCTAAAGAGGAAGAATTTATCAATCTTGCACTTATGGCCAACCATGATGATCAGGAAGCTAGTTCCTCTAGCAATCAGGTAATTTCCACAAATCTATCTGAGTTGTCTAAAGATGAATGCAATACAACTATCACTGAAATGACAAATGAGCTGTATAATTTGCATGTAACTCTTAATTCCTTGAATAAAGAAAACATTAAACTCAAGAACTCCATGAAATCTCTAACTAAAAGAAACACATATCTAGAGTGTGAGCTAGTGCAAATGGACAAACTCAAGATAGAGAACAAAGATGCTAGAAAAGAATTATTTCAGTGTAAAAAGACGATAGAATTGTTGAAAGAACAATTAGAAGAAGAATTAAAAAATATTGACAAATGGAATAGATCTAGTAAAACTAGCAAAAAGATGAATGAGATTTATGGATCAAAGTCTTTCACCATGTTATTTAAATCTCTTGAGAAATTAGCTATCGATGATAATCAATCAATAGATGAGGAGTAGTTGATTGCTAATCCTGTATCAAATGATAAGGATTATCCATCAAAATGTTGAGTCAACGGATAAACATCCATCAATTGAGAAACCATCAATTGCTAAAACTTATGTTTTAAAAACCAAGCTTAACAGACATTTTACATTTGTTGAAGAAGGCTGCTCCTCTAAACCTATGAACAAGGTTGATAAGGAAAATGTAGGGTACTTATCTAAGAATCAACTAAAGGAAAAATTAGAAAAGATAAAACCTGAAATTAAACCAATTGAGAAAAAGAAAAAGAACAGGAATGGTAAGGTATGTGTTAACAAGCATAGTAACTACACACCTGCATGTATGCTCCTAGAAATGTATGTGTCAAATATGGTAACAAAAATCATCTATCTGTGCATTGTAAAACTAAAATGTCTGTCACACTTAATATGTCTACCATGCCTGCAAATTCTGTATTTCCTCAATTAGTTGCACCTCATGCTATTCATTCTCAATATGCATCTATGCGTTACATGTTTAATCCATACCTTGCATATACAAACATGAATATGCATGCTATGCGCTGGAACTTAAATGTCAACATTCATGCATCTAATATTGATAATCATGCAAGCATGAATAATCCAAGCATTAGTACTAAGAATCCTGAAGTAAAGAAACCAACACCTAAGGTTAAAGTGGAGTTAAAACCACCTAAACCAAAATTTGGTGTCAAAACCTGTATCTTTAGGATACCAAATTCCAAGATTTGGTGTACCCTTCACATATCTAAATATACGTTTAACAGCTATAAGATGAGATTCTCTAGGGTCAGATTGAAACCTTGCAAATAAGCATGTTGCAAACATTATATCAGGTCTACTAGCAGTTAGATATAATAATGAGCCTATCATACCTCTGTAGCTTGTGATGTCAACTTTCTTACCAGTTTTATCTTTGTCAAGATTGGTGGCTGTTGGCATTGGGGGTTTTGCCCGTGAAGAATCTTCTAGACTATACTTTCTCAAAAGATCCCTTATGTACTTTGATTGGCAAATTAAAATTCCATCTTCCTTTTGTTTTACTTACAATCCTAGGAAGAATGACAATTCAACCATCATGCTCATTTCATACATACTCTGCATTAACTTAGCAAATCTCTTGCACAAGTTTTCATTAGTAGAACCAAATATAATATCGTCAACAAAAACTTGAACAAATATCATATCTTTATCATGCAATTTATAAAAGAGATTTTTATCTATGACACCTCTAATAAAACTATTTTCAAGTAAAAACTTAGAGAGAGTGTTATACCATGTCCTCGGTATTTGCTTGAGTCCATAGAGAGCTTTGAATAGAAAATACACAAAATCAGCAAACTTTGGATTTTCAAAGCAAGGGGGTTGTTCCACATATACTTCATCTTCTAAATCTCCATTCAGAAATGGACTCTTCACATCCATTTGATAGACTTTGAAATCGGAATGTGCTGCGAATGCCAGAAATAGCCTGATGGCTTCAAGTCTTGCAACTGGTGCGTAGGTCTCATCATAACCAGTTCTCTCTTCCTGGGAGTAACCCTTTGCCACCAGTCTAGCTTTTTTCCTTGTAACAATGCCATCACCATCTAACTTATTCCTGTATACCCATGCATCTTAAAGACAACAACTAATAAGAAAGGACCCAAGGCGCACAAATTGGATACCAAAATCAACTTGATTTTTTTGGATGTGTGCAGGAAAAAAGAAAGAATCTTTGGTACTTGTACAGTGGGTGTTCAAGGCACATAACTGGAGAAAAATCCTAGCTCATACAGTTTAAGGATAGAGCTGGCCTTGGAGTGACTTTTGGAGATGACAACAAGGGTTACACCATGGGTTATGACTTGATTTCTAAAGGCAATGTCATCATAAAACCTGTTGCATTAGTTGATGGCTTAAGACACAAATTTTTAAGCATTAACCAACTTCATGACAATGGAAATAATGTATGCTTTACAACAGAAGCATGCACAATTTCAAACAAGAATGATGGAAGCCTGGTAATGACTGAGAATGGAAGAGGAAATGTGTATATAGTTGACTTCAACTCAACAAATGCGGATTCAATGACTTGTCTCTTTTCAAAAGTAAGTACAGATGAGAGTTGGCTATGGCATAAAAAATTAGCTCACTTAAATTTTAAAGCAATAAATCAACTGGTCAAGAAAGGACAAGTTAGAGGGATACCACATATGGAATTTGTCAAGGATGGACTCTGTGATGCCTGTCAAAAGGGAAAACAAAGGAAAACATCATACAAGTCAAAACAGGAGACATCAATTGATAAACCACTTGAACTATTGTGGGTACATTTTAATACATAAATCACTAAGTCATTGAAGACCCTTTTGTTCTGCACCCACGGCTCCATTGACTCCAAAGCATCTGTTACTTCATACTTTCCAATAACATGACTAATAAACAACATAATAAATCTTGCAAAGTATATATGATTATTTCTAGAAGATTTATTATCTAATTTGGCAATTACCTCATTTAGGAGTAGATTGCTAATATCAAAGTATTTATCAAATAGGATACTATAAGGAATTTGCTGCATACTAGTTGTAATAGCATCAAAATTACTTATTTATCCAGAAAATACCTTGATTATAGCATCAAAGAAATAGCTTCATTCTTTCTTAAGATGTTTCCTACCAACCTCTCATAGATTAGTTTCAGGGACAACATAATTAATAGAAACTAACATATATGTAATCTCATTATCCTTAGACATGGCATCACAGTTATTAGTAGGTATATTTAAGCATTCATGAATAGTAGCACTGGTTAGAGTATACATGTTACCTCTACATGTGTATGATACCTATTTCTAATCTTGTGAGACCTCTGCAGATTTCTAGAATTCTTCTGCAAGTTTACACACAATTGTTGGTGCCTCCTTCAATGCTTTAGATAATTTGCAGTCATTGAGAAACCTCATTAATGGATGGAAATCATCAGGAGCATCTGAGGTTGTGATGAAGGCCATGAAGTTATTTTGTTCATACACATACCCTGTAGATGAAGTGAGCTTCTTTTGTGGTGCCATTTGTGTTCTTGAAGAGAGATTTGAAGTAGAAAACTTGAAAAAATTGAGTTAATCGCCTTTAGGGTTCTTCAGAAAAAATAGTAGAATAATTGATAGCAAAAAAAACAAGTGATAGATAATAGAAATTAGGTCTCGTTATTTATATTTTAGAGAATAAAATGACTAACGGTTTCCAAATCAATTATTTTTACTAGTTGATTGAAAAGAAAAGTAACCGTTGAAAGAATATAAAAAGAATTATATTTCCTTAAGTAGCAATCGACTTTATACATACAATGGTGTATGTACTTGTCGATGGATAAAATAAGGTATCAACATTTATAGTGATCAATGAATGTTAGAAACGGTTAAAATTCTATTAGCATCGATGTGTAATTACATCCATCGATAACAAATGAACTATCGATCGAAAAGTAACTGAAAGAGTAATTACTTATCAACAGAGAACAATCCATCGATAGATAGTTTTTTTATCAATTGATAAAATTTTATCCATTGATAGCTGAAAATATCCATTTATGTTTAATATATGCATCATTTGATTATTTGTAGAATCAATAGATAAACATAAAGAATGGCTATAGATTTACTAATAAATTTAAGTACATAACTTGCTAGACATTTTGGAAGAAATTAAGTAAAATTGAGCATACCTAACTCCCAGACCAATCTATTAAAATAGATTCATCTAGAGTTTTGGTAAAAATGTCTGCAAGTTGTCTTTCACTATGGACAAAAACGTAATTCAACTATACCATTCATAACATGTTCAATGTGCTTGGTTCTGGAATGTTGAACAAGATTCTCAGTTATGGCAATAGCACTTATGTTATCACAGAAAATAGGAATCTTGTTCATATTGAAACCATAGTTAAATAATTAATTCCTCATCTATAATATTTGTGAACAACAACTTCCAGCATCAATGTACTCAGCTTCTGCAATTGAAGTTGATACCGAGTGTTGTTTCTTGCTAAACCATGACACATGCTTGTTTCTAGAAATTGACAGGCGCATGTTGTACTTTTCCTGTCTATTTTGGAACCTGCATAATCTGCATTTGAATACCCTATTAGATCAAAACCTGCAGAGTCTCTAGGGTACCAAATACCTAAATTTGGTATGCCCTTGAAATACCTGAAAATTCTCTTAATGACTACTAAATGAGATTCTCTAGGGTCAGCCTGAAATCTAGCACATAGACATGTAGCAAACATTATATGTGGCCGACTTGCAGTTAAATATGAAACTGAGTCTACAATGCCTCTATAACTTGAAATATCCACTATAACTTCCTTAGTATTCAATTCAAGTTTAGTGGCAGTGGTCTTGGGAGTTTTAGTAGAGGAACATTCACTTAAATCAAATTTCTTTAATAAATTATGAATGTACTTTGTTTGATTTATAAAAATGGCATCCTTAACTTGTTGGACTTACAAACCACAAAAATATGTAAGTTTTCCCATCATGCTCATTTCATATTTACTTTGCATTAATTTAGCAAACCTTTTATAAAGTTTCTCATCAGTTGAGCCAAATATAATATCATCTACATAGATTTGAACAAGTATAATTGAGCCATTAATATTTCTATGAAATAAAGTTTTATCAACAGTACCTCTTGTTAAGTAATTCTCAATGAGAAACTGAGATAGATTGTCATACCAGCCCCTTGGTGCTTGTTTCAAACCATAAGGTGTCTTGAGTAGATAGTAGGCAAAGTCGGGGAGATTTGAATCTTCAAAACAAGGTGGTTGTTCCACATAAGCTTCTTCTTCTAACTCTCCATTCAAGAATGCACTTTTCACATCTATCTAGTAGACTTTGAAATTGACATGTGCAGCATAGGCTAGGAAAATTTTGATTGTTTCCAACCTTGCAACATGTGCAAAAGTCTCATCAAAATTAATACCTTCTTCTAGTGAATAACCCTTTACCTTGCTTTATTTCTAGTCACTGTACCAGTTTCATCCATCTTGTTCCTGAACACTCATTTTGTACCAATTATTGATCTGTCCTTTGGTTTGGGTACCAACTTCCATATTTTATTTCTTTCAAATTGATGGAGTTCCTCCTGCATAGCCAATACCTAATCAAGGTCCTTCAAAGCATTTTCAATCAATTTTGGTTCTTCTTGATATAGGAAGCTGCTATACAGACACTCATTATGAGTAGCACAGGTTCTTCCTGAAATCATTATATTTCTATACGAGAATTAATATACTTTGATAACATTAAAAGTTACATTTGACCGGGTGATGATAAAAGTGAACATTGGGTATATTATGAATCGTATGAGAAATATAAATGATCTAGATATGATTTAATCCTCCTAATTTTAAGAGTGATATTATTGGCCTCTTATTTGAGTGAGACTATGAAATGTACGGTCGTGCTCAAATGTTGATTTGATTTTAATATTCTATTCATCGATCAAGAAAATAAAGATTAAATTATGAAGAGGATGACACAAGACATGCCTTGAGTTTAATCTATAATATCAAGATTAAAGGTATTATATTACATGGAACATTATTCACTAAAGGCTTAATTGAATCACACATTTTATTATTATTACTTAGGTAGCAATGATGTGTTATTAGATACCGCTTATTGTTTAGAATTTTAATTAGATATTAAAATTGTTGCCGACATAATAATAACCGACAGGGTCACACACAAAGAACGCTTGAAGAAGAAATAATTTAAATTATGAATTTAAATTAAATAAGTAATTTATTTTATTTATGATATTAATTAAGTATGACTTAATTAATTATATAAATAGAATAAATGAATTACTTAAACTAATTCTAAAATTAGTAATTAATTAATTAAGTGAGACTTAATTAAATAATTTGAAATTTTATTTTCGCATGAATCATGCAGAGGGTTTCGATTTATATTACGTTTTGTATTTATTTTTCACATTTTTTCGCTGCGGTTTTGCCACGAAACCCTTCAATGACATCAGATCTACTTGCGAAACGTTTTAATTCGTTATATGTTTAAGAGTTTTTCGATGTTTGTAAAAATGTATATGATATTCCATGTCTATATGTTGATATATATGTTTTATATGATTTTGAATATATGATATTCATGTGATGTATAATCATGTGATGATTGTGTGTATTTATATATGTATATGATACATGTTTGTTCTTATTATAAGAATCGTATTCGATACGAATTCTGAAATGGCTGTTGTAGATTTTTTGAAATCTGTGTCCAGTATCTGATTTTCACAAACGATATGTGTTTTCTGACTGAAATCGTGTCACTGAGCAATATTGACAAAATTAGATTGGCGTCTATAAGCCATTCGATGTCGTTACAGGTCCCAAAACGGCGATTTATTATTTTCTAAAAATTATTTGATTTTTTGAAATTTTCAAATTTGTTATATATGATTATATGATGTGTTTATATAATCTGAGATATATTATAAGTGTTATGTGATAGCATAGTGGATGGTTCTGGCCTAAAGACCCATAAGATAGTCGTTTTGATTTATGATTTTGGTTTCTAAATATGACTTGCATATCGTTTATTCATTGTAATTTAATTATCTCGAATGTAACTCGAGTTCTGAAATGGTTATGTGATAGAATAGTTTTGTTTCAATATTTAATGTAATTATCAATGAAGACTTGCAAGCAAGGAGGCAATCCAAAGGGGATGATGGAGCAATGAAGAAAGAAGACATGTAATATATAGTATTTTTTAAACCATCATAGACTAACCTTGATATTTTCATTAGCTTGGAAAGATCACATAGGATGAGGCCATAACCAAACACGTTTAATTTACACACATTACATATATGTATATGATTGTATATATTGGTATGTATGTGTAGATATAATCGAGACTGCATACTTAATATTGATTAATCATGTATGTATTAGATACGACGCCCATGCTATGCCTGCTTAAGAAAGATAAAATCTGTAACGATTCAAGATTTTAAAATTGTACAAACGATCATGAGATTCTTCTGTTTTTGAAACACGATATTAAATATGAATTTTCTTTTTCTGATATAGGGAGATTTTGTCAAAAGCGGATTATTAGTTTAATTCGTTAGGAAGTCGGTTTTTAAGAGAGACCGTTTGTGACTTCTCTGACGACCTGGAAATCAATCCATTGACGAATACTGAAATGAATTATTTGATCCAGGAAAAATTGAGAATCTCTTTATGATGGGATCATGATCGTTCATATAAACAATAAAATCCCTAATAAATACATATTAAATTAATCAGATGCCTTCCAATATTTTATACTCATCAAGATCTAGATTGAGAATGAGTGGGTTTGCCAAAGCAAGGTGCTCTTATCAATCATGAGAAGGCGTGATAAGTAAGTGTACTTAGTTTGTTAAAATGTTGGGTCTAACTTAACTAAATCATCATAATAGGATTGTGGGTTTAGAGGCATAGAGTTTGGTGAGATTTATTCGATAAATATGTACAAAGGGTTGTTCCACAAAACTTTCCAAGAGTTATATTTGATATAATCGATAAATGTTGTCTACCTAAATAGTCATGTTTTGGATGTATTAGCCAACACTATCTTAAAACATGGATGAAATATGGATCTTGGCTCACTAGAAAGATTTAAAGAAATGTTTTTTTTAAATTAATAGTCAGGGCTATTGATTTGAAGAAAATAGTGAGAGAGATATATTATGAATGTATATGATAATCACTTAAACATAATTAATATTAAATCTGCAATCATGTTTTTTTTATATACTTTAATATTGTGGATATCAAATGATAAACACAAATAAATTCTCTATGCGATGAGTTATTGAGAAAGACAAGTTGACGATAACAAATTTCCTCGACTGACATAGGAGCTTGAGGATTGTCCTCGGGTACCACAATGTTATTCAAATCTCTTTCCCTGCTCTTAAAACTGAGAATGTAACATGTGCAAATGATAGTGCTTATTGAAAGCAAATTGATGATGCGACTGATGTTTCATGTCTCATGCTTGCAACAATGAGTGCTGAGCTTAAGAAGCAACACGAGCATATAGATGCTTATGAGACGATTGAGCACAAGATATATTTGACAATAAAAGGGAAATATACACTTACAAGTAGGGAGAGTGAGACCCGATTACACCACATGTTCTAAAGATCATAGGGTATAATGAGTACCATGACATTTTGGGTTTCCAGATTGGTTTGGAGACTCAGCTAGATTTGATCTTACAATATTTGGACAACAAATATTCTTAGTTTGTTATGAACAAAAAAATAAATAAGATTGGTGAAACACCCATTAAGTTACTAAGCGTGTTAAGAATAGCTGAAAGCATCATGATAAATGCATGAACTACTACTATATTGATGGTAAACATAAGGAATGCAAAAGGGAAAGGAAAATGGAAAGGCAAGGAGAAGATTTGATCTAGTTCCTTTGTCAAACCTAAGTCTAATTCCAAAACAGGCTCTAAACTCTGAATGAGGTGTTGACAAAGAAGCCGATTGTCACTTTTGTGGAAAATCGGGAGACTGAAAATTAAATTGTCATGCTTATTTGGAAGATCAGAAGAAAATGATCAGTAAGGGTCAAGATTTGTGTATCGGGTTGGAATTGGAGTAAATGTAGATGTTCTAGTTAGAGGAACTCGTTACTTAACTTTTGGCCTACAAGGCAAATTTAGAACTTGATAATTGTTATAACGTGCCTATAATTGGCAGACACATTATATCAGTTTCTTGTTTGAACAAGAAAGGCTTTTTCATTTTAATTAAATAACAATAGTTGCTTATTCTATTTCGGTGATGAGGCTTATAATGTTGCACAACTAGTTAACAATTTATATGTTCTAAAGTGACTCAAATCAAACATTATCTTTGGCACTGTTATTGAGGCCATATTAATGAGAAACACATTTCCAGAATACATAAGGATACATTCTTGGATAAGTTTGATTATGAATTATACAAAAAGATACGAATCTTGGTTTATTTGGCAAAATGACTAAAGCTTCTTTTACCGGACATGGTGAAAGGGTCACTGAATGGGTATGACTTATACATAGTGATGTATGTGGACATATGTGTATGATGACAAAAGGTAGCTTTTATTAACTTCATAAAATTTACTAATTATTTTAGTAGATATAGATATATGTATCTTTTGAAAAACAAATCCGAATCATTTAAAAATGGGACTATTAAGATGAAGTAGAGAATATCAAAGAAAAGGTTTTTTGATAGGAGAGATCACACCTTATTGGACATGGTGCGATCAATGTTGAGTCAAGGAATCTTCCAATTAGTTTCTAGGATTATACTATAAAACGGCTCCATATACACTTAACTGTGTTCCAACTAAAACGGTTCAAAAGACTCCTTATGAGATATGGACTGAGAAACGTCACAACATGTCATTTATGAAAATTTGGGGATGTGAGACATTTGTGAAACGTCTAACTTCTAATAAGCTAGGACCTAAATCAGATAAATGTAACTTTGTGGGATACCCAATTGAAACAAAAGGTTATTCTTTCTATAATCCTTTCGAGAACAAAGTGTTTGTTGCTCGAACTATAGTGTTCCTTGAAAGAGTAATGCTTTCTAAGAAAGGCAGTGAGAGGATAATAGATCTCGATGAAGTTCGAGACCCACATGATAACATTGAACTAATGGAGGAACTTGAGCAGAATGTACAAGAAAATAATACTGCTTAAGAAACACAGATTGTTCGTAGGTCTAGTAGGATTCTCCATGAGCCCGAGAGATATTATGGATTTCTATTGACTCAAGATGGTAATGTGATGATTGTGGACGAAGATGAGCTTCTCACATACCAAGACGTTATGAACACTTCAGATTCTAAGAAATGGATGGATGCCATGAAATCTGAGATGGAATCCATGTATACTAATCAAGTATGGACTTTGGTTGATCCACTTGAAGGGGTAAAACCTATAGGGTGCAAATGGGTTTTCAAGAAGAAGACTAACATGGATGGTAAAGTACAGACCTATAAGGCACGATTGGTGCCAAAAGGTTTCAAGCAAATTCATGGTATTGACTATGATGAGACCTTTTCACTAGTGGATATGGTCAAGTCCATCAGGATTTTACTTGTTATAGCTGCTTACTATGACTATGAAATCTGGCAAATGGATGTCAAAACTGCTTTCTTAAATGGGAGCCTTGAAGAAGATGTGCATGTGTACATG
Organism: Oenanthe sinensis; assembly: GCA_028671895.1. Taxonomy (NCBI): domain Eukaryota; kingdom Viridiplantae; phylum Streptophyta; class Magnoliopsida; order Apiales; family Apiaceae; genus Oenanthe; species Oenanthe sinensis. The sequence continues at coordinate 4,135,802 of CM053809.1, read as the reverse complement.
ACACAACCTGAGGGTTTTATTGATCCAAATGATGATGAAAATGTATGTAAGTTGCGTCGATCCATTTATGGATTGAGACAAGTCTCGAGGAGATGGAACATTCATTTTGATGAAACAGTCAAAAAAAGTTTGGCTTTATTCAGAATGAAGATGAAACTTGTATTTACAAGAAGTTTAGTGAGAGCCATGTGGCATTCATAGTATTATATGTTGATGATATATTACTAATAGGGAATGACATTCCTTCTCTACAGACTGTGGAGACTTGGTTGAGAAATAATTTCTCAATGAAAGACTTAAGCGATGCGACCTATATATTAGGGATCGGGATCTATAGAGATAGATCAAGGAGATTGATCAGTCTAAGTCAGAGTATATACATTGACAAAGTTTTGCATCGATTTTGAATGCAAAGAGGCTAAAATGGATATGTCCCAATGTCTCCTGGGATAGTGATCTCAAAATAAAATTTGTCCTAAATCATTGGATGAAAAGGATTGTATGAGTAAAGTTTCATATGCTTCGGTAATTGGTTCTATAATGTATGATATGATATGTACTTAGTTTGATGTCTCATAAGCCTTAAGCATGACGAGCAAGTACCAGTCTAATCCATGTGATGGTCATTGGATGGGAGTCAAGAATATTCTTATGTACATAAAGAGGACTAAAGGTTTATTCTTGTTATATGGATGAGATGTGAAGATAGTTGTAAGAGGTTTTAGTGATGCTAATTTCTAGGTAGACAACGATAATTTAATATTTTTGTCTAGCTTTGTGTTTTATCTATTTAAATTAAGATGTTGTATGTTGGAATGGTTCACAACAGAGACAATTGTTGATTCTACAATAGAGCCTGAGTATATTGATGCTTGCGAAGCAACCAAGGAGGCTGTTTGGACATGTACTTAGGAGATATCACCTAATTAATGAGATTAATGATCAAGGAGATATACATATATGTAAAGTGCATACTAATAATAATATTGCAGACCCACTGAAAAAGGATTTGTCACAGCAGAAGCATGAAAGTCACACTAGTTCCATGAGTATCAGATACTTGGGTAATTAGCTCTAGTGAAAGTGGGAGATTGTTAGTAATTGTGCCCTAGAGACAATACTTTTATATTTTAAGGAGAATATTTTATTATTAAGGACTATGTTTTATTGATTATTATTTATTTATTATGTTTTAATTACTGCGTAATAAATTGAAAGCATACTAAATGTCCTTGGCATTTTGATACGTATTATATATCTTTAAGTATGTGACTTAAAACTGAGATTATATGAATAGTATCTTATTCCAAAAACTCCCTAGTCGAGTATTATTATTCTAGGAAAATAATAATGCACAAAGACTAGTATGTTTGTTGATAGATGACCACATCTCATCGGTCATAGGTATGGTGACACTAAAGTCAAGAACAAAAGTGCATGTCTCAATTCATGACACTAGAATGACCCACCGTGAGATTCTACATGTTAAATAAGTGTCATAAGTAATTCTCACTGTGATAATGGTGTAATGGTCCTTAGACCTGAAATAATTATATTTCTATACGAGAATTACTATACTTTGATTACATTAAAAGTTACCTTTGACCAGGAGATGATAAAAGTAGACATTGGGTATATTATGAATCGTATGAAAAATATGAATGATCTAGATGAGATTTAATCCTCCTAATTTTAGGAGTGATATTATTGGCCTCTTGTTTGAGTGAGACTATGAAATGCACGGCCATGCTCAAATGTTAATTTCATTTTAATAGTCTACTCATCGATCAAGAAAATAAAGATTAAATTATGAAGAGGATGACACGAGACATGCCTTGTGTTTCATCTAAAATATCAAGATTAAAGAGATTATATTACATGGAACATTATTCACGAAAGATTTAATTGAATCACTGATTTTAAAATTATTACTTGGGTAGCAATGATGTATTACTAGATGCCGCTCATTGTTTAAAATTTTAATTAGATATTAAAATTATTATCAACATAATAATAACCTATAGGGTCACACACAAAGAACGCTTGAAGGAGAAATAATTTAAATTATGAATTTAAATTAAATAAGTAATTTATTTTATTTATGATATTAATTAAGTATGACTTAATTAATTATATAAATAGAATAAATGAATTACTTAAACTAATTCCAAAATTATTAATTAATTAATTAATTAAATGAGACTTAATTAAATAATTTAGAATTTCGGATTAGTATTAATTAGAATTGGATTATAATTAGAAAATTTATTCCTCTCTCTCTATATAATCTCTTTATGGGCTGATTTAATAATAGGATATATATAAATCTCTAGCCGTTTTAAGAAAAGAGGAAGATAGAGAGACAAGCAGTTTTCGGGTGCTAGTATACATCACTATTTCATGAAAAGTGTTCGTGTGGATACCGTAAAGCGTAAATTGCGAGAGCGGGATACGTGGTGATTAAACAAGGTTTGGACCTCCATTAATCTTCCATTAATGAACTGTTAAAGTTTTAAGGTATTTGTTCTTTATCTCCGAATTAAAACTTTTGTTTTTACATGGATCATGCGGAGGTTTTCGATTTATATTACATTTTGTATTTATTTTTTACGTTTTTCCACTACGTTTGTGCCTCGAAACCCTTCACCATTTTCTCTGTGGTGGAAAATTTGATCTAGAAGAAGAGGATTCATTCTCATTGATGGTGTACTCAAATTGATTTGAATTTGAAGATTGATTTTGAAACCCCCCTGAGTTGGATATCCATGATGCAGAGTGTTGATTATCCAATGAGGGATTATCAGTTTATACATTATCAGTCGATGGATGTCTGTCAAGTGATAAATTATCCATTAAAGGTATAACCTCAACTGATGTTGGATTCCTGACCACATGTTAGTTGGATCAGCTTCTTTATCACTACTTTCATTCACACCACTAGATTCATTCTCAAATTGCAGTATGTTATGATTCCTTTCTTCAAATAAACCTTGAATCATTTTATCATCAAAGACTACATGTTAAGATTCCATTACAATGTATAGTCTAAGATTATAAACTCTGTAGGCTTTACTTGATAGTCCATACCCAACAAATATTACTTTATCAGCATTGGCTTCAAACTTTTATTTGTTGTCCCTCAAACAATGTCAATATTTGTAGAAGGGGGGTTGAATACAAATATTAAAACTTTTTACTTACTTTAAAATTTTTATTCTTTTTCTTTAGTGTTTGAGAAGTATTGGATATTGAACTTGATATCAAAATTGAAAACATAAAAATTAAACTTGAACAAAGATATAAAAATTACTAATGGCTTGTTTAATCCACCAGTGAATTGATTTGCTCAATTAATCTAGGTTCTATGACCCAGCTACTTTTACAAGGATAGAAGTGAATCAACTAATCTTACAATTGCTTGAAAGCTAGAACAGTTGATTCTTAAAATATATTCTATCTGGCTTACTTCTATCTATGCTACCACTCTTGTTTATATATCACAGGAGTGTTTACAATTTTCAGAATAGAATAAAACAATAAAATCTATTCTAGGAAAGTTGCTTCAACTATCTTTCCAGCTTGTCTTTAACTATTTTGAGTAAGTTCTCCATCATAGAAAAGACAACTTCAATTGAGTCGTCACAGTCAAAGTTGACTGTCTTCCATAGCTGTACTTTAGTCTGCAAGATTCCTGACAATTTGTCATTTGTAACTTTCACTATCAATTGATAATTTATTGTTAAACATATCAATTGATTCTTCCTTGCTTCCTTCAACTGATGTCTTCCTTCGATTGATCTTGATATCCATCGATCGATAATAGCAGTTGATATATCGATTGATTAGTGTTATCAATTGATATATCAATCGATGGGTCTTCACATCAGTTGATGGTCTCCAATCCTTGACTTGTAATCAATTGATCTTTCACCCATTGATTCTTCAATATCAATTGATCATCATTCACTTATATATTTTTCATGTCTTCAAAGTATTTACAATTTTAACAGTCTAAAACATACATCAATTGATGTTCTATGTCAATTGACTCCAGTATCAATTGATGATTATATAACTATCAATTGATCTAGCCTTATCGATAGACAAAGACTAATTACAACATTGTTTCATTAATAAATATCTAAATACAGTTTATTACTACAGAAATTCAACGGATAAATGGTTTCTTAATCAATTAATATTTATAGACTCATATCAATTGATTAGTTACAACATTTTAAATTTCTATGACTCTAAGGCTAAGTTACAATCAAGACTAATTCCTAACAATCTCCCCCTATTTATGTCTATGAGACTAACAGTAATAAATTTACTTGATGATAAAAAAAACCCAAACAAATAATTAATCAACATGCTAGAATCATGAAATTAAAAGAACTTTTAAAGTACTGAGGAAATTCCAATTTTCAGAAATACTAGTTGATGAACATTTGTGAATTCTTCAACCAACTCCATTCTTTGTCCAACTTCTTTTATATCCTCCCAATAATCCTTTCATCTCTTCTTCTTTCTCTTGGCTTCATTTTCCTTTAATTGCCTCATGAAAGAACCCCTCAAGATTTTCTCATCCCTGTCACTATCTCCAAGCTGCCTCATTAGATATTGAATATCTCTATCAGTGATTTTATCCAAGTATTTGCATATGTCAAAAGGCTTTTGTTTCCCTTCAAGATCAGTGTAAACCATCATGTAGATAGGTTCTAACATCACTTTCTTTAAATTTGACTTCTAAATGCCAATAGGTGGATCCTGATCTACCTCTGCAGTTGCTCTCCTTAGCTTGGTCAATTGATGCAAAATTTCTTGAGTTATGGTCTTGTTGAGATTGAATTTTTTATTGAGTAGAGGGTTAATTGTCTTCAAGGTGTCATAGCTTTGCTTCATGATTATCTCCATTGGATACACCACCTTAGTACCACCTTCATATTCCAATTTCATTGATTCCTCATGTTTTGAAGTTGCAGGAAGTATTCTGCAGGCTATTAACCCTTTTTCACTAATTACTAGTATTCCCTCCATTATGTATCCTTCCAGTTGTATTTCCTCCTCAACTCCACCTTGTGTCTTCTTTTCTTCATTTTGTGACTCCTTAGTCTTCTTGTTAGCCATTGCAATTAGTATTTTTGGATTGGTTTCACTGGTAGATCGTTCATTTCCTTATTCAACAGTGGATTTCTTAATTGTCTCCATCATCCACTATTGCTCCACATGCCTTGTTAATTCTCCATCACTTTTATCCCTTCTAGCAGCTTCTTTTATTCCATACACAATTGCACCACCCATTAATTTCTCACCAGTTGGCATTTTCTTCTTTTTCTTCCCATATTCTATCATAATGACCTTGCCCTTCTTTTTCTCCTCTAGTGAGCTTCCTTGACTTCCTTGAATAGATTTTTCAATGTTTTCCTTGCTTTTCTTAGAAGCTTCTTGTGCTTTTTGATTGACATCCTTGACCTGAGAAATGTACTCATCCAAGTTTGCTGATTCAGCTGCTTCGGTCACCAATTCTGTCATCTCCTTTAGCTATTCCAATTTCATCTTTTATTTCTCAATTATTCTTTGAGTTTCTTCCTCCCTTGCAATCCTTCTAGCCTCCAATTCATCTTCAAATTTATTGGTTTCCAATTTTCTTCTTTCCATTTCTTTACTAGTGTGTTTGGGTAGTGGAATTGGATTCTTGATTTTCTTTTTACCACCATCTTTCTTTACATCATCTCTCTTGCTATTTCCAGCTTTCTTGTTCTCCCCCTTTTTGTTAGCATCAAGTGATTGAATATTAGGTATTAAGTCTAGAAATGTTTGCATAATAGCAACATGATTGCCCTGACCTTGAATCATTTGTTCTAGCTTAGGTTCCGTGGAAGAAACTCTTTTCTCCAAATCCAAAATGGCCCTTGAGTCTTTTTTCATTTTCTCATTGATGTTATACATGGTGCCATGTGGTAGCTTCTCATCCAATCTTCTTTTCAAAGTTTCCTTGAAAGATGTGACAGGGTTTTTAAAACCCATTAGCTCTTGCTTCACTCTTGTTAATGTCATTTTATTAATATTCAATTGCTTCTTATAGTAATTTACAATCTTACTGTGAAGTGGATCCTTAATTTCTGTCTCCATCATAGCACTTCTTTAGTGAGAAATGATTTCATTTTCAGAATCTCCAATTGACACTTAAGTGGCACTCATCTTCAAAATCATCATAAAGATCACCAGGAGTTAGGTAAGATATATCAACAGCATTGGCTATACTTTCCTTGAAATTCCTGGTCCTTTGCTCAGTATGTTCCAAACCAAGAATTTGTTCTACATCGATGTTTGATGAAGTGGCCAACCCTTGATATCTGGGATTTGGATGAACAAAGTTTGCAGGGTCTAGCTCACTAGCATCAACCTCTTCTTCAATTTCAGCATCCACCAATACTTCATGCTCCTTCACTACACCACTCCCACTAGCTTCATTTGAATCCCTTACCCCCTGTCTCTAGTACCTCCTCACCATCATTCATTAGTTCCAACTCCAATTCTTTTGCAAAAGCTAAAATTTTCCTGTCACGCTCACTCATCTCTCTATTTTGCATCAAGATCTCATCCTGGAAACTCAACTCTCCCTCACTCGTTTGATTTACACCTTCTAAGGTGGAACACATAATTGTTTCACTCACATTCCTAGAAGAAATATGAATATTCTTACTCAGACCCTCTCCTTTTGCCAGGCTGCAATCTTGCCTCTTACTTATCTCACTCAATCCTAAAATAGTTTTGGCAACAACAATTGATTAATGATCAATTGATGTCACATGAGTATCAGTTGATGATTTTATTGGGATATCCATCGATTGAGGCATACCAATTGATTGATGTTAAATATCGATCGATGACTTATCTGTCGATGGCTGATTAGCAAATGATTAGCAATATGTGCATTCCCTTGTGCTATTCTTGGTTTCTTCTTCTTCCTTTCATAGGTTTGAGGGGTTTTGGCTTGAGTGACCCAACCCTTGTTCAATGCCCTTGGTTGAGGGCTCTTTTCAATATTGACACCCTATTGAGAGGATGCTAATAGAGATGAGTTTGAATCCTTTTCAACATCCACAGCTTTTTGAGAAACTGTAGTATAGCTTGGCTAGTTGGACACAACCTAACACACCTTATACTTTTGGGTTCTTTAATGTTCCCCAATTCCCTCACCAGTAGCAACCTCTTTCACACGCCCTTCTTGTTGTTTTCTTTTCTTTGTTTTTACAACAACAGGCTTTTGGTAGCCTGTTAGGAAGACTTCTTAGATTTGGGTTTTGAAATTGGTTGTGTGGCTGGGGTAGGATGGTTGGGGTCATTACTAGCACTCTACATAGCAATAGAAGGCAAAAAAACTTTAGATTGAGAAGAGGAAAATAAGGTTGAGAGATATAACTTAACAAATGATGGATAAATCAATTACATATCACTGTGAAGATTGATTCTCACCAAGTCTTTAAAAACCCTTTTGTTTTGGACCCAACAGTCCAGGGTTTCAGTTTCCCTTTTAATCTTAATATCTTTGATAAAATGGTTAATAATAAGCATAATAAATATGTTTAGATCTATCTTTTTTACTACCAAACTTTGCAGTAATTTCATTTAAAACTAAGGTAGTCATATTATGATATCTTTCAAACAAAATACTGTAAGCAATATGTTGCAATCTAGTGGTCATGGCATCAAAATTACTAATTTTACCACTAAAGAATCTGATTACAGAATTAAGGAAATATAACCATTCTCTCTCCTAAGATGCCTTCTAACTACATTACCTAAATTAACATCAGGATTCACATAATTAACATATATAAGTATATTTCAAATATCAGTGTCTGTTGGTGCATTATCAGTGTTATTAGCAGGCAATTCTAAACATTCATTCAAAACAATAGTGGTAAGAGTATACTTGTCTCCTTTGCAGTTGAATGTGATGCTTGAGAAATCATCTACAACTTTAGAACTGGTCCATAATTCTTCCACCAAATTGAAAACAATTTTTGGTGCCTCCTTCAAAGATTTCTTGACTTTGAAATCCTCAAGAAACTTCATGATAGGATGGAATTCTTTTGGTGCTTCATCCACAACCGTGCAGGCTGCAAAGTTCTTCAACTCATAGTAGAAGCCAGCTCAAGATACTTTCTTTGATAAAAATGCAGATTCCATTGAACTTTGAATGAATGTTAGTAGACAAATAACTTGAAAAGATTTTAGAGAGCAAGAGTCACAGAGAGAATGTTAGGGTTAAGTTCGTAGAGAGAAAGAAAGTTTGAGAAAATGCAAGTAAAGATAAAAATATATTTTAATCTCACTATTTATATTTTTGAGAATTAACTGATTACTCAATCAATTTCTTTCCCTGAATAGAACTTAATTGATCATTATTATATAAAAAGAGAAATAACAGAGTTACTAATTTTGGTAGTCGACTATTATAATTACAAAGTTGTAAGTATAATTCGATTGAAAAAATTAGTAATCAACGAATAGATTTGTTATAGGTCGATTGATGACATAAATCCTAAAACTTCCATGTCATCGACTAATAAAATTTATCCATTGGCAGGTAACATTATACATCGATAAACAAATATATCATCAATTGATAAATTTATCTATCGATAGATGAAAATATCCATTGATAAATAAAATATCTATCAATTGATTATTGAAAAATCAATAGATACACATAATCAATGGCTATAACAAAATAAAATTAAGAGAGTAACTTGACAAACATTTTGAGAAATTAAACATAATTAAGCATACCTAAATCATAGACCAATCTATTAAAAGTATATTCATCTAGTGGTTTGATAAAAATGTCTGTAAGTTATCTTTAACTAGGGACAAAATATAATTCAATAATACCAATTATTACATGTTCCCTAATGAAGTGATACCTTATGCCTATGTGCTTAGTTCTAGAGTGTTGAACTGGATTTTCAGTTATGACAATTGCACTTGTGTTGTCGCAGAATATTGGAATTTTTCTTAGACTAAATCTATAATCAAAGATTTGATTCCTCATCCATAGCACTTGTGCACAACATCTCTCTACAACAATATAGTCAGCTTCTAATGTGGATGTTGATATTGAATTTTACTTTTTACTAAACCATGATACAAGTTTGTTTCCTAGAAATTAACGTGTGCCAGTTGTGCTTTTTCTATCAATTCTGCAACCTGCATAGTCTACATTTGAATAACCAATTATATCAAATCCAGAGTCTCTAGGATACCAAATATCAAGGTTTGGTGTTCCCTTGAGATATTTGAATTGTTAGGAATCTACATGTAATTTTATGATAACTTTAATCTTAGAATCATAGAAATTTTAATTTGATATAAATATCAATTGATCAGGAAACCATTTATTAGTTGAAGTGTTTATCTGAATCAACTGATAATTTGGAAAGTAGCATAGGTGTACTTAGTCTATTTCAATAGATAAGGTGTAAATCAATTGACATTATTCCCATCAATTGATGTTAGAATCAATTGATATAAATCATCAACTGATGTGTAACTTAGACTGTCAAATTGTAATTATTTGAAAACATGAAATTATATAAGTGAAGGATGATCAGTTGATATTGAAACATCGATGGATAGAAGATTAGTCGAAGAAACCAATTCAAGTATTGAAGACCATCAATTGATGTGAAGACCCATCGATTGATAACATCTATCAATAGATAAGTCACTATTTATCAGTCGATGGATATAAAGATCAATCGAAGAAGAACATCAGTTGATGGATAAGAGGAAGGATCAATCGATATGCTTAACAGTAAATTATCAATTGATCGAGACAACACAGAAAGGCTATCTGTTAAAGATCCAAAGGACAAAAACACACATATGAAAGACAGTCTATAATGACTGTGAAGACTTAATCTGAAGCTGTCTTTCAAACCTTTTTCTAAAATGGAAAAAGGTAAAAGGGAAGATAGGTAGAAACAATCCTAGAATAGGAATTGTAAAAATACTCTTGTAGTATATAAACAAGTGTGGTAGCATTGTTAAAAAATGAACAAGTTAGACAATATTTCTTGAATCAACTATTCAGCCTAAGAGCACTTTGTAAGAATAGTTGATTTATTTTCTAACCTTGTAAATACGAAGCTAGGTCTTTTATTTAACCTAGGAACATTGAGCAAAAATAAACATTGATGGAAAAACCAATCCATCAGTAATTTTAAAATCTCTTTGTTGAATTTATTTTTAGTTTTACTTTGTTTAAACATATTCTCTCGAACTTTCAAACATCAAGAACAAATATTAAAATAAACAAAAAGTTTCAATATTTGCATTTATCCCCCCTTCTACAAATATTGACATTGTTCTGGGAAATAACAATTGGTATTAGAGTGAAGGCTTTCAACATACAGAAATTTTAAAGATCAAGAATGGTCAATATGTGACAAAATGATTCAGGTGTGAAAATTCCCGTGTTAGAAAAAGATGAATATTTTGCATGGAAACTAAAAATGCATTTGCATCTTCTTTCTCTCGACCCTTCCTATGTTAACTGCATAGAGAAAGGGCCTCATGTTCCCATGAAGCAGTCATAGGTGTAAACCCTGATGTAACTCCTGCACTTGACAAACATGTTCCAAAACTCATCAATGAGTTCATAGAAGAGGATGAAAAAGAAGTACTTAAAAACAAGAAGACCATGAACATTCTGTTTAATGGTCTACATAAAGATATGTTTGACAATGTGATAAACTGTACTTCATCAAAGAAAATATGGGATACTCTTCAAACTCTATGTGAATGAACTGAATAAGTAAGGAAAAACAAGATGCAACTCTTGATTCAAAAATATGAATCATTTCATTTCAAGAGTGGAGAATCTATCAATGATACCTATAACAGATTTCAGAAGTTGTTAAATGGATTGAAGCTATATGGTAGAGTTTATGCAACTGAGGATACAAATCTAAAATTTCTTAGATCTCTTCCAAAAGAATGGAAACCAATGACTATTTCCATTAGAAATCTCAAGACTTCAAGGATTATACTCTTGAGAAACTTTATTGTATTCTCAAGACATATGAGTTGGAAATCCAACAAGATGAGGAGATTGAGAAGAATCAAAGAAAAGAGAAAACTATGGCTTTGATGGTCAATGGAAATGAAGAGAAGAAGGAAACTGGCTATGTAGAAGGTTCTGTCATGATAGCTGATGATGCTGTTGAAGAATCATTCAAAGGAAAAGGAAAGGGCAAGTGTGAAGAAATTGAAACATGCTCACAAGATGATTTGGATGAGATTGATGAGCACCTTGAATTTCTGTCAAGGAAGTTTTCAAAGCTAAAATTCAAGAGGAATCCAAATGCTCAAAGGCCTGGATCCCAGTTTAGAAGTAATAATCAAAACAAAAATTTGGTTGATAGATCAAAATTCAAATGCCTTAATTGTGGATTGGCTGGTCATATCTCAAATGAGTGTAGAAAGTTAAAACAAGAAAAGGCAAAGTCATATGATGGTATTGATTACAAAAAGAAATACTTTGACCTTCTTAAACAAAAAGAAAAGGCTTTTGTTACTGAAGATAAAGACTGGGCTGCTGAGGACAATGATTCTGAAGAGTTTATCAATCTAGCTCCAATGGTCAACCATGAAGATGAAGAAGCTATTTCATCATCAAATTTGGTACTAGCTACTAACTTTTCCGAGCTTACAAAAGATGAATGCAATAGTACCATTAATAAAATGTCTAATAAACTGTACAATTTGCATGTCACTTTAAAATCTCTAAACAAAGAAAACCTCAAGTTGAAAAACACCAATTGATGCCTTAACTGAGAGGAATGTTTTTCTTGAAAATGAACTTGTTTGTTTAGAAAGATTCAAGCAGGAAAGTAAGGATGCTAGAGATGAACTAGTGAATAGTTTTAGAAGAGAAGAATTGTTAAAAGATCAATTGGCTGGAGAAATTTAAATCATTAACAAATGGAATAGGTCTGCTAAAATTGCCAAATAAATCATTGATGTTCAGGGTTTAGATACTCTAGGAGAATCCCCTAAATCAATAGGCAAGCCATTGGCTGATACTTCAATGGATAAAGATCAATTGACTGCTAATCCCTCATCAACTGATATGGATTATCAATCGATTGATGCTGAATCAATTAATAAGTATCCATCGACAAGTAAATCATCAATGGCTAATAAGAAGAACAACTTTAGCACCCCTATCATGTTTGTTAAGGAAACCAAAAATCAAGTTGATGTTAAGGTTGAGAAGATCAACATAGGTAGCTTATCCAAGAAACAATTGAAAGTAAAATTAAAAGATATAGCACCTGTGTGAATCATTTGTCTATACAATGCAAGAAAGAAAAGAACTCTATATCTTTAAATGATTTAAATGCACATGCCATGTCTGCAAATGCCATGCTTACCAATCCTATGCTCATGAATTCCATGTCTTCTAATTTAGTTGCACCTAATGTCCATATGCCTGATGCAAAAGCTCCATACATGTATAATCCTTTCTTTGCATATGCAAATATGAATATGCCTGGAATGCCATGGAATATGCCTAATGTAGATACTAAAATGCATGGAAATTCTGCCATGATTTCGAAGGTGTCTAATCCCCAAAATCAACTCCTAAAGTTAAAGTGGATTTAAACCCAACAAAACAAAATAAACCAAAGTTGGCAACCAAGGCTCATGCTGCAACTAATAAAAGAGGATCCAAGGCCACTTGGGTACCAAAAGCAACTTGATTGTTTTGAATGTGTGCAGGGAAATAGGAAGAGAAATCTCTGGTATCTGAATAGTGGATGTTCTAGGCACATGACTGGAGATTTGTCCCTGCTCACAAAGTTTGTAGAAAAGGCTAGCCCATGAATTACTTTTGGAGATAACAACAAAGGTTTTACTCTGGGATATGCTCAATTGTAAAAGAAAATGTTATCATTGAATCTGTAGCACTGGTTGATGGATTGAAGGACAATTTGCTCAGTATTAGTCAACTGTGTGATAATGGAAATGGTGTGTGGTTTTCAACTGGATCATGCATCATAGCCAACAAAGAATTTGGTGAAATTCCCTGAACTGGTGAAAGAAAAGGAAATGTCTATGTGGCTAATTTTAACTCTGTAAAGGCAAACTCAATGACATGCCTACTTAGCAAAACTAATACAGATGTAATCTGGATTTGGCACAAGAAGCTAGCCCATTTAAATTTCAAAGCCATGAATCAATTGGTTAGAAATAATCTGGTTAGAGGCATTCCATAGATGGAATTCACCAAGGATGGACTTTGTGATGCCTGTCAAAAGGGAAAACAAAGGAAAGCATCATTCAAGTCAAAGTTTGAATCATCAATTGACAAACCTTTGGAATTATTGCACATGGACTTATTTGGTCCAGTCAACATCATGTCAATTGCCAAAGAGAAATATGCCTTAGTCATGGTGGATGACTTCACAAGATATACATGGGTATATTTCTTACACTCAAAAGATGAGGCAAGCAAATTCATTATCAATCATGTGAAGAATGTTGACAATGGCACTGAATGGAAGGACAAGAATTTTAGAAGTGATAATGGCACTAAATTCAAGAATGCAACAATGAAAGAATTCTGTGAAGAAAAAGGTATCACTCATCATTTCTCTGCACCAAGGACTCTACAGCAAAATGGAGTAGTTGAAAGGAAAAATAGGACATTGGTTGAAGATGCTAGAACTATGTTAGAAGAAGCAAAAATTCATACATATTTCTGGGCAAAAGCAATTAATATTGCTTGTTACATTCAAAATATTTCCATGGTCAATCAACTTCAAGGCAAAACACCATATCAGTTGATGAATAAAGACAAGAAACCAACAGTTAATTTCCTTCATGTTTTTGGCTGCAAATGCTTTGTACTGAGGAATCAAGGTGAAAATCTAGGAAAATTTAAAGCCAAGGCTGGTGAAACTATATTTGTTGGATATGGAATAACAACCAAAGCTTACTGAGTCTACAATCTTAGATTGCACATTGTTATGGAATCTATGCATGTAGTTTTTGATGACAAGAAGATTCAAGTGTTGTTTGATGAAGGATTTCATGACCTATTGCACTTTAAAAATGAATCTACATGAAATAGTGAAGATAGTGATGATGATGTGGAAATTTCAAGACCGAGAATCTCCTCATCAATTGATGTCAATACATCAATTGATGATGATGGATAACAACTCTACACAATAGTCTTCAAGAAGAGTGTCCATCTCAGGGGGGTTCTCAAATGATCAATCACATCACAATGATCATAACAATTTCAATGATCAAGAACCATCATCATCAAGGCCAAATTTACCATCACAAAGGAAATGGATGAAAAGTCATCCCTTTGAATTGATTACTGGAGATGCAAATGATGGTGTCAAAACTAGAATTGCAACTCAAAATGAATGCTTGTATAGTAGCTTCCTATCTCAAGAAGAACCAAAAAAGATTGAAGAAGCCTTGAATGATCCTGATTAGATAATTACTATGCAAGAGGAGTTGAATCAGTTTGAAAGAAACAAGGTATGGAAACTGATGCCCAAACCAAAGAACAAGTCTGTTATTGGTACAAAATGGGTGTTCAGAAATAAAATGGATGATTCTAGTACAGTGACAAGGAATAAAGCAAGATTAGTGGCAAATGGCTACTCACAAGAAGAAGGCATAGATTTTGATGAAACATTTGTACTGGTTGCAAGTTTGGAAGCAATCAGAATATTTCTAGCATATGCTGCTCATGCCAATTTTAAGGTGTATCAAATGGATGTGAAAAGTGTTTTTCTCAATGGATAACTAGAAGAAGTATATGTAGAACAACCTCCTGGTTTTATTGATCATGTTCATCCTGGATTTGTATACTATCTTCTCAAGGCACTTTATGGATTGAAACAAGCACCTAGAGCCTGGTATGACACATTATCTAAATTCTTGATTGCGAATCAATTCACAAGAGGTACTGTTGATAAAACTCTCTTTCATAGAAATGTTAGTGGCTCTATGATTCTTGTTCAAATCTATGTAGATGATTTTATTTTTGGCTCAACTAATGAGAAACTTTGTCAAAAGTTTGCTAAGTTGATGTAGAGTAAATATGAAATGAGCATTATGGGAGAACTTACCTATTTTCTTGGTTTGCAAGTCAAACCAGTCAAAGATGGTATTTTCATAAATCAAACCAAATATATTTCTGATTTATTAAAGAGATTTGATTTAAATGAATGTTCTTCTGCAAAAATTCACATGGCCACTACAACTAAACTTGAAATGAATAATAAAGAAGCTAAAGTGGACATTTCAAGTTATAGAGGCATGGTTGACTCATTACTTTATTTAACTGCAAGTAGGCCAGACATAATGTTTGCTACATGTCTTTATGCTAGGTTCCAGGATGATCATAGAGAATCTCATTTGATTGCAATAAAAAGAATATTCAGATATCTCAAAGGAATTCCAAATCTTAGAATTTGGTGCCCTAGAGATTCTGAATTTGATCTAATTGGTTATTCAGATGTAGACTATGCAGGTTGCAGAATTGACAGAAAAAGTACTACAGGCACCTGTCAATTTCTAGGGAATAAGATTGTATCATGGTTTAGCAAGAAACAAAATTCAGTGTCTACATCCACTGTAGAAGCTGAATACATTGCAGTTGAAAGTTGCTGTGCACAAATTTTATAGATGAGGAATCAACTATTTGACTATGGGTTCAATATGAACAAAATTCCTATTTTCTGTGACAACACAAGTTCCATTGCAATAACAGAAAATCCTGTGCAACATTCCAGAACCGAGCACATTGACATAAGGTATCACTTCATTAGGGAACATGTAATGAATGGTACAGTTGAATTACATTTTGTCCCTAGTGAAAGACAACTTGCGAAAATTTTTACCAAACCATTAGATGAATCTACTTTCAATAGATTGATCTGTGATTTAGGTATGCTTAACTATGTTTAATCTATTAAATGTTTGACAAATTATGTATTTATATTTTTTTTATTATTATTGTAGCCATTGGCTATGTTAATCTATTGATTTTTCCATAATCAATTGATAAACATTTTACTTATTGATGGATATTTGCAGCTATCGACAGATAAATATAACAATTGATGATATATTTACTTATCGATGGATATTTGCAGCTATCGACAGATAAATATATCAATTGATGATATATTTACTTATCGATGGATATTTGCAGCTATCGACAGATAAATATATCAATTGATGATATATTTATTTATCGATGGATAAGAGTACCTGTCAATGGATAAGTTAATTATCAGTTGATGACCTGGAATTTAAAGGGGTCTATGTCATCAATCGACCTATACAAAATCTAGCCGTTGATTACTTATTCTATCAATTGATTAATACATACATTCATGTATGTATAACAGTTGATTACCAAAAATGGTAATTTCTAATTTTCATTTTTCTTCCAACGGTCGATTAAGCTCTATTTTGAGTAAGAAATTGATTGGGAACTCAGTAAATATAAATAGTGAGATTAAAAAAACTTTTAATTCTTACTTGCAATTGTACTGACGATTTCTTTCTCTCAATCTACGAACTCAATCTCTAACCCTTTCTCTCTCTATACTCAATCTTCTTAATATCTTCAAAGCTTTTGTTCAACTAAACTTCTACTCAAAGAAATGGAATCTTCATCCAAGAAAGTCTCGCAAGCCGGTTTCATCTACGAACTGAATAATTTTATGGCTTGCACTGTGGTTGAAGAGGCTCCAAGGGAATATCATCCATTGGTGCAATTCCTGGAAAGCTACAAAGTACAAAAGGCGTTAAAGGAAGCACCAACAATAATCTGCAATATGGTGGAAGAGTTTTGGACCTCTGCAGAAGTTGCTGATGACTTCTTAAGCATCAAATTCAATTGCAAAGGACAAGAGTACATTCTTACTACTTTAATTTTAAATGAATGTTTAGATTTGCCTATAAATAATACTGATAATGTACCCAGTGAATCAAATATTAGGAACATGCTTAGGGCTGTCAATTATGCAAATCCTGACATTAATTTAGGACAAGTAGTTAGAAAGCATCTTAGGAGAGAATGGTGTTATTTCTTTGATGCAATAATAAAATGCTTTAGTGGTAAAATTAGTAATTTTGATGTCATAACATCTAGCATACAACAAATAGCATATAGTGTCTTGTTTGATGAATATCATGATCTATCTTCTATATTGCTATTTGAAATTGTTGATAAGTTAGGTAAGAAGCATGATAGGTCTAATCACATATACTATGCTAGAAATTGAGATTTACAGGGAAACTGAAACTCTTGAGTGTTGGACTCAAAACAAAAGAGTTTTCAAGGACCTGATGAGAATTAATCTCCACAGTGGGGTGGAATTAATCTACCCTGAATTTGTTAAGGTATTAATTTTTAACCTAATTTCTTCCAATCTCCAATCTTCTTTGCTTTATGTGGCTATGAAGGGTGTCAGTACTGACCCTAACCCTCCTACCTAAGCCACACATCCAATTTCAAAACCCAAATCTAACAAGCCAACCTCAACAGGTTCCCAAAAACCTGTTGTTGTAAAATCAAAGAAAAGAAAAACACCTATTGTGGTAGATAGATTAGAGGAGGATGTAGGTGGTGAGGGAACTGGGGAACATCAAAGAACCCAGAAGAATAAGGAGAGTGAGGGTGTGTAACCTAAGCCAAGCCACTCCATAGTCTCTTAAAAGACTGTGGATGTTAATATGAAAAATACCACATCTCTATTGCCATCCTCTCAAAAGGATGACAATATTGAAAATAGCCCACAACCAGGGGCACAGAACCAATATGGGGACACACCAGCCAAATCTACAAAAACCTATGAAAGGAGAGAGAAGAGTCACCTTTGCACATGGGGAACCACACACTGCAAAATTACAGGAAACTATGGTGAAGCCTACTCAAAGTTAGTTTGATGCATCTCATTTAAATGATGAGATACAGCCCCATTCTCTCTCAATTCCAATCCCTTCTATTCTTCCTTTCCCATCTCACCAAATTTCTTCAGAAAATGTTCTGATAGATAATCAGACATTTTCAAATTCTCCTTCCTTATTATTCAAGGAGAAACCAACACTCTCTCCTGAATTTTCTTCCGAGGAAATTCAGGATTCCATCTCTCATATCATTTCAAATATTACTTCTCAAATCATTACCTCAACTGTTTCTACTCCATCAATTGATGTTCCTTCATCAATTGATATTCAGCCATCGACTGGTAAGCCATCGATCGATACTCAAGATCAATCGATGGGTATGCATCAATCGATGGATATCCCAAACACTTCGACTGATAATATATATACATCAATTGATTCTCAATAAATTGATGTTGCAAAAACACTCTTAGGAATGAGTGAGTTGAGTGAGAGGCAGGATTGTAACCTAGCAAAAGGCGAGGAAGTGAGTAAGGACATTCCTATTTCTTCCAGGAATGAAAGTGAAACACATGAAGGACCTACCTTAAAGGTACACAGGATATGAGTGAGGAAGTGGTGAGATTCCAGGATGAGATCCTGATGTAAAATAGAGAGATAAGTGAGAGAGATAAAACAATTATGTTATTTGCACAGGAGCTGGAAAATGAATTAATGTCAGAGGAGGAAGGAGTCAAGAAGATAGGGGGAGTATATAATGCAGAAACAAGTAGGAGTGGAGTTAACAAGGAAACTGATGATGTAGATGTTGATGCTGATGACTTGGATCCACAGAATTTTGTTCACCCTGATCCACAATATCAAGGGTTGGCTGCTTCAAGTAACATGGATGCAGAACAATTATTGGGAATTGAGCATACAGAACAAAGGACCAGGAATCTGAAGAAGGGCATTGCCAATACAATAGATACATGTTATATGGCACCTGAAGAGTTAGAAGATGATTCTGATGATGAGCCATGGATGAGAACTATTGATAGTTCCTTAGAAGCTGCTGAAACTGAGATTCTTTCTTAATATAGGAGGGCAATGGTGGAAGAAGAAATTATAGATCCCAATTAAAGGAGAATTGTTCACTATATGAGGGAATCATTAAAAAATTAGAAGATCACAGTGACAGGAGTAAAGAGAGAATTGGAGATTATCGAGGATTCTATCACTTCTAACAAGGATTTATTGGGAAAAAGGTTGGATGAGAAGCTACCGATTAATATTATGGGTCAAATCAAGGACAAGCTGTTCAAGGAATCCAAGAACTTTGTAGCCTTGGAAATAAGCGTAGAGCCTCTAGAAAAGATGATGGATGACATCATTAAAGGCCAGAGTCTACATGCTTCCATTCTTTAAAAGTTTCTTGATAGAATGCCACCATCTCCTCTAATTGATGATAATAAAAAGGGGGAGAATGCAAAGTAGAAGGATGGTGATGGTGATGGCAAAGGAAGTGGTGGTGTTGGTGGTGGTGGTTCTGGTATGGATAAATCAAGTGGCATTGGTGGTTCTACAACAAAATGGATTACTAAAAATGGAAGCAACAGGGATAAACAATCTTCGAAAACATCTAAGTCATCTAAGTCACCTAAAGATGACTTAGAACAGAAAAAGAAAGAATTCAAGAAGTTTGAAGATGATCTAGAAGCTAGAAGAATTTCTAGGAAAAGAGAAACTCAATCAATGATTGAGAGGGAAAGGAAAAGAATTGAAGATCTAAGGAAGAGCACTGAGTTGGTGATAGAGGCAGCAAAAAGAGAGAACTTGGATGAGTTCATTGCTCAGACAAGAATAGTAAATGAAAATGCAAAGAAGGCTGCCCAAAAAAGCAATTCAAATGCAGAAAACTTTCTATCAATTGATCTTGAAGCCCTTGAAGAGAAGAAAAAGGGTAAAGCTATACTGATTGAAGAAGAAAAGAAAAGGAAGGAGCCAGTTGGCCAGAAGCTTCTTCAAGAAGCCATTTCCTCAGGATTTTTAGATGTTATAAGAAGAGAAAAAAAGAATGAATAAATTGCAAGGAAAATGGAAATGGAATGGAATATGGAAGATCAATTAGTAGAACAACCACTGAGGAAAAAGAGGAAAAAAGTCATGGCTAAGAAAAAGATAAGTTCTACTCATGAAAAAGTGATTTAGAAAAACCTCAAGGTTAAACAAGAAGAAATTAAGGAAGAGGTAACAATTGAATGCTATGATATGAAAGGGATACCAATGATAAGTGAAAAAGGGTTGATAGGAGTAAGAAGTTACCTTGCAACCTCTAACCAAGAAGAATCAATGAGGCTGGAGTAAAAATCACTTATTCAGTAAAGGTAATAATGAAGCAAAGCTACAATGTTCTGAAGACCATTTTTCCTCTACTCAATAGAAAACAAACTCAATACAATAATTGCTCAGGAAATTCAACATCAATTCTCAAAGCTAAGGAGATCAAAGGCAGAAGCTGAACCTGATTCACCCCTTAAGCTATGGAAGTCTCAAGTCAAAAAGGTGGAGCTGGAGCCAAAATATGCAATGATTTTTACAGATGTAGAGGGCAACACAAAGTTCTTTGATATCTGCAAATATCTGGACAAAATCATAGATGAAGAAATTCACTACCTTATGAGGCAACTTGAAGAGACTGATAGAGATGAAGCAATTTTGAGGAGTTCATTCATGAGACAATTAAAGGAAAATGTTGAGAAGAGAAAGAAGAAAAACTAATTGGATTATGAAGATGGTGAAGACATTGGAGCAGCTTGCAGAAGTTAATCAAACCGGTACTTCCAAAATTCAAAGTGCTATTTAAATTTCTTAATTCTATCTGAATGAAAATAATTAAGGGTTTTGTTACCAACAAGTAGATTTATTCCTGTTCATGTCATAGACACAAATAGAGGGAGATTGTTAGGAATCTACATGTAATTTTATGATAACTTTAATCTTAGAATCATAGAAATTTTAATTGATGTAACTGATCAATTGATATGAAAATTGTAAATATCAATTGAACAGGAAACCATTTTTCAGTTGAACTGTTTATCTGAATCAACTGATAATTTGGATAGTAGCATAGGTGTACTTAGTCTATTTCAATCGATAAGGTGTAAGTCAATTGACATTATTCCCATCAATTGATGTTAGAATCGATTGATATAGATCATCAACTGATGTGCAAATTAGACTGTCAAATTGTAATTATTTAAAGATAGAAAATTATACAAGTGAAGGATGATCAGTTGATATTGAAGCATCGATGGATAGAAGATCGGTCGAAGAAACCAAGTCAAGTATTGAATACCATCAACTGATGTGAAGAACCATCGATTGATATATCGATTGATAACATCTATTAATCGATAAGTCACTATTTATCAGTCGATGGATATAAAGATCAATCGAAGAAGAACATCAGTTGATGGATAAGAGGATGAATTAATTGATATGCTTAACAGAAAATTATCAATTGATCGAGACAACACAGAAAGGCTATCTGTTGAAGATCCAAAGGACATGTTTAATAGATTATTTCTAGTATCAAAAGCATTGGAGTACATGTTAATTCTATACTTTGGTAGTTTATTTAATCTTCGGCAGATCTGTTAATATTGGCAGTTTATTTTGGTACGTACTTTTGGTAGCTTATTTTGGTAGTTAATTATCTACCATGGTTGGTTGTTCAAGCAAATTGGTTGGTTGTTTAGGTAAATTGGATGTTTATAGTATTGGTTGTTTAGGTAGATTTGATGTTTATGGGATTGGTTGTTTATTGGATATATGACTTGGTCTTTTTATGGGATTGATATCTATGTACAAATAAGTTCTTGCAAAAAAATTATTAAAAGTTTTGCCTTTTGCTTTTATAAGTGTTGCATTATGAATATTTAGTATTACAATATATTACAATACACTATTGCCAATGTTAATATTATTGTTGCAAGGCTTTCAATTGTTAGTGTAGGTGCCCTAGAGGCAATACAATGTTTCTTTTAATAGACCTTTATGTCATTTGATTATTCAATAAACGTATTTATTATGACTTTAAATACTGCGATATATTTGTTAGCATAATAAATGTCCTTAGAATCATGATACACATTGTATAGTTTAGTACATGACTTGAACTTGAGATTATATAATAGATCATATTCTTAAATGTCCCTAGTCGAGTATTATTATTATAGGACAATAATAAAACATAAATAGACTAATATGTTGTTTGATAGATAACCACATCTCATTGGTTATAAATATGGGGATACTAAAGTCAACACATAGGTACATGCAAGAGTACATGGTACTTGACAGACCCACAGTGAGATTCTTCATGTTTAATAAAGTCATAAGAAAGACTCACAGTGATAATGGTGTAATGATCCTCTGACTTGAGATCATTATATTTCTGTACGAGGATTAATATACTTTGACTACATTAAAAGTTACCTTTGACCGGGTAATGATAAAAGTGGACATGGGGTATATCATGAGTCGTATGAGAAATATGAATGATAGATAATGGATTTAAACCTCCTATAATTAGGAGAGATATTATTGGCCTCTTGATTGAGTGAGACTATAAAATGCATGGTCGTGCTCAAATAATGATTTGTTTTCATAGTCTACTCATGGATCAAGTAAACCCGGATTAAATGTTGTAGAGGATGACTAAATACATGCCTCGAATTTAATCTATAATATATATGGTTAAAGGGATTATATTACACCGAAACATTAATCACGAAAGGTTTTATCGAATCACGATTTAATTATTATTTAATTGGGTAGCAATGATGTATTACTAGATACCGCTCATTGTTTATAATTTTATTGGAGAATAAAATTATTGCTAATTAAATAATAGCCTATAGGGTCACACACATAGAGCACTTAGAGGAATAGTTAATTTAAATTATAGATTTAAATTAATTGATGATTATTTGAATTTTATTATATTAATTAAGTGAGACTTAATTAATTGAAATAATATAAATTCGAATTTGAAGAGGATTTCTGCCCATAAAAATTAAGTATGACTTAGTTATTAATTAAATAATAGAAAATCGTTTTATTATTTAATCCTAAACCTACATGGGTTAGGTTTTGCTGATTGGGCCTCTTAACCAGGATTATAAATAGATAATGATAGGGTTAAGAGGGATTACGTTTTTGAGACCCTAAAACCCTAGAGGCAGCAGCAAGGTAGAAAAGAAGGCAGAAATTCGAAATCATCAAAAGGGAGGCTAGTACGTCCGTTCCATAATCAAGATCGTGAGACGTTCTTGAAGGTGCTCGTGTGGATACCATGGAGGTGTTTTTCGAGAGGAAGACACAAGTCGTGAAAGCTAGGATCTCCGTTGAGTTCGTGAAAGTCAAGACCAGAAAAGGTATAAATCCGTTTCACCATAATCTGTCAATCTTATACATGATCCTGCGTTAGGGTTCCGAAATTTAGTTATATTTACGTTAATCCGCTGCATTTTATGCCTCGGAACCCAACAATGGTATCAGAGCTACGTGTATAAGGGACTGATTTGGTTACGTGTTTTATGTATTTGATGCATACATGCCTGTTTTGGTGACTGCCATGCCATGCTACTGCTTTGTCATAATCTGTTATGCCACTGCCATGCTAATGCTTTGCTACTGCCATGCTTGTTTGAGACAGCCATGCTACTGCAATGTTATAATCTGTTATGACATGATATGTATGATTAAAAACTGTTATATGATGAGTATCTGGTTATTCGTATAATGAGTACATGGTTGATGATACTAGCATGTTAATGATTTGCCATGAATGATTTATATGCCTTATTGCGATTTGTATATTATGCATGAGGGTCAGTTTGTATAGTGATATAAACTGGTGGACAGATTGTGTTGGACATGATTTGTTAACTGGGATATGATAAGTATGTATATGATACATGCTTCTGAAACTGCATAAGTTGCAGTGGGGAAAAAGGCCAACAGATATGATCTGTAGTTCAGAAATTGATGATTTCTGAATAGGACTGGTCTTCGAAAATAAAAAATTTTCTGATTTCGAGCTGACCTGTCAGCTCGACCCCAGCCGGGGGCTGCCGCCCCGGACCCCGCCCGGGGCTGCCGCCCCGGACCCCCGCATTATTTTTGTTGTGTACTTGAGCATGGTGCTGGTTATGGCCTTTGGACCCCTAGATTAATGGTTTTTGGTTTTGGTTTTATAAATACGACTTGCATGTCGTTTTCTTCATTCTTGTAATTGTTTAACCTCGAATGTAACTCGAGTTTTCTTATGTAAGTACATTAGTATAGGTTGTATTCAATTATTCCATGTAATGTACTTGAAGATTGAAGGATGATCCAAGAAGAGGAGCAAGCACCCATGGATACAAGAAGAATGAAGACATGTAATTGTATTTATATTTTACCACCATAGATTGACTTTGATCCTTTCATTAGCTCGAAAGGATCACATAGGAAAGGGGCCATAACCAAGCACGTTTACATACTGCACTTTACATATTGATGTATGAATGTATGTGTAGAGTAGAAGATGCATGCTTTAATTAGATTAATGATGTATGCATGTATTAGATACGTCACCCATGCCATGCTTGCCATGCTAAACAAGATAAAATCTTTAACGATTTAAGATTTTAAAATTAACAAACGATCATGAGATTCTTGTGTTTATGAAATATAAATTTTTAAAACACGGAATTGAATATGGATTTTGATATCTATAATTGGGATTTTCTGACAAAAACGGATATGCGTATTTGTAAGGCTGATGGGTTTTAAGTGTGACCACTGGTATCCTCCATCTACCTGGGAAATGAACAATTTAAGATGTCAATTTGAAATATTTGGTTCAAGGAAAAATTGAGGATCTCTTCATGATGTGATCATGATCGTCGTAAATTTTCTAAACCCCTTAACAAAATATTAAGTTTTAATCGGATGCTTTCCAATGAATGAACACTCATCGAATCCTAGATCGATTAGGGGAAAGACTGCCAGTGGCAGGGGACTCCTATCTATCGTGGTGAGATGCGACGAATATAAACGGTTATATTCGGCCGTTGTACCATTGGGTCTAACTTAACTGAGTCGTCATAATAAGGTGAAAGTAAACGGTTATATTCAACCATTATGAACTTAGAAGCATAGAGTTTGGTTAAAAGTCTATTAGATAGATAAGATCAATCGTTGTTCACCAAACTATCCAAGAATTATATATGATATAATTTACAAATGTTGTCTACCTAAATAATCATTCTTGAGGACTTCCAGTGGTTGACTTAAGACATGACGAAATATGGATCTTGGCTCACTAGAAAGAATTATGGGATATACTTTCCAACTTAATAGTAAGGGCTATTAGTTTGATAAAAATAGTGGGAGATATATTATGAATGTATCATAATCATTTGAACATAATAAATAACTCAGACAATCTAATGTTTATTTTCTGCTTTTATCATTGTAGATACCAAGTAATGACAAACAACACAAACACACTATCCGTACGATCAGTCCTTGAGAAGGATAAGCTGACAGGAGGAAACAACTTCCTAGACTGGCAGAGGAATTTGAGGATTGTCCTCAGGCAGGAGCGCAAGCTTCATGTCATTGATATTCCTCCGGCAGGTCCCCTTCCTGAGGGCGCTACTGTTGAGGAACGAGCGGCCCACACAAAGGATGAGAATGATGCAACTGATGTTGCATGTCTTATGTTGGCAACTATGAGTGCTGAGCTTCAAAGACAGCATGTGCATATGGATGCATATACTATCTATGAGCACTTGCAAAGCATGTTTGCAAGCCAAACTCGTCAAGAAAGGTTCAACACGAGTAAGTCACTCTTTAATTGCAAACAAGGGGCAAGTGAACCAGTTGGCCCACATGTTCTGAAGATGATTGGTTACATTGAGTACCTTGAAACTTTGGGTTTCCCGATTATTCAGGAAATTGGTATTGACCTAATCATGAATTCTTTGAACAACAAATTCACCCAGTTTATCATAAACTACAATATGAATGAATTTGACAAAACACCTACTGAATTGTTGGCTATGTTGAGAACATATGAGATCAACATGAAGACGGCTGAACCTGCTCCCATACTGATGGTGGGCAATAAAGGTAAGGCCAAAGGGAAAGGCAAGTGGAAGGGTAAGAAGAAGACAGGTTCTGATTCTACACCCAAGCCAAAGTCAGGTCCTAAACAGGCTTTAAAGCCTAAAGATGGGGTCGCTAAGGGTGAATGTCACTACTGTAAGAAAACTGGTCACTGGAAGAGAAACTGTTCAGTTTACTTGGAAGATCTGAAGAAGAAGAGGGCTGAGCAAGCTTCTACTTCAGGTATATATGTTATAGAAGTCAATCTGTCTATTTCTACATCTTGGGTATTGGATACTGGATATGCTTCTCACATTTGTATAAATGTGCAGGAAATGCAGAGAAGTAGGACATTGGCTAAAGGAGAAATGGACCTACGAGTTGCCAATGGAGCAAGAGTTGTTGCTTTAGCTGTAGGAACATATTATTTATATTTGCCCTCTGGGCTAGTTTTAGAACTGGAAAATTGTTATTACGTGCCTACGATTCGCAGAAACATTATTTCTGTTTCTTGTTTGGACAAGAAAGGTTTTTCGTTTACAATAAAGAACAACAGTTGCTCTTTTGCTTTGAATGATTTAACCTATGGTGTTGCGCGTTTGTTTAATGGTTTATATGTTCTTCACTTAGATAATCCTGTCTGTAATATAGAAAACAAACGACTTAAGTTAATGACTCAAATCAAACATACCTCTGGCATTGTTGTCTAGGCCATATAAATGAGAAACGCATATCCATATTACATAAGGATGGATATTTGGATAAGTTTGATTTTGAATCATACCAAGAATGCGAATCTTGTTTGCTTGGTAAAATGACTAAAACCCCTTTCACTGGTAAGGGTCAAAGGGCCACTGAACGTCTGGAGTTAATACATAGTGATGTATGCGGCCCAATGCGTGTGATGGCTAGAGGAGGCTACTACTACTTCATCACATTTACTGATGATTTCAGTAGATATGGATATGTATATCTTATGAAGAATAAATCCGATTCTTTTGAAAAGTTCAAAGAATACAAGGCTGAAGTAGAGAAGCAAATTGGCGAAGGCACAAGTATTAAAATCTTACGATCTGATCGTGGAGGAGAATACTTGAGCACAGAATTTAAAGATTATTTAAAGGAGTGTGGTATTGTATCACAACTCACTCCGCCAGGTACACCTCAACGGAATGGAGTTTCAGAGAGGAGAAATCGCACCTTATTGGACATAGTGCGATCGATGATGAGTCATGCAGATCTTCCAATTAGTTTCTGGGGTTATGCTCTAGAAACAGCAGCTTTCACACTTAACCGTGTTCCTACTAAGAAGGTTCAAAAGACTCCATATGAGATATGGGAGAAGAAACGGTCAGGCATGAACTTTATGAAAGTTTGGGGATGCAAGGCGTTTGTGAAACGTCAAGTATCTGAGAAGCTTGGACCTAAATCTGAAGAGTGCAATTTTGTGGGATACCCTAAAGAAACAAAGGCGTATTATTTTTATAGTCCTTCTGAGCAAAAAGTGTTTATTGCTCGAGACGCTATTTTCATGGAAAGAGATTTTGTTTCTAAAAGAAATAGTGGGAGAACTATAGACCTCGATGAAGATCGAGAACCACAAAATAGCATTGAACCTGAAGTGGAATAGGAGCAGGATAATGATAATGTTCAACAAACACAGGTTGTTCGTAGTACTGGTAGAATTCGCCATGAGCCAGAGAGATATGGATTTCTCTTGACTCAATGTGGTGAGTTGATGCTCATAGATGAAGATGAGCCGCTCACATACCAAGATGCTATGAACAGTCCAGAATCTAAGAGATGGCTAGAAGCCATGAAATCCGAGATGGACTCCATGTACGAAAACCGAGTATGGACTTTGGTTGATCCACCTGAAGGGGTAAAACCCATAGGGTGCAAATGGGTTTTCTAGAAGAAAACTGACATGGATGGAAATGTTCAGACCTATAAAGCAAGGCTGGTTGCAAAAGGTTTCAAACAAATTCATGGTATTGACTATGATGAAACTTTCTCTCTAGTGGCTATGGTCAAGTCCATAAGGATTTTGCTTGCTATTGCAGCATTCCATGATTATGAAATATGGCAAATGGATGTCAAAACAGCCTTCCTTAATGGAAGCCTTGAAGAGGATGTGGATGTGTACATGACACAACCTGAAGGTTTTGTCGATCCAAGGAATGTTAGCAAGGTATGTAAATTACGTCGATCCATTTATGGATTGAAGCAAGCCTCTAGGAGATGGAACATCCGTTTTGATGAAACAGTCAAAGAGTATGGCTTTGTTCAAAATGAAGATAAACCTTGTGTTTACAAGAAGTTTAGTGGGAGCCATGTGGCATTAATAGTACTGTATGTTGATGACATACCTTCTCTCAAGGCTGTTAAGATTTGGTTAGGGAGCAACTTCTCTATGAAAGACTTAGGTGAAGCATCCTACATTCTAGGAATGAGGATCTATAGGAATAGATCTAGAAGGATGATCGGTCTAAATCAGAGTACATACATCGATAAGGTTTTGCATCGTTTTGGTATGCAAAATGCAAAAAGGGGATATGTCCCCGTGTCTCAAGGGATAACGATCTCTAAAGATCAGTGTCCGAAATCATTGGATGAGAAGGACCACATGAGTAAGGTTCCATATGCCTCAGCAATTGGATCCATCATGTATGCAATGGTATGTACTCGCCCAGATGTTTCGTATGCTTTAAGCATGACGAGCAGATACCAATCTAATCCAGGTGAAGGTCTCTGGATGGCTGTCAAGAATATTCTAAAGTACTTGAAAAGGACTAAAGATTCATTCTTGGTGTATGGAGGAGAGGAGAAACTGGTGTTAAAGGGTTACACCGATGCAAGTTTCCAAATAGACAGGGATGATACTGTATCACAGTCTGGTTTTGTGTTTTGTCTAAACGGAGGTGCTGTAAGTTGGAAGAGTTCAAAGCAAGAAACAGTAGCTGATTCTACAATGGAGGCTGAGTACATTGCAGCTTGTGAAGCGGCTAAGGAAGCTGTTTGGATTCGAAAATTCATTACTGATTTGGGAGTGGTTCCATCGATCGCAGATCCCATTGATCTATACTGCGATAATAATGGAGCCATTGCACAGGCTAAAGAACCTAGAGCTCACTCCCGAACCAAACATATACTCAGGAGATATCACCTCATTCGAGAGATTAATGGAAGGGGTGACATACACATATGTAAAGTGCACACAAATGATAACATTGCAGACCCACTGACCAAAGGCTTGTCGCAGACGAAGCACGATGGTCACACTAGTTCCATGGGTATTAGATACATGGGAGATTGGCTCTAGTGCAAGTGGGAGATTGTTAGTGTAGGTGCCCTAGAGGCAATACAATGTTTCTTTTAATAGACCTTTATATCATTTGATTATTCAATAAACGTATTTATTATGACTTTAAATACTGCGATATATTTGTTAGCATAATGAATGTCCTTAAAATCATGATACACATTGTATAGTTTAGTACATGACTTGAACTTGAGATTATATAATAGATCATATTCTTAAATGTCCCTAGTCGAGTATTATTATTATAGGACAATAATAATACATAAATAGACTAGTATGTTGTTTGACAGATAACCACATCTCATTGGTTATAAGTATGGGGATACTAAAGTCAACACATAGGTACATGCAAGAGTACATGGTACTTGACAGACCCACAGTGAGATTCTTCATGTTTAATAAAGTCATAAGAAAGACTCACAGTGATAATGGTGTAATGATCCTCTGACTTGAGATCATTATATTTCTGTACGAGGATTAATATACTTTGACTACATTAAAAGTTACCTTTGACCGGGTAATGATAAAAGTGGACATCGGGTATATCATGAGTCGTATGAGAAATATGAATGATAGATAAAGGATTTAACCCTCCTATAATTAGGAGAGATATTATTGGCCTCTTGATTGAGTGAGACTATAAAATGCATGGCCGTGCTCAAATAATGATTTGTTTTCATAGTCTACTCATGGATCAAGTAAACCCGGATTAAATATTGTAGAGGATGACTAAATACATGCCTCGAATTTAATCTATAATATATATGGTTAAAGGGATTATATTACACGGAAACATTAATCACGAAAGGTTTTATCGAATCACGATTTAATTATTATTTAATTGGGTAGCAATGATGTATTACTAGATACCGCTCATTGTTTATAATTTTATTGGAGAATAAAATTATTGCTAATTAAATAATAGCCTATAGGGTCACACACATAGAGCATGTAGAGGAATAGTTAATTTAAATTATAGATTTAAATTAATTGATGATTATTTGAATTTTATTATATTAATTAAGTGAGACTTATTTAATTGAAATAATATAAATTCAAATTTGAAGACGATTTCTGCCCATAATAATTAAGTATGACTTAGTTATTAATTAAATAATAGAAAATCGTTTAATTATTTAATCTTAAACCTACATGGGTGAGGTTTTGCTGATTGGGCCTCTTAACCAGCATTATAAATTGATAATGATAGGGTTAAGAGGGATTACGTTTTTTAGACCCTAAAACCCTAGAGGCAGCAGCAAGGTAGAAAAGAAGGCAGAAATTCGAAATCATCAAAAGGGAGGCTAGTACGTCCGTTCCATAATCAAGATCGTGAGACGTTCTTGAAGGTGCTCGTGTGGATACCATAGAGGTGTTTTTCGAGAGGAAGACACAAGTCGTGAAAGCTAGGATCTCCGTTGAGTTCGTGAAAGTCAAGATCAGAAAAGGTATAAATCTGTTTCACCATAATCTGCCAATCTTATACATGATCCTGCGTTAGGGTTCCGAAATTTTGTTATATTTACGTTAATCCGCTGCATTTTATGCCTCGGAACCCAACATCAATTTAGTGTTGCATTTTACCAATTTAGTGTTGCTGAAGGCTTTCAATTTAGTGTTGCATTATATCATAAAAGTGTTGCATAACATCAGGCCCCACTACTGACGTGGCACTTGGAGCCCACACTGCTGACGTGGTACTGGTGGTCCCCCACTGCTGACGTGGCACTGGTGGTCCCCCACTACTGACATGGCTCTGTTGAACCCCACTGCTGACTTGGCACTGGTGGGCCCCACTGCTAACATGGAAAAACAGACCCCTTTGCTAACGTGGCATGTGGGCCCCACTGCTGACATTGTTGGGGCCCACTGCTGACGTGGCACTGGTGGGCCCCACTGCTGACCTGGCCCACATTTGTTTCAGCTTCACATTTAAAGCAACACTAATTTTTGTTGCATTTATACCATGGTGGTGTTGCATTATGACCAATATGCAATACTTTCAGCGGTGTTGCATTACACAACAAAAGCGTTGCATTAGAGGTCAAAGGCAATGGCCGCAGATGCAACACTCAAAAAGTGTTGCCTTTTTCGATTTCAGGCCTAAGGCAACAACATTTGGCACATAAGGCAACATCAGAGAGCATTGTATGGCGTAGTGTTTCTTCAACCCTTTGAGTTGAAGGTTTTTATGGGTTGTACCCCTGATCCAAGCCGGCTCATCTGCTAGAATTGTTACTTTTGTTGAACTTTGATCAATAGGTTCTTGTGTGCCTGGCCTATCAGAGACTGCTACTTCACATTGAGAAGTAGGTTCTTGTGTGTCTAGGTCAAAGGAAACCTTCTTCTTTTTCCTTCCTAAAAAGAGCTTGGTAGTTTCAGAGTTTGGAGATTGTTGAGATTTTTGAGCAGCCATTTCTTTCTTTACTTCTTCAGCTAACTCTCTCACTCTCTCATAAGAGATTTCCTTGATTATAGTTTAAGGATTCTTGATGGGGGAATCAGAGATTATAACTAGAACAGGAAAAGATGTTGGATTAGCTTGAATACTAGGATTGTAATCATCATTTTTATCCCAACTTTTCTCATCAACTACTTCACTATCAGCCCATGTTCCCTTTTTATCTTTACTTGGTACCTCATTTGAAGTACCCTCCAAGGTGATTAAAGGACTAGTAAAAGGATTAACATGAAGTGATTTACCATTCATTTCAGCCAATTCATCATTTTCTTCTTGATTGGCATTTTCATCAGCACCATCTACCTCAATTCCACCGATGTTATTGTTTATTGATCAGGCAATGCAGAATTGTAAGACTTTATAACAGTATCAGAGTGTAGTGGATCAGTGTTTAGAGCTTCAGTTTGAGAGAAATATTCTATGATTTTTCCCTTTACCAGTCTCATCCTTTTCTTAGCAGGCTCTGACATAGGATTGACATGAAATGGCTTCATAAAAGAAGCATGAGGAATGTCTGAGGCTAGTTTAACAGGTCTCTTGACAAGAAATACCAAGCCTTCATTATCATCATCAGAGTCAGTATTTTCATCAATTAACCTCAATTTTTTTGGAGGAGACTTGGGTATTGCCTTGCCCTTCCTTTTTAGGCCTGAACCCTGTGCCTGTGAGGTGTGTTTTGCAACTGTTGCCTTTTGGGAGACAACAGAGGTTGGCTAATGAGGTGTATCAGTGTTTGGTGGGTGACTTGGGGTAGAATTAGAATTGGGTGCTAAACTCTGATTCACAGTCAAAGAAATAAAATATGCCTCGTACACAGTAGGAATTCTCTCAATTAGAAGAAGACTGGCCCGTGTAGGATAATACAACCTAGGAAAGATGCCTTCCTTCTCTTTCTCGACATTTGTCCTTTTCAAGTCAGCAAAAAGTCTTTTATTCATTTTAAAAACATGAATAGGCTTATCATTCTCAAAATAAACATTAGGCAAGATATGAGTAAAATTTAACTGTAAAAACCTAGCATAATAAATAGTATGCTCATTATCACTAAGTTTAATAGCTAATTGTCTAATCAAAATACAAGGATTATTGAACTGCAAGTTATGTATTAGAAAATACCCAATTTGTTGAGACAGTTGAGGAATGACATCAAAATTCTTACATTTGGCAATGAAGGCCCTGGTAATGCAGTCAAAGAAGAAACTCCATTCCTTTCTCAGACTAGGCCTGGTAACACTGCCTAGCTTTGATAAGTCCCCTCGATAACCTATAGTAGTTAAAAAAATTCTGACCGCAGTGTCTTCAACAATATCATCGTAGGCTGCTACTTTAGGAAGATTAAGAGCCTGACGAACCACCTCTGGAGTGATTGAGTAAGTCCCATTACATTTGAATGTAATAATCAGTTCCTCAGTCTCACTAGCATAATTATACTTTGTCGTGGACCACATCTTCACCAGTGTTTGTGCTGATATTTCATCAGGAGTTTGTTGCATACCCAATGCTATTGTTTACCAAGAAATCCTAAATGACATGAAAATCATCAGGAGCATCTGTGGCTGTGAGAATAGAAGAGTAGTTAGTAGTCGTAAAACATAGTTTTTGCGACGCGATTCCCTCGGATGCCATTGAATTAGGTTTTGTAAGATTAGGGTTTTGGAGAAAAGGCGAGATGGACAATAGAAAAGTAGTAAAATTCAAAAAGCACAAATGAATTAACATATTCCCTCTCAATAACCTCTGTATCCTGTAGTGGGACACATGGCACAATGCGATTTGTTGTGAAATAATATATTTAAGACTCAAAATACAGCATATATGTGTGTATCTATGTCCAAATATGAACTGTTTTTCGTGTACCACATGCACAGACTATGTAAATTCAATCAGAGATTAGTAAATATGACGTCACAAATAAAATAATCAATAATAATTTTTTATTTGAAAAATAAATAACAATCATAATGAGTTTGACTTGTTGACTGAGATTAGAGATTACACTCTCCACGAATCAGAGTTTGTTGCATTCTCTGACAGAGTTTGACATAAATATTGATAATTGTTGACATCAGAGTTTTCAAAGCCTGAGTCACTTTCAAGAGTTTAATCTTTGATAGATGTCTGCTATTTGCTGTTTAGAGTTGAGCCACTTGTCACAATTCCTAGTTCAAAAACCAATCTTGTAAATATTGCTTCACACAGTGGTTTTGTGAAAATGTCCGCTAGATGTTGGTCTGTTGGAACAAAATGCATTTCAATTGTGCCTTCCATAAGATGTTCTCTTATGAAGTGACATCTAATACTGATGTGCTTTGTCATAGAATGTTGAAAAGGGTTTCCTGTCATTGAAATGACACTTTGGTTATTACAATAAATAGGAATTTTAGAAAAGTTCAAACCATAGTCTAACAGCTGATTCCTCATCCATAAAATCTGAGCACAATGGCTTCCTACAGTTATATATTCAGCCTCTCCAGTTGATGTGGATATTGATTTCTGCTTCTTGCTAAACCATGAGACAATTCTTCCACCTAGAAATTGACAAATTCCACTTATGCTTTTCTTTTCTATTTTGCATCCTGCAAAATTAGCATCGGAATATAAGTTTAAAGTCAGGCTCTCTAGGATACCATAATCCAAGATTGATGGTTCTTTTAAGATATCCAAAAATTCTTTTAACAACAATCAAATGTGGTTCCCTTGGATTTGCCTGAAATCTAGCACACATACAAGTTGCAAACATAATATCTAGTCTTCTGGATGTTAAATATAGAAGTGATCCAATCATACCTCTATATGTTGTCACATCAACTGACTCACCAGTATCTTGATATAATTTAGTTGTTGTAGCCATAGGAGTTGTAGCAGATGCAGAGTCTTGCATTTGAAACTTTGTGATTAAATTTATTGTATACTTTGACTGACATATGAAAATACCTTTATCAGTCTGTTTCACTTGCAATCCCAAGAAATAGCTCATATCTCCCATCACTCATTTGATACCTGGACTGCATTAGCTTTGAGAATCTTTCACAGAGTTTCTCATTAG
Source organism: Oenanthe sinensis (assembly GCA_028671895.1). Taxonomy (NCBI): domain Eukaryota; kingdom Viridiplantae; phylum Streptophyta; class Magnoliopsida; order Apiales; family Apiaceae; genus Oenanthe; species Oenanthe sinensis. The sequence continues at coordinate 4,100,864 of CM053809.1, read as the reverse complement.
TAGATCCAAATATAATAGCATCAACATTATTTGAACTAGTAATAAGTCCTTACCCTGATTTCTATAAAACAAGGTTTAATCTATTGTACCTCTTGTGAAACCACTTTCAAGTAGAAATTAAGCCAGAGTTTCTTACCAGGCTCTAGGAGCTTGTTTGAGTCCATACAAGGATTTATCCAACCTGTAGACATGATTTGGATACTTGGGATTCACAAAACCAAGAGGTTGTTCAACATACACCTCCTCCTTAAGTTCACCATTTAGAAATGCACTTTTAACATCCATTTGGTATACTTTGAACTTTTTGTGAGCATCATAAGCTAGAAAGATTCTGATTGCTTCAAGTGTGGCTACAGGTGCAAAGGCTTCATCATAATCAATACCTTCTTGTTGAAAGTAGCCTTTAGCAACTAGCCTTGCTTTGTTCCTTGTTATAATACCATCAGAGTATGTCTTGTTCCTGAACACCCATTTTATGCCAACTATAGATCTATTCTTTGGTCTTGGAACAAGAGTCCAAACTTCATTTCTTTCAAACTCATTCAATTTCTATTGCATTGCAGTAACCCATTCTGCATCCTTAAGAGCCTCTTCAACTTTCTTTGGCTCTGTTTGAGATAAGAAACTATGATAGAGATTTTCATTCTGAGTTGTTTTCCTTGTTTGTACTCCATTGTCTAGATCACCAATTATCAAGTCAGGAGTATGATCTTTGGTCCATTTCCTTGGTTGAGGAAGAGTTTTTGAACTAGATGATCCCCTATGATCTGTGCCATCATAGTATGATTCATCATTGAATGTTGATCCTCCACCTGAAGTTGTGCTTACTTCAGAATTTGATTGATCAGAATTTGACATCTCAGAGTTTGTCTCTGTTAGAGATTGGTCAGACTCTGAGATTTGAATGATTGAGGTTGGTTCTGTAATTTTATTAAAAGATTGATGTTACTCCCTCTCAACATGTAGAGAATCTTCAATTACTATTTCCTTTTCATCAGAGTTTGGATCATCAGAGTCTGTGTCTTGTTGACCTTTGAGCAGTTCATTTTCAAAACTCAGAGATTCCTGAGTTTCTTCATCATGTAATCATGTTATCTTTGTTTCATCAAAAGAGACATTTATAGATTCCATGACTACCTTGGTTCTCAGATTAAACACTTTGAATGACTTTGAAGAAGTTTTGGAGGTTGTGGAATAACCAACAAAAATGCCTTCATCTGCTTTGAGTTCAAACTTTTCCAACTGCTCATGATGTCTTTTAAGAATAAAACACTTGCTTCCAAATATGTGAAAGTATTTCACATTTTGTTTTCTTCCTTTCATCATTTCATAAGGAGTCTTTCCTTTCTTGGTGATCAATATATAATTATGTCTAATGCAGGCAGTGTTTACAGCTTCTGCCCAGAAACAGGTGGAAAGTTTTGCAGCTTCCAACATTGTTCTAACAACTTTAATGAGAGTTCGGTTCTTTCTCTCTACTACACCATTCTGTTGAGGTGTTCCAAGTGCTAAGAAATATTGACTAATTCCTTTAGTTGAACACAATTCCTCTATTATAGAGTTTTTAAACACTATTCCATTGTCACTCCTTAAAATTTTCACTTTGAGAGTTGATCCATTTTCAATCATAGCAATATGATCAACAATGATCTCTACTGTTTCATCCTTCTTGTGTAAGAAATGCACCCATGTAAATCTTGTGTAGTCATCTTGAAAGGCATATGTTTAGAAGACTATTTGTTTAGCGAGATTACAACTCAACTCAAACATAGATAATTTGTAAGTAAATATATTATCTGTCACATGAATCTTCAGCATGTATTATTTGACAAGAAAAAGAAGATCAAAGTCAATCTACAGACTTGAAGTAGTACTACATTGAAAGAAGCTCAATTTTAATTGATCATGCCTCAGTGGAGTATTTAAAGTTTGAAGAAGCTACAGTGTCAGAAGATTTCAATTTGTGTGACATCAGAAATAGTCAAGTCAGAAGGAGCATAAGTGAACCATTATAAAAGTCAAGTGAAGAATTTTATATCTTGTGAATCACTCGTGAACCAGAAGTACACGGAGTGTTAGCAAAATACAGAGAAACTTCTTTATTACAGAAGAAGTGGTCAACTACAGACATTGGTGTGAAGACGGAATACTTTGAAATATATCAACAATGGTTGTGCAGTCAAGACTTTACTTTAATTCTCTATTAATTGATTAAATTATTTAGTTAATTTAATTGGTAAATTAATTCAATCAGCATTAATTTATTCCTTAAATTAATTAAAAAATTAATTAATTTAGAATTATTTTAGAATGAAGAAGACTTTAATTTAATTTTATTATCAAAAAGATAATTTATTATGTATCCTATTTACTTTGATTAATTCAAAAAGAATTAATTTAATTTATAAGATATATAATAAAAGAAATAGAATTTGAATTAAAAATAAAGAATATATATTTGAACAATTCAAGCAGGTCGGCAGTATCAAATCTCGGGAAGACATTTGAAAATTCTCCCCGAGAATTTTTCAAATGTCTCCCAAGGATTAAAAAGTCTCTCAGAGGTTTATTAAAAAGTCTCTCGTTTATTCAAAAGTCTTCCAAGGAAAGGAAAGTCTTCCCGAGCCAGAAAAGTCTCCTAAAGAGAAAGTCTCCCCGAGCAAGAAAAGTCTTCCCGAGAAGAAAAAGTCTCTCCGACAAGAAAAAGACTCTCACGTCTGAATTTGCCTATAAATACAAGTTTAGATCAGAAGATTAAATGAAATTCTAATCACTTCCTATTTTGGCTAAAAACAAAATTCTAATAGCATTTCATGTCAAAATTACTCCAGAATTTTCAGAGCTAATTAGTGAATATTTTCTTATTTAATCTTGTAACCAACGTCAAGTTTATTATAAGTTTTTTACTTGAATTTTATTTCTTTGATTATTATTTCATGATAAAAATTAAGATTGTTTAATAAAAAATTATCCGAAACAGAATTTAATATTTATTAGAGATTGTATTAAATCTCCCCATTCTACAATCATTTGGACCTAATACTTGGTATCCAAGCCATCTGATTGACATAAAAATCAAGATCCTGATATTTTTACGTATTAAAAATTTCATAACTTTTAATTCATTAAAAATTTGAAAATTTTAATTTATTAAAAATTTGAATTTTTTAATTTATTAAAAATTCGAAATTTTTAATTTATTAAAAATTAAAATTTTTTAATTTCTTAGAACTTCGAAATCTCTTTAATTCCTAAAAATCTCAAATCTTTTTAATCTTCTATTATTTTAAAATGAGTACTCAAAGAGTGAGTAACATTAAAATTCCTCCATTTGATAAAGATAATTATAATATTTGGAAAAGGAAGATGACTTTGTTTCTTCGAACGTACAATCATGTTGTTAATTGCAAAGATGTTAAACACATCTGGGAAACGATAGAGATACTGAATGAAGGAACAGAAGAAGTGAGAGAGAATAGATTGGAAATCTTAATGTCTCAATATGAGCATTTTAGATCAAATCCTGGAGAAGGTATCTCTGATGTTTTTGAGAGATACAACAAACTGATAAATGATCTAAATATCAATGGCAAACACTATACAAAGAAGGAGATCAATAGGAAGTTTTTGCTGACAATGTCAGTTCACTTAGAGCATAGGATTATTGTTATTATGGAGTCAAGGTACATGAATAAAATTTCATTAGAAAGACTTTATGGCATACTGAAGACCTATGAGCTAGAGCAGATTCAATAGAAAGAAATATATGGTACAGGCAAGGTGGTCAGCAAGTCTACAGCTCTTGTAGCAGAAGTACCAGAATACAGAGAAACTATGACTGGATCTTCTTTAGTCAAAGTCATTGATCAGGGTATTGTTGCAGAAGTTGGTGCAACTCAAATGAATTCATCTGAAAGTGAATTCTACTCAATGGAAGAACTTGATCAACTTGAGGATGAATCTCTGGCACTGATTGCTAGAAAATTTGAAAATACACGATTCAGGAGGAACCCTAGTTTCAAATTCAAGCCTATGGCAAGAAGATTTCAGAGAGGTGGTTCTTCTAGCTCATCCAATACAAGAGGTGGATATAAGACAAGGATGGTAGACAGTAGCAAGATCTGTTGCTTCAACTGCAATGAAATGGGACAGTTTGCTATGGATTGTAGAAAGCCCAAGCAGGAAAGAAAGAAGGATTCATATGACGAGCTTAAACAGAAATATGAAGCTCTACTGAAGAAACATCAGGGAAGATCATACTTAACAGAAGGAAAAAGCTGGGATGATTCTGACAATGATGAAGAAGAAGATATGGGAAATCCTGCTCTAATGGCCTCTTCTTCAGAAGGATCAAAATCTCCACCTCAACAAGGAATTGAGGTAAACCCTAGCAGTCCTAAAATGTTTAAATTGCTAGGTGAGAATTTAACTGATTCTAGAGATCAAATAAAAGTCTTAATTCTCAAGAACAAAGTTTTATCAGAAGAGAATTTTGAATTGAAAAAGCTGAAACTTATAATTGAGAAATTAACTCAAGATGTTGCATTTCAAGTTAATAGAGTCAACTGCTATATGAAATTGAAGCTTTTTTGAAGGATAGAATTGAAAAAGAGAGTCAGGTGTCAAGCCTATAGAACTGATTCATTTGTTATGAAAGACCTAGTTGACCAACAAGAGATTAAACGGAAAGTTGGGATAGGTTTTGAATATAATGAATTCATAGGAAAGGCTAGCAACATCACCCATTTTAAAGAGACTGCTATAGAGAGGGGTATTCCACATGTTATTAAGGACACCAAGAAACCTCTTTTCATAACTCTTATTGCAGAACCAGTTCTTGATAGTTGTGTAATAGTGGATTATGAAATTAAACTTGAAGACCTTAAAGAGAAAGAGAAAGTACAGGAAAAACCTGTTAGGGACCTAAATGGAATAAATGTCCAGAAAGCTAAATATGTACCTAAAAGACCAATAGAAAATGTGAACACTGCTAGTTCATCCACTCCTGGTTTAGGTGCTAATGAGCTTAAAAAAATCATAACAGACCTAATAAGTTTGTTAATAGTAGGAATAGTAATAACAGATTCCATGCTACTGAGAACTTTAAAAATGTTAATAAAGTTGAGGTAGAAACTGTTAAGACTCCTGCTATTGTGAATAAAATGCCTATTATTGATGCATGACATAAGCCTTGTGGTGTAGATAATTGTATGTTATGTACTTTCAATGTTATGTCTGCATATTTTAAAAGCATGCATGCCATGAATGTCAATACTACACCTAGACAGCACATAAATCACAGGCATGCTAGATTAAAGACATCCAGTCCTCCTGTTAAACAGAAGGAGACATTCTCTCCTAAGCTTGCATACAAAGGTGTTAAGGTTGTTTACAAGGAGAAGTGTTCAGTCAAAGTAGTAGATAAGTTTATCAAGTTGGGTTCTATTGTTAAACCTGACAAAGGACAATTTTTCAAATATGCCGGACCCAATCAATGTTGGGTTCCGAAGAAGGCCTAACTCATTCGATGATTGCAGGGTGTAAAACAAGTAAACCGGGTTATATGGATTCTCGACAGTGGATTCTCATGACACATGACCGGAGATAGAGCCCTGCATCACACCTTAATTTCAAATCTATGAATTCTTTAGTCAAAAGAGAATTATTGAGAGGATTGCCTCAATTGGAATTCACACAACAAGGACTTTGTGAGGCATGTCAGAAAGGGAAAGTAAAGAAAGCATCACATCCAAGCACTGACACATCTAATATAACTGAACCACTGTAATTAATTCACATGGATTTATTTGGTCTAGTCAATGTTATGTCAATCTCACATAAAAGATATGCCTTGGTGATTGTCGATGACTACTCAAAGTATACATGGGTTTTATTCCTGCACTCAAAGGATGAAACTCCTCAAATGGTGATTGATCATATCAAGATGATTGACTTGGATTCGAAGCTTCCAGTTAGAGCTATAAGGTCAGACAATGGAACTGAGTTCAAGAATAAATTCTGAATGACTTTTGTGTTGAAAAGGGAATAACAAGGCAATTCTCAGCGCCTAGAACTCTGCAACAGAATAGAGTGGTAGAAATGAAGAATCGTACATTAATTGAAGCTGCAAGGACTATGCTGAGTGAATCAAGGCTTTCAATGTACTTTTGGGCTGAATCTGTAAATACTGCTTGTTATACCCAGAATCGGACTCTAATCAACAAGGACTTAATGAAGACACCCTACGAAAAAATGGCTAACAAGAAACCAACGCTCAAGTACTTTCATGTATTTGGTGCTAAATGCTTTGTACTTAAAGATGGAGAAGAACGTATTGGGAAGTTCAAGGCTAAAGATCAAGAAGCTATTTTTGTTGGTTATTCTAGAAGATCTTGTGGGGTGTATATTATTGATCAACATCATGTCAAAGAAAGTGTCAATGTAACTTTTAATGACACAAAATTCCCTGACATCCAAAATGATGATCCATCTGACACTCTTAAGTTTAACAATATGCCAGACTCACTCTCAGATGATGAAAATGAACCTGAGGCTACAAAAGGAAACAACAATGTTAATAATGCTGATGATCCAAGTAGTAGTGGTAGAAACAGTGGAAACTCTGGAGATACCACTAACATAGAGGGAGATTCATCAAGGGATCCTAGCAGCAACTCAGGGGGAGGAGATGAAGGATCAACAAATCAAACACAACATCATAAAAATCAAGGTAAATCATCAAGATCTAATCTGTCAAGTCAGGGAATTTGGAGTAAAGCTCATCCTTTTGAGTTGATCATTGGTGATCCAGATGTTGGTGTTAGAACAAGAGGTGCTACAAAGAATCAATGCAATTATTCTAGGTTTCTATCTGAAATAAAACCTAAGAAAGTAGAAGAAGCACTGTCTGATCCTGATTGGGTGATTGCTATGCAAGATGAACTCAATCAATTTGAATCTAAAGAAGTTTGGAAACTGGTACCTAAACCAAAGGATAAGACTGTAATTGGCACACGATGGGTATCCAGAAACAAGTTGGATGAAATGGCATTGTGATAAAGAACAAGGCCAGACTGGTTGCAAAAGGTTATTCCCAAGCGAAAGGAATTGATTATGATGAAACCTACGCTCCAGTTGCAAGACTTGAGACTATCAGGATGTTTCTGGATTTCACAGCTCACTCAAATTATAAAGTTTATCAAATGGACATGAAGACTGCATTCCTAAATGAAAAGTTAACTGAGGAGGTATATGTACAACAACCCCCAGGTTTTGAAGATCCAGATCACATGGAATTTGTATAGTTTCTTTTCAAGGCTATCTATGGTCTCAAACAAGCACCCAGAACATGGTATGACACTTTTTTAGAATTTTTTCTTGAAAATAGTTTTGTTAGAGGAGTCATATATAAAAATTTATTTTATAAGAAACACAATAATGATCTGATAATGGTACAAATATATGTTGATGACATAATATTTGGGTCTACTAATGATAACTTGTGCAAGAGGTTTGCTAAGTTAATGCAGAGTAGGTACGAGATGAGCTTAATGGGAGAGCTGAAATTCTTCCTTGGACTTCAAGTGAGTCAAAGAATAGATGGAATATTCATTTGTCAGTCCAAGTACCTTAAAGAATTTCTGAAGAAGTATAACATGGAAGATTCAGCATCTACAAGAACTTCCTCATCTACAGCTGTCAAGCTTGGAGTATGTGAAAACTCAATAAAGGTAGACATCACAAGCTACAGAGGTATGATTGGATCTCTACTTTACCTAACTGCAAGCCTACCAGATATTATGTATGCCACTTGTATATGTACAAGGTTCCAAGCTAATCCTAAAGATATTTATCTTGTTGCTGTGAAAAGAATCTTAAGATATCTTAAGGGTACACCTAATCTTGGTATCTAATACCCTAAATAATCTGGTTTTAATCTAATAGGATATACAGATTCTGATTATGCAGGTAGTGTTGTTGATAGGAAGAGCACCTCAGGGAGCTGCCAATTCCTAGGGAGAAGGTTGATTTCCTGGTACAGCAAGAAACATCAAACGATTTCCAATTCTACAGCAGAGGCTGAGTACATTACTGCGGGAAGCTGTTGCGCTCAGATCTTATGGATAAAGAATCAACTCCGAGATTATGGCTTTGTGTTCGATAAAATTCCTATTTTATGTGATAACACAAGTGCCATTGCGATCTCCAACAACCCTGTACAGCACACGAGGACAAAGCACATAGATATCATGTATCATTTTATTCGAGAACACGTTATGAATGGTACTGTGGAGTTACATTTTGTACCCACAGAAGAATAGACTGCTGATATTTTTACTAAGCCTCTTGATAAATCCACATTCATCAGGTTAGTTGGTGAACTTGGGATGTTGAATAGTTCTTCATCTTAAATCTCAGTTCACATCTACATTATGTTCTTAAATAAAATTTCAAGTGTTTGTTATGCGAATATTTGTCATAACACTTGTAAATTTGTTTTACTAAATTCAAGTTCTCGAATGTGTGTTTAGTGTAAATTATTATAATATTTTATTTATTTTGATTGTATTCTACTATATTTTAATTTTAGATTATTATCTTTGAAAATAATTTAATCAAAATTTTACAAGTTAGAATTCTGGTAAAAGTTAGTTTTATTTGAAAATAATGTGATATTAAAGTATAGTTATTATATATATATATATATATATATATAGATAGATAGATAGATAGATAGATAGATAGATAGATAGATATAGATATATATTAAGTTTAATAAATAGATTAATAGAACTTTTTATCATATTTTTATTTTATAGTTATTTTTATTTCATTTTATTTTTTTAAAAAAAATATTTTTATCTACGAGAAATTGTTCTAAGAATAATAAGTATTAAATATCAATATTTTAAGGACTTTCTATATCAGAACAGAACAAGGCGTATGGGGTTTCTGGAAGAACTCGGACTGTACCTCAACCAGAACCACGCACACCTATTGTTGGTGATGAAGAAGAAGAAGAAGAAGGTGAAATACAAAATGAATATGATCAGAATTGAAGAAATGTTAATATCTTTTGTTGCTAGATATAGGATAGATCAAGATAGAACTTTGTACTAGTTGTTCAGTCTAGAGGAACAATTATCTTGTATTTATCATTAATGTTTGAATCTAGCAATGTTTAATATAAACCAGAACTAAGTTTGTTTATTTACAAGTTTTATTGTTATATTTTTTTCTTGTTTGTTAGTTGAGTTATCCTCTAGTGATTTGCTTGTTATTGTTTAACAAACAAATAGGGGGAGATTGAAAGACATATGTTTAGAAGCCTATTTATTTAGCGAGATGACAACTCAACTCAATCATAGATAATTTGTATGTAAATATATTATCTGTCACTGGAATATTCAGCAGGTATTATTTGACAAGAAAAAGAAGATCAAAGTCAATCTACAGACTTGAAGTAGTACTACATTGAAAGAAGCTCAATTTTAATTGATCATGCCTCAGTGGAGTATTTAAAGTTTGAAGAAGCTACAGTGTTAGAAGATTTCAATTTGTGTGACATCAGAAATAGTCATGTCAGAAGGAGTAGAAGTGAACCATTATAAAAGTCAAATGAAGAATTCTATTTGTTGTGAATCACTCGTGAACCAGACAGTACACGGAGTGTTGACAAAATACATAGAAGGTTCTTTATTACAGAAGAAGTGATCAGCTACAGACATTGGTATGAAGACGGAATACTTTGAAATATATCAACAATGGTTGTGTAGTCAAGACTTTACTTTAATTCTCTATTAATTTATTAAATTATTTAGTTAATTTAATTGGTAAATTAATTCAATCAGAATTAATTTATTCCTTAAATTAATTAAGAAATTTAAATGATGAGATGCAGCCTCATTCTCAACCACATCAGTCAGGGACTGGACATGGGAAATCAGAGTCCAAGTCAGACTCTGATAAACAAAGAAAGACTCTGATGAAATTCAAGAACTTTCATCTGGAAGTGCAGTCAATCAAATCTGCAACTTAGAGCTAAAAAGAAGACAGGTCTTGGAGGTTTTGAAGAATCTGACATTGACAGAACATCTACTCTAACTAGGGATCCTCAATCCTTGACAGACAGGCAGTTTGAGAAGATCACACAGAAGCATTTAAACAAAGTGGTATCTGCTCAAATTGTTTATAATGTTTATGAAAGAAAGATGCAAGGAGGACAAGGAAGCACATAAAAGGTAAAGAATGAGATGCTAGTTTATTTTTTTGAAGGTGGATCAACTAGATGGATCAGTCAATCAAACTTCATATTTTTCAAACAGGCTGAGGAATTGCAGTATATTATATTTCTCCTTCAAATTGCTTATGAAGTTAACAAGAGCAAAGAGGCTGTCACACACAAATGGTTCAAGGAGATTGATAGAAAGCTGACTTTGCACAAACAGGCAAATCGACAAATGGGTAAATTTTCCTTAAAATATGTTGATACTGAGGGAAATGATCAAGTCATGCCATTGGAAGAAAAATATATTAAATTTCAAGAAGGTGTGGGTCATTACTTTGGATTTCAGCCTATGAGTGGGAAAGTTAGTGTTCTAATGTTGAAGGACTTGAAAGATCAAGAAAGAAGTGCAAACGATCTGAGAGCAGCTTACTGTCAAATCAAATATTCAAGTGAAGAAATGAAGAAATTGAAGACATTTGTTGGTGAAGCTCTTGCAATTATGGAGGACAATATGCTCAATTCATTTTTGAAGAATAATCCAGCCTTTGAGAGGATCAATTAATAAGTAATTCTTTTTCCTTTATAATTCTTTCATACTGTTCTAGACTAAGTGTTTTATTCTTTAATTTTGACATCATCAAACCTGGATTTATGCTTACATTTTATAAAGCATAAATAGGGGAGATTGTTAGGAATATATTCATTTGATGATGTATAAAATTCTAGAACAGGAGTTAGCTTAGTTTATTTGCAATATATCTTTCTAGTCTCTGAAATGTATAATCAGAGTCTATATAGTCAATATTCAAGTTACTTGTACTTAGAAGAATTTCTGCAGAAAATAAAACCAGAGTCTGCATGAAGATCAGAGTCTGGAAGGTGATCAGAGTCTAAGATCTGTCAGAGTCTACAAATGATCAGAGTCTATAGTCTGGCAGAGTCTGAAGAATTCAGAGTCTATAAAGTTAAAGTTAAATTTGGAAGATGATCACAGATAAGGGAAGTCTTCGAAGATAAAGCCAAAGATATTGTAGATATGCTATAAAAACAAGGAAGAAGAATTGCAGAAGGAAACTGTCAACTAATAATTAGGAATTCTATGCATATTGTAATTTATCTTTCTGTTATTAGCTGATAGGCAGCTCTCTATATAAACTCTATGTAACCTAATTGTAAAGGGTGTGGAAGTCGAAGCATAATTTGTCTGAGTAAAATTTTGTGAGTGCATAGAAATAGAGAGAATTGTTGTGATAAACACAGAGAAGCTGCTAGGGTTTGTGTACACCCTAAGAGAGTTTTGTATTTATAAATCAATAATACAAATAGTACTTATTCATATCTTTGTGTTTGATCTTTGTTCTTAATTCATATCTGTTTATTGCTATTGAGTTGATTTTAAATCAGGCAGAAAAGACACACAAGTATTCAACCCCCTCTTCTACTTGTGCAACTGGGAAAACAGATCTTGTTTGCCTAATCCTTGGAATGTAGAAAGTACATCCATGTGAATCTTGTGAAGTCATCCATAATTACTAAGCATATTTCTTTTTAGCAATTGACATGATGTTGACTGATCCAAATAAATTCATGTGCAATAATTTTAAAGGCTTGTCAATTGATGACTATGGCTTTGACTTGAATGATGCCTTCCTTTAGTTTCCCTTCTGTCAGGCATCACATAGACCATCCTTGGTGAATTCCATTTATGGAATGCCTCTAACCAAATTATTTTTAACAAATTGATTCATGGCTTTGAAATTTAGATGGGCTAGCTTTTTGTGTCAAATCCAACTTTCATCTCTATTGGCCTTGCTAAGCAAGAAAGACATAAAGTTTTCCTTTACAGAGTTAAAATCAGCAACATAGTCATTTCCTTTCCTTTCCTTCCACCTGTTAGGAGCACCTCACCAGTTTCTTTGTTTGATATGATGCATGATCCAGTTGTAAACCACACAACATTTCCATTATCACACAGTTGATAAATACTTAGGAAATTATGCCTCAATCCATCAACTAGTGCTACTAGTTCAATGATGACATTTTGAATTGCAATTTATCCATATCCCAAGTTATATCCTTTGCTGTCATCTCCAAATCTAACTCTTGAGCTAACTTTCTCCATAAACTTTGTGAGCAAGGACACATCTTCAGTCATATGTCTAGAACACCCAATGTCTAAATATCAGAGATTCCTTCTTCTTTTTCCCTGCACACAATTAAAAATAATCAAATTGTTTTTGGTACTCAAGTTGCCTTGGGTCCTCTTTTATTAGTTGCAGTTTATACTTTGGTTGCCAACTTTGTTTCCTTTGGTTTTGGTGGATTTAAGTCCACTTTAACTTTGAGAGTTGGTTTTTGAGGCACAGACACCTTGGAGCTCATGACAAAAATATCATGCTTAATTTCATACTTTTCAGTTAGACTAGCATGATTATCAATAGTCACAGGAACATTCCATGGAATCCTAGACATGTTCTTATTGTCATATGCAAAGAATGGATTGAACAAATATGGCATTTTTGCATGTTGTATGTGAACATTAGGTGGAACCAAATTTGAGGTCATGGCATTCATGGGCATAAAATTGATAGACATGTATTAATAGGCATGTCATATATAGTACAATCATTCATAGACATAGAATTATTTTCTTTCTTGCAATACATAGATAAATGATTTACACTACCATATTTCACGCAGACTTTTCTAGGTGCATACATGTCAGGCATATAGTTGTTATGCTTCTTAGTACCTATCTTACCATTTCTATTTTTCTTTCTTTTCTTAGACTTAGATTGATTGATTTCAACAGGTTCTATCTTTTCTAATTTATCCTTGAGTTGGTTCTTAGATAAGCTACTTATATTTATCTTTTCAACCTTAGCATCAACCTGTTCTTTGGAGCCACTTTTTTTCACAAAATGGAGATGTTTACTATACTTTTTTTTTACACTTATTAATCATTGGTTGTTTACTTGTCAATGGATGCTTATCTGTTGACTCAACATCAATCGATTGATAATCCCCATCAATTGATATAGGATTAGCAGTCGATTGATCTTTATCCATTGAGGAATCACAATCAATTACTGACTTGTCTACAGATTTAGGGGATTCTCCTAGAGTATCTATTCCCTGAACATTCCTAATCTGTTTTGCGGTTTTAGTAGACCTATTCCATTTCTCAATAGTTTTAACTTCATCAGCCAATTGCTTCTTCAACAATTCTTCTCTTTTCATACTGTTTACTAGTTCATCCCTAACATCTTTGTTTTCCTGTTTACATCTATCTAAACAAACTAACTCGTTTTCAAGGAATGAGTTACTTTCAGTTAAAGCATCAATGGTGTTCTTCAACTTAGAATTTTCTTTATTTAGAGATTTAAGAGTGACATGCAAGTTGTATAGTTCATTTGACATTTCATTTGACATTTGACATGCAAGTTTGTAGCTTCTTCTTTCTCATGGTTGGCCATCAAAGCTAGGTTGATGAACTCTTCACCAGAATCACTATCTTCAGCAGCTCAGTCTTTCTCTTCAGTCACAAAAGGCTTTTCTTTTTGTTTAAGAAGGTTAAAGTATTTCTTTTTGTAGTCAATACCTTTATATGCCTTTGCCTTCTTCTCTGTCTTTGGCTTTCGGCATTCATTGGAGAAATGACAAGCCAACACATAGTTATAACACTTGAACTTTGATCTATCAACCAAATTTTTACTCAGGTTGTCTCTTCTAAACTGGGATTCAGGCCTTTGAGCATTTGGTTTCCTTTTGAATTTCAACTTTGAAAACTTCCTTGTCAGAAATGCAAGGTGTTCTTCAATTTAATCCAAATCATCTTGAGAGCCTACTTTACTCTCATCACCCTTGGCCTTTCCTTTGGCTTTGAATTCAACCACAACATCATTAGCTACCATGCTAACTTTGTCCATACAACCACCTTCACTATCAGTCTTCTTGTCTTTATTTTCTTTGACCATCAAAACTATAGTTTTGCCTTTTCTTTGACTCTTCTCAATCTCTTCATCCTGTTGGATTTCTAACTTATATGTCTTAAGAATAACTTAGAGTTTCTCAAGAATGTATTCCTTGAAGTCCTGAGATTGTCTAATGGAAACAGTCATTCCTTTTCATTCTTTTGGAAGAGATCTAAGAAATTTTAGATTAGTGTCTTCAGTTGCATACACCCTACCAAACTGTTTAAGTCCATTCAACAACTTTTGGAACCTATTATAGGTATCATTGATGGACTCTCCACTTCTGAAGTGAAAAGCTTCATACTTTTGAATCAAGAGTTGCATATTATTTTTCCTGACTTGTTTATTTCCTTCACAGAGGGTTTGAAGAGTGTCCCAAACCTCTTTAGATGCAGTGTAGTTGATTACATTATCAAACATGTCCTTGTCTAGACCATTAAACAGAATATTCATGGCATTTGTATCCTCTAGCACTTCTTTCTCATCTTCATCTGTGAACTCTGTAGCATCCTTCGATATAAATTTGTCAAAAACAGGAGTTTCATCAGTTTTTATACCTGTGTCTAGTTTCATGGGAACATGAGGTCCTTTTCAATACAGTTGACATATGAGGTATCTAGTTAAAGTAGATGCAAGTGTATTTTTACTTTCTAATGAAAGTAATCTTCATTTTCCAATACAGGAATCTTTACACCTGAATCTTTGTGGCCCATATTGACTTGTTTTTTATCTTAAAACTTTCTGTATGTTGAAACCTGGATCTGATACCAATTGTTTGTTGTCCCTCAAATAATGTCAATATTTATAGAGGGAGGGGTTGAATACAAATATTAAAACTTTTTGCTTACTTTAAAAGTTTTATACTTGTTCTTTAGTATTTAATTATTTGAGAAGTATTGCATATTGAACTTGATATAGAAATGAAAAACATAAAAATTAAACTTGAACAAAGATATAAAAATTACTGGTGGGTTGTTTAATCCACTAGTGAATTGATTTGTTCAATTAATCTAGGTTCTATGACCCAGCTGCTTTTACAATGATAGAAGTAAATCAACTGATCATACAAGTGCTTGAAAGCTAGAACAGTTGATTCTTAAAATGTATTCTATTTGCTTACTTCTATCTATGCTACAACTCTTGTTTATATATCACAATAGTGTTT
Source organism: Oenanthe sinensis (assembly GCA_028671895.1). NCBI lineage: Eukaryota > Viridiplantae > Streptophyta > Magnoliopsida > Apiales > Apiaceae > Oenanthe > Oenanthe sinensis. The sequence continues at coordinate 4,085,497 of CM053809.1, read as the reverse complement.
ACAATTTTCAGAATAGAATAAAACAATAAAATCTATTCTAGGAAAGTTGTTTCAACTATCTTTCCAACTTGTCTTTAACTATTTTGAGTAATTTCTCCATCATAGAAAAAACAGCTTCAATTAGGTCGTCACAGTTAGAGTTGACTGTCTTCCATAGTTGTACTTTAGTCTGCAAGATTCTTGTATTTTTTTCCTTTGTAGCTTTCCCTATCATTTGATAATTTGCTATTAAGCATATCAATTGATTCTTCCTTGCTTCCTTCAACGAATGTCCTCCTTCGATTGGTCTTGATATCCATCGATTGATAATAGCAGTTGAGATATCGATTGATGAGTGTTATCAATCGATGAGTCTTCACATCAGTTGATGGTCTTCAATCCCTGACTTGACTTGTAATTAATTGATCCATCATCCATTGATTCTTCAATATCAATTTATCATCCTTCACATGTATATTTTTCATGTCTTCAAAGTATTTATAATTTTGACAGTCTAAAATATACATCAATTGATGATCTATAACAATTGACTCCAGTATCAATTGATGAATAGGGAACTATCAGTTGATCTAGCCTTATCGATTGACAAAGACTAAGTACAACATTATTTCATTAATAAATATCCAAATTATCAGTTGATTACTATAGACACTTCAACTGATAAATGGTTTCCTAATCAATTGATATTTAAAGACTCATATCAATTGATTAGTTATTACATATTAAATTTCTATGATTCTAAGGCTAAGTTCTCATCAAGGCTAATTCCTAACAACTTTCTTAGGTTTTCACCTTGATTCTTTAGAACATGACATTTACAGCCAAAGACATGAAGAAATCCTACAGTTGGCTTTTTGTCCTTCTTGATCAATTGATATGAAGTCTTTCCTTAAACTTCATTCACTATGGAAATTTTTTGGATGTAGCATGTTGTATTTGTAGCTTCTGCCCAGAAATAAGTTGGTAATTTTACATCTTCCAAAATAATCCTAGTTGATTCAATCAATGTCTTATTTTTCCTTTCAACAACCCCATTTTGTTGACGTGTCCTAGGTGCAGAAAAGGTATGAGTGATTCTTTTGGCTTTACAAAACTCCTTAATGGTAGAATTCTTAAATTCGGTCCTATTATCACTTCTAATTTTCCTCATAGTCAATTCAATGTCATTCTCAATTTCCCTTATATGCTTAATGATAAACACACTTGCTTCATCCTTGGAATGTAGAAAATAAGTCCATGAGAACCTTGAGAAGTCAACCACAATTACTAGTGCATACTTTTTCTTTGTAATAGTCATGATATTTACAGGGTGAAATAGATCCATGTGTAACAATTCAAGTGGTTTATCAATTGAAGTCTCATGCTTTGACTTGAATGATGTTTTCCTTTATTTTCCCTTTTGACAAGCATCACAAAGTCCATCATTGACAAATTCCATTTGTGGCATCCCTCTAACTTGACCTTTCTTAACCAATTGATTAATGGCCTTGAAATTCAAGTGAGCTAACTTTTTGTGTCATAGACAACTCTCATTTGTACTTGCTTTAGAAAAGAGACAAGTCATTGAATCTGTATTTGTTGAGTTGAGGTCAGCTATATACACATTTCCTTTTCTATTCCCAGTCATTACAAGGCTTCCATCATTTCTGTCTGAAATTATGAATGCTTCTATTGTAAACTATATGTTGGACCAAATCAAGCCTAATCTATATGATTACTTGTCTTGATGTAATACATGTAATATTTATGTATTAAGATGTGTACTTAGAATGTCTTAATGTATTTACAGATAGAAGTATGTTTATACTGTGAAGTCAATATGTAAATATGAGTCAAGAATAAAGATTGATAGAAGATTCAAGTCTGAATCAAGTATCAAATCAATGAAGACTTCATCAAATAAGAATTGCAGTGGAAAATACCCTAAGAAAAATATATGATAGAGAAGTTAGGACTGTGAAGATGATAGAGAAGTCAGAACTGTGAATACCCTACATTATTTGTTTCTTTTTCTTAATAGGCATAATCTCAGGATATATCTTTTCTAATATTTCTTTTAGTTGTTTCTTATATAAATACCATACATTAACCTTATCAACCTTGTCCTTAATTTTAAAAGAGCTACCTTCTTCTACAAATGTAACAGGTTTATTAAGCTTGGTTTTTAAAAATGGATTTTTAGCAGTTGATGGTTTCTGAATCGATGGATGTTTATCCATTGACTCAACAACATCAGTCGATTGATAATCCTTTTCAGTTGATTTAGGATTATCACTCGAATGTTCCTTATCCATTGATTGATTATCATCAATAGCTAATTTCACAAGAGAATTAGACAAAACAATAAAAAAATTTGATCCATGAATGTCATTCATCTTTTTGCTAGCTTTACTAGATCTATTCCATTTGTCAATAGTTTTTCATTCTGCTTCTAATTGTTCTTTCAACAATAATATCTTCTTTTTACAGTCAACTAGTTCTTCTCTAGCATCTTTGTTTTCTATCTTGAGTTTGTCCATCTACACTAATTGCTAGAGGAACTAGCTTCTTGATCTTCATGGTTAGCCATTAGTGCAAGATTGATGTACTCATTTTCTTCAGAATCATCCTCAGCAGTGTTGGGTTCCGAGGCATAAAACGCAGCGGATTAACGTAGATATAACAAAAATTTCGGAACCCTAACGCAGGATCATGTATAAGATTGACAGATTATGGTGAAACAGATTTATACCTTTTCTGGTCTTGACTTTCACGAACTCAACAAAGATCCTAGCTTTCACGACTTGTGTCTTCGTCTCGAAAAACACCTCTATGGTATCCACACGAGCACCTTCAAGAATGTCTCACGATCTTGATTATGGAACGGATGTACTAGCCTCCTTTTGATGATTTCGAATTTCTGCCTTCTTTTGCTACCTTGCTGCTGCCTCTAGGGTTTAAGGTCTCAAAAACGTAATGACAATTTAACCTATCATTATCTATTTATAATGATTGGTTAACGGGCCTATTCAGCAAAACCTAACTCATATAGGTATAGGATTAAATAATAAAAACGTATTTCTATTATTTAATTAATAACTAAGTCATACTTAATTATTATGGGCAGAAATCCTCTTCAAATTCGAATTTATATTATTTTAATTAATTAAGTCTCACTTAATTAATATAATAAAATTCAAATAATCATCAATTAATTTAAATCTATAATTTAAATTAACTATTCCTCTAAGTGCTCTATGTGTGTGACCCTATAGGCTATTATTTAATTAGCAATAATTTTATTCTCCAATAAAATTATAAACAATGAACGGTATCTAGTAATACATCATTGCTACCCAATTAAACAATAATTAAATCGTGATTCGATAAAACCTTTCGTGATTAATGTTTCCGTGTAATATAATCCCTTTAACCATATATATTATAGATTAAACTCGAGGCATGTATTTAGTCATCATCTACAACATTTAATCCAGGTTTACTTGATCCATGAGTATACTATGAAAAACAAATCATTATTTGAGCACGACCATGCATTTTATAGTCTTACTCAATCAAGAGACTAATAATATCTCTCCTAATTATAGGAGGGTTAAATCCTTTATCTATGATTCATATTTCTCATACGACTCATGATATACCCGATGTCCACTTTTATCATCACCCGGTCAAAGGTAACTTTTAATGTAGTCAAAGTATATTAATCCTCGTATAGAAATATAATGATCTCAAGTCAAAGGATCATTACACTATTATCAATGTGAGTCTTTCTTATGACTTTATTAAACATGAAGAATCTCACCGTGGGTCTGTCCAGTATCATGTACTCCTACATGTACCTATGTATTGACTTTAGTATCCCCATACTTATAACCAATGAGATGTGGTTATCAGTCAAACAACATACTAGTCTATTTATGTATTATTATTGTCCTATAATAATAATACTCGATTAGGGACCTTTTAAGAATATGATATATTATATAATCTCAAGTTCAAGTCATGTACTTAAACTATACAATGTGTATCATAATTCTAAGGACATTTATTATGCTAACAAATATATCGCAGTAATTAAAGTCATAATAAATATGTTTATTGAATAATCAAATGACATAAAGGTCTATTAAAAGGAACATTGTATTGCCTCTAGGGCACCTACACTAACAAGCAGCCCAGTCCTTTTCTTCTGTGACAAAAGCCTTATCTTTCTATCTAAGTAAATCAAAGTACTTTTTCTTGTAATCAATAACATCATTGAACTTTGATTTCTTCTCAACTTTTGGCTTTCTACATTCACTAGAAAAGTGACTAGCCAATCCATTATTGAAACATTTGAATTGGATTTTGTCAACAAGATTTTTGTTTTGTTGAGACTCTTTTCTCAAATGGGATCCAAGCCTTTGCATTGAATTTCTTTTGAATTTGAGTTCTAAGAATTTTTATGATAGAAAAGATAGATGCTCATCTATCTTATCAATGTTTTCCCGAGTGCATGAATCATCATCCTCAACTATTGCCTTTCCTTTGCTAGTTTTGGATTCTTCATGCCAACTACTTCTTATAGCTTTTCCATGAACCATCTTTCTTCCTTATTCAACAGAAACATCTTTACCAGGTTATGACACTTGTTTATCCTTTACCACCAAGGATACAACTGTTTTTCTTTATTTCCTCATCTTGCTGTAGTTCAAACTCATAGGTTTTTAGAATTTCATACAGCTTTTCAAGAGTATAGTCATTGAAATCTAGAGATTGCCTTATGGAAACAATCATTGGTTTTCATAATTTAGGTAAGGACCTCAATAATTTGAGATTGGTGTCCTCAATAGCATACACTCTTCCATATAACTTTAGCTCATTCAACAGCTTTTGAAACATGTTATATGTGTCATTGATTGACTCACCACTCTTAAAGTGAAAGGCCTCATATTTTTGAATGAAGAGCTGCATCTTGTTTTTTTAACTTATTTTCTGCCTTCACATAGAATTTGAAGAGTATCCCAAACTTCTTTAGAGGTTGTGCAGTTAATGACATTGTCAAACATATTTTTGTCAAGACCATTAAATAGAATATTCATGGCCTTTTTATCCTTGTGCACTTCATTCTCATCCTCATCTCTGTATTCAGTCACATATTTTGGAATAAGTTTGTCTGGGGCTTGAGTTTCATCTGCATTTACACTTATAATTATTTTCATAGGTACATGTGGACCCTTCTCTATGCAGTGAACATAAGAAGTGTCAAGAGATAGCAGATGCCAGTGCATTTTCACTTTCCAGTGAAAGTAACTTTCTTTTTCAAGAATATTCACTCCTGTGTCTTTGTGACCCATTGTTGTTGTGCTTAAATCTAACTTTCTATACATTAAAAGCTAGGCTCTGATATAGCAATTGTTATTTTCCATTGCACTAACAATGAGTTTGTAGAAGGGGGTTGAATACAAACTCAAGAAATTTTTATAAATTCTTGCAGATTAGATGAGTTTGTACTGAGTTGATGAAGTATTTGAAAGTAAAACTAGAAAGAACATATAAAAACAAAAATTGAAACAATAAAAAGTAGTGTTTAAAAAATTACTAGTGGATTGGTTTTTTCACTAGTGAATTGATTTGCTTTCAATTGATCTGGGTCTAAAAACCAAGCTTCTTACAAGAATTCATGAACTACACAGAAAGCACTTACAATATTTTCTATCTACTAGGGTGTTTTCTTATTTGTGTGTGTTCAACTCTCTCTAGTTATAATGTAATACTTACAATATATAGTAGTACATACTACTGATTTATTCCTATCAACTGATATAAAACAAATTACATTTTACAATGTTTGTACTAGAATAGAAAGTAGTTTATTTCACAGTCTTCATAGGTCTTGCCTTTTTTCTGCAAAAGTTCTTGTCCTGTTTTATTTCTTGAAAACTGTGTTTCTTGAAAGTTTTCACAGTTCTGACACAGACTGTCTTCCATTGATCTAGACTGCTGTAAAGATTCCATCCATCTTGTTTTTAACCATTTTGGGAAATCTTGATTAATTGATAATAGTTGTGAAGCTTATCAATTGATACATCTATGTTTATCCATCGACATATAGGTTATCCATTGATTAATTGATGTATCAATGGATATTTGAATATCCAACGATCCCTTATACATCGATTGCTCTTTTATCCGTTGAATGTTTTGATAGATTTATCCATTGATGACGATCCATTGATTGACATCTATTGACTCTTTTATCTGTTAATCTCTTCATATATGAGAATTCTGACTTAAAATATTTACACTTGGTCAGTCATCCTTCATATTCGTTGATGAGCTATCAATCGAAGCCAATGAACATAGTTGACTAGTTATTACATATTCGTCAATTATTACAATCAACTGATAATATAAGGTATTCTAGATCAATTACTACAAATTGATTTATCAGTTGATTACAATTGCCTTCAACTGATAAATGACTACCTAATCAATGAATATTATTAAACAACAGACTGTCAGCTTCACCAAAAGGTTACTTTCAACCTTTAGCTTCTCTTTGGTGACAGTATCTTTGACTCCACATACTTTACTGTCAAGCTTGATAGTCTTCTAAAATATGTTGTCGTCCAAAACTACTGTTAACTATCTCTGCCAAACATGTTTTCGACTATCCCCGTCAAAGTTCCTGTCAGTAAAACTTGTTGTCTTCGAAACTTCATTCTCCGCAAAGTTTACTGTCAAGGGAATAGTTGCTGTCAGTTAAACTTGTTGTCTTCGAATCTTCATTCTCCGTCAAGTTTAATGTCAAGGGAATAGTTGTTGTCGTCTGTTCCAAATGTGCTGTCACTTGAATATTTTGTCATAGGCTTCAGTTTGCAGAATGTTACTGTCAATGATTTGATCCATAATGTGCATGAACATTTTGTGAACTTCTACTTCATAGATCATTTATTACATTTGTACAAGACAGTAACTATTGATACTTACTGTCACCTACTTGGTTCTTTATACATACTGTTCCAAGTGACAACTAAACATACTGTCAATATGCATATGACAGTATGTTTTACTTAGTTAATTTCAAATTAATCTAAGTATCTTATTAGTCGATTACAGTGTTAACATCACAATCCCTAACAAATATTTATATATCTCATATTCATTGATTAATTACAAATTTTAGATCAAATTTATGATTTTTAGATCAAATTTATGATTTTAAGTATAATGTTATCATCAAACTACATGATTCCTAACAACAATTTTTTTAAACACGATCAAAATTAACGGTGATTTCTTTTATTAGGATGAAACCCCTTTTATATACTTTTGATTTTTGATATTGGATTGAAAGAAAGATAATCATGGTGTGTATTCGGGTTTTCATATTATAAAAGAAATTAAAATTTTAAATATAAGAACTTGGGGAGAAAACGGGAGTGTACTACACTCTTTTTACGCAGTGTAACCGTTACACTAGAGCGGATAAAACCCAAATTGAAGAAGTCGTGCAAAGGACCAAAGTAAACCAAAAATATATATTACACGAGGAAAAGGAGTAATTGTAATTTAAGTAAAATTTGAAAATTTATTAAGAATAAATTGATAATTAGAATATACAATTATAAATTTACAAAAAACTAGTTACTACCCTACCACTAAAAAAGTTCTCTTTTTTTTATTAGTTATTCGCCCTCGTCCTTCCAACTCTGGCGGTGGTTTATCCACCAGTCTGAGGCCCTCTTTCTTATTTTGATTTTGTTTTTATTCAATAATATTCATCTTTGGGTGAGGTGAGTTTTCTGTACCCAATTTTTTTGATTATTTTGTTGTATCTCTTCGTGAGAGCTTAGTATGTCTTGGTATATTTTGAGTTATTTTTCGTTGAGAATGATTTATATGGTGTACTGGAGATCTGGAATGCGCGCATCGAAGTGGTATGGAATGGAATGGTGGTGGAAATCGCAAGAGCTCACCTTTCGCAATAAAAATTTGTTCATACTATGATGGCATATGTACCTCCGATCTCAATACTAACTGAACACTGGATTATATCTAGATATAATTGTGTGAAAGTCAATTGTGATATTATTGTTTCCAGCAAGACATCGAAAGTTTATGTAGGCTGAATTGTTTGGGAAATCATTGATTTCATTTTTAGTATCAAGAATATTAGTATTCACTATATTAAGTGATCCAGAAATAAAGTGACTAATTGTTTATCTCGTTTATTTATTTTTTAACCTGATTGCATTTAAATTAAAATTAATTTGTCCCGGATGAGTTTCATTCAAATTAATGAATTTTACTTTCAATTTGTCAAAAAAAAATTACTAGAGTAACATAAAATCTAATTTATTTGGTACTACTTGAAAACACGTCGGCAATATCACCTTAGAAAATGGGCATCGTGCGAAAGAGTCAGGGACACCAAATGGTAGTAGGACCCAAAGGATCTGATTAAGTTAATTGCCTTGATATACGGATCTTGGGCCCACACTTGCTTGGATTTCTTGCTTTATAATTGCGGAGTATATATATGTATCAAGGGCCCCAATAGCCCCGTGACCCGCATCATTGAATTAAAGGTTGATGAACATATATACGAAACAAGTGTTGTTGGTGGATGGGGACGTTTATAGGCCGGGTCGGGTTAAAAGCATTTTGGTAACATTATTTATTTAAAAATTGATTTGAAAATATTTAATTCAACTTACAAACTATAAATATGTAATTTAATTTCGGTTATAAAAAATTCAAATTTGATTACAACATATATATAAGTTTATAATCCGGATTAACAAAGATTTAAATAAATATAATTTTTATTAATATTTGATATAGAATTTTTATATTAAAATTTTGTAAAACTGAAAATTTATGTTAGTATGCATAATATTTTTTTGTGTTAAATAAATTTGTTAAAGGCGTGAATGAAAACAAATTAACTAGAATAATTTGGTTGATACTAAATAAAACTTTTATTAGATTGAATTTTATTTAATATAAATATGTATATATTTTGAGTTTCTAAATATTATAATAAATAAAATTTTATTTAATCAATGCCTTTACCCCGATGGTTGTGACTTCCCCATCTTATATGCGAGGTGAAGATTTTGATCCCCACTCAAATAATAAAATGTTTATGGAGAGTTATGATGCCTTACTAGTGAGCTTGTTTATTATCGGTCATATACAAAGTGTTTGGTGTTTACTCTTCGTAGATCTTCATTTAAGAAAGATTTGATATATTTTATTTATATTTAATATTATTTTTTATTTTTTAATATTATAAATTATTGATGGAGAAATCTGGTAATCAACAAATATTGAGATTCATTCCCGGAAAAAGATCTAACAAGATCGAATATTATCAGAGTGTGGTGGTTCGAGAATAATTGGGGGCTGAGATTGTAAGGTTTTGAAATCACTATTGCTTGTTTGTAAGAGAAAATAAGTTTTCTCTCCAACGGTTTCTAGCTCTAGAAATTCTAACCCCTTACAATGTATCTACGTACCTCTATTTATAAGCAAATAGAGAATCAAACCCACGTAATTCTAATCAAAAGTCCAATAGGAGAAGGTCGCCTTATTCACCTCCTTATTCAACCCTAATTCGGAAATAGAAACATAGTTGGAAGAGGTGTCCTCATCAAGGCTTGTTTGGATAGTCCAAAACCCAACTATCTCCTCACTACAACTATCTCCTCGGAGCCTTGACTGAAGGTCAGTACTCGATTCACCTTGAATAAGGGACATGTCCTAAGCCCCCAGACGAGAACAATCTGCCTGAGTATAGGGAAATGATCTTCCAAGCTGGAGTTGGCTTTAACTAGGGTTGTAAAATGATCCAAGTAGAACCGGACACCCATGTGTTCAAATATTGGATCATTTTATTTTTAGTGTATTCAGATTTGGGTTCAGGATCATTTTATTCGGATACAAACCGATCTCAGGTATATGAGGTCCAGATCCAAACCAAATATGAGTCAATACCGTATTTTTTATTTCCTAGCCGGGTAGTTTATGATCCACCGAATATGAGTCAAATATGATTCACTAACATTAAGTATCATTTTTATTTCACCTATTCTATTCAAATGATTATCATTTAGTCAAATAAATATAATACTATAAAAACTTAATAACTATGAATTAAAAATTATTTATATATAATTTATCACGGTGAATAAATCGTATTTTGTGAATGTTTAAACTTATATAAGATATTAAGAAATTATAAAATCACTATTTACTTACAAATGCAATGTACTAAAAATATAATTTATATATGGGTTCGAATCGAATATGAACCATGGATCACATTTGGATATTTGGTTAGGATCATTTTATAAAAAATAATATGATACCTAATATGAGCGGGTATATGAATGCTCATATCCGGGATCATATTTTATCCGGATTTAATTTTTCTGCCAGATTTGGATAATTTATAAAATGGATATGAGACATGTATCATATTTTCGAGCCGAATATAAACTGAGATACCAGATAGGCGGGATTAATTTACTGCCCCTTTTTCTCATATAATAATGGTATCACATATGCTAATAGCAATAACATATGTATGTGTTATTTATTAACTTTAGGACCTTTTTTCTTTTAAAAAATGTATAGACCATTATTAATACTACAGAGAGAATATTTTGATTTTAATGTAGAATTTTATAAATAATTTTAAAATTAATCATATTCATACTTTATAAAGTAAAAAAATTGATTCTATTATAAAATATTAATTATATATAATCTTTTCAAAATATTTAATAATTAATCATTAGCAAAAAAATTAATTTTAAATTGGATTCTACTGTAAAATCATTATGGAGGATTAGATTTCTACTATAGAATCAATTTAAATTATTTTTTAATTTTTATGAGTGATTTTCAATATTTTTTAAGGGAAAAAACTATATAACTTCATTTTTAATTTATTTGTAATTATAGTTAATGAATAATGAAATGAATATATGTATCTTGTGTATATAGAGTGATTCTCTCTTTAACATTTTATAAAAAATTATCCGTAAAATGCTATTCATATATATCTTTCTAAATAATGGTAAAAAATTTATAAGTTAAAAGTTTTATAACATTATAAAAATAACTATAATTAAGATTTTCATCATCAAATCTACGATCGGGGAATAAATCTTAGAATATGAAGTATCTCTCGCTCACATATTAAAATATATAATTTATTATAATAATGAGAAATATATATCTATTTAACAGAATATATTCAAAAAATCGACATAAATACGATCTCATGTAAATGCTTACCGACGTGAATCAATATTGTAATAAGCCTGCAAATTTCCGATCTCATAGATTAAAACAAACTAAAATTATTTATTATAAATAAATCTTGACACATATACTAAAACACTACAAACTCACTCCTGAGTGTTTAAAAATAATATGACACACTTTTTTTTATAATAAATATTATTCCTATTTTTTAGCCTTTATTATAGGTGATTTTTATTATTATTGTTATTCCTATTTTTAAACACTTGATAGTGAATTTATAGTGTTTTAGTATGTGTGCGAAGATTTATTCATTATTTAAATAAGAACTTAAAATCTAGGTATCTAGGCATCTAGCTATATATACGAAACTAATTTAAGCCGTGGATTGTGTTGTTGCGTCATATTTTGAACAGATTTAATAACTTTTTTATTTTTTAATATTAATTTGATAATAATTTAATCGATACAAAATTTTCCCATCAACATAATACATTTTAAATTTTGCACAAACAAAATAGGTACCCAAATATTTAAATCATTTAATACGTTACCTAATTTTTATTTTTATTTTGGTGTCAATACGTTATCTAAATATGACCTAGATATTTAGTGTAACCAAATAACAATGTTCAAAAAATATTGTACTTAAAAAAACATTTTAGTTTAATTTCACAAACCAAATGAGATCTATTTTTATTTTAATTGTAAGTAATTTTTTTTACAAAATTTTCGAAACAAATTGGAAAAAACAAAATATATCAAACATTTTGCACCACATAAATAAAACCCAAATATATGAAATTTCATGATAAATTGATTTACAGTAAAATCTCGATTAATTAATAGTCGATAAATTAATAACCCGTTATAAATTAATATTTTTAATAAAGATTTTTTAATCACGACATAATAGCAACAATGTCTCAATTAATTAATAATATCCATACATTAATAAAATTTTATGATCCCTTTATTATTAATTTATAGATATTTTATGTATTGATAATTTGATACGGAGTACCGATCTTAGACAAAGTTGTAAAATTTCAAATACAGGTTTCTGGGCAAGTTTCGGAACGTTAATGAGCTCCAGACAATTGCTATTACGAATCTCTCTCTACCGACAGTCTATTGCGGTCCCTCCTCTTTTTCGTGGACAAGAAAGTCAAGGCACACATATGGCTGAAGCACATAGTTATTATCGTTTTTCTATTTAAATATATAGTTTTATTGATTAAAGAGAAGGATTCTAAAACTTCACCTCATTTATACAAAAAGGTTATAATACAAGTTCGATTGAGTTTAAGTATCAGAGACACCAGCATTAAGTTAAGCATGTTTGGCGAAGGGGATTTATAGTTTAATTCTGATTTTAAACTGAAAAATGTCTATTTGTGTATTAAATCAGAAACTGATTTAAAGTCAGAAATAAGCCAGACTTAAAATCAAAAATAAGTATTATGTACTTTTTTTAATAACTTTTTTTTATACCTATTTTAATAAAAGTTATTCCTATATCATAAATTACCCACATGTTACTTTTCTTTTTATTATTATATTTTTTAAAACTCATAAATCACTCTTATGAGTTTAAACCACTTTGAATCATAAGTCACAATTTTAAATTTAGTCAAACCTTTAAGGCATTACATTAACAGCAAAATCAACAAATATCAACAATAATAGTCTAACACATAGCAGGCAAACTGCTCCATCATCCTCTGCTAAGCTTGACCATGATCCATCATTAGTTGCTCCATGCCGGCAAGATCTTATAAGGCTGCATGTGCAGCACTAACTATAGATGCCACTACAACAACTCCTTTCATGCTAGCAACATGGAGGGATCCAGCTGCTGAAAAAGGCTACCCAGCGCAACAGTTTCTAACAAAACTTCATCTAATTGTTTGAATATTTTATCCTACAGTAATTTTTTTTTCTTTACTCTCCATATTTTCACCCAGGAGTAGCTGGGCCCGCTTACTGCTGGGTCCCCACTGGCTACCAACATCGACAATGTTGTTTTCTAGTCCATCAAAATACAGGGTAATTTAAAAAACTGGAGTGATCAAATAACATATGATCAAACCGCAAGTGTTTAATCCTCTTTGTAGGGCATGTACGGAAATTAACATAATCCAACAAGCCATTCGCCATTATCATTATATATAATTTGAGATGATTTAACACTTGTGGCAAGCTCAACTAGCAACACAAATTTAGATTCTTAAACAGGAGCATCATAAGCCATAGCCAAACAAATTTCAACCGAGCTGACCAGAAATGAATGCCAAGTTCATTGTGATAACTTTTAGGAACGTTGATATATCATAGTTAATAGTACACAAACTGGAGTCAAGGCCCAACAGCACGAAAGACCCAACCAACAGGGCCCGACCCACTCACCCGGCCGCTTGGTTCATAGACCACGACTTTACGAGGAGCCCACGTAGGCGCCAACTATCAAGACACAAGATGAAGGTATTGAGGAAAGCACGCTCCAGACACACGACAAATCATGCCCTCCACACGCCAAAAACGTAGACAAGACAGGAAGAACAATCAATCCTAGCCCTCCAGGTATCTAGGCCATTTGAAAAGATTGAAGGGCCGAGATCCAAGGTACAAATTCCTAAACCCTAATTCCTAAGCCTGTAAATAAGGGGAACAAAATGAGTTTAGGAGTTACACACTTGAATATATACACAACTCCATTCTCATAGTCTAGCTACCATTTCGTCATATTCTCCAAATCAAACTGTTATACCAATGCCGGAAGTGCTGCGGGGCAACCATAACAACTCATGTTCACAAATGAATGCATACCGGATCCAACAACCCACCATAGTTCAGCCCATAAAAGCTAGCAATTTTTGGTATATATTAGTTATTGACTTGTCCCTTATAAATGACCCAAACATACTCTTTATATTCGATGTGGTGTTGGTTCCTGATATTGTAAAAGAGGAGTTAAATCCAATATCTATATTTTCTCTCAAAATTTTGGATATAAAATAATATTTTAATTTATCTCGAAATATTAATTTTAATGAAATACTGTTATTCCTCTAGAACAATGTCAATATTTATAGAAGGGGGGGGGTTGAATACAAATATTAAAACTTTTTTGTTGTTCTAATATTTGTTCTTGATGTTTTTGAATTAGTGAGAATATGTTCGAACAATTTAAGACTGAAAAATAAACTGAACAAAGAGATTTAAAATTACTGATGGATTGGTTGTTCCATCAGTGTATATTTTTGCTCAATGTTCCTAGGTTAAAAGAAACCAAGCTGCATTTTTACAAGATTAGAAAACAAATCAACTGTTCTTACAAATGTGCTCTCAAGCTGGAACAGTTGATTAAGAAATATTGTCTAACTTATATATTTTTTAATAATGCTGCTACACTTGTTTATATACCACAAGTGTGCTTTTACAATTCCTATTCTAGGATTGTTTCTACCTGCCTTTCTTTTACCTTTTTCTATCTTTTAAAAGGTTTGAAAAGACAGCTTCTGATTGAGTCTTCACAGCCACTTTCGACTGTCTTCCATAGGAGTGCTTTTGTTCTCTGGATCTTCAACAGATATTCTTTCTGTGTTGTCACACTCAATTGATAATTTGCTGTTAAGCATATCAATTGATCCATCCTTTAATCCATCAACTGATGTTCTTCTTCGATTGATCTTTATATCCATCGATTGATAAAAGATGGCTTATCGATTGATAGATGTTATCAATCGATATATCAATTGACGGGTCTTCACATCAGTTGATGGTCTTTAATGTTTGACTTGGCTTCTTCGATTAATCCCTCATCCATCGATGCTTCAATATCAATTGATCATCCTTCACTTGTGTAATTTCATGTCTTCACATAATTACAATTTAACAGTTTAATTCACACATCAATTGATTATCTATATCAATAGACTCCAACATCAATTGATGAATAAAATATCAATTGATTTACACCTTATCGATTGAAATAGACTAAGTACACCTATGCTACAATCCAAATTATCAGTTGATTCATATAAACACTTCAACTGATAAATGGTTTCCTGATCAATTGATATTTATAACTTTCATATCAATTGATCAGTTACATCAAATTAAATTTCTATGATTCTAAGATTAATGTTATCATCAAATCACATGTAGATTCCTAACAATCTCCCCCTATTTGTGTCTGTGTTATTAATAGGCATAAATCTACTTGATGATAACAAAAACCCTTAAAAATTTATATTTAGTTAAAATCAAGAATTTTAATTGGCATATTAATTTTGGAAGTACCAGATTGATAGATAACTCCTGCAAGCAGCTTCAATGTCTTCATGATTTAATTAGTTCATCTTCCTTCTCTTCTCAGCATTTTCCTTTAGTTGCCTTATGAAAGAACTTCTCAAGATTGCTTCATCCCTGTCAGTTTCTCCAAGTTGCCTCATAAGGTAGTGTATTTCTTCATCTGTGATTTTGTCCAGATATTTGCAGATATCAAAGAACTTTGTGTTACCCTCTATATCTGTAAAAATCATAGCATACTTTGGCTCCAACACCACTTTTTTGACCTGTGACTTCCATAGCTTTAGAGGTGAATCTGGTTCAGTTTCTGCCTTGGATCTCCTTAACCTTGAAATTTGCTTTTGAATCTCCTGAGCAATTGTTGTGTTGAGTTTGTACTTTCTGTTGAGTAGAGGAAGAATAGTCTTTAAAACATTGTAGCTTTGCTTCATTATCACCTTCAATGAATAGAAGATTTTCACTCCATTTTCATACTCCAACCTCATTGATTCTTCATGGTTAGAGGTTGCAGGGTGAGTCCTTATTCCAATTAATCCCTTTTCATTGATCACTGATATTCCCTTCAAATCATATCCTTTAATTATGACCTCCTCCTTGATTTCTTCTTGTTGACCCTGGAGGTTTTTCTGAACCACTATTTCTTTAGTAGAACCTGACCTTTTCTTGGCCATAGTAACTTTTCTCTTTTTCCTCAGTGGTTGATCAATTAATTGATCCTCCATTTTCCATTCCATTTCCATTTGCCTTGCTATTTCCTCATTTTCTTTTTCTCTCTTTTCAGCATCTGACAATCTTGTTAAAATGGCTCCTTGAAGAAGCTTCTGGCCAACTGGCTCTTTTCTCTTCTTATCTTCTTCAATCATTATGGCTTTTCCCTTTTTCTTCTCTTTAAGGGCTTCTTGATCAACTGACAAAAAGGCTTCAGCATCTGAGTTGCTTTCCTTGGCAGCCTTTTGTGCATCTTCATTTATTTTTCTTGTTTAAGCAATGAACTCATCCAAGTCTCCTTTTTCTACTGCCTCTATTACTAACTCAGTGCTTCTCCTTAGATCTTCAATTCTTTTCTTTTCCCTCTCAATCATTGATTGAGTTTCTTTCTCCCTAAAAATTCTCCTAGCTTCAAGATCATCCTCAATCTTCTTGAATTCTTTCTTTTTCTGTTCTAAATCATCTTTTGGAGAATTAGATGACTTAGATCTCTTTGAAGATTGATTGTCCCTATTACTTCTGCTTTCATATCTTTTGGGTGCAGAACCACCAATGCAACTTGACTTATCCATACCAGAACCACCAATGTCACCACTCACACTGCCTTTGCCATCACCATCACCATCCTTCTTCTTTGTATTCTCCCCCTTTTTATTATCATCAATTGAAGGGGGGGGGGGTGGAATTCTGTCAAGAATTTTTTGAAGAATGGAAGCATGAAGATTTTGACCTCTGATAATATCATCCATCTTCTTTTCTAGAGACCCTACTCTTGTCTCCAAAGATGCAAAATTTTTGGATTCCTTGAAAAACTTGTCTTTAATGCTATTCATGGTGTTGAATGTTAGCTTTTCATCCAATCTCCTGTCTATTGTATCCTTGTTAGTTGAGATAGAGTCCTTGATGATCTCCAGTTTCCTCCTTACTCCTGTTACTGTCATCTTTTGAATTTTCATTGATTCTCTCATACAGTGAGCAATTCTCCTTTGAGTAGGATCTTCAATTTCTCCTTCCACCATTGCTCTTCTATATTGAGAGAGAATTTCAGTCTCAGCAGCTGCTAAGGAACCATCAATTATGCTCATCCATGGCTCCTCATCAGAATCACTCTCCAACTCTTCAGGTGCCATATAACAAGTGTCTGTTGTATTGGCAATGCTTTCCTTCAGATTCCTGGTCCTTTGATCTGTATGATCAATTCCCAAAAGTTGTTCTGCATTCCTGTTACTTGAAGTAGCCAACCCTTGATATTGTGGATCAGGATGAATGAAATTCTTTGGATCCAATTCACCAGCATCTATTTCTTCTTCAAAGTCCTTGGCAACTCCACTCCCACTAGCTTCTGCATTAGATGCTCCCCCTATCTTCTTTACTCCTTCTTCTTCTGCCATCAGATCAATTTCCAACTCTTGTGCAAATAGTAGAATTGTTTTATCACTTTCACTCATCTCTCTATTTTACATCAGGATCTCATCCTGGAATCTCACCTCTCCCTCACTCATTTCTTGTGCACCTTCTAAGGTGGGGCCCTCAAGTGTTTCACTCTCATTCCTAGAAGAAATAAGAATGTTTTTACTCACTTCCTCTCCTTTTACCAGGTTACAATCCTGTCTCTCACTCAACTCACTCAATCCTAAGAGTGTTTGTGCAACATCAATTGATTGAGCATCAATTGATGTATTGACATTATCAGTTGAAGTGGTGTTTGGGGCATCCATCGATTGATGCATACCCATCGATTGATCTTGAATGTCGATCAATGGCTTATCAGTCGATGGCTGAATATCAATTGATGAAGGATCATCAATTGATGGAGTAGAAACAGTTGAATTAATTTGAGAAGTAATGTTTGAAATGATATGGGAAATTGAATCCTGAAAATCCTGAGAAGAAGATTCAGGAGTGAGTGTTGGCTTCTCCTTGAAAAACAAAGAAGGAGAATCTGAAAATGTTCGATAATCCATCAAAACATTTTTTGAAGAAGTTTGAGATGGGGAAAGAAGAATAAAAGGGATTGGAATTGAAAGAGAATGGGGCTGCATCTCATCATTTGTATGAGGTGCATCAAACAGACTTTGAGAAGGCTCCACCACAGTTTCCTGTGATTTTGCAGTGTGTGTTCCCCAAGTGCAAAGGTGACTTTCTTTTCTCTCCTTTTGTATGGTGTTAGAGTTTTGGCCTTTGTGTCCCCAACTAGATTCTGTGCCCATGGTGGTGGGCTATTTTCAATACTGTCATCATTTTGAGAGGATGGCAATAGGGATGTGGTGTTTTCCATATTTACATCCATAGTCTTTTGGGAGACTGTGGAGTGGCTAGGTTGAGGTTGCACACCCTCATTCTCCTTATCCTTTTGGGTTCTTTGATGTTCCCCAGTTCCCTCACCACCTACATCCTCTTCTAATCTATCTACCAAAGCAGTTGATTTTCTTTTCTTTGTTTTTACAACAGCAGGTTTTTGGGAACCTGTTGAGGTTGGTTTCTTAGATTTGGATTTAGAGATTGGTTGTGTGACTTGGGTAGGAGGGTTGGGGTCATTACTGCCACCTTCCATAGTCACAGAAGGCAAAGAAAAATTAGGTTAGAAAAGATTAAAGTAGAGATAAATACCTGAACAAAAGGGGGATAGATCAATTCCACATTACTGTGAAGATTGATCATAACCAAGTCCTTAAAGACCCTTTTATTTTGAGTCCAGCAATCCAAAATTTCTGTACTCCTGTCAATCTCAATATCCTTGACAAAGTGGTTAATAATAATCATAATAAATCTTGCATAATAAATATGATTAGATCTATTTAATTTATTCCCCAATTTGGCAGATATTTCATTGAGTAACAGGCTTCCTAAATTATGATATCTATCATATAAAATGCTATACCCTACTTGTTGCATACTTGTTGTTATTGCCTCAAAATTACTAACCTTATCAGAAAAACACTTTATTATAGCATCAAAGAAATATGACCATTCTTTTCTTAGATTCTTCCTAACAATACTACCTAGACTAGCATCAGGAGTAGTGTAATTGATTTCTCTAAGCATGCTTCTTATCTCTTTGTCAGTGGGTGCATCTATTGTATTATTTGCAGGAATATTTAAGCACTCACCCAAGATCACAGTGGTTAGAATATACCTTTGTCCTTTGCACTCAAAGGAGATTGAAGAAAAATCATCTGCTACTTCTGCTGTTGTCCAGAACTCTTCAACTAGATTGCACACTATCTTTGGTGCTTCTGAGAGGGCCTTTGAAATCCTTGAACTCCTTAGAAATTCCATTAGAGGATGAAATTCTGTTGGGGCTTCCTCCACCATAGTGCAGGCAATGAAGTTGTTGAGCTCATAGTAGAATCCAGATTGTGAGGCTTTCTTTGATGATGCCATTAGTGTTTTTGAAGATGAGTCGAGAATTAACTGGCAGTGTGCATTGGTCTGGTTCACGGATGACTAACTACAATGTTGATTCTCATTTCTGCTGTAGTGGTCTTTGTGTCTTGTCTTGTCTTGTCCTGTCATGGCTTCTTTTGTTCTTCCTCTATATTCAATATTTATTATTTACTTCACTTTCTTATCTGAGTTGAGTTGTCATCTACTTATTACAAATAGGACTAGTCATATGACTTTCAGTTTAACTTGCTCGAATGACGCAAAATTAGCGCGTAAATGATCTACATACTATCTACTATCCAGTCATCTCATCAAACTACTCAGACCAGTTGAAAAATATTCTCAAATTTTTCTGGACAGTTACAGCAGAAAGGTTAAGAAAAAAATGGCATGGTTACGTTTGTTTTCTCATCGTTTTCCATTTCTATTCTACTTTAATTCAACCAACAAACAATTCCAAACTCCTCAATCAACATCAACAATCCATATACTACAACTTTAAGCCATAAAAATCAGTTTAGCCCAAGAATTAAGATTTTAACAATCAAGTAACAACTAGGTGTTTCCATGGCCAACCAAGCTTAATCTATACTACCCATAACATATATAAGCTATAACAATCATCATCCAAGCCATAGGAACTCAAGAATCAAAGAAAATAAATATTTATTTTCGGAGTTACTATTCATGTTCTTGAGGGTTTTGATCATTGCAAGAGATTGGATGGATGGAATGAAATAAGATTCAAGACAAAGCAAGAGGATGGTTATACCTTCGATTTGAGCTAAACAACGCAACCATCAAGCAAGCCTATGATTATCTCCCAAAAACGTAGCCCTTGTTCTTCAAGAAATCATGGTGAAAAGTGGTGCTGGTGATGAAGATGATGGCTAGGAAAGAACGGGTCCGAAGAGAGGTGAACAACGAGACCGAAATCAATCGATTCCTACAAGAATCGAGCAAGTTATGAAGAAATCTCTCCACTTTCTTCACACACTCTCTCTCTCAATCGGCCAAATGAAATAAAATAGGGGTGTTGGCTGATTTTGTTTTCTTTTATGCGTCCCCTAGCTTTGTGTGGTAGTCGTGTAATTTCTCGACAACATTTTAATCTCTCATTCTCGTACTTTATTCATCCGACAAACTTAAGTTTTAAAATGTCAAATTCTCATTTCATAATTCTCTTATGAATCATTATTATTAAATTAGTACCTTTAATTATTTTGAGAATTTACGAAAAAATTCTCCGGATAAACACTATTCACTTACACCATCTCTCAAACTCTATTACGACTTTCACCCGGATTCCAAATTTATTTTGTTAGGCTAAAAATAATTATAAGTCCTATATTTATTACGTATTCTACCATAACACCGATATGCAAAATTTCGAATATCCCGTATATTAGTAATACGGCCTCACATCTCGAGTACCTTATGAAAAATAAATCAATAAAATTGTTTATTCATAAAAAAAAATCCAAGAATCTTAATAATACCAAATGTCAAAAATTTGGGTTATTATACCTACCCAACGGTAACCTTTGGATATGACAACAAAGGATGTACAAAGGATTTGGCTATCATGTTTTTGTATTGTCATCAATGAAAGTATCTTTCTTGTCAACAGACTTAAGCACTATCAACAGGGCACTAGAGAATTCTTTATCAAGGGTTTTCTAGAAAAGCTTTGAAATGGAAGAGTGTTTGATTTCAAGCAAAAAAGATGGAAGCTCACTCAACTGAGAGTGAGGAAATTTATTCGTAGTTGACATGGATTCAATATGAAAAGGTGAAGTAAGGTTCTTAGTAAAGCTTCATCAGTAAAGAGTTAGCTATGACATAAAAAGCTCTCACACTTGATATTCGAGACAATGGATTCTCTGATAAAGATGAAATTGGTGAGAGGACTACTTCATATGGAATTCTATCTTGAAGGGAATGTCATATAGGGAAGTCAATGAAAACATCACACTGAATCAAATTATGTCATGGAAGAAATATGCTTAGTGGTGGATGTTGACAACCCTAGTCATAATTTGGTGATGTTCATGCATTCAACAGATAAGGTATCACATATGGTGATTGATCAGATCCAGTAGATCAACTTGGAAGTAAAGTAAGTTGTGAGAATTTTGAAGTTAGATATTGGAACTGAATTTCGTGAATGAAGTTCTAAATGAAGTCTACACTTATAAAGTACTTTGAAGTTGAAGAGATTAACACAACATGCTACTTTATTCAACAAAGATCATGAAAAGATGTCATATGAGTTAATGGCCAACCAGAAGCAAATGCTGAAGCTCTTTCGTTTGTTTGGAGAAAATTAGGATTTATTGAAGATTTATATCAGTATCTTTACATGAAGTTAAGGCTCATGGAACAATTTTTCTTGACTACTCATTGAAGTTGAAAACACTCAAGGCATATGTGATTGAAAAACCAGAAGGTGATTGAAAGTCCGAGTGTATCGTTCGAATACACCAAGCTCCCAAGCATTCAAATGAAAGACTATTCTGAATCTTTGAAGGTTAACATATTATTAGTGTCAAATTCAGATACTGATGATAAAACTGAGGTTGTAGAAGGAAAAAATGATAATGATGATGATTCTGATCTTATTGGTGGAAATGGTAGTGAATCTACACAACTCGTGAACTTTAACAAAATTCCCTGAATAAGGTGAATGATCTTCAACACATCCTAGCAGCAACTCAGGGGGAGAAAATAAAAGAAGAATCTACTAGTCATACTCAACACAATGAAGATCAAAGGAATACATCAAGAACATATCTTCCAAGCCAAAAAGTTTGAAGTAAAAGTCATTCCTAGAGTATAGTTCTTAGTGATCCGAATACTAGAGTAAAGGCTAGAAGTGCTATGCAAAGGAAATCGTTATTCTTCGAGAAAGAACAATTGTTAATAGTTGGTAGCCCAAAGAATATTGAAGAAACACTGATTGATCCAGATTGGGTGATTGCAATGCAAGATGATCTCAATCAGTTCGAAGGCAGAATCTACTGAAGCTGGAATCTAGACCACAAGACAAGACAATATTTGGTATTTTACGGGTTTTCAGAGACTGGATGATTATTGACATTGTTATGAGGAACAAAGCCAAATTGGTTGCTATAGGTTACTATCAAGTAGAAAGTATCGGCGATGATGGAAATAAAATCTTTGGGACTTTCAAGATCTAAGTACAAGCACAAGTGACGAGACTTGATCCTATTAGGACCAACAAGATGAGGTCTTAACATTGGATATTCCTAGTACTTGTTGAGCATTCAAGCATGAATATCTATCAGATGAATGTGAACAAGTGCACTCCTGAATGGTGAGTTGGAAGAAGAAGTTGATGTACAACACCTGGACTTTGATGTTTCAAATCCATTGGAATTTGTATATCATTCTCTTCACAAGCTCCCTATGATTGGGGTCAGGGATTCAAGCAAATTATTAAGGATATGGTATGACACTCTAGCTTCTTATTTCTTGAAAATGATTTTTATTAGAGTCGTTATACATATATCTCTCTCTAGAATACAAGGCACACACATAATGTAATATCAGTGCAAGTATACCATAAGTATATTATATGCGAGTCTACTAATGAAAATTTGGCAAGAGATTTTTGCTAAGTTAATGCAGAGTAGGTACAAGATGAGCATGTTGGAAGATTTGCAAGTCTTTTTGAATTATAAGTAGTTCAAAAGAATGATGGCAATTAAAGTAATCAAGGATCTTTTGAAGAATCATAATTTTAAAGATTCTAGACCTGTCAAGACTTCTTGCCAACAAACCACTAAGCTTGATCAAGCCAAATCAGGTATATAACTGAAGTGACAATCTATAGAAGTATGATTAGCTCATTACTTATTCAAGTGCAAATAGACCATATATTTTATTCTCGATATGCCTATATGCAAGTTTTCAAGTGGATACTAGAGAATCTAATCTTATAGCTAAGACGTGAATTGTTAGATATCTTAAGGGATCACCAATTCTTGGAATCTGGTACCCTGAAGATACTATGTTATGTGATTATTTAATTAATATTTACTGTGTCATAAATTGAAAGAATAATAAATGTCCTTGGAATATTAATACGTAATATATGTCTTTAAGTATGTGACTTAAAAATGAGATTATATGAATAATATTTTATTCCTAAAATTCCCTGGTCAAGTATTATTATTTAAGGACAATAATAATGCAATAAGACTAGTATGTTTGTTGACAGATGACCACATCTCATTGGTCATAGGTATGGTGATACTAAAGTCAAGAACATAAGTGTATGTATCAATACATGACACTGGAAAGACCCGCCGTGAGATTCTACATGTTAATAAGTGTCATAAGAAATCTCACAGTGATAATGATGTAATGATCCTCTGACTTGAAATTATTATATTTCTATACGAGAATTAATATACTTTGATTACACTCAAAGTTACCTTAAACCGGGTAATGATAAAGGTGAACATTGGGTACGCTATGAATCGTATGAGGAATATGAATGATAGATATATGATTTAACCCTCCAATTCTATGAGTGATATTAATGGCCTCTTGATTGAGTGAGACTATGAAATGCATGGCCATGCTCAAATATTGATTTGTTTAAATAGTCTACTCATTGATCAAGGAAACCAAGATTAAACGTTGAAGAGGATGACACTATACATGCCTCGAGTTTGATCTATAATATAAGGTTAAAGGGATTATATTACATGGAACATTATTCATGAAATGTTTAATTGAATCACCAATTATTATTGTTACTTGGGTAACAATGATATATTACTAGATGCAACTCATTGTTTATAATTTTATTATTAGATAATAAAATTATTGCCAACGTAATAATAACCTAAAGGGTCACACACAAAGAACGTCAAAACGGAGGTTTATTTAAATTACGAATTTAGATATATTATTGTTTATTCAAATTTAATTATTGAATTAATTAAGTGAGACTTGATTAATTATATTAGAATTCAGATTTAATAATAAGTATTATTATTTATCCAAATTTAATTATTGAATTAATTAAGTGGGACTTGATTAATTATATTAGAATTCGGATTTAATAATAATAACCCAAAATTAGAATGGATTTTGGGAGCCACATGGATTACGGTTAGACCCAAAATCTCTCTATCCCCTATATATACATAATGTTGTATAGTATTAGGGTTAAGCATCAGATTTCGTTTTTAGAGAAAAACCCTAGCTGCTCAACATCAAGAGAGGCTAGAGAAAAGAAGAGAGAGATGAAGAGGCAAGCACTTTGGCTAGTACCGACTCCGGTGATTGTTGGACGATCAGGCATTCGTGTGGGCCTCTTTGGAGAGCAGATCTTTGCAAGAAAGGGCTGCTGTGATTCGTTTTTCTGGACATCTATTAAACATCATACGAAAAGCTTTATTAAGGTACATACTTCTTCATCGTAATCATCCAAAGTTATACATGGATCCTGCGGTAGGGTTTCGGTTTTTATTGATTTTATGTTAATTCCGCTGCATTTTAATGCAGGAAATCAATCAATGGCATCATAGCTACGTGTATAATGGGATGATTTGGTTATGTGTTTTCTTTATTTGATGCATGTATGCCTGTTTGAATGACTCCCATGTTTCTGCCATGCTACTGCCATGTCTAGTTTTTCATATATACTCGAATTGTAATCTGTTATGATGAATATATATGATCTATAATGTTATAAACTGTTACGACATGATATGTGTGATGTACTATATGTATGTGATACGAGATACAGTTATACGAAGGTCATCGAAATCGTTCTGAAGCGTTTAAAAATACAATTGCATAAGATGCAGTTTTCTGTGAATAGTGATTCTGCAGGTGAATAGTGTTTTTCAACAGAGTCAGAATGAGTCGAATTTACTCTTTTTGAAAAGGAAAAATTGCCACGAGCAAAAATCACCGCTTAGGGCCTATGGTGTTTTTTGGCCATTTGACATCGTTTAGGGCCTCAAAAATGCGATTTACTATTTTGAAATCAATTTTTGATTTTTTTATGATTTTTTGATTTTGATATATATGATGTATGATGATATGATTATGCATTCTGATATGTCACTAGTTTTTATGTGAGCATGGTGGATGGTTATAGCCCAATGACCCAAAGGATAGTGGTTTTGTTTTATGGTTTTGGTTTTAAATACAACTTGCATGTCGTTTATTCTTTGTAATCATTAATCTCGAATGTACTTCGAGTTTTTCTTGTAATATCATTAGAATAGATTTGTTTTATCATTCTATGTATCTGTCAATGGAGACTTGGAAGCAAGGAAGCTTGAAGGCAATTCAGATGATGAAGCAATGAAGATCGAAGATAAAGACATGTAATAGTATAGTATTTGAAACCACCATAGATTGACCTTGATATTTTAATTAGCTTGGAAATATCACATAGGCTAGGCTATAACCAAACACGTTTACTTTATGCACAATACATATATGTATATGAATGCATGTATAGATATGTATGCTTGGAATGATGTATGTATTAGATACGACACCCATGTCATGCCTGCTTAAGAAAGATAAAATCTGTAATGATTCAAGATTTTAAAATTAAACAAACGATCATGAGATTCTTGTGTTTATGAAACACCGTATTGAATATGATTTTTTTTTCTGATATGGGGAGATTTTGTCAAAAATGAATCATTATTTGTAAGAAAGTTGGGTTTTAAGTGAGACCGCTTGTGACTTCTCCGACGATCTGGAAATCGAACCATTGACGAATATTGAAATGGATTATTTGATCAAGGAAAAATTGAGAATCTTTTTATGTTGGGATCATGATCGTTCATATAAACATTAAAATCCCTAAATATATATTAAGTTAATCGGATGCCTTCCAATATTTAATACTTGTCAAGATCTAGATTGAGAAGGAGTGGGTTTGCCAAAGCAAGGTGCTTTTATCAATCATGGGAAGACATGATAAGTGACTTAGTTTGTTGAAATGTTGGGACTGACTTAACTAAATCATCACAATAGGATTGTGGGTTTAGAGGCATAGAGTTTGGTGATATTTATTGGATAAATGTGTACAAAGTGTTGTTCCACCAAACTATCCAAGAGTTATATTTGATATAAT
This sequence comes from Oenanthe sinensis, assembly GCA_028671895.1. Taxonomy (NCBI): domain Eukaryota; kingdom Viridiplantae; phylum Streptophyta; class Magnoliopsida; order Apiales; family Apiaceae; genus Oenanthe; species Oenanthe sinensis. Next base: position 4,058,691 of record CM053809.1, on the reverse strand, counting down.
CGACAAATGTTGTCTATCTAAATAGTCGTGTTTTGGGTGTATTATCAAATGCTATCTTAAAACATGGATGAAATATGGATCTTGACTCACTAGAAAGATTTAATGAACTGCTTTTTGAATTAATAGTTAGGGATATTAATTTGATAAAAATAGTGGGAGATATATATTATGAATGTATATGATAATCACTTGAACATAATTAAACTTCTGCAACTAACTAATATGCATTTTAAACATCGTAGATATTTAATGGCAAACAACACAAATAACTTTTCTGTGAGAGCAACCCTTGAGAAGGATAAGCTGACATGAAATAACTTCCTTGATTGGTATAAGAATTTGAGGATTGTCCTTAGGCATGAGCGAAAGCTTCACGTCATTGAAATTCCTTCACCTGCTCCTCCTACTGAGAATGCAACTCGCGTTCATCAAAATTCTTATTAGAAGCATATTGATGATGCAAATGATGTTGCATGTCTCATGCTGGCAACCATGAGTACTGAGCTTCAAAAATAACATGAGCATATGGATGTTTATGAGATGATTGAACACCTTCAAAGAATGTTTGAGGGACAAGCTCGTCAAGAGAGGTTCGACACGAGGAAAGTACTGTATGCTTGCAAACAGGGAGAGCGTGAACCTGTTCAACCACATGTTCTAAAGATGACAGGTTATATTGAATATCTTGATACTTTAGGTTTCCCGATTGGTTCGGAAGCTTAGATTGACTTGATCTTGCAATCTTTGAACAACAACTATACTCATTTTGTTATGAAATACAATATGAATGAGATAGACAAAACACCCACTGAATTGTTGGCCATGTTAGAAACTGCTGAAACTAACATGAAAAAGGCTGAATCTGCTGCCATGCTGATAGTAGACAACAAAGGTATGGCTAAAAGGAAAGGCAAATGGAAGGGAAAGAAGAAGATTAGATCTGTTTCTAGTCCCAAACCAAAGGCTAATCCCAAATAGGCTTTAAAGCCCAAGGGTTCTGTTGCAAAGGGTGATTGTCACTACTATGGTAAACCAGGTCATTGCAAGAGAAACTGTCATGCTTATTTGGAGGATCTGAAGAAGAAGAAGGCTGGTCAAGCTTCTGATTCAGGTATTTATGTTATAGAGGTCAATTTTTCTACTTCTACATCTTGGGTATTGGATACTGGATGTGGTTCTCACATTTGTATAAATGTGCAAGAGCTGCAAAGGAGTAGGACTTTGACAAAGAGAGAGGTCGACCTATGAGTTGGCAATGGAGCAAAGGTTGTTGCCTTAACTGTAGGGACTTATTATTTAACGTTGCCCACTGGGCTTATTTTAGAACTTGAGAATTGTTTTTACGTGCCTGCAATTTGCAGAAACATTATTTCGGTTTCTTGTTTGGACAAGAAAGGTGTTTCATTTTCAATTCAGAACAATAGTTGTTCCTTTTCTTTGAATAATGTTACATATAGGGTTGCACGTTTATTTAACGGTTTGTATGTTCTTGATTTAGACACTCCTATCTATAATGTGAATAACAAACATTTTAAAACTAATGACTCAAATCAAACATACCTCTGGTATTGTCGTTTAGTCCATATAAATGAGAAGCACATTTCCAAGTTACATAAAGATGGATACTTGGATAAGTTTGACTTTGAATCATACGAAGCATGTGAACCTTGTCTCATTGGAAAAATGACTAAAGCTCCTTTTACTGGACAAGGTGAAAGGGCCACTGAATGATTAGAACGTGATGCTGGTGGATGAAGATGAGCTTCTCACGTACCAAGACGCTATGAACACTCCAGAATCTAAGAGATAGCAGGATGCCATGAAATATGAGATGAAATCCATGTATACTAATCAAGTATGGACTTTGGTTGATCCACCTGAAGGGGTAAAACCTATAGGGTGCAAGTGGGTTTTCAAAAAGAAGACCGACAAGCATGGTAATGTACAGACCTATAAAACATGATTGGTGGCAAAATGTTTCAAACAAATTCATGGTACTGACTATGATGAAACCTTTTCACTCGTGGCTATGGTCAAGTCCATCAGGATTTTGCTTGCTATAGTTGCTTACCATGACTATGAAATTTGGCAAGTGGATGTCAAAACCACTTTCTTAAATGGGAGCCTTGAAGAAGATGTGGATGTGTATATGACACAACCTGAAGGTTTTGTTGATCCAAAAAATGCTGGAAAGGTATGTAAGCTGCGTCGATCCATTTATGGATTGAAACAAGCCTCAAGGAGATGGAACATTCGTTTTGATGAAACTGTCAAAGAGTTTGGGTTTATTCAAAATAAAGATGAACCATGTATTTACAAGAAGGTAAGTGGGAGCAATGTGGCATTCCTAGTATTATATGTTGATGATATATTAATAATAGGGAATGGCATTCCTTCTTTGCAGGCTGTTAAGACTTGGTTGAGTAAGAATTTCTCAATGAAAGACTTAGGCAAAGCAACCTATATTTTAGGTATCAAGATCTATAGAGATAGATCAAGAAGAATGATCAGCCTAAGTCAGAGTACATACATTGATAAAGTTTTGCATCGATTTGGGATGCAAAATGCTAAAAGGGGATTTGTCCCTATGTCTCATGGGAGTTCGATCTCAAAAGATAACAGTCCTAAATCATTGGATGATAAGGACCGTATGAGTAAAGTTCCATATGCTTCAGCAATTAGTTCCATAATGTATGCAATGATATGTACTCATCTTGATGTCTCGTATGCTTTGAGCATGATGAGTAGATACCAGTCTAATCCAGGTGATGGTCACTGGACAGCAGTCAGGAATATTCTTAAGTACTTGAAGAGGACTAAAGATCAATTCTTGGTATATGGAAGAGAAGATAAGCTGGTTGTAAAAGGTTACACCGATGCTAGTTTCTAAATAGACAAGGATGATTTAATTTCTCAGTCTGGGTTTGTGTTTTGTCTAAATGGAGGTGCTGTAAGCTGGAAAAGTTCAAAGCAAGAGTTGGTTGCCGATTCTACAATGGAGGCTGAGTATATTGCTGCCTGTGAAGCAGCCAAGGAGGCTGTTTGGATTCAGAAATTTATTGCAGGTCTTGATGTAGTTCCTTCAGTCGCAGATCTGATAGATTTATATTGCGATAATAATGGAGCCATTTCGCAGGCTAAGGAACCAATGTCTAATTCCCGAACAAAGCTTATACTCAGACGATATCATCTTCTTTGAGAGATTAATAATCGAGGGGATATACATATATGTAAAGTGCATACAAATGATAATATTGTAGATCCACTGACCAAGGCCTTGTCACAGCAGTAGCACGAAGGTCATACTAGTTCCATGGGTATTAGATACATGAGAGATTGACTCTAGTACAAGTGGGAGATTGTTAGTATTAGTGTCCTAGAGACAATACTTTTAATATTTTATTAAAAACAATTAAGAATTATGTTATCTAATTATTTAATTAATATTTACTGTATCATAAATTGAAAGAATAATAAATGTCCTTTGAATATTAATACATAATATATGTCTAAGTATGTGACTTAAAAATGAGATTATATGAATAGTATTTTATTCTTAAAATTTCTTAGTCAAGTATTATTATTTAAGGACAATCATAATGCAATAAGACTAGTATGTTTATTGACAGATGACTACATCTCATGGGTCATAAGTATGGTGATACTTGGGTAACAATGATGTATTACCAGATGCCACTCATTGTTTATAATTTTATTATTAGATAATAAAATTTATTGCCAACATAATAATAACCTAAATGGTCACACACAAAAAACGTCAAAACAGAGGTTTATTTAAATTACGAATTTACATATATTATTGTTTATTCGAATTTAATTATCGAATTAATTAAGTGGGACTTGATTAATTATATTAGAATTCATATTTAATAATAAGTATTATTATTTATTTGAATTTAATTATTAAATTAATTAAGTGAGACTTGATTAATTATATTAGAATTTGGATTTAATAATAATAATAACCCAAAATCAGAATGGGTTTTAGAAACCACATGGATTAGGGTTAAGCCCAAAATCTCTCTATCCCCTATATATACATAATGATGTATAGTATTAGGGTTAATCATCAGATTTCGTTTTTAGAGATGTTATTCCTTAGAACAATGTCAATATTTGTAGAAGGGGGGGTTGAATACAAATATTAAAACTTTTTCCTTGTTCTAATATTTGTTCTTGATGTTTGAAAGAATAAGAGAATAAGTTCGAACAAATTAGTGCTAAAATAAAACTGAACAAAGAGATTTAAAATTTTTGATGGATTGGTTTTTCCATCAATATATATATTTTTGCTCAATGCTCCTAGGTTAGAAGAAACCTAGCTGCGTTTACAAGATTAGAAAACAAATCAACTGTTCTTACACATGTGCTCTCAAGCTTGAACAGTTGATTAAGAAATATGTCTAACTTGTATGTTTTCTAATAATGCTACTACACTTGTTTATATACCACAAGTATTCTTTTACAATTCCTATTCTAGGATTGTTTCTACCTGCCTTCCTTTTACCTTTTTCTATTTTACAAAAAGGTTTGAAAGACAGCTTCTGATTGAGTCTTCACAGTCACTCTAGACTGTCTTCCATAGGTGTGCTTTTGTTCTCTGGATCTTCAACAGATATTCTTTCTGTGTTGTCACACTCAATTGATAATTTGTTGTTAAGCATATCAATTGATCCATTCTTTAATCCATCAACTGATGTACTTCTTCGATTGATCTTTATATCCATCGATTGATAAAAGATGTCTTATCGATTGATAGATGTTATCAATCGATATATCAGTCGATGGGTCTTCACATCAGTTGATGGTCTTCAATCCTTGGCTTGGCTTCTTCGATTGATCCTTCATCCATCGATGCTTCAATATCAATTGATCATCCTTCACTTGTGCAATTTCCTGTCTTCTCATAATTACAATTTAACAGTTTAATTTACACATCAATTGATGATCAATATCAATCGACTCTAACATCAGTTGATGAACAAAATATCAATTGATTTACACCTTATCGATTGAAATAGACTAAGTACACCTATGCTACAATCCAAATTATCAGTTGATTCATATAAACATTTCAACTGATAAATGGTTTCCTGATCAATTGATATTTATAACTTTCATATCAATTGATCAGTTACATCAAATAAAATTTTTATGATTCTAAGATTAATGTTATCATCAAATCACATGTAGATTCCTAACAATCTCCCCCTATTTGTGTCTGTGTTCTTACAGGCATAAATCTACTTGATGATAACAAAAACCCTTGAAATTTACATTCAGATAAAATCAAGAAATTTAATTTGCACATTAATTTTGGAAGTACCAGATTGATAGATAACTCCTGCAAGCAGTTTCAATGTCTTCATAATTTAATTTAGTTCCTCTTCCTCCTTTTCTCAGCATTTTCCTTTAGTTGCCTCATGAAAGAACTTCTCAAGATTGCTTCATCCCTGTCATTTTCTCCAAGTTGCCTCATAAGGTAATGTATTTCTTCATCTGTGATTTTGTCCAGATATTTGCAGATATCAAAGAACTTTGTATTGCCCTCTATATCTGTAAAAATCATAGCATACTTTGGCTCCAACACCACCTTTTTGACCTGTGACTTCCATAGCTTTAGAGGTGAATCAGGTTCAGCTTCTGCCTTGGATCTTCTTAACTTTGAAATTTGTTGTTGTATCTCCTGAGCAATTGTTGTGTTGAGTTTGTACTTTCTGTTGAGTAGAGGAAGAATAGTCTTTAAAACATTGTAGCTTTGCTTCATTATCACCTTCAATGAATAGATTGTTTTCACTCCATTTTCATACTCCAACCTCATTGATTCTTCATGGTTAGAGGTTGCCGGGTGAGTCCTTACTCCAATTAATCCTTTTTCATTGATTACTGGTATTCCCTTCAAATCATATCCTTCAATTGTGACCTCCTCCTTGATTTTTTCTTGTTGACCCTGGAGGTTTTCCTGAACCACTATTTCTTGAGTAGAACTTGTCCTTTTCTTGGCCATAGAAACTTTTCTCCTTTTTCTCAAAGGTTGCTCTGCCTGTAGCTCTTCTTCCAAATGCCATTGCATTTCCATCTGTCTAGCAATCTCTTCATTCTCCCTTTCTCTCCTTGAGGCATCTGAGATTCCTGTAGTGATGGCTCCTTGAAGTAGCTTTTGACTTACTGGTTCAGTCTCTTTCTTCTTTTCTTCTTCAATCACTATTGCTTTCCCTTTCTTCTTTTCTTTAAGAGCTTCAATATCCAATTGAAGAAAAGCTTCTGTATTTGAGTTTCTTTCCTTGGCAGCCTTTTGTGCATCTTCATTTATTTTTCTTGTTTGAGCAATGAACTCATCCAAGTCTCCTTTTTCTCCTGCCTCTGTTACTAACTCAGTGTTTCTCCTTAGATCTTCAATTCTCTTCTTTTCTCTCTCAATCATTGATTGAGTTTCTTTCTCCCTAGAAATTCTCCTAGCTTCAAGATCATCATCAAACTTCTTGTAATCTTTCTTTTTCTGTTCTAAATTATCTTTTGGAGAATTAGATGACTTAGATTTCTTTGAAGATTGATTGTCCATGTTACTTCTGCTTTTATCTCTTCTGGGTGCAGAACCACCAATGCCACTTGACTTATCCATACCAGAACCACCTATACCACCACTTCCACTGCCTTTGCCATCACCACCATCATCATCCTTCTTCTTTGTATTCTCCCCCTTTTTGTTATCATCAATTGGAGGGGGTGGTGGAAGTCTGTCAAGAAACTTTTGAAGAATGGAAGCATGAAGATTTTGACCTCTGATAATATCATCCATCTTCTTTTCTAGAGAACCTACTCTTGTCTCCAAAGATGTAAAATTTTTGGATTCTTTGAAAAGCTTGTCTTTGATGCTATTCATGGTGTTGAATGGTAGCTTCTCATCCAATCTCCTGTCCATTGCATCCTTGTTAGATGAGATAGAGTCCTTAATCCTCTCCAGTTCCCTCCTTACTCCTGTTATTGTCATCTTTTGAATTTTCATTGATTCTCTCATATAGTGAGCAATTCTCTTTTGAGTAGGATCTTCAATTTCTCCTTCCACCATTGTTCTTCTATATTGAGAGAGAATTTCAGTCTCAGCAGCTTCTAAGGAACCATCAATAGTGCTCATCCATGGCTCTTCATCAGAATCACTCTCCAACTCTTCAGGTGCCATATAACAAGTGTCTGTTGTATTGGCAATGCTTTCCTTCAGATTCCTGGTCCTTTGATCTGTATGATCAATGCCCAAGAGTTGTTCTGCATTCCTGTTACTTGAAGTAGCCAACCCTTGATATTGTGGATCAGGATGAATGAAATTCTTTGGATCGAATTCACCAGCATCTATTTCCTCTTCAAAGTCTTTAGCAATTCCACTCCCACTAGCTTCAGCATTATTTGCTCCCCCTACCTCCTTTACTCCTTCTTCTGCCATCAGTTCAATTTCCAATTCCTGTGCAAAAAGTAGAATGTTTTTATCACTTTCACTCATCTCTCTATTTTGCATCAGGATCTCATCCTGGAATCTCACCTCTCCCTCACTCATTTCTTTTGCACCTACTAAGGTGGGGACCTCAAGTGTTTCACTCTCATTCCTGGAAGAAATAGGAATGTTTTTACTCACTTCCTCTCCTTTTGCCAGGTTACAATCCTGCCTCTCACTCAACTCACTCAATCCTAAGAGTGTTTGTGCAACATCAATTGATTGAGCATCAATTGATGTATTGACATTATCAGTTGAAGTGGTGTTTGGGATATCCATCAATTGATGCATACCCATCGATTGATCTTGAGTATCGATCGATGGCTTATCAGTCGATGGTTGAATATCAATTGATGAAGGAACATCAATTGATGGAGAAGAAACAGTTGAGATAATTTGTGAAGTTATGTTTGAGATGTTATTGGAAATAGAATCCTGAAAATTCTGAGAAGAAGATTCAGGAGAGAGTGTTGGCTTCTCCTTGAAAAACAAAGAAGGAGAATCTGAAAATGTTCGATAATCTATCAAAACATTTTCTGAAGAAGTTTGAGATGGGGAAAGAAGAATAGAAGAGATAGGAATTGAAAGAGAATGGGGCTGCATCTCATCATTTATATGAGATGCATCAAGCAGACTTTGTGAAGGCTCCTCCACAGTTTCCTGTGGTTTTGCAGTGTGTGATTCCCCAAGTGCAAAGGTGACTTTCTTTTCTCTCCTTTTGTATGGTGTTAGTGTTTTGGCTTTTGTGTCCCCAACTTGATTTTGTGCCCCTGGTTGTGGGCTATTTTCAATATTGTCATCCTTTTGAGAGAATGACAATAGGGATGTGGTATTTTCCATGTTAACATCCACAGTCTTTTGGGAGACGATGGAGTGGCTTGGTTGAGGTTGCCCACCCTCACTCTCCTTATCCTTCTGGGTTCTTTGATGTTCCCCAGTTCCCTCACCACCTACATCCTCCTCTAATCTATCTACCACACTAGTTGATTTTCTTTTCTTGGTTTTTACAACAGCAGGTTTTTGAGAACCTGTTGAGGTTGGTTTCTTAGATTTGGATTTAGAGATTGGTTGAGTGGCTTGGGTAGGAGGGTTGGGGTCATTACTACCACCCTCCATAGTCTCAGAAGGCAAAGAAGAATTAGGTTTAGAAGAGTTTAAAGTAGAGATAAATACCTGAACAAAAGGGGGATAGATTAATTCCACATTGCTGTGAAGATTGATCCTAACCAAGTCTTTAAAGACACTTTTGTTTTGAGTCCAGCAATCCAAAATTTCTGTATTCCTGTCAATCTCAATATCCTTGACAAAGTGGTTAATAATAATCACAATAAATCTTACATAATAAATATGATTAGATCTATTTATTTTATTCCCCAATTTGGCAGATATTTCATTGAGTAACAGGCTTCCTAAATTATAATATCTATCATATAAAATGCTATACCCTACTTGTTGCATACTTGTTGTTATTGCATCAAAATTACTAACCTTACCAGAAAAACACTTTATTAAAGCATCAAAGAAATATGACCATTCTTTTCTTAGATTCTTTCTAACAATACTACCTAGACTAGCATCAGGAGCAGTATAATTGATTTCCCTAAGCATGTTTCTAATATCTGTGTCAGTGGGTGCATTTTCGGTATTATTTGCAGGAATATTTAAACACTCACCCAAGACCACAGTGGTTAGAATATACCTTTGTCCTTTGCATTCAAAGGAGATTATAGAAAAATCATCTGCTACTTCTGCTGTTGTCCAGAATTCTTCAACTAGATTGCACACTATTTTTGGTGCTTCTGAGAGGGCCTTTGCAATTTTTGAACTCCTTAGAAATTCCATTAGGGGATGAAATTCTGTTGGGGCTTCCTCCACCATAGTGCAAGCAACGAAGTTGTTGAGCTCATAGTAGAATCTAGATTGTGAAACTTTCTTTGAAGATGCCATTATCGAGTTTGAAGATTTATAATAGAATTAACTGGCAAACTTGTTAGTAATTATAACAGAAACAATAATTAGACAGTAGCAGTTTAGGGTTCTTAGCAAGAGATAGATACAGAGTAAGTTCAAAGATTGATAAAGAGAAAGAGATAGAGAAGTCGTTAGTAAAAATTGCAAGTAAGAATTAAAAGATGTTTTAATCTCACTATTTATATTTACTGATTTCTCAATCAATTACTTACTCAAAATAGAACAAAATTGACCGTTGTAAGAGTATTTAAGAGTAAAAGTTACCAATTTTGGTAATCGACTGATATACATACAGGAGTGTATGTATTAATCAATTGATAAAATAAGTAATCAACGGCTAGAGTTTGTACAGATCGATTGATGACTTGGACTATTAAAATTCCAGGTCATCGATTGATAAATTGCTTATCCATTGACAGGTACAATTATCCATCGATAGACAAATATATCATTGATTGATATATCTATCTGTCGATAGTTACCCCTATCCATCGATAAACAAATATATCATCAATTGATATATTTATCTGTCGACAGCTCCAATAATATCCATTGATATGTAAAATGTTTATCAGTTGATTATTGAAGAATCAATAATTTAACATAGTCAATGGCTACAAGTAATATAAATATATAACTTGTCAGATATTTAAAGGATTAAATATAATTAAGCATACCTAAATCACAGACCAATCTATTGAAAGTAGATTCATCTAATGGTTTGGTAAAAATGTCTGTAAGTTATCTTTCACTAGGGACAAAATGTAATTCAACTGTACCATTCATTACATGTTCCCTAATGAAGTGATACCTTATGTCAATGTGCTTGGTTCTGGAATGTTGCACATGATTTTCTGTTATAGCAATGACACTTGTATTATCACAGAAAATAGGAATTTTATTCAAGTTGAGCCCATAGTCAAGTAGTTGATTCCTCATCCATAATATTTGTGCACAGCAACTTCCAGCTGCAATGTATTCAGCTTCTGCAGTAGATGTAGACACTGAATTCTGCTTCTTGCTAAACCATGAAACAAGCTTATTTCCTAGAAATTGACAGGAGCCTGTTGTGCTTTTTCTGTCAATTCTGCAACCTGCATAATCTGCATCTGAATAACCAATTAGATCAAATCCAGAATCTCTAGGATACCAAATTCCAAGATTTGGAGTTCCTTTGAGATATCTGAATATTCTTTTTATTGCAATCAAATGAGATTCTCTAGGATCAGCTTGAAACCTAGCACAAAGACATGTAGCAAACATTATGTCTGGCCTACTTGCAGTTAAATAAAGTAATGAGCCAACCATACCTCTATAACTTGAAATGTCCACTTTTGCTTCCTTAGTGTTTAATTCAAGTTTAGTTGCAGTGGCCATGGGAGTTTTAGCAGAAGAACATTCACTTAAATCAAATCTCTTTAATAAATCAGAAATATATTTGGTTTGATTTATGAAAATACCATCTTTAACTTGTTTGATTTGCAAGCCAAGAAAGTAGGTTAGTTCTCCCATCATGCTCATTTCATATTTACTCTGCATCAACTTAGCAAACTTTTTACAAAATTTTTCATTAGTTGAGCCAAAAATAATGTCATCTACATAGATTTGAACAAGAATCATAGAGCCATTTACATTTCTATGAAAGAGAGTTTTATCAACAGTACCTCTTGTGAAGTTATTCTCAATCAAGAATTTAGACAATGTGTCATACCAGGCTCTAGGTGCTTGCTTCAATCCATAAAGTGCCTTGAGAAGATAGTATACAAATCCAGGATGAACATGATCAATAAAGCCAGGAGGTTGTTCTACATATACTTCTTCTTCTAGTTCTCCATTGAGAAAAGCACTTTTCACATCCATCTGATACACCTTGAAATTAGCATGAGCAGCATATGCTAGAAAGATTCTGATTGCTTCCAATCTTGCAACTGGTGCAAAAGTTTCATCAAAATCTATGCCTTCTTCTTGTAAATGGCCCTTTGCCACTAATCTTGCTTTATTTCTTGTCACTGTACCAGATTCATCCATTTTGTTTCTGAAGACCCATTTTGTACCAATGATAGACTTGTTCTTTGGTTTGGGCACCAGCTTCCATACCTTGTTTCTTTCAAATTGATTCAACTCTTCTTGCATAACAATTATCCAATCAGGATCATTCAAGGCTTCTTCAATCCTTTTTGGTTCTTCTTGAGACAGGAAGCTACTATACAAGCATTCATTTTGAGTTGCACTTCTAGTTTTGACACCATCATTTGCATCTCCAATTATTAATTCAAAGGGATGGCTTTTTGTCTATTTCCTTTGTGATGGTAAATTTGTCCTTGAAGATGATGCTTCATGATCATTGGAAGTGTTATGATCATTGTGATGTGATTGACTATTTGAGAACCCTCCCCCTGAGATGGACACTCTACTTGAAGATTGTTGAGCAGAGTTGATATCCATCGAATGATTATCAATTGATGTATTATCAGTTGATTGATGATTGTCAACTGATAAGTTATCTGTTGATGCATTGACATCAATTGATGGGAGGATTCTAGGTACTTGTGCTCTTGTGTTTTCCATATCATCATCACTATCTTCAATATTACTTGTGGATTCATTTTCAAACTGCAATAGATCATGAAATCCTTCATCAAACAACCCTTGAATTTTCTTGTCATCAAAGACTACATGCATAGATTCCATAACAATGTATAATCTAAGATTGTAGACTCTGTTGCTTTGGTTGTTATTCCATATCCAACAAATATAGCTTCATCAGCTTTGGCTTCAAATTTTCCTAGATTTTCACCTTGATTTCTCAGTACAAAGCATTTGCAGCCAAAGACATGAAGAAAGTTAAATGTTGGCTTCTTGTCTTTCTTTATCAATTGATATGGAGTTTTGCCTTGAAGTTTATTGATCATGGAAATATTTTGAATGTAACAAGCAGTATTAATTGCTTCTGCCCAGAAGTATGTAGGAAGTTTTACTTCTTCTAACATAGTTCTAGCAGCTTCAATCAAGGTCTTATTTTTCCTTTCAACTACTCCATTTTGCTGTGGAGTTCTTGGAGCAGAGAAATGATGAGTGATACCTTTTTCTTCACAGAATTCTCTCATGGTTGAATTCTTGAATTCAGTACCATTGTCACTTCTAAATTTCTTGACCTTCCATTCAGTGCCATTGTCAACATTTTTCACATGATTGATAATTAATTTGCTTGCTTCATCCTTAGAGTGTAAGAAATATACCCATGAAAATCTTGTGAAGTCATCCACAATTACTAAGGCATATTTCTTTTTGGCAATTGACATGATGTTGACTGGACCAAATAAGTCCATGTGCAATAATTCCAGAGGCTTATCAATTGATGATTCAGACTTTGACTTGAATGATGCTTTTCTTTGTTTTCCCTTTTGACATGCATCACATAGTCCATCCTTGGTGAATTCCATCTGTGGAATGCCTCTAACCAGATTCTTTCTAACCAATAAATTCATGGCTTTGAAATTCAAATGGGCTAGTTTCTTGTGCCAAGTCCAACTTTCTTCTGTATTGGCTTTGCTAAGTAGACATGTCATTGAATTTGCCTTCACAGAGTGAAAATCAGCCACATAGACATTCCCTTTTCTTTCTCCAGTTAAGAGAATTTCACCAGATTCTTTGTTGGCTATGATGCATGATTCAGTTGTAAACCACACACCATTACCATTATCACACAGTTGACTAATCACTACAAGAAAAACAGGCTCATACAACCATTTTGCACCGTTGTCTGGCATCTCAATTTTCCGTAGTCTATTGAGGCGCCGTGTGATTGACATCAAACAACGGTTGTTTAAACCGTTACTGGAAGGAAGGAAGACAACAGTTCACCAACACTTGTTATAAAGTTCAAGAGATAACAGTCCTGTCACTAAGCTCCATTATTGGAAGAACTTGGACGCAACATTTTCATTAAGCTCCATTGTTGGAAAAACTTGGACACAACAGTTTTCCGACAACAGACAACGGGTTCTATACGTCAAGCAAGAATCCTATCTTTTTCCAAACTTCATGTATATCTCTTATTTAAACAACGATTAGTATGATACAATGTTATCTGAAATCCTAACCACAATGGTATTAATTGTTATCTGATACGATTAGTATGATACAATGTTGTCTGAGTTGTGATTAATTGTTATCTGAATGCTCTCTAGACAATATTTTAAGTTTAGGTCACATTGTAGTTTAAGTTTTCAGACAACACTTTATAACAATTTCTAGTTATGGTAATGTTTAACACACAATGGTTTACAAGTTTTACAAATTTATTTATCTAGCTTCAGTCAACAGTTATAACAATGTTATACTATTGTCTGAATTATTTGGTACAATGGTTATTTTTGATTTAAAATACCATTATATGTTGGAGTGTAAAACTTTTGCATATCAAATTCACCTTTCATACTACCCAGCAGCAGAAACTAAAACAAGCATAAATCCAAATACATAATACATTAAAACCAGCAATCCACAATATACCAATTTAAAGCAAGCATAAATTCGCCATAAAATTCCAACCACGTGACAGAAAATAAAACAAGCATAACTTTTCCATAAAATGAAAACCATCATATCAATCTACCAATCCACCAAAAACACAGAAAAACCAAATACATAATCCCTAGTTTACTGATCATTAATCCGGCTACCAAAAACAAAAACAAGTAAATAGAGATCAATGTACCGATCAATCCACCTAACACCAAATACATAATCCCAAGTTTACTTTACCATCACCAACTACATAAATAAAACTTCCACTTCACTACTAGTTCAGAAAAAAAAGAACCCAACTGCAGAACCTAACATGCATGGCATTTCATAAAGTATTTCGCAAAATCAGTCCAGACCTCGTTAATGTCAGAATCAGTATAAACCAGATTTGACATGCGCATCCACTGAAAAATGACCAAAAGTTTTTTGTAAGTCACATGTTTTACTCGTGTATGAGTAACTATAAAGTTGATAGGAAAACTTAAAGAAACTGAAATTTTAACCTTAGCAGCACTTAGTCAAGTTCTTTGTCCTCAATGATTTCCTTCATGTACCGCATCACAAACATGCCACAGTCCTTGTTCCCCGTCTGCACTGGAACTCCCTGAAATACCAAATAAAAATTTAATTACAATCTCCTTAGATGACATGTGATGGGCTAATATAGCACAATTTTAATCAAGAGTGTCTAAAATACCACATTCTCGAAACCTGACACTGCAATGGCGCACATAGACAACACATATAAACTTTGTATTGGAACTTTAATGCTGATTTTTTATTACGTTACCACACATATATTCAAAAAAATCAGATACCCAATCAGAATGAGCCCAATTGGAATGTATGCATCTTTTATCAACGTTGTAGAGTAAAACATATATGCATCTGTAGACCTCTTTTGAACATGAAACGAATGTTGAACTTAGATGACAAATTTTGGACATGTGACCCTAATTTTTGTGCTATTTTAGGCATTTTCTAGCTCTTAGATGCTAGACTTACTTGTCGAAAACATCCACTCATTCCCCATTTGCAATTCGACGTTTGAGGGGGTCCATGTAGTAGACAATTTCTGTCTCGGGATTTGCAACAGTCAAAGTCCAGTGGTTCATACACAAATATGAACGATAATGTAACTTTGCAATTAAAGCATGAAGTACTAATTATTGTCGTGCTACCAACTCAAATATCATCAAAAAATCATATTAATATTAAAATAAAATCAACCCAAATTAGCAAGTCAGAAAAATATTCTAAAATGTGACACATCCAGAGTGCCTTCTATTTAAAATTGAAACTTAAATTCTCGTAAATGATCATCTTAAAAAAATGAAAGGAACACTTAATCTTAATAAGTTTACCAAAATGTGTCAAAATATGACACAACCTGACCATTCTAATAAAATTTAAAACCTAACTTATTGTAAAAATTCAACTAAAAATTGCAAGACATATAATCTTTTTTAACCTTTTCAAAAAATTATCTCAGAATGTCTAAGTAGCTATCTATAGTATAAACACTTACACATCATTATAAGGAATGAGAAAGTATTGCCCTTTCTTAGCTTTCTTAAATCGTGCAGCAAGTGCACGCGACCTCTGCCCTGCATTGCCACATCCAATGGCACCAATCATGCTGGGATCTATGAAGCTTATCATGTTGGTCATCTTATGCTTTTTCACATGTTCATTTAAGAAGCTACATATAAAATTAAGCAGTGGTGAGAAAAGATTCTCAGTTTGATTGCGGGAGTACTATGTACGAAAAATAAAAAAGTTTAAACCAGAGAAACTTACTGAATAAAAAGGCAAATAATAGACCCTGTCATTTCACCTTCAGAGCACACTGCATGTATATCTGATAATAAAATGACTTGCTTCTTTGTAGTGCCAAAGGCTTCCCTACTTAGCTCAAAAGATATTGTTCGTCTATCAGCCAAGGCATCCTTTGCCCATATCCACAAACGATTTAATGCGAATGGATAATTTGCACCCATCTCAACAACAAGCTCCGGTTCAACATCTTCGACTACTTTATACGACTTCTTCATTTTCCTTGTCTTGGCTTTCTGGAAAAAATGCACGTGCAAATTAAAACATCAGATTTGGTGCTGATATAGTAAAAATATACTAGATATAGTAAACATACTAATAAAAAACTGGCTAACCTTTGGAGCTGATAAAACATCAGAAGTGCTATTGTTTCCTACTACTATCAGGTTTCTTGGCCATGCAATATAAGTTCTTATGGCTTGTTCCACAGTCAGAATTTCATCACCAATAGGAAGGGAATATTAGCATGATCTTGAATGACTTGAGTGATTGACACTCTAGTATTCTTTTCATCAAGTCTTACTCCATGGATTGTCTGCTCACATCCTTCAAGCACAAGGACTTCATCAATCTTTGCATAAGCTACAATGTTGCTCAGCGATCCAATAGCCAATTTGCAAACAGAACTACCAGAAGTATTGACTTTTACATCCTCAGAAGTCTTCTTTTCACCAACAAACCTGGTAGCATCCTCAAGTTCCTCCCCAAAATCAACAAATAAATTATCAATCATTTTTATCTTATGAACACCTCCATCCCCATGATCATGAAAAATCTTCTTTGCCATTTTAGGTGTATCAATATTCTTTACACCTACATCCACATTAACCCCACCGTTAGAGTGACAACTTTCTTGTTGGGAAGCATGTTTCGGACTGCCATCTTGTTCTGCACTTTTTGTCAATACTTGTTCTGCACTTTTTGTCAATATCTCTGCTCTGAGCTTTTCCATTTCAGTAGCCCAAAAAGCATCTCTCTCTTTAATAATCTTCGGAGTTTCCTCTACCATGAACTTTTGAACTCTCTCCTGTATCTTTTCATCCATTGTCCTGGCTTTCTTTTGCCTTGGAAGATCAAAGTAAGTTGACTGCTTCACATGAGTTCCTTGGCCACGCACTCTTCCTCCATGCTCAGGCTTACCAAGCACCATTGTTAAAACATCATTAACACTTTCCTCTTTTATTTTCCCTTCCTTATCCTGCTTCTTCAACTTTGCCTACAAAATTAAGAGTACCATAAAAACATGAAAATTACCAAGTCTGCTAAAAATAACTAATAATCCCAACTAATAAAAATGAAACAGAGACCAAATATAAGAACTTGAAAATCAAAATCCTAACTAATAATCCAAGATCAAACATGCAGCAAACAAAGTCAATAAAGTCGAGCTTTTATAATCACAATATATCTTCTACAATTGAAATCCCAATCAATAATCAACTCAAAATTTTAAATCTAAATCTAAAAAATATGCAGGTTACACAATTTACAACCAATTTCAATAATTACTACAACTAGCAAACAAGCTCGACTATAACTAAAATTTGACAAGCAAACCACAAACCCAGAAATTACTTAAATCAATGACCCAATAAATCTGAAATTTTAACATACTATCACATATGGCAAGAACAAGCAGAAAACTAAATATCTTCTTAGGTCAACATATGTAAGGGCAAGTAAATAACAATACTAGCATATCAAGCAACACACAATCAACACCATCCCCAACAAGAAAAACAGGCTCATATAAGAACTTAAAAAGTTAATATGTTACTTCAAAAAAAGTACATATGTATTGACTTTTTTTCGGAAATAAGATACAAATTGATAACATACAATTTCCTTAGCTTTTTCTGCAGCAGCATCATTTATAAAATTACCATCTTTGTCCATCCTTGCTAGGACCCAGGTCGACGATCGATCGACTTCCTCTTCATCTGGATGAGATTGAGACTGCATTTACATGTTGATGAACACCTTAGTAATAGTATAAACATGTTTGGAAAATTAGTTTGTATCCAGAAATAAGAATATTGTTTCATTACTGCTCACCCATTCATTCTCGAGGTTAACATAACCTTTTCGAGACAAACGATGTGGATATAAACTTTGCTTCCTTCTTTCTACTTGTTCGTCATGTAATTCCTTCATAAAAAGCACCAGTAAAGTTATAAGATCATTAGTAAGTAAATATTGTATATGAATATAACACCAGTAAGGTTATAAGATAATTAGTAAGTAAGTAAGGTTACCAGAAATATACCAGAAACTCGGGTGACAAGCGATCAGCAACAAATATGTCCCAATACGATTTTTCTATGAAAGAAAAATCTGCAGGAGGATGGGCCAAAACTTCAGGTTGATTCTGATAAGGAAGAACGTAATATGTGGTCAGCCGACTTTTGAACTCCCTCCATTTGTGACCGGCTGAATTTAAAACCATCTTCTTCGCCGACGGAGGTAAAACGAAAGCCATCTATATACATAAACAAGAAGAGTAAAGTCAAGAGATGCAAGTAACAAAATGAACAGATAATAAAAGAAAAGTAAATAAATAAAATTATTTAAGTTTTTCTTACGAGCACACAATCCCAAATCTTCGTCTTTGTCTCATGAGGAACACATTTCCAATTATCATGCCAGATTGGGGTTTGGTTCTTGCCAAAACTCCAATATAAGACTGCATCTCTATCACTTCAGGACCAAAAGCCTCTCCTTTATCATTAAAAGACACCGTAAGTTTGATCCCCATGATCTTGCGTCTCACAATTCGATGCATCGTTACACAGCCTCACTTAAGTAGTTTTAGTCCTTGAGTATTATTCGACGTGGCAACAGGTTTCCCTCGTTTCCTTTTCTTGGAAATTTCTTTTTGTAAGTTTTCAGATATGGGCTTCTTCTTCACAGATTTTGGGGAAGAACTCGACGGAATGGGGGTCACGGTGGGGGTCTGGTTATTTAAGGACCTTGTCTTTCTTAAAGCCTTTATCACATTCATGGTACATGGATGGGATAAAGACCTTGTCTTTTTGAACTCCTTCTTCTTCGGCTCTGTCCTCTGCGACTTTCTCTTATTCAACTCTTTCTTTTTTGACTTGGTTTTCTTTTTCGGGGTTGCCATAATCTATACAACAATAAAAAAAAAGTACATGTTGTCTACTTGACATGAAGATAAAATACAAAAGAGACATAAATAAAACTCAACATGTTCAAATATTTTTACTAACTACATGTTCATGTTACTGTTCGAAAGAGTGACTGGAATAAGAATAAAAATACAGAATAACAAATAAGAAGGCAAACAAGAATGCAACTTCAATATCACTACAAATGGTTCTGAAACACTACTCAACTTTAAGACAAACTCACTATAAAATTTGGTTGTAGTTATATGGAAAGTATGTCTAAGTATAAGACAAACTCAAAATACTCATAACAAAATTCAGAACTTTAGCAAGATGATACTAACCAAAACATATGGAGAAGTAACAGAGTAACCATAACTTACAGTGAAACACAGAAGAGACACTAACAAACATCATCAAAAAAATATATAAAAATTAAAAAAATAATGAATATAATCGAATCTACAGTCAAAAAACATCACCAAGCTTATAAATATCAAATACTGATAATCAATAAGAAATACCCCTAATTAGAAAAATCAAAAATCAAAAAACCCTAATTAGAAAAATAAAAAATCAAGAAACCCTAATTAGAAATCGATTTCATAATATGGTTTCATAATAGGATTTGCATATCAGTACATATAAAATACTCAAAACACAGAAAAGACACTAACCACAATTTGCATGCAAAAACTCATCACCAAGAAAAGCATATAATCGAATCTACACTCAACGAACATCACCTAATACTCAATGAATATCACCTAATATTCGATGAATAATTAATTAGAAAAATAAAAAATCAAATACTGATATTATGAAACGGATTTCATCATATGGTTTTAGGGTTCTAGGGTTTCAAAATAGGGTTTGAATCGAGTACGTACCAGTAAGCTTGAGTTTGAGCTTGAGTTTTTTGATCGAAAATCAATCGCCGGTCAATTTCAAAGAGGGGGAATGGGGGAAATGCTTGAGATAGAAAATGTAACTGAGAAAATGTTTGAGAGTAACTTAGGGGGTAATTTAGGGGGGGGGGGAAGACAAATTGTAAAGAGGGGGAAATGAAAAATCAAATGGACGGCTTGGATTCAGATATACTTTAATCTAACGATCAATAATATTTCTCAATTTTGTTTAATTTTGAATAAAGAAAAAATAATTG
Organism: Oenanthe sinensis; assembly: GCA_028671895.1. Taxonomy (NCBI): domain Eukaryota; kingdom Viridiplantae; phylum Streptophyta; class Magnoliopsida; order Apiales; family Apiaceae; genus Oenanthe; species Oenanthe sinensis. Next base: position 4,038,554 of record CM053809.1, on the reverse strand, counting down.
TGTTCCGTCCAACTTTTAATATTCCATCCATGTATTTTTAGATATTAATTAAAACATAGTTACAACAGTTTTGTCTAAACAACCGTTGTTAGAAATACTCTTTAACAAGTGTTCCGTCAATAAACCGTTATCCGACAATGTTGTATAGTTTGTTATTGGACAACAGTTTTCTAAAGATACCATTGTGTAAAACATTTTCCAATAAAGGTTTTATTCTTAATCCGTTGTTTGTTATCCACCGAGAATATTCCTTATGTTTAGACAAACTTTTATTTTCCGAAAAGTTCGATATTTTCTCGAGTAGATATGTCGATATAACATTCAATATTATCGATAGAAGTAAAATTTATCATGTCCTACGATTTCAATATTTTAATTTAGATGGGTATCGTATCTGATAATTTCAATATTTTAATTCGGACGGGTCTATTATATTATTAAATTTGAAAAATATTAAATTTTTCGTATGTGACAATTTCAAATTTTTTATTATTAATAAAAAAAACCTTTAACACGTGAAAATGATATAAAATAGTTTTACGTATATATTGAACTTAATTATATCAAATAGTTGTATGTATCGAACATGTATCAAGCAAGAACGTGCACGATACCCTAATCCTAAATCTAAAACTCCTAAACGATATCTATCCCCTAAATCTAAAACCCCTAAACGATATCCATGACCATACCCTAATTCTAAAACTCCTAAAAGATATATGTACCTAAACAATTTTATGTACGAACTTATAATATCAAACAGTTTTACGTATCGAACTTATTTCAAATAGTTTTATGTATCGAACATGTATTGAGCAAGAATGTGTATGATACCCTAAGCCCTACAATGAAAACCCCTAAACGATATCTATACCCTAAATAATTTTACGTATCAGACTTATATCAAACAGTTTTACGTATTGAGATTATATCAAACAGTTTTATGTATCGACCTTATATCAAACAGTTTTACATATCGAATTTATATTAAACAGTTTTACGTATCGAACTTATATCAAACAGTTTTACGTATCGAACTTATATCAAACAGTTTTACGTATTTAACATGGATCCAAAATTTGATTCAAATTACTGTATGTATTATACCACATTAATATGATATAAAACTAATTAATCTTAAATTTGTTGTTTAATTATTTTTAACTATTTACATTATATTTCATAAATTAAATAGAACCGAACTTCGTCATAATAAATAAATAAAAGTGATTTCAATTGAAATATAATTTAAAAAAATGCAGAATTTTTTAAAAAAATAAGCTTAACTATATTGGTGAAATAAAGAATTGATACTTACAATAATTGTGTCTGAACAAGGACACAATTATTGAACTCCTTTGTTAGAACAGTTAGGTCGTTATCCTCTCTACCTCTCCTCATCTCGTCTCTCATACTTTCTCCTCTCTACCTCTCCTCAACCCGTCTCTCATACATCGCGGCTATCTCATATCCATTTCTCTCTGATTCATTTCTAGCATCAAGGATTCATGACCTCCATTTCATTTTAGGTAAATTCTTTTTTAAGCATTCATTTTGATGAATACATTTTCATGATTTAATGTGAACAGATAATGTGGAACTTGAATTAGGGTTCATGTATACTCTGTTTAAATATTTTATTGAATTATTTTGTACTGATAGTTTATTGATTTGGGGAAATTCTTTGAAAGCAATTTATAAAGCTGGTATACTCTGATTTGGGGGATAGTCTATATATATGAAATTACTTGATGAATTTAATGTGAATGAATTGAGAGTTTTTGAGGAAATTAGTAGATGGGATTTTATACTACTTAGATATTAGTAGATGTTAAGTTAGAAATTAGTATTAGAGAGTTTCAAAGACACAGAACCTATATAAGAATGCAACCTGCTGCTGAATGTTAGAACACGGCTTAACTTGTAGACATTTGATCCTCCACAAAAAAAAAGGATACCTCGACCATGGCATAGTTGCAACAACATTCTTACTATACCAAGATACCTGTTTATTTCAAACATTCCCTTCTTGCTTTCAGCCCCTGCTAAAACTTGGGCTTTTGTTTTTCAGATGGTGATGGTTGTAAGCACACATTATGTGTTGGATTTGAAGTTCTATTTAGACGTATATAGCTTATTTATATTAAAATATGGATAAATCATGGTTAACAGCTGATAGAAGAACAAAAGAGTTTAAAAATGGAGTGGACGATTTATTAACGTTTGCATTTGAGAATGGGTATAATGAAGAAAAAATAAGTTGTCCATGCATAAAGTGCGCACATAACAAATCATAGAGAGCTCGGATTGTTAAAAACCATCTTTTTCAATATGGTATTGATGAAACGTATACACGCTGGATATGGCACGGGGAGTCAAATTTGGTAGAAAGTCATGTACTAGATGAAACTGACACTTCAGAATCTATTAATCAAGCCTGCACAGGAATGGGTGAAGTTAACGATGATGATGATGATACTTCTACAGATTTTTCAGATTTCAACAACCATGTGAAAGGTGAGCATGAACCTCTTTACCCTGGATGTGAGAGTTACACTAAGATGAAAGCTTTGGTTAAGTTATTCAACTTGAAAGTGAAGCATGGTATGTCTGATTCATGTTTCTCTGATGTCCTATTATTGATTGGGTCTTTGCTTCCAGAAGGCAACAATATCCCTTCTTCCTTCAATGAAGCGAAGAAAACCTTATGTGCATTAGGAATGGGGTATGAAAAGATACATGCATGTCCGAATAATTGTCTCTTATACCGTGGCCAGATAGATGAAGATGAGACTATTTGTCGCATATGTAAGGCCTCCAAATGGAAATTAAATAAGAAAGGAGAGGAACTCGAAGGAGTCCCTGCAAAAGTTTTATGGTATTTTCCGTTGATACCAAGAATCATAAATTTGTTCAATATACCTCAAATTGCAAAGGACATGACTTGGCATGACACTGAGTGAGAAAAGGATGGTAAAACGAGACATTCGGCTGACTCGAAAACATGGAAGGATGTCGATCAAAAGTGGCCTGATTTTGCATAAAAGAGTAGAAACCTTCGGTTAGCTTTATCCTCCGATGGTTTCAATCCTTTTCATGGAAATCGTACTGATTACTCAAGCTGGCCTGTTTTGCTATCAGTTTACAACCTTCTGCCTTGGCTTTGTATGAAGAGAAAGTATATTATGCTCTGCTTGCTGATATCAGGCCCGACTGAGCCGGGAAATGATATCGACGTGTTCCTTCAACCACTTATAGAAGATCTGCAGGAGTTGTGGCGCGGTAAACAAGTGTACGATGCATATAAGAAAGAGTCTTTCATACTTAGGGGCATTTTATTATGGACAATAAGTGATTATCCGACATTAGGGAACTTATCGGGAAATGTCATTAAAGGGTATAATGCTTGTACTGTTTGTATTGATAACACAAATGCTACTAGGCTGGTTCATTATCGGAAGACAGTGATTATGAGGCATCGGAGGTGGCTGCCCCGTCATCATCCGTATAGAAGGCAAAAATCAGCTTTTGATAATACCGTGGAGAAGGGGATTGCTCCTATTCCGTTAACTGGAGAGCAGGTTCTTGAAAGAGTAGAACATCTAAGGGGCCATGTCTTTGGTAAGACACAACGCCAACCTCGATGGAAGAAAGGTGAAGCTCGACCCGTTTGGAAGAAGGTTTCTATATTCTTCCAACTTGAGTATTGGAAGTTTTTACTGGTTAGGCATGTTCTCGATGTGATGCACATCGAGAAAAATATATGTGAATCTTTATTCGGAACTTTGCTAAATATTCCATGAAAGACAAAAGATAGGGAGTCTGTCCGTCTTGATATGTGGCTGAAATGGGAATAAGAACGGAGCTGATGCCTAAAACTCATGGAAAGAAAGTGAAGGTACCATTGGCGTCATGGAACTTATTGAATGCAGAAAAAAAAACTGTTTGCTTATCCTTTCTTAAAATGAAGTTACCAGATGGATTTTTTTCAAATATCAAGAATCTGGTAAATATGAAAAAACTTCGGCTTGTTGGAATGAAATCTCATGATTGCCGCATGATATTGCATCATTTGCTTCCAATTTCTATTCGGTCAGTACTGCAAAAAGAAGTCAGGTGCACAATAATAAGGTTTTGCCTTTTCTTCAAGGCAATTTGCAGTAAAGTCATCGATGTAGATAAATTGGAAAATATGCAATCTCAGTTGGTGACAACATTATGCTAGTTGGAAAAACACTTTCCCCCTTCATTCTTCGATGTCATGATCCATCTCTCAATTCATCTTGTGAGAGAGGTTAAGCTTTGCGGGCCAATTTTTCTACGTTGAATGTATCCTTTCGAGAGATATATGAAGGCATTTAAGGGATACGTACGAAACCCAGCTCATCCCGAAGGCTGTATTGCCGAGGCATATGTTACCGAAGAGGCTGTTGAATGTTTGGTGAATTTTGAAGAAGCTACCAATGGATTGCCAAAAAAATGCAATATCTGAGCAGAATGCAATAAGCAGACCCTTATCTAGTGCGACAATGATAGAGTCGAGCAAAGAGGACTTGCACCTAGCACACTTATGTTTTCTGCAAAATAGCAATGACGTTAGGCCTTATTTCGAGTAAGTTACTGACATTTATGTGTTGTGTTTGTTATTTCCTTATTTTGTGCATTTTGATTAATATATTAAAATAATTTATTTTACTTGTAGTGAACATATGGCATCTTTGAAGGCAAGACACCATCAACATGAAAATGACCAAGTCTGGCTAAAAAACAAGCAAAATGATAAATTCCCCGAATGGTTCCGGAAAAAGGTAAAATTTTTATTTGGTCAAAACACTATTTAAATATCTTTACAGTAATTATATTAGTTTGTATATTTTGTAGGCCTAATTAAAATATAAATAATAAATATAAGTTAATTCCATATTCAGCCGCCAAATACATTATAAAGGAATATATAGACTATAACATATATTCGTCATTTATAAATGATTTAGAAAGTTTATAAACACACAAAACTAACAATCTCCACACCAGAAATGAAAAACAGAGTTTGTAATATAATAGCCGTATGACATTATAAAATTATAATTATAATATTTAATATTATCGAACAATTAGTTTAAATCAATTTATTTTTGCACAGATTGAATCAGAATTGCTGCATGATCATAATAACATACGTGATGAGATAAGGTGGATTGCAGCAGGGCCTAACAAGAATGTCCCTACATTCAGTGGTTATAAAATCAATGGTGTTACTTATAGCACCAAGGACCGTGATGATAATCGACAAGTTTAGTGTAGTGGTGTTTCTGTTGTTGCAGATACCTTAATACTTGTCGGTAAGGATAATATTGTTGAAAATACTTCACATACTTACTATGGAGTTATAACAAGTATATGGGAGTTAGACTATAACAATTTTAGAGTCCCTATATTTCATTGTAATTGGGTAGATATGAACAAAGGGGTTAAAGTAGATGACTTGGGATATATATTGGTTAACTTGAACAAATTAGGTTTTGTAAATGATCCTTTTGTGCTAGGGAAACATGTTAAGCAAGTCTGCTACATCGATGATCCTCTTGAAAAATATTGGTCTGTTGTGTTAAAATTCCCAGAAAAAAACTATTATGACCAATGTGATGATGAAAATGATGGATCGGTAGAAATAGAACTTGAGAATGAGCTGCACGTGCCAATGTTCCCCACTGTTGACGAACTAGACGAGGAAAAATCTAGTTATATTCGCGACGAAGAAGAATGGATTCAACTTCCATGATGGTAATAACTACATTTGTTTCTTGAATCGTTTTATTTGTTATTTAATTCTTGTCAAATATTATACCTCTCTGTCAATTGCAATCTAATTTTTATTTTTCTTTCAGTGACCAATGCGAATATTGAGCCGGATTATTAATCAAGCTGAGGTACTTATTGACAGTTTGGCTCATTTACCTAGACAAGATTATTTGGTGTCATTCTTGTTTGCCTGGACATGGTTTCAACAATTTGCTTCTCTGCTGCCAAGCTGATATTATGTTTGGTCACTTAGTTATTAATTAGAAGCACTGTATGGCATCATGAGAGATCAATTAGATTTGTATTTTTGATAAAAGGATTAACTTGTCAATTTGTGATAGTATTTGGTTTGTGTAACTTGTCCAATTTGAGGATGTATTTTGGTTTGCCATTTTCATTGAGGAATTTTTGTTTTCTAGTCTGTTGGTTGGATGATTTATAGTTTACAAATTTTGTGGTTGGATTGGTTTTTGGTTGTGTAAGCAGGATCTAACAGTTTCAAGTCATTTTTTTTATTTTTCTTCAGACAATAGACAACGGTTTGTTATTTAAAAACCATTGTTAGGTTTGTTAACTCACAATGGCTTATCACAAAATAACTGTTGTCTTATAACTTACACATAAATTAAATGAACAGCTAGGATTAAATGCCTTTTAATCGAACGATCAAGAATAACATCATTGTTTTTTTATTTTAAATAAAAATTAAAATCTGAATGCAATTTTATACTACAACGGTTGGTTCTTTAAAGACCGTTGTTATCTTTGTTAACTCACAATGTATTATCACATAAACACCATTGTCTAATAAGGTAGCCATAAGTTACACCATTGTTTGAGGTCCAATAAAACAATGCATTAAACAATCCGTTGTCTAAATTACACAATATCATGAATAAAACCATTGTCTCACAGAACTATATTAACAATGGTTATTAGGCTGTTGTGTTCAACTCTATCACACAACATGTCGAGGAATAACTGTTGTCTGTTATGCTTAGAATAAAATTGTATAGATAATAGTTTGAAATAAGTTTAATAATGCTTGTCGTGCACTATCCCAGGCAATAGTTTTTCAAGGAAAATAATTTCACAGTTGTTTATCAAATTGGGACAACGGATTTCTCCGCAACCGTTGTGTAATAAGCGTTGTGTGATTGCATTTTTCTTGTAGTGAATACTGAGCAAATTGTGCTTCAATCCATCAACTAGTGCTACAGTTTCAATGATAACATTTTCTTTTGCAATTGAGCCATATCCCAGAGTAAAACCTTTGCTGTTATCTCCAAAAGTAACTCCTGGGCCAGCCTTTTCCACAAATTTTATGAGCAGGGACAAATCTCCAGTCATGTGCCTTGAACATCCACTATCCAAATACCAGAGATTTTTCTTCCTGTTTCCCTGCACACATATAAAACAATCAAGTTGCTTTTGGTACCCAAGTTGCCTTGGGTCCTCTTTTATTAGTTGCAGCCTGAGTCCCTGTTGTCAATTTAGGTTCCTTTTGTTTTGGTGGGTGTAAATCCACTTTAACTTTGGGAGTTGACTTTTGGGGATTTGACACCTTGGAACTCATGGCAGAATTTCCATTAATTTCATCATTTACATTAAGCATGTTCCATGGCATACCAGGCATGTTCATATTAGGATATGCAAAGAAGGGATTATACATGTATGGAACTTGTGCATAAGGCATATGAACATTAGGTGCAACCAAATTAGAAGACATGGCATTCATGAGCATAGGATTGGTAAACATGGCATTTGCAGTCATGGCATGTATATTTAAATCATTTGCAGATATAGAATTCTTTTCACTTTTGCATTGCATGGACAAATGATTTACACTACCACATTTAGCACAGACTTTTCTAGGTGCATACATATCAGGAGTGTAGTTACTGTGCTTATTTATGCCTACTTTACCATTCCTATTCTTTTTCTTTTTCTCAGGCTTAGGTTGAGTAATTTCCACAGGTGCTATCTTTTCTAATTTTTCTTTTAGTTGTTTCTTGGATAAGCTATCTATGTTGATTTTCTCCGCCTTAGCCTCAACTTGATTTTTGGTTTCCTTAACAAACTTAATAGGAGTGCTAAATTTGTTCTTTTTATTAGCCATTGATGATTTACTTGTCGATGGATGCTTATCGATTGATTCAGCATCAATCGATTGATAATCCTTATCAGTTGATGAAGGATTAGCAGTCGATTGATCTTTATCCATTGAAGTATCAGCCAATGACTTGCCATATGTATTTGGGGAGTTCTCCTAGAGTATCTACACCCTGAACATCAATAATTTGTTTGGCAGTTTTAGCAGACCTATTCCATTTGCTAATGGTTTCAATTTCTTCAGCTAATTGTTCTTTCAACAATTCTTCTCTTTTCAAACTGTTTACTAGTTCATTCCTAGCATCCTTTCTTTCCTGCTTAAATCTTTCTAAACAAACAAGTTCATTTTCAAGAAAAATATTTCTCTCAGTTAAGGCATCAATGGTGTTCTTTAACTTGAGATTTTCTTTGTTTAGAGATTTTAGAGTGACATGCAAATTGTACAATTCATTAGACATTTCATTAATAGTACTATTGCATTCCTCAGATGTAAGCTCGGAAAAGTTGGTAGCTAGTACCTGATTAGATGCTGAACTAGCTTCTTCATCTTCATGATTGGCCATTAATGCAAGATTGACATATTCTTCAGAATTACTATCCTCAGCAGCCCAGTCCTTCTCCTCAGTTACAAAAGCCTTTTCTTTTTGTTTTAAAAGGTCAAAGTATTTCTTCTTATAATCAATACCCTCATATGACTTTGCCTTTTCTTGTTTTGGCTTCCTGCACTCACTTGAGAAATGACCAGCCAATCCACAGTTAAAGCATTTGAATTTAGATCTATCAACCAGATTTTTATTTTGATTATTGTTTCTAAACTGGGATCCAGGCCTTTGAGCATATGGATTCTTCTTGAATTTTAGCTTTGAAAATTTCCTTGTCAGAAATGCAAGGTGCTCATCAATCTCATCCAAATCATCCTGAGAGCATGTTTCATCTTCTTCACACTTGCTCTTTCCTTTTCTCTTGAATGATTCTTCAACAGCATCACCAGCCATCATGACTGACTCTTCTTCATAGCCATTTTCCTTATTCTCTTCATTTCCCTTGACTACCAAAGTCACAGTTTTCTCTTTTCTTTGATTCTTCTCAATCTCTTCATCTTGTTGGATTTCCAACTCATATGTCTTGAGAATACCATAAAGTTTCTCCAGAGTAAAATCCTTGAAGTCCTGAGATTGTCTAATGGAAACAGTCATTGGTTTCCATTCTTTTAGAAGAGATCTAAGAAATTTTAGATTTGTATCCTCAGTTGCATAAACCCTACTATATAGCTTCAGTCCATTTAACAACTTCTGAAATCTGCTATAGGTGTCATTGATAGATTCTCCACTCTTGAAATGAAATGATTCATATTTTTGAATCAAGAGTTGCATCTTGTTTTTCCTTACTTGTTCAGTTCCTTCACACAGAGTTTGAAGTGTATCTCATACTTCTTTTGATGAAGTACAGTTTATAACATTGTCAAACATATCTTTATCTAGACCATTAAACAGAATGTTCATGGCCTTCTTGTCTTTGAGTACTTCTTTTTCATCCTCTTCTGTGAACTCAGAAATAAGTTTTGGAACATGTCTGTCAAGTGCAGGAGTTCCATCAGGGTTTACACCTGTGACTAGCTTCATGGGAACATGAGGACCTTTTTCTATGCAGTTAACATAAGAAGGGTCGAGAGAAAGAAGATGTAGATGCATTTTGACCTTCCATGGAAAATATTCATCTTTCTCTAAAACTGGAATTTTCACACCTGAATCTTTTTGACCCATATTGACTGTTCTTGATCTTTAAACTTTCTGTATGTTGAAAGCCTGCTCTGATACCAATTGTTATTCCTTAGAACAATGTCAATTTTTGTAGAAGGGGGGGTTGAATACAAATATTAAAACTTTTTCCTTGTTCTAATATTTGCTCTTGATGTTTGAAAGAATAAGAGAATAAGTTCGAACAAATTAGTGCTAAAATAAAACTGAACAAAGAGATTTAAAATTATTGATGGATTGGTTTTTCCATCAATATATATTTTTTCTCAATGCTCCTAGGTTAGAAGAAACCTAGCTGCGTTTACAAGATTAGAAAACAAATCAACTGTTCTTACACATGTGCTCTCAAGCTTGAACAGTTGATTAAGAAATATGTCTAACTTGTATGTTTTCTAATAATGCTACTACACTTGTTTATATACCACAAGTGTTCTTTTACAATTCCTATTCTAGGATTGTTTCTACCTGCCTTCCTTTTACCTTTTTCTATTTTACAAAAAGGTTTGAAAGACAGCTTCTGATTGAGTCTTCACAGTCACTCTAGACTGTCTTCCATTCTTCAACAGATATTCTTTCTGTTACTGGCTTTTGTTCTCTGGATCTTCAACAGATATTCTTTCTGTGTTGTCACACTCAATTGATAATTTGCTGTTAAGCATATCAATTGATCCATTCTTTAATCCATCAACTGATGTACTTCTTCGATTGATCTTTATATCCATCGATTGATAAAAGATGTCTTATCGATTGATAGATGTTATCAATCGATATATCAGTCGATGGGTCTTCACATCAGTTGATGGTCTTCAATCCTTGGCTTGGCTTCTTCGATTGATCCTTCATCCATCGATGCTTCAATATCAATTGATCATCCTTCACTTGTGCAATTTCCTATCTTCTCATAATTACAATTTAACAGTTTAATTTACACATCAATTGATGATCTATATCAATCGACTCTAACATCAGTTGATGAACAAAATATCAATTGATTTACACCTTATCGATTGAAATAGACTAAGTACACCTATGCTACAATCCAAATTATCAGTTGATTCATATAAACATTTCAACTGATAAATGGTTTCCTGATCAATTGATATTTATAACTTTCATATCAATTGATCAGTTACATCAAATAAAATTTCTATGATTCTAAGATTAATGTTATCATCAAATCACATGTAGATTCCTAACAAGAGAAAAGCCCTAGCTGCTCAACATCAAGAGAGGCTAGAGAAAAGAAGAGAGAGAGGAAGAGGCAAACAATTCGGCTAGTACCGACTCCGGTGATCGTTGGACGATCGGGCGTTTGTGTGGACTTCTTTGGATAACAGATCTTTGCAATAAAGGGCTGTTGTGATTCATTTTTCTGGACCTCCATTAAACATCATACGAAAATCTTTGTTAAGGTACAGACTTCTTCACCATAATCATCCAAAGTTATACATGGATCCTGCGGTAGGGTTTCAGTTTTTATTGATTTTACGTTAATTCCGCTGCGTTTTAATGCACGAAACCTATCAAAATTGAGATATTATTTATGTGCATATTTATTGGAAATCTCATCTACAAGAAATTCTTAAATGAGTTCACAAGTATTAAATAGTCCATATTTAAAGGACTTGTGAATTTGTTTTAAATCCAGTACCTCGTACTTTTTGCTACTAATTTAATTATCATGTTTATAATGTTATATGCATATGTGGTAGTTAAATTTTCTAGCATAAGTTAGCAACATAATTATTTGTATGTTAAATATTTGATGAGTATTAGTCAAAGATATCTTACTTAATTGCTATGATATATTTCTCTAATACTTTTAAATATTTTGTTACAAATAATTGTGACACTTTTCGTATTAGTGATATTATTTAGAATCTTTATTCTAAGTAACTATTGCATATTTCAAAAATCACTAATATTGAAAGTTGAAGTATTTTCTAAGTAATGTGTATAAAATTCTCAATATTTTATATACTTAGAAAATATTTCTAAAATATGATTTTAAATGGGAGGAGTTGTAATTAGGATCACAAGTATTAAATGTCAATATTTAAATGACTTGTGAATTTCTTTTCAACTATTTCCTCGAGCTTACGTATATCACTAATAATTGTTATGATTATAATTGCAATATGTTTGGGTGACGATTATTAGATATAGCATAGGAAGTTATACGCTAATATTCAATCTTATGAATATTTATTATTTAGATAAATTATTTTATCTTATTTAAATTATGGTTTGAAGCAATTCAATGCTTATTAGTTTTATAATTTTGATTTGATAAAATATTAGAAGCATAATTTCTTGCATTTTGAAATTAGTGATAAATATCAAGTAATGATATTTTGTTAATATTTCCATGCAATTAATTGTGATATTTTTTGTATTAGTGATAATACATGTTGTTTATCTAAAAATCAATAATAATAAAAATATGTCTAAATGCTTATTGTTCTACTGAATAATTGTCAAGTGTTATTTGATGTATATATGCATGTATGTGGTAACTGTTTAGTATTGCATAAGTATTTCTATTAGTTTTCTTTCTTTGATCGAATTTTAAACCTGAATGTATTTAAAAGAAATTTCTTGTCTATTTCTGTTTCAAAACGTTTTATCTGAAAATACACTCACTTTCTATCAATTTTAAAGAATAAAACTTCAAAATTCTTTTTCAAAACTTCTCTTTTGAAAATCTTTTGATTTACAATCCTATTTTGATTCCTATATCCTTGGGTGCAAATCAAATTTTTCTTGAGGATAATTTTTCTCCAATCTCTAAATCTTTTATCCTCTCTCCAAATCTGGTTTTAAATGTTATATTTTCAAAACTTTTTTCTCTCTTAATTTTTTTCCTTTTAAAGTGGCAGAAATTTTGTGATTGCTATTTTATTCGGAGAAATTGTTTTTACTTTGAGGTAGCAATCACTTGTAAAATGATTTATTTTCAAATACTTGTTTCAATGCATGTTTCACATTGATTCATAGTACCTAAATAATGGTTGTTGCTTTGAAGACCTTGTACTGTATTGCTAAGCATACATCCACCCTCATTGTCATGTATTTATGTTTAAAGTCAGAGATATTATCAGGCGGACGAAAATGATGTGGATCATAATTGCTTTATGAGTCGAAAAATCATTTTCCTCTATCTGATAAGGATGTTTTGCAAAACTGTTTTCAAAACGTACAGTACTAAGGTTTAATGGAAAAGAGTCACTTTATTAAGATAGAATTTGGTAAGAGAGTTGAATTTCTTCTTTGGTATAAATTCTCGCATTTTATTATGGGAAGTTTGGCTTATAAGAAATTCATAAGGGAGAGAAATTTTCTTCTTTGATACACATTCCCGCGTTTTATTATGAGATATGTATCTCAAAGAAAATTTCATATCATGCTCTTAATGATATATATTTAGATTTGACAAAACTCTTTTACTAAAATTACTTTATTGCAATCTATTACCATTCTTGCTCATATTTTTCCTTCTCTTTGAGATGAAAATTAACTTTGGGAATGTTAAGATGATTATTTTCTTTTATCTTGTTGACTCTATCTGATTAGCCACCAGTGGCTTTAGAAGCTGGCCAAGAGGTTCAAAACTCATCAATCTCTTACCCAGGCCATAGTACCAAACACTAATTCATCCACTTTCATTTTTCAACCCTTGGATATATAAGGAACTCGTGTAAGTTAGAGGTTAATAAGGGAGCATCTTCACTTGATACAACAAATAATAATGAAGTCAGAATTGCACCAACAGCTCTACCTCCAGAGAAGAAGAGTAATATATAACTGAGGTAACTATAATCTCATCTGTATCTTTTCAAAAAGATGCATAGTTGAAAAAGAAATTAAACTATCTCTGGAATCATTTTCTCAACATGGTAAGTCTATTGAAATTCGCTCATCAGCCAGAGCACCTTATAATGAGTCAAAAACACCACTGACACTCACGCTGATGGTAAGCCTAAGAGAAATTCTAGGAACACATTGCAAGGCGAACATAGTGAGAGGTATAGGCATTCAAAGGAGATACATACTCTAATTTTCCATACATTACATTCTCCAAGGTATCTACCTCAAACAAAAGTTAATCTTCTGCATCCTGAAAGGGATATCTCTTGTTCAGATATATCTGGGCTTGAGAGACAACTACTTGGCAAGAATTCTTTGGATGAGTCAAGTAGGGTATTTCATACAAAATTCCCGTCACCGGGTTACGAGGAAACCGTAGGCTATAAATTGTCATTGATTACATTTCATACTACGTCGCCCCTCATGGAAGGAACATTTTCAGATCCTGAAAAGGAATGTCCACCTCTCATTTATGGAGAAGGTGTGAGGCAACCCCTTAATAGAACAAGGCAGGATTCCCTAACAGATTTTAATATCTTGGGATAACCCATCTCAAAGAGGTGAGGCTCCACTAGATAGTGATTTAACAATTACTATCGAGTCTGGTGTTGAGACAGTGCTTATGCATGATAGATTAAGAGCACCTTTACGAGGTTGATGAATCCAGTGATGAGAATATAAATGAATTGACGGATTTCACTTGCAGGTATAGAAGGCTATATTTAGAATGTAGTGTAAAATTAAGGGAGAGAAAACTTGAGTGAAAGTGAGGGAGAGATACATTTGAGTGAGAGATAGGGAGAGAAAGAGTGAAACACTTCAAAGTGCTCGACACTTAAGTGTAAACACCAACAGAACGTAGTAGAAGTGAAGAAACTATAGATCAAACACTTACCCTTGCTACAAGATACTTCTGAAAAAAAAGCTACTATGTTTTTCCAATCAATGACAGACGAGAACCTTCTTTAAAAGAGAAGCCATGAGAAATTTATGGTCTAGTAGAGGATTCCTCAACTAAGGGGTAGAATTAAGTATACAAGAAAAAGGAGAAACTCTTATCTTCGTATCCTTAGGGGAGAAGTTAATATCCTTATGGGAGAATCAAGAAACTGCATCCTATACTTGAAATGAGTTGTCAGTGGAGGATTCCTCATCCAAGTGTGATATAAAGAAAAGAATTGACACTTCCATTATTCATCTAAAGGGAGAAGAAGAAAAAGAAGAAGAATCACATTCTCAGGGGGAGAACATTACTTGAGCTATATTCTATGTTCTACTGAAGATGTTCTCAGTAATTTTGATTCTTATGAAACTCTGTTCATGATAAGTTTTTTAAATTCAAACTATGAAGGATTTTGAAGTAGAGAGAACTCAAACATAGAGGAATGAAGATGATACTACCTGAATATCAGTTCAGTGCTAGAGGAATAAACATCTTTCATTTCAATTACACAAGAATTCTGGAAATGCAGAATCTGATTTAGAAAAACTAGTAGCATTATTTACAAGTCCCAGACCATTACTTTTTCTAGTTGTTAGTTGAATTATCCTCTCTGTAATAACCCGTATTTTTGACGCTTGTGGTTATTAAGATTTTTGGATAATTTTTTTTCATTTTATGAATAAATGATTTTATGGATTTATTTTCTTGATAAGGTACTCGAAGTGTGAGACCGTATTCTTAATATACGGGATATTCGAAAATATGTGTATCGGTGTTACGGTAGCATATGCAAACAATATGGGACTTATAATTATTTTTGGTCTAACAAAAAGGAATTTGAAGTCCAGATGAAAGTCGTAACAGAATTTGAGAGACGGTGTAAGTGAAGAGTATTTATTCGGAGAATTGTTTCGTAAATTCTCGAAACAATTAAAGAGTATTAATTTAATGATTCTAAAATATATTAGAATCATAATATGAGATTTTAAGTTTTTAAAACTTAGGTGGAACGAAAGAAAAGAGTACGATAACGAGAGATTAAAACATTGTCGGAGAATTACGCGACTACCGCACAAAACTAGGGGACGCATAAAAGAAAATAAAATCAGCCAACACCCCCATTTTATTTCAATTGCCGATTGTGGGAGAGAGAGAGAGAGAGAGAGAGAAGTGAAGAATGGAGAGATTTCTTCATAACTTGCTCGATTGTTGTCGGAATCGCTTGATTTCGGTGTCGTTGTTCACCTCTCTTCGTTCCCGTTCTTTCCTTGCAATCATCTTCATCACCAACACCACTCTTCACCATGATTTCTTGAAGAACAAGGGCTGCGTTTTTTGGGGACAATCATAGGCTTGCTTGATGGTTGCGTTGTTTAGCTCAAATCGAAGGTATAACCCTCCTCTTGCTTTGTCTTGAATCTTATATCATTCCATCCATTCAATCTCTTGCAATGATCAAAACCCTCAAGAACATGAATAGTAACTCCGAAAATAAATATTTATTTTCTTTGATTCTTGAGTTCCTATGGCTTGATTGATGATTGTAATAGCTTTTATATGTTATGGGTAGTATGTATTGAGGTTGGTTGATCCTAGAAACACAAGAATTGTCCATTTGATTTTGAATTATAAATAATAATGTGGACTGATTTTTTTCTTAAAGTGGTAGTATGTTGATTGTTGATGTTGAATGAGGAGTTTGGGATTGTTTGTTGGTTGATTTGGAGTAGAATAAAAATGGAAAACGATGAGTTTACAAACGAAACCATGCCAATTATTTTCTAACCTATCTGCTGCAACTGTCCAGAAAAATCTGGGAACATTCGGTCATTGTTCTTGGCTTATGGTTGATATGGTTAGATAGTAGATAGTCTCTAGATCGTTTACGCGCTAATTTTGCGTTATTCGGAGTTACGAGTCAAAAGTTATGAACGTTTTAGTAAATGTAGCGGAGAAAATGGAAAAATCTGTTTTTGTTGAACTTTAAGCCTATGATTGGATTAGCTAGTGGGATTACTTAAATCTGAAACTTTTATGTAAAATAATAGGAACATCCAGAATGATCATGGAGAAAGAATTGTGTCATTTCGATTAACGATCATTGAGATATTGTGATTTTAGTACAAGAGTATGCCAAGCTTGTTGGAAGAGAAGCATTCGGCAGAATACAAGGAGAATGGAGGGAGAACAATCCAAAGCTCCATCAATACTTGCTTGATCATCTTGTTATTTAGCTTAAAAGAAAGGTAGTCTTCTTGTCCATAATATATTATAATCTTGTGCTTAGTTATCAAGTAGTGCTCTTGATTTTATGATTTCTCAAGATGATAAATAGTAGCTTGAGTTGTGTTTTAGTGCCTAATCATACATATTATGCATGCTAGAGCTTGGGTGATAATTGTTTAAGCTTATACAAGACATGGGAAGTTGAACACTAGCATGAAAGAACGTGATTGAATTGTTGGAAGATTTCTATGATTTATTGGTAACAATGGGAGTATTAATAAATTGTGTTTGGGCTTGGGGTGTCTTGAGTACATTCCCAAGTAGTAGTGTAAACTGTGTGGAGGTTGTTTGGTTGATTTTGAGAAGGTTAAAGTGAGGCAAATGTTGAATATACAAAGGAGACCATGCCAATTTTTTTTCTTCCCCTTACTGTTGTAACTGTCCAGAAAATCTGGGAGCAGAGTTTATATGTTCTGGGAAAATGGCTGATAGGGTTAGTTTGTATATTGTCTCTAGATCGTTTGAGCGCTAATTTTGCGTCATTCGGAGTTACGAGGCAAAAGTTATGAACGATTTAGTAACGGTAGCGCAGGAAATGGAAAATCCTGTTTCTGTCCAACTTTGAGGCTATGATTGGACTAGCTACGGAGCTTAATAAAATCTGAAACTTTTAGGGGATATTCCTTGACGGTCATAGAAGACCTCAGAAAGAAATCGTGTTAAATGGATTAATTTCCAATTTATTAAAAATGTTAGAAAACAGGGTGTTGGAGTGAAATTAATATAAGAAAAAAGTTAAACGACCGTTTTGGAAAATGATTTCGAGCAAGTTAGAGAACTTGTCTCGAGTCGACCCAGTAACGGAAGTTGTTGAGGAATATCATGACTATACGTAGGTGCAAAGAACTTGTTTAAAAAGCTATTGAGAGGATAGTTTTATGAATAGCTAAAGTAGGCCCGAGGAGGTGAAGTACCGGGCGAAATGTAGAGTAATTGTATAAATTACAATTAACATGATACATGCATATGTATACTAAGAGTGGGTTCTTATATGATTATAGAGTACCCGGAGCGTGGAGAAGTTGGAATGGCATTCCTTGGACTCCAGGCAAGTTTCCGACTCTATTGTTTTATTCCATATCAGAATATTATTAATTCATGGTGATGCCAAAATTTTTGAAATCTTTGACTTAATGATAAGTTCTTCAATTATACATTTTTGCTGTGTTTGGAACTATCTAGCTTATTGTAGTCGTTGGAAATGCACGTCGGCATTTCCCTTGAACCGTCTTGTTCATTTATAACTTGATTTATCTGCTACTCTGAACTTCTCGAAAAGTTAGAGTATGCAAGTGTCCGACGCTTCATCACTATTATTCTGATGTAGGACACAAGTATGCGTAGGTTGGTTAAGATTGTTTCTTGAGAGTAGAATGAGATCTTTTCAACCTAGTTTGAGATGCCTCTGAACTTCTTAAAAAGTTAGAGGACGTTTGTTTTCAGTTTTGTATAACTGAATCTGGTGTCGAGTACATCTTTTTGGTGCTCGATGGTCGACCGGGAGTAGTCTAGTGTGTCTCGACGGTTAGTCGATATTCAATGTTTAAATAATATTTAGTTTATTAAATATTATTTAAAGAATATAGAAAGTGTTTAAGGGTTAATTAAATACTTTCAGGGCATTTGAGATTATTTAAATATTATTTAATATTAATTAAATATTATTTAAATATTTTGGGATATTTAAAAGTATTTAACTACTGATTAAATACTTTCAATTCGTTTTGGTTTATTTAAATATTATTTAATGTTGATTAAATATTATTTAAATATGTTGAATCGTTTAAGATTATTTAAATATTAAATAATCTTGATTATATTTGAAATAAATATTTTAATTTTTTTAAATCCTTTTAATATTTTTCGAGGACTATTCTGGGCCTCCTAAATATTAATAAAATATTTATTTGTGCTTTAAAAATATTCTGGAGTTGTCTAAACTTCTTTAAATATTATTTTTCATTAAATAATAAATAATGAGCGATGACTCGGATATTTTGTATTCATTCTGAGTCGATAACTCCAGGTTAGGGAGGTAACGTCCGGCTCCGATATTCCTCCCAGTTGTATTGGTGCCTTTATGGCCCATTATCTTACTCCAAAAATGTAATATTTTGTGGAGTCTATTGTCACTCGTATTAGTGGCTCCCCGGTCGCGTTCTTGAGTCTCCTTGATTCGAGGGTTTCTGTCTTGTTAAATTCGTTGACTGAGAGTCAACCCAGATGTTTCGAGAGTACTCTCACCTCGTTTCGGGAGCCAAGCTATTATCAGATATTGAAATCTTACAATAGGTCGTTATTCTGGAAGGTTGTATTAAATTCCCTTCCTTATCTGTTGATTGAAATCCTAGAGTGGACTGTTGTTCTGGAAGGTTGTATTAAATTCCCTTCCTTATCTGTTGATTAAAATCCTATGATGGATTATTGTTGTTTTGGAAGGTTGTATTAAATTCCCTTCCTTATTTGTTGATTAAAATCCTATGATGGATTGTTGTTGTTTTGGAAGGTTGTATTAAATTCCCTTCCTTATCTGTTGATTAAAATCCTATGATGGATTGTTGTTGTTTTGGAAGGTTGTATTAAATTCCCTTCCTTATCTGTTGATTGAAATCCTAGAGTGGATTGTTGTTGTTCTGGAAGGTTGTATTAAATTCCCTTCCTTATCTGTTGATTGAAATCCTAGAGTGGATTGTTGTTGTTTTGGAAGGTTGTATTAAATTCCCTTCCTTATCTGTTGATTGAAATCCTAGAGTGGATTGTTGTTATTCTGGAAGGTTGTATTAAATTCCCTTCCTTATCTGTTGATGAAATCCTATGATGGATTGTTGTTGTTCTGGAAGGTGGTATTGAATTCCCTTCCTTAACAGTTGATTGAAATCCTAGAGTGGATTGTTGTTATCCTAGAAGGTTTGATTAAATTTCCTTCTAGGTTTGATGATGTTTAAAGTATTCATCAGGGACTGGAGTAAGGTTGCGTAAGAGGTCGGTGACGCACGACCCAGCCGTAAACTAAAGGCCCATGAGTTGCCTAGGGTGACGTCCCGATAAGGGGTTGTCCTTCTACTAGTAGAGAAAATGACGAAATGTCGATTGTACATGCGACTGATAATCGAGTACAATAAGGCGTTGAAGAATCTCTAGTTAACCCCGTTTCTTCCAATTGGAATTTGACGTTGCACTGTAACGAAAGCCTAGGTGCTGAGTTACCAATAGTGTCAACAGGAATGTAATACACTCTGAGTTGGTTGGTTGTTTTGAGTACTGTTTTATTTGCATATATCAGTTTCATTGTTCCTACACTATAACGAAAGCCATGGTGCTAAGTTACTGATAGTGTTAATGGGAATTGATGAACTTTCATTCATTCTTTCCGCAGTATATTGAACTGCTTGCTTATTGGTACTCAAACGAATGGTACTCAGTGATTGAGGCCATTGTGCTAAGTTATTGATACTGTCAGTCTCAAAAGTTATGAACTTAAATTGTTGTATTGCAGTAACGTGAACTGCATTATTGTTGTGAATATCTTCTTGCATCGTGAATCTTGAGTCATTTATTGTCGAGATATAACTGGCTATACATCTTCAATTAGATTGCTAGTTATGTATTTTATTGTTGAATATCCAGTTGGGATAAATATGGCTATCACCTTTTCCTTGAAATATTCTGATATATATAACTTGCTGAGCATTCTTTGGCTCATTCTTGCTTTTTGTAAATCTTATATCTTGCAGAAAGAGATGGCTATGAATTGTCTACCTCGAGTATTATGTTAAGGAACAGGAAGCTTCGTGCTTGAGCTAGTCAGGTTCCGGACTTCGATAAATGGTGCAAGAAAGACGGGATTCCAGATTAGAATCCTAGACTTGTTGAAAAATATGTAATGTGACAATAGATCTTGGAGTAATGTTTACTTCTAATGTAACATCATGTGGAAGTTATATTAGTAGTGTGAGATCCTGAGGTTACATTGGTTTGTAATAACCGTTATTATTTTAAGTTCGTTCCCTGAGACTATAACTCGAGTTGTGTGTTTGGTTTGGGGTCACTGCTTTTATGTTTGGTTATTATAATGGTTAAAGCAGGTGAATGATGTTATTGTGGTGAAAATTGGATAGTGACAACCTAAATTCCTGACCCCGGATCTGGGGGCGTCACAGAGATGGTATCAGAGCTCTAGGTTATAGTACTCAGGAACGAGAGAGTTAAGTGTTATGTTTGGATAAGATTGATAGAGAGCGAGCTCCTATCGAATTCATATTCGGGCTATCGGATGTAGCAGTGATTTATATTATGAGGCTAATATACTCATATAAGGATAGTTAGGAAAGATAATAAGAACTTTCCTTACAAAGATGTCGAACACTAGCCGATGAGACTCATCTGAGTAAGAGGATTTATGATTGAGAATGAGAGTTTGAGAATTATGGAGCACTTGTAAAGGAGCTCAGATATGCTATAAGAGTAGCACTAAGTATGCTAGTACCCCAGGACTGAGGGGAGCATTACTAAGAGAAGAAAAACCACTTCATTCTTGGCACAATCATTAAGATGACCATGTTCAAATTGATGGCGTGTCAAATCTTCACCAATCTTTCATCTATTGGTGATAAGCCAAAGAGATAGTCTACATTTCAGTAAACCCTTATTAATGTTATGGAGCGAATGTGATTGATGGTCTATGATATTGACCATTGATATTGTTGTTGACTGACTTGTGGATACTCGAGAGTAGGTATATAGATGTAGTGACTCATAGTTATTTCCCCTTTTGGTATACATTATGTTATAAGTGATTGATGAGATGTTGATGTTTGGGAACTGTGAATGTTTTGGGATTATAATTGAGGTGTTTTTACACCGGGCATAGTCCGACATATGAATAGGTCATGCCCAATTGTCTGTGAAAAATATGTTCCCATTAGTTTAATGAAATTTAGAAATAAGAGGACGTGTAAATGGAATGTTTCAGGGTAAAATGGAGTAGTATGGTTTAAAGAATATAGCCATCTATATATTAGTAATATTGAGGATTCTGTTGAGGATTCTCTGAGAGTAAAAAGTAAAGCTCTAGTTTAAATGGTGTATGGTATGCATACAATGTAGAGTCGTAACAAAGAGGTGAGATCCACCCTTGATATAATTTTTGAATATATTAAGGATGTTAGATTAAAGTAAGCCTTGGGGTAGAGATGACCGCCACATTATAAATATGGTGGTTGGATTAACTAGTATAAATGAGTTGTGGCATAAAGGCTTATATGAAGTTATTTGTTTTGATAGTGGAATTCCGAACTAGAGAGCGGTCCGAGTAGTCATTGATGAACCTAAAGTTCTGAAAAGTATTTGGTCGAGGCCTAATAAGGTCGTTGATTCAGCAAGAATTCTTATGAACTTGGTTGAACAAAGAATTCTTTAGCCATAGCTATATCTTGCATTATGCAACTATTTTCTAAGTATCGGGAAATTCAGATGTAATTAAAGTTCTAGACCTGAAACAAGAGTGTGTCAGATCATGAATCAAAGTCTTTGGGAATTGTCAAGATTGTCCCAAAAGTAGTGAATTGAGAATAAAGTCACAATGATGGAAATAATCAACTATGACAGAATATGAAAATGAAGTGGCTACACATACGGAAATACCATGAACTTTTAACAAGGAACCAGAGTTCTACTTCGGGAAGAACAGTGAGCCTGATATGGGAGAATATGTAAAATGGACAGCAAGAAGCTATAATTGTAAAGTCCAGATGTATGTTAATTATTGCCCTAAAAGAAGGGATGACATGTTTTAAATATGGAGAGATAATTTGAGAAGGTTTGAATTAAGACTCGAATAAAAAGTGTATTACGCTTTGGATGCTAAGTGGTGGGGCACCAGTAATGGATATGAAAAAGGAACTATTCAATAAAGAGAGTAGTTAAAGAATTGGGAAAAATAACCCTTAGTGATATTTTGGGGTTACCACCATTAGAGATCACGTCATTTATCATTGACCTAGTGTTATGAGCAACATAACCATTGGAGGCATCTTAGAAGATGGCACCTGGCAGCCTAAGAGGGTTAGTCCCTCAGTTATAAAGACTATTTATTGAAAGTGTTACTAAGAGGTGCACATGGGTTGTTTGTAAAGGAAACGGATAGCGGCATGAGACTGCGCATACATTAGTGAGAATGGATTAAGTGAATTGATTAATTTAGTAATCAATATTGGATATCCATAATATGGATAGACATAATATTCGACCACTCGAAGAAATTAGTCTACTGGAAAAAATATGTTGAGGATGGGTTATCACCAACTACAGAATTACCTAGATAATATGCCAAGGATGGCATTAAGAACGCGATAAGGACAGTACGAGTCTTTGATGAGGTAGGTTATACTAATGTATGCACCTGTACCTTCCAAGGATTTATTCATTTGGAAAGAATAGAAATGAGAAATAAGAAATTTGGGGATTTTGTCAATAGGTTTTTAAATGAGTAGGGACTGTGGTATATTGAGTTTGTAATGCAGTAAGGAATGAAAATCTCAAACTATATTTTCTCTCCCTTTCAAAATCATTTTCTTCTAAATGTTACCTATTTTTCATCCGATTGAGATGAACAATGCATATGGTGTGACTTCTTATCTGTGTGACAAAAATCTGGTGGGCAACCACTCGATTATGTATTATAAGCCAGAAAGTACTAAAGACTGGCCATCTTGAGTACAAATATGGTTGTTCTCAGTCATATCTAAATTATTTTCTTTCTCATTTATCATATACATTCGAAAATGAGCTTAGTGATCTACGAATCACTCTGATTGTTTTGTTGCAATGATCTTCATTCAAAAGATCTCTATTAAAATTTTGTACAAGGTTATCTTTCTATAGAAAGTTTGTACCTTGAGTTTCAAAAAGGGGTGGTGGCAGTTACTTACTATGGTGAGAGCTTTTATACGACTCTGGTTACCACTCATATATAGTCATGCCACCTTACGAAGTTAGTGCGAACGAAAGTATTGATCTACTTTGCGTTAAGGGCCAAATTGATGAATGATAGATAACTGGGGACATGGACCGGTTGACATACATGGGATACAAGTTTTAGTATGGGAAGCGATTGACGATAACTCAAGGTAGACAAAGCGAATTTGGTGATCAAGCCAGGAATGGCAGAGAGTATGAAGCGAGAGGCTTCGTGTTGCTTAAAGCATTATCGTGGAAAGAAGTAACGTGATTTAGTAAGCAAGAGAACTTGAGCTCGAGGGGTATTGGATCCTTCCAGGTCTCAGAGTATATTAAGGAGGTGTATAAAGACCCTCGACTTTATAAAGAAAGTTTTGAGAAGTGAAACAATAACGCTAATGAGGTTGTTGTACGAAACCAAGAAGGTTGGAGTCTCAACCTAGAAATTAGAAAGCGAGGTGTGAAAATAGTAACCTCGGTTGTTCTCGTATGAATTCCGAGGACGGAATCCTTTTAAGGAGGGGAGACTGTAATAACCCGTATTTTTGACGCTTGGGGTTATTAAGATTTTTGGATAAATTTTTTTTCATTTTATGAATAAATGATTTTATGGATTTATTTTCTTGATAAGGTACTTGAAGTGTGAGACCGTATTCTTAATATACGGGATATTCGAAAATATACGTATCGGTGTTACGGTAGCATATGCAAACAATATGGGACTTATAATTATTTTTGGTCTAACAAAAAGGAATTTGAAGTCCAGATGAAAGTCGTAACAGAATTTGAGAGACGGTGTAAGTGAAGAGTATTTATTCGGAGAATTGTTTCGTAAATTCTCGAAATAATTAAAGAGTATTAATTTAATGATTCTAAAATATATTAAAATCATAATATGAGATTTTAAGTTTTTAAAACTTAGGTGGAACGAAAGAAAAGAGTACGATAACGAGAGATTAAAACGTTGTCGGAGAATTACGCGACTACCGCATAAAACTAGGGGACGCATAAAAGAAAATAAAATCAGCCAACACTCCCATTTTATTTCAATTGCCGATTGTGGGAGAGAGAGAGAGAGAGAAGTGAAGAATGGAGAGATTTCTTCATAACTTGCTCGATTGTTGTCGGAATCGCTTGATTTCGGTGTCGTTGTTCACCTCTCTTCGTTCCCGTTCTTTCCTTGCAATCATCTTCATCACCAACACCACTCTTCACCATGATTTCTTGAAGAACAAGGGCTGCGTTTTTTGGGGACAATCATAGGCTTGCTTGATGGTTGCGTTGTTTAGCTCAAATCGAAGGTATAACCCTCCTCTTGCTTTGTCTTGAATCTTATATCATTCCATCCATTCAATCTCTTGCAATGATCAAAACCCTCAAGAACATGAATAGTAACTCCGAAAATAAATATTTATTTTCTTTGATTCTTGAGTTCCTATGGCTTGATTGATGATTGTAATAGCTTTTATATGTTATGGGTAGTATGTATTGAGGTTGGTTGATCCTAGAAACACAAGAATTGTCCATTTGATTTTGAATTATAAATAATAATGTGGACTGATTTTTTTCTTAAAGTGGTAGTATGTTGATTGTTGATGTTGAATGAGGAGTTTGGGATTGTTTGTTGGTTGATTTGGAGTAGAATAAAAATGGAAAACGATGAGTTTACAAACGAAACCATGCCAATTATTTTCTAACCTATCTGCTGCAACTGTCCAGAAAAATCTGGGAACATTCGGTCATTGTTCTTGGCTTATGGTTGATATGGTTAGATAGTAGATAGTCTCTAGATCGTTTACGCGCTAATTTTGCGTTATTCGGAGTTACGAGTCAAAAGTTATGAACGTTTTAGTAAATGTAGCGGAGAAAATGGAAAAATCTGTTTTTGTTGAACTTTAAGCCTATGATTGGATTAGCTAGTGGGATTACTTAAATCTGAAACTTTTATGTAAAATAATAGGAACATCCAGAATGATCATGGAGAAAGAATTGTGTCATTTCGATTAACGATCATTGAGATATTGTGATTTTAGTACAAGAGTATGCCAAGCTTGTTGGAAGAGAAGCATTCGGCAGAATACAAGGAGAATGGAGGGAGAACAATCCAAAGCTCCATCAATACTTGCTTGATCATCTTGTTATTTAGCTTAAAAGAAAGGTAGTCTTCTTGTCCATAATATATTATAATCTTGTGCTTAGTTATCAAGTAGTGCTCTTGATTTTATGATTTCTCAAGATGATAAATAGTAGCTTGAGTTGTGTTTTAGTGCCTAATCATACATATTATGCATGCTAGAGCTTGGGTGATAATTGTTTAAGCTTATACAAGACATGGGAAGTTGAACACTAGCATGAAAGAACGTGATTGAATTGTTGGAAGATTTCTATGATTTATTGGTAACAATGGGAGTATTAATAAATTGTGTTTGGGCTTGGGGTGTCTTGAGTACATTCCCAAGTAGTAGTGTAAACTGTGTGGAGGTTGTTTGGTTGATTTTGAGAAGGTTAAAGTGAGGCAAATGTTGAATATACAAAGGAGACCATGCCAATTTTTTTTCTTTCCCTTACTGTTGTAACTGTCCAGAAAATCTGGGATCAGAGTTTATATGTTCTGGGAAAATGGCTGATAGGGTTAGTTTGTATATTGTCTCTAGATCGTTTGAGCGCTAATTTTGCGTCATTCGGAGTTACGAGGCAAAAGTTATGAACGATTTAGTAACGGTAGCGCAGGAAATGGAAAATCCTGTTTCTGTCCAACTTTGAGGCTATGATTGGACTAGCTACGGAGCTTAATAAAATCTGAAACTTTTAGGGGATATTCCTTGATGGTCATAGAAGACCTCAGAAAAGAAATCGTGTTAAATGGATTAATTTCCAATTTATTAAAAATGTTAGAAAACAGGGTGTTGGAGTGAAATTAATATAAGAAAAAAGTTAAACGACCGTTTTGGAAAATGATTTCGAGCAAGTTAGAGAACTTGTCTCGAGTCGACCCAGTAACGGAAGTTGTTGAGGAATATCATGACTATACGTAGGTGCAAAGAACTTGATTAAAAAGCTATTGAGAGGATAGTTTTATGAATAGCTAAAGTAGGCCCGAGGAGGTGAAGTACCGGGCGAAATGTAGAGTAATTGTATAAATTACAATTAACATGATACATGCATATGTATACTAAGAGTGGGTTCTTATATGATTATAGAGTACCCGGAGCGTGGAGAAGTTGAAATGGCATTCCTTGGACTCCAGGCAAGTTTCCGACTCTATTGTTTTATTCCATATCAGAATATTATTAATTCATGGTGATGCCAAAATTTTTGAAATCTTTGACTTAATGATAAGTTCTTCAATTATACATTTTTGCTGTGTTTAGAACTATCTAGCTTATTGTAGTCGTTGGAAATGCACGTCGGCATTTCCCTTGAACCGTCTTGTTCATTTATAACTTGATTTATCTACTACTCTGAACTTCTCGAAAAGTTAGAGTATGCAAGTGTCCGACGCTTCATCACTATTATTCTGATGTAGGACACAAGTATGCGTAGGTTGGTTAAGATTGTTTCTTGAGAGTAGAATGAGATCTTTTCAACCTAGTTTGAGATGCCTCTGAACTTCTTAAAAAGTTAGAGGACGTTTGTTTTCAGTTTTGTATAACTGAATCTGGTGTCGAGTACATCTTTTTGGTGCTCGATGGTCGACCGGGAGTAGTCTAGTGTGTCTCGACGGTTAGTCGATATTCAATGTTTAAATAATATTTAGTTTATTAAATATTATTTAAAGAATATAGAAAGTGTTTAAGGGTTAATTAAATACTTTCAGGGCATTTGAGATTATTTAAATATTATTTAATATTGATTAAATATTATTTAAATATTTTGGGATATTTAAAAGTATTTAACTACTGATTAAATACTTTCAATTCGTTTTGGTTTATTTAAATATTATTTCATATTGATTAAATATTATTTAAATATGTTGAATCGTTTAAGATTATTTAAATATTAAATAATCTTGATTATATTTGAAATAAATATTTTAATTCTTTTAAATCCTTTTAATATTTTTCGAGGACTATTCTGGGCCTCCTAAATATTAATAAAATATTTATTTGTGCTTTAAAAATATTCTGGAGTTGTCTAAACTTCTTTAAATATTATTTTTCATTAAATAATAAATAATGAGCGATGACTCGGATATTTTGTATTCATTCTGAGTCGATAACTCCAGGTTAGGGAGGTAACGTCCGGCTCCGATATTCCTCCCAGTTGTATTGGTGCCTTTATGGCCCATTATCTTACTCCAAAAATGTAATATTTTGTGGAGTCTATTTTCACTCGTATTAGTGGCTCCCCGGTCGCGTTCTTGAGTCTCCTTGATTCGAGGGTTTCTGTCTTATTAAATTCGTTGACTGAGAGTCAACCCAGATGTTTCGAGAGTACTCCCACCTCGTTTCGGGAGCCAAGCTATTGTCAGATATTGAAATCTTACAATAGGTCGTTGTTATTCTGGAAGGTTGTATTAAATTCCCTTCCTTATCTGTTGATTGAAATCCTAGAGTGGACTGTTGTTCTGGAAGGTTGTATTAAATTCCCTTCCTTATCTGTTGATTAAAATCCTATGATGGATTGTTGTTGTTTTGGAAGGTTGTATTAAATTCCCTTCCTTATTTGTTGATTAAAATCCTATGATGGATTGTTGTTGTTTTGGAAGGTTGTATTAAATTCCCTTCCTTATCTGTTGATTAAAATCCTATGATGGATTGTTGTTGTTTTGGAAGGTTATATTAAATTCCCTTCCTTATCTGTTGATTGAAATCCTAGAGTGGATTGTTGTTGTTCTGGAAGGTTGTATTAAATTCCCTTCCTTATCTGTTGATTGAAATCCTAGAGTGGATTGTTGTTGTTTTGGAAGGTTGTATTAAATTCCCTTCCTTATCTGTTGATTGAAATCCTAGAGTGGATTGTTGTTATTCTGGAAGGTTGTATTAAATTCCCTTCCTTATCTGTTGATGAAATCCTATGATGGATTGTTGTTGTTCTGGAAGGTGGTATTGAATTCCCTTCCTTAACAGTTGATTGAAATCCTAGAGTGGATTGTTGTTATCCTAGAAGGTTTGATTAAATTTCCTTCTAGGTTTGATGATGTTTAAAGTATTCATCAGGGACTGGAGTAAGGTTGCGTAAGAGGTCGGTGACGCACGACCCAGCCGTAAACTAAAGGCCCATGAGTTGCCTAGGGTGACGTCCCGATAAGGGGTTGTCCTTCTACTAGTAGAGAAAATGACGAAATGTCGATTGTACATGCGACTGATAATCGAGTACAATAAGGCGTTGAAGAATCTCTAGTTAACCCCGTTTCTTCCAATTGGAATTTGACGTTGCACTGTAACGAAAGCCTAGGTGCTGAGTTACCGATAGTGTCAACAGGAATGTAATCCACTCTGAGTTGGTTGGTTGTTTTGAGTACTGTTTTATTTGCATATATCAGTTTCATTGTTCCTACACTATAACGAAAGCCATGGTGCTAAGTTACTGATAGTGTTAATGGGAATTGATGAACTTTCATTCATTCTTTCCGCAGTATATTGAACTGCTTGCTTATTGGTACTCAAACGAATGGTACTCGGTGATTGAGGCCATTGTGCTAAGTTATTGATACTGTCAGTCTCAAAAGTTATGAACTTAAATTGTTGTATTGCAGTAACGTGAACTGCATTATTGTTGTGAATATCTTCTTGCATCGTGAATCTTGAGTCATTTATTGTCAAGATATAACTGGCTATACATCTTCAATTAGATTGCTAGTTATGTATTTTATTGTTGAATATCCAGTTAGGATAAATATGGCTATCACCTTTTCCTTGAAATATTCTAATATATATAACTTGCTGAGCATTCTTTGGCTCATTCTTGCTTTTTGTAAATCTTATATCTTGCAGAAAGAGATGTCTATGAATTGTCTACCTCGAGTATTATGTTAAGGAACAGGAAGCTTCGAGCTTGAGCTAGTCAGGTTCCGGACTTCGATAAATGGTGCAAGAAAGACGGGATTCCAGATTAGAATCCTAGACTTGTTGAAAAATATGTAATGTGACAATAGATCTTGGAGTAATGTTTACTTCTAATGTAACATCATGTGGAAGTTATATTAGTAGTGTGAGATCCTGAGGTTACATTGGTTTGTAATAACCGTTATTATTTTAAGTTCGTTCCCTGAGACTATAACTCGAGTTGTGTGTTTGGTTTGGGGTCACTGCTTTTATGTTTGGTTATTATAATGGTTAAAGCAGGTGAATGATGTTATTGTGGTGAAAATTGGATAGTGACAACCTAGATTCCTGACCCCGGATCTGGGGGCGTCACACTCTCTATGAGATTTGCTTGGTAAATTTAACAATCAAATAGGGGAGATTATTGGTGAGATTGTGAAGTTGTATGAACAGAAGTCATGATAACTCAACACTAAAATATGACAGGTAAATAATACTACGTCTACACAGAAATCAGGAAGAAATGAAGGTAAGGCAGATGTAGTGAATCAAGACATTAGAAGAAGTTTTGAAGTCTACACTAGGTCATTGAAAGAAGCTCATTAATATGTTCATGCCTCAGTGAAGAATAATATTTATAGACTTTCAGGGTTTCAGAAGTGTTGAATATTCAGTATAAAAGTACCACTTGAAGATTTCAGTGTATTAACATTGACTGAAGATAGACAATGTTCGAAGCATAGGGATCTAGAAGAATTGAAAACAGGGTAAAGACAAAGGTTAAAGAAAACAACTGCAGTCTTGGAGTTATACTCACTGAAAGAAATTTATTTATATGTTCAAGCGTCAATGAAAAATAGAGAATGAAGTATTCAAGATTGTGTTAGTAATGGAGACATTGTCTAAGTACCAGAAAAGATTCCAATGAAGTTACAGTGTTTATTAACAGTCAATGTTCGAAATAATGAATTTGCTGCAAACTTAACAATGTATGTAAAGCAATAATACGAAGACGTGGATCGAAGTTAGTCGTCTGTGAACCAGACCAGTTGCACTACGCGTCAGCGGTTCGTGAAAGGAATCTGAGTATTATCTATAAAAGAATTGTTAAGTTGCAGAACATACTTGGAAAGAACAATTATTTATTAAGGTACGAAAAGTGATTTGTAGAGGCTACAACCAAACAGCTAAACAGCTCAAAGGGTGCATGGTGCAACGTGTCACAACCTTGGTACGAAAAGTGAAAGTTTCCGAACTACATTTGAAGAACGGAAATAGCTCAGGGTACAGGGTGTAATGTGACAAGACTTTGGTACAAGAAATGGAAGTTGGTAAACTTCAATCAAGTAATGAATAGAGGGTCAAAGTACATTGACTAAACCGAACTTTGACCATGTAAATCAATTACAAGCGCAACAAAGGAATTTAGGCACAAGAAAAGTATTTAAGCGCAACATAACCTTGATGGCACAACATGACTTGGTTAAAATGATCAACTCTATTTCTATGTTGCGCATCCCCTGTATATTACATGTATAGGGCGCATCATAGATGTCTTGGTGCAACAAAATATTTCTAGGCGCAACAAAATATTACTTGGCTCCACTTAGTCCTCAACCAATTAAATTACAACAGCTTACTTTATTGATTTAAAGACTACACATATAAGAAGAGGAGAGCCACTCATTCAAGTAGGAGTCATCTTCTTCAACACAAAAATAGTAGAGAGCATCTTCCATGGCTGGGAACAAGAAAAGTTAATTTATACACACCCATACCTTGCATCCGGTTAGATATTAGGACCCGGTTATTTAATGAGAAATGCTCAGGGTTCCTAGATATCATTCCCTACGTACTCAATTTTTCCTTGTACTATTTTAGATATATTTGTATAGGAACTGAGCCTTATATTTTTGTGTTAGTAGCGAATAACTCATTTTGTTCTTAGGAACCAATTATATTTTTAACTGGGTGTAGCAACCTCCGGGTATATATATAAAAGATATATTCCCCGAATATTATTCCATTTATTTTCTTGCTAATTTTTTTGAACCAAATTGATTTATCCGGACACATAGAAAATTAGTAAGCAGCTCTTCTAAACTCTAAAAAAAGCCAAACCCACTCTAAAGTAATAATCTTTTTATCAACAAATTTCGAAAAGAATTTAAATTATTGTTAGTATCGTATTCAACCCCCCTTCTACGATACCTCGGGACCTAACAAAGATATATCCAATCAAGAAGTCTAGGCATTCGAGAAGTGTCAAGTCAAAAGGCTGATCAAGTAGTCTCAGAAGTATTCGATCGAGAAGTATGTGTCATGACTTCTCGAAAAAAAAATAGTTGAGTACTCAATTGATTCAAGAAGCTAAATTCAAGGAGATTTGCAGAAGAATAAGCCAAGTATTTTGAAGCTCTGTCATGATCAGGATCAGTCAAACCAATGAAGATAGAGACAAGTCTACAAGAAGCTTGAAAGAAGAACAAGACAAAGACTGAAGAGCAGAATGCAGATGTGATGTACTGTCAAAGGAAAGTTTTAGCTAGAAATAAATAGTGTAAGAATGTAAAACATCTTTTGTCTATTTCTAGTTTTAACTAACTAACTTGTGAGAGCATGTACCATGAGACATGTTGTCTATATAGCTTATGCAAAACCTCACAAGTCAATAACAAGTTAAATATTTTCACAGTATTCACTCCTTGTATCTTTCAAGAACAAGAAGATGAGATTCAAATCAAGAATCTCATATTTGTAGCATTTTATTATAATACAATTAGTTTGAAAGTTAATATATGTTTCTGTTTCATTCTATTCCGCATGCTTTTGATAAACACTATATAGATTAACTAACCTACAAACAAGTTGATATCCTAGTTCATGAAGAAATCGAACAGAAGGTAGAAAAAGAAATCAACTATACATTCACCCCTCTATCTAGTTTCTGTAGTTCTCATTTCTAAGAAGTGGTATTAGAGCTCAAACTATTGACATACAAATAGTACAAAGATCAAAATGAGTCCCAGAAACTTAACAGCATCAAGATTCCTCTATTTGACAGAGAACACTACATATTATGGAAAAAGAAAATGTTGACATTCATCAAGACTGTAAACTACATGTATCCTGAGATCTTGAAGAATGAACCCTTCATACCTGTCACACTAGTTCCTGAAACAACTAGTGGCTCAGAGGTAATACCAGCTACATGGCTACCAAAAAATTCATCCCAGTACACTAACATTGAAAGAGAGAAAGTTGCTCTTGACAACAGTCTAGTACTCATACTGAATGATTCTTTAGATATGGTCATGTATAGCAATATTGTCAAGTACACCACTGCCAAGCAAATTTGGGAAACTATAGAGCTACTGTGTGAAGGTACAGTAGAAGTGAGGGAAAACCAAATACAACTATTGGTCTCACAATATGAAGCTTTTATGTCAAAACCAAATGAAGGCATAATTGAGGTCTTTGAAAGGTTCAATAGACTAATCAATGAACTACAGCTACATGAAAAAGTCTATAAGACAAAAGAAAAGAACTTGAAGTTTTTGTTAACTCTTCCTAAGCACTTGGAACATAAAATTGATGCTATAAGATAAGGAAGGGATCTATCAAAACTTCCATTGGAAACTATGTATATGATATTAAAGACCTATGAACTAGAATTCTTTTAGAAGAAATCTATTCAAGCAAGAAAAGGCAAAATTCCAAATATCTCTAGTGCATTGATTGTCAAAGAACCTGTGAAGATGGAAAAGTAAATTAGTACAAGCCAAAGAATGAAAATTGAAGAGATTGCTAAAAAAGACAAAGAAGATAAGCAATTTGTCAAGAGTGAATCCGATGAAGATGAGTTCTACACTATTGAGGAGCTTGAAAGCATGGATAACAAATCTATGGCTTTCATGGCTAAAAAGTTTGAAAACTTGAGGTTCAAGAAAACAAAAGCTTCAAGCCAAAATCAAACTTTAGCTCCTCAAGAAAAGGTAAAGCTCCTAAGAGTAATTTTAAAGGAGGTTATAAGACTGAATTTGTTGAAAGGTAAAAAATAAGGTGTTATAACTGTGATGAACTGGGACACTTTGCCAATAAGTGTAGAAAGCCAAAAGCAGTCAAGAAGGACAAACTATTTGGAGTTGGAAGCCAAGTATAAATCCCTATTGAAAAAGAAAACTGGTAGAGATTACATTGCTAAAGGAAAGTGTTGCAATGACACTGATGATGATGAGAAGAAGAGTATGGAAACTAGGCACTCATGGCCAAATCAGATGAAAGAGCATCAACCTCAATAAGTGAGGTACCAATCAGAACCTCTATTGACATATCAAACTCTCAATATAAGAAAATTATTGAAGAATTGAGCACTGAGATGTTTAACATACATACCAGCATGAGTACAACTTATGAAGAAATTAGTAGATTGCTTAAAGCTAATGATGAACTATCCACTAAAAATGAACTTTTAGAATTATCCATAGTTGACATGGAATCAATGAAAGAGTAGAATGAGTACTTGAAGAATAAGGTCACATGTTTAAAATAGATTAAAAAAATGTCTAAGGGACCAAATTTCTAAAAGTGAATTGAAAATTAGATCTTATCAAAACTCATCTATACTGCTTCAAGACTTCCATGAAAAATATCAGGAAAATTCTAAGGGCGGAGTTGGGTTTAACTATGATACTCTCAAAAAGAAAAAATCTATATCAACAAAAGGCAAGAAAACCGAAGTCCTTGATAATCCTCACATTTTGAAAAATGTTAAGGCTCTAATTTTTAAGAAAGCAACTATTGAGTTTGATGAAGTCAGTATGATCATCAAACATCAATTGAATGATGAGGATGAGCTAAAGGCTAAGGATGATGTGCCTTATGTTGAAGTAGAAGAACAAATAGTCAAGGCCAAGTCCACCTCTGTTAAGCTTGAAAGAAAAGAAAATGTCCAGAA
The DNA here is from genome assembly GCA_028671895.1 of Oenanthe sinensis. NCBI lineage: Eukaryota > Viridiplantae > Streptophyta > Magnoliopsida > Apiales > Apiaceae > Oenanthe > Oenanthe sinensis. Next base: position 4,003,886 of record CM053809.1, on the reverse strand, counting down.
AAATGATACCATGCATGCTAAGAAGAAAAAGGCAAATAGAAATGGAAAAATAGGTATTAATAAACACAACAATTATGCACCCGTTCACAATGCCCCTAGGAAGATTTGTAAAATCTTTGGTTCAGCAAATCACTTTACTCATGTGTACAAGAAACCTGTTGTTGATAATGTTGAATTTGTTTGTGGTTATGTTAAACCTTTAATGCATGATAATCATAAATTATGTGACAAATTTGATTGTATTTCATGTAACTTGAATGTTATGAATACTTGCTTTAGATTAAGGAAACAGTTTGTTGAAGGATGCATCAGTCAAAATGTAAACAACAAAACTGCTAGACCTAAATTTGTTAGTCCAATTAAAGGAAGAAAACATTCCATGTCACCTAGAAATGCATCTAGTTCAGGTAGCACCAACCAAACTAGAACTGAAAATCAAAAAAAAATTGTGCATGACAGAATGACTAGAACTGAAAATCAGAAAAAGGAAATTGTGCATGACAGAATGCAACTAAGCAAAAAGGACCCAACCTAGTTTGGGTACTAAAGAAAACTTGATACTGTTTTGATTGCAGGGCACAGGTAAGAAGAAAAAGGTTATGTGGATCTTGGACAATGGATGCTCGAGACACATGACTGGTGACAAAGCTCTGCTGTCACAATTTAAGGAAGAGGTTGGTCCAATAGTGACCTTTGGAGACAATAACATTGGCTTCACTATGGGATATGACAAATTGATTCATGGAACTATTGTCATTAAAGATTTAGCTTTGGTTAATGGATTGAAGCACAATTTGTTGAGAATCACTCAATTCTACAATAAGGACTTGAAGGTGGAGTTTGATAAGGAAATATGCTTCGTCTCTCACAGAAAAACCAAAGAAGTTGCTCTACATGGAGTAAGGAAAGGAAACCTGTTTGTGGCTGATTTGGACTCTGCAAACAAGGATAAAATCTGTTGTTTCACCAAAGCCTCAGAAAGAGAAATTTGGCTTCGGCACAAGAGGCTATCTTATTTGAACTTCAAGAATCTCAATTCTCTCATCAAAATAGAGTTGGTAAAAGACCTGCCTTCACTTGAATTCTGCATAGAAGCATTGTGTAAGGCATGTAAAAAAGGGAAGATGAAAGATCAAGTCACAGAAGCAAGGAATTCACCTCAATAATAAAGCCTTTTGATTAATTCACATGGATCTTTTTGGACCATTAAATGTTATGTCAATGTCCAAGAAGAAATATGCACTTGTCATGGTAGATGATTTCTCCAAATATACATGGGTGGAATTCATGAACTCAAAAGATGAAGCTCTTGAGCTTATCATTGAAAACCTAAGAAGATTGGATAAAGGCCCAACACCTGTTGTTGCCACAAGGAGTGACAATGAGACAGAATTCAAAAATGCTATATTAAGTGAATTCTGCAAAGAAAATGGAATTACTCACCAATTTGAGAGAAACAATGTTTGGGAATTAGTGCCACCTCTAAAAGATAGATCAGTTATTGGCACTAAATGAGTGTTCAGAAATAAAATGGATGAACATGGAATTGTCATAAGAAACAAGGCCATTGACTATTATGAGACTTTTGGTCCTGTTGCAAGGTTAGAAGTACTAAGGATTTTTCTAGCCTTTGCAGCTTATTCAAATTTCAAAGTCTATCAAATGGATATCAAGAGTGCATTTCTAAATGGTGAATTGGAAGAAGAAGTTTATATGCAGCAACCACCTGGCTTTGAAGACTGAAAATTCCCTGATTTTATTTATGGACTCCTCAAAGCATTGTATGGACTCAAACAAGCACCTAGAGCATGATATCACACTCTTTCAAAATATTTATTAGAAAATCAGTTCAGTAGAGGAACAATTGACAAAACTATTTTCTACAAGAAGCATGGTGGTGACATCATTCTAGTTCAAATTTATGTGGATGATATAATTTTTGGCTTTACAAATGAAAAACTGTCAAAGATTCTCAAAACTCATGCAAAATGAATATGAAATGAGCATGATGTGAGAGCTCAATTATTTTCTAGGCCTTTAAATAAGTCAAAGAACATATGACATCTTCATAAGTCAAACTAAGTACATTAATGACTTGCTAAAAAGGTTTGATATGCAAGATTGCTCACCTGCAAAAACTCTAATGTGTACAGCTATCAAACTTGATGAAGATAAGAAAAGAAAGAGTGTAGACATGAAGACCTATAGAGGAATGATTGAATATCTACTGTTGTTAACAGCTAGTAGGCCATACATCATGTTCTATACATGTTTGTGTGCAAGGTTTCATGCCAATCCAAAGGAATCTCATCTCATCATTGTCAAAAGAATTCTGAGATATTTGAAAGGAACAATAAAGATGGGATTATGGTACCAAAAAGAAACATGATTCAACCTAGTTGGTTATTCTGATGCTGATTTTACTGGTTGCAGAGTTGATAGAAAGAGCACCTCTGGAAGATGTCATTTCCTTGGACAGAAATTGGTGTCATGGTATAGCAAAAAGCAACAATCAGTTTCTGATGCTGAGGCTGAATATATAGCTGCTGGGAGTAGCTGTACTCAAGTGCTTTGCATAAGAAATCAATTAAGGGATTATGGACTAGTTTTGGAGATAATTCCTATCATGTGTGACAATACTAGTGCCATATCCATTGTTTCCAATCCTGTGAATCATTCAAAGATAAAGAACATTGATATAAGGTACCATTTCATTAGGGAACATGCAAAAAATGGAGCAATTGAATTATTCTATGTTCCTACACAAAAAAAGGTGGATGGTACCTTTACTAAACCACTTGATGAAGCCACCTTCAACAGGTTGGTTAGTGAGATTGGAATGATAAATTCTTCTGACTGAGTGGCTAAATAAATATATCTCACAAACTGTTACAACAACTACTTCACAGACATGAATGCTTAATGATTTATCTAAGTGAAGTAAACTGATGTAGACTTATAAATATATCAGTCATATTGTTGTACATTGTTTTTGAAAAATCAAAATGTAGTCTGGAACCATTTTAATGTTCTAAGGAAACCTGAAATAAATTATTATACTTGTGAATCTTTAAATAACAAGTGTGATATTCAATTATGCAGGAATATCTAACAAATGCATTTTATCCACAGATTAAATTAATTGCACTTAAATTTAATCTAAAAAATGTGTCTGATAAATTTTAATTATTTTATTTTCCAAGTTAAAATAAATTAATATTTCAAAACTAGAGTTTTCGATTATTTGCCATCTTTTTCTGACTTCTCGACTATATACAATTTGTGAGTTCTCGAATAGTTCATTGTGAGTTCTCGAATCATGCAAGTGTTTGAGTTCTCGATCAACCTACATACGTAGAGTTCTCGATTACATTTAAAATTGAGTTCTCGACTGTTATAGTTTTCGAACATATACTTACATGAGTTCTCGATCAAAATTATGATAGTTCTCTACTAAAGTAACTTTATTCATTTTCTGAGTTCTCGATCATTCACAATCGATTACAATTCTAGTCGACTTGTCTGAGTCATATAAATAGCAAAGTAGACCTAAACATTTCATTTCTACACTAAATCACAAACTTAAAGAATTTTCTTGCCCTTTCAACAGTTTCACTCGAATTCTCTCTTGTTTTCTTCTAAACTCTTTCGTTTCTTCACCTCCTCTTTCTACACACTATTCAATGGCATCTTGTAGCTCAAACCCTGCAACTTAAGTGTACATCATTCTTGAAACAAATTTTCTCACCATTGCTAGAGATGCTGATGTTAAGCCACAGTACAAGTGCTTCACCATATTTTTCATTGATTCTTACTTGAAAGGAAACATTTTTGACTAACCCTCCATTGTACTAGGACATTCTAGAGCAGTTTTGGAACACTGCCAACTGGGAAGAGGTTGCTTTGGAAGATGGGAGCTCCAAGATACTAGTGACCAGCAAAATCCAAAAGGTGGACATCAGCTTCAATTAAAATGATGTAATGAAAGTCTGTCTCTCCCAACTAAAGAGTTTAATGAAGAGCCAGTTGAAAGTGATCTTCTAGATTTCCTGGAGTCCATTAGATATTCAGATATAGTTGAGAAAGGTGTTGATGACAAGAAGTATAGGCTGGGCCAGATCAATAAGAAGTATGTCAGGAAGGAGTGGTCATTCTTGTTTGACATTCTACTCAGGGTGTTCACCAGCAGGAAAACTGGATTTGACCAAATTAGTTCCATTGCCTTGAACCTGGCCTACTCATTGGCTTACAACCTAAATCTCAATGTTTGGAAGCTCATTCTTAGGGAACTCATAATCAAGGTTCCCAAGAGAGGTAATGAAATTTTCTTCCCTCGCGTCATTCAATCAATTCTGAATTATAAAAATGCTAGTTTGATTGAATTTCCTGGAATGAACAAAAATAGAATTGGCTACTCCAAATCCATGTCAAAAATCATTTTGTTACATTGGATAGGAGAACCACAGTGAATGTACCTCTTCAAATCACACCTTACATGAGGAGTGTGTTTGAAGGGTGTCCACTTGTGCAGCCTACATATGGTTACTTGCAAACAGTAGGGGGTTCCAGGGTGGTAGAAGTACCTAATGCACCTAACCCAGGGACTCTTAACCCAATTGCAGACCTTTCTTCAAATATTTTAGATGATATTGAACCAACCTCTACATCCTCTCAAAAGGGTGTAGCTGAAAAGAAGAAAAGAATGAAGCCAGCTACAAAGAAGAAATTAGAGGTAGTTGTAGAAGAACCTGAGTCAATAGTGGTACTTCTAAAGAGGAGAAAGAAAAATAAAGAGGTCATTCTAGACCACTCTACATCCTCCTAACAGGGTGTAGAGGTTGAAAAGGGATTAAACTTGTTGTAGATGCATTCTCTCAACATAATGTGTCTATTGAAATTGGGAGCCAGCCCACTCCACTTTATAAAGTTTCTATACCATCACAAGAACACACTCATGTTGATGCTAGGTGTGAAGGTGAAAAGGAGACACACGAACACGTAGGTACCTCTATTGAAACTTCTTCATTCTCTCAGAGGGAGTTGCCAATAATCACATCTATTCAAAATCCTTCTTTCACGTCTCAAAAGTCTTCTTAACCAATTATGTATAGCCAAAAACAAAAGGATGTTGATCACCAGGAATCCAATTCTCCTAGTGAGCCAATTTCAAGTGATTTGGTGCATGCACATTGTTCACCACTCAGGACACACATTTAGATGGTGAGGGAATACATGCTGAGGTACATCCTGATGACACCATCACAACCATAGAGGTTCCAGGAGTTTTTACTTTAGACTTTATCGTGGCTGAAGAAACAGTTCCCTTTGTCTCATTAATGAGCCATTGGAGCACCAGGTGTCTTCACAGACATTGGGTAATCTAGGGGACCTCCACACCATGCAAATGGCATCCCCTGGACACTCCCCAGTCATTCAAGGACAGTCCTCTAGGAGGAATTCTCCTATCCATCCAGGGTCTATTAATGACTCATCTGAACATTTGGATGAAGAAATAGACACTAAGGGAATCACTACCAATAGTGGTGATCCTAGCTCTAACTTTATGTCACAATGCCTGAAACCTGTGCAACGTGACAAAAATTCAAGACCATCTACTAATGGGTTCTTATCTGAAGAAAAATTAAAGGAATTGTATGGAGATCAAATGGATGGTTTCTACCATATAACAAAACAACTCCTGACTGCTCATTTGCCAAACAAGGACTATGCTGCAATTATGTTAGAGTATGTAAAAGATCAGGAGGAAGTTAAAGACAGGAATGCAGAAATGGCTAAAGAAGGAGAGGCCAATATTGATGCTTGGGTAGATCAAAAGAAAACTGTAAGCATGGAGGAGATGCTACAATGGATGAAGGAGATATATATGACCTCTCTTGGTTCTTGTGCCAAAGTTTTGACTCCCTATGTAATATATGATGCCATACATGAAGCTGCCAAGGTGCAATTATAACCAAATCACTTTTATAAGGGGTTTCTAATCTGATTTTGAAGATCATAGAAGTAAGATGGAAGGCACTTTGAGGAACATTGAGGAAAAGCTGAAGCCTGGTGGCATCTATGGAACTACAACCTCTAAGTTTGAATCTTCTCTATCAAGAATCAAGGTTAATGACATGAATGACAAAAATGAGAAGATGAAAAAAGTCTTCAATGAGATGATTGAAAGCAATTCTATCATTCAACAGAATCATACAAAGATAAATAACATGGTGGAAGTGTTGTACAAGAAAGGACATGTTGACAGATTGCCACATGATGTTCCCCTTCATGAATTGACTCCATTTCAAGTGGATTTGTTTTATCAATCCAAAGCCAAAGAAGAAAAGGCTGAAGCCATCACTATTGCAAAACTGAATGAAAAAGTTGATAAATTATCTGATGCTCATACTTCCCTTTCCACTCAAGTCTCAGAAGTAGTGTCAAGTGTGAGTTCTTTACAAACAGGCATTGACACTTCTATGTCAACACATATCATCACTCTTCAACAAGTTATAAATCAACTAGAAAACATTCAATCTCTTCTCTCTACAATGACTATTCCAAGTCAAGCACCTCAGATGCAAGTATTTTCTCAGATCAGGCCAACTCGCTCTTCCTTTCTACAACAGTAACAAGATATCAACCCTAAGGGGAGAATGAAAGAAGGGATGAGATTGAGACTGAAAGGCAAAAAGCTGTGATGAGAACCTTGAGGGAAGATGTGTTAAAGCCAAATGTTGATAAAGAATTTCTCCAAACTTTGAAATCCATCAAGGCACATGTTAAAGTACAACATTAGAACTATAAGTGTTGGACCAAATCAAGCCTACTCTATGTGATTACTTGTCTTGATGTATACCACATGTAATGTTTCTGTATTAAGATGTTTACTTAGAATGTCTTAATGTATTTACATATAGAAGTATGTTTCTACTGTGAAGTCAATATATAAATGTGAGTCAAGAATAAAGATTGATAGAAAATTCAAGTCTGAATTAGGCATCAAATCAATGAAGAATTCATCAAATAAGAATTGCAGTGAAAAATACTGTGAGGCAAATATGTGATAGATAAATCATCTTGATAGAGAAGTCAGAACTGTGAAGCTGGTAGAGAAGTCTCAAATGCTCAAGTAACGTATAAATCAATCAAGAAGTGAGAAGTGATCGAGAAGTCAAAGAATTGATAGTTATTCGAGAAGTGTGAAGATTGAACAATTCGAGAAGTCCAATTGAATAAATCGAGAAGTTAGCTAAATCAATCAATCGAGAAGTGTCAAGGGTAGAACCAATCAAGAAGTCTGTGTTTCAAGCATCCATTCGACAAGTCTAGTCTATTCGAGAAGTCATCAATTGGAGTATGCAATCGAGGAGTCTAATCATTCGAGAAGTAAGTCATTGAAGGACTGATCGAGAAGTCTCAGAAATACCTAATCGAGAAGACTATCATCATGACTTCTCAAAAGCAAACTCAAATGAGTATTCGATTGATTCAAGCTGAATTATAGGAGATTTACAGAAGAACAGGACAAGTGATTCTGAAGTTTCGTCATTATAGGATCAGTCAAACCTGTAAAGATGGAGACAAGTCTACAATGAAGCTTAGAAGAAGAACAAGACAAATGATAGAAAGGATAAGGCTGGAAACAAAAGGACTGTCATAGTTTGTGTTAGCTAGAAATAAATAGTAGTCAATTGTAAAGTTGTTTTTGTCTATTTCTAGTTTTAGCTTAACTGATTAGTGAGTACATGGGCCAAAAGACATGTTGTCTATATATCAATGCACGACCTCATTAGTTAGAAGAGTTGAATTTTTATCAAATATTCATATCTTGTTTCTTCTAAGAACAAGAAGTTGAAATTCACTTTGAATTTATGATTGTAGCAAGTTTAATTCTAATACACAAATTAGATTGAAATTTAATTCCCTGTATTTATTCTATTTCCGCATTTGATTAAGTAAAAACATTGGAATTCATAAAGCCAGAAAATACCACTAAACAGTTCATCAAGTTGTATTATCAAAAAAAATAAGAAAAAATTAAAGTATACATTCACCCTCCTCTCTATAAACTTCTGTAACTCTAATTCCTAACAAGTGGTATTAGAACATAGGTTGTTGACATACAAACAGTAAAAAGATCAAGATGAGTTCACAAAAGCTAAACAATATCAAAATTCCTTCATTTAACAGATAACATTACATACTATGGAAGAAGAAGATGTTAACATTTATCGAGACTGCAAACTACATGTATCCTGAAATCTTGAAGAATGAACCCTTCATGCCAATAACACTTATTCCTGAAACAACCAGTGACTCAGAAGTGATACCAGTCATATGGGTACCAAAGGATCCATCTCAGTACACTGACACTAAAAGAGAAAAAGTAGCTCTTGACAACAGTCTCATGCTAATCCTGACTGAGTCTCTAGACATGGTCATGTATAACAATATTTTCAATTGCACAACTTCCAAGCACATTTGGGAAACCATAGAGCTACTATGTGAAGGCATAGTGGAAGTATGAGAAAATCAAAGATAGCTATTGGTCTCACAATATGAAGCATTTATGTCAAAACCAAATGAAGGCATAACTGAGGTCTTTGAGAGGTTTAACAAGCTAATCAATGAAATGCAATTACATGGAAAGGCCTATGAGACAAAAAGAAAGGATTTGAAGTTATTTGTAATAACCCGAATTTTATAACCATTTGAAACATGGATGAATAGTAATTATAAAAGTTTATAAAAAAAACCTTTTAGTAATTGTTTTAGTTATTTGTAATGATGGGAATTATAAATATGAGGTTATATTACGGTAGTACGAAACAAATGAGTGTATGTAAAAGCCGTTGGAATATAAGAATTTTCACTTTTACTAATTGTTTCATAATTTATGAGGTATCGAGGAATACAAGGATTATGGAATAACTAGAGGATTATAAATCAGAGAAATTATGATCCTAGATGAATTAAAGTATTTTTAATAGTAAATATTCATATTACAAAGTTAGTAATGTGAAACGCTTTTAATACTAATCACGCTTTGCCAAAAAGGGATTAAGTGTTAATCATGGGGTGGCAAGTAAAGTGCACCAAAGCCATGCAACCCATGCAACTAGATTGGTGGAAATCAAATGGAATTACCTAACCATGCAACTAGAAGTGTAAGTAGCTAGTATGACTAACCAAACAAGTAACCAACTAGTTAGGAACATGGTTCCTTAAAAATGGGAAAAGGAGGACCAAACCACCATACTTCCTTTACTTAAGCAACTAAGCCATACTTCACCTTTCTAATATCCCACTTTTTCATAAAGCTAGTATGCAAGTAAAGTGAAAACAAAATCTCTCCCCCTTTGCTCCATCAACATTCGGCAAAAACAAAGAAAAGCAAGGAATAGAAATTGCAAAGCTAAGCTCCTTCCATCCATAAATTCTAGGATTTTAACCATAGATCCTATAATTGTTAACTAAGGTATGTTAAAATCTCAAGCTCATCCTCCATGTATTTCATAGTTAAATAAATGCTCAAAGATGAGCATGAATAGTAAAGTATAGTAATACTAATTGTGTTCTTGATGTTTCTTGTGAGATCAAAGCTTCTAAGGTAATGATAAACACCCCTTAAGGATATTAGACTTTGGTTAAGTGTTTTCAAGGCTTCAAGAAGGTATAAATACCATTCTACTCTTGTGTTTATCTTGAGTAGCATGAACCAAAAGTTAATATGTGAATATATGTAAAAACATGTTTAAGATGTTGTTTAGCTAGAATGATGTTTGTGTTGTTGGATGATATTGTGAAATAGTGTTAATCGAAAGTTACAAAATGAGTAGTAATGGTATGAACATAGCATCATGTTGATGATTGGGATTGTTTGTGAATGGATTTCACTTGGTTGAATCCGGAAAAAGTTACGTTTATAGAAGTTGTAATGGCCATTTATTTCTATACTTACGTTGAACTATAATCCCGAACTAAAGAATTACTGGACCTTGTCACCACTAACCATAACTGCATAGGTCTTGTCTCATAGTTTGGTTTGACACTTGAATCATGTTATTCCGATTTACGGTTTAGGAGAAAGGTTAGTTTTAATGGAGGTGACTAAAATGACCACATTGCTGCGAATGGCTCCCTTTGAAAATATAAACGGACCCTTTAAAGGTTGTCAAAAATCATTAAATTTGGAGGATAAAGAGTTTGGATAGTGGCTAAGGCCTCTGCAAAATTTTATGCACAGTTGTTGAATTTTCGAGTTTATAAAATTATTGAATCTAAGGAGGTACAAGTGAAAACCCTTGAGTGGTTACTTGAAAAGTAAATTTTGAAATGACTAAGTAAAGTGGAAATTGAGAATGGGTCATAGACCAAGTGTTTGACTTAAATGATTAACGTGTTCCCTTAAGATAAAATTGGTCTAAATTGAGTCGCCTAAGACATGTCGGAGTTTCGGTTCGAACATACATATTGAACGATAATTGAGTTACTCGAGTAACTAATAATACTTTCTGTTTTATTGCTTAGATCGCCTAACAAACTCATGAACCCCAAACACTATAAGGACACCAGGCAAGTTTTCGAAACTTGTATTTGATGTACTACTGTTGTGTTGAAAACTGTTGTTGTTATGATATAACTGTTGATTAAATTACGAGCTGATTGAACTGCAATTTAAAGTAATAGTTAAATGTTTTGGTTTATATTCTATAAGTTATTATAGATATATGCCAGTGTATATATAGAGGCTCTAAGAGTAGAGTGGCTTTCGTATTTTCGAACGTAGACCGGGAGTCAAAAAGTTATTTGAAATATTGTTGTAATCCGGGAGATGTCGGAGACAGATTATTTTAAAATAACGATTATAATTCTTCCAATAAATATATGTTTGATATTCTTTCGATAAAGGAATTAAATAGAGTTAATAAATATTATTTGCATATTTATTTAATTAATAAATATTATTCTGAATATTCATTTAAAAAGGGTTTTATTAATTATTTATTAGTTAATAAATATTATTTAAATATTTATATTGATTTAAAATTATTTAAGGTCTTAGATGATTTATTAAAAATATTTCTGACCTTTGGAAAAATTATTTAAATATAGTGAGTGTTCCCTAATATCTATTTATATTTTATTTTATTCTTTTAATAATAATAAAATATTTTCAGATTTATAAAAAATAGGGAACTCGATCTAGGGAGTAAAAAGTGATTTACTTTTTCAAAAATGATTATGTTTTGGCATCACTGGCCTACTACAATAGGGCTTTCAACTTATCAAATCATAAGAGGTTTTTCGACTAACTCCCGGGTCGTGGTTTTGAATGGTTTTCATTCCTTGATAAAGGACATTAGTTGGCGGTGGTCAACACACCTTTCTAGTGAGATGACTGCCCCGATTATTCTGGCAATACCCATTTAGAGTTTTGTGAATCTATTAACAAGTGTTATATACTTAAGGAACTAGGATTAAATTCTGGTTCCAGATTTATAGATTGTTCCAGTGGACTAGGAGATATAGCGTAAGTGGCCAAGTGTCGCATGACCCAGCACTTTGGCCTATATGAGGTCTAGGGTGATTCTCAATAACAGTAGAGAACGCCATGGCTCCCCCTTTTACATGTAGAGAAACACCAAGTGATGTCGTATGTTACGATTGATCATCATGTATGTACGGTAGAAGCGTGATGTAATGCACTAGTTACAGTCCTATATTCCAATTGGAATTGTGCTGCAACATCGTAACAAAAGCCTAGGTGATAAGTTACCGATGGTGTTGTTAGTGGTTGATATCTTGAGATCTTTGTTACTCATTCAAACTACTTTGACAAAAAGTTTATTTTGCAAACTCGTAGAGTACGTAAAGTGTGCACAATATTGCAGTTTTTAAATAATATTTAAAAAGAGTATATTTAGAGTTTTATATTCTTGTTGGGCTATATTGTTCACTCTTGCTTTCTTTATATATCACAACACAACAGGTCAGAAGAATGACGCATATGAGACGTACAGTGAGGAAATGCATGGGAAACGCACGCGGATTCCGTAGACTCTTCTCTACTACTCTACCTCAGGTAGGGAATATGAGTAGGTTAGGAGTGCAGTTGCTTTTAGTATGCCTAATCTATAAGTATGACTTATGCAAGTTTATTAATAAGAACAAACGTTAAGTGAACAATATCATTTCATGTAGAAACTGTATTGATTTCATAAGTTTAGTACTTTCTTTTTTGGTGTTGTAATAACTTATATTCTAATGGATCATATGACTTATATGTATTAATTTCATTCTGAGACTATAATAATTGTGTGTATATGAACTTTGGGGTCACTGCAGGTAAAGGTTTGTTAATTGTGATTCAAGTATTAAGTGTTAATAACTAGAAAAAAAGAACGTGATGGCCCAAATCTCCAACCCCGGATCTAGGGGCGTCACATAAATGGTATCAGAGCGTAAGATTATAACTCTCAGAAATGATAATGAGATAAGAACAATAAATCTAACAATAATAATAAGAAGAAGAACTCCTTTCGAGTTCACCGTCGGGCTACCGGATGTTGTGCTGGCATTAAAACCCGCAAGGGAACCTTCAACCTCAGTTAGTAACATCACTTCTGGTATATTATAAGTACCCGAGACCCGAGAGGCTGAGGAGTTTGAGGCATAGCATGAAGCTGCATTGTTAGAGTTGGGGGATGACCCCTTGGATATCTCAGATGAGGACCCGGAGGAGGAACTAGAGGAGGACCCGAAGGAGGATCTAGAGGAGGAGCTAGCAGATGACCTGAGTATTAGGCCTCAGGATAGTGACGGTGACTTTCCTACCCCACCTACTGCAGCTGAGGAAGAGCCTGTCGATGATGGTATCATCTGGAGAGATATAAAGATGTTTCCCCTATTGGCTGTGAGATCCCTTACACCACCGATGCCCCCACTCATCCCTTTTTCTTCTGAGGATGATTTTGAGGAGCTTACCCCTAAAGGGCCCGAGCTAGTCATGGACATGCCCGCAGATCCAGACACCCCACCTCCCCCGCTCCTAGGAGTACTAGTGGTCATCCACGAGTACATGATAGACCGTTTTACTGCTGAGATTGCTACCGCCGATGCTATGACGCCCTCCAAACCCGGGGTCTAGATTTGGGGGTCACCAACCAATCAACAACCAATAACAATAATAAAATAATAAACCATAGGCACACTGGCCCGCTAACAACCAATAATATTAAAGTAATAAACCAGAGGTGCACTGACTCCGTTAACAACTAATGATCGCTAACAGGTTATAGTATGAAATTAAGCACCTGAAACTAAAAGTAAACCAAACTATTTTATTACACATCAACCAGTATCTCACAAACCTAAACCAAAAGTTTAAATCAGTTTTAAGTCTAACTTTATTTTATTACAAACTTCTATCTACTGACCATTAAGACAGCTAAATACTTGAGAGGGCCGATGGGCGAGCGGTCCCGAGATCCTGCGTTGTCTACTCCTGGAAGAACTGCTGCGATGACTCATACTGACTAGCTGGCAAAGGTAAATTGAAAGCAAGAGTAAGCCAAAGAAATGCTCAGCCAGTATATGAATAATAGAAATAGAATCAATATATGAGATCTGTATAAGGAACGGAATATAGAACAAGTTATTATAAAAATTAAACAATAAATAAATCATAGTTTATCTTAACTGAAACAATTCAGTATGTCATCAAACTGAGCCAACTGCTCAAAATCAATATATAATAGTCACACAGATAATATGGATTGGAAACACATAAATAAACACTATTGCCCACTGATCAGATTTCAAAAGCAATATGAACCCTTTATAGCTCTTTGGTATATTTCTATACCCATAGATATAACAAGGATTTTAAAATATAAGTACCAAAATAGGCAAGTAAAGTTAGCCTATAGGAAGATGGATTGGTTACCATGTCTTCCTCAAATGCTAGACACTTATCTCTAAGCCTCTTACGCTAAAATTCCAATCCAATAGAGCAACCGAAATAAAATAAAGGTATTCTTAATTTTAAATACATACCATATCCTTATTATTTACTAAGATAACACAAAATATGATGTGTTTATTATAATCAACTTCCAATATTTAGAGTACGAATAACAAGTAACTCTGATGCGTAAAATAAAACAAGAATCATAAATAGTTCTGAACAATAACTATTTATCATGATATAAATAATCGAAACAGTAAAATAAAAGTGTTTAGGATGATCAAGGAGAAAATACTTGTCTGGTATAGACGCAGTCCTAAGCTGGAATGGGTCGACTACACTTCTCTTCTAGCTACTAACTCGCTCAGATCTACACATAAAATAATCTAATTTAGATTTTAGTGTCTACCCATGTGTTCTATTAATAACAAACACTAAATAATAGTTGATAAGCAAGTAACATCAATTAGCAGACGAGTAAGCACATAAATCATATAGCAGATAAGACTCATAAATTAAAAAGTATTCAAAGAATTAAAAGTAGACTCTAATATATTATATGAGTCGAAGTGGATCATTGTTATTCTTTCAGGATAATTATTGGATCCCTAAATATTTAATAAAATATTAATCTAGATTTGTAAATAAATAAGGGAATTGAAACTATTTTTACCATTTCCAGATTATTTTTATGGTCTCAAACAAATTATCTCATTTCAAACGGGTAAAAGAATTATTAGATAATTAAAATTAATTAAATAAAAATAAAGAATCATTTTTATGTCTCAAAATAATTAAATCCAAATATTTTTAATCATATTTAAAAAAAATTATTTAATTAAATTTATTGATTATAATAAATTAATCAATTAATTTAAATTAATAAAATTATTATCTAAATAAATTAAATAAATTAAATAAAATTATTTTTACATGGACGAGAAATATCATATTGCTATTTATATGAGTAGTAAAAATAATACATATAATGTGAAGGAAAAAACTAACTCTATTTATATGAGTAGTAAAAAGAATTCATATAATGTAAAGGAAACAATTAACTACTCTTTATACTACTCATCATTCACTTCCAAGACAACTAGAAATCGAGTGTTTGAATTTGCTGGTTACCTAGACCCAACTTTGATAAGAGTTTTCTGGCTTAATAGTGAGAAATGTTGGTTAACTTTAGTGCAAAAGATAATTGGTTTTGGGTTCAAACGATCATGGTTCAATGTGATTTTGTTTCCAAAACAATCTTTATCAACCCAGGCTTCTACATCAATCTTCCCATTCGCAACTGGAGCCTGAAGCCTGCAATTAAAGCTCCGGTCGAATCAAAACCTCGTTGTCAGCTGTCCTTTCCGTTAATGCACCATCATCTTTAATTTACCCCTAAACTCAATCGATTCATAACCCATTAGTCGCACAGTAGCTCATGGCATGGTTACTAACTTAATTATCAACATGGAATTGGAAAAAATATGTCAAGAACAAGAATTCCGGCCAAACAAAGAAAACAGTAAATCTTCTGGTGACCCACAAATACAATCCAACTCGACTAAAATCGGTGTTTACAAACTGTTGAACACCAGAACATCATACGCCTCAAAATTAACCTACAAACTCCACCAGCAGATACACATAATTCATGTACACAGATAGCTTGCAACCAGACCAGAACAGTTGGAAATAGATGATCGGAGACTACCTCCGGCGACTCGTAAACACACATAAACACACACAAAAATTATGTTCACACGTTGCTGCACATCAATACAACTCAGCTGTGTAAATAAAATTAAGAACTAAGCTAGAAAAATCAGATTCGGCCAAACATATAGACTCACGGCCAAACTCCGACGACTAGCAATTAGATACCAAAATTTATACTAAAAATACGTATAGATTCATAAGACCACGATCTATTCAACTACGAGTACAAATCATTCAAGTAATCAACAAGCAACAACTTGTGAAAATCAAAGATGAGGCAGTCAAAACAAGTTTTAAAACAAAACTACAATTACATGAAATTGATTCTAGAATTGATTAATACGCAGAACAAGCTTCAATTTGATTATTGGAACACCGAATTCAGATTACGCTAACACCCTTGATTTACCTCCTGATCTTCCAAGCTGAAACCCTAATTCGAATTGTCTTCCTCAAATTGAAAACCTCGTTGAGCTGATTTTATAGTAAATTTGATAAAAAAATTATTAATTAAAACCTATTTATATTTTTAGAAACTTTTGGGGCTCTAATTTGATTAAAAGATAAATTACTCCATAATTAAAATAAAAAGTCCAAAAATCATTTTTATGTAATAAAATATAAAAATAAATATTTTAAAATAATTATAATATATATGTCAAAATTCTCCAAAAATTATGAATATTTCAAAAATAATAAAATAAATTTATTTTGACAATTTTATCATTTCCCAAAAAATAAAAGTACCAAAAACAAGGTCTCTAGTCTTCTGTAGGGGTTGGGCCCGATAATCATAAATCGAAATAGATTTATTCTAACGAAACAAAAATTATAGTAAAATAGAATAAAATATTTTATGCTACACAAAAGTCACATATCACATAACAGGCAATTTTCCTATTTCTTTAAAATCCTAACACAAATAAATGCATATATATATATATATATATAAATAATAATAAAATATGACACACAAAAAAATTATATTTAAAGCATTTAAAGCATAATGTAACGTAATATGTAATAGTGATAAAGATAACTCAACTAAGAAACAAAGACAGACAAATAATACTAATATGCAGCACAAGAATCCAGAAGTAAACAGGAATCATACATACATTATTGCAGAACATTCAAGATGAAAGGTTTAATGAACGTCAGCGAGAGAAGTTCATTAATATGTTCAAGCCTCAATAATAAATAAGAGTCCAGAAGATTTCATACTAAAGACAGTGTAATGATTTGAGTATAAATGTCAAAGGGTTTCAGTGATCAAAAGCAATGCAACAGCCCAAGGTTAATCAGCTGAAACAAAACATAAGTCAAGGGAATTCAATTCAGTGTTAGTCATTTGTGAACCAGACCAGTGCACTAAGTGTCAGCACAACAAGAAAAGAATTGTCTTGATATATCAGAAGAAAATCAGTCGATCAAGCCAGAAGAGTGAAAACCAAGTGGTAAATACTTTAAGAATTTAAGATATTGTTTAAGGCAAATATTACTACATTTGGTGTTTCCTACACTCTTGAAGCCATGTATGAAGCGCAACAAAATCATCCAAGGCACAAGAAAACAACAATCCAAGTCTATGATATGGTTTGTGGCGCCTACACTAAGCATCAAGAGTGCAGGCACAATAAAATGAGTATGTATTGTTCTATGGCGCAACAAAAGTTAAAGAGGAAGGTTTGTGGCGCCTACACAAGGCAATGGGAGTGCAGGCGCAACAAAATCAATTCAAGGCGCAAGGAAATAAATTCATAAGATGTTAAGGGACTTGAGGCGCCTATACAAGGCATACACAGTAGAGGCGCCAAACATAAACTCTACCTTGGCGCAACAAAAGTTATGAGGCGCAACAAAACCATTTTGTGACGCCTACACACTGCAGTCACTCTTCAAGGCGCAACAAAGGACTTGAACAATTGTTGGAAAATCAATTCACTTGATTTCCAAAAATATACACAAATATATATGGGTTTAATTCGAAAGAATCAGTGTGCATCGTCTTCCGTAAACACAACAAACTTACAGGGGCTCCATTAAAGCCTAGCATTAAACACACACCTGTATTGTTGTTGTAGTATTGATTGAACCCACAAAAGCTAATCTTTTTATTAGAAGTGTAGCATCTTAGGGATTTAATAATATATATTTATTTTCCCGAATCATTGTGCTTCATTTTCTACCATTTAAATATCTCAAGAACACAAACACTTAATCCACAATTAAATAAAAATCTACCAACATCATATTCAACCCCCCATTCTATGATGATTTAGGACCTAACAATTAGTATTAGAGCTTGTTGATTGAAGTTACAAATCAAGATCCAAAAATAGTTTTACGAAAAAGTGCATTTTTAGATCTAGAAAAAATTATATTGAAATTTCTTTATTTTTAAAGAAAATTCAATTTCGAATTTTTTAAAGATTTTAAATCCACTAATTTTAAAAAGTTATCAATCATCAAGAATTCAAACTAAAATTTAATTTCATGAAATTTAATTTTTATTCGAAGTAATTTTAATTTTTAAGAAATTAATTATTTCTTGAGAATTAAAATTCTTCGCAACCATGAGTACCCAAAAACTTAGTAGCATCAAAATCTCATCCTTTGATAAAAATGAATACATTTTATGGGGTTAAATGACTTATTCATAATCAGACTCACACTCACCTTGCAAGTGGGTCACTGAATTAAAAAAACTTGCACTTGAGTAACTGAACTAATATAAACTTGTAATCGACTAACTGAATTAATATAAACTTGCAATCGACTAACTGAACTGATCATCAACTTGCAACTGGGTAATCGAAGTCCAAAAGTTATAAAATATCACATATTTTCATTTATAGAGTGTTGTAGGGAGAACATTAATTTCGAAATCTGAATCCAAAAATTTGAATATGTATCTGAATATGAGATATTCGGAATATATATATATATATATATATATATATATATATATATATATATATATATATATATATATATATATATATATAAATAATAATTATATATATCTTATTAAAAATATATTAGTTAATAAATAAATATGTATGTATGTATTATAAATTGAACATAATATATATATATATATATATTTACATAATACATATAAATTAGGATTTGGATATTATCGGATACGAATTTGCCCACATCCATATTAGTATCTGAATCCTACTATTTAGATACGAATAATATTCACTTTATTTCAGATATAGATAATATTCGATTTATTTCGAATGGATATCAAATATTTTGAATTTTTTTAACAACCCTACAGTTTTATGTGTTGTAAGTTAATTTTTGTTCAGTACCCCAGTTGTAAGTTTATTTTTTTTCCAGTAACCCAGTTGCAAGTTTTTATTAATCTAGGAATATAAATGCAAGTTGGGGTTGAGTTCAGTTTTGTAAGTTACAAGTTCAGTTTTTATTTTGTTAGTGATGTTAACAACAGTTACCCAAATGCAAGTTTTAATTACTTGAATTATGTCAATGTAAGTTTTTTGGGTTCAGTGACTCACTTGCAAGTTTAGTGCGAGTTTGATTATGAATAAGTCATATAACCCCATTTTATGGAAGAAGAAGATGTCCACTTTCATCAAATCAGCTAATTCTTAATACACGAGAATTTTGGGAAATGGACCATATGTATCTCAGAAGCTAACACCAGAAACAGTTTCAGATGATGGAGAACGGATTCTTCAACGATTTACCCCAAAAGAGCCTTCAGAGTACACTAACACTGATAAAGATAGAGTTGCATGGGATAATCATCTTCAATGTATCCTAATGGATTCACTGGACACTACAATGCTGAATCAAGTGATTAATTGTACCAGTGTTAAACAAATGTGGGATACGATTGATCTGTTAATGAAAGGTACAACAGAAGTGAAGGAGAACATGCTGGATATTCTTACATCCCAATACGAAGCTTTCAAGTCAGTACTTGGAGAAAGTATCACTCAAGTTTTTGAGAGATACAATAAATTGTTGAATGACTTGTCACTGCACGGAAAGGCCTACTCACGTAGGGAGATCAACAGAAAATTTATGTTAACACTACCAGCGCATCTTGAGCACAAAATCTCTGCCATCAGAGAAAGAAGTGAAATAAATGAAATGTCCATTGAAATTCTATATGGAAAGCTCAAAACTCATGAAATAGAGAAAGAGTAAAGACACATCATTTATGGTACAGGAACAGTGGACAGTAAAAATACAACACTGTTGAAAACTACAACACTTGTAGCCAAAGATTTTGCTGTCATAGAGACCTTCTATATGGTTTTGTCCTTTTAGGAACCCATATAAGTTTACCTTTCTCGACATCGTTCTTTGCCTTACAAAAGAGACGATCATGTCCACTTTTGCTGCAATAGGACAAATAATTGAAGGTCATTTAGGAACTTCATATTTTCTCATTTTAGGAGTATGATCTTTCTTTTGGACAGAAATATTTGGATAATATCCTAAACCTTCATTGTTTCGTCCCATTCGACCATAGCTTAGTAATCCATCAAGGATTTCATTTTTTTTGGTAAATTGACGAATTTTGTTCTCAAGATTAGTCTTTTCTTTTTCAAGGTTGTTGACCCTGTTTTTCAAGAAAATTTCTTAATCACAAATTTGGGCCAAAAGTTTATCATTTTCACTTTTGAGTCTAAGGGCTTCTTTCTGAGTTGTTTCAAGGTGAAAGACAGAGTGTCTAAACTTGTAACACTATAACTTATGTAACTCAACTAAAAGAAAAGATACTTAACCAGAAGACAATCAAGAACATGAAGTCACAAAGAAATCAATGTTAACTAAGAAGACAAGGTAATTAATACAATTCAATTTGTTAACTATTATCAAACAAAGAAGAAATCATTGAAAGAAGTTCAAGACAAAGTTGTTCGTGCCTCAGTGGTTTGTAACTTAAAGATTCAAGATCATAACTATCAGTATCAATAAGTCAAATTGATTTCAAGTGAACAAGAAGGAAAGCAATGATTGGAAAGCCACATTACTAATTGAAAATGGTAATCTATTCAAGAAGCAGAGACACTATCAAGACTAGTCACTTATGAATCAGACCATTGCATCAAGTGTCAGGACATTGATAGTATGTTTATGTCAGTAATAGAGATCCAAGTTCAAAGAGCTTGTTGAAGAATTTGGAAAACATAAAGAAATCACGAGTTCAAAATGCTGCATTGAAGTTTCAAGTTGAAGCCCAGAATTTTTCTAAGTACAAAATGTTCGAGATGGTCAAGTAGAATATTCCTATGTAGAATATTCGACTTAAATGTTCGAGATGGCCAAGTAGAATATTCCTATGTAGAATATTCGACTTAAATGTTCGAGATGGCCAAGTAGAACATTCCTATGTAGAATATTCGAGATAGATATTCGAGATGGCCAAATAGAAGTTCTCAAGTAGATGTTCTACATGAAGGGCAGTTTCAACATGACACATGGCATCATCTAATTGGCAGATTTCCAAGCTTTTAAGATTAGATAAGATTTATGTGGACATCATTGGGCCACGTATATCTTAATCTTTGAAGACTACAAGACATAGATTACAAGTAGTATAAATAGAAGTACTTGTGTATTATTTTCAGAGAGCAATATTTTCAAGATAAACACTTGTAAAAGAGAGAGAGAGTATTCACAGAGCTTAGTATCATTTACTACCCTCTTTACTTCTAGTGTACTTTGTAAAGAATGTTGTAGCAACCCTTTCAAGTTATATATAAGACATATATTCCTTGAATCATTGTGTTCATTTATTACATAGTATTTATTGCGTCATTAATTCGAAAAGTTGTATTCACCCCCCCCCCCCCCCCTCTACAACACATTTGGACCGAACAATTGGTATCAGAGCTTCATGTTTAATATACAAAACATAGATCCTTGTGTTTGGTAGAAGATTAGTGAGTTTTCATCTACAGATCTACTTTTCAAGTTCTTCTCGAAAAGAGTGCTCAAATTTGTTTGATAGAGAAAACTCACTCTAAAAATTATTTAAATACGCCGGGTGTGATTATTTAGCTTGGGTGGACTTTAGATAATTTTTGTGAATTATTCTGGGTACTTTGATTTTTGGTGTTCTTCAAGGAGTCATCACTGTTCTTGATAAAGAAGATAAACCCAGCAACTTTTGATTACCTTTTCAAGAGACATAAAGTTAAAAAGGTGTTATTGGCTTTTGATTTGACATAAATCTCACAACAAAAAGTGTTACAGAAGATATTCAGTACCTAGCACGTAGGTTAGGTGAGTTAGGTGAGAAAAGCCACAAAAGTCAAAAAGTGTGAAAAGTAATATTGTTTATTCAATATTAAAAGTGACCTTCAGCAAATTTCTTCCAAGGACAAAAGTTCTACTTGGAATATTCTACTTGGAATATTCTACTTGGAATATTCTACTTGAATATTCTACTTGGACAAAAGTTCTACTTAGAGAAATTCGACTTGGGCAGTTCTACATAGATATTCTACTTAGCCTAGTCTTGGGTACTTAGAAATTTTTTTTTGTGTCCAGAATTTGAACCTTGATTTATTTTAAGATAATTTAATTTTCTTTTAATTACTACTCAAGTAATAAGAAAAGTTTATTATCTTTACTTTAAATCCGCATTAAGATGGCACCTGAAAACAATTTCAAGATTCGAATGTTCGACCGAGATCATTATGAAGAATGGGCGTTGAGAATGAAACTTTACCTTGAGTCCGTCAATCCTGAATATCTGGAAGTCCTCGATAAAGGTAAATTTGTACCAATGGTTGTTGTTCCTGAGCATATGTAAGGAGATGTGGTAGTACCACAACGGTCTGAGCCTAAGAAGGTAGTAGACTTTTCAGATGCTGATAAGGAGCAGATATCTTTCGACACATCCGTTCGACAAACACTGATGGAATCCCTGGATCATGAGATGTTTAACGTAGTTAAAGGACTAACTACAGCAAAGAAGATTTGGGATAAGCTAGAGGTCGTCATGGAAGGTACCTCTGAAGTCAGAAGCAACAAAACACTTATACTCAAGATGGAGTATGACACCTTCAGGATAAGAAAAGGTGAAAGTATAACCGATGTCTATCTAAGATTCAGTCAGTTGGTTTTGGATTTGAATCTGAGAGGTGTAACTCTCCCCGTGGTTGAAGTCAACACGAGATATCTGAGGAACCAGCCAAAAAGCATTGAACATAGAGTCTATGCTGTTAGAGAAACCAGAGATTTGCACACAACTACTCTGGAAGAATATTATGGAATTTTAAAGACCTATGAGCTGGAAACACTTCAAGATCAAGCATGGGATAATGATTCAAGAGGAAAAGAAGCTGCATCAGGGTTAGTTGCTGATGAGGTAGAGTCTAAAAAGGCAATGGTTGCAGAAAAGCCTAGGTCATCAACTGCATCACATCAAGTTGAAAATGATGATGAGTGCACATCAAATAGTGATGACGACTACTTCACCCAAGAAGAGCTGGACAACATGGATGACAGTGTCGTGGCATACATGGCAAGGAAGTTCAGCAATATCAGATTCAGAAAGAGTAACCGACCGCAAAGTAAATCTTCATCTTACTATCGGGTTACTAGGGGTGGTGGTAGTTCACAAGGCTACAAAGGGAAAGGCAAGAGTACCAGCAACAAATCTCCTTTGGATTTCAAAATGAAGTTCAAATGTTATAACTGTGGTGAAGCTGGACATTTTGCTACAGATTGCAAGAAGCCTAAACAGACATATCCAAAAGAAACTTATGAAGCCCTCAAAAGCAAGTATGAGGCCCTGGTGAAGGAAAGACATGGAAAAAGAGCTTTAGTTGTCACAGAAGGCAGAGCGTGGGATGATTCAGATGAGGAAGAAGTTACTCATTCAGCAAATTTTACCCTCATGGCTGAGACATCAAATGAACCAGAGGTACTAGTTCTAACCCTTAAGGAAGAAATGTCTATAGATGATTATAAGGTGCAGAACGGGGCTCTTAGCGAAGAGATCTATATGCTGTGCAAAAGCCTAAATACTTCTCAAAAAGAACAGAAAACACTTGTTGCCAAATGCAGAATGCTTGAGGCAAAAGTGGAAGAATTAGAGGCTGTTTGCACTATAGATACTTCCCTAAGAGACTGTATTAAAACTTTGGAACACAAGCTCAACCTTAAAGATGAAATAGAAGCATGTCTTAGGAATAAACTAGCTGAGTTAGAAACAAAATGCGAAGCTTATAAACTAGCAGCTAGTAAAGTGAATGTTGATAGTAGCACATTTAAGAAGATAACTGGTGTTGGTGTAGGACTTGACTATTCTAACTTATCTAAGAAAGAAGGGAAAAGGCCTGTAGACACCAGTCCCAATGAGATTAAAAAAGAAGTACCTACAATTCTCAAATCTGCTATTAAACCAATATTCAAACACTTTGCTCCTCGAGAAGAAGAAGAGACTGATTTATTAGTTAGATATGAAATCGAGATGGAAGATCGGAAGAAAGAACAACCTGTAACTCCTACTAAATCAGTTAAAATCAAATCCCCTAGAGAAGAATCTAGACCAGGATTAGGAGCCAAGGCTGTTAAACAACAGGTTAAGAAAGAAAAGGTTGAAAAAGAGGTTAAGTAGAAAGAATAAAGAAACATGTTATCACTGTAAATCCACTGAACATCTTTCTTATGCATGTAAATCTAACATGAATATTCCTGTTGCACATGCCATGCCTGTACCACACGCAATGATTAACATGCATCAAAATCATGTACAATGTGATCAACCTAACTGTATGCCATGCACTTTTAATGTCATGCAAACCTTCGTGAACTTGATGAATGCAACTAGTCAAACATGTTTAAATACTGCTACTAGTTCTAATGTCAAGAAGAAGCATGTAAGAGCTAAGACTGCTAGTCCTCCTAAAGTTAGGTGTGATAAGCCTTCTCCTAAGACTAACAAATCTGTTAAGTTTGACAAGGGAAAAGACAAAGTCGAAAGCTCTAAGAATGTTAAAGAAAGTGTATCTCCTGTTGTTAAAACTGATAATTCTCGATCTTATAGAAAAGTCGGGCCCAATCAATCTTGGGTTCCGAAGAATGTCTAATCAATCTGACTTTGCAGGGCATTAAGCGAAACAGAAATAAAGTTATATGGGTGCTAGATAGTGGAGCATCAAGGCATATGACAGGAAACAAGTCCCTGCTTACAGAGTTGGTTATGAAGGCTGGCCCTTATGTTACCTTTGGAGATGACAGCAAAGGAGTGACAAAGGGATATGGCAAACTGAAGACTGGCAATGTCATCATTGAAGATATCTCCTATGTTGAGGGATTGAAGCACAATCTGTTGAGTATAAGTCAATTCTGTGACAAAGGTTATGAAATTGTCTTCAATAAGAAAGGTGTATCAATAACTCACATTAAGGAAGGTTCATTAGCTTTAAGAGGAGTTCGAAAGGCAGATCTTTTTGTTGCTGATATGGATTCGGCAAACCAGAATGAAGTCACTTGTTTCTACAGTAAAGCTTCAGATGATAAAAGCTGGTTATGGCACAAAAAGCTATCTCACCTAAACTTTAAAACGATGAATGCTCTCGCAAGACGAGAATTGGTGAAAGATCTACCTCAAATGGAGTTTGCTCCTAAAGGACTCTACGAAGCATGCGAAATGGGAAAGTCAAAGCGAGCATCGCATAAAAGTAAAGAAATTTCTAGTATCATTGAGTCTCTGCAACTTCTTCATATGGATTTATTTGGCCCAGTGAACGTGCTATCGTTATCAAGGAAAAGATATGCGTTAGTAATCGTGGATGACTTCTCTAAATATACATGGGTATTGTTTGTTATGACAAAAGATGAAGTACCTTTCCAAATCATTGATCATATCACTCAAATTTAGAATGTTTCAACACTCACTGTGAAGACGATTAGATCAGATAATGGCACGGAATTTAAGAATGCAATCTTGAATGATTTCTGTGTTTCTAAAGGAATACGTCGTCAGTACTCAGCCCCGAGAACTCCACAGCAAAATGGAGTAGTTGAAAGGAAGAACCGTACATTGGTTGAAGCAGCAAGAACTTTGTTGTTTGATTCAAAACTTCCTCTATACTTTTGGGCTGAAGCAGTGAGTACAACATGTTACACTCAGAATAGAACGCTGATTATTAAAGATAAAGAAAAGACACCATGTGAACTAATGAATAATAGAAGACCAACAATTAAATACTTTCATGTCTTTGGAGCTAAATGCTACGTACTGATAAATGATGAAAATCTAGGCAAGTTTGAAGCAAAAGCACGTAAAGGGATATTTGTCGGTTATTCTACAGATGTGGTGGCAGCTTATCGGGTGTTCTTAGTGAATGATCGGAAAGTGATTGAAAGCTACAATGTCAGTTTCGACTATACTAAACTCCCATCAATTTCTAAAGATAATAGTGAACCTCAGTCCCTAATGTTTCAAAATCTGGACTTACATGAAATTGAAGATGAACCTGAGTTGGTTGTTACTTCAAATATGCCAAGTGTTCGAGAAGAAACACCTGAGTCTAAAGCAAGATCAGAAGAAACTTCCTCAGCACAGTCCAGCAACAACTCAGGGGGAGTAAATAGCAGCTCAAGGACAAGTGTTCAAGGCTCAAGAAGAGATGACACTAGTTCTGTAGGAGCTGGCACTAACTCAGGGGGAGTTAGTGGAAATAACACAAGTAGTCAACACAACAATTCAGAATTTTAAGCTGAATCATCAAGACAATTTCCAAGAGAACGGGTATGGAGTAGAGACCATCCGTTTGAATTAATTATTGGTGATCCAGATGCTGGTGTGTCTACTAGAAGATCTGCAAGAGCTGGCATAGCTAATATTTGCTTATATTCTGGGTTCTTATCCAAGCTTGAACCTAAAGAAATAGAAGAAGCTCTTGGTGATGCTGATTGGGTAATTGCAATGAAAGAATAGCTCAATCAGTTTGAAAGGCAGAAAGTTTGGAAGCTGGTACCCCGACCGAAGAACAGATCAGTAATTGGAACTAAGTGGGTATTCAGAAATAAACTGGATGAAGACGGACTTGTAACACGAAACAAGGCTCATTTGGTAGCGAAGGGTTATTCTCAAAAAGAAGGTATTGATTATGATGAGACCTACGCTCCAGTTGCACGACTTGAAGCAGTCAGGATGTTCTTGGCCTTTGCAGCACACAAGAACTTCAAGGTTTTTCAGATGGATGTGAAAAGCGCCTTCCTGAATGGAGAACTAGAAGAAGAAGTATATCTGGAATAGCCTCCTGGCTTTGTTAATCCAGAACTTGTAGATTTTGTGTACTTTCTCTTCAAAGCTGTCTATGGCCTCAAGCAATCCCCAAGACGATGGTATGAAACCCTATCCTTATTCTTAATTGCAAGTGGATTTATTAGGGGAGTAATTGATAAAACATTGTTCTACAAAAATGTAAAAGGTGAATTAATACTTGTTCAAGTCTATGTGGACGATATTATTTTTGGGTCATCTAATGAACGCTTGTGCGAAAAATTTGCCAAGTTAATGCAGGATAAGTATGAGATGAGCATGATGGGAGAGCTGTCCTTCTTCCTTGGATTACATATTAGTCAAAGAAAAGATGGAATCTTTATCTGTCAGTCCAAGTACATCAAAGATTTACTCAAAAAGTATAATCTAGAAGATGCATCAACAGCTAAAACTCCTATGGCAACAACCACGAAACTTGATGAAGACAAATCAGGTAAACCGGTTGATATCACAAGTTAACGAGGTATGATTGGCTCACTACTCTATTTAACTGCAAGTAGACCCGATATCATGTTCGCAACTTGTTTATGTGCAAGGTTCCAAGTGGATCCTAGAGAATCACATCTCATAGCCGTCAAACGAATCTTTAGGTATCTCAAGGGCACATCAAATCTAGGGATTTGGTACCCAAGAGATACAGGTTTTAATCTTATTGGCTATTCGGATTCAGACTATGCAGGTTGCAGGATTGATAGGAAAAGCACATCTGGTGCATGTCAATTTCTTGGCAGAAGATTGGTGTCCTGGCAAAGTAAAAAGCAGCACACAGTATCTACTTCTACTGCTGAAGCTGAGTACATTGCTGCTGGAAGCTGTGTAGCTCAAATACTGTGGATGAGGAACCAATTGAAAGATTATGGCATGGAACACAACAAGATTCCAATCATGTGTGACAACACAAGTGCCATTGCCATGACCAACAATCCTGTAGACCACTCAAGAACCAAGCATATAGATATCAGATATCATTTCATTAGAGAACATGTCGAGGAGGGGACTGTGGAGCTACATTTTGTGCCCACAATGCAACAAATTACAGATATATTCACTAAACCTCTTGATGAAGTAACATTCAATAGGTTGGTTGGTGAATTGGGAATGCTTAACACAAGTTTACATTGGCGGGTCATGAATTTCAAGTCATGGAGGAAGTGTTCAACCGGGTTCTGGGGTTCCCAGTCAGAGATGTTTATGACCCCGAACCTAACACAGATGAGCGTATTAAATTCTTCGAAGAAATTGGATGCTACCCTCCCTCTGGACGGATCTCAACTGGCTCCATCCAGAAACAATACTTCCATGTGGAATGGAACTACTTTTTCGAGGCCATCACCAGATGTTTTCGGGCACGCGAAAAAGATTTTCATCAAATTCCAATTCCCATGCAGGTGTTTGCAGTTTCCCTTGCTCGTGAATTAGATATTAATTATGGCAGGATCATTCTTTCCGAGATCGTGGCTGCTATGGGAACTCCTGCAAGTCGAGACCTGACATCTACTAACGTTGTCTGTTGGTATCCTCGGTTCCTACAAATGCTTATTAATCGCTTAGTACCTATTGATGCTTTATCTGTGAGACAGGCATTTGCCACAAGTGCGACATCTGCATCCTTGGGCATGGGCACCAAGTCACTCACAACGATTGCTAATCAAGATAAGCATCATGGTAAGCCGATGTCTATTCCTGATAACATTCAAGTATGGGTTAAGTTTGATGCAGGTATCACTTCCATGGCGGGGACCTCCCACATTTCATCACATGCTCAGAATCCCTCTGTCCATGCTGACGCATTCCAGGGGATTCCGGACGAGAGTATTGGTGATGAAGATGATGATGAAGATGATGATGGACACTCTCACGCACAATCATCTGCCGGCCAGAGGACCAGACAATCTACTCCACCTGCCGGACAAGGTAATGAAGAAGGTACTTTCTTTGAACAAGAGCAACTCTCTGTTCACACTACTGATACTTCTTCCCCTAAATCTGATTCCATGGCCCAAGATTCTGCTAGCCCGCAGGATCCATCCCCGGGCAAGAGCTATATTTTTGATTCGGAGTCTGACACATTTGCTTCCTCTCTTTCACCCTCGCTAACGGGAGTTAAAAGGCAGGCAACTTTAGATTTAGGTGAGGGTTCTGAGAGTGACCCTGAAGTGCAGCCCCTTATTCGGAAGAAACCAAAATTTTCTCACGCTGCAACTTCTCAAGCCCAGTCCCACCCTAGTGTGTCTATCACAACCACTCCACCTCACGCGAGTGGTTCGCCCCGTGCACATTTAACACATAGGGAAGATGGTGAGGATTCTATGCCTTCTAAAGAGCCTGTTACTTCAGAGCGGCAACAAGCTTTCATTGCTTTCGAAGTACCTTCACCGGTACATACTGATGCTGCAGAGAGGATCGGTTCTGATGTTGTACTAAAACACTCTGCGGCCTCTTAGCCTGAGATTCCACCTCAGGACATGACAAGAACAGATCCCATTACTGCTACTTACTTTGCTTATCCAGTTTCTGCAGGTACTGCTTTCACTTTCAGGACTATTGTTGAAGACATACACGAGCGTGAGACAGGGAGTGTGTGTGAGCGTTTAGGGAGTGAGGGACCTTCATTTTTAAGGCCCGAAACCGAGCGACAAACACTAACAGAACGATTTTTAGAGCGAGGACACCCAGACCAAACACCGTCCCTTCATCTTGAAAATCTTGACACGCGTATGACAGCAATTGAAACTGAAATCAAGCAGTTCGGGCAGTCGATGGGGCAGTTGGGGATCAATGTTGGTGACAATCAACGAGCTCTTGATGAATACGCAGCACGGATGGCCAGTCAAGCAACATTGATGGATGAGTTGACAAATAAGGTGAATGACTTGGGCCATGCTGGTGGTATCTTGGGTAGTACTCTGAATGAGAGAATGGGAGCAGTGGAGAGCATAATGCATATCATGGCGACAGAGATCAGCAGGATGATGTATGCAGTTAGAAGCTTTGTTCCCCCCGAGTGCTTTGATGAACAATTTAATCAGCCTCCCCCTAATCATGATGGTACTGGTGGTGCTAGAGGTGCTGGTGGAGCTGGACCCTCGGGTTCTGGTTTTGGTGGTTCTCATGCAACTGCTAGATCTGGCGAGAAAGGTGGTGTTGGGGATAACTCACCTAAGGGGGAGAGTGGTAAGGAGACGAGACAGCAGTCGGTAATAATTGAAGAAATTGAAGAACAAACTGCTGATGTTGTCAAAGAAAATGAGCCAGTGAATGAAGAAGAGGCTCAAAGAAAGAGGAAGGGTAAGGCAGTGGTGGCTGAACAAGAAGAGCCATTCATTGACTTGAGTCGTCATCAGGAAGAGGCACATGAAGTACTTGATTCAAATTCTGATATGGAGGATGTTCCGCTAGCACATGCTATTAGAAGATCTTTGAAGGAACAAGGTGGAGGTGCTGGAATGTCTTCCAGACAGCCTGAAGAAATACCTGTTGATAAGGAAACTCTAGAAGCCCAACAGTTGGCCTTGGAACAAGCTCAGTTCTATAAAATGAAGATGATGCAGGATGAGGCTGTTTTCCTTGAAAAAAAAGCGGAGCTTAAGGAGAAACAGTATGATCATGAGCTTGCAAGGTTAGCTGATTCTCAAGTAGATCTGGACAAGAGAAGGATCGGACAGAAATGGGATGATGCAAGGAAGATTCTATCGGGAGTTTGTACAAAAGGAACTCATAACAAAGAGGCGGAAGACTTGTTCTACAACTTGAACTTGCAGAATCCACTGATTGTTGACTACATAAATGCTTTGAAAAGGTTGATCTTAAAAGTCAGAGTTGGATATAATGCAATGGTTAAGGAATGGCAGGTCATCTTGTCTTTAGTCGAAGGAGTCCCGACATCTTTCTTGTATGTGGATGATCAATTCATCTCGAGAAGATCTGCGTCAGAGTTGTTCTTGCTAGCAACAAAAATTCAATATTCTCAAGCTGAGGAGCTTAGCATTCTGTATAGGGATCAGTTAATGCAGCTAGCAGAGGACAAGGGACCAGAATTCTCAGCAAATCCAGATATTGTTCGGATGGTTGTTGATGGAAAGATGAAGAGGGTGAGCTTAGAGGAAAATGACCTAATGGCTCTATCAGTAGAATCCCTAAAGGCGGTATGCAGGCAAATGATGAGTAAGGGATTCACTTCTGACATTAAAGAGAAGTCAGTGGAGTTCATTGAGAGGGTCATATTCAAAATGAACAATGAAATCTGGAAGTGTGACATTATTGCTCCAAACCCTCTAGACAATGTAAAGATTGAGCCGGAGCTAATTGAAAGAAAGTGGAATATTCTACAAGTTGTTAAAAATGTAGATGAAGCTCTGACTCTTCCTTCTGGATCACTGGAACAATGAGAAATAAGGGAGACAGTCGGTGTTCCAGGGAGAGATAGTGTGTACTGGATACACTCATATGACAATGACACAGCTGATGCTTTAGCATTCATAGACGCAGACCAAAATCAAACATTGTTGCATATGAGTAGGAAATGGCTGCTGTAGACTCAAGATGCTGCTTTTCTGGAGAGAGTTTTAGAAGTATTCAAATGGGGCGATGTGGAGAATGAGAATGTAGATGAGAAGCAGAGACTCCTGAAGTACTTATCTGAAGTAGTGGTGGAAAAGAAGCGAATGGAGCGAGATGCGGCTAGTGTCCACAATACTAACCGTGCTAAGGGCTACCCTAAAATGATCTATTGTCAGTTTAAGGCTGATAAGTCTCATTGGAAGTCACAGCTCGTAATGAAAAATTTTGAGGACATTCCAAAGATCAGAACTACTCAGGAGGTGGACAAACTCAGAAGGCTTTTCAGGCATCCTTATCCAGAGCCCAGGAATCCTCTAGAAATGGAAGCGGTAAGTCTGTTGAATGCAAGGTGGAAGCAGCTTCATGATCCAGTTTACAAGAAAGAACAACAACAGAAGGAAAGGCGCAGAAGGTTGAAGGAGGAGAAGCGCCAAGCTGAAGAAGTTAGGAAGAAGAGACATAATTAGAATTAATGGTCAGAGTGGTGTGAACTTGAAGTTGGAAAAACTTCATATCTTTTTGGTTGCTTTAACTCACTTGAGGAAAATTCACCTGATCACGGTATGCGAGATAGGCTAACGTACCATACTGTAACCATGAATCAGAGTGGATCCAATAAGGTGATATAAGTTTGACTGAAAGGTATGAAATAATCCAGGTGATAGGAATCACTCAAATGATCTTTAATTCGAAGTTCGAATTTTCTGTCTAGCTTAAGTTTTATTTATTCTAGTTCTTTGAATTGTTTTCAAGTTTATTTCAGTTGTAATTCAAACAAGACAGTAATGTTATTTATCTTTTTCTCGTCTCATTGTTTAGTTGAGTTATCCCTTTGTTAATTTGAATGTCATTGTTAGACTATCAAATAGGGGGAGATTGAAAGGCAGAGTGTCTAAACTTGTAACACTATAACTTATGTAACTCAACTAAAAGAAAAGATACTTAACCAGAAGACAATCAAGAACATGAAGTCACAAAGAAATCAATGTTAACTATGAAGACAAGGTAATTGATACAATTCAATTTGTTAACTATGATCAAACAAAGAAGAAATCATTGAAAGAAGTTCAAGACAAAGTTGTTCATGCCTCAGTGGTTTGTAACTTAAAGATTCAAGATCATAACTATCAGTATCAATAAGTCAAATTGATTTCAAGTGAACAAGAAGGAAAGCAATGATTGGAAAGCCACATTACTAATTGAAAATGGTAATCTATTCAAGAAGTAGAGACACTATCAAGACTAGTCACTTATGAATCAGACCATTGCATCAAGTGTCAGGACATTGATAGTATGTTTATGTCAGTAATATAGATCCATGTTCAAAGAGCTTGTTAAAGAATTTGGAAAACATAAAGAAATCACAAGTTCAAAATGCTGCATTGAAGTTTCAAGTTGAAGCCCAGAATTTTTCTAAGTACAAAATGTTCGAGATGGTCAAGTAGAATATTCCTATGTAGAATATTCGACTTAAATGTTCGAGATGGCCAAGTAGAATATTCCTATGTAGAATATTCGACTTAAATGTTCGAGATGGCCAAGTAGAACATTCCTATGTAGAATATTCGAGATAGATATTCGAGATGGCCAAGTAAAAGTTCTCAAGTAGATGTTCTACATGAAGGGCAGTTTCAATATGACACATGGCATCATCTAATTGGCAGATTTCCAAGCTTTCAGGATTAGATAAGATTTATGTGGACATCATTGGGCCACGTATATCTTAATCTTTGAAGACTACAAGACATAGATTACAAGTAGTATAAATAGAAGTACTTGTGTATTATTTTCAGAGAGCAATATTTTCAAGATAAACACTTGTAAAAGAGAGAGAGAGTATTCACAGAGCTTAGTATCATTTACTACCCTCTTTACTTCTAGTGTACTTTGTAAAGAATGTTGTAGAAACCCTTTCAAGTTATATATAAGACACATATTCCTTGAATCATTGTGTTCATTTATTACATAGTATTTATTGCTTCATTAATTCGAAAAGTTGTATTCACCCCCCCCCCTCTACAACACATTTGGACCTAACACAAGGTCATTGGAAAGTTGATCCTTACGTTCAATATCTTTTTCAATAAGATCTTCAAAGTAGACTACTTCATTTCCCTTTTGTTCCAACTCATAGAGAAGCTCATTTTCTCTTAACTCACATGCTTTTGATGACTCTTCCTCGATTTTACTATTTAAGGTTTTTTCAAGTTGTTCAATACGAGAGTGACATGAAGCATTCAAATAAAAAATTGTTTGATATTGAATTTTCAAATTAGAAAGTTAAACATGTAAGTTTTGATTGTCATCACATAGTTGACCTCTTTCAATTTCTAGCTTCTTAGTTTGAACATCAAGAGAACATATTTCAACTTCAAGATTTCTTTTGATTTCTTGAAAATGATTGTTATCAAGTTTTAAACGATCATTTTGAAGCGTGAGACTAGAAATTTCCTCATTGTATTTGATATGTAATTCATTCATCAATCTCACTTCCTTTTGTTGAAATTTTTCTTCAAATATATCTTTTTCATATTTAATCAAACAAAATCTACTATTAAGCTTATCATAGCTTAATTTCAATCTTTGAATAATATCTAAATCATTAATACTTTATTCAAAAGGAGTGATAGAAGGAGAGTTTACCTCTTGAGTAGAAGTTGAAGGTTGATCTTCTGAAGTAGATGTATCACTTAGTCCCATGAGACATAGATTAACAATCTCCTCATTTGATTCATATTCAACTTCATCCTCACTTATATCCCAACCATTTTCAGCCACGAGAACACGTCCATTAGCAAGCTTAGGACATTCCCGTTTAAAGTGGCCCGGTTGTTTGCATTCAAAGCAAAGATCTTGTGGCTCTTCGGTAACTTGTTCCTTTCATTTGTTAGGAACAAATTTGTTGGAATTGTTGTAAGCATTAGGATCTTGTTGTACAACTTTGCCATGGTTGTAGTTGTTTACCGGATAAGTACTCTTGTAGTTAGGCATTCCTTTATAATTGAACACCTTGTTTTGGTTGTTCGATTTAAGGAATCCTTTTCCGTACATATGAGCCTTATTTTAGAGAATTCTACGAAGTTGCCTCGTTAGAAGTGCAATATATTGCTCATCGAAATTTTGGAGCTCTTCGTTTAAATCATCTCTATTTTCATCCTCATCGATCGATATAGCCTTAAAGGCCATATTTTTCTTTTTATCATCCACTTTAGGAATAACCTTTTCCGGAATATTATCCTCTTCATATGCACGAAGATTACCGAATAAGTTATCAATAATGTAGATATTGAGGTTATGCATTTCTTTTATCGTAGTCACCTTTACTTTCTAATCCGGAAGCAAAGCCTTCAGTATTCTATAATTTTTCTCATTCGTAGTGTATACCTTATCGAGTTGGGAAAGCTCATCGATGATACGTGTGAATCTAGTTTCCATATCTATGATGGTTTTACTATCTTACAACTTAAAGTTCTCGTATTCTCAGATTAGTGTATCCATACGAGATTCTTTAATGTCGATAGTACCTTCATTGGTAATGACCAATTTGTACCACATTTCTTGTGCGGACTTGCCATTATTAGCACGTTTGTATTTTTTTCTGCAAAGGCACTTGTGAGGACCATTTCTGCTTTCGCGGTAATATTCATTAGTTCCTCATCTTCACGAGTGTATTCACCCACTTTCTTTTCAATGACTATGTCATCTACTATTTTAGTGGGTATAATAACACCGTCTTCGATGTCCATCCAAACTTTGACACCTTGGGCTTTAGCATTGATCCTGAATCTTGTTTTCCATGTGGCAAAATTTGTTCCATCAAAGAGAGGAGGTCTTGAACTAGAAAGACCTTCACCACATCCAATGTATTCAGATACACCATATGAATCACCTTTTTATATATGCCTGTAATCTGTAGAGACTAAACAAACACGTTAAAAAGCCCTGCTCTGGTACCAATTGATAGGTCCCAAATAATGGGTAATAATGATGTAATTAAGATAGAAGGGGGGTTTAATAACTTAATTACCCTTTTAAAAATATTAACGGCGTTTTAAAAATAATTCATTACCTCTTAAAAATTGTTACCCTTTTTCATCCAATTTTTAAGTGTGAAAAGTAAAGAGTAAGGCAAAGAGAATACCATACACGGATTTTTATCCTGGTTAGAACCACTTATATATTGTTAACTAAATATATAAGCCCCCTTAGTCCAGTCCCCGAGCACCTCCCCGGTCTCGAGATTTTGTTACTTAAACAAACTCATTAGCGTAGGCGGAAAAGCCTTTAAGCATACAAATATTTATCTTGAAACGTAACTCCCCGTTACTTTCTCAAAATAAATGTACAAAAACCCTACAAGACTTGTCTCAGACAATAACTCCCCTTTATCTCCTCAAAGCCGTTGTAGCCCTTGGTGTAGTATTTGTACTTCTAATAAATTACGGTGTTGAGTCTTAGATCGGGTCTTGGGTCTTTCCTTTTCCTTAAGGCGCAAAGGCAACTAACTCCCCGTTAGAATGCCTAAGGCTTGGGTCTTAGAACAAGGATCACCCCACGTCACTTCACCTCACGTAAGTGTAGAATACAATATCTACAAAAATCACCTTTCAAACAGAGAAAGAGTTTTGGTCTAGAATGTTACAATTCTAGGCCGGTGGGACAATAATAATATTCTAACAAGTCTAACAAGTAAGAATATTAATGCAACAATTCACACAACTTATATTTAAAGTAATTAAGTAATAAATACGAATATAACTTAAGTGTAAATTATATTATTAATATATAAGACGAATATAAATTTAATGGCCTAATATATATTAATATTAATTACTTAAGTACAACTTCTTGAGTCAAGGATATCTCGATTTATACGGAAGTTGATACGTTAAGTACAAGTAGTACCGAAATGGTACAATATATTCTATATGAATATATTAAAAAGTCGAGTCACTCTTAACACTTTCATGCTAAACAATGTGACTATTAATAACCGCTCCGTTTACTAGATAGTTAAACGCTAATATTAAATTACTTGCACTTTAAAGACTTAGAAATTTACTAATAGGCTAGTTAAGCTTTGATCTAGAACTTGTTCAAAATAGAACACGTTATGCACGTATAAAATTCTAACCAAGATTATAGTGACTCAAAGTCAATGATAAAGAACTTGTTTGAATTTAATCCAAATCTAGAATATAAGTTTAGGACCTCTTTACACAAACCACTAAAAAGTGTTCCTGTAAGAAAAAGATCAAACATCGAAAGGAAGTATAAAGAGGAATATTAAACTAAACACTAGAAAGTGCAAGTTTAAATTCAATCTTCCTTTTTAGGCACTTTGATTGTCGGATTTAAAATATAGAAGCACTTGGTCGGTTAAGGCTTGAATGAAAAGTCTTTAAAAAGATTCTCTTTAATTAATAGGCAAAGGTTACGACAATTCACCACAAGTTCGCTGAAATTTCAATCGGAAAAATCACAAAGATTGGATTTTTCACTTATCAAAATAAACGAATATTCAAGAGAAGAAGATGGGTAATTGAAGGCCTTTATGTTTTCCAAAAAGTTACCAAAAGCTTACCGGAAAAATTCACCAGAGTTTTGACCGGAAAATTCAAAGTGATCGGATTTTTCCAATACAAAATGGGCCAAATATTTCAAGCTACTAGTGGGCTTGATGAAGCCTTTTTAGAAAGAGATCAAGCTAGAAATGCTTAGTTTTGAATCTTTCTTGTAGATCTACAAATATCTTAACCAAATGGGTTTGTAAAAAACCAAATGGGTTTGAAAAGATGTAGTATCTTTGTAAAAGATATGTGCTCAAAACTTGGGACAAATCCAGAGATTTTGAAGCCAAGAAGGTTTTCTCTTTGTTACACCACAAATATGAACTCAAAAAACAAGCTTTAGAGTTCGCCGGAAAAACTCACCGGAATTTGGTCGGAGAAATCGGAAAAAAAATTCTTCCTCTTTTCAAGGCAAACGAGTTTTAATGGGCTAGATCTAAGATGTTTAAGCTTGGTGTAGAAGAGAAACCAAAGATAGTTTAGAAATTATAACATTTTATTCAAGAACTTGAAAGTTGGAACAAAATGAGTTATAAGAGAGATGTATTCTAGGAGAGAATAATTCTACTAAATATGAGACTAGCTTTACAAAAAATGAGAAGTGTTTTGGCTTTCTTGGTGTTAGAAAATGTGGGGGCTGGAGGTTGTATTTATAGGGAAAATTGGGGGTAATGAATGGTGGAAATTGACTTGGAATGAATGGTAGAGATTAATTCTCCTAAAATTTGAATTGGTGGGGGGGGGGGGGCATTTGAATTCCTTAGGGGGGGGGGAATCTGAATTGTATTGGGAGAAAGTATTTTGGGGATGGATCAAGTCAACTAGTACTTCTTGTATCGTATTAATCAAATAAATATGTAACAATTACAAATAAGCACATAACACCAAAATTTATTAATAAATACAATAAATATGAAAATAATATCTTTATTTTTCTGGGAATGTTATAAATAATATTCTGTCCAGAAAAATATTTTTTGGAATATTTTCCTGAAAAATGAATAAAATATGAACCGGATGAACTGACTCAAAAATAAAAGTTCTCAAAAACTTATGAGAAAATTTATAATATTATTTTACATTATTCTAATGACCCATAAAAAGTTTCAAGTCATTCTAACAAGTGAAAGTATTTTATTTGATCAAAATACGATAAAGTTGTGTCCAAGATCAAAATAAAATACATATAACAATTGGGTGAAATAAATCAGCTTTAAGCAAAAGTTTTGACTTGAATAAAATTGTTTACTAGTATTCCCATATATAAAATATAGTTGAGAGTTTGTGGGAAGTTACTAGTGTATTTAAAAAAAATCTCTGAATAAAAGATAAAATGAAACATCGGGAGAAAAAATTATATTTTAAATATTAGTGTTAGGTCCAAAGTGTTGTAGAGGGGGGGGTGAATACAACTGTTTAAAATTTATGAGAGAATAAGCAATATGCAGGTAAAAAATGATGACACAGAATTTCAAGAATATATCATTATATTCATTGATGGATTTGCTACAACATTCATAAAAGCATCATGATCAGTTGAACAATAAATACAGCAATTAAAGCTAGATTCAACTGATCCTCTCTCTCACCTTTTTGTTTTACAGTAAATGCTCTCTCTTAAAAAATATCGTTTAAAATACAGAGATACTCGTTACTACTAAATAACAAAGTGCTGCTTTTATAATGTCATGTAGTCTTGATCTTGTCCTTTTTGTGTACGTGGCCCAATCAGGATTTCGACAACAAAAAGTACTTTAACAACAACTCTGGATCAACCGTTCACAATAAGCCACCTGTCCCTTGAACATTAAATGTTACATTTCTACCCGCATCTCGATCTTCGCCTGGACCCATCTCGATCTCGATCTGTGAAAATCTCGATCTCGATCTGGGAGAATCTCGATCTCGATCTATGAAGATCTCGATCTCGATCTCGATCTGTGAAGATCTCGATCTCGATCTGGGAAGATCTCGATCTCGATCTGGGAGAATCTCGATCTCGATCTGTC
Organism: Oenanthe sinensis; assembly: GCA_028671895.1. Lineage (NCBI taxonomy): Eukaryota > Viridiplantae > Streptophyta > Magnoliopsida > Apiales > Apiaceae > Oenanthe > Oenanthe sinensis. The sequence continues at coordinate 3,964,763 of CM053809.1, read as the reverse complement.
GCCCGAATCGAGATTTGCCTTTGCAGTGTTTTACTTCACTTGCAAATCTCGATCCGCATCTCGATCTGCTGTGGATCGACATTTGCCTTAGCAAATATGCACACATCCAATGTTGACCTTCTTTAGTGACTAATTGAGGATTAACCTTTATGAGCAAGTTTCCTTAGCTTCCTCAATTTCTTTTCCTCACTCAATTCAAATGAGATCTTCTATTACTGACATGAACTTGCCTCCAATGTCCTGACACTTGATGCAATGGTCTGGTTCATAAGTGACTAGTCTTGTAGGGGTTCTTGCTTCTGAATGTCAGTTCTCATTTGTTGATTAACCTTTACATTATCCAGATGTTGATATACATTACATGAAATCACTTTGGTCTTCTTGATACTTCCTTGACATTAATTTGATTCTCCATTAGATAAGTTAGGGCATGAGCAATACTCAGATTGAACTTCTTCTCACTTATGCATCCTTGATTAACCAAATTAGTTACTTGTAGTTACCAAGTATCATTACCATTTCTTCAGTTGATTGATTCCATGTGCTTCTTCTGTTTCTCTTGTTTTGCTGTTGTTTTATATTTTACTTAGTTGAGTTACATAATAATTAAGTGTTACAAGTTAGTACACCTATGCCTTTCAATTAGGCAATAGTAAAAATTACTGAAATAATATTCTTACTGAGATAGATGATTTTTCATTTTGGTAGTTCCTTTAGGAAACACCTAATCTCAATAAACAATATTATCTGGAAAAATATTTATATTTAAAGTACCGAAAAATCTTTACTCTGCCTTATCTGTATAGCAATAGTGTTCTAAAAAATATCATTACATGACATTTCTTTTTTAAACTTTTTTCTCTATACTAATAAAATTTTTAGGAAAATAACCACTTGTAGAAATTAACATTGAACTCTCGAAAGGATCACTCGAACAATCCTATGGGAGGTTACCAAGTGATTTAGTTACTTCCTAAATTCTATTTAAATTTAATAATATTAGACAAACATTAAAACACTAAAAGGATTAGAAAATATGGAAAGAACAATATCCTTTCAAACTTCTTGAGTGTTTTAAAGTTGATGTGTGACAGTTTCTTATGTCATTTTCATCTTTCTTCAGTTGAGGCCTTGCTATATAGACATGTGACTTCGTTATGAGTTCAATCCTCCAAGCTGGCTTCATATATGTTACCATGTATGTGCCCTTTGAAAACTAAAATATCTGTTTCTTTGTAAGTCACAAGACACACTTTGTCGTCAAAGCCAGTATGGTAACCTTTATCTCTAAGTTGACTTATGCTGATTAAGTTGTGTTTCAAGCCATCAACTAAAACTACTTCATCAATGATGACATTCCCAAGTACAATCTTTCCATATCCCAGTGTTTGTCCTATGTTGCCATCTCCAAATGATACTTCTGGGCCAGCCATCTCCACAAAGTCTGTAAGTAGGGATTTCTTTCCAATCATGTGTCATGAGCATCCATTATCTAGGATTATGGTTACTTTCTTTACCCTGGTTCCCTGCATACATATAGCAACTAGTTAGATGTTTTGGGGATCCAAACAGTTTTGGATCCTTTACTACTAACTCTGGGTGAAACAGGCTTAGTATTTTTTACTTTTATTTTACATGTCTCCTTTGTTGCTTTAGACTCTGGTGGAGTCTTGACAGTGTCATACCAAATTTTATCAATTGAAGATTTTAGCTCATAAAATTTGTAATACAAATCATTATAGTCCCTACACATATAAATTGAATGAAATATGCTACCATAGTGATAACAAGGCTTTTGTGGAATGTAATGACTTTTCAGAGTCTGAGAAGGAATAGATTATGAATTCTTCTCAATCTTTGTTTTAAAGTCTAAAGCTAAATGGTTGTGGTTTCCACATCTATAAAATTTCTTTCTAGGAGTATTATGATCATTTTCATAATTATTGACCTTATTAATGCCTTCCTTACCATTCTTATTTCTCCTAGTCATGCTAGACTCTGGCAGAATGTCTATTCTTTCCTTCAACTTAGACTTAGATAGAAAACCTATATTTATATTTTTCATGGGTTTCTGTTTTTCTTGGTCATCAGTCTTATTGGCCCTAGCGGAATTAGGATCATTGGAAATATTAGTTATTGATTCTGATGAAAAAATTTAATAGGAACATAGGTTTTTCTATTTTTAGTCTCAGTGGATTGACTAGCTTTCTTTTTGTCATTATTCTCAACAATAGGTCTTTTGTCTTGACTCTTGTCATAGCCTAGACCAGCAGTTTGACATGCATTCTGATTATTGAGAATTTCCTTAACTTTTCTACCAGAGTATGTCCACACTTTGAATTTAAGCCTTTCTTCTTCTAGTTCTTTCTTAATAAAGTCATAGGCTTTTAAGAATTCAGTGTAGTTGAGCCTACATTTCTCAGAATCCTTTTTGTATTCTTCCATTAACATTAACTCAGACTCTAAATAGTTATTCCTTCTTGTCAAGGTTATATTTTCTTCTATTAACCTGTCATTGTCATTAGTGAGATACCTATAGTTTGTCATTATATTTTTAATCTCACTTTGCACAATTTTTATACCATCAAAGTCTAAATTAAGTAAGGATTCAGGAGAGAAGATTGATACCTGAGTCTTGGGAGATGAAATTTCAGTGGGAGACTCTGATTTTTCTGAGGATACTGCCATTAATGCAAGATTTTCATAATCTATTTCATCTTCTGAGCTTGAATATGCCCAATCTTTTTCTGTTGAGAGAAGTTCTTTCCATTTGCCTTGACTTTTTGCTTTTCTACATTCACTAGTAAAGTCCTCAATATTCCACAGTTGGAACATTTGACCTTTGCTTTGTCAAGCTTGCTAATTGTGCTTTTACCCTTCTAAATCTCCTCATCTTCCTTTTTGAATGATGGCCTCTTGCTAAAATTACCAGTTCTTTTGTTGAATTTCATTTTTTTGAAATTCCTAGCAAACATAGCCATCATTTGACTCAGATCTACTCATCTTTAGAATCAGAGTCTGTTTTAGTAGACTCTGACTCAAAAACAGTTTTACCCTTTTTCCTTGACTCTTTGACTCTTGATTCTTTGGGTTCTTCATGTTGTTCTTTCTAAGACTCCATCAAGAGTGCCACATATTTTTGTTTTCCAGATTTCTTGTTCTTTCTCTATTGCATCTCTAGATCATATGTTTTGAGTCTGCCATATAACTCGTCTAGAGTTATTTCATCCAAATCTCTAGCTTCCTTTATTTTTGTTGTTTTGTTGTCCCACTCTTCAGGAAGGGCTCTCAAAAACTTGGTGTTTATGTCTTCAGAGTCATATACTTTACCAAGTATAACCATCTCATTTAGTAGTTTGGTAAACCTATCATACATCTCAGTTATAGTTTCTCCAGTTTTTGCCTCAAAATACTCGTACTCCTGAATTAGCAGAGACTTAGCATTCTTCTTGACATCTTTAGTCCCTTCATAGTGCACTTCAAGTTTTGTTCACATCTCCTTAGCAGTTTTGCATGATATAACACCGTTTATAAGAACAGAATCCAAACTGTTAAAGAGAATGTTTTTTACTTTTGCCTCCTTAAGGACATTCTCCTTATCCTCCTTTGACCACTTAGCCTTTGGTTTTTCAACAAAGTTCTTGTTGGACTTAAATCAAGCCTAGCCTATTTAATTATTTGTCTTGCTGTAACATAGTCTGTACTTCTGTAATAGTTTAGTGACTTAGTTATTCTTGTATAAAATTGCAGATAGAAGTCTACTCAGTCTATTTCTCAATTGTAAATAAAGTCAAAATAAAGTCTGTTAGAAGATTCAAGTTGAATCATGCAACAAGACAAAGAAGGCTGTGGAGAAATAAAGGAAGTCATCTGAGATCTCTATCAAGGCAATTACTCAGTCGAGAAGTCTACTATTCGAGAAGTCAGAACTGTGGGAACATTTCGAGAAGTCTCTAAACACTTTCAACTGCTCAGTACTCGATCGAGAAGTCAGCCATTCGACAAGTCAAGTATTGAAGTCATTTGAGTAGTGTTGATTTTGAGTCATTCGAGAAGTGAGAAAAGTGAATCAATTCGAGAAGTTAGCAAAAGGAGCATTCGAGAAGTGGTAAAGCTGAGGCATTCGAGAAGTCATAATTTCAAGTTACTATTCGAGAAGTCTAGCTTAATCGAGAAGTCATCTAATGAAGTATTCTAATCGAGAAGTCTAGTCATTCGAGAAGCTAGATATTCATGGTTCAATCGAGTTGTCACAGCAAGTACCCAATCGAGAAGTCAACACCTATGACTTCTCGAAATATTTTGAACAGAGTACTCGACTGGACCAAGGAGCTTTTTACAAGGAAAGTTGCAGAACAAGTCAGATAATTCTGAAGCTTTGTGTTTACAGGATAAGTCTAACCTGCAAAGACAGAGACAAGTCTACAATGTAGCTGGGAAGTTAGTCAAGACAAATGACAGAAAGTATAAGGCTGGATGTAGCAGTCTATCACAATAGTGTTTAGCTAGAAATAGATATCAGTCAAATGTAATGGATGTCTTGTCTTTTTCTAGTTATAGCTAATATGTCTTATGTGAGCATGTGCACAGGACATGTTGTCTATATATTTTATGCACAGCCACATTTGATAGATGTCTTGTGAGTTTTACAATTGTAAATTTCCTAGAACAAGAAGCTGAAGTTCAATTTGAATTTCATATTGTAGCAACAGTTCATTCTAATAAAATTAGATTGAAAGTTACATCTAGTGTCTATATATATTCTTCAATGTTTACTGTTTACTGTTCAATCTATTCACTCTTGCAATCCAGTTAACAATTGAACTAGCTTACTGAAAGAAAAAGGCTTGAAGTATACATTCACCTCCCTCTGTAAACTTCTAGGACTCATAATTCCTAACAAGTGGTATCAAAGCAGGCTGTTAACATACAAACTGACTAAAGATCGAGATGAGTTCACAGAAGCTAAGCAGCATAAAAATTCCCACATTTGACAGAGAAAATTACAATCTTTGGAAGAGGAAGATGCTGATGTTCATAAAGGCTGCAAACCCCATGTATCCAGAAATATTGAAGAATGGTCCTTTCATGCCAGTAACCCTAGTTCCTGAAACTACTAGTGGGTCTGAAGTTATTCCAGCAACATGGATACCTAAAGATCCATCTCAGTACACAGATTCAGAGAAGGAAAAGGTGTCTCTTGACAATAGCTTAATGCGAATACTAATTGAATCACTGGATCTTGTGATGTACAACATTATTGTCAATTACACATCTGCCAAACACATATGGGAGACTATAGAAATTCTGTATGAAAGAACTGAGGAGGTAAGGGAAAATCAGAGGCAGCTCCTTGTCTCTCAATATGAAGCTTTCATGTCCAAACTAAATGAAGGAATAATTGAAGTATTTGAAAGGTTCAACAAACTGATCAATGACCTTCAACTTCATGGAAAATACTATGAGACAAAGGAAAATAATATGAAGTTTTTGCTGACTCTCCTAGAGCATCTGGAGCACAAAATCTCTGCAATAAGAGAAGGAAGAGATCTAACAAAATTTCCACTTTAGACTCTGTATGGAATTCTAAAGACATATGAACTTGAGTTCTATCAGAAGAAAGCCATACTGGGAAACAGAGGAAAAATGGCAAATGTCTCAAATGCTTTGGTTGCAAAGGAATCTTCTATACCTGATAAGACTGGTACAAGCAAAAGGGTGAAAACTGAAGAGCATGAAGAGCAGGAACATGTAGAAAATGACTCTGTCAATAGTGAATCAGAAGAGGATAAGTTCTACACTATTGAAGAACTTGAGGGCATGGACAACAAAATCATGGCATTCATGGCAAAGAAATTTGGAAACTTGAGATTCAAAATAAACAAAAGTTTCAAAACAAGACCAGCCTTCAAGTCCTCAAGCAAAGGAAAGAATCCAGTAAGGAGTAACAGCAATGGAGGATACAAAACTGGAACAGTTGATAGATCTAAGATAAGATGTTATAACTGTAATGACCATGGACACTTTGCAACAGAGTGTAGAAAACCTAAAGCAATAAAGAAGGATAAAGACTACTTGGAGTTGGAAGCCAAGTATGAGGCTCTTCTCAAAAAGCAAACTAGAAAAGCTTATATTGCTGAGGGAAAGTGCTGGGATGACACAGATGAAGATGAGGAAGAAGAATATGGAAATTTGGCACTCATGGCCAACTCGACTAGTGGATCCTCATCCTCAAATTCTCAGGTACCTACACTAATCTCTCTTGACATGTCAAATTCACAATATAAGAAAACTGTGGAAGTATTGAGCATAGAAATGTTTAACATTCACACTAGCATGACTGCTGCTTATGAGGAAATTGCTAGGCTGGTAAGAGTCAATGATGAACTAACTGCTAAGAATGAAACTTTAGAATTATTTGTAGTGACACTAGAAAACATGAAACAGGAAAATGAATATTTAAAGAACAAGGTTGTTTGTTCTGAACAAATTGAAAAATTTCTCAAAGAATAAATTTCTGAAAATGAGTTAAAAATCAGATCATATCAAAACTCAGCAAATGTTGTTCAAGAGTTTCATGAGAAGAGCAAAGAGAGTACTAGGATTGGAGTTGGTTTTGATTATGAGAATCTTGTGAAGAAGAAATTTGTTTTAACAAGAGGCAAAAAGGTTGAAATCCATGGAAACCCTCGTATTTTGAAAAATGTCAAAGAACCAATTTTTAAGAAAGCAACTGTTGAGTTTGATGAAGTTAGTATGATTATCAAACAACAGTTGGATGATGAGGATAATGAAGATAGTGAAAGGGAAGTGCCCTCTGTTGAAAAAATAGAACCCACAATCAAAACCATGTCCATTCCTATTAAACCTGAAACAAAACAGAATGCTCAGAAAAGTGATGCTATGCATGCTAAAAAGAAAAAGGCAAATAGAAATGGAAAAATAGGCATTAACAAATACAACAACTATGCACCTGTTCATAATGCACCAAGAAAGATTTGTAAAAACCGTGGTTCAACAAATCATCTTACTCACTTATGTAAGAAACCTGTTGTGGGAAATGATGAGTTTATATGTGGTTATGTTAAGCCTTTAGTGCATGATAATCACACATTCTGTGACAAATTTGATTGCATGCCATGTAACATGAATATCATGAACACCTGCTTTAGGCTCAGGAAACAGTTTGTTGATGGATGCATAAGTCAGAATTTGAACATCAACAGTCTTAAGCCTAAGTCTGCTAGTCCTGTGAAACATAGAAAACACTCCATGTCACCTAAACATGCATCTAGTTCTGGGAGCACTAATCAAGCAAAAAATCAAAATAAGAAAAATGAAAATGTGCATGAGCAAGTGACTAAGACTGTTAAGAACATGAATGACATTCATGTGACTAAGCATAAAGGACCCAACCTTATTTGGGTACCAAAGATAACTTGATTTGTGTTTGATTGCAGGGCATAGGTAAGAAGAAAGTCATGTGGATTTTGGACAGTGGATATTCAAGGCATATGACTGGTGACAAGGCCCTACTGTCACTATTCAAGGATGAGGCTGGCCCAATGGTAACCTTTGGAGACAACAACATTGGTTTCACCATGGGATATGGCAAGTTAATTCATGGAAATGTTGTCATTGAAGATGTAGCCCTAGTTAGTGGTTTGAAGCATAATCTTCTCAGCATCACTCAATTCTGCAACAAAGATTTGAAGGTGGAGTTTGACAAGGAATTGTGTCTCATATCACACAGAAAGACCAAGGAAATTGCTCTGCAAGGAGTAAGAAAAGGAAGCCTGTTTGTGGCAGATTTGGATTCTGCAAACAAGGAGAAAATTTGTTGTTTCTATACAAAGGCATCAGAAAATGAAAGTGTGCTTTGGCATAAAAGGTTATCTCACTTACATCTCAAAAACATTAATTCTTTAGTCAAAAGAGAATTAGTGAAGGACCTGTCCACACTTGAATTCTGCATAGAAGGATTGTGTGAGGCATGGCAGGAAGGGAAAATGAAGAGATCAAGTCACAAAAGTAAGGAATTCACTTCAATCACCAAACCACTACAATTGATTCATATGGATCTGTTTGGACCAGTAAATGTCATGTCAATGTCTAAGAAAAGATTTGCTCTAGTCATGGTTGATGATTTTTCAAAGTACACTTGGGTGGAATTCTTGCACTCAAAAGATGAAGCTCTTGAGGTCATCATTGAAAATTTGAGAAGATTGGATAAAGGCCCTACACCAGTAGTTACCGTAAGGAGTGATAATGGTACAGAATTCAAAAATGCTATACTCAATGAATTCTGCAAGGAAAAAGGAATCACTCACCAATTCTCAGCCCCAAGAACTCCACAACAAAATGGAGTGGTTGAGAGAAAGAACATGACTCTCATTGAAGCTGCAAGAACCATGTTAGCAGAAGCAAATCTATCAACTAATTTTTAGGCTGAAGCTATTAGAACTGCATGCTATACTCAAAACAGAACACTCATCACAAAACTAGTTGGAAAGACTCCTTATCACATCATGACAAATAGAAGACCATCTGTAAAATACATGCATGTGTTTGGAACCAAGTGTTTTGTTCTCAAAGATGATGTCAACAACCTTGGGAAATTTGAAGCCAAGGCATATGAAAGAATTTTTGTGGGATACTCTTTGGACAAAACTGTCTATAGAGTCTATGTGATTGATCAACATAAGATTATGGAAAACACAAATGTGACCTTTGATGATTTCAAGTTCCCCACTATGGATTTGGAAAATGAAGACTATGACACATTGAGATTTGAAAATGAAACAGAGTCTGAAGCACCTGAAACTGAAAATGTTACCAATACTCATGAAGAGTCACATGTAGATATGTAATAACCCGGATTTTTGGACGAATTTTTTTTTTATTTATAAACGACCCTGATGAATAGTGATTCTACGGATTATGAAAAACTTTTTAGCCCACACTAGGTAAGTGGTGGAATATGGGAAAACCGAAGATGTGGTATTGTTGCATGAAGAAAATGAGTGAATGTAAAAGCAATCAGAATCCGAAGATTTCCACTTTTACTAATTGTTTCATGATTTATGAGATATCAAGGAATAAGAGAATTAAGTTGTGATCAAGTGGATTATATTTTAGAAAGTTCTTGGTTATAATCGAGTTAGAGTAATTGGAATATTAAGGATTTACGTTACGGAAATTCTACGTCGAAACGCTTCGAATTAATCGAAATTACGTGGAGGATTAAGTGATAAATGTTGGATAACAAGTAAAGTGCATCCAAGGATCCATGCAACTAGGTTGGTGGAAATCAAATGGGATTACTAACCATGCAACTAGAAGTGTAACTAGCCAAGTATGACTAACCAACTAGTTAGGAACATAGTTCCCTAAAACATGGAGAAAAGGAAAGGTGATCCCTAATTCAAGGAACCCTAGTACTTGACCTTGCCCTTTTCACTCCACCAAGTCATAATTGTGTGAGAAATCAGCCAACACAAGTAAAGCAAAGGAAGCAAAAGCTCTCTTCCATTTCTTCCAGTTTCTGCCCAGCTCGAGCAAGCTGCAAAGAAAATTTTATAACTTCGGTTCTACTCATCCAAAAATCACCAAATTTTAACCATATCTTCTTCACTATAGGTAGAAGGTACTTATTTAATTTCATAATTTTTGGAGGTGTTTTGATTGGGTAAATAAATTGTAGAAGTTGAGGCTGAATAGTAACTCCGAAAATTACTAAGTTTTGTTCTTGATGTTTACTTATGATCAAGGCTAGATAAAGCTCTCCCAAGGACTCTAAGCTCTAGATAGGTGTTGTTTGAGCTCTAAGAAGGTATGAACACCACTAACCCTTACGTTTGTGTGAGTTGCATGGAGTAAAAATGTTAGTAGATAGATGTATGACTTAGCATGACTAAGTAGTTGTTTTGTTAGTAAGATGTAGTGTTGTGGGTTGAGGTTATGAAATGATGTTAATCTAAAGTTGTGAAATCAGTAGCTTAATGATATGGTTATGATGATATGAGTAAGGTGGAGTGTTGGTTGAGAATGGATTTCAATTGGTTGAATCCGGAAAACGTTAAGTTTATAGCCGTCGTAATGCCCATTTTTCGTGAACACTCCTTTAAACTGTGAAATCCGAATTGTCAAGCTCCTGACCCCTAACTCCTCTGACCATAGTTGGATATTACTTGACTCATAGATCGTTTTGACACTTGAATCACGTTATTCCGATTTACGGTTTAGGAGAAAAGTTAGTTTTAGTGGAGGTGTCTAAAAGGACCAAACTGTTTCGAATGACTCCCTTTGTATATATAAACAGACCCCTTGACAGTCACGCAAAATCATGAAATTTTGAGATTAAGTAATTTGGTCAGTTAGTAAGACCTCACCAAAAGTTCAAGGGCAGATACTAATTTTTCGATTTTATAAAAATGTTGGAACCAAAGTTGTGCGATGCACTATTCACAAGAGGAGCTACTGCCCTATTCTGTAAATTCGAGAAAATGAGTCCTCTGTCCAGGGGCAAACTTTTGATGGATTATATTCTAGACATTCTCTAGATCGTGCACGCGAAATCGGTGTGTCATTTGAGTTAACGGTTAATGAGTTATGAGCGATTTAGTGAAAGCGGTGAAAATAATAAAACCCCGTAGTTGACTCGATTTGTAAAATACATTTCACCAAGTTAAACTCAAGGGTTCCAAATCAAAATATTTTTGATAAATATTACAAATACTCAAGAAGCTCCTTGAGGTGGATTCATATTTAATTAAGAATTTTTGAATTTATTAAAAATGTTAGAGTGAGAGTCGCGTAATAGTAATTTGCAGAAGAGTCAACTCTAGAGGCACGATTTTGACGAGTCATTTTGGCTAGGAGAAAAGGATAATTTCGAGTCGGTTAAAACACGAAAGATGTTGAGGAATAACACGACTATAGATTGGAGTAAAGGATTAGGTTAAAAGTCATTGACGAGATGGTTTACGAAGGGTTAAGATAGACCCGAGGAGGTGAATGCCGGAAAATAAGGGTTAAAGAAAAATAGAAATAAAACTTAAGTTGACTTAATACCTGCGTATGTTTACTAAAACGAGTTCTTATATGATTATAGCGTATCCGAGAAGTGAAAGGAGCAGGGTTTTCATTTCGCATAACCAAGGCAAGTTTTATATCCCTACGTTTTTACATATAAAAAAAATATGTATTGCTACGTATGCATGTTTTCCTATACTTTCTTGTTCAGAGTGTTATGACCTTGTTTTAGCATGGTTTCTATTTTTAAAGATATACATTGCAAGTATTCTATCTAGTTGTTTATACCAGATTTTATTCATACATATTTGAAATGCCTATATATTATTGTCGAGCTTGTTATCCAGATTTAATAAAACGAGGTGTATTAAATAATATCTTCATACTATATCTTATTGATATTTAAGAGTGGAGTTATATATATAGAGTACGTTGAGAATACTGATATGGGTTAACTTATTCTGAATCCATGATTAAAATAGTTGTTCATATAAATATTTCCTTTACTCATTCGTGGGGAAAACTAAATTATTGGAGGTGTTTATCATTCATTGTTTCTGAATGATATTGGAGTAATATTTTATTGAGAAGTAAATAAAGGTGCACGTGTTATTTTACCGTGACGCCTAAGAGATGTATTGTTGAAGGTGATCGAAGATTCCGACACCTTATATTCTGGACTAGAGATGACATAAGTGACCGGAGTAACGCACCGGCCCAACCTGAGGAGTAACCCCATTATGGGTTAAGGGTGTGTTCGAGACGTCGGCTCATTCTTCTATCGATAGTAAACGAGTAGTGACAATGGACTGATCAATCCATTACTTGAGGTGGCGTTTTTGAAGAAGTCCAATCCTTAATACCTTAATTGTTAACTGATGCCTTTGTGGTTCGGTTAACTAGGGTATTAATTTGAGAAGTTATTCCCTGATACCTTAATCGTTCATGGAGGCCTCCGTGATTCGGATAACTAGGGTATCAATTTGAGAAGTTATTGAGATATATTTATTCAATTCATATTAGTAGTATTTAAAGATTATGAGGGTTTTTGATGTATTTTCTTTTCAAAAAGAGTATAATCGTATATGTGGAGGGGTTGTTTTAAAGTGGTAAAAACTATATATTTTTGTTGAGTTGTTGTGGCATATATAGAATTGCTGGGCATTTTTTTTGGCTCATTCTTGCTATTTAAATATTATAAAACAGCGGCAAACAAAGCTGGTACGAGTACGGCGGACCGTGACAAAGGGAAAGGGAAAGGGAAAGCAACTGATTCAACACGTCAGCTTTATAGTGTCTAACGAGGGTGCGAGTTGGTAGAAAGTTTATGATGTTTTCATCATCTTGACAATTGAAGTTGTAATATTATTTCAGAGATTATGAGAGATGAGAATGTGATGTAATAACTTTTGAATCAGTAAGTATGCGTTCTAAGACTATAAATATTGTTGTATATTATATTGTGAGCAGGAGATTAAATATTCCGCAAGAGAATGTGACGACCTGGATTCCTGTAGGGGATTTGGGGGGGGCGCCACAAGATATCTCACATGGAACATCTCAGGAAAGAGAAAATGAAGATTACAGTCATATTCAACTTGAGCACTCTCCACATAATCCTAGCATCAACTCAGGGGGAGATTCACAAGGATCTACAACAAATGGCAGAAATTTCAATCAAGAGGAAACATGCTTAAATAATAAAGATGGAGCTCATCAAACCAAATGGAATAGAGATCACACAGCTGATCAGATCATTGGAAATCCTGATGAAGGTGTGAGGACAAGAAGAGCAACTATGAATGAATGCCTATTTGCTTGCTTTCTGTCTCAAAATGAGCCAAAAAGGATTGAAGAAGCCATGTTGGATCCAGACTGGATAATTACCATGCAAGAGGAATTGAATCAATTTGTGAGAAATAATGTTTGGGAACTAGTGCCACCTCCAAAGGATAGATCTGTAATAGGCACTAAATGGGTCTACAGGAATAAAATGGATGAACATGGGATTGTAATAAGGAACAAGGCAAGGTTGGTTGCTAAAGGCTATTCACAAGAAGAAGGCATTGACTATGATGAGACCTTTGCTCCTGTTACAAGATTAGAAGTAATTAGAATTTTTTTTAGCCTTTGCAGCACACTCAAATTTTAAGGTCTATCATATGGATGTCAAGAGTGCCTTTCTCAATGGTGAGTTGGAAGAAGAAGTATATGTACAGCAACCTCCTGGCTTTGAAGATCCAAATTTTCCAGACTTTGTCTACAGACTCATCAAAGCATTGTATGGACTCAAACAAGCCCCTAGAGCATGGTATGACACCTTATCAAAGTTTTTTTTGGAAAATCACTTCACTAGAGGAACTATTGACAAGACTCTTTTCTACAAAAAGCATGGTGAGGATATCATACTTGTTCAAATCTATGTGGATGATATCATTTTTGGGTCATCAAATGAAAAACTATGTCAAAGATTTTCCAAACTTATGCAAAGTGAGTATGAGATGAGCGTGATGGGAGAACTAAATTACTTTCTAGGTCTTCAAATAAGTCAAAGGGATGATGGCATTTTCATAAGTCAAACAAAGTAGATTAATGATTTACTCAAAAGGTTTGACATGCAAGATTGCTCAACTGCTAAAACTCCAATGTCTACAGCTACAAAATTGGATTAAGACAAGAAATGAAAAAGTGTGGATATGAAGACTTACAGAGGAATGATTGGATCCCTTCTCTATCACACAGCAAGTAGACCTGACATAATGTTCTCTACATGTTTATGTGCTAGGTTTCAAGCAAATCCTAAAGAATCCCATCTCATTGTTGTTAAGAGAATTTTGAGATATCTCAAAGGAACTTCCTTTATGGGATTGTGGTACCCTAAAGAAACAGGGTTTAACCTGGTTGGATACTCAGATGCTGATTTTGCTGGTTGTAGAGTGGACAGAAAAAGTACTTCAGGAAGCTGTCAATTTCTTGGACAGAGACTGGTATCTTGGTTCAGTAAAAAGCAACAGTCTGTGTCAACCTCTACAGTTGAGGCTGAATACATAGCTGTAAGAAGTTGTTGTGCTCAATTGCTTTGGATTAGGAATCAACTAAGGGATTATGGACTGGTGTTGGAAGGAATACCTATCATGTGTGACAACACTAGTGCCATATCAATTATTGCAAATCCAGTCAATCATTCCAAGACAAAGCATATTGATGTAATGTATCATTTCATAAGGGAGCATGCAGAAAATGGAGTGATTAAATTGTTCTATGTTCCTACACAAAGACAGTTGGCTGATATATTTACTAAGCCACTTGATGAAGCCACCTTTAACAGGCTGGTTAGTGAAATAGGAATGCTAAATTCTTCAGGATAAGTGGCTCACTAAATATATCCCTCCAACTGTTACAACAATTGTTTCACAAATATGAACCTAAATGATTTATCTAAGTGAAACAAAACTGGTGTATATTTATAAATATGTCAGTTATATTGTTGTACATATGATTAAACAAAATTTTAAAATTAACTCAGAATTATTTCTTTGTTCTAAGAAAACCTGAATTGAATTATCATACTTGTGCATTATTAAATAACAAGCGTGGTAATTAAAATGTCAGGAATATTGATAAATCTCACTTCTTATATCAAAGAGAATAAATAAGTTTTATTTATCTAAGAAGTAATGATTGCAAATCTCTTATTTTATTTTCCAAGTGAAGATAAAATAACTCTCTAAGAAAACTGGAGTTTGTAGTTAAGTTGCCATTCTTTCTAACTTCTCGACTAAGGAAATTCTAAGAGTTCTCGAATCATGATGTTGTGAATTCTCGACCAAGTACTATTGAGAGTTCTCGAACCACCAGAGTTCTCGACTATAGCTTGAGTGAGTTCTCGAATAGATCATTTCCAGAGTTATCGACCAAGTACTATTGAGAGTTCTCGAATCACCAGAGTTATCGACTATAGCTTGAGTGAGTTCTCGATTGTCTTAGTTCTCGATCAAAGTATGACAGTTCTCTACCAAAACAGCTTTACTCTTTTTTGAGTTCTCGAATTCAAAAATTGATTCCTATTCTAGTCGAGTTGTCTGTGTCATTTAAAAGGCAAAGTAGATCTAACATTTCATTTCTACGCTTAACTACGAACTCAAAGAAACCCTTGCATACCAACTATTACTCTTGCACCCTTCTCTCTCTCTCTAAAACTTTCGTTTCTTCTCTTCTCTGTTTCTATACACTAACTTCATGGCATCCTCAAGTTCAGTCTCAACTGAAGTATTTGTCATTCCCGAAACAAACTTCTTGGCCATCTCGAGAGATGCTGACGCAAAACCTCAATACAAATGTTTCACCAAGTTTCTAATAGACTCATACCTAAAAGAAGCCTTGTTAGCTAACCCAACTCTTTACCTAGACATTGTTGAACAATTTTGGGCTACTGCAGAATGGGAAAACACAGCTTTGGAGAATGATAGCTCAAAAATAGTTGTAACCTGTAAAATCCAAGGAGTAGATATCAGTTTTGATGAAGAAGATGTTAATAGAAGCTTAAAGATTCAAACTGCAGAGTTTAATGATGAGCCAACTGATGAAGATTTACTGGACTTCCTAGAAATTATAAGGTATTCAGATACTGTGAACAAGGAAGGGGAGAGGTTCAAGCTGGGAAAAATCAATAAGAAATTCATGAGAAAGGAGTGGTCATTTTTGTTCGACACAATTCTAAGAGTCTTCACCTGCAGGAAGACAGGATTTGACCAGGTTAGCCTCATTGCTATGAAGCTAGCCTACTCATTGGCCTACAATCAAAGGCTCAATGTTGGAAAACTAGTTCTTAGGGAGCTCATAACCAGGATTCCCAGGAAAAGTAATGAGATTTTCTTTCCTCGCTTTTCAATTAATTCTCAATAATAAGAATATTAATTTAATTGAATTTCCTTGAATGAACAAACAAAGAATTGGCTATTCCAAATCCATGTCAAAAATAATTTTTACTACATTGGATAGGAGAAACACAGTGAATGTGCCCCTTCAAATAACACCTCACATGCTGAGTGTATTTAGGGGGTACCCACTTGTGCAGCCTAAATATGGTTATCTTGATGCAGTAGGGGGTCCTAAGGCTGTAGAAGAACCAAATGCACCTAACCCAAGGACCCCTAACCCAACTGCTAGCCCTTCTGTGAATCCACTAAATGATAGTCAACCAACCTCTATATCATATCAAAAAACAAGTCAAGGGAAATCATTGGAGTTATAAGAAGATGCTTGACAATGCTATTGTTGCAGTGAGGGGAGTTAAGTTTGAATAGAATGAACAAATGTTCAAAGAGCCACACATTCAAATGGAGTCTAGTTACTTTAAAGTCTTAGTTGCTCTATTCCAAAGGCTCTCATATACTGAACTGGAATGTTTGTACAAGGCAGTGGAGTTGGTAACCCAGGAAGATGAAGAATTGAAGAATCAAATTTTGGGGCCTTTCCTACCTCATGCTCTTCCTGAATCCTACTGCAATCCTGATGGAGTGATGTATATGGCTAGGGAGAAAAGCTTGCTCATTTTAAAATTCCTCAACATCTCAATTCAGGAAACAGAAGTCAGATCATAAACCTGATTGAGTTGATTGAAAAGAAAAAGGTAAAGCAGGTTGAAGACAATGAGATTGTGGAGAAAATGAAGAAGTTCATAACAGGTCAATTATCTGATTTTGCAAGTGAGGAGTTAAAGAACAAAAAGAAGGATGATGATGATAAGGATCAGGACAAGAAGGACAAAAAGCCTGAATCCAGGAGTGATAAGGAAGAAAAGAAAGAAAATTAGAAAAAGGATAATGTAGAGAAAAAGAAAAGAGATGATTCTGAGAAGGAGAAACAATATCAAAGGAGAAATCCTTCAAAGCAGCAAGTTGTTGGTACTCACTCTAGTACACCTACAAAATCTCAGGGTACTAGTGTCATGTCAACAGTTTCTAAAACTGCTAATGTTCTCAAATCCAAGTCTCCAAGAAGGATGTTCATGGAAGTGACTGCAAATGGAGTGATAAGGAGGGAAATTAAAAAGGATCAGTCAAAGAAACTGAAGCCAAGTCAACATCTCAAAGTCAACACTGCCACAACAACTAAATTCAAGAATTCTACTAGCTCATTGCTAGTTAGATGTCCTAAGTGGAAAAAACAACTTGTTGTTCCAGATAAGGGTCTGCAAGTTAAGCCTATCCAAGAAATTGCAGAAGTCAACAAACAGAGGTTAAAACAGTGGAAGGCTAACAGGATTGCTAAAGTTGAAATCAGGGACAAAAAGATGTTTATCACAACTGTTGATGGAGAGGAAAGAGGCTTTCACCATGACAACAATAATGCTACCACTCATGACATTAGGAGAGTGATAAGTCTCTTTGACAAAAGAAGCATGATTAACAAGTTAAGAATGATGGAAATGGCTCAGTATTTAGAAAAGAAGTACCAGAAAAAGCTTGACAAGGTATGGTACATGGAGGAGATGATTGAAAAGAAAAGAAAGGATGAGGAGAGAATAGAGAAGCTGTCTGAAGAGTTGAGAAGGCAGGGAAAATGCAGGGTATTCAATGACCCCTGATAGAATTGAGTTTAAACTAAGAAGTGGATCCACAATCAAAATCAGGCTGAAGTTCATTCAAGACTATCCTATGCAAACTCTCAAGATTGCTGCTGACATGTTAAAGGATTCTATCTTGATAGAGGAAGTTATGGCCATGCAACAGCTTTTGGAAGTTATTGAAGAACATAAGGCAAGGGAAGAAAGAGAAAGAAAAGAGAAATATTACCAGGCAGCTCACCAATAACAACAATAAAATAGGTAGGCTTGATATCTTGTATTAATTTGTAAAATTCATCATTTCCCAAATTGGGGGAGATTGTTGGACTTAAATCAAGCCTAGCCTATTTAATTATCTATCTTGCTGTAACATAGTTTGTACTTCTGCAATAGTTTAGTGACTTAGTTATTCTTGTATAAAATTGCAGATAGAAGTCTACTCAGTCTATTTCTCAATTGTAAATAAAGTCAAAATAAGGTCTGTTAGTAGATTCAAGTTGAATCATGCAACAAGACAAAAAAGGCTGTGGAGAAATAAAGGAAGTCATCTGAGATCTCTATCAAGGCAATTACTCAGTCGAGAAGTCTACTATTCGAGAAGTCAGAACTGTGGGAACATTTCGAAAAGTATCAAAACACTTTCAACTGCTCAGTACTCGATCGAGAAGTCAGCCATTCGACAAGTCAAGTATTGAAGTCATTCGAGTAGTGTTGATTGTGAGTCATTCGAGAAGTGAGAAAAGGGAATCAATTCGAGAAGTTAGCAAAATGAGCATTCGAGAAGTGGTAAAGCTGAGGCATTCGAGAAGTCATAATTTCAAGTTACTATTCGAGAAGTCTAGCTTAATCGAGAAGTCATCTAATGAAGTATTCTAATCGAGAAGTCTAGTCATTCGAGAAGCTAGATATTCATGTTTCAATCGAGTTGTCACAGCAAGTACCCAATCGAGAAGTCAACACCTATGACTTCTCGAAATATTTTGAACAGAGTACTCGACTACACCAAGGAGCTTTTTTTAAGGAAAGTTACAGAACAAGTCAGATAATTCTGAAGCTCTGTGTTTACAGGATAAGTCTAACCTGCAAAGACAGAGACAAGTTTACAATGTAGCTGGGAAGTTAGTCAAGACAAATGACAGAAAGTATAAGGCTGGATGTAGCAGTCTGTCACAACAGTGTTTAGCTAGAAATAGATATCAGTCAAATGTAAAGAATGTCTTGTCTTTTTCTAGTTATAGCTAATCTGTTTTATATGAGCATGTGCACAGGACATGTTGTCTATATATTTTATGCACAACCATATTTGATAGATGTCTTGTGAGTTTTACAATTGTAAATTTCCTAGAACAAGAAGCTGAAGTTCAATTTGAATTTCAGATTGTAGCAACAGTTCATTCTAATAAAATTAGATTGAAAGTTACATCTAGTGTCTATATATATTCTTCAATGTTTACTGTTTACTGTTCAATCTATTCACTATTGCAATCCAGTTAACAGTTGAACTAGCTTACTAGAATTAAAGAGAAAGAAAAAGGCTTGAAGTATACATTCACCCCCCCTCTATAAACTTCTAGGACTCATAATTCCTAACAGTTCTCTTCAATTATTTTACCATCTTCAGTGGTTTAAGGAACAAGCCTTGAGGGCACCTAGGGTCCATCATGAATCCTGTCAAAATAGTCAGGATTTGTAGCTTCCAGATGGTGCAGCACCTTAACCTTCTAGTGGGCGTATTCATTTCTCTTAAGCATATGTATCTTAGAATTGACATCTTTGTTTCCACACATCTTTGATCGATTTTAAACGTTAGGCTCTAATACCAATTGTTTTCCCAATTATATAAGTAAAAGGGGGGTTGAATACTTGTGTGCTCTTTCTGCCTGATTAAAAATCAACTCAATATGAATTAAATATTTGAATTACGAACAAAGATCAAACACAAAGATATGAATGAAGAATGATTGTATTATTGACGAATAAATACAAACTCTCATAGGATGTACACAAACCCTAGCAGCTTCTCTGTGTTTCTCACAGCAACTCTCTCTATCTCTATGCTCTCACAAAGGTTCGACTAGTTCCTTAATAATATTAGGTTACATAGAATGTTTATATAGAGAGTTTCCTATCAACTAATAACAGAAAATCAAATTATAATAGGAATAGAATTCCTAATTATTAGTTGATAGTTTTCTTCTGAAATTCTATTTCCTTCCCATAGCATATCTACAATATAATTGTCTTTATCTTTGAAGACTTTCCATCACTGTGATCACCTTCCAAATTCAGTTTCAGTTCTATATACTCTGAAAAACTTCATACTCTGATGATCTTCAGTCTCTGATAGACTATAGACTCTGATCGACTTCCAGACTCTGATCGACTTCCAGACTCTTGTTTCATTTTCTTCTGAAAATCTTCTAAGTACAAATGACATCTATAAATTGATGTTGACTATCTAGACTCTGATTATATAAAAGTTCAGAGACTAGAAAGACTTATAGCAGATAAACTATGCTAGATCATGTTCTAGTATTTTGTACATCATCAAATGAATATATACCTAACATTCATTCATCAATTATTATGTTTGATACATGTTTCATGAAATCATAAGTTTCAGATTATTTTCGAATTTTTCACTTTATTCTCTATTGATTGTTACATGTTCTAGCTTATATGATTGTATATATCATTGAAAGAGGAGTATGTGAGTATTTTTTTTTATAATTTTCTTAGTCTAGAATCGTGCTCATCGGAAAATCTAATTTCCGGCCACCGACTTGATCGAATCCGGATTTCTGTTGATTGTTTGCACATGTTATATAAATGGTTTTGTTGCTGGGATCCTAAGTTTCATTTTGGTATAATATTTGTTGAGTTTTGAGTTCGATTTTATATTGCCGGATTTTTAGGTCGCCGGATTGTTTTTGGGTTTGATCGGGAATTGATTTCCGATTAGATTTTTGATGTTATTGTTGATGGGTTGTTGTTGAGCGAATCATTTGGGTCATGTTGGTGTCAAAAACCCATGTTTTTGGTGTTGTTTTGGGCTTGAAGGAACTTGCTGAATGGTGGTCGGATTTCGATCAAGTCGCGAGAGAAGGTCACCAGAATCTGGGCACCATTGTTGTGTTTTTGCAAACATTCAGGCTCAAGAAGAGAATTAATCTTCCTAACCCTAACTGAACCCTATGAATAGTATTTTGGGGTTTTTATTTTATTAAAAATTATTTTAATTTGAAAATTTATTTTAGTTATTAAAAATCATTTTTAAATTCAATTTTTTTTAAATTTGAAAAATATTTTTAAAAATCAAAATAAATTATTTTAATTTCAAAATTTATTTAAGTTAATTATTTTAATTTATTTAGATAATAATTTAATTAACTTAAGTAATTGATTAACTTACTTTAATCGATAAATTTAATTTAATTAATTATAATGTAAATTTAATTAAAAATAATTAGATTTAATTATTTTGAAAAATAAAAATAATTTATTTGAATAATTAATTAATTTAATTATTAATTGATTTTTTCTTATTAATTAAATATTAAACAATCCATTTACCAGTTTTAAATGAAACAAATATTTCTGTAATCCTAAAAATAATCTAGTGATGACAAAAATAGTTTTAATTTCCAAATTTTTTTATGAACCTAGATTAAATATTTTACGAAACATTTTAGTGATTAATGATCTGTTTTGACCCGAAAAATGTTTTAAATTCTTTTAAAAATAGCTTGACTAAACTTTTCATAAAGTGACTTATGTGCTACGTATTTCGAAGAAGGAAGAAGAAGAGAGATAAGATTTAGGATATAGAGAGATACATAGAGAGAATGTATGTGTGTGAGTGCGTGTGTGTATCATCGGAATTAATGATAAATGTCGGAGATTGATGGTAGTGACCGGAGTTTATTGTGCTGGGAGGAAGGATGAGAAAGATCGGAAGAAGAGAGTGATAATAGTAACGAACGGAGGTTCAATGTCTTAAGAAGCCTTCTGTCTTAAGAAGAGATGATGACAGTATTGGTAGGGTGATTGTGGCGGCGGCAACCGGAGTTGAATAGTGATGGTCAGATGTTGTATTTCAAATGAATAGTGGTGACGATAGATGAGGAAAAATAAGAATGGGAGAGAGGTGGCGAAAATGGGGAAAGATGCGAAGAAATGAATGATTTAGATTAAAATTAGCTTTATAATTATGTTGCTAAAATTAAATCTTGTATCTCATTATAATGAGAATTTTCATTTTGAGCAATTGCCTACATATATAATCTTAATTAATAAATAATTTTTTTCAGTCATATTCATTTATACAATATTATAAATATTTATAATTGTTTACGATTAAACTAAAAAACATAGTAATACTCATAAATTCTTAATCAAAACAAATTGATGTACCATGTGCATTTTAAAATTTATTAATATTATATATTTAGTGATTCAAAATTTGACTCATAAATAAATTTATTTTGAAATATACTTTTAATTAGAGTAGGTTATTCAGCTATTAATTAAACAATAAGTAAACTAATTTTAGATTACATGTATAGGAGGTAGACGGGTAACAAGTTACGCAGCAAGTCCTCGTTGAATTGCAAATCTTATCCGAGGAAATACATATTCAGCATAATCAGCAATTATAACATTTTTATTGGTGACTTTTTTTGAAATTTAAATCATTTTTAATTATATATTGGCTCCCAAAAATATAGGCATCTCAGCCCTCTCAAGAATATACTCAATAGTCAAATAATATATTTTATCATGTTTTTGGTCAAAACTGGTTAAATACTCCTTCCATTAAAATATATGTCATTTAATTTTTTACAATTTAAATTTTATTTTTTATAAAACTATCTTTTTTATAAACCTTAAAATACATAAAAAAACATAAAAAACATATATTAAAAAATTGAGGGAATAATTTATTTTTAATATTTAAATATATAAATATATAAATCTTAATTTGTTTTTTTCAAAAAAATACAAATTTTTAATTAAATATATTTTTATAATGTTTTTTTCTGTTGCCAAAATGAAATGCAAATGCTGGTCTTATCTTGTTCTTTCGACAGCTAATTCAAATAATAATGATAATATAAATGGACTAGAAGCAAGCACTAGGAGAGAAGCTGAAAATATTCAAGGGAATGGCAACAATGATTACATACAAATCATTACTATATATAGATACATTTCATTCTTGTTCAAAGCTTCATTTATGTAAAACACTTTCAGCTCCTCAGGTTGGGTCATCGCCATTTCAATCAAAAACAAAGCCCCTCCATTCAATTTCAGCTACAAACAGAGGATTGTCGCTTCTTTGCTCTTATAAACCTGGCAACGATTCAGATTCTGAGGTAAACCAATGCCATATGTGTGTGTGTGTGTGTTTTGTTACTTATCAGGATTAATTTAATTATCAAAGAAAGTGAGGTTCTGATTAAGATTATGTTTAAAATTGATGTGTTGTTAGAAAAAGCGTTCAATCAAATGATTGTTTGGGAATTTTTTTGATACGTGAATGTTTTAAAATATAGTATAAAAAGAATAATGGTTTTAAAATTGTAACTCTTTTGGGTAAAAATTGGAAAGCACTTTTAGCCAAAAGAACTTTTCAGATTTTTTTTAGTTTTATCAAACAGTTTTTACCTATTTTAAGCTAAAAGTCATGTTCATTGATTTTTTTTTAATTAGGATAGGAATTATAAAAGAGAAATGCCAGAAGTGTGTAAGAGAATCTCGGATTGTGGCATGACACTCTTGATTGCCACCCTATTGGAGCTCCAAAGGTACCAAGGAATGCTGCTGCCAATTTTTGGCATCCCTCGGCACCCTCTCAAAATGGAAAAAAGACAAATTTTGAATAAAATGTATGTGCATGTATCAGCACTTCTATTATATATATATATATATACAAGGTTATAACCGGTGCGAAGCATCAGATGAATCACTAATATTTGGGTAAATTTATTTTTTATATTATATTTTATTGATATTTACTATAAAATTTTATAACCATGTTAATATAATATAATATTATCTGTGAGGAGTTGTATAAGAGGAAGACTATCGGGGTTAGAGTTGGAGTTGTATAAAAGGAGGACTATCGGGGGTTAGAGTTGTATGTTATTTTATAATGATATTTATATATTAATATTCATAAACTTTAATGATACAGTGTATTAAATAAAAATTATAGGATAAGTAGGATTCTTAAAATAGAAAATATAGAATATAATTTAAATATAATATAATATTATTCGTGATGAGTTGTATGAAAGGAGGATTACCGTGGGTTAGAGTTGTATGTATGATATATATATATTCTTTTTAAAATTAGATTTTATTAAAATTGAATGGTTAAGATCGTTTATATGGTTCATCTAAAATTGGACGGTCAGGATCTTTTCTATAATTCACTTGAGACCAAAACTTTTAACCTTTCAGCTATAATAGTATAGTATAGATTTTTCTTTATTTATTTATCTAATAATTTATCCAAATTAAAATATTATGGATTAATATGTACGTCATTTATTTTTAATGCCTATGTACTTCACTTTTAAAATTTAAATTTAAAAGGAGATTGAAAATTTTATATTTATCAAACTTGCAATAACTAATATTATTATACTTATATAATTTTTTTTATAAATATAAAGTTTATATTATAAAAATAGTTTGGTATAAAAATAAAAATATATTAATTAATTTTTATTAGTTTGTGGAGTAGTTAATGTAGGGATTATTTCACTTTGTACGGAGTGCTAACTATTGGAGTAAAATGTTGCTACAACATGGATGAAAGAGAAAATAAAATATTAGTAGTTATAGTGATTTGACAATTTTTAGCACCCCTTGAAGTGCCTCTATTGGAGATGCTCTAATGTGACAATTTGGAAGGTTTTAATTGGCGGGGCCCATTAAATATAGAGTTGCATCTAATGAAGAGTTGCATTAAGTGTGAGTGTTGAGTGATGTAGCGGGTTGAATATTGTAAGGTATTTCTAGCAGTGGTTTGTGGTTCTCTCCACTCATTGTGAGGTTTTTAGTGTTCGTTTTTTGTGTTTGTGGTTGATTAGCCACACAATTATTTGTTGAGCAATCTTAACGTAATTGAGAAAATTGAGACGGAATTAGCGAAATTGGTAGTTCATCACTTTCCTGTTTGTTCATTATCATGTTAAGTTGGATGTGATTTGTAGTGGTTGTGAAAGAGTTGGATTTACATTTTGGGACGCCTACTCATTTTTATGAACTAGTAGTAGCAGCAAGAAGGCTCACATTACTAGGGGATGAATGCCGTGAACAATCAAATTACGGAGGGCATCACTATATATAGTGGTGTAGGGAGAATTTTTGGTGAGGGTGGGTACTACAATAATAATGTTGGTAGGGAGAAGCTGACCTCCTGCCCTTGAAAACGCAGATCTTTAATGCAAATCTTTAACCAACTCTCCCGCATCAAACACATGAAAGTATGGTGCCAGCAAATTAAGTCGAGTGCAGGAAATAAACACTCGCCCTTCAAAACCTACTGTACTGTACTGTACCAACTGGGCTATGCCAATTTTAATGACCTATGATACATATACCCTATTTGAACTAGAAAACTGAAGGTATACTAAAGGACACCCTTACCTGTCTGTGGCGGAGCCACTGCATATCACCACAGTTGGTGAGCAAATAAAAGTCTGACAAAAAGCTAATGAAAAATAATACTGTAATAGTTTACTCATGTTTTTCATATATCGAAATTATATACCAGGTTAGCAGATTGGACTGGCCTATCTTGAAACGATGGGATGTACCTTGGAAGTGGCAAACTGTATCCCTGACCTCACTCGCATGTGGATTGAGGTTCGCTTTTCTCATATTCTATTCAAAGTCCAAGTATGCTTGTCTACGACTATTTATGTTGGCCCCATCTCAATGAGCTATCTATATCTGCTATTATCTTGTCCATGGAAAGTTTCTGAATATTAATGTGTAGAAATGAAAAGCATATATTTTCTTGGTACGCTATTCTTGGATATCTTACCCCACAGTTTTTTTTTAATTTTTTAGACTCGTATTGAAAAGATCTGATTGGATCTCTTGTTCCTTTACATTGACTCTTCTAAATGGGTTCTGGGACACCTAACAGTAAGACATGGTGGCAGTTTATGATGTCATACTCGTTTGAATGGACCCGTCTCTTATATAAGGATATAATAAACACATTAGTTAAAAAAAAGTATTAAATTACTATCGAACCGAATTTGGATGCTTTCATGTTCATGGTATGCTCAGATGAATAATGTTTTGATTAAGGAATGCGATATAGCTACTTGAGTTTTCCAAAATCCAGTTATTACTTGAAAGCTATGCTGTGCAGTGTGCACCCATATCTAAACAGTACACCCTTTTCTGTTATGTAAAAGCTAATTTTAACCAATTTCATACTAAGGCATAATCCCAACACCTAGGCATATACCTGCATCCCAAGCCTTGCTGGTATGCATGTGAGGGAGGCCCTGTACCCCCTGGTTTCTGTAATTAGTTAAACAAATATAATCTCTTACCTAAGCATATGTTTTAATGTTTTCTTCGTTCTTCTTCATAAAATTTCTGTACAGTACTTAAAGCACATAATTTTTCAAATCTAATGATATCCCAGGCAGTTTCATTTTGGCAGGACTGATAGAGGCAGCTGCTTTACCATATTTTGGGCTTCAAATTGGTGAATTAAGTTTGGATCAGAAAGCAGAAATATTGTTTGTGGACCAAGGGTAGTGATTCTTGTTTGAATTCTTATATTAAGTGTTTTTTTTTGTAGCACAGAATTTTCTCTCCAAGGGTTCTTTGCTATTGTTAGACCCATGATTTCTGTTATTTAATTCTTTAATAGATACAAGATGGTAACTAATATAGCTTTAGTTTCTTCCAACTGGGTGAAACGTAGATACGAGATGGTAACTAATATAGCTTTAGTTTCTTCCAAGTGGGTGAACGGCTTCTTGTTGGATTTTTTTCAACTTAATCTTTAGTTGAACTTGTAACTTAAGCTTTAGTTGAACTTGTAACTTAAGCTTCTTTAAGATAATAGCCCCATATACTACTAGTCGAGTGACATGCCAATTTGCCACCTTAACCCTGTGTACTATCTTCAGGAACGGACACACAGAATCATTGACCAAGGGTGGTCCTGGCCACCCCCAGAATCTCTGTAATGACTATTAGTATAATGATTAGAATGCTATTTCCATTGTTATCACGAAGATGACTAGACTTGAAGGAACTCGGGCGTCGAGACTATTCGACACCCGACTTGGCGCTGTAATAACCACGATTATGGTTTACAATCGCCCGATCTAACCAATGACAATACACAAGATGAACATAACATTGAGATGGATTAATTTTCTTGATCTTCGTCATCACTTATGTTTTTATTTTCTGGGATATGTTTGATATTTGATATTTGATATTTGGATGTTATTATGTAGTAACTATGCTTAATTTTAATTTAGTTTTCTATTACTTATGATTTAAATTATGAAATTCACGTGTTTAACTATATTATACACTAAATCTAGTAAATATATATGTATATGAACTACTTGACGACTTTTTGTGACTGATTGGGCGATTTGTCTGACAAGTCTTCTCGAAGGTACTCGGGCGTCAAGGCTCGATTTGGCGCTGTGATAACCATGGCTATTTCCCTCCCTTAGAAAACCAAAATCAGAGAATTTACCCCCATCATTTTATATATTTGTTTACCATTATATGTATACATTTTGTTTGGATGAGGTAGCCACCAATATACATTACATATTTTCTATTAAACGTTTTTGGCCCCCCTCGTGTTTTCTGTGTCCGCCACTGACTATCTTATACAGAGGTTGACAGTATGAGTTTAAAAGTCTTCTTTATATATGCTTGGAACTCGATCATATTCAATAGTATACACATATCATGCCTTCCTTTCCCATTTTGCTCGTGATACAGAGCTTCCTATGAAACCATCATCTGCAGAATGCAAAATGATATACAGTGCTCTATTAAATATTATACCAGCACTTTACTCTCTCTAAAATCTTTTTACTCCAGTCCACACTATGTTTTTATCTTTTATAAATTCTGAACAATCATTTAGCTTTAAAAGATAACTAATTGAAGAACTTTGTTTAAATGTTGATTGCAGCATTGTAACAGCAGCTGTACTTGCAGTGATGTATAGTCTTACCAACTACCAACCACTTCCTGATGACTTTTTCCGATACAGTATGTGCTTCGAAAATCATTTTCTATATGAGTACATGATTTTTTATAAAAAACTTTACACTAAATTTTAATTGACACTTGTGAACTTTATGTTTATGAACCTCCATTCACATCCTTATTTCTTTTCTTTTTAAGTATTAAGGGAGAGGGAATGAGGATTCAATGTATGCCCTTGTCATGAATATGGGGGTAGGGGATGAACGTTTACCATTAGGCTATTCTTTTAGTTCTATAAAAGAGTCGATTAATAAAATAATTTAGCTATTACTTGCATTTTTTAACAATAATACACACGTTCATATTTATTCAAAGTTATCAATATCCAAGGTGGGGAACCCTGAACATAAAAATTCTGACCAACCTCATCTGGTTCTATTCAACAATAAGTTCTTTGTTTTCCCTTTAGTGTTCCATTAAATTAAATGCAATTGAGATCGATTACTTTAGTTAAAATAATAAAGATGATGTATTTAGCAAAAAAAGAAAAGAAAAAAGAAGATGATGTACATGTGACAAATATTAAATTAGTTTAAAATATATAAGAATAAGTTACTTATTTCCAGAAAAAGTACGTATATATGTACTTTTTCTGGAAATACGTAACTTATTTTTTATTTTGAAAATAAGATTTGGTATTAAAATTTTAAACTAAATGTTAATATTTTAAAAAAATGTAAAAATACGTTTTTTTAAAAAAGTAACTTATTACTTATTTTTAAGAAATCCCAAACGGACCCAATGTTATATTATACATTATACTATAAACAATATATATTTGTATTGATTTTTAATTTCTCAGAAGATTTATATTGATTATTATTTTATATTTCAAAGGCTAAAAATCACTTCTTTTAAATTACATATAGAAAATGCTTCTTTTATCCTTATGTTTTATAACAATAGTAATAGTAACAAAATGAAATTCAGCTTGTACTAAATTTGTATATGGTATAGTATATGAAAGAAGTATTTTCTATAAGTAAATAAGTAACTATATATAGTGTACATAACATGTGTATTTATAAATTGGGAAACATGCTCTGCACTGAAAACAAATATTATTTATAATATCTGTTAATTTTTCTAAATATTCATAAAAAGAGCCGGTTGCAATATGATGGCCAAACTTTACCCCTATGTTACTCCGACTCCGCTAGAAGTGTCCAACATGGATACGTGTCCAAGTGTCAGACTCGGCAACATTTTAAAAAATGTACATGTTTTGGTCTAAAATAAGTGTCCAAGTGTCCATATCCGAGTGTCAAGTGTCCGACACGGGTACTCGATGCAAAAATGGAGAGTCCGAGTAACATAGCTTTACACTGATTTTCAAAAAGGTGGGTGAACTTGAATTTTTGCAAATTAGTGGCTGACTTTCACTTTCACCAATTTGCGAGAATTTAAGTTCATCCATCTTTTTAAAAATCAATATAAACTTTGACCACCATATTGCAATGAGTTCTCATAAAAATTATAGTATGATTTACACCCATGTTTCATATTATATACCTGGACTTGGGTATTGGTGTTGGACTCAGATTTTTACTTTTAAAATAGATAGGATTCTTGGATATGGAAACATAATTGGACACGAGTGCGGGGATTCAACATGTACTTTACCACGTAAAATTATATATAATCTTAATCTATTGTTGATTTTCAAATATAGATTCATAGCATAAATTAAAAGGGCAATGCATACACAAGTCTTCCATGGACTTCATCCATATATACAAATTGTCCGGAAACTTCATATCTCAGTCTCACTAGAGTGCTTGAAGGTGAAGTGTCCAGTTTCAGTATTAAGGATCCGATTCACACCCATGCCATGTCCAGTGGACACATGCATGAGTACAAAATTGGAGAGTCCGGGTAATGGAGGTTTTATTAGGTCATACAGCTAGTATAAGTAATCGGAGCAGTATTATTTTTCCTAACTCTGTAAATCAACAAGAGCTTACATTTTAAAAGTTCCAAAATAATTAATAAATGTGATGCATTATATTTTTTTATTATAACATTTAAATGCTATTTCAGATTGGAGAGAGCCATTCAATCTTCAGAAAGGATGGCTCTTGTGGGCAGGAATTGGTCTTGCAGGAGCCCTTGCATCTATTGCATTAACAGGAGCAGTCATGTCCTTGGTCAGGGGTGAGAATCCGCAGAGAGAGGTAGATAACGAATTCTATCGGATTATCGTTTTAGATATGCGCCGACATTTGCATACTTGCACTGAGTATTTAAGTTAGCATTCGGAAAGATAGATTCTCCTCTGGTCTGTTAATGAGTGCTACATGGCTTGCTGCTTGCACTAGCTTGAAATTTAACAAAAGCTGGTAGACACTCCCTACCAGAAAAAATATTGAATTAGGTCTTTTAAGTATGCTTCTTTTTGTATGCGTGTACGATAATATACATTAATATTTAAATTATTTAGTTTCAACATAATATAAAAGACAGTTGTTTGTTCAATTCCTGAATATATGACATCAGTTGGATCCATTAAGGTGTTCCTAATGAAATGAGATAAGAATAGATAAAAGTTTATTTAGTTCGGAAGACCAGCTTACCTACTGCTTTCCCTTGCATCATACATTTGGTGGATGTAGTCAAGTGAGCATGCAGTGTATCTTAATTAGGTCATTGAGTTATCGTATAATTACTTTAGTCATAGCATTCAGATTCACTTAACATTTCAATTTCTTAAATCTATTTTTCTCGTTGATTTAGTTCTACAAACTTATTTCAGACTGATGCTCTTGTTCTCTTGCTTCCGTTGATTGGATCTTCATATACCAGGTACCTCCTTTCCAGGTTTTCACCCTTGCCGCATGCCACATGCCTATTTATCTATATTCAGATGTTTTCGGTTGTGCAAATGTAAGTCTTAGGATGAACAGCTACGACATTAATAATATCTCAATTTTAATGCAGCACTGCTTGTCTGGTTGGCATTACTGGTGTTTTTGCTCCACTTCTCGAGGAGACTGTATTTAGAGGTTTTTTTATGGTGTCCCTTACCAAATGGTATGATTTCTTTGACATTATGATTCAATATAAATAGATCTATCGTGTTAATAGCAACTTAATTACATGTTGGATTTGGTAGTGAAACCTGTCAAGTCAATTATGCAAAGTAGAAG
Source organism: Oenanthe sinensis (assembly GCA_028671895.1). NCBI lineage: Eukaryota > Viridiplantae > Streptophyta > Magnoliopsida > Apiales > Apiaceae > Oenanthe > Oenanthe sinensis. The sequence continues at coordinate 3,933,731 of CM053809.1, read as the reverse complement.
ATGATATCATATAGTCCTTGCACCCATACCATTCTTTAATATCCCATAGAACCTTGACAGGCTTGGAGACAATGGTTGATAGAAGTTGAACAGTTCGTCTAGATCTATAATGCCTATACAACAGCAGAGATGGACCTAGATAGACTGGATATGACTGGCATTTCTCTATTTAAGTTGAGAAGTGGACAAAGAGAGAATAAAATTCACTAAAATTGTTACTCATATTGATACAATGCGCATATGTGAATTAATGACATAGACACTCTCATGTTTTAGTTTTTTCTATGCAGGTTGCCTACTCCATTGTCTGTCCTTGTTAGTGCTGCAGTATTTGCAGCTGCACATCTCACTCCAGGAGAATTTCCCCAGCTTTTTGTACTTGGTATTTTCCCTAATACCAAATTCAATCTCCCAGAAAAATCATTTATAGACTTGAGTAATTTTTTATCTCTCTCTACCCTTACATTGAATATACAACAAAACTAAAATTACAAAAGGGAGAAGGTAGGTTCTTAATGAGATCAAGTTGGAGAGTCAGTGTTGTTTCGTAAAGGCTTCAATATTGTAAGTTGCACTGCTTGATGCAATATACGTGTTGCAATGACATATACTTTATATAACAATATATTCTTAACTCTCTCAAGTCACTATATGTCTATATCCCAAGAAAAAAACAGTCCTAGCATTTGATTATTTTGATTAAGGTTATAATTGACATATGAGATGCTTGCATATTAGCACAAACTCCACAATTATATATCTGCAAGCATGTGCCATTAAACTTTCCATCTGTTCTTACTCTTTTCATTACTATGGAAAATTAAAAATGACTAAGGTTGTATGTTTAATTAGGGACTGCTTTGGGATTCTCATATGCTCATACTCGCAACCTTCTTACCCCCATTACTATACATGCCATCTGGAACTCAGGAATAATTTTGTTTCTCACCTTTCTTCAGGTAACTTTTAGTGAATTAACTCAATATGTTCTGTCATCATTAATTATTTTCTGTTAAAGAAAAGAGAAATTTCTGTTCTGGATAAACTTGACCCGATACATTGGCCTTCAAAAAATACCCATATTCCTTTTGTATGTGGGGTCAAATATTGCTAGGTAGCTACTGCATGCCCCAGGTTTGAGAGAGGATTAGTTCTCAAATTCTAAAACCAAACTAAACATAGCAGTATTTTCCACTCCTTCCCGAGGTCTGGGAAGGGTTAAATATACGCAGGCCTTAACCATACTCTTCGGAAAACATATGATGTGTCCGTTAAAACCCCAACTTTAAAGGAAAAATATTTAAAACATCTAAAATGTTTAAATTATAAATTGTTGGTTCATTATTGTTTTGTCTCTTGAGACTTTAATATGCAAAACTGAGAAAAACATGTATGCTACTTGGTAAAAAGAATACTATGATGTAACACACTAGAAATTAAATTCATAAAAAGGCAATGCTAAAAAGTAGGTGTGCAAAGTACTACCAAGACCCACAAAATGCATTCCTAACAGCAAAGTGAAGAGACCTGCCCTTCTTTTAAGAATAATTATCATAATTGGCGGCCCCAGTCCTCCCAAGGCCCAAACACCTTAAGCGCCCAACCCTACTCGTGGTAACTACCAAATTCTACAAGGTATTCGCTATCGTAATTCAACGTGTCCATGAACTAATTTCAAAGATCATGGCCTAGGAGTGCTTTCAAGTTTAGAGCAACTTTAAGTGCTCTTCCAATGTCCTCCCTGACCTGCTTGTCCTCCTCACTCTTAACAAACTCTTTCCACAATTCCACCCTGCTCACCTGTACCGTCTCTGTGTTGTGCTGACAACAAGGTCAAATCACCTCAACCTTCTGTCTTCTACATTCACTGTAACAGGTGTGACTACTAAATCTGTCCAAAAGACCTTATTTGGTGTTTTGTCCAACATGGCATTTTAACATGTCGCGTCAATATTAGGTCTACATGAAAAACTACTCGGTGGTTCTGTTTGTGGTCACGTATTTTTTAATTCTTGAAGTACTTTAGTTAGATGTGTGAAAGTTATAGTGCCCTTTCACATAATCATGTAGTTACAATGTTATATCAACTTTCCGTTAAAAATTGCTAAATTTTCTTCCTTATGCTTGGTTTGTAGCTTCAAGGATATGACTTGAAGGAATTATTGCAGTCGTCTTGACCAAGGTAGTATAATTTTGTTCAAGTTATGTGTAGAGCATTGGTTTTATTGTATTACTTTGAATATTATACTCGCACCATATAACAAGTTTTTGTAAGAAGATTAAAAGGAACCAGTGAAAACTACTACATGCCTTTAACATGACAAATTGTCGAGGAGCGAAGTGATATATCATACATAATCATCTAAACCCAGGATACATCTATCTCTAGTGAGTACATAATATAACGAAACTGCGTTTGGGAACTGATATTTACATGTAAGTTGAAATAGAGCATCCTCAGATAAATTGATATCAAGTGTCTGCTCCATCAAACAAATTATATTGGTATTGCCTCAGGAAGAAGGTAGATAAATAATTAGACAGCACAATAATAATAATAATGTGAAACACTTGTTAATTAAATGCAAAGAGCAAATTATAAATTAAAGATAAAATAATTACATGTAGGAGCAATTAGTCAAAACAAACATTGATGTTTGAGATGGGTGTTAGATAAGTGCAACTTGAGGAAATTATACATAATAATATCACATTACTATGTAAGCATCTGTACTGTGTTCACATTAAGAAAACAGGCAAACATATTGGTTGTTACTTGGCCAGTTATAATTTTGAAATAATGTCAAAAAAAAAAAACCTCATAGCTGTATCATACTATAATGTGGTTTAATGGTCATTGTGGAGTTGGTACTATGATCCAAAAAATGAAGAAAGATGATATTAATGCTACACCTCCCAAATCAAACACACCCGGTGTATTAACACTACATCTGAATAATGCAATAATCACTTAGTTCCTAAAATTGCCAGTTATTTTTACATAAATTTGTTTATGGATTGATTTTCTTAATTTAGGGAAATGCAAATTTGTAGTGAGTTGCATCCAGAATTCTATAATCTCGAGAATCACAATTTTTTCTGTTTTCTGTAGATTTTGTTGGTGGGCTAGGATTTGATGGTGCAAGTGACACAGAAAAAAGAGCTCTAGCCCTTGGATGCTTGGACTTGAGGAATTTGAAAATTTGGAGGTTGCACGTATGGGAAGCAATACCTAGGTCAAGGAACAGACAAGAAGGGTTCAAAACGAGGGCCACGTTTGGGAATTTGCAATCTTCTTATGCATGGGAGTCCCCAACGGCTCAAAATTTGACTAATGACCCTTCTCCATTAATAACTTAGTACTGTATCTGCTATACATAATCTAAGCATGGTTGGTTGGAGGAAAACAAGAAATAACAGGGTTAAGTTATTGCTCTTGAAACTTAATTTAAATTTGAATAAATTTGTTATTTAAAAGAGCAAGAAATTGAGGAAACCTATGCCCTGGTTTTGCAAAAGGGCCAGAAATTCAAAGTTAATTGACTTCTGCTTCCCTTGATTAACTACAAGCTCCAATAGTTATGTTTCAATATACCCTCCGTTCCACAATAATAGTTTCTTTTGGGAAAAAAATTTGTCCCATAATAATTGTCATTTTTACTTTCAATGTAAAAAAATTTAAATTTACCCACTCTTTTTTGTCATTTTCAATATAAAATTTATTTTATTTAGTATAAACTAATTATAATAAATATGATTCGCATGAAAAATTATTGTACAACTAATTTTTTTTCTTAATATATGTTATTTTTTCAAAAGAGATTATTAGTATCGGACGAATGGAGTTATTACTACGGACTACTTTACTAGCATTTACTATTACAGTTGAATATTTGCGCCATTAAAAAATTCTTCCGAGTTGCAAGAGTTTTAACAATGCTATCCTACCAGCCCTTTATTATCTAAACTTTAAAGCTAATGATTTTTGAAATTTATTTGCAATATCACAAATAAAATTATTGACACATTATAATTTGCAATTGTGATATGCGCTTACAAAGCATATAGAGCAATAGTTTGATTAAGCACTCTAATATTTTTTCAAAACAGATATTATTTATCGCAAAAAACTTCAGAATTTTTTGTGAATATATATTAGGGAAATCGAGTTAATTATCAACTACCTCAAATTTTGATTTTAACATCACTCATTTTAGACAAAATTACTTTCTGTTGAATTTTGATAAATAAAAAAAGTGATTATAATAATTTTTCATTGACTAAGCGTGAAACGCATCAACCGGCTTATATATATGTGCATTATATTAGGTTTTTAGGTTTCTACATACCTATTTTCTTTTCTTTTTTCAAATTTAACCTTTATTTCAACCTTTTATTTTTTATTATTTTATTATCACGTTCTCATGTAAATAAGTCAAAATCATATCTCAGTCAAGTCCACAACATATAACTTAATGAAAAATATTTATTTTGATGTTAACTTCTCAAAAATAAAATGAAGTGTAACTTATTTTATGTCCGGTATATGATTCAAACGAACTAAATTTTTTTCGATGATCCAATAGATACATCGGATTGAAAAATGTGAGTTAGTTGATAATTAACCCAGAAAAATCATGTACCTTAGATAAAAAATTCTCATTATAGTGTATAGCTTATGGCTTTTGTTTAAATGATTCTACTTTATGAACTTTTAATTTATTTATCTTAAATTTAAGTATTATTATTTCATATTATCACAATAGGATTGACTCGCGGAGCTAGTTGAGGGACTAAATCGTTCCTTGCAATATGTCTATGTATCTCAAACATACTGAGAATTAAGCCAAAACGTAGTTCTAGATGTTGTCATTGAGGCTTTATAATGCCCACAGGACTTGGTAATGATGTCCACGGAGCTTGGTGATGATGTCCTTGGAGCACTAAGCCCCACCGGGTTTAGTGATATATGATACTCTTGATTATTCCCTCAGGGCCTAATAGTGCATACATGACTGGATGGTGATGTAGTCGGGGCTTAGTAATGCCCTCGATGCATGGTGGATGACACTATCGGGGTTTGGTGACAATGCCCTTAGAGGCTTGAAAGTGATACTCTCGGGGTTTGGTTGATGTCCATCAGGTTTGATAGTGATGCCCTAAGGGTAGGGATGAGCAAAATCGAACCGAAAACAGAACTGAAAAATCGCACGAAACCGAACCAAATTTTTTTAAATCGATTAAAAAAAGAATCGAATAAAAACCACACCAATATTTTGGTTTCAGTTTGTTTCTAAATTTTTTTAAACCGAATAGAAACTAAATCGAACCGCAATAATATATATATATATATATATATATATATATATATATATATATATATATATATATATATATATATATATATATATATATGAGTTGAGTTCAATAGAGACCACTGTTTAATTGGAGACCTTGAATACCATATATGTACTACTTGCAGAACGTTATAATATATATTCTTATGCAACACATTTTATTGTATATTCTGTATGCAGTACATATATGGTCTTCGAGACTCCGAATCTCCAATTAAAAAGTGGTCTCCATTGAATTTTTTCCTATATATATAATTATGATTATTTACACATAAATTATAAATAAAGAATGCAAGTCTGTGACTCCACAAGATGTAATAAAATGATTATAAAGTGGAATATTTTGATGGGTAAACTCATTAAGAAATTTCAAATAAAATATTTAGCCTTGCATACTTGGTGAACCTGGACCCTCCCTTCTTCTTGGATTCATTAACATCATCATTCTTTGCATACTTGGTATCGACAGTATACTCAGTATCACTGGGTCGTTTCTTAGAGTAGGTGTTCGAGACTTGAAACCCTTGGGCTTTCCTCATACTTTCCTCGGCCTTGATATACTTTCCAGCTCTCTCCTAGAGCTCGTTCATACTTTTAGGGGCCCTCTTGGCTAACAATCTCCTAAAATTTTCATCAGAAGTCCCTTGTTGTAAGGCTATCATAGATACTTTCTAGTCTAAATCAGGGACCTTTAAGGCTTCCTTTGTGAACCTATTCATATAATCCCTCAAGGACTCATTCTTCCACTGTGCATATTCATTAGTGAAGCTGAGCTCTTCTCATGAGTCTTGCTGCTGATGAATTGACCAATGAAGGCCTTGCTCAAATCCTTGAATGACCCAACATAGTTTGGTGGTAGACGACTGAACCACCGCTGAGCCATACCACTGAGGATTTAGGGGAACACCATACATTTGACGACGTCGTTTACAAGCTGTAGCAACAATGCATTAGAGAATTTGAGAACATGATTTGAGGGATCTCCCGTTCCATCATAGGCCCTAATTGTAGGCATCTTGAACTTTCTTGATATCATCTCATTCATGATATTCTCAGTAAAAGGGAGAGTAGGACCATCAGGATCTCCAATTGGTAACAAGTCTTGGGGGTCAGCCCTAATATGACTCGTCCTTGTCTGCCTCCTAGTTGGGGGCTCGTCTAAATCTATCACATGTGTGTTTCTTATCGACCCCCCAACACCTTCAATTCTAGGGCGCTGTCGCCTTGCTAACGCCCTCTCCAGGTCCTTCCTCAGTCGCTGGGCTTCGGCTTCATGAGTGCATATTCTGTCTTGAAGGCTCAGAGAGTCATTATCTTGAGGCCCTCGGGGCTGGGTACTCCTCCCTCCAAGGGGCTCCTTACCGGGTCGTCTCCGTCGTGGGTTTATATCCTCGTCAGATGACTCCTCATCGTCAGTAGAGTAAGGCCCAAAGAAGTCCCGACTTCTTCATTGTGAGGTATAGTGGGGCAACATCCCTTGTTCATAAGGGGGTTCATAGTTTCTTGGGAGCCCATAACGAGGATCGGGTGTTATGGCAGACGACATCTGCAAAGTAGGAGGAGCAATAAAAGTTGTACGAAGGGGCGAAATTACCTGGAGTGGAGGAACCGAAGCATAGATAGACACGTCGGGGTTGGAAGGATGAACAACGACGCCTAGGGGTCTGGTACGCCGAATACTTGCTTCAGAGTCCTCAACGGAGGTGGTAGGAACATTAGTTCCTTGTTCATGTGTCACAGCGGGGGGATCGTTGGCGTCAACAGTGGTGTCAGGGATCTCTCTTTCAAGGGTGCTCGCAGTTCTTCGTGTTCTTGCCATGGTTGTTATTCGTTTTCCCACAGACGGCGCCAAATGTTACGGATTAAAAACGAGGTGTATTTAATGCACAATTAATACTAGGGTTTGAGAGAGTTTCGAGCTTCTATAGATGCACTAACATTTCGTGACTACCTCGGGTCCTCGTTAATTGCCTACATATCTCAATGGGTATGAGAATCAAGCCAAAAACGTAGTTCTAATGTTGAGGGGTTAGACCCTTTATATAGGCGCATGAGGACCTTGGAATCAGATTAGAAGTAGGAGACTTGGTGGCCAAGTCTCCTAGTGACAAGGTTGTCTAAACCCCTTAGGAATGAGGGTCCTCGTGGAACTCTTCTCACATTTGGGTTTCTAGATCCTTTAACAGGCTTCTTGGGCCTTTCCGAGCCTTTATTAATTAATTACGAAATTAATTAACAATAGAGGCTTACTGAGCCTATGGCTTCAACAGAGCTTGTGGGCTGGATTTACAAATCCGGTTGAACCTTGGATTACAAATCCAGTTGATCCTAGGATTTATTTTCTTAGTTCGTGTCAAGGGCCCAAGCCTTTGGACCATACCAGGTCTAATAAACGAAATAATAAATGCTACATTTATTATTTTCTCAGAGCTATTTTTACCCACATCAACGGTCACGATAATATGTAGTGTTTATAATTTTTATTAGAAAAATCTCAATTGCAGTACTTGTGTTACTATTTTGTGATCATTATATATAATTAAGTAATGTATTATTATTTTAGAATGTGTATAATTTACATGTTCTATTGAAACCTTCTTCCTTTCCGATCATGGTCTTTCTACTCCGATCTCGCTTCGGAGGAAGCAAACATGTCAGGAAATATTTTCGAAATATTTTGATTTTATTTTTATTTTTTTGAATCATAAACTATGTATAAATACAATAAAATAGATATCGATTTTAATATTAAAACCGAAACCGACTCATTTCAAAACTGAACCGCATTTTTTAAAATCAAATTGAATATTTTTGATTGGATTTTGATTTCTAAATTTTAAAACTGCACCTAAGTTTCGATACGGTTTGGGGTCAAATTCGTACCATACTCATGCCTACACGAGGGGTTGATATATAGTAATACTCTCGGACTTGATTGATGCCTATTGGGCTTGATTGCGATGCACTCGGGGTTTGATCGAGTTTGATGGTGATGCACTTGGGACTTGTCTTCGGATTTAGTAGTGCCCTCGGGATATGGATATAAGTATATATATATATCGTAATTAGAGGGACTTTGTTACTCAAATCCCTCAACGTGGGATAAATTAAATTCCTCCCTGTTTATCTCATACATATTTTTAATCTCATTCAAAAAAAAGTGTAATATTCTTCTAAAACTATTCTTGTATCTACTATTTTCAAAGTTTGAATTATTTTATAACTTAGTTATATCCTAAGTTTTTGAAGCAATAATGAAAAATATTTATAAAAAATTATTTAACTATCATTTTTTTAAAATAAAAATATTTTTTTTAAGAAGTGATAAATAAAAGGGATGGCTAGAGTATATTTACGACTCATTTTTTACTTGGTGAATAGTTTACTTATATATAGTGAGTACTTTGCTTGAAGAAACTTTTGAGACAACTACTTTCTGCCTTTATGCTAGTTTTGTTTCTTTGCGCTAACTTTCTGGTAACTGACTTAACTAATGTATGTCCGCTGACAAATCATATCATTCGTGCCTTTGTGGTTTGCGCTACGTGCTTGTACGCATGAGTGTATGAAACAGCGAAATCAAATAGCTTAAGCCCCTATACATACTAATAAAACCCCTCTTTTAGGATTTATTTAAAAAATACCTATATAATTATACGTTTTTCTCTAAAAATAAATAGTGCGTTCGGAACAAACCAACCATGTATAAAGTTCAACTTGGCAAGACTTTAAAAGTGGATATAGCTAGCCCCAGAACCCTAGTGCAGTTTAATGATTAATAAAAAAATAATTTGAAAGTACATATTCACGTGTGACAGAAACTATTCCACATACATACAGAAGATATATAGGTGGTGGCCAAGCATCTACATTTGTACATGATTCAGTATATTGACCCTGTATAAACTTTTCTTCAATCTGACAGGTCAGTGGAATAGAAGCACTGCAAAATAGAATAGAAACCGGGATTTTTGGATCCTGAGGTTTTATAATTATGTAGTGGTTTAGTTATATTGACCCTTAATACTTACACTACTTAATCAAAGAATAGTCAGTCTCTTAGATTTTGACAGTCCAACATATTATATATATATATTTCTATCTTTTTGAGTTCTTGCTTTGGAACTTGATAGATGTTCGAGTTTCTATATTCTTGTTCAAAGATATTTACGTATTTATATGTATATTTTTAAGTATTTCTACGATATTGTTTTGTCTTGATTTGTATATAGAAGTTTGCTTTCAACAATATACTGACTTATTTTTGTTAGTCAAATTAATTAAACTTTAATCGCAAAATCACATATTATATAATATTAAGAATATTTTAAAAATAACATGATTAAAAAGTATATCTAAATCATTTTAAAATGTGTTTTCCAATTTTTTAAATTAAAAATAATAAATTTTAAATTTTAGTTAAAATTTGGTCAATTTCACGGTCCTTAATTAACCGAACTACTATTTTGAAACTGAAGGCTATTATTTTGAAACGGGTAGTAGTTTAAAAGTGATTGTAGGGAGTACATTGATATCGTTATGTAAAATAATGACACAAGTACAATGAGCTTTGCTGGAGAACTCTTGACTTATTAATTAGGGTTTCTTGGTAAGTGGTGTTCAAAGATTAGACATTAATTATGCTCTTACTAATTAAGCTTCTCTATACTTGTGTGATTTAAGGCTCAGCAAAAACAAGCAGCTTAAAGTCACCCTAAAATTCGGCTTATCTTTCGGGGGCAGCCCCCCTCACAGGAAGCATGTAATCACTTCATATTAACTCATCAGCTCTTCTTCATTTGTAACCAAGCCACCACATCAATATTATATATTTCAATACATGCATGCTTAAGTTCACTTCACAAATCGAGTTTACTGAAGTATCATCTCTTAGGTTTTTGAATCATGGCACATTAGCTTCAAATTTCTTGCGTTCATATATAGTCTTCGGTTTAATTTCTCGTTTGAGTTAGTTTTATAAAATTGAGACGAAGAGAGGAGATTATAGGTTATGGATCATGAGAGAAGTCACGACGATGATGATAAGCTTGATGAGGTAATGCTTCCCGGTTTTAGGTTTCATCCAACAGACGAAGAGCTTGTAGGGTTTTACCTAAAGAGGAAGATTCAACAGCGACCTCTATCCATTGAACTTATCAAGCAACTTGACATCTATAAATTTGATCCATGGGATCTTCCAAGTAAGATATATCATTACTAAATAGATTAAAGGTGTATCTGTTGTCCTTACTTTACAGAAAGAAGTACTTATTTCCGGAGAAATTAAAGTACACATTTTTATAATTTTTTCTGGAAATAATTAAATACGTCTTATTTCTGAAAATTAAATAAGATAAGCCCAACGGGACCTAAATGTCTACATACTTTGCATATATGTTCTTTTTCCTTCTATATGCTAATTGATGTTTTTCTTTTCGAGCAGAAATGGCGAGCACGGGAGAGAAAGAATGGTACTTTTATTGTCCAAGGGACAGAAAGTATAGAAATAGTGCACGGCCTAACCGTGTAACTGGTGCTGGTTTCTGGAAAGCCACAGGAACGGACCGTCCTATTTACTCCTCGGAGGGTACTTCCAAATGCATTGGCTTAAAGAAATCCCTTGTTTTCTACAAAGGTAGAGCTGCCAAAGGCATCAAAACGGACTGGATGATGCATGAGTTTAGATTACCCTCACTCGGTGACTCTGTTCCTCCTAAGCGCTACATCGACAAAAACAGCATTCCTGCTAATGTAAATCAACAGTTCTAGACTTGTTATATTAATGCATGACATGGTTCCTGGTCTTGTTATACTTTCAATTAAAATTTTCTGGAATCTGGACTTAAACTTAAATACCTTTCTCAAAGAGTTGAGAGTTTTGGTAAATACCCTGTTTGGTTCGGACTTAAAAGTAACTTGCATATTTTTTGCTTCTACATTTTAAGTTACAAGTGTGCACAGGGCACAGCTGACAGTATATTTCAATGTATATTGTCATCTAACTTCAAATAATCTTTTTGCAAAATGAAAAAAATAAGTTGGTACGTTCAAACTTAAAGTAATCCATCTGTTTCATTATGCATTTTTTTGTATGCTTGTACTCTGTTAATTTGTCTGGATGTACTAATGTATATGATTTCGATATTGCAGGATGCATGGGCAATATGCAGGATTTTCAAGAAAGCCAACTCCAATGCTCAAAGAGCACATTCAAATTCTTGGGTATCTCCAGATCTGCCAGCTGCTAGCCCCACTGTTACATCTGAAAATTTAACCCCGCATTATACCAGTACCAGTACCACTACCACACCAACATGTAACAACAATATACAACAATCTTCTATCACTAACCCTACTCCTAACTTTGACCTTCCGCTATACAAATCTTACAACCAAATGGCCTCAGGTGAAGGTTACACGTTCTTCGGACAAGAAACCACTGATTACCAACTCACTAAATGCAATACTGATACTTCTTCTTTGCTTTTTAACATGTCATCTTCGATGTTTGGAGATTATGAGAAGGTCTCAGAGTATTTAGACTATAAAGGGATTCAGGATCAGTATGCAAAAACCTATTTTCCTATAAGTTTACCACAAGTTGAAGAAAATATTGGGTATGGAGGAGAGAATTTCATGGCCTTGCTGAAGGAAAGTTGCCCCAATGCCATACCTTTCGATGATCATTTAGGAGTCAATATCAGATCATCTGTTGGGTTACCCTACATTTTACCAATGAGTGTGAGTGATACGTGGAGGTCGAGTTTGCTGTGTGATTCTTCACCTTGTCCAAGTGATCAGATGTCTGCTATCTATTCTACAAACAAATGCAATACTTAAAATGGTAGCTAGAAATCCAGCCGCAGTTTACACAAAATTAATTGACGTGTCTTCTCTGCTGCACTTTTCATCAAGTTTTGTTCTTTTTCATGTTAGCTAAGGGTTTCATGCATATATTCAAATACGTGCTAACATATTCTTGTAGAATATTTTTATGAAATTTCATATGAATAGCTCAAGTTATGCAAAAGAAAGAAGAGGCAAATGTAATTCTTAATTAATTATCCAAACCACTCGTTCCAATGTTAATTCCCTCGATCTGCATTAGAAGTTTTTTTTAATAAGATATATATTTTGTACATATATTTTGTACAGGGAGAGGGATCGAGAGTACGTATTCTCAGAATTTTTTCTAGTTGTTAATTATATTATGAATAAAAGGGCGGAACCTTGAACTTTTGTACAACAGATCGAGTAAGGAAACTATTCAGTGTAGCAGTATTTCTTGCATGAAGTTATCCAAGAGTACAAACTATAATATCAATGGATCGAAGATCGAAGAGGCATATTACAAATATTGATCGGGCATTTGTGGATATCATTTTCCCTATTTTTTCCTTTACTTTTTTGTATCATGCTGAATGCTGAACTTGCCTCTTTTTTGATATGTTCCATACTTGAACTGAGCTCTCATTTACTCAAGGTATTGTAAGTCTTGTGATAATGTTATAGCCATGGGCCAATCTCTTGTGCTTACTTTGCATTGACAATCCGATTGGGTTGGGACAAAGCATACATATTTAGAGAAATAGGAGATTGATTTTTGGTGCAAAACTGCAAAATGTGCTGGCATTTAATCTAAGCATATCTTTGTTTTTAAATAAAATAGCTGTTGTCCTGATTTGTAGCAGCTAGAATCACTCTTGATTTGTTTCAGTAATTATATATAGGAGAATCACGTACGTGTAGGAAGTCAGGAGTGATTGCAGTAGTAATTTTAGTGAACATTGTATTCTTATTTATTTCCCTTTGTTTTTAGGAGTAATTATTTTATGGTTTGCTTGTAGCTTTCAAACGCTTTAGCTCTAACAAATTTATTCCTCTTTAGGAGTAAATTTCTAGCAGCTACTACCGAAGAGCTAAAGGCAGCAACTTGAATATACGAAAAACATTGGCTGAGAATTGTACGTGATAGATGATGATTGGTATGAATAATGTGGCAACCTCCTTTCCGCGGTTTTTAATAGCGGAAAGGAGGGTTGTATCCTCTTTTCGGTGCTTAAAAATCGTGGAAAGACCTCCTTTCCACAGTTAAAAAGCGTTCTTTGCTTAATCCAACGGTGGAGAAACTGATTGTTATATAACTGGTCCCTAACAATATGGATTGTTAATTTGTCACGGAGCATGACTCTTCAGTTTTTATCAAGAAGTAATATCAGTACTTTGCATCACAGTGTTTCTGAGTTATATACGTGTGTATATCTGTTTTGTAGTCTACAAAATGTTTGGCATGATTGGATAGAATAATGAAAGGAACGGTCATTTGTGCCATCAAAAACTCATAGGACATGATAAATAAGGTAGGTCTATTAGTGTATATAGTTGTTTACAAACAATTTATAAATGTTCCCCGTGTAGGTTCTTGGTTCCAACATGAAGTTATTTTTCTATGTATAATAATTTGACCATCAAATTTTAGGGGCTCTTGAATACCGAACTTAAGATATTTTTCGAAGTATCAACTCTAAAGTTAAAAAAACACAATAAGATTGCAAAACAAATATTCATATGACAAAAAAAAATCATTTTTTAAGAGAAATTAATAAAAATAAATATTTTGAATATTTTGATTAAAAATATCATAGAAATATGCATTTGACAAAGTTATATCACTAATATAATTAAATTAGGAAGCACAAAATACTTTAAATATTTTGATTTTTGATTTATTTTAAAAAAATCTAAGTAATATGCCATGCACAAATGTATATTTATTTAAATATTTTGATTAAAAATATTATAGGGATGCGCATTTGACAAGTATACAAAAGCATCATAATTAATTAGTGTGATTGATCTAGCAGAATATGATCTTCATATATACATCTTAATCCAATGATGGTACTCGTAGAATATTTGCAGAAAGCTTATAAACAGCAAATTTCAAAAGTTCCAATCAAGTTTCTTATTGGAATCATAATTGTTTTATTAGCAAACTGATATATCATATATGAAGCAACAATGAGAAAATAATCACGTCTTACGCTTAAATCTAAGCATAAATTTACATCTTATGATTAAATCTTAGAAAGTAAGATTCAGAATAGTGTTAGTGATTGCTTATAATAATTGACATGCAGTAGTAATCTTGCATGGTCTTGAGCAAAAATAACATAAAAATTCTTTCGATTATGAAAATCATTACAAAAATAAAATAATTTCTTAGACCTTCCGCTATACAAAGCTTACAACCAAATGGCCTCAGGTGAAGGCTACACGTTCTTTGCACAAGAAACGACTGATTAAAGCTTACAACCAAATGGCCTCAGGTGAAGGCTACACGTTCTTTGCACAAGAAACGACTGATTATCAACTCACTAAATGCAATACTGTTACTTCTTCTTTGCTTTTTAACATGTCATCTTCGATGTTTGGAGATTAGGAGAAGGTCTCGGAGTATTTAGACTATAAAGGGATTCAGGATCAGTATGCAAAAACCTATTTTCCTACAAGTTTACCACAAGTTGAAGTAAATATTGGGCATGGAGGAGAGAATTTCATGGCCTTGCTGAGGGAAAGTTGCCCCAATGCCATAACTTTCGATGATCATTTAGGAGTCAATATCAGATCATCTGTTGGGTTACCCTACATTTTACCAATGAGTGTGAGTGACACGTGGAGGTCGAGTTTGCTGTGTGATTCTTCACCTTGTCCACGTGATCAGATTTCTGCTAGCTATTCTACAAACAAATGCAATACTTAAAATAGTAGAAATCCAGCTGCAGTTTACACAAAACAAATTAACGTGTCCGGCAGGATTTAATTTTCATCATGTTTTGTTGCTTAATTTCGAACCTTTTCATGTTAGCTAAGAGTTTCATGTAGGAATTTATAAAGTACTTGCGATTAAAGAGAAGAAACTTGTTCTCAATAATCCACACAATTGTATTTAGCACTCAAATGATTTGATAATATTTGATGATTACAAACCTTGGAAGATTGTCCTATTTATAGGACTACATGGAAGCTACTTGAATACTTCTTAATACATGCATCTTAATTAATATGGAACTCTTTTAAGTTCATGAACCACTTAGAAATACTAAAGGTCTTGAACTCAAAAGTCTATAACTACTTTCAAGATTATCCTAGAACATTCTAGATAAATATAAAATAAAATAAAGTTTAGCTTATATTATTTTAACAGCCCCACTTATATTATTTTTAGTAGCGGAAATGAGTGTTGTCGTTTTGCTGTCAAGCAGGTCTTGTTTAATGTAATCCCCTTTCCGTGCTTAAAAACCGTGGAAAGACCTCCTTTCCCCGGTTAAAAAGCGTTCCTTGCTTAATCCAACGGCTGAGAAACTAATTGTTATATAACTGGTCCATGACATTCGATTATTGTCAGGGACCATGACTCTTCAATTTTTATCAAGAAGTAGTATCAGCACTTTGCATTACAGTGTTTTGAAGTCTACAAAATGTTTGGCATGATTGGATAGAATAATCAAAGGAATGGTCATTTTTGCCTTCAAAAAGCCACATAACATGATAAAGAAGGTAGGTCTATTAGTGTATATAGTTGTTTACAAACAATTTATAAATGTTCCCGGTGTAGGTTCTTGGTTCCAACATGAAGTTATTTTTTTATGTATAATAATTTGACCATCAAATTTTAGGGGGCTCTTGAATACCGAACTTAAGATATTTTTCGAAGTATCAACTCTAAAGTTAAAAAAATACAATAAGATTGCCAAACAAATATTCATATGACAAAAAAAATTCATTTTTAAGAGAAATTAATAAAAATATATATTTTGAATATTTTGATTAAAAATATCATAGAGATATGCAGTTGACAAAGATATATCATTAATATAATTAAATTAGGAAGCACACAATGCTTTAAATATTTTGCTTTTTTATTTATTTAAAAAAAAATCTAATTGAAATGCCATGCACAAATGTACGTTTATTTAAATATTTTGATTAAAAATATTATAGGGATACGCATTTGACAAGTATATATTATTAAAAATATAATTTTTTGGGTAAGGAAACTATTCATAGTGTAGCAGTATTTCTTGCATGAGTTATCATGCAAACTATAGTATCAATGGATGGAAGAGGCATACTACAAAAGTTGATTGTAAATTTGTGGATATCTAGACGTTTTAGTCAATGCGTGCGACTTAACATGGAGTGTTCATGATCATCCTTTGGGCCTCCTGAATCCTAGTTTTCCTATTTTTTTTCTTTACTCTTTGTATTATACTGAAATAGCCTTTTTTTTGTTATGTTCCGTACTTAAATTGATCTCTCTTTTACTTTTTCCTTCTGTTTTTTTGAATAAAATCGAACTTGCATTAGAAGATCAAATCCAATTCCAAAGCATGAACAAGGAAATTAGGTGGAGTGACACACCATTCCCCTACGTCGTCTGACATAGAACAAGTAGCTTGTGCGAGCACATGAGCTACATTATTCGTAGAACGATAAGCAAAACTAAATAACACCGGACTTATGTGCTTACTTAACTCAATACAATCTATCACAATGGTATCAAACAATGATCTCCCTGGACTTCCATTACATGCATCAGCCAAAGCACAACAATCTGTTTCAAACAAAAACTGCATATAACCTCGTTTAATGACCCACGAGAGGGTTTCTTTCAACGCAATTGCCTCAAACTCACAGGGTTTCCCTCAAAGCACGAGCTGCAACAAAGCATCCTCGATCATCCCGGATCACATCTGCAACTCCAATCCTCCCATTCATAAATACTGCTGCATCCACGTTAATTTTCAGCCAGCCATTCGATGGTGGAGACCAAACACGATCCCCAATTTCTCCTCTAATGCTCCTACTTTCTTCCTTCGCCTGAGCTTCTGTCCATGCTTGCAGTAAACAACTAGCCGTATTTCTGATACCAAAGACAGAGCCATTTGCACGATCCCAAACCCATTTGTTCCTTCTATGCCATAAACTCCAACATAACATAGCCACCTCCACACACTGCTCGCTTGAACCTTGCTTAAACACCCGTTCAACAACTACTTTTGGATTCTCCTGTTCAACACAGTACACTAGCTTATCTAATCCCACTGTACGCCATATTTTCTTGGCAAATTCGCATAGAAACATAACATGTACACCTGTTTCAGCTGCACAATGACACCATGGACATGTAGCTTCAACATTTATATGTCTCATGACTAGTGCCACATTAGTAGGTAAGCACTCCTTACATAATCTCCAGATCATGTGTGTCACTTTACTGGGTAGTTTCAACGCCCAAACTTTTTTCCACAGCCTCTTGTAGTCATTCGCACACTCCCCTTGCAGGGCTCTATAGCAGCTCTTAACCGTAAAATCTTCTTTATTATCCAATAACCAATACCAAGAATCTGCAGAAACGTGTATGGACAGAGGAATGCGCTTGATCAGCTCACAATCTCTAGTTTCCAGGAGGTCCTCTATAACCTCAACTTCCCAATCCCTCTCATCATCTGTCATTAAACTGCTAACCTTTACGTTACTTAACTCATCATAAGTAGTCGTTCTGACACATCCATCTGCTACATCTGGTAGCCAAGGATTACGCCACACCAAAGTATTCTCTCCATTACCAATTCTTCGACGAGTTCTAGACTTAATTATTTCCAATGAAGCAAAAATTCCCCGCCAAATATAACTAGGATTATTACCCAAATCTGCATCCAGTAAGCCTATTTGAGAATAGTACCTAGCTTTCATGACTGCATTGATTAGTGGATTAGCTTCTGTTAGAAGGCGCCAGCCCTGTTTAGCCAGCATTGCTATATTGAATTTTTTTAGCTCTTTCAAACCCAAACCACCGAATTCCTTTGGCACACACAACCGTTTCCATGTAATCCACTTGACACCTCTACCCGCAGCACCATTTCCCCATAAAAAAGCATTCATTTTTCGTTCACTCTCATCACAAATCGAATCAAGTATTAGAAATAGACTCATCCAAAAATTCGGAGTAGTTTGTGCTATTGTTTTCCTTCTGTTAATCAAATCTGTTCTCAACAAATTCTTGGTTGTAAACCTACAAGAGTTTACAACTCAAGGTATTGTAAGTCTTGTGATAATGTTATAGCCATGGGTCAATCTCTTGTGCTTGCTTTGCATTGACAATCTGGTTGGGTTGGGACAAGGCATACATATTTAGAGAAATATGAGATTGATTTTTGGTGCAAAACTGCAAAATGTGTTGGCATTTAATCTAAGCATATCTTTGTTTTTAAATAAAATAGCTGTTGTCCTGATTTGTAGCAGCTAGAATCAGTCTTGATTTGTTTCGGTAATTATATATAGGAGAATCACGTACGTGTAGGAAGTCGGAGTGATTGCAGGAGTAATTTTAGAGAACATTGTATTTTGATTTATTTCCCTTTGTTTTCAGTTTTGGGTCCTGGATTGTCAGGGACCAGTTATATAACTATCAGTTTCCCAGCCGTTGGCTTTAGCAAGGAACGATCTGGATTTAAAAAATTTATGTTTCTTTCCGCGCTTTTTAACCGCGAAAAGTGAGTCTTTCCGTGATTTTTAAGCGTGGAAAGGGGAATTACATTAACCTCTTTTCCGCTATTAAAAATCGCGGAAAGGACTTGAAAAAAGTATTGGGTAAACTTGTTGAATGATAGAGATGAAGAAGAGTTGTGTTTGTTGGGCTTATCAGCGTGATTCATATTAAGATTGAATTATGTCTGACTTGATAATCCTGGAAGACATTGACTATCTTATTCTTCTTTCTCCTCCATATATTTGAAGTCTACTTGATATATATTTTTAGTGTTTTCTTTGTTGCTTTGAAGATGAAATTTTTCACAGAAGCCGACTAAACATTAACTACATGGTCTGATTCTGTTACTTAAAACTTGGGACCTCCTCGAAGACATAGCATGTTCATATAATGTCTTTTATTTTAAGATTTGCTTTTAGCTTTCTAATAAATTCATTCCTCTTTAGGAGTAAATTTCTGGCAGCTACTACCGAAGAGCTAAAGGAAGAAACTTGAATATACGAAAAACATTGGCTGAGAATTGTACGTGACAGATGATGATTGTTATGAATAATGTGGCAACCTCCTTTCCTCGGTTTTTAGTAGCGGAAATGAGTGTTATCGTTTTGCTGTCAAGCAGATGTTGTTTAATGTAATCCCCTTTCCGTGCTTAAAAACCGTGAAAAGACCCCCTTTCCCCGGTTAAAAAGCATTCCTTTCTTAATTCAACGGCTTAGAAATTAATTGTTATATAACTGGTCCATGACATTCGATTATTGTCAGGGACCATGACACTTCAATTTTTATCAAGAAGTGGTATCAACACTTTGCATTACAGTGTTTTGAAGTCTACAAAATGTTTGGCATGATTGGATAGAATAATCAAAGGAACAGTCATTTGTGCCTTCAAAAAACTATAGGACATGATAAATAAGGTAGGTCTATTAGTATATATAGTTGTTTATAAACAATTTATAAATGTTCCCTGTGTAGGTTCTTGGTTCCAACGTGAAGTTATTTTTCTATAGCAGTATTTATTTATAGCAGTATTTAAAAAAAATCTAATTAATATGCCATGCACAAATGTATATTTATTTAAATATTTTGATTAAAAATATTATAGGGATGCGCATTTGACAAGTATATATTATTAAAAATATATATTTTTTTAAAATGACTATCGTTGTTCATGACCCTCTTCTTGAAAGAAAAAAAAATAAAGACAACTTCAACAAAATGCAAGCAAAGCGACAAGAACGGATTGTTGACAAGTGACTTAAGTATTCCAATCTTTGTTTAGTCAATTTAAAGTTATAATGGATTCCGCGAGTTGATTAACATATACTCCGTAGAATTTTATCTTCGACTGAAATGTAAGACCATATGGTAGCTAAATATGACGGCTAACTGTCAAAATTAGCTAAATTTGACCAATTTTTTTGGTCAAATTTAGGCCTTTTTCTAGTATTGCACCCTGTCTACAAATCGATCTGCTAATGGGTGTAACTAGCTTGAACTACATTGTTGAACATTAACCTCTGTAACTCTGTTGTCTGGTACTCTGTTAACTTTTATGGAAAAGAATTAATAGAAGCTACAAAAGCATCATAATTAATTAGTGTGAGTGATCTTGCAGAATATGATCTTCATATATACATCTTAATCCAATGATGGTACTCGTAGAATATTTGCAGAAAGCTTATAAACAGCAAATTTTGAAAGTTGCAATCAAAATTAAGTTTATTATTGGAGTCACAATTGTTTTATTAGCAAACAGATATATCATATATGAAGCATCAATGAGAAAATAATCACGTCTCACGTTTAAATCTAAGCATAAATTTACATCTTATTATTTAAATCTAAGAAAGTAAGATTCAGAATAGTGTTAGTGATTGCTTATAATAATTGACATGCAGTAGTAATCTTGCATGGTCTTGAGCAAAAATAACATAAAAATTCTTTCGATTCTGAAAATCATTACAAAAATAAAATAATTTCTTAGACCTTCCGCTATACAAAGCTTACAACCAAATGGCCTCAGGTGAAGGATACATGTTCTTTGCACAAGAGACCACTGATTATCAACTCACTAAATGCAATACTGATACTTCTTCTTTGCTTTTTAAAATGTCATCTTCGATGCTTGGAGATTATGAGAAGGTCTCGGAGTATTTAGACTATAAAGGGATTCAGGATCAGTATGCAAAAACCTATTTTCCTAGTTTACCACAAGTTGAAGTAAATATTGGGCATGGAGGAGAGAATTTAATGGCCTTGCTGAAGGAAAGTTGCCCCGATGCCATAACTTTCGATGATCATTTAGGAGTCAATGTCAGATCATCTGTTGGGTTACCCTACATTTTACCAATGAGTGTGAGTGATTCGTGGAGGTCGAGTTTGCTGTGTGATTCTTCACCTTGTCCAAGTGATCGATGTCTGCTAGCTATTCCACAAACAAATGCTATAGTTAAAATAGTAGAAATCCAGCTGCAGTTTACACAAAACTAATTAACATGCTGGCCGGATTTAATTTTCATCAAGTTTTGTTGCTTAATTTACAACCTTTTCATATTAGGAAAGAATTTCATGCATATATTTATATGTTACCATAATGTAGTACGTAAAATATTTGTATGAATGGGTATATGAAATTCATGACTACGGCCTACAGGACCATTATGAATAGCTCAAGTTATGAAAAAGAAAGAAGAGGCAGATGTAATTCATAATTAATTTATCCAAACCACTCATTCCAATGTTCCCTGCAGGGAGAGGGAAAGTACGTATTCTCAGAATTGTTTCTAGTTGTTAATTATATTATGAATAAAAGGGCCGAAACCTGAAATTTTGTACAACAGAGTAAGGAAATTATTCATAGTGTGGCAGTATTTCTTGCATGAGTTATCATGCAAACTATAGTATCAATGGATCGAAGAGGCATACTACAAAAGTTGATTGTAAATTAGTGGATGTCTAGACGTTTTAGCCAATGCGCGCGACCTAACATGGAGTGTTCATGATCATCTATGGGCCTCCTGAATCCTAGTTTTCCTATTTTTTGCTTTACTTTTTGTATTATGCTGAAATAGCCTCTTTTTTGATATGTTCCGTACTTAAATTGATCTCTCATTTACTTTTTCCTTCTGTTAATCAAATCTGTCCTTGTCAAATTCTTGGTTGTAAACCTACAAGAGTTTACAACTCAAGGTATTGTAAGTCTTGTGATAATGTTATAGCCATGGGCCAATCTCTTGTGCTTGGTTTGCATTGACAATCCGGTTGGGTGGGACAAGGCATACATATTTAGAGAAATAGGAGATTGATTTTTAAATAAAATAGCATATCTTTGTTTTTAAATAAAATAGCTGTTGTCCTGATTTGTAGCAGCTAGAATCAGTCTTGATTTGTTTAAGTAATTATATATAGGAGAATCACGTATGTGTAGGAAGTCATGGAGTGATTGTAGGAGTAATTTTTGTAAACATTGTATTCTGATTTATTTCCCTTTGTTTTCAGTTTTGGGTCCTGGATTGTCAGGGACCAGTTATGTAACAATCAGTTTCCCAGCCGTTGGATTAAGCAAGTAACAGTCATTAAGAGGGTCTTTCCGCGGTTAAAAAATGCGGAAAGGGGAATTACATTAAGTTCCTTTCCGCTGTTGAAAACCGCGGAAAGGACTTGATAAAAAGTATTGGGAAGACTTGTTGAATGATAGAGATGAAGAAGAGTTTGGGTTTGTTTGGCTGATCAGCGTGATTCATATTAAGATTGTATTATGTCTAACTTGATAATCTTGGAAGACATTGACTATCTTATTCTTCTTTCTCCTCCATATATTTGAAGCCTACTTGATATCTATTTTTAGTATTTTCTTTGTTGCTTAGAAGATGAAATTTTTCACACACCCACTAGGCATTAACTACATGGTTGATTCTGTTGCTTAAAACCTGGGACCTCCTTGAAGACATAACATGTTCATATAATGTCTTTTATTTTATGGTTTGTTTTTAGCTTTCAAACGCTTTAGCTCTAACAAATTTATTCCTCTTTAGGAGTAAACTTCTGGCAACTAATACAGAAGAGCTAAAGGCAGCAACTTGAATATACGAAAAACATTAGCTGAGAACTGTACGTGACAGATGATGATTGTTATGAATAATGTGGCAACCTCCTTTCCGCGGTTTTTAATAGCGGAAATGAGTGTTGTCGTTTTGCTGTCAAGTAAGTGTTGTTTAATGTAATCCTCTTTCCGTACTTAAAAACCGCGGAAAGACCCCCTTTCCCCGGTTAAAAAGCGTTCCTTGCTTAATCCAACAGTTGAGAAACTAATTGTTATATAACTGGTCCATGACAATCGATTATTGTCAGGGACCATGACTCTTCAATTTTTATCAAGAAGTAATATCAGCACTTTGGATTACAGTGTTTTGAGGTCTGCAAAATGTTTGGCATGATTGGATAGAATAATCAAAGGAACGGTCATTTGTGCCTTCAAAAAACCATAAGACATGGTAAATAAGGTTGGTCTATTAGTGTATATAGTTGTTTACAAACAATTTATAAATGTTCCCGGTGTAGTTTCTTGGTTCCAACATGAAGTTATTTTTTTATGTATAATAATTTGACCATCAAATTTTAGGGGGCTCTTGAATACCGAACTTAAGATATTTTTCGAAGTATCAACTTTAAAGTTAAAAAAACACAATAAGATTGCCAAACAAATATTCATATGACAAAAAAAATCATTTTTATGAAAAATTAATAGAAAAATCTATTTTGAATATTTCGATTAAAAATATCATAGAAATACGTATTTGACAAAGTATATCATTAATTGTCACAACCCAGTCTCATTTTAACCATACATCGATGAGAAACGACTCAAAAAACAACTTACAACAACAATTATAATATTAATAGTAATACCTTCAACCCTTGATTAAGTATAAATTACAAGGATACATGTATAGTTGATTTCTACAGCAAAATAATTATACGCTATTCCAAAAACTAGAGAATTCACCCAAAACTTTTCCCTACCATTAGAAAACTAATATTCTTACTTTCCCCAAAAACTACAGGATACTAATTTTACAAAATATTAAACTAATACTAATTACTGTCCCTACCATACATTTAACTGAGTTCCTGCAAATTCAACATCAAATAAAACTCATGTGTGAGCGGTTAGCTCCACAAGTAACAATCTCTTAAAACAAAACTCAAATTAACACTAATCTTTATACTACTCAAGTAATAATTTACCTTATCCTTTGACATGATTTATAAAAGCAAATTTACTTGCTTCACATTTTTAGTTTACTCAACTCCCCTGCAATTTTATATCACATTTTATTATTATTACTATCCTAATCATGATCATGTAAGACATATTCCCCAAGATTATATATAAAAGAAAAAACACCACATCTATTGCAATTTAATATACAAAACTAATTTTATAATAGAATAAATTAAATATATATTTTTTTGAGTTATCAGATTAATATAATTAAATTAGGAAGCACAAAATACTTTAAATAGTTTGTTTTTTGATTTCTTTCAAAAAAAAATCTATTTAATATGCCATGCACAAATGTATATCTATTTAAATATTTTGATTAAAAATATTATAGATACACATTTGACAAGTATATATTACTAAAAAAATATTTTTTTTTAAAAAATGACTATTGTTATTCATGACCCTCTTCTTGAAAGAAAAAAGGAATAAAGAGAAGTTGAACAAAATGCAAGCAAAGCGAAAGCAAAAGCAACAAGAACTAGAACAAGAACCAATCTTGGTTTTGTCAATTTAAAGTTATAAAGGATTCGGCAAGTTCATTAACGTATAGAATTTTATCTTCGACTAAAATGATCAGATGATAGCTAAATATGATGGCTAGCGGTCAAATTTTGTTAAATTTCGTACCATATGGTAGGGACTAAAATGATCTTAATCCAATGATGGATAGTTAAATTTATTTTCTCCAATAAAATGATCTTAATCCAATGATGGATAGTTAAATTTATTTTCTGCAATAAAACATATATATTCTATCTACGACCCGATTCTTTTTTTTTTACAATAATCTAATAACATATCTCTCTTCTATTATGGGGCTGTTTGGCTTATGTTATAAATAATAAGTTACTTTTTTTAAAAGTATTTTCATATTTTTTTTGAAAATTAATATTTATTTTAGAAATTTAAGACCAAATCTTATTTCTAAATTTGAAAATAAGTTACATATTTTCAAAAAAAGTATATATATACCAACTTTTTTAACTTATAAGCTGCTTATAAACTTAGACAAACGGGGCCTATTACTGGTCAAACACTTCAATTTATTTAAAATTACAGCTTATTAATTAAATTTTATGAATATTAAAACAATATTAAATAATTTTTATTAAATATTATATTAAATAATATTAAATAATTTTTATTATTTAAATAATTTTTATTTTATCTATATTAAATAATTTTTATTGTATATTATATTATTATAACAGACTTATTAAAAAATTTATATTAAATATTAATATCATATAAAATAATTAATATATATAACTTATTAATATCTATCGTGCTTTGCACGTGTTATAAGCTAATATTATTATAACTAGACAAGATACTTTTTTCATCTTGGTTATTCCTCATTTTTATTTCAAAATTATATATTATCCCTTAATCAACTCCTAACAAAATTTTTAATTAAATTTTAAATACAATACATTATTATACAAACTCTTTTATTTAAATTAAAAATAAATACATAAAATTAAATACACTCTTATACGTACTCCTTTTATTAGAATACACCCTTATACAAACTCTTTTAATTAATTTAAATTAAATAAAAAAATAAAATAAAAGTATAATATATTATTATACAATATTTAAAATAGATATATTATACAAACAACTTTATCACCAATAGTTCTACTTTTATACAACTGCTCATAGATAATATTATTTTATATTATATTATATCTAAATTATATTCTATATTTTCTATTTTGTGAATCATACTTACCCTATAATTTTTATTTAATATAATTGTACTTACATTCAACTCAATTTCATCACCATTCAAACTGTACCCTATTATTAATGGTATAAAATTTTATTTTCGACTAAAATGATCAGACCATCCTGTCTACTAATCGATCTGCTAAGAAAAGAATTAATAGAAGCTCCAAAAGCATCATGTGTGAGTGATCTTGCATAATATGATATTTATATATATATATCTTAATCCAATGATGGTACTCGCAAAATAAAATATTTGCAGAAAGTTTATTAACAACAAATTTCGAACGTTGCAATCAAATTAAGTGTCTCATTGCCGTCACAATTGTTTTATTAGCAAACTGATATATCATATATGAAGCGATAATGAGAAAATAATCACTTCTTACGTTTAAATCTAAAGCATAAACTTACATCTTATGATTAAATCTAAGAAAGTAAGATTCAGAATAGTGTTAGCGATTGCTTATAATAATTGATATGCAGTAGTAATCTTGAATGGTCTTGAGCAAAAATAACATAAAAGTTCTTTCGATTCTGAAAATCATTACAAAAATAAATTAATTAATCACACGCATTACTCTAGTCTAGCAACTCTATTCATCTGCTCTACGAACCAGCCTATTACTGCAAAAGTGCAAAGTTAAAATCTTCGATCAAGTCCATCATATTGAGTTATAAAGGGGTGTTTCAATAGCTCATCAGCAGTCCATCCCCCCTCCTTACTCCTTACCATACACCTCCTTATGAAATCTTTTGCATAGTCAGAGCCGAACTGATCATCCGGCAATGTCTCCACCCATTCTTGCGAATTAGCCTTGCGCCGAATCAAATCAATCACAACCTGTCGAAGATTGTTCCACCACTCGTACTTGCCAACAAGCATCTGAGCCACTATACACCCGACAGACCTTATATCAGTTGCTACATCCTCGTGGGCAACCCTTAAGAAAGTTTCTAGTCCCTTAATGCGATTACCTATCTTATTACAACCTTTAATATTAGCAGATCCAAAATCGGCTAATTTCAGAGAATACTCGAGTGTTCCGTCTCTCTTTTTTGAAACAAACACAAGAATGTTATCGAGTTTCAAATCACCGTGAACATAACCCTTTTGATGCATATGACCAAGACCTTTGAGCAACATGCAAGTATACTTACTTGCTTCCCATTCTTGAATCCGATCCCCGGATTTCTTCATAAGGTCAACTAAAGTACCTCCATCTGCATACTCTAGCAACAAGTTGTAAACTAGTTTGCCATTCTCAAAACTAAAACCGCCTCCGAAACACTGAACAATTTGCGGACAGCCCTTAAGATCGTGTAGTATAATCTTCTCAAGTTGAAGACGAGATGAATGCTTTGCAGCGGCTGATTTCAAGACCATTAAGGGAGGCATGGAGGAGGATAAAAGTGGCCCTGTTTCTGCTAAGTAAACCGTCCCCCCGTACCCTTTCCCATTATACTTGTGTTTTGTCACCTTGGAAGAAATATCGAGAATCATTGTTTTGTTTTGTTTTATTTGATTTGTTTAGTTTTGTTTTATGTAGAATTGAGAAAACGGGATGATATATATAGGATTATAGACTTAATATTTTAGAGTTCTAATATGAATAAGAAATAGTTTCCCCATCTAATTAGACCGTAAACAATACGATTTTTTTTTAATTGTTAAAACACACCGACGAGTTTCATTTTCGAATAAGTCTTTGAATCTATACTATACTAAATCTTAACCGTATAAATTTTAATAAAATTTTATCGCTCAAACTCTAAATATGATTTTCCATTAAACTATTTATAATATTTATTATTTAGTCAAACTCTAAATATAATTTTTATTTAAATTTTAATTAGAATACACTCACGTACAAACTTTTATATCTCTAATACAATTTTTAATTAAATTTAAACTTAAATACAACTTTATATATTTATACTATATTATTATAACTAAAGAAGATAATTTTTTTCATCTTGGTAATCCCTCATTTTTGTTCAAAATTTTATTTAATATAATTGTACTTACATTCAACTCAATTTCATCATCATTCAAACTCTACTATTTATTTAAATATAAAATATCACATTAAATAAAATATTTAAATAATATAAAATAATTAATATATAATTTATTAATATCACCCGTACCTTGCATGAGTTATAAGATAGTATTCTTTTATACTAATTGTTTTGCCACCGGTGAGTAATTAAGTCAAACTAAGAAAATTTTTATAATTACTTTTTGCAATTTTTTACGTCAAACTAAATTTTTATAATATTTTTATTTCGGGAAAAAATTGAAAAAAAATATTAATTCCAATTATTTGGTGAAAGCACGTGCAAAAAGTCCAAGACCTATATAAAAGAGTAATGAATATATTTATAGTTCATACAAGTATAATATATATTTAATTATAAATATATTTAATATGTATAATATTTTTTATATTAATATAAATTTTTATATATTTTTTTCCTCCAATAATTAACACATTTCGAATTACTAAAATATAGGTTTGTATATATTATTTTAATATAATATATATAATTTCTACTCCCAACATACCTTATATCAGTTGCTACATCCTCGTGAGCAACCCTTAGCAAAGTTTCTACTCCCTTAATGCGATTATCTTGCTTATTACCACCTTTAATATTAGCAGATCCAAAATCCGCTAATTTCACAGAATACTCAAGTGACCCTTCTCTCTGTTTTGTAAAAAAACCAAAAATATTATCGAGTTTCAAATTACCGTGAACATAACTGATTAGTGCATATTTTTATACATACTTATTGTGTGCCTTAGTATTTTTAATTAATTAATTTGATGCATTTTCATAATTTTGTAGATATTTGTTTAAATAAGAAGAAAAGAAGAAAATGGGAGAAAAGTGCAAGAAAAGAAAAGAAGTAAAGTTTAAGCCAAGTCATCAAGCCATCAAGCTATACTTGGAGTCAAAGCAAATGACAAATGGATGGATATAGATGAAGGGTTATGACTTACCCAATACCCTAATTTTTTTCTATAAATACTCCTCTTCTCCCATTGTATTATCATATTTAGTTTACCCTAGTTTTAGTAGTAGCCTCTCTTTTAAGTTTATAGATCTAGTTTTTAGATCTCTCAAATATTGTAAACACTTTTCATATTAATGCAAGTCTTTATTTTCTTTTATACTAGTCTTTATCTTTATCTTTTATAAGTTTTAGTTTTTTTTATGCTAGTCTCCATCTTATCTTCTTTAAATTTATGGCTATGATATTTTTCTAAGTACCACAAGTTGTATACTTGAGAAATGAAAGGAGCCCTTTTAAATTAATATTCTAGATCTAGTTTACTTCATCTCTCTAGTTTACTTCTTAGTTTTACTCTTTATTATCTTGTCATGAGCCTCTTTAAATCTCCATTTTAAATGTGGGTTTGATGATTTTAGATTTTTAACTTTGTTATTGTTGGTTTTTGATACTAGATTGTAGATCTTAGTTTCTCTTTCTACTTGCATTTTATCTTCTTTCTTTTTAGATCTACTTTTCTTTTCTATATTTTGTGGTTGAGCCTCTATTAGATTTCAATTCTATTAGTGAATTTGATTCACATAATATTTAGATCTACTTTTATTAGTTGGTTGTTAACTAGAGCTTATGGATCCTAGTGTTTTATGTTAGTTTGGTTTGATGTTACTTTAATGTCACTTTTAATATTAAACCCATTTTTAAAGTTCAATTTTATTTGTGGGTTTAATAATTTAAGCTTAAGTTTCTCTCCATTAGTAGTTTAATTTTTTTTTTTTTTTTTTAGTTTTGGATATAATTTTAGTAGTGTTAAAATAGGATCTTTAATTTTTTTAGATATAGTTTACTAGCTTACTTGTTTTTTCCCTTTTATTAGGATAAATATAATTCACCTTGAAATTAAATTCTCTAATTCATCTAAGTTAAATTTTAAGGATCGCGAAATTAATTTAGTCCTTGTAGTTCGAATCTTAAAATACTAAATTTTTCGAATTAGTTTTACTTGCTTTCTTTGTTTATTTTTTTCCCAGAAAATTGGAGATTCGAAAAGCTCGTTGGAATTCAGAAATTTCCAAAACTCGAAGAATTAGTTTTACTTGCTCTCTTTGTTTAAGGATGCCGCTGAATTCTGTTCCGCTTGTAGTAGGTGTCAACATTTAAGAAAGATCACTAGAAGAAATATGATGCCAATGAGTCCAATCCTTGTCATTGAGATTTTTGATGTTTGGGGAATAGATTTTATGAGCCCCTTTCCTAATTCGTTTGGTAATCTCTACATTCTCTTAGCGGTTGATTACGTGTCTAAGTGGGTCAAAGCCATACCAACTAAGACTAATGATACCAAGGTTGTCCTTAAATTCTTAAAAGAGAATATCTTTTCTCGATTTGGCACACCTAGATCTATCATTAGTGACCAAGGCAAGCACTTTAAAAATCATCAATTTGAATCTCTCTTGAAAAAGTATTCCATCACTCATAAATTGGCTACCCCTTATCATCATCAGACTAGTGGTCAAGTTGAAGTCTCTAATAGGCAAATCAAGCAAATTTTAGAAAAATTTGTCAACTCGAATAGGAAAGATTGGTCCATTAAGTTGATAGATGCATTATGGGCCTATCAGACTGCTTTTAAGACGACCTTGGGTATGTCTCCCTATAGACTGGTGTTTGGTAAAACGTGTCATCTCCTTGTTGAACTTGAACATTGGGCCATGTGGGCCATTAGAGAGTTAAACTTTGATTTATCCACTGTTGGTAGTCATCGGAAGTTGCAATTGTCTGAGTTAGAGGAAATGAGGAATGATGCCTATGAAAATGCTAAAATCTATAAAGAAAGAACTAAAGTGTTTCATGATAAATCCATCTTGAGAAAATCATTTTTTCCAGGTCAAAAAGTACTTTTATATAATTCTAGGCTACATCTCTTTCCTGGAAAGTTGAGATCTAGGTGGGAAGGACCATACATTGTTAAAACAGTTTTTCCTCACGGTGCTATTGAAATTGAAAATCCTAAAAATGGTGACATATTTAAAGTCAATGGACAAAGGCTCAAAACATTTTTAGAATTGCCAGTTGATCTCGAAGAAGAGGTCATCCACCTTGTCGATATCTGAATAAAGTAAGTTTTCATAATAAACTAGTTTTGCTTCCCCATCATCCCATGTCAGATATTATCTCTTCATGTTATTTTATCATATCTCTCTCATTTG
Organism: Oenanthe sinensis; assembly: GCA_028671895.1. Taxonomy (NCBI): domain Eukaryota; kingdom Viridiplantae; phylum Streptophyta; class Magnoliopsida; order Apiales; family Apiaceae; genus Oenanthe; species Oenanthe sinensis. Next base: position 3,902,575 of record CM053809.1, on the reverse strand, counting down.
TATACATTGAGGACAATGCATGATTTAGGTATGGGGGAGGGTGCTAGTAATGTTAAAATTTAAAAAAATACAAAAAAAATTGAAAATTGAAAATCCAAAAATAAAAATATTAGGTTGGGTTGTCCTATCCTCTATTTGAACTTTAGGACTAGTTGGTGTTAGAATTTTTTTAAAAATTATATATATAATGTCTTTTAGATAATTTAAACTTAGTCGAGTAAGGTTTTCTTTATAAAAGTTGTGTCAAACGATTTTTACACCAAATTTCAAGACGGCACATATGCACAAGACCTTTGTTGGAAAGATTGTATAGGGATGTTATTCGATACCTGAGAGAGAACCCACATATTAGAACAATGTCAAATCAAATTTTTACGAAAAATAAATATATAGCCAAAAGAAATAAAAGAAAAAAAATGAATAAACTACTTCAATACCCAATAGTCCTCAAAATAAATAGATGAGATGATGGGCACAAGTAGAATTGACTAGTCTTATTTTATGGTCTTTGTTACTCGAGTAATTAAGTCCGTTGGGGTATTTCAAAACCTAGTACCCTAAGACCAACTGGTTTGGGAGTCACTGACTCAAATCTCGCTACATGGGTAACATAGAAAGTCTAAGAAAACAGACACTATACAGTCGATGAAAAAAAAGCGAAAAAGAAAAAAGGCTATATTTATGAATTTGTGATATTTGGCTAGATACTTGTTTTAATAGAGATTGAGTCAGTTCAATATTGGTTGAAAAAGAGAAAATATTCTTATGCAGTTCATCTATCAGAGGCTTTAAATTCACTACACACCTTGAGATTTTTTGTAAACATTTAGATTCGACACTAATAGATTGTAGTTACCTACAATTCGGCTATTATTAGAAAAGTTTGTTAAGGCATGTATTTTCCTTATAAAATCTTTTTGTTAAAACCATTGAAAACTAGAGTGAAAATTAAGTCGGGACAATTACTGGAATTATTTCTCAGATTTTATGGGTATATCTTCTGTAAACCCTTAGGAGACAACACTCATCTTGTAGAGATCGTCTATGAGTTTGACGGGTTGGTAAATCTAAAAGGAGCATTAGACTTTTTTTAGTTTGCTTTTTAATTTTTGATTTTACTCGAGGATGAGCAAAAGATAGGTATGGGGGCATTTGATTAATGCATATTTTTGCATATTTTTATATATATTTATTGTTTTCCTTAGTATTTTTAATTAATTAATTTGATGCATTTTCATAATTTTATAGATATTTGATTAAATAAGAAGAAAATAAGAAAAAAGAAAGAAAATGGGAGAAAAGGGCAAGAAAAAAAAGAAGTAAAGTTTGAGCCAAGCCATCAAGCCATTTTCAAGCCATCAAGCTATACTTGGAGCCAAAGCAAAGGACAAGTGGATGGATAGAGATGAAGGGTTAGGATTTACCCAATACCCTAATTTTGTCATATAAATACTCCTCTTCTCTCATTGTATTCTCATCTTTAATTTACCCTAATTTTAGTAGTAACCTCTCTTTTAATTTTCTAGATCTAGTTTTTAGCTCTCTCAAATATTGTAAACACTTTTCATATTAATGCAAGTCTTTATTTTCTTTTATACTAGTCTTCATCTTCATCTTTTATAAGTTTTAGTTTCCTTTATACTAGTCTCCATCTTATGTTCTTTAAATTTATGGCTATGATATCTTTCTAAGTATCACAAGTTGTATACTTGGGAAATCAAAGGAGCCCTTTTAGATTAATATTCTAGATCTAGTTTACTTTATCTCTCTACTTTACTTCTTAGTTTTACTCTTTATTATCTTGTCATGAGCCTCTTTAAATCTCTATTTTAAATGTGGGTTTAATGATTTTAGATCTTTAACTTTGTTATTGTTGGTTCTTGATTCTAGATTGTAGATCTTAGTTTCTCTTTCTACTTGTATTTTATCTTCTTTCTTTTTAGATCTACTTTTCTTTTTTATATTTTGTAGTTGAGCCCCTGTTAGATTTCAATTCTATTAGTGAATTTGATTCACATAATATTTTGATCTACTTTTATTAGTTGGTATGTTGACTAGAGCTTATGGATCTAGTGTATTATGTTAGTTTGGTTTGAGATTACTTAAATGTCACTTTTAATATTAAACCCATTTTTAAAGTTCAATTTTATTTGTGGGTTTAATAATTTAAACTTAGGTTTCTCTCCATTAGTAGTTTAATATTATTATTTTTAGTTTCAGATATAATTTTAGTAGTGTTAAAATAGGATCTTTAATTTTTTTAGATATAGTTTACTAGCTTGTTTTTTTTTCCTTTTATTAGTATAAACAAAATTCACCTTGAAATTAAATTCTCTAATTCGCCTAAGTTAAATTTTAAGGATCGCGAAATTAATTTAGTCTTTGTGGTTCAAATCTTAAATTACTAAAACAAGATCGTGCACTTGCGATAATTTTAAAATTAGTATTTTTAGCACATCAAGTTTTTGAATTCGTTGCCGGGGACTATAATTATTTTTCTCACCATAATTTTTAATTTTTCGAATTAGTTTTACTTGCTCTCTTTGTTTGTTTTTTTTCCCAGAAAATTGGATATTTGAAAAACTCGTTGGAACGCAGAAATTTCCAAAACTCGAAAAAATTTTCGGAAAGCATTTTTCGGTAACCCATATCTCCCTATTTTCGTCTTTTAATCACTTAGTTATTAAAAAAAATCAAAAAAATATTTAAAAATCCAAAAAAACTAGTTGGTTAAATACATAATTGTTGCATCATGCATTAATCACTTAGGAGCACATCATTTAGATTTAAATTCTTGTATTTAATTTTTCATACCTTGTAAATTGTGGTGATTGCTGGAGTAATGAGGTTCGTTAAATTTCTTCTTTTCTTTAGATTAGGACACGTAGTTTAAGCATCCATAATTGTTTATCATTTTTTTAACTCGTTGTGTGTTGCATCATTTAAATAAATTTTAAGGGAAAAACCCAATCACAAGATAAGGGGAGAGAATTCATCAATCTTTCCTTAGCCCACAACAATTAATCTCTCATCTTGCATACCCAAGCCTTTTTAATAAAATTAATTAAACGTTAGCCCTAGGATTTCACGCTCAAATAGGAAGAGAACCTAAAATGAACAAATCTCGAAGTATTCATTCGTTGGTGTCTAGGCTAGCGAAAGCTTATCTGGCCATTTGGATTGGTGTCTTAGGAAAGTGTTTAGCCTCTTGGCAATGCTTGCACCGACCTGGCCAATCAGGACGAATACTTTTAGTGTTGTGAGGTTTAGTATTATCTTGTTGTTAGGAGAAAGGTGTAGTTAATTTTAGGGAACCCTAGATTTAGAATTTTTTTTCTTTCGATTTTCCATATTTTCTTTTGAGTGTTTAAATTTTAGGGAACGAATCATCTAGATTAGTAAGACCGATTGAGTTGTCTTCTTCTTCTTCTTTAGATTCTGAACCCGTAGAAGTTAGTAAAACCGTAGTAAAAATGATTGTTTCTCTTAGAGACCGTTGTTACCCTGCCCGTTCTGCCCAACCCTCGTGTATTACCTTACCACCGATTAATGGTAATAATTTCGAGATTAAGTCTCACCACATTAGCATGTTACCAAAGTTTACCGGGAGTGAGGGTGAGGATCCATATCTTTGTATTCACGAATTCGAGGAGGTTTGTTCCTTACAAAAATTCCAACAATTAACTGAGGACTCCATTAAGCTTATACTAATCAACTTCGCTTTAAAAGAAAATGCTAAAAAATGGTTGTATAGTCTACCGGTCAACTCTATTTCAACGTGGAAGGGATTTGTGGTAATTTTTTTTTAAAAATATTTTCCAAATCACAAGACCATAAAAATCACAAATGAGATAAACCAATTTCATCAAAAAGAAAATGAGTCGTTTTGGAAATATTTTGACCATTTTAAAAATCTTCTGTCTCAATGTCCCCACCACGGAATAGAGAAATGGAGACTCTGTAAGATTATTTACGAAGTCTTAGATAGTCCCGACTACTGCCTTGTTAGAGTCTATGTGTCAAGGTAAATTCACTACACCATAAATGGCCTGTAGTAACCTTTTCTTCAAGGCGTTGCTACTATTATGTTGCCATAACTCTCATACATTGGCCTACCATTACATTACTGGGTAGGTGTTGCCTTAGATGGTAACATGGTGTTGCCATACCATAAAAATGTATTTTTTAGCAACATTTTTTGCTTGATGTTGCCATAGATAAGCTAAAATGAATAAACCTACCATTACATTGCTGGTTAGGTGTTGCCTCAGATAGGAATAAGGTGTTGCCATAGATAAAATAAAATGAATAAAACTTTATTTTTAATGAAAAATTGATGTGAATAATTCTTTTACATTTTTTTTTGAAAATGTGAAAAATTAATGTTAATAATTCTTTTACATGAGAACAAATTAATTTTGAGTAAAATTATTAATATATCACATTTAAAAATGAATTTAATATTTTTATTTAAAAAAATTAAAATTTAATTATGAGATTAAAATCCATCAAAATATATGAAAAAAATATATATGTCAATTACATAAATAGAGAGAATCCTTTAATTCAAATATCACATTTTTATTTCACATATTTTAACATCATATTTTATGCATAAAGAATTTAAATTTAAATACTACATTATATATATTTATAATATTTTATTTATTTTACCATACTAATTTTTTTTTATTTCATGTCATCAGTGTAATATAAAATTAAATATTATAATTACATTGAAAAATTATTTTACTAATATGATACTACTTTTTCTATATTTTAAATTTAAAATCTGTTATTTTAATTTTATAGGATTTGAATATAAATAATTGTCATGCATATTTTTAAAAATAAAATATTTATTAATTCATTTAATATGTGTGTTTTGTCATTGTTATTATTTTGAGAAGTAAAAGAAAATGTTAGATTTTAAACCAAATAAATGAAAAACCATTAAATATAATGCCTAAAAGTATCATATATTCAAATATTTAAAGTGGCATTAAAATATTAGAATTCCAAAACCATCAATTCTTTATTAAAATTTAATATTTAGTAGTTATAAAAATAAAATTATTTTTTATATATATCATTTTCGGGGTTTTTTGCATATTTATTCTTTTTTTAATACCGGAGAATTGAGTACATGTGAAGGTAATTAGCAGTCACTTTCATTTTATTTTAATTTTTATCTTCTTGATAAACAAATTTGCTTTTTTGTTAACATACGGTGATAAAAAATGGTTGTGCTTGAACTCTATCATGTGTGCAACTCAAACAATCAGAACCGAAGCCTTTGCTACAACACTCTTTGCTTTGGTTAAAGTGGAACTATCCCACTCTCTCACTCAAGAGAAATCACTCTCATATGCAATCGAGGGCTCAATACAGTTCAATCAAGGGATTCAGTTAGGGTTTCGTCAGCAGATAAAAGGGGTTTGACTCACTCTCTCTCACAGACAACTGTTTTTAAGGTATTACCCATCTCTTAAGTTTATGGGTTTGAGTGGGGAGGGGTTTTTCATGTTCGATTTAAAGGTTTATGTTTAATTTATGTTCGATCTGGGGGTTTTTGTTTGATTTATGTTCGATTTGGGGGGTTTTGCATGTTTGATTTGGGGGTTTTGCATCTTCTATATTTGATTTGGGGGATTTATGTGTAGTTTATGTTCAATTTGTTTGTTTATGTTCGATTTACACATGTTTTGCATGTTATATGTTTAATGTATTTTGGGGATTTGTTTGTTTATGTTCGATTTACACCTGTTTTGTATCTTTTATGTTATATGTTTTGCACGTTGGTCCCTGTATAAGCTTCCTCCTGGTGTTACTAGTAAGTCATGGTCCAACCTAATTAAGTTGAGTTTTTAACTAGCTAATAATTTTAAACTTAATAAATTTAGGAATCCTGCTTAATAATTAGTATATATAAGTGATATATAAATTAGTATAAAAGTAATGTAACATATAGGACACTATCTTTTATGCTAATATTATTATAATTCACAATTGTATTTGGATAGGCCTTCCAAAGTACCAACCTATTTCTGACGATGACAAAGTCATATCTGAGTTGTGTAGCTTTATTGGAACACTTAAGAGGTGTGTGCCACTTACTTATAAATCTTGGATTGGTGTTCCTGAAACATTGAAGAAAACCATTTGGAATTATGTGAAGGTAACCTATATATTAACTATAATTTAGCTGAATATTTACTTGAAAAGGTATTATTGGTCAATCAGTAGTATGATTTTTTTATGTTTGATTTTTATTCAAGCAACGGTATATTATTCCTGATGAATGTGAAAAGTGGGTGATGAAGTCAATAAATGATTGTTGGAAGGGGTATAAGAGTACCATTAAAAGGAAATATTATAATGCTTTTGACACTGATGAAGAAAGGCTAGAAAACCGGCCGGATGAAGTTCCACTTGAGCACTTTAAGTTGCTCTTGAAGTACTGGGCAGATGGAGAGGTTCAGGTATATAATTTATTTCGCGGGAGTTTGTCTTGTATTCTATGTATTCGATTTCAAATTCTATGTACTGGGCACTTTAAGTTGCTCTATTTTTTGTGTTTTTTTGTAAAGAAAGGCCAAGACAAATTCTGAAAGTCGTAAGTCTTATACAGACACGCACACTACTGGTCCAAAATCTTTTGCCCAACTTCGTAACAAGAAGGTATTTGAATTTTCGTTTAGTAATTAATTATTGCTGATTAAAAGGAGAACTCTGTATTGCTGATTAATATATATGTATATAGAACATAGAAGTCATAACTTTTAATTTAGGTTATGTACTGAGACGCTTCGAGTTTGGAAACATAAATATCGTAATTAATTGATTGTTTTTATTTGTAATGATAAATAATTATTAAACATATGGATGCTGGACTTAATTGCATATCTTAATTGTTTTGGCACATCAAACTTGTATCAGCCCACATCATCCAATGGAGCATTTTTTATTTCTACTCGTAAGCGAACAGATGGACGTGAGTATAAGTTTGATCCTGCAATAATGAAGGAAAAACTTGTGAGTATTTATTTTTTAGTTAATCACATGTCAAGCAATTTCACATTTCCTTCAACTGATATTAATTATTATATTTTACTGTGGCTTTATTTTGCAGGAAGAGATTGAAAAAGCAATCTGTGAACCGGAAGGAAGTGTCAATGTTCAGGAGCTTATTTCTGGTGCTAAGAAAAATGGTCCTGCTTGGCTTGTAGGGAGGCACACAAAGTCTGGAAAATGCTCAACCAATGCTCCAACAGATAGTTACATTCAAGAATTGACAAGCAAGATAAGAGGAAATCTTATCGACGAAGTTGAAGCAAAGATGAACAAAAAAGTCCAAGATGAAGTAGACGAGAAGGTAAATCAAAAGGTCCAGGAGAACTTACTTTGGGTGTTAAAAAAGTTAGGCGAAGATAACCCCGACATGAAAATCAATTTAGGTGATCTTTGTACTACCATATCCAGTGACAATGAACATGATACTCCAACGACCGGAGGTGCTAGCTCTTAGTTATGTCTTATTTATGATATTAGTACATCACTACATCTACAATGTGATGTGTGATCTTTTGTTCTAGCTAGTTTAAGGTGGTTGATTGATCTCTTTAATACTTTATGTTTACTTTCTTCTATATTGAATTGCGGTGAATGTTTGAAGTTAGTGGCAATGGAATTAAAAGAACAGGTTCTGTACTTATGTGTTTGGTTTGTTTTGTTGGGAAAGCATTTTATAAATAACACATTTTCATTTACAATAGAAAAGTGTTGCCTTAGCTATAATAAAATGTTGCAAATGTATCTTAAAAGTCAGCTGTAACAGTTAAAAAAACGTTGCCATAGCCAAATAAAGCGTTGCCATTAAAGTGGGGCCCACCTTCTGGGGTCCACCTCATCGGGTCCACCTCATCAGGGCCCACATTGTGGGACCCACCTGGGTGGGACATTTATTTTACAGAAAATAATTCTCTACAGCAACACAAATAAGATGTTGCTATAGAGTACAAAAACGTTGTCGTAGGGGTCTATAGCAACAAGATTTAGCATGTTGCTTTAGGTTACACTAACGTTGCCTTAGATACCTATAGCCACGACAAAATATCTAACCCCAACAAAGTGTTGCCATAGCATGAATTTGGGCCTACGACAACCTTTTTGGGGCCTGCAGTTACATTTTGTAGGGGTTGCCTAAAGCCATCTATGGTGTAGTGATTCATGAAAAAAGATGAGGATCAGGGTTGAGAATTTTTTAGGAACTAGCAGAAAAGACAATGTTATGGGAGTCCACTAGGGAGCCTGTTAAATCTAATGAGTCACTTAGTTCATCATCTAGGGGTTTGCATTCTGTTGGTAACTCAATTGCAACCGAAGCTAAGTTAGTTACTCTGACTAGAAGACTCGAAGCTTTAAAAACCATCGGATCTCCCTCACAAGTGTCTATGTGTGTGAACTATAATTCTCCGAATCAAGCACTACAAAATTTTCAAGAGTTGGAGCAAGTGAATGCTATGTTCCAACCAAGACCTAGAAATGACCCGTTTTCACAAACTTACATCCCTTGGTGGAGAAATCACCCGAACTTTTCATGGAACCAAGGTCAAAACTATCAACCGTCTTAACCCAACTTTCAAAAGCTCAATTCTAACTCTTACACAAATAAAGTCTTGGTCCTTATCCAAACTCAACTCAAACACATTTGAACCCATCCAGTTTTAATGATTCGGATAAGAGACTTAGTTCCTTAGAGAAGAGTATTGAGGCATTGTTGAAATCACAAACAAATTAAACTCAGTCCCAACAAACTTTCATGCAAACCATGACCCAAAATAGGCAAATCTTAAATTCTAATTCTCAAGCCATCTCTAATTTAGAGGTTCAAATGAGTCAGTTAGCTAGTACGATTTGTGAGCGGGAGAAGAACCAGTTTCCTAGTCAACCCGAGGTGAATCCTAAGTTTCCCATGAACCAAAGACCTCATGACAATGTGAATGCAGTTATTTCCTTAAGGTCTGGAAAATAAGTTAATAACCAAGTGGGTGATAAGTCTCGTGAGGATGAGGAATCGACTCCTAAACCAAGTCATCCTTTTCCGGATCCAAGTGGAGAGAAATCCGAGAATTCGAAAAGTCAAGGATCCACAAGTGAACCGATCAATAAACCTTCTTCTGAAGAACCAAGTGAAAGAGTCTATAAACCCAAAGACCCTTATCCCCAAAGACTCATTTCATCTAAGCAAACGGACCAATTAGACAAGATTTTGAAAGTCTTTAAGCAAGTCAAGATAAACATTCCTGACACTCTTAAATATGCCTAATATTATTATAACTGAACAAGATAACTTTTTTTCATCTTGGTTATTCCTCATTTTTGTTTCAAAATTATATATTATCCCTTAATCAACTCCAAACAAAATTTCTAATTCAATTTTAAATACAATACAGTATTATACAAACTCTTTTACTTAAATTAAAAATAAATACATAAAATTAAATACACTCTTATACGTACTCCTTTTATTAGAATACACCCTTATACAAACTCTTTTAATTAAATTAAATTAAATATAAAAAATAAAATAAAAGTATAATATACTATTATACAATATTTAAAATAGATATATTATACATACAACTTTATCACCGATATTCCTACTTTTATACAACTGCTCATAGATAATATTATATTATATTATATCTAAATTATATTCTATATTTTCTACTTTGTGAATCATACATACCCTATAATTTTTATTTAATATAATTGTACTTACATTCAACTTAATTTCATCACCATTCAAACTGTACTTTATTATATGTGAGTGATCTTGCAGAATATGATATTCATATATATATATATATATATATATAGGGTGTTACTCCAATAGAAATTAAATTTGACTAGAAAATAGAAACTAACTTTATTCCTCCGTTTTTAATTCTATTTTCCCGTCAATTGGCAATTTTTTTTCAAATCTAACTTCACCACATTTTTCTCCATCTCCCAACGATCAATTTGCATACCATATGTGCTATATTCCAGCGACTTCAAAATTAATCACAAATTTATATTATATATGTTACCAGAAAAAATACAATCACTAATTTATATTAGATAAATCACTAATTTGTACTATACAAATCACTAATTTGTATTATAAGAATCACCAAAATCACCTGTTTTGTTAAATAAATATATATGAAGATCGCCGGAAAAATGGAAGTCGCCGGAATATAGCATATATGGTATGCAAACTGATCGTTGGGAGATAAGAAAAAATGTGGTGAAGTTAGATTTAAAAAAAGATTCACCAATTGGCGGGAAAATTCAAATTAAAAACGGAGGGGATTGGATGATATTGTGTATGAGAGGGTGTATTTTAATTGTGTGAGGTGCCCTCTAGTGGCTTTTACATTAGATTAAATATGTGGTTTAGATTAGTTTCTAGTTTCTACATTTTGACTTGGTTTTTATTTGAGCATTTGTCTATATATATATATATATATATATATAAATATATATATATTATTTGAGCATTTGTCTATATATATATATATATATATATATATATATATATATATATATATATATAAATCTTAATCCAATGATAGTACTCGTAAAATAAAATATTTGCAGAAAGCTTATTAACAACAAATTTCGAACGTTGCAATCAAATTAAGTGTCTCATTGCCGTCACAATTGTTTTATTAGCAAACTAATATATCATATATGAAGCGATAATGAGAAAATAATCACTTCATACGTTTAAATCTAAAGCATAAACTTACATCTTATGATTAAATCTAAGAAAATAAGATTCAGAATAGTGTTAGCGATTGCTTATAATAATTGACATGCAGTAGTAATCTTGAATGGTCTTGAGCAAAAATAACATAAAAGTTCTTTCGATTCTGAAAATCATTACAAAAATAAAATAATTAATCACACGCATGACTCTAGTCTAGCAACTCTATTCATCTGCTCTACGAACCCTAACAGCCTATTACTGCAAAAGTGCAAAGTTAAAATCTTCAAGTCCATCATATTGAGTTATAAAGGGGTGTTTCAATAGCTCATCGGCAGTCCATCCCCCCTCCTTACTCCTTACCATACACCTCCTTATGAAATCTTTTGCATAGTCAGACCCGAACTGATCATCCGGCAATGTCTCCACCCATTCTTGCGAATTAGCCTTGCACCGAATCAAATCAATCACAACCTGTCGAAGATTGTTCCACCACTCGTACTTGCCAACAAGCATCTGAGCCACTATACACCCAACAGACCTTATATCAATTGCTACATCCTCGTGGGCAACCCTAAAGAAAGTTTCTAGTCCCTTAATGCGATTACCTATCTTATTACAACCTTTAATATTAGCTGATCCAAAATCGGCTAATTTCAGAGAATACTCGAGTGTTCCGTCTCTCTTTTTTGAAACAAACACAAGAATGTTATCGAGTTTCAAATCACCGTGAACATAACCCTTTTGATGCATATGACCAAGACCTTTGAGCAACATGCAAGTATACTTACTTGCTTCCCATTCTTGAATCCGATCCCCGGATTTCTTCATAAGGTCAACTAAAGTACCTCCATCTGCATACTCTAGCAACAAGTTGTAAACTAGTTTGCCATTCTCAAAACTAAAACCGCCTCCGAAACACTGAACAATTTGCGGACAGCCCTTAAGATCGTGTAGTATAATCTTCTCAAGTTGAAGACGAGATGAATGCTTTGCAGCGGCTGATTTCAAGACCATTAAGGGAGGCATGGAGGAGGATAAAAGTGGCCCTGTTTCTGCTAAGTAAACCGTCCCCCCGTACCCTTTCCCATTATACTTGTGTTTTGTCACCTTGGAAGAAATATCGAGAATCATTGTTTTGTTTTGTTTTGTTTTATTTGATTTGTTTAGTTTTGTTTTATGTAGAATTGAGAAAACGGGATGATATATATAGGATTATAGACATAATATTTTAGAGTTCTAATATGAATAAGAAATAGTTTCCCCATCTAATTAGACCGTAAACAATACGATTTTTTTTTATTGTTAAAACACACTGACGAGTTTCATTTTCGAATAAGTCTTTGTATCTATACTATATTAAATCTTAACCGTATAAATTTTAATAAAATTTTATTGTTCAAACTCTAAATATAATTTTCCATTAAACTATTCATAATATTTATTATTTAGTCAAACTCTAAATATAATTTTTTTAAATTTTAATTAGAATACACTCACATACAAACTTTTATATCACTAATACAATTTTTAATTAAATTTAAACTTAAATGTAGCTTTATATATTTATACTATATTATTATAACTAAACAAGATAATTTTTTTCATCTTGGTTATCCCCCATTTTTGTTAAAAATTTTATTTAATATAATTGTACTTACATTCAACTCAATTTCATCATTATTCAAACTCTATTATTTATTTAAAAATAAAATATCACATTAAATAAAATATTTAAATAATATAAAATAATTAATATATAATTTATTAATATCACCCTACCTTGCATGAGTTATATATAAGATAGTATTCTTTTATACTAATTGTTTTGCCACCGGTGAGTAATTAAGTCAAACTAAGAAAATTTTTATAATTACTTTTTACAATTTTTTACGTCAAACTAAAATTTAATAATATTCTTATTTCGGAAAAAAATTGAAAAAAAATATTAATTCCAATTATTTGGTGAAAGCACGTACAAAAAGTCCACGACATATATAAAAGAGTAATGAATATATTTATAGTTGGTACAATTATAATATATATTTAATTATAAATATATTTAATATTTATAATATTTTTTATATTAATATAAAATTTTATATATTTTTTTCCTCCAATAATTAACACATTTCGAATTACTAAAATATAGGTTTGTATATATTATTTTAATATAATATATATAATTTCTACTCCCAATATACCTTATATCAATTGCTACATCCTCGTGGGCAACCCTTAGCAAAGTTTTTACTCCCTTATCAATTGCTACATCCTCGTGGGCAACCCTTAGCAAAGTTTCTACTCCCTTAATGCAATTATCTTGCTTATTACCACCTTTAATATTAGCAGATCCAAAATCCGCTAATTTCACAGAATACTCAAGTGACCCTTCTCTCTGTTTTGTAACAAAAACAAGAATATTATCGAGTTTCAAATTACCGTGAAAATAACCCTTTTGATGCATATGACCAAGACCTTTGAGCAACATGCAAGTATACTTGCTTCCCATTCTTGAATCTGATCCCCGGATTTCTTCATAAGGTCAACCAAAGTTCCTCCATCTGCATACTCTAGCAATAAGTTGTAAATTAGTTTGCCATTCTTAAAACTAAAACCGTCTCCGAAACACTGAACAATTTGCCGACAGCCCTTAAGATCATATAGTCACTACAAGAAAAACGCAAAGAGACAACGCTCATCCGACAATGCTTGGACGAAAAAGTGTTGCCAAGAATTAACAGTCTATTTACTACAAGGGTTTAAAAAACTATTGTGCAAAAAATTTGGTCATACAAGTGTTTAAAAATGTGGCGTTGTAGCAATGAGTAAGTTTATACAACGGTTAAATGTCCATTGTTTTATTATAATTCACACAACACAAATATGAACCATTATTTGAACCAAGTGAATTATACAAGTGTTTAAGTGGTGTTATCTGATCTCTAGTTACACTTGTGTTTTGTAATTTAAAATCGATTGTCCAATTTATAGTATTTGAAAATGAGACTATAAAGTATAAACGGGTAATACCTCTTCATTTCAATGTATGATTTTAAATTTTTTAATAAAAAATTAAAATTTAAAACATGTACATCATATTTATAGTGTCATGTAGCTAAATTACAAGAGCGAAACAAATATGTAAGAACATTGTTATAATTATAATTATTAATATAGATATATTTTTAATAAAAATAAATAAAATTTAAAAAATTCACTCATTTTACAAAAATTAAATAAATTAAGAGAAATTTAAAAGTTTATATTATGGATACGTACAAACATACATTTTTTGTTAGTAATAAGTGACCAGTTTTATAGTTTGAACATGAATACGAGTATGCATTTTATATGTACAAGTTGTTATCTAGATAGTAAGTTTGTGATAAATCTATAATTATCTCATTATTAAATTAAAATTATATTTTATGATAATCCAACCGTTTAAGATCTTTCGGTTTTAGTGATGTATACAAAAAATTAAAATTAAAATTTTATTTTGTGTTGTCTTTCAATAGAAGTATTAAAAATGATCTATAATTTTTTTCCGTCTTATTGTAAAAAGGTAATTTTTGTCAACAGACAACACTCTTTTAACGATTGTGTTGTATGAGTTAAAATAAGACATCGGTGTTCTACCGAAGACCATTGTGAAATAAATATTGTATGAAATGACATGACACAATGCTTTGAAAAAAAACCATTGTATGAGATTAATGTAGACAACATTTTTGAATGTAAAAATTGTTGTAAAAACTGTCGTAAAAACCCTTTCCCATTATACTTGTGTTTTGTCACCTTGGAAGAAATATCGACAATCATTGTTTTGTTTTGTTTGGTTTTATTTGATTTATTTAGTTTTGTTTTATGTAGAATTGAGAAAAGGGGATGATATATATAGGATTATAGACTTACTCCCTCTGTCCCATTCAATTCTATACACTTTCCTTTTTTGGATGTCCCTCTCATTTGTATACATTCCAAAAATAGTAAAGTTTTAATAATAAAAAATACTATTACACCCAATAACTTTCCTCCACTATCTCAAATTCATAATATAAAAATACTATTACACCCACTACTTTCCTCCACTATCTCAAATTTATTATTAAATATTAATAGGTCTCACCACTTTACTCACTTTTCATCTAACCTTACTCATTTTATAATGGATGTCTTGGTCTCCGTGCCCATGAGAAGTGTATACTTCTCAATGGGACGGAGGGAGTAATATTTTAGAGTCCTAATATGAATAAGAAATAGTTTCCTCTTCTAATTAGACCTTAAACATATCGACTTTTTTTTTATTGTTAAAACACACCGACGAGCTTCATTTTCGAGTAAGTCTCTGTATCTATACTATATTAAATCTTAACCGTACAAATTTTAATAAAATTTTATCGTGGCCGCTCAAACTCTAAATATAAATTTTCATTAAACTATCCATAATATTTATTATTTTGTCAAACTCTAAATATAATTTTTATTTAAATTTTAATTAGAATACACTCACGTACAAACTATTATATCTCTAATACAATTTTTAATTAAATTTAAACTTAAATACAACTTTATATATTTATACTATATTATTATAAATAAACAAGATAATTTTTCCAGCTTGGTTATCCCTCATTTTTGTTCAAAATTTATATTGTCTCTTACTCAACTCCAAACACAATTTTTAATTAAATTTTAATTTATAATTAAATTAATTACAACACATTATTAAAGAAATTTTTTTATTTAAATTTAAATAAATAAAATTAACTCTTATACAAACTCATTTTATTAGAATACACCCTTATACAAAATCTTTTAATTAATTTAAATTATATATAAAAAATAAAATAAAAGTATACTATATTATTTTACAATATTTAAAATAGATATATCATACATACAATTTTATCACCAATAGTCTTAGTTTTATACAACTGCTCACAGATAACATTATATTATATCTAAATTATATTCTATATTTTCTATTTTGTGAATCCTACTTACCCTATAAATTTTATTTAATATAATTGTACTTATATTCAACTCAATTTCATCATCATTTAAACTCTACTTTATTATTAATGCTATAAAAAATTTTCTTGGACTAAAATGATCAGACAATCCTGTCTACTAATCGATCTGCTAAGAAAATAATTAATAGAAGCTCCAAAAGCATAATAAGTGTGAGTAATCTTGCAGTATATGATATTCATATATATATAATATTATCAAACTGATATATGAAGCGACAGTGAGAAAATAATAACGTCTTATGTTTAAATCTGATTGATCTTGCACAACATGATATTCATATATATATATATATATATATATATATATATATATATATATATATATATATATATATATATATATATATATATATTAGCAAACTGATATATGAAGCGACAATGAGAATATAATCACGTCTTATGTTTAAATCTAAGCATAAATTTATATCTTATGATTAAATCTAAGAAAGTAATTGTTCTCCCACCGGTGAGTAATTAAGTCAAACTAAGAAAAATTTTATAATTATTTTTTACAATTTTTTACTTCAAACTAAATTTTTATAGTATTTTTATTTCGGACACAAATTGAAAAAAATATTAATTCCAATTATTTGGTGAAAGCACCATACAAAAAGTCAACGGCCTATATAAAAGAGTAATAAATATATTTATAGTTGGTACAATTATAATATATATTTAATTGTAAATATATTTAATATTTATAATATTTTTTATATTAATATAAATTGTTATATATTTTTTTCCTCCAATAATTAATACACAATTCGAATTACTAAAATATAGGTTTGTATATATTACTTTAGTATAATATATATAATTTAAAATGTTAAAACCCAATGCGCAGGCCATAGCTAATTTTCTCTTTTTCCTCAGTGGTTGCTCCATTGATTCATCTTCCTTATTCCATTCTATTTCCATTTGCCTTGCTATTTCCTCATTTTCCTTTTCTCTCCTTGGAGCATCTGACAATCCTATAAAAATAGCTCCCTGAAGAAGCTTCTGGCCAACTCGCTCTTTCCTTTCCTTTTCTTCTTCAATCATTATGGCTTTGCCCTTTTTCTTCTCTTCATGGGCTTCAAAATCAATTGATAGAAAGGCTTCAGCATTTGAGTTGCTTTCTTTGGCAGCCTTTTGTGCATCTTCATTTATTTTTCTTGTTTGAGCAATGAACTCATTCAAGTCTCCTCTTTCTACTGCCTTTGTCACCAACTCTGTGCTTCTCTTCAAATCTTCAACTTTTTTCCTTTCTCTCTCAATCATTGATTGAGTTTCTCTTTCCCTAGAAATCCTTCTAGCTTCTAGATCAGTTTCAAAATTTTTGAATTCTTCATTTTTCTATTCTAAGTCATCTTTGGGAGAATTAAATGACTTAGATCTTTTTGAAGACTGATTATCCCTGTTACTTCTGTATTTGAATCTTTTTGTTGCAGAACCACCAATGACACTTGTTTTGTCCATACCAGAGCCACCAACACCACCACTACCACTGCCTTTGTCATCACCATTATCACCATCATCCTTCTTCTTTGTATTTTCCCCCTTTTTGTTATCATCAATTGGAGGGGGTGGTGGCATTCTGTCAAGAAACTTTTGAAGAATAGAGGCATGAAGACTTTGACCTGCAATAATAACATCCATTTTCTTCTCTAGAGAGCCCACTCTAGTTTTCAAAGCTGCAAAGTTCTTTGATTCCTTGAAGAGCTTATCTTTGATGTGATTCATGGTGTTGAATGGTAGCTTTTCATCCAATCCCTTGTCCAAAGCATCCTTGTTGGTAGAGATAGAGTCCTTGATAATCTCTAGTTCCCTCTTCACTCCAGTTATTGTCATCTTTTGAATTTTCAGTGATTCTCTCATACAGTGAGCAATTCTCCTTTGAGTAGGATCTTCAATTTCTCCTTCTACCATTGCCCTTCTATATTGAGAGAGAACTTCAGTTTCAGCAGCTTCTAAGGAACCATCAATTGTGCTTATCCATGGCTCCTCATCAGAATCTTCTTCTAGCTCTTTAGGTGCCATATAACATATATTTGTTGTATTGACAATACTTTCCTTCAGATTCCTTGTCCTTTGTATGTATGATCAATTCCCAAGAGTTATTCTGCATCCCTGTTACT
Organism: Oenanthe sinensis; assembly: GCA_028671895.1. Classification (NCBI taxonomy): domain Eukaryota; kingdom Viridiplantae; phylum Streptophyta; class Magnoliopsida; order Apiales; family Apiaceae; genus Oenanthe; species Oenanthe sinensis. The sequence goes on along the minus strand of CM053809.1, from coordinate 3,884,663 downwards.
TGAAGTAACCAACCCCTGATATTGTGGATTAAGATGGATGAAGTTCTGTGGATCCAATTCACCGGCATCAATCTCCTCTTCAATGTCCTTAGCAACTCCACTCCCACTAGCTTCTGCATTTGATACTCCTCCTAGCTCCTTGACTCCCACTTCTTCTGTCATTAATTCATTTTCCAATTCATGTGCAAATAGAAGAATTGTTTTATCTCTCTCAATCATCTCTCTATTTTGCATCAGGATCTCATCCTAGAATCTCACCTCTCCCTCACTCATTTTCTGTGCACCTTCTAAGGTAGGGCTCTCAAGTGTTTCACTCTCATTCCTGGAAGAATTAGGAATGTCATTACTCACTCCCTCTCCTTTTGCCAGGCTGCAATCATGCCTCTTACTCATCTCACTCATTCCTAAGAGTGTTTGTGCAACATCAATTGATTGAGCATCAATTGATGTAAAGATATTAACAGTTGAGGTGTTTGGGATATCCATCGATTGATGCATACCCATCTATTGATCTTGATTATCGATCGATGGCTTATTAATCGATAGTTGAATATCAATTGATGAAGAAATATCAATTGATGAAGTAGAAACAGTTGAGGAAATTATTTAAGAAGAGATATTTTTAATAATATGAGAAATGGAATCCTGAATATCCTGTGAAGAAGATTCGGGAGAGAGTGTTGGCTTCTCCTTGAAGAATAAAGAAGGAGAATCTGAAATTGTTTGATAATCTATCAAAACATTTTCTGAAGAAATTTGTTGGGATGGAGAAGTAAGAATGAAAGGGATTGGAATTGAGAGAGAATGGGGTTGCATCTCATCATTTATATGAGATACATCAATCTGACTTTGAGAAGGCTCCACCACAGTGTCATGTCATTTTGCAGTGTGTGATTCCCCATGTGCAAAGGTGACTTTCTTCTTTCTCCTTTCATATGGTGTTACTGTTTTGGCCTGTGTGTCCCCAACTTGGTTATGTGCCCCTGGTTGTGAGCTATTTTCAATATTGTCATCCTTTTGGGAGGATGGCAATAGGGATATGGTATTTTCCATATTAACATCCACAGTCTTTTGGGAGACTGTGGAGTGGCTTTGCTGAGCTTGTACACCCTCACTCTCCTTATCTTTCTGGGTTCTTTGATGTTCCCCAATTCCCTCACCACCTACATCTCCTTCTAGTCTATCTATCAAAACAGTTGATTTCCTTTTCTTTGTTTTTACAACAGCAGGTTTTTGAGAACCTCTTGAGGTTGGTTTCTTAGATTTGGATTTTGAGATTAGTTGTGTGGCTTGGGTAGGAGGGTTGGGGTCATTACTATCACCATCCATAGTAACAGAAGGCAAAGAAGATTTAGGTAAAAAAGAAGTTAGGGATGAGATAAATACCTGAACAAAAGGTGGGTAAATCAATTCCACATTACTGTGAAGATTGATTCTTACCAAGTCTTTGGAGACCCTTTTGTTTTGAGTCCAACACTCAAGGGTTTTAGTTTCCCTGCAAATCTCAATTTTTTTGACAAAGTGGTTAATAAAAATCATGATAAATCTAGCATAGTATATATGATTAGACCTATCATGCTTCTTTCCTAACTTAGAAGCAATTCCAGACAGCAATATAGAGGAAAAATCATGATACTCATCAAACAACATACTATATGCTATTTGTTGCATGCTTGAAGTTATGGCATCAAAATTAATAATTTTACCACTAAAACATTTTATTATTGCATCAAAGAAATAAGACCATTCTCTCCTAAGGTGTTTTCTAACTACTTGCCCTAAATTAATGTCAGGATTTGCATAATTAACAGCCCTAAGCATATTTTTAATATCTGATTCACTAGGCACATTATCAGTATTATTAACAGGCAAATCTAAACTTTGATCTAAAATTAAAGTAGTAAGAATATACTCTTGTCCTTTGCAGTTGAATTTGATGCTTGAGAAGTCATCAGCAACTTCTGTAGAGGTCCAAAATTCTTTCACCAAATTACAGATTATTGTTGGTGCTTCCTTTAGTGCTTTCTGTACCTTGCCACTTCCCAGGAATTGCATCAAATGATGAAATTCTTTTGGAGCTTCTTCAACCACAGTGCAGGTCACAAAATTATTCAATTCGTAGATGAACCCGGCTTGAGAGATTTTCTTGGATGAAGATGCCATTTCCTTATGTAGAGGATTAGAAGTACAAAAGCTTTGAAGATATTAAGAGAATTGAGTACTTAGAGAAGTAGGTATTGATTGAGTTCGTAGATTAAGAGAGAGAGAAAAAGATGTAGAGAAATTGTTAGTAAAATTGCAAGTAAGAATGAACAATGTTTTACTCTAACTATTTATATTTACTGATTTCTCAATCAATATCTTACTCAAAATAGAACTTAATCGACCGTTAAAAAAAATGAAAAGTAAAAATTACCAATTTTGGCAATTGACGGTTATACATACAGGAATGTATGTATTAATCAATTGATAAAATAAGTAATCAACGGCTAGATTTTTGTACAGATCGATTGATGACATGGACCCCTTTATATTCCAGGTCATCAATTGGTAAAGCTTGTTTATCGACAGGTACACTTATCCATCGATAAATAAATATATCATCAATTGATATATTTATCTGTCGATAGCTAGAAATATCCATCGATAAGTAAATATATCATCAATTGATATATTTATCTGTCGATAGCTACAAATATCCATTGATAAGAACAATGTTTATCAATTTATTAATGAAGAATCAATAGAGTAACATAGTCAATGGTTAAAATTTATATATACATATATACAACTTATCAGACATTTAAATCATTAAATATAATTAAGCATACCTAAATCACAAACTAATCTATTGAAGGTAGATTCATCTAGTGGTTTGGTAAAAATATCTGCAAGTTGTCTTTCACTAGGGACAAAATGTAATTCAACTATACCATTCATTACATGTTCCCTAATGAAGTGATACCTTATGTCAATGTGCTTGGTTCTGGAATGTTGCACATGATTTTCTGTTATAGCAATGGCACTTGTATTATCACAAAAAATAGGAATCTTGTTCATGTTGAGCCCATAGCCAAGTAGTTGATTCCTCATCCATAATATTTGTGCACAACAACTTCTAGTTGCAATTTATTCATCATCTGCAGTAGATGTAGACACTGAATTATGCTTTTTACTAAACCATGATACAAGCTTGTTTCCTAGAAATTGACAGGAGCCTATAGTACTTTTTTTGTCAATTCTATAACCTGCATAGTCTGCATCTAAATAACCAATTAGATCAAATCCAGAATCTCTAGGATACCAAATTCCAAGATTTAGAGTTCCCTTGAGATATTTGAATATTCTTTTTATTGCAATCAAATGAGATTCTCTAGGATCAGCCTGAAATCTAGCACACAAACATCTGGCCTACTTGCACTTAAATAAAGTAATGAGCCAACCATGCCTCTATAACTTGAAATATCCACCATAACTTCTTTAGTATTCAGTTCAAGTTTAGTTGCAGTGGCCATGAGAGTTTTTGCAGAAGAACATTCACTTAAATCAAATCTCTTTAATAAATCAGAAATATATTTGGTTTGATTTATAAAAATGTCATTTTTGACTTGTTTGACTTGCAAACCTAGAAAATAGGTAAGTTCTCTCATCATGCTTATTTCATATTTATTTTGCATCAACTTAGCAAACTTTTGACAAAGTTTTTCATTAGTTGAGCCAAAAATAATGTCATCTACATAGATTTGAACAAGAATCATAGAGCCACTAACATTTCTATGAAAGAGAGTTTTGTCAACAGTACATCTAGTGAAGTTATTCTCAATCAAGAATTTAGATATAGTTTCATACCAGGCCCTAGGTGCTTGTTTTAATCCATAAAGTGCCTTCAGAACATAGTATACAAATCCAAAATGAATAGGATCAATAAAATCAGGAGGTTGTTCTACATATACTTCTTCTTCTAGTTCTCCATTGAGAAAGGCACTTTTCATATCCATCTGATACACCTTGAAATTTGCATGAGCAGCATATGCTAAAAAGATTCTGATTGCTTCCAACCTTGCAACTGGTGCAAATGTTTCATCATAATTTATGCCTTCTTCTTGTGAATAGCCCTTTGCCACTAATCTTGCTTTATTTCTTGTCACTGTACCAGATTCATCCATTTTGTTTCTGAATACCCATTTTGTGCCAATGACAGACTTGTTCTTTGGTTTGGGCACCATCTTCCATACCTTGTTCCTTTCAAACTGATTCAACTCTTCTTGCATAACAATTATCCAATCAGGATCATTCAAGGTTTCTTCAATCCTTTTTTGTTCTTCTTGAGATAGAAAGCTGCTATACAAGCATTCATTTTGAGTTGTACTTCTGGTTTTGACTCCATCATTTGCATCTCCAATAATTAATTTAAAGGGATGACTTTTTGTCCATTTTCTTTGAGATGGTAAATTTGCTCTTGAAGATGATGATGATGCTTCATGATCATTGGAAGTGTTTTGATCATTGTGATGTGATTGACTATTTGAGAACCCTCCCCCTGAGATGGACACTCCTCTCAAAGATTATTGAGCAGAATTGTTATCCATCGAATGATTATCAATTGATGTATTATCAGTCGATTAAAGATTGTCAACTGATAAGTTATCTGTTGATGTATTGACATTAATTGATGGGAGGATTCTAGATACTTGATTTCTTGAAATTTCCACATCATCATCACTATCCTCAATATTGCTTGTTGATTCATTTTCAAAATGCAACAGATCATGAAATCCTTCATCAAACGACCCTTGAATTTTCTTGTTATCAAAGACTACATGCATAGATTCCATAACAATGTGTAATCTAAGATTGTAGACTCTGTATACTTTGGTTGTTATTCCATATCCAACAAATATAGCTTCATCAGCCTTGGCTTCAAATTTTCCTAGATTTTTACCTTGATTTCTCAATACAAGACATTTGCAGCAAAATACATGAAGAAAGTTAACTGTTGGCTTCTTATCTTTCTTCATCAACTGATATGGAGTTTTGCCTTGAATTTGATTGACCATGGAAATATTCTGAATGTAGCAAGCAGTATTAATTGCTTCTGCCCAGAAGTATGTAGGTAGTTTTGCTTCTTCTAACATAGTTCTAGCATCTTCAATCAAGGTCCTATTTTTCCTTTCAACTACTCCATTTTGTTGTAGAGTTCTTGGTGCAGAGAAATGATGAGTGATACCTTTTTCTTCACAGAATTCCTTCATTGTTGCATTCTTGAATTCAGTACCATTATCACTTCTAATTTTCTTGACCTTCCATTCAGTTCCATTTTCAAGAATCTTCACATGATTGATAATTAATTTACTTGCCTCATCCTTAGATTGTAAGAAGTACACCCATGAAAATCTTGTAAAGTCATCCACAATGACTAAGGCATATTTCTTTTTGGCAATTGACATGATGTTGACTGGACCAAATAAATCCATGTGCAATAACTCCAAAGTCTTATCAATTGATGATTCAGACTTTGAATTAAATGATGCTTTTCTCTGTTTTCCCTTTTGACAGGCATCACACAGTCCATCCTTGGTGAACTCCATCTCTGGAATACCTCTAACCATATTCTTTCTGACCAATAGACTCATGGCTTTGATATTCAAATGGACTAGTTTCTTTTGCCAAATCCAACTTTCATCTGAATTTGCTTTGCTCAGTAGGCATATCATTGAATTTGCCTTTACAGAGTGAAAATCAGCCACATAGACATTTCCTTTTCTTTCTCCAGTTAAGAGAATTTCACCAGATTCCTTATTGGCTATGATGCATGATCCAGTTGTAAACCACACACTATTACCATTATCACATAGTTGACTAATACTGAGAAGTTGCGCTTCAATCCATCAACTAGTGCTACAGGTTCAATGATAACATTTTCATTTGCAATTGAGCCATATCCCAGGGTGAAACCTTTGCTGTTATCTCCAAAAGTAACTCCTGGGCCAGCCTTTTCCACAAACTTTATGAGCAGGGACAAGTCTCCAGTCATATACCTTGAGCATCCACTATCCAAATACCAGAGATTTTTCTTCCTATTTCCCTGCACACACATAAAACAATCAAGTTATTTTTGGTACCCAAGTTGCCTTGGATCCTCTTTCATTAGTAGCAACATGAGCCTTTATTGCCAATTTTGGTTCCTTTTGTTTTGGTGAATTTAAATCCACTTTAACTTTGGGAGTTGGCTTTTGGGGCTTAGACACCTTGGAACTCATGGCAGAATTTCCATTCATTATCTACAATAGGCATGTTCTATGGCATACTAGGCATGTTCATATTTGCATATACAAAGAAGGGATTATACATGTATGAAACTTGTGCATAAGGCATATGAACATTTGGTGTAACTAAATTAGAAGACATGACATTCATGAGCATAGGATTGGTAAACATGGCATTAGTATTCATAGAATTTACATTTAAATCATTTGAATATATAGGTTTCTTTTCATTCTTGCATTGCATAGACAAATAATTTACACTGCCACATTTAGCACATACCTTTCTGGGAGCATACATGTCAGGAGTGTAGTTGTTGTGCTTATTAATGCCTACTTTACCATTCCTATTCTTTTTCTTCTTCTCATACTTAGGTTGAGTAATTTCCATAGGTGCTATCTTTTCTAATTTCACTTTTAATTGTTTCTTGGAGAAGCTACCTATGTTAATCCTCTCAGCTTCAGTCTCAACCTGAATTTTGGTTTCCTTAACAAAATTGATAGGAGTGCTGAATTTGTTCTTTTTGTTAGCCATTGATGATTTACTTTCGATGGATGCTTATCAGTTGATTCAGCATCAATCGATTGATAATCCTTATCAGTTGATGAAGGATTAACAGTTGATTGATCTTTGTCCATTGAAGTATCAGTCAACGTCCTGCCTATTGATTTGTGGAGTTCTCCTATAGTATCTATACCTTGAACATCAATAATTTGTTTGGTAGTTTTAGCAGACCTATTCCATTTGTTAAAGGTTTCAATTTCTTCAGCCAATTGTTCTTTTAACAATTCTTCTCTTTTTAAACTGTTTACTAGTTCATTTCTAGCATCCTTACTGAAAGGCATAGGTGTACTAACTTGTAACACTTAATTACTATGTAACTCAACTAAGTAAAAGATAAAACAACAGCAAAACAAGGGAAACTGAAGAAGCACATGGAATCAATCAACTGAAGAAATGGTAATGATACTTGGTAACTACAAGTAACTAATTTGGTTAATCAAGGATGCATAAGTGAGAAGAAGTTCAATCTCAGTATTGCTCATGCCCTAACTTATCTAATGGAGAATCAAATTAATGTCAAAGAAGTATCAAGAAGACCAAAGTGATTTCATGTAATGTATATCAACATCTGGATAATGTAAAGGTTAATCAATAAATGAGAACTGACATTAAGAAGCAAGAACCCCTACAAGACTAGTCACTTATAAACCAGACCATTGCATCAAGTGTCAGGACATTGGAGGCAAGTTCATGTCAGTAATAGAAGATCTCATTTGAATTGAGTGAGGAAAAGAAATTGAAGAAGCTAGGGAAACTTGCTCATAAAGGTTAATCCTCAATTAGTCACTAAAGAAGGTCAACATTGGATGTGTGCATATTTGCTAAGGCAAATGTCAATCCACAGCAGATCGAGATGCGGGTCGAGATTTATAATTGAAGTAAAACATTGCAAAGGCAAATCTCGATCCACGGTAGATCGAGATCGAGATTCTCCCAGATCGAGATCGAGATCTTCATAGATCGAGATCGAGATTCTCCCAGATCGAGATCGAGATTATCACAGATCGAGATCGAGATGGGTCCAGGCGAAGATCGAGATGCGGGTAGATATGTAACATTTAATGTTCAAGGGACAAGTGGCTTATTGTGAACGGTTGATCCAGAGTTGTTGGGAAAGTACTTTTTGTTGTCGAAGTCCTGATTGGGCCACGTACACAAAAAGGACAAGATCAAGACTACAGGACATTATAAAAGCAGCACTTTGTTTTTATTAGTAAGAAGACTTTTCATCATCTCTATTATTCAACGATAATTTTTAAAGAGAGAGCATTTACTGTAAAACAAAAAGTGAGAGAGAGGATCAGTTGAATCTAGCTTTAATTGCTGTATTTATTGTTCAACTGATCATGATTCTTTTATGAATGTTGTAGCAAATCCTTCAATGAATATAATGATATATTCTTGAAATTATGTGTCATCATTTATTACCTGCATATTGTTTATTCTCTCATTAATTTTAAATAGTTGTATTCACCCCCCCCCCCTCTACAACATTTTGGACCTAATAATTGGTATCAGAGCCCCTGTTAAACACATCTAACAGAGATCCTACTGTGTTGTTTGAGTTGGTTCTTGAAAATCCCAGATCTAATTTTTCTTGAAGTTTGTGCCGAAAGTTTTTATTTGTTTCTTCCTGGAAAAGTCATAGATCTAAAAAGTTCTAAGTAATGGTGTAAGGAATATTTGTACAAAATTCCAAAATATTGTACTTTAGAGCTTTGTGGATTTTCTTGTGGTCAAAACTGGAATCAACTGATTGACTAAACAAAAAGGACATTTTCGAACTTCTGTCAACTAGGAAGTGGACAACTTTTTGTTTGGACTTGAGGAAGTGGTGGACCCTACTACTGTTCCTGTGATTAAAACTAACTTGCTTGAATCTTAAGTGCAAAATCCGTTGGATATTAAGTGTTGAATATTTAAAGTGAGATAATTAATTTTTCAAGTAAATACAATTTATTGTAATTTGAAAAGTGTATTATCTTAATTTTAAATTTTATTAAAATGGTCGTCGCACATAGATTTAAGATACCTCCGTTTGATGCACAACATTATGACGAATGGACCGGAAGGATGAGAGCTTACCTTGAATCAATAAACAAGGTATACTTGAGAATATTGGAAAACGGTCCATACATACCCATGAAAATTGAGCCAGAGCGAATGGAAGGAGGGATACTAATACCATCCCGGTCTGTTCCTAAAGAGGAAATGGAGTTTTCAGACGCAGATAAAGAATTGGTCGGTATGGATGCGTCGTTACGCAACATCATAATTGAATCCCTAAACTCAGAGTACTATGTTCAGATAAAGGGATTAAAAATAGCTAAAGCCATGTGGGATAAACTGGCTGTGGTGATGGAGGGGACCGAGGAAGTTAGAGATAATCAGAAACGCATTCTGATATCTGAATATGAATCGTTCAGATGTGAACGAGGAGAAAGCGTAGCGGATGTTTATAAACGTTACAGTAAATTGCTTATCGAGCTGAGTATAAGAGATAAAGTCTATCCACTAGCAGATTCAAATATCAAGTTTCTCTTGAATTTGCCTAAACATCTGGAACACAGGATCACTGCCATTCGAGAGTCAAGAGACTTGAAAAATACTTCTCTCGAAAAGCTGTATGGTGTTTTGAAGACCTACGAGCTGGAGCAAGAACAAAATGACAGAAGAAGATCCTACAATAGTGGAGAACACAAAGCGGTAAGTGAGTCTGGACTTGTAGCTGAAGAGTCTGCTGTAAAGGCACTTGCAGCTGTCTCATTGAAAACTGCTAATCCTGAAAGGGTGGTATTAGACATTGAAGATCCATCCGAAGAAAGTGAGGATGAATACTATACCCTTGAAGAGCTGGACAAATTAGAAGACAAGTCATATGCTTGTATTGCTCGAGAATTTGCTCATATCAGCTTCAGGAAGCAAAGAAGAGGTAAAGGACGATTTGGTAGTTCTTTCAGCCGAAGAGGCAGCAATAGCAGCAGAGGCAGTAGTGTAAGTGGTCGGGGGAGTTACAGCGGTCGAGGTAGCACATCTGGTAGTGGCTACAGACCTAACCTGATAGACAAGAACAAGTTCAGATGCTACAACTGCAATGAATTGGGGCACTTCGCAACAGAGTGCAAGAAGCCCAAGTACGTTCATCCCAAGGAATCCTATGCTGATCTGAAAAAGAAATATGATGCCTTGGTTAGCAAGCAACAGAAGGGAAGCCAGGCGTATGTTGTGACTGAGGGAAGGGTTGGGACGAGTCTGATGAAGATGAAGATCAGGAGCTATGCAATTTCGCTTTAATGGCAAAATCTTCAGAACAATCAGAGGTACCAATTCTAACCGTAAATGAAATGTCTATTTCTGAGTACCAAAATGAATTAGCTGCCATGACTAAAGACATGTACAATCTCCAACTAAATCTAATTGCTGTTAATGAGGAAAATGCTAAACTCTCACTTAAGAATAGACTTCTCGAGGCCAGGGTAGAGGAATTAGAATCAGGAGAAAGTAAAGAAAGGCAGTTAATGAATCAGGTAGACGTTTTAGAACACAAGCTTAAGATTAGGGAAGACCTTAACGAAGAACTTAAAAATGAATTAGCTGAGCTTAAAATAACATGTCAATCTTTTAAAGAAGCCGCTAATAAAGTGTTCGTAGAAAGGGACATGTACATGAAACTGGCAGGCAAGAGTAAAAATGAAAAAGTAAACATAGGACTTGACTACACACAGAAAAAGAAAAATAGGGCTGCTGAGTTGTTAGAGCCAGTGTTAGTCAAAGAAGATGTGCCTGAGGTTTTAGTGGATGTTAGAAAACCTATCTTTAAGCATTTTGAGCCTAGGACCATAGATCCTGTTGCTACTAAAATTGAACAAGAGATTAAAATTGAAAGAGATTCAGAAGAAAAAGTAGTAGAACCTACAACTTCTAAGAGAGCGAGTAAGATTGCTTATGCTAAGAGAGGTGTAGGAACCAAGGAGGCTAAGACGGTGTCATATGAACAATGGGTAACAGGGTCAGACCAAATGAAAGCACCTGTAAAGGCAGTTAAAACTGAACCTGCATCTGTATCTACATCTACACGAGCTAGAAAGGCATGCTATATCTGTAATCAAACTGATCATTTGTCTTACTATTGCCCGTTCTATGTAGAGGAAGAAAAATCTGTTGGTTGTAATACCATGCCTGCAACTGCTGCTTTGCCTAACATGTATGCAAATCATGCCAAATGCAATAATCCTAATTGTATGCCATGTGCTGTAAACATCATGCATGCTTATTTTAATTTAATGAATACTGCTAGTGCATCTGTTGAATATTCATCTAGTAGTAGTAAGAAAAAGCATGCGGGGTCAAAGACTAAGACTTCAAGTTCTCCTAAAGTTAGGAGTGACCAGTCTACTCCCAAACCTGACAAACCAGTCAAGGTTGACAAGGGAAAAGACAAAGTCAAGATGAATGCCCCTGATGGCAACAAGGCAAAGCCTTCTGTATCTGAAAAGAAAAAGGAAATTATTGATGCCGGGCCCAAACATCATTGGGTTCCGAAGAACACCTAACCTTTCTGGATTTGCAGGGCAATGAACAGGAAAAGAGTAAAGTCATATGGGTGCTGGACAGTGGAGCATCGAGGCATATGACCGGCAATAAGTCCCTGCTAATAGATTTGGTATTGAGAGCCGGCTCCGTGGTTACTTTTGGAGATAACAGCAAAGGTTACACTCGGGGATATGGCAAGATTGTTTGTGGAAATGTTATCATTGAGGACGTATCTTTTGTGGAAGGATTGCGACATAATCTCCTCAGTGTTAGTCAGTTCACCGACAAGGGTTTTGACGTCAACTTTGGGAAGCATGTATGTTCGATTCGAAGCAAAAAGGACGGAAGCCTTGCTCTCAAAGGAGTAAGGAAGTCAAATTTGTTCATAGCTGACATGAATTCTGCTGATCAGTCTGAAGTCACGTGTTTCTACAGCAAGGCTTCTGCTGATGAAAGTTGGCTATGGCATAAAAGATTATCTCACCTGAACTTTAAAGCAATGAATAATCTCGTAAGGAGAGAATTGGTGAGAGGGCTGCCGCAGATGGAGTTCACACCAGATGGACTCTGCGAAGCATGTGAGATGGGAAAATCAAAAAGAGCCTCGCATAAGGATAAACAAGTGAATAGCATTACCGAGCCCCTACAACTTCTTCACATGGATTTGTTTGGACCTGTTAATGTTATGTCAATGTCAAGGAAAAGATATGCGCTGGTAATTGTCGATGACTTTTCCAAATACACATGGGTGAAGTTTGTGACATCGAAAGATGAAGTGCCACATGAGATCATTAGACATGTACTGGTAATTGAAAACGTAGCAAGTCTGACTGTGAAGACTATCCGATCCGACAACGGGACAGAATTCAAGAACTCAGTGTTAATGGACTTCTGCATATCTAAAGGGATCAGACGACAGTATTAAGCACCGAGAACACCGCAGCAGAATGGGGTGGTAGAAAGGAAGAACAGGACACTGGTTGAAGCAGCTAGGACAATGCTGTATGAGTCAAAACTTCCTTTATATTTTTGGGCTGAAGCAGTTAGCACGGCTTGTTATACACAGAACAGAACCCTGATTATAAAGGACCATAATGAGACGCCGTATTACATGATGAATAAACGAAAACCATCTATCAAGTACTTTCACGTATTTGGTGCCAAATGCTTTGTGTTAAGAGACAATGAACAACTTGGAAAGTTTGATGCCAAAGCAGATGAAGGGGTTTTCATTGGATATTCTCTTGAAACAATAGCAGCGTACAGGGTGTTTGTACTTAATGATCGCAAGGTGGTTGAAAGCCTTAATGTCACATTCAACGACTCAAAGCTCCCGTCGATACTAAAAGAAGACAGTGAGCCCACTTCCCTAAGATTTGAAAATATGGATTTTGATGAAGTGGATAAAGTTCCTGAGTCTGTAGTGCAGGGTAGTGATCCAACGATAAATAATGAAATTAATCAAGAGTCTAGTGTTTCGCAAATTCAAAACACTAGGGCTGAGGGATCACCTTCCGTCAGACCTGGTACTAACTCAGGGGGAGTCAGTATGCACTCAGGGGGAGCAGCTCACTCAGGGAGAGCCAGTACTAGCTCAAGGGAAGCTAGTGAAAGTGCTTATAGACTAAGTCACCTTCACTTACAAGATCAAGCTGAATCATCAAGAACATTTGCTAGGGATCGCACTTGGAACAAGGACCATCCGTTCGAGCTAATTATTGGTGATCCAGAAGCCGGAGTGACTACTAGAGGAAAAGCTAGAGCTGAAATTGCCACTGAGAATGAATGTCTATACTCAGTGTTCCTTTCCCAGATGGAACCTAAAGTGGTGGAAGAAGCTCTAGATGACGCTGATTAGGTGATTGCTATGCAAGAGGAACTCAATCAGTTTGAAAGGCAGAAGGTGTGGAAGCTGGTACCCAGACCAAAGAATAGATCTGTTGTTGGGACAAAATGGGTATTCAGAAATAAGCTGGATGAAGACGGACTTGTAACACGAAATAAAGCTCGCCTGGTTGCTAAGGGTTATACTCAAAGAGAAGGAATTGATTATGATGAAACCTATCTACCAGTAGCAAGGCTAGAGGCAGTGAGGATGTTCTTGGCATTCGCAGCACATCATGGTTTTAAAGTCTATCAAATGGATGTCAAGAGTGCATTCTTAAACGGTGAACTGGATGAAGAGGTATATGTCGAGCAACCTCCCGGGTTTATCGACATCAAATATTGTGATTATGTTTATCGACTCTTCAAATCAGTATATGGCCTTAAGCAGTCTCCGCGGAAGTGGTATGAAACTCTGTCAGACTTCTTACTAGAAAATGGTTTCACTAGAGGAGTAATCGACAAGACGCTTTTCTATAAGAAATGCAAAGATGATCTAATAATGGTACAAGTATATGTGGATGACATTATCTTTGGGTCTGCAAATGAGAAGCTGTGTGCTAAATTCGCAAAGTTAATGCAATCAAGGTATGAGATGAGCATGATGGGAGAGCTGACGTTCTTTCTGGGCATTCAAGTTAGTCAGAAGAAGGACGGGATATTTATCTGCCAGACCAAGTACATTCATGATCTATTGAAGAAGTATGGTCTCGAAGATGTATCACAAGCTAAGACTCCTATGGCACAGCCACGAAGCTTGACGAGGATAAAGAGGGAAAACCTGTAGACATCTCAAGCTATCGAGGTATGATCGGCTCTCTTTTGTATTTAACTGCTAGCAGACCTGATATTATGTTCTCTACATGCTTATGTGCAAGGTTCCAAGCGGATCCTAGAGAGTCACATCTCATAGCTGTAAAGCGTATTTTTAGGTATCTCAAGGGAACATCAAATCTTGGGATTTGGTACCCAAGAGATACAGGGTTTAACCTTGTTGGCTATTCGGATTCAGATTATGCAGGTTGTAGAATAGATAGGAAGAGCACTTCAGGAAGCTGTCAGTTTCTTGGAAGAAGGTTGGTGTCTTGGCAAAGCAAGAAACAACACACAGTATCTACCTCGACAGCTGAAGCAGAATATATTGCTGCTGGAAGCTGTGTGGCCCAGATACTGTGGATGAAGAACCAACTCAAGGACTACGGTGTAGAAGTATCTAAGATTCCTATCATGTGTGACAACACAAGTGCTATTGCAATGACCAACAATCCTGTGGATCACTCAAGGACCAAGCACATTGACATCAGGTATCATTTTATTAGAGAGCATGTAGAAAATGGAACTGTAGAGTTGCATTTTGTGTCTACTGAACGTCAAATAGCAGATATATTCACTAAACCTCTAGACGAATCAACATTTTCTAGATTGGTTGGTGAATTGGGGATGCTTAACACCTTTTAGTTTTGCTACCTATCTGTTATAATTCAGTTTGTGTACATATTATTGTTGTTCATGAATATTCATAATTAATAATGTGTACTTAACTTCATAAATGTATGTATTGCATCTCATAAAGGGAAGTTAGAAAGTTTCATGAAATTAATCTTGTGCTAATCTGTGTATCTAAATGATTAATGTCGAATAATGTGATAGGATTTAATGCTATACTTAATTTTGTAATGCATGATTTATTTGCTAAATTCCCTGTCGTTTCAAAATTGTAAGTTTCTGAAATGATGTGAAAATTTGTGGTGAAATCTTGTGAATTTTACATATAAATGTTTAATTCACATAATTTCATTAAAATTTTCTAAGGCAAATCTCGATCTGGTTCTGGATCGAGATCGAGAACGACTTGTGAAAATTGCTTAAAAAAACTGTCAAGGTACATCTCGATCTATCGACATCGAGATCGACATCGAGATGCGGATCGAGATCGACATCAAGATCGACATCCAGATGAGGATCGAGATGCGGATCTCGAGATCGAGATGTGACTTGTCTTTTCAGTTATTTTTTTTGGCGTGCAAGTATATATTATAGCATTAAAAAAAGGCTGTTCATTATTTACATTAACTTTCTTTCTCTCTTTCAAAAGCTTAAGCTCTTCATATACACACGCGTATACATATATTACCAGAGTTCTTTTCCCTGCCATTACATCAAGTTTTCTTGTGATTTTCTTAAACAAAAATCACTAACTGTTACGTGAAAGCATTAATCACTAAAACGAAACTCTGCTAAAATTTTGTCTAAAACTGTTGAACTTCTTGCGTTGTTTTTAACGTCATTACTGTTCTTGCAACTAGTTCTTTAGTTTCTTTTCATTCAAGTGAGTTTGTTTTCTGTTTCGTGCTTTCTTATTCTTAAGTTCTTTTGTGTTCTTGAGCGAAATAGTTGTGGGTACTATTGTTTAATCCTTAAAGTGCAACTTTACTGCCGTGTTTGTGTTTTTTTTGTAACGGCTGTTCACTTTAACTTTCAAAAACTCAACCGTCAATCATTAGTGGGGAATTAAGTGGTCATTAGTGGGGAAGTTAATTTGTTTTAATTTGTGTCACTAATTACGTGGGGTAATTAGTGGGGTTCGTGTACGTTTTTTTTGTTCAAATTTAGAACTTGTTCTCTAAAATTTCCATTGCAAAACCATTTCAGAACATTTCTTTTCTCAAACACAAATTTAAAATGGCAAACCCAAATTTCACAATTCCCAAGACCAACTTTGTTAATCTCTCTGCTGATCGAGCAACTGGTAGATTTATTCACTATCAGTTCTGGATTGAATCCCTCAACAACACTTCAATCATAAGTCATGCGTTAACCGCCTCTCCCATCCTGAATGTCGAAGCCCTTCAAGCTGCTTACTCAACATTAGAGATTCAGGGTGGTAAAGCAAATCCAACAGGCCTATCCTTTACTATTGGTGGTGCCAAATATGAAGTCAGTCTGCAGAAGTTCAATGAGATTCTTGGGCTTCCTACAGAAGATTATGCTCCAGAACCCACTATGGAGGATATGTTGCAATTATTCACGGAGATAGGTTGTCGCCCTCCGACGGGTCCTATCAAGGTAACAAAGGTTAGCACCGGTATGCTACCAGCTGAGTGGGATTATGTAGTTCAGGCCATTTAGCGCTGCATGTTCCCAAAGGACAAAGACTACAGGCCAATGAACAACAGCTGCCGGGTAATACTATATGGAGTGGCAAACAACAGGAGAGTGAATGTGGGCAAACATCTGTTGATTCAGTTGCTTGAGAGGTGGGCATTGGAGAAGAATGCATCTAGGAATCCGGAAGTTGGTCCAGTCAAATGCTGGATGCCAAGATTTCTTCAGATGGTTCTGGATGACGTCCTTTCAGAGGAACACAGAAGAGTATTTCAAGGCTCTGAAAGGATGGCATGTTTTGATATGACTCTAAAGAGTATCTCCACCATGGAAACCCAGCAAAAGTCCAGACTTTTTGAGTTGCGCCTGACTCCGTACTTTCAGGATCTGCAAGATGAGTATGCTAGGAGGCATGCTTCTCAGTTTACTGCAGTAGAAGCTGAGAGCAGCGGTAACGAAGCTGAAGGTGGAGATCAAGTGCCTAGAAATTTGGAAGAAGCAGGTATGGATGTTGACATGGCCGAGGCAAATGTTGCAGAAGCTGGAGCTGACAAGGATGACGATCTTCTGAGTCAGGTACCTATTCTTGCTGATCTTGATCAATCATCAATTCAACCTGTTTTCTACAGCCGTGGGCCTGAAAACCCCCAGGCTCTATCCCAGGCTGCAAGCCCTTCTGTTCATAAACGTTCAGCCAGCCCTAAAATTGGTGATAAAAGGAAGGCAAGCTTATCTGAGTCGAGTGATTCGAGTGGAGGGAGTGTAGGAGTTGAGAGAGTAGTCACTTCAGCAGCTCTGCCACCTCCAAAGAAGCAAAAGGTGGATTCAAACCCAGTGGCAACTGCACAACCTGTTAAGGCTAGTTCACCTCTCACAGCCACCACACCTCACGCTGGTGGCTCTCCTCTCCAAAACATTCCAACACATTCGCACTCGCCTAGGCTTATTGGTGAGAGTCAAGGAGGGGGTCCAGCTCAACAGCCAATAGGAGCTGGCCCTACCTACCCTGAGTTGTCCGCTCAGGGCTCTTTGAACAATTTCTCGGAAGGGGAATGGCAAACTGAGACTAGCACTTCTGATGCTAGGATCTCAGGAAGTTTTAATGCGGAAGAGTCTGTCGAATCCAGTACGGATGACGCTTCCTCATCTAAATCAGAAAACAAGTTGCTCGCAGAGCAACGACATCTGGTGACTGGTGGGTCTACGCCTCCAGAACAGCCCAGCGAACCAGAAAAGGTTCTAAGTGAACAAGGGGATGACATGGTCATAACGCCATCTCCTATCGTAGACACAGCGCTTAAAGGCTCAGTCTCACTGACCGATATCGCCGACCAACTCACCGCTAGTCCCCAGCGATTAGTGGATGAGGCTCTAGTACTGTTAGGCTCTAAACACGAGGGAGAGACAGGGAGAGTAGATCCCTTCTTTTTAGGGATCTTGAGTGAAACAGAACCCGGCGAGAGTAAACAGTTTAACCCAAGCCAAAAACCGTCCCCCAAATTGCAGGATCTAGTGAAGAAAGTGGAGGCTTTGGAGGCTGGAGTTGCTGGTGTTACTGCTGCTGTCTCTTCTCACTCTGGACGATTGGAGGTTAGAGCTCAGTTCATGGAGAACCTAATTGCCGTCCAAAATCAAATGATTGACAAGATAAACAATCTTGGATTGGCATAGGTGGAGGTTGGGAGGTCAGTAGATGATGTCACTCATGGCATGTCTCAGGTTTGGACGAAGCTGAATGAACTCCTTGATGCTGTCTTTGGACGTAACAGGGCTGGACCTGGTCCTTCAACCGGTGGTGGTGGTGACGATAATAATGATGATGATGCTCCTGATGAGGATAACACACCTAAGGGGGAGAAGGAGGATCAGGGTCTGAAAAAGCTGACTAGTAGTAAGGGTCCGGTGATCGAGTCCTCAAACAAATCTGGTGAAAAGGTGGAGGAGGCTCAACCGGCTCCTAAGGACAAAGGCAAGCAGAAGATGGTAGTTGAAGAAGAAGCTGAGAAAGAAACACCTCTTGTCGATGCATTTATGGGAGACTTTATTGAAGATTCTGATGATGACGAGATGGATGTAGAAGCCTTAGTGGCAAGGAGGTCGAGACTCGAGCAACGGGCAAAAGAGTGGGAACAAGAAAGAGGTCTAAATCCTGGCGGATCCGGCGCAGGAGTTGCAGGTGATGCAGGAGACCACTCGGTTGCTGACGAGCATGTGCCAGAAGAAGAAGTTGATGAAGCGGAGATGCAAGGAGAGATTTTCAGGGAAGCCAGAGAAAGAGTAAATGAAGAAGTGCTACAAAGGATAGTTGAAAAAGAACTAATGACAAAGGAGAAGAGAGCGGCTCAGAAAACTCAGCATGAGTATGAAATGAAAAAGATCAAAGATCCTAAGGTCCAGGCTGACATAAGGAGGGAAGGTCCCGAGTGGGACAAGGCTAGAGAAGCCTTAGCTGGACCAAGAGCCTATGCTCATGACTCAGAAAGATTGAACTTTCTTCTTCATAAGCTAGAAAATCTAAACCCTGGGCTGCTGAATTATCTAAATTGTATAAAACAGGGATGCACCTCCGTACAAGTCATATTCAAGGAGAAGGCATGGAATCTGATGATCACTTGGACACCCATAACAAAAATCGGGCCGTATATGGTCGATGAAGCTTTCTTCCATGAAAGGGGTGCAAGTGAACTGGTAGAATTCGCTCACAAGGTAGACATCTCTGTCAAGACTAGAGTGCTGTTTAAGGAGAAATTGTTGAAGATGGCTGAAGACAGAGGGTTTGACATTATTCTAAATCCCTACCAGATCAGATATGTCCATGACAAGGTCTTGAGGATCGTAAATCTGCATGACTCGAAACTAACTCCTAGCGGAAATGTGCTGAAGGCAGTTGCAAAGCTAGTCCTCTCTAAGGGTTTTCTAACAAAGGAAAAGAAGCTGGTGGCTAAGGACTTGGAGAAGCTGATAAGAAGGCAAGACGCTAGATACAAGTTGCCTGAAGCTACACTACCAGTGGTTAAGAAGGAACCTGAAGACTATGCATTCGAGCAGCAAGACGAGGCAATAAAAGAGCATGTGCAAAGATACGGAGATCCAAGAATAGACATTCCAGAAGAAGGGGAAATAAGGGGGGAAGCTAGTGCAGTGGTTAGTGCAAATGTCAAGTTTGTCAAGAGCAAAGCTGAGAATGAGAATGATCTGCTGATCTATACAGACAAGCATCAGGTGGAAACCATCATTGAAATCAAGTATGACATCTTTGCAGAACACAATCATGAAACACTGTGTATTATAAGGGAATTGATTGATGAGATGGATGATGTTGACGAGTTTGATCAGGATTATCTAAGGGTCACGTTTGATAACTTCTGTAAGAGAAGACAACAGCTTGATATTCAGAGGCTACAACAATGCACCACCGCTATTGTCATTGGATACCCTAAGCGGCGGGTTATAAGGAAGAAAGGGGAAAAGGGGTATCCTGACAAAGTCACGAAGCTGAGGTTTGAAGACATTCCCACGAAGCTCACCACTCGCAGCATGGTTGAAAGGTGGTTGAGGTTGTTTCGAAATTACAAGATCAGAAATCATGTGGAAGCAGAAGGACTTAATCTTCTCAAGAAAAGAATGGATGAAGTCTGCAACCCTGAGTTCATGAAGAAAGAAAAAGCAGCCAAGAAGAAAGCTCGTGAGGAAGAGGAGCGCAAGAAATCAAAGTTTTAATGTATTATGCTTGTAATGTTTTTTTGCGTTGTAATTTATTTTCTTGTTTTCCTGCATTGTAAAAATATATTATCTGTTTTCTTGTGTAGTGTAAGGTAGAAGTTAGTTAGCTAAGTGTCTTGAAACTGGTTTATATTAGGCGTCAATTATTTCGCGAAGTTCGGCGGTGGTAATACTGCTAAAAGGACTTCAGAAGGATAATTGAAGATTGAGTGGACCGTGCTCTCAAAGTACTTAGAGAAAATCTCTAGAAGAGCATGAAGCCATTTAATCGAGCCAACAGGTGTCCAATTTTGGCACTTGAAGTATCAGTAATAGACATGAAGTTAATTAATCAAGCCAAGCATTATGCAAGTTGACATGATCCTTTATGAATGTTATTTTATCTTTTTCAGTCCCTGGTTAGTTGAGTTATCCTCATTGTGAATTTGGTTGTCATTGTTAGACAATCAAATATGGGGAGATTGAAAGGCATAGGTGTACTAACTTGTAACACTTAATTACTATGTAACTCAACTAAGTAAAAGATAAAACAACAGCAAAACAAGGGAAACTGAAGAAGCACATGGAATCAATCAACTGAAGCAATGGTAATGATACTTGGTAACTACAAGTAACTAATTTGGTTAATCAAGGATGCATAAGTGAGAAGAAGTTCAATCTCAGTATTGCTCATGCCCTAACTTATCTAATGGAGAATCAAATTAATGTCAAAGAAGTATCAAGAAGACCAAAGTGATTTCATGTAATGTATATCAACATCTGGATAATGTAAAGGTTAATCAACAAATGAGAACTGACATTAAGAAGCAAGAACCCCTACAAGACTAGTCACTTATGAATCAGACCATTGCATCAAGTGTCAGGACATTGGAGGCAAGTTCATGTCAGTAATAGAAGATCTCATTTGAATTGAGTGAGGAAAAGAAATTGAAGAAGCTAGGGAAACTTGCTCATAAAGGTTAATCCTCAATTAGTCACTAAAGAAGGTCAACATTGGATGTGTGCATATTTGCTAAGGCAAATGTCGATCCACAGCAGATCGAGATGCGGGTCGAGATTTATAATTGAAGTAAAACATTGCAAAGGCAAATCTCGATCCACGGTAGATCGAGATCGAGATTCTCCCAGATCGAGATCGAGATCTTCATAGATCGAGATCGAGATTCTCCCAGATCGAGATCGAGATCTTCATAGATCGAGATCGAGATTCTCCCAGATCGAGATCGAGATTATCACAGATCGAGATCGAGATGGGTCCAGGCGAAGATCGAGATGCGGGTAGATATGTAACATTTAATGTTCAAGGGACAAGTGGCTTATTGTGAACGGTTGATCCAGAGTTGTTGGGAAAGTACTTTTTGTTGTCGAAGTCCTGATTGGGCCACGTACACAAAAAGGACAAGATCAAGACTACATGATTATAAAAGCAGCACTTTGTTTTTATTAGTAAGAAGACTTTTCATCATCTCTATTATTCAACGATAATTTTTAAAGAGAGAGCATTTACTGTAAAATAAAAAGTGAGAGAGAGGATCTGTTGAATCTAGCTTTAATTGCTGTATTTATTGTTCAACTGATCATGATGCTTTTATGAATGTTGTAGCAAATCCTTCAATGAATATAATGATATATTCTTGAAATTCTGTGTCATCATTTATTACCTGCATATTGTTTATTCTCTCATTAATTTTAAACAGTTGTATTCACCCCCCCCCCCTCTACAACATTTTGGACCTAACACTTACTTTCCTACTTAAATCTATCTAAACAAACAAGTTCATTTTCAAGAAAAATATTCCTCTCAATTAAGACATCAATGGTGTTTTTTAACTTGAGATTTTCCTTCTTTAGAGATTTTAGAGTGAGATGCAAATTGTACAATTCATTGGATATTTCATTGATAGTACTATTGCATTCATCAGTTGTAAGCTCAGAAAAGTTTATAGCTAGAACCTGATTTGATAATGAACTAGCTTCTTCGTCTTCATGTTTGGCCATTAGTGCTAGATTAATGAATTCCTCTGAATCACTGTCCTCAGCAGCCCAGTCCTTCTCTTCAGTGACAAAAACCTTTTCTTTCTATTTCAAGAGGTCAAAGTATTTCTTTTTATAATCAATACCATCATAAGACTTTTCCATTTCTTGTTTTGGCTTCCTGCACTCATTTGAGAAATGACCAGCCAATCCATAGTTAAAACATTTGAATTTAGATCTATCAACCAAATTTTTGTTTTGATTGTTACTTCTAAACAGGGACCAGGCCTTTGAGCATTTGGATTCCTCTTAAATCTTAGCTTTGAAAACTTCCTTGACAGAAATGCAAGGTGTTCATCAATCTCATCCAAATCATCTTGAGAGCATGTTTCATTTTCTTCATACTTGCCTTTTCCTCTTTTGAATGATTCTTCAACAGCATCACCAGCCATCATGACGGACTTTTCTTCACAGCCACTTACCTTATTTTCTTCATTTCCTTTTACCATCAAAGCCACGGTTTTCTCCTTTCTTTGATTCTTCTCAATCTCCTCATCTTGTTGGATTTCCAACTCATATGTCTTGAGAATACCAGAAAGTTTCTCAAGAGTATAATCCTTGAAGTCCTGAGATTGTCTAATGGAAACAGTCATTGGTTTCCATTCTTTTGGAAGAGATCTAAGAAATTTTAAATTTGTATCCTCAGTTGCATAAACCCTAACATATAGTTTCAGTCCATTTAATAACTTCTGAAGTTTGCTATAAGTGTCATTGATAGATTCTCCACTCTTGAAATGAAATGATTCATACTTTTGAATCAAGAGTTGCATCTTGTTTTTCCTTACTTGTTCAGTTCCTTCACATAGAATTTGAAGAGTGTCCCATACCTCTTTTGATGAAGTATAGTTTATCACATTGTCAAACATATCTTTATCTAGGCCATTAAACCGAATGTTCATGGCCTTCTTATCTTTGAGAACTTCTTTTTCATCCTCTTCTATGAACTCAGAGATGAGTTAAGGAATATGTTTGTCAAGTGCAGGAGTTCCATCAGGGTTCACACCTGTGACTAGCTTCATGGAAATATGAGAACCTTTCTCTATGCAGTGAACATAGGAAGGGTCGAGAGAAAGAAGATGTAGATGCATTTTTACCTTCCATGGAAAGTATTCATCATTTTCTAATACTGGAATCTTTACACCTGAATCTTTTTGGCCCATATTGACTGTTCTTGATCTTTAAACTTTCTGTATGTTGAAAGCCTTATCTGATCCCAATTGTTATTCCTAATAACAATGTTCATATTTGGAGAAGGGGGGGTTGAATACAAATATTAAAACTTTTTAGGACTTTTAATATTTGTTCTTGATGTTTGATGGATTGACAGAATATGTTTAAATAAACAACCGAAAATTAAAATGAACAAAGAGAGATTTAAAAATTACTGATGGATTGGTTTTTCCATCAGATATATATTTTTGCTCAATGTTCCTAGGTTAAAAGATGACCTTCTATATTTAAAAAATGTGCTCTTAAGCTTGAATAGTTGATTTGAGAAATATTGTCTAACTTCTATATTTCTAACAATGCTACTACACTTGTTTATATACTACAAGTGTATTTTACAATTCCTATTCTAGGATTGTTTCTATCTGTCTCTCTTTTTCCTTTTTCCATTTTAGGAAAACAGACTTGAAAGACAACTACTGATTGAGTCTTCACAGCCACCCTAGGTTGTATTCCATATGTGTGGTTTTGTTCTCTAGATCTACAACTGATAGACTTTCTGTGTTTTCACAATCAATTGATAATTTTCTATTAAGCATATCAATTGATTCATCCTTTAATCCATCAACTGATGTTCTTCTTCGATTGATCTTTACATCCATCGATTGATATGGAATGACTTGTGGA
The DNA here is from genome assembly GCA_028671895.1 of Oenanthe sinensis. Taxonomy (NCBI): domain Eukaryota; kingdom Viridiplantae; phylum Streptophyta; class Magnoliopsida; order Apiales; family Apiaceae; genus Oenanthe; species Oenanthe sinensis. Next base: position 3,860,702 of record CM053809.1, on the reverse strand, counting down.
CTGATAAATAATATCAATCGATATATATCAATCGATGGGTCTTTACATCAGTTGATGGTCTTCAATTCCTAACTTGGCTTCTTCAATTGATCTCTCACCCATTAAGGCGTCAATATCAATTGATCATCCTTCACTTGTGCAATTTCCTGTCTTCAAATAATTATAATTTGACAGTTTAATTTACACATCAATTGATGATCTATATCAATCGACTCTAACATCAATTGATAAGAATAATATCAATTGATTTACACCTTATCGATTGAAATAGACTAAGTACACCTATGTTACAGTCCAAATTATCAGTTGACTCATATAAACATTTCAACTGATAAATGGTTTCCTGATCAATTGATATTTACAAATTTTTATATCAATTGATCAGTTACATAAAATAAAATATCTATGATTCTAAAAATAATCTTATCATCAAATTATATGTAGATTCCTAACACTCACGCTGGACCCATCAAATTTTGTAAAGATGGTTTCTGGACACCAGAACATATCAAGATTCATTTTCTTTTCTTTTTCAACCCGACACTCGATAGCTTTTTCACGAGTAAATGGGTCCAAACTACGAAAATTCTTCACAATGTCTGAACCATGTGGTTCAAAGAACTCTTCTCTAGGCCCGAAAATTGTAAGTGAAGGATATGGCTCCTGGTCTGCCGACTCTAAAGGGTCTTCATACTCCACAGGATATTTAAACACACGCTGCACCATCTTACTGTTAGGGAGTATACTGAACTATTCGTTTAAAGTATATGACATTGTCCTTTATAATGAGAATCTTGAATACATATTTTAACACTGTTTGTATGTTATATATTGTGGATAATCTAGTATCAAATGGGATACCAGAAGATTAGATTGCCATTGTCTATATATAATATAATAAATGTTATTATTCCTAAGAACAATGTCAATATTTGGAGAAGGGGGGGGGGGTTGAATACAAATATTAAAACTTTTTAGGACTTTTAATATTTGTTCTTGATTTTTGATAGATTGACAGAATATGTTTGAACAAATAACTGAAAATTAAAATGAACAAAGAGAGATTTAAAAATTACTGATGGATTGGGTTTTCCATCAGATATATATTTTTTCTCAATGTTCCTAGGTTAAAAGATAAACTAGCTTCGTTTTTATAAAGTTAGAAAGAATCAACTTATCTTACAATGTGCTCTTAAGCTTGAATAGTTGATTTGAGAAATATTGTCTGACTTCTATATTTTTCCAACAATGTTACTACACTTATTTATTTACTACAAGTATATTTTACAATTCCTATTCTAGGATTGTTTCTGTCTATCTCTCTTTTTCCTTTTTTTCTTTTTAGGAAAACAGACTTGAAAGACAGCTACTGGTTGAGTCTTCACAGCCACCCTAGGTTGTCTTCCATAGGTGTGTTTTTGTTATCTGGATCTACAACTGATAGACTTTCTGTGTTGTCACAATCAATTGATAATTTGATGTTAAGCATATCAATTGATTCATCATTTAATCCATCAACTGATGTTCTTCTTCGATTGATCTTTACATCGATTGATTGATATTGAATGACTTATCGACTGATAAATGATATCAATCGATATATATCAATCGATGGGTCTTCATATCAGTTGATGGTCTTCAATTCCTGACTTGGCTTCTTCAATTGATCTCTCATCCATTGAGGCTTCAATATCAATTGATCATCCTTCACTTGTGCAATTTCCTCTCTTCAAATAATTATAATTTGACAGTTTAATTTACACATAAATTTATGATCTATATCAATCGACTCTAACATCCATTGATAAGAATAATATCAATTGATTTACACCTTATCGATTGAAATAGACTAAGTACACCTATGTTACAGTCCAAATAATCAGTTGACTCATATAAACTTTTCAACTGATAAATGGTTTCCTGATCAATTGATATTTATAAATTTTCATATCAATTGATCAGTTATATAAAATAAAATTTTTATTATTCTAAGATTAATGTTATCATCAAATTACATGTAGATTCCTAACAAATGTTCACAGTTTAAGTGGAGTTAAACAAACCACTGGAATGAATGAAATATTATTTGAAAATAATCTATCTTGATTATTGAATAATATTTGTATGCTTTGTGTATATTGAACGAGATTAAAATATTAGAATTGTTCTTCTATTCTGACAATAAAAAAGAACTAAGATTCTATAATATTATTATTGCTTAGGTTCTAAATCTGAATACAGTGATTGACACTTGTATGCAATGCACATGTTTTGATTCATATGTGATGTGATTTTTTGTTAATCACAATATTATATTTTGGACAATGACATTGCATACAGAGTGGGATATTGACTATAAAAGGAAACTGTGTCCGAAAATATTTGGGTGATGATGTCCTCTTGAAAGCTCATAAAGATAATTATGCTTTATTCCTGCTGGCAGATTTGTTCTTGCATAATTATAAGGTTGAGTGGATGATCAAGGATAAAAGATATTGATTAAATTAATTACTAAAAATTAATTTAATTAATGAACATTCGATAGCTTAAACATGGGGAATTTAATAAGCATGGAGCCAAATTAAATAATTAAATTACGGCATTAGGAGAGGTACTGTAAATATTAATTCTTTAGTGGATTGAATTAATATTAATGGTATTGGGCTGGATACAGAATGTCATTGGAAGGCCCGACCTAATTATCCATGATCCCTACTGTAGCCTATATTCATCTTATTCTCTTCTAGCTACTTGGGGGAAACTAGGGTTTTTGTGAGCAGCCATTCAAGGAGGCAACCAAGAACTAGGGTTCCAAGATCTCAAAGCTAGAAGGGAGGCAACCTTGGGAGGATCGAAGGCCACATTTCGCTCAAAGTGAATACGGGAATACAGTAGAAGACGTGGATTTGAATCGCTTGCACCGTAACAATTAAGGTTAATTTTCTATTCAAACTCGTTCGTTTGCATATCATAAAATGCAGCATCATGATTCGATTGTCCCAACAATTGGCATTAAGAGCTAGGTTCTAGGATTCTGCGTTATATGATATGATGTCCATGTCGTAATTATGTATGTATATAGTGGTGGGCTTGTATTGTTTTTTGATGCAGGTTGTTATCCACTATTATGGCCATGTTTGTAATTATGTTTTTCGATCCCACGTGGTTTATCGTGGTTGTAAATTAAATAATGAGGGTTGATCATGATTAGTTTTAATTTTTAATTTCTATTTTGATTGTAATCTTGTAATTCGAATTGTAATCAATTTAGATTATGCTCTGATGTAATATAATAGATTTTTCTGTTGTATCTATCATATGTAATTTTATGAACAATGTAGATGAGAGAAACAGAGTTCTTCCACTGTTGCATGCTATTTTCGTGGCTGCTTCGCTGTTCTGGTTACAGATTTTGCATACGATATCCAATTGGGGCGAATAATATCTTTTCGGAAACGGCAGAATGAGACCTATAGGATGAGTGGGCGAACATATCCAAATTTTTCAAGCCATTCTGAGCTCGTTTAGGCAGTCAAACAGGCACCAGGAGATTTTTGAAAATTTTCAAGAGATGAATTTGAAGATTATTTTCGGAACCATAATAGTGGATGTATTTTTATTATGTTTTACATAATTTTTGCTTATCTTGATTATTGCTACTATGTGTTCCATGTTTGTGCTGTTATGTCATGTGATACTAACCCTTCACATGCTAGAATGACATGGACATAGGGTTGTTTTATTATGCTTTAATCATGATGAGTATGCTGCTATGTTATGTGTTATATGTATTGTTATTATGATACATGTGGACTGCGAAAAAATGAAATAGGGCGATGCATCTAGATAAAATCCTAATAGTAAAATACTAAGTGGGAGATAGAATTAATTTTGTATTAAATCCCATGGTCTCCATTATTGTTTGTATGTAATTTAACACTAAGGTGAATATAAATTATGTATGCGTCACCCATCGTGGCATATAATTTATGGTGTCTATAGTATTATGGAAATTACTAGAACAAACTTCTAAAATTAATTATGAATATTAGAAGTTACATATGTCACCCAACGTGGCGTACTAAGTTTCATAGAATTCAAATAATAAAAAGATACCCTCTTTTTGATAGATTTCACACTCAACTCGGAAGAGAATCTAAAATAACACAACTTTGAGTATTCTTTCGTTGGTGTCTAGGAAAGCGTGAAGCTTACCAAGCCATTTAGATTGGTATCTAGAAAAGTGGTTAGCCTCTTGGCAATCCTTCCACCGGCCTGGCCAGTCAGTCTGAATACTCTTTAGATTTGTAATTTTAGTAGTATCTTATTGTTAGGAGCAAAAATTTATCATAGTCAAAAGGCGCATCTGGTATTATTATTATTATTAATTTAAGATTTAATAATGGTATATACTTAGCTATGAAAAATAATATAGACCACCCTAATGCGGCTAATTATTTGGTAGTAGGACCGAAGTAACATTTAAATAAATTTGGGTGGTATATAAGTCAGTCAACGTGGCATACCAGAAATCTATGGTGTTTAAGTGTTGGTGTTTTAATTTTAAATAATTGTTAGAGGAACCAATTTTCTTTAAACATCATCTAATTATGTGTTATATGTATGATTCTCAGGATATAATGGGCTTTAATCCATTTTTTTACCATATTTAAGGACAACAAACTTACTGGACCTAACTATATTGAATGAAAACGTAATTTGGACATTGTATTGACTGTTGAGGAGTACAAATTTTTGCATTAATGAACCCAAGCCAGAGGTGCCTGTTGAGAATGATTCTGAAGTTGAGAAGGAGTATTATAAGAAGTGGACTAAGGCTGATGAGATGTCACAATGTTACATTCTAGCAGCAATGTCAGGTGTTTTGCAGCATCGGCATCAGGCTATGGCCACTGCTTCAAATATGCTCTTTAATCTCAAAGACCTTTTTGGAGATCACAATAGGGCTGCAAGGCAAGTAGCAATGAAAGCTTTAATGATCACTCAGATGGATGAAGGGACACCTGTAAGGGATCATGTTCTCAGGATGATGTCACATCTGAATGAGATGGATATCCTTGGTGCTGAGGTTGATGGGGAAACCCAGATCGATATCATCCTTATGAGTTTACCCAAAACTTTTGAACAGTTCCTCTTGAATTACAGCATGAACAAGAGGATGTATAGTCTTGCAGAACTTCTGACAGAACTTCAGGCAGTTGAAGGACTTTTTCAGCAGAGTGTTCAAGTCAATGTGGCTGAGAAACCTTCTTTTTCTAAGCCGAAAGCTAAGAAGAAGAAAAAGGCTCAGATATAGAAAGTTGTGAAAGCTGTAGGAGTTCAAGGTAGTACTGTGAAAAAGCCCAAGGGCAAGTGCTTAAACTGTAAGAACAATGGTCACTGGAAACAGGATTGTCCTCTTCCTAAGAAGAAAAACAATACTGGTATATCTCTTTCTCTAGTTACAGAAACATATATAGCGGCTATATCTACGAGCACTTGGTGTGTAGATACGGGAGCAACTGATCATGTTTGTAATTCTAGCAGGGGTTCCAGCAATCCAGAATGCTTAGAGATGGCGAGATATATGTGTTCATGGGGGATGCTACGAAAGTAGCAGTAGTTGTAGTGGGAGATGTTAATTTATCTTTTGGTGATGATAGGAGTTTGGTTTTGAACAATTGTCTTTATGTACCTTCGTTTAGAAGGAATTTAATTTCGGTTTCTAAACTTGCTTTGGGTGTTATAATGTTTGTTTGGATCATAATGTTTCTATTATGAAGAATAAACTTGTTATATGTTCTGGTACATTGCAAGATAATTTATACGTAATTACTCCTAATCAACCTACACTACAACTAAAATATAGGGTGTTAAATAACACATCTTCTATAACAACTAAAACAAAGGAACCTTCTTCTTTGAACCAAACATATCTTTGGTACTTATGATTAGGTCATATTAACTTAAGAAGGATTCAAAGACTGGTAGTAGATGGGCCTTTAGGCTCGTTGGCAGTGGAGCCATTTCCAGTCTGTGAATCCTGCTTGGAAGGTAAAATGACCACTAGGCCTTTTAAGGTAAAGGGTAATAGAGCCAAAGAAGTGTTAGAACTTGTTCATACTGATTTATGTGAACCCATGAATATTCAAGCAAGAGGTGGTTATGAATATTTTATCACTTTTATTGATGATTATTCTAGATATGGATACATTTATTTGTTCCACCGTAAATCAGAGTGATTTGACAAGTTCAAGGAGTACAAAATTGTAACAAAGAAGCGACACGGAAAATGTATCAAGTCACTACGATCAGATTGTGGTGGCTAATACTTGCTTGGAGAATTTAGGGATTACTTATCAAAGAATGGGATCATGTCTCAGTTGACTGCACTTAGAAAACCCCAACAGAATGGTGTAGTGGAGAGAAAGAATCGTACTCTTTTGGAGAGTGTTAGATCGATGATAAGTTATTCAGAATTACCCAAGTCGTTTTGGGGACATGCTTTAGAAACAACAACTTATCTTTTGAATTTAGTTCCTTCTAAGTCAGTTCCTAAGACTCCTAAAGAATTATGGACTGGTTCAAAACCTAGTCTAAGACATATTCGGATATGGGGTTGTCTAGCACATGTGTTGAACAAGAATGTGACTAAGGTGGAATCTCATACAGAAGTAAGGCTTTTTGTAGGCTATCCTATGGGAACGAAATGATATTTATTTTATAGTCCTAAAGATCGGGATGTCATTATTAGTACCAATGCTAGATTCCTAGAGGTGGACTATATGATGAATCATAAACCCATGAGCAGTGTCGTTTTAGAGGAACTAGTGGGAGAGACAAATAATGAACAAGTGCTAATATAGTACAACTAGAACAACCACAAGAGAACATACAACCTATCACTAATACCACACCGGTGTCTCATCGTAGTGGGAGGGTTATTCGTAAACCCAACAGATTTATGTTATTGGGAGAGTCTTCAGACTTGGTCTCTGAGGAACATGATGAGGACCCCATGACATACGAGGAAGCACTGCAACACAAAGATGCAGATCTATGGCAAAAAACAATGAAATCTGAGATGTAATCTATGTATTCAAATCAAGTTTGGGAGCTTGTGGAACAACCCAAATGTGTAAAACCCATTGGATGTAAGTGGATCTACAAGAGAAAAAAAGGATCTGACAAAAAGGTAAAAGATTGAAAAGCAGGACTTGTTGCGAAAGGGTATACTCAGAAAGAAGAGATCGATTATGAGGAAACCTTTTCGTTAGAAGTCATGCTAAAGTCGATCCAGATTCTTTTATCTATAGAAGCTCATTTTGATTAATAGATTTGGCAGATGGATGTCAAGACAGCTTTCCTAAATGGGAGTCTGGATGATGAGATCATCTATATGCAATAACTAGAAGGATTCATTAAGGAAGGCCAAGAGCATCTGGTATGTAAGCTTAAGAAGTCCATTTATAGACTTAAACAAGCTTCTAGGTATTGGAATATTCGCTTTGATTAGGTAATCCAGTCATACAGATTTGATCAATGTTCAAGCGAGTCATGTGTGTACAAGAAAAGTGAGGGCAGTTTAGTGACTTTTCTAGTTCTATACGTAGATGATATTTTACTCATTGGAAACAATGTAGAGATGTTATCAGTGGTAAAGGCATGGTTTTTCAAACAGTTCGAAATAAAGGACTTAGGTGAAGCGACATACATCATTGGGATCAAAGTTATAAGGGATCGCATGAAAAGAATGTTGGCTTTATCCCAAGAGCCCTACATTGATGAGGTATTAGCTCGTTTTAACATGTAGGACTCCAAGAAGGGTAACCTACCTTATAAACATGGAGTTGCTCTATCACAGAAACAGTGTCCTAAGACACTAGAGGCGATAGAGAACATGAAAGCGGTTCCCTATGCTTTGGCATGTGGGATCTTAATGTATGCAATGTTATGTACGAGACCTGATATTTGTTTTGCCATGGGCATGGTTAGCAGATATCAGTAAAACCCAGGACAGGAACATTGGAGTGCAGTAAAGGCTATACTCAAGTACCTGAGAAGGACTAAGGAGTATATGCTAATTTATAAGGCCCCAGATTTGTTACCTTTATGATATACCGATTCAGATTTCCAAGCAGATAGAGATAAGAGGAAATCAACCTCGGGATATGTGTTTACCTTAGAAGGTGGAGCTATAATATGGAGGAGTGTAAAGCAAAAATGCGTTGCTGACTCTACCATGGAAGCCGAATATGTGGCATGCTCGGAGGCAGCCAAAGAGGCGATATGGTTCAGAAACTTTCTTTTGGACATAGATGTGATACCTAATTTGCCTAGGAGCTTGACAGTGTATTGTTGAAAGGGGAGATAGGAGTGAAGGGAAGTAACTCACTGCACTTTCATGTGTACTAGAAATGCTAAATGTAATCTCTGTGTAATGATTGATGATAACTCAACAATAGAACATGACATGTAATAATATGCAGGTGCACAGAAATCTTGGATCACAGAGTTCAGTTAAGTCAAAGTATCAAATGATCATCTACAGACTTGAAGCTCACTGGAAGAAGTTCATTAAAATGTTCAGGCCTCAGTGGAGAATAAAAGATATTGACATCTATTCAAGGATGTGGAAGCTACAGAAGATTGTCTTAGTCTATGAAGATTTTAGTGCATTACAATCGAAGCTACAAGTAAGGTTTGCAAAGAAGAATGTGGAATCATGTTCTGAATCAAGAGCCCCTATCAAGACTAGTCACTTATGAACCAGATTGTTGCATAAAGTGTCAGGAAATTGGAGGCAAGTTCTCGTTGGTTAATATGGTTTTAATCATTCAAGTAAAGTTGTTGGTTTTCTTGAGTCATGTGGAGGATCAACAAAGGTGGTAAATCAGTGTTGGAGAAATCACAGTCTAATGGATAAGGGACAGACGGCACAACCTGATTGGATCTTACTAAAGCTTCACAGATTAGAATGCCAAATACTTGGACGTGGTAGAGTCACGTATGCGGGGCCAAGTATTTGGATAAGGAAGTCTACACAAATTGAAGAGTGGAATGGAAATATTTAATTTAATTAAATAAAGTATTTATTTATTTATTTATATATTTTATAAATAAAGATATTCTTTATTTATATTTTATATATTTATTAAATATTACTTTTACATTAAATATTTCCAAAGGCATGCTTGGCACATGACTTTGAAGATAAGATTTGAGTGGACAAGAGTAAAAGGTGGAAAAAGCAAAAAGCTACACCTTTTTCTATAATAAAAGAAGAAACTCAAGTCTCCATTTTTTAGTGCGGATGAGTGTGCATCCGGATGAGAAAAAAAAGGAAGAGAGAGAAAAATTATTCTCTCTCCCATGGCCAAACTAAATCTTGAATATATTTGTAGCCATGATTTTCTTTATTATACAACTCCTCTATTCTTCTATTGAAAACACTTGTTAAATCTTGTATAGAAGATAGGGTTGATTTTTGTCTCCTAGATCTACAAAATGTAATAGTTTTAGAGGAGACAAAAATCACTTCTTTGTTGTGTTCTTGAGCTTATGTTCTTGAACTTGTTTGTAGCATCTACCCCACTTCAATGAATATAAAGTTATATTCTTGGATCTTGTTGTGTTGTGTGTTTTGGATGATTTACCGTTCATTATCTTGGTTATTTTAATGGTGTTCTTGAGGTTGAAGAAGATGATGAACAGTACCCGGGTTTGAACCAAAGTAATTTTTATGTTGTCCCAAAAATAATTAATAGTCATAATTTTAATTTGGGAATCGTATTCACCCCCCCCCCTCTACTATCTCCGGTACCCAACAATTTGTATCAGAGCTACCCGATTGACATACAAATCGATTGGATCTATTTTTATTTTTGAGATTAAAGAGGGTACGATTGGTTCACTGGGCATCCAGAAAAAAAGCAGTAGGTGTTTTGTTAATTATTGAAGCCTAGAATTTTTCTAAGTACAAAATGTTCTAGATGGCCAAGTAGAATATTTTTATGTAGAAGTTCTACTTGATGTTCGACTTGATGTTCGAGTTGATGTTCGAGTTGATGTTCGAGTTGGTGTTCGAGTTGATGTTCGACTTGATGTTCGAGTTGATGTTCGAGTTGATGTTCGAGTTGGTGTTCGAGTTGGTGTTCGAGTTGATGTTCGAGTTAATGTTCGAGTTGATGTTCGAGATAGAGTCTATGTAGAAATTCTTATGTAGAATTTCTACTTAGAAGGTTGTTTCAACACGACACATGACTACATAGCTTAACATTTATTTAAAACAAAAATTATTTTTCTCTCAAATTGTTTTTAGTTTAATAATTAATTTAATAATTAAATTTGAATTTAATTATTTAAAATATTTTGGAAAAAAATTTTAAATTTAAATAATTTATTTTTCAAGTTTATTTTACATCTTGGAAAATATATTTTTTCTTTTAAATTTTAGAGTCAAATATTTTAAATTTTTAATATTCATAGTTAAGAATTTTATTAATTTAAAAACTAAAATTAATCTTAAAATCCAATTTAATTTCTTTTGAGTTTAATATTCTTAAAAGTATTTTGAGAATTATTTTTGAGGTTTAATAATTTATTTTTCATAAAACTTTAATTACAAATTTTATAAACTCTTTGGAAAATATTTTTTGGATTGAAATAATTTATTTTCATGGACATTTTTAATGTTTTAAAAATTTAGTATTTCTATTTCAAAATTATGTTTTCAAGTTGTTTTATTTTAATTATAATTTAAGCTTGGAAGTTTTTGTTAGTAATTGTGCTCTAGAGACAATACTTTTTATATTTTAAGGAAAATATTTATTATTAAGGATTATGTTTTATTGATTATTATTTATTTATTATGTTTTGTTTACTGCGTAATAAATTGAAAGCATAGTAAATGTCCTTGGAATTTTGATACGTATTCTATATCTTTAAGTATGTGACTTAAAAATGAGATTATATGAATAGTATCTTATTCCTAAAATTCCCTAGTCGAGTATTATTATTTAAGGACAATAATAATGCACAAAGACTAGTATGTTTCTTGACAGATGACCACATCTCATTGGTCATAGGTATGGGGATACTAAAGTCAAGAACATAAGTGCATGTATCAATGCATGGCACTGGAATGACCCGCCGTGAGATTCTACATGTTAAGTAAGTGTCATAAGTAATTCTCACTGTGATAATGGTGTAATGATCCTTAGACCTGAAATCATTATATTTCTATACGAAAATTAATATACTTTGATTACATTAAAAGTTACCTTTGACCGGGTGATGATAAAAGTGGACATTGGGTATATTATGAATCGTATGGGAAATATGAATGATCTAGATGGGATTTAATCCTCCTAATTTTAGGAGTGATATTATTGGCCTCTTGTTTGAGTGAGACTATGAAATGCACGGCCGTGCTCAAATGTTGATTTGATTTTAATAGTCTACTCATCGATCAAGAAAATAAAGATTAAATTATGAAGAGGATGACACGAGACATGCCTTGAGTTTAATCTATAATATCAAGATTAAAGGGATTATATTACATGGAACATTATTCACGAAAGGCTTAATCGAATCACCGATTTATTATTATTACTTGGGTAGCAATGATGTATTACTAGATGCCGCTCATTGTTTACAATTTTAATTAGATATTAAAATTGTTGTCAACGTAATAATACCCTACAGGGTCACACACAAAGAACGCTTGAAGGAGAAATAATTTAAATTATGAATTTAAATTAAATAAGTAATTTATTTTATTTATGATATTAATTAAGTATGACTTAATTAATTATATAAATAGAATAAATGAATTACTTAAACTAATTCCAAAATTAATAATTAATTAATTAAGTGAGACTTAATTAAATAATTTAGAATTTTGGATTAGTATTAATTATAATTGGATTATAATTAGAAAACTTATTCCTCTCTCTATATAATCTCTTTATGGGCTGATTTAATAGACAGAGATTTTACAAAAACCCTAGCCGCTCTGAGAGAGGAGGAAGATAGAGAGAGAAGAAGTTTTCGGGTGCTAGTACACATCAATCCTTCATGAAAAGTGTTCGTGTGGATACCGTAGAGCGTAGATCGCGAGAGCGGGATACGTGGTGATTAAACAAGCTTTGGACCTCCATTAATCTTCCATTAATGAACTGTTAAAGCTTCTAAAGGTATTTTATTCTTTATCTCCGAATTAAATCTTTTATTTTCGCATGGATCCTGCTGAGGGTTTCGCTATTTTGATTTATTTTTCGCGTTTATTCCGCTGCGTTTGTGTCACGAAACCCTTCAATGGCATCAGAGCTACTTACGAAACGTTTTAATTCGGTTATGTGCTTAACAGTTTTTGATATATAAGCATGTATGCGATCTATCATGATTTTATATTGATATAATATGTATATGTTTATATATATTATGAATATATGATATTCATATGATGTATAATCATGTGATGATTATGTGTGTTGATGTATGTATATGATACATGTTTGTTCTTATTATGGGAATCGTATTCGATACGAATTCTGAAAGGGCTGCCGTTGATTTTCTGAAATCTGTGTCCGTTGTCCTATTTTCATAAACGATATGTGTTTTCTGACTGGAATCGGGTCACTGAGCAATACTGACATAGTCAGCTCTGCGTCTGTAAGCAATTAGATGTCGTTACAGCCTCCAAAACGGTGATTTATGATTTTCTGAAAATTATTTGATTTTCTAAAATTTTGAGTATATGTATGTATATATTATGAATATATGATATTCATGTAATGTATAATCATATGATGATTGTATGTATCTCTGTGTATGTATATATGATATATGCTTGTTCTTGTTATGAGAATTGTATATGATACGATTTCTGAAACACCGTAAGATTTGGAGAAATCTGACTGCTGTATCCGATTTTCGTAAACGATATGTGTTTTCTGACTGAAATCGGGCCAATGAACAAAACTGATAGCTTTTCTATCACCGACGGGTTTGTAAGGCGTTTGACGTCGGTAAGGGCCTCGAAATAGCGATTTATTGTCTTTAGAAATCTGTTTTTAATTTTCTGAAATTTCGAAATTTGTTATATATGATTATATAATATGATTATATAATATGAGATATATTATATGTGTTATATGATATCATGGTGGATGGTTATGGCCTAAAGACCCATAGGATAGTGGTTTTGATTTATGGTTTTGGTTTCTAAATACGACTTGCATGTCATTTATTCATTGTAATTTAATTATCTCGAATGTAACTCGAGTTCTTCTTGTAATTTCATTAGAATAGTTTTATTTTTTATTATTCAATGTAATTATCAATGAAGACTTGCAAGGAGGCGATCCAAAAGGGGATGATGGAGCAATGAAGAAAGAAGACATGTAATAGATAGTATTTTTAAAACCACCATAGACTGACCTTGATATTTCCATTAGCTTGGAAATATCATATAGGATGGGGCCATAACCAAACACGTTTAATTTACGCACATTACATATATGTATATGATTGCATGTATTGGTATGTATGCGTAGATATAATTGAGATGCATGCTTAATATTGAATAATCATGTATGTATTAGATACGACACCCATGCCATGTTTGCTTAAACAAGATAAAATCTGTAACGATTCAAGATTTTAAAATTAACAAACGATCATGAGATTCTTGTGTTTATGAAATATGGATTTTTAAAATACGGAATTAAATATGGATTTTTGATATCTATAATTGGGATTTTCTGACAAAAGCGGATATGCGTATTCGTAAGGCTGATGAGTTTTAAGTGTGACCATTGGTATCCTCCATCTACCTGGGAAATGAACAATTTAAGATGTCGATTTGAAATATTTGGTTCAAGGAAAAATTGAGGATCTCTTTATGATGTGATCATGATCGTTATAAATTTTCTAAAACCCCTTAATAAAATATTAAGTTTTACTCGGATGCTTTCCAATGAATGAACACTCATCGAATCCTAGATCGATAAGGGGAAGGACTGTCAGTGGCAGGGGACTCCTATCTATCGTGGTGAGATGCGACGAATATAAACGGTTATATTCGGCCGTTGTATCATTGGGTCTAACTTAACTGAGTCGTCATAATAAGTGAAAATAAACGGTTATATTCAACTATTATGAACTTAGAAGCATAGAGTTTGGTTAAAAGTCTATTAGATAGATAAGATCAATCGTTGTTCACCAAACTATCCAAGAATTATATATGATATAATTGACAACTGTTGTCTACCTAAATAATCATTTTCTAAGGACTTCCAGTGGTTGACTTAGGACATGACGAAATATGGATCTTGGCTCACTAGAAAGAATTATGGGATATACTTTCCAAATTAATAGTAAGGGCTATTAGTTTGATAAAAATAGTGGGAGGTATATGATGATATATCATAATCACTTAAACATAATTAATATTAAATTTGCAATCTAGTTTATTTTATACACTTTAATATTGTAGATATCAAATGATAAACACAAACAACTTCTCTATGCGATCAGTTCTTGAGAAGGATAAGTTGACGAGAATATATTTCCTTGACTAACATAGGAGCTTGAGGATCGTCCTCGGGCACCACGATGTTAGTCAAATCTCTTCCCCTACTCTTAAAGTTGAGAATGTAACATGTGCAAATCATAGTGCTTATTGGAAGCAAATTGATGTTGCGACTGATGTTTCATGTCTCATGCTCGCAAATATATGTGCTGAGCTTAAGAAGCAATACGAGCATATAGATGCTTATGAAACGATTGAGCACAAGATATATTTGAAAGGGCACTATACACTTACAAGTAGGGAGAGTGAGACCCGGTTACACCACATGTTCTAAAGATTATAGGGTATAATGAATACCATTGATATTTTGGGTTTCCAGATTGGTCTGGAGACAGTTAGATTTGATCTTACAATCTTTGGACAAATATTATTCTTATTTTGTTATGAACAATAAAGTGAATAAGATTGGTAAAACACCCATTGAGTTGCTAAGCATGTTGAGAACTGCTGAAAGTAATATGATAAATGCATGAACTACTACTATATTGATGGTAAACATAGGGAATGCAAAAGGGAAAGGAAAATGGAAAGGCAAGGAGAAGATTTGATCTAGTTCCGTTGTCAAACCAAAGTCCAATCCCTAAAGCAGACTCTAAAGTCTGAATGAGGTGTTGATAAAGAAGACGATTGTCACTTCTGTGGAAGTTGAGAGACTGGAAATTAAACTGTCATGCTTAATTGGAAGATTGGAAGATGATGATCAATAAGGGTCAAGCTTAAGGTATCGGGTTGGAATTGGAGTAAAGATAGTTGCTCTAGTTCGAGGAACTCGTTACTTAATTTTTGGCCTATAAGGAAAATTTAGAACTTAATAATTGTTATAGCGTGCTTGCAATTGGCAGAGACATTATTTCAGTTTCTTGTTTGGACAAGAAAGGCTTTTTCATTTTATAACAATAGTTGGTTATCCTATTTTGATGATGAGCCTTATAATGTTGCACATCTAATTAACAATTTATATGTACTAAAGTGACTCAAATCAAATATTACCTTTGGCACTGTCGCTGAGGCCATATTAACGAGAAACGCATTTCCAGAATACATAAGGATGCATTCATGGATAAGTTTGATTATGAATCATACCAAAGGATACGAATCTTGGTTTATTTGGTAAAATGACTAAAGCTCCTTTTACTGGAAATGGTGAAGGGATCATTGAATGGGTATGACTTATACATAGTGATGTATGTGGTCATATGTGTACGATGACAAAAGGTAAATTTTATTAACTTCATAAAATTTACTAATTATTTTAGTAGATACGGATATATGTATCTTTTGAAGAACTAATCCGAATCATTTGAAAAGTTCAAAGACTATAAAGATGAAGTAGAAAATATCAAAGAAAAGTTTTTTTTGATAGGAGAGATCACACCTTGTTGGACATGGTGCGATCAATGTTGAGTCAATGAATCTTCCAATTAGTTTCTGGGGTTGCACCCTGGAAACGGCTCCACATACACTTAACTGTGTTCCTACTAAATTGGTTCAAAAGACTCCTTATGAGATATGGACTGAGCAACGTCACAGCATGTCATTTATAAAATTTTGGAGATGTGAAGCGTTTGTGAAACGTCTAATCTCTGACAAGCTAGGACCAAAATCAGGCAAATGTAATTTTGTGGAATACCCAACTGAAACAAGGGGTTATTCTTTCTATAATCCTTCCGAGAACAAAGTGTTTGTTGCTCGAACTGCTGAGAGACAGTGGGAGGATAATAGATCTCAATGAAGTTTGAGACCCACATGATAACGTTGAACCAGTGGAGGAACCTGAGTAGAATGTACAAGAAAAATAATACTGCTCAAGAAACACAGGTGTTCGTAGGTTTAGTAGGATTCACCATGAGCCCGAGAGATAATATGGATTTCTCTTGACTCAAGATGGTGATGTGATGCTTGTGGATGAAGATGAGCCTCTCACCTACCTAGATACTATAAACACTCCAGATTCTAAGAGATGGCTGGATGCCATTAAATCTGAGATGGAATCCATGTATACTAATCAAGTATGGACTTTGGTTGATCCACCTGAAGGGGTAAAACCTATAGGGTGCAAGTGGGTTTTTAAGAAGAAGACCGACATGGATGCTAATGTACAGACCTATAAGGCACGATTGGTGGCAAAAGGTTTCAAGAAAATTCATGGTATTGACTATGATGAGACCTTTTCACTAGTTGTTATGGTCATGTCCATTAGGATTTTGCTTGCCATAGCTGCTTACTATGACTATGAAATCTGGCAAATGGATGTCAAAACCGCTTTCTTAAATGAGAGCCTTGAAGAAGATATGGATGTGTACATGACACACCCTAAGGGTTTTGTTGATCTAAAGGATGCTGGAAATGTATGTAAGTTGCGTCGATCCATTTATGGATTAAAGCAGGCCTCGAGGAGATGGAACATTTGTTTTCATGAAACAGTCAAAAAGAGTTTGACTTTATTCAGAATGAAGATGAAACTTGTGTTTACAAGAAGTTTAGTGGGAGCCATGTGGCATTCCTAGTATTATATGTTGATGATATATTACTAATAGGGAATGACATTCCTTCTCTACAGACTGTGAAGACTTGGTTGAGAAATAATTTCTCAATGAAAGACTTAGGCGATGTGACATATATATTAGGGATCGAGATCTATAGAGATAGATCAAGGTGATTGATCGACCTAATTTAGAGTACATACATTGACAAAGTTTTGCATCGATTTCAAATGCAAAGAGACTAAAATGGATATGTCCCAATGTCTCATGGGATAGTGATCTCAAAATAAAATTTGTCCTAAATCATTGGATGATAGGGACTGCATGAGTAAAATTCCATATGCGTCAGCAATTGGTTTTATAATGTATGCAATGATATGTACTTGCCCTGATGTC
Source organism: Oenanthe sinensis (assembly GCA_028671895.1). Taxonomy (NCBI): domain Eukaryota; kingdom Viridiplantae; phylum Streptophyta; class Magnoliopsida; order Apiales; family Apiaceae; genus Oenanthe; species Oenanthe sinensis. The sequence continues at coordinate 3,843,227 of CM053809.1, read as the reverse complement.
TCGTATGCTTTAACCATGATGAGTAGATACCGATCTAATCCAGGTGAAGGTCACTGGACGATAGTCAAGAATATTCTTAAGTACTTAAAGAGGACTAAAGATTCATTCTTGTTATATGGAGGAGATGTGAAGCTAGTTGTAAGAGGTTTCAGTGATACTGGTTTCTAGACAGATAACGATAATTTAATGTTTCTGTCTGGCTTTGTGTTTTATTGAGATGTTGTATGCTGGAATGGTTCACAGCAAAGACAATTGTTGATTTTACAATAGAACCTGAGTATATTGATGCTTGTGAAGTAGCCAAGGAGGCTGCTTGGGCATGTACTTAGGAGATATCACCTAATTAATGAGATTAATGATCAAGGAGATATACATATATGTAAAGTGTTTACTAATAATAATATTGCAGACACACTGACTAAGGCTTTGTCGCAGCAGAAGCACGAAAGTCACACTAGTTCCATGAGTATTGGATACTTGGGTAATTGGCTCTAGTGCAAGTGGGAGATTGTTAGTAATTGTGCTCTAGAGACAATACTTTTTATATTTTAAGGAAAATATTTATTATTAAGGATTATGTTTTATTGATTATTATTTATTTATTATGTTTTGTTTACTGCGTAATAAATTGAAAGCATAGTAAATGTCCTTGGAATTTTGATACGTATTCTATATCTTTAAGTATGTGACTTAAAAATGAGATTATATGAATAGTATCTTATTCCTAAAATTCCCTAGTCGAGTATTATTATTTAAGGACAATAATAATGCACAAAGACTAGTATGTTTCTTGACAGATGACCACATCTCATTGGTCATAGGTATGGGGATACTAAAGTCAAGAACATAAGTGCATGTATCAATGCATGGCACTGGAATGACCCGCCGTGAGATTCTACATGTTAAGTAAGTGTCATAAGTAATTCTCACTGTGATAATGGTGTAATGATCCTTAGACCTGAAATCATTATATTTCTATACGAGAATTAATATACTTTGATTACATTAAAAGTTACCTTTGACCGGGTGATGATAAAAGTGGACATTGGGTATATTATGAATCGTATGGGAAATATGAATGATCTAGATGGGATTTAATCCTCCTAATTTTAGGAGTGATATTATTGGCCTCTTGTTTGAGTGAGACTATGAAATGCACGGCCGTGCTCAAATGTTGATTTGATTTTAATAGTCTACTCATCGATCAAGAAAATAAAGATTAAATTATGAAGAGGATGACACGAGACATGCCTTGAGTTTAATCTATAATATCAAGATTAAAGGGATTATATTACATGGAACATTATTCACGAAAGGCTTAATCGAATCACCGATTTATTATTATTACTTGGGTAGCAATGATGTATTACTAGATGCCGCTCATTGTTTACAATTTTAATTAGATATTAAAATTGTTGCCAACGTAATAATAACCTATAGGGTCACACACAAAGAACGCTTGAAGGAGAAATAATTTAAATTATGAATTTAAATTAAATAAGTAATTTATTTTATTTATGATATTAATTAAGTATGACTTAATTAATTATATAAATAGAATAAATGAATTACTTAAACTAATTCCAAAATTAATAATTAATTAATTAAGTGAGACTTAATTAAATAATTTAGAATTTTGGATTAGTATTAATTATAATTGGATTATAATTAGAAAACTTATTCCTCTCTCTATATAATCTCTTTATGGGCTGATTTAATAGACAGAGATTTTACAAAAACCCTAGCCGCTCTGAGAGAGGAGGAAGATAGAGAGAGAAGAAGTTTTCGGGTGCTAGTACACATCAATCCTTCATGAAAAGTGTTCGTGTGGATACCGTAGAGCGTAGATCGCGAGAGCGGGATACGTGGTGATTAAACAAGCTTTGGACCTCCATTAATCTCCCATTAATGAACTGTTAAAGCTTCTAAAGGTATTTATTCTTTATCTCCGAATTAAATCTTTTATTTTCGCATGGATCTTGCGGAGGGTTTCGCTATTTTGATTTATTTTTCGCGTTTATTCCGCTGCGTTTGTGTCACGAAACCCTTCAGTTTTAATTATAAATCTCATAAAACTTTTTGGAAAATCATTTTGGTTGAAATAATTTATTTTCAAGAATATCTTAGATGACTTGAAAATTTTTTATTTTTATATCAAACTTATATTTTCAATCTGTTTTATTTTAATTATAATTGAAACTGTTTTGGATTATAAATTCTATAAAAAAATTTGGAAATTAATTTTGATTTGAAATAATTTCTTTTTCAGGATTATTTAATATACCTTGAAAATTTTGTTATCTCAATATCAAAACTTTCTTTTCGAATTATTTTATTTTATTTATAATTTAAAATTGAGAAATTTATTATTATTTATCAAAAATTGTATTTTCAATTTATTTTGATTATTTAAATTCCTAAAAAATTAAATACTTCTGTTTGAACAAAATGTTTTATTAAACGAAACAACAAGAGTTGATTCTTAGTTCGTTGAGGACAAACGAACTGACTGAAGAACATTCTAATGGAGTTAAGACCCGATCTTACCATTGGAGATGTATTTCTACATCGGTCTATTCAGTGGATCATTTGGTTATTGAAAGGGGATTAGTTCATTTAGGGAAGAGTCTTCGATCAGTGGTTTTCGAATCAATGTCTGAAGAATTTGGGATTTTGAAAAGGAATTTAGTTTATCGGTCAAAGAACCAAAACAACAATTGAAGATTTGGTTAAAGGACATCAGTGGCAGAAATACACAAGGTTTGATTATCACTGACATATGATAATCAAAGGGTTATTGCTACACATACAAAGAAGAGTGATCTTTTCAAGCAGAACATGAGACATTCTATGTCGAGGTCTTTAAGCAGAACAATCAGGTATTAGTTTGGGTTGAAGCAAGAACATCATTTGTTATTGAGGTCAAATGCAAGGATACTTTCATGAGTGTTAGTAGAATGGAAATTGATTTGGATCAATTGATTATCACTCGAGATGGAATGCTAAGCATCGCACAGGTATACTTTCTAACTAGTTTATACTTGTTTGATTTAATTATAGAGTATTAAGTGTTGAACTGCTTTATATTATAAGTTTGATGTAATGCATGTCTCACCTTGATTTCTATATAAATTAGATAACTTATGCTAGTTTGTTAGTGTTGCTTGTTTATCAGTATTTGACTTCATGATTAGATCTTGTGTGATTTAATGCTTGCTTTACGAAAATTGATCATGTTAGCATATAGAGTCTTAGGTATTTGTAGGGTACATTTACCATAAAGAGTATTTGCTGCATGTTAAGTGCCTTGATGTTTACATTGTCAATAATCTGTTTATACTCGCATGGTTGTATTAAATGATATATCTGATCATGTGCTTGTTAAGATGAGTTTGTTTCTATTTTGGAAATTGCCTAGGGGTCAGTATAATAAACCATGAATTAAATTTTTAAATTTAAATTGACTCAGGTAATAAGAGATAATATAATGTTAAAGTGAACAACAAAGGTGATTTAGAAGAATTAGGAATCTGAGTGATTGATTCTTCTATGACTACATATATGTACGACATGATTCTTATAGACTGTTAGTCCACCTTAAGTTAGGTTGGGATCACTGAGCTCATAGCCAAGACTACTTGTTGAGGCTGATATAGATGAGGAGTGATCAGTCATATAAGAATGAGCATGTTGAACTTGAATGCTTTGTTGTTAACTATGTTTAGAAATATCTCTAACCCTTGGACTCAATCAAATTGAGGACCACGTGTCTTAATCATTTGTGAATGCAGAGTATCTTTCAACATGTACAGGCTATATCTCTCTGACATTTTCATGATTCGAGGCATGTAACTACTTTTGCTTTGTTATTCAAATGGTTAAGCAAGGTTACTTATTTTTCTTGAATGATCTGAAGCACAATATTAAGGAAGACCTAGGGAATTCTTTGCGAAGGGTTTTCTAATATCAGTTCGAGGATGAACAATATTGATCGGGGTCAAGAGAAATAGAAGCTCACTCTACTGGAAGTGAGGTTATTGCTGACACGAAATGTAATGCTTGATGAAGTCAACTATTCGTTGAAGTTTATCAGAACGGAGTTAGCTGCAACAACAAGTGATGCTCTCACACTTGGTTTATCATCTAATACTTGGTTTATCAAGATAACAGATTCGACGGTAAAGATGAAGTTAGTGAGAAAGGACTACTTCTAATGAAATTCTTTTAAGAAGGACATTAGTGAAGTATGTCAGTTGAAGGGAAGTCAAGTCAAAGGCTACCCTGTTTAGTTTTGGTGTTTTTTCGTGCATTCGATAGATGAAGCATCTCAGTGATTAATCACATTCAAAAGATTAGGCAGATTGTTGTAAGAACACTTTGAGGGCAGGTAATGGAATTTGTTGACGAACGAAGTTCTATGTTATGTCTGCATTGAAAGGAGTATTCTAGAGTAAAGTTCAGTTTCCGGACTTCAGGACCAAATGGAGGAGTTGATAGGGAAATCCAGACCTTAAGTGGAATTACAAGGATAATGGATAAAGTTAAGGTTTCCTATTCACTACGGCTGAATCAGTTGGCACAGCAAGTCTAATCAACAAATATAAAAAGAAGACATCAAGTAAGATTAATCACGCCTGAAGTCACATGGTGCGATGGAAGGCTATCTTATTTGGAGTTAAGAGCTTACACAAAGTCTGTGATTGATTTAAGATGATCTAGATGCAGTGAACATCATCATCAAGCTCCCTAGCATTCGTTTGATTTTAGCTTTGAATTTCTAAAGGTTGACATCCTGTTTAGGGCTCAAGATCAGATGACACCAGATGAAGAAAAGCTGCAAGCAGCATTACAGGGGAGCATCAGTAAGTTGGATCAACTAGTCATGTTTGATGTTCAAAGGCTAGCAGTGCTCATTGAGTAAGAGTTGAGATTCTTAGGAACACTGAGTGATCCAGATTGAGTGATTGCATATTAGAAATGAAATTGTCAATTTAAAGATAATGCAAGTTGATCTCAATCATAATTTAAGAAAACTACTCTACCCACTGAATATCTAAAGAAACATTAACGACACATCTGTCTTGACAAAGGGTTTTGTGTAACAACATTTCCTAGAGTCAGTTCTTGGTGAATCTGGGTAGTAGAGTAGTGATTGGTAGTGCCGTGCATGTATAAGAGTATTTCATTGGTTTTTCTGAGTGAATTCAATGAAGATTGAAGATGCACTAACTAATCAAGATTGAGTAGGGTTCGAATCAAGGAACTAACTCAATTGAACCAGAGGCAGATACACTTAGCACAATGAATCAATCCACATGAAGACTTGGTATTGATACAGAAGCTGAAGGGTAGTTCAGAGTTTTTAAAGGTTCTACTCTGCTAGTGTCAGGACTACTGGTTTCTAGAGTGCTGAGTTTAGTGAAGCTGCTGCCAAGACCAATATCTACAAGGAAATATTTGGGTGTTGAAGGTAATGCAGTTTCCGTCTGGATGAGCGTGGTATTGTTTTGAGGAACAATGTTAACTGGTAGCTGAAAAGTTATTCCTGTCCAAATGGAGTAAACGTTCGATCTCGAAAGGAGTAAACATTCGATCTCTCGGGCAAAGAGGAGTAATTATTCATTCAACGATCGTGCACCAGTAAAAGCTCTATTGACTAAGGTATGTCACTCTAGTCTAATATTGATTTATTTAAATGTAATGTTTATAGAGAGTGTTCATGCTATTTAGATGTCTACGATCTCTAGGAACTGATTAATGTTTGGCTTGTGACCACCCGAGACCCGATATTATCGCTATGAGATTACCTATGATCACCTGGGACCTAGGGACCTAACAATGTAGCATCTCTTTGTATAGTCAATTTATATCCAGGACCTCGTACTTTGTGCTGTCATAAGTTATTCATGCTATATGTATCAAATGTTTCAGCATAAGTATTTGTATATATTAATTAATTGTAATTTTATTTATTTCTAATTGTTTAATGCTAATATTAATGGAACCACTTAATATGTAGTTTAAGTGATGTAATTCATGTCTTTTGCAAAATCCATTAATATTAGTTGTCATTCTTTTGATATTAGTGATGTCACTTAGAATTTCTATACTAAGTGACAAAAAGATTATTTTAAAAACACTGATATCGAAAGTAATTTACTACATCGCGAGGGGTTGTCAAAGATCATAAATTTTAGCATTAATATTTAAAGGTATTTGATCTCTGATGCAACTAGTACCTCGAGCTTACATACATTCTGATTGTCATGAGTATTTTCAATATGCTTATGTGATAATTGTTGAGATGTAGTGTAAGAAGTTAAATGTTGTCATTCGGTCAATGTATGTTCAGTGTTTAGCGGATGCTTATGTTTTATGCTTCAGAATTACCATGATCTATATTGCAATATGTGTTTGTTTCAAGCGACAAATGGTAATTGTCTAGCATAATGTAAGTATCTTATGTGCTTGATTGTTTTGTAGTAAGATGCATTTTATTACAAAATGATTGCATGATGTTAGTACTTTTGAATGTCTTGTCATTCATATATTTGATAATTCATTAGTATTAACATATGTTTTTCATTCTTTAGAACTTGAATGCATAAAGAAATTTCTTGTCTATTTCTGGTGAAAAATATTTTATCTAAACATGCATTCATTTGCCAGAGAATGAAAAGCCACTAAAAGTTTTTTTTTTAAAAAAAAAACTTCCTTTGAAAGAGAACATTTCTTGAGGATTATCTTTCTATTTCAAAATCATATATCCTCTCTCTCTCTAAATGTTTTGTAATGAAAACTGTTTTCTCTCCATAATTTATTTAAATAAAGTTACTTGATAACTTGTAACTTAGGTTGCATAGTTTCATGCTATTTTATTTGAGTAAATTGTTTTGATCTTGAGGTATCAACCATTGTTAAAACGTTCTTCAAAACTCTTGTTAATGTCTGTTTCACATTGACCTGTAGTATTAAAACAATGGTTGTTTGCTTTGGGATTAGTGCCTTGGACTGTATGACTAAAGCATTCATTCGATTTTTTTTAAAAATGATTTATGTTTTAAGTCGGAGATAATATCAGATAAGAATGAATTGTAAAAAAAATTCTGAAAACATACAGTCAGCAAGATGAAATAGATTTGAGTTATTAATCAAAATGTTTTTGTTAAAAGAGTTGAATTTCAATTGGATATTTGTCTAAGAGAAATTCAGAAGAACACTTTTGTTAATCTGTTAATTTTTTTTTCAAAAATTGTGAGTTTATGAAATTTGGCTTAATATTCTTTTACCTATTCTTTATTAATTCCCACATTTTAGCTCTGGTGCATTGTTTCTTGAGGACACATTGCTCCGATGCTATATTTCTAAGAAGGAATAGAGAATAAGTTTAATCATACTCTACCAAATTTTATATAGCTCTGATCAACTCTATCTATTTAGCCGTAATGGCTTGGCCTTAGTGGCTATATAGGGGAAGGTCAAGAAGTTGAATAATCCATCAATTTCTAACCAAGGCCTTAGTACCAAACACTATCATTCTAATTCAAACTTTCAACCCTTGGTGATATAAGGAACATATGTAGATTAGCGGCTGTTAAGGGAGAAACTGCATTAATTGCAGCAAAAGATGTGTCGGAAGTGCACCCACAGCTCTACCTCTCGAGAAGGAAAGAAGTATACAAATTGAGGTATCTGTAGCTCATCTGTATTCTCTCAAAAGGATGCAGAGCTGAAAAGGCAATTCAACCATTTCTGAATGAACTTTCTCAATAGGGTGATTTCATCGAAAATTTGCTCGTCAGCCAGAGCACCTTGTAATGAGTCAAGAACACCAAAAGCATTCACACTGATGGTAATCCTAAAGTTTTTGCTTCTAAGGGATGTTATAGGACCTAACAGTTCTCTAGCCTCTCTTGGGACTAACAATTGTGAGGACACATTGCAAGAAGTGCACATTGTGAGGTATAGGTAAAACCCCTAAACTTCTTTGTTTACCATTTATGGTGAATGAAGTTGTTGAGCCACCTTCACAGGCATTTGAGGGAAACATGAATTTCTTTCCATATATTAGAATCCTTGTCAACCTTCCTAGGAGGAACAGTCCTAGTTCCCTAACGGGATTTCACATCCGCAGAGCAATCTATTGATGTTGAGAGGCAATCACTAACAGTTTTCCATGACTGAAAATAGTGAGTTAATTCATCTTCACAGGTGATTGAGAGAGATGTTTGTACACGTCTACTCTCCCAAGAATGCAAATTCTGGAATACATGGATCGCTCAAAGCTTAAAGGCATATCACCGTCAACAATCCAGTGCATGGATTTGCATATAGGGAGTCGGTTGATGCTTAGATAGCTGCTAGTATGCATACCACATTCAACGATCCAGTGCATGGATTTGCATATGGGGAGATTGTTGATGCTGAAAGTAGCTGAGCAACAACTCGTAGACTATGATTCAGTTGGTTTACCAATTTGATGAGTCTTTTGAGGATCAGGGTGTTGGGATTTCAGTCACTCATGGAATGGAGGAGATTCCAATTTCAGAAGGGTTATTCCCCGACGACGAGCCATGTGTGCATGGATTTTCTCATGGTGAGTTGGGTGACGGCCTAACTGAAACCCTGTCTGAGATTCCATCTCAGAACCTAGTTCTTTAGTGAACGACAACATGCTACAGTCAATGATCCATAATATCTTGGTGAGACTAGAATGGATTTACTTGCAGGTACAAATTGCTATAAATGGAATGAGTGCAAGTAAAGGAGAGAAACATTTGAGTGAAATGAGGGAGTGATACACTTGAGTGAGAGAAATAGGGAGAGAAATGAGTGGAACACTTACGCTTGAAAGTGTAAACACCAACAGAACGTAGTAGAAGTGAGGAAACCATAGACCAAACACTAACCTTGCTACTATGCTTGAATCCTGTTACTGAATTTTCCAGCTCTGAAATGTTGAAGAGATTCTTTTCTGGAAGACAAGCTGAAGAAGGGTCTAGCTGAAGCTTAGTGGGAATGTCCAAACTATTACCTTTGGGTCTATTAATTCATGTTGTTCTCAATCTCAAAGGGGGAGACATTAATTTTTAGGCCTAAGGAGGATTTTATGTTCAGTTGGAGGAGAGTTTCTTATTTGATTGGATATAGATGATACTTTTATTATTTTAAAGGATATTCTCAACTAAGGGGGAGAATTTGGTGATACAAGAAACGAGATCTGTCAATCCTATCTTGTGGAGGTTACTTAGAGGATATCTAAAGACACAAGGGTGGATTGGAGCTTGCATGAACTAAGGGGGAGAATTAGATAAAATTGAAACCTTAGTGATGCAAGGGAGAAATTACTAAGGGGGAGTTTCTTAGTAATTGGTTGGAGCCTAATCCCTAATGGTGTTGTAGACTTAACTAATTTTTCGTCTGAAGTGGAGAAGTTACTTTTTGTCAATTGGGAAGAAGTTACTTGTCGTACTAAAGTCGATCCAGATTCTTTTATCTATAGAAGCTCATTTTGATTATGAGATTTGGCAGATGGATGTCAAGACATCTTTCCTAAACGGGAGTCTTGATGATGAGATCATCTATATGCAACAACCAGAAGGATTCATTAAGGAAGGCCAAGAGCATCTGGTATGTAAGCTTAAGAAGTCCATTTATAGACTTAAACAAGCTTCTAGGTATTGGAATATTCGCTTTGATCAGGTAATCCAGTCATACAGATTTGATCAATGTCCAAGGGAGTCATGTGTGTACAAGAAAAGTGAGGGCAGTTCAGTGACTTTTCTAGTTCTATACGTAGATGATATTTTACTCATTGGAAACAATGTAGAGATGTTATCAGCGATAAAGGCATGGTTTTTCAAACAGTTCAAAATGAAGGACTTAGGTGAAGCGACATACATCCTTGGGATCAAAGTTGTAAGGGATCGCATGAAAAGGATGTTGGCTTTATCCCAAGAGCCCTACATTGATGAGGTATTAGCTCGTTTTAACATGCAGGACTCCAAGAAGGGTAACCTACCTTATAAACATGGAGTTGCTCTATCAAAGAAACAGTGTCCTAAGACACCAGAGGTGATAGAGAACATGAAAGCGGTTCCCTATACTTTGGCATGTGGAAGCTTAATGTATGCAATGTTATGTACGAGACCTGATATTTTTTTTGCCATGGGCATGGTTAGCAGATATCAGTAAAACCCAGGACATGAACATTGGAGTGCAATAAAGGCTATACTCAAGTACCTGAGAAGGACTAAGGAGTATATGTTAATTTATAAGGCCTCAGATTTGTTACCTTTGTGATATACCGATTCAGATTTCCAAGCAGATAGAGATAAGAGGAAATCAACCTCGGGATATGTGTTTACCTTAGGAGGTGGAGCTATAATATGGAGGAGTGTAAAGCAAAAATGCGTTGCTAACTCTACCATGGAAGCCGAATATGTGGCATGCTCGGAGGCAGCCAAAGAGGCGATATGGTTCAGAAACTTTCTTTTGGACATAGATGTGGTACCTAATTTGCCTAGGAGCTTGATAGTGTATTGTTGAAATGGGAGATATGAGTGAAGGAAAGTAACTCACTGCACTTTCATGTGTACTAGAAATGCTAAATGTAATCTCTGTGTAATGGTTGATGATAACTCAACAATAGAACATGACATGTAATAATATGCAGGTGCACAGAAATCTTGGATCACAGAGTTCAGTTAAGACAAAGTATCAAATGATCATCTACAGACTTGAAGCTCACTGGAAGAAGTTCATTAACATGTTCAGGCCTCAGTGGAGAATAAAAGATATTGACATCTATTCAAGGATGTGGAAGCTAAAGAAGATTGTCTTAGTCTATGAAGATTTTAGTGCATTACAATCGAAGCTACAAGTAAGGTTTGCAAAGAAGAATGTGGAATCATGTTCTGAATCAAGAGCCCCTATCAAGACTAGTCATTTATGAACCAGACCGTTGCATAAAGTGTCAGGACATTGGAGGCAAGCTCTCGTTGGTTAATATGGTTTTAATCATTCAAGTAAAGAAGTTGGTATTCTTGAGTCATGTGGAGGATCAACAAAGGTGGTAAATCAGTGTTGGAGAAATGCCAGTCTAATGGATAAGGGACAGACGGCACAATCTGATTGGATCTTACTAAAGCTTCACAGATTAGAAGGCCAAATACTTGGACGTGGTGGAGTCACGTATACGGGGCCAAGTATTTGGATAAGGAAGTCTACACAAATTGAAGAGTGGAATGGAAATATTTAATTTAATTAAATAAAGTATTTATTTATTTATATATTTTATAAATAAAGATATTTTTTATTTATATTTTATATATTTATTAAATATTACTTTTACATTAAATATTTCTAAAGGCATGCTTGGCACATGACTTTGAAGATAAGATTTGAGTGGACAAGAGTAAAAGGTGGAAAAAGCAAAAAGCTACACTTTTTTCTATAATAAAAAAAGAAACTCAAGTCTCCATTTTTTAGTGTGGATGAGTGTGCATCCGGATGAGAAAAAAAAAAGGGAGAGAGAGAAAAATTATTCTCTCCCCCATGGCCAAACTAGATCTTGAATATATTTGTAGTCATGATTTTCTTTATTATACCACTCCTCTATTCTTCTATTGAAAACACTTGTTAAATCTTGTATAGAAGATAGGGTTGATTTTTGTCTCCTAGATCTATAAAATGTAATAGTTTTAGAGGAGACAAAAATCACTTCTTTGTTGTGTTCTTGAGCTTATGTTCTTGAACTTGTTTGTAGCATTTACCCCACTTCAATGAATATAAAGTTATATTCTTGGACCTTGTTGTGTTGTGTGTTTTGGATGATTTACCGTTCATTATCTTGGTTATTTTAATGGTGTTCTTGAGGTTGAAGAAGATGATGAACAGTACCCGGGTTTGAACCAAAGTAATTTTTATGTTGTCCCAAAAATAATTAATAAGTCATAATTTTAATTTGGGAATCGTATTCACCCCCCCCCCCCCCCTCTACGATTTCCGGGACCCAACAATTGTGATAATACTGGTACTGTGGCAAATGCAAAGGAACCGCGAGACCATAAGGCAGCAAAACACATCGAGCGTAACTATCATCTTATACGATAGTTCGTTAAGCGAGGAGATATTATTGTGACTGATATACCATCAAAGGACAACCGGGCAGATCCTTTCACAAAGAGCTTACCAGCTAAGGCTTTTGAGCTGCACGTGGAGGCGATAGGAGTCATATATATGGTCACATAGTAGTTATTTAATTGGTAGTGGATTGCTTGTAATAAAACACTGATATACTCAAAGAATAGCTTGAGTATAAGTGGGAGATTGTCAGGGAGTATACTGAACTATTCGTTTGAAGTATATGACATTGTCCTTTTTAATAAGAATCTTGAATGCATATTTTAACACTGTTTGTATGATATATATTGTGGATAATCTAGTATTAAATGGGATACCAGAAGATTATATTGTCAGTGTCTATATATAATATAATAAATGTTCACAGTTTAAGTGGAGTTAAACAAACCACTGGAATGATTGAAGTATTATTTGGAAATAATCTATCTTGATTATTGAATAATATTTGTATACTTTGTGTATATTGAACGAGATTAAAATATTAGAATTGTTCTTCTATTCTGACAATAAAGAAGAACTAAGATTCTATAATATTATTATTGCTTAGTTCTTAATCTGGATACAGTGATTGACACTTGTATGCAATGCACATGTTTTGATTCATATGTGATGAGATTTTTTGTTAATCACAATATTATATTTTGGACAATGACATTGCATACAGAGTGGGATATTGACTATAAAAGGAAACCTTGTCCGAAAATATTCGGGTGATGATGTCCTCTTGAAAGCTCATAAAGCTAATTATGCTTTAGTCCTGCAGACAGATTTGTTCTTGCATAATTATAAGGTTGAGTGGATGATCAAGGATAAAAGATATTGATTAAATTAATTATCAGAAATTAATTTAATTAATGGAGATTCGATATCTTAAACATGGGGAATTTAATAAGCAAATAATATTGAAGCCGAATTAAATAATTAAATTACGGCATTAGGAGAGGTAGTGCAAATATTAATTCTTTAGTGGATTGAATTAATATTTAATGACATTGGGCTTGATCTAGAATGTCAGTGGAAGGCCCGACCTAATTATCCAGGATCCTTACTTTAGCCTATATATTCATTTTATTCTCTTCTAGCTATTTGGGGGAAACTAGGGTTTTTGTGAGAAACCATTCAAAGATGCAACCAAGAACTAGGGTTCCAAGATCTCAAATCTAGAAGGGAGGCAATCTTGGGAGGATCGAATGCCACACTTCGCTCAAGGTGAATACGGGAATACAGTAAAAGACGTGGATTTGAATCGCTTGCGCCGTAGCGATTAAGGTTAATTTTCTATTCAAACTCGTTCGTTTGCATATCATAAAACGCAGCATCATGATTTGATTTTCCCAACACTTAGAATTTGCGTCTTTAAATGGGAGGGCCAACCAAGGCATCTTTGCAAATGTGTTGTGGAACGATTCTGCATTTGTACGGAAAATAGAATTCCATGAGTCATAGATGTAAATGAGCACAACCTCAAACTCATTTCGGGCGCCAAATCATATGCATTCTTGAGTGCTGTTGTGAAGTTGTCACCGCGACCCTCTTCATAAACATACAAGGCAACCACCTTATTTTCGAGATCAGCAATAGATATCTGACAAAAAAAGCAGGCATAAATAATGGATACACAGAGGGATGATATTCTATATTCATTAGAATATGCAAATAAAAAACATATATTAAACTAAAGTATGAAATGACAAGTTAGTTGTAGATTACAATGTTGTCATATTGACACAGGATGCTACAAGAGATGTTGAATACCTTATTCCCTTTGTTATTAATGACATAATCACGATCAGGAGCGGCTGAGAGTGCTTTCAACGAGGGATGCTCTTGGGCTTCAACATCTTTAGAATATAGGTATCTTAACCACTCGTCGCCAAAAGGAAAACCCGCAGCTCCATACCAAGAAAATAAAATGGTGCCATTATGTTGGAAAACCTCTCCTGCAGGACTAATGATAACAAAGGCAGGGGAGTGAAAAATATTTCCCAGACTTTGATAACAATCAGAATCAGAGAAAGGGATGGCAGGCCATGGCATAGAAGAAAATATTTCATTGTAACGTTTGTGTGATGTATATGGGTCGGGGCAAGTAATAGAATCCCAGGCTGGAACAAAAACAACCTCAAAAGGAACACCTTTACACTGCAGGTCAGTGTATACATTGACCAAGTATGCTGTTTGAAGCTTCACATAGTCACTCTTAGGATTCAGTGACACAAAATATAGAACAATAGACTTGTTAACCAGATGATCTGTCTTGATCTACAAAACAATATACTCAGTTAAATAATAGTATTCGAGAATAATTAAAAATTAGAATGAAAAAAAACACATACATACATACATACCGAGGCTAACAAACATTTTCGGGGCCTCTGATTTTTTTTTAAAATTGGACCCTTTATGTTCTTCAATTTACATTAAAATTATTAAATTATATTTTTAAATAAAATAAATTACCGAAAAATATTGTAAATAAAAAACAAAGTTTAACAAATTTGATATTTCTTATAATATTATCAATATTTCTCAACTTTATTAATAAACCACGATATTTTTGTTACAAATATCTATAAATATATATAAGACTGTATAAATTTGGGGGCCCTGTGCGGTCGTTCACCCCACGCCGCCCTATACAAACCTTTTAATCCGAATTGAATTTGATGAGATAATCTCTCTCCGGCGTGAAGAGAAACTCACTCAATTTAACAGTTTCTCCTTTTTTAAATGTAATCATCCTCTGCCCTTTGTTCTGTTTCGTCTTCTTCTATATTATACTGTTAAAAAAACTTTGGACTTTAGTTTTAAAAAACTAAATATTACACGAGTTCAAGAGGTTAAAGTGTATGATTATGGGCTACAAGAAACCCATATAGAACAAATATATTCACATAGCCCAGTTTCATAAAATCAACTATATATAATACGAGCAAAATCAGACAGTGATAATGAGTTTATTTTTTGTCGTTTCAGATCTTGGGTTCGAGTCTGACTCATAAGAGAGCCTAATTAGTCAACAAAATCTATATATAATACAATTTTATTGTGTAAAATTTAAATTAAAAAATAATTAAATTTAGTGTCAAACATTTATTCAATTATTTTTTTATTAATTTAGTAGCTTTTAAAATTTATATTATACCCGCATTTTTATTAATAAAGTAAATTTATTCTTTCAACCTTTCATTTACATAATTTGTATCCAAACAGAAAAGTAAGTACTTTTAAAAAGGAAGATACTAATAACTAAAATCATAGGGACTCGAAGCATTTTGGCCTGTTAATTTTAATAAGAAAATAATAATTAAAATCCCGATTTATTAATTTTTTGCGAAAAATTCACGTTTTATTTAATCAGTTCAGAATCGCAAATTGGAACTAAATGACTCGATGTACTAATTATATTAGTCTAATTTCTTGATTTCACAGGGAATATAAGGGCCTGTTTACTTGGATTTTTTTTCCCAGTTTTCTGTTTTCAACTTTTCTAAAATTTTCTAGATATCTCCTTCCTTATAAAACCGTTGAGAACTAAAAAATATGTTCCGATCCGTAAAATAACATGGTACCGTTTTTCTGTTTGCTTAATTTCTCCATATTAAATACAAAATGATTTAATTTAGTAATCAGTATATGTTTATAATTATAAAGAAGAAATGTTTTGATATTTTGAAATTCTTGTTATTTGCATTTGCTCAATTTATATATTGTTTATATATCTAAGTTGATAAAAATGATTCAATTGTAAATGTACCTAAACGGGGTGAATATGTGTTTTAGTTGACTATGCCTAATTTTAAATTATTACTAAACCATCATAACTGACTGTAATGTGAACAGTCTCATGTGCCTTAAGAACTGACTTATTGTTTTCAATCTGACAATCAATTATAGTAAGCTAGAATGAATGCAATGCATAAAACAGTTAAGAGCAAATATGTAAAGGAGGCACACGATATTTAGTCAGATTTGACATCTATGTCTAATGGTCTACGTCCGGTTCTCTTATCAATTTGGTAAAATAATATATTATTAATCAAGTATAGTACCAATTATAAGATAATAATATATCTCCCTGTTTCCCAATTACATAAAGTGGCTTATTATAATCTCCACCAATCCTGAGTAGTATGGTTCCAACTTGCTATTGTCATCTGCCTTGCAATCAGTTCTTGAACTTTGAATTTCTTGAGTCTCACTCTTGAATCCCTCTTGTTAGGTCCCGAAAGTATCGTAGAAGGGGGGTTGAATACGATAATCACTAAATTAAAAAATTCTTTCGAATCTTTTGTGGATAAATAATTTTTGATTAGTGGATTTGAATTCATGAGGTGAATAGTGTTCAGGAGATTGGCTTACTAATTTTCTATTTTTATGAATAAACAATAATGTTCTAGAAAATTAGCAAGTAATTAAATGAGACAAGTTTTGGGGAATATAACTTTCGTATATAAACCCAGAAGGGTGCTGCACCCGGTTTTAATGAACCGGTTTCTGAAGAACAAATTAGTTCTTCACTATAACAAAGATATATGACTGATTTCTATTACAATGTATAGATCTGTGAATGTACAAAAAGGAAATCAATCTAATAGAGAGTGTTTTATAATATCCCTATATTTTTACAACATAAAAACCGGCTAGATTATAAAACTCCAGTGAAGAAGGTATGTATATAGTTCTGTATCTTTTCTTCTTCGGCTTCTGTTTCTCTCTCTGTATCTCTCTGTGTGGCTGTATGTATTCACACACACACACACACACACACATTTACTTGTCAAATGAATTAGATTAATTTGTTTATATAGTGTAAGATTTACAATAATTGAACAACTTTATAATTGTTGATAACTTCTTCCATGTATGTTGACTTGAGTTGACTTTTAGAATCCCGTGGATATTTTCTAAGTGTCAAAGTGCGTTTCCTTGTATTTGGGACATAAAAAATAATCCATCCTTTCACAGAGTGTGGGTGTCGAATTATAGTGCCTTGTATGTTGATTTGAGTTGACCTGATCACATGTGTCGATTTCATTCTCCTTGTATGACTATGTGTCGTTTTTACTCCCCTTGTATATGCCTTAAAGTAATTCTCATGATTCCAAGAGCATATGTGTTGATTTCTTATCTATTGTATGAGCATGTGTCGATTTCTTAACTATTGTATGAGCATTTGTCGATTTCTTAACACATGTAAATGCATGTGTTGATTTCATTACACATGTAAATGCATGTGTTGATTTCATTTCACATGTAAATGCATGTGTTGATTTCTTTACACATGTAAATGCATGTGTCGATTTCTTAGCACATGTATACTAGACTTAGACTCCTTTTGGTATACTAGAAACTATGTGCCAATTTTCATTCCCATGTATAACTATGTGTTTAATTCTTTACCATGTATCCATGACTTAGAATATATTTGATCACTAAAATGCTATGTGTCGATTTTCTTCACCTAGTTTCACTAGGTGTCGATTTTCTCCACCATGTGAAATGACTTGGAGTAATTTCAACTTCTTTTCAATCCTTACATACTTGGCTTCACTTGGCTTCCTATCAATTCTTCTTGTACAATAAATATGTTGACCAATTCCTTTGTGTTGACACTTAGTGCACTGGTCTGGTTGAAAAATGACTAACACTGATCTTGTTCTTCATATTCTCATTAAAATCAAATGATATGAATACAACAGTTCTTTATTTCTACGATCACTGACTATCAATAAATAATGTACTTTTACTAGAATCTTTTCTGGTACTTAGACAACGTCACCATTACAACCACAATCTTGAATACTCCATTCTCTGTTCTTCATTGACGCTTGAACATATAACTAAACTTCTTTCAGTGAGTATAACTCTAAGACTGCAGTTGT
Source organism: Oenanthe sinensis (assembly GCA_028671895.1). Taxonomy (NCBI): domain Eukaryota; kingdom Viridiplantae; phylum Streptophyta; class Magnoliopsida; order Apiales; family Apiaceae; genus Oenanthe; species Oenanthe sinensis. Next base: position 3,825,198 of record CM053809.1, on the reverse strand, counting down.
CTTCTTAATCCTTTGTCTTTACCATGTCTTCAATTCTTCTAGATTCCTATGTTTCGAACACCATCTATCTTCAATCAATGCCGGTACACTGAAATCTTCTTATGATACTTCTATACTAAATCTTCAACACTTCTGAAAGCCTGAAAGTCTTCAACCATTATTCTTCACTGAGGCATGAACATATTAATGAACTTCTCTCAGTGACCTCTAGTAGACTTCAAAACTTCTTCTAACGTCTTGATTCACTGTATTTGCATTGTCTTCATTTCTTCCTGATTTCTGTATAGGCGTAGTATTATTTACTTGTCCTATTTTAGTGTGGAGTTATCACGATTACTATTCATACAACTTCGTAATCTCACCAACAATATCATCCTATTTGATTGTTAAACTTAGCAAACAAATGTCAGAGAAGATAACTCAACTAACAACTAGAAAAAGTAATCGTCCGAGACTCCTAAATAATGCTACTAGTTTTTATGGATCAGATTCTTCATTTTGAGAATTCTTGAGTAACTAAAATGAAAGATGTATGTTCCTGTAGAACTGAACTGATATTCAAATAGTATCATCTTCATTTCTTCTATGTCTGAGCTTTCTTTGTTTCAAAATCCTTTATAGTTCAAACTTAAAGAATTTATCATGAACAAAGCTTCATAAGAATTAAAATTCCTGGGAACGTCTTCAATAGAACATAAAACATAGCTCAAGTAATGTTCTTCCCCTAAGTATGTGATTCTTCTTAATTTTCTTCTTCTCCCCTTCAGATGAACAATGGAAGTGTCAATTCTTTTTTGTATATCCCACTTGGATCAGGAATCCTCTACTGACAACTCCTTTCAAGTATATGATACAGTATCTTGATTCTCCCATAAGGATCAGAAGATAAGATTTTCTTATTTTTCTTGTCTAAATTCACCCCCTAAGGATATTAACTTCCCCTAAGGATACGAAGATTAGACTTTCTCCTTTTTCTTGTCTACTAAATTCTCCCCCTTAGTTGATGAATCCTCTACTGGACCATAATTAAATCATGGCTTGTCTTCCAAAGAAGGTTCTTGTTTGTAATTGATTGGGAAAACATGGTAGCTTTTCTTTCATAAGTAGCATTTAGCAAGGGTAAATGTTTGGTCTATGGTTTCCTCACTTCTATTACGTTCTGGTGGTGTTTACACTAAAGTGTCAAGCACTTTGAAGTGTTTCACTCTTTCTCTCCCTATCTCTCACTCAAGTATATATCTCCATCACTTTCACTTAAGTGTTTCTCTCTCTCACTTTCACTCTACATTCCAAATATAGCATTCTGTACCTGCAAGTGAAATCTGTCAATTCATATATTTTCTCATCACCTAATTCATCATAATGAATTGAGTCAATATCAAGTGGAGAATTGCCTCGTTGAGGTGTTCTTGATCTATCATGCATAAGCACTGTCTCAGCACCAGACTCAATAGCTTTTGCTAAATCATTATCTAGTGGAGCATCACCTCTTTGAAATGGGTTATCACAAAATTTTAAATCTTTTAGGGAATTCTGCCTTGTTCTATTAAGAGATTGCCTCATACCTTCTCCGTAAATGGGAGGTGGACATTCCTTTTCAGGATCTGGAAATGTTCCTTCCAGGAGGGGCGACATAGTAGGCGATGTAATAAATGGCAATTTAGAGCCTACGCTTCCCTCTTAACTCGATGACGGAAATTTTGTGTAAAATACCCTACTTGACTCATCTACAAAATTCTTCTCAAGTAGTTGCCTCTTAAGCCTATATAAATCTGAACAAGAGATCTCCCTTTTGGGATACAGAAGATTAACTTCTGTTTGAGGTAGATACATTGGACAATGTAATGTATGGCAAAATAGAGTCTGTATCTCCTCTCAATGCATATACCTCTCACTGTGCACGCCTTGCAATGTGTTTTTAGAATTTATCTGTTTAGGCTTACCATCAGCATAAGTTCCAGTGGTGTGCTTGACTCATTACAAGGTGTTCTCGCTGACGAGCAAATTTTAATCGACAAATTTTAATCGACACACCCTGTTGAGAGAATGATTCTAAAGACAAGTTTATTTCCTTTTCAGCTCTACATCCTTTTGAGAAGATACAGATGATCTTACAGTTACCTCAGTTATATACTACTTTACTTCTTTGGAGGTAGAGCTATGGGTGTACTTCCGACTTCATCCTTATTTGCTGCATCAAATGCAGTTTTTCCCTTATCAACCTCTAACTTCCAAAGTTTCCTTATATCTCCAAGGGTTAATATATGGAAGTGGATGAATAAGTGTTTGGTACTATGGCCTGGGTAAGAGATTGATGGGTTTTCAACCTCTTGGCCAGCTTCTAAAGCCACTGGGAGCTAAATGGATAGAATCAATCAAGATAAATTAAATGTCATATCATTTCATGTATTGCTTGTTAGGGATAAATGATTAAAAAATGGAAGAATTATCTAAGTAGTCAGTAAAATTTGTAGATTCGAGGATTAATTAAAAAGTGACTTAGGTAATTAGAGATTGTTAAAAATGTTAGACAACAACAGAAATGGATTAGACAGAATTAGTAATTAATTTGTTAGTTCTTCTATTCCATGTGCTTTTAGAAAATTATTGAATATCTGTATATTTGCTTTACATTGTTACACTTGTGTAAGATGGTTAAAATATATAGTACTGAATTTTCTAATATGCATAACATGCCTGAATTGCATAATTCTTATCTATAATGCGCTGAAGCTGAATGTTTACCATGTGTTATTATTTTCATACTTATTCATTTAAATTTGAAAATGCATATCTTAGGACTTGCATAATCTTAGACAAAACATGTATAAGAATCATAATATGGTAAAGACTGCTAGTCCACCTTAAGTTAGGTTGGAATCACTAGTCTCAAAGCCTTAAGACTACTTTGTCGAGGCTGCTGTAAATGAGAAGTGATCAGTCAAAGATAAGTTTGTGCATGTTAAAGTTGAAGCTGTTGTTACCACTATTTAAAGCAATATCTTTAACCCATCTGGACTCAATTAAAGTTGAGTACCAAGAAGCTTAATCGTTTGTGATTGCAGAGTATGTAACAAAAGACAAAAGTTATGCGAGTTCGTGACATTTATTGTTCGAGGCATATGATTAAGATTAAAGCTCTGACATCATAGTTGGTTGAAAAAGCCTACCCAACGGTAACCTTTGGAGATGACAGCAGAGGATGTACAAGAGATTTGGCTATAATGATTTTTGGAATTGTCATAGGGGAAGTATCTTTCTTGTCAAAGTACTTAAGCACTATCTGCAGGGCACTAGGGAATTCTTTGTCAAGGGTTTTCTGGAAAAACATTGAAAAGGAAAAGTGTTAGATCTCAAACAAGAAGGTTAAAAGCTCACTCATCTGAGAGGGATGAAGTTTGTTCGTAGCTGACATGGATTTTGTATGCAACGGTAAAGTGAACTTTTCAGTAAAGGTTCATCAGTAAAGAGTTAACTATGGCATAAGAAGCTCTCACACTTGATATTTAAAACAATGGATTCTTTGATAAAAAAGAAATTGGTGAGATGACTGCTTCATATGGAATTCTATCTAAAAGGACATTTTGAAGTATGTCATATAGGGAATTCAATGAAAATATCACACCGAAGCAAATTATGTCATGGAAGAAATATGCTTAGTGGTGGTTGATGACAACCGTAGTTACAAGTTGGTGATGTTCGTGCATTCAACATATAATATATCACAGACGGTGATTGATCACATCAGGTAGATCAAGTTGGAAGCAAAGTAAGCTTTGAGAACTTTGAAGTCAGATAGTGGAACTAAATTTCATGAATGAAGTTCTAAATGAAGTCTGCACTGATAAAGGTACTTTGAAACTGAATCAATTAAAACAACATGCTTCTTTAATCAACAAAGATCGTAAAAAGACATCATATGAGTTAATGACCAATCAGAAGTAAAGACTGAAGCTCTTTCGTGGTTTGGAGGAAATTGATATTTATTGAAGACTTACATGAGTATCTTGGCAAGTTTGAAGTTAAGACTCATGGAATAATTCTCCTCGGCTACTCATTGATGTCAAAATATTTCAAGACATATGTGATTGAAAACCAGTATGCGATTGAAAGTCTGAGTGTATATTTCGATTACACCAAACTCCCAAGCATTCAAATGAATGACTATTCTGAATTTTTGAAGCTGGATATCCCGTCCGAGTCAAATTTAGATACTGATGTTGAAACTGAGGTTGCAGAAGGAATCAATAATAATGATGATGATCCAGATCCTATTAGTAGAAATGGTAGTGAAACTATACAACTCGTGAACTTTAACAGAATCCACTGAATAAGGTAAATGATCTTCAACACATCCTAGCAGCAACTTAGGGGGAGAAAATACTAGAAGGATCCACTAGTCGTACTCAACATAATGAAGATCAAAGGAATACATCGAGAACATATTTGCCAAGACAAAATGTTTGAAGTCAAAGTCAATCCTGGAGTCTAGTTCTTAGTAAACCGGATTATTGAGTAAAGGCTAGAAGTGCTAATCAAAATGAACATATATTTTTCGGGACATAACATCTGGAATCCTAAAGAATACTGAAGATGCACTGATTGATCTAGATTGGGTGATTGTAATGCAAGATGATCTCAATTAGTTCTAAGGCAAAATTTATTGAAGCTAGAACCTAGACCACAAGACGAAGCCAACATTTGGTACTGTAATGGTTTTCAGAGACTGAAAGATTATTGGCATTGTTATGAAGGACAAAGCCAAACTAGTTGCTATAGGTTACTATAAAGTAGAAGGTATCAACGTTGATGGAAACAGAATCTTTGGGACTTTCAAGATCAAACAGTAAGCACCAGTGACGTGACTTGATCCTATTAGGGCTGAACAAGTTAATGACCTAACAATAGGATATCCCTAGCACGTGTTAAGCATTCAAGCATGAATATCTATCAGATTAATGTGAACAAGTGCACTCATGAATGGTGAGTTAGAAGTTGAAGTTGATGACAACATTTCCTGGACTTTGAAGTTGCTGATGCATTGGAATTTGTATATTATTCTCTTCCCAAGCTCTTTATGAATGGAGTTAGGGATTCAAGAAAAACGTCAAGGACATGGTATGACACTATAACTACTAATTACATGAAAATGATTTTGGTAGAGTCGTTATACACATATCTCTCTAGAATACAAGAAACACATAATGTAATATTAGTGCAAGTATACCATAATTGTATTATATGTGGGTCTACTAACAAAACTTGTGCAAGAGATATTTTTCTAAGTAAATACAGAGTAGGTAAAAGATGAGCATGTTGGAAGAGTTGCAATTCTTTTTGGATTATAACTAATTCAAAAGAATGATGGTAATTAAAGTAAGTCAATGATCTTTTGAAGATGCGCAATTTGGAAGATTCTAGACCTGCCAACACTTCTTGCCAACATACCACTAAGCTTGATCAGGGAAAATCAGGTATATGAACTGAAGTAACAAGCTATAGAGGTAATCAGCTCAATACTTATTCAAGTGCATAAAGACCATATATTTTATTCTCGTTGTGCCTATGTGCAAGTTTCCAAGTGGATACTAGAGAATCTTATCTTATAGCTAAGTTATGAATTGTTAGATATCTTAGGGGATCACTAATTCTTAGAATCAGGTACCCTAAAGATACAAGATTTAACTTAATTGGCTATATAGATATAGATTATGCAAGTTGTAAGAAAGACAGGGAAGTAATTCCTAGAAGCTGTCAATTTCGTGAAAGAAGTTGATTTCTTGCTGAAATGAGAAAAAGTATTCAACACACATAGTTGTAGCAAAGGCGGAAATTAAAGCAACCTGTGAATGTAATGCTCTTATCTTCTGAACAAGGAAACTTCTTCAACTCTAAAAACTTTGTTGATCTCTCTAAACCACTCGCGGAACAAACAAAAGGACATCAGGTATCATTTCTTTTGAGAGTTGTCCATAGTAGAATAACTTGCAGACCTTTGCTAAATACCTTGATGAATTTATTTTGTCTAAGTTTGTTAGTGAACTTGATATATTATTTATTTGCATATTTGTTGGAAATCCCATTTGCAAGGAATTCTTAAATGAGTTCATAAGTATTAAATTTTCCATATTTAAAGGACTTGTGCATTTGTTTGAAATCTAGTACCTCTTACTTTTTGCTACTAGTTTAATTCTCATGCTTACAAAGTTATATGCATGTGTGGTAGTTAAATGATTTAACATAAGTCAGCAGCATAATTATTTGTATGTTAAATATTTGATGAATATTAGTCAATGACATCTTGCTTAATTGCACTGATATTTTGCTCTGATATTTTTAAATATTTTATTACAAATAATTGTGGTACTTTTGGAATTAGTGATGTTATTTAGAATTTCTGTTCTAAATAATTAATGCATATTTCAAAACTCACTAATATTAGAAGTTGAAGTATTTTCTAAGTTATGTGTATAAAATTCTCAATATTCTATATACTTAGAAAATATTTCTAAAATTTGATTTATCTGCGAGGAGTTGTAATTAGGATCACAAGTATTAAATGTCAGTATTTAAAGGACTTGTGAATTTCTATTTAACTATTTTATCGAGCTTACGTATATTAATAATAATTGTTATGAGTATAATTGTAATATGCTAGAGTGACAATTATTAGATATAGCGTATGAAGTTAGATGCTAATTTTCAATCTTATGAATATTTACTATTTAGCGAAATTATTTTATCTTATTAAAATTATGGATTGAAGCAATTCAATGATTATTAGTTTCACAATTCTGATTTGATAAAATAATAGAAGCATAATTTCTTGCATTTTGAAATTATTGATAAATATCAAGTAATGATATTTTGTTAATGTTTCTTTGTAATTAATTGTGATATTTTTAATATTAGTGATAATAATTGTTGTTTATCTAAAAATCACTATTAATAAAAATATGTTTTAATGCTTATTGTTCTACTGAATAATTGCAACATGTTATTTGATTTATATATGCATGTATATGGTAACTGTTTAGTATTGCATGAGTATTACTTTTAGTTTTCTTTCTTTGATTGAATGTTTTAAACCTAAATATATTGAAAAGAATTTCTTGTCTATTTCTTTTCCAAAATATTTTATCCTACAATACATTCACTTTCTATCAGTTTTAAAGACGAAAACATTAAAATTCTTTTTCAAAACTTCTCTTTTGAAAAATCTTTTGATTTATAGCCCTGCTTTGATTTCTAAAACTTAGGGTGTGAATCAATTTTTCTTGAGGATAATCTTTTTTAAATCTCAAAATATTTTATCCTCTCTCAAAAACTGGTTTTAAATGCTATATTTACAAAACCTTTTTCTCTCTTAATTTTTCTTTTTAAAGTGGCAGAAACTTTGTGACTGCTATTTTATTTTGAGAAATTGTTTTTACTTCGAGTTATCAACCATTTGTAAAATGATTTGTTTTCAAACACTTGTTTCAATGTATGTTTCACATTGATTCATAGTACCAAAATAGTGGTTGTTGCTTTGAAGGTCTTGTAGTGTATTGTTAAGCATACATCCACTCTTATTGTCATGTATTTTCATTTTAAGACGGGGATATTATCAGGCGAACGAAAATGATATAAATCATAATTATATTATGAGTCGGAAAATCATTGTCTTCTATCTGATAAGGATGTTTTGCAAAACTGTTTTCAAAACATACAGTGCTTAGGTTTTAAAGGAAATGAGTCATTTTATTGAGATATAATTTGGTAAGAGAGTAGAATTTCTTCTTTGGTGTAAATGTCCGTGTTTTATTATGGGATGTTTGCCTTATAAGAAATTCATAAGGGAAAGAAATTTTCTTCTCTAATACACTTTCCCGCGTTTTATTATGGGATAAGTATCTTAAAGAAAATTTCGTATCATACTCTTAAATGATAAATTTTTAGATCTGTCAAAACTCTTTTACTGAAAGTGCTTTAATGTAATCTATTACCATTCTTTATTATATTTTTCCTTCTCTTTGAGATGAAAAATATGTTTTGGAATATTAAGGTGATTATCTTTTTAATCTTGATTGATTCTTTCCGATTAGCCCCCAGAGGCTATATAAGTTGGCCAGGAGGTTGAAAACCCATCAATCTCTTACCCAAGTTTTAGTACCAAACACTAATTCATCCACTTCCATATATTAACCCCTGGAGATATAAGGAACACATGTCAGTTAGAGATTGGTAAGGGAGAAACTGCACTTGATGCAACAAATAAGGATGAAGTCGGAAGTGCACCCACAACTCTACCTCAGAAAAGTAAAGTAATATATAACTGAGGTAACTGTAAGCTCATCTGCATCTTCTCAAAAAGATGCGGGGTTGAAAAGGCAATTAAACTGTCTCTGGAATCATTCTCTCAACAGGGTGAGTTCATTGAAATTCACTCATCAGCTAGAGCATCTTGTAATGAGTCAAACACACCACTGGCACTCACGTTGATGGTAAGCCTAAATAGATAAATTCTAGGAATACATTGCAAGGTGTGCACAGTGAGAGGTGTAGGCATTCAAAGGAGATACAAACTTTAGTTAGCCATACATTACATTGTCCAAGTATCTACCTCAAACAGAAGTTAAACTTCTGCATCCCGAAAGGGAGATCTCTTGTTCAGATTTATCTGGACTTGAGAGGAAACTGCTTGGAAAGAATTCTTTAAATGAGTCAAGTTGAGTATTTTATACAAAATTCCTGTCACCGGGTTTCGAGGGAAACGTAGGCTCTAAATTGCCTACTATGTCGCCCCTCCTGAAAGGAACATTTCTAGATCCTGAAAAGGAATGTCCACCTCCCGTTTATGGAGAAGGTGTGAGGCAACTCCTTGATATAACAAGGCAGGATTCCCTAACAGATTTTAAAATCTTGGGACAACCCATCTCAAAAAGGTGAGGTTCCACTAGATAGTGACTTAGCAAAAGCTATTAAGTCTGGTGTAGAGACAGTGCTTATGCATGATACATCAAGAACACCTCTACGAGGAAATTCTCCACTTGATAGTGATTCAGTTCATTCTGATGAATCAGGTGATAAGAATATAAATGAATTGACGAATTTCACTTGCATGTATAGAAGGCTATATTTGGAAAGTAGAGTGAAAGTAAGAGAGAGAAATGTAAAGTATAATATAACGTAGTATGTAATAGTGATAACGATAACTCAACTAAGAAACAAAGACATATAAATAATGCTAATATACAACACAGGAATCCAGAAGGACATGCAAACGGAAATCATACATACGTCATTGCAGAACACTCAAGATGTAAGGTTTACTGAACGACAGCGAGAGAAGTTCATTAATATGTTCAGGCCTCAGCAACAAATAAGTATTCAGTAGATTTTAGACTAAAGAAGGTGCAATGATTCAAGTATAGTTGTCAAAGGGTTTCAGTTATCAGAAGCAATGGAAGAGTCCAAAGTTAATCAGCTAAAACAGAACAGAAATCAAGGGAATTCAATTCAGTGTTAGTCATTTGTGAACCAGAGCAGTGCACTAAGCGTCAGCACAACAAGAAAAGAATTGTCTTGATTAATCAGAAGAAAATCAGTTGATCAAGCCAGAAGAGTGAAAACCAAGTTAGTAATTACTTGAAACACTTCAAGAAATTGGTTAAGGCAAGCATTACTACATTTAGTGTTCCTATACACTTGAAACCATGTATGAGGCACAACATATCTTCCCAGGTACAAAGAAACAGCTATTCAAAGAATCTAAGTCATTGGTTGCGCCTACACAAGGTAACCCCTAGTGCAGGCGCAACAAAAGATGACAACAAGAGTTTTCTAAGTACTTGGGCGCAAGGAAAGAGTTGGTGGTGCCTCTACAGGGGAATCACAGTGCAAGGCGCAACATAATGAAGTTGTGGTGTATCAAATCTAGCATGGAAGATTTTGTGGCGCCTACACACTGCAACTAGTGTGCAGGTGCAACAAAAGTACCACAAGGCGCAACAAAACTTTAATGAATTTTTATAAGTGATTTCATGGCGCCTACATAGTGGAATAATAGGAGATGCGCAACAAAAATCATATAGGCGCACCAAAAGGTTAAAGGCGCAACAAAGGATTTTTAGTGGCGCCTACACACCACCACCACTTTTGCTGGCGCAATAAAGGACTTAAACAATTGTGGGAATCAATTTCCAAAAAGTCTACAAATTATATATGGGTGAAAATCAATATGGACAGCAGGGTATTCATTCATCATCAAAAAAAGAGATACAGACGGGAGCTCCATTAAAGACATACATTTATATCACCCAACTGTACTTCTATTGTAACATTGATTGAACACATTGAAGCTAATCATATGATTAGAAGTGTAGCACATCATGAATTTAATAATACATTGTTATGTCCCCGAATCTTTGTTTTTCATTAACTGCCATTTTCATATCTTAAGAACACAAACACTTAATCCACAATATAATGAAAAATCTACCACATCATATTCAACCCCCCCTTCTATGATGATTTTGGACCTAACAAGAAACACTTAAGTGAAAGTGAGGGAGAGATACACTTGAGTAAGAGATAGTGAGAGAAAGAGTGAAACACTTTAAAGTGCTCGACACTTTAGTGTAATCACCAACAGAACGTAGTAGAAGTGAGGAAACCATAGACCAAACACTTACCCTTGCTACTTGCTACTTCTGAAAGAAAAATTACAATGTTTTCCCAATCAGTGATAGACGAGAACCTTCTTTGGAAGACAAACCATTTGAAAGATCATGGGCCATTAGAGGATTCCTCAACTAAGGGGAAGAATTTAGTATACAAGAAAAAGTAGAAAAAGAAGAAGGTCTTAAATTCATATCCTTAGGGGAGAAGTTAATATCCTTAGGGGGAGAATTTAGACAAGAAAAAGAAGAAAATCTTATCTTCTGATCCTTATGGGAAACAACAAAATCTGGGAGAATCAAGAAACTGTATCATATACTTGAAAGGCGTTGTTAGTAGAGGATTCCTCATCTAAGTGGGATGTACAAAAAAGAATTGACACTTTTATTAATCATCTAAAGAGGAGAAGAAGATAGAGAAGAAGAATCACATTCTCAGGGGGAGAACATTACTTGAGCTATATTCTATGTTCTATTGAAGATGTTCCCAGGAATTTTAATTCTTAAGAAGCTCTGTTTATGATAAGTTCTTTAAGTTCAACTATGAAGAATTTTGAAGCATAAAAAGATCAAACATAGAAGAAATGAAGATGATACTACATGAATATCAGTTTAGTGCTAGAGGAATAAACATCTTTCATTTCAGTTACACAAAAAATCTGGAAAAGTATAATCTGATGCATAAAAACCAGTAGCATTATTTACAAGTCCCGGATTATTACTTTTTCTAGTTGTTAGTTGAGTTATCCTCTCTATGAGATTTTTTGGTAAGTTTAACAACCAAATAGGAGGAGATTGTTAATGAGATTACGAAGCTGTATGAATAGTAATTGTGATAACACAACACTAGAACAGGACAAGTAAATAATACTACGCCTACACAGAAATCAGGAAAAAATGAAGACAAGGCAAATACAGTGAATCAAGACATTAGAAGAAGTTTGAAGTCTACTACAGGTCACTGAGAGAAGTTCATTAATATGTTCATGCTTTAGTGAAGAATAATGGTTGAAGACTTTCAGGGTTTCAGAAGTGTTGAAGATTCAGTATAGAAGTGTCACAAGAAAATTTCAGTGTACCAGCATTGATTGAAGATAGACATTGTTCAAAGCATAGGAATCTAGAAGAATTGAAGACATGGTAAAAAGAAAGGATTAAGAAGACAACTGCAGTCTTGGAGTTATACTCACTGAAATAAATTTAGTTATATGTTCAAGCGTCAGTGAAGAATAGAGAATGAAATATTCAAGATTGTGGTAGTAATGGAGACGTTGTGTAAGTACCAGAAAAGATTCCGATGAAAGTACTATGTTTATTGATAATTAGTGTTCGAAGCAATGAAGTTGCTGCAAACTTAACAATGTAAGTAAATTAATAATACGAAGACCTGGATCGAAGTTAGTCATCTGTTAACCAGACCAGTTACACTAGGCATCAACAGTTTGTAAAAGGAATCTGAGTATTAACTATAGAAGAATTGTTAAGTTGAAGAACGTACTTGGATAGAATGGTTATTTATTAAGGTATGAAAGGTGATTTATAGAGGCTACAACCAAACAACTAAATAGCTCAAAGGCAAAGTGTCACAACCTTGGAACGAAAAGTGAAAGTTTCTGAACTACAGTTGAAGAACGGAAACAGTTCAGGGTTCAGGGTGTAATGTGACAAGACTTTGGTACAAGAAATGGAAGTTGGCGAACTTTAGTCAAGGAATAAAAAGAGGGTCAAAGTGCAGTGATCAAATTTCACTTTGACCATTAAAAATATGAGGCACAACAAAGAATTCAAGCACCACAAACCTTCAGGCGCAACTTTAATTCTCCCGCTTAACAGGCGCCACTAAGTTTTGTACAAGGCAAGCACTCTACGGAGCGCAACTTAACTTTCAGGCGCAACAAAATATTTTAGCGCAATAAAAATATTTCTTGGCCCCACATAGCCCTCAACCAATCAAATTACAGCAGCCTACATTATTGATTTAAAAGACTACACAGATAAGAAAAAGGTGAGCCACTCATTCAGAGAGTCGTATTCTTCAACACAAATAATATGTAGAGAGCTACTGCCATGGCCGGAGCAAGAAGTCTTAAATTTATACACACCCATACCTTGCTCCCGGTCAGATATTAGGACCCGATTCTTTAATGAAAAATACTGAGGGCTCCTAGATATCACTCCCTATGGACTCATTTTTTCCTTGTTCTAATTTAGATATATTTGTATAGGAACTGAGCCTTATATTTTTATGTTAGTAGAAAAGAACTACTTTTTTCTTTGGAAACCAGTTATATTTGTAACTATTTGTAGCAACCTCCGGGTGTATATATATAAAAGATATATTTCCCGAATCTTGTCCCATTTATTTTACTTACTAATTTTCTTGAACCTAATTGATTTATCCGGACACACAGAAAATTAGTTGGCAGCTCACCTAAACACTACAAATGGCCAAACCCACTCTGAAGCAATAATTTATTTATTCGTAAATTCTGAAAAGAATTTAAATTATTGTGAGTATCGTATTCAACCCCCCTTCTACGATACTTCGGGACCCAACAAAATAGCAGTCACAAAGTTTCTGCCACTTTAAAAGGAAAAATTAAGAGAGAAAACGGTTTTGTAAATATAGCATTTAAAAACAGTTTTTGAGAGAGGATAAAAGATTTTGAGATTTAAAGAAAGATTATCCTCAAGAAAAGTTGATTCACACCCTAGGTTTTAGAAATCAAAGCAGGGCTATAAATCAAAAGATTTTCAAATGAGAAGTTTTGAAAAAGAATTTTGAAGTTTTCTTCTTTAAAACTGATAAAAAGTGAATGTATTGTACGATAAAATATTTTGGAAAAGAAATAGACAGGAATTTTTTTAAATACATTCAGGTTTAAAATTTAGTCATAGAAAGAAAACTAATAGTAATACTCATGCAGTACTAAACAGTTACCACAAACATGCATATACATAAATCAAATAAACATGACAATCATTCAGTAGAACAAAAAACATTTAGAAATATTTTTATTATTAGTGATTTTTAGATAAGCAACATGTATTATCACTAATACTATAAATATCACAATTAATTACACAGAATCATTAATAAAATATCATTACTTAATATTTATCAGTAATTTCAAAATGTAAATAATTATGCTTCAAATATTTTATCAAATCAAAATTATGAAACTAAAAAACATTGAATTGCTTCCATTCATAATTTTGATAAGATAAAATAATTTTGCTAAATACTAAAATATTCATAAGATTGAATATTAGCATATAACTTCCTACGCTATATCAAATAATCATCACTCAAGCATATTGCAATTATACTCATAACAATTATTAATGATATACATAAGATCGAGGAAATAGTTGAAAAGAAATTCACAATATCCTTTAAATATAGACATTTAATACTTGTGATCTTAATTACAACTCCTCGCAAATAAAATCATATTTTAAAAATATTTTTTAAGTATATAAAACTTTGAGAATTTTATACACATGACTTAGAAAATATTTCATCTTCCAATATTTGTGAGTTTTGAAATATGCATTAATTACTTAGAACATAAATTCTAAATAACGTTACTAATACCAAAAGTACCACAATTATTTGTAATAAAATATTTAAAAATATCAAAACAAAATATCAGAGCAATTAAGCAAGATATCATTGAATAATATTCATCAAATATTTAACATACAAATAATTATGCTGCTAACTTATGCTAAATCATTTAACTACCACATATGCATATAACATTGTAAGTAAGATAATTAAACTAATAGAAAAAAGCACGAGGTGCTGGATTTCAAATAAACTCAAAATTCCTTTAAATATTGAAAATTTCATACTTGTGAACTCATTTGAGAATTCCTTGCAGATGGGATTTCCAACAAATATGCATGTAAATAATATTCCACGTTCACTAACCAACTTAGATAAATAATTCCATCAAGTTATTTAACGAAGATCTCCAAGTTATTCTATTAAGGACAACTCTCGAAGGAAATGTTACATGGTGTCCATGAGCTTGTTCCATACATGGTGTAGAGAATATCCAGCAGAGTAGTTGGAGTTGAAGAAGTTTCCTTGTCCAGAAAATTAGAGCATCACATTCACTAGCTACTTTAAATTTTGTCTTCACTACAATTGTGTATTGAGCTCTTCTTCTCATTTCAATCAAGAAATCAACTTCTTCCACTAAATTGATAGCTTCTAGGAATTACTTCCATGTTTTCTTACAACTTGTATCATATATATCTATATAGCCAATTAGGTTAAACCTATTATCTTCAGGGTACCTGATTCTAAGAATTGGTAATCCCTTTAGATATCTAACAATTCATATCTTAGCTATAAGATAAGATTCTATAGTATCCACTTGGAAACTTGCACATAGGCATTTCGAGAATAAAATATATGGTCTTTATGCACTTGAATAAGTAATGAGATGATCATATCTCTATATCTTGTCACTTCAGTTCATATACCTGATTTTCCCTAATCAATCTTAGTGGTTTGTTGGCAAGAAGTCTTGGCAGATCTAGAATCTTCTAAATTGCGCATCTTCAAAAGTTCTTTGACTTGCTTTAATTGTCATCATTCTTTGAACTACTTATAATTCAAAAAAGAACTGCAACTCTTCCAACATGCTCATCTTGTACCTACTCTGCATTTACTTAGCAAAATATCTCTTGCACAAGTTTTGTTAGTAGAACCATATATAATATAATCATGGTATACTAGCACATATATGACACTATGTGTACCATGTATTCTAGAGAGATATATGTGTATAACTACTCTTATATAAAATCATTTTCAAGTAATTAGCAGTTAGATTGTCACACCATGTCTTTGACGTTTTGATTGAATTCCTAACTCCATTCATAGAGACTTTGAGAAGAGAATGATATACAAATTCTAATGTATCTATAATTTCAAAGTCCAGGAAATATTGTACATTAACTTCAACTTCTAACTCACCATTCAGGAGTGCACTTATTCACATTCATCTGATAGATATTCATGCTTGAATGCTCAACATGTGCTAGGGATATCCTACTATTAGGTCATCAACATGTTCAACCCTAATAGGATTAAGTCTCGTCACTGGTGCTTATTGTTTGATCTTGAAAGTCCCGAAGATTCTGTTTCCATCATCGTCGATACCTTTTGCTTTATAGTAATATGTAACAACCAATTTGGCTTTATTCCTCGTAACAATGCAATTAATAATCCAGTTTCTGAAAACCCTTACAATACCAAATTTTGCCTTTCAATCTGGTTGAGATCATCTTGCATTACAATCACCCAATCTGGATCAATCAGTGCATCTTTACTCTTATTTAGGCTACCAACTGTTAACAATTATTCTTTCTCGAAGAATAACCATTTACTTTCCATAGCACTTCTAGCCTTTAATCCAAAATCCAGATCACTAAGAACTAGAGTCCAGGATTGATTTTGACTTCAAACCTTTTGTCTTGGCAGATA
The DNA here is from genome assembly GCA_028671895.1 of Oenanthe sinensis. Taxonomy (NCBI): domain Eukaryota; kingdom Viridiplantae; phylum Streptophyta; class Magnoliopsida; order Apiales; family Apiaceae; genus Oenanthe; species Oenanthe sinensis. The sequence goes on along the minus strand of CM053809.1, from coordinate 3,809,034 downwards.
TGTTCTTGATGTATTCCTTTGTTCTTCATTATGTTGAGTACGACTAGTAGATCCTACTTTTATTTGTTCCTCCTGAGTTGCTACTAGGATGTGTTGAAGATCCTTCACCTTATTAAGTGGATTCTGTTAAAATTTATGAGTTATGTAAATTCACTACCATTTCCACTAGTAGGATATGAATCATCATCATTATCATTGATTTCTTCTGAAACCTCGATATCTGAATTTGATTCTAATGGCATGTCAAACTTCAATGATTAAGAATAGTCTTTCATTTGAATGTTTGGGAGCTTGGTATAGTTGAATGATACATTCAGACTTCCAATCACCTTCTAATTTTTTATCACATACGCCTCATAAGCTTTCGACTTCAATGAGTAGCCTAGGAAATTATTCCATGAGCCTCAACTTCAAACTTTCCAAGATGCTCATCTAAATCTTCAATAAATATTAATTTCCTCCAAACACATGATTGAGCTTTAGTGTTTACTTCTGGTTGGCCATTAAATTATTCGATGTCTTTTCACGATCTTTGTTGATTAAAGTAGCATGTTGTATTAATTGCTTCAGCTTCAAAGTACTTTTATAGGTGCATACTTCATTTAGAACTTTATTCACGAAATTCAGTTTCAATATCTGACTTCAAAGTTCTCACAACTTAATTTGCTTCCAACTTGGTCTTCTTGATGTGATCAATCACCATCTGTGATACATTATCTGTTGAATGCACGAACTTCACCAAATTATAATTAGGGTTGTCATCAACTACCACTAAGCATATTTCTTCTGTGACATAATTTGCTTCTGTGTCATGTTTTTATTGACTTCCCTATATGACATACTTCAAAATGTCCTTCTATATAGAATTCTAAATGAAGTAGTCCTCTTACCAATTTTTTCAAAGAATCAATTGTTTCGAATATCAAGTGTGAGAGCTTCATATGCCTTAACTAACTCTTTACTGATGAAGATTTACTGAAAATTTCACTTCACCTTTGCATACAAAATCCATGTTAGCTACGAACATATTTCATCACTCTCAGTTTGAGTGAGCTACTATCTTTCTTACTTGAAATCAAACACTTTTCTTTTTCAATGCTTTTCCAGAAAATCCTTGACAAAGAATTCTCTATTTCCCCGTAGATATTGCTTAAGTCCTTCCACAAGAAAGATATTTCCATTGATGAGAATTCCAAAATCATGATAGCCAAATCCCTTATACATCCTTTGTTGTCATCTCTAAAGGTCACCATTTGGTAAGCTTTCTCAACCAATTGTATATTAAAGCTCCAATCTTAATCATATGCCTCATGCAATAAATGTCATGAAATCACATAACTTTTGTCTTTTATTACATACTCTGCTTAATCACAAATGATTAAGCTTCTTGGTATTCAACTTTAATTGAGTCCAGATGGGTTAGAGATATTACTTTCAACAGTGGTAACAACAGCTTCAATATGTATATTAGAAAATTAGTACTATCTACTTTAATCATTCCACATAAGTGTAACAGATGTAAAGCAGATTTACAGATATTCAATAATTTTCTTAAAAGCACATAGAATAGAAGAACTAACAAATTGATTACTAATTCTTCCTAATCCATTTATGTTGTTATCTAACATTTTTAACTATCTCTAATTATCTAAGTCAGGTTTAGATTAAGGTTCGAATCTACAAATGTTACTGACTACTTAGATAATTCAACAGTCTTTTAGTATTCTACTCCTTAACAAGCAATACATGAAATGATATGACATTTAAGTGCAACTATGTGAGTGGGAGCAAATTATGTGAAAATAAACACATAAACAATTTCAAGAATATGCAGAATATTTGAATAAGACATTATGAGCAATATCAAATTTCACATACACTTATCAAGTCATTTATCACAATAAGAATAAATATAAAATATCTTATCTATGACTTGTTTGTCTATTTAGCAATTTTCACAACATTAACAGAGGTATTAAATTACAGAAGATTTAAATCAAGTTCCAACAAATGTTTAGGGATACACGTAACCGTCTAGAACACCCTATCTAATTCTAGATATTCATTTTAATGCATATAAAATCAAGTATGAAATGTACTTATTTAAACTCATGAATCCTAGCATGCAAATCTCATTCTTAGCAATCAATTAAGCATTTAAGTCCTAAGATGATAACATGCTGACATGAATATAATACATTTTAAAACATAATAATCATACAATTCTGAATTAGATAAAAGTATACTAGTTAGAATGTGTACCTATGAAGTGCTTAGTGATTCATCTCCAATGTTGGTCATTGATGCCAGATATCCATTTGGGTCATCACTGTCATTGATAGAATCAACATTGCATTTAACTTTACCAACAAATGCATCCTCACTAATGCTTGAGATTCCTGCTTCAAACCCAACACAGTGTTTGTCATCATTTGATTGTATAGACTTCTTCAAACTGTGTAACATGACATTGATCTTGTCTTTCTATTTTAAACTATCCCTGTCTTGTAACTGCCTCATGAACTGTTCTTGAAAATCTCCTTTATGGAATCTATATGTAAGGGCCTTAGATTAAGAATTGGGATTCCGTCTGAATTTGATGTCACTGAACTTTCTGTTTCCCTGCAGGCTTGACTTGCAGTCCATTTCTCAAGTTATTCTAAAATTAAAGATTCACTTATAACACCTTGACCACTACCTTAAGCTACTACATCTTCAATTCAGCTTCTTGGATTATTTCATTTCTATTCAGAGGTTTTCAACCTTGACTTCAATCAAATTTGGTTCCTGGGTCATAAATACAGTGGATATGCTAACAACCTATTTTACCAACTATTATCTTCTTCAGCTTTTGTTCTAGTACATAGGCCTTCAGTACATACAGTTCTTCTATAGACAATGTGGTTGTATCCTTAAATCCTTGTGTTCTAGATGTTCTGCAGTGTTAGCACGAACTTCTTGGAATCTCCTTGTAGTATAATCTTTAAGGCTTGTACTGAGATATTAGATAGTCCAGTCTATTCTCCTTGGAATCTCCTTGTAGTATAATCTTTCATCCAAAAATTCAACTCAAATTAACCAAAACCTGTACCCAAATAATTTCTTCTTTTCCAGCTTCTGAAATATTATCGGGATCCTATGGAGTAAACTTTTGACGAAATTAATACCACTTTTTCTTCAACCTGTCCCAGAATTAACTTCATTGGATAATCTTCAATCAATTTTAGTTGTCTTCAATACCCCGAAAAATCTTTAACTAAAAATCCCTTGAGCACCCTCGAATTAATATTTAAGAAAAAATTAAATTTACAGAATTTTTAATTTTCTTAGAAAATAAATTAATCAAAAATAAAAATTTGCAACAGATTAATTTTTAAGAATTTCGAATTTTCTTAAAAATTAAAATATCATAAATTAATACTCAAGAAAAATTTTATTTTTCAAGAATTTTAAATTTTCTAGGAAAATGAATAAAAATTAAAGATTACAAAACTTGGGGTACCAAACTGCAATTGATGTATGTGTCGAATCCCATGCCCATGTATGCTTGCCTTAGCCATTTTGAAGTCATTAGACACATGTGTCGATTTTGCTTCACTGTATGACCATGTGTCGAATTTTATGCGCTCTTGTAGGACTTATAATCTTTATGATCACATAGAGCATCATGTATCGAATTTAGTTCCCCTTGTTGTCTATGTGTCGATTAAGAGCCACTCTATATTGCCTAAGAATAATTTCATTCAAGTATATAGAGTATGTGTCTAATTGTTCTACTTGGTTTCATTTGGCTTGCATACTTGGCTACGAAAATGGACCAGGTTAATCTTTTGTTAAATTGTTAAATAAATTTAAAAGAAAAACTTTTATTTATATAAAAAATAAACTTATTAAAATTTATAACATAAACTTATAAAAGTTTATAAAATAAATTTTATGAAAGTTTATAAAATAAATTTAATTTCAAATTTATAAAATAAAGTAATTAAAATTTATAACATAAACAAATAAAAGTTTATAATATAAATTTTATAAAAGTTTATAAAATAAATTTAATTAAAAGTTGATAATTAAGCTTATTTAACAAGGCCTCCATTCTGAGTCCAACTAGCTTCGGCACGGTGAGCTTCACTGAGTTGAGGATATTGATTTGTATATTAATCAATCTGCTCTGATATCAATTGTTGGGTCCCGGAAGTATCGTATAAGGGGAGTTGAATACGATAATCATTATATTAAAAAATTCTTGGGAATCATTTACGGATAAATAATTTAGAGTTCGGTTAGTGAGTTCGAATTCATGAGGTGAATAGTGTTCAGGAGGCTGACTTACTAATTTTTTATTTTATAAATAAACCATAAAATTCTAGAAAATTAGTAAATAATTAAATGAGACAAGTTTCGGGGAATATATCTTTCGTATATAAACCTAGAGAGGTGTTGCACCTAGTTTTAAAGAACCAGTTTCCGAAGAACAAATTAGTTATTCACTACAACAAAGAGATATGACTGATTCCTATTACAATGTATAGATCTGTGATTGTACAAAAAAGAAATCAATCTAATAGAGAGTGTTTTATAATAGCCCTATATTTTTAAAACATAATGAACCGGCTAGATTATAAAACTCCGGTGAAGAAGGTATGTGCATAGCTTTGTATCTCTTCTTCTCCGGCTTCTGTTTCTCTCTGTGTGGTTGTATGTATTCACACACACACACACACACACACACATCTACTTGTCAAATGAATTAGATTCATTTGTTTATATAGTGTAGGCTTTACAATAATTGAACAGCTTTCTAACTATCGACACCTTCTTCCCTGTTTGTTGACTTGAGTTGACTTTGAGAATCCCGTGGATATTTTCTAAGTGTTAAAGTGTGTTTTCTTGTATTTGGGACATATAAAATAATCCATCCTTTCACAGAGTGTGAGTGTCGAATTATAGTGCCTTGTATGTTGACTTGAGTTGACTTTATCACATGTGTCGATTTCATTCTCCTTGTATGACTATGTGTTGTTTTTACTCTCCTTGTACATGCCTTAAAGTAATTCTCATGATGCCGAGAGCCTATGAGTCGATTTCTTATCTATTGTATGATCATGTGTCGATTTCTTAACATATGTAAATGCATGTGTTAATTTCTTAACACATGTAAATGCATGTGTCGATTTCATAACACATGTATACTAGACTTAGACTCCTTTTGGCATATTAGAAGCTATGTGCCAATTTTCATTCCTATATATAGCTATGTGTGTAATTCTTCACCATGTATACATGACTTAGAATATATTTGATCACTAAAATACAATGTGTCGAGTTTCTTCACTTAGTTTTACTAGGTGTCTATTTTCTCCACCATGTGAAATGACTTGGAGTAATTTCAACTTATTTTCAATGCTTACATACTTGGCTTCACTTGGCTTCCTGTCAATTCTTCTTGTTCAATAAATATGTTGACCAATTCCTTTGTATTGACACTTAGTGCACTGGTCTAGTTCATAAATGACTGACACTAATCTTGATCTTCATATTCTCATTAAAATCAAATGACAGGAATGCATCAGTTCTTTATTGCTTCGAACACTGACTGTTAATAAACACTGTACTTTCACTAGAATCTTTTCTGGTACTTAGACAACATCTTCATTACTACTACAATCTTGAATACTTCATTCTTTGTTTTTCACTGATGCTTGAACATAAAAATGAACCTCTTTCAGTGAGTATAACTTCAATACTACAGTTGTCTTCTTTAACCTTTGTCTTCACCATGACTTCAATTCTTCTAGATTCCTATGCTTCGAACACTGTCTATCTTCAATTAATGTCTTTATACTAAAATCTTCTAGTGGCACTTTTATACTGAATCTTCAACACTTCTACAACCCTAAAAGTCTTTAGACATTGTTCTTCACTGAGGCATGAACATATTAATGAACTTCTATCAGTGACCTGTAGTAAACTTCAAAACTTCTTCTAACATCTTGATTCACTGTATTTGCATTGTCTTCATTTCTTCCTGATTTCTCTGTAGGTATAGTATTATTTACTTGTCCTGTTCTAGTATTGAGTTTTCATGATTACTATTCATACAGCTTCGTAATCTCACCAACACCTCTGTTCCTCAAACTCTTTGCCTTGTAGAAACAATACACCTGAACCTAGTTGCTCGCTTGTTCTACCACCTAGAACCCCTTGCCACTTTAGTGATTATCAATTACACTTTGAACAATGCAAAGAATTTAAAGTGTTTACAACTCAAACAATATAATCTAAGTATTAAATATTTAATATAATATCAAGCTCGGTTTAGAAAAGTATCGAACAAAGATTTTTAAGGTGAAGTGAGTTGCAGTATTTTTAAAACCGAATGAAAAGCTAGGTCAAGTTATATACGAATGTATACAATGGCTATTTGAAATATAGATAGGATAGAACGTTATAAAACAAGCATTTTTCAAAAGCATAACAATAGGATAAAGGATAAAAATGAATTTGTAATCAGCTTCTATAATTATGGATGAGATAGGAAAGTAGTTTTGTTGATAAAAGAATTTAAATTCAAATCAACTACTTCCTAAATATTAGAGTAAGCTCTTCATTAAATTATGGCTTGCTGTTTTCAGCATGAAGTGCCAAATTCTTCATTTAGAGAATATGATTAGAAGAACCCTGAACTTTACTTGCACTGATCTTTGCTTCAAATCGCTCCAATTCAGCAAATATATCAAGAGTGTCCGTAGTGTTAATTTTTGGTGAATATTCCAAAGCAGTGACCTTCATCTCATAAATCCATGGAACCGCACTAATGATCTTCATGTTGATTTCTTCCTGAGAAATATTATTGCCAAAGTTATTTTAGACTATTCATGTTGATTTGAAATCTAGCTCGAGCTTCTCTGATTGTTTCACCATCTTTGAGCTTGAAGTTACCATACTCGTTCATTAGCTTTCTCAATTTGTCTTTCTTCAAAGATTTCAAACTTTCATGACCCAATTCCAAGGTATCTCAGATTTCTTTAGCAGATTTGCATGAAAAAACCTTGTCACTTTCTGAGATGCTAAGATCTGTAATGATAGTATATTTTGCACGGTTGTTGTAACTTAGCTTCATGAGCTCATCAGGAGTGAGTTCATCAATGTCTTTCTCATTTCCATCAGATTTTAGAAATGTAAATTGACCTTTTTCAGTAACTCTCCATTCCATATGCTCTCTTTCCAATTGAGATCTTATTTGGCCTTTCCACTAGTTGTAGTTGTCTAATCCAAGTAGCAATGGTGGCCTAGAAGAAGAGTTTGTTGTAAGATAAGCGTCACCCGTAGGATCTATACATTCCTATTACAGAAAATGTCAGTATAGCCTGCTCTGATACCAAATGTAAATGCACCTAAAGGGGGGTGAATATGTGTTTTAGCTGATTATGTCCAATTTTAAATTATTACCAAATCATTATAGCTAATTGTTATGTGAATAGTCTATTGTGCCTTAAGAACTAGCTTACTATTTTCAATCTAACAATCAATTATAGTAAGCTAGAATTAATGCGATACATAAAATAATTAAGAGCAAGTATGTAAAGGAGGCACACGACGTTTAGCCAAGTTCGACCCCTATGTCCAATGGTCTACGTCCTGGTCCATGTCCTAGTCCCTTACCAACTTGGTAAGAGAATATATTATTAATCAAGTATAGTACCAATTACAAGATAATAATATATCTCCATGTTTCCCAATCATTGAAAGTGGCTTGTTGTAATCTCCAGCAAACCTGAGTTAAATGGTTCGAGCTTGCTATTGTCCTATGCTTTGCAATCTGTTCTTCAACCTTGAATTACTCTAGTCTCACTCTTGAATCCCTATGTTCCCTAATTTTTTTTCCTCTTAGAAAATATACACTTGAATGTAGTGGCCCCTTGCTCTACAACCTAGAACCCCTTGCAACTTTAGTGATTATCAATTACACTTTGAACAATACAAAGATTTGAAAGTGTTTACAACTCAAACTATATTCTCTAAGTATTAAATATTTAATATAATATCAAGCTCAGTTTAGAGAAATATCGAACAAAGCTTTTCAAGGTGAATTGAGTTGCAGTATTGTTAAAACCGAATGAAAAGCTATGCCAAGTTATATACGAATGTATACAACGACTATTTGAAATATAGAGAGGATAGAACGTTGTAAAACAAGTATATTTCAAAGGCATAACTATAGGAGAAAGGATAAAAATGAATTTGAAATCAGCTCCTATAATAATGGATAAGATAAGAAAGTAGTTTTGTTGATAAAAGAATTTAAATTCAAATCAACTACTTCCTAAATATTATGAAAATGTTTTTAATAAGATTTTGAGCTTAATAAATATTAAAAATGTAATACTTATATGAATGTACAGATAAACAAGTCCTATAAAAGTTATGTATCTGATTAGGGCCAACAGATAGACTTATGTTCTCTGTCGGAGTCTGTTTGAATGTTATAGCTTAATAGCAAGTTGTTACGTTGTAGCTTATAGATCCTGCAAAAACATTATAAATACATGCAATATGACATGCTATAATAGTATAACCGACATAAACAATATATATACATTCCAACAAGTCTTTTAGCTTGCTCAAATGTGTAATCATCAAAATCATGAGGGTTACATCAATTAAAATTTAAAGTAAATTAAAAACATAATACATATATTGTATTATAATATTTATAAAAATATAATAATCATATCCAATAAATATCATAAAATAAATTTGACTACCAAATATAATTTTCATATCTATTAAAAATCATTTGTTGCATTTACCTCAATGTAATTATCATACTAAACTAACAACTAATTTTATAATTTTATGTTTTTAAAACACAAATAAAATAAACAAGTTTTATATTATCATTCTCAGAAATTAATATTATACACCGTCCAACTATTTCATACAACTAATGTTTTATTATTAAATTTTTATATTAGTACAAATATTAACAATTTAGTTTTTATTTTATTTTATTTTATTTGGTCTTTTCCATGATTATGAAAATATATAATTATTCAATTGTACTCATGTTATAAACTCACATGCACATGCGCGCGCGCGCGCGCATATATATATATAATGATAGGCATTGGTTCGTGTTTTTGGGTTTTCAAACTAGAAAACAGTATAGAATTGTTTTCTATAGTTTTATATTCTCCCGTTATGTTTTTGGAAGAAAATCGTATTTTCTTTTTTTCCCAATTTTCGTTTGACAAAATAGTGAACATGTTTTTTTTGTTTTTTTAATTTTCTTAGAAAACAGGTGAATAACCCCTAAGGATGCCAGTCTATTTTTAATTTTAGTTTCAAAAAATTCTATAAAACACTGTTAACAATTCTCCGCCTAGGACCCTAGCGAAACAAACATTTCATGCATATGGTATTTTCACAAAATTAGTTAAGATTGACATTAAAAAAATGTAAATATAAAGCAATTTGGTGCAAGTACTTGCGGAGCAAGTCAAATCTTGTCGGATAAATAATTCATCAATAAATTTTCAATATATTACAAGTTCTTGAACAATAAGTCAAGAAACTTGTTATAGATGAGACTTTAAATTAAATATATTTTGTTCGTTTCTATACAGTATGCATATATATCCAAATCCAAATACATATACAATTTTACTATCATATACAATACACTCCTTCCATGCCGATGCCGATTTAAGTGGCTTATTTTATTTTTTGTAGTCAAATTGACTCAAATTTGATTAAAAATTATGTATATTGGATAATTATAAGAAATGAAAAAAAATATATTATTAAAAAATATATTTAATCTACTTTAAAATATAATTATTAATTTTTTAAAATCATAAAAAAATAAGCAATAATATTCCATTAAAATTTAGTCAATTTAACTACAAAAAAAATCAAATAAGCCACGTGGGACTGAGGGGAGTATATATTAACTGTATATGCATGAATAGATCAGTAACATTTTCATACCTAGACGGTACTTAAAAGCCAAAAAGAGAGTACACTTTAGTTACTAAATAGCTTGTTGTTCATCATCTCTCGGAGATATCTATATATTTGAGGTCACATAAGTCTCAAATTCATCACCGCCTCTCATTTGCCTTTAAATACACCGCCTCAACTAGCTAACATTCCACACCTCACAAGTAATATTTGCATTGAAAAGAAAATATCTCTCCAAACTCTCTTTTGATTTAGATCTATCATAAATGGTATAATAAATCGCAATATCGAATATATATATATATATATATATATATATATATATATATATGTATATATATGTATATATAGTAGTATATATTCATAATCTAGCTATGTATCTTTGTAACAATCTTCGGTTTAATAATTGTATTGTGACAGAGAGATCTTTTATGTGTATTCCTGCAGGGTTTGATCATGAGGTTGGTGGTTGGATCAATAGCGACGTATGTGGGGGCATTCGTGACACAACCATTTGTCACTCTAACTACGGTGTTGTATTGTGGCAACCTTCTACCTTGGGGTGCTATGACTCGATACAAGAGTGTGGTTCGTGAGGAACTGCTTGAACCAGACAACTATCTGGTTCATATCACTGTGAAATTATTAAAAATTCTCTGGTAGATGTTTTTTCCACAACAAAAGCAGTGACATGTGTTGTTAAATAATATCGATCAAGTATGTTTGTGTTGTATTATCAATACTACAGACTTCTGATAGATGTTTATTATTATTAATATGAAAATAATGGTTGTATTATAACCTTCTTTGGGCTGGTCCTCATGGTTGTTTGAAAGGTTAATAGCTAAGGGCCTAAAATTATTTTAGAAGAGAACCCAATTTTTTAGGTTTTAATATAATAGGGGATTTTTTTTAAAAAAAAGTTAATATAAAGAAAATGAAAAAAAGAAAGAAAATCTTTTACTGCACTTTAGTTAACCCAATCTGTACCAAAATTAAATCCCTCGACTTCTACTCTTTTCTCTCCGGATCTAACTCTTTTATTCTCAAAATTATCTCCATCATCATTAAATACATTAGAACTTTTAATATTTCTCAAAAATCAAACATATTTGAAGTTAAATTTGATAAAAACCTAATTAAGATCATCAATATCACTCGAATGGTTGAATGTTCTTGCAATTTTATCAATTGAGGAGAGATTTTGAATGTATTGATACTGATGTTATTATTAAAAAATTTGTATTTCGCGCGGAAAGCACGTAAAACTCATTGTTTATGAATTTTTGGATTATATACTAAAGTCTGGAATATAAATTTCTTACATGATTAAGATGTTTGTACGGTAGTTAATGAATTTTTGCAAAGGAACACCGTCAATAAGCAATTCTTCCGAACTTGAATTATTGATACAAGATTTTCTTTTTATTTTTTTACGAAATCTATACAAGAAAATTTGAATGGATATAGATTCATATTTCCATAAAAAAAATTATAGTGTCGTATATTTTCTTTGATCATTTTTTATTTATGATATATTGTCATTTTTTTTATTTGATGATACATTGTCGTCTTTTTTTTATTTGCCGGTGTGTTGTCATATTAACTTTCTGACTATTTTAATTTCAATAAATTTTTAAAATTTTATTAGATATAATTAGAGGGATAATGATTTAATATTTATTAATTTACATACTTTTTAGTAATTTAAAATTATAAAATAACCTCTAAATTTATTAAAATTTTCTTACCTAAAAGAGGTGTAAGAATTATAGATTCGTGACATACCTGAAATCAAGAGTAAAATATCGAAAATTAATTCGAGACACGTAAAAATCACGTTATCCTTAAAAGTGATAAGCCACTTCTGTATGGTGCTTGTAGGTGTGTCGACCTCCGTATCCTCCGATACAACGAACCAAGATGATTTGAAATACTTGCAAATTCGCCTTCTACGAACCAAACAAACACAAGTTCTATCTCACTAAACAGAACCTAGAGCTTTAAGAGGAAATGCAAGAAAAATTATGAAAAGTTTTATCTTTTTTATTTGTCTCTACCAAACACTAATGCAAGAGTTTTAGGGGAAATGTTATGTAACTTATAAAATAATTAATTGTGTAACCTCCTCACAATAATGAGTAATCAAATTGGAGATATCAATTATATAAGTTAAAAAATCAAAAATCAAAATACAATTTAATTTTATTCAAAAAATATTCTAACAACCCCACACATGAATAAAACTGACATTGCAAAACAACATTCTGACATGGAGATAGAAGCACACAGTAGAAACCAGCATAGGATAGGTAGGCGTTACCCCTTGAACATTCCCTTGTAAGAATGTATTTACACTTCTAGAATATTAGTAGTCGCGTTGACCTTGAACTACTCTTCTGTTTTGTGAAATAATGATACATCCCTCACTGGAATCTTTCCCTGTATTTGTTCAGTTCTCACTGTTAAGCCCATTTTGATCCTGAGATTTAGCTTGGTTATGTGAGTGTTACCCAAAATTGGCCCCCACGATTCTTTCTTGAAGCGACACCACTTCACTCACATAGGTAATCTCTTTAAACAATACCATTATATTATTTTTTTCGACTTATCGACACAGAAAGATCATTAAAAGTATAACTTAGCCTTAACCAAATTTTATCACTATTTATCATCATAGGAATGGACCCGGGAGTAAAACCCTAATAGTGATCTCACTAAGTCTTTATAATTAGGTTTTCCCATTGAATCAAGATCTTGGATCTCCAATCAAAAAGGTTGGATTTCCATTGTACCGACTTTTATTATGGGCTTTAGTCTCATTCCTTTTGATGAATTATCAACTAACTCATTTGTTAACCTCTTGGTTAGCGTATCAACAGTGTTATCTTTTGCTTTGAAAAAATCAATAGTGATAACTCCTAGTTGAGAGTAGTTGTCTAATGGAGTTATGTCAACGGCGAATATGCCATGACATTCCACTTGCCATATGACGATGTGATCTTAAAATTACATATTCCAAAGAATGCATAATAAAATCACATTTCTTTTTTCCTTTAAAACACTTTCACTCTTGTCTTTTAAGACCACAAAGTGGCTTTATCATTTTCACTGATCATCATAACATAGGCACATCTATTATATTGATAATTTATTTACCAATCTTCAAAAAAAAATTCAAACTATTGTTGAATTTACCAATTTTAAGTGTCCCTAAAATTAGTAATTTCAATCAAATTTGAGCATCCTCAAATTGATAATCGAATCACCAAATTTGAGCATCCTCAATTTGGAAATTAGATCGCATTTTTTCAAACTATTCCATTTTCATATGCCGATGTTATAGTTTATATAATACTCATAATAGAAGCATTCAGTTCCTAGACTCTGTGATTTCTCTTTTGTGATTCTCACACCTTAGATTCATGCATCAGATACAACCATTATCTATGTATTCATCTAAAATACCTCTAATTCATTTTTGGATGTCATTTTATCATCAAATGTATTGGTATCAAGACTTCTTCAAGATATTTTCTTATTTCAACCATTTCTAAGAATATTTCATTACATTCTAAATTTCACCAAAAAAACAATTATTTTAAGATACCCCCATACTTTTACTATTTCAAATCCACAAATGATAAAGTAGTACATCATACTATACATTGGAAGACTCAAGTAAGCAAGCAGAAGTATTATCAGTTTTATTAATACTCTTCTTATTCATACATTGAGTTTGAAAAGACTTTCAGTAATATATCTTTTTCCTACAAATATTCCACTCTTATTTAAAATACCCTTATCAGATTCAACCACCATGGGGGATCCATGCTTGTTCATCAATGACCCATAAACCAAGTTCTTCTAGATCTCCGGCACATACAACACATCCTTGAGAATCAACTCCTTGCTAAATGTCATTTTTGGCACAACATTGCCTTTTGTTAGGTCCTAAATCATCATAGAAGGGGAGTTGAATATGATGTTGGTAGATTTTTATTTAATTGCGGATTAGGTGTGTGTGTTCTTGAAATATAGAAATGGTAGTAATTGAAACACAACGATTCGGAGAAATAAAGTTATATTATTAAATCCCTAAAGTGATACACTTCTAATCAAGAGATTAGCTACAATGGGTTCAAACAATATTACAACAAGAATACAGTTGGGTATGTTTAATGTATGTCTTTAATGGAGCTTCCCGTCTATTCGTGTTGAATGCTGAAGATGAATGAATAATATCTGTATTGATTTCACCCATATATATTCTATAGACTTTCAAAATCAAATGTAGCTGATTTTTCAATTTCCACCAAGTCATATGTTGCGCCTCTACAAGGGAATAGGAGTGTAGAGTGTATGTTACGCTAGTCACCTATGTTGCACTTGCACTCTGTACTCCATTTAGTGGAACGACTTCAGGACTTAAAGAAAATCTTTTTTCTTACTTATGTTGCGTCTACACTCTTGTTATAGAGTGCAGGTGCCACATATCTTTGCCTTGGGCCCTTGTTGCCTTAGAAAATATTCCTATCAAGTTATGTTACGCCTACACTCTTGTTACCTAGTGTAAGCGCCATATAAATCAATTAATATTGGCCTTGTTTCCTTATAATAATTCTATAACTTTATATTGCGCCTACACTCTTGTTATAGAGTGCAGGCGCCACATATCATTTCAAATTGTGCCTTAGAATATATTCTATTAAGTTATGTTGCGCCTACACTCTTGTTACCTAGTTTAAGCACCACATAAATCAATACTCTTACTTAGAATATTTCCTTGAGGCTTGGTTGTGATTATGTTTTTATTGCACTCTTGTACCCTTGTGTAGGAATGACATAACGTGTACTTGCCTTAGCTTATTTCATGAAGCTATTGAGAACAACTTGAAATGTTCTTCATGTAGCATGATCAATTGATTTTCTTCTGATACATCAAGGTAATTTTCTTCTTGCTGTGCTGACGCTTAGTGCACTGGTCTAGTTCATAAACGACTAACACTGAATTAAATCCTCTTGACTTCTATTCTTTTTCAGCTGATTAATCTTGAGTTATGAATTGCTTCTGATCACTAAAATCCTCTGACACCTATACTTAAATCATTACACTATCTTTTCTCTGAAGTCTTCTGAACTCTTATTTATTGTTGAGGCCTGAACATATTAATGAACTTCTCTCACTGACGTTTAGTAAGCCTTCCAACTAGAATGCTCTGTAATGATGTATGTATGATTCATGTTTACATGTCCTTCTGGATTCCTGTGTTCCATATTAGTATTATTTATCTGTCTTTGTCTAAGTTGAGTTATCGATACCACTATTACATATTACTTTACATTATGCTTTACAATCTCCCCTTATTTGGTTGCTAGAGTTCGACAAGCAAATCCCGTGAGAGGATAACACAACTGATACTTACAAGAAAAAGTAAAGTGCGGAAAGACGGGAAATAATATTAATTACATTCTGGATTGGATTATACATTTCCATATTTCTTTACAAGTACAAGAGAAGTTTGTTCCTCTAGCCTGAATATAAAATTCTATGATCTTCTGCTTGCTTGACTTGTATCTAACTTCTTCTTTGATCTTGTCTCATACTAATGTTGCCTTAGCTCTACTTCCTTTTCATTCAATCTTGCCTTTACCAAATCCCACGCTTCAACTTCAAGAGTGTTGACAGGAGGTGGATCTTCTAACCTTTTTAAAACTTCCCTAAGAAATGTAGTTGAATTTGTCTTTGAGATACACTCGAAGGCTAGAGATTGTCTTTTAGAAAACACGAACACCGTTATTCTTTTTAGAAATCCTTTCACTCTGGTAGTGTCATGCATAGAATCTTATGCCAATTTCTCCACTAAGACATCTAGAATGATCCTCAAATCCTTCTTATCTGATTTGACAGTGGATCTCTTTACCTTAGAAAAGAATTTTCTGATGATGTCAGATTTGTTCCTTTTCAGCTTTGACATTTCTTTTCTCTTCTCCACTCCATCTTTCTTGTACAAGGAGTACTTTGTTCCATTTGGTTCAGTTTGGATGCAAGGTTCAGAATCCTTAATAATTTCAAGTTCTTCAGTGCCATCCTCCTTTCTAACATACACTGGATCTTGATAGTATTTGGTTGTTTCTACTAGATATTTTCCTGACGTTTTGATAGCTTTGTTCAACCTGAATGCATAGATCAACTCAGCAGCCTTAAAATCTTCTTTAGTTCTGTTCTTCTTGCTTCTGAGTCTTCCCTCTATATACTGCATGAACAAAACTTGACTTGATTCTAGACCTTCAACTGACAAAGTTAGATTGTGTAGAGTTGTTGATTTATAGTACTTGACCACTGGAGGCTTCTTAAATGCTTCGACACCGATCTTAGTAATCTTTTTCTCAATTAGATCTCTCAGTATCTCATTCGACTTATGTCCCCCAAAGATGACTTTCATTTTCAGCACATACAACTCCACTATATTCATTTTTTCGAAACTCTTTGTCGACAAGATTCTTGATCCCAGTGTTATGTTGACATATATCTTTCAATTGAATTTCAGTGCACTTACTGACACACATGTTATCTCTTCTGATAGAGTAACATAGAATTCATGAACATCTTGAAATTTCTCCCTTATATCTCTTAATAGATCAAGGACTTCTCTGTCTTTCTTCTTGCTAAGAGATAACTCTTTCTTTTCCAATAGACTCCTTGCTTCATCCCATTCAGGACTAACTTTAGATTCAATGTCCTTGATTCTGTTTCTCCTTTCTATTGCATGTTGAACTCTTTTCCACTTTATTTTCATCAATACTTGAGCTTGAGCTACATCTTGAGTAACAACTTCATCCACACCAACTAGAAGAAAGTCGTTATAAAATGCATACTCCTCGGAAAATTCCTCCTAGACATCAATACATGAAGCCTTTGCAATTTCCTCTATCTCATTCTCAGTAGGAATATCCATCGGTACATAGGGTTCAAAGATTTCAGCTTCCTCCATTTTCCTTACTCCAGTCCTGTAAAAGATATTCGTCTCCCCCTGAGCTGTATATTCCATTATCATTATAGCTCCAACTTTTTTTTGCTCTCTTCTCTCCCCCTCCCCCTCAGTTGGGTTATTCTCCCTTTCGTCCAGAGTTTTCTGAGCTATAGAAGTTGATGGTTGAGTAGAAGAAGTTTTCTGAGCCAACAGCTGTTGTACCAAATCTTTAAGTTCTTTCATTTCATTCATCTACTGCTCTTGCACTTCTAAGATTTTTGTAAAGAATAATGAATTTCAGTGACTTGGGCCTTCAAATTTAGAATCCTTTGGCTATGTGTTGTGTGTGCATTGTGTGGGGTGTATATGTGATCAATGGGTGTCTCACCGCTCACTGTTACTATTTGTTCATAGCCCTCAACACTCACACTCGGCTGATCAGGGTCAGGGAAATAAAGATCACTACGGTTGACTGTATCACTCATCTCATTCAAAGAATCATAATCTTTAGTACCTGCATGAAAATCCCTATCCCTTTTATGGGTAGGTTGCTTCTCTGCCTGACTGCATTGGTTGGGGAGAACTTCTTTTTCAGGAACTATGGTAGTTAAACCCAGTGTGGTCACCACTATCGATTCTATAATGATTGGCAAAGCTGAAGAATTTGTGATGCTAGGTGAAGCAAATGGAAGCCTTACCTGTTCAGAGGCACCCTGAAGAAGTTCTGTTAGGAATATATTCAATTGATGATGTATAAAATACTAGAACATAATTTAACATAGCTTATTTATAATAAGTCTTTCTAGTCTCTAAAATTCTATAATCAGGGTCTAGTTAGTCAAAATTCTTGTACTTCAAAGATTTGCAGTAGAAAGTGAAACCAAAGTCTAGATGAAAATCAGAGTATGAGAGGTGATCAGAGTCTATAGACCATCGGAGTCTACAATCCGTTAGAGTCTACAAATGATCAGAGTCTATAGACTATCAAAGTCTATAGTCTGGCAGATTCTGAAGATTTCAGAGTCTATGAAGTCAAAGCTGAATTTGGAAGATGATCACAGAAAAGGGAAGTCTTCGAAGATAAAGCCAAATATATTGCAGATATGTTATAGGAAGGAAAGAGAATTACAGAAGGAAACTGTCAACTAATAATTAGGAATCATATTCCTATTATAATTTGATTTTCTGTTATTAGTTGATAGTCAACTCTCTATGTAAACACTCTATGTAACATAACTGAGTGTATGTGAAATAAGTCAAAGTTTTTTAGAGCATAGAGATAGAGAGAGTTGCTGTGAAAAACACAGAAAAACTGCTAGGGTTTGTGTACACCTTAGGAGAGTTTGTTTTTATACATCAATAAAACAAATAGTTGTTATTCATATATTTGTGTTTCATCTTTGTTCTGTATTCAAGTCCTTAATTCTTATTGAGTTGATTTTAATCAGGCAGAAAAAGCACACAATTATTCAACCCCCCTTCTACTTGTGCAACTAGGAAAATAATTGGTATCAGAGCCTAACGTTTAAAATCGATCAAAGATGTCTGGAAACAAAGATGGAAATTCTAAGATTCTTATGCTTAAGAGAAATGAGTTAACCCACTGGAAGGTTAAGATATATTACCATCTAGAGGCTACAGGCCCTGACTATCTTGAAAGAATTCATGAAGGACCCTATGTGTCCTTAAAGCTTGTGCCTCAAATTATTGATGAAGGTAAAGTAACTGAAGAATACTTCATTGAAAAGCCAAAGGCTGAATGGACAAGAGAGGACAAAGAGAATGTCCTTAAAGAGTCTAAGGTGAAAATCATTCTCTTTAACAATTTGGATTATATCCTTATAAACTGTGTTATATCATGCAAAACTGCTAAAGAGATGTGGAGAAAACTTGAAGTGCATTGTCAAGGGACTAAAGATGTTAAGAAAAATGCTAGGTCTCTGCTAATTCAGGAGTATGTGTATTTCAAAGCTAAATCTGGAGAATCTATTACTGAGATGTATGATAGGTTTACAAAAGTCTTGAATGAGATGGCTATGCTTGGTAATGTTTACAATTCTGAAGATACACACACAAAGTTTCTGAGAGCACTTCCTAAAGAGTGGGAGAAGAAAACAACAGCCATAAGGGAAGCTAGAGATTTGGCTGACATAACTCTACAATAATTGTATAGAAGACTCAAGACATATGATTTAGAGATGCAACAGAGGAAGAATAAGAAATTTGTAAAGACAAAATATGTGGCACTCTTAATGGAGTCTGAGAAAGAACAACAAGAACAACCCATAGAAGCTAGAATCAAGGGTTCAAGAAAGAAGGGTAAATTTATTGAGGAGTCAGAGTCTACTACATAGACTCTGATTCTGATGAAGAGATTGATCTAAGTCAAATGATGGCTATGTTTGTAAAAAATTCTAAAAGAATGAAATTTAACAAAAGAACTGGAAAATTTAGCAAGAGGCCATCATTCAAGAAGGAAGCTGAGAAGGTTGAGAAGAGCAAGAGCACTATAATCAAACTTGACAAAGCAAAGGTCCAGTGTTTCAACTATGGAATATTGGGGCACTTTGCTAGTGAATGCATAATGTTAAAAAGTCAAGGAAAAGGGAAAGCACTTCTATCAACAGGAAATGATTGGGCAGATTCAAGCTCAGAGGATGAAATTGACTATAAAAATCTAGTATTGATGGCATCCTCCTCAAGAAAATCACAATCTCCCAAAGAACCCTCATCTCCTAAAACTCAGGTAACAATCTTCACTCCTGAATCCGTACTTAATTTAGACTCTAATTGTATATAAATTGTTCAAAGTGAGGTTAATAAAATAATGATGAACTGTAGATCTCTCACTACTGAAAGTGAAAGGTTAAGAGAAGAAAATTTAACCTTGACAAACAGGAATGACCATTTATAGTTTGAGTTAAAATTCATGGAACAATACAAAGAGGATTCGGAGAAATATAGTCACAACTACACTGAAATCTTGAAAGCCTTTGACTATGTTTAGAAAGAACTAGAGGAAGAAAGACTTAAGTTCAAAGTCCGGACAGACTCGGGAAGAAAAGTTCTGGAAATTCTCAATAATCAACATATGCGTCAAACTGTTGGTTTAGGCTATGACAAGAGTAAAGAAAAAATACCTATTGTTGAGAGTGATAACATTGATGAAGCTAGTCAAATTGATAAGACTAAGGACAAAAGTACCTTTATCCTTGTTAAGTTTGTGACTTCTGAATTAAAGAATGATCTGCCTAAAGAAACCACGAACTCATATGTTAATGTTCCCCCTGTTGTTGATAAAAAGACAGATGAAACAGGAGTAAATAAGAATAAGAAAAATACCAACATAGGATACTTGTCTAAGTCTAAGTGTTACAGATGTGGTAACAACAACCATTTAGCTCTAGATTTTAAAGTAAAAATTTAGAAGAAATTAGAGTCTATTCCTTCACAAACTCTGAAAAGTCACTACATTCCACAGAAGCCTTGCTATCACTGTGGAAGCATATTTCATTCTGTTTATATGTGTAGAGACTATCATGATTTGTATTACAACTTTTATGAGCTAAAATCTTCTATTGATAAAAATTAGTATGACACTATCAAATATCACAGAAGCCTAAAAAGCTTAAGGCCCACAAAAGAAGAGAATTAGAGTCTGTTGTTGAGTTAGAAACTGAGATTGAGCAACCAGTTTTTAACTATGAAGCAATTTGGGATAATGGGGTTACCTATAGGACAGCCGTTCAATGGATTTCTCATTTTCAACCTCTGTCAAGACAGGTGGCCAACTATCTTGTCCACAATATAGGTACAATTGCCAATAAAAACATATATCCAACCTACCAGAGTAGATTGGATCAATTCAAGGGCACATATTTCTAAAAAGTAAGAAGGGAACTGTAGGAACTCTTCAATCTCACAGATGTCCTGGCAATTAATGCAATCCATCTAAGGGCCTTTCATCACAATTTGGATGCATTTATTATCGAAGAACAACATGAGGTAGCAGAAGATGCAAGAAAGTTGGAGGATGGGACTAGTGCACCAGTAGTGACTAAAGAGAAGGATTCTCAGTCTGCATCACCCACACAAGAACCACCTAGTCAGAGGTTGGGTGATAGTGGGGCAGGAGAGTATGATGTTGGGCCCTCCTTGGCAACTCTCAAAAATGTTGTTGGAGACCCCAGTGATATGGGAGGACAGACTCTAATGGATGCTCATGAAGAATTTATACAATATATTTTTATCAGAGTCTATTTAGCTTGAGGGGGAGTCTCATGCACCAACAGTGAAAGATGGTGACACTCAAACTCTGGATTCTAATAAAGTCATACTGAAGCAGTCAGAGTCTAGAGTAGACCCTGAGACTGGAATACTGGAGCCAACAGACTCTGGAAAGAAAGAAGATGTTTGTAAGGGTTCAAAGTCTGTTGATGCTCACCCTTGGTGGAAACCCCTAGCCTTCAGACATTTGAAGGGGTTCCCCTCCATCAAGGTGGTTCAGGTATTGAAGCAAACCTTACTTCTCTCACCCCTTCTTCTGTAGGATTTTTGAGTACACCCACCAAATTGAGTGAAAAATTTACTGAGAGGCTGACACTGGTCCAGGCAAAAGGAGAGGTAGAAAAGGCTGTGGAGAGCCTGAGTGAGAAAGAGAGAGTGGGTGCCCCACCCCACTGTGAGGATGAAAGATTAGGGTATCCTGAACCTAGCTTAACTTATTGGGATCAAGATTTTCCTAAAAGTTGGTCCAATGAGTTGGGGTAGGGGATGGATGAAAATTCTTTTGTTATAATTATGCAGATTGGCGAAAAGGAGGAGGCAATAGCTACTCAAAAATCATTTACTTGGAGGTCACAACAACATTTGGTGGATTCTCTAGCAAAGAGGGCAGACAGAGTCATGGAGGCTTTGATGGATACAACAATCATTCAACTTGAGACTGCAAAATTGAAGTCAGAAGAACCACTAATGATCATGCCTATAAGGGCTAGGCTTCCAGAGTCTACAGACTCCGATCACTCTAAGGAAGAGTCAGGGTCTATAGTCCCTTTTGCAGTTTCAGAGTCTACACCACCACCAGAGTCTACACCTCCAGTTACCAAGATTGAACCTGTTGATGAGGATTGCACTTCTGAGGATGATGGACCAGTTAATCTATCTTTTGTTTATTTTGATCAGGTGTTTCCCCAGTCTTGGGAGTCTGCACAACAAAAGAGGATATATGATAAAGCAACCTTTGACTGCATCTTGTATATTCATTAGTCTGAGAGACTTAAGTCTTTCAGAAAAAATCTTTTCTATAAGAAAATGGTCACTATCCTGGTGAAGAAAATCAAGTAATTGATGGAGATGTTAAAATTGAGACAGAGAATGTTGCTGCCCAATTGGCTAGTGTGGTCAAAGATATATCTCATATTCAAACCAAACTTACTGGTGTTGATAATACAACTTCTCTACTCACTACCAGATTTGACAGAATTCACTCCCTTTAATTATCCAAAAGAAGTTGTTTTCAAAGATGTTATTGCTGATATCACTGCAAATCAAGCTCAACTTCAATCTACAGTATCTACTTTAAACACCAAGGTTGATTCAGTCATTGAAGCACAAGCCAATCTTTCCACAGTACTTGAGCAGATTCTTTTGGCTATCACAAGTGGTGATGATGTCAAAAAGGGGGAGAAGAAAGTTGGTGATTCTTCTAGGAGAAATAAGGATGAGGTATGCAAGGAAGCTAAAAAGGGTGTTAAATGCAGAAGAGATGATGAAGCTGGTAATAGTTCTCATGGTCCCAGGGGTCCTGATGGTGTGCAACAGAAACAATCTGGAATGGCTAGAATAGCAAAAACTCAAACACACCAGTTAGAGACTCGACATGGGAAGTCAGAGTCTAAGCCAGACTCTGATAAGCAAAAGAAAAAGTCAGACTCTGATGAGGTCAAATAACCTACTTACTGGAAATGTAGTCAATATAATCTATAACTGAGAGCCAAAAAGAAGACAGGACTTGGAGGCTTTGAAGAATCAGACATTGACAGAACATCAACTCTATCCAGGGATCCTAAATAATTGACAGATAGGCAATTTGAAAAGGTCACACAAAATCACTTAAACAAAGTGGTGTATGCTCAAATTGTTTATAATATTTTTAAAAGAAAGATGCGAGAAGGTACAAAAAAAGTAAAAAAATGAGATGCTAGTATACTTCTTAGAAGGTGGATCTGCAAGATGGATTGGTCAATCAAACATTATCTTTTTTAAATAGGCTAAGGAATTGTAGTATATTAGATTTCTCCTATAAATTTCTTTTGAAGTAAATAGAAGCAAAGAGACTATCACACTCACAAATGGTTCAAGGAGATTGACAGGAAGCTGACTCTGTACAGATAGGCAAATCGACAAATGGGCAAATTTTCTTTAAAATATGTTGATGCTGAAGGAAATGATCAAGACATTCCAGTAGAAGAAAAGCAAATCAAATTTCAAGAGGGTGTGGTTCATTACTTTGGATTTCAACCTATGAGTGGGAAAGTTAGTGTTCTAATGTTGAAAGATTTAAAAGAACAAGAAAGTAGTGCAAATGATCTGAGAGCAGCTTATTGTCAAATCAAATGTTCCAATAAAGAAATGAAGAAATAAAAGAAGCATGTTGGTGAAGCTCTTGCTGTTGTGGATGAAAATATGTTGAATTCATTTTTGAAGAATAATCCAACCTTTGAGAAAATTAAGTAAGAAGTAATTCTTTTTCCTATACAGATTTTTGTTCTAGATTAATTGTTTCATTCTTTAGTTTTGACATCATCAAACCTTGATTTATACTTATTGTTTATAAAGTATAAAGATGGGGATATTGTTAGGAATATATTCAACAGATGATGTACAAAATACTATAACAAGATTAGCATAACTTATTTGTAATAAGTCTTTCTAGTCTCTGAAATTTTATAATCAGGGTCTAGTTAGTCAACATTCTTGTACTTAAAAGATTTTCTATAGAAAGTGAAACCAGAGTCTTGATGAAGTTCAGAGTCTGGGAGGTGATCAGAGTCTATAGACTATCGGAGTCTATAATCTGTCAGAGTCTACAAATGATCAGAGTCTATAGACTATCAGAGTCTATAGTCTAGCAGAGTCTAAAGATTTCAGAGTCTATGAAGTCAAAGCAAAATTTTGAAGATGATCACAGAAAAGGGAAGTCTTCAAAGATAAAGCCAAATATATTGCAGATATGCTATAGGAAGGAAAGAGAATTATAGAAGGAAACTATCAACTAATAATTAAGAATTATATTCCTATTGTAATTTAATTTTCTGTTATTAGTTGATAGGAAGCTCTCTATATAAACACTCTATGTAACATAATTGAGTGTGTGTGAAATAAGTCGAAGTTTTTGAGAGCATAGAGATAAAGAGAGTTGCTGTGAAAAACACAGAGAAGCTGCTAGGGTTTGTGTACACCTTATGTGAGTTTGTTTTTATACATCAATAAAACAAACAGTTGTTATTCATATCTTTGTGTTTCATATTTGTTCTGTATTCAAGTCCTTAATTCTTATTGAGTTGATTTCAATCAGGTAGAAAAAGCATAAAAGTATTCAACCCCCCTTCTACTTGTGCAACTGGAAAAATAGGTTCTACTACCGAAGCAGCAGATACTCTAAGTATAGTGTCCAGATCCTTTATATGGGTGTGTAGTCCCTCCGCTTGACCTGAAAAAGTATGGAGGACCTCCTTTGAAGGAGTTGAAATTGTAGATTCCAGGGGGTCACCACATTAGGCAATGTAATGAGCGACAAGTTAGAGCTTGTGGTGCCCTGCAACACCTGTGAAGGCAATTCCACTTGAAATGGTGCTACTACTGACGTATCTACTCTATGAATGGAGACATCTTCCCTTCTAAAGGAAAGTTGCCTTTCCACTTCACTCGATTGGAGAGGAAAAACATCCTTACTAGGATCTAGAGATGTTAAATCCAGGGGAGTCACCACATTTGACAATGTAATAAATGGCTCGTGATAGTTAGTGATGCCCCTTACTTTCTGTGAAGACAGGATCTGAATTGGATTAACTAAAACAGTACTGGTTACTAAAATAGCTGAATGTGTTACCATCTCTGGTTCAATTCCCGTACCTTTCAGGAGTTGGTCAATTTTAGAATTAAGGTTACGAAGAAAAAGAATGGTTTCAGATATTGGAAAATCAAGTTCCTGCCTCACAGATGCCTTGGGTTTAAAATTAATTTTACGATGTTTTCGAGAAGGCAGAGTTGTAGGAGATATTTCAATAAATTCCTGATTCGGTAGGGATTCACTCCTATCATCTGTATCATGTGTTCGTTTTCTGGTTTCAGGAGAGTTTGGTAGTGCTTGTTGATCTCTGGCAGTGGTTAGAACTGGTTGGTCGCCAGGTTCATTGCCTTCTTCTAAGGCCACTGAGGGCTCAAGTGTGTGCAATGCCGTTTAAGGCACAGAGGTAGATGTCGTGACAAATTCATCACGAAGAAAAGCAGAAAAGTCAAAATCCAAAAGTGTACCTTCTTCCATTTGTTCATCAGAAAGATCAGGAATGTACACATCATTGCTCTGAGTGTCTTCCACTATGTTCTTAACATCTACCTCTTCCGGTGCATTATCAGGGCTTTGCCTTTGTTGGTCTTGTTCAGGATCTGGTTCTTGGTCATTGTTTGAATCAGCTTCATCCATACATTCATCCTCTTGTTTAGATCCTTGTTCTTCTTCATTTGATGCTTCATTTCTTTCAGAGTCATCTCCTACTACATCTGATGTTTCAGCTTCAGTTTACTCTTGAGAGGCTGCTTCTTCTGAATCCTCATGTGCTGAATCATCAGTTTCAGATAATTGAGCTTCTTCTTCTGCAGCTTTTTCTTCAGCCTGTCTAAGAAGAGCGAAGTAATCTCGAATTGAATTTGTCATTGGAGCATGAGTAAACCTGTTTGAATAGTCATCCTCATTTTGTAATAATAAGATAGTTCTTGAAAGACATATGACTGAGCCTATTTGTAATAATTAGATGACAACTCAACTCAGATAAGAAAGAAAAGTAAATAATAAATACAAAACAGGATTCAAGATGAAGAAAGTAAACTAGACACGAAGAATCAGATTATCAGAAGTATTTTTTTATGAGATTGCTACTCAACATTGGAAGAAGTTCATTAATATGTTCAAGCATCAGTGAAAAATAAAGAAGTAGTATTTCAGAAGAATTCAGAAGATACAGAAGATTTTTAGTGACTACTACAGAAGATTCCAGAAGAAGAAAAACATTAAGAGGAAAGACAATAAAGCTAAAGAATGATAGAAGACCACATCTTAAAGTTAAAAGGTGAAGAATATTTATTATAATATGACACAAATGAACCATACAGTACATTTGTGTATCAACTAAAATAATAAATATTCATCATCTAGCTCAACTTGTTTTATGACAGAAGACACAACGAAAACGGAAAGATTTCAGAACTAACAACACGGTTAGGCAAGACAATATAGTATTTTAATTCTACTATCAAAAGTTATATTTTTATTTCATTTATCTAATTAAATTAATTAAAGTTGAATTTAATTTAATTTATAAATTATTTAATTAAATTAAGTAGAATTAATTTATTATAAAAGATATGACTTAATATGACTTTTAATATAATTCAAATGACTCATTAATAAGTCATACCGAATTATAATAAAAATTCATACCGAAATATTGAAGAAAAGGTCATACCGAGATGTTTTTTATTTAATTAAAAAGTCATACCAATTTTTTAATTAATTAAAAAAAAGTCATACCGAAATCTTTTGATAAAAGGCAATACCGAGATGCCTTTTTATTAAATTAAAAAGTTATACCGATTTTTTAATTAATAAAAAAAGTCATACCGATTTTTCGAAGTCATACCCAGCCTTTTGAAAAGTCATACAAGTGTTAAAAATGTCATACAGACTTAAATAAAGTCTCTAAAATGTCATGTACTAGAAAGTCATACAAGTTTTTCTACCTCTATAAATATGAGGCTTTCATTTCATATTTCGGTGTCAATTGAAAAAAATTTAAGTTCAGAAATTTGTATGCATTGTAATATTCACAAATTTCTGCACAAGTTTGGAATATAATTGTTACACCCGAACACTTCATGTCAAATTCGTTCTAGATCACTTTATCAATTTTATACACTTTTCATCAGATTAATTTTGTAATACTTTTCAAGTTAAAATTATATCTTCTACTTGAACCGTATTTCATTAACATTAATATTTCGTGATTAATTAAAATAATATTTTTAAATTCAAAATTCTGTGACAATTTTAGATATTGTATTCAACTCCCCTTCTACAATATCAATGACTAATAATTGGCATCAGAGCCGGTTGATTTTTTTAATATTAGATCCGGACCAAAAATTTCGCAACTCATATAGATCTCAAAAAATTATTTTTAATTCCAAATAATTTTTTATTCGAAATAATTTTTTTTAAAAAAAATTATTTTTGATCAAAAATTGTTTTCAAGTCAAAAATTAAAATATTTTTTGAAACACTTAAATTTTAATTTTATTGAAGATGAGTACACAGAAAGTGACGAGCATTAAAATTCCACAGTTTGACAGAGATCACTACAATTTGTGGAAGCACAAAATGCTATTATTTATTGGGATTGTCAATTCCAATTATGCATTAATATTTGCCAAAGGTGTTGAACCCCCAATAACAGTTATTCTCGAAACGAGATAGATGGGGTCGTAATTCCTCGTAGACAGTTTCTAAAAAGTCCATCTGACTATACAGAAGAAGAAACTGAAGTTGTGTCCCTGGACAACAATCTCAAACTCATATTGATAGAATCCCTAGATTACGTCATGTACAATCACGTGGTCAACTATTAAAATGCCAAAGAGATCTGGGATACAATGTAGATTATCAACGAGGGGACTGAAGAAGTAAAATAGAATAGACTTGAGATCCTGACCTCCCTATCCGAGCAGTTTAGAACCAACCCTTGTGAGGGTATCTCTGAGGTGTTTAAGAGATTAAATAAACTGATAAAAAGTGCAACATGATTGGGAAATATTATCAGAACCAGGAGGTCAACAGTATGGAACACAGGATCACAGCAATCCGGGAGTCTAAGGACATGAAGGAGGTAACCCTAGAAAGACTCTACAGAGTATTAAAGACATATGAATTACAATAGATTCAGATGAGAGAAATGTATGGCAGAGGTAAGGTTTTGAGTACCTCCAAAGCACTGATAGTGGAAGCATCAGAGAAGATGGCAGTGAATGCTTTTGCACCTTCTAACATCTCAGTGGATTATGTGGTTCCAGAATTTGGACATACTTCAGATAAACAAGAAGATGGTGAGTTATACTCTTTGGAAGAACTAGATCAACTAGAAGATGAATCTATAGCTATGGTTGTCAGGAGGTTTGGCAACATGAGATTCTGAAGAAACTTCTCCTACAGAGTTAAGCCAAATTTTAGAGTTGTTAAACGAACCGAGCAGACTCGAACTCGACTCGGTTCGTTAACGAGCTCGAGTTCGGCAAGAAAAAAAACTCGTTAAACTTAACGAGTCGAGTCGAGTTTTTTGGTTGTTCGACTCGGTACTCGACTCGACTCGGTAGAAACTCGGTACTCGATAAAAAATATAAAAATATATATATTTTTTTATTATTTTAGTTTTTAATTTTTAATTTTTAGTGTTTTAATTTTAGTTTTTAGTGTTTTAATTTTAGTTTTTAGTGTTTTAATTTTAATTTTTAGTTTTTAGTGTTTTAATTTTAGTTTTTATTTTAAAAAATATGCCCAAAAAAATAAAAAAATAAAAAATAAAAATAAAAAATAAAAAAATATCAAAAAACCCGACTCGACTCGGGATCGACTCGGACTTGGGATCGACTCGGTAGGCTCGTTACCGACTCGACTCGACTCGGGTCATTAACGAACCCGAGTTCGGCGCAAAAAAAAACTCGTTTAATAATCGAGCTCGAGCTCGACTCGGTTAGAAAAACTCGAGATCGAACTCGTTAAGGAAAAACTCGACTCGACTCGACTCGTTTACAGCTCTACCAAATTTTGGAAGATTCCAAAAAGGAGGTTCTTTAACAGCTATATCAAAGAGCAGCTACAAGACCGGCTCAGTTGATAGAAGCAAGTTTCGTTACTTCAACTGCAATGATCTAGGCCACTTTGTAACAGAATGCAAGAAGCCTAAGCAAGGGAAAAAGATAGAGTCTTATGAAGAGCTCAAGGAAAAGTATGATGCACTGGTGAAAAAGCATCAAGGCAAGTCTTATCTAGCGGAGGGAAAAAGCTGGGATGACTCAGACAATGATGATGATGAAGAGCTGGGAAATCTTGCTCTCATGGCTTCATCCGAGGAATCACAATCTCTAACACGTCAATGAGGAAAAGATGTAAATCACTCTTATCAACTAATGAAGAGCTAGGTAAAGAACTAGATGGTGAAAGAGGTAGAGTTAAGCAACTAATTCTCAAGAACAAAGTTCTAACTAATGAGAATGATGTTTTAAAATTATTAAAATGAAAAAATGACAAGTTGATTGAGGACTTAGCTTTTCAAGTCAATAGACTCAGTTGTTATGTTAAAGTTGAAGCCTATCTCAGAAATCAAATAGAGTAAGAGAATAAGAAGTGTCTAGCCAATAAGAATTCCTCTTATATTGTAAAGGACCTAATTTACCAACAGGAGATAAACTGAAAAGTTGGAATGGGCTATGAGTACAATAAATCAGTAGGAAAGCCAAGCAACATAACCCCATTCAGGAAAAATGCTGAAGAAAGGGGTATCCCACATGTTGTTAAAGACACACATAAACCTCTTTTCAAAACCCCAATAGCTAAACCAATCCTTGAGAGCTCTATCTTAATTTCTTATGAAATGAAGTTAGAGGATCTCGAGGAAGAAAAGAAAAGAGAGGAATAGACTAAGGACATACAAGGAGTTAATGTCCAAAAAGAGAATAGTGCACCTAAGACACCAGTGGAGGATGTGGGAACTTATATATCGACCAATCCTGGTATAGGTGCTAAAGACTTAAAGAATAATGTGAACAGACCTAATAAGTTTGTTAATAGTAGGAATAGTAACAACAAATATCATTCTACTGAGAACTTTAAAACTGTTGATAAAGTTGAAGTAGAAACTGTTAAGACACCTACTGTTTTGAATAACATGCCTATTATTGATGTATGCCATAAACCTTGTGGTATTTTAAGTTGTATGTTATGTGTTTTTAATGCTATGACTGCTTATTTCAAAGGCATGATTGCTAATAAAAATAACATGATACCTAGACAACACATCAATAATAAATTTTCAAAATCCAAGACTGTGATTCCTTCACCTGTCAAGAAGGAAACATATATTCCTAAGTCTAAACAAAAAGGAGTTAAGACTGTTTATAGGAAGGTAAGTACAGTCAAGGTGGATGATACTATTATTCGAAAAGGATATGTTGTCAAAGCTGACAAAGGTCAATTCTTTAAGTATGTCGGGCCCAATCAATTTTGGGCTCCGAAGATGAATTAATCCGTTTGATATTTGCAGGGAGTTAAACAGGTAAACCGGGTTGTATGGATCCTGGACAGCGGATCTTCAAGGCATATGACCAGAGATAGAGCCCTGCTATCAGACGTGATTGAAAGAACTGGCCCAATCGTCACATTTGGAGATAACAGTAAAGGAATGACTACGGGATATGGAAAGTTATATACTAGAAATGTTATCATTGAAAATGTCTCTTTAGTGGAAGGATTTAAGAAAAACCTACTCAGCGTCAGTCAATTCTGTGATAAAGGATACAAAATAAACTTTATCAAGGAAAAGTTCTTAATAGCTCATTCTAAAGACGGCAAAATGGCCTTACGTGGAGTAAGGAAAGGAAACGTGTACGTAGCCCATCTCCACTCAGGAACTGATGATGAAGCAAATTATTTTTATTCAAAGGCTTCATCAGAAGAAAGCTGGCTATGGTAGAAGAAACTCTCAAACCTAAATTTCAAAACAATGAACTATGTTGTCAAGAGGGACTTGGTGAGAGGAATTTACACAAGAAGGATTGTGTGAGGAATATCAAAAAGGGAAGTCAAAGAAAGCAAGTCACAGAGGCACAACCACTACAAACATCACTGAACCACTTCAACTCCAACACATGGATTTATTTGGTCCAGTCAAAATATTATGTATATGTCAAGGAAAAAATATGTCTTAGTGATTGTAGATGACTTTACAAAGTTCACGTGGGTTTTATTCTTGAACTCTAAGGATGAAACTCCATAATTGGTAATTGATCATGTAAAGTTGATTGAGTTAGATTCAAAGTTAGTTGTCTGTGCAATCAGATCAGATAATGGTACAGAATTCAAGAATGAATTTCTGAATAACTTTTGCTCAGACAAGGGGATAACAAGACAATATTCAGCACCAAGAACTCCGCAATAGAATGGAGTTGTAGAAAGGAAAAACAGAATCCTGATTGAAGCTGCAAGAAAAATGTTAAGTGAATCAAGGTTACCTATCTACTTCTGGGCTGAAGCAGTAAACATAACATGTTATACCCAGAATCGAACTCTGATCAACAAAGATCATATGAAGAATCCCTATTAATTAATGGCTGGCAAGAAACCTACACTTAAGTACTTCCATGTATTTGAAGCCAAATGTTATGTGCTGAATGATGGAGATGAACATCGTGGCAAGTTCGAGGCCAAGGCACATAAAGCTATTTTTGTCAGTTATTCAAGAAGAGCATATAGGGTTTACATAATTGATCAGCACAAAGTAAAAGAAAATGTCAATGTTACTTTTGATGACACTAAACTCCCAAGTATCCAAACTGAAGATTCTTCTTAGTCATTAAATTTTGATAATTATCCAGACTCACATTATAATAACGAAGAAGAACCTGAGGTTGCAGCAGGAAATGATAATGACAATAATGATAATGATCCAGGTAATAGTGATGGAAACAATGGTAACACTGGAGATACTACTAATACCAGTCGTGGATCAACAAGTCAACCTGACAGCAACCTAGGGGAAGATGATGGATTTATTGGTAGAACACAACCATGAGCCTTGGATTCGAACTTTCTAAGATGCTCATCATCTTTCAATACAAAGCACTTTGTTCCAAACACATGAAAGTATTTCAGTGTTGGTTTATTGTTTGCCATTATCTCGTACGGAGTCTTATCATGATCTTTATTTATCATGGTACCATTCTGAGTGTAGTAAGTTGTTTTGACTACTTCAGCCCAAAAGTATAGAGGTAACTTAGCTTCATACAACATTGTTCTTACTGCTTCAACCAAAGTTCTGTTCTTCCTTTCTACTACTCCATTTTGTTATGGAGTTCTGGGCGTTGAGTATTGTCTTGAAATCCATTTTTCAACATAGAATTCATTCAGGGTTACATTTCTGAATTTTGTTACATTATCAAACCTTATTTTTCTGACAAGCAAACCAGCTTCTACTTTTATCTTCTTTATGTGATCAGTGAATGTTTGAGGGGCTTCATCCTTCGAGGCTAGAAACAACACCCATGTGTACTTGGAGTAGTCATCTACAATTACTAGTGCATATCTCTTCCTTGACATAGACATGACATTTACTGGGCCAAATAAATTCATATGCAAAAGTTGCAGTGGTTCAGTAATGTCTGAAGAATCTTTGCTTCGGTGAGATGCTTTCTTTGACTTCCCTTTTTTACATTCTTCACACAAACCTTTTTGACAAAATTCCATCTCAGGTAAGCCTCTAACCAATTCCCTCTTTACTAAAGAGTTCATTGCTTTAAATTTTAGGTGTGAAAGTTTCTTATGCCATAACAAATTGTCCTCTATTGAAGCTTTGTTGTAGAAACATTGAGCTTCGCCTTTGCTTGCAGAGAATAAGTCAGCCACAAAAAGATTCCCCTTTCTCACTCCTTGAAGAGCAAGCTTCGCATCTTTCCTGTTTTGGATTGCACATCTTTCTTTTTCAAAAATTATTTTAAATCCCTTGTCAGTGAACTGACTGATACTTAGAAGGTTATGTTTTAATCCATCCACAAGAGAGATATTTTCTATGATAATATTTCCAATTTCCAGATTGCCATATCCCGTTGTGAATCCCTTGCTGTTATCTCCAAAGGTCACTATCGGGTCAACTTTCTCAATCACATCTGATAGTAGGGCCCTATCACCAGTCATATGCCTTGAACAGCCGCTGTCGAGAATCTACATGACACGCTTGTTCTTTGTTATTCCTTGCAACCACAGATTGATTACTTTTTCTTTGGCACCGAAATTTGATTGGGTCCAAGAGGCTTAGATAAGTAAATAGATTTAGCTGCAGAAATTTTCTAGTCCTTGTCTTTCTCATTGATTGTTCCCTTGCCCTTTGGTTTAGCCTTGAAATGAATGTCTTTAGGCTTAGGGACAGGGGCTTCCTTCCTAGACTTAGGAGGACTAACAGTCTTTGCCCTAACATGATTTTTATTCATGTTCTCATTTGTATTCATGCAAGTACTATATGATGAATTCATTAAGTTTATGTTTGCAGACATGATGTTGAAAGCACATGGCATGCATCCTCCTTTACCACATGGTTGATAAGGGATAGACATGGCAGGCATGACAGGCACATTAGGAGTTTCTTCTTTTACTACTTTTATCTTTTTGCATGCATGCGTAAGATGACCAATAGAATTACAATTATTATAAACTTTCCTAATTGCTTTGGGAGAATAGGCATAATCATTTTTCTTGTTAACATCTATCTTGCCATTTCTATTAGCTTTCTTCTTTTCATCCTTGTTGCCTAAATTACTTTTAATCTGTTCCTTTGGGTTTACAATTTTTACAGATTTCTTAGGCAACTCCTCTTTACTTACTTCCTCTTTCTTTTGATCCTCAGCAAAAATTTCTTCTTTCATTAACATCTGTTCTTCATCTAGGGGTTCGAAGACAAACTTCTTGTATAGGGGCTTAACAACATTTTTTAACACATGTGGAATATCTTGCTTCACAGGATTTTCCTCAGCAATTGATTCCACATGTCTTTTTCCTTTTTATCATAGTCAAATCCTATTCCTGTTTTCTGACCTATGACTTGTTTATCTATTGCCTCATTAACAAGATTAGCAGATTTCTTATAAGCCTAAAGTTTTAACTCTAACTTAGAAATTTTATTCCTAAGCGCGGTTTCTACTTCCTGTTTGCATTTGTCTCTGTTATGTAGATATTCTATCTTCTGTTTCAGATATTCTAGGTTAACACATGCAAGTTCAAGTTCTTCATTTCTTGTTTCTAGCATTTTATTCTTTAGAACTAGTTTAACATTTTCTTCTTCAGATGCTAGCATGCTTGTGCGAATGTTAAACATTTCTACACTAAGATCTTCTACAATTATCTTATAATCAGAATTAGACATATCAACTGTGGAAAGAAAAGATACCTTGGATGACTGAGGTGATGCCTCTAAAGAGTCTGCCATTGGTGCAACATTTTCATATGTCTACTCTTCATCATTGTCTGAGTCATCCCAGTTCTTTCCCTCGGCTATATAAGCTCTACCCTGATGCTTCTTTACTAGTGCATCATACTTTTTCTTAAGTTCGTCATACGACTCGTTTCTTTCTTTTCCTTGCTTAGGCTTCCGGCATTCTGTAGCAAAATGCCCGGGTTCATCACATTTATAGCACTTGAACTTACTGTGGTCTACCATCCCCGTCGTGTAACTTCCTTTGCTGTAAGACCCTGAAGACGAACCACCTTGGTTTCTGTTTTTGAAACTGGAACCAATGTTACTTGAGTTAATATTGAATTTGTACTTAGGGTTCCTCCTAAACCTGAGGTTCTTTAACTTTCCTGCCATATAGGCCATTGTCTTATTTTCCAAGTGTTCAAGTTCTTCCATTGAGTAGAAGTCATCTTCATCACCTGCTTGAGCATTCTCTGAAATTTCAGCTTCTAGAATTTCTTCTATCTCAACAACTGGATTTACTGAGCTGGTCTCTGTCACAGCCAAATCCTTGGCTACAAGTGTTGTAGTCTTTAACAGTGCTGTATTCTTACTATCCACTGTACCTGACCCATAAATGATTTGTCTCTGCTCTTGCTCTATTTCATGAGTCTTGAGCTTCCCATATAGAATTTCAATGGACATGTCATTTATGTCACTTCTCTCTCTGATGGCAGAGATTTTGTGTTCCAGGTATGCTGGTAGTGTCAACATGAATTTCCTGTTAATCTCCCTATGTGAATAGGCCTTCCCATGCAATGATAAGTCATTCAACAATTTGTTGTATCTCTCAAATACTTGAGTGATACTTTATCCTGGTAGTGACTTGAACGCTTCATACTAGGATGTAAGAATATCCAGCCTGTTCTTCTTCACTTCTGTTGTACCTTCCATTAGCAGATCAATCGTATCCAACGTGTGTTTGACACTGGTGCAATTAATCACTTGATTCATCATTGTAGTGTCCAGTGAATCCATTAGGATACATTGAAGATGATTATCCCATGCAACTCGATCTTTCTTAGTGTCAGTGTACTCCGAAGGCTCCTTTAGGGTAAATCCTTGAGGAATCCGTTCGCCGTTATCTGAGACTGTTTCTGGTGTCAGCTTCTGAGGTACATAGGGTCCATTTTCTAAAATTTCCATGTATTGAGAATTAGCTGATTTGATGAAAGTGGACATCTTCTTCTTCCATAAAATGTATTCAATTTTATCAAAGGTTGAGATTTTGATGCTACTAAGTTTTTGGGTACTCATGGTTGTGAAGAATTTTAAATCTTAAGAAATAATTAATTTCTTAAAAATTAAAATCAATTCGAATAAAAATTAAATTTTGATAAATAAAATTTTAATTCGAATTCTTGATGATTGATAGTCTTCTTAAAATTAGTGAAAAATCTTTGAAAAATTCGAAATTGAATTTTCTTTAATATTAAAGAAATTTCAATATAAATTTTTCTATATCTAAAAATGCACTTTTTCGAAAAACTATTTTTGGATCTTGATTTGTAACTTCAATCAACAAGCTCTGATACCAATTGTTAGGTCCAAAATAATCATAGAAGGGAGGGGGCTTGAATATGATGTGGTAGATTGTTCATTTAATTGCGGATTAAGTGTTTGTGTTTTTAAGATATGAAAATGGCAGTTAATGAAACACAATGATTCGGGGAAATAAAAATATATTATTGAATCCCTGAGGTGCTACACTTCTAATCAAAATGATTAGCTTCAATGGGTTCAATTAAGGTTATAATAGAAATACAGTTGAGTCATATAAATGATTGTCTTTAATGGAGCTCCCGTCTGTATCTCTTTTGTTGAAGATGAATGAAAAATCTCCTATCCATATTGATTTTCACCCGTATATCATTTGTAGACTTTTTGGTAAATGATTTCCAACAATTCTTAAGTCCTTTGTTGCGCCTGCAAGAGTGGTGGTGGTGTGTAGGCGCCACAAAGAAATATGTTGCGCCTTGCATGTTTGTTGCGCCTCTTTATCAAGTTAGTTGCGCCTATACAGTGGTTGCAGAGTATAGGCTCCACTAAATACCTTAGAAATATTACCCAAGTGTTTTGTTGCGCCATGTTGCTCTTTTGTTGCGCCTGCACACCAGTTGTAGTGTGTAGGCGCCACAAAGCTTCTATAGAACTTATGTTGCGCCTTTAACATTGTTTTGTTGCTCTTGCACTCTCATTCCCTTGTGCAGGCGCCCCAAACACTTCACTTAGACTTCCCTTAGCTTTTTAACTTGGTTTGTTGCGCTTATGTCTCTTTTTGTTGCGCCTTGCACTATGGTTAAACATTTGGTTTTCTCTCTTCTGGCTTGATCAACTGATTTTCTTCTGATTAATCAAGACAATTATTTTCTTGTTTTGCTGACGCTTAGTGCACTGGTCTGGTTCACAAGCGACTAACACTGAATTGAATTCCTTTGACTTCTATTCTGTTTCAGCTGACTAACTTTGGACTGTTTCGTTATGTAAAGCATAATGTAACGTAACGTAACATGTAACCGAGGAAACTAACTCAACACAGATGGTCGGTAACTTATATTAAAATGAAGCACGGAATCGACTGCGTATCATTTATAAGTTGAATACAAAAGACCAAATTATTAGAGGACGCTTTGAAGACATTGAAGATCACTGAAAGAAGTTCATTAACATGTTCAAGCCTCAGTGAAGAATAAAGTTGAAGTGGTTCAAAGGTTCTGAAGATGAAGAAGGTTTTACTACAGAGAAAACAGAAGATTCCAGTGAAGTTTAGAAGCACTTCTAATCAACAAGGAACAAAGTCAATTGTATTGTAAAGAAGATGTGAAGTTCAAGATCGTGTTAGTCGTTTGTGAACCAGACTAGTTGCACCAAACGTCAGCACAAAAGAGATTGAGAATTGCATCTATGGATGAGAAGAATTGACTATTTACTGAAATGGGTAACAAGTGAAGTGGTATATGATGAAGCTCAGAATAAATCAAGTTCGAATAATCAAGGAAATATTTATTAGACTTGGTTGTAGCAGAAGAAAATATATTAAGGGCTTATCAGATTCGAAATTGGCTAAGGAAAGAAGACTACAGAAGCTGTATCCAGAAGTCAACCTAGTCAAGCTATTTCGTCTTATTCACCAATGGTTAATCAAACTATTTTGTCTTATTCACAGATGGTTAACAACCATCGGGTGAAATGAAAGAAATGGTGAATATTCAAAGGGCTTATTTTGCCCTATTAGCCGATAGTTACTAATTATCAGATAAAGGAAACAAAAGCAAGCTAGCCCACTTCCCGATGGTTACTAAAGCTTTGAAGTAATTTATTTTATTTCAGTAATTGTTTTAATCCTCCGATACTTATTCTACAGACTCATCGAGGGTTAAACAATTACTCAGTAAATTCATTTGGGAATGCTAATACTCAAGATTCATATCATCCCATCCCTCTAACAGGTAGTAAGTCAGGTAGTCCTCCTGAATCTATATCTTCACTGTTTACTAATCTGCACAATTTGTATGAAGATAATGAAATGGAACTTACTGCTGAGCCCTCTGTGGCATTAGGAAAAGGCAATGAATCTGCAACCCAACAGATTCTAACCCCTACCTCAGAACCAAACACTACTCAATCCTTACCGTTATCTTCTCTTCTACCCTTGAAACGCACAATCGTGAGTGAGGGAGATAGTGCCTTAGAAGCACCACATAAGGCAGGTGAGGGAACCCAAACAGCTCTACCTCTGACTAGAAGGAGATTAGAAGAACCTGAGGTATCTGTTAGCCCATCTATGCCCTCTCAAAAGGACATAGAGCTGAAAAAAGGCAAATACACAGTCTCTGGGGACATCCTCTCAACAGGGTGAACCTATTGAAATTCGTCCGTCAGCCAGGGCATCTGAAAGAGTGTCAATAATTGAGCCTCCAACCAAGTTAAATGTTTCACTGAAAGGAGCACACATACAGGAGAAATTGACGGATGTTGCTACTACTGTAGCAGAACCTATGCGGGTAGATCCTGTACAGGTCATGCCTTCAAAGGCTATTGCGGGAGTCACGGGTCCTTCATTGCTAAACATTACATGATCCAATGTGATAAGCCCCCCAGGAGGAACATTCCTGGCTCCTAATAAGGAGGTCTCCACCACTATTAGTGGAAAGGGGAAGCAACTACTTGGCAATAGTTCTTCGGATGAGCCATTTAGGATTTTAA
Source organism: Oenanthe sinensis (assembly GCA_028671895.1). Taxonomy (NCBI): domain Eukaryota; kingdom Viridiplantae; phylum Streptophyta; class Magnoliopsida; order Apiales; family Apiaceae; genus Oenanthe; species Oenanthe sinensis. The sequence continues at coordinate 3,770,339 of CM053809.1, read as the reverse complement.
CTACAGGTACAGAAGAGTTGCTGGAGTCAAGGAGAGTGAGTGAAACACCAACAGAACGTTTGAGTGATCATAATTCACCTACACCTCTAAGACCGAGCGAGAGAATTGAGAGACAAACACCTACAGAACCTGTCAGTGAGACACCTACCAGCCAAATAGATACCCTCACAATGCACACACAATCTCTAAGTCAAAGGGTTTATAACCTGGAGACTGCTATCACCGAAATGAAATCTGAATTTCACAGCAATGTCATGGAAATAAAATCTGTTCAATACAACATGTTGCAGGATTTACAGAATTTCAAGACGGATATGAAGAAGTTTGTTACAGATTTGTTTGAAAAGCATCAATCTCAAACTACTCAAATCCCTACTTCGGAGGATAACACAACTAAGGGGGAGATGATAGTGCGAGAGCAAGAAAAAGAATCTGGTGTTGATATTGGGAGTAAAGACAAAGAGAAAGGCAAGTTGGTAGAAGAAGAAAAAGAAGCAAACATTTATACATCTCAGGGGGAGCAAGATATACCGCTGTAGGTAAGGCTCACACTTGAAGAAGGAGAAATATGAGAACTTTCTCATACTGCTCCTACAGCTCAGGAAGATGATTTGTTTGATGAATTTGTAAATGGTGCCGCTTATCAGTTCACTGAAACTGACTTTGTGGAAACGTTTGGTTTGCTAGATGCAAATCAATCCAGGATAAGGGCATGTGAAATTGCACGAATGTCTCAAGAGAAAGTCAGAAAAGAACACTACAACCACTATATTGTAAGGAGACAAAGGCCGTTGTTATTATCAAGAGAAGGAAGTGCATGGGATAAGTCTAGGAGTCTTTTGCATAAACCAGAGTTAGGAATGATTCAAAATGAAGATCAAAAAGTTCTGGAAGCATTGCAAGAAGCTCACAAGAGTCATCCATCAATAAATCAGTTCTTTCATGCATTGAAACAAACAATCAAATTGATATTCATCGCGTCTAACATCAATGGATGGCGGATTCAGATTCAATTCAATAATTCGACTACTAAGACCATTTCTTCTAATTTTATCAAGTTGAGGTCTCTCACTGAATTGTATGTCATGAAGATTAGAGTGGACAAGAGATCTCATGTGAATGAACTTCTTACTGATATGATTGAAGATCAAATGAGCAAAACAGAAGTTGAAGTTCACACAACTCCTTATACAGTGATATTCTACAAAGACAAGTTAGTTCAGACACTGTGTTTGAGTGATGAAAGACTGAGTCTATATCCTCTGAAGCGTCTGAAATATGTTGAAGGACTTCTTAGGAGTGAAGGACTTAGAATAGAAGAAAAGTGGAAAGCTGCAGAGCGCATCTATGTTTATAGACTTAATGTCTTATCAAATCAATCTGTAGATATTTCCAAGGTCAGAAGAATAGATCCTTCAAATGGATCTCAACCAAAATTGCCTATGTATTCAAAAGAAGAAGGAGATTGGGACTTTGAAAAAGTCAAGGTAATGAGTGAATTCAGATTTAACCATCCAGGGAAAGTGTTCGAGTATACAAAGAAGCCAGATTTTCCAATTGTCTTTCCAGATTTTGATGTAATCAGGGAGACAGAGACAATGGTGTTAAAGGATCCTCCAGCAATCAGGTACAAGAACCCCAAAGGAAAAACTGAAATAGTTGATATCCACAAGATGTCTTACATGACTTCTAAGGAACTGGGTTTTATACTTGATCAAATCAAGACTTCGACGAACTATAAAGACAAATCAGCATTGGCAGAAATCTCTAAGCTTTACATGGAGAAGTTGGGAGCAGAATCATGTTACAACACTGATCGAGTTAAAGCAGTTCCAAAAAGGTTGAGTGTTAAAGGAAAGACGAAAATTCTTGAATTTACATTCGAACAGGTTAAGCAGATCAGGAGAGTAGCTGTCTTGCAAACACTTCAGGAAGCTTTGTCATATCCCAAGCCAAGAAATATGCTAGAAGAAGAAGCGCTGGATCTAGTGAATGACCAGCTTGCAAGTCTTGTACAGTGAGAATGAGAATGACTTAATGTATATCAGTTCAGCCTAGAGGAACATTCATTCTACATTGTAATTGTTTTTGAAATCTGGAAATGTATTATGTGATCCAGAATGTATTTAATATTAGATTACCATCTTGTATTTACTTTTTCTTGTAAGTTAGTTGAGTTATCCTCTTAAGGGATTTGCTTGTCGAACTCTAACAATCAAATATGGGGAGATTGTAAAGCATAATGTAACGTAACGTAACATGTAACCGAGGAAACTAACTCAACACAGATGGTCGGTAATTTATATTAAAATGAAGCACGGAATCGACTGCGTATCATTTATAAGTTGAATACAAAAGACCAAATTATTAGAGGAAGCTTTGAAGACATTGAAGATCACTGAAAGAAGTTCATTAACATGTTCAAGCCTCAGTGAAGAATAAAGTTGAAGTGGTTCAAAGGTTCTGAAGATGAAGAAGGTTTTACTACAGAGAAAACAGAAGATTCCAGTGAAGTTTAGAAGCACTTCTAATCAACAAGGAACAAAGTCAATTGTATTGTAAAGAAGATGTGAAGATCAAGATCGTGTTAGTCGTTTGTGAACCAGACCAGTTGCACCAAACGTCAGCACAAAAGAGATTGAGAATTGCATCTATGGATGAGAAGAATTGACTATTTACTGAAATGGGTAACAAGTGAAGTGGTATATGATGAAACTCAGAATAAATCAAGTTCGAATAATCAAGGAAATATTTATTAGACTTGGTTGCAGCAGAAGAAAATATATTAAGGGCTTATCAGATTCGAAATTGGCTAAGGAAAGAAGACTACAGAAGCTGTATCCAGAAGTCAACCTAGTCAAGCTATTTCGTCTTATTCACCAATGGTTAATCAAGCTATTTTGTCTTATTCACAGATGGTTAACAACCATCGGGTGAAATGAAAGAAATGGTGAATATTCAAAAGGCTTATTTTGTCCTATTAGCCGATAGTTACTAACTATCGGATAAAGGAAACAAAAGCAAGCTAGCCCACTTCCCGATGGTTACTAAAGCTTTGAAGTAATTGATTTTATTTCAGTAATCGTTTTAATCCTCCGATACTTATTCTACAGACTCATCGAGGGTTAAACAATTACTCAGTAAATTGTTCCCAATACTTAAGGATAAAAAGAAGTGAAGCAGCAATCTATTTACTTAGTTCTCAGAAGGCCACGTAGAAGATTGAAAAAGCCTACACAATAAAGAAGCAAAGCCAAGCCTTTGTGATTAACAATTCATTCAGTTACAGAGAGAAAACATACAGAGCAAAGAAGAGAGACACAGAGAAGCCATTAACGTCGTTTGAGCTAGTGTCATAATTTTTGTTCGTATTGATTGTTGTTGTTGTATTGTAACTGTACTAGTGAATCAGTTGAAGCTAATCTACGGATTAGAGTTGTGTAGCACCATCGTGGTTTATATTAATAAAACGATATATTCCCCGAACGAACTGTGTTTGTGTTAACTGTGTGCATACCTTGTGTTTGATTTAATATCTGTTCGAACTGTCAACTAGTCCATAACAAATCATTCCGCGAATATTTTATAAGTTGGACAATATCGTATTCAACCCCCCTTCTACGATATTTGGGACTAACACGTTACTTCTGATCACTGAAACCCTTTGACAACTATACTTGAATCATTGCACTGTCTTTAGTCTGAAATATACTGAACACTTATTTATTGCTGAGGCCTGAACATATTAATGAACTTCTCTTGCTATCGTTCAGTAAATTTTACATCTTGAATGCTCTGCAATGATGTATGTATGATTCCTGTTTGTATGTCCTTCTGGATTCCTGTACTACATATTAGTATTATTTATCTGTCTTTGTTTCTTAGTTGAGTTATCGTTATCACTATTACATACTACGTTACATTATGCTTTACACAGTGCATCATAATATTTTTTCAATTCTTCATACGACTCATTCATTTCCTTTCCTTGCTTAGCCTTCCGACAGTCTGTAGTAAAATGTTCGGGTTCATTGTTGTTGTAACACTTAAACTTACTATGGTGTACCATTCCAGTCTTGTAACCTCTTTTGCTAAAAGAGCCTGAAGATGAACCACCTCAGTTGTTGTTTCTGAAGTTGAAACCACTGTAACTTGAGTTGCTCTTGAACTTGTACTTAGGGTTCCTCCTAAACCTGAGGTTTTTGAACTTTTCTACCATATAGGCCTTTGTCTTGTTTTCTAGTTTTTCAAGTTCTTCTATTGAGTATAAGTTATCTTCATCACCTGTTTGACCATTTTCTATAAATTCAGCTTCTAGAATCTCTTCTTTCTCAATTACAGCCTTTTCTATGTTGGTCTCTGTGACAACAAAATCTTTGGCTATAAGTGTTGTAGTCTTCAAAAAAATTGTATTCTTGTTATCCACTGTCCCTGAGCCATAAATTATATGTCTTTGCTCCTGCTCCATTTCATGAGTCTTGACCTTTCCATATAGAATTTCAATCGACATGTCATTTATGTCACTTCTATATCTTATTATAGAGATTTTATATTTAAAGTGCGCTGGTAGTGTCAACATGAATTTTATGTTGATCTCCCTAGTGAGTAGGCATTTCCATGCAGAGACAAGCCATTCAACAATTTGTTGTATCTATCAAAGACTTGAGTGATACTCTCTCCGGGTAGTGACTTGAATCCCTCGTACTGGGATGTAATAATATCCAGTATGTTTTCCTTCACCTCTGCAGTACCTTCCATTAGCAGATCAATAATATCCCACATTTGCTTCACACTTGTACAGTTAATCATTTGATTTAGCATTGTAGTGTCTATTGAATTCATTAGGATACATTGAAGATGATTATCCTATGCTACTATTTCTTTATCAGTGTTAGTTTACTCTGAAGGTTCCTTTGGGGTAAATCCTTGAGGAATCCGTTCGATCTCCATCATCTGAGACTGTTTCTGGTGTTAGCTTCTGAGGAACATAGGGTCCATTTTTCAAAAATACCCATGTATTGAGAATTAGCTGATTTGATGAAAGTAGACATCTTCTTCTTCCATAGAATATATTCATTTTTGTCGAATGCTGGGATTTTGATGCTACTAAGTTTCTGAGTACTCATGGTTACGAAAAAATTTAAATCTAAATAAAAAATAATTTCTTAAAAATTAAAATAAAATTTCTTGAAATAAAATTTTTAATTCGAATTCTTGAAGATTGATAGTCTTAACAATTAGTGGACTCAAAATCTTAGATAAATTCGAAATTGAATTTTCTTTAATAAATAAAGAAATTTCAAAATAAAATTTTCAAGATCTCAAAATGCACTTTTTGAAAAACTTTATAGGATCTTGATTTGTAACTTCAATCAACAAGTTTGATACCAATTGTTAGGTCCCAAATCATCATAGAAGGGGGATAGAATATGATGTTGGTAGATTTTTCTTAGATTGCAGATTAAGTGTGTGTGTTCTTGAGATATTTAAATGGTAAGCTATAAAACACAATGATTCGGGGAAATAAAGATTTATTATTAATTTCCTGAGGTGCTACACTTCTGATCAGTAGATTAGCTATAATGGGTTTATAATCAATACATAAACAAATATAGGTGAGGTTTAAATGCTTGGCTTTAATGGAACTCCCGTAAGTTTGTTGTGAATTGAAGAAGATCCACACTGATGTTTTTCATTGTAAAACTACTTATATTATGTAGACTTTTAAAATCAAGTGAATTGATTTCCCTTAACAATTCTATAAGTACTTTTGTTGCGCCTATAAGAGTGAATACCATGTGTTGGCGCCACAAAACCTTTTGTTGCGCCCAAGTGCCTTTTGTTGCGCCTAGTATAAGTATGTTGCGCCAAATGTCAGTTTTGTTACGTCAGCTACTCTAGTTTCCTTGTAGAGGCGCCACAAAACCCTTAGCAAATTTGCTAGATGTGTTTCCTTGCACCTAACCTCTTTTGTTGCGCCTGTACTCCTCTTGCCTAGTATAGGCGCCACCAAACACTAAAACGTTTCTATAAGTGTTTCTTTGCACCAAGTTGATTTATGTTGCGCCTAGGAGGTTTGTAGCGCCACATACATTGTACTAAGAGTACAAGCGCCACTAAAATGATATTACTTGTCTTAACCATATTCTTGAATAGCTCTAAGTAATTACCACTTTACTTTCACCCTTTGGCTTGATCAACTGTTTTCTTCTGATGAATCAAGGTAATTCTTTTCTTGTTATGTTGACGCTTAGTGCACTATTCTGGTTCACAAACGACTAACACTGAATTAACTTATCTTGACTTCTATTCTTTTTCAGCTGATTAAACTTTGACTTTTGCGTTGCTTCTAGTCACTGAAACCCTTTGACATTCATACTTGAACCACTGCATTTTTTTGACTCTGAAACTCTTCTGATATTTTATTTATTACTGAGACCTGAACATATTAATGAAATTTTCTCGCTGATTCTTCAGAATATTTTCAACTTGCATTCCCTGTAATGATTCGTGTATGTATTTTATTTACATGTCCTTCTGGATTTTTGTGCTGCATATTAGTATTATTTATCTATCTTTCTTTTTGTGTTGAGTTATTGTTATCACTATTACATATTACATTACATTATGATTTACAAAGAAGTATGTCAGGACTTCTCGAAGTGCAATGCAGTTGAGTATTCAAATGTTTCAAGAAGTTATCTTCAAGGAAATTTGTAGAAGAATAAGACAAGTAATTTGAAGCTCTGTCATGATCAGGATTAGTCAAACTTTTGAAGATAGAGACAAGTCTACAATGACGCTTGAAAGAAGAACAAGACAAAGATAGAAGATAAGAATGCAGATGTGATAGACTATCAAATGGAAGACTTAACTAGAAATGAAATTATGTGTAATGTAAAGATTCATTTGTCTGTTTCTAGTTTTAGTAACTAGTCTGCATAAGCATGTGCTAATGAGACATGTTGTCTATATAGTAGAGTGCACTGCTTTACATATTAGTTAGTTGAATATTTCATTTGTATTCACTCATTCTATCTTTCAAGAACAGAAAGCTGAGATTCACATCAAGAATCTCATATTGTAGCAAATTCAATTCTAATACAAATTAGATTGAAAATTAAATTTGTGTTTCTATTTTATTCTATTCCGCAAATCATTGATAAACACTACACAGATTAACTTAGTCTACAAATAGATTCAACAATCACAATTCATACAGCAAAACCAAAAAGAATCAATTATACATTCACCCCTTCTTTATAAGTTTCTATTACTCATTCCTAACAACATGTATGTATGAACACTAGCTAATAATTAACATAATCATGTATTGGGGCTAGGCTAGTTCTATAAGTTGTAACTTGGTGGATGATATTTACTACTCCCTCCGTCCCGGCCAAATGTTTACATTTGGTCCGGGCACGGAGACCAAGGATAGTGGGTGTAATAGTGATTTTATTGTTAAAATAAATGAAGTAGTGGGTGTAATAGTGTAAAGTGTTGAAAAAGTGGAGTGAAGTAGTGGATGTAATAATATATTTATTGTTAAAAGTTACTATTTTTAGTAATGTAAAGAATTGGGTGGGACGTCCCAAAAAGGAAAGTGTAAAGAATTGGTTGGGACGGAGGGAGTACTTCACTATTTGATGATCATAATTATATTCTATTATGGCATGTTTGAAAGTTAAAGATAGAGGTTTGGAGCAAATTAGAGATTTGACTAAATGAATCCTTAAATATAGGTGTTTGGTAGTTAACAATTCAAAATAGAGGTTTGGACTTAATCCGCTAATTTTGAAAAGTTATTTTAAAAAAATTTAATTAGAAAATTATCATGTGTCTAATTAAAATACAAAAAACTAATTCAAACAGTTAGTTAGCAAACAGTTGTATTTAAAACAATAAATTCAATCAATTAGTCAAAATTATTATTATTATTATTATTATTATTATTATGCCCATATACTGCAGTTGAAACCTAAACTAAACGGCGTCGTTTAAAGTTTGTTTGTTATTCCTCTGTTATCACGCCACTCACACGCCGTAGTGAAGCTTCTCCTCCTCCACAATGGCGATGATGATTATCAAACCAAAGCTTTACTCTCATCTCCACTCCCACTTTATCTCTCCTCTCTCTACACTCTCACTTTCATCCCCACCAACACTCCACCTCCAAAACGACATCGTACAAGAGCCCGAAACAATCAAACTCACCCCATCTGAAACCCTAGTTTCAGATAAACTTCACTCAATTATCAAGCACCACCACCAAACTAACCCTAACCCTAGCCCTAATTTCACCCCTAATCTCACTATCCCAACTCTATCTTTCGATTTTTCAACCCTAGTTTCTGCTGATAATAATTCTCTGTCATCTAGCATTGTCTGTCGTGTGATTGAGAAATGTGGTGGGACCCGCCATGGTATCCCTTTTATGCAAACCCTAGCGTTTTTTAATTGGGCTACTAGTTTTGTTAACACCCCTGATGTTTATAATGAAATGATTGACCTTTGTGGAAAAGTTAGGAACTTTGATGTGGCTTGGTTTTTGATTGAGTGTATGAAATCAAGAAACGTTGAGGTGTCGAATTTTACGTTTTCGGTTTTGATTAGGAGGTATGTGAGGGCTGGATTGGTTAGTGAGGCTATTCTTGGTTTTAATAGAATGGAGGATTATGGGTGTAAAGCGGATAAGATTGCGTTTTCGAATGTAATTAGTATTCTTTGTAAGAAACGAAGGGCGGTTGAGGCTCAGGCGTTTTTCGATGGGTTGAAGGACAAGTTTGAGGCGGATGTGATTATTTATACTAGTTTGGTTAATGGGTGGTGTAGGGCTGGGAATATTGCTGAGGCGGAGAGGGTTTTTAGTGAGATGAAGGAGGTTGGGATTCAGCCGAATGTGTACACGTATAGTATTGTTATTGATGCTTTGTGTAGGTGTGGTCAGATTACTCGTGCTCATGATGTGTTTGCGGAGATGATTGATGGTGGGTGTCAGCCAAATGCTATTACTTTTAATAATTTGATGCGAGTACATGTCAAGGCTGGACGGACAGAGAGGGTCTTGCAGGTGTATAATCAAATGAGGAAGCTTTCGTGTGCTGCTGATACTATTACTTATAATTTCCTCATTGAGAGTCATTGTAGAGATGAGAATCGTGATGAAGCTATTAAGGTTATTAATACAATGGTTAGGAAAGGGTGTGAGGCAAATGCTTCTACATTTAATCCGATATTTAGGTGTATTTTGAAGGCGGGAGATGTTAATTCTGCTCACAGGCTGTTTGCAAGGATGAAAGAGATAAAGTGTAAGCCTAATACAGTGACTTACAACATACTGATGCGAATGTTCGCTGATTCAAAGTCTGCTGACATGGTTATCAAGCTTAAACAAGAGATGGACGAGGGTGAGATTGAGCCTAATGTGAATACCTACCGGATTCTGATATCACTATATTGTGCGATGGGACACTGGAATAATGCTTACAAGTTTTTCCGTGAGATGATGGAAGAAAAATGCTTGAAGCCTAGTCAGGCTGTGTATGAAATGGTTTTGCAGCAGCTGAGAAAAGCAGGACAGATAAAGAAGCATGAAGAATTGGTAGAAAAAATGATTGTTAGAGGTTTTGTCGCCAGACCTTTATAATTTATTGACATTGTGGTTCTTTATTCCTTACAATATTTACATTGTAACTTTGCTGCTTCAAATGGTAGTATTTTGTTTTCACTGCTGTGTTGATCAGCCTAGGTACATATACCTGCTAAATTGTTTGTGTTGTCATTACTGAGTTACAACAATTGTTTTGAAATTTTCAAGTTACTTGAGCTTATGGTATTACAGTTTCAAAATATGAATGTAATTTATATGTACCTTTATTTTTACCACTTTGTCCAAAAGTTTCATATGGACACAATGAACGACTGTCTAATAGTCATGCAATATGTTGCTAGAACATTGACAGTCATGCAATATGTTGCTAGAACATTGAGCCTGTTTCAAATGCCTTTGCTCTGCTTTCGTGTTTTTTGAGTAAACGATATATGTTATTGAGCCTGTTTCAACTTTCAAATGCCTTTGCTCTACATTGAGCCTGTTTCAAATGCTTTTGCTCTGCTTTTGTTCAGTTACCAAGTTTTATGATTTTGTTCTGCTAGTAATTCTTAATAACATATCCTTAAAAAGGCGTCGGATTATTATTTAGAATCCTTGCCGAATATTTACATATATTTCTATTCCTTTCTTTGTATGCATATTTTTCAATGCATTGACCACGGCAGTAGTACTAGTCGGGCATGAAGCCTTGAAAAAAAAATATCCTCTACTTTTAATTACCAAATGCATATGGTGTTTGACTACTTGTTTCGATAAACTGAGGGGAAAAAGGTACAAGGCAGTATGAAACTTGGCAACCAACCACCAAAACTAGTCAAATGTTTAGCAAGTGTTTTGAGTTGTAGAACCAGATAAACAACCGAGCAACACCTCACTAGTTGCCAGAGTCCAGGTACAACAGCAACAAAATCTAACATAAACATCTGAACCCACATACAGTAATATATGCGGAAGCTACATAGATGACTGCCAATCGGCAAGACAACAATCTCCCAGTCACATTACCACAGGGAAATTTAACAATATTACAGATCCATGTAACAAATGTAGATGTCGACAGAGATTTGAGTTGAAATCATGTTGCATTGCTAGCTGCCAGCCTGCGAGGTATACTTGTGAGAAAATATAAACGCAGTATCCAATCAAATACATATCATAATTACATTTGATTATACATTTGATTTATCGAGAACAGTGTTGGTACATAAAGTTTAAGTTACAGTGTTGGTGCAGTGTTGCTACATGTTATAACTACATGCAAGTTGGCACAAAGTTTAAGTTATGCTTTAGTAACTTGCAAGATGGTGAAAGATTAGAAAGTCCAAACAATGGTTTGCTTTGTATCCTTTATATAAAGTGAAGGAAGTTATTATAATTATGTAGATGTATAACAGATTTCTATTTTCTTATATAGATATTACTCCCTCCGTCTCATATTTCTTGGCTGAATTACCTTTGTCCCATATTTCTTGGTTGAATTACATTTTATAGTTGTCACAAAATATTGACTGATTTCTATTTTTATCTTTGACTAATTACAATTAATAACCTAGTTTTTTCATAAGTATTAATTAAGACGTCCACTAACCAATACTATATAAATACATATTTGATTTTTTCAATACTATCAATGATTAATTGCTTAAAAAAGTGTTTATTTACATGTATTTATATAGAATGTTGTATAGAAATACCAACTCATCAATAACTATTTATTGAAATGGGGGGTAAATTAAAAAAAAAAGGACATTTATTAGTTAAGATAAAAATGTATTATTGACTTCCTTAATATATGTACAAAAATCAAATCAGCCAAGAAATATGGGACGGAGGAAGTATGTGTTTAGTGATAGTTAGAATTAAAACTTGGTGCAGCAACAGTGTTGTAGGATACTAGGATATAATCTTTAGTTATGATCTTAGCCTATGATGTGAAATAATAGAAGCAATGCTCTTGTTGTGGCGCTATTGTGCTGTAATTTTCATGTATTGCTGATGTTGTAGTGGTGTACAGGGAGCACGGATCGGATCGGTTCGGTTTTTGAAAAAAACCGCAACCGAAACCGCATACCCTCGGTTTTAAAACCGCAACCGAACCATCGGTTTTGGTTTTGGTTTTAAAAATGTCAGTTCGGTTTCAATCAGTTCGGTTTTGGTTATAAAACCGAATAAATTTAAAATGATACAAAAATAAATTACAATTTAAATAGCAAAATTATGTTTTAAACATGAAAAAAATGAATACCACAAAAATGGAATTTCGAACCAGCATTCTTACAAGCATCGAGCGGTGTTAAGAGCTTAAGTGAAGTTGCAGAGCTTAATTCTTACAATTGGATAACCAGCATTTTTTAAGCAATGCTCTTGTTGTGGCACTATTGTGCTGTAATTTTCGTGTATTGCTGATGCTGTAGTGCTGTACTGCTGTGCTTCCAAGTACTGTTGATGACTTGTGCTGCAGTGCTTTTATTTTAAAGTATTATGATTTATGGGTGCTATATTGCTGCAACTTCATAGTATTGCAGAACAATTGTTTGATTTCTAGTTTACCAGTGAGGCTTAATTGAAGAGTGCTTAATATTTTGATGCAAGTAATTTTAGTAAATAGTATAATTAGCTGGTCAAGTTTATATGTCGGCAAATACTCAAATTTAGAGCTCGTTCGAGATTATTTACTGCTAATTAACTCTGTCTTGTGCTTGTGACCCAAAATTTTGCTAGAAAAATAAACAAATTATGCATTGTTTTTTGAGACAACAGTGCACATGCCTTTGGCATCACATAGTTTATAGCCCTCTTAATTATATGATTTGTATTGGTTTGTATATATGTTCTACTTTATAGTTAATGTCCTGCATTGGTTTTTTTAGAGATTGGATATGTTAACGAAGGGTGATGTTGCTGAGCTCTGTCACGGATAACAATGATGAAAGACCTCAGAGGTGTTCCACACTTGAAATTTTGGATAATTTGGACTGAAGGACATCCTCTGTTTGCAGAAAAAGGCAGAGAGGCATCCAAGTGGCCAGCATCTGAACTTGAAGAACTTGATAATCTGATATGGCCTTAGAGGTGAAAATAGTAGAAAATTATATGATCCCGGACTCCCGGTAAACCCTTCTCCCAACTACTAGAATACTATATGATCCTGATTCCTTAAGGTTGTACCAGAACGGGTAACTTGCCAGAAAACCACGAGTACAAAAGGTTAAAAACTCCATAACTTCACTGACGGCAGACGTACGTCTTTAATCAGAAACTGGAAGATTATATCTTTCTTGCTTAATTTATTTTCTATTGAAGAAAAGGAAAGTTAGCTCTCCTAAATTGTGAGTATGTAAACTGTCACAAATTTGAATACATCTCTAAGTATACATCCTTATTTTTAGTATATATCTTATCAATAAACGGCTCATTTGTTCTTTCCCCTTTCTCATCTATTTCTAAACAGTCTCATGTAATAAGAAACCAGCAGAGCAATATTTACATCAATGTATCAAATACCATATTATCAATTACATACAATAATGGCACTTATGGCAGAAACTACTTGACAGTTTAAACATGTTCTTGCCGAGGTAATGTAAATTGTATAATCCTGACTTGTCCCGACTGTAATGCAATTTGCAACTGTGTAGCTGCCACAGCCGCGGCCTCCTGTTTCATTAATGAGGGAGCAAACTGAAAAATCAGTTTTCTAGATAACTCAAGAGTTCTCAACTTTAAAAGATCACAAAAATAACTTCTACAGAAAAAATACATATCAGTCACCTTAAAAGATCATGCAAATAACTTTTACGAAAAAATAAAGTACAGGTAACACACTGACTGGCATAAACACTAACTGGTGACTGGTAAATTGACAGAAATGAGTGACATTAAGTCTGAAATACAGGGGCAGAGACCAGACATATATACCTGTCTTTGCCTTCGATGACTGATCGCCCAGGCAATAATGTAGCAGGGTAAAATGAAACTAATAGTTCGCAGCAAGATAAACTGTAAATATCAATACATTAGCATATTTGTTAGAAGCATGCAAGTAATGGTTGAATATGCCGATCCTGTAGTTATCATAAGGGTACTTACAGTGAGAAAAGTAAACCCGTTATCCTCTTCTTCGTAATCAATTAGAGAAAATGTATGGCGTAGTAGCAACAGAGCCATTAACTGATACAGTCATTTTAGAAGATTATAAGCTAGAATAGAACGCAACATTGGGCAAGCCAAAATATCATTAAGCAAGACTAAGTGAAAGGACATAGGCGGTTCAAGTGGAATGTATTCGTTCCTGAAATTGCTCTTAATAAATTTTAGGTTTATGTAATTGTGATTGCTTACAACAAGAGCAACAGAACGGAAAAATACAACTCCAGTGTCATTTACTGAATCAGAATCATCATCATCACCCTCCAAAAGTTGCCTTTCTGCTTCAGAAATTTCCATCAACCGAAAATCATGCAAATCCAAAGATGTTCCAGAAATTTGCCATCCTCCCCTGCCAGACACATATAAAGGAGAACTGAATGTTCTTGAGCTGAAGTGTTTTAGATTGATCTATCCTTGTCTTAATTTGACATCCTAGACAACAGATATCATGATATATAATTATAGAGATGTTTTTGAGGTGAAGTAACTTTCCTGAGATTAAAAAAAATTCTCATATAAATACACGAGGGTGTTATTGTAATTACAGAGAATCATATACAATTATAAAAATACCCACACTAAAACACACTATTATCTTAGGTAATTTTCCTGAAATAATCTCAGGAATTATTCTCATAATTATATATATTTTTTTATTTTATATTTATTTGGGGAGGGGGGGGGGGAGGTTGATATAGGTATTTATCACCAAATTTGTAAAAGCAACCCTGTTCATCAACACAAGGTTTCCAAAATCACATGGATACTTGATAAATTGCATAGAACTAGAGAATATATAAAACTTACCCTATATCTATCGTAGTGGCCTCAAACTGAGGACGCGGAGGAGCAGTATAGCCAGGCTGGTAAGGCTGCACATTAATAGCATAAAAACATTACAATCCGAAAGACAAAATACTGTTATCTGACCATTGTAACATACAAGGTGCAGTAATCGTAAGATATTAAATTCACATTATGAAATCCAATTATAATAGATTTGAAGAAAAAAAATATGAAAAAAACCTATGAACAAAACTGCCTGGTTAACTACAAATTTGTGTGCACAAGCCTAGTAGATGGAAAGTGCAAGCAATTTATAAACAAAAAAAAACCACTAAAGGGGATTGCAAATTCAAATGCATTAGTTGTAATGTTACTGTTTGACAGAAACAGATAAGCTGCAACAGTAGTGATTTTGGTACAAACTTAACCAAATTGTGCCTCAGAAAAACTTGTAGATAGTTTGTGTACAAATTACAGTCTGCTTCTCATAACTTGAACAATAATATAACATGCACCCATTATAGGAATCTGCTTAGTTAGCTCAGGGTTCAACAAAAACAAAACTAGATGTGAAGTACAAGCCTAAGAAATCAGCTGTACAAGAACACTCATGGAAAGGGATAAATTCCATGTGCAAGAAATAAACGCTGAATAGTCCTTATGATATAACCTTAACCTGTTTCTTGCCAAGAATAGTCCTTATGATATAACCTTAACCCTTAACTATAACAACCAAGCCCACAATTGAATGCATACCGGGCCCAACAACCCACCACAGGTCAGCACATAAAAGATAGCAATTTTTGGTATACATTAGTTGTTGACTTGTCCTTATAAAGGGCCCAAACATACACATTCTATTCGATGTGGGATGTTACATTAACTACTTAAATGTAATTCGTATATATCATGTCTCTTCTGATGCCTTGACCAATTTTCAACACCGCTATCTGCTAAAGATTAATATATCATGCCATCAGATTGCTTATAGTACTTTCTGGTACAAGGGGAGTGATGCTTATAGTACTATTTAATGTTTCTCCAAGATTTACTAATGGATCTATCTTACTAAAAGAATTAAAATTGATATAATTTCACCCACAAATAGCTTACCTGATGACAGATCTCACAACTAACATCTCCTTTTTCATTGCACCATTGTTGGACACACTTCCTGTGAGCATACTGCATAATTGCATAAACATAGTGCACTGTGGTGAGTGATAAAATTTACGAGAACAAATCTACAGCATAAGGAAATTAGATTTTAATTGTTATGTTCTGACATTGAAAATGAGTTGGAGGTCATACGAATAATAATGGTCTTGTTTATTTCAATGTAGCTTGACTATGCTAGTACTTTGAAAGTAGGGGGTATGTTATGTTGTCTGGTTTTATGAAAGCCAGAAAGTTCCGATGGAATTTACCTTCCTCTCTAAATCTATAAATTAAAATACACCAAACACCATAAATTTGTCAGGTGCAAACTCTACTTGGATCATGAATTTATGATAGACCAAATGCAATTTACAGCTTCTCCCTCGGAAGTTTGAGTTTGTAACAAGATTGTTGAATGTCAACTTCCCCAAGGCATCAAAACACTTGAGAATTAAACAAGGCCTATATATTCACGATTAGGATTTGTTCTATGAATTATAAAATTAATCAGGGAGAACTAAAGAATCCTATGGACAATGATCATATTTCACCTTTTTGTTCTTTTATGGAAATTTAAATTTCCATATAGTAATGTAGTTAATTGACTGCTTATATTCAACATTATTCTTTTCTACATTTCTCATACCCTAAAACTCATATACATCAAAAAACATATCAACTAACCAAAAAAATATTACACTCGTAACTTCAAAGCTCTAGTTTACGTCGAATGGCAGCAAAAAAAGAGAAAAAATTAATGGAAGAATGAGGGGGTTTACCATAAGAGTGCCTCTGCAAGTACAAGGTGTCTCCATATTGCAAATTGAATCCTCATCCTGGCATATACGACATTCACCCCAGATTGCCATTTTATTGGACCCCAATGGCATTAGCTTATTAACATCAAGAACAAAATTATCTGCCATTGTTATGAATGAAAAATAAAAACCAGTCAGTTTTTGAAATATAAGTGAGACAAGTTCCCTCAGTTTTGCCTCCAAAGGTTGGTCTTATGTGTACAAATAAACTAGCCGTTTGCTGCTGGGAATCTATGTATCTGCAAAGCAGTAATTGCTGCTTTTGTCTCACTCAAATGTTAATGTTAAATACGGAATTAAACGTTTTTATGTTATTCTAAGAAATGTTAAAAAATGTATTGAAAATAAAAATGTTTAAAAAAGTTTTAAGAAATGGATTGCACATAAAAAAAATAAAAGTGTGACAATATATATGGAAAATGTTAATGAAATGAACGGTAATTTAATTGGATTTGCCGAGCAATGCTGCTTGATGCTTGCCTAATGGCGTTTTTATCAAGGTTTACATTTGTCAACATTAGCTTTGAGGTGTGGTATTTAATTATTTATGATCCATTAATGATTTTAAAATATATATTTTTCTAGCTTTTTCACATAAATTATAATTGTTCCACACATTATTAACTTTTTATTTAAAAAAAATTAAAATAAATTATAAAATTATTTTTTTATATATATTTTAAATTACATATAAAAAATCAAATGATATGTATTTTGGACCGAGAGAATATTTTTATAAAGTATTTTACTCCTACCTGTACTCCTATTTATGTAGCAACGGTCATGTCGTGTAATGGTTAAAAATTACAAGATCTCACATTTTTTTGTCTCGTAATTGTTGGTATAGGCCCACGGAATGCGAAGGAGTGCTAATATTGTGTTTGATCGGAGAGATCGGAATGAAATGAAATGAAATGAGTAAAAAGAGAAGAAAATAATTGAGTTAGAATGAGATATTTGAAAAAAATTAATGAATGCAAAAATTTCTATGATGAGAATTGATAAGAAAATGAGTAAAAAGAAAAATGGAGCATTCCATCTTAAAACGGAGGATTTAGGTTTTAGTCTAGTTTAATAGGATTGGAATGAGTTCAAATCTCAATTTATTCCAACATTTCCAACTAAACACAATATGGGTTAACTTAAATTACAATCTCAGTAAAAAATTTAAACTTTTAAAAACAAATTCAAATTCAATTTTTTTTTTATATAATGTAGTACTCCGTATAAAAATATTTTAAACCCCAGCTAATATTCAAATGTTAGTACTGTCAACTAATTCGGAGACAGGAGTCTCGATGTCGGCACCGGATATGCATCTTGCATCCACGGCTCCAACTACGTTTTTATTTTTAACTAAGTTGAATATTATATATAGAGAAAAAAGATTACAACCCCAAAATTATTCTGACATGACGTGGTAAAACTCTACTTTCTTAGCAAACCAAGTAGAGGAGGTAACACGATAAATAATGTCTCTAACTACAATATCTACAATATCTTACAAAACAGTAGGTTGGATAAACAGGGCCGAACCTAGAAATTTAGGTATCTTAGACTTAATTTGGAAATGGTACCCCTTTTATTTATAATTCTAAAAAATTAAAAATTAAAAATGTATATATAATACATGTAGATAAATTTTTTGGTGCCCCTATCGTGATGGTGCCCTAGACGATTGCCTTAATTGATTTACGCAAGGGTCGGTCCTGTAGATAAAACCACTATAAAAAAGGCATCGATTGTGTTGCTTCCAAATGTGATAAGTGTAGACTTGAATGGTGAGCAAGAGCAGAGTATGAGTTACTTGGTTTTGACAGCTATTGTTAATCTTGGTAAAGAATCGCATCCATGTATGGCTCATCGTGAGTGAATTTGTGGTAAACGTGGAGAGCAGTATGTGAAAAATGCTAGTAGAATAGTGGCAATGTTAATAAGAGGTGGTCTAAAGATTCTTCCCCAGCAAAGCAAAGGAGACACTGTGTTGAAGGAATCAGCCCAAACCGATGAAGGTGGTCACGAGTGGGCAGTCTGTTATGACAAGACATCCATTGTATGAAGGCATAACGTGGAATGTGCAGCTTATGCCATACTACTTCCGTCCAAGGCAACGGGACCTCGAAATGTCGAATGCTCTCCCAAATAGCTCTAGACTTGAGCGTAGATAGAGAAATTAAATCCCATAGAATTTCATCATCTATGCTGCTATCAATGTGTGTTGTTCTATCAAATGTCAGAATCCACTATAACGTTTCCATACGCATATTATATTGGATAACAGGAAAACTCCAAGCATCATTAGAAATCATAGAGCTTATAGTCGCTCTATTATGAGAAGACGGGCAAATTGTAGAGCTGTTAAACCAAGGATCAAGCCAAAATAAAGTTGTTTCTCCATTCCGGATGATATAATGCAAGTGCCTGATTGTTTTAGGCCTAAGCTGAGTAAGCTTCCTCCAGATCCAATAATAATCATTTGTGGCGGCACAGTCCAAAAAGAGTGTGTTGATAATCAAATGACTCTGACCCATTTAGCCCATAAAGAAGTTAAGTGCTGATCCAGAATTTTATATAGCCAAGAAAACATGTGTGCTCTATTCCAATCCTTCATATCTTTGAAACCTAATCCCCCTTCAGTCTTATGAAGACATACATTGCCACATGCCAGTTTATGGCCTCCTCTATCATCCAAGTTGCTCTTCTAGAGAAATTGAGATATTATACGTTTTATTGTCTTAAAGACACTGTTAGGCAAGATAAAATATTGTGTCCAGAAGGCTTGTATCAAATGAAGCACGACATCAATGTGTCATGCCCTACTAGTATAAGATAAGAATTTTGAGCTCCATCTGATGATTTTATTAGTGATCCTCTCTATCAGAGGGATGCAATTATTAGATCAGAGTCGGGAAGAAATAAGATGTACCCTCTAGGAATATTACTGGAAGATTGCCCTTAGGAATCCACACATGACTTTTAAATCAATCAATAACTGTCTACTTAGCATTCATGAAGTAAGAATTACTTTTGTGGGTGTTGGGTTGGAGACCACTCCACGCTGAGAACTTACACAGGGCATTAGTAATGTAAAATATAAAAGTGATGTTAGCCCTACAGAATATAAGCACATCATCTGCAAAGAACAAGTGGTTGAGTTTAAGATGGGAACATTAGTTGTGGTACTTGAATCCTGGTCTCATTTCAGCTAAGAGAATATAGAAAGCATTCATAAATATTGAGAAGATATATGGAGAAAGAGTATCTCCCTGTCTAAGGCCCCTCCATCCTTGGAAATAACCCTCTATCACTGCATTGAGTTTCACCGAGAATATGGAGGAACAAATACAAGCTCGAACCAAACTAATAAATTGAGGGGGAAATTCATTTTCCTAAGGCAAAAGAGTATAAAGTCCCAGCTAACAGAGTTGAATGCTTTGTGAAGGTCAATTTTGAGAGCACAACATAGGCGCCATTTTTCCTCTTATAACCCCGAAATAATTCTTGAGCCAGGAGGATATTATCTGAGTATTCCTTCCCAGTATGGAAGATGACTGTGAAAGGTGAATAAGTTTGTGAAGAACTCGTTTAATCATGGCCGTGAGTATCTTGAAAATGCATTTGTAAACTGTAGTACTGATAGGATATATATTTATATATATTATATATGACTTTATTCTCATATTTAATTGTATTTTACATTAATTAGATATTTATTTAATAGATTTTAATGTTTTATTACAAAAAAATATAATTCCTATATTTTGAAGTATTTGAGTTTAAAGAGCTAATTTGAAGTCAAATTAGAAGAAAAATTGTATTTATTAGGCTACATGAGTCGTCTACACTGTTTGGGTCATATTTCAAGTTCCAGAAGTCAGAATTGGACAATCTTATAATCCATGTGAAACTTATGGAATTCTCTTTAATTTAGAAGTGGTCCAACAAGCAAAATCCAATTAAGGAAGCCTGTTTGTATTTGGCTTAAATCAAAAAAATACTTTTATTATTAAATATATAGAGACATATCGAGTTTCATTAGTTATTATAATTATTATCATTAGACATATTATTATTATTAGATTAGGGTAGTTTATTATTAGGGTTAGAAGTAGATGGATGGAGGCCATGACTTTTCCATGTGACAAGGAGAATTAGAGGTTTTCTTATCCAAATCTTTTCTTTATTCTTATTAGTTTAATTATATTTCTTTTTGTTCTTAGTTATTTTACTTGTTTAATAATTAGTGAGTAGTAGTTTCTAGGGCTTAAGGAGAAGCCATGTTTACACTATAATATTGGCATGATTTTCACAGTAGTTTAATTGATCATGGTTAATTCTAATTGATATGTTTTAATTATTGATTTATGTAGTCGGTCGATATCATGAATTGATTCTATGCAAATAGGGGTATGGATCGAGAGATTTACTTACTAGAGGCACACATACGATTAGCATAATTGAATTTCAGTGCGAGAGCATCATTAAATTTCTGAGGGCGTTAATACTCGAGAGAGATTAACAAACTCTAGTTACATGACCACTTTTAATACTTTAGCTTATAAGCCAGTTATCGTGAAAACATAAAGGACCTGATTGCCCTAAATTCTTAATATACTAATTTAGTCTATTTAATTAGTGTTAGTTTAGTTTTAATTATTAGTTTATTAATATTCTCAAATATTCATTTATTCTTGAAATAATCTGTGATAATTGACTTGAAATCAATAAAATATGTCTCCTTCTGGATACGACCCGCTTGCCAATCTCTGCTAATAATAGACATAGATTAAATAAAATGTATAAATTACAGAGATAGATTGGTCTGAAGTCTTGCATTCTAGTCGGGGTAGTGAACTTCGGGATCAAAGCTATTGTTATGGCATTCATTACAGGATGTAGATTGGCTGTTGTAAATAAATGTTGAATTGCTTGACAGAAATCCCTTCCGACGATATTCTAAGTATGAAAGAAAAATTCAATAGGGAATCCATCAGGACCCGGGGCTTTATTCTTCTTCATTCTCTTTAAGGTGGTAAGAATCAGATTCTCAGAAATAGGGGCCATGAGATCCTTAAAATCCTCCTCCTCAAGAGTCAGACAATCCAGTTCATCAAAATCTTCATCTACCACGTTAGTAGTCTGCAAAGTGCCTAGAATATCTTTGAAGTACTCAACTGCAACAGCTGCGACTGATGCATGTCCAGAGACTAAGTTGGAATTAGCATCATTGATAGAAAGAATTTTAGTGTGGTTCCAATTGTCTCGAACATGATTAAAAAAGAAAGAAATATTGTCATCCCCTTTCTTAAGCCATTTGGCTCTAGACTTTTGAGCCCATAATTTTTCTTCAGTTAATAAGGTTAGATCAAGTGTTTTGCGAGCTTCAATTTCTTGAGCTCGTAACTGATAGGAATCCGGGTTAATAGCCAAATTATTTTGGATGGTAGAAAGGGTGTTTTAGATATTTGCAACTTTATTTTGCACCCTCTCTTGATCCCTATTAAAAATTTTAAGTGCACGTTTACATATATCCAGCATCTTTTTAAGAATTAACATTGGGTCACCTGTGATTGGGAAGCTCCAAGTTTTAATAATACACACCTGAAACCCCGGCAGCAGAGTCATATGAGCAAAGAACTAAAAAGGCCTATGAATCTTCTCCTCATATTGGGGGCATTCCACTAGGAGCCGATTATGATCAGAAAGCCCCCGGTTTTTAATAACAACTTGACCCAAAGGAAATTGGAGCAGTCATTCAGTGTTGTCTATACAACGATCCAAATGCTTAAAGATTGGGTTATCAATTTATTTATTCCACCAAGTGAAGATATCTCCTACTATTTTAAGATTGACAAAACCAGCATCCGAGAAACACTGCAGGAATTCTTGCATTTAACTATTTCATATTTCTTTACCTCCATGAATTTTAGATAGCAAAGTGACACAATTGAAGTCCCCTCATAAGCAGCACATAATGTCTTTCAGATAAGAGAGTAAATCAGTCCAAGGAGCATGTCGATCAGGCCCATCATTATATGCATAAACAAAATAAGCCAAAAAGTTAATATTAGTGGCCTTATGATGAACCAAACATAATATATACTATGCTGAAGAACTTTAGAGAGTGATAGTCCAAGCAGCGGGATTCCATCCCACCCAAATTCACCCATTATAATGATCTTGATAGTTAAAAAGCCAATTCCAGTTGTTCCTTATTTTTCTAGAGACATAAATGGAATTGTGTTGTTTAAATTTGGTTTCCAAAATAGGAACAAGATCGAGCTTATTGACAGAAATGAAGTTCTGCAACTCCTCCCTGTGTGAGGATTTATTTAATCCTCGAATATTTAGGATTGTAAAAAATAAAGGACAACTTATTTCTTAACAGTTGACCTGAGAATAGGGTGAGGTTTTCCCCCGCCCTCTATCTTCCTTCATGGTTTACTAACTTATCATTTGTCTCCCAATTTATTAACTAGAGTGGATGCACTGCTGGCTGTTTCATTTAGTTCACCCTCCTCCAATGCTTGGAAAGAGTTAGTAACAGGCAACTCCTTATCATGTACTAGTCTTCCTGGACTAGAGTGTTGTTATGAGCGCTTTCGCTCATCTTGAGACAAATGATCAACCACGACGAAGGGGTCCCCAGGTAAAACATTCTCCTTCTCCTTGGTAGTCAGCACGACATCCTCAGTACTAGTCTTTTCCACAGGAATTTCATTATTAGCGACAGTAATAGAGTCATTTCTATTAATATCTTTTGGGGCAATGTTAGCAACACATCATTCTAGAGAGTGACCATACACTCTACAATGCGATCAAGATGAAGGCATGGTCGGATACTCCACTTCGACTAACATGTTTACATGTTCTCCCGTTGTATCACGAAGAACAGGTACTCTTATAATTTTTGGTTTATGTGAGTTTACCTCAAGATTCACATAGATTCTAGCATATTTGAGAGGTTCCAAAAGTGAAGTTTGGTTGTCAAGACGAATTGGATTACCCATATCACTAGCAACGAAGCTAAGGCCCTTGTTTGTCTATTATGACTGACCTTTGATTTATTATTATATTTTTGTTTGGTTTTTTACTATGTAACTAGAAGTTACATAGTTAATTTTGGTAAGTAATTAATATTTTTATATTGAATAGCTATGTAACTTGCAGTGACCATGATGAACCTAGGTAACTAAGTTCTCGTATTTTATAGTAACTATAAAAATCTTGGAACTTGGAGTTCCTTTTAATGTTTAAAATTTATTAAACCAAACATATGCATCTATTTTATATCCAAGGAACTTATAGTTACGTAGTTGAGTTACATCGAAACAAACGAGGCCCTGGTTGAGAAACAAATAAATGAGCTAAACAAGTAGCCGTTTTATTTCCAGACCGCTTAGCATACTGAATAAAAATATTCTTTGAATTAAATAAGATTACAATGGCTTCCCAAGAAATCCAACCTACACCATCCCTGAAACTAGCAGCATCGCAATTGACATTTACACAATAATTCCAGTTATAGTCCAATGTTCAGAACTTTCAGCTGCAACAACTGAAATTGGAGGAAATGATGCCCTCATAATATGAACAATCTTCCGTTGTGAAAGGTGAGCTTTTGTGATTTCCATCATTAACCCAACCTCGTTGCGGGCTTTCAAGATCTCTAAAAGCACCAATTGAATCATTCTCAAAGAGATAAAATAGCAAACCAAAAAATACCAAAACTTATCAACCACTCCAAAAGGAGGACAAACAAACCTAAAAAATTGGGTACAACAACAATCCTCATAAGAGAAGGGTGATTATTAAAGGAAAAATAAGAATTACGGTGATTAGATGAGAGAAAAGACAAGGAAAGTCAATTCGTGAGAATGAAGAATGCTTAATTGGTGAAGGAAATAATAGATCTGTGTATTTTTTTGTGGAGGCTAGCTAGGGTTGGAGGCCGACTCTCATTGGAGAATGTCTTTGTGTTTCGAGAGTCTCTTTGTTTAATTGGATACTAAAAAATATATAATATGTTTCTCTCTAAATTGTTTATATTGCTTCCTTGATCCTAATTTCCTTCACAGCCGCTCTTAGATCTAAACACTTATCCAACTTATCCTAATTAGGATGATATGATTGGATTTTTCTTCAAATTTAATGGTGATCTGAAAAGCCTATTTTTATGGTGGTCTCAATTCTTCAAGAGATCTTAAGAGAAAAGATTGTTACGGCTGAACAACCATTTCATCTCGAAGTAGAGTATACACTGTGGAAGATAGGATCAAACCAAGTAGTTTTACAAATTGATAGAAAAAGTACTAGTGGTGTTTGTAATTTTCTTGGTGAAAGTTTGGTATGTTGGCAAAGCAAAAAGAAAAATTATGTGGCCTTGTCTACAATTGAGGGAGTATTTAGCTGATGGTAGTTTTTGCTCTCAAATTTTGTGGATGATTCAAACACTCAAGAATTTTTGCATCAAATGTAGAAAAATTCCTATTTATTGTGACAACACAAGCACAATAAACACCTAAAAAATCCAGTATTTTACTCAAGAACAAAGCATATTTGTTAGTTCCAAATGTGTTGTAGAGGGGGGGTGTATACAACTTTTTAACTTTATGAAGCAATAAATACTTTATAATAAATGAACATAATGATTCAAAGAATATATGTCTTATATATAACTTGAAGGGGTTGCTACAACATTCATTAAAATAGTACAACAGAAGTAAAGAGGGTAGTAAATGATACTAAGCTCTATGAATACTCTCTCTCTCTTTTCAAGTGTTTTTCTCAATATTGCTCTCTTTAAAATGTTACACGAGTACTTCTATTTATACTACTTGTAATCTATGTCTTGTAGTCTTCAACAGATAAGATATGAGTGGTCCAATGTTGTCCACGTAAATCTTATCTTGTCTTGAAAGTTTGGAAATAGCCAATCAGATGATGCCATGTGTCATGTTGAAATTGTCCTCTATGTAGAACTTCTACATAGGAATTTCTACTTGTCATCTCGAACATTTAAGTAGAACTTCTACATAGGAATTTCTACATAGGCTCTATTACTGACCTAAACTTGCTATCAATGTCGTGACACTTGATGCAATGGTCTGGTTCATAAGTGACTAGTCTTGATAGGGTTCTTGCTTCTGAATAGATTACCATATTCAATTAGTAATGTGTCTTTCCAATTGTCGTTTTCCTGATTCTTCACTTGAAATCAATTAGACTTATTGATACTGATTGTTATGATCTTGATTCTTTAAGTTACACATCACTGAGGCATGAACAACTTTGACTTGAACTTCTTCCAGTGATTTCATCTTTGATTGATCATAATTAACCATGTTAAATTGTATCAATTACCTTGTCTTCAATTTGTATAGATTTCTTTGTGACTTCTTGTTCTTGATTGTCTTCCGGTTAAGTATCTTTTCTTTAGTTGAGTTACATTAGATATAGTGTTACAAGTTTAGATACTTTGCCTTTCAATCTCCCCCTATTTGATTGTCTAACAATGACATTCAAATTAAAGAAGGATAACTCAACTAAATAAATGAGACGAGAAAAGATAAGTAACATTATAGTCTTGTTCAAATTATAACTGAAATGGAAATTGAAAAATAATACATAGAACTTAATAATTATCTTAAACTAGAAAGATAATTCGAACCTCGACTCAAAGATCTTTGGAATGATCTCTATCACTTGTATTATTTCATGTCTTTCAGTCAAACTCATATCACCTTATTGGATCCACTCTGATTCACGGTTACAGTATGATGAATTAGCCTATCTCGCATACCGTGGTCAGGTGAATTTTTCTCAAGTGAGTTAGAGCAACCAAAAGATATGAAGTTTTTCCAACTTCAAGTTCACATTCCTCCGAGCTTTCATTCTAATTCCGTTTCCCCTTCCTAATTTCTTTCTCAACATCGCGCCTATCTTCTCTTTGTTTTCTGCGCCTCTCTTTCTTTTGCTGTTCTCTTTTGTATACTGGATCATGTAACTGTGTCCATCGAGCATTCAACAGACTTACTGCTTCCATCTCTAGAGGATTCTTGGGTTCTGGATATGGATGTCTGAAAAGTCTTCTGAGTTTTTCCACCTCCTGAGTAGTCCTGACCTTTGGAATATCCTCAAAATTCTTCATGATGAGCTGTGATTTCCAGTGAGTTTTATCAGCCTTAAACTGACAGTAGATCATTTTGGGGTAGCCGTTGACACGGTTAATATTGTAGACACTAGCCGCATCTAACTCCATTCTTCTTTTCTCCTGGACTATCTCAGACAGGTACTTTAGTAGTCTCTGCTTCTCATCAACAAACGTATCCTCTACATCACCCCATTTGAATTCTTCCAATACTTTATCTAGAAATGCAGCATCTTGAGTCTGTAGTAGCCATTTCCTACTCATATGCAAGAAGGTCTATTTCTGGTCTGTATCAATGAATACCAAGGCATCAGCTGTATCATCAGCATAAGAGTGTATCCAGTATACACTATCTCTTCCTGGAACACCAACTGCCTCCCTTATTTCTCCTTGTTCCAGCGGTCCAGAAGGAAGAGTCAGAGCTTCATCTACACTTTTCACAGCTTGTAGAATATTCCATTTTCTCTCCATTAACTCTGGCTCAATCTTCACGTTGTCTAGAGGATTTGGAGCGATAATATCACATTTCCATATTTCGTTGCTTTTCTTGAATATTATCTTCTCAATGAACTCCACTGATTTTTCTTTAACATCAGAAGTGAATCCCTTGTTCATCATTTGTCTACATATCGCTTTTAAGGATTCCACTGATAGAGCCATCAGATCTTCTTCCTCCATACTTACCCTCTTCATTTTTCCGTCCACTACCATGCAAATAACATCTAGATTGGCTGAGAATTCTGGTCCCTTGTCCTCTGCTAGCTGCATTAACTGATCTCTATACAGAATGCTAAGTTCCTCAGCTTGAGAGAATTGAATTTTAGTTGCTAGCAAGAACAACTCTGACGCAGATCTTCTCGAGATAAATTGATCATCCACGTATAGGAAAGACATTGGGGCTCCTTCAACTAAGGTCAGAATGACTTGCCACTCCTTTACCACTGGTTTATATCCAACACGGAGTTTTGAGATCATTCTTTTTAACGCATTTATGTAGTCCACCGTTATTGGATTTTTCAGGTTCAAGTTATAGAAAATATCATTTGCCTCCTTGTTATGAACTCCATTTGTACAAGTCCCCATTAGTATCTTCCTTCCATCATCCCATTTCTGTCCAATCCTCCGTTTGTCCAATTCAATCTGTGGATCAGCTAACCTTGCAAGCTCATAGTCATACTGCTTCTCCTTGAGTTCCACTTTCTTCTCATAGAAAACAACATCTTCTTGAATTATTTTCATTTTAAAGAATTGAGCTTGTTCCAAGGCCAACTGTTGAGCTCTCAGGGTCTCTTCATCAACAGGGATCTCTTTAGTCTCTCTAGTAGACATCCCATCACCTCCACCTTGTTCCTTCAAAGATCTTTTAATAGCATGTGCTAGGGGCACGTCTTCCATATCAGAGTCTGAATAAACAACATGTACTTGTTCCTGTTGACCACCAAAGTCAGCGAATGGTTCTTCTACTTCAACCACCACTGCTTTACCCTTTCTCTTCCTCTGAGCCTCCTCATCAGTCACTGGCTCACTTTCCTTCATTTGCTCCTCTTCAACCAGAGTTGACTGTTGTCTCATCTCAGGCTCTCTCTCCCCCTTAGGTGAGTTATCCGGAACATCACCCTGAGCCGTAGTTCCTGCAGCATGGTGAGAACCACCATGTGCAGATTCGGAAGGTCCAGTACCAGCTCCGCCAGCACCAGCATCATCTGGGGGAGGTTGATTGTACTGTTCATCAAAGCATTCCGGGGGCACCAAATGGCGAATTGCATACATCATTCGACTGATCTCCGTCGCCATGGTATGCATCACACTTTCCATGCTCCCCATCCTTTCATACAGAGTGCTGCCCAATACTCCACCAGCATGGCCCAAGTCATTCACCTTGTTTGTTACATCGTTTAATGCCTCTGACTGACTTGCCA
Source organism: Oenanthe sinensis (assembly GCA_028671895.1). Taxonomy (NCBI): domain Eukaryota; kingdom Viridiplantae; phylum Streptophyta; class Magnoliopsida; order Apiales; family Apiaceae; genus Oenanthe; species Oenanthe sinensis. The sequence goes on along the minus strand of CM053809.1, from coordinate 3,741,743 downwards.
TTCGTGCTGCGTAGTCCTCAAGAGCTCTCCGGTTGTCTCCAACATTAACCCCTAACTACTTCATTGCTGCCTGAACTGCTTACCCTGATCTTCAATTGCTGTCATACGAGTATCAAGATTTGCAAGAATAAGGGACAGTGTTTGGCTTAGGTGTTCTCGCTCTAAAAATCGTTCTGTAAGTGTTTGTCGCTCAGTTTCACGCTTTAAAAATGAAGGCCCCTCACTCCCTAAACGCTCACACACACTCCCTGTCTCACGCTTGTGTATATCTTCAACAATATCACCAAGAGTAAAAGCAGTACCTGCAGAAAATGGATAAGAAAAGTGAAGAGCAGTTATGGGATCTAAAGATCCTGTCTGTTCCTGAGGTGGAATCTCAGGCTGAGAGGCTGCAAAGTGTTCATGTACAACATCTGAACCGATCCTTTCTGCAGCATCAGTATGTACCGGTGAAGGTACTTTGGAAGCAAATAAAACTTCTGGCCTCTCTGAAGCAACAGGCTCCTCAGAAGGCACAAAATCCTCACCAAGAGTCCTATGTGTAGAATGTGCAAGGGGAGAACCACTCACGTGAGGAGGAATGGTTGTGATAGACACACTAGGTTTGGACTGGGCTTGTGAAGTAACAGCGTGAGAAATTTTGGCTCGCTTCCGTATTAGTGGCTGCACTTCAGGGTTACTCGCATCAGAACTCTCACCTAATTCTACAGGTGCTGGCCTTTTACTCCCGTTAACAAGGGTGAAAGTGAAGAAGTCAGGGAATCAGACTCAGAAATATGGCTATCACCCTGGGATAGATCCTGTGGGTTAGCAGAATCTTGGGGTTAGCAGAATCTTGGGCCACAGAATCAGAATTAGATGAAGAGGAAGTATTTGTAGTGTGAACAGAGGGTACCTCATGTTTAAAGAAATTACCTCCTTCATTACCATGTTCAGCAAAGGGGTCAGATTCAGCAAGAGGTGACCTAGGAGATGGTTACTGCTCCCTTTGCCCGGTAGAGTACTGACTGAGAGAATGACCCTCTTCTTCTTCATCATCAAGTTGCTCGTCAGGAATCCCTTGAAATGCGTCAGTATGAGCAGATGGATTCTGAGCATGTGATGATAGTTGTGAAGTCCCCGCCAGAGTAGTAACACCTGCATTATAAGAAAGCCACACTCGAATATTCTCAGGAATAGACATCAGTTTACCCTTATGCTTATCCTGGTTAGCAATTGTGGTTAGTGACTTAGTTCCCATACCGATAAATGCAGAGGTTGGACTCCTAACAAATGCCTGCCTAATTGATAAAGCATTCGATGGTACAAGATTATTAATGAGCATTTGTAAAAAACGGGGATACCAGCAGACAACATTAGTGGTTGCAATGTCCCTAGTATCAGGTGATCCCATCATGGCCACAATTTCGGAAAGAACGATTCTTCCATAATTGATGTTTAGTTCACGGGCTAGGGAAACACCAAAGATTTGCATGGGAATAGGAATTTGATGAAAATCTCTTTCACGTGCACGAAAACATCTAGTGATTGCTTCGAAAAAGTAATCCCATTCCACATGAAAAAATTATTTTTGAATAGTGGAAGTGGATATTTTACCAGTTGGAGGATAACATCCAATTTCCTCAAAAAACTGTAGGTGCTCGGCCGCTGTAGGTACAGGGTCATAAGAATCCCTGACTGGGAAACCAAGAACTCTATTAAAAATGGCCTCTGTAACCTCAAATTCTTGACCTTCTATGGTAAATTTAAAGCCATAGGGGGTCGATTTACTCCCATAAGGAACCGCACTGGTCCATAATTGCTGCAAAGCATCATGAACCAGTGTTGGTTTTGCAGTGAAGGCGGTATTAGCTTTGGAGTACAAATTGAGAAATCGTACCCAAAACTTGAATCGCGGGAGTTGATCACCAATTTCCGTAGAAATATTATAAAAGTTATTTTTGGCAAGTGAAAATTGGTTAGACATTTTGTTTGAAAATTTTTTTCTTCGTGAATTAATTGGTTTTTTTTATATAAAAAATGCAAACAATTAAAGAAGAAAAAAATGAAAACAATTCCTTTTAATTAGCAGAGAAGACACAAAGTCGTAACTGGGAAATAAACTACGGAATTGAAATCAATGATACGAAATCAGACACAACAATACCAAACAAACTACTAACTATGATGACAAGACGTTTGTGCGAAAGTGTGTGTATATACGTGTGTATATATCGAGAATGAAAATGAATAGACACGGTGTAAAACACAAAAACACACAGTGATCAGTAATGCAAACAATAGATTCAGACACAATTTTGACAGTAGTTCGTGGTATGTATGAATATTAACACAGAAACCGCTGTAAAAAAGAAATCGCCTGGGAGGTAGGGTGGGGGATGTAAAAAAATTAGGTTTTAACAATGGGTAAAAGTGAAAAAAAAATCGGGTTAAAGATGAATATATACGCACTATTGTGAAATGACAAAAATATCCCTGTGAAATTGAAAAAAACTTAAAATACAGGGTAATCTAAGTCGAACACTATGTTGAACATCAAGTCGAACTTCGACTTGAGTTTCGACATAGTTGCTAACTCGAAGTTTTAGTCACTTAAAACAATTACAAGTCAAAACCCTTCAGGGAAACCTATCTGGAACATCAAGTCGATATTCGAGATAAGGTTCGAGATAGAGACTATCTCGAAATTTCCTTAACTGTTAAACAAATTCTAAGTCTTACCAGGGAAAACTATCTCGAATATTAAGTCGATATTTGAGATAATGTTCGAGATAAATCCTAAGTCGAACATGAAGTCGATATTCGAGATGATATTCGAGATAGGCTCTAAGTCGAACATGAAGTCGATATTCGAGATGATGTTCGAGATAGACTCTAAGTCGAACATGAAGTCGATATTCGAGATGATGTTCGAGATAGACTCTAAGTCGAACATGAAGTTGATATTCGAGATAGACTATAAGTCGAACATGAAGTCGAATTTCGAGATGATGTTCGAGATAGAACCTAAGTCGAACATGAAGTCGATTTTCGAGATAATGTTCGAGATAGAACTCAAGTCGAACATGAAGTCGATTTTCTTCCCAGACTTGGAATTTTCAAAACTTCACTCCTGGAAGCCTCAAGTCGAAATGCAAGTCGAATTTCGAGATGAGTTTCGAGATAGAACATATCTTGGAATTTTGAAGGTACTTAGTAAAATTTGGCAATTTTTTCATGAAAAACAATAATTAAATTTTGCCAAATTAAAATAAATACCAATTCAAGGATTTTTTTTTTAAAACAATATTAAAAACATTCCTTGACAATTCTAGCATAAAAATTACATGAAAAACATAGAAAAATCCATTTTAAAAATCATGATAAATTTAAAAATCGATGGATTTAACTCCCCCTATGTTCATGCAATTAAATGAGCATAAATTCAATTTTTTTATAAATAATTTCACTCAATGCACAATGAATTTATGAAAAATAATACAACATACACATAGAATAATCATTAATGAAACATTTTAAAGTCTAAGTCTATAATGATTAAATAACATGCAGAAGTGATATTTTTCGTAACTTTTTAGATTATTTACATATGTTTTCAACTATACACAATTAAAATTTGCAATTTTCAAGAAGAAAAACATATGTACTTTATCAAAACTGGGATGTTACAGATAAGAGGATTTACTAACTTGTGTTAAGCATCCCCAATTCACCAACCAACCTATTGAATGTGACTTCATCAAGAGGTTTAGTTAATATATCTGCAATTTATTGCATTGTGGGCACAAAATGTAACTCCACAGTCCCTTCCTCAACATGTTTTCTTATGAAGTGATATCTTATATCTATGTGCTTGGTTCTTGAGTGATCCACAGGATTGTTGGTCATGGCAATGGCACTAGTGTTGTCACACATGATAGGAATCTTTTTGTGCTCCATGCCATAATATTTCAATTAGTTCCTCATCCATAGTATTTGAGCTACACAGCTTCCAGCAGCGATGTACTCAGCTTCAGCAGTAGAAGTAGATACTGTATGTTGCTTTTTACTTTGCCAGGACACCAATCTTCTTCCTAGGAATTGACAGACACTAGATGTGCTTTTCCTATCAATCCTGCAACATGCATAGTCTGAATCCGAATAGCCTATTAGATTAAAACTTGTATCTCTTGGGTACCAAATCCCTAGATTTGATGTTCCCTTGAGATACCTAAAGATTCGTTTGACGGCTATGAGATGTGACTCTCTAGGATCCGTTTGGAACCTTGCACACAAACAAATTGTGAACATTATATCAGGTCTACTTGCAGTTAAATAAAGAAGTGAGCCAATCATACCTCGATAGCTTGTGATGTCAACTGGTTTACCTGATTTGTCTTCATCAAGCTTCGTGGTAGTGGCCATGGGAGTTTTAGCTGCTTACGCATCTTCTAGATTGTACTTCTTGAGTAAATCTTTGATGTACTTGGATTGACAGATAAAGATTCCTTTTTTTCTTTGACTGATCTGTAATCCAAGGAAGAATGACAGCTCCCTCATCATGCTCATCTCATACTTATCCTGCATTAACATGGCAAATTTCTCGCACATGCGCTCATTAGATGACCCAAAAATAATATCGTCCACATAGACTTGAACAAGTATTAAATCACCCTTTACATTTTTATAGAACAATGTTTTATCAATTACTCCCCTAGTAAAACCACTTTCAATTAAGAACAAGGATAGAGTTTCATACCACCGTCTTGGGGATTGCTTGAGGCCATAGACAGCTTTGAAGAGAAAGTATACAAAATCTACAAGTTCTGGATCAATAAAGCCAGGTGGCTATTCCAGATATACTTCTTCTTCTAGCTCTCCATTCAGGAAGGCACTTTTCACATCCATCTGAAAAACCTTGAAGTTCTTGTGTGCTGCAAAGGCCAAGAACATCCTGACTGCCTCAAGTCTTGTAACTGGAGCGTAGGTCTCATCATAATCAATACCTTCTTTTTGAGAATAACCCTTTGCTACCAAACGAGCCTTGTTTCGTGTTACAAGTCCGTCTTCATCCAGTTTATTTCTGAATACCCACTCAGTTCCAATTACTGATCTGTTCTTTGGTCGGAGTACCAGTTTCCAAACTTTCTGCCTTTCAAACTGATTGAGCTCCTCTTGCATTGCAATTACCCAATCAGCATCACCAAGAGCTTCTTCTATTTCTTTAGGTTCAAGTTTGGATAAGAACCCATAGTACAAGCAGATATTAGCTATGTCAGCTCTTGTAGTTCTTCTAGTAGTCACACCAGCGTCTGGATCACCAATGATTAATCCAAACGGATGGTCTCTACTCCATACCCGTTCTTTTGGTAAATGTCTTGATGATTCAGTTTGACTTTCTGAGATGTTGTGTTGACTACTTGTGTTATTTCTACTAACTCCCCCTGAGTTAGTGCCAGCTCCTGCAGAACTAGTGTCATCTCTTCTTGAGTTTTGAGCACTTGTCCTTGAGCTGCTATTTATTCCCCCTGAGTTGTTTCCAGACTGTGCTGAAGAAGTTTCTTCTGATCTTGTAGAAATCAATTGTCCACTAGACTCAAGTATTTCTTCACGAACACTTGGTATATTTGAAGTAATAATCAACTCAGGTTCTTCCTCAACTTCATCCAAGTCCAGATTCTGAAATTTTAGGGACTCAGGTTCACTATTATCTTTAGAAATTGATGGGAGTTTGGTATCGTCGAATCTGACATTGTAGCTTTCAATCACTTTTCGATCATTCACTAAGAATACCCGATAAGCTGCCACCGTATTTGTAGAATATCCAACAAATATCCCTTCACGAGCTTTTGCTTCAAACTTGCCTAGCTTTTCATCGTCTATTAGTAGATAGCATTTAGCTCCAAAGACATGAAAGTATTTGATTGTTGGTCTTCTATTATTCATTAGTTCACATGGTGTCTTTTCTTTATCTTTTATAATCAAGGTTCTATTCTGAGTGTAATACACTGTACTTACAGCTTTGGCCCAAAAGTATAGAGGAAGTTTTGATTCAAACAACAAGGTTCTTGCTGCTTCAACCAATATTCTGTTCTTCCTTTCAACTACTCCATTTTGCTGTGGAGTTCTCGGGGCAGAGTACTGACGATGTATTCCTTTGGAAACGCAGAAATCATTCAGTATTGCATTTTTAAATTCAGTGTCGTTGTCTGATCTAATCGTCTTCACAGTGAGTGTTGAAACATTCTCAATTTCAGTGATGTGATCAATGATTTGGAAAGGTACTTCGTCTTTTGTCATAACGAACAATACCCATGTATACTCGGAGAAGTCATCCACGAGTACCAATGCATATCTTTTCCTAGACAAAGATAGGACATTCACTGGGCCAAATAAATCCATATGTAGAAGTTGTAGAGGCTCAGTGATACTAGAAATTTCTTTAGACTTATGCGATGCTCGCTTTGACTTTCCCATTTCACAGGCTTCGCAGAGTCCTTTAGGAGCAAATTCCATTTGAGATAGATCTTTCACCAATTCTCGTCTGGCGAGAGCATTCATCATTTTGAAGTTTAAGTGAGATAGCTTTTTATGCCATAACCAGCTTTCATCATCTGAAGCTTTACTGTAGAAATAGGTGACTTCATTCTGGTTTGCCAAATTCATATCAGCAACAAAAAGATCTGCCTTTCGAAATCCTCTTAAAGCCAACGAACCTTCCTTAATATGAGTGATTGATACACCTTTCTTATTGAAGACAATTTTGTATCCTTTGTCACCGAATTGACTGATACTTAATAGATTGTGTTTCAATCCCTCAACATAGGAAATATCTTCAATGATGACATTACCAGTTTTCAATTTGCCATATCCCTTTGTTACACCTATGCTGTCATCTCCAAAGGTGACATAAGGGCCAGCCTTCATAACTAACTCTGTAAGCAGGGACTTGTTTCCTGTCATATGCCTTGATGCTCCACTATCTAGCACCCATATAACTTTATTTCTTTTCTGCTTAATGCCCTGCAATGACAGATTGATTAGGCGTTCTTCGGAACCCAAGATTGATTGGGCCTGACTTTTCTATAAGATCGAGAATTATCAGATTTAACATCAGGTGATGCACCCTTTTTAAAATTACTAGAGCTTTTAACTTTTCCTTTTCCTTTTTCAGACTTGACAGTTTTATTAGTCTTAGGAGAAGCCTTGTCATTCCTAACTTTAGGAGGACTAACAGTCTCAGCTCTTACATGCTTCTTTTTGACATTAGAACTAGCAGAAGAATTTAGACATGATTGGCTAGTTGCATTCATCAAGTTCACAAATGTTTGCATGATGTTAAAAGTGCATGGCATACAATTTGGTTGACCACATTATGCATGATTCTGATGCATGTTATTCATTGTGTGTGGTACAGGCATGGCATGTGCAACAGGAATATTCATGTTAGATTTACATGCATAAGAAAGATGTTCAGTTGATTTACAATGATAACATGCTTTCTTTATTCGTTCCGCCTTAACCTCTTTTAAGCCTTTTTCCTTTTTACTCTGTTGTTTGACAGACTTAGCTCCTAATCCTGATCTAGACTCATCTCTAGGGGATTTGATTTTAACTGATTTAGTAGGAGTTATAGGTTGTTCTTTCTTCTGATCTTCCATTTCAATCTCATATCTAACTAACAATTCAGTCTCTCCTTCTTCACGAGGAACGATATGTTTAAAGATAGGTTTGACAGTAGATTTAAGAATTGTAGGTATTTCCTTATTAATCTCACTGGAACTAGTGTCTACAGGCCTTTTTCCATCTTTCTTAGATAAGTTAGAATAGTCAAATCCTATACCAACTCTAGTTATCTTCTTAAATGTGTCACTATCAACATTCACTTTACTAGCTGCTAGTTTATAGACTTCGCATTTAGTTTCTACGTCAGCTAGTTTATTCCTAAGACATGCTTCTATTTCATCTTTAAGGTTGAGCTTGCGTTCCAAAGATTTAATAGAGTCTCTTATGGAAGTATCTATAGTGCAAACAGCCTCTAATTCTTCTACTTTTGCCTCAAGCATTCTGCATTTGGCAACAAGTGTTTTCTGTTCTTTTTGAGAAGTATTTAGGCTTTTGCACAACATATAGATCTCTTCACTAAGAGCCCCGTTCTGCACCTTATAATCATCAATAGAAATTTCTTCTTTAAGGGTTAGAACTGGTACTTCTGATTCATCTGATGTCTCAGCCTTGAGGGCAAAGTTTGTTGCTGTTGGGTTCCGAGGCATAAAACGCAGCGGATTAAACGTAAATATAACAAAATTTCGGAACCCTAACGCAGGATCATGTATAATCATGGACTAATTATTGTGAAACGGAATCATACCTTTGTTTGGTCTTGACTACTATGAACTCAACGGAGATCCTAGCTTTCACAACTTGTGTCTTCCTCTTGAAAACACCTCTATGGTATCCACACGAGCACCTTCAAGAACGTCTCACGATCTTGATTATGGAACGGATGTACTAGCCTCCTCTAGATGATTTCGAAATCTGCCTCTGCCTTTTCTACTGCTAGGGTTCATTTTTCTTAAAAAACTTAATACCTATTAACCCTACATTATCTATTTATAATGGTTGGTTAATAGGCCCATAATAGCAACCCATAACAGCAAGGCCTAACCCATGTAGGTTTAGGATAATAAAACCGAATTTTATTATTTAATTAATAACTAAGTCACACTTAATTATTAAGTGCAGAATTCAAATTCGAATTCGAATTTATATTATTTTAATTAATTAAGTCTCACTTAATTAATATAATAAAATTCAAATAATCATCAATTAATTTAAATCTATAATTTAAATTAACTATTCCTCTAAGTACTCTATGTGTGTGACCCTATAGGCTATTATTTAATTAGCAATAATTTTATTCTCCAATAAAATTATAAACAATGAGCGGTATCTAGTAATACATCATTGCTACCCAATTAAATAATAATTAAATCGTGATTCGATAAAACCTTTCGTGATTAATGTTTCTGTGTAATATAATCCCTTTAACCATATATATTATAGATTAAACTCGAGGCATGTATTTAGTCATTCTCTTCAACATTTAATCCGGGTTTACTTGATCCATTAGTAGACTATGAAAAACAAATCATTATTTGAGCATGGCCATGCATTTTATAGTCTCACTCAATCAAGAGGCCAATAATATCTCTCCTAATTATAGGAGGGTTAAATCCTTTATCTATCATTCATATTTCTCATACGACTCATGATATACCCGATGTCCACTTTTATCATCACCCGGTCAAAAGTGACTTTTAATGTAGTCAAAGTATATTAATCCTCATACAGAAATATAATGATCTCAAGTCGAAGGATCATTACACCATTATCACTGTGAGTCTTTCTTATGACTTTATTAAACATGAAAAATCTCACTGTGGGTCTGTCCAGTATCATGTACTCCTACATGTACCTATGTATTGACTTTAGTATCCCCATACTTATAACCAATGAGATGTGGTTATCAGTCAAACAACATACTAGTCTATTTATGTATTATTATTGTCCTATAAAAATAATACTCGACTAGGGACATTTAAGAATATGATATATTATATAATCTCAAGTTCAAGTCATGTACTAAACTATACAATGTGTATCATGATTCTAAGGACATTTATTATGCTAACAAATATATCGCAGTAATTAAAGTCATAATAAATACGTTTATTGAATAATCAATTGACATAAAGGTTTATCAAAATAAACATTGTATTGCCTCTAGGGCACCTACACCAACAATCTCCCACTTGCACTAGAGCCAATCACCCATGTATCTAATACCCATGGAACTAGTGTGACCGTCGTGCTTCTTCTGCGACAAGCCTTTGGTCAGTGGGTCTGCAATATTATCATTTGTGTGCACTTTACATATGTGTATGTCACCCCTTTCATTAATCTCTCGAATGAGGTGATATCTCCTGAGTATGTGTTTGGTTCGGGAGTGAGCTCTAGGTTCTTTAGCCTGTGCAATGGCTCCATTATTATCGCAGTATAGATCAATGGGATCTGCGATCGATGGAACCACTCCCAAATCAGTAATGAATTTTCGAATCCAAACAGCTTCCTTAACCGCTTCACAAGCTGCAATGTACTCAGCCTCCATTGTAGAATCAGCTACTGTTTCTTGTTTTGAACTCTTCCAACTTACAGCACCTCCGTTTAGACAAAACACAAAACCAGACTATGATACAGTATCATCCCTGTCTGTTTGGAAACTTGCATCGGTGTAACCCTTTACAACTAGTTTCTCCTCTCCTCCATACACCAAGAATGAATCTTTAGTCCTTTTCAAGTACTTTAGAATATTCTTGACAGCCGTCGAGTGACCTTCACCTAGATTAGATTGGTATCTGCTCGTCATGCTTAAAGCATACGAAACATCTGGGCGAGTACATACCATCGCATACATGATGGATCCAATTGCTGAGGCATATGGAACCTTACTCATGCGGTCCTTGTCATCCAATGATTTCGGACACTGATCTTTAGAGATCGTTATCCCTTGAGACACGGGGACATATCCCCTTTTTGCATTTTGCATACCAAAACGATGCAAAACTTTATCGATGTATGTACTCTGACTTAGACCGATCATCCTTCTAGATCTATCCCTATAGATCCTCATTCCTAGAATGTAGGATGCTTCTCCTAAGTCTTTCATAGAGAAGTTGCTCCCTAACCAAATCTTAACAGCCTTGAGAGAAGGTATGTCATTCCCCATTAGTAGTATGTCATCAACATATAGTACTATGAATGCCACATGGCTCCCACTAACCTTCTTGTAAACACAAGGTTCATCTTCGTTTTGAACAAAGCCATACTCTTTGACTGTTTCATCAAAACGGATATTCCATCTCCTAGAGGCTTGCTTCAATCCATAAATGGATCGACGTAATTTACATACCTTGCTAACATTCCTTGGATCGACAAAACCTTCAGGTTGTGTCATGTACACATCCACATCCTCTTCAAGGATTCCGTTAAGGAAGGCTGTTTTGACATCCATTTGCCAGATTTCATAATCATGGAATGCTGCAATAGCAAGCAAAATCCTTATGGACTTGACCATAGCCACTGGTGAGAAAGTTTCATCATAGTCAATACCATGAATTTGTTTGAAACCTTTTGCAACCAGCCTTGCTTTATAGGTCTGAACATTTCCATCAATGTCAGTTTTCTTCTTAAAAACCCATTTGCACCCTATGGGTTTTACCCCTTCAGGTGGATCAACCAAAGTCCATACTCGGTTTTCGTACATGGAATCCATCTCGGATTTCATGGCTTCTAGCCATCTCTTAGATTCTGGACTGTTCATAGCATCTTGGTATGTGAGAGGCTCATCTTCATCTATGAGCATCAAATCACCACATTGAGTCAAAAGAAATCCATATCTCTCTGGCTCATGGCGAATTCTACCAGTTCTACGAACAACCTGTGTTTGTTGAGCATTATCATTATCCTGCTCATGTTCCACTTCAGGTTCAATGCTATTTTGTGGTTCTTGATCTTCATCGAGGTCTATAGTTCTCCCACTGTTTCTTTTGGAAACAAAATCTCTTTCCATGAAAACAGCATCTCGAGCAATAAACACTTTCTGCTCAGAAGGACTATAAAAATAATACGCCTTTGTTTCTTTAGGGTATCCCACAAAATTGCACTCTTCAGATTTAGGTCCAAGCTTGTCAGATACTTGACGTTTCACAAACGCCTTGCATCCCCAAACTTTCATAAAGCTCATGCCTGACCGTTTCTTCTCCCATATCTCATATGGAGTCTTTTGAACCTTCTTAGTAGGAACACGGTTAAGTGTGAAAGCCGCTGTTTCTAGAGCGTAACCCCAGAAACTAATTGGAAGATCTGCATGACTCATCATCGATCGCACCATGTCCAACAAGGTGCGATTTCTCCTATCTGAAACTCCATTCCATTGAGGTGTACTTGGCGGAGTGAGTTGTGATACAATACCACACTCCTTTAAATAATCTTTAAATTCTGTGCTCAAGTATTCCCCTCCACGATCAGATCGTAAGATTTTAATACTTGCACCTCCGCCAATTTGCTTCTCTACTTCAGCCTTGTATTATTTGAACTTTTCAAAAGAATCGGATTTGAGTCATTAACTGTAAGTCGTTGTTTTCTATATTACAGACAGGATTATCTAAGTCAAGAACATATAAACCATTAAACAAACGCGCAACACCATAGGTTAAATCATTCAAAGCAAAAGAGCAACTGTTGTCCTTTATTGTAAACGAAAAACCTTTCTTGTCCAAACAAGAAACAGAAATAATGTTTCTGCGAATCGCAGACACGTAATAACAATTATCCAGTTCTAAAACTAGCCCAGAGGGCAAAGATAAATAATAGGTTCCTACAGCTAAAGCAACAACTCTTGCTCCGTTGCCAACTCGTAGGTCCATTTCTCCTTTAGCCAATGTCCTACTTCTCTGCATTTCCTGCACATTTATACAAATGTGAGAAGCACATCCGGTATCCAATACCCAAGATGTAGAAATAGACAGATTGACTTCTATAACATATATACCTGAATTAGAAGCTTGCTCAGCCCTCTTCTTCTTCAGATCCTCCAAGTAAACTGAACAGTTTCTCTTCCAGTGACCAGTTTTCTTACAGTAGTGACATTCACCCTTAGCAACCCCACCTTTAGGCTTTAAAGCCTGTTTAGGACCTGACTTTGGCTTGGGTATAGAATCAGAACCTGTCTTCTTCTTACCCTTCCACTTGCCTTTCCCTTTGGCCTTACCTTTATTGCCCACCATCAGTATGTGAGCAGGTTCAGCCGTCTTCATGTTGGTCTCATATGTTCTCAACATAGCCAACAATTCAGTAGGTGTTTTGTCAAATTCATTCATATTGTAGTTCATAACAAACTGAGTGAATTTGTTGTTCAAAGAATTCAAGATTAGGTCAATACCAGTTTCCGGACCAATCGGGAAACCCAAAGTATCAAGATACTCAATGTAACCAATCATCTTCAGAACATGTGGGCCAACTGGTTCACTTGCCCCTTGTTTGCAATTAAAGAGTGACTTACTCGTGTTGAACCTTTCTTGACGAGTTTGGCTTGCAAACATGCTTTGCAAGTGCTCTTAGATAGTATATGCATCCATATGCATATGTTGTCTTTGAAGCTCAGCACTCATAGTTGCCAACATAAGACATGCAACATCAGTTGCATCATTCTCATCCTTTGTATGGGCCGCTCGTTCCTCAACAGTAGCGCCCTCAGGAAGGGGACCTGCCGGAGGAATATCAATGACATGAAGCTTGCGCTCCTGCCTGAGGACAATCCTCAAATTCCTCTGCCAGTCTAGGAAGTTGTTTCCTCTTGTCAGCTTATCCTTCTCAAGGACAGATCGTACGGATAATGTGTTTGTGTTGTTTGTCATTACTTGGTATCTACAATGATAAAAGCACAAAATTAAACATTAGATTGTCTGAGTTATTTATTATGTTCAAATGATTATGATACATTCATAATATATCTCCCACTATTTTTATCAAATTAATAGCCCTTACTATTAATTTGGAAAGTATATCCCATAATTCTTTCTAGTGAGCCAAGATCCATATTTCGTCATGTCTTAAGTCAACCACTGGAAGTCCTTAAGAATGATTATTTAGGTAGACAACATTTATCAATTATATCATATATAATTCTTGGATAGTTTGGTGAGCAACGATTGATCTTATCTATCTAATAGATTTTTAACCAAACTCTATGCTTCTAAGTTCATAATGGTTGAATATAACCGTTTACTTTCACCTTATTATGACGACTCAGTTAAGTTTGACCCAATGATACAACGGCCGAATATAACCGTTTATATTCGTCGCATCTCACCACGATAGATAGGAGTCCCTTGTCACTGACAGTCTTTCCCCTAATCGATCTAGGATTCGATGAGTGTTCATTCATTGGAAAGCATCCGATTAAAACTTAATATTTTGTTAAGGGGTTTAGAAAATTTACGACGATCATGATCACATCATGAAGAGATCCTCAATTTTTCCTTGAACTAAATATTTCAAATTGACATCTTAAATTGTTCATTTCCCAGGTAGATGGAGGATACCAGTGGTCACACTTAAAACCCATCAGCCTTACGAATACGCATATCCGTTTTTGTCAGAAAATCCCAAATATAGACATCAAAATCCATATTCAATTCCGTGTTTTAAAAATCCATATTTCATAAACACAAGAATCTCATGATCGTTTGTTAATTTTAAAATCTTAAATCGTTACAGATTTTATCTTGTTTAGCATGGCATGGGTGACGTATCTAATACATGCATACATCATTAATCTAATTAAAGCATGCATCTTCTACTCTACACATACATTCATACATCAATATGTAAAGTGCAGTACGTAAACGTGCTTGGTTATGGCCCCTTTCCTATGTGATCCTTTCGAGCTAATGAAAGGATCAAAGTCAATCTATGGTGGTGAAATATAAATACAATCACATGTCTTCATTCTTCTTGTATCCATGGGTGCTTGCTCCTCTTCTTGGATCATCCTTGAATCTTCAAGTACATTACATGGAATAATTGAATACAACCTATACTAATGTACTTACATAAGAAAACTCGAATTACATTCTAGGTTAAACAATTACAAGAATGAAGAAAACGACATGCAAGTCGTATTTATAAAACCAAAACCAAAACCATTAATCTAGGGGTTTAAGGGCCATAACCAGCACCATGCTCAAGTACACAAAATAAAATATTGCGGGGGTCCGGGGGCGGCAGCCCCTGGGCGGGGGTTCGGGGGCGGCAGCCCCCGGGCGGGGTCTGGGGGCGGCAGCCCCCAGCTGGGGTCTGGGGGCGGCAGCCCCCAGCTGGGGTCTGGGGGCGGCAGCCCCCAGCTGGGGTCTGGGGGCGGCAGCCCCCAGTTATTCGAAGACCAGTCCTATTCAGAAATCATCAATTTCTGAACTACAGATCATATCTGTTGGCCTTTTTCCCCACTGCAATTTATACAGTCCATCAGAGTTTACTGCTAAACTCTGATCAGCACAGTCCATCAGAGTTTACTGCTAAACTCTGATCAGCACAGTCCATCAGAGTTTACTGCTGAACTCTGATCAGAGACCATCGGAGTTTGTTAAACTCTGACCATGCTCTATACTCTGACCTGACCATCAGAGTTTATTAAACTCTAAGCGAGTCCATCAGAGTTTGTTAAACTCTGACCCAGCTCCAATTTCACAAACTCTGATCAGACACAGAATATACATTCTCTGACAGTTACATATTGGCAGAAGCATAGCAGTCTCATAACAGGCATGGCAGTGGCATAACAGATTATAACAAAGCAGTAGCATGGCATGGCAGTCACCAAAACAGGCATATATGCATCAAATACATAAAACACGTAACCAAATCAGTCCCTTATACACGTAGCTCTGATGCCATTGTTGGGTTCCGAGGCATAAAACGCAGCGGATTAAACGTAAATATAACGAAAAATTTCGAAACCCTAACGCAGGATCATGTATAAGATTGACAGATTATGGTGAAACAGAATCATACCTTTGTATGGTCTTGAGTTACACGAACTCAACGGAGATCCTAGCTTTCACGACTTGTGTCTTCCTCTCGAAAGCACCTCTATGGTATCCACACGAGCACCTTCAAGAACGTCTCACGATCTTGATTACGGAATGGATGTACTAGCCTCCTTTGATGATTTCGAATTTTGCCTCTGCCTTTTCTCTCTGCCTTTGCGAGCTAGGGTTCGTTTTTCTTAAAAACTTAATACCTATTAACCCTACATTATCTATTTATAATGGTTGGTTAATAGGCCCATAATAGCAACCCATAACAGCAAAGCCTAACCCATGTAGGTTTAGGATAATAAAACCGAATTTTATTATTTAATTAATAACTAAGTCACACTTAATTATTAAGTGCAGAATTCAAATTCGAATTTGAATTTATATTATTTTAATTAATTAAGTCTCACTTAATTAATATAATAAAATTCAAATAATCATCAATTAATTTAAATCTATAATTTAAATTAACTATTCCTCTAAGTACTCTATGTGTGTGACCCTATAGGCTATTATTTAATTAGCAATAATTTTATTCTCCAATAAAATTATAAACAATGAGCGGTATCTAGTAATACATCATTGCTACCCAATTAAATAATAATTAAATCGTGATTCGATAAAACCTTTCGTGATTAATGTTTCCGTGTAATATAATCCCTTTAACCATATATATTATAGATTAAACTCGAGGCATGTATTTAGTCATCCTCTTCAACATTTAATCCGGGTTTACTTGATCCATGAGTAGACTATGAAAAACAAATCATTATTTGAGCATGGTCATGCATTTTATAGTCTCACTCAATCAAGAGGCCAATAATATCTCTCCTAATTATAAGAGGGTTAAATCCTTTATCTATCATTCATATTTCTCATACGACTCATGATATACCCGATGTCCACTTTTATCATCACCCGGTCAAAAATGACTTTTAATGTAGTCAAAGTATATTAATCCTCATACAGAAATATAATGATCTCAAGTCGAAGGATCATTACACCATTATCACTGTGAGTCTTTCTTATGACTTTATTAAACATGAAGAATCTCACTGTGGGTCTGTCCAGTATCATGTACTCCTACATGTACCTATGTATTGACTTTAGTATCCCCATACTTATAACCAATGAGATGTGGTTATCAGTCAAACAACATACTAGTCTATTTATGTATTATTATTGTCCTATAATAATAATACTCGACTAGGGACATTTAAGAATATGATATATTATATAATCTCAAGTTCAAGTCATGTACTAAACTATACAATGTGTATCATGATTTTAAGGACATTTATTATGCTAACAAATATATCGCAGTAATTAAAGTCATAATAAATATGTTTATTGAATAATCAATTGACATAAAGGTTTATCAAAATAAACATTGTATTGCCTCTAGGGCACCTACACCAACAGTTGCATGGGTAACTTCTTCCTCATCTGAATCATCCCAAGCTCTGCCTTCTGTTACAACTAAACCTCTCTTTCCATGTCTTTCCTTCACCAGGGCTTCATACTTGCTTTTGAGGGCTTCATAAGTTTCTTTGGGATATGTCTGTTTCGGCTTCTTACAGTCTGTAGCAAAATGTCCAGCTTCACCACAGTTATAGCATTTGAACTTCATTTTGAAATCCAAAGGTGATTTGTAGCTGGTACTCTAGCCTTTCCCTTTATAACTTGAGAACTACCACCACCCTTAGTAACCCGATAGTAAGATGAAGATTTTCTTTGTGGACGGTTACTCTTTCTGAATCTTATGTTGCTGAACTTCCTTGCCATGTATGCCACGACACTATCATCCATGTTGTCCAGCTCTTCTTGGGTGAAGTAGTCATCATCACTATTTGATGTACACTCATCATCATTTTCAACTTGATGTGGTGCAAGTGATGATCTAGGTTTTTCTGCAATCATTGCCTTTTTAGACTCTTCCTCATCAGTAATTAATCCTGATGCCGCTTCCTTTCCTCTTGAATCATTATCCCATGTTTGATCTTGAAGGGTCTCCAGCTCATAAGTCTTTAAAACTCCATAATATTCTTCTAGAGCAGTTGTATGCAAATCTCTGGTTTCTCTAACAGCGTAGACTCTATGTTCAATGCTCTTTGGTTGGTTCCTTAGATATCTCGTGTTGACTTCAACCACGGGGAGAGTTACACCTCTCAAATTCAAATCCAACACTAACTGACTGAATCTTAGATAGATATCTGTTATGCTTTCACCTTTTTTTATTCTGAAGGTGTCATACTCCATCTTGAGTATAAGTGTTTTGTTGCTTCTGACCTCAGCGGTACCTTCCATGACGACCTCTATTTTATCCCAATCTTCTTTGTTGTAGTTAGTCCTTTTAATACATTAAACATCTCATGATCTAGGGATTCCATTAATGTTTGTCGAACGGATGTATCAAAGGCTATTTGCTCCTTTTCTGCATCTGAAAAGTCCGCTGCCTTCTTAGGCTCAGACCATTGTGGAACAATCACATCTCCTTCCATATGCTCAGGAACAACGACCATTGGTACAAATTTACCTTTGTCAAGGACTTCTAGATATTCAGGATTGATGGACTCAAGGTAAAGTTTCATTCTCAACACCCATTCTTCATAGTGATCTCGGTCGAACATTGGAATTTTAAAATTATTTTTAGTTGCCATCTTAATGTATATTTAAAGTAGAGATAATAAACTTTTCTTATTACTTGTTTAGTAATTGAAAAAAAATCAAATTATCTCAGAATAAATCAAAGTTTAAATTCTGGTTACCAAAAAAAACTTCTAAGTACCCAAGACTAGGTTTTGTAGAAACTCTATGTAGAACTTTTGCCTAAGTCGAAATTTCACCAAGTAGAGATTTTGCACAAGTCAAAATTTCAAAGTAGAAAATCTCAAGTAGAAAATCTCAAGTAGAAATTCTATGTAGAACTTTTTGTCCTTAGAGAAAATTTGTTGCAGGTCACTTATGATATTGATTAAACAATATTATTTTCACACTTTTTGACTTTTGTGTCTATTCTCACCTAACTCACCTAACAATCACGTGACAGGTACAGAGTTATCTTTAATATCTTTTTGTGCAGTGAGAAAGTTGTCCAATCAAAAGCCAATAACACCTTTTTCACTTTATGTCTTTTTGAAAAGGTAATCAAAAGTTGATGGGTTTGTCTTCTTTATCAAGAACAGTGATGACTTTTCGAAGAACACCAAAAATCAAAGTACCCAGAATAATTCACAAAAATTATCTAAAATCCATCCAAGCTAAATAATCACACCTGGAGTGTTTAAATAATTTTTAGTATGAGTTTTCACTGATAAACGAATTAAAGCACACTTTTCAAGAAAAACTTGAAAAGTAGATCTGTTAATGAAAACTCACAAATCTTCTCCCAAACACAAGGATCTATGTTTTGTATGTTAAACATATAGCTCTGATACCAATTGTTAGGTCCAAATGTGTTGTAGAGGGTGGGGGTGAATACAACTTTTCAACTTTATGAAGCAATAAATACTTTGTAATAAATGAGCACAATGATTTAAGGAATATATGTCTTATATATAACTTGAAGGGGTTGCTACAACATTCACTACAATAGTACAACAGAAGTAAAGATGGTAGTAAATGATACTAAGCTCTGTGAATACTCTCTCTCTCTTTTTCAAGTGTTTTTCTCAATATTGTTCTCTTTAAAATGTTACACGAGTACTTCTATTTATACTACTTGTAATCTATGACTTGTAGTCTTCAACAGATAAGATATGAGTGGTCCAATGTTGTCCACGTAAATCTTATTTTGTCTTGAAAGCTTGGAAATAGCCAACCAGATGATGCCATGTGTCATGTTGAAATTGTCCTCTATGTAGAACTTCTACATAGGAATTTCTACTTGTCATCTCGAACATTTAAGTAGAATTTCTACATAGGCTCTATCTCGAATATTCTAAGTAGAACTTCTACATAGGAATTTCGAGATAGAAATGTTCTACTTGCAGAATTTCTATTTGGCTCTAAGTAGAAACTTATCTAGAATTTCTAGATAGAAATTTCTACTTAGGTTCCCTTATAAGTACTTAGAGAAATTCTGGGCTTCAACTAGAAACTTCAATGCAACATCTTGAACTTGTGATTTCTTCTTGTCTTCTATATTCTTCAACAAGTTCTTGAACTTGGATCTCTATTACTGACATAAAGTTGCTATCAATGTCCTGACACTTGATGCAATGGTCTGGTTCATAAGTGACTAGTCTTGATAGGGTTCTTGCTTCTGAATAGATTACCATATTTAATTAGTAATGTAGCTTTCCAATTGTCGTTTTCCTGATTCTTCACTTGAAATCAATTAGACTTATTGATACTGATTGTTATGATCTTGATTCTTTAAGTTACACATCACTGAGGCATGAACAACTTTGACTTGAACTTCTTCCAGTGATTTCATCTTTGATTGATCATAATTAACCATGTTAAATTGTATCAATTACCTTGTCTTCAATTTGTATAGATTTCTTTGTGACTTCTTGTTCTTGATTGTCTTCCGGTTAAGTATCTTTTCTTTAGTTGAGTTATATTAGATATAGTGTTACAAGTTTAGACACTCTGCCTTTCAATATTGATGTAAGACATCACTTTTTAAGAGACAATGTGGCTAAAGGTAAGATAAACTTGGTATATGTACCTACTGAATATCAATTGACTGATATTTTCATAAAACCCTTACCTAAAGAAAGATTCATTATCATTCGAAAAGAATTGGGTATGTGCACTGTGTAAATAGCAAGCTGATTCTGGTATGTAGCTTCCTGTCTTTACTTTTGGTACTACAGCAAGCTATAATTGGTTATTCAGTATTTTGGTCATTATTTAAATTTAAAATTTGTTGAGATATACATGCAAGTGTCTTTTCAGGTTACTTATCTCATTAATTGTTCAAATCTATCCTACTATCTTGTTTTACGTGTATACTTGGTCTACATGTAGTCAATTTATGTGTAATCATATTTTTTATTTTTTTTGTGTGAAATGAATTCAAATTTATTTTAATTTGAATTATATGCATTATATGAATTTTTGTGACTACATTTTATTTTAATTATTTGGGGTGGGTATAAGTGTTTTATTTTAAAACTCTTTAATTCTTTAATTTCCCTGATAATTATCCAAGAGGGTTACTAGGAGGACATTTCATTTCAAATCAGACTCTTGGGTATCAGTGAGTTTATATATATCAGTTAGGGATTTAATCGGTCACATTACTCTTTCACCAAACACCTCTATATACTACTATCTACTTTGCCAAATGAAACCATAATGGCCAACACATGCACACAACCAAAAGACTTCGGATACTGTATCGAGGAAGAAGGGTAAACAAGTTTCAAATGAACTAGTGTTTGTAGATGTTGATACCGATGAGGAAATCGATTCGATGGATGAGGCGGCTGATTGTGATAATGTGTCTAGAAAGGGTTTGACTGGATCTCCACTATTGAAGAAGCCATGTATCATTGTAAGGTTTGTGTCCAAATATCTCGAGTCTCATTGTCAGAAGTTCAATATCGGTCATCATCCTATTATTTTCTGTAAGCCCCTGCCCGCTGAACTTTTTAAGAATACTAGTATTATTATGTTGTTTGATGCGATGAGGATTTTACCTGTTATCGAGTTACACACTGCATGCTACCCTAATTTAATTCAAGAATTTTATACAAATTTATGTCTGGAGAATGATGATTATTATGTTAGTGAGGTTCGTGGTCAAAGAATTAGTTTGAACTCGACTGTTTTGAATGGAATGGTCAATTTTAAAGGATTGTATTATTGTGATTTTATCCTGCATACTAAGAAAGGAATTCTTGAGTATGAGGATTTAACAGAGTTGGAGCAACATAAGTAATTAGGGGCGATAAAGACTGTTTGGATACTAACTTGCCCACTACTGTTGTACTTTATCCAATGTCTCATTTAATCTTTAAGTTTGGAAGATCTAAAATATGTCCTAGAATTAGAAATAGATATGGTATATCTTGTCAAGGTATGCTTGAAGGGTTTCGAGGCACAAACGCAGCGGAAAAATGTGAAAAATAAATACAAAACGTAATATAAATCGAAACCCTCCACAGGATCCATGCGAAAACAAAAGATTTAATTCAGAGATGAAGAACAAATATCTTAAAAAGCTTTAACAGTTCATCAATGGAAGACTAATGGAGGTCCGACACTTGTTTAATCACCACGTATCCCGCTCACGCGATCTACGCGCTACGGTATCCACACGAACACTTTTCATGAAGGATTAATGTGTACTAGGACCCGAAAACTGCTTCTCTCTCTCTCTCTATCTTCCTCTTTTCTCAAAATAGCTAGGGTTTTAGAAAAATATGTGTCATACTATTAAATCAGCCCATAAAGAGATTATATATAGAGAGAAATAAGTTTTCTAATTATAATTTAATTATAATTAATACTAATCCAAAATTCCAAATTATTTAATTAAGTCTCACTTAATTAATTAATTACTAATTTTGGAATTAGTTTAAGTAATTCATTTATTCTATTTATATAATTAATTAAGTCATACTTAATTAATATCATAAATAAAATAAATTACTTATATAATTTAAATTCATAATTTAAATTATTTCTCCTTCAAGCATTCTTTGTGTGTGACCCTTTAGGTTATTATTACGTTGGCAATAATTTTATTATCTAATAATAAAATTATAAACAATGAGTGACATCTAGTAATACATCATTGTTACCCAAGTAACAATAATAATTGGTGATTCAATTAAACATTTCATGAATAATGTTCCATGTAATATAATCCATTTAACCTTATATTATAGATCAAACTGAAGGCATGAATAGTGTCATCATCTTCAACGTTTAATCTTGGTTTCCTTGATCAATGAGTGGACTATTTAAACAAATCAATATTTGAGCATGGCCATGCATTTCATAGTCTCACTCAATCAAGAGGCCAATAATATCACTCCTAGAATTGGAGGGTTAAATCTTATATCTATCATTCAAATTCCTCATACGATTCATAGCATACCCAATGTCCACCTTTATCATTACCCAGTTAAAGGTAACTTTAAGTGTAATCCAAGTTTATTAATTCTCATATAGAAATATAATGATTTCAAGTCAGAGGATCATTACATCATTATCACTGTGAGATTTCTTATGACACTTATTAACATGTAGAATCCCACGGGTGGGTCTTTCCAGTGTCATGTATTGATACATACACTTATGTTCTTGACTTTAGTATCACCATACCTATGACCAATGAGATGTGGTCATCTGTCAACAAACATACTAGTCTTATTGCATTATTATTGTCATTAAATAATAATACTTGACTAGGTAATTTAAGAATAAAATATTATTCATATAATCTCATTTTTAAGTTACATACTTAAAGACATATATTACGTATTAATATTCCAAGAACATTTATTATTCTTTCAATTTATGACGTAAAAAATAAAGACATAAGATATATTAATTAAATAATCACATAACATAATTCTTAATTGTTTTCAATAAAACATTAAAAGTATTGTCTCTAGGACACCAATACTAATAGAGATCACTTGCTTCATCTTTTGAATGAGAAAATAAATCCATGAGAATCTAGAAAAGTCATCCACAATGACTAGAGCATACTTCTTCTTTGTAATAGAAATGATATTCAAAGGACCAAACAAATCCATGTGTAATAGCTCAAGTGGATTCTCAATTGATGATTCCAATTTTGACTTGAATGATGCCTTCATTTGTTTTCCTTTCTAACAGGCATCACATAGTCCATCATTGACAAATTCCATATGTGGTAAACCTCTCACTTGATTTTTCTTGACCAACTAATTCATGGCTTTGAAATTTAAGTTAGGTAATTTCTTATGCCATATCCAACTCTCATCTGTACTTGCCTTAGAGAGAAGACAAGTCATGGAATCTGCTTTTGTTGAGTTGAAGTCAGCTATGTACACATTTCCTTTCATGTTCCCAGTCATAACTAGGCTTTCATGTTTCTTATTGGAAATAATGCATGCTTCAGTTGTGAAGAAAATTTATTTCCATTATCACATAGTTGATGCTTAACAGATTGTGTCTTAAGCCATCAACTAGAGTAATAGGTTCAATGATGACATTTTCTGTTCAAATCAAGTCATATCATATGGTGTAACCCTAACTATCATCTCCAATAGTTATTCCATGGCCAACTCTCTCCTCAAACTTTATAAGCAGGGATTTATCTCCAGTCGTATGCCTTGAACATCCACTTTCCAAGTACCAAAGATTCTTTCTTTTTCCCTGCACACATCCAAACACAATCAAGTTAATTTTGGTACCCAAGTTACCTTGGGTCCTTTCTTATTAGTTGCTACCTTTGGATTGGTTTCCAACTTTATACCTTTGGTTTAGGTAGTTTTACTTCCACTTCAACCTTAGGTGTTGGTTTCCTTACCTCAGGATTCTCGGTGCTAATACTTGGAATCTCCATGCTTGCAAAATTAGAGAAATTTGGTGCATGAAAATTGTGGTGCATATTCCAGGGTATAGCAGGTATATTCATGTTGGCAAATGCAAGATATGGATTAAACATATAAGACATTGATGCATATTGAGCATGAATAGCATGAGGATCAACTAATGGAGGATATACAGAATTAGAGTGCATGTTAGGTATGACAGACACATTGGATGTTGCAGGCATATCGGACTTGCATTGCACAGATAAGTGATTCATACTACCATACTTAGCACATATCTTTCTAGGAACATACTTGTCAGGTGTGTAGTTATTGTGCTTGTTTATGCCTACTTTACTATTTCTGTTCTTTTTCTTCTTTTCATTAGGCTTAAAATTAGGTTTTATCTTTTCTAATTTTTCTTTCAATTGGTTTTTAGATAAGAACCTTATATTGGCCTTTTCAACTTTGATTTGAGGTTTAGAGGAGCTACCTTCTTCTACAAATTTAATAGGTCTGTTGCGCTTGATCTTCAAAGTAGATTGTTTAGCAGTTGATGATTTCCCAATCGATGGATGATCATCCATTGAGTCAATATTATTAATCGATGGATAATCCTTATTAGTTGATTCAGGATTAGCGATTGATTGCTCCTTGTCCAAAGATTGATTTTCAACAATAGCTAATCTTTCAAGAGTTTCAGAAAACATGATGAAGGAGTTTGTTTCATGAATTTCATTCAACTTTTTCTAGATTTACTTGACATATTCCATTTGTCAATGGTTTTTTGTTCTTCTTCTAGTTTTTCTTTAAGAATTTCTATTTCCTTTTTTACACTGAACTAATTCCTTTCTCGTATCTTTGTTTTCTACCTTGAGTCTGTCCATTTGCACCAATTAATTCTCTAAGAGTGTATTCCTTTCAGTTAGAGAATCTATGGTGTTTTTTAGTCTAGTGTTTTCTTTATTCAAGGACTTAAGAGTGACATGCAAATTATACAACTCATTAGACATTTCAATAATGGTAATATTGAATTCATCCTTAGATAACTCACATAGATTTGTAGAAATTACCAGATTGCTAGAGGAACTAGCTTCTTGATCATCATGATTGGTCATAAGTGCAAGGTTGATGAATTCCTCTTCTTCAGAATCATCCTCAGTAGCCCAGTCCTTTTCTTCTGTCACAAAAGCCTTTTCTTTCTGTTTTAGCAAATCAAAGTACTTCTTTTTATACTTTGATTTCTTCTCCATTTTTGGCTTTCTGCATTCATTTAAAAAGTGACCAACCAATCCACAGTTAAAACATTTGAATTAAGTCCTATCAACAAGATTTTTACTTTGTTGATTATCTTTCTTGAACTGGGATCCAGGCCTTTGCATAGGATTCCTCTTGAATTTGAGTTTAGAAAATTTTCTTGATAGAAAAGCTAGATGCTCATCTATCTCATCCATTTCATCTTTAGTATATGATTCATCATCTTAAACTATTTCATTTCTTTTTCTAATTGAAGATTCATCATATCTAGTGCCACTTGCAGCTTTACCATGACTTTCTTTCTTCCCTTCTTTAACAGCAGAATCTTCACAGGGTTCTGCAGCTTGCTTATCCTTGACCACCAAGGCAACAAAATTTTCATTCTTCTGACTTTTCTCAATCTCCTCATCTTGTTGTAGTTCCAGCTCATAATTCTTCAGGATTCCATACAGCTTGTCAAGAGTGTATTCTTTAAAGTCAGGAGATTGTATTATAGAAATAGTCATTGGTTTTCATTCCTTGGGTAAGGACCTCAAGAATTTGAGGTTGGTATCCTCAATAACATATAATCTTCCATATAGTTTTAGCTCATTCAATAGCTTTTGAAACCTACTATATGTGTCATTGATAACTTCACCACTATTGAAGTGACAGGCTTCATATTTCTGAATTAAGAGTTGCATCTTGTTCTTCCTTACTTGCTTAGTGCCTTCACATAGAGTTTGAAGAGTATCCCAGACTTCTTTAGAGGTTGTACAATTGATAACATTGTCAAACATATCCTTGTGAAGACCATTAAACAACATGTTCATAACCTTTTTATCCTTGTGTACTTCCTTTTCACCCTCATCTGTGTATTCACTCACATGTTTTAGAATAAGCTTGTCTGGTGCTTGAGTACCATCTGCATTTACACTTGTAACTATTTTCATAGGTACATGTGTACCTTTCTCTATATGAAGTTAACATATGAAGGATCAATCGATAACAGATGCAAGTGCATTTTGACTTTCTAGGGAAAGTACTCATCTTTTTTAAGAACTAGAATCTTCACCCCTGTGTCTTTTTGACCCATACTTGATGTACTTAGGTCTTAACTTGCTGTATGTTGAAAGCTGAGCCCTAATACCAATTATTATTTTCCCTTAGTACAAGTTTTTAGAAGGGGGTTGAATACAAACTGAAGAATTTTGACTAATTCTTACGGATTCAAGTTTGTACTTTGATAGTTTTAGTGTTTGGAAATATATAGTAAAGAAATTATTTAAACTGATAATAAAGAGAATAAAACAAAGCAATTTAAAAATTACTAATGGATAGATTTTCCACTAGTAAGAATTTTACTTTCAATAACTCTTGGTCTAAAGAACCAAGCTGCTTACAAGTAAGAAATTGAACAAAGAAAAGCAATACAATAATTTCTAACTTTTCTATGCTTTTCTTATTTTTGTTCTATCTCTCACACACTTATTATAATGAACTGCTAAAAATATATATAGCAATTCACATCCTACATCTATTTTTCCATCGACAGATAAAATGCAAATTAAAATTACATTTTACAATATATTCACTAAAATAGATTATAGCTTCTTTTCACAGTAATATATGCAAATTAATATATTCAATTCACTTTACATTTTACATTTTGCAAATTAATATATGCATTTATCTTGTTCTGGAAAAATCTTTGTCTTGGTATTTCCCTTGAAGACTGTGTTGCCTTGAAAGTTTTCATAATACTGACATGACTGTCTTCCATTGATTCAGTTTATGCAAAGTTCTCACTCCTTTTGTCCTTAACCAATTTAAGAAACATTGATCAATTGATAATTGATGTTAAGCTTATCAATCGATCCTTCTTTACTTATCCATCGATGGATAGGTTATCCATTGATCCATTGATGTATTAATGGATATCTTGATTACCATCGATCCCTTATCCATTTTTTGTCTTTTATCCATTTATTTCCTTGGTGCTTTCATCCGTTGATGGAGATCCATTGATTTGACTTTGGTTGACCTTTATCCATCGAACAGTTTCCACATCCATTGACTCTAATATCTGTTGATCACTTCATTTGAGAGAATTCTGACTTAGAATATTTATAATTGATCAGCCATACTTCACATCTATTGAAAATTTATCAATTAAAGTCAATAAACATCAGTCGACTATGTCACAGCATCCATCGACATATTACAATCAATTGATAATGAAACATGACTCAATTGTTACAACCCAATATATCAGTTGATTAACATTTTCAACTAACAATTGGTTTCCTAGTCAATGGATATTTATAGGTTATATATCCATTGACCAGTTACATTTGACACTAGAATCTATATTGAAATTCTAAGCAATTTGTTATCTTTAAATCTCATAATTTCTAACACTGCTCATATTTTTCCTTATCTTTGAGATGAAAATAAGTTTGGGAATGTTAAGATGATTATCTTATTATCTTGATTGATTATATCGATAATAGCCCCCAATGGCTTTAGAAGCTGGCCAAGAGGTTGAAAACCCATCAATCTCTTACCCAGGTCATACTGTCAAACACCAATTTATCCACTTCCATATGTTAACCCCTGGAGATATAAGGAACTCATGTAAGTTAGAGGTTGATAAGAGAGAAACTGCACTTGATGTAACACATAATTATGAAATCGGAAGTGCACCCACAGCTTTACCTCCAGAGAAGAAAAATAATATAAAACTGAGGTAACTATAAGCTCATTTGCATCTTCTCAAAAGGATGTAGAGCTTAAAAGGAAATAAACTGTCTCTAGAATCATTCTCTCTACATGATGAGTCCATTGAAATTAGTTCATTAGCCAGGGCATCTTGTAATGAGTCAAACACACCACTGGCACTCACACTGATGGTAAGCCTAAATAGATAAATTTTAGGAACACATTGCAAGGCGTACACAGTGAGAGGTACATGCAACATCCCCAACTTCTTTATTTACCATTTGTTACGATAGATGAAGTTGTTGCAAACATAGAAATGCAACTTCCTTCATAGGCATACGAGGGAAATATGGATTCTCAACTGCCATACATTACAGAATCAAACATATCATCCCTCTATGGAGGAAAATACCTGGCTCCCAAATGGGAGATCCCATGTATAGGTTAATCTGAGAATGGGAGGCAAATTCTTGGTAATAGTTCTTCGGATGAACTAAGAAGGGTATTTAAAACAACATGCCTTCACAGGCGTCAGGAGGAAACTTGGATCAATTGCTACAATATAGATCCTTGTCTCCCTCCCTAGTGGAACATATCTGGATTCCTAACAGAATATATCATCTTAGATGATTAACAACTTATTGAATCTATTCCTGAAGTAATTCAGTTATCAAAATTAAATATTTTGATAGATTCAATTGAGGAAGTGGATTTATGAAACCCCATTGCACCACCACTGACCTCTCTTGAAGGGTCTATGGTAATCTTTCTTACAGGTACAAAGACTATGTCATCAGTACTGAGAGAAACAGTGTTGTGAGAAATGAGTGAAATACAAGTGAGAAAGAGTGAAAATATATATTCTATAAGTGAAACACTTAGAGAGTATATGAGTGAAACACTTGTCAGATACACAAAGGAAAATCCCACACTAGCACAAATACCAAAACCCATTCCCAATTCCCTGTTACATGGTTCTAATGATTATATTCAAGGGGAGATATAAGGAATCTGGCTACATTGGTGATCTGGAAGACAATTGACTGCCTAAGGTAAATTTATTAATATGCAACGGAATTACAGGCATGTCACCCAGGATACTTGACTCTGATACTTGGTTATCTAGTCAGAAGTTACTACTTCTTTGTATTCTAACGACTGATATTATTCTAACATGCCTAGAATTCCATGGAACATGTCTAATGTAGATAATGAAATTCATGGAAATTCTAACGAGTTCCAAGTGTTTGAACCCCAAAAGCCAACTCCCAAAGTTAAAGTGGATTTAAACCCACCAAAACAAAATGAACTAAAGTTGGCAACCAAGGCTCAGGCTACAACTAATAAAAGAGGACCCAAGGCATCTTGGGTACCAAAAGCAACTTGATTGTTTTGATTTTGCAGGGAAACAGGAAGAAAAGTCTTTAGTATCTATATAGTGGATGTTCTAGGCACATGACTGGAGATATGTCCCTACTCACAAAGTTTGTGCAAAAGGCTGGCCTAGGAGTTACTTTTGGAGATAACATAAAAGGTTTTACTCTGGGATATGGCTCAATTACAAGAGAAAATGTTATCATTGAATCTGTAGCACTAGTTGATGGATTGAGGCACAATTTGCTCAGTATTAGTCAACTGTGTGATAATGGAAATGATGTGTGATTTCCAACTAAATATGGTGAAATTCTCTTAACTGGTGGAAGATAAAGAAATGTCTATGTAGCTGATTTCAACTTTGTAAAAGCGAACTCAATGACATGTCTACTTAGTAAAGCCAATAAAGATGAAAGTTAGATTTGACACAAGAAGCTAGCCCATTTAAATTTCAAAGCCATGAATCAATTGGTTAGAAAGAATCTAGTTAGAGGCATTCCACAGATGGAATTCACCATGGATGGACTATGTGATGTTTGTCAAAAGGGAGGTAAAGAAAAGCATCATTCAAGTTAAAGTCTGAATCATCAATTGATAAGCCTTTGGAATTAGTGCACATGGACTTATTTGGTCCAGTCAACATCATGTCAATTGCCAAAAAGAAATATGCCTTAGTAATTATGGATGACTTCACAAGATATACTTGTGTACATTTCTTATACTCTAAGGATGAGGCAAGCAAATTCTTTATTAATCATGTGAAGAATGTTGACAATGGTACTGAATAGAAGGTCAAGAAAATAAGAAGTGATAATGGTAATGAATTCAAGAATGCAACAATAAAAGAATTCTATGAAGAGAAAGGTATCACTCATTATTTCTCTGCACCAAAGACTCCACAGCAAAATAGAGTTGTTGAAAGGAAAAATAAGACCTTGGTTGCAGCTGCTAGAATTATATTAGAAGAAGCAAAACTTCCTACATATTTCTTGGCAGAAGCAATTAATACTGCATGTTACATTCAAAATATTTCCATGGTCAATCAACTATAAGGCAAAATACCATATCAATTGATGAAGAAAAACAAGAAGCCAACAGTTAATTTTCTTCATGTCTTTGGCTGCAAATGTAAATGATGGTGTCAAAACTAGAAGTGCAACTTAAAATGAATGCTTGTAGAGTAGCTTCCTATCTCAAAAAGAACCAACAAGGATCGAAGAAGCCTTGAATGATCCTGATTGGATAATTGTTATGCAAACAGAGTTGAATCAGTTTGAAAGAAATAAGGTATGGAAGCTGGTGCCCAAACCAAAGAACAAGTCTGTTATTGGTACAAAATAGGTGTTCAGAAACAAAATGGATGAATCTGGTACAGTGACAAGGAATAAAGCAAGATTAGTGGCAAAGGGATATTCACAAGAAGAAGGCATATATTTTGATGAAACATTTGCACCAGTTGCAAGGTTGGAAGTAATAATAATCTTTCTAGTATACGCTGCTCATGCTAATTTCAAATGTACCAGATGAATGTGAAAAGTGCTTTTCTCAATGGAGAACTAGAGGAAGAGGTATATGTAGAACAAGCTCCTGGTTTTATTGATCCTATTCATCTTAGATTTGTATACTATTTTCTCAAAGCACTGTATGGATTGAAACAAGCACCTTGAGTCTGGTATGATACCCTATGTAAATTCTTGATTGAAAATCACTTTACAAGAGGTAATGTAGATAAAACTCTCTTTCATAGAAATATTAGTGGCTATATGATTTTTGTTCAAATTTATGTAGATGACATTATATTTGGCTCAACTGATGAGAAACTTTGCAAAAAGTTTGCTAAGTTGATAAAAAGTAAATATGAAATGAGCATGATGGGAGAACTTATATATTTTCTTGGTTTGCAAGTCAAACAAGTTAAAGATGGTATTTTCATAAATCAAACCAAACATATTTCTGACTTTTTGAGGAAATTTGATTTAAATGAATGTTCTTCTGCAAAAACTCTCAAGGCCTCTGCAACTAAACTTGAATTGAATACTAAGGAAGCTAAGGTGGACATTTCAAGTTATAGAGGCATGGTTGGCTCACTACTTTATTTAACTACAAGTAGGTCAGACATAATGTTTGCTACATGTCTTTGTGCTAGGTTTCAGGCTGATCCTAGAGAGTCTCATTTGATTGCAATAAAAAGAATATTCAGATATCTTAAAGGAATACCAAATCTTTGAATTTGATACCCTAGTTTATAAAAGGAGGATAAATAGTTTGGACAGTATTTAAGGTCTCTGAAATATTTCTTAAATTTTCGATTTTATAAAATTGTTGAAGCTAAGGAGGTACACGTGCGACTCCTTAAGTGGTTACTTGGAAAGTGGATTTTAAAATGACTAAGTAAAGTGGAAATTGAGAATGGGTCATAGACCAAGTATTTGACTTAATTGATTAACATGTGTCCTTAAGATAAAACGGGTCTAGAATGAGTCGTTTAAGGCATGTCGGAGTTTCGGTTTAAACGTACGTATAGAATGATAATTGAGTTACTCGAGTAACTAATAATACATTCTATTTTATTGTGTAGATCGCCTGAAAAACTCACAAACCCCAAACACTCTAAGGACACATGAAAAGTTTTCGAAACCTATAATTAATGTACTACTGTTATGTTAAAAACTGTTGTTGTTGTGATATAACTATTAATTAAATTACAAGTTGATTGAACTGCGATTTAAAGTAATCTTTAAATATTTTAGTTTATATTCTATAAGTTATTATAAATATATACCGTTGTATATATAGAAGCTCTAAGAGTAGAGCGGCTTTCGTATTTGTTAGGAATATACATGTAATTTGATGATAAATTTAATCTTAGAATCATAGAAATTTTAATTTATGTAACTGATCAATTGATATGAAAATTATAAATATCAATTGATTAGGAAACCATTTACCAGTTGGAATGTTTATGTGAATCAACTGATAATTTGGATTGTAGCATATGTGTACTTAGTCTATTTCAATCGATAAGGTGTAAGTCAATTGATATTATTCTTATCAATTGATGTTAGAGTAGATTGATATAGGTCATCAACTGATGTGTAAATTAGACTATCAATTGTAATTATTTGAAGACATGAAATTATACAAGTGAAGAATGATCAGTTGATATTGAAGTATCGATGGATAGAAGATCAATTGAAGAAGCCAAGTCAAGCACTGAAGACGATCAACTGATGTGAAGACCCGTCGATTGATAACATCTATCAATCGATAAGTCATCATTTATCAATTGATGGATATAAAGATCAATCGAAGAAGAATATTAGTTGATAGATAAAAGGAAGAATCAATTGATATTATTAACAACAAATTATCAATTGATTGAGAAAACACAAGTTGACAGACAAAAGTATAACTATAGAAGACAGTCTATGATGACTGTGAAGAATCAAGTTAAAAGTGTATTTCCAAGACTGAAGACTTTTCCCTAAATGGAAAAAGGAAAACATGAAAGATAGATCAGAAATAATCCTAGTTTAGATTAATTGTTTTATACTCTTTCTAGGAATTGTAAACACCCTTGTGGTATATAAACATGTGTGGTAGCATTGTTAGAAATACTGAAGTTAGACAATATTTCTTGAATTAACTGTTCAGCCTTAGAGCACTTTGTAAGAACAGTTGATTTATTTTTCTAACCTTGTAAAAACGAAGCTAGGTTTTATTGACCTAAAAAAATTGAGCAAATATACACTGATGGAAAAACTAATCCATCAGTAATTTTAAAACGTCTTTGTTCAATTTAATTTTTAGTTTCATTTGTTCACATATATTCTCTTAAACACTCAAACCTAAAAGAATAAACATTAGAACATAAAAGTTTTGGTGATTTGTATTCAACCGCACCCCCCTTCTATAAATCATATTGATATTGTTCTGGGAAATAACATTTGGTATCAGAGCCAAGTTTTCAATATACAGAAAGTTTAAAGATAAAAAATAGTCAATATGGGTAAAAAAGATTCAAGTGTGAAAATTCCGGTGTTAAAAAAGATGAATACTTTGCATGGAAAGTAAAAATGCATCTGCATCTACTTTCTCTTGAACCTTCTTATGTTAACTGCATAGAGAAAGGTCCTCATGTTCCCATGAAGCTAGTCACAGGTGTAAACCCTGATGGAACTCCTGCATTTGACAAACATGTTCCAAAACTCATCACTGAGTTCGTAGAAGTGGATGAAAATGAAGTGTTTAAAGACAAGAAGGCCGTGAACATTCTGTTTAATGGTCTAGATAAAGATATGTTTGACAATGTGATAAACTACACTTCATCAAAGGAAGTATGGGATACTCTTCAAACTCTGTGTGAAGGGACTGAATAACTAACGAAAAACAAGATACAACTCTTGATTTAGAAATATGAATCATTTCATTTTAAGAGTGGAGATTCTATCAATGATACCTATAGTAGATTCCAGAAGTTGTTAAATGGATTGAAGCTATATGGTAGGTTTTATGAAACTGAGGATACAAATCTAAAATTTCTTAGATATTTTCCAAATGAATGGAAACCAATGAATGTCTCCATTAGACAATCTCAAGACCTCAAGGACTATACTCTTGAGAAACTTTATGGTATTCTCAAGACATATGAGTTGGAAATCCAACAAGATGAGGAAATTGAGAAGAATCAAAGAAAAGAGAAAACTGTGGCTTTGATGGTCAAGGGAAATGAAGAGAAGAAGGAAATAGGCTGTGTAGAAGGTTCTGTCTGTTAGTAATTGTACTATAGAGACAATACTTTTTATATTTTAAGGAAAATATTTATTATTAAGGATTATGTTTTATTGATTATTATTTATTTATTATGTTTTATTTACTGCGTAATAAATTGAAAGCATAATAAATGTCCTTGGAATTTAGATACGTATTATATATCTTTAAGTATGTGACTTAAAAATGAGATTATATGAATAGTATCTTATTCCTAAAATTCCCTAGTCGGGTATTATTATTTAAGGACAATAATAATGCACAAAGACTAGTATGTTTCTTGACAGATGACCACATCTCATTGGTCATAGGTATGGGGATACTAAAGTCAAGAACATAAGTGCATGTATCAATGCATGGCACTGGAATGACCCGCCGTGAGATTCTACATGTTAAGTAAGTGTCATAAGTAATTCTCACTGTGATAATGGTGTAATGATCCTTAGACCTGAAATCATTATATTTCTATACGAGAATTAATATACTTTGATTACATTAAAAGTTACCTTTGACCGGGTGATGATAAAAGTGGACATTGGGTATATTATGAATCGTATGAGAAATATGAATGATCTAGATGGGATTTAATCCTCCTAATTTTAGGAGTGATATTATTGGCCTCTTGTTTGAGTGAGACTATGAAATGCACGGCCGTGCTCAAATGTTGATTTGATTTTAATAGTCTACTCATTGATCAAGAAAATAAAGATTAAATTATGAAGAGGATGACACGAGACATGCCTTGAGTTTAATCTATAATATTAAGATTAAAGGGATTATATTACATGGAACATTATTCACGAAAGGCTTAATCGAATCACCGATTTATTATTATTACTTGGGTAGCAATGATGTATTACTAGATGCCGCTCATTGTTTACAATTTTAATTAGATATTAAAATTGTTGCCAACGTAATAATAACCTACAGGGTCACACACAAAGAACGCTTGAAGGAGAAATAAT
This sequence comes from Oenanthe sinensis, assembly GCA_028671895.1. Lineage (NCBI taxonomy): Eukaryota > Viridiplantae > Streptophyta > Magnoliopsida > Apiales > Apiaceae > Oenanthe > Oenanthe sinensis. Next base: position 3,706,559 of record CM053809.1, on the reverse strand, counting down.
TTAAATTAAATAAGTAATTTATTTTATTTATGATATTAATTAAGTATGACTTAATTAATTATATAAATAGAATAAATGAATTACTTAAACTAATTCAAAAATTAATAATTAATTAATTAAGTGAGACTTAATTAAATAATTTAGAATTTTGGATTAGTATTAATTATAATTGGATTATAATTAGAAAACTTATTCCTCTCTCTATATAATCTCTTTATGGGCTGATTTAATAAAATAGAGATTTTACAAAAACCCTAGCCGCTCTGAGAGAGGAGGAAGATAGAGAGAGAAGAAGTTTTCGGGTACTAGTACACATCAATCCTTCATGAAAAGTGTTCGTGTGGATACCGTAGAGCGTAGATCGCGAGAGCGGGATACGTGGTGATTAAACAAGCTTTGGACCTCCATTAATCTTCCATTAATGAACTGTTAAAGCTTCTAAAGGTATTTATTCTTTATCTCCGAATTAAATTTTTTGTTTTCGCATGGATCCTGCGGAGGGTTTCGCTATTTTGATTTATTTTTCGCGTTTATTCTGCTGCGTTTGTGTCACGAAACCCTACAATGGCATCAGAGCTACTTGCGAAACGTTTTAATTCGGTTATGTGCTTAACAGTTTTTGATATATAAGCATGTATGCGATCTATCATGATTTTATATTGATATAATATGTATATGTTTATATATATTATGAATATATGATATTCATATGATGTATAATCATATGATGATTATGTGTGTTGATGTATGTATATGATACATGTTTGTTCTTATTATGGGAATCGTATTCGATACGAATTCTGAAACGGCTGCCGTTGATTTTCTGAAATCTGTGTTCGTTGTCCGATTTTCACAAACGATATGTGTTTTCTGACTGGAATCGGGTCACTGAGCAATACTGACACATCAGCTCTGCGTCTGTAAGCCATTAGATGTCGTTACAGCCTCCAAAACGGTGATTTATGATTTTCTGAAAATTATTTGATTTTCTAAAATTTTGAGTATATGTATGTATATATTATGAATATATGATATTCATGTAATGTATAATCTTATGATGATTGTATGTATCTCTGTGTATGTATATATGATATATGCTTGTTCTTGTTATGAGAATTGTATATGATACGATTTCTGAAACACCGTCAAATTTGGAGAAATATGACTGCTGTATCCGATTTTCGTAAACGATATGTGTTTTCTGACTGGAATCGGGTCAATGAACAAAACTGATAGATATTCTATCACCGACGGGTCTGTAAGGCGTTTGACGTCGTTAAGGGCCTCGAAATAGCGATTTATTGTCTTCATAAATTTGTTTTTAATTTTCTGAAATTTCGAAATTTGTTATATATGATTATATGATATGATTATATAATATGAGATATATTATATGTGTTATATGATAGCATGGTGGATGGTTATGGCCTAAAGACCCATAGGATAGTGGTTTTGATTTATGGTTTTGGTTTCTAAATACGACTTACATGTCGTTTATTCATTGTAATTTAATTATCTCGAATGTAACTCGATTTCTTCTTGTAATTTCATTAGAATAGTTTTATTTTTTATTATTCAATGTAATTATCAATGAAGACTTGCAAGTAAGGAGGCGATCCAAAAGGGGATGATGGAGCAATGAAGAAAGAAGACATGTAATAGATAGTATTTTTAAAACCACCATAGACTGACCTTGATATTTTCATTAGCTTGGAAATATCATATAGGATGGGGCCATAACCAAACACGTTTAATTTACGCACATTACATATATATATGTGATTGCATGTATTGGTATGTATGCGTAGATATAATTGAAATGCATGCTTAATATTGATTAATGATGTATGTATTAGATACGACACCCATGCCATGTTTGCTTAAACAAGATAAAATCTGTAACGATTCAAGATTTTAAAATTAACAAACGATCATGAGATTCTTGTGTTTATGAAATATGGATTTTTAAAACACGGAATTAAATATGGATTTTTGATATCTATAATTGGGATTTTCTGACAAAAGCGGATATGCGTATTCGTAAGGCTGATGGGTTTTAAGTGTGACCATTGGTATCCTCCATCTACCTGGGAAATGAACAATTTAAGATGTCGATTTGAAATATTTGGTTCAAGGAAAAATTGAGGATCTCTTTATGATGTGATCATGATCGTTATAAATTTTCTAAAACCCCTTCACAAAATATTAAGTTTTACTCGGATGCTTTCCAATGAATGAACACTCATCGAATCCTAGATCGATAAGGGGAAGGACTGTCAGTGGCAGGGGACTCCTATCTATCGTGGTGAGATGCGACGAATATAAACGGTTATATTCGGCCGTTGTATCATTGGGTCTAACTTAACTGAGTCGTCATAATAAGTGAAAATAAACGGTTATATTCAACTATTATGAACTTAGAAGCATAGAGTTTGGTTAAAAGTCTATTAGATAGATAAGATCAATCGTTGTTCACCAAACTATCCAAGAATTATATATGATATAATTGACAACTGTTGTCTACCTAAATAATCATTTTCTAAGAACTTCCAGTGGTTGACTTAGGACATGACGAAATATGGATCTTGGCTCACTAGAAAGAATTATGGGATATACTTTCCAAATTAATAGTAAGGGCTATTAGTTTGATAAAAATAGTGGGAGGTATATGATGATATACCATAATCACTTAAACATAATTAATATTAAATTTGCAATCTAGTTTATTTTATGCACTTTAATATTGTAGATATCAAATGATAACAAAGAAAAGAGAAAACTGTGGCTTTGATGGTCAAGGGAAATGAAGAGAAGAAGGAAATAGGCTGTGTAGAAGGTTCTGTCGGTTAGTAATTGTACTCTAGAGACAATACTTTTTATATTTTAAGGAAAATATTTATTATTAAGGATTACGTTTTATTGATTCTTATTTATTTATTATGTTTAATTTACTGCGTAATAAATTGAAAGCATAATAAATGTCCTTGGAATTTTGATACGTATTATATATCTTTATGTATGTGACTTAAAAATGAGATTATATGAACAGTATCTTATTTCTAAAATTCCCTAGTCGAGTATTATTATTTAAGGACAATAATAATTTAAATTATGAATTTAAATTAAATAAGTAATTTATTTTATTTATGATATTAATTAAGTATGACCTAATTAATTATATAAATAGAATAAATGAATTACTTAAACTAATTCAAAAATTAATAATTAATTAATTAAGTGAGACTTAATTAAATAATTTAGAATTTTGGATTAGTATTAATTATAATTGGATTATAATTAAAACACTTATTCCTCTCTCTATATAATCTCTTTATGGGCTGATTTAATAAAATAGAGATTTTACAAAAACCCTAGCCGCTCTGAGAGAGGAGGAAGATAGAGAGAGAAGAAGTTTTCGGGTGCTAGTACACATCAATCCTTCATGAAAAGTGTTCGTGTGGATACCGTAGAGCGTAGATCGCGAGAGCGGGAAACGTGGTGATTAAACAAGCTTTGGAACTCCATTAATCTTCCATTAATGAACTGTTAAAGCTTCTAAAGGTATTTATTCTTTATCTCCGAATTAAATCTTTTGTTTTCGCATGGATCCTGCGGAGGGTTTCGCTATTTTGATTTATTTTTCGCGTTTATTCTGCTGCGTTTGTGTCACGAAACCCTACACTGTCATGGTGGCTGATGATGTTGTTGAAGAGTCATTCAAAGGAAAGGGTAAGGGCAAGTGTGAAGAAATTGAAGCATGCTCTTAGGAAGATTTGGATGAGATTGATGAGCACCTTGCATTTCTGTCAAGGAAATGTTCAAAGCTAAAATTCAAGAGGAATCCAAATGCTTAAAGGTCTGGATCCCAGTTCAGAAGTAACAATCAAAACAACATTTTGGTTGATAGATCAAAATTCAAATGCTTTAACTGTGGATTGGCTGGATCATTTCTCAAATGAGTGCAGAAAGCCAAAACAAGAAAAGGCAAAGTCATATGATGGTATTGCCTATAAAAAGAAATATGTTGACCAGCTTAAATAAAAATAAAAGGCTTTTGTCACTGAAGAGAAAGACTGGGTAGCTGAAGACAGTGATTCTGAAGAGGTCATCAATCTAGCTCTAATGACCAACCATGAAGATGAAGAAGCTAGTTCATCATCAAATCAGGTACTAGCTACTAACTTTTCTGAGCTTACAAAAGATGAACGCAGTAGTACCATTAATGAAATGTCGAATGAATTGTACAATTTGAATATCACTCTAAAATCACTAAACAAAGAAAACCTCAAGTTAAAGAACACCATTGATGCCTTAACTGAGAGGAATGCTTTTCTTGAAAATGAACTTGTTTGTTTAGATAGATTCAAGTAGGAAAGTAAGGATACTAGAGATGAACTAGTAAATAGTTTGAGAAGAGAAGAATTGTTAAAAGAACAATTGGCTTGAGAAATTGAAACCATTAACAAATGGAATAGGTTTACTAAAACTGCCAAAAAAATTATTGATGTTCAGGGTGTAGATACTCTAGGAGAATACCCTACATCAGTAGGCAAGCCATTGGTTGATATTTCAATGGATAAAGATCAATCGACTGCTAATCCTTTATCAACCGATAAGGATTATCAATTGATTGATGCGGAATCAATTGATAAGCATCCATCAACAAGTAAAGCATCAATGGCTAATAAGAGGAACAACTTTAGCACCCCTATCAAGTTTGTTAAGGAAACCAAGAATCAAGTTGAGACTAAGGTTGAAAAGATCAAATTGGTAGCTTATCTAAGAAGCAATTAAAAGAGTTTAGAAGGGATAACACCTGTTGAAATCGTTCACCCTAAGTCTGACAAAAAGAAGAAAAATAGGAATGAGAAAGTAGGCATAAACAAGAACAATAACTATACTCCTGATAAATATATAGCTAGGAAGATGTGTGCTAAATGTGGTAGTGTAAATCATTTGTCTATGCAATGCAAGAAAGAAAAGAATTCAATATCTTCAAATGATTTGAATGCACATGCTATGTCTGCAAATGTCATGCTTACCAATCATATGCTCATGAATGCCATGTCTTCTAATTTGGTTGCACCTAGTGTTCATATGCCTTGTGTATAAGTTCCATATATGTACAATCCTTTCTTTGCATACGCCAATATGAACATGCCTGGAATGCCATAAAACATGCATATCCCTGATAACAATCATGTTAGTCAAAATGTTAAGTATGAGAATGTGCATGATATATCTGCCATGAGTTTTAAGGTGTTTGAGCCACAAAAGTCAACTCCCAAAGTTAAAGTGGATTTAAACCCAGCAAAATAAAAGGAATTAAAGTTGGCAACTAAGGTCCAGACTACAACTAATAAAAGAGGACCCAAGGCAACTTGGGTACCAAAACCAACTTGATTGTTTTATGTGTGTGCAGGGAAACAGGAAGAAAAATCTCTGGTATCTGGATAGTGGATGTTCTAGGCACATGACTGGAGATTTGTCCCTGCTCATAAAGTTTGTGGAAAAGGCTGGCCTAGGAGTTACTTTTGGAGATAACATCAAAGGTTTTACTTTGGGATATGGCTCAATTGCAAAAGAAAATGTTATCATTTAACCTGTAGCACTAGTTGATTGATTGAGGCACAATTTTCTCAGTATTAGTCAACTATGTGATAATGGAAATGATGTGTGGTTTTCAACTGGATCATACATCATAGCCAACAAAGAATCTTGTGAAATTATCCTAACTGGTGAAAGAAAAGGAAATATCTATGTAGCTGATTTTAACTATGTAAATTCAAATTCAATGACATGTTTACTTAGCAAAGCCAATACATATGAAAGTTGGATTTGGCACAAAAAGTTAGCCCATTTGAATTTCAAAGCCATGAATCAATTGGTTAGAAAGAGTTTGGTTAGAAGCATTCCACAAATGGAATTCATCAAGGATGGACTATGTAATGCCTGTCAAAAGGGAAAATAAAGGAAAGTATCATTCAAGTCAAAATCTGAATCATCAATTGATAAGCCTCTCGAATTATTACACATGGACTTATTTGGTCCAGTCAATATCATGTCAATTGCCAAAAAGAAATATGTCTTAGTCATTGTGGATGACTTCACAAGATATACATGGGTATGTTTCTTACATTCTAAGGATGAGGCAAGCAAATTCATTATCAATCATGTGAAGAATGTTGACAATGGCACTGAGTGGAAGGTCAAGAAAATAAGAAGTGATAATGGTACTGAATTCAAGAATGCAACATTGAAAGAATTATGTGAAGAAAAGGGTATCACTCATCATTTCTCTGCACCAAGGACTCCACAATAAAATGGAGTTGTTGAAAGGAGAAATAAGACCATGATTGAAGCTGCTAGAACTATGTTAGAAGAAGCAATACTTTCTACCTATTTATGGGCAGAAGCAGTTAACACTGCATGTTACATTGAAATTATTTCCATGATCAATCAACTACAAGTTTAAACACCATATCAATTGATGAAAAAAGACAAGAAGCCAACATTTAATTTTCTTCATGTCTTTGACTGCAAATGCTTTGTACTAAGGAATCAAGGTGAAAATCTTGGTAAGTTTGAAGCCAAGGCTGGTGAAGCTATATTTGTTGGATATGGAATAACAACTAAAACTTACAGAGTCTACAATTTTAGATTACACATTGTTATAAAATCTATGCATGTAGTCTTTGATGATAAGAAGATTTAAGGGTTGTTGGATGAAGGATATCATGACCTATTGCACTTTAAAAATGAATCAACAAGCAATGGTGAAGAAAGTGATGATGATGAGGAAATTTCAAGAAATCAAGTACCTAGAAACTCCCCATCAATTGAGGTCAATGCATCAATAGATAACTTATCAGTTGATAATCATCAATCGTTTGATAATACATCAATTGATAACTATTCAATGTATAATAACTCTGCTCAACAATCTTCAAGTAGAACATCCATCTCAGGGAGAGGGTTCTCAAATAATCAATCACATCACAATGATCATAACAATTCCAATGATCATGAAGCATCATCTTCAAGGACAAATTTACCACCATAAAGGAAATGGACAAGAAGCCGTCCCTTTGAATTGATCATTGGAGATGCAAATGATGGTGTCAAAACTAGAAGTGCAACTCAAACTGAATGCTTGTATAGTAGCTTCATGTTAGAAGAAGAACCAAAAAGGATTGAAGAAGCCTTGAATGATCCTGATTGGATAATTGTTATGCAAGAAGAGTTGAATCAGTTTGAAAGAAACAAGGAATGGAAGCTGGTGCCCACACCAAAGAACAAGTCTGTCATTGGTACAAAATGGGTGTTCAGAAATAAAATGGATGAATCTGGTACAGTGACAAGGAATAAATCAATATTAGTGACAAAGGGCTATTCACAAGAAAAAGGCATAGATTTTGATGAAACATTTGCACCAGTTACAAGGCTGGAAGCAATCAGAATCTTTCTAGCATATGTTGTTCATGCTAATTTCAAAGTATATCAGATGGATGTGAAAAGTGTTTTTCTCAATGGAGAATTAGAGGAAGAAGTGTATGTAGAATAACCTCCTAGTTTTATTGATCCTATTCATCCTAGATTTGTATACTATCTTCTCAAAGCACTCTATGGATTAAAACAAGCACCTAGAGCCTGGTATGACACACTATCTAAATTCTTGATTGAGAATCACTTCACAAGAGGTACTGTTGATAAAACTCTCTTTCTTAGAAATGTTAGTGGCTCTATGATTCTTGTTCAAATCTATGTAGATGACATTATTGTTGGTGCAACTAATGAAAATCTTTGTCAAAAGTTTGCTAAGTTGATGCAAAGTAAATATGAAAGGAGCATGATGGGAGAACTTACTTATTCTCTTGGTTTGAAAGTCAAACAAGCTAAAGATGGTATTTTCATAAATCAAATCAAATATATTTCTAATTTATTAAAGATATTTGATTTTAATGAATGTTCTTCTGCAAAAACTCTCATCGCCACTGCAACTAAACTTGAATTGAATACTAAGGAAGCTAAAGTGGACATTTCAAGTTATAGAGGCATGGTTGGTTCATTACTTTATTTAACTACAAGTAGGCCGTATATAATGTTTGCTACATGTCTTTGTGTTAGGTTTTAGGCTGATCCTAGAGAATCTCATTTGATTGCAATAAAAAGAATATTCAGATATCTCAAAAGAACATCAAATCTTGTAATTTGGTACCCTAGAGACTTTAGATTTGATCTAATTGGTTATTCAGATGCAGACTATACAGGTTACAGAATTGACAGAAAAAGTACCACAGACACCTGTCAATTTCTAGGAAATAAGCTTGTATCATAGTTTAGCAAGAAGCAAAATTCAGTGTCTACATCTACTGTAGAGGTTGAATACATTGCAGCTGGAAGTTGTTGTGCACAAATATTATAGATGAGGAATCAACAATTTGACTATGGGTTCAACATGAACAAGATTCCTATTTTTTGTGATAACATAAGTGCCATTACAATAACAGAAAATCATGTACAACATTCCAGAACCAAGCATATTGACATAAGGTATCACTTTATTAGGGAACATGTAATGAATGGTACTGTTGAATTACATTTTGTCCCTAGTGAAAGACAGCTTGTAGACATTTTTACCAAACCATTAGATGAATCTACTTTCAATAGATTGGTATGTGATTTCGGTATGCTTATCTATGTTTAATCCATTAAATGTCTAACAAGTTACTTATTTATGTTACTTTTTAGTTTTAGCCATTGACTATGTTAATCTGTTGATTCTTTCATAGTCAATTGATAAACATTTTACAAATCAATGGACATCTAAAGCTATCGACAGATAAATGTATCAATTGTTGATATATTTATTTATCGATGGATGTTTGCAGTTGTCGACAGATAAATATATTAATTGATGATATATTTATTTATCGATGGATAGTGGTACCTGTCGATGGAAAAGTTAGTTATCAATCGATGACCTGGAATTTTTAGAGTCCATGTCATCAATCAACTTGTACAATATCTAGCCATTGATTACTTATTTTATCAATTGACCAATACATATATACTTGTATGTATAATAGTCGATTGCCAAAATTGGTAATTTCTACCTTTCATTTTTCCACCAGCGGTCGATTAAGTTTTATTTTGATTAAGAAATTGATTGGGAATTCAGTAAATATAAATAGTGATTAAAATATATTTTAATTCTCACTTGCAATTTTTCTAACGTTTTCTCTAATCTTTTTCTCTCTCTCAATCTATGAACTCAATCTTCAGCTCTCTCCTGCTAAGAACCCTAATCTACTTATTGATTATTATTATTTTTTCATCAACACTAACAAATTTTCCTGTCAGTTTATTTATATATATATAAACACGATTATGGCATCATCAAAGAAAGTCTCGCAATCAGGATTATACTATGAACTCAACAACTTTGTCATTTGCACTATGGTGGAGGAAGCCCCAACAGAATTTTATCCACTAATGGAAATTCTAAGAAGTTCAAGAATATCAAAGGCCCTCTCAGAAGCACCAAAAATTATATGCAACTTAGTTGAAGAATTCTGGATAACTGCAGAGGTAATAGATGATTTCTCTTCAATTTCCTTTAATTGTAAAGGACAAAGGTATATTCTAACCACTGTAGTATTTGGTGAGTGTTTAAACATTACTGCAAATAATACTGAAAATGCATCCACAGACACGGACATTAGAACCATGCTTAGGGAAATCAATTACACTGCTCCTGATGCCAGTTTAGGTAGTATAGTTAGAAAGAATCTAAGAAAAGAATGGCCATACTTCTTTGATGCTATAATAAAGTGTTTCTCTGACAAAGTTAGTAATTTTGATGCAATAACTACAAGTATACAATAAGTAGGTTATAACATTTTGTATGATAGATATCACAACTCAGGAAGCCAATTACTAAATGAAATATTTGTCAATTTGGGAAATAAGATTAATAGGTCTAACCATATTTACTATGATAGATTTATCATAATTATTATTAACCATTTTGTCAAGGATATTGTGATTGACAAGATTACAAAGTCTTTGGATTGTTGGGTTCAAAACAAAAGGGTCTTCAAAGACTTGGTAAGGATCAATCTTCACAGTAATGTGGAATTGATCTATCCACCTTTTGTTCAGGTATTTCTCTCTACTTTTACTTCTTCTAATCCCCAACCTTCTATGGCTATGGAGGGTTTTAGTAATGACCTCAATCCTCCTACCCAAGCCACACAACATATTCTCAAATCCAAATCTAAGAAACCAACCTCAACAGATTCCCAAAAACCTATTGTTATAAAAATAAAGAAAAGAAAACCACCTGTTGTGGTAGATAGATTAGAGGAGGATGTAGGTGGTGAGGGAACTGATGAACATAACAGAACCCAGAAGGATAAGGAGAGTGAGGGTGTGCCCCAAACAAAGCCACTCCACAGTCTTTCAAAAGACTATGGATGTTAATAAGGAAATTACCACATCCCTATTGGCATCCTCCTAAAAGGATGCAAATATTAAAAAGAGCCCACAACTAGGGGCAGAACACCCAGATGGGGACACACAAGCCAAAACTCTAAAATCATATGAAAGGAAAAAGAAAAGAGTCACCTTTGCACATGGGGAAACACACACTGCAAAATCACAGGAAACTGTGATGGAGCCTTCTCAAAGTTAGTTTGATGCATCTCATATAAATGATGAGATGCAACTCCATTCTCTCTCAATTCCAATTTCTTCTATTCTTCTTTCCCCACCACATCAAATATATTTAGAAAATGTTCTCATAGATAATCAAACATTTTCAAATTCTCCTTCTTTGCTATTCAAGGAGAAGCCAACACTCTCTCATGAATCTTCTTCCCAGAAAATTCAGGATTCCATCTCACATGTCATTTCAAATGTCACTTCTCAAATAGTTACCTCAAATGTTTCTACTCCATCAATTGATGTTCCTTCATTAATTGATATTCAGCCATTGACTAATAAGCCATCAATCAATACTCAAGATCAATCGATGGGTATGCATCAATCGATGGATATCACAAACACTTCGTCTGATAATTTCTATACATCAATTAATACTCAATCAATTGATGTTGCACAAACAGTCTTAGGATTGAGTGAGTTGAGTGAGAGGCAGGATTGCTACCTGGCAAAAGGAGACAGAGTGAGTGAGATCATTCATATTTCTTCCAGGAATGAGAGTAAAACATATGAGGGCCTCACCTTAGAAGGAGATAAGGGGAGTCCTTAATGCAGAAGTAAGTGGGAGTGGAATTAATAAGGACAATGAAGATGTAGAGGTTGATGCTGGAGAATTGGATCCAAGTAACTTCATTCATCCTGATCCAAGATATCAGAATTTAGTTACTTCATCCAACAGAAATGTAGAACAAATTCTAGGACTTGAGCACACTGAGCAAAGGACTAAAAATCTGAATGAAAGAATTGTCAATACAAAAGACACATAATTGACAAAAGACACATGTTATATGGCACCTGAAGAGTTAGAAGATGATTCTGATGAAGAGCCATGGATGAGTACAATTGATGGTTCTTTAGAAGCTACTGAAACTGAGATTCTTTCTCAATACAGGAGAGCAATGGTGGAAGTAGAAATTGAAGATCCAATTCAAAGGAAAATTGCCAACTATATGAAGGAGTCATTAAATCTCCAAAAGATCATAGTGACAAGAGTAAAGAGAGAATTAGAAATTATCAAGGGATCTATCACCTCTAACAAGGATACATTGGAAAGAAGGCGGGATGAGAAGCTTCCATTGAACACTATGGCTCAAATAAAAGATAAGTTGCTCAAAGAATCCAAGAATTTTGCAGCCTTAGAAACAAAAGTGGGGTCTCTAGAAAAGAAGATGGATGACATCATTAAAGGCCAGACTCTACATACCTCCATTCTTCAAAAATTTCTTGACAGGATGCCACCACCTCCTCAAATTGATGATAACAAAAAAGGGGAGAATGATGCCAAGAAGAAGGATGATGATGGTATTGGTGATGGCAAAGGCAGTAGTGGTTCTAGTGTTGGTAAAACAAGTGGCATTGGTGGTATTACAACAGAGGGGGTTACTAAAAATGGGAGCAATAGGGATAGACAATCTTCAAAGTCAGCTGAGTCACCCAAATATGACTTAAAACAGAAAAAGAAATATTTGAAGAAGTTTGAAGATGAACTAGAAGGTAGAAGAATTTCTAGAGAAAGAGAAACTCAATCAATGATTGAAAGGGAAAGGAAAAGAATTGAAGATCTAAAGAAGAGCACTGAGTTGGTGACACAGGCAGCAGAAAAAGGAAACTTAGATGAGTTTATTGCTCCAACAAGAATGGTAAATGAAAATGCAAAGAAGGCTGCCAAAGAAAGCAATTCAAATGCAGAAGCCTTTCTAGTAATTGATCTTGAAGACATGAAGAGAAGAAAAAGGGTAAAGCCATAATGATTGAAGAAGAAAAGGAAAAGAGGAATCCAGTTGGCCAAAAGCTTCTTCAAGGAGCCATTTCCTCAGGAATTTCAGATGCTACAAGAAGAGAATAGGAGAATGAAGGCAAATGGAAATTCAATGGAACATGGAAGATCAATTAACAGAACAACCACTAAGGAAAAAGTGGAAAATAGTCATGGCTAAGAAGAAGACAAGTTCTACTTAAGAAAAAGTGGTTCAGGAAAACATCCAAGTAAAAGAAGAAGAAATCAAGGAGGAGTTAACAATTGAAGGATATGACATGAAAGGAGTTCCAGTGATAAGTGAAAGATGGTTGATAGGAGTAAGAACTCACCCTACAACTTTTAACCAAGATGAATCAATGAGGTTGGAATATGAGAATGGAGCAAAAATCACTTATTCAATGAAGGTGATAATGAAGCAAAGCTACAATGTCCTAAAGACCATTCTACCTCAACTCAACAGAAGGTACAAACTCAATACAACAATTGCTCAGGAAATTCAACATCAAATTTCAAAGGTAAGGAGAGCAAAGGCTGAAGCTGAACTAGATTCACCTCTTAAGCTATGGAAGTCTCAAGTCAAGAAGGTGGTGTTGGAGCCAAAATATGCCATGATTTTTATAAATGTGTAGGGCAACACAAAGTTCTTTGATATTTGTAAATATCTGGAAAAAATCACAGATGAAGAAATTCACTACCTAATGAGGCAACTTGGAGACATTGATGAAGATGAAGCAAATACTGAGGAGTTCCTTTATGTGACAACTAAAGGAAAATGTTGAGAAGAGAAAGAAAAAGAAGTGATTGGATTATGAAGATCATGAAGACATTGGAGCTGTTTGCAGAAATTATTCATCAACTGGTACTTCCAAATTTAAAGTGCTATTTAAATTTCTTGATTCTATCTGAATGAAAATAATTAAGGGTTTTGTTATCATCAAGTAGATTTATGCCTGATCATGTCACACACACAAATAAGGGGAGATTGTTAGGAATATACATGTAATTTGATGATAACTTTAATCTTAGAATCATAGAAATTTTAATTGATGTAACTGATCAATTGATATGAAAATTATAAATATCAATTGATCAGAAAACCATTTATCAGTTGAAATATTTATGTGAATCAACTGATAATTTGGATGGTAGCATAGGTGTACTTAGTCTATTTCAGTCGATAAGGTGTAATTTAATTGATATTATCCTCATCAATTGATGTTAGAATCGATTGATATAGGTCATCAACTGATGTGTAACTTAGAATTCTAATTGTAATTATTTGAAGACATGAAATTATACAAGTGAAAGATGATCAATTGATATCACTACGCCATAAACGGCCTAATGCAATACTTTTAGAATGCAACACTCATTTTCCGTTACATTAGCCTACTTTTTTTGAGCAACTGCAATACTACAAACAAAGCGTTGCATTATATTAGAAAGTTGTGTTGCAGTTCAATTGTAGTGTTGCACCTTGCAACACTAGGGGAAAAAGCGTTGCATTTGGTAAACAATTAGGACAAAAAATGATGGTGTGGCATGTGGGACCCACGTGTGGGACCCACATTTGCTGACGTGTCATTGCTTACGTGGCAGGTGGACCCACACATGCTGCGTGTCATGTATGGGGCCCACGTGTGGGGGCCACATTTTGCTGGCGTGGCACTGCTAACGTGGCAGGTGGACCTACATGTGCTGATGTGTCCTGTGTGGGACCCACATTTTGCTGACGTGGCACTGCTGATGTGGCACTAAAACGTTGCATTTGGTCCTTCAGTGTTGCATTTGCACTTGGTGTTGCATTTGAGTTTTTGTGGGACCCACATTTTGCTGACGTGGCAATGATGACTTCAGCATGTGGGACCCACTTCTGCTGACGTGTTATGTGTGGGACCCACGTGTGGGGCCCATATTTTGCTGACGTGGCACTGCTGACGTGGCAGGGGGCCACATGTGCTGCCGTGTCATGTGTGGGGCCCACGTGTGGGACCCACATTTTGCTGACGTGGCACTGCTGATGTGGCAAGAAAGCGTTGCATTTGGTCCTTCAGTGTTTCATTTGCAGTTGGTGTTGCATTTGAGTTAGTAGTAGAAGTCAAATTAATAGTTGACTACAAAATGTACCATCTAAAATATTTTTTTATTTTTTAAAATTTTGGGAATATCACTATATTAGATATATATTAACATCCGTACGGTTGGATCGTCGATAAGTATTTCTATTGGTCCCTGATATTGTAGAAGGGGGGTTAAATACAATATCTAAAATAATTCACGAATTTGGATTAAGAATAAAAAGTTAATTATAATCCTGAAATATTAATAGGTGAAATACTGTTCAAGTAGAATATTTAATTTTAACTTGAAAAGTATTACAGAATTAATATAGTGAATAGTGTTTATATCTGATAAATTGTCTAGAGTGATTTTGACATGACTTGTTCGGGTTTAACAATTTATATTCCAAACTAAGCACAGAAATTTGTGAATATTACAATGCGTACAAATCTCTGAATTTGAATGTTTGAACGATAACTGAAAAATGAAGACAATCACCTCATATTTATAGAGGTGGAAAGCCAGCATGACTCATCCCAGTATGACCTTTTTCTATTAAAATTAACCCTTGTATGACTCATAAAAAGGCTGAGCAAGACTTATAATGGTCGGTATGACTCATATCAAATGGCTCGGTATGACTCATTGCAAGAATTCAGTATGACTCATTCCACTTGTGCTCGGTATGACTCATTCCACTTGTGCTCGGTATGACTCATTCTAATTGGTTCGGTATGACTCATTGTGAGTCATATGAATCAATTCTTTTATAGTAAATCAATTTTACTTAATTTAATTAAATAATTTATGAATTAAAATAAATTCAGACTTGAATTAATTTTAATTACATAAATTAAATAATTAACTTAATTTTAGAATTAAAATACTAATAGGACTTTTGTTCAACTCTGTAGTCCGTTTCAGTCTTTTGTCATGAAACCACTTCAGCTTGATGTTGAATATTTATTAATTGTAGTTGACACACAAATGTACTGTCTGGTTCATCTGTGTCATACTTTAATAAATATTCTTCATGTCTTTTAACATTTAGAATTAGTGGCCTTCTGTCTTCGCTTAGCTTTTCTGTCTTCTTTTTCTGTTCTTCTTTTTCTGGAATCTTCGTGTAGTAATCACTTAAAATCTTCTGAATCTTCTGAATTCTTTTGAAATTACTACTTGATTATTTTCCACTGACGCTTGAACATATTAATGAACTTCTTCAGTGTTGAGTAGTAGGATCAACTGAGTACTTCTGATTCTGTTGATTCTCTGTGACTAGTTGACTGTCTTCGTCTTGATTCCTGTTTGATATTTATTATTTACCACTGTTTCTAGATTGATTTGAGTTGTCAACTAATTATTACAAATAGGCCTTAGTAATATGCCTTTCAATCTCCCCCTATTTGTTGTTAAACATTTAACATACAAATTCCTAGAGGATAACTCAACTAACAACTAAGAAAGTAAATATGACATGTAAGAGCTTGTAAATAATAAATGAAAGTTCTGGTTTTATATTTAACAATTTTCCAGATTCATACATAAAAGATAAGTACAGATAGTTGTTCCTCTAGTACTGAACAAATATAACATAGTTTATATCTTGACCTATCTAAGACTTTAGTCTTCAGTGGTATCCAATTCACCTTCTTCTGTTAGGAATATATTCATTTGATGATGTACAAAATACTAGAACAGGGTCTAGATTAGTTTATCTGTAATAAGTCTTTCTAGTCTCTGAAATATATAATCAGAGTCTAGATAGTCAACATTCATGTTAATTGTACTTAGAAGAATTTCTGTAGAAAGTGAAACCAGAGTCTACATGAAGATCAGAGTCTGGAAGGTGATCAGAGTCTATAGACTATCAGAGTCTGTGAACTATCAGAGTCTACATCTAATCAGAGTCTGGAGATCATCAGAGTCTGAAGATTTCAGAGTCTATACAGAAGATCAGAGGAATGGAAAGTCTTCGAAGGTCAAGATAATTAAATTGCAGATATGCTATGGGAAAGAAAGAGAATTCTACAAGGAAACTGTCAACTAATAATTAGGAATTATATTCCTATTATAATTTATCTTTCTGTTATTAGTTGATAGGAAGCTCTCTATATAAACTCTATGTAACCTAATTGTAAAGGCGTTGAAAAATAATTGTCTTAGTAATATTTTTGTGAGAGCATAGAGATAGAGAGAGTTGCTGTGATAAACACAGAGAAGCTGCTAGGGTTTGTGTACATCCTAGGAGAGTTTTGTATTCACAAATTAATAATACAAAACAGTACTTATTCATATCTTCGTGTTTGAGTTTGTTATTAATTTGATTTTAAATCGGGCAGAAAAGACACACAAGTATTCAACCCCCCCTTCTACTTGTACAACTGGGAAAACAATTGGTATCAAAGCCTAACGTATAAAATCGATCAAAGATGTCTGGAAACAAAGATGGCAATTCTAAGATTCCTATGCTTAAAAGAAATGAGTTCACCCACTGGAAGGTTAAGATGCTGCACCATCTGGAAGCAACAGACCCTGACTACCTTGAAAGAATTCATGAAGGACCCTATGTGCCCTTAAAGCTTGTGCCTCAAATCAATGAAGAAGGTAAAGTAACTGAAGAACACTTCATTGGAAAACCCAAGGCGGAATGGACAAGAGAGGAGAAGGAGAATGTCCTTAAGGAGGCAAAAGTCAAAAACATTCTCTTTAACAGTTTGGATTCTGTTCTTACAAACTGTGTTATATCATGCACCACTGCTAAGGAGATGTGGACAAAACTTGAAGTGCACTGTCAAGGGACTAAAGACGTCAAGAAGAATGCAAGGACTTTGCTAATTCAGGAGTATGGATATTTTGAGGCTAAATCTGGAGAATCTATCACTGAGATGTATGATAGGTTTACAAAACTTCTGAATGAGATGGCTATGCTTGGTAAGGTTTATGATTCTGAAGATACAAACACCAAGTTTCTAATAGCACTTCCTGAAGAGTGGGACAATAAAACAACAGCCATAAGGGAAGCTAGAGATTTGGATGAACTATCTCTAGAAGAATTGTATGGCAGACTCAAGACATATGATTTGGAGATGCAACAGAGGAAGAATAAGAAGTCTGTGAAGACAAAATCTGTGGCACTCTTACTGGAGTCTGAGAAGGAACAACAGGAACAACCCACAGAAGCCAGAATCAAGGATTCAAGGAAGAAGGGTAAAGCTGTTGTGGAGTCAGAGTCTACTGATACAGACTCTGATTCTGATGAAGAGATCGACCTAAGTCAAATGATGGCTATGTTTTCAAAAAATTTCAAAAGAATGAAATTTAACAAACGAACTGGAAAATTTAGCAAGAGGCCATCATTTAAGAAGGAAGATGAGAAGGTTGAGAAGAGCAAGAGTACTATAATCAAATTTGACAAAGCAAAGGTCAAATGTTTCAACTGTGGAATATTGGGGCACTTTGTCAGTGAATGCAGAAAGTCAAAAAGTCAAGGAAAAGGAGAAGCACTTCTATCAACAGGAAAGGATTGGGCAGATTCAAGCTTAGAGGATGAAATTGATTATGAAAATCTAGCACTGATGGCATCCTCCTCAAGAAAATCACAATCTCCCAAAGAACCCTCATCTCCTAAAACTTAGGTATCAATCTTTACTCCTGAATCATTAATTAATTTAGACTCTGATGGTATAGAAACCGTGCAAAGTGAGGTCAATAAAATAATGACAACATGTAGGTCTCTCACTAGTGAAAGTGAAAGGTTGAGAGAGGAAAATTTGACCTTGACTAAAAGGAATGATCATTTAGAGTCTGAGTTAATATTAATGGAACAATACAAAAAGGATTCTGAGAAACATAGTCATAACTACACTGAAATGTTGAAGGCCTATGACTATATTAAGAAAGAACTAGAAGAAGAAAGACTCAAATTTAGAGTCTGGACAGACTCTGGTAGAAAAGTTCAAGAAATTCTCAATAATCAAAATGTGTGTCAAACTGCTGGTCTAGGCTATGACAAGAGTCAAGACAAAAGACCTATTATTGAGAATGATAACAGTGAAGAAGCTAGCCAAGTTAATAAGACTAAAGACAAAAGTACATTTGTACCTGTTAAGTTTGTGACACCTAAAGAAAAATCTGAAACCACAAACTCATCTGTCATTAGTCTCCCTGTTGTTAACAAAAAGACAGATGAAACAGGAGCAAATAACTCTAAGAAAAGTATTAATATAGGGTACTTGTCTAAGTCGAAATTAAAAGAAAGGCTAGAGAACTTATCAGAGTCTACCAAAACTAGGAGAAATAGGAATGGTAAGGAAGGAATTAATAAGGGAAACAATTACCAAAAGGATCCTAATGCTCCTAGAAAGAAGTGTTATAGATGTGGCAACCACAACCATTTAGCTATAGATTGTAAAGCAAAAATTCAGAAGAAATCAGAGTCTAATCCTTCACAGACTCTGAAAAGTCACTACATACCACAGAAACCATGTTATCACTGTGGTAGCATATTTCATTCTATCTATGTGTGTAAGGACTATCATGATTTGTATTACAATTTTTTTGAGCTAAAATCTTCTATTGATAAAAGTTGGTATGACACTGTCAAGACTCCACCAGAATCCACTACAAAAAAAGTAGTTTTATGCGACGAGTTTAAACGGCGGTCTGGGCTGATCCGTCGTATACATTATTTTATACGACGAAAATATATTTTACCGTCGTATATATTAAACATATATACGACGGTCACTTGTATTCGTCGTATATATTATTTTATATGACGAAAATATATTTTACCGTCGTATAAAAAGTATACCCGCCAATATTTTCCCCAATTTATTTTTCTAATACGACAGTGTTTTAATTTACGGTCGTATACATTAAAATACAGACCGTCGTATATAGTTTTATTCTTTAGTGTTAAAATGTTTCCCCAAAAATTTTATTTTCCCGGTCTCTCAACTTTTATTTACCTAAACACTTGTACACTTTATTTCACATTCATCTCATCATTTAGGGCTAGCCGCTGCATCTCATCATCTCTCTGGTCGTCTATTAACAGGTTATGCTTGAATCTTTATCATCTCGTCATTTAGGGTCAATTGAATTTAGGGCTGTCAATTGAATCTTGTGTTATGCTTGTTGTCTCTCTGAATCTTGTTGTTTTATGTTTGCTCTGAATCTTGTTGTTTTATGTTTGCTCTGAATCTTGTGTTTGATTTATCAAACATAATCATATATATATGTATGTATATATACCATTGTGTCTGTGTGTGTCTCGTATGAAAGGTGATGCTCGTTTTCATTTATTTGGTTCAAGTCAGTGAAAACTCACTAATCTAAATTCCGATTTTTGCCTATGGTCTGCTTCAGTGCCAATTCAGATTTTTACAGACTCAAAACAATACAAAGCCTTTGGTAATAAGCACTGGTATTACAAGTTTAGTGCATCTTCTAATTTGCTGGCTTTCCGCTATGGCTTTGGATCCAGAGGCGCTCCCATTTCCAGTGGTATTTCGTACTGGGTTAATGTACTAATTTTGGGAATGTACATCAAGTTTTCACCAACATGTGAGAAAACATGGACAGGATGCTCTCTGGAGGGTGTTAAAAAACTTTCGGGCTTTGTTTCCTTAGGCATTCCCTCGTCTCTTATGGTCTGGTGAGTTTGCATCTACTTAAACTCTCGATATCATTTATAAATATTTGAGCTATATCCTTAATCATTGATGATTTTATATTTGGCATAATGAAGTTTAGAGTTTTGGTCATATGAGTTTCTAGTTCTCATGTCTGGGCTTCTTCCTAATCCAAAGCTAGAGACATCGATGATGTTAATTTGGTACGTATTTTTCATGGGTTCAGTACCTCTTCACGTGCACATTACGTTGAAATTTTTCTTAGCTAGTTTCAGCCTGAACACATGTTCAGTGTTCTTCAGAATCCCATATGGTTTTGGCAGTGCAGTAAGGTACGCAAGTGACTAAACAATGTATAAATTTTGTTGTATTATACTAGTAGAGCATGTATTTCAGAAAATGTACTGATTAATTTTGTTTCTCTCCGTGGTTGAAAAGCACGAGAGTTTCAAATGAACTGGGTGCAGGGAATCCCCAGGCAGCAAAGCTTGCGGTACAGGTGGTTCTGTTCATGGCCATTGCAGAGGGCATATTGGTTGCCTCTGCTTTAGTCGCTGTTCGAGGCGTATGGGGCTATATCTACACAAATGAAGTTGAAGTTGTTAGTTATATAGCTTCAGTGCTTCCTGTGCTTGCCATATCCAATTTCATGGATGGATTACAAGGTGTACTATCAGGTTAGAGCTATTTCTAAGTCTTTAAACTAAATTCTTGCTCAAACCATGGCAGAATTATTTTGGATGTTTTTTCGCCTTGCCAATAGTATTCTCCTCTATGAGATGGGGTTTAGCTGCTGGCAGAAAAACCATGGTTTGTTTGTCCATTTATCTCTTTCGAAGTTTCTTTTAATATTGAGTAATACATGTATCACAGATGTTAGTTGAACATCACAGTGTTTTCGTATATTACAGGTTGCAACTGCTATATTATTATTTGTTTTAGCTGGTCCAGTTAAAGCCTTAACTTATCTGGTTAGCACTTTTTTCACTCCTGCAATCTCATAAAGTAGAAAATCACATTTTCTTTTTACTAGCTTTTATCAGGAAAAGATTGTGATTTGCTCTGTTTGGTGTTCCTCTTGATTACATTGAGACGAAGGCATCTGGTACAGGTTTCACAAATATTTGTAATGGCTTGGTCCTTTAAAATCTTACCATCAGTTTGTTAGATTTACTATGTAGGGAAACTGTTAATTTACCTTGTTGGTTAATGGCTCTTCAAAGTGTCGTCTTTCTACTTCCAGGATTAGTCGTATCTCATGGCTCATATGATGTATTACACTGCCAGCTGCTTTACTTAAATATGCGACTTTTATTTTACAGATTGATGCTTACTTCTGTTGTGCAGCAGTGTTTGTCTTAATTTATACCAGTTCCTTATAGCAGATCCCAACTTTGTTATACTTGAATCTGGAAGATTGTGATGGGAGAAATATCATATACAAAGTCATATCCTAGTTTGCAGACAACCAGTCAGAAGGCTACTTAAGAGGCTACTGGAGATAAAAGTTAATGATGGAAGTTGGAACTGAGGTGATCTGACACTGTGCATTCAGAGCTTCTATATATATTTTGGACGATCCGAGGCTTGAATTAGTCGTTTTTTTATATTTCAGTTAAGTATGCCCGTGAACAAAGCTTGAATTGATCATCTTAAATGTAATTTGAGCCTTCTAAAGTACTAAATGTATTGGTCATCTTTAAATGTAGTACGGGTTCTCTACTCGTAAACTTAATTAAGATATTAGTTTTTATATTTTGGTTGGGCATGATCAATATAATATAAGTTATGGTTATTAGTAGAAGTTCAATACCAATATTTTAAGTTATGGTTAATTAGTACAAGTTTAATATCAATAATTAGATTTTAAAAAAAATCTATATAACCGTGGACAATGCATGTTCTATATTCTATTTATATGCAACGGAAAAGGGCTGTAGTAAATAATCTGTTGCATACCTTATATACGACAGATTAATCCAAATTGTGGCATAAAGTATATACGACGACCATTTCCTTCATATATACTATATACTACGGGATTTTATCCGACGCAATATTTTCCGTCGCAAGGCCGTCATATATAACATATATGACGAGTTTTTCTCTATATACGACCCTATTTAACCGCCGTATAAACCCTCAAATTTAGTAGTGGTCTAAGGCAACAAAAGAGACAGGTAAATCAAAGGTGAAAATTGTTAAGCCTGTTTCTCCTAAAGTTAGTAGAAAAGGATCCAAAACTGTTTGGGTCCTCAAAACATCTAACTAGTTGCTTTATGTATGCAGGGAACCAGGGTAAAGAATGTAATCCTAATCCTGGACAGTGGATGCTCAAGACACATGACTGGAAAAAAATCCCTGCTTACAGACTTTGTGGAAATGGCTGGCCCAGAAGTATCCTTTGGAGATGGCAACAAAGGACAAACACTGGGATATGGCAAGATTGTACTTGGGAATGTCATCATTGAACAAGTAGCTCTAGTTGATGGCTTAAGGCATAATTTGATAAGCATAAGTCAACTTGGAGATAAAGGTTACCATACTTGCTTTGACAACAAAGAGTGTCTTGTGTCTCACAAAGAAACAGGCATTGTGGTTTTCAAAGGACACAGACATGGTAACATTTATGAAGCCAGCTTGGAGGATTGCATACACAGTGAAATCACATGTTTATATAGCAAGGCCTCAACAGAAGAAAGCTGGAAATGGCACAAGAAACTGTCACACATCAACTTCAAAACACTCAACAAGTTGGTTAAACAGAATCTTGTAAGAGGATTACCACAGGTTGATTTTGTGCAAGATGGACTTTGTGAAGCATGTCAACTTGGGAAGCAAAGAAAATCATCCTTCAAGAGCAAGACAATTAACACCATTTCTGAACCCTTTTATTTATTGCATCTTGATTTATTTGGTCCAGTAAATGTTATGTCAATTAATAAAAAGAAATATACTCTTGTTATTGTAGATGATTTTACAAGATTCACATGGGTTTTCTTTCTACATTCAAAGGATGAAGCTCCACAACACATAATAGACCATATCACTTTTCTGGAAAGGAAATCAACAAAAACAGTTAAAATTCTAAGGAGTGACAATGGTACTGAATTCAAGAATTCAATCATGGAGGACTACTGTGCATCAAAGGGAATTACTCAACAATTTTCTGCACCAGGAACTCCTCAACAAAATGGAGTTGTGGAGAGAAAGAATAGAACACTCATAGAAGCTGCCAGAACAATGCTGGCAGAATCTAAGCTACCAGTCTATTTTTGGGCAGAGGCAGTCAATACAGCATGTTTCACTCAAAACTGCACCTTAATAAACATGCATGGAAAAACTCCCTATGAAATGATAAAGAACAAGAAGCCAAGTGTGAAACACTTTCACATATTTGGATGCAAGTGTTATGTACTGAAAGTACATCCTGAAAATCTAAGCAAATTTGAAGCCAAGGCAGATGAGTCAATTTTTCTTGGATATGCATCAAACACAAAAGCATTCAGAGTGTTTAATTTCAGAACCAAAATTGTTATGGAATCTATTCATGTTGCATTTGATGATAAAAAGTTTACAGGATTGCGGGATGAGTCAGAGTCTACTACACTGGAATTTGAAAATCTAAAAAGTTCTGAGATAAATGAAGAAGAAGAGGATGAAGACCCTCAAACAACTCCTAAACCAACACAGGAATCTGCACACTCTGAGGGGGAGTCAGAAAATTCAACTCCAAATAATTCAGAGTCAAACAGGTCAGGATCTACCCAGACAGAGTCTAGACAGACAGAGTCTAACTCATCAGGGTCTGGATCAAGCAACTCTGAAACCTTGTCAGAGTCAAGCAATTTAGGGGGAGCCTCTTCATTTGAATTTCACTCAAATACAGAAGATGCAAATGACTTAGGGGGAGCTTCAAGTTCAAGAACCAATCTTCCACCAGCTAGAAAATGGACAAGGGATCACACTCCTGACTTAATAATTGGTGACCCTGAGAGTGGTGTACAAACAAGAACAGCCACTCAAAATGAATGTCTTTATAGCTGTTTTCTCTCAAATAATGAACCCAAGAAAATTGAGGAAGCCTTGCAAGACCCTGATTGGATTATTGCAATGCAAGAAGAATTGAATGAATTTGAGAGAAATAAAGTGTGGAAACTAGTACCAAGACCTAGAAATAGATCTGTTGTTGGTGCAAAATGGGTTTACAGAAACAAACTTGATGAGAATGGAACTTTAGTAAGAAACAAAGCAAGGCTAGTTGCAAAAGGATACTCACAGGAGGAAGGAATTGACTATGATGAAACTTTTGCACCAGTAGCAAGATTGGAAGCTATCAGAATGTTTCTTGCCTTTGCAGCTCATTCAAAATTCAAGGTGTATCAGATGGATTTGAAAAGTGCCTTCTTAAATGGAGAATTGGAAGAAGAAGTCTATGTGGAGCAACCACCAGGATTTGTTGATCCAAAGTTTCCTGATCATGTTTACAGGTTAGACAAGGCACTATATGGATTGAAGCAAGCACCTAGAGCATGGTATGAAACTCTTTCAAAATTTCTTCTGGAAAATGAATTCACAAGAGGTACCATTGACAAAACTCTCTTTATTAGAAAATGTAAAGGTGATATTTTGCTTGTCCAAATTTATGTTGATGATATTATATTTGGATCTACTAATGATAAACTCTGTGAAAAGTTTAGTCAACTAATGCAGTCAAATTATGAAATGAGCATGATGGGAGAATTAAACTTCTTTTTGGGGCTTCAAATCAAACAGAATGATGATGGAATTTTCATCAATCAAACAAAGTATGTAAGAGAACTGTTGAAGAAGTTTGATATGCAAGACTCTGCAACTGCTAAAACTCCCATGTCAACTGCCACTAAGCTAGACTCTGACCCAAAGGGTAAGAAAGTTAACAACACTAGCTACAGAGGTATGATTGGCTCATTGTTATATTTAACTGCTAGTAGACCAGATATAATGTTTGCAACTTGTCTGTGTGCTAGATTTCAAGCTGACCCTAGAGAATCACATTTAATAGCTGTGAAAAGAATTTTTAGATATCTCAAGGGGGCACAAACTCTTGGGCTTTGGTATCCTAGAGAGTCAGATTTTTCACTAATTGGTTATTCAGATTTTGACTATGCAGGATGCAAAGTAGACATGAAAAGCACAACAGGACAATGCCAGTTTCTTGGCAATAGATTAATTTCTTGGTTTAGCAAGAAACAACAAACAGTATCCACCTCAACAGCTGAGGTTGAATACATTGCAGCTGGAAGTTGCTGTGCTCAAATTCTGTGGATGAGAAATCAATTACTTGATTATGGACTAACATTATCAAATATTCCTATGTATTGTGATAATACTAGTGCTATTAAAATTGCAGAGAATCCAGTCCAACACTCCAGAACAAAGCACATTGATGTCAGGTATCACTTCATTAGAGAACATGTTGAAAATGGCACTGTGACACTTCACTATGTTCCAACTGACAGACAGATTGCAGACATTTTGACAAAACCACTTGATGAATCTACCTTTCTTAGACTGGTAGGTGAATTAGGTATGTTAAATATGTAAGTGATCAAAATTACAAGAAGCAAGGTATGTACTTTAATTATAGTCCCTGTCTTAACACACTATGATTAATTAAAATTGCAAAATTTTGTTTGGTACTTTACCTTGACAGAGTCTAGTTCTTAGACTCTGACGAGTCTGTAGACTCTGAGAGCCTGTAGACTCGGAGAGTCTGTAGACTCTGAAAAAAATATCGCCTAGACTCTGAATCGGTCAATATTCGCGCCTGCAGACTCTGATTGCTTTTAAACGGTTCAATTGACTTGAAATAGGCGGTAACAGTTATCTTTTGACTGGAGATAGACTGTAGACTCGTGTGTATTGTATGCAATTCAAACAAAATAGAAAATTTTTCATACAATTTACTCACTTGTTTATTGCAATTATTTTCTAAGGCAAAAATATTCACAGAGCTTTTTGCGAACCCTAGTTAATTTCTTCAAGTTTTTCCATCACTTTCAACATCAACAACTTCAATGGCTGCCATTTCTACTGTCCTGAGGGGACCCAAGGCGATTGCTTTCACTTTTGGGGACTTTGATTTCATGACTACAAATCATGTTGCTGCTCTTGGAGATAAGAAAGGAGTAGATGCTGACTACTTCCCAATGATGGATTTCATGGAGCACTCTGAGCTCAGTTACATTCTCAAGGCTTCACCAGTAATTCACATGGATGCTGTGTCAAAGGCTTGGAGTTCTGCACAGGTTGTTGATCCTTCTTAGGATCAACTAGGTAAAATCATGTTTACCTTTGGCTCCACTACATTTGATGTAACTGCCGATGTACTTAATGCTGTGTTTAAATTGCCTGTGAAAACACCTTTTGATGACACTGTTTCTGATTCTGATATTAAAAACATGTTTAAATCACTAGGTTATTCTGCTAGTTTAGAGAACATGAGTAAGTTAACTTGGCCCTATTTGCGGAAGGAATGGTCCTTCTTTTTTGATCAAATTGCTAAGTGCTTTACTGGTAAATGTAGTGGTTTTGATGCTATTACTGCTATAACTTATCAAATTGGTCACAGTCTCCTGTTTGACAAAGTGATCAACATTGGTGATATGTTGCTCACTCAAATGGGAGCAAAATTAAATAATGTGCAGGAGGGGAGGAAGAAAGTCTACTATCATAGATTTCTTATGATTCTCCTCAACCATTTCATTCCTGATATGTCAACCAAGTTGGCAGATGATTGCTGTGTGCAGGCATACAAACAGCAAAGGAGGATATTCTCTGACATCAAGAGAATTGATGACAAAAAGAAGAGCCTACCTGCCATGCACTATCCACAGGTAATGCAGGTAAAACTCTCATCCTACAAACCTTCTATCTACAATGCTTCATTTTTTGGTGGTGAAATGGTGCAGAAACAAGTAATGGAGAGTCCCCCTGCACCTACCCAAGTCACCCAATCCTCTTCAATTATACAATCTTCCACACCACAATCCAAAAAGAAACCAACCTCTGGTGTCTCTCAACAGGCACCAGTTGTAAAGAAAAGAAAATTGATTCAATCTAGGCTTATAGATGAGCACAGTGATGAGGAGCTCAATCCACTAGAGAAACAAGTTGTTGAAGGACTTTCTTTGCTAAAGGAAGGTCATGATACACTTGATTCTAACCTTCAAGCCAAGTCTGTAGACTCTTAAAAGGCTACAGACTCTGAAAAACCTAGGGAAGCACCTCAGGATTCTCATATTGAGTCTCCTGAGAAATATTTTGCTAAGAAGTACAGGAGGTTAAGGAAGGCTTATTCTGCGCACACACATAAGCCTGTTATTATTACTAACCCTGTTTTGCAGGAAACAAATGCTCCCAAGGCTCCTGCAGAGCCAGACTCTGAAATTAAGAAAACACCTGAACTAGAGTCTAATGTTGAGTCAGAGTCTAGACTGCCTTTAGACTCTGATCATGACACATTTTGGGAAGGAATGCCATTGGATGCAGCCTCATGCCTAATTGATGAGATCATTACTCCAAGTGATGAGGCACTGATATTCTTATATCCTTTGGTAGAATCAGTTGAAGATCTAGAGCAATATCAGACTAAATCTCAAGTCTTGGATTTTCTTTCAACCTGTGAAGCCCTGAGGAAGAGAATGGAACAGGAGCTACAAATGTCTGCACAGGATGTGGTCAAAAATTTGTACATCTACCTATTCAACTCTTCATTCCAAGAACAAGCAGCTGGGCTCATAGAAGGCAGAACTAATGAAGTTCTCAAAGCACTAGGTGTGCCAGACTCTGAACAACAAATTACAAAGAAGCCTAAAAAGCTTAAGGTCCACAAAAGGAGAGCATCAGAGTCTGTTGCTGAGTTGGAAACTGAGATTGAGCAACCAGTTTTTAACTATGAAGCAATTTGGGATAATGGAGTTACCTACAGGACAGCCATTCAATGGATCTCTCAAATTCAACCTCTGTCAAGACAGGTGGCTGACTATCTTGTCCATAATATAGGTACAATTGCCAACAAATACATCTATCCAACCTACAAAAGTAGACTGGATCAATTCAAGGGCACTTATTTTCAAAACGTAAGAAGGGAACTGCAGGACCTCTTCAATCTCACAGATGCCCAGGCAATCAATGCAATCCATCTCAGGGCCTTTCATCACAAGTTGGATGCATTTATTCTTGAAGAACAACAGGAGGTAGCAGGTAGTACAAGGCAGTTGGAGGATGGGACTAGTGCACCAGTGGTGACTAGTGATAAAGATGCTCAGTCTGCCTCACCTACACAAGAACCACCTAGTCAGAGGTTGGGTGATAGTGGGGCAGGGGAGTATGCTGTTGAGCCCTCCTTGACAACTCACCAAAGAGCTGATGAGAACCCTAGTGATATGGGAGGACAGACTCTGATGGATGCTCATGCAGAAATTTCCCAATCTATTCTATCAGAGTCTATCCACCTTGAGGGGGAGTCTCATGCACAAACAGTCAAAGATGGTAACACTCAGACTCTGGCTTCTAATGAAGTCATACTGAAGCAGTCAGAGTCTAGAGTAGACCCTGAGACTGGAATACTGGAGCCAACAAACTCTGAAAAGAGAGAAGATGCTTGTAAGGGTTCAGAATCTGTTGATGCTCACCCCTTGGTGGAAACCCCTAGCCTTCAAACATTTGAAGGGGTTCCCCTCCATCAAGGTGGTTCAGGTATTGAAGCACCATTTTTATCTCTCAACCCCTCTTCTGTAGGTTTATTGAGTGTACCCTCCAAATTGAGTGAAAAAATTTCTGAGAGGCTGGCACTGGACCAGGCAAAAGGAGAGGTAGAAAAGGCTGTAGAGAGCCTGAGTGAGATTGAGAAAGTGGGTGTCCAACCCCACTGTGAGCATGAGAGAATAGGGTATCCTGAACCTAGCTTTACTTATTGGGATCAAGATTTTCCAAAGAGTTGGTCCAATGAGTTGGAGCAGGGGATGGATGACAATTCTCTATGTCTGATTGTGCAGATTGGCAAACAGGAGGAGGCTCTTGCTGCTCAGAAATCATTTACACAGAGACCCCAACTTCACCTGGTGGATTCTCTAGCAAGGAGAGCAGATAGAGTCATGGAGGCTTTGGTGGATAACCCTGTCATTTTCACTGAGGCTGCAACATTGAAGTCAGAAGAACCTCTTTTAATAATGCCTATCAGGGCTAGACTTCCAGAGTCTACAGTCTCTGATCACTCTCAGGAGGAGTCAGGGTCTATAGTCCCGTTTGCAGTTTCGGAGTCTACACCACCACCAGAGTCTACTCCTCCATTCACAAAGCTAGAGCCTGTTGTTGAGGAATGCACTTCTGCAGAAGATGATCATGATATTCCTTCTTTTATCTATTTTGATCATGTATTTCCTCAGTCTTGGGAGTCTGCACAGCAACGAGGCATCAATGATAAAGATTCTTTTGAGTGTATTTTGGATATTCATCTTTCTGAGAGACTTAAGGCTTTTCAGAAAAAATCTTTTCAACAGGAACATTGGTTACTATCCTGGTGAAGAAGATCAAGTCTTAGATGGAGCTGTTAAAGCTAAGCTGCCTGATGTTGCTGCTCAATTATCCAGTGTGGTCCAGGACATTTCTCATATTAAAACAAAGCTCACTGGTGTTGATAATACAACTTCTCTGCTCAATACAAGATTTGACAGCATTCACTCCCTTCAATTATCCAAAGAGGTCGCTTTTAAAGATGCTCTAGCTGCTATCACTACCACTCAAGCCTATCTTCACACTACAGTTTCTGCTTTGACCACTAAGGTTGATTCAGTTATTGCAGCCCAGGCAAATATCTCCACAGTTCTTGAGCAGATCCTTTTGGCTGTCACCAGTAATGATGATGTCAAAAAGGGGGAGAAGGAGAAGCAAGGTGAATCCTCCAGGAGACATAAGGATGAGGGATGCAAGGATCAATCAAGGGGAGTTAAAAGGAGGAGAGATGGTGATGATGGAGATAGTTCTCATGGTCCTAAGGGTCCTGATGGTGTGCAACAAAAACAATCTGGAGTAGCAAGAACTCAAACACACCAGTCAGGGACTGGACATGGGAAATCAGGGTCTAAATCAGACTCTGATAGGCAAAGGAAGAAATCAGACTCTGATGAAACTCAAGAACCTTCTTACTGGAAATGCAGTCAATCAAATCTGCAACTTAGAGCTAAAAACAAGACAGGACTTGGAGGATTTGAAGAATCAGATATTGACAGAACATCTACCTTAACCAGGGATCCTCAATCCTTGACAGATAGGCAGTTTGAGAAGATTACCCAGAAGCATTTAAACAAAGTGGTGTCTGCTCAAATTGTATATAATATTTTTGAAAGAAAGGTACAAGGAGGTCAGGGAGAAACAAAAAAGGTGAAAAATGAGATGCTGATTTATTTCCTAGAAGGTGGAAGTGTAAGGTGGATTAGTCAGTCAAATTTTATCTTTTTCAAACAAGCTGAGGAGCTACAGTATATTAGATTCCTACTGCAAATTGCTTATGAAGTGAACAAAAGCAAAGAGGCTATCACTCACAAATGGTTTCAAGAAATTGACAGGAAGCTGACTCTGCACAGACAGGCAAATCGACAAATGAGCAAATTCTCTTTGAAATATGTTGATGCTGAGGGAAATGACCAAGTCATGCCATTAGAAGAAAAACAAATCAAGTTTCAAGAAGGTGTTGGTCATTACTTTGGGTTTCAGCCTATGAATGGGAAAGTCAGTGTTCTAATGTTGAAGGACTTAAAAACTCAAGAAAGCAATGCAAATAACCTAAGAGCAGCTTACTGTCAAATAAAATATTCAAATGAAGAAATGAAGAAACTGAAGAAATTTATTGGTGAAGCTCTGGCAATTGTGGAGGAAAATTTGTTAAAGTCTTTTTTGAAGAATAATCCAGCTTTTGAGAAGATTAAATAAGAAGTAATTCTTTTTCCCTTATAATTCTTTTATACTGTTCTAGATTAATAGTTTTATTCTTTAGTTTTGACATCATCAAACCTTGATTTATGCTTACATTTTATAAAGCATAAATAGGGGGAGATTGTTAGGAATATATTCATTTGATGATGTACAAAATACTAGAACAGGGTCTAGATTAGTTTATCTGTAATAAGTCTTTCTAGTCTCTGAAATATATAATCAGAATCTAGATAGTCAACATTCATGTTATTTGTACTTAGAAGAATTTCTGTAGAAAGTGAAACCAGAGTCTACATGAAGATCAGAGTCTGGAAGGTGATCAGAGTCTATAGACTATCAGAGTCTGTGAACTATCAGAGTCTACATCTAATCAGAGTCTGAAGATCATCAGAGTCTGAAGATTTCAGAGTCTATACAGAAGATCAGAGGAATGGAAAGTCTTCGAAGGTCAAGATAATTAAATTGCAGATATGCTATGGGAAAGAAAGAGAATTCTACAAGGAAACTGTCAACTAATAATTAGGAATTATATTCCTATTGTAATTTATCTTTCTGTTATTAGTTGATAGGAAGCTCTCTATATAAACTCTATGTAACCTAATTGTAAAGGCGTTGAAAAATAATTGTCTTAGTAATATTTTTGTGAGAGCATAGAGATAGAGAGAGTTGCTGTGATAAACACAGAGAAGCTGCTAGGGTTTGTGTACATCCTAGGAGAGTTTTGTATTCACAAATTAATAATACAAAACAGTACATATTCATATCTTCGTGTTTGAGTTTGTTATTAATTTGATTTTAAATCGGGCAGAAAAGACACACAAGTATTCAACCCCCCCCCCTTCTACTTGTGCAACTGGGAAAACATCTTCTAGATTAGAACTCTTGTGCACAGGTGTTCTGGGTGCCTCTTCAGCTTCAGCCGGAGTTACGGTTGACTTTCTATACAGTCTTCTTTGTTGAGCCTTCGCTAGCTGAAACATGACTTCCTCTTTAATAGGATCTACTGTTTCTTTTTGTACATCATAAGGCTGTGTGGAATCTATCTTTGGCATTTGCCTGATGTAGGATTTGATGTTTCTGGATAAACAGTAGTTCCTTATTTTCTGTGCAGCATCTATTGGCTTGGGATCTGAATCCTTTTGATCTCAGCATCCTTTCAACTTGGATCATATACCTCACCGTGTAGCCCTTAAATGACTCCTCATCTAGCTTCATGATTTGATACAACTTGTTTGAGAAAAATCTCACTTCATGAGGATCATATAAGATCTAAGGACTAGCCGATGTTGCTATTTCTCTGAGTCTGTCCCTGAGTAGTTCATTTTCTTCTGAGCTTCTCTTTACTTTGTTTAACAGAACCCATATCACTGATAGTGATCTCTTTCGGAAGAATTCCAAAGATACTATGATTGTCCCATTCCTGTGTGTGTAGACTAGTAGTTGCCAGTCTTCAAGAATGTGATCCACTACAACAGTGATATAATCAACTTCTTCCTTTAATGCCTTCATGAAGTTATCCAGATTATTATTTGAATCTTCAAGACTTTTGATAACTGAAAGCATTAGTCTGTCTTCAAAGGGACCTTGCTGAATTTTATCTAGGACTTTCCTTGCTGCATCCCATCTGTCCCCTATCTTCATCTCAATATCTTCCTTCTTCTTCTTTACTACTAAGGCCCAAAGATTCTGTTTTTCTAAGCTTGCCTCTCTTTCAGCTTGGGTTCTTTCCTTGACTAGAGCTTTTAAATTTAAAGTTTTGGCATGGCTTGCCTTGATGTCTTCCTTCAGCTTCCTCATTGCCTCTTCATAGGCAGGATCATGCTCTTTTTCTTTTGGAAATAGAAATTCATCATCAAAGACAGCTTCGTCTTCAGCTCTGCAGTAGTTAGGATTGAAACCTTGATTTTCAATACTTGCCTCATCTATGAGTTGCTCTTGTTGATAGTACTGTTCCTCTGGAATATACATCTGAAATTGATCTTCTTCATAGTACAGTTTTTCTTTTCCTTTTCTAGTAGCCCCTTCTTCTTCAGCTACTTCTTTTTCAGCTACTTCTTTCTCCCCCTTAGTTGAGGGATCCTCTACAGGTTTTGAAGCATCTATCGATTTACTGAGTTTTACAATGGACAAGAAGACCTGCTTCATACCTTCATTAAGATGTTCCATTCCATCATCTAACTTGTTGAATCTTGCTGATGAGATTTGTTCATTTAAACGAATTCTTTCGGTTAAATTTCTTTCCACATTATCAATTCTTTCATTTAAATTGGAAATCTCTTTCATGTCATCAACAATCAACTTCTGAACATCCTGGATGTTTTGAGTTTTGAATATTACATTTGACTTGACATTATCAACATCTTTTCTTATGATTGACAGCTGTGCAGTTACAGAGGCAGACTTGATTTCTGCTTGTTCCTTCCCTTTGTTTATTTCAGTCTGAACAATCTGCATCTGTTTCTGGAGAGTTTTCATTTTTAACATGAGTTCACTGTGTGTGTGTGCACTCACCTCGCTTGCACTCCTGTTTGGACTATTACTACGTGCATTTGTATCGCTCAGTGTTTGCCTCACATCACTCGTGTTTAGCTCCTTATCTCCTCCAGATCCTGATGTTGTACCTGTATATATAATAATAGCTTTTGAAGAGTCGAAATGCTCTTCTGATGCCTGTGAAGGCGCGTCCTCAACAAGATGAACTTGCATTGGCTCCGCTACTGATGTAGCTACTCCGTGAATGGAGTCCCATCTCCCTCTATGGAGTGGTTTCCTCTCAAATCCACCAGTGGATTCGAGACCTTATTTTAAAAGAACTGGATATAAGAAATCCAGGGGTGTCACCACCTTAGACAATGTAGTGAGTGGCTCATTAGAGTCTGTGGTGCCCCTTAGTTCCTCTGAGGGTAACTGATGTCGCACTGCATCGAAAATGTCATGGTCCACAACATAGGTGGCATCTGACGAGTTTTCATCAAAAATATTTTCTTCAAGAAAAGTACCCTCATGTGATTCTGTTTCTGCAAGTGGAGGTCCTGCTATTGTGATAGCTAGCAGTGTGCGAGAATCTGAATCTGAATCGGATGACGTGGCTGTACGGCGAATAGAATCACCCGTTTGATCGAGTGTATCTAGTGAGTCTTGGATAGCCGTTTCAAAATCCATATCCCACTGAGAGGAAAAGGATGAGTCTGTAGTTGTCTCAGTTTCTGACCTTGATCATTTTGTAGGTGGAGACAGAGCTGCGGGTTCACTTGCACTTACAATTCTCCCCCTAACTTTTCTAACAGGTTTCTTCCTTTTACGAATATGACTGATTAAGGATGGTGAAGGAGAAACTGTTTGTGGCTCTAAATCAGCCTGGGTTTGAACCTGTGTGATTTCAGGTTCATGGCCAATGTCCTGAAGTGAAAAACTACAATCATAGTCCGCCATAGATAAATCTAAAAGAGCAGTAGTTATATTTATAGGTAGGAAATTAGAAGCTAAGGTTTGAGATATTACCTGTTGTTCTTCAGCTTCTTGTTCAGCATGTTGTGCAGCTTCAAGTAGTAGTTGCACTGACTCAGTTTCCATTGGCACTTCCTCTGTTTCTTGTTCTGGTACTTGCTGAGCCTGTTCTGGGTTGGCAATTTGATCCAATATCTGACCCATGTAGTTTGTCCTCACCACTGGCACATTTTCAAATCTGGGATTGTTGTTGAGCCTTGCAAACAGAGCATTCTGTGTGGATGGAGATGTTTGTGCTGGACTGTTCTGAAATAAGGCTTTATCTTCATCCAACAACAAGTCATTCATGAACAACATTAGGAACCTTGGATAGTAGACTTGTACATACTGTTCCCTGTGTTCTGGCTTTCCCATTTTCCTGATTATTTCTTTCAGCACCAACTTCCCAAAATTTATTTTTCGATTGTGGGCCACTGAAAATCCTATGATTTGCAGCAAAGAAGAAATATTGTTGAAGTTGCTCTTCGTTGTAGGTGCAAACACCTTAGCCAGTGTGTCGAAGAAATAATCCCACTCATGTACTAGCTTTGACTTAGTTAGTCTTACCAAGTTAATTTCACCCTGATACTGTATAGTAGTAAAGAACTCATGAATTTCTGGAACTGTAGGTGGGTCAACAAAGTTGTCCAATGGGAACTGCAGAATTCTATTCACGTCATCTTCAGTTATCATATACCCATGTTCCCCAATTGTGAATGAGAATTGCACTCTGGCTTCAGTTGACCTATTTATGGCAGTGCTGTATAAAGCCCTTAATGCTAGAGTCTGTAGAGGAGCGTCGAGGGTAATGGCAGTCCTGACCAATGAGTGTTCGTTCATGAAAATAATCCAGGGTCTAAATTTTACCACTATACAAATCTCCAGATTAAAAAATCCGACAAAATTAGTCTTAACAATCTCGTAAAAACCAGCCATTATTATTATTTAATAAAATAATTAATCTGATTAATTAATTCACTTACATAATCTAACCAATTTTTACTGCCAAACACACCACTAAAACTAAAAATCACCCAAATTTCGATTCAATCACAAAATCAACAAGCCCAGTCCTTATTCTTCACTAACCCAGTCCAAAACCGGTTCTATAAAACTTACAACCCAGTCCAACTCAGTTAACTCGGTTAATTACTCACGAAAATCGGGCAGCATAACGTTTAAAACAGTCGAAATAGATCAAACTAGCAAGTGAAAACACTTGTACACACACGAAGCAACTGATATCAGTTGAACACGATTGAAAATCAAAGAGTTTTGCAGATTTCTAAAAGCTGTTTGTGTGTGTATAACGAGTGTGTGTGTATGTATAATATTCAAACTCAATATGACTTAATAAGAAAATACAAAAGCTCTCGGTATGACTTATTAATGAGTCATACCGAGATTTTGTTTGTTTAAAAAACAAAATGCAGTCGGTATGACTTGTTAATGAGTCATACCGAGATTTTATTTTGATTAAAACAAAATGTAGTCGGTATGACTTATTAATGAGTCATACCAGATTTTATTTTGATTAAAACAAAATCCAATCGGTATGACTTAGATTATAAGTCATGCTGAGAAGAAAAACTATATATATATATTAATTATTTCTAAAATCAAAATAATATATAGAAAAAGAAACTTAATTATTAAGGACAGATAATAATTATTTATATTATCAATTGTTCTAATTAATTTAGGAATTAAATTAACTCAAACCTTGAATTAATTTAATGAATAAATTACTTAAATTAATTAATAACATAATTATTATTAATGTACAATAATAATTAGAAAAACAAATAAGTAAATACATAAAATGCTTAACTAAAAATACTTATGCTATAATTGAAATAATTATCTATTAAGAAAATTAATTTAATCTTGAGATAATTTTCCAAAAATTCATAAGCTCTAGGACTTTATTAATTCAAGTCTCATAAATTCTTTAAAAATTAACATTTAATATTTATGAGCTTTAAATTAATTCCTAGCAACCAAAAATTAGCCATTATTAGCATCCCTAGTTCACTAACCAGCTTTGAGAAAGTGGATTCATCAAGTGGTTTCGTGAAGATGTCGGCTATTTGATCTTCTGTGGGTACAAAATGTAACACCACAGTTCCATTCATGACATGCTCTCGGATAAAATGATACCTTATATCAATGTGCTTGGTTCTTGAGTGTTGTACAGGATTGTTGGAAATAGCTATAGCACTTGTGTTGTCGCAGA
The DNA here is from genome assembly GCA_028671895.1 of Oenanthe sinensis. Classification (NCBI taxonomy): domain Eukaryota; kingdom Viridiplantae; phylum Streptophyta; class Magnoliopsida; order Apiales; family Apiaceae; genus Oenanthe; species Oenanthe sinensis. Next base: position 3,669,679 of record CM053809.1, on the reverse strand, counting down.
AAATTGGTATTTTGTTCAACGCAAGTCCATAGTCATTTAGCTGATTCTTTATCCACAAGATCTGTGCACAACAACTATCTATCGCAATGTATTCTGCTTCGGCTGTCGAGGTAGACACTGAGTGTTGTTTCTTACTATACCAGGAAATCAGACGACGTCCTAGAAACTGACAGCTTCTAGAAGTACTTTTCCTGTCCATCCTACAACCTGCATAATCTGAATCTGAATAGCCGATTAGGTCAAAATCTGTATCTTTAGGGTACCAAATTCCAAGATTTGGTGTACCCTTAAGATATCTAAAAATTCTTTTAACAACTATAAGATGAGATTCCCTAGGATCTGATTGAAATCTAGCACATAAGCATGTTGCAAACATTATATCAGGTCTACTAGCAGTTAGATATAATAATGAGCCTATCATACCTCTATAGCTTGTGATGTCAACTTTCTTACCAGTTTCATCTTTGTCAAGCTTGGTGGCTGTTGGCATAGGGGTTTTTGCCGGTGAAGAATCTTCTAAACTGTATTTTCTCAGAAGATCCCTTACGTACTTTGATTGGCAAATAAAAATCCCTTCTTCCTTTTGCTGTACTTGCAATCCTAGGAAGAATGACAGCTCACCCATCATGCTCATTTCATACCTGCTCTGCATTAACTTAGCAAATCTCTTGCACAAGTTTTCGTTAGTAGAACCAAATATAATATCATCAACATAAACTTGAACAAATATCATATCTTTATCATGAAGTTTGTAAAAGAGAGTTTTATCTATGACACCTCTAATAAAGTTATTTTCAAGTAAAAATACAGAGAGTGTGTCATACCATGTCCTCGGTGCTTGCTTGAGTGCATAGAGGGCTTTGAATAGAAAATACACAAAATCAGCAAACTCTGGATTTTCAAAGCCAGGGGGTTGTTCAACATATACTTCCTCTTCTAGCTCTCCATTCAGAAAAGCACTCTTCACATCCATTTGATAGACTTTAAAATTGGAATGCGCTGCGAATGACAGAAATATCCTGATAGCTTCAAGTCTTGCAACTGGTGCGTAGGTCTCATCATAATCAATTCCCTCTTCTTGAGAGTAGCCCTTAGCAACCAGTCTGGCTTTGTTTCATGTAACAATGCCATCACCGTCCAACTTGTTCCTGTATACCCATTTCGTGCCAATAACAGATCTATCTTTAGGCCTGGGTACCAGTGTCCACACTTCTTGCCTTTCGAACTGATTGAGTTCTTCTTGCATGGCAAGAACCCAATCTGGATCAGTTAGTGCATCTTCAATTTTCTTTGGTTCTTCTTGAGATAGAAAAACTGAAAATAAACATTCATTTGAAGTTGTACTTCTGGTTATAACTCCAACATCTGGATCACCTATGATCAATTCAAAAGGATGATCTCTGCTCCATATCCTTTCCCTGGGTAGGTTTGATCTTGATGATTCGCCTCGAAATTCATTGTGATGTTGTGTTCTACCAGTTGATCCTTCATCTCCCCCTGAGTTGCTTCCAGGATGATTTGTTGATCCACCACTGGTATTGGTAGTATCTCCATTGTTACTATTGTTTCCACCACCATTACCTGGAACAATATCATCATTATTGTCATCTCCTGTTGCAACCTCAGGTTCTTCTTCGTTATCAGAATGTGAGTCTGGATAATTGTCGAATTTTAATGACTCAGAAGAATCTTCAGTTTGGATACTTGGGAGTTTAGTGTCATCAAAAGTTACATTGACACTTTCCTTCACTTGGTGTTGATCAATTATGTATACCCTATATGCTCTTCTTGAATACCCGACAAAAATAGCTTCATGTGCCTTGGCCTCAAACTTGCCACGAAGATCATCTCCATCCTTTAACACAAAGCATTTGGCTCCAAATACATGAAAGTACTTGAGAGTTGGTTTCTTGCCAGCTATTTATTCATAAGGAGTTTTCATATGATCTTTGTTGATCAGAGTTCGATTCTGTGTGTAACAAGCTGTATTCACTGCTTCAGCCCAGAAGTAGATAGGTAACCTTGATTCACTTAGCATAGTTCTTGCAGCTTCAATCAGGGTTCTATTTTTCCTTTCTACAACTCCATTTTGTTGTGAAGTCCTTGGTGCTGAATATTGCCTTGTTATCCCCTTGTCTGAGCAGAAGTTATTCAGAACTTCATTTTTGAATTATGTTCTATTATCTGATCTGATTGCCCGGACAGGTAACTTTGAATCTAACTCAATCAGCTTTATATGATCAATCACCAAATGTGGAGTTTCATCCTTAGAGTTCAAGAATAAAACCCATGTATATTTTGTGAAGTCATCTACAATCACTAAGGCAAATTTCTTCCTTGACATAGACAAAATATTTACTGGACCAAATAAATCCATGTGAAGGAGTTGAAGTGGTTCAGTGATGTTTGTAGTGTCTGTGCCTCTGTGACTTGCTTTCTTTGACTTCCCTTTTTAACATGCCTCACACAAGCCTTCTTGTGTAAAATCCATTGGAGGCAGTCCTCTCACCAAATCTCTCTTCACTAAAGAGTTCATTGTTTTGAAGTTCAGGTGTGAGAGTTTCTTGTGCCATAGCCAGCTTTCTTCTGATGAAGCCTTTGAATAAAAAAAGTTTGCTTCATCTTCAGTTCCTGAGTTGAGATCTGTTACGTACAAGTTTCCTTTCCTTACTCCACGCAAGGCTAGTCTGTCGTCTTTAGAGTGAGCTATTAAACACCTTTCTTTGATGAAGTTTACTTTATAACCTTTATCACAAAATTGACTGACGCTGAGTAGACTGTGCTTAAGTCCTTCCACTAAAGAGACGTTTTCAATGATAACATTCCCATTATTTAACTTGCCATAACCCGTAGTCATTCCTTTGCTGTTATCTCCAAAGGTGACGATTGGGCCAGCTCTTTCAACCATGTTTGATAGCAGGGCTCTATCTCCGGTCATATGCCTTGAAGATCCACTGTCCAGGATCCATATAACTCGGTTTACCTGTTTAACTCCCTGCACATACCAAACGGATTAATTCGTCTTCGGAGCCCAAAATTGATTAGGCCCGGCATACTTGAAGAATTGACCTTTGTCAGCTTTGACAACAGATCCTTTTCGAATAACATCATTATCTTCCTTGACTGTTCCTACCTTCCTAAACACAGTCTTAACAACTTTCTGTTTAGACTTTGGAATATATGATTCTTTCTTCTCAGGTGAAGGAGTCGCAATCTTGGATTTAACAAATTTATTATTAATGCATTTTCTAGGTGTCATGTTATCTTTCTTAGCTATCATGTGTTTAAAGTAAGCAGTCATAGCATTAAAAGCACATAACATACAATTCATTATACCACAAGGTTTATGGAAAGCATCAATAGTAGGCATGTTATTCAATACAGTAGGTGACCTAACAGTTTGTGTCTTAACAGTTTCTACTTCAACTTTTTCAGCAAATTTAAAGTTTTCAGTAGAATGAAATCTGTTGTTACTGTTCCTACTATTCACAAAGGAATTGGGTATGTTAGGTTTGTTCTTTAAGTCTTTAACACCTATACCAGGATTGGGGAAAGAAGAGATTCCCACATCTTTCACTGATGTCTTGGGTGCAGTCACTTCTTATTGGACATTAACTCCTTTTATGTCCTTAGCAAGTTCCTCTCTTTTCTTTTCTTCCTCAAGATCCTTTAACTTCATTTCATATTGAATAAGTATAGAGCTCTCCAGGATTGGTTCTGCTATAGGGGTTATGAAAAGAGGTTTAGGTGTGTCCTTAACAACATGTGGGATACCCCTTTCTTCAGCACTTTTTCTGAAAGGGGTTATGTTGCTCGCCTTTCCTACAGATTGATTGTATTCATAGCCTATTCCAACTTTACGTTTTATTTCCTGTTGGTCAACTAGGTCTTTTACAATATAAGAGGAATGTTTATAGGCAAGACACTTTTTCTGTTCCTCTACAATCTGATTTCTGAGATAGGCTTCAACCTTGACATGACAACTGACTCTATTAACCTGAAAAGCTAGGTCCTCAGTCAGTTTTATATTTCTGGTTTTTAACAATTTTAAACTATCATTCTCATCAGTTAATTCTTTAATTTTGAGACGTAGTTTGTTAACCCTATCTCTGGTGTCGTCCAATTCTTTTCCTAACAGTTTAAATATTTTAGGGCATGAGGGATCTACCTCTTTTCCTTCTGTGCGAGGTGGAGACACTGATCCATCTGATGAAGCCATAAGAGCAAGATTTCCTAGCTCTTCTTCCTCATCATTGTCTGAGTCATCCCAGCTCTTGCCCTCTGCTAGATAGGACTTGCCTTGATGCTTTTTCACTAAGGCATCATATTTCTCTTTCAACTCTTGATAAGAGTCTCTCTTCTGTCCTTGCTTCGGCTTCTTGCATTCAGTTGAAAAATGACCAAGCTCATTGCAGTTGAAGCAACGGATCTTGCTTCTGTCAACCAGGCCTATCTTGTAGCCGCTTCTTGATACAGCTGTTGAAGAACTTCCTTTTTGAAACCTTCCAAAGGTAGGTTTAGATTTAAATGAGGAATTTCTTCTGAATCTCATGTTTCCAAACTTTCTGGCAAACATAGCTAGAGATTCATCTTCCAGCTGATCCGATTCTTCTAGAGAATAGAATTCACCACTTTCCTATTTTTCTGGAGTATGACCATATTCTGGAACAACATACTCCTCTGAACTTTTTGAAGGTGCAACAACCTTCACTTCCTCTTTCTTTGGTGCTTCTACTATCAGTGCTTGTTCACACTTTATTCACGCAAGATAACGTGGTCATAAGTAATACAGTAATAAGTAGGATTCGTTCCCACAGAGACTCGACTTGCTTACGTTTAGTTCACTTATACACCAGAATATGATTAAGTTTCACTGCTAAGAAAATAACAATTGGAGTTTTGATTACACTACTAATTAAAACTTAACGAATTACTTATATGAAATAAACATGGGATTTTAACTTCATAATCTATCTCATCTAGAATCTTATGCCTTTTCAACCTAGCATGTGAAAGTGATGATAACTGATCAGACCCTCTAAACTGATAAACGCCAACTTTCGTTGTACGCATACCATCCTAATGAACATCCACAATTGATAGAAGTCAAATAGTCAACCACTACGATTAGTCCCTATATGTCTATAGAGATTGAAAACATAATGGCTTAAGCACAAGTATCCATAAAATCACATAGTCAGTGCAAGACGGTTAGAATTATACCACAAATTAATACATGCTCTTAACATGCAAAAACCTATGCTAGCATGGCATGTTCTAAACCCTAGATCCACTTTCGCATTCACGAGGCAAACAATCATAAATGTTCGCGGCGCATTTACAATGAATAAGCTTAACCATACTAGGATATCCATAACAATCACACACTTTGGCATAAAAGCAATCAATATCTAGAATCGATAGAAAAATCCATTAAAACCCCATGATAACGTTTAGCCCATAATTGGACTAGCCGACTTCATGGGTTCAATTGAAAACATAGTAAAATAAACAATTATGCATAAACTACTGATATTAATTGCAAGAGTAAAAGAAGCAACCGATAATCCACGTGATGAAAATTACAAAAGAAAATAGCTTGACGGCTCACAAAGTACTTTGTCCTCTTGTACGATAATAAAAACCTACCTGCTTACTTAATTGCTTTATATCAAATAAATAATCATCCTTATGTCTTTATACTAGGTTACATAAAAACAATGATCCATGGGCTTGCTGCTTTCTGGGCTTCGAAATGGACCAAACTGCAAAAAATCAGCACTAGAGTCGGCTGGAGCGCGGGGGCGCCTCAAGGAGCGCGGGCGCGCCTCATTTATAGAGCGCGGGGGCGCCTGTAGAGGGGAGGGCGCGCCTGCCCTTTCTGCCCGGAAATAATTTTCCTTGCTCGTTGCTTCTTTAACGAGTCGTCTCACTTTCTCTTGGTCTCAACTCAAGCCTTGACCCTTCTCCCTTGAATTCCTAGCTCATGTACCACCAATTTATGCAAATATTCATCAATTCCGCTTTGCCTGGGAATCTGCCCACCAAAAACATAAAACACATCAAAAGACACTAAATACTTGGGCACTAGCGATCAATTTAAGCCAAATTGGAACGTATATAGTGGACAAAAAGTCCACTAACACACCCCCAAACTTAAACCGATGCTTGTCCCCAAGCATAAACAGACTCTAAACAATCTAAGGCAATGCAATGCATGAATGCAACTACTATGAAAATGCAAGGACCCCCTCGAACTCACCAAAACCAATCGATAAGCCAAGCCTCAAAGAGATGCAATACATCCAAACAGAGCTTGACCAAGCCCCCGTATACCAGTACTACATGAACAGAAACGTGGGTGTGTGCGATGCTCATCAAATATACTCTGACACCAGATCAAAATCATACCTATTTTTCGCCAAGACAATCACATGTTTATAAACAGAATGAGCGGTAAACACTCCATAACATACAAACACCTCTGTCATTCATTTGAGTTAGACAGGGAATCATACTTTATTGCTAATCCACCGCTATGACACATAACACAATACATAGGCTTATTTAACCGTGCAATGGATGAGACCCCTAAAGGCTTATACAATAATACCCATGTAGCGAGCGTTAGGTTAGTGGATCTCAGACTATAAAAAGCCTTAGGTCACTAGGCACAAAGTCCCCTCGAACTTAATTGCCCGAGTATTAAAGAGCTCTCCCTGGTTAATTTTGCCTCGAATTATTCACATGACTCTTTTTTTTTTTTTAACAGAATCTGGAATGAGAATTCTCAATTCCAACCCTAGACTACTCATAAAAATATGAGCCGGCTACTAGCCATTTGACGCCTAGCCATTCTTGACAATTACTAACAATTAGCATGAATCTCTATTTTCCCCCAAACTTATACTTTGGTATTCTTATATTATCAAGGGAATAACAAATATTCTAGATATAAACATGCGATTAAATCTAAAACAACTAAACATGCATGACTCAACCTAGCCCAAAAGCAACCGATGAGACTGTGTACAGAAAGTGTTTTTGAAACATGCAATTCAATTTCATAGGGACTGTAAATCATCCCTCCGTTCATCAATACCACACTCAATTTGACATTGACTTAACAATCAGAATTAGCTCGTCCTAATGGATCATGAAATATACATGCTATGAAATGCAACTAAGATGGATTCACATGGTAAATGAACGAAAAATAGCAAACAAAATGCTCTATATGGATAATTAAAACAAAATGCATGACAAATACTACCACTACCTGCCCTATATGCATCTAACTACAATATCCATTTCCCACCCCCAAACTTAAAATATTCAATGTCCCCATTGAAGGGAAGAAACAAAGAAAGTGTGCAGATATACCTCAATCATCAGTAGAGTCACCCTCCTCGGGTGAATCCGGTGGTGGATACACGGTGCCGGCTCCATAAACAGGCCAATCTACCTGTACACCAGTAGCCAGAAAGGCTGCACCGAGAGCCTGAGTCAGGTCAGTAGCAAATCGGCTCTGCCTATCATCAACTGCGTCCAACCGCCGTGCCAACCTCCTAAAATGAGCCTCACCCATACCAGTACTAGCCACAGCTCGCGGTGCCCTAGAAGATCCAGCCCTAGCCTCCCTCTGCTGTCTAGGTGGCACGTCACCACCCACAATATACCCTAAGCCTCTGGGATGCGGTACACCACCGTCCCATTCAGGCAGCCGAGCTATCGCCGCCGTGTCAATGGCACTCGCAGGAAGTTATAACTGTTCCTCCGCCGGCCAGTGAATACCCACATCAACATACAGACGAACAACCACTGAGCCATACGGAATCGCGCTAGTGGTACTACCCTGCAAAAATCGGATCATGTGCTTGTGGATTAGGGAGCCTAGGTCGATGTATCTCCCGCTGAGAATCCCCCACAACAAAATATCCCGATCCACGGTCACCTCATGAGTGTGCGACGACGACACAATATTAGCACACAGAAACAGGTTCCAGGCCTTAGCATATGGGTTCAATGCCATGGCGGATAAGGTAACCGGCTCAGTAGAGCCCACCCTGCGCTTCCAAGTAGTGCCTGGAACTGTCATATCCCGCAGAATGGCCTCAAGGTCAACCTCCCCACGGTTCTTCAACCCAAAATCTTCCACACCCGCTTGCGGTGCTGGCAAATTCAATACCTTGTTGATAGCGGCAGGAGTATAATCCACTACATACCCTCGAACTGCAGAAAACCCATTCTTCTCTTGCTTGGCATTAACATAGATCTCCCTAACGATACTCAATGGTATCGCCTCCGCAGCCTCACACACGGTCTCCCAACCGCGCTCGCTAATCATCGCGATCAGAGACCCATCAAGAACACCCGGAATAAATCCCCTTTCCTTGACCACAGATTTGGTCATCAAGCGTGTAAACTCAGTTTGAGCCTCCGGTGAATTGAACTGAGGCACAACTCCCCCACTCGAAAAAGAACTTGAGGTTCCGGAGCGCCTAGATCGCTTGGGTGCCATTGGTTGAGTTGTAGATGTGTGAAGAGATGAGATGTAGTGCGTGTATATTTGTATGTATATGTGCGAATGAAAGATGTGAAGTAACTAAGTGGCTAGGGTTAGGGTATGCCAAGGCTATTTAAACAAGTGAGAGTGGGCTGAGTTTGTGTTAAAAACTAATTAAAAGATAATAATTTTCTGTTTTTCTTATTTTTTTCCTTTTTTCTGTTTTTTTTTATTATTTTTTTCTGGAATATTCGCCCAGGCGCGCCCGCGCCTCCCGGAGCGCGCCCGCCCCTGGTGCTACTGTCCAATTTCTAATTTTTTTTATGTTTTTGCTTTTTTTTTTAAGAATAAAAATTACCATTCAAGCCGTAGGTTGCCTCCCACGAGCACTGTCGTTAACGTCATTTAGTCGGACGTTACTTCAGGTCCTCAATCCGAGGTAGACAGAATCGCGACTTCAGCTTCGCGATTTACTTGTTCTCCCAAATAAGGCTTCAATCTATGACCATTGACTTTAAACGCTTGATCTGGGGTCTTTTCATAAATCTCCACAGCTCCGTGTGGAAACACAGTCTTCACAACAAAGGGTCCTGACCACCTTGACTTAAGTTTTCCTGGAAACAATCGCAGACGAGAGTTAAATAATAAAACTAATTGACCAGGAACAAATACCTTTGTTGTCAACCGACGGTCATGCCATCTTTTCACTTTTTCCTTGTAGAGCTTGTTATTCTCATAAGCTTGTAGACGAAACTCATCCATTTCATTGATTTGCACCATCCGCTTTTCCCCTGCGGCTTTACAATCAAAATTCAGCTTCTGCAATGCCCAATAAGCCTTGTGTTCCAGTTCTGCTGGCAGATGACAAGCTTTTCCATAGACAAGTTGATATGGTGACATACCCAAAGGTGTTTTGAACGCAGTTCGGTAAGCCCACACAGCTTCATCCAGTTTTAAAGACCAATCCTTACGAGAAGGACTTACCACTTTTTCCAGAATGCGTTTGATCTCACGGTTTGATACTTCAGCTTGGCCATTGGTTTGAGGGTGGTACACTGTAGCCACCCGATGGTTGATGTTGAATCTTGCCATCAGATTAGTGAACTTCCGATTGCAAAAGTGAGAACCCTCATCGCTAATAATGACCCTTGGAGTCCTAAATCTGGTTAAAATGTTCTTGTGAAGGAAGTTGAGCACTACATTGGCATCATTAGTTGGAAGTGCCTTGACCTCAACCCATTTGGAGACGTAATCCACAGCTAGCAAGATGTATTGGTTATTGCATGATGAAATGAACGGGCCCATGAAGTCGATCCCCCATACATCAAAAATTTCTACCTCTAACATTACATTAAGGGGCATCTCATCCCTTTTCGAAATGTTGCCTACTCGCTGGCAATGATCACACCTGGTTATAAACTGATGAGCGTCCTTGAAGAGTGATGGCCAATAAAATCCTGCCTGCAGAATACGAGTCGCTGTCTTTTCACCTCCATAATGGCCTCCATAAGCTGTGGCATGATAATCCCTCAGAATATTGTCTGTCTCACTATATGGTACACACCTCCTGATAACCTGGTCAGCCCCTTGTTTAAACATATATGGCTCGTCCCAACGAAACCACTTGACGTCGTGCATGAATTTCTTCCTTTGAGCTGGCGACAACTCAGGTGGAACAATTTGACTCACCAGATAATTCACAATATCAGCATACCATGGTTCTTCTTCTTGTATTCCAAACAGCTGTTCATCTGGAAATGATTCATTGATGAGGGTACTGTCTTGAGATGATTTACCAAGATCTTCCAATCGTGAGAGGTGATCAGCTACTTGATTTTCTGTCCCTTTTCTATCTTTGATCTCAACATCGAATTCTTGTAGTAGAAGAACCCATCGAATCAAGCGGGGTTTAGAATCCTTCTTGGAGAGCAGATATCTAATAGCTGCGTGGTCAGTATACACCGTCACTTTCGTACCAAGCAAGTATGATCTGAATTTTTCAAAGCCATATACAATGGCTAACAGCTCCTTCTCCGTGGTTGTGTAATTCAATTGTGCATCATTGAGTGTCTTGCTTGCATAGTAGATAACATGAAAAATCTTATCTTTCTTTTGGCCAAGAACAGCCCCCACTGCAAAATCGCTAGCATCACACATCATAGCAAAAGGTTCATTCCAATCTGGGGCGATGATCACAAGTGCTGAAATCAACTTCGTCTTCAATGTCTCAAAAGCTGTCATACAATCATCATCGAATTTGAAGGGAATATCCTTCTCCAATAGCTTACACAAAGGTTTAGAAATTTTGGAGAAATCCTTGATGAATCTTCTATAAAAACCTGCGTGACCGAGGAAACTATGAATTCCTCTCACTGAATTGGGCGGTGGAAGATTTTCAATGGTCTCTATTTTTGCTTTATCCACCTCCAGGCCTCTACGTGACACCTTGTGTCCAAGAATAGTTCCCTCTTGTACCATGAAATGGCACTTCTCCCAGTTGAGAACCAGATTAGTCTCCACGCATCTTTTCAGAACCATGCTAAGATTGTGTAGACATTCGTCAAAAGAAAACCCAAATACTGAAAAATCATCCATGAAGACTTCTACTGTCTTACCAATCATGTCTGAAAAAATTGCCATCATGCACCTCTGAAAAGTGCCAGGTGCATCACATAACCCAAAAGAAACCCTTCGAAAAGCGAAGGTACCAAACGGACATGTAAATGTTGTCTTCTCCTGATCCTATGGAGCAATGCAGATCAGATTGTAACCCGAATATCCATCCAGGGGCAATAGTACTCATGGCCGGCAAGTCGGTCTAGCATCTGATCAATGAAAGGAAGAGGAAAGTGATCCTTCCTAGTAGTTTTGTTCAGCTTCCTGTAGTCCATGCAGATTCTCCAACCAGTGACTGTCTGCGTAGGAATGAGCTCGTTCTTTTCGTTAGTTACCACCGTCATGCCTCCTTTCTTTGGCACACATTGAACTGGACTCACCCAAGCACTGTTAGAAATAGGATAGATAATCCCTGCATCCAACCACTTGATAATTTCCTTCTTCACTACTTCCTTCATGAGTGGATTAAGCCTTCTCTGATGTTCCACTGTTGGCTTACTTCCTTCTTCCAGCGGAATCTTATGCTGGCAATAGGCAAGGTTGATTCCTTTTATGTCTGCAATAGTCCAACCAATGGCTGATTTGAATTCCCTGAGAACCCTTAACAGCTTTTCTTCTTCAGGACCTGTAAGGTTAGCAGTAATAATCACAGGTAAAGTAGATGATTCCCCAAGAGAAGCATACCTTAAGTGATCAGGCAATGGTTTGAGCTCTAGCTTCGGTGCTTCCTCGATAGATGGTTTCAACCGCTGATGTGATTCTCTCAATTCAGATAAACCCAAAGATTCTGGTTTATCAAACTTTTGTTGCCAAGGAGAAGCATTCAGAGACTGTACCTGTTCTTCAACCTCATCCTCTTCAATTGTAAAGTCCTCACTTAAAGCCTTTTCCAGTGTATCATTCATAAGCATGTGTTCAATTTTTACTTGCACAGCAGATTCCACTACATCTACTTTAAAGCATTGATCTTCTTCTGTTGGAAATTGCATTGCTTTGAACACATTGAATGTGACATTCTGATCGTGCACTCTCATGGTGAGTTCTCCCTTCTGTACGTCAATCAATGTCTTTCCCGTTGCCAAGAATGGTCTACCAAGAATGATAGGGATCTTCTTGTCTTCTTCAAAATCAAGGATGACAAAATCTGCTGGAAAGATTAGTTTGTCGACTTTCACCAAAACATCTTCGACAATTCCTCGCGAATAAGTGATTGAACGATCCGCCAACTGCAGTGACATGTTGGTCGGCTTTGGCTCAGGAAGGCCAAGTTGTAAGAATATAGAGTATGGCATGAGGTTGATGCTCGCTCCCAAATCACACAAACATTTGTCGAACGACAAATTCCCAATTATGCATAGTATAGTGAAACTACCAGGATCCTTCAACTTTGGTGGTAACTTCTACTGCAATACTGCACTACACTCTTCCATCAAGGCAACAGTGTTTAACTCTTCTAGTTTCAGTTTCCTAGATAGAATGCCTTTCATGAATTTGGCGTAGCTTGGCATTTGTTCCAGCGCTTCAGCAAAAGGTAAATTGATGTGTAGTTTCTTAAAAACTTCCAAGAATTTAGCAAATTGTTTATCCGATTTCTGCTTCTGAAGCCTTTTAGGGAATGGTGGAGGAGGAAATACTTCCTTGTGATCACTGTCTTTCTCTGAACTGCTTTTCTCCTCTGCATCATTCATTTTTTTCTTGATCGGCTCCTCCTGCGCAACTTTTTCTGCAGAAAATCCCCTTCTGGCAGTAAGGTGAGGCGCGCCCGCGCCTGAGGAAGCGCGCCCGCTCTCCACCTCCTACCCAAAATGCTGACGTTCTTCGTTTTGTGGACTTTCGACCTCCTGATTGTTCGTAACCCTTCCAGAACGCAATGTAATAGCGTGTATTTGTTCCTTGCTTTCTTTCTTGCCTGGGTTAGCCTCTGTGTCACTTGGTAATTGTCCGTGAGTTCTGTTTAGAAGAGCATTTGCTAGTTGACCAATTTGATTTTCCAACGTTTTCAGTGTCACAGCTTGACTCTTATACATCATTCTCAGTTCCTCCATCTCTGACTTATCATTTGAATGCCCTTGTCCTCCTTGAGGTTGTTGATGGAAACCAGGAGGGTTGTATGATTGTCTTGGTGCATAAAATTGTTGAGGAACAGAATTGTTGAAAGGCCTTGTTCCGAATTGCTGACCCTGCGATGGTTGCGGCATGGCATTCTGATTGTTGCTCCAACTGAAGTTAGGATGATTCCTGTTGTTGGGGTGATATGTATTAGGTGCCGGTTGTGTAGGCTTCTGAATGTTGCTGACAAAATACGCTGAATCGCTAGAAATAGCACACTGAGTTGTATCATGAGCACCTGCACACAGATCACAAACCATAGCGACTTGCTGAATTCCTGCCTTGGACAATGCGTCCACCTTTATAGATAAAGCCTGTAGTTGAGCTGTTATAGCCGTGGCAGCGTCCACTTCAAAAACACCTGCAGTTTTACTCTGCGGCAATCGCTGAGTAGGATTCTGATACTCGTTGGCAGCCATCATTTCAATCAAGTCATAAGCTTCTTCATAGCTCTTGGCCCAAAGAGCTCCTCCAGATGCTGCATCAAGCATAGGTCGTGAATGATTCAATCCATTATAGAAACCGTTAATGACCATCCAATCTGGCATCCCATGATGGGGACACTTTCAAAGCATCTCTTTATACCTTTCCCAAGCTTCACACAACGTTTCTCCAGAATGTTGATTGAACTGTGTAAGAGCATTCCTCATGGCTTCCGTCTTAGCCATAGGAAAGAATTTAGTCAGAAACTTTTGTGCGAGATCCTCCCAAGTAGTTATAGAACCTGCTGGCAGCGAATGCAACCAGCTCTTTGCCTTGTCTCGTAGAGAGAATGGAAACAACCTCAGTTTTATAGCATCTTCAGAAACCCCGTTGGTTTTGAAGGTATCACAGATCTCGATGAAGTCTCTGATATGCATATTAGGGTCCTCAGCAGGTGAACCCCCAAACTGCACAGAATTCTGAACCATTTGAATTGTGCCCGGCTTGATTTCGAAATTATTAGCTGCAATAGTCGGCCTAACAATGCTTGACTGAATGTCATTGATCTTCGGTTGAGAGTAATCCTTAAGAGCTTTCACTAGATCCCCCATCACTATTTCTGGCTCAATTTCCGGAACTGCAATTCCCCTCTCTTCGTCTAAGTGTTCTTCCAGTTTTTCGTTACTCGCTTGAGAACACGTACGCATACACGATCAATTACCTGAATTCACGGAGCAAACAAGAACGATTAGTAACAAATCTCAGTCAGTGATATCTAACGACCACTGATGATAAGCACATTAACTAAACAAAACAATGAACCGAGTCCCCGGCAGCGGCGCCAAAAACTTGTTCACACTTTATTCACGCAAGAGAACGTGGTCACAAGTAATACAGTAATAAGTAGGATTCGTTCCCACAGAGACTCGACTTGCTTACGTTTAGTTCACTTATACACCAGAGTATGATTAAGTTTCACTGCTAAGAAAATAACAATTAGAGTTTTGATTACACTACTAATTAAAACTTAACGAATTACTTATATGAAATAAACATGGGATTTTAACTTCATAATCTATCTCATCTAGAATCTTATGACTTTTCAACCTCGCATGTGAAAGTGATGATAACTGATCAGACCCTCTAAACTGATAAACGCCAACTTTCGTTGTACGCATACCATCCTAATGAACATCCACAATTGATAGAAGTCAAATAGTCAACCACTAAGATTAGTCCCTATATGTCTATAGAGATTGAAAACATAATGGCTTAAGCACAAGTATCCATAAAATCACATAGTCAGTGCAAGACGGTTAGAATTACACCACAAATTAATACATGTTCTTAACATGCAAAAACCTATGCTAGCATGGCATGTTCTAAACCCTAGATCCACTTTCGCATTCACGAGGCAAACAATCATAAATGTTCGCGACGCATTTACAATGAATAAGCTTAACCATACTAGGATATCCATAACAATCACACACTTTGGCATAAAAGCAATCAATATCTAGAATCGATAGAAAAATCCATTAAAACCCCATGATAACGTTTAGCCCATAATTGGACTAGCCGACTTCATGGGTTCAATTGAAAACATAGTAAAATAAACAATTATGCATAAACTACTGATATTAATTGCAAGAGTAAAAGAAACAACCGATAATCCACGTGATGAAAATTACAAAAGAAAATAGCTTGACCTTTCTGCCCGGAAATGATTTTCCTTGCTCGTTGCTTCTTTAGCGAGTCGTCTCACTTTCTCTTGGTCTCAACTCAAACCTTGACCCTTCTCCCTTGAATTCCTAGCTCATGTACCACCAATTTATGCAAATATTCATCAATTCTGCTTTGCCTGGGAATCTGCACACCAAAAACATAAAACACATCAAAAGACACTAAATACTTGGGCACTAGCGATCAATTTAAGCCAAATTGGAACGTATATAGTGGACAAAAAGTCCACTAACAGTGCTTTAGAAGAACTCGAAACTTTGCCTCTGCCATACATCTCTCTTGTCTGGATCTGCTCCAATTCATATGTCTTCAGAACTCCGTAGAGTCTTTCTAGGGTTATCTCTTTCATGTCCCTAGACTCTCGGATGGCCGCGATCCTGTGCTCCAGATGCTCTGGCAAGGTTAATAGAAACTTCCTGTTGACCTCCTGATTTAAGTAATATTTCCCATTGAGGTTGAGCTCGTTTATTAGTTTGTTCAATCTCTGAAACACCTCAGAGATACCCTCACCAGGGTTGGATCTAAACTGCTCATACTGGGAGCTCAAGATCTCTAGTTTGTTCTCTTTGACTTCTTTAGTCCCTTCATTTATAACCTCTATAGTATCCCAGATTTGCTTGGCGGTCTTGCAGTTGACCACATGATTGTACATTACGTAATCTAGGGATTCTATTAGTATTAGCTTGAGGTTATTGTCTAGGGATACAGCTTCCTTTTCTTCATCGTTGTAGTATGCCGGACATTTTAGAATCTGTCTATGAGGAATTACGACCCCATCTACCTCGTGTTCGAGAACAACTGTTATTGGAGGTTCAATGCCTTTTTCTAGGATCAAGGCATACTTGGGATTGGCAATCCCAATAAATAACTACATCTTGTGCTTCCATAGGTTATAATGATCTTTGTCGAATGATGGAATTTTGATGCTCGTTACCTTTTTTGTATTCATTTTTTTTATAAATAAGATTAAAAGTTAAGTGTTTCAAAAAATATTTTAATTTTTGACTTAAAACAATTTTTGATTAAAAATAATTTATTTTAAAAAAAAATTATTTCGAATAAAAAATTATTTCGAATTAAAAATAATTTTTGAGATTTGTATGAGTTACGGAATATTTGGTTCGGATCTGATATTAAAAATATCAACCTGGCTCTGATACCAATTGTTGGTTCCTGATATTGTAGAAGGGGGATTGAATACAATATCTAAAATAATTCATGAATTTGGATTAAGAATAAAATGTTAATTATAATCCTGAAATATTAATAGGTGAAATACTGTTCAAGTAGAATATTTAATTTTAACTTGAAAAGTATTACAAAATTAATATAGTGAATAGTGTTTATATCTGATAAATTTTCTAGAGTGATTTTGACATGACTTGTTCGGGTTTAACAATTTATATTCCAAACTAAGCACAGAAATCTGTGAATATTACAATGCATACAAATTTCTGAATTTGAATGTTTGAACGACAACTGAAAAATGAAGACAATCACCTCATATTTATAGAGGTGGAAAACCAGCATGACTCATCCCAGTATGACCTTTTTCTATTAAAATTAACCCTTGTATGACTCACAAAAAGGCTGAGCAAGACTTATAATGATCGGTATGACTCATATAGAAATTCGGTATGACTCATATCAAATGGCTCGGTATGACTCATTGCAAGAATTCGGTATGACTCATTCCACTTGTGCTCGGTATGACTCATTCCACTTGTGCTTGGTATGACTCATTCCACTTGTGCTCGGTATGACTCATTCTAATTGGTTCGGTATGACTCATTGCGAGTCATATGAATCAATTCTTTTATAGTAAATCAATTCTACTTAATTTAATTAAATAATTTATGAATTATTTAAAATTACTACTTGATTATTTTCCACTGACTCTTGAACATATTAATGAACTTCTTCAGTGTTGAGTAGTAGGATCAACTGAGTACTTCTGATTCTGTTGATTCTCTGTGACTAGTTGACTGTCTTCGTCTTGATTCCTGTTTGATATTTATTATTTACCACTGTTTCTAGATTGAGTTGAGTTGTCATCTAATTATTACAAATAGGCCTTAGTAATATGCCTTTCAATTTCTAAAAAAATAGAGACAACAATCTGGGATAAAGTACTAGTTAGTAGTACAAGTCAAATTAATAGTTGACTATAAAATGTACCATCTAAAATAATTTTTTATTTTTTAAAATTTTGGGAATATCACTATATTAGATATATATTAACATCCGTACGGTTGGATCGCCGATAAGTATTTCTAAAAAAATAGAGACAACAATCTGGGATAAAGTACAAGTTAGTAGTACAAGTCAAATTAATAGTTGACTACAAAATGTACCATCTAAAATAATTTTTTATTTTTTAAAATTTTGGGAATATCACTATATTAGATATATATTAACATCCGTACGGTTGGATCGTCGATAAGTATTTCTAAAAAAATAGAGAAAACAATCTTGGATAAAGTACTAGTTAGTAGTACAAGTCAAATCAATAGTTGACTATAAATTTTACAATCTAAATTAATTTTTTATTTTTTAAAATTTTGGGAATATCACTATATTAGATATATATTAACATCCATACGGTTGGATCGTCGATAAGTATTTCTAAAAAAATAGAGACAATAATTTGGGATAAAACACTAGTTAGTAGTACAAGTCAAATCAATAGTTGACTATAAATTTTACAAATTTTATCATCTAAATTAATTTTTTATTTTTTAAAATTTTTCAAAATTTTTAAATAATTATAAAGCATAATTTTTAAAAAATTATATTTTATTTTATGGAAATGAAATATTTATAATGTGAATTTATCAAAATATAAAATAAAAGCTTGGTACTTGTTTACTTGTTGAGAAAAGAGCGGCATTTTCCCCCCCTTTCCAAACTCACCTGAACACATCTCTCTCATCTCTCCCGACCCATCTCACTCATTTCACCCATCTCTCCCATCTCTCCCGACCCATCTCACCCATTTCTCCCGACCCATCTCACCCAACCCCATCTCATCGATCTCTTCCAAACCCCTATCATCCATCTCTCACCCATCTCACATCTCTCATCTCACCCAGCTCACATCGTAAGTAAAAGTTAGGGTTAAATCCAAATAAAATCCAAAGCTAGGGTTAAACTATATCAGTTTCTGACATATCTCCGTTTATCTCTTGTTTTTTTCTCTAATTAACTCTGTTTTTTGCTAAAATGTTTCTATTTTATTGGTAATTAAAAGTTAGGGTTTGTAAAAATTAGGGGTTTTGAATTGGAGCTTTGAATTAAGGTAATGGGGGCTCACATTTGGTTTTAGTTTTATGTTGTGTGTATTTCGTATTTCGTTTTTTGTGTCATCTATATTATCTCAGTTTATTTCTTATTTTTTTTATTTGTAATATGCTCGTTTTTTGCTCTCTTTTTGCTTATTTTCGGTTGTGTTTTTTTGGTGTTGGGTCTTCTTGCTGCTTTTCTTGTTGGTAATTCTGGGAACTATTTTTTTTTTATATGTTATGTGTACTAGTTTTATGTGTTGTGTCTGTGAACTTGCTTATTACTTAGAATGCTTAAATTTAACATGTTTATTTTAACATACATTGCTCACTGCCTCTGTTATCATTCGTAGAGAATGACATTTTGAATCTTGTTATATAGTATTCTTTAATATGCCTTTGTTATATAGTATTCTTTAATGTATTTTAACTTTACATGTTAGTTATTTCCCATGTTAGTGTGACTGGTGTCCGTTCCCTTTCTCATGTTAGTATTCTTTGTATAGGGTATAGCAATGGACGATGATTATACAAGTTGGATAGGATTTCCGAAATATAGTAAAGAATATAAAAAGGGGATAACCACATATTTGGAAAATGCATTTCTCATTATGCTAAAGGAGAAGAAATGAGGTGCCCCTGCAAAATATGTGTGAATCATAATTGGCATTATCAAAATGTCATTTATGATCACCTAATTTGCCGTGGGCCTTTTCCTATACATTTGAAATGGATTTGTGAGGTTTCACGTACCAAAGTAGACGATAGTACTGAATTTATGGATATGAAACGGGAATGGGCTTTGAAGACAATCTAGATCAGATGTTTAATTGTACGGGTAAGGGGTTTCAAGATTTAGAAGACGGTAGTGATGATATAGCAAATGTAGAGGCTAGAAAGTTCTATCAGCTTGTTAGAGACGGAAAACAACCACTATACCCCGGTTGCTCTAAATTCTCTCGATTAAGTTTTATGATCAGACTTTATCATTTAAAGTGTGTTCATGGAATTACCGAGTCTGCCTTTGGCGACTTACTAGGATTAATGAATGAAGCTTTTCCTGATGCCCGCCTACCTTTGTCTTTCAATGCTGCAAAGAACATGATTAGGGATTTAGGTCTCGATTATCAGAAAATACATGCATGCCTAAACAGTTGCATGTTGTACTAGGCTGAAAATAAAGATAAACAAGAATGCATAAATTGCGGTGTTTCTAGATGGGTTATACAAGAAAAAAAGGCATTGATGCGAATGATGATCCACAAAGTCGACATACAAAGTACCAGCAAACGTGATGAGGTACTTTCCGCTGAGACCAAGGTTGCAGAGGTTATTTATGTGCAAGGATTTTTCTAAACTAATGACATGGCATGACGTGGGATGAAAAAAAGATGGGAAACTAAGACATCCGGCAGATGCTAAGGCTTGGAAGACAATGGATGCTAAGTATCCTGATTTTTCATCCGAAGTTCGGAATGTTAGTTTGGGAGTTGCGGCAGATGGATTCAATCCTTACCGTTCGATAAATTTAAGTCACAGTACATGACCAATCGTATTGGTTAATTACAACCTCCCACCTTGGTTATGCATGAAACAAGAAATTTTAATTCTTTCAACATTAATATCCAGTCCAGTTTCCCCCAAAAACAATATTGATGTGTATATGCAACCGTTAATTGCGGAGCTGAAAGAGTTATGGGAAGTCGGCGTCAAAACATATGATTCGTTTACTGATCAAAATTTCAACTTATGTGCGAGAGTGTTGTGGACTATCAGCGATTTTCCAGGATACGCCATGTTGTCGGGTTGGAGCACAAAGGGCAAAATAGGGTGTCCTATCTCCCATTACGAGACTTCATCAAATTATTTGAAACATAGCAGAAAAATGTGTTATATGAACCATAGAAAGTTTCTTGATCCTACGCACAAGTGGAGGCTGGATAAAAAAAGATTTAACGGCCAAATTGAAATGGGTCAGAGTCCTGAAATTTTAACAGGATGTGATATTGAAGAGTTGTTGTCTGGGTTTGTAAATCATTTTGGGCTGAAGAAGAAGAAAAAGAATAAAGTTGCTTGCCCTTTCAAAAAGAAGTCGATTTTTTTCGAGTTGCCATATTGGAAACACAATCCACTTCGACATAACCTTGACGGCATGCACATTGAGAAAAATGTTTGCGATAACATATTAGGTACTTTACTTAATATTGGTGGCAAATCAAAAGATCATTTAAGTGCTCGTAAAGATCTTCAAGAAATGGGTATAAGAAAGCCATTGCATCCTATTTTATCCGATGATGGGCAGCACCTTGAAATAAGAGCAGCGATATTTGACATGACAAATAAGGAGAAAGATATTTTTTGCTCTGTTTTAAGGAATACTAAATTGTCGTATGGTTGTGCCTCTAACATTAGTCGTTATGTGCATACGAAGGAGAGAACAATAGTGGGGTATAAAAGCCATGACGCTCATTTCATGCTCCACTACATGTTAGAATTTGCCGTGAAAAAGACATTAAAACCCGAGGTTACATTACCGCTGATGAGATTAAGTGCATTCCTAAGATCTCTATGGAGCAAGGTGATTAATCTGGATGATCTTAAGAAGTTACAACAAGAAATTATCGAGGTTCTCTTCCAATTTGAGATGATTTTTCCACCGGCTTTCTTTGACATAATGGTGCACCTGCTTATTCATCTATGCGCAGAAATTGAACTTGGTGGAACACTGCACAGTCGAAACATGTTTCCTATAGAGCGGTATCTTGCAAAGTTGAAGTCGTACGTTCGTAATAGAAATAAACCGGAAGGTTCCATTGCAGAAGGTTACCTGGCCGAAGAATGTGTGACATTTTGTTCAAGATTTTTGGGTGGTGACGAAGCAAATGATTCTAGAGGATGTGAAACAAAAGCGGAGTATCATATTGGAACACAGAGGAATAAAAATGGAAATATTTTCAATTTAAATGATGACGCTTAGAAGGAAAGTCATCGCTACGTTTTGTTCAATTCTGCTAACGAGGAAGTAGAGAGGTTAATCAAGTAAGTTATTTAACCTCTTAATTAATTTTAATGTGTAATCAGAACCTCTAATTAATTTTAATGCATAATCTGAACTCATTAACTATATTAACAAAAAATTAATGCATAGGGATCATCAAGCTTTAGTGGATAATGATACAAATTTGGGAAGACTCAAGAGGGCACGAACACACACCGAAGAGTTTTGGAAGTGGCTAAAAGAAGAGGTCATAAAAAAGGTCAATGTTCCAAAAGAAGTGGAAGTGCTAGCATTTGGACCTAATAGAATAGCAAAGAGGTTTTCTGGTTATGTTGTTAATGGTTATCGATTCCATACAAGGTTTAGGGATTCTCGATGTACAACACAAAATAGTGGCGTATTTTTGACTGCCCAAACAACTAGCTTTGCAAATTCAAGAGATCAGAACCCTGTAATTCAGGATGTCAACTACTACGGATCGATAGAAGAAATTGTGGAACTCGATTATTGGGGAAAATTTTCAGTTGTCCTATTTAAGTGTCGCTGGTACCAAGAAGAGAAAGATCCGCACGGTCATACTCGAGTAAATTTTAAAAAATTAATCCACAAATCTGATCCTTATGTCCTTGCTTCGCAAGTTCAACAAGTGTTTTATGTCGAAGATCCAATTGAAAAGCTGGTGCACTATGTCATTAAGAAAATACCTAGGGAATGGTGTGATGCTGGAAACATAAACACACACGAAGAAGATGGCAACAATCATGATCTGCATGATACTGACTATCTTCAAGCAATAGAAAATCCAACTGTTGAAACTAGTTGGTGTAGGGATGATATCCCCTCGGCAAAAATTCTTGTTGAGGATATTTAAATAAAATGACATTCTACTTTATTTGTTTAATATGTGTATTAGAGATGACAATTCTTGTTGGTCATGTTAAAATTATTTGCATTTAGTGTAATCTGTTGTCTTATTTTAATGTAATGTATTGCTTGTTGTCTTTGTTTAATTTAGATATTGTGATTCATTATTTTAGTTTAGTTTAATATATTTTGTTAGTTTAATTTACTGTATTTCTTAGTTTATATTTGGCTTAAATTTAACTAGTTTTTGTATGTTATGTCTGTGAACTTGCTTATTACTTAGAATGCTTAAATTTAACTTGTTTATTTTTAGATACATTGCTCGCTGCCTCTGTTATCATTTATAGAGAATGACATTTTGAATCTTGTACAGGATGGCAGAAACTATAAATATCATATTCTTCTACAATGGAGATTTTCGGAGGAAGAATTATATTGGTGGAGACACTCTTGTTATAAGCCGCGTAGAGGCTGAAGAATTTTCTTATACAGTGCTAATGGAATTTGTGAAAGATTACCTAAAATTCAATGAAATAGGAGGAGTCTATATTAAAGAAGGAAGTGGTGTTGGTTGGAAGCTACTAACAAATGACAAGGAGGTGATGGAACTGGTAAATGTCCACACTAATGGACATGATGTATGTTTTTATGTAGACACCATTGTTGACACTGAAATTGAACCGAGAAGTGAAATGCAACCATGGGTGGTCATAAGGCCAAGGAAAAATATTATTCAAGGTATAATTATTAGTTCTGAAGCTTTATGACTTGTTCACCAAAATTGCTCAATATTTGTATTATGAAATTCATTTCTTGGTACAGGTTCAGCGAAGAAACCACCAAAGCGCAGGTTTGTTACAACACATGACATCCAGCAGCAGAAGGGGATGAAAAAGGATCAACAAGTCAGCAAGGCCACTACCAAGTCACCTGGACTGGGCAAGAGGAAGAATTTACCATTAACGCCAGATTTCGTGAAAAATCAGGGAGCTAAAGGGTCGGTTAGAAGGAAATTGGACTTACAAAAGGGTACAAGTGGAGGAGAATGTGCTGATGATATTGATAGTTCTACTGAGGTATTACTACTCTTAAAATACCTTTCTACAGTACTTTAGCATCAAATATTAGAGAAATCAAATCAATAAATTTTAATATCCATGCTTAATTACTAGCTTCTTCTTTGTAGTTGTATTTTCATATCCATGCTTAATTACTAGCTTCTTCTTTGACTTTTTCAAGATACTACAATTAAATTAAATCTCCGAGTGGTCTAGCTAGTAAACTCATGTCACTAGATTATCTAATCACATTGCAGGTTTCGAATTTGTTGCAGTTTCCACCCTCAGGATGTTTTTCTATTCAAATTGGCATAATTTTCTAAGGTTAATTAGTTGACTATTTTACAATATAATACAAGTTAAGAAGAAAATTTAAAATAGACAAGTTTTAATATCAAAACTTACTGTGACTATGTAATTAATAAGATTATAAGATGCATACAGCATATATGTTGCATTGCGTAGCACCTCACACCCTTTTTACCATTCTTTCCAAAATAAGTATATCATTCTTTATGGAATGACAAGCAAAATTTAATTTTAATATATTGGATACTTAAATAATGTTGTGTTTAAATATTCTTGGTACTTATTGCAGTTACCACCACCACCGCCGCCGCCACAAATTGAAAAAGACAGAATGGCTCGAATACAACGAAACAATCAGGTTTTAAATGAACTTGGGGTGAAAAGGATGGTCACTGATTTGAATGGTCTTGCAGCTGAAAAATTGAAACAAAAAGATAAAGATCAGGAGGAATGCGATGATTATATTCCGGAAAATGAAGATGAAGATGATAGCGATGATACATCTGAGGTATGATAGTGGTTAAACTGTTAATTGCTTGTTATTTTTTCCTCACATAAAATATTAAACCTCATACTCAACTCCTAATAATTATAGAGAATACAAAATGTGAAGAAAGATAAGTTGTTACTTGGACCACGAACTCGATCGCGAGTTAGTGCTGCTGCTGCTGCAACAGAGGAAGCGAAGAAATCTGACAAGAAAAATGAGAAAGTGTCAAGTTTATCTCAACCACAGCTTTTGAAGCCAACATGTAGTAAACTTTTAAAAACGTGTGGGAATTCTGGCAGACCAGGTACAATAAATGCTTATTTTGAATTGCGAGAACGTCAAAGGCAGGGCATTCTAGATCCAACAACGGAAAATGTTCCCGAATCAAACATGGAAAATGTTGCAGAAGAAGAAACTGAAATAGGTAATGTGTGAGTCTCACAGTTTTGTTGACTTGAACTATGTAGTTTGATTGAAGATAGAGTTTTTAGTTTGTAATGGTTAAGTTTTTGCATGCAAGCTGATTCATTTTTTTTAATGTATAACTGGTAGAAAAAGTTGCAGCTCCTAGAAAATGGAGAGGGATGACAAAATTGACAGCTGTTCATGGCAGGAGTCGTGATGAAAGACCTGTTATTTTTTTGAATAAACGGGGTCAACCGGTTGGAAATATTCGAAAAGAGCTGAGTAATTTTTTGGGCACAGTTGTGAAGGAAAATGTGTCGCTTACTTATATCAATTGGCGCCTTGTTCCTTCAAAAGTGAAAGATTATATGTGGAACAATACTAGGGTAGACTCTAATACATAAGCCTTAATTTCACTTAACTTCCATGTTTATACATTGAATTGATCGATTTTAACTTAAATGTATTGTAAAACTGTAGGACCATTATATTATTCCGGAAGATGGCCGAACTTGGGTGGAAAAGACACTTAATTCATCATGGAGGGTGCACAAATCTCGTATGAAGGCGAAGTATTATACAAAGTATCAGACCGACGAGGAGAGGATTGCCAACATGCCAAAATCAATTCCACTAGAGGATTTTATACTCCTGGTGAAGTACTGGGGAGATGAGTCAGTTGAGGTATTGTATATAATTATCTAAATATATATATATATTAGTAGTACATTATATTAAGGTGTAATCGAAAGTCCCTTGTTGGAATCGTGGAAGTATAAGTATTTAGAATTGTATCAAGTAGCCAAACTCTTGTTAATGTGGATGGCCTGTTATATACTTCGATTTGTTGGATGTGTGGATTAGGGAACTAAAATTTCCAGTAGGAGTGTCACTGTATCTTATTTGTAAATTTTTTTAGCAAACTTCGATAGTAACACACTCAATTTTACCTTTTTCTACCAAACCATTGCCTGTTATAATGCAACTTTGTTGAGTGAATGTATCTATATGGGCATATATTTGGTCTAACCTACCTAGAGCAAAATAGAAATGGAAGTGGTTGACTTTAGCTTTCATTTGCATCTGTTTTGTAGTTTACTTATTATAAACCTTGTGTGTGTGTGTAAATATATATATCATTGGTAGCAGATAAATTCATTTGTTTCAGTGGTTACATTGCATGCCAGTTCTAAATGTTTTTTTTAATTTTAACAGAAATTATCTGTGGAAAATAAAGCGCGTCGTGATTCCATAGATGACGTCCACACTCTAGGCCCAAAAAGTATGGCACAAGTCAGAGATAAGTTGGTACGTGTCTTTCTTTTAGTAACTAACACACCCCCACACCCCCACACACTTTAGGATTTAGTTGGTTCAATACTAAATAATTAATAATTACATGATTTATTCTAAGAAATTCATATATTTATATATAAAATAATTGTATGACTTTTATTGAATGCTAACATAGAGCCTGTATAACAAAATTCTTTTTTATTATAACAGAAAAAGGGAAACCCTAACCCTGCATCGCCATCAGATGCTGAGGTTTATTTCAAATCTCGTGAGCGAGAAAAAGGTCGAAAATACAAGACCAATGTAGTTGAAATTGAAAAAAGGATGGTAAGTAATTTTACATTTGTATATAGTGAGTATTAGTAACAAAATCTGTAAAGTTCTTCGTTGAAATGTATATTATAATTTGTTGTATGAAATTGGTCGTAACTTGATTAATATTTCACAACCTTTTTTTAGGGAGAGATCAAGAAGAAGATGGTTGCAGGAGAGGATGTGGACAGTCTAGTTGCTAATGGCAAGTCTCATGGTCGAGAATGGCTCAAGGGAAGGCACGGTAAAAGTCCAGCTTTGGCATCAACCAGTTCTGTTACTGCTGATAATGCAGACCCTTACTTGCATGATCTAACTGAAAAGATAAGACGAGAAATTCAGGCTGAATTCGATGCAAAGCTGAACAAGAACAATGCAATGTTGCTGAAAAAACTATGAGAAGCTAATCCTGGTTTAAATCTTGATATTGGTGACTACTGTCCAATATTTTCAAGCGAGGATGATGAAAATGCCACTCCGTTGACCGGTGGGGCTACCTCTTAGCTTTTTGTTCAACGTACTATCTTTTGGTACTTTGTGGTTTCTTTTGGTAATATGTAAACTTGGTAATTTAGAATTGTGCTTTGATACATTGCAGTGGTTGTTTATTTTGGTCAAGTAGTGAAATTGTTGTGACTATTGGTGGTTTGTTATTTTGGTGATTGTTTGTTATTTTGGTGAAGTGGTGGGTTATTTGGTGAAGTGGTGGGTTATTTGGTGATGTACATTTCTGAATTGGTGTTGGGATTTTGAATGGTTTGTTAGCAGGTTCAATTTAATGGGAATAACATATTTACAAATATTATATTGCAATTTTTTTTTTACTACTGTTACATTTGCTTCTAATATTAATGTTGCAAAATTCACACATTGTGTTGCATTATTCAAAAGGTCTACTGTTACATTATAAGATAAAAGTGTTACATTTGACTATAAAAAGTGTTACTTTAAAGAAAAAAGACAGTGTTGCAATAGAGGAAATAATGTTACATTAGAGTCAAGTATTGTGTTGCATTTGATAGGTGGGCCCCACAATGCAACATCATCAGTGGGCCCCACTCAGCAGTGACACATCAGAATTGCCATGTCAGCAATGGGCCCATTCTGATGTGTCACTGCTGAGTGGGGCCCACTGATGACGTGGCAGTGCTGATGTGGCACTGCTGACGTGCACTGCTGACATGGATGTTGGAGCCCAGTTGCTGACATGGCAGTTGTGGGTCCTACCTTTTGACCCCATTTAATCAGTTTTTTTGAAAACTAATGCAACGCAATCTACTGTTACATTTGGCCAATAAAGCGTTGCATTAGGGCCTTAATGCAACACTTTTCCTACTGTTACATTTGAAAACTAAAGCGTTGCATTAGATAGCAAATGCAGCGCTCGCAGATGCAATGGCAAAATCGCGTTGCATTAGGCCTAATGCAACGTAAAATGGGTCAAATGTAACAGAATGGCAGTGATGCATCAGGCCATCTATGGCGTAGTGTATTAAAACATCGATGGATAGAAGATCAATTGAAGAAGCCAAGTCTAGCACTGAAGACCATCAACTGATGTGAAAACCCATCGATTTATATATCGATTGACAACATCTATCCATCGATAAGTCATCATTTATCAATCGATGGGTATAAAGATCAATCGAAGAAGAATATCAGTTGATGGATAAAAGGAAGAATCAATTGATATAATTAACAGCAAATTATCAATTGATTGAGACAACACAAGTTGACAGACAAAAGCATACCTATGGAAAACAGTCTATGATGACTGTGAAGACTCAAGTTAAAGCTGTCTTTCCAAGAATAGAGTCTTTTCCCTAAATGGAAAAAGGCAAATAGGAAAGATAAATCAGAAACAATCCTAGTTTAGATTAATTGTTTTATACTCTTTCTAGTAATTGTAAACACACTTGTGGTATATAAACAAGTGTGGTAGCATTGTTAGAAATACAGAAGTTAGACAATATTGCTAGAATCAACTGTTCAGCCTTAGAGCACTTTGTAAGAACAGTTGATGTATTTTCTAACCTTGTAAAAACGAAGCTAGGTTTTATTGACCTAGAAAAATTGAGCAAATATAATCAGTTTCATTTGTTCACATATATTCTCTTAAACACTCAAACCTAAAAGAACAAACATTAAAACATAAAAGTTTTGGTAATTTGTATTCAACCCCACTTTCTACAAATCATATTGATATTGTTCTGGGAAATAACAGTATTTTCGGACGTAGACCGGGAGTCGGAAGGTTATTTTAAATATTGTTGTAATCCGGGAGATGCCAGAGACAGATTATTTTAAAATAACGATTATAAATATTTCAAAAAATATATTTTTGATATTCTTTTGCTAAATAAATTAAATAGAGTTAATAAATATTATTTGAATATTTATTTAATCAATGAATATTATTCTGAATATTCATTTAAAAAGGGTTTTATTAATTATTTACTAATTAATAAATATTAGTTAAATATTTATTAAATATTCTAAATTTATCTAAAAAATATTTAAGGTCTTTAATAATTATTTAAAATATTTTCTGACCTTCAGAAAATTGATTTAAATATAGTGAGGGTTCCCTAATATATATTTATATTTTATTTTATTCTTTTAATAAGAATAAAATATTCTCGGACTTATCAAAAATAGGAAACTCGGTCTAGGAATTAAAAAGTGATTTACTTTCTCAAAAGTGGTTATGTTTTGGCATCACTGGCTTACTGTAGTAGGACTTTCAACTTATCAAATCATAAGAGGTTTTCCGACTAAGTCCCGGGTAGTGGTTTTAAATGATTTTCATTCCTTGATAATGGACATCAGTTGGTGGAGTTCAACACACCTTTGTGATGAGATGACTGCCCGATTATTCTAGCAATACCCATTCAGAATTTTGTGAATCTATTAATAAGTATTATATACTTGGGGAACTAGAATTAAATTTCTTGTTCCAGGTTATAGATTGTTCTAGTGGACTATGAGATATAGCGTAAGTGGATGAGTAACGCACAACCCATCACTTTGGCCCATATGTTGTCTAGGGTGATTCCCAATAATGGTAGAGAACGTTGTGGCTCCCCATTCTATATGTAGAGAAATGAAGAGAGTTGCCGTATGTTACGATTGATCATCGGGTATGTACGGTAGAAGCGTGATGTAATGCTTCAGTTACAGTCTCATCTTCCGATTGAAATTGTGTTGCAACATCGTAACAAAGGCCTAGAAGCTATGTTACCGATGGTGTTATCAGTGGTTGATATGTTGAGATCTTCGTTACTCATTCAAACTACTTTGACAAAAAGTTTTATTTTGCAAACTCGTAGAGTACATAAAGTGTGCAGAATAGTGCAGTTCTAAACGATGTTTAAAAAGAGTATATTTACAGTTTTATATCCTTGCTGAGCTATGTCGCTCACACTTGGTTTCTTTATATATCACAACACAACAGGTCAGAAGAATGTCGCGTATGAGATGCACAGTGAGGAAGCGCGTGGGAAACGCACACGCATTCCATAGACTCTTCTCCGCTACTCTACCTCAAGTAGACATGAGTAATATAGGAGTGCAGTTGCTTTTGGTACGGCTTATCTATAAGTATGGCTTATGTAAGCTTATTAACAAGAACAAACGTTAAGCGAACAATATCGTTTCAGGTAGAAACTGTATTGATTTCATAAATTTAGTACTTTCTCTCTTGGCGTTGTAATAACTTATACTCTGATGGATCATATGACTTCTAATTATTATTGTCATTATGAGACTATAATTAGTGTGCGTGTGCATATGTGAATTGTGGGGCCATTGCATGTGAAGAATTATTAATTATGATTTAAGTGTTAAGTGATAATAACTGGAAAAAGAGAGCGTGATGGCCCAGATCTCCGACCCCGGATCTAGGGGTGTCACAACAAGTTGACAAGATGACAGACAAAAACACACCTATGGAAAATAGTCTAAGATGACTGTGAAGACTCAAGTTGAAGTTGTCTTTCCAAGTCTAAAGTACTTTACTAGGAATAGAAAAAGGAAAAAGGAAAGATAGATCAGAAACAATTCTAGTATAGATTAATTAATTTATATTCTTTCTAGGTATTGTAAACACACTTGTAGTATATAAACAAGTGTGGTAGCATTGTTAGAAAATATACAAGTTAGACAATATTTTTTAATCAACTGTTCAGCCTTGGAGCACTTTATAAGAATAGTTGATTTATTTTCTAACCTTGTAAAACGCAGCTGGGTTTTATTAACCTAGAAAAATTGAGCAAAATATACATTGATGGAAAAACCAATCAATCAGTAATTTTAAAATATATTTGTTCAATTTAGTTTCAGTTTCATTGTTCATATATCTTCTCATAAACACATAAACTTCAATAACAATTATTAAAACAGAATTTTTTTTGATAATTTGTATTCAACACCCCTTCTACAAATTATATTGGCATTATTCTAGGAAATAACAATTAAAGTCATTGAATCCCATACAACTACCATTCCTAAAATTATAGACCCAAAATCTTTTACCCTTTGGCATGAAAGACTTGGTCTTCCATGGATGACTATGATGCGTCGTATTATTGAAAATTTTACATGGCATCCTCTAAGATATCAAAAGATCATATTACGTAATGAATTTTCTTGTTTAGCATGTTCCTTAGAAAAACTGACTACATGACCATCTCATATTAAACTTCAAACCGAGTCTCCAAATTTTATAGATAGAAATCAAGGACTTATATTTATGGTCCCATTCATGCATCCATCTTCCGATCCTTTTAGATGCTTCAATTTTTTAATTGATGCTTCAACTAGATGGTCCCATATTTGTTTACTTTCAACCCGAAATACAACCTTTGCAAAATCACTTTTCCAAATAATCAAATTACAAGCTCAATTCCCTGATCATCCCATTAAATCAATTCATCGAGATAATGCTGCCGAATTTACATCTTCAACTTTCAATGATTACTGTATATCGGTTGCAATCTCCGTTGAACACCCTGTGGCTCATGTACATACACAAAATGGTTTGGCTGAATCTTTAATTAAGAAATTTCAACTCATTACTCGTCCTTTAATATTAAGAGCCAAGTTACATACATCTGTTTGGAGTCATGTTATACTTCATGTCGAGAATATAATAAGAGATAGACTATCGACTTATCATAAAGAATCCCCCATCAAACTTGTTCTCGGTTAAGTACCTAATATTTCTCATTTTCAGATTTTTAGTAGTGTTGTATATGTACTCATTGCTCCACCATAAAGAACAAAAATGGGACAAAAAAGAAGACTTGGAATCTATGTTGGTTTTGATTCACCGTCTATCATAAGATATCTTGGACCATTAACTGGTGATATTTTAAATGCCCGATATTTTGATTGTCATTTTGATGAATCGGTGTTCCCTTTATCAAGAGGAGTAAATTTTTGCATAAATTTAATTATGAAGTATCATGGTATGCAGTAAGATTTAATTCTATTGATACATGTACTAACCAATGTGAATCTGAGGTTCACAAAATTATTCATATGCAAAATATTGGTAATCAAGTTCATGACGCTTTTAATGATTCTAGGACATATTTTGAAATCATATATACATGTTGTTAATGCTCCAGCGAAGGTTGAAATCCCTAAGAATAAATCAATTCTTGAAGAATTTATTTGGGATTCAAAACTACACCAGAAATGTAGTAGGCTAGCTGGTAGAAAAATATTGCACTACAAAAGTGACAATTGATCGGACCTATCCCAGAAGTGGCACGTATTCCAGAATATACCCTTCAAGTGGTATTAACTCCTGAAGAGGTTCGAAAAAGGAAATTAATTAGACTAGTCGTTGAAGTGGCACGTGTTCCAGAAAAACTCCTAAAGTGGTATTACCTTCTGATGCATTTTATTTAATCGTTGACCGCAAGTGTACGGTGTCTGTTTTTAGCAGAGATTGGCAAGCGGGTCGTATCCATAAGGAGACAGGTTTTATTGATTTCAATCTAATTATTACTGATTGTTTCAAGAATGAAAATGAGAATATTTGAGAATATTAATTAACTACTAATTATAACTAAATAGACTAAAATAATATATTTAAAACCTAGGGTAATCAGGCCCCCCATGTTCACACAATAACTGGCTTCTAAGCTAAAGTATTAAAAGTGGTCATGTAACTAAAATTTGTTAATCTCTCTCAAGCATTAATACTCTCGAAACATGCTTACACATTAACAACTTTTAGTAATTCAATCAATCAAGTAATTAGAGCAGTGTTAATCTCTCTCGAGCATCAACTCCCTCAGAAATCTAATGAGCTCTCACACTCAAATTCAATTCTACTAATCGTATGTATGCCTCTAGTAAGTATATCTCTCGATCATACCCATATTGCATAGAATCAATTCATGATATCGGTCGATTACATAAATAAATAATTAAAACATATCAATTAGAATTACACATAACCCATCAAATCACTGTGAAAATCATTCCAGAATCATAGTGCAAACATGGCTTCCCCTTTAGCCATAGAAACTACTACTCGCTAATAATTAAACAAGTAAAATAACTAAGACAATAAAGGAACATGATTAAACTAATAAGAATAATGAAAAGATTTGGATAAGAAAACCTTTACTTTTCCCTGTCACATGAAAAAGTCATGACATCCATCCATCTCCTTCAATTCTAACCCTAATACTAAAACTACTCTACTCTAATAAAAATAATTATAATGTCTAATAATAATACATAATAATATGATATATCTCTATATATCAAATAAAAAAAGTATTTTAATGATTTAAGTCGAATACAAATAGGCTTCCTTAATTGAATAGGATTCTTCAATTAAAATTCGTAGTTATGTTTGCTCCTCATTTTTTTGGCTTCTCCATTTGGATTCTGCTTGCTGAACCACCTCTGAATTAAAGAGAATTCCATAAGTTTCGCGTGAATTGTAAGATCGTCCAATTTTGACTTCTGAAACTCGAGATATGGCCCAAACAGTGTAGACAACTCATGTAGTCCAATAAATACGAATTTTCTTCTAATTTGACTCCAAATTAGCTCTTTAACCGCACATCCTTCCAAATATAGGAATTCTATCTTTTCTGCAATAAAACATTAAAAATCTATTAAATATATATCCAATTAATGCAAAATACAATAAATATGAGAATAAAAATAAGATAAAATATACATAAAAATATATTCTATCTGATATGGGTAAAAATAGTCCTGAGAAAATAATAAATATAGCATTTATTATTTCATTTATTAGACCTAGTATGGTCCAAAAGCTTGGGCCCTTGAAATGAACTACGAAAAAAAATCATAGGATCAACAGGATTTGTAATCCAAGGATCAACTAGACTTATAAGTCCAGCCCATAAGCTCTGTGGAAGCCATAGGCCCAGTAAGCCTTTGTTATTAATTAATTTCATAAATAATTAATAAAGGCTCAGTAAAGACCCAAGAAACCTATTGAAGGCCCTCATCCTAGAAGGATCTAGAAACACAAATGTGAGAAGAGTCTAACGAGGACCCTCATTCCTAAAAGGTTTCAACAACCTTGTCACTAAGAGACTTGGCCACCAAGTCTCCTAATTCTAATCTGATTCCAAGGCCCTCTTACGCCTATATAAAGGGCATAACCCCTCGACATTAGAACTACATTTTTTGGCTTGATTCTCACACCCATTGAGATATGTAGGCAGTTAATGAGGACCTGAGTTAGTCACGAAACGTTAGTGTAGCCATTAAAGCTCGAAGCTTTCTCAAAACCTAGCATTAATTATGTATTAAATACACCTAGTTTTTAATTCGTAACATTTGGCGCCGTCTGTGGGAAGGGGATAACAACCATGACAAGAACACGAAGTACCGTGAGCACCCTCGAGGGAGAGGTCCCTGACACGACTATAGACACCAACGTTCCCCCTCCTACAATACGGGAACAAGGAACTGTTATTCCATCCACCTCTATTGGAGGCCTTGAAGCAGGTACTTGGCGTACTGGGCCCCTTATCGTCGTTGTTCATCCTTCCAACCTCAATGTGTCTATTCATGCTTCAATTCCTCCATTCCAGTTAATTCCTCCTCTTGATACAACTTTTATCGCTCCTCCTACCTTGCAGGTCTCGTCTGCCATTACGCCTGACCCTTGCTACGAGCTCCCAAGAAACTACGAGCCCTCTTACGAGCAAGGGCTACTACCCCACTACGTATTGCGATGAAGGAGTCGGAACTTTTCAGGACCTTACTCTGTCGATGATGATAAATCCTCAGACGAAGATGTTAACCCACGAAGGAGGCGACCCAATAAGGAGCCCATTGGGGGGAGGAGTACCCAGCCCCGAGGGCCTCAAGATAATAACTCCCTAGACCTTTAGGAAATAATACGCATTCATGAAGCCGAAGCCCAGTGGCTGAGAAAAGTCCTGAAAAGGGCACTAGTAAGACATCAGCGCCCCAGAGTTGATGGGGCTGGAGGGTCGATAAGAAACGCACATGTGATAGACTTAGACGAACCCCCAACCAGGAGATAAGCAAGGACCAGTCATATTAGGGCTAACCCCCAAGATTTATTGCCACTTGGAGATACTGATGATCCCCACTCCCCCATTCACAGAAGATATTATGAATGAGAGGATATCGAGAAAGTTTAAGATGCCTACAATTAAGGCCTATAATGGAACGGGAGACCCTTCAAATCATGTTTTCACGTTCTCTAATGTACTGTTATTGCAGCCCGTCAATGATGCCGTCAAGTGTAGGGCATTCCCTCAAACCCTGAGCGGTATGGCTTAACGGTGGTTCAGTTGTCTACCACCTAACTCTGTTGGGTCATTCAAGGATCTGAGCAGGGCCTTTATTGGTCAGTTCATCAATAGCAAGACTCATGAGAAGAGCTCAGCTTCACTAATGAACATGCATCATGGGAAGAATGAGTCCTTAAGGGACTATATGAACAGGTTCACGAAGGAAGCTTTGAAGGTCCCCAATCTTGATTAGAAGGTAGCTATGATTGCCTTGCAGCAAGGGACTTCTGACGAAAATTTCAGGAGATCATTAGCCAAGAGGGCCCCTGAGAGTATGAATGAGCTCCATGAGAGAGCTGAAAAGTATATCAAGGACGAGGAAAGTATGAGGAAAGCCCAAGAGTTTCAAGCCTCGAGCACCTATTCTAAGAAGCGACCCAGCGATACTCAGTATACTATTGATACCAAGTATACAAAGAATGATGATGTTAATGTCTCAAAAAAGAAAGGAGGATCCAGGTTCGCCGAATATGCAAAGCTAAACACCGCTCGTAGCCAAATACTAATGGAGATTGAGAAGAGCAAAGACCTTCGATGGTTGAAGCCACTAAGGACTGATCCTGATACAAGAAATAAGAACGCGTACTGCCGGTTCCATAGGAATGTGAGACACGACAATGATGATTACCTCCAGTTAAAGGATGAGATATAATTTCTGATTATAAGTGGAAAGTTGGAAAAGTACACCAACGAAAGCACGACAGAAGTCA
Source organism: Oenanthe sinensis (assembly GCA_028671895.1). Classification (NCBI taxonomy): domain Eukaryota; kingdom Viridiplantae; phylum Streptophyta; class Magnoliopsida; order Apiales; family Apiaceae; genus Oenanthe; species Oenanthe sinensis. The sequence goes on along the minus strand of CM053809.1, from coordinate 3,633,731 downwards.
CCACGATAAACGAAGGGACTCAGACCCCAAAGACAGAAAAAATCAACCCCGAGAGCCTGTGATCAATGTGATTTCAGGGGGACCAACCACTACAGATAACTCCCGAAACTCCAGGAAGGCATATGCCCGAGAGGTAATGAGCATTGTAGGAGAGCCTCATAAGAGAGCAAGGACTGAGGTCTCTATGTCGCTTGATGATTCTAACTTGGCAGGGTTAAGGTTCCCCTACGATGATCCCTTGGTAATAACCCCTGTCATAGGAAACTCTCATGTGAAAAGAGTCTTAGTAGACAATGGGTCATCTGTAGACATCCTATTTTATGATGCTTTGGTAAAAATGGGATATAACGATTTGCAATTGACCCCCTCCAACATGCCTATCTATGGTTTCAATAGAGTGGAATCTCGGATTGAGCGAATTATACAGTTGCCCATAACTATGGGCGAAGAACCTCGACATTCCACTCAAATGCTGAATTTCCTAGTTATCAAGGAAAGCACTACCTATAACGCAATCCTTGGGAGGACTGAGTTGCATGCTTTCAAGGCAATAGCCTCAACGTACAATCTAAAACTCCAATTTCCGACTAGGAATTGAGTGGGAAAAGAGAGAGGATATCAAAAAATGGCCAGGAGTTGTTATGTGGTCGTCTTAAAGGCTAGTGGCACTGGGGGGCAGGTTCTCCCTATCGAAGACATGGATGTCATGGATCGAGAAGAAAGAAAGGGTAAGCCCGCAGAGGACTTAGAGCCTGCTCCTCTGGATCCTCTAGATCATAAGAAGGTGACATATGTGGGGACTTCACTCCCCAAGGACCTGAAACAACAGCTGATTCAATTCTTGCAAGATAACAGAGATGTCTTTGCTTGGACAGCGGCCGACATGCCAGGGATAGACCCCAAGCTTATAACAAATCAATTGAATGTGAATCCTAGAAGAATAGCAGTGAAACAGAATAAAAGAAGTTTTTCTCCTGACATGCAAAAGGCAATTAAACAAGAAGTAGAGAAGTTGTTGGAAGCCGAATTTATTGAAGAAATTCAATTTTCTGAGTGACAGACTAACCCTGTGATGGTCAGGAAGAGTAATAGAAAGTGGAGAATGTGCGTGGACTTCACAAATTTGAATGATGCATGTCCTAACGACTGTTTCCCCTTGCCAATGATAGACACATTGATAGTAGCCACAGCTGGGCACGAGATGCTTAGCTTTATGGATGGCTTTAATGGCTACAACCAGATCAAAATGCACCCCGATGACATTCTTAAGGTATCATTCATCACTGACTTTGGTGTTTTTGTTATCTAGTTATGGCTTTTGGGCTTAAGAATGCAGAAGCCACGTATCAAAGGCTTGTGAACAAAATTTTCAAGCACCTCATCGGTAAGACAATAGAAGTCTACGTTGATGACATGTTAGTCAAAATCCTAGACAAGGCCGATCATCTTGAACACCTGAAGAAGACATTTGAAGTTATGATAACCCACAAGATGATGTTGAACCCAGCCAAGTGTGCCTTTGGTGTAGGATTTGGAAAATTTCTAGGCCTAATGGTCTCCAAAAGAGGCATTGAGGTCAATCCTGATAAGATTCAAGCAATCTTGGACATGGAACCCCCCAAGATAGTAAAAGATGTCCAAAGGCTCACATGAAGGATAGCAGCCCTAGGGTATTTCATATCCAAGTCTGGAGAAAAGTGTCTACCATTCTTCAAGGCCCTCAAGAAGGTCAAGAACTTTGAATGGAATGACAAGAGTCAAGCAGCTTTTGAAGAGCTGAAGAAGTATATGACTGAGCCACCCTTGCTTGCGAAACCGAAACCTGAAGAAGTGTTATACCTGTACCTTGATGTCTCTAGCTCGGCATTGAGTGTTGTTCTTGTGAAAGAAAAAGCAAAGGTTCAAAAACCTATTTATTATGTTAGCAAGATTCTGCATGGAGCAGAGCTTAACTATTCAAAGGTTGAGAAATTTGCCTTAGCTTTGATAATGGCTTCGAGAAAGCTATGCCCATACTTCTAAGCGCATGTTATTGAAGTCTTGACAGACCAGCCCCGGAGAAACATATTGCACAGCCCCAAGGCCAGTGGGAGGCTAATCAAATGGACTATTGAGCTTGGAGAGTTCGAAATAAAATACAAGCCAAGAATGACCATCAAGGCTTAAGCTCTAAGAGACTTCGTGGTTAAATGTACCATCCCCAACCAAGAAGTCGGGGGGCAAGGAAAGAATAAAGAAACTGGAGAGAAGGAAAAAGAGGAAGAACTCAAGGAATATTGGGTACTCTTTTTTTATGGAGCTTCAAAAACGAACACTAGCGGAGCTAGCTTGGTTTTGCAACGCCCGGATGGGTTTGTTGTCAAGTATGCAATCAAGTTGGATTTCCCAACTACAAATAACGAGGAAGAATACGAAGCTTTGATAGTTGGGCTTGGCCTGGCCAGAACCCTGAGGGTGAAAAACTTGAAGATATGTGGCGATTCAAGGCTAGTAATCTCTCATGTAAATGGGGAGTTTGAGGCCCGAGAAGAGACTATGGCAAAATATTTGAGAATTGTTAAAGCTCAAACCTCACATTTTAAAGAATGCCACTATGAATATATTCTGAGAGAGGAGAATGTGAAGGTTGATGCCTTGTCTAAATTTGCATCGTCAGAGATTGAGAGTTATTCTGGCAGTGTTTATTTCGATGTCTTGAAGACCCTAAGCATTGATGCTAAACTAGTAGTCCCGATTGGGTTGAGAGCATGTTGGATGGATCCCATCAAGCTCTACTTAGAAACGAAGAAATCACCAATCGACCCCATGGAGGCACGCAAACTATCAGTGAGGGCCTTGAAGTATGCCCTCATAGAAGGAATACTTTATAAGAAATCGTACGTGATACCCTCCTTGAAGTGTCTGAGACTCCAGGAGGCTGAAGCTGCCCTAAGGGAAGTTCATGAAGATATATGTGGCCAACACCTTGGAAGCAGGACTCTTGCTCATAAAATCATGAGGCTGGGATTTTATTGGCCTGATATGCTTAAAGATGCAAAAGTTTTTGTTAAGAAATGTGATCGCTGCCAAAGGTTTGCACCTATCGTTAGACGACCCCCTGAGATGTTGACATTCATCGACTCTCTACTCCCCTTTGCCATGTGGGGAATGGATATCTTAGGCCCATTTCCTATGGTCAGCGCACAGAGGAAGTTTTTCATTGTCGCCATCGACTACTTCACTAAGTGGATAGAAGCCAAGCCCTTGGCCAAGATTGACACTAAGAATGTGACTCAATTCTTCTGGGAGAATGTTATGTGCAGGTATGGGTTACCCCAAATCCCAGTGACAGACAACGGAACTCATTTTAACAACAAGGATTTCATAGAGTACTATGGAAACTATAACATTGAAATAGTAAAACGAGGGGGAAAGTTAAACAAATGATTGTATTCTTCTACTAAGTCAGAATCAAAAAATTTGTTACTATGACTATACGAGTCTAGATGGGATTTACTAGGATACCCATCCCTCTTTGTGAGAAAGTAGAGAAGTGAGAAATGAGAAGTGTGGGAAGTGAAGCCCCTTACACCACTCATATATAACCATCTAGCCGGTCACCCAACCGTTTAAATTCACTTTTTAACAGGTGTTTCTAGGTCACATGACCATTAAAGGGTAAATCAATCGTACGACTGGTGAAGGGGCTCATACGACAAAGCCCATGAACAAAGGCCCAAAGGTTTAAAAAAAGAGTTTTCTAGAACTCAGAAGAAGCATCTAGAAGTTGGGCCTGTGAAGTCAATGACATATAAGCCATGAAGCCCACTAACCAATGGCAAAAGCTTCGAAGGCCTAGAATCTAGAAAATCCAAGGCCAGAAGGCTCAATAAAGATGAAAGATTTGTAAGATAATCAATAAAGGCCCATGATCCAAAATCATTGGATGTCCACGATCCAAAAACCTTGAAGGCCCATTATTTTGAGAAGCATGTTAGACTCTTCAATAGAAGAACTAATTGAAGCCCGTATTGTTGGGGCCTAGAAGGCCCAAAGCTCGCAAGGCTCAACCAACTTGAATTAGTGGGGTCAAATATTTTCGATCTAGATGAACATTTGAGGTTCATATTGACCTCAATCCCAGTCGAAAGATATCAAGACATGAAGCCCACTATAAATCGACCTAGAGGATAAACTAAGGGATAATTCGACCTCAATCTAGGTCGAACGCAACATAGGTTTTGAAACCTAAACAATTTCGACATGGGAGGGAAAACAAAGTTTTAATCGACCTCAAACCAAGTCAAAAGTCGCCCAAGTATTGGAAAATAAGAGAAATCGACTTGGATGTACATTTGAGGTATAATTCGACCTCAATCGAGGTTAAAATAAAGTTGAAGCCCAGAAGGCCTACTCGACCTCAATATCGTGTTCTACTTCAAATGAGGTCGATAAATCAACTCGATTGTCATTCGACCTCGAAGTGAATTTGAGGCATAAATCGACCTTAATCGAGGTCGAATCAAAGTCAAAACCAAGAGGCCAATCGACCTCAATTGCTAATTGACCTGGATGTACATTTCAAGTATAGTTCGACCTTAATCGAGGTCGAAAATGAAGATAGAGCCTAGAAGGCATGTTCAACTTTTAAAATTAAATTCGACCTCAAATGAGATTGATAATCAACCTCAATCTCAAATCGATCTCAGTGTAAATTTGAGGACTAATTCGACCTCATTTCAAGTCGATGATCGACTTTGAATCCAAAATCGACCTGAAGGTATATTTAGAGTTATAGTTGACCTCGATCCAGGTTGATAGAATAACAAGTCAAGAAGGCATGTTCGACCTCAAAGTTCTTTTTTGACATCAAATGAAATCCATAATCGACCTTGATTATTATTCGACCTCAAGGTATTTTGAGGCATAATTCGACCTCAGTCCCCCAATTCGAGCTCAATCGAGGTCGAGATCGACCTCAATCCCCCAAATTGACCTAGGAGTGGAGATGAGCCCCTATTCGACCTTAATCCAGGTCGATTTAGGGAAGGCCTACAAAAAACTCATCCTGGACAAGTTTGCTAGAAATAAAGTCCTTTGGGGACTAGTTTATATAATATTAATTCTTTGAAAGGATTAATAATGAAAAGGCCTGAGCCAAAAAGATGAGATAAAATTGACTGAAACGAGTCAAAAATCCAATAAGGCACTGAAAACCCTTTGAGAAACTTTTACGAAAACTCACGAAGTTTTCCCAAAAGTTGGGGGACAAATGATATGGGTAAAAATAGCCTTGAGGAAATAATAAATATAGCATTTATTATTTCATTTATTAGACTTAGTATGGTCCAAAGGCTTGGGCCCTTCAAATGAACTAGGAAAATAAATCCTAGGATCAACTAGATTTGTAATCCAAGGATCAACTGGATTTATAAGTTCAGCCCACAAGCTTTGTGGAAGTCATAAGCCCAATAAGCTTTTGTTAATAATTAATTTCATAATTAATTAATAAAGGCTCACTAAAGACCCAAGAAGCCTGTTGAAGGCACTCATCCGAGAAGGATTTAGAAACTCAAACGCGGGAAGAGTCCAACGAGGACCCTCATTCCTAAAAGGTTTTAACAACCTTGTCACTAGGAGACTTGGACACCAAGTCTCCTAATTCTAATATGATTTCAAGGCCGTGCGCCTATATAAATGGTCTAACCCCTCAACATTAGAACTACATTTTTTGGCTTGATTCTCACACCCATTGATATATGTAGACAGTTAACGAGGACCTGAGTTAGTCATGAAACGTTAGTGCAACCATTAAAGCTCGAAGCTCTCTTAAAACCTAGCATTAATTATGTATTAAATACACCTAGTTTTTAATCCGTAACACTATCAAACATCCCCAAACTGAGTATTTGCACGTCCTCGGCAAATAAAAGAACTAAAAAATAAATCATAATTAACTAACACCACTTTCGTAGATGGCACGATTGCATTGAGCATATATAACAAGCCGTTAAACCCTTGGGTAGTCCTAGTAGTATGAATTTTATCTCATCAGGGTTAATAGTTAATCTACCCACAAAATTCATTTTTTCTGCCAAGTCTCAAGCATGCAATATATCATAGTACTCCACACATGTAAACCTCAATTACACAATTTAGAAAAACAAAGTCTTTCCACTGAGAGCATCATTTGTACACAACTATCCAAATATGCACTCATAGTTTAAATAGATAAAAATAACATGAAATAAACATCAATCTCGCATTTAATAAGTAACATGCTATGGATAGAAAGTCTCACACAACTCTCAAATCACACAAGTGTATAGGTGTAAGTGTATCACTCAAGTTCAATCAATATAGTCATGTGCTACCATAGGCTTGATTGTCTACCAAATCTCCACTACTTTGTATATATGCATGCACAAATCAAAATGTCTTTGTTAAGGTTGTAACAAGGTTAAAGTACAGGGTAGGAAATCAAGAAAAAGGCTAGTTAGTGGCTAACTTGACAAACTAATAGAGCATAATGTTCATTTTTAATTAAAGCCCTCAACATCAAATTTGATCATGTAAAAGGTGATCAGGCTTTCACAAGTAATAAACCCCAAAACACATGTTATGTGCTTTCCCATTTAATATTGTAACAAACAATGAACACAAACTATCTTTAAATCATATTCTCGCCATTTTTTTTCATACTCAAGTAATATTCCAGTAATCAAGGGCAGTGAAAAGTCACCAAGAAATATTTATAGTACAATTGAACGTAATACCAGAACATGTACATGGGTCGTCCCTTTCATATAACATTGCATTTGCCAACCATTGATCTCAAAGGAACACTTCTTTTTCTATTTTTTTTCTTTGAGAAGATTTTTTTTCTTTTTTTTTTGTCTTCCTCTTCATATCAATTCCCACCAAATAATAACACTTTAACAAAGAAATCCCCAAACTGAATATTCACCAACCCTCAAATAAATCAAAGTTCTCTATTAGTAAATCAAGACAAGAATAAATAAGTAGGTTCAAGAATTTTCAGAGTGGTGATATATGAAATGAAACAGATATAAGCTCAAAGGGGCTCACTAAGGATATAACTCATAGGTACTGTTTGGATAAATATGGTTAATAATCCTAGTGTCTTTATCATTTTCATGCATACAAATATCATATAGTCACTACGCCATAGATGGCCTGATGCAACACTGCCATTCTGTTACATCTGACCCATTTTACGTTGCATTAGGCCTAATGCAACGCGATTTTGCCATTGCATCTGCGAGCGCTGCATTTGCTATCTAATGCAACGCTTTAGTTTTCAAATGTAATAGTAGGAAAAGTGTTGCATTAAGGCCCTAATGCAACGCTTTATTGGCCAAAAGTAACAGTAGATTGCGTTGCATTAGTTTTCAAAAAAACTGATTAAATGGGGTCAAAAGGTGGGACCCACAACTGCCATATCAGCAACTGGGCCCCAACATCCATGTCAGCAGTGCACGTCAGCAGTGCCACATCAGCACTGCCACGTCATCGATGGGCTCCACTCAGCAGTGACACGTCAGAATTGCCACGTCAGCAATGGGCCCCACTTGGTGGGGCCCATTGCTGACATGGCAATTCTGATGTGTCACTGCTGAGTGGGGCCCACTGATGATGTGGTATTGTGGGGCCCACCTATCAAATGCAACATAATACTTGACTCTAATGCAACATTATTTCCTCTATTGCAACACTGTCTTTTTTCTTTAAAGTAACACTTTTTATAGTCAAATGTAACACTTTTATCTTATAATGTAACAGTAGACCTTTTGAATAATGCAACACAATATGTGAATTTTGCAACATTAATATTAGAAGCAAATGTAACAGTAGTAAAAAAAAATTGCAATATAATATTTGTAAATATGTTATTCCCATTAAATTAAACCTGCTGACAAACCATTCAAAATCCCAACACCAATTCAGAAATGTACATCACCAAATGTATCAAAGCACAATTCTAAATTACCAAGTTTACATATTACCAAAAGAAACCACAAAGTACCAAAAGATATTACGTTGAACAAGAAGCTAAGAGGTAGCCCCACCGGTCAACGGAGTGGCATTTTCATCCTCCTCGCTTGAAAATATTGGACAGTAGTCACCAATATCAAGATTTAAACCAGGATTAGCTTCTCCTAGTTTTTTCAGCAACATTGCATTGTTCTTCTTCAGCTTTGCATCGAATTCAGCCTGAATTTCTCGTCTTATCTTTTCAGTTAGATCATGCAAGTAAGGGTCTGCATTATCAGCCGTAACAGAACTGGTTGATGCCAAAGCTGGACTTTTACCGTGCCTTCCCTTGAGCCATTCTCGACCATGAGACTTGCCATTAGCAACTAGACTGTCCACATCCTCTCCTGCAGCCATCTTCTTCTTGATCTCTCCCTAAATAAAGGTTGTGAAATATTAATCAAGTTACGACCAATTTCATACAACAAATTATAATATACATTTCAACGAAGAACTTTACAGATTTTGTTACTAATACTCACTATATACAAATGTAAAATTACTTACCATCCTTTTTTCAATTTCAACTACATTGGTCTTGTATTTTCGACCTTTTTCTCGCTCACGAGATTTGAAATAAACCTCAGCATCTGATGGCGATGCAGGGTTAGGGTTTCCCTTTTTCTGTTATAATAAAAAAGAATTTTGTTATGCAGGCTCTATGTTAGCATTCAATAAAAGTCATACAATTATTTTATATATAAATATATGAATTTCTCAGAATAAATCATGTAATTATTAATTATTTAGTATTGAACCAACTAAATCCTAAAGTGTGTGGGGGTGTGGGGGTGTGTTAGTTACTAAAAGAAAGACACGTACCAACTTATCTCTGACTTGTGCCATACTTTTTGGGCCTAGAGTGTGGACGTCATCTATGGAATCACGACGCGCTTTATTTTCCACAGATAATTTCTGTTAAAATTAAAAAAAAACATTTAGAACTGGCATGCAATGTAACCACTGAAACAAATGAATTTATCTGCTACCAATGATATATATATTTACACACACACACAAGGTTTATAATAAGTAAACTACAAAACAGATGCAAATGAAAGCTAAAGTCAACCACTTCCATTTCTAATTTGCTCTAGGTAGGTTAGACCAAATATATGCCCATATAGATACACTCACTCAACAAAGTTGCATTATAACAGGCAATAGTTTGGTATAAAAAGGTAAAATTGAGTGTGTTACTAACGAAGTTTGCTAAAAAAAATTACAAATAAGATACAGTGACACTCCTACTGGAAATTTCAGTTCCCTAATTCACACATCCAACAAATCGAAGTATATAACAGGCCATCCACATTAACAAGAGTTTGGCTACTTGATACAATTCTAAATACTTATACTTCCACGATTTCAACAAGGGACTTTCGATTACACCTTAATATAATGTACTACTAATATATATATATATTTAGATAATTATATACAATACCTCAACTGACTCATCTCCCCAGTACTTCACCAGGAGTATAAAATCCTCTAGTGGAATTGATTTTGGCATGTTGGCAATCCTCTCATCGTCGGTCTGATACTTTGTATAATACTTCGCCTTCATACGAGATTTGTGCACCCTCCATGATGAATTAAGTGTCTTTTCCACCCAAGTTCGGCCATCTTCCGGAATAATATAATGGTCCTACAGTTTTACAATACATTTAAGTTAAAATCGATCAATTCAATGTATAAACATGGAAGTTAAGTGAAATTAAGGCTTATGTATTAGAGTCCACCCTAGTATTCTTCCACATATAATCTTTCACTGTTGAAGGAACAAGGCGCCAATTGATATAAGTAAGCGACACATTTTCCTTCACAACTGTGCCCAAAAAATTACTCAGCTCTTTTCAAATATTTCCAACCGGTTGACCCCGTTTATTCAAAAATATGACAGGTCTTTCATCACGACTCCTTCCATGAACAGCTGTCAATTTTGTCATCCCTCTCCATTTTCTAGGAGCTGCCACTTTTTCTACCAGGTACACATTAAAAAAAATGAATCAGCTTGCATGCAAAAACTTAACCATTACAAACTAAAAAGTCTATCTTCAATCATACTACATAGTTCAAGTCAACAAAACTGTGAGACTCACACATTACCTATTTCAGTTTCTTCTTCTGCAACATTTTCCATGTTTGATTCGGGAACATTTTCCGTTGTTGGATCTAGAATGCCCTGCCTTTGACGTTCTCGCATATCAAAATAAGCATTTATTGTACCAGGTCCGCCAGAATTCCCACACGTTTTTAAAAGTTTACTACATGTTGGCTTCAAAAGCTGTGGTTGAGATAAACTTGACACTTTCTCCTTTTTCTTGCCAGATTTCTTCGCTTCCTCTGTTGCAACAGCAGCAGCACTAACTCGCGATCGAGTTCGTGGTCCAAGTAACAACTTATCTTTCTTCACATTTTGTATTCTCTATAATTATTAGGAGTTGAGTATGAGGTTTAACATTTTATGTGAGGAAAAAATAACAAGCAATTAACAGTTTAACCACTATCATACCTCGGATGTATCATCGCTATCATCTTCATCTTCATTTTCCGGAATATAATCATCACATTCCTCCTGAGCTTTATCTTTTTGTTTCAATGTTTCAGCTGCAAGACCATTCAAATCAGTGACCATCCTTTTCACCCCAAGTTCATTTAAAACCTGATTGTTTCGTTGTATTCGATCCATTCTGTCTTTTTCAATTTGTGTCAGCGGCGGTGGTGGTGGTAACTGCAATAAGTACCAAGAATATTTAAACACAACATTATTTAAGTATCCAATATATTAAAATTAAATTTTGCATGTCATGCCATAAAGAATGCTATACTTATTTCGGAAAAAATGGTAAAAAGGGTGTGAGGTGCTACGCAATGCAACATATATGTTGTATGCATCTTATAATCTTATTAATTACAGAGTCACAGTAAGTTTTGATATTAAAACTTGTCTATTTATGAGTCCACTTGTAATTAAGCATGGATATGAAAATACAACTACAAAGAAGAAGCTAGTAATTAAGCATGGATATTAAAATTTATTGATTTGATTTCTCTAATATTCGATGCTAAAGTACTGTAAAAAGGTATTTTAAGAGTAGTAATACCTCAGTAGAACTATCAATATCATCAGCACATTCTCCTCCACTTGTACCCTTTTGTAAGTCCAATTTCCTTCTAACAGACCCTTTAGCTCCCTGATTTTTCACGAAATCTGGCGTTAATGGTAAATTCTTCCTCTTGCCCAGTCCAGGTGACTTGGTAGTGGGCTTGCTGACTTGTTGATCCTTTTTCATCCCCTTCTGCTGCTGGAGGTCATGTGTTGTAACAAACCTGCGCTTTGGTGGTTTCTTCGCTGAACCTGTACCAAGAAATGAATTTCATAATACAAATATGGAGCAATTTTGGTGAACAAGTCATAAAGCTTCAGAATTAATAATTATACCTTGATATATATTTTTCCTTGGCCTTATGACCACCCATGGTTGCATTTCACTTCTCGGCTCAATTTCAGTGTCAACAATGGTGTCTACATAAAAACACACATCATGTCCATTAATGTGGACATTTACCAGTTCCATCACCTCCTTGTCATTTGTTAGTAGCTTCCAACCAACACCACTTCCTTCTTTAATATAGACTCCTCCTATTTCATTGAATTTTAGGTAATCTTTCACAAATTCCATTAGCACTGTATAAGAAAATTCTTCAGCCTCTACGCGGCTTATAACAAGAGTGTCTCCACCAATATAATCCTTCCTCCGAAAATCTCCATTGTAGAAGAATCTGACATTTATAGTTTCTGCCATCCTGTACAAGATTCAAAATGTCATTCTCTACAAATGATAACAGAGGCAGCGAGCAATGTATGTAAAAATAAACAAGTTAAATTTAAGCATTCTAAGTAATAAGCAAGTTCACAGACATAACATACAAAAACTAGTTAAATTTAAGCCAAATATAAACTAAGAAATACAGTAAATTAAACTAATAAAATATATTAAACTAAACTAAAATAATGAATCACAATATCTAAATTAAACAAAGACAACAAGCAATACATTACATTAAAATAAGACAACAGATTACACTAAATGCAAATAATTTTAACACGACAACAAGAATTGTCATCTCTAATACACATATTAAACAAATAAAGTAGAATGTCATTTTATTTAAATATCCTCAACAAGAACTTTTGCCGAGGGGATATCATCCCTACACCAACTAGTTTCAACAGTTGGATTTTCTATTGCTTGAAGATAGTCAGTATCATGCAGATCATGATTGTTGCCATCTTCTTCGTGTGTGTTTATGTTTCCAGCATCACACCATTCCCTAGGAATTTTCTTAATGACATAGTGCACCAGCTTTTCAATTGGATCTTCGACATAAAACACTTGTTGAACTTGCGAAGCAAGGACATAAGGATCAGATTTGTGGCTTAATTTTTTAAAATTTACTCGAGTATGACCGTGTAGATCTTTCTCTTCTTGGTACCAGCGACACTTAAATAGGACAACTGAAAATTCTCCCCAATAATCGAGTTCCACAATTTCTTCTATCGATCCATAGTAGTTGACATCCTGAATTACAGGGTTCTGATCTCTTGAATTTGCAAACTAGTTGTTTGGGCAGTCAAAAATACGCCACTATTTTGTGTTGTACATCGAGAATCCCTAAACCTTGTATGGAATCGATAACCATTAACAACATAACCAGAAAACCTCTTTGCTATTCTATTAGGTCCAAATGCTAGCACCTCCACTTCTTTTGGAACATTGACCTTTTTTATGACCTCTTCTTTTAGCCACTTCCAAAACTCTTCGGTGTGTGTTCGTGCCCTCTTGAGTCTTCCCAAATTTGTATCATTATCCACTAAAGCTTGATGATCCCTATGCATTAATTTTTTGTTAATATAGTTAATGAGTTCAGATTATGCATTAAAATTAATTAGAGGTTCTGATTACACATTAAAATTAATTAAGAGGTTAAATAACTTACTTGATTAACCTCTCTACTTCCTCGTTAGCAGAATTGAACAAAACGTAGCGATGACTTTCCTTCCAAGCCTCATCATTTAAATTGAAAATATTTCCATTTTTATTCCTCCGTGTTCCAATATGATACTCCGCTTTTGTTTCACATCCTCTAGAATCAGTTGCTTCATCACCACCCAAAAATCTTGAACAAAATGTCACACATTCTTCGGCCAGGTAACCTTCTGCAATGGAACCTTCCGGTTTATTTCTATTACGAACGTACGACTTCAACTTTGCAAGATATCGCTCTATAGGAAACATGTTTCGACTGTGCAGTGTTCCACCAAGTTCAATTTCTGCGCATAGATGAATAAGCAGGTGCACCATTATGTCAAAGAAAGCCGGTGGAAAAATCATCTCAAATTGGCAGAGAACCTCGATAATTTCTTGTTGTAACTTCTTAAGATCATCCAGATTAATCACCTTGCTCCATAGAGATCTTAGGAATGCACTTAATCTCATCAGCGATAATGCAACCTCGGGTTTTAATGTCTTTTTCACGGCAAATTCTAACATGTAGTGGAGCATGAAATGAGCGTCATGGCTTTCATACCCCACTACTGTTCTCTCCTTCGTATGCACATAACGACTAATGTTAGAGGCACAACCATACGACAATTTAGTATTCCTTAAAACAGAGCAAAAAATATCTTTCTCCTTATTTGTCAAGTCAAATATCGCTGCTCTTATTTCAAGGTGCTGCCCATCATCGGATAAAATAGGATGCAATGGCTTTCTTATACCCATTTCTTTTGATTTACCACCAATATTAAGTAAAGTACCTAATATGTTATCGCAAACATTTTTCTCAATGTGCATGCCGTCAAGGTTATGTCGAAGTGGATTGTGTTTCCAATATGACAACTCGAAAAAAATCGACTTCTTTTTGAAAGGGCAAGCAGCTTTATTCTTTTCCTTCTTCTTCAGCCCAAACTGATTTACAAACCCAGATAACAACTCCTCAATATCACATCCTGTTAAAATTTCAGGACTCTGACCCATTTCAATTTGGCCGTTAAATCTTTTTTTATCCAGCCTCCACTTGTGCGTAAGATCAAGAAACTTTCTGTGGTTCATATAACACATTTTTCTGCTATGTTTCAAATAATTTGATGAAGTCTCGTAATGGCAGATAGGACACCCTAGTTTGCCCTTTGTGCTCCAACCCGACAACATGGCGTATCCTGGAAAATCGCTGATAGTCCACAACACTCTCGCACGTAAGTTGAAATTTTGATCAGTAAACGAATCATATGTTTTGACGCCGACTTCCCATAACTCTTTCAGCTCCGCAATTAACGGTTGCATATACACATCAATATTGTTTTTGGGGGAAACTGGACCGGATATTAATGTTGAAAGAATTAAATTTTCTTGTTTCATGCATAACCAAGGTGGGAGGTTGTAATTAACCAATACGATTGGCCATGTACTGTGACTTAAGTTCATCGAACGGTAAGGATTGAATCCATCTGCCGCGACTCCCAAACTAACATTCCGAACTTCGGATGAAAAATCAGGATACTTAGCATCCATTGTCTTCCAAGCCTTAGCATCTGCCGGATGTCTTAGTTTCCCATCTTTTTTTCGTCCCACGGCATGCCATGCCATTAATTTGGAAAAATCCTTGCACATAAATAACCTCTGCAACCTTGGTTTCAGCGGAAAGTACCTCATCACGTTTGCTGGTACTTTGTATGTCGACTTTTGTGGATCATCATTCGCATCAATGCCTTTTTTTTCTTGTATAACCCACCTAGAAACACCGCAATTTATGCATTCTTGTTTATCTTTATTTTCAGCCCAGTACAACATGCAACTGTTTGGGCATGCATGTATTTTCTGATAATCGAGACCTAAATCCCTAATCATGTTCTTTGCAGCATTGAAAGACAAAGGTAGGCGGGCATCAGGAAAAGCTTCATTCATTAATCCTAGTAAGTCGCCAAAGGCAGACTCGGTAATTCCATGAACACACTTTAAATGATAAAGTCTGATCATAAAACTTAATCGAGAGAATTTAGAGCAACCGGGGTATAGTGGTTGTTTTCCGTCTCTAACAAGCTGATAGAACTTTCTAGCCTCTACATTTGCTATATCATCACTACCGTCTTCTAAATCTTGAAACCCCTTACCCGTACAATTAAACATCTGATCTAGATTGTCTTCAAAGCCCATTCCCGTTTCATAATCCATAAATTCAGTACTATCGTCTACTTTGGTACATGAAACCTCACAAATCCATTTCAAATGTATAGGAGAAGGCCCACGGCAAATTAGGTGATCATAAATGACATTTTGATAATGCCAATTACGATTCACACATATTTTGCAGGGGCACCTCATTTCTTCACCTTTAGCATAAATGGGAAATGCATTTTCCAAAAATGTGGTTATCCCCTTTTTATATTCTTTACTATATTTCGGAAATCCTATCCAACTTGTATAATCATCGTCCATTGTTACACCCTATACAAAGAATACTAACATGAGAAAGGGAACGGACACCAGTCACAGTAACATGGGAAATAACTAACATGTCAAGTTAAAATACATTAAAAAAATACTATATAACAAAGGCATATTAAAGAATACTATATAACAAGATTCAAAATGTCATTCTCTACGAATTCAACTCTAGAGAAAGAGTAAATACTATTTCGAATATTCTACCTCTCCAGCATTCACCGTCACAATATGAGGAGTGAAATTAGCACCAGCAGATGAAAACCATTCACCTGCAACAGTAAAAAAATTAATTCAACGCGCACAAAGATAACTGACCAAAAACAGAACACATGCAATACTGATAATTAGTCAATCAAGATAAAATACAAACAAATAATACACACGTAAATGGGGACAAGCTTCTCCGCGGAAAAACACACTAATACTGGACCACTAAAACAAACTATAACATAAGCAACAAACAATTCCTACAAGTTTACTTCCAAGATGAACACCAGAAAAAGTTCATAACAGTTAACTTCAGCTAGTTTAAGATTCCGAAACATAAAATTGAATGAAACTACATCAGCTAGCAGCATACCAACCAAAAATAGTAAGCCACAACTTTACACTTTACATATAAAAGGAACCAGTTCCTCGGAGTGACACACCCATATGACTTCGACATCTCAAATATTCATACACTACCTCACTAATCCTAGTTATGAGTCCTTTTGAACCACATTTGAGCAAAAAATAGATAAAACAGAGACAAACAAAAAATATACAGATGCATACCTTTTTGAAACCCCCAATTGAAACCCCTAATTGAAACCCTCAGTTACCTGCAAAAAAGGAAACCTAACCCTCAGTTAAAACAGAGACAAATCCTAGTTATAAAACCTAACCCTAACCCTAACTTTATGAAACAAAAGAGAAAAAAGAGACATAACATTCGTACCTTTATGAAACCTAACCCTAACTTTTTCAATTGAAACTTACTTGCAATTTAAACCTAACCCTAACTTTTACTTCCGATATCCCTTCGATTTTACTTGGGGGCAGCTGCTTCGCGAGTGTCTGTGTGATATCCCTTCGATTATACCAGCGAGTGTCTGTGTAATGGATGTGTGAGTAGAAGAGTAGTACCTTTTTCTGCCGTGTAATTGGAGGTCATGGGTTGAGGTAATGTTGTGTACTTAAGGTATAATTTTGGGTGGGGGGAAATAGCCCGCCTGTTTTATCTGGGTCTTTTAATTTATTTTATTAATATTATTTAATATTTATTCTTTTATAACATAATTTAATATTATTATATAGTAAAAATACTTCTATATGATATCATTAATTTTATTTTAAATTTTATTTATTAATAAATGTAGAAATTTATATATCTATTATAGTGATATTCCCAAAATTTTAAAAAATAAAAAATTATTTTAGAAGGTACATTTTGTAGTCAACTATTAATTTGACTTGTACTACTAACTTGTACTTTATCCCAGATTGTTGTCTCTATTTTTTTATAAATACTTATCGACGATCCAACCGTACGGATGTTAATATATATCTAATATAGTGATATTTCCAAAATTTTAAAAAATAAAAAATTATTTTGGATGGTACAATTAGTAGTCAACACCTGATTTGACTTGTACCACTAACTTGTACTTTATCCCAGATTGCTGTCTCTATTTTTTTAGAAATACTTATCGACGATACAACCGTACGGATGTTAATATATATCTAATATAGTGATATTTCCAAAATTTTAAAAAATAAAAAATTATTTTGGATGGTACATTTTGTAGTCAACTATTAATTTGACTTGTACTACTAACTTGTACTTTATCCCACATTGTTGTTTCTATTTTTTTAGAAATACTTATCGACGATCCAACCGTACGGATGTTAATATATATCTAATATAGTGATATTTCCAAAATTTTAAAAAATAAAAAATTATTTTGGATGGTACAATTAGTAGTCAACACCTGATTTGACTTGTACCACTAACTTGTACTTTATCCCAGATTGTTGTCTCTATTTTCTTAGAAATACTTATCGACGATCCAACCGTACGGATGTTAATATATATCTAATATAGTGATATTTCCAAAATTTTAAAAAATAAAAAATTATTTTGGATGGTACATTTTGTAGTCAACTATTAATTTGACTTGTACTACTAACTTGTACTTTATCCCACATTGTTGTTTCTATTTTTTTAGAAATACTTATCGACGATCCAACCGTACGGATGTTAATATATATCTAATATAGTGATATTTCCAAAATTTTAAAAAATAAAAAATTATTTTGGATGGTACAAGTTGTAGTCAACACCTGATTTGACTTGTACCACTAACTTGTACTTTATCCCAGATTGTTGTCTCTATTTTTTTAGAAATACTTATCGACAATCAAACCGTACGGATGTTAATATATATCTAATATAGTGATATTTCCAAAATTTTAAAATATAAAAAATTATTTTGGATGGTACAATTTGTAGTCAACACCTGATTTGACTTGTACCACTAACTTGTACTTTATCCCAGATTGTTGTCTCTATTTTTTTAGAAATACTTATCGACGATCCAACCGTACGGATGTTAATATATATCTAATATAGTGATATTTCCAAAATTTTAAAAAATACAAAATTATTTTGGATGGTACAATTTGTAGTCAACACCTGATTTGACTTGTACCACAAACTTGTACTTTATCCCAGATTGTTGTCTCTATTTTTTTAGAAATACTTATCGACGATCCAACCGTACGGATGTTAATATATATCTAATATAGTGATATTCTCAAAATTTTAAAAAATAAAAAATTATTTTATATGGTACATTTTGTAGTCAACTATTAATTTGACTTGTACTAATAACTCAAACGCAACACCAAGTGCAAATGCAACACTGAAGGGCCAAATGCAATGCTTTCTTGCCACGTCAGCAAAATGTGGGCCCACACGTGGGTCCCACACATAACACGTCAGCAGATGTGGGTCCCACATGCTGACGTCATCACTGCCACGTCAGCAAAATGTGGGTCCCTCAAAAACTCAAATGCAACACCAGGTGCAAATGCAACACTGAAGGACCAAATGCAACGCTTTCTTGCCACGTCAGCAAAATGTGGGCCCCAAATGTGGGCCCCTCACGTGGGTCCCACACATAGCACGTCAGCAGAAGTGGGTCCCACATGCTGACGTCATCACTGCCACGTCAGCAAAATGTGGGTCCCTCAAAAACTCAAATGCAACACCAGGTGCAAATGCAACGCTGAAGGACCAAATGCAACGCTTTCTTGCCACGTCAGCAAAATGTGGGTCCCACACGTGGGCCCCACACATGACACGTCAGCACAGGTGGGTCCATCTGCCATGTCAGCAGTGACACGTCAGCAAATATGGGTCCCACACGTGGGTCCCACATGCCACATCATTATTTTTTGTCCTAATTGCTCACCAAATGCAACGCTTTTTCCCCTAGTGTTGCAAGGTGCAACACTACAATTCAACTGCAACACAACTTTCTAATATAATGCAACGCTTTGTTTGTAGTGTTGCAGTTGCTCAAAAAAAGTAGGCTAATGTAACGGAAAATGAGTGTTGCATTCTAAAAGTATTGCATTAGGCCGTTTATGGCGTAGTGAGTCTTGAAAAGGTTTAAAGCAAGTTCTAGAGCAACATGCTAAATGATGAACAACACACAAGAAAAGAAAAATCGATTGATATAAAGATGTATCAATCACAAATTAGGCTCAAGATCTAACAAAGTGAAAACATGTTTCAGTACTTATTAAAATTAACAAAGATGCATTTCAAGTTTTAGAATTTTCGCAAGCACATACAAGGAATCATTATATATCAAGTGAATTTAAGAGATTGACATATCAACTAATCATGCAAAATAGTTTTACAAGTATGTGTACTTATCTTTGCTAGCACACTTTGAGATGAAACAATATATAAAAGATTTTTTTTTATTTTCTAATTTTTTTAGAATTTTTTAACATTAAGAACACTCCCCACACTTAAGCAGTTCATTGTCCTCAGTGAACAATTATATATAAAAAAAATTAAAAGGATCCTAAAAATAAAATACAAAAATAAAGAAAAAAAATTATGCAAAGAAAGGTTAGAAATACTCCTCAAATACATAAGTATGAAGTGTCGCTTGAAAAATTAATTTAAGTACTTTTTCCTCCTTTGAATAAATTAGCTCTAAATCCCGTGCGAGGCACAGACATACACTAGAAATTTCATAGTGATTCCGATTTTCAGATCGAAGATAAACATATTAGATTATTGCTTTCATCATGGTTTAAAAATAGAATATATTACATTTTTTATTAAAAAATGTAGAGTGTTAAACCCTATAATAAATTATTGATTTTTTTAATTAATTATTTTACTTTACTTTTTTTTAATTAATTAATATGTACCTCTTCAAGGAGACTTCTTTCCTCTTTCAAAGATGTCAATCACAAATCAAATTCTCTTTCAGGGTTTTAAAGTAAACATATCATTGATTTTAAGTAACTCTTATAAACCAACCAATGAAGAAAGACATTTAGAAAGAATTGGGACCCGCTTCTCCAGTGATACATCAAAAAGTTCTCCATTATCATCAATCTTCATTCGTTTCAAGTCGTGTCGTCCGGCCAACCCAATACCATAAGTATCATATTCAAGGGCACCCTTTCATAGAATCATAAGACGGACTGTAATCCCCAATACTGCAATATTTGCGGGAGCACAAGTCACTGTCCTTCATTTCATAATATACAAGGCAAAGAGTAATGAAGCAACTGTCTTAGTTTTCTCGGTTCCTGGAGGTCTTCATATTAGTTTCATAGTGTTCTTATGCTAGCACTCTCTTGCATTATTACAAGTCCAAAAAGCAAATTTCTGGGATTCGTTCTAGTTCAAACGACAAATAATATCCTTAAATTCGGTTTTGTAGTATTTTTGGTTTGTTGAGCCAAGCAGATTGAACAATTTGCACCAATCTGCAATCCAGAGTTATAATGTTATATATAGATAAAACACCAAGCATAAAGATATGTAATTATTCTATATATCTTTCTTGATATAATTAATTTTTTTCTTGCAAATATTTGCCTAGTTTTAATTATTTTCATTCATTTTGTTCCACAGTTTTTGTTGGAAACGAAATGGACCTCACAAGTATTTAAACTTGATTTAATTTAAACACACACCCTCACAATATATGTATAAGATATAATAAAAACAATAAAACAAAAAAGCACAACTTTTTATTACAACACAAGACAATAAGCTATAGCTTATTTCCTTCCCAGAGCTTCTGCTCTATTTTTTCACACTATCTAAATTGTTTCTCACGGTGCACTTATGATCACAGAAGACCAGCCTATTTATAGGCTTTAGATATACTGCATTACATCATGGCATACTTCACATACTATTTATTGCTACAATACAATCCAGCTATTTATGTATATCAAATGTCAACAACCTACCTTAAAATAAGGCTTCATCATTTACTAAAAAAAACTCTACCAGAATCTTCTTTGTTTCACATGTGTGTTCCACCTTTTTTTCTTCAGTTTACATTTGAGCCGTGTATTGTATTTTGCATAGCCCCCATTCATGAAAACACAGCTGCATGGTGATCACACGTATTTGACTTGCATGAAGATGAGATTCTTCCGCTCACCATATTTTCAGGACTCTAGCTTGTCTTACATACCTGCATGTTATAACCTAGCTGCCACCTTATTCTTTTGCCATAATATTAATGCATCTATTAAACATAAACACCCAGCTGTTATTATTATTACGAGTTTGAATTCTAACACTCCCCCTCAAACTCGAATTTCCATCCCTAGTTTCTTTTTCATTTTTCCAAACACGTCCGACTTTAATGGCTTTGTAAATATATCCGCTAAATTTTCTTCGGTCCTGCAGTGCACCAGCTCCACATTTTTACCGTTCACTTGCTCTCGAATAAAATGATATTTTATATTGATGTGCTTGCTTCGATTATGGGACACTGGATTTTTCGCGAGTGAGATAGCAGATTTATTATCCACATAGATAGTAAGCGGATCCTCCTTTGCAAGATTTAACTCGCCCAATATGTAGCCCAACCACATAGCTTGACATGCGCACGCTGCTGCTGCGATGTATTCTGCCTCACATGTTGAGAGAGCAACTGTTTGTTACTTTTTTGATG
Organism: Oenanthe sinensis; assembly: GCA_028671895.1. Taxonomy (NCBI): domain Eukaryota; kingdom Viridiplantae; phylum Streptophyta; class Magnoliopsida; order Apiales; family Apiaceae; genus Oenanthe; species Oenanthe sinensis. The sequence goes on along the minus strand of CM053809.1, from coordinate 3,611,971 downwards.
ACCACGAAAATATTGCCGAACCGATATGAAAAACATATCCTGAGGTGCTTTTCCCGTCATCCAAGTCACCACCATAATCACTGTCTGAGTAGCCAACTAATTTTGAATCTTGAGAATGTGTATAAAATAATCCATGATCAAGCGTACCTTTAATGTATCTCAAAATTCGTTTAGCTGCCATGAAATGATCTTGCTTCGGCTTTTCCATGTACCTACTAACCAGTCCAACCGCATACATAATATCCGGACGAGTGAAAGTTAGGTACCTCAGACTTCCGACTAAACTTTTGAACAATGTCGGATTTACCGACTCCCTTGTTGAATCAATTCTGAGCTTTATGCTTGCTTCTGCTGGCGTGTTCACTGGCTTGCATTCTTCCATTCTGAATTTCTTTAAAATCTGCTCCGCATATTTTTTCTGAGACATAAAAATCCCATCTTTGCTTTGCTTCACTTCGACTCCAAGAAAATACGACATTTGACCAATATCTGTCATCTCAAATTCGTTAGTCATAACTTTCTTAAAATCATCAAACATACCAGGGTTGTTTCCGGTAAAGATCATGTCATCCACGTACAAGCACACAATCATAATATCTCCCCTTGAATTTGTTTTGGTGTAGAGTGCATGCTCGTATGGACTTTTCACAAAATCATTTTTCTGAAAATATTCATCAACCCTTGTGTTCCATGCTCGCGGAGCTTGCTTCAAACCATATAAGGCTTTCTTCAGTCTGTAGACTTTATCTTCCTGGCCATTCTGAACATATCCTTGAGGCTGTTCAATGTAGACTTCTTCTTCGAGATAACCATTCAAGAATGCTGACTTAACATCCATCTGAAAGATTTTCCACTGGTTCTGAGCTGCAATGGCTGTAAGAAGTGTGATGGTATCTACTCGTGCAACTGGAGCAAATACCTCATCATAGTCAATGCCATATCTTTGCTTGTAGCCTTTAGCCACTAACCTTGCCTTGTGCTTTTCCACTTTGCCTTCTTGATTCGTCTTGGTCTTATAGACCCATTTGACACCAATTGCTTTGTGTCCTTCTGGAAGATATGTGAGCTCCCAAGTATCATTCTTCTTGATAGCACTAATTTCTTCATCCATGGCCTTGTTCCATTTACTTTCTTCAGAAGCTTCTTCAAATGTCACTGGATCACATTCAGCCATCAAACAAAATAATGAATAATCAAAGGTTGTTTGTACTGGACTTGTTGCTTCATAAATATTATCCAAACTCCGCATTTTCCTTGGTGCTCCCCCTGAACTATTACTGCTACTACTGCTACCTGAACTCGATGGTGTCGAGGCAAGAGTTTGCTGATTTGGACTTTGTAGAGGAGTTGGATCATCATCTCTACCATCTTCTATGTTGGAGTCATCACCATCATCATCATCATTGTCATCATTAAAAAATAAACCAGCAACTTTTCTTTCATCCTTGCTCCATCTCCAGTAATCTGATTCATCGAACTCAACATCTCGAGAAATGATTAACTTCTTCGTGAGAGGATTATAGAGTCTGTACGCCTTGCTCCTTTTATCATATCCTGTAAAAATACATTTTTCACCTCTATCATCCAACTTCTTTCTTTTCTGATCAGGAACATGGGCATATGCAATACACCCAAAAATTCTGAGATGTCCAACTGATGGTTTGCTACCACTCCATGCTTCATTTGGAGTTTTGTTTCTAACACTTTTTGTTGGACAGCGATTCAGCAAATAAACTGCACATAGAACAGCTTCAGCCCAGAAATTCCTCGGCATATGCTTTGCTTTCACCATGCTCCTTGCCATGTCTAGAATGGTGCGGTTCTTCCTTTCTGCAACACCATTTTGTTGTGGAGTATATGCCGTTGTCAACTGATGATTGATTCCATGTGCTCTGCAAAAGGTTTTGAATAAATTTGAAGTATACTCGCCTCCTCTGTCTGATCAGAGTACCTTCAAATATTGACCACTTTGCTTTTCTGCCAAAGCTTTGAACTCCTTGAGTTTATCAAGAGCCTCCGCCTTTTCTTTCAAGATATAAACCCAACTTTTCCTGCTAAAATCATCAATAAATGTTAGGTAATACCTATTTCCTCCAAGAGATGTAACATCAAATGGACCAGCAATATCTGTGTGAACTATCTCTAATGGCCTCCTAGCTCTCCATGATTTTCCAACGAGAAAACTTTGTCTGTGTTGCTTCCCCTTGACACATGCTTCACACAAATTTTCTGGTTCATTGATTTCTGGCAAACCGTCCACCATTTTTGTCTTTGACAATAATTTCAAGCCAGAAAATCCAATATGACCAAATCTTAAATGCCATAACCACGAGTCATTTTTAATGACCGACTTTAAGCACTTATGCATCTTCGTCTGCATATCAAGCGTGAATAGATGATTCCTTGACATCTCCACATTGGCAATTAATTCTCGAGCTTGATTTATGATAATAAGAGAATTATCATGCATCTGAATATTATATCCTTTCTCCACTAGCTGACCAAGACTGATGATATTATTTTTCAAAGCAGGTAAATAATACACATCATTTATATACTTCTTATCACCTTTATTTGATATAATCGTAACAGTACCTTTCCCTTTGACTGGAATCTTAGACGAGTCACCAAACGTAACTTCTCCGCTAATGGTGTCGTCTATCGTCGTAAATAAATCCTTATGACCATACATGTGGTTGCTGGCGCCCGAATCAAGATACCAAGTATTTTTCTTGCCTTTTTCATCTCCTTTGTAAGTGAGAAACATTGCAGTGCCAACATCTTTATCTTCTTTTGCTGCTGCAAAATGACTGCTTTCTTCCACCTTCGGGGATCTACACTCATAACTGAAATGGCCATACTTATTACAATTATAACACTGAAATTGAGACTTATCACCTCTTTGTTGAAAACTACCTCTTCCTCGGCCTCTAAAATTTTGACCACGACCAGATGGCTGATAACCTTCATTTTTCTGGCCTCTGTTGAACGGTTGTCTTCCTCTTCCTCGTCCACCTCGGTAGCCTCCTCTAAAGCCACCTCTTCCGCGAACATAATTGCTACTGCCTGAGCTTTCACCGATGGACACCTTACTTTGCAACGCCTTTTCCAAATGGCTTGTATCATCATATTGGTTCATCCGGGACTCGTGGGCTTGAAGAGAACCTACGAGCTCATCAATTGAAATTGTGGACAAGTCCTTTGACTCCTCGATAGATGTAACAACATAATCAAATTTTCGTGTTAACGAACGTTGAAGCTTTTCCATGACCAGAACATCATCGAGACTTTCGCCGTTCCTTTTCACTCATTTGTCACTGTTTTCAAACGAGTAACATATTCGCCAATATTTTCTGAATTTTTCATTTTTATATTTTCGAACTCTCCGCGTAGCACCTGTAGCCGTACCTTTTTTTTATTTTTCAACACCTTGGAAAGATTTTTGCAAAATCTCCCACGCTTCTTTTGCTGTTTTGACTTCCGAGATTTTTTCAAAGGCTGATTCGTCGACACCTTGAAAAATTGTAAATAAAGCTTTTTTGTCTTTTTTACGGGACTCCTTTAACGCCGTCTTCTCAACATTTGGAAGAACTGCTTCAGCGGCTGCATCTACAGGCTCGCCATACCCACTTTCGACAATATCCCAGTTATCGTAAGAACCGAGTAACACCTTCATTTGGATACTCCAATTTCCATAATTTGTAGCCGTCAATTTTGGAATTTGGGGTTGCATCATATTCGCCATTTTTCTCGAACAGAACCTTAGCTCTGATACCACTTGTTGGAAACGAAATGGACCTCACAAGTATTTAAACGTGATTTAATTTAAACACACACCCTCACAATATATGTATAAGATATAATAAAAACAATAAAATAAAAAAGCACAACTTTTTATTACAACACAAGACAATAAGCTATAGCTTATTTCCTTCCCAAAGCTTCTGCTCTATTTTTTCACGCTATCTAAATTGTTTCTCACGGTGCACTTATGATCACAGAAGACCAGCCTATTTATAGGCTTTAGATATACTGCATTACATCATGGCATACTTCACATACTATTTATTGCTACAATACAATCCAGCTATTTATGTATATCAAATGTCAACAACCTACCTTAAAATAAGGCTTCATCATTTACTAAAAAAAACTCTACCAGAATCTTCTTTGTTTCACATGTGTGTTCCACCTTTTTTTCTTCAGTTTACATTTGAGCCGTGTATTGTATTTTGCATAGCCCCCATTCATAAAAACACAGCTGCATGGTGATCACACGTATTTGACTTGCATGAAGATGAGATTCTTCCGCTCACCATATTTTCAGGACTCTAGCTTGTCTTACATACCTGCATGTTATAACCTAGCTGCCACCTTATTCTTTTGCCATAATATTAACGCATCTATTAAACATAAACACCCAGCTGTTATTATTATTACGAGTTTGAATTCTAACAGTTTTAAACCAAGACTTCATTGATACCTAATTTGGATATTAATCTTGTGATTCCTACTTTTTTATTGCTTTCGCGTGTCAAGTGCAAACTTGAGAGCTTCTTTCCTTGACATGAGTCTGAACTTCTTCTTCATTGTCTACAGTTTCTATTTTTAATTACAAGACTATAACCTACAGTAGACTTTAGGCTTCATGTTAGGTTACAGTAAGAGCGGGTCCACATAGCGTTCTGAGCAAGTTCTATTGAATTTGCGAAAGTATAAGGAGTATGCATTAGAATCCTACTCGTGTAACACAAGGCAATGCCATTTTTGCTATGGGCTCTATTATATTTCCAGGGTTCTAAAGTTGAATTAAATATGTTGGCACAGGAACAAAGTTGTTAGTTGCTGGTAAGGATTTAGCAAATTCAATTTGATGGCCCGTGATGTTCTAGTCATCTTGAAGTCAACAATTTGATTCAACTTATCATTTTGCGATGACTTGCGCAGTAGCCCAATTTACCAACTCGGTCCAACAGAAATGCCCCAAAGATGTAAACATTGGCAACAATCGTGATGATTCTTGACCCACCCTTATTGTCTAATCATAATTTAAAAGTTCTTCCCGAAGCAGATCGAAATCTATTGGATGAAATTTATTAGATGAAGACTAATAAATGCACGCAAATATGATGCCTTGATGAAAATAGTTTAATTTGCCAAAAAATTCCATATAATATCAAATGCACGCATATCATAATGTTATATTGTTATTTAAATGAATAGCATACCATTACCTTATTTTTGGGTTAACAATATGAAATATCACACTGCCTGGTCCTCCTACGGGGTGCTAAACATTTCAAGAAGGCTAATAATCAAGTGAAACCAGAGAAGGCCAATTAATTATGTAGGGCACGCAACAACAAATACAGTTCTTCTATGTTACTGCAAGAAGCTAAACTAAAATCAGTTCATTATTATTTTAGTCCATTAATCATTATGCTTATCATAAGGCAGAACAACTTATTCTTATTATAAATACAGATAATTATGCATCGCAAAGCACGTAAAGAACAAGAGGGACTATTCCAAATGCCACAATCTTAGTCAGTCAATATACTGATAGGAGTCTGCGTTTTGGATCGAGTTTTGGGACTTTATAGAGCAAAATCTTCTTCAATCCCTTCCCTTAAAGGCATATTATTCTTATTATTTCTAACTCCCCTGTTTTGTTTGGTTAATTGAAATATAAGGAAAAACTGAGAGCTCAATTAGAGATAGAGCTCACTGATCTCATGTAACTCAGATGCGGAAATATTTCCCCCTTTTTTAATTCCTTCATGAAACCTTTAAATACAGAAATTCAAAAGATAACTACTAAAATGATCATTGCTAAATATCTGCTATTAGTAATAATTCTGCTACTAACTAGCCTGAAAATCTGCCACTTTGAATAAGTAAATATTCTACAATCAAACCACAATCATTTCCAAAAATATAGCTTTTAAGCAGCTGGTCCCAACTGTTTATTTTGATTGCGTCTCCTGTAATAATGACGAAAAGGAAGCACCTGAACACTTTGTTGTTGTTGAGGTTTGTTATTTGTAACATTACTCCCTCCCTCCAAAAAGCGTTTGACCTCAAGCTCAAATACTGGGTATTGTTTCTCGATATGTGCAGCTGATTCTCATGATGCTTCAGAAGGAGACAAGCCATCCCAATGAATCAGAATATGAGGCTCCTCGACAATAACCTTTTTGTCTAATACAGCTCTAGGGTTTGGCAGTACTTCTTCTTGGTGAACAGTTAGGTAAGTAGGTGTTGGCTCATCAAGGGAACTATGGAATTTTTTTAAGCATGAGACATGAAAAACTGGATGTATTTTGACTTCTGGAGGAAGTTGAAGACGATATGCAACAGTCACAATCTTAACTTGTACTACGAATGGGCCATTTACGAGGGGAAAGCTTTCTGTTCTTGTTGGAAGCTAAGGACAATTGTCGATAAGGTTCTAACTTTAGTAACACCAAATCACCAACTTCGAAGTGGACTTCTATGTGAGACTTATCAAAGTTATTCTTCATAATATCCCGAACTTGTAATAGCCTCTCACGAATTCCTGAAACAATTTGATCTCGAGTTTTGAGTTCCTGTTTTACAGCTTCTACTCGATCTAGACCAGATAAATAATTCAAAAGACGAGGTGGTGTTCTACCATAGACAACCTCAAAGGAAGTTGTTTTCAGAGAAGAATGGTAGCTAGTATTATTGCAATACTCAGCCCAAGATATCCATTGCATCCATTTACGGGGTTGATCACTAGTGAAGCAACATAGGTAGACTTCAATGGTGCGATTAATGACCTCCGTTTGACCATCACTTTGTGGGTGGTAGGCAGAGCTGAAAGCTAACTTTGTTCCACTCAGTTTAAAGAGTTCTTTCCAAAAGGAACTTATGAACGTCACATCTCTGTCACTCACAATGGTTTCTGGTAGGCCATGTAACTTGAATATGTTATCAAAGAAAAGTTTCGCTATAGACATTGCGGAATATGGATGAGCCATGGGAATAAAGTGCGCATACTTTGAGAAGCGATCCACCACAACTAGAAAAACAGATTTCTCAAATGAGGGAGGTAAGGCATCAATGAAATCCATAGATATATCAGTCCATACTTGCAAGGGAACTTGTAAAGGTTGTAGCAACTCAGTTGGTTATAAATGCTCAGACTTGTTCTTTTGACAAACTACACAATCTTTGATGAAATCTTGGATGGTCTTCTTCATTCTAGGCCAATAAAAATCTGATGTTATGCGAAACAAAGTCTTTTGGTATCCCTCATGGCCTTAGTTATGCAACGCTAAAATAATGACTTGAATAAGAGAAGAATTAGGATTCAAATATGCTCTGTTTTTGTAGACTATCAAGCCATTCTCATAAGACCATATCGGTGGTAATTTTTCTAACTTCTTATTGTTGATTAAGGACTGCGTAGTTTGAGAAGTTTTTACATCTTCCTTCAAGGCCTGGAAGAGTTCTAATTGTGGCCCAGAAATTGTTGCAATTAGTCCAATATTGTCATCTCTGCGTGAAAATGCATCTGCCACCCGATTTTCCTTGCATGCCTTATATTCAACTTGAAAATCATAGCCCAAAAGTTTGCTTATCCAATGTTGTTGGGGTGATGTGCTAATTCGTTGATCAAGTAGATATTTTAGACTGAAATGATCAGTACGAATAATAAATTTCCTGCCCCATAAATATGGTCTCCAATGGCGAATAGCTTGTGAAAGTGTTATGAGCTCCTTTTCATAAGCAGCATGCTTGATGTGTCGTTGAGCCATAAGTTTGCTGTAAAATGCAACGGGCCTACTATCTTGTTATAACACAGCTCCCATTCCATAATCTGAAGCATCACATTCAACTGAAATTTTTTTTCAAAATTGGGTAAAGCCAATATCGGAGTTGTCTTTATCGCACGTTTTAGGTGTTCAAATGCAGTTATTGATGCTCTTGTCCATGTGAAAGAGTTTTTACGCAACATATTAGTTAACGGGACTGCAATCATGCCATAATTCTGCACAAATTTTCTATAATATCCTGTTAGTCCAAGGAATCCTCTTAGAGCTCGAATATTTGCAGGTCTAGGCCATTAAATCATAGCTTCAATTTTTTCGGCATCTGCCATCACACCCTCTGCTGATATAATGTGGCCCAGATAAGAAATTTTAGATTGAGCCAATGAACATTTAGATTCTTTTAGAAATAACTTATTCTGCTGCAAGACAGAAAATACCATTCGTAAATGATGCAAGTGGTCAGTCCATGTGCGGCTATAAACGAGTATATCATTAAAAAAACCAAAACAAATTTATGAAGATAAGGTGAAAATACTTCATTCATTAAAGCCTAAAAATTTTAGGGAGCATTGGTAAGGCCAAATGGCAACACCAGGAATTCAAAATGCCCATGATATGTCTGAAAGGCTGTCTTTTCCACATCAGGTAGGGACATGCGAACTTGGTGATATCCGGATCATAAATCTTACTTTGAAAAGTATGTTAACCCGTACAATTCTTCAAGAGTTTGTCAATGACCAAGATAGGAAATTTATCCTTGATTGTTTTAGCATTCAAGGCACGATAATCAACAAAAAATCGCCAAGAATTATCAGCCTTCTTAACAAGTAATACAGGGGGAAAATATGGTGAATTGCTTGGTCTTATTATTCCCTGTTTCAACATCTCTTGGCACTGCACTTCAATCCCATCTTTCTGTATATGTGGCTAACGATAAGGCTTCACAACTACAGGGGATGATCCAGGTTCCAAAGATATTATGTGGTCACATGTACGTGGAGAAGAAAGGCCAATTGGTGGTTAAGAAAGGTCATGAAATTCTGAAACCAATTGCTTCAAATTGAACTCTTGTTCTAGCTCTAATTTAAGAGATTAGAGAGACGGTGATGACCTTTGAGCATTATCCATCATTCCACGCAATTCTACTTCTTGACCCTGCCATATGTATTTCATCTTCATTGTCAAAAAATCCCAACATATTGGTTCCAATGTCTTCAGCCAATTGACACCTAACACAACACCAAAGCCACATAGAGGAAGCAAAAATAAATCAAAGAAATGTTTGATTACCCACTTTAATCGGAAGCATCCTGCAAAATCCCGGGCTGTTCAATTTTTCTCCATTTACGATCATGACTCGAAGGTTATCTTTAGATTCTGTTTTGATCTGCAATTGATGTACAAGCTTTTCATTCACAAAGTTATAAGTAGACCCTGAATCAATGAGAACTACCAAGGGGTGCCAATTTATGCTTCCCTCCACTTGCATCGTTTGATGGTTCTCATCCCCGAAATTGCATGAAGTGAAATTTCTGGATCACTTTCCGCCACTTTATCTTCTTCGAAACCTTCCAACCAAAACAACCGTTTATATTTGTGTCCCACTTCATAGCGTTCATCACAATTAAAACACAATCCTTTAGATTTGCGTTCCTCCATTTCTGCCCGTGATAGTCTTTTAATAAAAGGAGTTTTGGGACCTCCTGCACCAGCAGCAACCCCATGACTTTTACGATGGGGATTTTCATCTTCTTTCTCTTTTTCATTACGTCGTTCATAAAGTCGTACAAGGCTCATGGCTGTGGTCAAATCTGGTGGATTGTGAAGCTCCACTTCAACTACAATGGCTTCATGTAGGCCGCTTATGAATATCTCATTTTCTTGTTCAGTGGTCAGAGATGTTGTTTGGGCAGAAAGTCTTTCAAATTTCCTCTGATATGCCTCAACTGTCCCGATTTGTTTTACTTAGGATAACTCTCCCAATTTACTAGTTCTTATTGGGGGCCCGGACCTTAGTTGACATTGGGTTTTGAAATCAGCCCAAGAAATATTGGGACGATCCCTTTTTAGCTTCAAATACCATATTTGTGCATCTCCTTCAAGGTGGAAGGAAGATAGCACTACCTTGTCATCCTCTACAGTCCGTTGATGGTGAAAAAATTTGTCGCAGCAACTTAACCAAACCAATGGATGAACAGTACCATTATAGTGAGGAAAATCAAGTTTTATAGATCTACGAACAAAATTGTTCTTATCTGTATTGGTTCTGTCAGTCTGCATGTGTTCTTGAGATGTTTAGAGGGGACTCCCTTCTCCTAATTCTCTCTCCACTCTTTAAGAATGGACAGTCTTTGAAAGTTGTTCTAGTTGAGCAGTCATGCGTTGATGTCTTGCAAGGTTGGCTGTTTGTTCTGATTTGTAGACATTCAAGAATTCCTCGAATTGTTGGTGGAACGAGCATTGATCTCCCATAGCTACTGGCTCTGATACCAAGTTGATATGAGCCTGCGTTTTGGATCGAGTTATGGGACCTTGTAGAGCAAAATCTTCTTCAATCCCTGCCCTTAAAGGCGTATTATTCTTATTCTTCCAATATCTCCCTATTTTGTTTGGCTAATTGAAATATAAGGAAAAAACTGAGAGCTCAATTAGAGAGAGAGCTCACTGATCTCATGTAACTTAGATGTGGAAATATTTCTCCCTTTTTTAATTCCTTCATGAAACCTTTAAATACAGAAATTCAAAAGATAACTACTAAAAGGGTAATTGCTAAATATCAGTTATTAGTAATAATTCTGCTACTAACTAGCCTGAAAATCTGCCACTCTTAATAAGCAAATAATCTACAATAAAACCACAATCATTTCCAAAAATAGAGCTTTTAAGCAGCTGTTCTCAACTATTTATTTTGATTGCGTCTCTTGTAATAATGACGAAAAGGAAGCACCTGGACACTTTTTTGTTGTTGAGGTTTGTTATTTGTAACATATACTTTTATGTGTGTTATTGTTTGTGCCATGTCCAAGGGCTTTAAGATCCACTAGTTATCAAGCCATTCCTCTTCTCGTACAAGATAGTCTCCAATCATTTGAGTTAAAGATTATAAGTCTGCTGGAACCACATAGTTAATCCATGTGCATGTCAAAAATGAACTTTAGGATTAACTCTAGCCTGAGAAATAATTATAATGCAAGAAGATAATTATAAGTTTATTCTAATGACAAATTATAGTGACCATACTATTTAATCTTCTGAATTCTTTCGGCTAAATGATGTTTCATGATGAGCCAAGCCTCACAAGGGAATTGATTTAAGTATTGTTGGACACGTATCCCTATAGCCTTCTTCATTTCTCCATCCACCTGCATATTTCTTCATGTACTCTACATCCTTTGAGTCGGAAGCTGCAAATAGAAAAGTTTAGAATAAAACCATACAAATCTACTTAATCTATAATTTTTTTATGTTGCCCCAGATAAATAGACTATTATAGAAAGGGGTTGAATGTAATGGTATCAAAACAATCGATTATGAACACAAGTATGTAGAACAAATATTGTTTTGTATTAACTTTTAGTGAAATGAATACAAAACTCTCTCAGGAAAAACAATGTTCTTAAGAGCTGCTAGTTATGAGAATAATATGACTTAAATGAATACATAATGTAAACCTAATTTTGTGTTTATATAGTACACAACTACAAATCCAAATACAAGAAAGATAATATTCGATTTCCATCTTTATCTTCTAAAAGATCGCTTTCAGAAAGACAACTTTATATGAAAAATCTTTAGACAAAAACTGATCAAGTAATTTCTTTTCAATAATCTTTAATAATTCAATCAGCTTCTCCTTCAGCTCTTTCATTTGATCACTAGAATCATCAATCTGGAATATTGCAACTCTCAAGTTGTAAATTGGTGTTCTTTCCATTCTATCATCTAGAGGTTTGCAACAGGCTTTCTGTCCATCAGGGTTTAGTATTAGTGTAGGAATTCCCAACACCATATTAAACTTTGCATCCCTTTTACCCATTTCTTTATTTGTCCCATCTGCCAGCATATACCCAGGTATGTATTCCTTAGAGTTTACCATCAACAGCCTTTCATTCTTCTTCTTTTCTTCAATAACTCTTTCTAAAATCTTTACACACTTAGTAGTAACTTCATTTTTATCATTCAACAGGTAGAGAACATATTCAAGTTCTTTTGAAGCCTTATGGATTAGATCTTCTTCAACTATCTTCATTGTTCTTCCATTTTCAAGAAAATACAACAACTTCTCTTTTGGAAAATCACTATCAAAGATATCTTTTACAATTTGAACAACAATTAGCTTTTCTAAATGATTTTGTGATAACTCTTCCTCAGGTTTGTTCTTCAAAGAAAAAGGATCTCTGAAAGTGTTTACTTCACCTCTGTAGAATTTAGCTTGAGAATCACCAATACCACCATTGTTTTTACCAAGTCTGGCATTGAGAGTCACATTTTCAGATTTAGTCCACAAAAGGTCAGGGTTCTTCTTTATGCATAGAGATTGATGTTCTTCTTCTTCATCCTCAAAACTTGTTCCTCCTGGTAGAAATGTAGTACCAAGCAAAGTGAGAGGAGTTTTACATATTGATGGAGCTTTCTTTTAAACTATTGGAATTGGCTTTGTTGATTTTGGTTTGATTACAGTTGGCTTTGCTTGAATGGGAAACTTCTTCTGAATTGGAGTATTTTCACATATTTTCTCTTCTTTGACTGGACTTGAGCATTGTCAATACCAGTTTTCTTAACTTCTTCTTCAACAACAACTGGATCCATTCCTGGATTTTCTTCTTCAAATAACTTCATTGCCAGTTCTTCATCCTTCATGTTTCTTTCCTCAATCTGCTCTGGTTTTTCTTCTTCTTCAAGCCTTTTTGTTAATTCTGCATCAAGATCCATCAGAGTTTGTTTATCAGAGTTTACTCCAGATCCTGAAGGAATCGGAGTTTGATCAGTTAGAGTTTGTGTTTTTAAAATCTGTCCACCCTTATAACTCCCTTGTCTTTCGTCTCTACAGCTACCATCACTATCATCTTTCCTTGGTTTGTTTGATTGTAGCACATCATCCTCTTTGTATTTGTCTTTAGATACTTTCTCCTCATTTCTGACATCAGAAGAGATAGTAAGGATGTCTATAATAGTAGTAACATTGTTTGCATTGAGGTAACAACAATATCAATCTTATCAATTTTTGCTTCCAGAGCATCTTACTTTGTAGAGACAATTTCGATCTTGGTTTCTAAAGCATGCTGAGTAGCAGAAACAGAAGTTTGAACAACAGCACTTGTTTTGCTAACTGAATCTTTTAGATCACAAACTTTATTGTGAAGACCCTTTGTCAACACAGTAGTTGCTTTTAGAACTGTCTTCAACTCTTTAGAATTGAGCTCAGAATCTGCCTTCTGTACAAGATCATGAACATGGGGTCAAGAAATATCTTCATGAGAGAATTTCCAAGACATATCCCAGATTATCTCTTTGAATTATAAGATCTTCATGTGATGGTTCACCTCTTTCAATAATTTCCCTCCTTATACCTTCATCAGTAAGAGCAGATTCTATTTCTCCTTTCAACCTTTCAACAATACAATAATCAGGATACTCTATTTTTAATCTATCATGAGCATCAAAAGAATCTATTGGCCATCTCTTTGAACTATATCTCTGAGAGTAAGGAATGGAAAGATCTTTTTCTTCTTCGTCTGCAAAGATTGGCTCATCAGAGAATGCAACCTCATCGTCAGATTTTACAGGAACATTAGAGGTTGGAAACTCAGAGTTTAGAGATTGAGAAGAAGTTATACTCTGATTACTTGAAAAAAGAACAAAACACCCTAAATCACTCTTTTCTTTTAAAGTAATCTCATTACTTCTCACATCACACATCTCATGACTTTTAAAAATCAAAGTTTTCTCACTAGAAGTAACTAACTTTTTTCTCATATCTACCTCATTTTTTTCCAGATCCAGTGTCTGCCTCTCATTATAAATTCTGTTATTCACAAATTTTACCTCAGTCTCACATGAAAGGATCAAATAACTATGACTTACAGAAACAAAAGGTGGCTGAGAAGGGAGTTCTGAGATCACATGAGTAGAGGTACCCTTTTTAGGACTATTCATAGTCATCCCATCAATAAAAGTTGGAACTATAAATTCTGAACTTATACTATTAGAGAATGTAAATTCTGAATAAAAGTTAGAGTGTATACATTGAGCATATGTATAAGTTGATGGAGTGTCCAATGGCTGTGCCGAGATAGGTTGAATAAGAATTACATCAGATATTGCCAATGGATATGCATCAGAGCTTGTCTTCTCAGCATCAACAACAACAAGATATTTAGTCAAAGATTGTGTGTCTGCATCCAAACTTTGAATGGATGGTTCTTGTGTGGCTAAGGCCTTAACAACTTCTTCAACCCTTTGAGCTGAAGGTTCTTTTGGGTTGTACCCCTTATTCATGTTGCCTTTATCTGCTTGAATAGTGGCTGCCTTTGAACTTTGATCAACAGGTTCTTGTGGGCCTGGCCATGTAGTGACTGCCACCTCATTTTGAGAGGTAGGTTCTTTTGTGTCCTGGCCAAAAGTCACTTGCTTTTTCTTCTTTGTTCTTGTAAATAGCTTTGAACTTCCAGAGACTGGAGATGATTTTGATTTCTTGGCAGCCACCTCTTTTCTGACTTCCTCAGCTAGCTCTCTCACTCTTGCATAAGAAATCTCCTTATTTATTTGCTTTGGAGAGTGAACAGGAGAATCAGAGATTGTTACTAGAACAGCTTCACTTGCAGCATTTATATCAATATTAGCATCATTACCAACTAACTTAGACTTCATCATTTTATCAGAGTTTATTGTTGCATCAGAGTTTATGAGCTTGGAGTCTAAGGCTGGAAGTTGATCAGAGTTTACTTGATCAGAGTTTAGAACTTTAGAGTTTGCAGCCTTGAGCAATCTTATCTTTTTCTTTGCAGGCTCTGAGATGGGGGTTTACATGAAATGGCTTCATGAAAGGAGCAGGTGGAATCTCAGAAATTGGTTTGACCAATTTCTTTAATGGAAAAACTAAGTCTTTATCACTGTCATTAGAGTTTATAGGTTCATCAATTAATCTTCTTTTCTTGGGAGAAGACTCTGAGACAGATTTTCCCTTTCTTTTCATCTTTGGGCCTTTTTGTTGAGAGGTTTGTTTTACAACTGCAGTCTTTTGGGAGACTGCAAAGGTTAGCTGTTATTGAGTATTAGTGTTTGGATGTTGACTTAGGTTAGAATCAGAGGGTGTTAAACTTCGATTTATAGTCACTGATAAGAACTCCCTCTCATACACAGTAGGCATTCTCTGATTTAAGAGAAGTCTGACTCATGTGGGATAAAACAAATTAGGCAATTTACCTTCAGTTTTTCTTTTAGCATCTTTCCTTGTTAGATCAGCAAAAAATTCTCTTATTAATGCTATAGCTAGGTAAACGCTTGTCATTCTCAAAATTTACATCAGTCAAGAGATAAGTGAAAATTAACTGTAAAAATCTAGCAATGTATATAGTGTGTGCATCATCACTTATTTTACTAGCTATCTGTCTAATCAATAAATAGGGAAATTAAAATTCAAATTATGGGTCAGAGAGTACCCAATTTATTGTGAGAGCTTTTGAATGGCATCAAAATTAGTGTATTTGGCAGTGAATGCCCTTGTGATGCAGTCAAAGAAAAAGCTCCACTCTCTTCTCAGATTCGGCCAAGTAAGGCTTCCCAGCTTTGACAGACTGCCTCCATAGCCTATTTCTCTGAAGAATGCTTTTATTTGTTCATCATTAACTATATCATCATAAGCTGCCACTTCAGGAAGGTAAAGGGATTAATGAAAAACTTTAGGAGTTATTGAATGTCGGTCATTGCATTGAAATGTGATTACTGGCTCCTCATCATCACCAGCATCATTAAATTTTACAGTCGACCATATTTTGGTCAGAGTTTATGTTGAGATTGCCTTGGGTTCTTGAAGAGCATACCGAATATATCTTTGTTGTAAAAAGTCTTGAATGACATGAAAATCTTGTGGTGCTTCTGATTTAGTCAACAAAGAGATGTAGTTAGTAGCAGCAAAAACATAGTTTTTGGAAAGTAAGACCCTTGGCTACCATTGATTCACAAAGATGTGAAGGTTTGAGATATTAGGGTTTGAGAGTACGAGAGAGAGAGAGAGAGAGGGAGTAAGATGCAAATGGATAATTCAAAGTGAAAATATAAATTAAACTATTCCCTCTCAATTGCATATACCCTATAGTGGAACACGTAACAAATTTTGATTGGTGGAGTAATGAGTAGCGCAAGTCTCAAAATACAGCATATGTGTATGTATCCGTGTCTAAATATGAAATATTCTTCGTGACAAACACGCGCCATATTATTACTCCAATCAGAGATTAACAAATATGATGTCATATAATTAAATATGTTGTCATAAATAAAATAATCAATAATAGCTCAGAGTTTAACAAATAGATGAATATCAGAGTTTTCAGTAAGAAGAGTTTACTTCACTATCAGAGTTTACCACATACTCTAACAGTGTTTACCATAAACACTGATAGCTTGTGTTCATCAGAGATTAGGTACTCTAAGGATCATAGTTTACTTCATTTTCTATCAGAGTGTACCACAGTCTCTGACAGAGTTTACTATAAACATTGATAATGTCTGCTACTTGTTATTTGGAGTTGAACCCTTGTCACCATGCCCAATTCATAAACCAATCTTGTAAAAGTTGCTTCACACAGAGGTTTTGTAAATATGTCTTCTAATTGTTGATTAGTTAGAACAAAATTCATTTCAATTGTTCCTTCTATAACATGTTCCCTTATAAAATGGTATCTGATACTGATGTGCTTTATCAGAGAATATTGAACTGGATTTCCTTTCATTGCAATAGCACTTTGATTATCACAATAAATAAGAATTTTTGAAAAGTTCAAACCATAGTCTAACAGTTGATTTCTCATCCATAAAATTTGTGCACAGCAACTTCCTGCAACTATATATTCAACTTCTACTGTAGATGTTGAGATTGATTTCTTCTTCTTACTAAACCATGAGACAAGTCTTCCACCTAGAAATTGACAATTTCCACTAGTGATTTTCCTATCAATTTTATATCCTGCAAAATCAACATCTGAATAGCCTATAAGTTTGAAGTCAGACTCTAAGATACCATAGGCCAAGATTAGTGGTGCCCTTGAGATATCAAAATTCTCTTAACAGCAATCAAATGTGGTTCCCTTGGATTTGCCTGAAATCTAGCATATAGACAGGTTGCAAACATGATGTCTGGTCTACTAGCTGTCAAATAGAGAAGTGAGCCTATCATTCCCCTGAATGTTGTTATGTCTACAGGCTCACCAGTGTCTTGATCAAGCTTGGTTGCAGTAGCCATTGGAGTTGTGGAAGATGCAGAGTCTTGCATTTGAAACTTTGTGAGTAGATTTTTTTTGTATTTGGATTGACTTATAAAAATTCTTTAATCAGTCTATTTCACCTTCAACCCTAGAAAATAGATCATTTCTCACATCATGCTCATTTGATACCTGGACTGTATTGGTTGAAAATCTTTCATAGAGTTTCTCATTAGTGGATCCAAATATTATATCATCAATATATATTTGAACCAATAATAAATCCTTACGTTGAGTTCTATAAAACAAGGTTTTATAAATTGTACCTCTTGTCAAACCACTTTCAAGTAGAAATTGAGCCAGAGTTTCATACCAGGATCTAGGAGGTTGTTTGAGTCCATACAAAGTTTTGTCTAATCTGTAGACATGATTTGGATATTTGGAATTGACAAAACCAAGTGGTTGTTCAACATATACTTATTTTTCTAGTTATCCATTTAAATATGCACTTTTAACATCCATCTGGTAGACCTTAAATTTCTTGCATGCAGCATAAGCAAGAAGATTCTGATTTCTTCAAGTCTAGCTACAGGTGTAAAGGTTTCATCAAAATCAATACCTTCTTGTTGAGAATAACATTTGGAAACTAGTCTTACTTTGTTCCTTGTTATGATACCATCAGAGTCTGTCTTGTTTCTAAACACCTATTTGGTTCCAACAATGGATCTGTTTTTTGGTCTTGGAACAAGAGTCCAAACTTTATTTCTTTCAAACTCATTTAATTCTTCTTGCATTGCAGTAACCCAATCTGTATCCTTCAAAGCATCTTCAACTTTCTCTGATTCTGTTTGGAAAAAAAACTATGGTATAAACATTCATTTTGAGTAGCTTTCCTTGTCTTTACTCCACTTTCGAGATCACCAATTATCAAGTCATATGTGTGATCTTTGGTCCATTTCCTTGGATGTGGAAAGTTTCTTGAACTAGATGCCCCCCCATGATTTGTGCATCTATAGTATGATTCCTCGGTAAATGCTGATCTTTCCCCTGAAGTTGTGCTTACATCAATGTTTAATGGATCAGTGTTTAGACTTTCAGAGTTTGATGGATTAGAGTTTAGGTATTCAGAGTTTGTTTCTGTCAAAGATTGCTCGGACTCTAATAATTTAATTATTGAGGTTGGTTCTCCAATTTCAGTAAAAGATTGGTGTTGCTCCCCCTCAACATGTGCAGAATCTTCAATTATTGTGTCAATTATTTATCAATCAGAGTTTACCTCATCAGTGTTTAGTTCATTAGTGTTTATCTCGTTAGAGTTTAGGGCATCAGAGTTTAGTTCATCAAAGTATGTGTCTTGCAGTTTATTTTCAAAACTCAGAGTTTACTGAACACCTTCATCAGGTAATCCTGTTATTTTTCCTTCATCAAAAGAGACATTAATATATTCCATGACTACCTTGGTTCTCTGATTAAACACTTTGAATGCTCTTGAAGAAGTTTTGGAATTTGTTTCATAACCAATAAAAATGCCTTCATCTTCCTTGAGTTCAAACTTTTTCAACTATTCAGGATGTGTTTTGAGAATAAAACACTTGCTTCCAAAGATGTGAAAGTATTTCACATTTGACTTCCTTCCCTTCATCATATCATATGGAGTCATTCCATGTTTATTTATCAATGTATAATTTTGAGTGATGCATGCAGTATTTACAACTTCTGCCCAAAAGTAAGTAGATAGCTTTGCTCCTTCTAGCATTGTTCTAGAAGCTTCAATTAGAGTTCTGTTCTTTCTCTCAATTACACCATTTTATTGAGGTGTTCCCGGTGCTGAAAATTGTTGTATAATTCCTTTGTTTGAACAGAATTCCTCCATTGCAGAGTTCTTAAACTCTGTTCCATTATCACTCCTTAGATTATTTACCTTGTGTGGTGAACCATTCTCTATCATAGCAATATGATCAAAAATGATCTCAGTTGTTTCATCTTTTTTATGCAAAATATACACCCAGGTAAATCTTGTGTAGTCATCTACTATTACCAGAGTATATTTCTTCTTTCCAATGGACATTATGTTGACATGACCAAATAATTCAAGATGCAATAGATGAAATGATTGATTAATAGAATTTTCAGTCTTGCTCTTGAAGGATGTCTTCTTTTGTTTTGCCTTTTGACATGAATCACAGGGCCCATCAGGGTGAAATTAAACTTTTGGAAGACCTCTTATTAGATCATTCTTCACCAATTCATTTATGTTTCCAAATTTCAAGTGACAACTTTTTGTGTCAATTCCATCTTTCCAAAGATGATGTTTTTCCAAGTAAACAAGTTAAAGGACCATCAGAGTTTACCTTCAAGCTAGCTTCAAATAAATTATTATGTATGTGACCAATGAGAACCACCTTGTCAACCTTTTTGCTTTTGACTTCACAATGTATTTCATGAAATTATACAGAATACCTCAGTCTGTCATTTGAATTACACTCAAGAGATTATGTTTGAGTCCTTCAACCAGAGATACATTTTTAATAATGACATTTCCAATAACAATATTGTCATATCCCAGTGTTCTTCCTATGTTGCCATCTCCATAAAATACTGCTGGGTCAGCCTTCTTCTCAAACTTTGAAAGCAGGGATTTATTTTCAGTCATGTGTGCATAACATCCACTATCAATTACTAAGATGTTTTTCATGTTTCACTGTATTCATTAATGCAAATTTATTAGTAGCTTTGAGAACCCAAACAAGTTTGGATCCTTTCTTTTTTAGATTGTTAATTTTTGCATCAAAAGTAGTTTTATAAGAGTTTAAGTTAACAATGTTTGCATTATCAGAGTTTGGATTTTCAGAGTTTCTGTTTTCAGAGTTTATCTTTCTTTTGTCAGATTTTATCACATACTGTTGTTTAGCAGAATAACTAAAAGAAACTGGAGTTTTATTCAGATGAGGCAAAAGTTCGTAATGATTGAAATACAAACTATGATATTCTTTACATGTGTAAATTGAGTGCCATAAACTACCACAGTGAAAACAGAGATTTTGTGGTCTATATCTAGTTTGTTTTCTAGCCTCTGATCTAGGTCTCTCAGGTTCCTTCTTTTTATTTTTCCTGCAATCAATAACAAGGTGATTAGAATTATCACATGTGAAACAAGTTAAGAGCATCAGGGATATTTTTATTATTATTCTCCTTAGAAATTCCTACTCTGTCATATCTATTTCTCTTAACCTTTTTAGGTTTATTCTTGTTAGTGACTGGTTTCAACTTTTCCTTAAGTTGCTTCTATGAGAGTAACCCAATATTGATTGGTTTATTCTCTGACAAACTATCCTTTTTAGTTTTGTGATTATTAGACCATTCACCAGAGTTTGCCTTTTCATTACTAGCTCTAACAAAATTCACATGTTTACTCAATTTTCTTTCCACTCCTGTGTGTGTCTTATTATTCATAACATGTGTCTCCTTATCAGATTCATAACCTAAAGCAGATGTCCAATTCTTTTTAGAAATAATTTGTTGGACTTTCTTATCAGAGTTTGTCCAAAGTCTGAAAGTCTCTTATTCTTTAGCTATTTCAACTTTTAAATATTCAACTTGGATTTCTAGCTGAGTTTGCATGAGAATGGCATTTTCACAGTCTTTCTTAATGCTAAGCATGTGTGTGTGTTCAGATTCAAGAAAATCATTCCTAGCAGAAAAAGTTTGAATTTCATATTTTAATCTTTCATTCTCAAGTGACTGTGATTTAAAACTAACATGCAAAGTTCTAAGGAAAGATTTTAATTCATGGATGTTTTCAGTATTAAAATTGAAGACAGAGTCTGGTACCTTGTCAGAGTTTAGGATGTGAGCATTAGTGTTTGCTATGAGGGCATAATTTGTTTCCTCTTCAGAGTCTGATGAATCCATCCAACCTTTCTTTGATGTGATGAGAGCTTTCCTAGATTCATTGCTTCTGCACTCAGTAGCAAAGTGTCCCATCTTATTACACTTGTAACACTTGACCTTTGATTTGTCAAGTGTTTTAGCCTTACCATCTTTGTCTTCTCTTCTCCTGAATCTTTCTTTATTCTCTGATTCTCCATGCTTCTTTTGGAATTTTACTTGCTTTCTGTACTTCCTATATTTCATCTTCTTGAAGCCTTTGACAATTATGACAACCATCTCCATCATGTCAGAGTCTGTGGAATCATCAAAGTTTACATCAGAGTTTGCCTCAAACTCTGATTCACTGCTTTCCTTAATCATCACAGTTTTTCCTTTTCTTGTTCAGTCTTTTAAGACTTTTTCTTTTGGTTCTTCAATCTTAATTAGTCTCAACATTCAAGGCAACAGACTTTGCCTTACTACTCTTTCTATTCTTTCTTTGTTGTAACTCCAAATCATGAGTCTTCATCCTTCCATACAATTCATCTAGGGACATCTCATCCAAATCAGCCCTGTCTCTTATCAAGGATGTTTGCAAATCCCATTCTTCAAGTAGAGCTCTTAAAAACTAGGTTTTTGAATCTTCATTGTCATACATCTTATCAACCAAAGCTAAGTTATTCAACAAAGTTAGAAATCTGTCATAGATATCTGTGAGAGACCCATTCTGCTTAGCCTCAAAGTATTCATATTCTTGAATTAGCATAGATCTTCTATTCTTCTTTATCTCATTGGTTCCTTGGAATTGAACCTCTAGTGCATCCTAGATTTCTTTGGATGTTTTACATGCAATTACCCTGTTAGACATCACAGAGTCAAGACTATTATGTAGAATATTTCTTACCTTTGTAACTTTCAGGACTTCTTGTTTTTCTTCATTGGTCCACTCCTTCTTGCCCTTTAGAGTATAGTATTCACGAACTTGTCTTCCTTCCACAATTGTTGACGGCACTAGCTTGGTTAGTAGATACTCACCTTCATTGATCCTGTCTAGATAATCAGGATATGTGGCATTCAGAAATATCATCATCTTTACCCTCCATGTAGGATATTCAGCCTTATTCAAGATAGGAATTATAATACTTTCATACTTGTTTCCAGACATTATTTTGAGATCTTTATGTTAAAATTAGTTGTCTGCTCTGATACCAATTGTTGCCCAGATAAATAGACTACTATAGAATGGGGGTTGAATATAATAGTATCAAAACAATCGATTATGAACACAAGTATGTAGAACAAATATTGTTTTGTATTAACTTTTAATGAACTGAAAACAAAACTCTCAACAAAAACAATGTTCTTAAGAGCTGCTAGGTTATGAGAATAATATGACTTGAAATAATACATAATGTAAACTTAATTCTATGTTTATATAGTACACAGCTACAAATCCAAATACAAGAAAGATAATATTCGATTTCCATCTTTATCTTCTAAAAGATCGCTTTCAGAAAGACAATTAGAATTGTATTTGAATTCCTTCTTTTTTATCCAAATCAATCTCTCATTTGTATCTTTGTCAAACTCTGATTGATCACAAACTCTGTCGGTTGATAATCTCTGATTGAGTTGTATCGACTGTTACAAACAAAACAGTCTGCTGCTGAACTGTCAGCTAGCTGATTATAGATTACAGAGTATAATAGCTTGCTGTTATGATGCAGTGCAGAATGTAAATACTGAAATCAATAAAGAACAAAGTTGATTTTAGCCAGGTTCGACCCCTATCCACTAATGGTCTACGTCCTGGTCCCTTACCAACCCGGTAAGAGAATATATTATTGATCAATAAAAATACCAATTACACGATACAATAATATATCTCCCTGTAACCCAATTGCTGAAAACGGCTTGCTGAAACACTATGTTTCCCTTGAATAACCAGTCCTCTTGAACTCTAAGATTCTCTAACAAGCTTGTTCCTCTTGAACTCTGAATTCCTTGAGCCACCTACTCCTTTGAATTCCTTAGTTCCCGAACAACCCGTTCTCTAATACAAAGAGTTCCCTAGAGCAATATATTCCCGATCACCTAGATCCCTTGCCACTACTTCAGCAACTAATCAATACAACTTTATTTACAAAGAATAAAAACGTTATAATCCAAACTATAAATTCTTGTATATAATATACGTGTATATAACAATAAAGCTCAGAGTTTATAAAATCAAAGTGTTTTGAGAGAGAAGAGAGAAGGCGTGTATAATTAGGTTTCAAAACTTTCACGTTGTATATCGATTGGTTCCTTACAATAAAGACTGCAAGTGAATATATATAAGAAGCATACAACGGTTGTGAAGATATTATGCAATAAAAAAAGATTTCATTAGCATAAAATATTCTCCAACAACTAGGAAATTAGAAGATTTGAAATTCGAAATTTTAAATAGTTTAAATCTTCTAACAAATCAATTTTGAAAGGAAATATCAATTTCCAACAGCTAGAAAAAGATCAAAATGAATTTGAGCTGTTATGGAAAGATTTTGATATGGAAAAGATTGATAGAAATCTGTTTTGGAAAGATATGGTAAGGAGAATCAAATCTGAGTAAATAAGGAAGGTATTTGAAAACCCTTTTTGAGCTCTATTAATTATATAAACTATATATTATATAATAGAGTCCTTACATATTTAAATCCTAACCAAACTCTGATCTCTCCAAGCATCTTCAAGAAATATCCATTATCAAAATTTATTTTGAATAGCTTCTGGGCGGAACAGTGTCAGCTTGCTGATATAGTTCTGGGCGGAACGGTGTCAGCTTGCTGTTACAGTTCTGTGACTGATCTTAGCAGGCTGTTACGAACACTTTCCTGAAACTTTGTCTTTCCACATACTAAACCAAGTTACCTGAGAATATACTTATACATAGCAAACTCATATATATGCAGGGTATATCAAGTGAGTCAATCATATAATGGTAAGCTGTATAGAGTAAAGCTGGTAACATAGCAAGCTGTTATAATAACAACTAACAAATCATCATGATGTTATATATCATCAAAACACATCAGATTAACAATCTCCCCCTTTTTGATGATTATACACCAATATATGATTGTGCTAATATCTCCCCCTCAAACAATGCGAGTGTGAGCTAAACGGCTCCCTCTCAAACAATGCTTTCTGCAAAACAAGCTCAAAATGCAATATATATCTTTCACAAATATTAGACATGCATAAAACATATTTATCTCCAGTACCAAATAACAAATATAGCATTAACCACGTAAGCATGCAATTAGACTATATATTTTCTCCCCCTTAATCATCAAAAAAAATATCACTTTGCATGCACATCACATAAGTCCACATATATAGCAAGTAATAAGATTTAGATACCAGACTTTTCAATGTTGCTTGCTGTTTAAACATTGCACATCCCAAGTTCCCTTCGAAGAACAGAAAATCTTTCTTCTGCTAAGGGTTTGGTGAAGATGTCAGCTAGCTGATACTCTGTAGGCACAAATATCAGCTCTATCTTTCCCTTTGCAACATTATCTCTCAAGAAATGGTGTCGAACATCAATATGTTTTGTTCTTGAGTGATTCCTTGGATTCTTTGAAATGTTGATAGTGCTTGTATTGTCACAATAGATTGAAATTTTCTCACATTTAATTCCAAAGTCCTTGCGTGTTTGAATCATCCAAAGCATTTGAGAGCAATAACTACCAGCTCCCAAATACTCCCCTTCTGCAGTAGATAATGCAACAGATGTTTGCTTCTTGCATTGCCAAGATATCAAACTCTGTCCTAAAAATGCACAAACACCACTAGTACTCTTTCTCGATATCTAGTGATTTCTACATCCTTACCCTTTTCTTCAGAAGTCAGCTTGCTGGCATTGGAGTAGATTTCGGCTTAACATTTTCAAATCCAACTCTTTTGAGTAACTCTTTTATGTACATGGATTGATGCACATAGATTCCATCTTTTGTTTGCTTGATTTGGAGCCCCAAGAAATAATTGAGCTCTCCCATCATGCTCATGTCAAATTCACTGTGCATACACTCAGATAACCAATTACACATACTTTCATTAGTGGATCCAAAAATTATATCATCTACATAAACTTGAACAACAAGTATATCATTCTTATCATGCTTAGTAAATAAAGTGGGATCTATTTTACCTCGTATGAAACCATTCTTAATTAAAAACTTACTGACCTTTCATACCATGACCTAGGAGCTTGCTTTAATCCATACAAGGCCTTTTTCAGCTTGTATACATAATCTGGAAATTGCTCATGCTCGAAACCAGGAGGCTATTTTACATAAACTTCCTCTTTTAAGTAGCCATTTAGGAAAGCGCTCTTCACGTCCATCTGATACAGCTTGAATTTCTTGTAGCATGCAAATGAGAGAAGCATCCTAATAGATTCCAACCTTGCAACAGGTGCATAAGTCTGATCATAGTCGATTCCCTCTTGCTGATTGTATCCTTGTGCGACCAATCTTGCTTTATTTTGGGTAACTGTTCCATATTCATCCAATTTGTTCTTGTATACCCATTTTGTTCTTATTATTGAAGCATCCTTTGGTGGCCTGACTAGTTCCCAAACATCACATATTTTAAAATTGTTAAGTTCCTCTTGCATCGCCACTACCCAATTTTCATCTTCCAATGCTTCTTTGACATTTTTCGGTTCTTCTTGAGCTAAAAAGGCAGCATAAGCACAAAAATTTATTGCTCCTTTTCTGGTCCTCATTCTTTCATTAACATTCCCAATCACAAGCTCTCGTGGATGATTCTTTGATGTCCTTGTTGTCTTTGGCAATGTATGTTGAGAGATTTCTTCATAAAGATCAGCAACTCTTCTAACTTTTGATGGTGGTGATGAATGATCTGATTCAATGGTATTAGACCTCTCTGGAGTTGTTGGTGAAGATCCTCCAACAAAATCAGCTACTGGAGTTGAGGTTCCAACTTGATGTTCACCATCAGTATTTGTACCAGGTGTTCTGTCAGCTGGCTGTTTCTCTTCTGCAATGCTTCTCAGCTTGCTATCAGTACCATCTTTACCAATCGTTTTGAGTACAAAGCACTTGGAACCAAATATTCTGAAGTACCCAATATTTGGCTTTTTGTTCCTCAGCAATTCATACGGAGTTTTGTTGAGAATAGGTCTGATCAACACTCTGTTAAGAACATAGCTTGCCGTATTCACAGCTTCTGCCCAGAAACTCCTTGGCAGCTTGCTTTCTTGCAACAGCGTCATTGATGTTTCTTGTAGTGACCTGTTTTTCCTTTCAACAATACCGTTTTGCTGTGGAGTTCTTGGTGTAGAGAATTCATGAGAGATACCTCTTTCTTCACAATAAGTTACAAACTCCTTTTGAAATTCTCCACCTCGATCACTTCTAATACCTACAAGTCTTGTATCTAACTTGTTCTCAAGTAATTTGATTAGTTTCTCAAATTCACTAAAAGCAGAATCTTTAGTACGAAGAAACAATACCCAAGTAAATCTAGAGTAATCATCAACAATTACAAAACCATACTTTTTACCTCCAATACTTTCATATGCTTCGGGACCAAACAAGTTCAAATGAAGAAGCTCTAAAGGTTTAGAAGTAGATACCATTTTCTTTGACTTGTGAGGTGTCCTGACCTGTTTTCCTAATTGGCAAGATGAACATGTTTCGGTTTTGACATACTTTAATTTGGGCAGTCCTCTAACTAGCTTCTTTGAAGATAGCTTGCTGATTAAGTCCATATGAGCAGGTCCTAGCCTTCTATGCCAAATATATGGTTCAACATCAAGAGCTGCTAAACAATACGCTGTTTCCTGCATCTCAAAGTCTACAATATATATATATATATATATATATATATATATTTCCTTCCCTTCTAGCAACTAGGGGAATTTTGTTAGAAACAACAGTAATAGTACATTTATCTTTACCAAAATTAACAGTATGTCCATCATCATATAATTGACTTACACTAAGCAAATTATACTTAAGACCTTGGACATATTGTACATTATCAATTGAAATCATACTATTACCAACTTTGACTTTTCCAGATTTTTGAAGAGTCTTGTTATCACCAATTGTGACTCTTCCTCCCTTTTCCTTCTTTAGGCCAAGAAACTGAGATTTTTCTCCACACATATGTCTTGTACAACCACTGTCCAATATCCATTGCTTTGCATTTATTTTGTCAGCAAGACATACCTACAAAACAAATAAAAACAACTCAACATTTTGGTACCCATATAGGTTTGGGTCCAAATTGGTTAGTTGATAACACATAAAGAACAGTTAAATCAGATTTCTTGATCCACTTTTGGATCACTTTTGGTGCTTGATTCTTTGCTTTTTGTGTTCTGCCATACTGATGTCGGCTAGCTGTCTGTCTGTTCCAGTAAGCTGATTCTGCATTCTGCAGTTTACAATACTTTGACAGGTGACCCTTTCTTTGACACTTCTGACAAATCTTCTAAGGCATAACATAGTCATATGGAATACCATGTTTACCTTCATACTTGAGACCTTTATCCTTTAAATTAGTTTCCATTCCTAATCCTTCTTTTGCCAATGGTACTTTAGTTTGCTTCATCATGGATTTTAGAACTTCTTCACCTTGAACAAACTTTCCCATTCCTTTTTCAAGATGTTTTATCTCCTGTTCCAACTCTTTGATCTTTTCAGCTTGCTGAGATACTTCTCTGGAATCTGATTCCGTTAGTTTGAACGTCTCAAGGCATACATCTCTAGCTTCAATGTCTGCTTTCAGCTCGCTGATTTCCTTCATCAGAACATCATTTCTCTTTTGCACAAGTTTGTTAATTCCTTCAAGATTGGAAACTTCATTTTTGAGTTGAACAAGTTCATCACTGTTATCATTGGGCATCTTTCCATCCAAGACATCATATAACATTCCCTTGAGATAAGCATTCTTTTCTTCCAGCTTGCTGTTTTTAGCTTTTAGTGCTAAAAACTCATCTATCGAATCGACTTCTGTTTCCTGCATGGTTAGTGATTTCGGAATAATAGTTTCAGATGGTTTACCAGAATAAAAGGAGTTTACCTCACTACCATCTGATTCTGAATCAGAAACATCACTTTCAAGCAACACTTCTTTTGTATTCTCTTGAAGTATTTCATTATCAAGACCAACAAGTGCTAGGTTGACCATGTCATCACTTGATTCAACACCTGAACCATCTTCATCATCACTCCATGACAAAAAAAACTTTTGATTTCGTTTTCTCCTTTGTAGCAGCTTATTGTTTGTTCTTCAGCTTATAACAGTCCTTTCTGTAGTGTCATGGCTTGCCACATTCGAAGCAATTTTCCTCCTTTGAATCGCTGGAGTATTTTCTGCCTTTTTCTTTCTTCATCATGTTCTTCTTGTGTATGAGCATCTTGATCTTTCTGGATAGTAAAGCTATATCTTCATCTTCTGATTCTTCTGATTCCAGCTTGCTGTTATCAGTATGAAGTGCCAAGTTTTTCATCTTAGCCACTGGAGCTTGAATGATTTCAGTTTGACTAGCCTTTATTTTTCTTTCAAACTATTCTAGTTCAGCAAATACCGCCAAGGTATCCATAGTATCTATTGTTCGTGAAGATTCCAAAGCAGTCACCTTTGGTTCGTAGATAAATGGCACGACACTGAGTATTTTCATATTGATTTCTTCTTGAGAAATCTCCTTGCCAAGTTGTTTGAGAGCATTCATATTTATTTGAAATCTAGATTGACTTTCTCTGATTGTTTCTCCTTCTCCAAGCTTGAAATTCCCAAACTCATTCATCAGCTTACTGAGTTTCACCTTTTTCAGCCCTTTAGAACCTTCATGACATAATTCCAAGGTATCCCAGATTTCTTTTGCCGTCTTGCATGAAGAAACTTTGTCACATTCAGTAGGACCCAATCCATTCATTAGAGTGTTCCTTGCTCTGCCATTATAACTCATCTTTCATTACACCATAGATTGCTTATAGCAACCACATGTTAAAAAATTTCTTTAAAAATGTTGCTATTGCTTGGACAATTTTGAGCAAATTAGATATATTGCAACTACTTAAAAAAACCATTACAATAGAATTGAAGTAATTAGAAAAAATTTAAAATCTAGAATCTATGTCAATGGTTTTATATGGAGTTGCCATAGACTGCAATATGGGCCCAAAAATTTTGGCGGGCTTCTAATAAAATGAATTGGGCGGGCTATGAAAAAATTAAACGGGGGGAATTTAGCGGGCTATGAAAAACTCGAACCTATCTAACCTATCTCAAACACAAACACTCAGACACAAACACTCTCTAACCTATCTCTAATCAAATTTCGAAGAAACTAGAAAGCAAGGAGAAATCTGATATAAAGTAAAACAAGGAGAAAGCTCGAAGAAGGTCGTAGAAAGCTCGAAGAGGGTAAGTTTGTTATTCCTTGTTCTTAATTAGAGATACAGAACAAGTTAAAGCTTGTGGAGAGATTAAGGCTTTTGGAGAGACAGACAGAGAGACTCTGAGAGAGAAAGAGAGAGTGTGTGTTTTCAATTAATCATATCTTTTGATTTAAATTTCTTTACGGTCTCTCTTCAATTTGTTTCCTGTTTAGAAGAAAAGGGTAATTGATTCCTTGCTTATTTATTTTGTTTCTATAATTTTACACCGAGATTTTTGGTTTTTATATAGATGTGAGTGTGATTAATTTTGATCTATGGTGATTCTTGAAATCTTATTATCCGGGGTTTGTTTATGATGAAAGATATGTTTGTTTGTTTCCATTTATTATTACAGATCTTTGTTTTTGAATTCTTTATGATGATTGATTGGGGATGCATTTAATTTTGCATGCCCTTTATTTTTTCCTTTTATCTGTCGTGAATGAATATTCTTAACTGTTGTTTTGATTTTGTAGATAATCGCAATGGCTGGTTCAGATGAAAACTGTGTTGGTGGTGTTAGGCCCTCAAATTCTCAAGGTAAAATGAATTTTTATAGTTATATATATGTATTTCCCGGTGTATTTATTATTATAATTGTGTAGATAAGATATTTGCAGCAGAAATGGCCACTAAGCAGCATCAAGCTAGAGATGAGGTATTAATTTACCTATTTAAGTTCAAATTTTCGTTACTTATGCAGGAAATCAGTTTTGTGTAATCTTAATGTTTGATTACATTGATGTAGGAAATTAAGCAACCAGTCCCATCATTTCTAGAAACAATTCAAGGGGATTGTCCTGTAATTGATGTGGATGAGGCCAGAGACAGTTTTCCTGAGCCAATATTTGTGCAACATGACTTCAGAGTATGATGACTTTTCCTTGACTTGTTACTTTATACTTCTATTGGTGTAAGAGAAGACTTCATCATGACTTTTATCTATAGGATAGTGAGATTGAAATGCTAGATGCAGATGATCTGCACATAGATGGGGGTGACAAGAAAGACCCCCTTGATGTTGTCGAGTACAACGATGATCTTTATGCATTCTACAAAGTTGATGGAATGAGCAGGTGCATCACAAGTTTGAGTTGATGCCGGAGACCCTATATTTGACTGTCAATCTGATCGATAGGTTCTTAGCTATACAACCCGTGATGCGGACAAACCTACAGGTTGTTGGAGTCACAATAAGATTCGTGAAAGCTGGTCAACCTGACAATAAGATTTGTCCTTAATTTTCCTATAACACATTATTGCAGGATCGATGTCTGCATATGTATCCTAATTAGTTTATAATCAATGCTTGCTGTAGTCAGGTTGAGCATTGAACTTGCTTATCGTAGAAAGTATAATTAATTTTCTCCCAGAACTTAATTCCTGATCTTGAACCAGATGGAGCTTCTTGTGTTTTACATGATCGATCTTACCCTGGTGGAGTATGAGATGATCAAGTTTCCACCATCGATGTTAGCAGCAGCTGCTGTTTTCACTGCTCATTGTACTCTTGGGAAGGCAGCTCAATGGAGCAAGACGAGTGAAAGGCATACTAATTACAAGAATCATGAACTAATGCAAGTAGTTTTAATATTATTATTCTTCCTTCGTACTTTAGTTCAAGACTAATTAGTTGTTTCTTGTATCTTATTTTTTTAGGGAATGCTTGAAGCTAATGGTTAAATTTCATCAGAAGGAGGCCACAGGGAGACTTACTGGTGTTTACAGGAAGTACAACACATTTAAATATGGATGTGCTGCAAGAACAGAACCTGCTCATTTTCTGTCGAGAATGGAGAGAAGTCAGATGGAGATGCATCTGCTTGAACTAACGCCACTTACCCCATATTTACTTAATTTATGTCTAAGATTTTGGTGAATGTAACTAAAATTCTACCTTAATGATGTTTTATTTTGCATTTAATCTTTAGTTGTTGAATGGTTGGTAAACCGATGTTGTCGGGATTCTTTTGATATTGTCTATGAGTCTGTGGTCATGTGTATCGGCCTATGTAATCTTTTGGATTGGTGTATAAAAATCATGTTAATGGTGGCTTTGTTATGAAACAAATAGGTCATGTCAATTTATTTTTATAAAAGCATTGTCATTGCTACTTAAAATGTTACCATTGCCTATCTTTTGCAATACTTTTTTCCCTAAAATAATTACTGGTAAATATACATTCATTGTCATTGGCACCTAAAACATTGTCATTTCCAACTAAAACATTGCTATATCCTATCTATTGTAATGCTAAACAGAAAACAGAGTTTCAAAAGATAGGTTGTTAGTCTATTGCAATGATTTTAAATCGTTACAATAGGCAGGAAAACATTGTTGTATCTTCTTATTGCAATGACATTAAAGAGTTCCTATACGGTACTAAACTCGTTGCTATAGGGGTCCATTTGCAACCCCACCTAAGTTAATGCCCATTTTTGGACAAAGCATTGCAATAGCGTATATGGCAACAGTTTTATGCCATATAGCAACTTTGTTTTTGGGTTGCAATAGGCAATCTATGGTGTAGTGTTTGATAGTTCACCATCTATGAGATCATCAATGTCTTTCGCCTTGCCATCTTTGTCTTTAAACTCAAACGGACCCTTTTGAACAACTCTCCATTCAAGTGGCTCTCTGGTAAGATGTATCTTCATTCTATTTTTCCACCAGTTGTAATTTTCAGTACCCAAGAGAAGTGGTGGCCTCGAACTCGATGTTCCTTCATGATAAAAGTTAGTAGCCATGGTCATAGGACTCGTACTTTCATGTTACAGAAATATTAGTACACCAAAGCTCTGATACCAAATGTGAATGCACACCTAGAGGGGGGGTGAATAGGTGTATATAACTAAAACCAATTTTAACTTTTACCAACTTGTATCGACTGTTACAAACAAAACAGTCTGCTGCTGAACTGTCAGCTAGCTGATTATAGATTACAGAGTATAATAGCTTGCTGTTATGATGCAGTGCAGAATGTAAATACTGAAAACAATAAAGAACACAATCAATTTTAGCCAGGTTCGACCCCTATCCACTAATGGTCTACGTCCTGGTCCCGTACCAACCCGGTAAGAGAATATATTATTGATCAATAAAAATACCAATTACACGATACAATAATATATCTCCCTCTAACCCAGTTGCTGAAAACGGCTTGCTGAAACACTATGTTTCCCTTGAATAACCAGCCTTCTTGAACTCCAAGATTCTCTAACAAGCTTGTTCCTCTTGAACTCTGAATTCCTTGAGCCACCTACTCCTTTGAATTCCTTAGTTCCCGAACAACCCGTTCTCTAATACAAAGAGTTCCCTAGAGCAATATATTCTCGATCACCTAGATTCATTGCCACTACTTCAGCAACTAATCAATACAACTTTGTTTACAAAGAATAAAAACGTTACAACCCAAACTATAAACTCTTGTATATAATATACGTGTATATAACAATAAAGCTCAGAGTTTATAAAATCAAAGTGTTTTGAGAGAGAAGGCGTGTATAATTAGGTCTCAAAATTTTCACGTTGTATATCGATTGGTTCCTTACAATAAAGACTGCAAGTGAATATATATAAGAAGCATACAACGGTTGTGAAGATATTATGCAATAAAAAAAGATTTGATTAGCATAAAATATTCTCCAACAACTAGGAAATTAGAAGATTTGAAAATCGAAATTTGAAATAGTTTAAATCTTCTAACAAATCAATTTTGAAAGGAAATATCAATTTCCAACAGCTAGAAAAAGATCAAAACGAATTTGAGCTGTTATGGAAAGATTTTGATATGGAAAAGATTGATAGAAATCTGTTTTGGAAAGATATGGTAAGGAGAATCAAATCTGAGTAAATAAGGAAGGTATTTGAAAACCCTTTTTGAGCTCTATTAATTATATAAACTATATATTATATAATAGAGTCCTTACAGATTTAAATCCTAACCAAACTCTAATCTCTCCAAGCATCTTCAAGGAATATCCATTATCGAAATTTATTTTGAATAGCTTCTAGGCGGAACAGTGTCAGCTTGCTGATATAGTTCTAGGCGGAACAGTGTCAGCTTGCTGTTACGGTTCTGTGACTGATCTTAGCAGGCTGTTACGAACACTTTCCTAAAACTTTGTCTTTCCACATACTCAACCAAGTTACCTGAGAATATACTTATACATAGCAAACTCATATATATGCAGGGTATATCAAGTGAGTCAATCATATAATGGTAAGCTGTATAGAGTAAAACTGGTAACATAGCAAGCTGTTATAATAACAACTAACAAATCAACATGATGTTATATATCATCAAAACACACCAGATTAACATGAGTAAATTCTGTCGACAGCTTCTAAACTCTGATGACGTCAGCATAAACTCTGTTTTTCAATAAAATCTGTTTGTGATATTCTCTGACAACATCAATGTTTATATTTCTAACATTTTATCATATCACAACATCCATTTTATCTTCCTTGCACATACAATAATCTCGCAGTGAATCCATTCTATCTCTCTGTATAGCTTACACACAAGGTAATCTCAAAGTGATAAAATAGTCCCTACAAAGCAGGCAACTCTATGACCTCCTCTCTATTTACATGAATACACACTTCAAAAGAGTTAAAAATCACAGAAACAATTTCAACATTTAGATATAGCTTACGAATTCTTGTAGGAGATTTCTTTGAACTTGTTCCTCATTCCTGACCTGTACAAATCAAGAACAGAATTAATTAATCATCAAGAGTGTTATCCCGGTGCCTAGGAAGGAAGTCCCTCTGGTACTTTACTTACAGTCACAGGTGGAAGGGATTGTTAAAGTAAATAGTAAAGTTTGCCCTAAACATACCTCCTTGCCTCTCAACAGGGATGATGAAGTGGTTTTCAGTCCATCTGGTAACATGTTTATGTATCTATTTTATCAAATCTTTTTCGGTGCTTTTTATTGAGGTTTATGCAGAAATATCTCAATCTCCTTAAAGTACTTGTAGAGTAAATAAATTTTACCAGCTAAATCATATCAGACGAGTAATGGGCTACACTTCGAGGAAAGTGGAGATCCCTCGACTGTTGCAGGTGCATAAGTTTTAGCAACTTTTTCAAATATGCGGAATGAGTTTTCCCTTCTTCCTCCCCCTTCTTGCGATGATCGATGAGGATGTACACCTGCATTGCCTACTCTTCCTTTAGACTATGAAGTGTCAGATAATCAGATTGTGGATGCCGACCTGAAGGATGCAGCATATTAGAATGACGGGACTGGTGTTCTGTTGAATGAGAAAGCTGTACAATCTACCAATTCTGGTAATGAAAATATCAACTTCAACAGCAGTGGGCATGACGATGCTCTTGATGCAGAAACTGAAAAGGTTCCAGGAACAACCCCTGAATTGAGGCCACTTTTGCCGATGCTCTCAGGATCTTCTGCTCCCGAGTTTAACTTTAGTAGTATTGCTAAGATACTTGAAGAGGAAAAAGACTTGAGAGATGGACCGAAGGATATAGATGTTCCAGTGTTGATGTCAAAGAGGCATCAATTATTCATAGTGCGGCTATAACAACGAATCCTCAAATCTGAGAATATTGAAGTTTCATATGAAAGGTTGCCATATTATTTAAGGTGCAAAAATTGAATCTTGAAAATTTAAGTTTAGTTTGTTGAAAGATGCTGTCCATATTCTCCTATAATCAACTTATTTGATCCTTTCAAATTACTAATCTGCTAGTAGAAACTACTAATTTGAACATAAATTTCTTCTAAAAGAAATACATTGTAAATGCACTCACTACAAGCAACATAAGTCAGTAAATTCGAGAGGAAACTTCTGATCGCTATGACACGATTTCATGCCAAATTGATACACTATGGAGATTGACATCCTACACGTGTTTCTGATTGAAGTGAAAAACATGTGAAGACTTACATGACAAAATATGGCCAACATTATTAGATTACCTGGCCGTGATTGAAGAACTAAGTTGTTGCATCTTTGTCCAACAGAACACCTCATGCGTTATAATAAAATCAATGGTATTTGTACTATCCTTAGTGGAGGGAAAATAACATAGGCTAAGTCATGTTCGTACTTAGATTATTAAGTATGCCATTGATATCATCATATATATGCATGCATGTATGTGAGTAGTGTTGGCAAGATTGCTATATCCTTCATTTCCCGCTATTTACTTTACAGAATGGAACTAATTCGGTAACCAACAAAAAATCTCCGAAATGTAGCTGTTTAAACTGTTACCATGAAAGATCAGCGCGAACTTGTTTTAAGCATTCAGGACTTGATGATACATCTTCTCTGGAAGGAACTTCAAGAACTGAAATTGGACTGGGGTCAGCCTCCTTAGAGCTTCCTGACGATTCTGCTTCAGCACTTAACTGTAAAATAGAAACTTCTTCAGGTGGACCATATGATGACCCCTAGAATAATTGACGATTTAGAGAAAATGTAAAACACAAAGAAACATAATAATCTATGACAGAATGGTGATGTTTAAAGATTTATGTAACTAATAACTGACCTTTCCAGATTTTCGAGCGGGTTCTGTAAAAATGGGACTATAATTACAACAATATCACTACAAGTAATTGAAGTTTTCAACCCCGGAGATGCTCTATTTGTTGTGGTATATCAATCGATCCCGGCTCAATAGGGCATGATAAGAACCGCTAGAATTTTCACGATGTTACATTTTCAAACTTATTTAAAAACTTGTCGTCCATCATCGTCCTCATTGATGATACCGAGACCAACCCAGATCGTTGATAAACCTCCATTTGCGTAGTGTGAAATGGACGGAGATGAGAGGGGATGAGACTTGGAGATAGATAGCCTCCAAAGGATTGAAAACGTTTGATGTGGTATAGAAACGGCAGGAAGAAGTGAAAGGCTCAAAATCGAGGGTGGAACAGTGATATATACCTATCTGACCTGGCTGACACGTAATTTGCTGAGCTGGTACCACGTGGCTGCTTAGGTGGAATAAAATGAATCAAGTCGCTCTATTAGGTGTGTGTGTGTATATATATAGGGAGCTCATATATTGAGAACTTGTTAAAATTAGAACTAAGAATCAAGCAAGTCGGATCCCAATAAAACAAGACCAGTCCAACCAATATTAGTATAACAATTTTACAAAAAGGAATACTAATAGAGAAAAATGGTCACAAACAACTCCCGATTCAATTCACTATTTTCATCAAACTCACTCTCCCTTCTTCACTCAAAACCGACTCAGACAAAGCAACGACTCACAAAATCATTGATTTACATTGTTCAATTCCGTGTACAACTCTTATAAAGCATGTATGATTCAAATTTTTCATTATTCTGAAAATTTGACCTAAATCGATGTTTCTATGTGATTATAAACATGAAAACGCTGATGTGATCTTTGTATCCCCTAATTTAGACTCGAATCACTAGTTTTGTATTTGTAATATTCTAATTTTGACATGAATGAATGAGTTTATGCATATATTTGCTATTCCCGACTACAAATCTCTGATTTACTGCAAATCTCTGATTGCATGTTATGATTCTATGTTGTTGCACAATTAAAAAACATATTATGTGTTTGGAATGATCTTGTTTACACTCGAATTGTTGATTTGATGTTTGAAATCTTCTTGTTTAGACTCAGATTGCTTAATTTAAACATATATTTTGCAATTGTGCAGTAGAAATTATTCACAAATGGAAGATTATTTTGTATGGTCCCATAGTAGATTTTCGAGAGTTCAAAATTGTGAAGTGGCTGTTTAGTTTGAAGACCCTGTTTTATTATTGGTATTTTGGCCATTTGCGGAGGATTTCTCAACATAAGAATTATGTGTGCATAGTCTTACGCACAAGGTGTATGGAGGTTTTAATTGATATGAGGTATTATGTTGCTTTAGATTCGATTGATGTCTACAATAAATTATCTGCAGATTATGCATGTTTCAGTTATCGGTTGCAGGCTACGGAAAGCTTCTTTATGGTGCTCCAGTGCTGTAATTTATCTGGTGGCTTGGTTAAATGTCTGCGAAAATTTTTCGAGAGCATTATCTATCATGGTTTCAATCTATTAGGCCCTGTAGTAGATCTGCAGAATTGGAAGTGGAGTCAGAATTGTAGTGGTAGGGATATTGCAGCAGTCCATATTCTTGATGTTAATTTGCAGGTGCATTATTGGAATTCTCAATCAAATTTGCAGGTCTGCTAGAGTTTAACAGTAGTTATTTCTTTGGGGGGATAGGAATGCAGGTCTCCCCTACCTATGGTGTAGATTCAGAAAATAATTGGCATGGTCTTGGTATAGACAGCAGGGGATATCACAGGTCTAGCTGCGCGAGTGTAGTGTTGGTATTTTTTGTATATTTTTTATTAGTATGTGCAGTGACACAGATCTAGTAGTATTCAATGTGAGGGCTGGAAGGAGTTTGGATTTGGCTCTATTGGTTTTTAGACTTGCAGACAGGTTGAGGTGTTCTCTGGGTTCAGATACTATACAGGGTCTCAAGCAAATTCAAAGATACAGCCTCTAGTTTTGCAGGGATTTCTATAGTAGATGGGATACCATGAGAGATTGTTTGTGGGTGAATTTGGAGATGAAAATTGAAAATTGTGGGGTCTATAAGGAGATGGAACGATATCTGATAAACAAGTTTTATTTCTCTAGTTATTTGCTAGATTCATACAGTAATCATGTATGTGGGTTGCCGGGAATGCAGAGCAGTTATGCTTTATGCTGCAAATTCATAATTTTCTAGTGTACAATCTGGGTGCAGGGTCCGGGACTGCAGAATCAGAAGCTTTGTGCTCAGTCATAGAGACCTGCAGAAGGTTTCAATGGGGCCAGAATTGTAGAGGGCCTGCAAATCGTGCAGAAAATATGCAGATGCATAGTAAGTATCTACCTCAGGTGGGGAGATTGTGATGATAGATGGTTGTTGTATATGCAAATTAGCTCAGGTGCTATAAAGTATGGTCTGTAGATCAATTTTTTACAGCCAAACATGCAAGTGAGATATATGCAGGTGTTGGGTAACCAGCTGAAGTATGGAGCTAGTTCAGTTGTAATGGTGGTCTCTTCTAGTGCAGGAGCCTATGCTGCTGGTGTTATTTTGGAGTTTGATCTTGTTGATATAAGTACCGAAATTGTTGTGCTGGGTGTGGTTGGTTTAAAGCAAGTGCTGAGTTCGTCATGGTATTTCCGTTTGTTGTTTTAGAAGTAATTCCCTTATGTTGATCTAGTGTTGAATTTGCTTGTTTTTGTTGGGTTTAGTCTTTCTCGTGGAGTTTGTTCCATGAGATTTTTGTCTCTTTGAGAGGAGTCATCTCTCACTCTTGTGTACATATTTTTTTATTTAATATATTTTGACGAAAAAAAATCTAAAACTCTACAACCCTAAATCCTAAACCATAAACCCTAAAACCCTAAACTTAAAACCCTACAACCCTAAACCCCTAAACCTAAACCATAAAATATAAACCCTAAATCCTAAATTCTAAGTTCTACATATATTAAATCACTAAACAAAGATAGTGAATTATTAAAAAATAGACTAAATCACTTAATTTTGGGTTGAATCATAAAAAATATAAAATACTAAACCTCAAACCTAAACACCCTAAATCCTACAACTCTAAACCTAAACCATAAAACTTCAACCCTAAATCCCAAACACTAAGTTCTATGTATATTAAATCACCAAAAAAATATAGTGAATCACTAAAAAAAATAGGCTAAATCACTTAATTTTGGGTTGAATCACTAAAATATAAACACTAAATCTCAAACCCTAAATCTAAAACGCTAAATCCTAAACCATAAACCTTAAAACCCTAAACCTAAAACCCTACAACCCTGAACCTAAACCCCAAAACCTAAACCATAAAACATAAACCCTAAATCTCAAACCCTAAGTTCTACCTATATTAAATCACTAAAAAAGATAGTGAATCACTAAAAAATAGACTAAATCGCTTAATTTTGGGTTGAATCACAAAAAATATAAAATATTAAACCCTAAACCTACAACCATAAACCTAAACCCCAAAATCTAAACCTAAACCATAAAATTTAAACCTTAAATCCCAAACCCTAACTTCTACGTATATTAAATCATTAAAAAATATAGTGAATCAATAAAAAAAATAAGCTAAATCACTTAATTTTGGGTTAGAATAACTAAAATATAAATCCTAAATCCCAAACCCTAAACCTAAAACCCTAAGTTCTATGTATATTAAATCACTAAAAAATATAGTGAATCACTAAAAATTAGGCTAAATTACTTAATTTTGGGTTGAATCACAAAAAAATATTAAAAAAATTAATGTATACACCATAAGCCACTAAAAAAGTGTGAATCACTAAAGATCTCAAATAAATTACCAAAATATATACAGAATCACTAAAATATCAAAGAGAATAACTAAAAAATTCAATATAAATATACTCGAAATTTATTCATATATCTTAGAGGCAGGTTAAACATTGTTATTACAAAATATTACCTAATCATTTTAGTCTACTCAATCATCTGAATCAACCATAGACACATCCACAATTAAAATTTCCTAAATTATTTATTACAAAATATCACCTAATCATTTATGTATACTCAATCATTTGAATCCACCATAGAGGCATCCATAATAAAAACTTCTTTTTTACTAGCTTGGACATGTTCTTGCATCATGGATAATCGAATAACACAATTTGCACTTTCTACGTCGCTTGTGTCCTTCCTTTATTCATTTCTCCCAATCGATGAATCTCTTTAAACAAAATCCCTTATTTTTACATTGATTTGGAACATGCATATTAATTTATTCAGTTGGTTGGGGTCCCATCATTTATTATTTAAGCACTTTCTTTGTAATACCAATGTCATCACCAAGGTTAAAACTCAACTGTTTTACTATTTTCTCAACATAAGATAATTTTTCAAGATCAACTCCAGCCTTATTCTTTTTTTTTGGTAAATGAGGGCGGTACCTCGTCAAAATATATTTAAAAATATATATGTTCAAAAGAGTTTGAGAGGACTCCTCTCAAGAAGACAAAAACAAGATTCCCATAAAACAAGCTCCATGAGAAAAGTCAAAGTAAAAAACAATAGAACGACTACTAATAACCAAATGAAAAACCAATACCTTCTTAACAACCGAAAATCCCAAGACCACCACTGCAGTTTTTGTATCTCCACACACCCCAATTCAAAATTTAACCGCAAAGACACCACAACAATGTAACACAATCTGCAAAAAAATGACAGACCTGGAACCCATAAGACCTGCAGGCAATTCAACTGCATTTTTTGCCGCAAACATGATCTGCAGACCATACCATATTGAAGCAGCACCTGGGCTAATTTGAAAGTTCAAAATATTTTTGCCAACAACCATCTATAGCGCCAATTCTGACCCAATTCTGCCATTGCACTTAGCCTATGAGATTTTCCTGCACGTATAGACATAGCCAGTAACCACCAATATTTCAAGAAAACCATGGTGGTATAACAGCCATATAAAATCATACATATGCCAAACCATTCTGTAGACAAGTATCATAACAAAGAATCGCACGTCATGGGATAATCTGTACACATATAACAAATAGTTCGATAAAAATTTTTGTCAGCGACCATTATTTCATCACCACTATATTGAAATTGCATATCACCAGAAAATGTCACGTTTAAACAATTCCAGACCAGTGATATCCACCTGCAAACTAGATACCAGCCCTTACCACTAACAGCCTTAGCCACTTTGATTAAAACTTCACTCTGAATTCTGTAAAATGCTAACAGACCTATATGCTACTGCAGAATTATACAAACAACTGAGAATCTAGAACAAACATAGCAGGAAAAAGAATGAATAACATAAATATCCAAGGTCTGGGCTAACCTGCAAACATAGAATAGATAATTAGAGAAAACTGACTTTGTTTGCACTACTTGCTTCATCTCAATCTTTGCACAAGTTGAAAAATGCACAAAGATCGCATCCATTGAAACAACCATCTGCAGACTTATTGCAAACTCCCATCTGCATAAAAAATTGCAGCCCTTCACACACCAGTTCATACAAATTTGCAAATTTCTATACCACCAAATGCTAGATTTAGGAAAAAAATTTCACCCCTGCAGTGTTGAAACCCTAGATACCTCTTCAAACTTATTCTCCATTTTTTCATACTCCAATTCTCATGTGCAAATCTATTGCATCTCTCTTTACAAATCTGACCCTAGAAATAAATTTTACAAGTCTGCGACAAAGCTACAGACCCACCAGAATTGCAGCTCCCAAAAACCAGATCTATGGCACTGCAAAAATCAGTTACAGAACTTCTAAGAAAGGCCATACTATCTCCATTTTGCAGCACTGTTAAACTAGAACTGCATCTTGTGCATCTTGTACCAGAGAAGATCCAAATTGAAATTTTTTGGCCGCAAGTACGAAAATAACAAGTCTGACATATGAATGCATATTAGAACAATTTGTAAATGACAAAAATCGGATCACTAATAAAAAACTGGTGATTCAAATTACTGATTTAATTGAAATCAGATACAGAGTCGAAATTAAAACAACCTAACAATCATTGTGTCGAAAAAATATATATGTCAAATACGGGAGTTATAAAATAACGATGAGGATTAAATGAAAGTGTTAGTAAATGGACGGAGTGATTGAATCTAAGTTCTAATTTTAAAGTGGGTTCTCATTTGAGCACATGCCTGTATAAAATAGATTCCTGGCTTGAAGTTCCTTTTTTTATATTCTATCCGGAATGTGCATTTGCTAGCACCAGGCAGTGGCGTGCCCAAGTGGTTGGCTGTGGCACATAGGGGCATAATTCAGCTACAGCACCTTGGATCAAACCTTGCTACAAGCTGTTTTTTTTTTTTGGGTAAGTAGCCGCTTGCCAGTACAGGATATATATAAGCTGTTGCAACTTTGAACACAACAAAAAAGTAGCAGAGCTGGTCTATGATCTACATTAAAGTCAGGAACTATCATAAGGCTTGGATACAGGTTCGTGATAAAACTCTAGTGCAGGTGCGGACAGAACCTTCAGGAAAATAGCACACCAGTGACGATAAATTGTCACTGCAATGAAGATAATCTGATGCCCTGTTTGTTTTTCCGTTCTTTGAGTGCCTCATATACTTAGGTCTCGTTTGGTTTGATGTAACCCAACGCAGTAACTTTTACTTTCTTGGAACCTGTATAAAAACTGTGTTTGATTGTTTAAAATTTACGTAACTCATACTATCCTGGTAATGGAGTTACTGCAAAACACGGTAACCTAGTTACTTACGTCATGCGTGGTCACTCAGAATTACACAGTATATTTTGTTTTTATATATTGAATTACAGGCTTGTGAAATTTTAAAATATTTATTAAAATGCAAACAAAAATTATGTACAATAAAAAATAATCACAAAATTATAAAAAAAATATAATACATTTTTTACGTAACAAATATATAATACATTTTTTGTAAATTTATATAATAAAAAATAACCACAAAATTATAAAAAATTAAAATACATAAATTAAGTTTTTTATTAAAATGTTTAAGTTTCTTATTAAAATGTTAAGATATATAGTTAACTATTATTTAAAAATAATTTATAATATATATAT
This sequence comes from Oenanthe sinensis, assembly GCA_028671895.1. Classification (NCBI taxonomy): domain Eukaryota; kingdom Viridiplantae; phylum Streptophyta; class Magnoliopsida; order Apiales; family Apiaceae; genus Oenanthe; species Oenanthe sinensis. Next base: position 3,568,754 of record CM053809.1, on the reverse strand, counting down.
ATATATATATATATATATGTATGTATATAATTTTATTATAAATGTATTATTTAATTCTATTTGTATTATTTTTATATCAAATAAAGTAAGATTATTTATCATATATTTTTAGTATAAACTTATTATTTATATTTTATTATTTTTGCTAAATTATTATATACTCCATCTGTCCCATTATTTTTTACTGATATGAATTTTGCACACCTATTAAAAAAATAATTTTAATCAAATTTGCACATAATATCCTTATATATTTAATTTAATGCATCTGACTATGTCATTGGAAATTTACAAAACTCATTCATAATAGTATTGGTTAGTGTATATCTATTGATTATGGTAGCTATTGAACAAAAAATTAGATGAAATTAAATTTTCTATGTGTAATTAATAAAGGGTAATACTCAAATTAAAAATATAAAAATAGAAACTAGCCAATATTTTGAAACAACTAAAAAAGTAACTCAGCCAAAAAATTTGGGATGGAGAGAGTATTAGATATTTATTTGTTTATTTGTATAAATTAATTCTATTGTTATTATACATAAACAATTAATTATATAATTTGTAATTCATAAATCAAATAAAATTTACTATTTAAATATTTTACAATTTTATATATTTATTTATTTATATAAGTAAATTTCTTTTATCATTATAATTAAACAATAACATAGATAAGTTACATATTTATAAACCAAATACATGTTTTTTTGTTTATATTGGAACTAGATAATGTAACCTACTTCCCTGGAGATTTGAGTTACTACGCAACCGCAAAACTTGCAAAACAAACGAGGCATTAGACAGAAATATAAAACCGTGGCTTTTCAAAATTAGACCATGGTATTGAAGCACTGGCGCACTGCTGTATATTTTTTTATCTCTCAATTTTTTTAAAAAAATTCAAATCACATAATTTGAATCACAAAAAAAAATATTTATATCTGAGACACTTCAAACAAATTCATTAAGGCACCTTATGGGAGTAAAAAAATGATCTAACCTCCTAAAAAATATACAAAAATATATAATATTAGGGATTGTGGTGTTAACATTATAATTAACTATAAGATACTTAGATTAATTAGAAATTAATTAAGTAAAATGTATTATCATATGTATATTAACAGTATATTTTGTTGTGACTTGTAACAGTAAGTATAAAAGCCAAGTAGGTGATAGTAAGTCTCAATAGTTACTGTCTTGTAAAAATGGAATAAATGATCTATGAAGTAAAAGTTCACAAAGTGTTCATGCACGGCATGGATCAAATCATTGACAGTAAAAATCTGCAAACTGAAGCCTACGACAGCATATTCAAGTGACAGCACATTTGGAACAGACGACAACAACTATTCATTTGACAGTAAACTTGGCAGAGAATGAAGATTCAAAAACATCAAGTTTTACTGACAACAACTATTCCTTTGACAGTAAACTTGGCGGAGAATGAAGATTCGAAGACAACAAGTTTTACTGACAGCAACTATTCCCTTCACAGTAAACTTGGTGGAGAGTTAAGATTCGAAAACAACAAGTTTTACTGACAGCAACTTTGGCGGGGATAGTTGATAACAGCTTTGGAAGACAACATATTTTAGAAGACTATCAAGTTTGACAGTAAAATATGCGGAGTCAAAGATACTGTTACCAAAGAGAAGCTAAAGGTTGACAGTAATCTTTTAGTGAAGCTGACAGTCTGTTTCAAGTAGCAGACTAGGTAGTGAAAATTCAAGGTTTGATTTTGACATTACTATCTAGTTTGTCAAGTCTACTACTGCAACGTGGGAGAAGACAAACAAAAAGATAAAGCATGTTCAAGGAGTCAATGATGTCAAAACATCTCAGAACAGCTTTATATACAAATGGAATGAAGACAAATTTGAATAGAAAAAGTGAAGTTTTTATTTTAAGCTTTGTTCTAGGAAAAAGGGAAAGTACACTTGTAAGTGGGATATGTGTTTCAGCATAAATATACATATCTCACAAACACTTTCCCTAATACAACCTTTACTGTTCTCAAGCATAGAAACACTAGCAAACTCTTTATTATTGTATCTATTGAAGCTAGAAACATTTTCCATTCAGTTGTAGCAAATAAAAATTTATAAAATTAGTTTTTGAAGTTAAAACACCTTTCTTCATTTGCTTGCTTATTATTGTTTGCATTTCTTACTTGATTTTATTACTTCTTATTTGTTATTAACAAGATTAGTGATAAATTATCAAGTTGCATTCAACCCCCCCTCTTCTGCAATACTCATACTGTCTAACAAATTGTATCAAAGTGACAGGTTAGATATACATAACCTGAAAAGATCAAAATATGAGTGCTCAGAAAGTAAGCAGTATAAAAATACCCACCTTTGACAAAAAATACTACAACCTTTGGAAAAGAAAAATGATGTTGTTCATAAAAATAACCAACCCTCTTTACCTTGGAATTCTGGAAAATGGTCATTTCATTCCTCAAACATATGTAACTGAAAATACAGTTGATGGTGAAACAATACCAGCCTACTGGGTTCCTAAAAAAGTTTCAGAGTACAATGACATTGAAAGAGAAAAAGTATCTCTGGATGATTGCTTGCAATTTATCATAATAAAAGCCTTGACAATGTCATGTATAACAACATTGTCAACTGCACCTGTGCCAAGCAAATATGGGAAATCATTGAGATACTCTGTGAAGGAACAGAAGAGGTGAAGGACAATCAAAGACAGATATTGGTGTCTCAGTATGAAGCTTTTATGGTCAAACCAAGTGAAGGGTTGACTAAGATGTTTGAGAGATTCAACAGGTTGATAAATGACTTGCAGTTGCATGGAAAGTTTTATGACAAAAAGGAGGTAAACATGAAATTCATGTTGACACTTCCTGACCATCTAGAGCACAAGGTTGCTGCCATAAGAGAAGGAAGGGATTTATCCAGAGTTTCTCTTGAAATTTGTATGGCATACTTAAAACATATGAGCTACATGGAGAATAGAACAGTGGCCTACATGACAAAGAAGTTCTCCAATCTAAGATTCAAGAAGAACAAAGCTTTCAAACCCAGAGGAAAAATCTCCAGGTTCAACAAGTCAAATATTTCAAAACCTGGAGGAAGTGGCAAAGATGGATATAAAACATGTATGGTGGATAGATCCAAGATAAGGTGTTACAACTGCAGTGAAATGAGACATTTTGTAACAGAATGTAAAAAGTCAAACCAAGTGAGAAGAAATGACAATGATTATGAGGAACTCAAAGCAAAGTATGATGTCTTGCTCAAAAAGAAACAAGGGCTTTTGTGGCTGAAGGCAAATGTTGGGAAGATTCTGATGATGAAGAGGAGGAAGAATATGGAAATCTTGCTCTCATGGAAAACTCTGGGGAGGGTTCATCCACTTCATCAAATCATGTACCCATTCTTACTACTGTTGATATGACTACATCTCAGTATAAGAAAACTGTTGAAAGTCTAAGTTCTGAAATTTTCAATATTCATACAAGCATGCTAGCTGCTAATGAGGAGATTGTCAAACTGTCTAGTGCTAATGAGTTATTGAGAATTAAGAATCATGAACTAAAACGTAAACATAATGCTTTTGAGTCCTTACAACAATAAAATGAAATTCTTAAAAACAAGGTAGTTTGTGCTTCCCAAATTGAGGAATTTCTCAGAAAACAGATTTCTGATAATGAACTCAATATCAAGGCTTATAAGAATTCTTCTTCCCTGTTAAAATCATACCACGATGATAATACTTAAAATCAAAAGGTAGGTATAGGGTTTAACTATGAGAAGAAAAATGGAAAGAAACATACTGTTAAGGAAGACATCAAACATATTGTCAAACCTTCCATTTTAAAGAAGGTTAAGAATCTCTTGTTCAAAAAGGCAGAATTTGAATTTGATGAGGAAGCATTGTGATCAAACAAGAGATAGATGATGAGGACAATGAATCTGTCAAGTCCCTTAAGGAAAAAGAAACTGTCAAAATCCCCAAGATAGATAGTTTTAACCTTGACAGTAATAATTGTTTAAAAGATGTTATCAGCACTAACAAGACAGTAAGTTCAGAAGTTGCTTTCAAAACTATAAGATCAAAACTTACTGTCATGACAACTCCATTTAAACCTATTGTCAACACCAGTACGACAATAACTTCTAAACATACTGTCATAAAGACCAAGAAGAACAGAAATGGAAAACTAGGAATAAACAAGAAGATCAATTATGGCTATATTCCTAATGCTTCTAGAAAATTATGTAACAATTGTGGGTCTTCTAGTCATCTAACTAATATCTGTAACAAAAATAAATCTAGTGTTAAGAATGCTACCTCTGTTAATGGTAATTTACACAGCATGCCTTTAAGGAACAAACAAGTAACTCACTATGGTGATTTTGATTGCATTTCATGTAAAATCAACTTGATGAATATTTGCTTTAACATGCTTTTTGTTAATAATCAAGAATGTCTGCATAAGAATGTTAAAACTTAAAAGGCAAAGACTCCAAGTCCTCCTAAAATTAGGATGAACAAGTCACTCAAGAACAAAGTTATCAAACCTGTAATCAAAACTGAATGGATAGCTATAGGAGTCATACTAAAAGCAAAAGAAAGAATTTCAACTGATCCAAATTCAAATTGTGAACTAGCTAAGCTAAATGGACCCAATGAAAGTTGGGTACCAAAAGCAACTTGACATATTTTCTTTGCAGGGCAACAGGAAAAATAAAAGAATCATGTGGATCATTGATAGTGGATGCTCAAGACACATGACAGGTGATAAAGCCCTGCTATCACAGTTCAAAGAAATAGCTAGCCCTTATGTAACCTTTGATGACAATAACATTGGTTTCACAATGGGATATGGCATACTGGAAGTTGGAAACTTGAAGATAGATAAAATTGCTCTAGTAAATGGTTTGAATCGCAATTTATTGAGTGTCACTCAATTTTATGAAAGAGGATTTAAAGTTAGTTTTGATCAAGATAGATGTTTCATTGTCAACAAGAAGACAGGAGAAGAAGCTCTTCAAGGAGTAAGAAAATGAAGCCTCTTCATAGCCGATTTGGATTCTGTAAGAAAAGACAAAGTCTGTTGTTTCTACAGTAAGGCTTCCCCATCTGAAAGTTAGTTGTGGCACAAGAAGCTTTCTTATTTGAACTTTAAAGCAATGAATTATCTAATGAAGAGAGAATTTGTGAAAGGATTTTCTCAACTTGAATTCTGTCAAGAAGGACTGTGTGAGGATTGCCAGAAAGGGAAGCTAATGAGAGTTACTGATAAAAGCACTCCTAGTGGTTCAATTAATGAAGCATTTCAACTGATTCACATGGACTTATTTGGTCCTATGAATGTGCAATCACTGGCAAGAAAAAGATATACCTTAGTGATGGTTGCTGATTTCTCAAGATACTCTTGGGTGAGGTTTCTAGCATCCAAGGATGAAGTTGCACAAGAGATTATTTATTTAGTAAGGGTTCTTGATAAGAATCCCAAGTACAAAGTGCAGACTTTGAGAAGTGACAATGGTACTGAGTTCAAAAATAGTATCATGAATGATTTCTGCAAGGACAATGATATTACTCAACAATTCTCTGCACCAAGGACACCTTAATAAAATGATGTTGTGGAAATGAAGAACAGAACTCTTATTGAGGCTGCAAGAAAAATGTTGAGTGAAGCAAAACTTTCTACCTATTTCTGGGGTGAAATAATCAACATAGCCTGTTATACTCAAAACAGGACTGTAGTCAACAAGGCCTATGGAAAAATACCCTATGAATTGCTCACAGGAAGGAAACCTACTGAGATCAAAGGAAAATTTGACACTAAAGCACTTGAAGGAATCTTTATGGGGTATGGCATTGACAGGACTGCATACAGAGTCTACATCATTGATCACAAGACTATGGAGGAAAGTATAAATGTCACCTTTGATGGGAAAAAAATTCTCAGAGTTGAAGGAAGTCAAGAAACAAAACCTTTGGCCTTTAAAAATCAGGGCTATCTAGAGGAGATTGATGAAGATTCACCAAGAATTGATCACACAATTTCTGGTCCAACAATTGTTCCTATCCAGTCTGAAGACAATGAAAGAACTGCTCAAATAACTGATTTTTATGGGAATGTTCCCGTGAATAGTGGACTTGAAAAAATTGATATTGTCAACAGTGCAAGAGCAAAAGATATTGTCAATCAACAAGGTGTTGCAAACTCTAGTGATTCTCTAAGAGAAAAAATGGAACAAAGATCACACTAATGATCTAATCATTGGTGATCCAAAAACAAGAGTCAAAACAAGAAAAAATGTTGTTATTGAATGCATGTACTATTGTTTCCTTTCTCAAACTGAACCCAAAACTCTAGAAGAAGCATTGGCTGATTCAAATTTGATTAATGCCATGCAAGAAGAGCTTAATCAATTCGAAAAAAGCTGTGTTTGGGAATTGGAGCCTAGACCAAAGAACAAATCCATAATAGGCACCAAATGGGTTTATAGAAATAAGATGGATGATTGTGGTACTATCACAGGAAATAAAGCAAGGCTAGTGGAAAAAGGTTATTGTCAATATGAAGGGATTGACTTTGATGAAAGATTTGCTCCTATTACCAGATTTGGAGCAATAAGAATCTTTTTGGCTTTTGCTGCATTTAACAACTTCAAGGTTTTTCAAATGGATGTTAAGAATGCTTTCCTTAATGGAGAGTTAAAAGAAGAAGTGTACGTTGAATATTCCCTAGGCTTTAAAGATCTAAAAATGAAGAACTTTGTGTAAAGAGTACTCAAGGCATTGTATGGTCTAAAACAAGCACCAAGGGCTTGGTATGATACTCTTTCCAAGTTTCTTCTTGATAATAACTTTACAAGAAGAATTGTAGATAAAACTCTATTCTACAAAAATCATGGAAATGATATCATTTTAGTTCAAGCATATGTTGATGACATTATCTTTGGTTCAACAAATAAAGAATTATGTAAGAAATTCTCTGAGTTAATGCAGAACAAATATGAGATGAGTATGATGGGTGAATTGGTATTCTTTCTTGGACTTCAAGTCTATCAAAAAGAAGATGGAATATTTATTTGCCAAATTAAGTATGTCAAGGTTCTTTTGAAAAGATTTGATATGGAGGACTCATCTCCTGCAAAGACTTCAATCTCAACTGCAACTCAACTTGACAAAGATCCAAAAGGAAAGAAGGTGGATAACAAGATGTATAGAGGAATGATTGGCTCTCTCCTCTACCTAACAGCTAGCTGACCGGACATCATGTTTGCAATAGGGTTGTGTGCAAGGTTCCAATCTGATCCAAAGGAGTCTCATTTAATGGCAGTGTAAAGAATTTTTAGATATTTGAAAGGCACTTAAAATTTAGGCCTTTGGTATCCTAAAGAATCTGGTTTTGACTTGGGTGGATATTCAGACTCGGACTATGTTGGTTACAGAATAGACAGAAAGAGTACAACAGGAAGCTGTCAATTTTTGGGAGAAAGATTGGTTTCATGGTTTAGCAAGAAGCACATTCAGTGTCAAATTCAAATGCATAGGATGAATACATTGTAGCTAGTAGTTGTTGTGCTCAGTTACTTTGGATGAGGAACCAGTTATTGAACTATGGGTTGATTCTGCAAGGAATTCCTATCTTTTGTGACAACACTAGTGCTATAGCAATTTCTGAGAATCCTATTCAACACTCCAAAATAAGCACATTAACATCAGACATCATTTCATTCGAGAGCATGTGGAGGCAGGCACAATAAAGCTAATCTATGTACCCACAGAGAATAACTTGCAGATATTTTCATCAAACCATTGGATGAAAAGACATTCAACAGGCTAGTGAGTGAATTGGGTATGTTAAATTTATTCTATTAATGTAATTTTGTTTAGTTGATCAAAAATTAAGTTAACTGAATTTCATTGTGAATTAATGGCCTCTTGAGGTGTTTTGATTTCTATCATAGTGGAAAAACATGATGATATTTTACTGAGAGGTTAATTAATTTATTTTTAAGTAACTTAATTCATATGATGTTAATAAAAAGTATTGTCAAGTTTCTTGACAGTATGTTTTATCCATACTCTCGTATAGTAATAAGTTACTGTCAAAATTCTATAAAACTTATTGTCACATGATGGAGAAGTCTTGACAGCATAATATGCAGGACTGAAACTTACTGTCAAATTCTGTGAAACTTACTGTCAGTACTCATTGAGAGTATAGTTTTCTAAAATCACCGTATAACATACTGTCAACAGTTAATATTAGGGTTATTCATTTATTTTACATATTATCTAACCGCTAATGTTACTATCAAGTGTGTTTGTGATTTATAGCGCAGGAGTTACTGTCAAGGAGCAAATGGATTAATAGATACGACTGTCAATTAAATCGATTAAAATTCAGCCTTGACAGCTACTTTTTCACATCATATATATACAAATAGCTAAAATCTCTCACATTCTTTATTTCTCTTTTAAACTCTCAAATTTTCTAATGCCCTAAAAATCCTCTATTTTCTCTGCAACTTCTTCTGTAAACTATTCTTCGATTCTAAACCTTCAAATTTTTAACCATGTCTGGACCACAAATCATTCGCTCTCTTGCCCAAACAAATTTCACCACAATGGCCTGAGTAAGAAAAGCTGGTGAAGCCTTCAAAACCTTCGTTGGATTCATGAACAACTTTTACCTGTCATTTTCTTTAAAAAACAGTCCCATGTTGGAAATACCAAGGTTATCACAGTTGTGAACCTCTGCAATGTGTGAGGGGGAGCAAGACTCAAGCTCCATTAAGTTTCAAATTAATGGGATCTTTTACACCATTGACTCAACCCATGTCAATACTTCTCTCCACACTAAAGCTTAGAAGGATGCCCCTTTTCAGGAAACAGCTATTGAAGAATAACTCTCTAAGTTCTTCAAGATGATTGGGTATACTGAACCCAAGACGAGTCCTGACAGTGAAGATTGGTACCCGTCAAGAGGTATGGATAGAAAGTACCTAAGTAAAGAGTGGAATATTGATACTAGATGTTGTCTCCAGGGTCATGTCAAGCAAGACCAGTGGCTGGAATGAGGTCTCAGCCTACATCAGGAGGATTGTGCAATCTATGGTGCACAACTACAGAATCAACATTGGGAAGCTCTTGATGTCATTATTCAAACTGGTGTTTGGCAAGAAAGAAACAAGGAAGCCGGTAATATATTATCCTAGATTTTTTATACTTATCATTAATACAGTTGTAGGCATAATTAATTTAGATGATATACAATGCATGGAGTCCCCAATATTAAAGAAAAACACTCATTCTATGTTAGCCAGTAAAATTCTTAGCACAGAATTGAGTTTGTTTATTACTGATTTCATGCTTTCAATTATAAATAGATTGAACTTAAAAATTGTTGGGGACTACAATGTATTTTCTTTGAGTGATGAGAATGGTGTTGACCTCATCATTCCTAACCTATACTCCAAACCATTTGAAGGAGTCCGAACTTCTAGAGTCTCAAAATCTGTTAGCCAAGGGTCTAGTTCCTCTCAAAAGGATCGGGCTCCTAAAAGGAAGAGAACCATAAACCCTAGGCTAGAAACCATTCCACATATAGGTGGTGAAACTGCACAGGATGAAGCAAATAAGGCTGGTAGTATGCACACAGAACCCATAGAGGGCCTTGGTGAGCCTAGGAGAAATAAGGCAAGGGCACAAACCTCTGTTAGCCAGAATATGTCCTCTCATAAGGACACATCTCTTAAAAGGGATCAAAACACATCTCTAGATGTCTCCTCTCAATAGGAGGCATCTATTGAACTTCGTCAGTCTCCCATGGCCTTTTGTACAAAGTCTGCACAACAGGTTGAACACATTGAACCTGAGCCCACACTTGAAGATATACATACATTAGGGCTAGAACATGTGGAACACATCTCATTCAATTATGGTGCATCTCATTTTGCCAACATTGAAGATCAAAATGTTGATGCACTATTTCAACAATTGAATGAAACTGATCATAGCAATCCACAAGAAAATTATACTCAAAGGGTGGAAGCGATTGTTGTCACAGCCTATGTAGCTGTTAATGACAAAGTTGGTGTCCATCCTCGTGAGAGTAACTTCTCAACAGATGTTGTCAACTCATCAAAAGATGTCGTCAACACTCAAATTAAAGACAACAACTCTCCAATGGCTGCAACTTCTCAGAATGAATATGATGATTCTGCTCTTATTTCCACTCTACTTAAGGTACAATCTAAACTGTCTATGCAAGATAAACCTGCTCAGTCTCTTGCACCTAGGATGAGCGAGGGTATGAAAAGAAAAAGAGAGATACAAGAAAAGAGAGTTGAGCTTAAAAATGAGAGGCTGGGAAAATCCCAGGCAAAAGGAGATGGCCCTGAGCAAGGTCAAATAAAAAAGAAAATTGTGGGAGCCCAAATATCTAAAACAACGGGCCTTGAGAGTGAGTTGGTGAGGAGTGATGAGATCACTCATAAAAAACCAAAGAGTATGAGCACCCTCATAGCCTCCAAATCCTCCAAACAAGTTAATGAAAGGTTGAAATCTCTTTCACATAAAGTCACTAAACTCTCCAAGAACCTAGATACAGTTGGCAGAAACCAGGTGAAGCTTATCAACAAGATGTCTGCTTTGGAAAACATGATGAATGAAGGATTCAAAGATGTGTTTGGTAAATTGGAAGAATTCAACTCTAAGATTGCAGCTGTTACCTCAACTAAGGGGGAGAAAAGTAAAGATGAAGCTGAAGTGTTTACAGATGGAAGTGATAAGGAGAAAACTCAAGCTACATCTCAGAGGGAGAGTCAACTAGTATTACTGTCTAGTATGGCTGTTGAGATTGCTACAAAGCTTGGTGGTGATAAGGTGGAGAAACCTAAGGAGAAAGGCATTTTGATAAAGGAATGTGGTGTGAAAAAAGCTCTTGTGGTCCATGTAGCTGGAAAAGGAAAGGATAAACTTTTTCATGATGATCTGATCATAGAAGAGAGAGAAGATTTTGATATGAACAGGCTTTTATTCTTATGGTTGATGAAAATAAAAAAAGCAAAGTTTTTGAAGATGCTAAATTCAACAAAAGGATCAATGATCTAATAGTCTCATCTAACAGAGATCCTAAAAAATTTTCTGATTCAATGAGACAGTCAATACTTTGAGCAGCTGTGATGGTGTCAAAAAGCAACAAATGGGTAATCTATGTCAAAACTGAAGGAGGTCTCAGTTGGTGTGTGAGCATGGCATATCTGAGCAGACAAGAAATTGCAGTGATAGAAGCCATCAAACTTAAAATCAAGACAAACAAGTCATGGCTAAATGAAAATATTAGGAGGACACTACAGAAGCTGATAATTGAGAAATTACCAGAGATAACTCATAATCCCTTGGGCATAAAATTTAATAGCACTACAGATGGCAAATACAGTTCTATGAATCTTGAAAGGATGAGTGTGTGCAGGCTAAGGTCTGTAAAAGAAGCTTTTGACTACTTCAAGAAAATCCCTATAAATGAAGAAAGAAATGAAGTGCTAAGGGTGTTGGAAAATGAACTAGAAAGACTTGAAGTAAATAACAAGTCAGGAAAGAAGGATGAAGGAGGAAATGATGATAGTGATAGAAATCCTGATAGAGGTGCAAGTAGTTCTAGCCATCACAACAGCAATGGTGAAGAATCTTCTAGAACTGGAAATAAGGTGGATGAAGATGAGGAGAAAAATGAAAAGGAGTACAAGGATGGAGTTGAAGGGAAGGTATTGAAGCAGGTGGTTATTGGTTTTGAAAATGCCAAGAATGATACAGTCAAGAGTGATAAGGGTGAACCTGTTGTCACAGAACCAAAACCTACTGTCATGGAACATACTTTCGAGCTTGTATTGACAGTAACTTCAAAGTCACTGTCAAAAGAAGTGAGGAAAGAGTTACTGTTAAAGAAAATTTCAATATCCAAAAAATACAAGAAGGCAAGGGCTGAGAGACCAAAACCATACTCTAGCAGGAAGCACAACAGAAAGAGTTGGAAACTGATAACTGAAGTTCTTCATGAGGATTGTATTGACATCGGGAGGCCTACAATCAATAACTTGTCACAATTCAAGGTAGAATTTTTAATCAAGGTGGATGTTGAATGGTCTGAAGTCAACTCACTAAGTAAGACAATCCTTTTCTATTTAAATGGAACAATTGAAGAAATGAGCTATGGGATGAAAGATGCCAACTATTTCCTGATCAAGAAGATGCTACTTATCATTCATGGGACAGACATAAGAACCCAAGTCTTGATAGGGATGCTGATTAGAAAATTTCTGGACCTAATGGATTCTTTCAAACCTCACCCCTTGGATTTTATAGATGTTAAAGAACCTGAAACAATTGTATACTCAGATGGGGTGATGTTTGCAAATGAAGATGGAATCAAGGAGTTTTGGAGTATAAATTCCTTGCAAGAAAAGAATATGGAGCTCTTTGAAAAGTTGGCGAAGCAATTGGAAGAGTATCCTTACCCTGAGGAGAAAAGTTTCATGTCAAATGTTCTAAGGATAATTCATGCCAAGAAGAAGAAGGAATTTGAAAGGAAGGTTGAGTATGAGAAGACTCAATAATGTCTTCTCAGGAATCCTGACAGGATGATTTTCTATAATTCTGGTGGATCTGCTGAGGAAATCACTTTTGAAGAATTGAAGACATTGGTTGAGAATGATCCTCAAATCACTGAACTCATCAAAAAAAATGTTCAATATCACTAACTTTGATATATTTGATTTGAAGAATAAAGCACTGAATATTTGTGACTCTAAGAGGAAAGAAGAAAGGGAGAAGAGGAAGAAGTTTGAAAGTGAGGTAGAATCTGCAAAGAATAAGGTGGAGAAGATAACAGAAAGGATAAATGTAGGAGATTACGAAGCTGTATAAATAGAAATCGTGATAACTCAACACAAGAACAGGACAAGTAAATAATACTACGCCTACACAGAAATCAGGAAGAATTGAAGACATGGCAGATACAGTGAATCAAGACATTAGAAGAAGTTTTGGAGTCTACTACAGGTCACTGAAAGAAGTTCATTTATATGTTCATGCCTCAGTGAAGAATAATGGTTGAAGACTTTCAGGGTTTCAGAAGTGTTGAAGATTCAGTATAGAAGTGCCACTAGAAGATTTCAGTGTAAAGGCATTGATTGAAGATAGACAGTGTTCGAAGCATAGGAATCTAGAAGGGTAAAGACAAAGGTTAAAGAAGACAGCTGCAGTCTTGAAGTTATACTCACTGAAAGAAGTTCATTTAAATGTTCAAGCGTCAGTGAAGAACAGAGAATGAAGTATTCAAGATTGTGATAATAATGGAGACGTTGTCTAAGTACTAGAAAAGATTCCAGTGAAGTTACAGTGTTTATTGACAGTCAGTATTCGAAGCAATGAAGTTGCTGCAAACTTAACAATGTATGTAAAGCAATAATACGAAGACCTGGATCGAAGTTAGTCGTCTGTGAACCAGACCAGTTGCACTAGGCGTCAGCAGTCTGTGAAAGGAATCTGAGTATTAACTATAGAAGAATTGTTAAGTTGAAGAACGTACTTGAAAAGAACGGTTATTTATTAAGGTACGAAAAGTAATTTGTAGAGGCTACAGCCAAACAGCTAAACAGCTAACAGCCAAACAGCTAAACAGCTCAAAGGGTGCAGGGTGCAAAGTGTCACAACCTTGGTACGAAAAGTGAAAGTTTCTGAACTACAGTCGAAGAACGGAAACAGCTCAGGGTACAAGGTGTAATGCGACAAGACTTTGGTACAAGAAATGTAAGTTGGCGAACTTCAATCAAGGAATGAAAAGAGGGTCAAAGTGCAGTGACTAAACAACACTTTGACCATGAATGTTATTCACGCGCATGACTTAGTTTCTCCCAACAGTTTTCATGGCGCCACTCATTCTTTCACAGTGAATGCAATGTAGCTGGCGCCACTTAACTTCACTCTGGAGCAACTTAGTTTTTAAGGCGCCACTTAATTTCTCACAGGGTATCCAATGTGTAGGCGCAACAAAAGATGGCAGCAAAATTATTCCAAGTAAATGGCTACACTTGAATCTACATAGGGAAGTCACTCTACAGGCGCCACTCAGCCCTTAGCCAATCAAATTACAGCAGCCTACTTTATTTGATTTAAAGTCTACATTAATCAAAAAGAGGAGTCGTCTTCTTCAACACAAATAAAATGTAGAGAGCTACTGCCATGGCCGGAGCAAGAGACTTAAATTTATACACACCCATACCTTGCTCCTGGTCAGATATGAGGACCCGGTTCTTTAACGAAAAATGCTCAGGGCTCCTAGATATCACTCCCTACGGACTCAGTTTTTCCTTGTACTAATTTAGATATATTTGTATAGGAACTCAGCCTAATATTTTTGTGTTAGTAGCAAAGAACTAATTTATTCTTTGGAAGCCAGTTATAATTTTAACTGGGTGTAGCAAAACCCTCTGGGATTAATACGAGAGTAATATTCCCGGAAACCTGTCTCATTTAATTACCTGCTAATTTTCTAGAACTTGATTGATTTATCTGGGCACACAGAAAATTAGTAGGCAGCTCACCTAAACACTACAACTGGCCAAACCCACTCTGAAGCAATAATTTATTTATCCACAAATTCCGAAAAGAATTTAAATTATTGTTAGTATCGTATTCAACCCCCCTTCTACGATACTTCGGGACCTAACAATTGGTATCAGAGCCGACTGATTGATATACAAATCAGGATCCATAACTCAGTGAAGCTCACCAAGCCCAAGCTGCTTACTCAAAAGGAGGCCTTGTTAAATAAGTTTAATTATAAACTTTTAATAAGTTTATTTTATAAACTTTATAAAATTTATTTTATAAACTTTTATTAGTTTATGTTATAAATTTTAATTAGTTTATTTTGTAAATTTTAAATAAAATTTATTTGATAAACTTTTATAAAATTTATTTTATAAACTTTTATTAGTTTATGTTATAAATTTTAATTAGTTTATTTTGTAAATTTTAAATAAAATTTATTTTGTAGACTTTTATAAAATTTATTTTATAAATTTTTATTAGTTTATATTATAAATTTTAATTAGTTTATTTTATAAATTTAATAAAGTTTTTCGTTAAATTTATAATACATATTTCGTGGCCAATCTTCTTTCCCAGCAAATTCGGCAGCAAGTGGTATAGGTCAATAGGTGTTTGGTGAAGTGAAAGTCACGCACAGCGCAACTTGAAAAAGCAGTGACGCGCGAAGCGCCACACACGCGCCCAGCAAAAGCAGTAGTACTCGGCTATCTCATTTATTTCACATGACTTAGTCGATTCTCTGCCAGGTACAACTTGTTGCGCCAATACAGTAGAAGTACCTGTGTCAGCGCCACTCATTCAGCACAACAGACTTAGCAAATTCACGAGGGTTTGTTGCGCTTACACAGGGTGTTACCTGTGTAGGCGCCACTTAATTACCCCAAATGCCTAGGTGCCACTTATCCTAAAATGCAGTTTGGTACCCCAAGTTTTGTACCCTTTAATTTTTTTTAATTTTTATTTTAGATTTATATATTTTTTCAGAAAATTTAAAATTCTTGAAAACTAAAATTTTTCTTAAATATTAATTTACGATATTTTAATTTTTAAGAAAATTCGAAATTCTTGAAAATTAATTTATTGTATATTTTTATTTTTGATTAATTTATTTTCTAAGAAAATTAAAAATTCTGTAAATCTAAATTTTTCTTAAATATTAATTCGCGGGTGCTTCAAGGGTTTGTAGTTGAAGATTTTTCCGGGTATTGAAGACAACAGAGATTGACTAAAGGTTATCCAATGAAGTTAATTCTGGAACAGGTTGAAGAAATAGTGGTATTTGTTGGTCCCTGATATTGTAGAAGGGGGGGTTGAATACAATATCTGATATTATTCGCGGAATAATTGGATTAAAAATATTATTTTAATTACTCACGAAATATTAATTATAATGAAATACTGTTCAAGTGAAAGATATTATTTTAACTTGATTAGTATTACACAAATAATATTTTAGAAAAACTGTTATATAATTGATATAAAGTCTAGAACGAATTCGACATGAAGTGTTCGTGTTTAAACAATTATATTCAAACTCAGCACAGAAATCTGTGAATATTACAATGCAGATAAATTACTGAATTTGATCTGATTTTTCTAACTCTTCACAAGTTGAACTTTAACAAATGATGAAATCATCTCATATTTATAGAGATTAGAAAAGGCTGGTATGACCTTTTCTAGCATGACTTAATTTCAAGAAAATAAGTCTGTATGACTTATTTTAACACTTGTATGACTTTTAAAAGACTGGGCATGACTTATTTCTGGTCGGTATGACTTTCTAAATTTCGGTATGACTTAATGAAAGTCATATTCGAATTATATTTAATTAAAGCAAGTCGGTATGACTTATTATAATTAAACAAAATTCAATCAGCATGACCTTTGTTAAATCTGCTCGGTATGACTTATTTAAATAGGTCGGTATGACTTATTTAAACAGGCTCGGTATGACTTATATATATATATATATATAAAGAAATTCGGTATGACTTATTGAAAGTCATACTAACTGATTATATATATATATATATAAGTCATTTTGATCCATTTCTTTTATAGTAAATTAATTCTACTTAATTTAATTAGTTAATTTATAAATTAAATTAATTTCAACTTGAATTAATTTAATTAGATAAATTAAATAATTAATTAACAATTGATAGTAGAATTAAAATACTATCTTTAGTCGCAGCCGTGCTGATAGTCTTGAAATCTTCCTGTCTTTTCTTCGTCTTCTAATCTTGAAACCTCTTGAATTAAATGAAGAATAAATATTATATTAGTTGACACACAAATGTACTGTCTGGTTCATTTGTGTCATCCCAATAAATATTCTCCATTTAAAAAAACATTTAACTAGAGGCCTTCTGTCATTAATTCTTCTTCACTGTTTGCATTCTTCTTCTGGAATCTGCTTGTAGTAACCACTTGAAATCTTCTATATCTTCTGTCTTCTATAGAAGTACTACCACATTATTAATTTCACTGACGCTTGAACATAGAAATGAACTTCATCCAGTGTTGAGTAGCAATCCTATAAAATATCTCTGATACTTGGATCCTTTGTGATTAGTTGACTGTCTTCGTCTTGATTCCTGTTTGGTGTTTAGTATTTACTTCTCTTTATTAGTTAGAGTTGAGTTGCCATCTAATTATTACAAATAGGCCTAGTCATATGCCTTTCAATCTCCCCCTATTTGTTGTTAAACATTTAACACACAAATTCCTAGAGGATAACTCAACTAACAACTAAGAAAGTAGTACGACATTTAGTGACTTGTAAATAATAAACAAAAGTTCTGGTTTTATATTTAACAATTTTCCAGATTCATACATAAAAGATAAATACAAGATAGATGTTCCTCTAGCACTGAACAAATATTACAAAGATTCTATCTTGTTCTATCTACGTCTTCCGTCTTCAGAAGTATCAACTTCACCTTCTTCTAGGATTGAACCTTTATGAACAGGTGTCCTTGGTACCTCTTCGGTTACTGATTGTTCTGTTGTAGTGGCCTCTCCATACAACCTTCTTTGCTCAGCTCTTGCTAACTGCCACAGTACTTCCTGTTCAACAGGATCTACTATCTCTTCTTCTACATCAGATGGTTGTGTTGAATCTATCTTTGTTATTTGCCTGATGTATGACGGAATCCTCTTTGATAGACAGTAGTTTCTTATCTTTTCTGCAGCATCCATCTTAGCTTGGGATTTAAATCCTTTCGACCTTAGCATCCTTTCAACTTGAATCATGTACTTAACTGTGTAGCCCTTTAATGATTCCTCATTTAACTGAAAGATTTGATATAGCTTGTTTGAAAAGAATCTTACCTCGTGAGGATCAAATAAGATTTGAGGACTAGCAGCTGTTGCAAAGATTCTAAGTCTATCCCTGAGAAGTTCATTTTCTTCTGAGCTTCTCTTGACTTTGTTCAAGAACGTCCATATTACTGATAAACTTCTTTGTCTGAAAAACTCCAAGGAAATTCTGAATGTCCCATTCCTGTGTGTATAGACTAGTATCTGCCAGTCTTCAAGAATGTGATCCACTAAGATAGTGATGTAGTCCACTTCCTCTTTCAGAGCTTTCATGAAGTTGTCAATGTTGTCGTTTGTCTTTTCTAGACGATCAATTAATGATTTCAGATGCTTGTCTTCAAATGGACCCTTTTGTTGTTTGTCCATTATTTTTCTTGCAGTATCCCATTTCTTTCCAATTTTGAGCTGTACATCTCTCTTTTTCTCTCTGACTGCTATGGCCCAGAGATTTTGCTTTTCTTGGCTTTCTTCTCTTTCTGCCTTTGTTCTTTCTATGACTAGAGCTTTCAGATTTTCAGTTTTTGCATGACTTGCCTTGATGTCTTCTTTTAGTTTCTTCATTGCCTCTTCATAGGCTGGATCAACTTCTTTTGGAAACAAAAATTCTTCATCAAATGCAGTTTCATCCTCAGCTCTGCAGTAGTCAGGAATATCTGATTCATCATGAGCACTGTCATCAATGAATTGCTCTTGGGCATAGTACTGTTCTTCTGGTACTGGATCAAACGATTGAAATTCTTCTTCAGAAAACAGCTTGGCTTTGCCTTTGTCTTTCGTAGAAGCCCTTTCATCTTCAGCTACTTTCTCCTTTGTTTTCTCCCCCTTAGTTGAGGGATCCTCTTGAGTTTTAGAGGCTTCAAAAGATGTCAACATTTTCTGCATAGTCAGATAGACTTGCTTCATTCCTTCATTCAGATGTGTCATGCCATCATCTAGTTTGGTGAATCGTTGAGTAGAGATCTTTTCATTTTCAATGATTTTGAGGGTTAAACTTTTCTCAACGTCATCAATTTTTTCATGTAATTTGCTCACTTCTTTCATATCTTCAGCAATGAGACTCTGTACGTGCTGGATATCTTGTGTTTTTAGAAGAATGGATGACTTGACACTATCAACATCATTTCGAACAATTGTCAGCTGCTGTGTTACAGAGGCAGATGTAGATTTTTCTTCTGCTTGTGCTTTTACTTTTACCAACTCAGCCTGAACAATTTGTATTTCCTTCTGGAGAGCTTCCATTTTTGATAATAAATCACTGTGTGTGTGTGCACTCAGCTCACTTGCACTCCTGTTTAACTCACTTTCACTCGGTGCATGTGTTTCACTCTGTGTATGCCTCACATCACTAGTGTTTAGCTCCTTTCCAGATCCTGAAGCTGTACCTGCATATATTACAATTGCTTTTGAAGAGTCGAAATGCTCTTCTGATGCCTGTGAAGGCGCGTCCTCAACAAGATTAACTTGAAGTGGCTCCGCTACTGACGTAGCTACTCCTTGAATGGAGTCCCATCTCCCTCTATGGAGTGGTTGCCTCTCAAATCCACCAGTGGATTCAAGACCTTCTTTTAAAAGAACTGGATGTAAAGAATCCAGGGGGGTCACCACCTTAGACAATGTAGTGAATGGCTCATTAGAGTCTGTGATGCCCCTTAATACCTCGGAGGGTGTTTGATGCTGCACTGCATCAAAAATGTCATGGTCCACAACATAGGTGGCATCCGACGGGATTTTATCAAAAACATTTTCTTCAACAGATGTGCCCTCATGTGTTTGTGTATCTGCAAGCGGAGGTCCTGCTAGTGTGAGAGCTAGCAGTGTGCTTTCCTCACTATCTGGTTGAGCAAGTGTATCTAAAGAACCTTGAATGGCCATGTCAAAATCCATATCCCATTGAGAGGAAAAGGATGAGTCTGCAGGTGTCTCTGGTTGAAATTTAGATCTTTTAGATTGTGGAGACAGAGCTGCGGGTTCACTCACATCAGCACCAAGACCCCTAACTATTCTGACAGGTGTCTTCCTTTTTCTGACTTTAAGCGAAGAGGAGGAAGAAGGAAGAACTGTTTGAGGTTCTAATTCAGCTGGGGGCGGAACCTGTGTGTTTTCAGGTTCGTAGCTGATATCCTGGAGTGTAAGAACACCATCATAGTCCGCCACAGATAAATCTAATAGTGCATTGGATATTTCTATAGGTATTGAACTAGAAGATTGTGAGTGAGATATTACCTGTTGATCTTGTGCCACTTGATCGACATGCTGAGCAGCTTCAAGTAGAAGGTGCACAGGATGTTCTAATTGCATAGGCACTTGTTCTGCCTCTTGTTCCTGCACAGGATGAACAATAAGATCTAGTATCTCAGCCATATAATCTGTCCTTACCACTTGCACATTTTGAAACTTGGGGTTGTTGTGGAGCCTTGCAAATAAGTTGTTCTGAGAAGTCGGAGATTCTTCTACAGGACCATTCTGAAATAAGGCTTTGTCTTCTTCCATCAACAGGTCATTCATAAACAGCATCAGGAACCTTGGATAGTAAACTTGTACATTATGTTCCCTGTTTTCTGGTTTCCCCATTTTCCTGATTATTTCTTTTAGAATTAACTTCCCAAAATTTATCCTCCGATTGTGGGCCACAGAAAACCCTATGATCTGTAGTATTGAAGATATGTTGTTGAAGTTGTTCTTTGTAGTGGGAGCAAACACTTTGGCTAACGTGTCAAAGAAGTAGTCCCACTCGCTTACCAACTTGGACTTAGTCATTCTTACTAAGTTGATCTCACCCTGATATTGAATGTTGTAGAAAAATTCTAGAATTTCTGGTACAGTGGGTGGATCCATGAAGTTGTCTGTTGGAAAGCCTAGAATCCTGTTCACGTCCTCTTCAGTCACCATGTATTCATGTTCTCCTATGCTGAACGAGAATTGAACTCTGCCTGCAGTACTCCTATTCCTCGCAGTGGAATACAGAGCCCTAAGTGCTAACACTTGCAACGGGGCGTCCAGAGTAATTGCAGTTCTGACGAGTGAATGTTCATTCATAAATACGATCCACGGTCGAAACCTCTCGACTGAACAATTCACCGGATTAAAATATCCAACAAAATTAGTTTTTACTAATTCGCAATAACCAGCCATTTTTTTTTTTTTTAAGCTATTACAAATAATAAAATTATAAAGTGCGATTACAACTTAAAATTAATAAATACAAGCCAAACTTCGAAAATTACACTTGTAAATTGAAACTCTAAATTCTAACAATCCCCAAATCAACTAAACTCAACAATTCACTACACAACTGACTTTAACCACAATCAAACCCAAGAGCTTTGTATTAAATCAAGAACAAAAGTAGTGTTCGATTTTGATGAAAATCGGGCAGAGATTTGCTTGAAACAATTGATTTTATCACACTAGCAAGCAACTATGCTTGTAAACAAGGAACTAGCAACTGATTGCAGTTGAAAATGTAAGGAAATCAATCGATTTTTGTTATGGATTAAAGGACTGTTCGTGTGTAGCTGCGTGTATATGTATTGCAATGCTGAGTATGACTTATTAAAGAGTATATATTTACTCGGTATGACTTTGTTAAAAATGGATTATTTGAAGATCTCGGTATGACTTTTAATAAGTCATACCGAGCTTTATTTGATTAAAACTCAATAAAATCGGTCGGTATGACTTATTTCTTGTTAACTCTCGGTATGACTTTTTTAATAAATATAAAAAGTCATGCCGAGTTTTAATGAATAAGTCATGCCGAGATTTTATAACAAAAGTCATACTGACAAACTATTTAATCAATATCTATATATGTTTAATTAATAGATCTTAACTACGAAATAAAATAATAAAGATAGAATAGTTACTTATTTTAATAATTGTTTCTAAATTCGAAATAAAATAATAAAAATCTTATTCGAATATTAGATAACTTAATAATTATGCAATAAATATTAACTAATGATATTTTACATACTAACAAATTATTATAGATATAAAATAAATATTTACATTATTAACTTATTTTAATTAATTTAAGCATTAAATTAACTCATTCTTGAATTAATTTAATAAGCAAATTAATTGAATAATTAAGAACATACTCATTTATTTTAATGTGCAATAATAATTAGGAAAAATAAACATTAATATACACATGCTTAAAATAAATATACTATAAAGAAAAAAAAACAAAAAAAACAAAAAAATATATACTTAAATTTACATAATGCTTATTAATGCTTAATTTAAACAAAAGTACTTATGCTTTAATTGAAATAATTATCTTGTAAGAATATTGATTTAATCTTAAGATAATTTTCCAAAAATTCATAAGCTCTAGGATTTTATTAATTCAAGTCTCATAAACTCTTTAAATATTAACATTTAATATTTATGAGCTTAAATTAATTCCTAGCGATCAAAAGTTAGCCATTATTTAACATCCCTAATTCACTAACCATTTTTGAGAAAGTGGATTCATCAAGTGGTTTTGTGAAGATGTCGGCTATCTGATCTTCTGTGGGTACAAAATGTAGCACCACAGTTCCATTCATGACATGCTCTCTGATAAAATGATACCTTATGTCAATGTGCTTGGTTCGTGAATGTTGTACAGGATTGTTGGAAATAGCTATAGCACTTGTGTTGTCGCAGTAAATTGGAATTTTGTTCAACGCAAGTCCATAGTCATTTAGCTGATTCCTAATCCACAAGATCTGTGCACAACAGCTACCTGCCGCAATGTATTCTGCTTCGGCTGTCGAGGTAGACACTGAATGCTGTTTCTTGCTGTACCAGGAAATCAACCGTCGTCCTAGAAACTGACAGCTTCCAGAAGTACTTTTCCTGTCCATCCTGCACCCTGCATAATCTGAATCTGTATAGCCTATTAGTTCAAAACCTGTATCTTTAGGGTACCAAATTCCAATATTTGGTGTACCCTTCAGATATCTAAAAATTCGTTTAACGGCTATTAGATGAGATTCCCTAGGGTCAGATTGAAACCTTGCACATAAGCATGTTGCAAACATTATATCGGGTCTACTAGCAGTTAGATATAATAATGAGCCTATCATACCTCTGTAGCTTGTGATGTCAACTTTCTTACCAGTTTCATCTTTGTCAAGCTTCGTGGCTGTTGGCATAGGGGTTTTTGCCGGTGAAGAATCTTCTAGACTGTATTTTCTGAGAAGATCTCTTACGTACTTTGATTGGCAAATAAAAATCCCATCTTCCTTTTGCTTTACTTGCAATCCAAGGAAGAATGACAGCTCACCCATCATGCTCATTTCATATCTGCTCTGCATTAACTTAGCAAATCTCTTGCACAAGTTTTCGTTAGTAGAACCAAATATAATATCGTCAACATAAACTTGGACAAATATCATATCTTTATTATGTAATTTGTAAAAGAGAGTTTTATCTATGACACCTCTAGTGAAACCATTTTCAAGTAAAAACTCAGAGAGAGTGTCATACCATGTCCTCGGTGCTTGCTTGAGTCCATAGAGAGCTTTGAAAAGAAAGTACACAAAATCAGCAAACTCTGGATTTTCAAAGCCAGGGGGCTGTTCCACATAAACTTCCTCTTCTAGCTTTCCGTTCAGAAATGCACTCTTCACATCCATTTGATAGACTTTAAAATTGGAATGTGCTGCGAATGCCAGAAATATCCTGATGGCTTCAAGTCTTGCAACTGGTGCGTAGGTCTCGTCATAATCAATTCCCTCTTCCTGGGAGTAACCTTTTGCAACCAGTCTGGCTTTGTTCCTTGTAACAATGCCATCACCGTCTAATTTGTTCCTGTATACCCATTTTGTGCCAATAACAGATCTATCTTTAGGCCTGGGTACCAGTGTCCAGACTTCTTGTCTTTCGAACTGATTGAGTTCTTCTTGCATGGCAAGAACCCAATCTGGATCAATTAGTGCCTCTTCAATCTTCTTTGGTTCTTCTTGAGATAGAAAAACTGAAAATAAACATTCATTTGAAGTTGCACTTCTGGTTCTTACTCCAACATCTGGATCACCTATGATCAATTCAAAAGGATGATCTCTGCTCCATATCCTTTCCCTAGGTAGGTTTGATCTTGATGATTCGCCTCGAAATTCATTGTGATGTTGTGTTCTGCCAGTTGATCCTTCATCTCCCCCTGAGTTGCTACCAGGATGACTTGTTGATCCACCACTGGTATTAGTAGAATCCCCAGTGTTGCCATTGTTTCCACCATTAATACCTGGATCATTACCATTATTGATGTCATTATTTCCTGCTGCAACTTCAGGTTCTTCTTCATCCTCAGTATGTGAGTCTGGATAATTGTCGAATTTTAATGACTCAGAAGAATCTTCAGTTTGGATACTTGGGAGTTTAGTGTCATCAAAAGTTACATTGACACTTTCCTTCACTTGGTGCTGATCAATTATGTAAACCCTATATGCTCTTCTTGAATATCCGACAAAAATGGCTTCATGTGCCTTGGCCTCAAATTTGCCAATGCGTTCATCTCCATCTTTTAGCACAAAGCATTTGGCTCCAAATACATGAAAGTACTTGAGAGTTGGTTTCTTGCCAGCCATTAATTCATAGGGAGTTTTCATATGATCTTTGTTGATCAGAGTTCGATTCTGAGTATAACAAGCTGTATTAACTGCTTCAGCCCAGAAGTAGATAGGTAACCTTGATTCACTTAGCATAGTCCTTGCAGCTTCAATCAGGGTTCGATTTTTTCTTTCTACAACTCCATTTTGTTGTGGAGTTCTTGGTGCTGAGTACTGCCTTGTTATCCCCTTGTCTGAGCAGAAGTTATTCAGAACTTCATTTTTGAATTCTGTTCCATTATCTGATCTGATTGCTCGGACAGGTAACTTTGAATCTAACTCAATCAGCTTTATATGATCAATCACCAAATGTGGAGTTTCATCTTTAGAATTCAAGAATAAAACCCATGTATACTTTGTGAAGTCATCCACAATCACTAAGGCGAATTTCTTCCTTGACATAGACAGAATATTTACTGGACCAAATAAATCCATGTGAAGGAGTTGAAGTGGTTCAGTGATGTTTGTAGTGTCTGTGCCTCTGTGAGTTGCTTTCTTTGACTTCCCTTTTTGACATGCCTCACACAATCCTTCTTGTGTAAATTCCATCGGAGGCAGTCCTCTCACCAAATCCCTCTTGACTAGAGAGTTCATTGTTTTGAAATTCAGGTGTGAGAGCTTCTTGTGCCATAGCCAACTTTCCTCTGTTGAAGCTTTTGAATAGAAACAGTTTGCTTCAGCTTCAGTTCCCGAGTTGAAATCAGGTACGTACAAGTTACCTTTCCTTACTCCACGCAAGGCTAGTCTGTCTTCTTTAGAATGAGCTATTAAGCACTTCTCCTTGATAAAGTTTACTTTGTAACCTCTATCACAAAATTGACTGACGCTGAGTAGATTGTGCTTAAGTCCTTCCACCAAAGAGACATTTTCAATGATAACATTTCCTGTATTTAACTTGCCATAACCCATAGTCATTCCTTTGCTGTTATCTCCAAAGGTGACGACTGGGCCAGCTCTCTCAACCACGTCTGATAGCAGGGCTCTATCTCCGGTCATATGCCTTGACGATCCGCTGTCCAGGATCCATATAACTCGGTTTGCCTGTTTAACTCCCTGCAATTATCAAACAGATTAACTTGTCTTCGGAGCCCAAAATTGATTGGGCCCGGCATACTTAAAAAATTGACCTTTGTTTGCTTTGACAACAGATCCTTTTCGAACAACATCCTTTTCTTCCTTGACTGTTCCTACCTTCCTATAAACAGTCTTAACAACTTTCTGTTTAGACTTAGGAATATATGATTCCTTCTTCTCAGGTGAAGGAGTCGCAGTCTTGGATTTAGCAAATTTACTATTGATGTGCTGTCTAGGTGTCATGTTATCTTTCTTAGCTATCATGCGTTTGAAGTAAGCAGTCATAGCATTAAAGGCACATAACATGCAATTCATTATACCACATGGTTTATGGAAAGCATCAATAGTAGGCATGTTATTCAATACAGTAGGGGGTTTAACAGATTCTACTTCAATTTTATCAGCATATTTGAAGTTTTCAGTAGAATGAAATTTATTGTTACTATTCCTACTGTTCACAAACGTGTTGGGTCTGTTCATTTTATTCTTTAAGTCTTTTGCACCTACACCAGGTCTGGGGGAATCAGAAGTTCCCACATCTTTCACTGGTGTTTCTAGTGCACATTTCTCTTTCTGGACATTAACTCCTTTTATGTCCTTAACCTGTTCTCCTCTCTTCTTCTCTTCCTCAAGATCTTCCAACTGCATTTCATATGCAATTAGTACAGAGCTCTCAAGGATGGGTTCAGCTATCGGTGTTATGAAGAGAGGTTTCGGTGTGTCTTTAACAACATGTGGGATACCCCTTTCTTCAGCACTTTTTCTAAAGGGGGTTATGTTGCTTGGTTTTCCTACAGATTTGTTATACTCGAAGCCTATTCCAACTTTACGATTTATTTCTTGTTGGTCAACTAGGTTCTTAACAATATATGAGGAATTCTTATAAGCAAGACACTTCTTCTTTTCTTCTTCTATCTGGTTTCTGAGATTAGTTTCTACTACAACATGACAACTGACTTTGCTGACTTGAACAGCTAAGTCTTCAGTCAACTTAATAGTCAACTTGTCATGATTTCTTTTTAACTGTTTAAAAACTTCAGTCTCATCAATTAACTCTTTGACTTTGAGTCTGAGTTTCTTAACTTTATCTCTTTCACCATCTAGTTCTTTACCTAGCAAAGCAAACATCTTAGGACACGAAGGATTTACCTCTATTCCTCTGTCACTGGTGGGAGACAGTGATCCCTCTGATGAAGCCATAAGAGCAAGATTTCCCAGCTCTTCCTCATCATCGTTATCTGAGTCATCCCAGCTTTTGCCTGCTGCTAGATAGGACTTTCCTTGATGCTTTTTCACTAGTGCATCATACTTCTCCTTGAGCTCTTCATAAGACTCTCTCTTCTTCCCTTGCTTAGGCTTCTTGCACTCAGTTGCAAAGTGGCCTAGCTCATTACAGTTGAAGCAACGAAACTTGCTTCTATCAACTAAGCCGGTCTTGTAGCCGCTTTTTGATACTGCTGTCGAAGAACCTCCTCTTTGGAATCTTCCAAAATTAGGCTTACTTCTTAATGAGGAGTTTCTTCGGAATCTCATGTTGCCAAACTTCCTGGCAACCATAGCTAGAGATTCATCTTCTAGCTGATCTAGTTCTTCCAGTGAGTAGAAATCACCATCTTCTTGTTTGTCAGCAGTATGTCCAAGTTCTGGAACCACATACTCTGTTGAACTGTTAGAAGGTGCAACAGCCTTCACTTCTTCTTTCTCTGGTGCTTCTACCATTAATGCCTTGGAGGAACTCAGTACCTTACCTCTTCCATACATTTCTCTGGTTTGGATCTGTTCCAGCTCATAAGTTTTTAAAACTCCGTAGAGTCTTTCTAGGGTTACTTCTTTCATGTCCCTAGATTCCCGGATGGCTGCAATCCTGTGCTCCAGATGCTCTGGTAAGGTCAACAAAAACTTCCTGTTCACCTCTTGGTTCTGATAAAACTTTCCATTCATGTTTAGCTCGTTTATCAATTTGTTTAGTCTCTGAAACACCTCAGAGATACCCTCACCAGGGTTGGATCTAAACTGTTCATATTGGGTGGTCAGGATCTCCAGTCTATTCTCCTTAACTTCTTCAGTTCCCTCATTGATAATTTCAATTGTTTCCCAGATTTGTTTTGCATTCTTGCAATTGACTACTTGGTTGTACATGATGTAGTCTAGGGATTCAATTAATATGAGCTTCAGATTATTATCAAGGGACACAGCTTCTGTTTCCTCATCTGTATAGTCTGCCGGACTTTTCGGAAACTGTCTGTGGGGAATTACGACCCCATCTACTGTATGTTCGAGAACAACTGATATAGGGAGCTCAACACCTTTAGCCATAATCAATGCATACTTAGGATTTGCAATCCCGATAAACAGTAGCATTTTTTGTTTCCACAAGTTGTAGTGTTCTCTGTCGAACTGTGGAATCTTGATGCTTGTAACTTTCTGGGTACTCATCTTTAATAAGATTAAAAATTAAGTGTTTCAAAAAATATTTTAATTTTTGACTGAAAACAATTTTTGATCAGAAATAATTTTTAGTGAAAAATTATTTCGAATAAAAAATTATTTTAAATTAAAAATAATTTTTGAGATCTGTATGAGTTGCGGAATTTTTGGTTTGGATCTGATATTTTCTATATCAACCAGCTCTGATACCAATTGTTGGTCCCTGATATTGTAGAAGGGGGGGTTGAATACAATATCTGATATTATTCGCGGAATAATTGGATTAAAAATATTATTTTAATTACTCACGAAATATTAATTATAATGAAATACTGTTCAAGTGAAAGATATTATTTTAACTTGATTAGTATTACACAAATAATATTTTAGAAAAACTGTTATATAATTGATATAAAGTCTAGAACGAATTCGACATGAAGTGTTCGTGTTTAAACAATTATATTCAAACTCAGCACAGAAATCTGTGAATATTACAATGCAGATAAATTACTGAATTTGATCTGATTTTTCTAACTCTTCACAAGTTGAACTTTAACAAATGATGAAATCATCTCATATTTATAGAGATTAGAAAAGGCTGGTATGACCTTTTCTAGCATGACTTAATTTCAAGAAAATAAGTCTGTATGACTTATTTTAACACTTGTATGACTTTTAAAAGACTGGGCATGACTTATTTCTGGTCGGTATGACTTTCTAAATTTCGGTATGACTTAATGAAAGTCATATTCGAATTATATTTAATTAAAGCAAGTCGGTATGACTTATTATAATTAAACAAAATTCAATCAGCATGACCTTTGTTAAATCTGCTCGGTATGACTTATTTAAATAGGTCGGTATGACTTATTTAAACAGGCTCGGTATGACTTATATATATATATATATATAAAGAAATTCGGTATGACTTATTGAAAGTCATACTAACTGATTATATATATATATATATAAGTCATTTTGATCCATTTCTTTTATAGTAAATTAATTCTACTTAATTTAATTAGTTAATTTATAAATTAAATTAATTTCAACTTGAATTAATTTAATTAGATAAATTAAATAATTAATTAACAATTGATAGTAGAATTAAAATACTATCTTTAGTCGCAGCCGTGCTGATAGTCTTGAAATCTTCCTGTCTTTTCTTCGTCTTCTAATCTTGAAACCTCTTGAATTAAATGAAGAATAAATATTATATTAGTTGACACACAAATGTACTGTCTGGTTCATTTGTGTCATCCCAATAAATATTCTCCATTTAAAAAAACATTTAACTAGAGGCCTTCTGTCATTAATTCTTCTTCACTGTTTGCATTCTTCTTCTGGAATCTGCTTGTAGTAACCACTTGAAATCTTCTATATCTTCTGTCTTCTATAGAAGTACTACCACATTATTAATTTCACTGACGCTTGAACATAGAAATGAACTTCATCCAGTGTTGAGTAGCAATCCTATAAAATATCTCTGATACTTGGATCCTTTGTGATTAGTTGACTGTCTTCGTCTTGATTCCTGTTTGGTGTTTAGTATTTACTTCTCTTTATTAGTTAGAGTTGAGTTGCCATCTAATTATTACAAATAGGCCTAGTCATATGCCTTTCAGTATTAATTTCCTCACAGGTTTACTCCATAGGATCCCACTAATATTTTGGAAGCCACAAAAGAAGAGATTAATCTGGGTACAGTTTTTGGTTAATTTGGGTTGTATTTTTGGATGAAAAATCTTAGGGGTTGAAGTAGTGAAGGAGAACAGACTGGACAACCTGGAATCTCAGTACAAGCCTTAAAGTCTATTCTACAGGGAGATTACAGGGAGTTCGTGCTAACACTGCAGATTATCTGGAACGTAGGGATACAGCCAACAGGGATTTAAGGATACAACCACATTGTCTGTAAAAGACCTGTATGTGCTGAAGGCCTATGAACTAGAACAAGAGCTGAAGTAGATAATATTTGGTAAAGCAGGTTGTTAGCATATCCACTGTATTTGTGACCCAGGAACCAAAGTTGATTGAAGTCAAGGTTGAGAACCTCTGAACAGAAACGAATTGATCCTAGAAGCTGAATTGAAGATGTTGTAGCTCGAGGTAGTGGTCAAGGTGTTGCATGTGAATTTGACACTTTGGAATAACTTGAGAAACTAGACGACAAGTCAAGCCTGCAGGGTAACAGGAAGTTCAGTGACATCAGATTCAGACGGAATCACAATTCTAAATCTAAGGTCCTTACCTATAGATTCCGTAAAGGAGATTTTCAAGATCAGTTCAAGAGGCGGTTGCAAGACAGGGATGGTTGATTATATTTGAAAGACAAGATCAGGGGTTTGCTACACAGTTTGAAGAAGCCTATACAAGCAAAAGATGACAAACACTATGTTGGGTTGAAGCAGGAATCTTAAGCATTAGTGAGGATGCAGCAAGGGAAAGCACTTGTTGATGAAGTTAAATGCAAAGCTGATTCTATCAGTGACAGTGATGAACAAAATGGATATCTGGCATCAATTACCAACACTGAAGATGAATCACTAAGCACTTAACAGGTACACTTTCTAACTAGTATACGTTTATCTAATTCAGAACTGTATGTTTATTAAGTTTTGAAATGTATTATATTCATGACAGCATGTTAGCATCTTAGGACTTAAATGCTTAATTGATTCCTAAGAATAAGATTGCATGCTAGGGTTCATGAGTTTAATTAGTACATTTCATACTTAATTTTATATGCAGTAAAATGAATATCTAGAATTAGATAGGGTGTTCTAGACGGTTAAGTGTGTCCCTAAACATTTGCTGGGACTTGAGTTAAATCTTATGTGATTCAATACCTCTGCTAATGTTGTGAAAATTGCTAATAGACAAACAGGTCATAGATCATATATTTAATATTTGTTCTTGAATGACTTGTTAAGTGTATGTAGAATTTGATATTGCTTATAATGTTTTATTCAAATATTCTGCATATTCTTAAAATTGTTTACGTGCTTATTTTCATATGATTTGCTATTACTCACACAGTTGCACTTAAATGCTATATCAGATCATGTATTGCTTGTTAGGGATAATTGGTTAAAAGATGGTAGAATTATCTAAGTAGTCAGTAAGTCAAGTAGATTCGAAGCTTAATCTAAAACTGACTTAGGTAATTAGAGATAGTTAAAATGTTAGACAACGACAGAATGGATTAGACAGAATTAGTAATTAATTTGTTAGTTCTTCTATCCATGTGCTTTTAGGAAATTAAGTACTTAATTTTCTAATATGCATATTGAAGCTGTTGTTACCTTTGATAATATCTCTAACCCATCTGGACTCAATTAAAGTTGAGTACCAAGAAGCTTAATCATTTGTGATTGCAGAGTATGTTATGAAAAGAAAAAGTTATGTGACTTCGTGACATTTATTGTTCGAGGCATATGATTAAGATTAAAGCTCTACTATCATAGTTGATTGAGAAGGCCTCCCCGATGGTAACCTTTGGAGATGACAGCAAAGGATGTACAAGGGATATGGCTATCATGTTTTAAGAACTGTCATCAGTGGAAGCATCTTTCTTGTTGAAGGAGTTAAGCACTTTTTAAAGGGCACTAGGGAATTCTTCGTCAAGGGTTTTCTAGAGAAGTGTTTGATCTCAAGCAAGAAGGTTGGAAGCTCGTTCAACTGAGAGTGAGGAAGTTTGTTCGTAGCTGACATGGAATTTGGATGCAAAGGTGAAGTCAATTTTTTAGTAAAGCTTCATCAATGAAGAGTTAGCTATGACAAAGGAAGCTCTCACACTTATCGGTCTACAAGGCAATGGATTCTTTGATAAAGATGAAATTGGTGAGAGGACTGCTTCATATGGAATTCTTTATAGAAGGACATTTTGAAGTATGTCACATAGGGAAGTCAAAGAAAACATCACACTGAAGAAAAGTCATATGCTTAGTGGTGACTGAAATTGGTAACCCTAATTACGATTTGGTGATGGTCAAACATTCAACAGAAAAAATGTCACAATGATGATTGATCAAATAAGGAAGATCAAGTTGGAAACAATTGGTAAGCTGTGAGAACTTTGAAGTCAGATATTGGAACTGCATTTCGCGAGTGAAGTTCTAAATGAAGTCTGCACTGAAAAGGTATTTGGAAGCTGAAGCAATTAACACAGCATGCTGCTTTATTCAACAAGATCGTGAAAAGACATCATTTGAGTTAATGGCCAACCAGAAGCAAACACTGAAACTCTTTCGTGTGTTTGGAGGGAATTGATTTTTTAATGAAGATTTATTTGAGTAACTTGACAAGAAATTAAGGCTCATGGAACAATTCTCCTCGGCTACTCATAAGTGATTAAAAGTCTGAATGTGACGACCAACTACACCAAGCTCTCAAGCATTCAAATGAACGACCATTCTGAATCTTTGACAAATTCAGATACTGATGTAGAAGCTGAGGTTGCAGAAGGAATTAAAGTTTAGCAGCAACATAGGGGAGCAAATGAAAGAAGGATTTACTAGTCATACTCAACAATGAAGATCAAAGGATTTCATTAAGAACATTTCTGCCAAGACAAAAGGTTTGAAGTCAAATTCTATCCTGGAGTCTCGTTCTTAGTGATCCGGATTCTTGTGTAAAGGCTAGAAGTGCTAATCAAGATGAACATATATTCTTCGGAACCTAACAGTTGGGAGAGAGCAATTGTCAACATTTAACAATTGGTATCACCCATCAATTGGTATCCCAAAGAATACTGAAGGAGCACAGATTGATCCAGATTGAGTGATTGCAATGCAAGATGATCTCAATCAGTTAGAAGGCAGAAACCACTGAAGCTGGAACCCAAACCACTAAAGTCGAAGCTGAAACTGGTACAGTAAGGGTTCACAGAAACTGGATGACTATTAGGCATTGTTATGAGGGACAAAGCCAAACTGGTTGCTACAGGACTTTAAAGCAGAAGGTATCGACGATGATGGAAACAGAATCTTCGGGACTTTCTAGATCAAGCAGTAAGCACCAGTGAAAGGCATATGACTAGGCCTATTTGTAATAATTAGATGGCAACTCAACTCTAACTAATAAAGAGAAGTAAATACTAAACACTAAACAGGAATCAAGACGAAGACAGTCAACTAATCACAAAGGATCTAAGTATCAGAGGTATTTTTTTAGGATTGCTACTCAACACTGGAAGAAGTTCAATTATTTGTTCAAGCGTCAGTGAAATTAATAATGTAGTAGTACTTCTATTGAAGACAGAAGATATAGAAGATTTCAAGTGGTTACTACAAGCAGATTCCAGAAGAAGAATGCAAACAATGGAGAAGAATTAATGACAGAAGGCCTCTAGTTAAATGTTATTTAAATGGAGAATATTTATTGGGATGACACAAATGAACCAGACAGTACATTTGTGTGTCAACTAATATAATATTTATTCTTCATTTAATTCAAGAGGTTTCAAGATTAGAAGACGAAGAAAAGACAGGAAGATTTCAAGACTATCAGCACGGCTGCGACTAAAGATAGTATTTTAATTCTACTATCAATTGTTAATTAATTATTTAATTTATCTAATTAAATTAATTCAAGTTGAAATTAATTTAATTTATAAATTAACTAATTAAATTAAGTAGAATTAATTTACTATAAAAGAAATGCTTTAAAATGACTTATATAGATATATATAAACTGATAGTATGACTTATCAATAAGTCATACCGAAATTCTTTATATATATATATATATATATATATAAGTCATACCGAGCATGTTAGCATAAGTCATACCGAATTGTGTATATATATATATATATATAATCAGTTAGTATGACTTATTAATAAGTCATACCGAACTATATATATATATATATAATAAGTCATACCGAGATTTCAATGCTCAAAAGGTCATACTGGATTGATTTTTTATTTAATTAAAAAGTCATACCGATTTTTTAATTAGAAAAATAAGTCATACCGACCAAAATAAGTCATGCCCAGTCTTTTGTAAGTCATACAAGTGTTAAAATAAGTCATACAGACTTATTTTCTTGAAATTAAGTCATATGGAAAAAGGTCATACCAGCCTTTTTCCAACCTCTATAAATATGAGGTGCTTGCTTCATTTGTTAGTGTTCAACTTGTTAAGAGTTAAGAAAATCAGTTCAAATTCAGAAATTTGTCTGCATTGTAATATTCACAGATTTCTGTGCAAGTTTGAATATAATTGATTAAACTCGAACACTTCATGTCGAATTCGTTCTAGATTTTTATATCAGTTATAGAATCTAATCTTCATATTAATTGTGTAATACTAATCAAGTTAAAATTATATCTTTCACTTGAACAGTATTTCATTATAATTAATATTTCGAGAGAAATTAAAATAATATTTTTAATCCTAATTATTCCGCGGTTAATTTTCAGATATTGTATTCAACCCCCCTTCTACAATATCAGGGACCAACAATTGGTATCAAAGCCAGGTTGATATAGAAAATATCAGATCCAAACCAAAAATTCCGCAACTCATACAGATCTCAAAAATTATTTTTAATTCAAAATAATTTTTTATTCGAAATAATTTTTCACTAAAAATTATTTCTGATCAAAAATTGTTTTCAGTCAAAAATTAAAATATTTTTTTTGAAACACTTAATTTTTAATCTTATTAAAGATGAGTACCCAGAAAGTTACAAGCATCAAGATTCCACAGTTCGACAGAGAACACTACAACTTGTGGAAACAAAAAATGCTACTGTTTATCGGGATTGCAAATCCTAAGTATGCATTGATTATGGCTAAAGGTGTTGAGCTCCCTATATCAGTTGTTCTCGAACATACAGTAGATGGGGTCGTAATTCCCCACAGACAGTTTCCGAAAAGTCCGGCAGACTATACAGATGAGGAAACAGAAGCTGTGTCCCTTGATAATAATCTGAAGCTCATATTAATTGAATCCCTAGACTACATCATGTACAACCAAGTAGTCAATTGCAAGAATGCAAAACAAATCTGGGAAACAATTGAAATTATCAATGAGGGAACTGAAGAAGTTAAGGAGAATAGACTGGAGATCCTGACCACCCAATATGAACAGTTTAGATCCAACCCTGGTGAGGGTATCTCTGAGGTGTTTCAGAGACTAAACAAATTGATAAATGAGCTAAACATGAATGGAAAGTTTTATCAGAACCAAGAGGTGAACAGGAAGTTTTTGTTGACCTTACCAGAGCATCTGGAGCACAGGATTGCAGCCATCCGGGAATCTAGGGACATGAAAGAAGTAACCCTAGAAAGACTCTACGGAGTTTTAAAAACTTATGAGCTGGAACAGATCCAAACCAGAGAAATGTATGGAAGAGGTAAGGTACTGAGTTCCTCCAAGGCATTAATGGTAGAAGCACCAGAGAAAGAAGAAGTGAAGGCTGTTGCACCTTCTAACAGTTCAACAGAGTATGTGGTTCCAGAACTTGGACATACTGCTGACAAACAAGAAGATGGTGATTTCTACTCACTGGAAGAACTAGATCAGCTAGAAGATGAATCTCTAGCTATGGTTGCCAGGAAGTTTGGCAACATGAGATTCCGAAGAAACTCCTCATTCAGAAGTAAGCCTAATTTTGGAAGATTCCAAAGAGGAGGTTCTTCGACAGCAGTATCAAAAAGCGGCTACAAGACCGGCTTAGTTGATAGAAGCAAGTTTCGTTGCTTCAACTGTAAAGAGCTAGGCCACTTTGCAACTGAGTGCAAGAAGCCTAAGCAAGGGAAGAAGAGAGAGTCTTATGAAGAGCTCAAGGAGAAGTATGATGCGCTAGTGAAAAAGCATCAAGGAAAGTCCTATCTAGCAGCAGGCAAAAGCTGGGATGACTCAGATAACGATGATGAGGAAGAGCTGGGAAATCTTGCTCTTATGGCTTCATCAGAGGGATCACTGTCTCCCACCAGTGACAGAGGAATAGAGGTAAATCCTTCGTGTCCTAAGATGTTTGCTTTGCTAGGTAAAGAACTAGATGGTGAAAGAGATAAAGTTAAGAAACTCAGACTCAAAGTCAAAGAGTTAATTGATGAGACTGAAGTTTTTAAACAGTTAAAAAGAAATCATGACAAGTTGACTATTAAGTTGACTGAAGACTTAGCTGTTCAAGTCAGCAAAGTCAGTTGTCATGTTGTAGTAGAAACTAATCTCAGAAACTAGATAGAAGAAGAAAAGAAGAAGTGTCTTGCTTATAAGAATTCCTCATATATTGTTAAGAACCTAGTTGACCAACAAGAAATAAGTCGTAAAGTTGGAATAGGTTTCGAGTATAACAAATCTGTAGGAAAGCCAAGCAACATAACCCCCTTTAGAAAAAGTGCTGTAGAAAGGGGTATCCCACATGTTGTTAAAGACACACCGAAACCTCTCTTCATAACACCGATAGCTGAACCCATCCTTGAGAGCTCTGTTCTAATTGCATATGAAATGCAGTTGGAAGATCTTGAGGAAGAGAAGAAGAGAGGAGAACAGGTTAAGGACATAAAAGGAGTTAATGTCCAGAAAGAAAAATGTGCACTAGAGACACCAGTGAAAGATGTGGGAACTTCTGATTCCTCCAGACCTGGTGTAGGTGCAAAAGACTTAAAGAATAAAATGAACAGACCCAACACGTTTGTGAACAGTAGGAACAGTAACAATAAATTTCATTCTACTGAAAACTTCAAATATGCTGATAAAATTGAAGTAGAATCTGTTAAACCCCCTACTGTATTGAATAACATGCCTACTATTGATGCTTTCCATAAACCATGTGGTATAATGAATTGCATGTTATGTGCTTTTAATGCTATGACTGCTTACTTCAAACGCATGATAGCTAAGAAAGATAACATGACACCTAGACAGCACATCAATAGTAAATTTGCTAAATCCAAGACTGCGACTCCTTCACCTGAGAAGAAGGAATCATATATTCCTAAGTCTAAACAGAAAGTTGTTAAGACTGTTTATAGGAAGGTAGGAACAGTCAAGGAAGAAAATGATGTTGTTCGAAAAGGATCTGTTGTCAAAGCAGACAAAGGTCAATTCTTTAAGTATGCCGGGCCCAATCAATTTTGGGCTCCGAAGACGAATTAATCCGTTTGATAATTGCAGGGAGTTAAACAGGCAAACCGAGTTATATGGATCCTGGACAGCGGATCGTCAAGGCATATGACCGGAGATAGAGCCCTGCTATCAGACGTGGTTGAGAGAGCTGGCCCAATCGTCACCTTTGGAGATAACAGCAAAGGAATGACTATGGGATATGGCAAGTTAAATACAGGAAATGTTATCATTGAAAATGTCTCTTTGGTGGAAGGACTTAAGCACAATCTACTCAGCGTCAGTCAATTTTGTGATAGAGGTTACAAAGTAAACTTTATCAAGGAGAAGTGCTTAATAGCTCATTCTAAAGAAGACAGACTAGCCTTGCGTGGAGTAAGGAAAGGAAACTTGTACGTAGCTGATTTCAACTCGGGAACTGAAGCTGAAGCAAACTGTTTCTATTCAAAAGCTTCAACAGAGGAAAGTTGGCTATGGCACAAGAAGCTCTCACACCTGAATTTCAAAACAATGAACTCTCTAGTCAAGAGGGATTTGGTGAGAGGACTGCCTCCGATGGAATTTACACAAGAAGGATTGTGTGAGGCATGTCAAAAAGGCAAGTCAAAGAAAGCAACTCACAGAGGCACAGACACTACAAACATCACTGAACCACTTCAACTCCTTCACATGGATTTATTTGGTCCAGTAAATATTCTGTCTATGTCAAGGAAGAAATACGCCTTAGTGATTGTGGATGACTTCACAAAGTATACATGGGTTTTATTCTTGAATTCTAAAGATGAAACTCCACATTTGGTGATTGATCATATAAAGCTGATTGAGTTAGATTCAAAGTTACCTGTCCGAGCAATCAGATCAGATAATGGAACAGAATTCAAAAATGAAGTTCTGAATAACTTCTGCTCAGACAAGGGGATAACAAGGCAGTACTCAGCACCAAGAACTCCACAACAAAATGGAGTTGTAGAAAGGAAAAATTGAACCCTGATTGAAGCTGCAAGGACTATGCTAAGTGAATCAAGGTTACCTATCTACTTCTGGGCTGAAGCAGTTAATACAGCTTGTTATACTCAGAATCGAACTCTGATCAACAAAGATCATATGAAAACTCCCTATGAATTAATGGCTGGCAAGAAACCAACTCTCAAGTACTTTCATGTATTTGGAGCCAAATGCTTTGTGCTAAAAGATGGAGATGAACGCATTGGCAAATTTGAGGCCAAGGCACATGAAGCCATTTTTGTCGGATATTCAAGAAGAGCATATAGGGTTTACATAATTGATCAGCACCAAGTGAAGGAAAGTGTCAATGTAACTTTTGATGACACTAAACTCCCAAGTATCCAAACTGAAGATTCTTCTGAGTCATTAAAATTCGACAATTATCCAGACTCACATACTGATGATGAAGAAGAACCTGAAGTTGCAGCAGGAAATAATGACATCAATGATGGTAATGATCCAGGTATTAATGGTGGAAACAATGGCAACACTGGGGATTCTACTAATACCAGTGGTGGATCAACAAGTCATCCTGGCAGCAACTCAGGGGGAGATGAAGGATCAACTGGCAGAACACAACATCACAATGAATTTCGAGGCGAATCATCAAGATCAAACCTACCTAGGGAAAGGATATGGAGCAGAGATCATCCTTTTGAATTGATCATAGGTGATCCAGATGTTGGAGTAAGAACCAGAAGTGCAACTTCAAATGAATGTTTATTCTCAGTTTTTCTATCTCAAGAAGAACCAAAGAAGATTGAAGATGCACTAATTGACCCAGATTGGGTTCTTGCCATGCAAGAAGAGCTCAATCAGTTCGAAAGACAAGAAGTCTGGACACTGGTACCCAGGCCTAAAGATAGATCTGTTATTGGCACAAAATGGGTATACAGGAACAAATTAGACGGTGATGGCATTGTTACAAGGAACAAAGCCAGACTGGTTGCAAAAGGTTACTCCCAGGAAGAGGGAATTGATTATGACGAAACCTACGCACCAGTTGCAAGACTTGAAGCCATCAGGATATTTCTGGCATTCGCAGCACATTCCAATTTTAAAGTCTACCAAATGGATGTGAAGAGTGCATTTCTGAACGGAAGGCTAGAAGAGGAAGTATATGTGGAACAGCCCCCTGGCTTTGAAAATCCAGAGTTTGCTGATTTTGTGTACTTTCTTTTCAAAGCTCTCTATGGACTCAAGCAAGCACCGAGGACATGGTATGACACTCTCTCTGAGTTTTTACTTGAAAATGGTTTCACTAGAGGTGTCATAGATAAAACTCTCTTTTATAAATTGCATGGAAAAGATATGATATTTGTCCAAGTTTATGTTGACGATATTATATTTGGTTCTACTAACGAAAACTTGTGCAAGAGATTTGCTAAGTTAATGCAGAGCAGATATGAGATGAGCATGATGGGTGAGCTGTCATTCTTCCTTGGATTGCAAGTAAAGCAAAAGGAAGATGGGATTTTTATTTGCCAATCAAAGTATGTAAGAGATCTTCTCAGAAAATACAATCTAGAAGATTCTTCACCGGCAAAAACCCCAATGCCAACAGCCACGAAGCTTGACAAAGATGAAACTGGTAAGAAAGTTGACATCACAAGCTACAGAGGTATGATAGGCTCATTATTATATCTAACTGCAAGTAGACCCGACATAATGTTCGCAACTTGCTTATGTGCAAGGTTTCAATCTGACCCAAGAGAATCTCATCTAATAGATGTTAAACGAATTTTTAGATATCTAAAGGGTACACCAGATCTTGGAATTTGGTACCCTAAGGATACAGGTTTTGACCTAATAGGCTATACAGATTCAGACTATGCAGGGTGCAGGATGGACAGGAAAAGTACCTCTGGAAGCTGTCAGTTTCTAGGACGACGGTTGATCTCCTGGTACAGCAAGAAACAACATTCAGTATCTACCTCGACAGCCGAAGCAGAATACATTGCGGCAGGTAGCTGTTGTGCACAGATCTTGTGGATTAGGAATCAGCTAAATGACTATGGACTTGCGTTGAACAAAATTCCAATTTACTGCGACAACACAAGTGCTATAGCTATTTCCAACAATCCTGTACAACATTCACGAACCAAGCACATTGACATAAGGTATCACTTTATCAGAGAGCATGTCATGAACGGAACTGTGGTGCTACATTTTGTACCCACAGAAGAACAGTTAGCCGACATCTTCACAAAACCACTTGATGAATCCACTTTCTCAAAGCTGGTTAGTGAATTAGGGATGTTAAACTATGGCTAAATGTTTGGTTGCTAGGAATTAATTTAAGCTCATAAAATATTAAATGTTAATATTTAAAGAATTTATGAGTCTTGAATTAATAAAATCCTAGAGCTTATGAATTTTTGGAAAATTATCTTAAGATTAAATCAATATTCTTAGAAGATAATTGTTTCAATTAAAGCATAAGTAATTTTGTTTAAATTAAGCATTTATAAGCATTATGTAAATAAGTATATATTTTTTTTAAGCATGTGTACATTAATATAAATGATTATGTTATTAATTATTCAATTAATTTGCTTATTAAATTAATTCAACATGAGTTAATTTAACTTTTAAATTAATTAAAATAATTAGTAATGTAAATATTTATTTTATATCTTTTAGTATTTAATTTATTAATATTTATCTCATAATTTCTGCCTATTATTATTTATTGTATAATTTTGTATTATCTCAGTATGACTTTTATAATTAAAACTCGGCATGACTTGTTATGTTAATAATAAGTCATACCGAGAATTAAGAAATAAGTCATACTGACAATATTTTTTTTCCTTCCCGGAATGACTTGAGATATTAAAACTCGGCATGACTTTTTATTTTAAATAAAAAGTCATACCGAGAAACTAGTATAGTAAGTCATACCGACTCCTTAGCAACTGATTTACTTAAGTTTTTTTTTAAAAACTCGGCATGACTTTTAATAAGTCATACCGAGAAATGCTAAGGTTCTATTCTTATTAAACATTAAGTCATACTCAGTTTAATAAACACATACACACGCTGTTACACATATATACACACGAACAGTCGATTTTTTTTCTTCATAAATCGACTGTTATCCATCTAAATCAACTGCCTTCAGTTGCTTATCCTTGTTTACAAGCATCTTTGCTTGCTAGTGTGTTAAAAACGATTAAAACAAACAGAGCTCTGCCCGATTTTAGTAAAATCTACTGTTCCTGTTCTTGTTTTTGAAAAAAAAAATTCGAAGCAAGCAAGTGGTTTTTGTGCTTAGAGTGACTGAAAGACAGCTGTGTAGTGAATTGTTGATTATAGTCAATTTGGGGATTATTACTTAGGGTTTCAATTTTTCAAGTGTAATTTTCGAATCTTGAATTGTAATTGTTAATTTTGAGTTGTAATCGCACTTTGTAATTTTATTAATTGTAATAGTTTAAACAAAAATGGCTGGTTATTGCGAATTAGTAAAAACTAATTTTGTAGGATATTTCAATCCGGTGAATTGTTCAGTCGAGAGGTTTCGACCATGGATCGTGTTTATGAATGAACATTCACTCGTCAGAACTGCAATTACTCTGGATGCCCCGTTGCAAGTGTTAGCACTTAGGGCTCTGTATTCCACTGCGAGGAATAGGAGTACTGCAGACAGAGTTCAATTCTCTTTCAGCATAGGAGATCATGAATATATGGTGTCTGAAGAGGACGTGAACAGGATTTTGGGCTTTCCAACTGACAATTTCATGGATCCACCCACTGTACCAGAAATTCTAGAATTTTTCTATTCTATTAGATATCAGGGTGAGATCAATTTGGTAAGACTGACAAAGTCCAAGTTGGTAAGTGAGTGGGACTATTTCTTTGACACGTTAGCCAAAGTGTTTGCTCCCACTACAAAGAACAACTTCAACAATATATCTTCACTACTGCAAATCTTTGGGTATTCTGTGGCTCACAATAGGAGGATAAATTTTGGGAAGTTGCTTCTAAAAGAAATTATAAGGAAGATGGGGAAACCAGAAAGCAGGGAACAGAATGTTCAAGTCTACTATCCGAGGTTCCTGATGCTGTTTATGAATGACTTGTTGATGGAAGAAGACAAAGCCTTATTTCAGAATGGTCCTGTAGAAGAATCTCCGACTTCTCAGAACAACTTATTTGCAAGGCTCCACAACAACCCCAAGTTTCAAGATGTGCAAGTGGTAAGGACAGATTACATGGCTGAGATATTAGATCATATTGCTAATCCTGTGCAGGAACAAGAGCAAGAACAAGTGCCTATGCAATTAGAACATCCTGTGCACCTTCTACTTGAAGCTGCTCAGCATGTCGATCAAGTGGCACAAGATCAACAGGTAATATCTCACTCACAATCTTCTAGTTCAATACCTATAGAAATATCCAATGCACTATTAGATTTATCTGTGGCGGACTATGATGGTGTTCTTACACTCCAGGATGTCAGCTACGAACCTGAAAACACACAGGTTCCGCCCCCAGCTGAATTAGAGCCTCAAACAGTTTCTCCTTCATCCTCCTCTTCACTAAAAGTCAGAAAAAGGAAGAAACCTGTTAGAATAGTTAGGGGTCTTGGTGCTGATGTGAGTGAACCCACAGCTCTGTCTCCACAATCTAAAAGATCTAAATTTCAACCAGAGACACCTGCAGACTCATCCTTTTCCTCTCAATGGGATATGGATTTTGACATGGCCATCCAAGGTTCTTTAGATACACTTGCTCAACCAGGTGATCTAATTCGCTGCACGGCTACAGCTTCAGATAGTGAGGAAAGCACACTGCTAGCTCTCACACTAGCAGGACCTCCGCTTGCAGATACACAAACACATGAGGGCACATTTGTTGAAGAAAATGTTTTTAATAAAAACTGGTCGGATGCCACCTATGATGTGGACCATGACACTTTCGATGCAATGCAGCATCAGATACCCTCTGAGGTACTTAGGGGCACCACAGACTCTAATGAGCCATTCACTACATTGTCTAAGGTGGTGACCCCCCTGGATATATTACATCCAGTGATTTTAAAAGGTCTCGAATCCACTGGTGGATTTGAGAGGCAACCACTCCATAGAGGGAGATGGGACTCCATTCACGGAGTAGCTACGTCAGTAGCGGAGCCACTTCAAGTTAATCTTGTTGAGGACGCGCCTTCACAGGCATCAGAAGAGCAATTTGACTCTTCAAAAGCTATTGTTATATATGCAGGTACAGCTTCAGGATCTGGAGAAGAGCTAAACACGAGTGATGTGAGGCAA
This sequence comes from Oenanthe sinensis, assembly GCA_028671895.1. Lineage (NCBI taxonomy): Eukaryota > Viridiplantae > Streptophyta > Magnoliopsida > Apiales > Apiaceae > Oenanthe > Oenanthe sinensis. Next base: position 3,525,340 of record CM053809.1, on the reverse strand, counting down.
ACACAAAGTGAAACACATGCACAGAGTGATAGTGAGATAAACAGGAGTGCAAGTGAGCTGAGTGCACACACACACAGTGTTCTATTATCTAAAATGGAAGCTCTCCAGAAAGAAATGCAAATTGTTCAGGCTGAGTTGGTAAAAGTAAAAGCACAAGCAGAAGAAAAAACTACATCTGCCTCTGTAACACAGCAGCTGACAATAGTACGAAAAGATGTTGATGATGTCAAAACCTCCATTCTTCTAAAAACTCAAGACATCCAGAGTGTACAGAATCTTATTGCTGAAGACATGAAAGAAGTCAGCAAATTACATGAAAAGATTGATGAGGTTGAGAAAAGCTTGACATTAACAATCATTGAAAATGAGAAGATCTCTTCACAAAGATTCAGCAAACTGGATGATGGAATGACACATTTGAATGAAGGAATGAAGCAAGTCTATCTGACTATGCAGAAAATGTTGACATCTTTTGAAGCCTCTAAAACTCAAGAGGATCCCTCAACTAAGGGGGAGAAATCAAAAGAGAAAGTAGCTAAAGATGGAGGGGCTTCTACTCAAGAAAAAGGGAAAGATAAACAAAAAGGGAAAGATAAACTGTACTCTGAAGATCAATTTCAGTCGTATGATCCAGAACCAGAAAAACAGTTTTATGATCAAGAGAAATTCATTGATGACAGTGCTCATGATGAATCAAACTTTCCTGACTACTGCAGAGCTGAGGAAGAGATTGCATTTGATGAAGATTTTCTGTTTCCAGAAGAAAAAGAAGTTGATCCAGCCTATGAAGAGGCAATGAAGAAACTAAAAGAAGACATCAAGGCAAGTCATGCAAAAACTGAAAATCTGAAAGCTCTAGTCATAGAAAGAACAAAGGCAGAAAGAGAAGAAAGCCAAGAAAAGCAAAATCTCTGGGCCATAGCAGTCAGAGAAAAGAAGAGAGATGTACAGCTCAAGATTGGAAAGAAATGGGATACTGCAAGAAAAATAATGGACAAACAACAAAAGGGTCCATTTGAAGACAAGCATCTGAAATCAATAATTGAGCGTCTAGAAAAGTCAAATGACAACATTGACAACTTCATGAAAGCTCTGAAAGAGGAAGTGGACTACATCACTATCCTAGTGGATCACATTCTTGAAGACTGGCGGATACTAGTCTACACACACAGGAATGGAACATTCAGAATTTCCTTAGAGTTTTTCAGGCAAAGAAGTTTATCAGTAATATGGACGTTCTTGAACAAAATAAAAAGGAGCTCAGAAGAAAATGAACTTCTCAGGGATAGACTTAGAGTCTTTGCCACAGCTGTTAGTCCTCAGATCTTATTTGATCCTCATGAGGTAAGATTTTTCTCAAACAAGTTGTATCAAATCATGCAGTTAAATGAGGAATCTTTTAAGGGCTACACAGTTAAGTACATGATTCAAGTTGAAAGGATGCTAAGGTCAAAAGGTTTCAAATCTCAAGCTAAAATGGATGCTGCAGAGAAGATAAGAAACTACTGTCTGTCAAAAAGAATTCATTCATACATCAGGCAAATACCAAAGATAGATTCAACACAACCATCTGATGTAGAAGAAGAGATAGTAGATCCTGTTGAACAGGAAGTACTGTGGCAGTTAGCAAGAGCTGAGCAAAGAAGGTTGTATGGAGAGGCCACTACAACAGAACAATCAGTAACCGAAGAGGTACCAAGGACACCTGTGCATAAAAGTACAACCCTGGAAGAAGGTGAAGTTGATACTTCTAAAGACTGAAAACGTAGATAGGACAAGATAGAAACTTTGTAATATTTGTTCAGTGCTAGAGGAACATCTATCTTGTATTTATCTTTTATGTATGAATCTGGAAAATTGTTAAATATAAAACCAGAACTTTTGTTTATTATTTACAAGTCATTAAATGTCGTACTACTTTCTTAGTTGTTAGTTGAGTTATCCTCTAGGAATTTGTGTGTTAAATGTTTAACAACAAATAGGGGGAGATTGAAAGGCATATGACTAGGCCTATTTGTAATAATTAGATGGCAACTCAACTCTAACTAATAAAGAGAAGTAAATACTAAACACTAAACAGGAATCAAGACGAAGACAGTCAACTAATCACAAAGGATCTAAGTATCAGAGGTATTTTTTTAGGATTGCTACTCAACACTGGAAGAAGTTCAATTATTTGTTCAAGCGTCAGTGAAATTAATAATGTAGTAGTACTTCTATTGAAGACAGAAGATATAGAAGATTTCAAGTGGTTACTACAAGCAGATTCCAGAAGAAGAATGCAAACAATGGAGAAGAATTAATGACAGAAGGCCTCTAGTTAAATGTTATTTAAATGGAGAATATTTATTGGGATGACACAAATGAACCAGACAGTACATTTGTGTGTCAACTAATATAATATTTATTCTTCATTTAATTCAAGAGGTTTCAAGATTAGAAGACGAAGAAAAGACAGGAAGATTTCAAGACTATCAGCACGGCTGCGACTAAAGATAGTATTTTAATTCTACTATCAATTGTTAATTAATTATTTAATTTATCTAATTAAATTAATTCAAGTTGAAATTAATTTAATTTATAAATTAACTAATTAAATTAAGTAGAATTAATTTACTATAAAAGAAATGCTTTAAAATGACTTATATAGATATATATAAACTGATAGTATGACTTATCAATAAGTCATACCGAAATTCTTTATATATATATATATATATATATATATATATAAGTCATACCGAGCATGTTAGCATAAGTCATACCGAATTGTGTATATATATATATATATATAATCAGTTAGTATGACTTATTAATAAGTCATACCGAACTATATATATATATATATAATAAGTCATACCGAGATTTCAATGCTCAAAAGGTCATACTGGATTGATTTTTTATTTAATTAAAAAGTCATACCGATTTTTTAATTAGAAAAATAAGTCATACCGACCAAAATAAGTCATGCCCAGTCTTTTGTAAGTCATACAAGTGTTAAAATAAGTCATACAGACTTATTTTCTTGAAATTAAGTCATATGGAAAAAGGTCATACCAGCCTTTTTCCAACCTCTATAAATATGAGGTGCTTGCTTCATTTGTTAGTGTTCAACTTGTTAAGAGTTAAGAAAATCAGTTCAAATTCAGAAATTTGTCTGCATTGTAATATTCACAGATTTCTGTGCAAGTTTGAATATAATTGATTAAACTCGAACACTTCATGTCGAATTCGTTCTAGATTTTTATATCAGTTATAGAATCTAATCTTCATATTAATTGTGTAATACTAATCAAGTTAAAATTATATCTTTCACTTGAACAGTATTTCATTATAATTAATATTTCGAGAGAAATTAAAATAATATTTTTAATCCTAATTATTCCGCGGTTAATTTTCAGATATTGTATTCAACCCCCCTTCTACAATATCAGGGACCAACAACCAGTGACGAGACTTGATCCTTTGGGACTCATCAATGGGGACCTAACAATTTTCAGGGACCCAACGATTAGGACCAAACAATTGGTATCCCTAGCACATGTGGAGCATTCAAGCATGAAGATCTAACAGATGAATGTGAACAAGTGCACTCCTGAATGGTGAGCTAGAAGATGAAGGTGCAGATCCATTACAATTTGTATATCATTCTCTTCGCAAGCTTTTCTATGACGGAGGTAAAGGATTCAAGCAAAACGTCAAGGACATGGTATGAATCTCTAACTGTTAATTACTTAAAAATGATTTTACATTAGAGTTGTTATACATATCTCTCTAGAAATGCTAAGCACACACAATGACATATATATGTGCAAGTATACCTTAATTCTCGATATGCCTATGTGCAAGTTTCCAAGTGGAATCTAGAGAATCATATCTTATAGCTAAGTTATAAATTGCTAGATATCATAGGGGATCACCAATTCTTGGAATCTGGGACCCTTAAGATAATAGGTTTAACCTAATTGGCTATATAGATATAGATAATGCAGGTTGTACGAAAGACAAGGAAGTCATTCCTAGAAGCTGTCAATTTCCAGCAACTCTGTTGAACTCTTCACACCACTAGAGGAACAAGCGCATGGACACCAGGTATCATTTCTTTTGAGGTGTTCTTAGTCGAATAACTTACAGATATTTGCTAAATAACTTGATGAATTTATTTTATCTAAGTTGGTTAGTAAACTTGGGATATTATTAATATGCATATTTGTTGAAAATCCCATCTGTAAGGAATTCTCAAATGAGTTCACAAGTATTATTTGTTCCTTATTCAAAGGACTTGTGAATTTCTTTTCAACTAATACCTCGGGCTTACGTATGTCAATTAATAATTGTTATGAGCATGCTTACAATATGTAAAGTGACAATTATTAGATATGGCGTAGGAAGTTAAATGTTAATATTCAATCCAATGAATATTTTAGTATTTAGCGAATTTATTTTATCTTATTGAAATTATGAATTGAAGCAATTCAATGTTTATTAGTTTCATAATATTGATTTGATAAAATAACAGAAGCACAATTTCTTGCATCTTGAAATTATTGATAAATATCGAATAATTGGTATCAGCGTGCAATTAATTGTGATATTTTTAATATTAGTGATAATACAAGTTGTTTATCTGAAATCACTAATAGTAAAAATATATATGCTTATTGTTCTACTGAATAATTGTCATGTATAGTTTATATAAATGCATGTGATTGACAATTGCTTAGTACAATATAAGTATTTAATTTATTTTGGTTTATTTAAATCATGATGATATAAAACAATTCAGTGAAATATCTGTTCCATGATTTAAGTAAATTAAAATAAATTCGAAGCATAATTATTTGTAGTACAAGTATTATCTTTTATTACTTTGTGATAATTGAATAATATTTTATTGCAAAATAATTGTGATATATTAATACTAATGGATTTACTTAGTTTTTATCCTTAGCAACAATTGGTATCAATATATTTAGTTTTCTTTCTTTGACTGGTTTACGATCCTGAATGTATTTAAAAGAAATTTTTGTCTATTTCTTTTTCAAAATGTTTTATGCAAAAATACATTCATTTGTCTATCAGTTTTAGTTAAGAAAACTTAAGAATTCTTTTTCAAAACTTCTCTTTTGAAAAACTTTTCTTTAGGATAATTTTTCTCTAATCTCATAATACTTTATCCTCTCCCAAAAGCTTGTTTTAAATGTTTTATCTTTAAAAGCTTTTTCTCTCTAAATTTTTATTTTTAAAGTGGCAGAAACTTTGTGACTGCTATTTTATTTGGAAAAATTATTTTAACTTCGAGGTATCAATCACTTGTAAAATGATTTGTTTTCAAATACTTGTTTCAATGTATGTTTCACATTGATTCATAGTACCAAAACAGTGGTTGTTGCTTTGAAGGCCTAGTACTGTTATGTTAAGCATTCATCCTAACCTTAATTGTCATGTTTTTATTTGAAGTCGGGGATATTATCAGGCAGACGAAAATGATGTAAATCATAATTGCATTATGAGTCGGAAAATCATTGTCTTCTATCTGATAAGGATGTTTTGTAAAACTGTTTTCAAAACATACAGTGCTTAGGTTTAATGGAAAAGAGTCATTTTATTGAGATATAATTTGGTAGAAGAGTTGAATTTCTTCTTTGGTGTAAATTCCCGTGTTTTATTATGGGAAGTTTGCCTTATAAGAAATTCATAAGAAATAGAAACTTTTTCTCGGATACTCCCGCGTTTTATTATGGGATAAGTATCTTAAAGAAAATTTATATTGATGTCATGCTCTTAAATGATAAATTTTTCAATCTGACAAAACTCTTTTATTAAAAGTGCTTTAATACAATCATTTACCATTCCTTCTTATATTTTTCCTTCTCCTTGAGATGAGAAATATGTTTTGGAATGTTAAAGTGATTATTTGTTTATCTTTTTAATTGACCCTATCCGATTAGCCCCTAGTGGCTATAGAAGCTGGCCAGGAGGTTGAAAACCCATCAATCTCTGACCCAGGCCTTAATACCAAACACTCATTTCATCCACTTCCATATATTAACCCCTGGAGTTATAAGGAACACATGGTAGTTAGAGGTTGATAAGGGAGAAACTGCACTTGATGCAGTAAATAAGGATGAAGTCGGCAGTGCACCCACAGCTCTACCTCCAGCGAAGTAAAGAAGTATATAAACTGAGGTATCTGTAAGCTCATCTATATCTTCTCAAAAAGATGTAGAGCTGAAAAGGCAATAAAACTGTCTCTGGAATCATTCTCTCAACAAGATGAGTCCATTGAAATTCGCTCGTCAGCCAGAGCATCTTGTAATGAGTCAAGCACACCACCGGCACTCACGCTGATGGTAAGCCTAAACAGATATATACTAGGAACCTTATATAATTTTTGGGACCTAACAATCCTAACAGTTATATTAGGGGCCTAACAATTGGACACATTGCAAAGCGTGCACAGTGTGAGGTATAGGCATGTTAACAAAACACCCGTCATTGGGTTACGAGGGAAACGTAGACTCTAATTTTCCATTCATTACATTGTCTACTACGTCGCCCCTCCTGGAAGGAACATTTCCAGATCCTGAAAAGGAATGTCCACCTCCCGTTTACGGATAAGGTGTGAGGCAACTCCTTGATAGAACAAGGCAGGATTCCCAAAAAGATTTTAAAATCTTGGGATAACCCATCTCAAAGAGGTGAGGCTCCACTAGACAGTGATTTAGCAATCGCTATTGAGTCTGGTGTGAGACAGTGCTTATGCATGATAGATCAAGAACACCTCAACGAGGCAATTCTCCACTTGATAGTGATTCATTTCATTTTGATGAATCAGGTGATAAGAATAGAAATGAATTGACGGATTTCACTTGCAGGTACAGAAGGCTAAATTTGGAATGCAGAGTGAAAGTGAGAGAGAGAAACACTTGAGTGAAAGTGAGGGAGAGATACACTTGAGTGAGAGATAGGGAGAGAAAGAGTGAAACACTTCTAAGTGCTTGACACTTAAGTGTAAACACCAACAGAACGTAGTAGAAGTGAGGAAACCACAAGCCAAACACTTACCCTTGCTACTTGCTACTTCTGAAAGAAAAGTTACTATATTTTTTCCCGATCAACGTCAGACGAGAACCTTCTTTGGAAGACAAACCATTCAAAAGTGGACCTATCAATATCGTGCTATCTTTAAAAATGGGCCATTGGAGGATTCCTCAACTAAGGGGGAGAATTTATAGGGAGAAAAAGGTGAAGTTAGAAGAAGTTTTGGAGTCTACTACAGGTCACTGAAAGAAGTTCATTTATATGTTCATGCCTCAGTGAAGAATAATGGTTGAAGACTTTCAGGGTTTCAGAAGTGTTGAAGATTCAGTATATAAGTGCCACTAGAAGATTTCAGTGTAAAGGCATTGATTGAAGATAGACAGTGTTCGAAGCATAGGAATCTAGAAGGGTAAAGACAAAGGTTAAAGAAGACAGCTGCAGTCTTGAAGTTATACTCACTGAAAGAAGTTCATTTAAATGTTCAAGCGTCAGTGAAGAACAGAGAATGAAGTATTCAAGATTGTGATAATAATGGAGACGTTGTCTAAGTATTAGAAAAGATTCCAGTGAAGTTACAGTGTTTATTGACAGTCAGTGTTCGAAGCAATGAAGTTGCTGCAAACTTAACAATGTAAGTAAAGCAATAATACGAAGACCTGGATCGAAGTTAGTCGTCTGTGAACCAGACCAGTTGCACTAGGCGTCAGCAGTCTGTGAAAGGAATCTGAGTATTAACTATAGAAGAATTGTTAAGTTGAAGAACGTACTTGAAAAGAACGGTTATTTATTAAGGTACGAAAAGTAATTTGTAGAGGCTACAGCCAAACAGCTAAACAGCTAACAGCCAAACAGCTAAACAGCTCAAAGGGTGCAGGGTGCAAAGTGTCACAACCTTGGTACGAAAAGTGAAAGTTTCTGAACTACAGTCGAAGAACGGAAACAGCTCAGGGTACAAGGTGTAATGCGACAAGACTTTGGTACAAGAAATGTAAGTTGGCGAACTTCAATCAAGGAATGAAAAGAGGGTCAAAGTGCAGTGACTAAACAACACTTTGACCATGAATGTTATTCACGCGCATGACTTAGTTTCTCCCAACAGTTTTCATGGCGCCACTCATTCTTTCACAGTGAATGCAATGTAGCTGGCGCCACTTAACTTCACTCTGGAGCAACTTAGTTTTTAAGGCGCCACTTAATTTCTCACAGGGTATCCAATGTGTAGGCGCAACAAAAGATGGCAGCAAAATTATTCCAAGTAAATGGCTCCACTTGAATCTACACAGGGAAGTCACTCTACAGGCGCCACTCAGCCCTTAGCCAATCAAATTACAGCAGCCTACTTTATTTGATTTAAAGTCTACAATAATCAAAAAGAGGAGTCGTCTTCTTCAACACAAATAAAATGTAGAGAGCTACTGCCATGGCCGGAGCAAGAGACTTAAATTTATACACACCCATAACTTGCTCCTGGTCAGATATGAGGACCCGGTTCTTTAACGAAAAATGCTCAGGGCTCCTAGATATCACTCCCTACGGACTCAGTTTTTCCTTGTACTAATTTAGATATATTTGTATAGGAACTGAGCCTAATATTTTTGTGTTAGTAGCAAAGAACTAATTTGTTCTTTGGAAGCCAGTTATAATTTTAACTGGGTGTAGCAAAACCCTCTGGGATTAATACGAGAGTAATATTCCCGGAAACCTGTCTCATTTAATTACCTGCTAATTTTCTAGAACTTGATTGATTTATCTGGGCACACAGAAAATTAGTAGGCAGCTCACCTAAACACTACAACTGGCCAAACCCACTCTGAAGCAATAATTTATTTATCCACAAATTCCGAAAAGAATTTAAATTATTGTTAGTATCGTATTCAACCCCCCTTCTACGATACTTCGGGACATAACAATAAAGGAGGCTGAGATTGACATGAAGCATGCAATGCTGAATGATCAATTCTCAAGAAGGCCTAACTATGTTTCTCCAGTCTTATTTGGGCCTCTGAGAACCATCATTGACAGCATTGAAGTGGAGGCTGCCAATTTCAGGGTGCTCAACAATGAAAATTTGAGAAAGATATTTAGACTACTATAGGTTCATTTCTTGAAGTTGAAAGAGACCTAAGCAAAATTGTCTGGGAGATTATTGAGTCTAGGGAAGAAGAAGATAAAGCCATAGACAAACTAAGAGTGAAGCAGGTTTTCTCTTCTACAAAAGATAGATTTGTCAACGACATGTTTGCACTACTAGAAAAACTGCATACAACATCAGTTGCCAACTGATGTCTGAGAAATTTCTGACCGATGTCTTCGCATGTGATGTTAAAAGTATATACTTTACACATAAGTTTTCAAGTGATGTTAAAACAGATATAAGACATCGTCTCCTAAGTAAAGACGATGTTAAAACCAATTTTGGACATCAATTTTCTTATAAAAGTCGATGTCTATAGCTATGTTTAACATCGGTTGTTTTTATGGAGATGATTTACTAGTTTTTTTAAGACATCATGTTTTATCTTTATATCTGATGTCTATTACAAATTTAACATCAGTTTCTTCAGTTTAAATGATGTAATAGCTTATTTAAGACATCATATTGTTTAAAGGCCAACTGATGTCTTTGTAATTTTAGATATCAAATTTCTTTTATAAAATGTTGTTAGATATACTATTACACATCGCTTTAAAAAAATTGTGATGTTATTTCTTGAGGTTCAGATTACAGTGTCATGTGTACATTGATATATATTAGCCAAAATCAATTCAACCAACTAATAAACTTATTCAACCACAACCAATGCATCAATGCCTGTGTGATGTTAAGCTTGTATATTTTTACCATATACCACCTGTATGCATTTGAACCAAACCAATAAACTATATATACTACGCATCCATTTGAACCAAAACAAACCAACAAATTAAAAAAATAGAACTCATAATATAAAAACAAATCCAACAATATATAATTCGAACTAGCACCGCAATCCAAACGTACAACTACGCAAATCCTGATTTAACTACCACAGATATACATGCTGCCATTTAAACTTCAGAAACAAATACAACCATTTACACTTCAAATCCCCTATCAAACAAATAATTGCATGTTTAAATTTCACACTCTTCTTACCGGTAGAACTGACACTCCTTCCCCATGTCGATGGCTTAAATCCTCCAACCAGTAAGTTGGATGTTGCGGCAACATTTATTTTTCTTATTTTACATCCTAGCTCCAACTACTTTGTAGTATACACAGAAGGATTAGAGAATATTGTAGTAGACTCAAATTTATACGTGATACAATTGCAGTATCTTCTTCAGATCGTGGAAGAATCCTAAAGAAAAATGAATGGATTTTAGAATAAGTAATAAACACACCCTAAGTTTGGAACGGAGGGCTTTATTTAAAGCATAGTCATCTGCATGCCCAATCAATAATGACTAAAGCATCTAAAGTTAATTTTAGCTAATCTTCGTCGAATAATAATTGCCAACTTGCTTTTTCTCTGCATTGAACCTTACACCTTTGGCAATCATAGAATTGCACCCACCACACCAAATATGGGAAGGCATCTCAAACCTATAATGGTAAATAATAATAGTTATAAATCTCAAGTCATATATTACACAGCTTATTACCTGGATCAAATAAATAAAGTATCACCTGGATCATCTCTGGATGGTCATGGACATTGTTTCCAGGCCATGGAGTTTCATCCTGCATGTCCAGCCTTATTCAGGAACCTTCTCTGCTATTGAAACTAAACTATTTATTCGTACTTTAAATTCTTCATACTCTCTCTACACCCAAAGTAGTTGAATGTGTGATGTCTATTGCCAGTTTTCTAGTAGTGAATTAATAAAAAAAGATATAAGATTTCATAGGTTTTTGAAACCATACAGTTGAACAGTTTGGTTATCAAAAAAAATTTTAGAAGCATAATATTTACCAGAAAAAGAGTTCTGATCAAAGAATGTTTGTTTCTAAGCTTATTTTAAATTTTATCTGCCTTTATTTTAGATCTAGGAGTTCATGTTGTTTATATTTCTTATTTTAAATAGATTATACATACACATTTGCGCATCATTTTCACTGCACAAGAGTCTTAAAAATAATCACAAATGCTTTCTTTTCTAATAGACAAACAAGCAACCAACATATACTCATCCTTTCAAATCTTACAAAGCCAGCAATCTTGAAAGCTATTTAGTAGCATGGTCAATATAGTTGTAAGCTGTCTCAAATCTCAAGAATATATTCACACAAATTTAGGACAGATGACAAGCACCCGTTAATCATGTCATCAAGAAGCAGACATCTCTGAGCATGTCAACATGTCCAGCTCAAGTACCAGTGATCAACAATAACAGGATATCCAACAGGATAACAACATATATAATCTAACATCCAAACACATTCATATTAAAGAACTATTTGTTCAACATGCATAGCCTCACAGTTATACAAATGGGACTTCGTAGGACCATCTACAAGTGCTAGACTAATGGCGAGGGAGGTTTAAAGATATATTAGAGATGGTAGAAAAGTAGTTCCTATTGACTGATGTAACAAGAGTTAATTAATGAGAATGGATAAGTAAGCAACACTCGAAAGTTGAAATTATCATTTTGCTGTATGAAATGGATAAGTAAGCAACACTCGAAAGTTGAAATTATCATTTTGTTGTATGAAATTGTTATTCCCTAGAACAATGTCAATATTTGTAGAAGGGGGGGTTGAATACAAATATTAAAACTTTTTGCTGGTTCTAATATTCGTTCTTGAAGTTTGAGAATATAGAGAGAATATGTTCTAACAATTTAAGACTGAAGCGTAAATTGAACAAGGAGATTTAAAATTACTGATGGATTGGTTTTTCCATCAGTGTATATTTTTGTTCAATGTTCCTAGGTTAAAAGAAACCTAGCTGCGTTTTTACAAGATTAGAAAACAAATCAACTGTTCTTACAAATGTGTTCTTAAGCTTGAACAGTTGATTAAGAGATATTGTCTAACTTGTCTATTTTCTAATAATGCTGCTACACTTGTTTATATACCACAAGTGTTCTTTTACAATTCCTATTCTAGGATTGTTTCTACCTGCCTTTCTTTTACCTTTTTCTATCTTTTAAAAAGGTTTGAAAAGACAGCTTCAGATTGAGTCTTCACAGCCACTCTAGACTGTCTTCCATAGGAGTGCTTTTGTTCTCTGGATCTTCAACAGATATTCTTTCTGTGTTGTCACACTCAATTGATAATTTGCTGTTAGGCATACCAATTGATCTGTCCTTTAATCCATCAACTGATGTACTTCTTTGATTGATCTTTCTATCCATCGATTGATAAAAGATGGCTTATCGATTGATAGATTTTATCAATCGATATATCAATCGATGGGTCTTCACATCAGTTGATGGTCTTCAATGCTTGACTTGGCTTCTTCGATTGATCCTTCATCCATCGATGCTTCAATATCAATCGATCATCCTTCACTTGTGTAATTTCCTGTCTTCACATAATTACAATTTAACAGTTTAATTTACACATCAATTGATGATCTATATCAATCGACTCTAACATCAATTGATGAACAAAATATCAATTGATTTACACCTTATCGATTGAAATAAACTAAGAACACCTATGCTACAATCCAAATTATCAGTTGATTCATATAAACACTTCAACTGATAAATTGTTTCCTGATCAATTGATATTTATAACTTTCATATCAATTGATCAGTTACATCAAATAAAATTTCTATGATTCTAAGATTAATGTTATCATCAAATCACATGAAAATTCCTAACATAAATTTTTTATGTATTCAGAGTTCATACGCAGTTATCAGAGAGTTCAAGAAATTCAAAACTTGTGTGAGACACCACACAGGTTCAGCAACACTTTTTAAGAAAGACACGGAGAAGAGATTACCTGGCACTATATTAGTACTTCAGTATCTGCATCCCTCAAGATTTGTAGCAGATTTTCCAGAAGGAAGATACTTCAATTATTCGTCAGGAAAGGTCCTGTTACAAGTCTTTTAATGCATTCAACATGTGAAATGTGAAAAAGAAAGCGATCTCATAAAACAAAGTGTTTGTGCAATATTCGAACCAGAAAACCTAAATAACTAGCATTCTGATCCATATATGATGTCTACAACGGAGACTAGATACTTAAAGAATGGCTGAAATGGAGATCATAATAGGTTATGCATACTACAGACATAAAAAAAATATTGTTACCTAAAGCAAAACTGTAGCAAATGAATTCCAAAAACTGACATTTTATGGGTCATTGACAACCAGTACTAGCCACAATTTGCTGTTAGCTCCATCGCATGAGCAAAGAACTCAAGTCATTATAATGTACACTTGAATGATGGCTGAATCTTCATTGACTCTGATACGAGGGTGCCTCAAGCTGACACCTCTTCAAATGAATGTGGGATGCCTTAAGTGAAATTAAAGACTAATATTAACTACCTTGGGTATATAACTGCCTTCAGGCCCGACTCTTCATACTTCATTTTCATCTACCCAAAGCACTCTGTTTCCTTGTTAGGTCTCCTTTAGAAGCCTAGGGGGGATGTCAGATTTACTACTAAGTAATAATAGACAGAGGAGGAGTTACATATGTAAAGTTCAGAATTTCAGATACCAATCAAATTTACCTAACTTCTTCATGTTGATGACAAAAAACTAAATCACATAGTGACATTAATCCAAATGATGCAAACCAATATTTTTGAATCTACTGGTGCTTAAGAGAGTGATCTATTACTTTCATAGATATGGTCATACATCTAATTTGACTTAATAATTTGAATTAAAAAATTGCAAGCTCGTAGTAAGAATCATGGTGCAGAAACTACAATTTGGTTAAGCAAAAAAAGACCAGGCTGAATTCAAATTACTTTGAGAAGTAATACAAACATAATGGGTGCAATGAATCATAAATGTCTTTATTTAGTGAGTGAAAAATCAGCTTATTGAGGCTAGGCTTATAGCATCAAATCTTAAACGTACTTTATATAGCATCAATTGGACGCCAACTTGGTCTTGAAACAAAGACAATTTTGACAATATTTGAACATAAATCAAACCAAATAATAAAAACTAGTAATAAAAAAATAGAACTAAATCAACCAAATTGGGAGAAGTGAATACCTCGAATAGCCTTTATCCAGTGACATACATACATATACACACACATACATATATAGGAGATTAATTAACCCCAAACAAACTAATTACTAACAAACCTTAGCTTCGAAATCGATTTGCAAGAACTAGGGTTTTGAAAATTGATTTGTAAATCTAGGGTTCGTAAGAACTGCTGCCACAGATTTGTGAGAGAGATGACGAGATGGAGAGATTTGAGAGATGTTTGAGAGAGAGAGAGAGTGTGCGGAGAGATATTTGAGAGAGAGAGAGAGAGAGTGTGCGGAGAGAGAGAGTGTGCGGAGAGATTTTGGGGAAGTAGTTTTTGTCTAAGTGGGAAATGTTTTTGTCCAAGGGGAAATTATTTAGTTAGTAAGCGGGGGGATTATTTGACCCTCTTTTTTTTATTTTTTTAGAACACAACTTAAGACATCAGCTTTTTTATCAAGCGATGTCGCAAATAGGCTTTAACATCGTTATATATAAAATTGATGTTAAAAAGTCCTTTAACTTCGATGGTTTTTGCAACCGTTATAAAAGGTGTGATGTTGTATGCAGTTTTTATAGTAGTGTTGGAATGAAGTAGTTGTGCATCTCCAAAGGACCAACTGAGAACTACTACACCTACAAAGACTTGAAGTATCTTTCTTACAAAATGGTGAAGCTAGTCTTAGATTGTGTTTCTGAACATGCCAAGACAGATGAAGAAAAACAGGCTCTAAAAGCTCTTGAAGGTCTTTATGGAAGGATGATTGCAGACAAGAAATGAAGGTGAAGCTCAAACTGAAGTTGAAGATGTGTTCAGTCTAGAGGAGCCTAGTTTGAGATAAAATTGTACTTGTAGTTTTTTTCTTGAATATTTTCTTGTACAAACAATTCAGTTTTTATTAGTTGAGTTAGCATCTGCAATTTACTTTGAATTTGTCTTTATTTTTCATTGAAAAAAATTGGGGGAGATTGTTAGAGATTATGGTGTTAACATTGTAATCAACTATAAGATACTTAGATTAATTGGAAATTAACTAAGTAAAATGTACTGTCACATGTATATTGACAATATGTTTTGTTGTCACTTGTAACAGTATGTATAAAAGACAAGTAGGTGACAGTAAGTCTCAATAGTTATTATCTTGTAAAAATGTAATAAATGATCTATGAAGTAGAAGTTCACAAAGTGTTCATGCACGACATGGATCAAATCATTGACGGTAAAATTCTGCAAACCGAAGCCTACGACAACATATTCAAATGACAGCACATTTGGAACAGATGACAGCAACTATTCCTCTGACAGTAAACATGACGGAGAATGAAGATTCGACGACAACAAGTTTTACTGACAACAACTATTCCTTTGACAGTAAACTTGGCGAAAAATGAAGATTCGAAGACATCAAGTTTTACTGACAGCAATTATTCCCTTGATAGTAGACTTGGAGGAGAATGAAGATTCAAAGATAGCAAATTTTACTGACAGGAAGTTTGGCGGGGATAGTTGATAGTAACATTGGTGGGGATAGTCGACAGCAGCTTTGGAAGACAACATGTTTTAGAAGACTATCAAGTTTGACAGTAAAGTATGCGGAGTCAAAGATACTATCACCAAAGAGAAGCTAAAGGTTGACAATAACCTTTTGGTGAAACTGACAGTCTGTTTCAAGTAGCAGCTAGGTAGTGAAAATTCAAGATTTGATTTTGACATTACTATCTAGTATGTCAAGCCTACTACTGCAACGTGGGAGAAGACAAGCAAAAAGATAAAGCATGCTCAAGGAGTCAAGAATGTCAGTACATCTCAGAAAATTTTTATCTACAAATGGAATGAAGACAAATTTGAATAGAAAAAGTAAAGTTTCTATTTTAAACTTTGTTCTAGGAACAAGGGAAAGTACACTTGTAAGTGAGATATGTGTTTCAGCATAAATACACATATATCACAAACATTTCCCCTAATGCAACTGAGCTTAGCTTTTCTCAAGCATAGAAACACTAGCAAACTCTTTGTTATTGTATGTATTGAAGCTGGAAACATTTTTCAGTCAGTTATAGCAAAAAAAAATAATATTATTAATTTTTTAAGTTAAACACCTTTCTTCATTTACTTGCTTATTATTGTTTGCATTTTTTACTTGATTTTATTATTTTTTGTTTGTTGTTAGCAAGATTAGTGATAAATTATCAAGTTGTATTCAACCCCCCCCCCCCCCCGCCTTCTGCAACACTCATATTGTCTAACATATAATAATAATTCCTATAAATAATATAAAAACTTATAATAATAATTTACCTTGGGTTGCCTCCCAAGAAGCGCTTATTTAGAGTCATTAGCTTGACTTTTTTTTATCTCGATTTACTCCGGTGATGGAAGTAAAAGTAAAAATATCCACCATGTGAACCGTAAAATCACCATCATGAAAGAAATCAAGAGCATCCGTAGTTATTTTTATCCTGCAGAAAATTTTCAAACAAGCATCAAGAAATTTAAATGTTATACCAATAATCAACAATTGAGCAAGTGCTTGTGCAGTTTTTGAAAATTTTGTGATAAAACAATAATAGAATTCATAGTCTAGAAAAGGTGGAATTCCCTCGACATTCATATGGGGTGGATGCTCAGGTGGTGGTTTTTCTACACTTCCCGCCTTTACAGGAGCCATTTCAACATCTTGGCCTATCACATCATTGATGAAAATAATACTTTCATCATTTTCCCCATCTTGAACTTGAAACGTAAGATACTTTCAATGCATTATCAAACCAATTTTGCGAATAATCATCTTGGACAATTTTTTTCATCACGCCAATGTGAAACAATTGAATTGAGAATGGTAGTTTGGGCACACATGGTAGAGGAGAAACAACCACCATCTTAGTATTATTTTTATGTCTTACTGTATCCCTACTCACATTGTCTTCAAAAATAACAATATCAATCGTGTCATCAATAGCATACTCCTCCCCTTGAATTGTTACATCATCATCTAGTATCGACAAATTATCAAAATCGAGATTGGTATCGAGAGTGATTACACTCTCTTCCTCTTCTAGTTGGATAGGAAGTGATGATAAAAAGTCATGTTCGCTTGTAATGGAAGAGCTAGCTAAATGTGCAATTTGAGTCTCTAGCATCATATTTTGAGTTTTTAACTCATTGATCTCTTGCATAAATTCTTTCAATATCTCGTTTGTCTGTTCAGCTTACACAACTACATTAGATATAGAAATTGTAGCTCTTGCTGCATTAAAGAATATTGATATTGTTGCAGTGGTGGTGGCTCATATTGCTGTTGATAATATTGTTATTGAAATTGGTGTTGATCATCATATGGAAAATTATGAACATCATTGCTCATGTTTGAGTAATCAGATTGATCCACCCATTCTTGATCACAAATGTTAGAATACTGGTTATACCCATATCCTCCTTCTTGAAAAATATTTAATTGTCCGAACTGAGAATCATGATAATTATAGGCATTGTAGGAGCATTCAAAACCATAGTGACCCTGAACAACAAAAATTTAACAAAAAGTGTATGTTTTAGGGGCCACTTGAGATATCTCATTAATACTCATTGGATGCATAGTGGGCTCTGAATCTTCAACTCGTGCCTCTTGATGGGAAGATAAGAGTGCAAAGATATCAATTTTATCCATTCTGAATCTGAAAACTCAACAAAGCCAAGAAACATAGTAAAAATTGCCTCAATTGGAACTAAAGTTCTAATGAGGTAACAGAAAAATCTAAATAACCAAGTTAAAATCAATAAAAACTATGTCATCTCCCCGATAGTGGCGCCAAAAACTTGATGAGTTTTATTTAATCTATGACCGCAAGCGTACAGTATTTGTTAGCAGAGAATGGAAAGCGCATCGTATCCACAAGGAGACATGATTTATCGATTTTAAGCCAATTATCAAAGATTGTTTCAAGAACGAAAATGAGAATATTTAAGAATATTAATTAACTACTAATTATAACTAAATAGACTAAAATAATATATTAAAAACCTAGTGCAATCAGGTCCACCATATTTACACAATAACTGGCTTCTAAGCTAAAGTATTAAAAGTGGTCATGTAACTAAAATTTATTAATCTCTCTCAAGCATTAACACTCTCGAAACATGCTTACACATTAACAACTTTTAGTAATTCAATCAATCAAGTAATTAGAGCAGTGTTAATCTCTCTCGAGCATCAACGCCCTAAGATATCTAATGATGCTCTCGCACTCATATTCAATTATGTTAATCGTATGTATGCCTCTAGTAAGTATATCTCTCGATCATACCCATATTGCATAGAATCAATTCATGATATCGGCCGATTACATAAATCAATAATTAAAACATATCAATTAGAATTACACAAAACTCATCAAACCACTGTGAAAATCATGCCAGAATCATAGTCCAAACATGGTTTCCCCTTAAGCCCTAGAAATTACTACTCGCTAATAATTAAACAAGTAAAACAACTAAGACAATAAAGAAATATGATTAAACTAATAAGAATAATGAAAAGATTTGGATAAGAAAACCTTTAATTCTTCATGTCACATGGAAAAGTCATGGTCTCCCTCCATCTCCTTCAATTCTAACCCTAATACTAAAACTACTCCACTCTAATAATAATAATAATAATAATAATAATGCCTAATAATAATACATAATAATATGATATATCTCTATATATCTAATAATAAAAGTATTTTAATAATTTAAGCCAAATACAAATAGGCTTCCTTAATTGAATAGGATTCTTCAATTAAAATTCATAATTATGTTTGCTCCTCTGTTTCTGGGCTTCTCTAGTTGGATTCTGCTTGCTGGACCACCTCTGAATTGAATTCTATAAGTTTTGCGTGAATTATAAGATCGTCCAATTCTGACTTCTGAAACTCAAGATATGACCCAAACAGTGTAGACAACTCATGTAGCCCAATAAATACGAATTTTCTTCTAATTTGACTCCAAATTAGCTCTTTAACCCCAAATTCTTCCAAATATAGGAATTCTGTTTTTTCTACAATAAAACATTAAAAATCTAATAAATATCTAATTAATGCAAAATACAATAAATATGATAATAAAAATAAGATAGAATATACATAAAAATATATTTTATCACCTCTTGAAGAGGTTCGAACCCCGAAGTGGTTGAAACATATACCTTAGAAGTGGTATTACCTCTAAAAAAGGATATTGCCCCAGAAGTGGCACATGTTTCCATTGAAGCAAAGGTGCATGAAAACTTTGAGATCTCAATAAGTTATGTACATAACAGGAAATTGTTGGATCGTAAGAGTACTGAAATTGATGAGGTATATGATTTTTCTGTGGCATGTGATATTATTATGAACTCTGATCCTGAACCACAAAGTGTGGAGAAATGTCGATAAAGAGATGATTGGCCAAAATGGAAAGTTACAACCCAGGAAGAATTGTACTCCTTGTGCAAGAGAAAAGTATTTTGATCTATAGTCCAAACACTAGCTGGTGTGATCCCTATTGGGATTATATCCCGTAACAGATTTAAAATCTTATAGTCTTAAATTAATCCAGTCATACCAGGCTGATGGTAAATAAATAAATTTTTGGTGATCAAATCTGTCTTTAAGGTTAATCCAAAGAGTTAGCGGATTTTTAATTGTTAGGTACTCTTATTTTAAATCTTCGTGAATGTGATGTCTTAGGAATATAATAGTTTTTGCATTTTGTTTGATAGTTGGAGGTTTTCTGAATTCAATAGTATTTTTTAACCCGTCAGCACTAATATGTAATTCTGCATCAAACATCCATGATAGATAATTTTCTCTGGAAACATTCAATACAACAAATTCTAATTTTGTAAGATTTGTCATTCTGATTTTACAAAATAAATATTTAAAACATGATATAATATAACACATCAATATTTAAACAATTAATCAATCATGTATATACAATAATATTTATAATATAATTTAATTCAAATATTCGACGGCATAGCTAACCATATAATTTTTGAATAATAATTGACGGCAGAGCCATCAGTAATACTTGACGGCATAGTCATCTTTATAATATTAATAAATAATATAAATAATGAAATAAAATAAGTAAGATTAGATCATAGCTACTTCTTTAAATAAGTTTCAGTCGGATATAAACTCGTGCTAATAACGTGCTTAAAATACTTGATCTTTATTAATAAATTTATAGTAAGTGGAACAAGAGGATGAACTGAACTCGTGGTCCATGTGAACTTCTTCTTGATCATTGTATATATCAAAATGAATACATAATAGCCTTATTTATAGGCTGGTTTGCCGCTCTGTAAGTCGGTTACATAAATTATTTTTATATTGGCAATTGTATAACACTTTTGACTTTTTATGTATTTTCATTTATATAAAAAGTTTAAAGTTTAAAATTTTGTTTAAAAAAGATTTAAAATATAATTTATTGAACTTTATTCTTTATATGTAATACATATGTATAAAATGCAAAAAAACTAAAAAAAATAACCAACTAGAAATGGAAAGAGTGTTATGAATTTATTTTTCAGGTAATTTATTAATTGAAAATTATATGCAATATAATTTTTAATTTATAAATTGAAAATGAGAAACTCCGAGAAGTACCCCATGACTCACATTATCATATAAACTTATATAATAAAATTATTTTATATATATTATATATAATTTTTAATAATAGAATTTAAATAAAATTAAACAATTATATAAATAAATTTATTATTCTTATTTTTAATATAATAATTTCTTAAAAGTACACTAAACGTGATTAGATAGTCTAAAGGATTTAACCGTTGTTGTTCCTGTCCCTCATTCAAATATATTAAATTAAATATTCATTTATGAAATTGTAAGTTTAATTATTTAAAAAAGAAATTATGTGAATAATTGACTAATTATTCAATTAATTAATCAACGAAAATTCTCGAAAATCAAAAAATTCCCGAAAATGGGTATGGGACCATGGGGTAAGGTACTAAGGTAGACATGAGCGTAGTGCCGTTTGATGCGGTTTTGATCTCAAACCGCACCGAAATCATTGAAGTCCGGTTTTAAAAATTAGAAATCAAAATCGAACAAAAAATAATTGGTTTGGTTCGGTTTTAAAAAGTGCGGTTCAGTTTTTAAGTGGTTTGGTTTCAGTTTTAAAACCAATACTTATTTTATTATATTAATTATATATAATTTAAGATTCGGAAAAAACAAATTTATGATATATTATTTGCATGATCTTATTATGCATTTTTGTAATAAAACTTTTATACTACTGCTTTTGTGTTAGTTGCACGATCATACATGTCAAACTCTCTCCACGGCTGACTAAAGACCACTGCAGCCCATATGTGTATATTAGAGCATTAGTTACATGATCATACATGTCAAACTCTCTCCACGTCTGACTAAAGACCACTGCAGCCCACATGTGTATATTAGAGCAGCCCAGCGTGGGCGCATTTGTTGCATTGGGTCACGTTAAGTGAAATAGGCAGTGTATATTAGCATTGTAGTGAAATAAAAGAAAATGGGCATGCCCTCCTAGTTTACTTTTCTTTTTTTATTATTTATGTTTCCTATGTATGCAAAGTAAAGTAGTCACAATACTGAAATGTTTCTCTTTTTCTTTTATAATGTTAATAATTATAATGTCTATTTGTAACATTCATTTATTAATGGTAATAATTTTCCCCTATAAATATGAAATTCTCACACCCATTATTCATATCTTTTACTCCTTAAAAATATTTAGATTTTACTTTTGCGTGTGATGTTTTCAATTTAGTGTTTTTTTAATAATATGATGCAATTTAATTACGGGAAGTGTCTTTAATTTAATAATATTTTATAAATTTTTAAATACTTTAATTTTATTATTACGATTTTAACATTATAAAATTAAATTAAAATATAAATATAAATAATCATTTAACTAAAAATATAATATAATATAATATGAATAAATTGAGTCCTACAAAATAGGGCAAGTGGGCTTCACATTGAAAGGGGGTTGGCCACTTTTTTTGTTTGCCCGGTTTATATTACGTGGCATATAGTGGGACCCAGAAAAAATTAAAATGGACGGTCATGCACTCGAGGTGCTCTTATAGTCCACTGCCCGATACCGCAACAACTATCCTCAGTAATTGTATTACATATTTATAATGATAATTGTATTACGTATTTATAATGTATAATTAATTATAAGGATTGATATTAAAAGATAATATATATGATATTATTATATTATTATATATATAATAAATATTATATATTATAAATATTATTATGGTTGGGTTCGGTTTGTATTCGATTTATAAAATTTTAAAAACCAAAACTGAACCAAAGAATCGGTGCGATTTTTATTTGGCTCGGTTTTTAATCGGTTCGATTTTATTTGATACGGCTTTATACGATTTTTTGCTGTTTTTGATTTGGTTTCAATTTTCGATTTGGTCATCCTACGGTAAGATACTTTACTTTTCTTATGTGTTTTTTTCATCTGAAACCAATTACTTTTCCATTGTTTCTAAAGTCTTAGTATTAACATAGTACTGTATTATACTCGTATTATACTATTACCTAGATAGATCTAAATGTCTAATAGTAAAAGGTAGTGTCTAGAAAGACGGCAATACCGATGACTTTTCTAACTTACAAATTTACTTGGATGGTTTCGAGTGGTCCAAATAACCGAATTTTATTTGTAGAGCTTGGTATATATAAGCATATAAGCATGGCCTTAAATAATTGAATAGTATATTATCAATGAATTATCTTCGGTTCAAATTAATATAATACTACCTTCATCCTAATTTATTTATAAGGTAGTATCTAGAAAGACGGCAATACTGATGACTTTTCTAAATTATATATTTACTTGGATGGTTTCGAGTGGTCCAAATAACCGAATTTTATTTGTAGATCTTGGTATATATAAGTAGGACTGTCAAACAGATAATTCGGATACGGATCTGTCTATGTCCGTATCCGAATCAGAATACGAAAATTCGTATCCGAATCCGAAATTTTTTAAAGGTTAATATCCGAATCCGGATTCGACGGATAATATCCGGATCCGAATCCGATTTTTAATAATTTTTTTAAATTTATATTAAAAATTCAAACAAAATTGTAAAAAAAAATTAAAAATTTAATTTAGTTTTTTTAAATTGAGTTAAGAGTTAAATGGATTTAAGCCTATTTTAATTTTTTTAAAATTAATTTTTATTTATCTTTTCAATATACTTTTGTTATCTTAATAATATTAAATTAAACTCAAATAATATTTTTATATATGTCTATAATATTTTTACAATTATATAAAATTTATATAAATATATTATTTAATGAATATATACGCACACACTACAAAACTAATAGAATAGATTTTAAATAGTATATATATATATATATATATTATTTATGTGATACGATTTAAAATACATAAAATACTATAGAAATATAAATTGATATATATTAAATATAGATTTTAAAGTATAACCATGTATAATGTATATATTAATTTATTAAATTAAAATAGACATTAGAGCTGAGCTAATTAAAAAATATAATTGAATCAAATTAAATGGGCTTATAATTATAAGTGTATGTATAAAAATATATAAATGTGCTTATAACTATAAATGAGTTTAAAAATATATAATTATATATTATATATATTAAAATTTTATATATATTATATATAATTAATTTTGGATACGGATATTTTCAGATACGGATGTGCCTATATCCATATCCGTATCCGGAATCTTCGGATTCAGATACGGATAATATTATGTTTCTTCCTGATACAGATAATATCCGTTTTTTTTCGGATATAAATACAGATATTTCGGACGAATATCAGATTTTTCGGATTTTTTTACCAGCCCTATATATAAGCATATAAGCATGGCCTTAAATAATTGAATAGTATATTATCAATGAATTATCTTCGGTTCAAATTAATATAATACAACCTCCATTCAAATTTATTTATCCAATTTAATTTTTACGCGTAATTTAAAGTGTATTGACCATATAATAATATAAATTATTTTTAAAACTCTCTCTCCATGAATAAATATTTGAATATTAAATTTTTATTAAAAAAACAAAATTTTAAAAATAATTTATGTAATTATGTGGTCAATGCACCTTAAAACATGCGTAAAAGTCAAAATGAACAAGTAAATTGGGACGGAGAAATTAATACAGATAAAGAGAGTATAATATATTTTAATTATTTTAACGTCAACTTTTTCTTAGAATCCCGATTCTGAGGTATAGTTGTATAAAGTCAAATTAATAAGAAATAATTCCTTAATTAGAAAAAACCAAAAAAAATGTCACTTTATTTCAAATTATAATTTTTCATAATATATTGATTATATTTTTTTTTTACTAATTTGGCTTATAGTCTTACAAATGAGTATCCGTTTTAAGAAATTATCGGGATGAGTCAGAGTCGAATCCAGGATCTGATAATGATGAGGATAAGGATTTCATAAATACATGTAGTGATGTAGGGGGGAAACATGGTCCGCAATTCGCATGGGGCATGGACAGACAGTAGGGGCCAGGGGGTAGTAGTGGAACAGTGGGAGAACAATGTCAGAAAAATGGGATTTTATTGGGACGGATTTAGGTCGAATTTTGTAGGTTTCGGCACACCTAGGGTAAAAGTAGTGGATTAGTGGGAGAATCGGACGAGAGAACTTGATTTCTTCAAAGCTTCCTTTGAAATTTTAAGTAAATATTCAATATATAATTTTACATAAATTTATAATTGGTATATGTTTTAATTAAGTTACCATTTATAAACTTCAATTTTTTTAAAGTTAGTGCTCGTTAATATTATTACCTCTTTTAAATAAAAATAAACACTTTATAAAACACTTGAATTTTCGGTGGGGTGGTAGTTTCGTATTTTCGATCGGATTTATATTTATAATTATATCAATTTTGGGTTAGGTTAAAATCATTTAAAATCAAATGAAATTTTAATTTTCATAATTAAATTGTAATATCAGATATTTTAGGTGACTTTTAAATCAAGTAGATAATTTTTGTGTCATTTAAGTACTTATTATATCACTTTAAAATTTTGTCTCATAAATTAGAGTAATTTGAAAGGCATATGATAAAATATATCTGTAATTATTAGATGACAACTTAACTCAAATTGAAAAGGGAAGTAAATAATAAATATGGTAACGAGAATCAAGTCGAATAATGTCAACTAGACACGAAGAATCAGAATATCAAAAGATTTCTGACAAAAATATCAAAATTTCTGAATTTGAATATCAAAATATTCAAATTCAGAAATTTGTATGTATTGTAATATTCACAGATTTCTGTGCAAATTTGGATTATAATTGTTAAACAAGAACAATTCATGTCAAAATTGTTCTAGAATATTTTATCAATTATAAACACTTTCATCATATTAATTTTGTAATTCTTTTCAAGTTAAAATCATATCTTCTACTTGAACAGTATTTCATTATAATTAATATTTTCGTGAGAAATTAAAATAATATTTTAAAATTTGAAATTCCGCGATTAAATACAGATATTGTATTCAAACCCCTTTCTACAATATCAGGGACCAACAATTGGTATCAAAGCTGGTTGATATTTCTAATATCAGATCCGAACCAAATATTCTGCAACTCATACAGAACTCAAAAATTATTTTTAATTTGAAATAATTTTTATTCGAAATAATCTTTACCCAAAAATTATTTTTGATCAGAAATTATTTTAAGTCAAAAATTATTATTTTCTGAACACACTTAATTTTTAATCTTATTAAAGATGAGTACACAAAATGTGACGAGCATTAAAATTCCACCGTTTGATAAAAATCACTACAATTTATGGAAGCACATGATGCTATTATTTTTAGGGAACGCCAATATCAAATATGCAAAGATTTTGGCCAATGGTATTGAGCCTCCAATTACAGTTACTCTCGAGCATGAGGTAGATGTAGTCGTAATTCCTCATAGACAGTTTCCTAAAGACCCGTCTAATTATATAGAGGACGAAAAGGAAAACATGGCTCTAGATAACAGTCTCAAACTCATACTAGTAGAATCCCTAGATTACATTATGTACAACCACATAGTCAATTGTAAAAATGCCAAACAAATCTGGGATACCATTGAGATAATCAACGAAGGGACTGAAGAAGTCAAAGAGAATAGATTGGAGATCCTGACCTCCCAATATGAGCAGTTTAGATCCAACCCCGGTGAGGGTATCTCTGAGGTGTTTCATAGGTTGAATAAATTGATAAACGAGCTCAACCTCAATGAGAAATATTACAAGAACCAGGAGGTCAATAAGAAATTTTTTCTAACTTTACTCGAGCATTTGGAACATAGGATCGCAGCTATCCAGGGGTCTAGAGACATGAAAGAAGTAATCCTAGAAAGACTTTATGGAGTATTTAAGACCTATGAATTGGAACATATCCAAACCAGAGAAACATATGGCAGAGGTAAGGTTCTAAGTTCCTCTAAAGTACTGATAGTGGAAGCACCAGAGAAAAAGGAAGTGAAGGTTGTTGCACCTTCTAACAGTTCAATGGAGTATGCGGTTCTAGAATTTGGACATACTTCGGATAACCAGAAAAATGGTGAGTTTTACTCTTTGGAAGAACTAGATCAGCTGGAAGATGAATCTCTAGCTTTGGTTGCTAGAAGGTTTGGCAACATGAGATTCTGAAGGAACCCATCCTACAAAGTTAAACCAAATTTTGGAAGATTCCAGAGAGGAGGTTCTTCTACAACTGTATCAAGAAGCAGCTACAAGACCGACTAAGTTGACAGAAGTAAGTTTTATTGCTTCAACTATAATGAGCTCGGTCACTTTGTAACTGAATGCAAGAAGCCGAAGTAAGGGAAGAAAAGAGATTCTTATGAAGAGCTGAAAGAAAAGTATGATGCAGTTGTGAAAAAACATCAAGGAAAGTCTTATCTAGCAGAGGGTAAAACCTGGGACAACTCAGACAACGATGAAGAGGAAGAGCTAGGAAATCTTGCTCTAATGGCTTCATTTGAAGATTCATTATCTCTAACTCGACAAGTAGGAATAGATGTAAATCTCTCTTGCCCTAAAATGTTGAAATTGTTAGGTAAAGAACTAGATGATACAAAAGATAGAGTTAAGAAACTAATTCTCAAAAATAAAGTTCTAACTGATGAGAATGATGTTTTAAAACTGTTAAAAAGAAAAAATGACAAGTAGACTGGGGATTTGGATTTTCATCTAGTTCATGAAGTTTAAAATTGATAATAAAGTTAAAGTAGAGACTGTTAAGAGACCTATTGTTTTGAATAACATGCATGTTATTCATGTATGCCATAAACCTTGTGGTGTTATAAATTGTATGTTATGTCTGCATATTTCAAATGCATAATTGCTAAGAAAAATAACATGACACCTAGACAACACATCAATAATAAATTTGTGAAATCCAAGACTGCGATTCCTTCACCTGTCAAGAAGGAAACATATTTTCCAAAGTCTAAACAAAAAGTTGTTAAGACTGTTTATAAGAATGTAAGTATAGGCAAGGTAGATGTCGTTGTTGTTTGAAAAGGATCTGTTGTCAAAGCTGACCAAGGTCAATTCTTTAAGTATACCGGACCCAATCAACTTTGAGCTCCGAAGATGATTTAATCTGTTTGATGATTACAGAGTGTTAAATAGGTAAACCGGGTTTTATGGATCCTGGACAGCGGATCATCAAGGCATATGACCGGAGATAGAGCCCTACTATCAGACGTGGTTGAAAGAGATGGCTCAATCGTCACCTTTGGAGATAACATTAAAGGAATAACTAGGGGATATGATAAGTTAAATGCTGGGAATGTTATCATTGAGAATGTCTCTTTAGTGGAAGGACTTAAGCACAATCTACTCAGCGTCAGTCACTTCTGTGATAAAGGATACAAAGTAAACTTTATCATGGAAAAATGTTTAATAACTCATTCTAAAGATAACAAATGGCCTTACATGAAGTAAGGAAAGGAAACTTGTACGTAGCCGATCTCAACTGAAGAACCGAAGATGAAACAAATTGTTTCTACTCAAAGGCTTCATCAGAAGAAAGCTGACTATGGCATGAGAAACTCTCACACCTAAATTTCAAAACAATGAACTCTCTAGTAATGATGGATTTGGTGAGAGGACTTCCTCCAATGGAATTTACACAAGAAGGATTGTGTGAGGCATGTTAGAAAGAAAAGTAAAAAAGAGCAACTCACAAAGACACAACCACTACGAACATTACTGAACCACTTCAACTGTTACATATGGATTTATTTGGTCTAGTTAATATTATGTCAATGTCAAGGAAAATATATTCCTTAGTGATTGTAGATGACTTCACAAAATACACGTGGGTTTTATTCTTGAACTCTAAGGATGAAACTCCACAATTGGTGATTGATCATGTAAAGCTAAATGAGTTAGATTCAAAGTTAGTTGTCCGGGCAATCAGGTTAGACAATGGAACATAATTCAAGAATGAAGTTCTGAATGACTTTTACTCAGACAAGGGGATAACAAGAAAATACTCAGCACCAAGGACTCTGCAACAGAATGGAGTTGTAGAAAGGAAGAATCAAACCATGATTGAAGCTGCAAGAACAATGTTAAGTGAATCAAGATTACCTATCTACTTCTGGGCAGAAGCGGTAAATACAACATGTTATACTCAGAATCGAACTCTAATAAAAAAAGATCATATGAAGACTCCCTACGAATTAATGGCTAGCAAGAAACCAACACTCAAGTATTTTCATGTATTTGGAGCCAAATGTTATGTGCTGAAAGATGGAAATGAACATCGTAGCAAGTTCGAGGCCAAGGCATACGAAGCTATTTTTGTCGGTTATTTAAGAAAAGCATATAAGGTGTACATAATTGATCAGCACCAAGTGAAAGAAAGTGTCAACGTAACTTTCGACGACACTAAACTTCCGAGTATCCAAACTGAAGATCCTTCTGAGTCATTAAAATTTGATAATTATCTAGACTCACATTCCGATGACGAAGAAGAACTTGAGGTTGCAATAGGACATGACAATAATGATGATACTGATCCAGGTAATAGTGGTGGAAACAATGGTAACACTGAAGATATTACTAATATCAGTGGTGGATCAACAAGTCATCCTGGTAGCAACTCAGGGGGAGATGATGGATCTACTGGCAGAACATAACATCAAAATGAATATCGAGGCGAATCTTCAAAATCAAACCTACCAAGGAAAATGATATGGAGCAGAGATCATCCTTTTAAATTGATCATAGGTGATCCAGATGTTGGAGTTAGAACTAGAAGTGTAACTTCAAATGAATGTCTATTTTAAGTTTTTCTATCTTAAGAAGAACCAAAGAAGATTGAAGATGCACTAATTGATCCAGATTAGGTTCTTGCCATGCAAGAAGAACTCAATCAGTTTGAGAGACAAGAAGTATGGACAATGGTACCCAGGCCAAAAGACATATTTGTGATTGGCACCAAATGGGTATACAGGAATAAATTAGACAGTGATGACATTATTACGAGGAACAAGGCTAGATTGGTGGCAAATAGTTACTCTCAAGAAAATGGAATTGATTATGATGAGACCTATGCACCAGTTGCAAGACTTGAAGCCATCAAGATATTTCTAGCATTCACAGCACACTCCAATTTCAAAGTTTATCAAATGGATGTGAAGAGTGCCTTTCTGAATGGAGAGCTAGAAGAGGAAGTATATGTGAAGCAGCCCCTTGGCTTTGAAAATTCAGAGTTTGCTGATTTTGGATATTTTCTATTCAAAGCCCTCTATGGACTCAAGCAAGCACCGAGGACATGGTATGAAAATCTCTCTGAATTTTTACTTGAAAATAATTTTGTTAGAGGTGTCATATATAAAACTCTCTTTTATAAATTGCATGATAAAGATGTGATATTTGTCCAAGTTTATGTTGACGATATTATATTTGGTTCTACTAACGAAAACTTGTGCAAGAGATTTTCTAAGTTAATGCAGAGTATGTATGAGATGAACATGATGGGTGAGCTGTCATTCTTCTTTGGACTGCAAGTGAAGCAAAAGGAAGATGATATTTTTATTTTCCAATCAAAGTACGTAAGGGATCTTTTGAGGAAATACAATCTAGAAGATTCTTCACCAGCAAAAAATCCAATGCCAACAACCACAAAGCTTGACAAAGATGAAACCGGTAAGAAGGTTGATATCACAATGTATAGAGGTATGATAGGCTTATTATTATACTTAACTGCAAGTAGACCTGGCATAATGTTTGCAACATGCTTATGTGCACGATTTCAATATGATCCTAGAGAATCTCATCTTATAGTCGTTAAACAAATTTTTAGATATCTGAAGGGTACACCAAATCTTGGAATTTTGTAGTCTAAAGATACAGGTTTTGAACTAATAGGCTATTCAGATTCAGATTATGCAGGATGTAGAATGGACATGAAAAGTACTTCTGGAAGTTGTCAGTTTCTAAGACGTCGGTTGATTTCCTGGTACAGCAAGAAACAACACTCAGTGTCTACCTCGACAACCGAAGCAGAATACATTGCGGTAGGTAGCTGTTGTGCACAGATCTTATGGATAAGGAATCAGCTAAATGACTATGGACTTGCGTTGAAAAAAATTCCAATTTTCTACGACAACACAAGTGTTATATCTATTTCCAACAATCCTGTACAACATTCTCGAACCAAGCATATTGACATAAGGTATCATTTTATCAGATAGCATGTCATGAACGGAACTGTGGTGTTACATTTTGTACCCATAGAAGATCAAATGGCTGACATTTTCATGAAACCACTTGATTATCCACTTTCTCTAAGTTGGTTAGTGAACTAGGGATATTAAACAATGGCTAACTTTTGATTGCTAGGAGTTGATTTGAATTCATAGATATTAAATGTTAATATTTAAAGAATTTATGAAGTTCGAATCAACAGAATCCTAGGGTTTATGAATATTTGAAGAAATTATCTTGAGAATAAATTAATACTCTTAATAGATAATTATTTCAATTGTAGCATAAATACTTATTATTATATATTCATCTTAAGCATTTATAAGTATTAATATTGTAAATTATTATTTATGTAAATTACTTTTATTTATTTTTTCTTCAAGTTATTCTATTGTTAAATGTTTTATATCTATTTAAACCCTGTAAATAGTGTCAAATGTTTATGTGTTTGTAATTATTAATTCAAAAGTTTTTATTTTTTATTTTTTTTAATCTCAATGTCAAACTATGTACATATCTTTTTTGTTTTATTTTTAAGCATTGGTATTAGTTTCACTCAAAATTAAATCATTTCAAGAAAATTGATATCACATGCATTATAATTATAAATCTGCATGTGTTGATTATTCCATGTAACTTCTCTGTGAAGTTTACCCCAAGCGGGATTTTTAGGACAAGATCTATGAGCCTGTACACCAACAATGTCTAATGTTTAGTTTTTAGCAATTGATATCAGTCTCTATCCCAGATTTAGCAATTGAGAATAAATTAATACTCTTAATAGATAATTATTTCAATTGTAGCATAAATACTTGTTATTATATATTCATTTTAAGCATTTATAAGCATTAATATTATAAATTATTATTTATGTAAATTACTTTTATTTATTTTTTTCTTCAAGTTATTCTATTGTTAAATGTTTTATATCTATTTAAACCCTGTAAATAGTATCAAATGTTTATGTATTTGTAATTATTAATTCAAAAGTTTTTATTTTTTATTTTTTTTATTCTCAATGTCAAACTATGTACATATCTTTAGTTTTTGTTTTTAAGCATTGGTATTAGTTTCACTCAAAATTAAATCATTTCAAGAAAATTGATATCATATGCATTATAATTATATATCTGCATGAGCTGATTATTCCATGTAATTTCTCTGTGAAGTTTACCCCAAGCGGGAGTTTTAGGACAAGATCTATGAGCCTGTACACCAATAGTATCTAATGTTTAGTTTTTAGCAATTGATATCAGTCTCTATCCCAGATCTTAGATCTAAACACACAAACACTATCACATCCATCTCTATTACCATTAGATATGATACATAATTGATAAGAATGAGGGAGTTAGTGCCTTGAGTGCACTTGATAAGGTTGTGAGTGAATCAACAGCTCTGTCTCCAGAAAAGGTGATTCAAATATGAACCGAGGCAACTGTGAGCTCATCGGTGTTCTTCCAAAAGGGTACAGACTTGGAAAAGGCAAAATTGTTACTAGGTTCATTCTCTCAACAGAGTGAGTCTATTGAATTCAGCATGTCAGCCAAGGCTACTTGTGAAGAGTCTATTTAATCTTGACACCTCCAAACACTATAAACCATAAATAAAATATTTTAAATGCACTGTAAGGGATGTCACACTCTAAGGATGAATTGACAGATTTAACATCTTGTCATTTTCCTTCATATCAAGAAGGAAGGTCAGTTGCTAGCTCTCTTATGAGTCAAGTGCCTTCACAGGTATCTGGAGGAAACAAGGATCTTATACTAAATACTCAGATCTGTGTTTACCTCCCAGATATAACAAATCTAGATTCCATTTGGAAAGATTTTTTATTTTTGGTATGTGTTTGGAACTTGGGACCAATAATCTCAGGGACCAACAATCTTTGGGACTAACAATTGGCAATAATTGGTGATTTCAGGGACCAACATAGGAAGTCAGCAACTCTCTGATTATGAGTCAATTTATTGATGAATTAGTTCGGGATGGGGATTTGCGAAACCCCATTACACCACCAGTGACCTCTCTTGAAGGGGCTATGATGATCTTTCTTACAGGTACAAAAGACCATGTCATCAGTACTGAGAGAAACAATGTTGTGAGAAAAGAGTGAAACACAAGTGAGAAATAGTGAAAATATATATTCTATGAGTGAAACACTTAGAGAGTATATGAGTGAAACACTTGTCAGATACACAAAGGAAAATCACACACTAACACAAATACCAAATCCCATTCCCAATTCCCTGTTACATAGTTCTAATGATTATATTCAAGGGAGATATAAAGAATCTGACTACATTAGTTATTTGGAATACAATTGACTGCCTAAGGTAAATTTAGTAATATGCAACGAAATTACAGGCATGTCACCCAGGATACCTGACTCTGATACTTGGTTATCTAATTAGAAGTTACTACTTCTTTGTAGTCTAACAATTGATATTTTATCAATTGGTATCTAACATCAAGAAACCTACTTCTGAAACACAAGAAATGTTACTCAACTAAGGCGGAGGAAATTTCTTCTATAGAGGATTACTTAACTAAGGGGGAGAATTGTTGAACAAGAAAAGGGGATATATAACAACATGCTTGGATTGGATAGAATTAGTGATTATTTATTAATTCTTCTATTCCATTTGATTTTAGAAAATTATTGTATATAGGATAAAATGAATTTTCTAAAATGCATAACATATGATAGTTTGCATTTTTTATATCTGTGATGGTTTAATGCTGAATATATGTCATGTCTGTTGTTACCTCTATTGAAATGGTTGAACAAGAAAAGTGTTGAATGAATTCACCTTGGGATAGAAGTTGGAGAAATAGAGGAAAATTGTTAACAAGAGAACAAGACTTCATCCCTACCATACTAAGGGGGAGTAGTGATGAGTTTGAGAAATGAAGATAATACTACTTGTATAATATGTTCAGTGCTAGAGGAACAAACATCTTTCATTTCAGTGATTCAAGAAATCTGGAAATGTAGAATCTGAACTAGAGAAACCAGCCATTTAAGATGTACCAATGACACCCATATATAAAAGTTCAACTCTAGAAAAAGGTGAAGTTGATACTTCTAAAGCAGGTTATTATAGATAAGTCAAGAAAAAAATTTGTAAAATATGTTTAGTCTAGAGGAACATCTATCTTATATTAATCTTTCATGTTTGAATCTGGAAAATTGTTAAATATAATTCCGAAACTTTTTATTATTTACGGTTCTCAATGTTTTATTATTTTCTTATTTTTTAGTTGAGTTATTCTCTAGGAATTTGTGTCTTAAATATTTAACAACAAATAAGGAGAGATTGAAAGACATATGACAAGGCCTATTTGTAAGTATTAGATGACAATTCAACTTAGATTAGAAAGGGAAGTAACTAATAAATATGGTAACCGGAATCAAGTCGAAGAATGTCAACTAGACACGAAGAATCAGAATATCAGAAGAATTCTTACAAGACTGCTACTATACACTAGAAGAAGTTCATTTTTATGTTCAAGCATCGGTGTAAAATAAGATTGTAGTATTTCAGAAGGGTTCAGAAGATATAGAAGATTTCAAGTGACTACTACAGAAAGAATCCAAGAGAATAAAATTATGGAGATAAAGCTAGAAGCAAGAACAAGACAGAAGATCACAATTTAAAGTTAAAAGGTGAAGAATATTTATTTTAGTATGACACAAATGAACCAGACAATACATTTGTGTGTTAACTAATTTAATAAATATTTATCACCTAGCTTAAGTGATTTTCAGACAGAAGACGGAAAGACTAAAGGCAAATCTATAAAGGTTGTGCAGTGAATAAACTAATTAATTTTACTATCAAAAGTTTATTAATTATTTAATTTATCTACTTAAATTAATTCACCTTGAATTGATTTAATTTATAAATTAATTAATTAAAATTGATGAAATTAATTAATTTAATTAGTTACAATTTTACAATTAAAATTGGTGGAATTAGATTGGATTTTGAATTTTATAATTTTATAATTTTTTTACTTATTTATTATTTATTTTTTTCAACTTATACGTTTGTTGTTAATATTAATTGAATCATAATATATACTATATTATAACTTAAAAAAATATTATACTGTAATTTATACATTTTTTATATTTTTATATGTTACTTTCGTGTTCAAAAAAGAAAAAAACAAACAAACTTTTTAAAATTATTCATAAATTTTTCATGAGAATGTGTTCTTAAATTAAACTAAGGTGTTTAAGAATACAAATTCGTGAACGATATTTATGAAGTGAGTAGTAGCATAAAATATGTTTCATCAATTGTTCGCGAATATGAACTCCTAAATTATTTGTTAACATGTTCCTGAACACTAATGAATCAAATTCAAATATAATATTTGGTTTGGTAAAAGTTTGAGTTCGATAAATTTTAAAGAAACTCAACGTCAACAACCTAAATTTCGGCTCAACATGACTCATTTACCCCTGTTCATATCTATATAATTAACTTAAAAAAGTATAAGATATTTTATAAAAAAAAATACTTATAGGATACATAATTAATATTTGAATATTATAAAAATATAAATAGAATTGAGGATTACATAATAATTTACTAAGGGGTCGCTTGGTTCGTGAATTTTGGGTATCAGGTATGTGTTTTGTTTATTTCAAACTCATACCTGGTGTTTGATTGAAATTTTTTAATTTTAAAACACATACATCAAACCCATAAGGTATGAGTTTCTGAGATGAGGTATGAGGAATCACATCAAAAAATTGTTGTTTTTATCCCTATTTATAAAATTAAATGTTAATTTTTAAAATAAAAAATTTATAATGATATTGCTTAATATTTAATAAATAATAGTGATTTATTTTTTATGTTAATTGTATATTATTTTATTTATTAAAAAATATATTAAATTAACAAATTTATTCAACCATACCTGATTTCAACCCGATACTAACCGAATCACCCGTAAAAATGTGTTTTTTTTAATAGTTACACTTATATGTCTTGAATATCTATTCTAATAAATATCACCCCTAAAAACGTTTAATTTAAATAAAGTAAAAGACGAGAAACTCGCTACAAATTCGAAGTGTTGCAAGTATCGTTGTTCTTGTGTTTATATAATAAACACCATATATACATACACAACTTGTAAGTAACAATAGTACACTATTCCAAGACAACGAAGAAGACGAAGCTGCTGTATATGTTAGACTTGTTTTATACTTCAAAAATACACATCAACCATTTTCATTATATCATCGTAGACTTCAAGTCTTTACTCTGTCTCTCTCTCTCCCCATCTCTCTCCTCTCTCCCCATCTCTCTCCCTCTCTCTCCAACTCTCTCTCCTCTCTCTCTGCCTCTCTCTCCACCTCTCTCTCTGTCTGCTATTCCCTGTAATCTCTCAGGTATGTTTGAAAGAACCAAACTAATTTCACTTTATGTGTGCGTATCTATGTCTGTGTCGGTGTGTGTAATATTTTTGTAGATAATGGTAATGTTTTGATTTTCTCATTAATATGTTTTGTAATAGTTTATATAATTATGTATATATATTTATATGCTATGCAGATCTAATGAGTTGCCCAGTTTACTACTTAAATCTCATTTCAAACATTTTAATATAATTTTTAGTTATTGCATTTCTTTTTATATAGATTATTTTTGTTTCTAACTTGATTTTGCAATTTTGTGTTTTTATGCATCTCGAAATTATGTCATCGATTTCTTGTTCGGATTTCCTGCTGCATAGGGGAATGGAGAATTTTATTATATCGATTTTGTTTAGTGGAAGCATTTACGAAAAAAACAAGTTATTGCTATTACTAGTAATTCTACCTAATGTTTGCGGCACATTTTGAGTTTTTAGTAGAGTGTAATTCGTTGTTTTAGTGAATGTTTCAAGTTTCTTGGTTTGTAGTTGCCTAATTTAGAAGTTTGTAATTTTTTTCATATATTGAAATTATCTAATTCTAGGTACTCAGCTGCAAGGTGGTGGTTATAGTCTACTTAATCTAAAAATAAGCTTCAGGATCGTGCGTCTTATTTCTGTTACTCTGTCAGGGAATTCTTCTTGTTGCGGTTTGTTATACTGATGCTTGGATTATGGAGTCTTACATTGGCTCTGTGTGACGAGACGGATTAGATGCCCTTTACATTTAATAGTCAATACGAGTATTCAATATTACAACTCATGATCTCAATTGGGAGCTAGTTTTCATGAAAAGCAACATTGCGTCTCAATTTATCTTATTGATTTCGCTAACAATACCTCTAATCTGCCGTCCAGTTGCCTTCACAGACAACTATTAAGGAACATGTATACAGTTAAAAATTTATGACTTAAGACACATTGGTTTTGAAATGAAGAAATGGTATGCGGGTATTCTATTTGCATCCAGTCTGATGTTACTGGTTCTGGGGTACTGTGTCATGAAAAATCCCGTAACGGAAATTTATCGTGCAAGTCCTGTATACTTCAATACTACAAATCCTCTTGAATGGATCAGTTCTACAGGTCCGCCAGCTGTTCAGCATCCAGATAATGGTAGCCAAGCGGTGTCAGCAGAGACCATCGTCTTGAGTCTCTTTGCTAAAAGGAACATATCCAAGGAGGAGATACAATCTCTGAGTACATGGAACCTGATGGAGCACCTGGTCAGTCATGAGCAAGCTCTACCTAATGCAGTAGAAGCTATCAAGGAAGGTGGCATTGCGTGGAATAGTCTGATGACTTCCGTCGAAGGGGAAAGACTTAACAGAGATGAAAATTCGAGTAGAAGGGGAAATGAGAAACAATGTCCCCATTTTCTTACGAAAATGAATGACACTGAACTTAATGATGAGGGTTTTAGATTAAGGGCTCCTTGTGGCTTAACACAAGGTTCTTCAATTACAATAATTGGTATTCCAGATGGACTTCTGGGTAATTTTCGAATTGATTTAACTGGCGAACCACTTCCAGGGGAACCAGATCCACCTGTAATTTTGCACTACAATGTTAGGCTACATGGTGATAAAATTACTGAGGATCCTGTAATTGTTCAAAACACCTGGACTGTTGCTCATGACTGGGGTGATGAGGAGCGTTGCCCATCTCCTGATCCTGATAAGAATAAGAAAGGTACAATATTTACATTTTATTCGTTGAGTGTGTGCATGTGTGTGTCTTGTCTTTAATGCTGTAACTTGCGATTGCTTCACACACAGAGACAATTTATAGCTATTTAGGGATAACAGTGGTTGCGGTTTCCTCGTGATCTTTTTAGTCTGCAACAGTGGGAATTATGTCAAAAGATATTAAAGTTACTCGTGCAAATATGTAATCCCTGGGGATCTTGAAGAAAACAATCAGCTACCATGGGATGGAATTTGTGTTCATAAGCAATTAGGTGGTCAATCATAAAGAACCACATTTTCTGAATACCATGGATGTAAATAACATAAATCAATATATTTGATTAATCTTCACAAAATAAAAAAATAAGTGCATAATGTCTAATCAACTGGTAAATTTTTTGAGTTAGTGATAACCTGTTAAGCGCATGCATCTGTGTGAAGTCTTATGTTCTAGAGAAATATCTATGTTGTACCTTGTTTGTAGCTTTTGATTGTGAGCTCTTCTGAAAGACTGAAACTGCATATGTTTGATGTATTCACATATTGAGAGTCAAATCTTGTTATATGTAAAGGTCAGGGAGTCATGGCATTTTTGGATGGAATTGTAATTGCTCATCTAAAGATTTCATTAGAAGTTTAAGTAGTTTTTTGTTAAAGGTTTTAACTCATTAATAATGACATGGTGCAATTATTTTCACATTTTGAGTTGGTGGATGTTCAGCTCTGCATGTAAATTAGGGGTCATATTAAAAAGGAAAGTGTTGGTCTTAAGAGTGTATTTTTAAGATCTTTGACTCAGCTTCAGAAAAAGTCCAAAATGGAAATTTGGAGGATGGTCTTGTAGGTTTAAATGTGTGTATATGTGTATATATCAACATGATGATGAATAACAAAATATAATGTGAGCTTCATCATATATCATTATTATGTAGATGAGCTATATATAAAGCCAATACATCTTATCCCTAAAAAAACTACTACAATTCAAAAATATTCAAATCAAAACTAATCTAATCTTATTTATCCTAAAAACTTGGTCAACATTAACCAATTATTAAAATTTAAAAAATCAAAGCATAATTCTAACACTCCTCCTTGCTTTGATACTTTTAAACTTCTATTAAAACAAAACATCATCTTCAAGTTCTTGGGTAGTAGCCTACTCGTGCTCTTAGTTCTGCCATGATGGGATTTTCAGACACAATAATATCAATTTCTTCTTACACCGTATCTCAAAGATCCGATACTTCCATATATATCTCCACGTGCAGCCCAAATAATTGATTTGAAAATAAACAAGATTTATGATATTGAGTTATGATGTGGGCTATGGGTTATTATTTATGGTTATGGGTTATGATATGGGTTGTGATTTATGGATATAGTTTTGGTCATGTTTTTTGGGTCATGGTGTTTCACAAGTCCCTCAAGAAGAGAGCTCTGATACCATATGTAGGTTTAAATGTGTGTATATGTGTGTATATCAGCATGATGATGAATAACAAAATATAACGCGAGCTTCATCATATATCATTATTACGTAAATGGGCTATATATAAAGCCAATACATCTTATCCCTTAAAAAACTACTACAATTCAAAAATATTCAGATCAAAACTAATCTAATCTTATTTATCCTAAAAATTTGGTCAACATTAACCAATTATTAAAATTTTAAAAATCAAAGCATAATTCTAACAGGTCTATTGGCCATTGAAAAACTAAAAAAAACATAATAATATTAGAAGTCATTGGCTAGTTGGCAATAGCATATTTTCTTGTAAATATTGAAATATAAACTTCAAACTTTATTATCTTTTATGTGTGCATGTGGTTATCTTATAAATTATATAATTACAAGTCTATTTCAAAATTATATTTTGTTGGATAACTCAACTTTAAAGTGAAACGGCAGTTGATGGACTGGATCAGTGCAACGAGATGGTGGGTAAAGATGATACCCGAGTTCTTAGCAGCCGTGGAAATGAAACAACGAAGGCTTCCATGATTCGAGAAGGATCCATTCCAAGAAAGTATTTTCCTTTTAAACAAGGTTATCTATCAGTTGCTACTCTTAGAGTGGGATCAGAAGGAATCCAGATGACAGTAGATGGAAAGCACATTACATCATTTGCTTTACGTGAGGTACTCTCTCTCTCCCCCTACCTCCATGTCTTGCTGTCTCCGTCTCCCCCTTTCTCAGTTTATTCATATTTTCCATATCAATAAAGCCTTTGTTAACAAGTTGGCATTCATTCTGTTCAGACTTTGGAGTCATGGCTTGTTAGTGAAGTACGGATATCAGGAGACTTGAGATTAGCTTCTGTTGTGGCTAGTGGTTTACCCACTTCTGAAGATTTAGAGCACATAGTTGACTTGGAAGAACTAAAATCAGCTCCTCTCAGTCCTCATAAACAATTAAATCTCTTCATTGGCGTATTCTCTACGGCGAACAACT
The DNA here is from genome assembly GCA_028671895.1 of Oenanthe sinensis. Taxonomy (NCBI): domain Eukaryota; kingdom Viridiplantae; phylum Streptophyta; class Magnoliopsida; order Apiales; family Apiaceae; genus Oenanthe; species Oenanthe sinensis. Next base: position 3,484,701 of record CM053809.1, on the reverse strand, counting down.
TCAAACGCCGGATGGCAGTTCGGCGAACGTGGATGCAGTATGTTGCTGTAAGGTCTGGAGATGTTGCAGTCCGCTTTTTTGTTGGTTTGGTGAGTCCTATATAATAAGACTGTGTGTGTATATACTGTGTACATTTACTATTGTAAAAGAATATTCTTAGCCATTAGTTCTTTTGAAGAAAATCAGTTGTGGACAACACTGGGGGGTTGTCAGCAACCTAAAATTTGATTTTGAGAATCCTAGATTGAAAACTATGGACATTACTCAGGGTTTTCATCTTCTTGACATTTTTTTTCAACTTAGTAAAGTTCCTTTCATTAGCAAACTCTGAATTTTCAACTAAATACAATTTATTTAAATTGTAGCATAAGAATCAAAGAGTGAATGAGGAGCTCTGGAATGAGGCACGGACATATGGAGATATACAGCTGATGCCTTTTGTTGACTACTACAGCCTTATCTCGTGGAAGACAATAGCGATCTGCATCTATGGGGTAATGTTCTGTCCTTTCTTTGTGCCAAGAGAAGTCCTACCCGTCGTATTAACTTCTTTCTTCAATAGACACAGGTGGTTTCAGCAAAATATATCATGAAGACAGATGACGATGCATTTGTTCGTGTTGATGAAATAATTACTTCCTTGAATGGTCTTCATGTGAGTCACGGGTTGCTTTATGGTCTTATTAATTCAGATTCTCGACCTCATAGGGATCCTGATAGCAAATGGCATATTACTCCTGAGGTATCTATCTCATCTGAAGTCTTTTATAATTGATTCAATTAACTATCCGAAACAGAAGTCATTCTATTCGAAAATAGTACCTGATTTATTTTCTGAAACTACATGTTGTTTACTATGCCAGTTTATAATTCTAGATTCGATCAAGGTTCTTATGTTTACAGCATTAGTGCATTCTATATAAGGTATATCAGAAAGATCTCAATTTGTCATGTCCCATAACTTCACAACTTTGCCTGATTTATTTTTACAGACATAAATTTAATCTTGTAAACTACTTTGTATAATCAAGACACTGTGGACCTTGTGCAAATTAACAAGCCTGTAGAATGAAATTAAGATACAAGGTTTGGACTAGTCATGCTTAACAATTTGTTGATAATCTTGCTTCTTCGTGCATTTGGGAAATATATTGAGTGCAAATAGTCCAAGGTATATATTAAGGTTTAACAAAGTACACCCTCCGTCTAGAGATGAAAGTTCCACTTCAATTTCCCTCGAGAATAATTTTCTTGCATTAAACATATAGACGATCTTTAATCACTCTAGTTTTATGTTACACTTTAAAGCCTAATTTTTTTTGGAAGAACTGGTGTCAATCTTGATAGTCATGAGAAAAGGGAGATCAGTAATCAGAAGAATCAGGACAGAGAATGCTTTTGTTCTTTATCTTTATTCTTCACCAAGGGAGAAACATTTATTATAATAATGTCACTTTCACTCGTCAACAGGTTAAATTTTTTCAACCGTTCACATGCTAAAGAAGTTAAAATCTGAAGTGTATTTTTGAGTTTTACTTTTTATTTTATAGCTATGTGTCTAATATCTCTCCCTGTTTTGTCAAGGAATGGTCTGAAGATAGTTACCCACCTTGGGCACATGGTCCTGGTTATGTTGTAACAAACGATATAGCAACAACAATCTACAGGAGACACAAAAAAGGCCGCCTTAAGGTATTAAAGATAAGGATGATTCTCCAGCTCACCTTAACCCCTCTCTTATCTCTTCCTATTTTAAAAGGAAAAAAGTTCAAATGTGTCGTACATTAAAAATAAAATATGTACTCCAGATGTTCAAGCTCGAAGATGTTGCGATGGGAATCTGGATTGCAGATATGAAGAAGAAAGGATTAGAAGTTACATATGCAAAGGAAGAAAGGATCTTTAACGAGGGATGCAATGATGGTTATGTGATTGCCCACTATCAAGCTCCCAGAGAGCTTCTTTGTCTGTGGCAGAAGCTTCAAGAAGGAAATCGTGCCACATGCTGCAGTGATTAGCTTATAGTTTCTGGAAGTTTTTTTCTCGTCACAATCTACTTTTAACCAACACCAAATTTAACTCGCACAGGTGCTAATTGAAGAAAAACTCGTTGGTAAACTGAAGAAAAAAGGTGCACTGAGGGAAGATTCAAGAGATCTAGTTAATGGATGGTTGTGAATTAGGAATACTCACTTTAAAATGATTAGGAGATAGTAGTAATGTGTATGAGACGAGGCATAGTCTGTAGGAATACATACGGATGAGTTTGTATCATTTGTGAAGGAGATATGTATAGAGAACACAATCAATGTTGTATCCTGAACGTTCACTAATCATTTTTTTTTAAATATTTTGTAAAAATCTCTATCTGTTATATATAGGGAAGTGCATCTGATTAAAACAAGGACGTAGAAATGATCACAAGCCAAAGTGTGATAGGTCATGCAGTACCCACAAGACTAAAACAAGCAAATGTTACAACATAATAACATATATTACAACGTAAAGAGGTAAAAAACTACACAATATACTAATACATAATTAAGGGTGCCAAACAATACTAGCACCAATTCTTACCTAGTAGATGACGTTTATACACTGAAATTTATTTTATGCTAGAATACAGTGACTATGCATAACATCAAGCAGGCAATAACCCAACACCAGAGCGAGTCGTTGGGAAAATAAGAAACAAACCACTGCAAACAATTCCAACCATCAAAGGGAAACTCTGCATCATTTCATCCATTTCCTTCGCGTGTCCAGGAAACAAACAATCCGTCACACGATGGTCTGAGAAAGCAATCGCCACGAAAACCATCACAGACATAATGGCATGGACGAAATCATTGAAGCCAACTTTGTACCTATCAGCCTTTGGAACTTCAACATCACCAGGATTAAACAATGCAAGACCACTTGGTGTCACAAACCCGTAATAGACTTTCCCTTCCGGACCACGGAAACTATCAGTAAAGTGAAAGAAGAAACATGAAAGAGTGCATATCCCCATAAGAACATTCATCATCACAATGCTGACAGAAGAGCAATGCCCTTTCCCATATATCGATGGGAGTGCCATTTCAAACGTGAGAAGAGTCCCTGTTGGGAGAAAATTCACGAGCATTGAGGTTTTCGATATTGTTTTCTGAACCCCATTTGCAACCGCTCGTCGTTTGCGGCCACCACCATTTGGAACCTCTGTCTCTGGCAGAGCAGGCTGCTGTGAAGAAGAAGAGGGGTCATACTTTGGAGAAGTGTAAACTTTGATTCCAATTTCTTCAGGTTGAGCCATAATTGCAAGATAAGATATTATGAAGCAGTGTAAATAAGTGGGCAGATAATCAAATCCTTATCAACATTAAGTTTTATATACGAGCTTTGATAACTGCCTGTTTTTGTTTTCTACTGTAATTTTCAAATCATAACTGCAGGTAACTGCCAGAGCAGTTTAAATCATCATAGGATAACTGCCTTGAAGACTTGTAGTAATGCAGTCATACGTATAAAGTGGGCCCAAAGGCTGGGTTCATATAACTCTCGTAATTTTCCAAAACATGCAAATTCAATTCTAATTCCAAAAACTTAGCTACATATTCAAATTCAGAGTTTTTTCCACCAAGTATTCAATTTTCAGGGGAAATAAAATTCAATATCAAGCCCCAAGTCTTAAATAAAATCGAATTTAATCCTGAATTTCGTAGCACAGTGATCCAAACAAAATAATTTAAAAAATTCATTAACTCAAATATGATTTATTGGTACACTAATCCTAGTAGCACATGCGTCAATCTGGGACGGTGGTATTATAAACTTATCCACTTAAATTCTCGCCAGGTATGATCGAATAACTTATAGACCAAATCGTTCATATCATACCTCTCTACATTTGTTATTTGCACGTTAATACCATTATTTTTCATGAATCTACTTCTTACAATTTAACTTGTCATTAGTCCAGATTTAGAAAATCTGGTTTTAGTAATAAATGTGATAATATATATCAAATCTCGAATCATAACCGAGAACAAATCAAATTTCGAATTTAAATTATAAAAAAATTCCAAATACACAAGATCCGTATCTTTTCAGAACCCTAGGCAAATTAAAGAATGGAGCCCTTTTTAAACAAAATATGATAATAATTTTATTAAAATAATTTATTATTTTAGTAACTGTTGGGTGTAATTCAAAACTAAACATAACAATGAGACAGTTATATAAATAATTTAACAAGAACAGGCAGATTAAACCAATTAACAATACAAAACACGAAAGTAGAAACAATATATATCAATTAGTAACTGCAAAGACAAGATAAAAGATAGAATGCTTAGCTCTAACAGAAGCTTTAAGCATACATTGATAGAACCAAAAGAACTGCTGAGTCGCCAAGCCTTGTAAGAAGTCTTGATTGTTCTTGAAGAGATTATTGTCACACTACGCTATGTTGGGTTGCAGCAATATCACTTCCAGGATAAAACAACACAGAGTACTTCGTCCACAGATACATAGCACTCAACAGCGACCTGCACCTCAGTTCGCCCAGAAAACTTATGTATAATCTGTATAATATGAATGTGGAAGATACAGAGTATGGCTGCTAGGATTTTCTCAAACTTGTGTCAAAATCGTCCCATCTATCTCCAACGTTTTTATGTATATATAATACAATAAAATGTAACAGCAGATAAAACATTAATTAAAATAATTATTCTGACTTAAAAAGTATTTAATAGAATAGATATCAGAATTAGTAACAACCATAAGAGTTTAGCTAAATAGCCCATCAGAGTTTACTGTCAAACTCTGATCCAGCCTTCCATCAGAGTTTACTGCTAAACTCTAATGAGGTGGTCCATCAGAGTTTACAACTCTGACTCAACCTCTTCCATCAGAGTTTATCAATGAGCTAGTCCATCAGAGTTTGCTGATAAACTCTGACCCAGCTCAAGTCCCAGTGTACACTGACAGTAACTTTGTATACTCTAATAGTAACTTTGCATTCTCTGACAGTGACTTTACAAACATTGACAATAACTTTGCATTCTCTGACAGTGATTTATAATAAACACTGACAGTAACTAGTATACTCTGACAGTAACTTTGATTCAATATATTCATATTATAATTAATTTTATTAATCATGTAATAAAACTCCTCGCCCGGGTCGCCTCGCGTATGCGAGACGCCAAGACATTCACCCAAATCGCCCTTCGACCCGACCCGAGGTGAGGCGAGGCAAGGCGGCGGCGGCGGAGCGTGTGTGTGCGCGCGCGGGGGGGGGGGGGGGGGGGGGTACACTAGTACACCATGCACACTCATATGCCTTAGTAGTTGACACTACTCTTGCACATATATGCATATAAAGTACACACACTCATATTACATTCTCTATGTGGGACAATCACATTTAACCTATTTCAAGCTACCAACTTCTACTCAATTTATTTATGGATTACACTAAGAAAATATCTTAGATCCAAACATGAAAGTTGATAGAGTATATATTTATATATATATTTTATAGGATTTTATTCTCATATTTCTAGTATTTTATACATAAATAGATAATTATTAATTAGAGTTTAATGTTTTATTGCAGGAAATAAAGAATTCCTAAAGTTGGAAGAATTGGAGAATAAAAACTCCAATTTGGAGATAAATTAGAAGGAAATTCGGATTTGATGGGCTGCGCACACACGGTTCACTATTTGGGCCATAACTTGAGTTCTAGAAGTCAGAATTGGGTGATTTTACAGGCCACGCGAAGATAATAGAAAAATCTATAATTCAGAGGTGGTCCAATACACATATTTCAAGTGGAGCAGCCCAGAAACAGGCCTGGAAGGCAGACTACGAATTTCACAATTATAGCCCAACTTATTTAAGGATATTTCTTGTGTTTACTTGTAAAGCATTAAAACTTATATATTAGGGTTTTATATCATCAAACAAAAGAATATCATATTATAATATTAGTTAGCCGCACTTTTGGGAGAAGAGGGCGAGAAGCACTTTGAGAGGGAGATTGGAGGAAGGAGTGAAGGGATTCATCCAGACTTCAAACGATTTCTTCAAGTTGTATTCTTTGTACTTAAACTCTTATGCTCATGGTTTGTGTTATTAATATATATATATGTTTTTATCCATCATGAGTAGCTAATCCCTTAATCCAGGAATTTGGTAGTATTCATTGGTTTATTATGTTTGTTTGATTATATTGTGATTTCTCTTGATTTGCTAATCTGTCATTCAGCGCTTAACACAATTATAGGAGTCGCGAACCTTTAATTGTATCCGTAAGGGTTATTAACGAATTGAGAGAGGAGTTGTAATTCTAGTTCATGATATGATAGACATAAGTCAAATATTTAATTGGGAGATTAATATGAGACTTATGAGACTTAAAATCCTTGGGTCTTGATAGCTTATAGTTGTACTTCAATTGATCATGGGAGTGACGGTTAAGGCATAATTGTAAGTATTATAGTGTATCTTGGGAGAGAGCATTATAAACTTTAGAAGGATTGTTTTTAGCAGAGTAAGAGACACAAATTAGACATTCATGATAGCCAATTGAAGAAGCCTTATTCCTGGATTATCTTCTCTCATATTTCTTATATAGTTATTTTAATTATTTATTAGATTAATTTAGTTGATAATCACACACCCATAAATTCTTCACCACACTTCTGAATTGTAAGGAATAATATATTTGAAATTGATATTGATAACAGTCCTTCCCTGCGAACGATACCTACTCAAATACTCGACAACAAAATGGCGCCGCTGCCGGGGAAGGCGATAATATTGATTTTGAGTTAATTGTTTCTTATAGTTTAGATTTTATCTTTGTACATATTCTTTTCTTTGCTTTGTTTTTTTTTTTTGGTGTGTCTACAGGTTACTTTGAGGTAGACAACTGAAGATCTTTGAGTTGAGGAGACATGGATAACAATTTTGATTGGAATAATGCTCAGAACTTTTTCAGTGATCAAGAACGATATCAAGACTTCAGTCCTTATCAAGACTTTAATGCTTATCAGGTGAATTCGTTCTATGCTGAAAACTCATATTATGCTCCATACCCTCATAATATAGATTTTTCATATACATTAGAAAATCAATATCATGATTCATATATATGCAATGGTGTTGATAAGAGCTTAATTCAATATAAACCTTCTTTGTTTTCTTTGGGACTTTTTAAACACTTTGATGACCCAACTTTTGAGATTGCTAATAAGAATAATATTCCATGTGCAGTAGAGTCGCCAGCTTGGTATGAGGAGAATGCTAAAAGAAATAGTTTTATAATGGAAGTTCAACTTGTGATGCATAACGGTTGTCTTCAAGTTCCTCCTTGTGTCAATTTTCCGACTACATGTGATTCTTATTTAGCAATTGATGAAAATTTTGTGTCTGATGAACCTACTTGTTTAGTTGATAATTGTCCCATGCGTGATATTGATAAATTGGATGAGGTTGAAATTCTACCATATTTAAAAGATAACAACGTGCTTAATGAATTGGTAGAAGATGTGAAATTAGATATTGATGAGTGTCCAATTATATTTGAGAAGGTAATTGAGATTGATAAATTTGAAAATCTTGTTTTGGAATACAAGGATCCAATTTGGGAGGAGTTTGTGAGTCGTACTTACGTTTCTTATTCTGACGACTTTTCTAACTATTTTAATTTTTCTGAGTCTCCTAAACAGGTAATAATCATAAAAATTGTCTCTTATTTTTATGGATTAAAGGTATGTTTGCACATCAAAATTTTAATGCTTATTCGTAGGTATGTGCATCTATTTACTTTCTCACCTCATTAGTTATGCTAGTTGAATGTATATGTCGAGCTAACGACGTTAAAGAAGCGCTTCTTGGGAGGCAACCCAAGATTCTATTATTAGTTTTTTTTAACTCCCATAGGTTACCTTGATGTATTTGTTTTAAGTGGTGGTCACAGGTGCTAAAGTAAAAAAAAATCGCAGACATTTTTCTGGTTGAATCAGCTGTCTTGTTTTTCCGTTTTCCGGAGTTCCAACGGTCGGATCGTCCTCAATTTTGGACAGAATCTTCCTTGATCAAATATCTAAATTCTGAACGGTGGAGATCGGATTTGGAGTTCCAGAAGTCAGTTTGTTGAGAACCAGGCAGAGATATGTGTGTCCATGGGCAGGATTATGCTCCCCGTGGTGCATCGACTTGGACTTGATTTTTGTTAGATGGAGTCACCACACTTCACTTCTTCTTCGAACGGCACTTCATGCATATGCATAGGGGATAATTTATATTTTTACTCTCACTTTGTGCAATGATGTTCTTGCTACTTGTTACAGGACTTAAGAATGATTTTTTTTAAGACTCTATTGACATGTATGTGCTGCCACAAGGCTATAAAAATTCTGCTACTTTGGGAATTTTCTTTTGCAACACTACTCTGGCACACTAGAGTAGTTTGGCTGATTGGCATGTTCATGCAAGGGGTTAGCACACTCACGCAGCACCTTTATGATGAAACTGTATAATTTTGGCAATTTGGCATGCTCCTGCAGATTTCTCGCACGTTCATGCTGACCCAACTTTGATGCTTCGGTGGTAATTCTTAATTTTGGCATGTTCATGCCAACATCAGTGCATGTTCATGCACACAGAGGATGTTGCAGCACGTTTATGCAGAGGATTCAGCACTCTCACGAAAAGTGGATTCATGTCTGACACATTCATTCCATCATTTGGCATGTTCATGCCACGTCTATGCATGTTCATTTACAAACAGAAGTCAAAGTCACACCTAGCACAGTCATGCTTTGTGAATTCAGCATGTTCATGCAAAATTGCAGCACTCTCATGCAGAGCCAAGGACTCATCAGGGGACTTCATGGAATTGCAAATGCATTAGGGGAGTATTTCTAACTTTTCTTTGTATATTAATTTTTTTTATCTTGTTTTTTGTATTTTTTTAGGATCTTTTTAGATTTTTTTTCCTTTTCTTAATTCATTAAGGACAATGAATCATTTAAGTGTGGGGATATGTTCTCAATATTGTAATATATGTATTTTTTTTCTTCAAATTCTAGCCTTATTAAATAATTAGATGATAATGTGAAATGTATGCTTATGATTCATGTTTAATTTTAAACATTATTGCATTGCATAGCATAACATGATCCCATATTAGTAGTAGTCCAAGTCAGTAACTTATGATGATATTATGTGCAACTTATTTTTGACTATATCTTGTTATCATTTAATAATATTATTTGCGTAGTGTCACTAGTGCAGAGTATATTTCTTTACACGAAATTATTATGCTCTTTGAATTGAGACTTAGACATACTTGTATCTTGAGGGGTAGCCGCTTGTTGATGATTCAAATTTTGACTATTCCCTTTTGATCTTAGTACGTAGCATAAGTTTAAGGGAGATATGGGATGTAAATGTCTAACAAAGAAAGGGGCAAATAAAGTATCAGGTACTCCTTTTAGATCAATGGGTGGCAAATGCAATGTCATATGAAAGGGACGATCCATGTACATGTGCTGGTATTAAGTGCAGTTGTACTAGAAATAAAATTTCCTTGGTGACTTTTCACTGCCCTTGGTTACTGGAGAATTACTTGACTTCAAGAAAAAAAAAAGAGATGGTGAAGTCGTATGGTGGTCGTAACTCACTTACCCTGAGAAGCGTCCCGACCTTAGACTGAGCAATAAAAAGAATGCCTTGTAGCAGAAAAAGAAGACAAAGAAATCCCTTGTTAAACTTGAATGATGGCTAGTTCTAAGTAATAAAGTGTTTAAGATCTATTCTAGTACTCAACTTGGGAGCTATTAACTCACATGATTTGTCGTGTTGAAACTAGTATGCCTATGTTCTTGAATTAAAACGCATGTTTTTAAGCTAAGCACACACGCATGCTCTGTACTTGTGTTTACTATATGCTGATATTGTTGTGTGAGCTTGATGTGTCTAAATTGGTTGCATATTCTGAAGGTTATTGCTGACTTGACATGCACTATTATATTTGGGATTCTTTGCATTCTCATTCATGTAGTTGCATTCATTTTGATGCATTCACATAGATAGTATAGTCTTCCATTGCACAAGGACATGCATTCATAATTGTCATATATATTATTTTATATGAGCTAGATGGACTTTGTGGGTACATTCACTATAGGCCCTCACGAGACCTTACTCGTCCACTGGGGCTACATCGGGGTTTAAAGGGCTTGTTGCATATGCCAAATGCAACCGTGATCACCTACGGAAGTGGTACTAGTTAGTAGCTAGATAGTATTGTTTTACTCGAGGACGAGTAAATGATAAGTGTGGGGATATTTGATAGAGTATATATTTATATATATATATTATAGGATTTTATTCTCATATTTCTAGTATTTTATACATAAATAGATAATTATTAATTAGAGTTTAATGTTTTATTGCAGGAAATAAAGAATTCCTAAAGTGGAAGAATTGAAGAATAAAGACTCCAATTTGGAGATAAATTAGAAGGAAATTCGGATTTGATGGGTTGCGCACACACAGTTCACTATTTGGGCCATAACTTGAGTTCTAGAAGTCAGAATTGGGTGATTTTACAGGCCACGCGAAAATAATAGAAAAATCTATAATTCAGAGGTGGTCCAATACACATATTTCAAGTGGAGCAGCCCAGAAACAGGCCTGGAAGGCAGACTACGAATTTCACAATTATAGCCCAACTTATTTTAGGATATTTCTTGTGTTTACTTGTAAAGCATTAAAACTTATATATTAGGGTTTTATATCATCAAACAAAAGAATATCATATTATAATATTAGTTAGCCGCACCTTTGGGAGAAGAGGGCGAGAAGCACTTTGAGAGGGAGATTGGAGGAAGGAGTGAAGGGATTCATCCAGACTTCAAACGATTTCTTCAAGTTGTATTCTTTGTACTTAAACTCTTATGCTCATGGTTTGTGTTATTAATATATATATGTTTTTATCCATCATGAGTAACTAATCCCTTAATCCGGGAATTTGGTAGTATTCATTGGTTTATTATGTTTGTTTGATTATATTGTGATTTCTCTTGATTTGCTAATCTGTCATTCGGCGCCTAACACAATTATAGGAGTCGCGAACCTTTAATTGTATCCGTAAGGGTTATTAACGAATTGGGAGAGGAGTTGTAATTCTAGTTCATGATATGATAGACATAAGTCAAATATTTAATTGGGAGATTAATATGAGACTTATGAGACTTAAAATCCTTGGGTCTTGATAGCTTATAGTTGTACTTCAATTGATCATGGGAGTGACGGTTAAGGCATAATTGTAAGTATTATAGTGTATCTTGGGAGAGAGCATTATAAACTTTAGAAGGATTGTTTTTAGCAGAGTAAGAGACACAAATTAGACATTCATGATAGCCAATTGAAGAAGCCTTATTCCTGGATTATCTTCTCTCATATTTCTTATATAGTTATTTTAATTATTTATTAGATTAATTTAGTTGATAATCACACACCCACAAATTCTTCACCACACTTCTGAATTGTAAGGAATAATATATTTGAAATTGATATTGATAACAGTCCTTCCATGCGAACGATACCTACTCAAATACTCGACAACAAAAGTATAAGTCCTCATAGCAAGGAACAACTTCCAATAGTTAGTTTCCAGAAATTATATCAAGAACATATATAAAATATGTCTTAAACTTTCCATTTTCTAACAATCCCCCACAAATCCAAATAGAAATACATATCAGGTTCTACTCATGACTTGCTTTTCAGAGTTGGTACCGGTAAAGGTTTGAACCCTCCTAAGTCCTCTACTTCGATGGCTACCGGATATAGATGGAATGTTTCACCTTGAATCTTTAGCCGTTTTTGTGTAACCACACTCCATAGACGATGACAAGTCAAAGGCTATGGTGCCGATCTACGGCTTTAAGACGTTAATGGTCATGTCTCGATCCTGTTAGTTGAATGCTTCGAGGAATAACCCTATCCTTTAATTGCGACCTCATAATAACATTTACTTAGCTGGGCATCTCCAAAGATGTACTGCAAATATCTCGTCTCACGACTTGACCCCATTCAAAGTTCTTAAAACTCTTGCTAACTAGCAGTTACAGTACCTCTTGAGGTTTACAGGGGAAAGACTTAAGATACATTCGTATCCAGATATATGTAGTAGAGGTACTACTAAATCATCCTTACAACTTGTTATTACCACATTGAATACACTTCGAGGGATCTCCTCTCAGATGTATTTGGTTCCCACTGTTGATGACTCAAACTGGGTTGTCAGTCCCATCCCCAACCTCGACTTAAGGACAACAGCATGCTCAAGTCCCTTACTCAAAGGATCAGCCAGGTTGTCTTGAGTTCCAATAAACTCAATAGCAATGATCCTGTCAGACACCAAACCCCTTATAGACTTTAGTCTAACTTGGACGTGTCTCTTTGTTTTCACATTATACTTTTTACTATTTATCTTGTCGATAGTTGTACGACTATCACAATGAACAACAAGAGCAGGAAGCGATTGACTTACTACAGGAATCACAGACATAAGTCCATGCAACCATTCAGCCTCCGTCCCCGTGGCATCTAATGTACACAACTCAGCCTAAAAAGTAGACCGAGTTACAATAGTCTGTCTTACAGACTTTAGGATATAGCTCCACCCGCAAGGATAAACACATATCCAGTCACTCCATTGGAACCAGATTTCTTAGCTATCTAACTTGCATCACTATATCCCTCTAGCACTCCAAGAAACCTCTTGTAATGCAAATCAAGGTAGATGGTGCCTTTCAGATATCTAAGCACTGTATCAAGAGCATCCTAATGAGTCTTGTTTGGACAACTTGTATATCTAGCTAACTTAGACACAGAATATGAAATATCTTGTCTTGTACCATTAGCAAGATATTGCAAACTCCCAATAATCTGAGAATATCTTAACTGGAATACAGGAACTCCTGACTTATTCTTGACAAGAGCAACTTTTTACTCATATGGCTTGCTTGCGATTCTACAATTTAAATAACCATACTTCTCAAGTATAGATTTCTCTATATAATGAGATTGTGACAAGGTTATTTCACCAACTGACTGAGTTAGCTTGATACCAAGAATCACATTAGCCACACCCATATCCTTCATTTCAAAGTGCCTTTTCAAGAAACTTTTTGTCTCATTAATAATCTCAATATTGGTTCCAAACAACAGTATGTCATCCACATACAGGCATAAAATCACTTTATCATTTCCTTTAATCTTATAGTAGACACACTTGTCACTTTCATTAACTAAAAAATACTAAGTCAAAACAGTTTCATCAAAGTTTTTGTGCCAATCTCTATGAGCTTGTTTCAAGCCATAGATATATTTGACTAATTTATAAACTTTCCTCTCATTGCCAGAAGCAACAAATCCCTCAGGCTGATCTATATAAATCTCTTCTTCAAGATCACCATGAAGAAAAGATGTCTTTACATCCATTTGATGGATGATAAGACCATGTACGGAAGCCAATGCTATAAGCATTCAAATTGTTGTCATTCTTGCAACAGGGGAGTATATGTTAAAATAGTCAATGCCTTCCATTTGCCTAAAACCCTTAGCTACCAGCCTTGCCTTATACTTATCTATTGAGCCATCCGGGTTCATCTTTCTTTTGAAGATCCATTTACATCCTATAGTAGTACACCCAGGAGGGAGATCAATTAACTCCCATTTTCCATTAGAAACAATAGAGTTGATCTCACTCTTTACAGAGCCTTTCCAGTGCCTTGACTCTGAAGAGTCCATGGCCTGTCGAAAAGTTAAATGTTTGTTCTCGACATTGTAAGTGATAAAATCACTTCCAAAGTCCTTAACCACCTTTTCACGCTTACTCTTTCTATGTTCCTCTACTTTATTAGGAGTAGAGCTACTAGCAGGATCAACCCCCACATTTGTCATCCTTTCTACATGATCAGGAATGGAACTCGATGTGCGAGTGAGATCATCATCAGAAATACCCTGAGGTAAATCGATCTTCATTGGGAACACATTCTCAAAGAATGTTGCATCACGAAACTCAACTATAGTGTTTGCCACTATACCATTTATGTCAGATTTTAACACTAAAAATCTCATAGCGGTAGTGGTTTCAATATAGCCCAGAAAGATGCAATCAACAATTTTAGGTCCCAGTTTCCTTCTATTGTGTTCAAGTACAAGTACATTTGCAAGGCAGCCCCACACACGAAGATACTTTAAACTAGTCTTCTTGCCTTTCAGTAATTCATAAGGTGTCTTGTTCATATGTATCAGAGGGACTCTGTTCAGAATATGGTAAGTCGTATTCAGAGCCTCTCCCCACATGTACTTAGACAACCCATAATTAATAAGCATACTGTTAATCATATCTTTAAAAGTTTTGTTCTTTCGTTCTGTCACCCCATTAGACTCAGGAGTGTATGGTGGAGTCACCTTATGAACTATACCATTGCTTTTGCAAAATTCATTAAATGAGGTACCCGTATACTCTCCACCTCTATCAGATCTCAAACGTTTAAGTACTTTACCAGTTTGTGTTTCAGCTTCATTTTTATACATAATGAATTTATCAAGTGCTTCATCTTTATGTTTAATCAAATAAACATGTCAATATCTACTACAATTGTCTAAAAAGGTAATGAAATATCATTTAGTATCCTTAGTCAAAACACCACTGAATTCACATATATTTGTGTGTTCTAAAACTTCTGAATCCCTAACAACATTATGAAAGGGTTTCCTAGTTAGTTTAGTAGTCGCGCATACTTGACATTTAGATTTCTTTTCAATGGCATGCTTTGGAATCAACTCTAAATTCATCATATTCTTTAGAGCACCAAAATTTAGATGACCAAGACGTGAGTGCCATAAATCGGATGATTCAACACAATTCACAGAAGGAACAACGTTATCATTAATAAAAATGCCCAAAACAGGCTCCACATTTATTAAAAATAAACTATCAGACAAGTAACCTTTGCCAAAAAAATACATCAGTATGTGTAATAACTACTTTATTACACTTCAAAGAAAGTTAGAAACCATTTCTAACTAAATAGCTTCCACTTATTATGTTTCTACGAATGTCAGGAACATGATGCACTCTAGTAAGGGATAGAACACGCCCAGAAGTAAACTTCAGTTCCACGTTTTCTACTCCAAGTACATGAGTAACACTAGCATTCCAGATCGTCACTGTCATGCCTTGAATCTGTTAATAAGATACAAATAGAGTAATATCAGTACAAATATGTACATTAGCTCCAGTATCAATCAACCATTCATTTTACAGAAAAGTGGAAAGTAGTGTAGGGTTGTAGGTAACATACCCGTCATTGGTTTCAGAAGCAATAACCTCACCAACAACCATGTTAACTAAAGGGTTTCGGGCATGAAAACGCAGCGGAATTAACGTAAAAACAATAAAAAAAATTGAAACCCAATCGCAGGATCCATGTATAACGTTGGATGATTATGGTGAAGAAGTCTGTACCTTAACAAAGCTTTCGTATGTTGTTTAATGGAGGTCCAGAAAGATGAATCACAGCAGTCCTTTGTTGCAAAGATTTGCTCTCTAAAGAAGTCCACACGAACGCCCGATCGTCCTACGATCATCGGAGTCGGTACTAGCTGAATTGTTTGCCTCTCTCTCTCTCTCTCTCTCTCTCTCTCTTTCTCTAGCCTCTCTTGATGTTGAGCAGCTAGGGTTTTTCTCTAAAATGAAATTTGATGATTAAACCCTAATACTATACATCATTATGTATATATAGGGGAGAGAGAGATTTTGGGCCTAACCCTAATCCATTTGGTTTCCAAAACCCATTATGACTTTGGGTTATTATTATTATTAAATCTGAATTCTAATATAATTAATCAAGTCCCACTTAATTAATTCAATAATTAAATTCGAATAATAATAATACTTATTAAATCCGAATTCTAATATAATTAATCAAGTCCCACTTAATTAATTTAATAATTAAATTCGAATAAATAATAATATATTTAAATTCATAATTTAAATAAACCTCCGTTTTGATATTCTTTGTGTGTGACCCTTTAGGTTATTATTATGTTGATAATAATTTTATTATCTAATAATAAAATTATAAACAATGACCGGCATCTAGTAATACATCATTGCTACCCAAGTAACAATAATAATTGGTGATTCAATTAAATCTTTCGTGAATAATGTGCAATGTAATATAATCCCTTTAACCTTATATTATAGATAAAACTCGAGGCATGTATAGTGTCATCCTCTTCAACGTTTAATCTTGGTTTCCTTGATCAATGAGTAGACTATTTAAACAAATCAATATTTGAGCATGGCCATGCATTTCATAGTCTCACTCAATCAAGAGGCCAATAATATCACTCCTAGAATTGGAGGGTTAAATCTTATATCTATCATTCATATTCCCCATACGATTCATAGCATACCCAATGTCCACCTTTATCATTACCCGGTTAAAGGTAACTTTGAGTGTAATCAAAGTATATTAATTCTCGTATAGAAATATAATGATTTCAAGTCAGAGGATCATTACATCATTATCAGTGTGAGATTTCTTTTGACACTTATTAACATGTAGAATCTCACGGCGGGTCTTTCCAGTGTCATGTATTGATACATACACTTATGTTCTTGACTTTAGTATCACCATACCTATGACCAATGAGATGTGGTCATCTGTCAACAAACATACTAGTCTTATTGCATTATTACTGTCCTTAAATAATAATACTTGACTAGGGAATTTTAGGAATAAAATACTATTCATATAATCTTATTTTTAAGTCACATACTTAAAGATATATATTACGTATTAATATTCCAAGGACATTTATTATTCTTTCAATTTATTACGCAGTAAATAAAGACATAATAAATATTAATTAAATAATCACATAAAACATAATCCTTAATTGTTTTCAATAAAACATTAAAAGTATTGTCTCTAGGACACCAATACTAACAATCTCCCACTTGTACTAGAGCCAATCTCTCATGTATCTAATACCCATGGAACTAGTATGACCTTCGTGCTTCTGCTGCGACAAAGCCTTAGTCAGTGGGTCTGCATTATTCTTATTAGTATGCACTTTACATATATGTATATCTCCTTGTTCATTAATCTCATTAATTAAGTGATATCTCTTAACTACATCCCCAAACAATCTCCTTGGCTGCTTCATAAGCATCAATATACTCAGGTTCTATTGTAGAATCAACAACTGTCTCTGCTGTGAACCATTCCAGCATACAATATCTCCATTTAGACAAAACAAAAATCCAGACTGAGAAATCGAATCATCCTTGTCTGTCTAGAAACTAGCGTCGGTGTAACCTTTTACAACCAGCTTATCTTCTCCTCCATATACCAAGAATTAATCTTTAGTCCTCTTCAAGTACTTAAAAATATTCTTGACTGCTGTCCAGTGACCTTCACCTGGATTAGACTAGTATCTACTCTGACTTAGGCCGATCATTCTTCTTGATCTATCTCTATAGATCTTGATACCTAAAATATAGGTCGCTTCGCCTAAGTCTTTCATTGAGAAATTCTTACTCAACCAAGTCTTAACAGCCTGTAAAGAAGGAATGTCATTCCCTATTATTAATATATCATCAACATATAATTCTAGGAATGCCACATTACTCCCACTTACCTTCTTGTAAACACATGGTTCATCTTCATTTTGAATAAACCCAAACTCTTTGACAGTTTCATCAAAACGAATGTTCCATCTCCTTGAGCCTTGTTTCAATCCATAAATGGATCGACGCAGCTTACATACCTTTACAGCATTCTTTGGATCAACAAAACCTTCAGGCTGTGTCATATACACATCCATATCTTGTTCAAGGCTCCCATTTAAGAAAGCGGTTTTGACATCCATCTGTCAGATTTCATAATCATAGTAAGCAGCTATAGCAAGCAAAATCCTGATGGACTTGACCATAGCCACTGGTGAAAAAGTCTCATCATAGTCAATACCATGAATTTGCTTGAAACCTTTTGCCACCAATCGTGCCTTATAGGTCTGTACATTACCATCCATGTCGGTCTTCTTCTTGAAAACCCACTTGCACCCTATAGGTTTTACCCCTTTAGGTGGATCAACCAAAGTCCATACTTGATTAGTATACATGGATTCCATCTCAGATTTCATGGCATCCAGCCATCTCTTGGATTCTGGAGTGTTCATAGCATCTTAGTAGGTGAGAGGCTCATCTTCGTCGATAAGCATCACATCACCATCTTGAGTTAAGAGAAATCCATAATATCTCTCAGGCTCATGGTGAATCCTACTAGTCCTACGAATAACCTGTGTTTCTTGAGCAGTGTTGTGGTCTTGTACATCCTGCTCAAGTTCCTCCATTGGTTCAATGTTATCTTGTGGGCCTCGAACATCATCGAGATCTATTATCCTCCCACTGTTTTTCTTCGAAAGCATTTCTCTTTCAAGAAAAACTGTAGTTCGAGCAACAAACACTTTGTTCTCGGAAGGATTATAGAATGAAAAACCCTTTGTTTCAATTGGGTATCCCACAAAATTATATTTGTCTGATTTAGGTCCTAGCTTGTTAGAAGTTAAACGTTTCACATCCCCATATTTTCATAAATGACATGCTATGACGTTTCTTAGTCCATATCTCATATGGAGTCTTCTGAACCGTTTTAGTAAGAACTCGGTTAAGTGTATAAGCAGCCGTCTCCGGGGCGTAGCCCCAGAAACTAATTGGAAGATCTGCATGACTCATCATCGATCGTACCATGTCCAACAAAGTACGATTCCTCCTTTCAGAAACTCCATTCCATTATGGTGTTCCGGGAGGAGTGAGTTGTGATACAATACTACACTCTTTTAATAAACTCTTAAATTCATGGCTTAAGTATTCACCTCCACGATCAGATCGTAGAGTCTTAATACTTCCGCCAGTTTGCTTTTCTACTTCAGCTTTGTATTCTTTGAACTTTTTAAAAGAAATGGATTTATTCTTCATAAGATACACATATCTACTGAAATTATCAGTAAACGTGATAAAGTAGTAAAAGCCACCTCTTGTCATAGTACGCATAGGACCACATACATCACTATGTATAAGTTCTAATCGTTTAGTGGCCCTTTCACCTTGTCCAGTAAAAGGAGATTTAGTCATTTTTCCAATGAGACAAGGTTCGCATGCTTCGTATGATTCAAATTCAAACTTATCCAAGTATCCATCCTAATGTAACTTGGAAATGCGCTTCTCATTTATATGGCCTAAACGACAGTGCTAGAGGTATGTTTGATTTGAGTCATTTATTTAAGATGTTTGTTATTCACATTATAGATAGGAGTGTCTAAATCAAGAACATATAAACCGTTAAATAAACGTGCAACCCCATAGGTAACATTATTCAAAGAAAAGGAACAACTATTGTTCTGAATTAAAAATGCAAAACCTTTCTTGTCTAAACAAGAAACCGAAATAATGTTTCTGCAAATTGCAGGCACGTAAAAACAGTTCTCAAGTTCTAAAATAAGCCCAGTGGGCAATTATAAATAATAAGTCCCTACAGCTAAAAGAGCAACCTTTGCTCCATTGCCAACTCGTAGGTCGACCTCTCCTTTAGCCAAAGTCCTACTCCTTTGTAGTTCATGTACATTTATACAAATGTGAGAACCACATCCAGTATCCAATACTCATGATGTAAAAGTTGACAAATTGACCTCTATAACATAAATACCTGAATCAGAAGCTTCACCAGCCTTCTTCTTCTTCAGATCCTCCAAATAAGCATGACAATTTCTCTTCCAATGACCTGGTTTACTATAGTAGTGACAATCACCCTTTGCAACAACACCTTTAGGCTTTAAAGCCTGTTTGGGATTAGCCTTTGGCTTGGGACCATAAGCAGATCCAATCTTCTTCTTTCCCTTCCATTTGCCTTTCCTATTAGCCTTACCTTTGTTATCTACCATCAACATGGCAGCAGGTTCAGCCTTTTCATGTTGGTTTCAGCAGTTCGTAACATGGCCAACAATTCAGTGGGTGTTTTGTCTATCTCATTCATATTATAGTTCATAACAAAATGAGTATAGTTGTGGTTCAAAGATTGCAAGATTAAGTCAATCTGAGCTTCCAAACCAATCGGGAAACCCAAAGTATCAAGATACTCAATATAACCTATCATCTTCAGAACATGTGGTTGAACAGGTTCACGCTCTCCCTGTTTGCAAGCATATAGTGCTTTGCTCGTGTCGAACCTTTCTTGATGAGCTTGTCCCTCAAACATTCTTTGAAGGTGTTCAATCATCTCATAAGCATCCATATGCTCATGTTGTTTTTGAAGCTCAGCACTCATGGTTGCCAGCATGAGACATGCAATATCATTCACATCATCAATATGCTTCTGATAAGCACTTTGCTGAACGCGAGTTGCATTCTCAGCAGGAGGAGCAGGTGAAGGAATTTCAATGACATGGAGCTTACGCTCTTGCCTGAGGACAATCCTCAAATTCCTATACCAATTCAGGAAGTTAGTTCCTGTCAGCTTGTCCTTCTCAAGGGTTGCTCGTACGGAGAAAGTATTTGTATTGTTTGCCATTTAAATATCTACAATGTTTAAAATTCATAAAATAAACATTAGATTGTCTGAGTTATTTATAATGTTCAAATGATTATGATATATTCATAATATATCTCTCACTATTTTTATCAAATTAATAGCCCTTACTATTAATTTGAAAAGTATATCTCATAATTCTTTCTAGTGAGCCAAGATCCATATTTCGTCATGTCCTAAGTCAACCACTGGAAGTCCTTAAAAAATGATTATTTAGGTAGACAACAGTTGTCAATTATATCATATATAATTCTTGGATAGTTTGGTGAACAACGATTGATCTTATCTATCTAATAGACTTTTAACCAAACTCTATGCTTCTAAGTTCATAATGGTTGAATATAACCGTTTATTTTCACCTTATTATGACGACTCAGTTAAGTTAGACCCAATGATACAACGACCGAATATAACCGTTTATATTCGTCGCATCTCACCACGATAGATAGGAGTCCCCTGCCACTGACAGTCCTTCCCCTAAACGATCTAGGATTCGATGAGTGTTCATTCATTGGAAAGCATCCGAGTAAAACTTAATATTTGTTAAGGGGTTTAGAAAATTTATAACGATCATGATCACATCATAAAGATATCCTCAATTTTTCCTTGAACCAAATATTTCAAATTGACATTTTAAATTGTTCATTTCCCAGGTAGATGGAGGATACCAATGGTCACACTTAAAACCCATCAACCTTACGAATACGCATACCGCTTTTGTCAGAAATCCCAGTTATAGATATCAAAATCCATATTTAATTCCGTGTTTTAAAATCCATATTTCATAAACACAAGAATCTCATGATCGTTTGTTAATTTTAAAATCTTGAATCATTACAGATTTTATCTTTCTTAAGCAGACATTGCATGGGTGTCGTATCTAATACATACATCATTCCAACACATACATATCTACACATGCATTCATATACATATATGTACTGTGCGTAAATCAAATGTGTTTGGTTATGACCCCATCCTATGTGATATTTCCAAGCTAATGGAATTATCAAGGTCAATCTATGGTGGTTTCAAATACAAAACTATTACATGTCTTTATCTTCTTCATTGTTCCATCATTTGGATTGCCTCCTAGCTTCCTTACTTCCAAGTCTCCATTGAACAATTACATTGATTAATAAATAAATCTATTCTAATGAAATTACAAGAAGAACTCGAGTTACATTCGAGATTAACAATTACAATGAATAAACGACATGCAAGTCGTATTTAGAAACCAAAACCATAAAACAAAACCACTATCCTATGGGTCTTTAGGCCATAACCATACACCATGTTATCACATAACACATGTAATATATCTCAGATAATATAAACATATCATATAATCATATATAATAAATTTCGAAATTTCAGAAAATCAAATAAATTTCAGAAAATAATAAATCGCCGTTTTGGGGCCTGTAACGTCGTCAAACGGCTTACAGACGCGAAGCTGACTTTGTCAGTATTGCCCAGTGATACGATTGCAGTTAGAAAACAGATATCGTGTGTGAAAATCAGACACTGGACACAAATTTCAGAAAATCTACCGAAGCCGTTTCAGAATTCGTATCGAATACGATTTCCATAACAAGAACAAACATGTATCATATACATACAGCAATACACACAATCATCCCATGATTATACAACACATGAATATAATATATTCAAAATCATATAAAACATATATATCAATATATAGTCATGGCATATCATATATATGTTTACATACATCGAAAAACTGTTAAACACATAACCAAATCATCCCATTATACACGTAGCTCTGATGCCATTGAAGGATTTCGGGCATGAAAACGCAGCGGAATTAACGTAAAAATAATAAAAAAATTGAAACTCAATCGCAGGATCCATGTATAACGTTGGATGATTATGGTGAAGAAGTGTGTACCTTAACAAAGCTTTCGTATGCTGTTTAATGGAGGTCCAGAAAGATGAATCACAACAGTCCTTTGTTACAAAGATTTGCTCTCTAAAGAAGTCCACACGAACGCCTGATCGTCCTACGATCACCGGAGTCGGTACTAGCCGAATTGTTTGCCTCTCTCTCTCTCTCTCTTTCTCTAGCCTATCTTGATGTTGAGCAGCTAGGGTTTTTCTCTAAAACGAAATTTGATGATTAAACCCTAATACTATACATCATTATGTATATATAAGGGAGAGAGAGATTTTGGGCCTAACCCTAATCCATGTGGTTTCCAAAACCCATTATGACTTTGGGTTATTATTATTATTAAATCTGAATTCTAATATAATTAATCAAGTCCCACTTAATTAATTCAATAATTAAATTCGAATAATAATAATACTTATTAAATCCGAATTCTAATATAATTAATCAAGTCCCACTTAATTAATTTAATAATTAAATTCGAATAAACAATAATATATTTAAATTCGTAATTTAAATAAACCTCCGTTTTGACGTTCTTTGTGTGTGACCCTTTAGGTTATTATTACGTTGGCAATAATTTTATTATCTAATAATAAAATTATAAACAATGAGCGGCATCTAGTAATACATCATTGCTACCCAAGTAACAATAATAATTGGTGATTCAATTAAACCTTTCGTGAATAATGTGCAATGTAATATAATCCCTTTAACCTTATATTATAGATAAAACTCGAGGCATGTATAGTGTCATCATCTTCAACGTTTAATCTTGATTTACTTGATCAATGAGTAGACTATTTAAACAAATCAATATTTGAGCATGGCCAGGAATTTCATAGTCTCACTCAATCAAGAGGCCAATAATATCACTCCTAGAATTGGAGGGTTAAATCCTATATCTATCATTCATATTCCCCATACGATTCATAGCATACCCAATGTCCACCTTTATCATTACCCAGTTAAAGGTAACTTTGAGTGTAATCAAAGTATATTAATTCTCGTATAGAAATATAATGATTTCAAGTCAGAGGATCATTACATCATTATCAGTGTGAGATTTCTTATGACACTTATTAACATGTAGAATCTCACGGCGGGTCTTTCCAGTGTCATGTATTGATACATACACTTATGTTCTTGACTTTAGTATCACCATACCTATGACCAATGAGATGTGGTCATCTGTCAACAAACATATTAGTCTTATTACATTATTACTGTCCTTAAATAATAATACTTGACTAGGGAATTTTAGGAATAAAATACTATTCATATAATCTTATTTTTAAGTCACATACTTAAATATATATATTACCTATTAATATTCTAAGGGCATTTATTATTCTTTCAATTTATTACGCAGTAAATAAAGACATAATAAATATTAATTAAATAATCACATAAAACATAATCCTTAATTGTTTTCAATAAAATATTAAAAGTATTGTCTCTAGGACACCAATACTAACATTAACCACATGCCCACCAGTGGTTCCAAGTACAATATTAGTTTGTGCTACCACATTAGGTTTCTTAGCTTTCTTTGTAGGATAATCCTTGCTCCAGTAACCAACCTGTCCACAAGACCAACATGGTTTGTTTGCCTTTGGTTTCTTCACCTTGTTCTTGTCGTTTTTAGGCTTCGTGTTTTCCTTCTTAGTGACAGACTTTCTTTTCTGTCCTATAGTCACTACGTTCACCTTCGAACTCCCATATTCAGCAGGCAACACATGTCCATATTTGGACTTATGTTGCTCCTGCACAGAGATGTCCAACATCAAGTTAGTCCATATGATCTCTCCTTTCTGTCTTTTCAGGGAGAGAGCAAACTCTTCCCAAGACTTCGGGAGCTTTTCAATCACCAAAATAACTTGAAACTTCTCAGGAAGGTCCATTCCAGACTCCTTCAAAGCATGTACCAACATCTCGAACTCATGCACTTACTCCGTCATGGATTTAGTATCCACCAGTTTAAAATCAAGGAACCTTGCCACACTATACTTTTCCAGACCCTGAGAGTCAGTATTGTGGGTTTGGTCCAGCTTCTTCCATAAGGGCTTAGCAGTGAAGGCATCCGATGAATAAACATCGAACAGAGTGTTCGCTAAAATTGTCAAAATGGCATCCTTTGCTACTCTATCCTTTTCATCCCACAAAGCATAAACCTTAACGGAGTCAGTCTGCTCTTGATTCATAACATGAGGATCATACTGCACCACCAGCCATAGACCCTTAACTGTTAACCACAACTTCATCTTTTTCTGTCAATGAGAAAAGCCATCTCCACCGCTGAACTTGTCAGGCATACCAGATATATCAATTGGTTGTGGGAAATGGTACGTAGCCCAATCAATGGCAGTATCAGTAACCCCAGACCCAGAACTAGTAACACCAACAACAGGAGTTTCAGTTTCGTCAACCATCTTGTTAATTTCAATATATAACACACATAATCTCTTCAAGATTGTTGGGTGTAATTCAAAACTGAACACAACAATAGGGCAATTATATAAATAATTTAAGAAGAACATGCAGATTAAACCAATTAACAATACAAAGCACGAAGGTAGAAACAATATATATATATCAATTAGTAACTGCAAAGACAAGAGAAAAGATAGAATGCTTAGCTCTAACAGATGTTTTAAGCATACATTGATAGAACTAAAAGAACTGCTGAGTCGCCAAGCCTTGCAAGAAGTCTTGACTGTTCTTGAAGAGATTATTATCCCACTACGCTGTGTTGGGTTGCAGCAATATCACTTCCAGGATAAAACAACGCAGAGTACTTCGTCCACAGATACGTAGCACTCAACAACGACCTGTACCTGAGTTCGCCCAGAAAACCTATGTATAATCTATATAATATGAATGTGGAAGATACAGAGTATGGCTGCTAGGGTTTTCTTAAACTTGTGTCAAATTTGTCCCATCTATCTCCAACGTTTTTATGTATATATAATACAATAAAATGTAACTACAGATAAAACATTAATTAAAATAATTATTCTAACTTAAAAAGCATTTAATAGAATATATAACAGAATCAATAACGACCATCAGAATTTAGCTAAATAGCACATCAGAGTTTACTGGTAAACTCTGATGAGGTGGTCCATCAGAGTTTATAAACTCTGACCCACCCTCTTCCATCAGAGTTTATTAATGAGCTAGTCCATCAGAGTTTGATGATAAACTCTGACCCAGCCTCTTCATATTATAATTAATTTAATTAATCATGTAATAAATCTCCTCGTCCAAGTCGCCTCGCGTACGCGAGACACCGAGACATTCGCCCAAATCGCCCTTCGACCCGACCTGAGGCGAGGCGAGGCGGCGGCGGCGCGCGTGTGTGCGCGAGCGAGGGCACACTATTATGCACACTCACATGCTTAGTAGTTGACACTACTCTTGCACATATATGCATATAAAGCACCCACACCCATATTACATTCTCTATGTGGGACAATCATATTTAATCCATTTCAAGCTAGCAACTTCTACTCAATTTATTTATGGATTACACTAAGAAAATGTCTTAGATCCAAACATGAAAGTTTAAGTCCTCGTAGCAAGGAACAACTTCCAATAGTTAGTTTTCGGAAATTACATCAAGAACATATATAAAATATGTCTTAAACTTTCCATTTTCTAAAAGTAACTACAATTTCGCTAATATAATTATAAAAAAACTGTCCAAAAAATTTATATTTCAAATTTTAATACATAACCCAACAATTAAAAAAAAGAGTTTAACGAGTTTTTCGAGATGCAAAATCATTAATAATAATACTAGTATTAATATACTTCATAAATCCCTTCTCGATTGATAAAATTAAAAGACCATTCTACCATTTTTGTGACATTGATGACTTCAAGTAGAAAATTTTGGATTTAATAATGTTAGAGATAATTTTGAAAAAAAATAAATTTGGATCGGAGAAGTCGAGAGATTTAATTTTAGTATGTGGGGATGAAGACCGCGGACTAAGTGCATTACAAGGATTTTTTTCTTTATTCTTATTTTCATTTTTTATATTAATTTTTTTTCTAATTTCAAAAAATAAAATAAAATTCCTTTAATAAAACCTAAAAAAGATTGGACCCCTTGTAACATAAGTCGAATACAACAATTTAAACATCCCTACGCGGCTATGCCAATCATTTTTTTAATCATGATTTTTTGATATATTTCATTAGTGATACATCACCATATAAACTAAATTAATGTCTACAGTTGTTTCGATTTTAAAATCAAGTGTTACAGCTTATTTTGTTGAATATATATATATATGTATATATATATATATATATATATATATATATATGTATATGTATATATATATATATATATATAGACTTTTATTCAAATAGAAACCAATTTTATGATAGAAACTAGAAACTGTTTTAATTCATTCATTTTTTTTATATTCAATTAAATCTCAACCATACACGTATATATTTTTTTATCCTCTCACATCTCCCTCAAGTCAGATCTAATTATATTTTTTTCACCATCTCTAGGATTGATTCAACATGACCTCCTATTTAATTTGTCACCTGCCTTCTTTCCCCTATTTTTTAATCAATATCCCCCCTCCATCTAACCACACTCTCAATCTATATTTTCCCCATCTATTCATACATATATATATACATATAAGTTTGTATGTATATACCATTCTCTTATAGGTAGTAAACATTTTGAAGGTCAGTGTTGTAATTTTGCTTTAAAATATCATTAATTACGATGCACTTTATCAATGATGATTGAATGATGGAAGTGTTGGTAAATCATTTTTGTTTTTATTCTTTATATTTTGACAGTGAGAAGTAATAATTTGAGTTAATATTTTTTTATTGGAGATGATGATTGTTACTGGTAGTGATGACTGATGATTGTAGTGGTAAAAGTAGGTAAGATGTTAATGATAATGAGAGCATCTGTTCTTTGCTTCTATCAGTTTTACTTGGTAGTCTCTTGCAATAATAGCATAGCTGTAACAGTTAGATAGACTAAATATCAGGGCATCAATATTTACCTTAATCGTATATGCAGCTGAACTTTTCCAGTACTCAACACCATCTACCATGATCACAAACCCTAGATAGTTATCAAATATTTTGTCCTGAACAATTTGCCACTGATTAAGGGTTGTTTTATCTGACTCCACCACACCTAACATGTCCGTACCTTTTTGGTGCAACACTACTTCATTCCTGTAAATAGTAGGTCATTCCCCTGCCGTTGCTCAAATATAGAAGCTAGCCACTCTGCAAAACTCGACTGCTCTATCCCTATAGTATTGATACCTATGTTGTTCCAGCAAGATGCAGAGAACGAACAAGTTATCAGAGCATGAAGAATAGATTCAGCCTCTTCATTGCACATAGGACACATATCACAAATATCAACTATTTTTCTCTTAACTATACCTTATTTGAAAAACAGAAAGATGAAGCTATCCATAAAAAGTTCACCTTTAAAGGGACCTTAAGATTCCATAATTTGTGCCAGAGTCCCAAGTTATCACTCATGTTTGATATGTCCTTGTCATCCTGAATGAGAGCATTAACACTTTTAACAGAATAATACCTCAGTTTATCCTTTCTCCAATACCAGAAATCATATTATGAATTAAGTAAATAGATTAAATAAATCATATTGGCATCCCTCTCCTCGAAAATGTCATTTATCAAGTTTGAATCCTAGTGATTTTGATCAGCCTCCATTAAGTTATCCACCATTTCATCAATAAAAGCCTCATTTACAATATGTACATATGGATCCTCCTCATAAGGCAACCAAGGATCCTTAAATATATTCACGCTCCTTCCATTCCCAACTCTACGAGATGCACCCTTTTCACTAGATTATGAGCTTCCAAAAAAAATGCCAAATATAGCTTGGACTACTACCTAACTTTACATCAAGAAAAGAGATGTTAGGGTAGTATCTTGATTTAAAAATTTTGCTCACCAATTTATCTGGATGAGTCAGTAAATGCCATGATTGCTTCCCCAATAATGCTACACTAAAGTCATGGAGATTACGAAAACCAATCCCCCATTTGATTTTGATATGCACATTCTTTCTCAGTTCATCCAATGGATGCCCGTAGTTTTATTTGGAGACGACTTCCACTAAAATTTACACATCATGTTTTCCATTTCTTTTCACATTCCCAGAAGGATTAAGAACACACTCATTATGTAGTTTGTCAATGCTTGTGCAACTTTTTTCAATAGAATCTCATTGCCTCTCTTTGACAGATACGTTTTATCCCACCCCTGCATTCTATCTCAAAGTCTCTCTTTTAAAAAACCAAAAATGGTAGACTTGTTTTGACCAATAATATTGCCTAAATATTGACAATTTTCATCTACCTCTTGGAATTACAGTCGATCACAAACTTCACTCTTTCTCCTATCATAAGTATTGTAGCTAAAAAATATTGACGACTTGTTAACATTGATTTTCTATCCTGAAGCTCTCTCAAATACATTTAACAAATTGATGACATGATTGGCCTCCACAGAATTAGCCTTAGAAAAGATGTAGATGTCATCCATAAAGAAGATATGAGACAACGATGGTACTCCTCTAGCCACTTGTAAAACTTTAAGCAACTTTCGAGACTCGTAGTTTTTGATAAGGGCAGAAAAACCCTCCATACAAATTAAGAACAAGTATGAAGAGAGAGGGTCCCCTTGATGGATGCCTCTCTCTGGGATTATATAACCAAATTCGCCTCCAACGTGGCTGATTCGATAACAGGCATATGCAACACAAACCATGAAGAGATTCTCTAATTTATTGTCAAAACCCATTTGAATCAAAATTGCCCAACCCCCATTCTATGCGATCATACGCCTTACTCATGTCAAGCTTCAAGGCCATCCAACCATTTTTTCCTCTGGTCTTTCCCTTCATGTAATTCATTATTTCATATGAAATCATGATGTTGTCTATAACTAAGCACCCAAGAATAAAATCACTTTGTGTAGCAGAAATCACCCTGTCAATAACCTCTTTCAATCAGTTGGCTAAGACCTTGGAGATGATTTTATACAATACGTTACAAAGAGAAATGGGACGTAAATCTGCCATAGTTTCTGGGTATTTTTTTCTTTGGGATAAAGATTATGTTAGTGTTAGGTAAATTCTAATCGAACACCCCCATTTAAAAAAACTTTTTCACTATTTGAAAAATGTCACCCCCCTGTTATACTCCAATTTTTTTTATAAAAACCCGGCTCATGCCGTGAGGACCCGCTGCTTTGTCTGGGTGCATGTGGAAGAGGGCCATTTTAACTTCGACCTCCTCTATAGGACGTAACAACACTTCATTTTGCTCAGGGAAAATAGACGGGGAGATACAACCCATAACCTCCTCTCACTCGATATTTGAAGCACTGAGTAGAGTCTCGAAGTATCTGATCATCGTATCCTGCAACCCTGTGTTTTAATCCACCACTCAATCATTCTCATCCTTTAAATATTTGATATTGTTCACCTTCTGTCTCGTTCTTCTGGATGAGTGAAAGTATTTGTTATTCTGATCCCCTTCTTTTAACCATAATTGTTTATATCACTGCTTCTGGAATATGTCTTGCTGAATTAACATCTCATTCAACTGTTTAGGCTCAACCTAATGGAGTTTGATTGATGAAGCATCCCGCCAACCCTTAGTCCACTTAATAATCTTTTCACTATGTATAATACGGCATTTAAAACTTCCAGTGATTTCTTGACCCCATTTGGCTAAATTTGTGACACAATAAGATAGCTTCGTTTTTAGATTTTAATTTTTGTTTATCTCCTAGGCATCCTCGACCAACTTTTACACATTGGCTCGTGAAGTCAAGCATTCTCAAAAACAGAATCGTTTAGTATGTGCAATTTGGCTAGCTACACTCAGTTCTAAAAAAAGGGGATAATGGTCTGAATTAGTTACCTCAAGATTCATGAGCTTGGCTCCCTAAAAGTAGTTTGACCAACTCGAAGATACGAGAGCTCATTCTAGTTTAATTTCGACCACCCACTTATCGGTGATATGATGTCTTTCTCATATATATGGATACCCTATCATTGCCATGTCTGTCAACCCACATTCTTCTAGCACATCCTAAAATCCTTGAATAAGCTATCTTGGGTATGGTCTGCCTCCTTCTTGTCCTCCTGGAAAAGGACATTATTTATATCCCTAATGAGACACCAAGGTAGATGAGAGAGAGGATATAATTTTTGAATTAAGTCTAACGTAGTTCATCTCTTAAATCTATATAGTTCCCCATAAACTCTGGTAAGATGAAATTTGATCCAACCCTGCACTATGATGTTGAGGTCAATGTGGTTTTTACTAAGAGATTTTAGAACAGCTTCGTCCTTATACCTCCAAAGGAAAGAGATACCCCCCACTGTGACCATGCGCCTCCACTACAACCAAACCTTCAAAACCTATTTTTTTATTTTTTCTACTTTATCTATTTTACATAATGTGTCATACAGAAATCTCAAGACTTTTGTTCCCTCTATCATTCAACATATTTGTTATTCCTTGATTCTCGTTACCTGCATTATTATCCTTTCTTACTGTATCACCTTTCATACCCTAATACAAAGTGTTCATAATTATTTGTCTATTGCTTCTTTCCCCACTTCCAGTTATCTCTGGTTGGCTATCTTCTATTCTGGTACGTAACCATTTAGCCTTAGTGGGCTTAATATGTCTTCTATGAGAAACTCGCATTTATATTCTGTATGATTTAACAATTTCATTCTCAGGTGTATCAAATAATTTGATGCAAAACTTGTCCATGTGGCTTAGTAGTCCATATATGAAACAAAACATTGGTACATTATCATATTTGAAGTTGATTCATATCCATTCATCACCAGCTTTCCTGATCTTTAACTTTAACTCGAACTCTCAAATATTCCTATAAAATTTTAAGGGCAGGGTTCAACAAAATTTCCTATGTAGTTTCCAACCTCTTTGATTACCTTCTCCGATATAAAACCCACACACAGGTCATGAACCTAAACCCATAAGTCCAACTTGTCCAATGCAACACATCTAAGGTTATCTCCATCCTTCATTCTAGCAATGATGAGGGTTTTTCTATTGAAAGACCAAGGACTTCTTTCCAACAACCTTTTAATGTCCTTTTCATTGTATAATTGAAACAAATAAAAGTTTGCATCCAACTCCTTAATATATAATCCTTTTCTAGGTTCTACAATGCCATAAATGTTTACTTCATAGTCTGAAAATCAATGTTCCCCTCCGATATAAATCTTCCTGCTAGACATAGTTTCGCGTCGTACACGTTCCGAGCGTCCTCTCTGCTAGATTCCTTTATTTTTGTTAGATATGAGTTCTATGAAACTTATACAGAGGGGGTGAATGTATATGTTGATCTCTTTTAGCTTTTGACTAAGTGAGTGATTTTCTTGAATGTTCTTAATGGGTTTGTAGCTTAACTTATAAGTATGTAATTTCTAAGTAATAATGCAAAAATGAAAACTGTAGAACACACACACACAAATTAACTTTCAATCTAATTTTTATTAGAAAGATATTTGCTACAACCTGAAATTTAAACTTGAATTTCATCTTCTTGTTCTTTAGAGAAAACAAGGTATGAATCTTAGTCTTTTTCAACGCACTTGTCTTGTGTAGCTGTGCAATGACTAAATAGACAACATGTCTTGCTTGCACATGATTTCATAGACTAGTTACTATAACTAGTGTTAGGTCCTAAATCATCATAGAAAGGGGGTTGAATATGATGTTGTAGTTTTTCACTTCTAATTATGGATTAAGATTTGAGTTCTTGTGTTCTTGAGAAATAGAAAATGGTAGTCACAACAACCCAAATAATTCGGGGAAATATAGATATATTAATAAATCTCAGAGGTGCTACACTCTAATCAAATAATTAGCTACAATGGTTTTACAATCAATAAAATAATAATATCTGCATGTGTGTGTTTCAAAGTTTCTTTAATGGAGCTCCCATAGGTTGTTGTGAGTATTGAAGATGATGAACAATTTAATTCTTCTATTTTAAAACACATATATAGTATAGTCTTCAAAATCAATTAGAATTGATTTCTTCACAATGAATTAAGTGTTAAGTGGTTCCAACACTCTTGTTTCCTTGTGTAAGGATAAGTTGCGCCAAGATAATCCAAGTTGTGCCAAATGGAACTTAAGTTGCGCCTGTACTGGGAATCCCTTGGTGAGGCGCAAGATAAAACTTTGCATTGCATTCTTGTACTCAAGTTGCGCCTTGATTAAGAGGTGCCTCACTCTTGTTACCTTGTATGGTGCAAGATGATTCCTTATATCAAGCTTTAAAACTCAAGTGGCGCCTTTTGCCTTAAAGCTTTCCAAATAAACTCTAAGTGGCGCCTAAACCTAATAAGTGGCACCACATACAACGGTTGCAGTGTATGGGAGCAACTTGATCTAGTTTACCTTGCCTTAGAGAATTATTGAGTGCTTGAGTAATTTATACTTTGTTTTGCACTCTTAATTTGATCAACTATTTTCTTCTGAATAAATAAGATAATTCTTTTCTTGATGTGCTAACGCTTAGTGCACTGGTCTAGTTCACAAACGACCAACACTGAATTAAATTATCTTATCTTCTATTCTTTTTCAATTGAATACTTCTCAGCTTTTATATTGCTTCAATTCACTAAAACCCTTTGACAATTAAACTTGACCCACTACGTTTTCTTGACTCTGAAAATCTTCTGATCTTTTATTCATCACTGAGGCTTGAACATTTTAATGAACTTCTTTCATTGACGCTTCTGAAGACTTTAGACTTTAATTCCCTGTAATGATTCATGTATGCATCTTGTTGTATGTTCTTTTAGATTCCTGTGTTATATATTAATATTATTATTTGTCTTTCTTCTTGGGTTGAGTTATCGTTACCTCTATTACATCTTACGTTATATTATGCTTTACAATCTCCCCTTATTTGTTTGTTAGAGTTCGACAAGAAAATCCTTTAAGAGGATAACTCAACTGACTATACAAGAAAAAGTAAAGTGTAGAAAAACTGAAAATAATATTAATTACATTCTGAATTGAATTGATACAATTCCAGATTTCTTAATTTTAACAAGTACAAAGCTTCTTGTTACTTTAGCCTGAACAAATATTCTAATGTATTGGTGTCATTTTCTGAGCTCTTCTCTCTTTGTTTCAAGTTTTGATTTTACTAAGTCGCGGTCTTTAAATTCTAGTTTATTTCTGGGAGGTGGATCTTCAAGTTTCTTGAGAATTTCTTCGAAGTAAGCAGTGCTATTGATTGAGGTCACTCCTTCAAACTATAGAGATGTTTTCTTTGAAAATACGAATATAGAGATCCTTTTTGGGAACCCCTGAACTCGTATAGTATCATTTACTTTCTCCACCATTTCTCTTTCCTTAAGAGCTTTTATGGAATGTTCCAGGGCATGCTTATCTTCCTTGCAAGTTAATCTCTTTATCTTTGATAAGGCCTTCCAGATTGCTATTGAGTTTCTTTTCTTGTCTTCAACTTCTATTTTACCTTGACCTCTTTCCCTCTTTTTGACAATGAACTGCATCTTTACATCTTTATATCATATCAAGGCTATAGAGTCTTGTACTGCTTCAAGATACTCTGTTCCATCTTCTTTTCTCAAAATTAGTAGCTTTAGGTAGTATCTTTCTGTTTTTTCAGAATGTTCTTTGAAACACCTATTGCTTTGTTCAACCTGAAAGTATAAAAGTTCACCTGCCTCTAGATCTTATCGGTTCTATTTTTCTTACATCTGAGCCATCCTTCTACAAGAATCATGAATTAAAAATGGCTTCGATCTAAACTTTCATCAATTTTACTTGAATCATCACAAAGTGGAGAATTACCTCATAGAGTATTTGGTGATATATCGTGAAATTGCACTATCTCATCACCAGACTCAGTAGTTAGAACCACTTCATCGCCTAGTGGAGCCATATCTCTAAGAGATAGGTTGTCCCTTGAAATTAAATTATGTGATCCATGCCTCCCTCTATGGAGGGGTTGCCTCTCCGCTTCACTACTAAGGGTGGGGAGAACTCCTTTTATAGGAACTGTAAGTGTTGATTCCAGTGTGGTCACCACATTGGATTCTGTAATGTGTGGCAGTTGAGAATCTGTGGTGCCAGTTGAAGCCTGTGATGGCCTGTCCATTGCAGGATTTACCTGATTTGGCTCCGCTACTTGAGTAGTTACTCCTTAAATGGAGTCCCGACTCCTTCAATGGAGTGGTTGCCTTTCCTCTACCCCGAAATTGGGAGGGAAACTATCCTTAAAAGGACCTGGAGATTTGAAATCCAGGGGGTCACCACCTCAGACAATGTAGTGAGAGGCTGATTAGAGTCTGTGGTGCCCCCTAAAGCCGGTGAAGGCATGTCTGACACAGGATCTACATGTAAAGTCTCTACTACTAAAGTAACTGAATCCGAAGAATCTCCTTTTAAAATAGAGCTTTGAATTTCTAAACCGATGTCAGCATTCATTTTATCAATAATCTGAAGGTCTGAAAGAATTGGAAAAACTGGGTTCCAGGTTACAGATGCCTCAGGTGCAATAAATATTTTCCTTCATTTCTGAGAAGGCAGAGCTGCTAGGGTTATTTTAAAAACATCCTTCATTTCTGGAGGACCAGGGATGTAGGCATTGTCAGCTTCTTCAACCTCAATTGCTTCTTGTTGTTCCGGTTCCTCTTGTGGGATTTTTTCTTGTTCAGGTTTTTCTTCTTCATGAGCAGGTTCATCTTCAATAACTTCTTGAAAGTTTTCACCTGTTGCTCATGCCATTCTTCAAGGTTTTGCTCTTGCTCTTGTCCTTGAACATTTTCTGCTCCATCCTGTTATTCCTGTGGAAGAGTACCAAAATATTCTCTAATATGATTGGTCAGTGGATTAGGAGAATACATGTTTGGATTATTCATATCCTTGTGAAGAGATATGGTTGTTCTGAATTGAAGAATTGGAGTTTCAGCCATAGGACTTCCTTGAAAGATAAAAAAATTGAGCTTCAATCAATCTCTGGTTAAGAACCAGCTGTAAAAACTTTGGAAATAAACAGAAGTTTTCTCTCTTTGCTTGGTTCTTCAGTATTTCTTCTATTATCATCTTCCCTAAGTTGATCCTTAGGTTTGAAGCCATTACATACCCAAAATCTGATTAAATTTAGTGATTCCATGAAAACCCCTGTCTTCGATGCCATTCCATGAGATGAGATGTTAAAGAACAGGTTCCACTCCTTTGTTAGATGATTCTTGTATATCTTTCGTGAAAGGTGGTTGTTTTCTCTAGTGCAACATAGCCACATGAAGAAATTATTTATATCTTCATTTAATGGTTCAGCCTCAAAGTTGTCAGTGGAAAAATGAATAACTTGATTTAGATCTTCTATAGTGATTCTCACATTATTCCTTGAATTTTGAATATGAAGGATGAAATATCATTAGAAGATGTGTTTCGAGCTGACCTGTAAACCTGTCTTTAAGGGATTGACATTTAACGAAGCATTAGAAGTTAAAGCAAATTGGACCATAGAATGTTCATTCAGAAAATCAATCCACTTAGCTAGGGGTCCTAAACGCCTCAAGTCATTTTCCAAAATAGAAAAATAATTAGTCTTTTTAATCTCAAAATTACCCGCCATTAAAAACAATAATTTTTACGAATAAAAATCCCAATTAAAGTAAAAAAATGCACACACTAAAAATAAAATATCTCAGATCGTAACGAAAATTAAGTATGTTGTTCTACAAGATATTTTACGCATAAATCCAATTTTAGTTAAATTTTTACTCGATTAAACTATGTTGAACCTAGCCCAGAAGTTCGAATAACCTAGAAAGTGATTTTATAAACCTGAACCAAATAAGATAAAATTACTTTCAAAATGTAGCTTAGATTATGGGTGTCATAAATATGGTCTCGAATTAAAAAAATGGACAGAGTTTCGATAGTCAAAGGTTCGAAGAAAAATTAGATCTGTAGTTGCGCTTCTACTTTGTCTAGTTATGTATATATACGTGTGTATTAGCAAGATAAAGAAAATAGAAATGAAATTACACCTACACAGCATATAAACATATATAAAATACACAAAAAGAAATAGCTTAACTTACAAATTGCACTTCTACAGTGGTAACACTGTATTGGGCACAACTTGTCAAAATAAGTTGCGCCTATACAGTGCAACGACTGAGAGTGGCGCAACTTGATGAGAAGTTAGGCCAAGCAACCTAAGTTGCGCCTACACAGAGTGAATCCTGTGAATGGTGCGACTTAGCTTCCAAAAGATAATCAAATAGCTCGTATGTTGCGCTATTACACTGAGTGCTTTGTATTGGCACCACTTGGTCAAAATATACCAAGAAACAATTAAGTAGTGGCGCCTATACAAGTAGTGCCCTCTAGAGGCGCATCATATTTTACTTAGAGAGTTTTATAGACTAAAAAAATAATTCGAATAATCAAGACTCTGACAAATAATATTTATAAGACTTAAACAAATACCATTAATTGATATTTGCTAAACTAATTATAAACATTATTTTGCTACTAATTTAATATTTATGAATTTCTCAAATATCCAAAATAAATGAATCCACTACTATTAAAATTTCACAAATTATTTAGTATTAACAGTAATAACATTAAATTATTAAAATTATCAATATAAATAATTTATGCTTCTAATTATTTTAATTTTATTCTAAAATTAAAATTTTAAACATAAATGCTTATTTCCTTAATTTAAAATATTTCAGATAATTCAAACTCTGAAGGTGAATCTACAGACTCTAACATCATGGAAATGGTGGCCATGCTTGTTAAATGTTTCAAAAAGATGAAGTACAGGAAGTTCAGAAAGCAAGGAAACTTCGAAAAGAAGTCTGGAGAGTCTGAGAATAAAGATAGATTCAGGAAGAGAGAAGACAAAGATGAGAAGTAAAAAATACTTGACAAGTCAAAGGTAAAGTGTTACAAGTACAACAAGATGGGGCACTTTGCTACTAAGTGCAGAATCAAGGAATCTGGGAAAGCATTCATAACCTCCAAGAAAAATTAGATGGATTCCTCATACTCTGAAGAAGAAATAAGATATGCTCTCATAGCAAACACTGATGCTCCCATCTCAAACTCTGACAAGGTACCGGACTCTATCTTCAATATAGATACTGAAAATGTTTATGAGTTAAAGTCTTTTCTTCAAACCTTGCATGTTAGTTTTAAAAGAAAGTTTCTTGAAAATGAAAGATTAAAGTCTGAAATTCAAACTCTATCTGCTAAGAATGATTTTCTTGAATATGAACTTTTACACATGCTTAACACTAAGAAAGACTATGATAATGCAATCCACATGCAAACTCAGCTAGAAATACAGGTTGCTTATTTAAAAGCTGAGATAGCCAAAGAAAATGAGACTTTCAGAGTTTGGACAAACTCTGGCAAGAAAGTCTAAGAATTTCTTTCTAACAAGAATTGGACATCTGCTCTAGGTTATGAATTTGACAAGGAGAAAAATGCTAAGAATGATAAGACACACACAGGAATAAATTTTTTTTGATTAAACCTGTTAACTTTGTTAAATCCAGTAATGAAAAGGATACTTCTGATAAGTATTCTAAAAATAATCAAAACAAAAAAAGTAGTGTGTTTGAGAATAAACCAGTCAATATTGGGTTGCTCTCTCAAAGACAACTCAAGGAAAAATTGAAGTGTGTCACTAACAAGAATAAGCCTAAAATGGTCAAGAGGAATAGAAATGGCAAAGTAGGAATTTCTAAGGAGAATGACTATAAGAATATCCCTTATGCTCCTATAAAAACCTGTTTCACATGTAAAAATTCTAATCATCTTGCTATTGACTGCATGCATAATTAAAATAAGGAACTTGAAAGACCTAGATCAGGAGATAGGAAATAGACTAGATATAGACCACAAAATCCTTGTTTTCACTATGGTAATTTATGGCATTCTATTTACACATATAAAGAATATCATAGTTTGTATTTCAATTACAATGAACTTTTACATCATTTGAATAAAACTCATGTTTCTTCTAATTATGCTACTAAACAAAAGTATGTTATAAAAGCTGTTAGAAGAAGAACAAACTCTGAAAATGCAAACTCTGTTAACATACACTCTGATAGAGTTACTTCTGCTGCAAAAGTTAACAATTTTAAAAAAGAAAGGATCCAAACTTGTTTGGGTCCTCAAAACTACTAATTAAGTTACATTAATTGATTGCAGGGAAACAGGAGAAACATCCTAGTAATAGATAGTGAATGTTCTGCACATATGACTGTAAACAAATCCCTGGTTTCAGAGTTTGAGGAGAAAGTTGGCCCAACAGTATCTTATGGAGATGGAAACATAGGAAGAACACTGGGATATGACAATATTGTGATTGGAAATGTCATCATTGAAAATGTAGCTCTGGTTGAAGGACTCAAGCATAATCTGTCAAGTGTGGGTCAAATGACAGATAAAGGTTATTCTATGGAGTTTCATGAAATACATTTCGGAGACGGGATGCAGTGACCTAGCACGACAAAGCGCTCTCCGGGGGAAACAATACCCGGAGATAGGATCGCATACTTGGTCACCCGATGCTATAGAGGTTTTCCAACTGACCCGAGCGAACCCTTTTTCTACGTAGGTTTGAATCCTGCCAGGGGAACGGATCACCAATTCGTGAAGTCAAAAGAAAAAAGGCTGGCACAGTGGTTCTCATTGGTTACAGACATAACAACCTATTTGAAGCTATCCTGGAGGTAAACTCTTATAGTCCCTTAACTTGTTTACTTGAAAAAACATCATCTCTGGCAAACTGGAATTGGCACAAAAAGCTGTGTCACTTGATCCTTGGAAATATAAATGTATTGGTCAAGAAGGATCTTGTGAGAGGTTTCCCAAAAGTTCAATTTCATTCTGATGGACTCTGTAATTCTTGTCAAAAGGCAAAACAAAAGAAGACATCTTTCAAGAGAAAGACTAAAAACTCTATTGAAGAACCTTTTCAACTATTGCTTCTTGATCTGTTTGGCCCTGTAAACATAATGTCTATTGGAAAGAAGAAATATACTATGGTGATAGTAAATGGCTACACAAGATTTATATGGGTGTACTTCTTACACAAAAAGGATGAAACAACTGATATCATTTTTGATCATGTTGCCATGATTGAGAATGGATCACCACTCAAGGTAAAGATGCTAAGGAGTGACTGTGGAACAGAGTTTAAGAACTCTGCAATGGAGGAATTTTGTTCAATCAAAGGAATCACTCAGCAATTCTCAGCACCTGGTACACCTCAACAAAATGGTGTAGTTAAGAGAAAGAATATAACTCTTATTGAAGCTGCAAGAACAATGTTGGAAGCTACAAAACTTCCCACCTATTTCCGTGCAGAAGCTGTAAACACTGCTTGTATTACACATAATTGTACACTGATAAACAAGCATGGAAAAACTCCTTATAAAATGATGAAAGGAAGGAAACCAAATGTGAAATACTTTCACATATTTGGAAGCAATTGTTTTATTCTGAAAACACATTCTGAGTAGTTGAAAAAGTTTGAACTCAAAGCAGATGAATGTATTTTTGTTGGTTATTCAACAACCTCCAAAACTTCTTCAAAGGCATTCAGAGTGTTTAATCTGAGAACCAAGGTAGTCGTGGAATCTATACATGTCTCTTTTGATGAAACAAAGATAACGGGGTTTTATGATGAAGAAGCTCAGGAATCTCTGAGTTTTGAAAATGAAATGTTCAAAGGTCAACAGGACACAGACTCTAATGATCCAAACTTTGACTCTCCAAACTCTGATAAAAATGACATATAAATAGAAGATTTTGCACATGTTGAGGGGGAGCAACATCAATCTTCTACTGAAAATGCAGAACCAATATCAGTCATTGAAATATCAGAGTCTAACAAATCCTTGACAGAGAAAAACTCTAAAGGGTCAAACTCTGATCAATCAAACTTTGAGGTTAGCACAACTTCAGGGGGAACAACAACATTCACTGAGGAATCATACTATGATGGCACCGATCATGGGGGAGAGGATCTAGCTCAAGAAATCTTCCTCATCCAAGGAAATTGACCAAAGATCATTCACCTGACTTGATAATTGATGATCTAGACAGTGGAGTACAAACAAGGAAAGCTACTTAGAATCAATGTCTCTATCATAGTTTTCTTTCTCAAACAGAGCCAAAGAAATTTGAAGATGCTCTGAAGGATGCAGACTGGGTTACTGCAATGCAGGAAGAATTGAATGAGTTTGAAAGAAATGAGGTTTGGACTCTTGTTCCAAGACCAAAGAACAGATCCATTATTGGCACAAAATGGGTGTTCAGGAACAAGACAGATTCTGATGGAATCATAACAAGGAACAAAGCAAGACTAGTTTCTAAAGGCTATTTACTTGAGGAACCAAAGTTTGGTTTTGGTCTGAAACCTTTGTTCTTTTTTAATCTTAGGTTTCCAAACATTTTGGCCATGAATGCCATATATTTATTGACCATTCCTTCAAGCTCCTCAATGGTGTAGAACTCATCTTCATCAGGTTCACTCTTGACAGAGTCCTCATCTTCTTTGTCTTGATCTACAACTTCTTCAATCTTCAATCTTTGGCTTGCACCATTCTTTTCCATCTTTACAGGTTCTTTGGCAACCAAGACACTGGAGACATTAGCCATTT
This sequence comes from Oenanthe sinensis, assembly GCA_028671895.1. Taxonomy (NCBI): domain Eukaryota; kingdom Viridiplantae; phylum Streptophyta; class Magnoliopsida; order Apiales; family Apiaceae; genus Oenanthe; species Oenanthe sinensis. The sequence continues at coordinate 3,443,330 of CM053809.1, read as the reverse complement.
TACATCTATTGGCTAGAATAGATTTCTTTTGAAAGACTTCCAATTCATAAGTCTTTAAAATCTCATACAGAGTCTCAAATGGAAGTTTTGTCAAGTCCATTTCTTTCCTTGGCAGCAATTTTGTACTCTAAATGCCCTGGGAGAGTTAGTAAAAATTTCATGTTCTTCTCATTGGTTTCATAGTACTTTCCATGGAGTTGGAGGTCATTAATCAGTTTATTAAACCTTTAAAAGACCTCAATTATGCCTTCATTTTGTTTTGACATGAAAGCTTCATACTGTGAAACCAACAGTTGCCTTTGATTGTCTTTTACCACTTTTGTGCCTTCTCAAAGTATTTCAATGGTTTCCCAGATGTGTTTGGCTAAGGTGCAGTTTACAATATTGTTGTACATAACAATGTCTAATGACTCAATCAATATGAGCATTAAACTATTGTCAAGTGACACATTCTCTTTCTCTATATCACTGTACTGATAGGGATCTTTGGGTATCCATGTAGCTGGAATCACTTCTGAGCCATTTGTTGTTTTAGGAACTAGTGTTACTCGCATGAAGGGTCCATTCTTCAGTATCTCGGGATACATAGAGTTTGCAGCCCTTATGAACATCAGCATCTTTCTTTTCCAAAGGTTGTAGTTCTCTCTATCTAATGGAGGAATCTTGATACTGCTTAGTTTCTGTGAACACATCTTTATCTTTTTATTATTTGTATGTCAACAGTCTATGCTCTGATACCACTTATTAGATATGAGTTCTATGAAAATTATACAGAGGGGGGTGAATGTATATGTTGATCTCTTTTTGCTTTTGACTAAGTGAATGATTTTCTTGAATGTTCTTAATGGGTTTGTAGCTTAACTTGTAAGTGTGTAATTTCTAAGTAATAATGCGGAAATAAAAACTGTGGAACACACACACAACTAAACTTTCAATCTATTTTTTATTAGAAAGAAATTTGCTATAACCTGAAATTCAAACTTGATCCAGCTTTTTGTTCTTTAGAGAAAACAAGGTATGAATCTTAGTTTTTTTTCAACACACTAGTCTTGTATAGCTGTGCAATGACTAAATAGACAACATGTCTTATTTGCACATGCTTTCACAGACTATTTACTATAACTAGAAATAAAAAATTCTTCTTTACATTGTACACATTCTATTTCTAGCTAAGTCCTTTGATTTGACAGTCTGTTGCATTCTGCTTTCTTCCTTTTGTCTTTGTCTTGTTCTCTCTACAAGCTTCATTATTGATTTGTCATTATCAATCTCGGGTTTGACTAACCTTGATCATGACAATTCTTGAATTACTTGTCTCTAGCTTCTGCACAATTCCTTGAAATTATCTTCATTGATGTAGTTGAATACTCAGGTGTTGGCTATTTGATAAGTCATAATGTTTTACTTCTCGGTCGAATACATCTGAGACTTCTCGATCAGTTTCCTTTGATACTTCTCGATTAGTCTCTTGTCCGAGACTTCTCGATTAGTTTACTTTTACTCACTTCTCGATCAGACTCATTTCTTGACTTCTCGATCAGTCACTTATCTTGACTTCTCGATCGATCACATTTCTTCACTACTCAATCAACCACATCCATAGACTTCTTGTCTTACTTCTTGAACACTTCAATGCCTAACTTCTCGATATGATATTTTTGGACTTCTCGAAAGCTTGAATAGCTTATGTAATAACCCATATTTTTGACACTTGAAATTATTAAGAATTTTTGGATAAAATTTTTCATTTTATGAATAAACAATTTTATGAATTTTTTTCCCATAAGGTACTTGAAATGTGAGGCCGTATTATTAATATACGGGGTATTCCAAATATGCGTACCGGGGTTACGGTAGCATACGTAATAAATATAGGACTAATAATTATTTTTAGTCTAACAAAATAAATTTGGAATCCGGATGAAAGTCGTAACAGAATTTGAGAGACGGTGTAAGTGAATAGTATTTATCTGGTGAATTGTTTCGTAAATTCTCGAAACAGTTAAAGGGCTATTAATTTAATAATAATGATTCATAAGAGAATTAGAAAATGAGAATTTGATATTTTAAAACTTAAGTTGTCGGATGAATAAAGTACGTGAACTAGATATTAAAACGTTGTCGGGAAGTTACGCGATTACCGCACAAACCTTTTAAAACCCAAGCTTCCACCACACACTTCCAAAAATAAGAAAAGTTAGCTGAGCTCTTCCCCATTTCCATGGAGAAAAACCGAAGTGAAGAAAGGAGGAAGAAGATGGTGGAAACTACATGGATACTTGGTGGATTATTGCATATAATAGCTTAAAAGAAAGGTGTTTCCAAGCTCTACCTAACCAAGGTAACATTTCAAGCACTCACCATCTCTAGATTACTCTTTTTACAACTTGAAAGTGGTGATGAATAGTGATTCCGAAAATTTAAAATTTTATTTCTTTGATTCTTGGATTCCTATGACTTGTTAGATGATTGTTATGCGATGTATAGGTAATGGGTAGTGTATAACAAGCTTGGTTGGTCATAGAAATACAAGGGTTGCTCATTTGATTTTTTTAGTTACATTTTCATAATATTGACTGATTTCTTGGCTTGAGATTGTCGTATGTTAATTATTGATGTTGTTTGAGGAGTTTGGGATTGTTGTTGGTTGGATTGGAGTAGTATAAAAATGGAAAACGATGAGTAAACAAACGTTACCATGCCAAAATTTCGCTTCCCTTGTTTGCTGCTCACTGTCCAGAAAATCTGGGAACATTATTTGCCTGGTCTGGGCAGTTTGATGAAATGAATGGATAGTAGTTAGTCTCTAGATCGTTTGAACGCTAATTTTGCGTCATTCGGAGTAGCGAGCCAAAAGTTATGGTCGATTTAGTAACGGTAGCGCAGAAAATGAAAATCATATTTTCCTTAAACTTTGAAGCGGTGATCACCCTAGTTAGGGGATTCCATAAATCATGAAACTTTTATTTTAAATACTAGGAACACCTGAGATTACCTGAGAAGAAGAATTGGATTAAAAGGAGTAAAATCTGATTTATTAAAATTGGTAGAGTGCAAGTCATGTAACCATAAATCACAGAAATGGTAATTCTGGAGCCACTGTTTTGGAAGAATTGTTCGGATGATTTAACACTATTTATGGGCTGAGGATTTGCTGGGTCTATGTTCTAATCTGAGTCTAGTTTGCGTAGCCTCAAACGGTGAGTTGGTTGAATTAACAAGTTAGGAGATATAGCTATTTTAGTAAAGGTTGTTCATAACCTACGAATTTCTTAAACATTGAATTTTGGAGAATTGTTTCACCTAGCTAACAACCTTAGCTCGAATTGAAATTTTTATGTCATGTTGTTGGTGGTACAAAGATTCATGTCAAATGGATTAATTTCCAATTTATTAAAAATGTTAGAAAACAGGGTATAGGAGTGAAATGAACATGAGGAAAGGTTAAACAACCGTTTTGGGAGTCGACTTTGAGCAAGTTAGAGGACTTTTCTCGAGTCGGTCAAGTGACGAAAATTGTTGAGGAATAACATGAATATATGTTGGTGTAGAGAAATTGATTAAAAATCATTGACAAGATAGCTTTACGAATAGCTAAAGTAGGCCTGAGGAGGTGAAATATCGGGTAAAATAAGAGTTAATAAAACTAGCAAGTGCAAATTGTAATGACCATAATTGGGCTCGATATAGGTTTCTGGATTAGTATCGAGGTCCTAGCTTATCAAAATCATGAGGTTTAATAATCGTGAAGCAAATGTTAGTACTTAATAAAAACTGGTTATGATTAGTAGAGTTAATTAGTTAACTCAAGTAGAAAGACTAATCAAAGTTCTTATATCTATTGATAGAGCTTCTGGATTACAAGTGGGATCATGGATATGCATCATGGACACCAGGCAAGATTCCTAACTCTATTTTCAAATTCTATTACGGAATATTTTGATTCATGTATATGCAAGTATCTTAAGTCCTTGAAATCTTTGACTATATAATAAGTTCTTCGATTATAAAGTTTTGTGGTGTTTTGAACTACTCAGCTCATTGTTGTTGTTGAAAATGAACATTGCCCTTTCACCTTGAACTGTTTTGTTCCTTTATAACTTGATTTTTCTGCTACTCTGAACTTCTTGAAAAGTTAGAGTGTGCATGTAACCAGATTGGATATCTGCTTTGTGCGTCGAGATACCTTTCAGGGTACTCGATGGTTAACCGAGGAGAGCGGGTATTTTCTCGACGGTAGTCGATAACTATCAAAATTATTTTGATTCAAAATGTATTGAGGATTATTTGATGATCACTGAGGATCATCCACTTAATTATTTTAAATAATTATTTTAATTATTTAAATAATATTTAAATATTAATTATATATTATTTAAAAAGGGTTGATTAGCGTTTCAACATTAATGAATTATTTTAAATTTATTTTGAAGGTTATTTAAATACTATTCAATATTAATTAAATATTATTTAAATATTACGAAGCATTCAAAACTAGATCATTTAATTATATTTATATTCTATTAATTGTTTTAAATAATATAAAATATTATCTTAATATTATTTAAAAATTAGGAATTTCAAAAGACAATTATTGTCAATTGATTTTATCCGAAACAATATTTAAAAATTGTTTTACTCTGATTATTTTTAATCATCCCGAGCTACTGAGATTCGGGGGTTAATAGAGTACTCGAATCACTACTAAAATATTTTGATGATCTCTAAAAATATTTTGAAGCTTTCGAGAAACTCTTTAAATATTATTTTTAATTAAATATAGATTATTTAATTAACAATAAAATATTCTGCAAATATTTTTGGGCTAACAACCCCACACTAGGGAAGGAATGAATAATCCTGACATTCTTCTCATATATACTTGGGTCTTTCGGAACTTATATCTGGTTCTAATTCAATACTCTTCATTAAGGTTATTATATTTTAATATAGCGACTCCCCGATCGTGTTCTTGAGTCTTCTTGATTCAATACTCTTCATTGATTAGTTGACTGAGAGTCAACCCACATATATACGAGATTATTTCCACATAATTCCGGAAGTGAATCCATTATCTGATGTTAAAATCTTACAAAAGATTGTTGTTATTCTGGAAACTAATCAAATATCTGGTGTTGAGATCTTAAAAGAGAATTGAGGCATTCCAGAACTTGAATTCAATTTCCTTCCAAACAAATTATCATCCTTCCAAACAAAGCGCTATGCTTAGGGAACTTAAATTAATTTCCGTTACAGATATGGATAGGATTCTTCAAGGGACTGGAGAAAATTTTGGGCCTTTGATGTCGCCCGGTTAGCGTAAGAGGTCGATTGACACCGACCTAGCGGAAAATTATTTTTTTGGGCCTTTGATGTCGCCCGGTTAGCGTAAGAGGTCGATTGACACCAACCCAGCGGAAAATTATTTTTTGGGCCTTTGATGTCGCCCGGTTAGCATAAGAGGTCCATTGACACCGGCCTAGCGGATAAATAATTTAAGGCCCATGTGTTGCCTTCGGTGATGATCGGTTAGGATCATCCATCTACTAGTAGAAAATTTCATGGTACTTTACGACTGATCATCATGTACTGTGGTTGTGCTCCAGTATAGTCTCATTTCTTCCGATTGGAATTTGACATTAACACTGTAATAAAGGCTTGGGTGTTAAGTTACCGATAGTGTTAATGGGAACTGTCGAACTTTCACTGGTCCTACACTATAACGAAAGCCAAGGTGCTAAATTACCGGTAGTGTTAATGAGAACTGTTAAACTTTTATTGATTCTATTCGCAGTATCTTGAACTGCTTAGTGATTTTTAAATGAATAAAACACTGTAGCTGATGCCATCGTGCTAGGTTACCGATAGTGTCTTTCCAAAATTTTGAACTTAAATTGTTGTACCGCAATAACTCGAACTGCATACTTATTTTGAGTACCCTCTTGCATCGTAAACTCTGATTCATTTATTGTCGAAATATGTCTTGCTAAACTCTCTGCAGAAATATATTGCAAATTATCTACTGATATTGTTGGACATCGGGTTGGTATAAATATTGGTTACCACCCTTTTCTTGGTGTAAATTACAAAATATTCTAATATATATCTTGATGAGCATTCTTTGGCTCATACTTGCTTTTTGTAAACTTTAAATCTTGCAGTAAAACTTGTCCATGGGATGCAAAGGAAAGGAGAGGCTCGAGCTTGAGTTAGTAAGGTTCAAGGCTTTTACAGGTGGTGTAAGCTAGATAGGATTTCAGTTTAGAATCCTAATACTTATTGTAAAATAGGCAATGTAACAATAAATGTTGAAATAATGTTTACTTCTAATGTAACTTCAGGTATATGTTATGTTATTAGTATAAGATCCTGAGTTTACAGTTGGATTATAATAACTGTTATTATTTTAAGTTCATTTTCTGAGACTATGGCTCGAGTTGTGTATTTGGATTGGGGTCACCAGGATATGTTGCGATATAATTGTTAAGCAAGCGAGTAATTTATTGGTGCAATTGGACCGTGATGACCGGGATCCCTGACCCCCGATCTAGGGGTGTCACATAGATGATATCAGAGCTCTGAGTCATAGTACTTAGATACGCGATAGTTAAGAGTTATATATATATATATATATATATATATATAATATGAGGACGAAAGAGCTCATATAGAGTTCATTATTGGACTATTGGATGTAGTGCCAATGAATAAGATAGAACTGTGACAATTACCTTAGGTTAGTAATGTCAAGATCATGGAGAACCTTTTTGGTCATAATTTTGTGCTGAATTCGAGGAATTGTTCCCAAATAGGAAACGACCCGGTATTTGCAAGACTAACGAAAAGTATGATGGATCTAAGGATATTATTGATGTTTGTTTGAGTATAAGGAATACGAGGATTTTATTGAGGATTCTCTGAAAATAAAAAGTAAAGCATCAATTTAGATGATGTATGGTATGCATACAATGTATAGTCACAACAAAGAGTTAAGTTACACACTTGATTTAGTTTTTGAGTATATTAAGGATTTTGGATTAAAGTAAGCCCTTGGGGTAGCGATGACCGCCACATTACAAATATGATGGCTAGGCTAACCAGTATAGATGAGTTATTGAATAAGTACTTGTACGAAGCTCCTTCTTTCAAAAAGTGGAATTTTGTACCAGAGACCAGTCCGAGTAGTCATTGATGATAAAATGGTTTGAATTGAGATTGATGATCCGAGGAAGTGACCGTCAATAATGTTGTTGACTGACTTTGAGGATGCTCGAGAGTACACATATATATATAGTGACTCTAGTTATCGCCCTTTTGATATACATTATATTTTGGATGAATGACTAGACATTGATGTTTGAGGTCCCTAGAGGACAAAGATTGTTTGTGAATGTTTGGGATTGTAATTGAGGTGTTTTTACACCGGGCATAGTCCAACTTACGAATAGGTCATGCCCAATTTTCTGTAGAAAATACATTCACTTAAGTTAATAAATTTTAGAATTAAGAAGACTTGTAAATGAAATGTTTCAAGGTAAAATAGAGAAGCATGGCTTAAAGGATATGACCATCTATATATGAGTCAATATTGAGGATTTAGAGGGTTTAATGCTATAATAAAATGTATATACATGATGACATAAGAGATATGAAAGTCTATAATGAGATAATATCGAGGCATAGTTGTAATGAGAAATTATGAGTTTCCCAATGGGGATTTGTTTGGTTGAGTTTGATGTTGGGTTTTAATAACCAAATGCGTAGTCGGATTATGTCTGATTGAGTTATGAGACCGAGATAATATATGTTTTTGTTCCGCTAGAACGTTATCAAGTCAGAATACGGTGAATTTTAAAGGAGTTTGTCATACGTACAATAGTATTTATCTTGAGAAACTAAATGATGGATTTGGCATGTTTGGTGCTCAGTGTTATATTTCAACCCACAGAAAGTTATAATAGGACTAACTGTAGTGACTATAGGATGACCAAATCGTATAATATACCTTATTTCCCGACCATACCATATATGAGGTTATTTTATGCTGATCAAAATTTCTGAAGAGAAATTGGTGGAGACTTAATAAGGTCGTTGATTCAACGAGAATTCTTATGAGCTTTATCGAACAAAGATTTCTTTAGCAATAACTATTTCTTGTATTATGCAACTGTTCCTAAGTATCTGAAATTCAGATGTAATTTAAGTCTTAGACCTGAAACAAGAGTGTATTAGATTATGAATAGAAGTTTGCAGTTATTTGCAAGGTTGTCACCTCGAATGTTGAGGATTCAATTAGATCCATAGTGTTGGAAGTAACTATTATATAGATTCAAGAAGTGGTTATAGAAGGAAGTGGAAATGAAATGGTTGATAAAGAGACATGGAAAAAAAAGAAAAGGGAAATGGAGGAACAACATATAAAGAAATACCATGAACTTTTAATAAGGAACCGGAGTTCTACTTCGGAAAGAGTAGTGGATTAAGAAATATGAGTGTGTTGGCGTACAGTTAATTAGGGTTCTACTTCATAGTAACTATCAAAATTATTTTGATTCAAAATGTATTGAGGATTATTTGATGATCACTGAGGATCATCCATTTAATTATTTTAAATAATTATTTAAATAATATTTAAATATTAATTATATATTATTTAAAAAGGGTTGATTAGCGTTTCAACATTAAAGAATTATTTTAAATTCATTTTGAAGGTTATTTAAATACTATTTAATATTAATTAAATATTATTTAAATATTACGAAGCATTCAAAACTAGACTATTTAATTATATTTATATTCTATTAATTGTTTTAAATAATATAAAATATTATCTTAATATTATTTAAATATTGGGAATTTCAAAAGACAAGTATTGTCAACTGATTTTATCCGAAACAATATTTAAAAATTATTTTACTCTGATTATTTTTAATCATCCCGAGCTACTGAGATTCGGGGGTTAATAGAGTACTCGAATCACTACTAAAATATTTTGATGATCTCTAAAAATATTTTGGAGCTTTCGAGAAACTCTTTAAATATTATTTTTAATTAAATATAGATTATTTAATTAACAATAAAATATTCTGCAAATATTTTTGGGCTAACAACCCCACACTAGGGAAGGAATGAATAATCCTGACATTCTTCTCATATATACTTGGGTCTTTCGGAACTTATATCTGGTTCTAATTCAATACTCTTCATTAAGGTTATTATATTTTAATATAGCGACTCCCCGATCGTGTTCTTGAGTCTTCTTGATTCAATACTCTTCATTGATTAGTTGACTGAGAGTCAACCCACATATATACGAGATTATTTCCACATAATTCCGGAAGTGAATCCATTATCTGATGTTAAAATCTTACAAAAGATTGTTGTTATTCTGGAAACTAATCAAATATCTGGTGTTGAGATCTTAAAAGAGAATTGAGGCATTCCAGAACTTGAATTCAATTTCCTTCCAAACAAATTATCATCCTTCCAAACAAAGCGCTATGCTTAGGGAACTTAAATTAATTTCCGTTACAGATATGGATAGGATTCTTCAAGGGACTGGAGAAAATTTTGGGCCTTTGATGTCGCCCGGTTAGCGTAAGAGGTCGATTGACACCGACCCAGCGGAAAATTATTTTTTTGGGCCTTTGATGTCGCCCGGTTAACGTAAGAGGTCGATTGACACCAACCCAGCGGAAAATTATTTTTTGGGCCTTTGATGTCGCCCGGTTAGCATAAGAGGTCGATTGACACCGGCCTAGCGGATAAATATTTTAAGGCCCATGTGTTGCCTTGGGTGATGACCGGTTAGGATCATCCATCTACTAGTAGAAAATTTCATGGTACTTTACGACTGATCATCATGTACTGTGGTTGTGCTCCAGTATAGTCTCATTTCTTCCGATTGGAATTTGACATTAACACTGTAATAAAGGCCTGGGTGTTAAGTTACCGATAGTGTTAATGGGAACTGTCGAACTTTCACTGGTCCTACACTATAACGAAAGCCAAGGTGCTAAATTACCGGTAGTGTTAATGAGAACTGTTAAACTTTTATTGATTCTATTCGCAGTATCTTGAACTGCTTTCTTAGTGATTTTTAAATGAATAAAACACTGTAGCTGATGCCATCGTGCTAGGTTACCGATAGTGTCTTTCCAAAATTTTGAACTTAAATTGCTGTACCGCAATAACTCGAACTGCATACATATTTTGAGTACCATCTTGCATCGTAAATTCTGATTCATTTATTGTCGAAATATGTCTTGCTAAACTCTCTGTAGAAATATAGTGCAAATTATCTACTGATATTGTTGGACATCGGGTTGGTATAAATATTGGTTACCACCCTTTTCTTGGTGCAAATTACAAAATATTCTAATATATATCTTGCTGAGCATTCTTTGGCTCATTCTTGCTTTTTGTAAACTTTAAATCTTGCAGTAAAACTTGTCCATGGGATGCAAAGGAAAGGAGAGGCTCGAGCTTGAGTTAGTCAGGTTCAAGACTTTTACAGGCGGTGTAAGCTAGATAGGATTTCAGTTTAGAATCCTAATACTTATTGTAAAATAGGCAATGTAACAATAAATGTTGAAATAATGTTTACTTCTAATGTAACTTCAGGTAGAGGTTATGTTATTAGTATAAGATCTTGAGTTTACAGTTGGATTATAATAACTGTTATTATTTTAAGTTCATTTTCTGAGACTATGGCTCGAGTTGTGTATTTGAATTGGGGTCACCAGGATATGTTGCGATATAATTATTAAGTAGACAAGTAATTTATTGTTGCAATTGGACTGTGATGACCCGGATCCCTGACCCTGGATCTGGAGGTGTCACAGCTTACTTCTCGAATGAACATTTTGACTTCTCTATCCAAGATTCTGAAACTTATCGACTTGTTCATTCCAGACTTCTCGAATTGATTGACTTCTCGAATCAATATATTGCCTTAGAAGAATTTCCAACTTGAATTCTTTATTTGATAAGACCTTGTTCATTCTGATGCATGATCCATTTTGACTTGAATCTTCCATCAAATTATTATTGGTGTGGCCATTATTTATAATTTGAATTATAGCAGAGAATACTTCTAACTGAAAATATACAAAAAAAAACTCTAAGTCACAATTCTATTACAAGAAGTACTAAGATGTTACGATTACATTATAAGTAATGATATTTAAAAAAGGTGGGCTTGTCTAGATTCAACCGTTTCCTCATTTGCTAATCTCCCCTCATTATCTTCATCCAGCGTAACATTGTTCATCGCTTGAATCATACTGCTTATTGATGCCATACTAACAGTCTAACATAGAAGCCAAAAGACTATGGATTGAAAAGCAAAAACAAACGATAAGAAACTGATTTATGAACTTGAACGAGAAAACTATCTCACCATTGCAAGACTTTTTAACCGTTTTCTTCTTATCCGTGCAGACTTAAATCATTCACGCACTATTTAAATATCTAATAATGGATAAGTTGAGGCAATTATATGGGGAATGGAAAAAAAATATAAATATTTTTGTATATAATTGATTTTAATTTTAGAAAAAATACACAATAATTACTTAATTTTCATAAAATTCTTTATGCTAAATATATGAACACATATATTCATATTTTTATAATTATATTTAATGTTTAAAATTTTATTACAAATATGTTAAAAGTTAACAACCAGAACATTCATGGGATTTTTTGAAAAATATCAATTTTAAAAAAAAATGCAGAAAATATGTTTTTTTATTTAATATTTTACAAAAATATGTTTTTTAATTTTTTTTACAAAAATACGGTTTTGCAACCAATTCAACTAAAATCAACCTCAAATGCAACTACGAGCAACTTTAATTTTTTTGAAAAAAAGTTACATTTGGTTGTATTAAAAAAGTTACATTTAATTATTTTTAGTTATAGATTGTATTTTTGAAAAAAAACTAAAATATAACAAAATCGTAAAAAAATAAAAAAAAAATTTTGATAAATACCCAACATTCATTGAATTTTTACTTATAAAATTTATATTATAAAAAGTTAAAGAAGAAAAGGGTTTATAAGGATGACCTCAAAAACTCACTTGAGGTTAAGTTATTTTTTAGTATAATTGAAGAGGGGCAATTTTAAAAATATTAAATTTTTATTTGAATCTAATAATTGTACCGTTAGATTATATCAAGAAAAAAATTATAATTTCGGGCAATTATCTGAGGTCGGTCGTGCTCATCACCATCAAATTCAAAATTAAATATTTTATCAAATTTGTATTTATCAAGGAAACAAATCTGCCAAGAAGCATCATAAAAAGTGAAACTTGGCAAGGATTCGGGTACCAATTTATCTACATCCATGAACATTAAAAATTAAAAGTAGGTCGGTTAATTTTACAGGATAATAGAAAAAGATTGATAGATAGTGGTCCATCAGCTTATCTCAATCCTCAAGTAAATATTACTGTAGATACGTTGTATACTGTTGCCTCCGTTTTGCCCAATTGTTAACGTTTCGGAGAGAATGTCCCTAACGTATTTTAAGGTGCATATAAAGTATAATTTTATAATTCATTTTTTTAAAAAAATTTCTGAATAAAAATTTAATGTCAGAAAAAATAAATTATGAAACTATATTTCATATGTACTTTAAAATGTGTGTCAAACATTTTTTCCAAAATATTAATAATTGAATGAGATCGAGGGAGTACCAGTTTTGTATGATTTAAAGACAGCCACAAGATTTTAGAATGATTAGTCATTTACCATTCCCTCTTGCAAAGAAGTTTCTGTCAAATGTGCACGCGTCAACCTGTTACCAGTTGTTCAACGAGTGGCAGGTATTAAATTACAACCTACAAAAGTAGTACCAGAAAGAGTTGCTTTTTCGATCACTTTATTGCTGACTTGGCTTGTAATCTAATTATCATCTTTTTCTGGCTCTCGCACGTCACACCCTCACGAATCAGGGTTAAAAATAATTATATTTGTTTGAAATTTTATTAATAATTTATAATAAATTAAATTAAAATTTATTTTTTTACATTTTTCAAAAATTTAAAAATACATTTTAAAGTTGATTAGCTATATTTTTATTATATATATATATTATCCATTCATTTCCAAATTGTTTTTTTTATCAATTTTAACCTAAAAATCATTATTTCTATCAATATTTCCACACGTCAACCTTACAATATTAGTAAATAGTGACTCTTGTACAAGATAGAAATTAATGTTCGATAAATGAATAAATTTTTTCGGTCCCAATTTAGGCAAATGGACTTAATGAATAATCTCGCTAAATGCATAAATGAATAAATAAAAATATAATATTTATAGGCCATATGTAAATATAAATGAATAATTATTATATTTTAAAATATATATTTATATATTTATATAATATATAAATATATTTCATCCAATAATAATTTTCAAACATATTAATAAGTCATATATTTTCGAAAAATGCATTTACAATTGATTGTTCTTTTCTCCAGTAAAATGCATCTTATCGTTAATTTTGTGTAATATATGGTACTGTGCACTTTATCTATTCAATGCATGCATGCATGTACACTACAATTTATCTAGAATTTTTAAAAAATGAATGTAAATAAAATTTATATAAAAATTATAATCACGGTGAATTTTATGTACAATTGAACATAATATATATATAAAATAATATAATTAAAAAAGTCTAAAAATATTATCTAAATGAATTAATATTCATTTATTGATAAATAAATATTATATTCATTTATCGATAAATAAATAATCTTTTTAAATGAATATATATTTTTGGTCCCAAGTGTATTCATTTATCGAGGTTCTACGATACTTAGCTCTTTAAAAAATTAATAAATCGTGTATTTTATATAATATAAATACTTCAAACTATTTTTTTTATTTAAGCAAATGTCAAATTGAATTTCATAATTACTTCATCTGTTTCAAAATATACGTCTCTTTAACTTTTTACACATAATTTAAGTTGTATAAAAAAGATAGTTGTTACGGATTAAAAACGAGGTGTCTTTAATGCGTAATTAGTGCTAGGGTTTGGGGGAGCTTCAAGCTTTAATGGCTGCACTAACGTTTCGTGACTAAACACAGGTCCTCGTTAACTGCCTACGTATCTCAGTTCGTATGAGAATCAAGCCAACAACGTAGTTCTAATGTTGAGGGATTAGGCCCTTTAAATAGGCACATGAAGGCCTTGGAATCAAATTAGGGTTAGGAGACTTGGGGGCCAAGTCTCCTAGCAGCAGGGGTATCCAAAACCTTATAGGAATGAGAGTCCTTGTTGGACTCTTCCCACGTTTGGGTTTCTAGATCCTTCTAGGGTGAAGGCCTTCAACAGACTTCTTGGGCCTTTACTGAGCCTTTATTTATTAATTACGAAATTAATTAATAACAAAGGCTTAATGGGCCTATAGCTTCAACAGAGCTTGTGGGCTAGACTTACAAGTTCAGTTGATCCGAGGATTTATTTTCCTAGTTCGTTTTGAGGGCCAAAGCCTTTGGACCATAACAGGTCTAATTAATGAAATAATAAATGCTATATTTATTATATTTTACTCAGGGTTATTTTTGCCCATATCATTTGCCCCCCAACTTTTGGGAAAACTTCGTGAGTTTTCGTAAAAGTTTCACAAAGGGCTTTAAGTGCCTTACCGGGCTTTTGACTTATTTTAATCAATCCTTATTTTCTGGGCTCAGGCCTTGTATTCTTTTAAAGAATCAACATCTTATAAATTGGTCCCCCAAGGATATCATTTTTAACAAACTTATAGAAAAATGAGAATTTTTAATATCCAAACTATCTCGACCTCAAATGAGGTCGATTTCGACCTCAATTCCCCCTCCAAGTCGATGGGATTTGAGGTCGATTTGGGCTTCTGTCATTTTGACCCCTTCGACCTGGATTGAGGTCGAAAATGACCTCGAATTCCATTCCAAGTCGATTCTTGGAATCGAGCTCGAAATCGACTTGGATCGAAGTCGAAAAACATAAATTGTGCCTTCTGGTCGATAGGAGGTATTGAAGTCGAATTCGATTTCGATTGAAGTCGAATATACCAGTAAAATTATATTGAGGTCGATCATGTGATTTGAGGTTGAATTCGACCTCGATTGAGGTCGAATTAGACTTGAAAATTCCTTGAGGTCGAAACACGAGCATGAGGTCGATTTCGACCTCGATTGAGGTCGAATTAGGCTCCAAAATTCCTCGAGGTCGAAACAAATAAGGGTGTCTCTTTCGATCTCGATTGAGATCGAATAAGCCTTCATGGCTACTTGGTCAAAAATGAGACTCGGTTCGATTTCGACCTCGATTGAGGTCGAATTAGACTTCAAAAACCCTTGAGGTCGAAAACACTTTTGGGCCTCAAGGCCTTCTATCCTTCGACTAGGAATGAAGTCGAATTAGACCTCAAAACCCTTTGAGGCCGAAACTCTTTTGGGCCTCAAGGCCTTCTATCCTTCGACTAGGAATGAAGTCGAATTAGACCTCAAAACCCTTTGAGGTCGAAACTGTTTTGGGCCTCAAGGCCTCCTATCCTTCGACTGGGAATGAAGTCGAATTAGACCTCAAAACCCTTTGAGATCGAAACTCTTTTGGCCTCAAGGCCTTCTATCCTTCGACTAGGAATGAAGTCGAATTAGACCTCAAAACCCTTTGAGGTCGAAACTGTTTTGGGCCTCAAGGCCTCCTATCCTTCGACTGGGAATGAAGTCGAATTAGACCTCAAAACCCTTTGAGGTCGAAACTGTTTTGGGCCTCAAGGCCTCCTATCCTTCGACTGGGAATGAAGTCGAATTAGACCTCAAAACCCTTTGAGGTCGAAACTGTTTTGGGCCTCCTGGCTGTGCAAACTTGATTAAGTGGAACCTTATAGGCTCTTGGGTTATGGACCTCCAATGGTCTTAAATCATGGGCCTTTAGTATCTTAGGTCTTACGGGCCTTTTTCCTTTAGTGATTGGGCCTTGGGGCTTATTGACCATGGGCTTTTATTGGCCCAATTTCTAGATTCTTCTTCCTGGTTCATGGATTACAGAGTATTGGGCCTTAAAGCATGGGCCTTATGAGCCCACTCACCGGTCATACCGGTTGACTTACCCTTCAACGGTCGTGTGACCTAGAAACACCTGTTAAAAGGTGAATTCAAACGGTCATGTGACCGGCTGGAGGGTTATATATGAGTGAGGTGAGGGGATTCACTATTCACACTTCTCATTTCTCACTTCTCACTTCTCAAATCTCTTACATACTTGAGCTCTCAAGCTTCTCAGTAGTTCCAGCTTCTAATACTTTCGAGGATACACAGTAGCTCGAAAATGGCTGACAAGAAGAATTCAAGACTGGCAGCTATGAACGTGGGGTCTGCTAAGCGAGGTAAACCTCTTCGACGAATTCCCATTTTCTCTCCTTACATGTCTTTAATCGATATGATAAACCAACGGGGGGACGAGTATCCTAGCTTGTCCCATTTAGATTCTTATAGTCGTAGTAATAAGTTTCTTGAGTCTGATTTGGTAGAAAAGTATAATCGTCTTTTCAATTTTCCTCCTCGCTTCACCATCTCTTTGGCAGAGCCTGGCGACAGGACCTGCCATTGGCACCCTTCCAAATTATTTGTGTACATAGATGCCCTGCTAGCGGGGCTTAGATTTCCTTTGCATGATTTTATTCCCACACTTTTAGCTGATGTTCAAATTCACCCCTCTCAAATAGTTCCCAATGAATGGAGGCTCATTCATTGTTTTATGGTCCTTTGTTTAGAAAAGAAAATAAAAATGACTGTCCCCCTCTTTCGTAAAATTTTTCAATTCAAAAATTCCTCTAGCCTTTCTCTTGGCTGGGTTCACATAGCCCATAGGCCAAATAAACCTCACATTTTCGATAATTCTTCAATTCCCGACAATAATCTTCACTGGAAGGAAAACTTCGTTCAAATTTCATGGGAGGGGGGAGACTGGGGTACTCTCTTTAGGCCCACTTTTGGAAAAGTCGCAGATGGGAGCGCCGATTCAATCCTGCTCTCTTTGGAGGAGCAGAATGCTTATGCTGCGCTTACTCAAGCGGAGACCAAGGAAGTCTCTTGGGCTCTTCTTGATGAGCGTAGGCTAAAGGCAGTGGGCCTATCGAGGGCCTCAAATAAAGGTATGCCGCTTTTACCTAGATTTGTCTCTTTACTCTGCACATTGGATTGTTTTACTGTCATGCTTATATTCTGTTCGTTTTTTTCAGCTGCTGCGCAAATCAACGAGTGGACCATTCCACCCGTGGAAGAAACTGGCCGTATGAAGCGGCTAAAGTTGATGAGCGACCCCAGACAGGGGAAAGAGCCTCCGGCTTTTTTGCAGCCTCATTCTGAGCCAACTGGGGCTGGGGGCAGCGAAACCGTTAGAGCACCAAAATCCCTGGCTTATAAACCAGGCTGGGGATTTAGGAAGTCGGATACCGTGATCGGCTGCACGGATCATGCTAGGGATTGGTCCCTCCATTCTTTAACTCCTTGTGATTACAAGGATATCGTCTTGGGTCGGGACGAGGAGAGCACCAAAGCTTTGGGTGCACAAGCACTGGCGTCGGTAAATTTCTTAACTTATCCAATTTGCATTTCACTTGCACACACTACTCCTGGTCTTTGATGTGTTTTAACGTGGTTTGTTGGTTTTTTAGGCCAACGCCTATTTTCAGGCTTCCCTCCACCAGACGGAGTCGTGGAAGATTCAAGCGGGGAAGCATAAAAAAGAGTTTACTAAAGCTAATGCCAAGATTATGCAACTGGAGGAGAAGTTGGCGGAGAAGGAGGACATGCTAAAGCGGGCTCAGGCTGAGATAATAGAACTCCGGGCCGATCAAAATGCAACCATTGACAAGTATTTGGGCTCGGAGGAGTACCAAGACTTTATTCAGCAGCATGATGATCTTCTTTTTCCGGCCAACTACACAATTGGTTGGAATGAGGCTTTGAAGGCAGTGTTGGCAAAGCATCCGGGGTTGTTTGACCCTAAAGTGGACTTTCAGAGTCCCCAGTCGGCTGAAGCTCTAAAGCAGTTGATTGCGGCTCAGGAAGAAGCCGAGGGGGACAGCAGTCCTGATGTTAGACAACAAAGGGCTAGCGAGCCTAGCCCCACTCCATCTCCCCCGCAGTCAGTTCCCAAGACAACTCCTCCAGCCCCGACAGAAGACAGTTCCTCTGGAGAAGAAGAATCTGATGAAGGCGAAGAGGGTTCGTCTTCAAGCGGCGAGGATTCTTCGGGAGAAGAGGAGGAGGGAGAAGAGGAGGAGGAAGAGGAAGAAACATAGATAGGATTTCTTTTGCATGTATTTATGTTGCCCCCAGGGGTTTTGTAAAAACATTCAACCTTTGGGTTTTTATTTATGTATTTTACTTTCCTGCCTTTTTACTTCTTGCCTTAGTTTTGCTTTGTTTTTCGTGCTTATCTTGAACATAAACAACAACTACTTTTGAGGCTTGTAAAAAGACTAAGTAAAAATGACGAACGTCATATAAGGAAAACAGAAAGCATTTCTCGAAACTTATAATTTAGCATAAAAAGAAACAACTTATGCCTTTGAGGCTTGAACAAGTCATTAATTAAATATCCTCAATAAAAACTAACAAGTTAAACATAATAAACTCTCAAGTTGGCAGCATTCCAGCTTCTAGGGACTTCAATCCCTTCAAGGGTCTGGAGTTTGTATGCTCCTTGCCCGGTGACTTCCTTTACTTGGTACGGTCCTTCTCAGTTTGGGGCTAACTTGCCCTTGGGACCAACTCCAGATGCCTCGATCTTTCGTAAGACTAAGTCTCCTTCGCGGAAGAACCTTTCTTTGACTCTCAGGTTGTAGTAGAATGAAGCTTTCTTCTGGCTTTCTACTATTCTGGCATTAGCTTCGTCGCGCAGCTCATCTATTAGGTCTAGAGCCAGTTTCATGCCTTCTTCATTGGTGTCAACTTGAAATTCTTGAATCCTGGGTGATGTCTGAGCAACTTCAACGGGCACCACTGCCTCGGCTCCATAGGCTAGTTGAAATGGAGTAGCTCCTGTTGACGTTCTACAAGTAGTTCTATAAGCCCATAAGATTGGGAGTACCTCATCAACCCAAGTCCCTTGGGAGCGTTCAATCCTTTTCTTGAGTCCATCCAGGATAATTCTGTTAGCAACTTCAGCTTGCCCATTTGACTGCGGATGAGCTACTGAAGTGAAGCGTAGCTCAATGCTATAATTCCCACAGTATTCCATAAAGTCCTTATTGTTGAACTGAGTTCCGTTGTCCGTCACTAGGATTCGGGGAAGCCCGTATCTGCAAATAACATTCTCCCAGAAAAACTGAGTTACGTTCTTTGTGTCGATCTTGGCCAAGGGCTTGGCTTCTATCCACTTAGTGAAGTAGTCAATGGCAACAATGAGAAACTTTCTTTGTGCGCTGGCCATAGGGAACGGGCCTAATATATCCATTCCCCACATAGCAAAGGGAATTGGAGAACTTATTGATGTCAACATCTCAGGGGGCTGCCTGACGAGGGGTGCAAACCTTTGGCAGCGATCGCATTTTTTAACATATGCTTTTGCATCTTTGAGCATATCAGGCCAATAGAATCCCAGCCTCATGACTTTATGAGCCAAAGCTCTGCTTCCAAGGTGTTGGCCACATACACCTTCATGGACTTCTTTTACGGCAGCTTCAGCCTCTTGGGGTCTCAGACACTTTAAGTAGGGCATCACATATGATCTTTTGTAGAGTATTCCTTCTATGAGGGCATACCTCAAAGCCCTTACCGATAGCTTGTGAGCTTCCACCGGGTCGGTCGGTGTCTTTCCTGTTTCCAAGTAGAGTTTGATGGGATCCATCCAGCATGCTCCCAGCCCAATCGGGGCTACTAACTTTGCATCAATGCTTGGGGTTTTCAAGACTTGGAAATAGACGCTGCCAGAGTAACTTTCGATCTCTGATGACGCAAATTTAGACAAGGCATCAGCCTTCACATTCTCCTCTCTGGGGATGTATTCAAAGTGACATTCTTCAAATTGCGTGGCTTGAGCTTTAACAATTCTCAAATATCTTGCCATAGTTTCATCACGGGCTTCGAATTCTCCATTTACTTGGGAGATCACCAGCCTTGAATCGCCGCATACTTTCATATTTTTTACCCTCAGGGTTCTGGCCAGGCCAAGCCCAGGTATCAAAGCTTCATATTCTGCCTCGTTGTTTGTAGTTGGAAAATCCAACTTGATTGCATACTCAACAATGAAGCCATCCGGGCTTTGCAAAACTAGGCCAGCTCCACTAGTTTTTGTTTTTGAGGCTCCGTCAAAAAAGAGCAACCAGTATTCTTTGAGTTCTTCACCTTTTTCTTTCTTTTCTTCAACTTCTTCAACTTCTTTATCCTCTTCTTGCCCCTCGACTTCTTGGTTTGGAATGGTGCATTCAACCACGAAGTCAGCCAGAGCCTGAGCTTTAATGGCCGTCCTTGGCTTGTATCTGATTTTGAACTCTCCTAGTTCTACAGCCCATTTGATTAGCCTTCCACTGGCATTGGGGCTATGCAGTATGTTTCTCAGGGGTTGGTCTGTCAAGACTTCAATAACATGTGCTTGGAAGTATGGACGCAGCTTCCTTGAAGCCATTATCAACGCCAAGGCAAACTTTTCTACCTTTGAGTAGTTCAGCTCTGCACCATGTAGAATTTTGCTGACATAATAGATAGGCTTCTGAACTTTAGCTTCCTCTTTCACAAGAACTGCACTCAAGGCTGAGTTTGAGATAGCAAGATACAGAAATAGCACCTCCTCAGGTTTTGGTTTGGCAAGTAAGGGTGGCTCAGCCATATATTTTTTTAGTTCTTCAAAAGCCGCTTGACTTTCGTCATTCCACTCAAAGTTCTTGACCTTCTTGAGGGCCTTGAAGAATGGGAGACATTTCTCTCCAGACTTGGATATGAAACGTCCCAGGGCCACTACCCTTCCAGTGAGTTTTTGGACTTCCTTCACAGTCTTGGGGGGTTCCATGTCCAGAATCGCTTGGATTTTATCAGGATTGGCCTCGATGCCTCTCTTCGAAACCATCAGGCCTAGAAACTTTCCAGACCCTACACCGAAGGCACACTTGGCTGGGTTTAACATCATCTTGTGGGTTCTCAGAACTTCGAACGCCTCACTCAAGTGCGCAAGGTGATCGGCCTTGTCTAGGCTCTTGACTAACATGTCATCAACATAAACCTCCATTGTTTTGCCAATGAGGGCCTTGAATATTTTATTCACAAGCCTTTGATACGTGGCTCCTGCATTCTTAAGTCCAAAAGCCATAACCAGATAACAAAAAATACCAAAGTCAGTGATGAATGATACCTTAGGAATGTCATCGGGGTGCATTTTAATTTGGTTATAGCCACTAAAACCATCCATAAAGCTAAGCATCTCGTGCCCAGCTGTGGCATCTATTAACGTGTCTATCCTTGGTAAGGGGAAACAGTCCTTGGGACATGCATCATTCAAGTCAGTGAAGTCCACACACATTCTCCACTTCCCATTGCTCTTTTTAACCATCACAGGGTTGGCCAGCCATTCAGGAAATTGAATTTCTTCAATAAATCCAGCTTCTAGCAATTTTTCCACCTCCTGCTTAATGGCCTCCTGTCTTTCAGGGGCAAAACTTCTTTTCTTCTGTTTGACCGCTGTCCTTCCAGGATTTACATTCAACTGATGTGTTATAAGTTCGGGGTCTATTCCTGGCATGTCAGCTGCTGTCCAAGCGAAAACATCCCTGTTATCCTGCAGGAACCGTGTCAGTTGTTGTTTCAGGTCCTTGGGGAGTGAAGCCCCAACATATGTCACTTTCTCAGGATATGAAGGATCCAGGGGGATGGACTCCAAGTCCTCCGCAGGTTTCCCCCTACTCTCTTCGTGATCTCTAATATCCATATCTTCAATGGGGAGAACCTGCCCCCCCCAGTGCCATCAGGCTTCAAAGCAGCCACATAACAGCTTCTGGCCATCTTCTGATCTCCTCTTTCTTCCCCCACTCCATTCCTGGTAGGGAACTTGAGTTTCAAGTGGTATGTAGAAGCTATTGCTTTGAAGGCATGCAACCCTGTCCTCCCAAGGATTGCATTATAGGTAGTGCTTGCCTTAATAACTAAGAAATTCAGCATCTGAGTGGACAGTCGAGGTTCTTCGCCCATAGTCATTGGTAATTGTATGATCCCCTCAATCCGAGACTCCACTCCATTAAAACCGTATATGGGCATGTTGGAGGGGGTTAGCTGTGAATCACTGTATCCCATTTTCACATAGGCATCATAAAATAGGATGTCAACAGAAGAACCATTGTCTACCAAGACTCTTTTCACAGGAGAATTCCCTATGGTGGGGGTGATTACTAAGGGATCATCGTGGGGGAACTTTACCCCTTCTAGGTCGGAGTCATCGAAGGACAACGAGATCTCAGTTCTTGCCCTCTTAGGAGGTTCTCCTACAATGCTCATTACCTCCCGGGCATACGCCTTCCTGGAGTTTCGGGAGTTGCCTGCTGCAGTTGGCCCTCCTGATATTACGTTAATCACAGGCCCTCTGGGCTGATTGTTTCTTTCCTTGGGGTCTGAGTCCCTTCGCTTGTCGCCCCTTCTATCGTCTCTAGCACCATCCTTGGTGTATTTTCCAACTTCCCTCTTCTGATCAGAAATTCGATCTCGTCTTTCAACTGACGACAGTCATCAGTGTCGTGTCCCACATCCCTATGGAACCGGCAGTATGCATTCTTATTTCTTTTTTCAGGATCAGTCCTCAGTGGCTTTGGCCATCGAAGGTCTTTACCCTTCTCAATGTCCATTAGTATCTGGCTACGGGCGGTGTTTAGCCTTGCATACTCGGTGAACCTGGCACCTCCTTTCTTCTTGGAGTCATTGGCGTCACCATTCTTTGCATACTTGGTATCAACAGTGTACTCGGTATCGCTGGATCGTTTTTTAGGATAGGCGTTCGAGGCCTGAAACCCTTGAGCTTTCCTCATACTTTCCTCAGCCTTGATATACTTTCCTGCTCTCTCTTGGAGCTCATTCATAGTTTCAGGGGCCCTCTTGGCTAATGACCTTCTGAAATTTTCGTCAGAAGTTCCTTGCTGCAAGGCTATCATAGCGACCTTCTGATCTAGATCAGGGACCTTCAAGGCTTCCTTTGTGAACCTATTCATGTAATCCCTCAAGGATTCGTTCTTCCCCTGGTGCATGTTCATTAGCGAAGCTGAGCTCTTTTCATAAGTTTTGCTGCTAATGAATTGACCAATGAAGGCCCGGCTCAGATCCTTGAATGACCCAACAGAGTTTGGTGGTAGACGACTGAACCACCGCTGAGCCATGCCACTCAGGGTTTGGGGAAACGCCCTACACTTAATGGCATCGTTTACAGGCTGCAGCAACAGTGCATTAGAGAACGTGAGCACATGATTTGAGGGATCTCCCGTTCCATCATAGGCCCTGATTGTTGGCATCTTAAACTTCCTTGATATCTTTTCATTCATAATATTCTCTGTGAAGGGGGGCGTAGGATCATCAGGATCTCCAAGCGGCAGTAAGTCTTGGGGATCAGCCCTAACATGACTTGTCCTTATTTGCCTCGGGGGCTCATCCAAATCTATTACAGAGGCGTTTCTCATCAACTCTCCAGCACCCTCCATTCTGGGGTGCTGTCGCCTTGCCAATGCCTTTTCCAGGTCTTTCCTTAGTCGTTGAGCTTCGGCTTCATGAGCGCGTATTCTTTCCTGAAGGTTCAGGGAGTCATTACTTTGAGGCCCTCGGGGCTGGGTACTCCTCCCTCCAAGGGGCTCCTTACCAGGTCGCCTCCTTCGTGGGTTAACATCTTCGTCAGATGACTTCTCGTCATCAGTTGAGTAAGGTCCAGAGAAGTCCCGACTTCTTCGTTGTGAGGTATAGTGGGGCAACAGCCCTTGCTCATAAGGGGGCTCATAGTTCCTTGGGAGCCCATAACGAGGGTCGGAAGTTATAGCAGACGGGACCTGCATAGTAGGAGGAGCAACAAAAGTAGTATGAAGGGGTGGAATTACCTGGAGCGGAGGAGCTGAAGCATGAATTGACACATCGGGGTTGGAAGGATGAACGACGATGCTGAGGGGTCCAGCACGCCGGGTGCTTTCTTCAGGGTCCTCAACAGAGGTGGTTGGAATAACAGCTTGTTGCCCTTGAGTTGTGATAGGGGGAACAGTGGTGTCGACAGCGGCGCCAGAGATCTCTCCTTCAAGGATGCTTGCAGTACTTCGTGTTCTTGCCATGGTTATTATTCGTTTCCCACAGACGGCGCCAAATGTTACGGATTAAAAACGAGGTGTCTTTAATGCGTAATTAGTGCTAGGGTTTGGGGGAGCTTCAAGCTTTAATGGCTGCACTAACGTTTCGTGACTAAACACAGGTCCTCGTTAACTGCCTACGTATCTCAGTTCGTATGAGAATCAAGCCAACAACGTAGTTCTAATGTTGAGGGGTTAGGCCCTTTAAATAGGCACATAAAGGCCTTGGAATCAAATTAGGGTTAGGAGACTTGGGGGCCAAGTCTCCTAGCAGCAGGGGTATCCAAAACCTTATAGGAATGAGAGTCCTTGTTGGACTCTTCCCACGTTTGGGTTTCTAGATCCTTCTAGGGTGAAGGCCTTCAACAGACTTCTTGGGCCTTTACTGAGCCTTTATTTATTAATTACGAAATTAATTAATAACAAAGGCTTAATGGGCCTATAGCTTCAACAGAGCTTGTGGGCTAGACTTACAAGTTCAGTTGATCCGAGGATTTATTTTCCTAGTTCGTTTTGAGGGCCCAAGCCTTTGGACCATAACAGGTCTAATTAATGAAATAATAAATGCTATATTTATTATATTTTACTCAGGGTTATTTTTGCCCATATCAATAGTTCTATAACTTTTTAAAAAAAATCTTTTTTTTTGTAAAAAATTTAATATTCTAATATTTATCTAGAAAAAAATAATTTTAAAAATAAGTTATAAAAATATATTTTTTATATATCTTAAAATACGTATAAAAAAATCAAAATGACATGTATTTTAGAGAGGAGGAACCGCGGAGGAAGTATGATGTAAGTTCGTGTATTTGTAAAGAATATTTAAAAATTTGTAAAATATTTATATACAGTTCCATTAAAAATTTAACATGAATTTGTTATTATATTTAATAATGAAAAAATATTGTCCAAGTAGGAAATTTTTTCTAAAAACCAATTTACAAATATTTAGTTATTACAGAGGAGCGGTGAAGATTACTAGGTTAGTAAAAGTATGGTGCTGACATGGAGAAAGTAAAGGAGGAAAATGAAGACAGCTCATATCGCATAGAATATAAAAATAGATACACTCAAAATCTCGCAAAAAGCCACACACTGAGCTTATGGTTGAGAATTAACCTCACTTTGCTGACCTGTTACACCCCAATCCCACAAATAAAATGTTTACAAAACCAAAGAGACGACTAGTACAATAAACACAAACTCAAACTCAAACTCAAACTCCTCTTCTTTTCAACTGCACAACCTCAGATAAATATTTAAACATAGCAAGAAGCTAGCATGATCAAGTTGTTTGGTATGACCATTAGTTCCTTCCCCAACAAGAACGAAGATATTGTATGCACAAACTTGATTTCTTCTCGTGATCATAATCACCTTAGTTCTTCCACAACTACTGCAACTTCTATAAATACCATGGTAATTTTGACATGTTTGAATATGTTCATCCATACTTCTTTTATCAACCCCTTTCAATGTTTTTTTTTTTTGAAAAAGGGGTTGTTTTTGCATTAGCTAAGCATGGCTGTTGAAAATTATGTTACAAATTTTAAACATATGGGCCTTGGTATAGATCTGCTGTATTGATATCTGTCTCATGTCTATAGTTTCTTGTATAATTAAGTATTGTTATGATATATGTTATTTGTGTAAGTGTTGGGTCAGGGCATTTTTCTAAAAATCGGTGATTAATCCCGATTAATCTTTGTTCGATAGATTACCGAACTGATTAAATTTTTGATTATTCAAGTAATCATTCTGATTAATTACCGATTAATCCATGTTCCTTCCTTCACCAACTAATTCTGATTTCCGTTTTTTACAACACTCGGGCAGGGTAATATACAACCTTTTGAAATTTTTATTGATGGCTCTACTATATATTGTTAACAAATGTTTTTTAAAGGTTAGAAATGTTTATCGACATGTTTTATTTTTATTAGGCATATCGATAAATAAATTCCTAGATCTGATGTATATATTTTATTTTCCTTTTGAGATGTCAATTGTAACTTACTTTATATGCTTGCTTCCCATCCAGGATCCAACTCAAAGTAATAATGGAGTAGTTGGGCAGGCTGAGGAGCCTAGAACGACCAATGTTAATGAAGAAATTGCCATCCCTGAGAGGGATGGTGCAACAACAGTTTCAGAATTAAGTGAAGACCCTGAAACAGCCAGTGTCGACAAAGAAACCTCGTCGCCAGATAATTATGAGAAGGAAGCTCCTAAGTGCACTAGTAATTCTGATGAAAAGACTTTGGAAAAGCCTGAAAAACTACTTCCTTGTCCACGATGTTGTAGCATGGACACAAAGTTCTGTTACTACAACAACTACAATGTTAGCCAACCACGCCATTTTTGCAAAAAGTGTCAAAGATACTGGACAGCCGGAGGAACAATGAGAAGTGTGCCTGTGGGTTCTGGTCGTCGTAAGAACAAATGCTCCCCTGCATCACGATATCGTCAAATTATAATTTCAGAAGCCCTCCAAGCTTCACGAGCTAGTGCTGCAAATGGAATCTACCAACCAAATGGCAGCTTACTAGCATTTGGATTGGACTCAGGCCAGTGTGAAATTATTTCTACCACAAGGATCCATACGGCAAAATCAGAGAATCGTGTTAAAAATAAATGTTTTGAAGAAACTGGAGATGATGATTCAAGTGGATCTTCTAGCACTGTTTTAAATCCCAATGCAAAGGAACTCGGTGTAGAACCAAAATTTAGAACTATTCAGAAATCTCCTACGCAATTACCATGCTTCCCTGTGCCTCCCTGGGCTAGTCCATGGAACACTGCTGAGTGGAGGTCTGCAACGCAACAACCTGCTTTGTGCCCTCCAGGGTTCTCGTTACCATTTTACCCAACACCTCCTTATTGGGGTTGTCCAGCGCCAAACCCTTGGAATATGCCTTGTTTATCTCCACAATATTCTTCTAGTGAGCTCTCTGCCCGTAGCCCAGGTCCTATTTCCCAGATACTAGGAAAACATTTTAGAGATGGAAGCATTATAGCCACATCAAACCCTGAAAAGCTACTGTCAGAGAACGGAGATTTGAAACAACGGGTTTTAACTCCCAAGACCTTGAGAATACATGATCCAATTGAAGCTGCTCAAAGTTCTATATGGTCAACACTAGGAATCAAAAACGAACATACAAAACCAGTGAATGAGGCAAGTCTTCATGAGGCCTTCCGCGCAAAGGGAGTCCAGAGATATCATATGACTAAAGCAGCTATGGTTTTGCAAGCAAACCCTGCAGCCTTACATCGGTCATTTAACTTCCTGGAGACTGCATAAGAGCAAGTCCAATGTCAATGTTAAAATAGATGTAACTATTGTTATAATATGAAATCAAAAAATACATTTAGGTGTTAAAATAGATT
Organism: Oenanthe sinensis; assembly: GCA_028671895.1. Lineage (NCBI taxonomy): Eukaryota > Viridiplantae > Streptophyta > Magnoliopsida > Apiales > Apiaceae > Oenanthe > Oenanthe sinensis. The sequence goes on along the minus strand of CM053809.1, from coordinate 3,415,618 downwards.
TCATGTTCCACTGCATGGTTTTAAAATATAACCAAATATATGTGAAATAACTAAATATAGAACCAAGTATAACCTTTTTTAATATATGAAATTTGTTTTTATATTCATTTTCTTCTAATTTTCCACTTGCATTCTCATGTGGCAATTATAGTTACATCTATATTTTGTTCTAAATATAAAACCAAGTATGACATTTTTATATTTTAATAGCTTCTTTATCATTGCATTAGAGTAATATGTTCTATAATTGATACTATATTATAAAAATAGCACATCCTTTGGCATTGTATTGGACTTGCTCCAAGAGCTGAAACAGAGCTAAAAGTTTGTTTCCTAATTTTAAATGACTTAAGCAGGAGCCTCAAAGACTCGGCGAAACCTCTTGACATATGTTAATGCTGAAAGAGTCCCTTTCTCCTCTTTGTTGGTCACGTTTTGCATGCTCTAACTAGAAGAACAGCTGAATCTAAAATTTCTTAAAAGAGGCATATATAAATTCTGAATTAGCGACTTGGATGATAACATTCTCACAACTGTTGACCATTTTGTCTAGTTGATGGATGGTTGTCAGCACAGCACTGATGTACAGATAGTCTTGGGTTTTCAATTAAAAATAGGCCTAATGCGTTTGGTTCTACTTATTGTCGTGGGTTTGGCCCAATTAAGATTTCTACTCAAAAACTTCAAAGTTTTTCAACTCAAATCCTATTTAAAAATAAGCACCACAAATAATCATTTGTTTGTAATCTAAATGACAGCCAAACCTAGAATTTATTTAGTTATAATAATTTTGTGAAGTCAAATTATACTCCCTCCCGTCCCTTTTTTGTTGTCTCTTTTGAAAAAATCACACATTTTAAGAAAATGTTAGTTTAACACACATATTAAGGAAAGTCAATTATTATAGTTTAAGTGCAATTAATATAGAGTTAAATTCCTATCATACCCTCAATATTTATTAGAATACTTAAACTTAAATAGGGGTAATGGGGAAAATAAACTAATCAATTATCATTGAATTATGAGAATGACAATTAATAAAAAAATGGGAAAATAGATTATTTTTTTTCCACTCAACTATTGGTCTTTTTAGAAACCTAGCACTCATCTAAATAATTTTTAATTATAGTCATTAACATTATATTTATTTTTCATTTTAATCATTCCATTAATTTTGACTAAGAACAGTTGACTTTTATTTATTATTTAAAATTATTTTTTATATAATTAAAGTATGAACAAAATTCTAATAATAATAACAATAATAATAATTTTATCACGGATTTTATTTTTTATGTGATTTTGAATTTATAGGTTGCAATATATTATATATGTACGGGAAGAATTATTTTTAGTCTCTACTCTTCTTTTGGTGTTTTAAAAATTAAAATTTATATGTTTAAATGATGAACTTTATATTAAAATTTACGCATTCGACTCTCGTTAGACTTTATATTAGAACTCAACTTTAGTAAATTGATACTTTATTCACTCACTCACTGCATAACTCTAGTAAACAATTTTAAGAATTGAAAATATAAAATAAGAAGAAATATTTGTAATATGAAAGATATTATTTAAACATTATTTTATATATTTCAAATGATCATATATAATTGAAAAATATTTTATCTTATTAGTAATTTTTTTAATTAATATTTATAATATATATTGAAATAACTATATATCATATTAAGTAAAATTTATATATTAAATTTTAAAATAAAATAACGAATATATTTGTAAAACCATATGCAAATAATCCGGTATCCGGTTCGATTTAACCAAATATTTTGTTTTCGAATATCCGATATAACTGCATCGGATCTGTATTGTGATTTTTATGATTCGAAAAAAATAGGATATCTGTTTCGAATTTAAAATCCGGATTGGATATTCGATTTTTTTTCAATCCTAATATTAGCAATTTATCCATGTAGACAGTTAATTTTAGCGGTTTTTAGTTAAAATTAATGGAATGTCTAAAATGAAAAATAAACATTATGTTAGTGTGTATAATTAAAAATATGTAGTTCAATTATCTGTTTCTAAAAAGGTTAATAGTTGAGTGATAAAAAAATCATTTTTCTAATATAAAAAATAATTAAAAAGAATAAAAAGAAGTTGACTTTAACAATTTTTAGTCAAATTTAAGAGAATGGTTAAAATGAAAAATAAATATAACGTCAGTACCTATAATTAAAAAATATTTAGTTGAGTGGTAATTTTCTAAAAAGATCAATAGTTGAGTAGCAAAAAAATCTATTTTTCCTAAAAATGTAAGAGCTGATTTCTAAAACATTTAACAATTCAAAACAAATGGAGTAATAATACAAGGATATTCTTTATAAAATTGTTTTGGAAAAAGAGAAGGACAAGTAATTATGCACAAATTTTTTTCTTCAAAAAGGACAACCAATAGGGAATAGAGGGAGTAATTTTTAATACAATGCTTATAAGTACATTAAATATTATTTTTAAAATTCGACAAACACGTTAAATAAATTAGTTCAAACTTAAAAAATGATTTTAATACTTTATTTCAGGGTCGGTCCTTAGATCAGTTTCTCTAAGTTAAAAATTTTCAAAAACTACTTCAGATCATCCATGTCGTAAGAAAGATTGAATGATCTTACTGTATTATGCATTGAGAAAGAAATGTTGAAGAATATTGATGTAAAAATCATCATCAATGACTTTGCATCTAAAAATGTTCAAAAAAATTGTTTTTTGTAATCTGTAATTTTATTTTGTTGGTTGCTTATATTATTAATATTATTGAAGTTTTGTTACTTATTTTTTATTAACATAGACATCTTACTGTTATATCATATAATTTTTTATAATTATGATAAAAATTTATTTTAGAGACTCATTTAAAATTTCCGCCCCTTGCATCTTGTCACATTTATACAAATTTCCATCAATTTTGCAGTATTGTTGGATTTGGTCCAAATTATATATGTGCTACTTTTAGCCCAACCAAGCTCAAATTATAATACATATTTCTTTGGTTCAGCAACTTCTGCACAAATCCCCGTAGCTTTTTGCTGTGACAAAACTACACGTAAAACAGTAATCACGCAACTGTTGTTATTCAGAGTTCAGTCAGTTAGCAGATAGAAAATATTGAAACTGCCATCAGTCCAGCTTGTAGTGAGGTTGCATTGTGTACCTTACTCAACTTTATATTATGTTTTGCATGTTGATATAATAGCACGTCCTTTTCGGACTATTAATTTTATAAAATTTAAAAATAATAATACAATTTATCAATACAAAACTCAATTACAAAAGTAATTATTAATACGAAAATTGTATTACAAATGTGACTATTACAAAAACGCAACTAACAATGATGAGTCTACAATCAATCTACTACAAATCTAAGATCCTTGATATCCAACCCACTTCATCTTCCTCTTGCACCAAATATGAAATTGTAAGTAATGAGCTACATAGTCCAACAAGTAATAATCGACTAACAAATATTCTCAAAAAATCAGCGAGTGTTTTAATAAAATAATTTTCCTTTAAAAAATAATATAAGTCTTGAAAATAATTTGAGAAAAATAATTCAACCCACAGTTTTAATATTTAATAAAATATTTATAGAAAACAATACGATAATCTTATAAAATTATTCGGTCTTGCTCTACGGCCACACTTTGCCAATGACCGGCATCTTATTCTTATTATTTACCACACTTTCCTAGTGGACGGGATCTAAAGTTCAATAATCGTGCGTCCTTATCAAGTATCTAAGAGTACACTTGTGCCCCTAATAAGGGTATCTAAGCCTATTTCCGGAACTATAGCGTAACGAGTTCGAAACGTAGAGACCGAGTTTCAAATATTCTCATATCTTGTATCTTATATCTTATACAGTTCGAAAACAATATTCTTATATCTTATACGAAATTCGAAATTCATAGTATCCAAATCATTTTCGAAAATAAAAGTAAGTCAAAAGGTACTTACCTCCAAGTCGATACTAAAAACTCTGTAATGCATGTAACACCTTCAAAATTCAAGAATGTACACCATCCTTAAACACATATTACTCCAATCCCTTGCATCCAAACAGCAACATGGCATCTCAAACTTCGAACGTTTCTATAATTTCGAATCTGCTCAGATCTGTAATTTACCTTTTTTTACCATCTAAACGATGTTTTCTTGAAAAACTTTTCTACGAAAGTCGCAGAGAACAAAAAGATCTTTCCAAAAAGTCCAGAATCAACGAATTCCGACTTACGATGAATTTACTACAAATTTTACAAGACAACTGAGTTGTGTATGGAAAAATCCTACGAATTTTATGAAAAAAGATGAAGAAAGAGAATAAAGATTTGTATGGAGAGAGATTTACAACTGTTTAGATGGCCGGAAAAAAATACAAAAGAACGAAGAGATTTCAATTTATATAGAGTTTTAAAACCCTACAACAAAACCGAGTACGATTCAAATTCAACTCGAAAACTCATTATTCTAATCTAATTCTAATTTATAATCTCTATCCAATTTTAATCAATTATTATTATTAATCTATTTTATTATTCTAAAAAAAATACGGGATATTATGCGATTTAGATATCAAAATTGATACGAATACAATTTATTATATGATCGGTTTAATACATAAATTTTTTAATTTATAAAAATTCGCAAAGGGGACCATTGACTCGTGCTTGGGTGGTGGGACCAAAATATTGAAAGAAGTCAAATTAAGCTCTGAGAAGTTAGCTGAAAGAGAAGATGAACAAAATATATGAACAAGGTGTAAATATGGTGAAAAGGATAGTGGTGCTAAATGACATCACAAGACTGGCATTGAATTTAAGAGTAATACATCTCTTTCACAAACTACATCTCTTTCACAAACTAAAAGAACTGTTGTTTCTCATGGCATGAGAATAGCAAATGGGGTCCCAAGTTATATATAAATGATGGAAACTATAATAATCTACTTCACATTAACATAGAAAGTGTACATATGAAGGCAGATATAGAAATTGTTTTTTAGCTTTCCATAGCTTTATGATACTAATTTGATCAAGTGGCTCCTACCCCAAGAAAGTCTATAAATGATGGTGCATTTATGATATCACTTTCCCTGCCTATTCTATTTCTGTGTTCCTCTTCTGTAGCTGCAGATGATGATGTTGTGAATTGTTGAGTGAGTGATGAAACTTGTGGATGTGGTGGTGTTGCTGCTGTAAAATCTGATGTGAAGCTACAACTATTACCACTAGGATAAATTTGCATGTTTGACTGTTGCATTGCCATATTTTCACTCATCAATGGAGCACAATGGTTGTGTTGCATTTGTTGGGAAGGATATATGTAACAAGAAGACATGTTTGATGGTTCATTCCTTCTTTCCTCGTGATTCCAACATCCCTTCAGGCTTGTTATAACGTTGTTCCTTGGGCCTGCACAGTGCCCGCTTACAGTTAAATCTTGATAAATGAATACATTTGAGACCGGAAATTTTTTACTGCAGTTAGTGAAAAATAGAAACAGATCAAGGACAAACCACTAATGTAAGGAGGAGGGACAAAAGTGTTTGATATTATTGTTGCTTCTCCTGCCATGTGAGGTGGTCTATATGTTGTGCAGCAATCAGATAGATTTCTGCCTTGTTCTCTCATGGTGACATCAGTAGCATAGTAGTTTGTCGCTGGCTCTGCTCTACACATGACAAAGCTAGTTTCTTGATCTTCCATGGTATGATAATTTGAAGTTTGGCCCATCTTTCTCCTCCTGTAAGCACTGGACTGTTCTCTATATTTTCTTGCCATTATAACATGCCAGTGATTCTTCACAGCATTATCAGTTCTTCCAGGGAAAAGCCTAGCTATCATAGCCCATTTGTTACCATACAGCCTATGTGCAGCCATCAGCCTTTCTTCCTCTTCTTCACTAAATGCTCTTCTGTTGATCCTTGGATCTAGTTGATTAAACCATCTCAACCTACAACTCTTACCTAGATATAAAATACAAACATCCATCATTAAGACAACTTTATATGAACAAATAATCTGAGAACCACATTTTGAAATATAAACAGTAAAAAGATAAGAGATAAATAGTGTATACCTGATCTTCCTTGCAACTTGTCAGCAATTAGGTTCCAGTTCTGAGGACCATAAAGAGCTACAAGCTCCCTAAGCTTTGCATCTTCTGCAGGTCTCCAATGGCCTCTAGCACAGAGCTTTGACTGTTCATATGTCTCTGTTTGATCAACTAATTTCCCACTTGAGTTTTCATAGTTATTCAGATCAATACTAGAGGAGTCATGTGAATTGCACTGGTTATGACTAACAAAATATGGAAAATGACCAACATTATTTTCATCTACAGGAGAGCTCTTAGGGTTCTTGATGGACAAAGCTCCCATGTCTGCAAATATCATGCTCATGGAAGAAGAGGAAGAAGAAGAAGAAGATGATGATGATATTAATGAAGTAAAAGAAGATGTTGAGGAAAAGGAGGAGTGGTGACAACAGTTATGAATGTCAATATTTGTGTTGCTAGAATTTGGTACATAAATAGGAACATGAGCAACACATTTGTTGGCCATATATGTGGTGCTTGCTTTGGTTAATTTGTTCCTGACAGAGAACTGTTTACCAACTCATCATTTTCATGACCAATTCAAAATCAAGGAGGAGAAAATAGGGTTTTCCCAGTGGGAAGAAAACTTGAAACACCAAAATCAGCCAATGCAAGTGTTTATAACAGAACACTACACATAATAAACATATCTCACACACACACACCTGAGGGGGAGTGTTTCAGTAGGTAACATACTGACTTAAACCTTCACAAAACAGAAAAAGTTACTACAATACAAAAGGTACCCTTAAATGTATACCCTACCAAACACTTTATTGTTAAAAATAGTAATTTAACATCTCACATGACCATCTAACAAAAAATAAATTAACCACCTTAACACTCTCTTTGTGATTCATATTTTTGCGATAATGGATCGTAAAAATATTAATAATACCAGCGTTGTAAAAAGCAGAATCAGTGTTGTAAGAGATACTATAGACAATGGTGCTTCATCCTGAGTTTAACTGTGCATCATTCAATATATGCATAGTATACACTGTACCTACAGACAGTACATATTTGCACTACAAATAAATACTCACTCCGTACCACTCGATTTGATTCAGTACCACCCAATAGTTAATATTTGAATTGAATATTGAGATTAAAATAATAAAAAGAAGATAAATATAAATGACAGAAACTGCTAAATTTTATATAAAAATATACAATTTAAGAAAATGTTAACAAATGAATGAGATAGAAGAAAGTGAAACATTAGAAGTCACTCACACATGAGGAAGTGAGTGAAACACATTACACTCTCTCCCTTTGAGTAGGCATGAAAGCGCACGGGCTGTCACTCTTGAATAAACAACAAGAAAGACCCAACTACATGATATAATGTTATGTCCCTGCATTGTAGATGTGTAAAAGAGACATCTTTTCAATCTTGAAAATGACCGAGATCGTAACCCTCCCTGTCAGTCGACATTACATACCCGGTACCACCGCAACAAAACAAGCTATTTACAATAATTCAGTCGTAAGTTTTTCATCGTAAATGGCCTTAATCGGTGGTTGGGGGTGTACATTCATTTAGTTAACATACCATAAGATTACCATGGGACTAAAATTATGAGTCAATTCAAGTTTACCATTTGCATTGCACAACATTGCAACGTGTTCATTGCCTAAGTTTATTGACTTAAAATTGATATGAACACAAATTAAACAAAAAGAACATGTTAAGCTTACTTACATGAACAGACACTTTAAGAAGTGAACTTGGTCAATAAACCAAGATTTGTACTCCGTCATCATTCAAAAGTACAGATTAGAATTTCCGGAAAGTTTCTTGGTCATTTACGTATGTTCAAACAATAACATTTACATATTCTTAATCATTTACATATTTTCAAATAATAGTTTTAAAGTCTTGTTCCACCTGTCACATCTTATTGTGACGACATGTAGCCATGTAGGTGGCAGAGTTAAAACAAGATTTAGAGCCCGTTTCGCTCAATTTAAAATTATGATTTATGACTTAAAATGATTTAAAGTCATAAATTCGGAGCTTAAAATATATGTTTAGATAATTTTATATAAAAATAAAAATAAATGTGGCTTATAAGTAATTTATAACATATAAATAACTTTTATCAAAATAAAAAATAGAAAAAAAACAAGTCACTGAAAAAAGTACATAATACATACTTTTGGCTTTAAGTCTAGCCTCTTTTAACTTATTACACAAATAGACATTTTTTAAGTTAAAGTCAAAATAAGCTATAAGTCCCGTTTAAGCCGGATGCCAAACAGCCTCTTAAAATGATTCTGAACTCAAATAATATCGCTATAAATTTCTGCAACTCAAATAATATCGCTACTAATTTTCGCGGTAAAATATGTTGTAACATCATGGACGGCTTCGTCCGGTATAAAAAGAAAAAGAAATGGATGGTTAGAAAAGATGAAACTGTTCCAATCCGCTAGTACGTGTGGTGATATGTTTTGGTACCGTATGTTCAAATTTGCAAGTACTACAATACAATTAAGTGAAAGGTTTAGGTAGCTGAGTCCAGTAGAAAACCCAATGGAAGACGTTTTCATTATGGTCACAGGACTGTGCAAGTGTGTGGCAGGAATGTACTAGCACTACCATTTACTAGTGTGTTCAAAGAACTGAAACTAAGTTTAGTCAAAGACTTTGAAACCCCTGCTACCTAACTTATAAACTTGTTTTTATATTTGAAATAATGATGCACAAATAAACAATGACAAAAATACCATAAATAGAACCTTGAACATATATAAATATGATGATATGGTCACTGGTAGGCCTATTTATAATAGGGTAACTGCACTTCATAATGTCATCAGCTCTGAATCCACGCATGCATGCGTGTGTATACACAGAGAAAGTACCGATTTTTCCAACCATATACAATTATATATGCACGGATCACAGATGTATGGATGGGGCCGGGACGGAGTTCAAAATTTTTGTCATGATTATTAAAAATAAAGGGTCCGAGTCCTGAAACCATTGATTATATATCTATTCCTGTTTTTTTTTATAACGAATAAGATTAAAATTAAATTTTTGATGTAAATCTACGCATTTCTGAGGAGACTTTTATATTATGCTCCCGAATTAGAATTAGAAGAGAAAAGAAAAGAAGGAAAAAGAAATTTTAAAATTTTCTTTCCAAGTTTTGTTCCCAAATTTCTCTTCCCTCCCATTCTCTTCTTCAACAAATAAATAAATATTTATGAATTAAAAAAAAGCGAATGGATAATTATTGACAATTACTTATCGGGCACTGACTGTCATAAATAAATATTTATGAATTAATATAGAGTTAAGGAGCGAAAAACACTGTAGGAGCGAATAAGCTGCTCGAATAAGCCCCTAAATTTTAAATTATTGGTTCAATATAACCCTTCTAATTAATTTTTTTCTTAACTATGATTAGAAATATTTTTAAATATCTAATTACATTAATATAAATATATATACATAAATATATATATATATATATATATATACATAAATATATATAGTATATTATTAATTATTAAATTTTTATTATTGACATTGTTATTTATTGATCAATATATTTTTTATATAATTGAATTTTAATAAATAATTCTATAAAATAATAGATAAGTTGTTAAATTGTCATACTAATAACATTTACACATTAATTTGTATTTTACTTACTCAACGAACATTTATATTTTTTTAATAACTAACTAAATATGAGTCACATTTTAATAATAAATCATAAACATTTTAATATTTTTAATTTTAACGAGTAATATTTTCAGTGTTTTGTAATATATTCACATAAACATTAAATTTAAATAATAAATTTTTAAATGTTTTAAGACTATGCAATAACTATGGTTTAAAAAAAATTAGTTAGATGAGTTATATTTAATCAACAATTTAAAATTTAAGGGCTTATTTGAGTCTTCTTAAATCACATGAGCTTATTCGCTCCTACACCTAAACCACGTGATGTTGTTCGCTCTTAACCCATTAATATATGTGCATAATATTATTTTCATTTTAGTGAGCCTAAAAGCTTTCACTATAAAAAATTAATATGAAATTCTTTTTGTTGTATCGAAAATTAATTATACTCAGCCCCGGTATATTTCCGTCAATGGATTTGGATACTTTTAAAATTGATGTGCATATATCTTTTATGTATTATTCAGGCAATTAGTCGTAACAAATAACAAAATGTTAGGCAAAACCAGTATAAGTAACCTTTTCTGAAGAACACACTTGTGTAATACTTGCTCCATTTATTTTTTCGAATCAATAGTTTACAAATTATTTATTAGAAAAATCAAACACAACAATTGATGTGCATCATATCATTCTGAAGCTTCCCATGTACGAAAAATTATATGGTAGAGTACATTTAACTATTTAAAAAAGCGAAACAATTTGCATATACATAAGATTTTTCCGGTACCAAAAGATTCTTGGATGCTTTAATCTGGAGAGAACCAATAAAATTACCTCATAAGAAACATATATGCGCATGCAGTTTGAAAGTATTTCTTGGCAGTAAGAATATATATATCAACGAAATAAATAATTGAGAGTGAGAAACGCATTAAAAGGAACGGGTCACCAAGTTGTTATTCGGTACTTGTGTAGGGCATAACATATATTCATGCAAACAAACTGTCTGACCCAAATTGTTAATATCGTTAATTTTTTAAAAATGACATGTAAAATGGGACGAAATGAGTTACGAGCTGCTAAGTAAAACATATGAACACACGCGAGCATTTTGCAAAGATTTTCATGCAAAGAAAAACCAAAGCCTTGAACAAAACGACATTGACACGCCTGATTACGTGCCTGGTCAGCCCGTAGCAAATTGAGAAGTGGAAGACCCACAGACCACAGCTAATAAGATTCACGTACAATTCTACTAAATGCATTTATTTCCCAACCATCCCTCAATTCATTGTGACTTTCCTTTTAACCACCAGTAAAAACAAAACTCAAATGTGCAGGTCAAATTCGAACTTCTTATCTGTATAGCTCAAATATCAAATTTACAATGCACAATTGAAATGAAAATAGTATTCTGGTGACCTGACTTAGTTCAGGCCGTGTGACTGCTGGTTTATAAAATTTTTAGGTTCAGCGCCTAAAATTATTAAATTTTGTTAAAAAATTATCTTAACAAGTTTTTATTAAAAGGTTCCAAATATTATCGAATCCTCAGGGCCAGCCATGCATGGAACAAAATGTACATTAAGTAGTCTAAGAATGCAAATAATTACCTCAATGATGAATCATAGTGTAGAAAAATCAGCAACGCTGCTCCTTATATCGAAAATATGATAACGGCAGCCACTAGCCAGTAGGTACCGTCAAATAAAGTTATTGCAAGATAATTAACTCAACACCATCTTTATAGATATAGCTGAAATTCTAACCATGGCCCGAGTCCGATCATATACTTCTATATTCAAAGAGGAAGATGGACCACTTTTTCACAGCAACAGACCCGTCTAATAGGTTCATGAAAGTGAAGAAGTTGTTTCGACGACAGAAGCATGCTGCAAAGTAATGTCATATCCCGAATTCTGTAATTCAAAGTCATGGTGCAAAATACCACACAGATACATAATTGAGCCTGATGATTTATTTATTTAATTTGAGAGATTCGTATATCTCCATGATACGAATATCTAATAGGCGTTCATGACTTCACGGTGCTTCAAGTCATGCAAAAACAAAGTTATAGTACATTCATCAGCATTTACATAATATAGTAGCTGTATTTAAAGATAATGTGATAATTTTTGGTAAAACACTCCAATAGTATAATTTTTGAAGTCAAGTTCATCTTCATTCTTATACCAAATCAACATAACAATTTTGAAATTGTGTTGAGGATAGTGTAAGGCGTAATAGTACTCAGACTGTAACACTGTTGAAAAAGCAAGAAGTTAGGGGCAGAGGAGCAGTGCAGAGAATCTAAAGCTAGCTGTGGTCTGTACAGGAATGCAAGTTTGCGTCAGTGTTACAACTTATATATTATCTCTGTACAAAGCAACACCAATCCTTCCAATTCCATGTAATATGGCACATAACAAAACGACAGACCCTTCCTTTAGTTAATATTATTTTTTTTGTCCAAATGAGCCATAATACAAATTATAAATGGATGAGGGGGAACTCGAACGTGTGATTTCGCCAGTCGCCACTCGGTTAGGACCTCATCGGCTCCATTCCTTTAGTTATTATGATAAAGAATACAATTAATTAACAAAAAAATATGATACAGAACAAAATGGACCTCAGAGATGTTCTGTTTCCCTGTGTAAATATTACAAGATCACTTGTAATGTTTTGTTTGAGAATTACAAAATTTAAAAGAAACAAAGGGACAACTGCTCTGGCTATCTAAATATACAACATATCCTATATCATTTATCTTTCATCCTAATGACTTCTTCCCGCTGCTAATTGAATGTGTATGGGGTATTTAGTTTATGGTAAAGGATCTCGCTTATCTTAATAAATTCGCTAATATTTATATGAGCAATTTAATTTTTTTAGTTTAAAAGCATCATTCTTTTGATGAATCAATTTCATACATGCTATTTGGGAGTTGGTTTCTGAATTATTCTTTTCTATTTACTACTGTTCACATACTCCGGTCTCATTCATTCAACCCCCCAAACAGTCTTGTACATATTCATATGTTAAAACACTACTAATTTTTCCAAAGAATTTGAAATATATATTTAAAAAATTGTATTAAGCTTGACTTCTGATAATCTATGAATTTTCCAGAAAACATTGTTTCTTAAAAAATGATATTGTCTTGATTCCCAAATCACTGGTTCCTTCACTATATATGTGTGTGCGCATGTGTAGCAATCCTAGGAATCTCAAAATTGTTCTCAAATTTCAAAGTGTTGTATTTTAATTCGAGATGTTCAAATGCATGCATGTGGCTCTCTCCATTCTTTATATGCACAACCATTCAAATGCATGTGGCTCTGGCTCTCCATTTTTAAGAAGCACTACCATTCAAGTTATGGTCGATTAAAAGTTTTGTACCCGATTTGGGAATAACTTTGAGAACTCTAATATTTAAATATTTATCTAGTCACATGTATTACCTTGACAATAGTTCTATATTAATGCAAATTTACAAACTCTACTTTACCGGTAGTAAGCCCACCTCATGATCAGTGCTCTTCTATTCAGACTTCCTCGGAGCCTTGGTAGCACAGCCAAGACAGTGACGGTTTCTCTGCCTGCAAGGATGGAGCGATATAAAGTTTGAAATATAATCACCCAACATAAATTATACAACTTTCCCTATGAACAACATTACTGATGATCATTAACTTTGTGGACATATTATGAATAGGATACATTAGACTAAGGAAAGCTTTACTTTATACAGAGGAATCCATCCATATATATGTATAAAATTTTGTGGAGAACAACAAGCAAGCAGATATGTACAGGCCACTCCCCATGCCCAGACAGCTTTGCTGTCTAAAAACTAAAGAACATATCTGACCTAACGGTTCATGCTCCATTGCCCCACTTCATGTTGTACATCTAGCTCTACTTCGGCCCCCCCCCCCCCCCCCCCCCCCGAACACACACAAACCTAAATTTATATTCACACACCCACCTACAAGCCCCTCTGCATCATATGTACGAATTTCTAGTTTTTCACAAATTATAAAAGGTTTCGTTTCTTTACGATAATTCTCTTTTTTGCTAATTCATTATAAGGTCAGCTACATGAATACATACATATATATATATATATATATAGATAGATAGATATAGATATAGATATAGATATAGATATAGATATAGATATAGATATAACATTGTGTTTCCCCTTGCAGTATAATTGTTGCTTACTGGATCATATGCAACGCAGGTAAATGATACGAGGTAAGGCTGTAAGTTAGGTCAAGTCGATTTCTTCTTAAATGAGTTCAATCTCAAATTCTTCTTCGACACAATTTTTTATGTTGGCAGTTAAGGTCAACTTCCAGTCAAACTAGTTCAAGATTTATATGTAGTTTAGTCAAATAGATCAAGTATAACTGAAATTTGTTGACAAGCTTACTCAAAGTGGACAAGTTTGAGTCCAAGTCAAACCCAAAAGTTCAAATTTAAGTTGTTTGTTAAGTCAAGCTCAAACTTAATTACAGCCCTAATAACCGGTCCATAGACCATAATGATATATATATATATAGTAAGTCCCACTGATCCCTCGTATCTGGGATTTTGTACATTTTTATTTAGCATACTGAGGTATTTCCTGATGGCTTTCCTATCACAGGTGGATTGCCAGGAGGCCCACGACCTTTCCAATTGGACCAAGACTTGGGCAGTCGAAGACTAGAAGGAAGTTTTAACCGAGCATCGGCCAATTAACCCTTGTTCATCAGGCCTCCCTTGTTAATGTTCCATTAGGCCAGGATAAATAGAATGAGCAACGAATTGAATTAAAGATTATAAAAAAAACTAAAGTAAAAGAATATAATCTTAAATGATTTGTGTATAAACAGAGTACGATGCGAGATTGAGAGTTCATTCTATAGTTGGCGGAATTCAGGCCATTGTTTAAATTAGTATGAACTAAAGGGAATCGGGATAAATGAATGAAAATTACACAGAAAAGTAAAAATTATATTTATTTCTCACTCTATCAACATTTCCAATCAAATGGAGTGTTATTTTGTCTGTCAAACTAATCCAATTACAAAAAGCAACCAACTTACTTTGTAGTTTAGTACCCCAAGAGCTATCATCCCATATAACTTAAGGAGGATTGTTTAAATTTTTTGCTAATATCGTTATAAAAATTTTGCTAATAACTTTAACATTTTGTAAAGAGGATTGTTTAAAATGAAATGGGAAGGAGGTATTACATACCTGCTTTAGGTGGTTACTTCCGTCAGTAAATCAAAGCAGCTGCATGTCGCATTTCAACAAACATTAAGATATGGGTATTAAAACAAGCTTAATGATACCAGACGAGCATATACAAGAGGATTAACAAGCAAAATGCTCAAATAAGCCTAGTGAAATGATCTAAATAACTACAGAATCAAACTTCTGATTATGTTCTCGAAAAAAATTCTCTGACAACTGCACCCAAATGTATATAATTAATGCTAATGAAGTACTATCCATGTTGATTTACAGACAACAATCACCGTTTGTAAACCCACGTCCAGATAACTTAAATTAATAAATCTGTGAGGCTTTTAAGAATTAATTTTATATGTCACTATGCATGGCAGGCTATAAATAAATGCACGAGCAGATCAACAATTTACAAACACTGCATCAGAAGCCATTGTCAATCACTCTCAGTTTGTCAAAGTAAAAAAGACTACTTCAACCCCCCACAAGATGATCAGAAGTCTGGGGGCTCTGTATGGAGACAGATTAAGGTGCACTTGGGCTCTTCTTCATTCCTCAGCAGCTTAGAGTCCAGTGAAATATGGTTACACTCGGGCCTTTCACAAGGTAGCTTAGATTACATCTCTCAGCAGCTTAGAGTCCAGTGAAATATGGTTACACTCGGGCCTTTCACAAGGTAGCTTAGATTAGCAGCTTAGAGTCCAGTGAAATATGGTTACACTCGGGACTTTCACAAGGTAGCTTAGATTACATCTCTATAGGCTCCTAGATCAGGTATCAGAAAAGTTGAGAAAAGTAGAAGCAATTGTGAAATTAACTTATCATCAGTTCAGCATGCAGACAGATACTTTTACTGAAAGTCATATGTAGGAACAAGGACAGGGCAGTATTAATTTCACTGGATATAGAGATATTTTTTTCTTAGATTTTCTCGAAGAGAGGGGCAGTATTAATTTTACTAAATATAAAGATACAGAGTATATTTTATTAGATTTGCTCGCTGAAAAATAGATTTACAGAAACAAAAACAAGGAATACACAAAGGAGAAGCTTTATAATCCTAAAGAATTCAGAAGTAAACAATTATCTAAAGACTCCATGAAAAGGGACAAAAAGAAAGCCAAATCAACTAGGCCCTAGTGCTGCATGAAATAATCAAGCAGCTTTTTTACACCCAGCGGCCACCAGATTCTCCCTGTAGTGTGCAATATTTCGTCTTTCACGGAAAATTAAGGATGACAAGAATGTTCCTGTAACAGAGACACGCAGCGCAACTAAATTCATATAAATAGCAAGAACTCACGCGCGCACTCACACATTTTAATAGTTTAAGCATTCTCAGACTCAGAAACATATATACATGTCATAAGGAATAAACTTAGTAACTGAAACTGGTTGAACAGGTTGTCCATACATTTTAAGGCCATTGTATATTGAATGGCATAAATTCATATGAGCAAGGACTACTATGGTTACCAACTTAGGAGGAAGTAGAGGTTCAGAAATACATATTAAAAAAATTAAAAACTCTTTTTTCTCCCATGCCGTCTATGTCCAGTTAAGACCATTTTGCGAGCCAAATTCTGTTTTAGTAAGTGACAATAGCAGTTCAAGAATTACCAGTTAATACCTGTAGTCCACTTTTGCTTGCCTACAATTCAACAATAAAATTCGACCTACAAGTATATATTAGTATATTACTTGTTAAACACCAATATATAGATTTCTAACTCGATATACAATATAATGAATGCTTCTTAGTATGTTAAGAACTCAATCACAAAAGTAGTCAGGTGGCTCATCATTTCAATTATCCAGTAGGGAAACAAAAACTGTAACGAATGGAGTAGTTGTGAATCACCTCTTAAGTTACCCTTTGCTTTAAAGCACGAACCAAAGAGAATTTATATTGCACATGTATCTATGACCAAAGTGACAATAATTTAAGTAATGACAACAACCATTACTACTCAGGTTCCAGACGATAAACTTCATAAATGAAAATGTGATGTCTAAAGAATTACTATTCACCAGCAAAAACTATCTTTTTAGCAACAAAAGCTCCATAATTTTTCACTTCAGACACCCAAGCTTCAAGTAACAGACCCCAGATCCATCTTTAAGAAAGACTTTATCAGTTGTAGCAACCAGGATGCAAAAAATTCACCATTTTAAGTGCATCTGTTAGCTGAGCTTCGAGAAGCAAGAATACTAGTTTATTTTCCCTAATCCCAACTTATGATCTAGTTCATTTGGTCAAGAAAGGATGTGAGTGTGCAGAATTTTCGCAGGTGTCAAGATCAATCTGTTCTACTGAGGAAGTGCTGCTCAAAAATCAAATATGCGCTACCAAACTTCTAAGTTTAAATGCTGGTGATAGTCAACAGAGTTTCAGCAAATTAATTTTAGGGTTAAGATAACTGGTTCCTTCAAATGATCATATAAGATGATTAATTGTTACTTCTGCATACAAGAGTGAGTACATTTAAAGTGTATGCAGGAATCAGGATTAGTATTAAACTATTAATAAGAATGATTATCATCAATAAACTATGAGTCTATGACATTTCTGATGAAATTGTGCCCTTTATTACAAATACAAGATAAATTACAGGACATTGCTATATCCATGAGAACATTTATAATTACAAAAAAGTTCTCTTTGTATACTTTTAAGTTTTACCATCACATTGTAACAAATATATCAAAAGCGTTTCCACCCACATTTGAACAATGGCTGGCAGAGATGAAATTAATCAACTTTTTAACATTCTATATTCTCAATTACATCGGATATGATATGCAATTCATAATAAAACAACTTACTACAATATTCTCCCAACAAATACCTGAAGTCTCCTTTCAATCAAACAAGCACCAAACTCCCCATCACTTGGCTTCAACATCTCCGACAAAGACAATGAAATATAATGCTCAGCTAAAAGCTTATGCCGCCTTTTTATTTTCCTCTCCAAACTAAACGAAAAATACTGAGGAAACCTCTTCAAATCAGCCAAATCCCCATTCATCTCTTCCAAAAAGTAGTCAACTTTCGGCTTAAAATTCTTCTCAATACTATAAGTCAACAACGACGGAGACCTCAACACCATATTCACCACTTCCTCATACTCAAACCCCAAAGTCATCAAATAATCCAATTTCGGTATCAAAGTACCACCCACACTCGAAACCAACAACAATGTAGTTTGACTCGAAATCGAATTGGACCCCACAAACCCAATCTTCCTCAAAAACCACAATGTGGGTCTCAACTGCATTCCCACATCACAAACAAGCAATCTAGGACACCTGATGACCGCTTTTCGGATATCGGGAAATGGGATTTTAACATCATTCAACAAGAAATCAAGAACAGGGTAAAGATCACTATAGGGTTCACAAGTAAGAAGTTGTGGGTACATATCAAGAATCCGACCCAATTCAGACCTTTCTATACCAAATGAAACTAAACAATTTTCAATAGATTTGAATGATTTGAGTGGGGCTGATCGTAAATTAGGGTTCAATTGGAGGGCTTTAGTGGGATTGACATTAAGGGATTTGAGATGGAGAAGCTTGGAGCGGAACCGGAGCCCCGAATCGGAAGATGGGTTTTGAATTGGTGAAGAGCAATTGAGAAATTGGGGATTAGGTTTAGGGTTTAAGGAAGGATTTAGGGAGAAAATTAGGGTTTGAGGGAGAAAATTAGGGTTTGATATGAAATGTATAATCATTATTATCTCTCTATATTGTTAGCGGGAATTCTCACTTTGCAACCGATTGTAACAGCTCTCATGAACACTTGTTTATTGGTCTCCCTTTTTGTCACCGAATCAAGGAAAAATATATTGAAATGTTTGCATAAATATTGAAAAATATATTTTTTAACTTATAAGTCTGACACAAAACGGTATCTTTATACTCTCTCTCAAATTATCTGCACTGTTTGATTTTTTGAGGTTAAATTGACTCAATTTTGACTGAAAATTGACTCAATTTTAAAAACATTTTAAAACAATCCTCGTTATGGAATTGATTAACAATATTGTCAAAACTTTCATCTCTCAGTGTTAGTGTCGGCCCAACAGAGTGTTTTCGTCGTTGGTATATAGATATTGATTGATGATTCGAATCCAAATGTAATTAATCTTTCACTGAATTTCGAGATTTATTAGAACAAATACTTATTTATAAGATTATAAGTTTAATTATTTTGAAAAGAAAAAAATATTAATTTTAATTATTTTGATTTTTTATATAAATTGATTAAATTTTGACTATTAATTATAAATTTTTTTCCTAATTTTAAAAAATTAAAGTATATCTTAAAATATATTATATATACTTTTGAAACATATAAATACTTTAATTATATAATAAATATAAATTTTTGTTATGAAATATTTGAAGACCTTGGCAATACCTTTTTTTCCTACGACTTATTTTGAAACCTCTCCAAAAAGAGACTTTTCCTAGAATATATATTACCTCTTTTGAGTTATATTTTTGATATTGGTTATCACCCGTATTTGGGCATTCAATTGTGCCAGAGGCTGTTATGATATTTACTTTCAAATTTGTGAGGCCCTGTCGAGTTTGTGATACTTGAACTTCCATTTTTTTCCAAGTGGTAGATAACTCTATTTGCAATATATTCCTCACTTGCTTATTGTGTACCAGTACTTTCTTTTCTGGTTATCCTATTCTCCAGAAATATCAACTGTGAAGGCCGTTCAGTTTTATTCCAAGGTGTGCTTTAGAGAATCAATTATCAAAAGACGAATTTTATTGGTCTGATTTTAAATTCATTTTATACTTCTTTAATCCAACTGAGATGAACAACCCTATTTATAGGGGACACAAGGACTATCTGTCTGTGTGATAGAAGTTTGATGAGACGCTATTGCTTGTGAGTTGTACATCATAATGAGGGGAAACACCCCTTTACTTGTGAGTGTCTTAGTAAGGCATGCAACATTGAGTTCTTTTGATCATATTGATCTCTCAGTCATTCTTTTATTTTGAAATAATGACTACCATTATGTGACACTTGTTTTGGGATGAAATCTTTTCTCCTCAAAAATCTCTGATTCTTGTTATCTCTAAAAGTTTTGAAGGTATGTCAACCATGTCGTAATGAGATAACCTCACTAAGAGGAATTGAGAATTGTGGTGAGATTACCAAAAACAAAGAGAATCATGATACAAGTACAGTGTTGGTGGACAAAGTAACTGAGTTAACTGTTTTCTTCTTATCAAGAAGTGTTATTCTATTGAGAAGTAGCTTATCCTCGAAGAAGGCTCGTGATTCATAAGGGATCCCAGGCTGAGAGAGGCTTGGGATTCCAAAGAACTGTGAGTGAGACTATTAATCAGGGCGGTAGGCAAACGAGAGCACCACCCCCCAAATAATCAAAACCCCACTACCAGAGTGCAAGTCATGCAAGAGGAAATATATAGGGTCTTTCACCCAACCGCGACATTATGCAAGCCAATGCACAAGTGCAACGTCTTTCTGATTTAATTGCGGGAAGCCAGGGCAGAACCTTTACGAATGGAGATAGACAATCGAGAGATAATTCATGTCTGCCTAGTGTATCCAAACTATCAACTAGAATTAGAAGGATGACACTTTTATGCAGACTTAATTCCTTTTAAGCTAGGAGAATTTGATGTTATATTGGGAATGAATGGGTTAACGAGTAAAAAGGCTCATCTAGATTGTAAAGGGAAGAAAGTTAAGCCAAAAAAAATCATCGAAGAAGAGGAAGTCATGTTTAAGAGACAACGAAAGACCAAGAGATTTTTGAGTATGATTCAAGTGAAGAGATGTTTGCGTCAGGGGTGCGAGGCTTATTTAGCCTATGTGATAGATTCAGATAAGGGAGTACCTGACTTAAGGGATATCCCAGTAGTGAACGAGTTTGAGAATATGTTTCCAAAGAACCTTCCGGGATTACCACCCGATCGAGACATAGAGTTCGCTATGGACTTAGAACCAGGGACCGTACCAGATTCGAAGGCCCCATACAGGCTAGCTATTGTTGAGTTGAAGGAATTAGCCATAGAGTTATAA
The DNA here is from genome assembly GCA_028671895.1 of Oenanthe sinensis. NCBI lineage: Eukaryota > Viridiplantae > Streptophyta > Magnoliopsida > Apiales > Apiaceae > Oenanthe > Oenanthe sinensis. The sequence continues at coordinate 3,394,523 of CM053809.1, read as the reverse complement.
GAGTTGTTGGAGAGAGGAATGATAAGACCCAATGTGTCCCTTCGGGGTGCACTAGTGTTATTTGTGAAAGGAGAAGAACAACATGACGAGATTATATATTGATTACCGAGAGCTAAATAAGCTGACCATTAAGAATAAATACCAATGGCCAAAGTTAGAGGATTTACTTGATCATTTGAAAAGTGTCGTCTACTTTTTGAAGATTGACTTGAGAATCGAATATCACCAATGGAAGGTTAAACCAGAGGATGTATCAAAGATAACATTCTGCACAAGATATGGACTTTAATTGGATCAACCAGTTTATTAGCCGCTTTTATGGATTTATTGAATCGAGTTCTTATAAAGTATTTAGACAAGTGTGCCATAGTATTCATTGATGATATATTGGTCTACTCCAAAATAGAGAAAGAACATACAGAGCATTTGAGGCTAGTTTTAGAGGTACTGAGGAAAGAAGAGTTATACGCTAAATTTTGGAAATGTAAATTTTGATTAAAAGAGGTTCAATTCTTAGGACATGTAAGTAGTGAAGAAGTATTGGTTGATGCCTTGAGTAGGAAAGAATGACTAATGATGTTAGTTTCCTCGAAATAGTTAATAAGAGAGTTTGAGCGAATGAAGATCGAAGTGAAGTTCCTAGAGGAAGGGACTAAAATACTTCTTGAGATTCGAATTCAACCAGAGCTAATTGAGAAGATACGAGTATGTCAAGAGAAAATAATAGAGGAATATGGATAGAAAATAGTTGGAGCTAAACAAAGGTGTGAGAAAAATGAAAAGGGGATCCTAAGATTTGCCAATAGAGTTGGGATTTCGAAGGTCCCAGAACTTAAAGATGAGATTTTGCACTAGGCACACAATTGAGATTTTCCATTCACCATGAGAGTGAAGGGTTTCGGGCATGAAAACGCAGCGGAATTAACGTAAAAACAATAAAAAAAATTGAAACCCAATCGCAGGATCCATGTATAACGTTGGATGATTATGGTGAAGAAGTATGTACTTTAACAAAGCTTTCGTATGCTGTTTAATGGAGGTCCAGAAAGATGAATCATAGCAGTCCTTTGTTGCAAAGATTTTCTCTCTAAAGAAGTCCACACGAACGCCCGATCGTCCTACGATCACCGGAGTCGGTACTAGCCGAATTGTTTGCCTCTCTCTCTCTCTCTCTTTCTCTAGCCTCTCTTGATGTTGAGCAGCTAGGGTTTTTCTCTAAAAACGAAATTTTATGATTAAACCCTAATACTATACATCATTATGTATATATAGGGGAGAGAGATTTTGGGCCTAACCCTAATCCATGTGGTTTCCAAAACCCATTATGACTTTGGGTTATTATTATTATTAAATCTGAATTCTAATATAATTAATCAAGTCCCACTTAATTAATTCAATAATTAAATTCGAATAATAATAATACTTATTAAATCCGAATTCTAATATAATTAATCAAGTCCCACTTAATTAATTCAATAATTAAATTCGAATAAATAATAATATATTTAAATTCGTAATTTAAATAAACCTCCGTTTTGACGTTCTTTGTGTGTGACCCTTTAGGTTATTATTACGTTGGCAATAATTTTATTATCTAATAATAAAATTATAAACAATGAGCGGCATCTAGTAATACATCATTGCTACCCAAGTAACAATAATAATTGGTGATTCAATTAAACCTTTCGTGAATAATGTTCCATGTAATATAATCCCTTTAACCTTATATTATAGATCAAACTCGAGGCATGTATAGTGTCATCCTCTTCAACGTTTAATCTCGGTTTCCTTGATCAATGAGTAGACTATTTAAACAAATTAATATTTGAGCATGGCCATGCATTTCATAGTCTCACTCAATCAAGAGTCCAATAATATCACTCCTAGAATTGGAGGGTTAAATCCTATATCTATCATTCATATTCCTCATACGATTCATAGCATACCCAATGTACACCTTTATCATTACCCGGTTAAAGGTAACTTTGAGTGTAATCAAAGTATATTAATTCTCGTATAGAAATATAATGATTACAAGTCAGAGGATCATTACATCATTATCACAGTGAGATTTCTTATGACACTTATTAACATGTAGAATCTCACGACGGGTCTTTCCAGTGTTATGTATTGATACATACACTTATGTTCTTGACTTTAGTATCACCATACCTATGACCAATGAGATGTGGTCATCCGTCAACAAACATACTAGTCTTATTGCATTATTATTATCCTTAAATAATAATACTTGACTAGGGAATTTTAGGAATAAAATACTATTCATATAATCTCATTTTTAAGTCACATACTTAAAGATAAATATTACGTATTAATATTCCAAGGACATTTATTATCCTTTCAATTTATAACGCAGTAAATAAAGACATAATAAATAATAATTAAATAATCACATAAAACATAATCCTTAATTATTTTCAATAAAATATTAAAAGTATTGTCTCTAGGACACCAATACTAACAATCTCCCACTTGTACTAGAGCCAATCTCTCATGTATCTAATACCCATGGAACTAGTATGACCTTCGTGCTTTTGCTGCGACAAAGCTTTAGTCAGTGGATCTGCAATGTTATCATTTGTATGCACTTTACATATATGTATATCCCCTCGATTATTAATCTTATTAATTAGGTGATATCTCCTAAGTACATCCCCAAACAGCCTCCTAGGCTGCTTCGCAAGCATCAATATACTCAGGCTCTATTGTAGAATCAACAACTGTCTCAGCTGTGAACCATTCCAGCATACAACATCTCAATTTAGACAAAACATAAATCCAGACTGAGAAATCGAATCATCCTTGTCTGTCTAGAAACTAGCGTCGGTGTAACCTTTTACTACCAGTTTATCTTCTCCTCCATATACCAAGAATTAATCTTTAGTCCTCTTCAAGTACTTAAGAATATTCTTGACTGTTGTCCAGTGACTTTCACCTGGATTAGACTAGTATCTACTCTGACTTAGGCCGATCATTCTTCTTGATCTATCTCTATAGATCTTGATACCTAAAATATAGGTCGCTTCGCCTAAGTCTTTCATTGAGAAATTCTTACTCAACCAAGTATTAAAAGCCTGTAAAGAAGGAATGTCATTCCCTATTATTAATATATCATCAACATATAATTATAGGAATGCCACATTGCTCCCACTTACCTTCTTGTAAACACATGGTTCATCTTCATTTTGAATAAACCCAAACTCTTTGACAGTTTCATCAAAACGAATGTTCCATCTCCTTGAGGCTTATTTCAATCCATAAATGGATCGGCGCAGCTTACATACCTTTACAGCATTCTTTGGATTAACAAAACCTTCAGGCTGTGTCATATACACATCCATATCTTCTTCAAGGCTCCCATTTAAGAAAGCGATTTTGACATCCATCTTCCAGATTTCATAATCATAGTAAGCAGCTATAGCAAGCAAAATCCTGATGGACTTGACCATAGCCACTGGTGAAAAGTCTCATCATAGTCAATACCATGAATTTGCTTGAAACCTTTTACCACCAATCGTGCCTTATAGATCTGTACATTACCATCCATGTCGGTCTTCTTCTTGAAAACCCACTTGTACCCTATAGGTTTTTCCCCTTTAGGTGGATTAACCAAAGTCCATACTTGATTAGTATACATGGATTCCATCTCAGATTTCATGGCATCCAGCCATCTCTTGGATTCTGGAGTGTTCATAGCATCTTAGTAGGTGAGAGGCTCATCTTCGTCGATAAGCATCACATCACCATCTTGAGTTAAGAGAAATTCATAATATCTCTCAGGCTCATGGTGAATCCTACTAGACCTACGAATAACCTGTGTTTCTTGAGCAGTGTTGTGGTCTTGTACATCCTGCTCAAGTTCCTCCATTGGTTTAATGTTATCTTGTGGGCCTCGAACTTCATCGAGATCTATTATCCTCCCATTATTTTTCTTCGAAAGCATTTCTCTTTCAAGAAAAAACTGTAGTTCGAGCAACAAACACTTTGTTCTCGGGAGGATTATAGAATGAATAACCCTTTGTTTCAATTGGGTATCCCACAAAATTATATTTGTCTGATTTAAGTCCTAGCTTGTCAGAAGTTAAACGTTTCACAAACGCTTCACATCCCCATATTTTCATAAATGACATGCTATGACGTTTCTTAGTCCATATCTCATATGGAGTCTTCTGAACCATTTTAGTAGGAACTCGGTTAAGTGTATAAGCAGCCGTCTCCAGGGCGTAGCCCCAGAAACTAATTGGAAGATCTGCATGACTCATCATCGATCGTACCATGTCCAACAAAGTACGATTCCTCCTTTCAGAAACTCCATTCCATTGTGGTGTTCCGGGAGGAGTGAGTTGTGATACAATACCACACTCTTTTAATAAACTCTTAAATTCATGGCTTAAGTATTCACCTCCACGATCAGATCGTAGAGTCTTAATACTTCCGCCAGTTTGCTTTTCTACTTCAGCTTTGTTTCTTTGAACTTTTCAAAAGAATCGGATTTGTTCTTCATAAGATACATATATCTACTGAAATTATCAGTAAACGTGATAAAGTAGTAAAAGCCACCTCATGTCATAGTACGCATAGGACCACATACATCACTATGTATAAGTTCTAATCGTTCAGTGGCCCATTCACCTTGTCCAGTAAAAGGAGATTTAGTCATTTTTCCAATGAGACAAGGTTCGCATGCTTCGTATGATTCAAAGTCAAACTTATCCAAGTATCCATCCTTATGTAACTTGGAAATGCGCTTCTCATTTATATGGCCTAAACGACAGTGTCAGAGGTATGTTTGATTTGAGTCATTTATTTTAAGACGTTTGTTATTCACATTATAGATAGGAGAGTCTAAATCAAGAACATATAAACCGTTAAATAAACGTGCAACCCCATAGGTAACATTATTCAAAGAAAAGGAACAACTATTGTTCTAAATTAAAATGCAAAACCTTTCTTGTCTAAACAAGAAACCGAAATAATGTTTCTGCAAATTGCAGGCACGTAAAAACAGTTCTCAAGTTCTAAAATAAGCCCAGTGGGCAATGATAAATAATAAGTCCCTACAGCTAAAACAGCAACCTTTGCTCCATTGCCAACTCGTAGGCCGACCTCTCCTTTAGCCAAAGTCCTACTCCTTTGTAGTTCATGTACATTTATACAAATGTGAGAACCACATCCAGTATCCAATACCCATGATGTAGAAGTTGACAAATTGACCTCTATAACATAAATACCTGAATCAGAAGCTTGACCAGCCTTCTTCTTCTTCAGATCCTCCAAATAAGCATGACAGTTTCTCTTTCAATGACCTGGTTTACCACAGTAGTGACAATCACCCTTTGCAACAACACCCTTAGGCTTTAAAGCCTATTTGGGATTAGCCTTTGGCTTGGGACCAGAAGCAGATCCAATCTTCTTCTTTCCCTTCCATTTGCCTTTCCTATTAGCTTTACCTTTGTTATCTACCATCAACATGGCAGCTGGTTCAGCCTTTTCATGTTGGTTTCAGTAGTTCGTAACATGGCCAACAATTCAGTGGGTGTTTTGTCTATCTCATTCATATTGTAGTTCATAACAAAATGAGTATAGTTGCGGTTCAAAGATTGCAAGATTAAGTCAATCTGAGCTTCCAAACCAATCGGGAAACCCAAAGTATCAAGATACTCAATATAACCTATCATCTTCAGAACATGCGGTTGAATAGGTTCACGCTCTTCCTGTTTGCAAGCATACAGTGTTTTGCTCGTGTCGAACCTTTCTTGACGAGCTTGTCCCTCAAACATTCTTTGAAGGTGTTCAATCATCTCATAAGCATCCATATGCTCATGTTGTTTTTGAAGCTCAACACTCATGGTTGCCAGAATGAGACATGCAATATCATTCACATCATCAATATGCTTCTTATAAGCATTTTGCTGAACGCGAGTTGCATTCTCAATAGGAGGAGCAGGTGAAGGAATTTCAATGACATGGAGCTTACGCTTTTGCCTGAGGACAATCATCAAATTCCTATACCAATCCATGAAGTTAATTCCTGTCAGCTTGTCCTTCTCAAGGATTGCTCGTATGGAGAAAGTATTTGTATTGTTTGCCATTTAAATATCTATAATGTTTAAAATGCATAAAATAAACATTAGATTGTCTGAGTTATTTATTATGTTCAAATGATTATGATATATTCATAATATATCTCCCACTATTTTTATCAAATTAATAGCCCTTACTATTAATTTGGAAAGTATATCCCATAATTCTTTCTAGTGAGCCAAGATCCATATTTCGTCATGTCCTAAGTCAACCACTGGAAGTCCTTAAAAAATGATTATTTAGGTAGACAACAGTTGTCAATTATATCATATATAATTCTTGGATAGTTTGGTTAACAACGATTGATCTTATCTATCTAATAGACTTTTAACCAAACTCTATGCTTCTAAGTTTATAATGGTTGAATATAACCGTTTATTTTCACCTTATTATGACGACTCAGTTAAGTTAGACCCAATGATACAACGGCCGAATATAACCGTTTATATTCGTCGCATCTCACCACGATAGATAGGAGTCCCTGCCACTGGCAGTCCTTCCCCTAATCGATCTAGGATTCGATGAGTGTTCATTCATTGGAAAGCATCCGAGTAAAACTTAATATTTTGTTAAGGGGTTTAGAAAATTTATAACGATCATGATCACATCATAAAGAGATCCTCAATTTTTCCTTGAACCAAATATTTTAAATTGACATCTTAAATTGTTCATTTCCCAGGTAGATGGAGGATACCAGTGGTCACACTTAAAACCCATCAGCATTACGAATACGCATATCCGTTTTTGTCAGAAAATCCCAGTTATAGATATCAAAAATCAATATTTAATTCCGTGTTTTAAAAATCCATATTTCATAAACACAAGAATCTCATGATCATTTGTTAATTTTAAAATCTTGAATCGTTACAGATTTTATCTTTCTTAAGCAGACATGGCATGGGTGTCGTATCTAATACATACATCATTCCAACACATACATATCTACACATGCATTCATATACATATATGTATTGTGCGTAAATTAAACGTGTTTGGTTATGGCCCCATCCTATGTGATATTTCCAAGCTAATGGAATTATCAAGGTCAATCTATGGTGGTTCAAATACTACACTATTACATGTCGTTATCTTCTTCATTGCTCCATCATCTGGATTGCCTCCTAGCTTCCTTGCTTCCAACTCTCCATTGAACAATTACATTGAATAATAAATAAATCTATTCTAATGAAATTACAAGAAGAACTCGAGTTACATTCGAGATTAACAATTACAATGAATAAAAGACATGCAAGTCGTATTTAGAAACCAAAATCATAAAACAAAACTACTATCCTATGGGTCTTTAGGTCATAACCATCCACCATGTTATCACATAACACATGTAATATATCTCAGATTATATAAACATATCATATAATCATATATAATAAATTTCGAAATTTCAGAAAATCAAATAAATTTTAGAAAATAATAAATCGCCGTTTCGGGGCCTGTACGTCGTCAAACGGCTTACAGACGCGAAGCTGACAATGTCAGTATTGCTCAGTGACACGAATCCAGTCAGAAAACACATATCGTTTTTGAAAATCGGACACTGGACACAGATTTCAGAAAATCTACCGAAGCCGTTTCAGAATTCGTATCGAATACGATTTCCATAACAAGAACAAACATGTATCATATACATACAGCAATACACACAATCATCCCATGATTATACAACACATGAATATCATATATTCAAAATCATATAAAACATATATATCAATATATAGTCATGGCATATCATATATATGTTTACATACATCGAAAAACTGTTAAATACATAACCAAATCATCCCATTATACACGTAGCTCTGATGCCATTGAAGGGTTTCGGGCATGAAAACGCAACGGAATTAACGTAAAAACAATAAAAAAAATTGAAACCCAATCGCAGGATCCATGTATAACGTTGGATGATTATGGTGAAGAAGTATGTACCTTAACAAAGCTTTCGTATGCTGTTTAATGGAGGTCCAGAAAGATGAATCACAGTAGTCCTTTGTTGCAAAGATTTTCTCTCTAAAGAAATCCACACGAACGCCCGATCGTCCTACGATCACCGGAGTCGGTACTAGCCGAATTGTTTGCCTCTCTCTCTCTCTTTCTCTAGCCTCTCTTGATATTGAGCAGCTAGGGTTTTTCTCTAAAAACGAAATTTTATGATTAAACCCTAATACTATACATCATTATGTATATATAGGGGAGATAGATTTTGGGCCTAACCCTAATCCATGTGGTTTCCAAAACCCATTATGACTTTGGGTTATTATTATTATTAAATCTGAATTCTAATATAATTAATCAAGTCCCACTTAATTAATTCAATAATTAAATTCGAATAATAATAATACTTATTAAATCCGAATTCTAATATAATTAATCAAGTCCCACTTAATTAATTCAATAATTAAATTCGAATAAATAATAATATATTTAAATTCGTAATTTAAATAAACCTCCGTTTTGACGTTCTTTGTGTGTGACCCTTTAGGTTATTATTACGTTGGCAATAATTTTATTATCTAATAATAAAATTATAAACAATGAGCGGCATCTAGTAATACATCATTGCTACCCAAGTAACAATAATAATTGGTGATTCAATTAAACCTTTCGTGAATAATGTTCCATGTAATATAATCCCTTTAACCTTATATTATAGATCAAACTCGAGGCATGTATAGTGTCATCCTCTTCAACGTTTAATCTCGGTTTCCTTGATCAATGAGTAGACTATTTAAACAAATTAATATTTGAGCATGGCCATGCATTTCATTGTCTCACTCAATCAAGAGGCCAATAATATCACTCCTAGAATTGGAGGGTTAAATCCTATATCTATCATTCATATTCCTCATACGATTCATAGCATACCCAATGTACACCTTTATCATTACCCGGTTAAAGGTAACTTTGAGTGTAATCAAAGTATATTAATTCTCGTATAGAAATATAATGATTTTAAGTCAAAGGATCATTACATCATTATCACAGTGAGATTTCTTATGACACTTATTAACATGTAGAATCTCACGACGGGTCTTTCCAGTGTCATGTATTGATACATACACTTATGTTCTTGACTTTAGTATCACCATACCTATGACCAATGAGATGTGGTCATCCGTCAACAAACATACTAGTCTTATTGCATTATTATTGTCCTTAAATAATAATACTTGACTAGGGAATTTTAGGAATAAAATACTATTCATATAATCTCATTTTTAAGTCACATACTTAAAGATAAATATTACGTATTAATATTCCAAGGACATTTATTATCCTTTCAATTTATAACGCAGTAAATAAAGACATAATAAATAATAATTAAATAATCACATAAAACATAATCCTTAATTATTTTCAATAAAACATTAAAAGTATTGTCTCTAGGACACCAATACTAACAGAGAGCACCAAAATGTTTTATTATTTTATTCTAGTTAGATGGATTTCTAAATTATTTCTTTATGGGAGAACTTATAAAATAGTAGAGATTGAGATTTTTTAAAGTTTATTACATGGTGGTTCAATAATATATATATATATATTTTATTCAAATCAAGGGGAAATCAATTAATTTTGATTTATCGCTTATAAAAGTTTTGAGATATTTTTAAGAATGAGATTACATATTTATAAATATGATTTCAGTCCATGAATATTTTTATTCTCATTCTTATTTATTTTTAAAATGGATTTTATTCTCAAAATCATTAAACGATATAATGATTTGTAAAATGCATACTAATTTGGAAAAATTAGATTTAATTCTAATTCTTTTTCCATTAATCTTCAAAAATATCCTAGTATTTAAATATGTTATAAATTTAATTTTTATAAATAAGAATTTCTAGCTCAAAATATGGTTTAGCCGTGTGTAGTAGCAAAAATGAGGAATAAAACTAGTATTTTATTTATGTGGGTTGCAAGCTTCCACCCAAGCTAGTTTTTAACCACACAATTTTGGTTAACCTAATAAAAAAAATCAGCCCCTCCCCTTCTTCTTCATCATTTTACCGATTGCAAAGAAAAGAGAGAGAGAAGAGAGAAAAGAAAAGAGAGAGAAAAGAAAAGAGAGAGAGGAGAGAAAAGAGAGAGAAAAGATGGAGAAAGGAAGAGGAAGAAGAGAAAGGATGCAAGCAAAGCTCTCCCACTTTTAAGCTCCATTCGGTAAAAAAATTTTGAGGAAGAAAGAACTAGCTAGATTCCATGGATGATGGTGTTCTTTAGCTTAAAAGAAAGGTCCTTCCGAGCTCTACTTAACTAGGGTAACATCTCTTATCCCACACTCCCTAGTATGTTCATTTCTTGAGTTGAAAGTGATGATGAATAGTGATTTCAAAAATTTAAAATTTTGTTTCTTTGATTTAATGTTTCCTTTAGCTTGTTTAATGATTGTTAAGAGTTATTTAGGCTTAAGCATGTAAAGTCATGGATGCATGTGTTTGGTTAATATTTTATAAACTCATTTCATAAGTGTTATGCCCAATATTTGGACATGGGTCCTAGACAGACACAATGACATAAATTGACTGACCCACCTCGTATCTGGGCTCACATGGCTTCATAACCCATAATCCAGCTCGCATTGTGCTAAAGATGGTGAAATATTCTAAGGCCCTTGGTATAGCGTGAGGTCGCATCGCTAGCCCACCAGCCTTAGACTCATCCAGCTTCAAGAAGAAAAAGAGAGAAGAACCGGCCCTCAGCCCGGTTCGCTTCTCATCACCTCCCAAGTCGCATAGACTTGGCAGAGAGGCCCTCAGCCCAGCTCACTTGGCCAGGCTCACCGCCTCTGGATCGCTTCGCTAGCCCGGAGTACTTAGCACAGATTTCTCATAACTAGCCGAAAAGCTCATAGCCTCATGGGCTCACTTCACTTGGTATTATTTATTAATCTGAGGACTGTAGAAGGCCCTCCGGGGTAATATCTCAACATACTTATATTTATTTGAAGACAGATAGCCCCACGGGCTCTCATCTCATCAAGGGATCCGCTTAGGATCACCTCTACAACTGCTCTCGCAAGGCCACATCACGCATAACTCCCTACGGGGACCCCTCACTCTACAACTCCATGACAACCTCCAGAGCCTAACGGGTTTGGGCCATGGCAGTTACAGACATCTGAGAAGTTTGCCCTCCACATCCACACAGACTTGGGTCGAATCCCAGCACCTCTAAGGATTTGGGCCTGATAGACCGGACCAATACCTAGCCCATATAGGTAACTTGTCCTCCAAGAACTACGTGTGGCTTGAACCCCTATATAAATGGTATGTAGGCCTCTTGTTAAGAAAAAAGATCGATAGTTGGCAGCAAGAGAGCAAATATTTTCTCTGGCCTTCTAACGAATCAACAACAAGATCAGCTACCAAAATCCATCACTTTCCTCCTGTGTTCTTCGCATTCTTCATCAAGTTCATCAGTAAAATCATCATATTTTACTCCGTGATTCCAGCAAACCTCCAAATTACTGTTATATCAGTTTCTCCCTATAACAATTGGCGCTAGAAGGAGGGCACTTGACATCTTAGGGAGAAGGATGTCTAACTCTAGGAGAACCAGAAACAATTCATAAAGTGATAGAGATGGGGATGACGAGACCCCGAGAAATGCCAACGAGAACCCGCCTCAGACTGACCCCAAGCTCTTGGAATTCTTAGATGAGATGTGCCTACAGATGCTTGAGTTCAACAAAAGAATGAGGCGGATGGAGAAGAGAAGCGCCTCTAGGAAGGCTAGCATGAGCAGCCAGCGAAGAATGATGAGGCCTAACAAATTCAAGTAGCTCAGGTCGACTATGAAGCCTCGTGACCTCATGAATGACTTCAATGATGAAGCCGGAGATGAATGAAAGGATGAATCATTAGAGTGGGATGAGGCCCCCTAGTCAGGCGCGGCAGGCCCATGAGACCCCTCCCAGGTCGCTTCATGGCCCAACCTTCTCTGAGGCGAAGGCAACCAGTGTTTTTGACAGGGTTGGAAGAAGACTAACAGAACATGATCTAAGGATAAAGCTGGAGAGAGCCCACACTAAAAACGCTGAGGCGAGGCCCCCGAGTCCTGCACGTGAGACGGAAGGACCCCCTCGCCATCGCGAGCGCGCTAGGTCCCTGTATCGTGCTCGCGGACCGGAGAGGCCCCCTCCCAAGGGAAGAAATGAGGAAGCTCAGTCCACGATAAGTGGAGAAGGTGGAGGCCGAAGGCGTGAGCAGGCACCGCCTCCATCACATAGGACCAACAATGATAACAATAATGAGAAGAGGCTGAGAAATCTTTACATGGACGATCTTAGGAAGCTCCTGGAGCGTATGGAGAAGGAGAAGAATGCTCCAAATCCTATCTCCACTTAATCGCCTTTCACTAATGAGATCTGGGTCGCACCTCTGCCTACCATCTTCAGAAACAATCCAAACCTCACATTCAACGGTGATACTGATCTAGTAGAGTACTTAATCCGCTTCAATACTGAGATGGAGGTCTACCAGGTCTCCATTCTAGCCCGTTATCTTCTCTTCGCCGCCTCTCTCAGAGACAGTGCCCAACAGTGGTTCTCCAAACTCGGGCCCATTATGATCGACTCTTGGGAACTACTGGCGGATATATTCATCAAGCAATTCCAGTCTTCTATGCTCTATGCCCCACCCGTGGAAACTCTTGTTAATATCAAGCAAAGGGAAGGAGAGACCCTGCAGGATTACTTCAAGAGGTTTAACGCTGAAGTACCCCGAGTTAGAGGAGCAACTGAAGAGGCTGTAAAGAACTTCTTGATAGCGGGACTTAAGGAATGAACTGACTTTTGGAAAAGCCTCCAAGCTAGTACACCTGAAACATTGTCTGAGTTTTACCGGCAGGATGAACCCTTTAAATGGGTCGAAAAATCTATGCTCGATTTGAAGAAAAGTAACAACAGTGGAGGTCGGGGAAAGAATAGCAGACGCAAGAGATCCCGGAGCCCGGACAACAGAAAGAGGGGTCGTAGGGACAAAAGCCTTAGCCCGAGGAAGTTTGACAAAAGGGAAAGAGAGAGGTCCTTTGAAAGCAACAGATCAGAAGATAGGAGACCCTCTCAGAAATACAATCGCCACACCCCCCTAGTGGCCCCAATTGAGCATATCTATGCCATCAATGCTACTAAGGGAATTTTCAAGAAGCCTCCACCAATGAAGAATTATGGTAAGAGAAGTGAAGAGACATCAGGGGGGTGATTATCATAACGTCCCGCCTCCCCCTCTGAAAGATATGGCTCCTCAAAATAAAGAGAGACCTGGTCTAGGCAGTACTAGAGAAGGCTGTATCCACGTTATCATAGGGGGTCCTCACATTGGTGGAGATAGTAAATGAGCCATGAAGAGATATGTTAGAGAGGCTAAGGAGCGTCCCCTCACTAATATCCACCACCTCTCGCAGAGACCTCCCAAGCTATTTAAGGGAGATGAGACTGATATTATGTTCACCGAGGAGGACGCTAAATGGGTCCATCACCCTCATAGTGATGCTTTGGTTGGTAAAGTGGAGATTGTATATTCAAATGTGCATAGAGTACATGTTGATAATAGAAGTGCTGTTAATGTCCTCACCTATGATGTCTACCAGAAGATGGGTCTCCTTGACAAGGATCTCACACCTACTATCGGGGCCTCAGTTAGCGTTAAAAGCCTCATCAAACTACCCATCACTCTAGGGGAGGAGCCCTGCATGACCACCTAGGTCGCTGATTTCATGGTGATAGACCAGTACTCTGCCTATAATGCCATAGTTGGCAGGCCTATACTGAAAGAAATGAGAGCGGTGACCTCAATTTACCACCTCTCAATGAAGTTCCCCACTCCCAAGGGGGTAGGATGTGTTAGGGGCTGCCAGTATTGTTAGTGTAGGTGCCCTAGAGGCAATAAAATGTTTCCTTTAATAAACCTTTATGTCATTTGATTATTCAATAAACGTATTTATTATGACTTTAATTACTGCGATATATTTGTTAGCATAATAAATGTCCTTAGAATCATGATACACGTTATATAGTTTAAGTACATGACTTGAATTTGAGATTATATAATATATCATATTCTTAAATGTCCCTAGTCGAGTATTATTATTATAGGACAATAATAATACATAAATAGACTAGTATGTTGTTTGACAGATAACCATATCTCATTGGTTATAAGTATGGGGATACTAAAGTCAATGCATAGGTACATGTAGGAGTACATGGTACTGGACAGACCCACAGTGAGATTCTTCATGTTTAATAAAGTCATAAGAAAGACTCACAGTGATAATGGTGTAATGATCCTCTGACTTGAGATCATTATATTTCTATACGAAGATTAATATACTCTGACTACATTAAAAGTTACCTTTGACCGGGTGATGATAAAAGTGGACATCGGGTATATCATGAGTCGTATGAGAAATATGAATGATAGATAAATGATTTAACCCTCCTATAATTAGGAGAGATGTTATTGGCCTCTTGATTGAGTGAGACTATAAAATGCATGGCCGTGCTAAAATAATGATTTGTTTTTCATAGTCTACTCATGGATCAAGTAAACCCGGATTAAATGTTGAAGAGGATGACTAAACACATGCCTCGAGTTTAATCTATAATATATTTGGTTAAAGGGATTATATTACACAGAAACATTAATCATGAAAGGTTTTATCAAATCACGATTTAATTATTGTTTAATTGGGTAGCAATGATGTATTACTAGATACCGCTCATTGTTTATAATTTTATTGGAGAATAAAATTATTGCTAATTAAATAATAGCCTATAGGGTCACACACATAGAGCACCTAGAGGAATAGTTAATTTAAATTATAGATTTAAATTAATTGATGATTATTTGAATTTTATTATATTAATTAAGTGAGACTTAATTAATTGAAATAAATTCGAAATTGAAGAATTATATTTCTGCCAATAATAATAATTAAGTGTGACTTAGTTATTAATTAAATAATAGAAGCATGTTTTATTATTTAATCCTATGCCTACATGGGTTAGGTTTTTGCTAAAAAGGCCCATTAACCAATCATTATAAATAGATAATGATAGGTTAAATGGCTTGGACGTTTTTAGAAAAACCCTAGAAGGAGAGGCAGCAACGAGTAGAGGCAGAAATAATTCGAAACATATCAAAGGAGGCTAGTACTTCCGTTCCGTGTTCAAGATCGTGAGACGTTCTTGAAGGTGCTCGTGTGGATACCATAGAGGTGTTTTCGAGAAGAAGACACAAGTCGTGATAGCAAGGATCTCCGTGGAGTTCGTGACATTCAAGATCTTAATAGGTATGATTCTATTTCACCATAATCTGTCTAATCTTATACATGATCCTGCGTTTGGGTTCCGAAAATTTTCGTTATATTTACGTTTATCCGCTGCGTTTTATGCCTCGGAACCCAACAAGTATGACTCTCGAGAATGTTATAACAAGGCCCTCAGGTCAGCTGAGAAAGCAAGTAGAGAGGTGGAAGCCATAAATGTCGATAATTACAAGCCAAGGTCGGGTGATACCATGATTAAACCGAAATAGAAGACGCTATGTGTTAGGAATCTACATGTAATTTGATGATAACATTAATCTTAGAATCATAGAAATTTTATTTTATGCAACTGATCAATTGATATGAAAATTTATAAATATCAATTGATTAGGAAACCATTTATCAGTTGAAATGTTTATATGAGTCAATTGATAATTTGGATTGTAGCATATGTGTACTTAGTCTATTTCAATCGATAAGGTGTAAATCAATTGATATTATTCTTATCAATTGTTGTTAGAGTCGATTAATATAGATCATCAATTGATGTGTAAATTAAACTGTCAAATTGTAATTATTTGAACACAGGAAATTGTACAAATGAAAGATGATCAATTGATATTAAAGCCACAATGGATGAGAGATCAATCGAAGAAGCCAAGTTAGGAATTGAAGACTATCAACTGATGTGAACACCCATCGATTGATAACATTTATCAATCGATAAGTCATTCCATATCAATCGATGGATGTAAAGATCAATTGAAGAAGAACATCAGTTGATGGATTAATGGATGAATCAATTGATATGCTTAATAGCAAATTATCAATTGATTGTGACAACACAGAAAGACTATCAGTTGTAGATCCAGAGAACAAAAGCATACCTATGGAAGACAGCTTAGGGTGGCTGTGAAGACTCAATCCATAGCTGTCTTTCAAGTTTGTTTTCCTAAAAAGGAAAAAGAAAAAAGAAAGACAGATAGAAACAATCATAGAATATGAATTGTAAAATACACTTGTAGTATATAAATAAGTGTAGTAGCATTTTTAGACAAATAGAAGTTATACAATATTTCTAAAATTAACTGTTCAGGTTTCAGAGAAATTTGTAATATCAGTTGATTTTTTAACTTTATAAAAATGAAGCTAGGTTTTCTTTTAACCTAGGAACATTGAGCAAAAATATATAACTAATGGAAAAACCAATCCATCAGTGATTTTTAAATCTCTTTGTTCACTTTAATTTTCAGTTTTTATCTGTTCAAACATATTCTCTCAAACTCTCAAACATCAAGAACAAATATTAAAAGAAGCAAAAGTTTTAATATTTGTATTCAACCCCCCCTTCTCCAAATATTGACATTGTTCTAAGGAATAACAATTGGTATCAGAGCAGGCTTTCAACATACAGAAAGTTTAAAGATCAAGAACAGTCAATATGGGCCAAAAAAATTTAGGTGTAAAGATTCCAGTATTAGAAAATGATGAATACTTTCTATGGAAGGTAAAAATGCATCTGCATTTTCTTTCTCTTGACTCTTCCTATGTTCACTGGATAGAGAAAGGTCCTCATATTCCCATGAAGCTAGTCATAGGTGTTAACCCTGATGAAACTCCTGCACTTGACTAACATATTCCTAAACTCATCTCTGAGTTCACAGAAGAGGATGAAAAAGAAGTTCTCAAAGACAAGAAGGCCATGAACATTCTGTTTAATGGCCTAGATGAAGATATGTTTGACAATGTGATAAACTGTACTTCATCAAAAGAGGTATGAGACACTCTTCAAACTCTATGTGAAGGAACTGAACAAGTAAGGAAAAACAAGATGCCACTCTTGATTTAAAAGTATGAATCATTTCATTTGAAGATGGGAGAATCTATCAATAACACTTATAGCAGATTTCAGAAGTTATTAAATGGACTGAAGCTATATGGTAGGGTTTATGCAACTGAGGATACAAATCTAAAATTTCTTAGATCTCTTCCAAAAGAATGGAAACCAATGACTGTTTCCATTAGACAATCTCAGGACTTCAAGGATTATACTCTTGAGAAACTTTATGGTATTCTCAAGACATATGAGTGGGAAATCCAATAAGATGAGAAGAATCAAAGAAAGGAGAAAACTGTGGCTTTGATGGTCAAAGGAAATGAAGAAAAGAAGGAAAGTGGCTGTGTAGAAGAGTCTGTCATGATGGCTGGTGATGCTGTTGAAGAATCATTCAAAAGAGGAAAAGGCAAGTGTGAAGAAGATGAAACATGCTCTCAGGGTGATTTGGATGAGATTGATGAACACCTTGCATTTTTGTCAAGGAAGTTTTCAAAGCTAAAATTTAAGAGGAATCCAAATGCTCAAAGGCCTGGATCCCAGTTTAGAAGTAACAATCAAAACAAAAATTTGATTGATAGATCTAAATTCAAATGTTTTAACTGTGGATTGGCTGGTCATTTCTCAAATAAGTGCAGGAAGCCAAAACAAGAAAATGCAAAGTCTTGTGATAGTATTGATTATAAAAAGAAATACTTTGACCTTTTGAAACAGAAAGAAAAAGATTTTGTCACTGAAGAGAAAGACTAGGCTGCTGAGGATAATGATTCTGAGGAATTCATCAATCTAGCACTAATGGTCAAACATGAAGATGAAGAAGCTAGTTCATCATCAAATCAGGTATTAGCTACAAACTTTTCCGAGCTTACAACTGATGAATGCAATAGTACTATTAATGAAATTTCCAATGAATTGTACAATTTGCATGTCACTCTAAAATCTCTAAACAAGAAAAATCTCAAATTGAAGAACACCATTGATGTCTTAACTGAGAGGAATATTTTTCTTGAAAATGAACTTGTTTGTTTAGATAGATTTAAGCAGGAGAGTAAGGATGCTAGAGATGAACTAGTAAACAGTTTGAAAAGAGAAGAATTGTTAAAAGAATAATTGGCTGAAGAAATTGAAACCATTAACAAATGGAATAGGTCTGCTAAAACTGCCAAACAAATTATTGATGTTCAAGGTGTAGATACTCTAGGAGAACTCCCCAAATCAATAGGCAAGCTATTGACTGATACTTCAATGGATAAAGATCAATCGACTGCTAATCCTTCATCAACTGATAAGGATTATCAATCGATTGATGCTGAATCAACTGATAAGCATCCATCGACAAGTAAATCATCAATGGCTACCAAAAAGAACAAATTTAGCACTCCTATCATTTTTGTTAAGAAAACCAAAAATCAGGTTGAGACTGAAGCTGAGAGGATTAACATAGGTAGCTTATCCAAGAAACAATTAAAAGAGAAATTAGAAAAGATAGCACATGTGGAAATTACTCAACCTAAGTCTGAGAAAAAGAAAAAGAATAGGAATGGCAAAGTAAGCATTAATAAGCACAACAACTACATTCCTGACATGTATGCTCCCAGAAAGGTATGTGCTAAATGTGGCAGTGTAAATCATTTGTCTATGCAATGCAAGAATGAAAAGAAACCTATATCTTCAAGTGATTTAAATGTACATGCCATTACTGCTAATGCCATGTTTACCAATCCTATGCTCATGAATGCCATGTCTTCTAATTTAGTTGCACCCAATGTTCATATGCCCTATGCATAAGTTTTATACATGTATAATCCCTTCTTTACATATGCAAATATGAACATTCCTGGTATGCCATAAAACATGCCTAATGTCGATAATGAAATGTATGGAAATTCTGCCATGAGTTCCAAGGTGTATAAGCCCCAAAAGTCAACTCCCAAAGTTAAAGTGGATTTAAATTCACCAAAACAAAAGGAACCAAAATTGGCAACAAAGGCTCATGCTGCAACTAATGAAAGAGGACCCAAGGCAAATTGGGTAACAAAAACAACTTGATTGTTTTATGTGTGTACAGGGAAACAGGAAGAAAAATCTTTGGTATTTGGATAGTGGATGCTCAAGGCATATGACTGGAGACTTGTCCCTGCTCACAAAGTTTGTGGAAAAGGTTGGCTCAGGAGTTACTTTTGGAGATAACAGCAAAGGTTTCACCCTGGGATATGGCTCAATTGCAAAAGATAAAGTTATCATTGAACTTGTAGCACTAGTTGATGGATTGAAGCACAACTTGCTCAGTATTAGTCAACTGTGTGATAATGGTAATGGTGTGTGGTTTACAACTAGATCATACATCATAGCCAATAAGGAATCTGGTGAAATTCTCTTAACTGGAGAAAGAAAAGGAAATGCCTATGTGGCTGATTTTCGCTCTGTAAAGGCAAATTCAATAACATGCCTACTGAGCAAAGCAAATTCAGATGAAAGTTGGATTTGGCACAAAAAACTAGCCCATTTGAATTTCAAAGCCATGAATCTATTGATCAGAAAGAATCTGGTTAGAGACATTCCACAGATGGAATTCACCAAGGATGGACTGTGTGATGCCTTTCAAAAGGGAAAAAAAGAAAAGCATCATTTAAGTCAAAGTCTGAATCATCAATTGACAAGACTTTGGAATTATTAGGTCCAGTTAACATCATGTCAATTGCCAAAAAGAAATATGCCTTAGTCATTGTGGATGACTTTACAAGATTTTCATGGGTATACTTCTTACACTCTAATGATGATGCAAGTAAATTAATTATCAATCATGTGAAGAATGTTGAAAATGGAACTGAATGGAAGGTCAAGAAAATTAGAAGTGATAATGGTACTGAATTCAAGAATGAAACAATGAAGGAATTCTGTGAAGAAAAAGGTATCACTCATCATTTCTCTGCACCAAGAACTCCACAACAAAATGGAGTAGTTGAAAGGAAAAATAGGATCTTGATTGAAGCTCCTAGAACTATGTTAGAAGAAGCAAAACTACCTACATACTTCTGGGTAGAAGCAATTAATACTGCTTGCTACATTCAGAATATTTCCATGGTCAATCAAATTCAAGGCAAAACTCCATATCAGTTGATGAAAAAGGTCAATAAGCCAACAATTAACTTTCTTCATGTATTTGGCTGCAAATGCTTTGTACTTAGAAATCAAGGTGAAAATCTAAAAAAATTTGAAGTCAAGGCTGATGAAGCTATATTTGTTGGATATGGAATAACAACCAAAGCATACAGAGTCTACAATATTAGATTACACATTGTTATGGAATCTATGCATGTAGTCTTTGATGACAAGAAAATTCAAGGGTTGTTTGATGAAGGATTTCATGACCTATTGCATTTTAAAAATGAATCAACAAGCAATATTGAGGATAGTGATGATGATGTGGAAATTTCAAGAATTCGAGTACCTAGAATCCTTCCATCAATTGATGTCAATACATCAACAGATAACTTATCAGTTGACAATCTTCAATCGACTGATAATACATCAATTGATAATCATTCAATGGATAACAACTCTGCTCAACAATCTTCAAGAGGAGCGTCCATCTCAGGGGGAGGGTTCTCAAACAGTCAATCACATCACAATGATCAAAACACTTTCAATGATCATGAAGCATCATCATCTTCAAGAACAAATTTACCATCTCAAAGGAAATGGAAAAAAGCTATCCCTTTGAATTAATTATTGGAGATTTAAATGATGGAGTCAAAACCAGAAGTGCAACTCAAAATGAATGCTTGTATAGCAGCTTTCTATCTCAAGAAGAACCAAAAAGGATTGAAGAAGCCTTAAATGATCCTGATTGGATAATTGCTATGCAAGAAGAGTTGAATTAGTTTAAAAGGAACAAGGTATGGAAGCTGGTGCCCAAACCAAAGAACAAGTCTGTCATTGGCACAAAATGGGTATTCAGAAACAAAATGGATGAATCTGGTACAGTGACAAGGAATAAAGCAAGATTAGTGGCAAATGGCTATTCACAAGAAGAAGGCATATATTTTGATGAAACATTTGCACCAGTTACAAGGTTAGAAGCAATCAGAATCTTTTTAGCATATGCTGCTCATACAAATTTCAAGGTGTATCAGATGGATGAGAAAAGTGATTTTCTCAATGGAGAACTAGAAGAAGAAGTATATGTAGAACAACCTCCTGGTTTTATTGATCCTGTTCATCCTGGATTTGTGTACTATCTTCTGAAGGCACTTTATGGATTAAAACAAGCACCTAAGGCCTAGTATGAAACTCTATCTAAATTCCTGATTGAGAATCACTTCACAAGAGGTACTGTTGATAAAACTCTCTTTCATAGAAATGTTAGTGGCTCTATGATTCTTGTTCAAATCTATGTATATGACATTATTTTTTGTTCAACTAATGAAAATTTTTGTCAAAAGTTTGCTAAGTTGATGCAAAGTAAATATGAAATGAGCATGATGGGAGAACTTACCTATTTTCTTGGTTTGCAAGGCAAAGAAGTCAAAAATGGCATTTTCATAAATCAAACCAAATATATTTCTGATTTATTAAAAAGATTTGATGTAAGTGAATGTTCTTCTGCAAAAACTCCCATGGCCACTGCAACTAAACTTGAACTAAATACTAAAGAAGCTATGGTGGACATTTCAAGTTATATAGGCATGGTTGGCTCATTACTTTATTTAACTGCAAGTAGGCTAGACATAATGTTTGCTACATGTCTTTGTGCTAGATTTTAGGCTGATCCTAGAGAATCTCATTTGATTGCAATAAAAAGAATATTCAAATATCTCAAGGGAACTCCAAATCTTGGAATTTGGTATCCTAGAGATTCTGGATTTGATCTATTTGGTTATTCAGATGCAGACTATGCAGGTTGCCGAATTGACAGAAAAAGTACTACAGGCTCCTGTCAATTTCTAGGAAATAAGCTTGTATCATGGTTCAACAAAAAGCAGAATTCAGTGTCTACATCTACTGCAGAGGCTGAATACATTGCAGCTGGAAGTTGATGTGCACAAATATTATGGATGAGAAATCAACTACTTGACTATGGATTCAACATGAACAAGATTCCTATTTTCTGTGATAATACAAGTGCCATTGCTATAATAGAAAATCCTGTGCAACATTCCAGAACCAAGCACATTGACATAAGGTATCACTTCATTAGGGAACATGTAATGAATGGTACAGTTGAATTACATTTTGTCCCTAGTGAAAGATAACTTGCAGATATTTTTACCAAATCACTAGATGAATCTACCTTCAATAGATTGGTCTGTGATATAGGTATGCTTAATTATATTTAATGATTTAAATGTCTGACAAGTTATATATATATATATATATGTATATAAATTTTAGCCATTGACTATGTTAATCTATTGATTTTTCATTAATCAATTGATAAACATTGTTCTTATCAATGGATATTTGTAGTTATCAACAGATAAATATATCAATTGATGATATATTTACTTATCGATGGATATTTGTAACTATCGACAGATAAATATATCAATTGATAATATATTTATTTATCGATGGATAAGTGTACCTGTCGATAAACAAGCTTTACCAATTGATGACTTGGAATTTAAAAGGGTCCATGTCATCAATCGATCTGTATAAAAATCTAACCGTTGATTACTCATTTTATCAATTGATTAATACATACATTCCTATATGTATAACAGTCGATTGCCAAAATTGGTAATTTTTACTTTTCATTTTTTTAACGGTCGATTAAGTTCTATTTTGAGTAAGAAATTGATTGAGAAATCAGTAATTATAAATAGTGAGATTAAAACATTGTTCATTCTTACTTGCAATTTTATTAACAATTTCTCTACCTCTCTCTCTCTCTCTCTCTCTCTCTCTCTCTCTCTCTTTCTCAATCTACGAACTCAATCTCTACCCAATTCTCTCAGTACTCAATTCTCTTAATATCTTTAAACATTTTGTTCTTCTAATCTTCTACATAAGAGAATGGAATCTTCATCCAAGAAAATCTCTCAAGCCGGGTTCATCTACGAATTGAATAATTTTGTGGCCTGCACTGTGGTTGAAGAAGCTCCAAGGGAATTTCATCCTTTGATGCGATTCCTGGGAAGTGGCAAGGTACAGAAAGCATTGAAGGAAGCATAAAAAATAATCTGCAATTTGATGGAAGAATTTTGGACCTCTGCAGAAGTTGCTGATGACTTCTCAAGCATCAAATTCAACTGTAAAGGACAAGAGTATATTCTTACTACTTTACTTTTAAATGAATGTTTAGATTTGCCTGTTAATAATACTGATAATGTGCCTTGTTAATCAGATATTAGAAACATGCTTAGGGCTGTCAATTATGCAAATCCTGACATTAATTTAGGGCAAGTAGTTAGAAAACATCTTAGGAGAGAATAGTCTTATTTCTTTGATGCAATAATAAAATGCTTTAGTGGTAAAATTAGTAATTTTGATGCCATAACTTCAAGCATGCAACAAATAGCATATAGTGTGTTGTTTGATGAGTATCATGATTTTTCTTCTATATTACTATCTGAAATTGTTGCTAAGTTAGGAAAGAAGCATGATAGGTTTAATCATATATATTATGCTAGATTTATCATGATTTTTATTAACCACTTTGTCAAAGAAATTGAGATTTGCAGGGAAACTGAAACCCTTGAGTGTTGGACTCAAAACAAAAGGGTCTTCAAAGACTTAGTAAGAATCAATCTTCACAGTAATGTGGAATTGATTTACCCACCTTTTGTTAAGGTATTTATCTCAACCCTAACTTCTTCTTTACCTAAATCTTCTTTGCCTTCTGTGACTATGAAGGGTGGTAGTAATGACCCCAACCCTCCTACCCAAGCCACACAACTAATCTCAAAATCCAAATCTAAGAAACCAACCTCAACAGGTTCCCAAGAACCTGCTGTTGTAAAAACAAAGAAAAGAAAATCAACTATTTTGGTAGATAGATTACAGGAGGATGTAGGTGGTGAGGAAACTGGGGAACATCAAAGAACCCAGAAGGATAAGGACAGTGAGGGTGTGCAACCTCAGCCAAGCCACTCCAAAGTCTCCCAAATGACTGTGGATGTTAATATGGAAAATACCACATCCCTATTGCCATCCTTCCAAAAGGATGATAATATTGAAAATAACCCACAACCTGGGGCACAGAACCAAGTTGGGGACACACAGGCCAAAACAGTAACACCATATGAAATGAGAAGGAAGAAAGTCACATTTGCACATGGGGAATCACACACTGTAAAATCACAGGAAACTGTGGTGGAGCCTTCTCAAAGTCAGGTTGATGCATCTCATATAAATGATGAGATGCAACCCCATTCTCTCTCAATTCCAATCCCTTCTATTCTTACTTCTCCATCCCAACAAATTTCTTCAGAAAATGTTTTGATAGATTATCAAACATTTTCATATTCTCCTTTTTTCTTCTTAAAGGAGAAGCCAACACTCTTTCCTGAATCTTCTTCCCAGGATATTCAGGATTCCATTTCTCATATTATTAAAAATATCTCTTCTCAAATAATTTCCTTAACTGTTTCTACTCCATCAATTGATTTTTCTTCATCAATTGATATACAACCACCGACTGATAAGCCATCGATCGATACTCAAGATCAATCGATGGGTATGCATCAATCGATGAATATCCCAAATACCTCAACTGTTAATATCTTTACATCAATTGATGCTCAATCAATTGATGTTGCACAAACACTCTTAGGAATGAGTGAGTTGAGTGAGAGGCAGGATTGCAGCCTGGAAAAATGAGAGGGAGTGAGTAAGGACATTCCTAATTCTTCTAAGAATGAGAGTGAAACACTTGAGGGCCCCACCTTAGAAGGTGCACAAAAAATGAGTGAGGAAGAGGTGAGATTCCAGGATGAGATCCTGATGCAAAATAGAGAGACGAGTGAGAGAGATAAAACAATTCTTCTATTTGCACAGGAATTGGAAAATGAATTGATGGCAGAAGACGTGGGAGTCAAGGAGTTAGGGGGAGTATCAAATGCAGAAGCTAGTGAGAGTGGAGTTGCCAATGACATTGAAGAGGAGGTTGATGCTGGTGAATTGGATCCACATAATTTCATCCATCCTAATCCACAATGTCAGGGGTTGGCTACTTCAAGTAACAGGGATGCATAACAACTCTTGGGAATTGATCATACAGAACAAAGGACCAGGAATCTGAAGGAAAGTATTGCCAATACAACAGACATATGTTATATGGCACCTGAAGAGCTAGAAGAAGATTCTGATGAGGACCCATGGATGAGCACAATTGATAGTTCCCTAGAAGCTGCTGAAACTGAGATTCTATCTCAATATAGAAGGGCAATGGTGGAAGGAGAAATTGAAGATCCTACTTAAAGGAGAATTGCTCACTTTATGAGAGAATCACTGAAAATTCAAAAGATGATAGTGACAGGAGTGAAGAGGGAACTGTAGATTATCAAGGACTCTATCTCTACCAACAAGGATGCTTTGGACAGGAGATTGGATGAAAAACTACCATTCAACACCTTGAATCACATCAAAGACAAGCTCTTCAAGAAATCAAAGAACTTTACAGCTTTGGAAACTAGAGTGGGCTCTCTAGAAAAGAAAATGGATACTATAATTGCAGGTCAAAGTCTTCATGCTTCCATTCTTCAAAAGTTTCTTGACAGAATGCCACCCCCCCTCCAATTGATGATAATAAAAAGGGGGAGAATACAAAGAAGAAGGATGATGGTGATAATGGTGATGACAAAAGCAGTGGTAGTGGTGGTGTAGGTGGTTCTGGTATGGACAAGACAAGTGACATTGATGGTTCTGCAACAAAAAGATTCAAATACAGAAGTAACAGGGATAATCAGTCTTCAAAAAGATCTAAGTCATCTAATTCTCCCAAAGATGACTTATAACAGAAAAAGGAAGAATTCAAGAAATTTGAAACTGATCTAGAAGCTAGAAGGATTTCTAGGGAAAGAGAAACTCAATCAATGATTGAGAGAGAAAGGAAAAGAATTGAAGATTTGAAGAGAAGCACTGAGTTGGTGACAGAGGTAGTAGAAAAAGGAGACTTGAATGAGTTTATTGCTCAAACAAGAAAAATAAATGAAGATGCACAAAAGGTTGCCAAAGAAAGCAACTCAAATGCTGAAGCCTTTCTATCAATTGATCTTGAAGCCCTTGAAGAGAAGAAAAAGGGTAAAGCCATAATGATTAAAGAAGAAAAGAAAAGGAAGGAGCCAGTTGGCAAGAAGCTTCTTCAATGAGCTATTTCTACAGGATTGTCAGATGCTGTAAGAAGAGAAAAGGAGAATGTGGAAATAGCAAGGCAAATGGAAATAGACTGGAGTATGGA
Source organism: Oenanthe sinensis (assembly GCA_028671895.1). NCBI lineage: Eukaryota > Viridiplantae > Streptophyta > Magnoliopsida > Apiales > Apiaceae > Oenanthe > Oenanthe sinensis. Next base: position 3,367,890 of record CM053809.1, on the reverse strand, counting down.
AGATCAATCATTGGAGCAAACACTGAGGAAAAAGAGAAAAATAGCTATGGCCAAGAAAAGGTCAAGTTCTATTCAAGAGATAGTGGTTCAAGAAAACCTTCAGGGTCAACAAGAAGAAATAAGGGAGGGGGTGACAATTGAAAGTTATGATATGAAGGGAGTACCAGTAATTAATGAAAAAGGACTAATTGGAGTAAGGACTCACCCTACTACTTCTAATCAAGTGGAATCTATGAGATTGGAGTATGAAAATGGAGTGAAGATCACTTATTCAATGAAAGTGATAATGAAGAAGAGTTACAATGTTTTAAAGACTATCCTTCCTCTACTCAACAGAAAGTACAAACTAAACACAATAATTGCTTAGGAGATTCAACAACAAATTTCAAAGTTAAGGAGATCCAAGGCAGAAGCTGAACCTGATTCACCTCTAAAGCTATGGAAGTCACAGGTCAAAAAGGTGGTGTTGGAGCCAAAGTATGCTATGATTTTTACAGATGTGGAGGGCAACACAAAGTTCTTTGATATCTGCAAATATCTGGACAAAATCACAGATGAAGAAATACATTACCTTATGAGGCAACTTGGAGAAACTGACAGGGATGAAGCAATTTTGAGGAGTTCTTTCATCAGGCAGCTAAAGGAAAATGCTGAGAAGAGAAGGAAGATGAGCTAATTAAATCATGGAGACAATGAAGACATTGAAGCTGCTTGCAGGAGTTATCTATCAATCTGGTACTTCCAAAATTAATGTGCTAATTCAATTTCTTGATTCTATCTGAATGTAAATTTTTAAGGGTTTTGTTATTATCAAGTAGATTTATGCATGTTCATATCACAGACACAAATAGGGGGAGATTGTTAGGAATCTATATGTAATTTGATGATAACAATAATCTTAGAATCATAGAAATTTTATTTTATGTAACTGATCAATTTATATGAAAATTTATAAATATTAATCGATCAAGAAACCATTTATCAGTTGAAATGTTTATATGAGTCAATTGATAATTTGGATTGTAGCATATGTGTACTTAGTCTATTTCAATCGATAAGGTGTAAATCAATTGATATTATTCTTATCAATTGTTGTTAGAGTCGATTAATATAGATCATCAATTGATGTGTAAATTAAACTGTCAAATTGTAATTATTTGAACACAGGAAATTGTACAAATGAAAGATGATCAATTGATATTGAAGCCACAATGGATGAGAGATCAATCGAAGAAGCCAAGTAGGAATTGAAGACTATCAACTGATGTGAACACCCATCGATTGATATATCGATTGATAACATTTATCAATCGATAAGTCATTCCATATCAATCGATGGATGTAAAGATCAATCGAAGAAGAACATCAGTTGAAGGATTAAAGGATGAATCAATTGATATGCTTAACAGTAAATTATCAATTGATTATGACAACACAGAAAGACTATCAGTTGTAGATCCAGAGAACAAAAACACAACTATGGAAGACAGCCTAGGGTGGCTGTGAAGACTCCATCCGTAGTTGTCTTTCAAGTTTGTTTTCCTAAGAAAAAGGAAAAAGAGAGGCAGATTGAAACAATCCTAGAATATGAATTGTAAAATACACTTGTAGTATATAAATAAGTGTAGTAGCATTGTTAGACAAATAGAAGTTAGACAATATTTCTAAAATCAACTGTTCAGGCTTTAGAGTAAATTGTAAGATCAGTTGATTTTTCTAACTTTGTAGAAACGAAGTTAGGTTTTCTTTTAACCTAGGAACATTGAGCAAAAATATATAACTGATGGAAAAACCAATCCATCAGTAATTTTTAAATCTCTTTGTTCACTTTAATTTTCAGTTGTTATCTGTTCAAACATATTCTCTCAAACTCTCAAACATCAAGAACAAATATTAAAAGAAGCAAAAGTTTTAATATTTGTATTCAACCCCCCATTCACCAAATATTGACATTGTTCTAAGGAATAACACTATGTGTAACATCATCACCATCGAAGAGCTTCCACAAGATTATTTACAAAGCATGGGAGTTCAGGTAGAGCCGATACCGGGGGTACTCATGATGGAACCCTCCCAGCCAATTCAAACTTTTATAGAAGGAATTGTGGAAGAAGCTAGCGATGATGAGGAGACCTAGAGCAGTTAGCAAAAAGACTCAGTAAAGGGAAATGTGTTCGAAAGGAGACCTCAACAGTGATAGATCTTCTCAACGGAATCACTCGCGAGACCACAGTCACTTCTGAAGGATTAGTCAACCCAAGTGGACCGGGGGGATACACATTGGAGAATCAAAGCAAGGAAGAGCTCTCTGTTGAAGAAGTAGGAGAAACAAGTAAGACTAAGGATTTTGAGATGAATATTAATCCACGTATGCCCGCTCACGTAGAAAGTTATGTGTCACCATCTCAACATTGATCCAAGTAAAAAAGGGGTGAGACAGAAAAGGCGCACTGTCAGTGGAGAGAGAGCCGAAGCTCTCAAAGAAGAGGTGGACCGGCTCCTCAATGTCGGGATCATCAAGGAAGCTTTCTATCCCACATGGTTGGCCAATCCGGTTCTCGTAAAAAATCCAAATGGGAAATGAAGGACTTGCATAGACTTTACTGATCTAAACAAGCATTGCCCCAAAGATAACTTCCCTCTACCAAGAATTGATCAACTAGTGGATGCAACTGCTGGTCACGCACTACTTAGCTTCATGGATGCTTATTCGGGATACAATCAAATTCCCATGTATGAGCCCGATCAGGAACACACAGCCTTCATCACTGATAGAGGTCTCTATTGCTATGTTGGAAAGCCCTTCAGCTTACTCAATACTGGATCCACCTACCAGAGGCTGGTCAACATGATGTTCGAGAAACAAATTGGAAAAACCATGGAAGTGTATGTGGATGATATGCTGGTTAAGTCTAAGGAGGTCGCGCATCACGTTGGCCACTTAGCCGAGATGTTTGACATCTTGAGGAAGTACCGAATGAAGCTCAATCCCCAAAAATGTGTTTTTGGGGTAGAATCCGGAAAATTCCTATGCTTCATTGTTAATCACCGAGGGATCGCAGCCAACCCGGCCAAGATCAAAGCCCTAATATAAATGAGGTCGCCCAGAAATGTTAAGGAGGTGCATAGCTTAACTGGTCGGATAGTAGCTTTGAATCATTTTGTCTCCAAATCATCTGACAAATGCCAAGAGTTCTTCAAGGCAATCAAGAGGATAGGGAATAAGTTTGAGTGGACTCTTGAATGTGAAGGGCCTTTCAAAAGATCAAGGAGCATCTAGGCAGCCCGCCTCTCCTATCCAAGCCTCTAGCAGGGGAGACTTTAATTCTCTACCTTGCTGTCTCACACTACTCGGTTAGTGCTGCGCTGGTTAGAGAAGAAGAGGACACTCAGTCTCTCATGTACTATGTGAGCAAGAGAATGTTTGATGTGGAGACCCGGTACACTGACATGGAAAAACTGGTTTATGCTCTCATTCTGGCATCGAGAAAGCTCCGACCTTACTTTCAAGCCCACAAGATTGAAGTGAGAACCGCCTATCCACTAAGGCAGGTGATCCACAAGCCAGAAACATCTGGCAGATTATTATAGTAGGCCGTTGAGCTAGGTCAGTTCGATGTTTCCTACAAGCCCCGTAGTGCTATAAAGGGGAAGGCTCTCGCTGACTTCATTATGGAATTTCCACCCCATAGTGAGGAGAGCTCACAATCCCTTGGTGAGATCTCAAGCACTACGCAAGCAAAAATCAATAAGAACATCGCTCCTTGGTGGACCTTATATATTGATGGAGCCGTAAATAATGTGGGAGCTGGGGCATGTATAGAACTCGTCACTCCCGAGGGACACAGACTTAGCACAACTGTCCACTTCACTTTTCAAGCCACAAACAATGATGCTGAGTATGAAGCCCTCATAGCTGGCCTCAAGCTAGCCTTGGAAATGCAGTGGAAAATCTGAATGTTTTTAATGACTCTATGTTGGTCGTCTACCAAATCAAAGGGGGGGGGGGTTCCAAGCTAGGGGTCCCCGTACTGAGCTGTATCTCAATTGCTCCGGTGGCTCATCAAACTTTTTAAAGAAGTCAAGATCAAACAACTCTCATGAGATCAAAATACTCGTGCAAATGCGCTAGCCAAACTCGACTCTCAGCGTGAGGCCACTCTGTTAGGGGTCATTCCCCTTGAAATTCAGAGAAGGCCCAGTGTTCCAGAAGAAGTGGATGTGAAGAAACCTTCATTATTTGATTTGATGAAAATTGAAGCTGAAGCTCCAGCCCCAACCCGGATGACCCCGATTTGGGAATACATAAAAATGGGCTCTTTACCTGAGAATACAAACAAAGCCAGGAGAATTAAGTACAAGGTCGCACGGTATGTTATCTATGATGGGATCCTTTACATGAGAGGCTTCACATTCCACTTCTCAGATGTGTTGATGGGATGTAATGTAACTACATACTTCGAGAGGTACATGAAGGTATTTGTGGCAATCACATGGGGGATGGTTCTCTAGCTCATAAGATCCTCCGCCAAGGTTACTACTGGCCTACTCTCAAGCACGATGCCTTTGAATTCACCATATCTTGCGACAAGTGTCAGAGGTATGCTAACTTCAGCAACATCCCCGCTGCTCCACTCACCTCTGTGATGAGCCCATGGCCCTTCGCCATGTGGGGGATTGATTTGATAGGAGAACTCCCAAAAGCTAAGGGATGGGTCAAGTATGCCGTGGTAGCAGTTGATTATTTCACTAAGTGGGCCAAGGTTGAGCCCCTAGCCACTATCACCGCCAAGAAGCTTAAGGATTTTGTGTACATGACTATTGTGTGCAGGTTTGGGATCCCCTATATGCTCATTTCTGATAATGGAAAGAAGTTCAATTCTAAGGAGATGCGAGAATTCTGTGATAACCTGGGAATCAAAAAGGATTTCTCAACTGTCTGTCACCCTCAATCAAATGGCTAGACAGAAGAAGTAAACAAGATAATCAAGCACACTCTGAAAGCTAAGCTGGATGAAAAAAGGGTAATTGGCCCGAAGAACTCCCTAGGGTCCTCTGGTCCTACAATACTACCCCGATGAGCACTACTGGTAAGACCTCTTTCTCCTTATCATATGGATGTAAAGCTATGGTAGCTGTGGAAGTTGGCTCTGGATCATTCTACCGGGATCACTTTGACCCCAATAATAATGAGGTCAACCACCGACTCTACCTCGACATGATTGAAGAGACTCGGGCAGACTCTTAAGCCCGTCTGGCATCATACCATCATAGGACAGCTAGACACTACAATGGGAAAGTGAAAGCCCGTCCCATACGAGTTGGAGATCGTCCTATGCTGGGTCATTCCAAACACTAAGATTCAAGCACATGGAGTCTTCGACGCCAACTGAGAAGTCCCCTACAAGGTCAAGACTGTTCTCTGGGAGGGAACTTATCACCTCACCGACCTGAAGGACAAGCCCATTCTGCGAGCATGGAATGCGGAGCATCTCATGAAGTATTTGCCTTAGTTGCTCATGTAACTAGCAACATTATTTATTTCAAGACTTCATATGAATAAATCATCCTAAGCCTCGGGGGGGGGGGGGGTAGTAGTCTTATATAAACACCTCTTTGAGCTGATGTACTGACTCTATTGGCCCTATGTTCTTAAATTATCTAAGAAATATACACGATTTCTTTCAAATTTTGTGTGATGTGTATCAATAGTCGTGAAAGTTCATGCAATTAGGGCCAAGCTATAACAATGAGCGGTCAAAAATTGTGAAGCTAGGCGAGGCCTCACGGCCAGCCAAGCGATGTGACTTGGTTCCCCGTCGTCACATAAGTGTGCGATGTGAGGCCATAACCACGGGCCCCGTTAGAACGAGCTCAGGCCAGCATCGGTGCGAGGCCATTCGGTTATAAGGCATATGAATCGGGCCCCCATGCAAGGCCACTTCTGTTAGAAGTTACTCAAATAAGGCCCCTTCATGCGAGGCCAAATCAAAATGGGCAAATAATAGGCGAGCTCAGGAGTAGCGACCTGGAAGCAGTTAGTCATTTTACAAACATGAAAAGGCAAGGAATAGCTACGTTAATGTGTGGCCAAAAATTGCAAGGCTAGGCGAGGCCTAACTGCCAGCCGAGTGATGCGATATGGGGCCCGCGTCACTATAGAAGTGGATGATGCGAGGCCACAACCACGGGCCCCTTTGAACGAGCTCAGGCTAGTATTGGAGCGAGGCCACTCATTTCTAAGGCATACGAATAGGGTCCCCATGCGAGGCCACAAACATGCGAGCTAATAAAAAACTACTAGCTTCGTATACCGAGATCACAATCAGTTTGTCAAAAGTGACCAGAAAGTTATTCAAGTTCTAAGGAAATATGCAACATGAAGATATGATATGCGATGCAAACAGGATAGAAAAGCATATATAAATAGTAAGACGCAAATAGAAAGGAGATGAACAAATTCAAGAGCATTAAAACAAAGTTAAAATAAATACAAATGCGAGGAATAGTCGGTGCCCGCAACCCAATGAATTCAGCTCGTAAACGAGCACAAAGTACTTGTTCAAGATAATGATTACAAATGAATATCAAAGATTAAGAAGCCTCATCCTCGATTTGTTCCTCCTCAGTTTGCTTGGCTTCGAGCTCGGCAGCTCGTAGGGCCGCCTCCTCATCCACTTTCTTGCGAAGCTGCTCTACATATACCCGAGTCACCTCGCCAAACAAGCCCCAATCGAAGTCAGGAACCTTGCGCATAAAGGACTTCATAAATTTGTCCTGTCCCGGAGCCGAGCCCTCTATGGCCGCTTCTCTCTTCTCATTAGTAAAAATTAGGATCGCAGCCTCCTGGGTAGTGATCTGGATCTGCAGCTCGCCCAGCTTCTCCTCATAAGCCTTTTTGTCACCGGCGCGATCCCTTATCAGATCCTTTACCTTGCCCTGCTCCATTTCAAGGTCCTTCTTTAGCGGCTCGACCTCGTGCTTCAGCTTTTTCTTATATTTCGAGGCCAGCTTTTTCTTTTCGGCTTCCAATAATTCAATCCTAGAGTTTAAAGTTTGGTTCTGTGTGGCCAAAGCTCGCACCTCCTTGTGACGGCTCGCTTGTCGATAGAACAATTCAGTAGTGGCTCGAGTGAGACCAACATTGTTCTCCTCAAAAGAGGATTGGGCCCATTGGTTAAGGTCACTTTCTGAGACATTGGAGTGGCCTAGCTTTACAAAAGCGTTGGCCGCAACGTGAGTAGTTGTGGTCGCAACAGTGGTTCCCTTGGTCACCTCGACCCGAGCTCGTTTGGGATCCACCTTGCCAGCCTCAGCATCCAAATGTTTCCTCTTCGGCTCTATAAGAGGAGGTTTACCAGCAGAGAGCTTCAGATCCTTGGGTGGTGGCTTACGAGCCGAGCCTATGACCACCACATCATCATCCTCGAGAGTAAAAGGAGGAGGGGCCACATTAGATTTGGACATATCTGCAAAAGAGAGATGAAGTAATCAGAAAATAGTTACAAGAATATGAAATGACAAGCAGTACAGGAATGATGCATATTAATGCGATGCGAACACAATAAAAAAATGTGTTATCTATAGGTACCGGACTCAGTCCGAGCTCGCTTCGCAGGATGTTTCTTGGACGAGCCCACAACAACTTTTCCCTTTGATGGAGTCATCCTGGCTCCGTCCTTTAAGAAACCATAGGTAACCAAGTTTGAGGTCGTTACCAGCTTCTTCATGTTCCTCTCGAGGGGCAACTGTAGTAGACTATCGGCTCGCTTTTTGGTCTCGCCAGAAAGTGGTGTGCGAGGAGAAGCAACTTAGAAGAAAATCAGGAAAAATACTCAGCCTCGAAGAGGTTTTAAAAGAAAGAGTTAAAGGAGAAAATAACGAAGAGGGGATACGCACCTAGTTTATAATTAAAAGCTACAAAAACCCTGGTCACGTCTAACACGTAGAAATACGGTTCATTCCAGTGACCCACATTGCTCGGGGCCCCGTGCAACAAATTCTTGCTGTTGAACTCGGGCCAGACCGAGAGATATAAATATCTGAATTCCTTCTTCCCCGAAGACTTGAGGTTTAGAAAATACCCGAGCGTCTTCGCATCAAGGTCGGGGAAATTTTATTTCTTGTACAAGATATACAGAGCAACGGAAGATCGCTAACGATTGGGGTTAACCTGAACGGGTGCGATGTGGAAGTATTCGCAAACGTCCAAGATGAATGGATGCAGGGGCGAAGTGATCCTGACCTTCAGCAACGAGGTAGATAGGACCATCCTCGGGACACGACCCCCATTCTCCTCGTGGTTGAGTTTATAACACCTCTGATGAGGACGAGGCAAGACAATGAAGCCCTCTAGCCTAAACTGATTAACGGCTTCGGCTAATGACTCTGAAGTCAAGCTTGTTCTCAAGTCGCTAGCCGCGAGCACCCGAGGAGAGGATGGCCTCGTTGAAGAGCTGCCCGCACCCTCACCCAAAGGCTTCGTGCCTATATAAATTGGCCCCTCCAGTTCGGGCTGGTCAGGTGGGATGTAGGCTTCACCATCGGAGTCCTTGGGGACAAACTTATATTTCTTCAGGTCGATCGACCTGGTCACAGCGTCATCATCCTCGCTGTTTGAGGATTCGACCCAATATGAAGTCGCTTCATCTTTTAGGTCAGGATTGACCTCAGTGCGAACCGGTTTGCCCTTCGGGTCGCGGGGCTCATAGTACGCACTCCCAAGCTCACTCTAGCTCAAATAACTATGGACATAAATTGGTTATTGTGGGTGAAGGGGTTCCTCACTGGTTTGAGCTTGAGCAGCTCGCTCCGCGACCTAACGAGCAATTTCCTCCTCGGCTGCTTCCTTTGTTAGAGGGCTCGGCCCAGCATTCAAGAATGAGAGGTCGATGAGGGTTATTGGTTTCTTTATCTTCCATTTTACAAGGCCTTCGTGCCGATCAGAATCTTCTATGGCCCAAAACGGGTCCATGTTCAAGACAAACGAGTCCGAACTTGACTGCTCGATCCAAGCTATGAGGGTAGCCACCTCGGGGCTGACTTCAGTTCCTGGAACGAGTGGATGACGGTGCGTGTCCGATATCTTGTTCAGTTCACGTTGGAATTCACGTGAACCCCTCAATTCCTTGGGGAAATGACTGAGAGGCGAATAGGTGCTTGTGCCCGAGGCACTCAACATCTGGAACAGATGGTGAATATATTAAGGTGTGTGTTCTTAGAAGGAAAAAAGGAAAAAAGGCTAAGTGTCCTCACATCACACACGATCCAGTCCTAGATCTAAGATCGCGACGTGACTCGGGGAGGAGGGCCGCATCGCATGAAAAACGTGTACGTGGATGTTTAAACAAATATTACATATGCATGCTATGAGAAGCGAGGAAAAGTATAACAAGTTCGGGTCATTACCTTTGTTGTGAGAAGGAAGGCTCAAATCGCTTGAGGAAAGTTGATCAGAGCTAGCTTCGCTAGAAGATTCCGATGAGACTGGATGAATAAATCGAGTTCGCACTTGAATTCTGGGCATGAAAATCAGCTAAAATCACAGTTTGATCCTTGAGCTCTCGGACAAGATTTCTCGAAATTGATTTTGGAAATGATTGAAAAGTTCACATATTTATAGGCAAATGAGGAGAGAGAATTGAAGCAACACGTGGCACGATCTTGGCCACCCATCTCGATCTAGTGTGTACGACCATACCGTAAACATGTGCAGCCTCACCCTCAATGGCTATATTTTAGCTCGCTTTGGCACGAAGAACCCCTTCAATTGCCTTGATGATTAAAGGATTTTCTGTGGCCAGCTTGGTCCGTTTGATATCTAGATTGCTGTCAGGATGGATCATCACAAAAAGACATTACCAACTCCACAAAGGTTTGGCAGATCGCTTCGCACCACTATCGTAGGCCTTCTTCTGGTCTCCTCGCATGGAAGATTTCTGACATCAATTATTATCTGATTCCACCTCGCATCGCTAATGGAAAGGAGGAATCGGGGGGTAGTTGTTATACCCAATATTTGGACATGGGTCCTAGACAGACACAATGACATAAATTGACTGACCCACCTCGCATCTGGGCTCACATGGCTTCAAAGCCCATAATCTAGCTCGCATTGTGCTAAATATGGTGAAATATTCTAAGGCCCTTGGCCTAGCGTGAGGTCGCATCGCTAGCCCACCAGCCTTGGACTCATTCAGCTTCAAGAAGAAAAAGAGAGATGAGAACCGGCCCCCAGCCCAGTTCGCTTCTCATCACCTCTTAGGTCGCATAGACTTGGTAGAGAGGCCCTCATCCCGGCTCGCTTGGCCAGACTCACCGCCCCTGGATCGCTTCGCTAGCCCGGAGTACTTAGCACAGATTTCTCATAACTAGCCGAAAAGCTCCTAGCCTCATAGGCTCACCTAACTTGGTATTATTTGTTAATCTGAAGACTGTAGAAGGCCCTCCGGGGTAATATCTCAACATTCTTATATCTATTTGAGGACAAATACCTAGCCTAGACTTGGGCCGAATCCCAGCACGTCTAAGGATTTGGGCCTGATGGACCGGACCAATACCTAGCCCATATAGGTAGCTTGTCCTCCAAGAACTACGTGTGACTTGAACCCCTATATAATGGGTACGTAGGCCTCTTGTTAAGAAAAAAGATTGACAGTTGGCAGTAAGAGAACAAATATTTTCTCTGGCCTTCTAATGAATCAACAACAAGATCAGCTACCAAAATCCATCACTTTCCTCCTGTTTTTTTCGCGTTCTTCATCAAGTTCATCACCAAAATCATCATATTTTGCTCTGTGATTCTAGCAAACCTCCAAATTACTGTTATACCAGTTTCTCCCTATAACAATAAGCTTGAGTTGGTTGGATGATTTGAGATTGTTGTGTTATGTAGTATAATGTTGAATGAGGAGTTTGGGATTGATTGAAGTTGATTTTGGTGTAGAATAAAAATGGAAAATGATGAATTTACAAACATTACCATATCCATTTTATTTTTGCTGCCCGCTTTTCAGAAATTCTGGGAGAAATTTTCCTCTAGTATGAGAAGATAGATGAAATGGTTGGATTGTAGATAGTCTGTAGATCTCTTACACGTTAAGTTCACATCATTCGGAGTTACGAGTCAAAAGTTATGAATGATTTAGTAACGGTAGCATAGAAAGTGAAAATTCTGTTTTCGTCCAATTTTGAGGCTATGATTGGACTAGCTAGGGGGCTTAATAAACTCTGAAACTTTTATTTAAAAATATTAGAGTCATTTGGGATGATCCAGAAAAAGGTTTTAGATTAAAAGGATCAAAATCTGGTTTATTAAAATTGTTAGAGTCAAGTAGGTACAAGTAAAAAACCTTAAGGAATAATCTTATCATGTGCTTAAGTTTGCCCATTTTTACCTAAGCTACATTTCTGGGATGGATGTGAAACTTTTATGGGAACTTTACTAGATATTCATGAAGATATCTGCCACATTTGGTAGGAAAATGATTAATTTTTAATTTATTAAATATGTTTGAGTAAAGGGTGCACAATAGCGTTTTATGTTTCTGAAATTGTTGCCCTATTTTGGGATGTTATTTTGAAAGGGTTAAAACCTTATTTAAAGTTGGTCAAAGAATTAAAGTTATTTGTTTCGGTCTTGTCTAGTTGTGTACCAAATATGGTATGAATTGAATTGGTGGTTAATATTTTAACTTATGATTTCAAGGAGGAAATAGTTGAAAATGATAGATGAATTGTTGTTGGAGAAAGTGTTGGGTATTAAATGAATTGTGGATTGTTGTGAATATTTTGGGATTGATTTGAAGTTGTATTTGAGGTGTTTTCAGACCGGTCATATTTCATTTTACGAATAGGTCATGCCCAATTTTCTGTAGAAAACACATTCGCTTAAGTTTAATAAACAAAATATATAAGTGTAATATAGAGTAGCATGGCTAAAGGATATGGCCATCTATATATGAGATAATATCGAGGAATAGTTTTAAATGGAAGTCATGAGGTATAATTGATAAACCAAATATATTGTCGGATTGTGTTTGATTCAAGTATAAGATTGAGCTGATATATGTTTCTGTTCCGCTAGGACATAATCAAGTTAGAGTAATGAAACATCGTGTGAAGAGAGAAGATATGGACCTATTGTGATCGAATGAGAATTAATTAGAATTTCTGCTTCATTGCTAAGGACCACATGCAAGTTTTCGAACCTTTTTACCTTTTGACGATTATTGTTCATAAAAAGGTTCTGTTGTGTTATGAAATTTACTTTCTTATAATATATATGTATGTGTTATTTACTATTCATTACTTGTGATTACTTATCAACTCTGAATCTTATAAAGTTAGAGTGTGTATATGTAGAGTATAAGGAGTGTTCTAAGATTTGAGTTGCAAAGTTCGTGTTCGAGGTTTTGACCGGGAGTTAGTGTGTGAGTTTCTGATAGTTTGTCAACAGATTTTGGAGAACTTTTCTTCGGAAATGTTTTGGATATTATCAAATACTAAATTTTTTTCTCTTAAATATCCATTAAATATTTAAAGTTTATTTATTTATTGAAATGTTTTTAATGAGAGGTTAAATATTATTCAAATAATTACTTAACCTTCAGGAAATTATTTAGAGTTATTCAAAATGGATCTAAAATCTTCTGAAAATGATTTAGCTATCCAACAATCATTCTGAGAACTTTGGTGATTTTAAAACAACTCCCTGATCGTGTGATTTTGAAAACTTCTTGTGTGAGAAATATTTGAGCAAAAAGAGATTATTTGACTATAAGTCAATATGTGCATATATGATTACTTCCTCATAATTCTGGGAGTTAATCAATCATCTGGTGTTGAAATATGAGAAGAGAATGAGATGTGCTTTTGGACTGAATTCAATTTTCCTCCAAACAAATTATTCAATCGGACTGGAGTACTGGTGAAAGTTGACGTGCTTGTACAGCGCATTATGTGTACGAAGTGTAAGAGCTGCCAGACGGGTATGCCATCAAGTATACTTTGGCCCGAATGCGATCAGGGTGACGCCTTTTGATGGATCATCCACTACTAGTAGAAGAGTAGAAAAACAGAGATGTCCCTCGGAGAGGCAATTGTGGGTGACTGATCACCGACCTACATTTTCACTATAAATTACTACAATGAAAGTCCATTCTTCCCAATTGAGATTTCACATTAACACTGTAATAAATGCCTAGTTGTTAAGTTACTAATAGTGTTAATGGGAATTGTTAAACTTTCACAGTTCTTACACTATAACGAAAGCCAAGGTGCTAAGTTACCAATAGTGTTAATGGGAACTGTTGAACTTTTACTGGTCTTTTCGCGATATCTTGAACTTCTTTCTTAGTGATTCTTAAATGAATAGTAACCATGTAACTGATGCCATCGTGGTACGTTATCGATAGTGTTGACGAGAGCTTGAGAACTTTTGTGGTGTGCTTAGCAATATCTAGAATTGCTTACTTTTCAAACTTGTCGTGTATTATAAATTTTAGTTTCTTAAACTGTCTTTTATATTGAGTTAAAATTTCATAAATTATTTTAACTGCTATTATGATTGGAATTATTGCTGGGCTATAGTAGCTCATTCTTGCTTTGTTTTAAAATTTTCTAAATACAATAGCTAGATCAGATGGATCGCATTACTTCAAATTGTAACCGTACAGTGAAAGGTAGTTTGACGAGACTTATCCGCATAGTTCGGTAGAAGAAGGCAATTTGTAAGAATTTGTAAGAGGATTTGGTTAAGAGTATCTAGATCTAGTGTAAGAATTATTTATAAGTTGATATGTAATAAATATTATCTTGTATAGAACATTATTGGTAGCTGGTATACTTTTTATCAAAGTTATACTAGTTTTATAAGATTGGTGTAATAACAGAGACTGGTTATAGCAATTTGTGGTAATTCGGAAATTGTTTCTAAAAATCTAATTTTGAGGAACTATATAGATGGGGTCACAAAGCAGTTGTCAATTTCTAGGTGGAAGAATTGTCTCATGGTTCAGTAAGAAACATAAATCTATCTCAACTTCAACAGCAGAGGTTGAATATATAGCTGCAGGAAGCTGCTGTGCATAGATTTTATGGATGAGAAATCAACTATAGACTATGGTTCGAACTTTTTATAAATTCTTATTTATTGTGATAATCAAAGTGCTATTACAATGACAGGAAATGCAGTCCAACATTCTCTGACAAAGCACATCAGTATTATATATCACTACATAAAGGAACATGTCATGAAAGGAACAATTGAATTGCATTTTGTTTCCACAGATCAATAGTTAATAGATATATTCACCAAGCCTCTGTGTGAATCAACTTTTACAAGATTGGTTTCTGAATTAGGAATGGTGACATGTGGCTCAACTCCAGATAGCAAGTAGCAGACACTCAGAGTTTATGGTAAACCCTGTCAGAGTCTGTGGTAAACTCTGATGGAAACTGAAGTAAACTCTGATCATTGGAACATCTAATCTCCGATCTCAATCTATAATTATTTATGGTAAACTCTGTTAGAGTATGTGGTAAACTCTGACAGTAAATATAAACTTTGTTCTTAGTAAACTCTGATTAAAGTCTACATGCTAAACTCTGAGATATTATTTATGACATCATATTTATTTATGTGACATCATAATTGTTAATCTCTGATTGGAGTAATCATTAGGGCGCGTGTAACTCACGAAAAAATATTCATATTTAGACACAGATACACACACATATGCTATATTTTGAGAATTGCGCTACTCATTACTCTACCACTCAAAAAGTGCCACGTGTCCCACTACAGAGTATATGCAAATGAGAGGGAATAATTTAATTCTTATTTTCACTTTGAACTATTCACCTGCGTCATTTATTCCTCTTTTTCTTTCTCATTTTCTAAAAACCCTAATTTCTCATATCTATAAATCTTTGTTCTTCAATGGCATCCAAGGGACTCTCTTTCCAAAACTATACATTTGCTGCTATAAATTACATCTCACTCTTGTCAAAAACTGATATTCCTCAAGAATTTCATGTGGTTCAAGATTTTTTATAGAACAACTACATTGGGTATGCTCTTCAGGAACCCAATAACATTTCTGCTCAATCTCTGATTAAAATTTGGTCAACTGCAAAGTTCAACAATGCTGGTAATGATGAAGAACTAGTAATAACATTTCAGTGCAATGGCAAACACTCTATCACTCCTACTGTGGTTCGTCAAGCCCTTCATCTTCCAGAAGTGGCTGTGTATGATGATCTTGTGAATGATGAACAAATCAAGGCATTCTTTAAAGAAATAGGCTATGTAGGAAGCCTATCCAAGCTAGGGAGTCTGACAAGGCCCTATTTGAGACATGAATGGAGCTTCTTCTTTGACTACATAACAAGAGATTTCACCACCAATTGCACAAACTTTGATGCCATTCCTCAGCTATCACAACAAATTGGGTATTCTCTGACCCATAACTTGTAATTTAATTTTCCATGTTTGATTATTAGGCAATTAACTACCAATATTAGTGATGATGCTCATACTGTATACTTTGCTAGATTTTTACAGTTAATTTTTATCTATTTATTGCCTGGTATGAATTTTGAGAATGATTAGAGTTTAGTTAGTTTTTTTTATGAACAAGAGGATTTTTGTTGTCTTACTCAAAAAGATGCCAAAAAGGTTAATAAAGGTAAATTACCTAATCTTTTTTTATCCAACATGGGTCAGCCTTCTCTTACATCAGAGAAGGCCTACTATGTATGGGAGGGAGTTCTTATGAGTGATTATGAATCAGAGTTTATCACCCTCTGATTCTAACCCAAGTCAAAACCTAAACACTGATACACAACAACATCCAACATCTGCAGTCTCCCAAAAGACTATAGTTGTAATACAAGCCTCTCAATAATAAGGGCCAATCAAGAAAAAAGGAAAATCATTAATGAAGTCATCTCCAAAGAGAAGGAAATTGATTGATGAAAACACTGATTCTGATGATAGTGCTAAAGGTCTGGTCTTTCCAGTAAAGAAAATTGTCAAGAAGGCTTCTGAGATTCCTCCTGCACCATTCATGAACCCATTTAATGTCAATCCAATGCCAAAGATCAAAAAGAAAAGAAGAAGATTGGTAAAGGCATCAATCACTGAACAAATAAACTCTAATCCTTCTCAAGCCTTAAACTCTGAAGGATTAAACTCTGATGTCTTCAACTCTGATCAACCAAACTCTGATCAAGTTCATGTATTAAACACTGATGCAAAAATAATCTCTGATGATATGATGAAGCTTGAGTTAGTTGGTGGTGATACAAATGTTGATGCACATGCTGCAAGTGAAGCTGCTCCAGTTATAGTATCTGATTCTCCTGTACACTCACACAAACAAATCATTAAGGAGATATCTTATGAAAGAGTAAGGGAGCTAGCAGAGGAAGTTAGAAATGAAATGGCTGAAAAGAAATCCAAATCATCTATAGTTTCTTTTAGGTCCTAAATCATCATAGAAGGGGGGTTGAATATGATGTTAGTAGATTTTTACTTTTAAATGCAGATTATTATTTGATGTTTTTGTTCTTGAGATATGAGTAAGAGTAGACAAACAATCACAAACAATTCGGGGAAATATTGGTATATTAATAAATCCCTGAGGTGCTACACTCTAATTAAATAAATGGTTAGCTACAATGAATTACAATCAATTCGATTCAATAAAATACTATCTGGGTGTTTATGGCTTTGAATGCTCCTCGTAGGTGGTTGATAGAAGTGAATGCAAATTCTCTCTCTCTCTCACCCCATTCTGAATTGAATGAGTTGTATTTATAGTGCAGACTTGGCAATGGAATATCTTATGGGCGATTCAAGTAGTAGTTAATTCTACTAGGCAATTTTGAACTGTTATGAGCCTATTGGGCGATTTTGACCTTTAATGAAACCATTGGGCGATTTCAAGCATTGAAGTCCAGTGGGCGATTTCTATCATTGATGTCCAATGGGCGATTTCTGTCATTGAAGTCCAATGGGCGATTTCTGTCATTGATGTCCAATGGGCGATTTCTGTCATTGAAATCCAATGGGCGATTTATGTCATTAAAGTCTAATGGGCGATTTCTGTCATTGATGTCCAATGGATGATTTCTATCATTGAAGTCCAATGGGCGATTTCTGTCATTGAAGTCCAATGGGCAATTTCTGTATTGAAGTTCAATGGGCGATTTCTGTCATTGAAGTCCAATGAGCAATTTTTGTCATTGAAGTCCAACGGGCGATTTCTATCATTGATCAACCTTAATTTTGACTTGCCCTTGATTTTGACTTGACTTGACTTCAGAAATACCTTTAAATTATTCTTTGTAATTATTTCTTTATCAGTCATCAATTCTTCTTGCCGTTAACTGTTTCTTTGATTATATAGAATCAATTCTTCTCTTGTTGTGCTGACGCCTAGTGCGCTGGTCTGGTTCACAGATGACTAACACTGATTAGAATTATCTTCACTTACAATTAATGTCAGTTAACATTTCCACAATTGTTCCCTTGTTTTTTCACTGGAATCTTGATTCTCATACTTGCTCTACTTCACTGTCTTGATTCTGATTTGCTTCTAATCTTTTATTCATCACGGTGGCTTGAACATATTAATGAACTTCTTTCATTAACGCTTCAGATGCTTCATCCCTTAATGCTGTGTAGTAGTATATGAATATCTTCTGATTGATTATCCTCGCAGATTCCTGTTCTTCACATTAATATTATTAATTTGTCTTTCTTGTTCTGTTGAGTTATCGTTACTGTATTACATACTATGTTCCATTATGCTTTACAGTTTCTCCAAGTTCAAAGCTCTTTACCAGAAAGAAAAAGAAGAAAGTCTCATTTGGCCAGGACACACAAGAACCTACCTCTCAAAGTGAGGTAGCAGTTATTTCTAGGCCGGGCACACAAGAACCTGTTGTTCAAAGTGCAACAGCAGCCACCCAGAAAGCACATTAAGCCAACAAAGATCAGAAGTATAACCCACAAGAACCTTCAGCTCAAAGGGTTAAAGCAGTTGTTAAGGCCCCTGCCACACAAGAATAATCCAATCAAAGTTTGGATGAAGGCACTCAATCAATAATGGAAGATCTTGTTGTTGCTGATGCTAACAAGTCGATCTCTGATGCAGTTCCATTGGCAATCTCTGATGCTATTATGTTGCAACCTCTTTCTACACAGCCTATGAAAACTCCATAAACTTCAACAACTCAAGGTATAAACTCTGACTTTTCTTCAGAATTTCTATTCTCTGATAGTATAAGCTCATAATTTATAATCTCTACTTTTATTGCTAGGATGACCATGAATAGTCCTGAAAAGGGTACCCCTATTCATGTGACCATAGAACTCTTTTCTCAGCCACCTCTTATTTCTGTAGGACATTGTGATTTGAGTCTTTCTAGTGAGTTTGAGGTAAAATATGTGAAAAATAGAAATAATAATGAGAGGTAGACATAAGATCTGGCAAAAGGAGAGGTAGAATTGAGAAAGAAGTTAGTTACTTCTAGTGAGAAAACTCTTACTATTAAAAGTTATGATATGTGTGATGTGAGTAGTAATGAGATTACTTTAGAAGAAAAGAGTGATTTAGGGTGTTCTATTATTTCTGCAGGTACTCAGAGTATGACTGTTTCTCAATCCTTAAACTCTAAGTTTCCAAACTCTGATAATGCTACAAACTCTAATGGTGAAGACACATTCTCCGATGAGCCAATATTTGAAGATGAAGAAAAGCCTGATCTTTCAATTCCCTACACACAAAGGTACAACTCCAAGAAGTGGCCTGTTGATGCATTTGATGCACATGAGATATTAAGGATGACATATCTTGACTACATGGTTGTTGAAACCCTCAAGGGTGATATTGAAGCTGCTTTGGATGAAGAAGGTGTAAAGAGGGATTTTACTTCCAAGGGAGAACAATCTAATGAAGATCTTCTCAAATCTTATAGACAATCCATCTGGGATATGTCTTGAAAATTTTCTAAAGAAGAGATTTCATGGCCTCATGTTCATGAGCTGATTTAAAAGGCTAACTCAGAATTCAATTATGTTGAAATGAAAACTGTTTTGAAAGCTACTACCGTGTTGACAAAGGGTCTTCACAATGAAGTTTGTTATTTGAATGAATCTGTTAGCAAAACCATTGCATCTGTTCAGACTTCTATCACTACATCTCAATATTTTTTAGAATTGAAGCTCAAGAATGTTTCTATAAAACAGGATGCTTTGGAAGTTAAGGTTGATAATCTTTCTACTATTGACATCTCCATGCAAACCATGTTGCATACAATTATAGACATCTTAACCATTCGAAAATGGGATGATGTCAGAAATGGGGAGCAGGTATAGAAGGAAAAATGCAAGGAGGATGTTGTGCAAAAATCTGATTATAAACCTGATGATGGTGGTAATGACAAAAGTCAAGGGAGTCATAAGGATGGAAAAAAAACTCTGATAGGATAAACTCTGACTACTACTTCTCAAACTTTGATTCCATCAAACTCTGGAATAAACTCTGAAAACAAGCAAACTCTGATGGATGTTGATATGGAGTTCGCAAAGAGGCTTGAAGAAGAAGAGACACTTGAGAAAATAGAAGAACAGAACTCGAAGGATGCAGAACTGGAAAGAAAATTGTTTGAAAAAGAAAATCCAGGAATGGATCCAATTGCTGTGGAAGAAGAATTGAAGAATGGTACTGACAATGCTCAAGTCCAGAAGAAAAGAAAATATGTGAAGAAGACTCTTGTTCAAAGGAAAGCATCTGCTTAACCAAAGAAAATTGTGTCTAAATCTGTTCAAGCAAATCCTGCTGAAGCTCCTAAGTCTGTTGAAACTATAGCAAAGCCAATTGTTCAAGCAAAGCCTACTCCTACAATTTTAAAGAAAGCTCCAGCTAAATCAAAAACTCCTCTTACTATGTCTGGAACAACATTTCTCCCAGGTGGATCAAATTTTGAAGATGAGGAAGAGGAACAACAAACTCTGATTATAAAGAAGAATCCTGATCTTCTATGGACAAAAATACTAACTCTGATTCTCAATGCCAGACTTGGTAAAAACAAGGGTGGTATTAGTGATTCTCAAGCTAAAGTCTACTGGGGTGAAGCAAATACATCCAGAGATCCTTTTTCTTTGAAAAACAAGCCTGATGAAGATTTGACACAAGAACATCTGGACAAATTGATATCTGTAAACATAGTAAAGGAAATTTTTGATGGTGCACAAGCCAAAGAGAAACTGCTATATTTCTTGGAGAATGGGAGAGTTATGAAAATTATTGAAGAAGATTTGATTCATAAGTCATCCAAAGAACTTGAATATGTTCTTTATCTCCTGGATAATGAAAATGAAGCTACTTGTTAGGTCCTAAAATATCATAGAATGGGGGGTTGAATATGATGTTGGTAGATTTTCATTTTTAAATGCGGAATATTATTCATATGTTTGTGTTCTTGAGATATGAGTATGAGTAGACAAACAATCACAAATAATTCGGGGAAATATTGGTATATTAATAAATCCCCGAGGTGCTAAAATCTAATCAAATAAATGATTAGCTACAATGAATTACAATCAATTCAATTCAATAAAATACTATCTGGGTGTTTATGGCTTTGAATGCTCCTCGAGGTTGTTGAAGGAAGTGAATGCAAATTCTCTCACACTCCATTCTGAATTGAATGAGTTGTATTTATATTGCAGGCTTGGCAATGGAATATCTTATGGGCGATTCAAGTAGTAGTTTATTCTACTAGGCGATTTTGAACTGTGATGAGCCTATTGGGCGATTTTGACCTTCGATGAAACCATTGGGCGATTTCCAGCATTGAGTTCCAATGGGAGATTTCTTCATTGAGTTTCCAATGGGCTATTTCTTCATTGTGTTTCCAATGGGCGATTTCTCCATTGAGTTTCCAATGGGCGATTTCTTCACTGAGTTTCCAATGGCGATTTCTTCATTGAGTTTTCAATGGGCGATTTCTTCATTGAATTTCCAATGGGTGATTTCTTCATTGAGTTTCCAATGGTTGATTTCTTCATTGAACAACCTTAACTTTGACTTGCCCTTGACTTTGAATCGACTTGACTTCAAAAATACCTTTAAATTATTCTTTATAATTATTTCTTTATCAGTCATCAATTCTTCTCTTAGTTAACTGTTTCCTTGATTATGTAGAATCAATTCTTCTCTTATTATACTGACGCCTAGTGCACTGGTCTGGTTCACAGACGACTAACATTAATTAGAATTATCTTCACTTGCAATCAATGCCAGTTAACATTTCCACAATTGTTCCCTTGTTTTTTCACTGGAATCCTGATTCTCACACTTGCTCTACTTCACTGTCTTGATTCTGAATTGCTTCTGATCTTTTATTCATCACTGAGGCTTGAACATATTAACGAACTTCTTTCATTGACGCTTCACATGCTTCAGCCCTTAATGTTATGTAGAAGTGTATGAATATCTTCTGATTGATTATACTCGTGGATTCCTGTGCTTCATATTAATATTATTAATTTGTCTTTCTTGTTCTGTTGAGTTATCATTACTGTATTACATACTACGTTCCATTATGCTTTACAATCTCCCTCTATTTGTTTGTTAGAGTTTGACAAGCAAATCCTTTAAGAGGATAACTCAACTGACTATACAAGAAAAAGTAAATTGCAGAAAGACTGAAAATAATATTAATTACATTCTGGATTGAATAGACATGTTCCAGATTTCTACAGTTTCACAAGTACAAAGCCTCTTGTTCCTCTATCCGGAATATTTAAGCTATTGATTTCTACTTTGTTGACTTGATTTTTCCTTATTCTTCTTTTGTCTTTCTTGATAGAGTTTCTTGAGATCTTCTTCTTTTTCCTTCAACCTGTTTCTCACCACATCCCTTGTTTCAAATTCTAGAGTGTTTCTTAGAGGTGGATCTTAAAGTTTCTTTAGTAACTCTTCAAGATAAACAGTTCTGTTGCTTGTTACAATTCCTTTAAACTCCAGGATGTCTTTTGTGAGAATACAAACACAGTGATTCTTTTTGGAAATCCCTGTACTCAATCAATATCATTCACTTTTCTGCATTTCTCTGGTTATCATAGCTTTAGTGGCTTCTGCTAAGGCAAGTTGTCACTTTTACAAGTTGACCTTTTGATAATTGACAACGCTGTTCTGATGGCATTTGAGCTATTTTTAATAAAGTCTCTGACTTCAATCTTAGATCTGCCTCATTTCTTTTCTTGAACTTGAACCATATTTTTTCATTTTCATGCTTTATGCAGTGTTCTGAATCTTTCACAATCTCAGGAATTTTTGTGCCATCAACATTCTTCACCATTACAGGCCATATATAACATCTTTTAACATCCTTGAGATATTTCCTAGAAATTGCAATTGCTCGATTTAACCTGAATGCATAGATTAATTTAGCTACATTTTGATCTAAGACAGTTCTGTTGACTTTTCATCTTAGTCTTCCTTCGACGAACTTTATGTGCTTAAGATGACATCTCTCTAAACTTTCATCTGTCAAGGTCATGTTGTGTAGATTTGTAGGTTTGTAATATTTGACCACTGAAGGTTCCAGAAAAGCTTCAACACTGATCTAATTCAATTTGTCTTGAATTCTGCTTCTCATCAGTTCATTTACTTTGTTCCCTCCCCTGATAACCTTTCTCATTAGCACATACAACTCCACTATGTTCAGCTTGTCAAAGCTTTTTGTTGTCAGAACCCTTGATTCCATAGAAGAGAAATTTATGTACATAGTCCATCCATTCTTCCGAGTGCTTATAGACACATTTGACACTTCATCACTGAACTTTTTGTTGAATGTGTGAATATCTGGAAATAATCTTCTCATCTCTCTTATTTTGTCAAGTGGATATCTGTCCTGACATTCATTCAGGCCTCGCTCCTTTTCTAGAATAACTCTCTAGCTTCATCCTATTCTAGGCCTTTTTTTGTGAGAGCATCTTTTTCCCTATCTCTTCTCAGTTTAGCCCTTCTCACTCTAACCAGCTTCCTTTTTAGCATATCTTGATAATCTTTGAAGTTTTGAGAAACAATTTCATCAACACCACTAAATAAGCAATCACTTGAGAATGCAAATTCATCAACAAACTCATCTTCTTCATGAACACCTCTTGCTTCTTCTTCAACAACTCTCTCTCTAGCGGTACATAGGGTTCATCTATATCTCCTTCTTTTAATATTCTTGCATCAAGCCTGTAGAAGAAATCAGATTCTCCCTTAGCTATATACTCCAGTATCATTGCATCAGCTTCAGCTTTTTCTTGTTCTACTTTCTCCCCCTCAGTTGGGTTAGCCTCTAAAGTTTGAAGAGGAGGAGCAACATCTGTTACTTTCTGAGACAATAATTTATTGAGTAGAGCTTTCATTTGTTTTATCTCTCGCTGTTGATCATCAATAAATTGTTGTTGATTCATTTGTACTGTGAGAAAATTATCAATTGTTCCTTGCATCCCATTGACTTTAGCCTCTAGGTATAAAATCCTTTGGCTTTGTGCATGTGTGTGTTCAGAGTGTATGGTGTCTAGTGGGCTACTAGGTGTCTCACCTCTTACTGATTCTGTTTGACCTTGGCCCTCGATACTCACTCTCGGCCATTTGGGTGTAGGGGGAAGAATGATCACTCAATCTTACTATTACTGTTTCGCTCCTCTCTTGTTGAGCTTCCATGGCAGCAACAGTGTCTAGAGAATTCTTCACACTTAGTTCATCAGGTTTATCCGAATCACCAACAAGTGGAGAATTACCTCGAAGAGGATTTTGGGTCTATCATGCCGATGCACTAACTCATCACCAGGCTCAGTAATTAATTTATCGCCTAGTGGAGCCATATCTGGCAGAGATAGGTCATTCCAAGAAATAAGTTCCTAAAAACCTCTTCCCCCTCTATGGGGAGGTTGCCTCTCCGCCGACCCACTTAGGGTGGAGAGATCTCCTGTATCAGGAACTGGAGGAATTAGATCCAGCATGGTCACCACATTTGATTCTATAATGATTGGCTGATGTGGAAAATTAGTGGTGCCAGCTAAAGCTATTGAAGGCATCTCCACAACAGGATCTACCCGAGGTGGAACTGCTACTGATGTAGCTACTCCCTGAATGGAGTCCCAACTCCCTCTAAAGAGCGATTGCCTTTCCTCTTCACCTATATGGGAAGGGAAACTGTTCTTTGCAGGACCTGGAGGTGTTAATTCCAGGGGGATCACCACATTCGAATATGTAATGCACGACTTTTGAGAGTCTGTGATGCCCCCTAAAGCCTGTGAAGGCATTACTTGCATTAGATCTACCGATGCAAGTGATACTACTGAAGTAGTTTCAATTTTCATCAATTTTGCATCGTTAAATGCACCTTTCAGAGATAAATCTATTTTTTCATTCAATGTGGCCATTGACTGACCGTATGAAGGTTGGGAAGAAATTGTTTCAAGGTTAGTAGTTGCTTCTGGTTCAAAATAAATAAGTCTCCTTTTATGTTGACGTAGAGCTAGTTGGGGTTCAACATTTGTACCACCCTTATTTGGTGCACTGAAGGCACTAACTCCCTCACTCTCTTCAGGTGCTTTTCTTTTAAGTGGTTGAGGAGTAGGGGATACTGTTTGTTGATCTGGAGCATGTGTTAGAAATGATTGGTGGACGAGTTTATTCCTCTTTCCTAAAACTGCTGGGGGCTGTTGTGTGTGAGATGCTTGTGTCTATGGATTATCTAAGAAATCGATAAATTCAGAATCCAGAAGAGTATTTAGATTAAAACCTATATTTCTAAGAAGTGGATCAGTAGATTCTTCTTCAGCTCCTTCTGGTTATCTAGGACTGTATACTTGATCATTCACATGCATCTCTTCATCAGCTGAGATTTAATTTTATGGTAATTATTGATTATCAGCCTCAACCTGATGTGTTTGATGACCTTCAGCACCTCCCACTTCTTGTTGCTCAACTACTTGCTCAACCTGTGCTTCTGCATCTTCAACAGGAAGAGTAGCAAAGAAAGCTTGAATAATGTTAGTAACAGGTGCATGGAATATATTATTCAGATAATGATTTGAATTTCTTAACAACATGACAACTTTAATGTCATCGCTGGAGGGTCAACCATTCTGCTATTTTAGAATGCATCCCTTTGCTTTGGTGTCAGCTTTTGATTTAGTGTTAACTGAATGAATCTATGATAAACAAGATGCTGATCCCTTGTTGACTTTAGATTGAGAATGATCTCTTCCATCAACAAATACCCATAATTCAATCTTAGTCCATGAGCAATCCCATATCCAATGGTCTGAATAAGATTGAGAAGATAGTGAAATCCTCCTATTTTGGGAGCAAAGACATGGATTATGATTGTGAAGAAGAGATTTCATTCTTTAGGCAAACTCAACTTGTGCAGTTTTGTTGGCACTTCGTTGTTTTCATCCATTATACATTGCATCCACCCAAGGAATTCTCGCAAAACAGCTTTTGACGGAGGATCAGTGAAATTATCTGTTGGGAGATGTAGAGCTACGTTCAGATCAATTTCAGAGATTTTGATCTTTGTCCCCTGTATGTCAAAAGAGAATCCTAGTTCTCCTTTTCTTGAATTTTTTGACGCCGCCGTGTGAATGTGTCTTAGAAGATCAAAATTTAACTGCAATGAAATGGTTAGAGTATATGCATCAATTGATGCATTATTTAAGAAACAAATCTACTTAGCCAGAAAATTTGTTTTACTCAAGTCCTAATCTAAAATAGAAAGAAAGTTGGTCTTTTTAATCTCAAAATTACCAGCCATTTTAATTAATTAGATTAATTAATTCCAGTTTATGGCAATTTTTTGAATTAATTAAAGACAAACTACTAAATTAATTAAGCACTTAGACAAAGAAAATTACACCAAGCCACGTACAATTCGAATAGGGATTAAATTAAGTTAAACTATTTAACTGAATTAAATAGGCCCACAAAATATGTAAAATTTGTTAACCGGGATAACTGAATAATTCCTTATCGAACGAATGCCAAAACACAAACCGGGTTGACTCAGTGAGTAAACTGGGTGAGAACTCAAGTACCAGAAATGACACTTTAAAATTAATCTAGATTGATTAACTATGATTACCAATTTGATTAATCAACTAATCACGATTAACAGTTCTTAATAAAGTTAATTTTGAGTCTGTTTTCCACTGTGATTTGTGTGTGTATTATCGAATGTATGGATCGCCTACAAGAACCCTTCAGAAAATCGCCTAATAGAAAAAGAACAAGATGAACTGAAATGCTACTGGATGAATTTGTACATATAGAAGGCTAAGGGGCGATTCCTATACAAGTTCTAACCGGAGATTTCTATACATCATCTAAGGGGAGATTTCTATACAAGTTCTAACCGGTGATTGCTATACAGAAACTAAAGGGCGATTTTAGTTAAAGTTTTAACCGGCGATTTCTATACAGAATCTAAGGGGTGATTCCTGTACATGTTCTAACCGGCGATTTCTATACAGAATCTAAGGGGCAATTTCTATATAGATAAAAACGCCCTTGAGTTAATATGTCATTTTTTAGATTGTATTCGAATATATTAATTTAAACTCGAACAAGTTATCTAAAATATTAATTGATGAACACCAATTATCATAAATAATACTTATAAGATTTTATAATTTATATCATTAATTAATATAAATCATAATAAATTATTGGAATTATTTATGCTATAATATTTAATTTTTTTGAACTCAAAGCATATTAAATATGATTAAGTTCAATAAAATTAAATTCTCACAAAATATTTATTATTAATAATATTAACATGGATTGTTAAAATTATCAAAATAAATAAATTATGCTACTTATTATTTTAATTTTATTTTAAATATGAGAATAAACATAATTATTTATCTTTTCTATTTAAAATAATTTCAAATAATATTTAAATATCTAAGTGCCAAGAATTTATAACTAAAACACAAGCACTGAAATATTTTCTAAGATCAAAATGAAATAATTACCAGATTAATAAAATTAGCATGCATGCACAAGGTATTTACCTAATTTATAATCTTAAGAACTAGAAAATAATTTGATAAATAAGTTCACAAGTCCTAAAAATATTGAAATTAATCAACTAGTGAATTTATCAGCTTCAAATTGCAGTTTTTGATTACTAACTAATTAGTTAGTAGAATTTAACATCCCAAGTTCACAAACTAGTCTAGTGAAAGTGATTTCATCCAGTGGTTTAGTGAAGATGTCTGCAATTTGCTGCTCTGTAGGTACAAAATGTAACTCTACTGTACCACGCATGACATGCTCTCTAATGAAATGATACACGATATCAATGTTCTTAGTTCTCGAGTGTTGGACAGGATTGTTTGTGATTACTATGGCGCTTGTGTTGTCACAAAATATAGGAATTTTGCTGAGCAACAATCAATAGTCTTGAAGTTGGTTCCTTATCCATATGATTTGAGCACAACAGCTTCCAGCAACGACGTATTCAGCTTCAACTGTTGACATTGCAACTGAGTGCTGCTTCTTGCTATACCATGAAACCAATCTTCTACGTAGGAATTGACAACTCCCTGATGTACTCTTCCTATCAATCCTACAACCTGTATAATCAGAATCTGTATAGCCCACAAGGTCAAAACCTGTATCTTTAGGATACCAAATTCCAAGATTCGGACTTCCCTTAAGATACTTAAAAATGCGTTTAACAGCTATAAGATTTGATTCTTTAGGGTCAGACTGAAACCTAGCACACAAGCATGTGGCAAACATAATATATGGTCTACTTGCAGTTAAGTAAAGTAATGAGCCGATCATACCTCTGTAGCTTGTGATGTCTACCCTCTTACCAGGTTCATCTTTATCAAGCTTAGTGGCAGTTGCCATTGGGGTTTTGGCTGGTGATGCATCTTCAAGACCATACTTCTTCAAAAGATATCTGATGTACTTGGTTTAGCAAATGAAGATTCCATCTTTCCTTTGGCTTAATTGGAGTCCAAGGAAGTAATTCAGCTCCCCTATCATGCTGATTTCATACCTACTCTGCATTAACTTAACAAATCTACTACACAATTGATCATTAGTAGAACCAAATATAATGTCATCCACATATACTTGTACTAATAACATGTCATTTTTATACATTTTATGAAACTGAGTCTTATCTATGACACCTCTAGTGAAACCATTTTCAAGTAAGAACACAGATAGAGTGTCATACCATGCCCAAGGTGCTTGCTTTAAGCCATAGAGTGCTTTGAAGAGAAAGTATACAAAATCAGCAAATTCTGGATCTTCAAATCCTGGTGGTTGTTCCACATTCACTTCTTCTTCAAGCTCTTCATTCAAGAATGCACTCTTTACATCCATTTGATATACTTTAAAGTTGGAATGTGCTGCGAATGCCAGAAATATAGCTTCAAGCCTTGCCACTGTTGCATATGTTTTATCATAATCTATTCCTTCTTCTTAGAAATAAACTTTAGCAAGCAGTATGGCTTTGTTCATCGTAACAATTCCATCTTCATCCAATTTATTTCTGAATACCCACTTTGTGCCAATAATGGACTTGTTCTTTGGCCTGGGTACCAGCTTCCAGACTTTTTGTCTTTCGAATTGATTGAGTTCTTCTTGCACAGCAATAACCCAATCTGGATCTTCTAGTGCTTCTTCTACTTTCTTTGGCTCTATCTCAGAGAATAAACATTCATTATGTGAAGCACGTCTAGTTTGAACTCCAGCATCTGGATCTCCTAGTATCAACTCAAAGGGGTGATCTCTACTCCGCACCCTATGCCTAGGTAGATTTGCCCTAGATGATTCAGCATAATTGTCATTATTGTGCTGAGTTATGTTAGTTGATCCTTCAGTTACTCCCCCTGAGCTGCTGCTTGGTTGAGAATGAGATTCTCTGCCACTACTAATAGTTTATGTGAATCTTCCACTATTTCCACTACTAGGGTCAGAATCATAATTATTGTTATTCTCAATTGGTGCTTGATGATGTATTTCAGCTTCAGGTTCTACTTCACCTTCATCTGAGTTCATATTTTCAAACTGCAGAGTTTCAGTGTTATCTGTTCTTTGCAGACTTGGGAGCTTGAGATCATCGAAAGTTACATTCATGCTTTCAATGACCTTTTTGTGTTCAATCACATAAACCCTGTATTCTTTAGATTCTAGAGAGTAACCAATAAATATGCCTTCATGAGCCTTGGATTAAAACTTTCCTAGATGCTCATCATCTTTCAGTACAAAGCACTTTGCTCCAAACACATGAAAGTATTTCAGTGTTGGTTTCTTGTTTTCCATCAACTCATATGGATTCTTGTCATGATCTTTATTAACCAGGGTACGGTTCTGAGTATAGCAAGCTGTGTTGACAGCTTCAGCCCAAAAGTATAGAGGTAACTTAGCTTCATTCAGCATTGTTGTTGCTGCTTCAACTAGAGTTCTGTTCTTCCTTTCTACTACTCGATATTGTTGTGGAGTTCTGGGCGTTGAGTATTGTCTTGAAATCCCTTTCTCACTACAAAAATCATTCAGTGTTAAATTCCTGAATTCTGTTCCATTGTCAGACCTTATTTTCCTAACAAACAAATCAACTTCTAACTCTTTGTTCTTTATATGATCAATAATTGTTTGAGGGGCTTCATCTTTTGAGGCTAGAAATAACACCCTAGTGTACTTAGAGTAGTCATCTACAATTACTATTTCATATCTCTTCCTTTACATAGACATGTCATTGACTGGAACAAATAAATCCATATGCAGAAGTTGCAGTGGTTCAGTAATGTCTGAAGAGTCTTTGCTTCGGTGATATGCTTTCTTTGACTTCCCTTTTTCACATGCTTCACACAAAACTTCTTGATAGAATTTCAAATTAGTTAGACCTCTAACCAATTCCCTCTTAACTAAAGAGTTCATTGCCTTGAAGTTCAAGTGTGAAAGTTTCTTGTGCTATAACCAAATGTCCTCTGTTGAAGCTTTGCTATAAAAACATTGAACTTCACCTTTGCTTGCAGAGAATAAGTCAGCCACAAAGAGATTCCCCTTTCTCACTCCTTGAAGATCAAGTTTCGCATCTTTCCTTTTTTGGATTGCACACTTTTCCTTTTCAAACATAACTTTGTAGCCCTTGTCAATGAACTGAATGATACTTAGGAGGTTGTGCTTTAATCCCTCTACAAGAGAGATATTTTCAATGATAACATTTCCGATCTCCAAATTGCCATATCCCATTGTGAATCCCTTGCTGTTATCTCCAAAGGTCACTATCGGGTCACCTTTCTCAATCACATATAATAGCAGGACTCTATCACCAATCATATGCCTAGAACAACTATTGTCGAGAATCCACATGACACGCTTGTTCTTTGCTATGCCCTGCTACCATATATTGATTACTTTTTCTTTGTCACCCAAACTTGATTGGGTCCAAGAGGCTTAGATAAGTTAACAAATTTAGCTACGGAAATTTCCTTGTCCTTGTCTTTCTCATTGACTGTACCCTTTCCCTTTGGTTTAACCTTGACAGGTGTGTCGTTAGGCTTAGGGATAGGGGCTTCCTTCCTAGACCTAGGAGGACTAACAGTCTTTGCCTTAACATGCTTTCTATTCATGTGCACATCTTTATTAATGCAGGTACTAGATGATGCATTCATCAAGTTTATGTATGCAAACATGATGTTGAAATCACATGGCATGCATTGTACTTTACCACATGGTTGATGAGGGATTGACATGGCAGGCAAGACATGCATATTAGAAGTTTCTGTTTTCACTACTTTTATCTTTTTGCATGCAAGCTAAGATGACCAGTAGAATTACAATTGTTACAAACTTTTCTAATAGCTTTGGGAGAATAGGCATAATCATTTTTCTTATTAACACCTATCTTTCCATTTCTGTTAGCTTTCATTTTTTCATTCTTGTTGCCTAATTCACTTTTAATCTATTCCTTAGGTTCTACAATTTTTACAGATTTCTTAGGCAACTTCTCTTTATCTTCTTCCTCTTTCTTTTTATCCTCAGCAATGATTTCTTCTTTTATTAAGATATGTTCTTCATCTAAGGGTTGTATGACAAATTTCTTATATAGGGGCTTATGGACATTTTTTAACACATGAGAAATGTCTTGCTTAATAGGACTTTCCTCTGAAATTGATTCCTCATGTCTCTTTCCTGCCTTCTTATCATAGTCAAATCCTATTCCAGTTTTTTGACCTATGACCTGTTTATCTATTGCCTCCTTAACAAGATTAATAGATTTCTTATAAGTCTGAAGTTTTAACTTTAACTCAAAAATTTTATTCCTAAGATTAGTTTCTACTTCTTGGTTGCATTTGTCTCTATTCTGTAGATATTCTATTTTCTGTTTAAGATCTTCTATGTTAAAACATGTAAGTTCCAGTTCTTCATTTCTAGCTTCTAGCATTTTATTCTTTAGAACTAGTTTAGCATTTTCTTCTTCTGATGCTAGCATGTTTGTATGTATGTTAAACATTTCTACCCTCAGATCTTCTACAGTTTTCTTGTAAACAGAATTAGACATGCCAACTGTGGAAAGAAATGATACCTTTGATGACTGAGGTGATGCCTCTGAAGAATCTGCCATTAATGTAACATTTCCATATGTCTCTTCTTCATCGTTATCTGAATCATCCCAGCTCTTTCCCTCGGCTATGTAAGCTCTGCCCTGATGCTTCGTTACCAGTGCATCATACTTCTCTTTCAATTCATCATACGACTCATTTCTTTCTTTTCCTTGCTTAGGCTTCCGACGTTCTGTAGCAAAATCTCCGGGTTCATTTCAGTTGTAGAACTTAAACTTACTACGGTCTACCATTCCAGTCTTATAACCTCATTTGCTGTGAGACCCTGAAGGCGAACCACCTTGGTTGTTTTTTCTGAAACTGGAACCACTATAACTGGTGTTACTCTTGTATTTGTACTTAGGGTTCCTTCTAAACCTGAGGTTTTTGAACTTTCCTGCCATATAGGCCATTGTCCTGTTTTCCAACTGTTCAAGTTCTTCCATTGAGTAGAAGTCATCTTCATCACCTGCCTGAGTATTCTTTGTGAATTCAGCTTCTAGAATCTCTTCTTTCTCAGTTACAGGTTTTTCTTTGTTGGTCTCTGTACCAGCAAAATCTTTAGCTATAAGTGTTGTTGTTTTTAGCAGTGCTGTATTCATACTGTCCACTGTTCCTGAACCATAAATGATCTGTCTTTGCTCTTGCTCCATTTCATGAGTCTTGAGCTTTCCATATAAAATTTTGATAGACATGTCATTTATTAAACAATATGAGTATTGCAGAAGGGGGGGTTGAATGCAACTTGATAATTTATCACTTATCTTGATAACAACAAACAAGAAATAATAAATTCAAGTAACTGATGCAAACAACAGTAAGCAACTAAAAGAAGAAAGATATTTAACTATAAAAATTAATTTTATTCATTTTTGTTTTGCTACAACTGACTGGAAGATGTTTCCAGCTTCACTAGATATAATTACAAGAGATTGCTAATATTTCTATGCTTGAGAAAGGTTAAGCTCAGTTGCATAAGGGAAAATGTTTGTGAGATATGTGTATTTATGCTAAAACACATATCTCACTTACAAGTGTACTTTCCCTTGTTCCTCGGATAATACTTGAAATAGAAACTCCACTTTTCATATTCAAATTTGTCTTCATTCCATTTGTAGATAGAGTTGCTCTGGGAAGATTTGACATTCTTGACTCCTTGAGCATGCTTTATCTTTTTGCTTGCTTTTTCTCAAGTTGCAGTAGTAGACTTGACAGACTAGGGGGTGTTTGGGGGAACTTTTTTCCAGAATAAGTCAACTTATTTTAAGACAAAGTTAGAGATTCCTAACTTTTTTCTGAAAAAAGTTAACTTTTTTTTGCAACTTATAGAATCTCAAATATACATTAAATACTTGTATAAAAAATATTTATCAAAATATGAAATTTTTACCCGAAAATTAGTCCAAAAGGACTTATTTTAAGACAGGCCAAACAGGCCCTAGGTAGAATTGTCAAGATCAATAAGTGAATTAACATTACCTAGTCTACTTCTTGAGACAGACTTTTAGCTCCACCAAAAGGTTGCTGTCAACTTTTAGCTTCTCTTTGGTGACATCGTCTTCGACTCCGCATACTTTACTGTCAAGCTTGTCAGTCTTCTAAAACATGCTGTCGTCCAAAGGTACTGTCAACTATCCTGCCAAACATGATGTCAACTATCCCCGCCAAAATTACTATCGAGAAACTTATTGTCTTCGATTCTTCAATCTCCGCCATGTTTACTATCGAGGAATAGTTACTGTCAGAAAAACTTGCTGTCTTAGAATCTTCATTCTCCGCCAAGTTTACTATCAAGGAATAGTTGATGTCATCTCTTCCAAAAGGTACTGTCACTTGAATATGCTATCGTAGGCATGAGTTTGCAGAATGTTACTGTCAGTGATTTGATCCATGCTGCGTATGAACACTCTGTGAACTTCTACTTCATAGATCATTTATTACATTTGTACAAGACAATAACTATTGATACTTACTGTCACATACTTAGCTTTTTGTACATATTATTACAAGTGATATTAAAACATACTGTCAATATGTATATGAAAATATGTTTTACTTAGTTAATTTCTAATTAATCTATGTAAAATATTAGTCGATTACATTGTTAACACCACAATTCTTAACAATCTCCCCCAATTTGTTTTTATGAAAAATAAAGACAAATTCAAAGAAAATTGCAGATGCTAACTCAACTAATAAAGACAGAAGTGTTTGTACAAGAAAAATATTCAAGAAAAAACTACAAGTACAATTCTATCTCAAATTAAGCTCCTCTAGATTGAACAAATCTTCAACTTTAGCTTGATCTTCATCTTCACTTCTTTACTGCTATCATTCTACCATACAAACCTTCAAGAGCTTTCAGTTCCTATTTTTCTTCATCTGTCATGGCATGATCAGAGACACAATCTAAGACTAGCTTCACCATTTTCTAAGAAAGATTCTTCAATTCTCTGTAGGTGTAGTAGTTCTCGGTTGGCCCTTTTTGAGATACATAGAAGTTTCATTCCAAAAATGTCTTTGACAAATCTTTCCTTTGTAGAAGAGAAAACCTGCTTCACTCCGAGTTTGTCAATAGCTTCATCTTCATCTTCTCTTGACTCAATAATCTTCTAGACAATCTTGCTAAGATCTCTTTTAAAATTCTAGAAATGAACCTGTAGTGAGTCTGAAGATCTTCCTCAAATTTTCATTGTTAAGCATCCTGAAATTGACAGCCTCCACTTCAATGCTATCAATAATGATTCTCAGGTGTCCAAAAAGAATAGGGGATACATATGTAGCTCTTTTTTAGAATTGATCATTTAGCATTGCATGCTTTATGTCAATCTCAGCCTCCTTAATTCTTCTAGAAATCTTCTCTACCGTTTTCTTGGCAGCTTCTACTTCACTTTCAAACTTCCTTCTATTTTCTCTTTCTTTTTTCTTCTTAGAGTCACAGATGTCCAGTGCTATATTCTTTAGATCAAAAATCTCAAAGTTGGTGATGTTGAACAATTACTTCTTGATCAGCTCAGTGATTTGAGGATCATTCATAGCCAGATTTTTCAATTCCTCAAAGGTGATTTCCTCAGCAAATCTACTAGAATTGTAGAAAGTTATTCTATCAGGGTTTCTGAGAAGACATTATTGTGTCCTCTTATATTCAATCTTTTTCTCAAATTCTTTCTTCTTCTTGGCTTGAAATATTCCCATAACACTTGACATGAAATTGCTTTCCTCAGGATAAGGATACTCTTTCAACTGCTTCACCAATTCTTCAAGTAGATCCAGATTTTTGTCTTGCAGGGAATCTGTGCTTCAAAACTCCTTAACTCCATCTTCACTTACAAACATCACCCCATCTGAATAGACAATTGTCTCAGGCCCTTCAGCATCTGTAAAGTCCAAGGGTGAGCTTTGAAAGAATCCATCAGTTCCATGAAATTTCTAATTAACAACCCTCTCAACACTTGTGTCCTTATGCCTGTTCCTTGAATTATGAGTAACATCTTTCTTACCAGAAAATAGTTTACATCTTTCATCTCATAACTCATTTCTTCTACTGCTCCATTTGAATAGTAAAGGACTAGATTGTTAAGTGAATTGACTTCAGACCATTCAACATCCACCTTGATCAATCATTTTGCCTTTGATTATGCCAAGTTGTTTATTGTAAGTCTTCTAATGTCAAGACAATCCTCAAGAAACACCTCAGACATCAGCTTCCAACCCTTCCTGCTGGGCTTCTTGCTAGAATGTGGCTTAGGTGTTTCAGCCCTTGCAATCCTGCGTTTCTTGGTTGTACAAATTTTTCTTCACAGTAACTTTAAAGTTACTGTCACTGCAGGTTTGACAGTAGGTTCTACGACAGTATGTTCTATGACAGCAGGTTTTGTGACAGTAGATTATGTGACAGTAGGTTCTATGATAGTAGGTTCACCCTTATCACTCCTGACAACATCTTTCTTATCTTCTTCACAACCAAGAACTACAATCTTCAAAACCTTCCTTCAATACCATCCTTATACTCCTTCTCATCCTTCTCCTAATCTTTATCCACATTATTTCCAGTTGTAGATGATCTTATACCATTGTTGTTGTGTTGGCTGGAACTACCTGCACTTCAGGCTTTTCAACATCATTCCCATCCTTATTCCTCCCCATTCTATCATCTCTCAATCTTTCAACCCTTTCAATTTCCTTCTTTAGAATCTTCACTACATCCATCACCTCCTTACTTTGATCCAATTTGCAGAAGTAATCAAATGCTTCTCTCACCAGCTTTAGCTTGTACTCACTCACTCTTTCCAAGTTCATGAATCTGTACTTGCCATCATTTGAGAAATTATACTTGACACTTAGAGGACTGTAGGTGACTTTTGGTAGTTTCTCCCTTATTAACTTCAACAAAGTTTTTTTTAGATTCCCATTTAAGAAGGATCTCTCATCCTTGATTTTGAGTCTAATAGCTTCAATTACTGGAATCTCCTGTCTCCTGAGAAATCCTAGGCTGACATACCAACTCAATCCTCTTGCCATTCTTACTGTTGTCACCCATTTATTACTGACAGATATCATCACAGTAGCTCCCACTATTGATTGTTTTAACTATTCATAGAATTTCTTTGGGTCTTTATTGGATGACATCTTGATTTCTTTAATTCTTTCATAGAAGCTTGCATCTTGAAATGCATTACTATTCTCATTTTCATCAATCATTAAAACAATAGATTTTTTTCTGTAAGATCCTCCCTCTCCACCAGAATAGTATCATCAGCATCTAGTTGATATAGCTTTGCCTTTCCTTTCCCAACTGCATGAACTACTATTGGAACCTCTTTATTACTCCCACTTTCTTTAATTACAATGCCTTTCTCCTTAGGCCTCTCAACATGCTTACGTTTCTCCTCCTTATTACCACCAAGCTGTGTAGCAATCTCAGCGGCCACACTAGACAGTAATGCTAGTTGACTCTCCCTCGAGATGCTTGAGTTGTCTCCTTATTACTCCCATCTGCAAACACTTCAACTTGATCTATATTTTTCTCCCCCTTAGTTGAGGTAGCAACTGTAGGATTTGAAAATTTGGAATTGAACTCTTGAAGCTTGTCAAAGATGGCCTTGAATTCTTCATTCTTAGTTTGCTCCAGACTAGCCATCCTGTTGACCAACTTCACTTGATTTCTGCCAACAGTGTCCAGATTCTTTGATAATTTAGTGACTTTGTGGGAAATGGATTTCAACCTTTTATCAGCTTGTTTGGATGTTTTGGTGGCTTTGGTGGTTCTTACACTCTCTGGGTTTTTTTAGTGATCTCATTACTCCTCACCAACTCACTCTCAAGGCCTATTGCCTTAGATATTTTGGCTCCCACATTTTGTTTTTTCATTTGGCCTTGCTCATGGCCCATTCCTTTTACTTGAGATTTTCCCAGCCCCTCATTTTTAAACTCACTTCTCTTTTGTTTTATTTCTATTTTTCTTTTCACACCCTCACTCATCCTAGGTGCAAGAGACTGAGCAGGTACATCTTGCATAAGAGATTTAGATTTTACCTTTAGTAGATTAGAGATAAGAGCAGAATCAACATCTTCATTTTGTTGAGAAGTGGTGGCCAATGGAGAGTGGCTATCTGGATTTTGAATATTGACAACATCTTTTGAAAAGTTACAATCATGAGGATTGACATCAATTATGTCATTAACAGCTACAGAGTCTGTGATAACAATCTCTTTCATCTTTTGAATGGAAGGTTCTTATTGATTGCCATGATCAGTCTCATTCAATTGTTGGAATAGTGCATCAACATTTTGTTCTTCAGTTGTAACAAAATGTGATGCACCATATTTGAATGAGTTGTGTTCCACATTTTCTAGCCCTATCATGTGTGTATCTTCAACTGTGGGATCAAGTTGAGTGTTTACAATCTGTTGTGCTGACTCTGTACAGGTTGCCATCCAGAGATGTGTATTGATCCCTTTTAAGAGATGTGCCCTTTTAAGAGGACACATCCTGGCTAAAAGAGGTTGATACCCATGCCTTCTTCCTCCTAGGCTCACCAGGGCCCTCTATGGGTTCTGTGATCATACTACCCTCCTTATTTGCTGCATCTTGTGCAGTTTCACCACTTACCTGTGGAAAGGTTTCTAGCCTAGGTTGATTGGTTCTCCTCTTTTTAGGAGCCTGGTCCTTTTGAGAGGAACCCGAACCTTGGCTAACAGTTTTGGTGACTCGAGAAGCCCGGATTCCTTCATAAGGTTTATAGTGTGAGTTAGGAATGATGAGGTCAATACCATTCTCATCACTCAAAGAAAATATGTTGCAGTCCCCAATAAATTTTAAGTTTAAATCATTTACAGTAGAAAGCATGAAATCAGTTATAAACAAGCCCAATTCAGTGTTAAGTGGTTTACTGATTAACAAAGAATGAGTGTTCTTTTTCAGTGTTGGGAACTCCATGCATTGAACACTATCCAAATTTATTATGCCTACGACAGAATTAATTATAAGCATAAAAAATCTAGGATAGTAGATTACCGGTTTTCTGGATTCTTTCTTTCCAAGCACCAGTTTGAACAGGGGCATCAGGAGCTTTCCAATATTGATTCTGTAGTTGTGCACCATGGAATGCACAATTCTCCTGATGTAGGCTGGGACCTCATTCCAGCCACTGGTCTTGCTTGACATGGACCTTGATACAGCATCCATCATACTCCATTCTTTGTTCAGATATTTTCTGTCCATGCCGCCAAATGGATACCATTCATCGCTGTTTGGGCTTGACCTGGGACCAGTATACCCAACCAACTTAAAGAACTTTGCAAGCTGAATGTCACTTGCAGGCTCTTGAAATAGCGAGCCTTCAACTTCTTCCACATGAAGAGCTTAATTAATGTAAGATGAATCAATGGTGTAAGAGGTACCATTGATTTGGAAGGAGATAGTGCCTAGCATCTTGCTCCCCCTCACATATGGCAGAGGTCCAAAACTGAGAAAGTCTGGGTATTTCAAGATGGGGGCTTTCGGTGAGGGCATAGGTGAGGTAAGAATTGTTCATGAAGCCAAGAGGTTTAAAGGCTTCTCCATCTTCACCCATTGAAGCCATGGTGATGAAGTTGGTTTAGGCAAGAGAACAGATAATTTGGGGTCCAGACATGGTTAAGAATTTGTTGAAGTTAGAAATGAAGAAGAGTTTAAAGATTGAAAAACGGTTCAGAAAAAGAGAGGTTTCAGAGAAAATGAAGGGTTTTTAGGATGTAAGAGAATTTGAAGTTAAGAGAGAAACAAAGAAAAGTAAAGAATGAGAGAAATTTTAGTTGTGTATACATATGATGTGAGAAAGATACTATCAAAAATGAATTTTAAATGATTTTAAGTGACAATTGTCTTCTAGTTCCATTCCTTGACAGTAACTTATGCGCTATAAATCACAAACACTCTTGATAGTAACATTAGTGTTTAGAGAATATGTAAAATAAATGAATAAACCTAATATGAACTATTGACAGTATGTTATGCGGGGAATACAGAAAACTATACTGTCAGTTGTTAGACAATAAGTTTCACAACATTTGACAGTAGGTTTCAGTCCCGCATACTATACTGTCAAGACTTCTCAAAAATTTGACAGTAAGTTCCACAGGATTCGACAATAAGTTTTAGTCCCGCGTTCTGTACTGTCAAGATTTCTCAAACATTTGATAGTAAGTTCCACATGATTCGACAGTAAGTTTCAGTCCCGCGTACTATACTGTCAAGTCTTCTCAAACATTTGACAGTAAGTTTTCACATAATTTTGACAGTAAGTTAATACTATATGACAGTATGAATAAAACATACTGTCAAGAAACTTGACAGTATCTTTTATTGACCACATATGAAATCAAGTTACTTAAAAATAAATTAGTTAACCTCTCAGTAAAATTTCATCATATCTTTCCACTATGATAAAAATTAAAACACCTCAAGAAGCCATTAATTCACAGTGAAATTCAGTTAACTAAATTTTTAATCAACTAAACAGAATTACATCAACATGACATATTTAACATACCTAATTCACTCACTAACCTGTTGAATGTCTTTTCATCCAATAGTTTGGTGAAAATATCTGCAAGTTGCTACTCTATGGGCACATAGATTAACTTGATTGTGCCTTCCTCCACATGCTCTCTAATGAAATGATGTCTGATATCAATGTGCTTAGTTTTGGAGTGTTGAACATGATTCTCAGAAATTGCTATGGCACTGGTGTTGTCACAAAAGATAGGAATTCCTTGCAGAGTCAACCCATAGTCCAATAGTTGGTTCCTCATCTAAAGTAACTGATCACAACAACTACCAGCTGCAATATATTCAGCCTCTACAGTTGAATTTGATACTGAATGCTACTTCTTTCTAAACCATGAGACCAATCTCTCTCCCAGAAATTGACAGCTACCTGTAGTGCTCCTCCTGTCTATCCTGCACCCTGCATAATCTGAGTCTGAATATCCAACTAAGTCAAATCCAGAATCTTTAGGATACCAAAGGCCTAAGTTTTGAATGCCTTTTATGTATCTAAAAATTCTTTTAATTTCTATCAAGTGAGACTCCTTTGGATCAGACTGGAACCTTACACATAACCCTGTTGCAAACATGATGTC
This sequence comes from Oenanthe sinensis, assembly GCA_028671895.1. Taxonomy (NCBI): domain Eukaryota; kingdom Viridiplantae; phylum Streptophyta; class Magnoliopsida; order Apiales; family Apiaceae; genus Oenanthe; species Oenanthe sinensis. The sequence continues at coordinate 3,327,608 of CM053809.1, read as the reverse complement.
AGGCCTACTAGCTGTTAGATAGAGGAGAGATCCAATCATTCTTCTATACATTTTGTTGTCCACCTTCTTTCCTTTTGGATCCTTGTCAAGTTAAGTTGTTGTTGAGATTGGAGTTTTTTTGAAGGAGATGAGTCTTCCATATCAAATCTTTTCAAGAGATCTTTAACATACTTAGTCTGGCAAATGAATATTCCATCTTCTTTTTGATAGACTTGAAGTCCACGAAAGAATACCAATCCACCCATCATACTCATCTCATATTTGTTCTGCATCAAATCAGAGAATTTCTTGCATAGATCTTCATTTGTTGAACCAAATATAATGTCATCAACATATACTTGGACTAGAATGATACCATTTCTATGTTTTTTGTAGAAAAGAGTTTTATCCACAATCCCTCTTATAAAGTTGTTATCAAGAAGGAACTTGGAAAGAATATCATACCAAGCCCTTGGTGCTTGCTTTAAGCCATACAATGCCTTGAGTAGTCTGTACACAAAATTCTTCATCTTTGGATCTTCAAAGCCAGGGGACTATTCAACATATACTTCTTCTTCTAATTCTCCATTTAGGAAGACACTTTTCACATCCATTTAGAAAACTTTGAAGTTGTTGAAAGAAGCAAAAGCCAAGAAGATTCTTATTGCCTCAAGTTTGGCAACAGGTGCAAAAGTTTCTTCATAATCAATCCCTTCTTGTTGACAGTAACCTTTTACCACCAGCCTTGTTTTGTTTCTTGTGACAGTACCACAGTCATCCATCTTGTTCCTATAAACCCATTTGGTGCCTATTATTGATTTGTTCTTTAGTCTAGGCACCAATTCCTAAACACATCTTCTTTCAAATTAATTAAGCTCTTCTTGCATGGCATTAATCCAATCTGGATCAGCCAAAGCTTCTTCTAGAGTTTTAGATTCAGTTTGAGAAAGGAAACAAGAGCACATGCATTCATTGGCAACATTTCTTCTTGTTTTGACTCCAATTCCTGGATCACCTATAATTAAATCATTTGTGTGATCTCTATTCCATTTTGTTTCTCTTAGAGAATCACTGGAATCATCAACACCTTTTTGATTGACAACATCTTTTGCTCTTGCACTGTTGACAACATCAATTTCTTCAAGTCCACTTTCCATGGGAACATTTCCAGAAAGATCAGTTATTTGAGCAGTTCCTTTATTATCTCCAGACTGGATAGGATCATTTGTTGGACCAGAAATTGTGTGATCAACTCTTGGTGAATCTTCATCAATCTCTTCTAGATAGCCTTGATTTTCAAAGAACAATGGTTCTATTTCTTGATTTCCTTCAACTCCAGGAAATTTTGACTCATCAAAGGTGACATTTACACTCTCCTCCACAGTCTTATGATCAATGATGTAGACTCTGTATGCAGTCCTGTCAATGCCATATCCCACAAAGATTCCTTCAAGTACTTTAGTGTCAAATTTTCATTTGATCTCAGTTGAATCTTTCATGTAGTAGCACTTGCTTCCAAAGACATGAAAATAATTGACAGTTGGTTTCCTTCCTGTAAGCAATTCATATGGTGTCTTTCCATAGGCCTTGTTGACTATAGTCCTGTTTTGAGTATAACAGGTTGTATTGATTGCTTCACCCCAGAAATAGGTAAGAAGTTTTTCTTCACTCAATATAGTTCTTATAGCCTCAATTAGAGTTCTGTTCTTTCTTTCCACAATACCATTTTGCTGAGGTGTCCTTGGTGTAGAGAATTGTTGAGTGATTTCATTGACTTTGCAGAAATCATTCATGATACTATTTTTGAACTCAGTACCATTATCACTTCTTAAAATCTGCACTTTGTATTTGGGATTCTTGTCAAGAACCCTTACAAAATCAATGATTTCTTGTGCATCTTCATCCTTGGATGCTAGAAACCTCACCCAAGTGTATCTTGAAAAATCATCAACCATTACTAAAGCATATCTTTTTCTTGCTAGTGATTGCACATTCACAGGACCAAATAAGTCCATGTGAATTAGTTGAAATGCTTCATTGATTGAGGCACTAGGAGTGCTTTTGTGTGAAACTCTCCTTAGCTTCCTTTTTTGGCAATCCTCACACAATCCTTTTTGACAGAATTCAAGTTGAGGAAACCCTTTCACCAATTCTCTCTTCATTAGATAAATCATTGCTTTGAAGTTCAAATGGGAAAGTTTCTTGTGCCACAGCCAACTCTCAGATGGGGAAGCCTTACTGTAGAAATAGTAGACTTTGTCTTTTCTCACAGAATCCAAGTCAACTATGAAGAGGCTTCCTTTTTCTAACTCCTTGAAGAGCTTCTTCTCCTGTCCTCTTATTGACAATGGAGCATTTGTCTTGATCAAATCTCACTCGAAATCCTCTTTCACAAAATTGAGTTACACTCAATAGATTGTGCTTCAATCCATTCACTCGTGCAATTTTTTCTATTCTCAAATTTCTAACTTCTAGAATGCCATATCCCATTGTGAAACCAATACTGCGGTCACCAAAGGTTACATAAGGGCCAACCATTTCCTTGAACTGTGATAGCAGGGCTTTATCACCTATCATGTGTAATAACCCAGATTTTTAGACGCATTTTTTTTATATTTATTTATAAACGACCCTGATGAATAGTGATTCTACGGATTAGGAAAAACTTTTTAGCCCACACTAAGTAAGTGGTGGAATATGGGAAAACCGAATATGTGGTATTGTTGTACGAAGAAAATGAGTGGATGCAAAAGTCATCGAAATTCGAAGATTTTCACTTTTACGATTTGTTTCGTAATTTACGAGATATCGAGGAATAATAGAATTATGTTATGAACGGGAGGATTATAATTTAGAAAGTTCATGGTTATAATCGAATTAGAGTATTTGGAATATTAAGGATTTATGCTACGGAATTCCTACGACAAAAAGCTTTCAGAAATTAATCAAACTTATATGGAGGATTAATGTATAAGTGTTGGATGATAAGTGACTAAAGAGAAACTCATGCAAGAACCATGCAACCAAATTGGTTAGAGATGAACCAAGTCAACAAGTCAAGCAAACCAAGTAACCAAGTATTGGTTAAAGACATGGTTCCACAAAACATGGAAAAGAAGGAAACAAGTTCCCTAAATTTATGATAAAGGTGTACTCAAGCTAGCAACTAGACTTGGAAGATATGAGTAATAATAAATACAAGTTATACAAACATAAAAATCAGCCAACACAATTTGATAAAGTAGAAAAAGCTCTCTCCCATCTCTTTCTCCATTTTCTGCCCAGCTTGAGCAAGGTGCAAAGACAATTTTTTAACTTTGGTTATACTCATCCAAAAATAACCAAATTTTAAGCATAGCTTCTTCACTATATGTAGAAGTTACTTATTTAATTTCATAAATTTTGGAGGTGTTTTGAGTGGGTAAATAAATCATAGAAGTTGAGGCTGAATAGTAACTCCGAAAATTTCTAACTTATTTCTTGATGTTCTCTTGCAAGTTTGAGGATGATAAGCATAGATCAAGGCTCCCTTAAGGCTTACAAGCTCTTGTTAGTATGTTTATGTATCCAAGTATAAACTCCACCCACCCTTTGATTTACTTTGAGTTATAAGCTTGAGTTTGAGTTATGTTCAAGTACATATTAGTTCATGGAGTTTGGATGTCAAATGTTTGGATCTTGATGGTTGTTTATTGTGAATTGATGTTGGTGGTGTATTCATAAAGTTTATAAACTGATTTGGTTGTTAAAGACATAGGTTTAATGATTGGGTTGTTGGTTAATGAATTTAACATAGTTAAATTCGGAAAACGTTAAGTTTATAGCCGTCGTAATGCCCGTTCGATTAAGGACTGTTTTGAACAAGATTTACGAACTGTCAATTCAATAATTCTGGACACCACTGACCATAGATATGTAGACCTTATTTCATAGTTTGTTTTGACACTTGAATCATGTCGATACGATTTACGGTTTAGGAGTTAAGTTCGTTTTAGTGAAAGTCGCGCAATGAGACCAAACTGCTTCCTTGTACTCACTTTGATACTATAAACGAACTAGTTAAGTATGAATTAAAATTATGAAACTTGGATGATATATACCTTAGACAGTTAGTAAGATCACCAAAAAGGTTTCGTATTAAAAAGTTAATTTTTCGATTTTATAAAAATGTCAGAACCAAAGTTGTGCGATACACTATTCATTTGAGAAGCTACTGCCCTGTTCTGGAAATTCAGGAAAATGGTCCCTTTGTCCAGGAACAAACTTTTTATGGATTATATTCTAGGCATTCTCTAGATCGTGCACGCGAAAATAGTGCGTCATTTGAGTTAACGGTTAATAAGTTATGAGCATTTTAGTGAAAGCGGTACAAATAGCAAAACCTCGTAGTTGACTCGATTTCTAAAATGCTTTTCGCCCAGTTAAACTCAAGTGTTTCAAATCAAAATATTTTTGATAAATAATTCAAGTACTCAAGAAGATCCTTGAGGTGATTTCGCATTTAATTATGCATTTTCTGATTTATTAAAATTGTTGGAGTGCGAGTCGCGTAATAGTAATTCTCAGGAAAGTCAACTCTAGAGACATTGTTTTGACGAGCCGTTTTGGCTAGGATAAAAGGATAATTTCAAGTCGGTTAAAACACGAAAGATGTTAAGGTATAACATGACTACGTATTGGAGTAAAGGATTAGATTAAAATCCGTTGACGAAATGGTTTACGAACGGTCAAGATAGACCCAAGGAGGTGAATATGGGGTAAGACAAGTGTTAAGTAAAAGGGACTAAGAACTAATTTGAGATTGTCATAATTGGAATCGATATATGATTATACTTATGAGTAATATAAGTAGTTGATGGGAGTAAGAGTACTAATGAGGATTGTGATATCTATTGATAGAGAATCCGGAGCGAGTGGGACTCTGAGAACGTATCTTGGACTCCAGGCAAGTTTTCTAACCTACGTTTTTAAATATCAAAATATATGTATTGCTACGTATGTACGTTTTTAAACACCTGTACTTAATGTACTACTGTGTTGTCGAAAGACTGTTGTTGTTGTGATATAAACTGTATATTAAAAAGTACGAATTATTTTATGTATATTAAAGCTTTCGTAAATGTTTCGGTTATATGCTATAAGAAATATAGATATAAGCCGGTGAAGGGTAAAAGGCTCTAAGTGTATAGCGAGTTATGTATTTTCGAACGTAGACCGGGAGTCAGAAGGTTATGTTAAGTACTTCGTAATCCGGAAGAAGCCGGAGACAGATTATTTTGAAATGACGATATAAATATTTCGATATTTATATTTTGATATTCTTTTGATAAAAGAATTAAATGAGGATAATAAATATTATTTTAATATTTATTTAATTAATGAATATTATTTTGAATATTCATTTAAGAAGGAGATAATAAATATTATTTTAATATTTATTTCATTAATGAACATTATTTTGAATATTCATTTAAGAAGGAGATAATAAATATTATTTTAATATTTATTTAATTAATGAATATTATTTTGAATATTCATTTATTGAGGATTATTTATTAATTATAATTAATAAATATTATTTAAATATTTATTAATTATTTAAAATTCATTTACAAATTATTTTAGGTCTTTAATAATTATTCGAAGCTTTCGATAATTATTTTAAATACTTTCCGACCTTCAGAAAATGGTTTAAAGATAGTGAGAGCTCCCTAATATTTTAATTTAATTATTTTATTTTGTTCTTTTAATAATAATAAAATACGTTCAGACTTATCAAAAATAGGGAACTCGGTATAAGAAGTGAATACCTATTTACTTCTCGAAAGCAATCAAGTTTTGGAACCAGTTTCCACAGTAGCAAGAGCTTTTCAACTTATCAAAAGAAGAGAGGTTTCCGACAAACTCCCGAGTCATGGTTTTCAAAATGAATTCATTCCTTAATGAAGGAGATTAGTGGGTGAAGGTCACTTACCTGTGTGGTGAGAGGACAACCCGACTAATCTAATCAGTGACTACTCATAGCTATGAGGGTCTATCAACAAGTACGATATACTTGGGGAACTAGGATTACTTCCAGTTCCAAGTTAGATAGACAAATGTATTAACAAGTATTATATACTTGGGGAGCTTGGATTAATGTTCCAGTTCCAGACTTATAGATTGATTCAGCGGACTTGGAGATAGCGTAAGAGGCCTAGTGACGCAAGGTCCAACACTTTGATCCGTATGCGGTCAAGGGTGATTACCCATTAACGGTAGCGAGTACCGGGGCTTCCCCTTCTACATGTAGAGAAACGGAAGGCTTCCATAGGTTGCTGATGAAGGCTGCCACGTGCTACGACTGATTATCGTGGATGTGTGGTAACGGGCGTGTTGATGCTCCAGTTACAGTCCATTCTTCCAATTGGAATTGTGCTTCACACCGTAATGAAAGCCTATGAGCTAAGTTACCGATGGTGTTGATTGCAAATGAAATGTTGAAATGTTTTAATGAAAAGAAAGGAAAACTTCAGATGGGATCTGATGAGAAAGAGGTTTTAACAATTTGAAATATCATCTTGTTATTCGTATGATTTAATGAATAGTTATATGAAAACATCAGAAGGTAACTGATGTATGAAAAGCTTACAAGCTTTTGAAATTTTTATCAGAAAGTATATTTATAGAAGTTATGATTATAGTGGGCCTATATTGCTCACTTTTGTTTTCTTTATATATCACAACACAACAGGATCTTTAAAGATATTTTATGGGAGTTTAAACCTTATAAATGGTATGGTTCAAAGTGAGTTAATTTTCTCAAAGATAAGCAACTATGATTGTTGTATCTTGAATGGTGTATCCCGTATATTAGGGGAGTTTAGCAAAACTATAGTTGAAGCTATTTTGCTAAGTTATGGAAAGATTATTTCAAAAATATGAACGTAATAAGTTCATTGAGTTTTATCTTAAAAAGCTTTAGAGGAGATATGAAAGCATGGTAACACTATATTTGATAGTGTCTTATGTTATATATCGAACCAAATTGTTCATATGATATTTTCTAAACTTTATGTTTAGTACAAATTTTTTTAGCAAAAAACTCTGATCATGTGTATCATCGAAAGATACTTTATTATGCTTACCATATACTATTAAACCTTAATATTATACTATTGAGATAGTATTGATTATCATCTTCTTGAATGAGAGTCACTTAGCTAAATGGGTGGATAACTTGCTGAGCATTCTTTCGCTCATTCTTGCTTATATTATATTTTTCAGAGAAAGTGATAACATGTTTGATTGGCTTCATGCCTAAAGAGAGGAATGTAGAAGATTCACCTTTGAAATGGTTCAGTTCAACCATATTCTACGAAAGTAAGTTGGATAAGTTTTCAATATTGAGCTAGTTATTAATGTTACTTCATGAAGAGGTTAGCATTGATAGTATGAGATCCTGGATAAGTACATTTTGTTTGTAATAACTAATGATACTTGTTGTATATCATTTCTAAGACTCTAACTTATGTGTGTGTGTGTGAGAGAGAGGGGTCTACGATGTGATTTCATTGGATTATTGAGTTATTGAAAGGCAGAGTGTCTAAACTTGTAACACTATAACTTATGTAACTCAACTAAAAGAAAAGATACTTAACCAGAAGACAATCAAGAACATGAAGTCACAAAGAAATCAATGTTAACCATGAAGATAAGGTAATTGATACAATTCAATTTGTTAACTATGATCAAACAAAGAAGAAATCATTGAAAGAAGTTCAAGACAAAGTTGTTCATGCCTCAGTGATTTGTAACTTAAAGATTCAAGATCATAACTATCAGGATCAACAAGGCTAATTGATTTCAAGTGAACAAGAAGAAAAGCAATGATTGGAAAGCCACATTACTAATTGAAAATGGTAATCTATTCAAAAAGTAGAGACACTATCAAGACTAGTCACTTATGAATCAGACCATTGCATCAAGTGTCAGGACATTGATAGTATGTTTATGTCAGTAATAGAGATCCAAGTTCAAGAGCTTGTTGAAGAATTTGGAAGACATAAAGAAATCACAAGTTCAAGATGCTGCATTGAAGTTTCAGGTTAAAGCCCAGAATTTTTCTAAGTACAAAATATTCGAGATAGAATATTCGAGATGGCCAAGTAGAACATTCCTATGTACAATATTCGAGATAGAATATTCGAGATGGCCAAGTAGAACATTCCTATGTAGAATATTCGAGATAGAATATTCGAGATGGCCAAGTAGAAGTTCTCAAATAGATGTTCTACATGGAGGGCAGTTTCAACATGACACATGGCATCATCTAATTGGCAGATTTCCAAGCTTTCAAGATAAGATAAGATTTATGTGGATATCATTGGGCCACGTATATTTTAATCTTTGAAGACTACAAGACATAGATTACAAGTAGTATAAATAGAAGTACTTGTGTATTATTTTTAAGAGAGAGCAATATTTTTCTAGATAAACACTTGTAAAAGAGAGAGAGAGTATTCACAGAGCTTAGTATCATTTACTACCCTCTTTACTTCTAGTGTACTGTGTAATGAATGTTGTAGCAACCCTTTCAAGTTATATATAAGACATATATTCCTTGAATCATTGTGTTCATTTATTACATAGTATTTATTGCTTCATTAATTCGAAAAGTTGTATTCACCCCCCCTCTACAACACATTTGGACCTAACAGTTATTGCAGGTTGTAAATGATTGGATGATGACGTGGCGACTCAAATCCCTGACCCCGGATTTGGGGGCGTCACAGAAATGGTATCAGAGCATGAGTTATAATAATTAGATACGAGAGTGTTGAGAGCTATTCATGTATAAGAGGATAACGTGAGAACTCATGTAGAGTTTGTTAGGAATCTACATGTGATTTGATGATAACATTAATCTTAGAATCATAAGAATTTAATTTGATGTAACTGATCAATTGATATGAAAGTTATAAATATCAATTGATCAGGAAACCATTTATCAGTTGAAGTGTTTATATGAATCAACTGATAATTTGGATTGTAGCATAGGTGTACTTAGTCTATTTCACTCGATAAGGTGTAAATCAATTGATATTTTATTCATCAATTGATGTTGGAGTCGATTGATATAGATCATCAATTGATGTGTGAATTAAACTGTTAAATTGTAATTATGTGAAGACAGGAAATTACACAAGTGAAGGATGATCAATTGATATTGAAGCATTGATGGATGATGGATCAATCGAAGAAGCCAAGTCAAGCATTGAAGACCATCAACTGATGTGAAGACCCATCGATTGATATATAGATTGATAACATCTATCAATCGATAAGCCATCTTTTATCAATCGATGGATATAAAGATCAATCGAAGAAGAACATCAGTTGATGGATTAAAGGATGGATCAATTGATATGCTTAACAGCAAATTATCAATTGAGTGTGACAACAGAAAAAGAATATCTGTTGAAGATCCAGAGAAAAAAAGCACTCCTATGGAAGACAGTCTAGAGTGGCTGTGAAGACTCAATCAGAAGCTGTCTTTTCAAACCTTTTAAAAGATAGAAAAAGGTAAAAGAAAGGCAGGTAGAAACAATCCTAGAATAGGAATTGTAAAAGCACACTTGTGGTATATAAACAAGTGTAGCAACATTATTAGAAAATAGATAAGTTAGACAATATTTCTTAATCAACTGTTCCTGTTTGAGAGCACATTTGTAAAAATAGTTGATTTGTTTTCTAATCTTGTAAAAATGCAGCTAGGTTTCTTTTAACCTAGGAACATTGAGCAAAAATATACACTGATGGAACAACCAATCCATCAGTAATTTTAAATCTCTTTATTCAATTTATTTTTCAGTCTTAAATTGTTCGAACATATTCTCACTAATTCAAAAACATTAAGAACAAATATTAGAACAACAAAAAGTTTTAATATTTGTATTCAACCGCCCCCTTCTACAAATATTGACATTGTTCTAGAGGAATAACAATTGGTATCAGAGCAGGCTTTCAACATACAGAAAGTTTAAAGATCAAGAACAGTCAATATGGGCTAGAAAGATTCAGGTGTGAAGATTCCAATTTTAGAAAAAGATGAATATTTTCCATGGAAGGTAAAAATGCATCTGCATCTTCTTTCTCTTGATCCTTCCAATGTTCACTGCATAAAGAAAGGTCCTCATATTCCCATGAAGCTAGTTACAGGTGTAAACCCTGATGGAACTCCTACAGTTGATAGACATGTTCCAAAACTCATCTCTGAGTTCATAGAAGAGGATGAAAAAGAAGTACTTAAAGACAAAAAGACCATGAACATTCTGTTTAATGGTCTAGATAAAGATATGTTTGAAAATGTGATAAACTGTACTTCATCAAAAGAAGTATGTGACACTCTTCAAACTCTGTGTGAAGGAACTGAACAAGTTAGGAAAAATAAGATGCAACTCTTAATTCAAAAATATGAATCATTTCATTTTAAGAGTGGTGAAGCCATCAATGATACCTATAGCAGATTCCAAAAGTTATTGAATGGTCTAAAGCTATATGGTAGGGTTTATGCAACTGAGGATACAAATCTTAAATTTCTTAGATCTCTTCCAAAAGAATGGAAACCAATGACTGTTTCCATTAGACAATCTCAGGACTTCAAGGATTACACTTTTGAGAAACTTTATGGTATTCTCAAGACATATGAACTGGAGATTCAACAAGATGAAGAGATTGAGAAGAATCAAAGAAAGGAGAAAACTGTGGCTTTGATGGTCAAAGGGAATGAAGACAAGAAAGAGAAGAAGGAAACTAGTTGTGTAGAAGAGTCTGTCATGATGGCTGGTGATGCTGTTGAAGAATCATTCATGAGAAAAGGAAAGAGCAAGTGTGAAGAAGATGAAACATGCTCTCAGGATGATTTGGATGAGATTGATGAGCACCTTGCATTTCTGTCAAAGAAATTTTCAAAGCTAAAATTCAAGAGGAATCCATATGCTCAAAGGCCTGGATCCCAGTTTAGAAGCAACAATCAAAACAAAAATTTGGTTGATAGATCTAAATTCAAATGTTTTAACTGTGGATTAGCTGGTCATTTCTCAAGTGAGTGCAGAAAGCTAAAACAAGAAAAGGCAAAGTCATATGAGGGTATTGATTATAAAAAGAAATACTTTGACCTTTTAAAACAAAAAGAAAAGACTTTTGTTACTGAAGAGAAGGACTGGGCTGCTGAGGACAGTGATTCTGAAGAATTCATCATTCTAGCATTAATGACCAAACATGAAGATTTAGAAGCTAGTTCATCATCAAATCGGGTACTAGCTACAAACTTTTCTGAGCTTTCAGCTGATGAATGCAATATTACTATTAATGAAATGTCCAATGAATTGTACAACTTGCATGTCTCTCTAAAATCTCTAAACAAAGAAAACCTCAAGTTAAAGAACAACATTGATGCCTTAACTGAGAGGAATATTTTTCTTGAAAATGAACTTGTCTGTTTAGATAGATTTAAGCAGGAAAGAAAGGATGCTAGAAATGAACAAGTAAACAGTTTGAAAAGAGAAGAATTGTTGAAAGAACAATTGGCTGAAGAAATTAAAACCATTAGCAAATGGAATAGGTCTGCTAAAACTGCCAAACAAATTATTGATGTTCAGGGTGTAGATACTCTAGGAGAACTCCCCAAATCCATAGGCAAGCCATTGGCTAATACTTCAATGGATAAAGATCAATCGACTCCTAATCCTTCATCAACTGATAAGGATTATCAATCGATTGATGCTGAATCAATTGATAAGCATCCATCGACAAGTAAATCATCAATGGCTAATAAGAAGAATAAATTTAGCACTCTTATCAAATTTGTTAAGGAAACCATAAATCAAGTTGAGGCTGAAACTGAGAAAATCAACATAGGTAGCTTATCCAAGAATCAATTAAAAGAAAAATTAGAAAAGATAACACCTGTGGAAATTTCTTAACCTAAGTCTGAGAAAAAGAAAAAGAATAGGAATGGTAAAATAAGCATAAATAAACAAAACAACTACACTCCTGATATGTATGCACCTAGAAAAGTATGTGCTAAATGTGGTAGTGTAAATCATTTATCCATGCAATGCAAGAACAAAAAGAATTCTATATCTTCAAATGATTTAAATATACATGCCATGACTGCATATGCCATGTTTACCAATCCTATGCTCATGAATGCCATGTCTTCTAATCTGGTTGCACCTAATGTTCATATGCCATATGCACAAGTTCCATACATGTATAATCCCTTCTTTGCATATCCTAATATGAACATGCCTGGTATGCCATGGAACATGCCTAATATAAATGATGAAATTCATGGAAATTCTGCCATGAGTTCCAAGGTGTCAAAGCCCCAAAAGTCAACTCCTAAAGTTAAAGTGGATTTAAACCCACCAAAACAAAAGGAACCTAAGTTGACAACAGGGGCTCAGGCTGCAACTAATAAAAGAGGACCCAAGGCAACTTGGGTACCAAAAACAACTTGATTGTTTTATGTGTGTGCAGGGAAACAGGAAGAAAAATATCTGGTATTTGGATAGTGGATGTTCAAGACATATGACTGGAGATTTGTCCCTGCTCACAAAGTTTGTGGAAAAGGCTGGACCAGGAGTTACTTTTGGAGATAACAACAAAGGTTTTACTCTGGGATATGGCTCAATTGCAAAAGAAAATGTTATCATTGAATCTGTAGCACTAGTTGATGGATTGAAGCACAATCTGCTCAGTATTAGTCAACTGTGTGATAATGGTAATGGTGTGTGGTTTATAACTGGATCATGCATCATAGCCAACAAAGAATCTGGTGATATTCTCTTAACTGGAGAAAGGAAAGGAAATGTTTATGTGGCTGATTTTCTCTCTGTAAAGGCAAATTCAATGACATGTCTACTTAGCAAAGCCAATACAGATGAAAGTTGGACTTGGCACAAGAAGCTAGCCCATTTGAATTTCAAGGCCATGAATCAATTGGTTAGAAAGAATTTGGTTAGAGGCATTCCACAGATGGAATTCACCAAGGATGGACTGTGTGATGCCTGTCAAAAGGGAAAACAAAGAAAAACATCATTCAAGTCAAATTCTGAATCATCAATTAATAAGCGTCTGGAATTATTGCACATGGATTTATTTGGTCCAGTCAACATCATGTCAATTGCCAAAAAGAAATATGCCTTAGTAATTGTGGATGAATTCATAAAATTTTCAAGGGTATGTTTCTTACACTCTAAGGATGAGGCAAGCAAATTAATTATCAATAATGTGAAGAATGTTGACAATAGCACTGAATGGAAGGTCAAGAAATTTAGAAGTGATAATGGTACTGAATTCAAGAATGCATCAATGAAAGAATTCTGTGAAGAAAAAGGTATCACTCATCATTTCTCTGCACCAAGAACTCCACAACAAAATGTAGTTGCAAGGAAAAATAGGACCTTGATTGAAGCTGCTAGAACTATGTTAGAAGAAGCAAAACTACCTACATACTTCTGGGCAGAAGCAATTAATACTGCTTGTTACATTCAAAATATTTTCATGGTCAATAAACTTCAAGGCAAGACACCATATCAATTGATAAAGAAAGACAAGAAGCCAACAGTTAATTTTCTTCATGTCTTTGGCTGCAAATGCTTTGTACTGAGAAATCAAGGTGAAAATCTAGGAAAATTCGAAGCCGAAGCTGATGAAGCTATATTTGTTGGATATGGAATAACAACCAAAGCATACAGAGTCTACAATCTTAGATTACACATTGTTATGGAATCTATGCATGTAGTCTTTGATGACAAGAAAATTCAACAGTTGTTTGATGAAGAATTTCATGATCTATTGCATTTTGAAAATGAATCCACAAGTAATATTGGAGATAGTGATGATGATGTAGAAATTACAAGAATACAAGTATCTAGAATCCTCCCATCAATTGATGTCAATGCATCAATAGATAACTTATCAGTTGACAATCATCAGTTGACTGATAATACATCAATTGATAATCATTCGATGGATATCAACTCTGCTCAACAATCTTCAAGTAGAGTGTCCATCTCAGGGGGAGGGTTCTCAAATAGTCAATCACATCATAGTGTTCATAACACTTCCAATGATCATGAAGCATCATCTTCAATTGATATGATGATGACACAGACACAAATAGGGGGAGATTGTTAGGAATCTACATGTGATTTGATGATAACATTAATCTTAGAATCATAAGAATTTAATTTGATGTAACTGATCAATTGATATGAAAGTTATAAATATCAATTGATCAGGAAACCATTTATCAGTTGAAGTGTTTATATGAATCAACTGATAATTTGGATTGTAGCATAGGTGTACTTAGTTTATTTCAATCGATAAGGTGTAAATCAATTGATATTTTATTCATCAATTGATGTTGGAGTCGATTGATATAGATCATCAATTGATGTGTGAATTAAACTGTTAAATTGTAATTATGTGAAGACAGGAAATTACACAAGTGAAGGATGAATTGATATTGAAGCATCGATGGATGAGGGATCAATCGAAGAAGCCAAGTCAAGCATTGAAGACCATCAACTGATGTGAAGACCCATCGATTGATATATCGATAGATAACATCTATCAATCGATAAGCCATCTTTTATCAATCGATGGATATAAAGATCAATCGGAGAAGAACATCAGTTGATGGATTAAAGGATGGATCAATTGATATGCTTAACAGCAAATTATCAATTGAGTGTGACAACAGAGAAAGAATATCTGTTGAAGATCCAGAGAACAAAAGCACTCCTATGGAAGACAGTCTAGAGTGGCTGTGAAGACTCAATCAGAAGCTGTCTTTTCAAACCTTTTAAAAGATAGAAAAAGGTAAAAGAAAGGAAGGTAGAAACAATCCTAGAATAGGAATTGTAAAAGCACACTTGTGATATATAAACAAGTGTAGCAGCATTATTAGAAAATAGATAAGTTAGACAATATTTCTTAATCAATTGTTCCAGCTTAAGAGCACATTTGTAAAAACAGTTGATTTGTTTTCTAATCTTGTAAAAATGAAGCTAGGTTTCTTTTAACCTAGGAACATTGAGCAAAAATATACACTAATGGAACAACCAATCCATCAGTAATTTTAAATCTCTTTGTTCAGTTTATTTTTCAGTCTTAAATTGTTCGAACATATTCTCACTAATTCAAAAACATTAAGAACAAATATTAGAACAACAAAAAGTTTTAATATTTGTATTCAACCCCCCCTTCTACAAATATTGACATTATTCTAGAGGAATAACAAAGTTCATAATTGGACTACCGAATTTAGTACCAGGGAATGAGTAAGAATAGGTCGTCTACTTGGACTTAGTAGTGAGGAGATTGATGAATGACATTTGGGATATAGATTTTGGACGGGAAATTGGCGAGGCCATCCTGGAAGAGACAATGATATATCTTATAACAAGCTGAAAGGTATGAAGATTTTGAGGATAATATTGAGAATAAGAAGTCAAGGATAATTGTTAAGACGACACGTGGTATTGCTACGGTGTAAAGCCGCAACGAGGAGTTAAGATGCACAATTGTTGTATCTTCAAAATATGTTAAGTATTTTCTGATCGAAGTGATCCCTTAATATAAGTAGCCACACATTCTGGATATTATATCAGGATGAGAAGTATGAATGACCCAGTATATAGGTGTTGGTACGAAGTTCCTTCTGTTAATAGTAGGTCTCCGACCAGAAAAAGGGGTCTGAGCAGTCATTGAGGAGTTAATGGTTTAGTTGAGGTAAATGATCCAGGGAAAGAGGTCCCGTAATACAGTTATAGATTCTTTGGTGTAAATTGATCGAGAGTACATAATGGATAGTATATCTCGTTCTTTTGATAATATACCCTATGGCATGTAGACCATGAGTTTTCAAAAAAAAAAGTGACGGTCGGAAGGACTAGACGATAGATGTATGAATATGAAAGTGGTACAAGTTATGAGGAATCTCCCCTTAGCTAGTAACCTGATAGGTAATAGTAGTTTGTCTTTAATTAATTCGAAAAATTGCCAAAAACTAAAATTAATTAATTAAAATGACTGTTAATTTTGAGATTAAAAAGACCAACTTTCTTTCTATTTTAGATGAGGACTTGAGTAGAACAAATTTTCTTGCTAAGTGGATTCATTTCTTAAATAATGAATCAATTGCTGCATAGCTCTAACCACTTCAATGTAGTTAAATTTTGATTTGCTAAGACACATTCGCACAACGGCGTCAAAAAATTCAAGAAAAGAACAATTGGGATTCACTTTTGACATATAGGGGACAGAGATCAAAATCACTAAAAATGATCTGAGCGTAGCTCTACATCTCCCAACAGACAATTTCTCTGATCCTCCGTCAAAAACTGTTTTGCGAGAATTCCTTGGGTGGATGCAATTTACAATGGATGAAAACAACAAAGTGCCAACAAAACTGCACAAGTTGGGTATGCCCAAAGAATGAAATCTCTTCTTCATAATTATAACCCATATCTTTGCTCCCAAAATAAGAGGATTTCACTATCTTCCCAATGTTATTCAGACCATTGGATATGGGATTGCTCATGGACTAAGATTGAATTATGGGCATTTACTGATGGAAGAGATCCTACTCAATCTAAAGTCAACAAGGGATCAACATCTTGTTTATCCAAGATTCATTCAGTTGACACAGAATCAGAAGCTGACACCAGAGTAAAGGGATGCATTCCAAAATAGTAGAATGGTTGACCCTTCAGCGATGATATTAAAAGCTTCCATGATGTTAAGAAATTCAAATCATTATCCGAATAATGTATTCCCTGCACCTGTTACTAACACTATTCAAGCTTTCTTTGCTACTCTTCCTGTTGAAGAAGTAGGAGCATAGGTGGAGCAAGCAGCTGAGCAACAAGAAGTGAGAGGTGCTGAAGATCATCAACCACATCAGGTTGAGGCTGATAATCAAGTATTACAAGAAAATGAAATCCCAGCTGAAAAAGAGATGCCTGTGAATGATCAAGTATACAGTCCTGGACAACCAGAAGGAGCTGAAGCAGAATCTATTGATCCACTGCTTGGAAGTATAGGTTTTAATCTAAACACTCTTCTGGATCCTGAATTTATCGATTTCTTAGATAATCCATAGTCACAAGCATCTCACACATAATAGCCCCCAACGACTTTAGGAAAGAGCGATGAACTCGGCCACCAACCAATTCTAACACATGCTCTAGATCAACAAACAGTATCCCCTACTACTCAACCACTTAAAAGAAAAGAACCTGAAGAGAGTGAGGGAGTCAGTGCCCTCAGTGTACCAAATAAGGGTGGTACAAATGTTGAACCCCAAGTAGCTCTGCCTCCTCATAAAAGGAGACTTATTTATTTTGAACCAGAGGCAACTACTGACCTTGAAACAATTTCTTCCCAACTTTCAGACGGTCAGTCAATGGCCACTTTGAATGCAAAAATAGATTTAGCTCTGAAAGGTGCATTTCACGATGCAGGATTGATGGAAATTGAAACTACTTCAGTAGTATCACTTGCATCGGTAGATCTAATGCAAGTAATGCCTTCATAGGCTTTAAGGGGCATCACAGACTCTCAAGAGTCGTGTATTACATTGTCTAATGTGGTGACCCCCCTGGACTTAACATCTCCAGGTCCTGAAAAGGACAGTTTCCCTCCCCATATGGGTGAAGAGCAAAGGCAACACCTCTTTAGATGGAGTCGAGACTCTATTCAGGGAGTAGATACGTCAATAGCAGCTCCACCTCAGGTAGATCCTGTTGTGGACATGCCTTCAATGGCTTTAATTGGCACCACTGATTCTTCACATCAGCCAATCCTTACAGAATCAAATGTGGTGACCGCACTGGATCTAATTCCTCCAGTTCCTGATACAGGAGATCTCCCCACCCTAAATGGGTCGGTAGAGAGGCAACCTCCACATAGAGAGGGAAGGGGTTTCCAGGAACTTATTTCTTGGAACGACCTATCTCTAGCATATATGGCTCCACTAGGTGATGAAGTAATTACTAAGCGTGGTGATGAGTTAGTGCTTTGGCATGATATACATAAAAATCCTATTCGACGTAATTATCCACTTGACGGTGATTCAGATAAACCTGATGAACTAAGTGTGAAGAATTCTCTAGACACTACTGCTGCCATGGAAGCTCAACAATCCAAATAATGAAATAGTAATAGTGAGACTGAGTGATCATTCTTCCCCTACACCCGAACGGCCGAGAGTGAATGACGAGGGCCAAGGTCAAACAATGTCAGTAAGAGGTGAGACACCTAGTAGCCCACTAGACACCACACACTCTGAACACATACATGTACAAAGTCAAAGGGTTTTATACCTAGAGGCTAAAGTCAATGGGATGCAAGGAACAATTTGTTGGTCCCTGATATTATAGAAAGGGGCTTGAATACAATATCTATAAGTTGTCGTGAAATTTTGAATTTAAAATATTATGTTCATTACTCACGAAATATTAATATTAATGAAATATTGTTCAAGTAGAAGATATATTTTTTAACTTGAAAAGTATTACAAAAATTATCTGATGAAAAGTGTATATAATTGATAAAATAATTTAGAACGAATTCGACATGAAGTGTTCAGGGTTTAATAATTATATTCTAAATTTGCACAGAAATCTGTGAATATTACAATGCAGACAAATTTCTGAATTTGAACTATTTTTTAAACACTGAATAATGAAGCCAAAGCCTCATATTTATAGAGGTTGGTAAAGCTGGTATGACTTTTGTGTTATGACCTATTTAGAAATAAATTAACCCTTGTATGACTTTTCAAAAGGTTGGGCATGACTGTTTTTACTCAGTATGACTTTCTAAAATTCGGTATGACTTTTCTAAAGTCATATTCGAATTTTCTTTTAATTAAATAAATCAGTATGACTTATTTAATAAAGAAATCGGTATGACCTTTTTTTAATAAAAAGGTCGGTATGACTTTCTATTAATAAAAAATCGGTATGACTTTTTATTATAGAACTCGGTATGACTTTTCTATCAAAAAGGCTCGGTATGACTTATTTTATAAATAAAATCAGTATTACCTTTTTAATTAAAAAACGCGGTATGACTTCTTTTAATTAAATTCGGTATGACTTATTTTATAAAATTCGGTATGACTTATGTTATATAATTCGGTATGACTTATTAAATAGTCATTTGAATTATATTAAAAGTCATATTAAGTCATTCCTTTTATAATAAATTAATTCTACTTAATTTAATTAGTTAATTTATAAATTAAATTAAATTCAACTTGAATTAATTTAATTAGATAAATCAAATAATCAATTAACATTTGAAAATAGAATTAAAATACTATCTTTGACATTTATTACGTAGTAGTCAGCTTTGAAGTCTTCTTGTCTTTTCTTTGTCTTCTGTCATAAACCACCTGAGCTCGATGTTGAATATTTATTCATTTAGTTGACACACGAATGTATTGTCTGGTTCATTTGTGTCATACTATAATAAATATTCACCATTCATTAACTTTTAAGTTGTGGCCTTCTATCATTCTTCTGCTTTAATGTCTTTCCTCTTCTTCTGGAATCTTTCTGTAGTAACCACTTGAAATCTTTTATATCTTCTGTATTCTTTAGAAACACTACCACTTTATTTTTCACTAACGCTTGAATATATTAATGAACTTCTTCCAGTGTTGAGTAGCAATCCCATGAAAATACTTCTGATACTTAGATCATTTGTGATTAGTTGACTGTCTTCATCTTGATTCCTATTTGGTATTTATTATTTACTTCTCTTTATAGCTAGAGTTGAGTTGTCATCTAATTATTACAAATAGGCCTAGTCATATGCCTTTCAATCTCTCCCTATTTGTTGTTAAACATTTAACACTCAAATTCCTAGAGGATAACTCAACTAACAACTAAGAAAGTAGTACGACATGTAATAACTGTAAATAATAAACAAAAGTTCTGGTAGTATATTTAACAATTTTCCAGATTCATACATGAAAGATAAATACAAGATAGTTGTTCCTCTAGTACTGAACAAATATTACAAAGTTTCTATCTTGTTCTATCTACGTCTTCAGTCTTCAGATGTATCAACTTCACCTTCTTCTAGGATTGAACCTTTATGAATTGGTGTCTTCGGTTCTTCTTTAGATACTGAATGATCTGTTGTAGTGGATTCTCCATACAGCCTCCTTTGTTCAGCTCTTGCTAATTGCCACAATACTTCCTACTCAACAGGATCTACTATCTCTTCTTCTACATCATATGGCTGAGTTGAATCTATCTTTGTTATTTGCCTGATGTACGAAGGAATTTTCTTTGACATACATTAGTTTATGATCTTTTATGTAGCATCTAACTTAGCTTGGGATCTGAAGCCTTTCGATCTCAGCATTCTCTCAACTTGAATCATGTACTTAACTATGTAGCCTTTTAATGGCTCCTCATTTAATTGCATGATTTAATATAACTTGTTTGAGAAAAATCTTACTTCATAAGGATCAAATAAGATCTGAGGACTAACAGTTATTGCAAAGACTCTAAGTCTATCCCTGAGAAGTTCATTTTCCTCTGAGCTTCTCTTCACTTTATTCAATAAAGTCCATATCACTGATAAGCTTCTTTGCCTAAAAAATTCTAAGGATATTATGAATGTACCTTTTCTGTGTGTAGACTAATATCTGTCAGTCTTCAAGAACGTGATCCACTAGGATAGTGATATAGTCTACTTCCTCTTTTAGAGCTTTCATGAAATTATCAATGTTGTCATTTGACTTTTCTAGATGCTCAATTATTGATTTCAAATGTTTGTCTTAGAATGGACCCTTCTGTAGTTTGTCCATTATTTCTCTTTCAATGTCCTATTTCTTTCCTATCTTGAGTTGCACATCCCTCTTCTTTTCTCTGACTGCTATGACCTAGAGTTTTCGCTTTTCTAGGCTTGCTTATTTTTCAGCCTTTGATCTTTCCATGACTAAAGCTTTCAGTTTTTCAGTCTTAATATGACTTGTCTTGATGTCTTCTTTTAGTTTCTTCATTGCCTCTTCATAGGCTGGATCAGTTTCTTTTTTCTTTCAGAAATAAAAAAATTTCATCAAAGGTAGTCTCTTCCTCAGCTCTACAGTAGTCAGGAATGAGTGATTCATCATGAGCATTGTCATCAATGAATTATTCTTGAGCATAATACTGTTCTTCTGGTTCTGGATCATACATTTGAAATTGTTCTTCAGAATACAGTTCTGATTTCCCTTTGTCTTGAGTAGTAGCCCCTTTATCTCCAGCTACTTTCTCTTTTCCTTTCTCCCCCTTAGTTGAAGGATCCTCTTGAGATTTTGATGCTTCAAAAGATGTCATTATTTTCTGCATAGTTAAATAGACTTGCTTCATACCCTCATTCAAATGAGTCATTCCATCATCCAGTTTGCTGAATCGTTGTATTGAGATCTTTTCATTTTCAATAATTATTAAGGTCAAGATTTTCTCAACTTCATCAATTCTTTCATGTAATTTGCTCACTTCTTTCAAATCCTCAGCAATGAGACTCTGCACGTTTTGGATATCTTTAGTTTTTAGAAGTAGGGAGGATTTGACATCATCAACATCTTTTCACACTATTGTCAGCTGTTGTGTTACAGAGGCAGATGTAGAGTTCTCTTCTGCTTGTGCTTTAACCTTTACTAACTCATCTTGGACAATCTGCATTTCCTTCTGGAGAGCTTCCATTTTTTATAGTAGTTCACTGTGTGTGTGCACTCATCTCACTTGCACTCCTGTTTAACTCACTATCACTCGGTGCATGTGTTTCATTCTGTGTTTGCCTCACATCACTAGTGTTTAGCTCCTTTCTAGATCCATATACTGTACCTGTATATAAAACAATAGCTTTTAAAGAGTCAAAATGCTCTTCTGATGCCTGTGAAGGCGTGTCCTCAACAAGATTATCTTACATTGGCTCCGCTACTGATGTAGCTACTTCTTGAATGGAGTCCTAACTCCCTCTAAAGAGTGGTTGCCTTTCAAATCTACCAATGGATTCGATACCTTCTTTTAAAAGAATTGGATGTAAGAAATCCAGGGGGGTCACCACCTTAGACAATGTATTGCATGACTCATTAGAGTCTGTGGTGCCCCTTAATACCTGTGATGGTATCTGATGCTGCACTGCATCAAAAAAGTCTTGGTCCACTGTAAATGTGGCATCCGAACAATTTGTTTCCAAAATATTTTTTTCATGACTATATGTGCCCTCATTTGATTGTATTTCTTCAAGTGGAGGTCCTGCTAGTGTGAGCGCTAGCAGTGTGCGTGACTCGTCACAAGATGCCGCGGCCGGACGGCGAATTTCAATAGAATCACCCATTTGATCGAGTGAGTCCAGTGACTGTTGAATTACCTTTTCAAATTTCATATCCCACTGAGAGGATAAGGAAGAGTCTACAGTTGTCTTAGGTTCAGTTCTCGATCTTTTTGTTGGTGGAGACAAAGCTGCGAGTTCACTCAGAGATACACTTCTACCTCTTACTTTCCTAACAGGTTTCTTCCTTTTTCTGATTAGACTCAATAAGGTTGACGAATAAGAAACTGTTTGGGGCTCTAACTCAACTTGGGATTGAACATGTGTGTTGTCAGGTTCATAGCCGAAGTCCTGAAGTGAAAGACTACAATCATAGTCTGCCATATATATATTTAAAGGTGTAGTATGTATATTTATAGGTAGGAAATTAGAAGCCAGGGTTTGAGATATTACCTGTTGTTCCTGGGCTTCTTTTTCTGCATGCTGAGCAGCTTCAAGTAGAAGTTGTGCTAGATTATCAATCTCCATTGGCACTTGCTCTGGCTCTTGCTCAAACTGTTGTACATGTTCAGGATTTGCAATTTGATCCATTATCCCAGCCATATAGTCTGTCCTTACCACTAGCACATCTTGAAACTTTAGATTATTGTTGAGCATTGAAAATAAGTTTCTTTGTGAAGTTGGAGATACTTCAACAGGACTATTCTGGAACAGTTCTTTATCTTCGTCTAACAAAAGATCATTCATGAACAGCATTAGGAACCTTGGATAATAGACTTGCACATTTTGTTCTCTGCTTTCTGGCGTTCCCATCTTCTTTATAATTTCTTTCAGAACCAACTTTTCGAAATTAATCCTCCGGTTATGGGCCACAGAATACCCAATTATCTGAAGTAGTGAAGAAATATTGTTGAAGTTGCTTTTTGTAGTGGGTGTAAACACTTGAGCTAGTGTGCGAAAGAAGTAGTCCTACTCGCTCACCAACTTGGCTTTCGACATCTTTACCAGATTTATCTCACCTTGATACTGAATACCATGGAAAAATTCAAGTATCTTCGGAACAGTTGGTGGGTCAATAAAATCTCTGGTTGGGTACCCTAGAATCCTGTTCACATCATCTTCAGTCACCATGTACTCACGTTCTCCAATGGTGAATGAGAATTACACTCTTGCTGCAACAGTTCTGTTCCGAGCTGTAGTGTAAAATGCCATAAGTGCTAATACCTGTAATGGGGTGTCCAATGTAATTGCAGTTCTTATCAGTGAATGTTCGTTTAAAAATATGATTCATGGTCGAAACCTTTCAAATGAATAATTCACCGGATTAAAAAATCCTATAAAATTAGTCTTAACTAATTCACAGAATCCGACCATTATAATTAATTATTCTAATTAATTAAAAAACACATGATTAACCGAAAATACCCACTACAATCGAGAATTACTTCCAATTAATTCGAAACAAGCAGTCCAATATTTGAAACCCTAAGTACAAAACAATCCTTAATCGATTTTATACCTTCAAATCACAATAAAATCAGTCTTTTAATCGAATCACTAAGTTGACTCAGACCTAATGAAAATCGGGCATAACTTTGCTTGATTTGATCAAAAATAATACAAACCAACAAGCATATAGCTTGAAATCAACGAGAAAAGCAACTGATGCAGTTGAAATTACTTAGATTCGAAGGGTTTTTCAAAAGACCTACTGGGTTGTGTGTGTGTGTGTGTATATATCTATGTTATATTACCAGTATGACTTAATAAAACTGATATGACTTATTAATAAACTAGTATGACTTTTTATTTTTGATTACATATGCTCGGTATTACTTTTGTAAAACCAAAACATAGTAATACCGAAAGTTATAAGAAAAAGTCATATTGAGGAAAAAAAATACTCGATATGACATTTGTTTTTATTATGTCGGTATGACTTTTTAAAACAAAACTCGGTATGACTTTTTATATAAAAAAAAAGCCATGCCGATTTTCTTTTATTTTAAAATAAGTCATGCCGATTTTTTATTTTAAAATAAGTCATGCTGATTCTTTTAAACAAATGTCATGCTGAAATAATAATAAAATAAATACATATATTATTAATTGTTCAAAAATTTGAAATAAAATAAGGGAAATTTTATTCGAAATTTAGATTTAATTAATAATAATAATTAATTGCCTAAAAAATTAGGACAATAATTTATATACTACTAAATTATTAATAACATATAATAATCATTTATATTATTAACGGTTCTAATTAATTTAGGAATTAAATTAACTCAATCTTGAATTAATTTAATAATAAATTAATTAAATAATTGATAACATAATTATTATCATTGTTCAATAATAATTAGTAACCTATACATAAAGAAATACATAGAATGCTTAAAAAATAACATAAATATTAGTACTTATGCCATAATTGAAATAATTATCTGTTAAGAGTATTAAATTATTCTCAAGATAATTTCTTCAAATATTCATAAGCACTAGGAGGTTATTGATTTGAACTTTATAAATTCTTTAAATATTAACATTTAATATTTATGAACTCAAATCAATTCTTAGAAACCAAAAATTAGCCATTATTTAACATCCCTAATTCACTAACCAACTTAGAGAAAGTGGATTCATCAAGTCGTTTCGTGAAGATGTCGGCTATTTGATCTTCTGTGGGTACAAAGTGTAGCACCACAGTTCCGTTCATGACATGCTCTCGGATAAAGTGATACCTTATGTCAATGTGCTTGGTTCGTGAATGTTGTACATGATTGTTGGAAATAGCTATAGCACTTGTGTTGTCACAGAAAATAGGAATTTTGTTCAACGCAAGTCCATAATCATTTAGCTGATTCCTTATCCACAAGATCTGACCAAAACAGCTACCTGCCGCTATGTATTCTGCTTTGGCTGTCGAGGTAGATACTAAGTGCTATTTCTTGTTGTACCAGGAGATCAACCGACTTCCCAGAAACTGACAGCTTCCAGAAGTACTTTCCTGTCCATCCTGCACCCTGCATAATCTGAATTTGTATAGCCTATTAGGTCAAAACCTGTATCTTTAGGGTACCAAATTCCAAGATTTGGTGTACCCTTCAGATATCTAAAAATTCGTTTAACGGCTATTAGATGAGATTTCCTTGAGTCAGATTGAAACCTTGCACATAAGCATGTTGCAAACATGATATCGGGTCTACTAGCAGATAGATATAGTAATGAGCCTATCATTCCTCTGTAGCTTGTGATGTCAACTTTCTTACCAGTTTCATCTTTGTCAAGCTTGGTGGCTATTGGCATTGGGGTTTGTACCTATGAAGAATCTTCTAGACTGTATTTTCTAAGAAGATCCCTTACGTACTTTGATTGGCAAATAAAAATCCCATCTTCTTTTTGCTTTACTTGCAATCTAAGGAAGAATGACAGCTCACCCATCATGCTCATTTCATACCTGCTCTAGATTAACTTAGTAAATCTCTTGCACAAGTTTTTGTTAGTAGAACCAAATATAATATCGTCAACATAAACTTGGACAAATATCATATCTTTTTCATGCAATTTATAAAAGAGAGTTTTATCTATGATACCTCTGATGAAACTATTTTCAAGTAAAAACACAGAAAGAGTGTCATACCATGTCCTTGGTGCTTGCCTGAGTCCATAGAGAGCTTTGAATAGAAAATACACAAAATCAACAAAGTCTGGATTCTTAAAGCCAGGGGATGTTCCACATATACTTCCTCTTCTAACTCTCCATTTAGAAATGCACTCTTCACATCCATTTGATAAACTTTAAAATTGGAATGAGCTGCGAATGCCAGAAATATCCTGATGGCTTCAAGTCTTGTAACTGGTGCGTAGGTCTCGTCATAATCAATTCCCTTTTCCTGAGAGTAACCCTTTGCCACCAGTCTAGCTTTGTTCCTTGTTACAATGCCATCACCGTCTAACTTGTTCCTGTATACCCATTCCATGCCAATAACGGATTTATCTTTAAGCCTAGGTACCAGTGTCCAGAGTTCTTCTCTTTCGAACTGATTGAGCTCTTCTTGCATGGCAAGAACCCAATCTGGATCAATTAATGCATCTTCAATCTTCTCTGGTTCTTCTTGAGATAGAAAAACTTAAAATAAACATTCATTTGAAGTTGCACTTCTGGTTCTAACTCCAACATCTGGATCATCTATGATCAATTCAAAAGGATGATCTCTGCTCCATATCCTTTCCCTGGGTAGGTTTGATCTAGATGATTCGCCTCGAAATTCATTGTGATGTTGTGTTCTACCAATTGATCCTTCATCTCCCCCTGAGTTGCTGCCAGGATGACTTGGTGATCCACCACTGGTATTAGTAGTATCTCCAGTGTCACCATTGTTTCCAACACTATTACCTAGATCATCATTATTATTGTTATCATTATTTTCTGTTGCAACCTCAGGTTCTTCTTCGTCATCAGAATGTGAGTCTGGATAATTGACAAATTTTAATGACTCAGAAGAATCTTCAGTTTAGATGCCAAGGAGTTTAGTGTCATCAAAAGTAACATTGACACTTTCTTTTACTTGGTGCTGATCAATTATGTACACCCTATATGCTCTTCTTGAATATCTGACAAAAATAGTTTCATGTGCCTTGGCCTTGAACTTGCCACGATGTTCATCTCCTCTTTCAGCACATAACATTTGGCTCCAAATACATGAAAGTACTTTATAGTAGGTTTCTTGACATCCATTAATTCATAGGGAGTCTTCATATAATCTTTGTTGATCATAGTTCGATTCTGGATATAACATGTTGTGTTTACTGCTTCAGCCCAGAAGTAGATAGGTAAGCTTGATTCACTTAGCATAGTTCTTGCAGCTTCAATCAGGGTTCTATTTTTCCTTTCTACAACTACATTATGTTGCGGAGTCCTTGGTGCTGAATATTGTCTTGTTATCCCCTGGTCTGAGCAAAAGTTATTCAGAACTTCATTCTTGAATTCTGTTCCGTTATCTGATCTGATTGCCCGGATAGGTAACTTTGAATCTAACTCAATCAGCTTTACATGATCAATCACCAAATGTGGAGTTTCATCCTTAGATTTCAAGAATAACACCCACGTGTACTTTGTGAAGTCATCCACAATCACTAAAGCGTATTTCTTTCTTGACATAGACATAATATTTACTGGACCAAATAAATCCATGTGAAGGAGTTGAAGTGGTTCAGTGATGTTTATAGTGTCTGTGCCTCTGTGACTTGCTTTCTTTAACTTCCCTTTCTGACATGCCTCACACAATCCTTCTTGTGTAAATTCCATCGGAGGCAGTCCTCTCACCAAATCCCTTTTGACTAAAGAGTTCATTATTTTGAAGTTCAGATGTGAGAGTTTCTTGTGTCATAGCCAGCTTTTTTCTGATGAAGCCTTTAAGTAGAAACAGTTTGCTTCATCTTCAGTTCCGGAGTTGAGATCGGCTACGTACAAGTTTCCTTTCCTTACTCCATGTAAGGCAGTTTGTAATCTTTAGAATGAGCTATTAAGGATTTCTCCTTGATAAAGTTTACTTTGTACCCTTTATCACAAAATTGACTGACGCTGAGTAGATTGTGCTTAAGTCCTTCCACTAAAGAGACTTTTTCAATGATAACATTCCCAGAGTTTAACTTGCCATATCCTGTAGTCATTCCTTTACTGTTATCTCCAAAAGTGACGATTGGTCCAGCTCTTTCAACCATGATAACTCAACACTAGAACAGGACAAGTAAATAATACTACGCCTACACAGAAATCAGGAAGAAATGAAGACAAGGCAAATACAGTGAATCAAGACATTAGAAGAAGTTTTGAAGTCTACTACAGGTCACTGAAAGAAGTACATTAATATGTTCATGCCTCAGTGAAGAATAATGTGTAAAGACTTTCAGGGTTTCAGAAGTGTTGAAGATTCAGTATGAAAGTGCCACTAGAAGATTTCAGTGTACCAGCATTGATTGAAGATAGACAGTGTTCGAAGCATAGGAATCTAGAAGAATTGAAGACATGGTATGTCTAAGTACCAGAAAAGATTCCAGTGAAAGTACTATGTTTATTGACAGTCAGTGTTCGGAGCAATGAAGTTGCTGCAAACTTAACAATGTACGTAAGGCTATAATACGAAGACCTGGATCGAAGTTAGTCATCTGTGAACCAGACCAGTTGCACTAGGCGTCAGCAGTTTGTGAAAGGAATCTAAGTATTACCTATAGATTAATTGTTAAGTTGAAGAACGTACTTGGAAAGATCGGTTATTTATTAAGGTACGAAAAGTGATTTGTAGAGGCTACAACCAAACAGCTAAATAACTAAACAGCTAAACAGCTAAAAACAGCTAACAGCCAAACAGCTAAACAGCTCAAAGGGTGCAGGGTGTAAAGCGTCACAACTTTGGTATGAAAAGTTAAAGTTTCTGAACTACAGTCGAAGAACGGAAACAGCTCAACAGCCAAACCGCAAGTGACCAAACCACAAGTGACCAAGCGCAAGAAGTATAAAAGGTTGGTGATCAAATGATAATTTGACCAAGTCAAATTAAAAAGTCGACACCAAGTCCTACATAGAAGATCAATTCGACACCTAGCTTCATTGCTTGAAAAGATTTGAGCCAAGTTATGTACAAGGCAAGGAAAATTTGACACCCATGTATTACTTAACATAGAATTCAACAGCTAGGTCTTTGATTTGTCTAAGGCATATATATTGAAGTTAAAATCGACACCTACCTTGAAGTGACTAAGGAATTCAACACAAAGGTTATACAGGGCAACAGAATTCGACACTCAGCCCCTCAGCCAATCAAATCACAGCAGCCTACTTTATTGATTTAAAGACTACATAAATAAGAAGATGTGAGCCACTCATTTAAGAGTCATCTTCTTCAACACAAAATATGTAGAGATCTACTGCCATGCCGGAGCAAGAGATATAATTTATACACATCCATACCTTGCTCCCGGTCAGATATTAGGACCCAGTTCTTTAATGAAAAATGTTCAGGGCTCCTAGATATCACTCCCTACGGACTCAGTTTTTCCTTGTACCAATTTAGATATATTTGTATAGGAACTGAGCTTTATATTTTTGTGTTAGTAGCAAAGAACTAATTTGTGCTTTGAAAACCAGTTATATTTTTAACTGGGTGTAGCACCCCTCGGGGTTTATATATGAAAGATATATTCTCGAAAACTTGTCTCATTTATTTTACTTGCTAATTTTCTTGAACTTAATTGATTTATCCGGTCACACAGAAAATTAGTAGGCAACTCACCTAAACACTACAAATAGCCAAACCCACTCTGAAGCAATAATTTATTTATCCACAAATTCTGAAAAGAATTTAAATTATTGTGAGTATCGTATTCAACCCCCCTTCTACGATACTTCGGGACCTAACAAGCCTTCACTTCTACTTTCTCTAGTACTTCTACCATTAATGCCTTGGAGGAACTCAGTACCTTACCTCTCTCATATATATTTCTGGTTTGGATCTGTTCCAGTTCATAAGTTTTTAAAATTCTGTAGAGTCTTTCTAGGGTTATCTCCTTCATGTCCCTAGACTCCCGGATGACTGCGATCATGTGTTCTAGATGCTCAGGTAAGGTCAACAAAAGCTTTCTGTCACCTCTTGATTCTAATAATATGTTGCATTCATATTAAGCTCGTTTATCAGTTTGTTTAGTCTTTGAAACACCTCAGAGATACCTTCACCATGGTTGGATCTAAATTTCTCATATTGGGAGGTCAGGATCTCCAGTCTATTCTCTTTCACCTCCTCAGTGTTGATAATCTCTATTATTTTCCATATCTGCTTTGCATTCTTGCAGTTGACTACATGATTGTACATGACGTAGTCTAGAGATTTAATAAGTATTAATTTGAGGTTATTGTCAAGGGACACAACTTCTACTTCCTCATCTGTATAATCTGCTGGACTTTTCAGAAACTTTCTGTGGGGGATTACGACCCCATCTATCTGATGTTCGAGAATAACTGATACAGGGGGCTCAACACCTTTGGCTAATACTGATGCGTACTTAGGATTGGTAATCCCGATGAATAGTAGCATTTTGTGTTCCCACAAGTTGTAGTGTTCTCTGTCGAACTGTGAAATTTTGATGCTAGTCCCTTTCTGAGTACTCATCTTTAATAAGATTAAAAAATAAGTGTTTCAAAAAATATTTTAATTTTTGACTGAAAACAATTTTTGATAAAAAATAATTTCAAGAGAAAAAATTATTTCGAATTAAAAATTATTTTGAATTAAAAGTATTTTTTGAGATCTGTATATGAGTTGCGGAATTTTTAGTTCGAATCTGATATAAGAAATATCAAACAGCTCAGATACCAATTGTTGGTCCCTGATATTGTAGAAGGGGGGTTGAATACAATATCTATAAGTTGTCGCGAAATTTCGTATTTAAAATATTATTTTAATTACTCCCAAAATATTAATATTAATGAAATACTTTTCAAATAGAAGATATAATTTTTAACTTGAAAAGTATTACAAAAATTATCTGATGAAAAGTGTATATAATTTTTAAAATAATCTAGAACAAATTTGACATGAAGTGTTCGGGGTTTAACAATTATATTCCAAACTTGCACAGAAATCTGTGAATATTACAATGCAGACAAATTTCTGAATTTGCACTGTTTTTTCTAACACTGAATAATGAAACCAAAACCTCATATTTATAGAGGTTGGTAAAGCTGGTATGACTTTTGTGCTATGACCTATTTAGAAACAAATTAACCCTTGTATGACTTTTCAAAAGGCTAGATATGACTGTATTTACTCGGTATGACTTTTCTAAAGTCATATTCGAATTTTCTTTTAATTAAATAAATCAGTATGATTTATTTAATAAAAAGGTCGGTTTGACTTTCTATTAATAAAAAATCGGTATGACTTTTTATTATAGAACTCGGTATGACTTTTCTATCAAAAAGGCTCGGTATGACTTATTTTATAAATAAAATCAATATTACATTTTTAATTAAAGAACTCGGTATGACTTCTTTTAATTAAATTTGGTATGACTTATTTTATAAAATTCGGTATGACTTATTTTATATAATTCGGTATGACTTATTAAATAGTCATTTGAATTATATTAAAAGTCATATTAAGTTATTCATTTTATAATAAATTAATTCTACTTAATTTAATTAGTTAATTTATAAATTAAATTAAATTCAACAAGAATTAATTTAATTAGATAAATTAAATAATCAATTAACATTTGAAACTAGAATTAAGATACTATCTTTGAAATTTATTACTTAGTAGTCAACTTTGAAGTCTTCTCGTCTTTTCTTTGTCTTCTATCATAAATCACTTGAGCTCGATATTGAATATTTATTAATTTAGTTGACACATGAATGTACTGTCTGGTTCATTTGTGTCATACTATAATAAATATTCTCCATTCATTAACTTTTAAGTTGTGGCCTTCTATCATTCTTCTGCTTTACTGTCTTTCCTCTTCTTCTGAAATCTTTATGTAGTAACCACTTGAAATCTTTTATATCTTCTGTATTCTTTAGAAACACTATCACTTTATTTTTCACTGACGCTTGGACATATTAATGAAATTCTTCAAGTGTTGAGTAACAATCCCATGAAAAAACTTCTGATACTTATATCCTTTTTGATTAGTTGACTATCTTCATCTTGATTCCTGTTTGGTATTTATTATTTACTTTTCTTTATAGCTAGAGTTGAGTTGTCATCTAATTATTACAAATAAACCTAGTCATATGCCTTTCAATCTCCCCATATTTGTTGTTAAACATTTAACATACAAATTCCTAGAGGATAACTCAACTAACAATAAGAAAATAGTACGACATGTAATAACTATAAATAATAAACAAAAGTTCTGGTATTATTACAAATAGACCTAGTCATATGCCTTTCATAATTGATCATCTTCTCATAGTACAAATGAATCAACAACAACTTATTGATGCTCAACAGCAAGAGATAAAAGAAATGAAAGCTTTAATCAAAAAATTATTGTCTTAGAAAGTAATAGAAGTTGCTCCTACTCTTCAAACTTTAGAGGCTAACCCAACTGAGGGGGGAAAAGTAGAATAAGAAAAAGTTGAAGCTGATGCAATGATATTAAAGTATACAACTAAGGGAGAATATGATATCTTCTACAGGCCTGATGCAAGAATATTAGAAGAATGAGAGATAGATGAAACTTATATACCGCTAGAGAAAGTTATTGAAGAAGAAGGAGAAGGTGTTCATAAAGAAGATGAGTTTGCTGATGAATTTGCATTCTTAAGTGATTGCTTATTTAGTGGTGTTGATGAAATTGTTTCTCAGAACTTCAAAGATTATCAAGATATGCTAAAAAGGAAGCTGGTTAGAGTGAGAAGGGCTAAACTGAGAAGAGATAGAGAAAAGGATGCCCTTACAAAAGAAGGCCCAGAATGGGATGAAGCTAGAGAGTTATTCCAGAAAAAGGAGCTAGGCCTGAATGAATGTTAGGACAAATATCTAGTTGACAAAATAAGAGAGATGAGAAGATTATTTCCAGATATTCATACATTCTAAGAGAAGCTCGGTGATGAAGTGTCAAATGTGTCTATAAGCACTCAGAAGAATGGATGGACTATGCACATAAACTTTTCTTCTATGGGATCAAGGGTTCTGACAACAAAAAGCTTTGACAAGCTGAACATAGTGGAGTTGTATGTGCTAATGAGAAAGGTTATTAGAGGAGGGAACAAAGTGAATGAACTGATGAGAAGCAGAATTCAAGACAAATTGAATGAGATCAGTGTTGAAGCTTTTCTAGAACCTCCAGTGGTCAAATATTACAAACCTACAACTCTGGAGCCTTGACAGATGAAAGTTTAGAGAGATGTCATCTTGAGCACATGAAGTTCGTCGAAGGAAGACTAAGATGCAAAGTCAACAGAACTATTTTAGATCAAAATGTAGCTGAATTAATCTATGCATTCAGGTTAAATCGAGCAATTGCAATTTCCAGGACATATCTCAAGGATGTTGAAAGATGTTATATATGGCCTGTAATGGTGAAGAATGCTAATGGCACAGAAAGTCCTGAGATAATGAAAGATTCAGAACCCTGCATAAAGCATAAATATGGAAAAATATGGTTTAAGTTCAAGAAAAGGAAATGAGGCAGATCTAAGATTGAAGTCAGAGATTTTGTAGAAAACAGCTCAAATGCCATCATATCAGCGTTGTCAATTATCAAAAGGTCAACTTGTAAAAGTGACAAACTTGCCTTAACAGAAGCCACTCAAGCTCTGATAACCAGAGAAATGTCAGAAAAGGTGAATGATATTGATCGAGTATAGGGATTTCCAAAAAAAATCACTGTGTTTGTATTCTCACAAAAGACATCTCTGGAGTTTAAAGGAATTGCAACAATCAACAACACTGCTTATCTTGAAGAGTTACTGAAGAAACTTGAAGATTCACCTCCAAGAAACACTCTAGAATTTAAATCAAGGGATGTGGTGAGAAACAGGTTGAAGGAAAAAGAAGAAGACCTCAAGAAACTCTATCAAGAAAGACATAAGAAGAAAAAGAAAAAATCAAGTCAACAAGGCATAAATCAATAGCTTAAATATTCTGGATAGAGGAACAAGAGGCTTTGTACTTGTGAAACTGTAGAAATCTGGAACATGTCTATTCAATCCAGAATGTAATTAATATTATTTTCAGTCTTTCTGCACTTTACTTATTCTTGTATATTCAGTTGAGTTATCCTCTTAAAGGATTTACTTGTCAAACTCTAACAAACAAATAGGGGGAGATTGTAAAGCATAATGGAACATAGTATGTAATACAGTAACGATAACTCAATAGAACAAGAAAGACAAATTAATAATATTAATGTAAGGCACAGAAATCCGTGAGTATAATCAATCAGAAGATATTCATACACTACTACACAGCATTAAGGGCTGAAGCATCTGAAGCGTCAATGAAAGAAGTTCATTAATATGTGCAAGCCTCAGTGACGAATAAAAGATCAGAAGCAATTCAGAATCAAGAGAGTGAAGTAGAGCAAGTATGAGAATCAGGATTCTAGTGAAAGAAACAAGGGAACCGTTGTGGAAATGTCAACTGACAAGAATTGAAAGTGAAGATAATTCTAATCAGTGTTGGTCGTCTGTGAACCAGACCAGTGCATTAAGCGTCAAGACACCAAGAGAAGAATTGATTCTACATAATCAAGGAAACAGTTAATTGCGAGAAGAATTGATGACTGATAAAGAAATAATTACAATTAATAATTTAAAGGTATTTCTCAAGTCAAGTCAAGGGCCAGTTAAAGTTAAGGTTGCTCAATGAAGAAATCACCCATTGAAAACATAATGAAGAAATCGCCCATTAGAAACTCAATGAAGAAATCGCCCATTGAAAACTCAATGAAGAAATCGCCCATTAGAAACTCAATGAAGAAATTGCCCATTGGAAGCTCAATGAAGAAATCGCCCATTGGAAGCTCAATGAAGAAATTGTCCATTGGAAATTCAATGAAGAAATCGCCCATTGAAAACTTAATGAAGAAATCGCCCATTGAAAACTCAATGAAGAAATCGCCCATTGGAAACTCAATGAAGAAATCACCCATTGGAAACTTAATGAAGAAATTGCCCATTGGAAACACAATGAAGAAATAGCCCATTGGAAACTCAATGAAGAAATCTCCCATTAGAACTCAATGCTGGAAATCGCCCAATGGTTTCATCAAAGGTCAAAATCGCCCAATAGGCTCATCACAGTTCAAAATCGCCTAGTAGAATTAACTACTATTTGAATCGCCCATTAAATATTCCCTTGCCAAGCCTGCACTATAAATACAACTCATTCAATTCAACTGATCTGTAACTTAGACTGTCAAATTGTAATTATTTGAAGATAAGAAATTATACAAGTGAAGGATGATCAGTTGATATTGAAGCAACGATGGATAGAAGATCAATTGAAGAAGCCAAGTCAAGTATTGAAGACCATCAACTGATATGAAAACCCATCGATTAATATATCGATTGATAACATCTATCAATCGATAAGTCATCATTTATTAATCGATGGATATAAAGATCAATCGAAGAAGAATATCAGTTAATGGATAAAAGAAAGGATTAATTGATATGCTTGATAGCAAATTATCAATTGATTGAGACAACACAAGTTGACAAGTTGACAGACAAAAGCACACCTCTGGAAGACAGTCTAGAATGACTGTAAAGACTTAAGTTGAAGTTGTCTTTCCAAGTTAGAAGACTTTTTACTAAAAGTAGGAAAAGGAAAAAGGAAAGATAGAATTAAAGCAATCCTAGAATAGGAATTGTAAACACACTTGTAGCATATAAACAAGTGTGGCATCATTGTTAGAAAGATATACAAATTAGACGGTATCTTTTGAATCAACTGTTCAGTCTTAGAGCACTTTGTAAGAACAGTTGATTTATTTTTTTACTTTGTAAAAACCATAGATGAGTTTTATTAACTCAGATAATTTGAGCAAAAATATACACTGATGGAAAACTCAATCCAACAGTAATTTTAAATATCTTTGTTCACGTTAATTTTCAGTTTTACTTGTTCACTTAAATATTCTCTTAAACACTCAAATCAGCAGGAAGAAATATTAAAACAGAAAATTTTGGTAATTTTTATTCAACCCCCCTTCTACAAATCATATTGACATTGTTCTGGGAAATAACACCCATGATGTGTGCCTTCATAGTATGATTCCTTAGAGAATGCTGAACCTCCTCCTGAAGTTGTGCTTACATCAAAGTTTGATTGATCAGAGTTTAACCTATCAGAGTTTGTCTCTGTCGGAGTTTGGTCAGACTCTGAAATTTTAATGATTGAGGTTGGTTCTGCAATTTCAGTAGAAAAATGATGTTTCTTCCCCTCAACATGTGCAGAATCTTCAATTATTGTGTCAATTTTATCTGAATCAAAGTTTAACTCATCAGAGTTTAGCTCATCAGAGTATGTCTTGTTGAGCTTTGAGCAGTTCATTTTCAAAACTTGGAGATTCTTGAGCATCTTCATCATGTAATCCTATTATTTTTCCTTCATCAAAAGAGACATTAATAGATTCCACGACTACCTTCGTTCTCAGATTAAATACCTTGAATGCCCTTGAAAAAGTTTTAGAAGTTGTTGCATAACTAACAAAAATACATTCATCTACTTTGGGTTCAAACTTTTTCAACTGCTCAGGATGTGTTTTAAGAATAAAGTAATTGCTTCCAAATATGTGAAAGTATTTCACATTTGGCTTCCTTCCCTACATCATTTCATATGGTGTCATTCCATGCTTATTTATCAAGGTATAATTCTGAGTGATGCATTCAGTATTCACAACTTCTGCCTAAAAGTAAGTAGGAAGCTTTGCTCCTTCTAATATTGTTCTAGCAGTTTCAATAAGAGTTCTGTTCTTTCTCTCAACTACACCATTTTGTTGAGGTGTACCAGGTACTGAGAATTGTTGAATGATTCCTTTGGTTAGGAAGAATTCCTCAATTATAGAGTTCTTAAACTCTGTTCCATTTGTTAGTGTAGGTGCCCTAGAGGCAATACAATGTTTCCTTTAATAAACCTTTATGTCATTTGATTATTCAATAAACGTATTTATTATGACTTTAATTACTGCGATATATTTGTTAGCATAATAAATGTCCTTAGAATCATGATACACGTTATATAGTTTAAGTACATGACTTGAATTTGAGATTATATAATATATCATATTCTTAAATGTCCCTAGTCGAGTATTATTATTATAGGACAATAATAATACATAAATAGACTAGTATGTTGTTTGACAGATAACCATATCTCATTGGTTATAAGTATGGGGATACTAAAGTCAATGCATAGGTACATGTAGGAGTACATGGTACTGGACAGACCCACAGTGAGATTCTTCATGTTTAATAAAGTCATAAGAAAGACTCACAGTGATAATGGTGTAATGATCCTCTGACTTGAGATCATTATATTTCTATACGAAGATTAATATACTCTGACTACATTAAAAGTTACCTTTGACCGGGTGATGATAAAAGTGGACATCGGGTATATCATGAGTCGTATGAGAAATATGAATGATAGATAAAGGATTTAACCCTCCTATAATTAGGAGAGATATTATTGGCCTCTTGATTGAGTGAGACTATAAAATGCATGGCCGTGCTCAAATAATGATTTGTTTTTCATAGTCTACTCATGGATCAAGTAAACCCGGATTAAATGTTGAAGAGGATGACTAAACACATGCCTCGAGTTTAATCTATAATATATTTGGTTAAAGGGATTATATTACACGGAAACATTAATCATGAAAGGTTTTTATCAAATCACGATTTAATTATTGTTTAATTGGGTAGCAATGATGTATTACTAGATACCGCTCATTGTTTATAATTTTATTGGAGAATAAAATTATTGCTAATTAAATAATAGCCTATAGGGTCACACACATAGAGCATCTAGAGGAATAGTTAATTTAAATTATAGATTTAAATTAATTGATGATTGTTTGAATTTTATTATATTAATTAAGTGAGACTTAATTAATTGAAATAATATAAATTCGAAGTTGAAGATGATTTCTGCCCATAATAATTAAGTATGACTTAATTATTAATTAAATAATAGAAACATGTTTTATTATTTAATCCTATACCTACATGGGTTAGGTTTTACTGCTTAGGCCCGTTTAACCAGTCATTATAAATAGATAATGATAGGTTAAAAGAGCTACGCGTTTTTATATGATAAAACCCTAGAGGCAGAGCAAGAGAGGCAGCAAAGACAGTCATTCGAAATCATCAAAGGAGGCTAGTACATCCATCCCGTAATCAAGATCGTGAGACGCTCTTGAAGGTGCTCGTGTGGATACCATAGAGGTGCTTTCGAGAGGAAGACACAAATCGTGATAGCAAGGATCTCCGTTGAGTTCGTTACATTCAAGATCTTAATAGGTATGATTCGTTTATCACCATAATCCGTCAATTCTTATACATGATCCTGCGTTAGGGTTCCGAAATTTTGTTATATTTACGTTTATCCGCTGCGTTTTATGCCTCGGAACCCAACAATGGCATCAGAGCTACGTGTATAAGGGACTGATTTGGTTACGTGTTTTATGTATTTGATGCATACATGCCTGTTTTGGTGACTGTCATGCCATGCTACTGCTTTGTCATAACTGTCATGCCACTGCTTATGCTACTGCCATGCCTGTTATGCTACTGCCATGCTACTGCCATGTATATTCGAATTGTTATTCATATGATGAGTAAATAGATGATGATACTAGCATGTTAATGATTTGTCATGACTGATTTATATGCCTGTTTGCGATTTGTATATTTTGCATGAGGGTCAGTTTGTATATGATACAAACTGGTGGAAAGATTATGTTGGACATGATCTGTTAACTAGGATATGATAAGTATGTATATGATACATGCTTCTGAAACTGTGTAAATTGCAGTGGGGAAAAAGGCCAACAGATATGATCTGTAATTCAGAAATTGATGATTTCTGAATAGGACTGGTCTTCGAAAATAAAAAATTTCCGAAATTAATTCAACTTGACCCCAGCTGGGGGCTGCCGCCCCCAGACCCCGCCCGGGGGCTGCTGCCCCCGAACCCCCGCCCAGGGGCTGCCGCCCCCGGACCTCCGCCCATGGGCTGCCGCCCCCGGACCCCTGCATTATTTTTGTTGTGTACTTGAGCATGGTGCTGGTTATGGCCTTTGGACCCCTAGATTAATGGTTTTTGGTTTTGGTTTTATAAATACGACTTGCATGTCGTTTTCTTCATTCTTGTAATTGTTTAACCTCGAATGTAACTCGAGTTTTCTTATGTAAGTACATTAGTATAGATTGTATTCAATTATTCCATGTAATGTACTTGAAGATTGAAGGATGATCCAAGAAGAGGAGCAAGCACCCATGGATACAAGAAGAATGAAGACATGTAATTGTATTTATATTTTACCACCATAGATTGACTTTGATCCTTTCATTAGCTCGAAAGGATCACATAGGAAAAGGGCCATAACCAAGCACGTTTACATACTGCACTTTACATATTGATGTATGAATGTATGTGTAGAGTAGAAGATGCATGCTTTAATTAGATTAATGATGTATGCATGTATTAGATACGTCACCCATGCCATGCTTGCCATGCTAAACAAGATAAAATCTTTAACGATTTAAGATTTTAAAATTAACAAACGAACGATCATGAGGTTCTTGTGTTTATGAAATATGGATTTTAAAACACGGAATTAAATATGAATTTTTGATATCTAAAACTGGGATTTTCTGTCAAAAGCGGATATGCGTATTCGTAAGGCTGATGGGTTTTAAGTGTGACCACTGGTATCCTCCATCTACCTGGGAAATGAACAATTTAAGATGTCAATTTGAAATATTTGGTTCAAGGAAAAATTGAGGATCTCTTCATGATGTGATCATGATCGTCGTAAATTTTCTAAACCCCTTAACAAAATATTAAGTTTTAATCGGATGCTTTCCAATGAATGAACACTCATCGAATCCTAGATCGATTAGGGGAAAGACTGTCAGTGGCAGGGGACTCCTATCTATCGTGGTGAGATGCGACGAATATAAACGGTTATATTCGGCCGTTGTATCATTGGGTCAAACTTAACTGAGTCGTCATAATAAGGTGAAAGTAAACGGTTATATTCAACAATTATGAACTTAGAAGCATGGAGTTTGGTTAAAAATCTATTAGATAGATAAGATCAATCGTTGCTCACCAAACTATCCAAGAATTATATATGATATAATTGACAAATGTTGTCTACCTAAATAATCATTCTTAAGGACTTCCAGTGGTTGACTTAAGACATGACGAAATATGGATCTTGGCTCACTAGAAAGAATTATGGGATATACTTTCCAAATTAATAGTAAGGGCTATTGATTTGATAAAAATAGTGGGAGATATATTATGAATGTATCATAATCATTTGAACATAATAAATAACTCAGACAATCTAATGTTTATTTTGTGCTTTTATCATTGTAGATACCGAATAATGACAAACAACACAAACACACTATCCGTACGATCTGTCCTTGAGAAGGATAAGCTGACAGGAGGAAACAACTTCCTAGACTGGCAGAGGAATTTGAGGATTGTCCTCAGGCAGGAGCGCAAGCTTCATGTCATTGATATTCCTCCGGCAGGTCCCCTTCCTGAGGGCGCTACTGTTGAGGAAAGAGCGGCCCACACAAAGGATGAGAATGATGCAACTGATGTTGCATGTCTTATGTTGGCAACTATGAGTGCTGAGCTTCAAAGACAACATGTGCATATGGATGCATATACTATCAATGAGCACTTGCAAAGCATGTTTGCAAGCCAAACTCGTCAAGAAAGGTTCAACACGAGCAAGTCACTCTTTAACTGCAAACAAGGGGCAAGTGAACCAGTTGGCCCACATGTTCTGAAAATGATTGGTTACATTGAGTATCTTGATACTTTGGGTTTCCCGATTGGTCCGGAAACTGGTATTGACCTAATCTTGAATTCTCTGAACAACAAATTCACTCAGTTTGTTATGAACTACAATATGAATGAATTTGACAAAACACCTACTGAATTGTTGGCTATGTTGAGAACATATGAGACCAACATGAAGACGGCTGAACCCGCTCCCATACTGATGGTGGGCAATAAAGGTAAGGCCAAAGGGAAAGGCAAGTGGAAGGGTAAGAAGAAGACAGGTTCTGATTCTACACCCAAGCCAAAGTCAGGTCCTAAACAGGCTTTAAAGCCTAAAGGTGGGGTCGCTAAGGGTGAATGTCACTACTGTAAGAAAACTGGTCACTGGAAGAGAAACTGTTCAGTTTACTTGGAGGATCTGAAGAAGAAGAGGGCTGAGCAAGCTTCTAATTCAGGTATATATGTTATAGAAGTCAATCTGTCTATTTCTACATCTTGGGTATTGGATACCGGATGTGCTTCTCACATTTGTATAAATGTGCAGGAAATGCAGAGAAGTAGGACATTGGCTAAAGGAGAAATGGACCTACGAGTTGGCAACGGAGCAAGAGTTGCTGCTTTAGCTGTAGGAACCTATTATTTATCTTTGCCCTCTGGGCTTGTTTTAGAACTGGAAAATTGTTATTACGTGCCTGCGATTCGCAGAAACATTATTTCTGTTTCTTGTTTGGACAAGAAAGGTTTTTCGTTTACTATAAGGAACAATAGTTGCTCTTTTGTTTTAAATGATTTAACCTATGGTGTTGCGCGTTTGTTTAATGGTTTATATGTTCTTGACTTAGATACTCCTGTCTGTAATATAGAAAACAAACGACTTAAAGTTAATGACTCAAATCAAACATACCTCTGGCATTGTCGTCTAGGCCATATAAACGAGAAACGCATATCCAAATTACATAAGGATGGATACTTGGATAAGTTTGATTTTGAATCATACCAAGAATGCGAATCTTGTTTGCTTGGTAAAATGACTAAAGCCCCTTTCACTGGTAAGGGTAAAAGGGCCACTGAACGACTTGAGCTAATACATAGTGATGTATGTGGCCCAATGCGTGTAATGGCAAGAGGAGGCTACTACTACTTCATAACATTTACTGATGATTTCAGTAGATATGGATATGTATATCTTATGAAGAATAAATCTGATTCTTTTGAAAAGTTCAAAGAATACAAGGCTGAAGTAGAGAAGCAAATTGGCGGAGGCGCAAGTATTAAAGTCATACGATCTGATCGTGGAGGAGAATACTTGAGCACAGAATTTAAAGATTATTTAAAGGAGTGTGGTATTGTATCACAACTCACTCCACCAGGTACACCTCAATGGAATGGAGTTTCAGAGAGGAGGAATCGCACCTTGTTGGACATGGTGCGATCGATGATGAGTCATGCAGATCTTCCAATTAGTTTCTGGGGTTACGCTCTAGAAACAGCGGCTTTCACACTTAACCGTGTTCCTACTAAGAAGGTTCAAAAGACTCCATATGAGATATGGGAGAAGAAACGGTCAGGCATGAACTTTATGAAAGTTTGGGGATGCAAGGCGTTTGTGAAACGTCAAGTATCTGACAAGCTTGGACCTAAATCTGAAGAGTGCAATTTTGTGGGATACCCTAAAGAAACAAAGGCGTATTATTTTTATAGTCCTTCAGAGCAGAAGGTGTTTATTGCTCGAGACGCTGTTTTCATGGAAAGAGATTTTGTTTCCAAAAGAAACAGTGGGAGAACTATAGACCTCGATGAAGATCGAGAACCACAAAATAGCATTGAACCTGAAGTAGAACAGGAGCAGGATAATGATAATGCTCAACAAACACAGGTTGTTCGTAGAACTGGTAGAATTCGCCATGAGCCAGAGAGATATGGATTTCTCTTGACTCAATGTGGTGATTTGATGCTCATAGATGAAGATGAGCCTCTCACATACCAAGATGCTATGAACAGTCCAGACTCTAAGAGATGGCTAGAAGCCATGAAATCCGAGATGGATTCCATGTACGAAAACCGAGTATGGACTTTGGTTG
Organism: Oenanthe sinensis; assembly: GCA_028671895.1. Taxonomy (NCBI): domain Eukaryota; kingdom Viridiplantae; phylum Streptophyta; class Magnoliopsida; order Apiales; family Apiaceae; genus Oenanthe; species Oenanthe sinensis. Next base: position 3,284,671 of record CM053809.1, on the reverse strand, counting down.
ATCCACCTGAAGGGGTAAAACCCATAGGGTGCAAATGGGTTTTCAAGAAGAAAACTGACATGGATGGAAATGTTCAGACCTATAAAGCAAGACTGGTTGCAAAAGGTTTCAGACAAATTCATGGTATTGACTATGACGAGACTTTCTCACCAGTGGCTATGGTCAAGTCCATAAGGATTTTGCTTGCTATTGCAGCATTCCATGATTATGAAATCTGGCAAATGGATGTCAAAACAGCCTTCCTTAACGGAATACTTGAAGAGGATGTGGATGTGTACATGACACAACCTGAAGGTTTTGTCGATCCAAGGAATGTTAGCAAGGTATGTAAATTACGTCGATCCATTTATGGATTGAAGCAAGCCTCTAGGAGATGGAATATCCGTTTCGATGAAACAGTCAAAGAGTATGGCTTTGTTCAAAACGAAGATGAACCTTGTGTTTACAAGAAGGTTAGTGAGAGCCATGTGGCATTCATAGTACTATATGTTGATGACATACTACTAATGGGGAATGACATACCTTCTCTCAAGGCTGTTAAGATTTGGTTAGGGAGCAACTTCTCTATGAAAGACTTAGGAGATGCATCCTACATTCTAGGAATGAGGATCTATAGGGATAGATCTAGAAGGATGATCGGTCTAAGTCAGAGTACATACATCGATAAGGTTTTGCATCGTTTTGGTATGCAAAATGCAAAAAGGGGATATGTCCCCTTGTCTCAAGGGATAACGATCTCTAAAGATCAGTGTCCGAAATCATTGGATGACAAGGACCGCATGAGTAAGGTTCCATATGCCTCAGCAATTGGATCCATCATGTATGCGATGGTATGTACTCGCCCAGATGTTTCGTATGCTTTAAGCATGACGAGCAGATACCAATCTAATCCAGGTGAAGGTCACTGGACGGCTGTCAAGAATATTCTAAAGTACTTGAAAAGGACTAAAGATTCATTCTTGGTGTATGGAGGAGAGGAAAAACTGGTTGTAAAAGGTTACACCGATGCAAGTTTTCAAACAGACAGGGATGATACTGTATCACAGTCTGGTTTTGTGTTTTGTCTAAACGGAGGTGCTGTAAGTTGGAAGAGTTCAAAACAAGAAACAGTAGCTGATTCTACAATAGAGGCTGAGTACATTGCAGCTTGTGAAGCGGCTAAGGAAGCTGTTTGGATTCGAAAATTCATTACTGATTTGGGAGTGGTTCCATCGATCGCAGATCCCATTGATCTATACTGCGATAATAATGGAGCCATTGCGCAGGCTAAAGAACCTAGAGCTCACTCCCGAACCAAACACATACTCAGGAGATATCACCTCATTCGAGAGATTAATGAAAGGGGTGACATACACATATGTAAAGTGCACACAAATGATAACATTGCAGACCCACTGACCAAAGGCTTGTCGCAGAAGAAGCATGACGGTCACACTAGTTCCATGGGTATTAGATACATGGGTGATTGGCTCTAGTGCAAGTGGGAGATTGTTAGTGTAGGTGCCCTAGAGGCAATACAATGTTTCCTTTAATAAACCTTTATGTCATTTGATTATTCAATAAACGTATTTATTATGACTTTAATTACTGCGATATATTTGTTAGCATAATAAATGTCCTTAGAATCATGATACACGTTATATAGTTTAAGTACATGACTTGAATTTGAGATTATATAATATATCATATTCTTAAATGTCCCTAGTCGAGTATTATTATTATAGGACAATAATAATACATAAATAGACTAGTATGTTGTTTGACAGATAACCATATCTCATTGGTTATAAGTATGGGGATACTAAAGTCAATGCATAGGTACATGTAGGAGTACATGGTACTGGACAGACCCACAGTGAGATTCTTCATGTTTAATAAAGTCATAAGAAAGACTCACAGTGATAATGGTGTAATGATCCTCTGACTTGAGATCATTATATTTCTATACGAAGATTAATATACTCTGACTACATTAAAAGTTACCTTTGACCGGGTGATGATAAAAGTGGACATCGGGTATATCATGAGTCGTATGAGAAATATGAATGATAGATAAAGGATTTAACCCTCCTATAATTAGGAGAGATATTATTGGCCTCTTGATTGAGTGAGACTATAAAATGCATGGCCGTGCTCAAATAATGATTTGTTTTTCATAGTCTACTCATGGATCAAGTAAACCCGGATTAAATGTTGAAGAGGATGACTAAACACATGCCTCGAGTTTAATCTATAATATATTTGGTTAAAGGGATTATATTACACGGAAACATTAATCATGAAAGGTTTTTATCAAATCACGATTTAATTATTGTTTAATTGGGTAGCAATGATGTATTACTAGATACCGCTCATTGTTTATAATTTTATTGGAGAATAAAATTATTGCTAATTAAATAATAGCCTATAGGGTCACACACATAGAGCATCTAGAGGAATAGTTAATTTAAATTATAGATTTAAATTAATTGATGATTGTTTGAATTTTATTATATTAATTAAGTGAGACTTAATTAATTGAAATAATATAAATTCGAAGTTGAAGATGATTTCTGCCCATAATAATTAAGTATGACTTAATTATTAATTAAATAATAGAAACATGTTTTATTATTTAATCCTATACCTACATGGGTTAGGTTTTACTGCTTAGGCCCGTTTAACCAGTCATTATAAATAGATAATGATAGGTTAAAAGAGCTACGCGTTTTTATATGATAAAACCCTAGAGGCAGAGCAAGAGAGGCAGCAAAGACAGTCATTCGAAATCATCAAAGGAGGCTAGTACATCCATCCCGTAATCAAGATCGTGAGACGCTCTTGAAGGTGCTCGTGTGGATACCATAGAGGTGCTTTCGAGAGGAAGACACAAATCGTGATAGCAAGGATCTCCGTTGAGTTCGTTACATTCAAGATCTTAATAGGTATGATTCGTTTATCACCATAATCCGTCAATTCTTATACATGATCCTGCGTTAGGGTTCCGAAATTTTGTTATATTTACGTTTATCCGCTGCGTTTTATGCCTCGGAACCCAACACCATTATCACTTCTTAGATTTTTTACCTTGTGTGGTGATCCATTATCAATCATGGTGATATGATCAAAAATGATCTCTGCTATTTCATCCTTTTTGTGTAAAAAGTACACCAAGGTAAATCTTTTGTAGTCATCTACTATCACAAGAGTATATTTCTTCTTTTCAATGGACATTATGTTGACAGGGCCAAACAAATCAAGATGCATTAGATGAAAAGGTTGATCAATAGAATTTTCATTCTTGCTCTTGAAAGATATCTTCTTTTGTTTTGCCTTTTGATAGGAATCACAGAGTCCATCATGATGAAATTAAACTTTTGGAAGACCTCTTACTAGATCCTTTTTCACCAATTCATTTATGTTTCTAAAGTTCAAGTGATATAGCTTTTTATGCCAATTTCATCTTTCCGAAGATGATGATTTTCCAAGTAATCAAGTTAATGGACCATCAGAGTTTACCTCCAAGCTAGCTTCAAATAGATTGTTATGTCTATGACCAATGAGAACCACTTTGCCAGCCTTTTTACTTTTGACTTCACAATGTGTTTCATGAAACTCCACAGAATAACCTCTGTCTTTCATTTGACTCACAATCAAGAGATTGTGTTTGAGTCCTTCAACCAGAGCTACATTTTCAATGATGACATTTCCAATCACAATACTGCCATATCCAATTTTCTTCCTATGTTGCCATCTCCATAAGATACTGCTAGGTCAGCCTTCTCCTCAAACTCTGAAAGTAGGGATTTGTTTTCAGCCATATGTGCAGAACATCCACTATCAATTACTAGGATATTTTTCATGTTTCCCTGCAATCATTAATGCAACTTAATTATTAGCTTTGAGGACATAAACAAGTCTGGATCCTTTCTTTTTGAAATTGTTAACTTTTGTAACAGAAGTAACTTTATCAGAGTTTAAGTTAACAGAGTTCGTATTTTCAGAGTTTGCATTTTCAGAGTTTATCTTTCTTCTGTCAGATTTTATCACATACTATTGTTTAGCAGAATAATTAGAAGAAACTGGAGTTGTATTCAAATGAGGCAAGAGTTCATAATAATAAAAATACAGACTATGATATTATTTACATGTGTAAATAGAATGCCATAAACTACCACAGTGAAAACAAGGATTTTGTGGTTTATATCTAGTCTGTTTCCTATCCTCTGATCTAGGTTTTTCAGGTTCCTTCTTTTAATTCTGCCTGCAGTCAATAGCAAGATGATTAGAATTTCCACATATGAAAAAGGTTTTTCTAGGAGCATCAGCAATATTCTTATAGTCATTCTCCTTAGAAATGCCATTTATATTCCTCTTGATCTTTTTAGGTTTATTCTTATTCGTGATTGACTTCAACTTTTCCTTAAATTGCTTCTGAGAGAGTAATCCAATATTAATTGGTTTATTCTCTGACACATTTTTCTCTTTGCCTTTGTGATTATTAGAGCATTTATCAGAAGTGTCCTTTTCATAACTAGCAATAACAAAATTCACAAGTTCACTCAACTTTCCTTTTATTCCTGTGTGTGACTTATCACTCTTAGCATGTGTCTCCTTATCACATTCATAACCTAAAGCAGATGTCCAATTCTTGTCAGAAAGAATTTGTTGGACTTTCTTGCCAGAGTTTGTCCAAACTCTGAAAGTCTCTTGTTCTTTAGCTATCTCAGCTTTTAAATATTCAATCTGTATTTCTAGCTGAGTTTGCATGTGAATAGAATTCTCATAGTCTTTCTTAGTGCTAAGCATATGTCCAAGTTCAGATTCAAGAAAATCATTCTTAGCAGACAAAGTTTGAATTTTAGATTTTAATCTTTCATTCTCAAGTGACTGTGATTTAAAACTAACATGTAGGGTTCTAAGGAAAGACTTTAATTCATAGATCTTTTCAGTATTAATATTGAAGATAGAGTCTGGTACCTTGTCAGAGTTTAGGATGGGAGCACCAGTGTTTACCATGAGAGCATAATTTGTTTTTTCTTTAGAGTTTGAGGAATCCATCCAATCTTTCTTTGAGGTAATGGGAGCTTTTCCAGATTCCTTGCTTCTGCACTTAGTAGCAAAGTGCCCCATCTTGTTACACTTGTAACACTTGACCTTTGATTTGTCAAGTGTTTTAGACTTACCATCTCTGCCTTCTCTCCTCCTGAATCTTTCTTTATTCTCAGACTCTCCATGCTTCTTTTGGAAGTTTCCTTGATTTCTGTACTTCCTATACTTCATCTTCTTGAAGCCTTTGACAATCATGGAAACCATCTCTATCATGTCAGTGTTTGTGGATTCATCAGAGTTTGCATCAGATTCTGCCTCAAACTCTGATTCACTAATTTCCTTTACCATCACAGCTTTTCTTTTTCTTATTGAGACTTTTAAAACTTTTTCGTTTGGTTCTTCAACCTTAGTCTCAACATTCAAGGCAACAGACTTTGCCTTACTACTTTTTCTATTCTTTGTTTGCTGTAACTCCAAGTCATGAGTCTTCAGTCTTCCATACACTTCATCTAGGGACATCTCATCCAAATCAGCCATGTCTCTTATCAAGGATGTTTGTAAATCCCTTTCTTTAGGAAGAGCCCTTAGAAATTTAGTGTTTGAATACTCATTATCATATACCTTATCAACCAAAGCTAAGCTATTCAACAAAGTTAGAAATTTGTCATATATATCAGTGAGAGACTCATTCTGTTTAGCCTCAAAGTATTCATACTCTTGTATAAGAACAAATCTTCTATTCTTCTTGATTTCCTTGGTTCCATGACATTGAACCTCCAGTGCATCCCAGATTTCTTTAGCAGTTTTGCAAGCAATTACTCTGTTAGACATCACATAGTTAAGACTGTTATGCAGAATATTCTTTACCTTTGTATCTTTGAGCACTTCTTGTTTTTCCTCATTAGTCCGCTCCTTTTTGTCTTTCAGAGTGTAGTGTTCAGGAACATGTCTCTCATCCACAACTGTTGATGGAACTAGCTTTATTGGTAGATACTAACCTTCATTGATCCTGTATAGATAATCAGGATCTGTGGCTTCCAAGAACATCATCACTTTACCCTCCATGTAGGGTATTCAATCTTCTTCAAGATTGGAATTTTGATACTTTCATACTTGTTTGCAGACATTGTTTATAGATCTTTAAGGTTAAATCAACCGCCTGCTCTGATACCAATTGTTACCCAGATATTAAACTATTATAGAAGGGGGTTGAATATAATAGTATCAAACAATCGATTAAGAACACAAATATGTAGAAGAAATACTGCTTTGTATTAATTTTGATGAACTTAATACAAAACTCTCTCAAGAAAAATAAAATTCTTAAGAGCTGCTAGGTTATGAAAGAGAATTACTTGAACGATAACAATGTAAACATAATTCTGTGTTTATATAGTACACAACTACCTATCCAAATACAACAAAAATAATGATCATTAAATGTAGAAATATTTTTTCGATCATTATCTTCCTAAAAGATAGCTTCCAAAAAGGTAATAGAATTTTCATTAAAACACTTCCATGTTTATCTTCAATCACCTCCTGATTTGTCGGTTACCATATGTTAAACTCTTATTTCATAAACTCTGTCAGTTAGTAATCTCTTATTGAGTATACTCTGATTGAGTAAACTCTGTTTGAGTAAACTCTGCCGACAACTTCTAAACTCTGATGATGTCAACCTAAACTCTGATTGACTTTAGTAAACTCTATTTGAGGTAATCTCTGACAGCATCAGTTGTTTATTTCTAACAACCCGACATATATATGGCTTAAAAAAATTTTAACCCACATTTTATAGGTTGGGTATAGGTTTTACTTTTTTTAAACCCAACCCGACCCGACCCGATTATTATAATTTAATAGACATTATTTTAGTTAATATATTATGTAGTGATGTAAGTGCAGTTTATGTCGGTACAACTATTGCATAAGGTAGTTTACTTGAAGTTGAACTTATCAACTTTTATCTTATTACAATCAATTGGAATGCCAAACTCCTAAATTCATTTTTCTTTCATTCCATACATAACTGTAAAGTGTTATTTGAATGGTTAATAAATTCTCTTGTCAATCAATTGAATTTCCGATATAGACTAATAAGTGTATATTTATAGTCGTGACAACCAACATATTTGTTGGGTTCCGAGGCATAAAACGCAGCGGATAAACGTAAATATAACGAAAAATTTCGGAACCCTAACGCAGGATCATGTATAAGATTGGACGGATTATGGTGAAACAAAATCATACCTTTACTTGGTCTTGACTTTCACGAACTCAACGGAAATCCTAGCTTTCACGACTTGTGTCTTCCTCTCGAAAACACCTCTATGGTATCCACACGAGCACCTTCAAGAACGTCTCACGATCTTGATTACGGAATGGATGTACTAGCCTCCTTTGATGATTTCGAATTCTGCCTTTTCTCTCTGCCTTTGCTGCTGCTAGGGTTTTGTTTTTTCTCAAAAAACGTAATCCTTATTAACCCTACATTATCTATTTATAATGGTTGGTTAATAGGCCCATAATAGCAACCCATAACAGTAAAGCCTAACCCATGTAGGTTTAGGATTAAATAATAAAACCGAATTTTATTATTTAATTAATAACTAAGTCACACTTAATTATTAATGGCATAATTCAAATTCGAATTTATATTATTTCAATTAATTAAGTCTCACTTAATTAATATAATAAAATTCAAATAATCATTAATTAATTTAAATCTATAATTTAAATTAATTATTCCTTTAAGTATTCTATGTGTGTGACCCTATAGGCTATTATTTAATTAGCAATAATTTTATTCTCCAATAAAATTATAAACAATGAGCGGTATCTAGTAATACATCATTGCTACCCAATTAAATAATAATTAAATCGTGATTCGATAAAACCTTTCGTGATTAATGTTTCAGTGTAATATAATCCCTTTAACCATATATATTATAGATTAAACTTGAGGCATGTATTTAGTCATCCTCTTCAACATTTAATCCGGGTTTACTTGATCCATGAGTAGACTATGAAAACAAATCATTATTTGAGCACGGCCATGCATTTTATAGTCTCACTCAATCAAGAGGCCAATAATATCTCTCCTAATTATAGGAGGGTTAAATCCTTTATCTATCATTCATATTTCTCATACGACTCATGATATACCCGATGTCCACTTTTATCATCACCCGGTCAAAGGTAACTTTTAATGTAGTCAAAGTATATTAATCCTCGTATAGAAATATAATGATCTCAAGTCAAAGGATCATTACACCATTATCACTGTGAGTCTTTCTTATGACTTTATTAAACATGAAGAATCTCACTGTGGGTCTGTCCAGTATCATGTACTCCTACATGTACCTATGTATTAACTTTAGTATCCCCATACTTATAACCAATGAGATGTGGTTATCAGTCAAACAACATACTAGTCTATTTATGTATTATTATTGTCCTATAATAATAATACTCGACTAGGGACATTTAAGAATATGATATATTATATAATCTCAAGTTCAAGTCATGTACTAAACTATACAATGTGTATCATGATTCTAAGGACATTTATTATGCTAACAAATATATCGCAGTAATTAAAGTCATAATAAATACGTTTATTGAATAATCAATTGACATAAAGGTTTATCAAAATAAACATTGTATTGCCTCTAGGGCACCTACACCAACAATCTCCCACTTGCACTAAAGCCAATCACCCATGTATCTAATACCCATGGAACTAGTGTGACCGTCGTGCTTCTTCTGCGACAAGCCTTTGGTCAGTGGGTCTGCAATGTTATCATTTGTGTGCACTTTACATATGTGTATGTCACCCCTTTCATTAATCTCTCGAATGAGGTGATATCTCCTGAGTATGTGTTTGGTTCGGGAGTGAGCTCTAGGTTCTTTAGCCTGTGCAATGGCTCCATTATTATCGCAGTATAGATCAATGGGATCTGCGATCGATGGAACCACTCCCAAATCAGTAATGAATTTTCGAATCCAAACAGCTTCCTTAGCCGCTTCACAAGCTGCAATGTACTCAGCCTCCATTGTAGAATCAGCTACTGTTTCTTGCTTTGAACCCTTCCAAATTACAGCACCTCCGTTTAGACAAAACACAAAACCAGACTGTGATACAGTATCATCCCTGTCTGTTTGGAAACTTGCATCGGTGTAACCCTTTACAACCAGTTTCTCCTCTCCTCCATACACCAAGAATGAATCTTTAGTCCTTTTCAAGTACTTTAGAATATTCTTGACAGCCGTCCAGTGACCTTCACCTGGATTAGATTGGTATCTGCTCGTCATGCTTAAAGCATACGAAACATCTGGGCGAGTACATACCATCGCATACATGATGGATCCAATTGCTGAGGCATATGGAACCTTACTCATGCGGTCCTTGTCATCCAATGATTTCGGACACTGATCTTTAGATATCGTTATCCCTTGAGACACGGGGACATATCCCCTTTTTGCATTTTGCATACCAAAATGATGCAAAACCTTATCGATGTATGTACTCTGACTTAGACCGATCATCCTTCTAGATCTATCCCTATAGATCCTCATTCCTAGAATGTAGGATGCTTCACCTAAGTCTTTCATAGAGAAGTTGCTCCCTAACCAAATCTTAACAGCCTTGAGAGAAGGTATGTCATTCCCCATTAGTAGTATGTCATCAACATACAGTACTATGAATGCCACATGGCTCCCACTAACCTTCTTGTAAACACAAGGTTCATCTTCGTTTTGAACAAAGCCATACTCTTTGACTGTTTCATCAAAACGGATATTCCATCTCCTAGAGGCTTGCTTCAATCCATAAATGGATCGACATAATTTACATACCTTGCTAACATTCCTTGGATCGACAAAACCTTCAGGTTGTGTCATGTACACATCCACATCCTCTTCAAGGATTCCGTTAAGGAAGGCTGTTTTGACATCCATTTGCCAGATTTCATAATCATGGAATGCTGCAATAGCAAGCAAAATCCTTATGGACTTGACCATAGCCACTGGTGAGAAAGTCTCATCATAGTCAATACCATGAATTTGTCTGAAACCTTTTGCAACCAGCCTTGCTTTATAGGTCTGAACATTTCCATCCATGTCAGTTTTCTTCTTGAAAACCCATTTGCACCCTATGGGTTTTACCCCTTCAGGTGGATCAACCAAAGTCCATACTCGGTTTTCGTACATGGAATCCATCTCGGATTTCATGGCTTCTAGCCATCTCTTAGAGTCTGGACTATTCATAGCATCTTGGTATGTGAGAGGCTCATCTTCATCTATGAGCATCAAATCACCACATTGAGTCAAGAGAAATCCATATCTCTCTGGCTCATGGCGAATTCTACCAGTTCTACGAACAACCTGTGTTTGTTGAGCATTATCATTATCCTGCTCCTGTTCCACTTCAGGTTCAATGCTATTTTGTGGTTCTCGATCTTCATCGAGGTCTATAGTTCTCCCACTGTTTCTTTTGGAAACAAAATCTCTTTCCATGAAAACAGCGTCTCGAGCAATAAACACCTTCTGCTCAGAAGGACTATAAAAATAATACGCCTTTGTTTCCCTAGGGTATCCCACAAAATTGCACTCTTCAGATTTAGGTCCAAGCTTGTCAGATACTTGACGTTTCACAAACGCCTTGCATCCCCAAACTTTCATAAAGTTCATGCCTGACCGTTTCTTCTCCCATATCTCATATGGAGTCTTTTGAACCTTCTTAGTAGGAACACGGTTAAGTGTGAAAGCCGCTGTTTCTAGAGCGTAACCCCAGAAACTAATTGGAAGATCTGCATGACTCATCATCGATCGCACCATGTCCAACAAGGTGCGATTTCTCCTCTCTGAAACTCCATTCCATTGAGGTGTACCTGGCGGAGTGAGTTGTGATACAATACCACACTCCTTTAAATAATCTTTAAATTCTGTGCTCAAGTATTCTCCTCCACGATCAGATCGTAAGATTTTAATACTTGTGCCTCCGCCAATTTGCTTCTCTACTTCAGCCTTGTATTCTTTGAACTTTTCAAAAGAATCGGATTTATTCTTCATAAGATATACATATCCATATCTACTGAAATCATCAGTAAATGTTATGAAGTAGTAGTAGCCTCCTCTAGCCATCACACGCATTGGGCCGCATACATCACTATGTATTAGCTCCAGACGTTCAGTGGCCCTTTGACCCTTACCAGTGAAAGGGGCTTTAGTCAATTTACCAAGCAAACAAGATTCGCATTCTTGGTATGATTCAAAATCAAACTTATCCAAATATCCATCCTTATGTAATTTGGATATGCGTTTCTCATTTATATGGCCTAGACGACAATGCCAGAGGTATGTTTGATTTGAGTCATTAACTTTAAGTCGTTTGTTTTCTATATTACAGACAGGATTATCTAAGTCAAGAACATATAAACCATTAAACAAACGCGCAACACCATAGGTTAAATCATTCAAAGCAAAAGAGCAACTGTTGTTCTCTATTGTAAACGAAAAACCTTTCTTGTCCAAACAAGAAACAGAAATAATGTTTCTGCGAATCGCAGGCACGTAATAACAATTTTCCAGTTCTAAAACTAGCCCAGAGGGCAAAGATAAATAATATGTTCCTACAGCTAAAGCAGCAACTCTTGCTCCATTGGCAACTCGTAGGTCCATTTCTCCTTTAGCCAATGTCCTACTTCTCTGCATTTCCTGCACATTTATACAAATGTGAGAAGCACATCCAGTATCCAATACCCAAGATGTAGAAATAGACAGATTGACTTCTATAACATATATACCTGAAGTAGAAGCTTGCTCAGCCCTCTTCTTCTTCAGATCCTCCAAGTAAACTGAACAGTTTCTCTTCCAGTGACCAGTTTTCTTACAGTAGTGACATTCACCCTTAGCGACCCCACCTTTAGGCTTTAAAGCCTGTTTGGGACCTGACTTTGGCTTGGGTGTAGAATCAGAACCTGTCTTCTTCTTACCCTTCCACTTGCCTTTCCCTTTGGCCTTACCTTTATTGCCCACCATCAGTATGGAAGCAGGTTCAGCCGTCTTCATGTTGGTCTCATATGTTCTCAACATAGCCAACAATTCAGTAGGTGTTTTGTCAAATTCATTCATATTGTAGTTCATAACAAACTGAGTGAATTTGTTGTTCAAAGAATTCAAGATTAGGTCAATACCAGTTTCCGGACCAATCGGGAAACCCAAAGTATCAAGATACTCAATGTAACCAATCATTTTCAGAACATGTGGGCCAACTGGTTCACTTGCCCCTTGTTTGCAGTTAAAGAGTGACTTGCTCGTGTTGAACCTTTCTTGACGAGTTTGGCTTGCAAACATGCTTTGCAAGTGCTCATTGATAGTATATGCATCCATATGCACATGTTGTCTTTGAAGCTCAGCACTCATAGTTGCCAACATAAGACATGCAACATCAGTTGCATCATTCTCATCCTTTGTGTGGGCCGCTCGTTCCTCAACAGTAGCGCCCTCAGGAAGGGGACCTGCCAGAGGAATATCAATGACATGAAGCTTGCGCTCCTGCCTGAGGACAATCCTCAAATTCCTCTGCCAGTCTAGGAAGTTGTTTCCTCCTGTCAGCTTATCCTTCTCAAGGACAGATCGTACGGATAGTGTGTTTGTGTTGTTTGTCATTATTCGGTATCTACAATGATAAAAGCAAAAAATAAACATTAAATTGTCTGAGTTATTTATTATGTTCAAATGATTATGATACATTCATAATATATCTCCCACTATTTTTATCAAATCAATAGCCCTTACTATTAATTTGGAAAGTATATCCCATAATTCTTTCTAGTGAGCCAAGATCCATATTTCGTCATGTCTTAAGTCAACCACTGGAAGTCCTTAAGAATGATTATTTAGGTAGACAACATTTGTCAATTATATCATATATAATTCTTGGATAGTTTGGTGAGCAACGATTGATCTTATCTATCTAATAGATTTTTAACCAAACTCCATGCTTCTAAGTTCATAATTGTTGAATATAACCGTTTACTTTCACCTTATTATGACGACTCAGTTAAGTTTGACCCAATGATACAATGGCCGAATATAACCGTTTATATTCGTCGCATCTCACCACGATAGATAGGAGTCCCCTGCCACTGACAGTCTTTCCCCTAATCGATCTAGGATTCGATGAGTGTTCATTCATTGGAAAGCATCCGATTAAAACTTAATATTTTGTTAAGGGGTTTAGAAAATTTACGACGATCATGATCACATCATGAAGAGATCCTCAATTTTTCCTTGAACCAAATATTTCAAATTGACATCTTAAATTGTTCATTTCCCAGGTAGATGGAGGATACCAGTGTTCACACTTAAAACCCATCAGCCTTACGAATACGCATATCCGCTTTTGACAGAAAATCCCATAATTAGATATCAAAAATTCATATTTAATTCCGTGTTTTAAAATCCATATTTCATAAACACAAGAATCTCATGATCGTTCGTTTGTTAATTTTAAAATCTTAAATCGTTAAAGATTTTATCTTGTTTAGCATGGCAAGCATGGCATGGGTGACGTATCTAATACATGCATACATCATTAATCTAATTAAAGCATGCATCTTCTACTCTACACATACATTCATACATCAATATGTAAAGTGTAGTATGTAAACGTGCTTGGTTATGGCCCTTTTCCTATGTGATCCTTTCGAGCTAATGAAAGGATCAAAGTCAATCTATGGTGGTAAAATATAAATACAATTACATGTCTTCATTCTTCTTGTATCCATGGGTGCTTGCTCCTCTTCTTGGATCATCCTTCAATCTTCAAGTACATTACATGGAATAATTGAATACAATCTATACTAATGTACTTACATAAGAAAACTCGAGTTACATTCGAGGTTAAACAATTACAAGAATGAAGAAAATGACATGCAAGTCGTATTTATAAAACCAAAACCAAAAACCATTAATCTAGGGGTCCAAAGGCCATAACCAGCACCATGCTCAAGTACACAACAAAAATAATGCAGGGGTCCGGGGGCGGCAGCCCCTGGGCGGGGGTTCGGGGGCGGCAGCCCCCGGGCGGGGTCTGGGGGCGGCAGCCCCCAGCTGGGGTCAAGTTGAATTAATTTCGGAAATTTTTTATTTTCGAAGACCAGTCCTATTCAGAAATCATCAATTTCTGAATTACAGATCATATCTGTTGGCCTTTTTCCCCACTGCAATTTACACAGTTTCAGAAGCATGTATCATATACATACTTATCATATCCCAGTTAACAGATCATGTCCAACATAATCTTTCCACCAGTTTGTATCATATACAAACTGACCCTCATGCAAAATATACAAATCGCAAACAGGCATATAAATCAGTCATGACAAATCATTAACATGCTAGTATCATCATCTATTTACTCATCATATGAATAACAATTCGAATATACATGGCAGTAGCATGGCAGTAGCATAGCAGAAGCATGGCAGTATCATGGCAGTCATCAAACAGGCATGGCAGTTTCATAACAGGCATGGCAGTAGCATAAGCAGTGGCATGGCAGTTATGACAAAGCAGTAGCATGGCATGGCAGTCACCAAAACAGGCATGTATGCATCAAATACATAAAACACGTAACCAAATCAGTCCCTTATACACGTAGCTCTGATACCATTGTTGGGTTCCGAGGCATAAAACGCAGCGGATAAACGTAAATATAACGAAATATTTCGGAACCCTAACGCAGGATCATGTATAAGATTGGACGGATTATGGTGAAACAGAATCATACCTTTACTTGGTCTTGATTTCACGAACTCAACGGAGATCCTAGCTTTCACGACTTGTGTCTTCCTCTCGAAAACACCTCTATGGTATCCACACGAGCACCTTCAAGAACGTCTCACGATCTTGATTACGGAATGGATGTACTAGCCTCCTTTGATGATTTCGAATTCTGCCTTTTCTCTCTGCCTTTGCTGCTGCTAGGGTTTTGTTTTTTCTCAAAAAAACGTAATCCTTATTAACCCTACATTATCTATTTATAATGGTTGGTTAATAGGCCCATAATAGCAACCCATAACAGCAAAGCCTAACCCATGTAGGTTTAGGATTAAATAATAAAACCGAATTTTATTATTTAATTAATAACTAAGTCACACTTAATTATTAATGGCAGAATTCAAATTCGAATTTATATTATTTCAATTAATTAAGTCTCACTTAATTAATATAATAAAATTCAAATAATCATCAATTAATTTAAATCTATAATTTAAATTAATTATTCCTTTAAGTACTCTATGTGTGTGACCCTATAGGCTATTATTTAATTAGCAATAATTTTATTCTCCAATAAAATTATAAACAATGAGCGGTATCTAGTAATACATCATTGCTACCCAATTAAATAATAATTAAATCGTGATTCGATAAAACCTTTCGTGATTAATGTTTCAGTGTAATATAATCCCTTTAACCATATATATTATAGATTAAACTCGAGGCATGTATTTAGTCATCCTCTTCAACATTTAATCCGGGTTTACTTGATCCATGAGTAGACTATGAAAACAAATCATTATTTGAGCACGGCCATGCATTTTATAGTCTCACTCAATCAAGAGGCCAATAATATCTCTCCTAATTATAGGAGGGTTAAATCATTTATCTATCATTCATATTTCTCATACGACTCATGATATACCCGATGTCCACTTTTATCATCACCCGGTCAAAGGTAACTTTTAATGTAGTCAAAGTATATTAATCCTCGTATAGAAATATAATGATCTCAAGTCAAAGGATCATTACACCATTATCACTGTGAGTCTTTCTTATGACTTTATTAAACATGAAGAATCTCACTGTGGGTCTGTCCAGTATCATGTACTCCTACATGTACCTATGTATTAACTTTAGTATCCCCATACTTATAACCAATGAGATGTGGTTATCAGTCAAACAACATACTAGTCTATTTATGTATTATTATTGTCCTATAATAATAATACTCGACTAGGGACATTTAAGAATATGATATATTATATAATCTCAAGTTCAAGTCATGTACTAAATTATACAATGTGTATCATGATTCTAAGGACATTTATTATGCTAACAAATATATCGCAGTAATTAAAGTCATAATAAATACGTTTATTGAATAATCAATTGACAAAAAGGTTTATCAAAATAAACATTGTATTGCCTCTAGGGCACCTACACCAACAATATTCTAACGTTATACTCTTTACAACTTATAGGCATTTGCACGAATTACATCTTGTTATGCATACTGTTAAGACTTACTGTGATATTTTGAATAATTTATGTTAAATTTGTTTTGTATAGATTATTTTTTAAATTTTAAATATTGAAAGTCATATTACTAGTCCTATTTGTAATAAGTAGATGACAACTCAACTCAGATAAGAAAGAGAAGTAAATAATAAATGTTGAATATAGAGGAAGAATAAAAAGAAGCCAAGACATGACAAGACACAAAGACCACTACAGCAGAAATGAGAATCAACATTGTAGTTAGTCATCCGTGAACCAGACCAGTGCACAGGGTGTCAACAATGTCAGTGAAGATTCGTCATCAAAAAGTTCAAGTGGTTAAAAAGGTTATTGTTGAAGAACAGAAGAGTCTTATCTACATCAACAATAGTCAAGCCTTTAATTTAATTCTCTATTAATTAATAAAATTAATTAGTTAATTTAATTAGTAAATTAATTCACTCAGAATTAATTTATTTCTTAAATTAATTAAAGGATTAATTAATTTAGAATTATTTTAGAATGACAGAAGCTGGAAGCTCAAAGAGATACAGAAACGACCAAACATGCTTGACAGTACTGACTTGAAGAAAAGACGGAAAAAGAATTGACACGGAAGAAATGCAGAGTCATATATTCTTAAAGGTGGAACCCCGGTTGGAATTGATTTATCATTTCCAAGTCAAAAAGAGTTCGGTTCCAGACATACAGAAGACCGCAACTTAGAGCGTAATGATTTATTTTAGTTAATAAATATTTTATTTATTTAGTAAATTATATTTATAAATATCTAAATAATATTAGATATTTATTTTTATGATTTCTGAATTAAATTTATTATTTATTAATCAAAGATTATAAACTGTGCGGGTCGAAAAGCATTTCTACGGAGCTTTTCACTAAAAGACAAAATAAGCCCCTTTGCTTTTACAAATTGAAATGGCAGGTGATGTTTTTCAAAGGAACCAATTACATGCTGACACTTGTCAATTCAATTGAAAAGAAAATGAACAAGGCTCTTGAAAGAGAAAGTCATACCGAAGCTTTCTATCAAATAGTCATACCGAATGCACAAGTTAAAAGGTCATGCTGAAGCAAGTGGGAAAATGTCATACCGACCAGAATGCAAAGGTCATACCGAATTTTCTGAAGAAAAGGTCATACCGAGGTATTTTTTATTATATTAAAAAGTCATATCGATTTTTTAATTAATAAAAAAAGTCATACCGAATTTTCAGAAAGTCATACCGAGTGAAAAAAGTCATACCCAGCTATTTCAAATGTCATACAAGGCTTAATTTCATTAAATAAAGTCATAGTGAAAAAGGTCATCCTAGCTTTTCAACATCTATAAATATGAGGCTTTAGCTTCATAATTCAGAAGTAGAAAAACAGTCAAACTCAGCAATTTGTCTGCAACGTCATATTCACAGACTTTCTGTGCTGGTTTGAGTTTAATTCCTTAAGTAGAACAATTCATGTCAAATTTGTTCTAGGAATTAAATGTTTATTCTACCGAATACTGTAACACCCTTTCAAGTTTAATATACGTATTTAACTTGAATCTTGTTTACTTACTTGCTAATTTTCTATATCTTAAATGTTTAATCATGTAAATAGAAAGTTAGTAAGTCAGCCTCCCAAACACTACAAAGACCCGAACCCTCATCTAAAGCAATAATTTAATTCCGCAAATTATGATAAGAATTTTAAATTATTGTCAGTATCGCATTCAACCCCCCCTTCAACGATACTTCCGGGACCCAACAATTGGCATCAAAGCAAGCTGATTGATATACAAATCAAGATCTGCAGTCCAGTGAAGCTCAGGGTACCGAAGCTATTTTAACTCTGAATGTCTAGAGGCCTTGTTAAATAAATTTAGTTTATAAATTTAAATTTAGATAAATTTATTTTTAAAATGTTATTTAAAATAAATTTATTTTATAAATTTAATTTAAATGAGTTTATTATTTAAACTTGAAAAGGTTTCTTTTATAAACTTAATTTAAATAAGTTTACTTTATAAATTTTTATTTAAATAAATTTATTCTTTAAATTTAAATAGATTTTCTTTTATAATTTAAATTCGTTTAGATAATGTTATTTTATAAATTTAACTTTAGATAAATTTATTTTATAAATGTTATTTAAAATAAATTTATTTTGTGAATTAAATTTAAATGAGTTTATTATTTAAACTTAAAAAAGTTTGTTTTATAAACTTAATTTAAATAAGTTTACTTTATAAATTTTAATTTAAATAAATTTATTCTTTAAATTTAAATAGTCTTACTTTTATAATTTAAATTTATTTAGATAATTTTATTTTATAAATTTAAATTTCGATAAATTTATTTTATAAATGTTATTTAAAATAAATTTATTTTGTGAATTTAATTTAAATGAGTTTATTATTGAAACTTGAAAAAGTTTCTTTTATAAACTTAATTTAAATATGTTTACTTTATAAATTTTAATTTAAATAAATTTATTCTTTAAATTTAAATAGATTTCCTTTTATAATTTAAATTTATTTAGATAATTTTATTTTATAAATTTAAATTTAGATAAATTTATTTTATAAAAGTTATTTAAAATAAATTTATTTTATGAATTTAATTTAAATGAGTTTATTATTTAAACTTGAAAAAGGTTTATTTTATAAACTTAATTTAAATGAATTTATTTTATAAATTTAATTTAAGTAAATTTATTAGTTAAATTTATATAGATTTAATTTATAATCTAAAGATATTAAAACTTGGTCCATTTTTCCAAAAGGGTTTGTACTTGGAAAATTTTTCGTTTTGACTTAGAATTAATTCGCAGAGCATATGACCCGGTTTCGAGGAAAGTGGTCATTTCGTATTAGTAGGTTTATTCCGGAGCGTTTGAATTTTATTGTGGATGATATGACTGTTTATGTTATAGTTCCACAAATTGTTCAAATGTAAAGATATGATAGATTTATTAGTGGGGAACTCTGAAGATTTTTTTTCTGACTCTACTGATCATTCTAGTTTTTGTACTTATACAAAACGGATTTAAGAATCGTTAGAGGTCAAAACTAAAGAAACGTATGAGGCTAAAAGTAGCAAGACAAGATCAGGGTTGTGCTACAATATTCAAGAAGCCTGAACAAGTAAATGATGACAGAGACTGTGTTGAATTAAAAGCAGGTGCGTATTTTCATATGAATTGATCACACTCACATAGTTGTACTTAAATGTCAAATCACTTCATGTATTACTTGTTTAGAAGTAGAAGATTAAAAGATGGTAGAATTATCTAAGTAGTCAGTAATATTTATAGATTCGAGGCTTAATCTAAAACTAACTTAGGTAATTAGAGATAGTTAAAATGTTAGACAACAACAAAATGGATTAGACAGAATTAGTAATTAAATTGTTAGTTCGTCTATTCCATGTGCTTTTAGAAAATTATTGAATATCTGTAAATCTGTTGAACACCTGTTACACTTATGTAGAATGGTTAAAGTAGATAGTACTGAATTTTCTAATATGCATAACATGCCTGAATTGCATAATTCTTATCTATAATGCATTGAAGCTGAATGTTACCTTGTGTTCTTATGTTCATGCTTGTTTGTTTAAATTTGAAAATGCATATCTTAGGACTTGCATAATCTTAGACAAAACATGTATTAGAAACACAATAGGGTAAAGACTGCTAGTCCACCTTAAGATAGGTTGGAATCACTAATCTCATAGCCTTAAGACTACCTTGTCAAGGCTGCTGTGAATGAGAAGTGATCAGTCAAAGATAAGTTTGTGCATGCTAAGGTTGAAGATGTTGTTACCACTATTGAAACTAATATCTCTAACCCATCTGGACTCAATTGAAGATTGAGTACCAAGAATCTTAATCATTTGTGATTGTAGAGTATGAAACAAAAGACAAAAGTTATATGATTTCGTGACATATATTGTTCGAGGCATATTACTAACATTGAAGCTCTACTATCACAGATGGTTGAGAAAGCCTACCCAGCGGTAACCTTTGGAGATGACAACAAAGGATGTACAAGGGACTTGGCTATCATGAGTTTGGAATTGTCATCACTGGAAATATCTTTCTTGTCAACGGACTTAAGCACTATATACAGGGCACTAGGGAATTCTTTGTCAAAAGGTTTTCTGGAAAAGTATTGAAATAGAAAAGTGTTTGATTTCAAGCAAGAGAGATGGAAGATCACTCAATTGAGAGTGAATTGGTGATGTTCGTGCATTCAACAGATAATATATCACATATAGTGATTGATCACTTCAGGCAGATCAAGTTGGAAGTAAAGTACTTTGAAGTTGAAGCAATTAACACAGCATGCTTCTTTATTCAACAAGATCGTGAAAAGACATCATATGAATTAATGGCCAACCAGAAGTAAACACAGAAGCTCTTTCGTGTGTTTGGAGGAAATTTATATTTATTGAAGATTTATATGAGCATCTTGGCAAGTCTGAAATTAAGGCTCATGGAACAATTTTCCTCGGCTACTCATTGAAGTCGAAAGCTTTCAAAGTAAGATGTGATGTAAAATCAGAAGGTGATTGAAAGTCTGAATGTGTCATCCTATTACACCAATCTCCCGAGCATTAAAATAAAAGTCTATTATGAATCGATGAAGCTTGACATCTAGTCAGAGTCATATTCAGATATTGATGATGAAACTGAGGTTGCAGAAGGAATCAATGTTAATGATTGATAAAGTATATATTTATATATACTTTATATGATTTTATTCTCCATATTTATTATATTTTGTATGTAATTGGATTTTTATTAATTAGATTTTAATATTTTATTGTAGATTGCAAGGAATTCCTAAACTTGGAAGGATTGAAGATTAAAGAGTCCAATTTGGAGATTAATTGGAAGGAAATTTGAATTAATTGGGCTTCACGCGCATGCTACACTGTTTGGGCCATATCTTGAGTTCTACCTATCAGAATTGGGTGATTCAACAGCCCACGCGAAGATAATTTAATTATCTTTAATTCTAAAGTGGCCCAGATATCCAAAACCTAACAGGATCAGCCCAGAATCACAGCAAAAAGTCAACTACGATTTTTTCTTGTAGAAGTCTAATGAGTTTAGGAAAAGTACTTGTAATTTTCTCTAGGCATTAAAATAATATTATTAGAGACATATTAAGCATTACATACATGATTATTACTTACGTTGAGAGAGAGAAGAGAGGAAGGGTTTTCACCTTTCTTCTTGTAAAAGATTGAAGATTGAAGGTTTTATCTATATTCTTATTAATATTAATTATGTGTTCTTTTAATAATGTTTGTGTTATTAGTTTAATTATGAGTGAGTAGATTTTTATTCTAGGGTTAAGTTGAACCCTAGTTATGATTGATGCATGATTTTTCTCAACCCTAATATAGTTGTATTATATGCTCTTACTTGTTGGATTGTGCTTAATTAGCAATAACATGTCAGATGTGATTGTGTGTATTGTTTGAACCTTATATCTATTTATCAACGAAAGTTAGATTTAGATGGTTGTGATTAATTCAGTAAGGACATGAAATTCTCCATGAGAATAGGTAGAACGGATTGTTAGGAAGTTAGGGTGCTGTGTTTAATGTCTCTAAATTGCATGATACCATGAAAATAGGCTTGATTGTATTTTAGAGAAGCCATTAATACTCGAGAGAGGTTATTGGTATTTTATAGGGCGCATCTTTCCTTTTGAGTATTATATTATAATTAATTGGGGTAGGAAATTATGATTGCATTAATTCATGCTAGCGGTGATACTTAATTCTAGATGTTTTTAGTTAATCGTTAATACACCTTATTTGCTTTAGTATAATATTAATTTAATAATCTCTCAATATTTGATTGTGTTACTTGCTTAGCTAAATCGAGTCAAGAATAACTAGTGATTGTTACGTTTGTCTCTGTGGGATCGACTCTGACTTACCCTACTACATAGTTGGGAGGATTCGTTAGAAATTATTATTTGATATGCACGCGACAGCCTTGTCAATGATGATGATTCAAATCCTAGTAGTGGAAATGGTAGTGAATCTACACAACTCATGAACTTTAACAGAATCCACTCAACAAGGTGAAAGATCTTCAACACATCCTAGCAGCAACTCAGGGGGAGCAAATAAAAGAAGGATCTACTAGTCGTACTCAACACAATGAAGATCAAAGGAACACATTAAGAACATATCTTCCGAGACAAAGGGTTTGGAGTCAAAGTCATTCCTTGAGTCTACTTCTTAGTGATCCGGATACTAGAGTAAAGACTAGAAGTGCTATGCAAAGTAAATGGTTACTCTTCGGGAAAGAACAATTGTTAAACAGTTGGAATCCTAAAGAAGATTCAAGAAGCACTGATTGATCCAGATTGAGTGATTGCAATGCAAGATGATCTCAATCAGTTCGAAGGCAGAATCTACTGAATCTGGAACCCAGGCCACAAGACAAAGTTGTAATTGGTACTGTAAGGGTTTTCAGAGACTGGATGAAATTTGTCATTGTTATGAGGGACAAAGCCAAACTGGTTGCAACAGAAGGTATCGACGATGACGGAAACAGAATCTTCGGGACTTTCACGATCTAACTAAAGCACCAGAGACGAGACTTGATACTATTAGGGCTGAACAAGTTGATGTACAACAACTCCTGGACTTTGAAGTTTCATATCCACCGGAATTTGTATATCATTCTTTTCACAAAGCTCTCTATGATGGAGGTAAGATATCAAGCAAACGTCAAGGACATAGTATGACACTCTAACTGATAAGTACATGAAAATGATTTTATATTAGAGTCGTTATACACATATCTCTCTAGAATATAAGGCACACACAGATAATGTAATATTAGTGCAAGTATACCATGATTATATTATATGTGAGTCTACTAACGAAAACTTGTGCAAAAGACTTTTGCTAAGTTAATGCAGAGTAGGTACATGATCAGCTCATTACTTATTCAAGTGCATAAAGACCATATATTTTATTCTCAATATGCCTATGTATAAGTTTTCACGTGGATACTAGAGAATCTAATCTTATAGCTAAGATATGAATTGTTAGATATCTTAAGGGATTACCAATTCTAAGAATCAGGTACCCTAAAGATACTAGGTTTAACCTATTCGGCTATATAGATATAGATAATGCATGTTGAAAGAAAGACAGGGAGGTAATTACTAGAAGCTGTCAAACTCCATCAACTCTGCTGTATAATCTCTTCACCACTCACGGAACAAGTGCATGGACACCAGGTATCATTTATATCGAGAGTAGTCCTTAGTAGAATAACTTGCAGATATTTGCTAAACATCTTGATAAATTCATTTTGTCTAAGTTGGTTAGTGAAGTTGAGATATTAGTTATGTGTATATCTGTTGAAAATATCATCTGTAAAGAATTCTTAAATGAGTTCACAAGTATTAAAATTTTCATATTTAAAGGAATTGTGAATTTATTTAAAATCCAGCACCTCATACTTATTGCTACTACTTTAATTATGATGTTTACAATATTATATGCAGATGTGGTAATTAGGTGTTCTAGCATAAGTTTGTATATTATCTTAATTGATTTAAAATTATGATGTTAGACAATTCAATGTCATATCAGTCTCATGATTTAATGAATTAAAATAATATGCAACATAATTGTTTGTATGATAAATATTTTATGAGTATCAGTTAATGATATCTTACTTAATTGTTTTGATATTTTTCTCTGATATTTTTAAATATTCTATTACAAATAATTGTGACACTTTTAATATTAGTGATATTATTTAGAATTACTGATCTAAATAATCAATGCATATTTCAAAAACACTAATATTGAATAGCGGAAGTATTTTCTAAGTTATGCGTATATAAAATTCTCAATATTTTATATACTTAGAAATATTTCCAAAATTGTTTTTACTTCTAGGTATCAACCATTTGTAAAATGATTTATTTTCAAACATTTGTTTCAATGTTTGTTGCACATTGATTCAAAGTACCTAAACAGTGGTTGTTGATTTGAAGGCCTTATACTGTATTGCTAAGAATACATCCACCCCTATTGTAATGAAATTTTCTATTTTAAGTTAGGGATAATATCAGGTGGACGAAAATGATGAATATCATAATTGCATTATGACTCGGAAAATCATAGTCCTCTATCTGATAAGGATGGTTTGCAAAACTGTTTTTAAATCGTACAGTATTAAGATATAAAGGAAAAGAGTCATTTTAACGAGATAGAATTTGGAAAGAGAGTTTAATTTCTTCTTTGGTATAAATTCCCGCGTTTTATTATGGGAAGTTTGCCTTATAGGAAATTCATGAGGGATATAAACTTTCTTCTCTGATACAACTTTCCCGCGTTTTATTATGGGATATGTATCTTAAAGAAAATTTTGTATCATGCTCATAAGGGATAGAAACTTTCTTCTTTGATACAACTTTTCCGCGTTTTATTATGGGATATGTATCTTAAAAAAAATTTCTTATCATGCTCTTAAATGATAAATCTTTAGTTTTGACAAAACTCTTTTACTGAAAGTGCTTTATTGTAATCTATTACCACTCCTTATTATATTTTTCCTTTTCTTCAGGATGAAAAATATATTTTGAAATGTTAAGGTGGTTATCTTTTTATCTCGATTGGTTCTTTTATATCGATTAGTTATTATTTTTGTTTTAACAATTGGCACATATTATTTTTGTTTTCAACCTTTTAATATTATTATTTCTATAGATATATATATATGTGTGTAAGTTTATTTTTTATTTTTTTATTTTTCTTATAAATTGGCATATTTTATTTTTATAGTTATTTTTATTTTTTTTTGTTGGCATATTTTATCTTATTTTTATTTTATCTTATTTTATTTTATTTATTTTTATCTACGAGAAATTGTTCTAAGAATCATAAGTATTAAATGTCAATATTTAAAGAACTTGTGAATTTTTTTACATCTACTTTCTCGAGCTTACATATATTACTGATAATTGTTATAAGTATAATTGTCATATGCTTGAGTAACAATTATTAGATATAATGTATAAAGTTAAATGCTAATTTTCATTCATATGATTATTTAGTATTTAGCAAGAGTATTTTATCTTATTAAAATTATGAATTGAAGCAATTCATCGTTTATTAGTTTCATAGTTTTAATACGATGAGATATTAGGAACATAATTACTTGTTTTTTGAAATTATTATTAATTATCATATTTTGATAATTTGTTATTGTTTCATTGCAATTAATTATGATTTTTGTTGTTAGTGATAATATATATATTGTTTATCTGAAAATCACTAATAATAAAAGCATATATGTGTCCTGCCGAACAAGAGCAATCGACTCGAGGTAAAAGCAGGTAATCTCGATCTTGATATATTTTTTAATCAATTGATATAAAAATATATATATACAATTGATATATTGAGCCCTCAGTGGCTATAGGACAAGATCAAGAGATTGAAAACCTACAATCTCTAACACAGATCATAGACACAAACACTCAAACAGATACAACTTCATCTACTAAACCCTTGTAAAGGAAAGTTTTCTCAACTAAAGAGGGTGAGAGAGTAAGTGCCTCTAGTGCACTAGAAAAGAGAAGTATCTATGAGTGTTCCAACAGCTCTGCCTCTAGTTAGAATGTAATTGAAACCAAGGCAACTGCTAACTAATTTATATCCTCCCAAAAGGGTATAGATTTGCAAATGGCAAAACTGTTACTAGGTTCGTCATATTAACATGATGAGTCTATTGAATTCGGCCTGTCAGCCAAGGCCATTTGTAAAGAGTCAACTTCATATGGACACTCTCAAACACTGCAAACCATAAATGTATATATTCAAATGCACTGTAAGGATTGTCACACACTAAGGATGAATTGACAGAAGCAATTATTCTAAACTTCCATATCAAGGAAGGAAGTATGATTGATGATTCTGACTGAATCAACATGCCTTCACAGGCGTCAGGAGGAAACTTGGATCATGTGCTACATTATAGATCCTTGTCTCCCTCCCCAGATGGAACATATCTGGATTCCTAACGGAACAGATCATCTTAGATGATCAGCAACTCATTGAATCTATTACTGAAGCAATTCAGTTATCAAAGTCAAATATTTTAATGGATTCAATTGAGGACGGGGATTTACGAAACCTCATTGCACCACCAATGACCTCTCTTGAAGGGGCTATGTTGATCTTTCTTGTAGGTACAAAAGATTGTGTCATCCGTACTGAGAGAGATATAGTGTTGTGAGAAAAGAGTGAAACACAAATGAGAAAGAGTGAAAATATATATTCTATGAGTGAAACACTTAGAGAGTATATGAGCGAAACACTTGTGAGAAACACAAAGTAAAATCACACACTAGCACAATTACCAAATCCCATTCCCAATTCCCTGTTACAGATTTCTAATGTTACTCAACTAAGGGGGATGAAATTTCTTCTGTTATTAAGGATTCTGAAGAGGATTACTCAACTAAGGGGGAGAAGTGTTGAACAGTTCGAACTGTTGAACAAGATCCAAAAAGGGAGAAGTAGATCCAAAAAGGGAGAAGTGTTGAACAAGATCCAAAGGGGAGAATTGTTTAACAAAGACTTTTACTAGAAGAGGATTACTCCATTGTTGAACAAGAAAAGGGGGTATATAACAACATGCTTGGATTGGATCCATTTGATTTTAGAAAATTCTTGTATATAGGATTAACTGGATTTTCTAAAATGCATAACATGTCATAGTTTGCATTTTTTATATCTGCGATGGTTTAATGCTGTATGTATGCCATGTCTGTTGTTACCTCTATTAAATTGGTTGGATAATTCACGTAAGGGGAGAACGAATTCACCTTGGGAGAGAAGTGAAGACATAAGTTGGAGAAACAGAGGATAGATGGTAAGAAGAGAACAAGACTTCATCCCTGCCATCCTAAGGGGGAGTAGTGATGAGTCTGAGAAATGAAGATAATACTACTTGTATAATATGTTCAGTGCTAGAGGAACAAACATCATTCATTTCAGTTTCTCAAGAAATCTGAAAATGCAGAATCTGATCCAGAGAAACCAGCCGTTGAAGATCTACCAATGACACCTGATCACAAAAGTTAAACTCTAGAAGAAGGTGAAGTTGATACTTCTGAAGCTGGTAATGATAGGTAAGTCAAGATAGAACTTTGTTAAATATGTTCAGTCTAGAGGAACATCTATCTTATTTATCTTTCAAAATTGAAATCTGGAAATGTATTATATGATCCATAAAACAATTTATTATTTACAGTTTTTAAATGTCGTATTATTTTTCTTAGTTGTTAGTTGAGTTATCCTCTAGGAATTTGTGTGTTAAATGTTTAACAACAAATAGGGGGAGATTGAAAGTCATATTACTAGTCCTATTTGTAATAAATAGATGACAACTCAACTCAGATAAGAAAGCGAAGTAAATAATAAATATTGAATATAGAGGAAGAATAAAAAGAAGCCAAGACATGACAAGACACAAAGACCACTACAGCAGAAATGAGAATCAACATTGTAGTTAGTCATCCGTGAACCAGACCAGTGCACAGGGTGTCAACAATGTCAGTGAAGATTCGTCATCAAAAAGTTCAAGTGGTTAAAAAGGTTATTGTTGAAGAACAGAAGAGTCTTATCTACATCAACAATAGTCAAGCCTTTAATTTAATTCTCTATTAATTAATTAAATTAATTAGTTAATTTAATTAGTAAATTAATTCACTCAGAATTAATTTATTTCTTAAATTAATTAAATGATTAATTAATTTAGAATTATTTTAGAATGACAGAAGCTGGAAGCTCAAAGAGATACAGAAACGGCCAAACATGCCTGACAGTACTGACTTGAAGAAAAGACGGAAAAAGTATTGACACGGAAGAAATACAGAGTCATATATTCTTAAAGGTGGAACCCCGGTTGGAATTGATTTATCATTTCCAAGTCAAAAAGAGTTCGGTTCCAGACATACAGAAGACCGCAACTTAGAGCGTAAGGATTTATTTATTTAGTAAATTATATTTATAAATATCTAAATAATATTAGATATTTATTTTTATGATTTCTGAATTAAATTTATTATTTATTAATCAAAGATTATAAGCTGTGCGGGTCGAAAAGCATTTCTACGGAGCTTTTCACTAAAAGATAAAATAAGCCCCTTTGCTTTTACAAATTGAAATGGCAGGTGATGTTTTTCAAAGGAACCAATTACATGCTGACACTTGTCAATTCAATTGAAAAGAAAATGAACAAGGCTGTTGAAAGAGAAAGTCATACCGAAGCTTTTTATCAAATAGTCATACCGAATGCACAAGTTAAAAGGTCATGCTGAAGCAAATGGGAAAATGTCATACCGACCAGAATGCAAAGGTCATACCGAATTTTCTGAAGAAAAGGTCATACCGAGGTATTTTTTATTATATTAAAAAGTCATACCGATTTTTTAATTAATAAAAAAAGTCATACCGAATTTTCAGAAAGTCATACCGAATTTCTGAAAGTCATACCGAGTGAAAAAAGTCATACCCAGCTATTTCAAATGTCATACAAGGCTTAATTTCATTAAATAAAGTCATAGTGAAAAAGGTCATGCTAACTTTTCAACCTCTATAAATATGAGGCTTTAGCTTCATAATTCAGAAGTAGAAAAACAGTCAAATTCATCAATTTGTGTGCAACGTCATATTCACAGACTTTCTGTGCTGGTTTGAGTTTAATTCCTTAAGTAGAACAATTCATGTCAAATTTGTTCTAGGAATTAAATGTTTATTCTACCGAATACTGTAACACCCTTTCAAGTTTAATATACGTATTTAACTTGAATCTTGTTTACTTACTTGCTAATTTTCTATATCTTAAATGTTTAATCATGTAAATAGAAAGTTAGTAAGTCAGCCTCCCAAACACTACAAAGACCCGAACCCTCATCTAAAGCAATAATTTAATTCTGCAAATTCTGAAAAGAATTTTAAATTGTTGTCAGTATCGCATTCAACCCCCCTTCTACGATACTTCCGGGACCCAACAAATATATACTGAATAACCCGTTCAAACCGACCCGAACCAACCCGAACCGATGTATATTAAATATGGTTGGGTTATGAATTTAATTTTCATGGATCGAGTTGAAAATTTTCAAAACAATTTAATTAGGTCGGGTGTTAAAATACTCTAAACCCGGACAACCTGACTGTGTAGACCCTAGAGGCCATTGTGTATCTAATGTATATAAAATAGCATATACTAAAAATATCAAGCTCGCGTTCCCCGTCTCCATTCTCTCTGGTCCAGAAAAACAAAACAAACAAACACGTCCACCATGCTTGCTCCTGGACCTCTCCTCCACCTTGCCTACCGAGAAGTCCCCAAAACCCCTACGTTATTTACCAAAACATCCCTCATATCTTCTCTAAATTACCCTCGCAGGACCCCACTCTCTACTGCCGCCACTTTCATTCCCTTGAAATCTTCTGACAGGCCTGTCGTAACCGTACGAGCTTCAGAAACCGATAAAACAACCACCTTAACTCAAACTCTTAACTCTACTAATGTTGTTTTTAGACTATATCCAATGCTAAAGGACACCCCACTTACATGTGGGGTTACTTTTTTGTCACATAAGAACCAAATGTCCTTCTAAAAAAAAGTGGCCACTACACTTCAATGCACAAGCCCATTTCCACTTACAAATGGGTCCCATTTAACTTTATTTTACTCTTTCTTTCACAATACTTATTATAAATTATAATATATATATTTATAAATAACGTTTAAAATTAGTTTAATTTAATTCTATTAAAATTATAATAATCAAACTAAAATGAATAATGTTTTTAAAAAAAATCGGCAAAATAGACGTAATAAAAATGCATCATACTATTAATAAAAGAAATTACATGAGAAAATATTACATTAAAAACATCACACGAGAAAACATTAATTTTAAAACATTACGTTATAAAAAATTAACAATTATTATGGAAGTGTGAGATATGCTCAACCAAGTCATTTTGTAGCTGACGATGTGTCCGTTTATCACGCATCTGTATAGTATTCTGAATATACGTTTCGTATTGAATTGAAGGTTCTTCACCTAGAATCAGTTCCGATAAACCATTTATTGCATCATCATAAGTTAGCAGGGGACCAAATTGAGTGGCGTATGTGTCCCTCTCATCTTCAACAATCATATTATGAATTATGATGCATGCTCTCATAATTCTTCCAAGATCTGCTTTGTCCCAAAAACGTGCAGGACCACGTACAATTGCGAAACGGGATTGTAGCACACCAAACGCTCGTTCAACATCTTTTCGTTGGCTTTCTTGATATTTTGAAAATAATTTTCTTTTCTCACCTTGTGGACGTGGTATTGTTTTAACAAATGTTGCCCATTCAGGATATATTCCATCGGTTAAGTAGTACCCCATGTTATAGTTGTTTCCATTGATAGTATAATTGACCTCGGGAGCATGACCTTGTAGCACTTCATCAAACACAGGTGACCGATCTAAAACATTTATGTCATTATTTGATCCAGCAACTCCAAAAAATGCATGTCATATCCATAAATCAGATGAAGCAACCGCTTCTAGTAAAATTATTGCCACTCCTTTGTGACCACTCATGAACATTCCCTTCCATGCTTTAGGATATTTTTTCCATTGCCAGTGCATGCAATCAATACTACCCATCATACCGGGAAAATCACGAGTCTCACCCATTTGTAATAGACGTTCTACGTCATTAGAGTTTGGCTTTCATAAATATTCATCCCCAAAAATCATAATGACATTAGAGACAAACATTTTTAAGCATTCAACCGCAGTACTCTCTCCAATACGAACGTAGTCATCAACAGCGTCTGCAGATACTCCGTAAGCCAACATACGCATGGCTGCAGTGTATTTTTGTAAAGGTGATAAACCTTTTCTTCCTACTGCATCGATCCTTTGTTGAAAGTATGGATCAAAATTTGAAAAAGCATCTACAATACGAAGAAAAACATGTCTTCCCATACGAAATCTCCGTCGAAATACTTGCTCAGGATATACTGGATTATCTGAGAAGTAATCATTCACCAAACGTCGATGACCAGCTTCACGATCTCTGAATATACTTCTTCGAGGCTTGGATCGTGAGCTCTGTCCATATATTTCATGATATAGCTCAAGACGACGATTGTCTTCAGTATCGTCGAAACAGAACTCATCGATAAATTCTTCAGTTAACTTTTCTAGTGAGTGTGTTTGATCCATAGTACAAATAATTGAAAACAAACACTAGCCTCCAACGACTATATTACAGATAAATAAAAACACACACTAACTAGCCTCCAACGGTTAGTTTCTAGACATAATTTTCTCAAGTAATTTTGAATGAGCCATCCGCTGAGCATCATTCATTTTAGTAGTATCTGCCAAAATGACTTGTAAATCCAATTCTTGTTGCTTTGCCTCAAGCTCTCTTTGTCGAGTCTCAACTTCTTTTTGACGAGTTTCATTTAATGCTTCCAT
This sequence comes from Oenanthe sinensis, assembly GCA_028671895.1. Taxonomy (NCBI): domain Eukaryota; kingdom Viridiplantae; phylum Streptophyta; class Magnoliopsida; order Apiales; family Apiaceae; genus Oenanthe; species Oenanthe sinensis. The sequence continues at coordinate 3,252,788 of CM053809.1, read as the reverse complement.
TAGGTTTAGTTTCCTGCAGGCACTAGCTTGTAATTGTTCAAACTCATCAATTGCATCTACCGTTCTTGCCTTCCCTTTTCCCTTCCTTTTAGCTGCTTTCGTACCTTTAGGACGAACTGGAGATTCAACATCATTCTCATTTGTTGGTGTGTCATTATTTCCCGAGGATGAGTAAGCTCCAGAGTTGCTTAATTTAGTTTTTTTTGAACTTCCAGTACTTGAAGGAGTTCTCCACTTAGGCTGTTTACGAAGCTCAAACCAATGTCTGTCAAAGTTGGACTTCTTTTTGTATTTAGCGAAATGAAGTGAATGAGCCCTCTCATTTATGTTGTCCAAGTTTGAACCGCTCCCGACTACCTTTTGCGCCTCTTCATAATAGGCTCCAAATTTCTGAGCACCTTCGTTTATTCGTTGTCACCTTTTTCTTATAGCTGCAACTCCTCTCTTGATAACACCGGGATTATCTTCTTCACAATATTGTAGAATTCGATCCCAAAATGCATCGACTTTTTGATCAGTACCGATTAGTGGATCAATTGACACATTCAACCATGCACTTATTAGAAGTTTATCTTCAACCCATTTCCACTGTCCAGTAATTTCTCGTACATCTTCACTTTCTTGGAAATCATCATTTAGATCAACAACATTTGTGCTATTAAAGGCAGACACTTGTGAATGTGGAGAATTTTCTATACTAGTAGGTGATTGTTGGGTTTCAAATTGTGGATTTGAAAATGGAGAAAATGAAAACTGATATGGAGAATTTTGAGGATACGGAAATGGAAATTGAGAAGTCAAAGAATATGGGAAGTGGTATTGAGAATTCGGTGTTTGAGAATTAAAATTTAAATTTTATGAGTTTGGTAAATAGGAATTTGGATATGGAAATTGAGAGTTTGGATTTTGAGAATTTGGATGTGGAGGGTTATTTGGATTCATCTTTTGATAGTAAAAAAAAATCTAAATGTATAAGAAGTAAATAATAGGATATATTTAAGAAGTGAAGAGTATGAATAATGGGTATATATAGGAAATAATATTACCGTTATATATCAGTTGGCCACTTGTATTACCGTTATAATATTACCGTTATTGGCCACTTATATATAATATATTATTATTTGCTTTTAAAATATAAAAAGAAAAGGAAGTAAAGAAGTAAGAAAAGTGGTTTCTGTCAGATGGTACAGAGTTGGGCGGTGGACGGGGAAGAGTCCATGGACAAGTTTTGTTGTCCAAGAAAAATTTACTCCAACGCAAATTTGGGTGCCCAAGTCCCAGATCCCGAGTCCCGAGGTAAAAGTTGGCCTCCATTGGAGGTGCTCTTACGGATACTTTCCGGATTAGGCGACCTCAAAAGGTTACGTCCTCGTAATTTGTTTTTCTTACGTAGAGTCCGGTTCGGGTGAGAACTTAAAAATAAGAATTGAGAATTTAATTTATTTTTAACTTAAAATGAGAACCGACAACTAATATATTTTTATAGTTGATATCATCTGTATTATATTTGTTGTCAGATCAAGTATTATATATAGAGACTAGAGTACTTATAAACTTACTCTAAGTGAGAAAATTATGGTAACTTCTTAAGGGTAAAAAATATTGAACAAGTCAAATTCATTTACTAACACGTTGACGTTGTTGAAGAACTGTAACTTAATATGATATTAGAGTTGAGGTCGGGAGAGGTCTCGAGTTCTATTCCCATAGATGTGATAGTCGGAGGGTGGTAAAAATGTTGAATTAGCTTTTTAATCTAAAGTTATCTCGTTTATTTTTAAAAATTAATTTTCTGTGGATCATTTGCCTATATATTTTTATCCCTGTGTTTGTTATTAGATCAAGTAGGAAGTTGGACTTAATATTTATTTAGTATTGGACTATTGGTAATTACCATGATGTTATGAAGATCGGAAGTTGAATATTTGTGAATTTTCTTGGAAGTTGGGTTGTTAGCTGTCTGTAAGTTACTGTAATTGCTAAGATGGAGTTGCAAATATTTTTGATTCCTTATCTGCTTATTGTTAAAAGCAATTATAGTACCATTGGAAATGGTAGTGGTTTGTTAATGATACTCTATTGGAGTGGCAGGTAGAAGCTATGTTACTCGGACTCTTCATTTTACCTTCGAGTACCCGTGTCGGACACTCGACACTCGGACATGGACACTCGGACTTGGACACTTATTTTAGGTCAAAAACATGTATATTTTTCAAAATATTGCCGAGTCCGATACTTGGACACGTATCCATGTTGGACATGTCTAGCCGAGTCCGAGTAACATAGGGTAGAAGGAAAATTAATAATCAAATTAAATAAAGGCAGAAGTGAAGGAAATTGGGTGCTTATGGTACGATGCACTCTTCCAGGAAAATGGATTCTTCATTGGGGAGTTAATTATGTCGATGGCACGGGCAGGTTTGCCGTTTTGACCTTATTGCTTAAGTTCATTAGTTTTTTCAATATTTAATCCGACTCAACTAAAGACATGACAATTATTGAACGATGGGTCTGAGTATGATTATTTTCATAGACTTTGTTTGTGTATCTTGTTTTGGAAATATTATTTGATTGATATGTGTTTATTACAATCTACGTACTTTGTATGAGTATTAAAAATTATATGTGAACTTTTTTTTTTGCTAAATTTCACGTTGACTATAAGGAATTACATTATGAATAATTTGCTGATGTACTCTCATTAACTAGGATCCATTACAAGTTTTTCTTAAATTTATTCATTGTTATTCCAGTGAGTGGGATCAAACTCCTATTGAGATGAGACCCCCTGGTTCCATTCCTGTCAAGGTACCTATTCTGGAGTACTTAGGGTTAATAATCACTTTTAATCATTACAAATGATGGCACATATGTTATCAGGACTATGCCATTGAGACACCTTTGAAGATATCCTCCAAGGAAAAGGAAGTAGAAAATCTTCAAACAGTGAAGATAGTATTCGGTAGTAATAGTTCAATTGCAGCTATAAATTTTGTGCTAAAGGTATGAGTTTGCCCAAATATTTGAATTTCATACTGGCATCGTCTGACTAAGGAAATCTTCATTATATTCCCCTTTCACTTCTTCGAAATATATTTGCTTGTTCAGGATGAGGAGACTGGAGCTTGGTATCAGCACAAAGGAAGAGACTTTAAGATCTCTATAATTGAATCCCATCCGGGTAAAAGAGAAACTATAAGTTCTAGTAAAAGTTCCAACAAATGGCCAGGTTATATATTATATCTGTATTGTGGCTTATGCAGCATTTTGGTAGTTGGAATCTTGTACTCCTGTGTTTAGTCTGAATTACTTCTTCCCATCAGCCACGAATATGTGACAGATGTAGGCATGATATATTTACAATTATGATAGGTGATCGTTAACTTTACGAATGATTGTTATGTTTCAAGGGCTAACTGAAGTCACTTGAAACAGGGAGACATGCCCATTGTATTGGCATGGACGTTATTGATGCACCTTATTATCATTGTTGTTGGTGAATGACTATTGACTCGTTTTTTTTTTTGCTAAATTCAACTTGGGTTTTTCAGTTTTATAGTATACAAGGACAAGCTCTGTTTAATTTTGTAAATGTTATGTATTTTTTTATGCTAAAAGTTTTAAATGAATTTTTCAATATTCACAAATTTCACCTTAATAGATTATAACAAATCTGATAATGAGGCATAATGTGTTTATTATAATTATCTAGGGGCATTGGGCCAGCTTTCTAGCATGATCCTACTATCAGAAGGAGTTGATTCCGATGGTGCAGAGAGCCCTAATGACCTAAAGGGAACTAATCAGAGGAGTTCCCTTAAAAGTTTCTGTGAAGAACATCCAATTGTTAGAGAAGCATTTGCTGATAATTTGGTGAAAATTTCTGTCAGTACCTGTCCAGAGACAGCCAAGAAACTTCTCTACATGGAAACTGATGTCCCGGGTGATGTTGTTGTTCACTGGGGAGTTTGCAAAGATGAGGGTAGACAGTGGGAAATCCCAGCTGAGCCACATCCAGTCAAAACAACAAACTTCAAGAACAAGGCTCTTCGGACTATATTGCAGGTATATTGAAGTATTCTTCTATATTTTCTCAGAGTCCATAGTGACTCGGCTAGAAGTTATTCTAAATATTGTCTGCATTGCAGCGGAAAGGTGAGGAAGGTGCTAGTGGCTTATTTACTATGGATCAAGGATTCGTAGGATTTCTTTTTGTCCTAAAGCTAAATGAAAGCACATAGTTAAACTGTATGGGAAATGACTTCTATGTACCCCTTTCAAGTTCAAGTGACCTGGAGACACAATCTATAAAGAGACAATCTGAAGGTTTTATCCAAAATGTTTTTGCCTGACAGTAGAATTAGAATCTTCACCCATATCTAGAGATGTTGCATCGCCTGACCCAAAAATCTCAGAATACACTTGTGAAATCATAAATGAAATTAGAAGTTTGGTTACCGGAATTTCCTCTGAAAAGAAACGGAAAACAAAAAGCAAAGAAACTCAAGAAACCATTCTTCAAGAAATCGAAAAGCTGGCAGCCCAAGCTTACAGTATATTCAGAAGTCCTATTCCAAACTTCACAGAGAGTAATGTCTCCGAGGAAATAGAACCAGAATTACCTGTAAAAATATGTTCAGGTACTGGTTCAGGTTTCGAGATTCTATGTCAGGGATTTAACTGGGAGTCTCACAAATCTGGAAGATGGTATATGGAACTACAAGAAAAAGCTGCAGAATTAGCATCCCTTGGCTTTACAGTTGTTTGGTTACCACCATCAACGGAGTCCATCCCACCTGAAGGCTATATGCCTAAAGATTTATACAACTTAAATTCCAGGTATCATGTTACTATATTGGCTTTTTATAAATATCCATTGACATACCTTGAGATAAATTGCTGTTTAAGTTATATAATCAGGAAGAATGTGGAAAATACTAGTTCTGTTATTATTAATCCACAACTTTTATTATTTTATTGCCAAGAATTTGACTTGGATTAACCATGCGTTAATTAGAATTACTTGCTGTATACTGTCATGTGTCTCGTAATTTTTTATGCCATCATTTTATTGTGCTAAGCTTTCAGCACTTACCTGTCATACTGTTATTGTGCTAAGCTTTCAGCACTTGCCTGTCATACTGTTTCCAGCTTCTTAGTCATGTGTAGACACATATGATCTCTCTCATTACATAAGCATTTGACCTACATTTGATAGAATTTGCTGGCTGGTATTACTCTATTTATGGTCGCCATGCATTATATTTCAACTTCTTGTTTCAACTGTTTATGGCAGATATGTTTCTAATGCTCTATAAAGTATTTTCTCTCAAACAACGTAGTAATGCCTCTGCATTTCTTTCTATCTATTACTGTGCTAAAATTTCTAGACTGCGTTGATTTTCTTACTTTTCTCCACTTATACTTTCACTTCTCAGATATCTGATATGAATTTTTTTCCCTGCTATAGTTGTCGTATCTCCTCAGTATGTAACTCTCCTACATCACCTATTTCAAATATTGAATTTTTCTCTTTTATGCTAGAGGAAATGCCCAAGGTATTAAATGTATTTATAGATTTTTGTTGAACAAGGGGTATGTGTGTGTAATGTCAGGTATGGTACTGTTGATGAATTGAAGATTCTTGTTAAACAATTTCATCAATTTGACATCAAAGTCCTTGGAGATGCTGTTTTAAATCACCGTTGTGCACATCGTCAGAATCAGAACGGAGTTTGGAATATATTTGGTGGACGTTTAAATTGGGATGACCGGGCTGTTGTTGCTGATGACCCACATTTCCAGGTATAATAAGCTTTAATAAATATCTTTCATAACAGGCTTTTATTAGAAATGTGATGTACGGTATTGGACTGTCTTACAACATTATATCATATGGTTATATCTTTACCCAGAAAGACACTGCATAATTTGATATAATCATTATATATCAACTACTCTGTAATAACTGATAAGCAACGTGTTTTCTTTTTGTGATGCAGCGAAGGGGCAACAAAAGTAGTGGGGATAACTTCCATGCTGCTCCAAATATCGATCACTCACAAGATTTTGTGAGAAGGGATCTCAAAGAGTGGTTGTGTTGGCTCAGGTTTAAATTATATGAACCCTTTCACAATTTTCCTATCAATTTTTAGATTGTTGAAGCAATTGTATTAGCAACTTAAAGGAAATATTTCTTAAGCACTTGTCCCATCTCATCTGCATGGATACGAGTTATTTGCTCTCTTGTAATCTTATCTCTAGTTAGGGGTTTGTTATTTGTCCTGAGGATCACAAACCATGAGCATCTTTTGCTTGAATAGGCTCATATATGCTTGACTGCATTCTGAAGTATTAACCTATAAGTTAATATTTTTCCTGTGACTACAATATAATGGGATCACGGTAATAATTGCAAAAGTGCTGTATACATTATCTGGTCAATTGCATATTGTTTTCTGCGGATACCATTTATTACTCCGTCTATTTCAAATTAATTGAACTGCCTATTTTATTTCTAAATTAAATTGATGCGATTCATTTGATTTATAAAACAATCAAAATCTATAGTTCATAGTTGTTAATCATAATTTCAATGTCAATAGTCGTACAAGGTATTAATGGTGAAACAGAAGTCAGTCGTAAAATTTCAAACTGACTTTAAAAAGTTAATATGAACCAAGTATCTTGGAAATGAGGGACTATGTTAGTTTGGCATTTAGCATTAAGAGTTCGATTCACCTCAAATTTAGGTAGATGCTTTATTTTAAGAATCTTATATATATAGGACCGTGTTCAAATACACACTTTATTAGCCTACAAACTCTGCAAACCTGGGGAATTCACTAATACCAACACAGGATGCAGTAAAATATAAGTAGCATTCATCAACTATTCTGAAAATAAAAAAGTGAAAATCAATGTTTGTATAAATAAATTACAAATTTATTTATTATATAAAAATTGTATCTTGATTAATAAATATGTTTGTATTGTAAATAAAATATTATATATACATTTTATTTTCAGAATTTTTGGTTCATCCATGTCGATATTGGTTAATTCTAGAGGTTTGTAGAGTTTGTAGACTAAAAATTTTGTAGTGAACGTGCCTCTCTCTCTCTCTGTGTGTGTGTGTATATATATATATATATATATATATATATATATATATATATATTCTCTAAAGGATAACTGTTTTGATAGGCTTATATTTACTTGCAGGAAAGACATAGGGTATGATGGATGGAGACTTGACTATGTTCGGGGGTTTTGGGGGGGATATGTGAAGGACTACATGGAGGTAACTGAGCCATACTTTGCTGTGGGTGAGTACTGGGATTCACTAAGTTACTCATATGGTGAGATGGATCACAACCAAGATGCACACCGGCAGAGAATTATTGACTGGATTAATGCTACAAGTGGGACTGCTGGTGCATTTGATGTTACAACAAAAGGAATTCTTCATGCTGTAGGTTTACATTAGAATTTTTCCCTTTTAGGATTATATGATACATTGTCGAATTATGCAAGCGGTAAAATTAAATATTCTTGACTAGTTATCGTTTGGCTCTACTACTTCTATATCTGAAGCCAGTTTATGGCTATCTTGCTAGGCCATGATATTTTACGAGTGTGTCCTATTCTGATTTCTTTTTCTTTTCAAAATTTGGTTCAGCATTTAGTCTTGTCTCGATAGAAAATGTTGTGTCCACTTTTCTTTAAGTAACTAGGAGCTTGATTCTTATCTGCCACATTTAAATCCATGAAACATGATCTGTACATGTGATTTATTTGTGTTAATATGTTTTGCTCTGTAATCTGTCGAGGAAAAACGATTCTCAACATAATCTTATTCTGCAATTAATCCATCAGTCTCTATTTTTCTGCAAAGTTCATTTTTTTTTTTAAATCACTATACTTGAGACTCTTTTTGGTAGTTGTGTTGTATTGTTGAACTCCTTGTTTGTGGTTGATTCTTCTTTGTACTGGACCACCATAGAATAAATATATTAGAAAATTCAGTACAACTGTTTAAATTATACTCTACTCATCTATGCCGTTTTATCCTTTAAAACAGGCACTTGAAAGATATGAGTACTGGCGGTTATCTGATGAAAAGGGAAAACCTCCAGGGGTTATTGGCTGGTGGCCTTCTCGTGCTGTTACCTTTATAGAGAATCATGATACTGGTTCCACACAGGTCTGCACTGATATTTTTGACTTGATTCATGATTGTCTATATATATTATATGACACTTGCACAATGCAAGATTCTCCATTCCTATATGCTGTGGCACGGAAAACACTGAAAGGAAAAGAGTAAAGTTACATGCCATGATGAAATTAACTAGCAACAATTTGTAGAGATATATATTTTGAAGTTTGTACAAAGCAGTTTTAATTTTTACCAGTTCACTTTTGTTATTTATAGACTTGATCTAGACTGCTAAGGTTTAATAGGTAGTGTTCAGATAATGTTATAAAATGAGAATTTATGTGTAGTTTTCATAGATTTATTTCATGCTATTATTACTCAAGTCCATAGGTAGATGCCTACTTGCCTGAGTTGGAATTAGCTTTAATTTGGTCTGGCAAAGGTTAAAGGAAGTATTTGTTCCATCTACCCATGTCTCTATTGACTCCTTATCATCCAACATTTTCTTCCGAAGTCTCTTATTGTGCTGGAATTCAATGCATGAGTGTCAAGTGTCTAAATTCAACTTTGTTTTTACCACGGGCTGCTGCAATTTCTTACGAATCCGTTATTGGACAAAACCTATTAAAAGGATAATGACCTCCGAGTATATTTGTTCTTATAAACTTTATTCCAAGTCAAAAATATGCTTTGAATCATAATTTGACAAGTCTTTGTATAGTCTGAAGTGTTCTTATCATTCAGATGTTTCTGATAGAAGGTCACCATCCTCATTTTTATCATATTCAGTTATCATCTCAAGTTTTGGCTTTTTTTATTTAGTTTGAAGTGTTTACTCATTGCACCCTCTTAATAACCAAGTTATGTGTTAGTTAATTAGATAAAATAGACAAGCAATCAAGAAACTGTAGCAGCTTCAACATTATTTTCCCTCTTCTTCCATCAACTATAGTAGTCATCCTTCTTGCCCGGTATCTTGACAGTAAATTAAATTCTTTCATTTGTGCCATGAAGGGTCATTGGAGATTTCCAGGTGGAAAAGAGATGCAAGGGTATGCCTACATATTGACCCACCCTGGAACACCGTCAGTGTTCTATGACCACATTTTCTCTCACCTACACCCTGAAACATCAGCACTCATTTCTGTCAGAACTCGAAATAAGATCAACTGCCGGAGTACAGTAAGTATTGCAAATCATTTTAACTGTCATTTTTTTAAAAGTCTTAAGCACTTGTAGTTGGAGCATACTAGCATCTATGGTTCTCTGATCATTAATATGGCTGGTGACGGACTATTGTAAATACATTTATTCTGAATAAATAATTAGGTGAAAGTTGTGTGCAAATGATATCAGATAATGCAATGATTTTTCACAAGAGATATCAGTTAAATATTAGCTACTTTCTTGTGTTTCATGGGCATATCCATGTGTGCAAGATTGGGTATACGTCACCCCTGTAAAAAAATTCTTTATAGCATCACACACTGTAGACTTGCATCATTTCTCTATGTAGTAACTGTTTTTCCAAACTTATTGGTTGAATATTCATAGCTGCATATTACTTTTGATCATGCACTACTAGTACATTAAAATGCCATATCTGTATGTAATACTCTTATATATAATACTCTGTATATATCGCTTGAAATTTTTTAGTGATAAAAAATGGGATATTCCTCCTGCTTCTATCTACATATTTTACCCTTCAAATTAAAGTCATCGCGCTCTTCACTAAATGACTAATCCTGCAGATTACATCATGGTATCTTACAAATTTTGAAATTATGTTTATATATATTTAAAGAAATAAGTAAAAAGAAACTTACAAAGTATCTAGTACCACTGTGTTTCCTAATGCTTTTATCTTCTCCCAGTCTATAAAATCTGTCAAACTCACCGGCTCTCTCGCTTGCACATATTGTGTATGGTTCAGGTTAATATAACCAAGGCAGAAAGAGATGTTTATGCAGTAATAATTGATGAAAAAGTGGCAGTGAAGATTGGACCAGGTCATTATGCGCCCCAACATCAACATGGGAACCAGAACTGGTCCTTAGCTAAGGAAGGAAGAGATTATGAGGTCTGGGAAGCAACATAAATGACATACAGAATGTATTTGCCCATAAACCATGTAAAGTTTATTGATGAAGATTTGAATTTGGAGATGCACAAGTTATCGACGATACTAAATATAAATCCAAGAAGAGGAATTCAAAAGTTTAGTGCAACTTATTTCAAGATAGTCTTGAGGCTACTGGTGCTCATATTATATAGCCACTGAGGAGTCGATCAACTTACTCTATAAGGGAGAGTTGATGAACATATATAAAACACAGTTGTTGTATTGTCTGCGTGTATGTAGATACAACTTGGCAAAGCTTGTATTTTTGTTACACGACGTAGAAATGCAGTTTACGATTAAAGAAACAGGTAAATCCAGAAAGACAAGCCCTACCTGTCTAAGAGTTCATAAAAATGTATCCAGCAATGTAAAACTTGAAAATTTTGTTCTTTTTTACTCTTTTTTGTTGGTTTCTGGTATTGTTAATAAAATTCATGATATCATTCTCTTGAATTACTTGAAATTATTCTAAAGCAGTAACTGGAAGAGAGCTAGTACGTCCAAAGCAAAGTCTTTGAATTCAAACGATTGCTGGTTCATGTGAGTATGAAACTGTTATAATGTTCATTGGATGAGATGTCTTAGATTGTGAAGCTCAAATCTTTGACACAATAGGAGAAACTTTAACACAATCTTCTTGCTAAGCTTTGACAAGTGTGTGCTACAGTATCACCTTCTGTATCCAAAAACTAATTGATACATTGGATATCGTGTAAAGAGAGGGTGAAAACAATGAAGGTTGGGAACAAAAGAATGTGAAACATTACAGGAAACCAAATTTATTGTTTATGATATTTGTAACAAGATTGTTTCCAAATTAACTTTCTTTATTTGGTTTGGAGGTGTCTGGAATATATAACCACATGTCACTGTGCTCAGATTTAAGGAGGAGATAAATCTGTGTACACGACAATTGGACTCCGAACGCTATGGAATCCGTCAGACCATACAAGTGAAGCAGATTGCAACTTATAATTTTCTAATCCTTTTCCATTGACAACTATAAGAAATGACTTTTTCTCGTTCAACGATCTGAAGGACAGAATATCAGGCTTCACTGTAATGTTTAGTGAACTTTTGATAAAATTTGCCTTGTATGCTGAGTTTGCTAACCCCACGTTTGTGACTGTTCTCCGAAAGCTAACTGTAAAAGGCCTGTTTCCTGCAACATGAGTGGTCATTGTAGGATAATTGACATCCTTCGGTGTCAATTTCTTCCCTGAAGGACATCTAGCTTTACCTCCAGCTATAATCTGAAGCTTGGAATTATTAAAGCCAATAGTGCAGAGCATTTTGATATAGTCATCTTTTGATGTCTCATATACTAGACCAGGATTTGCTGCATTTACTGGATCAAGATGCCCTGCTCCATAAGCAAATTCTGCATCTGGATTCTTGGAAACGTCCATTCGCCTAGCTACAAAAGCAAAAACAGCATGAGAAATGTGCTAGCTTCTTAGTTGTTCTGTGCTACAGAGATAGAAGACAAAAATTATTACCTGTAGTAATGAGGGCAGATTGTATAGCTGAAGAAGACCAAGTGGGGTGGAAGGATTTTACATAAGCAGCCGCACCAGCAACATGAGGGGTGGCCATTGAGGTTCCAGAAAGTATATTGTATTTAACAGATCTCGCAGGAGCTTCGTAAATAAATGAAGGCGAAGCAGCTGGCGAATATGCAGCTAAGATAGAAATTCCTGGGGCACTTAGATCAGGCTGAAATGTTGAAAAACTCAATGCACTTAATGCAATAAAGGTTGTGAAGCTTAAAATTTTCAAGAACGAAGGGTAAGGTACCTTGAGGATTTCTGGTATAATTCTATTTGGTCCTCTCGAAGACATATAATCTACAACCAGGGCTTCAGAATCACGTATTTCTTCACTCTTTAATATATTTGCAAGAGGTTCTCTGATAAATAAATATACAGAGTAAGTGTTTCAATACGGAAAGAAGGGAAAAAAAGTTGTTTAGAAAAAAATTAGTACTTTGTGGACTTGACATAGGCATTTACTAATGAAACATCTTGAGCACTCAAAACTGATGTAGGAAGTGGAAGAACAGCAGAATAATTATGTTGTGCATCACTCGGAATTATTGAACCTTGAGCACCTACTCTATAAGCTTCTGCTATAGCCTCAACTTTGCCATTACATACAACAATCTTTCCTTTGACCAATTCTTTGTCTAGGCATCCATCATAGCATTTTCTGAAATTTAGCACGACAATAAGTTATTTAGTTGTCTTCATTTACAAGGATTAAAATTTATTTTGTAGTATAGGACAGGAATTTACGTAGCGTTAATTCCATGGCAGGTCTTTGAACCATCTATTCCAGTTATGAGAGGGAAATACGAGCCTTTAAAATTGAAAGAATTAATTCCATAACCCTGTTCCATGTGGAATTAGACAACAAAAAATGAATGATCCTTAGATTCAGATTAATACCTGTATGTGACTAAGGAAATAGTAGTACTCGAAATCCAAAAGGAGTTGAAAATGAAAAAACGTACAACTAGTGTTTTTCCATTTCCAAGAACAACTTTATCAATGATTTTTCGATCAATGTGGCTTGCTGCAACAACAAGCATCCAAGGTGCAACAGCGGCTACTGTTCCTGATGAATTACCACCATTTCCTGCAGCAGTAACAGTTAGTATGTTCCTTTCCATTGCATGAAAAGCTCCTATCGCAATTGAGTCCTTTTCAAAACGCTCTGGTTTGTCAGGTCCTATTGAAATTGTAATAATATCAACACCATCGGCTATAGCATCATCAAAAGCTGCCAATATAGCGTGATCAGTGCATCCGAAGAATCCGATGCAGACGTTATATGCAGCAATTCTAGCAGAAGGCACGCCACCTCTTGCAGTTCCTTGTGCCAAACCATAAAAGCTAGCACCTTTTACATGGTTCCCAGCTGCAGTTGAGGCCGTATGGGTTCCATGACCTTCAGTGTCTCTTGCAGAGTCATTAATATCATAAAATCGAGCTCCAATCAACTTGCTGTACATAAACACAGGATGTTGTCAGTCAAGTTTCTTATGTACTTCTTATATGTCGATTTTTTTTTTTTGCCAAGTATATGTCAAAAATATTTTCTACATAAGAAAATATATTTGAGACAAAGTAGATAATATAAACTAATTTCTTTACATGTCAAAGATACGGAGTATTATTTATTTTTTCTACACAACAATTAAGAAAATTACTTATTGCAAGTAAAATTTTTGCCTCCATTACAGGCTCCCTTCCATTTGGTGGGAACAGGACCAAAGTTTTTGTCGCCAAAGCTCTCGGATTCAGGCCAAATTCCCGTGTCTATAACACCGATGATAACGTTAGACTCGAGGCTTGAATGTCTGTGCACATTTTCAGGAAACCCCATGAAATCCCAAGATCTTGTTGTTTGAGATTGAAGAATTCTGCTTGGAAAGACTGATACCACTCCTTCATAGCCTGCATCGATCAATTTATATCAAAGTGCTTAGAAAAACACATAAACATGCATATAACAAACGTAGAAACAGATTTTCGCAATGATGGGGTGCAAGCTTATAAATAATAAAAACTGACAACTTACTAAGAATGATAAGCTTAGTTGCAGCCTGCAGCGCCTCAATCCTAGTAAAAATTTATTTTGGTATCTTTTGTGCAAGAGATATAGAGTACTTACTGGCGATCTTTTGACACTCTTGAACTGTAAGATGAGCAGCAAATCCATTAAAACTTCTTTTATAGCTTCTAATCAAGGACGATCGTGCAAGAAAACTACGAAAACAACAGAGAAATTAAGAATATTTGAATTTCAAGTATATGCAACATACATTTATGAGGCTGAACTAAACTCTCTTTTACTCTACATATCAACAACAATTTCATCAGTTTCATCATATAGTCATGTAATTACCCGGCATCAAGGACTTCTTCGAGTATGCTTAAATGGTGTTCTGAAGGTGAATAAGTCCCACTAGGTAGCGATCCCATATACACAATGTAAACCTGCATGCATGCACATTTCACTATAATCTACAACACATGTATTAAAAAAGCAAACAGACAACTCATACTAAGTAATTATTAGACATAATCAAACAATGAGGAAAAAAAGAGACAAATAACAAATATATGTTCTGTAATTTGCCTTTCTCGTTTGGTTATGATCAGCAACACAACTCCTACATAAACTGTAAATACAAAGGAGAAAGAAGACACATCTAAAGTGAGCAGAACCAAAGCTAACCATTGCTGAATCGTGGCAATTAATCTCTGCTGCAGAGTACATTTATACAACATATGTTAATCATTGGTAAAACTCTCTTATTAGTTATTTGTACGTGTACTTAACTTAAATGATGTGCGTATTAACTTTAAATTCATTTTTGGAAGATTTGCATATTTATATATCATACGATTATATGGGTATGAGTGGTAAATGGTTTATCATTTTTTGTTCTAGTTTCAATTCTCGCTCACCCGAAAATTATTAAAATGTACTACAATATAAATATACAAATATGTAACTGATGAGCAAAGATTTTTTCTTATCGAACTATATATTTTGAATCTATTTTTGGAAGATTTCTACAATTTCTTCATTATAATATGTCTATATAAACTGATACAACTGTAATTTTCCTTTTAATGCAAAGATTAGAACGGTGAGCGATCATTGCTTTCTTTTTATGAGACTTGACACTATAATTAAATATGTTTCTCTAAAAGTGCTTTTCTATTTTTTTTGGCAAGATTAATAGAGCACTTGAATGATTATTTTTAACACTCCCATGGCACAATTAAAACAGAGTTGCATTACAAATTGCCTGACACATAAGATAAAAACACAAGTATATTATTGTCTAATACATCAATAATTCCAGATAGGAACTCAGTTTAAAACGTTCTCTGATTATGATGCGTGTAAAATTGATGTTTAGTACTCCCTCAATTTCAAAATAATTGTTCAGTTTTGATTTTTTAGATAAATTGATCAATTTTTGACCATATATTACACATAATATATAATTAAGAAAAAATTAAAAATTAAATCTGTAGAAAATATATCTAATAAATTTAAGGGTAACACTGCGCTGCAAACATTTTAGCGTGAGAACCATGAAAACGTTTACTAAATTCTGCAGAACCATAATAAAAATGAAAAAAATAGCGCAAAACTATAATTTTATTTGCAAAATTATAATAAAAAATTTGTTTAAACATTTGTTTTGCATTTTTTATCATGGTTCTGCAAAATTTAATGAAAGTTTTCACGGTTCTCATTCTAAAAAGTTTTCACCTAATTGTTACCCATAAATTTAAAATATATTTTTCAGTTTTGGAAAAATGTAAAAAAATAATTTTTAATTTACGGTCAAAGTTGAGTAAATTTAAACACACAAAAATCAAGTAACACAATTATTGTAAGGTGGAGGTAGCAGTGCGCTGAAACTCCGGTCCGAAAAGTTCTTGAATTTAGTTTTTTGCCACCCAATATTCTCATAACATATCATGTGTTTGAGTTTCCATGCACAATAGGAGGTCCAAGTTATATTATACCGAGAATAACACGCATGTTACTGTCGTGATATGTGTGATATTGGCACAACCTATAATTTTAGATTAAATTGTGTGAAACGAAAAAGAAAAAAAACCAGAGAGAGTGAATAAGAGGTTCTATTAGCATGAATGAGTGGTCTAGCAATCTTCTCGCATGATCCTGTGGCTTGACCTTTTACTGTGACATTTCTAATATTGCAATCTTGGTATATATATCTCTTCTGTATCCAAACTTTTCCTAACCCTCCATTATATCCGACTCTGTCTTTGTTATATTAACAACTTTGAAATTCCTTTATCTTGAATGTAGTACCAGCAAATAACAAGTGAATCACGGCGATTCGCTTCAACTATGAATAGAATTTGTCCAGTTAATAAAAATAAGTGTAGCTAGCTAGTCCCAAAAGAACAACAACAAAAGATCATAATCAAGAACAATGAAAATTCTTAAAGATAAAAAAATGACATTTTTTGTTTTTTTCTTTTCTTTTGCTCTTATCGTCCCGTTTATGCATGCTGGTATTGGAGAACTCGATGACTTTCTGGCAGATCGTGCCAAAAAAGCTCACCAAGCTGCGAAAAAGTCATATGCTCCTCATCCTGAGGAAATCACTGATAACATGAATAAGCAAGTTGGCGAGTGAGTACTTAAATTATCATAATTAGTGTAATGAAATTTGTTAATTATCATAACTAGAATATGTTTCATTTAGACGTTTCTCAATGTATGTTTGTGAATGTTCGTGTTCGTATTTGCGTAGATTGTTAACACACAATAAGACAAGGAGGGTATTAGGAGAATCACAATATTGTGGAGCAACAAATCCAATTGACAGATGCTGGAGGTGTCGAGCTGATTGGATGGAGAACAGAAAGCTACTGGCAGATTGTGTTAGAGGGTTTGGACGCCACACAGTTGGTGGAAAAGACGGAGAATTCTACGTGGTAACTGATGAATCCGATAATGATGTTGAGAATCCAGCACCAGGAACGCTTCGACATGCAGTGATTCAAGAAGTACCGTTGTGGATCATATTTTCAAAATCAATGGTTATAAAGTTGCAACAAGAGCTTATAATAACGAGTAACAAGACAATCGATGGTAGAGGAGCAAACGTACATATTGCTTATGGAGCTGGACTTACACTACAGTTTGTTCAAAATGTGATTATACATGGGATTAGGATTCATCACATAATAGTTACCCCAGGAGGAATTGTTAGAGATTCTGTTTTACACTGTGGACTCAGAACAATTAGTGATGGTGATGGAATCAACATTTATGGTTCAAGTAACCTTTGGATTGACCATGTTTCATTCGGAAAATGTTCTGATGGCCAAATCGATGCCATTATGGGTTCAACAGCCATTACAATCTCAAATTGCAAGTTCAACAATCATGATCATGTATGTACCATGCATAAATTCAACATCCTTCTCGATTATTATAGTTAGTATATAACATAATTTCTATCCCCAAGACAGTTGCCTAGTGGATATCTTTCTCCTTATCTTTCTCCTCTTGGAAACAAGAGATTGAGGATTTGGCTTGTGGTGCATGTCTGTATCAGGGATCTGCTGGTTGCCTTGTATGCACATTTCTCGAATTAATTTATCTGAGTTGTTTAAGTTTTTTTTTTGCAGGTTATGTTGTTAGGTGCAAGTGATTCATTTCAGGGGGATAGATTAATGCAAGTGAGTATTGCATTTAACAGATTTGGGAAGGGATTGGTGCAGAGAATGCCCAGGGTTCGATATGGATTTGTTCACGTAGTAAACAATGATTACAATCGGTGGGAAATGTATGCCATTGGTGGCAGCTCTGGTCCGACTATCATAAGCCAGGGTAACCGATTTAAGGGCTCTGACAATGGCAATGCAAAGGAGGTACTTGCTAAAAACTTATTACTGTACCTTAATTATTTAATAATGTGAAGTTTGAGATTTTTTATTTGTATTGGCAAAGGTGACAAAGAGGGACTATGCGTCGGAAGAGGAATGGAAGCATTGGCAGTGGAGATCTGAAGGCGATAAATTCACAAACGGAGCATATTTCGTTGAGTCCGGGCCACCGTTTTTCAGGGAGTCCAGCGATGTTAAGAAGGGTATTATTAAAGCAAAACCTGGTAGTTTTGCAGGAAGGCTCACAAGATATGCAGGTGCTCTAAAATGCAAACCAGGCGTAGCTTGTTAGTAGACGCCTGCATGCATGATCAAGCAAACCTTCAAGTTGTAATTTGTAAACTAACAAACTCCTTTTTATTTCTTTTTCTCAAGTTGGTACTATCTTTGATGTATATATTCACATTTTGCTTTACGGTTTGGACTTTGAAGTGTGAGCCGTGTGGCAGTGAAGTTAGTTATGGGCCGTGTGGCAGTGAAGTTAGTTATGTATTTATTTATTGAGTTCGATACATACAATAGACTCTCTCATCATTTTAATTGATTATGGCTCATCCTATAATTTTTTAGAACACATACTCACTTCATAAGATTATAAGTCTAATTATTATTAAAAAAAAAATTACTGCCCAGTAATTGACATACTATACCTACATAAATAATGTTGCAAAACAGGTACAAAACAGGTCTAAAATACTAAAGGAGATAATTATATATAAAAAAAATGGAAAAAAAAATTAGTAACTACATTATGTTGGAAATCACAATTCGCAAAATAACAATTATATTCACGTATATATGATCGCAATTTCAAGAATAATGACAATCTAAAATTAGCTTGTTTGAAGCAGTCAAATACTCCTCGTTAACTCCTCAAGAAATCATGTTGTAGACTTCTGGATTGATCATTTCTGAGACTTCTCAATCAATTTTCTTTGATACTTCTCTGTTAGGGATTGTGGGGATATTTAAGTAATCAATTATGTATCTTAGCTTAATCATAAATTTAAGCTAAGTAAGAAATACCGTCATATGTATATTGACAGTATGTCTTATGTAGTTGGTCACTTAAACAGTAAGTTTTTCAAGATAAATAGGTGACATCAAGTTTTGATGGATAATGCCATGAATAAAAGAATAAAAAGATTCATGAGGTAGAAGTCCACAAAGTGTTCATGTACAGCATGTTTCTATTTCTGACAGTAACATCAAGACAATTGCTCAAGCCTATGACAACTTATTTAAGTGACAATTCGAAGGAGCAACCGAAAACAATTATTCTCTCGACAGTAAACTCAGCGGTAATATGAAGATTGATGATAGTGAGTTTTAAAATACAGTATAGTCTTAAAATACAGTATGTATGGATAATTCATCAAAGTTGACAACATAGTCTGCGGAGTCATAGATACTCACACCAAGTGAAGCTAAAGCTTGACAATATACTTTTAGTTAAACTGACAAGTCTGTTCCTAGTAGCAGGATAGATGGTGAAAACACAATGAATGATTTTACATCTCTATCTATTCTGTCAAGTCTACTACTGCAACTTGGGAGAAAATAATCAAAAAGACAAAATGTGTTTAAGGAGTCAAAGATCTCTACAAATCTCAGAAGCACTTTATCTATAAAATGAATGAAGCCAAAGTTGAACAGAAAAGTTATATTTCTATTTTGAGCTTTATCCTAGAACAAGGGAAAAGTGTATCTGTAAGTGTGACGAGTTTTGTAATATAAATACTCTCATCTCACAAACACTTTTCTCCATGGAGCTAAGAAATACATTGTCTATTTTCTCTCATGATTTGTAACAATAGCAAATCTAATTGTTATTGCAACTTAGAAACTGGAAGTAATTTCCAGTTGAGTTGTAACAACAAAATTAATATAACTACTAATTTTGATTTAAACACTCTGTCTCTTTATACACTTTAGTTGTTTTCTTCTTTCATTCTCTAACTTAAACTGTGAATTGTTGTTAGTAAGAGTAAAGAACAATAATAGAATCATAACACAAAAAGTTAGAGAGTTGTCTTCAACCCCCCCTTCTGCAACACTCATTCTACTTAACATTCTCGATCAGCCTTAAGTTGGGACTTCTCGATTAGATTACTTCTACTAATCTCTCGATCAGACTCATATATTTGACTTCTCGATCACTTCATATATGTTTTGTTATTCACACTGCTTAGACTTCAAGACCAGTTCAATAACTGACTTCTCGATTGAGATTTTGCTTTAGAAGAATTTCTAACTTGAAAAACTTCTTTTGATGAGGCCTTATTCATTCTGATGCATGACCCATCTCACTTGAATCTTCTATCAGAGCATTATTGTTGTTGTAACGACTGTGCTATTTTAAATATTATAATAATATAAAATATATGATTTTATGATCCAATGTGTATTGTGTGTTATGTGGTCCTATTATATGTCCATTTGACTGCCAGTTTGACCAAGATATGTTAATGTGAATTATTAAAGTGTTTTATGGTTTTTAAATATCATTTTAGTATACTGTTTGATTTTTATAAAATATTTGGTGTATCCAAATATTATGAAATTTTATATGTAGCTTCCTTGTAATATTAGAGACTTTCTAAAAAAAGTGATTCATTTATTTAGATCACCATACTTTCTAAATAATTTTCTGAGTCTTATTTTATTCTAAAAACATGTGTATTATAAATTCCATAATACATTATTGGGACATCCAAAAATCATGAAATCTTTTCCAAAATGTTTCATAAATATTCAGAGACTTTTTAAAAATAAAATTTTATTTTATTCGAGCTCCAAAGTAATTTTAAAGATTTTCCTACTCTTCTTTCTATTTAAAGTTATTTATCTTAAATAATTTTTATTTAATTATCTATGTATAAGAAAAATATTTTAAAAATACGGGTGAGCTTCTAAATTCAAGATCTTTATTTTAAAAATATACAAATTATTTTTTTGTACCCCATTTTCAATAAAAGTCTAAATATCAATTGTTTTAATTTAGAAACTAGTAATTGTAAAATGACAAAACTGCCCCTTGCTCTATATGACCACTATCTTTTCTTTGTTCTGCAATTCATCTCCCAGGTCATTCTCTCCTTCCTTCTTGCAATTTCTTCATTCCTCTTCAAAATCATAGCAATAATTCTGCTAGTTCTTCAATTCAATGCTAGTAATCTAGTCGATTGTTACTTGTAGTCTCGTTTTAAACTTGCATGTATGTATATGTTCGTGGGTGTGTGTATATCGGTTATTTGAGTTGCATGCAATGAGCTTCGATGCTTGATTTCAATCTATGGTGAACTGGGTTAGTTTTGTATGGTGAAAGGGGGCAGTTCCGGTGTGGAAGGACCACCATTGGCCTCCACCGGAGTTCTCACCAAAGGCGATGATCTCCGAGGAGCCTACGGTGTGAGTTTGCTTGTAATCTTGACGCAGAGATGATGATCTTGTCAATTACCTTCTGTTCTTGTTAACAAGAGGAATTGCATGTTGGCTATGGTCCCATTTTGCATATGTCCGAATTAGTTGTATCAAATTGTTTGGGTTCTAGTCTATGTTCGGCTTATTCGAGTCATGTAGACTTTATAACTATGATATGATGATTTGGTAGCTTGATTGTAGTCATTAGATGCTTCAAATTTGATGATAACTGCAAGTACTTAGTTGTTGATAATTAAAGGTAGATTGATTTTTAAGAATTAGAAATAGATTTTAGGCAAAGAAACTGCCATGTTCTGTTCTATTAATTAGGGACTGATTGTGCCCTGCTCTAGGCAGTGACTAGATGTAGAACATGTTGCTTATTATTTCAAGTTTAATTGGGCACTAATTTTATGTTATTTGGACAAGCGAGTAAAAAGTTATGGTCATTTTAGTAAACACCGCGCAACGCTGAAAATTGCTGTTACGGTTTCTGATTTCAAATAATTCGTTTTTAGTCTTTTCTAAATTATTTACAACTGAAACTTTTATATGATTTTAGTTGGTATTCAAGTATGCACCAGCCAAATTTGGTGTCAAAATAATTATTTTTCAATTTATGAAAAATGTTTTACCATAGCTTGCGCAATGAGGTTTTCAGTTACTCACTTATTTTAAAAGATTGATTTCTTTATATGGGTAACCATGAATCATATAAAGTTTTGATACTAGCACTAGTATGTTAAATTGGTTCATTTACCATGTTTTTAGTTTAATATTTGATTAGATTCAGTAATGGTTGGTCGAAGAATTTTAATACTATGATTCGAATTACATGTTTAAGTGTATATTCGACTATAAAGGTACGAATTGATATAATTGCTAATATCTGAATATGAGAAGGGAATTGAGTTTTATAATTTATGTGGATATTGCTTTGTAGGGTATGGATTTGGTATTATATAGGACTGATTATATATAATTGTCATTAGTGGTTGGTTGTGTCGGTTGAATTCCGACGAGTAGCTCTATTTAAAGGAGAGATGCTGCCGAAATTTTTCTAAAAATGAACGATCTTTTAAAACATTATTGGCACATCGTTCCTGTATAGGCAAGGCTATCAGTTGAGAATAGTGATACATAATTAAGATTTTATGCTATGTGTTATATGCCTGTCATGTATGCCTGCTCAGTGATATGTGTTTGCTAGTATACATGATAAGGGTTAAAGTGTTATTGATATATCGAAAGGGGTGGATTAGATTAGACGTTATAGAGAACGTCGAGTATTTATGAGATACTGAAATAGTACTATATATGTGTAGATTCGAAAGAAGTAGAAGTGAGAGATAAAGGGAAAGCGAAGGTCGAAAGTCAGTGAAGTGTTAGTAGGATCCACCTGTTCAACAGCCGAAGCAACTTTGAGGCAAGTAACTCTTGCCTGTATTCTTTTTTTTAAAAAATATGAACTATTTTACACTTTTACAACTGCTTTACACCCTATAACTATTTCATTATCTACAACATGTTTTATTCTAAATGTTAAACTTAAACTGCAATCCCATATAAACCTTGAATGTACCTTATACTTTTCAATCCCTGAACTGCTGAAACCTTGTTGACTATCACCTTATGAACTTGTTTCAAAATTCTTAAGTTGTTAACCCTGAACTGTTAACCTTAACAATGATTAGTACCCCATTGCTACTTCCTAATTACTGTTTTAAATCCAATACTTTTAACTTACTTTAGATCCTCTTGCTATCCCTTATAATTGTTTTAAAACTTGTGCCTATGACATGATTCTGAGTCTTTACTTAAATCCTTCTCACTTTACTGCAAAAGAGACTTGAATATAAACTTGTCTTCGAATAAAATTTACCTATGTATCTTGACTTTTAAAATATGGATTTAAATATGAAATCTGATTTTCAAGAAATCTTTTTCATCAAATGATTTGGTAACTTTTAAAAGAAAGGTTTTGATATTAAAGGAATTCCGATCAAAATGGTTTCTGCGGATTCCTATAAATTGGAGGCGTAAGAGGCCGAGTGACGCCGGTCCCGCATTTTTTTAGCGTAAGAGGCTAGGGCGGTCCTAGCCCAGCATCTTTAATGGCCAATGTCAATAAGTGCTAATTATGAGTACTCCTTAAAGGTCAAGAGGGACTTCGGTTCGTTATGGGGACTTTACGAGGCTAATCACCCGTATTGTCTGGGCGTTGTGAGAAAACTCCAATCAAAATGATTTTTGATTTTATGAAAATGATGTCCTAATGAGAGGATAGTTCTACGAAAAGGGTTTCAATACTGATGTTCTAATAAGAGAATAATTTTTATTGAAATGATTAGTAAAGAAATGCTTTTATGATGTCATGTTTATTCAACTTTGAACTGTCAAGTTTACCATGATTTTGACTCTGTCTTACTTATGTGCAATACTTCCTGTTATCCATCTAAAAACCACATGTTTACCTTCAAAGCTTGAACTGATTTACTTTAAAGATTTCTTTAAACCCTATCACACCACACCGTTAGATACCTTACCATTAATTAATTCTTTTTAGGTTATTATCAGTTTTACCCTAACTTTACAACCATAAGTTTTATGCTAAACCTTGAACTAAACTCTTTTCTTACCTGTGCCTTTACCAATGAATAGTATTGAAGAAAGTTTTATGCATAAAGAATTCCCAGATTATTAATGAATTCTAGATTGATGTCTTAAGGACAATAAGATCCAGTTGTGGTTTTGAGAAATGATTTCCAAATTACTTATTCTGCTATAGAACTGTTCATAACCTTATGCATGGTTACTTGCTGAGTCTTTGTAGCTCATTCTTTTATTTTCTAATCTCTACAGCTTTTGAGAAGCATGGTACGATTTAAACAAACTGCGAGGAAGAACACCTCTTATATTAATTATGCTAGGCTGGCTAAAGTAGAACAGGTAGGATCACAGATGAGTTAGAAGGAAAAGACTTTGTTATAAGTCTTATAATGTATAGATGTTGATAGACTTTTGTGAGTTGATTCAGAGTTGTAATGATATTTATTTTGGTAATGTAAACTTAATGAATTTAGAGTTGTGTTTGTTTCATACCATTACTTGTTAAAGGTCTAGGGTAGTAGTCGGGGTCATGTGTGTATATATATATATATATATATATATATATATATATATATATATATATATATATATATATATATATATATATGCTTTGTTTATATTTATATAGGACGCATGCATATAGAGTGTTAGTGACTCTCCGATCTAGACCCCGGGTCGGGAGGGCGCCACAGGTTGGTATCAGAGCTACAGGTTTTGGTCACTGAAATAAACCAGGATTAGGTTAACTGAGTAGATCACTTAATAAAAGATGTGAGATTAATAGTAAGATATGAATAGGTAACGAAGTATGGTGTAGACGTTAGAATTTTAGACTTAAGATAACCTTTATCTCATTTGTACCCTATATATATTATGATATCATTGCAGGCTCGTGACATTATTGCACTACCTCCACCACCTCCTTCCGATACTTCTTCGGAGTCTTTGGATTCTCAGGATCTCGTTGACTATACTAGTTCGGAGAGTGAGGCTAGCGAGACCCTTGTACCTCCTATTCCGACCGATCCACCGGTAGAAAGTGCACATGTTCCTCATAGGACCACTAGGCCAGTCATCACTCGAGGTGATTTGCGAGTTCCGGATTATCCTGTTGAGTGGTGGGAGGAGAGGATCCGAGCTGTTGAGGAGGAGGGGCGTAGACAGATATCAGCGAGGGCCTTTACGGATGATGTAGTGGAGGAGGCGAGGCAGCTGACCCGACTACTTTGTAGATTGGTGACGGGGCTTAGGGCTGCACTAGACCGAGATCACAGACATGATTAGATGTTAGTGTTTGTGAGTGTGTTTAGATGGGACATCTGTTAGAGATCATCCAGCCTGCCCTATTAGGCTTTATTTTTGCTTTCCATCTCGTACTTTTATTAGCATGTTGTTGTACCTTATGCAGACTATTGTTGTATTTTTATTCAGACTTATCCTGCACCTTGACTTTGGTGTTATTTCACATCTATTATCGTTGTTATTCCGTTCTAGTATTTCCCTTATACCTGTTGTTTACCTTTATGCTTATCCATTTATATCTGTTGTACTAACCTGTTTTTGATAAAACCTTTATACCCTTTGTCTTTCCTATAGTAAGATGCCGCCAAAGAAAAAGACCACCCCAAATACTTCTCAAAATCGTACCACTCAAGATCCATCCCAGATGGATCACACCGTGGCTCAACTTATTCCAATACTCCAACAACAAACCGCTGTTTTGACTCAACAACAACCACCAGTTCAACCCGTGACAACTTTCAAATCCTTCCAAACGGTTAAACACCCAGAATTCAAAGGTACTGTAAACCCCAAAGAGGCCAAAAATTGGTTGAAAGAGATAGAAAAAGCGTTTGCCTTAGTTAAAGTTGGAGAAGATCAGAAAATCGAATATGCAAGTTACTTTCTGAAGGCATAAGAAAATTATTGGTGGGAATCTGCAAGATTGATGGAAGGTGATGGAGTAATATCATGGCAAAGATTCACTGAACTATTTTTAGAAAAATATCTCCCAAGATATATGCAAGATCAACTGGAGATCAAATTTTTAGAGTTAAAACAAGAAAATATGAGTGTGGCAGAATATGAGGCTAAGTTTACCGAATTGGCAAGGTTAGTTCCTGAAAAATGTGAACACGAAAGTGAAGAAAGCTAAAAGATTTCAACAAGGTTTGAAATCTTGGATTCGAAGCAAGGTGGCAGTATTTGAGCTTTAAAACTATGCGACAATGGTCCAGAAAGCGATGATTATTGAGGGAGAAAGTGAACTATCCCAGAAAGAGAAGGCTGGAAAGAAAATGAAGTTTGAAATATCAGAAGGAAATCAGGATGCTGGAAACATTCATAACAAATTCAAGAAAAGATTTGACAATTAGTCCAACAGAAACCAAGGATTTCGAAAACCGAAGAATGGAACTGGAAATCAAGATAAACGTCTCCAGAATGTTAACCAACAGAATACACCTAAACCACCTCTACCAGATTGTAAGATCTATGGCAAGAAACACACTGGGATTTGTAACAGGCTGAGCATTACTTGTTTCAAGTGTAGCAAAAAGGGACATTATGCTAGTGATTGCCCCAATGTCAAACCAGGAGTGAAGTGTTATAAGTGTTGAAAGATCGACCATATTTCAAGGTAATGCAAGGAATCACCTCAGACAGTTAATATTTTAAGAATAGCAGGACCTACATCTCAGACAACGACAACTCCACAAACTCGAGCCAGAACTTTCAACATGACCATGAAAGATGTTATTCAAAACATCGATGTGGTTGCAGGTACGCTCCCTGTAAATTCAGTAGAAGCTAAAGTTTTAATTGATTCTGGAGCTACCAAGTCTTTTGTTTCTAAAAATTTTGTTGATAAGTTGAATTGTGAGATTCATCCTTTAGAGTCAACTTTGATTATAGAAGTAGCTGATCAAAATAGAGTTCCTGTGAGTCAAATATGTCCTCATTGTGAGATTAAGATAAGTGGCCAGCTTTTCCTTGTCAATCTGATACCCTTTGAGCTAGGAGAATTTGATGTAATCTTAGGAATGGATTGGTTGGCTGATTATGACGCTCAGATTGAATGTAAAATGAAGAAGGTAAGATTGAGAACTAGGGATAGTAAAGAAGTTGTATTCCGAGAACAGAAGCAAGTTAAGAAGTTTTTGAATATTATGCAAATTAAAAGGTTACTTCGTCAAGGCTGTGAGGCCTATTTAGTGCATGTAAAAGATGTAGAGAAGCAGACACCAATAATGGAGGAGATTCCAGTGGTTAATGAATTTTCTGATGTTTTTCCTGATGAGCTGCCCGAATTGCCACCAGATCGAGAAATTGAATTTAGCATTGATTTGGCACTAGGAACTGAACCGATTTCTAAAGTACCATATAGAATGGCACCAATGGAGATGAAAGAATTGGTAACTCAATTACAAGAATTGTTGGAAAAGGGGATCATAAGGCCTAGTGTATCTCCATGGGGAGCGCCAGTTTTATTTGTGAGAAAGAAAGATGGAAGCATGAGATTGTGTATTGACTACCGCGAACTCAACAAGCTGACAATCAAGAATAAGTATCCATTGCCAAGGATAGATGATTTGTTTGACCAACTTAAAGGAGCATCTTGGTTCTCGAAGATTGACTTACGGTCTGGATATCACCAATTGAAGATCAAGCCTGAAGATATTCCGAAAACAGCATTTCACACAAGGTATGGCCATTATGAGTTTTTAGTTATGCCATTTGGGATAACCAATGCCCCGGCCGCTTTTATGGATCTTATGAATAGAGTTGTCAAGAAATACTTAGATAAATTCGTGATTGTGTTTATCGATGATATATTAATATACTCCAAGACGGAAGAAGAACATGTAGAACACCTGAGAATTGTATTGGAAATCTTGCGAAAATAAAAGTTGTATGCTAAGTTCTCGAAATGTGAGTTTTGGTTGAAAGAAGTACAATTTCTTGGCCATTTCGTCAGTAGTGAAGGAATTCGAGTTGATCCAGTACAGATAGAAGCTGTGGTAAACTGGGATAGACCAAAGACACCTACTGAGGTAAGAAGTTTTTTCGAATTAGCTGGTTATTATCGAAGGTTTGTTCAGGATTTCTCTAAAATAGCCACTCCATTGACTAAGGTTACTAGAAAGAATGAAAAGTTTGTTTGGAATGACAAATGTGAAGAAAGTTTTCAGAAATTGAAGAAAAGGTTAGTATCTGCACCAGTGTTAGTTTTACCAGATGATCAAGGGAATTTTGTAATCTACAGTGATGCGTCGCACAAAGGCTTAAGATGTGTTTTGATGCAACATAGGAAGGTAATTGCTTACGCTTCCAGACAA
The DNA here is from genome assembly GCA_028671895.1 of Oenanthe sinensis. Taxonomy (NCBI): domain Eukaryota; kingdom Viridiplantae; phylum Streptophyta; class Magnoliopsida; order Apiales; family Apiaceae; genus Oenanthe; species Oenanthe sinensis. The sequence goes on along the minus strand of CM053809.1, from coordinate 3,224,672 downwards.
TTAAAGATTCATGAACAGAAGTATCCAACACATGATTTAGAGTTGGCAGCTATTATTTTTACTTTGAAGATTTGGAGACATTATTTGTATGGTGAAAAATGTAAGATTTACACGGATCACAAGAGTTTGAAATATATTTTTACTCAGAAAGAGCTTAATATGAGACAAAGAAGATGGTTGGAATTACTTAAAGATTATGATTGCACTATCAACTATCATCCAGGCAAGGTGAATGTCGTAGCGGATCCTCTAAGCAGAAAGGAGAGATTAAAAATGCTAGTTTCATTTGAGGAATTGATCAAGGAGTTTGAGAAATTGGAAATAGAAATATATGATTCTGAATCAGTGGGAGAAATGGTGTATACAATGACGTTCTAGCCTGAATTGTTAGAAAAGATCAAGCGATGTCAATAATAGATGATAAGTCAAGACAAAGCTAACTTGACTGAAGAAGAGTTAAGAAACCAGAGGGACGATAAAGGAATTTTTAGGTATTCCTCATGAATTTGGATTCCTAATGTCCAGGAGCTCAAGAATGAAATTTTGTATGATGCGCATAACTCAAGATACTCTATTCATCCGGGAGGCACCAAGATATATAAGGACTTGAAAGGAAATTTTTGATGGCCAAATATGAGGAAAGATATAACAGAGTGGGTAAGCAAGTGTTACACGTGTCAAAGAGTCAAAGCTGAACATCAACGACCAAGTGGATTGTTGCAACCACTAGAGATTCTAAAATGGAAGTGAGAACATCTTGCTGTGGACTTTGTAGTGGGATTACCAAGGACAAGGGCGAATCATGATGCCATTTGGGTGATAATAGATAGATTAACCAAGTCAACACATTTTCTACCGATTAACGAGAGATTTTCACTGGTCAAGTTGGTTCATTTGTACTTGAAGGAAATAGTTATGCGACATGGAGTCCCTGTATCGATCGTATCCGACAGAGACCCCAGATTTAATTCTAGATTATGGAGAATGTTTTAAGAGTGTTTGGGAATGAAGTTAAATATGAGTACTGCATATCATCCTCAGATAGATGGTCAAAGTGAAAGAACAATTCAGACAATTGAAGACATGTTAAGAGTGTGTGCTTTGGATTTTGAAGGAAGTTGGGACGAGCATCTACCGTTAGTAGAATTTTCATATAATAACAGCTATCATGCCAGTATTGGAATGCCTCCGTATGAAGCATTATACGGAAGGAAGTGTAGATCTCCTGTGTGTTGGGATGAAGTTGGTGAGCGTAAAATTTTGGGTCCCGAGCTTGTACAACAGACCAAGGAAAAGATTGAACTGATTAAGAAAAGGTTGTTAGCTGCCCAAGATAGACAAAAAAAGTATGCGGATCAATCAAGGAAGGATATGAGTTTTGAAGTAGGTGATCAAGTGTTGCTAAAGATTTTTCCGTGGAAAGGTGTTAGCAGATTTGGCAAGAAAGGAAAATTGAGTCCAAGATATATAGGACCTTTTGAAGTTTTGAAGAAAATTGGGAAAGTTGCGTATGAGTTGGCTCTACCACCACATATGCAACACATTCACAATGTTTTCCATGTGTCGATGCTTAGAATATATAATCCGGATGCGAGTCATGTAATAGAAGGGCCCTAGAGATTCAACCCGATTTGTCCTATGTAGAACAGTCTGTAACGATTCAAGATCGTAAGGATAAGGTTCTAAGAAATAAGTCGGTTAGGCTTGTAAAGGTCTTGTGGAGAAATCCTCATGTTAAGGAATCCACCTGGGAAATTGAGAGTGAAATGCTCGAAAGGTATCCCTATTTATTTACTAAGGCTGATTCTGGGGACAAAATCTTTTTAAGGGGAGGATGTACCGACTCTGCTATTTTAAATATTATAATAATATGAAATATATGATTTTATGATCCAATGTGTATTGTGTGTTATGTGGTCCTATTATATGTCCATTTGACTGCCAGTTTGACCAAGATATGTTAATGTGAATTATTAAAGTGTTTTATGGTTTTTAAATACCATTTTAGTGTACTAATTGATTTTTATAAAATATTTGGTAAATCCAAATATTATGAAATTTCATATGTAGCTTCCTTGTAATATTAGAGACGTTCTAAAAATAGTGATACATTTATTTCGATCCCCATGCTTTCTAAATAATTTTATGAGTCTTATTTTATTTTAAAAACATTTGTATTATAAATTCCATAATACATTATTGGGATATCCAAAAATCATGAAATCTTTTCCAAATGTTTCCTAAATATTCAGAGACTTTGTAAAAATAAAAGTTTATTTTATTCGAGCTCCAAAGTATTTTTAAAGATTTTCCTACTCTTATTTCTATTTAAAGTGATTTATCTTCAATTATTTTTATTTAATTATCTGTGTATAATAAAACTATTTTAAAAATATGGGTGAGCTTCTAAATTCAATATCTTTATTTTAAAAATATACAACTTATTTTTTTGTACCCCATTTTCATTAAAAGTCAAATTATCAATTGTTTTAATTTAGAAACTAGTAATTGTAAAATGACAAAATTGCCCCTTGCTCTATATGACCAAACCCACCACCCAATATCTTTTCTTTGTCCTGCAATTCATCTCCCAGGTCATAATCTCCTTCCTTCTTGCGATTTCTTCATTCCATTTCAAAATCATAGCAATAATTCTGCTAGTTCTTCAATTCAATGCTAGTAATCTAGTCGATTGTTACTTGTAGTCTGGTTTTAAACTTGCATGTATGTATATGTTCGTGGGTGTGTTTATATCAGTTATTTGAGTTGCATGCAATGAGCTTGGATGCTTGATTTCAATCTATGGTGAGCTGGGTTAATTTTTTATGGTGAAATGGGGCAGTTCCGGTGTGGAAGGACCACCATTGGCCTCCATCGGAGTTGTCACCATAGGCGATGATCTCCGAGGAGCCTACAGTGTGAGTTTGCTTGTAATCTTGATGTAGAGATGATGATCTTGTCAATTACGTTCTGTTCTTGTTAACAAGAGGAATTGCATGTTGGCTATGGTACCATTTTGCATATGTCCGAATTAGTTGTATCAAATTGTTTGGGTTCTAGTCTATGTTCGGCTTATTCGAGTCATGTAGACTTTGTAACTATGATATGATGATTTGGTAGCTTGATTTTAGTCACTAGATGCTTCGAATTTGATGATAACTGCAAGTACTTAGTTGTTGATAATTAAAGGTAGATTGATTTTTAATAATTAGAAATAGATTTTGGGCAAAGAAACTGCCATGTTCTGTTCTGGTAATTAGGGACTGATTGTGCCCTTCTCTAGGCAGTGAATGTAGAACATGTTTCTTATTATTTCAAGTTTAATTAGGCACTAATTTTATGTTATTTGGACAAGCGAGTAAAAAGTTATGGTCATTTTAGTAAACACCGCGCAGCGCTGAAAATTGTTGTTACGGTTTCTGATTTCAAATAATTCGTTTTTAGTCTTTTCTAAATTATTTACAACTGAAACTTTTATATGATTTTGTTTTAGTATTCAAGTATGCACCAGCCAAATTTGGTGTCAAAATGATTATTTTTCAATTTATGAAAAATGTTTTACCATAGCTTGCGCAATGAGGTTTTCAGTTACTCACTTATTTTAAAAGATTGATTTCTTTATATGGGTAACCATGAATCATATAAAGTTATGATACTAGAACTAGTATGTTAAATTGGTTCGTTTACCATGTTTTTAGTTTAATATTTGATTAGATTCAGTAATGGTTGGTCGAAGAATTTTAATACTATGATTCGAATTACATGTTCAAGTGTATATTCGACTATAAATGTATGAATTGATATAATTGCTAATATCTGAATATGAGAAGTGAATTGAGTTTTATGATTTATGTGGATATTGCTTTGTAGGGTATGGATTTGGTATTATATAGGGCTGATTATATATAATTGTCATTAGTGGTTGGTTGTCTCGGTTGAATTCCGACGGATAGCTCTATTTAAAGGAGAGATGTTGCCGAAATTTTTCTAAAAATGAACGATCCTTTAAAATGTTATTGGCACGTCGTTCCTGTATAGGCAAGGCTATCAATTGAGAATAGTGATACATAATTAAGATTTTATGCTATGTGTTATATGCCTGTCAGTGTATGCCTGCTCAGTGATATGTGTTTGCTAGTATACATGATAAGGGTTAAAGTGTTATTGATATATCGAAAGGGGTGGATTATATTAGACGTTATAGAGAACATCGAGTATTTATGAGATACTGAAATAGTACAATATATGTGTAGATTCGAAAGAAGTAGAAGTGAGAGATAAAGGGAAAGCGAAGGTCGAAAGTCAGTGAAGTGTTAGTAGGATCCACCTGTTCAGCAGCCGAAACAACTTTGAGGCAAGTAACTCTTGCCTGTATTCTTTTTTTAAAGATATGAACTGTTTTACACTTTTACAACTTTTTTACACCCTATAACTGTTTTATTATCTACAATATGTTTTATTCTAAATCTTAAACTTAAACTGCAATCCCATATAAACCTTGAATGTACCTTATACTTTTCAATCCCTGAACTGCTGAAACCTTATTGACTATCACCTTATGAATATGTTTCAAAATTCTTAAGTTGTTAACCCTGAACTATTAACCATAACAATGATTAGTACCCCATTGCTACTTCCTAATTACTGTTTTAAATCCAATGTTTTTAACTTACTTTAGATCCTCTTGCTATCCCTTATAATTGTTTTAAAACTTGTGCCTATGACATGATTCTGAGTCTTTATTTAAATCCTGCTCACTTTACTGCAAAAGAGACTTGAATATAAACTTGTCTTCGAATAAAATTTACCTTTGTCTCTTGACTTTTAAAAAATGGATTTAAATATGAAATCCGACATTCAAGAAGTATTTTTCATCAAATGATTTGGTAACTTTTAAAAGAAAGGTTTTGATATTATAGGAATTCCGATCAAAATGGTTTCTGCGGATTCCTATAAATTGGAGGCGTAAGAGGCCGAGTGACGCCGGTCTAACATTTTTTTAGCATAAGAGGCTAGGGCGGTCCTAGTCCAACATGTTTAATGACCAATGTCATAAGTGCTAATTATGAGTATTCCTTAAAGGTCCAGAGGGACTTCGGTCCGTTATGGGGACTTTACGTGGCTGATCACCCGTATTGTCCGGGCATTGTGAGAAAACTCCAATCAAAATGATTTTTAATTTTATGAAAATGATGTCCTAATGAAAAGATAGATTTACAAAAAGGGTTTCGATACTGATGTTCTAATAAGAGGATAATTTTTATTGAAATGATTAGTAAAGAAATGTTTTTATGATGCCATGTTTATTCAACTTTGAACTGTCAAGTTTACCATGATTTTGACTCTGTCTTACTTATGTGCAATACTTCCTGTTATCCATCTAAAAACCACATGTTTACCTTCAAAGCTTGAACTGATTTACTTTAAAGATTTCTTTAAACCCTATCACACCACACCGTTAGATACCTTACCATTAATTAATTCTTTTTAGGTTATTTTCAGTTTTACCCTAACTTTACAACCATAAGTTTTATGCTAAACCTTGAACTAAACTCTTTTCTTACCTGTGCCTTTACCAATGAATAGTATTGAAGAAAGTTTTATGCATAAAGAATTCCCAGATTATTAAGGAATTCTAGATTGATGTCTTAAGGACAATAAGGTCTAGTTGTGGTTTTGAGAAATGATTTCTAAATTACTTATTCTGATGTAGAACTGTTCATAACCTTATGCATGGTTACTTTGTGAGTCTTTGTAGCTCATTCTTTTATTTTCTAATCTCTACAGCTTTTGAGAAGCATTGTACGATTTAAACAAACTACGAGGAAGAACACCTCTTATATTAATTATGCTAGGCTGACTGAAGTGGAACATGTAGGATCACGGCTGAGTTAGAAGGAAAAGACTTTGTTATAAGTCTTATAATGTATAGATGTTGATAGACTTTTGTGAGATGATTCAGAGTTGTAATGATATTTATTTTGGTAATGTAAACTTAATGAATTTAGAGTTGTGCCTGTTTCATACCATTACCTGTTAAAGGTCCAGGGTAGTAGTCGAGGTCATGTGTATATATATAGATATATATATGCTTTGTTTATATTTATATAGGATGCATGCATATAGAGTGTTAGTGACTCTCCGATCTAGACCCCGGGTCGGGAGGGCGCCACAGTTGTGACCACTATATACAATTGGAATTACATTTGAAAAAAAACTTCTATATGCAAAGTTACAAGATAACATTCTAAGTCACAATCCTATGCAACAAGTGCTAATATTGTTACATCAAAAATATAAGTAATAACATTCAAATAAGGTAGGCTTGTGTAGATCTAACAGGAGATATGAAATACTCTGAAGTGAGGTGTCAGGGTACAAAGGAAATCTTTTCTTATTCAAGAATATGAATATTTTAAGGCTAAGCTAAATTAGCCTCTTATTGACATCTATGACAGTTTTCTCACACTATTGACTGAATTAGCTTTGGTTGATAAAGTTTATGAATATGAAGATTCCAATGCAAATTTTTTAAGGTCAGTACCTGAAGAATGAGATCTTCAAACTTCATTGATAAGAGACATGTCTAATTTAGATGAGATGACTCTGGATGAGGCATATGGAAGATTGAAGACACATGATTTACAGCTTTGTGCACTAAATAGAACTCTTCAACAAAATGGAGTTGGTAAAAAGGAAAAATAGAACTCTCATAGAAGTTGCAAGAACCATGCTTGATATACATCTAGAAAATAACACAGCTTGTATTTCAATTATAATGAGTTGAAAAGAAATTTGAATAAAATTCCTTTTGACTGTTTTTATAATTCTTCAAATGTGCAAAACTTTAATTTTGTAAAATCTAGCAAATCAAACTCTGATAAATCAAACTCTGATATGCCAAGCTCTGATAAAAAGACTTCAGTTGTAAATATAAACAAAATTAAAAGAAAAGGATTGGATCCCCAAAATTGTCTGATCAACTTGTATGCATGATTGCAGGGAAATAGAAAAAGCATCCTAGTGATTAATAGTGGATGTTCTGCTCACATGACTGAAAATAAGTCCCTAATGTTAGAATTTGAGGAAAAGGCTAGCCCAACAATATCTTATTGACGTGGAAATAAAGGAAGAACACTAGGATAATGGAAGATTATTACTGGAAATGTTATCATTAAAAATGTAGCTCTAGTGGAAGGACTAAAAATATAATTTAATGAGTGTTAGTCAAATCACAGACAGAGTTTATGTTGTCAACTTTTTGGACACACATTGTGAAGTTACTTGTAAAAAGAACAACAAAGCTGTGTTGATTGGATAAAGTTATAAGAACTTATTTGAAGCCAACTTGGAGAAAGAAGATAATTGGAACTAGCACAAGAATATTTGTCACCTTAACTTGGAAATATAAATGAACTAGAAAAGAAATATCTTGTAAGAGAATTGCCCAAAACATAGTATAATCCTGATAGTCTATGTGATTTCTGTCAAAAAGCCATGCAAAGAAGAACTTCTTTCAAAAGTAATTATGAGTCCGCTATTAATGAACCATTTGAAGTTCTACATCTTGATTTATTTGGTCCTGTTAATATAATGTCCATTGGAAAGAAAAGATATGCATTTTTTATTATTGATGAGTACACTGGGTACACATTGGTACACTTCTTGCATAGAAAAGATGAAACTTTTTTTGTTCTACTAGATCATGTGAGAATGCTTAAAAAGGATCCAAATACACGATCAAAATTCTAAGAAATGATAATGGAACAGAGTTTAAAAACTCTATTATGGAAGAGTTCTATGCACTAAGAGGAATAAAACAGACCATGCTTAAGGTATTGATCCTAAAAAAAATGGAGTTGTTGAAAGAGAAAATAAAACTCTGATAAAAGATGTCAGAACCATGCTTGATATGGACAGATTAACAATTGTTCCTTTCATCAATTCATCATCAGTGTGTGCTCAAAATAGTGTGTTAGAAATTTCAGCATTGAGGTTTGCTAGATGCTGAGTAAGAAGGCTGAAGAAGCTCTCAAAGATGCTCATTGGGTGACTTCTATGCATGAAGAACTCAATGAATTTGAAAGAAATAATGTATGGACACTAGTGCCTAGACCAAAGAATAGATCAATAGTAGGCACTAAATGGGTGTTCAGAAACAAGAATGGTATTGATGGTTTGATAACAAGGAATAAAGTCAGACTTGTTGCAAAAGGATATTCTTAATATGAAGGAATTGACTATGATGAAACTTTTGCATATGTGGTAAGACTAGAAGCTATACATATATTTCTTGCATATGCTGCTTATAAGAAATTCAAAGTGTTCCAAATGAATGTCAAAAATGCCTTCCAAAATAGTGAACTTGAAGATGAAGTTTATGTTGCACAACTTCCAAGGTTCATTGATCCAAAATATCCAAATCATGTGTACATATTGGATAAGGCACTTTATGGACTAAAACAAGCTCACATGGCATGGTATGAACCACTCTGGGGACCTCTTCAATAACCGAGGCATCGGAATGAGATGTGGGTGTTTCTGGGCCGAGCGAACAAAATGACTCAACCAAGCTAAAGAAAAGAAGACTTATCTGGATATTCTCGAAGATGCTTGACTTCGAGTTCTTGGAGTGACAACTTTATAAACAACGCTCCATTACTCTATTACTTTTTTAACATCTCATTGATCTGAAAGAAGTGACAAAAGAAAGCTACGGGCATATTCCCCCGCCTAGGGGCAACAAGTGCCACCTCAATAACTATATTCTAAATCATTAAGCCTCACAACCCTTTCCTTTGTATCAGACCTTTCCGGCTTTCCTTACTTTCCTTCCTTGACTAGTTTAAATTTTCCACTTTACTTTTTCATACAAGAAGTCAGAAAGTTGTGACAATTAAGATTCATAAGAGGAAGAACTGACTTTTCAACTGAAAGGAGGTGGAAACACTACTAAGACGGATTGGAATGGACCCTAATCTCCTGATATATATCATTCGTATAATCTTAGCAACTAAACAAGTCAACTTAGCCTGGGTCTGAAAGTATGCTAATTTCATATAATAAGGGGAACTAGAGCTCTAGGTAATGGCTAGTTTAGAGTCCTATTCTATGGCAATAGAGTATACCTTGGGTGAGGGGGCAAAGCCACTCGACTGTAAAGAGAGGGATATGATCGATAGGGAGCAGACCTATAGAATTGTATTCTTTATTAGCAGTTTCTGCTTTAGATGCATTATTAGTTCAAGATGCTATAGTCTCACAATAAAGCTCTAGTTAGGATATAAATGATATATGCGCTAAGGAAGAAGGAAAGCTGTTAGAGCTCTATAGCATTAAAACCTACCAATGGGTTTACCCTAGTGATAAGCTTGAAAAAAAAAGAATTTTTTCATTTCATATAGCTGCAAAACCTACCCTTTTTGCTTCAACTTGCAACTATATAGAAACTATGCAATGCAATACTTGCTACTATACTATATAGCAGAATGAAAATGTTTTGAATCTCCAGGCAGCTTCAACTAGAAAAGCAGCATAAACCGAAACAGAAGAGGGATACCTTTTGAAAACGGCATTTTCCCTTGACTCTAGAAACGTACAAAAACATTTTAAATGAAAAACTCTCTAAGATCTGCGGAACTAATGACACTATTAGAAAGTAGAATTATCCACTTTTACATGAATTTTCAAGTAGATGAGATTGGTCGAGTGGTCTCAGTTAGAGATGTGATTGCACGTGTTTACAGATTGAACGAGATTCAAGCTAGTGAAATGGTTGAATTTGCCAGCGGAGTCAAGGGAATAGCCCTCAATCTTGAGAATGAAAATGTCGGGATTATTTTCTTTGGTAGTGATACTTCTATTAAAGAAGGAGATCTTGTCAAGCGTACTGGATCTATTGTATAGATAAAACCTTATTCTACAGAAAACACAAACATGAATTGTTGTTAGTTAAAATATATGTTAATGATATCATTTTTGGCTCAACTAATGATAAACTCTATGAGAGATTCTCAAAGCTAATGCAGTCTTGATATCAAAAGATTATGATGGGAGAGCTCAGTTATTTCTTGGACCACAAGTCAAAGAGACTGATGAATTGATCTTCATCAAACAAGCAAAGTACACAAGAAATCTCTTAAAAATGTTTATTATGCAAGACAACTCATTTGCATCAACTTATATGACCATAACAACAAAACTAGACAAAGATATTGATGAGTCTGTGGATACGGCTACTTGCGGAGGTATGATTGGTTCACTTCTTTATCAAACTGCAAGAAGGCCTGTAAAGCATGATGTAACGAAAAATGTAACCGAGGAATAGTAACTCAAATAAAGTAAAGAACTTATAAATTCTATTAATTAATCACATGAATCTATAAGCATCAAGAAAAGGTAACTACTAAGAATCAAAATATTAGATGAAATTTTTAAGACCACTGAAAGAATTTCATGTTGGTATTCATGCCTCAGTGAAGATTAAATATCTTAGAGTTTCCAATAGTATTGAAGATTTAAGTAGTCATTACTAGAAGGTTTCAGTGAATGTTCGAAGCAATACAAAACTGCAACACTCTTATCAATTAATTTAAATATAGATATTAAGATGAAGATTGGTGTTAGTCGCTTATGAACCAAACTAGTGCATTAAGCGTCAACACAAAAGAAAAGGATTTTTATATTTATCATGAAGAATGAATTGAGAAAGAATTGAAGTGAAGCTGTAAGTTCTTGAAATTTTCTAATGCAACAACAAGCGATGAAAAGAAAGACACATTTTGTTTCTATCTCTTGAAAATTTCTAAGGCAACAATAAGAAGGAAAAGGAAGACACATTTTAATGCACATAGAAATTCAACAAGGCAAAGCTCAGGGGATAACAAGTCAACACATATTTTTAAGTGAGCTGAAAGGTTGACACATATTAGAAAGCCAATGAATAGTCTAAGTCATATACAAGGCTATGACAACAAACAGATTTGTTAGTCCCAAATATTTCCTAGACAGGGGAGTTGAATATGATTTAGTCATTTTTTCAAGTTCTCTTTGCAGAATATAAATTGACATCTCGAAACTCAAAACAACACGGTTTATTGGGAGAATATATCATTTATATATAAGCCTCAAAGGGTGCTACACATCTAACACAAGGTTACCTACAATGCTTCTTTGTTACAAACTAGTATACATCTGAGAGCTTTAATATCATCTTCAATGGCTTCCGTTGTCTTCAATTGACTTCAAAATTTCTTCTAATATTTTGATTCTTTTTATTTGCTTGCTCTTGAGTTCACTATTGATTCCTGCGCTTCATAAAATATTAGTTAATAGTCTTTTCTTGTGTTGAGTTAGTTACCTCAGTTACATGTTATGTTATGTTACATTATGCTTTACAATGTCCCCTATTTGATTGTTAGAGTTCGACAAGAAAATCCTTTAAAAGGACAAGTCAACTACTTATACAAGAAAAAGTAAAGTGTGAAAAGACAATAAATAATATTAGTTACATTCTGGAACAAATAATAAATTTCTAGATTTCATTACAAATGAACATGACTAATTTTTTCGTCTAGTCTGAACTGATCTCCAATAGGCTTCACTCTTGTACTCTTGCTATCCTCTTTCTGACTATGTCATAAGCCTCTTATTCTAGAAGATTTTATGAATCTCTGAGTGGATCTAAGATAAGCTGTGGAATTAAAATACTTTTGAACTTCTTTATTTCTTTGAATGTGAAACTAAGTTTATTTGACCATTATCTTAAAACTACCCTTTTTGTATTGATCAAAACTCTATTTGTGGCAAATTGTTCTTCTTGCATTAGTGTGATCTTGTAGGCTTCTTTTGTTGGGTTCCGAGGCATAAAACGCAGCGGATTAAACGTAAATATAACGAAAATTTCGGAACCCTAACGCAGGATCATGTATAAGATTGACAGATTATGGTGAAACGGAATCATACCTTTGTTTGGTCTTGACTTACACGAACTCAACGGAGATCCTAGCTTTCACGACTTGTGTCTTCCTCTCGAAAGCACCTCTATGGTATCCACACGAGCACCTTCAAGAACGTCTCACGATCTTGATTACGGAATGGATGTACTAGCCTCCTTTGATGATTTCGAATTCTGCCTCTGCCTTTTCTCTCTACCTTTGCTGCTGCTAGGGTTCGTTTTTCTTAAAAACTTCCTACCTATTAACCCTACATTATCTATTTATAATGGTTGGTTAATAGGCCCATAATAGCAACCCATAACAGCAAAGCCTAACCCATGCAGGTTTAGGATTAAATAATAAAACCGAATTTTATTATTTAATTAATAACTAAGTCACACTTAATTATTAATGGCAGAATTCAAATTCGAATTTATATTATTTCAATTAATTAAGTCTCACTTAATTAATATAATAAAATTCAAATAATCATCAATTAATTTAAATCTATAATTTAAATTAATTATTCCTTTAAGTACTCTATGTGTGTGACCCTATAGGCTATTATTTAATTAGCAATAATTTTATTCTCCAATAAAATTATAAACAATGAGCGGTATCTAGTAATACATCATTGCTACCCAATTAAATAATAATTAAATTGTGATTCGATAAAACCTTTCGTGATTAATGTTTCCGTGTAATATAATCCCTTTAACCATATATATTATAGATTAAACTCGAGGCATGTATTTAGTCATCCTCTTCAACATTTAATCCGGGTTTACTTGATCCATGAGTAGACTATGAAAACAAATCATTATTTGAGCACGGCCATGCATTTTATAGTCTCACTCAATCAAGAGGCCAATAATATCTCTCCTAATTATAGGAGGGTTAAATCCTTTATCTATCATTCATATTTCTCATACGACTCATGATATACCCGATGTCCACTTTTATCATCACCCGGTCAAAGGTAACTTTTAATGTAGTCAAAGTATATTAATCCTCGTATAGAAATATAATGATCTCAAGTCAAAGGATCATTACACCATTATCACTGTGAGTCTTTCTTATGACTTTATTAAACATGAAGAATCTCACTGTGGGTCTGTCCAGTATCATGTACTCCTACATGTACCTATGTATTGACTTTAGTATCCCCATACTTATAACCAATGAGATGTGGTTATCAGTCAAACAACATACTAGTCTATTTATGTATTATTATTGTCCTATAATAATAATACTCGACTAGGGACATTTAAGAATATGATATATTATATAATCTCAAGTTCAAGTCATGTACTAAACTATACAATGTGTATCATGATTCTAAGGACATTTATTATGCTAACAAATATATCGCAGTAATTAAAGTCATAATAAATATGTTTATTGAATAATCAATTGACATAAAGGTTTATCAAAATAAACATTGTATTGCCTCTAGGGCACCTACACCAACATCTTCTACTTCTCGTAGAATTGACTTGTCTTGATGATTGGTTGATTTTCTGAGTTTGTCAAGAATTCTACTAACACTGTGGATTTTTCACTTCTGAGAATGCTCACTTCAATAATTCTTGCAGCTTTGATTTTTGATGATTATATGACTCTCAATGGATCCATTAGAACCATAGGATCTCCAGCTTTAGTGATGTCAAAATTAGTTCATCTAATGCTTATTGAGGAATTTATGTTTCTTGATCAAACATGTGCTCATCACCTGAATCAATTCTGAATGGTTGCCTAGGTTGAGAACCTTTTGATGGATCAATTTCTGGAGTTGTTCATCCTATAAGCATAGATTCTTTCAATTGATTTCCATTTAGCCTTAGTTCTGAACCCATTACTTCTTATAATTCCTTCTACATACCCAAGTCTTTTTAGCGAATAAATTAAGATCTCTTCATGATTTAATCTTAGAATGTGAAGAAATTTATCCATGAAGTACCTGACTTGATATTGGCTTCCTTAAATTTCTAACTCAACATTTTCCATTAACTCTTCAATCTTGTTTGCCATAAGTTGATTCTCAAGGGAGTCAGTTACTCTAAATTTTTGCTTTAGTACAAATAATTCTGTTAATGACCTTTGCTTCATAAATTTGAAAGACACTATTTTTTCTCGTTGAATTTTGAACTACAAGGTCAATCTCCATCCATTCGATCAATCCCAAATTCTTACACAGAGATATGATATTATTGTGTTGAGGCTATAGAAGTAGTTGATCATACTACTATCAAGAGATCTGTAGTGTTGAAGAATTGCTCTAGCAGCTTCATCATCATTGTTATCATCTCCAACATCTTGTTTGATTAGATTTGCTCTAGCTTTGTCCCACTTCTCAACAAATCTAGATGCAACTTTCTTCTTTTTCTGTCTCAACACTTTCTAGTTTGATTCTCTTATCTCTTCATCCTTCTTACTGAAGCTTTAAAATATCTTATACTACTCTTCAACTACTATTGGTTTCTTATGATGTTCAATGTAGATTGAGAAGTACCTCAGGTAAGGAGATTCATTCAAAAAATGAGTTTATCTCAATGAAGGGATCATTTTCTTCACTAGAAATTTGTCCTTTTCCAAGCTCTTCCCCCTCAGTTGGTGCATCACCTTGGACCATTTTACATTTCCCTTTATTAGATATATTTGATTCTTTTTCTTGAACATGTCCTTCTTTTTTCCCCTTAGTTGTGTTATCCTCTTGAGCTGGGGTTGTTTGAAGAGGTAGAGTAGATTACCTTTGAGATAATAACTACTTTAATAGATCTTTCATTTCCCGGATTTCTTGTTTTTGTTAAGCTTGCACTTACAAGATTTGAGATATAGAAAATCTCATTTTAGTAACTTGGCGTCCAGATTAGAATCATTTGGCTATCTGCATGGGTGTACTCACTATGTGGGATGTCTAAGGCTCTACTGGTGTTCTCCTCGAGTTCTGTAGGTGTTTGTCACTCAACAATCAATTAACTCAACTTAGTGGGTAAGGAAAATCGATGATCATTCAGACTCAGTTAACTGTTTCACTCAATCTCTCATGTTGAGCTTCCAGAGCACCAATAGCAGTCAATTCTTTAGGATTGTCATCACCTGATCTATCATGCATAAGAATTGTCCCAGCACCAGACTCCTTAGTTTTTACTAATTCATCATCTAGTGGAGCATCAACTTATTGAGGTGAGTTATCCCAAGATATTAAATCTATAAGGGAATCCAGCTTTGGCTTATCTGTAGATCTCTTGCCAAGGGGTTGCCTCACACCTTCTCCATAAATGGGAGGTAGACATACCTTTCCAGGGTCTGGAAGTTTTCCTTCCACGAGGGGTGACGTAGTATGCAATGTAATGAATGGTAATTTAGAGTCTACGTTCGACTCGGGACCCGGTGATAAGAATTTTGTGTGATATACCCTTTCCGGCTCATCTGTAGAATTCTGACCAGCAAGTCGCATCACCTCGCTAGATAAATCTATATGAGGGAGCACACTTACGGGATCTAGAGTTGTTACTTCTAGTGGGGTAGATACATTGGACAGTGTAATGAATGGTTGTTTAGAGTCTGTATCTCCTCTTAATTCCTGTTAAAGAACTTGATCCATTGGATCTACAACTGTTTTTGGCCTTGACATCGACAGATTAACAGTTGTTATTTCCATCAATTCATCCTCATTGTGTGCTCCAACAGTGTGTTAGAAATTTCAGCATTGAGATTTGCATGATGCTGAGTAAGAAGGTTGAAGAAGCTCTAAAAGATTGCCTAGACCAAAGAATTGATCAGTAGTAGGAATTAATGGGTGTTCAGAAACAAGACGGATGGTGATTATGGATAGCGAGGATTAAAGTCAGATTTGTTGTAAAATGATATTCTCAACATGAAAGAATTGACTATGATGAAAGTTTTACATATGTGGCAATACTAGAAGATATATAGATATTTCTTGCATATGCTGCTCATAAAAAAATCTATGTGGTCCAAATGGATGTCAAAAGGTGAACTTGAATATGAATTTTATGTTGTACAACCTCCAGGGTTCATTGATTCAAAATAACTAAATCATGTGTACAGATTGGATATGCATTATATAGACTAAAAGAAGCTCACAAGGAATGGTATTAAACTTTGGCACTCTTTCTACTTGAAAATGTGTTTACCAGAGGTACCTTAAATAAAACCTTATTCTATAGAAAACATAAAGAGAAATTGTTGTTAGTTCAAATATATGTTTATGATATAATATTTGGCTCAACTAATGATAAACTCTGTGAGAGATTCTCAAATCTAATGCAGTCTAGATTTCAAATGAGTATAATGGGAGAGCTTAGTTATTTCTTGGGACTTCAAGTCAAACAGACTGATGAATGAATTTTCATCAAACAAGAAAAGTACACAAGAAATCTCATAAAAGAGTTTAATATACAAGATAGCTCCTCTACATCAACTCACATGCCCACAACAACAAAACCAAACAAAGATACTGGTGAGTCTGGGGATATTCCTACTATTGAAGTATGATTGGTTCACTTCTTAATCTAACTGCAAGAAAGACTGTAAAGAATGATGTAATGAAAAATGAAACCGAAGAACAGTAACTCAACTAATATAAAGGATTGTTATTCCTTAGAATAATGTCAATATTTGGAGAAGTGGGGGCTTGAATACAAATATTAAAACTTTTGCTTCTTTTAATATTTGTTCTTGATGTTTGAGAGTTTGAGAGAATATGTTTGAACAAATAACAACTGAAAATTAAAGTGAATAAAGAGATTTAAAAATTACTGATGGATTGGTTTTTCTATCAGTTATATATTTTTGCTTAATGTTTCTAGATTAAAAGAAAACCAAGCTTCGTTTGTACAAGGTTAGACAGTATCAACTGATCTTACAATGTGCTCTGAAGCTTGAACAGTTGATTTAAGAAATATTGTCTAACTTGTCTCTTTATAACAATGCTACTACACTTGTTTATATACTACAAGTGTATTTTTACAATTCCTATTCTAGGATTGTTTCTATCTGTCTCTCTTTTTCCTTTTTCCTTTTTAGGAAAACAGACTTGAAAGACAGCTACGGATTGAGTCTTCACAGCCACCCTAGGCTGTCTTACATAGATGTGCTTTTGTTCTCTGGATCTACAACTGATAGTCTTTCTGTGTTGTCACAATCAATTGATAATTGGTTGTTAAGCATATCAATTGTTTCATCCTTTAATCCATCAACTGATGTTCTTCTTCGATTGATCTTTACATCCATCGATTGATATGGAATTACTTATCGATTGATAAATGTTATCAATAGATATATCAATCGATGGGTCTTCACATCAGTTGATAGTCTTCAATTCCTAACTTGGCTTCTTCGATTGATCTCTCATCCATTGAGGCTTCAATATCAATCGATCATCCTTCACTTGTGCACTTTCCTATCTTCAAATAATTACAATTTGACAGTTTAATTTACACATCAATTGATGATCTATATCAATCGACTCTAACATCAATTGATAAGAATAATATCAATTGATTTACACCTTATCGATTGAAATAGACTAAGTACACCTATGCTACAATCCAAATTATCAGTTGTCTCATACAAACATTTCAACTGATAAATGGTTTCCTGATCAATTGATATTTATAAATTGTCATATCAATTGATCAGTTACATAAAATAAAATTTCTATGATTCTAAGATTAATGTTATTATCAAATTACATGTAGATTCCTAACAATCTCCCCCTACTTGTGTTTGTGATATGAACAAGCATAAATCTACTTGATGATAACAAAACCCTTAAAAATTTACATTCAGATAGAATCAAGAAATTTAATTAGCACATTAATTTTGGAAGTACCAGATTGATAGATAACTCTGGCAAGCAGCTTCAATGTCTTCATTGTCTCCATGATTTAATTAGCTCATCTTCCTTCTCTTCTCAGCATTTTCCTTTAGCTGCCTCATGAAAGAACTCCTCAAAATTGCTTCATCCCTGTCAATTTCTCCAAGTTGCCTCATAAGGTAATGTATTTCTTGATCTGTGATTTTGTCCAGATATTTGCAGATATCAAAGAACTTTGTGTTGCTCTCCACATCTATAAAAATCATAACATACTTTTGAAAGGCAGAGTGTCTAAACTTGTAACACTATAACTTATGTAACTCAACTAAAAGAAAAGATACTTAACCAGAAGACAATCAAGAACATGAAGTCACAAAGAAATCAATGTTAACTATGAAGACAAGGTAATTGATACAATTCAATTTGTTAACTATGATCAAACAAAGAAGAAATCATTGAAAGAAGTTCAAGACAAAGTTGTTCATGCCTCAGTGGTTTGTAACTTAAAGACTCAAGATCATAACTATCAGTATCAATAAGACTAATTGATTTCAAGTGAACAAGAAGGAAAACAATATTTGGAAAGCCACATTACTAATTGGATATGGTAATCTATTCAAGAAGCAGAAACACTATCAAGACTAGTCACTTATGAATCAGACCATTGCATCAAGTGTCAGGACATTGATAGTATGTTTATGTCAGTAATAGAGATCCAAGTTCAAAAGTTTGTTGAAGAATTTAGAAGACATAAAGAAATCACAAGTTCAAGATGCTGCATTGAAGTTTCAAGTTAAAGCCCATAATTTTTCGAAGTACAAAATATTCGAGATAGAATATTCGAGATGGCCAAGTAGAACATTCCTATGTAGAATATTCGAGATAGAATATTCGAGATGGCCAAGTAGAACATTCTTATGTAGAATATTCGAGATAGAATATTCGAGATAGATATTCGAGATGGCCAAGTAGAAGTTCTGAAGTAGATGTTCTACATGGAGGGCAGTTTCAACATGACACATGGCATCATCTAATTGGCAGATTTCCAAGCTTTCAAGATTAGATAAGATTTATGTGGACATCATTGGGCCACGTATATCTTAACTTTGAAGACTACAAGACATAGATTACAAATAGTATAAATAGAAGTACTTGTGTATTATTTTTAGTGAGCAAAATTTTCGAGATAAACACTTGTAAAAGAGAGAGAGTATATTCACAGAGCTTAACATCATTTACTACCCTCTTTACTTCTGGTGTACTTTGTAATGAATGTTGTAGCAACCCTTTCAAGTTATATATAAAACATATATTCCTTGAATCATTGTGTTCATTTATTACATAGTATTTATTGCTTCTTTAATTCGAAAAGTTGTATTCACCCCCCCCTCTACAACACATTTGGACCTAACAATTGGTATCAGAGCTTCATGTTTAATATACAAAACATAGATCCTTGTGTTTGGTAGAAGATTAGTGAGTTTTCATCTACAGATCTACTTTTCAAGTTCTTCTCGAAAAGAGTGCTCAAATTTGTTTGACAGAGAAAACTCATTCTAAAAATTATTTAAATACTCCGGGTGTGATTATTTAGCCTGGGTGGACTTTAGATAATTTTTGTGAATTATTCTGGGTACTTTGATTTTTGGTGTTCTTCAAGGAGTCATCACTGCTCTTGATAAAGAAGATAAACCCAGTAACTTTTGATTACCTTTTCAAGAGACATAAAGTTAAAAAGGTGTTATTGGCTTTTGATTTGACATAAATCTCACAACAAAAATGTTACAGAAGATATTCAGTACCTAGCACGTGGGTTAGGTGGGTTAGGTGAGAAAAGCCACAAAAGTCAAAAAGTGTGAAAAGTAATATTGTTTATTTAATATTAAAAGTGACCTTCAGCAAATTTCTTCCAAGGACAAAAGTTCTACTTGGAATATTCTACTTGAATATTCTACTTGAATATTCTACTTGGAATATTCTACTTGGAATATTCTACTTGAATATTTTACTTGGAATATTCTACTTGGACAAAAGTTCTACTTAGAGAAATTCGACTTGGGCAGTTCTACATAGATATTCTACTTAGCCTAGTCTTGGGTACTTAGAATATTTTTTTGGTGTCCAGAATTTGAACCTTGATTTATTTTAAGATAATTTAATTTTCTTTTAATTACTACTCAAGTAAAAAGAAAAGTTTATTATCTTTACTTTAAATCCGCATTAAGATGGCACCTAAAAACAATTTCAAGATTCCAATGTTCGACCGAGATCATTATGAAGAATGGGTGTTGAGAATGAAACTTTACCTTGAGTCCGTCAATCCTGAATATCTGGAAGTCCTCGATAAAGGTAAATTTGTACCAATGGTTGTTGTTCCTGAGCATATGGAAGGAGATGTGGTAGTACCACAACGGTCTGAGCCTAAGAAGGCAGTAGACTTTTCAGATGCTGATAAGGAGCAGATATCTTTCGACACATCCGTTCGACAAACACTGATGGAATCCCTGGATCATGAGATGTTTAACGTAGTTAAAGGACTAACTACAGCAAAGAAGATTTGGGATAAGCTAGAGGTCGTCATGGAAGGTACCTCTGAGGTCAGAAGTAACAAAACACTTATACTCAAGATGGAGTATGACACTTTCAGGATAAGAAAAGGAGAAAGTATAACCGATGTCTATCTAAGATTCAGTCAGTTGGTTTTGGATTTGAATCTGAGAGGTGTAACTCTCCCCGTGGTTGAAGTCAACACGAGATATCTGAGGAACCAGCCAAAAAGTATTGAACATAGAGTCTATGCTGTTAGAGAAACCAGAGATTTGCACACAACTACTCTGGAAGAATATTATGGAATTCTAAAGACCTATGAGCTGGAAACACTTCAAGATCAAGCATGGGATAATGATTCAAGAGGAAAAGAAGCTGCATCAGGGTTAGTTGCTGATGAGGTAGAGTCTAAAAAGGCAATGGTTGCAGAAAAGCCTAAGTCATCAACTGCATCACATCAAGTTGAAAATGATGATGAGTGCACATCAAATAGTGATGACGACTACTTCACCCAAGAAGAGATGGACAACATGGATGACAATGTCGTGGCATACATGGCAAGGAAGTTCAGCAATATCACACTACACCATAAATGACCTATCGCAACGCCATCCTAGTGAATGTTGCTAGAATATGTTACCTTAGTTATACCACTTCTACCCTACCGCAACATTTTGTTTTTTATGTTAGCTTAGCCACAAAATTGGTGTTGCCTTAGCTAGAAAGTGTTCAAGGTTGCAACATATATGCAGAAATGTTAGCTTAGGCTATTAAAAGACGAATATATTATTTTTTACATAAAATTAAAGGTAGAAGTAATTACTTGTATTAAATAATCAAGTTATCCCTTTCCACCAAAATTCATGTGTTCCACCAAAACATAAACACGCCCCCTCCTCCTAGCTCTCCCGACTCCCCCCTTTTCCCCTTTTCAAGAACTCTAGGTTAACTTAACAAATCATCCCAACTTAACGATTAATGTTAGTTCAATTGAGAAATCCAGGTCATCTCAACTCAGAAGCTCATGTCATCATCTCAATTAAAGGTTGTTCATCTCAATTAAGCTCGTGGCTAATGGTTGTGCATCTGTGGTAAGCTCGTGGTCGTTTCATCTCGTGGGTACATCACATCTCGTGGTCATCTCATCTCAAAACCTCGAACCCTACTCAATTTAGTAAGTGGGTAAACTCAAATCTATGAATTGTTTCGATTTATTTTCAATTTGGGGGTTAAACCCTAACTTTTTATAAAAATTTATATAAGTTTATCTTATTTTCTGAATAGGAGCTGTGTTTTGGCTACATTAGAGATTTTTAATGTTTGTGAACCAAGTGATTATATAGATTCAGATGTGCAATGGTTATATAATTTAAATACGACACTTAATATTACCCGTAACCTCTTTAGTTTAGTTGCTAGTTATACTACCTTTATTTTTTCGAGGGCTACTTGATTTTTTGAGCAATATGCTCTTCTCCCTCTATGATGTTGATTCCTAACCCTGCTAATATTTTAATTATGTTATCCTTGCTTGTCTAAATACTAATATTCCTAGCAAGTGAACATAATATTATCTACTTGTAAAGCTTATGGTAATTATCTCAAAAGGATTCAACAAGATTCCTAATGGCTTGTTTTCTACATTTCATGTTCCCAAGCCACTACACAGAAAATACAACCTTCTGTTTCAGACAAACAACTATTTAAGAAGGGGTGATGGATATATATTTGTAGTTGGTTAAATTAACGAATTATATTATTAGTACTTCAGTAGAAACTTGTTTATGTTATAACTAGACGCTAGTAATTGGATAACCATGCTCAGTAGTGCTTCATATGTTAATTTTATATGATAAAAAAATGTAAAATTAACAATATCTTAGATCATATAAGATAGCTTGAATTGTCTTAATTGTAGTGATGGACGACGTGGATAATACTTGGATAAACCTTCCAAAATATAGTCAACAGTATATCAGTGGAATAAAAGCATTTATATAGAATGCATTCCCTGACTTGGCCGTAGGTGATGAAATGACATGCCCTTGTAAAAAATGTAAGAACATCAAGTGGCATAATCAGGACCTTATATATGATCATCTCATCTGCAATGGCCCTTCGCCATTGTACTTGGAATGGATTGTAGAAGTTTCACATATTCCTCTCCCAAATTACGAGGATCTGGATTTAGGGAATAATACAAATTTTGGAGATAATCTAGA
This sequence comes from Oenanthe sinensis, assembly GCA_028671895.1. Classification (NCBI taxonomy): domain Eukaryota; kingdom Viridiplantae; phylum Streptophyta; class Magnoliopsida; order Apiales; family Apiaceae; genus Oenanthe; species Oenanthe sinensis. The sequence continues at coordinate 3,202,122 of CM053809.1, read as the reverse complement.
TGAGATGTTTCATCAGCCTTATGGACCAAATGCCGATGCTAAAAAATTGTATGCCCATCTTGAAGAGGGAAAACAACCCTTATATCCAGGCTCCAAAATTTTTTCAAGATTAAGTTTCATTATCCGACTTTATTCCTTAAAGTGTGTTCATGGAATCACGGAGGCTGGATTTGGGGATATATTAGAGCTTATCAAAGAAGCTTTTCCAGAGGCAAACATACCCTTGTCTTTCAACGCTGCGAAGAACATAATTAGGAATTTAGGGCTCGATTAACTTAATTAGTTAAGCGGTTGATGTCTCCCCCCATTTAATTGTTAAGCTTGATGCTTTGTTCTTACTTCTAATGTATTTCCATTTTCAATTTTTTTATAGGATGGAAAAATGCATTCATCTCAGATTCCACCACCAGGGTGAATTCCAGAGTACACGATATGCTGGTGGGAAGGAGACTGTTGTGATGTACGTCGATCCCGACTTATTTTCATACACAGTACTGATGGAGCATGTCAAGGATGACCTTGAATATTCTGAAATTGGCGGTATTTATGTAAGCACGGGAAAGTTGGGGAATTGGAAGTTGGTGACAAATGATTCTGATTTGTTTCCATTAATTGAAAAGGCCGACAACTGTGACCACCTTGATTTTTACGTGGACAACGTCATTGATATCAATGTCGAGCCAATTAAGCAAATGCAGCCACATGTAGTCATAAGGCCAAGGCATAATCTACTTGCAGGTCTGTACTCTAATACATCTTTTTAAATATAACTCCCGTGCCTGCTCTTTTAAATATAGCTCATAAATTATCATGAATCTATATATGTCATAAATTGTGGTTTATAATTAGTTTGATACAACCATGTATTTCCTTACAGCCATGTATTGTAGTTGTCGATGTAATTCTTATTTCTATTTTATTTAGGCTCAATCAATTTTTTTTAAAAAAATTTGATTGTGTTCAACTAATCAAAACTTCCAGTTGACAGTTAGAAGCTGTTATAAATTGACAGAGCTAAAAAAACAAGTGAAGCGCCAGTTTGTTACGGCTCATCAACTACAACAGCAACACAGGAACAAGAAGGTAAAACAAGTGGGTTCAGACAAGCTTCCACAAGTAGGTACTCGCAAGTCTCCACGGCTAAATAAGTTAGAACAAGTTAATGATGTCAGTCATAGGTCTGCAACTGCTAGGAGGAAATTGGTATTGCAAAATCCACCACATGAGGATGAAACCATGGGAGAAAATGACCATGAGGTTAGAAAAGTACATATTTCTGAATTTTCATGAATTCTACTCTTTTTTTGTGAATCCGGTGTCGATATTTGCATCAAATATAGGCCTCATATATTTACATTATTTCCTTGATTATTAAAATAATCAATTAAAATGAGTAATTTTTTGTGGTCTCATGCAGGATACCATCCTACCCCCTGCACCACCCCTAACAGAGTATGAAATTCAAAGAGATGTAAGGGTCAAGAGGAATAACGAATTTTATTATGCTCTCAATTTACCTGGGTTATCAGCTGTACTTAGAAATTCCGAAGAGAGAAACAAAGAAAAGGAAAAGACACAGGACGGAAGTGAGGATTATGATCCAAGACAGGATGATGGTAGTGATGGTGATGTATCAGTGTCTCCACAGAAGGTCTGTAGTCGTAGCCAGAGTTAAATTTTTTGGTTTGTAAGCATTATAATTGGAATTATATTGTTTGATACCTATGCTAATGTATTTTGTAGGGAATAAAGAAGGTAAATAAGAAAAAGCTTATCATGGGACGTGGACCAACAACACGTTCCCGAGCCAATGCTGCAAGCAAGCATATTGAGGATGAAAGCGAGAAGGAAGTGACGTGTCAATCTGTACAACCGGCAATATCTGAAAATCATTTAGTTGAGTTACCGCAAGCAGATGACGGAAACGGTTCAATGGCTGCTTTTTTGGCTATGCGGAAACGCCAACAGGAAAAGGATAAAGCTGACAAAGAAAAGGCTGAAAAAGAAAAAGTCGAAAAGGAAAAAGTTGTTGCAAGTGCAAGTAAAAAGGTTGTCGAGGAATCTATCTTGCCTGATATTGAAGAGGGTGATGAAGGAGGTTAGCATAGTCTAATTTAAGTTGTTTAATTTTTATGTTCGCTATATCTACTTATGTATACTTCTATTTCTTTTTAAGATCAGAATCTTGAAGTTGATTTGTATTTGTAGTTCCTCAAAGGCTGAGAGGAAAGACAAAGATGAATAAAGTTCATACGAGAAGCTTCGACGAGAGAATTGTTGTTGGGATGAATGAGTGTTTCCAACCCATAACAGAAAATGACAGGGTACTATCTGAATTAAGTAGTTTTCTAGGAACACTTGCTAAGCGATGTGTGCCACTTACTTACGTAACTTGGCGCCATGTTCCTAAAAAGTTGAAGGGAACTATGTGGAATTATGTCAAGGTAATTTATGAGCATATGTCAATGTTTAGAGAATGTGAATTATATGAGTAGTTTGATAAATTTATTCTTATTAATATTTGCAAGGCCCGATATATTATTCCCGATGAATTGGAAAGCTGGGTGATCGAGACAATCCATGCGTCTTGGAGGGGGTATAAGTGTCGAATTAAGGCAGCACATTTTACAGCTTTTGAAAATGATAAAATTAGGCTACAAAATAAGCCTGATGATATTCCACTCGAGAGGTTCAAAATGCTCTTGGAATATTGGAATGATGAGACTATTCAGGTATACTTGTGATTTGAGGCACTAGAAATTGTCTTAGGAACATATTAAAAGATGCTTTCTTTTTATTTCATTTTTTGTAGGCAAAAGCCAAGACAAATTCAGAAAGCCGTAAATCATATACCGAAACTCACACTCTTGGTCCTAAAAGCATTGCACAGCTTCGACAGAAGATGGTATGTGATCAACTTATTTAATTTTTCGCTTTCTTGGCTTTATTATTCGATATTTAATTTTTGTTGTTGTATATAGATTTCTGGTTTTTTGTTAGACTTTATTCTCATTTTTTATTTGTTTAATGATCAAGAAGCCTAGTATTATAAGGTTAGTTAAATTGAATGTATATATTGAGTTTCTATAATTCATTCGAATTTACTCAGATTTTGCTACCATAAAAGTGAATTATCAACCCCTTAAGATTGAATTTAGCTCCTACTTCTGATTGATTTCTAAAAGATTTATGTTAAACATGCAATATAACTTCCCTGTGAATTCTGTCTTGTTCAATCTTTTTTTTTCTAGAAAAAGAAGACACCGGATGAGTCTGAACCATGTGACGGAGAGGTTTTTATAGAAACTCGGGGTCGTACTGCAGGACGCAAGTACAAGACTAATCCTGAAATAATGAAAAAGAAAATTGTAAGTATTTTACTCAATAATCTATTACATGTAATTATTGACCATTTGAGTTTTTTCTAATTTTTTATTTACTCACATATATATGTTCATGTAACTTTATTTTGTAGGAAAATATTAACAAAAAACTCAGAACTGGAGAGGCTCCTGATGAACTGCTTTTGGATAAAAAACATGGCCCGACTTGGCTCTTAGGGAGATGCGTGAAGCCACCAAAATTGTCAACTAATGCTCCAACAGACACGTATGTGAAAGAGTTGACGACAAAGATAAAGCAAGGCCTTGCTGCTGAAGTCGATGAAAAAGTCAAGCAAATCCAAGCAGATGTTCATGAGCAGGTCAACAGAAAGGTGCAACAAAACCTGGCATCAGTTCTTAAAAAACTTGGAGAAGCAAACCCAAACATCACAATTGATGTTGAGGAGTTGTGTGCTAATGTTCAAAGTGACAATGACGATGGTACTCCTATGACTAGCTTCTAGTTTATCCTGCATATGTTCAGTTTAGCTTCTGGTTTAGCATGGTACATCTATTTTAAGTTTAGCATGCATATTTTGCACTAGTATGGATATATATTTGTAGTTGGTTAAATTAAATAGTTGGTGTTGGTACTAGTATGGATATATATTTGTAGTTGGTTGGATTTGATATTGGTTGTATTCAGGATTTGATGTTGGTTGAATTCTAGATTTGATGTTGCTTTGTATGTTTGAAATGATTTATTCAAATGAACAGCTCATTTTGGGAAGTATTATATATTAAAAGTAGATATATCAATGTTTTTATGGTAAAATGTTGCAGTAGCTTGGTTAAATGTTGCAGTAGCTTGACAAAATGTTGTAAAATTTTATTGTTGCAGTAGCTTAGTGAAATGTTGCAGTAGCTTGGCAAAATGTTGTAAAATTTTATTCCAACAAACTGTTGCCATAGGGGAAAAAGTGTTGCCAATCTGACTGGGCCCACATTTCCACGTGTCATCTATAAACACTGCCACGTGTCAGCCATAGTGGGTCCCACAGTGCCAGATGTCAGCTATAGCGGGTCCCACAGTGCCAGATGTCAGCTATAAACACTGCCACGTGTCAGCCATAGTGGGTCCCATTATTTTTCAAAAAAAGCAATTACTCTAAGGTAACATAAATTTTATGTTGGTGTAGGACAATAAAATGTTGCCTTACATAGTCTTTCCTAACATATTTTTTATGTTGCCTTAGGCAGAGTGAATGTTGCCTTAGATACCCTAAGGCAACATCGAAAAAACTAACATATAAAAGATGTTGCCTTAGCCCTTTTAGTGGCCTACAGCGACATATTGACCCCCTACTGCAACAAAAATTTTATGTTACAGTAGGCTGTTTATGGTGTAGTGTCAGATTCAGAAAGAGTAACCGACCGCAAAGTAAATCTTCATCTTACTATCGGGTTACTAGGGGTGGTGGTAGCTCACAAGGCTACAAAGGGAAAGGCAAGAGTACCAGCTACAAATCTCCTTTGGATTTCAAAATGAAGTTCAAATGTTATAACTGTGGTGAAGCTGGACATTTTGCTACAGATTGCAAGAAGCCTAAACAGACATATCCAAAAGAAACTTATGAAGCCCTCAAAAGCAAGTATGAGGCCCTGGTGAAGGAAAGACATGGAAAAAGAGCTTTAGTTGTCACAGAAGGAAGAGCGTGGGATGATTCAGATGAGGAAGAAGTTACTCATACAGCAAACTTTGCCCTCATGGCTGAGACATCAGATGAACCAGAGGTACCAGTTCTAACCCTTAAGGAAGAAATGTCTATAGATGATTATAAGGTGCAGAACGGAGCTCTTAGCGAAGAGATCTATATCCTGTGCAAAAGCCTAAATACTTCTCAAAAAGAACAGAAAACACTTGTTGCCAAATGCAGAATGCTTGAGGCAAAAGTGGAAGAATTAGAGGCTGTTTGCACTATAGATACTTCCCTAAGAGACTCTATTAAAACTTTGGAACACAAGCTTAACCTTAAAGATGAAATAGAAGCATGTCTTAGGAATAAACTAGCTGAGTTAGAAACAAAATGCGAAGCTTATAAACTAGCAGCTAGTAAAGTGAATGTTGATAGTAGCACATTTAAGAAGATAACTGGTGTTGGTGTAGGGCTTGACTATTCTAACTTATCAAAGAAAGAAGGGAAAAGGCTTGTAGACACCAGTCCCAGTGAGATTAAAAAGGAAGTACCTACAATTCTCAAATCTGCTATTAAACCAATATTCAAACACTTTGCTCCTCGAGAAGAAGAAGAGACTGATTTATTAGTTAGATATGAAATCGAGACGGAAGATCGGAAGAAAGAACAACCTGTAACTCCTACTAAATCAGTTAAAATCAAATCCCCTAGAGAAGAATCTAGACCAGGACTAGGAGCCAAGGCTGTTAAACAACAGGTTAAGAAAGAAAAGGTTGAAAAAGAGGTTAAGGTAGAAAGAATAAAGAAAGCATGTTATCACTGTAAATCCACTGAACATCTTTCTTATGCATGTAAATCTAACATGAATATTCCTGTTGCACATGCCATGCCTGTACCACATGCAATGATTAACATGCATCAAAATCATGTACAATGTGGTCAATCTAATTGTATGCCATGCACTTTTAATGTCATGCAAACCTTCGTGAACTTGATGAATGCAACTAGTCAAACATGTTTAAATACTGCTACTAGTTCTAATGTCAAGAAGAAGCATGTAAGAGCTAAGACTGCCAGTCCTCCTAAAGTTAGGTGTGACAAGCCTTCTCCTAAGACTAACAAATCTGTTAAGTCTGACAAGGGAAAAGACAAAGTCGAAAGTTCTAAGAATGTTAAAGAAAGTGCATCTTCTGTTGTTAAAACTGATAATTCTCGATCTTATAGAAAAGTCGGGCCCAATCAATCTTGGGTTCCGAAGAATGTCTAATCAATCTGACATTGCAGGGCATTAAGCGAAACAGAAATAAAGTTATATGGGTGCTAGATAGTGGAGCATCAAGGCATATGACAGGAAACAAGTCCCTGCTTACAGAGTTGGTTATGAAGGTTGGCCCTTATGTTACCTTTGGAGATGACAGCAAAGGAGTGACAAAGGGATATGGCAAACTGAAGACTGGCAATGTCATCATTGAAGATATCTCCTATGTTGAGGGATTGAAGCACAATCTGTTGAGTATAAGTCAATTCTATGACAAAGGTTATGAAATTGTTTTCAACAAGAAAGGTGTATCAATAACTCACATCAAGGAAGGTTCGTTAGCTTTAAGAGGAGTTCGGAAGGCAGATCTTTTTGTTGCTGATATGGATTCGGCAAACCAGAATGAAGTCACTTGTTTCTACAGTAAAGCTTCAGATGATGAAAGCTGGTTATGGCACAAAAAGTTATCTCACCTAAACTTCAAAACGATGAATGCTCTTGCAAGGCGAGAATTGGTGAAAGATCTACCTCAAATGGAGTTTGCTCCTAAAGGACTCTGCGAAGCATGCGAAATGGGAAAGTCAAAGCGAGCATCGCATAAAAGTAAAGAAATTTCTAGTATCATTGAGCCTCTACAACTCCTTCATATGGATTTATTTGGCCCAGTGAACGTGCTATCGTTATCAAGGAAAAGATATGCGTTGGTAATCGTGGATGATTTCTCTAAATATACATGGGTATTGTTTGTTATGACAAAAGATGAAGTACCTTTCCAAATCATTGATCATATCACTCAAATTGAGAATGTTTCAACACTCACTGTGAAGACGATTAGATCAGATAATGGCACGGAATTTAAGAATGCAATCTTGAATGATTTCTGTGTTTCTAAGGGAATACGTTGTCAGTACTCAGCCCCGAGAACTCCACAACAAAATGGAGTAGTTGAAAGGAAGAACAGAACACTGGTTGAAGCAGCAAGAACATTGTTGTATGATTCAAAACTTCCTCTATACTTTTGGGCCGAAGCTGTGAGTACAGTGTGTTACACTCAGAATAGAACCCTGATCATAAAAGATAAAGAAAAGACACCATGTGAACTAATGAATAACAGAAGACCAACAATCAAATACTTTCATGTCTTTGGAGCTAAATGCTACGTACTTATAGATGATGAGAATTTAGACAAGTTTGAAGCTAAAGCACATGAAGGGATATTTGTGGGTTATTCTACAGATGTGGTGGCTGCTTATCGGGTATTCTTAGTAAATGATCGGAAAGTGATTGAAAGCTACAATGTCAGATTCGACGATACCAAACTCCCATCAATTTCTAAAGATAATAGTGAACCTGAGTCTCTAATGTTTCAAAATCTGGACTTAGATGAAATTGAAGATGAACCTGAGTTGGTTGTTACTTCAAATATGCCAAGTGTTCGAGAAGAAACACCTGAGTCTAATGCAAGATCAGAAGAAACTTCCTCAGCACAGTCCGGCAACAACTCAGGGGGGAGTAAATAGCAGCTCAAGGACAAGTGTTCAAGGCTCAAGAAGAGATGACACTAGTTCTGTAGGAGCTGGCACTAACTCAGGGGGAGTTAGTGGAAATAACACAAGTAGTCAACACAACAATTCAGAATTTCAAGCTGAATCATCAAGACAATTTCCAAGAGAACGGGTATGGAGTAGAGACCATCCGTTTGAATTAATTATTGGTGATCCAGATGCTGGTGTGTCTACTAGAAGATCTGCAAGAGCTGACATAGCTAATATTTGCTTATATTCTGGGTTCTTATCCAAGCTTGAACCTAAAGAAATAGAAGAAGCTCTTGGTGATGCTGATTGGGTAATTGCAATGCAAGAAGAGCTCAATCAGTTTGAAAGGCAGAAAGTTTGGAAGCTGGTACCCTGACCGAAGAACAGATCAGTAATTGGAACTAAGTGGGTTTTCAGAAATAAATTGGATGAAGACGGACTTGTAACACGAAACAAGGCTCGTTTGGTAGCGAAGGGTTATTCTCAAAAAGAAGGTATTGATTATGATGAGACCTACGCTCCAGTTGCACGACTTGAAGCAGTCAGGATTTTCTTGGCATTTGCAGCACACAAGAACTTCAAGGTTTTTCAGATGGATGTGAAAAGCGCCTTCCTGAATGGAGAACTAGAAGAAGAAGTATATCTGGAACAGCCACCTGGCTTTGTTAATCCAGAACTTGTAGATTTTGTGTACTTACTCTTCAAAGCTGTCTATGGGCTCAAGCAATCCCCAAGACGATGGTATGAAACCCTATCCTTATTCTTAATTGCAAGTGGATTTATTAGGGGAGTAATTGATAAAACATTGTTCTACAAAAATGTAAAAGGTGAATTAATACTTGTTCAGGTCTATGTGGATGATATTATTTTTGGGTCATCTAATGAGCGTTTGTGCGAGAAATTTGCTAAATTAATGCAGGCTAAGTATGAGATGAGCATGATGGGAGAGCTGTCCTTCTTCCTTGGATTACAGATTAGTCAAAGAAAAGATGGAATCTTTATCTGTCAGTCCAAGAACATCAAAGATTTACTCAAAAAGTATAATCTAGAAGATGCATCAACAGCTAAAACTCCTATGGCAACAGCCACGAAACTTGATGAAGACAAATCAGGTAAACCAGTTTATATCACAAGTTATCGAGGTATGATTGGCTCACTACTCTATTTAACTGCAAGTAGACCCGATATCATGTTCGCAACTTGTTTATGTGCAAGGTTCCAAGTGGATCCTAGAGAATCACATCTCATAGCCGTCAAACGAATCTTTAGGTATCTCAAGGGCACATCAAATCTAGGGATTTGGTATCCAAGAGATACAAGTTTTAATCTTATTGGCTATTCGGATTCAGACTATGCAGGTTGCAGGATTGATAGGAAAAGCACATCTGGTGCATGTCAATTTCTTGGCAGAAGATTGGTGTCCTGGCAAAGTAAAAAGCAACACACAGTATCTACTTCTACTGCTGAAGCTGAGTACATTGCTGCTGGAAGCTGTGTAGCTCAAATACTGTGGATGAGGAACCAATTGAAAGATTATGGCATGGAACACAAAAAGATTCCAATCATGTGTGACAACACAAGTGCCATTGCCATGACCAACAATCCTGTAGACCACTCAAGAACCAAGCATATAGATATCAGGTATCATTTCATTAGAGAACATGTCGAGGAGGGGACTGTGGAGCTACATTTTGTGCCCACAATGCAACAAATTGCAGATATATTCACTAAACCTCTTGATGAAGTAACATTCAATAGGTTGGTTGGTGAATTGGGAATGCTTAACACAAGTTAGTGATTTCTCCTATCTGCAAAATTTCAGTTTTTAATAATGAACATTTGTTTTTAGTCCTAATCATTGCTCTTTTTGTATATGCTGGTTGAAAACATATGTAAATAATCTCTACAAGTGCTAAAAATATTACTTCTGTATGCTAAATTAATCATTAAGGGCTTAGACTTTAAAATGATTAATTAATGAGTATTGTAGGATACATATTGTGATATTTTTACATAAATTCATTGTGCTTCCTATGTAATTGTTAATAAAATCTTTGAATTTATGTTAGATAGATTGCATGATCTCAGGGGCAGTTAAATTCACAATTTTATTGATTTTTCATAATTTTTAGATGAATTTACCTGTGTTTTTCATGTAATTCTTATCTATTTAGAGGCCTTAGAATTGTCAAGGAATGGTTTTTAATAATTATTTTGCTAAAAATCCTTGCATTGATATTCTGATTAATTTGACAAAATTTATTTGTTATTTCGATTACAAAAATTGCCAAATTCTTCTAACTATCTTCAAAATTCACAATTTTGAAAATTCTAAGTCTGGAAAGGATATTCTAGTTACTGTCTAATTAGAAATTCATCTCGAAATTCGACTTGAAATTCGAGTTACAGTTCCTAGTATGCCTACTTGAAATTCCAAGTCTGGGATAAAATTCGAGTTCAACTATCTCGAATATTCGACTTGATGTTCGAGATAGACCTATCTCGAACACTATCTCGAATATTCGACTTGATGTTCGAGATAGACCCTATCTCGAACACTATCTCGAATATTCGACTTGATGTTCGAATTAGACCTAAAATTCAATTCTCTCAAAACTTATTCTTAAAATTTCGAGTTGGGACTCCTAGGTGGGTTTTTAATGCTGTTTTTAATTGTTTAAGTGATTAACTGTTCGTGTTGGTGTCATCTCGAACATTATCTCGAATATTCAACTTGATGTTCGAGATAGACCTATCTCGAACATTATCTCGAATATTCGACTTGATGTTCGAGATAGTGTTCGACTTGATGTTCCCCTGTATGTACTTAACGTTTTTTTTCACAGGGATATTCTCGTCTTTGCACATATATGCCTATATATACAACATTAACCCGTCTTTCTTTTCACTTTTACCTAATTGTTTTAACCCTAGATTTTTATAGCCCCCTCCCTGCGATTTCAAACCTTTGCAATACTGTTCATTCGATTTGTGTTAAGACTGTTACATATCTCGAATTGCTGTCCAATTCTCATCTGCCATTACTATTTACATCTCTCTTTGTGTGTTACTGTGAATCCGTGTATCTTTAATTGTGTTTGTTTTCCATACAACGATCTATACACGCATATTTACACACACGCACATCGATAGCAGTGTTCCCTGTGTTATTAATTTCCCGGTGTTATTAATTACATAAGTGTTCTGTGTTTCAACAGTGGTTGGTGATTTTGATTACATAAATTGCTAAAGTCTTGATTTCGCTTCTTTCATTGATAATTGTTCCATAGTTTAAATACATAGCCAGTTATTTGTCTAATTACAAGGAATTGTTCTGATTACTTTTGTGCTTAATTTTTTTTATTGTTTCTTTCAAAACAAAAATATAATTAAGTCAAAAAAAAAAGAATTTTTTTTCAAAACATGAATCACCAATTTTCACTTGCCAGAAACAATTTTTATAATATTCCTACGGATATTGGTGATCAACTCCCGCGCTTCAAGTTTTGGATACGATTCCTCAATCTGTATTCCAAGGCTAGTGTTGCGTTTACTGCAAAACCGACAATAGTCCATGATGCTTTGCAGCAATTATGGACTAGTGCGGTTATTTTCGGGAGTAAATCTACCCCCTATGGTTTCAGGTTTACCTTAGCGGGTCATGAATTTGCAGTCACGGAGGAAGTGTTCAACCGGGTTCTGGGGTTCCCAGTAAGAGATGTTTATGACCCCGAACCTACCACAGCTGAGCGTATTAAATTCTTTGAAGAAATTGGATGATACCCTCCCTCTGGACGGATCTCAACTGGCGCCATCCAGAAACAATACATCCATGTGGAATGGAACTACTTTTTCGAGGCTATCACCAGATGTTTTCGGGCACGCGAAAAAGATTTTCATCAAATTCCAATTCCCATGCAGGTGTTTGCAGTTTCCCTTGCTCGTGAATTAAATATTAATTATGGCAGGATCATTCTTTCCGAGATCGTGACTGCTATGGGAACTCCTGCAAGTCGAGACCTGACATCTACTAACGTTGTCTGTTGGTATCCTCGGTTCCTATAAATGCTTATTAATCACTTAGTACCTATTGATGCTTTATCTGTGAGACAGGCATTTGCCACAAGTGCGACATCTGCATCCTTGGGCATGGGCACCAAGTCACTCACGACGATTGCTAATCAAGATAAGCATAATGGTAAGCCGATGTCTATTCCTGATAACATTCAGGTATGGGTTAAGTTTGATGCAGGTATCACTTCCATGGCGGGGACCTCCCACATTTCATCACATGCTCAGAATCCCTCTGCCCATGCTGACGCATTCCAGGGGATTCCGGACGAGAGTATTGGTGATAACAATGATGATGAAAATGATGATGAAGATGATGACGGACACTCTCACACACAATCATCTGCCGGCCAGAGGACCAAACAATCTACTCCACCTGCCGGACAAGGTAATGAAGAAGGTACTTTCTTTGAACAAGAGCAACTCTCTGTTCACACTACTGATACTTCTTCCCCTAAATCTGATTCCATGGCCCAAGATTCTGCTAGCCCGCAGGATCTATCCCCGGGCAACAGCTATATTTCTGATTCGGAGTCTGACACTTTGCTTCCTCTCTTTCACCCTCACTAACGGGAGTTAAAAGGCAGGCAGCTTTAGATTTAGGTGAGGGTTCTGAGAGTGACCCTGAAGTGCAGCCCCTTATTCGGAAGAAGCCTACATTTTCTCATGCTGTAACTTCTAAAGCCCAGTCCCACCCTAGTGTGTCTATCACAACCACTCCACCTCACGCGAGTGGTTCGCCCCGTGCACATTCAACACATAGGGAAGATGGTGAGGATTCTATGCCTTCTGAAGAGCCTGTTACTTCAGAGCGGCAACAAGCCTTCATTGCTTTCGAAGTACCTTCACCGGTACATACTGATGCTGCAGAGAGGATCGGTTCTGATGTTGTACTAGAACACTCTGCGGCCTCTCAGCCTGAGATTCCACCTCAGGACATGACAGGACCAGATCCCATTACTGTTACTTACTTTGCTTATCCAATTTCTGCAGGTACTGCTTTCTCTTTCAGGACTATTGTTGAAGACATACACGAGCGTGAGACAGGGAGTGTGTGCGAGCGTTTAGGGAGTGAGGGACCTTCATTTTTAAGGCCCGAAACCGAGCGACAAACACTAACAGAACGATTTTTAGAGCGATGACACCCAGACCAAACACCGTCCCTTTATCTTGAAAATCTTGACACGCGTATGACAGCAATTGAAACTGAAATCAAGCAGTTCGGGCAGTCGATGGGGCAGTTGGGGATCAATATTGGTGACAATCAATGAGCTCTTGATGATTACGCAGCACAGATGGCCAGTCAAGCAACAGCGATGGATGAGTTGACAAATAAGGTGAATGACTTGGGCCATTCTGGTGGTATCTTGGGCAGCACTCTGAATGAGAGAATGGGAGTAGTAGAGAGCATAATGCATACCATGGCGACAGAAATCAGCAGGATGATGTATGCAGTTAGAAGCTTTGTTCCCCCCGAGTGCTTTGACGAACAATTTAATCAGCCTCCCCCTGATAATGATGGTACTGGTGGTGCTGGAGGTGCTGGTGGAGCTGGACCCTCGGGTTCTGGTTTTGGTGGTTCTCATGCAACTGCTGGATCTGGCGAGAAAGGTGGTGTTGGGGATAACTCACCTAAGGGGGAGAGTGGTAAGGAGACGAGACAGCAGTCGGTAATAATTGAAGAAATTGAAGAACAAACTGCTGATGTTGTCAAAGAAAATGAGCCAGTGAATGAAGAAGAGGCTCAAAGAAAGAGGAAGGGTAAGGCAGTGGTGGCTGAACAAGAAGAGCCATTCATTGACTTGAGTCGTCATCAGGAAGAGGCACATGAAGTACTTGATTCAGATTCTGATATGGAGGATGTTCCGTTAGCACATGCTATTAGAAGATCTTTGAAGGAACAAGGTGGAGGTGCTGGAATGTCTTCCGGACAGCCTGAAGAAATACCTGTTGATAAGGAAACTCTAGAAGCCCAACAGCTGGCCTTGGAACAAGCTCAGTTCTATAAAATGAAGATGATGCAGGATGAGGCTGTTTTTCTTGAAAAGAAAGCGGAGCTTAAGGAGAAACAGTATGATCATGAGCTTGCAAGGTTAGCTGATCCTCAAGTAGATCTGGACAAGAAAAGGATAGGACAGAAATGGGATGAAGCAAGGAAGATTCTATCGGGAGTTTGTACAAAAGGAACCCATAACAAAGAGGCGGAAGACTTGTTCTACAACTTGAACTTGCAGAATCCACTAATTGTTGACTACATAAATGCTTTGAAAAGATTGATCTCAAAAGTCAGAATTGGATACAATGCAATGGTTAAGGAATGGCAGGTCATCCTGTCTTTAGTCGAAGGAGTCCCAATATCTTTCTTGTATGTGGATGATCAATTCATCTCGAGAAGATCTGCGTCAGAGTTGTTCTTGCTAGCAACAAAAATTCAATATTCTCAAGCTGAGGAGCTTAGCATTCTGTATAGGGATCAGTTAATGCAGCTAGCAGAGGACAAGGGACCAGAATTCTCAGCGAATCCTGATATTGTTCGGATGGTTGTTGATGGAAAGATGAAGAGGGTGAGCTTAGAGGAAAATGACCTAATGGCTCTATCAGTAGAATCCCTAAAGGCGGTATGCAGGCAAATGATGAGTAAGGGATTCACTTCTGACATCAAGGAGAAGTCAGTGGAGTTCATTGAGAGGGTCATATTCAAGATGAGCAATGAAATCTGGAAGTGTGACATTATTGCTCCAAACCCTCTAGACAATGTAAAGATTGAGCCGGAGCTAATTGAAAGAAAATGGAATATTCTATAAGCTGTTAAGAATGTAGATGAAGCTCTGACTCTTCCTTCTGGATCTCTGGAACAAGTAGAAATAAGGGAGGCAGTTGGTGTTCTAGGGAGAGATAGTGTATACTGGATACACTCATATGACGATAACACAGCTGATGCTTTAGCATTCATAGACGCAGACCAAAATTAAACATTGTTGCACATGAGCAGGAAATGGCTGCTGCAGACTCAAGATGCTGCTTTTCTGGAGAGAGTTTTAGAAGTATTCAAATGGGGCGAAGTGGAGAATGAGAATGTAAATGAGAAGCAGAGACTCCTTAAGTACTTGTCTGAAGTAGTGGTGGAAAAGAAGCGAATAGAGCGAGATGCGGCTAGTGTCCACAATACTAACCGTGTTAAGGGCTACCCTAAAATGATATATTGTCAGTTTAAGGCTGATAAATCTCATTGGAAGTCACAGCTCATAATGAAGAACTTTGAGGACATTCCAAAGATCAGAACTACTCAAGAGGTGGACAAACTAAGAAGGCTTTTCAGGCATCCTTATCCAGAGCCCAGGAATCCTCTAGAAATGGAAGCGGTAAGTCTGTTGAATGCAAGGTGGAAGCAGCTTCATGATCCAGTTTACAAGAAAGAACAAGAGCATAAGGAAAGGCGCAGAAGGCTGAAGGAGGAGAAGCGCCAAGCTGAAGAAGTTAGGAAGAAGAGACGGAATTAGAATTAGCGGTCAGAGTGGTGTGAACTTGAAGTTAGAAAAACTTCATATTTTTTTGGTTGCTTTAACTCACTTGAGGAAAATTCACCTGATCACGGTATGCGAGATAGGCTAACTTACCATACTGTAACCGTGAATCAGAGTGGATCCAATAAGGTGATATAAATTTGACTGAAAGGTATGAAATAATCCAGGTGATAGGAATCACTCAAATGATCTTTAATTCGAAGTTCGAATTTTCTGACTAGCTTAAGTTTTATTTATTCTAGTTCTTTGAATTGTTTTCAAGTTTATTTCAGTTGTAATTCAAACAAGACAGTAATGTTAATTATCTTTTTCTCGTCTCATTGTTTAGTTGAGTTATCCCTTTGTTAATTTGAATGTCATTGTTAGACTATCAAATAGGGGGAGATTGAAAGGCAGAGTGTCTAAACTTGTAACACTATAACTTATGTAACTCAACTAAAAGAAAAGATACTTAACCAGAAGACAATCAAGAACATGAAGTCACAAAGAAATCAATGTTAACTATGAAGACAAGGTAATTGATACAATTCAATTTGTTAACTATGATCAAACAAAGAAGAAATCATTGAAATAAGTTCAAGACAAAGTTGTTCATGCCTCAGTGGTTTGTAACTTAAAGACTCAAGATCATAACTATCAGTATCAATAAGACTAATTGATTTCAAGTGAACAAGAAGGAAAGCAATATTTGGAAAGCCACATTACTAATTGATTATGGTAATCTATTCAAGAAGCAGAAACACTATCAAGACTAGTCACTTATGAATCAGACCATTGCATCAAGTGTCAGGACATTGATAGTATGTTTATGTCAGTAATAGAGATCCAAGTTCAAAAGCTTGTTGAAGAATTTGGAAGACATAAAGAAATCACAAGTTCAAGATGCTGCATTGAAGTTTCAAGTTAAAGCCCAGAATTTTTTTAAGTACAAAATATTCGAGATGGCCAAGTAGAACATTCCTATGTAAAATATTCGAGATAGAATATTCGAGATAGAATATTCGAGATGGCCAAGTAGAACATTCCTATGTAGAATATTCAAGATAGAATATTCGAGATAGATATTCGAGATGGCCAAGTAGATGTTCTACATGGAGGGCAGTTTCAACATGACACATGGCATCATCTAATTGGCAGATTTCCAAGCTTTCAAGATTAGATAAGATTTATGTGGACATCATTGGGCCACATATATCTTAACTTTGAAGACTACAAGACATAGATTAAAAATAGTATAAATAGAAGTACGTGTGTATTATTTTTAGTGAGCAAAATTTTCGAGATAAACACTTGTAAAAGAGAGAGAGTATATTCACAGAGCTTAGCATCATTTACTACCCTCTTTACTTCTGGTGTACTTTGTAATGAATGTTGTAGCAACCCTTTCAAGTTATATATAAAACATATATTCCTTGAATCATTGTGTTCATTTATTACATAGTATTTATTGCTTCTTTAATTCGAAAAGTTGTATTCACCCCCCCTCTACAACACATTTGGACCTAACAACTTTGGCTCCAACACCACCTTTTTGACCTGTGACTTCCATAGCTTTAGAGGTGAATCAAGTTCAGCTTCTGCCTTGGATCTCCTTAACTTTGAAATTTGTTGTTGAATCTCCTGAGTAATTGTTGTGTTGAGTTTGTACTTTCTGTTGAGTAGAGGAAGGATAGTCTTTAAAACATTGTAACTCTGCTTCATTATCACTTTCATTGAATAGGTGATCTTCACTCCATTTTCATACTCCAATCTCATAGATTCCTCTTGATTAGAAGTAGCAGGGTGAGTCCTTACTCTAATTAGTCCTTTTTCATTAATTACTGGTACTCCCTTCATATCATAACCTTCAATTGTCACCTACTCCCTTATTTCTTCTTGTTGACCCTGAAGGTTTTCTTGAACCACTATCTCTTGAATAGAACTTGACCTTTTCTTGGCCATAACTATTTTTCTCTTTTTCCTCAGTGGTTGCTCCAATGATTAATCTTCCATATTCAATTCTATTTCCATTTGCCTTGCTATTTCCTCATTCTCCTTTTCTCTTCTTGCAGCATCTGACAATCCTGTAGAAATAGCTCATTGAAGAAGCTTTTGGCCAACTGGCTCCTTCCTTTTCTTTTATACTTCAATCATTATGGCTTTACCCTTTTTCTTCTCTTCAAGGTCTTCAAGATCAATTGATAGAAAGTCTTCAGCATTTGAGTTTCTTTCTTTGGCATCCTTTTGTGCATCTTCATTCATTTTTCTTGTTTGAGCAATGAACTCATTCAAGTCTTCTTTTTCTACTGCCTCTGTCACTAACTCAGTACTTGTCTTCAAATCTTCAATTCTTTTCCTTTCTTTCTCAATCATTGATTGAGTTTCTTTTTCCCTAGAAATCCTTCTAGCTTCTAGATCAGTTTCAAATTTCCTGAATTCTTCCTTTTTCTGTTCTAAGTCATCTTTGGGAGAATTAGATAACTTAGATCTTTTTGAAGACTGATTATCCCTGTTACTTCTGTATTTGAATCTTTTTGTTGCAGAACCACCAATGCCACTTGTCTTGTCCATACCAGAACCTCCTACACCACCACTACCACTACCTTTGTCATCACCATTATCACCATCATCCTTCTTCTTTGTATTCTCCCCCTTTTTATCATCAATTGAAGGGGGTGGTGGCATTCTGTCAAGAAAATTTTGAAGAATGGAAGTAAAAAGACTTTGACCTACAATTATAGCATCCATTTTCTTTTCCGGAGTGCCCACTCTAGTTTCCAAAGCTGCAAAGTTCTTTGATTCCTTGAAGAGCTTGTCTTTGATGTGATTCAAGGTGTTGAATGGTAGTTTTCATCCATTCTCCTGTCCAAAGCATCCTTGTTGGTAGTGATAGAGTCCTTGATAATCTCCAGTTCCCTCTTCACTCCTGTCACTGTCATCTTTTGAATTTTCAGTGATTCTCTCATACAATGAGCAATTCTCCTTTGAGTAGGATCTTCAATTTCTCCTTCCACCATTGCCCTTCTATACTGAGACAGAATCTCAGTTTTAGGAGCTTTTAAGGAACCATTAATTGTGCTCATCCATGGCTCCTCATCAGAATCTTTTTCTAGCTCTTCAGGTGCCATATAACATATGTCTGCTGTATTGGCAATACTTTCCTTCAGATTCCTGGTCCTTTGTTCTGTATGATCAATTCCCAAGAGTTGTTCTGCATCCCTGTTACTTGAAGTAGCCAATCCCTAATACTGAGGATTAGGATGGATGAAATTATGTGGATCTAATTCACCAGCATCAACCTCCTCTTCAATGTCCTTAGCAACTCCACTCCCACTAGCTTCTGCATTTGATACTCCCCCTAACTCCTTGAATTCCACTTCTTCTGCCATCAATTCATTTTCCAATTTCTGTGAAATAGAAGAATTGTTTTATCTCTCTTACTCATCTCTCTATTTTGCATCAGGATCTCATCCTGGAATCTCACCTCTCCCTCACTCATTTTCTGTGCACCTTCTAAGGTAGAGCCCTCAAGTGTTTCACTCTCATTCCTGGAAGAATTAGAAATGTCCTTACTCACTCCCTTTCCTTTTGTCAGGCTGCAATCCTGCCTCTCACTCAACTCACTCATTCCTAAAAGTGTGTGTGCAACATCAATTGATTGAGCATCAATTGATGTAAAGATATTAACAGTTGAGGTGTTTGGGATATCCATCAATTGATGCATACCCATCAATTGATCTTGAGTATCGATCGATGGCTTATCAGTCGATGGTTGTATATCAATTGATGATGAAACATCCTTTGATGGAGTAGAAACAGTTGAGGAAATTATTTGAGAAGAGATATTTTTAATAATCTGAGAAATGGAATCCTGAATATCCTGTGAAGAAGATTCAGGAGAGAGTGTTGACTTCTCCTTGAAGAATAAAGAAGGAGAATCTGAAAATGTTTGATAATCTATCAAAACATTTTCTGAAGAAATTTATTGGGATGGAGAAGTAAGAATAGAAGGGATTGGAATTGATAGAGAATGGGGCTACATCTCATCATTTATATGAGATGCATCAATCTGACTTTGAGAAGGCTCTACCACAGTTTCCTGTGATTTTGCAGTGTCTGATTCCCCATGTGCAAAGGTGACTTTCTTCCTTCTCATTTCATATGGTGTTACTGTTTTGGCCAGTGTGTCCCCAACTTGGTTCTGTGCCCCTGGTTGTGGGCTATTTTCAATATTGTCATCCTTTTGGAAGGATGAAAATAGGGATGTGGTATTTTTCATATTAACATCCACAGTCTTTTGGGAGACTGTGGAGTGGCTTGGTTGAGGTTGCTCACCCCCACTCTCCTTATTCTTCTGAGTTCTTTGATGTTCCCCAGTTCCCTCACCACCTACATCTCCTTCTAATCTATCTACCACAATAGTTGTTTTTCTTTTCTTGGATTCTTCAACAACAGGTTTTTGAAAACCTGTTGAGGTTGGCTTTTTAGATTTGGACTTTGAAACTGGATGTGTGGCTTGGGTAGGAGGGTTGGGGTCATTACTAACACCCTCCATAGCCACAAAAGGCAAAGAAGATTAGGGATTGGAAGAAGTTAAATTTGAGATAAATACCTGAACAAAAGGAGGATAGATCAATTCCACACTGCTGTGAAGATTGATCCTTACCAAGTCTTTAAAGATCCTTTTGTTTTGAGTCCAGCAATCCAAAACTTCTGTACTCCTGTCAATCTCAATATTCTTGACAAAGTGGTTAATAACAATCATAATAAATCTAGCATAATAAATATGATTAGATCTATTTATTTTATTTCCTAATTTGGCAGACATTTCATTGATTAACAGGCTACTTAAATTATGATATCTATCATATAAATTGCTATACCCTACTTGTTGCATACTTGTTGTTATTGCATCAAAATTACTAACCTTACCAGAAAAACACTTTCTTATTGCATCAAAGAAATATGACCATTCTTTTCTTAGATTCTTTCTAATTATACTTCCTAGACTAGCATCAGGAGCTGTGTAATTGATTTTTCTAAGCATATTTCTAATTTATGTGTCAGTGGGTGAATTTTCTGTATTATTTGCAGCAAGATTTTAACACTCACCCAAAACTATAGTGGTTAGAATATACCTCTTTCCTTTGCAATCAAATGAGATTGAAGAGTGTTGGTGAGATTACGAAGCTGTATGAATAGTAATCTTGATAACTCAACACTAGAACATGACAAGTAAAAAATACTACGCCTACACAGAAATCAAGAAGAAATGAAGACAAGGCAAATACAGTGAATCAAGACATTAGAAGAAGTTTTGAAGTCAACTACAGGTCACTGAAAGAAGTTCATTAATATGTTCAAGCCTCAGTGAAGAATAATGTGTAAAGACTTTCAGGGTTTCAGAAGTGTTGAAGATTCAGTATAGAAGTGCCACAAGAAGATTTCAGTGTAAAGGCATTGATTGAAGATAGACAGTGTTCGAAGCATAAGAATCTAGAAGGGTAAAGACAAAGGTTAAAGAAGACAGCTGCAGTCTTGAAGTTATACTCACTGAAAGAAGTTCAGTTATATGTTTAAGCGTTAGTGAAGAATAGAGAATGAAGTATTCAAAATTATGGTAATAATGGAGACGTTTTCTAAATGCTAGAAAAGATTCTAGTGAAGTTACAGTGTTTATTGACAGTCAATGTTTGAAGCAATGAAGTTGCTGCAAACTTAAAAAGATACGTGAGGCTATAATACGAAGACCTGGATCGAAGTTAGTCGTCTATGAACCAGACCAGTTGCACTAGGCGTCATCAGTTTGTGAAAGGAATCTGAGTATTAACTATAAAAGAATTATTAAGTTGAAGAACGTACCTGGAAATAATGATTATTTATTAAGGTGCAAAGTGTCACAACCTTGGTACGAAAAGTGAAAGTTTCTGAACTACAGTCGAAGAACGGAAATAACTCAGGGTACAGGGTGTAATGTGACAAGACTTTGGTGCGAGAAATGGAAGTTAGGAAAATTCAATCAAGGAATGAATAGAGGGTCAAATGCAGTGACTAAACAGCACTATGACCATGTATGTTCTACACGCGCTACAAACATCACAATTGATTTAGACTTTTATGGCGCCTACACAGGGTATCCCCTTGTGTACGCGCAACAAAATATGGCATCAATAAATTCTAAGTAAATGGCGCCACTTTGAACTACACAGTGGATTCACTCTTCCAGGCGCAACAAAGAATTAATGCGCAACAAAGTTTCCTGGCGCAACAAAGAAAATATTTCTTGGCCCCACCCTTAGCCAATCAAATTACAGCAGCTACTTTATTGATTTAAAAGTCTACACCAATTAAATTGAGGAGTCGTCTTCTCCAACAAAAAAATGTAGAGAGCCACTGCCATGGCCGGAGCAAGAAGAAACATTTTATACACACCCATACCTTGCTCCCGGTCAGATATTAGGACCCGGTTCTTTAACGAAAAATGCTTAGGGCTCCTAGATATCACTCCCTACGGACTCAGATTTTCCTTGTACTAATTTAGATATATTTGTATAGGAACTGAGCCCTAATATTTTTATGTTAGTAGCAAAGAACTAATTTGTTCTTTGGAAGCCAGTTATATTTTAACTGGGTGTAGCACCCCTTAGGGTTTATATACGAAAGATATATTCCCCGAAACTTGTCTCCATAATTTACTTGCTAATTTTCTTGAACCTAATTGATTTATCCGGACACACAGAAAATTAGTAGGCATCTCACCTAAACACTACAAATGGCCAAACCCACTCTGAAGCAATAATTTATTTATCCACAAATTCTGAAAAGAATTTAAAATTATTATGAGTATCGTATTCAACCCCCCTTCTACGATACTTCGGGACCTAACAAAGAGAAATCATCTACTACCTCTGCAGTAGTCCAGAACTCTTCAACTAGATTGCACACTATCTTTGGTGCTTCTGTGAGGGCTTTTGATATCCTTGAACTTCTTAGTAATTCCATTAGAGGATGGAATTCTGTTGGGGCTTCCTCCACCATAGTGCAAGCAACAAAGTTGTTGAGTTCGTAGTAGAATCCAGATTGTGAGACTTTCTTTGATGATGCCATTAGAGTGCTTGAAGATGAGATGAGAATTAACTGACAAGATTGTTAGTAAATATACAGAAACAACAATTAGAAAGTAGCAATTAGGGTTATTAGCAGGAGATAGATACAGAGAGAGAGCTCAGAGATTGAGAAAGAGAAAGAGAGAAAGAGAATTCATTAGTAAAAATTGCAAGTAAGAATGAACAATGTTTTAATCTCACTATTTATATTTACTGATTTCTCAATCAATTTCTTACTCAAAATAGAACTTAATCGACCGTTAAAAAAAGAGAGTAGAAATTACCAATTTTGGAAATCGATTGTTATATATACATGAATGTATGTATTAATCAATTGATAAAATGAGTAATCAACGGCTAGATTTTTGTACAGATCGGTTGATGACATGGAACCCTTTAAATTCCAGGTCATCCATTGGTAAAGCTTGTTTATCGACAGGTACACTTATCCATTGATAAATAAATATATCATCAATTGATATATTTATTTGTCAATAGCTACAAATATCCATTGATAAGAACAATGTTTATCACTTGATTAATGAAAAATCAATAGATTAACATAGTCAATGGCTAAAATTTATATACATATATATATATATATATATATATATAACTTGTCAGACATTTAAATCATTAAATATAATTAAGCATACCTAAAATCTAGTGGTTTGGTAAAAATGTCTGCAAGTTGTCTTTCACTAGGAATAAAATGTAATTCAACTGTACCATTCATTACATGTTCCCTAATGAAGTGATACCTTATGTCAATGTGCTTGGTTCTGGAATGTTGCACAGGATTTTCTGTCATAGCAATGGCACTTGTATTATCACAGAAAATAGGAATCTTGTTCATGTTGAACCCATAGTCAAGAAGTTGATTCTTCATCCATAATATTTGTGCACAGCAACTTCTAGCTACAATGTATCCAGCCTCTGCAGTAGATGTAGACACTGAATTCTACTTTTTGGTGAATCATGATACAAGCTTATTTCCTAGAAATTGACGGGAGCCTGTAGTACTTTTTCTGTTAATTCTGCAACCTGCATAGTCTGCATCTGAATAACCAATTAGATCAAATTCAAAATCTATAGGATACCAAATTCCAAGATTTGGAGTTCCCTTTAGATATCTGAAAATTCTTTTTATTGCAATCAAATGAGATTCTCTCGGATCAGCCTGAAATCTAGCACAAAGACATGTAGCAAACATTATATATGACCTACTTGCAGTTAAATAAAGTAATGAGCCAACTATGCCTCTATAACTTGAAATGTCCACCATAGCTTCTTTAGTATTTAGTTCAAGTTTAGTTGCAGTGGCCATGGGAGTTTTTGCAGAAAAACATTCACTTAAATCAAACTTTTTAATAAATCAGAAATATATTTGGTTTGATATATGAAAATGCCATTTTTGACTTGTTTGACTTGCAAACCAAGAAAATAGGTAAGTTCTCCCATCATGTGTTAGGAATATATTCATTTGATGATGTACAAAATACTAGAACAGGGTCTAGCTCAGTTTATCTGTAATAAGTCTTTCTAGTCTCTGAAATGTATAATCAGAGTCTAGATGATCAACATTCATGTTACTTGTACTTAGAAGAATTTCTGTAGAAAGTGAAACCAGAGTCTGCATGAAGATCAGAGTCTGGAAGGTGATCAGAGTCTATAGACTATCAGAGTCTATGATCTATCAGAGTCTACATGTGATCAGAGTCTGAAGATCATCAGAGTCTGAAGATTTCAGAGTCTATACAGTTGAGGATAAATGCGGAAGAAGATCACAGGAATAGAAAGTCTACGAAGATCAAGATAAATATATTGCAGATATGCTATGGGAAAGAAAGAGAATTCTAGAAGGAAACTTTCAACTAATAATTAGGAATTTTATTCCTATTGTAATTTTTCTTTCTGTTATTAGTTGATAGGCAGTTCTCTATATAAACTCTATGTAACCTAATTGTAAAGGTGTGGAAGTCGGAGCATAATTGTCTGAGTGAAATTGTGTGAGAGCATAGAGATAGAGAGAGTTGCTGTGATAGACACAGAGAAGCTGCTAGGGTTTTTGTACACCCTAGGAGAGTTTTATATTCACAAATCAATAATACAAAACAGTACTTATTCATATTTTTGTGTTTGAGTTTGTTCTTAATTTGATTTTAAATCAGGCAGAAAAGACATACAAGTATTCAACCCCCCCTTCTACTTGTACAACTGGGAAAACAATTGGTATCAGAGCCTAACGTTTAAAATCGATCAAAGATGTCTGGAAACAAAGATGACAATTCTAAGATTCCTATGCTTAAGAGAAACGAGTTCACCCACTGGAAAGTTAAGATGCTGCACCATCTGGAAGCAACAGACCCTGACTATCTTGACAGAATTAATGAATGACCCTTTGTGCCCTTAAAAATTGTGCCTCAAATCAACGAGGAAGGCAAAATAACTGAAGAACACCTCGTTGAGAAACCAAAGGCTGAATGGACAAAAGAGGACAAGGAAAATGTCCTTAAGGAGGCAAAAGTAAAGAACATTCTCTTTAACAGTTTGGATTCTGTTCTAACTAACTGTGTCATATAATGCAAGACTGCTAAGGAGATGTGGACAAAACTTGAGGTGCACTGTCAAAGGACTAAAGATGTCAAGAAGAATGCTAGGTCTTTGCTAATTCAAGAGTATGAGTACTTTGAAGTAAAATATGGAGAATCTATCACTGAGATGTATGATAGGTTTACAAAACTCTTGAATGAAATGGCTATGCTTGGTAAGGTTTATGATTCTGAAGATACAAACACCAAGTTTTTGAGAGCACTTCCTGAAGAGTGGGACAATAAGACTACAGCCATAAGGGAAGCTAGAGATTTGGATGAACTAACTCTAGAAGAATTGTATGGAAGACTCAAGACATATGATTTGGAGATGCAACAGAGAAAGAATAAGAAGTTTGTAAAGACAAAATCTGTGGCACTCTTGATGGAGTCTGAGAAAGAACAACAGGAACAACCTACAGAAGCAAGAATCAAGGATTCAAGAAAAAAGGGTAAAGCTGCTGTGGAGTCAGAGTCTACTGACAAAGACTCTGATTCTGATGAAGAGTTTGATCTAAGTCAAATGATGGCTATGTTTGCTAAAAATTTCAAAAGAATGAAATTCAACAAAAGAACTGGCAAATTTAGCAAAAGGCCATCATTCAAGAAGGAAGATGAGAGGGTTGAGAAGAGCAAGAGTACAATAATCAAACTTGACAAAGCAAAGGTCAAATGTTTCACTGTGGAATATTGGGGCACTTTGCCAGTGAATGCAGAAAGTTAAAAAGTCAAGGAAAAGGAAAAGCACTTCTATCAACAGGAAAGGATTGGGCAGACTCAAGCTCAGAGGATGAAATTGATTATGAAAATCTAGCACTGATGGCATCCTCCACAAGAAAATCACAGTCTCCCAAAGAACCCTCATCTCCTGAAACTCAGGTATCAATCTTTACTCCTGAATCCTTAATTAATTTAGACTCTGATGGCATAGAGATTGTAAAAAGTGAGGTTAATAAAATAATGACAACATGTAGGTCTCTCACTAATGAAAGTGAAAGGTTGAGAGAAGAAAATTTAACCTTAACTAAAAGGAATGGTCATTTAGAGTCTGAGTTATTATTAATGGAACAATACAAAAAGGATTCTGAGAAATATAGTCATAACTACACTGAAATTTTGAAAGCCTATGACTACGTTAGGAAAGAACTAGAAGAAGAAAGGCTTAAGTTTAAAGTTTGGACAGACTCTGGAAGAAAAGTTCAAGAAATTCTTAATAATCAAAACGTGTGTCAAACTGCTGGTCTAGGCTATGACAAGAGTCAAGACAAAAGACCTATTGTTGAGAATGATAAAAATGAAGAAGCTAGCCAATTTAATAAGACTAAAGACAAAAGTACATTTGTTCCCGTTAAGTTTGTGATCCCTAAAGAAAAAACTGAAACCACAAATTCATCTGTCAATAGTCCCCTTGTTGTTGACAAAAAGACAGATGAAACATGAGCAAATAACTCTAAGAAAAATATAAACATTGGGTACTTGTCTAAGTCTATGTTGAAAGAAAGGCTAGAGAACTTATCAGAGTCCACCAAAACTAGGAGAAATAGGAATGGTAAGGAAGGCATTAATAAGGCTAATAATTATCAAAAAGATCCTAATGCTCCTAGAAAGAAGTGTTATAGATGTGGCAACCACAACCACTTAGCTATAGATTGTAAAACAAAAATTGAGATGAAATCAGAGTCTAGCCCTTCTCAGACTCTGAAAAGTCACTACATACCACAGAAACCTTGTTATCAATGTGGTAGCATATTTCATTCTATTTATATGTGTAGGGACTATCATGATTTGTATTACAATTTTTATGAGCTAAAATCTTCTATTGATAAAAGTTGGTATGACACTGTTAAGACTCCACCAGAGTCTAGAGCAATAAAAGAGACAGGTAAACCAAAGGTGAAAATTGTTAAGCCTGTTTATCCTAAAGTTAGTAGAAAAGGATCCAAAACTGTTTGGGTCCTCAAAACATCTAACTAGTTGCTTTATGTATGCAGGGAACCAGTGTAAAGAAAGTAACCCTAATCCTGGACAGTGGATGCTCAGGACATATGACTGGAAAGAAATCCCTGCTTACAGACTTTGAGGAAATGGCTAACCCAGAAGTATCCTTTGGAGATGGCAACAAAGGACAAACACTGGGATATGGCAAGATTGTACTTGGGAATGTCATCATTAAAAAAGTAGCTCTAGTTGATGGCTTAAGGCACAATTTAATAAGCGTAAGTCAACTTGGAGATAAAGGTTACCATACTGGCTTTGACAACAAAGAATGTCTAGTGACTCACAAAGAAACAGGCATGTTGGTTTTCAAAGGACACAGACATGGTAACATTTATGAAGCCAGCTTGGAAGATTGCATACACAGTGAAGTCACATGTCTATACAGCAAGGCCTCAACTGAAGAAAGCTGGAAATGGCACAAGAAACTGTCCCACATCAACTTCAAAACACTCAACAAGTTGGTGAAACAGAATCTTGTAAGAGGATTACCACAGGTTGATTTTGTACAAGATGGACTTTGTGAAGCATGTCAACTTGGAAAACAAAGGAAATCATTCTTCAAGAGCAAGATAATTAACACCATTTCTGAACCCTTTTATTTATTGCATCTTAATTTATTTGGTCCAGTAAATGTTATGTCAATTAACAAAAAGAAATATACTCTTGTTATTATAGATGATTTTACAAGATTCACATGGGTTTTCTTTCTACATTCAAAGGATGAAGCCCCACAACACATAATAGACCATATCACTTTTCTGGAAAAAAAATCAAAGAAAACAGTTAGAGTTCTAAGGAGTGACAATGGTACTGAATTCAATCATGGAGGACTACTGTGCATCAAAGGGAATTACTCAACAATTTTCTGCACCAGGAACTCCTCAACAAAATGGAGTTGTGGAGAGAAAGAATAGAACACTCATAGAAGCTGCCAGAACAATGTTGGCAGAGTCTAAGCTGCCAGTATTTTTTTGGGCTGAGGCAGTCAATACAACATGTTTCACTCAAAACTGCACTCTAATAAACATGCATGGAAAGACTCCCTATAAAATGATAAAGGACAAGAAGCCAAGTGTGAAACACTTTCACATATTTGGATGCAAGTGTTATGTACTGAAAGTACATCCTGAAAATCTAAGCAAATTTGAAGCCAAGGCAGATGAATCAATTTTTCTTTGATATGTATCGAACACAAAAGCATTCAGAGTGTTTAATCTCAGAACCAAAATTGTTATGGAATCTATTCATGTTGCATTTGATGATAAAAAGTTTACAGGATTGCAGGATGAGTCAGAGTCTACCACACTGGAATTTGGAAATCTAAAAAGTTCTGAGATAAATAAAGAAGAAGAGGATGAAAACCCTCAAATAAATCCTGAACCAACACAGGAACCTGCACACTCTGAGGGGGAGCCAAAAAATTCAACTCCAAATAATTCAGAGTCTAACAGGTCAGGGTCTACCCAGACAGGGTCTACCCAGACAGAGTCTATCCAGACAGAGTCTAGACAGACAGAGTCTAACTCATCAGGTTCTGGGTCAAGCAACTCTAAACCCTTGTCAGAGTCAAGCAATTTAGGGGGAGCCTCTTCATTTGAAGTTCACTCAATTACAGAAGATGCAAATGACTTAGGGGGAGCTTCAAGTTCAAGAACCAATCTTCCACCTGCTAGAAAATGGACAAGGAATCACACTCCTGACTTGATAATTGGTGATCCTGATAGTGGTATACAAACAAGAACAACCACTCAAAATGAATGTCTTTATAGCTGTTTTCTCTCAAAGAATGAACCCAAGAAAATTGAGGAAGCCTTGCAAGACCCTGATTGGATCATTGCAATGCAAGAAGAATTGAATGAATTTGAGAGAAATAAAGTGTGGAAACTTGTACCAAGACCTAGAAATAGATCAGTTGTTGGTGCAAAATGGGTGTACAGAAACAAACTTGATGAGAATGGAACTGTAGTAAGAAACAAAGCAAGGCTAGTTGCAAAAGGATACTCACAGGAGGAAGGAATTGACTATGATGAAACTTTTGCACCAGTAGCAAGATTGGAAGTTATTAGAATGTTTCTGGCCTTTGCAGATCATTCAAAATTCATGGTGTATCAGATGGATGTGAAAAGTGCCTTCTTAAATGGAGAATTGGAAGAAGAAGTCTATGTGGAGCAACCACCAGGATTTGTTGATCCAAAGTTTCCTGATCATGTTTATAGGTTAGATAAGGCACTATATGGATTGAAGCAAGCACCTAGAGCATGGTATGAAACTCTTTCAAAATTTCTTCTTGAAAATGGATTCACAAGAGGTACCATTGACAAAACTCTCTTTATTAGAAAATATAAAGGTGATATTTTGCATGTCCAAATTTATGTTGATGATATTATATTTGGATCTACTAATGATAATCTCTGTGAAAAGTTTAGTCAACTAATGCAGAATGATGATGGAATTTTCATCAATCAAACAAAGTATGTAAAAGAACTATTAAAGAAGTTTGATATGCAAGACTCTGCAACTGTTAAAACTCCTATGTCAACAGCCACTAAGCTAGACTCTGACCCAAAGGGTAAGAAAGTTGACAACACTAACTACAGAGGTATGATTAGCTCATTGTTATATTTAACTGCTAGTAGACCAGATATAATGTTTGCAACTTGTCTGTGTGCTAGATTTCAAGCTGACCCTAGAGAATCACATTTAATAGCTGTGAAAAGAATTTTTAGATATCTCAAGGGGGCACAAACTCTTGGACTTTGGTATCCTAGAGAGTCAGATTTTTCACTAATTGGCTATTCAGATTCTGACTATGCAGGATGCAAAGTAGACAGGAAAAGCATAACAGGACAATGCCAGTTTCTTGGCAACAGATTAATTTCTTGGTTTAGCAAGAAACAATAAACTGTATCAACCTCAACAGCTGAGGCTGAATACATTGCAGCTGGATGTTGCTGTGCTCAAATTCTGTGGATGAGAAATCAATTACTTGATTATGGACTAACATTCTCAAATATTCCTATGTATTGTGATAATACTAGTGCTATTAAAATTGTAGAGAATCCAGTCCAACACTCTAGAACAAAGCACATTGATGTCAGGTATCACTTTATTAGAGAACATGTTGAAAATGGTACTGTGACACTTCACTATGTTCCAACTGACAGACAGATTGCAGACATTTTGACAAAACCACTTGATGAGGCTACCTTTCTTAGTCTGGTAGGTGAATTAGGTATGTTAAATATATAAGTGATCTATAGTAACAAGAAGCAAGGTATGTACTTTAATTATAGTCCCTGTCTCAACACACTGTGATTAATTATTATTGCAAAAGTTTGATTGGTACTTTACCTTGACAGAGTCTAGTTTTTAGACTCTGGTGAGTCTGTAGACTCTGACGAGTCCGTAGACTCTGAGAATCTGTAGACTCTGAGAAAAATATCGCCTAGACTCTGAAACGGATAAAATTCGCGCCTGCAGACTCTGATTGCATTTAAAATGTTCAAATGACTTGAAATAGGCGGTAACAGTTATCTTTTGACTGGAGACAGGCTGTAGACTCGTGTGTATTGTATGCAACTTGAACAAAATAGAATTTCTCATACAATTCACTCACTTGTTTATTGCAATTTTTTCTAAGGCAAAAATATTCAAAGAGCTTTTTACGAACCCTAGCTAATTTCTTCAAGTTTTTCCATCACTCTTAACTCAACAACTTTAATGGCTGCCGTTTCTACTGTCATGAGGGGACCTAAGGCGATTGCTTTCACATTTGGGGATTTTGATTTCATGACTACAAATCATGTTGCTTTTCTTGGAGATAAGAAAGGAGTAGATGCTGACTACTTCCTAATGATGGATTTCATGGAGCAATCTGAGCTCAGTTACATTATGAAAGCATCTCCAGTGATTCATATGGATGCTGTCTCAAAAGCTTGGAGTTCTGCACAGGTCGTTGATCCTTCTCAGGATCAACCAGGTAAAATCATGTTCACCTTTGGCTCGACTACATTTGATGTCACTGCATATGTGCTTAATTCTGTGTTTAAATTGCCTCTTAAGTCTTCTTTTGATAATACTGTATCTGATGATGACATTAAAAGCATGTTTAAGGTAATAAGTTATTCTGCTAGCTTAGATAACATGAGTAAAATAACTAGGCCTTACTTAAGAAAAGAATGGTCCTTTTTCTTTGATCAAATTGCTAAGTGCTTCACTGGTAAGTGTAGTAGATTTGATGCTATTACTGCTATTACTTATCAAATTGGTCACAGTCTCCTATTTGATAGAGTAATCAACATTGGTGATATGTTGCTTACTCAAATGGGAGCAAAATTAAATAATGTGCATGGGGGAGGAAGAAAGTCTATTATCATAGATTTCTTATGATTCTCCTTAATCACTTCATTCCTGACATGTCAACCAAGTTGGCAGATGATTGTTGTGTGCAGGCCTACAAACAACAAAGGAGGATATTCTCTGACATCAAGAGAATTGATGACAAAAAGAAGAATCTACCTGCCATGCACTATCCACAGGTAATGAAGGTAAAACTCTCAACCTACAAACCTTCTATCTACAATGATTCTTTTTTTGGTGGTGACATGGTGCAGGAACAAGTACTGGAGAGTCCCCCTGCACCTACCCAAGTCACCAAATCCCCTTCAATTACACAATCTTCAAAACCAAAATCCAAAAAGAAACCAACCTCTGGTGTCTCTCAACAGACACCAGTTGTAAAGAGAAGAAAATTGGTTCAAACCAGGCTTATAGATGAGCACAGTGACGAGGAGCTCAACCCTATAGAGAAACAAGTTGTTGAAGGTCTTTCTTTGCTAAAAGAAGGTCATGATACACTTGATTCTAACTTTCAATCCAAGTCTGTAGTCTTTGAAAAGGCTACAGACTCTGAAAAACCTAGGAATGCACTTCAGGATTCTCAAATTGACTCTCCTGAAAAATCTTTTGATCAGAAGTACAGAAGGTTAAGGAAGGCTTATTCTGCACACATACACAAGCCTATTATTATTACTAACCCTGTTTTGTAGGAAACAGATGCTCCCAAGGCTCCTGCAGAGCCAGACTCTGAAAGCAAGAAAACTCCTGAACCAGACTCTAATGTTGAGTCAGAGTCTAGACTGCCTTTAGACTCTGATCATGAAACATTTTGGGAAGGAATGCCATTGGATGCAGCCTTAAGTCTGATTGATGAGATCATTACTCCAAGTAATGAGGTACTGCTATTCTTATATCCTTTGGTGGAATCAGTTGAAGATCCAGGGCAATATCAGACTAAATCTCAAGTCTTGGATTTTCTTACAACCTATGAAGCCCTAAGGAAGAGAATGGAACAGGAGCTACAAATGTCTGCACAGGATGTGGTCAAAAATCTATACAGCTACCTATTCAACTCTTCATTCCAAGTACAAGCAGCTGGGCTCATAGAAGGCAGAACAAATGAAGTTCTCAAAGCACTAGGTGTGCCAGACTCTGAACAACAAATTACAAAGAAGCCTAAAAAGCTTAGCATCTACAAAAGGAGAAAATCAGAGTCTGTTGCTGAGTTAGAAACTGAGATTAAGTAACCAGTTTTTGACTATGAAGCAATTTGGGATCATGGGATTACCTACAGGACAGCTATTGA
This sequence comes from Oenanthe sinensis, assembly GCA_028671895.1. Taxonomy (NCBI): domain Eukaryota; kingdom Viridiplantae; phylum Streptophyta; class Magnoliopsida; order Apiales; family Apiaceae; genus Oenanthe; species Oenanthe sinensis. The sequence goes on along the minus strand of CM053809.1, from coordinate 3,169,396 downwards.
TTGGATTTCCACTATTCAGCCATTTTCCAGGAAGGTGGTTGATTTTCTTGTCCAAAATGTAGGTAAGGTGGCCAACAAATACATCTATCCGACCTATGAAAGTAGATTGGATCAACTCAAGGGCTCACATTTTCACAAGATTGCAAGGGAACTGCAGGATTCCTTTCACTTGACTCTTGCCCAGGCCATCAATGCACTCCATGCCAGGATGTTTCTAAATGGACACTTGGATGCATTCACTATGGTAGAACCACAGGAGGTAGCAGGTGATGCAAGGCAGTTGGAGGTTGGGACTAGTGCACCAGTGGTGACTAGTAATAAAGATGTCCAGTCTGCCTCACCCACACAAGAACCACCTAGTCAGAGGTTGGGTGATAGTGGGGCAGGGGAGCATGCTGTTGGGCCCTCCTTGACAACTCACCAAAGAGCTGATGAGAACCCCAGTGATATGGGAGGACAGACTCTGATGGAGGCTCATGAAGACATTTTCCAATCTATTCTATCAGAGTCTATCCACCTTGATGGGGAGTCTCATACACAAACAGTCAAAGATGGCAACACTCAGACTCTGGCTTCTAATGAAGTCCTACTGAAGCAGTCGGAGTCTAGAGTAGACCCTGAGACTGGAATACTGGAGCCAACAGACTCTTAAAAGAGAGAAGATACTAGTAAGGGTTCAGAATCTGTTGCTGCTCACCCCTTGGTGGAAACCCCTAGCCTTCAGACATTTGAAGGGGTTCTCCTCCATCAAGATGGTTCAGGTATTGAAGCACCATTCTTATCTCTCAACCCCTCTTCTGTAGGTTTATTGAGTGCACCCTCTACATTGAGTGAAAAAACATCTGAGAGGCTGGCACTAGACCAGGAAAAAGGAGAGGTAGACAAGGCTGTAGAGAGCCTGAGTGAGATTGAGAAAGTGGGTGTCCAACCCCACACTGAGCATGAGAGATTAGGGTATCCTGAACCTAGCTTTACTTATTGGGATCAAGATTTTCCAAAGAGTTGGTCCAATGAGTTGGAGCAGGGGATGGATGAAAATTCACTATGTTTGATTGTGCAGATTGGCGAACAGGAGGAGGCTCTTGCTGCTCAGAAATCATTTACAAAGAGACCCCAACTTCACCTGGTGGATTCTCTAGCAAGGAGAGCAGATAGAGTCATGGAGGCTTTGATGGATAACCCTGTCATTTTCACTGAGGCTGTAACATTGAAGTCAGAAGAACCTCTTTTAATCATGCCTCTAAAGGCTAGACTTCCAGAGTCTACAGTCTCTGATAACTCTCAGGAGGAGTCAGAGTCTATAGTCCCGGTTGCAGTTTCAGAGTCTACACCACCAGAGTCTACACCTCCAATCACAAAGCTAGAGCCTGTTGCTGAGGAGTGCACTTCTGATGATGATGATCACGTTACTCCTTCTTTTATCTATTTTGATCAGGTGTTTCCTCAGTCTTGGGAGTCTGCACAACAACGAGGCATATATGATAAAGATTCTTTTGAGTGTATTTTGGATATTCATCATTCTGAGAGACTTAAAGCTTTTCAGAAAAAATCCTTTCAACAGGAACATGGTTACTATCCTGGTGAAGAAGATCAAGTCTTAGATGGGGCTGTTAAAGCTGAGTTACCTGATGTTGCTGCTCAATTATCCAGTGTGGTTCAGGACATTTCTCATATTAAAATCAAGCTCACTGGTGTTGATAATACAACTTCTCTGCTCAATACAAGATTTGACAGAATTCACTCCCTTCAATTATCCAAAGAAGTAGCTTTTAAAGATGCTCTAGCTGCTATCACCACAACTCAAGCCTCTCTTCAAACTACAGTTTCTAATTTGACCACCAAGGTTGATTCAGTTATTGCAGCCCAGGCCAATATCTCCACTATTCTTGAGCAGATTCTTTTGGCTGTCACCAGTAATGATGATGTCAAAAAGGGGGAAAAGGAGAAGCTAGGTGAGTCCTCCAGGAGACATAAGGATGAGGGATGCAAGGATAAATCAAGGGGAGTTAAAAGGAGGAGAGATGGTGATGATGGAGATAGTTCTCATGGTTCTAAGGGTCCTGATGGTGTGCAACAAAAGCAATCTGGAGTAGCAAGAACTCAAACACATCAGTCAGGGACTAGACATGGGAAATCAGAGTCTAAGTCAGACTCTGATAAGCAAAGAAAGAAGTCAGACTCTGATCAAACTCAAGAACCTTCATACTGGAAGTGCAGTCAATCAAATCTGCAACTTAGAGCTAAAAAGAAGATAGGTCTTGGAGGATTTGAAGAATCTGACATTGACAGAACATCTACTCTAACCAGGGATCCTCAATCCTTGACAGATAGGCAGTTTGAGAAGATCACTCAGAAGCACTTAAATAAAGTGGTGTCTGCTCAAATTGTTTATAATGTTTTTGAAACGAAGATACAAGGGGGTCAGGGAGGTACAGAAAAAGTGAAGAATGAGATGCTGGTTTACTTCATAGAAGGTGGAAGTGTAAGATGGATTAGTCAATCAAATTTTATCTTTTTCAAACAGGCTGAGGAACTACAGTATATTAGATTCCTACTGCAAATTACTTATGAAGTAAACAAAAGCGAAGAGGCTATCACTCACAAATGGTTCAAGGAAATTGACAGGAAGCTGACTTTGCACAGACAGGCAAATCGACAAATGGGCAAATTTTCTTTAAAATATGTTGATACTAAGGGAAATGATCAAGTCATGCCATTAGAAGAAAAACAGATTAAATTTCAAGAAGGTGTGGGTCATTACTTTGGGTTTCAGCCTATGAGTGGAAAAGTTAGTGTTCTGATGTTGAAGGACTTAAAAGATCAAGAAAGCAGTGCAAATGATCTGAGAGCAGCTTACTGTCAAATTAAATGCTCAAGTGAAGAAATGAAGAAATTGAAGAAATTTATTGGTGAGGCTCTGGCAATTGTGGAGGAAAATATGCTGAGTTCATTTTTGAAGAACAATCCATCCTTTGAGAAGATTAAATGAGAAGTAATTCTTTTTCTTTTTTAATTCTTTTATACTGTTCTAGATTATTAGTTTTATTCTTTAGTTTTGGCATCATCAAACCTTGATTTATGCTTACATTTTATACAGCATAAATAGGGGGAGATTGTTAGGAATACATTCATTTGATGATGTACAAAATACTAGAACAGGGTCTAGCTCAGTTTATCTGTAATAAGTCTTTCTAGTCTCTGAAATGTATAATCAGAGTCTAGATGGTCAACATTCATGTTACTTGTACTTAGAAGAATTTCTGTAGAAAGTGAAACCAGAGTCTGCATGAAGATCAGAGTCTGGAAGGTGATCAGAGTCTATAGACTATCAGAGTCTATGATCTATCAGAGTCTACATGTGATCAGAGTCTGAAGATCATTAGAGTCTGAAGATTTCAGAGTCTATACAGTTGAGGATAAATGCGGAAGAAGATCACAGGAATAGAAAGTCTACGAAGATCAAGATAAATATATTGCAGATATGCTATGGGAAAGAAAGAGAATTCTAGAAGGAAACTTTCAACTAATAATTAGGAATTTTATTCCTATTGTAATTTTTCTTTCTGTTATTAGTTGATAGGCAGTTCTCTATATAAACTCTATGTAACCTAATTGTAAAGGTGTGGAAGTCGGAGCATAATTGTCTGAGTGAAATTGTGTGAGAGCATAGAGATAGAGAGAGTTGCTGTGATAGACACAGAGAAGCTGCTAGGGTTTGTGTACACCCAAGGAGAGTTTTGTATTCACAAATCAATAATACAAAACAGTACTTATTCATATTTTTGTGTTTGAGTTTGTTCTTAATTTGATTTTAAATCAGGCAGAAAAGACATACAAGTATTGAACCCCCCCTTCTACTTGTACGACTGGGAAAACATCATGCTTATTTCATATTTACTTTGCATCAACTTAGCAAACTTTTGACAAAGTTTTTCATTAGTTGAGCCAAAAATAATGTCATCTACATAGATTTGAAAAAGAATCATAGAGCCACTAACATTTCTAAAAAAGAGAGTTTTGTCAACAGTACCTCTTGTGAAGTGATTCTCAATTAGGAATTTATATAGGGTTTCATACCATGCCCTAGGTGTTTGTTTTAATCCATAAAGTGCCTTCAGAAGATAGTTCACAAATCTAGGATGAATAGGATCAATAAAACCAGGAGGTTGTTCTACATATACTTCTTCTTCTAGTTCTCCATTGAGAAATGAACTTTTCACATCCATCTGATACACCTTGAAATTTGCATGAACAGCATATACTAAAAAGATTCTGATTGCTTACAACCTTGCAACTAGTGCAAATGTTTCATCAAAATCTATGACTTCTTCTTGTGAATAGCCATTAGCCACTAATCTTGCTTTATTCCTTTTAACTGTACCAGATTCATCCATTTTGTTTCTGAATACCCATTTTGTGCCAATGATAGACTTGTTCTTTGGTTTGGGCACCAGCTTCCATACCTTGTTCCTTTCAAACTGATTCAACTCTTCTTGCATAGCAATTATCCAATAAGGATCATTCAAGGCTTCTTCAATCCTTTTTGGTTCTTCTTGAGATAGAAAACTGCTATACAAGCATTCATTTTGAGTTGCACTTCTGGTTTTGACTCCATCATTTGCATCTCCAATAATTAATTCAAAGGGATGGCTTTTTATCCATTTCTTTTGAGATGGTAAATTTGTTCTTGAAGATGATGATGCTTCATGATCATTGAAAGTGTTTTGATCATTGTGATGTGATTGACTATTTGAGAACCCTCCCCCTGAGATGGACACTCCTCTTGAAGATTGTTGAGCAGAGTTGTTATCCATCGAATGATTATCAATTGATGTATTATCAGTCGATTGAAGATTGTCAACTGATAAGTTATCTGTTGATGTATTGACATCAATTGATGGGAGGATTCTAGGTACTTGAATTCTTGAAATTTCCACATCATCATCACTATCCTCAATATTGCTTGTTGATTCATTTTCAAAATACAATAGGCCATGAAATCCTTCATCAAACAACCCTTGAATTTTCTTGTCATCAAAGACTACATGCATAGATTCCATAACAATGTGTAATCTAAGATTGTAGACTTTGTATGCTTTGGTTGTTATTCCATATCCAAAAAATATAGCTTAATCAGCCTTGGCTTCAAATTTTCCTAGATTTTCACCTTGATTCCTCAGTACAAAGCATTTACAGCCAAATACATGAAGAAAGTTAACTGTTGGCTTCTTGTCCTTCTTCATCAACTGATATGGAGTTTTGCCTTGAATTTGATTAACCATGGAAATATTCTGAATGTAGCGAGCAGTATTAATTGCTTCTGCCCAGAAGTATGTAGGTAGTTTTGCTTCTTCTAACATAGTTCTAGAAGCTTCAATCAATATCCTATTTTTCCTTTCAACTACTCCATTTTGTTGTGGAGTTCTTGGTGCAGAGAAATGATGAGTGATACCTTTTTCTTCACAGAATTCCTTCATTGTTGCATTCTTGAATTCAGTACCATTATCACTTCTAATTTTCTTGACCTTTCATTCAGTTCCATTTTCAACATTCTTCACATGATTGATAATTAATTTACTTGCCTCATCCTTAGAGTGTAAGAAGTATACCCATGGAAATCTTGTAAAGTCATCCACAATGACTAAGGCATATTTCTTTTTGGCAATTGACATGATGTTGACTGGACCAAATAAATCCATGTGCAATAATTCCAAAGGCTTATCAATTGATGATTCAGACTTTGACTTAAATGATGATTTTCTTTGTTTTCCCTTTTGACAGGCATCACACAGTCCATCCTTGGTGAATTCCATCTGTGGAATGCCTCTAACCAGATTCTTTCTGACCAATAGATTCATGGCTTTGAAATTCAAATGGGCTAGTTTCTTTTGCCAAATCCAACTTTCATCTAAATTTGCTTTGCTTAGTAGGCATGTCATTGAATTTGCCGTTATAGAGTGAAAATCAGCCACATAGACATTTTCTTTTCTTTCTCTAGTTAAGATAATTTCACTAGATTCCTTGTTGGTTATAATGCATGATCCAGTTGTAAACCACACACCATTACAATTATCACACAGTTGACTAATACTGAGCAAGTTGTGCTTCAATCCATCAACTAGTGCTACAGGTTCAATGATAAAATTATCTTTTGCATTTGAGCCATATCCCAGGGTGAAACCTTTGTTGTTATCTCCAAAAGTAACTCCTGGGCCAGCCTTTTCCACAAACTTTGTGAGCAGGGAGAAGTCTCCAGTCATATGCCTTGATCATCCACTATCCAAATATCAGAGATTTTTCTTCCTGTTTCCCTGCACACACATAAAACAATCAAGTTATTTTTGGTACTCAAGTTGCCTTGGGTCCTCTTTCATTAGTTGCAGCATGAGCCTTTGTTGCCAATTTTGGTTCCTTTTATTTTGGTGAATTTAAATCCACTTTAACTTTGGGAGTTGGCTTTTGGGGCATAGACACCTAGGAACTCATGGCAGAATTTCCATGCATTTCATTATCTACATTAGACATGTTCCATGGCATACCAGGCATGTTCATATTTGCATATGCAAAGAAGGGATTATACATGTATGGAACTTGTGCATAAGGAATATGTACATTGGGTGTAATTAAATTTGAAGACATGGCATTCATGAGAATATGATTGGTAAACATGGCATTAGCAGTCATGGTATGTACATTTAAATCATTTGAAGATATAGGTTTCTTTTCATTCTTGCATTACATAGACAAATGATTTACACTGCCACATTTAGCACATACCTTTCTGGGAGCATACATGTTAGTAGTGTAGTTGTTGTACTTATTAATGCCTACTTTACCATTCCTATTCTTTTTCTTTTTCTCAGACTTAGGTTGAGTAATTTCCACAGGTGCTATCTTTTCTAATTTCTTTTTTAATTGTTTCTTGGATAAGCTACCTATGTTAATCCTCTTAGCTTCAGTCTCAACCTGATTTTTGGTTTCCTTAACAAAATTGATAGGAGTGCTAAATTTGTTCTTTTTGTTAGCCATTAATGATTTACTTATCGATGGATGCTTATCATTTGATTCAACATCAATCGATAGATAATCCTTATCAGTTGATGAAGGATTAGCAGTCGATTGATCTTTATCCATTGAAGTATCAGTCAATGGCCTGCCTATTGATTTGGGGAGTTCTCCTAGAGTATCTACACCTTGAACATCAATAATTTGTTTGGCAATTTTAGCAGACCTATTCCATTTGTTAATGGTTTCAATTTCTTCAGCCAATTGTTCTTTTAACAATTCTTCTCTTTTAAAACTGTTTACTAGTTCATCTCTAGCATCCTTACTCTCCTGCTTAAATCTATCTAAACAAACAAGTTCATTTTCAAGAAAAATATTCCTCTCAGTTAAGACATCAATGGTGTTCTTCAATTTGAGATTTTCTTTGTTTAGAGATTTTAAAGTGACATGTAAATTGTACAATTCATTGGACATTGCATTTATCAGTTGTAAGTTCAGAAAAGTTTATAGCTAATACCTGATTTGATGATGAACTAGCTTCTTCATCTTCATGTTTGGCCATTAGTGCTAGATTGATGAATTCCTCAGAATCACTGTCCTCAGCAGCCCAGTCCTTCTCTTCAGTGACAAAAGCCTTTTCTTTCTGTTTCAAAAGGTCAAAGTATTTCTTTTTATAATTAATTCCATCATAAGACTTTGCCTTTTCTTGTTTTGGCTTCCTGCACTCATTTGAGAAATGACCATCCAATCCACAGTTAAAACATTTAAATTTAGATCTATCAACCAAATTTTTGTTTTGATTATTACTTCTAAACTGGGATCCAGGCCTTTGAGCATTTGGATTCCACTTGAATTTTAGCTTTGAAAACTTCTTTGACAGAAATGCAAGGTGTTCATCAATCTCATCCAAATCATCCTGAGAGCATGTTTCATTTTCTTCACACTTTCCCTTTCCTCTTTTGAATGATTTTTCAACAGCATCACCAGCCATCATGACATACTCTTCTACACAGCCACTTTCCTTCTTTTCTTCATTTCCTTTGACCATCAAAGCCACAGTTTTCTCCTTTCTTTCATTCTTCTCAATCTCCTCATCTTGTTGGATTTCCAACTCATATGTCTTGAGAATACCATAAAGTTTCTCAAGAGTATAATCCTTGAAGTCCTGAGATTGTCTAATGGAAACAATCATTGGTTTCCATTCTTTTGGAAGAGATCTAAGAAATTTTAGATTTGTATCCTTAGTTGCATAAACCCTACCATATAGCTTCAGTCCATTTAATAACTTCTGAAATCTGCTATAAGTGTCATTGATAGATTCTCCACTCTTGAAATGAAATGATTTATACTTTTGAATCAAGAGTTGCATCTTATTTTTCCATACTTGTTCAGTTCCTTCACATAGAGTTTGAAGAGTGTCCCATACCTCTTTTGATGAAGTACAGTTTATCACATTGTCAAACATATCTTTATCTAGGCTATTAAACAGAATGTTCATGGCCTTCTTGTCTTTGAGAACTTCTTTTTCATCCTCTTTGAGAACTTGTTTTGAACTAAAGTGCCAATTAATAACTATATAACTGTTATATATGGGATTAAACAAATCTGACAATAATTGTTAGGCCCAAACTATCGTAGAAGGTGGGTTAAATACGATATGGATAGTTTTTTGATTTGGTTCGTGTTTATAGATTTGTTCTTGGTGAGCAATAAATATAGCAGTTATGATTCTAAACAATAAGAACAATCTTTAGGAATACTTGTATTATATAAATCCAAGGTGCTACACTCTCACACAGATGTATGAGCTACAATGAATCTTACAACAAGAAATAAATATAAGCTTTAATGGCGGTGCGTATACTCTCTGTCTCTCTCAGCTATATCTATTTGTGTGTGTTATGTTTTGATTCCATTCAAAATGAAAATACATTTTGTTTATATGTACACTTTACAATAAAGTGAAATACAATTCTATGTGGTAACATTTTCTTCTCCTGTATTGACTTGAGTTGACTTGTGGATATTCTGCTATGTGTCGAATAGTTTTTCCCTCTATTGGACTTTAGAAAATAATTCATCCTTTCATATGTGTCGATTTGCATTTCCCTATATGTTTGTCTTAGCCATTTTGATGTTATTCAACACATGTTTCGAATTCCTTTACCTTGTATAAACATGTGTCTAATAAAGAAACACTCTTGTAGGACTTAGAATATTTTAGACCCACTAGGACATCATGTGTTGAATTTAGACACTCTTGTAGATCTTAGAATATGTTGAATTTAGTTCCCCTTGTTGTCTATGTGTCGACTAAGAACCATTCTCTATTGCCTTAGTATGATTTCAATCAAGTATCTAGAGCATGTGTCGACTTTGGTATACATTAATTTACCTTAGAGTATTTTTCATCACGTCAAGATAGCATGTGTCGAATTTCCTTCCTTGTACAATGACTTAGAATCATTTTGACATCCTTAAAAGCCACGTGTCGAATTCTTTTACCATGTACTACTTGACTTAGATTCTTTTTGGCTTGCATACTTGGCTTCCTATCAATTTTTCTTCTGCATAGAATATGTTAATAAATTTCTTTTGTGCTGACACTTAGTGTACTGGTCTGGTTCACAAGTGTCTAACACTGAATTGATTTTCATACTCTCAATTAAAATTAATTGACAAACTTGTTGTATTCCTTTATTACTTCTGATCTTCACTGAAATATTCTGGCACTGACTGCTTGATGTTCACTACTTTCTGAAATATTGAATTACTTATTCTTCACTGATGCTTGAACATAGTAATGAACTTCTTTCAGTGATCTTCAATATTCTATCAAATACCTTGATATATGTAATTTCCTGTCTTCATTGTAGATTCATGTGATTACAATAATATTATTTACCAGTCCTTTACTTTTAGTTGAGTTACAGATCCTCAATTGCATTGTATGTTATATTATGCTTTACAATCTCATCCTATTTGATTGTTAGAGTTCGACAAGCATATTCTAAAGGAAAGAAGATAAATCAACTAACAATACAAGAAAAAATAAAGTGCGGAAAGACTATAAATAAAATTAATTGCATTCTGGATTAAATATTACAATTACAGATTTCATTATAGCTAAGTTACAAGAATGAGTTTATTCCTCTAGCCTGAACTAATATTTCCATTTGTTTCTTCATTCTTGGACATTTGCTATTCTTCTTCTGACAATTTCCTGAGCCTCCCATTCTAGAAGATTTCTTGGCTTTGGATATTGCAGTTGATCAAAGATAAGTTGTATCAGTGACATACTCCTGAATCATTTCAATTCACTGAATTTGAAACTTAGTTGATGAGTCCACTCTTGCACCATAACTCTCTTTGGAGTAACATCCACTCGATTTGTGAAAGCCATATGTCTAGGCCTATTTGTAATAATTAGATGACAACTAAACTCAATAAGAAAAAGAAGTAAATAATAATTATGAAAACAGGAATCAAGACAGTCAAAGTTAACTAGACACAAAGAGTCCCCAGAATCAGAAAAATTCTAATGAAGCTGCTACTATTCACTGGAAGAAGTTCATTAATATGTTCAAGCGTCGGAGAAAAATAATAAAGTAATGTTTCAGAAGAGTTTAGAAGATTTCAAGTAGCTACTACAGGATAATTCCAAGAAAAGAAGTTAATGAAGACAAAGCGAGAAGCAAGAACAAGACAGAAGATCACAGCTATTAAGGTTAAAGAGATGAAGAATATTTATTTAGTATGACACAAATAAACCAGACAGTACATTTGTGTGTCAACTAATTAAATAAATATTTATCACCTAGCTCAAGTGATTTTCAAACAGAAGACAAGAAGACTCAAGTCAAATCATCAAGGATTGTGCAGTGAAGAAACTAAATTAATTCTACTATCAAAAGTTAATTAATAATTTAATTTATATACTTAAATTAATTAACCTTAAATTAATTTAATTTATAAATTATTTTATTAATAATTTGTGGAATTAATTAAGTTAAAAGAAGATTTAAGTTTACATTTTAAGAAAGTCTTGTTGCATTTAATTCAAAAGTATTACCGAATTATTTAGGTAAGACTTTTTAAAAGTCTTACAGAATTATCTTGGTAAGACCTTTTAAGAAAGTCTTACCGAAATTAAATCCGTAAGACTTTTCAAAAGTCTTACCGAACTATTCCAGTAAGAACTTTTAAGAAAGTCTTACCGAGAAAACACATGGCTCGGCAAGACTTTTCAAAAGTCTTACCGAGATTAAAAAGTTTTTCCCAACAGTTCTTAAAAGTCTTACATGCTTATTTTAAAAGGTCTTTTAATTTTTTAAATAAGTTTTATTCAAAATTCTTGCTAAGCTAAACCTCTATTTAGTGGATTGTAAAAGGATCAAACATTCAAATTTCAGAAATTTGTATGCTTTGTTATATTCACAGATTTCTCTGCAAGTTTGGAATATAATTGATGAAACCCGAACACTTCATGTCGAATTCGTTCTAGATTATTTTATCAATTATATACACTTTAGATTAGAAAATTATTGTAATACTATTCAAGTTAAAAAATTATATTTTCTACTTGAACAGTATTTCATTAAGAATAAAATCTCGCGATAAATTAAAATAATATTTTAAATCAGAAATTTCGAAACAATTTATAGAGATTGTATTCAACCCCCCTTCTACAATATCAGAGACCAACAATTGGCATCAGAGCTGGTTGATATTTAATATCAGATCCAAATCAAAAATTCCGCAACTCATACAGATCTCAAAAATTATTTTTAATTCGAAATAATTTTTTATTCAAAATAATTTTTTTTCTAAAAATTATTTTTGATCAAAAATTGTTTTAAGTCAAAAATTAAAATATTTTTTGAAACACTTAATTTTTAATCTTATTAAAGATGACTACCTAGAAAGTAATAAGCATCAAAATTCCACAGTTCGACAGAGAACACTATAACTTGTGGAAACACAAAATGCTATTATTCATCAATATTTTTAATCCCAAGTATGCATTAGTATTGGCCAAAGGTGTTGAACCCCCTATGACAGTTATTCTCGAACACGAGATAGATGAAATCGTAATTCCCCACAAACAGGTTCCAAAAAGTCCAGCAGACTATATAGAAGAAGAAGCAGAAGCTTTGTCCCTGGACAACAACCTCAAACTCATACTGAATGAATCCCTAGACTACGTAATGTACAATCAAGTATGAATCCCTAGACTACGTAATGTACAATCAAGTATTCAATTGCAAGAATGCAAAACAGATCTGGAAAATGATAGAAATTATCAATGAGGGGATTGATGAAGTGACAGAGAATAGACTGGAAATCCTAATCTCCCAGTACGAGCAGTTTAGATCCAACCCTGGTGAGGGTATCTCTAAGTTGTTTTCAGAGATTGAATAAACTAATAAATGAGCTCAACATGAATGAGAAGTACTATCTGAATCAGGAGGTGGACATGAAGTTTTTGCTAACGTTACCCGAGCATCTGGAACACAAGATCGCAGCAATCCGGGAGTCTAGGGATATGAAAGAGGTAACCCTAGAAAGACTCTACGGAGTTTTAAAGACTTATGAATTGGAACAAATCCAAACCAGAGAGATGTATGAGAGAGGTAAGGTAATGAGTTCCTTCAAAGCTTTAATAGTAGAAGCACTAAAGAAGGTAGAAGTGAAGGATATTGCACCTTCTAACAGTTCAATGGAGTATGTGGTTCCAAAATTTGGACATACTTCTGACAAAAAAGAAGATGGTGAGTTCTACTCACTGGAAGAACTAGATCATCTAGAAGATGAATCTCTAACTATGGTTTCCAGGAGGTTTGGCAACATGAGATTCAGAAGAAACTCCTTCTACAGAGTTAAGCCTAATTTTGGAAGATTCCAAAAAGGAGGTTCTTTGACATCGGTTTCAAAAAGAGGCTACAAGACCAATTTAGTTGATAGAAGCAAGTTTCGTTGCTTCAACTGCAATGATATAGGCCACTTTGCAACTTAGTGTAAGAAGCCTAAGAATGGGAAAAAGATAGAGTCTTACGAAGAGCTCAAAGAGAAGTATGATGCGCTAGTGAAAAAGCATCAAGGGAAGTCCTATCTAGCAAAGGGCAAAAGCTGGGATGACTCAGATAATGATGATGAGGGAGAGTTGGGAAATCTTGCTCTTATGGCTTCATCCGAGGAATCACTGTCTCCCACCAGTAAAGGAGGAACAGAGGTAAATCCTTATTGCCCTAAAATGTTTGCATTGCTAGGTAAAGAACTAGATGGTGAAAGAGATAAGGTTAAGAAACCCAGACTCAAAATCAAGATTTAATTGATGAGAATGAAATTCTTTAGTCGTTAAAAAGAAAAAATGACAAGGTGATTGACAAGTTGACTGAGGACTTAGCTGTTCAAGTCAATAAAGTCAGTTGTCATGTTAAAGTTGAAACATGTCTCAGAAACCAGATAGAGGAAGAAAAGAAAAAGTGTCTAGCATATAAGAATTCCTCGTATATCGTAAAGAACCTAGTCGACCAACAGGAAATATGTCGAAAAGTTGGAATACGCTTCGAGTACAATAAATATGTAGGAAAGCCAAACAACATAACCCCTTTCAGAAAAAGTGCTGAAGAAAGGGGTATCCCACATGTTGTTAAAGACACACCGAAACCTCTCTTTATAACACCGATAACTGAAGCAATCCTTGAGAGCTCTATACTGATTGCTTATGAAATGCAGTTAGAGGATCTCGAGGAAGAAAAGAAAAGAGAGAAACAGGTTAAGGACATACAAAGAGTTAATATCCAGAAAGAGAAGAGTGCACCTCAGTCACCAGTAAAAGATGTGGGAACTTCTAAATCGCCCAATCCTAGTATAGGTGCAAAAGACCTTAAGAATAATGTCAACAGACCGAATAAGTTTGTGAATAGTAGGAATAGTAACAACAGATTTCATTCTACTGAGAACTTTTAAACTGCTGATAAAGTTGAGGTAGAAAATGTTGTCACCTACTACTTTGAATAACATGCCTATTATTGATGCATTCCATAAACCATGTGGTATACTGAATTGTATGTTATGTGCTTTTAATGCTATGACTACTTATTTTAAACGCATGATTGCTAAGAAAGATAACATGACACCTAGACAATACATCAATAATAAATTCACAAAATCCAAGACTGCAACTCTTTCGCCTGTTAAGAAGGAAACATACATTCCCAAGTCTAAATAGAAAGTTGTTAAGACTGTTTATAAGAAGGTAGGTACAGTCAAGGAAAATGATGTTGTTATTTGAAAAGGGTCTATTGTCAAAGATGACAAAGGTCAATTCTTTAAATATGGCGGGCCCAATGAATTTTGGGTTCCGAAGATAAATTAATCCGTTTGATATTTGCAGGGAGTTAAATAGGTTAACCGGGTTGTATGGATCCTAGACAGTGGATCTTCAAGGCATATGACCGGAGATAGAGCCCTACTATCAGACGTGGTTGAAAGAGCTGACCCAATCGTCACCTTCGGAGATAACAGTAAAGGAATGACTATGGGATATGGCAAGTTAAATACTGGGAATGTTATCATTGAAAATGTCTCTTTAGTGGAAAGACTTAAGCACAATCTACTCAGCATTAGTCAATTCTGTGATAAAGGGTACAAAGTAAACTTTATCAAAGAGAAATGCTTTATAGCTCATTCTAAAGTTGACACACTAGCCTTGCGTGGAGTAAGGAAAGAAAACTTGTACGTAGCCGATCTCAACTCAAGAACTGAAGATGAAGCTAACTGTTTCTATTCGAAGGCTTCATCAGAAGAAAGCTGGCTATGGCACAAGAAACTCTCACATCTGAACTTCAAAACAATGAACTCTTTAGTCAAGAGGATTTGGTGAGAGGACTGCCTCCGATGGAATTTATACAAGAAGGTTTATGTGAGGCATGTTAGAAAGGGAAGTCAAAGAAAGCAAGTCACAGAGGCACAGACACTACAAACATCACTGAACCACTTCAACTCCTATACATGGATTTATTTGGTCCAGTAAATATTATGTCTATGTCTAGAAAAAAATATGCCTTAGTGATTGTAGATGACTTCACAAAGTACACTTGAGTTTTATTCTTGAACTCTAAGGATGAAACTCCACAATTAGAGATTGATCATGTAAAACTGATTGAGTTTGATTCAAAGTTACCTGTCTGGGCAATCAGATCAGATAATGGAACAGAATTCAAGAATGAATTTCTGAATAACTTTTGCTCAGACAAGGGGATAACAAGACAATATTCAGCACCAAGGACTCCGCAACAGAATGAAGTTGTAGAAAAAAAAACAGAACCCTGATTGAAGCTGCGAGAACTATGCTAAGTGAATCTAGGTTACCTATCTACTTCTGGGCTGAAGCAGTTAACACAACATGTTATACCCAGAATCGAACACTGATCAACAAAGATCATATGAAGACACCCTATGAATTAATGGCTGGAAAGAAACCAATACTCAAGTACTTTCATGTATTTGGAGCCAAATGATATATGCTAAAGGATGGAGATGTACATCATGGCAAGTTCGAGGCCAAGGCATATGAAGCTATTTTTGTCGGATATTTAAGAAGAGCATATAGGGTGTACATAATTGATCACCACCAAGTAAAAGAAAGTGTCAATGTTACTTTTGATGACACTAAACTCCTAAGTATCCAAACTGAAGATTCGTCTGAGTCATTAAAATTTGATAATTATCCAGACTCACATTCTGATGACGAAGAAGAAACTGAGATTGCAGCAGGAAATGATGATGACAATAATGATAATGATCCAGATAATAGTGGTGGAACCAATGGAAGTTCTACTAATATTAATGGTGGATCAACAAGTCATCTTGGAAGCAACTCAGGGGGAGATGAAGGATCTACTGGCAGAACATAACATCACAATGAATTTAGAGCCGAATCATCAAGATCAAACCTACCTAGGGAAAGGATATGGAGCAGAGATCATCCTTTTGAATTGATCATAGGTGATCCAGATGTTGGAGTTAGAACCAGAAGTGCAACTTCAAATGAATGTCTATTTTCAGTTTTTCTATCACAAGAAGAACCAAAGAAAGTTGAAGATGCATTGGCTAATCCAGATTAGGTTCTTGCCATGCAAGAAGAACTCAATCAGTTCGAAAGACAAGAAGTGTGGACACTGGTACCCAAACCTAAAGATAGATCTGTAATTGGCATGAAATGGGTATACATGAATAAGTTAGACGGTGATGGCATTGTTACAAGGAACAAAGCCATACTGGTGACAAAGGGTTACTCCCAGGAAGAGGGAATTGATTATGATGAGACCTACGTACCAGTTGCAAGACTTGAAGCCATCAGGATATTTCTAGCATTCGCAGTACATTCCAATTTTAAAGTTTTTCAAATGGATGTGAAGAGTGCATCTCTAAATGGACAGTTAGAAGAGGAAGTATATGTGGAACAGCCCCTGGCTTTGAAAATCCAAAATTTGTTGATTTTGTGTATTTCCTATTCAAAGCTCTATATGAACTCAAGAAAGCACTGAGGACATGGTATAATACACTCTATGAGTTTTTACTTGAAAATGGTTTCATTAGAGGTGTCATAGATAAAACTCTCTTTTGTAAACTACATGAAAAAGATTTGATATTTGTCCAAGTTTATGTTGACGATATTATATTTGGTTTTACTAACGAAAACTTGTGCAAAATTTTTGCTAAGTTAATGCAGAGCAGGTATGAAATGAGCATGATGGGCGAGCTGTCATTCTTCCTTAGATTACAAGTAAAGCAAAAGGAGGGTGAGATTTTTATTTGACAAACAAAGTACGTAAGGGATCTTCTGAGAAAATACAGTCTAGAAGATTCTTCACCGGCAAAAACCCCAATGCCAACAACCACCAAGCTTGACAAAGATGAAACTGGTAAGAAAGTTGACATCACAAGCTACAGAGGTATGATAGGCACATTATTATATCTAACTGCTAGTAGACCCGATATAATGTTTGCAACATGCTTATGTGCAACGTTTCAATCTAACCCTAGGGAATCTCATCTTATAGCCATTAAATGAATATTTAGATATCTGAAGGGTACACCAAATCTTAGAATTTGGTACCCTAAAGATACAGGTTTTGACCTAATAGGCTATACATATTCAGATTATGCAGGATGCATGATGGACATGAAAAGTACTTCTAGAAGCTGTTAGTTTCTAGGACGTCGTTTGATCTCCTGGTATAGCAAGAAATAGCACTCAGTATCCACCTCGACAGCCGAAGTAGAATAAATTACGGCAGGTAGCTGTTGTGCACAGATCCTGTGGATAAGGAATCAACTAAATGACTATGGACTTGCGTTGAACAAAATTCCAATTTTCTGCGACAACACAAGTGTTATAGTTATTTCCAACAATCCTGTACAACATTCACGAACCAAGCACATTTACATAAGGTATCATTTTATCCGAGAGCAAGTCATGAACGGAAATGTGGTGCTACACTTTGTACCAACAGAAGATCAAATAGCCGACATCTTCACGAAACCACTTGATGAATCCACTTTCTCTAAGTTGGTTAGTGAACTAGGGATGTTAAATTATGACTAATTTTTGTTTGCTAGGAGTTAATTTAAGCTCATAAATATTAAATATTAATATTTAAAGAATTTATGAGACTTGAATTAATAAAATCCTAGGGCTTATGAATTTTTGAATAAATTATCTTGAGATTAATTTAATACTCTTATAAGATAATTATTTAAATTATAGCATAAGTACTTATATTTATTTTAAGTATTTTTAAGCATTGATATGTAAATTATTGTATGCTTTTGTAATTATTATATGTTTTTAATAATTTAGTTGCATGTAAATATTTATTATAATTATTATTAGTTAATCAAATTTTTGAATAAAATTTCCTTTATTTTATTTCAAATTTTAGAACAATTAATAATATTTGTATGAATTTATTTTAGTTTTTATACATTTGTTTATTATTTATATGTATTTATGTAAATATACTAAAGTTTTTATTTTCTAAAAACTTTCGGCAAGACTTTCTAATTTAAAAGTCTCGGCAAGACTTTTTCAAAAGTCTTACCGAGATCTTTTAATAAAAAGTCTTACTGAGATTCTAATATCAAAAGTCTTACCAACTCTATATATTTCTTTATTTTGTTTTATTATTATAACAATCAGCAAGACTTTTAATTTCAAAAAACTCGGTAAGACTTTTCAAAAGTCTTACCGAGCCATTTAAATCAAAAGTCTTACCGACAGAAAATTGTTTTTTTTTTATTTTCTTAAAACTTAATAAGACTTTTTAATAAAACTCGGCAAGACTTTTCAAAAGTCTTATCAAGCAATAGTCTTACCGAGTTTTCTGTTTTCATTACTTAAGTTTTTTTTGTTTGTTTTTTTCTTTCAGTTATACACACAATCGCATATATACACATCTCAGAACAACCCAGCAAGACCTTTGAATATCTCGATCAAACCTTCAATCTTGTGCTACTTTATAACTGATTCAGTTGCTTTGATTGTTATTACAAGCTTTAGGCTTGCTAGTTTGGATTTATTCGATTAATCAAGCCGTTACTCTGCCCGATTTTTCTCTTTTTCGAATTGTTCTCGATTTGGTCGATTTTTTTTTCTTGGAATAAAAGAACTGATTTGGAACGATTATTTTTAATCGAAGTTAAAGGTTGTTGCTATTAGGGTTTGATAATTTTGGGTTGTAATTTTCGATTAAAGGCTAATTAAATAGAATATTAATTAAATAATTAAAATGGCAGCCATGTTTGTATTAGCTAAAACAAATTTTGTTGGTTACTTTGATCATGTTAATTGCAAAGAGGCTAGGTTTAGGCCCCGGATCAGATTCATGAATGAACACTCTCTGGTCATAACAGCTATTAGACTGAACACTCCACTGCAGATTGAACCTCTCAAAGCCTTATATTCAACAACGAGAAATATTTCAATTGACAGGCTAGTTCAATTATCTTTCAAGATTGGAGAGACAGAATACTTGATAGATAAAGTGGATGTAAACAGAGTGCTAGGGGTCCCAGTAGATAACTTCGAGACCTTGCCCACAGTTGAAGACATTACAAACTTTTTCAATCTATTCACTCCCAGGGCACGATCGATCTGGTAAAGTTGTCTAAATCCCAGTTAGTAGGTGAATGGGATTATTTCTTCGACACATTAGCCAAAGTCTTTGCTCCAACAATAAAGACCAACTTCCACAACATATCAACTCTACTCAAGTGATTGGATATTGTGTAGCCCACAACAGGAGAATCAATTTTGGGAAACTAATCTTGACAGAGATGATAAGAAAAATGGGCATTGCTGAGAGCAGAAGACTGGACGTAGATAAAAAAGTAACTTGTTTTTATCCAAGATTTCTAATGCTCTTGATGAATTTTGGTTTATCAGAGGATAACAAAGCTAGATTTCCAGACAGCCCAGTGGAAGAATCCCCTTCAACTCAGAAAAATTTGTTCACAAGGTTAAGTAACAAGAACAAATTTGAAGGGGTAGCCATTCATACAACAGAATTTATGGCTGGCATTCTAAATAATATAGCCAATCCAGCAAAGGCTCAACCGCATCAGCGAGAGCCAGAACTAGTGCCAAAGGAGATAAAAAGTTCTGCGCAGCTACTAATTGAAGTTGCTCATCAGGCAGAACTAGAGGCACAGGAACAATGGGTAATATCTCAAACCCTGGCTTCTAATTTCCTACCTATATATATACCTACTGCACCTTTAAATATATATGTGGTGGACTATGATTATAGTCTTTTACTTCAGGACTTCGGCTATGAATCTGACAACACACAGGTTCAATCCCAAGCTGAGATAGAGCCCCAAATAGTTTCTCCTTCTTCAACCTCTTTGAGTCTAATCAAAAAAAGGAAGAAACCTGTTAGGAAAGTAAGAGGTAGAGGTATAACTATGAGTGAACCCGCAACTCTGTCTCCACCAACAAAAAGATTGAGAACTGAACCAGAGACAACTGCAGACTCTTTCTTATCCTCTCAGTGAGATATGAAATTTGAAAAGGCAATTCAACAGTCACTGGACCCACTCGATCAAACGGGTGATTCTATTGAAATTCATCGTCTGGCTGCGGCATCTTGTGAAGAGTCACACACACTACTAGAACTCACACTAGCAGGACCTCCACTTGCAGAAACACAATTCGATGAGGGCACATCTAGAAATGAAGAAAATATTTTTGAAACAAACTGGTCGGATGCCACATTTATAGTGGACCAAGATTTTTTTGATGCAGTGCAGCATCAGATACCATCACAGGAATTAAGGGCCACCATAGACTCTAACGAGCCACTCACTACATTGTCTAAGGTGGTGACCCCCCTGGATTTCTTACATCCAGGTTCCTCAAAGGAAGTTCTCGAATCCACTAGTGAATTTGAGAGGAAACCACTCCATAGAGGGAGATGTGACTCTATTCACGGAGCAGCTACGT
Source organism: Oenanthe sinensis (assembly GCA_028671895.1). Taxonomy (NCBI): domain Eukaryota; kingdom Viridiplantae; phylum Streptophyta; class Magnoliopsida; order Apiales; family Apiaceae; genus Oenanthe; species Oenanthe sinensis. The sequence goes on along the minus strand of CM053809.1, from coordinate 3,148,878 downwards.
CAGTAGCGGAGCCAATGCAAGATAATCTTGTTGAGGATGCGCCTTCACAGGCATCAGAAGAGAATTTCGACTCTTCAACATGTACATCATATATAACTGGAAAGGAGCATAACACGAGTGAAGTGAGGCAAACATCGAGCGAAATACATGCACATAGTTTAGAATCAAACAAGAGTGCTTGCGAGGTGAGTGCACACACACACAGTGAACTTTTATCCAAAATGGAAACTCTCCAGAGGGGAATGCAGATTGTTCATGATGAGTTGGCCAAAGAAAAAGCACATGCAGAAACCAAGTCTGCCTCTAGAACAGTTGACAATTGTGCGGAAAGATGTTGAAAATGTCAAATCATCTATTCTTCAAAAAACTCAAGGTATCCAGAATGTGCAAAGTCTCATTGTTGAGGATATGAAAGATGTAAGCAGATTGCATGAAAGAATTGATGAAGTTGAGAAAAGCTTGAGCTTAACCATAATTGAAAATGAAAGATCTCCACCAAAAGATTCAGCAAGCTAGATGATGGTATGGCATATTTGAATGAGGGAATGAAGCAGGTCTATCTGACCATATAGAAACTAATTATACATCCTTTGAAGATTCTAAATCTCATGAAGATCCCTCAACTAAGGGGGAGAAAGGTCAGAAGAAAGTAGCTGAAGATGAAAGTGCTACTCAAGAGAAAGGAAAAGCAAAGCTGTATTCTGAAGACCAGTTTCAATCGTATGATCCAGATGCAGAAGGACAGTACTATGCTCAAGAACAATTCATTGATGATAGTGCTCATGATGAATCTTACCATCTTGACTACTGTAGAGCAGAAGAAGGAATTGCTTTTAAAGAAGAATTTCTATTCCCTAAAGAGAAAGAGTCTGATCCAGCCTATGAAGAGGCCATGAGGAAATTGAAAGAAGAAATCAAGGCGAGTAATGCTAAAACAGAAAAATTAAAAACTCTAGTTAAGGAAAAAGCACATGCTGAAAAGGAAACAAGTCAGGAAAAATAAAAACTTTGGGTTGTGGCTGTGAGAGATAAAAAGAAGGATGTCCAACTGAAAATTGGGAAGAAATTGGATATTTCAAGAGAAATAATGGACAAACTACAGAATGGTCCATTCGAAGACAAGCATCTGAAATCAATAATTGAGTGTCTAGAAAAGTCAAATGACAAAATTGATAACTTCATGAAAGCTCTGAAAGAGGAAGTGGACTATATCACTATAATAGTGGATCACGTTCTTGAAGACTGGCAGATATTAGTTTACACACACAGGAATGGTACATTCAGAATATCCTTAGAGTTTTTCAGACAAAGAATTTTATTAGTGATATGGACATTATTGAATAAAGTGAAGAGAAGCTCAGAAGAGAATGGACTGTTGAGGGATAAACATAGAGACTTTGCAACAGCTGCTAGTCCTCAGATCTTATTTGATCCTCATGAGGTAAGATTTTTCTCAAACAAGTTGTATCAAATCATGAAATTAAATGAGGAATCATTAAAAGACTACACAGTTAAGTACATGATTCAAGTTGAGAGAATGTTGAGATCGAAAGGATTCAGATCCCAAGCCAAGTTGGATGCTGCACAAAAGATCAGAAACTACTGTTTGTCAAAGAAAACTCATTCGTACATCAGGCAAAGGCCAAAGATAGATTCAACTCAGCCATATGATGTGGAAGAAGAGATAGTAGATCCAGTTGAGCTAGAAGTACAATGGGAATTAGCTCATGCTAGACAAAGAAGATTACATGGAGAACCCATTACAACTGAAACGTCAGAAGCTGAAGAGGTTCCAAGAACACCAGTGCACAAAAGTTCTAATTTAGAAGAAGGTGAAGTTGATATGTCTGAAGACTAAAGACTTAGATAGATCAAGATATAAAATTGTGTAATATTTGTTCAGTGCTAGAGGAACATCTATCTTGTATTTATCTTTCAAAACATGAATCTGGAAAATTGTTAAATATAATACCAGAACTCTATATTATTTATAGTTTGTACATGCATTACTTTCTTAGTTGTTAGTTGTGTTATCCTCTAGGAATTTGTGTGTTAAATGTTTAATAACAAATAGGGGGAGATTGAAAGGCATGTGTCTAAGCCTATTTGTAATAATTAGATGACAACTCAACTCAGTAAGAAAAAAAAGTAAATAATGATTATGAAAACAGGAATGAAGATAGTCAAAGTTAACTAGACACAAAGAATCCCCAGAATCAGAAAAATTCTAATGAAGTTGTTACTATTCACCGGAAGAAGTTCATTAATATGTTCAAGCGTCGGCGAAAAATAATAAAGTAATGTTTCAGAAGAGTTCAGAAGATTCAGAAGATTTCAAGTGGCTACTACACGATGATTCCAAGAAAAGAAGTTATTGAAGACAAAGTGAGAAGCAAGAACAAGACAGAAGATCACAACTATTAATGTTAAAGAGGTGAAGAATATTTATTTAGTATGACACAAATGAACCAGACAGTACATTTGTGTGTCAAATAATTAAATAAATATTTATCACCTAGCACAAGTGATTTTCAGACAGAAGACAGGAAAACTCAAGTCAAATCATCAAGGATTGTGTAGTGAAGAAACTAAATTAATTCTACTATCAAAAGTTAATTAATAATTTAATTTATCTACTTAAATTAATTCACCTTGAATTAATTTAATTTATAAATTAATTTATTAATAATTTGTGGAATTAATTAAGTTAAAAGAAGATTTAAGTTTACATTTTAAGAAAGTCTTGCTGCATTTAATTCAAAAGTATTACCGAATTATTTTGGTAAGACTTTTTAAAAGTCTTACCGAATTATCTCGGTAACACCTTTTAAGAAAGTCTTACCGAAATTAAATCCGTAAGACTTTTCAAAAGTCTTTCCGAACTATTCCAGTAAGACCTTTTAAGAAAGTCTTACCGAGAAAACACTTGGCTCGACAAGACTTTTCAAAAGTCTTGCCGAGTTTCTGAAAAGTCTTACCGAGATTAAAAAGTCTTGCCCAACAGTTCTTAAAAGTCTTACAAGCTTATTTTAAAAGGTCTTTTGATTTTTAAATAAGTTTTATTCAAAATTATTGCTGAGCTAAACCTCTATAAATATGAGGTTTTGGCTTCATTATTTAGTGGATTGTAAAAGGATCAAACATTTAAATTTCAGAAAATTGTATGCATTGTTATATTCACAGATTTCTGTGCAAGTTTAGAATATAATTGATTAAACTTGAACACTTCATGTTGAATTCATTCTAGATTATTATATCAATTATATACACTTCACATCAGATAATTATTGTGATACTATTCAAGTTAAAAAAGTATATCTTCTACTTGAACATTATTTTATTAAGAATAAAATCTCAAGATAAATTAAAATAATATTTTAAATCAGAAATTTTGAAACAATTTATAGATATTTTATTCAACCCCCCTTCTACAATATCATGGACCAACAATTTGTAATCATTTGATCTTCTTGTAATGCTTTGTCCATGTAGGCTTCTTCTAGTTCTCGTAGCATGATCTTGTCTTTATGATTTGTCGAGTTCCTGAGTTTTTTCAAAATTCTTCCAATCACTTTAGAATTTTCATTTCTGATTCAACTCATTTCGATTTCTCTTTCACTTTCATTTCTGTTTGAGTAAATCACTCTTAGTGGATTGGTGAAGACCATTGGTTTCCTTGCTTCTATAGACTCAAAATTAGGTTATGTTACTTCTTCTTCTTGTACTTCTTTTGTTAGATCAAACATGTGTTCATCACCCGGATAATCTCTGAAAGGTTCTCTAGGTTGAGAACATTTTGATGGATCAAATCTTTTTACATTCTCGTTATCTCTTCCTAGAGCTTCTGAGATGTTTAACCTGTAAGCAAAGATTCTTTATAGTATTTTCCACTTTTCAGGATTTCTGAACCCTTTTCTTCTTAGCAAGCCATCAACAAACTTCAATTGTCTGAGTGAGTAATATAGAAATGCTTCATGATCCAATCTCAGTATCTGAAGAAATCTATCTTTGAAATATCTGACTTGATTAGGATCCTTTCTGGTTCTGCTTTTTCCATTAGCTTTTCAATTAGTTCTTCCATCAATTCATTCTCAGAGGATTCATGGATTCTGATTTTCTGCTTCAGTGCAAACAACTCAGTCAAAGGCCTTTGCTTCAGGTATTCTTAAGTTGGCTCTTGTTGTCTCCCACTTTCTTCCTTTTCTTGAGATAAAAAGCTTTTTTTTCTTCTTCTAGTACGTTACCCAGTTTGATTATCATATTTGTTCATGAATTGAATGAAAGTCTACATATGTCTTGTCGTCAGCCTCCTTGACTTTATTGATTTTGTGCTTATCAAAATAGTTAGAGAATGTTCTAGGATATGCAGCTTCATTGACATATGAGTCCATTTCATTAAACAGATCATCATTTGGAATTTCTCTTTTTTCTAATTCTTCCCCCTCAGTGTATGCATCAATAATTTCATTCCCTTTAGCAGATATAACTTTTTCTTATACCTGTCCTTCTTTCTCCCCCTTAGTTGTGTTATCCTCAGGAGTTGGGGTTGATTGAAGAGGCAAGGTAGTTGATCTCTATGCTAACAGCTGCTTGAGTAAATTTTTTATTTCTTTGTTATCATGCTGAAGCTTTTCTTGAACTTTCACAATTTTAGACATTGAGTGTCTTAGTAATCCAACCTATTCTTCGAGATTGAGAATTCTTTAATTTATTGCTTGTGTGTGATGAGGTTGTTTTCAATCTGGGGAATTCCTCGCATCTGGTTCTTTAGAAGAATCATTACCAAGTGAAGAAGAATTACCTCTAGGAGGATTTGGAACTATTTCATGTTGAAGCACTATCTCATCACAAGACTCAGTTATTACTTCATTTCTGTGTGGAGACATCTCTATGAGATTGGTTGTCCCTAGAAATGGAATTCTGGGATCCCCACTTCCTTCTATGGAAGGGTTGCTTCTCCACTTGACCACAAATGGTAGGGAGACCTTCTATTTCAGGAACTGGAAGTGTTGGTTCCAGTGTGGTCACCACTTTGGACACTGTAATGTATGGCAGTTGAGAGTCCTTAGTGCCAACTAAATCCTGTGAAGGCATGTCCTGCTCAGGCTCTACCTGAGTAGGCTCCGCTAATTGTGTAGTTGTTCCTTGAATGGAACCCTCGCTCCCTCTATGGAGGAGTTGCCTCTCACCTATTCCAGAATTGGATGGTTGAACCTCCAATAACGGAGCTGGAGATGTTCTATCCAGGGGGTCACCGCCTCGAACAATGTAAGGCATGGCAAATAAGAGTTCGTGATGCCCCTCAAAGCCTGTGAAGGCCTGTCCAACACAGAATCTACCTGTAAAGGCTCTGTTACTGAAGTAGCTTGGTTAACCATCAATTCATTTTCTTTTACATTTCAAAACAAAGAAAAGGGGATTTGTGCATTTAATTACTTCATCCTTTGTACATTTGAAAGCTCAGGTGAATTGGGGTTTTGGCTAGCAGGTGCCTCTAGTTCAAAATATATTCTCCTTCTTTTGCTAGGAGGCAGAACTGCTTCAGGTGTTTCAACATCCACCTTATTTGGTACACTAGAGGCACTGACTCCCTCATCCTCACTCAGTGTTTCAACAATAATAACTGAAGGAGTTGGGATAGGTATTTATTGTTCTATGACAAGGGTTAGAACTTATTGGTTTTCAGGCTCATTGTCATTTTCTATTGCCACTGGGGGCATTGGTGTGTGAGTGTATATAGTTGGTTGTGATGCACCCAACAAAGCAAGATAATCTTCACTAAGTACTAGTGAAAGATCAAATTTAGTAAGATTACCTGTGTCAAGACATACCTTTGGAGTTCCAGGGTGATAAGATTCTACATCATCCTCAATCTCATCTTCATCAGCCATTTCTATTTCACTTGCTAATGGTTCATTCTCTATTGGTACCTCTTCTTCTTCTTCTTCTTCTTCTTCTTCTTCTTCTTGTCTTCGTTCTTGTTCAGTTGCAGGCTCAAGTTCAACTTTAGGGTCCTCATCCATTGGATCTTCTTTTTCAGGAACCTCCTCTTACTGTTCACATGCTACATGAAGCAAAACATCTTTCCATGTATTATGTTAGTCATGCTATATTCCCATTTGGATAATTATCCCTGTTTACTAGTTTAGTAATGAAGCTACCATAGATTTCAGTGCAAGGTTCAAAGTGACTTGCAGAGAAAGCAAGCATTTCATTTTGAATGAGTAGATCGTTAAGCACCAGTTGTAGAAATCGAGGGTAATAACATTCAACATTGACTCTGTTGATGTCTCTTTCTGCCTCTGATCCCATGGCTTGAAGAATGTTTTTCATAATTAGTTTACCATAGTTTATATTGATATTGTTAGAGATGACATACCCAATATATTGAGTTAGGTTAGGAATACCACTCCATCCGCCCTTCTTTTTGGGAAAAACATGGTTCACTATATGAAAGAAAAAGTTCCATTCACGAGGAAAATTGTGATTGTAAATCACTGTTAGGTATAGTGGTCCATGGCGTGTAATGAAATTGAAGAAGTTGGCTTGCTCAACATCATCAGGTAATGGATCAAAGTTTTCAATGCTAAAAGGTAAGATACAGTTCAAATCCTGATCTGTTACCCGAATATCTCTATTTTCTAAAGAAAATGTAAAAGCCAAATTATCTGCATCTCATGTATCAATAGCTGAGTGATAATATACAAGTAATGCATCAAGATTTAATTCTGGGCTTGAAGTTAAAGCATGTCGTATATTGGAATGTTCACGTAGAAACCGAGTCCATTTGGTATAGGTTCAGCAACATAGTATGGTTCTAATGTGAGTGCACTATTTATTTTAAGTACAATAAACCTTCCAACCATTTTTAATTAATTAAAAATGAATAGATAATTTATTGTTTAATTAAGAAAAATATTTTGCAGCACCAATTTTAATAATTAATATTTTAATTCATGTCAAAAAATAACTCAAATTCAAATCACCTTAGAAAAATATGGAAGAAACTATATGATGCAATTGGGGTAATTTGCTACGCAATTTTAATTTTTGATTAATTTTTATCCACTTAAAAAAATGAGTTTTTCAAATCTACACTAAATGATGTGATTTTTTGATATGTTGTAGATATGAGAGAATGACCCACAAAACTAGTTTTAGATTTAAAAACGGGTGAGTAAAAATATGAGTTTAAGAGTATTTGTCGAGGTCTTTTTCAATGGAGATTAAGAGCAAAAGAGTGTATGTATTTATGTAAGTGTCTAATAGTGTTTTCCTCTATTGTAAGTGTCTAATAGTGTTTTCCTCTATTGGGCATGAAAACGCAGCGGATATAATGTAAAACAATAAAAAAACGAAACCCTATCACAGGATCCGTGTATAACTTTGGATGATTATGGTGAAGAAGTATGTACCTTAACAAAGTTTTCCATATACTGTTTAATGGAGGTCTAGAAAAGATGAATCACATCAGCCCTTTGTTGCAAAGATTTGCTCTCCAAAGAAGTCTATACGAACGCCCGATCGTTCCACGATCATCGGAGTTGGTACTAGCCTCTCTTTCTCTAGCCTCTCTTGATGTTGAGCAGCTAGGGTTTTTCTCTAAAAATGAAATCTGATGATTAAACCCTAATACTATACATCATTATGTATATATAGGAGAGAGAGAAAGAGATTTTGGGCCTAACCCTAATCCATGTAGTTTCCAAAACCCATTCTGATTTTGGGCTATTATTATTATTAAATCTGAATTCTAATATAATTAATCAAGTGCCGCTTAATTAATTCAATAATTAAATTCGAATAATAATAATACTTATTAAATCTGAATTCTAATATAATTAATCAAGTCCCACTTAATTAATTCAATAAGTAAATTCAAATAAACAATAATATATTTAAATTCTTAATTTAAATAAACCTCCGTTTTGACGTTCTTTGTGTGTGACCCTTTAGGTTATTATTACGTTGACAATAATTTAATTATCTAATAATAAAAGTACAAACAATGAGTGCCATCTAGTAATACATCATTGTTACCCAAGTAACAATAATAATTGGTAAATCAATTAAACCTTTCGTGAATAATGTTCCATGTAATATAATCCCTTTAACCTTATATTATAAATCAAACTCGAGGCATGTATAGTGTCATCCTCTTCAACGTTTAATCTCGATTTCCTTGATCAATGAGTAGACTATTTAAACAAATCAATATTTGAGCATGGCCGTGTATTTCATAGTATCACTCAATCAAGAGACCAATAATATCACTCCTATAATTGGTGGGTTAAATCCTATATCTATCATTCATATTCCTCATACGATTCATAGCATACTCAATGTCCACCTTTATCATTACCCGGTTAAAGGTAACTTTGAGTGTAATCAAAGTATATTAATTCTTGTATAGAAATATAATGATTTCAAGTCAGAGGATCATTACATCATTATCACTGTGAGATTTCTTATGACACTTATTAATATGTAGAATCTCACGGCGGGTCTTTCCAGTGTCATGAATTGATACATACACTTATGTTCTTGACTTTAGTATCACAATTCATATAACCAATGAGATGTGGTTATCTGTCAACAAACATACTAGTCTTATTGCATTATTATTGTCCTTAAATACTAATACTTGACTAGGGAATTTTAGGAATAAAATACTATTCATATAACCTCATTTTTAAGTCACATACTTAAAGATATATATTACGTATTAATATTCCAAGGACATTTATTATTCTTTCAATTTATGAAGCAGTAAATAAAGACATAATAAATATTAATTAAATAATCACATAAAACATAATCCTTAATTGTTTTTTATAAAACATTAAAAGTATTGTCTCTAGGACACCAATACTAACAATCTCCCACTTGTACTAGAGCCAATTACCCAAGTATCCAATACTCATGGAACTAGTGTGACTTTCGTGCTTCTACTGCGACAAACCCTTAGTCAATGGGTCTGCAATATTAATATTAGTATGCACTTTACATATATGTATACATCCTTGATCATTAATCTCATTAATTAGGTGATATCTCTTAAGTACATGCCCAAACAGCCTCCTTGACTGCTTTACAAGCATCAATATACTCAAGCTCTATTATAGAATCAACAAATGTCTCTACTATGAACCATTCTAATATACAACATCTCAATTTAAATAGATAAAACACAAAGTCAGACAGAAACACTAAATGATCATTGTCTGTCTAGAAACTAGCATCGGTATAACCTTTTACAACCAGCTTATCTTCTCCTCCATATATCAAGAAATGATCTTTTGTCCTCTTCAAGTACTTAAGAATATTCTTAACTGCCATCCAGTGATTTTCACCTAGATTAGACTGGTACCTACTCGTCATGCTTTAAGCATACGAGACATCAAGACGAGTACATATCATTGCATACATTATAGAACTAATTGCCGATGCATATGGAACTTTACTCATACGGTCTTTATCATCCAATGATTTAGGACTATTTTCTTTCAAGATGCATATCCCATGAGACATTGGGACAAATCCCCTTTTATCCTCTTACATTCCAAATCGATGTAAAACTTTGTCAATGTATGTACTCTGACTTAGGCCGATCAATCTCCTTGATCTATCTCTATAGATTCTGATCCCTAATATATAGGTCGCATCGCCTAAGTCTTTCATTGAGAAATTATTTTTCAACCAAGTCTTCACATTTTGTAGAGAAGGAATGTCATTCCCTATTATTAATATATCATCAACATATAATACTAGGAATGCCACATTGCTCCCACTTACCTTCTTGTAAACACATGGTTCATCTTCATTTTGAATAAACCCAAACTCTTTGACAATTTTATCAAAACGACTGTTCAATCTCCTTGAAACTTATTTCAATCCATAAATGGATCGACGCAGCTTACATACCTTTCTAGCATTCTTTGGATCAACAAAACCTTTAGGATGTGTCATATACACATCCAAATCTTCTTCAAGGCTCCCATTTAAGAAAGTGGTTTTGACATCCATTTGCCAGATTTCATAGTCATGGTAAGCATCTATAGCAAGCAAAATCCTGATGGACTTGACCATAGCCACTGGTGAAAAAGTTTCATTATAGTCAATACCATGAATTTTCTTGAAACCTTTTGCCACCAATTGTGCTTTATAGGTCTGTACATTACCATCCATGTCGGTCTTCCTTTTGAAAACCCATTTGCACCTTATAGGTTTTACCCCTTCAGGTGGATCAACCAAAGTCCATACTTGATTAGTATACATGGATTCCATATCAGATTTCATGGCATCCTGCCATCTCTTAAATTCTAGAGTGTTCATAGCATCTTGGTACGTGAGAGGCTCATCTTCATCCACAAGCATCACATCACCATCTTGAGTCAAGAGAAATCTATAATATCTCTCGGGCTCATGGCGAATCCTACCAGACCTACGAATAACTTGTGTTTCCTGAGCAGTATTGTTTTCTTGTGCATTCTCTGAAGAATTATAGAAAGAATAACCCTTTGTTTCAATTGGGTATCCCACAAAATTACATTTTTCTGATTTAGGTCCTAGCTTGTCAGAAGTTAGACGTTAAACAAATGTCTCACATCCCCAAATTTTCATAAATGACATGCTATGACGTTTCTCAGTCCATATCTCATATGGAGTCTTCTGAACCATTTTAGTAGGAACTTGGTTAAGTGTATAAGCATCCGTCTCTAGGGCGTAGCCCCAGAAACTAATTGGAAGATCTGCATGACTCATCATTGATCGTACCATGTCTAACAAAGTATGATTCCTCCTTTCAGAAACTCCATTCCATTATGGTGTTCCGGGAGGATTGAGTTATGATACAATACCACACTCTTTTAATAAACTCTTAAATTCATGGCTTAATTATTCACCTCCACGATCAGATCGTAGAGTCTTAATACTTCCGCCAGTTTTCTTTTCTACTTCAACTTTGTATTCTTTGAACTTTTCAAAAGAATCGGATTTGTTCTTCATAAGATACACATATCGATATCTACTGAAATCATTAGTAAACGTGATAAAGTAATAATAGCCACCTCTTGCCATAGTACGCATAGGACCACATACATCACTATGTATAATTTCTAATCGTTCAGTTGCCCTTTCACCTTGTCCAGTAAAAGGAGCTTTAGTCATTCTTCCAATGAAACAAGGTTCGCATGATTCGTATGATTCAAAGTCAAACTTATCCAAGTATTCATCCTTATGTAACTTGGAAATGCTCTTCTCATTTATATGGCCTAAACGACAGTGCCAGAGGTATATTTGATTTGAGTCATTAGATTTAAGACGTTTGTTATTCACATTATAGATAGGAGTGTCTACATCAAGAACATATAAACCATTAAATAAACGTGCAACCCCATATGTAACATTATTCAAAGAAAAGGAACAACTATTGTTCTGAATTGAAAATGCAAAACCTTTCTTGTCAAAACAAGAAACCGAAATAATGTTTCTACAAATTGCAGGCACGTAAAAACAGTTCTCAAGTTCTAAAATAATCCCAGTGGGCAACGATAAATAATAAGTCCCTACAGCTAAGGTAGCAACCTTTGCTCCATTGCCAACTCGTAGGTCAACCTCTCCCTTTGCCAAAGTCCTACTCCTTAGCAGCTCCTGCACATTTATACAAATATGAGAACCACATCCAGTATCCAATACCCATGATGTAGAAGTAGACAAATTGACCTCTATAACATAAATACCTGAATCAGAAGCTTGACCAGCCTTTTTCTTCTTCAAATCCTTCAAATAAGCATGACAGTTTCTCTTCCAATGACCTGGTTTACCACGGTAGTGACAATCACCCTTTGAAATAGCACCTTTAGGCTTTGAAGCCTGTTTGGGATTGGTCTTTGGCTTGGGACCAGAAAAAGATCCAATGTTCTTCTTTCCCTTCCATTTGCCTTTCCTTTTAGCCTTACCTTTGTTGTCTACCATCAACATGGCAGCTGGTTCAGCCTTTTTCATGTTGGTTTCAGCAGTTCGTAACATGGCCAACAATTCAGTGGGTGTTTTGTCTATCTCATTCATATTGTAGTTCATAAAAAAATGAGTATAGTTGTTGTTCAAAGATTGCAAGATCAAGTCAATCTGAGCTTCAGGACCAATCGGGAAACCCAAAGTATCAAAATAATCAATATAACCTATCATCTTTAGAACATGTGGTTGAATAGGTTCACGCCATCCCTGTTTACAAGCATATAGTGCTTTGCACGTGTTGAACCTTTCTTGGCGAGCCTGTCCCTCAAACATTCTTTGAAGGTGTTCAATCATCTCATAAGCATCCATATGCTCATTTTTTTTAAGCTCAGCACTCATGGTTGCCAGCATGAGACACGCAACATCATTCGCATCATCCATATTCTTCTGATAAGCATTTTGCTGAACACGAGTTACATTCTCAGTAGGACGAGCATGTGAAGGAATTTCAATGGCGTGAAACTTTCGCTCCTGCCTGAGGACTCCTCAAATTCCTATACCAATCAAGGAAGTTAGTTTCTGTCAGCTTGTCCTTCTCAAGGGTTGCTCTCACAGAGAAGTTATTTGTGTTATTTGTCATTAAATATCTACAATGTTTAAAAATGCATATTAGTTAGTTGCAGAGGTTTAATTATGTTCAAGTGATTATCATATACATTCATAATATATATCCCCCACTATTTTTATCAAATCAATAGCCCTAACTATTAATTCGGAAAACATTTCATTAAATCTTTCTAGTGAGCCAAGATCCATATTTCATCCATGTTTTAAGATAGCATTGGCTAATACACCAAAAACATGACTATTTAGGTAGACAACATTAGTCGATTATATCAAATATAACTCTTGGATAGTTTGGTGGAACAACATTTTGTACACATTTATCCAATAAATCTCACCAAACTCTATGCCTCTAAACCCACAATCCTATTGTGATGATTTAGTTAAGTTAGACCCAATATTTCAAGAAACTAAGTCACTTACTTATCACGTCTTCCCATGATTGATAAAAGCACCTTGCTTTGGCAAACCCACTCCTTCTCAATCTAGATCTTGACGAGTATTAAACATTAGAAGGCATCTGATTGACTTAATATGTATTTAGGGATTTTAATGTTTATATGAACGATCATGATCCCATCATAAAGAGATTCTCAATTTTTCCTTGATCAAATAATCCATTTCAATATTCGTCAATAGTTCGATTTCCAGATCGTCGGAGAAGTCACAAACAGTCTCACTTAAAACCCAACTTTCTTACGAATAATAATTCGCTTTTGACACAATCTCCCCATATCAGAAAAGAAAATTCATATTCAATACCGTGTTTCATAAACACAAGAATCTCATGATCGTTTGTTTAATTTTAAAATCTTGAATCGTTACAGATTTTATCTTTCTTAAGCGGGCATGGCATGGTTGTCGTATCTAATACATACATCATTCCAACACATACGTATCTACACATGCATTCATATACATATATGTATTGTGCAGAAAGTAAACGTGTTTAGTTATGGCCTAATCCTATGTGATATTTCTAAGCTAATGGAATTATCAAGGTCAATCTATGGTGGTTTCAAATACTACACTATTACATGTCTTTATCTTCTTCATTGCTCCATCATCTAGATTGCCTCCTAGCTTCCTTGCTTCCAAGTCTCCATTGAACAATTACATTGAATAATAAATAAATCTATTCTAATGAAATTACAAGAAGAACTCGAGTTACAATTACAATGAATAAACGACATGCAAGTCGTATTTAGAAACCAAAACCATAAAACAAAACCACTATCATATGGGTCTTTAGGCCATAACCATCCACCATGTTATCACATAACACATGTAATATATCTCATATTATATAAACATATCATATATAATAAATTTCAAAATTTTAGAAAATCAAATAATTTTTAGAAAATAATAAATCACCTTTTTGGACCCTGAAACGTCATCAAATGTCTTATAGACGTGAAGCTGGTAATATCAGTATTGCTCAGTGACACGATTCCAGTCAGAAAACACATATCATTTGTGAAAATCAGATACTAGACACAGATTTCAGAAAATCTACCGAAGCCGTTTCAGAATTCGTATCGAATACGATTCCCATAACAAGAACCAACATGTATCAATCATCCCATGATTATACAACACATGAATATCATATATTCAAAATCATATAAAACATATATATCAACATATAGTCTTGGCATATCATATATATGTTTACATACATCGAAAAACTGTTAAACACATAACCAAATCATCCTATTATACACGTAGCTCTGATGTCATTGAAGGGTTTCGGGCATGAAAACGCAACGGATATAACATAAAATAATAAAAATATGAAACCCTATCGCAGGACCCATGTATAACTTTGGATGATTATGGTGAAGAAGTCTGTACCTTAACAAAGCTTTCCGTAAGCTGTTTAATAGAGATCCAGAAAAGATGAATCATAGCAGCCCTTTGGTGCAAATATCTGCTCTCCAAAGAAGTCCACACGAATGCCCGATCGTCCCACAATCACCGGAGTCGGTACTAGCCGAATTGCTTGCCTCTCTCTCTCTTTATCTCTCTCTTTCTCTAGCCTCTCTTGATGTTGAGCAGCTAGGGTTTTTCTCTAAAAATGAAATCTAATGATTAAACCCTAATACTATACATCATTATGTATATATAGGGGATAGAGAGATTTTGGGCCTAACCCTAATTCATGTGGTTTCCAAAACCCATTCTGATTTTGGGTTATTATTATTATTAAATCTGAATTATAATATAATTAATCAAGCCCCACTTAATTAATTCAGTAATTAAATTTGAATAATAATAATAATAATACTTATTAAATCCGAATTCTAACATAATTAATCAAGTCCCACTTAATTAATTCAATAATTAAATTCAAATAAACAATAATATATTTAAATTCGTAATTTAAATAAACCTCCGTTTTGACGTTCTTTGTGTGTGACCCTTTAGGTTATTATTACGTTGACAATAATTTAATTATCTAATAATAAAATTATAAACAATGAGTGGCATCTAGTAATACATCATTGTTACCCAAGTAACAATAATAATTGGTAAATCAATTAAACCTTTCGTGAATAATGTTCCATGTAATATAATCCCTTTAACCTTATATTATAAATCAAACTCGAGGCATGTATAGTGTCATCCTCTTCAACGTTTAATCTCGATTTCCTTGATCAATGAGTAGACTATTTAAACAAATCAATATTTGAGCACAGCCGTGCATTTCATAGTATCACTCAATCAAGAGACCAATAATATCACTCCTATAATTGGTGGGTTAAATCCTATATCTATCATTCATATTCCTCATACGATTCATAACATACTCAATGTTCACCTTTATCATTACCCGGTTAAAGGTAACTTTGAGTGTAATCAAAGTATATTAATTCTCGTATAGAAATATAATGATTTCAAATCAGAGGATCATTACATCATTATCACTGTGAGATTTCTTATGACACTTATTAATATGTAGAATCTCACGACGGGTCTTTCCAGTGTCATGTATTGATACATACACTTATGTTCTTGACTTTAGTATCACCATACCTATGACCAATGAGATGTGGTCATCTGTCAACAAACATACTAGTCTTATTGCATTATTATTGTCCTTAAATAATAATACTTGACTAGGGAATTTTAGGAATAAAATACTATTCATATAATCTCATTTTTAAGTCACATACTTAAAGATCTATATTACGTATTAATATTCCAAGGACATTTATTTGTCTTTCAATTTATGACGTAGTAAATAAAGACATAATAAGTATTAATTAAATAATCACATAATACATAATCTTTAATTGTTTTCAATAAAATATTAAAAGTATTGTCTCTAGGACACCAATACTAACAATTGCATTGCCCTGTATGTTTGTCTTAGCCATTTTGATGTTATTCAACACATGTGTCGAGTTTCTTTACCTTGATAAACATGTGTCGAATAATGAAATTCTCTTCTAGGACTTCGAATATTTTAGACCCACTAGGACATCATGTATCGAATTTAGTTCCCCTTGTTGTCTATATATCGACTAAGAACCACTTTATATTGCCTTAGTATGATTTCAATCAAGTATCTAGAGCATGTGTTGACTTTGGTATATTCTAAGTTGCCTTAGAGTAGTTTTCATCAAGTCAAGATAACATGTGTCAAATTTCCTTCCTTGTACAATGACAATGACTTAGAATCATTTTGACATCCTTAAAAGCCACGTGTCGAATTCTTTTACCATGTACTACTTGACTTAAATTCTTTTTGGCTTGCATACTTGGCTTCCTGTGAATTCTTCTTCTGCATAGAATATGTTAATCAATTTCTTTTGTGCTGACACTTAGTGCACTGGTCTGGTTCACAAGTTACTAACAATGAATTGATCTTCATACTCTCAATTCAAATTAATTGACAAGCTTGTTGTATTCCTTTATTACTTCTGATTTTCACTGAAATCTTCTATCACTCACTGCTTGATCTTCACTATTTTCTGAAACACTGAATTACGTATTCTTCACTGACGCTTGAACATAGTAATGAACTTCTTTCAGTGACTTCAATATTCCATCAAATACCTTGATACATGTAGTTGCCTGATCTTCATTGTAGATTCCTGTGAGTACAATAATATTATTTACCAGTCCTTTACTTTTAGTTGAGTTACAGATCCTCGATTACATTGTATGTTACATTATGCTTTACAATAATTTAGAGTAATTAGATAATTACCCATACTTTTTTAATTGTATCAGAAAAATGCCACTAAGAAATAACACCAGGTTACACCCTGTGATCGATCAGTGAGGACTTAAGCAGACAAAGTAGCCACGATGAGGACAATAATGTTGAGGATTATAATGAGTTCGATGAAGAAGATTATGAAGAGAAATAATATATGGATTCAAGTACCTAGGGTCCTAGCCAAAATAAAAACCAGAACCAGCATGACGAAAATCAAAACCAGGACCGCCAAAGACAACTGGATTTATAAACAGATCAACTGGATTTGTAGTCCAAGGATCAATTAGATTTGTAAGTCCAGCTCATAAGCTCTGTTGAAGCCTTAGGCCCATTAAGTTTTTATTATTAATTAATTCGTAATTAATTAATAAATGCTTAATTAAAGGTCTAGAGACCCCTCATTTATTGAAGGTTCTAGAAACCATATCACAAGGAAATACGTCATTTACAAGAGTCCAACAAGGATTCTCATTCCAGGAAGGTTCTAAGAACTTTATTGTAACGCCCCCAAATATGGAGTTAGGGATTTGAGTCGTCACATCACCATCCAATCATTTAAAACCTGCATTAACTCAATAATACAATGAAATCACATCTCTGATCCCCCTCTCTCACACATATGATTTATAGCCTTAGAAACGATATACAACCAGTAACATTAATTATTACAAACCAAATTACTTTTCCAGGATCTCATGTTATCAATGATAACCTCTACATGAAGTGACATTAATAACTAGATCAATACTGAAAACCTATCCAACTTACTTCTGTAGAATAGTGTTGAACTAAATCATCTCAAAGGTGAATCTCTTACTTTCCTTCCTCGAAATATGGAGTTAATCGAATGTATTATCACTTTCTCTGAAAAATTTAATATAAAGCAAGAGTGAGCGAAAGAATGCTCAACAAATTATCCACCCAATTATCTATATGACTCTTATTCAAGAATATCATAATCACTACTATCTCAATAGTGTAACATAAGGTTACCGGTATAGGGTAAGCATAGAAAATTACCTCTCTATATACTCGGAGTTTTCTATTAAAAGTATTTATACTCAACATGAAGTTTAAAAGAATATAATTCGAACAATTTAGTTCATTATATAAAATAAGACACTATTGAATATAGTGTTACCATTCTTTCATACTTCCTATGAAGCTTTTGACATAAAACTCAAAGAACTTATTACGTTCACAGTTTTGAAACAATATTATCAATAACTTAGCAAAATAGCATCAACTATAGATTTGCTAAACTCCCATAAATATAATAAGTATAAAATTCATGATACTTCAATGATAGTTGCTTCTCATCATAAGCAAATCAAATCACTTTGAACCATACCACTTGTAAGGTTTAAATCCAGTAAAACATTTTGAAGATTTATAAACTGTTCGGTGTACATCATGTACCCGCTTAAGTTTTCTATAAACTGTTTGGTGTACATCATGTACCCGCTTATGTTTTTAAAATAACTTTTCATCAAGACATCTCGGATGAGTAAGGAGGAATATCAAGATATCAATCACTGACAACATCATCGGTAACTCAGCTCATATGCTTTCATTACGATGTTGTAGCACAATTTTAATTGGAAGATGGAACTGTATCTGGATCATTGCACCACACTTCTACCGTACATACACGATGATCAGTCGTAACATACGGCAGCTCTTGTTGTTTCTCTACATGTATAAGGGGAAGTTAGGGCGTTCTCTACCATTATTGGGAATCACCCTAGACTGCATATGGGCCAAAGTGATGGGCCGTGCGCCACTTACGCCATATCTATTAGTCCACTGGAATAATCTATAACCTGGAACCGAAATTTAATCCTAGTTCCCCAAGTATACAATACTTGTTAATAGATTCATCTATCTAACTTGGAACCAGAATATAATCCTAGTTTCCCAAGTATATCCTACTTGTTAATATATTCACAATCTCTGATGGGTTACTTTCGGAATATTCGGGGAAGTAAGAATATCACAATGTATGTGTTGCCCTTCGTCAACTGATCTCATATATCGAGAAATGAAAATTATTTGAAAAATCACGACCTGGGAGTTACTCAGAAAATCTCTTTGATTTTGATAAGTTGAAAACCCTAACTAAAGTAGGGCGGTGATCCCAAAACAAAATCGTATTCGAGAAAAGTAAATCATTTATTTACTTACTAGCCTGGATTCCCAATTTTTTATAAGTCAAAGAATATTTTATTTGTATTTAAAGAATTAATAAAACATAAAATAAATATTTGGGAACCCCTACTATATTTAAATCATTTTCGGAAGGTCAGAAAATATTTTAAATAATTATCAAAGACCTTACGTAAAATTTAATCAATTTAGAATATATAATAAATATTTAAATAATATTTATTAAATAATAAATAATTAACAAACCCTTTTTAAATGAATATTCAGAATAATATTTATTACTTAAATAAATATTCAAATAATATTTATTAATACTATTTAAAATATTTATCAATAAAAATATCCAAAATATAAATATTGGAATATTTTTAATCGCTATATAAATTATCTGTCTCCGACAAATTCCGGGTTACGATAGTATTTAGAATAACACTTCCGACTCCCGGTATACGTTCGAAAATACGAACATTTTAATCTCTCTTGACCATTCGTAAACTGTCTCGTCAATGGCTTTTAATCTAATCATTTATTCCAATACATAGTCATATTGTTCCTCAATATTTTTCGTGTTTTAACCGACTCGAAATTAACATTTTATCCCGGCCAAACTGGCTCGCCAAAACAGTGCCCCTAGAGTTGACTTTTATGAGAATTTCTATTACGTGACTCACACTCCAACATTTTTAATAAATCAGAAAATACATAATTAAATACGAAAGCACATCAATTGCTTCTTGAGTATATGTAATAATTATCAAAAATATTTTGATTTGGAACACATGAGTTTAACTAGGTGGAATGCATTTTAAAAGTCGAGTCAACTACGGAGTTTTATTATTTACACCGATTTTACTAAAACCTTTATTCCTCCCAAACCGTTAACTCAATCGATGCATCGTTTTCTCGTGGATGATCTAGAGAGTGTCTAGAACAAAATTGTTCAAAATTTATTTGTGGTCAGAGGGGTTAAATTCCCGAAGCTTCAGTGTTTATGCAGTGGAGGTTTTTCATGATTTCACTTCGCGCAACCTCAGTTCCAACATTTTTATAAAATCGAAAAACTAACATCTGCACTTGATATTTTGCAAAGACCTTATTAAATGTCCAAAATAATTAACCTACAAAGTTCCAAATGTTTAACTCTGTTAAGTGGTTCATTTATGTCTCCAAAGTGAGTTCAACATAGTAATTTGGTCATTTTGGCTATTTCCACTAAAAATAGCTTTTTTCCTAAACCATTAATCAAAATAACATGATTCAAGTGCCAAAATGAACTATGAAACAAGATCTACACAACCATGGTCAGTGATCTCCAAAAATAATTTATTGACAGTTCTAAATCTTGTTCAAATCAGGCCTATATGCAAACAGACATTACGACGGCTATAATCATAACGATTCCTGAATTTAACTATGTTAAATCCTTTAACCAATAACCCAATCATCAAACCAATATCTTTAATAACCAAATCCATTTATAAACTTCATAAAATCATCACCATCATCAACCCATATTATTCAACCAATAATATTCAACCATTTACATCCAAACTCTTAAATCAACATATACTTAAACATAACTCAAACTCAAGTTTATAGCTCAAAGTAATCAAAGGATAGATGGTGTTTATACCTTTCTTGAATCCTTAAAAATAATAACAAGAGCTTGTAAGCCTTAAAGGAGCCTTGATCTATGTTTATCATCCTTAATCTTGCAAGAGAAATCAAGAAACAAGTTAGTAATCTTCGGAGTTACTATTCACCCTCATCTTTGAGCAAAGATTTGGCTATGCTATACTAATTGGATGGCCATGAAATTTTGAACATACCTTAGTTATGATTTATGGAAGCTATGGTCAAAATTTGGTGATTTATGGATGAGTAGAGATGGGGTTTTGAAGTTTTCTTTCTTTGTTTTTCTTGAATGGCCGAATGATGAAGATGAATGGGGGAGAGGTTTTCTACTTTGATTGCTTTTGTGTTGGTGTATTTTTGTCTGTATAATTTAGATATATTGTTACATGGATGCATTCGTATACAAGTATGGCTTTGTTGAGTGAAAGATCAAGACCAAGTACTAATAAAGTTCCATGAATTAGGGATCTTAGTTTCTACTTTTCCATGATTTGTGGAACTATGTTTATAACTAATACTAGGTTGCTTGGTTAGCTTCTAATTCTTAGTTAGGGTTGCATGATACTGGCATGGCTTCCTTGTTTGTTTAATTCCCAATACATCATTCATTCATCATTATTTCCCAATGTTAATCTCAAATTTATTCTAAAACATTTTGTTGTGTAGTGTTCACTATAATTGCTCTTAGTACTTTATATACTTTGGCTCCACTTATATCCAATAAAATTCCATGTTATAGGATCCGTGTCATGTCGGGATCCTCATATTCCTTAATATCTCGTAATTTATGAAACAAATAGTAAAAGTGAAAATCATCGGATTCTGACGACATTTACATTCACTCATTTGCTTCATACAACAATATTACATCCATGTATTTCTAATATTCCATCACTTAGTGTGGGCTAAACAGTTTTTCGTAAATCTGTAGAATCACTATTCATCATGGTTTCGAATAATTATAAAAATCAGGGTCTAAACTAAATAAAAAAATGTCAAAAATAGGGGTTATTAAGCTTATCACTAGGACCAAGTCTCCTAATCCTAAACTAACTCATAGGCCCTCATGCGCCTATATAAAGGGCCTAACCCCTCAACATTAGAACTACATTTTTTGGCTTGATTCTCAAACACTCTAGAGATACATAAGCAACTTACGAGGACCTGAAGTAGTCACGAAACGTAAGTTCAACCATTAAAGCTTAAAGCTCACCAACCCTCATAATAATTACGCATTAAAGACAACCTAGATTTTATTCCATAACATTTGACGCCATCTATGGGAAGGGAATAATAACCATGGCGAGAACACGAAGTACCGCAAGATCTCTTGATGAAGAAGTCCCAAACTCCGCTGCTGACACCGGGGACATTCCTCCTACCATCACCCAAGAACAAGGAACTGTCGTTCCAGCATCCGTTGTGGACCCTGGAACAAGCACTCGATGAACGGAACCCCTTAGTATCATCGTTTATCCCTCCAATCCTGAGATAGCAATCCATGCCTCTATCCCTCTGCTTTAGGTAATTCCACCCTTTGATACTACTTTTGCTGCTCCTCTTTCATTGCAGATCTCTACGACGGTGTTGCCCAACCCTCATTATAGGCTTCCACATAATTATGAGCCCCTTATGAACAAGGGCCGCAACTCCAATACGGCTCACGCCGGGGAAATCAAGACTTCTCCGGACCTTACTCTAGTGATGATGAGTCATTAGACGAGGATGTTAATACTAGAAGGAGATGACCTAGCACGAAAACCCCTTTGAGGGAGAAGTACCCAGCCCTGAGGGCCTCAAAGTACAGACTATGCATCCCTTCATGAAAGGATACGAGCTCATAAGGCTAAAGCACAATGACTGAGGAAAGACTTTGAGAGGGCACTGGTAAGGCAATAGCGCCCGAGAGCCGAAGGGGGTGGAGGGTCAATAAGGAATACATCAGTGATAGATGTAGATGATCCCCCAGCAAGGAAACAAGTAAGATCAAGTAGTGTCAAGGTTGATCCCCAAGACCTGTTGCCACTTGGAGATCCTGACGATCCAACATCTCCTATCATGGAGGATATTATGAATGAAAAATCTTAAGGAAGTTCAAGATTCCTACGGTCAAGACCTACGATAGAACTAGAAACCCCTCAAATCATGTTCTTACTTTCTCTAGTGCACTACTATTACAGCCAGTGAATGATGTCGTCGAGTGTAGGGCGTTCTCTCAAACTTTAAGTGACATGGCTCAAAGATGGTTCAGCCATCTACCTCCAAATTCTATTGGGTCATTCAAAGATCTGAGCAGGGCTTTCATAGGTCATTTCATTAGTAGCAAAATTCATGAAAAGAGTTCAACATCACTAATGAATATGCATCAGGGAAAGAATGAGTCCCTCAGAATTTATATGAATAGTTTTACCAAAGAAGTCTTAAAGGTCCCTGATCTAGACTAGAAGGTAGCTATGATAGCCCTGTAACAAGGGACCTTAGACGAGAACTTCAGGAGGTCGCTAGCCAAGAGGGCTCTAGAAAGTATGAATGAGCTCCAGAAGAGAGCTGAGAAGTACATTAAAGCTGAAGAGAGTATGAGGAAACCCCAAGGGTTTCAAACCTCAAATACCTACTCTAAGAAATGAGCAAATGATCCTGAATATACGGTTGATACCAAGTATGTGAAAGGTGATAATGCTGATGACTCCAAGAAAAAGGGAGGATTAAGGTTCACTTAGTATGCAAAGCTGAATACGGCCTAGGGTCAAATATTGATGGAAATTGAGAAAGACAAGGATTTTCTATGGCCGAAACCACTAAGGACTGATCCTGAGAAAAGAAATAAGAATGCTTATTGCGAGTTTCACAAAGATGTGGGACATGATACTGATGGTTATCGTTAGTTAAAGGATGAGAGTTAATTCTTAATCATAAGAGGAAAGCTGAACAAGTACACCAAGGATGGTGATAGAAATGATAAAGGCTTCCATGATAAGTGAAGGGACTTTGATCCCAAAGAAAGAAATACCCAGCCCTGTGGGTCTGTAATCAGCATAATTTCAGGACGACCAACCGCTGCCTGTAACTCTTGAAATTCTAGAAAATCTTATGCCCGAGAGGTGATGGGCATCGTTGGAGAAGCTCCTAAGAGGGCAAGGACTGAAGTTTCTTTGGCTTTCGATGATTCTAATTTGTAAGGGGTGAAGTTCCCCCATGATGACCCCCTGGTGATCACCTCTGTTATGGGGAATCTGCCAGTAAAGAGAGTCTTGGTAGATAATGGGTCATTAGTGAATATATTGTTTTATTATGCTTTTGTAAACATGGATTACAATGATTCACAGCTAACTCCCTCTAACATGATCATTTATGATTTCAAAGGGGTAAGAGTCCCGGATTGAGGGAATAATCCAGCTACCTATGACTATGGTTGAGGACCCTCGACAATCAACACAAATGCTGAATTTGCTTGTCAGTAAGGTAAATACTATCTATAATGCGATCCTTTGAAGGACTGGGCTACATTCCTTCAAGGCAATAACTTCTACATATCATTTAAAACTCAAATTCCCGACTAGGAATGGGGTAGGAGAAGAGAGATGAGATCAGAAAATGGTCAGGAGCTGTTTTGAAACCAGATGGAACCGATCAGAAAATGGCCAAGAGCTGTTATGTAGCTTCACTCCCTAGGGACCTGAAACAATAACTAGTTCAATTCCTACAAGACAATAATGATTTATGTTCTTGGACAACCACTGACATGCCAGGGATAGACCCCTAACTTATTACACATTAGTTGAATATAGATCCTAAGAGGACATCAATCAAGCAAAAGAAAAGGAATTTTGCTCTAAAAAGGCAGGAGCACATTAAGCAAGAAGTGGAGAATCTATTGGAAGCAAGATTCATGAAGGAAATCTAATTTTCTGAGTGGCTAGCAAACCATTTGATGGTCACAAAGGCCAATGGAAAGTGGAGAATATGCGTAGACTTCACGGACCTGAACGATTCTTGTCCCAAGGACTGTTTCCCCTTATCAAGGATAAACACGTTGATTAACGCCACAGTTGGGGATGAGATGTTTAGCTTCATGGATGGCTTCAGTGGCTACAACCAAATCAAGATACACCCCAGTGACATCCCTAAGGTATCATTCATAATTGGTTTGGTGTTTTCTATTATCTAGTTATGGCTTTTTGCCTAAAGAATGTATGAGCGACCTATCAAAGGCTTGTGAATATAATCTTCAAGCAGCTTATCGGCAAGACCATGAAGGTATATGTTGCTGACATATTAGTCAAAATTCTAAAAATAGCTGATCAACTTGAGCACCTGAGGGAGGTGTTTCAAGTTCTGAGAATCCATAAGATGATGTTGAACCCAGCCAAGTGTGCATTTAGAGTTAGGTCTAGAAAGTTTCTAGGCCTGATGGTCTCAAGGAGAGGCATTGATGCTAATCCTGATAAGATTCATGCCATCTTGGATATGAAAACCCCTAAAACCATAAAAGATGTTCAGAAACTCACATGACGAGTAGCAGCTTTGTGGCGTTTCATCTCCAAATCGGGAGAAAAGTGTTTGCCATTCTTTAAAGCCCTCAATAAGGTAAAGGACTTTGTGTGGAATGAGGTGAGGCAAGCAATATTTGAAGAATTGAAGAAGTAAATGGCTGAGATAGCTTTGCTACCAAACCAAGCCCTGGAGAGGTGTTATATCTATACTTTATTGTTTCTAGCTCAGCTCTGAGTGTTGTTCTTGTGTAAGAGGAAGCTAAGGTTTAGAAATCAATTTACTATGTCAGCGAAATTCTGAATGGTGCAGAATTGAACTACTCAAAAGTTGAGAAGTTTACCTTAGCATTGATAATGGCTTCAAGAAAGTTACACCCCTACTTTTAGGCACACACAATTGAAGTCCTGACAAACCAACCCCAAAGGAACATACTGAATAGCCCTAAGGCCAGTGGAAGGCTGATCAAGTGGGCAATTTAGCTAGGAGAATTTGAAATCCAATACAAGCCAAGGATGACCATCAAGACCCAAGCTCTAGCTAACTTCGTGGTTGAGTGCACCATTTCCAACCAAGAGGTCAGGGGGCAGGACGAGGCTAAAGAGAATTAGAAAAATGAGGAAGTAGTCAAGGAGTATTGGGTGCTCTTTTTTGACAGAGCTTGAAAAACAAAAATAAGTGGAGCTGGTTTGGTCCTACAAAGCCCTGATGGCTTCATTGTGGAATATGAAATTAAGTTAGATTTTCCAACTACGAACAATGAGGCAAAGTAGGTAGCTTTGGTAGTTGGACTCGGTTTAGCCAGAGCCTTGTGGGTGAAGAATATGAAATTCTGTGGAGACTCAAGGCTCATAATTTCATAAGTAAATGGGAAGTTTGAAGCCCATGAAGAAACAATGATGAAATATCTAAGGATTTTTATGGCTCAGACAACACAATTTGAGGAATGCCACTTTGAATACATCCCGAGAGAGGAGAATGTGAAGGATGATGCCTTTTCTAAAATTACATCATCAAAAATCAAGAACCATTATGGTAGTGTTTAATTTCAGGTCCTGAGGACCCCAAGCATTGATGCCAAGTTGATATCCTCGATTGGATTGGGAACATGATGGATGAATCCCATCAAGATTTACATGGAGACAAGAAACCCACCTACCAACCCTATGGAAGCATGAAAACTATCAGTGAGGGTCTTGAAGTATACTCTTATTGAGGGGGTACT
The DNA here is from genome assembly GCA_028671895.1 of Oenanthe sinensis. Lineage (NCBI taxonomy): Eukaryota > Viridiplantae > Streptophyta > Magnoliopsida > Apiales > Apiaceae > Oenanthe > Oenanthe sinensis. Next base: position 3,122,548 of record CM053809.1, on the reverse strand, counting down.
TTACAAAAAGTCACATGTGATACCCTACCTGAGGTGTCTGAGGCCTAATGAGGCTATTGAAGCCTTAAGAGAAGTTCATGAAGGTATATGCGGCCAACACCTAGGTAACATGGCTCTTGCCCATAAGGTTGTTAGGCTAGGATTTTACTAGCCTCAAATGCTTAACTGCAAGTAGGCCAGACATAATATATGCTAAATGTCTTTGTGCTAGGTTTCAGGATGATCCTAGAGAGTCTCATGTAATTGCTATAAAAAGAATATTCAGACATCTTAATAGAACACTAAATCTTGGCATTTGGTATCCTAAAGACTTTGGATTTCATCTAATTCGCTATTCAGATGTAGACTATGTAGGTTAAATAATTGATAGAAAATCATAACTAGCACATGTCAATTTCTAGGAAATAAGTTTGTATCATGGTTTAACAAAAAGCAAAACTCAGTATCCACATCCACATATGAAGCTGAGTACATTGTTGCTGGGAATTGTGCACAAGTTTTATAGATGAGTAATCAGTTGTTTTATTATGGATTTAATCTAAACAAAATTCCAATATTATGTGACAACACAAGTGCAATTGCCATAAATGAAAATCCAGTACAACACTCAAGCACCAAGCACATAGACATAATTAAAATGGCATATGCATCTCTAACTTCTGCGAAGAAAGTAACTCAGGCCGGATTATACTATGAATTAAACAACTTTGTTGCTTGCACTATGGTGAATGAAGCACCAAAAGAATTCCATCCTCTAATGAAGTTTCTCTAAGACTGTAAAGTTAAGAAGGCACTAAAGGATGCTATTAGGAATTATGTAGTCTTGATGATAAACTAAATCTTAGAATCATAGAAATTAATTTGTAACTAATCAATTGATATGTGTTATAAATATCAATTGATTAGGGAACCATTTTATCAGCTGAAATGTTTATGTTAATCAACTGATAATTTGGATATTTTTGTAACATGGTTATACTTAGTCTTTCAATTGATATGGCTAGCTTAATTGATAGTGTTATGCTCATCAATTGATACAAGAGTGGATTGATATGGGTCATCAATTGATGTATATCTTAGACTATCAAATTATAAATATTTGAAGGCAGGAAAAATATATAATTGAAGGGTGATCAATTGATATTGAAGAATCAATGGATGATGGACCAATTGATGTCAAGCCAAGTCAAAGTGAAGAACATCAACTAATATGAAGATCCATCAATTGATATATCGATTGATAAAATCTATCAATCGATAAGTCAATTGTTATTATCAATTGATGGATATTAAGATCAATCGAATAAGGATATCAGTTGATGGATAGAAGGAAGAATCAATTGATATGATTAACATCAAATTATCAATTGATAGGGATAGCAAAAAAGGACAAAATGTCAGGAATCTTCAGACAAAAGTACAGCTATGGAAGACAGTCAACCTTGACTATGAAGACTCAAATTGAAGTTGTCTTTCCTGGATTGAAGATCTTTCCTAAAATGGAAAAAGACATAAATGAAAGATAGTTTAGTAACATTTCTAGAACATGTATTTTTGTTTTACTCTGTTCTTAGAATTGTAAACACACTTGTAATATATAAACAAATGTGGTAGCATTGTTAGAATAAACTGAGTTAAAATATTTCTTTAAAATCAATTGTTCAAGCTTTAAAGCACTTGTAAGAACAGTTGATTCAATTCTAACTTTGTAAAAGAAGCTAGGTTTTTAAACCTAGGATATTTGAGTAATATATATACACTGGTAGAACCATCAATCCACCAATAATTTTTATATCTTGTCTAAAGTTTTAATTCATGTTATAATTATTCAAACTTATATTTTTCAAACTGTAAGCACAATAGAACAAATATAAAACTGTAAAAAGTTTTTATATTTGTATTCAACCCCCTTTCTACAAATATATTAGCATTGTTTTGGGAAATAATAATTGGTATCAAAGCATAGGCTTTCAACATACAGAAAGTTTTAAGATCAAGAACAAGTCAATATGTGCCAAAAGGATTCAGGTGTGAAAATTCCAGTGTCCGTTTCTCAAAATTAACTCCCAAAGTTAAAGTGGACCTGAATCTACCAAAACCAATGGAAACAAAGTTGAATAAAAGGCACAAACTTTAACTAATAAGAGAGGACCCAAGGCAACTTAGGTACCAAAAGCCACTTAATTGTTTTAATTATGTACAAGAAAAAAGAAGAAATCTCTGGTATCTAGACCGTGGGTGTTCTAGGCACATGACTGGAGATATGTCCCTGCTCACAAAGTTTGTAGAAAAATCTGGCCCAAGAGTTATTTTTGGAGATAATAGCAAAGGATTTACTCTGGGATATGGCCTAATTGCAAGTGAAAATATTATCATTGAACCTGTAGCGCTAGTTGGTGCGTTGAAGCATAATTTGCTGAGCATTAGTCAATTGTGTAATAATGGAATTGGTGTGTGGTTTTCAACTAGATCATGCATCATAGCTAACAAAGAATCTAGTGAAATTCTTTTGACTGGAGGAATGAAAGGGAATGTCTATATGGTTGATTTTAACTCTGTAAAGGCAGATTCTATGATATGTCTACTTAGCAAGGCCAATATATATGAATGCTGGATATGGCACAAGAAGCTAGGCCATCTAAATATAAAAGCCATGAATCAATTGGTTAGAAAGAATTTGGTTAGAGCCAATCCATACATGGAATTCACCAAGGATGGTTTGTCTGACACCTGTCAAAAGGGAAAACTAAGAGAGGCATCATTCAAGTCCAAGTTAGAATCATCAATTGATAAACCCTTGGAATTGTTACACATGGATTTATTTGGACCAGTCAACATCACGTCAATTGCTAAAAAGAAATATGCTCTAGTGATTGTGGATGACTTCAAAAGATTCACATGGGTGTATTTTCTACACTCAAAGGATGAGGAAAGCAAGTTCATTATCAATCATATGAAAAATGTTGACAATGGCACTGAATGAAAGGTCAAGAAAATTAGGAGTGACAATTGTACTGAATTTAAGAATTCAATAATGAAGGAATTTTGTGAAGAAAAAGGAATCACTCGGAATTTCTCTGCTCCTAGAACTCCTTAACAAAATGGGGTAGTTGAAAGGAAAAACAGGACCTCTATTGAAGCTGTAAAAACTATGCTGGAAGAATCTAAGTTACCCACATAGTTCTAGGCAGACGCAATCAACACTACATGCTACATTCAAGATATTTCCATGGTCAATTAAATACAAGACAAAACTCAATATCAATTGATGAAGAAAGACAAGAAGCCAACAATAAAATTTCTTCATGTTTTTGGCTGCAAATGTTTCGTTCTAAGAAATCAAGGTGAAAATTTGGGAAAATTTGAAGTTAAGGCTGATGAAGCCATATTTATTGGATATGGAATTACAACCAAGGCTTACAGAGTCTACAATCTTATATTACACATTGTTATGTAATCTATATATGTAGTCTTTGATGACAAGAAAAATCAAGGGTTGTTTGATGAAGGATACCATGACTCTTTGCACTTTGAAAATGAATCAACTAGTAATGGTGAAGAAAGTGGTGATGATGCGGAAATATCAAGAATTCAAGTACCCAGCAATTCCCCATTAATTGATGTCAATACGCCAACAGATAATTTATCAATTGATAATCATCAATCGACTGATAATACATTAATTGATAATCATTCAATGGATAAGCATTATGCTCAACAATCTTCAAGTAGAGTATCCATCTCAGGGGGAGGGTTCTCAAATAATCAGTCACATCATAATGATCATAATCATTGTTTTCCCAGTTGCACAAGTAGAAGGGGGGGTTGAATACTTGTGTGTCTTCTCTACCTGATTTAAAATCAACTCAATGGCAATAAACATATATGAATTAGGAACAAAGATCAAACACAAAGATATGAATAAGTACTATTTTTATTATTGATTTGTAAATACAAAACTCTCCTAGGGTATACACAAACCCTAGTATCTTCTCTGTGTTTATCACAGCAACTCTCTCTATTTCTATGCACTCACAAAATTTCACTCAGACAAATTTTTCTTTAACTTTCTCACTTTTACAATTAGGTTACATAGAGTTTTTATAGAGAGTTTCCTATCAGCTAATAACAGAAAGATAAATTACAATAGGAATAGAATTCCTAATTATTAGCTGACAGTTTCCTTCTGCAATTCTCCTTCCTTGTTTTTATAACATATCTGCAATATCTTTGGCTTTATCTTCGAAGACTTCCCTTATCTGTGATCATCTTCCAAATTTAGCTTTAACTTTATAGACTCTGAATTCTTCAGACTCTACCAGACTATAGGAATTCTTCAGACTCTGCCAGACTATAGACTCTGATCATTTGTAGACTCTGACAGATCTTAGACGCCGATAATCTATAGACTCTGATCACCTTCCAGACTCTAATCTTCATGCAGACTCTGGTTTTACTTTCTGCAGAAATTCTTCTAAGTACAAGTAACTTGAGTATTGACTATCTAGACTCTGATTATACATTTCAGAGACTAGAAAGATATATTGTAAATAAACTAAGCTAACTCCTGTTCTAGTATTTTATACATCATCAAATGAATATTTTCCTAACAATCATATTAATGATCATGAAACATCATCCTCAAGAACCAATTTTCCTCCACAAAGGAAATGTACCAAAAGCCATCCCTTTGAATTGATCATTGGAGATGCAAATGATGGTATCAAGACTAGAAGTGTGACTCAAAATGAATGCTTGTATAACATCTTCTTATCTCAAGAAGAACCAAAATGGGTTGAAGAAGCCTTGAATGATCCTGATTGGGTAATTGCTATGCAAGAAGAGTTGAATCAATTTGAAAGAAACAAGGTATGGAAGCTGGTGCCCAAACTAAAGAACAAGCCTGTTATTGGTACAAAATGGGTATTCAGAAATAAAATGGATGAATCTGGTACAGTGATAAGGAATAAAGGAAGATTTGTGGCAAAGGGTTATTCAAAAGAAAAATGAATAGATTTTGATGAAACATTTGCACCTGTTGCAATATTGGAAGTTGTTAGGTCCCGAAGTATCGTAGAAGGGGGGGTTGAATACGATACTCACTAAATTAAAAAATTCTTTCAAATTTTTTGAGGATAAATAATTTAGAGTTCGGTTAGTGGATTTGAATTCATGAGGTGAATAGTGTTTAGGAGGCTAGCTTACTAATTTTCTATATTAGGAATAAACATTGAAGTTCTAGAAAATTAAGAAGTAAATAAATGAGACAAGTTTTCGGGAATATATCTTTTGTATATAAACCCAGAGGGGGTGCTACACCCGGTTTTAAATGAACCGATTTCCGAAGAACAAATTAGTTCTTCGCTACAACAAAGAGATATGACTGATTCCTATTATAATGTTTGACTATGTGTTTGTACAAAAGTAAAATAATCTCACGGAGAGTGTTTTATAATAGCTCTATATATTTGTAACATAATGAACCAGCTAGATTATAAAACTCCGGTGAAGAAGGTGTGTGTAGGCTTTGTATCTCTTCTTCTCCGGCTTCTGTTACTCTTTCCGTATCTCTATATGTGGTTGTATTTCTCAACTCTTCAAAATAAGCAAGTCATTTTGTTTATATAGTGTAGACTTTAACAAAGGGATTGTTGAGGACGATTTTGGCTATAGACAATCTAATGTGCGATTTTGGCTATAGACAATCTACACTCTATATCAAGGGTATCAAACTCCGGGGAAGGGTTTCAAAATAAATCTTCAAATTCAAATCAACATGAGTACAACAACAACAATGATAATGAAGTCTCATCATCAAGGAATAATTTACCTCCATAAAGAAAATGGGCAAAATATCATCCATTTGAGTTAATCATTGGAAATGCAGAAGAAGATGTCAAAACAAGAAGTGCTACTCAAAATGAGTATATGTATAGCAGCTTCCTATCTCAAGAAGAACCTAAGAGTGTTGAAGATGCTCTTAAGGATCCTGATTGGGTACTGGCTATGCAAGAAAAACTCAATCAATTTGAAAAAAAATAAAGTATAGAAGCTGGTGCCCAAACCAAAAGACAGATCAGTAATTGGTATAAAATAGATATTCAAGAACAAGATGGATGAAACTGGTACTATAACTAGAAACAAGGCAAGGCTTGTAGCAAAGGGCTATTCACAAGAAGAAGGAATTGATTTTGATGAGACTTTTGCACTAGTTGCAAGATTAGAAGTAATCAGAATGTTTCTAGCCTATGCTGCACATGCTAATTTAAAAGTCTACCAGATGGATATGAAGAGTGCTTTTTTGAATGGAGAATTAGAAGAAGAAGTCTATGTGAAACAACCTTCTGGTTTTGGAGATCCAAATTTCCCTAACTTTGTCCACTATCTACTCAAAGCACTCTATGGATTGAAACAAGTACCAAGGGTCTGGTATGACACTTTATCTGAAAGGCATATGTCAAGGCCTATTTGTAATTAGTAGATGACAACTCAACTCATGTAAGAAATTAAAGTAAGTAATAAATTCTGAGGATGGAATCAAATCAAAGAATGCCAACTAGACACAAAGAATCAACTTGTCAGAAGAATTATAATGAAGTTGCTACTCTACACCGGAAGAAGTTCATTTATATGATCAAGCGTCAGAGAAAAATAGAGAAGCAGTTGTTCAGAAGATTCAGAAGATTCTAAGTGGCTACTACAGGAGATTCCAGAAGAAGAATGAAGACAGTGAAGTAGAAGAAGAACAGAAGACCACAGCTCAATGTTAAAGATGAAGAATATTTATTATAGTATGACATAAATGAACCAGACAGTACATTTGTGTGTCAACTAAAATAATAAATATTCATCATCTAGCTCAAGTGGTTTTATGATAAAAGACACAACGAAAACTGGAAGACTTCAAGACTGATAAGTCATACCGAAGCTGTTAAAGAAAAGTCATACCGGAGCAGCCGACTGATAAGTCATACCGAAGCTGTTAAAGAAAAGTCATACCGGAGCAGCCGACTGATAAGTCATACCGAAGCTGTTAAAGAAAAGTCATACCGGAGCAGCCGACTGATAAGTCATACCGAAGCTGTTAAAGAAATGAAAAAAGGCAGGTGATTCAATAAGTCATACCGAGAGAATTGATTCAAATGTCATACCGAGAATTGAATTGGCAGCTTATTCCAAAAGTCATACCGAGCTTATTCCAAAAGTCATACCGAGAAAAATGAAGAAAAGGTCATGCTGGAGTTGAAGTTTAAAAGGTCATACTGATTTTATTTAATTAAAAAGTCATACCGACCTTTTTAATTAATTAAAATAAGTCATATCGAGCTTCTGCCGACCTAAAGTCATACCAGGATAAGTCATACCGAGATTTCTGTGCTCAAAAGGTCATACTGAACCTATTTTGATTAATTAAAATAAGTCATACCGATTTATTTTAATTAGATAAAATCTGAATATGACTTTAAATAAGTCATACCGAGATTCAGTAAGTCATACCGACCATTCAGAAGTCATACCCAGTTTTTAAATGTCATACAAGGGTTAAAATAAGTCATACAGACTTATTTTCTTGAAATTAAGTCATACTGAAAAAGGTCATAGCAGCATTTTTCATTCTCTATAAATATGAGAATCAGCCTTCACTTTTTCAGTTGTTCAACTTATCAAGAGTTAGAAAATCAGTTCAAATTCAGAAATTTGTCTGCATTGTAATATTCACAGATTTCTGTGCAAGTTTGAATATAATTGATTAAACTCGAACACTTCATGTCGAATTCGTTCTAGATTAATATATCAGTTATAAAGTCTAATCTTCATATTAATTGTGTAATACTAATCAAGTTAAAATTATATCTTTCACTTGAACAGTATTTCATTATAATTAATATTTCGCGAATAATTAAAATAATATTTTTAATTTAAATTATTCCGTGATTAATTTTCAGATATTGTATTCAACCCCCCTTCTACAATATCAGGGACCAACAATTGGTATCAGAGCTGGTTGATATAGTTAATATCAGATCCAAATCAACTATATCAATTATTTTAAATTCGAAATAATTTTTTTATTCGAAATAATTTTTTTTTCTGAAAAATTATTTTTGATCAAAAATTGTTTTAAGTCAAAAATTAAAATATTTTTTTGAAACACTTAATTTTTAATCTTATTAAAGATGAGTACCCAGAAAGTCACTGGCATCAAAATTCCACAATTTGACAGAGAACACTACAACTTGTGGAAACACAAAATGCTACTGTTTATCGGGATTGCAAATCCCAAGTATGCATTAGTCATGGCCAAAGGTGTTGAACCCCCTATATCAGTTATTCTCGAACACACGGTTGATGGGGTTGTAATTCCCCACAGACAGTTTCCAAAAAGTTCGGCAGACTATACAGATGAGGAAACAGAAGCTGTGTCCCTTGATAATAACCTGAAGCTCATATTAATTGAATCCCTAGACTACATCATGTACAACCAAGTAGTAAATTGCAAGAATGCAAAACAGATCTGGGAAACAATTGAAATTATCAATGAGGGAACTGAAGAAGTTAAAGAGAATAGACTGGAGATCCTAACCACCCAATATGAGCAGTTTAGATCCAACCCTGGTGAGGGTATCTCTGAGGTGTTTCAGAGACTAAACAAACTGATAAACGAGCTCAACATGAATGGAAAGTTTTATCAGAACCAAGAGGTGAACAGGAAGTTTTTGCTGACCTTACCAGAGCATCTGGAACACAGGATTGCAGCTATTCGGGAATCTAGGGATATGAAAGAGGTAACCCTAGAAAGATTCTACGGAGTTTTAAAAACTTATGAGCTGGAACAAATCCAAACCAGAGAGATGTACGGAAGAGGTAAAGTACTGAGTTCCTCCAAGGCATTAATGGTAGAAGCACCAGAGAAAGAAGAAGTGAAGGCTGTTGCACCTTCTAACAGTTCAACAGAGTATGTGGTTCCAGAACTTGGACATACTGCTGACAAACAAGAAGATGGTGATTTCTACTCACTGGAAGAACTAGATCAGCTAGAAGATGAATCTCTAGCTATGGTTGCCAGAAAGTTTGGCAACATGAGATTCCGAAGAAACTCCTCATTCAGAAGTAAGCCTAATTTTGGAAGATTCCAAAAAGGAGGTTCTTCGACAGCAATATCGAAAAGCGGCTACAAGACCGGCTTAGTTGATAGAAGCAAGTTTCGTTGCTTCAAATGTAATGAGCTAGGCCACTTTGCAACTGAGTGCAAGAAGCCTAAGCAAGGGAAGAAGAGAGAGTCTTACGAAGAGCTCAAGGAAAAGTATGATGCGCTCGTGAAAAAGCATCAAGGAAAGTCCTATCTAGCAGCAGGCAAAAGCTGGGATGATTCAGATAACGATGATGAGGAAGAGCTAGGAAATCTTGCTCTTATGACTTCATCAGAGGAATCACTGTCTCCCACCCGTGACAGAGGAATAGAGGTAAATCCTTCTTGTCCTAAGATGTTTGCTTTGCTAAGTAAAGAACTAGATGGTGAAAGAGATAAGGTTAAGAAACTCAGACTCAAAGTCAAAGAGTTAGTTGATGAGACTGAAGTTTTTAAACAGTTAAAAAGAAATCATGACAAGTTGACTGTTAAGTTGACTGAAGACTTAGTTGTTCAAGTCAGTAAAGTCAGTTGTCATGTTGTAACAGAAGCCAATCTCAGAAACCAGATAGAAGAAGAAAAGAAGAAGTGTCTTGCATATAAGAATTCCTCATATATTGTAAAGAACCTAGTTGACCAACAAGAAATAAGTCGTAAAGTTGGGATAGGCTTCGAGTACAATAAATCTGTAGGAAAGCCAAGCAACATAACCCCCTTTAGAAAAAGTGCTGTAGAAAGGGGTATCCCACATGTTGTTAAAGACACACCAAAACCTCTCTTCATAACACCGATAGCTGAACCTATCCTTGAGAGCTCCGTACTGATTGCATATGAAATGCAGTTAGAAGATCTTGAGGAAGAGAAGAAGAGAGGAGAACAGGTTAAGGACATAAAAGGAGTTAATGTCCAGAAAGAGAGGCGTGCACCAGAGACCCCAGTGAAAGATGTGGGAACTTCTGATTCCCCCAGACCTGGTGTAGGTGCAAAAGACTTAAAGAATAAAATGAACAAACCAACACATTTGTGAACAGTAAGAACAGTAACAATAAATTTCATTCTAGTGAAAACTTCAAAGATAATGAGAAAATTGAAGTAGAATCTGTTAAGCCTCCTACTGTATTGAATAACATGCCTACGATTGATACTTTCCATAGACCATGTGGTATAATGAATTGCATGTTATGTGCTTTTAATGCTATGACTGCTTACTTTAAACGCATGATAGCTAAGAAAGATAACATGACACCTAGACAGCACATCAATAGTAAATTTGCTAAATCCAAGACTGCAACTCCTTCACCTGAGAAGTAGGAATCATATATTCCTAAGTCTAAACAGAAAGTTGTTAAGACTATTTATAGGAAGGTAGGAACAGTCAAGGAAGAAAATGATGTCATTCGAAAAGGATCTGTTGTCAAAGCAGACAAAGGTCAATTCTTTAAGTATGCCGGGCCCAATCAATTTTGGGCTCCGAAGACGAATTAATCCGTTTGATAATTGCAGGGAGTTAAACAGGTAAACCGAGTTATATGGATCCTGGACAGCGGATCGTCAAGGCATATGACCGGAGATAGAGCCCTGCTATCAGACGTGGTTGAGAGAGCTGGCCCAGTCGTCACCTTTGGAGATAACAGCAAAGGAATGACTACGGGATATGGCAAGTTAAATACAGGAAATGTTATCATTGAAAACATCTCTTTGGTGGAAGGACTTAAGCACAATCTACTCAGCGTCAGTCAATTCTGTGATAAAGGTTACAAAGTGAACTTTATCAAGGAGAAGTGCTTAATAGCTCATTCTAAAGAAGACAGACTAGCCTTGCGTGGAGTAAGGAAAGGAAACTTGTACGTAGCTGATTTCAACTCGGGAACTGAAGCTGAAGCAAACTGTTTTTATTCAAAAGCTTTATCAGAAGAAAGTTGGCTATGGCACAAGAAACTCTCACACCTGAATTTCAAAACAATGAACTCTCTAGTCAAGAGGGATTTGGTGAGAGGACTGCCTCCGATGGAATTTACACAAGAAGGATTGTGTGAGGCATGTCAGAAAGGGAAGTCAAAAAGAGCAACTCACAAAGGCACAGACACTACGAATATTTCTGAACCACTGCAGCTGCTACACATGGATTTATTTGGTCCAGTAAATATTCTGTCTATGTCAAGGAAGAGATATGCCTTAGTGATTGTAGATGACTTCACAAAGTACACGTGGGTTTTATTCTTGAACTCTAAGGATGAAACTCCACAGTTGGTGATTGATCATGTAAAATTGATTGAGTTAGATTCAAAGCTACCTGTCCGGGCAATCAGATCAGATAATGGAACAGAATTCAAGAATGAAATTCTGAATAGCTTCTGCTCAGACAAAGGGATAACAAGACAATTCTCAGCGCCAAGAACTCCGCAACAGAATGGAGTAGTAGAAAGGAAGAATCAAACCTTGATTGAAGCTGCAAGAACAATGTTAAGTGAATCAAGGTTGCCTATCTACTTCTGGGCTGAAGCAGTGAACACAGCTTGTTATACCCAGAATCGAACCTTAATCAACAAGGATCATATGAAGACACCCTATGAAATAATGGCTGGCAAGAAACCAACACTCAAATACTTTCATGTATTTGGAGCCAAATGTTTTGTGCTAAAAGATGGAGATGAACATCGTGGCAAATTCGAGGCCAAGGCACATGAAGCAATTTTTGTCGGCTACTCAAAAAGAGCATATAGGGTGTACATAATTGATCAGCACCAAGTAAAAGAAAGTGTCAACGTATCATTTGACGACACTAAACTCCCGAGCATCCAAACTGAAGATCCTTCTGAGTCATTAAAATTTGACAATCATCCAGACTCAGATTCGGATAATGAAGAAGAGCCTGAGGTTGCAACAGGAAATGATGATGACAACAATGATGGTAATGATCCAGGTAATAGTGGTGGAAACAATGGAAACACTGGAGATACTACTAATACCAGTGGTGGATCAACAAGTCATCCAGGCAGCAACTCAGGGGGAGATAAAGGATCAACTAGCACAACACAACATCACAATGAATATAGAGGCGAATCATCAAGATCAAACCTACCAAGGGAAAGGAAATGGAGCAAAGATCATCCCTTTGAATTGATCATAGGTGATCCAGATGTTGGTGTTAGAACCAGAAGTGCAACTTCAAATGAATATTTATTTTCGGTTTTTCTATCTCAAGAAGAGCCAAAGAAAATTGAAGATGCTCTAACTGATCCAGATTGGGTTCTTGCCATGTAAGAAGAACTCAATCAGTTCGAAAGGCAAGAAGTATGGACACTGGTACCCAGGCCTAAAGATAGATCTGTTATTGGCACGAAATGGGTATACAGGAACAAGTTAGACGGTAATGGCATTGTTACAAGGAACAAGGCCAGACTGGTGGCAAAGGGTTACTCCCAGGAAGATGGAATTGATTATGATGAGACCTACGCACCAGTTGCAAGACTTGAAGCCATCAGAATATTTCTGGCATTCGCAGCACATTCCAATTTTAAAGTCTATCAAATGGATGTGAAGAGTGCATTTCTGAATGGAAAGTTAGAAGAGGAAGTATATGTGGAACAGCCCCCTGGCTTTGAAAATCCAGAGTTTGCTGATTTTGTATATTTCTTATTCAAAGCCCTCTATGGACTCAAGCAAGCACCGAGGACATGATTCAGATTATGCAAGATGCAGGATGGACAGGAAAAGTACATCTGGAAGTTGTCAGTTTCTAGGACGACGGTTGATTTCCTGGTACAGCAAGAAACAGCACTCAGTATCTACCTCGACAGCCGAAGCAGAATATATTGCGGCATGTAGTTGTTGTGCACAAATCTTGTGGATAAGGAATCAGCTGAATAATTATGGACTTGCGCTATCTAAAATTCCAATACTTTGCGACAACACAAGTGCCATAGCTATTTCCAATAATCCTGTACAACATTCAAGGACTAAGCACATAGACATAAGGTATCATTTTATCCGAGAGCATGTCATGAATGGAACTGTGGTGTTACATTTTATACCCACAGAAGATCAAATTGCCGACATCTTCACGAAACCACTTGATGAATCCACTTTCTCTAAGTTGGTTAGTGAGTTAGGGATGTTAAACATGAACTAATTATTGCATGTTGTTTTAAATTGCATATTTATTTTGAAGCACTGTAAATACACTGTATATATTCCTTAAAAAATTATCAAAAACAAATAAACAAATTGAAAAAGAAAACTCAAAAAGATTTTCCTTATTTTGTACAGTTATTATTTCATTGGCATCTTTACTGTAAATATATTTTATATTATGTTTGTTTTCCAACAATTAGTATATATTGTTTAGTTTTTTTTCAATTGGTATCAACAATTGGTATATATAAGTATGTATAGTTTTAGTTGTTTTTCAACATTGGCATCCTTATGTTTATTTATGTTTTTATATTTTTGTTTATACATAAATATAAGCTGATTATTTCACGTCTCTTTTGAGAAGTAGGAAAGATCTATGAGCTTGATCATCCAATTGTTTCTGATAGTGAGATCCTAATCATTGGCATCAATCTCTAACCAAGATCTTAGAACCAAACACACAAACACTATCACTTCCATCTCTCTAACCATTAAACAGAATACCTATTTGTTCAAAATGAGGGAGTCAATGCCTTGATTGCATTTGATAAGGTTGGTGATGTGAGTGAACCAACAACTCTGTCTCCAGAAAGGTGTTTCATATATATAAACTGAGACAACTGTTAGCTCATCTGTGTTCTCTCAAAAGGATACAGACTTGGAAAAGGCAAAACTGTTACTAGGTTCATTCTCTCAACAGAGTGAGTCTTTGAATTCAGCCTGTCAGCCAAGGCTATCAGCAAAGAGTTAATTTCATCTGACATTTTTCAAGAAACCACAAATATTGTCTTATTTTTAGGACCAACAATGGACAACAATTGGTATCCGTTGATGAGTTCTCGATTGATAAATATCAGTTGATGACTTGAGTTCTCGATTGATAAATATCAGTTGATGACTTGAGTTCTCGATTGATAAATATCAGTTGATGACTTGAGTTCTCGATTGATAAATATCAGTTGATGACTTGAGTTCTCGATTGATAAATATCAGTTGATGACTTGAGTTCTCGATCAATGGACCAACTCAATTGGTATTTTGGACCAACAATTTAAGAACTTACTTGGGACCAAAATGGACCAAGAAAGAACAATTGAAATGTCACAGGAAGGATGAATTGACGGTAGCAATTTTTCTAAACTTCCATATCAAGGAAGGAAGAATGATTGATGATTCTGACTGAATCAACATGCCTTCACAGGCGTCAGGAGAAAACTTGGATCATTTGCTACATTATAGATCCTTGTCTCCCTTCCCAGATGGAACATATCTGGATTCCTAACGGAATAGATCATCTAAGATGATCAGCAACTCACTGAATCTATTTCTGAAGCAATTCAGTTTTTCAAAGTCAAAATGTTTTTATAGATTCAATTGAGGACGAGGATTTGCGAAACCCCATTGCACCACCAGTGACCTCTCTTGAAGGGGCTATGGTGATCTTTCTTGCAGGTACAAAAGGCTGAGTCATCCGTACTGAGAGAGATATAGTGATGTGAGAAAAGAGTGAAACACAAGTAAGGAAGAGTGAAAATATATATTCTATGAGTGAAACACTTAGAGAGTATATGAGCGAAACACTTGTGAGGAACACAAAGTAAAATCACACACTAGCACACTTACCGAATCCCTTTCCCCATTCCCTGTTACAGATTTCAAATGTTACTTAACCAAGGTGGAAATTTCTTCAGAAAAGGACCAATAATTGTTACCTATCTACAATTGGGGGAGAATTATTAAGAGGATTACTCAACTAAGGGGGAGAATTATTAAGAGGATTACTCCAAAATGTTAAAGTGTTCAACTAAGGGGGAGTAGATCAAAAGGGGAGAAGTAAACAAAGGCTTTTGCCAGAAGAGGATTACTCAATTGTTGAACAAGAAAAAGGGGTATATAACAACATGCTTGGATTCTATTCCATTTGATTTTAGAAGATTCTTGTAAATATGATTAACCGGATTTTCTAAAATGCATAACATGTCATAGTTTGCATTTTTTTTATCTGCGATGGTTTAATGATGTATGTATGCCATGTTTGTTACCTCTATTAAAATGGTTAGATAATTCAAGTAAGGGGAAATTGAATTCACCTTGGAAGAGAAGGGAAGACAGGAGTTGGAGAAATAGAGGAGAAGTGGTAAGAAGAGAACAGACATCATCTCTGACATCCTAAGGGGGAGTAGTGATGAGTCTGAGAAATGAAGATAATACTACATGTATAATATGTTCAGTGCTAGAGGAACAAACATCTTTCATTTCAATTACTCAAAGAAATCTGGAAATGTATTATATGATCCAGAGAACAATTTATTTACTTACAGTTCTTAAATGTCATATTAGTTTCTTAGTTGTTAGTTGAGTTATCCTCTAGGAATTTGTGTGTTAAATGTTTAACAACAAATAGGGGGAGATTGAAAGGCATATGTCAAGGCCTATTTGTAATTAGTAGATGACAACTCAACTCATGTAAGAAATTAAAGTAAGTAATAAATTCTGAGGATGGAATCAAATCAAAGAATGTCAACTAGACACAAAGAATCAACTTGTCAGAAGAATTATAATGAAGTTGCTACTCTACACCGGAAGAAGTTCATTTATATGATCAAGCGTCGGAGAAAAATAGAGAAGCAGTTGTTCAGAAGATTCAGAAGATTCTAAGTGGCTACTACAGGAGATTCCAGAAGAAGAATGAAGACAGTGAAGTAGAAGAAGAACAGAAGACCACAGCTTAATGTTAAAGATGAAGAATATTTATTATAGTATGACATAAATGAACCAGACAGTACATTTGTGTGTCAACTAAAATAATAAATATTCATCATCTAGCTCAAGTGGTTTTATGACAAAAGACACAACGAAGACTGGAAGACTTCAAGACTGATAAGTCATACCGAAGCTGTTAAAGAAAAGTCATACCGGAGCAGCCGACTGATAAGTCATACCGAAGCTGTTAAAGAAAAGTCATACCGGAGCAGCCGACTGATAAGTCATACCGAAGCTGTTAAAGAAAAGTCATACCGGAGCAGCCGACTGATAAGTCATACCGAAGCTGTTAAAGAAATGAAAAAAGGCAGGTGATTCAATAAGTCATACCGAGAGAATTGATTCAAATGTCATACCGAGAATTGAATTGGCAGCTTATTCCAAAAGTCATACCGAGCTTATTCCAAAAGTCATACCGAGAAAAATGAAGAAAAGGTCATGCTGGAGTTGAAGTTTAAAAGGTCATACTGATTTTATTTAATTAAAAAGTCATACCGACCTTTTTAATTAATTAAAATAAGTCATACCGAGCTTCTGCCGACCTAAAGTCATACCAGGATAAGTCATACCGAGATTTCTGTGCTCAAAAGGTCATACTAAACCTATTTTGATTAATTAAAATAAGTCATACCGATTTATTTTAATTAGATAAAATCTGAATATGACTTTAAATAAGTCATACCGAGATTCAGTAAGTCATACCGACCATTCAGAAGTCATACCCAGTTTTTAAATGTCATACAAGGGTTAAAATAAGTCATACAGACTTATTTTCTTGAAATTAAGTCATACTGAAAAAGGTCATAGCAGCCTTTTTCATTCTCTATAAATATGAGAATCAGCCTTCACTTTTTCAGTTGTTCAACTTATCAAGAGTTAGAAAATTAGTTCAAATTCAGAAATTTGTCTGCATTGTAATATTCACAGATTTCTGTGCAAGTTTGAATATAATTGATTAAACTCGAACACTTCATGTCGAATTTGTTCTAGATTAATATATCAGTTATAAAGTCTAATCTTCATATTAATTGTGTAATACTAATCAAGTTAAAATTATATCTTTCACTTGAACAGTATTTCATTATAATTAATATTTCGCGAATAATTAAAATAATATTTTTAATTCAAATTATTCCGCGATTAATTTTCAGATATTGTATTCAACCCCCCTTCTACAATATCACGGACCAACATTATCTCAGTTTCTCATTGAGAGTCACTTCACAAGAGGTACTGTACATAAAACTCTATTTCATAGAAATGTTAATGGCTCAATTATTCTTGTTTAAATCTATGTAGACGACATCATATTTGGCTCAACTGATGAGGGACTTTGCAAAAAGTTTGCCAAATTAATGAAAAATAAGTATGAAATGAGCATGATGGGAGAACTTACTTACTTTCTTGGTTTGCAAGTCAAACAAATTAAGGATGGTATTTTTATAAATCAAACAAAGTATATTCATGACTTTGAAAAATTTTGACTTAAGTGAATGTTCTTATGCAAAAACTCCCATGGCCATTGCCACTAAACTTGAATTGAATACTAAGGAAGCTAAAGTAGACATTTCAAGTTATAGAGGCATAATAGGCTCACTTTTATACTTAACTGCTAGTAGGCTAGATATAATGTTCTCTCTATGCTTGTGTGCTAGATTTCAGGCTGATCCTAGAGAATCTCTTTTAGTGGCTATTAAGAGAATTTTTAGATATCTCAAGGGTACACCAAATTTAGGTATTTGGTATCCTAGAGATTCTGGTTTTGATCCAAAAGGCTACTTAGATGCAGATTATGCAGGTTGTAAAATAGACAGGAAAAGTACAATAGGTACTTGTCAATTTCTAGGAAACAAACTTGTGTCATGGTTTAGTACGAAGAAACACTCAGTATCAACTTCAACTGCAGAAACTGAGTACATTGCTGCTGGAATTTGCTATGCACAAATATTATGGATGAAGAATCAACTATTTGACTATGGGTTCAACATAAACAAGATTTCTATTTTCTATGATAATACAAGTGTCATTGCAATAATAGAAAATCATGTGCAATATTCCTGAACCAAACACATTAACATAAGGTATCATTCCATTAGGGAACATGTAATAAATGGTACAATTGAATTACATTTTGTCCCTAGTAAACAACAACTTGCAGACATTTTGACCAAACCTCTAGATGAATCTACTTTTAATAGATTAATCTGTGAGTTAGGTATGCTCAATTTTACTTAAATTTTTGAAAATTTCTACTAAGTTATAATTAATTGTATGCAGCCATTGTTTACATTTATCTGTTGAATCTATGTGATCAATTGATAAATGTATTAACTATCAATGGATATTTTTCAGCCATTAATGGATATATTTTAATCAACTGATAAAATATATATCTATCATGGATATTTATCTATCAACAGATAATTACCCTAGTAATTGTTTATCGATTAATAAATTAATTATTTTGTATCAATGGATGTAATTACCCATTAATGGTAATAAAATTTTATTCATTTCAAAACATCCATTGACTAATTTTTAAATTAGCCATTGATACTCTATTTTATCCATCGACAAATACATATACTTCTTTACGTATAAAGTCGATTTCTATTTAGAGTATGTCTATTTATCTTATTTTCAAATGGTCATTTCTTTTCACTAAAATAGCAAAATTAACTGTTGTGACTTACTTTAAGTCATTTTATTCCTGAAAAATATAAATAGCAGTTTCATTTCTCACTTTCATTTCACCTGCTAATTCTTAACGATTATTTTGTTTTTTACTCTCCAAAAACCCTAAGGCGATTTTACTCATCTTCTTTAAGTCACTTTCTTTAATTCTCTCTAAGAACAACAATGGCACCACAAAAAAAATCTAATCATCAACAGGTTTCATCTATGAGCAGAACAACTTCATTTCCTGCATGACAGTGGAGGACGCCCCTGCTGATTTTCATCCATTGATGAAGTTTCTGAGCGAATGCAAACTCTCCAAAGCACTAACTGAGGCACCGACAATCGTCTATGAACTGGTGGAAGAGTTTTGAAAGTCTGCATAGGTCTCAAAGGATGGGATGGTAATTTCTTACACTTATAGAGGTAAGAAATACACTCTTATTAGCACTATTGTTTCAACATGCTTAGAAATACATGTTGATAACTGTTTAGCATCACTTAAGGATGAAGAAATAAGAAATATTTTGACTGCTGTTAATTATACTAATTTTGAGGCTAGCTTAGGAGAAATAGTTAGAAAGAACTTATGAAAAAAATGGAATTATTTCTTTGATACCATTATCAAGGTATTTTATGGAAAAATAAGCAATTTTGATGCTATTACTACAAGTATGCAAGAAATTGCTTATAGTATCTTATTTGATAAGTATTTTGAGTTTTTTGCTAAGTTATATAATAAAGAGTCTAGGAAAAACAACATCTATTTTGCTAGATTCATTATGTTGTTTATTAACCATTCTATTGGAGAATTTGAGATCACAGATGTCATAGAGATAATAGAGCCATGGACTCAGAACGAAAGGGTCTTCAAGGATTTGGTGAGAATTAACTTACACCCTAAGCCATGCCTCACCTATCCCTCTTTTGTGCAGATTTTTCTTAACACTCACAACTTCTCTTTCCTTGAGGTAGAAATACTTCTTTCTTTGAATTCTGCAACAATGGGTGGAGTTGGAAATGCCCCAATCCCTCCTGCCTAAGTAGCAAAACCCTCTAAATCCAAATCTAAGAAAACCATCACAACAGTTTCTTAACAAACTATTGTTGTAAAACCAAGAAAAAAACATTGAGGGGAGTGTGAAGGTGGTTGTTGAGGGTGAGGGAATTGGCCAATATCAAGAAATCCAGAAGAATAAGGATGGTGATGGTGAGATTGTCCAGCCAGCCTCCAATTCAATCTCCCAAAAGATTGAGACTGTGATAAAGGATTTAAACACATCCCTAACTGCACCTTCTCAACAAGGTGTAGTTATTGATAAGAGGTCTCAACTAGGACAATCTGATGGGGGTAAGGGAGACAGAGAATTTTAAGCCTTCAAAAGAAGAAAGAAGAGTAATGTAGATGTACAAGGGACACACACAACTACAAAGCCAAATGAAAATTTGGTGGAGCCTTCAGCTTCTTCTCTTGATATGTCTCAGGCAAATGCTGAGACACAACCCCATTCACTATCTATTCCTACTCCTCAATCACCATTTAAATCTATTTCTTCATAAACTTTGATGATTGAAAACATCAATGTTTCAAATTCACCCTCTTTACAACTCAAGGTAGAGACAACACTCTCACCTGACTCACCACATAAAGGTAACACCTTGGTTGAGCAGGATAACAATGAAAATTATCCTAAGTCAATGGATATTTTTCAATCAACTAATAATATCCAACATCCATTGAACTCTACTCATCCATCGATGGATATCCTCACATCCATTGACGAGCTTCAATCAACTGATATTCATCAATCGATGGATATTTCTCACCACCGATTAACACTTCTATTCTTATTGATGAAACATCTATTGAGATTACATAAACTCTTTTAGGATTGAGTGGAGTGGGTGAGGTGTATGGGAGGCAAGATTTGCATATCCTGGCAGAAGGAGAGAATGTGTGTGAGAGGCCATCAACTTCTTCTTAGGTGGCAAAAGGAGAGGGTGTGAGGATTGAGAGTTCCACCTTAGTAGGTAATGAAATATGTGAGCCTTGTAAGGGAGAGGTGAGAATCCAGGATAAGATCCTGATGAAAGAAAAGAGAGAAGAGGGTGAGAGAGAAAAGAATATAAAGAAATCAATTTCACCATCTCATGAAGCTTAAACATCTAAAACTGAGTAATTTGCAGCAGAACTCACCCAGAAGTTGAGCTTGGAGTTAGGGGAGATAGAGAGAATGGAGTTCCTGTAGGAGTTACAGATGCCCACATGGTGGATGATGATGAAGAAATTGATGTGAATCTAGATGTTAGCACTTTTTAACATGGTGATCCTCATTATCAGAAATTAGCAGCAGCCACAAATACTGAGGCTGAACAAATCTTGGGGATAATGCAGATATAGGAGGATTTTAGGAGTGGAAAGGAAAGATTGTCAAGAATGCCTGATGATGTCTCACACATGAACCCTGAAGACTTTGAGTCTGATGGGGATGATGACACATTGGAGCCAATCATGAGAAATAAGGATATTACCCTGGGTGACGCTGAGAAGGAGATTAGGTCATAATATAGAAGGTCAATGGCTGAAGTGGATGTTCAGGACCTTGTAGAGAGAAGAACTCTAAATTTTTACAGAGACAATCTTAAAATTTAGAAAATGCAGGTGTCTGGTACAAGGTTGGCTTTGAAGCACATTAGGGAAGATATAAATACACACAAAGATCATTATGATTTTCACATTAATTCAAGACTCAATCTCACTACAATGCACATGGAATTGGAGAAAGTTGTGGAATTGGAGAAGAAGGTCACCGCTATGGAAATAAACATGAATCAGATTCTAGCAAGCCAAATCACTCAAGTCAAGCTTCTTAGCAGACTCTTAGAAGCACCTTCATCTTCTCAACCCTTAGATACTGTTGCTGATAACAAAAAAGGGAGAAAGATAATACTGATGAATTAGAATTAAGGAGGGAGGAGAAAAATCAAATCAAGGCATATGAAGCTGTTATTTCTAAGAAAGATCCAATGGCTCAGAAAAGGGAAATAGCTCAGAAAATTGTTCAACATTTTGATGCAATAGAATGTAAGAACAAAGCTATAGATGTTGAAAAGCCAATTGCCCTAATGCCTGAAATTTTGAAAGCTGTAGAAATAGAAGAAATAAGGATGGATGAAGGAAGCTCACAACCTGGTGATAGCAAAGGGAATGGAATTCTAATTGAAGATGGATAGAAGAAGAAGTCTATCATAGGGGGAGGTGAAAAACTATTACATAAAGCAATAGTTGTTGGTGTTAAAGATAGGGACCAACAGGAGAAGGTAAGATAAGAGTTAGTTATTCAACTACAAAAGTAGTTTGATGAAGAGAATTAAAAGATTTTAGAAGCAAGGAGGAAAGAGGCTGAAAAGAAGCCAAGAACAAAGTAAACGGCAAACAAGAATGTAAAACCCTCAAGTGTCAAAAGAAAGTTGAATGTTGATTAAGTGAAAGTGGCTAAGGATGAACAGCCAAAGAAGACAGAGAATCAAGATCAACTATCTGGAAGTGGCCAAGTCAAAGAAATAGAAGTGTTCAAAACCTAGCCAAACAACTATATTCCAATCAAGACTGATGGATTAATAGATGTCAAGGACCAAAGGAAAAGATATGTGGATCTTCTTCACACTGAATATGAAGATGGTTCACACTCATCTTTTATCTTTTCAAAAGTGAAGGAACAAGACTATGCAACCCTAAGAAAGTGTTGGGTTCCGAGGCATAAAACGCAGCGGATTAACGTAAATATAACAAAAATTTCGGAACCCTAACGCAGGATCATGTATAAGATTGACAGATTATTGTAAAAAGAATTATACCTTTTCTGGTCTTGACTTTCACAAACTCAACGGAGATCCTAGCTTTCACGACTTGTGTCTTCCTCTCGAAAAACACCTCTATGGTATCCACACGAGCACCTTCAAGAACGTCTCACGATCTTGATTACGGAATGGATGTACTAGCCTCCTTTAGATGATTTCGAATTTCTGCCTTCTTGCTGCTGCTGCCTTTAGGGTTTTATTCATAAAAACGTAATAATAATTTAACCTATCATTATCTATTTATAATGACTGGTTAACGGACCTATTCAGCAAAACCTAACCCATGTAGGTATAGGATTAAGTAATAAAACGTATTTCTATTATTTAATTAATAATTAAGTCATACTTAATTATTATGGGCAGAAATCCTCTTCAAATTCAAATTTATATTATTACAATTAATTAAGTCTCACTTAATTAATATAATAAAATTCAAATAATCATCAATTAATTTAAATCTATAATTTAAATTAACTATTCCTCTAAGTGCTCTATGTGTGTGACCCTATAGGCTATTATTTAATTAGCAATAATTTTATTCTCCAATAAAATTATAAACAATGAACGGTATCTAGTAATACATCATTGCTACCCAATTAAACAATAATTAAATCGTGATTCGATAAAACCTTTCGTGATTAATGTTTCCGTATAATATAATTCCTTTAACCATATATATTATAGATTAAACTCGAGGCATGTATTTAGTCATCATCTACAACATTTAATCCGGGTTTACTTGATCAATGAGTAGACTATGAAAATAAATCATTATTTGAGCATGACCATGCATTTTATAGTCTTACTCAATCAAGAGGCCAATAATATCTCTCCTAATTATAGGAGGGTTAAATCCTTTATCTATCATTCATATTTCTCATACGACTCATGATATACCCGATGTCCACTTTTATCATCACCCGGTCAAATGTAACTTTTAATGTAGTCAAAGTATATTAATCCTCGTATAGAAATATAATGATCTCAAGTCAAAGGATCATTACACCATTATCACTGTGAGTCTTTCTTATGACTTTATTAAACATGAAGAATCTCACTGTGGGTCTGTCCAGTATCATGTACTCCTACATGTACCTATGTATTGACTTTAGTATCCCCATACTTATAACCAATGAGATGTGGTTATTAGTCAAACAACATACTAGTCTATTTATGTATTATTATTGTCCTATAATAATAATACTCGACTAGGGACCTTTTAAGAATATGATATATTATATAATCTCAAGTTCAAGTCATGTACTTAAACTATACAATGTGTATCATGATTCTAAGGACATTTATTATGCTAACAAATATATCGCAGTAATTAAAGTCATAATAAATACGTTTATTGAATAATCAAATGACATAAAGGTCCATAAGAAAAGGAACATTGTATTGCCTCTAGGGCACGTACACTAACAGAAAGATCTACACTCTACTCAATAGGAAATAATATCTAACCCAGGAGTTTGCATAAGACATTTTACAAAGGATGAATGATATGAGAGAAGTGCCTGTTCAGGTACAAAGAGATGGCAGAATAAAAATTTGGAATCCTGAAGGGAAGAAGGTACTCTATGAGTCTTTCTACATGATGATCTATAAGGACAGGGAGGGAAATGAAAAATATATTGATATCTGTCAAGAAATTGACAAGTTGTCCAACCTGGATCTTAATCACTTGGCATGCCAACTGGACTATAGAGTTGAGGATGAGAAGATTTTGAAAGGGACACTTTACAGAAAGATGAAAGACAATGAATACAGACAGAATGACAAATTTAGAAGAAGAAGAAGAAGATAATGAATCAGAAACACTTTCAGCTTCTAAAAAATCATCTGTCACTGGTACTTGAATCTCTTTGTCTCAAAATTGTACCTCTAATCAAAATTTATAATTCATGCTAGAATGAAATTGATTAAGGGTTTTTTCTATCATCAACTTAGATTTATGTCTATTTCTCATATTCATAAATATGGGAAGATTGTTAGGAATCATGTAGTGTGATGATAATAAATTACTTAGAGTTTTTAAATTTGATCTTAATTTTGTAACTGATCAATGAATATATGACTTATGAATATCCATTGACTAGGGAACCATTTATCAGTTGAAGTTGTTGTTAATTAACTGATAAATTGGATTGTAACAGTTGATTCAAAGTTCTTTTCTTATCAATTGAATATAATATTTCGATTGGTGTAATGTACTAGTCAACTGATGTTTATTGGCTTCGATTGATATCTCTTCGACGGATCTGAAGAATGGCTAACAAAGTGTAAATATGCTAAGTCAAAATTCTCACAAATGAAGTGATCAACTGATAAAGAAGTCAATGGATATGGATAATGTTCGATGGATGAAGGTTAAATAAAGTCAAATCAATGGATCACCATCAATGGATAAATACATCAAGACAATCAATGGATGAAATTGTTATTCCTAGAACAATGTCAATATTTGTAGAAGGGGGGGTTGAATACAAATATTAAAACTTTTTGTGTGTTCTAATATTTGTTCTTGATGTTTGATAGAATAAGAGAATAAGTTCGAACAAATTAATGCTGAAAAATAAAACTGAACAAAGAGATTTAAAATTATTGATGGATTGGTTTTTCCATCAATGTATATTTTTGCTCAATGCTCCTAGGTTAAAAGAAACCTAGCTGCGTTTACAAGATTAGAAAACAAATCAACTGTTCTTACACATGTGCTCTCAAGCTTGAACAGTTGATTAAGAAATATGTCTAACTTGTATGTTTTCTAATAATGCTACTACACTTGTTTATATACCACAAGTGTTCTTTTACAATTCCTATTCTAGGATTGTTTCTACCTGCCTTCCTTTTACCTTTTTCTATTTTACAAAAAGGTTTGAAAGACAGCTTCTGATTGAGTCTTCACAGTCACTCTAGACTGTCTTCCATAGGTGTGCTTTTGTTCTCTGGATCTTCAACAGATATTCTTTCTGTGTTGTCACACTCAATTGATAATTTGCTGTCAAGCATATCAATTGATCCATTCTTTAATCCATCAACTGATGTACTTCTTCGATTGATCTTTATATCCATCGATTGATAAAAGATGTCTTATCGATTGATAGATGTTATCAATCGATATATCAGTCGATGGGTCTTCACATCAGTTGATGGTCTTCAATCCTTGGCTTGGCTTCTTCGATTGATCCTCCATCCATCGATGCTTCAATATCAATTGATCATCCTTCACTTGTGCAATTTCCTGTCTTCACATAATTATAATTTAACAGTTTAATTTACACATCAATTGATGATCCATATCAATCGACTCTAACATCAATTGATGAACAAAATATCAATTGATTTACACCTTATCGATTGAAATAGACTAAGTACACCTATGCTACAATCCAAATTATCAGTTGATTCATATAAACACTTCAACTGATAAATGGTTTCATGATCAATTGATATTTATAACTTTCATATCAATTGATCAGTTACAACAAATAAAATTTCTATGATTCTAAGATTAATGTTATCATCAAATCACATGTAGATTCCTAACAATCTCCCCCTATTTGTGTCTGTGTTATTAACAGGCATAAATCTACTTGATGATAACAAAAACCCTTAAAAAAAATTACATTTAGATAGAATCAAGAAACTTAATTGGCACATTAATTTTGGAAGTACCAGATTGATATATAACTCCTGCAAGCAGCTTCAATATCTTCATAATTTAATTTAGTTCCTCTTCCTCCTTTTCTCAGCATTTTCCTTTAGTTGCCTCATGAAAGAACTTCTCAATATTGCTTCATCCCTGTCAGTTTCTCCAAATTGCCTCATAAGGTAGTGTATTTCTTCATCTGTGATTTTGTCCAGATATTTGCAGATATCAAAGAACTTTGTGTTGCCCTCTATATCTGTAAAAATCATAGCATACTTTGGCTCCAACACCACCTTTTTGACCTGTGACTTCCATAGCTTTAGAGGTGAATCAGGTTCAGCTTCTGCCTTGGATCTTCTTAACCTTGAAATTTGTTGTTGTATCTCCTGAGCAATTGTTGTGTTGAGTTTGTACTTTCTGTTGAGTAGAGGAAGAATAGTCTTTAAAACATTGTAGCTTTACTTCATTATCACCTTCAATGAATAGATTGTTTTCACTCCATTTTCATACTCCAACCTCATTGATTCTTCATGGTTAGAGGTTGCAGGGTGAGTCCTTACTCCAATTAATCCTTTTTCATTGATTACTGGTATTCCCTTCAAATCATAACCTTCAATTGTGACCTCCTCCTTGATTTCTTCTTGTTGACCCTGGAGGTTTTCCTGAACCACTATTTCTTGAGTAGAACTTGACCTTTTCTTGGCCATAGAAACTTTTCTCCTTTTTCTCAAAGGTTGCTCTGCCTGTAGCTCTTCTTCCAAATGCCATTGCATTTCCATCTGTCTAGCAATCTCTTCATTCTCCCTTTCTCTCCTTGAGGCATCTGAGATTCCTGTAGTGATGGCTCCTTGAAGTAGCTTTTGACTTACTGGTTCAGTCTCTTTCTTCTTCTCTTCTTCAATCACTATTGCTTTCCCTTTCTTCTTTTCTTTAAGAGCTTCAATATCCAATTGAAGAAAAGCTTCTGTATTTGAGTTTCTTTCCTTGGCAGCCTTTTGTGCATCTTCATTTAATTTTCTTGTTTGAGCAATGAACTCATCCAAGTCTCCCTTTTCTACTGCCTCTGTTACTAACTCAGTGCTTCTCCTTAGATCTTCAATTCTTTTCTTTTCTCTCTCAATCATTGTTTGAGTTTCTTTCTCCCTAGAAATTCTCCTAGCTTCAAGATCATCATCAAACTTCTTGTAATCTTTCTTTTTCTGTTCTAAATTATCTTTTGGAGAATTAGATGACTTAGATTTCTTTGAAGATTGATTGTCCATGTTACTTCTGCTTTTATCTCTTCTCGGTGCAGAACCACCAATGCCACTTGACTTATCCATACCAGAACCACCTATTCCACCACTTCCACTACCTTTGCCATTACCACCATCATCATCCTTCTTCTTTGTATTCTTCCCCTTTTTGTTAACATCAATTGGAGGGGGTGGTGGAAGTCTGTCAAGAAACTTTTGAAGAATGGAAGCATGAAGACTTTGACCTCTGATAATATCATCCATCTTCTTTTCTAGAGAACATACTCTTGTCTCCAAAGATGTAAAATTTTTGGATTCTTTGAAAAGCTTGTCTTTGATGCTATTCATGGTGTTGAATGGTAGCTTCTCATCCAATCTCCTATCCATTGCATCCTTGTTAGATGAGATAGAGTCTTTAATCCTCTCCAGTTCCCTCCTTACTCCTGTTACTGTCATCTTTTGAATTTTCATTGATTCTCTCATATAGTGAGCAATTCTCCTTTGAGTAGGATCTTCAATTTCTCCTTCCACCATTGCTCTTCTATATTGAGAGAGAATTTCAGTCTCAGCAGCTTCTAAGGAACCATCAATAGTGCTCATCCATGGCGCTTCATCAGAATCACTCTCCAACTCTTCAGGTGCCATATAACAAGTGTCTGTTGTATTGGCGATGCTTTCCTTCAGATTCCTGGTCCTTTGATCTGTATGATCAATGCCCAAGAGTTGTTCTGCATTCCTGTTACTTGAAGTAGCCAACCCTTGATATTGTGGATCAGGATGAATGAAATTCTTTGGATCCAATTCACCAGCATCTATTTCCTCTTCAAAGTCCTTAGCAATTCCACTCCCACTAGCTTCAGCATTATTTGCTCCCCCTATCTCCTTTACTCCTTCTTCTGCCATCATTTCAATTTCCAATTCCTGTGCAAAAAGTAGACTGTTTTTATCACTTTCACTCATCTCTCTATTTTGCATCAGGATCTCATCCTGGAATCTCACCTCTCCTTCACTCATTTCTTTTGCACCTACTAAGGTGGGGCCCGCAAGTGTTTCACTCTCATTCCTGGAAGAAATAGGAATGTTTTTACTCACTTCCTCTCCTTTTGCCAGGTTACAATCCTGCCTCTCACTCAACTCACTCAATCCTAAGAGTGTTTGTGCAACATCAATTGATTGAGCATCAATTGATGTATTGACATTATCAGTTGAAGTGGTGTTTGGGATATCCATCGATTGATGCATACCCATCGATTGATCTTGAGTATCGATCGATGGTTTATCAGTCGATGGCTGAATATCAATTGATGAAGGAACATCAATTGATGGAGAAGAAACAGTTGAGATAATTTGTGAAGTTATGTTTGAGATGATATTGGAAATAGAATCCTGAAAATTCTGAGAAGAAGATTCAGGGGAGAGTGTTGGCTTCTCCTTGAAAAACAAAGAAGGAGAATCTGAAAATGTTCGATAGTCTATCAAAACATTTTCTGAAGAAGTTTGAGATGGGGATAGAAGAATAGAAGAGATAGGAATTGAAAGAGAATGGGGCTGCATCTCATCATTTATATGAGATGCATCATGCAGACTTTGTGAAGGCTCATCCACAGTTTCCTGTGGTTTTGCAGTGTGTGATTCCCCAAGTGCAAAGGTGACTTTCTTTTCTCTTCTTTTGTATGGTGTTAGTGTTTTGGCTTTTGTGTCCCCAATTTGATTCTGTGCCCCTAGTTGTGGGCTATTTTCAATATTGTCATCCTTTTGAGAGAATGACAATAGGGATGTGGTATTTTCCATGTTAACATCCACAGTCTTTTGGGAGACTATGAAGTGGCTAGGTTGAGGTTGCACACCATCACTCTCCTTATCCTTCTGGGTTCTTAGATATTCCCCAGTTCCCTCACCACCTACATCCTCCTCTAATCTATCTACCACACTAGTTGATTTTCTTTTCTTGGTTTTTACAACAGCAGGTTTTTTAGAACCTGTTGAGGTTGGTTTCTTAGATTTGGATTTAGAGATTGGTTGTGTGGCCTGGGTAGGAGGGTTGGGGTCATTACTACCACCTTCCATAGTCACAGAAGGCAAAGAAGAATTAGGTTTAGAAGAGTTTAAAGTAGAGATAAATACCTGAACAAAAGGGGGATAGATCAATTCCACATTGCTGTGAAGATTGATCCTAACCAAGTCTTTAAAGACCCTTTTGTTTTGAGTCCAGCAATCCAAAATTTCTGTATTCCTATCAATCTCAATATCCTTGACAAAGTGGTTAATAATAATCATAATAAATCTTGCATAATAAATATGATTAGATCTATTTATTTTATTCCCCAATTTGGCAGATATTTCATTGAGTAACAGGCTTCCTAAATTATGATATCTATCATATAAAATGTTATACCCTACTTGTTGCATACTAATTGTTATTGCATCAAAATTACTAACCTTACCAGAAAAACACTTTATTAAAGCATCAAAGAAATATGACCATTCTTTTCTTAGATTCTTTCTAACAATACTACCTAGACTAGCATCAGGAGCAGTATAGTTGATTTCCCTAAGCATGTTTCTAATATCTGTGTCAGTGGGTGCATTTTCGGTATTATTTGCAGGAATATTTAAACACTCACCCAAGACCACAGTGGTTAGAATATACCTTTGTCCTTTGCATTCAAAGGAGATTGTAGAAAAATCATCTGCTACTTCTACTGTTGTCCAGAATTCTTCAACTAGATTGCACACTATTTTTAGTGCTTCTGAGAGGGCCTTTGCAATTTTCGAACTCCTTAGAAATTCCATTAGGGGATGAAATTCTGTTGGGGCTTCCTCCACCATAGTGCAAGCAACGAAGTTGTTGAGCTCATAGTAGAATCCAGATTGTGAGACTTTCTTTGAAGATGCCATTATCGTGTTTGAAGATTTATAATTGAATTA
Source organism: Oenanthe sinensis (assembly GCA_028671895.1). Classification (NCBI taxonomy): domain Eukaryota; kingdom Viridiplantae; phylum Streptophyta; class Magnoliopsida; order Apiales; family Apiaceae; genus Oenanthe; species Oenanthe sinensis. The sequence continues at coordinate 3,092,166 of CM053809.1, read as the reverse complement.
ACTGGCAAACTTGTTAGTAATTATAACAGAAATAATAAATAGACAGTAGTAGATTAGGGTTCTTAGCAAGAGATAGATACAGAGTAAGTTCGAAGATTGAGAAAGAGAAAGAGATAGAAAAATCGATAGTAAAAATGCAAGTAAGAATTAAAAGAAGTTTTAATCTCACTATTTATATTTACTGATTTCCCAACCAATTTCTTACTCAAAATAGAACTAAATCGACCGTTGGAAGAGTATTGATAATTAAAAGTTACCAATTTTGGCAATCGATTGTTATACATACAGGAATGTACGTTTTAATCAATTGATAAAATAAGTAATCAACGGCTAGATTTTTGTACAGGTCGATTGATGACATGGACCCCTTTAAATTCTAGGTCATCGATTGATAAATTGCTTATCCATCGACAGGTACAATTATCCATCGATAGACAAATATATCATCGATTGATATATCTATCTGTCGATAGTTACCCCTATCCATCGATAAACAAATATATCATCAATTGATATATTTATCTGTTGACAGCTCCATTAATATCCATTGATATGTAAAATATTTATCAGTTGATTAGTGAAGAATCAATAATTTAACATAGTCAATGGCTACATGTACTATAAATACATAACTTGTCAGACATTTAAAGGATTAGATATAATTAAGCATACCTAAATCACAGACCAATCTATTGAAGGTAGATTCATCTAATGGTTTGGTAAAAATGTCTGCAAGTTGTCTTTCAATAGGGACAAAATGTAATTCAACTGTACCATTCATTACATGTTCCCTAATGAAGTGATATCTTATGTCAATGTGCTTGGTTCTGGAATGTTGTACAGGATTTTCTGTTATAGCAATGGCACTTGTATTATCACAGAAAATAGGAATCTTGTTCAAGTTGAACCCATAGTCAAGTAGTTGATTCCTCATCCATAATATTTGTGCACAGCAACTTCCAGCTGCAATGTATTCAGCCTCTGTTGTGCTTTTTCTGTCAATTCTGCAACCTGCATAATCTGCATCTGAATAACCAATTAGATCAAATCCAGAATCTCTAGGATACCAAATTCCAAGATTTGGAGTTCCTTTGAGATATCTGAATATTCTTTTTATTGCAATCAAATGAGATTCTCTAGGATCAGCTTGAAACCTAGCACAAAGACATGTAGCAAACATTATGTCTGGCCTACTTGCAGTTAAATAAAGTAATGAGCCAACCATACCTCTATAACTTGAAATGTCCACTTCTGCTTCCTTAGTGTTTAATTCAAGTTTAATTGCAGTGGCCATGGGAGTTTTAGCAGAAGAACATTCACTTAAATCAAATCTCTTTAATAAATCAGAAATATATTTGGTTTGATTTATGAAAATACCATTTTTAACTTGTTTGATTTGCAAGCCAAGAAAGTAGGTTAGTTCTCCCATCATCCTCATTTCATATTTACTCTGCATCAACTTAGCAAACTTTTTACAAAGTTTTTCATTAGTTGAGCCAAAAATAATGTCATCTACATAGATTTGAACAAGAATCATAGAGCCGTTTACATTTCTATGGAAGAGAGTTTTATCAACAGTACCTCTTGTGAAGTGATTCTCAATCAAGAATTTAGACAATGTGTCATACCAGGCTCTAGGTGCTTGCTTCAATCCATAAAGTGCCTTGAGAAGATAGTATACAAATCCAGGATGAATAGGATCAATAAAACCAGGAGGTTGTTCTACATAAACTTCTTCTTCTAGTTCTCCATTGAGAAAAGCACTTTTCACATCCATCTGATACACCTTGAAATTTGCATAAGCAGCATATGCTAGAAAGATTCTGATTGCTTCCAATCTTGCAACTGGTGCAAAAGTTTCATCAAAATCTATGCCTTCTTCTTGTGAATAGCCCTTTGCCACTAATCTTGCTTTATTTCTTGTCACTGTACCAGATTCATCCATTTTGTTTCTGAACACCCATTTTGTACCAATGATAGACTTGTTCTTTGGTTTGGGCACCAGCTTCCATACCTTGTTTCTTTCAAATTGATTCAACTCTTCTTGCATAGCAATTATCCAATCAGGATCATTCAAGGCTTCTTCAATCCTTTTTGGTTCTTCTTGAGACAGGAAGCTACTATACAAGCATTCATTTTGAGTTGCACTTTTAGTTTTGACACCATCATTTGCATCTCCAATTATTAATTCAAAGGGATGGCTGTTTGTCCATTTCCTTTGTGATGGTAAATTTGTCCTTGAAGATGATGCTTCATGATCATTGGAAGTGTTATGATCATTGTGATGTGATTGTCTATTTGAGAACCCTCCCCCTGAGATGGACACTCTACTTGAAGATTGTTGAGCAGAGTTGATATCCATCGAATGATTATCAATTGATGTATTATCAGTTGATTGATGATTGTCAACTGATAAGTTATCTGTTGATGCATTGACATCAATTGATGGGAGGATTCTAGGTACTTGAACTCTTGTGATTTCCACATCATCATCACTATCTTCAATATTACTTGTGGATTCATTTTCAAAATGCAATAGATCATGAAATCCTTCATCAAACAACCCTTGAATTTTCTTGTCATCAAAAACTACATGCATAGATTCCATAACAATGTGTAATCTAAGATTGTAGACTCTGTATGCTTTGGTTGTTATTCCATATCCAACAAATATAGCTTCATCAGCTTTGGCTTCAAATTTTCCTAGATTTTCACCTTGATTTCTCAGTACAAAGCATTTGCAGCCAAAGACATGAAGAAAGTTAACTGTTGGCTTCTTGTCTTTCTTTATCAATTGATATGGAGTTTTGCCTTGAGGTTTATTGATCATGGAAATATTTTGAATGTAACAAGCAGTATTAATTGCTTCTGCCCAGAAGTATGTAGGAAGTTTTGTTTCTTCTAACATAGTTCTAGCAGCTTCAATCAAGGTCCTATTTTTTCTTTCAACTACTCCATTTTGCTGTGGAGTTCTTGGAGCAGAGAAATGATGAGTGATACCTTTTTCTTCACAAAATTCTCTCATGGTTAAATTCTTGAATTTAGTACCATTGTCACTTCTAAATTTCTTGACCTTCCATTCAGTGCCATTGTCAACATTCTTCACATGATTGATAATTAATTTGCTTGCCTCATCCTTAGAATGTAAGAAATATACCCATGAAAATCTTGTGAAGTCATCCATAATTACTAGAGCATATTTCTTTTTGGCAATTGACATGATGTTGACTGGACCAAATAAATCCATGTGCAATAATTCTAGAGGCTTATCAATTGATGATTCAGACTTTGACTTGAATGATGCTTTTCTTTGTTTTCCCTTTTGACATGCATCACATAGTCCATCCTTGGTGAATTCCATCTGTGGAATGCCTCTAACCAGATTCTTTCTAATCAATAAATTCATGGCTTTGAAATTCAACTTTCTTCTGTATTGGCTTTGCTAAGTAGACATGTCATTGAATTTGCCTTTACAGAGTGAAAATCAGCCACATAGACATTCCCTTTTCTTTCTCCAGTTAAGAGAATTTCACCAGATTCTTTGTTGGCTCTGATGCATGATTCAGTTGTAAACCACACACCATTACCATTATCACACAGTTGACTAATACTGAGCAAATTGTGCTTCAATCCATCAACTAGTGCTACAGTTTCAATGATAACATTTTCTTTTGCAATTGAGCCATATCCCAGAGTAAAACCTTTGCTGTTATCTCCAAAAGTAACTCTTGGGCCAGCTTTTTCCACAAACTTTGTGAGCAGGGACAAATCTCCAGTCATGTGCCTTGAACATCCACTATCCAAATACCAGAGATTTTTCTTCCTGTTTCCCTGCACACACATAAAACAATCAAGTTGCTTTTTGTACCCAAGTTGCCTTGGGTCCTCTTTTATTAGTTGCAGCTTGAGCCCCTATTGTCAACTTAGGTTCCTTTTGTTTTGGTGGGTTTAAATCCACTTTATCTTTGGGAGTTGACTTTTGGGGCTTTGACACCTTAGAACTCATGGCAGAATTTTCATGGATTTCATCATTTACATTAGGCATGTTCCATGGCATACCAGGCATGTTCATATTAGGATATGCAAAGAAGGGATTATACATGTATGGAACTTGTGCATAAGGCATATGAACATTAGGTTCAACCAAATTAGAAGACATGGCATTCATGAGCATAGGATTGGTAAACATGGCATTTGTAGTCATGGCATGTATATTTAAATCATTTGCAGATATAGAATTCTTTTCACTTTTGCATTGCATGGACAAATGATTTACACTACCACATTTAGCACATACCTTTCTAGGTGCATACATATCAGGAGTGTAATTATTGTGCTTATTTATGCCTACTTTACCATTCCTATTCTTTTTCTTTTTCTCAGACTTAGATAGAGAAATTTCCACAGGTGCTATCTTTTCTAATTTTTCTTTTAATTGTTTCTTGGATAAGCTACCTATGTTGATCTTCTCAGTCTTAGTCTCAACTTGATTCTTGGTTTCCTTAACAAACTTAATAGGAGTGCTAAATTTGTTCTTTTTATTAGCCATTGATGATTTACTTGTCGATGGATGCTTATCGATTGATTCAGCATCAATCGATTGATAATCCTTATCAGTTGATGAAGGATTAGCAGTCGATTGATCTTTATCCATTGAAGTATCAGCCAATGACTTGCCTATTGATTTGGGGAGTTCTCCTAGAGTATCTACACCCTGAACATCAATAATTTGTTTGGCAGTTTTAGCAGACCTATTCCATTTGCTAATGGTTTCAATTTCTTCAGCTAATTGTTCTTTCAACAATTCTTCTCTTTTCAAACTGTTTACTAGTTCATTCCTAGCATCCTTTCTTTCCTGCTTAAATCTTTCTAAACAAACAAGTTCATTTTCAAGAAACATATTTCTCTCAATTAAGGCATCAATGGTGTTCTTTAACTTGAGATTTTCTTTGTTTAGAGATTTTAGAGTGACATGCAAATTGTACAGTTCATTAGACATTTCATTAATAGTACTATTGCATTCCTCAGATGTAAGCTCGGAAAAGTTGGTAGCTAGTACCTGATTAGATGCTGAACTAGCTTCTTCATCTTCATGATTGGCCATTAATGCAAGATTGACATATTCTTCAGAATCACTATCCTCAGCAGCCCAGTCCTTCTCCTCAGTTACAAAAGCCTTTTCTTTTTGTTTTAAAAGGTCAAAGTATTTCTTCTTATAATCAATACCCTCATATGACTTTGCCTTTTCTTGTTTTGGCTTCCTGCACTCACTTGAGAAATGACCAGCCAATCCACAGTTAAAGCATTTGAATTTAGATCTTTCAACCAGATTTTTATTTTGATTGTTGTTTCTAAACTGGGATCCAGGCCTTTGAGCATATGGATTCTTCTTGAATTTTAGCTTTGAAAATTTCCTTGTCAGAAATGCAAGGTGCTCATCAATCTCATTCAAATCATCCTGAGAGCATGTTTCATTTTCTTCACACTTGCTCTTTCCTTTTCTCTTGAATGATTCTTCAACAGCATCACCAGCCATCATGACTGACTCTTCTTCATAGCTATTTTCCTTCTTCTCTTCATTTCCCTTGACTACCAAAGCCACAGTTTTCTCTTTTCTTTGATTCTTTTCAATCTCTTCATCTTGTTGGATTTCCAACTCATATGTCTTGAGAATACCATAAAGTTTCTCCAGTGTAAAATCCTTGAAATCCTGAGATTGTCTAATGGAAACAGTCATTGGTTTCCATTCTTTTGGAAGAGATCTAAGAAATTTTAGATTTGTATCCTCAGTTGCCTAAACCCTACCATATAGCTTCAATCCATTTAACAACTTCTGAAATCTGCTATAGGTGTCATTGATAGATTCTCCACTCTTGAAATGGAATGATTCATATTTTTGAATCAAGAGTTGCATCTTGTTTTTCCTTACTTGTTCAGTTCCTTCACACAGAGTTTGAAGTGTATCCCATACTTCTTTTGATGAAGTACAATTTATTACATTGTCAAACATATCTTTATCTAGACCATTAAACAGAATGTTCATGGCCTTCTTGTCTTTGAGTACTTCTTTTTCATCCTCTTCTGTGAACTCAGAAATAAGTTTTGGAACATGTCTGTCAAGTGCAGGAGTTCCATCAGGGTTTACACCTGTGACTAGCTTCATGGGAACATGAGGACCTTTTTCTATGCAGTTAACATAAGAAGGGTCGAGAGAAAGAAGATGCAGATGCATTTCGACCTTCCATGGAAAATATTCATCTTTCTCTAAAACTGGAATTTTCACACCTGAATCTCTTTGACCCATATTGACTGTTCTTGATCTTTAAACTTTCTATATGTTGAAAGCCTGCTCTGATACCAATTGTTATTCCTTAGAACAATGTCAATATTTGTAGAAGGGGGGGTTGAATACAAATATTAAAACTTTTTGTGTGTTCTAATATTTGTTCTTGATGTTTGATAGAATAAGAGAATAAGTTCGAACAAATTAATGCTGAAAAATAAAACTGAACAAAGAGATTTAAAATTATTGATGGATTGGTTTTTTCATCAATGTATATTTTTGCTCAATGCTCCTAGGTTAAAAGAAACCTAGCTGCGTTTACAAGATTAGAAAACAAATCAACTGTTCTTACACATGTGCTCTCAAGCTTGAACAGTTGATTAAGAAATATGTCTAACTTGTATGTTTTCTAATAATGCTACTACACTTGTTTATATACCACTAGTGTTCTTTTACAATTCCTATTCTAGGATTGTTTCTACTTGCCTTCCTTTTACCTTTTTCTATTTTATAAAAAGGTTTGAAAGACAGCTTCTGATTGAGTCTTCACAGTCACTCTAGACTGTCTTCCATAGGTGTGCTTTTGTTCTCTGGATCTTCAACAGATATTCTTTCTGTGTTGTCACACTCAATTGATAATTTGCTGTCAAGCATATCAATTGATCCATTCTTTAATCCATCAACTGATGTACTTCTTCGATTGATCTTTATATCCATCGATTGATAAAAGATGTCTTATCGATTGATAGATGTTATCAATCGATATATCAGTCGATGGGTCTTCACATCAGTTGATGGTCTTCAATCCTTGGCTTGGCTTCTTCGATTGATCCTCCATCCATCGATGCTTCAATATCAATTGATCATCCTTCACTTGTGCAATTTCCTGTCTTCACATAATTATAATTTAACAGTTTAATTTACACATCAATTGATGATCCATATCAATCAACTCTAACATCAATTGATGAACAAAATATCAATTGATTTACACCTTATCGATTGAAATAGACTAAGTACACCTATGCTACAATCCAAATTATCAGTTGATTCATATAAACACTTCAACTGATAAATGGTTTCCTGATCAATTGATATTTATAACTTTCATATCAATTGATCAGTTACAACAAATAAAATTTCTATGATTCTAAGATTAATGTTATCATCAAATCACATGTAGATTCCTAACAGAAATAACAATCGATGGATAAGGGATCAATGGATATTCAAATATCCATTGATATATCAATTGATCAATGGATAACCTATCTATCGATGGATAAATAAAGAAGGATCGATTGATAAGCTTCACATCAATTATCAATTGATCAAAATTCCCAAAATAGTTAAAGACAGTCCTGTCAAGATTATAAAGACTTTCAAAGGAACACAGTCTTCAAGGAGAAGATCAAGACAAAGACTTTTCCAGAACAAGGCAAAGTCCAATGAAGAGTGTGAAAGCCGCTACATTCTATTTTAATGTAAATATTGTAAAATGTATTTTATACATTTATCAGTTGATAGAAAATAGATGTTGGAAATGGATTGCTATATATAGTTTAGCAGTTCATTGTAGCAAAGTATGTAGAAATAATAGAACAAGAACTCAAAAAAGACATAATAAGATATATGAATCATTTGTAGTGTTTTTCCTTATTCTATTTACATTTTGTAAGAAGCTTGGTTTTAAGACCAAGGTTAATTGAAAGCAAAAATATTCATTAGTGGAAAAATAATTCACTAGTAATTTTAAAAGATTTGTTTTCAACTATTTATGTTTAATTTTCTGTTCTACTTCCTAGTTTTAATTTTCCGAACACTCAAACAGTTTTTTTATACAAACTTAAATCCACAAGAATTTGATAAAAAATTCTTAAGTTTGTATTCAACCTCCCTTCTACAAACTTGTATTTAAGGGAAATAATAAAGGATGTAAATTTAAATGCATTATCTCTACAGAAAAAAGTGAGGTCTTCATTTGATTATAAATTAATTAGCTACAGCTTATACATCTTACGACTCAGGCCTGTGGGAGAATAATGTAGGATGTGGTATGGATATATAATGGGAGAAAATTTGAATTCAAAAACTTTTATATTAAAGCTTATACTACATATTTTAGTTGTCCGTAAATAAGTCCTACAAAAACATAACATAATAAACAAATAGTTTGACCAATGCCAGAACTTCGTTCTCTATATATAGATGTATACATTTATTTAAAATCCCCGAAGATACTTAGAATTAACATTAGAAAATATTAATTAAAATGACAGGGAATATCCCCGAAGTTACTTAGAATTAACACCAGACTCCCACACCAGTGCCACCCGCCTCGTCCTTGCCATCTTGAAGAAATAAAGTCACAATGAAAAATAATATGACAAGAAGATTTGTTCTTGACAATTATCTGATAGTAAAAAAATTATGTTGATCGATAATATTATGAAAACATAATTTGAACTGTACTGGGGGCCTGGGTGCGCATGTGTATTTAAATTTTTATTATTGACCCTGCCAAAACAGAAAAAGAAATAAAAGAAGTGGAAGAGCTATTGGAATCTACCTTGTGGATGCCGAAGATTTCCAGTAATTTATGTAACACAAACATCTTTTCAAAATATTTAAGTGAGCTGCGAAAGAGTACCATAAATAAAATATTGATAACAATATGAGAAGAGGGATTCAAAGATATCATATAAATGCGTTTACGACGAACAGAATTGTTAAAAGTCAGATCTACACACTTAGATATAGAATAGTTTATAATATAATATATAATTAGTATATACAAACATTAGTAGGGGCACTGCAAAAGGATTAAACTTGTAATGTTATATAATGTGATAACTGTATGACCATCAGACTAGTAAGTCACTAATTAAAGGTTAAGATAACTGCCATATTACTGTGAAATACATTGTATTAGTGATTACTTCATTCTACTGTGAAGTCTTAGAAATTTACATGTGAATAAAAAATATTAAACGCTTCAAGACTTCAGAATATCTAAGATATTTATAGAAATTACGGGTCTTAGATATACAATCAGACTAACAGGCAATCAAAACATATTGCATAGAACACGCACAAAAACATAATGATTTTAGATTTCTTAAATGAATTTATATAATTATGAACTGGATATATCTCAAAAAAGACTTCAATAGATATATGTTCATTTCAGAGATAGTCTTACCTCTAAAGTTACAATATGGTCAGAGACATGTACATGTTTAGCTTTGAAGATCCTTGCAATATCTAAAACATCCCGCCTAGCATCAGGATCAACAACAACTTTAATCAACATAAGCTCGTGCTCTGCAAATGGTGAGTGAGTAATATCATTGACCTAAAAAAAATAACTCAAAAGAAGTTATGTACATTTAACTCCACAAATGGTGAGTGCGTAATATTCATAGCAATATGGAGCTATAGCCAACGTCCAAGTAAATTAGATTATTTGAATACATATTAATCACTCCTGCAGTAAGCACCTATAAAAGATCAAGAATGGATGGCCTACAGCATTCCAATAATAGACAATGATGTGTATGTATTTAAGGTACCATTTTAGGCATTATGTGCTCAAATGAGCTTACATATAACCTATTTCACAACCTTCTCAAGCATAAGTATATCAGCATAAACAATTTTAGATGAACTTCCATAAAAAATAACAATATTAGCTACATTGAGTAAGTCAGCCACAGATGAGAAATCAAATGGATTTGTTGACATCCCAATTACTGGAGCAGGAGCTGCTCTCTTTTGCCCAAATTTCATATGTTATTAGCTTGATCCAGATTGGTCACTCTTTCCATCTGAGATCCACGAAAATAATGATTAAAACTTCAAAAACCAATCAATACCACTATAATGTAAGAGATTAGCTAATAACATAAACCAATAACACATCCATAAATAATATACAATTATACTACACCTCAATCAACATTATGGCTATTTTTAAATGTACTTTAATCCAAACATCAAACATAATTACCAACACCAATTCAAATAAATAAACCAATTGAATAACAGGGAAATCATCTTATAAAAATCATTAAGCTTGCTAGCAATAGTAATTACTATTAAAGTTCACAATAATTCAAACAATACGAAATACTTCAAATGATCTTATAGAGGACCAGATAAGGGGAGAGAGAGATAGAGAGAAGGAAACAGGGAAGAGGGAGACAGGGGATATATGAGATATAGATAGAGATATAATGGAGTTAGAGGTATGTAACCGATTAACCAACTTGTTAATGATGTATCAGTAGCGGTTGTGATGCGAGAAAACTATTTCAAATCATTATTGAAATATATAATTACAAAATAAAAACATCATCCGCATATGAACACATACACATATGTATATATGTATATGATAAAAAAACATAAATTTATAAATCGAGAATTAAATATGGAAAAAAGAGAAGAGGATGAAATTGAGTTCAACTTACAATTTCGTTGCAACGAAGTAAAGACCAGAGCAAGAGGATTCTCTTAAGACCTATTTTACATTAAGAATGAAATCAGTAATAAAACAAGCATGAAAAATAATTGATACCATTGATATTGCTAACATGTTTTTTCCATTGAAATAAACGTCTGAAGCAAAATTGTAGGATAAAGATTTGAAATCACAGTGAAAATATGATAGTGATAAGGATTATGTTTGAATTTGAATTTGATATTCTTGAAGCGTGCATAACCGGGCCTTGATTATAGGCTTAACAGATGTATATTTTAGCATATTACTTACCTAAACTAAAATTAATTGATGTGTCCTTGAAATTGAAATGTGAATATATTGAGAAAAACTTACTTTCTAATATATCTACGACAGCTAATTTTTTTATAATTATCTATCCACAATTCAATGAATTAATAACTAAAACTAAAATTGAAAGGTATCTATATCAAACAATAACACAATCGCAAAGAACCTAAGTTACCTGGTGATGAACCTTGATTTGAAAGCTTCGATGATATTAATCAAGTTAAAATCTGATGAGAACAGAAAATAAACTTTAATCTAACAAACTAAAGAGATCTGCAATTACAGAACAAATAAAAACAAACATATATACAGAAAACATGGGTTATAGAGTATAATAAAAGTAAATACGAAAAAGGAGAGAAGAATTAAATTTTAATTGAGCAGAGCATGAATTTGAAAAAGAAAAAAGGGGAACATGATGAAAAGCCATGAACTTAAATTTCATATTGAAGACGGAGAGTTCAAACCTAGAGGAATCTGATTACGACCAGTTTTACACCAAGATACTATTAAGATTCAACCAAAAGAGGAGTAAAACATAAAACATAAAACAAATCAATTACCAACCTATTTTCTTCATTGTAATGAATGGTGAAAGTAACATGGAATAAAACTAACCTCACAAAAGGATGAAACTGAGACAATCCTAAACAAAAAAAAAAGAGCATGATCAATATTAAAGATTCATTTCTAATGGCGTGTTGTAACCGAATCATCAATAAAAAAATAATAAAGTACATCTGTTCACTACTTTAGTAACATTTAAAAACAATTCATGTGTTTAGATAGACTAACCTGAAAGATCCATTTTAATATCGATGATAACACCAACATAAATAACTATCTAGTTGTATGTTACTTCACTATTTCTTCAATATGCAAAACTCAAATAATTAAAAAAAATAGTAAAAATCACACAAATGCTACATCTTATAAACTTTTCAATGCAACTAAAATCAATCAACATGTTGTATTTAAACTTCTAGGAATATTAACAAAACACCTATGTAGGAATTTTATCAAACATGTGTAGTGCATAATAGTACACATTAACACAAAAGAATACTAGGTTTAGTCTTAGACGGAGAAAAATGAGGTTTCGTTTTTTCCTGATATTAGTGAAAACGGTTGATAGAATGAAGAAGAAACCAGCAAAAGAAGTGTGAAAAAACGATGTCAAAACACAAAGAAAATAACATTAGTAACCATTGCAATATTGATAATCAATGTACTGACTACCGTGCACGATGATACCCTATGTATCATGATGCATAACATGAATTAAACACGAAACCATGATGATTATTAACCTGTTTTCTCCATTGAAACAAACCTCTGAAGCAAAATTATAGGATAAAAATTTGAAATCACAGTGGAAATATAAAAATGATAAGGATTAGTTTTGAATTTGATTGATCGGGATCGTGCAAAATAAAATAATTGCTTTATTAAAGGCCCAACAGATGACTGAATAAGGAAAGTGGGTAGGGTTTAGGTGGATCGAGTCAAAGAAAATGAACTAAAAAGGAAAGTGAATTTTTAAGTTGGAGTATGTCATGTTGAATCATAAGAAAATGAATTTAAAAAAACCAATTGGATATATCCCCGTGGATAATTGATGCATTAAGAACATATAGATATTTAAGTAACTATTTACTCCCTATGTCCCATCCATATTTTTACACTTTTCTTTTTAGGATGTCCCTTCCAATTTTTTAGATTTCAAAACTTATCAAAAAAAGTAAAATTTTATAATATCAAAATCAACTACATCCATTATTTTCCTCCACTATACTCACTTTATATATTAAAGGTTAAGGAACAAAAAACCCCTCGTGGTTTAGGCGTAGCAGCAAATAAGCCTCTATGATTTAAAAAGATTCATATAAGCACTATATTAAATATTGATTGGTTCCACCACTTCACCCACTATCCTCACTTTTCATCATTATCATATATATTTTTTTAATATCGGAAACAATTAAATGAGACGGAGAAAGTAGTATTTACCAAGAGTTTTCGACAATTTCAATGTTTTCGATAAAATGGGAGGGAGGTAGTGTGTATATACATATATATATATATATAATAACTTTATAAATGAGTATATATTCTGACAAATTTTGTTATGAGCCAGAGTCGAACTAAGAATCGGGACAAGAGAGAGTATAAGCACTTTACACTTACTTGGTAATTACCGAAAGTTTTCCACCATTTATAAAACTAATTCCCCCAATTAACATTTCAAACCCTAACACCCCCGGCGAATGACGTCCAACTCAATTCGCATCCAGCCATCGCCGGCAAATAGGAGTCGGAAATTGCAGGAACTTCCGATAGAGCTGACGGTGTTGATTCTAAAACGTTTAAGTTCTGTTGATAAGCTTTTAAGTGCTCGAAAAGTTTGTAAAACATGGCGTCATATCTGCTCCGACCCGGCCATGTATCGGGTCGTGGATTTATGGTTTACGGGTGACCCGTGTAAAATTAACTTTAATGTTGCTTATATAGCTCGACAAGCTGTGGAGTTGAGTCGTGGACAAATGATCGAGTTTAGTATTAGTTATTTTGCAGATGATTATCTTCTCAAATATATTTCCAACAGGTATGGCTATATGTCTATTTGTCGAAAATTTTGTTCAAATGGATTTAATTTTTAAAAAATGCTCTTTATTTAAAGCCTTGTAGAGAATTCATCGTATGGATTTATTTTTGCAAGATCTTTTATAATATTTACTTATCTAGTGACAAATTAAGTGTTTCTCTTGAATTATGATTTATGGACAGTGTTTAAAAAACGCGAATTGGACTTAGTCAGCGGAGGTACGAACATGGATTAATCGGATAAATTGGGATTAATCGGATTAATTAATTGGATAACCAAGAATTTAATCAGTTCGATAAGCGAACAGGGATTAATCGATTAATCACCGATTTTCAGAACAACATTTATGAATACTGATTGTTATTAAACTTTCTAAACAATGCTTAGTTATATGTAATTTGAATGATGGTTTCATTTTATAACATAAGGATTAGCATGCTTTATAAATTGCCTTGATTCATTAATGGAACTTGCAGACTCTATGCATCCCATGTTCCAACCTTCCATTGCGTTCTGTACTTGTATTTTCTTGTAATTGCTATTTCTTTCACCGATCTCTCTAAACATGTACAAGAGAGATTGGTGAAAGAGAGAGTGAGAATTAAGACATGTCATCTTTTAAGGAGGTAAATAAGAGATCAAAGACGGAGAGCAAGGATTAGGACATGTCAGCATGGTTTAAAATATATCCACGATTCTCCCAACAATTGCCAAAACTCAGAAGGCTGGTAAAGGTTAATATACTAAAAAAAATTCTGTAAACCAAACTACCATACGGAAAAAGTGCCAAACAAACTAATTTTATTACTTAAAGTGGCTCTCTTCTTCTCTTTTGCTTTCACTGAGTTTTGCTCCTCTTGCATTTGATTCTCAGTAACAATATATATACTGCACTTGCAGTATGTAGTTTTACTATATATTTTTTTGATATCTGATGCAATTGCCATGACTATATGCGACAAATCATCTCTCTGAAATATATATGATCAATTTTGGATTCTGCAGTGCAAGCATTTCATCTGTTATTTGCAATAACCAGATAGACATGACATATATGATGTGTGTGTGTGACTGTGTGATGGTCACAAGTAGATGCTGACTTACTGCACTTGCAATATGTAGTTTTACTATTATGTTTTTGATATCTGATGCAATTGCCATGACTATATGCGACAAATCATCTCTCTGAAATATAAATGATCAATTTTGGATTCTGCAGTGCAAGCATTTTATCTGTTATTTGCAATAACCAGATAGACATGACATATATGATGTGTGTGTGTGACTGTGTGCTGGTCACAAGTAGATGCTGACTTTTATCACCTTCCTTTTCAACATGTTCGCAGATCAAGTCAACTGAGATGTTTAAATCTTGCATCTTGTAACATTACGCCTGAAGGGTTGAGTGAAATGGTTAAATCACTTACATTGTTAGATGAACTTCATCTTGACTGCATTTGCATAACTAAGCAAGCTATTCAAGCTATAGGGCGTTGTTGCCCTCAGCTGAAAACATTCAGATTAAACTACCATGGTAACAGAGGAATATATTTTCCGTATGATAAGAATGCTAAAGCTATTGCAGAAAGCATGCCTGGACTATGCCATCTGCAACTCCTTGGTAATAGGATTACAAGTTATGGCTTGTGGGCCATTATTGATAACTGTTCTCTTCTTGAATCTCTTGATATAAGGCGTTGTTTCGGAGCTACTAAACTTGGACCTGGTCTACTAAGAAGGCTATATCAGCAGATGAGTTATCTCAGGCTCCCATATGACTCCACTGTGGGCTGTGGACTAGATGATATATATGATTTAGACTCTTCAAGTAACGATGATCTTTCTGAAAGATTTTATGCTGATATTGTCTCTGATGACTATGATTATAATGAATATTCTGGTGGCAGGGACACTTATGATTATTATGAGGATGACTATGATTGTAATGGATATTCTGGTGGCAGTGACACTTATGATTATCGTAATGATGACTATGATTATAATGAATCTGGTGGCAGTGACACTAATTCTTACTAAGTTAATTGTTAGATGGTATGTGAAGCTTGTCTTTTTTTATTTTTTTGCTATTCTAAGCCCATTCACTTGTCTCTTCTGGTTACTATATTATACTGTCGTTTCTTCTGTTTGATACATTGATCGGTCTTCTTCTGGTACTAATATCTATCAGTTAAATATAGGTGCTAATGTTGCCTGGTTTCTCGATAAAGTGGGAACATGAAAACTTATTTTGGTGGGCCTGTAGCTCAATGATGTTGACAATTTACAGCGGCACACAATTAGCAGATGATGCAGAAGGAAGTGGCCTGCGGTGCTTTAGTAAGAGGCAGAGTTTGGATGTCTACTAGTTGTTACTTTTATATCACTACAAAGTCATATCTATATGTACATCTCTGATCTGTGGCTTGAAACTCTGCTTATGTTTTTGTCCAAAAGTAAAATGAATATGGCAGGCAATTGTAATATTTTACATTCTGATATATGTGCCCGTTTGCCTTTTTCTTGTTTCTGAAAATAAGTAATTTATTTACAGAAAACGTGAGTATATATGTATCTTTCTAAAGATAAGTAATTTATTTTTTAAAAAAATAAGATTTGGTCTAAAATTCTAAAATAAGTATTTATCTTTAAAAAATGTATGAAAATATGTATTTTTTAAATAAGTAACTTATTTCTTATTTTAAGGAATTCTAAATGGGCTTTAAAGTCCTTTTGGATAAATTTAAAAAAATATTACTTATAATTTAAAGTTACTTAAAGTTAAAAGTGGAAAATAAAAACTTTAAGTTGATATGTGTTTGGGTAAGTTTATTGTTTTAAATAAGTCGTTAAAGATATAAAAATAAAATAAAATTTAAAAATTATACATGTGAATGATTATATTAATTTTTATTGAATACAATTATAAAAAAATAAAAAAATATCCAAAAAAGTACTTTTTAACAACTTTTAATTTTAAGCTATTTTTTTGAACTTTAAATCATTTTTTGAAAATAAAAACTTTAAGTTGATATGTGTTTGGGTAAGTTTATTGTTTTAAATAAGTCGTTAAAGATATAAAAATAAAATAAAATTTAAAAATTATACATGTGAATGATTATATTAATTTTTATTGAATACAATTATAAAAAAATAAAAAAAATCCAAAAAAGTACTTTTTAACAACTTTTAATTTTAAGCTATTTTTTTGAACTTTAAATTACTTTTTAACTTATTACACAAACATACAATTTTTAAATTAAAATTAAAAATCATTTAAGTTTTAAATTTCAAACTTACACAAACACCTTGTTAGTCCAATTACTATGTTATGAATAATTCAAGATTGTATTTGAGAACCTTGATTTCATTTCAAATTATGGATTTCAAATGATAGGATTTCAGTTCTTATTTTAAATTCTCATATTTATACTAATATTTGAATTTCTTGAAATTCAAATGAAATCCGAATCCAAATTCTTATGATTATCCAAACATATAATTTGATCAAATCCAGAATTTCAAATGAAATCGATGTTCCCAAACGAGCCACAAAGTCATTTGAATTGTTTTTATATTATTTAAATTATTAGGTATTTGTTAGTAGGATAAGTATAATTAGTTGAAAGATTGAAAATAAATAGAACTAGTTTAGTAGCGATAAATATTGAAAGTTCTATTTTTAAGAGTAGTTATCAAACTCTACTAATATATAAAAATAAGATTATGTATTCAGAATTTTATATCATAGTAAAATGTAGTTTTCTATCAGTACTCTTCGTCTTTTTCTATATACTGTGTTATATTAGTATCAATAAAAATCAACATACTATTTTGATTAATTATTTTGATTAATTTAGTCATTCCTAATTATATAATACTAGCTTATATCCCGTGCGATGCACGGATGAATTTTTTTAGTTTTTTGATATTTTTATTTTAATATTTTTTAATGATTTGAATTTATTTGTATTTGTATAATAATAATTTAAATTTTATTTAATATTATATGTATATATTTTTATATAATTTATTTGTATTTATATTTTAATAGAATAATTTTTGTTTGTTTTGTATAGAGATGTATTTTAGTTAGGAGATTAATGTGAGATATTTTAGTTAGAAGATTAATATTTTAAAATTAGGCCTAATAATTAATCAACTATCCGGCCCAAATATCGACCGACTACCAAACTTTCAATATTATCATAAACTTTAATAATGATATATTAAATTAAAATTATAGGATAAACTTTAATGATATATTAAATAAAATTTATAGAATAAGTATGATTCGTAAAATAAAAATATAGAATATAATTTAAATATAATCTAATATTATCCTATCTGTGATGAGTTGTATAAAAGGAGGATTATTGGTGTTAGAGTTGTATGTATGATTATATTTATCCTATCTGTGATGAGTTGTATAAAAGGAGGGCTATTGGTGTTAGAGTTGTATGTATGATTATATTCTTTTTAAAATTAAATTTTATTAAAATTCAATGGTTAAGATTGTTTCTATGGTTCACTTAAAATTGGACGGCTAAGATCTTTTCTATGTTTCACCCACTACCATACCGACGACCAAAACTTTTAATAATATAGCATAGTATACATAAGCTCAGTGTTGTGAGTTAATTGCTGTGGGTTTTTTTTTGACAGAATTGCAGTGGGTTTCTTTTCACAGTACTAAGGAAATAAATTGTTAAATAAAAACAAAGAAATTCATCTAAATGTATTTTTACCTGAACACATGAACTGACACTACTAAAATTTAGGGCATATTTTGACAAATCTGGATCAAACTTTGTGAATAATTAAAACTTTGAATGAATTATTTTTTGAACAAATAATAAAATAATTGTTTGTCAAATTTTGATCATAATTTCTAAACAATGTAAAACTTTAAAATTTAATATATATTAGTATTTAACTTTAACTTTTTTATTATTTAATATATATTATTAATTTTGGTTAAATTTTTTCAAAAAATATATTTTTAAATTAATTTTAATTTTATGTGCTTTTCATGTAAAAAGATATCCAAATAAAATTTCTTAAAAAAAAAGATATTCGGACAAAATTTATAGTCTATATTATTATGAAAAACAAATTGAATTTGAAACTCATTTATTCACCAAAGTAATATTAATTTCTTGAAATAACAAATGACTATAAAATGTTCTTTTACAATAAAATATTAGCAACAAACTATATAATTATTAATTTATAAACAATATTGTCAATTTTATCATAACAATTTTATAGGCAGCTATTATGTTAAACATTATTTATATAGAATATAATTATAATAATATACAATTACTATAAATTCAAATTTAAAAAATATAAATTAAACTTTATAAAACTGTAAGGTACCCGTACTCTTTTGAAAACAAAACAATGTGTAATTCTAGTTTGGTATCATAGTAGACATCAATATAATTTTGAATGGTTCAGTTAAACTTTATAAAACCGTAAGTTTTTATAATTTTTTGAGAATTAATAAAGTTTTATAATATTAAAATTTATTGTGAGATAAAACTTTTTCATTAGATTTTGATTAATGTTGTCTTACCAATAAGTGTAAATTAAATTAGGGTTAGGAAAATACTAATTAACATAGTAATCCTGACTTAGGTTATTCGAAGTGACAGTCAATGAGTGAAAAATCAAACTTAGTCAAACTATTTTATAAACGAAACAAAATGATTTTCTTTCAACATATCATTAGATAAGATTTATCAAAATAATGATAAAATCAAATTTAGTTTACATATGTTATATTTTGAGTCAAAAACTGAAGACCAACAAATAATGTATTTTTTACACTGATTTTACGAGACGGAAAATGCTTCATTCAATCAAAAGAGTGTATGTTTTAAAGGTATTAAGGGGAATATATTTTTAATATATTTTCTAAATTTATTTGTTCAATTTATTTTCAACATAGTCTTGCCTAGATGTAAAATGTAGATTTTATCTCGGAAGCCCTTAACTGTCTTATTGAATGAAATAAAATGTATTTTAATTCAAGCAAACATATTCCTTGGACTTCATAGTCATTATAAATTTAGGAATATTATGTTTGAATATATTTCAAGTAAAATAAAATTATACGGATTCATTAATATTTAAGTAATATTTTTTTATATTATATTTTTATTGATATTTAATATAATTTTTTTATAATTTTTTGAGAATTTACAAAGTTTTATAATATTTAAATTTTTTTGTGAGATACAACATTTTTATTAGGTTTTGATTAATTTTGTCTTAACGCTAAGTGTAAATTAAATTAGGGTTAGGAATTTACTAATTAACATAGTAATCTTCCATTAGGTTATTCGAAATGACAGTCAATGAGTGGAAAGTTAAACTGTTTTATAAACGAAACAAAATGATTTTATCTCGACATATAATTAGATAAGATTTATCAAAATCATGGTAAAATCAAATCTAGTTTACATATGTTATATTTTGAGGCAAAGATTGAAGACGAACAAATAATGTATTTTTAACACTATTTTTACGAGACATAAAATGCTTCATTAAATCAAAAGAGTATCTATTTTAAAGGTATTCAAGGGAATACATTTTTAATATATTTTCTAAATTTATTTGTTCAATTTATCTTCAACATAGTCTTACCTATATGTAAAATGTAGATTTTATCCCGGAAGCTCTTAATTGTCTTATTGAATGGAATAACATGCATTTTAATTCAAGCAAACATATTCCTTGGACTTTATAGTCATAGTCTAAACGTTGACAAGTTCGGACAAATGGCTATCAAATATTGTTTCGGGCTATAGGGACAACGAAATGATTCTTTTCTCGAAATAATAGCTACAGATGTCCAATTAACTTGAAACTTGGGGAATGTCATTAGAATATTTAAAAAGAATTTTAGAAATCTTTTATGATTTTTGTGTGACTTTTATTTTTGGCCTATATTTTCGATACGTAATTGATTGTTCGGTCAATTAAAAGTCAATGAAGGTCAACTCCAAATTGAGTAGAATTTTGACCATGACCTACTTAGAATATTTCCAGATGGTTCCCAAATTTTCATAATTTGCGGAGCATGTTTTGAAAAATATCATATTCGTCAATATATCGTTCCGTTACGTGTTATTCATATTTATTTGTTTCAATTGTTGTCCAACCACGTTTTTCCATGCACACAAGTGGGCTAGTATAGCTGAGGGAATACAAAATTTAAATTATGTACCTTTCCCTTATTTTAAGGAACTTTTGTCCCCTCTTACCCCACCCAAAATCCTAATTTTCATTTTTAAATACCCCCACCCCAACTCATTTCTTCAATCCATTTGAGTCAAGTAAATGCTACAAATTTCTCCTCCAAGAAGCTCTCTAGTTCAGAAACTTTTCATCTCTTAGAGTTCTTGAGTTGTAAGCTTAGTTCATCCATAGATCTAACCTATATCAAGCTTATAAACACATTTGCATGATCATATAACACACACACCACACAAGTATCTTTTGGCTACCCAGTTACCATATCTTAGCAGCCTCTAGACTTGTTTTGTTGCCCCCAGAGTTGTACCAAAAGTTGATATTCTGGTCATTTTCCGGCGACCCTTTTTTTGTGCTTTAGGTTTCAAATTAGCTTTTTTTCTTGATTTTTTTTCTAGATCTCAAGGGTTATAAGTAGGTTCTATAGATTATATATATATATATATATATATAATATCAGTTGGTATATGTTTAGTATTGTATACACCTTGCTTACTTTTATTTTAAGTGTATACATGAACTCTTGTTCCCGATCCTAACTCGTATCACTTGATTTCGTAAGAAATATTGTTGTCTCTTTCTATAGAGCACAAGGGTCATAAGTTAGTTATTTCTTGTCTATATTATATATATAATATTTGGCTATATATATATATATATATTTCTTAGATTTTTAGCTTATATATATAGTTGGTTTTGTTTACGATTTATATACATGAACTTTAATCTTCTCTTCTATTCTCGTATATATAAAGAGTAAACCACGAGAGTTAGTAGTTTGTCTTACTCTATATTTAGTTGTTAATATCCTTGATTTATTTAAGGATTAGATACAACGGCCATTTACTTTAATTCTAAGTTGAGGCTAGTTGTATAAGTTGATATATATACGATATAAGCAAAAGGCTTTCTTGTTGAGTTTTAGTATTTAAACCAAGCTCTTCTTCCGGGTTTAAACCGAATGGTATAAATCTCATATAGAGATAGAAACTAAAGGCTCCTCGGATATTTTTAAGGTAACTCACTTCAATTCCGAGTTGAGTTTTTATGAGTCGAGGTACGACATAAACATAAATACTCCTTGTTGAATTATAAAGTGAAAGAAACCAACACACATTCTGAGTAATAATGTTTCGTATAAATCTCATATATTATTTAGAGATATAAACGAAGTAAACTCGTTGAATATTTGTGGGTTTATTCTTGATTGTTTTAATGCCATAGTTTAGTAGTATTGTTAAGGCCTTATAAATAAAGTAGTTAGAAAATGTACTTGATCTCATTCAAGTCAAATATAGTTGGTCTATATCTTGACCTTATATATATATATATATATATTTACGTTCTTGCATTGCATCATACGCTTTACATATTGCACTTTACTTTAGCATACGCTTTTAATTTCGTGCATTCATACGCTTTAATTTCCGTACCTTACTTTAGCATACACACTGAATTTCTTATATACATGTTAACACACAACGTGTGGTTCGTCCTTTTGACTAAGTGACTTACCCTTTTGAATGGTTCGTCCTTGTCTTTTAGCGACTTATCCCGACTCGCATATAAATATACTGTTACTTCGGCTATTTTATATATATTTGTTTGTCTCTTTGGTCTAGTACAGTAATATACTATTCTGACCACCTTTCTTTCTTAAATATGGATAATTAAAAGTCGTAGTACTTGTTGTCTAGACTTTGTTGTGAGGTGAAAGTGAAGTGATGTGATCTTTGTTCTAAGACCCAACTCCTACACACGCCGACGAGGAGTTGGGTGTCTTTGCACTGTGAGGAAAAGAAAAGACCCAAGACCTAAGACCCGGATCCAAGACCTACATTGTTGTAGAGGAACAAAGTCTACGTAGAGATTTTTACGTATCTTTGAGGAGGTAAAGGGGAAATTACGCTCCAAGATAATATTGTAAGGGATACTACTTGCATGTGAAGATGTAACGGGAAGTTACGCTCTAAGACCATCTTGTAGGGGTATTACTTTCCTATGAAGAGGTAACGGGGAGTTACGTTCTAAGACCAGCTTATAGAGGTTTCTACTTTGATTGTGAGAAGGTAACGGGAAGTTATACTCCGAGATAAATCAAGTAGGTTTGCTATTATATTTTGAGGATTTAACGGGTAGTTAAGGTCCAAAATAGATACATAGTGTTGTAAAGGCTTCTCCGCCTGCTATAAGGAGTACTTTATACTTATAGTGCAAAATCTTGAGTTCAGAGAGGGACTTGGGGACTGGACTGGAGGTGAGCAGATCTGTTAGGAGATTGTGATTTTCTTGAAGAGGATGTCATCAATGCTAAATTTTCATAATCAATTTCATCCTCTGAGCTTGAATCTGCCCAATCATTTTCTGTTAATAGAAGTGCTTTCCCTTTTCCTTGAATTTTTAACTTTCTGCATTCACTAGCAAAGTGCCCCAATATTCCACAGTTGAAACACTTGACCTTTGCTTTGTCAAGTTTGATTATAGTGCACTTGCTCTTCTCAAACTTCTCATCTTCTTTCTTGAATGATGGCCTCTTACTAAATTTACCAATTTTTTTGTTAAGTTTCATTCTTTTGAATTTTTTTGCAAACGTAGCCATCATTTGACTTAGATCAATCTCTTCATCAGAATCAGAGTCTGTTTTAGTAGACTCTGACTCCTCAACAACTTTACCCTTCTTCCTTGAATCCTTGATTCTAGCTTCTATGGGTTGTTCCTGTTATTATTTCTTAGACTCCATTAAGATTTCCATAAATTTTGCCTTTATAGATTTCTTATTCTTCCTCTATTGTATCTCTAAATCATATATCTTGAGTCTGCCATACAATTCTTCTAGAGTTATGTCATTTAAATCTCTAGCTTCCCTTATGGCTGTTGTTTTGTTATCTCACTCTTCAGGAAGTGCTCTCAGAAACTTGATGTTTGTATCTTCACAATCATAAACTTTCTTAAGCATAGCCATCTCATTCAAGAGTTTTGTAAACTTATCATACATCTCCGTAATAGATTCTCTAAATTTAGCTTCAAAATACTCATACTCCTGAATTAACAAAAACCTAGCATTCTTCTTGACATCTTTAGTCCCTTGACATTGCACTTCAAATTTTGTCGACATCTCTCTAGCAGTTTTTCATGATATAACATAGTTTGTAAGAACGTAATCCAAACTATTAAAGAGAATGTTTTTGACCTTTGCCTCTTTAAGGACATTCTCCTTGTCCTCTTTTGTCCTCTTTAGTTTTTCAATGAAGTGTTTTTCAGTTACTTTACCTTCTTCAATGATTTGAGGCACAAGTTTTAAAGGCACATAGAGTCCTTCATGAATCCTCTCAAGATAGTCAGGGTCTGTAGCTTCCAGTTGATGCAACATCTTAACCTTCTAGTTAGTATACTCGTTTCTCTTAAGCATAGAAATCTTAGAATTGCCATCTTTGTTTCCAGATATCTTTGATCGATTTTAAACGTTAGGCTCCGATACCAATTGTTTTCCCAGTTGCAAAAGTAGAAGGGGGGTTGAATACTTGTGTGTTTTTTGTGCCTAATTAAAATCAACTCAGTATGAATTAAAGACTTGAATACAGAACAAAGATTAAACACACAGATATGAATGAAAACTGTTTGTATTATTGATGTGTAAATACAAACTCTCATAAGGTGTACACAAACCCTAGCAGCTTCTCTGTGTTACTCAAATCAACTCTCTCTTTCTCTATGCTCTCAAAAACTTTGACTTATTTCACACAATTCAATTAGGTTACATAGAGTGTTTATATAGAGAGCTGTCTATAAACTAATAACAAAAAATCAAATTATAATAGGAATATAATTCAGAATCATTAGCTGACAGTTTCCTTCTGCAATTCTCCTTCCTTCTTATAGCATATCTGCAATATTTTTGGCTTTATCTTTGAAGACTTTCATTTTCTGTAATCATCTTCCAAATTCATCTTTGACTTCATAGACTCTAAAATCTTCAGACTATGCCAGACTATAGACTCTGATAGACTATAGACTCTAATCATTTGTAGACTCTAACAGATTTTAGACTCCGATAGTCTATAGACTCCGATCACCTCCCAGACTCTGATCTTCATCTAGACTTTGGTTTTACTTTCTACAGAAAATCTTCTAAGTACAAGAATGTTGACTAACTAGACTCTGATTATAAAATTTCAGAGACTAGAAAGATTTATTACAAATAATCTATACTAAATTCTGTTCTAGTATTTTATTCATCATCAAATGAATATATTCCTAAAAATCTTCCCCTATTTATATTTTATAAAAATTAAGCATAAATCAAGGTTTGATGATGTTAAAACTAAAAAATGAAACAACTAATCTAGAACAATAAAGCTGTATAAGGAAAAAGAATTACTTCTTACTTAATCTTCTTAAAGGTTGGATTGTTCTTCAAAAATAAATTCAGCATATTTTCCTCCATAATAGCAAGAGATTCACCAACATACTTCTTTAATTTCTTAATTTCTTCAATTGAACATTTGATTTGACAATAAGATGCTCTCAGATAATTTGCACTGCTTTCTTGTTCCTTCAAATCCTTCAACATCAGAACACTACCTTTCCCACTCATAGGTTGAAATTCAAAGTAATGACCCACACCTTTTTGAAATTTAATTTGCTTTTATTCCACTGGCATGACTTGATCATTTCCTTCAACATCAACATATTTTAAAGAAAACTTGCCCATCTATCGATTTGTCTGTCTGTGTAGAGTCAACTTCTTGTCAATCTCCGTGAACCATTTGTGTGTGACAGCTTCTTTGCTTTTATTCACTTCATAAGAAATTTGTAGGAGAAATTTGATTGACTTATCCATCTAATAGATCCACCTTCTAAGAAATATACCAGCATCTCATTTTGCACCTTTTCTATGCCTCCATGTCCTCCTTGTATCTTTCTTTCAAAAACATTATAAACAATTTGAGTAGACACCATTTTGTTTAAATACTTTTGTGTGATCTTCTCAAACTGCCTATCTGTTAAGGATTGAGGATCCCCGGATAGAGTTGATGTTCTATCAATATTTGATTCTTCAAAGCCTCCAAGTCCTGTCTTCTTTTTGGTTCTCAGTTGCAGATTAGATTAACTACTTTGCCAGTAAGTAGGTTCTTTAACCTCATCAGATTCTGACTTCTTCTTTTGCTTATTACAGTCTGGCTTAGACTCTGACTTCCCATGTCCATTCCCCGACTGATGTGTTTGAGATTTTGATAATACAGCCACTCTAGAATGTTTGAGTGGTACACCACTAGAACCCTTAGGAAATGAGAACTATCACCATCATCATCACCATCTCTCCTCCTTTTAACTACCTTCTGTTTAGCATCTTTACACACATCATCCTTATTGCTCCTGGAGGAATCAACTTTCTTTCCCCCCTCTTTGACATCATCATTACTTGTGACAGCCAACAAAATTTGTTCAAGTACAGTGGAGATGTTTGCCTAAGCTGCAATTACTGAATCAACCTTGGTGTTGAGATCATAAACTATGGATTAGAGAGTGGCTTGAGTAGTAGTGATAGCAGTAATAGCATTCTTGAAAGCTACTTCTTTGGATAATTGAAGGGAATGAATTCTGTCAAATCTAGTACTGAGCAGATAAGTTGTATTATCAACACTAGTGAGTTTGGTTTGAATATGAGAAATGTCATTGACCACACTAGCTAACTGTGCAGTGACATTCTCTGTCTCAGCCTTAACATCTGCATCTATAGCTTGATCTACTTCACCAGGATAGTGACCATGTTCTTGAAGAAAAGATTTTTTCTGAAAAGCTTTAAGTCTTTCAGACTGGTGAATACCCAAAATATAATCAAAAGATGCTTTATCATCCATCCCCTTTTATTGTTCAGACTCCCAAGACTGAGAATACCTGATCAAATTAAAAAATATATGGATTAATTGGACTATCATCTTCATAAGTGCATTCCTCATCAATAGGCTCAATCTTGGTAACTAGAGGTGTAGATTCTAGTGGTGGTGTAAACTTTGAAATTACAAAAGGGACTATAGACCCTGACTTCTCCTTAGTGTGATCAGAGTTTGTAGACTTTGGAAGCCTAGCCCTGATAGGCATGATCAACATTGGTTCTTCTGACTTCAATTTTGCAGTCTCAGTTGGAATGATAGTTGGATCCATCAAAGCCTCCATGACTCTTTCTGCTCTTCTTGCTAGAGAATCCACCAAATGATGTTATGGTCTCTGTGTGAATGAATTTTGTACAGCTAGAGCCTCCTCCTTTTTTCCCAATCTGCATTATTAAAAGAAAAGAATTTTCATTCATCCCCTACTCCAAATCATTGGACCAACTCGTAGGAAAATCTTGATCCCCATAAGTGAAGCTAGGTTCAAGATACCCTAATCTCTCATCCTCACAGTGGGGTCGGGCACCCACTCTCTCATTCTCACTCAGACTCTCTACAGCCTTATCTACCTCTCTTTTTGCCTAGACTAGTATCAACCTCTCATTTATTATTTCACTCATTTATTAATCATTTTAGAATTCAGATTTAATAAGAATTTAGATATATTATTATTAGTTCGAATTTAATCATTGAATTAATTAAGTGGGACTTGATTAATTATATTAGAATTCGGATTTAATAATAATAACAATAACCCAAAATCATAATGGGTTTTGGAAACCACATGGATGAGGGTTAAGCCCAAAATCTCTCTCTCCCCTATATGTACATAATGATGTATAGTATTAGGGTTACATAAGATATTTTCATTTTTCAGAAAACTAACCTAGTTGTTCAACATCAAGAGAGGCTAGAGAAAGAGAGAGACAGAGTGGTAAGTTATTCGGCTAGTACCGACTCCGGTAATCGTTGGACGATCGGGCGTTCGTGTGGACTTCTTTGGAGAGCAGATCTTTGCAACAAAGGGCTGTTGTGATTCATTGTTTCTGGACCTCCATTAAACATCATACGAAAAGCTTTGTAAAGGTATATACTTCTTTCACCATAATCATCCAACGTTATACATGGATCCTGAGATAGGATTTCAGTTTCTTATTGTTTTTACATTATATCCGCTGCATTTTCATGCCCGAAACCCTTCAATGACATCAGAGCTACGTTTATAATAGGATGATTTGGTTATGTATTTTTTGTATTTGATGCATGTATGCCTGTTTGGATGACTGCCATGCTACTGCCATGTTTTCGTTTTCATATATACTCAAATTGTAATATGTTATGATGACTATATATGATCTGCAATGTTATAAATTGTTATGACATGATATGTGTGATATACTGTATGTATGTGATACGAGATATAGTCATACGAAGGTCATCGGAATTGTTCTGAAGCGTTTAAAAACACAATTGCATAAGATGCAGTTTTATGTGAATAGTGATTCTGTAGGTGAATAGTATTTTTAACGGAGTCAGAATGAGTCAATTTTACTCTTTCTGGAAACAAAAAATTGCCATAAGCAAAAATCACAGCGTCGTCGTGACCTATGGTGTTTTTTTGGCCATTTGACATCGTTTAGGGCCTCAAAAATGTGATTTACTGTTTTAAAATCAATTTCTGATTTTTTTTGTGATTTTATGATTATGATATATATGATGCATGATGATATGATTATACATTCTGATATGTTACTAGTTGTTATGTGAGCATGGTGGATGGTTATGGCTCAATGACCCATAGGATAGTGGTTTTGTTTTATGGTTTTGGTTTTAAATACGACTTGCATGTCGTTTATTCATTGTATTCGTTAATTTCGAATGTAACTCGAGTTCTTCTTGTAATATAATTAGAATAGATTTATTTTATCATTCAATGTAATTGTCAATGGATACTTGGAAGCAAGAAAGCTTGAAGGCAATTCAGATGATGGAGCAATGAAGATCGAAGATAAAGACATGTAATAGTATAGTATTTGAAACCACCATATATTGACCTTGATATTTTCATTAACTTGGAAATATCACATAGGCTGGACTATAACCAAACACGTTTAATTTACGCATAATACATATATGTATATAAATGCATGTGTAGATATGTATGTGTTGGAATGATGTATGTATTAGATACGACACTCATGCCATGCCTGCTTAAGAAAGATAAAATCTGTAACGATTCAAGATTTTAAAATTAAACAAACGATCATGAGATTCTTGTGTTTATGAAACACGGTATTGAATATGAATTTTCTTTTTCTGATATGGAGAGATTTTGTCAAAAGCGAATTATTATTCGTAAGAAAGTTGGGTTTTAAGTGAGACCGCTTGTGACTTCTCCGATGATCTGGAAATCGAACCATTGACGAATATTGAAATGAATTATTTGATCAAGGAAAAATTGAGAATCTCTTTATGATGGGATCATGATCGTTCATATAAACATTAAAATCCCTAAATACATATTAAGTTAATCGGATGCCTTCCAATGTTTAATACTCGTCAAGATCTAGATTGAGAAGGAGTGGGTTTGCCAAAGCAAGGTTCTTTTATCAATCATGGGAAGATGTGATAAGTAAGTGACTTAGTTTGTTGAAACATTGGGTCTAACTTAACTAATCATCACAATAGGATTGTGGGTTTAGAGGCATAGAGTTTGGTGAGATATTGATAAATGTGTACAAAGCGTTGTTCCACCAAACTATCCAAGAGTTATATTTGATATAATCGACAAATGTTGTCTACCTAAATAGTCGTGTTTTGGGTGTATTAGCCAATGGTATCTTAAAACATGGATGAAATATGGATCTTGGCTCACTAGAAAGATTTAATGAAATGCTTTCCGAATTAATAGTTAGGGCTATTAATTTGATAAAAACAGTGGGAGATATATATTATGAATGTATATAATAATCACTTGAACATAATGAAACTTCTGCAACTAACTAATATGCATTTTAAACATTGTAGATATTTAATGGCAAACTACACAGAAAACTTCTATGCGAGAGCAACCCTTGAGAAGGACAAGCTGACAGGAACTAACTTCCTTGATTGGTATAGGAATTTGAGGATTGTCCTCATGCAGGAGAGAAAGCTTCACATCATTGAAATTCCTTCACCTGCTCTTCCTGCTGAGAATGCAACTCGTGTTCAGCAAAATGCTTATCAGAAGCATATTGATGATGCGAATGATGTTGCGTGTCTCATGCTGGAAACCATGAGTGCTGAGCTTCAAAAACAACATGAGCATATGGATACTTATGAGATGATTGAACACCATCAAAGAATGTTTGAGGGACAGGCTCGTCAAAAAAGATTCGACATGAGCAAAGCACTGTATGCTTGTAAATAGGGAAAACGTGAACCTGTTCAACCACATGTTCTAAAGATGATAGGTTATATTGAGTATCTTGATACTTTGGGTTTCCCGATTGGTCCGGAAGCTCAAATTGACTTGATCTTGCAATCTCTGAACAAAAACTATACTCATTTTGTTATGAACAACAATATGAATGAGATAGACAAAATACCCACTGAATTGTTGGTCATGTTATGAACTACTGAAACCAACATGAAAAAGACTGAACCTGTTGCCATGTTGATGGTAGACAACAAAGGTAAGGCTAAAAGAAAAGGAAAATGGAAGGGAAATAAGAAGATTGGATCTGCTTCTGGTCCCAAGCAAAAGACCAATCCTAAACAGGCTTTAAAGCCTAAGGGTGCTGTTGCAAAGGGTGTTTGTCATTACTGTGGTAAACCAGGTCATTGGAAGAGAAACTGTCATGCTTATTTGAAGGATCTGAAGGAGAAAAAGGCTTGTCAAGCTTCTGATTCAGGTATTTATGTTATAGAGGTCAATTTGTCTACATCTACATCATGGGTATTGCATACTGAATGTGGTTCTCACATTTGTATAAATGTGCAGGAGCTGCAAAGGAGTAGGACTTTGGCAAAGAGAGAGGTCGACCTATGAGTTGGCAATGGAGCAAAGGTTGCTGCCTTAGCTGTAGGGACTTATTATTTATCGTTGCCCACTAGGCTTATTTTAGAACCTGAGAACTGTTTTTACGTGCCTGCAATTTGCTGAAACATTATTTCGGTTTCTTGTTTGGACAAGAAAGGTTTTGCATTTTCAATTCAGAACAATAGTTGTTCCTTTTCTTTGAATAATGTTACCTATGGGGTTGCACATTTATTTAATGGTTTATATGTTCTTGATTTAGACACTCTTATCTATAATGTGAATAACAAACGTCTTAAATCTAATGACTCAAATCAAATATACATCTGGCACTGTCATTTAGGCCATATAAATGAGAAGCGCATTTCCAAGTTACAAGAGGATGGATACTTGGATAAGTTTGAGTTTGAATCATACGAAGCATGCGAACCTTATCTCATTGAAAAAATGACTAAAGCTCATTTTACTGGACAAGGTGAAAAGTTCAAAGAATACAAAGCTGAAGTAGAAAAGTAAACTGGCGGAAGTATTAAGACTCTACGATCTGATCATGGAGGTGAATACTTAAGCCATGAATTTAAGAGTTTATTAAAAGAGTGTGGTATTGTATCACAACTCACTCCTCCCGGAATACCACAATGGAATGGAGTTTCTGAAAGGAGGAATCGTACTTTGTTGGACATGGTACGATCGATGATGAGTCTTGCATATCTTCCAATTAGTTTCTGTGGCTACACCCTGGAGACGGCTGCTTATACACTTAACCGGGTTCCTACTAAAATGGTTCAGAAGACTCCATATGAGATATGGACTGAGAAACGTCATAGCATGTCATTTATAAAAATTTGGGGATGTGAGGCGTTTGTGAAACGTCTAACTTCTGACAAGCTAGGACCTAAATCAGAAAAATATAATTTTGTGGGATACCCAATTGAAATAAAGGGTTATTCTTTCTATAATCCTTCAGAGAACAAAGTGTTTGTTGCTCGAACTGCAGTGTTCCTTGAAAGAGAAATGCTGTTTAAGAAAGACAGTGGGAGGATAATAGATCTTAATGAAATTCGAGACCCACATGATAACATTGAACCAATGGAGGAACCTGAGCAAAATGTACAAGAAAACAATATTGCTCAGGAAACACTGGTTGTTCGTAGGTCTGGTAGGATTCACCATGAGCCCGAGAGATATTATGAATTTCTCTTGACTCAAGATGGTGATGTGATGCTTGTGGATGAAGATGAGCCTCTCATGTACCAAGACGCTATGAACACTCTAGAATCTAAGAGATGGCAGTATGCAATAAAATCTGAGATGGAATCCATGTATACTAATCAAGTATGGACTTTTATTGATCCAACTGAAGGGGTAAAACCTATAGGGTGCATGTGGGTTTTCAAAAGGAAGACCGATATGGATGGTAATGTACAGCACGATTGATGGCAAAATGGTTCAAGTAAATTCATGGTATTGACTATGATGAAACTTTTTCACCAGTGGCTATGGGCAAGTCCATCAGGATTTTGCTTGCTATAGCTGTTTACCATGACTACAAAATCTGGCAAATGCATGTCAAAACTGCTTTCTTAAATGGGGGCCTTGAAGAAGATGGGGATGTGTATATGACACAGCCTGAAGGTTTTGTTGATCCAAAGAATGCTGGAAAGGTATGTAAGCTGCGTCGATCCATTTATGGATTGAAACAAGCCTCAAGGAGATGGAATATTCATTTTGATGAAATTGTCAAAGAGTTTGGGTTTATTCAAAATGAAGATGAACCATGTGTTTACAAGAAGGTAAGTGGGAGCAATGTGGCATTCCTAGTATTATATGTTGATGATATATTAATAATAGAGAATGACATTCCTTCTTTACAGGCTGTTAGAACTTGGTTGAGTAAGAATTTTTCAATGAAAGACTTAGGCGAAGCGACCTATATTTTAGGTATCAAGACCTATAAAGATAGATCAAGAAGAATGATCAGTCTAAGTCAGAGTACATACATTGATAAAGTTTTGCATCGATTTGGGATATAAAATGCTAAAAGGGGATTTGTCCCTATGTCTCATGGGATATCGATCTCAAAAGATAACAGTCATAAATCATTGGATGATAAGGACCATATGAGTAAAGTTCTATATGCTTCAGCAATTAGTTCCATAATGTATGCAATGATATGTACTCGTCCTGATGTCTCATATGCTTTGAGCATGATGAGTAGATACCAGTCTAATCCAGGTGAAGGTCACTGGACAGCAGTAAAAAATATTCTTAAGTACTTGAAGAGGACTAAAGATCAATTCTTGGTATATGGAGGAGAAGATAAGTTGGTTGTAAAAGGCTACACCAACGCTAGTTTTCAGATAGACAAGGATGATTCGATTTCTCAGTATGGGTTTGTGTTTAGTCTAAATGGAGGTGCTGTAAGCTGGAAAAGTTCAAAGCAAGAGACAGTTGTCGATTCTACAAGAGAGCCTGAGTATATTGATGCTTGTGAAGCAGCCAAGGAGGCTGTCTGGGGAAGTACTTAGGAGATATCACCTAATTAATGAGATTAATGATCAAGGAGATATACACATATGTAAAGTGCATACAAATGATAACATTGCAGATCCACTGACCAAGGTTTTGTCGCAGCAGAAGCACGAAGGTCATACTAGTTCCATGGGTATTAGATACATGAGAGATTGACTCTAGTACACGTGGGAGATTGTTAGTATTGGTGTCTGTTGGTGATTACAAAGCTGTATGAATAGTAATCATGATAACTCAACACTAGAACAGGACAAGTAAATAATACTACGCCTACACAGAAATCAGCAAGACATGAAGACATGGCAGATACAGTGAATCAAGACATTAGAAGAAGTTTTGAAGTCTACTACAGGTCACTGAAAGAAGTTCATTTAGATGTTCATGCCTCAGTGAAGAACAATGTTTAAAGACTTTCAGGGTTTCAGAAGTGTTGAAGATTCAGTATAGCAGTGCCACTAAAAGATTTCAGTGTAGTAGCATTGATTGAAGACAGACAGTGTTCGAAGCATAGGAATCCAGAAAGGTGAAGACAAAGGTTAAAGAAGACAGCTGCAGTCTTGAACTGGATTGTAGTAATAAAGACGTTGTCGAAGTACCAGAAAAGATTCCAGTGAAATTACAGTGTCTATCAACAGTCAGTGTTCGAAGCAATGCAACAGTCCCTAGCTTACTCAGCTGAAACAGAAAAGAAATCAAGGGAATTAAATTCAGTGTTAGTCGTTTGTGAACCAGACCAGTGCACTAAGCGTAAGCACAACAAGAAGAGAATTACCTTGATTAATCATAAGAAAATCAGTTGATCAAGCCAAGCCAAAGGAGTGAAACCAAGTGGTAATTACTTGAAGAATTCAAGAAATATGCTAAGGCAAGTATTACTGCATTTGGTGGCATTAATACTCTTGAAGCAATGGAGAGGCGCAACTTGATTTACCAAGGCACAAGAAAAATGTTGGACTTAGAATCTAAGGTGTAAGTGGCGCCTATACAAGGGAACAAGTGTATAGGCGCAACATACTATCCCAGGCGCATCAAAAAGAAGTTAACTTGTAAGTGGCGCCTATATAGGGAGTATAGAGTGCAGGCGCCACATACATGTCAAGGCGCAAGGAAATAATTCTAAGGCAGGAAGTGGCGCCTCCACAGAGCTTTGACAGTGTAAGCGCAACTCAGCTGCTCCAAAGTTTCTAAGTCAAATACAGTGTGTGAGTGGCGCCTACACAGTGCAACAACAGTGTAGGCGCAACACACATACTAGGCGCAACAGGCAGTTGAAATTAACAAGGCATGAGTGGCGCCTATACAGGGAAACCACTGTATAGGCGCAACTCACATGAAGGAGGCGCAACTCAAGCATACAGGCGCAACAAGCTTCAAGTGGCGCCTATACACCATACTCACTCTACAAGCGCCACTCAGGACTTAAGCAATTGTGAAGCAAATCAATTCCATTGATTTGAAAGTCTACACTATAATAATTAAAATGACTCGTTCATTTTAATTAACAATATGATTGGTGGAGACACAGCCAATCCACAGAGAGAGACAGTGAGATATTCGAAGCCGGAGAAGAAGAAGTCACCATGCCAAATCTATACCTTCTTCACTGGGTTTTACAATCTAGCCGGTTAAACATGTCACAAATTCTTAGGGCATTGTAAAACACTCACTGTGAGTTTGATTCCAGTTGCTATTAAATACTGTCAAACATTGTAATAGGGATTAAGCTCATTCTCTCTGTTGAAGCAAAGAACCCAGTTCTTTGGAAGCCAGTTATTAACTTAACTGGGTGTAGCAAAACCTCAGGGATTAATACGAAAGTACTATTCCCCGAAATCTGTCTCGCATTTAATTACTTGCTAATTTTCTAGATCATTATTGTTTAAATCCTAAACACAGAAAATTAGTAAGCCAGCCTCCTAAACACTCCTAAACACGAACCACTGACCGAACTCTAAATCACATATCCGCAAAAGATTCGAAAGAATTTTTTGATTTAGTGAGTATCGTATTCAACCCCCCTTCTACGATACTTTCGGGACCTAACAATTGGTATCAGAGCTGACTGATTGAAGTTACAAATCAAGATCCGTATCTCAGTGAAGCTCACCGTGCCAAAGCTGTGTGGACTCAGAACGGAGGCCGTGTTAAATAAATTTAATTTTAAACTTTTTAAAATAAAATTTATTTTATAAACTTTTATAAAATTTATTTTGCAAACTTTTATTAGTTGATATTATAAATTTTAATTAGTTTATTTTATAAATTTTAGATAAAATTTATTTTATAAACTTTTATAAAATTTGTTTAACAAACTTTTATTAGTTGATATTATAAATTTTAAATAGCTTACTTTATAAATTTTAGATAAAATTTATTTTATAAACTTTTATAAAATTTGTTTAACAAACTTTTATTAGTTGATATTATAAATTTTAATTAGTTTACCATATAAATTTTAAATTAGAATTTATTTGATAAACTTTCATAAAATTTATTTTATAAACTTTTATTAGTTTATGATATAAATTTTAATTAGTTTATCTCATAAATTTTAAATAAAATTTATTTTGTAAACTCTTATAACATTTATCTTATAAACTGTTACTAGTTTGGTCTATAAATTCTAATTAGTTTATCTCTTAAATTTTAAATAAAATTTATTTTGTGAACTCTTATGAAATTTATCTTATAAACTTTTATTAGTTTGGTTTATAAATTTTAATTAGTTTATCTCTTAAATTTTAGATAAAAGTTATTTTATGAACTCTTATGAAATTTATCTTATAAACTTTTAATAAGTCTGTGTTATAAATTTTAATTAGTTTATTTTATAAATTTTAAATACTAAAGTTTATCATTTAAATTTATTAAACATTATACGGCTTATCTATCAAAGGAAACAGCTAGTCACAGTCATTAATTTGAAGGTGCTCAAGTTAGTAGATGAAGATTTTTCAGGGTATTTGAAGACAACAAAGATTGACTGAAGTTTATCCGATGAAGTGAATTCTGGAACAGTCTAAAGAAGTAGTGGTATTAATTTCCTCAGAGGTTTACTCCATAGGATCCCACTAATATTCTGGAAGCTGCAAAAGAAGAAATTAATTTGGGTACAGTTTTGGTTAATTCAAGTTGATGTTGTTGGATGAAAAATCTTGGAGGTTAAAGAGTTGTGAAGGAGAACAGACTGGACCACCTGGAATCTCCATCAAGCGTTAAAGTTTTCTTCAGGGAGATTACTGAAAGTTTATGCTAACACTGCAGATCATCTGGAAAACAGGGTTACAGCCATAGGGAATCTAAGGATACAACCACATTATCTTTAGATGAACTACTAATGTGCTGAAGGCCTATGATCTAGAACAAGAGCTGAAGAAGATAATATTTGGTAAAGCAGGTTGTTAGCATATCCACTGTATTTGTGACCCAGGAACCAAATTTGATTGACGTCAAGGTTGAGAACCTCTGAACAGAATCGAAATGATCCTAGAAGCTGAATTGAAGATGTTGTAGCTCGAGGTAGTGGTCAAGGTGTTGTATGTAAAGTTGACACTTTGGAATAACTTGAGAACTGGACTGCAAGTCAAGCCTGCAGGGCAACAGGAAGTTCAGTGACATCAGATTCAGACGGAATCCCAATTCTAAATCTAAGGTCCTTACCTATAGATTCCATAAAGGAGATTTTCAAGATCAGTTCAAGAGGCGGTTGCAAGACAGGGATGGTTCATATTTGAAAGACAAGATCAGGGGTTTGCTACACAGTTTGAAGAAGCCTGTACAAGCAAAAGATGACAAACACTATGTTGGGTTAAAGCAGGAATCTCAGGCATTAGTAAGGATGCAGCAAGGGAAAGCACTTGTTGATGAAGTTAAATGCAAAGCTGATTCTATCAGTGACAGTGATGAACCAAATGGATATCTGGCATCAATGACCAACACTGGAGATGAATCACTATGCACTTCACAGGTACACATTCTAACTAGTATACGTTTATCTAATTCAGAACTGCATGATTATTAAGTTTTGAAATGTATTATATTCATGATAGTATGTTAGCATCTTAGGACTTAAATGCTTAATTGATTGCTAAGAATAAGATTGCATGCTAGGATTCATGAGTTTGATTAGTACATTTCATACTTGATTTTATATGCAGTAAAATGAATATCTAGAATTAGATAGGGTGTTCTAGACGATAAGGTGTATCCCCAAACATTTGCTGGAACTTGATTTAAATCTTCTGTGATTTAATACCTCTGCTAATGTTGTGAAAATTGCTAATAGACAAACAGGTCATAGATCATATATTTCATATTTGTTCTTATGAATGACTTGTTAAGTGTATGTAGAATTTGATATTTCTCATAATGTTTTATTCAAATATTCTGCATATTCTTAAATTGTTTATGTGCTTATTTTCATATGATTTGCTCACACTCAAATAGTTGCACTTAAATGCTATATTAGATCATGTATTGCTTGTTAGGGATAAATGGTTAAAAGATGGTAGAATTATCTAAGTAGTCAGTAAGACATGTAGATTCGAAGCTAAATCTAAAACTGACTTAGGTAATTAGAGATAGTTAAAAATGTTAGAAAACGACAGAAAGGATTAGAAAGAATTAGTAACTAACTTGTTAGTTCTTCTATCCATGTGCTGTTAGAAAATTATTGAATATCTGTAAATCTGCTTTATGTCTGTTACACTTGTGTAGAATGATTAAAGTAGATAGTACTGAATTTTATAATATGCATAACATACCTGAATTGCATAATTCTATCTCTAATGCTTTGAAGCAAAATGTTTACCATGTGTTCTTATTTCCATGCTTGTTTAGTTATTTGAAAATGCATATCTCAGGACTTGCATAATCTTAGACGAAACATATATAAGAATCACAATAGGGTAAAGACTGCTAGTCCACCTTAAGCAAGGTTGGAATCACTAGTCTCATAGCCTAAAGACTACTTTGTCAAGGCTGCTGTGTATGAGAAGTGATCAGTCAAAGATAAGTTTGTGCATGTTAAGGTTGAAGCTGTTGTTACTACTGAAAATATCTCTAACCCATCTGGACTCAATTAAAATTGAGGACCAAGAAGCTTAATCTTTTGTGATTGCAGAGTATGTTATGAAAGGCAAAAATTATGTGACTTCGTGACATTTACTGTTCGAGGCATATGATTAAGATTAAAGCTCTGACATCACAGTTGGTTGAGAAGGCCTCCCCGATGGTAACCTTTGGAGATGACAGCAAAGGATGTACAAGGGATATGGCTATCATATGTTAAGAACTGTCATCAGTAGAAGCATCTTTCTTGTTGAAGGAATTAAGCACTATTTGAAGAGCACTAGGGAATTCTTTGTCAAGGGTTTTCTGGAGAAGTGTTTGATCTCAAGCAAGAGGGTTGGAAGCTCGCTCAACTGAGAGTGAGGAAGTTTGTTCGTAGCTGACATGGAATTTGGATGCAAAGGTGAAGTCAACTTTTTAGTGAAGCTTCATCAATGAAGAGTTAGCTATGGCAAAGGAAGCTCTCACACTTGTTAGTCAGCAAGACAATGGATTCTCTGATAAAGATGAAATTGGTGAGAGGACTGCTTCATTTGGAATTCTATTCAGAAGGACATTTTGAAGTGTGTCACATAGGGAAGTCAATGAAAACATCACACTGAAGGAAAGTCATATGCTTAGTGGTGATTGAAATTAGTAACCCTAATTACAAGTTGGTGATGTTCGTGCATTCAACAGACAAAATGTCACAAATGGTGATTGATCTAATAAGGAAGATCAAGTTGGAAACAATTGGTAAGCTGTGAGAACTTTGAAGTCAGATATTGGAACTACATTTCGCGAGTGAAGTTCTAAATGAAGTATGTACTGAAAAGGTACTTTGAAGCTGAAGCAATTAACACAGCATGCTGCTTTATTCAACAAGATCGTGAAAAGACATCATTTGAGTTAATGGCCAACCAGAAGCAAACACTGAAGCTCTTTCGTGTGTTTGGAGGGAATTGATTTTTAATGAAGATTTATTTGAGTATCTTGACAAGAAGTTAGGGCTCATGGAACAATTCTCCTCGGCTACTCTGAAGTGATTAAAAGTCTGAATGTAATGAATATCTACACCAGCTCCCAGGCATTCAAGTGAACGACTATTCTGAATATTTGACAAATTCAGATACTGATGCAGAAGCTGAGGTTGCAGAAGGAATCAATGACAATGATGGTGATTCAGATCCTATTAGTGGAATTCTACTGTATGAGGTGAAGGATCTTCAACACATCCTAGCAGCAACTCAGGGGGAGCAAATAAA
This sequence comes from Oenanthe sinensis, assembly GCA_028671895.1. Lineage (NCBI taxonomy): Eukaryota > Viridiplantae > Streptophyta > Magnoliopsida > Apiales > Apiaceae > Oenanthe > Oenanthe sinensis. The sequence goes on along the minus strand of CM053809.1, from coordinate 3,052,468 downwards.
AGAAGGATCTACTAGCCGTACTCAACAATGAAGATCAAAGGATTTCATTAAGAACATTTCTGCCAAGACAAAAGGTTTGAAGTCAAATTCTATCCTGGAGTCTCGTTCTTAGTGATCCGGATTCTTGTGTAGAGGCTAGAAGTGCTAATCGAAATGATCATATATCTTTCGGGACCAAGTTGGGAAAGAGCAATTGTCAACATCTAACAATTGGTATCACCCAACAATTGGTATCCCAAAGAATACTGAAGAAGCACAGATTGATCCAGATTGGGTGATTGCAATGCAAGGTGATCTCAATCAGTTAGGAGGCAGAAAACAATGAAGCTGGAACCCAGACCACAGACCACTAAAGTCGAAGCTGAAACTGGTACAGTAAGGGTTCACAGAAACTGGATGACTATTGGCATTGTTATGAGGGGCAAAGCCAAACTGGTTGCTACAGGACAATAAAGCAGAAGGTATCGACGATGATGGAAACAGAATCTTCGGGACTTTCAAGATCAAGCAGTAAGCACCAGTGACGAGACTTGATCCTTTGGGACTCTTCAATGGGGACCTAACAATTGATCCTCCGGGACCCTACCTTTAGGCCTGAACAAGTTGAAGACCTAATAATAGGACATCCCTAGCACAAGTGGAACATTCAAGCATGAAGATCTATCAGATGAATGTGAACAAGTGCACTCCTGAATGGTGAGCTAGAAGATGAAGGTGCAGATCCATTACAATTTGTATATCATTCTCTTCCCAGGCTTTTCTATGACGGAGGTAAGGACTCAAGCAAAACGTCAGGGACATGGTATGACTCTCTAACTGTTAATTACTTAAAAATGATTTTACATTAGAATTGTTATACATATCTCTCTAGAAATGCCAGGCACACACAATGTTATATTTATGTGCAAGTATACCTTAATTCTCGATATGCCTATGTGCAAGTTTCCAAGTGGATACTAGAGAATCTTATCTTATAGTCAAGTTATGAATTGCTAGATATCTTAGGGGATCACCAATTCTTAGAATCTGGGACCTTTAAGATAATAGGTTTAACCTAATTGGCTATATAGATATAGATAGTGCAGGTTGTAAGAAAGACAGGGAAGTCATTCCTAGAAGCTGTCAATTTCCAGCAACACTGTTGAACTCTTCACACCACTGAAGGGACAAGCGCATGGACACCAGGTATCATTTCTTTTGAAGTGTCCTTAGTCGAATAACTTGCAGAGTTTTGCTAAATAACTTGATGAATTTATTTTATCTAAGTTGGTTAGTAAACTTGGGGATATTATTAATATACATATTTGTTGAAAATTCCGTCTGCAAGGAATTCTCAAATGAGTTCACAAGTATTATTTTTTTTCCGATCCAAAGGACTTGTGAATTTATTTGAAATCCAGATCCTCATACTTTTTGCTATTAGTTTAATTATCAGGCTTACATTGTTATATGCATAAGTGGTAGTTAAATTACTTAGCATAAGTTAGAAGCATAATTATTTGTATGTTTTAAATATTTGCTGAGTATTAGTCAATGATATCTTGCTTAATTGCTTTGATATTTTGCTCTGATATTCTTAAATATTTTATTACAAATAATTGTGATACTTTTGATATTAGTGAAGGTATTTAGAATTTCTGTTCTAAATAATTAATGCATATTTCAAAACTCACTAATATTGGAAGACGAAATATTTTCTAAGTCATGTGTATAAAATTCTCAATGTTTTATATACTTAGAAAATATTTCTAAAAATAAGTTTGTTTGCGAGGGGTTGTAAAAAGAATCACAAGTATTACTATTTCCCTATGTAAAGGACTTGTGAATTTCTTTCAACTAAAACCTCGAGCTTACGTATATCAATTAATAATTGTTATGAGCATGCTTACAATGTGTAAAGTGACAATTATTAGATATGGCGTAGGAAGTTAGATGCTAATATTCAATTCAATGAATATTTTAGTATTTAGCGAATTTATTTTATCTTATTAAAATTATGGATTGAAGCAATTCAATGTTTATTAGTTTCATAATTTTGATTTGATAAAATACCAGAAACACAATTTCTTGCATTTTGAAATTATTGATAAATATCGAATAATTGGTATCAGCGTGCAATTAACTGTGATATGCTTATTGTTCTACTGAATAATTGCCATGGTTAGTTGATAAATATGCATGTGATTGGCAATTGCTTAGTACAGCATAAGTATTTAATTTATTTTGATTTGTTTAAATCATGATGATATATAACAATACAGTGAAATATCTGTTCCATGATTTAAATAAATTAAAATAAATAAGAAGCATAATTATTCGTAATATAAATATTCTCTTTTATTACTTTGTGATAATTGAACAATATTTTATTACAAAATAATTGTGATATATAGTTTTCTTTCTTTGACTGGTTCACAATCCTGAATGTATTTAAAAGAAATTTTTGTCTATTTCTTTTTCAGAATGTTTTATGCAAAGATACATTCACTCTTTTTAATCAGTCTTAGTTAAGAAAACTTAAGAATTCTTTTTCAAAACTTCTCTTTTGAAAAACTTTTCTTTAGGATAATCTTTCTTTTATCTCGAAATTTTATCCTCTCCCAAAAGCTTGTTTTAAATGTTTTATCTTTAAAAGCTTTTTCTCTCTTTTGAAAATGTGTTTTAACTTCGAGGTATCAATCACTTGTAAAATTATTTGTTTTTAAATACTTGCTTCAATGTATGTTTCACATTGATTCTGAGTAACTAAACAGTGGTTGTTGTTTTGAAGGCCTAGTACTGTATTGTTAAGCATTCATCCTAACCCCAATTGTCATGTTTTTATTTAAAGTCGGGGAAACTATCAGGCAGACGAAAATGATATAAATCATAATTGCATTATGAGTCGGAAAATCATTGTCTTCTATCTGATAAGGATGTTTTGCAAAACTGTTTTCAAAACATACAGTGCTTAGGTTTAATGGAAAAGAGTCATTTTATTGAGATATAATTTGGTAGAAGAGTTGAATTTCTTCTTTGGTGTAAACTCCCGCGTTTTATTATGGGAAGTTTGCCTTATAAGAAATTCATAAGGGATAGATTTTTTCTCTGATACACATTCCCGCGTTTTATTATGGGATAAGTATTTTAAAGAAAATTTCTATTGATGTCATGCTCTTAAATGTCAAATCTTTAGAACCGACAAAACTCTTTTATTAAAAGTGCTTTAACGCAATCAGTTACCATTCTTTCATATATTTTTCTTTCTCTATGAGATGAAAAATATGTTTTGGAATGTTAATTGATTATTTCGTTTTATCTTATTTAAATGATTTTATCCGTTTAGCCCCCAGTGGCTACAGAAGCTGGCCAGAAGGTTGAAAACCCATCAATCTCTGACCCAGGCCTTAATACCAAACACTGATTCATCCACTTCCATATATTAACCCTTGGAGTTATAAGGAACTTATGTTAATTAGAGGTTGATAAGGGAGAAACTGCACTTGATGCAGCAAATAAGGATGAAGTCGGCAGTGCACCCACAGCTCTACCTCCAGCGAAGTAAAGAAGTATATAAACTGAGGTATCTGTAAGCTCATCTGTATCTTCTCAAAAAGATGTAGAGCTGAAAAGGCAATAAAACTGTCTCTGGAATCATTCTCTCAACAGGATGAGTCCATTGAAATTCGCTCGTCAGCCAAAGCATCTTGTAATGAGTCAAGCACACCACCGGCACTCACGCTGATGGTAAGCCTAAACAGATATATACTAGGAACCTTATATAATTTTTGGGACCTAACAATCCTAACAGTTATACTAGGGGCCTAACAATTGGACACATTGCAAAGCGTGCACCGTGTGAGGTATAGGCATGTTAACAAAACACCCGTCATTGGGTTACGAGGGAAACGTAGACTCTAATTTGCCATTCATTACATTGTCTACTACGTCGCCCCTCCTGGAAGGAACATTTCCAGATCCTGAAAAGGAATGTCCACCTCCCGTTTACGGATAAGGTGTGAGGCAACTCCTTGATAGAACAAGGCAGGATTCCCAAAAAGATTTTAAAATCTTGGGATAACCCATCTCAATGAGGTGAGGCTCCACTAGACAGTGATTTAGCAATTGCTATTGAGTCTGGTGCTGAGACAGTGCTTATGCATGATAGATCAAGAACATCTCAATGAGGCAATTCTCCACTTGATAGTGATTCAGTTCATTCTGATGAATCAGGTGTTGGGAATATATGAATTGACGGATTTCACTTGCAGGTACAGAAGGCTATATTTGGAATGCAGAGTGAAAGTGAGAGAGAGAAACACTTAAGTGAAAGTGAGGGAGAGATACACTTGAGTGAGAAATAGGGAGAGAAAGAGTGAAACACTTCTAAGTGCTCGACACTTAAGTGTAAACACCAACAGAACGTAGTAGAAGTGAGGAAACCACAAGCCAAACACTTACCCTTGCTACTTGCTGCTTCTGGAAGAAAAGTTACTATATTTTTCCCGTTCAACGACAGACGAGAACCTTCTTTGGAAGACAAACCATTTGAAAGAGGACCTATCAATTGGTATTAACATTTGGTATCTTCAACAGTGGGCCATTGGAGGATTCCTCAACTAAGGGGGAGAATTTATAGTGTTATAGTTATAACAAGAAAAAGAAATTGGAGGATTCCTCTTCTTATGGGGGAGAAGTTATAGTGTTATAGCTATAACAAGAAAAAGGTGAAGTTAATAAGTCTTATCTTCGTACTTCGGAAAAGTTAATATCCTAAAGGGGTTCGTATCCTGGACTCTTAAGGTAAGTTCCTGGATCCTGGTGTTATTAAGGGGTTAGTATCCTGGAAGATCCTTGGGAGAAGTTAATATCCTTAGGGGGAGATTTTAGACAAGAAAAGGAAAATCTTATCTTCTGATCCTGAGGGGAAACAACAGATATATGGGAGAATCAAGAAGCTGTATTCTATTCATTGATTTTCTAAAGGGAGAAGAAGAATAAGAAAGAGAATCACATTCTTAGGGGGAGAACATCATTTGAGCTATGTTCAGTTTTGATTGAAGACATACCCAGCAATAATGATTCTTATGAAGCTCTGTTCATGATAAGTTCTTTAAGTTCAAACTGAAGGATTTTGAAACGGAGAAAGCTCAAACAGACAGAAATGAAGATGATACAACTTGAATATCAGTTCAGCATCAGAGGAACAAACATCTTTCGTTTTAGTCACACAAGAATTCTGGAAATGCAATATCTGATCCAGAAAAACCAGTAGCATTATTTACAAGTCTCGGGTGATTACTTTTTCTAGTTGTTAGTTGAGTTATCCTCCCTAGGTGATTTGTTTGCTAAGGTTTAACAATCAAATAGGGGGAGATTGTTGGTGATTACAAAGCTGTATGAATAGTAATCATGATAACTCAACACTAGAACAGGACAAGTAAATAATACTACGCCTACACAGAAATCAGCAAGACATGAAGACATGGCAGATACAGTGAATCAAGACATTAGAAGAAGTTTTGAAGTCTACTACAGGTCACTGAAAGAAGTTCATTTAGATGTTCATGCCTCAGTGAAGAACAATGTTTAAAGACTTTCAGGGTTTCAGAAGTGTTGAAGATTCAGTATAGCAGTGCCACTAAAAGATTTCAGTGTAGTAGCATTGATTGAAGACAGACAGTGTTCGAAGCATAGGAATCCAGAAAGGTGAAGACAAAGGTTAAAGAAGACAGCTGCAGTCTTGAACTGGATTGTAGTAATAAAGACGTTGTCGAAGTACCAGAAAAGATTCCAGTGAAATTACAGTGTCTATCAACAGTCAGTGTTCGAAGCAATGCAACAGTCCCTAGCTTACTCAGCTGAAACAGAAAAGAAATCAAGGGAATTAAATTCAGTGTTAGTCGTTTGTGAACCAGACCAGTGCACTAAGCGTAAGCACAACAAGAAGAGAATTACCTTGATTAATCATAAGAAAATCAGTTGATCAAGCCAAGCCAAAGGAGTGAAACCAAGTGGTAATTACTTGAAGAATTCAAGAAATATGCTAAGGCAAGTATTACTGCATTTGGTGGCATTAATACTCTTGAAGCAATGGAGAGGCGCAACTTGATTTACCAAGGCACAAGAAAAATGTTGGACTTAGAATCTAAGGTGTAAGTGGCGCCTATACAAGGGAACAAGTGTATAGGCGCAACATACTATCCCAGGCGCATCAAAAAGAAGTTAACTTGTAAGTGGCGCCTATACAGGGAGTATAGAGTGCAGGCGCCACATACATGTCAAGGCGCAAGGAAATAATTCTAAGGCAGGAAGTGGCGCCTCCACAGGGCTTTGACAGTGTAAGCGCAACTCAGCTGCTCCAAAGTTTCTAAGTCAAATACAGTGTGTGAGTGGCGCCTACACAGTGCAACAACAGTGTAGGCGCAACACACATACTAGGCGCAACAGGCAGTGGAAATTAACAAGGCATGAGTGGCGCCTATACAGGGAAACCACTGTATAGGCGCAACTCACATGAAGGAGGCGCAACTCAAGCATACAGGCGCAACAAGCTTCAAGTGGCGCCTATACACCATACTCACTCTACAAGCGCCACTCAGGACTTAAGCAATTGTGAAGCAAATCAATTCCATTGATTTGAAAGTCTACACTATAATAATTAAAATGACTCGTTCATTTTAATTAACAATATGATTGGTGGAGACACAGCCAATCCACAGAGAGAGACAGTGAGATATTCGAAGCCGGAGAAGAAGAAGTCACCATGCCAAATCTATACCTTCTTCACTGGGTTTTACAATCTAGCCGGTTAAACATGTCACAAATTCTTAGGGCATTGTAAAACACTCACTGTGAGTTTGATTCCAGTTGCTATTAAATACTGTCAAACATTGTAATAGGGATTAAGCTCATTCTCTCTGTTGAAGCAAAGAACCCAGTTCTTTGGAAGCCAGTTATTAACTTAACTGGGTGTAGCAAAACCTCAGGGATTAATACGAAAGTACTATTCCCCGAAATCTGTCTCGCATTTAATTACTTGCTAATTTTCTAGATCATTATTGTTTAAATCCTAAACACAGAAAATTAGTAAGCCAGCCTCCTAAACACTCCTAAACACGAACCACTGACCGAACTCTAAATCACATATCCGCAAAAGATTCGAAAGAATTTTTTGATTTAGTGAGTATCGTATTCAACCCCCCTTCTACGATACTTTCGGGACCTAACAGTGTCCTAGAGACAATACTTTTAATGTTATATTGAAAACAATAAAAAATTATGTTATGTGATTATTTAATTAATATTTATTATATCTTTATTTACTGCATCATAAATTGAAAGAATAATAAATGTCCTTGGAATATTAATACATAATATATATCTTTAAGTATGTAACTTAAAAATGAGATTATATGAATAGTATTTTATTCCTAAAATTCCCTAGTCGAGTATTATTATTTAAGGATAATAATAATGCAATAAGACTAGTATGTTTGTTGACAGATGACCACATCTCATTGGTCATAGGTATGGTCATACTAAAGTCAAGAACATAAATGTATGTATCAATACATGACACTGGAAAGACCCGCCGTGAGATTCTACATGTTAATAAGTGTCATAAGAAATCTCACAGTGATAATGATGTAATGATCCTCTGACTTGAAATCATTATATTCCTATACGAGAATTAATATACTTTGATTACACTCAAAGTTACCTTTAACCGGGTAATGATAAAGGTGAACATTGGGTATGCTATGAATCGTATGAGGAATATGAATAATAGATATATGATTTAACCCTCCAATTCTAGGAGTAATATTATTGGCATCCTGATTGAGTGAGACTATGAAATGCATAGTCATGCTCAAATATTGATTTGTTTAAATAGTCTACTCATTGATCAAGGAAACCAAGATTAAACGTTGAAGAGGATGACACTAAACAAGCCTCGAGTTTGATTTATAATATAAGGTTAAAGGGATTATATTACATGAAACATTATTCACAAAAGGTTTAATTGAATCACCAATTATTATTGTTACTTGGGTAACAATGATGTATTACTAGATGTCACTCATTGTTTATAATTTTATTATTAGATAATAAAATTATTGTCAACGTAATAATAACCTAAAGGGTCACACACAAAGAACGTCAAAACGGAGATTTATTTAAATTACGAATTTAAATATATTATTATTTATTTGAATTTAATTATTGAATTAATTAAGTAGGACTTGATTAATTATATTAGAATTCGGATTTAATAAGTATTATTATTATTAGAATTTAATTATTGAATTAATTAAGTGAGACTTGAATAATTATATTAGAATTCAGATTTAATAATAATAATAACCCAAAATCAGAATGGGTTTTGGAAACCACATGGATTAGGGTTACGCCCAAAATCTTTCTCCCATATATTCACATAATGATGTATAGTATTAGGGTTTAATCATCAGATTTCGTTTTTAGAGAAAAACCCTAGCTGCTCAACATCAAGAGAGGCTAGAGAGAGAGAGAGTGAGAGAGAGGCAAACAATTCGGCTAGTACCGACTCCGGCGATCGTAGGATGATCGGGCGTTCGTGTGGACTTCTTTGGAGAGCAGATCTTTGCAACAAAAAGTTGTTCTGATTCATCTTTTCTAGACCTCCATTAAACAGCATACGGAAAGATTTGTTAAGGTACAGACTTTTTCACCATAATCATCCAAAGTTATACATGGATCATGCGATAGAGTTTCATTTTTTTTATTGTTTTACGTTATATCCGCTGCGTTTTCATGCCCGAAACCCTTCATAATATAGATATATATATACACACATACATATTATAAGTAAAAAAGATGAAACAAATATAGATAAAAAAAAGAGTAAATAGGGCTAGATAGGGTAAATAGTGAGCCGGAGAACATATGATATTGGAGGGAGATGACGTGTATTATTTAGATGATTTGATTTCAATCTACAAATCTAGCGTACCCAAAATCAGGCATGTAAAATTAAAGCTAGCAGGTACTTACCTTCAAGTGCTCTATTTTTTACAAAATATCTACATCTTCAAATATTTTACTGTCAGCTAGATTTTATACCTAATAGATGAGTCCCGTTGAGATGCTCTTATAAGATAAGTCAAATGGATTCATTGGTACAGTTTGTGTAAATTTATAAATTATTTATAAGTTAGAAAATACATACATTTTTGGACTTATACATTACTTGTAATATAAGTTAAATAGCTAATCTAGATAAATTTATTTTCAAAACATGTGGACTGTAGGGGTGAGCAACGGGTCCGATCCGACCCGAACCGAACCGGACCCGAAAGAACCGAGAACCGAATATAAGAATTTTTCAGAACCGAACCGGACCCGAAATTATGTTAGAATCGAACCGGACCCAAACCGTGAATTACGGTTCGGTTCGGTTCCAACCCGAAAGAACCGAAATGTATATTTTTTTATTTTATTGGCTGGGAAATTTACATTATAGAATAAATCTTTCTATTTAATGAATGTAAAGCAATCTACTTTCCATTTTATCATTTGACTGCATTCTTGACAACTAACAACCAAAAAAATTACATATTTTATAAGGCTACAAAACTTGGCAATAAAATAATTCAAGTCCAGATTTAGTTCACAAGTCCAGATTTAGTTCAAAGTTTTAATAAAACAGTAAACAGGATCTAAAAGAAGCATTCATCAATCATCATGTCATATTCCTTGATTCTTTCCATAAGTCTAGTGGTTCTGTGGTTGCACACTTGCACTCTTGCACTTCCAAATTCCAATGTATCCATATTAGGCTTCACTTCCGCTGTCATTCTCTGCTGTCATCAAAAGAAACGAGTTAGATTAGTAAACACTAGTGTGGTCACTGAAGTCATACTCATTTATGCCTTTCTAAAAATTATTGTAGCTGTTATATTGTCGTCTCTTCTGGGTCTGAATAATAACTTGGTAGAGACGGATATCACAAGGGATGAGAAGCCTGGGACAGAGATCATTAGCAAGGAGAGACTTGCTATCATGCCATGTGCATTAACTGCATTGGAACAAGCTAAAAGACTTGATTCCAAATCTCTTTATGTAAAAACTTAAAGAAATTTTGTTTATAAAACTTGAAAATCTACTGTTCCTCATTTTTTTTATAATGAAAAGTGAATATACCTTAATTTAAAGTAACAACTTCTTCATCGTCGTTGTTGTCCTCGACATTGTCAACATTTCTTGAGTGTGCATCTAACACCAGGTTAGTGAATTCTGTAAAAAAAAAGATTCAGACACTAGGTTAAGAGAATATATACTTCTTGAAATGGATAACTAGTTAACTACTATATATTAGTACAAGTTCTATATTATCCAAAAAAAATAAGTTTTCACCTTTAGCAAGTTTTTCTTGATCATTGTCATTTTCTTCGACATCTCTTGAATGAAATGATCCTCTAAGCCAGTCTTGTGCACATAATAAAGCTTCTGCAATTAAAGGAGATAAAGAGCTCCTAAATGCATCCAATACCCGTCCACCGGTACTAAATACCGACTCTGATGCAACTGTTGAAACAGGAATAGATAAGACGTCGCGAGCCATCTAAGAAAGGACTGGAAATCGAGCAGAATTACCCTTCCACCAAACAAGAATATTGAATTTTTGCCCGCCGCTAACCCTGGCTTCTTCAAGATACACATCTAATTCTAATTTTGCACTACTGCCACCATGTAGCATCTTAAACTCTGACATATACTCATTTAAATAAATCTGGCTAACATCAGAAGATTGATTATCTTCACTCATATCAGAAAAGATGGCAGAATTCTTGCCACTTGAACACCATTCATCGGACGGTGAAGAATATTTCTCTTTGTAGTCATGAAATAATTCATACAGTGCATCCTTTAATTGTTGTTTCATCCTAGATGCTAGCAAGACATTTTCATACATACGCTCCATGGTGAAGTCAACATATCCCAATTTGAAACGAGGATCGAGAACAGCTCCAATAAAAATTAATTTATTCATCTTTAAAGGGTCTCCCCAGTATTTATCAAATTTCTCTTGCATTCTACAAGCAATCCCGCTCAAATCCTCATCATCGCTCATACTCCATGTCTTCAAGGTACCATTCAGTGCCACAAGTTCATGATAAAATAAGTTTGATGTTACATACTTGCTACCAAATTTTTTTACAGTGAACTCATAAAAATGTCTTAAAAATTTATGCAACTTACGAGCATTAATCCAGTCATTTGTTTCTGGAACCCCATTTCCCTCAGCAAGATCAATAGCAAAAATACGATCTTCTTTTTCATACCTTTTCCATACCTTTTCATGTTTCAAAGCTGCATCAAGCATCATATATGTTGAGTTCCACCTCGTGGGAACATCTAATGTCAACTCAACCTTATTGCCATCATTTTCCATTTCCATGCATTCTTCAAATCTTGTTAATCGAGCAGATGAGTGTTTCACATACCTGACAACATCTCGAATTCTCTTAACTGAAATAGATAAGTGTTTTATCTTTAATCCATCACCAACAACAAGATTTAGGATATGCGCAACACACCTTATGTGTATATACTTACACTTCATAATACTCCCTTCCCTTAAAGAAAATTCTTCTTTCAAATAATCAATTGCTACATCATTCGAACTTGCATTATCAGCCGTCACTGTGAAAATACTTTCGATTCCCCATTCGCGCAAACAATTTTCAAGTGCACAGCCAATATCTTTGCCTCGATGCGAAGTAATTGGTGAAAAGCTCAAGAGCTTCTTGCAAAGTTTTCAATCCTCATCAATATAATGAGCTGTTGAACACATAAAATTGACCTTTTGTAGAGACGTCCAAGTATCCGTTGTAATACATATTCTTTGTTTTGACCTCATCAAAAGATTTTTTAACTTTCTTTTCTCTGCACAAAAAATTCCAAAGCAGTCACGTTGTAAAGTGAATCATGATGGCAACTTAAACTTTGGAAAAGCCAGAGCCATTAAACGATTAAAACCAAGTCCATCTACATGCTTGAATGGCAACTCATCAATTACGATCATTTCAGCAATGGTTTTTCTTATAATTTTAACATCAACCTTTACAGCGGCAAGAGAATCACCACCAAACTGAGTTTTCATTGATGTGATATGTTTTTGACTTAAATCATCCTTGGGTTTTCCTTTGCAGACTTTGTCTATATGTTTGCGCATTGAAGATGTTCCATTGGATGAATCAGCTGAAAAAATTGATCCACAATGCTTGCATTTACTCTTCCATTCTTCTGTTATTTCATCTCGATATTTTACAAAATCTGACCAAATATCTGAACGAAGTGGAACATGCTTCCTCTTTGTTCTTGGTTTAGTTTGAGATTGATTGGCAGACTTTCCTATCGCATCCGAGTTATTAGCTTCTGTATTCGTAGGATTCTGAGGAAAAATAACAAATCCCAAATGAATTACAGTGAATCAGAATTCAGAAGTAATTCACATAATAACATACAGACAAAAAGCTGCCCAGAGGCCAGAAGATTAATACGAAAGAAGTAAAGATAGAAAATCAAAAATCCACAAAAATCACATAAATCAGGCAGTCGGGCACAAAGATACAAAGATACATATAAAACCTTAAACTTAAAGACCCACTCAATAACTTACTGAATCTTTTGCTGAACCCGAATCCATCATAATTTAGTTGGGATTGAGAGCTTCAGCCTTCACAAATCACAATCATCAATCAATCGGCAAAAAGATATATGCAGAATTTTGAAGAAGGGCGGAAGGCCAGACAACTGATTGAGGAAGTATGTGATGAGCTTGCTAAGGAAATCGGGGAAGACAAGTTCAGACTATGAAAGATTGAGAGCAGAGAGCAGAGTCGATTTGGGAATTAAAACCTAAAAGACCCACTTAAAGTTTCATATAAACTACTTTTATTATTATTATTATATATATATTATTTAAATGTATTATATAATATCGGTTCGGTTCGGTTATTTCGGGTTTTGGAAGTCGAGAACCGAACCGAACCGAGAACCGAACTTTTCTAAATTTTAGGACCCGAACCGAACCCGATTTATGGAAGAACCGAACTAGACCCGAAATTTCGGTTCAGTTCGGTTCGGTTCCCGGTTCTAACCCGAAAAATGCTCACTCTATTGTGGAGTTGAAGTTGAACTTGAACATATCACAAATGTGTTAGTCTATGAGAGTGACAAGGACTTGCGGATCCATCATTGGACTATGCTACTTATTCAACTGTGTGAACAAGAACTATAATAATTTGACTACATATCTAGGCATCTAGCATGATCTCTACAGTCTTCGCCCAAAGGCTCGTGCCTAGTGCAACTTGTAGTTGTATACGAATATATGTTATCCCTTATCTAGAAGGTGGATTTAACCCGTAAGTAGAGGCGGCCAAACGGGCGGGTTCGACTCGCCCCGACTCGCCAATTTAGCTCATGTCAAGCGTTTTGAATCGGGTCGGGTCATAAACCGGCACAAACCGGCACGAACCGGCTTAAGAAACGTGCCGTATACGAGTTACCATGTCAGGAACCGGACTCGGCTCGCCCCGACTCGCGAACTCGCTGTGAACTCGCCCGGACCGACCCGCACGGCACTCCTCGGCAGCTCGCATGACTCTCCTGGTCTAACAAGTACTTTTTTCTTTCTAACATTTCCACATCCTTTTTATTCCACTTTCTCTTTTAAAAAATGTTTTCACCGTTTAAAAAAAATATTGTTTGGTTTTCTCCCATATTTTATATCCATACTTATTTTCACTACAATTTTATTAAATACTTTTTAAGAATATACTTTTGTTTTCTTATTTTTAAGATATTTTTAATATAATATATTTGTATACTTAATTTATATTTTTCTTTTTGCTTTATTTTATAAATAATATTAATATTATTATTATTATGTATTATTAATTATATACATATATGTATATATATATATATATATATATATATATCTTTATGCTATTGTTATTATTATTATAATATTTCTTTGATATTTTTGATATTTTATTATATACTTATTATTTATTTTGTAACACATTTTATTTCTATATTCGCATTTTGTTAACTAAAAGAATTATATAGTTATGTTATGTATATAGCATGTGCTGTTAGCCTATTAGTAATACTCGGTCAACTCGCCCGGCACGCAGGCTACACCTGCAATATTTGTCACTTTCTACAGTTTCTACACTGTGCAACTTTGATACCATAAATTTATAATTTATAAAATTTTCAAATCATATTTAATATATAATAAATTTAGACTAGATATCAAATATAATATTTATAATAATTTTGTATAAATTAAATAGTGGATAAAATATTTTTATTTTGTAATTTTAAATTTTATTTATTTTTAATTTATTTCTTATGTACAAGCGGGTTTTTTCGTTTTTTTATAGTGGAGTCCTCTCAAATTATTTGTAAAATATTTTTTAATTAATAAAATTTATAAAGGTACCACCCTCTTTTATTTCAAAAATATTAGTATAATTTATTTCATTTAAAAAAATAATATAAAATTAACCAATTAATTTGGCTAAAATGAATTGGAAGGAAAAAAAATTCAACCCGCCAACTCGCCTAATCCGCTGAGCTGTACACGATTTATTTTTTTACCAACCCGGCCCGACTCGGCACGGCTCGCCTATAACCGCGTGTCGTGCCCGAATCAGGAGGTGGCCAAACCGGCCGGTCGTTTGACCACCTCTACCCGTAAGCATATACATGCATGATTGCATGTCTTCATACAGTTTGTACATATTTATGATGGATCTAGATTCATCGCAAGCGTCGTTTATTATGATGAGTTTGCTAAATTTGCGTTTTTTGGAAACATATTTTGTAATAAAATTAGGAATTGTAATGGTCTATTTGGGAATACGAATTTCATTTGAAATTCTGAATTTAATTAAACGATATATTTGGATAATAATAAAATTTTATATTTGAATTTCTTTTCGATTTTAAGGTATTAAAATATTAGTACAAATATGATAATTTGAAATAATAACTAAAATTGTGTTATTTGAAATTTATCATTTGAAATGAAAAAAAAGTTGTTAAACGCAATCTAATATTATTCTATTACAATATATTGCAGTTAATTTGATGTTAGATAAAATTTTGTATTTATATTAAAAAATTAATATTACTTATATCATAACTAACAAGCATATACGAAATCTAATCGCTGGTCAAGAACCCGAACTTAATTATAATATTGTCATCCTCTGCTGTCTTGTGTTTTCATGACGGCCGAGTCAAGTAGATGAGTCAAATATCTATTATCTTATGCAAAACGAAAGCGTCAATTGATGCACTATTGCAGTATTATTAGCGATCAACGTATATTATATGTAGTTTGATGCATGTTGTCTCTGTTACGAGATTAAACTACTCGTAGTGATTAGAACAATTATATATGTGAGTAGTTGACAAAATAAGATTGTATGTTACTCCATCCGTCCCACTTGATTCTTAACATTTCTGAGAGAGTGTCCGGTATGTATTTTAAAGTACAATAAAGTATAGTTTTATAACTTTTTTTAAAAATTTTCTTTTTTTGAATAAAAATTTAAACATCAAATTTTTATTTTAAAAAAATAATTTAAAATAATTTATGCATCTATACTATAAAAATGAGTATTATATATTCATCGCGTAACATCACTCCCTCAAATAATTACGATATGTTTAATATTATAGAGAGAAATCTACATGTAGTGAGTAATATATGCCGGTCTAGTTTGTTTCTTATGACAAACGACAAATGTGGCACGTACAATAAGTTTACGACTTATATTGTTATTAAATACTAACTTATATTCGGTTTATATTCCGTGTATCACACGAATTTCGAGCTTTTTAACATTTTATTATGTTTATTTTAATATTTTTTATATAATTTAAATTTTTTATTTTTTTAATAAAAAAAATATTTCAATGTTATATGTATAAATATTTTTATATAATTTTTCATATGTTTTATTTATGTTGAAAAGAATGATGTTTTTATACTTTATTTAGAAATGTATTTTTAGTTAGTAAATTAATATTTAAAAATAAATTTAATAATAAATTAATTACCCGATCCAAATATTGGAGCGATCAAACACAAAAATTTTAATATTTCAATAGTATATAAATATTGTCTTGACAAACAAATATATTTATACATCGCACCAATAATACGTTTGTGCCCTATGTTAATAACATATTTTTCTGTTTGTCATCCTCTACGACGGTGGTTATATATCATGCTAAAGATTTGTCACCGTTGTAATGTGTCCCATTTAAATTATTAAATGATATAAAAAATATTACAAAATTCAGACGGTAAATTTATTAATGAGTGATATAATTTCTTAATTATTTATTTTTTTTCTAAAGAAAAGTTACGTGCCCGAACAATTACGTTGGGACAGAGGGAGTATAACGTAATCAGAATTAAGACTTAAGCGTAACAATATTCATAGAAAAAATTAACGAAAGCAGTGTGTATCTTACTATTTTCGAACTCCTGCTTTCTAATGAGATGAAATAAATTTATTTTACTTTCGAGTGCGACATGTATAAGAATTTTCTGATATTTTTTGGACGATCACGCAGGGTATGGTTGTGTTGACTCTTACAGTTTCCATCCTCGGTTTGAAACCACCGAAATGTTTGGACCCTATCATAGCAAATTGTGAGAAGGCCTCCACACTACAACTAGCATTGTTTTACGGTGCTTTGTATACATTGACAATAGGAACCGGTGGAACCAAGCGCAACATTTCAACCATTGGCTCAGATCAATTCGATGACTTTGATCCAAAAGAAAAGGCCCATAAGCTTTCCTCTTCAACTGGTGGATGTTCAGCATATTTCTTGGAACTCTCTTTGCAAATACAGTTCTTGTATACATTCAAGATAATGTAGGATGGACTCTTGGTTATGGACTTCCAACTCTAGGCCTTGCTATTTCGATCATGATCTTCTTGACTGGTACGCGATTTTATCGACACAAGGTGCCTGCTGGAAGCCCATTTACAAGAATGGTTAAGGTTATAATTTCTGCATTAAAGAAGTGGCATGTGCCCATCCCAAGTGATCCGAAAGAATTTTATGAACTTGATTTGGAAGTGTATACAAAGAAAGGAAAGTTCAGAATTGATTCGACACCCTCATTGAGGTTAGTATTTTATCGAAATAAAAAAAATGGAACATGCATTACGTTTAGGCCGTGAAACCATAATCAACCAACTGCAACTTGAATTGACCTGAATCAACTAACAGATGATTACTAGATCTTCAAAAATAGAGTTTCTGGAAAACATATACTAAACAGGCATTTTTTGTGCAGGTTCCTCAATAAGGCTTGTGTGAAAACAGGCCCAACAGATGACTGGAGACCAAGTACCGTGACACAAGTAGAGGAAACCAAGCAAATGTTGCGCATGATTCCTATTTTATTTGCTACATTTATTCCGAGCACGATGATAGCTCAGATCAACACACTCTTTGTGAAGCAAGGCACAACTCTAGACAGGAATATTGGTTCCTTCAAAATCCCTCCAGCAAGCTTAGCAGGATTCGTTACATTGTCCATGCTCATATGTGTCGTGCTCTACGACAGGGTTTTCGTGAAAGTTATACGAAAATGGACAAATAATCCAAGAGGCATAACTATTCTACAAAGGATGGGAATAGGTATAATCTTTCACATTGTTATCATGATTGTTGCCTCATTTATGGAAAGGTATAGACTTAGTGTAGCCAAGGATCATGTAGTGGAGGATGGTAAACAAGTTCCATTAACGATATTCATTCTTCTTCCACAATTCATCCTTATGGGGACAGCTGATGCCTTTTTGGAGGTGGCTAAGATTGAATTTTTTTATGATCAAGCTCCCGAAAGTATGAAGAGTCTTGGAACTTCTTATTCAACAACTAGTTTGGGAATTGGAAGTTTCTTTAGTAGCTTTCTTCTTACTACTGTGTCGCATATTACCAAGAAGAATGAACACAAAGGGTGGATTTTGAATAACCTCAACGCTTCTCACCTGGACTACTACTATGCATTTTTTGCAATACTCAACTTCTTGAATTTTATTTTCTTCTTAGTTGTGAGTAGGTACTACGTATACAAGGCAGAAGTTTCGGATTCAATGGAGGTGCTTGGAGAAGAACTGAGGGAATCGTGAAGATCTGATCAAGAATCAAGTAGAAGATCAAGACAAAGTTAGATAATAATAAGGAAAGTTTAGCAAAATTTACACTTTGTTAAATGGTCATGAAATTTCTGCATGTTGATTATGAGTATATAGTGCCTTCAATTCTCTCCCCCTTCTCTTGATGCTTGCATGTATTTGATCAAATGATATGAACTTCATACATCTGTGTGAAAGCCTTGAACTTTTTACTACATACTTGATCTCCTTCCTAATGTGAGAAATTAATAAGAATTTATTTTAATTCGATTGCATTCAGCCATGAAAATGAAGCTAGTCTAAAAATGAATTCAGCTTCTTAAAAATTATGAAGAGTACAGATTGCTTCAGTTTACAGCTACATAATATATGAAAACCATAAATTACATGTAGAATATAAATGATATCTTTTGCATTCTTGTTTGTACATTTGGAAAAAATAATATCTTTACCTTCTCTTTGATAATTGGAATGTCCTTTTCAAGTAATTGTTAGCTGCTTGATCATTTCTATGGCACAAGACTCTTAATATAGTATTCGGATCCGACCTACTCCATCTTCCAGTTGTAGGTGGCACAGGCAGTTTTTGCCCTGCCCCAGCAGCACCAACTCCACTAGTCTCAGTTGAAACAATACCAAAATCTTCCACAAGCTGTTCTGTGGACTGTCCCATCAATCCCACTACACCTTCCGCTGTGTCTGCCTCCCTATCCACCACGTCTTCCGCAATCAATCCTTCACCAACTGTGGAAAAAACTTTCTTCAAGCTATCAAAATCCTCCTCAATCATAGGGTGTTCTTGCCTAGTAAACAACCGAGAACCCCCTCCAGCTAGCAAAATCATAAGGTATGCATCAAAAGATGCCTTCATTACTTCTTTTATCGCCAATGGTTGAATTCTCTCTGTTACTATTGCCCCTAGAAGTGTAAGGTTTTGCTTGAGAACTTTCAAGGCTGGTTTTATACGGGCATTCTCTACGTCATGAACATATACGCTCCCATAGAAAATAGAATTTGAATCGAGGAATATTAGACGATACGCTGCAACTTCTGCGACATGTTGTGTAGCAGACTGAATAGCATTTCGTGTTTCGTCAAAGTAGGAATTGCCAAGCTGGTGACTACGATTATTGAAGCGATTATGTGGTGAGGGAACTATTTTAGGGGATAAAGTAAGTGTTTTGTCGAATGTGTGGAGCTGTGTAAGAAGGTAATGCAAGGTGTTGAGGCGAATGTACAGGCGTTGTGTTCCACGACTGGTTGAAGGCCGGGGATGGTTTTCTTCATTAGAACCTATGTTGATAGAAGCAATGTTGATAGAATTTTCCATAGGAGCAGTGCAAGGGGTAGCTTTCCTCCACAACTTGAAGAATTTCGAGTCTCGGCTGCAGCGTGTGAGAGGAGGCAGAGTGGGAATATAGCTCTGTTTTGATCCTGTTTCGAATAGAGAAACACACTTTTAGTTAATCTAATTATGCATAGACTTGATGAAACCTTGATCCATCAATCTGTTGAAATTGACTGTTTTATAATAATTACGACTTAAGTTTGATGTTATCTTCAAGTCATGTGAAAAAAATACATAGAAGAAGCATTTCATACCACAAGATAAAACAAAAGTAGTGTATTCCTGGAATAATTGCTCTAAACCCTCAGCTATGTTATTAACCATTTCTTCAGGAAGAGATATTGGAATTTCAAAGAATTCATCCAGTGCTTTCTTTGAATGTTTCACTAGCTCTGCTGCAGATTGTGCATATGGCTCATTCTTCGACTTTGGATTCCATGTCTAAAAAATTACTGATGTTAGTGACCAATTATATGTGCTCCTTTCCCAACTTGGGTTACAAAAACATAAGTTTATAAAGTCACATGTTGTGGTTTTACGTTCTGCAGATGTTTATTACATGTGCAATATCAATTTATCACAACTTATATTCAAAATTGAAAACTTACTTCAGTTTCTTTCGCACTTTGAATATGTTCCTTCCCATCTTTCAAGCTTTCTTGAACCCAGTGTTTTACGGACTTCATTATGATTGAATCAACTTCAAATGGTTCCATTTCTCTCACAATTGTTTTGCCTCCATCTTCACTCTCAACAGAGTCTTCCACCACCATCTGAACCAAAACCTTTTCGAGCTTCCCAGCCCTTTGCAAAACTTCAAGAGTCTCATTTGTGAGTGAGGAGGAATCAGATAAGTATTGCCTCAGTAAGGTTCCGTAGCAAGTGTGTAATGTCACAGCTGCAACACCTGCTGGAATTGGGTGCCACTTCTTTAGCACATGGCTATAATTTTCCTTCTCTACCGTTGCTAATTCCTCTGTGGCTTGAGCTATTTGAAGAAGGGCTGCACCAACTTCTTCTACTTCAACCACACTGACATTAACATTTCCATCATCAAGCATCTGCAGACAAGAAATACATATCAAAGAACAATTAACTACTCTGATGTTGTCTGATGCTAGAAGTAGATGTACATTTCTAGAATCTAATAGTTCATGAACACTGATCACACTTTGCAATTTCACATGTCTGCATTAGAAACACACATTCCATTATCACAAAAAGGCAGGAACTTACCTTTGTGAACGCATTTCTTAATGATGACCTAACATAAAGATCAACCCTATTCCCACTTAACTCTGAAGATGTATCTTCATCTTTCTCATGTGAAATTGAAGTATAGCCCGGGACATCTTCTTCTAGGATTCTCGTAGCTGAAAAAACCAGGGGTAAAATGCTCTCCATCAACCTTATATTTTCCCTATTAAAATTAGCATGGTAATCGAGCAATCTCTTATCGCACCACTTTTTCATGGAGTTCAATGCTTGGGCTAACATCTTCACATATATAGGTTCATGATCCACTTTTTTTGCATCATTCGCTACCTCTGCCAACATAGCAAGTGAAGCTCCAAGAAGATCACCCTCCACTCTCCCGGTCTCAATATATTGCTCGAAAAGCACCCAAGTAAAACACAAGTTGTGAATGGACTTATCGATCCCCAATGTGGACCATGTTTTCTTCATAAGTTCAAGAAGCTCATCAACCTCATCAAGCACACTTGTATTATCCTTCATGTCAAAAATTGAGTAGAGAAGAGATGTGTATAAGTGTATGTTGAGGGGATATCCATCAGCCCAGTGGCACACATCAGTAGCTGATCCATCAGGGCTCCTCCATGCTAATGCGATTACAGCATTACATAGAGCTTTCAATGGTTCGGAGTTTTTGCCAGTGTCTAATGGTTGTGTTTCACAAGATTCGATAGTTTCACGAAGACGCACTGCAAATTCATTTGTTTTTTCTACTGGGATTGAAGGGTAGAGGAGTAGCCCTGCCTCAAGAAGTTTGAGTTGTCGCTTTTGCCATATATGATACTCCACTGAATTGTTGAATTCAGAAGGCTTTAGATGGCGAATCAGCTCGAGTGGAAGGATTATTGTCTCTGCTCTCCTCCCCATCTGCAAACATTTTGTATACATGCAGTAATGTCTGTAACTAGAATATTTTATGTAATCTATTATGCAAGGAGGAACCTGCACCTCGCCTGAATAGAAACTTCAACATATTTAGCCAAAAAGAAAAAGAAAATGCTCTTGTATGGAAACAATGAACAAAACAAAACATGGTGGCATTATTTTTTTAAGCACGACAGGGTACAAAATAAAAAACGAAATCATGACGGCTAATTGCATACAAATCAACATTGACAAATGATCACAGACAGGAAACCGATGTCTAATGTCCTAGACCTCTACACATGCAAACACATCGCTCGGAATTTAAATAGACATCGACTTTTAGCCGTTGTCTAAGCTAGTGAACCTATGTTTAGAAAAAAAAAAAAAAAACTTTTTCTGTGATTTAAAACTTATATAGAGGTGAGCACATAACATACTTGGCCAACAAGAGTC
Organism: Oenanthe sinensis; assembly: GCA_028671895.1. Lineage (NCBI taxonomy): Eukaryota > Viridiplantae > Streptophyta > Magnoliopsida > Apiales > Apiaceae > Oenanthe > Oenanthe sinensis. The sequence continues at coordinate 3,030,331 of CM053809.1, read as the reverse complement.
CTCAAGAGCGTTTTCCTAAGCCTATTATCACTTTGTTCTGTCACCCTCATTTGTTGCCTCATTATTTCCGCAGATGTCAAAGGCCGTCTATGTCTAGGCTGCGACAACGAATGAGAATACACCGGATTCCCAGACCCATCCCGTTCCCGGGGTTCACCCCGAGGCGAACCAGGATTGGAGCCACACGAATTAGTCCTCCTAGATGTTAATGACCGTTTCAACATTTTCAACCCCAAGGCCCTTTTTACCCTGCTTGTCACTGCCATCCCTACCCCGGATCCCTTCGGGGACCCCGGTTTCGAGGAACTAGCATGATAATCAAGACCGTCAGAAGAAGGGGAGTAGAATGAGAGTGCATTTCGTCCTCCAAAGCCAGGTGACGAACGACAAGATGTGAAGAAGATTTCATATGCAGCCATGCAAAGGTCGTTTTGGTCAAGGCCATCAATGTGACTGCCAAAAGGCCATGCAAGGTGGTCAGCTGTAGAAGTCTCCGCCGTGTCATGTACCATGTTGTACAAGTAGATGAAGCACGAACAGCTACCTGCAGCCACCTGATTTATTTATTTTTTCTTATATAGATTATCCGTATTTTACATAAATCCTAATGATCAACAATTGTTTAATTTTTGGATTATTATAACAATAATTAACAGAGAAAGAGAAGAAATGTAGAGAGAGAAAGAGTGAATGAATTATATGGACAAAGAGAGGGAGAGAGATGAGAAATGGAGAAGGAGAAGGACAAGGACAAGGAAGGGTGAGCATTGTTTTGCGAAGAAAATGACTGAGAATGCAAACACTACAAGAAAATACGGTTAAATTCGAGCCCCCTTAAATTTGACCGAAATAAGTCGACCGGCCTTTAAAGGTGACGTTTAAGTATTTTTTTTAAAAATTTTGTGTTGTCCCTTATTTATACTTCCAATTCTCACTCTATTTTTAGACAATCACCTGCATTCTATACTTTCAACATAAATTTTATAATTTTCTTCAACTATATCAGCTAAATTGTAAATAATTTAATTAATTTAATCATAAAAACTTAAATATGCTAAAAAAATTGATATATAAAAATGTATAAACTAATCAAGCAATTATTTTTTAGTACTCGTTACGTTTATTGAAGATTGATATATATTTACAGGAAAATACTCTTTAATATCATTATAGAATTGATTTTTTTAATAATATATCATCACATTTTTTATTTTTATATGTGATAATATTATTATAGATTAAGTTTTTAATATGTAATATCATTACGTTAATAAAATATTATGAAAATGTTAAAATATTATAATTATATTAGGGAAATTTTCTTATTGAACAATTGACTTTTCTCATTCGTATCCTCAAATATATCAAATTTTGTTAAGAATTTCAATTCAACTACTCTTAGTGGTCATTTCGTTTGTGATGAAGTGGTATCAGGTTAGAATCATCAATCGAGTTAAGGTGATATGAGGATAAAATATCATATTCTCTGTGTTTGATTGAGTGGGAGAATGAATTTGTTGATTTAATATATTTTTTAATAAATAAAAAAATATATGCAGTTAAAATGAAATATAAATCACTATTATTTATTAAATATTAAATAATATTTTTATAAATTTTTATTTTAAAAATTAACATGTAATTTTATAAATAAAGATAAAAGTAATAAATTTTTGATTTGATTACTTGTGCCCTAGTTCATACACACCTCTCAGAAACCCATATATTATAGGTTTGAGATATGAATTTTAAAATTAAAAATTTTCAACTAAATATCAGACATGAGTTTGAAATGGACGAAACTCATACTAGCCGGACATTTTCGGGATGATATCTAAATTTCATGAACCAAACGATCCCTTATTATTTTACGGATATAGACCATTCTTCTTGAACGTAAATATGTTATCAATTTGTATTGCTTTTGAAAGATGGTATTTCAATAACTCAAATGTGTGAATCATTGTCTACTATATAATATGTCTTCCACGTATTAGAAGGGTCTGTACAGTTAGGATAGCAACAAAATTTTAAGCAGTCATGAACTATGAAGATGTGGGCAAACTCATTATTAAGCTTATGAAAGATTTAAGCAAGGAAAACTAAGAGACTGAAAAACTTTCATATTCGCATGAAGTTGAGCACTTAGTATTCAGTTAGGACTTATAAGTAGACCTGGCTATATCCGAAGAACCAAACCGAAATTTATGGAACCGAATTCGATTTTATATATGAAATTACATAATTCGATAAATATCCGAAAATTGATTTGATCCGAATCAAAAATTACCCGAACTAAAAATTTAACCGAAAATAATTTGAAATACTAGACATGATAATGACTTGAAACCGATAAGAACCGAATAAACAATCATCTTAACCGAGTATGACCCGAAATACGAGATCTGATAAATACAAATACGAATTACATCGAATTAGAAAAGGGATAAATGGAATTTTAATCGAAATTTTCAGTTATATTTTAATGATTCATAGTCTATAGTATTAACCAATTTTTTATTCACTAAATTAATCTATTCTTAAGTAAAATTAATATTTAAAATAATTTTATATCAAAAAGTTAAAAGGGTTATATAATCAAAATTTTAAAAACTTATATTATTTTAATATTATAACTAATATATTTAATAATAGGATGATTTTTTAAAATTTCACAAATTAAAAAACAGAAGGAGAAAAATAATGAATAAGTTATTATTTTAACAAACGTATTTAACGACTTTTATTTTAGTTGTACTATGATTAAAAACTAACTCAAAATTAATACATATTGTTTTTTCCGATCGGAAATGATCTGAACCGAATTTATTCTGAACCGAACTTGATCTGATTTTGATCCGAAATTTAACCGATTTTAATCCAAATCAAATCCGATCCGAATCATATTTGATCCGAACAGTACTCCAAAAATATCAAAATCAAAAGTTGATTCGATCCGAAACTGTTTGATTATCCAAATTGTCGGGGCTATTTAGAAGAATATAAATTCTTTTCGTGATAAAGAACATTAGCCTACGAAGGCATTCATGAAGCAAAGAATAATTTTTAATTTTTAATAAAAAAAATTATTCAATTTATCAAAAAATATCAAATTGGATAATTAATTATGGATTTGATTCCCACTGACTTTGTTAAAACATGTACTCACTTATAAGACATACATATAAAGCTAATTAGTCAAAAAATATCTAAGGCTAAAATGTTTTTTGCAAAAATACTACTTTTTTAAAAATATTTTATAAAAATATGATTATTTTTAAAAATTTGTAAAAGTAAGCTTTTTTTTAAAAAATGCAAAAATATGGTTTTGTAACTTTGCAACCGGAATCAATCGAAATCAAGCAAAAATACAATTTTAAAATTTAGTAAAAATAATTATTTTTTGGTTGCATTTATGATTACATTTTACAAAACAAGTTGCATCTGTTTATTTTTTGTTACAAACCATATTTTTACAAAAAAAAATAGATGGTAAAAAACCAAAAAAAAAATAATAGTATTTTTAGTAAATACCCTTAATTAAATTCTTGAAATAAAAATATATTCATTCAGATAAATGAATAGAACTGATTCGAGCTCAGTTTATTAACTCGAATTATTTCAGGTCAGATTTACATTTATTTGTTTGGATGTGTTCAGTTAATAATAAAATGTAATACTTCTCAAATCATGTACTTTATTTGAAGAATGTACTCATAATTTTAGAAAAAATAATTTTTCTTTTTCAAATATGAACATTCACCAGAGTTTAATAAGTTCTCGCAACTATGATAAAACATTCTCTCCCAAAAATCATAGAGTATCTACCATAAAACATTATTTCCCATAAAACATTATCTCGGCAGTAAACTTGAAACCGATAATAACAGAATAAACAATAATATGATCCGAGTATGACCCGAAGTACGATATCTGAGTAAATATAAATATGAATTATATCGAATTAGAAAAGACATAAATGAAATCTTAATCGAAATTTTTAGTTATATTTTAATGATTAATAGTCTATAGTATTAATGAACTTTTTATTCACTAAATTAATCTATTCTTAATCAAAATTAATATTTAAAATAATTTTATATCAAAAAATTAAAATGATTATACAATCAAAATTTTAAAAACTCATATTATTTTATATTATAACTAATATATTTAATAATAAGATGATTTTTTAAAGTTTCACAAATTAAAAAACAGAAGGGGAAAGATAATGAATAAGTTATTACTTTAACAAACTTATTTAACGACTTTTATTTTACTTTTACTTTAATTAAAAATTAACTCAAAATTAATACATGCTGTATTTTTCGGATCGGAAATGATCTGAACCGAATTTATTATGAACCGAACTTGATCTGATTTTGATCCAAAATTTAACCGTTTTTATTCTAAACTAGATTCGATCCGAATCAGATCTGATCTGAATCATATCTGATCCGAACAGTATTCCAAATATATCAGAACCGAAAGTTGATTTGATCTGAAATTGATCTAGTTATCCGAATTATCAGGTCTACTTACAAGCATGCGTATTCTCTTAATATAAATTCTATTCTTGATAAAGAACATTCGCCTACGAAGGCATTCATGCAACAAAGAATAATTTTTAATTTTCAATAAAAATTATTCAATTTATCAAAAAATATCAAATTGGATAACTTATTATGGGTTTGATTCTCACCCATCCTGAGATTTGTTAGAACATATACTCACTTATAAGACATATAAAGCTAATTAGTCAAAAAATACTTAAGGATAAATTTTTTCTATAAAAATACTAATTTTTTTAAAAATATTTTATAAAAATATGATTATTTTTAAAAAATTGTAAAAGTACGCTTTTTTTTAAAAAAAATGCAAAAATACGGTTTTGTAACTTTGCAACTGGAATCAATTGAAATCAAGCAAAAATCCAACTTTAAAATTTAGTGAAAATAATTATTTTTTGGTTACATTTATGGTTACATTTTGAAAAACAAGTTGCATCTGGTTGCTTTTGGTTACAAACCGTATTTTTACAAAAACAAATAAGATCGCAAAAAAAATTTAAAAAGTAGTATTTTTTATAAATACCCTTAACTAAATTCTTGAAATAAAAATATATTCATTCAGATAAATGAATAGAACTGATTCGAGCTCAGTTTATTTAACTCGAATTATTTCAGGTCAGATTTACATTTATTTGTTTGGATGTGTTCAGTTTATAATAAAATGTAATACTTGTCAAATCATGTACTTTATTTGAAGAATGTACTAATAATTTTAGAAAAAATAATTTTGCTTTTTCAAATATGAACATTTACCAGAGTTTAATAAGTTCTCGGAACTATGGAAGTATTTGGCTCCCCATTTTTCTGAAAATAATTAATTTATTTTTTATTTTAAAAATAAAATTTGATTTTAAAATTTTAACCTAAATGTTAATATTTAAAAAAATGTAAAAATACATATTTTTTTTAAAAAAATAAGTAATTTACTACTTATTTTTAAGAAATCCCAAACGGGTCCTATGACAACATTATTTCCCATAAATCATAGAGTATCTACCAATAATTTTTTTTAATCTCCCCTGAGGCCCTGAATTTAGCCAGATCAAATGTTTAAGTATGGAAGACTGCTAAGGTTGCTACAAATAATACCCCTTCGACTATAAACAATAAGATGGCATCTGATTCGGTCACTCAGATGACCATAACAGAGAACCAAGCATCTGTCGAATGATATTTTAGATCATTGCACCCTTGACAGTAATTCTGTGCGCAAAGAATTTTATTTACACTAATTCTAATCGAACAAGGCTTACCGTTCTGAAAACACCAAGCTTATACAATAATTGTACATTTTTAGAATCAAGCGCGTACCACCAAGAAGAAAAAATGTTTGTATCACACTAGTATAGAAAGATTTGAATTATGAGAATTAATGAACCCAAAGTTTTCATAAGAAAAAAAACAGCCAGAAAAGCACATTTATTGCTTTTTCTACTACTACTGCCTGGGGAGTGGGGGATATTCATTTATAGAAGGGGGCCAAAGGGGTACTCCAAAAATCAGTTCTATACACTATTTCAAAAGTAAAATTTTGTAGCACGTAAACAAGATATGCTATGACTTGACACTAACAAAATAATGCATGGCATAAGGCACAAGAAAGAGGGCAACGCATTCCTGTAGTCAAAACAAGAAAGTGAAAACTGCTTCAACAATATTATGTTCATCTAGAACAAAATAAAGCAAGTTTATGCTGCTTTTAACAAGTAGCATTATCAAAAGATTTTCATTTGCCTAGAATTTACTAAATATATTGAGAATTTGGGAGCAACTTAGACTCTACTTATCCTGGTCTATTCAGCCCAAAATTAGGGAAATAATTAACTAATGTTATGTAGACTGCAGGATACCCACATGAACTCTTGAAGTTCGCCTCTGAACACTTTGATTCCACCACAACCTTGGTGGCACGGTCACATCTTCAAGGCCTGACATCAAAGTCCCTAGGCATGAAGCTTTTGATTAGCCATGACTGGACACATCAAATTGGTTATCAAGCATACCTCCTCCTGTACAACACAAGGGCACAGAGGCAAGTCATTATGTCATTTTCTAATTTTAGCTACCACCATAGGTTACCACTAATGCTACCACTATGGTTACCATTACAACTACTTACTGCTAAAACTACTTATGCGCATAACAGACAGATGATCCAAATTAGCTAAAGAGATCCACTTCTACCATATACACAACTCACTAGATCTCCGTACTGCTACGCATAGTCTAATTTTAATTCTAACTAACTCATCTCAAAAAAGGTAATTTCCAACATAGAAACGGTCCCTAAATCCCCATACTGCTCCTTAATCTTATCAATAATTGCAACAGGTACTCTGGTTTCAATTCTAACCGCCTCATTTTGAAGACAAATTCCAACTACATATATAAACTCTAACCACATCACAGCATAGTAAGAAACATTATTTAATGGTTCTATGTCATTCATACACACTAACATAAGAGAAACAAGAGAAACCACCACATAGACAAACAGATACTTGTAAGCACACGCAATTTAAAGCTACAGTCAGCGAGCAAATATGATGTAACAATCTAATTAAAGACAAAACTACCAAAACACTTAAACAAATACGCAAACTAATAAAAATCAAACATTCCAACCAGTTCCAATGTCGCATGCATGCTTCATCAATTGTCTGCTGCAACAGCTCTTGAAAACATCAACTGCATATGTTTAACATGATCAATCTCATGTTATCAAAATTACTGCTGTTGTGCACCATAACCACCACCATATCCAACTTGTCCAGCACTTGGTGCCCCATAACTCCCAGAACCTTGTGAGGGTTCAGATCTCCATCCTTGGTTTCCGTATCCTGGGTTACCAGTTGGATCACCATAATTACCACCCATGTACCCTCCACCACTAGATTGTAGTTCACCACCAGATGAACTGATATTTGGGCCACCACCAGGCCGACCCCCAACAGCACCATACGCAGCTGGATTTCCATATGACCCATCTGCTCCACCATATCCACCATAGCCATAACCTTGATTCGCATAGGTAGCAGCTCCACTAGGAGATTGACCAGTGGATGGTGGAACAGGGGCACCGCCAGGACCACCATTAGAGCCACCCGAAGCACCCCACTGAGTACCAAATCCAGAAGATGTATGAGCACCATATGCATTCCTTGAAGCACCTGCTGGACCACTTCCATAAGAACCATAACCAGTATTTGGGACATTAGGGTTTCCATATTGAGCACCAGAAGGACCACCATACCCAGGATTCGCACCACCATAACTACCATAACCACCAGAACCGGCACCATTACCACCAGAACCGTACCAATTACTAGATCCACCATATGCAGATGATCCATATGATGGATAACCACTACCAGTATTCTGGGGCTGGGACTGCATGTACCTGTTGGAATCACGACCTTCATATGAACTTACATTGCCACCTGCACCATAACTCGGATAACCTCCACCACCACGACTTGCACCTCCGCCCATAGTGCGACCACCACCACCAGCATTGGAATCTCTGGGAAGAGCCCTTTTAACTTCCACTTGTTTACCATTCAAATCATGGAAGTTTTTATGCAAAACACGATCAACTGCATCTTCAGAATCAAAAGATATAAACCCAAATCCACGTGGCCGATTAGTCTGCTGGTCATACATAACCACCACATCAGTTACTTGACCATAAGACTCAAAATACTGACGAAATTCATCTTCACTCAATGTTGGAGGTAAACCCCCAACAAAAATTTTCTTAGTCCTGACATCACTACCCCCATAGTTTCTACCAGAATTAGGATTCCCCACCTTTGAGATTTGTTGTTCTTCTCTCGACATTGCCCTCTTAGCCTCAACCTAAAAGGAAAAATTTAGGTCATATCAAATAAAAAAACAAAAGCAATAAATACAATCAGGATACAAGCACTCGGTCAAACTGGCACACGTATAACCACAAAATAGCATAAAAATACCTTATAATTCACAAAAACAGAAGCAACTAACAATCCACCAGTACCATTTACTCAAATAACACAGATAGGTGTAACCGAAGCAAAACATCCAAAAGCATTAGAAAGTTAAATCATAAACATATTAAACATTCACTACAACAACTAAAAAACCACAAATTCACGATTGGATAGCCCGACTGGTAAAGGGTTTATTCTTTGTCGTCCTGGGTTAAACTCTTGTTCGCCCGGAATTATAAGGTTATAAGCCTAATTATTCAAAAAAAATAACTGAATATATAAAGACTCGCAAAACGAGCTTAAGAACAATCATATCATATACAAACAAAAAAACCTACAAACACCCAAAAAACAAGAAATCAATTCAAAAACACCCAAAACAAAATTCAAGAAAACAGAAACCTATAGATACATAACAAAAATAAATTACCATCCTGCCATCAATGACATGTTTTTCCTGAAGAACAGTATCAAGAACAGAAGGATCTGAAAAAACAACAAAGCCAAAGCCTCTAGGCTTCCCAGTAACCTTATCTTTCATTACAGATGTTAACAAAACCTCCCCATAATTCCCAAAATATTCACTCAGCTTTTCTTCACTTGTCTCCCATGATATCCCACCAATAAATAGCTTACCCTGATCTGAATCCATCCTATGTATGTATATTTGTAAGTATAGGTGAGGGTTTGAGGTGTAGTCGCTAACTGGGATTAGGGGAGGAGTGGCAAATTGTTATGAAGTAGGAGGGTGGGATATATAATATAGATAGGGTGTCTATCAAAGGAGTACTACTAATCAACGGTCCAGATTTTATGGCCTTTTTTTTCTTAACTTTATTTATATGTTTTTTTAGCTGGCCTCTTAATAAGCATAAGAGACTAACAAGTCGCGCTACTGCGTAGCGCTATAATATATTTTTAATTTATAATTTGAAATTAAAATCATTCAATAAATAAATAATTATAATATATTATTATCCATAAATTAGTTAAAAAATATTTATGATTCTAAATCAAATAATAATTTCAAATCCATGTAACATCTAGATAATTTATTCTTCAAACTTTTTTTAACAATTATATATATATAACATGTTAAACTTATACGATAATAATATATATCGGTCAGTACTTCTAATTATTTTTAAATGTTGTAATTGTGATAGAGTAATAACTAACAATAATTTATTGATTTTTTCATCAATTAAAATCATATCAAAATTAAATTGATTGTGTGTTTACGTATTGACCGAATTTCCCATCATGTATAATAGGATAATTCCTTCTTCCAATTTTTTCAGAACAGTTGTTCATAAAAACAACACATTAAACTTCTATGATTGTGGTTTAAGGCTCTGTTTGGGAGTACTGTTTAAAACTGATGTGTTGTGAGAAAAAGTGTCGGTGGAAAAAGTGCTATCAGGAAAATCAGATGACTGTTTGGTAATTTTTTTATTTATGCATATTTTGAGATATAATATATAAAAATAATATTTTTGAGAAGGCTTGATGATGAAACTGATAGCTACTTCCTATAAAAATTGAAAGTAGCTTTTTCCAAAAGCATGGGGGGACATGTTTTTGCTAACAGCAGCTTTTAGACTAAAAGCGCTTTTTCAGACAATAACTTTTAGAATTTACCAAACACCATTCTGACAGCTTTTCAGCAAAAAGCTGCTGTAACTGTCTGTAACAGCAATACCAAATGGGGCATATATCAGTCAATACTTGCAACCACTTTTAAAATTTTAAATGTTATAATTGTGATTAACTAATAAGTAACGACAATTTATTAACTTTTTCATTAATTAAAATAATATCAAAACTAAATTGATCGTTTGTCTATGTAATGACCGACTCACGACTCTCGTATCGTACATATTCTTATTTTTAGCATACAATTGTCTCTAGTTTAAAGTATTCAACATAATGTAATCTATGATTTATTCAATGTTTGATATAAACAAAAAAAAATGTGATTTTATTTTTGTGATTGCTTGGCCATTAATTTATATATGTAGTGGTAAAATATCTTTCATGGAAACCGTGTTTCGCAGCGTCTTTATAATATTTTTATAAATTTATTAATTCATATCTATCATAGCATTTGCATCGCACGTTCATAATTACTGTTCATTCATTTGCACACTCCATCAACACATACATTATATTTATGTTGTTCTGATGAGTTTCTTGTTTTATGGCCCTTTTGCATAAATGGCTTCTGGTGTGCCAAGATTTTTGAAATAATCAGTCAAGTATGAAGATAGACAGAGGTCCAAGCTTCATATATGTCATACCATTTGCATCGCACGTTCATAATTACTGCTCATTCATTCCCGCGCTCCATCTTCACATACATTTTATTTATGGTGTTCTAATGAGTTTCTTGTTTTATGGCCCTTTTACAGAAATGGCCTTTTGAAATAATCAGTCAAGTACGAAGACTTGTACAAAGATGAAATGGAAGTTGATGTTGCACCTCTCTCCGCCCCGTTGATTAGGGCCAAAACAGGAGTTCCTTCGTGAGAAAAGTCTTCATCCTCTTCTAAGAGAAAGATTTTCCTGGAGACAACCAGAACCTTAGGTTCTCGACAACTCAAGAAGCCCAAGCTTCCCGTGTCTCAGGAAATCACTAACCTTGAACCTCTGTAACTCTTCCTACATCTGACTGACATGTTGAAGAGTCATGTTACTGTTGACGCTGTGGAAGAGTGGAACAAACTGAAGCTAGTTGATGCTTCCCGGGCCATAACCTATGCAAGTGCCCAAAGCTTGTTCTTGAAGCTAAAATTCGATGACAATATCGTGGAGGCGGCATGCGGAGACCAATAGCTTAAGGATGAATCTAAGCAACTAAGGTCCAAGGTTCAGGAGTTGGAGAAGGAAGAAGGAAAGATGAGAAGCTTTGTGACCAGCCTGAAGGCCAACGAGGTTTCCTAACAAAGAGAGAAGAAGATGCTGGATTCTTAGGTATCAAGCATGAACAAAGAGAAGGATGAACTTTCTGCTACAGTGACAGAATTGTAGGAGAAGTTCATCGCTCTAAATGTTGCGGTCAATACCTATAAATCTACCAGAGTTGATCAGGAAAATGCCAAGTATATCGATGGCTATAATCATGCCATCAAGGACTACATTGCTATTCTTGATATGACTCAGGTCATATTGATCAAGAAATGGTTTAGACACACAACTATGTAGACCCTTGGTTGCCTTATTCCATTTTACGGATGTATGAATCCAAAAACCTTGGACCTCAGATAGGTCTGCTTCATGGGACCTCATGCAAGTTCATTTATGAGAAGCTCAGGTTGATTAGTGGACCTTGAACCTAACAAGTTCTTTCTTCATCCTTGAACCTCATTTGTTCACGAACCTTGAACCTTGAGCTTCATAGGGACAAACCTTAGGGTCTTTCTCTGGTATCTCGTACGCTATCAGGGTTGACTGCGAGGTTTGTGGTAGAAATCCTCACAGGCTTTAACTATTCATGGTTACCTATAAACTTGCCTTGATAGAATTATCACGAGTATGAGTAATGAAAGATAATTCATAAACCTGATTTATCAGAATTCATTTGAGTTTCGAAGACCAGTGATAGGAGTCTCACAAACCCCATGTTAGGGATCTTTGTGATCCTTGAAAGTTAAGAGGTGACTCCTAGACCTGTCATTCCAGGGTTTTCATCAGCCTTAGGTATGATGAGAGAGAGGTAAATCATGAACCTTCAGAACGGTTATGAGGTGACTCGTGAACCTGGAGTGGCATGAATTTCACGAACCTCTAGTGCTATGAAAGAGAGGTAAATCATGAACCTGACATTTTAGGGGATTCATGAACCTCGAACACGCTTATGAGGTGACTTGTGAACCTGTCATGGTCGGAGCTTCATGAACATCTGGTGCTTTGAGAGAGAGAGAGAGAGAGGTGAATCATGAACCTAGCATTTCAGGGGTTTCATGAACCTCGAACATGCTTATGAGGTGACTCGTGAACCTAGCATGGCAGGAGCTTCACGAACCTCTAGTGCTTTGAGAGAGAGATAAATCATGAACCTGACGTTTCAAGGGATTCATGAACCTCGAACACACATATGAGGTGACTCGTGAACCTGGCATTGCAGGAGCTTCACAAACATTTAGTGCTTTGAGAGAGAGGTGGATCATGAACCTGGTATTTCAAGGGCTTCATGAACCTCGAATATGCTTATGAGGTGATTCGTGAACTTGGTGTGGCAAGAGCTGCACGAACCTCTGGTGCTATGAGAGACATGAAGCTCACGAACCCTGTGTCTACGGATCTTCGTGATCCTCAAAAGTTTGAAATCTAGCATTTTCATTGATCTAAGCAGCATATGTACTACCCCCTCCCCCTTCGAGTTCTTTGACAAAAGTACCTCTTTATACAAGAACTCAGCAAGAGCTTTATTGATGAACCTCATGAGTACAATATATAATCTACTTATAATCAAATGAACTAGAAAAATAGATTCCATAATGTCTTTAAAGAAACATTGAATTGATGGGTGAGGTGCACATGCGCTACCCCCCGGGTATAGAAAGTAACTAATGAAATTGAATGAAAATGCGAGCAACTATAACTAATAAGCTGTATTTATTAAACCTAACCTAGAAGAGGTCTATTTGTTGAGCATCCTTGGAGCTCTTATTGATAATATTTCTTGAGATGCTCGACGTTCTATGCCCTTAGAATGAGCTTCCCATCCAGATCCATTATGTGGTATGTGCCTTCCCACAACACAGACTTGATTTGATAGGGACCTTCCCAATTTTCACCAAACACACCATGTCCAGGTACCCTCATATTGTGCATCATTTTGCCTAAGGACAAGATCTCCCACTTTAAGAGGTTGAGCACGAATTTTCTTATCATAGTACCTTCTGGTTTGTTGCTGATAAGCTGCGAGCTTTATTTGTGAGGAAGCTTGAACCTGTTTGACTAGGTCTAAGGTTAAACGATGGGCAAGATCATTGTTTTCTGCATCAAAGTTTGTTCTTCGATAGGAACCCGCTCCAATTTCGATGTGAACCATAACTTCATAACCATATGGGAAGGTGAAAGGAGATTCACTAGTGGTGGTTCGGGGTGTGGTGTTGTAGGACCACAGAACCATGGGAAGCTCATCAAGCCAGCATCATTTACTTTATTCGAGCTTAGCTTTCAGAGTGTGTTTTATGATTTTATTGACAGCTTATGTCTGAAAATTGCTTTGTGGGTGGAAAAAAACCGAGAAGCCCTTCTTGACTCTGAGGTCCTCACAAAGACCTCTCATTTCCTTGTCGAATTGTTTGCCATTGTCTGATATGAGTTTGTATGGAGCTTCATATTCAGCATCGTTGTGCTGGAGTTGAAGGAGAAGTGAATTCAGCTTTGAAGTCGATGCCCCTTGGGGCTTATGAGCTCATTACCAGCACCTGATCCATTTTCATTGACTACCCCATCCACATATAGGTTCCACCAATGAGCATAGCCTTCCTCACGAACTACTTCTTTGGGAAGCTCAGAAGCTTCATCGTGTGAACTTTGTTCCATACACGGAGGGAACTCTAGTAGGAAGTCTGATAAACCTTGACCCTTGATTGTTGTCCTCGGCTTGAATTCGATGTCAGATTTCCCAAGTTCAATGACCTACTTTATCATTCTACCTGAAGCTTCAGGTTTATGCAGAACCTGTTTGAGAGGGTATGAGGCTCGTACCTCGACCTTATGAGCTTGGAAGTACAACTTGAGCTTCCGAGATGCTAGGATTAGAGAATATGTGAGCTTCTCCATATTCGTATATCCAGTTTCTGAATCAAATAACCTCTTGCTCACATAATAAACATGGTATTGAACATGTTCTTCTTCTCTTACTAGGACAACACTGATTGAGTTGAAAGTGTTTGACCTAAAACCAATCATGTATGATGAGTTAGGAAAAACTTCCTACTACTCTTATTTGATTTCATTTGATAATAATAAAGTATTTATGTTACGGGCTTAATCTATTTGAAGTGTATTAAATAAGATGTTCCATAGTTTAGAGCAAAGCTTCTAGAATTATAATGAGATTGTAATAATGAGATCTAGAAGATAATAGCTTTAGACTTAAACAGTTCCTGATCATAGGATAACTAATTGGAAATTGGTAAATCCGTAAAGATCAGTACATACTATGCTAGCTCTCTTAGGAGGATGTCTGTTCTCATAGATATTTGTGTGGTGACACTATATCTAGTATGTAGGTGCTTATTAAGGAATAAGTTCACTGAATATGACTCGATAAGTAGAACAACTAATGGAGTTTACTCACGTGTCGATAGTTGTTTATTAAGTAAATAGTTGTACAAGTATCCTTAGACTTGAGATCGTTAGAGTAATCTCGTACACAATGATTTATGCTTTGGTTTAGTCCTTAGTCTCTAGGATATTCATTAGGTCCATTCTGGGAATAGTGATTTGTGTATGAAGATAGTTAACGGATCAATAAAGGATCTGCCCCTTCCAGTAAAGGAAGTGAATATCCTATGTTATTCTTAGATATGCAAGTTCAGGAATCTCTGGCCAGAGTGAATGAAATTAGAAAGAGTTTCTAATTTGCATTAAAATGAACTTTGCATTATGAATAAGAAATCATATGATTAAATTAGATAGGCTTGACACGAGTTCTATGCCTTGTATTTAATCGGGATATTGAAGGGTAGAAGGAATTAATTATACGGTAATTAATTACTGACAAGTTCTAAGTATTCTAAGTAATGATTTCGTATTATCTGGATAGTCGCGATATGTTGAGAAACATCACTCACGATGTATAATAAATATAATTAATCAGATTAATTATATTTAATGAATTAATAGAATTCATATAAATAATAAATAAAATGTTTATTATTATTTATTTCTACTACCAGCTTAATATTGAACCTAAAGAGTCACACCATAAAAGAGATTAAATTATAGATGAAGGAATAATTAATACTAGCTAGTCATTATTTATTTATGAAATAAATAATTACTTAGCAAATTTTATAAATTAATTAAATGAGATTTAATTGATTATAAATTATTTAAGATAAGATCTTAATATTATTAATTAAATATTTAATTAAAGTAATTAAATATGAAGAGAGAATAATTTTCTAAAAGAGTTTAGAAAAAGGAATTAATGATTAAAATAGTTTTAATCATTAACTAATTAATTAATAAGATTAATTAATTAAAAAGGGAATTAATAATAAGATATTTATAGAAAATATATCAGCTGAGATATTTGCCTATAAATATAGGATTATAAACCCGAATATTTGTAAGAAATATTTTAAAAGGAAGGCAGCCCTAATTTCCTCTCTAGCCTCCTCCTTCATCTTTTAGTTTGATTTTTGGTGAATATCTTTAGAGCACTCCACACTTGAGGGGTGATTGCAAGGATTGAAGAACAAGATCTTCTCTAGCTGTTGCCGGAAAGCAATCGAGGTATTCTTCAATTTATAAAATAGTTTTTGTATCTATATGTATGTATACATAGGAATATATGCAAATAAATGTTATTCAATACTTTCGATGGTGCATAAATTCCTTCAATGGTATTAGAGCTTAGGTTGTATGCATATAGATTCGTGGTCAAGTTTCAGAATTTTATGAGCATGTATGTATTTATTATGATTTATACAAGCAATATCATGTTTTAATTATGATTAATATGATACTGTTCGTCAAAATTGTTTTGATAATTGTCCTGAGTTCTATAAGTGTTGTAGATCGTCCAGTTAATTTTTCATAATTTTCTGATGTGTAGAATATTTATTATGAATTTTGAAAGCAATAATAATGATTTAATTATGATTAATTCATTGCTATTCCTTAAAATTAATTTTATATTTTTCATGTGTTCTACAAGTGTTGTAGATCGTCCAGGTATTTTTAGAATATTTTTCTGAGCAATAGATTATTTATTATGGATTTTTAAAGTTATTTTTAATTAATTCGTAATTAAATAATAATATCTATAAACAAAAGGTGTAACGCATTTTGCGCATGCGTGACAAGCTAAAAAAGGGTTTCTGACTTGTAACGCATACCCGAGATGCGTGACAGGGTGTCTTGCACGCGCCTGACGCGCGTGCGCGCATAGGGATGCGTCAGAAACTTCTCAGGGCGCGTTCGGGCGCGTGAGAGCTCAGAATGGGGCGTGTAATATACCGTTGGATTATTTTTTCCGATACGGTTCTAATGGTATATTAAAATAATTTTTCTGAAATTGTTTCGGACTGTTTAGAGCTTCCAAAAGTGTTTTAAAGCAAGTTTTAACTGTTTTAAGTTGCTTTTAAACACCATGTGATACATAGAGATGTTTAATGCTTATATGTTGCAATATATGATTTAACATGCCTACCTTATGTTTATTCGTGATTATATATATGTGATATATGCTTGAATTATCATGAGATGATAGATTTAGGTGAACTTAATTAACATAAGGCGTATGTTAGACAATCTAGAATAGTGAAATTGTTTCGTGACCTTTATTTACATATTATGAATACAATTATGAGATTTTTGTGTTTATGAAACACGTGATTGAATATGAATTTTCAACTTAAGTGAAAGGATGATTCTGTCAAACAACAGATGTTCTCTGTAAGAAAAAGGGTTATTAAGAGACGCCTCTTGACAATGCTCCACCCCTGGCCTGGGATGACTCCAAGTATCAATAGTTGATTTGAAATATTTAATCCAATCTAAAAGAATCTCTTTATAATATGATTATGATTGTAACATAATATAATCCCCTAAAATATAAAGAATATCAAGTAGTAATTGGCCATAAAACACAAAGGGCTTGTGTTGGTCATAGCCTTCCAACATAATAGAAAGTATTTCTTGTTTTTGAAACTCTGTCGTTTCGTGCTACAGCCGAGGGCGTTGTTTCCGAAATAAGAGATACTTGTCTATAACATGAGATGTGCATGATGAATTGAAATCTTATGGTCATTACGTGCTACAGCCGTGGGCTATTTGAAACTAGTTTAATTATACGAGATGTTGGGATTGACTTGACTTAGAATATTGAGTTTGTCGTGCCACAGCCGTGACTCAAGTATTCAAGAGGCTAAAGTAAGATTAGGGAATAACATGAGATGTAGCTGACAAGAGTTGTCTTCCTATTGAACGTTACATGGCGTTTCGTGCTACAGCCGAGATTGTGTGATGGAATGTAGGATCCCTATCCCACTATCATTATGAATGCTTAATTTCAATAAGGGATATAGAAATTAGATAGAATAGTTGGAGGTACTTATGAATAAAGACCCGATTCATATGGTGTTTTAGATAATGAAATAGAGTATTTGCTAAATGTTGTTATGTGTTTATTATTTGCAGATTTACTATATACATAATGTCTTCTGCACTATCACTCCTTTGCATGCTCGATGCACACAAATTAACTGGTCCCAACTATGCTGATTGGCTTCGAAACCTGAGAATTGTTCTCAGGATTGAGAAGAAGGAATATGTACTAAACTCACCTAAACCTGTTGAACCTGCTCAGGATGCACATAATGATGAACATATTGTGTATCGTAATTGGATAGATGATGCAAGAGTTGCACAATGTGTTATGCTGGGATCCATGAATGATGAGCTCCAAAAGCAACACGAGCATATGAATGCTCACTCTATCCTTATGCATCTACAAGATTTGTATAATGTGGCAGGAAGGATAGCTCGATATGAGATATCGAAGGAGCTGTTCCGTTATAGGATGACTGAGGGATCATCTGTGAATGTTCATGTGCTCAAGATGACCAATTTGATTGAGCGTCTTGGACAACTTGGATTTGTCATGGATGGGGAGCTGAGTCAAGATCTGGTCTTGCAATCACTTCCAGATTCATTCTCGCAGTTCGTTGTGAACTTTCACATGAACAAGTTGGATGTCAGCTTGCCTGAACTCCGTAACATGCTAAAAACTGCTGAGTCGAATTTTCCCACAAAGAAGAGTTCTGTTCTTCTAATTGGTGAAGGCTCTAACCCTAAGAAGAGGAAGAGGAGCCCTCCTAAGAAGAAGAAGAAGGTAGGTGAGAAAAGGCCAGTTCCGCCAAAAGCTGAAGATCCTAAAAGCAAAGCTGTTTGCTTTCACTGCAACAAAGTGGGGCACTGGAAGAGAAACTGTAAGGCTTACCTTGCAGAATTGAAGAAGAAGAAGGGTGGTGAGACTACCACTTCTGCTTCAGGTATGTTCATGATCGAACTAAATATGTCACTTAATCAAACTTCTACTTGTGTATTAGATACTGCTTGTGGTTCTCACATTTGCAATTCGTTGCAGGGACTAAGGAGAAGTAAGACTCTTGAAGAAGAGGAGGTGATCCTACGTATGGGCAATGGAGCAAGAGTTGCTGCTGTAGCTGTAGGATCGTTTGATTTACTTATGCCTACGGGCAAGACTATTATTTTGGATAATTGTTATTTTGTTCCCTAAATTATGAGGAATATTATTTCTATTCTCATGTTAGACTTGGATGGTTTTTCGTTTGTTATTGAGAATAATAAATGTTCAATTTTTAGAAATAATGTTCTTTATGGTGTTGGTATTTTAAATAATGGTTTGTATGTATGTGACGTAGAACATAGTTTACTTCAAATTGAACATAGTAATAAAATAAAAAGAGATGATAAAAATCCCACCTACTTGTGGCACTGCAGACTTGGTCATATTAGTGAAAATAGACTTAAGACATTGCATAAGGAAGGGTTACTAAAACTTTTTGATTTTGAATCATATCCTACATGCGAGTCTTGTCTGTTAGGTAAAATGACCAAATCTCCATTTAGTGGACATGGAGAAAGAGCTGTGGAGTTGCTTGGATTGGTACATACAGATGTGTGTGGGCCGATGTCCACGCAAGCCATGGGTGGATTTTCATACTTCATTACTTTTACAGATGATCGATCTAGATTTAGATATGTGTATTTGATGAAATACAAATCCGAAGCCTTTGAAAAGTTCAAAGAATATAAGTATGAAGTAGAGAAATAAACTAAGTATAGTATTAAAACCCTTCGATCAGATCGAGGAGGTGAATACTTAAGTGGCGAGTTTCTAAATTATCTCAAAGAAAATGGTATAGTCTCTCAATGGACTCCTCCGGCCACTCCCCAGTTGAATGGAGTATCCGAAAGGAGAAATCGAACTTTGTTGGACATGGTTCGATCCATGATGAGCTATACAGATCTTCCAGTATCACTTTGGGGTTATGCATTGGAAACATCAGCATATATATTGAACAAGGTGCCTTCCAAATCTGTTCCTCAAACTCCATATGAGATATGGAAAGAAAGGAAACTGAGTCTTAAGCACGTTAAGATTTGGGGATGTCCGGCTTATGTCAAGAAAGTTGACCCCGATAAGCTAGAATCTCGATCCATGAAATGTAGGTTTGTAGGATATCCTAAAGAGACTTTAGGGTATTACTTTTACACCGAACAAAGGGTGTTTGTCTCCCGACATGCTACCTTCCTGGAAAAACAGTTTATCCTTGAAGGGAATAGTGGGAGCAAGATTGAACTTGATGAAGTTCATGAAGAACAAACTACTATGGTTCAAGAGGAAACACCTGTTCATATTGAATAACCTTCCGTAGAACAGCCCATCCGTAGATCACAAAGGGTGTCTCACCAACATGAGAGGTATTATGGCCTTGTCATTGAGAATGACAATGAATTGGCGGTCATTGATGGAGACGACCCTATGACCTTCAACGAGGCTGTGAGTAGTGTTGACTCAGAGAAATGGCAGAGTGCCATGAAATCCGAAATGGACTCCATGTATGCCAACCAAGTATGGACTTTGGTAGAGGCACCCAAGGATATGAAGCCTATAGGGTGCAAGTGGGTATACAAGAGAAAGATTGGAGCAAATGGCCAGGTAGAGACCTACAAGGCCAGGCTCGTGGCAAAAGGATTCAAACAAAGACAAGGGATTGATTTTGATGAAACTTTTTCGCCTGTAGCCTTGCTCAAATCAATTCGGATTTTACTTGCTATTGCAGCTTACTATGACAATGAGATCTGGCAAATGGACGTAAAGACGGCTTTCCTCAATGGGGAACTTGAAGAAGAAGTGTATATGACACAACCAGAGGGTTTTATTTCCATAGGAAATTAACATCTAGTATTTAAGCTACTACGAACCATATATGGGTTAAAGCAAGCTTCTCGAATATGGAACATTCGTTTTGATGAGACAATCAAAGAGTTTGATTTTATCAAAAACATAGATGAACCATGTGTCTACAAGAAGGTTAGTGGAAGCGCAGTAACATTTCTTATTTTGTATGTAGATGACATACTCTAAATAGGAAATGACATACCAATGCTGCAATCAGTAAAAATGTGGCTATCAAAGAACTTCACTATGAAGGACTTGGGAGAAGCGTCCTACATTCTTGGTATGAAGATCTATAGAGATAGATCAAGAAGAATGATAGGTCTAACCCAAGGTACGTACATTGATAAGGTGCTTAAAAGGTTTAGCATGGAAAACTCCAAGAGAGGTCTCATACCGATGAGCCATGGAGTCTCCCTTTCTGACAAGATGTCTCCTAAGACACCTGAAGAAAGAGAGCGTATGAGTAGGATTCCGTATGCGTCGGCAATAGGATCTATCATGTACGCGATGTTATGTACTAGACCTGATGTTGCTCACTCAATTAGTGTGACTAGCAGATATCAGTCAAATCCAGGTGAAGACCACTGGAAAGCAGTGAAGAACATCCTTAAGTGCTTGAGAAGGACTAAGGATATTTTTCTTGTTTTTGTTGGGTCTGAGTTGAAAATAGAGGGTTACACTGACTTTAGTTTTCAGTCAGAGTGTGATGATAGTACATCCATGTCAGGGTATGTGTTTACTCTAAATGGTGGGGCGATTAGTTGGAGAAGTCGTAAGCAATCTACGACGGCTGACTCCACAGCAGAAGCAGAGTATATAGCTGCAAGTAAGGCTGTAAATGAAGCTGTTTGGATAAATAAATTTGTTTCTGAGTTGGGAGTAGTTCCTGGCATAGAGGGGCCTATTGTGTTATATTGTGACAATAATGCTGCAATAGCTCAAGCCAAGGAACCGAGGTCTCACAAGAATACCAAACATATATTGCGGCGGTTTCATTTGATTAGGGAGATCATTGAAAGAGGAGATGTCAAGATCGAAAGAGTTAACGCACATAACATAACAGACCCGTTCACGAAGCCGCTGTCTCAGTTAAATTTTGATCGTCATAAGGATCGGATGAGTATTAGATACCAGAGTGATTGGCTTTAGGCCAAGTGGGAGATTGAAAGTGTTTGACCTAAAACCAATCATGTATGATGAGTTAGAAAAAACTTTCTACTATTCTTATTTGATCTCATTTGATAATAATAAAGTATTTATGTTACGGGCTTAATCTATTTGAAGTGTATTAAATAAGATGTTCCATAATTTAGAGCAAAGCTTCTAGAATTATAATGAGATTGTAATAATGAGATCTAGAAGATAATAGCTTTAGACTTAAACAGTTCCTGATCATAGGATAACTAATTGGAAATTGGTAAATCCGTAAAGATCAGTACATACTATGCTAGCTCTCTTAGGAGGATGTCTGTTCTCATAGACATTTGTGTGGTGACACTATAGCTAGTATGTAGGTGCTTATTAAGGAATTAGTTCACTGAACATGACTCGATAAGTAGAACAACTAATGGAGTTTACTCACGTGTCGATAGTTGTTTATTAAGTAAATAGTTGTACAAGTATCCTTAGACTTGAGATCTTTAGAGTAATCTCGTACACAATAATTTATGCTTTGGTTTAGTCCTTAGTCTCTAGGACATTCATTAGGTCCATTCTGGGCATAGTGATTTGTGTATGGAGATAGTTAACGGATCAATAAAGGATCTACCCCTTCCAGTAAAGGAAGTGAATATCCTATGTTATTCTTAGATATGCAAGTTCAGGAATCTCTGACCAGAGTGAATGAAATTAGAAAGAGTTTCTAATTTGCATTAAAAGGAACTTTACATTATGAATAAGAAATCATATGATTAAATTAGATAGGCTTGACACGAGTTCCATGCCTTGTATTTAATCGGGATATTGAAGGGTAGAAGGAATTAATTGTACGGTAACTAATTACTGACAGGTTCTAAGTATTCTAAGCAATGATTTCGTATTATCTGGATAGTCACGATATGTTGAGAAGCATCACTCACGATGTAGAATAAATATAATTAATCAGATTAATTATATTTAATGAATTAATAGAATTCATATAAATAATAAATAAAATGTTTATTATTATTTATTTCTACTACCGGCTTAATATTGAACCTAAAGAGTCACACCATAAAAGAGATTAAATTATAGAGGAAGGAATAATTAATAATAGCTAGTCATTATTTATTTATGAAATAAATAATTACTTAGTAAATTTTATAAATTAATTAAATGAGATTTAATTGATTATAAATTATTTAAGATAAGATCTTAATATTATTAATTAAATATTTAATTAAAGTAATTAAATATGAAGAGAGAATAATTTTTTAAAAGAGTTTAGAAAAAGGAATTAATGATTAAAATAGTTTTAATCATTAACTAATTAATTAATAAGATTAATTAATTAAAAAGGGAATTAATAATAAGATATTTATAAAAAATATCTCAGCTGAGATATTTGCCTATAAATATAGGATTATAAACCCTAATATAAAAACCCTAATATTTGTGAGAAATATTTTAAAAGGGAGGCAACCCTAATTTCCTCTCTAGCTTCCTCCTTCATCTTTTAGTTTGATTCTTGGTGGATATCTTTAGAGCACTCCACACTTGAGGGGTGATTGCAAGGATTGAAGAACAAGATCTTCTCTAGCTGTTTCCAGAAAGCAATCGAGGTATTCTTCAATTTATAAAATAGTTTTTGTATCTATATGTATGTATACATCGGAATATATGCAAATAAATGTTATTCAATGCTTCCGCTGGTGCATAAATTCCTTCATGAGTATTCTGACACGGCCAAGTAGATTATCAAGGACTCTCCATCTATAGGTTTAGAGAGCAAAGGTGGGCTTCCTAGATTTTCCTTGAGCTTCCGGAAGTCAACCTCACATTCAGAGGTCCAATTGAAGTCCTTTCCTTTCTTTATTGCTTTAAATAACTCTCTTCATTTGTTTGACGAACGAGACATGAACCTGTTCAAAGAAACTACCCTTCTAGTTAAGCATTGAAACTCCCTGATAGTTCGATGGGATCTCCTTTCAACAAGAGCTTTTATCTTTATGAGATTAGCTTCAATCCCTATGTGGTTCACAATGAAGCCCAAGAACTTTCCAGATTTGACCCCGAAGACATATTTCTAAGGGTTGAGCTTCATATGAAACCTTTTTAGGATATCAAACATTTCTGATAGATAAGCAACATGATCAGTTTCTGAAAGGCATATGACTAGGCCTATTTGTAATAATTAGATGACAACTCAACTCTAGCTATTAAAGAGAAGTAAATAACAAACACCAAACAAGGAATCAAGACGAAGACAGTCAACTAATCACAGAGAATCCAAGTATCAGAAGTATTTTATGGGATTGCTACTGAACACTGGAAGAAGTTCATTTATATGTTCAAGCGTCAGTGAAAAATAATAAAGTAGTAGTACTTCTAAAGAATACATAAGATATAGAAGATTTCAAGTGATTAGTACAATAGATTCCAGAAGAAGATTGAAGACAGTGAAGCAGAAGAATGACAGAATGCCTTAACTTAATGTATTGATAAATGGAGAATATTTATTAGTATGACACAAATGAACCAGACAGTACATTTGTGTGTCAACTAAAATAATATTTATTCTACATTTAAATCAAGAGGTTTCAAGATCAGAAGTCAAAGAAAAGACAAGGAGATTTCAAAGCTGACTGCAAATTAAACAGATCTCTATAATATTTTATTTCTACAAAAATATATAAGTTAATTAGTTAATTTATTTAATTAAATTAATTCAAGTTGAATTTAATTTTATTTATAAATTATTTAAATTAACTTAAGTAGAATTAATTTGTTATAAAAGAAATGGATTATTATGACTTATATATATATATATTTCGAATGACTTATTAATAAGTCATACCGAATGACTTATAAATAAGTCATACCGAAAGTTTCATATATATATATATATATATATATAAGTCATACCGAGCCTTAAAAGAAAAAGTCATACCGAGTTTTTCTCTTTTAAAATAAGTCATTCTGATTTATTTTAAATAAGGAAAATTCGAATATGACATACAAGAAGTCATACTGAGCTCTAAATAAGTCATACCGAACTTATTAAGTCATGCCCAGTCTTTTACTAAGTCATACAAGGCTTAATTTGAATAAATTAAGTCATATTAATAAAGGTCATTCTAAGCATTTTCTTTCTCTATAAATATGAGAAGAATGCTTCATTTGTAAGTGTTAGAAAAATCAGATCAAATTCAGAAATTTGTCTGCATTGTAATATTCACAGATTTCTGTGCAAGTTTGGAATATAATTGTTAAACTCGAACAATTCATGTCAAAATCGTTCTAAGCTTTTAAACAGTTATATAAACTTTCTAATAATTAATTTTGTAATACTTTTCAAGTTAAAATTATATCTTCTACTTGAACAGTATTTCATTTCAATTAATATTTCGTGTGAATTTAAAATAATATTTTAAATCCAATATTCCGTGATAATTAATAGATATTGTATTCAACCCCCTTCTACAATATCAGGGACCAACAATTGGCATCAGAACTGGTTGATATAGTTTCATATCAGATCCAAATCAAATTCCGCGAACTTATAAAGAACTCAAAAATTATTTTAAATTCGAAATAATTTTTCATTTGAAATAATTTTTTTTCTGAAAAATTATTTTTGATCAAAAATTGTTTCAAGTCAAAAATTAAAATATTTTTTGAAACACTTAATTTTTAATCTTATTAAAGATGAGTACCCAAAAAGTGACGAGCATAAAAATTCCACAATTTGACAGAGAACACTACAACTTGTGGAAACACAAAATGCTACTGTTTATCGGGATTGCAAATCCCAAGTATGCATTAGTCATTGCCAAAGGTGTTGAGCCCCCTATATCAGTTATTCTCGAACATACGATTGATGGGGTCGTAATTCCCCACAGACAATTTCTGAAAAGTCCGACAGACTATACAAATGAGGAAGCAGAAGCTGTGTCCCTTGATAATAACTTGAAGCTTATACTAATTGAATCCCTGGACTACGTAATGTACAATCAAGTAGTTAATTGCAAGAATGCAAAATAGATCTGGGAAACAATTGAAATTATCAATGAGGGAACTGAAGAAGTAAAGGAGAATAGACTGGAAATCCTGACCTCCCAATATGAGCAGTTTAGATCCAACCCTGGTGAGGGTATCTCTGAGGTATTTCAGAGACTAAACAAACTGATGAATGAGCTCAATATGAACGGAAAGTTTTATCAGAACCAGGAGGTAAACAGGAAGTTTTTGCTGACCTTACCAGAGCATCTGGAACACAGGATTGCAGCTATCCGGGAATCTAGGGACATGAAGGAAGTAACCCTAGAAAGACTCTACGGAGTGTTAAAGACTTATGAGCTGGAGCAGATCCAAACCAAAGAAATGTACGGGAGAGGTAAGGTACTGAGTTCCTCCAAGGCATTAATAGTAGAAGCACCAGAGAAAGTAGAAGCGAAGGCTGTTGCACCTTCTAACAGTTCAACAGAGTATGTGGTTCCAGAATTTGGAGATACTTCTGACAAACAAGAAGATAGTGATTTCTACTCGCTGGAAGAACTAGATCAGCTGGAAGATGAATCTCTAGCTATGATTGCCAGGAAGTTTGGCAACATGAGATTCCGAAGAAACTCCTCATTCAGAGTGAAGCCTAATTTTGGAAGATTCCAAAAAGGAGGTTCTTCGACAACAGTATCAAAAAGCGGCTACAAGACCGGCTTAGTTGATAGAAGCAAGTTTCGTTGCTTCAACTGTAATGAGCTAGGCCATTTCGCAACTGAGTGCAAGAAGCCTAAGCAAGGGAAAAAGAGAGAGTCTTACGAAGAGCTCAAAGAGAAGTATGATGCTCTCGTGAAAAAGCATCAGGGAAAGTCCTATCTGGCAGAGGGTAGAAGCTGGGATGACTCAGATAATGATGATGAGGAAGAGCTGGGAAATCTTGCTCTTATGGCTTCATCCGAGGAATCACTATCTCCCACCCGTCAAGGAGGAATCGAGGTAAATCCTTCATGCCCTAAAATGTTTGCATTGCTAGGTAAAGAACTAGATGACGAAAGAGATAAGGTTAAGAAACTCAGACTCAAAGTCAAAGAGTTAGTTGATGAGACTGAAGTTTTTAAACAGTTAAAAAGAAATCATGACAAGTTGACTGTTTAGTTGACTGAAGACTTAGCTATTCAAGTCAGTAAAGTCAGTTGTCATGTTGTAACAGAAGCTAATCTCAGAAACCAGATAGAAGAAGAAAAAAAGAAGTGTCTTGCATATAAGAATTCCTCATATATTATAAAGAACCTAGTTGACCAACAAGAAATAAGTCGTAAAGTTGGAATAGGCTTCGAGTACAATAAATCTGTAGGAAAGCCAAGCAATATAACCCCCTTTAGAAAAAGTGCTGTAGAAAGGGGTATCCCACATGTTGTTAAAGACACACCAAAACCTCTCTTCATAACACCGATAGCTGAACCTATCCTTGAGAGCTCTGTACTGATTGCATATGAAATGCAGTTAGAAGATCTTGAGGAAGAGAAGAAGAGAGAAGAACATGTTAAGGACATAAAAAGAGTTAATATCCAGAAAGAAAAGTGTGCACCAAAGACACCAGTGAAAGATGTGGGAACCTTTGATTCCCCCAGACCTGGTATAGGTGTAAAAGACTTAAAGAATAAAATGACCAGACCCAACATGTTTGTTAACAGTAGGAATAGTAACAATAAATTCCATTCTACTGAAAACTTCAAAGATTCTGATAAAATTGAAGTAGAATCTGTAAAGCCCCCTACTGTATTAAATAACATGCCTACTATTGATGCTTTCCATAAACCTTGTAGTATAATGAATTGTATGTTATGTGCTTTTAATGCTATGACTGCTTACTTTAAACGCATGATAACTAAGAAAGATAACATGACACCTAGACAGCATATCAATAGTAAATTTGCTAAATCCAAGACTGCGACTCCTTCACCTGAAAAGAAGGAATCATATATTCCTAAGTCTAAACAGAAAGTTGTTAAGACTGTTTTTAAGAAGGTAGGAACAGTCAAGGAAGAAAATGATGTTATACGAAAAGGATCTGTTGTTAAAGCAGACAAAGGTCAATTCTTTAAGTATGCCGGGCCCAATCAATTTTGGGCTCCGAAGACGAATTAATCCGTTTGGTATGTGCAGGGAGTTAAACAGGTAAACCGAGTTATATGGATCCTGGACAGTGGATCTTCAAGGCATATGACCGGAGATAGAGCCCTGCTATCAAACGTGGTTGAAAGAGCTGGCCCAATAGTCACCTTTGGAGATAACAGCAAAGGAATGACTACGGGATATGGCAAGTTAAATACTGGAAATGTTATCATTGAAAACGTCTCTTTAGTGGAAGGACTTAAGCATAATCTACTCAGCGTCAGTCAATTTTGTGATAAAGGGTATAAGGTAAACTTTATCAAAGAGAAATGCTTGATAGCTCATTCTAAAGATGACAAACTGGCCTTACGTGGAGTAAGGAAAGGAAACTTGTACGTAGCCGATCTCAACTCAGGAACTAAAGATGAAGCAAACTGTTTCTACTCAAAGGCTTCATCAGAAGAAAGCTGGCTATGGCACAAGAAACTCTCACATCTAAACTTCAAAACAATGAACTCTTTAGTCAAGAGAGACTTGGTGAGAGGACTGCCTCCAATGGAATTTACACAAGAAGGCTTGTGTGAGGCATGTCAGAAAGGGAAGTCAAAGAAAGCAAGTCACAGAGGCACAGACACTACAAACATCACTGAACCACTTCAACTCTTACACATGGATTTATTTGGTCCAGTAAATATTTTGTCTATGTCAAGGAAGAAATACGCCTTAGTGATTGTGGATGACTTCACAAAGTATACGTGGGTTTTATTCTTGAACTCTAAGGATGAAACTCCTCATTTGGTGATTGATCATATAAAGCTGATTGAGTTAGATTCAAAGTTACCTGTTAGGGCTATCAGATCAGATAATGGAACAGAATTCAAGAATGAAGTTCTGATTGATTTCTGCTCAGACAAAGGGATAACAAGACAATACTCAGCTCCAAGAACTCCGCAACAGAATGGAGTTGTAGAAAGGAAGAATCGAACCTTGATTGAAGCTGCAAGAACTATGCTAAGTGAATCAGGTTTACCTATCTACTTTTGGGCTGAAGCAGTTAACACAACATGTTATACCCAGAATCGAACTTTGATCAACAAAGATCACATGAAAACTCCCTATGAATTAATGGCTGGCAAGAAACTTACTCTAAAGTACTTTCATGTATTTGGAGCTAAATGCTATGTGCTAAAAGATGAAGATGAACATCATGGCAAGTTCGAGGCCAAGGCACATGAAGCTATTTTTGTCGGATATTCAAGAAGAGCATATAGAGTGTACATAATTGATCAGCATCAAGTAAAAGAAAATGTCAATGTTATTTTTGATGACACTAAACTCCCAAGTATCCAAACTGAAGATTCTTCTGAGTCATTAGAATTTGACAATTATCCAGACATGCATTCTGATGAAGAAGAAGAACCTAAGGTTGCAACAGGAAATAATGATCCAGGTAATAGTGGTGAAAATAATGATCATACTGGAAATTCTACTAATACCAGTGGTGGATCAACGAATCATCCTGGCAGCAACTCAGGGGGAGATGAAGGATCAACTGGTAGAACACAACATCACAATGAATTTCGAGCCGAATCATCAAGATCAAACCTACCCAGGGAAAGGATATGGAGCAAAGATCATCCTTTTGAATTGATCATAGGTGATCCAGATGTTGGAGTTAGAACCAGAAGTGAAACTTCAAATGAATGTTTATTTTCAATTTTTCTATCTCAAGAAGAACCAAAGAAGATTGAAGATGCACTAATTGATCCAGATTGGGTTGTTGTCATGCAAGAAGAGCTCAATCAGTTTGAAAGACAAGAAGTCTGGACACTAGTACCCAGGCCTAAGGACAGAACTGTTATTGGCATAAAATGGGTATACAGGAACAAGTTAGATGGTGATGGCATTGTTACAAGGAACAAAGCCAGACTGGTTGCAAAGGGTTACTCTCAGGAAGAAGGAATTGATTATGACGAAACCTACGCACCAGTTGCAAGACTTGAAGCCATCAAAATATTTCTGGCATTCGCAGCACATTCCAAGTTTAAAGTCTATCAAATGGATGTGAAGAGTGCATTTCTGAATGGAGAGCTAGAAGAAGAAGTATATGTGGAACAACCCCCTGGCTTTGAAAATCCAGATTTTGTTAATTTTGTGTATTTTCTATTCAAAGCTCTTTATGGGCTCAAGCAAGCACCGAGGACATGGTATGACACTCTCTCTGTATTTTTACTTGAAAATGGTTTCACTAGAGGTGTCATAGATAAAACTCTCTTTTATAAATTGCATGAAAAAGATATGATATTTATCCAAGTTTATGTTGACGATATTATATTTGGTTCTACTAACAAAAACTTGTGCAAAAGATTTGCTAAGTTAATGCAGAGCAGGTATGAAATGAGCATGATGGGTGAGCTGTCTTTCTTCCTTGGACTGCAAGTAAAGCAAAAGGAGGATGGGATTTTTATTTGCCAATCAAAGTATGTAAGAGATCTTCTAAGAAAATACAGTCTAGAAGATTCTTCACCGGCAAAAACCCCAATGCCAACAGCCACCAAGCTTGACAAAGATGAAACTGGTAAGAAAGTTGACATCATAAGCTACAGAGGTATGATAGGCTCATTGTTATATCTAACTGCTAGTAGACCCGATATAATGTTTGCAACTTGCTTATGTGCAAGGTTTCAATCTGACCCTAGAGAATCTCATCTAATAGCCGTTAAACGAATTTTTAGATATCTAAAGGGTACACTAAATCTTGGAATTTGGTACCCTAAAGATACAGGTTTTGAACTAATAGGCTATACAGATTCAGATTATGCAGGGTGCAGGATGGATAGGAAAAGTACTTCAGGAAGCTGTCAGTTTCTAGGAAGACGATTGATCTCCTGGTACAACAAGAAACAACACTCAGTGTCCACCTCGATAGCCGAAGCAGAATACATTGCGGCAGGTAGCTGTTGTGCACAGATCTTGTGGATAAGGAATCAGCTAAATGACTATGGACTTGAGTTGAACAAAATTCCAATTTTCTGCGACAACACAAGTGCCATAGCTATTTCCAACAATCCTGTACAACATTCGCGAACCAAGTACATTGACATAAGGTATCATTTTATCAGAGAGCATGTCATGAATGGAACTGTGGTGCTACATTTTGTACCCATAGAAGATCAATTAGCCGACATCTTCACAAAACCACTTGATGAATCCACTTTCTCAAAGCTGGTTAGTGAATTAGGGATGTTAAACAATGGCTAAATTTTTGGTTGCTAGGAATTAATTTAAGCTAATAAATATTAAATGTTAATATTTAAAGAGTTTATGAGACTTGAATTAATAAAATCCTAGGGCTTATGAATTTTTTTGAAAAATTATCTTAAGATTAAATCAATATTCTTAAAAGATAATTATTTCAATTAGAACATAAGTACTTTTGTTTAAATTAAGCTTTAATAAGCATTTATGTAATTAATGTATATTTTCTCTAATTATTGTTGTACATTAATATAAATGATTATGTTATTAATTAATCAATTAATTTACTTATTAAATTAATTTAAACATGAATTAATTTAATTCTTAAATTAATTAGAACAATTAATAATGTAAATATTTATTTTATGTCTTTAATAATTTATTAGTATGTAAATTATTGATATTTATCTTAAAGTTTCTAAATAAGTATTGTTTGTTAATATTTAGTGTATAATTAATAATTTATCTAATATTCGAATAAGATTTTTATTATTTTATTTCGAATTTAGAAACAATTATTAATATAAGTAATTATTCTATTTTATTATTGCAAATCAGCATGACTTTTTTTAAATATCAGTATGTCTTTTATTTTTAAAATTTTCGGCATGACTTTTTATTCTAGTAAAATTCATACCGAGAGTTTAAAGTAAAAGTCATACCGAGAGTATTAAATAAAAGTCATACCGAAAAATTTCTATTATGTTTTTTTTAAAAAAAAAAAAATCAGTAATAGGTTTTTTTTTCCGGTATGACTTATTAATAAGTCATATCGAGCCCTTTTTATTCTCCTTCTTTTATTAATAAGTCATACCGACTTATGATTACCCATAAGTCATACTGAGCCTTTATCAGTTACACACAGTCATATACACATACATACAAACTCGAACAGTTTTTTTCCCTCTCTCAAAATTCGATCGATTTTGTTCCATTTCAACTGATTTCAGTTGCTATTCGTTGTTCACAAGCATCTTTGCTTGCTAATGTGGTAAAATCGTTCAATACCAAGCAAAACTCTGCCCGATTTTCGCAAAAATCGAACTGATTGCTCTTACTCTTGGACTAAATCATAGTTAAGTGCGATTTTTACGACTGAAGAACTGTTGTGTAGTGATTAAAGTGATTCTGTGTTTAAAAGACGAATTGGGTATTAATAGCAATTAGGGTTGTTAATTTTTAAGTGTAATTTTTCGAATTTTGACTTGTAATTGTTATTTTTAATTTGTAATCGCACTTTGTAATTTGTTTAATTGTAATAGTTTAAAGAAAAATGGCTGGTTTTTGCGAATTAGTAAAGACAAATTTTGTAGGATTTTTTAATCCAGTGAATTGCTCAGTCGAGAGGTTTCGACCATGGATCGTTTTTATGAATGAACACTCACTAGTAAGGACTGCAATATCTCTGGACTCCCCGTTGCAAGTGTTAGCACTTAGGGCTCTGTACTCCACTGCTAGGAACAGGAGTACTGCAGATAGAGTTCAATTCTCTTTCACCATAGGAGAACGTGAATACATGGTGACTGAAGAAGATGTGAACAGAATCTTGGGCTTTCCAACAGACAATTTCGTGGATCCACCCACTGTACCAGAAATTCTAGAATTTTTCTATAACATTCGATATCAGGGTGAGATCAATTTGGTAAGACTGTCTAAAGCCAGGTTGGTAAGCGAGTGAGACTACTTCTTTCACACTCTAGCACAAGTGTTTGCACCCACAACAAAGAATAACTTCAACAATATATCTTCACTACTGCAAATAATTGGGTATTCTGTGGCCCACAACCGGAGGATAAATTTTGGAAAGTTGATTCTGAAAGAAATAATCAAGAAAATGGGGAAACCAGAAAGCAGGGAACAGGATATTCAAGTCTACTATCCGAGGTTCCTGATGCTATTCTTGAATGACTTGTTGTTGGATGAAGACAAAGATTTATTTCAAAATAGTCCTGTAGAAGATTCTCCAACTTCTCAGAACAACTTCTTTGCAAGGCTCCACAACAACCCCAAGTTTCAAGATGTGTCAGTGGTAATGACAGATTATATGGCTGGGATACTAGATCTAATTGCTAATCCTGTGCAGGATCAAGAACAAGAACAAGTGCCAATGCAAGCAGATCATCATGTCCAACTTCTACTTGAAGCTGCTCAGCATGTTGAACAAGAGGCACTGGATCAACAGGTAATGTCTCAATCACTGACCTCTAGTTTCCTACTTATAAATATATCTACTGCACTTCTAGATTTATCTGTGGCGGACTATAATTGTGGTCTTACACTTCAGGACATCGGCTATGAACTTGACAACACACAGGTTCAAACCCAAGCTGTCATAGAACCTCAAACAGTTTCTCCTTCTCCAACTTCTTTAATTCACCTCAGAAAAAGGAAGAAACCTGTTAGGAAAGTGAGAGGTAGAAGTGATTCAGGAAGTGAACCAGCAGCTCTGTCTCCACCTTCTAAAAGATTGAGATCCGAACCCGAGACAACTGCAGACCCGGTCCTATCCTCTCAATGGGATATGGATTTTGAAACGGCTATCCAAGAGTCTCTAGATACACTCGATCAAACGGGTGATTCTATTTGTCGTACAGCCACGGCATCCGCTTCAGATTCAGATTCTCGCACACTGCTAGCTCTCACACTAGCAGGTCCTTCACTTGAAGAAACTCAAACACAAGAGAGCACAATGATTTTTGAACAAAATGTTTTTGAAGAAAACTCGTCAGTTGCCACATTTATAGTGGATCAAGACATTTTGGATGCAGTGCGGCATCAGTTACCCTTAGAGGTACTAAGGGGCACCACAGATTCTCAAGAGCCATTCAATACATTATCTAAGGTGGTGACCCCCCTGGATTTCTTATATCCAGTTCTCATTAGAGAAGGTCTCGAATCCACTGGTGGATTTGAGAGGCAACCACTCCATAGAGGGAGATGGGACTCCATTCACGGAGTAGCTACGTCAGTAGCGGAGCCAAGGCAAGTTAATCTTGTTGAGGACGCGCCTTCACAGGCATCAGAAGAGCATTTCGACTCTTCAAAATCTATTGTTGTATTTACAGGTACAACATCTGGATCTGGAAAGGAGCTAAACACGAGTGATGTGAGGCAAACACAGAGTGAAACACCTGCACAGAGTGATAGTGAGATAAACAGGAGTGCAAGTGAGATGAGTGCACACACACAAAGTAAACTGTTATCCAAAATGGAAGCTCTCCAGAATGAAATGCAAATTGTTCAAGCTGAATTATTAAAAGTTAAAGCACAAGCAGAAGAAAATTCTACATCTGCCTCTATAACACAGCAGCTGTCAATAGTGCGAAAAGATGTTGAAGATGTCAAATCCTCCATTCTTCTAAAAACTCAAGACATCCAGAACGTTCAGAATCTAATTGCTGAGGATATGAAAGAAGTGAGCAAACTGCATGAAAGAATTGATGACGTTGAGAAAAACTTAACCCTCACAATCATTGAAAATGAAAAGATTTCTACTCAATGCTTCAGCAAACTGGATGATGGCATGACGCATCTGAATGAAGGAATGAAGCAAGTATATTTGACAATGCAAAAACTGATGACATCCTTTGAAGCCTCAAAAACTCAAGAGGATCCCTCAACTAAGGGGGAGAAATCAAAGAAGAAAGTAGCTGAAGATGAAGGGGCTACTACGCAAGACAAAGGGAAAGCTAAGCTGTATTCTGAAGAACAGTTTCAATCATTTAATCCAGAACCAGAAGAACAGTATTATGCTCAAGAGCAATTCATTGATGACAGTGCTCATGATGAATCAAACATTCCTGACTACTGCAGAGCTGAGGAAGAAACTGCATTTGATGAAGAATTTTTGTTTCAAAAAGAAAAAGAAGTTGATCCAGCCTATGAAGAGGCGATAAAGAAACTTAAAGAAGACATCAAGGCAAGCCAAGCAAAGACTGAAAATCTGAAAGCTCTAGTCATGGAAAGATCTCAGGCAGAAAGAGAAGAGAGCCAACAAAAGCAAAATTTGTGGGCTATAGCTGTTAGAAAGAAGAAAGAAGATGTGCGCTTAAAAATAGGGAAGAAATGGGATACTGCCAGAGAGATCATGGACAAACTTCAGAAAGGTCCATTTGAAGATTACAAGTTACAGTTCTTAATTAATCGTCTGCAAGATTCAAATGACTGTCTGGATAACTTCATGAAAGCAATCAAAGAAGAAGTTGACTACATCACTGTGATTGTGGATAACATTCTAGATGACTGGCAGATTCTGTTATACACACACAAGAATGGCACATTCAGAGTCTCTATGGAATTCTTTCGTCAAAGATCTCTATCTGTAATATGGACGTTGATGAATAAAGTCAAAAGAAGTTCAGAATAACTTTTACGGAACAGACTTCGAGAGATAGCAAGAGCTGTTAGTCCACAAATCTTAAACGACCCTCATGAGGTAAGTTTCTACAACAATAAGCTTTATCAAATTATGAAGCTGGATGAGGAGTCACTAAAGGGCTACACAGTTAAATACATGATTGAAGTTGAAACAATGTTGAGATCCAAGGGATTCAGGTCCCAGGCTAAGTTGGATGTAGCTCAAAAGATCAGAGACTACTGCCTATCAAAGAAAATTCAATCATACATCAGGCAGATGCATAAAATTGATTCAACACAGCCTTATGACATAGAAGAAGAGGTAGTAGATCCTGTTAAATAGGAAGTGTTGTGGCAGTTAGCAAGAGCTGAGAAAAGAAGGTTGTATGGAGAATCCACCACAACAGATCAATCAGTATCTGAAGAAGTACCAAGGACACCAGTTCATAAAAATTCAAATCTAGAAGAAGGTGAAGTTGATACATCAGAAGACTGAAGACTTAGATAGAACAAGATAGAAACTTTGTAATATTTGTTCAGTGCTAGAGGAACATCTATCTTGTATTTATCTTTCATGTATGAATCTGGAAAATTGTTAAATATAAAACCAGAACTATTGTTTATTATTTACGGTCATTACATGTCGTACTACTTTCTTAGTTGTTAGTTGAGTTATCCTCTAGGAATTTGTGTGTTAAATGTTTAACAACAAATATGGGGAGATTGAAAGGCATATGACTAGGGCTATTTGTAATAATTAGATGACAACTCAACTCTAGCTATTAAAGAGAAGTAAATAACAAACACCAAACAGGAATCAAGACGAAGACAGTCAACTAATCACAGAGAATCCAAGTATCAGAAGTATTTTATGGGATTGCTACTGAACACTGGAAGAAGTTCATTTATATGTTCAAGCGTCAGTGAAAAATAATAAAGTAGTAGTACTTCTAAAGAATACAGAAGATATAGAAGATTTCAAGTGATTAGTACAATAGATTCCAGAAGAAGATTGAAGACAGTGAAGCAGAAGAATGACAGAATGCCTCAACTTAATGTATTGATAAATGGAGAATATTTATTAGTATGACACAAATGAACCAGACAGTACATTTGTGTGTCAACTAAAATAATATTTATTCTATATTTAAATCAAGAGGTTTCAAGATCAGAAGTCAAAGAAAAGACAAGGAGATTTCAAAGCTGACTGCAAATTAAATAGATCTCTATAATATTTTATTTCTACAAAAATATATAAGTTAATTAGTTAATTTATTTAATTAAATTAATTCAAGTTGAATTTAATTTTATTTATAAATTATTTAAATTAACTTAAGTAGAATTAATTTGTTATAAAAGAAATGGATTATTATGACTTATATATATATATATATATATATATATATATATATATATATATATATATATATATATATATATATATATATATATATATATTTTGAATGACTTATTAATAAGTCATACCGAATGACTTATAAATAAGACATACCGAAAGTTTTATATATATATATATATATATATATATATATATATAAGTCATACCGAGCCTTAAAAGAAAAAGTCATACCGAGTTTTTCTCTTTTAAAATAAGTCATTCTGATTTATTTTAAATAAGGAAAATTCGAATATGACTTACAAGAAGTCATACCGAGCTCTAAATAAGTCATATCGAAC
This sequence comes from Oenanthe sinensis, assembly GCA_028671895.1. Lineage (NCBI taxonomy): Eukaryota > Viridiplantae > Streptophyta > Magnoliopsida > Apiales > Apiaceae > Oenanthe > Oenanthe sinensis. The sequence goes on along the minus strand of CM053809.1, from coordinate 2,993,051 downwards.
TTATTAAGTCATGCCCAGTCTTTTACTAAGTCATACAAGGCTTAATTTGAATAAATTAAGTCATATTGATAAAGGTCATTCTAAGCATTTTCTTTCTCTATAAATATGAGAAGAATGCTTCATTTGTAAGTGTTAGAAAAATCAGATCAAATTCAGAAATTTGTCTGCATTGTAATATTCACAGATTTCTGTGCAAGTTTGGAATATAATTGTTAAACTCGAACAATTCATGTCAAAATCGTTCTAAGCTTTTAAACAGTTATATAAACTTTCTAATAATTAATTTTGTAATATTTTTGAAGTTAAAATTATATCTTCTACTTGAACAGTATTTCATTTCAATTAATATTTCGTGTGAATTTAAAATAATATTTTAAATCCAATATTCCGCGATAATTAATAGATATTGTATTCAACCCCCTTCTACAATATCAGGGACCAACAGTTTCTACTTTTGATTTCACCAGCATATCATCAACTTAAACCTCCATTGTCTTGCCAATTTGATCCTTGAACATGAGGTTTACCGATCTTTGGTATGTCGCTTTAGCATTGAGCAACTAAAATGGCATTCCAATATAGCAATATAATCCTCTATCAGTAATAAAAGAAGTATGTTCCAGATCAGGTTCATACATAGAATTTTGATAGTACCCATAATATCCATCCATGAAGCTCAGCAAGTCATGCCCAACATTAAAATCCACTAATTGATCAATTCGTGATAAGGGGAAGCTATCCTTCGGGCAAGATTTATTCAAATCAATGAAGTCCACACAGGTTCGCCACTTCCTATTGGGCTTCTTGACCAAGACTGGATTTGCCAACCATTGAGGGTAGAAAGATTCACGTACTAAACCAGCTTCGAGCAATCGATCAACCTCTTCTTTGAGTGAAGAAGCTCTCTCCGCATTGATAGCTCGGCGTTTCTGCCTTAATACTCTTTTTTCGGGATCAATATTAAGTTTGTGACACATGACCTTAGGGTCTATTCCTATCATATCAGAATGTCCCCATGCAAACACGTCCAGGTTGTTCTTCAAGTATGTGGTAAGAGATTCTCTGATGTCGAGCTTCAACTGTTTACCCACCTTGAGGTTCTTGGTAGGATCAACTTCATCTACCAGGATTGATATTGTATCATCAGCTGCTCCAACCTTTTCTTTTATTTCTAGCATTCTCGGATCTAAATCAATCTCCACAGGAACCCCTTAAGTTTGAACTTCTGATGTAATAACCTCGGGACCTCCCTTAAGAGTATTCAAATTTTCCATCACAAGGGGCTTCTAGTATTAACACTGGTACATGGGTACCTACCCCCCAAAAAAACAGCAACATCTTGATAAGGTTCTTCACCTGGATGTTGCACATACATGATTTCATTGTAAAAATCTTTCTCTAATGTCTCATGTACCCGAGGTTCCTTATTATCACTATAGGTTAGCTAAAGGTACTTACATGCCTTTTCAGCAGAGTGTAGAGCATTGTTGTAACACTCTCTTGAATCCACCTGCAACTGTCGCACTCAACCGATCCCATTAGGAGTTGAGAATTTCATTGCATGATAAATAGAGGTTATGACATGCTTCTCTTTGAGCAGAGGTCTGCCCATTATAGCATTATAGGAGATATCTTCATTAACCACCATAAACTCTGTAAAATGTGTAATCGACATAGATTCTGCTCCCAAAGTGACTGGGAGTTTCACATGTCCCACAATCTGGACCTAGTTTCCAGTAAATCCATAAAGCTCATTGTAAGATGTTTTCATCTCTTTATCTAAGTACCCTATCTTCTAATAGGTGCTATAAGCAAGCACATTAACAGAACTTTCATTATCTACGAGAACCCTGTGTACATTTAAACCTCTAATGGAAATAGTGACAACCAGAGCATCACTGTGTGGGTGATAAATCTAATTAGCATCTTCATCGGTGAAGGTTATGTCTGTAGATTCCCCCTTGAAAAGATTTGAAGGTCTCTCTGACAAATTGTAAATATTGGTGAGAGGTCGATCTCAAGCTTCATGAGTGTACCTGTACCTTGCATTCCGGGTATTTCTATGAACCTATAATTATTGTCTTTTCTTTCTCAGTTTACTTCTATGTTTGATTATCTTTGAACCTCTGAGCTTCTTTAGCCACAAATTCTGTTAGGTGTCCTCTTTATATCAGATCCTCAATTTTGTCTATAAGCTGACAACAATCTTCAATTTCATGGCCCTTAGAATCATGGAATGCATAATAATTCGCCATATCCTTTTGACCTGGAGGTCCAAGTCTTGCGGGCTTCCTGGATACTCTAGCTTTATTAGTAACTTCAAAAATATGTTGGATCGAAGCCACCAAATAGGTGTACTCCTCATATCTGTTGAAACTCCTATGGGAAGGGCCCCTACATTGATCTGAGGTTCGAGCTTCAGTGGTGTTCACTGTTATGGGAGTTGTTTAATCATCCAGAGCTTCAGTCTTAGAACCTGATGTTCTGATGTTTGAGGTTCGCTTACTCGAACCTCCTTTTTTGTGACTGCATGAACGGTTCCTCCTGTTTCCCCCCATTTATTTTGTTCTCCGTTATCTTTCTCCTTAGCGAGCTTCTAGAGTGACTCATTAACCACTTTATATGATTCAGCCCTAGCAGAGAAATCTCGTAGGGTCACTCTAGAAGTACTTCAATATCCCTACCTTAAAGCTCTTTCCAGAAATCTATTACGGGAGTAACTCTCGCAATCAAGAAGTACTTCAATGCCTCATCAGAAGCTTTTCTAACATGAGGCACCTCAACATTGAACCTCTTGAAATACTCCCTTAGAGTTTCATTCTCCCTTTGCTTAATGTTGGCTAGGGTGTTGACAGGAGGTGCATATGCGACCGTAGCTCATAATTGGGACACAAAAAGCTCATCCATCTGTTGTCAGGTTCTTATAGAGTTGGCAGGGAGTCCCTTGAACCACTGATGACCCCTATCCCTTAACGTCGCAGCCAAGAGGCGACATTTATGTGGTCCTTAACTTAATAGACCTTCATCTCAGTGTTGAACCTGCTCACATACTCCATAGGATCTATTGTCCCACCGAACCTCAAGTCTCCTATACCTCTGTAGTTATGAGGTAGAGGTGATTCACGCACCTTCTTGGTGAATGGTGAAGTGACAGACCTAACATTAGGATCCTTGTGGTCAGTTTCAACATCATCAAATTTCGGTCTAGGGCTATTCTTTCCCTGCCCTTTCTCATATGAATTAAAGTCAAGGCGAACGGGGGTAACATCCCTTCCCTCATCGCTTACATTCCATCAAATGTAGTTGCTTCTTTCTCCATCACTTCATTCTTATAGAAGATTTTTCTAGTCCTCTAACTCAATTACCAATCTGCTTAACAGCGTTCATCAAGTCTTCAGCACTGATTTCAGTCTTGGGCTCATCTTCAGGCCCGTTAGATAGTGTTCGTTCACTATTGGTTCCTTGCGACATTCTTTCCTTCAAAGAATGAAATTCCCCTCCTTTTAGTGCCAAAAAGTATTATGAATAAATTTGACCAACACCCCTAGAAAATATACTGATGATAGCGTTGATCTCAGTTACGAAAACAGGTTCACAGCCGAACGTCCATAGTGCGTGAGAAGGGGAATTTGGAAAGTGTTTGGACTGAATTTGTCAGTATTCCGATGAATTAGGGGTGGTGCAGCTCCGTGCAAGCCTCCATAGATTACCAGAAAAGAGATCTCACGAGTATTTATAGGGAATCAAGTCTGTATGTACTTATATGGGCTGTGGGCTTATTAATCATAGAGATCAGCCACGTTTGTAGTAGTTGGTAGTTATCCAAATGCTTTTTTGTAACTGTTGAAGCTAATTAGAAGTCTGTCAAGAGCTTCATGTAAAATCCTACTGCCATTGAACCTTTGTTTGGGCGGCAGAATTGGTGTAGAATGCATGTTTGATCATATATATATAGTATATATGATATCTGGCTGTTATTGAACCTCCTTTTACCAAGGTTCTAGCTTAGTCTTTATGGGCCCAAATTATACCCATACCTAAATTGGGGCGCAACAGGTAGCGTATATGTTCTTACAAAATCATTCATACATGCATATATGCACCATATATATGTGAGCTATTTAGCTCGTATTATTTATTTCTTCTTTCTAGTTATCTTAGTGGCTCAGGAACCTGAAGCAGCTTCATCACAATGAGAGCTCTACGTTAGTCACTAAGAAGAGGTATTTACATGAATCTCGGTTCGGAGAATAAAGAAGCATATGGAAAAACAAAGTTATGGTTTTGTGAGGTGCACACTTTGACATTATGTCTCTTATTTCTTGCACCGAGTTAGCTCATAATTAAGCTTATATGGACGGAGCCTAATGAGGTACGAAGTTCCGGTATTTCAACCTATGACATTATCGGATGAAGCTCTTTGATTAACATGTATCAACTAGCATAGCATGATATCGTCATGGAAGTTCTGTGTTGATTCTCTTGTTTCCTACGACGAGTACGCTCATGTAGGCTTAGAGATGATGTATTAAGGCTTTTATTTCTAAATTTATCATGCAAGCTTTTAAGAAGATTTATTTGGATATTAGGCATAAAGTTCCCCTTGCATTCCATGACTTCGAGGAATAGGGAGGTAGTTGTTGTGCCCCATTTTTGGTATGTGTATAATTTGGGCCCATAATGCCTAAGTTATAACTTTGATGAAAAGAAGTTAATAGACAGATAAAGGTTTTTCCTAAGAAGCTCTATGAATGCTTGAGGTGCGAGTTCTGTGCATGAATGATTTTAACTCATGGTCGAGGTTCACTAGTGTCTGAGATCTAGAAGACAAAGGTTCATGTATAAATAAGGATCAACCATGGTTAAGGTTGATCTGTGCTAGGTGTTCAAGGTTCGAGGTTCAGCCATCGAGTAGTAGGCATTTTATGGATAAGGATCATCTCCTGAACTTTAGGAACACGAAATTGAATATATACATGGACTCTATGATGATAAATACGATCTGATAATAGCTATATATCATATATACGATATATATGATTATACACGCATATATAAGCATTCTTCTGCCCATAAAAGAGGTTCAATGGCAGTAGGACTCTATGGAAACCTCCTGGCAGACTCCTAATCAGCTACAAAAACGCATTCGGATAACTACAAACAACTTAAAACGTGGCTGATCACTAAAAATCATAAGCCCACAGTCCATAGAACTATATACAAATTTGATTCCATATGAATACGGGATATGTAGGTCATTTGTCAGCGATGATTATTTGATTAAAGACAAGGGATCCCTAAATACTAGTGAGATCTCTTTTCCAGTAATCTAGGAAGGCTTGCACGGAGCTGTATCACCCCTAATTCAACGGAATACCGACAAATTCAGTCCAAACGCATTTCAAATCACATTCCCACACACTATCGAAACTCGGCTGTGAACCACTTTACACAGTTGAGGACTACGCTATCATCAACATATTTTATGGGGGTGATGGTCAAATTCCTTCACAACAAGTAGTATTAAACAAAAAATTTAAACTATTTATTAAAATTTTAGTGTATTCAATTTAGATTTTTAAAAATTAATTAAATTATGATAGTATTTAATTAGAATCTTAAAATATTGACTAAAATATGATGCTATTTAAAAGTTGATGATTTATTTTAATTCTATAATGATAGATTTTGATGGATCCTATTAATAATATTTTTTATCATTCTTTAAATTTATTTAAAATTATTGAATTTTTGAAACATTATATCTTATATAAATCTATTAGACTCCTACATTGGTTCCGTAAGAATCTGTCTAGAATTAAAATTAAATATTTTTTTTGTAAAATTTATAATATAATATTATTTCATTAAAATATTTTAAAATCTAAATTAAAGATGCCTTTTAAAATACAGATGTAGAGTTAAAAAATCTAATACAAATAAATAAATGAATGTTAATACTCCATTCATTTTAGACTCTGACTTTTTCACAATCTTTGTTTTACAGTTCAAGGGAAGATGATTTTGATTTTCACATCTATAACATTTCTTTCTAGGAATATTGGGATCATTTTAGTAGTTATTGGCCTTGTTGATATCTTCCTTACCATTTATGTTTCTCCTATTTTTGCTAGATTCTAGTAAGTTTTCAAGCCTTTCTTTCAACTTATACTTTATAAAAGAAATTACAATAAATTAGTAATAAATTCTTATCTATTAGCTGATAGTTTTCCTTTGTAATTCTACTTCCTTCCCATAGCATATATGTTGTATCTTTGACCAATTATCTCGAAGACTTTCCTTCCTTGAGTCACCACCTTCCAAAATTGGGCTTAGCTTCGTAGACCCTGAAATATTTCAGACTTTGACCGTCTTTAGACTCTGATGATCTTTAGACTCTAATAGTCTATAGACTCTAATTGGCTTCTAGACTCTTGTTTTGATTCTTCTAAAAATCTTCTAAGTACTGATCATTTGTTACACTTGTACAATGTCTATGATATCTCTTCATAGACAAACTAGACTATGATAATATATACTTGATCAAAGACTATAATGACATATTTTAATCTATTACAAATACATGCTATGCTAGATTGTGTTCTACTATTTTGTATATCATCAAATGAATATATTCCTAACATAATTGATATACAGAAATTCTGAAAAGTCATCAAGAATCATAGAAACCCCTCAGTTTTATTTTATCATAAGCTCGGGGGTTATTTTCATAAGCTCGTATAGTTATGGTTATTTTTATAGTTAAAAATCTCGAGTAGGGGTGTTCAAATCCATTAGGGATTGCATCATCACGAACCTGGATAAACCGACCACATCATACTCTGTTCCTTTTTTTTCTTTTATTTTCTCCACTCGATATACTTGTTGTCAAGTAACGATTTTTAAAAAGGGAAATAAAATTTAAAAACGACAAGCTCAATTTTTTTATAAAAAAAGTAATAAGCTATATAACCCGACTTCTAACTTATTTCACTCATTTTTTGGACCTAACATATTGGGTAACAGATAAGTATTTAGAATAAAAGTATAGATATTAAGTAATCACCTCTCCTAAGACAATAATTAAGGTCACTCAATTAAAACTTGAGAATATTTGGGGGAGAAAGGTCTCAACCATGTTTTACAGGAGATTATTTAATTAGTTTTTAATTTATTTTAATGCCTAAAACTCGTAAAAAAGAGGACCCATTTTCCTTTTTTTCTTTAAACTCTATGTTCAAAACTCTCATGCATGTATCAATGTATTAGATTAAACCATAACTAATTTTATAAAAAACATTAAACTATAACTAATTTTACAAAAAACATATCCTTCCATCAAAAGTCAAATTTAAGATTTGTTTTTTCTTCATATCCTCAAAATTTTGTTTAATATCATCCGAATATGTTTCATATTCTTCTATCAGGACGGCTCTCGTCTATATTTACTGAAATTTTTACCCATTAAGTTTCTAGATTTGTTTTCATATTCTACATATTTGTTTCAATTCTCCAGATCAATTTTATATCCTCCAAATTTGTTTCATATCCTCCAGTTTTGATGTTTTAAACAATTTTAATGTCGTATGTGATGATCTTTTTGTATCTATAAGAGGGGGGGGAGTCATTTTTTATGACATTTTGTCCATATATGATTATTGTTATATATCGTTTAATGGGGTAATGACCCTTCTTATCATAATTTGTGGAGTAATGGCCTAAAATATCATAATTAATAAAAATGACCCTTTTATCACTCAAAAACCCAACTTAAAAAACGCAAGTTTAATTTGAGTTTCTAAAAAATAAAAAACGCTTGTTTAACATGCGTTATTGAACTTCATCACCGACCCATTAACAGAAGTACCGATATTTTGCAAAATTTGATAATGTGACTTTAAGTCACGTTATTTCGTGATACATGGGGTTATTTATATGGGAAGTGATAATTTGGACATTTTATCATTAAATCATGATTAAAAGGGCGTTCTTCCGTTTAATAATGATTTTGTATCATATTATATAGTTTTTTTTAATCATAAATTGAGAGTTTTTCACAACATATATACAATACCTTTTATATTTAGTTAATTTAAAATATTTGTATATCCTCTTGTACTTATTATTTATTTAATGTCTAATCAAAGTGGTCCTCTTACTTAGATGTAATGATTAAAATTTTATATTAGAAATATTATAATCAATATTTTATAAATTAATTATTTTATTCTTTTTCTAATTTCAGGTGTGTTTTTTAGCATTTTTCGGACCGGTTAAAATATATATTTGTTAAGTGGGGTATGTTGATAAAAATAAGCATGATCATGGTTTACGAATGATTTAATTGTCACTTTACTTGTTTGAGTTAACTCATGTTTCATATATATATATATATATATATATATATATATATATGTATGTATATATGTATGTATGTATTTTATTATTCGAATGTTCTTTTTTTTGAAATTAAAATTTTATTATCTAAATTTTCGGTGATTTCTTTTCATGTTTTTCGGTTAAATAATAAAAATTTTGAGTGAAAGAAGCTCATGTCTACAAATTTTATATTTTAATTCTAAATATTGTATTTCGAAACTAATCTAATTCCTGTAAAAAAAAAACACACATAAAATTCGCTTATCTTAACTGAAATAAGTTAGTTCATTTCCACTTGATTCAGATATCTACATGCAGTAGTATTATGATCTACAATCACTTTTAAATACCGAACTGCAAAGAAAAATATGTGGTACCATTTTGATTTTCATGTATTAATTTACTATGTTACTGTATGTATTGAGTGCGTGTCACAAGTCGCAACAAGAAAACAAAGTTGCAGTTTTTGATTTTCATTATATAAACACTAAAAAGTGAAATGAAACAGATCGAGAGTATCAATTGCATATCAATAACTACACATCTTTTGGCTCTTTCTTCTCAATTGGAATTACATTCTTCCCAAGAGACAGGGACACAATATCTCAGCAATACAATTACAATGTTTGTGTACATAAAATATCAAGAACATTGATCCCCTAATTGTAGAATAATACTACATACTTTGTCCAACAACAAGCTGTCGGTGCATATAATAGCCCAAGTCTACAACTAAACATAACAATCCACCACAAAAGTATACCACAAACTAGTAATTTTTAATGGGGCATGATCCACATCAACCACTTACTGGATAAGACTTATCCGGCAAATGGTTGCCTAGTTATTGGATAGAGATATGGACGGTCAGGATTTAAAAAAAATTGGAACGGGCATTAACAACGACTCTTGTGCCGTTTCTTTATCTTTTCTTCATGTGTAACCTATCTATGTGTAATATGTAAATTTATATATATAATATTTATATATAAGTTACTTTTAATAACTTTTAAACTTAAAATATTATATATTTTTAAAATTATAAACTAAAATATAAATAATTTATATTATATTGTATTTTTATCATTTCATATTATTATGTTATTATATTAAATTTACAAAACTATAATATTTTTTTATAAAAATATATCATTGTCTAATATATTATTGCATTATAATAAAATTATATATTATAATATAATAAAATATATTTTATATTAAATCTAAAAAACTATAATATTTTATTATGATTTCATATTTTATATTAGACAAGGAAAAAACAATTTTCATCTCCTCTTCATCCAACTTTGATCTTTTAAGTTTAAATTCCGGAAACATGCAAGACTATAAAACCCATCTTCGACCAAGCTTCTACTTCAAAAACAGTGTCTTCGACTTGTATCATCAATATCTACACCCAGGTTTTACTCCAATTAATTATTTATCTGGTAAACAAACAAAAATTTTAATAGTATAAGCCTAAAAAGCTTATATTATAGTTTGGTATTATAGTTTTACTCCATCTTTGATCTATAAATCACAATAAAATATTATAGTTTTGTAAATTTAATATAAAATATATTTTATTACATTGTAATATATAATTTTATTATAATACAATAATATATTAGACAATGATATTCTTTTATAAAAAATATTATATTATAGTTTTGTAAATTTAATATAATAACATAATAATACGAAATGATAAAAAAAATAACATAATATAAATTATTTATATTTTAGTTTATAATTTTAAAAATATATAATATTTTAAGTTTAAAAGTTATTAAAAATAACTTAATATGCATATTATATATATAAATTTACATATGAAACTTAGGTTTAGACACCCAACTCCTCGTCGGCGTGTTTAGGACTTAAATCTTAGAACAAGGATCACCTCACTTCACTTTCACCTCACTAATAAAGTCTAGACAACAAGTACTACGACTTTACTATCCCTGTTTCAGAAAAGAAAGGTGGTGGACTAGTATGTTACAGTACTACACTAAAATGACAAACAAATATATATAAAATAGCCGAAGGAATAATATATATATATATATATAAATGTGAGTCGGGGTAAGTCACCTAGAGACAAGGACGAACCACTCGAAAGGGCAAGTCACTTAGTAAAAAGGACGAATCACACGTTGTGTACTAATCGTGTAGGCAAGAAATTAAGTGTATATGCTAGAAGTCGCCAGTGAGAAATTTGGCAGTTTTGTTGTGTTACTCTTGTAAACATTTAATTCATATGTATGTAGTCTATTTTGTTTGATAGCTCTAAACAAACCAATTCTTAAAACAGAACAAATAAGAAAAAAAATTGACTGAAGATGCATATGTAACATTAACTATTCCAACCTTGAAATATGTTGACTTTTTGATAAGTAGATTCCTAATTTACCAGATTGAGAGTGTTATTGAGATACGAAGCCATTTGAACAATGCCTTGGGCGTTCAAGGTAACCGAGAGAGCAAAAGCATCTTTAATGGGCACTTGCGTCACCAGGGCTGCAATAACAGTTACCAAAGCTTTCACAAAAGCACTAGCGAAGCAGATAGTAAATATCATGCCCTGAAACTGGAGATCAGAATACTGCGTAAGATCAATTTTCAGACCGCAGTAACTTCCCATTAGCGTAGACCCCAGAGGTGGACCAACCGGTACACATAACCCAAGTATGAATGGACCAAAATGGTAAGGAAGTCCAAAACTATCACTCAGGATTGCTGACAACAGAATAAGTGCGGTGACCATAGTTATATAAAAGTCCTTCACAGGCTTTCCTTCTGGAGTACATTTTATGATCCATTTGAATAAAAATGGCCTCGCCAGAAATACTATGCTAAGAAACAGAAGAGCAGTAAAAGCTAGAGCCTGTGTCATCACAAAATATGAAAATTTAGACTGAGCTGTGGAACTGATGAACCCAAGTCTTGTAAAAGATGCAAATGTCACTACTGCTGTAACCGATAAGTCACTGATCAAAGCGGATGTAAAAGCAAGACGACCTATCTCCGTGTTGACGATTTCTAAATCCATGAGCAGAAGAGCAACAACCGAAAATGGGGACATTGTCTGAACTTGAATAACAGATCTAACAGTTGACCTTCTGTAGAGAGGCAATATTGTGTCCAGGTACCCAGAGATCGTCAAAGCAATGACTATGGGGACTACAACCGTTATAACTGCCATAATCCATGCCTTTCTTCCTGATGTCTTTACTAAACTAGGTTCCATTTTCACACCAATCAGAAACATGAAGAAAATGTACCCAAGCCTTGATAAAGTTGCAAGGAAAACTTCTCAAAATTTTGATTGAGATTTCCAAGAACAGTTGGTCCCAGTATTAAACCAGCCTGCACTGTAAATTTTCTATCATATAATTAACAATCACTGACAGTCTACCTTACAAATATCATCAACGTAACATTAATTGTCATAACGATAACTATGTTTTTGTAAGAAATTGTCCAACCCCAATCCACTACTATAAATTAGTAGACAGACAAGCACTTTCACACGTTACTATGCAATTGAGTACTAAGCGTCTCTCTTCAAATTCAGAGTTTATTGTAATATGCACCCCATAAGCTAAGTTGAAAATCAGTTTGGTTTTCAAAATTAAAAACGTGACAATTTGCACCCATAACTTAAGTTTGAAAATCAATTTAGTTCTTGAAATATCACAAGTTGCATCATATATTTATGATTCTATATTTACTTTCAACCCCTTCATTTATTTGATATAATTAACACCCAAATAATGCTAAATGGTGAAATCGGAAAAATAAATTATTATAATTTTATATGATTTATTTTCATTACATTTTGGTGTTTAAATTATATTTCATGATTTCAAAGGAAACGATTTGTGTAGGAGAACTTATTAAAAATTTAAAATTGTTTTAAAAGTTGTGCCATGGATATGCTTTTATTTTAAATCATATTATTATATTCTGTATTTTATGATTAATTTTCAATTTAAGTTTAAAATTTAATACTTACTTTTAAAATATTTATATTTTAACTAATGTGAAGTCCAACTATGTAAGCAATTAAAAAATTGTAAGTCAAATTTTATAATACAAAGATTATACTAATACAAAGATTTCCCATTTAAGTTATGTGTTGCACATTGCAATAAACTCTTCGTAACATGATAAAAACATATCTGTTTTCCCAAAACTTACGATTAATTGCCAACCTATATATAAAGGAACTCAATAAGTTACAGATAAACTTGAATTGAACTGACAATTGGTTATGTGCCTAAAATCTTCTATTTACGAGATGAAAAATCTCTGCCCAGGTTGCTGAACAACATCAAAAAAAAAAATATTTAAAAAATGAATTCGGCATATCCTGGATTGTCACACAACTATCATTTCATGATCAAAGACGACATTGATCGAATTCAGATATATTTAAACATCTATATATGGTCAAAAAATCATATTTATATAATTATATAGAGCCATGCACAGGTGAAATGGAATCATATAGAAAAAAAAGCTATGGTACCATGATTTCAGCAGCTATCCTGGGAACATGCACAAGCCTGAATAATTTATGAAAAGACTGTGAGAATATATATACAAGCCAATTGAAATTGCAAGCGTGGTAACTCATATTTTAACAAGCTTTTTAAATCAACACGGCCCCACACTAGGCCGGGATAGTTAGGGATTAAACCACTGCATAATTCATTGCTCCGACCGCCGGGCAAGTTCATGTTGTAACACCCCTTTCCAAAACGAAATGAGAAGTTATTTATCAAATCACGAATCTGTATGTAGAGTATTAAAATCGACCTTAAAGTAATTAAATAGGTCCAACAACTCTTCAAAATAATATTAAAACCTCCAAAACAATTCAAAACGATAAATGCGAATTAATCCAAAACCTCTAATAATAAACAATGTCTAAAAAGAAATGTGAGAAGTTCAAACGTCCTAATAAAAAGAAATAAGAGAGTTATCCATCACACATCCCAAGATCTCCATAAATACCTGACAGAAGAAAGAATACGGCATGAGCCATATGCCCGGTACGGATTTGGAATAGAGTTTATAAAACAGAAGCAAGATATATATTTTGACAATAATAAATAAGCTTTAATTTTTTTAAAACAAGGCTGAAGCAAAGAGGGGTTATAATATTTGATACCGATATCAAAACAGATAACAGATACACACATCACAGGGTAACTAATGCGTGCAACAAACCGGACAACGTGTACAACATATACAACATCACCATCAAATATCAAATCACAAATCAAATCAAATCTGGGTGCAACCATGTATCCTCGAAAAAATATCAAAATGATCAAAGCTCACCTCCTGAGTTAACAGAAGGATACGTCATAACCAATCACACTGCCACAGAAGTGTCATGCCACTGATGTCACAATGACATGGTTGTAGTATCCCTACAATAGGTTAACTCTGTATACCTTATATCTCTCTAGGGGTTCAATAAAATAATTTCAAAATTTTAAAATCACCTAAAACAGATATTTCAAATATTCTACGCAATTACATAATTTTCTAAAATCGTAGAACCGATATTTAAATGTTTTGAAAACATACTTTAAAATAATTTTCAAAAAATCGAAGTAGTTAAAACCGTTAATAACAGAAGGACCAGATTTGAGGACGAAACGAATCAAAGATAATTAATCCTAAAAGAGTAGGGCGGAAGTTTGAATCTAATAAGTGACGAATTTATTTTAATTATAAATTATATTTGCCGAAATATAGCACATATAGTATGAAAACTGATTGTTGGGAGATGAAAAAAAATGCGGTGAAGTTAGATTTGAAAAAAACTTTGCCAATTAACGGGAAAAATCAAATTAAAAATGAAGGAGAATAGATGAGATTGTGTGTGTGAGGGTGTATATAATTTGTGTGTGGGTGCGGCATGTATAATGATAAGGTTTTCTATTTCTCATTTAAGCTATTTTCTATTTGAGTAGGACTCTCTCTCTCTCTCTATATATATATATATATATATTGGCTAACAATCAGGTGAAACTTTTTAAAATGAGAACTGTGAAAATTTCATTAAATTTTGCAGAACGATAATAAAAAATGTAAAAAAATATTTAAATAAACTTTTTATTATAGATTTGTAAATAAAATTATGGTTTTGTACTATTTCTTCCATTTTTTATTATGGTTCTACAGAATTTAGTAAAAGTTTTCACGATTCTCAAGTTAAAAAGTTTGTAGTGGAGTGTTACCCTATAATTATTAACATAAAAAATGATAGGAAATTATATTGGTAATATATATTTTATAATAATATTATTAAAATATAAATACATAAAATAAGTATTAATTAAAGAATTATATAATTCACACATTATATCCTGATGGATCTTATCTAAATACTACCAAAAATCAAGAGTTCGATACTTATTAACATATCAAACCAAACCAAATTTACCCTATATATCCCGCTTATCGCAGGTTCTGGGGAGAGTATGATGTACGCAGCCTTACCCTCGTTCAATGAATAAAGAAGATGTTTCCACAAATCCCCCCCAGCTTGTGTGTGAATATGTGTAGTATATGTAAAATAACACTTTCAATAAAAAAAATGACACAGTAATACCAATAATGACTGTCGTAAGTCATTTGTATTTCTCTGTACTCCCAAACCTGTGACAATCTTACTCTTGACTCCTAAAATTCACCTGCCAACCTGCCTAAATAAATTTAAACACTACAAATCATAAGCATCTGAAACAGCAGAACACATTTTAGTTCATATAAATGGTGGTATAGTACGACAAAATATAAAAGAAGGTAAGAAACAGAAACATATGTGTGTGTGTACGAACACGA
The DNA here is from genome assembly GCA_028671895.1 of Oenanthe sinensis. Classification (NCBI taxonomy): domain Eukaryota; kingdom Viridiplantae; phylum Streptophyta; class Magnoliopsida; order Apiales; family Apiaceae; genus Oenanthe; species Oenanthe sinensis. The sequence continues at coordinate 2,977,805 of CM053809.1, read as the reverse complement.
TAATACGCATAATTTTTATTGAAAGACCAAAGAAAATGCATAAAAATACTCAATTATTAAGCACAAAGTACTATACTATTTTCACTAAATCTAGCACTCATATCATTCCATCACTTGAATGCGATGCCGCCAATCATTCATGTCTAATGTCATTTCCTCCTGAAGATTTAAGGCTCACATATCTAGCATAAGTAGCTCATCCCATGTTATTCTTGGCCTTCCTCTCCTCCTCGGACATGATATCACTAAATCTTCTAGCCTTCGCACGGGAGCAAAATTTTGTCTCCTGCCTACATCACCAAACCATCACAATCTACATTCCCACATCTTATCTATAATAGATGCCACGCCTAATTGACACCGAAAAAAACCAATTGACAATTTATCCATAATGCTACGCCCACAAATCCATCTTAACATCCTCATTTCCGTTACCTCTTAACCTCTGTTCTTGGGCCTTCTTTATTGCCCAGTACTCAGACCCATATAACAAAGCTGGTCTGATCGCTACTCTATAAAATTTTCCTTTTAGTCTCAAGAGAACCTTTTTATTACACAATACTCTCGTGGCCGCTCTCCACTTAAACCACCCTCAGCGAATACGGTGAGTAATATCATCGTCTATGCTCCCTCATCTATGGATAATAGAACCTAAATACCTAATATTATGTGTTGGGAGTAATGATTGCTCTCCAATTCATACATCAATTCATTCTCCATTTACCTCATTGCTAAAGTTACACCATAAATATTCAGTCTTAGAACGACTAATTGTCAAGCCTCGCGTCTCCAACGCAACTCTCCATTGTTCCAACTTTACGTTTACAACACCCTTTGTCTCTGCAACTACCATTATATCATCTGCAAAAAGCATACACCATGGTACCTCATCTTGGATCTCTCTAGTCAGTACATCCATGATTACTATAAAAAGAAATGGACTTAAGGCATAACCTTGATGAAGCCCTATCTCCACTAGAAAATATTGAGTATCACCCACTAGAGTTCTAACACACGTCCTAAATTGAAAATACATCTCTTGTTTCGCCCTAACATACATCCATGACACACCTTTAGCCTCTAAACTATAACATATTACTCTGCGTGGAACACTATCATATGCTTTTTTCAAATCTATAAACATTATGTGTAGATCCCTGCTCTTTCTCCATTAAACGCCTAAGAAGATGTATAGCCTCTATAATCGACCTACCCGACATAAAACCAAACTGGTTTTCAGTCACTATAGCTTGCCTTCTTATCCTAGTTTCAATCACTCGTTCCTATAGTTTTATGGTATGACTAAGAAGTTTAATACCACAATAATTGCCACAACTCTGAGCATCACCCTTATTTTTATAAATTAGGACAACCATGCTAAGCCTCCACTCCTCCAGAATCTTAATATACTTGAGAATAGTGTTGAATAATTTTGTCAACCATCGCTCACCCTCCTCACCTAAACACCACCATACTTCTATAGGTATTTGATCTAGACCTACAACTTTACCCTTTCCCATCTTCTTTAAGGCTACCTGAACTTCCGCTCTGCTTATAAAAGTATGTATACTACAACCCTGTTGGGATTGAAGAACTTCTTCATGACTGGAGTCCCCTTCATATATGCGCGCCTCATTAAATAACTTCCGAAAATAATTATACCATATATATTTAATATCATCATCTTTCACTAACACCCTTTCATCTTCATCCTTGATGAACCTAACAAATCCCAAATCTCGCCGCCTTCTTTCTCGAGCCTTTGATAATTTATAAATTCCATTTTCTTCATCTTTCGTGTCAAGGTACTTATACATGTCCTCATACGCCTTGTCCTTCGCCACCACAACAGGCTTGTTTGCCCCACGCTTTGCTTCCTTATATAAAATTTTCCTCACACCAATTTCCTCTTCTTCTTGACAACTTTTAAATTCCCTAAAACGATCTTGTTTAGCTTTCACTCGCTCTTGCACATCACCATTCCACTACCAGGCCTCTTTTTGATCTTGAACCTTTCCTGAAGTTACACCTAACAAATCCCTAACCACATTTTGAATTGTACAAGCCATTTAATTCCACATTTGATTTACATCCTCCTCTTGTACACTTCTTCTATCCAAACCAAGCCTATCTCTAAAAATTTCCACTTTTTCATCCCTCAAATTTTTCCATAAAATTCTCGGCGTCACTTCTTTAAAACCCTCTATTACTCTTCTCCTCATGCAAATATCCATTACCAATAAACGATATTGTGTCGCACATGTCTCGCTTGAAAATACTTTACAATCCTTACAATTCATGTTGCCTTGTCGTATAAGAAGATAATCTATTTGCGTGTTGCATCCCCCACTACTAAAAGTAATCAAATGATCATCCTTATTTTTAAAACAAGAATTAACAATAACTAACTCATGAGCAATTGCAAACTCCAAAAGATCACACCCACCTTCATTCATGAAACCAAAGCTAAAACCCCCGTGAGCTCCTACATATCCATCAGTACATACACCAATATAACCATTAAAGTCACCCCCCAAAAATAAAAGTTGGCTAGTCGGTATACAACAAACTAATTCATCCAAGCAATCCCAAAAATTTGTTTTCTCCAAGTCATTCAAACTACTATGAGGTCCATATGCACTAACAATATTAACTACTTCCGCATTAACTACTACTTTAACCATCATCATTCTATCATCGACTCTTTTCACCTCCATTACATTGTCCTTCATATTCGTATTCAACATAATACCTACTCCATTCCTTGTACTCACTATCCCTGAATACCACAATTTAAATCCATTTGCTTATTTTGTTCTCTCTCCCTTCCACTTAGTCTCTTGTGCACAAATTACATCCAGCTTTCTTCTCTTTAACATATCTATAAGCTCCAAAAAATTTCCAGTGAGAGTTCCAACATTTAAAGTGCCCACCCTAAGGTAATAATTTTCGGACATCCTACTATCTTGCCGACCACTTACACCCAAAGCCCCACTACTTGAAGTATTCATAATCACTAAAATACTGTAAAAATTCAAATAAGCTAAACATAAATAAATAGGAAGGAATTATATCTCTAAAGGCCTACTAAGTAATTTTACAAAAACAAATGGTGTATGCTATCATGACAATAAATAAAAATTAAATACAATACCGACAATGATTGTCGTAAGTCACATATATTCCTCCAAAATTCCTGTTAGGAATTATGAGTTTTGATGATAACAAATTACTTAGAATTTCAATAGGGACTCAAAATTATTTTTTGTAACTGATCAATGGATATGACTTATAAATATCCATTGATTAGGAAACCAGTTATCAGTTGAAACTTGTTTCTCAACTGATAAACTGGATTGTAGCATTGATTTATGTTTTACTTCCAATTGATTGTATTACCTCGATGGATGCAATGATGTAGTCAACTGATGTTATTGACTTCAATTTCTAGCTTCTCAACAGATGTGAAGAATGGCTGATCAATTGTAAATATTCTAAGTCAGAATTCTCACAAGTGAAGTGATCAACTGATGTTGAAGTCGATGGATGAAGGCACTACTCAACGGATGAAAGCTATCAATGGATAATTACAGTCAACGGATAAAGAATCATCAATGGATAAGGAGTCGATGGATAGCTCAATTATCCATCGACACATCAACTGATCAACAGATATCCTATCCATCGATGGATAAGCAAAGGTGAATCAACTGATAAGCTTAACAGCATTTATCAGTTGATTAAAGTTTCCCTATTTAGCTAAAAGCCAGATATCACGGGAACAGTGCAGAAACTGAATCATTGGAAGACAGTCCTGTCAGGACTGTGAAGACTTTCTAGGCAACACAGCATCCAAGGAATATCTTAAGACAAAAGACACTTCCAGAGCTAGTTAGTTCTACAAGGAAAGCTGTGAAAAGGAGCTAGTTTCTATTTTTATGTAAACAGTATAAATTGTAATATTATATTGTTATCAGTCGATAGAAAACTAGAGGAGTAGTTTTTGTTTATAAAAGCAAAAACACAGTAGCAAAGTAGAAGCAGTTTTTGTTTTAGAACTCAAGAAAAGCAAAGTAGAAAATCAGGCAGAACTTGTAATGCTTTTCTAAATTCTACATTCAACTTTGTACGCAGCTTAGTATTTTTACTAAGATCAATTGAAAGCAAAAACTCACTAGTGGAAAAACAATCCACTAGTAATTTTTAATCTTGTTGTTTCTGTTATCAACACTTTAGTTATCCAGTTCTTAGTTACATCAATCTTAATTAAACACTCTCTTTGTACAAACTTATTTCCGCAAGAAGTTGAATTAATTCTTAAGTTTGTATTCAACCCCCCCTTCTCCAAACTTAGTGTACTTAAGGGCGAATAACAATTGGTATCAGAGCAAGCTTTCAACAAACAGAAAGTCAAGATCTAAAAGTACATCAAGAATGGGTCAAAGAGAAACAGGAGTTAAAATTCCAGTTCTAGAGAAAGATGAATATTTTCCCTGGAAAGTAAAAATGCACTTGCTTCTGCTATCTATTGATCCTTCCTATGTTCATTGCATAGAGAAAGGTCCACATGTGCCTATGAAAATAGTTACAAGTGTAAATGCAGACGGTACTCAAGCACCAGACAAACTCATTCCTAAATCTGTGAGTGAGTATACAGATGAAGATGAAAAGGAAGTACACAAGGACAAAAAGGCCATGAATATTTTGTTTAATGGTCTTGACAAGGACATGTTTGACAATGTCATCAGTTGTACAACCTCCAAAGAAGTCTGGGACACTCTTCAAACCCTCTGTGAAGGTACTGAGCAAGTAAGAAAGAACAAGATGCAACTCTTGATTCAAAAGTATGAGGCCTTTCACTTCAAGGGTGGTGAAACAATAAATGATACATATAGTAGGTTTCAAAAGCTGTTGAATGAGCTTAAACTATATGGAAGAGTTTATGCTGTTGAGGACACCAACCTCAAATTCTTGAGGTCCCTACCCAAAGAATGGAAACCAATGACTGTCTCTATAAGGCAATCTCCTGACTTTAAAGATTATACCTTGGACAAGCTGTATGGCATCTTGAAAACCTATGAGTTGGAGCTACAGCAAGATGAGGAAATTGAGAAAAGTCAGAAGAGAGAAAAGTCCATTGCTTTGATGGTCAAGGAAAAGCAAGTTGCAGAAACAGATGAAGATGCTGATTTCAAAGAAGGGAAGAAAGAAGGTCATGGCAATGGTGCAAATTATGTTAGATATGATGAATCTTCTACTGGTAAAGGAAAAGAACTTTGTGATAGTGATGAGTCACTCATCAAAGATGAAATGGATGAAATAGATGAGCATTTAGCTTTTCTATCAAGAAAATTTTCTAAACTCAAGTTCAAAAGGAATCCAATGCAAAGGCCTGGATCACAGTTCAGGAGAGACACTCAACAAGGCAAAAATCTTGTTGACAGAACTCAATTCAGATGCTTTAACTGTGGATTGGCTGGTCACTTTTCAAGTGAATGCAGAAAGCCCAAAGTTGAAAAGAGGTCAAAGTCTAGTGATGGTGTTGACTATAAGAAGAAGTACTTTGACTTGCTCAAACAAAGAGAGAAGGCTTTTGTGACAGAAGAAAAGGACTGGGCTGCTGAGGAGGATTCTGAAGAAGAAGAAGAAGAACACATCAATCTTGCACTAATGGCCAATCAAGATGACCAGGAAGCTAGTTCATCTAGCAATCAGGTAATTTCTACAAATCTATCTGAGTTGTCCAAAGATGAATGCAATATTACAATTAATGAAATGTCTAATGAATTGTATAATTTGCATGTCACTCTTAAGTCTTTGAACAAAGAGAACACTAGGCTCAAATTAACATTAGAAACTCTCACTGAAAGAAACAATTTCTTAGAGAGTGAGCTAGTGCAATTGGACAGACTCAAGATGGAAAACAAAGATGCTAGAAATGAACTAGTTGACAGTAAAAAGGAAATAGAGAAGTTAAAAGAAAAATTAGAGGATGAACTAAGAACCATTGACAAGTGGAACAGGTCAAGTAAAGCCAGTAAGAAGATGAATGACATTCATGGAACAAACTCTTTCACCATGTTGTCTGAAACTCTTGAGAAAATAGCCATTGATGAAGATCAATCTTTAGAAAAGAAGCAATCGATTGATAACTCTGAATCAACTGATAAGAATTATCCATCGATTGATAATGCTATTTCAACGGATAATTATCCATCGATTGAGAAGTCATCAACTGCTAAGAAATGTGATATTAAAACTAAGTTTAACAGACCTATTAAATTTGTCAAAGAAAGTAGCTCCTCTGAAGCTAAAATCGAAGTTGAAAAGGCTAATATAGGATTCTTATCTAAAAATCAGTTGAAAGAGAAATTGGAAAGGATAGAACCTAATATTCAGCCAAATGAAAAGAAGAAGAAAAATAGAAATGGTAAAGTAGGCATAAACAAGCACAACAACTACACACCTGACAAATATGCTCCTAGGAAAGTATGTGCTAAGTGTGGTAGTAAAAATCATTTATCTGTGCAATGTAAACTCACCATGCCTACAGCAACAAATGTACCTGCTATACCCAACATGCATACCAGTTCTGTTTTTCCTCATTTAGTTGATTCTCATGCTGTTCATGCTCAGTATGCATCAATGCCTTATATGTTTAATCCATATCTTGCATTTGCCAATATGAATATGCCTGCTATGCCATGGAATATGCTTAACAGTCTTCATGCACCAAATTTTTTCAACTCTGCAAGCATGAGCATTCCAAATATTAGCACTGAGAATTCTGAGGTAGGGAAACCAACACCTAAGGTTGAAGTGGAAGTAAAACCACCCAAACCAAAGGTACAAAAATTGGAAACCAAGCCAAAGATAACAACTAATAAGAAAGGACCCAAGGCAACTTGGGTACCAAAATCAACTTGATTTGTTTTGACTGTGTGCAGGGAAAGAGAAGAAATCTTTGGTACTTGGACAGTGGATGTTCAAGACACATGACTAGAGATAAATCCCTGCTCACAAAGTTTGAGGAGAAAGCTGGCCCTGGAGTAACTTTTGGAGATGACAGCAAAGGGCACACCATGGGATATGGCTTGATTTCAAAAGAGAATGTCATCATTGAACCTGTTGCATTAGTTGATGGCTTAAGACATAACTTGTTAAACATAAGTCAACTATGTGACAATGGAAATAAAGTCTGTTTCACAACAGAAACATGCATAATTTCCAACAAGGTAGATGGAAGCCTGGTCATGACCGGGAATAGAAAAGGGAATGTGTACATAGCTGACTTCAACTCAACAAATGCAGAATCAATGACTTGTCTTCTCTCTAAGGCAAGTACAAATGAAAGTTGGCTGTGGCATAAGAAATTAGCTCACTTGAATTTCAAAGCCATGAATCTCTTGGTTAAGAAAAATCAAGTGAGAGGCTTACCACAAATGGAATTTGTCAAGGATGGACTTTGTGATGCTTGTCAGAAAGGAAAATTTGAAGCCAAGGCTGATGAAGCTATATTTGTTGGGTATGCACTATCAGGTGTAGCCTATAGAATCTACAATCTCAGACTACACATTGTTATGGAATCTGTACATGTAGTATTTGATGATAAAAAGATTCAAGGCTTGTTTGATGAAGGAAATCATGACACACTGCATTTTGAGAATGAATCAAATGATGTAAATGACGATAAAGAGGCAGAAATTATAAAACCTCAAGTGTTCAGAAACCCAATATCAGTTGATGTTACTGCATCAATGAATAATTTATCAGTTGACAGAAATCCATCAACTGATAATGCATCAACTGATAACTCCTCAACGGATAATCAACAATCTACATCAAGGGTATCCACTTCAGGGGGAGGGTTTCAGAATCATTCTACAAATTCAGATCACTTTGAGTTCAATACAAATGATCATGAAGCTTCATCATCAAGGCAAAATTTGTATCCTCAAAGAAAATGGACAAGAAGCCATCCATTTGAACTAATTATTGGAAATGCAGAAGATGGTGTCAAGACAAGAAGTGCTACTCAAAATGAGTGTCTGTATAGCAGTTTTCTATCTCAAGAAGAACCCAAAAGAATTGAAGAGGCTCTCATGGATCCTGATTGGGTTTTGGCTATGCAAGAAGAACTGAATCAGTTTGAAAGAAATAAAGTATGGAAGCTGGTGCCCAGACCAAAAGACAGATCAGTAATTGGTATAAAATGGGTATTCAGAAACAAAATGGATGAAACTGGTATTGTGACTAGGAATAAAGCAAGGCTTGTAGCAAAGGGTTATTCACAAGAAGAAGGAATTGATTTTGATGAAACTTTTGCACCAGTTGCAAGGTTAGAAGCAATTAGAATCTTTCTGGCCTATGCTGCACATGCTAATTTCAAAGTCTACCAGATGGATGTGAAAAGTGCATTTTTGAATGGAGTACTAGAAGAGGAAGTCTATGTGGAACAACCTCCTGGCTTTGAAGATCTAAAATTTCCTAACTCTGTCTACTTTTTACTCAAAGCACTTTATGGCTTGAAGCAAGCACCAAGGGCCTGGTATGACACTCTATCTCAGTTTCTCATTGAGAATCATTTCACAAGAGGTACTGTTGATAAAACTCTATTCAGTAGACATGTTAATGGCTCTATCATTCTTGTACAAATTTATGTGGATGACATTATTTTTGGATCAACAAATGAGGAACTTTGCAAGAAGTTTGCCAAACTAATGCAGAGTAAATATGAAATGAGCATGATGGGAGAGCTTACCTACTTTCTTGGGTTACAAGTCAAACAGGTTAAGGATGGTATTTTTATAAATCAAACAAAGTACATTCATGATTTGTTAAAGAAATTTGAGTTAAGTGAATGTTCTTCTGCAAAAACTCCCATGGCCACTGCCACTAAACTTGAATTAAATACCAAAGAAGCTAAGGTGGATATTTCAAGTTATAGAGGCATGGTAGGCTCACTTTTATATTTAACTGCTAGTAGGCCAGATATAATGTTCTCTACATGCTTATGTGCTAGATTTCAAGCTGATCCTAGAGAATCTCATTTAGTAGCTATTAAAAGAATTTTCAGATATCTTAAGGGTACATCAAATTTAGGTATTTGGTATCCTAGAGATTCTGGTTTCAATCTAATAGGCTACTCAGATGCTGATTATGCAGGTTGCAAAATAGACAGGAAAAGTACTACAGGCACCTGTCAATTTCTGGGAAATAAACTTGTGTCATGGTTTAGCAAAAAGCAACACTCAGTATCAACTTCAACTGCAGAAGCTGAGTACATTGCTGCTGGAAGTTGCTGTGCACAAATTTTATGGATGAGGAATCAACTATTTGACTATGGGTTCAACTTGAACAAAATTCCCATCTTCTGTGACAATACAAGTGCCATTGCAATAACAGAAAATCCTGTGCAACATTCCAGAACTAAACACATTGACATAAGGTATCATTTCATTAGGGAACATGTAATGAATGGTACAGTTGAATTACATTTTGTCCCTAGTGAACAACAACTTGCAGACATATTTACCAAACCTCTAGATGAATCTACTTTTAATAGATTAGTCTGTGAGTTAGGTATGCTTAATTATGCTCATGCTTAAAATGTCTGTCAAGTTTTGCAGCCATTGTTCACAATTATCAATGGATATTTATCTATCGACAGATAATTACCTAAGTAATTGTTTATCGACGGATAAATCCCATCCTATTTGATCAACAGATAAATGTTATTCCTATCGATGGATATTTATCTATCGACAGTTAATTATCTTGGTAGTTAGTGATCGATCGATAAATGATTAATTCTCTATTTTTATCCGTCGATAGTAATAGAATTTCTACAGTTTTATTCATCCGTTGATCAGATTATAGCCGTTGGAGAATTACCATCAAGGGTAATAAACTACAGTCTTTTATACATCAACGGTTATCTACTAATTAAAAAGTCATTTCAAGTCTTTTTAATACTAGAAAATATAAATAGCAGCTACAATTAAAAATTCATTCTTACCTGCTATTTTTTTTAAACTATTCAACTCTGTCTCTCTCTCAAGCTAATTTTATCTAATTCTCACGAGCTCTCACAAATTCTTTCAAGTTCACTTTAATTTCTTGAATATCAACTGAAAGAATGGCACCACAAAAGAAGATCGTCTCTTCCACTGGGTTCACCTATGAACAGAACAACTTCACAGCATGTCTAACGGTGAATGATGCTCCTGTGGACTTTCATCCATTGATGCGATTCCTAGGAGATTGCAAAGTTTCCAAAGCTCTCAGCGAAGCACCAACAATCGTGTGTTCCTTTGTTGAAGAACTGTGGACCTCTGCAGAGATTTCATCAGATGGGAAGGTAATTTCTTATTCTTGCAAAGGTAATACCTATACAATAAATAGTACTTCATTATCTGAATGTTTAGGATTGCCTGCAAATAATTGTGATAAGCCCCCAACTGAAGAAGAAATTAGGGACATGTTAGAATCCGTTAATTATGCAAATGCTGAAACTGGATTAGGAGAAGTTGTTAGGAAGAATCTTAGAAAAGAATGGAGTTATTTCTTTGATGCCATAATTAAAGTATTTTCTGGAAAAATAAGTAATTTTGATGCAATTACAATAAGTATGCAAGAAATTGCTTATTCTGTCCTATTTGATAAATATTTTGATTTTGGCACATTACTCCTAAATGAATTGACTGCCAAATTAGGACCCAAGTCATCTAGGAAACATAATATCTACTTTGCAAGATTTTTCATGATGATTATTAATGCCTCTGTTGGAGAATATGAAATAAGTGCAGATATGGAGTCCTTGGAGCCATGGATGCAAAACAAGAGGGTCTTCAAGGATCTTGTGAGAATCAACTTACACCCTAAGTTGTGCCTCATTTATCCTCCTCTTGTGCAGGTATATCTTCAAAATCTCAATCTTTTACATTCTTCTTCAAAATCTCAAATTTCTTTGCCTTCTGCAACAATGGAGGGAGATGGAAATGCCCCCATTCCTCCTACCCAAGTTGCACAACCTTCAAAACCCAAGTCTAATCAAACCACCTCAGTAGTTTCTCAAAAGACTACTGTTGTAAGAATCAAGAAAAGAAAAATCACTGAGGGGAGAGTGAAGGTGGTTGATAAGGGTGAGGGAACTGGCCAACATCAAGAAAGCCAGAAGGATAAGGAGAGTGAGATTGAGAGGAACCAGCCAGCCTCCAGTCCAATCTCCCAACAGATTGAGGCTGTAGTAAAGGACTTGAACACATCCCTAGTTGCATCTTCTCAAAAAGATGTAACTATTGAAAAGAGGTCTCAACCAGGACCATCAGATGGGGATAAGGGTCACCAAATAATACAACCATACAAAAGAAGAAAGAAGGTTACAAATACTGCACAGGGCACACACACACTTGCAAAGCCAAATGAAAATTTGGTGGAGCCTTCCGTTTCTTCTTTTGATGTGTCTCAGAATCTTCCTGAGGCACAGCCCCATTCTTTATCTGAATTTTCTTCTCAATCTCCCTCAAAAACTATTTCTTCAGAAACAGTGTTGATTGACAACTTCATTGTTTCAAATTCACCCTCTTTGCAACTCAGGGTGGAGCCAACACTCTCACCTGCATCACCAAATAAGGTTAACACCTTGGCTGATCAGGCAAATACTGTTAGTTCTCTCTAGTCAATGGATATTATGCAATCAACTGATAACTTCCAACATCCATTGACTAGTTCACTATCATCGATGGATATCCTTACATCCATCGACGAGCTCCCATCAACGGATATTCATCCATCGATGGATACTTCTTATCCATCGATTGATCCCTTAATGTCAATTCATGAATCATCCATTGAAACACTTCAAGTGGCCAATACTCTATTAGGATTGAGTGGAGTGGGTGAGGTGTGTGAGAGGCAAGGTTTGCATACCTTGGCAAAAGGAGAGTGTGTGACTGAGGGGCCCTCAAATTCTTCTGAGGTGGCAAAAGGAGAGGGTGTGAGAAAAGAGAGTCCCACCTTAGCAGGTGATGAAAAAGGAGAGGAAAGTAAGGGAGAGGTGAGAATCCAGGATGAGATCCTGATGCAAGAAAAGAGAGAAGAGAGTGAGAGAGAAAAGAATAGAGAGAAACCAATTTCACCATCTCATGAAGCATCAACTTCTAAAACTGAGCAGATTGAAGCAGGACTCACCCAGAAGTTGGGGCTGGAGTCAGGGGGAGCTGTAGACTATGAAGTCCCTGCAGGAGGTGCAGAAGTCAACATGGAGGTGGAGGATGAAATTGCTGTAAATCTTGATGCTTCAACCTTTCAACATGAAGATCCTCATTATCAGGAACTAGCAGCAGCATCTAATCAAATAGCTGAGCAAATGCTGGGTTTAGTGCAGACAGAAGAGCAATTCAGGAGTGAGAAAGAGTTTTTGGCCAGTCAACCTGATGATATATCCCACATGAATCCTGAAGATTTTGATGAAAATTCTGATGATGACCTTCTAGATCCACAAGTGGCTAGTGATGAAACTAATTTGGCTGAAACAGAAAGGGCCATTATTTCTCTTTACAGAAGGTCCATGGCTGAAGTAGATGTGGTGGATCCCCTGCACAGGAGAATTCTGAACTTTTACAGGGATAATTTGAAGATCCAGAAAATGCATGTCACAAGCTCCAAGTATGAATTGAAGAAAATAAGAGAAGACATTGACAGCTCAAGGATGCATTTTGACACCACCATTGACTCCAGACTCAGCCTCACAATGCTGACTAGAATCAAGCAAAGGTTGGACACTGAGTTTTCAGCAAAGGACAAGGTAATGGAATTGGAGAAAAGAGTAACCTCCATGGAACTTAGCATGCAGCAAATTTTGAAGAATCAAGTCACTCAAATCAATCTTCTGGGTAAACTCTTAGAAACTCCCATACTCTCTCAGTCAGTAGCACAAGTGCCAGTTGCTGATAACAAAAAGGGGGAGAAGCAAGAAGCTGATGCATTGGAGAAAGCAAGTGGTACTGAAGCTGTGGTAAAGTCTACAGATCACAAGAAGGAGTTGGCTCAAGACATAGTAAGGAAATTTGATGCAATTGCTAGCAAATTCAAGGAAACAAGTACCAGTAGCTCACAACCTGGTGACAGGAAAGGAAAGGGAAAGCTAATTGAAGATGATAAAAAGAAAGCTGTCACAGGTGGAGGGGAAAGTGAAAAATTGTTGAGCAAAGCCATAGTAGTTGGCATAAAAGAAAAGGAGCAACAAGAAAGAAGACAAGAAGAATTAGCCATTCAATTGCAAAGGGAATATGATGAAGAGGATAGGCTAATAAGAGAAGCCAGAAGAAAAGAAGGTGAAAGGAGGCCAAGGATGAAGCAAAGAGCAAACAAGCCCAAAGATGCACCAAAATCATCTGGAGTTAAAAGACCATTAGCTGATGAAGACAAGGAGAAGAAGCCAAAACAAGTCAAGACTGAAGGTCAAGCTTCTGGGAGTAATCAAGCCAAAGAAATAGAGGTGTTCAAACACAAATCTGAAAACTTTGTGCCAATCAAAGCTGAGGGAATGATTGCAGCAAAAGGGCAAAGGAAGAAAGATGTTGATCTTCTTCACATTGAGTATGAAGATGGATCACACTCAACCTTCACATTCAACCAAGTTTTGGATCAAGGATATGGCATCTTGAGGAAGATCTACACTATGCTCAACAGGAAGTATTATCTAACTGAAGAGCTAGGAAAGGCCATCCTTGAAAGAATGAAGAAGATAAGGGAGGCACCTGTTCAAGAAGAAAGGGATGACAGAATAAAGATCTGGAATCCTGAAGGAAGAAAAGTGCTTCATGAGCCCTTCTACTTGATGATATACAAGGACAGGGAAGGCAGAGAAAAATGCATTGATATTTGTCAAGAAATAGACAAACTTCCAAATCTGGAATTAAATCATCTGGCAAGTCAACTGGACTACAGGATTGAAGATGAGAAGATATTGAAGGGAACCCTCTACAGGAAGATGAAGGAGAATGAAGACAAGATGAATGAGTCAAGGGGAAGAAGGAGAAGATAGGAGATTCAACCTCAATCATCAAAATTATCAGAATTCATCCCTGTCTGGTATCTGATTACTCTGTCTAAAACTTTACTTATCAATATTGTAATTCTTGCTAAGAATGAAAATGTTCAGGAGTTTTGTTATCATCAACAGAAAATTTATGCATATTTTAAATATTCATAAATAGGGGGAGATTGTTAGGAATTATGAGTTTTGATGATAACAAATTACTTAGAATTTCAATAGGGACTCAAAATTATTTTTTGTAACTGATCAATGGATATGACTTATAAATATCCATTGATTAGGAAACCAGTTATCAGTTGAAACTTGTTTCTCAACTGATAAACTGGATTGTAGCATTGATTTATGTTTTACTTCCAATTGATTGTATTACCTCGATGGATGCAATGATGTAGTCAACTGATGTTATTGACTTCAATTTCTAGCTTCTCAACAGATGTGAAGAATGGCTGATCAATTGTAAATATTCTAAGTCAGAATTCTCACAAGTGAAGTGATCAACTGATGTTGAAGTCGATGGATGAAGGCACTACTCAACGGATGAAAGCTATCAATGGATAATTACAGTCAACGGATAAAGAATCATCAATGGATAAGGAGTCGATGGATAGCTCAATTATCCATCGACACATCAACTGATCAACAGATATCCTATCCATCGATGGATAAGCAAAGGTGAATCAACTGATAAGCTTAACAGCATTTATCAGTTGATTAAAGTTTCCCTATTTAGCTAAAAGCCAGATATCACGGGAACAGTGCAGAAACTGAATCATTGGAAGACAGTCCTGTCAGGACTGTGAAGACTTTCTAGGCAACACAGCATCCAAGGAATATCTTAAGACAAAAGACACTTCCAGAGCTAGTTAGTTCTACAAGGAAAGCTGTGAAAAGGAGCTAGTTTCTATTTTTATGTAAACAGTATAAATTGTAATATTATATTGTTATCAGTCGATAGAAAACTAGAGGAGTAGTTTTTGTTTATAAAAGCAAAAACACAGTAGCAAAGTAGAAGCAGTTTTTGTTTTAGAACTCAAGAAAAGCAAAGTAGAAAATCAGGCAGAACTTGTAATGCTTTTCTAAATTCTACATTCAACTTTGTACGCAGCTTAGTATTTTTACTAAGATCAATTGAAAGCAAAAACTCACTAGTGGAAAAACAATCCACTAGTAATTTTTAATCTTGTTGTTTCTGTTATCAACACTTTAGTTATCCAGTTCTTAGTTACATCAATCTTAATTAAACACTCTCTTTGTACAAACTTATTTCCGCAAGAAGTTGAATTAATTCTTAAGTTTGTATTCAACCCCCCCTTCTCCAAACTTAGTGTACTTAAGGGCGAATAACAATTCCGCAGGGACAAAACATTTATACTCGTGATGTTATGACCCTAACCAACTGTTACTTGTAGGAGGCAGGCCAAAATTGTAATGTTAAGAAGGCGACGGAAGAATTCCAGAAAAGCAGTTTATATGATTAACAATGCCCACCCATTATTGTCTGACTTCAATTCACACAAAACTGGTTAAATTAAGAAACTGACGAAATCAAATCACCAAATAATTTTACACGCAAACAGACTGTATGTATAATTTTATGAATCCTCCGTATATATAGTAAATGTGTATGTATATATAATCAAGAAGCACCCCAAGTACTAGTAGGACTATTATGATTCTGATTCTGAATTGAATGGGTGAGATAAAAAAAAGGTCCTTTTTCATTCTTTGGCATCTGATTCGTAATGGACTCCAGTTGGGTGGTTAATTTGAGATTAGTGTGAGACCTCTACTAATCATATGATTAGGAGTTTGATTACTTATTAACAAAATATTTAAATCTAATATATATAACGTTAAGAGTAATATTAATATAAAATAAAAAATCAAATATAATTAATAATATATCAATATCAATATATATATACAAAGGAGAAGACGAGGGCGGTTAGGTGACGCTCACAAAATCATCCCAATATATTTTTCTAATTTTCTTAAAATTTGAATTAGTAAATACTAAAAATTATAAAAAATTCTAAGTTATTTTATATTCTCCTAAATTTTCTCCAAATTATGAAAAATCTAAGTTATGTTATATTCTCCTAAACTTTCTCCTCAAGTCAAGTAAATTATTATTATCCATAAAATAAGTTTCGAAATTTTAGAAAAAACATTATTATACGTAAGGTAATTAGAAATTTTAGAAAATAATTAAATTATTAAAAATAGAAACTATTTTAATTTTTCAAAAAAACGCTATTTATAATAAAAAAAAAAGTTAATTTATTTTTTTACCTAAATTGAATGTGTTTCCATCTAAAAAATAATAGTCAATCACTTATATAAATTAAAGATCAGGTATCAAAAAATAAATCACAATAAATTTATCACAGAGCTATTTACATTCATCGTCTAATACATCATTGATTACACTCCCTTGAATGTTTTGAATAACAATAGAGACGATTTAGTGATAAAAGTGAGAGTATGCAGGATGTGGGATGCAATCAATACACAAACAAGCGATCAATTTAGTCTTGACATTATTTTAATTGATGAGAAAGTTAATAAATTTTTGTTATTTATTAATTTATTACAAATATGCATTCATATTAACTTTTTTATACTTTAATTTATGATAGCAAAATCGTATCCATGCAACAACTCAAAAGTATCTACTTTTTCGATTCAAACATATTTTGGAAGAAGGGTTTTTATATAGCATTAAAAACTTAAAAGTAGTTGCAAGTACCAGTCGATATAGACCACTATCATGTGAGTTTAAAGTGATGTTTCTACGTACAATGGCTCAAAAAAATTGGAAAAAAGAATCATCAACATAACACTACATGGATTTGAGTCCACATGTCCCGATATAATTAAAGCACATGTTAATGACACTAATATACTGTCATGTATTTTGCTAAAATAAGATATTATAAGTCACACACACACGTATAATTTTAAATTCATATGTCCCGATATAATTGAAGCACATGTTAATGACACTAATATATTGTCAGATATTTTACTAAAATAAGATATTATAAGTCACACACATATTGTTGTGGAATAAAAACTAGGGTGTAGTTAATGCGATGTATGTCGGAGCTTAACGAGCTTTAATGGCTGAGCTTGTGTTTCGAAGCTTGGTTCTGCCCTCACAAGATGCCTACGTATCTCTGTTGTGTTTAGAGAATCAAGCCAAAACGTAGTTCTAATGATGAGGGGTTAGGCCCTTTATATAGACGTAGAGAGTCTAAGAATTAGAGTAGGTTTATGAACCTTGATTGATATGGTATTTCCTAGAAGGACTCTGGATCCTTTGTAGAAGCAGTTTCCATGTAGGAATAGGTTTCCTTGTAGTTGGACATAATTAATTAGCTGTATATTTAGCCAATTAATTAATTACGAATTTATTTGCTAATTAGGGTTTCAAGCTTCATTTAATGGGCCTCCCGTTTGGACCAAACTAGGTACAATTAATGCCACATTAATTGTGTCTTTAGGACTTACTTTTAGCCCACATCACATATATAATTTTAAATTATATTATTTAATATTTACATAATTTTACTAATACTTATCTAGATGTCGTGGGTTGCTTGACCTACATTGGTGACATTGATATTATTAGTGGCGGATGGGAAAAAAGAGATCTTAGAATCATAACAAATTAGTAATACACATATATATTTTGATTGGGGCACCCTCTTCAGGACCTCGTTTTGCAAGGTTAAGGACGACAATGCAGGCCTGATCCAGTTGACCTCAGAAGAAAAACTGATTGTGGCGGATCTGGGTCAAGACAGAGGCCAAACCCATTATCGGAAGCTTCTTGAAGAATTTTCTTTAAAGGTCGTTGGCCTTTCTCATGTTTCTGACAAGGGTACCATTTCTACTTGACTTGTTTTTTTTCTTTTTGATTTTTCTGAGCCCGATTTTTATTTCCTTGTTTGTTTTGCAGCTGCTGAAAATATCAATTTTCATTTGGGCGTGGGTGACCAAGAGACCCATAAGATGCGCAAGGCCCACGAAGCCCAGGAAGGCCCGATAAAGGAGCCCAATGTTCCCGGCTTCCTTCGACATTGTGAAGGGGCCCAGAGTAAGGGCAAGGGAAAAAGGCCTCGCGAAGAGGATGAGGATCCAGTCACGGCGGCTTGGAGGCCAAGCTAGGGTATCAAGAAGCAAGACACCGTGGTGGGGAGTGTCTTGAATTCTGTCGATTGGTCCCAGAACTCGATTCCCCCGGCCGACAAGGCCAAAATTGTTCTGAAGACAGATATTGAGGAGGCAGAGTCTCTTGGCTCCCAGGCCATAGCTATGGTAAGGCCTAACCCATTACCTCTCTTTGCTTACTTAATTGTTTTTTTTGATTTTCTCTGCTTCTTACCCCCCCTTTTTTTTAACAGGTCAACACCTACTTTCAGACCATGGCCCATCAGGCCAAAAGCTGGCGTTATTATGAAAAAGCTCAGAGGAAGGCCAAGGCCAAAGCTGATGAGAAAGTGGCTGTTCTCGAGAAGAAATTGCTCGAGAAGGATCAAGAACTGATTGCAGCTCACGCAGAGTTGCGAGAGCTAAGGGCCGAGAGGGAGGTCATGATCAGCAACTACATGGAGTCAGAGGAGTTCTATGCCTTCATAGACAAGCATGACGATTTGGTCTTTGAGACTGCTGGGGCCCAGACTTGGGATAAATGTCTTAACGCCATCTTGGCTAAATATCCAGGCTTGTTTGATCCGGCCGACTTCCCTGCTCCCATGGGACGGCCTTTGGCTGTGACCTCCACCACCCACGAGGGTAATTCTGATGATATTTCGGGTGGTGAGGCCCTGGATGATTTTGAGAAAATCTTTGATTCTCCTGAGGCCGAGGAGGCTGCCCAGAAAGACGCAGAGGAGGAGAAGAAGGACGCGGATACGGATGAGGATGAGGATGATGACCTTCTGTAGTTTCTAGTGTTTTCCTTCTGGATTTCTTGTACTTCCATTCAGTTTTTTAACTTATGTAACCCCCAAGACCTTTTATTTATAAGAAGCCTTTTGTTATTTGTTTTTCTGTTTTACGCCTTAGGATATTTGATAAAATATACCTTTTTGAGCATAAAGGAACAGATAAATCTGGACATTACTTGAAGCGCCAACTGTGCTACTTTTTGTCCTTTTTCGTGCCTTAGTATATTTGATAAAATATACTTTTCGAGCATAAAGAACAAATAAGCATATATATTAAAGCGTCTATCCAGGCTTTGATCTAGTTCCTTTATCACAAAGGAACTGAGGAATTGCCCACTCTAGGCTAAACACACATGTTTTAAGGTGCTATAAAGCTGGGAATTTTATTAATAATGCCTTCGAGGCTAAAGTGGGCACAACCCTTACAAAATGAGAATCTTGTCTGGAGCGAAAAGCTCTTACATCCTAATGGTTTCATCGAACCTTATTTCTACTTAGTTCCTATTAAATATAAGAACTCATAATTGAATTCTTTAAACATAATAAACTTTCAGGTTTGAAGCATGCCAAGTCCTTGGTACCTCAACATCTTCTAGGGTTTTAAGGATGTATGATCCTCCCCCCTTTACTTGTTTTATCTTGTACGGCCCTTCCCAGTTGGGGGCTAATTTGCCTTTGGGGCCTACCCCGGAAGCTTCAGCTTTCCTGAGGACTAACTCCCCTTGTCTAAAAAATCTTTCTTTAACTCTTAAGTTGTAGTAGAAAGATGATTTCTTTTGATATTCGACGATTTTTGCATGAGCTTTGTCCCTGACTTCATCTATCAAGTCTAACGTAAGTTTCATTCCTTCTTCATTTTCCTCAGGTTCAAAGGCCTTGATTCTTGGGGATACATGTGATATTTCGACTGGAACCACTGCCTCGGCCCCATAAGCCAGGAAGAACGGAGTTGCATCAGTAGTAACTTTATGGGTGGTTCTGTATGCCCAGAGTATTGGCAAAAGCTCATCCACCCAAGTGTTGGCAGAACGCTTGATCCTTTTCTTGAGACCATCAAGGATGATTCGATTGGTTACCTCAGCCTGCCCATTTGCTTGGGGGTGTGCAACAGAAGTGAAGCGTAGATTGATGTCATTATCAGTGCAATATCCTTTGAATTCTTCATTGTTGAATTGTGTGCCATTGTCCGTCACCAGTATTCGTGGTATTCCATACCTACATATGATGTTTTCCCAGAAGAATTGAGCTACTTACTTTGTGGTTATCTTGGCTAATGGTTTAGCCTCGATCCATTTAGTGAAGTAATCGATCGCAACGATCAGGAATTTTCTCTGTTCGCTAGCTATTGGAAAGGGTCCAAGGATGTCCATTCCCCACATTGCAAAAGGGATAGGGGAATTGATGGACGTCAACATCTCAGGTGGTTGTCTAACAACCGGTGCATGCCTTTGGCACCTGTCACATCTTCTTACGTATTCTTTCGAATCTTTTATCAAGTCAGGCCAGTAAAAACCAAGGCGGGTGATTTTATGGGCCAAAGCCCTGCCCCCCAAGTGTTGACCGCAGGTTCCTTCGTGTACTTCTTTCAAAGGCTCATGACCTTCATCTGGCCTCAAACATTTCAAGTATGGAATAACAAAAGATTTCTTGTAGAGAATTCCATCAATAAGAGCGTACCTTACGGCCCTCACGGTGAGTTTTCTGGCTTCCATGGGGTTGTTAGGAGTCCATCCAGATTGAAGGTGGGCTCTAATTGGGTCCATCCAGCAACTGCCCATGTTTATCGGGGCTACCATCTTTGCATTGACGCTAGGGGTCTTCAAGATTTGGAAGTACACACTCCCCACATGTTCATCTGCTTCTGATGTGGCGAACTTTGACAAGGCATCAGCCTTCGCATTCTCTTCTCTAGGAATATACTCAACCTGACATTCTTCAAACTGCGTCATTATAGCTTTGACCAACCGGAGGTATTTGATCATGATTCCTTCCCTTGCTTCAAAATCCCCATTCACTTGGGATATAACCAGCTTTGAGTCTCCACAAACTTTGAGATGCTTGACATTTAGTGCTTTGGCCAAACCTAGGCCTGCTATCAGGGCTTCATATTCGGCTTCATTGTTGGTTGTTGGGAAGTCAAGCTTAATAGCATACTCAATGATGAATCCTTCGGGACTTTGTAGTACCAAGCCTGCGCCGCTAGACTTTGTTTTTGATGCCCCATCAAAATTGAGCACCCAATATTCTTTAGGAGTTTGTTCTTCTTCTTTTTGTGTTGCTTTCTCACTATCCTGCCCCTCGACTTCTTGGTCGTCAATAGTACATTCGACCACGAAGTCAGCAAGAGCTTGAGATTTAATGGCCGTTCGAGGCTTATACTTGATATCGAATTCTCCTAGCTCAATGGCCCACTTAATCAGTCTTCCACTTGACTTGGGGTTGTGTATAATGTTTCTCAAGGGTTGATCAGTTAATACTTCGATTTTATGAGCTTGGAAATAGGGGCGTAGTTTCCTCGAGGCCATTACCAAGGCCAGTGCAAACTTCTCAATTCTGGAGTAGTTAAGTTCCGCCCCATGCAAAACCTTGCTCACATAATAGACTAACTTTTGAATTTTCTCCTCCTCCTTTATAAGGACAGCACTCAGGGCCTTTTCTGATATGGCCAAATACAAGTATAAGATGTCATCGGGGCTAGGCTTGGCCAACAACGGGGCTTTAGCCATATATTTCTTCAGTTCCTCAAAGGCCGTTTGACTTTCTTCTGTCCACACGAAATCTTTAACTTTTTTCAATGTCTTGAAGAATTGTAGACATTTATCCCCAGACTTCGAGACAAACCTCCCCAGGGCAGCAACTCTTCCTGTCAATTTTTGGACGTCCCTTACTGTTTTTGGAGGTTCCATGTCGAGTATGGCCTTGATTTTGTCAGGATTGGCCTCAATCCCTCTTTTAGAGACCATCATTCCTAGGAATTTTCCAGACCCCACGCCAAAGGCGCACTTTGCAGGGTTAAGCATCATATTGTGGTGTCTTAGCACTTCGAAAGCCTCTTGCAGATGCTCAATATGATCGGCCTTATCGAGACTTTTGACTAGCATATCATCAACGTAGACCTCCATGGTTTTTCCAATAAGATGCTTGAAAATTTTGTTTATCAGCCTTTGATAGGTGGCCCCTGCATTCTTTAACCCAAAGGCCATAACGAGATAACAAAATACACCAAAGTCAGTGATGAAGGATACCTTGGCGATGTCATCTTCGTGCATCCGGATTTGATTGTATCCACTAAATCCATCCATGAAGCTTAACATTTCATGTCCCGCCGTGGCATCTATGAGTGCATCAATCCTCGGGAGGGGTAAACAAACAATCCTTTGGGCATGCATCATTTAAATCAGTGAAGTCGACGCACATCCTCCACTTTCCATTGGATTTCCTGACCATTACAGGATTAGCAAGCCATTCGGGATATTGAATTTCTTTGATGAATCCAGCCTTCAAGAGCTTTTCCACCTCTTGCTTTATGGCTTCCTGCCTTTCTGGAGCAAAATTTCTCTTCTTTTGCTTCACCGTTTTTCGCTGTGGATCCACGTTAAGCTTATGAGTGATCAGTTCAGGGTTAATTCCCGGCATATCAGCGGCTGTCCAGGCAAATAAGTCTCCTATTTCTTGCAAGAACTTTGTCAATTTTTCTTTCATAGGCTCTTCTAATGAGGCCCCAATATAGGTGACCTTCTCTGGTTCTCCTGGAACTAAAGGGATTGGAACCAAGTCCTCAGCTGGCTTTCCCCTTCGTTCCTCGTTTTCTCTTGAGTCCATGTCCTCTATGGGTAGGACTTGCCCCCCGGCTCCATCGGGTCTCAGGGTTGCCACGTAGCAACTTCTTGCCATTTTCTGGTCTCCTTTCTCCTCCCCAACACCGATTCTAGTGGGAAACTTGATTTTTAAGTGATAACTTGAGGCTACAACCTTAAAAGCATGCAAACCTGTTCTTCCAAGGATAGCGTTGTATGTAGAAGATGCTTTGACCACCAGAAAAGTTAGCATCTGAGTGACCTCTTTAGGTTCTCTTTCCATTGTCACGGGTAGCTGAATGGTTCCTTCTACTTTCGACTCCACTCCATTGAAGCCATAGATGGGAACATTCGAAAGGGTTAGCTGGGAATCGTTGTATCCCATCTTTACAAATGCATCATGGAACAAGATATCAACAGACGCTCCATTGTCCACTAGGACTCTCTTTACCTCTGAGTTGCCTATCAAAGGGGCAATAACGAGAGGATCATCATGAGGAAACTTTATTCCTTCCAGGTCCGAGTCATCAAAAGATATAACCGCCTCCGTCCTAGCACGTTTAGGTGCTTCTCCTACAACTTGCATAACCTCTCTTGCGTATGCTTTTCTTGAATTCCTTGAAATCCCCGCAACAATGAGTCCTCCGAAAATTATATTAATAACCGGTCCTCTAGGTTGAGGATTCCTATCCCGGCCATCATTATTTTTTCTGTTATCGTCGCGCCTATCATGACTTCCATCCTTGGTGTACTTGGAAAGTTTTCCTCTTCTGATAAGGAATTCGATTTCATCTTTCAATTGTCTGCAGTCATCCGTATCATGCCCGGTATCCCTATGAAACCGACAAAACGCATTCTTGTTTCTTTTCTCAGGATTAGACTTTAGGGGTTTAGGCCACCTCAGGTCTCGATCTCTTTCAATATCCATAAGGATTTGACTTCGAGATGCATTCAGCCTTGCATATTCAGCGAATTTTGGCACAAAACTATTTTTCTTAGGAGGGGATTCAGAATCTTTATCCATCTTGGAGTACTTGTCTCGGGCGTCATATTCTTGATCACCTTTCCTCTTCTTGTTATTATTCCTATGTGTAGCCACTGATATAGTGGTTTTCTTCATGCTTTCTTCTGCCTTGATGTATTTCCCTGCTCTGTCTTGGAGAAGAAGCATGTTCCCAGGCGGGTGTTTGGCTAGAGATCTCTTGAAATAAGGATCAGTCGTCCCCTGTTGTAAGGCTATCATAGCCACTTTCTCATCCAAGTCTGGGACTTTCAAGGCTTCCTTGGTGAAGCGGTTAAGGTAGTCCCTCAGGGATTCGTTCTTTCCTTGTTCCAGATTCATGAGAGAAGCCGAGCTTTTTTCGTGCACTCTTCCGCTTATAAACTGGCTTATAAAGGCCTTGTTAAGTTCTTTGAAGGATCCGATGGAGTTGGGAGGTAACCGGCTATACCAACGTTGGGCCATGCCCCCCAGGGTTTGGGGAAACGCCCTACACTTCACATCATCATTGATAGGTTGTAGTAGTAATGCATTCGAGAAGGTCCTCACGTGATTGGCTGGATCGCCTGCTCTATCATACACTTTGATGGTGGGCATTTTGAACTTACTTGAGATGTGAGCGTTCATGATGGTTTCGGTAAAAGGCGGGGTGGGATCATCAGGATCTCTGAGAGGCAATAATTCAGCGGGTTCAGCCCTAGTAATTTCCGTTCTTCTCCCTCGTGGGGTTTCATCTAGTTCTATGACGTCAGGAGCTTCATACCTTGAGGCTGTCCTTCTATCCTGCCGATCCAAGCTTTTCTTTAGTTCTTTGAGTTCAGCCTCGTAGGAAACAATTTTCTGTTCTAGTGTCCTACGGGACTGTGAACGCCGGCTTCCAGCGGGCTCTTTACCAGTCCTTCTTCTCCTGGGATTGACATCAGTGCCTTCTGAGCTTTCATCATCAGTTGAGTATGGTCCTGAGAAATCACGGACATCTTCTCTACGCCCATAGTTCTGGGGTTCCAACCCTCTGATGTAAGGAGGGGGATAGGCTTGGGAGATTCCAAGTCTTGTTTGGACAACAGTGCTACTAGGAATAACAATAGTGGAAATTTGCGCGTGAGGAGCAGTAGCCATAAAAGGAGTTTGAGTTACCTGGGATAGTGGGTTGGATCCATGGACGATTTCCTCAGGATTGGTGGAGTGGACGATCTCACTAAACGGACCAAGCCTTTGAGTATTAGGATCTTGGGTTCCAGCGGGGACCTCGGTAGTTTGAGTTTCATCAGGAGGGATGATAGCAGTCGGATCACCTGTGGTAGGGACGATGTCTCCGTCAATTCGTCGTGTTCTTGCCATGGTTGATGTCTTCTTCCCACAGACGGCGCCAAATGTTGTGGAATAAAAACTAGGGTGTAGTTAATGCGATGTATGTCGGAGCTTAATGAGCTTTAATGGCTGAGCTTGTGTTTCGAAGCTTGGTTCTGCCCTCACAAGATGCCTACGTATCTCTGTTGTGTTTAGAGAATCAAGCCAAAACGTAGTTCTAATGATGAGGGGTTAGGCCCTTTATATAGACGTAGAGAGTCTAAGAATTAGAGTAGGTTTATGAACCTTGATTGATATGGTATTTCCTAGAAGGACTCTGGATCCTTTGTAGAAGCAGTTTCCATGTAGGAATAGGTTTCCTTGTAGTTGGACATAATTAATTAGCTGTATATTTAGCCAATTAATTAATTACGAATTTATTTACTAATTAGGGTTTCAAGCTTCATTTAATGGGCCTCCCGTTTGGACCAAACTAGGTACAATTAATGCCACATTAATTGTGTCTTTAGGACTTACTTTTAGCCCACATCACATATATAATTTTAAATTATATTATTTAATATTTACATAATTTTACTAATACTTATCTAGATGTCGTGGGTTGCTTGACCTACATTGGTGACATTGATATTATTAGTGGCGGATGGGAAAAAAGAGATCTTAGAATCATAACAAATTAGTAAGTTCTGAATTATAATACACATATATATTTTGAAATTATTATTTTATTTTATAATATTTATAAATTTAATACTACTATATTGGTTTAATATAATTTTGTTATATCAAATTTTATCATATGCAATTCAGTTATTAATAATATAATTTTGTAGGGAAAATTTTAATAAATTTAAAATTTATTATGAGGCCGCCGTGAAGCGTGACCTTTTTCACCGGTTAATATCTAATATGTATAATTTCAAAAACATATTAATAAATCATATCAGGGATCAAATCCTTTCAAACGCAGACCATGAATTTTAATTTTTACTCGTATGTTTCACGGGCAGTACCAAAAAATTTAAATAAGAGTTGCACACGCGGGTTGGTATAATTAGATTTTGGTGACATGCTTCTTTGACTCATCAGAGCCTAATATTTGGTAATGAAGTTTGTGACTGATGAGTAAATAAATAACTTTGTAAAACATTCTACTTATCTATATAAAATTAATTTTAGAATTTAACTTGAGACAGCAGATTCTAAAGAGCAAGTTATAATAGTAAACCAAGATAATTACATAGTCATCATATTTTTTTTAGATCATGGCACATGATATTCATTTTTGGTAGATGGTAAGAAGTTAAATCAGAGATATAATTATTTATTATAAATATTAATATAAGCTTATGTTAAAATCATTATTGTAAAAAGCGTGAATCGGAGGTAAATGCACGGAATATGAATTAATCGGAATGATTAATTGAATAACCAGGAATTTAATCAATTTAATGAGCTATCAAACATGGATTAATCGTGATTAATCATCGTTTTTTAGAATAATGATTAAAATATATAAAGAATCTATTACATTCTAAAAATAAATAAATTATTTATATAATCTAGATTTATACCTATAGTTTTACGAATATATTTTGATAGGTAATTTATTAAAATCTAATTTAATAATTGATTAATTAATAATTAAAATTTTAACTTTAAGAATACTAATAAAGATAAGATATTTGAATGTTTGTCCAGATGATAATCTATTATAGAAGGGGGTTGGATATAATAGATACCAATTATTCGATTTAAGAACACAAGTATGGATGAAACACTGTTTTGTATTAATAATTAACTGTGTACAAAATTCTCTCAAGAAAATCAATGTTCTTAAGAGCTACAAGGTTATGAGAAAGATAAGACTTGAAACTTACAATAATGTTAACCTATGTCTGTGTTTATATAGACATAATTACAATTCAATTACAAAACAGATTATGAAAAGAATAACTTCAATAAGACAATAGACTTATATTTGAATTCCTTCTACACTATCCTATTCAAATTCTGATTTGACTGTTTCTTTCACAAACTCTGATTGATAAACTCTGTCAGTTGTCATTCTCTGATTTGAGTATTCTTTTTTAGAGTAAACTTTGATTAAGTATTCTCTGATAGAGTAAAATCTGACCGACAACTTCCCTCATTCTCTGATGACGTCAACAATGTAAACTCTGTTCTTTGTTATTCTCTGAAAGCATCAGTGTTTATTTTCTAACAATCTCCCCTAATTTATGCTTTATAACGTAAAACATAAATTTCACTTATGATGTCAGAAATATGAAGATAAATGCATCAGAGTTTGAATCTTTCTTCTTGTCTTTATATCCTTCAACAAGAAAAGTCTTCCTTTAGAAAATTGTCCAACAACTTCTTTTCAACATTTTTCAGCAATTCAACTAACTTTTCTTTGAGATCTTTCATTTGATCAGAAGAATCATCAATTTGAAATATAGCAACTCTCAAGTTGTAAATTGATGATCTCTACATCCTTTCATCTAGAGCAATGCAACAGGCTTTTTGTCCATCAGGATTTAGTATAAGTGTAGGAATACCTAACACCATTTTTACCTTTGCATCCCCTTTGACCATTTCTTTTTCCATTCCATTTTCAAGCAAATAACCAGGTTTGTATTCTTCAGAGTTTATCATCAACAACCTCTCATTCTTCTTCTTTTCATTGATTACTCCTTCAAGTATTTTTACCCACCTGGAAGTAGCTTCATTTTCATCATTGAGAAGATAAAGAACATATTCAAGTTCTCTAGAAGCTTTGTGAATCAGATCTTCTTCAGCAATTTTCAACACTCTTCCATTCTCCAAGAAATATAATAATTTCTCCTTGTCTTGAGCACTATCAAAAATATCTTTCACTATGTTAATAGATATCAATTTTTCAAGATATTCTTGTGTCAAATTTTCCTCAGGCTGGTCTTTCAAAGAAAAAGGATCTCTAAAAGCATTGGCTTCACCCCTGTAGACTTTGGCTTGAGGATCACCAATACTGCCCTTGTTTTTACCAAGTCTGGCATTGAGAGTCAGAGTTTGAGTTTTTGTCCATAGAAAATCAGGCTTTTTCTTTCTGATTAGATATTGTCGTTCTTCTTCTTCCTCATCATCAAAGCTAGATCCACCTGGGAGAAATGTTGTTCCTGACATAGTAAGAGGAGTTTTTGATTTAGTTAGAGTTTTCTTCTGAATTGAAGTTGACCTTGTTTGGATTGTAGGAGTTGGTTTTTCTTGAATGATTGGCTTTTAAATTTCAACAGGCTTTGCTTGAATTTCAACATATTTTGCTTGAGTAGAATCAATAACAATTTTCTTTACTTGAACAATTGTCTTCTTTTGAGCTGATGTCTTTTTCACATATTATCTTCTTTTCTTCTCGACTTGAGCATTGTCAGTACCAGATTTCTTTAATTCTTCCTCTACAGCAACTAGATCCATTCCTGGATTTTCTTTTTCAAAAATTTTTCTTATCAGTTCTGCATCTTTTAAATTTTGCTCATTAATATTCTCAAGCTTATCTTCTTCTTCAAGCCTTTTTGCCAATTCCAAGTCTGCATCTATCAAAGTTTGCTTGTCAGTGTTTATCTTAGACTTTGATGTAATCAGAGTTCAACAGGTTGTCAGAGTTTGTCCAATCAGAGTTTGCTGCTTTAGAGATTGCTTCCCATCTTTATGACTCTCTTGATCTTCATCATCATGTTTGTCATCTTTATGTACAACATCCTCCTTGCATTTATCTGTAGACACCTTATCCCCCTTTCTGACATCATTGCCTTTTCTGACTATAAGAATCTCAATAATTGTATGAAGCATGTTCTGCATAGAATTGACAGTAGTGGAAAGATTATCAACCTTGACTTCCAAAGCATCATGTTTTGCTGAGACATTCTTGAGCTTTAATTCCAGAGCATGTTGAGATGTTTTAAAAGCGGTTTGAACAGATACAGTGGTCTTGTTGACAGATTTTTTAAGATCACAAACTTTATTGTGAAGTCCCTTGGACAACATAGTAGTAACTTTCAACACAATCTTCATTTCACTAGAGTTTAGTTCCTTGTTAGCTTTGTTGATCAATTCATGAATATGTGACCATGAAATCTCTTCCTTGGGAAATTTCCAAGAAATATCCCGGACCTTTTGTCTGTGAGATGCGAGAAGATCTTCATTTGATGACTCTGCTTTTGAGCTTAAATCTCTTTTGACACCTTCTTCATCTAAAGAAGCTTCGATTTCCCCTTTGAGATTTTCCACCACCATGTAATCAGGATAATCCATCCTCAATCTATTAAGGGGATCAAAAGAATTAACATGCCATTTCTTTTTGTTGTACCTCTGAGTGTAAGTAATTGACAAATTTATAATTTCTTCATCAGCAAAAATTGGCTCATCATCAGAGTTTATGTCATCCCCATCAGAGTTTATAGCTTTAACAGAGATTGACAGATCAGAGTTTCTGGTGATTGATAAAATCTGAGTACCTGCAAAAGTAACAGAACATCCTAAATCAGTCTTTTCTTTTAAAGTAATCTTATTACTTCTCACATCACACATATCATAACTTTTAATAGTTAGATTTTTCTCACTAGAAGTAACTAACTTCTTTCTCAATTCTATATCTCTTTTTGCCAAATCCAGTATCTGCCTTTCATTATTAATTCTGTTTTCCACACATTTTACCTCATACTTACTAGAAAGGCTCAACACACAATGTCCTACAAAAATAAGAGGTGGTTGAGAAAGGATATTTGTAGTCACATGAATAGGGGTACCATTTTTAGGACTATCCATGATTATCCCAGCAGTTAAAATAGGAAATGTAAAATCTGAACTTATACTATCAGATAATGCAAATTCTGAAGAAAAGTCAGAGTTTATACCTTGAGTGTTTGTTGATGTGGATGGTGTCGCCATTGGCTGTGCAGAAAGTGGTTGCACCATGATAGCATCAGAGATTGCCAATAGAATTGTCTCAGAGTTTCTCTTATCAGCATTAGTAACAACAGAATCTTCATTG
Organism: Oenanthe sinensis; assembly: GCA_028671895.1. Taxonomy (NCBI): domain Eukaryota; kingdom Viridiplantae; phylum Streptophyta; class Magnoliopsida; order Apiales; family Apiaceae; genus Oenanthe; species Oenanthe sinensis. Next base: position 2,947,651 of record CM053809.1, on the reverse strand, counting down.
AGAGATGTTGTGCTTGCATCCAAACTTTGATTGGATGGTTCTTGTATGGCAGGGGTATTAACAAATTCTTCAACCCTTTGAGTTGAAGGTTCTTGTGGATTGTACCCCTTATTCCTGCTGACTTCCCTTACTTCTTCTTTAGTGGCTGCTTTTGAACTTTTATCAATAGGTTCTTGTGGGCCTGGCCTATCAATGACTGCTACCTCACTTTGAGAGGCAGGTTCTTGTGGGTCTTGGCCAAAAGAAACTTGTTTATTCTTTTTCCTTGTAAATTGCTTTGTACTAGGAGAGGCTAGAGTTGATTTTGATTTCTTTGCTTCCATCTCCTTTCTAACTTCTTCTGCCAGCTCCCTTACTCTTTCATATGATATCTCCTTAATAATTTATTTTGATGATTGAATAGAAGAATCAGAGATTGTCACAGGAACAACTTCACTTGCATCATCAATATTATCCAAGGTGATTATAGGACTGGTAAAAGGATTAACACGAAGAGAATTACCATCCATTTCAGCCAATTCATCATTTTCTTTTCTATTGGCATTACCATCTACCTCAATTACATCGATGTTACTATTTATTTGGTCAGGCAATGCAGGTCCTAGTGCCTGGGCTATTCCGTTTTCAAATTCAGATGTAAATCCATACTCATCAGCATTCTGATCCACTATATCATCTAGAGACTCTTCGTTGCTTTCCTGAACATTACCAGAAACCTTCATAACAACGTCAGAGTTTAGTACTTTTGGATGATCAGATATTACAACATCAGAGTTTAAGATTTTATCAGAGTTCATCAATTTGTCAGAATTTATTGCTGTATCAGAGTTTATGCCTTCAATGTTTAGACCTTCAGTGATTCCAACCTTAATCAATCTTCTCTTTTTCTTTTTCATTTCAGGCATTGGATTAACTGTGAGTGGCTTCATGTAAGGTGTTGGAGGAATCTCAGAAGCCTTCTGTATAACTTTCTTCACAGGAAAAATCAACCCTTCATTACTGTCCTCAGAATCAGTTTTCTCATCAATCAATTTCCTTTTCTTAGGAGAAGACTCCTTTATTTACTTTTCCTTCCTTTTGCTAGCGCCTTGATGTTGAGTGGCTTGTTTTACAACTACAGTCTTATGGGAGACTGTAGAGGTTGGTAATTGTGTTTGTTGATCAGTGTTTAGTGGGTGGCTTGGGTTAGAATCAGAGGGTGCTAAACTCTAATCTATAACCACTGATAGGAAATCCTTTCCATACATTGTAGTCATTCTCTGATTTAAGATAAGTCTTACGCATGTAGGATAAAACAAGTTGCAGAGATTACCTGCAGATTCTTTCTTTACATCCTTCCTAGCTAAGTCAGCAAATATTCTTTTGTTCATACAAAAACTAGCTAGACTCTGATCACGCTCAAAAGTTACATCAGGCAGTAAATAGCTAAAGATTAACAGAAAAAATCTAGAAAAATAAACAGTATATGAATCATCCTCTATTTTACTAACTAATTGCCTAATTATTAAATAGGGAAAATTAAAATTAAAATTGTGGGTCAGAGAATACCCAATTTGTTGAGAGAGCTGTGGAATTACATCAAAATTGGTGCATTTGGCAGTGAATGCTCACGTTATGCAGTCAAAGAAGAAACTCCATTCTTTTCTTAAATGGGGCCTTGTCAAACTCCCTAACTTAGATAGGCTTCCACCATAGCCTATTTCTTTGAAAAACTCCTTTATTTTTTCATCTCCAACAATGTCATCATACACAGCCACTTCTGGAAGATGAAGGGCTTGTCTCACCATAGTAGGAGTAATTGAATATTTGCCATTGCATTGGAATGTTATTACTGGTTCTTCATCATTACCAGTATTATTAAACTTTGCAGAAGGCCAGATTTGTATTAGAGACTGAGTAGAAAAATTATTGGTTTCCTGAAGTGCATACCCAATATAGCTTTGTTGAAGAAAATCCTTGACCACATGAAAATCTTGAGGAACAACAGTTTTATTCAAAAGAGAGATGTAACTAGTGGCAGTAAATGTATAGTTTTGAAATGAGAGTCCTTTTGATGCCATTGAAACACAGAGATTAGCGGAAATAAAAATTTAGGGTTTGATAAAATGAGAGAGAAAGGTAAGAAAAAAAGATGCATGTGAATAATTCAAAGTGTAAGATATGAAATAAAATATTCCCTCTCAATTGCATATAGTGAATAGTGTGACACATGGCAAGAAATTATTGGAAGAGTAATGAGTAATGCAATTCTTAAAATACAGCATCTATGTGTGTATCTGTGTCTAAAAAATGAATCGATTAATGTGAGAAACATGTGCCTTATGATTAGTCCAATCAGAGAATAATAATTATGATGTCATAAAGTGAAATATGATGTTATAAATAAAGTCTCAGTGTTTAACATGTAATCAAAGTTTAGAGCAATCAGAGTTTAACATATGAAATATAGATTAGAGTTTATAGTAATCAGAGTTTGCTTTTTCTATCATAGTTTACCATATATTCTGAAAGAGTTTACCATAAACACTGATAGCTTGTGATTAGAAATTAGATGTTCCAATGGTCAGAGTTTCCTCCATTTTTCAGCAGAGTTTACCACATACTCTCACAGAGTTTATCATATACTCTGATTGTCTACTACTTGCCATCTGGAGTTGAGCCATTAGTCACCATTCCTAATTCAGAAACCAATCTTGTAAATGTTACTTCACATAGGGGCTTGGTGAATGTCTGCTAATTGTTGATCTGAGGGAACAAAATACATTTCAATTGTTCCATCCATGACATGTTCCCTTATTAAGTCATATCTGATACTGATGTGGTTTGTCAGAGAATGTTGAACTGGATTTCCTATCATTGCAATAGCACTTTAATTATCACAATAAATAGGAATTTTTGAAAAGTTCAAACCATAATCTAATAATTGATTTCTCATCCATAAGATGTGTGCACAACAGCTTCCTGCAGTTATATATTCAGCCTCTGCTATTGATGTTGAGATAGATTTCTGTTTCTTATTGAACCATGACACAATTCTTCCTCTTAAGAATTGACATCTGCCACTTGTGTTTTTCCTATCAATTTTGCATCCTGCAAAGTCAGCATCTGAATAGCCTATTAATTTAAAATCTGACTCTCTAGGATACTATAGGCCAAGATTAATGGTGCCTTTGATATATCTAAAAATTCTCTTAACAGCAATCAAATGAGGTTTCCTTGGGTTTGCCTGAAATCTAGCACATAGACAGGTTACAAACATAATGTCTGGTCTACTTCCAGTCAAATAGAATAGAGATCCAATCATACCTCTGTATGCTGTAATATCTACAGGTTCTCCAGTGTCTTGATCAAGCTTGGTTGCAGTAGCCATTGGAGTTATTGCAGATGCAGAGTCTTGCATTTGAAATTTAATGAGTAGATTCTTTGTATATTTAGACTGATTTATGAAAATACCTTCCTCAGTCTATTTCACTTGTCATCCAAGAAAATAACTCAATTCTCCCATCATGCTCATTTGATACCTAGACTGCATTAGCTTTGAAAATCTTTTACAGAGTATCTCATTAATGGAACCAAATATAATATCATCAACATATATTTGAACCAATAATAAATCCTTACCTTGAGTTCTATAAAACAAGGTTTTATCAATTATACCTCTTGTAAAATCACTTTCAAGTAAAAATTGAGCAAGAGTTTCATATCAGGCTCATGATGCTTGCTTGAGTCCATATAAAGCTTGAACCAGTCAGTAGACGTGATTTGGATATTTTGGATTGACAAAGGCAGGTGGTTGTTCAACATAAACTTTTTCTTCAAGTTCTCCATTTAAAAATGTATTTTTAACATCCATATGGTAGACCTTGAATTTCTTGTGTGCAACATAAGCAAGAAAAATTCTGATTGCTTCAAGTCTAGCTACATGTGCAAAGGTTTTATCATAATCAATACCTTCCTGTTGAGAGTAACCTTTGGTAACTAGTCTTGCTTTATTCATTGTAATAATTCCATCAGATTATGTCTTGTTTCTAAAAATCCACTTTTTCCAACAATTAATCTATTCTTTGGCCTTGGAACTAGGGTCTGAACTTCATTTCTTTCAAACTCATTTAATTCTTCCTGCATTGCAGTAACACAATCTACATCCTTCAAAGCATCTTCAACCTTCTTTGGTTCTATTTGAGAAAGAAAACTATGAAAAAGACATTCATTCTGAGTAGATTTCCTTGTCTGTACTCCACTTTCTAGATCTCTAATAATTAAATCAGGTGTGTGATCTTTTGTCCATTTTCTTGGATGTGGAAAGTTTCTTAAACTAGATGCTCCCCCATGATTTGTGCCTTCATAGGACGAGTCTTCTGTAGATGCTGATCCTTCCCCAGAAATTATGCTTCTATCAGTGTTTGATCTCTCAGAGTTTATGTACTCAGAGTTTTAATAATCAGAATTTGAGTGATCAGTGTTTGTGGTTTCAGAGTTTAATTGATCAGAGTTTAGGGTCTCAGAGTTTGTGTTGGTCAGAGTTCGGTCAGACTCTGATATTTCAATAACTGTGGTTTGTTCTCCAATATCAATAATTGATTGATGTTGTTCCCCCTCAAAATGTGCAGAATCTTCAATCTCTATTTCAATCATTTCTGAATCAGAGATTAAGGATCAGAGTTTAACTCATCAGATTTTGTTTCAACAGTGTTTAACTCATCAGAGTTTGGTTCAAAAGTATTTAACTCATCAGAGTTTGGTTCAACAGAGTTTGTGTTCTGTAATTCATTCTCAAATCTCAGAGTTTCCTAAGCATGTTCATCATGTAATCGAACTAGTTTTCCTTCATCAAAAGAAACATTAATTGATTCCATGACTGCCCTTGTTCTTAAATTAAAAACTTTGAATGCCCTTGAAGAGGTTTTAGAAGTTGTAGCATAACCAACAAAAATTCCTTCACCTGCTTTGAATTCAAATTTCTTCAATTGTTTATGATGTGTTTTGAGAATAAAACACTTGCTTCCAAAGATATGAAAGTATTTAACATTTGACTTTCTTTGTAGGGTTTCGAGGCACAAACGCAGCGGAATAAACTCGAAAAATAAATCCAAATAGCAAAACCCTCCGCAGGATCCATGCGAAAACACAATATTTAATTCGGAGATCATGAAGTATTACCTTTTGGAGATTTAATGAATTGAAGATACAGATTATGGAGGTCTAAAGCTCGTACGATCATCACGTATCCCGCAGCACGATCTACGCTCTAACGGTATTCACACGAACACTTGATCTTCGAAGGAGGAAGATCACAGTTTGATAAGATCACTATAATTTGTGAAAGCATAAAATGTTACTATACATTGAAATTCTCAAAACCAAGTATGAATTAATTCTTGCAACGACATTGAACCTCCAATAACAGTTATTCTCGAGCACGAGGTAGATGGGGTTGTACTTCCTTATAGACAATTTTCAAAAATTCTAGGTACATGAAAGAGGTAACCCCAGAAAGACTCTACGGAGTTTTGAAGACCTATGAATTGGAGCAGGTCCAGACAAGAGAAACATATGGAAGAGGTAGGGCTCTGAATTCCTCCAAAATATTGATAGTGGAAGCACTAGAGAAGATGGAAGTGAATGTTGCTGCACCTTCAAATAATTCAATGGAGTAAATAGTTCGATAATTTGGACATACTTCAGATACACAAGAAGATGTTGAATTTTACTCTTTGGAAGAATTAGATCAGCTGGAAGATGAATCTCTAGCTATGGTTGCCAGGAGGTTTGGAAACAAGAGATTCCGAACAAACACCTCCTACAGAGTCATACCAAATTTTGAAAGGTTTCAAAAAAGAGGTTCTTCGACAGCTGTGTCAAGAAGTGGATACAAGACCGACTTAGTTGATAGAATCAAGTTTTGTTACATCAATTGCAATGAGCTAGGCCACTTTGCAACTGAATGCAAGAGTCCTAAGCAAGGGAAGAAGAGAGAGTCTTATGAAGAGCTCAAAGAAAAGTATGATGCACTTGTGAAAAAGCATCAGGGAAAGTCTTATCTAGCAGAGGGCAAAATCTGGAATGATTCAAACAATGATGATGAGGAAGAGATGGGAATTCTTTCTCTTATGGCTTCATCCGAAAAATCACTGTCTCCAACTCGACAAGGAGGAAAGGCAAGCAACATAACCTCGTTCAGAAAAAGTGCTGAAGAAAGGGGTATCCCACATGTTGTTAAAGACACACCTAAACCTCTTTTCATAACCCTTGTAGCAGAACCAATCCTTGAGAGCTCTATATTAATTTCTTATGAAATGAATTTAGAGGACCTCGAGGAAGAAAAGAAAAGAGAGGAACAAGTTAGGGACATACAAGGAGTTAATGTCCAACAAGATAAATGGGTACCCAAGACACCAGTGAAAGATGTGGGAACTTCTGATTCCCCCAATCCTGGTATATGTGCTAAAGACTTAAAGAAGAAATTGAATAGACCTAATAGATTTGTCAATAATAGGGATAGTAACAACATATATCATTCTACTGAAAACTTCAAAACTGCTGATAAATTTGAAGTAGAAACTGTTATGACACCTACTACTTTGAATGGCATGCATGTTATTAATGTATGCCATCAACCATGTGGTGTTGTAAATTTTATGTTATGTGCTTTTAATTCTATGACTGCTTATTTCAAAAGCACGTTTACTAAGAAAAATATCATGACACCTAGACAACACATTAATAATAAATTTGTAAAATCCAAGACTGCGATTCCTTCACCTGTCAAGAAGGAAACATATATTCCTAAGTCTAAACAAAAAGTTGTTAAGACTGTTTATAGGAATGTAATTACAATCAAGGTGGATGCTGCTGTTGTTCGAAAAGGATCTGTTATCAAAGCTGACAAAGGTCAATTCCTTAAGTATGCCGGGCCCAATCAATTTTGGGCTTCGAAGATGATTTAATCTGTTTGATATTTTCAGGGAGTTAAACAGGTAAATCAGGTAGTATGGATCATGGACAACGGATCTTCAAGGCATATGACCGGAGATAGATCCCTGCTATCAGACGTGGTTGATGGTAGTATTGGTGTCCTAGAGACAATACTTTTAATGTTTTATTGAAAACAATTAAGGATTATGTTTTATGTGAATATTTAATTAATATTTATTATGTCTTTATTTACTGCGTTATAAATTGAAAGAATAATAAATATCCTTAAAATATTAATACGTAATATATATCTTAAAGTATGTGTCTTGGTATGGTGATACTAAAGTCAAGAAAATAAGTGTATGTATCAATACATGACACTGGAAAGACCCGCCGTGAGATTCTACATTTTAATAACTGTCATAAGAAATCTCACTGTGATAATGATATAATTATCCTCTGAATTGAAATCATTATATTTCTATACGAGAATTAATATACTTTGATTACACTCAAAGTTACCTTTCATTGGGTAATGATAAAGGTGGACATTGGGTATGCTATGAATCGTATGAGGAATATGAATGATAGATATAGGATTTAACCCTTCGATTTTAGGAATGATATTATTGGCCTCTTGATTGAGTGAGACTATGAAATGCATGGTCACGCTCAAATATTGATTTATTTAAATAGTCTACTCATTGATCAAGTAAACCAAGATTAAACGTTGAAGAGGATGACACTATACATGTCTCGAGTTTGATCTATAATATAAAGTTAAAGGGATTATATTACATTGCACATTATTCATGAAATGTTTAATTGAATCACCAATTATTATTGTTACTTGGGTAACAGTGATGTATTACTAGATGCCGCTCATTGTTTATAATTTTATTATTAGATAATAAAATTATTGTCAACGTAATAATAACCTAAAGGGTCACACACAAAGAACGTCAAAACGGAGCATTATTTAAATTACTAATTTAGATATTTTATTATTATTATTTAGAATTTAATTATTGAATTAATTAAGTGGGACTTGATTAATTATATTAGAATTCGGATTTAATAATAATAATAACCCAAAATCATAATGGGTTTTGGAAACCACATGGATTAGGGTTAGGCCCAAATCTGTCTATTCCCCTATATATACAATGATGTATTGTATTAGGGCAATTGATATAATTCAATTTTCAAGAAAGAACCCTAGCTGCTCAACAATTTGAGAGGCTATAAAGAGAGACAAAGAGAGGCAAACTATTCGGCTAGTACCGACTCCGGTGATCATTGGACGATTAGGCGTTCGTGTGGACTTCTTTGGAAAGCAGATCTTTGCAACAAAAGGCTGCTGTAATTCACCAATGCTAGACCTCCATTAAACAACATATGTAAAGCTTCGTTAAGGTACAAGTTTCTTCACCATAATCATCCAACGTTATACATGAATCCTGCGATAGGGTTTCGAATTTTATTATTTTTACGTTAATTTCGCTGCGTTTTCATGCTCGAAACCCTTCAGTTGAAAGAGCTGACCCAATCGTCACCTTTGGAGATAAAATCAAAGGAATGACTACGGGATATGGCAAGTTAAATGCTGGGAATGTTATCATTGAAAATGTCTCTTTAGTGGAAGGACTTAAACACAATCTACTCAGCATCAATCACTTGTGTGATAAAGGATACAAAGTAAACTTTATCAAGGATAAGTAATTAATAACTCATTCTAACAATGACAAAATGGCCTTACATGGAGTAAGGAATGAAACTTGTACGTAGTCGATCTCAACTCAGGAACTACAGATGAAGCAAGAAAAGGCTTCATTAGAAGAAAGATGGCTATGACACAAGAAACTCTCCCATCTGAATTTCAAAACAATGAACTCTCTAGTCAAGAGGGATTTTGTGAGAGGACTACCTCCGATGGAATTTACACAAGAAGGTTTGTGTGAGGCATGTCAGAAAGAAAAGTCAAAGAAAGAAGTCATAAAGGAATAGACACTTCAAATATCACTGAACCACTACAACTATTACACGTGGATTTATTTGGTCCAGTCAATATTATGTCTATGGAAAGAAAAAAATGCCTTAGTGATTGTAGATAACTTCACAAAATATACGTGTGTTTTATTCTTGAACTCTAAGGATGATACTCCACAATTAGTGATTGATCATGTAAAGTTAATTGGTTAGATTCAAAGTTAGTTGTCCGGGCAATCAGGTCAGACAATTGAACAAAATTCAAGAATGAAGTTCTGAATGGCTTTTGCTTAGAAAATGGGATAACAAGACAATACTCAGCGCCAAGAACTCCGCAATAGAATGGAGTTGTAGAAAGGAAGAATCGAATCCTGATTAAAGTTTCAAGAATGAGGTTACGTGAATCAAGTTTACCTATCTACTTCTGGGCTGAAACAGTAAACACAACATGTTATACTCAGAATCGAACTCTAATAAATAAAGATCATATGAAAACTCTATATGAATTAATGGCTGGTAAGAAACCAACACTCAAGTACTTTCATGTATTTGGAGCCAAATGTTATGTGTTGAAAAATGGAGATGAACATCATGGCAAGTTCGAAGACAAGGCACATGAAGCTATTTTTGTCGAATATTCAAGAAGAGCATATAGGTTGTACATAAATGATCAGCACCAAGTTAAAGAAAGTTTCAATGTTACTTTTAATGACACTAAACTCCCAAGTATCCAAACTGAAGATACTTCTGAGTCATTAAATTTTGGTAATTATCCAGACTCACATTTCGATGATGATGAAGAACATGTGGTTACAGTAGGAAATGATGATGAAAATAATGATAATAATGATCCAGGTAATAGTGGTGGAAATAATGGAAACAATGGAGATACTACTAATACCAGTGGTGGATCAACAAGTCATCATGGCAGCAACTCAGGGGGAGATGATGGATCTACTGGCAGAACACAACATCACAATAAATATCGAGGTGAATCATCAAGATCAAACCTTCCTAGGGAAAGAATATGGAGCAGAGATCATCCTTTTAATTGACCATAGGTGATCCAGATGTTGGAGTTAGAACCAGAAGTGCAACTTCAAATGAATATCTATTTTTGATTTTTCTATCTCAAGAAGAATTAAAGTAAATTGAAGATGCACTAACTGATCCAGATTGGGTTCTTGCCATGCAAGAAGAGCTCAATCAGTTTGAGAAACAAGAAGTATGGACACTGATACCCAGGCCAAAAGATAGATCTGTGATTGTCACTAAATGGGTATACAAGACCAAATTAATCTGTGATTGACATTATTACAAGGAATAAGGCCAAACTGGTGGCAAAGGGTTACTCCCAGGAAGAGGGAATTGATTAAGATGAGACCTACGCACCAGTTGCAAGACTTGAAACCATCAGGATATTTCTAGCATTCGCAGTACACTCCAATTTCAAAGTTTATCAAATGGATGTGAGGAGTGTATTTCTGAATGGAGAGGTTTAAGAGGAAGTATATGTGGAACAGCCCCTGGCTTTAAAAATCCAGATTTTGCTGATTTTGTATATTTTCTATTCAAAGCTCTCTAAGTACTCAAGCAAGCACCGAGGATATAGTATGACACTCTTTCTGAGTTTTTATTTAAAATGGCTTTATTAGAGGTGTCATAGATAAAACTCTCTTTTATAAATTGCATGATAAAGATGTGATATTTGTCCAACTTTATGTTGACGGTATTATATTTGGTTATACTAACAAAAACTTGTGCAAGAGATTTACTAAGTTAATGCAGAGTAGATATGAAATGAGCATTATGGGTGAGCTGTCATTCTTCCTTGGACTGCAAGTGAAGCAAAATGAGGATGAGATTTTTATTTACCAATCAAAGTACGTAAGGGATCTTCTGAGAAAATACAGTCTAGAAGATTACTCACCGGCAAAAACCCCAATGCCAACAGACACAAAGCTTGACAAAGATAAAATTGGTAAAAAGGTTGATATCATAAGCTATAGACGTATGATAGGCTCATTATTATATTTAACTGCAAGTAGACCTGACATATTGTTTACAACATGCTTATGTGCAAGGTTTCAATCTGATCCTAGGAAATCTCATCTTATAACTGTTAAACGAATTTTTAGATATCTAAAACGTACACCAAATCTTGGAATTTGGTACCCTAAAGATATAGGTTTCAATCTAATAGGCTATACATATTCAAATTATGCAGGATGCAGGATGGACAAGAAGAGTACTTTTAGAAGCTGTCAGTTTTTAGGACGTCGGTTGATTTCCTGATATAGTAAGAAACAACACTCAGTATCTACCTCGATAGCCGAAGCAGAATACATCGCGACAGGTAGCTATTATGCACATATCTTGTGGATAAGGAATCAGCTAAATGACTATGGACTTGTGTTGAACAAAATTCCAATTTTCTGCGATAACACAAGTGCTATAGCCATCTCTAACATTCCGGTACAACACTCTCAAACCAAGCATATTGACATAAGGTATCATTTCTGTTATTTTCAAAACAATGTCAATATGATTTGTAGAAGGGCGGGTTGAATACAAATTATCAAGACTTTTTCTGTTTTAATAATTGTTCTTAAGGTTTGAGTACTTAAGAGAATATATATCAACAAATGAAACTGAAAATAAATTGAACAAAGTTGTTTCAAAATTACTGAAGGATTGGCATTTCCATCAGTGTATATTTGCACAATTTTTCTAGGTTAATAAAACCTAGCTTCATTTTTTTTACAAGGTTAGAAAATAAATCAACTGTTCTTATAAAGTGCTCTAAGGTTGAACAGTTGATTCAAGAAATATTGTCTAACTTGTATCTTACATTTTCTAACAATGCTACGATACTTATTTATATACCACAAGTGTGTTTTTACAATTCGTATTCTAGGATTGTTTCAATTCTATCTTTCTTTTTGCCTTTTTATATTTTGGGAAAAGGTTGGAAAACAGCTTCTGTTTAAGTCTTCACAATCATCATAGACTATCTTCCATAAGTTTTCTTTTATTTGTCAACTTATCAACTTTTGATGTCTCAATCGATTGATAATTTACCATTAAGCATATCAATTGATCCTTCCTTTTATCCATCAACTGATATTCTTCTTCGATTGATCTTTATATCCATCGATTGATAAATGATGACTTATCGATTGATAGATCTTATCAATAGATACATCAATCAATGGGTCTTCATATCAGTTGATGCTCTTTAATTCTTTGACTTGGATTCTTCAATTGATCTTCTATCCATCGATGCTTCAATATCAACTGATCATCCTTCACTTGTATAATTTTCCTGTCTTCAAATAATTATAATTTGACAGCCTAGGTTATACATGAGTTGATGACCTATATCAATTGACTCTAACATTAATTGATGAGAATAATATCAATTGACTTACACCTTATCAATTGAAATAGATAAAATACACCTATGCTACAATCCATATTATCAGTTGATTCAGATAAACATTTCAACTGATAAATGGTTTCTTGATCAATTAATATTTAAAATTTTCATATCAATTGATCAGTTATATCAATTAAAATTTTTATGATTCTAAGATTAAAGTTATCATCAAATTACATGTAGATTCCTAACAATCTCCCCTTATTTGTGTCTGTGACATGAACATGCATAAATCTACTTGATGATAACAAAATCCTTAATTATTTTCATTAAGATAGAATCAAGAAATTTAATTAGCACTTTGAGTTTAGAAGTACCAGTTGATGTGTGATTTCTGCAAGCTGCTCCAATGTCTTCTAATCTTCATGGTCTTCATTCTCCACTCACTTCTTCTTCTTTTTCTTCTCAGCATTGTCTTTTAGGTGTCTCATAAAGGAACTCCTCAATATTGCTTCATCTTCATCAATTTCTCCAAGTTGCCTCATTAGGTAGTGAATTTCTTCATCTGTGATTTTCTCCAGATATCAAAGAACTTTGTGCTACCCTCCACATCTGTAAAAATCATAGCATATTTTGGCTCCAACACCACCTTCTTGACTTGAGATTTCCATAGCTTAAGAGGTGAATCAGGTTCAGCTTCAGTCTTTGCTCTCCTTAGATTTAAATTTGATGTTGAATTTCCTGAGCAATTATTGTATTGAGTTTGTACCTTCTGTTGAGAAGAGGTAGAATGGTTTTCAGGATATTGTAGCTTTGCTTCATTATCACCTTCATTGAGTAAGTGATTTTTTCTCCATTCTCATATTCCAACCTCATTGATTCTTCTTGGTTAGATGTTGCAGGGTGAGTTCTTACTCATATTAACCCTTTTTCACTTACCACTAGTATTGTTTTTATGTCATAACCCTCAATTGTTACTTCCTCATTGATTTCTTTTTGTTTGACTTAAGGGTTTTCCTTAACCACTATTTCTTGAGTTGCATTTGTCTTTTTCTTAGCCATGGCTATTTTCCTCTTTTTTCTCAGTGGTTGTTCTGCTAATTGATCTTCCATATTCCATTGCATTTTCAATTGCCTAGCAATCTCTTCATTATTATTTTCTCTCCTTACAGCATCTGAGATTCTTGAAGAGATGGCTCCTTGAAGAAGTTTCTGGCTGACTAGCTTCTTCTTTTCCTTTTCTTCTTCAATCATTATTGCTTTACCTTTTTTTATCCTCAAGGGCCTCAAGATCAATTATTAGAAAGGCTTTTGCATTTGAATCGCTTTCTTTGGCAGCCTTCTTTGTATTTTCATTGACAACCTTTGTCTGAGCAATGAACTCATCCAAATTTCCTTTTTATGCAGCCTTTGTCACCAATTCAGAACTTTTCTTTAGTTCTTCAATTCTCTTCCTTTCCCTTTCAATCATTGCTTGATTTTCCTTTTCTCTAGAAATTCTTCTAGCTTCTAGTTCATCTTCAAACTTTTTCAAATATTTATTTTTCTGTTATAAGTCATCTTTCATTGACTTAGATGACTTTGAAGATTGACCTTTATCCTTGTTCTACCCATTTTTAGTAACCACCTTGGTTGCAACACCACCAATGCTAGCTCTACTAACACCAGAATCACCAACACCACCACTGCCAGATTTATCATCACCATCACCATCCTTCTTCTTTTCATTCTGCCCCTTTTTGTTATCATCAATTTGAGGAGGTGGTGGCATCCTGTCAAGAAATTTTTGAAGTCTTGAGGCATGTAGAACTTGTCCTTGAATTATATCATCAATTTTCTTTTCTAGAGACTCCACTCTTGTCTCCAAAGCTGTAAAGTTCTTAGATTCTTTTAACAACTTGTCCTTTATTTGAGCCAGAGTATTCATTAGAAGTTTCTCATCCAATCTTGTTTCTAATATATCCTTGTTGGAGACAATTAAACTTTTCATTAGAAGTTCTTAGATATCTAACTCCCTTTTCTTTCCTGTTACTGTCATTTTCTGCAACCTCAATTGCTCCTTCATACAGTTAGCAATCCTCTTTTGAATTAGATCTACAATTTCAACTTCCATGTTTGCCCTTCTGTACTGAGAAAGAATTTCAGTTTCAGCATCTTCTAAAGATCCATCAATAGTACTCATCCAAGGCTCCTCATCAGAATCATCCTCTAAATCTTCAGGTTCCATATAACAAGTATCTGTTGTATTGGCAATGTTTTCCTTCAGATTCCTGGTCCTTTGTTCAGTGTGCTCCATTCCCAATAATTGTTCTACATCCCTGTTGCTTGAAGTAGCCAAACCTTGATATTGTGGATCAGGGTGAACAAAATTGTGTAGATCTAAGTCACAAGTATCAACCTCTTCATCTTCATTCTCCTTATTGACTCCACTCTCAATTGCTTCAGTATGAGGGACTCCCCTATCTCCTTCCTTCTCTGACATCAATTCGTTCTCCAACTCCTGAACATATAAAAGAATTGTTTTGTCTCTCTCACTCATCTCTCTATTTTGCATCAGGATCTCATCTTGGAATCTCACATCTCCCTCACTCATAACTTGTGCACCTTCTAAGGTAGGGCCCTCATATGTTTCATTCACATTCCTAGAAGAAATATAAATGACTTCACTCACTCCCTCTCCTTTTGTCAGGCTGCAATCCTGTCTCTCACTCAACTCACTCAATCCTAAGAGTGCTTGTACAACATTAATTGATTGAGTATCAATTGATGTATAGAAAATATCAGTTGAGTATCAATCGATGGCTTATCAATCGATGATTGACTATCAATTGATGGAGTAGAAACATTTGAGGTAATTATTTGAGAAGTGATATTTGAAATAACATTTGAGATGGAATCCTGAATTTCCTGGATAGAAAATTCAGGAGAGAATGTTGGCTTCTCCATGAATATCAAAGAAGGAGAATTTGAAAATGCCTGATTATTTATCAAAACATTTTCTGAAGAAATATGTTGAGGTGGTGAAAGAAGAATAGAAGGAATTGGAATTGAGAGAGAGTGGGGCTGCATATCATCATTTATATGAGATGCATCAAACTGAATTTGAGAAGGCTTCATCATAGTTTCCTGTGATTTTGCAGTGTGTGTTTCCCCTTGTGCAAAGGTTACTTTCTTCCTTCTTCTTTCATATGATTTGGGGGTTTTGGTTTGTGTGTCCCCATCTTGGTTATGTGCCCCTGGTTGTGGGCTCTTTTCAATATTAACATCCTTTTGGGAGGATGCCAATAAGGATATGGTTGATTCCTTTTCAATTACCACAGTCTGTTGGGAAATTGTGGAGTGGCTAAGCTGGGTTGTCCCACCCTCACTCACCTTATCTTTCTTGGTTCTTTAATGTTCCTCAGTTCCCTCACCAACTACATCCTCCTCTAATCTATCTGTCATAACAGATGTTTCTCTTTTCTTTGTTTTTAAAACAACAGGTTTTGGGGAACCTATCGAGGTTGACTTTTTAGATTTGGGTTTGGAAATTGGTTGTGTGGCGTGGGTAGGAGGGTTGGAGTCATTGCTAACACCCTCCATAGCCATAGAAGGCAAATAAGTTTAAAGATTGGAAGAAGTAAGAGTATACATAAATACCTGAACAAAAGGTGGATAGATCAATTCCACATTACTGTGAAGATTGATCCTTACCAAGTCTTTAAAGACCCTTTTGTTTTGGAAATCTTAATATCCTTTACAAAATGGTCAATGATAATCATAATAAATCTAGCATAGTAAATATGATTAGACCTATTAATCTTATTTCCCAATTTGATAGATATTTCATTGAGTAACAGGCTTCCTAAGTTGTGATATCTATTATATAAAATTTTATAACCTACTTGTTGTATACTTATAGTTAATGCATCAAAACTACTAAATTTACTAGAAAAACACTTTATTATAGCATCAAAGAAATATGACCATTATTTTCTTAGATTCTTTCTAACTATAATGCCTAAACTAGCATCAGGAGCAGTATAATTGATTTCCCTAAGCATAGTTCTAATGTCTTTGTCATTGGGTGCATTTTTAGTATTGTTTAGAGGAATATTTAAACACTCACCCAAGACCATAGTGGTTAGAATATACCTTTGTCCCTTGAAATTAAAGGAAATTGAAGAAAAATCATTTGTTACCTCTACTGTTGTCCAAAATTATTCATCTAGATTGCACACTATCTTTGGTACTTCTGAGAGGGCCTTTAAGACTCTTGAACTGCTTAGGAATTCCATTAGTAGATGAAATTCTGGTGGGGCTTCCTCCATCATAGTGCACGCACAAAGTTGTTGAGTTCATAGTAGAATCCTGATTGCGAGACCTTCTTTGATGATGCCATAATCGTGTTTATAGATATAGAAATAAAATAACTGGCAAACTTGTTAGTGTTGAAGCAAAAATAATAATAATCAATAAGCAGGTTAGGGTTCTTAGTAAGAGAGAGAGAGAGAGATAAATCAATTGAGATTAAGAAAAAGTAAGTAAAGGTCAAATGAGCTTTAACACAGCTATTTATATTTTTCAAAATAAATAAGTGTTTTAATTTCTCAATCGGTTTAATTCCCTCAATCAGTTGCTAAAAAGTAACTGTTGGAAATAAAGAAATGAAAAGTAGAAATTACCAATTTTAATAATCGACTGTTATACATACATGGATGTATGTATCAATTAATTGATAAAATAAGCAATCAACAGCTAGATTTTGTACATGTCGATTGATGACATGGACTTTAAAAATTTCAGGTCATCAATTGATAACTACCTTTTCCATCGACAAGTACTACTATCCATCGATAAATAAATATATCATCAATTGATACATTTATTTATCCACTGCTGCAAATATCCATCTATAAATTAATATATCATTAATTGATATGTTTATCTATCGATGGCTGCAAATATACATCGATAAATAAATATATCATTAATTGATATGTTTATATGTCGATAGTTGCAAATATCCATCGATAAATAAATATATCATCAATTGATATGTTTATCTGTCGATAGTTGTAAAAATATCCATTGATAAGTAAAATATTTATCAATTGATATGTTTATATGTTGATAGCTTCAGAAATATCCATTGATATGTAAAATGTTAATTAGTTGATTATGGAAGAATCAATAGATTAACATAGTCAATGGATACAAACTAAAACTAACATAAATAAATATTTTATCAAAAATTTAACAGATTAAACATAGTTAAGCATACCTAAATCACAGACCAATCTATTGAAATTAGATTCATCTAATAGTTTGGTAAAAATGTCTACACGTTTTCTTTCATTAGGGACAAAATGTAATTCAACAATACCATTCATTACATGTTCCCTAATGAAGTGATATCTTATGTCCATCTACTTAGTTCTGGAATATTTCACAGGATTTTCAGTTATTGCAATGACACTTGTGTTATCACAGAAAATAGGAATCTTGTTCATGTTGAACCCATAGTCAAATAGTTGATTCATCATCCATAATATTTGTGCACAGGAACTTTCAGTTGCAATGTATTCAACCTTTATAGTGGATGTATACACTAAATTTTGTTTCTTACTAAACCATGATACAAGCTTATTTCCCAGAAATTGACAGGTGCATGTGGTACTTTTTCTGTCAATTCTGCAACATGCATAGTTTGCATCTGAATAACCAATTAGATCAAATCCTGAGTCTCTAGGGTACCAAATTCGAAGATTTGGTGTTCCTTTGAGATAGCTGAATATTCTTTTTATTGCAATCAAATGAGATTCTCTAGGATCATCGTGAAACCTAGCACAAAGATATGTAGCAAACATTATGACTGGCCTACTTGCAGTTAAATAAAGTAATGAGCCAACCATACCTCTATAACTTGAAATGTCCACTTTAGCTTCCTTAGTATTCAATTCAATTTTAGTGGCACTAGCCATGGGAGTTTTTACAGAAGAACATTCATTTAAATCAAATTTCCTTAATAAGTCAGAAATATATTTGGTTTGATTTATGAAAATACCATCTTTAACTTGTTTGACTTGCAAACCAAGTAAATAGGTAAGTTCTCACATCATGCTCATTTCATATTTATTTTGCATCAACTTAGCAAACGTTTGACAAAGTTTCTCATTAGTTGAGCCAAAAATAATGTCATCTACATAGATTTGAACAAGAATCATAATGCCACTGACATTTCTATGAAAGAGAGTTTTATCAACAGTACCTCTTGTGAAGTGATTCTCAATCAAGAATTTAGATAGTGTGTCATACCAGACCCTAGGTGCTTGTTTCAATCCATATAATGCTTTAAGAAGATAGTATACAAATCCCGGATGAATAGGATCAATAAAACGAGGAGGTTGTTCTAAATGCACTTATTTCTCTAGTTCTCCATTGAAAAAAGCACTTTTCACATCCATCTTATACACTTTGAAATTAACATGAGCAGCATATGCTAGAAAGATTCTGATTGCTTATAACCTTGCAACTGGTGCAGATGTTTTATCAAAATCTATGCCTTCTTCTTGTGAATAGCCTTTTGCCACTAATCTTACTTTATTTCTTTTCATTGTACCAAATTCATCCATTTTGTTTCCGAACACCCATTTTGTACCAATGAGAGACTTGTTCTTTGGTTTGGGCACCAGCTTCCATACCTTATTTCTTTCAAACTGATTTAACTCTTCTTGCATAGCAATTATCCAATCATGATCATTCAAGGCTTCTTCAATCCTTTTTAGTTCTTCTTGAGACAGGAAGATACTACACAAGCATTTATTTTGAGTTGCACTTCTAGTTTTGACACCATCATTTGCATCTTCAATGATCAACTCAAAGGGATGGCATCTGGTCCATTTCCTTTGTGGTGGTAAATTTGTCCTTGACGATGATGCTTCATGATCATTAGAATTGTTATGATCATTGTGAAGTGATTGGATATTTGAGAACCCTCCCCGTGAAATGGACACTCTACTTGAAGATTGTTGAGCAAAGTTGTTATCCATTGAATGATTATCAATTGATGTATTATGAGTTGATTGATAATTATCAACTGATAAGTTATCTGTTCATACATTGACATCAATTGACGAGGAGTTTTTGGGTACTTGATTTCTTAAAATTTTCACATCATCATCACTTTCTTCACCATTGCTTATTGATTAATTTTCAAAATGCAATAGGTCATGGTATCCTTCATCAAATAACTATTGAATCTTTTTATCATCCAAGACTACATGCATAGATTCCATAACAATGTGTAATCTAAGATTGTAGACTCTGTAAGCTTTGGTTGTTATTTCATATCCAACAAATATAGCTTCATCAGCTTTGAATTCAAATTTTCCCAAATTTTCACCTTGATTCCTTAGTACAAATCATTTGCAGCCAAAGACATGAAGAAAATTAACTGTTGGCTTCTTGACTTTCTTCATCAATCGATTGACCATGGAAATATTTTGAATGTAACATGCAGTATTAATTGCTTCTGCCCAGAAATATGTAGGAAGTTTTGCTTCTTCTAACATAGTTCTAGCAGCTTCAATCAAGGTCCTATTTTTCCTTTCAACAACTTCATTTTGCTGTGGAGTCCTTGGTGCCGAGAAATGATGAGTGATACCTTTTTCTTCATAGAATTCTTTCATTGTTGGATTCTTCAATTCAGTACCATTATCACTTCTCATTTTCTTAACCTTTCATTCAGTGCCATTTTCAACATTCTTCACATGATTGATAATTAATTTACTTGCCTCATCCTTAGAGTGTAAGAAATGTACCCATGTATATCTTGTGAGGTCATCCACAATTACTAAGACATATTTCTTTTTGGCAATTGACATGATGTTGACTGGACCAAATAAGTCCATGTGCAATAATTCTAGAGGCTTATCAATTGATGATTCAGACTTTGACTTGAATGATATTTTCCTTTGTTTTCCCTTTTGACAGACATCACATAATCCATCTTTGGTGAATTCTATCTGTGGAATGCCTCTAACCAGATTCTTTTTAACCAATTGATTCATCACTTTGAAATTTAAATGGGCTAGCTTTTTGTGCCAAATCTAACTTTCATCTGTATTGGCTTTGCTAAGTAGACATGTCATTGAATTTGCCTTTACAGAGTTTCATTTTCTTTCACTAGTTAGGGGAATTTCACAAGATTCTTTGTTGGCTATGATTCATGATCCAGTTGAAAACCACACACCATTTCTATTATCACACAGTTGACTAATACTGAGCAAATTGTGCCTCAATCCATCAACTAGTGCTACAGGTTCAATGATAACATTTTCTTTTATAATTGAGTCATATCCCATAGTAAAACTTTTGTTGTTATCTCCAAAAGTAACTCTTGGGTCAACCTTTTTCACAAATTTTGTGAGCAGGGATAAATCTCCAGTCTGTGCCTAAAACATCCATTATCCAGATACCAGAGATTTTTCTTCCTGTTTCCCTGCACACACATAAAACAATCAAGTTGCTTTTGGTATCCAAGTTGCCTTGGGTCTTCTTTTATTAGTTGCAGTCTGAGCCTTGGTTGCTAACATTGATTCCTTTTTTTATGAGTTTAAATCCACTTTAACTCTGGGAGTTGACTTTTGTGGCTCAAACATCTTGAAACTCATGGCAGATATATCATGCACATTCTCCTACTTAACATTTTGATTAGCATGATTGTTATCAGAAATATGCATGTTCCATGGTATTCCAGGCATGTTCATATTGACATATGAAAATAAAGGATTATCTATGTATGGAACTTGTGCATAAGGCATATGAACATTAGGTACAAACAAATTAGAAGACATGGCATTCATGAACATATGATTGGTAGGCATGACATTTGCAGACATGGCATGTGCACTTAAATCATTTGCAAGTATGGAGTTCTTTTCTTTCTTACAATGCATATATAAATGATTTACACTACCACATTTATCACACACTTTCTAGGTGCATATATATCAGGAGTATAATTGTTGTGCTTGTTTATGCCTACCTTCCCATTCCTATTCTTTTTTTTCTCAGACTTAGGGTGAATGATTTCAATAGGTGATATCCCTTCTAATTTCTCTTTTAATTGTTTCTTAGATAAGCTACCAATGTTGATCTTTTCAACCTTACTCTCAACTTGATTCTTGGTTTCTTTAACAAACTTGATAGGGGTGCTAAAGTTATTCTTCTTATTAGCCATTGATGATTTACTTGTCGATGGATGCTTATCAATTGATTTAGCATCAATCGATTGATAATACTTATCAGTTGATGAAGGATTAGTAGTCGATTGAACTTTATCCATTGAACTATCAACCAATGGCTTGCCTACTGATTTAGGGGATTCTCCTAGAGTATCTAAACCTTGAACATCAATAATTTGTTTGGCAATTTTAACAAACCTATTCCATTTGTTAATGGTTTTAATTTCTCCAGCAAATTGTTCTTTTAACAATTCTTCTCTTCTTAAACTATTCACTAGTTCATCTCTAGCATCCTTACTTTCCTGCTTGAATCTATCTAAACAAACAAGTTCATTTTTAAGAAAAGCATTCCTCTCAGTTAAGGCATCAATGGTGTTCTTTAACTTGAAGTTTTTTTTGTTTAGAGATTTTAGTGTGACATGCAAATTGTACAATTCATTAGACATTTAATTAATGGTACTATTGCATTCATCTTTTGAAAGATCAGGAAAGTTAGTAGTAAGTGCCTGATTTGATAATGAACTAGCTTCTTCATCTACATGGTTGGCCATTAGAGCTAGATTGATGAATTCTTCAGAATCACTGTCCTCAGCAACCCAGTTTTTCTCTTCAGTAACAAAAGCCTTTTCCTTTTGTTTAAGTAGGTCGAAGTATTTCTTTCTATAGTCAATACCATCATATGACTTTGCCTTTTCTTGTTTTGGCTTTTTGCACTCATTTGAGAAATGACCATCCAATCCACAGTTAAAGCATTTGAATTTTGATCTATCAACCAAGTTTTTGTTTAGATTGTTATATCTAAATTGGATCCAGGCCTTTAAGCATTTGGATTCCTCTTGAATTTTAGCTTTGAAACTTTCCTTGATAGAAATGCAAGGTGTTCATCAATCTCATCCAAATCATCTTGAGAGCATGCTTCATTTTCTTCACACTTGCCCTTATCCTTTTCTTTGGATGATTCTTCAATAGCATCACCAGCCATCATGAAAGAACCTTCTACACAGCCACTTTCCTTCTTCTCTTCATTTCCCTTGACCATTAAAGCCATAGTCTTTTCTTTTCTTTGATTCTTCTCAATCTCCTCATCTTGTTGGATTTCCAACTCATATGTCTTGAGAATACAATAAAGTTTCTCAAGAGTATAGTCCTTGAAGTCTTGAGATTGTCTAATGGAGACAGTCATTGGTTTCTATTCTTTTCGAATAGATCTAAGAAATTTTAGATTTGTATCCTCAATTACATAAACCCTACCATATAGCTTCAATCCATTTAATAACTTCTGGAATCTGTTATAGGTGTCATTGATGAACTCTCCACTCTTGAAATGAAATTATTTATATTTTTGAATCAAGAGTTACATCTTGTTTTTCCTTACTTGCCCAGTCCCTTCACATAGAGTTTGAAGAATATCCCATATTCCTTTGATGAAGTGCAGCTTATCACATTGTCAAACATATCTTTATCTAGACCATTGAACAGAATATGCATGGCCTTCTTGTCTTTAAGCACTTCATTTTCGTCCTCTTCTGTGAACTCAGTGATGAGTTTTGAAATATGTTTGTCAAATGAAGGAGTTCCATCAGGGTTTACACCTGTGACTAGCTTCATGTGAACATGAGGACCTTTCTCTATACAGTTAACATAGGAAGTGTCAAGAGAAAGTAGATGCACGTGCATTTTTACTTTCAATACAAAGTATTCATCTTTTTCTAACACTGGAATTTTCACACCTAAATCTTTTTGGCCCATATTGACTATTCTTGATCTTTAAACTTTTTGTATGTTGAAAGCCTACGCTCTGATACCTATTGTTATTTTCCAGAACAATGTCAATATAATTTGTAGAATGGAGATTGAATACAAATTATTAAAACTTTTTCTGTTTTAATAATTGTTCTTAAGGTTTTAGTGTTTAAGAGAATATATATGAACAAATGAAACTGAAAATAAATTGAACAAAGATGTTTTAAAATTACTGATAGATTGGTTTTTCTATCAGTGTATATTTGCTCAATTTTTCTAGGTTAATAAAACCTAGCTTCATTTTTTTACAAGATTAGAAAATAAATCAACTGTTCTTACAAAGTCCTCTAAGGCTAAACAGTTGATTCAAGAAATATTGTCTAACTTGTATCTTACATTTTCTAACAATGCTACCGAACTTGTTTATATACCAAAAATGTGTTTTTACAATTCCTATTCTAATTCTATCTTTCCTTTTACCTTTTTCTATTTTGGGAAAAGGTTAGAAAGACAACTTGTGTTTGAGTCTTCATAGTCATCATAGACTATCTTCCATATGTGTGCTTTTGTCTGTCAACTTGTGATGTCTCGATCAATTGATAATTTATTATTAAGCATATCAATTTATCCTTCCTTTTATCCATCAACTGATATTCTTCTTCGATTGATCTTTATATCCATCGATTGATAAATGATGACTTATCGATTAATAGATGTTATCAATCGATACATTAATCGATGGGTCTTCATATCAGTTGATGGTCTTCAATTCTTTGACTTGGCTTCTTCAATTGATATTCTATCCATCAATGCTTCAATACAACTGATCATCCTTCACTTGTATAATTTTCATGTCTTCAAATAATTATAATTTGACATCCTAAGTTACACATCAGTTGATGACCTATATCAATCGACTCTAACATCAATTGGTGAGAATAATATCAATTGAGTTACACCTTATCAATTGAAATAGACTAACTACACCTATTCTACAATCCATATTATCAGTTGATTCATATAAACATTTCAACTGATAAATGGTTTACTGATCAATTGATATTTATAATTTTCATATCAATTGATCAGTTACAGAAATTAAAATTTCTATGATTCTAATATTAAAGTTATCATCAAATTACATGTAGATTCCTAATAATTTCATCAAAGATCATGTCATGAACGGAACTGTGGTATTACATTTTGTACCCACAGAAAATCAAATAGGTGACATCTTCACAAAACCACTTGATGAATCCACTTTCTCTAAGTTGGTTAGTGAATTAGGGATGCTAAATAATGGCTAAATTTTGAGAGCTAGGAATTGATTTGAGTTCATAGATATTAAATGTAAATATTTAAAGAATTTATGAAGTTCGAATCAACAGGATCCTAGGGCTTATGAATATTTTGAGAAATTATCTTGAGAATAAATTAATACTATTAATAGATAATTAGTTCAAGTATAGAATAAGAACTTATTTTTGTTTATTATTAATATATATATATATATATATATATGTATGTATGTATTTGTGTGTATATTATTTTATATTAGAATAAATAATTATGTTTGACATTTGTTTTTAATCAAAAAATTCGGCATAACCTTTAAAAAGTCATACCGAGTTCTCTTTTGAAAACGTTATACCGATTATTTTTCGAATTCAGAGTTTTTCATTTCTTTTTTACCTTTTGTTAATAAAATCAGTATGACTTTTTAAAAGTCGTAGCGAGTCGATTTTATTTCCAAAAGTCATACCGACTTCAGGTTATTTAAAGTCTTACTAGTTTTCTTTTATTTTGTTTTTATTTAAAAGTCATACAAATTATATTCTCAAAAGTCATTCCAGTTTATATACTCGCTTATATATATACACATAGATCTTTGAAAGACTATTGCAAAACAATTAAAAAAACTGCACCTTTAATCTCTAACTCAACTACTAACAGTTGACTTAAATATTGTTTACAAGATTTGCTTGCTAGTTTTGTTAAAAATCGATCTTTATAGTCGAATTGCTGCCAATTTGTTTTTAAAATTGAGCCTGATCGAACTGAGTTCGATTAGATTTAAGAACTATTAGATATGGATGATTAGCTGAAAAGAGGACTGTTCTTGAAGTAATTATATAGTTAAAATCATTTTGGGCCGTTATTGTAATTAGGGTTTCGACTTTTTGGGCAATTATTTCGAATTTTCTGCTTAAATTAGTTTTAATTAGGGGTTTACAGCTTGAAAATTTGTTGTAATTTAATTACAATTTATAAGCCTAAAATTGTTTTTAAAAGTGTGAAAATGGCTGGAGTGTGTGAAATAGTCAAGACTGATTTCGTAGGATATTTCAACCCGGTGAATTGTTCGGTTGAGAGGTTTAGGCCTTGGATCGTATTTTTGAACGAATATTCAATAGTTAGAACAAAAATTACCCTGGACACCCTGCTACAAGTTGATGCACTTCGGGCTATGTACACGAGTGCAAGGAACATAACAGTTGCTGCGAGAGTATAATTTTCTTTTACAATTGGAGAAAATGAGTACATAGTGACTGAAGATGATGTGAATAGAATATTTCAGTTCTCAACTGAGATCATGAGGATCTTCTAACTGTTCCTTAAATTATTGAATTCTTCCATGCAATTTTGTATCAACGGGATATTAATCTTTTAAAAATGACCAAAGCAAAGTTAATAAGAGAATGAGATTATTGCTTCGATACATTGGCCAAGGTGTTTTCCCCTACAACAAAGAGTAACTTCAATAACATATCTTCGCTTTTACAAAATATTGGGTATTCTATGGCCTATATAGGAGAAATAATATTGACTGAAATTGTAAGGAAGATGGGGACGCCAGAGAGTAGGGAACAAAATGTCTCGTGCTATTATCTGAGATTTTTAATATTATTTATGAATGATCTTCTTATAGATGAGGATAAAGCACTGTTCCAGAACAGTAGAGTAGAAGTATCTCTCACTTCTCAGAAAAATCTATTCACAAGGCTCAGAAACAAGGAGAAATTCCCAGAGGTACCAATAGTGAGGACTCAATACATGGGTGAGATCCTGGTTCAAATTACCAATCCTGCACAGGCTCAACCACTTTAGCAAGAGCCAGAGCAAATTCAAGATCAAGTGCCAAGGGAAGTTGAACATTCTGCACAGCTTTTACTTGAAGTTGTTCAACTTATAAAACAAAAGGCACAAGTACAACAAGTAATATCACACACCTTAGCTTTTAATTTCCGACCTATAAATATATTTAGTGCACCTTTAAATATATATATGGCAGACTATGATTATGGTCTTACAGTTCAGGATTTCGGCTACGAACCTTAAAACACACAAGTTCAAACCCAAGCTGAGGTAGAGCCACAAACAGTTTCTTCTTCCTCCACTTCATTGCGTCTAATAAGAAAAAGGAAGAAACCTGTAAGAAAAGTAAGAGGTAGAGGTATCACAGTGAGTGAACTCGCAGCTCTGTCTCCGCCTTCAAAAAGATCGAGAAACGAACCTGAGACAACTACAGACCAATCCATATCCTCTCATTAGGATATGGACTTTGAAATGGAAATACAACAGTCTCTAGACTCACTCATTCAACCGAGTGATTCTATTGAAATTTACATTCCAGCCGCGACATCCTGTGAAGAGTCACGCACACTGCTAGCACTCACTCTAGCAGGACCTCCACTCTCAGAAACATAATTAGTTAAGGGCACAGAAAATGAAGAGTAAAATATTTTGGATAAAAATCTATCGGATGCCACATTTTCAGTGGACCAAGACATTCTTGATGCAGTGTAGCATCAGTTGCCTTTACAGGTATTGAGAGGCATTATAGACTCTAACGAGCCACGCATTACCTTGTTTAGTGTGGTGACCCCCCTGGATGTCTTAAATCCAGTTCCTTCTAAGGAAGTTCTCTTATCCACTAGTGGATTTGAGAGGCAACCACTCCATATAGGCAGTTGAGACTCTATTCATGGAGTAGCTACGTTATTAGCAGGGCCACTTCAAGATAAACTTTTTATGGACATGCCTTCACCGGTATCAGAAGAGCATTTCGAATCTTCAACAGCTATAGTAGTATATACACATACAACATCAGAAACTGGAAAGGAGCTAAACACGAGTGTTGTGAGGAAAACACCGAGTGAAACACATGCACGTACTGATAGTCTAACAAACAAGAGTGCAAGCGAGGTGAGTGCACACAGACACAGTGAACTATTATAAAAAATAAAAGCTCTTCATAAAGAAATACAGGTTGTTCAGGCTAAGTTAGAAAAGGAAAAAAGCACATGCAAAATCCAAGACTACCTCTGTAACAGAACAACTGACAATTGTGCGAAAAGATGTTGAAAATGTCAAGTCAACCATTCTCCTCAAGACCCAAGATATCCAAAATGTGCAAAGTCTAATTGCTAAAGATATGAAGGAAATACGCAACATAAATGAAATAATTGATGATGTTGGAAGAAGTTTGAATATGAGGATTATTGAAAATGAAGAAATCTCAACAAAATGATTCAACAAGCTGGATGAGTGAACGGTACATCTGAATGAAGGGATGAAGCATGTCTACGAGACCATGGCAAAATTAGTCAAATCTTTTGAAGCTTCAAAGGCTGTAGAGGATCCCTCAACTAAGGAGGAGAAAGAAAAGGAGAAAGTAGCTGAAGGAGAAGGGGCTATGAAAGAAATGTTGGGTTCCGAGGCATAAAACGCAGCGGATTAAACGTAAATATAACGAAAAATTTCGGAACCCTAACGCAGGATCATGTATAAGATTGACAGATTATGGTGAAACGGAATCATACCTTTGTTTGGTCTTGACTACTACGAACTCAACGGAGATCCTAGCTTTCACGACTTGTGTCTTCCTCTTGAAAACACCTCTATGGTATCCACACGAGCACCTTCAAGAACGTCTCACGATCTTGATTATGGAACGGATGTACTAGCCTCCTCTAGATGATTTCGAAATCTGCCTCTGCCTTTTCTGCTGCTAGGGTTCGTTTTTCTCAAAAACTTAATACCTATTAACCCTACATTATCTATTTATAATGGTTGGTTAATAGGCCCATAATTGCAACCCATAACAGCAAAGCCTAACCCATGTAGGTTTAGGATTAAATAATAAATCCGATTTTTATTATTTAATTAATAACTAAGTCACACTTAATTATTAATGGCAGAATTCAAATTCGAATTTATATTATTTCAATTAATTAAGTCTCACTTAATTAATATAATAAAATTCAAATAATCATCAATTAATTTAAATCTATAATTTAAATTAATTATTCCTTTAAGTACTCTATGTGTGTGACCCTATAGGCTATTATTTAATTAGCAATAATTTTATTCTCCAATAAAATTATAAACAATGAGCGGTATCTAGTAATACATCATTGCTACCCAATTAAATAATAATTAAATCGTGATTCGATAAAACCTTTCGTGATTAATGTTTCCGTGTAATACAATCCCTTTAACCATATATATTATAGATTAAACTCGAGGCATGTATTTAGTAATCCTCTTCAACATTTAATCCGAGTTTACTTGATCCATGAGTAGACTATGAAAACAAATCATTATTTGAGCACGGCCATGCATTTTATAGTCTCACTCAATCAAGAGGCCAATAATATCTCTCCTAATTATAGGAGGGTTAAATCCTTTATCTATCATTCATATTTCTCATACGACTCATGATATACCCGATGTCCACTTTTATCATCACCCGGTCAAAGGTAACTTTTAATGTAGTCAAAGTATATTAATCCTCGTATAGAAATATAATGATCTCAAGTCAAAGGATCATTACACCATTATCACTGTGAGTCTTTCTTATGACTTTATTAAACATGAAGAATCTCACTGTGGGTCTGTCCAGTATCATGTACTCCTACATGTACCTATGTATTGACTTTAGTATCCCCATACTTATAACCAATGAGATGTGGTTATCAGTCAAACAACATACTAGTCTATTTATGTATTATTATTGTCCTATAATAATAATACTCGACTAGGGACATTTAAGAATATGATATATTATATAATCTCAAGTTCAAGTCATGTACTAAACTATACAACGTGTATCATGATTCTAAGGACATTTATTATGCTAACAAATATATCGCAGTAATTAAAGTCATAATAAATATGTTTATTGAATAATCAATTGACATAAAGGTTTATCAAAATAAACATTGTATTGCCTCTAGGGCACCTACACCAACAAGAAAAACGCAAAGCAAAGCTATATCTAGAAGATCAAGATAAGTTTCAGTCACATATTCAAGAAGAACATTACTATCCGGAAGATTAGTTTATTGAAGATAGTGGTGTAAATGACTTGTTCAATCCTGACTACTGCAGAGCTGAGGAACAAACTGTATTTGATGAATAATTCTTGTTTCCGAAAGAGAAAGAGTTTAATCATGCCTATGAAGAGGCCATGAGGAAACTGAATGAAGACCTCCTCTAGGCAAACAATTCTAAAACTGAAAAATTGAAAGATGTAGTCAAGGAGAAAGCACAAGTTGAAAGAGAAGCAAGTCTAGAGAAGCAGAAACTATGGGCTATTATTGTGAAGGAAAAGAAGAGAGATTTGCAGGTGAAGATAGGTGATAAGTGGGACACTACCTGAAAGGTCATGGATAAACATCAAAAGGGTCCATTTGAAGATAGGAAACATAAGTCACTTATCGAATGCTTAGAAAATTCAAATGACAACATTGATAACTTCATGAAGGCCCTGAAAGAAGACGTTGATTATATCACTGTCATAGTAGATCACATTCTTGAAGACTGGAAGATATTAGTCTACACCAACAGAAATGGCACATTCAGAGTCTCTATGGAGTTCTTCCGACAAAGATCTCTATCAATGGTATGGACTCTATTCAATAAAGTAAAAAGGAGTTCAGAAGAGAATGAGCTTCTGAGAGATAAACTCAAAGATTTTTGAAGAGTTGTTAGTCCTCAAATCATATTTGATCCTCATGAAGTCAGGTTTCTCACAGACAAGTTTTATCAAATCATGAAGCTAGATGAGGAGTCACTAAAAGCTATCAAGTCAAATATATGATTGAAGTAGAAAAGATGTTCAGGTCAAAGGGGTTCAGAAATCAAGATAAATTAGATGCCAAATATAGATTCAATTCAGCCATATGATGTAGAAGAAGAGGCAGTAGATCCTGTTCAGTTAGAAGTACAATGTGAAGAGGTACCAAGGACATCTATTCTTAAAGGTTCAAACCTAGAAGAAGGTGAAGTTGATACTTCTGAAGATTGAAGAATTAGATAAGTCAAGATAGAAAATACGTAATATATGTTTAGTCTAGAGGAACATCTATCTTGTATTTATCTTTCATGTATGAATCTGGAAAATTATTAAATATAAAACCAGAACTTTTGTTTATTAATTACAGTTCTTACATGTCGCATTACTTTCTTAGTTGTTAGTTGAGTTGTCCTCTAAAAATTTGTGTGTTAAATTTTTAACAACAAATATGGGGAGATTGAAAGGCATATGACTAGGCCTATTTGTAATAATTAGATGACAACTTAACTCAGTTAAGAAAGAGAAGTAAATAATAAATATGATGACAGGAATCAAGACGAAAAAAGCCAATTAGACACGAAGAATCATACTATATGATGTATTTGTATGAGATTGCTACTTAACACTGAAAGAATTTCATTAATCTGTTCAAGCATTAGTGCAAAATAAAAAAGTAATATTTCAGAAAAATTCAGAAGGTATAGAAGATTTCAAGTGGCTACTACTCGAAGATTCCAGAAGAAGAACACAGAAGAGGAAAGACAGTAAAGTAGAAGAAGGACAGAAGACCACAACTTAAAAGTTAAAAGAAGGATAATATTTATTATAGTATGACACAAATGAACCAGACAGTATATTTATGTGTCAACTAAAATAATAAATATTCATCATCTAGCTTAAGTGATTTTATGATAGAAGACAAAGAAAGACGGAAAGATTTCAGAGCTGACAACACGGTTATACAAGTCAAGATAGTATTTTAATTCTACTATCAAAAGTAAATTAATTATTTAATTTATTTAATTAATTAATTTGAGTTAAATTTAGTTAATAAATTATTTAATTAAATTAAGTAGAATTAATTTATTATAAAAGATATGACTTTTAATATAATTCAAAAGACTTATTAAAAAGTCATACCGAAGGCTTATAAAAAAAGTCACACCGAGCAGGTTTAAAAAATCATACCAAATTTGTTTCAAAGAAAGTCATACCGAATTTCTTTTAAAGAAAGTCATACCGACTGATTTAATTAAAAAGTCATACTGACTGTTTAATTAAAAGTCATACCGAGCTCTAGATTAAAAAGTCATACCGATTTTTGAGAAGTCATACCCAGCTATTTGAAAAGTCATACAAGGGTTAAATTGAGTCTAAAAATGTCATAGTGCAAATGTCATACCAGCTTTACTACCTCTATAAATATGAGGCAAGTGCTTCATTATTTAAGAAAGTTGAAAACATTCAAATTCAGTAATTTGTCTGCATTATAATATTCACAGACTTTCTATATTGGTTTGAAATATAATTGTTAAATTAGAACAATTCTTGTCAAAATCGTTCTAGAACACTTTATCAGTTATATAAACATTCATCATATTAATTTTGTAATACTTTTCAAGTTAAAAATCAAATCTTCTACTTGAACAGTATTTCATAATAATTAATATTTTGTTAGAAATTAAAATAATAATTTAAATCCAATATTCCGTGATTAAATATTGATATTGTATTCAACCCCATTTCTACAATATCAGGGACCAACATCTTCAACACATCCTAGTAGAAACTTAGGGGAACAAATAAAAGAAGGATCTACTAGTCATACTCAACACATGAAGATCAAAGGACTACATCAAGAACATATTTGCCAAGACGAAAGATTTGAAGTCAAATTCAGTCCTGGAGTCTAGTTCTTAGTGATCCGAATTTTGGAATAAAGGCTAGAAGTGTTATACAAAGTAAATGGTTATTCTTTGGGAAAGAACAATCATTAATAGTTGGTATCCTCAAGAGAATTTGAAAAGCACTTATTGATCCAGATTGGATGATTGCAAATACAAGATGATCTCAATTAGTTCGAATGCAGAATCTACTGAAGCTGAAAACCAGACCACAAGACAAGACATAATTTGGTATTGCAAGGGTTTTCAGAGACTGGTTGCTATAGGTTACTGTTAGGAATCTACATGTGATTTGATGATAACATTAATCTTAGAATCATAGAAATTTTATTTGTTGTAACTGATCAATTGATATGAAAGTTATAAATATCAATTGATCAGGAAACCATTTATCAGTTGAAGTGTTTATATGAATCAACTGATAATTTGGATTGTAGCATAGGTGTACTTAGTCTATTTCAATCGATAAGGTGTAAATCAATTGATATTTTGTTCATCAATTGATGTTAGAGTCGATTGATATGGATCATCAATTGATGTGTAAATTAAACTGTTAAATTGTAATTATGTGAAGACAAGAAATTGCACAAGTGAAGGATGATCAATTGATATTGAAGCATCGATGGATGGAGTATCAATCGAAGAAGCCAAGCCAAGGATTGAAGACCATCAACTGATGTGAAGACCCATCGACTGATATATCGATTGATAACATCTATCAATCGATAAGACATCTTTTATCAATCGATGGATATAAAGATCAATCGAAGAAGTACATCAGTTGATGGATTAAAGAATGGATCAATTGATATGCTTAACAGCAAATTATCAATTGAGTGTGACAACACAGAAAGAATATCTGTTGAAGATCCAGAGAACAAAAGCACACCTATGGAAGACAGTCTAGAGTGACTGTGAAGACTCAATCAGAAGCTGTCTTTCAAACCTTTTTGTAAAATAGAAAAAGGTAAAAGGAAGGCAGGTAAAAACAATCCTAGAATATAGGAATTGTAAAAAGAACACTTGTGGTATATAAACAAGTGTAGTAGCATTATTAGAAAACATACAAGTTAGACATATTTCTTAATCAACTGTTCAAGCTTGAGAGCACATGTGTAAGAACAGTTGATTTGTTTTCTAATCTTGTAAACGCAGCTAGGTTTCTTTTAACCTAGGAGCATTGAGCAAAAATATTTATTGATGGAAAAACCAATCCATCAATAATTTTAAATCTCTTTGTTCAGTTTTATTTTTAAGCATTAATTTGTTCGAGCTTATTCTCTTATTCTATCAAACATCAAGAACAAATATTAGAACACATAAAAAGTTTTAATATTTTTATTCAACCCCCCCTTCTACAAATATTGACATTGTTCTAAGGAATAACAATTGGTATCAGAGCAGGCTTTCAACATACAGAAAGTTTAAAGATCAAGAACAGTCAATATGGGTCAAAGAGATTCAGGTGTGAAAATTCCAGTTTTAGAGAAAGATGAATATTTTCCATGGAAGGTCAAAATGCATCTGCATCTTCTTTCTCTCGACCCTTCTTATGTTAACTGCATAGAAAAAGGTCCTCATGTTCCCATGAAGCTAGTCACAGGTGTAAACCCTGATGGAACTCCTGCACTTGACAGACATGTTCCAAAACTTATTTCTGAGTTCACAGAAGAGGATGAAAAAGAAGTACTCAAAGACAAGAAGGCCATGAACATTCTGTTTAATGGTCTAGATAAAGATATGTTTGACAATGTAATAAACTGCACTTCATCAAAAGAAGTATGGGATACACTTCAAACTCTGTGTGAAGGAACTGAACAAGTAAGGAAAAACAAGATGCAACTCTTGATTCAAAAATATGAATCATTCCATTTCAAGAGTGGAGAATCTATCAATGACACCTATAGCAGATTTCAGAAGTTGTTAAATGGATTGAAGCTATATGGTAGGGTTTATGCAACTGAGGATACAAATCTAAAATTTCTTAGATCTCTTCCAAAAGAATGGAAACCAATGACTGTTTCCATTAGACAATCTCAGGACTTCAAGGATTTTACACTGGAGAAACTTTATGGAATTCTCAAGACATATGAGTTAGAAATCCAACAAGATGAAGAGATTGAGAAGAATCAAAGAAAAGAGAAAACTGTGGCTTTGGTAGTCAAGGGAAATGAAGAGAAGAAGGAAAATGGCTATGAAGAAAAGTCAGTCATGATGGCTGGTGATGCTGTTGAAGAATCATTCAAGAGAAAAGGAAAGAGCAAGTGTGAAGAAGATGAAACATGCTCTCAGGATGATTTGGATGAGATTGATGAGCACCTTGCATTTCTGACAAGGAAATTTTCAAAGCTAAAATTCAAGAAGAATCCATATGCTCAAAGGCCTGGATCCCAGTTTAGAAACAACAATCAAAATAAAAATCTGGTTGATAGATCTAAATTCAAATGCTTTAACTGTGGATTGGCTGGTCATTTCTCAAGTGAGTGCAGGAAGCCAAAACAAGAAAAGGCAAAGTCATATGAGGGTATTGATTATAAGAAGAAATACTTTGACCTTTTAAAACAAAAAAAAGGCTTTTGTAACTGAGGAGAAGGACTGGGCTGCTGAGGATAGTGATTCTGAAGAATATGTCAATCTAGCATTAATGGCCAATCATGAAGATGAAGAAGCTAGTTCAGCATCTAATCAGGTACTAGCTACCAACTTTTCCGAGCTTACATCTGAGGAATGCAATAGTACTATTAATGAAATGTCTAATGAACTGTACAATTTGCATGTCACTCTAAAATCTCTAAACAAAGAAAATCTCAAGTTAAAGAACACCATTGATGCCTTAACTGAGAGAAATATTTTTCTTGAAAATGAACTTGTTTGTTTAGAAAGATTTAAGCAGGAAAGAAAGGATGCTAGGAATGAACTAGTAAACAGTTTGAAAAGAGAAGAATTGTTGAAAGAACAATTAGCTGAAGAAATTGAAACCATTAGCAAATGGAATAGGTCTGCTAAAACTGCCAAACAAATTATTGATGTTCAGGGTGTAGATACTCTAGGAGAACTCCCCAAATCAATAGGCAAGCCATTGGCTGATACTTCAATGGATAAAGATCAATCGACTGCTAATCCTTCATCAACTGATAAGGATTATCAATCGATTGATGCTGAATCAATCGATAAGCATCCATCGACAAGTAAATCATCAATGGCTAATAAAAAGAACAAATTTAGCACTCCTATTAAGTTTGTTAAGGAAACCAAGAATCAAGTTGAGACTGAGACTGAGAAGATCAACATAGGTAGCTTATCCAAGAAATAATTAAAAGAAAAATTAGAAAAGATAGCACCTGTGGAAATTACTCTATCTAAGTCTGAGAAAAAGAAAAAGAATAGGAATGGTAAAGTAGGCATAAATAAGCACAATAATTACACTCCTGATATGTATGCACCTAGAAAGGTATGTGCTAAATGTGGTAGTGTAAATCATTTGTCCATGCAATGCAAAAGTGAAAAGAATTCTATATCTGCAAATGATTTAAATATACATGCCATGACTGCAAATGCCATGTTTACCAATCCTATGCTCATGAATGCCATGTCTTCTAATTTGGTTGCACCTAATGTTCATATGCCTTATGCACAAGTTCCATACATGTATAATCCCTTCTTTGCATACCCTAATATGAACATGCCTGGTATGCCATGGAACATGCCTAATGTAAATGATGAAATCCATGGAAATTCTGCCATGAGTTCTAAGGTGTTAAAGCCCCAAAAGTCAACTCCCAAAGATAAAGTGGATTTAAACCCACCAAAACAAAAGGAACCTAAGTTGACAACAGGGGCTCAAGCTGCAACTAATAAAAGAGGACCCAAGGCAACTTGGGTACCAAAAGCAACTTGATTGTTTTATGTGTGTGCAGGGAAACAGGAAGAAAAATCTCTGGTATTTGGATAGTGGATGTTCAAGGCACATGACTGGAGATTTGTCCCTGCTCACAAAGTTTGTGGAAAAGGCTGGCCCATGAGTTACTTTTGGAGATAACAGCAAAGGTTTTACTCTGGGATATGGCTCAATTGCAAAAGAAAATGTTATCATTGAACCTGTAGCACTAGTTGATGGATTGAAGCACAATCTGCTCATTATTAGTCAACTGTGTGATAATGGTAATGGTGCATGGTTTATAACTGGATCATGCATCATAGCCAACAAAGAATCTGGTGAAATTCTCTTAACTGGAGAAAGAAAAGGGAATGTCTATGTGGCTGATTTTCACTCTGTAAAGGCAAATTCAATGACATGTCTACTTAGCAAAGCCAATACAGAAGAAAGTTGGACTTGGCACAAGAAACTAGCCCATTTGAATTTCAAAGTCATGAATTTATTGATTAGAAAGAATCTGGTCAGAGGCATTCCACAGATGGAATTCACCAAGGATGGACTATGTGATGCATGTCAAAAGGGAAAACAAAGAAAAGCATCATTCAAGTCAAAGTCTGAATCATCAATTGATAAGCCTCTGGAATTATTGCACATGGATTTATTTGGTCCAGTCAACATCATGTCAATAGCCAAAAAGAAATATGCTCTAGTAATTGTGGATGACTTCACAATATTTTCATGGGTATATTTCTTACATTCTAAGGATGAAGCATGCAAATTAATTATCAATCATGTGAAGAATGTTGACAATGGCACTGAATGGAAAGTCAAGAAATTTAGAAGTGACAATGGTACTGAATTCAAGAATTCAACCATGAGAGAATTCTGTGAAGAAAAAGGTATCACTCATCATTTCTCTGCTCCAAGAACTCCACAGCAAAATGGAGTAGTTGAAAGGAAAAACAGGACCTTGATTGAAGCTGCTAGAACTATGTTAGAAGAAGAAAAACTTCCTACATACTTCTGGGCAGAAGCAATTAATACTGCTTGTTACATTCAAAATATTTCCATGATCAATAAACCTCAAGGCAAAACTCCATATCAATTGATAAAGAAAGACAAGAAGCCAACAGTTAACTTTCTTCATGTCTTTGGCTGCAAATGCTTTGTACTGAGAAATCAAGGTGAAAATCTAGGAAAATTTGAAGCCAAAGCTGATGAAGCTATATTTGTTGGATATGGAATAACAACCAAAGCATACAGAGTCTACAATCTTAGATTACACATTGTTATGGAATCTATGCATGTAGTTTTTGATGAGAAGAAAATTCAAGGGTTGTTTGATGAAGGATTTCATGATCTATTGCATTTTGAAAATGAATCCACAAGTAATATTGAAGATATTGATGATGATGTGGAAATCACAAGAGTTCAAGTACCTAGAATCCTCCCATCAATTGATGTCAATGCATCAACAGATAACTTATCAGTTGACAATCATCAATCAACTGATAATACATCAATTGATAATCATTCGATGAATATCAACTCTGCTCAACAATCTTCAAGTAGAGTGTCCATCTCAGGGGGAGGGTTCTCAAATAGTCAATCACATCACAATGATCATAACACTTCCAATGATCATGAAGCATCATCTTCAAGGACAAATTTACCATCACAAAGGAAATGGACAAAAAGCCATCCCTTTGAATTAATAATTGGAGATGCAAATGATGGTGTCAAAACTAGAAGTGCAACTCAAAATGAATGCTTGTATAGTAGCTTCCTGTCTCAAGAAGAACCAAAAAGGATTGAAGAAGCCTTGAATGATCCTGATTGGATAATTGCTATGCAAGAAGAGTTGAATCAATTTGAAAGAAACAAGGTATGGAAGCTGGTGCCCAAACCAAAGAACAAGTCTATCATTGGTACAAAATGGGTGTTCAGAAACAAAATGGATGAATCTGGTACAGTGACAAGAAATAAAGCAAGATTAGTGGCAAAGGGCTATTCACAAGAAGAAGACATAGATTTTGATGAAACTTTTGCACCAGTTGTAAGATTGGAAGCAATCAGAATCTTTCTAGCATATGCTGCTTATGCAAATTTCAAGGTGTATCAGATGGATGTGAAAAGTGCTTTTCTCAATGGAGAACTAGAAGAAGAAGTATATGTAGAACAACCTCTTGATTTTATTGATCCTATTCATCCTGGATTTGTATACTATCTTCTCAAAGCACTTTATGGATTGAAGCAAGCACCTAGAGCCTGGTATGACACATTGTCTAAATTCTTGATTGAGAATCACTTCACAAGAGGTACTGTTGATAAAACTCTCTTTCATAGAAATGTAAATGGCTCTATGATTCTTGTTCAAATCTATGTAGATGACATTATTTTTGGCTCAACTAATGAAAAACTTTGTAAAAAGTTTGCTAAGTTGATGCAGAGTAAATATGAAATGAGCATGATGGGAGAACTAACCTACTTTCTTGGCTTGCAAATCAAACAAGTTAAAAATGGTATTTTCATAAATCAAACCAAATATATTTCTGATTTATTAAAGAGATTTGATTGAAGTGAATGTTCTTCTGCTAAAACTCCCATGGCCACTGCAACTAAACTTGAATTAAACACTAAGGAAGCAGAAGTGGACATTTCCAGTTATAGAGGTATGGTTGGCTCATTACTTTATTTAACTGCAAGTAGGCCAGACATAATGTTTGCTACATGTCTTTGTGTTAGGTTTCAAGCTGATCCTAGAGAATCTCATTTGATTGCAATAAAAAGAATATTCAGATATCTCAAAGGAACTCCAAATCTTGGAATTTGGTATCCTAGAGATTCTGGATTTGATCTAATTGGTTATTCAGATGCAGATTATGCAGGTTGCAGAATTGATAGAAAAAGCACAACAGGCTCCTGTCAATTTCTAGGAAATAAGCTTGTTTCATGGTTTAGCAAGAAGCAGAATTCAGTGTCTACATCTACTGCAGAGGCTGAATACATTGCAGCTGGAAGTTGCTGTGCACAAATATTATGGATGAGGAATCAACTACTTGACTATGGGTTCAACTTGAACAAGATTCCTATTTTCTGTGATAATACAAGTGCCATTGCTATAATAGAAAATCCTGTACAACATTCCAGAACCAAGCACATTGACATAAGGTATCACTTCATTAGGGAACATGTAATGAATGGTACAGTTGAATTATATTTTGTCCCTAGTGAAAGACAACTTGCAGACATTTTTACCAAACCATTAGATGAATCTACCTTCAATAGATTGGTATGTGATTTAGGTATGCTTAATTATATCTAATCCTTTAAATGTCTGACAAGTTATGTATTTATGTTAAATGTAGCCATTGACTATGTTAAATTATTGATTCTTCAATAATCAACTGATAAATATTTTACATATCAATGGATATTAATGGAGCTGTCGACAGATAAATATATCAATTGATGATATATTTGTTTATCGATGGATAGGGGTAACTATCGACAGATAGATATATCAATCGATGATATATTTGTCTATCGATGGATAATTGTACCTGTCGATGGATAAGCAATTTATCAATCGATGACCTAGAATTTAAAGGGGTCCATGTCATCAATCGACTTGTACAAAAATCTAGTCGTTGATTACTTATTTTATCAATTGATTAAAACGTACATTCCTGTATGTATAAGAATCGATTGCCAAAATTGATAACTTTTAATTATCAATACTCTTCCAACGGTCGATTTAGTTCTATTTTGAGTAAGAAATTGGTTGGGAAATCAGTAAATATAAATAGTGAGATTAAAACTTCTTTTAATTCTTACTTGCATTTTTACTATCGATTTTTCTATCTCTTTCTCTTTCTCAATCTTCGAACTTACTCTGTATCTATCTCTTGCTAAGAACCCTAATCTACTACTGTCTATTTATTATTTTTGTTATAATTACTAACAAGTTTGCCAGTTAATTCAATTATAAATCTTCAAACTCGATAATGGCATCTTCAAAGAAAGTCTCACAATCTGGATTCTACTATGAGCTCAACAACATCATTGCTTGCACTATGGTGGAGGAAGCCCCAACAGAATTTCATCCCCTAATGGAATTTCTAAGGAGTTCGAAAATTGCAAAGGCCTTCTCAGAAGCACCAAAAATAGTGTGCAATCTAGTTGAAGAATTCTGGACAACAGCAGAAGTAGCAGATGATTTTTCTACAATCTCCTTTGAATGCAAAGGACAAAGGTATATTCTAACCACTGTGGTCTTGGGTGAGTGTTTAAATATTCCTGCAAATAATACCGAAAATGCACCCACTGACACAGTTATTAGAAACATGCTTAGGGAAATCAACTATACTGCTCCTGATGCTAGTCTAGGTAGTATTGTTAGAAAGAATCTAAGAAAAGAATGGTCATATTTCTTTGATGCTTTAATAAAGTGTTTTTCTGGTAAGGTTAGTAATTTTGATACAATAACAACTAGTATGCAACAAGTAGGGTATACCATTTTATATGATAGATATCATAATTTAGGAAGCCTGTTACTCAATGAAATATCTGCCAAATTGGGGAATAAAATAAATAGATCTAATCATATTTATTATGCAAGATTTATTATGATTATTATTAACCACTTTGTCAAGGATATTGAGATTGACAGGAATACAGAAATTTTGGATTGCTGGACTCAAAACAAAAGGGTCTTTAAAGACTTGGTTAGGATCAATCTTCACAGCAATGTGGAATTGATCTATCCCCCTTTTGTTCAGGTATTTATCTCTACTTTAAACTCTTCTAAACCTAATTCTTCTTTGCCTTCTGTGACTATGGAGGGTGGTAGTAATGACCCCAACCCTCCTACCCAGGCCACACAACCAATCTCTAAATCCAAATCTAAGAAACCAACCTCAACAGGTTCTCAAAAACCTGCTGTTGTAAAAACCAAGAAAAGAAAATCAACTAGTGTGGTAGATAGATTAGAGGAGGATGTAGGTGGTGAGGGAACTGGGGAACATCAAAGAACCCAGAAGGATAAGGAGAGTGAGGGTGTGCAACCTCAACCTAGCCACTCCATAGTCTCCCAAAAGACTGTGGATGTTAACATGGAAAATACCACATCCCTATTGTCATTCTCTCAAAAGGATGACAATATTGAAAATAGCCCACAACCAGGGGCACAGAATCAAATTGGGGACACAAAAGCCAAAACACTAACACCATACAAAAGAAGAGAAAAGAAAGTCACCTTTGCACTTGGGGAATCACACACTGCAAAACCACAGGAAACTGTGGAGGAGCCTTCACAAAGTCTGCATGATGCATCTCATATAAATGATGAGATGCAGCCCCATTCTCTTTCAATTCCTATCTCTTCTATTCTTCTATCCCCTTCTCAAACTTCTTCAGAAAATGTTTTGATAGACTATCGAACATTTTCAGATTCTCCTTCTTTGTTTTTCAAGGAGAAGCCAACACTCTCTCCTGAATCTTCTTCTCAGAATTTTCAGGATTCTATTTCCAATATCATCTCAAACATAACTTCACAAATTATCTCAACTGTTTCTTCTCCATCAATTGATGTTCCTTCATCAATTGATATTCAGCCAACGACTGATAAGCCATCGATCGATACTCAAGATCAATCGATGGGTATGCATCAATCGATGGATATCCCAAACACCACTTCAACTGATAATGTCAATACATCAATTGATGCTCAATCAATTGATGTTGCACAAACACTCTTAGGATTGAGTGAGTTGAGTGAGAGGCAGGATTGTAACCTGGCAAAAGGAGAGGAAATGAGTAAAAACATTCCTATTTCTTCCAGGAATGAGAGTGAAACACTTGAGGGCCCCACCTTAGTAGGTGCAAAAGAAATGAGTGAGGGAGAGGTGAGATTCCAGGATGAGATCCTGATGCAAAATAGAGAGATGAGTGAAAGTGATAAAAACATTCTACTTTTTGCACAGGAATTGGAAATTGAAATGATGGCAGAAGAAGGAGTAAAGGAGATAGGGAGAGCAAATAATGCTGAAGCTAGTGGGAGTGGAATTGCTAAAGACTTTGAAGAGGAAATAGATGCTGGTGAATTGGATCCAAAGAATTTCATTCATCCTGATCCACAATATCAAGGGTTGGCTACTTCAAGTAACAGGAATGCAGAACAACTCTTGGGCATTGATCATACAGATCAAAGGACCAGGAATCTGAAGGAAAGCATTGCCAATACAACAGACACTTGTTATATGGCACCTGAAGAGTTGGAGAGTGATTCTGATGAAGAGCCATGGATGAGCACTATTGATGGTTCCTTAGAAGCTGCTGAGACTGAAATTCTCTCTCAATATAGAAGAACAATGGTGGAAGGAGAAATTGAAGATCCTAATCAAAGGAGAATTGCTCACTATATGAGAGAATGAATGAAAATTCAAAAGATGACAGTAACAGGAGTAAGGAGGGAACTGGAGAGGATTAAAGACTCTATCTCATCTAACAAGGATGCAATGGACAGGAGATTGGATGAGAAGCTACCATTCAACACCATGAACAGCATCAAAGACAAGCTTTTCAAAGAATCCAAAAATTTTACATCCTTGGAGACAAGAGTATGTTCTCTAGAAAAGAAGATGGATGATATTATCAGAGGTCAAAGTCTTCATGCTTCCATTCTTCAAAAGTTTCTTGACAGACTTCCACCACCCCCTCCAATTGATGATAACAAAAAGGGGGAGAATTCAAAGAAGAAGGATGATGATGGTGGTGATGGCAAAGGCAGTGGAAGTGGTGGAATAGGTGGTTCTGGTATGGATAAGTCAAGTGGAATTGGTGGTTCTGCACCAAGAAGAGATAAAAGCAGAAGTAACATGGACAATCAATCTTCAAAGAAATCTAAGTCATCTAATTCTCCAAAAGATAATTTAGAACAGAAAAAGAAAGATTACAAAAAGTTTGATGATGATCTTGAAGCTAGGAGAATTTCTAGGGAGAAAGAAACTCAATCAATGATTGAGAGAGAAAAGAAAAGAATTGAAGATCTAAGGAGAAGCACTGAGTTAGTAATAGAGGCAGTAGAAAAAGGAGACTTGGATGAGTTCATTGCTCAAACAAGAAAATTAAATGAAGATGCACAAAAGGCTGCCAAGGAAATAAACTCAAATACAGAAGCTTTTCTTCAATTGGATATTGAAGCTCTTAAAGAAAAGAAGAAAGGGAAAGCAATAGTGATTGAAGAAGAGAAGAAGAAAGAGACTGAACCAGTAAGTCAAAAGCTACTTCAAGGAGCCATCACTACAGGAATCTCAGATGCCTCAAGGAGAGAAAGGGAGAATGAAGAGATTGCTAGACAGATGGAAATGCAATGGCATTTGGAAGAAGAGCTACAGGCAGAGCAACCTTTGAGAAAAAGGAGAAAAGTTTCTATGGCCAAGAAAA
This sequence comes from Oenanthe sinensis, assembly GCA_028671895.1. Lineage (NCBI taxonomy): Eukaryota > Viridiplantae > Streptophyta > Magnoliopsida > Apiales > Apiaceae > Oenanthe > Oenanthe sinensis. The sequence goes on along the minus strand of CM053809.1, from coordinate 2,904,090 downwards.
GGTCAAGTTCTACTCAAGAAATAATGGTTCAGGAAAACCTCCAGGGTCAACAAGAAGAAATCAAGGAGGAGGTCACAATTGAAGGTTATGATTTGAAGGGAATACCAGTAATCAATGAAAAAGGATTAATTGGAGTAAGGACTCACCCTGCAACCTCTAACCATGAAGAATCAATGAGGTTGGAGTATGAAAATGGAGTGAAAACAATCTATTCATTGAAGGTGATAATGAAGCAAAGCTACAATGTTTTAAAGACTATTCTTCCTCTACTCAACAGAAAGTACAAACTCAACACAACAATTGCTCAGGAGATACAACAACAAATTTCAAGGTTAAGAAGATCCAAGGCAGAAGCTGAACCTGATTCACCTCTAAAGCTATGGAAGTCACAGGTCAAAAAGGTGGTGTTGGAGCCAAAGTATGCTATGATTTTTACAGATATAGAGGGCAACACAAAGTTCTTTGATATCTGCAAATATCTGGACAAAATCACAGATGAAGAAATACACTACCTTATGAGGCAACTTGGAGAAACTGACAGGGATGAAGCAATATTGAGAAGTTCTTTCATGAGGCAACTAAAGGAAAATGCTGAGAAAAGGAGGAAGAGGAACTAAATTAAATTATGAAGATATTGAAGCTGCTTGCAAGAGTTATCTATCAATCTGGTACTTCCATAATTAATGTGCCAATTAAGTTTCTTGATTCTATCTAAATGTAATTTTTTTTAAGGGTTTTTGTTATCATCAAGTATATTTATGCCTGTTAATAACACAGACACAAATAGGGGGAGATTGTTAGGAATCTACATGTGATTTGATGATAACATTAATCTTAGAATCATAGAAATTTTATTTGTTGTAACTGATCAATTGATATGAAAGTTATAAATATCAATTGATCAGGAAACCATTTATCAGTTGAAGTGTTTATATGAATCAACTGATAATTTGGATTGTAGCATAGGTGTACTTAGTCTATTTCAATCGATAAGGTGTAAATCAATTGATATTTTGTTCATCAATTGATGTTAGAGTCGATTAATATGGATCATCAATTGATGTGTAAATTAAACTGTTAAATTGTAATTATGTGAAGACAGGAAATTGCACAAGTGAAGGATGACCAATTGATATTGAAGCATCGATGGATGGAGGATCAATCGAAGAAGCCAAGCCAAGGATTGAAGACCATCAACTGATGTGAAGACCCATCGACTGATATATCGATTGATAACATCTATCAATCGATAAGACATCTTTTATCAATCTATGGATATAAAGATCAATCGAAGAAGTACATCAGTTGATGGATTAAAGAATGGATCAATTGATATGCTTAACAGCAAATTATCAATTGAGTGTGACAACATAGAAAGAATATATGTTGAAGATCCAGAGAACAAAAGCACACCTATGGAAGACAGTCTAGAGTGACTGTGAAGACTCAATCAGAAGCTGTCTTTCAAACCTTTTTGTAAAATAGAAAAAGGTAAAAGGAAGGCATGTAAAAACAATCCTAGAATATAGGAATTGTAAAAAGAACACTTGTGGTATATAAACAAGTGTAGTAGCATTATTAGAAAACATACAAGTTAGACATATTTCTTAATCAACTGTTCAAGCTTGAGAGCACATGTGTAAGAACAGTTGATTTGTTTTCTAATCTTGTAAACGCAGCTAGGTTTCTTTTAACCTAGGAGCATTGAGCAAAAATATGTATTGATGGAAAAACCAATCCATCAATAATTTTAAATCTCTTTGTTCAGTTTTATTTTTAAGCATTAATTTGTTCGAGCTTATTCTCTTATTCTATCAAACATCAAGAACAAATATTAGAACACATAAAAAGTTTTAATATTTGTATTCAACCCCCCCTTCTACAAATATTGACATTGTTCTAAGGAATAACAGTTACGTTCAAGTTGAAGTTATCGACGATGACGGAAACAGAATCTTTGGGACTTTCAAGATATAACTATAAGTTAGTGATGAGACTTGATATTATTAGGGCAGAACAAGCTGATGACCTAATAATAAGATATCCCTAACACATGTTGAGCATTCAAGCATGAATATCTATCAGATGAATGTGAACAAATGCACTCCTGAATGGTGAGTTAGAAGGTGAAGTTGATGTACAACATTTCCTGGACTTTGAAGTTGCAGATACATTGGAATTTGTATATCATTCTCTTTTAAAGCTCTCTATGAATGGAGTTAGGGATTCAATCAAAACATCAAGGACATGGTATGACATTCTAACTTTTTATTACTTGAAAATGATTTTAATAAGATTGTTATACATATATATCCCTCTAGAATATAAGGCACACACATAATATAATATTAGTGCTAGTATACCATGATTATATTATATGTGGGTCTACTAATGAAAATTTGGCAAGAGATTTTTGTTAAGTTAATGCAGAGTAGATACAAGATGAGCATGTTGGAAGAATTGCAATTCTTTTTTAATTATAAATAGTTCAAAAGAATGATGGCAATTAAAGTAAGTCAAAGACCTTTTAAAGATGCGTAATTTGGAAGATTCTAGACCTGCCAAGACTTCTTTCCAGCAGACCTCTAAGCTTGATCAGGGAAAATCAAGTATATGAATTGAAATGACAAGTTATAGAGGTATGATCAGCTCATTACTTATTCAAGTGCATAAAGACCGTATATTTTATTCTCGATACGCCCATGTGCAAGTTTCTAAGTGGATACTAGAGAATCTTATCTTATAGCTAAGTTATGAATTGTTAAAGATCTTAAGGGATTACCAATTCTTAGAATCAGGTACTCTAAAGATACTAGGTTTAACCTAATTGGCTATATAGATATAGATTTCCTTTAAATATGGACAATTTAATACATGTGAAATCATTTAGGAATGCCTTGCAAATGGGATTTCCAAAAAATATGCAAATAAATATTATCCCAAGTTCACTAACCAACTTAGACAAAATGAATTCATCAAGTTGTTTAGCAAAAATCTGCAAGTTATTCTACTAAGGACAATTCTCGAAAGAGATGATATCCGGTGTCCATGTACTTGTTCCTTGAGTGGTGTAAAGAGTGTCCCTTAAAGTTATTGGAGTTAAAGTAGTTTCCTTGTCCAGAAGATCCAGAGCATCACATTCACTAGTTGCTTTAATTTCGACCTTTGCTGCAATTGTGTATTTTTGAATTTATTTTAAATCCAGTACCTCGTACTTTTTTATACTAGTTTAATTATCATGCTTGCAATGTTATATGCATATATGGTAGTTGAATTTTCTAGCATAAGTTAGCAGCATAATTATTTGTATGTTATATATTTGATGAGTATTAGTCAATGATATCTTGTTTAATTGCTCTGATATTTTGCTATGATACTTTTAAATATTTTGTTACAAATAATTGTGACACTTTTGGTATTAGTGATATTATTTAGAATTTATATTCTAATTAATTAATACATATTTCAAAAATTACTAATATTGAAAGTTGAAGTATTTTCTAAGTCATGTGTATAAAATTCTCAATATTTTATATACTTAGAAAATATTTCTAAAATTTGATTTTATCTACGAGGAGTTACAATTAGGATCACAAGTATTAAATGTCAATATTTAAAGGACTTCTGAATTTCTTTTCAACTATTTTCACAAGCTTACGTATATCACTAATAATTGTTACGAGTATAATTGCAATATGCTAGTGTGACAATTATTAGATATTGCATCGGAAGTTATATGCTAATATTCAATCTTATGAATATTCAGTATTTAGTGAAATTATTTTATCTTATTAAAATTATTGATTGAAGCAATTCAATGTTTATTAGTTTCATAATTTTGATTTGATAAAAAATAGAAGCATAATTTCTAGTAGTTTGAAATTATTGATAAATATCAAGTAATGATATTTTGTTAATGTTTCTTTGCAATTAATTGTGATATTTTTAATATTAGTGATAATATTTGTTACTTATCTGAAATTTCTACTAATAAAAATATGTCTAAATGTTTATTGTTCTACTGAACAATTTCCATGTTTTAATTTATATATATGCATGTCTGTGGTAACTGTTTAGTATTCCATGATTATTACTATTAGTTTTCTTTCTTTGACTAAATGCTTTAAACCTGAATGTATTGGAAAAAAATTCTTGTCTATTTCTTTTTCAAAATGTTTTATCCTACAACACATTCATTTTCTATCAGTTTTAGAGAAGAAAACTTCTATATTATTTTTCAAAACTTATCTTTTGAAAATCCTTTGATTTACAGCTCTGCTTTGATTTCTAAAACCTAGGGTGTGAATCAATTTGTCTTGATGATAATCTTTCTCTAATTCTCAAATCTTTTATTCTCTTTCAAAAACTAGTTTTAAATGCTACATTTTCAAAACCGTTTTCTCTCTTAATTTTTCCTTTTAAAGTGGTAGAAAAACTAGTGACTGCTATTTTATTCAGAAAAATTATTTTTCTTCGAGGTACCAACCATTTGTAAAATGATTTATTTTCAAACACTTGTTTCAATATATGTTCCACATTGATTCATAGCACCTAAACAGTGGTTGTTGCTTTGAAGGCCTGTATTCAAAACGTACAGTACTAAGGTTTAATAGAAATGAGTCATTTTATCGAGATATAATTTGGTAAGAGAGTTGAATTTCTTCTTTGGTGTAAATTCTCGCGTTTTATTATGGGAAGTTTGTCTTATAAGAAATTCATAAGGGGTAGAAACTTTATTCTCTGATACACTTTCCCGCATTTTATTATATGATATGTATCTTAATTTTTTTTTTGTATCATGCTCTTAATGATAAATCTTTAGTTCTAACAAAACTCTTTTACTGAAAAGCGCTTTAATGCAATCCATTACCATTCTTTATTAGTTTTTTCATTAGTTTTTTGATAGTTTTTAAATTTATAATTTTTTATACTTGTTAATTATATATATACACACATATTATAAAAGTTTTAAAATCTTTATATATATATTTACTCACAATACAAAGATTTTATTTGTTCAAAATAATTATATCTTATTAAGATTTTAAATTTTATGTCTATATTATATTATTAAAAAAGATGAACATACAAATGTTCGGTCGGTCGTCTGGTCATAATATTTGTCTCCTACTAAAACCCTAAACACAATTTCTAATTCACTCTTATATTATAATATTTGTCTCCTATGTAACTCCGATCACAATTTATAATTAAATTTTAATTAAAATATATCCTTATACAAACTCTTTTTAGTAGAATACACTCTTATACAAACTCTTTTAATTAATTAAAATTAAATATAAAAACTTAAATACCAAAATATAATATATTTTTATAATATTTAAAACAGATATATCATACATACAACTTTATCACTGATGCAGTTCTCCTTTTATACAACTACTCACAATTAATATTATATTATATCTGAATTATAACATATATTTTCTGTTAGATATGAAGAACTGAAGATGCTAGAGTTTATCACACAGAGTTTATCTGACATCATCAGAGTTTACTCAATCAGAGTTTACTAACCGACAAAATTTATGCTGATCAGAGTTTGAGTGTTAGAAATTGACAAATCAGGAGGTGATTGGAGATAAAGAATGAAGTGTTCGAATACAACTCTATTGCCTTTCTGGAAGCTATCTTTTAGGAAAATAATGATGGAAATAATATATCTACATTTAATGATCATTATCTTTGTTGTAATTGAATAGGTAGATGTGTAATATATAAATACAGGATTAGGTTTATATTGATGTATCGTTCAAGTTATTATTTTTCTCATAACCTAGCAGCTCTTAAGAACTTGTTTTTCTTGAGAGAGTTTTGTATTAAGTTTATAAAAGTTAATACAAATCAGTATTTCTTCTACATTTTTGTGTTCATAATCGATTGTTTGGCACTATTATATTCAACTCCCTTTCTATAATAGGTCATTATCTGGGTAACAATTGGTATCAAAGCAGGCGGTTAATTATAACCTAAAAGATCTGAAAAACAATGTCTGGAAACAAGTATGAAAGCATAAGAATTCCAATATTGAAGAACGCTGAATACCCTACATGGAGGGTAAAGACGTTGATGTTCTTAGAAGCTACAGATCCTGATTATCCAGACAGGATCAATGAAGGTTAGTGTTTACCAACAAAACTAGTTTCATCAACCATAGTTGAAGGATGGCAAGTTCCTGAGTACTATACTTTGAAGGACAAAAAGGAGTGGACTAATGAGGAAAAGCAAGAAGTTCTAAAGGATGCAGAGGTAATAGTCTAGACTCTGTGATGTCTAATAAAGTGATGGCTTGCATGACTGCAAAAGAAATATGGGATGCACTAGAGGTTCAATGTCAATGAACCAAGGAAATTAAGAAGAACATAAGATCTGTTCTTATACAAGTATATGAATACTTTGAGGCTAAACAGAATGAGTCTATCACTGATATGTATGACAGATTTCTTACTCTGTTGAATGACTTAGCTTTTTTTGATAAGGTGTATGACAATGAGGATTCAAACACCAAGTTTCTAAGGGCTCTACATGAAGAATAGGATCTACAAACATCTCTGATAAGAGATATGGCAGACTTGGATGAGATGTCCCTAGATGAGGTTTATGAAAAGCTGAAAACTCATGACTTAGAGTATAGCAAAGGAAAAATAGGAAGAGCAAGAAATCAAAGTCAGTTGCATTGAACGTAGAGACAAAGGAAGTTAAAGTAAAGGAACAGTCTGCGAGTGTATCCAAAGGAAAGGGAAAAGATGTGTTGGTAAAGGAAACCAATGAGTTAGAGTCTGAAGCAAACTCTGATGTAAACTCTGATGATGAATCCACAAACTGTGACATCATGGAAATTGTGGCCATGCTTGTTAAAGGCTTCAAAAAGATGAAGTACAAGAAGTTCAGAAAGCAAGGAAACTTTCAAAAGAAGTCTAGAGAGTTTGAGAATAAAGACATATTCAGTAAGAGAGAAGACATAGATGGGAAGTCCAAAACACTTGACAAATCAAAGGTCAAGTGTTACAAGTGTAACAAGATGGGGCACTTTGCTACTGAGTGCAGAAGCAAAGAATCTGGGAAAACACTCATAACCTCCAAGAAAGATTTGATGGATTCCTCTCACTCTGAAGAGGAAACAAACTATACTCTCATAGCAAACACTGATGCTCCCATCTCAAACTCTGACAAGGTACCAGATTATGTCTTTAATATAAATACTGAAAATGTTCATGAGTTAAAGTCTTTCCTTCGAACCTTGTATGTTAGCTTTAAATCACAGTCTCTTGAAAATGAAAGATTAAAATATTAGATTCTAACTCTATCTGCTAAGAATGTTTTTCTTGAATCTGAACTTGTACACATGCTTAGCAATAAGAAAGACTGTGAGAATTCTATTTACATGCAAACTCAACTAGAAATATAGGTCACTTATTTAAAAGCTGAGATAGCCAAAGAACATGAGACTTTCAGAGTTTAGACAAACTCTAGCAAGAAAGTCCAAGAAATTCTTTCTGACAAGAATTGGACATCTGCTCTAGGTTATGAATCTAATAAGGAGACAAAAGCTAAGAATGATAAGACACACATAGGAAGATAAGAAAAGTTGAGTAAACCTGTGAATTTTGTTAGAGCCAGAAATGAAAAGGACACTTCTGATCAATACTCAAATAATCACAAAAGCATAGAGAATAGTGTGTTTGAGAATAAATCAGTCAATGTTGGGTTACTCTCATAGAAGTAACTTAAGGAAAAGTTGAAATCTGTCACTAACAAGAATAAACCCAAAAAATTCAAAAGGAATAGAAATGGCAAAGTAGGAATTTCTAAGGAGAATGATTATAAAAATATCTCTGATGCTCCTAGAAAAACCTGTTTCATATATGGAAATACAAATCATCTTGTTATTGACTACAGGCAGAATAAAAAGAAGGAACTTGAAAGACCTAGATCAGGAGATAGGAAACAGACTAGATATAGATCACAAAATCCTTGTTTTCATTGTGGTAGTTTATGGCATTCTATTTACACATGTAAAGAAAATCATAGTCTGTATTTCAATTACTATGAACTTTTGCCTCATTTGAATAAAACTCATGTTTCTTCTAATTATGCTACTAAACAAAAATATGTGGTAAAAGCTAATAGAAGAAAGATAAACTCTGACAATGCAAACTTTATTAACTTTAACTCTGATAAAGTTACTTCTGCTATGAAAGTTAATAATTTTAAAAGAAAGGATCCAAACTTGTTTGGGTCCTCAAAACTTCTAAATAAGTTGCATATATGAATCTAGGGAAACATGAAAAACATCCTAGTAATTGATAGTGGATGTTCTGCACACATGACTGAAACTAAATCTCTGCTTTCAGAGTTTGAGGAGAAGGCTGGCCCAACAGTATCATATGGAGATGGCAACATAGGAAGAACACTAGGATATGGTAATATTGTGATTGGAAATATCATCATTGAAAATGTAGTTATGGTTGAAGGACTCAGGCATAATCTGTTAAGTGTGAGTCAAATGAAAGACATAGGTTATTATGTGGTGTTTCATGAAATATATTATGAAGTCAAAAGAAAAAAGGCTGGCAAAGTGGTTCTCATTGGTCACAGACATAACAACCTATTTGAAGCTAGCTTGAAGGTAAACTCTGATGGTCCTTTAACTTGTTTACTTGGAAAAACATCATCTTTGGAAAGATGGAATTGACACAAAAAGCTGTGTCACTTGAACTTTAGAAATATAAATGAGTTAGTGAAGAAGGATCTAGTGAGAGGTCTTCTAAAGGTTCAATTTCATCCTGATGGGCTCTATGATTCTTGTAAAATGATAAAGCAAACGAAGACATCTTTCAAGAGCAAAACTGATAATTATATTGAAGAACCCTTCCATCTATTGCATCTTGATCTGTTCGGCCCTGTCAACATAATGTCTATTAGAAAAAGAAATATACTTTGGTGATAGTAGATGACTACACAAGATTTACCTGGGTGTACTTCTTACATAAAAAGGATGAAACGGTTGAGATCATTTTTGATTATATTGCCATGATTGAGAATGAATCACCACTCAAGGTAAAGATTCTAAGGAGTGACAATGGAATAGAGTTTAAGAACTCTGCAATGGAGGAATTCTGTTCAACCAAAGGAATCACACAACAATTCTCTACACCTGGAACACCTCAATAAAATGGAATTATTGAGAGAAAGAACAGAACCCTGATTGAATTTGCTAGAACAATATTGGAAGGAGCAAAGCTTCGTACTTACTTCTGGGCAGAAGCTGTGAATACTGCATGCATCACTCAGAATTATACATTGATAAATAAGCATGGAATGACTCCATATGAAATGATGAAGGGTAGGAAGCCAAATGTGAAATACTTTCACATATTTGGAAGCAATTGTTTTATTCTTAAAACACATCCTGAGCAATTGAAAAGGTTTGAACTCAAAACAGATAAAGGTATTTTTATTGGTTATTCAACAACCTTCAAAACTTCTTTAAAGGCATTCAAAGTGTTTAATCTGAGAACCAAGGTAGTCATGGAATCTATACATGTCTCTTTTGATGAAACAAAGATAACAGGATTATATGATGAAGAAGCTCAGGAATCTCTAAGTTTTGAAAATGAACTGCTTAAAGGTCAATAAGACACAAACTCTAACTCTCTAAATTCTGATGAAAATAACACAGAAATTGAAGATTCTGCACATTTTGAGGGGGAGCAACATCAATCTTCTACTGAAATTGCAGAACTAACCTAAATCATTGAAATCTCATAGTCTGACCAACCTTTGACAAAGACAAACTCTGAGAGGTCAAACTCTGATCAATCAAATTCTGAAGTAAGCACAACTTCAAGGGGATGATCATCATTCACTGAGAAATCATACAATGAAGGCATAGATTATGAGGGAGCATCTAGCTCGAGAAATCTTCCTCATCCAAGGAAATGGACCAAATATCATACACCCGACTTGATAATTAGTGATCTAGAAAGTGGAGTGCAGATAAGGAAAGCTTCTTAGAATGAATGTCTCTATCATAGTTTTCTTTCTCAAACAGAGCCAAAGAAAGTTGAAGATGCTCTGAAGGATGCAAACTGGGTTACTGTAATGCAGGAAGAATTGAATGAGTTTGAAAGAAATGAGGTTTGGACTCTTGTTCTAAAACAAAAGAATAGATCCATTGTTAGCACAAAATGGGTGTTCAGAAACAAGATAGACTCTGATCGAATCATAACAAGGAACAAAGTAAGACTAGTTGCCAAAGGCTACTCTCAACAGGAAGATATTGACTATGATAAAACTTTTGCACCTGTAGCTAGACTTGAAGCAATTAGAATCTTTCTTGCTTATGTTGCATACAGGAAATTTAAAGTATACCAAATGAATGTTAAAAGTGCATTTCTAAATGGCGATCTTGAGGAGGAAGTATATGTTGAACAACCTCCTGGCTTTGTGAATCCCAAATATCCAAATCATGTCTACAGGTTGGATAAAGCCCTGTATGGACTCAAGCAAACTCGAAGAGCCTGGTATGAAACACTGGCTCATTTTCTACTTGAAAGTGGTTTCATAAGAGGTACGATTGATAAAACATTATTTTATAGAAATCAGGGAAAAGACTTATTACTAGTTCAAATATATATTGATGATATTATATTTGGATCTACTAATGACAAACTCTGTGAAATATTTTCAAAGCTAATGCAGTATAGGTATCAAATGAGTATGATGGGAGAGATGAACTATTTCTTGGGCTTGCAAGTGAAGCAGACTCATTAAGGCATTTTCATAAGTCAATCTAATATACAAGAAATCTACTCACAAAGTTTCAAATGCAAGACTCTGCATCTGCTATAACTCCTATGGCAACTGTAAATAAGTTGGATTAAGATGCCGGTGAGCCTGTAGAGATAAAAACATACAAAGGTATGATTGGTTCACTTCTTTATTTGACTTCTAGTAGACCAGATATCATGTTTGTAACCTGTCTGTGTGCTAGATTTCAGGAAAATTTAAGAGAACCACATTTGATTGTTGTTAAGAGAATTTCTAGATTTCTCAAGGGAACCATCAATCTTGGTTTATGGTATCCTAGAGAGTCTGACTTTAAACTTATAGGCTATTCAGATGCTGATTTTGTAGGATGTAAAATAAACAGGAAAATCACAAGTGGAAGTTGTCAATTTCTAGGTGGAAGAATTGTCTCATGGTTTAGCAAGAAGCATTGAAATCAATCTCCACATCTATAGTAGATGCATAATATATAACTACATGAAGTTGTTGTGCTCAGAGCTTATGGATGAAAAATCAGCTATTGGACTATGGTTTGAACTTTACAAAAATTCATATTTATTGTGATAATCAAAGTGCTATTGCAATGAAAGGAAAGCCAGTTCAACATTCTCTAACAAAACATATCAGCATTAGATATCATTTCATAAGGGAACATGTCATGGAAGAGACAATTGAAATGTATTTTGTTCTAACAGATCAACAGTTAGCAGACATATTCACCAAGCCTCTGTGTGAAGTAACTTTTACAAGATTGGTTTTTGAATTGGAAACAGTGACAAGTGGTTCAACTCCAAACATCAAGTAACAGACATTATCAGTAGTTAATCTCCTGGAAGTGTCTCAGAATTGGCAAACTCTGCTGACCTCAAATATTGGTATTTATGGTAAACTTTGTCATAGAATGTGGTAAATTCTTTCAGAGAATGCGGTAAACTCTGATCCATAGAGAATCTAATCTCTGGTGTGGTAAACTCTGTCAGAGAATGCAGTAAACTCTGATCCATGGAGAGTCTAATCTCTGATCTTAGTCTACATGTCAAACTCTGAATCATTGCTATTTGTTTTTCAAATAAACAATTATTATTGTTTATTTTATATATGTCATCAGTTTTAATTCAGTGGCATCATATTAGTTAATCACTGCTTGGAGTAACACTAATTGCGCGTGTCTGTCATGAAAAACGTTTCATCTTTATACACAGAAACACACACACATATGCTGTATTTTGAGAATTGCACTACTCATTACTCATCATATCATATCATACTATGTGTCCCACTAAAGGTTATTAGCTATTGAGAGGGAATAGGTTAATTCATTCGTATTCTTACTTTAAATTATCATTCGCATCTTATTCTTTCTATCTCTCTCTCGTATTCTCAAAACCCTAATCTTTCAAACCTTCATACTACTATATCAATGGCATCTAAGGGTATTTCGTTCAAGAATTATATCTTTGCCCTCACTAAATACTCTCATATTCTTGATAAATCATATGCTCCTAACGACTTTAATGTCATTCAAGACTTCTTAGCACAAAGCAATATCAGATATGTTTTGCAAACACCAGATGTTCTCTCTGCTAAAGCTCTGGTCAAGACCTGGTCGACGGTAGAGTTTAACAAAGCCAGTGATGAAGAGGAACCAATCATTACTTTTTAGTGTAATAGTCATTACTCAATCACTCCTGAGATAGTTCACCAGGCTCTTCATCTTCCAGATGTTGAAGCATATGATGATATTGTTAATGATGCTCACATCAGAGAATTCTTTAATGAAATTAGATTTAGAAGAAGCTTATAAAAAATGGGGAGTCTCACAAGGCCAAATCTGATAAGAGAATGGAGTTTCTTCTTCGATTGTGTCAACAGGGCTTTTACTGCCAAGTGCACAAACTTTGACACAATCAAAGTTTGTCCCCCTTTTTTTGTTTTGTTTTCTTTTTAAAGTCTCCCAAGATTTCAAAAGTCTCTCAAAGGTCAGAAAGTCTTCCCGAGCCAGAAAAGTCTCCCAAAGAGAAAGTCTTCCAGCCATAAAAAAGTCTCCCCGAGGATAAAAAGTCTCCCCGAACAGAAAAAGTCTCCCAAAGCTGAATTTGCCTATATATAGCAGATTAAGTCAGTAGATTCACTTACTTCAATTAACATTCTATTCGAAGCTAAAAAGAAAAATACAGAGCATTCATGTTAAATATTTTATAGAAATTCTAAAAAGCTATTAGTGTTTAACTGATTTAATCTTGTAACCCACCTCAAGTTTAATATAAGTATTTTACTTGAACTGTGTTTTTTTTATTATTATTTCGTGATAATAATTAAATTGTTTAAACAAAAATTATCTGAAACAGAATTTTTATATTTATTAATGATTGCATTCAACCCCCCCCCCCTTCTACAATCATTTGGACCTAACAATTGGTATCCGAGCCATCTGATTGACATAAAAATCAAGATCCTAATATTTTAATTTATTAAAAATTTCAAAACTTTTAATTTATTAAAAATTCAAAACTTTTAATTTATTAAAAATTCGAAACTTTTAATTTATTAAAAATTCGAAATCTCTTTAATTCCTAAAAATCTCAAATCTTTTTAATCTTCTATTATTTTAAAATGAGTACTCAAAGAGTGAGTAACATTAAAATTCTTCCATTTGATAAAGATAATTATAATCTTTGGAAGAGGAAGATGACCTTGTTTCTTCGAAATGCAAACACTAAGTACAAGGATATTTTGAAGACTGGTGTTGCTGTTCCAATAACAATCATTCCTGAGCATATGAAAGATGGTGTACTTATTCATCACAGACAATTTGAAAAAGATATTTCTGAGTACACTGATATAGAAAAGAAACTGGATTCTTTGGACAATAGCCTGTAATTAATTTTGGTGGAATCTCTTGATCCCGGAACGTACAATCATGTTAATTGTAAAGATGCTAAACACATCTGGGAAACGATAGAGATATTGAATGAAGGAACAGAAGAAGTGAGGGAGAACAGATTGGAAATCTTAACGTCTCAATATGAGCATTTTAGATCAAATCCTGGAGAATGTATCTCTGATGTTTTTTAGAGATACAACAAACTGATAAATGATCTAAATCTCAATGGTAAACACTATACAAAGAAGGAGATCAATAGGTAGTTTTTGCTGACAATGCCAGTTTACTTAGAGCATAGGATTACTGCCATTAGGGAGTCAAGGGACATGAATGAAATCTCATTGGAAAGACTTTATGGCATACTGAAGACCTATGAGCTAGAGCAGATTCAACAGAAAGAAATATATGGAACAGGCAAGGTGGTCAGCAAGTCTACAGCTCTTGTAGCAGAAGCATCAGAATACAGAGAAGCTATGACTGAATCATCTTCAGTCAAAGTCATTGATCAGGGTATTGTTGCAGAAGTTGGTACAACTCAAATGAATTCATCAGAAAGTGAATTCTACTCAATGGAAGAACTTGATCAACTTGAGGATGAATCTCTGGCACTGATTGCTAGAAAATTTGGAAATACAAGATTCAGGAGGAACCCTAGTTTCAAATTCAAGCCTATGGCAAACAGATTTCAGAGAGGTGGTTCTTCTAGCTCATCCAATACAAGAGGTGGATACAAGACAGAGATAGTTGATAGAAGCAAGATCCGTTGCTTCAACTGCAATGAAATGGGACATTTTGTTACAAATTGTAGAAAGCCCAAGCAGGAAAGAAAAAAAGATTCATATGACGAGCTTAAACAGAAATATGAAGCTCTACTGAAGAAGCATCAGGGAAGATCATACTTAGCAGAAGGAAAAAGCTAGGATGATTCTAACAATGATGAAGAAGAAGGTATGGGAAATCTTGCTTTAATGGCTTCTTCTTCTGAAGGATCACAATCCCCACCTCGTCAAGGAATTGAGGTAAACCCTAGCTGTCCTAAAATGTTTAAATTGATAGGTCAGAATTTAACTGATGCTAGAGATCAAATAAAAGTTTTAAATCTCAAAAATAAAGTTTTATCAGAAGAAAATTTTGAATTAAAAAAGCTGAAAGTTATAAATGAGAAATTAACTGAAGATGTTGCATTTCAAGTTAATAGAGTCAACTGCTATGTTGAAATTGAAGCTTTTTTAAAGGATAAAATTGAGAAAGAGAAAGTCAGGTGTCAAGCCTATAGAACTGCTTCATTTGTTATGAAAGACCTAGTAGACCAACAAGAGATTTATCGGAAAGTTGGGATAGGTTTTGAATATAATGAATCTGTAGGAAAGGCTAACAACATCACCCCTTTTAAAGAGACTGCTATAGAGAGGGGTATTCCACATGTTATTAAAGACACTAAGAAACCTCTTTTCATAACTCCTATTGCAGAACCAGTTCTTGATAGTTGTGTAATAGTGGATTATGAAATTAAACTTGAAGACCTTAAAGATGAAGAGAAGGTACAGGAAAAACCTGTTAGGGACATAAAAGGAATAAATGTCCAGAAAGCTAAATATGTACCTAAAAGACCAATAGAAAATGTGAACACTGCTAGTTCATCCACTCCTGGTTTAGGTGCTAATGAGCTTAAGAAAAATCATAACAAACCTAATAAGTTTGTTAATAGTAGGAATAGTAACAACAGATTCCATGCTACTGAGAACTTTAAAAATGTTAATAAAGTTGAGGTAGAAACTGTTAAGACTCTTACTATTGTGAATAAAATGCCTACTATTGATGCATGCCATAAACCTTGTGGTGTAGATAATTGTATGCTATGTGCTTTCAATATAATGTCTGCATATTTTAAAAGCATGCATGCTATGAATGTCAATACTACACCTAGACAGCATATAAATCACAGGCATGCTAGATCAAAGACTGCCAGTCCTCCTGTTTTACAGAAGGAGACATTCTCTCCTGAGCCAGCATACAAAAATGTTAAGGTTGTTTACAAGGAGAAGTGTTTAGTCAAAGTAGTAGATGAGTTTGTCAAGTTAGGTTCTGTTGTTAAACCTGACAAAGGACAATTTTTCAAATATGCCGGACCCAATCAATGTTGGGTTTCGAAGAAGGCCTAACTCATTTGATAATTGCAGGGTGTGAAACATGTGAACCTTGTTATTTGGATTCTCGATAGTGGATCCTCACGACACATGACCGGAGATAGAGCCCTGCTATCAAATGTTGTTGAGAGAGCTGGCCCAGTAGTTATCTTTGGAGATGACAGCAAGGGTATGACTAAGGGATATGGCTGTTTAGAAGCTGGCAATGTCATCATTGATAATGTATCTTTCGTGGAAGGTCTCAAACACAATCTTCTGAGTATCAGTCAGTTTTGTGACAAGGGATACACAGTGAACTTTGTGAAGGAGAGGTGTTTGATTTCTCATAAGAAGGATGAAAAGCTTGCTCTTCAGGGAGTAAGGAAAGGAAACTTGTTCGTAGCCGATCTGAACTCAGGTTACAGAGATGAAGTCAATTGTTTTTATGCTAAAGCTTCGTCAGATGAAAGTTGGCTAAGGCACAAGAAGCCCTCAAACCTTAATTTCAAATCTATGAATTCTCTAGTCAAAAGAGAATTAGTGAGAGGACTGCCTCAATTGGAATTCACACTAGAAGGACTGTGTGAGGCATGTCAGAAAGGGAAAGCAAAGAAAGCATCACATTCAAGCACTGACACATCTAGTATTTCTGAACCACTGCAATTAATTCACATGGATTTATTTGGTCCAGTTAATGTTATGTCAATGTCACATAAAAGATATGCCTTGGTAATTGTTGATGACTATTCAAAGTTTATATGGGTTTTATTCCTGCACTCAAAGGATGAAACTCCTCAAATGGTGATTGATCATATCAAGATGATTGAGTTGGATTCGAAGCTTCCAGTTAGAGCTATAAGGTCAGACAATGGAACTGAATTCAAGAATGCAGTTCTGAATGACTTTTGTGTTGAAAAGGGAATAACAAGACAATTCTCAGCACCTAGAACTCCGCAACAGAATGGAGTAGTAGAAAGGAAGAATCATACATTAATTGAAGCTGCAAGGACTGCGTTGAATGAATCAAGGCTTCCTATGTACTTTTGGGCTGAAGCTGTAAATACTTCATGTTATACCCAGAATCGGACTCTGATCAACAAAGACTTAATGAAGACACCCTACGAAATAATAGCTAACAAGAAACCAACGCTCAAGTACTTTCATGTATTTGGTGCTAAATGCTTTGTACTTAAAGATGGAGAAGAACGTATTGGGAAGTTCAAAGCTAAAGCTCAAGAAGCTATTTTTGTTGGTTATTCAAGAAGATCTTATCGGGTGTATATTATTGATCAACATCATGTCAAAGAAAGTGTTAATGTAACTTTTGATGACACAAAATTCCCTAACATCCAAAATGATGATCCATATGAAACTCTTAAGTTCAACAATATGTCAGACTCACACTCAGATGATGAAAACGAACCTGAGGCTGCAACAGAAAACAACAATGTTAATAATGATGATGATCCAAGTGCTAGTGGTGGGAACAGTGGAAACTCTGGAGATACCACTAACACACAAGGAGATTCATCAAGAGATCCTAACAGCAACTCAGGGGGAGGAGATGAAGGATCGACAAATCAAACACAACATCACAATGAAATTCAAGGCGAATCATCAAGATTTAATCTGCCAAGTCAGAAAATTTAGAGTAAAGCTCATCCTTTTGAGCTGATCATTGGTAATCTAGATGTTGGTGTTAGAACAAGAGGTGCTACACAGAATCAATGCAATTATTCTGGGTTTCTATCTGAAATGGAACCTAAAAAAATAGAAGAAGCACTGTCTGATCCTGATTGGGTGATT
This sequence comes from Oenanthe sinensis, assembly GCA_028671895.1. Classification (NCBI taxonomy): domain Eukaryota; kingdom Viridiplantae; phylum Streptophyta; class Magnoliopsida; order Apiales; family Apiaceae; genus Oenanthe; species Oenanthe sinensis. Next base: position 2,886,462 of record CM053809.1, on the reverse strand, counting down.
GTTATGCAAGATGAACTCAATCAATTTGAATCTCAAGATGTTTGGAAACTGGTACCCAGACCAAAGGACAAGACTGTAATTGGCACACGGTGGGTATTCAGAAACAAGTTGGATGAAGATGGCATTGTGATAAGGAACAATGCCAGACTGGTTGCAAAAGGTTATTCCCAAGCTGAAGGAATTGATTATGATGAAACCTACGCTCCAGTTGCAAGACTTGAGGCTATCAGGATGTTTCTGGCATTCGCAACTCACTCCAATTTTAAAGTTTATCAAATGGACGTGAATAGTGCATTCCTGAATGGAAAGTTAGCTGAAGAGGTATATGTACAACAGCCCCCAGGCTTTGAAGATCCAGATCACATGGACTTTGTATATTTTATTTTCAAGGCTATCTATGGTCTCAAACAAGCGCCCAGAACATGGTATGACACTCTTTCAGAATTCTAATTACTTGAAGATGCTTTTGTTAGAGGAGTCATAGATAAAACCTTATTTTATAAGAAACACAATAATGATCTGATAATGGTACAAATATATGTCGATGACATAATATTTGGGTCTACTAATGATAACTTGTGCAAGAGATTTGTTAAGTTAATGCAGAATAGGTATGAGATGAGCTTAATGGGAGAGTTGAAATTCTTCCTTGGACTTCAAGTGAGTCAAAGAATAGATGGAATATTCATTTATCAGTCCAAGTATCTTAAAGAACTTCGGAAGAAGTATCACATGGAAGATTCAGCATCTGCAAGAACTCCCTCATCTACAGCTGTCAAGCTTGGAGTATATGAAAACTCAATAAAGGTAGACATCACAAGCTACAGATGTATGATTGGATCTCTACTTTACCTAACTGTAAGCCGACCAGATATTATGTATACCACTTGTATATGTGCAAGGTTCCAAGCGGATCCTAGAGATATTCACCTTGTTACTGTGAAAAGAATCTTAAGATATCTTAAGGGTACACCTAATCTTGGTATCTGGTACCCTAAAGAATCTGGTTTTAATCTAATAGGATATACAGATTCTGATTATGCAGGTAGTGTTGTTGATAAGAAGATCACCTCAGGGAGCTGTCAATTCCTAGGGAGAAGATTGATTTCCTGGTACAGCAAGAAACAGCAAACGGTTTCCAATTCTACAGCAGAGGCTGAGTACATTGATGCTGGAAGCTGTTGCGCCCAAATCTTATGGATAAGGAATCAACTCAGAGATTATGGGTTTGTGTTAAATAAAATTCCTATTTTATGTGATAACACAAGTGCCATTGCGATCTCCAACAACCCTGTACAGCACACGAGGACAAAGCACATAGATATCAGGTATCATTTTATTCGAGAACACGTTATGAATGGTACTGTGGAGTTACACTTTGTACCCACAGAAGAACAGACTGCAGATATTTTTACTAAGCCTCTTGATGAATCCACATTCACTAGGTTGGTTGGTGAACTTGGGATGTTGAAAAGTTCTTCATCTTAAATCCCAGTTCACATCTGCATTATGTTCTTAAATAAAATTTAAAGTGTTTGTTATGTAAATATTTGTCATAATACTTGTAAATTTATTTTACTAAATTCTAGTTCTCGAATGTGTGTTTAATGTAAATTTTTATAATATTTTATATTTTATCTATTTTGATCGTATTCTATTATATTTTAATTTTAGATTATTATCTTTAAAAATAATTTAATCAAAATTTTACAAGTTAGAATTTTGGTAAAAGTTATTTTTATTTGAAAATAATTTAATATTAAAGTATAACTATTATATATATATTAAGTTTAATAAATAGGTTAATAGAACTTTGTACAGTTTTATTAAATTGGCATCTATATTGTATATATATCTTTATTATTTTTGTTTTCTAACAATTGGTACATATTATTTTTATTTTCAAACTTTTAGTATCATTATTTATATATATGTGTGTGTAAGTTTATTTTTTTTATTTTTTTATTTTATAGTTATTTTATTTTTACGAGAAATTGTTCTAAGAATCATAAGTATTAAATGTCAATATTTAAAGGACTTATGAATTTCTTTACATTTATTTTCTCGAGCTTACATATATCACTGATATTTGTTATGAGTATAATTTTCATATGCTTGAGCAACAATTATTAGATATAATGTATGAAGTTAAGTGCTAATTTTCATTCATATGATTATTTAGTATTTAGCGATAATATTTTATCTTATTAAAATTATGAATTGAAACAATTAAATGTTTATTAGTTTCAGAATTTTAATACGATGAGATATTATAAGCATAATTACTTGCTTTTTGAAATTATTATTAATTATCATGTATTGATAATTTGTTATTATTTCATTGCAATTAATTGTGATTTTTGTTGTTAATGATAATATATATATTGTTTATCTGAAAATCACTAATAATAAAAGCATATCTGTGTTCTGCCAAATAAGAGCAATCAACTCAAGGTAAAAGCAGGTAATCTCGATCTTGATATATTCTCTACTCAATTGATATAAAAATATTACAATTGATATATTGAGCCCTCAGTGGCTATAGGACGAGATCAAGGGATTGAAAACATACATTCTCTAACACTGATCATAGAACCAAAAACACTCAAACAGATACAACTTCATCTACTAAACCCCTGAAAAGAAAAGTTTGATCAACTAAAGAGGGTGAGAGAGTAAGTGACTCTAGTGCACTAGAAAAGAGAAGTATCTATGAGTGTTCCAGCAGCTCTGCCTCTAGTTAGAATATGAAATTGAAACCAAGGCAACTGCTAACTAATTTATATCCTCCCAAAAGGGTATAGATTTGCAAATGGAAAAACTATTACTAGGTTCGTCATCTTAACATGATGAGTCTATTGAATTCGGCCTGTCAGCCAAGGCCATTTGTAAAGAGTCAACTTCATCTGGACACTCTCAAACAATGCAAACCATATATGTAATATTCAAATGCACTGTAAGGATTGTCACGCACTAAGGATGAATTGACGGAAACAATTATTCTAAACTTCCATATCAAGGAAGGGAGAATGATTGATGATTCTGACTGAATCAACATGCCTTCACAGGTGTCAGGAGGAAACTTGGATCATTTGCTACATTATATATCCTTGTCTCCCTCCCCAGATGAAACATATCTGGATTCCTAACGGAATAGATCATCTTAGATGATCACCAACTCATTGAATCTATTCTTGAAGCAATTGATTTTTCAAAGTCAAATATTTTAATGGATTTAATTGAGGACGGGGATTTACGAAACCCCATTGCACCACCAGTGACCTCTCTTGAAGGGGCTATGGTGATCTTTCTTGCAGGTAGAAAAGACTGTGTCATCCGTACTAAGAGAGAAACAGTGTTGTGAGAAAAGAGTGAAACACAAGTGAGAAAGAGTGAAAATATATATTCTATGAGTGAAACACTTAGAGAGTATATGAGCGAAACACTTGTGAGAAACACAAAGTAAAATCACACACTAGCACAATTACCAAATCAGATTCCCAATTCCCTATTACAGATTTCTAATGTTACTCAACTAAGGGGAAATAAATTTCTTTTGATATTAAGGATTCTGAAGAGGATTACTCAACTAAGGGGGAGAAGTTTAAACAAGATCCAAATAGGATGAAAGTTTGAACAAGATCCAAAAAGGAAGAAGTGTTGAACAAGATCCAAAAGTGTTAGGAATCTACATGTGATTTGATGATAACATTAATCTTAGAATCATAGAAATTTAGTTTGATGTAACTGATCAATTGATATGAAAGTTATAAATAACAACTGATCAGGAAACCATTTATCAGTTGAAGTGTTTATATGAATCAACTGATAATTTGGATTGTAGCATAGGTGTACTTAGTCTATTTCAATCGATAAGGTGCAAATCAATTGATATTTTATTCATCAATTGATGTTGGAGTCGATTGATATAGATCATCAATTGATGTGTGAATTAAACTGTTAAATTGTAATTATGTGAAGACAGGAAATTACACAAGTGAAGGATGATCAATTGATAATGAAGCATCGATGGATGAGGGATCAATCGAAGAAGCCAAGTCAAGCATTGAAGACCATCAACTAATATGAAGACCCATCGATTGGTATATCGATTGATAACATCTATCAATCGATAAGCCATCTTTTATCAATCGATGGATATGAAGATCAATCGAAGAAGAACATCAGTTGATGGATTAAAGGATGGATCAATTGATATGCTTCACAGCAAATTATCAATTGAGTGTGACAACACAAAAAAGATATCTGTTGAAGATCCAGAGAACAAAAGCACACCTATGGAAGACAGTCTAGAATGACTGTGAAGACTCAATTAGAAGTTGTCTATTCAAACCTTTTTCAAAGATAGAAAAATGTAAAAAGAAAGACAGGTAGAAACAATCCTAAAATAGGAATTGTAAAAGCACACTTGTGTTATATAAACAAGTGTAGCAGCATTATTAGAAAACAGATAAGTTAGACAATATTTCTTAATCAATTGTTCCAGCTTGAGAGCACATTTATAAGAACAGTTGATTTCTTTTCTAATCTTGTAAAAACGCAGTTAGGTTTCTTTTAACCTAGGAACATTGAGCAAAAATATACACTGATGGAAAAACTAATCCATCAGTAATTTTAAATCTCTTTGTTCAGTTTATTTTTCAGTCTTAAATCGTTCGAACATATTTTCACTAATTCTCAAACATCAAGAACAAATATTAGAACAATTAAAAAGTTTTAATATTTGTATTCAACCCCCCCCCCTTCTACAAATATTGATATTGTTATAGAGGAATAACAATTGGTATCAGAGCAGGCTTTCAACATACAGAAAGTTTAAAGGTCAAGAACATTCAATATGGGCCAAAAGGATTCAGGTGTAAAGATCCCAATGTAGGAAAATGATGAATACTTTCCATGGAAGGTAAAAATGCATCTGCATCTTCTTTCTCTAGACCCTTCTTATGTTCACTGCATAGAGAAAGGTCCTCACATTCCCATGAAGCTAGTTACAGGAGTAAATCCAGATGGAACTCCAACAATTGATAGACATGTTGTAAAACTCATTTCTGAGTTCACAGATGAGGATGAAAAAGAAGTACTAAAAGACAAAAAGACCATGAACATTCTGTTTAAGAGTGGTGAAGCCATCAATGATACCTATAGCAGATTCTAAAAGTTGTTGAATGGTCTAAAGCTATATGGTAGGGTTTATGCAACAGAAGATACAAATCTTAAATTTCTCAGATCTCTTCCAAAGGAATGGAAGGCAATGACTGTCTCCATTAGGCAATCTCAAGATTTTAAAGATTATACTCTAGAGAAACTATATAGTATTCTCAAGACATATGAACTGGAGATTCAACAAGATGAAGAGATTGACAAAAATCAAAGAAAGGAGAAAACTGTTGCTTTGATGGTCAAAGGGAATGAAGATAAGAAAGAGAAGAAAGAAACTGGCTGTGAAGAAGAAGTCATGATGATGGCTAATGATGCTAATGAAGAATCATCCAAGGGAAAAGGAAAGAACAAGTGTGAAGAAAATGAAACATGCTCACAGGATGATTTGGATGAGATTGATGAGCGCCTTGCATTTTTGTCAAGAAAGTTCTCAAAGCTAAAATTCAAGAGGAATCTAAATGCTCAAAGGCCTGGATCCCAGTTCAGAAGAAACAATCAAAATAAAAATTTGGTTGATAGATCTAAGTTCAAATGTTTTAACTGTGGATTGGCTGGTCATTTCTCAAGTGAGTGCAGGAAGCCAAAGCAAGAAAAGGCAAAGTCATATGAGGGTATTGATTATAAAAAGAAATACTTTGACCTTTTAAAACAGAAAGAAAAGGCTTTTGTCACCGAAGAGAAGGACTGGGCTGCTGAAGATAGTGATTCTGAAGAATATATCAATCTAGCTCTAATGGCCAACCATGAGGATGAAGAAGCTAGTTCAGCATCTAATCAGGTACGAGCTACAAACTTTTCTGAGCTTTCAGCTGATGAATGCAATAGTACTATTAATGAAATGTCCAATGAATTGTACAATTTGCATGTCACTCTAAAATCTCTAAACAAAGAAAACCTCAAGTTAAAGAACACCATTGATGCCTTAACTGAGAGGAATATTTTTCTTGAAAATGAACTTGTCTGTTTAGATAGATTTAAACAGGAAAGAAAGGATGCTAGGAATGAACTAGTAAACAGTTTGAAAAGAGAAGAATTGTTGAAAGAACAATTGGCTGACGAAATTGAAACCATTAGCAAATGGAATAGGTCTGCTAAAACTGCCAAACAAATTATTGATGTTCAGGGTGTAGATACTCTAGGAGAAATCCACAAATTAATAGGCAAGCCATTGGATGATACTTCAATGGATAAAGATCAATCGAATGCTAATCCTTCATCAACTGATAAGGATTATCAATCGATTGATGCTGAATCAATTGATAAGCATCCATCGACAAGTGAATCATCAATGGCTAATAAGAAGAACAAATTTAGCACTCCTATTAAGTTTGTTAAGGAAACCAAAAATTAAGTTGAGGCTGAGACTGAGAAGATCAACGTAGGTAGCTTATCTAAGAATCAATTAAAAGCAAAACTAGAAAAGATAGCTCCTGTGGAATCTACTCAACCTAAGTCTGAAAAAAAGAAGAAGAATAGGAATGGGAAAGTAGGCATAAATAAGCACAACAATTACACTCCATATATGTATGCACCTAGAAAGGTTTGTGCTAAGTGTGGTAGTATAAATCATTTGTCCATGCAATGCAAGAATGAAAAGAAGAATATGTCTTCAAATGATTTAAATGCACATGTTATGTCTTCAAATGCCATGCTTCTTAATCCTATGCTCATGAATGCCATGTCTTCTAATTTGGTTGTACCTAATGTTCATATGCCTTATGCACAAGTTCCATACATGTATAATCCCTTCTTTGCATATCCTAATATGAACATGCCTGGTATGCCATGGAACATGCCTAATATAAATGATGAAATTCATGGAAATTCTGCCATGAGTTCCAAGGTGTCAAAGCCCCAAAAGTCAACTCCCAAAGTTAAAGTGGATTTAAACCCACCAAAACAAAAAGGAACCTAAGTTGACAATAGGGGCTCAGGCTGCAACTAATAAAAGAGGACCCAAGGCAACTTGGGTACCAAAAACAACTTGATTGTTTTGTATGTGTGCAGGGAAACAGGAAGAAAAATCTCTGGTATTTGGATAGTGGATGTTCAAGACACATGACTGGAGATTTGTCTCTGCTCACAAAGTTTGTGGAAAAGGCTGGCCCATGAGTTACTTTTGGAGATAACAGCAAAGGTTTTACTCTGGGATATGGCTCAATTGCAAAAGAAAATGTTATCATTGAACCTGTAGCACTAGTTGATGGATTGAAGCACAATCTGCTCATTATTAGTCAACTGTGTGATAATGGTAATGGTGCATGGTTTATAACTGGATCATGCATCATAGCCAACAAAGAATCTGGTGATATTCTCTTAACTGGAGAAAGGAAAGGAAATGTCTATGTGGCTGATTTTCTCTCTGTAAAGGCAAATTCAATGACATGTCTACTTAGCAAAGCCAATACAGATGAAAGTTGGACTTGGCACAAGAAGCTAGCCCATTTGAATTTTAAGGCCATGAATCAATTGGTTAGAAAGATTTTGGTTAGAGGCATTCCACGGATGGAATTCACCAAGGATGGACTGTGTGATGCCTGTCAAAAGGGAAAACAAAGAAAGGCATCATTCAAGTCAAAGTCTGAATCATCAATTGATAAGCCTTTGGATTTATTGCACATGGATTTATTTGGTCCAGTCAAAATAATGTTAATTGCCAAAAAGAAATATGCCTTAGTAATTGTGGATGATTTCACAAGATTCTCATGGGTATATTTCTTACACTCTAAGGATGAGGCAAGCAAATTAATTATCAATCATGTGAAGAATGTTGACAACAGCACTGAATGAAAGGTCAAGAAATTTAGAAGTGATAATGGTACTGAATTCAAGAATATCAATGAAAGAATTCTGTGAAGAAAAAGGTACCACTCATCATTTCTCTGCTCCAAGAACTCCACAACAAAATGGAGTAGTTGAAAGGAAAAATAGGACCTTGATTGAAGCTGCTAGAACTATGTTAGAAGAAGCAAAACTTCCTACATACTTCTGGTCAAAAGTAATTAATACTTCTTGTTACATTCAAAATATTTCCATGGTCAATAGACTTCAAGGCAAAACACCATATCAATTGATAAAGAAAGACAAGAAGCCAACAGTTAATTTTCTTCATGTCTTTGGCTGCAAATGCTTTGTACTGAGAAATCAAGGTGAAAATCTAGGAAAATTTGAAGCCAAAGCTGATGAAGCTATATTTGTTGGATATGGAATAGCAACCAAAACATACAGAGTCTACAATCTTAGATTACACATTGTTATGGAATCTATGCATGTAGTCTTTGATGACAAGAAAATTCAAGGGTTGTTTGATGAAGGATTTCATGATCAATTGTATTTTGAAAATGAATCCGCAAGTAATATTGAAGAAAGTGATGATGATGTGAAAATTACAAGAAATCAAGTTCCTAGAATCCTCCCATCAATTGATGTCATTGCATCAATAGATAACTTATCAGTTGACAATCATCAATCGACTGATAATACATCAATTAATAATCATTCGATGGATAACAACTCTGCTCAACAATCTTTAAATAGAGTGTCCATCTCAGGGGGAGGGTTCTCAAATAGTCAATCACATCACAGTGATCATAACACTTCCAATGATCATGAAGAATCATCTTCAAGGACAAATTTACCATCTCAAAGGAAATGGACAAAAAGCCATCCCTTTGAATTAATAATTGGAGATATAAATGATGGTGTCAAAACTAGAAGTATAACTCAAAATGAATGCTTGTATAGTAGTTTCCTGTATCAAGAAGAACCAAAAAGGATTGAAGAAGCCTTAAATGATCCTGATTGGATAATTGCTATGTAAGAGGAGTTGAATCAGTTTGAAAGAAACAAGGTATGGAAGCTGGTGCCCAAACCAAAGAACAAGTCTATCATTGGTACAAAATGGGTGTTCAGAAACAAAATGGATGAATCTGGTACAGTGACAAGAAATAAAGCAAGATTAGTGGCAAAGGGCTATTCACAAGAAGAAGGCATTGATTTTGATGAGACATTTGCACCAGTTGCAAGATTGGAAGCAATCAGAATCTTTCTAGCATTTGTTGCTCATGCTAATTTCAAAGTGTATCAGATGGATGTAAAAAGTGTTTTTCTCAATGGAGAACTAGAAGAAGAAGTATATGTAGATCAACCTCCTGGTTTTATGGATCCTGTTCATCCTGGATTTGTATACTATCTTCTCAAGGCACTTTATGGATTAAAACAAGCACCTAGAGCCTGGTATGACACTTTGTCTAAATTCTTGATTGAGAATCACTTCACAAGAGGTACTGTTGATAAAACTCTCTTTCATAGAAATGTAAATGGCTCTATGATTCTTGTTCAAATCTATGTAGATGACATTATTTTTGGCTCAACTAATGAAATTTTTTGTAAAAAGTTTGCTAAGTTAATGCAGAGTAAATATGAAATGAGCATGATGGGAGAACTTACCTACTTTCTTGGTTTGCAAATCAAACAAGTCAAAGATGGTATTTTCACAAATCAAACCAAATATATTTCTGATTTATTAAAGAGATTTGATTTAAATAAATATTCTTCTGCAAAAACTCCCATGGCCACTGCAACTAAACTTGAATTAAACACTAAGGAAGCTATAGTAAACATTTCAATTTATAGAAGCATGGTTGACTCATTACTTTATTTAACTGCAAGTAGGCCAGATATAATGTTTGTTACATGTCTTTGTGCTAGGTTTCAAGCTGATCCTAGAGAATCTCATTTGATTGCAATAAAAAGAACATTCAGATATCTCAAAGGAACTCCAAATCTTGGAATTTGGTATCCTAGATATTCTGGATTTGATCTAATTGGCTACTCAGATGCAGACTATGCAGGTTGCAGAATTGATAGAAAAAGAACAACAGGCTCCTGTCAATTTCTAGGAAATAAGCTTGTTTCATGGTTTAGCAAGAAGCAGAACTCCGTGTCTACATCTACTGCAGAGGCTGAATACATTGCAGCTGGAAGTTGCTGTGCACAAATTTTATGGATGAGGAATCAACTACTTGACTATGGGTTCAACTTGGATAATATTCCTATTTTCTGTGATAATACAAGTGCCATTGCTATAACAGAAAATCATGTGCAACATTCCAGAACCAAGCATATTGACATAAGGTATCACTTCATTAGGGAACATGTAATGAATGGTACAGTTGAATTACATTTTGTCCCTAGTGAAAGACAACTTGCAGACATTTTTACCAAACCACTAGATGAATCTACCTTCAACAGATTGGTTTGTGATTTAGGTATGCTTAATTATATTTAATCCTTTAAAATGTCTGACAAGTTATATATTAATATAATTTGTAACCATTGATTATGTTAAATTATTGATTCTTCAATAATCAACTGATAAACATTTTATTTATCAATGGATATTACTGAAGCTGTCGACAGATAAATATATCAATTAATGATATATTTGTTTATCGATGGATATTTGGAACTATCGACAGATAAATATATCAATTAATGATATATTTATTTATCAATGGATAAATGTACCTGTCGACGGATAAGATTATTATTATCAATCGATGACCTGGAATTTGATAGGTCCATGTCATCAATCGATCTATACAAAATCTAGCCGTTGGTTACTTATTTTATCAATTGATTAATAAAAACATGCCTGTATCTATAACAATCGATTGCCAAAATTGGTAACATTTACTTTTTAATATTCATCTAACGGTCATTAAGTTCTATTTTGAGGAAGAAATTGATTAAGAAATCAGTAAATATAAATAGTGAGATTAAAACTTCTTTTAATTCTCACTTATATTTTTACTATCTATTTTACTGACTCTTTCTCTTTCTCTTGCTAAGAACCCTAATTGCTTCTGTTTAATTGTTATTTCTGTACATCTACTAACAATCCTTCAAGTTAATTCTCTTCTAAATCTTCAAAAACACTAATGGCATCATAAAAGAAAGTTTCACAATCTGGATTCTACTATGAGCTCAACAACTTCGTTGCCTGCACTATGGTGGAGGAAGCCCCAACAGAATTTCATCCACTGATGGAATTTCTCAGGAGTTCAAAGATTTCAAAGGCCCTCTTAGAAGCACCAAAAATAGTGTGCAATCTAGTTGAAGAGTTCTGGACAACAGCAGAAGTAGCAGATGATTTTTCTTCAATCTCCTTTGATTGCAAAGGACAAAGGTATATTCTAACCACTGTGGTCTTGGGTGAGTGCTTAAATATTCCTGCAAATAATACAATAGATGCACCCACTAACACAGAAATAAGAAACATGCTTAGAGAAATCAATTACACTACTCCCGATGCTAGTCTAGGTAGTATTGTTAGAAAGAATTTAAGAAAAGAATGGTCATATTTCTTTGATGCTATTATAAAGTGTTTTTCTGGTAAGGTTAGTAATTTTGATGCAATAACAACAAGTATGCAACAAGTAGGGTATAGTATTTTATATGATAGATATCATAATTTAGGAAGCCTGTTACTCAATGAAATATCTGCCAAATTGGGGAATAAAGTAAATAGATCTAATCATATTTATTATGCTAGATTTATTATGATTATTATTAACCACTTTGTCAAGGATATTGAGATTGACAGGAGTACAGAAATTTTGGATTGCTGGACTCAAAACAAAAGGGTCTTTAAAGACTTGGTCAGGATCAATCTCCACAGCAATGTGGAATTGATCTATCCTCCTTTTGTTCAGGTATTTATCTCTACTTTAACTCTTCTCAACCCAATTCTTCTTTGCCTTCTGTGACTATGGAGGGTGGTAGTAATGACCCCAACCCTCCTACCCAAGTCACACAACCAATCTCTAAATCCAAATCTAAGAAACCAACCTCAACAGGTTCCCAAAAACCTGTTGTTGTAAAAACAAAGAAAAGAAAAACAACTGTTTTGGTAGATAGAGTAGAGGAGGATCTAGGTGGTGAGGGAACTGGGGAACATAAAAGAACCCAGAAGGATAAGGAGAGTGAGAGTGTGCAACCTCAACCAAGCCACTCCACAGTCTCCCAAAAGACTGTGGATGTAAATATGGAAAACACCACATCTCTATTGGCATCCTCTCAAAAGGATGACAGTATTGAAAATAGCCCACAACCAGGGGCACAGAACCAAGTTGGGGACACAAAGACCAAAACACTAACACCATACAAAAGGAGATAAAAGAAAGTCACCTTTGCACTCGGGGAATCACACACTGCAAAATCACAGGAAACTGTGGTGGAGCCTTCTCAAAGTCTGTTTGATGCAACTCATACAAATGATGAGATGCAGCCCCATTCTCTTTCTATTCCAATCTCTTCTATTCTTCTTTCCCCATCTCAAACTTCTTCAGAAAATGTTCTGATAGATTATCGAACATTTTCAGATTCTCCTTCTTTATTTTTCAAGGAGAAGCCAACACTCTCTCCTAAATCTTCTTCCCAGGATTTTCAGGATTCTATTTCCCATATCATTTCAAACATTACTTCTCAAATTAATTCAACTGTTTCTTCTCCATCAATTGATGTTCCTTCATCAATTGATATTCAGCCATCGACTGATAAGCCATCGATCGACTCTCAAGATTAATCGATGGGTATGTATCAATCGATGGATGCCCCAAACACCACTTCAACTGATAATGTAAATACATCAATTGATGCTCAATCAATTGATGTTGCCCAAACACTTTTAGGATTGAGTGAGTTGAGTGAGAGACAGGATTGTAACCTGGCAAAAGGAGAGGAAGTGAGTAAAAACATTCCTATTTCTTCCAAGAATGAGAGTGAAACACTTGAGGGCCCCACCTTAGTAGGTGCACAAGAAATGAGTGAGGGAGAGGTGAGATTCCAGGATGAGATCCTGATGCAAAATCGAGAAATGAGTGAGAGTGATAAAACAATTCTTCAATTTGTACAAGAATTGGAAATTGATCTGATGGCAGAAGAAGAAGGAGAAGGAGTAAAGCAGATAGGGGAAGCCTCTAATGCAGAAGCTAGTGGGAGTGGAGTTGTTAAGGACTTGGAAGACGAAATAGATGCTGGTGAATTGGATCCACAAAATTTCATTCATCCTGATCCACAATATCAAGGGTTGGCTGCTTCAAGTAACAGGACTGCAGAACAACTTTTAGGAATTGAACATACAGATCAAAGGACCAGGAATCTGAAGGAAAGCATTGCCAATACAACAGACACTTGTTATATGGCACCTGAAGAGTTGGAGAGTGATTCTGATGAGGAGCCATGGATGAGCACTATTGATGGTTCCTTACAAACTGCTGAGACTGAAATTCTCTCTCAATATAGAAGAGCAGTGGTGGAAGGAGAAATTGAAGATCCTGCTCAAAGAAGAATTGCTCACTGTATGAGAGAATCATTGAAGATTCAAAAGATGACAGTAACAGGAGTAAGGAGGGAACTGGAGATCATCAAGGACTCTATCTCAACTAACAAGGATACAATAGACAGGAGATTGGATGAAAAGCTACCATTCAACACCATGAATAGCATCAAAGACAAGCTTTTCAAGGAATCCAAAAATTTTGCATCTTTGGAGACAAGAGTAGGGTCTCTAGAAAATAAGATGGATGATATTATCAGAAGTCAAAATCTTCATGCTTCCATTCTTCAAAAGATTCTTGACAGAATTCCACCACCCCCTTCAATTGATGATAACAAAAAGAGGGAGAATACAAAGAAGAAGGATGGTGATGGTGATGGCAAAGGCAGTGGGAGTGGTGACATTGGTGGTTCTGGTATAGATAAGACAAGTGGCATAAGTGGTTCTACACACAAAAGAGATAAAAGCAGAAGTAACAGGGACAATCAGTCTTCAAAGAGATCTAAGTCATCTAATTCTTCAAAAGATAATTTAGAACAGAAAAAGAAAGAATTCAAGAAGTTTGAGGATGACATTGAAGCTAGGAGAATTTCTAGGGAGAAAGAAACTCAATCAATGATTGAGAAGGAAAAGAAAAGAATTGAAGATCTAAGGCGAAGCACTGAGTTAGTAACAGAGGCAGTAGAAAAAGGAGACTTGGATGAGTTCATTGCTCAAACAAGAAAAATAAATGAAGATGCACAAAAGGCTGCCAAGCAACTCAGATGCTGAAGCCTTTTTGTCAGTTGATCAAGAAGCCCTTAAAGAGAAGAAAAAGGGAAAAGCCATAATGATTAAAGAAGATAAGAAGAGAAAAGAGCCAGTTGGCCAGAAGCTTCTTCAAGGAGCCATTTCAACAGGATTGTCAGATGCTGAAAAGAGAGAAAAAGAAAATGAGGAGATAGCAAGGCAAATGGAATTGGAATGGAAAATAGAGGAATAATTAATAGACCAACCACTGAGGAAAAAGAGAAAAGTTTCAATGGCTAAGAAAAGGCCAGGGTCTACTCAAGAAATAGTGGTTCAGGAAAACCTCCAAGGTCAATAAGAAGAAATCAAGGAGGAGGTCACAATTGAAGGATACTATTTGAAGGGAATACCAGTAATCAATGAAAAGGGATTAATTGGAGTAAGGACTCACCCTGCAACCTCTAACCATGAAGAATCAATGAGGTTGGAGTATGAAAATGGAGTAAAAATCCTCTACTCATTAAAGGTGATAATGAAGCAAAGCTACAATGTTTTAAAGACTATTCTTCCTTTACTCAACAGAAAGTACAAACTCAACATAACAATTGCTCAGGAAATTCAACAGCAAATTTCAAGGTTAAGGAGATCCAAGGCAGAAGCTGAACCTGATTCACCTCTGAAGCTATGGAAGTCACAAGTCAAAAAGGTAGTGTTGGAGCCAAAGTATGCTATGATTTTTACAGATATAGAGGGCAACACAAAGTTCTTTGATATCTGCAAATATCTGGACAAAATCACAGATGAAGAAATACACTATCTTATGAGGCAACTTGGAGAAACTGACAGGGATGAAGCAATCTTGAGAAGTTCTTTCATGAGGCAACTAAAGGAAAATGCAGAGAATGGAAGGAAGAGGAAATAAGTAAATTATGAAGATACTGAAGCTGCTTGCAGGAGTTATCTATCAATATGGTACTTCCAAAACTAATGTGCCAATTAAATTCCTTGATTTTATCTAAATGTAAATTTTTAAGGGTTTTTATTATCATCAAGTAGATTTATGCCTGTAAATAACACAGATACAAATAGGGGGAGATTTTTAGGAATCTACATGTGATTTGATGATAACATTAATCTTAGAATCATAGAAATTTAGTTTGATGTAACTGATCAATTGATATGAAAGTTATAAATATCAATTGATCAGGAAACCATTTATCAGTTGAAGTATTTATATGAATCAACTGATAATTTGGATTGTAGCATAGGTGTACTTAGTCTATTTCAATCAATAAGGTGTAAATCAATTGATATTTTATTCATCAATTGATGTTGGAGTCGATTGATATAGATCATCAATTGATGTGTGAATTAAACTGTTAAATTGTAATTATGTGAAGACAGGAAATTACACAAGTGAAGGATGATCAATTGATATTGAAGCATCGATGGATGAGGGATCAATCGAAGAAGTCAAGTCAAGCATTGAAGACCATCAACTGATGTGAAGACCCATCGATTGGTATATCGATTGATAACATCTATCAATCGATAAGCCATCTTTTATCAATCGATGGATATGAAGATCAATCGAAGAAGAATATCAGTTGATGGATTAAAGGATGGATCAATTGATATGCTTCACAGCAAATTATCAATTGAGTGTGATAACACAGAAAGGATATTTGTTGAAGATCCAGAGAACAAAAGCACACCTATGGAAGACAGTCTAAAATGACTGTGAAGACTCAATTAGAAGCTGTCTATTCAAACCTTTTTTAAAGATAGAAAAATGTAAAAAGAAAGGCAGGTAGAAACAATCCTAAAATAGGAATTGTAAAAGCACACTTGTGTTATATAAACAAGTATAGCAGCATTATTAGAAAACAGACAAGTTAGACAATATTTCTTAATCAACTGTTCCAGCTTGAGAGCACATTTGTAAGAACAGTTGATTTGTTTTCTAATCTTGTAAAAATGCAACTAGGTTTCTTTTAACCTAGGAACATTGAGCAAAAATATACACTGATAGAAAAACCAATCCATCAGTAATTTTAAATCTCTTTGTTCAGTTTATTTTTCAGTCTTAAATTGTTCGAACATATTTTCACTAATTCTCAAACATCAAGAACAAATATTAGAACAATCAAAAAAATTTAATATTTGTATTCAACCCCCCTTCTACAAATATTGACATTGTTCTAGAGGAATAACAAAAAGGAAGAATTGTTGAACAAAGTCTTTTTACTAGAAGAGGATTACTCCATTGTTGAACAAGAAAAGGGGATATATAACAACATGCTTGGATTGGATAGAACTAATGATTATTTATTAGTTCTTCTATTCCATTTGATTTTAAAAGATTCTTGTATATAGGATTAACCGGATTTTCTAAAATGCATAACATGTCATAGTTTGCATTTTTTATATCTGCGATGGTTTAATGCTGAATGTATGCCATGTCTGTTGTTACCTCTATTAAAATGGTTGGATAATTCACATAAGGGGAGAATGAATTCACTTTGGGTGAGAAGTGAAGACAGAAGTTGGAGAAACAGAGGAGAAGTGGTAATAAGAAGAGAACAAGACTTCATCCCTGCCATCCTAATGTTGGGTTCCGAGGCATAAAACGCAGCGGATAAACGTAAAAATAACAAAAAAAATCGGAACCCTAACGCAGGATCATGTATAAGACTTGACGGATTATGGTAAACAGAATCATACCTATTCTTGTCCTGACTTTCACGAACTCAACGGAGATCCTTGCTATCACGATTTTGTGTCTTCCTCTCGAAAGCACCTCTATGGTATCCACACGAGCACCTTCAAGAACGTCTCACGATCTTGATCACGGGATGGATGTACTAGCCTCCTTTGATGAATTCGAATGACTGCCTTTGCTGCCTCCTTGCTCTGCCTCTCGGGTTTTATCATATAAAACGTACCATTCATTTAACCTATCATTATCTATTTATAATGATTGGTTAATGGGCCTTTTTCAGCAAAACCTAACCCATGTAGGCATAGGATTAAATAATAAAACATGCTTTTATTATTTAATTAATAACTAAGTCACACTTAATTATTATTGGCAGAAATACAATTATTCAAATTCGAATTTATATTATTTTAATTAATTAAGTCTCACTTAATTAATATAATAAAATTCAAATAATCATCAATTAATTTAAATCTATAATTTAAATTAACTATTCCACTAGGTGCTCTATGTGTGTGACCCTATAGGCTATTATTTAATTAGCAATAATTTTATTCTCCAATAAAATTATAAACAATGAGCGGTATCTAGTAATACATCATTGCTATCCAATTAAACAATAATTAAATCGTGATTTGATAAAACCTTTCATGATTAATGTTTCCGTGTAATATAATCCCTTTAACCAAATATATTATAGATTAAACTCGAGGCATGTGTTTAGTCATCCTCTTCAACATTTAATCCGGGTTTACTTGATCCATGAGTAGACTATGGAAAAACAAATCATTATTTGAGCACGGCCATGCATTTTATAGTCTCACTCAATCAAGAGGCCAATAATATCTCTCCTAATTATAGGAGGGTTAAATCCTTTATCTATCATTCATATTTCTCATACGACTCATGATATACCCGATGTCCACTTTTATCATCACCCGGTCAAAGGTAACTTTTAATGTAGTCAGAGTATATTAATCCTCGTATAGAAATATAATGATCTCAAGTCAGAGGATCATTACACCATTATCACTGTGAGTCTTTCTTATGACTTTATTAAACATGAAGAATCTCACTGTGGGTCTGTCCAGTACCATGTACTCCTACATGTACCTATGCATTGACTTTAGTATCCCCATACTTATAACCAATGAGATATGGTTATCTGTCAAACAACATACTAGTCTATTTATGTATTATTATTGTCCTATAATAATAATACTCGACTAGGGACATTTAAGAATATGATATATTATATAATCTCAAGTTCAAGTCATGTACTTAAACTATATAACGTGTATCATGATTCTAAGGACATTTATTATGCTAACAAATATATCGCAGTAATTAAAGTCATAATAAATACGTTTATTGAATAATCAAATGACATAAAGGTTTATTAAAGGAAACATTGTATTGCCTCTAGGGCACCTACACTAACAATCTCCCACTTGCACTAGAGCCAATCACCCATGTATCTAATACCCATGGAACTAGTGTGACCGTCGTGCTTCTTCTGCGATAAGCCTTTGGTCAGTGGGTCTGCAATGTTATCATTTGTGTGCACTTTACATATGTGTATGTCACCCCTTTCATTAATCTCTCGAATGAGGTGATATCTCCTGAGTATGTGTTTGGTTCGGGAGTGAGCTCTAGGTTCTTTAGCCTGTGCAATGGCTCCATTATTATCGCAGTATAGATCAATGGGATCTGCGATCGATGGAACCACTCCCAAATCATTAATGAATTTTCGAATCCAAACAGCTTCCTTAGCCGCTTCACAAGCTGCAATGTACTCAGCCTCCATTGTAGAATCAGCTACTGTTTCTTGCTTTGAACTCTTCCAACTTACAGCACCTCCGTTTAGACAAAACACAAAACCAGACTGTGATACAGTATCATCCCTGTCTGTTTGGAAACTTGCATCGGTGTAACCTTTTACAACCAGTTTCTCCTCTCCTCCATACACCAAGAATGAATCTTTAGTCCTTTTCAAGTACTTTAGAATATTCTTGACAGCCGTCCAGTGACCTTCACCTGGATTAGATTGGTATCTGCTCGTCATGCTTAAAGCATACGAAACATCTGGGCGAGTACATACCATTGCATACATGATGGATCCAATTGCTGAGGCATATGGAACCTTACTCATGCGGTCCTTGTCATCCAATGATTTCGGACACTGATCTTTAGAGATCGTTATCCCTTGAGATACGGGGACA
Source organism: Oenanthe sinensis (assembly GCA_028671895.1). Lineage (NCBI taxonomy): Eukaryota > Viridiplantae > Streptophyta > Magnoliopsida > Apiales > Apiaceae > Oenanthe > Oenanthe sinensis. Next base: position 2,867,270 of record CM053809.1, on the reverse strand, counting down.
TATCCCCTTTTTGCATTTTGCATACCAAAACGATGCAAAACCTTATCGATGTATGTACTCTGACTTAGACCGATCATCCTTCTAGATCTATCCCTATAGATCCTCATTCCCAGAATGTAGGATGCATCTCCTAAGTCTTTCATAGAGAAGTTGCTCCCTAACCAAGTCTTAACACCCTTGAGAAAAGGTATGTCATTCCCCATTAGTAGTATGTCATCAACATATAGTACTATGAATGCCACATGGCTCCCACTAACCTTCTTGTAAACACAAGGTTCATCTTCGTTTTGAACAAATCCATACTCTTTGACTGTTTCATCAAAACGAATATTCCATCTCCTAGATGCTTGCTTCAATCCATAAATGGATCGACGTAATTTACATACCTTGCTAACATTCCTTGGATCGACAAAACCTTCAGGTTGTGTCATGTACACATCCTCATCAAGGGTTCCATTAAGGAAAGCTGTTTTGACATCCATTTGCCAGATTTCATAATCATGGAATGCTGCAATAGCAAGCAAAATCCTTATGGATTTGACCATAGCCACTGGTGAGAAAGTTTCATCATAGTCAATACCATGAATTTGTTTGAAACCTTTTGCAACCAGCCTTGCTTTATAGGTCTGAACATTTCCATCCATGTCAGTTTTCTTCTTGAAAACCCACTTGCACCCTATGGGTTTTACCCCTTCAGGTGGATCAACCAAAGTCCATACTTGGTTTTCATACATGGAATCCATCTCGGATTTCGTGGCTTCTAGCCATCTCTTAGAGTCTGGACTGATCATAGCATCTTGGTATGTGAGAGGCTCATCTTCATCTATGAGCATCAAATCACCACATTGAGTCAAGAGAAATCCATATCTCTCTGGCTCATGGCGAATTCTACCAGTTCTACGAACAACCTGTGTTTGTTGAGCATTATAATTATCCTGCTCTTGTTCCACTTCAGGTTCAATGCTATTTTGTGGTTCTCGATCTTCATCGAGATCTATAGTTCTCCCACTGTTTCTTTTGGAAATAAAATCTCTTTCCATGAAAACAGCATCTCGAGCAATAAACACTTTCTGCTCAGAGGGACTATAAAAATAATACGCCTTTGTTTCTTTAGGGTATCCCACAAAATTGCACTCTTCAGATTTAGGTCCAAGCTTGTCAGATACTTGACGTTTCACAAACGCCTTGCATCCCCAAACTTTCATAAAGCTCATGCTTGACCGTTTCTCCTCCCATATCTCATATGGAGTCTTTTGAACCTTCTTAGTAGGAACACGGTTAAGTGTGAAAGCCGCTGTTTCTAGAGCGTAACCCCAGAAACTAATTGGAAGATCTGCATGACTCATCATCGATCGCACCATGTCCAACAAGGTGCGATTTCTCCTCTCTGAAACTCCATTCCATTGAGGTGTACCTGGCGGAGTGAGTTGTGATACAATACCACACTCCTTTAAATAATCTTTAAATTCAGTGCTCAAGTATTCTCCTCCACGATCAGATCGTAAGATTTTAATACTTGCACCTCCGCCAATTTGCTTCTCTACTTCAGCCTTGTATTCTTTGAACTTTTCAAAAGAATCGGATTTATTCTTCATAAGATATACATATCCATATCTACTGAAATCATCAGTAAATGTTATGAAGTAGTAGTAGCCTCCTCTAGCCATCACACGCATTGGGCCACATACATCACTATGTATTAGCTCCAAACGTTCAGTGGTCCTTTGACCCTTACCAGTGAAAGGGGCTTTAGTCATTTTACCAAGCAAACAAGATTCGCATTCTTGGTATGATTCAAAATCAAACTTATCCAAATGTCCATCCTTATGTAATTTGGATATGCGTTTCTCATTTATATGGCCTAGACGACAATGCCAGAGGTATGTTTGATTTGAGTCATTAACTTTAAGTCGTTTGTTTTCTATATTACAGACAGGATTATCTAAGTCAAGAACATATAAACCATTAAACAAACGCGCAACACCATAGGTTAAATCATTCAAAGCAAAAGAGCAACTGTTGTCCTTTATTGTAAACGAAAAACCTTTCTTGTCCAAACAAGAAACAGAAATAATGTTTCTGCGAATTGCAGGCACGTAATAACAATTCTCCAGTTCTAAAACTAGCCCAGAGGGCAAAGATAAATAATAGGTTCCTACAGCTAAAGCAGCAACTCTTGCTCCGTTGCCAACTCGTAGGTCCATTTCTCCTTTAGCCAATGTTCTACTTCTCTGCATTTCCTGCACATTTATACAAATGTGAGAAGCACATCCGGTATCCAATACCCAAGATGTAGAAATAGACAGATTGACTTCTATAACATATATACCTGAATTAGAAGCTTGCTCAGCCCTCTTCTTCTTCAGATCCTCCAAGTAAACTGAACAGTTTCTCTTCCAGTGACCAGTTTTCTTACAGTAGTGACATTCACCCTTAGCGACCCCACCTTTAGGCTTTAAAGCCTGTTTAGGACCTGACTTTGGCTTGGGTGTAGAATCAGAACCTGTCTTCTTCTTACCCTTCCACTTGCCTTTCCCTTTGGCCTTACCTTTGTTGCCCACCATCAGTATGGGAGCGGGTTCAGCCGTCTTCATGTTGGTCTCATATGTTCTCAACATAGCCAACAATTCAGTAGGTGTTTTGTCAAATTCATTCATATTGTAGTTCATAACAAACTGAGTGAATTTGTTGTTCAAAGAATTCAAGATTAGGTCAATACCAGTTTCCGGACCAATCGGGAAACCCAAAGTATCAAGATACTCAATGTAACCAATCATCTTCAGAACATGTGGGCCAACTGGTTCACTTGCCCCTTGTTTGCAGTTAAAGAGTGACTTGCTCGTGTTGAACCTTTCTTGACGAGTTTGACTTGCAAACATACTTTGCAAGTGCTCATTGATAGTATATGCATCCATATGCACATGTTGTCTTTGAAGCTCAGCACTCATAGTTGCCAACATAAGACATGCAACATCAGTTGCATCATTCTCATCCTTTGTGTGGGCCGCTCGTTCCTCAACAGTAGCGCCCTCAGGAAGGGGACCTGCCGGAGGAATATCAATGACATGAAGCTTGCGCTCCTGCCTGAGGACAATCCTCAAATTCCTCTGCCAGTCTAGGAAGTTGTTTCCTCCTGTCAGCTTATCCTTCTCAAGGACAGATCGTACGGATAGTGTGTTTGTGTTGTTTGTCATTATTCGGTATCTACAATGATAAAAGCACAAAATAAACATTAGATTGTCTGAGTTATTTATTATGTTCAAATGATTATGATATATTCATAATATATCTCCCACTATTTTTATCAAATCAATAGCCCTTACTATTAATTTGGAAAGTATATCCCATAATTCTTTCTAGTGAGCCAAGATCCATATTTCGTCATGTCTTAAGTCAACCACTGGAAGTCCTTAAGAATGATTATTTAGGTAGACAACAGTTGTCAATTATATCATATATAATTCTTGGATAGTTTGGTGAGCAACGATTGATCTTATCTATCTAATAGATTTTTAAACCAAACTCTATGCTTCTAAGTTCATAATGGTTGAATATAACCGTTTACTTTCACCTTATTATGACGACTTAGTTAAGTTTGACCCAATGATACAACGGCCGAATATAACCGTTTATATTCGTCGCATCTCACCACGATAGATAGGAGTCCCCTGCCACTGACAGTCTTTCCCCTAATCGATCTAGGATTCGATGAGTGTTCATTCATTGGAAAGCATCCGATTAAAACTTAATATTTTGTTAAGGGGTTTAGAAAATTTACGACGATCATGATCACATCATGAAGAGATCCTCAATTTTTCCTTGAACCAAATATTTCAAATTGACATCTTAAATTGTTCATTTCCCAGGTAGATGGAGGATACCAGTGGTCACACTTAAAACCCATCAGCCTTACGAATACGCATATCCGCTTTTGACAGAAAATCCCAGTTTTAGATATCAAAAATTCATATTTAATTCCGTGTTTTAAAATCCATATTTCATAAACACAAGAATCTCATGATCGTTCATTTGTTAATTTTTAAAATCTTAAATCGTTAAAGATTTTATCTTGTTTAGCATGGCAAGCATGGCATGGGTGACGTATCTAATACATGCATATTCTACTCTACACATACATTCATACATCAATATGTAAAGTGCAGTATGTAAACGTGCTTGGTTATGGCCCTTTTCCTATGTGATCCTTTCGAGCTAATGAAAGGATCAAAGTCAATCTATGGTGGTAAAATATAAATACAATTACATGTCTTCATTCTTCTTGTATCCATGGGTGCTTGCTCCTCTTCTTGGATCATCCTTCAATCTTCAAGTACATTACATGGAATAATTGAATACAACCTATACTAATGTACTTACATAAGAAAATTCGAGTTACATTCGAGGTTAAACAATTACAAGAATGAAGAAAACGACATGCAAGTCGTATTTATAAAACCAAAACCAAAACCATTAATCTAGGGGTCCAAAGGCCATAACCAGCACCATGCTCAAGTACTCAACCAAAATAATGCGGGGGTCCGGGGGCGGCAGCCCCTGGGCGGGGGTCCGGGGGCGGCAGCCCCTGGGCGGGGTCCGGGGCGGCAGCCCCGGGCGGGGTCCGGGGGCGGCAGCCCCTGGCTGGGGTCGAGCTGCCAGGTCAGCTCGAAATCAGAAATTTTTTTTTATTTTCGAAGACCAGTCCTATTCAGAAATCATCAATTTCTGAACTACAGATCATATCTGTTGGCCTTTTTCCCCACTGCATCTTATACAGTTTCAGAAGCAAGTATCATATACATACTTTTCATATCCCAGTTAACAGCTGATGTCCAACATAATCTGTCCACCAGTTTGTATCATATACAAACCGACCCTCATGCATAACATACAAATCGCAAACAGGCATATAAATCAGTCATGACAAATCATTAACATGCTAGTATCATCATCTATTTACTCATCATATGAATAACAATTCGAATATACAAGGCAGTAGCATGGCAGTCTCAAACAGGCATGGCAGTAGCAAAGCAATAGCATGGCAGTTTCATGGCAGTCACCAAGACAGGCATATTTGCATCAAATACAGTTAACACGTAACCAAATCAGTCCCTTATACACGTAGCTCTGATGCCATTGTTGGGTTCCGAGGCATAAAACGCAGCGGATAAACGTAAAAATAACAAAAAAAATCGGAACCCTAACGCAGGATCATGTATAAGACTTGACGGATTATGGTAAACAGAATCATACCTATTCTTGTCCTGACTTTCACGAACTCAACGGAGATCCTTGCTATCACGATTTTGTGTCTTCCTCTCGAAAGCACCTCTATGGTATCCACACGAGCACCTTCAAGAACGTCTCACGATCTTGATCACGGGATGGATGTACTAGCCTCCTTTGATGAATTCGAATGACTGCCTTTGCTGCCTCCTTGCTCTGCCTCTAGGGTTTTATCATATAAAACGTACCATTCATTTAACCTATCATTATCTATTTATAATGATTGGTTAATGGGCCTTTTTCAGCAAAACCTAACCCATGTAGGCATAGGATTAAATAATAAAACATGCTTTTATTATTTAATTAATAACTAAGTCACACTTAATTATTATTGGCAGAAATACAATTATTCAAATTCGAATTTATATTATTTTAATTAATTAAGTCTCACTTAATTAATATAATAAAATTCAAATAATCATCAATTAATTTAAATCTATAATTTAAATTAACTATTCCACTAGGTGCTCTATGTGTGTGACCCTATAGGCTATTATTTAATTAGCAATAATTTTATTCTCCAATAAAATTATAAACAATGAGCGGTATCTAGTAATACATCATTGCTATCCAATTAAACAATAATTAAATCGTGATTTGATAAAACCTTTCATGATTAATGTTTCCGTGTAATATAATCCCTTTAACCAAATATATTATAGATTAAACTCGAGGCATGTGTTTAGTCATCCTCTTCAACATTTAATCCGGGTTTACTTGATCCATGAGTAGACTATGGAAAAACAAATCATTATTTGAGCACGGCCATGCATTTTATAGTCTCACTCAATCAAGAGGCCAATAATATCTCTCCTAATTATAGGAGGGTTAAATCCTTTATCTATCATTCATATTTCTCATACGACTCATGATATACCCGATGTCCACTTTTATCATCACCCGGTCAAAGGTAACTTTTAATGTAGTCAGAGTATATTAATCCTCGTATAGAAATATAATGATCTCAAGTCAGAGGATCATTACACCATTATCACTGTGAGTCTTTCTTATGACTTTATTAAACATGAAGAATCTCACTGTGGGTCTGTCCAGTACCATGTACTCCTACATGTACCTATGCATTGACTTTAGTATCCCCATACTTATAACCAATGAGATATGGTTATCTGTCAAACAACATACTAGTCTATTTATGTATTATTATTGTCCTATAATAATAATACTCGACTAGGGACATTTAAGAATATGATATATTATATAATCTCAAGTTCAAGTCATGTACTTAAACTATATAACGTGTATCATGATTCTAAGGACATTTATTATGCTAACAAATATATCGCAGTAATTAAAGTCATAATAAATACGTTTATTGAATAATCAAATGACATAAAGGTTTATTAAAGGAAACATTGTATTGCCTCTAGGGCACCTACACTAACACCTAAGGGGGAGTAGTGATGAGTCTGAGAAATGAAGATAATACTACTTGTATAATATGTTCAATGCTAAAGGAATAAACATCTTTCATTTCAGTTACTCAAGAAATCTGGAAATGTACAATCTGATCCAGAGAAACTAGCCACTGAAGATGTACCAATGACACCTGGTCACAAAAGTTAAACTCTAGAAGAAGGTGAAGTTGATACTTCTGAAGCTGGTAGTGATAGGTAAGTCAAGATAGAACTTTGTTCTATTTGTTCAGTCTAGAGGAACAACTATCTTGTATTTATCATTAATGTTTGAATCTGGAAATGTTTAATATAAACCAGAACTAAGTTTGTTTATTTACAAGTTTTATTGTTATATCTTTTTCTTGTTTGTTAGTTGAGTTATCCTCTAGTGATTTGCTTGTTACTATTTAACAAACAAATAGGGGGAGATTGAAAGGCATATGTTTAGAAGTCTATTTGTTTAGAGAGATGACAACTCAACTCAAACATAGATAATTTGTAAGTAAATATATTATTTGTCACAAGAATCTTCAGCAGATATTATTTGACAAGAAAAAGAAGATCAAAGTCAATCTACAGACTTGAAGCAGTACTACATTGAAAGAAGCTCAATTTAATTGATCATGCCTCAGTGGAGTATTTAAGTTTGAAGAAGCTACAGTGTCAGAAGATTTCAATATTGTGTGACAACAAATATAGTCAAGTCAGAAGGAGCAGAAGTGAACCATTATAAAAGTCAAGTGAAGAATTTTATTTGTTGTGAATCACTCGTGAACCAGACAGTACACAGAGTGTTGGCAATATACAGAAAAGGTTCTTTACTACAGAAGAAATGGTTAGCTACAGACATTGGTGTGAAGGCAAAAGATTTAAAATTATATCATCAACAGTTGTGGAGTCAAGACTTTAATTTGATTCTCTATTAATTAATTAAATTATTTAGTTAATTTAATTGGTAAATTAATTCAATCAGAATTAATTTATTCTTTAAATTGATTAAGAAATTAATTAATTTAGAATTATTTTAGAATGAAGAAGACTTTAATTTAATTCTATTTCAAAAAGATAATTTATAATGTATCCTATTTAATTAGATTAATTCAAAAAGAATTAATTTAATTTATAAGATATATAATAAAAGTAATAGAATTTAAATTAAAAAGAAAACTGTAAAGCATAATATAACGTAACGTAACATGTAACCGAGGAAACTAACTCAACACAGATGGTCAGTAACTTATATTAAAATGAAGCACGGAATCGACTGCGAATCATTTATAAGTTGAATACAAAAGACCAAATTATTAGAGGAAGCTTTGAAGACATTGAAGATCACTGAAAGAAGTTCATTAACATGTTCAAGCCTCAGTGAAGAATAAAGTTGAAGTGGTTCAAAGGTTCTGAAGATGAAGAAGGTTTTACTACAGAGAAAACAGAAGATTCCAGTGAAGTTTAGAAGCACTTCTAATCAACAAGGAACAAAGTCAATTGTATTATAAAGAAGATGTGAAGATCAAGATCGTGTTAGTCGTTTGTGAACCAGACCAGTTGCACCAATCATCAGCACAAAAGAGATTGAGAATTGCATCTATGGATGAGAAGAATTGACCAGATACTGAGATGAGTAACCTAAGTGGTATGTGATTAAGCCCAGAATAAATCAAGGTCGAATTAACAAGGAAATATTTATTTGACTTGGTTGCAGTGGAAGAAATTATATTAAAGGGCTTAACAAGTTCGAAAATTGGCTAAGTGAATGAGACTACAGAAGCTGTATCCAGAAGTCAACTAGTCAAGCTATTTCGTCTTATTCACCAATGGTTAATCAAGCTATTTTGTCTTATTCACCTATGGTTATTAACCATCGGGTGAGATAAATAAATGGAAAAGAATTGGTGAAAGACAAAGGGCTTATTTTGTCTTATATGCCGATAGTTATTAACTATCGGGTAAAGGAAACAAAAGCAAGCTAGCACTTTCCGATGGTTGTTAAAGCTTGGAATAATTCCGATGGTTACTAATGTTTGAAGTAATTTATTTTATTTCAGGAATTGTTTTTAAGTGTCCGATGGTTATTCTACAGACTCATCGATACTTAAACAATTAATCAGTAAATGTTCCCGATACTTATGAAGAAAAAGAAGCGAAGCTGCAACTAGTTTACTTGGCACAAAATGTGCCACGTATCCTAAGTTGAAAAAGTCTACACAAAAAGGAAGCAAAGCATCGTCTTTGAAGATTCATTCAGCTAACAGACAGAGAGATACACAGAGCAATTAAAGAGAGAAAACACAGAGAGCATTCAAGAGAGTAAACACAGAAGCCATTAAGTTTATACCCACAGCTGTTGTTACCTTGGTTGTTTTCATTAAAGCTTGTAACTTAACTGACTGTACTAGTGAATCATTGTAACTAATCTACGGATTAAATTTGTGGAACACCTTAGGGTTTATATAAATCAAAAGATATATTCCCCAAACTGTTGTTATGTTATTACTCACCAACTGTTTGATTATATAACTGTTTGATTATATAACTGTTTGATTATATAACTGTTCGAACTGTATTAAGTCCTAAAAGAACCATTTCGCGAATCAAAGTTAAAATTGGACAATATCGTATTCAACCCCCCTTCTACGATATTTGGGACTAACAATTGGTATCAGAGCTTACTGATTGAGTTTACAAATCAAGATCTATTGTTCGGACTTCAGTATTAAGCTTCTGGAATTTTTCACGAATTTTTTAATTTTCAAAATATTTCACTCAGAAATTTTTTGAACTTTAAATAATTTTGAAAAGTTCAATATCATGAGTTCTCATAAAGTAGGAAGTATTAAGGTTCCTCAGTTTGATAGAGTGAATTATAATCTCTGGGAAAAAAAGATGACCCTGTTTATTAAGGCTGCAAATCTGTTATACATGGGTATCTTAGAGAACGGACCGTTTATACCAATGAAGATGATTCCTGAATCTATAGTGGACGGAGTAAGAGTTCCTCAAAGGTCTACTCCAAAGGATCCTACAGAGTTCACTGATACAGAGAAAGAAATTGTTGCATTGGACATAGGCCTTCAGTTGATTATTGTTGACTCAATGGATGAAGACATGTGCCATCAAATTCTAAATTGTATATTTGGAAAGCACATGTGGGAAACCATCGAACTGATTATGGAAGGAACAGAAGAAGTAAAAGAGAACCGGTTGGATATACTTACATCAAGATATGAAGCGTTCAAATCTACTCCTGGAGAAACAATCACTCAAGTCTTTGAGCGATATAATAAATTATTAAATGAGTTGAGTATCCAGGGGAAGAACTATCCATTAAGGGAAACGAACAGGAAGTTTATGTTGACTCTTCCACATCATGTTGAGCATAAAGTTTCTTCAATTAGAGAAAGGGACAACTTCAATGTCATGCCCCTTGAAAAGCTATATGGAAAATTGAAGACTTATGAAATGGAACAAGAACAGAGGTTGATTATCTATGGTTCTGACTCAGTGGACAGTAAGAGTGCAGCACTAATGAAGACTTATGAAATTGAAGACTTCTGAAGCAAAGGTTGTTGAAACCAAGATTGGTAAAGAATTGATCATTGAAGCTGAAATGGCTACAGAATCACAAGCTGAAGAGAAAGATGATTTTTATACATTGGAAGAGCTTGATGAGATGGAAGACAAATCTATGGCGTACTTGGCAGGGAGTTTCAAGCATATAAGATTCAGAAGGAATCCCAAGTACAAGAAAAGTTTTGGCAGCAGATTTCAGAAAATAGGATCATTTTCGGGATCCAACTCAAGAGGTGGTTACAAGTCAAACATGGTAGATCGTAGTAAGTTTCGGTGCTACAACTGCAGTGAACTAGGGCATTTCGCCACTGAATGTAAGAAACCGAAACAAGCAAAAGACAATAAGGTTTATGAGAAGAAGGGTTCATACGAGAAGAAAAGCTATAATGAGTTGAAAAGGGAGAATGAGAAGTTGAAACAGAGATTGGATGCTTTGGTTGCAAAACAACAAGGCAAGGCTTACATTGTTGAAGGTAGAAGCTGGGATGACACAGATTCTGAAGAAGAAGAATATGGAAATCTTGCATTAATGGCAGACACTTCAGAAGAATCTCCATCATCAGCACAGGTACCTATTCTCACCACTATAGATATGTCTCTATCTGAATATAAAAATACTGTTAATGACTTGAGTATAGAGATGTTTAACATTCATACAAGCATGGTAGCTTCTGAAGCAGAAAATGCTAGACTAGTTGCGAAGATTAAAAAGCTAGAATCTGGAAAGGAACAACTAGAGCTTGTAGGAATCACAGTTAATAACCTTAAGGAAAGAAATGAATATTTGGAGAATAAGGTTAACTGTAATGCAGAGGTTGAGACAGCACTTATGGCTAAGATTTCTGAGCTAGAGTTAAAATTGGAAGCTTTTAAGAACTCAGCTAATATTGCTAAAGACATAATGGATAAGTAGAGCTTAGATAATAAAACATGTATAGGCTTTGACTACGATGAACATAAAAGGAAAAACAAGAAGGATAAAAGGAATATAATTTTCAATGCTTCTAGTACTGTTTTATTAGAAAATGAAAATGTTCCTTTTGTCATTAAAAAGAGTAGTAATCCTATCTTTAAGCTCCCACTCTCAGAACCCTTAGACGAAGATACTATCGTATGGAAACAAGAAATGCTTGTTGAGGATAAGTTAAAAGAGAAAGAAGTTGAGGAAAATAATGTAGAAGAAGTTACACCTAATGAGCCAGTTAAAACTGAATCTGCTAAAACTGAATTAGGTGGTAACAAGAACAAGTCAAAGAGTAATATGAATGGGAAAGTAGGTGTTAAAATTGTTAATTCTGCTACACCTGCACCCACTACACCTAGGAAATTGTGTACTAATTGCAATTCTGTTGGACACCTTAGTCATGCATGTAATAAGGTTAAAGTAGAATCTGATGTTCCTGTTGTGCAGATCATGTTTAGCATGAATAGTTCTCATTTGCCTTGTGGTATTACTGGATGTATGCCATGTGCTTTTAATATTATGAATGCTTATTTCAATTTGATGAATGCATCTACTTCTAGTAATTGCATAGGCATAGAAAGAAGCATGAATAAGAAAAAGGTAAGGGCAAAGACTGCTGGTCCTCCTAAAGTTAGGAAGGAGACTCAATCTCCTAAGCCAAAAGACAAATTTGTCAAGGCAAAGGAACATGATTCGAGTTCAGTCAAAGTAGAACTTAAAGATGTGAAAACTGAACCTATTACACCATCTGCAAGAACCTCTAAATTTCTTGGACCCAAACAAGTTTGGGTTCCAAAGAAACCTTAATCACTTTGTGGTTGCAGGGCATAGATACTAATGAAAAAGTCATGTGGATTCTGGATAGTGGATGTTCAAGGCACATGACAGGAGACAAGTCCCTGCTGACTAATGTGGTTGAGAATACCGGCCCAGTTGTAACCTTTGGAGATGACAGCAAAGGATTTACTAAGGGATATAGTAGTCTGGAAGTTGGAAATGTCATCATTGAAAATATCTCTCTTGTTGACGGTCTGAAGAACAACTTGCTGAGCGTCAGTCAATTTACAAATAAAGGATATAATGTGGACTTCAGGAAGGAAAAGTGTCTAATCACCAACAGGAAAGATGAAAAGCTTGCTCTTAAAGGAGTATGAAAAGGAAATCTGTTCGTAGCTGACTTAAACACTGCAAGCAGAGGAGAAGCAAGTTGTTTCTACAGTAAAGCATCTTCTGAATTGAGTTGGTTATGGCACAGAAAACTATCTCACCTGAACTTTAAAGCAATGAATTCTTTAGTTAAAAGAGAATTGGTGAGAGGGTTACCATAGATGGAATTCTACCAAGAAGGACTCTGTGAAGCATGTGAAAAGGGTAAGTCAAAGAAGGCGTCACATAGAAGTAAGGACATGTCAAGCATCATTGAACCTCTCCAGTTGATTCATATGGATCTGTTTGGACCGGTTAATGTCATGTCAGTTTCAAAGAAGAAATATGCATTAGTGATTGTCGACGACTACTCCAAGTTTACGTGGGTGTTGTTTTTGCATTCTAAGGATGAATCACCTCAAATGGTAATCGATCACATTAAAAAGATTGAGGTGGAAGATGGATTGCCTGTTCGGACAATAAGATCAGATAATGGAACTGAATTTAGAAATGCAGTTCTAAATGAATTCTGCACGGAGCAAGGCATTTCAAGACAATACTCAGTCCCAAGAACTCCACAGCAGAATGGAGTGGTAGAAAGGAAAAATAGGACTTTGATTGAAGCAGCAAGGACAATGCTAAGCCAATCAAAACTACCTACATATTTTTGGGCTGAAGCAGTCAACACAGCTTGTTACACTCAAAATAGGACCCTGATTAATAAAGATCAAGAAAAGACATCCTATGAGATTATGACCAACAGAAAGCCATCACTGAAGTACTTTCATGTGTTTGGTGGAAAATGCTATGTATTGAAAGATGAACATCTGGGCAAGTTTGATGCTAAAGCAGATGAAGGGATTTTCCTTGGTTACTCACTGGAGTCTAAGACGTACAGGGTATATGTGATTGAAACTCATAAGGTCATTAAAATCCTTAATGTAACGTTTGACGACACCAAACTCCCAAGTCTTCAAAAGGATAAAGATTCTGAATCTTTGAAAATTGAAAATCTATCAGAATACTACTTAGGAGATGAAGACGTACCTGGTGTTGCATCTCGTAGTCATGAATACACGAATATTGATAATCCAGAGCAAAGCAGTGGAAGTGTTGGTAATACCACACAGTCACAGTCACAGTCTGTATTTCAAAATCAGTCTGTTACTGAACCTGCTAGCTCAACTGGTGGATCATCAAATAATGAAGGCAACAACTCAGGGGGAGGTGAAGAAGGATCAGCTAATCACTCTCAACACAACTACGAAGAAGGACAATCATCAAGGGCTAATCTGCCTAGACAGAGGGTATGGAACAGAGATCATCCCTTTGAATTAATCATTGGTGACCCAGAGAGTGGTGTGAGGACTAGAAGAGCAACGGAGAATGAATGTCTGTACTCTGGTTTTCTATCAGAGGAAGAACCTAAAAAGGTTAAAGATGCTCTAGAAGATCCAGATTGGGTGATTGCGATGTAAGATGAACTCAATCAGTTTGATAGGCAGAAAGTTTAGAAACTGGTACCCAGACCTAAAGACAAATCTGTTATTGACACTAAATGGGTATTCAGGAATAAGTTGGATGAAAATGGCATTGTTACGAGGAACAAGGCCAGACTGGTTGCTAAGGGGTATTCTCAAGAAGAAGGAATAGATTATGACGAGACCTATACACCAGTAGCAAGACTTGAAGCCATCAGGATGTTTTTGGCATTCGCAACACATTTAGACTTTAAAGTTTATCAAATGGATGTGAAGAGTGCATTCCTGAATAGGGAGCTGGAAGAAGAAGTATATGTAGAGCAACCTCCGGGTTTCGAGAACAAAGATCATATGGACTTTGTGTACTTCCTTTTTAAAGCTCTTTATGGACTCAAGCAGGCACCTCGAACATGGTATGAAATACTATCTGAATTTTTAATTGAAAATGGTTTTATCAGAGGTGTTATAGATAAGACTCTCTTTCATAAAATGCATAAAAATAATTTGATATTAGTTCAAGTGTATGTTGATGATATTATATTCGATTCTACTAATGATGAGCTATGCAAGAGATTTGCTAAGTTAATGCAGAGTAGGTACGAGATGAGTATGATGGGCGAGCTTACTTTCTTCCTTGGACTACAAGTGAGTCAGAAGAAAGATGGGATCTTCATTTGCCAGGCAAAGTACATCAGAGATCTTCTAAAGAAATATGGACTTGAAGATTCAGCTCCAGCCAAGACTCCAATGCCAATTGCCACAAAGCTTGATGAGGACAAATCAGGTAAATCTATCGACATCACAAGCTACAGAGGTATGATTGGATCTCTACTCTACTTAAATGCAAGTAGGCCAGATATTATGTTTTCAACTTGCTTATGTGCACGGTTCCAAGCTAACCCAAAAGAGTATCACCTTATAGCTGTCAAAAGAATTTTTAGATACCTGAAGGGTACTCCAAATTTGGGAATTTGGTATCCTAAAGGTACCGGTTTTGACCTAATCGGCTATACAGACTCAGATTTTACAGGTTGGAAGATTGATAGGAAGAGTACTTCTAGAAGCTGTCAATTCTTGGGAAGAAGATTGGTCTCATGGTATAGCAAGAAGCAGCACTCAGTGTCTATCTCAACAGCAGAGGCAGAATACATCGCAGCTGGTAGCTGTTGTGCTCAAATCCTATGGATGAGAAACCATCTCCAAGACTATGGCTTTATGTTAAACAAGATTCCAATATTTTGCGACAACACAAGTGCCATAACTATAACCAACAATCCGGTTCAGCACTCACGAACCAAGCATATTGATATCAGGTATCACTTTATACGAGAGCATGTCATGAATGGTATTGTGGAGTTGCATTTTGTACCCACAGAACAACAACTTGCAGACATCTTCACCAAACCACTAGACGAATCTACTTTCTCTAGGTTGGTTAGTGAATTAGGGATGTTAAATTTAAATTAATTTTTGTTTGCGAGGAGTTGTATGGATTCACAAGTTATTGAATTTTTATATCCAAAGGACTTGTGAACTCCAGTCCAACTATTGATCTCGGGCTTATGAATATCAATATTAATTATCATAAGTATACCAGTTATGCTTTGTGGCAATTATTCGATATAGCATAAGTAGTTAACTGCTACATAAGTGTTTGTAGTTAACAAGAAGCATAACAGTCTGTGGTTTAGAATTAATTGCTGGATTTCAATTCATGAAATCAGACTGAAAGATTCTGTATCAGACAAGTTGTGAACTTTTTGTGAGAATCTGATGGTACTGACTTGATTATCTGTTATATTATTCCTCACAAAGCATGTGTAGCAATTACAATTCTCAGTATTAATATGCATATCTGACTGAATTATACTTACTATGCTGTTATTATTAATTGAATTGTGATTGGGTTGATTTTAAATTTTTGGAAATTACAACTGCAACAGAGTATGGAACAAAAAATTTTTGGTTTTCAAAAATCTCCAATCAACCACCTGTGTATTATATATTAATATGTATGTTTGTGTAATTCAAATTGAATTATATTTAATTTTTAGTTATTTCTAAATTAAAATTTTAATAATTCTATTTAAGGAATATTAACTTTTTAATTTAAGAAATCTCTATTTAATTAAGTTTATGACAATTCGAATTTATATGTTTTAAATTAATTGATAAATGCAAGTTTTATTTTATTTTTTAAATCATCAGTATTTCAATTATTAATAATTTTCTAAATAAAATTAACTTACATGTATCGATAGTTGTTAACTATCGGAAATGTATTTTATTTTAATTAATTACATTGCATGTCCCGATAGTTAATTGTGTTTTGTTTTATTATTCTAAAAATTGCATGCATCGATAGTTACAAACTATCGGATTTTTTTTCTTCTAAATCTATGCATGTTCCGATAGTTATTAGATATCGAGTCACTTTTTATTATTATAGAATATATATGCATGTCCCGATAGTTAAGTAATATCGGATTTTACTTTATTCTTTGCATGAGCCGATAGAAGAAAAAAAAACGAGAAATAAAATGAAAAAAAATAGAAAAAAACGGAAAAAAAAACAAAAATTCCCGATAGTTAATAACCATCGGTGGTGGTGGATGTACTTTACTTTTTAACTATACATACACACCGACTGTTAGTTAATATCGGAGCCAAATTGATTTTTTTCTCTTCAAATATCTACAGTTCTAGGCCATATTTTGCAATTCTAAAACCGTGAATGTGTAGATCTGTTAACTAGCTTCATTTCCATACTAATTTTGCTTCGTTTTATTTTGAAAAATTTCGAGTCTTTCGAACTTTGGAAATTTTTCTAGGGTTAACTAGAAGTCAAAAAATCGTAATAAAAATACTGGTGTATTTCAAATCTCTCATAGTTTATCATATATTATTTTTAGAATTTTTGAAGAAGTTTGAATTTTTGGGTATTTTTGGTTCGTATTCGAATAAACTCAGTTCGTTTTTGTTTTGGAAAAGTTAAAAATTTTGGTAATTTTTACTTGTTAAAAATGGCTGGAATTTTTAGTATCACTTGTACGAATTTAGTTGCCGAATATAATATAAGTCAGGTAGTCCTACTAAATCTATATCTTCACTGTTTATTAATTTACAAAATTTGTATGAAGATAGTGGAATGGAACTTACTGTTGAGCCCTCTGTGGCATTAGGACAAGGCAATGAATCTGCAACCCAACAGATTCTAACCCCTGCCTCAGAACCAAACACTACTCAATCCTTACCGTTATCTTCTCTTCTACCCTTGAAACGTCAAATTATGAGTGAGGGAGATAGTGCCTTAGAAGCACCACATAAGGCAGGTGAGGGAACCCCAACAGCTCTACCTTTGACTAGAAGGAGATTAGAAGAACCTGAGGTATCTGTTAGCCCACCTATGCCCTCTCAAAAGGACATAGAGCTGAAAAAGGCAAATACACAGTCTCTGGGGAATCCTCTCAACAGGGTGAATCTATTGAAATTCGCCCGTCAGCCAGGGCATCTGAAAGAGTGTCAATAATTGAGCCTCCAACCAATTTATATGTTGCACTGAAAGGAGCATACACACAAGAGGAATTGACGGATGTTGCTACTACTGTAGCAGAACCTATGCAGGTAGATCCTATACAGGTCATGCCTTCACAGGCTATTGCGGGAGTCACGGGTCCTTCATTGCTAAACATTACAGGATCCAATGTGATATGCCCCCCAGGAGGAACATTCCTGGCTCCTAATAAGGAGGTCTCCACCACTATTTGTGGAAAGGAGAAGCAACTACTTGGCAATAGTTCTTCGGATGAGCCATTTAGGATTTTAACTGCAGGTACAGAAGACTTGCTGGAGTCAAGGAGAGTGAGTGAAACACCGACAGAACGTTTGAGTGATCATAATTCACCCACACCCCTAAGACCGAGTGAGAGAATTGAGAGACAAACACCTACAGAACCTGTCAGTGAGACACCTACCAGTCAAATAAATACCCTCATAATGCACACACAATCTCTAAGTCAAAGGGTTTATAACCTGGAGACTACTGTCACCGAAATGAAATCTGAATTTCACAGCAACGTTATGGAAATAAAATTTGTTCAATACAACATGTTGCAGGATTTACAGAATTTCAAGACTGAAATGAAGAAGTTTGTTACAGATTTGTTTGAAAAGCATCAATCTCAAACTACTCAAATCCCTGCTTCGGAGGATAACACAACTAAGGGGGAGATGATAGTGCGAGAGCAAGAAAAAGAATCTGGTGTTGATATGGGGAGTAAAGACAAAGAGAAAGGCAAGTTGGTAGAAGAAGAAATAGAAGCAAACATTTATACATCTCAGGGGGAGCAAGATATACCGCTGGAGGTAAGGCTCACACTTGAAGAAGGAGAAATATGGGAACCTTCTCATACAGCTCCTACAGCTCAGGAAGATGATTTGTTTGATGAATTTGTAAATGGTGTCACTTATCAGTTCACTGAAACGGACTTTGTGGAAACGTTTGGTTTGCTAGATGCAAATCAATCCAGGATAAGGGCATGTGAAATTGCACGAATGTCTCAAGAGAAAGTCAGAAAAGAACACTACAACCACTATATTGTAAGGAGACAAAGGCCGTTGGTATTATCAAGAGAAGGAAGTGCATGGGACAAGGCTAGGAGTCTTTTGCAGAAACCAGAGTTAGGAGAAATTCAAAATGAAGATCAAAAAGTTCTGGAAGCATTGCAAGAAGCTCACAAGAGTCATCCATCAATAAACCAGTTCTTTCATGCATTGAAATAAACAATTAAATTGATATTCATCGCGTCTAACATCAATGGATGGCAGATTCAGATTCAATTCAATAATTCGACTACTAAGACCATTTCTTCTAATTTTATCAAGTTGAGGTCTCTCACAGAATTGTATGTCATGAAGATTAGAGTGGACAAGAGATCTCATGTGAATGAACTTCTTACTGATATGATTGAAGATCAAATGAGCAAAGCAGAAGTTGAAGTTCACACAACTCCTTATACAGTGATATTCTACAAAGACAAGTTAGTTCAGACACTGTGTTTGAGTGATGAAAAACTAAGTCTATATCCTCTTGAGCGTCTGAAATATGTTGAAGGGCTTCTTAGGAGTGAAGGACTTAGAACAGAAGAAAAGTGGAAAGCTGCAGAGCGCATCTATGCTTATAGACTTAATGTCTTATCAAATCAATCTGTAGATATTTCCAAGGTCAGAAGAATAGATCCTTCAAATGGATCTCAACCAAAATTGCCTATGTATACAAAAGAAGAAAGAGATTGGGACTTTGAAAAAGTCAAGGCAATGAGTGAATTCAGATTTAACCATCCAGGGAAAGTGTTCGAGTATACAAAGAAGCCAGATTTTCCAATTGTCTTTCTGGATTTTGATGTAATCAGGGAGACAGAGACAATGGTGTTAAAGGATCCTCCAGCAATCAGGTACAAGAACCCCAAAGGAAAAACTGAAATAGTTGATATCCACAAGATGTCTTACATGACTTCTAAGGAACTGGGTTTTATACTTGATCAAATCAAGACTTCGACTAACTATAAAGACAAATCAGCATTGGCAGAAATCTATAAGCTTTACATGGAGAAGTTGGGAGCAGAATCATGTTACAACACTGATCGAGTTAAAGCAGTTCCAAAAAGGTTGAGTGTTAAAGGAAAGATGAAAATTTTTGAATTTACATTCGAACAGGTTAAGCAGATCAGGAGAGTAGCTGTCTTGCAAACACTTCAGGAAGCTTTGTCAGATCCCAAGCCAAGAAATATGCTAGAAGAAGAAGCGCTGGATCTAGTGAATGACCAGCTTGTAAGTCTTGTACAGTGAGAATGAAAATGACTTAATGTATATCAGTTCAGGCTAGAGGAACATTCATTCTACATTGTAATTGTTTTTGAGATCTGGAAATGTATTATGTGATCCAGAATGTAGTTAATATTAGATTACCGTCTTCTATTTACTTTTTCTTGTAAGTTAGTTGAGTTATCCTCTTAAGGGATTTGCTTGTCGAACTCTAACAATCAAATAGGGGGAGATTGTAAAGCAGAATGTAACGTAACGTAAAATGTAACCGAGGAAACTAACTCAACACAGATGGTCGGTAACTTATATTAAAATGAAGCACGGAATCGACTGCGAATCATTTATAAGTTGAATACAAAAGACCAAATTATTAGAGGAAGCTTTGAAGACATTGAAGATCACTGAAAGAAGTTCATTAACATGTTCAAGCCTCAGTGAAGAATAAAGTTGAAGTGGTTCAAAGGTTCTGAAAATGAAGAAGTTTTACTACAGAGAAAACAGAAGATTCCAGTGAAGTTTAGAAGCACTTCTAATCAACAAGGAACAAAGTCAATTGTATTATAAAGAAGATGTGAAGATCAAGATCGTGTTAGTCGTTTGTGAACCAGACCAGTTGCACCAATCGTCAGCACAAAAGAGATTGAGAATTGCATCTATGGATGAGAAGAATTGACCAGATACTGAGATGAATAACCTAAGTGGTATGTGATTAAGCCCAAAATAAATCAAGGTCGAATTAACAAGGAAATATTTATTTGGCTTGGTTGCAGTGGTAGAAATTATATTAAAGGGCTTAACAAGTTTGAAAATTGGCTAAGTGAATGAGACTACAGAAGCTGTATCCAGAAGTCAACTAGTCAAGCTATTTCGTCTTATTCACCAATGATTAATCAAGTTATTTTGTCTTATTCACCTATGGTTATTAACCATCGGGTGAGATAAACAAATGGAAAAGAATTGGTGAAAGACAAAGGGCTTATTTTGTCTTATATGCCGATAGTTATTAACTATCAGGTAAAGGAAACAAAAGCAAGCTAGCACTTTCCGATGGTTGTTAAAGCTTGGAATAATTCCGATGGTTACTAATGTTTGAAGTAATTTATTTTATTTTAGGAATTGTTTTTAAGTGTCCGATAGTTATTCTACAGACTCATCGATACTTAAACAATTAATCAGTAAATGTTCCCGATACTTATGAAGAAAAAGAAGCGAAGCTGCAACTAGTTTACTTGGCACAAAATGGGCTACGTATCCTAATTTGAAAAAGTCTACACAAAAAGGAAGCAAAGCATCGTCTTTGAAGATTCATTCAGCTAACAGACAGAGAGATACACAGAACAATTAAAGAGAGAAAACACAGAGAGCATTCAAGAGAGTAAACACAGAAGCCATTAAGTTTATACCCACAGCTGTTGTTACCTTGGTTGTTTTCATTAAAGCTTGTAACTTAACTGACTGTACTAGTGAATCATTGTAACTAATCTACGGATTAGATTTGTGGAGCACCTCAGGGTTTATATAAATCAAAAGATATATTCCCCGAACTGTTGTTATATTATTTCTCACCAACTGTTTGATTATATAACTGTTTGAACTGTATTAAGTTCTAAAAGAACCATTCCGCGAATCAAAGTTAAAATTGGACAATATTGTATTCAACCCCCCTTCTACGATATTTGGGACTAACAAAAACAAAACAAAAAAAAGGGGACAGAAGAAAAAAAATGAAGTCAGAAGATACATTACATATTTCATTCATCAAATCAAGTTGACCAAATTCATTACTCGGGAAGACATTTGAAATGTCTCACGGAGACATTTCAAAAGTCTCCCCGAGGTTTTATTAAAAAGAAATCAAAAAGGGAAAAGACAGAAGATTCAATTCAAATGAATCAATTGAAAATAAATGATATACATATCAAATTTCAAAGCAGGTCGGCAGTTCAATCTCTCGGGAAGACTTTTTTGAAAAGTCTCCCGTAGATTAAAAAGTCTCCCCGAGTTTAATTGAAAAGTCTCCCAAAATTTCAAAAGTCTCCCAAAGGTCAGAAAGTCTTCCCGAGCCAGAAAAGTCTCCCAAAGAGAAAGTCTTCCAGCCATGAAAAAGTCTCCCCGAGGATAAAATGTCTCCCCGGGTAGAAAAAGTCTCCCAAAACTGAATTTGCCTATATATAGCAGATTAAGTCAGTAGATTCACTTACTTCAATTAACATTCTATTCGAAGCTAAAAAGAAAAATACAAAGCATTCATGTTAAATATTCTGTAGAAATTCTAAAGAGCTATTAGTGTTTAACTGATTTAATCTTGTAACCCACCTCAAGTTTAATATAAGTATTTTACTTGAACTGTGTTTCTTTGATTATTATTTCGTGATAATAATTAAATTGTTTAAACAAAAATTATCCGAAACAGAATTTTTATATTTATTAATGATTGCATTCAACCCCCCTTCTACAATCATTTAGACCTAAAAACTGGTTAAGGCAAATTTCTCAGAATCTTTTTCTCCAATTCAAGCCTTAAACTCTGATGCTCTTATGAAGTCCGGTGACTTTGCATTGCCTGACCAAATAAACAGTAACATCGGTGGAATTGAGGTAGATGGTGATGATGAAAATGCCAATAGAGAAGAAAATGATGAATTGGCTGAAAAGGATGGTAAACCACATCATGTTAATCCTGTTACTAGTCCTGTAATCACCCTGAAGGGTACTTCGAATGAGGTACCAAGTAAAGATAAAAAGGGAACAGGGGCTTACAATGAAATTGTTGATGAGAAATGCTAAGATAAAAATGATGATGACAATCATAGTATTCAAGCTGATCCAACATCTTCTCCTGTTCTAGTAATAATCTCTGAATCTCTTGTCAAGTCTCCTCAACCTATAATCAAAGAAATCACCTAAGAAAGAGTGAGAGAATTAGCGGAAGAAGTAAAGAAAGAGATGGTTGCTCAAAAGTCTAAATAGTCTCCAGTCTCTGAAAATACAAATCTTTTGTCAAGAAGGAAAAAGAAGAAGGTTTCCTCTAGCCTAGACACACAAGAATCTGCTTCTTAAAGTGAAGTAGCAGTCTCTGACAGGCCAGGCACACAAGAACCTGTTGATCAAAGATTAACAGAAGCCTCATTTCTAGCAGATGAAGCCAATTTGGATCAGGGGTACAGACCACAAGAACCTTCATCTCAAAGGGTTGAAGAAACTGTTAATGCCTCAGCCACACCAGACCATCCAATCAAAGTTTGGATGCAGGAACACAAATTCTGATAGCAGATCTTGTTGTTGCTGATGCTGAAGGCTACACTCTGGCAGAGTCAAGCCCACAAGAACCTTCACCTCAAAGTGGTGAAGCAACTGCTAAATAAACTCTGGTCACACAAGAACCAATCACCAATCTTGTGATTGCAGACCGACATATGGAGATGAAGCCAAACTCTGATTCTGCTGCCTCACCTATTGAGAAATCAAGCTCTGATGTTAATCTTTTGGCACTATTAGATGCAATATTGGTTCAACCATTATCTACAAAGCCAATGGACACTCCATCAGACTCTATAAATGTTTAAGGTATAAACTCTGACTTTTCTTCAGAATTTACATACTCTAATAGCATAAGTTCAGACTTTATATTCCCACCTTTTACTGCTGACATAACCATGGATAGTCCTGAAAGGGAACCCTTTATCCATGTGACTACGGTTCTCCCTTCTCAGCCACCTCTTATTTCTATAGGTCATTGTGATTTGAGCCTTTCTTGTGAGACTGAGGTAAAATGTTTGAAAAACAGAACTGAAAATGAGAGGCAGACACTGGTTCTGGCAAAAGGAGAGTCAGATATGAGACAAAAGTTAATTACTTCTAGTGAGCGAACTCTGACTTTCAGAAGTCATGAGATGTGATGTGAGAAGTAATGAGATTAATTTAAAAGAAAGAATGTCTTAGGGTATTCTGTTCCTTGTGCAGGTACTCAGAGTATAATTGTTATAGGCTCTGATGCTCAACCTGTGTCTCAAACTCTAAACTCTGAAGTGCCAACCTCTGATGTTCTTGCAGATAGTGAAGATGCAAACTCTGAGGATTCCACTCCACTTTTTGAGGATAAAATTATTAATGATCTTTCATTATACAACTCCAAAAGATGGCCTCTAGATGCTCTTGATGCTCATGACAGATTGAGGATGGACTATCTTGACTTCTGTGTTGTTGAAAAATTGAAGGGTGAAATTGAATCTGCCCTTGATCAAGACGGTATAAGGAGGGATAGTAGCAGAGGGGAACCATCTAATGCAGATATTTTGAGCTCCACGAGACAAACCATCTGGGATATGTCTTGGAAGTTTCCTCATGAAGACATTTCTTGGCCTCATGTTAATGCTTTGATTCAGAAAGCAAACTCTGCGATAAACTCTGATGAATTGAAGGTTGTTCTCAAGGCTACCACTGTGTTGACTAAAGGTCTTCACACTGAAGTTCTTGATCTTAAAGACACTGTTAGCAAGACAAGTGCTTCGGTTCAGAGTTCTGTTTCTATTTCTCAACAGGCCATGGAGTCCAAAATTAAGGTTGTTTCCACTAAACAGGATGCTTTGGAGTCCAAAGTTGACAAACTTGCTACTGTTGTGACCTCTATGCAGACTATGTTGCATACAATTGCAGATATACCGACTATTTCTTCTGATGTCAGATAGGGGGAGAAAGTAGTAGCTAGAAAAATATAAAGTGGATATTGTATTAAACGCTGATGACAAACTTGAAGGTGATGGTGATGGCTTAGCTGATAAAAGCCAAGGGAGTCATAAGGGTGGAAAAATTATCCAAACTCAAACTCTGATTCCCTCAGGATCTGGAAATGTTCAAGACAGTAAGCAAACTATGATGAAACTTGATTCTGTAAGTGATATTGAACAAATTAAAAGGGATGAAGAATTGGCTAAAAGGCTTGCAAAGGAAGAGAAGCCTGAAAATATTGAAAAGAGGAACAAGAAAGATGCAGAACTAGAAAAGAAGCTCTTTCAAGAAGAACATCCAGGATTGTGTCTAGTTGCTACAGAGGAAGAAATGAAGAAAATGATTACTGGTGAAAAAGAAAGTTCTTATTCCAAAGAAAACTCCGATCAAGAAGAAACATGATCAATCATCTCAGACTGTTCAAAAGAAAACTTCATCAAAACTGAAAACTCCACTTATTATGCAGGGAACTACATTTCTTCCAGGAGGAACCAGTTTTGAAGATAAGGAAAATGAACAACAAACTCTGGTCATGAAGAAATCTTCTGACTTATTGTGGACAAGGTCTGAAACTCTGTCTCTGGATGCTATACTCGGAAGAGATAAGGGAGGAATTGGAAGTTCATAAGCCAAGCTCTATAGAGGAGAAGCAAATACTTTTAGAGATCCTTATTCTCTGAAGGACAAACCTGAAGAAGAACTGACTTAAAATCACTTGGACAAGCTTATTGCTGTTCATTTGGTTAAGGATGCTTTTGATGGTAATGTTCCTAAGGAAAAGCTTTTATATTTTCTAAAAGATGGGAGAGTCTTAAAATTGGCTGAAGAAGATCTGGCTCATAAGTCATCAAAGGAACTTGAATATGTTCTTTGTTTGTTAAATGATGAGAATGAGACCACAGCTAAATGGGTGAAAATTATAGACGGTGCAATTGCTAGCAAAAGAAAGACTGAAAAGCTGATGATGATAAACTCTGATGAAAAGTACAAGTCAAGGTACATGCTTGAGGATAAAACTGAAAAGGAGATGAGCAAAGGAGATGGACAAATCAAAATGATAGTTGGTATTCCTACTCTTGTTCTGAATCCAGGTGGTCAAAAAGCTTGTTGCATTGTTATGGATGAAAGAATGGAGAGGTCACCAATCTACAACTTAAGGGCTGCTATGTATCAAATTGATGACTCTGGTGAGCAGATGAATGAAGTAAAATCTCAACTGGTGAAATTGTTGAAAGCAACTGAAAAGAAGTTACTTGATAACTTTCTAGCTGGAAATCTTTTCTACAATAGGGTATAAAGAGGTAGTTTGGATAAACTCTGATACATTTGCCTTAGAGGTTTCTGACATCATAAGTTCAAATTTATATTTTATTACTTAAAGCATAAATTGAGGGAGATTGTTAGATATGAAACACCGAAGATGTCAGAGTTTATCAAACAGAGTTTATCTGACGTCATCAGAGTTTACTCAATCATAGTTTACTAACCGACATAGTTTATGATGATCAGAGTTTGACTATTGGAAATCAACAAATCAGGAAGTGATTGGAGATAAAGAAGGAAATGTTTGAACACAACCCTATTGCCTTTCTAGAAACTATCTTTTAGGAAGATAATGATGGAAATAATATTTATGCATTTAATGATCATTATCTTTGTTGTAATTGGATAGGTAGTTGTGTACTATATAAACACAGGATTAGGTTTACATTGATATATCATTCAAGTTATTATTTTTCTCATAACCTAGCAGCTCTTAAGAACTTATTTTTCTTGAGAGAGTTTTGTATTAAGTTTATAAAAGTTAATATAAAGCAGTATTTCTTCTACATATTTGTGTTCATAATCGATTTTTTGGCACTATTATATTCAACCCCCCCTTCTATAATAGTTCATTATCTTGGTAACAATTGGTATCAAAGCATGCGGTTAATTATAACCTAAAACAGATATATCATACTTACAACTTTATCACCGGTGCAGTCTTCCTTTTATACAACTACTCACAATTAATATTATATTATATCTGAATTATAACATATATTTTCTGTTAGATATGAACAACTGAAGATGCCAGACTTTATCAGACAGAGTTAATCTGACGTCATCAGAGTTTACTAACTGACAAAATTTATGTTGATCAGAGTTTGACTGTTGGAAATCGATAAATCAGGAGGTGATTGGAGATAAATAAGGAAGTGTTCGAATACAACTCTATTGCCTTTCTAGAAGCTATCTTTTAGGAAGATAATGATGGAAATAATATTTCTGTATTTAATGATCATTATCTTTGTTGTAATTGAATAGGTAGCTGTGTACTATATAAACACAGGATTAGGTTTACATTGATGTATCGGTCAAGTTATTATTTTTCTCATAATCTAGCAGCTCTTAAGAACTTATTTTTTTGAGAGAGTTTTGTATTAAGTTTATAAAAGTTAATATAAAGCAGTATTTCTTCTACATACTTGTGTTCATAATCGATTGTTTGACACTATTATATTCAACCCCCTTCTATAATAGTTCATTATTTGGGTAACATTTTCTATTTTAAGGATCCTACTTAGACTATGATTTTTATTTAATATAATGGTACTCTCATTCAACTCAATTTTATCACCATTCAAATTTTTTAATTTATTTAAAATTATAATTTATAATTAAATTTTATGAATATTAAAATCAAAAAAAAGTAATTAATATATAATAATAACAATATATAAACAACATTGTTTAAAAAATATAGAAAGAAATTAATAATAAAATAAATTATAACATTACATTAAATATTTAAATTATATAAAATAATTAATTTATAATTTATTAATGTCATCTGTGCTTTGCAGTTATAAGCTAGTATATATTTATTTACACTACAAAGATTTTATTCATTCAAAATAATTATAACTTATTTATTTATATTATTAAATTTAAATATCTTCCCGAAAAGCCTTTAGTTAGAAGAGAGACCTGGCACACGCCCACTATAGCACTAGTGTTTCAATCTAATCAATTATTATATGTTATAGTATAATTCAAATTCCTCATTCTTTATTTATATTTTTAAAATTAATAATATATATATAAGATGTTTAATATTAGATTTAGTAAGCCGTTAGTGAGTATCGAATTCTTAACCTTTACACGAATAAGATCGCTCTTACTTTTATTATATATAAGATATAATAATATAGATAGTTGTTTGATATAATAATATAGTATAGATAGTATAGATATATGGTTTTAATTTTTAATACACATTTTAAAGTATTTTTATTCCATAGCGGAAATTATTATTTTTAATTTTTTTCTAAATTAAAATATGTAATTAATATTATAATTTGAAAAATAACAATTTATATATAAAATCAAAGCATATAAAAATATACGTAAAAAGTCAAGAACACGAATAACAATTCTAATTTGTAGCAAATTAATTTTAATTCGTTACTCACTTGAGACTGTTTGACTAATCAAGTTTATAGCTTATTTTGAGTTTAATCGAAAAAATGTATGTTTGTATAAGAAGTCAGAAACTCACTTAAAGTCAGAAATAAGCCAAAAACAGACTTAAAGTCACAAGTACGTATTAAAAACTTTTTAAAGTGACTTATTTTTTTTATTTTTCTATTTTAATAAAAATTATTTATATGTTATAAATTACTCATAAGTCAATTTTATTTTTATTTTTATATTTCTTAAAATTCATAAGTTAGTTATAAATCAAATATCACCGGACATTAATTTTAAACTACTGACTTACTATTTTAAGTCATTTTAAATAAAGTCACTTGGCCAAACGAGCTCTTACTCCAGTAATTACATTTACATTACATAACACGTTGGTTGTATAATTGTATTGCAAAAATTGTAGTCAACTTCTGCTGTCTTGAACTCATTTTATCCTTCTTTTCTTTCCTTTTTTAGGGTTTCTTACCTCATTAATACTTTCTTTATTCCCTTCTGCTCTGTGATCTCTTGTTAGATTGTGTTCACTCCATTTCACACACACACACACAGACATATTTGTGATTTGCTGCTTTCACCTGGGTTGACTTGCTGGATGATGAGTATATGATCTTTAATTTTGCAATCTTGATTGCAAGATTTGATCTTTTTGTGTTTAGTAATTATATTATATCTTAATTATAATAAATATTTGATCTTTATGGGATCATGGGTTGTTTTTAATTTTAAATTAAAGAATTTCGTGTCAGTGGATATGTCAGATTCTTAGTCTCATGATTTGTTTGTGTTTTGAAGAATTTTAGGAATTTTTGTTGATTTTTGAGTTGACTGATTGTGGGAGTTAAATGGATAGTAATGGGAAAGATTATGATTGCGACAATAGTGATGTTAAGAATAAGGCATTGAGTGATGTGGAGTCGAAAACTAGTTTACTTATTGGAGATAGAAAGGAGGAGGAAGAAGACGAGACAACTACATTGTTGGTTCCTCCTCGGAGAGGTGGGTTGTCAAGGAAGGGGGAGAAACCACAAAGGAAAGTAATGTGGAACGATAATAATGGGAATAAACTGGTTCAAGTATTGGAATATCAGCCAAGGTAATTTAATGTATTAGTGCTTTTGTTTATGTGTATGTGTTTGATCTTGTGTTGCCTGATTAGTATTTAATTCTTCTTTTTTTGACTAATTTGGCTTATATGCCTTACAAGTATATGTTCTAACAAATCTCGGGGTGAGCGAGAATTGAACCCAGGACCTAGGACCTGGGATGACAAGAGATAAGCCCTTACCACACTTGAGCTATCTCATCGCGCTCGATTATTATTTACTTAATTACCTGGTAAGCTTTTTTAATTGTGTTTGGTTGATATAGGAAAGTTATCTAGTTTTGCTGTGTGTGCCTTGAATATAGGGGAGGAAAGAATAGTACAACAGGAAAGAAAAATGCAAATAATGCATCGGCATAGCACATGTATATTTTATTTGTTGGTTTAAAAACAGTGATAGTCCATCTTAGCGAGGGCTATGATTACCCAAGCTAGATCTGCCTAGGGTACCTTACTGCCAATGTACTGGTAATGCGTTGTTATGTATTGGCGGATGTACCAGGTTGATACAATAATATATGGGCATTGAGCCTATCAAACAATGGTAAGATATAGACAATTTTTGATGTTTAATCAAGTAACATGTCAAGCCATATCTTGGAGAATCTGTGTTGGCGTAGAAATCTTGATTAGATGCTATCTCCTGATGGTCATAAAAAGTTAAACTGCTGCCTGTGCTAAATTAAGTAGTATGAGTACCAAGTCATTGCTTGAACATCATAGATTGTTCATCCAATTTCTATAGAGAGAAAAGCCATTGAGAATATGTATCTAGCTTAGATTAGTTGTGAAAAATCATTATAACCTTATAAATAAGTTCACTTTGTAGTACTCTGAGATCAGAATTTTGATAAGTGTCTTTAAAATGCATGGTCCATAGACAGCACTGTGGTCTAACATATTTACAATGATTTGGATGCTTGAGTGGTTGACAATGATTTGGATATATGTGTGGATAATGGGAGCATGAGTGTATATTGGAACTGAAGGAGCTGCATTATTTACTAGCCTCCAAAATTCATATAACTCATGCTTTTTTAAACCTATTTTCTTAAATGAAGTTGTGATTATTTGCGCCTCATAATTCATGTAACAATCTTACTGCAAGTCTTTAGGATGTGCTGCTGAGTTTTTAACAAAATAGGAGAAAAGAAGGTGAAAGAAGAGTAATTAAAAAATATTGAGAGAACTTTCTTGAGTGTGCTCCCGAATATTGTAGAAAGGAAAAGAAAATTTTCAAAAAAGGATATGTTGGGAATTATTCGTAAAGAAATGTGAGAGTTTCTCCCAATCATCCTATTTTTGGAAAGAAAGTTTTGGAGAGAACCTTGTGAGAATTTTCTCTCTGGGTCTCTCTTCGTCTTTCAAACTCGGGAGCACGAACTGAACTCTTCTCTCCTATTTTTAACTTGGGAGCACAGTTTTAGTACCCAGTCAGATAAAGTGTCGACTCTTACTTATCTTCATAACTTTGCCAGAGTGTGCAAGGCCTCAATTGACATGTATCATTATAAGATGAGGAGAAATATATTTGGGTTTCGGTTAAAGAGCTAGGAACAGCTTAGGTTAACGTATCCATCTCGCCTGCAAAACAAGTATGTAGTTATGGGATGGTTAGGGTTGAGTGCAAGTTAGTTTTAATGACCCTATCGGCCTACCATTGTTTCCATTCCTACGCCTACTTACGACTGCAGAATATTTATCTATAACTTTTATGTTTTCAATCTTAATCCTTCTTTTCTTTCTTATCCCTGCTTACAAATGCAGAATATTTATTTATGACTGTTATTTTTATTATTTTTAATCCCTCTTTTCTTTCTACTTAGGGATATATATGAATTGCACTCGAGAATTACTGTTTCGAGAATCGAGATATTAGTATTTTTCTAGAATCGATTAGGGATATATGCCGCCCCACTTAAGATGAAAATTAGAAAGTGAGGAGATCTTTCATGAAATTCACAGAGGTTAGTAGATTACAAGTAGAATTGATTAAAATTAAATAAAGATAGTTGTGGGAGAACATTCCACAGGTGCAGCAGGAAAAATTAGGAACAATCTCAAACTAGTTCTATATGTAATTTTCTATAGCTTGTGTGCTTGACCCATCAAATGTAGCGTTGTTGAAATTAGACTATTCAATTGATCCGTATATACCCCCTACATTTGCACTACATTTGCACACATAACGGATCAATGAAACAGTCGAATTTTAGGTTTGCTACATCAAAAACTACGGTAAATTACATACAAAACGAGTTTAAGATTGTTCCTTCACTTGCTCAGTTGACTCGGGAACTTCAGAGGATGAATATTTGTCAATTTGAACTAGACTGCGAAGTTGGTTGGTGGACTTGTTTCCGGTGAACTTTAGTTTGTTGGGGAAAATGGGAATAATAATTTCCTTTGAGTAATGCTCTTAATGTGTCAGACAAGTGGGGCGGCCACGACCAGAGAAACAATGGAATTTGTGAATTTTAGCATTCTTGTAGGTGGACTTAATGATGTGAAAAATGATTGAACTGACCAAAGTACTCTTTCATACTACTATCAACTATGAAACAACTGTTGTAGCTTCAAAAATAGGAATGTGACACGTAAATAGTGTCTTTGGAAATTTTTGATGAGAGGAAACTTTGAGTCGCCATCTTTGCTAATCTTTTGTATATTCTCTTGTTTTTCTGCAGTGATGTAAGTGACTCTGATGACGAAGAATCAGATTCTTGTCTCTGTAGAATAATGTAGAGCATATTCAAGATAACCTTTCAGCAAATATATCTTCGCGTAATAGAGTAAAAGTTTGTGAGTTGTACTTTAACCATAAAAAACAATCTATTAGTAGCAATCTTTGAGCAAGTTTTACAAGTGCAATGTTGTCACGTGGCAAGCCAGTTTGCTGCGGATCTCTAACAGATGCTGAGGCTCCTCGCGAAAGAAGACCGGTGTTTTACTATCAAATGCTCATGTTAATATATAAATGCAGCCTTTTAAAATACATTTATGACGCTCATGTTTGCTTAAAATCACGTCAGTTAACTTTGATATGTATAAATGTTACTCATGTTCTTGTTTTATTATCTACCATATCACAGGAGAAAGTATGTATGCAATTCTTGATTCTCATTGGAATGAACCTGTTTACTGTTATGATTGACATGGGTTTATCTATGAATTTAATTTTAGTTAAAAATTTAAATAAATAATTATGACAATATTGAGCGCGATTGGATAGCCTAAGTGGTAAGGGCTCATTCCTGTCATCCCAGGTCATGGGTTTGACTCTCGCTCATCCCGAGATTTCTTCTTAATAGATATTAAGTTGTAAGCCTATGATAAGGCTAAGTAGTCAAAAGAAGAATTATGATGATATTCTATTATCATACTAAATTCGATACATTTTACGTGCAGGTTTTTTTCACTGTGACAATTCATACTTGTTTTTGGCAAATCAACCCATTAAATTGGAATGTATAAAATGTCAGATTCGGGGCAGATCTCTTAACCCACTAAAAGCCCATAATCCATATTCGGGGACAGATTTAATGAACTTTCCTCTAAACAAAAAGAATGAGTCCAGTAAAGGGTCAATTTTTGTTCATTTCGAAATTTATTTGAACAAATATTTATTTTAATATATTTTATATTCCATCCATCTATAATTCTACTATTTAGTCAATTATAATAATTAAATTTATAATTATAAAAAATTGTATTACTTTTTATATTAATCAATAAAATTAACCATTTAAATATTATATTTATTTAATTTGGACAACTTTTATCCCAAAAACTATTATAAATGAGATGAGTATATAATATACATGATAGTCAAAAAATTTAAACAAAGAATTTGAGTCCCCGTCAAATTAAAATTACTAGTCAGGGCCGTTTAAGGAGAAACTTGAGAACAATGTCGCCTTTACGTGCGGTCTTAAAATCGCGTCAAAATTTTATATTTAATAAATATCAAAATTTATTTTAAATATATTTTTTAATCGAGTTAGGCTCCGTTTGGGAGTACAGTTGAAAACTGCTGTATTGTGAGAAAAAAGTGCTGGTAGAAAAAGTGTTGTCAGGAGAATCAGATGACTGTTTGATAATTTTTTTGATTTATACATATTTTGATATATAATATATAAAAATAATGTTTTTGGAAAGGTTGGATCATGAAACTGATAGCTACTTCTCGCAAAAACTAAAAGCAGTTTTTTGCAAAAGAATGGGGGGACATGTTTTTCCTAAGAGTAACTTTTAGACTAGAAACGATTTTTCACACAGCAGTTTTTATAATTTATCAAACATTTTTTTAACCGCTTTTCAGCAAAAAGCTGTTGTAATAATCTGCAACAGTAATACCAAACGGGGCCTTAAGCTACTCATCTCTACACATACAACACAGAATCTGCAGTTTTTAAAATAATAATAAAACCAATTATTATACATATTTAAGAAAACTTAATAATAATACAAATTAGTCAAATACATATTTACTGTTTTGACTAATAAATGTATAAATATAAAATTGTCGACGATTTATCTACACATGACTTAATTAAATTTTATTATTTAAAAATATTTAGTAATTAATATAATAGATTAATTTAAAAATAATAATTAAGATTTCAAAAGATAATTATATTAGTTATTAGTTGAAAATACACTATTATATTATATACACATTTTAAAACCTTTCATTAATCTGACAGTCTTGATTGTTCCACATGGAAGATTGTGGACTCATATACGAAGAGGTCCGGCAGCTCTTATTGGTAACATTTTTAATAATAATATGAGATCTCGCATACATGCATATGCGCCGACAAATAAAAAATAGTCTTATGTACTGTCACATCATTTGAAAAAAATTTGACACAATTTTTAAGGTACCTATCAATACTCAAAAATAAAATACGTGTTAACAAAAAAAGCAAACTTATTTTTCAAGCCACCAGCATGTGTGGCTATTAAGAACTCTATGACATTTCCCCCACAATATCATCCAATGAAACATGAGGTTCTTATATCTACACCAAAACATCTAACACTTCTTAAGAGATAGTAGGAGCTTGAGAATTCACTAGAAAGTAAAATACCCTTCAAACAACCCTTTGCTTCTCTTAAGAGCCTTGAAGAAAAGGAGTTGAACAAGTACCTCAACAGAGATAAACTTTCAGTTTCTATTGTGGTGTGTGTTTCAAATGGCAACTTCAGTTTCCATTTGTTCTTCTTTTACTGGAACATGGACAACATCTATGGCTAATGAAGATTGTGCCATGTTGGTTAAGTCAGTGCCAATGCAGGTTCGAGTCGGGAAGCCGGTTCGATCACAACCAATGATGAAGAATGTTAATGAAGGGAAGGGTCTGTTTGCTCCTGCTGTTGTTGTAGTACGTAACATAGTTGGTAAGAAGCAGTTCAACCAGCTTAGAGGAAAGGCCATTGCTTTACACTCTCAGGTACTAAAGACTTTCCAATATGTTCCTGATTAAGTTGATAAATGAGCCTTTAACTAATCGAAAGTGCTTTCTGCAGGTCATTAACGAGTTCTGCAAGTCGATTGGAGCAGATCAAAAACAACGACAAGGGCTAATCAGACTAGCAAAGAAAAATGGGGAAAGACTTGGATTCCTGGCATAGTTCTTGCGTTCAAGCGTGCATCAAGGGAACATTCAGATTCAAAGATTGTAATAGTTTAAGGACTTCCAGATGTAAATACTCTTCTCCTCATCTGGGTTAAGTGTTAGTCACCATGTTAAACTGATATCATTATATTCATACATCCATATACTAAATTGTTACTTCCGTTAATTAACATGATATTCAGATGATAGTGAAGGAATATGACAAAGATGCCTAGGTAATTTTGTCTACTTTTGTTCACAATAATAGCTTAGTGTAGTAACTTGAACATGTGGGCTTGGTTTCAAGGATATTATGTGCGGTCTTGATTCAAAACAGACATATCTTACATTATCCTCCCAAAAAAACAAATTAACCAGCAAAACATAATTATACAGGTAAATACAGTGGATCTAACATCATAAAATTGGGATATGGAGCACCTTAAACATCACTACCTTAAGTAGCAACCAGCAAGCAAGTAGGGGGTATAGGTAGCACCATGGGAAGTTCAAAGAACAAATCCTCATTGTAGTTTGGCCACAAAATCTTTCAATCATTACAGAGTTGGCCTTGGATTTGAAACTTTTGCTAGTTATGAGATTACTAAAAGAAGACCTCAATGGATTGAAGTTACAATATGGAGGTAAAGAAGAGCCAGTTCCTTTGAACTCATGAGGAAATGCTAAAATACAAAATAAACTTTAACGATTTTCAACATCAAAGTATAATAATATTAAATAATACAGGTGCAAATCATTGCTAAATAATGGTACATGCCGCGTTGTAATACTTGTGCTTAAAATGGGGTTCATTACAATCTGGAAATTTAGTATTCAAAACTCATCAAGATGAATGGGGAAGGTGCAGTAAGCTAGACAACATATCGACTTTTCGCAGATCTCTCCCTTTTAGAATCATCCTGCAACAATCAAAGACAATTCGTAAGTTTATTGTCCTTTCATGACTCGTATAGTGAAAGGCAGCCACAAATTCATACATGAAAGCTGTATGAAATCTTATCCGTGATATCAAGAATTTCCTTCCACTTCCTTCCAATGCTCATCTGCAAAAATCAATTATTAAATTAATTATAAAATCACATTTTATACTGGACTGCGCCATATAGTATATATGCTAATACGGGAAAGCAAAACTTCAGTTAATCAGCACAAAGACGCACAAATCAAAGAATTTGCAATCCAGTTACAAGTATTTAATTGTGTGTAACGAGTTCATTGCAATTACGTGAAGTATACAAACAACCAAGACAAAATTCAAAATAACTGTGTTCGTCAATAGATGCATGCTGTATGCCTATATATTGGTTATTCAAACTGAGGCCTTGTGAAGTGCAAATCACCTTCGGTGAAATATGCAGAAAATAATCATATCAAAGAACATAACCGTCAAAAGCCTGTTCAAAATTAGAAATAAAAAAAGTCGTTCAAGGGTGTTTAGTACTTGGTTATTTCTTAAAGTATATTATAATAATCTCATCCTTCATTAGTCATACGTCATACCTGTCTCTCAGTTTGCACAGTTGGCCAATGTAAGTTTGTAACGCGTCTAAAAGCTCTTCAATTAAGGGTATAGTAGTTGTGCATTGTTATTGAAGATGCATAGACACTTCTCTTGGATGACTAGTTTCAGTACTTATACAGAGTCATACAGATCAGCAAATATCACATAATTAGTAATTACTGAAAGAATCAAAATATTTTTGACGCCTTATTTACTATCAGTGTAGTAGAAAGAGAAATTTCTAGCTTAGCATAATACCTGTAATCATATATGAAGAGACCATAGGATATTATAGATATTCTCCTGCAGATATTATGGGTATATTTATACCTGATCATCTTTCCCTTCTAAGACTCAATATAAACATGAGCTAGATCTGTACTTTAGTTTACCTATATAAACATGTACTACTATAGTATTACAATCCTTGGTTGATATAATCTATCATTATTATCAAGCATAATGTTTGACCTCAACGTTGCAAGTGTTTTCATTCTCATCAGAAATATGAAGTACCTTGGAGATTATATCTACTTAATAGGCCTTGCATAATAATTGATGAAAGCAACATTCCCAGGTTGCCCAGCAAGAGCAGTACACAACTGAGTGCTCCTAACCAAATTAATTGTATAGCTTACCCCTATATACTGCACACCATTTGGGGATTAAAAACGTATATACATGCTAGATAATTTGTGTAAACAGAAAAAATAGAAAACATGGTTCAGAACCAAAAAGATGAAACACCAATTAAGGGAATACACACATAGAAAAACTGATAGAAAATAGAGACATTGGGTTAGTAGACAGACTGATTCGGTTCAGTACTTTGTACTAGAGTAGCCCAAATAATTTGGTAGAGGCCCTACCCATATCCAGAAATAGAAATTACATTAATGCATATACTGAATAATTCAGTTATTAGATTTCGGTTCTTATACGGTCTAGCCTGATTACCCCAATCAAAATTACCGTATACCTAATTATTGAAACATTCCTATATGAACAATAAACCAAACTTTACAGTCGGTTAACCAAACTACATGGTTCGTTAACCAAACACCAAAACCGAAATGTTTTGATTGTTACGGTTAACCTAACCTTATGCACACAGCTACTTACACCCAAGTAGATGTAATTATGTACATTAAGGGTTTTTAACAAATCTCAGGTTCAGAAAAACTGATACTGTATCTACTAGATTTCTAAAATAGAAAATACACAATTAAAGCAACTACCAAAATATGCTTAAATGTCAGCAATAAATGCAAAGATTATTAACCTGAACTGCTTCATTAGCTGCATTCCTAGTCCACAATGCAATTTTATCCTGTCTTTGACGCACACTGACAACTACACCACATATTTCCTCGGCCTCCTCGAATTGCTCTCCAATTAAAGCCATCAGCTGCTCGATGAAATAGCATTACTTATACATGTCCACCAACATCAGAGCTTACGAAACAGCTCAAATTCATATAAAACATTGATTACAGCACTACAACCGAGAAATATGAAGATACATACAGTTTCAAGCCACATGGTTTCAAGGCTGTCCTTATTGCTCGAAATAACAGTCCATTTGCCTCCATTAGCACAAGCAGGATCTTCCCACTTAGGCTCAACCCCATCTCGGAATAAATGAAAATCAGCTTTTTCAGGTAATTTGCTAGGCTTAAACACCTGATCATACAAGCTGCGAGAATATTGACAACATCAAGTTACTTATCAATCTTACGTATTCTTAACAAAGTTAAATTACACTTCTCTACGTGCAAGGGGATGGTAAATTCATACCTCATGAATAGTTCATGTCTACCAGCATTTGATACCTAATATAAAATTTTCTGGTTGCTCAACTTCGACTTAGTTCTAACAAAGTTCGTTGAATATTAAAGAAATGGATAATCAAAATGAACTCAAATTCAGCTCGTCCTTAAATATCTATGTATATGTTTCTTTTATACCTGTGCCAAGACTCTGGTCTGTACATAACATTCCCTTGCTCTCTACTCTAACATGCCCGATATAATATAAAATCCATTCGGGGTGGTTACTCAACAATAATCTTACCCCTAGCTCCCCACCCCACCAGATAAAATCACATCATAATCAACATTTACGACAAAGGGTGATGTAAAAATCGAATCTTTACAACTTTCCCTCTACACAGCTACTCAAAAATCAAACACATTATGTACAAACTTAGCATGAATCAAGTTGTATAATAAAAAACAGGTTTATATAAAAGAAATTAAAAGACAAAAAGAAGATAAAAGCTGAGATATACCACCAGAAGTGTTGAATGGAATGAAAAGTAAAGGCCTTGCGAAGTGAAGAACCCCAAGCGGCGCCGTTTTTGGGCTTGGATTGGTTATCAAACCAAAAAGCCCATTTGTTTTCCAACGTGTTTGCCTTCTGCTGCTGCTGATGATGGGTTTCTATCTCCCACTCTTGTTCTCCGCCACTCACTACCACCATTTTCTTCTTCTGCTGCTAGGAGCAGACTTGGCAAATTGGGTCTGGATCCGAAGAACCGACCCGAAATACAGGGAACGGAATCCAATTTTATATCCGAATTTGATAATCCGAAAGTGTAACCGAATCCAAAACAATCTGATCCGAACCGATATCGGTTCAATATAATCAAATCCGAAAATGATCTGAAAACCGATTTGATCCAATCCGAAAATGATCCGGAACCGGAATTTTAACTGAAAATAATCCGAAATAACACATCTAATAATAACCCGAAATCGATTAAATCCTATAACTAAAAAGTATACAAACTGAATATGGCTCAAACTAAATTATAGAATTTAAGTGTATTTCATACCTACAATCTTATGGTTCGTTACACTCACATATACATTATACACTTATACATGATTCATACGTATAATACATGTGTTCGTAAAATAAAATATTAAAAAAATAAGAATAACATTTATTTTGAATTTGCTAGAAAGTAAAGAAAAGTGAATATGAATTCATATTTTAAAAAGAAATAAATACTGTATATTATATATGTACATATAAAATTTATTTATATTTTTATTTGGACATCAAGATTTTTTTAAAAAAATTGTTACATTACAAAATTTAGCGAAAATTTCTTTTATCATATTGACCAAAGTCTGAAATGAAGAAATATATTACTTAATCGAGATAATTATTTTGTTCGGTATTATTTTATCAAATATTAACTATAATTTGTCAAATTTACTTAATGATCTTTATTTAAATTCAATGATAATTCAAATTAATTTAACAATAATTTGAACTTAAATTTCAAATCCAAACAAAATCTAATTTGAAATAAGAAATCCGAAAATATCCGAACCGAATTTAATCCGATTTTTATCTGAAATTCATTCGAATTTTAATCCGATTTTGACCCAAACCGAAATCGTACCGATCCGAACCGAAACCGATTCAATTTATGCAAAACCAAAACTGGATCTGAACCGAATCAAATCCGATCCGATCCGATCCGAATAAAAATATATTATAACCGAAAATTAATCCGATCCGAAACCGAACCGTTTACCCGAATTGTCAGTCTAGCTAGGAGGAAGGCGTTATATATGTATGTATATAGATTTGTCAAGTATGTGTTGGGCTAAACCTTTTTTTACTTTTCTTCGATAGAAAAGTATATTGATTTGGGCTACAGCCCAAAATTGTTGTTGAATATTGATGAGCGAGTGTGGATGATGCAAGAATATGGGATGTACGGGATACCTTTACTCTGGTTTAAGTTTGAACTTGGTCTTCCGATGCATCCTTTTATCTTGAGTATGTACGAGCACACGGAGAACATGATTCGGTTCGCGGCCGTTTTCCCCAAAATCACAATTCTTTGATTTTAAAAATTGAAAATCGCAACCGTAATTGAACCGTCGATTTCGGTTTCGATTTTAAAAAGTTTGGTTCGATTTTTAACGATTCGATTTTGGTTATAAAATTGAACAAAAAAATTATAAAAATATTATAAGATGTTAAATTTATAAATACTAACGTTCTCGACTTTTGGGAAAAAAATTATAACTTATTTTTTTATTACTTAATTTTATATTAAACTTGACTGAAATTGTATATTAATGTAGTGAGTTATATAATTGAATCTAATTATCCAGATTGAATAATAAAATAAATACTAGCTTCATTAATTAATAATCAATCAATCCTACTATTTTCATGTCTCAATCTTCTCTCTCCTAAAATTATTATTTGAAAATTTTAAAAAGAGTGGAAATTCAAAAGAAATGAAATTATTTCACTATCATTTTGATGTATCTATATTTCGAAAAGTTGAAATACTATATATTTATATTAATATATATTTATTATTTTAAAAAAGTTATATAAATTATTTATTTATTTGAATAATCGATTCGGTTCAGTTTTTTGCAGTTCAGTTTTAAGTTATAATCAGAACCGGAACCGATCTATCAGTTCGGTTCTGTTTTTAATTTTTCGGTTTTAGTTTCAGTTTTATGTGGATCGGTTTTTACCGGTTTAGGTTTTTTGCTCACCCCTATACGAGCATATGCAAGAAATGTATTAAATATATTTTATTATTTTCTTGAATTATTTATTAAATATATATTTAATTAAAAATTCTTTTAGGAAATCTTATAAAATATAATATATTTATATAAAAATTTTGAATAACGCTAGAATGTGTTGGGGGGGGGGGGATAGTATATTAAGTTTTTTGAAAATAGTTTAGAGAATATCGTACTAATTTTTATTTAATTTATTATACTATTGAAGTTCAATAAAATTTAATATAATATTCTCAAGAGTAATATAATTACAAATTTTTTAAATATATAGATTATTAAATAAAAATTCTCAAAATCATTGTTGAGAACACGAAATTTCACTGCATAATACATCATTCTATTTCTACTGCACAATGCATTGTTTGCATCACACAATATTATACTAAAAAATATTTTGTTAATTACAGAACATAATGTTGTCTAGGATGTAAAATAGAGGTGTAATTTGCGCCCGCGGCTCTCGAGAGAACTCGTGTAACTGGGCTCGACTCAGCACGTGTAAGAGTTCGAGCAGAGGAGGTTCTGACTCATTTAATTAAACGAGTCAGCTCGACTCGATTCGTGAAATTAAATGAGTTGAGTTGAGACAGAGATTTAGGCTCAATTAGTTATATGAGCCGGCTCGATTCGACTCGATTAACCGCGACTCAAATTAAGCTCAACTCGAAACTCGGCTCTCTCGCACGAGTTACAACATATGTTTGCTGTTTGTTGAGTGTTGACCCAAGTACAACCTGCATTTTATTAGAAAATTAATCCAACTACATCCCACACCTTAGAAAAGAAACAATAAAATTAGAAGTAGAAAAGTAAAAAATCCTAGATACATTAATGAGCAAGAAATTTAATATTTAAAACTAAATTATCAAAAATTGGAAAAATACAATAATCCAAAGTAAATAAAAATTTATTCAAGATATTTAAGACACATCATCGCTGCACTCATCTTCTCCTTTATATAACTGATTAATTTAAAGCTTACAATAATAAATTATCTAACTGAACGCAAACAATAATCAAACCTATGAAATATAATTAACTTGTTCAGGAATTCAACTAATATGTGGAAGTAATAAATAATTCTGTGTAATAAAAATAATAGTAGATAATTTTTCAAATTTAATTAAAAAATTACGATATTAAGTTAAACTTTATAAATATAAAAAATATCATACATTAAGCATGTTCAAGAAATAGAGATGGAACAAACCAAAAGTAGTAGAAGAGCAAGCAAATTGCACACTCTATGCAACTTCTCTGCTATCATGCCAAGTACAATGCTCGTGAAATACAATGGCTTGCTAATCACACAATGTACCTCGAAATTCCTTCATCCAAATTGGATGTGATCTGCAAGATGGAACTCTTGCAAAATAGTGTATATAGAAAATAAATAAAATATCAAAACTTATCTAAGAATCTCATATAAGAATTGCACTCGTAGACTCTTTCTATGTACATAAGTGAGTGAATACAAATTAAACTAACATCTCTATTGAATCTATTGAATGAATTAAAAAAAAAAAATCTGCTAACCCTTAAAGAACACCCGGTAATTTATTTTAAAAAAGCATACGAATTGAATAAGATTTATAAATAGATATTCTCTATCTTGTTAGGCAAGACTTGCCGTGTATAATTATAACATATTTATGGATATGTTTTTCTGTAAGTATAGTTATTATTACTAGATTTAACCCGTGCGATGCACGGATATTTTATTTTATTATTTAAATTATTTATTTTATAATTAGTAATATTTTTATAATTTTAAAAAGTCTTAATATACTATAATTATATTATTTTTTAACTTATTTAAATTATATATTTTGACATCAACCGAATTAAATATAAATAATGTTATTAATATATAAATACGTAAAATTTTGTGATTCGAAATATTATGAACATAATTTTTTAATATATCAAACATATTTTTAATATTTTAAGATTATACATGTTAGTTTTAAATATATATTTTTATAAGATTTCTATTATATTTATTTTACATAAAATGTAATAAATATTATGATATATGAGATATAATATACATGTATCTGTTAATAATATGATAATATAATTATTCTTTTAAATAAAAAATTTTATGTTATTAGATTTTCAATAGTATAGTATTTAATTGCAATTTATAAATAACTATATAATATATATAATTTAAACCTTGCATCAAAAAAAATAGATGTTACAATATTACTAAAGAGATTTAAACGTTAAGTTAATATTAAATCAAATAAAATGATACATAACAATTACCGTCATAATAATTTTCATATCCTAATTTTTCATACTAATATATGGAAGGTTCTTTATTGAGCTAGACATATTACTCCATATTAATACTTAATGTGAGTTATGACAATTCAACATGTGTAATATAATTCTTTTAGAAATATA
This sequence comes from Oenanthe sinensis, assembly GCA_028671895.1. Classification (NCBI taxonomy): domain Eukaryota; kingdom Viridiplantae; phylum Streptophyta; class Magnoliopsida; order Apiales; family Apiaceae; genus Oenanthe; species Oenanthe sinensis. Next base: position 2,824,155 of record CM053809.1, on the reverse strand, counting down.
AATGACTTTTAATTTTAAAAATAGTTAATAGTAGTCATCGGTTATTAAAAATTAATTCAATATAAGTTTCTCATATATAAATTAATTAAATTTAAAAATATATTAATATTTATTAGTTTATATTACTTTTAATTTTAATTTGATTTATTTGATTTATCAAATATCATGATTCAAAGTATGTGATAACATTTTTTTAATATAGTATTATATATAATATAGTAACAAAATAAAATGTGTATTTAATATCTTAGGCTAAGGTTGAACTCGTAGCCGGAGAACTCAAATAATTAATTAAAAAAAAATAATTTCTTTAATTCGATACAAACCAATGAATTAATAAGGTTTCTAAATTCTTAATATAATAATTTATCATGTAAGTTCTTAATATCTTGTTTCCCGGATAATAAACTATTATAGAAAGGGGGTTAAATATAATAGTATCAAATTAATCGACTAAGAACACAAATATGTAAAAGAAATACTGCTTTGTATTAATTTTGATAAACTTAAGAGCTATTAGGTTATGATAATGATATAACTTGAATGAATTACCATGTAAAACCTAATTCTGTGTTTATATAGTACACAGCTACAAATCCTATTACAAAATAGATAATGATAAAGATAGCTTCCATAAAGATAATAAGATTGCATTAAAACACTTCTATCTTTATCCTAATCAATCTCTAATTTGTCTCTTTCCATCTTTGTCAAACTTTGATCATAAACTCTATCTGTTGATAATCTCTTATTGAATATACTCTGGTTTGAGTAAACTCTGATTGAGTATTCTCTGATAGAGTAAACTCTGATTGAGTGTTCTCTGATAGAGTAAACTCTGTCGACAGCTTTTAAACTCTGATGATGTTATCTTAAACTCTGTTCTTCAATAAACTTTGTATGTGATATTCTCTGACAGCATCATTGTTTGTATTTCTAACAATCTCCCCCAATTTATGCTTTATTCAGTAAAACATAAATTCAACTTATGATATCAGAAACCATAGAGACAAATGTACCAGAATTTGAGTTTTCCATCTTGGCTTAAATTCTTCTGTAGGAAAAATCTTCAAATAGAAATTTATCCAGCAATTTCTTCTCAACAATCTTCAATAATTCAATTATCTTTTCCTTTAGTTCTCTCATCTGATCACTTGAATCATCAATCTGAAAAATTGCAGCTCTCAAGTTATATATTGATGTTCTCTCCATTCTGTCATACAGAGGTATGCAACAAACTTTCTTTCCATCGGGATTCAGTATCAGTGTAGGAATACCTAACACCATATTAATTTTTGCATCCCCTTTAACCATCTGTTTTTCAGTCTCATCTTCAAGCATGTATCCAGGTCTGTACTAATCAGAGTTTAGCATTAACAGCCTTTCATTTTTCTTCTTTTCATCAACAACTCCTTCCAAAGTCTTCACTCATCTAGCTGTAGCCTAATTTTCATCATTTAAGAGATAAAGAACATACTCAAATTCTTTTGATGATTTCTGAATTAAATCTTATTTAGCAACCTTCATCACTCTTCCATTCTCCAAGAAATACAGAAGCTTTTCTTTAGCTTGAACACCATCAAAAATGTCCTTTACTATTTGAACAAGAATTAATTTATCCAAATGTTCTTGATTCAATTCTTCCTCAGGTTTGTCTTTTAAAGAAAAAGGATCTCTGAAAGTATTTGTTTCACTCCTATAGACTTTAGCTTGAGAATCACCAATACCATCCTTATTTTTACCAAGTGTGGCATTGAGAGTTAAAGTTTCAGATTTAGTCCACAAAAGATCAGGATTTTTCTTTTTGCTCAAAGTTTGTTGTTCCTCTTCCTCATCTTCAAAACTTGTGCCTCCTGGGAGAAATATAGTACCAAGCATAGTAATATGAGTTTTTGACTTAGCTGAAACTTTCTTTTGGATTGCAGTAGTTGGTTTTGTCTTCACTTCAAAAGACCTTTGCACTTCAATAGGCTTAGGTGCAATTGATTTTGCTTGATTAGATTTAATTACAATTTTCTTTGCTTGAACAAATGTCTTCTTTTGAGCTGGATTCTTCTTCACATACCTTCTCTTTTTTACTGTACTTGAGCACTGTCAGTACAAGTTTTCTTGACTTCTTCTTCTATAGCAACTGGATCCATTCCAAGATTTTCTTCTTGAAATAACTTCAGTGCCAGTTCTGCATCCTTTGTGTTCCTTTCCTCAATCTTCTCAGGCTTCTCTTCTTCTTCAAGCCTCTTTGCTAATTCTGCATCAAGATTCATTAGAGTTTGTTTGTTAGAGTTTCTATCAGAGTTTACACCAGAGTTTGAAAGAATCAGAGTTTGTTAAGTTTTTCCAATTACAGTTTGTCCTCCCTTATGACCCCCTTGACTCATGTCATCACCATTACCATCACCATCATCTTTCCCTGGTTTATCTGATTGTAGCACAATATACTCCTTGTATTTGTCTTTTGAACCTTGTGCTTTCTCCCCATTTCTGACATCATTCCCTTTTTGATAGTTAAGATGTTCACAATGGTATTCAACATGGTCTGCATAGAAGAGACAGTAGTTGCAATCTTATCAACCTTTGTTTCCAAAGCATCCTGCTTAGTAGAAACAATTTTGAACTTTAATTCTAATGCATGTTGAGAAGCAGAGATAGAAGTCTGACAGAAGCACTAGTTTTGCTAATAGAGTCTTTAAGATCATAAATTTCATTATGAAGACCCTTGGTGAACACAGTAGTGGCTTTGAGTACTGTCTTCATTTCACTAGAATTTAATTCAGAATCAGCTTTTTAAAAAAGTTCATGAACATGTGGCCATGAAATATCTTTATTAGAAAATTTCCAAGACATATCCTACATTGATTGTCTGTGAAAGTTAAGAAGATCTTCATGTGTGGGTTCACCCTTGCTACCAAAATCCCTCCTTATGCTTGTATGTGTTAATTCAGATTCAATTTCTCTCTTCAATTTGTCAACAACCAGATAATCAGGATATGTCATCCTTAATCTTTCACGAGCATCAAAAGCATCAACAAGCCATTTCTTGGAGTTGTATCTCTGTGTGTATGGAATGGAGAGATCAGTCACTTCTTCATCTTCAAAAATTGGCTCATCAGAGAATGCTTCTTCACTATCAGATTTTAGCATCTCAAAGTTTATAGTGACAGATAAACTCTGAGTACCTTGAGTAGTTGTAGAAGTGGATGGAGTTTCTAAAGGCTGTGCAGAGAGAGATTACACTAAAATTGCATCAGAGATTGCCAATGGATCTGTATTAGAGTTTGTATTCTCAACATCAGCAACAACAGAATTTTCTTTTTAAGATGTAGTGCATGCATCCAAACTTTGATTGGATGGTTCTTGTGGGGCAGGGGTCTTAACAACTTCTTCAACCCTTTGAGCTGAAGGTTCTTGTGGGTTGTACCCCTAATTCATGTTGGCTTCATTTGCTTCAACTGTGGCTGTTGTTGCACTTTGAGCAACAGGTTCTTATGGGATGGCCTTGCAGAGACTGATACCTCACATTGAGAGGTAGGTTCTTGTGTGTCATGGCCAAAAAAAACTTGCTTCTTCTTCTTTGTTCTTGTGAAGAGCTTTGAACTTTCAAAGACTGAAGATGATTTAGATTTCTTTTCAATCATCTTCTTTCTAACTTCCTCAGCTAGCCCCCTCAATCTTTCATAAGAAATCTCCTTTATTATTTGCTTTGGTGAGTGAACAGGAGAATCAAATATTGTAACTGAAGCAGCTTCAACTTCAGCATTGGTTTCTATCTCAGACTTGATCAATACATCAGAGTTTATCAAGTCATCAGAGTTTATCAGGTTCTCAGAGTTTATGGGCTCAGAGTTTAAGGCTTGTAGAGGATCAGAGTTTACTTGATCAGAGTTTGATGCCTTAACCAATCTTCTTCTTTTCTTTGTGGGTTCAGCAATTGGATTGACATGGAATGGTTTCATGAATGGTACAGGTGGAATCTCAGATGCTTTCTTGACTGTCTTCTTCAATGGAAAGACTAAACCTTCATTACTATCATCAGAATCTGTGTTTTCATCAATCAACCTTCTTTTCTTTGGAGAAGACTCTGAGACAGACTTGCTCTTTCTTTTCATTCCTGAGCCTTGTGGTTATTGAGAGATTTGTTTTACAACTGCATAGTAGGCATTCTCTGATTTAAGAGAAGCATGACCCATGTGGGATAAAACAAGTTATGCATCTTACCTTCACTGTCCTTTTAAGCATCTTTTCTTGTGAGATCAACAAAAATTCTCTTGTTCATACAGAAACTAACTAAATTCTTATCATTATCAAAAGTTATATCAGGCAATAAATATGTAAAAATTAATTGTAAAAATCTAGCAAAGTATACTGTATATGCATCATCATTTATTTTGCTAGCTATCTGCCTAATTAATAAACAAGGAAAATTAAAATTCAAGTTATGGGTTAGAGAATACCCAATTTGTTGTGAGAGCTGTGGGATGACACCGAAATTAGTGCATTTGGCAGTGAATGCTCTTGTGATGCAGTCAAAGAAGAAACTCCACTATCTTCTTAGATGTGGCCTAGTGAGGCTTCCTAGCTTTGACAGATTGCCTCCATAGCCACTTCTTGATCTATTTATCATAAACAATATCATCATATTTAGCCACTTCAGGAAGGTGAAAGGCTTGATGAACAACCTCAAGAGTTATTGAATGTTTGTCATTGCATTGAAACGTGATGATTGGCTCCTCATCATCACCAGCATTATTGAATTTTGCAGTTGACCATATCTTGCTTAGAGTCTGTGCAGAGACAACCATGGATTCTTGAAGTGCATACCCAATATAGCTGTGATTCATAAAATCTTGAATAACATGAAATTCTAAAGGTGCATCTGTTTTATTCAAAAGAGAGATGTAATTAGTAGCAGCAAATGTGTAATTTTGGAAAGAGAGTACTTTGGATGCCATTGAAACAGAGATTTGCAAGAGATTGATATTAGGGTTTTAGAAAATGAGAGAGAAAGATAAGAATAATAAGATGCAGTTGAATAATTCAAAGTGAAAATATGAATTAAACTATTCCCTCTCAATTGCATATACCCTATAGTGGGACACGTGATAATTTTTGATTAGTAAAGTAATGAATAGTGCAATTCTCAAAATACAGCATATGTGTGTGTATTTGTGTCAAAATATGAAATGTTTTACATGAAATACACGTGCCCTAATGATTACTCCAATCAGATAATAACAAATATGATGTCACATAATAAAATATGATGTCATAAATAATATCTTAGAGTTTATCATGTAGACTAAGATCAGAGTTTATAGTAATCAGAGTTTGCATTAACTGTCAAAGTTTAGCACATACTTTGACAGAGTTTACCATAAACACTGATAGCTGAAATCACACTACTAGAAAAACTGGATACAACATCACACCTTTAACAACGGTTGCAAAAACCACCGATGTTAAAGGTCTTTTTAACATCGCTTTTGTATATAACGATGTTAAAGCTTATTTAAGGCATCACTTGGTAAAAAGTCCGATGTCTAAAGTTGTGTTCGAAAAAAATAAAAAAAGCGGGTCAAAAATTAGCCCAGCTTATTACCCAAATAATTCCCCCCTTACACAGAAACATTTCCCCCCTTAGACAAATACTTCCCCCCCAAATCTTATTACCCAGCTTATTACCCTCTCTCTCGACACACCCTCTCTCTCGCAAATCTCTCTCTCAACCCTCTCTCTCGCAAATCTCTCTCTCAACCATGTCACCAACTCTCACCATCTCATCATCTCTCTCACAAATCTGTGGCAGCAGTTCTTACAAACCCTAGATTTATAAATCGATTTTCAAAACCCTAGATTCCGAAGCTAAGAGTTGTTAGTAATTAGTTCGTGTTGCGGTAAGCTCGTGGCTAAACTAGGTCGTGGCTGTTTCATCTCGTGGCTAAGCTCGCGGGTTCATCTCGTTTGTGATTATTTGTGCTCGTGGGTACATCTTGTTCATGGCTATCTCAACTCGTGACTGTTTCGTTTGTGGTTGTATCAATCTATATATCATCTCAACTCAAAAACTCGAACAGAAGCTGTGTTTAGTTAGTGGGTAAGCTTAAATCTATGAATTGTTTCGATTTACTTTCAATTTTGGGGTTAAACCTCAACTTTCTTAACATGAGCTGTGTTTTGGCTACTTTCAATTTGGGGGTTAAACCCTAACTTTCAATTTAGGATTATTAAAGGGTCGGCTGCTTTCGATTTTTGTATTTCATTCATTGTTCTTTGATAGCGATTTATGATATGTATAGATTATTGTTTGTTTTGTGATTATATATGAATATGTTGGTCATAGAACACATCCTTATCGTATTTTGCTGACATATTTGTGATAGCTTTTTTTATATATGTGTGTGTATAGTGAAGAGGAGATGCACTGCCCTTTTAATCCCGACAGAGTTCCATTTTGATAGTTCCTTTGAAGTATTCACGCATCATTCATATTCAGAGAAGTTGTCTTTGTTGTGTTTATTTAAGAATTATGTTTCTGTCTTGATTTCAGCTGCTGGAACCTGCAAGACATGTATGGCTGTTAAAAGCCTTGTATAGTCTTCTTATGCTATTACCTCAGGTATTTTATTGTTTCTCTACATTTGTTCTGGGTTTTACTTGAACCAAACAAGATACTTGTAGGGTGCAGTAAATATAACTCTGCATCTGGAAGCTTTTACATATTTATAAATTTAAATAAATGTTCATTAGTTTGTTACGTTAATCACAAGTTGGTGAACTTCAAAATTTATGTGTTACTCCTGATTAATACATCATTGTTAAGCAAAAAAGAGTGTTTTACAGAATTTATGAACTGCATATGGTAGATTAAACAAGTATTTATATGATTTCTATCCTTAGTATTCAAATAAAAACTGATTACTTTGCTATTGGCTTGAACTTTGTAGGTTTTCATATATTACAAGTTGGTTACATTTTGAAAAATACTTGACTTTAGTCGCTCTGATATACTGACTGTTCTGCTCAAAATATCTGATATGGGGCTGTTGTAGTTTTGCTAAAAATAATATTTTGATTCCTGTCTTACATTATGCAGTCTGGTATAATTGTGGTACTTGAAAAAAAAATAGTTGTTGACTGTTAGGCTAACAGACTTTCTTTGACAAGTAGTGAAAATATCTATTAGTCTATGTAGTTTTATTACACAGATATTGCTCCCCGCTGCAAAATTCAGAAAAGTTTAACCAGACATAATAGTTATGAGCATGTTTACGAGTCTTTAGACTTTCTATTCTAAATGTTTATTTTCTGTTGAGACATTAATTGTTTAAGTTGGGGTACTTTATCAAGGCATCAAACTAAAAGACATTAATTATTTGCATTTATTCCTATAGCAACCGACAATTGGTTCTATTTTTTCACTATTGAAGGTGATCTAGTTTATGACTTAAAATGCTTGTATTTCTGCAGATAGTTGAAGTGGTTTGCTGCAAGTTGACTCCTCTCCAAGTTGAATTGTACAACCATTTTATCCATTCCAAAAATGTAAGACGTGACAATTAATCAAAGCTAACACATGCTCTAAAATCGTCTGTGTAACTGGCGATTTACTGTGCTTAAATTTTTTTACCAATAGACTATGTTATTTATGTGGATGTGTTACTTTGGTTGTTGGTAATGATATATATATCAATTGAGTTTGGCAATTTAAATTTCTTTTTATGGCAGCAGTTCTTTTTCTGTAGTTTGGTTGTAGTTTGGTTGTGGTTGAATAAGTTTATTAGTTGGTTGAATTAATTTTGGCTAATATATATCAATGTACACAGGACACTGTCATCTGAACCTAAAGAAATAACATCACAAATTTTTTTAAAGCGATGTGTAATAGTATATCTAACAATATTTTATAAAAGAAATTTGATGTCTAAAATTACAAAGACATCAGTTGGTCTTTAAAAAATATGATGTCTTAAATAAGCTATTACATCATTTAAACTGAAGAAACTGATGTTAAATTTGTAATAGACATCAGATATAAAGATAAAACATGATGTCTTAAAGAAATTGGTAAATCGTCTCTATAAAACAAACCGATGTTAAACATAGCTATAGACATCGACTTTTATAAGAAAATTGATGTCCAAAATTGGTTTTAACATCGTCTTTATTTAGGAGATGATGTCTTATATCTGTTTTTAACATCACTTGAAAACTGATGTGTAAAGTATATACTTTTAATATCACATGCGAAGACATCGGTCAAAAATTTCTCAGACATCAGTTGACAACTGATGTTGTATGCAGTTTTTCTAGTAGTGTCATCAGAGTTTAGATGCTCCATGGATCAGATTTTACTTCATTATCTATTAGAGTTTACCACACTTTTTGACAGAGTTTATCATAAACACTGATTGTGTCTGCTACTTGCTATTTTGAGTTGAATCACTTGTAACCATTCCTAATTCAAAAACCAATCTTGTAGAAGTTTCTTCACACAGAGGCTTGGTGAATATGTCTGCTAATTGTTGATCTGTGGGAACAAAATGCATTTCAATTTTTCCATCCATGACATGTTCTATTATGAAATGATGTCTAATACTGGTGTGTTTTGCCAGAGAACGTTGAAGTAGATTTCCTGTCATTGCAATAGCACTTTGATTATCATAATAAATAGGAATTTTTGAAAAGTTCAAACCATAGTCTAACAGTTGATTTCTCATCTATAAAATCTGAGCACGATAGCTTCCTGCAGCTATATATTCAGCATCTACTGTTGATGTTGAGATAGATTTTTGTTTTTTGCTGAACCATGAGACAATTCTTCCACTTAGAAATTGATAAACTAGTGCTTTTCCTGTCAATCTTACATCTTGTAAAATCAGCATCTGAATAGCCTATTAATTTAAAACCAGACTCTCTAGGATACAATAAGCCAAGATTGATGGTGCTCTTGAGATATCTAAAAATTCTCTTAACAACAATAAAATGTGGTTCCCTTGAATTTTGCCTGAAATCTAGTAAATAGACAAGTTACAAACATGATGTGTGGTCTACTAGCAGTCAAATAGAAAAGTGATCCAATCATTTTGTTATGTCTACAGGTTCACCAGTATCTTGATCAAGCTTGGTTGCAATGGTCATTGGAGTTGTAGCAGATGTAAAGTCTTGCATTTGAAACTTTGTGAAAGGATATCTTCGATATTAATCTAATTAATTATTTTGGTATTTGTATGATTAAACATAAAATTTAAATATACTTAGTAATCCTCTCCAATTAGGTCATATATTTAAATGATTTATTTTAAAGTCAAATAAGTCAACTCTGGCAGATTAAAATATATTTATATTGTAATATAAAGATTATTCTCTCATTTAACAAATTATCAAAACTATATTTTTAAGGGAATAAAATTTTAATACTTTCAAGCTAGTTGATTAAAAAGAAACATTTCTGCATTCAAGATATCATTACTTTCTTAGAAAATATTAATATATATTTTACTCCTCAAAGAAACTATTTAAAAAGAATTTTCTCCTACTCTAATGATAGTCATTATTCAGAGAAAATTATTTTGAAAATTCAGAAATATATTTCATTCCTCTCCAAATACTTTATATATTGGGAAATATATTTTCAATTACTTATTAATATTTTTCATCATTAACTTGATTAGTTAAAATATTTTCTCTCTTGCTACATAAATATATTATTATTCAGAGAAAATTATTTTAAATACCCAGAAATATATTTTCTTCAGTCCAAATATTTTATATATTGGGAAATATATTTTAGAGTATATATTCTAGTCATAAACATTTTTCAAAGATATATTCATAAATATACAAAAGACTAGTTACATTTTATTTGGAACCAAAACCCTGATTTAACTGTTTAAATCCAAATAAAATACTTCTACATGCTAGAATGACTTGAAACTTGAGATTGATCATTTAAATAATATTTTCAAGGCATGATAGAAGTTTCGTAATTTTTCGAAAACTTTGGTCCGAGCACGAAAAACGAGGCAGTTGACCATTCATTTGACTTAGTCAAAATAGAGACCAAAGGTTGACCAAAGTTACTAATATGTCATCTTATAATTATTATAAGTGCTCCACAATTTTTCCATAATTTATTGGGTATTTATAGAATTAATGTTAGAATAATTAACGATACATGTTACGTATTTATTAGTTAATTGGTACGTATTTATTAGTCACATCCAAATGGAGAAATGGCTGGGATTTTCAAGTGAAAAGTTGTTTGTCTTATTAGGAGACCAAATACTAAGCCTACAATGTGCCACATCTCCCTCATCTACACCATACACTTCTTTTCATCTCATCCACTCATTTAACCTAACTCCCTCTATAAATACTAACATTCCCCCACCCATTTAAAAGTAAGCTAAAGAGCAAAAGAATTGCTGGGATTTTTAGAATTATTCAAGCTATCAAGCATTCAAACACTCTATCTACATACTTCATCTTTAAGACCTTCTCTCTTATACATATATATTCATATATACACAAGGTTTTATATATAAGCTCAAGATCCACCAACCAAGCTTACTCCCACCAAGCTAGCTCATCCACCACCACTTTCCGGCCTCCCGAAGGGCTGCCCAAGTTCGTCCATAAGCCAAAATCTGGCCGAACCTCCGGCGAACTTTTCTGGTCAACTTTTCCGGCCATCTTTAAAAGTGGTATCTTAGCTTCGTATTCGAGTCTTACCGACCATATTTATTTTTAGAGCTTTATATTTAACTTCATCTATTCTACTTAAGCTCTATTACGGATCTCTTTTAAGAGTCCAAAAGATTCGAACCAAGTTCAACAAATATTTATCTCGTGCGAAAAACAAATATTTGAACAAGGTTCGTAAAAGTACTTGTCTTCTAAAAAGACTAAAGATTCGAATATATTTTGAGAAAGAAGTACTTCATCCTTAAAAGGGATTTAAGTTGACGAAAGTCAATCTTACTACAAAAAGCATATCCGATATCTCCACTAAACATCTTTAGTGTTCCGGGGGACAAAACATCGATTAAAGTTTGCTTTTTATCCCTATCTCCAAAAGATTGAGTTTAGCCACTCTTGTTTTAATTTATTGCACTTATTTATTTTTGGCTAAATCATAAAGGAGACAAAAGGGATTGGACAAGATACTCTTTAAAGTTAATTTAAAGAAAGAGTAATCTTAGTTCTTATTACTTCAAAAGAACGAGTTTAGCCACTCTTGTTTTATTTATTACACTTACTTATTTTTGGCTAAACCGTAACGAAGTATTTATAATTAAACTTTGACATTTATATAAGTCAAAATAAAGTATACATTACGAAACGTTAAGCAAACAAAGCTTACAAAGATTCCGTACATCCAATCTCCAAGATTTATTATATCATATCTAAAGAGGAGAATTGAGATACAAGTATTCTTTGATTAACATTTATTTATATTCAAAGAAAAGAAAATTTGCAAATCCTATAAAGCATATTTGCTAAAGATAAGGATTAAATATATTACTCCGAAAGACTTAATATTTAAAGTAGTAATTTGAAGTATACTTGATCAATATATTAGATCTAAAGAAAGTATACCTAACCTTGACTATAATATTTATTATTAAATATTGTAGTCACTCTTAGTCTAGTATTTAATTTGCTAGTCTAAATAAACTCTTAATTATCACTATTTGTTTCGTAGATATTGTTGTCTAATATTTGCAGTGAGGTGAAGTGAAGTGATGTGATTCTTGTTCTAAGACCCAAGTCCTAGACGAGCTAACGGGAAGTTAGTCGTCTTTGCACCGTGAAGAAAAGAAAAGATTCAAGACCTAAGACCTAAGATCCAAGACCGGCAAAAGCTTAGAAGTACAAAGACTACACTCGGGTTCTACATCAACTTTGAAGAAGTAACATGGAGTTTCTGTCTAAGATAAGTTGTGTAGGTTTCTATAAAGATTTTGAAGAATTAATTAGTAATTACGCTCTAAGATAAATCTTATAGAGTTTTTACATTTATTGTGAGGTATTGACTTGAAGTCACATACCAAGACTAATATTTGTAAGGTTGTAAAGGATTCTCCGCCTATTAAAGAAGAGAGATTATTTTAAGGGAAAAATCTCGAGTCCGGGAGAGGAGCTCGGGGACTGGAGTAGGGGTGAGCGAATCCATTAGGGGTTGTGCCATCGCGAACCAGGATAAAATCCTGTGTGGTATTTCCTTTTGCTTGTTGTTTACTTCCGCACTTATTATCTGTTAAACAACTTGGTAAAAATATTTAAAAAGGAAACAAATATTTTTAAAATACCACTATAATTTTTAAATGGGTAATTAAGCTATTCAACCCCCCTTCTAGCTTAAAATATCCCTTATACGGGACCTAACAATTGGTATCAGAGCGGTGCTTTTTAACGTGTTTGTTAAGTGATTTGCAGATTTACAAGCACAATAAAAAGTAGATCCTGAATGGCTTATCTAAACACCATTGGGTGTGGTGAAGGATTGTCCAGTTCTAGACCTCCTCTATTCGATGGCACAAACTTTGCAACATGGAAAACGGGGTTTCGCATTTATGCAAGATCTCAAGGATTAAGAGTTTGGATGGCCATAGAGGATGGAGTAATTATTCCTACCAAAATAATAGATGATATATCTATCGAAAAGAAGGTTAGTGAATATACTCATGATGAAGAAGAAAGAATGAACGTCGCCGCAAAAGCGGAAATGGTTCTCACTAGTGCACTTGCAGAAAGAGAATATAAAAGGGTAAATAATTGCAAGTCGGCCCAAGAAATGTGGAACAAATTAGTGGTAACCTATGAAGGAACCACTGATATAAAAGAGTCTCGAATGGATACATTAATCCAAGAATACGAGAACTTTAAACTCCTAGAAGGAGAAAATATCATCGACATGGAAACGAAATTTACTCAAATTATCGATGAGTTATCCCAACTTGGAAAGAGTTATACTCAAAATGAAAAGAATAGAAGAATTCTAAAAGCTCTACCACCAAGTTGGAAAGTAAAGGTAACTACTATCAAAGAGATGCATAATCTAAATGATTATAAGATCGATAATCTGTTCGGAAATCTTCGTGCTTATGAAGAAGATAATATTCCTGAACTAGTCATTCCTAAAGTGGAAGACAAAAAGAAAAGTATGGCTTTAAAAGCCATATTAATTGATGAAGAAGATATTGACGATGAATTAAAAGAAGAAATTCAAAATCTTGATGAGAGCGAAACTACCTTACCCACAAGACAACTTCGTCGCGTTCTTCAAAGTAAAGCCCAAAGGTATGGAAAAGGCTTCCTAAAATCAATTAACCAACAAAGAGTTTTTAACTCAAATGGAAGGCCAAATTACTATCAAAATTACACTCCTAACTATAAGAGTAATTTTTCACCTACGGGCTATAACAAAGGAAAAGGCATTCAAAACCCAAATGTCTATAACAATGCAAATAATAACACTCAAAATTATACTCGTCCAAAACCCAAAGAACAGAATCAGGAGGAAACACAAGATGTATGTTATGAGTGTAAACAACCTGGTCATTTCAAACGAGAATGTCCTAAACACTCTAAAGGAAGAACTCCCGTGGCTGAAAATGGTTGGGATCTAAGTGAAGATGAAGAAACTCCCGAAGCAAGTGAAGAAGTTGTCAATTTATGTCTTATGGCTATTGGAGAAGAATCTACTTCAAAGGAAATCTCCACTACACCCCAAGAGGTATAATCTAATCCTACTATAGCATCTACATTTGGCGATATTGATAATCTTGACATGATGTTAGCTAAACTAGATTATAATAATTTAAATGTCCTTGACCTTTTAAATTTTACAAAAATGTTAAAAGATAGTCATGATAAGATTAGTAATAAAATCGACACCATTACTTCGGAAAGAGCCAAATTCAGAGATTTGAGTCTTGAATTACAAAAAGAAGTGACATGATTAACTGATCTACATGTTAATGATGTGGAATACTCTACCTTTATTTCTTCCTAAAATGAAAGGTTGAAAGTTGAGAATAATACAAAGAATGAAAATGTTCGAGCTCTTGAAGTCGAAAATATTTCATTGATTATTCAAACAGAAGAAATTGACAAAGAGAAATTTCAAATAAATAAATAAAATCTTGAGCTTCATGTTGAAGTATTAAATTTGAAGATCCAAAATGAATCATTGATTCATGAAAATACTTCAAGAGCCTTTCAAATTAAAGAACTCGAACAATCCCTAATGGGAGACAATGAGGAAAAGCATCTACAAGACCTCGAAGAAATAAATACTGATCTTCACCTTTAGCTTATAAGAAAAGATGAAGAATATATCAAATTAAAGAAATTATTTGATATAGAAGGTGAAAATCAAGCTAAAATTTCGAGAGAACTTGACAAATTTATAATGGGTACTAAATGGCTCAAAATGAAAATAAAAGACTCATATATCAAGTAATGGAACAAGACAATGTTTTAAATAAAAATATATATGTCTTGGAAAAATAAAAGGGGATCTTGAAAGTTCCATTCAAAAATTCACCAAAGGAAGTGAAATATTAGAAAAAATGGTACATTCAAAAGTTTTCTATAATAAGGAAGGCTTAGGGTATAACAAAAGTGCTAAGCCCAAGGAAGGTGTTAAGAAACAACCTACTTACACAGATCCCGAACCACCATCTCTAAAGTGCTCTTATTGCAATAAAAATGGATATACTGTCCAATATTGTAAATATAAGAATGGTGAGTTCAAGGGGAAGCTTGTGTGGATTCGAAAAGGATCAAAACCATACACAAAGACTGAAAAACATGTACCAATAAATACTGCTTCTAGTAGTCAAACACAGCCTATGTACTTTCAACATCCTAGAAAGAATCAAAGTAGTAGTCATTATACATCTAAAAGATAATACATGCCTACGTTCTATCCTCGTAATACATTAAAACATGCTTATGATAGGAGTATTAATACTAACACTACGCATTACAACGATTACAGACATAATGCTAGAAACAATGCGTACATATATAATAATAAGTTAAATGTTAATTATAACATGCCTAAATTTGTTCATGCAAATTCAAATGTTGTATATGATGCACTAATTCCAGGACCCTCAAGAAGAAGGGGTACCTATAAATTTAATTAATTGATTTTATAGGTGTGTCTTGCCGCTAAACAAGACACGTGGTACCTTGATAGTGGATGTTCGAGACATATGACTGGAAATAAGTCGATCTTGAAAAACATTAAGAAGGTTACTGCTGGGAATGTCACATTTGGAGATAGTAGTAAAGGTAACATTATCGGTATTGGTGACATTGGAACTGAAAGGTTTAAAATATCAAATGTACAACTAGTCACTGGACTAAAGTACAATCTTCTCTCCATAAGTCAACTCTGCGATAACGAATGTAAGGTAATCTTCTATCCTACTCATTGTTCAGTCCTAAACAAAGATGGAAAGTTAGTCCTCACTTGCCCTCGTAACAAAAATGTGTACACATGTGATATGAACAAGTTTGATAATGTGTGCCTAATCACTACAAATGATGATCCATGATTATGGCATCGACGATTAGGACATGTTAACATGAAGTTGATAAGAAATATATCAACTAAAGATCATATACGAGGTATACCAAAGTTAAATTTTTAAAAAGATCACTTATGTGAAGCTTGTGAAATAGGCAAACAAATAAGGGCCTCTCACAAAGCTAAATTTTTGGTATCTACCTCGAGACCCCTTGAACTATTACATATGGATCTCATTGGTCCAGTTCCTGTACAAAGTCTAGGTGGATGCTCATACACATTGATAATTGTTGATGATTATTCAAGGTATATGTGGACTGAATTTCTTAAAGCCAAGAGTGATGCATTTGAAGCATTCTCTGCTTTACGTAAGAAGATTCAAAATCAACAAAGTAGTACCATAGTCTATATAAGGACTGATCATGGTAAAGAATTTGAAAACTCAAAATTCGTAGAGTTCTGTGATGGAAATGGCATCACACATAACTTTTCTGCTCCTTACACTCCTCAATCAAATGGAGTGGTTGAAAGGAAGAATCGAACTCTACAAGAAATGGCTAGCACAATGCTAAATGAATATCGACGCCCTAAATATTTCTGGGCTGAAGCAATGTCAACTGCATGCCATAATTTAAATAGGGTCTTATTACGACCTATAAAGCAAAAGACTCCCTACGAGCTTTATTATGGAAAAACGCCAAAAATTAGTTATTTCAAAGTATTCGGAAGCAAATGCTTCATATTGAATACGAAAGACTACCTCACAAAGTTTGATCCAAAATCAAGTGAATGTATTTTTATGGGATATTCAAACAATAGTAAAGCTTATCGAGTATTCAATCTCAAAACTCTTGTGGTGGAAGAATCAATGAACGTAGCATTTGATGAATCAAAACCACCTTCGAGGTATAAGAATCTAGTTGACAAAGAAGATGTCGAACAAGATGATATTGAAAATATCATTCGACAATTTGAAAATATGGATGTTGGAATTACTACTCCAAATAATCCACTAGAATTGCTCGAAATTGAACCTGAACTCCCTAAAGAAATTCCTACAATTAAAAGTCATCCATTGGACAATGTCCTAGGAGATTTAAGTAAAGGAGTTCAAACGCGATCACAAGTTCAAAATGTTGTGAATCATCTTAGCTTTCTATCTCAAATAGAACCTAAGACCGCGAAAGAAGCTTTACTAGACGAAGATTCGATTTCTGCTATATAGGAAGAATTACTCCAATTCACTCGTAGTAAAGTGTGGGAACTTGTTCCAAAACCCAAAGATACTTCCATAATTGGAACAAAATGGGTATTTTGAAAAAAATTACATGAAAATGGAACAGTTGTTCGAAATAAGGCGAGGTTGGTTGCCCAAGGATATACTCAAATGGAAGGTATTGGCTTTGATGAAACATATGCACCCGTAGCTAGAATTGAATCAATTCGAATGCTGTTAGCTTACGCGTGTCATAAAAATTTCAAAGTATATTAAATGGATGTAATATCTGCATTTTTAAACGGAATACTTGAGGAAGAAGTATACGTTAAGCAACCTCCCAATTTTGAAGATGCAATAAATCCAGAGTATGTATATAAATTATACAAAGCTCTATACGGATTAAAGCAAGCTCCAAGAGCTTGGTACAAAAGATTAAGCAAGTTCCTTTTAAAAAATATTTTTAAAATGGGAACTGCTGATAAAACCTTATTTACACGACAAGTAAAAGATGATATACTTCTTGTCCAAATATACGTAGACGACATTATTTTTGGGTCTACAAATTGTATATTGTGTAAAGAATTCTAAAAAAGTATGAGCAAAGAGTTTGAAATGAGTATGATGGGAGAACTAAATTTATTTTTAGGATTGCAAATAAGGAAATGAGATGAACGCATTCATGTCTCACAATCTAAGTATTGTAAAAAGATGCTAAAGAAGTTTGAAATGGAAAACTCTAAACCTATTTCTACTCCAATGTCTACTTCTGATAAATTAACAGAAGATCCCAAGGGGATCCTTGTAGACACAAAGAAATATCGAGGCATGATTGGCAGTCTGCTATATATTACCGCAAGCCGACATGATATTCAATACAGTGTCTGTAAGTGTTCAAGATTTCAAGTAGCACCTAAAGAATCTCATTTATCCACAGTCAAAAGGATATTGAGATATTTAAAGGGAACCACTGATGTTGGTCTTTGGTATCCTAAAGGAATGTCGTTCACCTAGTATGCTTTTCTGATTCAGATTATGCCAGACATTTGGTAGACAGAAAAAGCACTAGTGGAACATGTCAGTTTCTCGGAGGATGCTTAGTATCTTGGTTTTCCAAGAAACAAAATTCAGTATCAATCTCCATTACAGAAGCTGAATATATAGCAGCCGCAAAATGTTGTGCTCAAATCCTTTGGATGAAGCAAACACTAGCTGACTATAATCAAAAGTTTGACGTAATCTCAATTTTGTGTGACAACACAAGTGCTATTGATTTAAGCAAAAATCCTGTGTTGCACTCAAGATCTAAACATATTGATGTGAGACATCATTTTCTAAGAGATCATGTCAACAAAGGAGATATAAAGATGGTTCATATCGACACAGAAAATAATGTCGCCGATATCTTTATAAAGCCCCTAAATTCTGAAAGATTCGCTAAACTCCGTTTGGAGTTAGGAATGTTGGCTTACACTATACAAATTTAGTATTGGTCTGACATATATATATATATATATATATATATATATGCATAAATATTTTATCCTTATATATATATACATATATAGTTTTGGATATTTAATCCTCATACTCCTCGGTCATCTTACGACTAAATTAATTTGTCAATCGGATTCCCTTAATAGGTTCTAAAATTCAGATTTATTGAGAAAGAAATTTGTCAATCGAATTTTACGATACAACTTTAAGAGTTCAGATTTGTCGATAGAAAAATTTATTCAAGCGAATTTTTTAAAATTCGTGAGATACTCGGAGTATGATTCTTATTTATCCTCATCATAAATATATATACTCTCTTAAAATTCTAAAATATAATTGTATATAAATATATTTTTACATAAATATATATTCATATATATTATCAAATCAGTTTTTTTTCTAGCCCAGTCATACACCATTTCGGTTAAGCCCAAAAGAAATATTCAGTTATAACTGTTATTTTACAAAAATATATATACAAATGTATTTCACTTGTATCGGCTGGTTAATACCGGTCTTTTTCCTCTCCACTTCGCTTCATCTTCTCTGGTTCTTCACCGAACTAATAACCCTAATTCTTAATGGGTGTTCTGCTCTTTTCTATTCTCAATTCTCTAATCGATTCACTATCGATTGATGAGAAAGTCACTAGGTTGGTCATACTGAATGATTTCGATGCCCATATTCAATAATCTCTGAATAGATTAGATGAATCACTTCGAAATCAACATATAGATATCAATTAAATGAAAATATATATGGATCGTTGCTTGCATGTAGTCCTAACTACTCAAACTATAGCATGTACAGGAAACTAGCGAATTGGGGATGTAAAAGGACAACGAAGATTGGATTGGCTTCACAAATTGAAGGGATTGAAAAACAAGACACGGTCTGGAAACCCACAAAAAGGAGATGAACATTTGAAACCAATCAATATAACACAAATCAAGTATACAAATAAATCCAGGTAATGACTCATTTGGACAAGGCCATGGGGACAGGTAACTCTAATTACATGATAAAGCAACATATTGCTCTACTTGTGTAAATCCTATTCTCTAAAAAGAAATAATTTTTAGCTGTTATTTCAACTAAATTCTGACACAACTGATTGAGCATGTTGATAATAAGTTGTATCTGCTAAGATTAATAGAAATCTTAATCGACTCTATGATAAGGAATCATGAGATGCCCTTGTGCCTTAAAAATTGATATAACTGAGCACATGATTTAGTTAAATTCTTTTATAAGTGTCAAAACTATTTATAGAACCTCTTGATCTGTTGTGAATCTTGTTACTAATGTATTGAGATTCAGTATGTTATGCTCAAAGTAGCTCTAATAAGCCCTATGTGATATGATTAAGTCTAATAGATTAACAAGCTGGAAAGAATTGGCGAAATAGAGACTTTGACCCTGTTTTAATTACTGAACAAAGACCATTAAAAAAAATTGGTATTAATCTTAATTCTCTGAAAAATTAGCCTAAAACAAAATAATTTTTTTTGCCAAGAATGACAGGAATGTTTGCCATGGTAGACTAAAATATGTTTCAGAAAATTGACACTTAAGGTTATTAAAGGAGTCCAGTCTACTTGATTAGCAAATAAACTATGTGAATCTAAGAATCAGAACTGCTTGATAAATTTCTTCTATATATATCTTATTTGGCTTCTGAAAAAGTTTGGATCAGGTTGCTCTGTCATTTTATGCTAAAAGTATATACCTTGTGTAATTGTTGAGAGCAAGAAATCTCAAACAACAAGAGAAAAAGGTTAAAAGTGATACTTTTAAATTCATATGAGGTATGTGAAACTACTCTGCTCCATGTGCATGCCAAAATTTGAAGCCAGTTCATTGTATGAAAGCTTAGATGTGTGTACTTGAATTACTGTAATTTAAACTAAATAGTTACTAATTCTTGATTAACTACTGATTTATTAAGAATTAATACTTTCCCATTCATTTTAATTTGCTTATGCATAACAATGAGGCTATTTGTCTGCAATATTCTAACCATATGTGCATAATTGATACTTGCTATAGGAACAGACATCTCTGAATATATCTGAGAAATTGAATACATTCCTACTATTTGTAGAAGAATCCACACTTTTACCATGACTAATGGACTATATATAGGTGCACCTGAAATATATTATTGATACTGCAAGTCTCCGAAAGGGAAGTTTTTCCCAAAGAAGCCGTTGAATGGAGCAAGTTCGATCCATTAGGTTCTTCGATTTGTTCAGAAAAGAAGCGAGACTTTATTACTAAACAAGCAAGAAAAATCTTCTTCTTTATTTTATCGTATTATTCAAGAATTCCCAATTCCAAGGCTGTATGGCTATGGCTTCTACGAAGTTCTATTATCGAAGATGTGTAAGAGCGGGATACGAGAAAGAAGAACAACCAAAGAGTGATGAAGGCTTCTCAAGATGCCTATTCGGATGCCCATAGAGAGGGGGGGCCAACTCAACCCATTCTGAGTTCTGATATTCCGTCCAAACTCATCTGCGCTAGCTCTTGTACACTATGGAGATGAACAAGCAAAAAAGCCACCCTCCCGAATCGCGATCCCCAATGTGGCTTTCCTCACTTCGGATTCTGACAGCTCTTGCCGGGACGTTTTATAACTTTAAGAGCCTTCTCCTATTTCTGCATTTCATTTTCGATTTGGCCCGAAAAGAGTTAGCACTGAGACCTTTCTCTTAAAGACGCAATTGTTGTTTTTCTAGTTTGTCGGTCCCCGATTATAAGCCCTTCCCTTCTATTTAATATTGGGGTTCAGCTCAACTAGAAGCAGGGGATGCTGGAACTACTAAACCTCAGTCGAACGGAGGAGCAATCGATCCAGAATTCAGTCAAATGTGGATTGGCTAGGTGAGGAATTCCAGGAGTATGAACCCCTATCCGTTACGCTTTCATTTTAATAATAGAATTCAGTTGGCAACAACCACGGTAGTAGTTGCGGAACTACTAGGGCCAATGGTGGCCCCTTTCACCCAGGGGACATCATCGGAGAACAATGTCGTGGACAGGGTGAGAACCTTCCATTGGTTACACCCTTTCGCTACCGCGGGCTTTACGCAATCGATCAGATTCTATAATTAAATGAGCATCATATGAGCAAGTATGTCTAAATAATATGTATAGATATGTGTTAATATGCATCTGATTAAAATCTGTCATGTGTATATAAAAATGCTATTAACCACTAAAGTCTATCTTTACCTTTTCAAAACTGTCCCTATCAAATCAATCAGTTGGTAAAAAGCTGAAGGATGGAGTCTTATTTAAAAGTCTACTAGTTCAACTCTGAGTGTTTTTCATTAAATGCAATAACATGTATAGTTGCACTAAGCAATATAAATATATCACCTACATTAGCTCTACTTAGAAATGTGCAGAACAAATTAGAAACTCTGAGACTTAAGCTACCATTGAAAGTGGACTTTGCAAAACTTTTGACCTATCTGTGAATGTATACTGTATGTCCTTACTTACAACTGACTTGGATTCATAACTCCACCTGACATTGCTTAATTTGAATTTTAGTTGATACTTGTATACATACATACTTATATAAAGACATGAAGCATATAGAGTTTAAGTCAGGAATATATTTATTTTGTTCTCTTCTGAGTACTTGTGTGCATAACTGTTATTTGCCAGCAGTTATATTTCTATATCGAAATAGATATCTGTTGATACTTTATGAAGTACTATATATATACACACACTATTTTAAGTGGACTTCCATGCATATACTAAAACTAGTATGCTTCCGAGGTAATCATAACTAATATCTTCCCTGCAGAATTATACCTTCCATGCTCTATCTTGCATTCAAATTTCCTACTTGCTTTATGTGTATTATCTAAATGAAAGCACAATAATAGAATAAAATAAGGTGTAGTCTCTGTGTGCCTTACATATTTTCTAGATACATATATGATGCAGTACATGTCTTGCACATTCACATTGTTGTATGCATCCATACAAAATAAATCAGTATCTGTCTCTAATCAAAAATGTTTTTAGACTAAAAGAGTGTATGTGACTGCCCTATCTGCAATTTTGTGTTAGTAGACTGCAAGCATTTATACCACACCTGCCACTTTTAAGCTTACATAAGCATGTATGACTGCAATATCTGAATATGTGCAAGTATATACAAGTGTATGTATGAATGCATATGTATAAGTGTCTAGACAAAATGCATAATAGATTGGATTTTCTCAAAATGCATTAACTGTATTAGTCTATAAATAGGCCTACCTGCACTTCACTTCCTCCATGCACAACTTCACACACATACACCCACAAAACCAAAACCTCTTTCTCCTGCACTCCATTATGGATTTCACTCCTCTGCCTTCCAACTCAAACCCTAATCCTAATCCCATCCATGAACTTCCTCACCTCCTAACCACCATGAAAATAAACCAATTTACGCACTCAACCTCTTCTCCATTCAAAAACTTCTTTACCTAGCCATACAACTTCAAGAAATCCAAGAGAGGTTATTCAAACCACTCAATCCCTTTCTACCAGAGCTCTAAATATCAAACTCCTAACACTTCAAACCAGAGGCCAAGAAAACCCTCCTTCCAAAGGGGATCTAACAAATTCCCTAGCATTGCTCAACTTAAGAGAATTCCAAAAATGTCTCCCCCTCCTCCTAAGCTTATCAACCCTTCACACTCTAAGAAAGCATTAGCACTCAACAAAAACATTCATCCTGGACTGAGTGTTGAAGTCATGGGAAGGATTGAAAAAATCATGAAAGATGCTAAGATAGACAACCTAGTCTATCATCCAGGCAAACTCTACTACCCACATCTTATGAGTGAGTTCTACTGCAATATGAGAGTTCAAAGGGGACTAGATGGGGTTATGCATTTCACTTCTGTGGTTGGTGGAAAACTCATGCTAGTTGATCATAAGACTATCAATAGAGCCTTATTATTTCCATCCCAAGTAACAAATCAACCTTGTATTGATATATATTCTTTCTTTGTTTTCAACAAACAAGAGTTTCAGCTGTTGGTAAGAAACTTCTGTGATAATGACATCCCCATAGGTTTATGTAATGAAAACTGTGGAATCCATTATAAACATTTCAATCCAACTTTTCAGCAATTAGCTTTGATACTAAGAGCCAACATTCTTCCCAAGCCACATCAAAGTAAATACTTTGATTTCTTTGACCTAAAGATCATGTTTCACATCATAACCAATAAGATTGATTTTAGTATTAGCTACCTCATCCTGTTAAACATGATAAATGCCAGTTATGTTGAGTATATGCCCTATGGTTCCCCGTTGTCTGCCATTTTCAATGTGTATCATGTGTACATGCACCTTCCCCTAGCTCAAGAGATTGATTCCCACCTTACATTAGCTCATGTTAGAACTCAAGTTCCACTATCTGTCTGTGAACCTCAAAAATTCAAACCTACCATTATTCCACCTGCCATTAGTGAAGAGGATATAACTCTAGCTAGCAATGGATCTGGTAAAGCCTTGTTCGAAGAACAGAAAACTGAAATTAGGACTTTAAAATATGAGAACATGAACATGCTAGCTAGGCTAAACAACCTAGAAGGACTAGCAGTAGGGACCCTTGGGAATGGTGGGAATATTGGAATGGAGTTGGATGTAGTCAATCTATATCAGGTGCAAATGACTCCTGAGGGCCAACTGATCAATGAAATAGACATGCTCCATGGGCTGGAGACTGTAGGTATGAATGTTGGTAGAGATGGGAATGAGAATCTTCCTGGACTAGCTGGTTATGTAGCTGATATGGAAAACATTGATTGAAGCTGGATAATGGGATGGGGATGCTGGTGGTTGATTATTGTTTGGTAGTTGTTTGTTTGATGTTTGTTTCTCTTATGAAGTTAATCTACTATCACTTTTGATCCTTGAATGTTTATTCTAGGATTGTATGTTGTTTTTATATCATGTATTATTATTGCTCTCTAGCTTTTGATAACATTAGAAGTGGATGTACTTCTAATATGTAACCTAAGACAGGGCCAGGATTCAGTTCATTACACTCAGTGAACCACACTGAGTGAAGTGAACTACCTTTGTGTGTAAATATAAATCCTTCTCTAAAATCTAAAATCAGTTTTCTTTTACAAAACACACACATAGTTATTAATATTTAATGCTAGTATGTGTAGAACAGAATTGATGCATCAAAGAAGTTTTCTTGTCTAAAGTATTGCAGAAAGATAGCATCTCTAAGCAAAATTCTTAACAGGTAATGAGGTAATTCTTCTATATTTTTTGTCAGATGCATAAAAACCAACTCTTGTTCTTTCCAAGCATGATTGCATAAGTTATCAAAATTGTCCTGATGTGAAGCACAAACTTATGCATATAGTTTTAGACCCTGAAATGCTAAAGCATGCACCTCAAAATAGCCTGTACTAAGACTCTAGTATGTATTATGTTCTAATGTGTATCATATTTAGTCACTGTAACAAGTTGTTCATAAATAGAGTGTATTAGAATTAGAACATGTATTATGTAGAAAAGCTTGAATAAATTAAAATGTATCGAGACATGTAAACTTAATTGTCTATGAAAAATTGTATGTACTTCTTGAATATTCCTGATTCTCCTTCATTCGACTACATGTTACAAAAGAATTTTTTATAATGGATTTATAAATTTTAGCTGCCATAAAATGTTAAAGGAAACATAATCATTGGTTCCTTCCCTTGCTAAAAATAATCGAGACCCTGTTGCCATAAAATTCTGGAAATGAGGCTACGAAAAAAAAAATATGTATTAGAATACTTTAATTTGCTTGATACATTAGAATACATGCATAATTTCTATAAAATCTTAAGTGGAAAACAATATTATTTTTTG
The DNA here is from genome assembly GCA_028671895.1 of Oenanthe sinensis. Lineage (NCBI taxonomy): Eukaryota > Viridiplantae > Streptophyta > Magnoliopsida > Apiales > Apiaceae > Oenanthe > Oenanthe sinensis. The sequence continues at coordinate 2,799,004 of CM053809.1, read as the reverse complement.
GTACTATACCAAACAAAAGGGTTAGAAGACATAAATGTGTAGCTCAAAATTAAAAATTTTATATTGATACATCTCATGAGCTATCTATTTTGCAGGGACAAAATTGAATTGGAAATATCACAGTAATTACTCTATTTTTGCAAGGTGCAAAAATATTTTTAAAATACATGCATACACTGAGGGGAGGCACACACTTTAGAAAATTTTAAATTTTATGTTTGTTTGGCAAATACCAAAAAGGGGAAGATTGAAAGGATATCTTTGATATTAATCTAATTAATTATTTTGGTATTTGTATGATTAAACATAAAATTTAAATATACTTAGTAATCCTCTCCAATTAGGTCATATATTTAAGTGATTTATTTTAAAGTCAAATAAGTCAACTCTGGCAGATTAAAATATATTTATATTGTAATATAAAGATTATTCCCTCATTTAACAAATTATCAAAACTATATTTTTAAGGGAATAAAATTCTAATACTTTCAAGCTAGTTGATTAAAAAGAAACATTTTTGCATCCAAGATATTATTACTTTCTTAGAAAATATTAATATATATTTTACTCCTCAAAGAAAATATTTAAAAAGAATTTTCTCCAACTCTAATGATAGTCATTATTCAGAGAAAATTATTTTGAATATTCAGAAATATATTTCCTTCCTCTCCAAATACTTTATATATTGGGAAATATATTTTCAATTACTTATTAATATTTTTCATCATTAACTTGATTAGTTAAAATATTTTCTCTCTTGCTACATAAATATATTATTATTCAGAGAAAATTATTTTAAATACCCAGAAATATATTTTCTTCAGTCCAAATATTTTATATATTGGGAAATATATTTTAGAGTATATATTCTAGTCATAAACATTTTTCAAAGATATATCCATAAATATACAAAAGACTAGTTACATTTTATTTGGAACCAAAAACCCTGATTTAACTGTTTAAATCCAAATAAAATACTTCTACATGCTAGAATGACTTGAAACTTGAGATTTTTCATTTAAATAATATTTTCAATTCATGATAAAAGTTTCATAATTTTTCGAGAACTTTGGTCTGGGCACGAAAAACGAGGCAGTTGACCATTCATTTGACTTAGTCAAAACAGAGACCAAAGGTTGACCAAAGTTACTAATATGTCATCTTATAATTATTATAAGTGCTCCACAATTTTTTCATAATTTATTGGGTATTTATAGAATTAATGTTAGAATAATTAACGATACATGTTACGTATTTATTCGTTAATTGGTACGTATTTATTAGTCACATCCAAGTGGAGAAATGGCTGGGATTTTCATGTGTACAGTTGTTTGTCTTATTAGGAGACCAAATACTAAGCCTACAATGTGCCACATCTCCCTCATCTACAACATACACTTCTTTTCATCTCATCCACTCATTTCACCTAACTCCCTCTATAAATACTAACCGCCCCCCACCCATTTAAAATTAAGCTAAAGAGCAAAAGAATTGCTGGGATTTTTAGAAGTATTCAAGCTATCAAGCATTCAAACACTCTCTCTACATTCTTCATCTTTAAAACCTTATCTCTTATACATATATATTCATATATACACATGGTTTTATATATAAGCTCAAGATCCACCAACCAAGCTTACTCCCACCAAGCTATCTCATCCACACCACTTTCCGGCCTCCCGAAGGGCTGTCCAAGTTCGTCCATAGGCCAAAATCAGGACGAACCACCGGCGAACTTTTCCGGTCAACTTTTCCGGCCATCTTTAAAAGTGGTATCTTAGCTTCGTATTCGAGTCTTACCGACCATATTTATTTTTAGAGCTTTATATTTAACTTCATCTATTCTACTTAAGCTCTATTACAAATCTCTTTTAAGAGTCCAAAAGATTCAAACCAAGTTCAACAAATATTATCTCGTGCGAAAAACAAAGATTTGAAAAAAGTTCGTAAAAGTACCTGTCTTCTAAAAAGACTAAAGATTCGAATATATTTCGAGAAAGAAGTACTTCATCCCTAAAAGGGATGTAAGTTGACTAAAGTCAATCGTACTACAAAAAGCATATCTGATATCCCCACTAAACATCTTTAGTATTCCGGGGGACAAAACATCGATTAAAATTTGCTTTTTATCCCTATCTCCAAAAGATTGAGTTTAGCCACTCTTGTTTTAATTTATTGCACTTATTTATTTTTGGCTAAACCATAAAGGAGACAAAATGGATTGGACAAGATACTCTTTAAAGTTAATTTAAAGAAAGAGTAATCTTAGTTCTTATTACTTCAAAAGAACGAGTTTAGCCACTCTTGTTTAATTTATTACACTTACTTATTTTTGGCTAAACCGTAACGAAGTATTTACAATTATACTTTGACATTTAGATAAGTCAAAATAAAGTATACATTATGAAACGTTAAGCAAACAAAGCTTACAAAGATTTCGTACATCCAATCTCCAGGATTTATTATATCTTATCTAAAGAGGAGAATTGAGATACAAGTATTCTTTGATTAACATTTATTTATATTCAAAGAAAAGAATATTTGCAAATCCTATAAAGCATATTTGCTTAAGATAAGGATTAAATATATTACTCCGAAAGACTTAATATTTAAAGGAGTAATTTGAAGTATACTTGATCAATATATTAGATCTAAAGAAAGTATACCTAACCTTGACTATAATATTTATTATTAAATATTATAGTCACTCTTAGTCTGGTATTTAATTTTCTAGTCTAAATAAAGTTTTAATTATCACTATTTGTTTCGTAGATATTGTTGTCTAATATTTGCAGTGAGGTGAAGTGAAGTGATGTGATTCTTGTTCTAAGACCCAAGTCCTAGACGAGCTAACGGGAAGTTAGTCGTCTTTGCACCGTGAAGAAAAGAAAAGATCCAAGACCTAATACCTAAGATCCAAGACCGGCAAAAGTTTAGAAGTACAAAGACTACACTCAGGTTCTACATCAACTTTGAAGAAGTAATAGGGAGTTTCTGTCTAAGATAAGTTGTGTAGGTTTCTATAAAGATTTTGAAGAAGTAATTGGTAATTATGCTCTAAGATAAATCTTATAAGGTTTTTACATTTATTGTGAGGTATTGACTTGAAGTCACATACCAAGACTAATATTTGTAAGGTTGTAAAGCATTCTCCGCCTATTAAAGGAGAGAGATTATTTTAAGGGAAAAATCTCGAGTCCGGGAGAGGAGCTCGGGGACTGGAGTAGGGGTGAGCGAATCCATTAGGGGTTGCGCCATCGCGAACCAGGATAAAATCCTGTGTGTGGTATTTCCTTTTGCTTGTTGGTTACTTTCGCACTTATTATCTTTTAAACAACTTGGTAAAAATATTTAAAAAGGAAACAAATATTTTTAAAATACCACTATAATTTTTAAATTGGTAATTAAGCTATTCAACCCCCCTTCTAGCTTAAAATAGCCCTTATACGGGACCTAACACTTTGTGAGTAAATTCTTTATATATTTTGACTGACTTATAAAAATTTCATTAGTCTGTTTCACTTGCAAGCCTAGGAAATAGCTCATCTCTCCCATGATGCTCATTTGATACCTGGACTGCATTAGCTTTGAAAATCTTTCACATATTTTCTCATTAGTGGATCCAAATATAATATTATCAACATATATTTGAACCAATAATAAATTTTTGCCTTGTGTTCTATAAAATAAAGCTTTATCAATTGTACCTCTTTTGAAACCAATTTCAAGTAGAAATTGAGCAATAGTTTTATACCAGGCTCTTGGTGCTTGCTTGATTCCATATAAAGCTTTATCCAACTATAGACATGATTGGATATTTTAGATTCACAAAGCCAGGTGGTTGTTCAACATATACCTCTTCTTCAAGTTCTCTGTTTAAAAATGCACTTTTAACATCCATCTGGTAGACCTTGAATTTCATGTGTGTAGCATAAATAAGAAAGATTCTGATTACTTCAAGTCTAGATACAGGTGCAAAGGTTTCATCCTAATCAATACCTTCCTGTTGAGAGTAACCTTTGGCAACTAGTCTTGCTTTGTTCCTTGTAATGATGCCATCAGAGTCTGTCTTATTTCTGAACAACCAATTAGTACCAACAATTGATCTATTCTTTGGCCTCGGAATAAGGGTCCAAATCTCATTTCTTTCAAGCTCATTTAATTCTTCCTGCATTGCAGTAACCCAGTCTGCATCCTTTAAAGCATACTCAACTTTCTTTGGTTCTGTTTGAGAAAGAAAACTATGGTATAAACATTCATTTTGAGTAGCTTTTCTTGTCTTTACTCCACTTTCGAGATCACCAATTATCAAGTCAGGTGTGTGATCTTTGGTCCATTTCCTTGGATGTGGAAATTTTCTTGAACTAGATGCTCCCCCATGATTTGTGCCTTCATAGTATGATTCCTCAGTAAATGTTGATCCTCCCCCTGAAGTTGTACTTACATCAGTGTTTAGGCTTTCAGAATTTGATGGATCAGAGTTTAGAGTTTCAAAGTTTATATTTTCAAAGTTTGTCAGACTCTGATATTTCAATTATTGAGATTGGTTATCCAATTTCAGTAAAAGATTGATGTTGCTCCCAATTATTGAACTTTTGGAAGACCTCTTACTAGATCCTTTTTCACCAATTCATTTATGTTTCCAAAGTTCAAGTGACACAGCTTTTTGTGCCAAATCCTGTTTTTCAAAGATGATTACTTTCCAAGTAAACAAGTTAAGGCACCATCAGAATTTACCTCCAAGCTAGCTTCAAATAAATTGTTATGTCTGTGACCAATGAGAACCACTTTGCCTGCCTTCTTGCTTTTAACTTCACAATGTGTTTCATGAAATTCTACAGAATAACCTCTGTTTGTCATTTGACTCACACTTAACATATTATGTTTGAGTCCTTCAACTAGAGCTACATTTTCAATGATGACATTTCCAATTACAATATTGTCATATCCCAGTATCCTTCATATGTTGCCATCTCCATAAGATACTGTTGGGCCAGCCTTCTCATCAAATTCTGAAAGCGGGGATTTATTTCCAGTCATGTGCACAGAACATCCACTATCAATCACTAGGATATTTTTCTTGTTTCTCTGCCATCATTTAATGCAAATTAATTAGTAGTTTTGAGGACCCAAACAAATTTGGATCCTTTCTTTTGAAAATTGTTAACTTTTGTAGCAGAAGTATTTTTATTAGAGTTTAAGTTAACAGATTTTGCATTATCAGTGTTTGCATTTTCAGATTTTGCATTTTCAAAGTTTGCATCTTCAGAGTTTAATTTTCTTCTATCAGATTTTATCACATACTTTGGTTTAGCAGAATGACTAGAAGAAACAGGAGTTTTATTCAAATGAGGCAAAAGTTCATAATAATTGAAATACAGACTATGATATTCTTTACATGTATAAATTGAATACCATCCTCTGATCCAGGTCTCTCAATTTCTTTCTTTTTATTTTGTCTGTAATCAATAGCAAGATGATTAGAATTTTCACATGTAAAACAAGTTTTTCTAGGAGCATCATGGATATTCATATAGTTATTCTCCTTGGAAATTCCTACTTTGCCATTTCTATTCATCTTTACCTTTTTAGGTTTGTTCTTGCTAGTGACTAATTTTCACTTTTCTTTAAGTTGCTTCTGTGAGTGTAACCCTATATTGACTGATTTATTCTCTGACACACTATTTTCTTTATCTTTGTTATTATTAGAGCATTCACCAGAGTTTGCCTTTTCATTACTAGCTCTAACAAATTTCACAGGTTTACTAAATTTTCCTTTTATTTCTGTGTGTATCATATTACTCTTAGGATGTGTCTCCTTATCAGATTCATAACCTAAAGTAGATGTCCAATTCTTGTTAGAAAGTATTTATTGGACTTTCTTGTAAGAGTTTGTCCAAACTCTGAAAGTCTCCTTTTCTTTGGCTATCTCATCTTTTAAATATTCAACCTAAATTTCTAACTGAGTTTGCATGTGGATAACATTCTCATAGTCTTTATTAGTGTTAAGCATGTGTGAATGTTCGGTTTCAAGAAATTCATTCCTAGCAGACAGAGTTTGTATTTCAGATTTTAATCTTTCATTCTCAAGTATTTGTAATTTAAAAATAACATTTAGAGTTCTAAGGAAAGACTTTAATTCATGGATATTTTCAGTACTAATGTTGAAAATAGAGTATGGTACCTTGTTAGAGTTTAGGATGGGAGTATTAGAGTTTTCCATGAGAGCATAGATTGTTTCATCTTTAAAGTCTGAGGAATCCATCCAATCTTTCTTTGAGGTGATGAGTGATTTTCTAGATTCCTTGCTTCTGCACTCAGTAACAAAGTGTCCCATCTTTTTACACTTGTAACACTTGACCTTTGATTTGTCAAGTGTTTTAGCTTTACCATCTCTGTCTTCTCTTCTCCTGAATCTTTCTTTATTCTCTGACTTTCCATGCTTCTTTTGGAAGTTTCCTTGCTTTCTGTACTTCCTATACTTCATCTTCTTGAAGCCTTTGACAATCATGGAAATCATCTCCATCATGTCAGAGTCTGTAGATTCATCAGAGTTTGCATTAGAGTTTGTCTCAGACTCTGATTCACTACTTTCCTTGACCATTACAACTTTTCCTTTTCTTGTTGAGACTTTTAAAACTTTCTCTTTTGGTTCTTCAACCTTTGTCTCAACATTCAAGGCAACAGATTTTGCCTTGCTACTTTTCATATTCTTCCTTTGTTGTAATTCCAAGTCATGAGTCTTCAGTTTTCCATGAACTTCATCTAGAGACATCTCATCCAAATCAGCCCTATCTCTTATCAAGGATGTTTGTAGATCTCATTCTTCGGGAAGAGCCCTTAGAGACTTAGTGTTTTAATCCTCATTATCATACACCATATCCACCAAATCCAAGTTATTCAACATAGTAAGAAATCTGTAATAGATATCAGTGAGAGATTCATTCTATTTTGCCTCAAAGTATTCATACTCTTGAATAAGAACTGATCTTCAATTCTTCTTAATTTCCTTGGTTCCTTGACATTAAACCTCTAGTGCATCCCAGATTTATTTTATAGTTTTCCAGGCAATTACTCTATTTGACATCACAGAGTCTAAACTATTATGCAGTATATTCCTTACCTTTGCATCTTTCAAGACCTCTTATTTTTCTTCATCGGTTCACTCCTTCTTGTCTTTCAGAGTGTAGTATTCAGGAACCTGTCTGCCTTTCACAATTGTTGATGGCACTAGCTTGGTTGGTAGATATTGACCTTCATTGATTCTGTCTATATAATCAGGATCAGTTGCTTCCAAGAACATTATCATCTTTACCCTCCATGTAGGGTATTCATCCTTTTTCAAGATTAGGATGTTGATACCTTCATACTTGTTTCCAGACATGTTTATATGATCTTTAAGTTGTAATTAACTGTCTGTTCTGATTCCAATTGTTGCCCAAATAATAAATTATAGAAGGGTGGTTGAATATAATAGTATCAAATTAATCGACTAAAAACACAAGTATGTAAAAGAAATACTGCTTTGTATTAATTTTGATAAACTAATACAAAACTCTCTCAAGAAAAACAAAGTTTTAAGAGCTGTTAGGTTATGAGAATGATATAACTTGAATAAATTACCATGTAAAACCTAATTCTGTGTTGATATAGTACACAACTACAAATCCAATTACAAAATAGATAATGATAAAGATAGCTTCCATAAAGATAATAGGATTGCATGAAAACACTTATTTCCATCTTTGTCAAACTCTGATCATAAACTATGTCGGTTGATAATCTCTGATTGAGTATACTCTGATTTGAGTAAGCTCTGATTGAGTATTCTCTGATAGAGTAAACTCTAATTGAGTATTCTCTGATAGAGTAAACTCTGTCGACAACTTCTAAACTCTGATGATGTCAGCATAAACTCTGTTCTTCAATAAACTTTGTTTGTGAAAATATGTAAGTAAAACATAAATTCAACTTATAACTTATAAATAATTAATATATAATATTATATAATTATGAAAAATCGATCATTTAACCTTTAGTAGTATTTGGATAAGATCTATCTTACTCTTATTATATATAGGATATAATTGGAAGTAGAGGAAAATATGGTAAATATAATTATTTCCTTCCATTACAATCTAATTTTAAAAGGTAATAATCACTTTTTTTAATTTTTTACTCTAGAATTCTAGAAAACTAGAAAAATAGATTGGAACGATTTGAGAGATGACACATCACCGCCTCATCTTCTCTTTTATATAAGTATATATTGATTTATAAGTTAAAAATCGTATATATTTTCCCATTTATTAGCGGCTTGTAAGGGGAAGCAGACATGCACATATAGAGATGTCCAAATAATTCAAAATCCAAAATCCGATTCGAAAAAACCCGAAAAGCTTGATCCGAAAAAAGTCCGGCCCGATCTGGATTTTAGGTTATGATCGCTTCATTGATTTGATACCTGATTCAGACTTGAATTTTCTATCAATCTTTATTCTTGACTCATATTTACATAATGACTTCATAGTATAAACATATTTCTATCTGCAAATACATTAAGACATTCTAAGTATATATCCTATTATAGAAACATTACATGTGTTACATCAAGACAAGTAATCACATAAAGTAGGCTTGATTTGGTCCAACAATCTCCCCCAATTTGGGAAAATATAATTTTATAAATTAATACAAGATATCAAGCCTACCTATTTTTGTTGTTGAAGTTGTTGCTTGAATAGATCATATTTTGCTTTCTTTTCTTTTTCTTCCCTAGCTTTGATTTCTTCAATGGCTTGAAGAATTTCTTGCCTAGCTATGACTTCTTCAATCAAAATTGCATTTTCTAGAATATCAGCTACAACTTGTAGAAATTGTATGGGATAGTCTTTGACAAACTTGAGTCTTATTCTTGAAGTTACTCCATTTCTGAGTTTAAACTCAACTTTGTCTGAATCTTTGAAAACTCTACACTTTCCCAATCTCCTCATCTCTTCAGACTTTTTTCCCAACTCCTCTTTCTCCTTGATATTCCTCTCTGCCATTTCCTTCATCTCCTTCACGTTGTCAATCTTTTTCTGATATTTTCTTGCCAAATACTAAGCTATTTCAACCATTTTCAATTTGTTCACCATACTCTTTTTATCATAAAGGCTGATTACCCTTTTGATATCATGACTAGTAGACTTTGAGCTATCTTGAAAGAATTCTTTTTCTTCTCCATCAACATTTATCACAAACACCTTCTTGTCCCTTAGCTCAACCTTACAGATCATGTATGTCTTCCATTCTTTGAGTCTCACCTTATCAATTACAACTTCTTCTTGGATGGGATGGATAGGTAAACCTTTATTGAGTACAATAAGTTGTTTCTTCCATTTTAGACACCTTACTAGCAATGAGCTAGTAGGCTTCTTGAACTTTGTCCTAGTGATTGAGTTGACTTTGATTTGCTGGCATAGCTTTAGGTTCTTGACATGGTCTTTCTTTATCTCCCTCCTTATTACTCCATTTAGTGTCACATTTACAAGATGTCTTCTAGGAGATTTGGATTTTAGAATTATAACAGTTTCAGAAATTGTTGGAGCCATATTAGCACCCTGAATTTTGGTAGGTGTACTAACATGACTACTAACAGCTTGCTACTTTGATGGTTTCTTTCTTTCATATGTCTTTTCTTTTCTTTAGTCATCTCTCTTTTTCTTGCCATCATTTTCCTTCTTTTCATCATCTTTCTTTCCATCCTTATTACTCCTAGAATCAGGTTTCTTGTCTTCCTTTCCCTGTCCCTTGTCTTCATCATCCTTTTTTCTTCTTCAACTCATCATTTGCAAAAGTTGACACGACCATTGATGTATTTTCTCAGCTTTTCCATAATCAAATTGTTTTATTTTCTAATGCCTAGCTTTTTCTTTAACATATCCAAGAGACTTATGATTTGGCTTCTGTTGTCAGGATTTAAATACTGAGGAATTCTGAAGTGATAGAGAGTGTTTGACTTGGTCATGTAGAAAATCCCATCAGGGTTGCAGTAGGTTTCATAAAGTGCTTTGGGCATCAAGGGGCCTAGCATGTTCTTCAACTCATTATCTTCCTTTGTCACATTCTCTATTTCTTTCTGCAGACGCTTTAGTTATGTATATAAAAGTCCGCGAAACAGTCCTAGAGATACCCTGTAGTAGCCAGATTCCATCTGCACTACTAGCACTTTGACCTCTTCACCATTTACTTGTATCTTCACACCTCTCACCATGTAGATACTGTTTTGTAGCATTTTATTGTAGTTCTAATGATTTTCCTTTACATTTTCCTTCATTGCTTTCAAATTTAGCATGAACTCCTTGTCTGCAAGTGGCTTCCTGGCCTCCTCCCTTAATATTGCCATACAACTTTTTGTCTTTTAGCTTCTATCTCATAACTTTGCCTTTCAATCTCCTCCTTTGTCTTCTTCCCCTTAGGGTTGATATCTTGTTTTTGAGGAAGGAAAGAAGATGCACTAGGTTTGAACTGAAAAGTGACTTGCACTGGAGGTGCTTGACTAGTCATAGTAGATAGAAGAGCCTGGATAGAAGTCAATTGAGTTGAAACTTGAAGAAGAGTTGTGCTTTGAGCGGAGCTAGAAGTCTTAAATTCCTTCTTTAGAGAATTGACATTGGTCACTATTTCTGAGCCTGTAATTGATAGAGTAGACTAAGCATCTGCTAGCTTCTCAAATTTGTCTTTTAACTTGGCTAAAGTGAGGGCTTCATTTTGTTCTGCCCTGGCCTTGGATTGATAAAAAAATCCTCTTGCAATGGAGCCAGGTCATATAGAGGAACATCTTCAGGTAGTCTATCTGCATGCCTGTTTTTGTATAGAACCTCCACCATGTTGTTGATGGAGGTCTGTCTTTGTTGAATTTCCCCATTGCTTTCCACCATCTCCTTAAAGGCTTTTTCCATTTTCTCCAATTTATCAACCATTTTATTTTCTTTGAGTTTAGTAGAGAAGAGTCGGACCTTAACCCTTTTGTTACATAAATGCCACCAGGATTCAACTTTTCTTTAATACTCCTTAGAAAGCCTTCCATTTTGTGTTTGTATTCTTGAATTTCAGATTGGAAACCCCTGGCAAGGTAATGATTGGCTTGTAGTTGAATCTTGGCAACTTCATGAATAGCATCATAAATAGCAGTTGGAGTGAATACCTTCTCACAAGAGCCAATAGAAGTTAAATACTTCTCTCTCATCCACTGTAGCATCTCCTTCATGCTCATATTTTGTTTACCATCTAGTCAAGCATCTATACTGGCCTCTCATTCTTCATCCATTTGCTCATTTTTATCTTTAATCTCTTCATGATCTTTGGCATATTCAAGCAAAATTATAGCATAGTCCTGATTTGGCAGATGAGCAGTCAATAATTGTTGAGCAATGTGATAAAATCCATCCATCTAATTTCCATATAACTCTCTTAATTTCTCTTCAGAAAGTAACCCATCAGTAGATGGTCCTGAATTACTGTCATGTTGCACAAGTTTAAGCCATTGTGACACAAAGTTAGATCTATGACCACTTGTTACAGTGGTCCCCTCAGTATCTATTTCCTCATCCAATTGCTCAGATGATTCTTTAGACACTGAATGGATAGATGATTTCTCCCTAGGAGACAGTCTTTGAATGAATGGGGATTGTCCAGGGGATGCCATTTGTATGGTGTGGAGGTCCCCTAGATTTCTCAATGTTTGTGAAGACAACTGGTGCTCCAATGGCTCATGAATGAGACCAAAGGAAATTGTTTCCTCAGCCACCACAGAGTCTGAAGTAAAAACTCCTGGAATCTATGTGGTTTTGATGGTGTCATTAGGATATGCCTCAGCTTGAATTCCCTCACTATTTTGATGTATGCCCTGAGTGGTGAGCACAGTGTCATGCACTATGTCACTTGAAATTGGTTCACTAGGGAAAGAAGAATCCAGATGATCAAATATCTCATGTGTTTGTTTAGCTAGACACATTTAGTTGTGAAGAAATATTGGGAATATAATAGAGATTGTGAGTAGTTGTGAGTGTTGGTAACTCTCCCTAAGAAAATGGAGAAGTTTTAATTGAAGTTCCTATGTGCACTTGCGTGTCCTTTTCAACTACGCTTTTCTCATAAATAGGAGTGAGTTCCTGTGATGGTGCAGACTCTTTACAAATTGGAGTGGGCAGGCTCCCAATTTTAATAGATGCACTTTGTTGAGAAAGTGCACCTAGTAACAGGTGTAATCCCTTCGTAACCTCTACATCCTGTTGGGAAGATGTAAAGTGGTCTAAAGTGGCTTCCTTACTTTTCTTTCTCCTTTTTAGAGGTTCTACAAGTGACTCATCTTCAGTTGTTTGTACAACTACCTCTACCTTCTTCTTTGGAGCAGGTTTCTTCCCTTTCTTCTTTTCAACCACACCCTATTGAGAGGATGTGGAGGTTGGCTCACTATCATCTATTGTTTTCAAATAAGGGTCTACATTTGGGTTGGAAGTCCTTGGGTTAGGTGCATTTGGTTCTTCTGCAGCCTTAGGACCTCCTACTGTTTCAAGGTAACCATATGTATGCTGCCCAAGTTGGTATCCTTCAAATACACTCCTCATATGAGGTGTGATTCGAAGAGGTACATTCACTGTGGTTCTCCTATCCAACGTAGCAAAAATAATTTTTGACATGGATTTGGAGTAGCCAATTCTATTTTTATTCATTCTAGGTAAATAAATCAATGCAAAATTTTCAAAATTAAGAATTGACTAACTAAAGAGAGGAAAGAATATCTCATTACCTTTTTTTGGGATCCTAGTTGAGAGTTCCCTTAGAATAAGCTTCCCAACATTAAGCTTTCTGTTATAATCCAATGAAAAGGCCAGCTTCAAGGCAATGGAGCTCATTTGATCAAAGCCTGTCTTCCTGCAAGTGAAGACCCTTAGTAAAGTGTCAAACAAAAATGACCACTCTTTTCTTACATATTTCTTATTCAACTTTCCCAACTTGATCTCCTCAGCATACCTTATGAAGTCCATGAAATCCACCAACTCATCATATCTTGGCACTTCATCAAATTTCTCTGCAGGGAGTGACAAACTTGAATTGACATCTTTTTCATCAAAGCTAATTTCCGCTTCTTGAATCTTGCAAGTTACAACAATCTTGGATCTCCCATCATTCAGAGCAACCTCCTCCTAATTTGCAGTGTTCCAGAACTGCTCAAAAATGTCCAGGTACAGTGGAGGGTTGGTCAATAATGCTTCCTTCAAGTAAGAATCTATGAGGAATCTAGTAAAGCATTTGTATTGAGGCTTGGCATCAACATCTCTTGAAATGGCTAGAAAGTTAGTTTCAGGGATGATGTACACCTCAACTACAGGATTGGAACTAGAAGAAGCCATTTGGAGTTGTTTGTAGAAAATAGAAGTGAAGAAACGAAGATTTTAGAGAGAAGTAGGAGAGAATTCTAAAGACACTGTAGAGAGCAAACGTTTCTTTGAGTTTGTGATTAAGCATAGAAATGTAATGTTAGATCTACTTTGCTATTTATATGACTTAGACAACTCGACTGGAATTGTAATAGATTTTGTATATTCGAGAACTCTAAAAGTGAATAAAGTAACTTTAGTAGAGAATTGTTAGAATTTGATCGAGAACTCAAGTATATATGCATTCGAGAACTGTATCAATCAAGAACTCTATTTATTCGAGAAGTGGTACAATCGAGAACTCAATATGACTTAATCGAGAACTCTAGGATTCAAGAACTTAGATTAGTACTGACTCGAGAACTCTGGAAAACAAAATTGTTCGAGAAATCACTAAAGTAGACTATTCGAGAAATCACAAATAGAAACACAGTCGAGAAGTCAGAAAAGAATGGCAACTTAATCACAAACTCCAGTTTTTGAAGGATTATTTTATTTTCACTTGGAAAATAAAATAACAATTTGTCAGACACACTTTTCAGAAATAAAATCTATTTAATTCTGAAATTAAAAATATATTTACAAAATATTCCTGAATAATTGAATATCACACTTGTTATTTAAAGATGCACAAGTATAATAATTCTTTTCAGGCTTGCGTAGAACAAATAAATAGTTCCAAGCTGCTATTTCATTTTATTTTAAAAACAAAATGTACAACAATATAACTGATGTATTAATAAGTACACACTAGTCTGTTTCACCTAGATAAATCATGTAAGGATCGTGTTTGTGAAATAATTGTTGCAATAGTTGGTGAGATATATTTATTTAGCCACTAGTCAGAAGAATTTAGCATTCCAATCTCACTTACAAACCTGTTAAAGGTGACTTCATCTAGTGGTTTAGTGAATATATCAGCCAACTATTTTTGTGTAGGAATATAGAATAATTCAATTACTTCATTTTCTGCATGTTCCCTTATGAAATGGTACCCTACATCAATGTACTTTGTCTTGGAATGGTTGATTGGATTGACAACAATTGAGATGGTACTAGTGTTGTCACACATGATAGGAATTCTTTCCAACACTAGTTCATAGTCTCTTAGTTGATTTCTTATCTAAAGTACTTGAGCACAACAGCTTCCAACAGCTATGTATTCAACCTCAGCTGTGAATGTAGAAACTGATTGTTATTTTTTGTTAAACCAAGACACCAGCCTCTGTCCAAGAAATTGACAGCTTCCTGAGGTGCTTTTTCTATCCACTCTGCATCCAGCAAAGTCAACATCTGAGTATCCAACTAAGTTGAATCCTGTTTCTTTAGGGTACCATAAACCCATGAAAGGTGTTCCTTTGAGGTGACAATAATGAGATGAGATTCATTTGGATTTGCCAGAAACCTTGCACATAGACAAGTAGCAAACATAATGTCAGGTCTGCTATCTATAAGATAGAGTAGAGATCTAATCATTCATCTATAGGTCTTCATGTCTACACTTTTTCCTTTCTTATCTTCATCAAGTTTTGTAGCTATTGACATTGGAGTTTTGGCAGGTGAGCACCCTTGCATGTCACGCCTCTTGACTAAGTCATTGATGTATTTAGTTTGACTTGTGAAAATACCATATGTTCTTTGACTTATTTAAAGGCCTAGAAAATAATTGAGCTCTCCCAACATGCTCATTTCATATTCACTTTGCATTAGTTAGAGAACCTTTGACATAGTTTTTCATTTGTAGAACCAAAAATGATATCATCCACATAAATTTGAACCAATACGATATCCTCACTATGCTTCATGTAGAAAAGAGTTTTGTCAATTGTTCCTCTAGTGAATTGATTCTCTAAAAGAAATTTTGACAGTCATACCATGCTCTAGGGGCTTTGTTTGAGTCCATACAATGTCTTGATGAATCTGTAGACAAAATCAGGAAAATTGGAATCCTCAAAAGCAGATGGCTGCTGCACATACACTTTTTCTTCTAATTCACCACTTAGAAATGCACTTTTAATATCCATTTGATAGACCTTGAAATTTGAGTGTGCTGCAATGGCTAGAAAAATTCTAATGCTTCTAGTCTTGTAACAGGAGCAAAAGTCTCATCATACAATGCCTTCTTCTTGTGAGTAGCCTTTTATGACAAACCTTGCCTTGTTTCTTATCACAATTCCATGTTCATCCATTTTGTTCCTGTAGACCCACTTATTGCCAATTACTGATCTATCATTTGGAGGTGACACTAATTCATAAACATTATTTCTCTCAAATTGATTCAATTTCTCTTGCATGGCAATTATCCAGTCTGGATCCAACAAGGCTTCTTCAACTCTTTTTGGCTCATTTTGAGACAGAAAGCAAGCATACAACCATTCATTTATGGTTACTATCCTTGTCCTCACACCTTTATCAGGATTTCCAATAATTTGATCAGCTATATGAGCTCTATTCCATTTAGTTTGATGAGCTACATTTTTGTCACTTGAAATTCTTTCCTCCTGATTGAAGTTGTTGCAATTTGTTGCAAATCCTTGAGAAGATCCCCTTGAGTGGATGCTAGGATTGTGTGGAGAATTTTCAAGCTGAATATGATTGAAATCATCATTTTTTCTTTCCTCATTTGTTCCATGTGAGATGTCTACATGTGAGTCTTCATGATTATTGATAACCTTTTCAGTTTCAAATGTTTCAGGCTCCATTTCATTTTCAAATCTCAGTGTGTCACAATTTTCACCTTCCAAGTTCATTGCAGGAAATTTGAAGTCATCAAATGTCATATTTGTACTTTCCATTACTTTTTATTGATCAATCACATATACTCTATAGACAACTTTGTCCGATGAGTATCCCACAAAAATTCCTTCATATGCCTTGGCTTCAAACTTCCCAAGTTTGTCAGCATCATCCTTGAGAAAAAAGCATTTTGTTCCAAACACATGCATGTACTTGAAAAACGGTCTTCTATTTGTCATGATGTGATAAAGAGTCTTTACAACTGACTTTGTGATGAGTGTTCTATTTTGAGTGTAACATGCAGTCCTAAAAGCTTTAGCCCAAAAACTGGTTGGAAAATTTGCTTCTGCTAACATGGTTCTTGCAGCTTCAATAAGAGTCATGTCATTTCTCTCAACAACTCTATTTTGTTGTGGAGTAATTGGAGGTGAAAATTGATGAGTTCTCCTGTTTTCTTTTCAGAATTCACTTAATGTAGAATTTTTGAATGAAATTCCATTACACTTCTTATGGCTACAACTGGTGTAGGACCCTTGTCCAATCTTCTCACATTTTCAATAATTAATTCACGAGCTTCATCTTTTGAATGCAAGAATTCAACCCAAGTATATTTGGAGAAGTCATCAACCATGAAATGTGCATTTATTTTTTTGGACATGGACATGACATTTACTGGTCCAAAAAGGTCCATGTGAATCAATTGCAGTGGTTTGGTGATTGAGGTGAATTCTTTACTTCTATGACTTGACCTCTTCATCTTTTCCTTTTGACATTCCTCACACAATCCTTCTATGCAAAATTCAAGTAGGGCAGGTCCTTCACTAATTCTCTTTTGACTAAAGAATTAATGTTCTTGAAATTTAAATGAGACAGTCTCTTGTGCCAAAGCCAGCTTTCATTTTCTGAGGCTTTGGTATAGAAACAACAAATTCTTTCCTTGTTTGCAGAGTCTAAATCTGCTACAAACAGGCTTCCTTTCCTTACTCCTTGTAAGGAAACTCATTTGGTCTTTCTGTGTAATATGAGGCACAATTCTTTGTCAAACTCCACCTTCAAATCTCTGTTACAGAATTGAGTGATGCTATGAAGATTATGCTTCAAACCACTGACCAAAGCTATATCTTCAATGACAACATTTCAATGAATAAATTTTCCATATCACATGGTGAAACCAATGTTGTTGTCTCCAAAGGTTACCATTGGGCCAACCTCATCTTTGAACTGTGACAGCAGGGCTTTGTCACCAGTCATATGCCTTGAACATCCACTGTCCAAGATCCACATGACCTTCTTTTTACCTGTTCCCTGTAAATGCAAACAAATCAATTTTTCTTTGGTTACCAAACAAGGTTGGGTCCTTTATGCTTAGTCATAGGAATGTCATTTTTCTTGTTTACAGTCCTAGTCGCTTTGTCATGCATACTTTCATTATTATGATTTTGATTTATAGTCTGATTTTTGCTACCAGAACTAGATGCATTTCTAGGTGACAGAGAATGTTTTCTACTCTTAACTGGACTAGCATACTTAGGCCTAGTAGTTTTGATGTTTAGATTTTGACCGATACATCCTTCAATAAATTGTTTCCTTAGTCTAAAGCAAGTATTCATGACATTCAAGTTGCATGGCATACAATCAAATTTATCATAGAATTTATGATTATAATGCATCAAGGGTTTCACATAGCCACAGGTAAACTCAACATTTTTAACAACATGTTTCTTGCACACATGTGTAAGGTGATTGGTTGATCCATAATTTTTATAAATCTTCTTATGAGCATTGGGAACAGGTGTATAGTTATTATGCTTGTTTATTCCAATTTTACCATTTTTGTTTGGCCTTTTCTTTTTAACATGCATGGTCTCAATTTTCTATATTTTGTGTTATGTTTCACCCTGAACAAGTGTGGGCTTAATTTTGATTGTTGATTTTTCTGGTTAAACATTAGGTACATCATCTTCAGCTATTTTGGCATCCTCATCATTCAACTGTTGTTTGATGACCAAACTTATTTCATCAAATTCAACTATTGATTTTTTTAAAATAGGAGCCTTGATATTTTTCAAAATTTGAGGATTTCTAAAAATTTCAATTTTCTTGCCTCCTGTTGAAACAGATTTCTTTTTCTTGAGAGTGTCATAATCAAAGCCAATCCCAATCCTAGAATTTTCCTGATGTTTCTCATGAAATTCTTGAACAATAATGGATGAGGTTTGGTAAGATCTTATTTTCAATTCATTCTCAGAAATTTGTTCTTTATGAAATTTTTCAATTTGCTCAGAGCAAATAACTTTGTTTTTGAGATACTCATTCTTAGCAGTCAGTTCATCATTAGCCTTTAGCAATCTAGCAATTTCCTCATATGTAGCAGTCATACTAGTATGAATATTAAACATTTCAATGCTCAATTCTTCAACAGTTTTCTTATACTGAGAGTTTGACATGTCAAGTGAGACTAATGAAGGTACATGTGTGTTTGAGGATGATGATCCATCATATAAGTTAGCCATCAGAGCCAAATTTCCATATTCTACCTCCTCATCTTCATATATTTCATCCCAACATTTTCCTTCAGCTATGTAAGCGCTTCCTGTCTGCTTTTTGAGGAGAGCCTCATACGTGGCTTCCAGTTCCAAGTAATCTTTGTCCTTCTTGATTTCTTTAGGTTTTCACACTCTGTTGCAAAGTGTTCAAGCTCATTACAGTTATAACATCTTATTTTAGATGTATCAAAAGTTCCAGTTTTATACCCTTCATTGGTGTTGCTTCATGTTGGAGATTTTCCTTTGCTTGAAGAGTTGAAATTTGGTCTTGGTTTGAAGCCTTTATTTTTATTGAATCTTAAGTTTCCAAATTTCTTTGCTATGAAGGCCATGGTTTTGTTGTCCATTCCTTCAAGCTCTTCAATAGTGTATAACTCTTTTTCACCTGATTCACTATTGACAAAGTCTTTTTCTTCTTGTCCATGTTCTTCAAGTTCTTCAATTTTTAGTTACTTGTTTATAACAGTCTTCTCAGCTTTTGATGGTTTATTTGCAACCAAGGCACTTGAAACATTAGCCAATTTTCCTCTATTTGCTAAAATGGACTTCTTTTGGTAGAACTCCAGTTCATATTTTTTTAAAATTCCATAGAGGGTTTCAAGTGGAAGTTTCGTTAGATCTCTTAATTCTCTAATTGCAGAGATTTTGTGCTCCAAGTGTCCTTGGAGAGTCATCAAAAATTTCATGTTCTTCTCCTTTGTTTCATAGTACTTTCGATGGAGTTGAAGGTCATTGATGAGTTTGTTAAATCTTTTAAACACGTCAGTTATGCCTCCATTTTATTTTGACATGAAAGCTTCATACTGTGAGATAAGGAGTTGCCTCTGGTTGTGTCTCACCTCTTCAGTTCCTTCACACAGAATCTCTATGGTTTCTCATATGTGTTTTGCAGAGGTGCATTTGACAATGTTATTGTACATAACAATGTCTAGAGATTCTATGAATATGAGTATTAGACTATTATCAAGTGACACCTTCTCTTTCTCTGTGTCTGTGTACTGAGATGAATCTTTGAGTATCCATGTTACATGTATCACTTCAGAGCCACTGTTTGTTTCAGGAACCAATGTTACTGGCATAAAAGGGCCATTCTTCAAGATTTCTGGATACATGGAGTTGGCAACCCTTATGAACATTAACATCATCTTTTTCCATAGGTTGTAGTTTTCCTTGTCAAAAGAAGAAATCTTTATACTGCTCAGCTTCTGAGAACTCATTTTGATCTTTAAACTGTTAGTAATTGTACTCTAGAGACAATACTTTTTATATTTTAAGGAAAATATTTATTATTAAGGATTATGTTTATTGATTATTAATTATTTATTATGTTTTATTTACTGCGTAATAAATTGAAAAAATAATAAATATCCTTGGAATTTTGATACGTATTATATATCTTTAAGTATGTGACTTAAAAATGAGATTATATAAATAGTATCTTATTCCTAAAATTCCGTAGTCGAATATTATTATTTAAGGACAATAATAATGCACAAAGACTAGTATGTTTCTTGACAGATGACCACATCTCATTGGTCATAGTTATGGTGATACTAAAGTCAAGAACATAAGTGCATGTCTCAATGCATGGCACTGGAATGACCCGACGTGAGATTCTACATGTTAAATAAGTGTCATAAGTAATTCTCACTGTGATAATGGTGTAATGATCCTTAGACCTGAAATCATTATATTTCTATACAAGAATTAATATACTTTGATTACATTAAAAGTTACCTTTGACCTGGTGAAGATAAAAGTGGACATTGGTTATATTATGAATCGTATGAGAAATATGAATGATCTAGATGTGATTTAATCCTCCTAATTTTAGGAGTGATATTATTGGCCTCTTGTTTGAGTGAGACTATGAAATGCACGGCCGTGCTCAAATGTTGATTTGATTTGAATAGTCTACTCATCGATCAAGAAAATAAATATTAAATTATGAAGAGGATGACACGAGAAATGCTTTGAGTTTAATCTATAATATCAAGATTAAAGGGATTATATTACATGGAACATTATTCACGAAAGACTTAATCGAATCACCGATTTATTATTATTACATGGGTAGCAATGATGTATTACTAGATGCCGCTCATTGTTTACAATTTTAATTAGATATTAAAATTGTTGCCAACGTAATAATAACCTACAGGGTCACACACAAAGAACGTTTGAAGGAGAAATAATTTAAATTGTGAATTTAAATTAAATAAGTAATTTATTTTATTTATGATATTAATTAAGTATGACTTAATTAATTATATAAATAAAATAGATGAATTATTTAAACTAATTCTAAAATTAATAATTAATTAAGTGAGACTTAATTAAATAATTTAGAATTTTGGATTAGTATTAATTATAATTGGATTATAATTAGAAAACTTATTCCTCTCTCTATATAATCTTTTTATGGGCTGATTTAATTTAATGAGACATATTTTTACTAAAACCCTAGCCGTTTTGAGAAAGAGGAAGATAGAGAGAGAAACAGTTTTCGGGTGCTAGTATACATCAATCCTTCATGAAAAGTATTCGTGTGGATACCGTAGAGCGTAGATCGCGAGAGCAGGATACGTGGTGATTAAACAAGCTTTGGGCCTCCATTAATCTTCCATTAATGAACTGTTAAAGCTTCTAAAGGTATTTATTCTTTATATCCGAATTAAATCTTTTGTTTTCGCATGGATCCTGCGGAGGGTTTCGCTATTTTGATTTATTTTTCACGTTTATTCCGCTGCGTTTGTGCCTCGAATCCCTTCATAAACTGTATATATGTTAACAGCCTAAGCTCTGATACCACTTGTTAGATATGAGAACCTCAAAAGTAACACGGGGGGGGGGGGGGTGAATATGTTTTGATTTCTTTTGTTTTTATTGTAAGAAATGTATTTGATGAACTTAACTAACACAATATGTAGCTTATGAAAGATTACAGCGTTCTATAAGATTGCAGAATATAAATAGAAACACAATTAACTTTCAATCTAATATTTTATTATACTTGAATTACTATAATCTGAGATTTTTGAGTTGAATCTCAGCTTCTTGTTTTTAGAAGTTACAAGGTATTGAAAACACTTGATAATTTTCAAAGATGCTTACTAATGAGGCTGTGCATAGGCTATATAGACAACATGTCTTTTGGAACATGCTCTCACTAGACAGTTTAGGTAAAACTAGAAATAGACAAGAAATACTTTACATTTGACTACTATTTATTTCTAGCTAACATAATCTGTTGACAGTCTTTTGCTTTCAGCCTTATCTCTTCTGCCTTTTGTCTTGTTCTTCTTCCAAGCTACATTGTAGACTTGTCTCCATCTCCACAGGTTTGAATGATCCTGTGATGACAGAACTTTAAAATCATTTGTCTTCTTCTGCAAATCTGCTAGAATTTAGCTTCTTGAATCAACCGAGTACTCACTTGAATTAACTTCGAGAAGTCACAATGATTTAATTTTTGATTGGGATAGACTTCTTGATTGCATACTTCACATGATGACTTCTCGATTGCATACTTCACATGATGACTTCTCGATTGCATACTTCACATGATGACTTCTCGATTTCTCCTTTGGCTAACTTCTCTGTTTGTTCAACTGGACTTCTCGAATCATACCTATTGCATACTTTTTGACTAACTACAATTTCTTTGACTTCTTGATTGCTTTCTATTTCTTGACCGACTACTGAGTTAATTGAGTATCTGAGACTTCTCTATCAGTTTCACATGTCTGACTTCTCTATCAGGATGACTTCTCGATCATATATTTGCTTTAGAGTATTTTCACTGCAATTCTTAATTGATCAAGTCTTCATTGATTTGATGTCTGATTCATACTTGAATCTTCTATCAATCTTTATTCTTGACTCATATTTACATAATGATTTCACAGTAGAAACATACCTCTATCTGCAAATATATTAAGACATTCTAAGTACATATCGTATTACAGAAGCATTACATATGTTACATCAAGACAAGTAATCACGTAGAGTAGGCTTGATTTGGTCCAACAATAGTATTACTGAAATCTCCAGTATTCTTAATCGTAAATATTTATTATTTAGATATGATAAATGAAGAGTAAAGATTTGATATGAGAAATGAAGAGTAAAGAAAATGAATAAATCGTATTATAACGCCCCCAAATCTGGGGCCTCACATTTGGTCGTCACGTGAAAATTCTTAATATAAATTACCTGTTTAATAATATTTTAAACCACCTGTAGTCATTCAATATCTGAAAACTATTGCTACGTCTCAAATTACCAAGATCTTTTAGGTTAGTTCTAGAAACAAGAATTCAAAGTCCAAACATCAATAATCATTATAAACCTCAAATAATCAAAATAAATCACGCATGTGACCCCATCCATAATGTTCCTCAAATATTCATAATTTTAGAACAACTCCCCAATATACTACAATTGATTTCAACAATCTCTTTACACCAATCTTATACTACTAGTATAACTTCGATAATAATTATACTAGCGGCAAGGACGGGTCTATAACAAGCAATGTATATAATATATAATATAACAATATATAAATAACTTACTCCAGATACATACTTTCTAGATCCAAAACGTCTTTGTAAGGACATCTTATTTTCTTCTTCCGAGCTACACGGATAAATCTCGTCGGTCAACTTTTTCTGAAAGGCTAATATTTTCTCATCCTGTCTGGAAAAGTGTATGATGAAAAGCAAATGTGAGCCAAAGAAATGCCCGGAAAGTATATACAAAACATTTTAAATAAAACCAGGATATTTGAATCAGAGTAAAGTACGGAAATATAAACCAGTTTATAATGAAAACTGAACAGTAAGTAAAACATATTTTATATCAAAACTGAAACAATGCAGTATGTCATAGAAATTAATCAACTGCTTAAAATCAATATATAATAGCCACACAGACAATATGGATTGGATACAACATATAAACACTATTGCTCCCTGATTAGTTCAAAAGCAATAGGACCCCTTTCTAGCTCATCGATACATTTCTATACCCATAAATATAACAAGGATTTCATAATATAGGTACCAAAATAGGCAAGTAATGTTAGTCTATAGAAAGATGAAATGGTTACCATATCTGCCTCAAATGATGGACTCTTATCTCAAAGGCTCTTACACTAAAATTTTCAATCCAATAGAACAACTCCAAATAAAATAAAGGTATACTTAATTTTAAATACATACTATATCCTTATTATTTACTACAATAACACCAGATATGATGTGTTTATTAGAATTAACTTCCAATATCAAGAGTGTCAATATAAAATAACTCTTTTGCACAATAAAAGTATTTAAGATTCACAAATAGTTCTGAACAATTACTATTTATCATGATATGAACAAATGAAACAGAAAATAAAAGTGTTTAAGATGATCAAGGAGAAAATACTTGTCTTTGGTCCTTAGTAATTACGTACGGTCGAAGTAACACAACTATTTCCTTCTTCCGTCTCACGGTATCACCATTTAATAATTCTTTCATCTGACGCTCTTGCGATTGCTATGAGTCTGAACTATTGAGATCGAGTCTGCGCGTCTATATATATAGTCAAATATAATATGGTACTTCAGTACTTCAAGTACCTCGCTATATTCTATGAGCGTTTATAACTTAATTATACTTATCTCAGACATATTCATATTAACAAGAAAACTCACATCAAACCCAACAAACCAATAAATAAAAATATAAACTCAACTATTAAATAATCCTCAAACAACCAGTTAACCCTCGAGATTCGATTATAAAACAACATTTAATCCTAGACACGAATATAAATAAACAATTAATCATCGAGACTCGAATATAAATAAATAAATAATACTCAAGACTCGCAAGTAAATAAACAATTAATCCTCGAGACTCGAATATAAATAAACAATTAATTCTCGAGACTCAAATATAAATAAACGATTAATCCTCGAGACTAACAATTAATCCTCGAACAAACATGAATAAAAACTAAAAATTCTAATCCATACTTTAAACTTATAACGTTTACTCTCGATGACGTTATCAAATTAAATAATTAAACATAACATTAAACATTTTAAAAATATATTTTTAATCAAATAATACCTGAAATCTGAAATAAATATCCTACTACAAGATTTTTTTTTGAAATAAGTTCTTTGTAAAATGAACTTTTTCCGGGGTCACAGCCCCTCAAAATCAGTCTCAAACAATACAATATAACTATACTAAAATAAAGTCAACAAATTTAACCCACAAAATAAATTATACTTATACACAAAAATTTGCCGTAAACGAGGAACACAGTCACCTAAACCCCAAAAGTCTGGCTAACAAATAACTTTCCAAAGTATAAAACAATCTCTAAACATTATGAAATTAATATATACTCCCTCCGTCTCGGCCAAATGTTTACATTTGGTCCGGGCACGGAGACCAAGGATAGTGGAGTAATATTGTTAAAATAAATGAAGTAGTGGGTTTAATAGTGATTTTATTGTTAAAATAAATGAAGTAGTGGGTGTAATAGTGTAAAGTGTTGAAAAAGTGGAGTGACGTAGTGGATGTAATAATGTATTTTATGCTTAAAAGTTACTATTTTTAGTAATGTAAAGAATTGGGTGGGACGTCCCAAAAAGGAAAGTGTAAAGAATTGGTTGGGACAGAGGGAGTATATAGTAACATGTCCTAATACTTACAAGTGCCAAATCAGAATATTAAAATTCTTACCAAAAGGTCATTTTGGACACCCCACGAGTCTTTTTTGAGGGCCGAAAAATATGCCCAAAAAAATCCGAGATAAATACCAATACACGACCACATGCTATACTGTCTCCTAGCTTGATTACCATTATCAAATTCCCTTTCTATACTCCTAAATAAATTAAAAAGGAAAATATGCTCAGAAAATAATTCTCTCAAAATTTATCCAAAATTATACATATGCTAGGCCTTAAGGCGCTGATTATTTATATATATATAAATATCGAAAATTGGATGCATAGTTTGTAAATAATGAAATTTTAAAGTTTTTAAATATATAAATATATATACCATAAAAACAACAGTGAAGAGAGCAGCACAAAGAAAACAAGAAAACGAGGGAGGTTGATTCACCGAGAAGGCAAAAAAAAAGAAAAAAAAAAGACAGGGGCTGCTGGGTTAGAGGGGGAGGGGTTACGCGGGTTAAATTAGGATTATATAAAAAAACTATTTTCTTATTAAAACTTTTTATAAAATATAAAACATATCTTGTAAATCATTTTAACACTACTTTTAATCTCTAAATAATTTTGCATAATCCTAAAAGTCTATAAAAATATTTTACAGGTAAAATATAAATTTTATTATTTTCAAAACAAATTAAAAATAATAACTTTTCAAAATATTTAAATATTTTGAATATTCAAAAATATAAAAAAATTAAATTTTGAATATTCAAATAATTTACTCAAATAAAATTTTTACCCGAAAAATATACTGACTCGAGATACTAACCCGATCAGTAAAATAACATAAGAAATTTTAAACCGAACACAGCCCTACTGAACTGAAGATAATTTCTAAAATAATAATAAAAATAAATATAGAAATCAATCCAACTGGAATAAAATATAAAAATTTATTCCTCTTCTTTTGAGAAATATCAATAAAATATTTAAATAATAATAATAAAATTTGGAAAATATCCGGGTTGTCACACATAGGGGTAAGCAAAAATGAACCAACAATGAAAAACTAAACCGAATAGTGTAATTTCGGTTCGGTTCGGTTCGGTTCTATTTTTTTTCAAAATTTCGGTCTATTCGGTTTTTCGTTCCGGACCGAATTAAAGTTCGGTTGGGTCCTGTCCGTAAAAAAAATTCGGTCCGGACCGAATAGACCGTATTATATATTATTTATTTTTCTTATATATATAATATATATTTATTAATTTATATTTATATAATATATGTTTGATAAATGCAATTTTATATGAATTATTGCATTATTGATTTATTATTTGACATAAATATGAATCTATTTATTTTTTTTGAAATAAATGTACTTATTTCATTAAATCGAATCAATAAGTAATACATCAGAAATAATATCCGGATCAATATCAAACCACTCCTGGAAGTCTAAAATGGAATGAGTAGCTCTCGCAAACCTATGAACATACTTTACTAGTACATGATCAAAGTGCTTAAACAACTCGACACAATCTAGAACAATTGTGTGAAAAAATGATCGACCTTTCACCCCATTACAAGCATCAGCTAGCATTTTGGCATCTGTCTCGAATATACACTTTTTAAACCCTAGCTCTTTAGCCCATGACAGAGCCTCTTTAAGCCCTACTGCTTCTGCCTCCCTTGGTTGCAATTGTGCTGATATCCTATGAGCCCTGGCATAAATGAACTCTGCATCTTCATTCCTGATCACACAGCTTACCCCTACCCTGTCCATTGCTGCAAACGTTGTTGCATCGATGTTAACTTTCAGCCATCCACACGGAGGTGGTGACCCCTGTCTTGAACTCTGGCTTATTACAGGCATGTGTCTTAACTTCTCCGTTTGGCTTTTCTTCCAATCATTTAGTAAATTTGTCGATGCTGCATGAACACCAAAGACTGATCCCGTTACCTTATCCCACACCCATCGATTTCTTCGATTCCATAAATTCTAGCATATTATTACTATCCATGACAACTTCTCTTTAGTACAAGTACTAAATAAAGAAGGGAGCATCTCTTTCACATACCCTTGATACCTCTAAATACTCTCATCCTGAATACCCACTATCAACCAAACCTCTCTAGCGAATGAACATCCAAACAACACGTGTTCTATATTTTCATCCAACAACATACACCAAGAATATTTGGTATCAATTTGAACATGTTTCTCCGCCAATGTAACAGCTGTAGGTACCACAGGACGACAAGCTCTCCAAATAAAATTCATCACCTTTCCAGGGAGATCTAGTGACCATAGTTTCTTCGAAAATTGTGCCTGGGGACCAGTTTGCTCACCAACTAATTTTCTATAGCAACTTTTCACAATAAAGTGTCCAGTTTGGTCAAGGAGCCAGAACCATGAATCATGCTGCACATTTGCTGACAATGGAATACGATTTATCAGACCTTTGTCTCTATCATTAAAAATGTTCCTCGTCCCATCCATTTTTATTATCCTGCATTAGTCTTGCAATCCTCACCATCTCTAGCTCTTGGGGCATAGTAGTCGTGATGTACCCATTCTCAACACAAGGTAGCCAAGGCACTTTCCATACCTCTGTATCTTCACCATCCCCAATTCTTCTTATAATTCCTTGCTTTAAAATTTCCTGCGATTCGAGGATACTATGCCACATAAAACTCGGGTTCGAGCCTATTTTAGCTTCTAAAAAACTGGTATGTGGATAGTATTTTTCTTTCATCAGTTGCGTAACCATTGGGTTATCACCATTCAACAATCTCCATCCCCGTTTCGCTAACATTGCGATATTGAATTTTCTCAAGTCTCTAAAACACAAGCCTCCAATATATTTATCTTCACATAATATCTCCCATGATAGCCATCTAATCCCTCTACTTCTCCCACCATTCCCCCACCACATAGCATTCATCTGCCTTTGTATTGTATTACATACCTCCTGTGGGATTAATAATAAATTCATCCAGAAATTTGGTATTGTCTGTGCAGCGGTTTTAAGTAAGATCACTTTTCCTCCCTTAGACAATGACTTTTGGCTCCACCCTTGCAATTTTTTATTCACATTCTCTGTCAAGAATTTGAACTCATTGCTTTTATTCTTCCCAATATGCATCAGCAAACCTAAGTACTTCCCTGGCAGCATTGTCTCCTGTACTTGCAATATATAACATATTTGTTGCCTGCAATCAGTGGTGGTATTAGGACTGAAAGTCACTGTTGACTTCATCAGATTAATGGCCTGACCTGAAAGTTTCTCATAACGCTCTAATATACTTTTCATACTTCTGGCTTCTTGATTTGTAGCTTTGAAGAATACATAACAGTCATCTGCAAAAAGTAGATGCGATATAAGTGGTGCCCCTCGAGCTATTGATATTCCATGAACTACGTCAGTTTCTTCATGTCTTCTAATTATTGAGATAAGACCCTCTGCACACAAGATATATAAGTAAGGGGAAATCGGGTCCCCTTGCATAATCCCTCGTTTAGGTTGTATATTACCAAACTCACACCCATCATGTACAAAATTATAGGATACGGTTTGCACACACTGCATAATTCTTTCCACCCATACATTGTTAAAACCAAACTTAAATAGCATACCTTCGAGAAACGGCCATTCAAGTCTGTCATAGGCTTTGGATATGTCCAGCTTTACTCCAACCACACCACTCTTTCCTGTGTCTTCCTCCTAATATAGTGATTCAATTCAAAAGCTATGAGTGTATTGTCTGTGAGTAATCTGCCATCAACAAATGCATTTTGTTTCTCCAAAATCGGTCTTGGTAAACAAATTTTCAAACGGTTTGCCATCACCTTAGAAAGTATACGAAACAACACATTGCAGAGTGATATAGGTCTCAAATCCTGCATTTGTTAGGGCTGTTTTATTTTCGGTATCAAACAGACCAACGCACGATTAACTCCGGGTGGAAGCTCTCCTGAGATAAAAAAATCATTTACAAAAATTTACCACATCTTCTCCCACTACGGTCCAATAAGCTTGATAAAAATATGGATTTAAACCATCACATCTAGTGCCTTTTCTGGATACATTGAGAACATTGCATGTTTAACCTCCTCACAAGTGACTGGTGACATCAACTGTGCATTTTGTTCGTTTGTAACTTGGTTTATCTTCTCCCTCTTCGATAAGCCTCCTGCCAGCATTGTTGATTGAAACAATTCCTCAAAATAATTGGTGATAATCCCCTTGATGTTTTCATGATCTTCTTGCCACACACCGTGTTTATCCTTTAGTTTTATTAGTTAATTGGTTTTCTTTCTTCCTGAAGCAAATTTGTGGAAGAATTTCGTGTTTTGATCCCTTTCCTTAAGCCAAAACTGTTTCACGCGTTGCTTCTAATACACTTCTTATTTTTCCAATAACTTGAGAAACTCCCACTTCGCTTCGTTATATTTTCTCACCCCATATGAATCTCGACGAGATCTAAGTTTTCTCATTTCCTTTCTAAAATACTGAATCTTGTCCCTCGTCTCTTTCATCTTTCCACCGCCCCATTCTTCGAGTTTTAAGCAGTAATATTCTACCTTTTCTACAATTATTTTCCCCGCAGTTTGTCTCCAGCTTTCTTGCAACAACTTACTGCAATGTTCTTCCTTTACCCACATGTTTTCAAATTTAAATCTTCTAGTTTTTGGGATAAACACCGTCCTATTTACCTCCAAAAGTAAAGGCATATGATCCGAGGTCGAAACCTCCAACACCTTAACTATTGCATGAGGGAACATATTCCTCCAATCTTGATTTGCCAATCCTCTGTCAAGTCTTTCTTGTACCCATGCGACACTACCCCTTGATTTTTTCCACGTAAACTCATTCCCAATAAATCCTAAATCATGCAACCCACTCTCATACACAGCCTCTTTAAACCCTTCCAATAATGCTCTTTCGTGTCGTCTACCCCCATGTTTTTCATGAACATGCATCATGTCATTAAAATCACCTATGAGATACCACAGAAGTTGCGATTCCGCAGCTAAATTTCTAATTATTTGCCAAGATTCTCTTCTTCTCCGTCTTTCTGGGCACCCATAAAACCTTGTGTACCTCCAACGTCCCACCTGATCACGACTAACCTCGAAGTCTATATAATGGTTACTACTACCTTTGATTTCAATTCCCCCCTCATTCTTCCATATTAATGCTAAACCACCTTCATGTCGTTGCGACTCAACGACAAAACACCCAGCAAAATAAACAGCTTTACAGATGGACTCTATCTTCTTCTTATTAGCAAATGTTTCTGACAAAAAAACCAAATTGGGCTGTAACTGTTTAATGATCTCTTTAAGAAATTGAACTGCCCGTGGTTAGGCCAAACCACGGCAGTTCCATACTAAGAAACTCATAACCCTCGGTGGGCCTGGAAACCAGATCCCACCCCATGCAAGTTTTTTGGCACATGTACCTCATTTAAATTATCTCATAAATCCTCTGTACTCCCGTCTGTAATCATATTATCAGGCCCAATACCTTTCTTACCTTGGTCCAGTCCAACCCGTCTACGTTTTGTATCCAATACTACATTTACATTATCCTCATTCCCGCTCAAATTTATTTCCTGATTTGTTTCCTCATATGGCTCCTGATTTCTAGTTTTAAGTATTACAGCTCCCTAATTCCCACCTTTCTCTCACACAATACCAGCATTTTCCTTAAATCTCGCCGCATTTTTCTCATCTCTATTTATTGATTGGTCTCCTGTTGCACCTCCGTACTCCGTCCATCCTCCTCCACCCTTCATATTTCTCAGTCACCTAGCCCCCGCTCCATTTTTACTTTTACGATTTTGTGTTCTTAGCCAAGCTCCGTATGCACGTTCAATTTCCTTGTCTGGATTCTCATAGACAATACCACACTCCCTCTTTGTGTGGCCTATTGTCCCACAAACAAAGCAGAAATTACCCATTCTCTCGTATATAAAATTAATCTAGCTCCATGCCCCTCCTTCTCTTTTGATTTTCATACAACGTTTCAGCGATTTATGATTATCCAATGTGACTCTAATTCTGACATACGGCTTCCATGCTCCTTCAAAATCTGCAGAATCTGATTTCACATACTTACCAATATACGATCCCACACTTTTTAGTATATTATCAGATATGAACCCAGTGGTATGTCGTAGGCTTGAACCCATATATCTATTTCATTCAGCTGCACCAAGTGTGGATCTTCCATCTCCTCCAATTGCTTATACACCAACATGTTTTGTTCAAAGGACCATGGCCCTCCTTCAATTACTTTTCATAGGTCCATGATATGATAGAATACAAATGAATATTTATAACTCCCTAGGTCATGTATATCCATTCCTTCTTTAGGCCGTCATAGAGAAGCCAACAAATTTTGCATAGCCTGGAAATTAATATTCCTGTCTGTCATGAACTTGCCCACTAATACAAACATTTTCTTCTTCTCCTTTATCTCTTCCACCACCACTATGACTCCATTCTCCTCTTCCTCCTCAAAGGATAAATCGGCATAAAGTTCCTCCAAACTGGGTTTCTTATATTGGTTCATAGTTTGTCTGCGTGAAAAAGACTTGTTTGTATGATTAAATGATGATACTTAATCAACTGATATGAAAAAAAACTGAAAGGGAATAGCATATGAAACTATAAACTTGCCACAAGGACAAGACGACTCTGAATGTTCAGACAAAATTCACAATTCCTTTTTTAGATATATATATGAATCTATTTGGTTTTATTTATATTTATATTCCCTTAAAACTTCACCTTATTTAATTTTTAATTTTTTTTAAAAAAAGATATGGACCGAACGGACCGGACTGAACGGACTGAAATATTTCGGTTCTATTCGGTCTGGTCGTAATAAAATTTCGGTTCGGTTCTGTCCGAAAAATATTAACTATTCGATTCTCGGTCTATTTGGTCCGGTTCTGAACCGAACCGACCGAATGCTTGGCCCTAGTCACACTTAATATAAGGATATTTCAAAAAAAATCTTATAATTAAGGAGAGAGAAAGTGGGATGTGAAATAAGTTTGTTGAATACATTACAAATTTGATAAGAAAATGACACATAATTATTATAAATTAATGGAATAATAAGAAAAATGACACATAATTAATTTAAGTAAAGTTTGACACATAATTAATTTAAGTGGGCATGCCATAAAACAAAATTAGAGAGAATGTGTAAAAAAAAAAATTGCACTCCTACTGGACATTCCATTTGTCTATAATTATAGAACCCCTTTATGTTGGCTATATATAGCCGACCTCTAGAAACCTGTAGAAAAACTCCACATCGTCTATTATCATGTTTAAATAATATAATCTATTTATAGCAACTTGAAATAATAATAAAATATTATTTTTAAAATATAACCAATCTTTATA
The DNA here is from genome assembly GCA_028671895.1 of Oenanthe sinensis. Taxonomy (NCBI): domain Eukaryota; kingdom Viridiplantae; phylum Streptophyta; class Magnoliopsida; order Apiales; family Apiaceae; genus Oenanthe; species Oenanthe sinensis. Next base: position 2,766,186 of record CM053809.1, on the reverse strand, counting down.
GCCAACACCATTGGAGTACAACATCTTACATTGGAGTACAACATTTACAGTTGAGCAAATACCTTGTAGGTTCAGCAAATATTATTTTAGTCAATACCGTTGGAGATCTCTATGCCGTTTTAGTTTTATGTATGCATCATCGGTCTATCAAATATTTGATTTAAGAAAAAAGGGGAAATCTAGAAGACTTAATCCTGTTTGCCTTAATTTATACTCCCTCCGTCCCAACCAATTCTTTACACTTTCCTTTTTGGGACGTCCCACCCAATTCTTTACATTACTAAAAATAGTAACTTTTAACAATAAATATATTATTACATCCACTACTTCACTCCACTTTTTCAACACTTTACACTATTACACCCACTACTTCATTTATTTTAACAATAAAATCACTATTACACCCACTATCCTTGGTCTCCGTGCCCGGACCAAATGTAAACATTTGGCCGGGACGGAGGGAGTAAATAACTAGTCGATTAAGTCATGTCTCGCGGCGATCTAAAAAATTATATTATAAATTTTTAATTATATATTTAGAAATCATAAAATTATCTTTAGATGTTTTTTACCGGCACCTTATTCTCTATTATTGTTTTTTAATATTTGACATATATACTATACTACTAAAATTAAAATATTATAAATTTTAATCGGCCGGGATTGGGTTGTGCTCTTTATTTTATAACTTATTTTAATGGACTTACTTATTTAGAAAAAAAATCATTCTAGTCAATACATATTTAATCTTTCTAATTTAAACAAATTTTTGGGGCCTATTTGTTTTTTTATCTATTTTTACAGGCCTAATTATTAAAAATTTATTTTAACGGGCCTAATAAATCATATAGAGTATTAATTTATACACGTTTATAGATCTACATTATTATGTATATTTTAATGAGCCTAATTATTTTAGAAACCTATCTTAATTAAAATACACATATTATTCTAATACAAACAAATTTCGTGATTAAAAGTATATACATATAAATTTAAATATGAAAATATAAATAATAAGAGAACAAATATTAAAAGTAACATGTGGATTGCATGGTTTGTGTAATGCATACATTTAACAATATATTTGTGTAATGATGGTTTGTTAGGCCGACGCTCTATATTCGTTTAAAGCTGCATTTCGCAGAGGCTTATAAAAAATATATTATAAATTCTGAAATATATATTTAAAAATCATAATATTATCTTTAAATATTGTTATTTTTGACCGAAACCATATTCCTACTATTTTCTATAACATCTAGCCTGTTTAGTAAAATAATAATATAACATTTAACATATATTTCTCTATTGATGTTTTTTAGGTCGACGCTCGCTTTCTGCAATACTCATATAAAATTATTATTTTTAATGAAAATGTCAAAGTTATATTTACTAAACTGTTGGTGTCAGAATTTTGACATGTCCGACATCAGAATTTTGACATGTCTGATGTTAACTGTCGACGTCAAGGACATGACGGGTACAGTGACGTCCGACGACAGCCTAACAGCCGTTGGAAATGGTCAAATAACCATCCTAAATTTTAAGAGGGGATAAAATATCAGTTTTAATACAAGAAAGGAAAGCATTAGTGATTATCAATTTCTATATTAAAAAAAAGACATTGATAAGTATCGGTTTCACAACAAATAAGGAAAGACAATAATGACAATCAATTCTCCATTAATATGGCAGTTACACAATTCAAATATATATATATGGTGGATGCATCAACGAAGGCAACCAATACAACTTCTACTACTATACAACACATATAACAACCACAATATATACACACAATTATCTACATTACAATTTCCATGATCATCACTATACAACTCCTCTATCAGATACAATTCCTACAACTTCCATCACACATAATACCTAATATACATATATATACAACCTCTATCACCCACTATATATACATACAATCTCCATTATAATCACTACACAACTCCTCTATCAGATACGATTCCTACAACTTTCATCACATACAATACCTAATATACGATCTCTACCAGCGGCAAGCCATACACAAAATCCCCTGTATCATCACTCAAGATATACATATACAGGATAGGTCACACCACAATTCTACTTACATACATCTTACACACACTTCTAAAACTTACATCAGTTACGACATATATACATCACATACGGTACACACTTTTTCGATAATATGTGTTCACTACACCTACACCACAGCCACTTCAGCCGACGAGAACAATCACCTACACAACTGACGAATACAGTTCTGAGCCGATGGATACATCCAACAGTTGACGGACAGGACTTGCCAACATGTGTTTCCTTTGTTTTCATCTTGTAACAATCGATTCTATTATTCTAGTGGATAACTTTGGTTAGGTCACTCCCACCCGCGGTTTTTTATCTCTTAACGAGGGTTTTCCATGTCACCAAAATAACTTGTGTTTTAGTTCTTTAGTTTGCTTTTCTATACTTATCGATCCACTTTGATACTTGTCCTTCAAACACGAAATCATATAGACTTAGTTATCAGCCCTACAAAAAATGACTAAAACAGTTTGGCGCCGTCTTCGAGAAATTAGCTAAGAGTTTATACGAGTTCAACGACAATGGAGGACAATCCACGACGTGACGAAACTATGAATTAGGATAGTGACTCGACGATAGTTGATGACATGATTTTGACCATGAAAAAATTACAACCTGACATGGTTTTGTTACGATCAAAGAACGAGGCACCCAAAACGGAGTTGAGTACAAGTAAATCCAACAACAAAGCGACATCAAGGAGGAAAACTATAAGAATAGTACGACGTCTGAACATGGACGACATACATGACTATAGACAGCTAGAAAATGACAGAATACATGTGGTAGTCGCTGACATTGATGAAAATGGCACATTGGAGAGTGACATTAACATAGAAAGCTGACGACAACATGACTTGACGGAAAGACACGGCGTTGGGCTTGACAGATTCGACAGAAGGTTCAAACACGTAGAGGTTCCAAGTCAATAAGTCACTTGTCAAACACTTGACATAACTTAAATACATATTTCATCAATCTGACATGTTGGACGAGCAAAGATTGTCATCTTTCAAGTCAATATGTCTGACAAAAGAAGAATATGTCCAACAAGATATGTTGACGGTAGAGAACATGACTTAGCTGATGACAAATATCAAGAAATATGTGGACATACATGACGACGTCTGAATATGACACTAACACAGAACACACAAAAAAACGTGACACGACAACAACACTCGATAGGAACACTTGACATACAACAAGCTCCAATGGACTTAAATATACATATCATCAATTCGACGCCTTGGAGAGGCTAGGGGCAATCTTCAGTCAACTCAATCAGACCAACATGTCCTTTATACATGTCCGACAACAGACAACCCAACATCAGATAACTCGACGAATACTAGCCTACGACAAACGACTGTTGGACACAAGAATTTACAGACTAACTGTCCGACAACATCTAACATGGACGACATCTAATATGTCAGACGACATCTACCATGTTGACAAACATGACATCTACATTTATTTTTCAATATTCCTCAAACATGGACACAAATACACAATAATAAGGGGCAGTACCTCACGACATTTACGACAAAGGGCAACATCCCACATCATTATGTGACAATTACAACGTTATCAAATAAAGAGGACGACACCCAAGACACCGACATGACGAGTTGGATACAACGACTAAAAGACTACTCATCCGATGACATCGAATCCGTCGACAAAAATGACTTCTACATTTATTTTTAAAATAATTCTCTTACGGTATGTTCTCTTAAGAATTAGTTACTTCTTTTAATCTTATCTTGACAAATGTGCAACATGTCTGCTTTTGGTTTTGATGTCTTTTTTGAGATCTACATGCTTTAACGTAAACTATATGAAAATATGCTTGTATATTATATATCATGCCTCATATGCTTAATTGTTTTGACAACACATATATACATATGCTAGATTTATTATGTGTTCCTTATGTCTTGCATTTAGCTAAGTCATGATCATATGCATGACATTACAAACTCTGCGATAAATAATACATTGACGATTCTATGCTACATGGCAATTACAATTACAACCACGTGATAGCTAAGGGGCTGCGTATCCTGATTCTATCCTTCGAAAAGGGCTAATCACCCTCAACATACGGACGACGACTAGGGGCAACCCTCGTACCAAAAATACAATAAAAATAACAAAGGCGAACGCTGTAAGGCAACAACCTTTGATATTACACCATGAAAAACTTATGATAAATTAAATTCGTTTCAAGAGGGGAAGGTCTTTTAGCAACTTAAACGTTGTGCATGCACCTACAAATATATTTACACAACGTGAACTACGTATGACGAATATGCATTGTAAATTACATGTATATTATGACTATATACTACGCGCATCCATCTACATATACCAACTATAAGTTGAAACAATTACAACTTACGAGCTACTCTTATGAATCAAGTATTATGGTCATGGCACACATGTCTCATGACATTACAACGACGACAATACAACGACGACAATACAACTATGCATTACAAATCTTGAATTCGTGTCACGATGAAAATACAATGACGAATTACATAACACGACGACAAGTGACATATTACGACGACAAGTGGCATTTTACGATGACAAGTTACACGTTTTGTCTACAACTTACATATTACGTTTACAAGATATGTTACAATATATCTTACGTGTTAACACTCTTATTTTCTACATTAGAATCACTCCAAATTGAGGAGTCACATGAACCTGTTGGCAAGTCATTTTAAGTATATGGACGCACATGAATACGGAACCAATAATGATAAGAGTATATTCGACATGAAGAAGAATTTTTTTGATTGTATGTCTCCACCCAATAAAATTAGGGGCAAATGTTGGTGTCAGAATTTTGACATGTCCGACATTAGAATTGTGACATGTCCGACGTTAACTATCTACTGTCGACGCTAAAGACATGACGGGAACAGTGACGTCCGACGACAACCTAGAAGCTGTTGAAAATGGTCAAATAACCATCCTAAATTTTAAGAAGGGATAAAATATCAGTTTTAATACAAGAAAGGAAAACATTAGTGATTATCAGTTTCTATATCAAAAAGGAATGTATTAAAGAGTATCGGTTTCACAACAAATAAGGAAATGCAATAATGACAATCAATTCTCCATTAATATGACAGTTACACAATTCAAATATTTATATGGTGGAGGCATCAAGGAAGGCAACCGATACAACTTTTACTACCATACAACACATATAACAACCACAATATATACACACAAATATCTACAATACAATCTCCATGATAATCACTATATAACTCCTCCATCAGATACAATTTCTACAACGTCCATCACACATAATACCTAATATACATATATATATATACAACCTCTATCACCCACTATACATACATACAATCTCCATTTCATCACTACACAACTCATCTATCAGATACAATTCCTATAACTTCCATCACATACAATACCTAATATACATACATATACGATCTTTACTAGCAGCAAGCCATTCATACAATCCCCTGTATCATCACTCAAGATATACATATACAAGATAGGTCAAACCACAATTCTACTTATAAACATCTTACACACACTTTTACAACCTACATCAGTTAAGACATATATACATCACATACGATACACATTTTTTTGACAATATGTGTTCACTACACCTACACCACAACCACTTCAGCCGATGAGAACAATCACCTACAAAGCTGACAAGTACAGTTCTAAGCCGAGAGATACATCCAACAATTGACGGATATGACTTGTCAACCTGTGTTTCCTTTGTTTTCATCTTGTAATAATCGATTCTATCATTCTAGTGAATAACTTTGGTTGGGTCACTCCCACCCGCAATTTTTTACCTCTCAATGGGGGTTTTCCGCATCACCAAAATAGCTTGTGTTCTAGTTCTTTAGTTTACTTTTTTGTACTTATCGATCTACTTTGATACTTGTCCTTCAAATACGAAATTATATAGACCTAGTTATTAGCCCTACAAAAAATGACCAAAACATAAACTTTATATTTATAAAAAATTATAATATATTATAGAGTTTTGTATTTTTTATAATAATTATATTTTCGGTGAAATAAAAGTTAAAATTTAGTTTTTGACATATAAAATATAATATATAAGGACCTATTTAATACAATTATTTCCTTATTTACAAAATGACTTACATTGTAATAATTATTTCCTACCTATAAAATTTGTGTTATATAATTGTTTACTTGCATATAAACAAACTTGTCTTATATAATTATTCACTTATCTTTTAAATAGAGTCTTGCATTTATAAGTTGATATGGGTAAAAAATAACCCTAAGCAAATAATAAATATAGAATTTATTATTTTATTTATTAGACCTATCATGGTCCAAAGGCTTGGGCCATTGAAATGAACAAGAAAAATAAATCATAGGATCAACTGGATTTTTAAGTCAAGCCCACAAGTTATGTTGAAGCCACAGACCCATTAAACATTTATTAATTAATTTTATAATTAATTAATAAAGGCTCAGTAATGGCCCAAGAAGCCTGCTGAAGGACCTCATCCTAGAAGAATCTAGAAACCCCAGTGTGAGAAAAGTCGAATGAGAATCCTCATTCTTAGAAGGTTACAACAATTTAACCTCACTAGGAGACTTGACCACCAAGTCACCTAACCCTAATCTAACTCCAAGGCCCTCATGAGCCTATATAAAGGGCCTAACCCCTCAACATTAGAACTACGTCCTGGCTTGATTTTCATACACATTGAGATATGTAGGGAGTTAATGAGGACCCGAGATAGTCACGAAACGTTAGTGCAGCCATAAAAGCTTGAAGCTCCCCCCAAATCCTAGCATTAATTACACATTAAAGACGACCTAGTTTTAAATCCGTAACATTTGATGCAATTTGTGGGAACCAGAATAGCAATCTTGGCAAGAACACGAAGTACCGTGAGCACCCTCGAAAGAGAGATCCTTGACACTACTGTTGACACCAATGTCCCCTCTGCCACGATGCGAGAACAATGAGCTATTGTTCCAACCACCTCCGTTGAGGACCCTGAAGCAAGTACCCGGTGTACCGGACCCCTAAGTATCGTCGTTCATCCTTCCAACCCCAATATATCCATCCATGCTTCGGTGCTCCCACTCCAGGCAATTCCACCCCTTAGTACAACTTTTATCGCTCCTCCTACCATACAGGTCTCGCCTGCTGTAACCTCCGACCCTCACTACGTGCTCCCGAGAAACTACGAGCCCTCTTATGAGCAAGGGTTGCTGCCCCACTATACCTCATGACGAAGGAGTTTAGATTTCTCTGGACCTTACTCTACTGAAGATGAGGAGTCATCTAACGAGGATTAACTCCCGAAGGAAGCGACGCGACAAGGAGCCCTTTGGAGGGGGGATTACCCAATCCCGAGGGCCTCAAAACACTGACTCCGTAAAACTTTAGGAAATGATACATGCTCACGAGACTGAGGCCCAAAGACTAAGGAGAGACCTGGAAAAGGCATTAGCAAGGTGATAGCGCCCCAGAGTTGAGGGGGCTAGAGGGTCGATAAGGAGTGTACCTGTGACAGATCTAAATGAACCCCCAACCAGAAGACAAGTGAGGTCAAGTCATGTTAGGGCTGATCCCCAAGACTTATTACCACTTGAAGATCCTGATGATCCAATACCTCCCTTCACGGGGGAAATTATGATGAAAAAATATCAAGAAAGTGGAAGATGCCCACTATCAAGGCCTATGATGGAACTAGGGACCCCTCAAACCATGTTCTCACATTCTCAAATGCATTGTTATTACAACCTGTTAATGACACTGTCAAGTGTAGGGCATTCCCTCAAACCCTGAGCGGTATGGCACAAAGATGGTTTATTCGTCTACCCCCAACTCCGTTGGGTCATTCAAAGATCTTAGTAGGGCTTTCATTGATCAGTTTATCAGCACAAAACTCATGAGAAGAGCTCAACTTCGTTCATGAATAGATTCACTAAGGAAGCCTTGAAAGTCCCCGATCTAGACCAGAAGGTAGCTATGATAGCCTTATAGCAAGGAACTTCAGACGAGAATTTCAGAAGATCGTTAGCCAAGAGGGCCCCCGAAAGTATGAATGAGCTCCAGGAGAGAGCAGTAAAGTACATCAAGGCTAAAGAGAGTATGAGGAAAGCCCAAGGGTTTCAAGCCTCGAATACCTACTCTAAGAACCGAGACAGTGATACCGAGTATACAGTCGATGCCAAGTATGCAAAGAGTGATGATGCTAACAACTCCAAGAAGAAAGGAGGATCAAGGTTTACTGAGTTTACAAGCCTAAACACCGCCATGAGCAAAATATTGATGGATATTGAGAAGGACAAGGACCTTTGATGGCTGAAGCCACTAAGAACTGATCCTAAAATGAGAAATAAGAACGCTTATTGCCGGTTCCATAGATATGTGGGACACGATACTGATGATTGCCGTTAGTTAAAAGATGAGATAGAGTTTCTGATTAAAAGAGAGAAGTTGAACAAATACACCAAGGATGGTGCTAGAAATGACAGAGGATACAATGACAAACGAAGGGACTCAGACCCTAAAGAAAGAAATAATAAGCCCTGTGGGCCTGTGATCAACGTAATTTCAGGGGGAACAACCGCTGCAGGTAACTCCCAAAATTCCAGAAAGGCTTATGCCCGAGATGTAATGAACATCGTAGGAGAGCCTCCTAAAAGAGCAAGGACTGAGGTCTCTTTGTCCTTTGATGATTATGAATTGGAAGGGGTGAAGTTCCCCCACGATGACCCCTTGGTGATCACCCCGTCATAGGAAACTCTCATGTGAAAAGAGTCTTGATAGACAATGGGTTGTTTGTAGATATCATGTTTTATGATGCTTTTATGAAAATGGGATACAATGATTCTTAACTAACCCCCTCCAACATGCCTATCTATGTTTTCATTGGAGTGGAATCTCAGATTGAGGGGATTATACAACTACCAATGACTATGGGTGAAGAACCTCGACAGTCCACTCAAATGTTAAATATCCTAGTTATCATGGCAAACACTACCTACAATGCAATCCTTGGGAGGACTGGGCTGCATGCCTTCAAGACAATAGCTTCTACATACCATCTGAAACTCAAATTCCCAACTAGGAATGGAGTGGGAGAAGAGAGAGGAGATCAAAAAATGGTCAGAAGTTGTTATGTGGCCGCCTTGAAGCCTGATGGCACTTGGGGGCAGGTAGGGGTGTGTATTCGGTTCGGTTAACCGAAAACCGAACTGATTAACCAAAATAATTTCGGTTTGGTTAACCATATTTTAAATTTCGGTTCGGTTTTTGGTAAGGATTTTTTAAAAATTCTGTTATTCGTTATTTCGGTTTTTAACCGCGGTTAACCGAAATAAATAACCGATTTTTTAAAATATTATAAATAAAATAATAGCTAATAATAAATTACTATATATATTTCAATAATTATTTTTATTTCTTTAACTCTATTACTTCTCAATAATAAATATTTACTAATATTAATGAAATAAGCGGACAGTACCCATTGGCCAACCATAACGCCCATGTATTTTCTTCCCTGGTGTCTTCCTACTGCAGAAGCTTAAGTTAATTTATTATGTAATACGTGTTTGTCCTAAAATATGAACTCAGAAGATAGTTATTATACAAATAGAAGTTAACTCCCCTGGAGATGAAAAAGATGCTTAAAGTTAACTGAAATTGTACGTAAATAAATTAACCACGTGAACGGTAGTAGAGTCTCATGTGGGAAAAATAATGGAAATATATTCAAGTTTTTTAAATTTTTTTATTAAAATTTGGATTTTGGTAATAACCAAAATTATAAATTTAGTTCAGTTTAAAAACTGAATTAATTTTGGTTCCATTTTCGGTAGTGATTTTTTTTACATATTTTGGTTTCGGTTAACCGAAAAAAATTCCAGTTTCGGTTTCGGTTAACCGAATGCACACCAAAAGGGGCAGGTCCTCCCCATCGAAGACTTGGATTTTGGAGATCAACAAGAAAAAAGGGGAAGCACGTGGAGGACTTGGAACCCATTCCCCTAGATCCTCTAGATCAAGAGAAAGTGACATATGTTGGGACTTCACTCCCCAATGACCTGAAACAACAGCTGGTTCAGTTCTTGCAAGATAATAGAGATGTCATTGCTTGGACAGCAGCCGACATGCTAGGGATAGACCCCAAACTTATAATGCATCAGTTGAATGTGGATCCTAAAAGGACAGCAGTCAAGCAGAAGAAAAGAAATTTTACTTCTAAAAGGCAAGAGGCCATTAAGCAAGAAGTGGAGAAGTTGTTGGAAGCCAGGTTTATTGAAGAAATTCAATTTCTTGAGTGGATGGCTAACCCTGTTATGGTCAGGAAGACTAATAGAAAGTGAAGAATATACGTGGACTTCACAGATTTCAATGACGTTTGTCCAAAGGACTGTTTCCCCTTGCCAAGGATAGACACGTTAATTGATGTCACGGCTAGGCACGAGATGCTTAGCTTCATAGATGGCTTCAGTGGCTACAACCAGATCAAAATGCACCCCAATGACATTCCTAAGGTATCATTCATCCCTAATGTATCCTTCATCACTGATTTGGTTCAAGCACCTCATTTGTAAAACCATGGAGGTCTACCTCAATGACATGTTAGTCAAGAGCTTAGATAAGGCCGATCATCTTTAGCACCTAAAAGAGGCATTTGAAATTCTGAGAACCCATAAGATGATGTTAAACCCAGCCAAGTGCACCTTTGGTGTGGGATCTGGGAAGTTCCTAAGCCTGATGGTCTCAAAAAGATGAATCGAGGCCAATCTTGATAAGATTCAAGCAATCTTAAACTTGGAGCCCCCTAAGACAGTGAAGGATATCTAAAAGATCACGGGAAGGGTAACAACCCCGGGGTGCTTCTTATCCAAGTCTGGAGAAAAGCGCATGCCCTTTTTTAAGGTCCACAAGAAGGTCAAGGACTTTGAATGGAATGACGAGAACCAAGCAGCATTTGAGGAGTTAAAGAAATATATGGCTGAGCCACCACTCCTTGCCAAGCCGACACTCGAAGAAGTATTATACCTGTACTTTGCTGTCTCTAGCTCAGCCTTAAGTGTTGTTCTTGTGAAAGAGGAAGCTAAGGTTCAGAAACCCATTTATTATGTCAGTAAGATTCTGCATGGTGCAGAGCTGAACTACTCAAAGGTTGAGAAGTTGTCCTTAGCATTGATAATGGCTTCAAGAAAGCTATGTTTATACTTCCAGGCGCATGTTATTGAAGTCTTGACATACCATCCCTTAAGAAACATACTGCATAGCCCCAAGGCCAGTGAAAGGCTAATCAAATGGGTCATTGAGCTTGAAGAGTTCGAAATCAGATACAAGCCAATGACGACCATCAAGGCCCAGGCTTTAGCTGACTTCGTGGTTGAATGTACCACTCCCAACTAAGAAAACGAGGGACAAGAAGAAAAAGAGGAAGAAAAAAGGGAAGAACTCAAATAATACTAGGTGTTCTTTTTTTATGGAGCTTCAAAAACAAAAACTAGTGGAGCTGGCCTAGTTTTGCAAAGCCCGGATGGGTTCATTGTCGAAAATGCAATCAAGTTGGATTTTTCAACTACAAACAACGAGGTAGAATACGAATCTTTGATAACTGGGCTTGGCTTGGCCAGAGCCCTATGGGGGAAAACATAAAAGTATGCGGCAACTCAAGGCTAGTAATCTCTCAAGTGAACGGGGAATTTGAGGCCCGTGAAGAGACTATGAAAAAATATTTGAGAATCATTAAAGCTCAAGCCACGCAGTTTGAAGAATGTCACTTTGAGTATATCCCGAGAGAGGAAAATGTGAAGGCTGATGCCTTGTCTAAATTTGCATCATCGGAGATTGAGAATTACTCTGGCAATGTTTATTTTAAAGTCTTGAAGACCTCAAGCATTGATGCTAAACTATTAGCCCCGATTAGTCTAGGAGCATGTTGGATGGATCCCATCAAGCTTTACTTAGAAACGGGGAAAACACCAACTGTCCCCATGGAGGCACGCAAGCTATCAGTGAGAACCTTGAAGTATGCCCTCATAGAAGGAATAATTTACAAGAAATCATATGTGATACCCTACTTAAAGTGTCTGAGACCCCATGAGGCTGAAGCTTCCCTAATGGAAGTTCATGAAGGTGTATGTGGCCAGCACCTTGGAAGCAGAGCTATTGCTCATAAAGTAATGAGACTAGGATTTTATTGGCATGAGATACTTAAAGATGCTAACGCTTATGTTAAGAGGTGTGATCGCTGCCAAAGGTTTGCACCCATCGTTAGGCAGCCCCATGAGATGCTAACATCCATCAACTCCCCACTCCCCTTTTCGATGTGGGGAATGGATATCTTAGGTCCATTTTCTATGGCCAGTGCACAAAAAAAAGTTCCTCATTGTCGCCATTGACTACTTCACCAAGTGGATAGAAGCCAAGCACTTGACCAAGATCTGTTAGGGAGTATACTGAACTATTCGTTTGAAGTATATGACATTGTCTTTTTTTATTGAGAATCTTGAATGCGTATTTTAACACTGTTTGTATATTATATATTGTGGATAATCTAGTATCAAATGGGATAACAGAAGATTAGATTGTCAGTGTCTATATATAATATAATAAATGTTCACAGTTTAAGTGGAGTTAAACAAACCACTGGAATGACTGAAGTATTATTTGGAAATAATCTATCTTGATTATTGAATAATACTTGTATGCTTTGTGTATATTGAACGGGATTAAAATATTAGAATTGTTCTTCTATTCTGATAATAAAGAAGAATTAAGATTCTATAATATTATTATTGCTTAGGTTCTTAATCCGGATACAGTGATTGACACTTGTATGCAATGCACATGTTTTGATTCATATGTGATGTGATTTTTTGTTAATCACAATATTATGTTTTGGACAATGACATTGCATACAGAGTGAGATATTGACTATAAAAGGAAACCGTGTCCGAAAATATTCGGGTGATGATGTCCTCTTGAAAGCTCATAAAGATAATTATGCTTTAGTCCTGCAGGCAGATTTGTTCTTGCATAATTATAAGGTTGAGTGGATGATCAAGGATAAAAGATATTGATTAAATTAATTATCAGAAATTAATTTAATTAATGGACATTCGATATCTTAAATATGGGGAATTTAATAAGCAAATAATATTGGAGCCGAATTAAATAATTAAATTACGGCATTAGGAGAGGTAGTGCAAATATTAATTCTTTAGTGGATTGAATTAATATTTAATGACATTGGGCTTGACCCAGAATGTCATTGGAAGGCCCGACCTAATTATCCAGGATCCCTACTATAGCCTATATATTCATCTTATTCTCTTCTAGCTAAGAGTTGGAAAATACTAGGGTTTTTGTGAGCAGCCGTTCAAGGAGGCAACCAAGAACTAGGGTTCCAAGATCTCAAAGTTAGAAGGGAGGCAACCTTGGGAGGATCGAAGGCCACACTTCGCTCAAGGTGAATACGGGAATACAGTAGAAGACGTGGATTTGAATCGCTTGCGCCGTAGCGATTAAGGTTAATTTTCTATTCAAACTCGTTCGTTTTCATATCATAAAACGCAACATCATGATTCGATTGTCCCAACAAGATCAACACTAGGAATGTGACCCAATTCTTTTGGGAAAATATTATATATAGGTTTGGGTTACCTGGCCATTTAGATTGGTGTCTAGAAAAGTGGTTAGCCTCTTGGCAATGCTTCCACCGGCCTGGCCAGTCAGTCTAAATACTCTTTAGATTTGTAATTTTAGTAGTATCTTATTGTTAGGAGCAAGAATTTATCATAGTCAAAAGGCGCATCTGGTATTATTATTATTAATTTAAGATTTAATAATGGTATACACTTAGCTATGAAAAATAATATAGATCACCCTAACGTGACTAATTATTTAGTAGTAGGACTGAAGTAACATTTAAATAAATTTAGGTGGTATATAAGTCACCCAACGTGGCATACCGGAAACCTATGGTGTTTAAGTGTTGGTGTTTTAATTTTAAATAATTGTTAGAGGAACCAATTTTTTTAAACACCCTCTAATTATGTGTTATATGTATGATTCTCAGGATATAATGGGCTTTAATCCACTTTTTACCATACTTAAGGATAACAAACTTACTGGACCTAACTATATTGAATGGAAACGTAATTTGGACATTGTGTTGACTGCTGAGGAGTACAAATTTTGCATTAATGAACCCAAGCCAGAGGAGCCTGCTGAGAATGCTTCTGAAGTTGAGAAGGAGTATTATAAGAAGTGGATGAAGGCTGATGAGATGTCGCGATGTTACATTCTGGCAGCAATGTCAGGTGTTTTGCAGCATCAGCATCAGGCTATGGCCACTGCTTCAGATATGCTCTTTAATCTCAAAGAACTTTTTGGAGATCAGAATAGGGCTGCAAGGCAAGTAGCAATGAAAGCTTTAATGAACACTCAGATGACTGAAGGGACACCTGTAAGGGATCATGTTCTCAGGATGATGTCACATCTGAATGAGATAGAGATCCTTGGTGCTGAGGTTGATGGGGAAACCCAGATCGATATCATCCTTATGAGTTTACCCAAAAGTTTTGAGCAGTTCCGCTTGAATTACACCATGAACAAAAGGATGTATAGTCTTGCGGAACTTCTGACAGAACTTCAGGCAGCTGAAGGACTTTTTCAGCAGAGTGTTCAAGTCAATGTGGCTGAGAAACCTTCTTCTTCTAAGCCGAAAGCCAAGAAGAAGAAAAAGGCTCAGACACAGAAAGTTGTGAAAGCTGTGGGAGTTCAAGGTGGTGCTGTGAAAAAGCCCAAGGGCAAGTGCTTCAGGTGCAAGCAGTCGGGTCACTGGAAACAGGATTGTCCTCTTCCTAAGAAGAAAAACAATACTGGTATGTCTCTTTCTCTAGTTACAGAAACATATATAGCGGCTATATCTACGAGCACTTGGTGTGTAGATACAGGAGCCACTGATCATGTTTGTAATTCTATGCAGGGGTTCCAGCAATCCAGAATGCTTAGAGATGGCGAGATATATGTGTTCATGGGAGATGCTACGAAAGTAGCAGTAGTTGCAGTGGGAGATGTTAATTTATCTTTTGGTGATGATAGGAATTTGGTTTTGAACAATTGTCTTTATGTACCTTCGTTTAGAAGGAATTTAATTTCGGTTTCTAAACTTGCTTTGGATGGTTATAATGTTTGTTTGGATCATAATGTTTCAATTATGAGGAATAAACTAGTTATATGTTCTGGTACATTGCAAGACAATTTATACATAATCACTCCTAATCAACCTACACTGCAACTACAACATAGGGTATTAAATAACACATCTTCTATCACTACTAAAAGAAAGGAACCTTCTTCTTTGAACCAAACATATCTTTGGCACTTAAGATTAGGTCATATTAACTTGAGGAGGATTCAAAGACTGGTAGTAGATGGGCCTTTAGGCTCATTGGCAGTGGAGCCATTTCCAGTCTGTGAATCCTGTTTGGAAGGTAAAATGACCACTAAGCCTTTTAAGGCAAAGGGGAATAGAGCCAAAGAAGTGTTAGAATTGGTTCATACTGATTTATGTGGACCCATGAATATTCAAGCAAGAGGTGGTTATGAATATTTTGTCACTTTTATTGATGATTATTCTAGATATGGATACATTTATTTGTTGCGCCGTAAATTAGAGTGCTTTGACAAGTTCAAGGAGTACAAAACTGTAACGGAGAAGCGACATGGAAAATGTATCAAGTCACTACGATCAGATCGTGGTGGCGAATACTTGCTTGGAGAATTTAGGGATTACTTATCAAAGAATGGGATCATGTCTCAGTTGACTGCACCTGGAACACCCCAACAGAATGGTGTAGCGGAGAGAAGGAATCGTACTCTTTTGGAGAGTGTTAGATCGATGATGAGTTATTCAGAATTACCCAAGTCGTTTTGGGGACATGCTTTAGAAACAGCAGCTTATCTTTTGAATTTAGTTCCTTCTAAGTCAGTTCCTAAGACTCCAAAAGAATTGTGGACTGGTTCAAAACCTAGTCTAAGACATATTCGGATATGGGGTTGTCCAGCACATGTGTTGAACAAGAACGTGACTAAGTTAGAATCTCGTACAGAAGTAAGGCTTTTTGTAGGCTATCCCATGGGAACGAAAGGATATTTATTTTATAGTCCTAAGGATCGGGATGTCATTGTTAGTACCAATGCTAGATTCCTAGAGGAGGACTATATGATGAACCATAAACCCATGAGCAGTGTCGTTTTAGAGGAACTAGCGGGAGAGACAAATAATGAACAAGTGCCAATAGTACAAGTAGAACAGCCACAAGAGAACACACAACCTATCACTAATACCACACCGGTGTCTCGTCGTAGTGGGAGGGTTATTCGTAAACCCAGCAGATTCATGTTATTGGGAGAGTCTTCGGACTTGGTCTCTGAGGAACATGATGAGGATCCCATGACATACGAGGAAGCACTGCAAGACAAAGATGCAGATCTATGGCAAAAAGCAATGAAATCTGAGATGGAATCTATGTATTCAAATCAAGTCTGGGAGCTCGTGGAACCACCCAAAGGTGTAAAACCCATTGGATGTAAGTGGATCTACAAGAGAAAAAGAGGATCTGACAAAAAGGTAAAAGCTTGGAAGCAAGACTTGTTGCGAAAGGGTATACTCAGAAAGAAGGGATCGATTATGAGGAAACCTTTTCGCCAGTAGTCATGCTAAAGTCGATCCGGATTCTTTTATCTATAGCAGCTCATCTCGATTATGAGATTTGGCAAATGGATGTCAAGACAGCTTTCCTAAATGGGAGTCTTGATGATGAGATCATCTATATGCAACAACCAGAAGGATTCATTAAGGAAGGCCAAGAGCATCTGGTATGTAAGCTTAAGAAGTCCATTTATGGACTTAAACAAGCTTCTAGGTATTGGAATATTCGCTTTGATCAGGTAATCCAGTCATACGGATTTGATCAATGTCCAAGCGAGTCGTGTGTGTACAAGAAATGTGAGGGTAGTTCAGTGACTTTTCTAGTGCTATACGTAGATGATATTTTACTCATTGGAAACAATGTAGGGATGTTATCAGCGGTAAAGGCATGGTTGTTCAAACAGTTCGAAATGAAGGACTTAGGTGAAGCGGCATACATCCTTGGGATCAAAGTTATAAGGGATCGCAAGAAAAGGATGTTGGCTTTATCCCAAGAGCCCTATATTGATGAGGTATTGGCTCGTTTTAACATGCAGGACTCCAAGAAGGGTAACCTACCTTATAAACATGGAGTTGCTCTATCAAAGAAACAGTGTCCTAAGACACTAGAGGCGATAGAGAGCATGAAAGCGGTTCCCTATGCTTCGGCATGCGGAAGCTTAATGTATGCAATGTTATGTACGAGACCTGATATTTGTTTTGCCGTGGGCATGGTTAGCAGATATCAGTCAAACCCAGTGTTGGGTTCCGAGGCATAAAACGCAGCGGATAAACGTAAATATAACGAAAAATTTCGGAACCCTAACGCAGGATCATGTATAAGATTGGACGGATTATGGTGATAATCGAATCATACCTATTACGATCTTGAATGTCACGAACTCAACGGAGATCCTTGCTATCACGACTTGTGTCTTCTTCTCGAAAACACCTCTATGGTATCCACACGAGCACCTTCAAGAGCGTCTCACGATCTTGATTACGGAGTGGATGTACTAGCAAACCTTTGATAATTCGAATTGTCTTCCTGCCTCTTTGCTGCCTCTTCTAGGGTTTTTCTATCAAAACGTGTTGTGCCTCTTAACCCTACATTATCTATTTATAATGTTTGGTTAACAGGCCCATAGCAGCAAAACCTAACCCATGTAGGTCTAGGAAAATAATAAAACGAATTTTATTATTTAATTAATAACTAAGTCATACTTAATTATTATGGGCAGAAATACAATTCTAATTTGAATTTATATTATCTTAATTAATTAAGTCTCACTTAATTAATATAATAAAAATTCAAATAATTATCAATTAATTTAAATCTATAATTTAAATTAACTATTCCTCTAAGTGCTCTTTGCGTGTGACCCTATAGGCTATTATTTAATTGGCAATAATTTTATTCTCCAATAAAATTATAAACAATGAGCGGCATCTAGTAATATATCATTGCTACCCAATTAAACAATAATTAAATCGTGATTCGATAAAACCTTTCGTGATTAATGTTTCCGTGTAATATAATCCTTTTAACCATATATATTATAGATTAAACTCGAGGCATGTATTTAGTCATCCTCTTCAACATTTAATCCGGGTTTACTTGATCCATGAGTAGACTATGAAAACAAATCATTATTTGAGCACGGCCATGCATTTTATAGTCTCACTCAATCAAGAGGTCAATAATATCTCTCCTAATTATAGGAGGGTTAAATCCTTTATCTATCATTCATATTTCTCATACGACTCATGATATACCCGATGTCCACTTTTATCATTACCCGGTCAAAGGTAACTTTTAATGTAGTCAAAGTATATTAATCCTCGTATAAAAATATAATGATCTCAAGTCAGAGGATCATTACACCATTATCACTGTGAGTCTTTCTTATGACTTTATTAAACATGAAGAATCTCACTGTGGGTCTGTCCAGTACCATGTACTCCTGCATGTACCTATGTGTTGACTTTATATCCCCATACTTATAACCAATGAGATGTGGTTATCTGTCAAACAACATACTAGTCTATTTATGTATTATTATTGTCCTATAATAATAATACTCGACTAGGGACATTTAAGAATATGATATATTATATAATCTCAAGTTCAAGTCATGTACTAAACTATACAATGTGTATCATGATTCTAAGGACATTTATTATGCTAACAAATATATCGCAGTAATTAAAGTCATAATAAATATGTTTATTGAATAATCAATTGACATAAAGGTTTATCAAAATAAACATTGTATTGCCTCTAGGGCACCTACACCAACAATCTCCCACTTGCACTAGAGCCAATTACCCATGTATCTAATACCCATGGAACTACTGTGACCGTCGTGCTTCTTCTGCGATAAGCCTTTGGTCAGTGGGTCTGCAATGTTATCATTTGTGTGCACTTTACATATGTGTATGTCACCCCTTTCATTAATCTCTCGAATGAGGTGATATCTCCTGAGTATGTGTTTGGTTCGGGAGTGAGCTCTAGGTTCTTTAGCCTGTGCAATGGCTCCATTATTATCGCAGTATAGATCAATGGGATCTGCGATCGATGGAACCACTCCCAAATCATTAATGAATTTTCGAATCCAAACAGCTTCCTTAGCCGCTTCACAAGCTGCAATGCACCCAGCTTCCATTGTAGAATCAGCTACTGTTTCTTGCTTTGAACTCTTCCAACTTACAGCACCTCCGTTTAGACAAAACACAAAACCAGACTGTGATACAGTATCATCCCTGTCTGTTTGGAAACTTGCATCGGTGTAACCTTTTACAACCAGTTTCTCCTCTCCTCCATACACCAAGAATGAATCTTTAGTCCTTTTCAAGTACTTTAGAATATTCTTGACAGCCGTCCAGTGACCTTCACCTGGATTAGATTGGTATCTGCTCGTCATGCTTAAAGCATACGAAACATCTGGGCGAGTACATACCATTGCATACATGATGGATCCAATTGCTGAGGCATATGGAACCTTACTCATGCGGTCCTTGTCATCCAATGATTTCGGACACTGATCTTTAGAGATCGTTATCCCTTGAGATACGGGGACATATCCCCTTTTTGCATTTTGCATACCAAAACAATGCAAAACCTTTTCGATGTATGTACTCTAACTTAGATCGATCATCCTTCTAGATCTATCCCTATAGATCCTCATTCCTAGAATGTAGGATGCTTCTCCTAAGTCTTTCATAGAGAAGTTGCTCCCTAACCAAATCTTAACAGCCTTGAGAGAAGGTATGTCATTCCCCATTAGTAGTATATCATCAACATATAGTACTATGAATGCCACATGGCTCCCACTAACCTTCTTGTAAACACAAGGTTCATCTTCGTTTTGAACAAAGCCATACTCCTTGATTGTTTCATCAAAACGGATATTCCATCTCCTAGAGGCTTGCTTCAATCCATAAATGGATCTACGTAATTTACATAACTTGCTAACATTCCTTGGATCGACAAAACCTTCAGGTTGTGTCATGTACACATCCACATCCTCTTCAAGGATTCCGTTAAGGAATGTTGTTTTGACATCCATTTGCCAGATTTCATAATCATGGAATGCTGCAATAGCAAGCAAAATCCTTATGGACTTGACCATAGCCACTGGTGAGAAAGTCTCATCATAGTCAATACCATGAATTTGTCTGAAACCTTTTGCAACCAGCCTTGCTTTATAGGTCTGAACATTTCCATCCATGTCAGTTTTCTTCTTGAAAACCCATTTGCACCCTATGGGTTTTACCCCTTCAGGTGGATCAACCAAGGTCCATACTCGGTTTTCGTACATGGAATCCATATCGGATTTCATGGCTTCTAGCCATCTCTTAGAGTCTGGACTATTCGTAGCATCTTGGAATGTGAGAGGCTCATCTTCGTCTATGAGCATCAAATCACCACATTGAGTCAAGAGAAATCCATATCTCTCTGGCTCATGGCGAATTCTACCAGTTCTACGAACAACCTGTGTTTGTTGAGCATTATCATTATCCTGCTCTTGTTCCACTTCAGGTTCAATGCTATTTTGTGGTTCTCGATCTTCATCGAGGTCTATAGTTCTCCCACTGTTTCTTTTGGAAACAAAATCTCTTTCCATGAAAACAGCATCTCGAGCAATGAACACTTTCTGCTCAGTAGGACTATAGAAATAGTACGCCTTTGTTTCCTTAGGGTATCCCACAAAATTGCACTCTTCAGATTTAGGTCCAAGCTTGTCAGATACTTGACGCTTCACAAACGCCTTGCATCCCCAAACTTTCATAAAGCTCATGCCTGACCGTTTCTTCTCCCATATCTCATATGGAGTCTTTTGAACCTTCTTAGTAGGAACATGGTTAAGTGTGAAAGCCGCTGTTTCTAGAGCATAACCCCAGAAACTAATTGGAAGATCTGCATGACTCATCATCGATCGCACCATGTCCAACAAGGTGTGATTTCTCCTCTCTGAAACTCCATTCCATTGAGGTGTACCTGGCGGAGTGAGTTGTGATACAATACCACACTCCTTTAAATAATCTTTAAATTCAGTGCTCAAGTATTCTCCTCCACGATCAGATCGTAAGATTTTAATACTTGCACCTCCGCCAATTTGCTTCTCTACTTCAGCCTTGTATTCTTTGAACTTTTCAAAAGAATCGGATTTATTCTTCATAAGATATACATATCCATATCTACTGAAATCATCAGTAAATGTTATGAAGTAGTAGTAGCCTCCTCTAGCCATCACACGCATTGGGCCACATACATCACTATGCATTAGCTCCAAACGTTCAGTGGCCCTTTGACCCTTACCAGTGAAAGGGGCTTTAGTCATTTTACCAAGCAAACAAGATTCGCATTCTTGGTATGATTCAAAATCAAACTTATCCAAATATCCATCCTTATGTAATTTGGATATGCGTTTCTCATTTATATGGCCTAGACGACAATGCCAGAGGTATGTTTGATTTGAGTCATTAACTTTAAGTCGTTTGTTTTCTATATTACAGACAGGATTATCTAAGTCAAGAACATATAAACCATTAAACAAACGCGCAACACCATAGGTTAAATCATTCAAAGCAAAAGAGCAACTGTTGTCCTTTATTATAAACGAAAAACCTTTCTTGTCCAAACAAGAAACATAAATAATGTTTCTGCGAATTGCAGGCACGTAATAACAATTCTCCAGTTCTAAAACAAGCCCAGAGGGCAAAGATAAATAATAGGTTCCTACAGCTAAAGCAGCAACTCTTGCTCCGTTGCCAACTCGTAGGTCCATTTCTCCTTTAGCCAATGTCCTACTTCTCTGCATTTCCTGCACATTTATACAAATGTGAGAAGCACATCCGGTATCCAATACCCAAGATGTAGAAATAGACAGATTGACTTCTATAACATATATACCTGAATTAGAAGCTTGCTCAGCCCTCTTCTTCTTCAGATCCTCCAAGTAAACTGAACAGTTTCTCTTCCAGTGACCAGTTTTCTTATAGTAGTGACATTCACCCTTAGCGACCCCACCTTTAGGCTTTAAAGCCTGTTTAGGACCTAACTTTGGCTTGGGTGTAGAATCAGAACCTGTCTTCTTCTTACCCTTCCACTTGCCTTTCCCTTTGGCCTTACCTTTATTGCCCACCATCAGTATGGGAGCGGGTTCAGCCGTCTTCATGTTGGTCTCATATGTTCTCAACATAGCCAACAATTCAGTAGGTGTATTGTCAAATTCATTCATATTGTAGTTCATAACAAACTGAGTGAATTTGTTGTTCAAAGAATTCAAGATTAGGTCAATACCAGTTTCCGGACCAATCGGGAAACCCAAAGTATCAAGATACTCAATGTAACCAATCATCTTCAGAACATGTGGGCCAACTGGTTCACTTGCCCCTTGTTTGCAGTTAAAGAGTGACTTGCTCGTGTTGAACCTTTCTTGACGAGTTTGGCTTGCAAACATGCTTTGCAAGTGCTCATTGATAGTATATGCATCCATATGCACATGTTGTCTTTGAAGCTCAGCACTCATAGTTGCCAACATAAGACATGCAACATCAGTTGCATCATTCTCATCCTTTGTGTGGGCCGCTCGTTCCTCAACAGTAGCGCCCTCAGGAAGGGGACCTGCCGGAGGAATATCAATGACATGAAGCTTGCGCTCCTGCCTGAGGACAATCCTCAAATTCCTCTGCCAGTCTAGGAAGTTGTTTCCTCCTGTCAGCTTATCCTTCTCAAGGACAGATCGTACGGATAGTGTGTTTGTGTTGTTTGTCATTATTCGGTATCTACAATGATAAAAGCACAAAATAAACATTAGATTGTCTGAGTTATTTATTATGTTCAAATGATTATGATACATTCATAATATATCTCCCATTATTTTTATCAAATCAATAGCCCTTACTATTAATTTGGAAAGTATATCCCATAATTCTTTCTAGTGAGCCAAGATCCATATTTCGTCATGTCTTAAGTCAACCACTGGAAGTCCTTAAGAATGATTATTTAGGTAGACAACATTTGTCAATTATATCATATATAATTCTTGGATAGTTTGGTGAGCAACGATTGATCTTATCTATCTAATAGATTTTTAACCAAACTCCATGCTTCTAAGTTCACAATTGTTGAATATAACCGTTTACTTTCACCTTATTATGACGACTCAGTTAAGTTTGACCCAATGATACAACGGCCGAATATAACCGTTTATATTCGTCACATCTCACCACGATAGATAGGAGTCCCCTGCCACTGACAGTCTTTCCCCTAATCGATCTAGGATTCGATGAGTGTTCATTCATTGGAAAGCATCCGATTAAAACTTAATATTTTGTTAAGGGGTTTAGAAAATTTACGACGATCATGATCACATCATGAAGAGATCCTCAATTTTTCCTTGAACCAAATATTTCAAATTGACATCTTAAATTGTTCATTTCCCAGGTAGATGGAGGATACCAGTGGTCACACTTAAAACCCATCAGCCTTACGAATACGCATATCCGCTTTTGACAGAAAATCCCAGTTTTAGATATCAAAAATTCATATTTAATTCCGTGTTTTAAAATCCATATTTCATAAACACAAGAATCTCATGATCGTTCGTTTGTTAATTTTAAAATCTTAAATCGTTAAAGATTTTATCTTGTTTAGCATGGCAAGCATGGCATGGGTGACGTATCTAATACATGCATACATCATTAATCTAATTAAAGCATGCATCTTCTACTCTACACATACATTCATACATCAATATGTAAAGTGCAGTATGTAAACGTGCTTGGTTATGGCCCTTTTCCTATGTGATCCTTTCGAGCTAATGAAAGGATCAAAGTCAATCTATGGTGGTAAAATATAAATACAATTACATGTCTTCATTCTTCTTGTATCCATGGGTGCTTGCTCCTCTTCTTGGATCATCCTTCAATCTTCAAGTACATTACATGGAATAATTGAATACAATCTATACTAATGTACTTACATAAGAAAACTCGAGTTACATTCGAGGTTAAACAATTACAAGAATGAAGAAAATGACATGCAAGTCGTATTTATAAAACCAAAACCAAAAACCATTAATCTAGGGGTCCAAAGGCCATAACCAGCACCATGCTCAAGTACACAACAAAAATAATGCGGGGGTCCGGGGGCGGCAGCCCCTGGGCGGGGGTTCGGGGGCGGCAGCCCCCGGGCGGGGTCTGGGGGCGGCAGCCCCCAGCTGGGGTCGAGCTGACAAAAAGGGTATACTCAGAAAAGGTAAAAGCTTGGAAGCAAGACTTGTTGCGAAAGGGTATACTCAGAAAGAAGGGATCGATTATGAGGAAACCTTTTCGCTAGTAGTCATGCTAAAGTCGATCCGGATTCTTTTATCTATAGCAGCTCATCTCGATTATGAGATTTGGCAAATGGATGTCAAGACAACTTTCCTAAATGGGAGTCTTGATGATGAGATCATCTATATGCAACAACCAGAAGGATTCATTAAGGAAGGCCAAGAGCATCTGGTATGTAAGCTTAAGAAGTCCATTTATGGACTTAAACAAGCTTCTAGGTATTGGAATATTCGCTTTGATCAGGTAATCCAGTCATACGGATTTGATCAATGTCCAAGCGAGTCGTGTGTGTACAAGAAATGTGAGGGTAGTTCAGTGACTTTTCTAGTGCTATACGTAGATGATATTTTACTCATTGGAAACAATGTAGGGATGTTATCAGCGGTAAAGGCATGGTTGTTCAAACAGTTCGAAATGAAGGACTTAGGTGAAGCGGCATACATCCTTGGGATCAAAGTTATAAGGGATCGCAAGAAAAGGATGTTGGCTTTATCCCAAGAGCCCTATATTGATGAGGTATTGGCTCGTTTTAACATGCAGGACTCCAAGAAGGGTAACCTACCTTATAAACATGGAGTTGCTCTATCAAAGAAACAGTGTCCTAAGACACCAGAGGCGATAGAGAGCATGAAAGCGGTTCCCTATGCTTCGGCATGCGGAAGCTTAATGTATGCAATGTTATGTACGAGACCTGATATTTGTTTTGCCGTGGGCATGGTTAGCAGATATCAGTCAAACCCAGTGTTGGGTTCCGAGGCATAAAACGCAGCGGATAAACGTAAATATAACGAAAAATTTCAGAACCCTAACGCAGGATCATGTATAAGATTGGACGTATTATGGTGATAATCGAATCATACCTATTACGATCTTGAATGTCACGAACTCAACGGAGATCCTTGCTATCACGACTTGTGTCTTCTTCTCGAAAACACCTCTATGGTATCCACACGAGCACCTTCAAGAGCGTCTCACGATCTTGATTACGGAGTGGATGTACTAGCAAACCTTTGATAATTCGAATTGTCTTCCTGCCTCTTTGCTGCCTCTTCTAGGGTTTTTCTATCAAAACGTGTTGTGCCTCTTAACCCTACATTATCTATTTATAATGTTTGGTTAACAGGCCCATAGCAGCAAAACCTAACCCATATAGGTCTAGGAAAATAATAAAACGAATTTTATTATTTAATTAATAACTAAGTCATACTTAATTATTATGGGCAGAAATACAATTCTAATTTGAATTTATATTATCTTAATTAATTAAGTCTCACTTAATTAATATAATAAAAATTCAAATAATTATCAATTAATTTAAATCTATAATTTAAATTAACTATTCCTCTAAGTGCTCTTTGCGTGTGACCCTATAGGCTATTATTTAATTGGCAATAATTTTATTCTCCAATAAAATTATAAACAATGAGCGGCATCTAGTAATACATCATTGCTACCCAATTAAACAATAATTAAATCGTGATTCGATAAAACCTTTCGTGATTAATGTTTCCGTGTAATATAATCCTTTTAACCATATATATTATAGATTAAACTCGAGGCATGTATTTAGTCATCCTCTTCAACATTTAATCCGGGTTTACTTGATCCATGAGTAGACTATGAAAACAAATCATTATTTGAGCACGGCCATGCATTTTATAGTCTCACTCAATCAAGAGGCCAATAATATCTCTCCTAATTATAGGAGGGTTAAATCCTTTATCTATCATTCATATTTCTCATACGACTCATGATCTCAAGTCAGAGGATCATTACACCATTGTCACTGTGAGTCTTTCTTATGACTTTATTAAACATGAAGAATCTCACTGTGGGTCTGTCCAGTACCATGTACTCCTGCATGTACCTATGTGTTGACTTTATATCCCCATACTTATAACCAATGAGATGTGGTTATCTGTCAAACAACATACTAGTCTATTTATGTATTATTATTGTCCTATAATAATAATACTCGACTAGGGACATTTAAGAATATGATATATTATATAATCTCAAGTTCAAGTCATGTACTAAACTATACAATGTGTATCATGATTCTAAGGACATTTATTATGCTAACAAATATATCGCAGTAATTAAAGTCATAATAAATATGTTTATTGAATAATCAATTGACATAAAGGTTTATCAAAATAAACATTGTATTGCCTCTAGGGCACCTACACCAACACCCAGGACAGGAACATTGGAGTGCAGTAAAGGCTATACTCAAGTACCTGAGAAGGACTAAGGAGTATATGCTAATTTACAAGGCCTCAGATTTGTTACCTCTAGGATATACTGATTCAGATTTCCAAGCAGATAGAGTTAAGAGGAAATCAACCTCGGGATATGTGTTTACCTTAGGAGGTGGAGCTGTAATATGGAGGAGTGTAAAGCAGAAATGCGTTGCTGACTCTACCATGGAAGCCGAATATGTGGCAGCTTCGGAGGCAGCCAAAGAGGCAATATGGTTCAGAAACTTTCTTTTGGACATAGATGTGGTACCTAATTTGCCTAGGAGCTTGACAGTGTATTGTGATAACACTGGTGCTGTGGCAAATGCAAAGGAACCGCGAGACCATAAGGCAGCAAAACACATCGAGCGTAAGTATCACCTTATACGACAATTCGTTAAGCGAGGAGATATTATTGTGATTGATATAGCATCAAAGGACAACCGGGCAGATCCTTTCACAAAGAGCTTACCAGCTAAGGCTTTTGAGCAGCACGTGGAGGCGATAGGAGTCAGATGTATGGTCACATAATAGTTATTTAATTGGTAGTGGATTGCTTGTAATAAAACACTGATATACTCAAAGAATAGCTTGAGTATAAGTGGGAGATTGTTAGGGAGTATACTGAACTATTCGTTTGAAGTATATGACATTGTCTTTTTTTATTGAGAATCTTGAATGCGTATTTTAACACTGTTTGTATATTATATATTGTGGATAATCTAGTATCAAATGGGATAACAGAAGATTAGATTGTCAGTGTCTATATATAATATAATAAATGTTCACAGTTTAAGTGGAGTTAAACAAACCACTGGAATGACTGAAGTATTATTTGGAAATAATCTATCTTGATTATTGAATAATACTTGTATGCTTTGTGTATATTGAACGGGATTAAAATATTAGAATTGTTCTTCTATTCTGATAATAAAGAAGAACTAAGATTCTATAATATTATTATTGCTTAGGTTCTTAATCCGGATACAGTGATTGACACTTGTATGCAATGCACATGTTTTGATTCATATGTGATGTGATTTTTTGTTAATCACAATATTATGTTTTGGACAATGACATTGCATACAGAGTGGGATATTGACTATAAAAGAAAACCGTGTCCGAAAATATTCGGGTGATGATGTCCTCTTGAAAGCTCATAAAGATAATTATGCTTTAGTCCTGCAGGCAGATTTGTTCTTGCATAATTATAAGGTTGAGTGGATGATCAAGGATAAAAGATATTGATTAAATTAATTATCAGAAATTAATTTAATTAATGGACATTCGATATCTTAAATATGGGGAATTTAATAAGCAAATAATATTGGAGCCGAATTAAATAATTAAATTACGGCATTAGGAGAGGTAGTGCAAATATTAATTCTTTAGTGGATTGAATTAATATTTAATGACATTGGGCTTGACCCAGAATGTCATTGGAAGGCCCGACCTAATTATCCAGGATCCCTACTGTAGCCTATATATTCATCTTATTCTCTTCTAGCTAAGAGTTGGAAAATACTAGGGTTTTTGTGAGCAGCCGTTCAAGGAGGCAACCAAGAACTAGGGTTCCAAGATCTCAAAGTTAGAAGGGAGGCAACCTTGGGAGGATCGAAGGCCACACTTCGCTCAAGGTGAATACGGGAATACAGTAGAAGACGTGGATTTGAATCGCTTGCGCCGTAGCGATTAAGGTTAATTTTCTATTCAAACTCGTTCGTTTTCATATCATAAAACGCAACATCATGATTCGATTGTTCCAACAAGATCAACACTAGGAATGTGACCCAATTCTTTTGGGAAAATATTATATATAGGTTTGGGTTACCTAGAATTCTAGTGGCGGACAACGAAACTTAGTTTAACAACAAGGACTTCGTAGAGTATTGTGGAAACTGTAACATTAAACTACGCTTCACTTCAGTAGCTCATCCACAGTCAAATGGGCAAGCTGAGATTGCTAATAGAATTATCCTAGATGGACTCAAAAAGAGGATTGAGCGCTCTCAAGGGACTTGGGTTGATGAGCTACTCCCAATCCTGTGGGAATACAAAATTACTTATAAGGCTTCAACAGGGGCAACACCTTTTCAACTAGTCTATGGGGCCAAGGCAGTGGTGCCCGTCGAAATTGCTCAGACGTCGCCAATAGTGCAGGAGTTTTAGATAAAGCATGAAGTTGGCTCTAGACCTGATAGATAAGCTACGCGATGAAGCCAATGTCATAATTGTTGAGAACCAAAAGAAAGCTTCGTTCTACTACAACCTCAGAGTCAAGGAAAGGTTCTTTTGTAAATGAGACTTAGTCCTGCAAAAGATCGAGGCATCTGGGGCTGGTCCCAAAGGGAAGCTATCTCCAAATTGGGAAGGACCATACCAAGTGAAGGAAGTTACCGGGCAAGGTGTATACAAGCTCCAAACCCTTGAAGGGGTTGAAATCCCAAAAAGCTGGAATGCTGCTAATTTAAGGGTTTATTATGTTTAAGACTTTGATTTTCAAAAACGTTCAAGTGTCGATTTGTTAGCCTTGAAGGCAAGACTTGTTTTTGATACTAAGTTTTGTTTGAAAACTTGGTAGTTTCTAAGGAATGTTTTCCGTTCTCCTCACATTTCACTAGTTATTTTTGTTAAGTCTTTTACAAGCCTCGCGAATGTTTATTGTTTATGTTCAAATTAAGCTCGAAAAACAAAAAAATCAAAGACAGAAGTAAAGGATAAAAATGTAGAAAAACGCAAGTACATAAATAAAGCCCGAGGGACAAACATCCTTTTACAAGCCACCAAGGTCCGACATAAATATAAAAAAGGAATTCCTAAACTGCTACTTATCTTCTTCCTCCTCACTTTCAGAAGAGTCTTCCTCGTTGGATGATGCTCCTCACTGACTTTGCTCGATTCCTCCTCCTCAAAAGAACTAGAATCAGAAGAGTTCTCCTCAACCAATTTCTGAGGGGTTGCCTTATGAACAATCTTCTTTGACACAACGCGAGGAGGAGATGGAGTAGGAGTTGGCTCGTGGTTTCTCTTTTGTCTAACATCAGGGCTGTTGTCCCCTTCAGTTTCTTCTTCTTGTTACTCGATCAACCGCTTCAAGCCCTCGGCTGACTGAGGACTTTTGGAAGTCCACCTTCGGATCAAACAAACTCGGATGCTTCTCTAACACCGCCTTCAGTGCTTCGTTCTACCCAATTGTATAGTTTGCAGGGTAGAGTAGGTAGTCATGCTCCTGGATCAGGTCCTGATACTCCTCTGAGGCCATATACTTGTCAATAATGGGGGTTTTTTCGGCCTGGAGTTCAATCACCTCGGCCTGAGCCTACTTCAAAAGCTCCTCCTTCTCGGCCATCTTCTCCTCCAAATATTTAATTTTGTCATTCGCCATAGTGATATCCTTCTTGTACTTCCCTGCCTGAGTCTTCCATGGCTCAACGTGGTGCAGAGAAGCCTAAAAATAAGCATTAGCCTGAAAAGCCAACAAAGAATGAGTTGTTGAAAAACCTACAAACCCGGAAAAGATTAAAGCATGTTTATGATAAGTGTGAAAAGTTGAAAGAAAAAAGAAAGCTTTACCGATGCCAATGCCTGCACACCAAGAGCCTTAGTGTTTTCCTCGTCACGTCCCAACACTATATCCTTGTAGTCACAAGGAGTAATAGAGTGAAGGGACCAATCTCTTGCATGATTTGTGCATCTGACCACAGTATCTGTCTTCCTGAATCCCTAGCCAGGTTTGTAAGCAAGAAATTTGGGCGCTTTGATAGTTCCACTGCCCTTAGCATTAGTTGGCCCAGAGTGGGGCTGCAAAAAGGCTGGAGGCTCATTCCCTTGCCTAGGGTCATTCATCAGCCTAAACCATTTCATACGACCTATTTCCTCCATGGGTGAAATAGTCCACTCGATAATTTATGCAACAGCTGAAAAAGAAACATGAGAATATTAGAAAAACAATTAAATACCCAAGGCAAAAAGAAAAGAAATCTAAGTTAAAAGTTAGTACCTTTGTTACATGCCCTAGAAAGGTCGACGGCCTTTAGCCTGCGCTCGTCCAGGATAACCCAAGACACTTCCAGGGACTCAACCTGAATGAGCGCTGTATAGGCTGTCTACTCCTCCTCTGAGAACATAATGAAGTCGATGCTCCCATCGGCTACTTTCGTGAAGGTGGACCTAAAGAGGGTTCCTCAGTCTCCCCTGTGACACCCCCAGATCCGGGGTCAGGAATCCAGGTTGTCACTTTCCAATTTCCACAATAATAATACTCACCTGCTTTAACAATTATAATAACTAAACATAAAAGCAGTGACCCCAAACCAAATACACAACTCGAGTTATAGTCTCAGGAAACGAACTTAAAATAATAACAGTTATTATAAACCAATGTAACCTCAGGATCTCACAATACCAATATAACTTCTACATAATATGACATTAGAGATAAATATTATATAAAGGTTTATTATTACATTACATATTTTACAATAAGTCTTAGGATTCTAAACTGAAATCCTATGTTTCTTGCACCATTTGACGAAGCCATGAACCTGAATAGCTCAAGCTCGAATCTTCCTGTTCCTTTGCGTAATACTCGAGGTAGACAGTTCATTGTCATCTCTTACTGCAAGATATAAGGTTTACAAAAAGCAAGAATGAGCCAAAGAATGCTCAGCAAGTTATTTATCAGAATATTTCAAGGAAAAGGTGATAGCCATAATTATCCCAACTGGATATTCAACAATAAAAGTATATAACTTGCAATATGATTGAAGATGTATTGCTAGTTATATCTCGACAATAAATGAATCAGAGTTCACGATGCAAGAAGATATTCATGATAAGAATGCGGTTCACGTTACTACAATAAAATAATTTAAGTTCAGATTTTTTTTTGAGACTGACAGAATCAGTGACATAGCACAATGGCCTCATCCACAGAGTACCATTCATTTGAGTATCAATAAGCAAGCATTTCACTATACTGTGAAAAGAATCAATAAAAGTTCAACAGTTCTCATTAACAGTATCAGTAACTTAGCACCTTGGCTTTCATTATAGTGTAGGACCAATGAAAGTTCAACAGTTCCCATTAACACTATCAGTAACTTAGCACCATGGCTTTCGTTATAGTGTAGGACCAATGAAAGTTCAACAGTTCCCATTAACACTATCAGTAACTTAGCACCCAGGCCTTTATTACAATATTAATGTCAAATTCCAATTGGAGGAAGGGACTACGGACAGGAGCACTCACCCACGCACCACCGTACGCGATGATCAGTCGCATTGTACAGTAGTCTATAGAACTCTTCTCTACTAGTAGAAGGATGATCTGAAACAGGTCATCACCCTAGGCAGCACATTGGCCTTTTTGCTGGACCGGCGTGACTCGGCCTCTTACGCTATGATGGACTGTGCCGAATACAAGCCTCTTACACTTGCTCCAGCCCCCTTTAA
Source organism: Oenanthe sinensis (assembly GCA_028671895.1). NCBI lineage: Eukaryota > Viridiplantae > Streptophyta > Magnoliopsida > Apiales > Apiaceae > Oenanthe > Oenanthe sinensis. The sequence goes on along the minus strand of CM053809.1, from coordinate 2,733,815 downwards.
TCCCGTGAAAATCAATCGACCTGGAAGGGACTATCCCAACATTCCAGAATAACAACAATCTTCTTTTAAGATTTCAACATCAGATGATGGATTCACTTCCCAAGTTATGTGGAAGTAACCTCTTAGTATGTGGGTCGACTCTCAGTCAACGAATCAACAGAACAAAGTACTTAGATCCAGAAGACTCAAAAACACGGTCGGGGAGTCGCTATATTAAAATATAATAACCTTAATGAAGAGTATTGAATTAGAACTAGATATAAGTCCCGAAAGATCCAAGTATATATGGGAAGAATGTCAGGATTATTCATTACTTCCTTAGTCTGGGGTTGTTGGCCCAAAAATATTCGCAGAATATTTTATTGGTAATTAAATAATATATATTTAATTAAAAATAATATTTAAAGAGTTTCTCGAAAGCTCCAAAATATTTTTAAAAATCCTCAAAATATTTTAGTAGTGATTCGGGTACTCTGCTAACCCTCGAATCTCAGGAACTCAGGATGATTAAAAATAGTTAGAGTAAAATTTTTTTAAATATTGTTTCGGATAAAATCAGTTGACAATAATTTTCTTTTAAAATTCCCAATATTTAAATAATATTAAGTTAATATTTAATATTATTTAAAATAATTAATAGCATATAAATATAATTAAATGATCTTGTTTTAAATGCTTCACAATATTTAAATAATATTTAATTAATATTAAATAGTATTTAAATAACCCTCAAAATGAATTTAAAATAATTCTTTAATGTTGAATCACTATTAAACCCTTTTTAAATAATATTTAATTAATATTTAAATATTATTTAAATAATTAAAATAATTATATAAAATAATTATATAAAATAATTAAGTTGATGATCCTCAGTGATCAACAAATAATCCTCAATACATTTTGAACCAAAATAATTTTGATAGTTATCGACTACCGTCGAGAAGATACTCGACTCTCTCCGGTTAACCATCGAGTACCCTGAAAGGTAACTCGACGCACAAAACAGATGTCCAATCTGGTTACATGTATACTCTAACTTTTCGAGAAGTTCCGAGTAGCAGAAGAATCAAGTTATAAAGAAACAAAGCAGTTCAAGGTGAAATGACAATGTACATTTTCAACAACAACAATGAGCTGAGTAGTTCAAAACACAACAAAACTTTATAATCGAAGAACTTATTATAAAGTCAAAGATTTCAAGAATCTTGCATCACCATGAATCAATAATATTCTTATATATAATAAAATGATAAAGTTGGAAACTTTCCTAGAGTCCAAGGAATGCTGTTCCAACTTCTCCCACATTTCGGGTTTTCTATAATCATATAAGAACCAACTTTTAGTACACATATGTATGGATTAGGTTAATCCTAAGTTTATATATTTTACTTCACATATTGTCCGATATTTCACTTTCTCGGGCCTACTTTAGCTATTCATAAAACTATCTTGGCAATGCTTTTTAATCATGTTCTTTACACCTACATGTAGTCATGATATTCCTTAACAACTTTCGTTATTTGACCAACTCGAAACAAGTCATCTAACTTGCTCGAATTCGATTCCCAAAATGGTTGTTTAACTTTTTCCTCATGTTCATTTCACTCCAACACCCTGTTTTCTAACATTTTTAATAAATTGAAAATTAATCATTTTGATACGATTTCTTTTCTGAGGTCTTTTATGAATGTCAAGGAATATCCGATAAAAGTTTCAAAGACAACTAAGAAATCTAGCTAAGTCACAAACTGCCTCAAACATAGGCTCATGACAAGCTTGATCTTTAGCTTTCTTACTTCCACCTTCTTGACTCCAACAATTTTAATAAATCGGATTTTACTCCTTTTAATACGAATCCTTTTTCTGGATAATCCTAGATGACTCTAATATTTTAAATAAAAGTTTCAGATTTTATCAAGCTCCGTAGCTAGTCCAATCATAGCCTCAAAGTTGGACAAAAACAGAATTTCCATTTTCTGCGCTACCGTTACTAAATCGGCCATAACTTTTGACTCGTAACTCCAAATGACGCAAAATTAGCGCGTAAACGATCTAGAGACTATGTAATATCTAACCATATCAGCCATAAGCCAAGAACAGTGAACGAAGCTTCCCAGAATTTTCTAGACAGTTTCAGCAGAAAGCTCAAGAAAAAAAATAACATGGTTACGTTTGTTTTCTCATCGTTTTCCATTTCTATTCTACATAAATTCAACCAACAAGCAATCCCAAACTCCTCATTAAATATCAGCAATCAACATACTACCACTTTAAGCCAAAAAAATCAGTCCATATTATTATTTATAATTCAAAATCAAATGGACAATTCTTGTGTTTCTAGGATCAACCAAGCTCAATACATACTACCCATAAAATATATAAGCTATTACAATCATCAACCAATTTAAAGGAATCAAAGAATCAAAGAAAATAAATTCTTATTTTCGGAGTTACTATTCATCGTCACTTTTTAGTTGCAAAAAGAGTAAGCTAGAGATGGTGGGTGCTTGGGATGTTACCTTAGATGTGTAGAGCTTGGAAAGACCTTTCTTTTAAGCTATTAAGCTATGAAATCCATGAAGAATCCATGAAGTTTTGATTTTTTTTTCCCTTCCTCCTCCATAAAGCTCTCGGCTGAATATTGATGAAGAAGAGAGAAAAGGAAAAAGTGATATATGTGGTGTGTGGTGGAAGCTTGATATTTAATAAGGTTCGTGCAGTAGTCGCGTAATTTTCCGATGACGTTTTAATCTCTCGTTCTCGTACTTTATTCATCCGACAAACTTAAGTTTTAAAATATCAAATTCCCATTTTGTAATTCTCTTATGAATCATTATTATTAAATTAATACCCTTTAATTGTTTCAAGAATTTACGAAACAATTCACTAGATAAATACTATTCACTTACACCGTCTCTCAAACTCTATTACGACTTTCACCCGGATTCCAATTTTATTTTATTAGACTAAAAATAATTATAAGTCCTATATTTATTATGTATGCTACCGTAATACCGATACACATATTTTCGAATACCCCGTATATTAATAATACAGTCTCACATCTCAAGTACCTTATGAAAAAAATAAATCCATAAAATCGTTTATTCATAAAATGAAAAATTTTATCCAAAAATTTTTAATAACACCAAACGTCAAAAATTCGGGTTATTACATCCCCTTCCCATTTTATTTGAACAAAATTTTCTTTCCAATGGGGGTTGTTGTCAGGAATGAAAGAATTATCAAAGATATGGGGCATGTTGGGCCTATGGCCTATGTGAACCCAACCAAGGGAAAGGCTGGATGAGTTTTTGAATTGAAAAGTTTTTCAGAAAAGAGGGACAATCATTTTTATTTTCTTCTCTAAATATAAAATTATTAAACAATGGATGAGTCTTCATCCATTGGGTGTGATTTGGCAAGGGTTTAGCTGAACATCGACCAAAATAGTGGGGATAAATTCATGCAAAAGGCGTCTACATAAACAAATAAATAGTTGGGCTTCCAGTGGCAAGTCCTGTCACCAGGCTCCACTAAAGAAATAGTCATCTACAACATCAGTATTACAACATCAGTATCAAAAAATTTATTGTTATGACTATATGAGTCTAGGTGGGATTGGCTGAGATATTCATCCCCCCTTTGATTTATCATATCAAGCAAAGACATGTAAGTGGAATAAATGGGGATGCGACGAAGGAGTTTACCTCTCTTAGCGGACCCCGCGTTCATAGCTGCTAATCTGGAAGTATTCTTGTCGGCCATTAATTTTTCAATCTTATGAATACCTTTGAGATGATTGAAGGCTAGATTTGCTTAAAAGTTGGAGAGCTCAAGTATTTGTGAGAAAATTGAGAAGTAAGAAATGAGAAGTGTGGAAAATGAAGCCCCTCACACAACTCATATATAACCCCCAGCCAGTTACTTGACCGTTTAAATTCACCTTTTAACATGTGTTTCTAGGTCTCACGACAGTTGAGGAACAAGTCAACCGGTACAACCGGTGAGTGGGCTCAATTGACTAGGCCCATGATTGAAGGCCCAAGGGTTATAAAAAAACGTATGTTCTAGAACTTAAAAGAAGGATCTAGAACTTGGGCTTGTGAAGTCCATGACCCATAAGCAATGAAGGCACACTACCCAATATTAAAAGCCTCAAAGGCCTAGAATCTAAAAAGTCCAAAGCCTTGAAGACCCAATAAAAATAAAAGGCCCGTAAGTCAATCAATGAAGGCCCATGACCCAAAAGCCTTGAAGGCCTACTAATTTAAGAAACCTGTTAAAACTCTTCAATAAAAGACCCAAAAAGCCAAAGCCCACAAGGCTCAATTAACTTGAATCCCTAAGGGAACAACAATTATCGACCTAGGCGGGTATTTGAGGTTTAATTCGAGCTCGTTCCAGGTCGAAAATTATTAAGGCCACGAAGCCCAAAGCAAATCAACCTGGGTGGTGAATTAAACTAAAACTCGACTTCAATCCAAGTCAAAAGTTACAATGGGCATTTAAGACCAAAACAAATCGACCTGTGGTGAATTAAGGATCAATTCGACATCCATCCACGTCGAAGACAACAAAGGTTTTTTAAATCCCAGCCAAATCGACCTGGGAGATAAGATGAGGTTGAAATCGACCTCAAACCAAGTCGAAGGCTACCAAATCATTGGAAAATAAAAAAAATTGACCTGAGTGAAAAAGTAAGGTCAATTTTGACCTCATTCGCAGTCGATAGAGCATTCGAGCCAAGAGGCCAATCGACCTCGATACTTTTTTGACTTGAGAGTGTATTTGAGTCTTAAATCGACCTCGATCCAGGTCGAATTGAAGCCAAAGCCTTGAGGCCTAATGACTTCAATTATCAATCCACCTGGATATACCTTTGAGGTTATGATTGACTTCTTTTTAGGTCGATAGAACCAAGGCATTGAAGCCCTTCGACCTCAATTTCTAGGATCGACCTGGGTAAGGTATTCAAGGTCAATTCGACCTCGATCCAGGTCGATGAGGGGCTCAATCCTCAAATCGACCTGGGGTGGAAATGAGCCCCAATTCGACCTCATTCCAGGTCGAGTTGCCCAGGCTCCCAAAAATCTCCCATTTTTCAATTGTAAAAATAAAGTCCTCAGAGGGCCAATTTATATAATAATAATTCTTTTAAAGGGATTAGTAAAAAAAAGGCATGAGCCCAAAAGTTGAGATAAAATTGATTGAAACGAGTCGAAAGCCCGATAAGGCACTGAAAACCCTTGGTGAAACTTTTACGAAAACTCATGAAGTTTTCGCAAAAGTTGGGGAGCAAATGATATGGGTGGAAAATAACCCTAAGGAAATAATTAATATAGCATATATTATTTCATTTATTAGACCTAGCATGGTCGAAAGGCTTGGGCCCTTTAAACGAACAAGGAAAATAAATTCTAGGATCAACTGGATTTGTAAGTCCAGCCCACAAGCTCTGTTAAAGCCACATGCCCATTAAGCCTTTATTAATTAATTTGGTAATTAATTAATAAAGGCTTAGTAAAGGCCCAAAAAGCCTGTTGAAGGCCCTCATCCTAGAAGGATCTAGAAACCCTAGCGTGAGAAGAGTCCAATGAGGGCCCTCATTCCTGGAAGGTTACAACAACTTAACCTCACTAGGAGACTTGGCCACCAAGTCTCCTAACCCTAATCTAACTCCAAGACCCTCATTCCTGGAAGGTTACAACAACTTAACCTCACTATATGTTACGTATTTCAATCCGTAACATAAGTATTTTCTTATATATTAATTAGAGACGTAACTTCTATAATAATTTTCTTCTCTTTTTTCTCTAAAAATTAGAGACTTGTTTAACCTAATTAGATTAAGTTTAGGATCTTGGGCAAGTTACCCCGGCCCTTGATAAAATCAATATATATATATATATACACACACACAGGAGAAGACGGAGACGGTTAGGTGGCGCTCTCAAATCGTCACAATATATTTTTCTAATTTTCTCGAATTTTTGAATTAGTAAATATTAAAAATTATAAAAAAATCTAAGGTACTTTATATTGTCCTAAACATTCTCCAAATTATGAAAAATATAAGTTACGTTATATTCTCCTAAACTTTCTCCTCAAGCCAAATAAATTATTATTATCCATAAGATAAGTTTCGAAATTTTAGAAAAGACATTATTACATAAGGTAATTAGAAATTTTAGAAAAGGTATTAAATTATTAAAAATCAAAACTATTTTGATTTTTCAAAAAGACACCATCTATAATTAAAAAATTAATTTATTCTTTTACCTAAATTGAATGTGTTTCCATCAAAAAAATAATAGACCATCACTTATATAAATTAAAGATCTAGCATCAAAAAATAAATCACAACAAATTTATCATAGAGCTATTTATATTCAACGTCTAATACATCATGGATTACACTCTCCTGAATGATTTGAATAATAATAGAGACGATTGAATGATAAGAGTGAGAGTATGCAGGATGTGGGATGCAATCAATACACAAACAGACGATCAATTTAGTCTTGACATTATTTTAATTGATAAGAAGGTTAATAATTTTTTGTTATTTATCAATTTATTATAATTATGCATTCGTACTAACTTTTTGATACTTTAATTTATGATAGGAAAATCTTATCCATGCAATGATTCAAAAGTATCTACTTTTTCGATTCAAACATATTTTAAAAGAAGGGTCTTTATATAGTATTAAAAACTTAAAAGTTATTGCAAGTACCTGACGATATAGACCACTATCATGTGAGTTTAAAATGATGTTTCTGCGTACAACGACACCAAAAAAGTTAGAAAAATGAATCATCCACATACCACTACATGAATATTTGAGTTCATATGTCCTGATATAATTGAAACACGTGTTAATGACACTAATATACTGTAAGGTATTTTGCTAAAATAAAATATTATAAGTCACACACACATATTTTTAAATTATATGATTTAATATTTACATAATGTTACTAATAATTATGCATATGTCGTGGGTTGCTTAACATATATTGGTGGCATTGATATTGGTATTGGCGGATGTGAAGAAAAGATATCTTAGATTCATAACAAATTAGTAAGTTATGAATTATAATATACATATATATTTTGAAATAATTATTTAATTTTATAATATTTATAAATTTATTACTACTATTTTGGTTTAATATAATTTTGTTATATCAAATTTTATCATATGTAGTTCACTCATCAATAATGTAACTTTGTGAATTTTTTTTAATAAATTTAAAATTTATGATGAGGTAACTGCGAAGCGCGGTTTTTTTCCCTAGTTCATAAATATGATTTAATTAGTAAAAAAAATTATCCATAAATTCATAAATTTGTGTTTTTACTCTTTTTTTTATATGAATTATAAAAATATTTAAAATTTTAATTAAAATAAATTTAATAATTAATTTCATAAATTTAATTTAATTATATTAGTTTTCTTATAAATTTAATTGTGCAATGATTTAATTGATATTAATAAAAATAATAAATAAATGAAATTTATTAATATATTAATTTAATATCATTATATAAATATTTTTTAATTATAATTTTGTAAATTTTTATGAGCTAATTCTTTGTTCAGATATATTGCTAGTTGATTGATCTATAAATAAGGTAAGCTTATTTTATTCAATATTTATAAGATTACAAGAAGATTGTGAACAAAATCGATATTGAAGTAATTACTCCCAAGTGTATTTAGAAATTATGTATTATAAAGATAAATATATAAAGATATTGATGAATTTTTTTGACAAAAAAATCATTATATTAATATATATGAGAACAATTCCTACACCAAACACAAGTGCACAATCTCATTCACAAGACTACGAAACAAATAGACATGATAAACAACCCATCATTCAACACGGTACATGGTAGAGAAAATTAAAATCACGTGTGACACTGTGATGCCATCCATGTTTGTTGTTTGTTTAGAGATGTAATTCGGGCATGCGGCTCGTCAGATCGCCTAACTCGAACACGTTTAACTGAGCTCGATTCGGTTCGTTTAATTAAACGAGCTGGCTCGACTCGACTTGTGAAATTAAACGAGTCGAGTTCATGTAAAAGTTTATACTTGATTAGTTAAATGAGTCGACTCGATAAACCTCGACTCGAATTAAGCTCAACTCGAAACTCGGCACGAATCACAACACTACGTAAAACTATATAATATTTGATTTCTTGACCTATTACTCATTGTTATATTTATTCAATTTTTTTATTTTTTTTGTTTTTCAACTTTTATTTTACATTTATATAACTTTAAAAAAAAAATACGTAATTGTAATTAATTATTTTATCTATTATAGATAAGATAATTTTACCTTCTTTTTTCTTAGATGAAAAAATTAAATTATATATTTTAAATAAATTAAACCCACCCTGTCATGAGTTGAGAGCGAGGATGGAGGCTGGGTACATATTGGATCAAAGCCCACCTAAAATATTGAAGAAGACCAATCAAAGTCCTAACTACAGATTAAGTCGACCCAACAACGGCTGGAAGCCCTGGAAGACTTCCTATAAACAGATCAAATAAGAGAATAAGCACATTCCTAAAAATGTAAAATATTAAAGAGAAATAAAAGTTAATTATGACTATTAAATATTACTCCTTCAGTTCCAATTCAAATGGTTTGTTTGATTTTTTACAGTTAATTTGATTAAATTTTAATTCAATACCAAATATTATTCTTTTATAATTTTTGAAAATTAAAAGTTATATTTTAAAATAAATTAAATATATTTTCTAATGATATATATATTTTAAATTTTTAATAATTATGTAATATATGTAATTTTCGATAAAAATTAGTCTAAAAGCTGAAATGAAATAAAACACTTGAATTGAATTGGAATGTAGTACACGACAGTACACGTGGAGCAATTGAATACAGGTGTCGAGCAAAGAACACACCAAGACGTGCATGTAATCACAATAACCGTGCATGCGTGCCACGACGCTCTTTCAATTCATCTCTCATCACGTTTTTCTTATACATGCATGATGTATGATGCATCCAATTTTCTATATTTTAAAATTTTTTAAAAATAAAAAAAATTTATATTATAAAATTTACTTTCACTTACTATTTTTCTATCCTTTTCAAATTTATCAATTAAATATCAATTAATCTCTTCTATTGCATATTATTTTATACAATTTTCTTAATTTCTGTGCTCAACCCAAATGTAAACCAAGGGTGCCAGGGAGTATTTTATATGAACTTCCTTGAACTTATCTCTTCCCGTTCTCCATAGAAGAAATAAAAGAAAAAAGAAATTTATTGAGAGAGACTGCGAGAGAGATGGCAGGAATAGTAGAAGGAATGGAAAGGAATGCAACGGAGGCGCCACTTGCTCCCGTTACTTCTCAGAGGAAGGTTCGCACCGACTTGGACGATACTCCTCTTCCTAAGCCTTGTAAGTATCACTCGACATGTATTAAAAATTTTCATTCCGTCTCGGATGCCCGTGTTAGATTTCGATTTTGGACACTAAATCGAGTTATTTTAGCTAAAAACATGTAAATATCATTCGATATGTATTAGATTTTTTTCATTCTGCCTCTAGTACCCGTATTAAAATTTTATTTTGGACACTTAATCGAGTACTTATTTTTGCTAAAAACATGTAAAAAAATTTTAAAGTACATGGACACTCCTAGCTCTAACAAAAAATAGAAGGGAAGGGATAAATTAAGTGTGTAGTTTTAATTGTTTGGTAGATTGGTAGTTGCTTTATCTTATTATGTTTATAAGTTTATGTAAAGTTAGTAGACAAATGTATTAAAGCCCTTAGGTAGAGGATTTATATTAATTAAGAGGTGTGAATGGGTGATTATGAGTTAAAAGAGTTGAATCTGTTTGTATTGCATGTTTCTTAATTTGTTGGTAATAGAAAAAGAAATCGAAATTTGTATAAGATTTGATGTGATGTTCAGACATGGCGAGAGCTTTGGTTGCGCCTGACACAGAGCACCCGAATGGGACACCGGGTCATCATCATCACAATATGAGTGTTCTTCAGCAGCATTGTGCTTTCTTTGATCAGGATGACAATGGAATTGTTTACCCCTGGGAGACTTACTCAGGTACCTTCTGATCAGCTTTATTTGATTTTTGAACAGATTAAGGGGGCTCGTTGTACTCTGCTTCTTAATTACTTCTTTGTTAACAGGATTTAGACAGCTTGGATTTAACATGATTGTGTCTTTACTCGCGGCTGTGTTCATCAATGTCGGTCTGAGTTATCCGACTTTACCTGTAAGTTCATATTTCTATCTTTACTGAACAATAAGTTTGTTCAATTCTGTGGTTGGAAATTATGTTTACAATGTCCTGACCTTTTGCCCGAGATGGATGTGCTCTCATTTCTCAGGGGTGGTTTCCGAATCCTTTGTTTCCTATATACATATATAACATTCACAAATCCAAGCATGGGAGTGATTCGGGAACATACGACACCGAAGGAAGGTAAAAGTATCATCAAAGTTTTACTATGCCCATATAGATATACATTTCATTATCAAGTTATACCATCTCCAACTTATGGTGCAGGTTCATGCCAGTGAACATTGAGAATATCTTCAGTAAATATGCTCGTACTGTGCCCAATAAGCTGACGCTTGGGGAGCTTTGGGACATGACAGAGGGGAACCGCATCGCATTTGATCCATTCGGATGGTAAGTTAATATGCCCCTTGTACATGTCATGATAACTCCTACATTTGTGTAGTCTTGCAGTTAGGTATTATTTGTTCTGGTGTTTTTCATAACAGGGTCGCGAGTAAACTAGAGTGGGGAATCTTGTATGTTCTTGCCCGGGACGATGAAGGGTTCTTGTCCAAAGAAGCAATCAGGCGGTGCTTTGATGGTAGCTTATTCGAGTATTGTGCTAAGATAAACATGGGATTGCAGGGCAAGACTTATTGATATGATAGGCGTGTGATAATAGTTTATGATGACTTGTGGTATTTGATTTCAATTTCTAAATAAAAATGTTCCTGAATGATAATAAAAATGTTGCTGAATGATGTTAGCTCAGCTGTAAACATAAGATACATTATATGTGTATAGTATCATGTTATGGTTACTTTGTTTGTTCTCCTGTACGTAATTTAGCAAATTACTTGCTGGATCATTATCTTTAATTTACAGTAAATTTGTGTTCTATTAATAACATAAAAAAAGATATCAGACACTCGATCAAATATTCCAGTTCTTGAAAGCTTTGGTCGTCTGTTTGGAATCCATAGGAACATCTCCATGTTTTTCATTCAGTTTAGACCCCTGTGCCAGGGCAGAATCGGGATATATTAACGACCGGGCTACATAATTCTATACATAACTAGAGCGGTGATGAATCGAACTGTTAGTTAAGTTCACTCGAACTGTTAGATAAGTTCACTCGAGTTCGACAAACTCGGTTCGGAACCCTAGTTCGAATATAATATCCTGTATTTTTTTTAAATAATAAAATAGATTAATAATAATAAGTATTAAAATTGGATAGATATTAGTAATTAGAATTGAATTAGAATAATGGGTTTTCAAATATGGTTCGGAATATGTAATATCCTGTATTTTTTTTAAATAATAAAATAAATTAATAATAAAAATGATTAAAATTGGATAGATGTTAGGTATTAGAATTGAATTAGAATAATGAGTTTTCGAATATGGGTTGGATTTGAATCATAATAGGTTTTTGGTGTACGATTTTGAAACACAGTATATTGATTAAGATCTCCTCATTCTTTTAGGGCCACCAACACTAAATAGTCTAAGCGTACCCACTTAAAATCTTTACTGAACTATGAACGGCTATCATATTAGCAAATAAACGTATTCGAACTTAATGCGCGAAAACAATGAGGGATTAGCTCAAGGAATACTAAAAAGGGTGCTAACGGCAGTGGGACTCCTACGGGTAATGAAAAGCTTAAAAAATAAAGCACATTTTTTTGAAATCCCACGAGAGTAATGCCAATAAAAATTGAAAACGAGAAGCCCAAAATAATGAGAAAATGACTTGTAACTGTGAAGCTATAAGGTATCATATCCTGTGGATTACGAGTGAACGAGATGCGAGGGGAAAACTTTTGTATAACATTTCTGGAAAGACCACCTGTTTGTTCGTTTACCTAGTTTGGCAGGAAATCATAAATAAGTTCTACCAATGATTGCAAAGCATTTGATATTGAGTTTCCTCCTCCGTTTTTAGTAACAAAATGAACCAAAAGTAGGACCAAACCGAGAGTGAGTAGCATAAAAAGGAGGGATTTGTGAATGAGAAATAAAGTGTCCTATATTCATAGAAATCAATGGGAGAATGGAAAATTGCTCAACTGAGCTGTTGGGCGTAATCGTAAGAATTTTTTTTCATTTCATCTCTATAGTTCCGCTTTTTGCTCTAAAAATGCATAAAGACTTGTCAGAAATCGCCGGTTGGGTTGGTCCGACTAAGAAAGACATGAGACTTGTTGGGTGTAAAAGTTATTCTCTTACTATATTTCGAGTTGGATGAACATATCGCTCTTAAAGGTTAAATCAAACTGAGATTCGATATTCCTCAATTGAAAAGTAAGGTTTTCCATATATATGAGATGAAATTTCTTGCATTTCTATAGTCCTTTAGGAAGGAAAAGTGAGTGCAAGATTTCACAATTATATAAAACGCAACTTTTTCAAAACATAATAATATCTATTAAAGGAAATTTTCTTAAGGCAAAAAACACGGGAAAACGAAACGAAGAAGGAGAGTTCTTTCTTAACATGCTACCGATCGCCGCGGCAACAAGGGAACAACGAACCGTCGACGATAAGGGAAACGAGAAACTGAGGCGACTATCCCGTAACGGAAGGGGTCAAATCTACATGTGTTAAGCACAGCGCATTAAATTTTTTTAAAAAAAAGAGAATCTAGCGTCCGATTCCATGCTTCCCCGTGCTATCAAATCACGGACGATGTCGATGCATACGGACGATCTCTTACCGCTGCAAGTCCCACATCCGCGGTTGGTGAGAGTAATGTGATAGAGGAAACTTTTGTTCTAAATCGAGATAGTGTTCAATAAACCACCGGTGATGTAATATCTGGTGTGGAACGCATTCCCGCTACTACAGTTAGAGTTGACTGTCCTAGTCCTGTTACAGTAAGAGTTGTTGCTGGAATAAGCAGTGCTAGTGACTTGACCGTTGGAGGAAGAACCGATGTTATAAATGTGCACGTAGAAGCTCATATTTCATCTACTGGTATAGACGAAGCTCTTGGGATCTTATCCATTTCGGAGGTTGGAGGAGGCTAATCAACAGGGGAATCAGTTGATATTGAATCTTCATCTAGAAATTTCTTATTTCTTTTTTGGACATCTTATATTATATGCATTTTTATTTTTAAACCAAACAAGGATCTGATTCAATTCAATAGAAACTTTACTTCTACCCTGTGTGGTATTTTGGAGCTTAGTCCCCTAGAAAGCGTATTTTTTAGCTTTAATCTTAGCCTTTCAGGAGTGAATGTTTGAGTTTTAAAATAAAAGGAGAACTTTTCTTACATTTCTGCATTGCCTTTGCTTTAATACGCCTGATTCCTTATCTTGAAAAAGGACGATTTGGCTTTGAAAGGAATTCATCTCTTGCAGTTAAAGGGAGAATTGTTTTCGAATAAGCTGTTTGAAGGAATTTCTCCATAATAGAACTACACCCATGCACAAAAGAGTTAATCCTTGAAGAGTAGGCATATTAGGCATAGAATTGGATGACGGAGGGAGCTCTTACTACTCGAGAAGGAGCTGTGAGACTTATGTTCTCGCATCCGTAATCGAAAGGGCAGGGACTGATTAGACGCTCTCCTGGCATAAGTGGTATCATATTTTCGAACTAATGGCACTAATCCAATAGTAAGGAAATCCATGCAAGGAAAGGACAGTGCGTCATATTATTATATATACGATGAATGTGCCGCTAAGAGAGCTAAGATTCTTTACTTGAAGACTTCAGCACTAACGCTATTTGACAGCTACCTAGATTTTTATTCCAAGCATGAACTCCTACTAGTTGATTGAATCAAAATCTTCACTCCCCAATTCCTTTAAAAGGAGGGAAGAAAGGTAATTTCGTAAAGATTCAAACAAGAAATTAACGAAAGAGCAAGACCTCATATATCTTATATGTGGGATTTCAACTCATCAATCCAACGTTGAGGCAATGGACTGGCTTTGGCATGACTCCATCCTATGCCTCATCAGTCACTAGCGCGCATTGAGCTTTTTTCTTCATTTTCGGCTTTAAACCCACCTCCCTATACTGCAAAATGAGTTTCATAATCAGTTGCAAAAGAACTAGAATGAACACCATCTGAAGCTATGTATAAAAGTATATTAATGTAGGTAAGCTTAACGCTAGGTAGGTCGAGAGCGGAGGTTGTAGTACAGTAGTTCCAAATCTAACTTCTGACTAAGGAGATATCTGGTTCATTATAGGTTTTCCTAATAAAAAAGCCTTGTTCTAGCAAACTATCAACCCAAGACTGGATTGGAAATGGGCTAACCAAACCCGACAATAACAGGAGATAATGGAAGGATCAATTGATATGCTTAACAGGCGATAATTTGATGATAACTTTAAACTTAGAATCATAGAAATTTTAATTGAAGTAACTGATCAATTGATATGAAAGTTATAAATGTCAATTGATCAGGCAACCAGTTATCAGTTGAAATGTTTATATGAATCAACTGATAAATTGGATTGTAGCATAGGTGCACATAGTCTATTTCAATCAATAAGGTGTAAGTCAATTGATATTATTTCATCAATTGATATTATAGTCGATTGATATAGGTCATCAACTGATGTATAATTTAGACTGTCAAATTGTAATTATTTGAAGACAGGAAAATATACAAGTGAAGGATGATCAGTTGATACTGAAGTATCAATGAATCAATTTATGGATAAAAGGAAGGATCAATTGATATGCTTAACAATAAATTATCAATTGAGTGAGACAACACAAGTTGACAGGTTGACAGACAAAATCACACCTATGGAAGACAGTCTATGATGATTATGAAGACTCAAGTTGAAGTTGTCTTTCTAAGTCTGAAGACTTTTCCCAGAATGGAAAAAGGCAAGAGGAAAGATAGATCAGAAACAATCCTGGTTTAGATTAATTATTTTAATACTCTTTCTAGGAATTGTAAACACACTTGTGGTATATAAATAAGTGAGGTAGCATTGTTAGAAATATACAAGTTATACAATATCTCTTGAATCAATTGTTCAGCCTTAGAGTACTTTGTAAGAACAATTGATTTATTTTCTAAACTTGTAAAACGAAGCTAGGTTTTATTAACCTATAAACATTGAGCAAAAATATACACTGATGGAAAACTCAATCCATCAGTAATTTTAAATATCTTTATTCATTGTATTTTCAGTTTCATTTCTTGTTTATACACATTCTCTATAAACACTCAAACATCACGAATAAATATTAAAATAATAAAAAGTTGTGTATATTTGTATTCAACTCCCCTTCTACAAATATTGTCATTGTACTGTGGAATAACAAAAATTTAAAATATTTGAAAGTGATACGCTGGTTCAAGGCCACATATATCACATTTCAACTAATCAATAAAAAAAATGTTATTGATGCTCATTCATTTCATTTGAGTGACACTGCTAAGTTTACAAAATTTTGGTAAGTATGGTAATATTTCTTTTTAACATGCTAAAAAATTCGTATCCCATATGAATATGTAAGTTTGAATTAAAAAATTCTCTTCTTATTTTCGGAACTCAAGAATTAAGATATTTAAATTAATTTCTAATTGTTACAATGAGAGTCGACCTCCAATCCTAACTTATCATCACAAAAAAATACGTAGATCTATTCTTTTCTTCACCAATTAAGTTTTCTTTCTTCTCACAAATTCACTTTCGTCTTCTTTTCTCTCGTATAATCACCGTAATTCTTATTTTTTCTTCAATAATTATCCTTCTTTTATGAGGATTGTTGTTATACCCAATTTTTTGGGTATTTGTTTGTCTTCCTTTTGTAGTAGTTGATATCTTTTGTGAGGATTGTTGTTGTACTCACATTTCACAACGGAAGATTGTTCATATTATGATGACATCTTGTTCGTATTATGAGGGAATCAGTTTCTCCAATTTCAATTGGTGCAATTCAAAGTTCTAAATATTGGATTACAACTGAAATTAATTGTGTAAAGTTCAATTGTGATGCCGCTGATTTCAGGTATGATGTAATTTAGATTTCTCTGGAAGCCATTTTAATCTTATTTAGTTCAAAAATATATTTCTATTCTAAATGTTAAGCGATCTGGAAATAAAGCGACTATTTGTTTAGCTCGTTTATTTATTTTTCAATCAGGTTGTATTGTCAGTTTGAGGTTTGTCTCAGCTGTATCAAGTCTTTTCATTGAAATGCATAATATTTTCGTAAAAAAAATTAATTGCTGAAAATATTAAATTATTTTCTAAATTTAAAATTTCCTCGAATAACTTTTTAACCTTCATACGCACTTTTACAACTATTCAACTACTTCCCATTATAATATTTTATATCATGTCATATGAGCAAAACAGTGTTTTTTATATTCTAAATTTTTATTCAGAAAATTTTTATTAGATAATAAAGATCATAAATTTAATTTTAGGATATTTTTCCTAATATCATAATAAATACATATAAACAAATACATTCGATCATTTATTATTAAATATTTGCTTACCATTTATTTTAATATGTTCATAAATTAGTAAAGTGAGTAATTAGGTGATTAATATAATACACTCAAATCAGTCACTATATTAGGAAATTTCCTAAAGTTAACTTCAGGATCCTTATTATCTATTTATTAAACACCTAATTTTAAAAATATGAAAGTCCTGTTTGAGAATTAACGGTTAGTGGTTGCTCAAATAGATTAAATTAAATATTTTAACTTACTGATTTGAATATGAATTTTGAATAACTAATTTTGAATAACTAATTAAATTAGCTGTTTTTAATGAAAATATTTGATAACTAACCGTTTGAATGAGATATTTTATATTTTAAATAAATACATGACAATCTTCTAAATAAAAAAACTCAACCAAATAATTTTTCCAGAGTTGACGGATTGAGTTCAAATCAGTAACTACCAAATATGATGACTCATGTAGTCCGACCACTAATTTGTTTTTTTAAATCATGTAGTTCCAGACTTCTAGGCCCCACCGCCCCAGACACTGGAAAAAGGGATAGCTTACTTTTTGTGCTATAAATTTTTGTAATGAAACCAACTTTGTGAGCTAGTAGAACACCAGAAAATAGTGAGTGCTGCATAATTTTTATCACAATACAATGGCTAATTGCAGAAGTATAGTGTTATCATGTCAAAAATCTTTTTATTCTACTGATATTGAGTCCACCATGTATGATCCATTCTATTTTAGTCCTTCTGATAGTCTAAATAGTCTTGTTGTATCCACACAACTCACTGGTGAGAAATACAAGGAATGGTGTGATGCAATGATGATGGCACTTTGTGTTAAAAACTAGGTGGGATTTGTTGATGGAACCATCAAGAAGCCTAATGCAGATGATGATCCTGTCGCGTTTTCTTCTTGGAGTCGAGCAGACCAGATGGTGTTGTCATGGTTAGTTAATTCACTTCATGAAGATTTTGTTCTTCGGAATGTCAATGCTGATTCTGCTGCTGAGCTATGGAAAGATCTTTCATATCGTTTTTCGCCAGATGAAGGGCTTAGGATATTCAACCTACAAAAGGCCCTTGCAACTCTAAAGCAAGGCAATGATACTGTGACAGTTTATTTTGAGAAGTTGAAAGATATATGGTACTCTAACTCACACCCTCTTAGCCTCAAAGCTTAGACATCATCTAGCCGCTGTGCAGCATGTGGTGACTCTAATGAAAGGGTCTCTTTTGGTTGTTTAGATTGCAAACAGAAGCAGAATTTTGAGCTCCATGTTTACTGTGTGACTTTACCTATCAGCATCCAACATATAGACCATGATCACGCGCTCAGTTTACGCAGTTCTTATGAACTGATTGAGGAGGAAAAAATTACATGTGCAATATGCAGCAAAAAGATTAACCAGAGGTTATGGTATTATGGTTGTAATGTTTGTTACGAACTTGTTGCACATACTGAATGTGTAGCCTCAAAGGTTCTGTATCGTGCAAAAACTGGAACAGTAAGGATGCAGACTCTCAACCGCATTGAGCTGATGAAGCAAAACATATTGGATGGGAAGATTGAAGAATGTGGCCAATGGTATCCCCAGAAGTGATTTTTTTTGTTTTTTTTTCAATTAAAGTTTGTTGTTTATAGAAGGGTATTTATTTGCAGTGCTTTTAAAACTCGCAGATTATCGATCATGCAAAATGTGTTTCTCACAACATTGCAATAAAACTATGATATTACATTACATAGTTTTGTTTTCATTTGTGTAATATTTGATTGTGCTTTTCTTGGTAATTGAGATACATAAAGCTTGGATTCTCAAAATGAAATTTGTATGTATCTCATTTATAAGTATTTGTTATAATGCTGTTTCCAACAATTGCAGACAAATGTTATATAACATGATTAAATCGAAATTGCTATAGACTAGAATACAAACCAACCCCAACTAAGCAAGCACTGAGTTGATAAAAAGTGATCAAATCTGCATGATTAAAAGTTTGTTACAAAATTTACATCATGCATTGGAGAAGGAAGATTATGATAATTTAGCACGTAAATCTTTTTTATGAAAACTAAAGCAAAACTTATAAGAGATTAAAGAAACTGGGAAACTGCTTCCAATCAAATTTGTGCAATATATTAAATTACTGGAATTGATCATTTCACAAGTTCTGCACATCCTTATCTAACTAGTGTTCTTAAAGGCGCGCGATTAATGGCGCTTCGCGATTAGGCGCAAGGTGTGCGATTCGAAATTAAGCGATTTAGCGCGATTCTGAAATCATCCAAAAGGCGCTCAAAAGGCCCTAAAGGTGCTACTAAATGTAAAAAGGTGCTGATAACCAAAAAGACGATAATACCCTTAAAAAAAAAGGTAAAAAGAGAAAAACCTAAAGTGTTTCCTAAGGGGTAAAAGGAGAAAACCCTAAAGTGTTTCCTAAAGAGGTAAAAGGAGAAAATCCTAAAGGGGTAAAACGATAATTTGCAATCAAAGTCTTGAGTTTGACATGTAGTGCTTCTGGTTGTGAACGCAATTGAAGTGCGTTTGAACACATTCATTCAAAGAAGAGGAATAGATTGACTCAAAAACAACTCAATGACTTGGTATATGTCAAATATAATCGAGCATTAAAGCGCAGATTTGATGCACGCGCTGTTCAGGACCCTATTGCACTAGATGTAATTGATGATTGTAACGAGTGGTTGTTGGGAAAGGGTCTTGATGATGAAGATGTGGATAGTAACTATGTCCGTGTTGGTGAAGACCTTAATTGGGATGATGTGTGTATTGCTTCTGGAGCAGAAGAGTCACTTTATCGCACGAGACGCTTGACAAGAAGCAGATTCACCTCTAATACAACTCACGGAGCATCTTCTTCTACTCTAATAGATGAAGATGATGAAGATGAAGAGCGAGAATTTGAGGGGCCAGAAATCGAGTTTAATGACACCGAAGCTTTTGAACTAGAGAACCTTATGGATTAAGCCTTAATTATTGACACTATTATCATGTTATTTATGTTTTTTATTATGTTTGAATGTTAAGATTATGTTAAGTACTAGTTTTTTGTTAAATTTGTGATTTTTTTTTTGTCAAAAGGCGCGTGATTAATGGCGCATCGCGCCTCGTGCTTCAAACTTAGGTCTTGCGCTTTTTTATAATTTGCGCCTTAAACAACACTGATTCTAAAAACCTTAATACCTGAATAACCAGCTTCAGAGCAGAAAGCAAGAAAGCTATTTTAAGCTCGGAATGGATAGCATAAATTAGTCTATCAGTAAATAGAGATTCAGAGTTATGTGTCTGGTTATTGTGCAGGTTAACGTCTTATCTGCTTGCATCAATACTAAATTTCTCCGATCAAGTGTTAAAAATCCACAAGAGATATCAACACTAAAAAGACAAAGAGAAATGACGAATAAAGGAGGATGATTCAATGGCAACAGAGGCACATTTGGCTCCAGTTACTACTCAAAGAAAGATAAGAAATAAATTAGAAAACTCCCTTTCAAAGCCTTGTAAGTTGTTCTTCTATGTTTTAAATAAATATAGGCATCTTAATTTTTTTTGATATAAATTCAGAATCAAAATGCTTAGAAAGGTTGATATTTCCCAGGGTCTGAGATAGTTATAAGGCACACAACCTTACCTGGCCTCATACGAAGAACAATGCAACTCTTCGAAAAATATTGAAATATCAAGAAAATTGTGTAAAACAATTAGAATTTTAAAATTTTCCAGCGTCAAATGATAAACCATTATTATTAAGAAAATGATTGTTTTACTTTCTTATTTATTATATATGCCAAAGATCTAGCAAGAGCACTGGTTGCATCGGACAAATATCATCCAACTGGGACAGTAGGCCACAAGAATCGTGGAATGAGTGTTCTTTAACATCATGTTGCTTTCTTTGATCAGAACAACGATGGGATAGTTTATCCGTGGGAGACCTATGCTGGTTCTTACCATTCAATTTGCTTCAATTAACATTTTTTTACAGTAAATGTGTGCATTACTTACTAATCCATATGATTTTCATTTTATAATCAGGATTTAGAGCAATTGGTTTTAATGTGATTGTTTCTGTTATTTTGGCATTTGCTTTCAATCTGGCTAACAGTTACCCAACTCTCCCAGTAAGTAATGTAGTACTTCTGCATAAACATTAATAATTTAATATGTTGCAGTAAGATGTTAAAAAGGTTGATAATATATATGCAGTAAGGATATCAATATCAATATATATTCCTGATCATTTTACCTTTTACATGATCGACTATATTCTTTTGCAGGGCTGGTTTCCTTCTCTTCTTCTACCTGTATATATAGATAACATTCATAAAGCCAAGCATGGAAGTGACACTGAAGTCTACGATACGGAAGGGAGGTATTAGAACTTGAAGTTAGCTAGTTTGGAACCTCTTTTAGTACCTTAACACACACACACACACGTACACACACAGCTGTTACTTCAACTACATTGTGCATATGTGCGTAGTTTTGCAGGTTTATGCCAGTAAATTTTGAGAACATGTTTAGCAAATACGCGAAAAAAGACCCTGAAAAGATGACATATGGAGAGCTGTGGAACATGACTGAGGGAAATCGAGTTGCTTATGATATTGTTGGCTGGTTCGTACATTTCTCTTGTCTGTTTTAATAACTGCAAATGCAAGTAAGAACCATATATACAACATGGTACAACAAGTCAATAGAATTGTTACTAATAGTTCTGCTAATTGCAGGATTGAATCTAAGGGGAGTTGGACACTATTTTATATTATTGCAAAAGATAAAGATGGTTTTGTGTCCAAAGATAATGTGAGAACATTGTTTGATGGGAGCTTATTTGAAAAACTAGCCAAGAACTACCAAATGGGAGTTGACAAAAAGATGGATGACATTGACAGCAAATGCTAGCCAAATGAGCTGCCCCCTTTATGTAAAACATAACCTAAACTAAACATGATTACTTATCATCTATTTTCAAAATGGTGTAATAATTAACATTAATAATAAATTGTAGTATTCTTCTTATCTTAATTAAGTGTGTTGGAGTTGTAAGCTATATAAGATTATCATCCTTTTAACATATTGGAAAAATTCTATTTAATGTTGTTTTTTCTTTCTTCCTAATCTAATTCAATGTTGTTACCAAAGGTTTTTTAAGACAAGATAAAGTAATTTAACAGTAATGCAAATTGCTTATTTTCAACAGATGAAAGAGCAACATCATGTAACAGTCAATACGAGAAGATTAATGTCACTTTCACTTTGTGTAGTACAATGAATTCGGAAGCTTGAATGTTCTTGTTACCAAGAATTCCCCAGATGTGATATCCACCAGCAGTTAATTCATTTCTCATCTAGGCATTGTATTTCTGGACAGACTTGCTTTCATTCTCAGGGCGGTTTCACATTTTAACAATCAATAGTCACTTATCAGTAAGATTATAGAATATTAATTAGCAGGATCTAAAACACCTTGGTATAATCAACATTGTATCAACCAAACATTAGTCCTAAAGTTAGCAATAACTTTAACAACAGATAACTAAAACTAAAACGATAATAAGATAGACCAAAAGGAAGCAAACCTTTGATTTAAACTGGTCTAGGCATGGTAACCAACTAAAACAAGATTGTCAATAGTTGCAGAACCAAGAGTTCCGTACTTGAGGAAATCAAAATGATAGGCTCCATTGGCTTTTAGATCATTGATCAATTTGAGACTTTGATCAACTGCTGGTGCCTTCTTAGAATTATCCACTCTTCCAAAGATATCAAATTTAACTTAGCTCCACTATATCATACACGTAACTACATAAGTAATGCATGATACCATTCCAAACATTAATACTAATGATTGGTCAAATCTTGGAGCTAAGGGCATAAATGAACAGATTAATTACCCGTAGTTCTGTTTCTTGTAGCAAGGCACAGTTGACAGAAGAGTATCATCAATGTTAAAATCCAAGCATCTTTACCATCTTTCAACAGATTGCAGCTAGTGCCAAGATGCACAGTGCATTCATCTGTTGCCCCTCTCTAAATTTACCATATATTGAGTTCCAAATATACTATCCAATATTACAGGGCACATTCTTGAGGCACAGCTTCAAAATCTCGAATGTTGTTGAGCTCAACGTTTAACCTCCAACTCTCAGAATAGTTGGGGATATTCTCTATAGTACCATTCTATAATTGGTTTCTATCAATGGTATCATTACATTTTTTTTACTTCTATTCATGATACCCTTAAACTTATATATTCATATTAGTTGTACACTTTTCTGAGAAACAATAAGAAACATGTAAAATTTTACAATATTAGTAAAGATAAAATATTGAACAATGTACAATAAAATATTAATGACAGTCACACAAACAAATATATTCATTAAAAGAAAGTAAAAATATAGAGAAATTCTCTTTGATGCCATTATAAAATTGGTTTTTGCCATGGTACCGTGATATTTTATGTTTTCTTTGATTTTTGCCTAACGGACAATGAATAACAATCTATAAATTTGAGGGTACTGTAGATAGAAGTTAGTTATCATTGATAAAAACTAATGCGCTAATTCAATATGTTCCAATCTGCAACTGTTAAATAACTGCAGAGGCATTAGGCAGCTCTAATAAACAAAATTAAACTAGCCATCTTGTCTATTAATCACGAAGAGGATTAAACAAGTCGAGAAACTCAGTTTAGGTGATATAGAACAAATGATGACAAATATTGGGACAAGATCACATGAAGGTATTGAAATTAATTCATTTATCCAAATAATGTTCAAGTAGCAAATTGCAACTGGGGGCCTTGGAGGTTTAAAATTCAATGGAAGTATGGAACCACCTGCAACAACTAAGGCCTCGTTTGTTTGGCAAGTTTTCCGTTGGAGCTAGGTTACATGATGTAGTTACCGGATAAATAAAAAGTATGTGTTTGATTGATTGTAACTCATCTATTTTATTGTTTAAATAAATAACAAAAAAACTTTTACTTATATAAATAAATAAATGTAATTATAAAATATTCAATACTAAAAAAATATTTGTTTGATTTATGAACTATAAATTACATGATTAATTATTCATATATAATAACAAAAACAATTTATTATATAAATAAACAAATAAAATGAAAAATATACAATATTTAATTGTTAGATAACACTTAAACTAAAAAAAATATTGAGATTTTCAAAAATCAAAATGGCCATTAAAATGAGTTAATATATTAATATAATGTTACTCTATTTCAAAAATAAAAAAATAATATAAATAAAATTAAATAATACATTTTTAAAGTAACTACATATGAGTTATTTAGTTAACACATGGCCAACAAATGAGTTATTTAGTTAACACATAACCAACAAACACAATAAATGACTAAGCGGGAAGTTAAAGTTACTGTGTTGAGTTACATCAAACCAAACAAGACCTAAAAGATTCTTTGCACTATCGTTAAGCGGCTACTTTCATCGTGAGAATAGAATTCACCCAACAGGTATAGCTAAAATATATGCATTATAGAATTTTTTGTAAATGGATATATTGGATTCCTATTTCCTAATAATAATATAATGCTCGGTATTAGTATCGTCCAAATCATATAGCAATCAGATGGTTGAAAGAAACTTCGGAATTTAAATTTGCCTTGCAATACACAAAGATTTGCAGATTTGTGCCAATCGTGCAATACCATATATGTCCGTGGATGAACCTTGATTTCCAAACTCAAAAAAACCACAAGAAATGAAAAAAACTGCAATTGTACATCAACACAAATATAAAACCAAATGGCTAGTTAGGAAGAGAATCAGCAGATATAGGCCATAGATTCTGAACCCTCTGAAATTCAAACTCACTGCGAGTCTTAGCACATGCATGGAACATTCATGCCAATATTTTTAAGAACAAAACAAGTTCAACCTATCAAAACTGTCTATAACAGATTCATGAAGAAAAACAAGCACTCTAAACAATAGCATTAGCTGCACTGGCAATCCTAGGCCACAAATCAGCACACTCCTTTCCAATTGGTCCGGTAATAGCAGAACCTGAAACAGGTGTAGCAAAGTTAGCAACTTGTAACCCAAAAAATATATACTACATATATTATTCTAAAATAACAGAGGGCAAACGCAATGAACTCCTAGATAACCTACAAGTATTTCAAACCACGCAGATGGTCTCGACTTAAATTACCCTTGCCAAACAAGGGAGTGTTAATTTGCCAAAAAAAAACATTTTAAAGAAAAAATAAATAATGGGGAACCTTTACAAGCAATTTAATGCCGACAGGCCTTTATATTCAGGAAGCTACAATTATATGGGTGGACTTATTTCCAATTACCTTTCATCTCTCCCTTTGGGTTCACAATGACCCCTGCATTATCTGCAATTAGAAAAAAAAAACCTAGGTCAAAATCCACTGAAACTGTGGAACATCATACATTTAATATATCTCAAATACATTTACAAACAGATAATATTGCAAACTAAAATGTAAGAACCAGATAATTTTTGTAGTACATAGAAGATGAGTAAGATGATAAATGAATGGGGTGATGAGTCCACCTACAACAACGTTAACAATGAGAACATCCAACTTTACAAGACTACAAAGCCTAATTAGTTTAAATCTTAATGAACAGATTCACAAAAAGAAATCAAATGCTTTTTTTGACTATAACAATGCACATTAAAAAAGTTTGATAACATGTGTAGGGTCTAAATGGAGCAGATGTGAGCATTATATGCATCAAAACATCTGTAACGATAGACACTATCAGTTTTCCATATTAGTAACTGTATCAACTATGGATTAATAGTGGACACCTGACTTAAATCTGGATAGCTTCTTTCAGAGATAACATTTTAAGAGCAATACTTCCTAAAATATCACAAAATCATAATCTGGTTTACAGAAGGAAACTGTCTCAATTACAGATTTGATTTCTTTAGTAAATACTACTGTTCTGAGTAATTATCATATCACTGCATGGAAAAATGATCAAACCCAATCTGGGAAATTTGATCTAGCTGGGTATGAAGAAATCTTAACTAAATTATTTTTAGCACCACATCAGTAGCAACATCAACTTCTTAAAAAAGAAGACCCCATATCACTAGCAACTTCTTAAAAAAACCAACAATCATTACAATTTACACATATATGCTATTACCAGCTAACAGCCCACAACAATGCTACATAGTCATACTAAAATCTAAAAACAAATGAAAATAACAGAGTTTTAAAGGGCCAAGCTCACAAACCTTCGAAATACATGAAAACACCATCCTTTCGGCGCCAAGGTTTACGCTGCCTCACTATAACAGCCGGCATCACCTTCTTACGAAGATCAGGCTTACCCTTCTTAACAGTAGCCATCACCATGTCACCAACACAAGCTGAAGGCAACCTGTTCAACCTTCCTTTGATTCCCTTCACTGATATGATATACAGATTCTTCGCTCCCGTATTATCAGCACAATTCACCGTAGCTGCCACTGGCAAACCCAGTGACATCCGAAACTTGTTTCCCGCAGAACCACCTCTCCCTAATTTAACAAATATCCAAATTAAGTGGATTGTATGTCACCAACACACACTTAAATTCACACACGCAAATCAGATAAAAAGTTTGTAATATTAGTTTACAAATTAACAAACAACATTTCGTTATTTTAACTTTCGTGTTGACATACAATCCACTTTTCTTTAAATAAAAAATATTTATATACATATTCACACTCATAAACTCACCATGTACACCAAAAAAGGCATTCTTAGTAAGAAATATCGATAACATTTAATATCGAAAATTACAACAAAATTTCTACATAATAATTTTCATGCTAACTTACAATCCCACAAATCCACACACACCCACATAGTATACAGATAAAAATATGTATAACTGGTTACAAATTATACATACATTATAAATCAATACAGACAACATTTTTCATATTTTAACTTGTTTTCATTAACATACATTATAACTAAATTTATACATATATGCAGCCAAAACACACACACACACACACACACACAAAAAGAGCAAATAGATGATAAAACTTATAGCATTAGCAATGAATCATTACATATATATATATAAAGAGATGTGTATATATACAAACCAAATGAACTTACCTCGTTTCGACATTGTGGTGGCTGATGAGACTAGGGCTTTGTTGTTGGCTGTGTGTGTATATTTATATATCCAGAAGGGATCAATCTAGGGTTTGTCAATTTGGGCTTTATGTTTATGGGCTCAGTCCATGATCACAGCCCAGGTGACTTATGGACTGATATCATATACTTGCAACTAATAGTACCCGCCCGATTTGAAATTAAATAAGAAAAATAATAAAGTTTACGAGATTATATCAGGAAATTTAAGGGGTTTATTCAATTCAGATTTAAAGTTATTATTAATTAATATTTTATTAAATTTTATTGATTATATTTGATTTAAAATTCCGTAAGTTATATACAAAATTCATAGAGTCCGCACAGAATTAATCATAAATTCAGTAGAATCTCTTCTATTAAAGTGGAATTTTAAAACATTTAAAATATATAAGAAAATTCAACATAATCCAGGATTTTTCCACCGGTGTTAATAAGTTTTTGAATATTCCTATATTTTAATTGATTAAAAATAATTCAAACCCCCGGATTTTAAAATACTAATTAAAATCTTGATTGAATACTTCTAAATTTTAGTGAATATTTTTCAATTGAAATTGAATACCTCAAATTTTTAAAATTCAAAAAAATATTAAGAATTCTGATTGAATATCCTTCTAAGATATTGTTAAATACAGTTTATTTTGGTGTTATACACACTCGGATATTATATTTATTAGAGCATCACCAGTGCAAAGTCTTGTTTCCCATTTCCTTTAGTATCACGCACGCATAAAGAGGTCATGTGAATGAAATGGACAATTTCATTCAACCCCGGATCCTATTTACTAAATTTCCAAGGCGTATTTTATTTGTTTATACGTGGATAAAAACTAAACATTACATGTTGCGGGCTCCAGTAACATGGAAGTAGTTCGTCCCTCGGCTTCCAACGCAAAAAAACAAGGCCTTAGTCCCAGTTTTGTATTTTCAAATATTTTCAAAATAGGAAATGGGACCGCGCTGAGTTGCTCAACTCTGGTGCTGGGTCCCATTTCCTTTTTTAGTGGGTCCCACATGCAAGTTACCTTACTGTATAATGGGTTTTAAAAAAAAGTGATCAAGTTCATCCAATGTATAAGCTTCTTTGTCACATTTTATAGGACTTATTTTATTTTTATTATATTATATTTATAGTAAAATGATATTTTACAATTCAAATTTAGTTTAATTTAATATTATTAAAATTTTAATATTCAAATTAAAGTGATTAAAATTTTTAAAAATATTATTAAAATACAGAAATACACTCACTTGCCTTGCCGTTTTCATTTCCGATCGATCAATGCACCAAATGGGTCTACATTGTAGTTGTTCTTAGACCCTTGTATGTTTTGGTTGCGTAAAACATTATTAAATACTATGGTGACTAGCTTGTATGTTTATTCACTGTATATTACAGTATTATATGTGGTGTTTATTACACTATTTATTAATTACTAAAAAAATTAAAACGTATGTTTAAAATAAGTAAATGAAATTAAATATTTCCTAAATATTCATACGATAATATCTTTCTTTACATATTAAAATATACATTTAAAATATATATTTCAACTTTTTCACACAAATTAAATATATTAATAAATATTTTTCTTTTTTACCTTTATATCATCAATATTTAGTACTACTTAATTATATCACCAAATATTTACTGAATTTCTCTGTATAATCAATATATATGGTATATAATCTTATAACCCGAGTGAAGTATGAGATAACTAATATTCAAGTGAATTTATTTTTTGTTTATATTTTTTATATATTTAATATAAAATTTTATAATATTAAAAATTTATGTTAATACATATGATATATTTTCTTATTTTATATAAATTTATTGAAAATCTGAGTGATACTAAATTAATTAGAAGCGTTATTTTGATAATAATTTTTAATTATATATAATAAATATGTAACATAATTTGTCTATCAGTTGTAGATTAGGACTAGGATTATTATATATGTTAATTAATCTTAGTATTACATTTTTAATATATTTTCTAGCTCAGATTTCCAATTAGAAACGTTTTCCTAATATTTAGGAAGTAGTTGATTTGATTTAAAACTTCATTTCTAAACAAACTATTTCTCTATATTATCCATAATTATAGGAGTGTTTTCAAACGTTTATATTGTTGGGTTCCGAGGCATAACACGCAGCGGATAAACGTAAATATATATTAAAAAAAATTGGGACCCAAACTCAGGATCCATGTATAAGATTGGACAAATTATGGTGAAACAGAATTATACTTATTCTGGTCTTGATTTTCACGAACTCAACAGAGATCCTAGCTTTCACGATTTGTGTCTTCCTCTCGAAAAACACCTCTATGGTATCCATACGAGCACCTTCAAGAACGTCTCATGATCTTGACTACGGAATGGATGTACTAGCCTCCCTTTGATGTTTCGAGTTTGTTCCTGTCTCTTTTTGTTGCTGCCTCTTCTAGGGTTTTTTACGAAAAACGTAAAAGCCACTTAAGCTATCATTATCTATTTATAATGGCTGGTTAACGGGCCTTTTCAGCAAAACCTAACCCATGTAGGTATAGGATTAAATAATAAAACGAATTTCTATTATTTAATTAATAACTAAGTCATACTTAATTATTATGGGCAGAAATACTCCTCTAATTTGAATTTATATTATTTCAATTAATTAAGTCTCACTTAATTAATATAATAAAATTCAAATAATCATTAATTAATTTAAATCTATAATTTAAATTAACTATTCATCTAAGTGCTCCATGCGTGTGACTCTATAGGCTATTATTTAATTGGCAATAATTTTATTCTCCAATAAAATTATAAACAATGAGCGGCATCTAGTAATACATCATTGCTACCCAATTAAACAATGATTAAATCGTGATTTGATAAAACCTTTCATGATTAATGTTTCCGTGTAATATAATCCCTTTAACAATATATATTATAGATTAAACTCGAGGCATGTATTTAGTCATCCTCTACAACATTTAATCCGGGTTTACTTGATCCATGAGTAGACTATGAAAGCAAATCATTATTTGAGCACGGCCATGCATTTTATAGTCTCACTCAATCAAGAGGCCAATAATATCTCTCATAATTATAGGAGGGTTAAATCATTTATCTATCATTCATATTTCTCATACGACTCATGATATACCCGATGTCCACTTTTATCATCACCCGGTCAAAGGTAACTTTTAATGTAGTCAAAGTATATTAATCCTCATATAGAAATATAATGATCTCAAGTCAAAGGATCATTACACCATTATCACTGTAAGTCTTTCTTATGACTTTATTAAACATGAAGAATCCCACTATGGGTCTGTCCAGTATCATGTACTCCTACATGTACCTATGTATTGACTTTAGTATCCTCATACTTATAACCAATGAGATGTGGTTATCAGTCAAACAACATACTAGTCTATTTATGTATTATTATTGTCCTATAATAATACTCGACTAGGGACCTTTAAGAATATGATATATTATATAATCTCAAGTTCCAGTCATGTACTTAAACTATACAATGTGTATCATGATTCTAAGGACATTTATTATGCTAACAAATATATCGCAGTAATTAAAGTCATAATAAATACGTTTATTGAATAATCAAATGACATAAAAGTCTATTAAAAGAAACATTGTATTGCCTCTAGGGCACCTACACCAACATATATATGTTGTATCTCCTATATTTATGCTCTTAATTTTTTAAAACTATATTGTACTTCAACGTATTATCTTATTTATATTTTAAAATGGTCATTGTATACGTTTGTATATAACTTGGGCTGAGTTTTTCAAGAATAGTAGCAATACTACAACTCGCTTTGAAAAGCTTTATACGTTCTTTGAACTGAGCTTGGATATTGAAAGACATATGACTAGACCTATTTGTAATAATTAGATGACAACCCAACTCAGATAAGAAAGAGAAGTAAAAAATAAATACAAAACATGAATCAAGACGAAGAAAGTAAAGTACACACGAACAATCAGATTATTAGAAGTATTTTTATGAGATTGCTACTCAATACTAGTACATTCACATTCTTGAAGACTGGCAGATTTTAGTCTACACTCACATGAATGGTACATTCAGAATCTCCTTGGAATTCTTCAGACAGAGAAGTTTATCAGTGATATGGACAATGTTGAATAAAGTCAAAAGAAGTTCAGAAGAAAATGAACTTCTGAGAGATAGGCTTAGAGACTTCGCAAGAGCTGTTAGTCCTCAAATTATATATGATCCTCATGAAGTAAGATTCTTCTCTAATAATCTATATCAGATCTTGAAGCTAGATGAGGAGTCATTGAAGGGTTATACAGTCAAATACATGATTGAAGTTGAGAAGATGCTAAGGTCGAAAAGGTTCAGATCCTAAACCAAGCTAGATGTTGCACAAAAGATCAGAAGCTACTGTTTATCTAAAAAGACTTCATCATACATCAGGTAAATTAAAAATATAGATTCAACTCAGACATTTGATGTAGAAGAAGAAGTAGTAGATCCTGTTGAGCAGGAAGTAATGTTTCAGTTAGCAAAGGCTGGATAGAGAAGGTTGTATGGAGAATCCACTACAACAGAACAATCAGAATCTGAAGAGGTACCAAGGACACTAGTGCATAAAGGTTCAAATCTAGAAGAAAGTGAAGTTGATACTTCTGAAGATTAAAGATTTAGATAAGTCAAGATAACAACTATGTAATATTTGTTCAGTACCAGAGGAACATTAATCTTGTATTTATTTTTCAAAATATGAATCTAGAAAATTGTTAAATATAATACCAAAACTTTTTATTATTTACAGTTTTACATGTTGTATTACTTTCTTAGTTGTTAGTTGAATTATCTTCTAGAAATTTGTGTGTTAAATATTTAACAACAAATATGGAGAGATTGAAAGACATATGACTAGGCCTATTTGTAATAATTAGATGACAACTCAACTCAGATAAGAAAGAGAAGTAAATAATAAATACAAAACAGGAATCAAGACGAAGAAAGTAAATTAGACACGAAGAATCAAATTATCAGAAGTATTTTTATGAGATTGCTACTCAACACTGGAAGAAGTTCATTAATATGTTTAAACGTCAGTGAAAAATAAAGAAGTAGTATTTCAGAAGAATTCAGAAGATACAAAAGATTTTTAGTGACTACTACACGAAGATTCCAGAAGAAGAAAAACACTAAGAGGAAAGACAGTAAAGCTAAAGAAGGACAGAAGACCACACTTTAAAGTTAAAAGGTGGAGAATATTTATTATAGTATGACACAAATGAACCAGACAGTACATTTGTGTGTCTACTAAAATAATAAATATTCAACATCTAGCTCAAATAGTTTTATGACAAAAGACACAACGAAGACGGAAAGATTTCAGAACTAAAAACACGGTTATGCAAGACAAGATAGTATTTTAATTCTACTATCAAAAGTTATTTAATTATTTAATTTATCTAATTAAATTAATTCAATTTGAATTTAATTTAGTTTATAAATTATTTAATTAAATTAAGTAGAATTAATTTATTATAAAATATATGTCTTAAAATGACTTTTAATATAATTCAAATGACTCATTAATAAGTCATACCAAATTATAAAAAAAAATGCATACCGAATATTAGAAAAAGAGTCATACCGAATTCTTTTAATAATAGGTCATACCGAGATGTTTTTTATTTAATTAAAAAGTCATACCGATTTTTTAATTAATAAAAAAAAGGTCATACCAAATTCTTTTGATAAAAGGTCATACCGATTTTTTAATTAATAAAAAAAGTCATACCGATTTTTAGAATTCATATTGAGCCTTTTGAAAAGTCATACAAGTGTTAAAAAATGTCATACAGACTTAAATAAAGTCTGTAAAATGTCCTGTACTAGAAAGTCATACAAGATTTTCCACCTCTATAAATATGAGGCTTTCACTTCATATTTTAGTGTCGATTAAAAACATTCAAATTCAGAAATTTGTATGCATTATAATATTTACATATTTCTGTGCAAGTTTGGAATATAATTGTTAAACCCGAACACTTCATGTCGAATTCGTTCTAGATCACTTTATCAATTATATACACTTTTCATCAGATTAATTTTTTTAATACTTTTCAAGTTAAAATTATATCTTCTACTTGAACCATATTTCATTAAAATTAATATTTCGTGATTAATTAAAGTAATATTTTTAAATCCGAAATTCCGCAACAATTTTAGATATTGTATTCAACCCATTTCTACAATATCAGGGACCAACAATTGGCATCAGAGCTGGTTGATATTTTTAATATTAGATCCTAACCAAATATTCTGTAACTCATACAGATCTCAAAAATTATTTTTAGTTTGAAATAATTTTTTATTCAAAATAATTTTTTTCCCAAAAAATTATTTTTGATCTAAAATTGTTTTAAGTCAAAAAATAAAATATTTTTTGAAACAATTAATTTTTAATCTTATTAAAGATGAGTACACAAAAAGTGACGAGTATTAAAATTCCACAGTTTGATAGAGATCACTACAATTTGTGGAAGCACAAAATGCTATTATTCATTGGGATTTCCAATCCCAAGTATGCATTAATCTTGGCCAACGGTGTTGAACCCCCAATAACAGTTATTCTCCAACACAAGATAGATGGGGTCGTAATTCCTCATAGACAGTTTCTAAAAACTCCAACTGACTATACAGAAGAAGAAAAAGAAGTTGTGTTCCTGGACAACAACCTCAAACTCATATTGATAGAATCCCTAGACTACGTCATGTACACTCACGTGGTCAACTGTAAAAATGTCAAACAGATCTGGGATATAATAGAGATTATCAACGAGGGGACTGAGGAAGTCAAAGATAATAGACTGAAAATCCTGACCTCCCAGTAAGAGCAGTTTAGATCCAACCCTGGTGAGGGTATCTCTGAGGTGTTTCAAAGATTGAATAAACTGATAAACGAGTTCAACCTGAATGGGAAATATTATCAGAATCAGGAGGTCAACAGGAAGTTTTTGTTAACCTTACCCGAGCATCTGGAACATAGGATCGTAGCAATCCGGGAGTCTAGGGGCATGAAGGAGGTAATCCTAGAAAGACTCTATGGAATATTAAAGACATATGAATTGGAACATATCCAGGCCAGAGAAATGTATGGAAGAGGTAAGGTACTGAGTGATGGTGACTTCTACTCTTTGGAAGAACTAGAACAGCTAGAAGATGAATCTCTAGCTATGGTTGCCAAGAGGTTTGGTAACATGAGATTCCGAAGAAACTTCTCCTACAGACTTAAACCAAATTTTGGAAGGTTCCAAAAAGGAGGTTCTTCAACAGCTGTATCAAAAAGCCGTTATAACCGGCTTAGTTGATAGAAGCAATTTTCATTGCTTCAACTGCAATGAGCTAGACCACTTTGCAACAGAATGCAAGAAGCCTAAGCAAGGGAAGAAGAAAGAGTCTTAGGAAGATCTCAAGGAAAATTATGATGCACTCGTGAAAAAGCATCAAGGCAATTCTTATCTAGTAGAGGGCAAAAGCTGGGATGACTCAGACAATGATGACGAGGAAGAGTTGGGAAGTCTTGCTTTTATGGCTTCATATGAGGGATCACTGTCTCCCACCCGACAAGGAGGAATAGATGTAAATCCCTCTTGCCCTAAAATGTTTGCTTTGCTAGGTAAAGAACTAGATGGTGAAAGAGATAAGGTTAAAAAACTAATTCTCGCAAATAAAGTCTTACATGATGAGAATGATGTTGTAAACATGTTAAAAAACAAATGTAAGAAATTGACTGATGATTTAGCTTTTCAAGTCAATAGAGTCAGTTGCTATGTTGAAGTTGAAGCCAATCTCAGAAATTAAATTGAGGAAGAAAAGAAGAAGTGTCTAGCCTATAAGAATTCCTCTTATATTGTAAAGAACCTAATTGACCAACATGAGATAAATCGAAAAGTTGGAATAGGCTTTGAGTACAATAAATCAATAGGAAAGCCAAGAAACATAACCCCATTCAGAAAAAGTGCTGAAGAAAGGGATATCCCACATGTTGTTAAAGACACACCTAAACCTCTTTTCATAACCCCTATAGTTGAACCCATCCTTGAGAGCTCTATCTTAATTGCTTATGAAATGAAGTTAGAGGATCTCGAGGAAGAAAAGAAAAGAGAGGAACAAGTTAGGGACATACAAGGAGTTAATGTCCAAAAAGAGAAAAGTGCACCTAAGACACCAGTGAAAGACGTGGGAACTTCTAGATCGCCCAATCCTGGTATAGGTGCTAAAGACTTAAAGTAAAATGTGAACAGACCTAATACATTTGTTAATAGTAGGAATAGTAACAACATATATCATTCTACTGAGAACTTTAAATCTGTTGATAAAGTTGAAGTAGAAACTGTTAAGACACCTACTGTTTTGAATAACATGCCTATTATTGATGTATGCCATAAACCTTGAGATATTTTAAATTGTATGTTATGTGCTTTTAATGCTATGACTGCTTATTTCAAACGCATGATTGTTAATAAAGATAACATAACACCTTGACAGCACATCAATAATAAATTTGTAAAATCCAAGACTGTGAATCCTTCACATGTCAAGAAGGAAACATATATTCCTAATTCTAAACAGAAAGTTGTTAGGACTGTTTATAAGAAGGTAAGTACAGTCAAGGTGGATGATACTGTTATTCGAAAAAGTTCTGTTGTTAAAGCTAACAAAGGTCAATTCTTTAAGTATGTCGGACCTAATCAATTTTGGGCTCCGAAGACGAATTAATCTGTTTGATATTTTAGGGAGTTAAACAGGTAAACCGGGTTGTATAGATCCTGGAGAGCGGATCTTCAAGGCATATGACTGGAGATAGAGCCCTGCTATCAGACGTGGTTGAAAGAGCTGATCCAATCTTCACCTTTGGAGATAACAGCCAAGGAATGACTACGGGATATGGCAAGTTAAATACTAGGAATATTATCATTGAAAACGTCTCTTTAGTGGAAGGACTTAAGCACAATCACTCAGCGTCAGTCAATTCTATGATAAAGGATACAAAGTAAACTTTATCAAGGAGAAGTGTTTAATAGCTCATTCTAAAGATGACAAACTCACCTTATGTGGAGTAAGGATAAGAAACTTATACGTAACCGATCTCAACTCAGGAACTGAAGATGAAGCAAACTATTTTTACTCAAAGGCTTCATCATAAGAAAGCTGACTATGGCATAAGAAACTCTCACACCTGAATTTCAAAACAATGAACTCTCTAGTCAAGAGGGATTTGGTGAGAGGACTGCCACCGGTGGAATTTACACAAGAAGGATTGTGTGAGGCATGTCAGAAAGGGAAGTCAAAGAAAGCAAGTCATAGAGGCATAGACAGTACAAACATTACTGAACCACTTTAACTCCTATATATGGATTTATTTGGTCTAGTCTATATAATGTCTATATCAAGGAAAAGATATGCCTTAGTGATTGTAGATGACTTCACAAAGTACAAGTGGGATTTATTCTTGAACTCTAAGGTTGAAACTCCACATTTGGTGATTGATCATGTAAAGCTGATTGAGTTAGATTCAAAATTAGTTATCTAGGCAATCAGATTAGATAATGGAACAGAATTCAAGAATGAAATTCTGAACAACTTTTGCTCAAACAAGGGTATAACAAGACAATATTCAGCACCAAGAACTCCGTAACAGAATGGAGTTATAGTAAGGAAAAATAGAACCATGATTGAAGCTGCAAGAACAATGTTAAGTGAATCAAGGTTACCTATCTCCTTCTGGGCTGAAGTAGTTAACATAGCGTGTTATACCCAGAATCAAACTCTGATCAACAAAGATCATATGAAGACTCCCTATGAATTAATGGCCGACAAAAAACCTACACTCAAGTACTTCCATTTATTTAGAGCCAAATGTTATGTGCTGAAGGATGGAGATGAACATCGTGGTAAGTTCGAGGCCAAGGCACATGAAGTTATTTTTGTCGGTTATTCTAAAAGAACATATAAGGTGTACATAATTGATTAGCACCAAGTAAAAGAAAGTGTCAATGTTACTTTTAATGACACTAAACTCCCAAGTATCCAAACTGAAGATTCTTCTGAGTCATTTAAATTTGATAATTATCCAGACTCACATTCTGATGACGCAGAAGAACCTGAGGTTGCAGCAGGAAATGATGATGACAATAATGATAATGATCCAGGTAATAGTGGTGGAAATAATGGCAACACTGGAGATACTACTGATACCAGTGGTGGATCAACAAGTCATCCTGGCAGCAACTCAGGAGGAAATAATGGATCTACTGGAAGAAAACAACATCACAATATATATCGAGCTGAATCATCAAGATCAAACCTACCAAGGAAAATGATATTGAGTAGAGATCATCATTTTGAATTGATCATAGATGATCCAGATGTCGGAGTTAGAACCAAAAGTGCAACTTCAAATGAATGTTTATTTTTAGTTTTTCTATCTCAAGAAGAACCAGAGAAGATTGAAGATGCATTAAGTGATCCAGATTGAGTTATTGCCATGCAAGAAGAGCTCAATCAGTTCGAGAGACAAGAAGTTTGGACACTGGTACCCAGGCCAAAAGATAGATCTTTAATTGGCACCAAATGGGTATACAAGAACAAGTTAGACGGTAATGGTATTGTTACAAGGAACAAAGCCGGATATTTTTGGCATTCGCAGTACATTCCAATTTCAAAGTCTATCAAATGGATGTGACGAGTGCATTTCTGAATGGAGAGTTAGAAGAGGAAGTATATTCAGAATAGCCCCCTGGCTTTGAAAATTCAGAGTTTGCAGATTTTGTGTATTTTCTATTCAAAGCTCTCTATGGACTCAAGCAAGCACCGAGGACATGGTATGACACTTTCTCTGAGTTTTTACTTGAAAATAGTTTTATTAGAGGTGTCATAAATAAAAATCTCTTTTATAAATTGCATGATAAAGATATGATATTTGTCTAAGTTTATGTTAACGATATTATATTTATTTCTACTAACGAAAACTTGTGCAAGAGATTGGCTAAGTTAATGCAGAGTAGGTATGCGATGAGCATAATGGGTGAGCTGTCATTCTTCCTTGGATTGCAAGTAAAGCAAAAGGAAGATGGGATTTTTATTTTCCAATCAAAGTATGTAAGGGATCTTCTGAGAAAATACAGTCTACAATATTCTTCACCGAAAAAAAACCCAATGCCAACAGCCACCAAGCTTGACAAAGATGAAACTGGTAAGAAAGTTGACATCACAAGCTACAGAGGTAAGAAAGTTGATATCTAACTGCTAGTAGACCTGATATAATGTTTGCAACATGCCTATGTGCAAGGTTTCAATCTAACCCTAGGGAATCTCATTTTATAGCTGTTAAACGGATATTTAGATATCTGAAGGGTACACCAAATCTTGGAATTTGGTACCCTAAAGATACAGGTTTTGACCTAATAGGCTATACAGATTCAGATTATGCATGATGCAGGATGGACAAGAAAAGTACTTCTGGAAGCTATCAGTTTCTAGGACGTCAGTTGATCTCCTGGTACAGCAAGAAACAACACTCAGTATCTACATTGACAGCCGAAGCAGAATATATTGCGGCATGTAGCTGTTGTGCACAAATCTTGTGGATAAGGAATCATCTAAATGACTATGGACTTGCGTTTAACAAAATTTCAATTTTCTGCGACAACACAAGTGCTATAGCTATTTCCAATAATCCTGTACAACATTCTCGAACCAAGCATATTGACATATGGTATCATTTTATCCGAGGGCATGTCATGAACGGAACTATGGTGTTACACTTTGTAACCACAGAAGATCAAATAGCCGACATCTTCACGAAACCATTTGATGAATCCACTTTCTCTAAGTTGGTTAGTGAACTAGTGATGTTAAACAATGGCTAATTTTTTACTGCTAGGAATTAATTTGAGCTCATATATATTAAATGTTAATATTTAAAGGATTTATGAGACTTGAATCAACAATATCCCAGGACTTACGAATATTTGGATAAATTATCTTGAGAATAATTTAATTATCTTAATAGATAATTATTTCAAATATAGCATAAGTACTTATTTTTGTTTATTATAATTATGTATTTATTTTAAGCATTTATAAGCATTAATATGTAAATTAATGTATGTTTTTCTAATTATTATTGTGCATTAATAATGATTATGTTATTAATTATTTAATTAATTTACTCATTAAATTAATTCAAGTATGAACTAATTTAATTCCTAAATTAATTAGAACATTTAATAATATAAATATTTATTAAATATCCTTAGTAATTTAATAGTATGTAAATTATTGTTATTTGTCTTTTTATTTCTAATTAATAATTGCTTGTTAATATTTATTATTATTATTATTATTTATTCTAAAATTCGAATAAATTTTTTATTATTTTATTTAAAGTCATACTGGATTTTATGTGTTAATAAAAGTCATACCAGCACATATACACACACACACACACACCCGATTATACATACACGATCACAGAACACAAACAGACTTTTCAAGATCTTCTGAATTTGATCCTTCACAACTGCATCAGTTGCTATTTACTCGTAAATTTCAAGCTATATGCTTGCTTGTTACTGATTAGAATCGATCAAAACAATGGAGGTGCTGCCATTTTTTTTCCGAACCGAGTTTGGGTTAGTTTCAAGAACTAATTTTGGTGATTAATCACTAATTAAAGACTAATTTGAAATGATTGTGTGGCTAAATCGATTTTAGTGCTATTAGGGTTTTAATTTTAGTGTGTAATTTTCGAATAATTGGACTTGTATTTCATATTTTATTGTTTTATTCAAACTAATTAGGTAATATTGCAATTTGAAATTCTAATAATTATAATAAAAAGTAATTAAAATGGTTGAAAATTGCGAGATTGTGAAGACAAATTTTGTAGGAATTTTTAATCTGGTGAATTGCTCAGCTGAGAGGTTTAGACCATAGATCATATATTTAAATGAGCATTCACTAGTCAGGACTGCAATTACTTTGGACGCTCCGTTACAAGTTGAAGCTTTAAGGGCCCTGTATTCTACAGCGAGGAACAGAACAGTTGCAGCAAGAGTGCAATTTTCCTTCACCATAGGAGAACGTGAGTACATAGTGACTGAAAACGATGTAAACAGAATCTTAGGGTTCCCAACTGACAATTTCGTTAACCCACCAACTGCTAGTAATTGTGACCTAGAGACAATTACTTTTATATTTTAAGGAAAATATTTTATTATTAAGGATTATGTTTTATTGATTATTATTTATTGATTATATTTTATTTACTGCGTAATAAATTGAAAGCATAATAAATGTCCTTGGAATTTTTGATACATATTATATATCTTTAAGTATGTGATTGAAAAATGAGATTATATGAATAGTATCTTATTCCTAAAATTCCCTAGTTGAGTATTATTATTTAAGGACAATAATAATGCAATAAGACTAGTTGTTTGTTGATAGATAACCACATCTCATTGGTCATATGTATGGTGATACTAAAGTCAAGAACATAAGTGCATGTCTCAATGAATGATCATGGAATGACCCGCCTTGAGATTCTACATGTTAATAAGTGTCATAAGAAATTCTCATTGTGATAATGATGTAATGATCCTCTGACTTGAAATCATTATATTTCTATACAAGAATTAATATACTTTGATTACACTAAAAGTTACCTTTAACCGGGTGATGATAAATGTGGATATTGGGTATACTATGAATCGTATGGGTAATATGAATGATATATATAGGATTTAACCCTCCAATTCTAGGAGTGATATTATTGGCCTCTTGATTGAGTAAGACTATGAAATGCATGGCCATGCTCAAATATTGATTTGTTTAAATAGTCTACTCATTGATCAAGGAAACTCGGATTAAACGTTGAAGATGATGACACGAAACATACCTCGAGTTTAATCTATGATATAAGGTTAAATGAATTATATTACATGAAACATTATTCATGAAGGGATCGAATCACTGATTTTATTATTATTACTTAGGTAGCAATGATGTATTATTAGATGCCGCTCATTGTTTACAATTTTAATTAGATATTAAAATTGTTGCCAATGTAATAATAACCTACAGAGTCACACACAAAGAATGCTTGAAGGAGAAATAATTTAAATTATGAATTTAAATTAAATAAGTAATTTATTTTATTTATGATATTAATTAAGTATGACTTAATTAATTATATAAA
This sequence comes from Oenanthe sinensis, assembly GCA_028671895.1. Lineage (NCBI taxonomy): Eukaryota > Viridiplantae > Streptophyta > Magnoliopsida > Apiales > Apiaceae > Oenanthe > Oenanthe sinensis. Next base: position 2,692,559 of record CM053809.1, on the reverse strand, counting down.
TAGAATAAATGAATTACTTAAACTAATTCCAAAATTAGTAATTAATTAATTAAGTGAGACTTAATTAAATAATTTAGAATTTTGGATTAATATTAATTATAATTATATTATAATTAGAAAACTTATTTATCTCTCTATATAATTTCTTTATGTGCTGATTTAATAAGACACACATATTTTTCTAAAACCCTAGCCGTTTGGAGAAAAGAGGAAGATAGAGAGATAGAGAGAAACAGTTTTCGGGTGCTAGTACACATCAATCCTTCATGAAAAGTGTTCGTGTATATACCGTAGAGCGTAGATCGCGTGAGCGGGATACGTGGTGATTGAACAAGCTTTGGACCTCCATTAATCTTCCATTGATGAACTGTTAAATACTTTTAAGATATTTATTCTTAATCTCCGAATTAAATCTTTTATTTTCGCATGGATCCTGCGGAGGGTTTCGATTTATATTACGTTTTGTATTTAATTTTCGTATTTTTTCGCTGCATTTGTGCCTCGAAACTCTTCAATGGCATCAGAGCTACTTGCGAAACATTTTAATTCGGTTGTATGTTTACAATTTTTCATATATATGAGCATGTATATGACCGCCATGATTTTATTTCGATACAATATGTATATATATGCGTGTATATATGATTTTGAATATATGATATTCATGTGATGTATAATCATGTGATGATTATGTGTATTTCTGTATGTATATGATACATGTTTGTTCTTATTATGGGAATCGTATTCGATACGAATTCTGAAATGACTTCGGTAGATTTTCTAAAATCTGTGTCCAGTGTCCGATTTTCATAAATGATATTTTTTTCCTACCTGGAATCGTGTCACTAAGCAATACTGACAAAGTCAGCTTCGCATCTGTAAGCCATTTGATGATGTTACAGGCCCCAAAATGTCGATTTATGGTTTTGGTTTCTAAATACGACTTGCATGTCGTTTATTCATTGTAATTTAATTATCTCGAATGTAACTCGAGTTCTTCTTGTAATTTCATTAGAATAGTTTTGTTTCAATATTCAATGTAATTATCAATGAAGACTTACAAGCAAGGAGGTGATCCAAAAGAGGATGATGGAGCAATGAAGAAAGAAGACATGTAATAGATAGTATTTTTAAACCATCGTAGATTGACTTTGATTTTTCCATTAGCTTGGAAAGATCACATAGGATGAGGCCATAATCAAACACGTTTATTTTACGCACATTACATATATGTATATGATTGCATGTATTAGTATGTATGCGTAGATATAATCGAGATGAATGTTTAATATTGATTAATCATTTATGTATTAGATATGACACCATGCCATGTTTGCTTAAGAAAGATAAAATCTGTAACGATTCAAGATTTTAAAATTGAACAAACGATCATGAGATTCTTGTGTTTATGAAACACTGTATTAAATATGAATTTTCTTTTTCTGATATGGAGAGATTTTGTCAAAAGCGGATTATTAGTTTAATTCGTAAGGAAGTCGGTTTTTAAGGGAGACCGTTTGTGACTTCTCCGACGACCTAGAAATCAATCCATTGACGAATATTGAAATGAATTGTTTGATCAAGGAAAAATTGAGAATCTCTTTATGATGGGATCATGATCGTTCATATAAACATTAAAATCCTTAAATACATATTAAGTTAATTGGATGCCTTCCAATATTTAATACTCGTCAAGATCTAGATTGAAAAGGAGTGGGTTTGCCAAAGCGAGGTGCTCTTATCAATCATGGAAAGATGAGATAAGTAAGTGTACTTAGTTTGTTGAAATGTTGGGTCTAACTTAACTAAATCATCACAATAGGATTGTGGGTTTAGAGGCATAGAGCTTGGGGAGATTTATTGGATAAATGTGTACAAAGGGTTGTTCCACCAAACTTTCCAAGAGTTATATTTGATATAATCGAAAAATGTTGTCTACCTAAATAGTCATGTTTTGAGTGTATTAGACAACGCTATCTTAAAACATGGATGAAATTTGGATCTTGGCTCACTAGAAAGATTTAAAGAAATGCTTTCCGAATTAATAGTTAGGGCTATTAGTTTGATAAAAATAGTGGGTGGTATATGGTGATATACCATAATCACTTAAACATAATTAATATTAAATCTGCAATATAGTTTATTTTGTACACTTTAATATTGTAGATATCAAATGATAAACACAAATAACTTCTCTATACGATCAGTTCTTGAGAATGATAAATTGACGATAACAAATTTTTTTGACTGAAGCTTGAGGATCGTCCTCGGGCACCACGATGTGAGTCAAATCTCTTCCCCTACAATTAAAGCTACAATTAAAGCTGAGAATGTAACATGTGCAAATGATAGTGCTTATTAGAAGTAAATTGATGTTACGACTGATGTTTCATGTCTCATGTTTGCAACTATGAGTGCTGAGCTTAAGAAGCAACATGAGCATATAGATGCTTGTGAGACGATTAAGCACCCTTAAAGGATATTTGAGGGACAGACTCTTCAAGATATATTTGTCAATTAAAGGGTACTATTCACTTACATGTAGGGAGAGTGAGACCCGGTTACACCACATGTTCTAAAGACTATAGGGTATAATGAGTACCTTGACATTTTGGGTTTCCAGATTGGTCTAGAGGCTCACCTAGATTTGATCTTACAATCGTTAGACAACAAATGTTATTAGTTTGTTATGAACAACAAAATGAATAAGATTGGTGAAACACCTATTGAGTTGCTAAGCATATTGAGAATTGCTGAAAGCAACATGATAAATTCATGTACTACTATAATGATGGTAAACATAGGGAATGCAAAAGGGAAATGAAAATGGAAAGGAAAGGAGAAGATTTGATCTAGTTTCCTTGTCAAATGAAAGTCCAATCCCAAAACAGGGTCTAAAGTCTGAATGAGGTGTTGACAAAGAAGATGATTATCGCTTCTGTGAAAAATCGGGAAACTGAAAATTAAACTGTCATGCTTATTTGGAAGATCGGAAGAAGATGAACAGTAAGGGTCAAGCTTCGAGTATCAGGTTGGAATTGGAGTAAAGGTAGTTTCTCTGGTTGAAGGAACTCGTTACTTAATTTTTGGCCTAGAAAGAAAATTTAGAACTTAATAATTGTTATAACGTGCTTGCAATTAACAGAGACATTATATTAGTTTCTTGTTTGGACAAGAAATGTTTTTTCTTTTTAATTAAATAATAAGAGTTGTTTATTCTATTTCAATGACGAGGCTTATAATGTTGCACAACTAGTTAACAATTTATATGTTTAAAAATGACTCAAATTAAACATTACCTTTGGCACTATCGTTGAGGCCATATTAATGAGAAACACATTTCCAGAATACATAAGGATGCATTCTTGGATAAGTTTGATTATAAATTATACAAAAGGATGTGAATCTTGGTTTATTTGGTAAAATGACTAAAACTCCTTTTACTGGACATGGTGAAAGGGTCATTGAACGAGTATGACTTATACATAGTGATGTATATTGTCATATGGGTACGATGACAAAAGGTAGCTTTTATTAACTTCATAAAATTTACTAATTATTTTAGTAGATACAGATATATGTATCTTTTGAAGAACAAATCTGAATCATGTGAAAAGTTCAAAGACTATAAAGATGAAGTAGAAAATATCAAAGAAAAGGTTTTTTGATAAGAGGGATCACACCTTGTTGGACATGGTGCTATGAATGTTGAGTCAAGGAATCTTCTAATTAGTTTCTGGGGCTATGCCCTAGAGACAGCTGCTTATACATTTAACCGCGTTCCTACTAAAATAATCCAGAAGACTCCGTATGAGATATGGACTGAGAAACGTCATAGCATGTCATTTATAAAAATTTGGGGATGTGAGGCGTTTGTGAAATGTCTAACTTCTGACAAGCTAAGACGTAAATCAAACAAATATAACTTTGTGGGATACCAATTGAAACAATGGGTTATTCTTTCTATAATCCTTCCGAGAACAAAATGTTTGTTTCTGAAACTATAGTGTTCCTTGTAAGAGAAATACTTTCTAAGAAAGATGGTGGGAGGATAATAGATCTCGATGAAGTTCGAGACCCACATGATAACATTGAACCAATGGAGGAACCTGAGTAGAATGTACAAGAAAACAATACTGCTCAAGAAACATAGGTTGTTTGTAAGTCTAGTAGGATTCACCATGAGCCAAGAGATATTATGGAGTTCTTTTGACACAAGATGGTGATGTGATGCTTATGGACGAAGATGAGCCTCTCACCTACTAAGATGCCATGAACACTCCAGATTCTAAGAGATGGCTGGATGCCTTGAAATCTGAGATGGAATCCATGTATACTAATCAAGTATGGACTTTGGTTGATCCACCTGAAGGGGTAAAACCTATAGGGTGCAAGTGGGTTTTCAAGAATAAGGCTGATATGGATGGTAACGTACAGACCTATAAGGCACGATTGGTGGCAAAAAGTTTTAAGCAAATTCATGCTATTGACTATGATGAGACCTTTTCACTAGTGGGTATGGTCAAGTCCATCAGGATTTTGCTTGTTATAGCTGCTTACTATGACTATGAGATCTGGTAAATGGATTTCAAAACCGTTTTCTTAAATGGGAGCCTTGATGAAGATGTGGATGTGTACATGACACAGCCTGAGGGTTTTGTTGATCCAAAGGATGCTAGAAAGGTATGTAAGTTGTGTCGATCCAGTTATGGATTAAGACAAGCCTCGAGGAGATGTAACATTCATTTTGATGAAACTGTCAAATAGTTTGGGTTTAATCAAAATGAAGATGAACCACGTGTTTATAAGAAGGTTAGTGGGAGCCATGTGACATTCCTAGTATTATATGTTGATGATATTATTGGCCTCTTGATTGCGTGAGACTATAAAAATGCATGTTCGTGCTCAAATGTTAATTTGTTTAATAGTCTATTCATTGATCAAGGAAACCCGGATTAATGTTGAATAGGATGACACGAAACATGCCTCGAGTTTGATCTATAATATAAGGTTAAATGGATTATATTACATGAAACATTATTCACGAAAGGCTTAATCGAATCACTGATTTTATTATTATTACTTATGTAGTAATGATGTATTATTAGATGTCGCTCATTATTTACAATTTTAATTAGATATTAAAATTGTTGGCAATGTAATAATAACCTACAGGGTCACACACAAAGAATGCTTGAAGGAGAAATAATTTAAATTAAATAAGTAATTTATTTTATTTATGATATTAATTAAGTATGACTTAATTAATTATATAAATAGAATAAATGAATTACTTAAACTAATTCCAAAATTGGTAATTAATTAATTAAGTGAGACTTAATTAAATAATTTAGAATTTTGGATTAGTATTAATTATAATTAGATTATAATTAGAAAACTTATTCCTCTCTTTATATAATTTCTTTATGGGCTGATTTAATAAGACGCACATATTTTTCTAAAACCCTAGCCGTTTTGAGAAAAGAGGAAGATAGAGAGAGAGAGAAGCAGTTTTCGGGTGCTAGTACACATCAATCATTCATGAAAAGTGTTCGTGTGGATACCGTAGAGCGTAGATCACGTGAGCGGGATACATGGTGATTAAACAAGCTTTGGACCTCCATTAATCTTCCATTGATGAACTGTTAAAGCTTTTTAAGGTATTTGTTCTTAATCTCCGAATTAAATCTTTTATTCTCGCATGGATCTTGCGGAGGCTTTCAATTTATATTATGTTTTGTATTTATTTTTCACGTTTTTCCGCCGCGTTTGTGCCTCGAAACCCTTCACCAACTATTCCAGAAATGCTTGAATTTTTCTATGCAATTCAGTATTAAGATGACATTAACATGGTTCAGATGTCAAAATCTAAGTTGGTTAGCGAGTGGGATTATTTATTTGATACACTAGCAAAAGTGTTTGCCCCCATGACAAATAGCAACTTCAACAATATCTCTTCTTCAGAATATTGGGTATCCTGTGGCCCATAACGGCGGATTATTTTTGGGTAGCTGATATTGAAAGAAATTATAAAGAAAATGGGAATGCCAGAGAGCAGGGAACAGAATGCAACATGCTACTACCCAAGATTCCTGATGCTATTCATGAATGATTTACTTTTAGAGGAGGATAAAGCACTGTTCCAAAACAGTCTTATAGAAGAGTCTCCAATTTCACAGAAAAACTTATTCACATGGCTCAATAACAAACTCAAGTTTCCAAATGTGCCAGTGGTAAGAACAGAATACATGGGTGAGATCATGGATCGTATTGCCAATCCTGCACAGGCTCAACCACATCAGCAAGAGCCAGAGCAAATTCAAGATCAAGTACCAATGAAAGTTGAAAATTCTGCACAGCTTTTACTAGAAGCTGTTCAACTTGCAGAACATGAGGTAGAGGTACAACAGGTAATAACACACACCTTAGCTTCTAATTTCCTACCTATAAATATATCTATTATACCTTTAAATATATCTGTGGTGGACTATGATATTGGTATTACAATTCAGGACTTCGGCTATGAACCTGACAACACACAGGTTCAATCCCAAGCTGAGATAGAACCTCAAACAGTTTCTTCTTCACCAACTTCTTTAAGTCAAATCGGAAAGAGGACGAAACATGTTAGGAAAGTAAGAGGTAGAGGTATCACGGTGAGTGAACCCGCAGCTCTGTCTCCACCATCAAAAAGATCGAGAAATGAACCTGAGACAACTGCAGACTCATCCTTATCCTCTCATTGGGATATGGACTTTGAAATGGCAATACAATAGTCTCTGGACTCACTCGATCAAACGGGTGATTCTATTGAAATTTGTCGTTCGGCCGCGGTATCCTGTAAAGAGTCATGCACACTGCTAGCACTCACACTAGCAGGACCTCTAGTTGAACAAACACAATCAGATGAGGGCACATCAATAAATGAACAAAATATTTTTGAAACAAACTTGTCGGATACCACATTTACAGTGGACCAAGACATTATTGACACAGTGCAGCATCAGGTGCCATTACATGTATTGAGGGGCATCACAGACTTTCATGAGCCACGCATTACATTGTCTAATGTGGTGACCCCCTGGATTTCTTACATCCAGTTCCTTTAAAGGAAGTTTTCTTATCCATAAATGGATTTGAGAGGCAACCACTGTTTAGAGGGAGTTGAGACTCCATTCACGGAGTAGCTACGTCAGTAGTGGAGCCAATTCAAGATAATCTTGTTATGGACGCGCCTTCACCGGCATTAGAAGAGCATTTCGACTCTTCAAAAGCTATAATAATATATACAAGTACAACATCTGGATCTGGAATGGAGCAAAACACGAGTGAAGTGAGGCAAACACCGAGCGAAATACATGCACATAGTTTAAGTGAAACAAACAAGAGTGCAAGCGAGGTGAGTGCACACACACACACACACAGTGAACTACTGTAAAAAATGGAAGCTCTCCAGAAAGAAATGCAAGTTGTTCAGGCTGAGTTAGCTAAGGAAAAAGCACAAGCAGAATCCAAGTCCGCCTCTATAACAGAACAGTTGACAATCGTGCGGAAAGATGTTGAAAATATCAAACCCTCCATTCTCCTAAAAACTCAAAATATCCAGAACGTACAAAGTCTCATTGCTGAAGATTTAAAGGAGATCAACAACATAAAAGAAAGAATTAATGATGTTGAAAGAAACTTAAATCTGAGAATCATTGAAAATGAAGAAATCTCAACAAAAAGATTCAACAAGCTGGATTAGGGGATGGTACTGAAGGAATTTATGCACCAGCGGAAGCATTGAATAACATTTATTTGCATATATTCCTATGTATACATACATATAGATACAAAACTATTTTATAAATTGAAGAATACCTCGATTGCTTTCCGGCAACAGCTAGGGAAGATCTTGTTCTTCAATCCTTGCAATCACCCCTCAAGTGTGGAGTGCTCTAAAGATATCCACCAAGAATCAAACTAAAAGATGAAGGAGGAGGCTAGAGAGGAAATTAGGGTTGCCTCCCTTTTAAAATATTTCTCATAAATATTAGGGTCTCAAGTATTAGGGTTTATAATCCTATATTTATAGGCAAATATCCCAGCTGAGATATTTTCTATAAATATCTTATTATTAATTTCCTTTTTAATTAATTAATCTTATTAATTAATTAGTTAATGATTAAAACTATTTTAATCATTAATTACTTTTTCTAAACTCTTTTAGAAAATTATTCTCTCTTCATATTTAATTACTTTAATTAAATATTTAATTAATAATATTAAGATCTTATCTTAAATAATTTATAATCAATTAAATCTCATTTAATTAATTTATAAAATTTGCTAAGTAATTATTTATTTCATAAATAAATAATGACTAGCTATTATTAATTATTCCTTCATCTATAATTTAATCTCTTTTATGGTGTGACTCTTTAGGTTCAATATTAAGCCGATAGTAAAAATAAATAATAATAAACATTTTATTTATTATTTATATGAATTCTATTAATTCATTAAATATAATTAATCTGATTAATTATATTTATTCTACATCGTGAGTGATGCTTCTCAACATATCGCAACTATCCAGATAATACGAAATCATTGCTTAGAATACTTAGAACCTATCAGTAATTAGTTACCGTACAATTAATTCCTTCTACCCTTCAATATCCCGATTAAATACAAGGCATGGAACTCGTGTCAGGCCTATCTAATTTAATCATATAATTTCTTATTCATAATGCAAAGTTCCTTTTAATGCAAATTAGAAACTCTTTCTAATTTCATTCACTCTGGCCAGAGATTCCTAAACTTGCATATCTAAGAATAACATAGGATATTCACTTCCTTTACTGGAAGGGACAGATACTTTATTGATCCGTTAACTATCTCCATACACAAATCACTATGCCCAAAATGGACCTAATGAATGTCCTAGAGACTATGGACTAAACCAAAGCATAAATCATTGTGTACGAGATTACTCTAACGATCTCAAGTCTAAGGATACTTGTACAACTATTTAATTAATAAACAACTATCGACATGTGAGTAAACTCCATTAGTTGTTCTACTTATCGAGTCATGTTCAGTGAACTTATTCCTTAATAAGCACCTACATACTAGATATAGTGTCACCACACAAATGTCTATAAGAACAGACATCCTCCTAAGAGAGCTAGCATAGTATGTACTGATCTTTACGGATTTACCAATTTCCCATTAGTTATCCTATGATCAGGAACTGTTTAAGTCTAAAGCTATTATCTTCTAGATCTCATTATTACAATCTCATTATAATTCTAGAAGCTTTGCTCTAAACTATGGAACATCTTATTTAATACACTTCAAATAGATTAAGCCCGTAACATAACAAATAAATACTTTATTATTATCAAATGAAATTAAATAAGAGTAGCAGAAAGTTTTTCCTAACTCATCATACATGATTGGTTTTAGGTCAAACACTTTCAATCTCCCACTTGGCCTAAAGCCAATCACTCTGGTATCTAATACCCATCCGCTCCTTATGACGATCAAAATTTAACTGAGACAGCGGCTTCGTGAACGGGTCTGCTATGTTGTTATGTGTGTTAACTCTTTCGATCTTGACATCTCATCTTTCAATGATCTCCCTAATCAAATGAAACCGCCGCAATATATGTTTGGTATTCTTGTGAGACCTCGGTTCCTTGGCTTGAGCTATTGCAGCGTTATTGTCACAATATAACACAATAGGCCCCTCTATGCCAGGAACTACTCCCAACTTAGAAACAAATTTCTTCATCCAAACAGCTTCCTTTGCAGCCGCACTTGCAGCTATATACTCTGCTTCTGCTGTGGAGTCAGCCGTCGTAGATTGCTTACGACTTCTCCAACTAATCGCCCCTCCATTTAGAGTAAACACATACCCTGACATGGATGTACTATCATCACACTCTGACTGAAAACTAGAGTCAGTGTAACCCTCTATTTTCAACTCAGACCCACTAAAAACAAGAAAAATATCCTTAGTCCTTCTCAAGTACTTAAGGATGTTCTTCACTGCTTTCCAGTGGTCTTCACCTGGATTTGACTGATATCTGCTAGTCACACTAATTGAGTGAGCAACATCAGGTCTAGTACATAACATCGCGTACATGATAGATCCTATTGCCGACGCATAAGGAATCCTACTCATACACTCTCTTTCTTCAGGTGTCTTAGGAGACATCTTGTCAGAAAGGGAGACTCCATGGCTCATCCGTATGAGACCTCTCTTGGAGTTTTCCATGCTAAACCTTTTAAGCACCTTATCGATGTACGTACCTTGGGTTAGACCTATCATTCTTCTTGATATATCTCTATAGATCTTCATACCAAGAATGTAGGACGTTTCTCCCAAGTCCTTCAAAGTGAAGTTTTTTGATAGCCACATTTTTACTGATTGCAACATTGGTATGTCATTTCATATTAAGAGTATGTCATCTACATACAAAATAAGAAATGTTACTGCGCTCCCACTAACCTTCTTGTAGACACATGGTTCATCTATGTTTTTGATAAAATCAAACTCTTTGATTGTCTCATCAAAACGAATGTTCCATCTTTGAGAAGCTTGCTTTAACCCATATATGGTTCATAGTAGCTTACATACTAGATGTTCATTTCCTATGGAAATAAAACCCTCTGGATGTGTCATATACACTTCTTCTTCAAGTTCCCCATTGAGGAAGGCCGTCTTTACGTCCATTTGCCAGATCTCATAGTCATAGTAAGCTGCAATAGCAAGCAAAATCCGAATTGATTTGAGCAAGGCTACAAGTGAAAATGTTTCATCAAAGTCAATCCCTTGTCTTTGTTTGAATCCTTTTGCCACGAGCCTGGCTGTTGGAAACGACGAAGCTGTATAAATAGTAATCGTGATAACTCAACACTAGAACAGGACAAGTAAATAATACTATGATTACACAGAAATCAGCAAGACATGAAGACAAGGCAAATACAGTGAATCAAGACATTAGAAGAAGTTTTGAAGTCTACTACAGGTCACTGAAAGAAGTTCATTTATATGTTCATGCCTCAGTGAAGAATAATGTTTAAAGACTTTCAGGGTTTCAGAAGTGTTGAAGATTCAGTATAGCAGTGCCACTAAAAGATTTCAGTGTAACAGCATTGATTGAAGATAGACAGTGTTTGAAGCATAGGAATCTAGAAGAATTGAAGACATGGTAAAGACAAAGGTTAAAGAAGACAACAACAGTCTTGAAGTTATACTCACTGACAATCAGTGAAGAATAGAGAATGAAGTATTCAAGATTGTAGTAGTAAAGAAGACGTTGTCGAAGTACCAGAAAAGATTCTAGTGAAGTTACATTGTTTATTAACAGTTAATGTTCGAACCACTTATTGGGAAGCCACATTACCAATTGAACATGGTAATCTATTCAGAAGCAAGAACCCTATCAAGACTAGTCACTTATGAACCAGACCGTTGCATCAAGTGTCAGGACATTGATAGCAAGTTTATGTCAGTAGTAGAGATCCATGTTCAAGAGCTTGTTGAAGAATATTGAAGAAGCTAGGGAAACTTGCTCATAAAGGTTAATCCACAATTAGTCACTAAAGAAAGTCAACATTCGATGAGTGCATATTTGCCAAGGCAAATGTCGATCCACAGCAGATCGAGATGCGGATCGAGATTGATTATTAAAGGTAAAACATTGCAAGGCAAATGTCGATCCACGGCAGATCGAGATGCGGATCGAGATTGATCATTAAAGATAAAACATGGCAAGGCAAATCTCTGTCCACGGCAGATCGAGATCGAGATCGAGATCGAGATCGAGATCGAGATCGAGATCGAGATTCTCACAGATCGAGATCGAGATTCTCATAGATCGAGATCGAGATTTTCACAGATCGAGATCGAGATTTTCACAGATCGAGATCGAGATCGAGATTGTCAACCAAGATCGAGATCGAGATGGGTCCAGGCCTAGATCGAGATGCGGGTCGATATGTAGCATTTAATGTTCAAGGGACAAGTGGCTTATTGTGAACGGTTGATCCAGAGTGGTTGGGAAAGTACTTTTTGTTAACGAGTCCTGATTGGGCCACGTACACAAAAAGGACAAGATCAAGTCTACAAGTCATAGATTACAAAGTAGTATAAATAGAAGTACTTGTGTAACATTTCAAAATAGAGCATAGAACGCAATGTAAAGCAATATTGAGAAAAACACTTGTAATAGAGAGGGAGTATATTCACAGAGCTTAGTATCATTTACTCCTCTCTCTTTACTTCTGTTGTACTATTGTAATGAATGTTGTAGCAAATCCTTCAATGAATATAACGATATATTCTTGAAATTCTGTGTTGATTTATTACATAATATTTATTGCTTCTCATTGCTTCTCATATTCCTTAAATCGTAAAAAGTTGTATTCACCCCCCCTCTACAACACATTTGGACCTAACAATTGGTATCAGAGCTTAATGTTTGACATACAAAACATAGATCCTTGTGTTTGGTAGAAGATTAGGGAGTTTTCAAGTCCAGATCTACTTTTTAAGATTTTCTTGAAAAGTGTACTTAAATTAATTAAACAGTGAAAACTCGTCCTAAAATTATTTAAATACTCCAGGTGTAATTATTTAGCTTGGGTGTATTTTAGCTAATTGTTGTGAATTAAACTGGGTACTTTGGTTTGTGGTGTTCTTCACGTGTTCATCGCTGTTCTTGTAAAGAAGATAAACCCAGTAACTTTTTGATTACCTTTTCTAAAGACATAAAGTGAAAAAGGTGTTATTGGCTTTTGATTGGACATACTCACTGCACAAAAAGTAATTATCAGAAGACTCTGTACCTAGCATGTGGTTGTTAGGTGAGTTAGGTGAGAAAAGACACAAAAGTCAAAAAGTGTGAAAGTGACAGGCAGCAAATTTCGACCAAGGACAAAAGTTTGACTTGAGAATATCTACTTTGAGAATTTCGACTTGGTGAAATTTCGACATAGGCAAAAGTTTTGTAGATCGAGATCGACTTGCGAAAATGGCTTAAATTATGTTAAGGTAAATCTCGATCTGTCGACATCAAGATCGACCTCGAGATGTAGATCGAGATGTAGATCGAGATCGACATAGATTATCTAGAGAGCCTAGTGTCGGGTACTTAGAATTATTTTTGGTGACCAGTTTTGGAACTTTGATTTATTTGGAGATAATTCGATTTTCTTTTAATTACTACTCAAGTAATAAGAAAAGTTTATTATCTCTACACTAAATCTATATTAAGATGGCACCTTAAAATCAATTCAAGATTCCAGTGTTCGACCGAGATCAATGAAGAATGGGTTTTGAGAATGAATTTGTTCCGATGGTTGTTGTTCCTGAGCATATGGAAGGAGATGTGATTGTACCACATCGGTCTGAGCCTAAAAAGGGAATGGACTTTTCAGTTGCTAATCAAAAGAAAATAGCTTTCGATACGTTCGTTCAACAAACCTAGAAATAGAGGTCATCATGGAAGGTACAGCTGAGGTCAGAACAAAACACTTTTATTCAAGATGAAGTATAGCACCTACAAGATCAGAAAAGGAGCAAGCAAAAGATGAAGACACCATGTTGGGTTGAAGTATGAATCTCAAACATTAGTGAGGATGCAGCAAGGGAGAGCATTTGTTGGTGAAGTTAAATGCAAGGATGATTCTAACAGTGATGCACCAAATGGATATCTGGCATCAATGACCAACACTGAAGATGAATCAATAAGCACTTCACAGGTATACATTCTAACTAGTATACGTTTATCTAATTCAGAACTGCATGTTTATTAAGTTTTGAAATGTATTATATTAATGATAGCATGTTAGCATCTTAGGTCTTAAATGCTCAATTGATTGCTAAGAATAAGATTGCATGCTAGGATTCATGAGTTTAATTAGTACATTTTATACTTGATTTTATATGCAGTAAAATGAATATCTAGAATTAGATAGGGTGTTCTAGACGGTTAAGTGTATTCCCAAATATTTGCTGAAACTTGAGTTAAATCTGATGTGATTTAATACCTCTGCTAATGTTGTGAAAATTGCTAATAGACAAACAGGTCATAGATCAGATTTTATTTGTTCTTAATGACAAATGGCTTGTTAATTGTTTATGTGCTTATTTTCATATGATTTGCTTTTACTTACATAATTGTACTTAAATGCTATATCAGTTCATGTATTGCTTGTTAGGGATAATTGGATAAAAGATGGTAGAATTATCTAAGTAGTCAGTAAGTCATGTAGATTCGAAGCTATATCTAAAACTGACTTAGGTAATTAGAGATAATATAATGTTAAAGTGAACAACAAAGGTGAATTAGAAGAATTAGGAATCTGAGTGATTGATTCTTCTATGACTACATATATGTACGACATGATTCTTATAGACTGCTAGTCCACCTTAAGTTAGGTTGGGATCACTGAGCTCATAGCCAAGACTACTTGTTGAGGCTGATATAGATGAGGAGTGATCAGTCAGATAAGAATGAGCATGTTGAACTTGAATGCTTTGTTGTTAACTATGTTTAGAAATATCTCTAACCCATCTGGACTCAATCAAAATTGAGGACCACGTGTCTTAATCATTTGTGAATGCAGAGTATCTTTCAACATGTACAAGTTATATATCTCTGACATTTTCATGTTCGAGGCATGTAACTACTTTTGCTTTGGTATTCAAATGGTTAAGCAAGGTTACCTATTTTTCTTGAATGATCTGAAGCACATATTAAGGAAGACCTAGGGAATTCTTTGCGAAGGGTTTCCTAATATCAGTTCGAGGATGAACAATATTGACCGGGGTCAAGATAAATAGAAGCTCACTCTACTGGAAGTGAGGTTACTGCTGACACGAAATTTAATGCTTATGATGAAGTCAACTATTCGTTGAAGTTTATCAGAATGGAGTTAGCTGCAACAACAAGTGATGCTCTCACACTTGGTTTATCAACTAATACTTGGTTTATCAAGATAACGGATTCGACGGTAAAGATGAAGTTGGTGAGAAAGGACTACTTCTAATGAAATTCTTTTAAGAAGGACATTAGTGAAGTATGTCAGTTGAAGGGAAGTCAAGTCAAAGGCTACCCTGTTTAGTTTTGGTGTTTGTTCGTGCATTCGATAGATGAAGCATCTCAGTAATTAATGATATTCAAAGGATTAGGCAGATTGTTGTAAGAACACTTTGAGGGCAGGTAATGGAATTTGTTGACGAACGAAGTTCTATGTTATGTCTGCACTGAAAGGAGTATTCTAGAGTAAAGTTCAGTTTCCGGACTTCATGACCAAATGGAGGAGTAATAGGGAAATCCAGACCTTGAGTGAAATTGCAAGGATAATGGATAGAGTTAAGGTTTCCTATTCACTACGGCTGAATCAGTTGACACAGCAAGTCTAATCAGCAAATGTAAAGATAAGACATCAAGTAAGATTAATCATGCCTAAAGTCACATGGTGTGATGGAAGGCTATCTTATTTGGAGTTAAGAGCTTACACAGAGTCTGTGATTGATTTAAGATGATCTAGATGCAGTGAACAACATCATCAAGCTCCCTAGCATTCGTTTGATTTTAGCTCTGAATTTCTAAAGGTTGACATCCTGTTTAGGGCTCAAGATCAGATGACACCAGATGAAAAAAAGCTGCAAGCAGCATCACAGGGGGAGCATCAGTAAGTTGGATCAACTAGTCGTGTTTGATGTTCAAAGGCTAGCAGTGCTCATTGAGTAAGAGTTGAGATTCTTAGGAACACTGAGTGATCCAGATTGAGTGATTGCATATTAGAAAGGAAATTGTCAATTTAAAGATAATGCAAGATGATCTCAATCATATTTGAAGAAGACTACTCTATCCACTGAATATCTAAGGAAACATTAAGGACACATCTGTCATGACAAAGGGTTTTGTGTAACAACATTTCCTAGAGTCAGTTCTTGATGAATCTGGGTAGTGGAGTAGTGATTGGTAGTGCCGTGCATGTATAAGAATATTTCATTGGTTTTTCTAAGTGAATTCAATGAAGATTGAAGATGCACTAACTAATCAAGATTGAGTAGGGTTCGAATCAAGGAACTAACTCAATTGAACCAGAGGCAGATACACTTAGCACAAGGAATCAATCCACATGAAGACTTGGTAGTGATACAGAAGCTGAAGGGTAGTTCGGAGTTTTTGAAGGTTCTACTCTGCTAGTGTCAGGACTACTGATTTCTAGAGTGCTGAGTCTAGTGAAGCTGCTGCCAAGACCAATATCTACAAGAAAATATTTGGGTGTTGAAGGTAATGCAGTTTCCGTCTGGATGACTATTGGCATTGTTATGAGGGGCAAAGCCAAACTGGTTGCTACAGGACTTTAAAGTAGAAGGTATCGACGATGATGGAAACGGAATCTTCGGGACTTTCAAGATCAAGCAGTAAGCACCAGTGACAAGACTTGATACCTTGGGACTCATCAATGGGGACCTAACAATTTTCAGGGACTCAACGATTAGGACCTATCACATGTGGAGCATTCAAGCATGAAGATCTATCAGATGAATGTGAACAAGTGCACTCCTGAATGGTGAGCTAGAAGTTAAAGTTGATGTACATCATTTCCTGGACTTTGAAGTTGCAGATCCATTGGAATTTGTATATCATTCTCTTCGCAAGCTCTTCTATGACGGAGATAGGGGTTCAAGCAAAACGTCAAGGACATGGTATGACACTCTGACTGTTAATTACTTTAATATGATTTTACAGTAGAGTAAGTTATACACACATATCTCTCCAGAATGCAAGGCACACATAATGTTATATATGTGCTAAGTATACCATGAGTATATTATATGTGGGTCTACTAATGAAAATTTGGCAAGATATATTTTTGCTAAGTTAATGCAGAGTAGGTACAAAATGAGCATGTTGGAAGAGTTTCAATTCTTTCTGGATTATAATTAATTCGAAAGAATGATGGCAATTAAAGGAAGTCAAGGATCTTTTGAAGATGCGCAATTTGGAAGATTCTAGACCTGCCAAGACTACTTTCCAACAGACCACTAAGCTTGATCAGGGCAAATCAGGTATATGAACTGAAGTGACAAGCTATAGAGGTATGATAAGCTCATTACTTATTCAAGTGCACAAAGACCATATATTTTATTCTCGATATGCCTATGTGCAAGTTTCCAAGTGGAAATTAGAGAATCTTATCTTATAGCTAAGTTATGAATTGTTAGACATCTTAGGGGATCACCAATTCTTGGAATCTGGGACCCTTAAGATAATAGGTTTAACCTAATTGGCTATATAGATATAGATAATGCAGGTTGTACGAAAGACAGGGAAGTCATTCCTAGAAGCTGTCAATTTCCAGCGACTCTGTTGAACTCTTCATACCACTGAAGGAACAAGCTAATGGACATCAGGTATCATTTCTTTTGAGCGTTGTCCTTAGTCGAATAACTTGCAGATGTTTGCTAAATAACTTGGTGAATTTATTTTATCTAAGTTGGTTAGTAAATTTGGGATGTTACTTATATGCATATTTGTTGGAAATCCCATATGCAAGGAATTCTTAAATAAGTTCACAAGTATTAAATTTTCAATATTCAAAGACTTGTGAATTTATTTGAAATCCAGTACCTCATGCTTTTTGCTATTAGTTTAATTATCTTGCTTGCAATGTATTATGCATAAGTGATAGTTAAAATTATTTAGCATAAGCATTTAATTTATTTTAATTTATTTAAATCATGATGATATATAAAACCATTCAGTAAAATATCTGTTCCATGATTTAAGTAAATTAAAATAAATTAGAAGCATAATTATTTGTATATTAAATATTAGATAAGAATTAGTCAATGATATCTTGCTTAATTGCTTTGATATTTTGCTCTAAGAGTCTTAAAATATTTTATTACAAGTAATTGTGATGCTTTTGATATTAGTGACGGTATTTAGAATTTCTGTTCTAAATAATTAATGCATATTTCAAAACTCACTAATATTGGAAGATGAAGTATTTTCCAAGTTATGTGTATAAAATTCTCAATGTTTTATATACTTAAAAAATATTTCTAAAATTGATTTTATTACGAGGGGTTGTAAAAAAAATCACAACTATTACTTTTTCCCTATTTAAAGGACTTGTGAATTTCTTTTCAACTATAACCTCGAGCTTACGTATATCAATTAGTAATTGTTATGAGTACGCTTACAATGTGCAAATTGACAATTATTAGATATGGCGTAGGAAGTTAAATGCTAATATTCAATCTAATGAATATTTTAGTATTTAGCGAATTTATTTTATTTTATTGAAATTATGGATTGAAGCAATTCAATGGTTATTAGTTTCATAATTTTAATTTGATAAAATAACAGAAGCACAATTTCTTGCATCTTGAAATTATTGATAAATATCGAATAATTGGTATCAGCGTGCAATTAATTGTGATATGCTTATTGTTCTACTGAATAATTGCCATGTATAGTTTTTTTTATAAATGCATGTGATTGGCAATTGCTTAGTACAGCATAAGTATTTAATTTATTTTGGTTTATTTAAATCATGATGATATAAAACAATTCAATGAAATATCTGTTCCATGATTTAAATAAATTAAAATAAATTCAAAGCATAATTATTAGTAGTATAAATATGTTCTTTTATTACTTTGTGATAATAGAATAATATTTTATTACAAAATAATTGTGATATATTGATACTAATGGATTTACTTAGTTTTTATTTTTAGAAACAATTGGTATCAATATATTTAGTTTTCTTTCTTTGACTGGTTTACAATCCTGAATGTATTTAAAAGAAATTTTTGTCTATTTCTTTTTCAAAATATTTTATGCAAAGATACATTCATTTGTCTATCAGTTTAAGTTAAGAAAACTTAAGAATTCTTTTTCAAAACTTCTCTTTTGAAAAACTTTTCTTAAGGATAATCTTTCTATTCTATCGAAACTTTATTCCCTCCCAAAAGCTTGTTTTAAATGTTTTATCTTTAAAAGATTTTTCTCTCTTTTGAAAATGTGTTTTAACTTCGAGGTACTAATCACTTGTAAAATGATTTGTTTTCAAATACTTGTTTCAATGTATGTTTCACATTGATTCATAGTACCAAAACAGTGATTGTTGCTTTGAAGGCCTTGTACTGTATTGTTAAGCATACATTCAACCCCAATTGTCATGTTTTTATTTAAAGTCGGGGATATTATCAGGCAGAAGAAAATGATGTAAATCATAATTGAATTATGAGTCGGAAAATCATTGTCTTCTATCTGATATGGATGATTTGCAAAAATGTTTTCAAAACATGCAGTGCTTAGGTTTAATGGAAAAGAATCATTTTATTGAGATATAATTTGGTAGAAAAGTTGAATTTCTTCTTTGGTGTAAATTCCCGCGTTTTATTATGGGAAGTTTGCCTTATAAGAAATTCATAAGAGATAGAAACTTTTTCTCTGATACTCCCGCGTTTTATTATGGGATAAGCATCTGAAAGAAATTTCTATTGGTGTCATGCTCTTAAATGATAATTTTTTTTTCTGACAAAACTCTTTTATTAAAGTGCTTTAATGCAATCCATTACCATTCCTTATTATATTTTTCCTTCTCCTTGAGTTGAAAAATATGTTTTGGAATGTTAAGGTGATTATTTCTTTATCTCATTTATTGATTCTATCCGTTTAGCCCCCAGTGGCTACAGAAGCTGGCCAGGAGGTTGAAAACCCATCAATCTCTGACCCAGGCCTTAATACCAAACACTCATTTCATCCACTTCCATATATTAACTCTTGGAGTTATAAGGAACATATGTTTGTTAGAGGTTGATAAGGGAGAAACTGCACTTGATGCAGCAAATAAGGATGAAGTCGGAAGTGCACCCACAGCTCTACCTCCAACGATGTAAAGAAGTATATAAACTGAGGTATCTGTAAGCTCATCTGTATCTTCTCAAAAAGATGCAGAGCTGAAAAGGCAATAAAACTGTCTCTGGAATCATTCTCTCAACAGGATGAGTCCATTGAAATTCGCTCGTCAGCCAGAGCATCTTGTAATGAGTCAAGCACACCACTGACATTCACGCTGATGGTAAGCCTAAACAGATATATTTTAGGGACACATTGCAAGACGTGCATGGTGTGAGGTGTAGGCATGTTAACAAAACACCCGTCATTGGGTTACGAGGGAAACGTAGACTCTAATTTGCCATTCATTACATTGTCTACTACGTCGCCCCTCCTGGAAGGAACATTTCCAGATCCTGAAAAGGAATGTCCACCTCCCGTTTACGGAGAAGGTGTGAGGCAACTCCTTGATAGAACAAGGCAGGATTCCCAAAAAGATTTTAAAATCTTGGGATAACCCATCTCAAAGAGGTGAGGCTCTACTAGACAGTGATTTAGCAATTGCTATTGAGTCTGGTGTGAGACAGTGCTTATGCATGATAGATCAAGAACACCTCTACGAGGCAAATTCTCCACTTGATAGTGATTCAGTTCATTCTGATGAATCAGGTGTTGGGAATATGTATGGATTGACGGATTTCACTTGCAGGTACAGAAGGCTACATTTGGAATGCAGAGTGAAAGTGAGAGAGAGAAACACTTAAGTGAAAGTGAGGGAGAGATACACTTGAGTGAGAGAGAGGGAGAGAAAGAGAGAAACACTTAAAATGCTCTATGCTAAAGTGTAAACACCGACAGAACGTAGTAGAAGTGAGGAAACCATAAGCCAAACACTTACCCTTGCTACTTGCTACTTCTGGAAGAAAAGTTACTATATTTTTTCCCGATCAACGACAGACGAGAACCTTCTTTGGGAGACAAACCATCTAAAAGAGGACCTAACAATTGGTATCTTCAAAAGTGGGCCTTTGGAGGATTCCTCAACTAAGGGGGAGAAGTTATAGTAAGAAAAAGTTATAGTTATAACAAGTTTATAAACAGGGAGAAGTTATAGTGTTATAGTTATAACAAGAAAAAGGAGAAGTTAATAAAGTCTTATCTTCATAACCTTCGGAAAAGCTAATATCCTAAAGGAAGAGGCCATTGGAGGATTCTAAGGGAAGATCCTTGAAGAAAGGGGGTTCGTATCCTTAGGGGGAGATTTTAGACTGGAAAAAGAAAATCTTATCTTCGGATCCTGAGGGGAAACAACAGAAGATGGGAGAATCAAGAAACTGTATCCTAGACTTGAAAGGAGTTGTCAGAAGAAGATTCCTAATGCAAGTGGGAAGAACAGAAAAGAATTGACTATTCCATGGATTTTCTAAAGGGAGAAGAAGAATAAGAAGGAGAATCACATTCTTAGGGGGAGAACAGTATGAGCTATGTTCTGTGTTCTATTGAAGATGTTCCCAGGAATAATGATTCTTATGAAGCTCTGTTCATGATAAGTTCTTTAAGTTCAAACTGAAGGATTTTGAAACGGAGAAAGCTCAATCAGACAGAAATGAAAATGATACAATTTGAATATCAGTTCAGCGTCAGAGGAACAAACATCTTTCGTTTCAGTCACACAAGAATTCTGGAAATGCAATATTTGATCCAGAAAAACCAGTAGCATTATTTACAAGTCTCGGACATTCTTTCTCTAGTTGTTAGTTGAGTTATCCTCCCTAGGTTATTTGTTTGCTAAAAGTTTAACAATCAAATATGGGGAGATTGTTGGGAACGACGAAGCTGTATAAATAGTAATCGTGATAACTCAACACTAGAACAGGACAAGTAAATAATACTACGATTACACAGAAATCAGCAAGACATGAAGACAAGGCAAATACAGTGAATCAAGACATTAGAAGAAGTTTTGAAGTCTACTACAGGTCACTGAAAGAAGTTCATTTATATGTTCATGCCTCAGTGAAGAATAATGTTTAAAGACTTTCAGGGTTTCAGAAGTGTTGAAGATTCAGTATAGCAGTGCCACTAAAAGATTTCAGTGTAACAGCATTGATTGAAGATAGACAGTGTTTGAAGCATAGGAATCTAGAAGAATTGAAGACATGGTAAAGACAAAGGTTAAAGAAGACAGCTACAGTCTTGAAGTTATACTCACTGACAATCAGTGAAGAACAGAGAATGAAGTATTCAAGATTGTAGTAGTAATGAAGACGTTGTCGAAGTACCAGAAAAGATTCTAGTGAAGTTACATTGTTTATTAACAGTTAATGTTCGAACCACTTATTGGGAAGCCACATTACCAATTGAACATGGTAATCTATTCAGAAGCAAGAACCCTATCAAGACTAGTCACTTATGAACCAGACCGTTGCATCAAGTGTCAGGACATTGATAACAAGTTTATGTCAGTAGTAGAGATCCATGTTCAAGAGCTTGTTGAAGAATATTGAAGAAGCTAGGGAAACTTGCTCATAAAGGTTAATCCACAATTAGTCACTAAAGAAAGTCAACATTCGATGAGTGCATATTTGCCAAGGCAAATGTCGATCCACAGCAGATCGAGATGCGGATCGAGATTGATTATTAAAGGTAAAACATTGCAAGGCAAATGTCGATCCACGGCAGATCGAGATGCGGATCGAGATTGATCATTAAAGATAAAACATGGCAAGGCAAATCTCTGTCCACGGCAGATCGAGATCGAGATCGAGATCAAGATTCTCACAGATCGAGATCGAGATTCTCATAGATCGAGATCGAGATTTTCACAGATCGAGATCGAGATTTTCACAGATCGAGATCGAGATCGAGATTGTCAACCAAGATCGAGATCGAGATGGGTCCAGGCCTAGATCGAGATGCGGGTCGATATGTAGCATTTAATGTTCAAGGGACAAGTGGCTTATTGTGAACGGTTGATCCAGAGTGGTTGGGAAAGTACTTTTTGTTAACGAGTCCTGATTGGGCCACGTACACAAAAAGGACAAGATCAAGTCTACAAGTCATAGATTACAAAGTAGTATAAATAGAAGTACTTGTGTAACATTTCAAAATAGAGCATAGAACGCAATGTAAAGCAATATTGAGAAAAACACTTGTAATAGAGAGGGAGTATATTCACAGAGCTTAGTATCATTTACTCCTCTCTCTTTACTTCTGTTGTACTATTGTAATGAATGTTGTAGCAAATCCTTCAATGAATATAACGATATATTCTTGAAATTCTGTGTTGATTTATTACATAATATTTATTGCTTCTCATTGCTTCTCATATTCCTTAAATCGTAAAAAGTTGTATTCACCCCCCCCCCCTCTACAACACATTTGGACCTAACACTGGCCTTGTAGGTCTCTACCTAGCCATTTGCTCCAATATTTCTCTTGTATACCCACTTGCACCCTATAGGCTTCATATCCTTGGGTGCCTCTACCAAAGTCCATACTTGGTTGGCATACATGGAGTCCATTTCGGATTTCATGGCACTCTTCCATTTCTCTGAGTCAACACTACTCACAGCCTCGTTGAAGGTCATAGGGTCGTCTCCATCAATGACCGCCAATTCAATGTCGTTCTCAATGACAAGGCCATAATACCTCTCAGGTTGGTGAGACACCTTTGTGATCTACGGATGGGCTGTTCTACGGAAGGTTGTTCAATATGAATAGGTGTTTCCTCTTGAACCGTAGTAGTTTGTTCTTCATGAACTTCAGCAAGTTCAATCTTGCTCCCACTATTCCCTTCAAGGATAAACTGTTTTTCTAGGAAGGTAGCATGACGGGAGACAAACACCCTTTGTTCGGTATAAAAGTAATACCCTAAAGTTTCTTTAGGATATCCTACAAACCTACATTTCACGGATCGAGATTCTAGCTTATCGGGGTCAACTTTCTTGACATAAGCCGGACATCCCCAAATCTTAACGTGCTTAAGACTCGGTTTCCTTTCTTTCCATATCTCATACGGAGTTTGAGGAACAGATCTGGAAGGCACCTTGTTCAATATATATGCTGATGTTTCCAATGCATAACCCCAAAGTGATACTGGAAGATCTGTATAGCTCATCATGGATCGAACCATGTCCAACAAAGTTCGATTTCTCCTTTCGGATACTCCATTCAACTAAGGAGTGGCCGGAGGAGTTCATTGAGGGACTATACCATTTTCTTTGAGATAATTTAGAAACTCGCCACTTAAGTATTCACCTGCTCGATCTGATCGAAGGGTTTTAATACTATACTTGGTTTGTTTCTCTACTTCATACTTATTCTTTGAACTTTTCAAAGGCTTTAGATTTGTATTTCATCCAATACACATATCCAAATCTAGATCGATCATCTGTAAAAGTAATGAAGTATGAAAATCCACCCATGGCTTGCGTGGACATCGGCCCACACACATCTGTATGTACCAATCCAAGCAACTCCGCAGCTCTTTCTCCATGTCCACTAAATGGAGATTTGGTCATTTTGCCTAACAGACAAGACTCGCATGTAGGATATGATTCAAAATCAAAAGGTTTTAGTAACCCTTCCTTATGCAATGTCTTAAGTCTATTTTCACTAATATGACCAAGTCTGCAGTGCCACATGTAGGTGGGATTTTCATCATCTCTTTTTCTTTTATTACTATGTTCAATTTGAAGTAAATTATGTTCTACGTCACATACATACAAACCATTATTTAAAATACCAACACCATAAAGAACATTATTTCTAAAAATTGAACATTTATTATTCTCAATAACAAACGAAAAACCATCCAAGTCTAACATGGGAATAGAAATAATATTCCTTACAATTGAGGGAACAAAATAACAATGATCCAAAATAATAGTCTTGCCCGTAGGCATAAATAAATAAAACGATCCTACAGCTACAGCAGCAACTCTTGCTCCATTGCCCATACGTAGGATCACCTCCTCTTATTCAAGAGTCTTACTTCTCCTTAGTCCCTGCAACGAATTGCAAATGTGAGAACCACAGGCGGTATCTAATACCCAAGTAGAAGTTTGATTAAGTGACATATTTAGTTCGATCATGAACATACCTGAAGCAGAAGCGGTAGTCTCACCACCCTTCTTCTTCTTCAATTCTGCAAGGTAAGCCTTACAGTTTCTCTTCCAGTGCCCCACTTTGTTGCAGTGAAAGCAAACAGCTTTTCTTTTGGGATCTTCAGCTTTTGGCGGAACTGGCCTTTTCTCACCTACCTTCTTCTTCTTCTTAGGAGGGCTCCTCTTCCTCTTCTTAGGGTTAGAGCCTTCACCAATTAGAAGAACAGAACTCTTCTTTGTGGGAAAATTCGACTCAGCAGTTTTCAGCATGTTATGGAGTTCAGGCAAGCTGACATCCAACTTGTTCATATGAAAGTTCACAATGAACTGCGAGAATGAATCTGGAAGTGATTGCAAGACCATATCTTGATTCAGCTCCCCATCCATGACAAATCCAAGTTGTCCAAGACGCTCAATCAAATTGATCATCTTGAGCACATGAACATTCACAGATGATCCCTCAATCATCCTACAACGGAACAGCTCCTTCGATATCTCATATCGAGCTGTCCTTCCCGCCACATCATACAAATCTTGTAGATGCATAAGGATAGAGTGAGCATCCATATGCTCGTGTTGCTTTTGGAGCTCATCATTCATGGATCCCAGCATAACACAATGTGCAACTCTTGCATCATCTATCCAATTACGATACACAATATGTTCATCATTATGTGCATCCTGAGCAGGTTCAGCAGGTTTAGGTGAGTCTAGTACATATTCCTTCTTCTCAATCTTGAGAACAATTCTCAGATTTCGAAGCCAATCAGCATAGTTGGGACCAGTTAATTTGTGTGCATCGAGCATGTAACGGAGTGATAGTGCAGAAGACATTATGTATATAGTAAATCTACAAATAATAAACACATAACAACATTTAACAAATACTCTATTTCATTATCTAAAACACCATATGAATCGGGTCTTTATTCATAAGTGCCTCCCACTATTCTATCTAATTTCTATATCCCTTATTGAAATTAAGCATTCATAATGATAGTGGGATATGGATCCTACATTCCATCACACAACCTCGGCTGTAGCACGAAACGCCATGTAACGTTCAATAGACAGACAACTCTTGTCAGCTACATCTCATGTTATTCCCTAATCTTACTTTAGCCTCTTGAATACTTGAGTCACGACTGTGGCACGACAAACTCAATATTCTAAGTCAAGTCAATCCCAACATCTCGTATAATTAAACTAGTTTAAAATAGCCCACGGCTGTAGCACGTAACGACCATAAGATTCCAATTCATCATACACATCTCATGTTATAGACAAGTATCTCTTCTTTCGGAAACAACGCTCTCGGCTGTAGCACGAAACGACAGAGTTTTAAAAACAAGAAATACCTTCTATTATGTTGGAAGGTTATGACCAACACATGCCCTTTGTGTTTTATGGACAATTACTACTTGATATTCTTTATATTTTAGGGGATTATATTATGTTACAATCATAATCATATTATAAAGAGATTCTTTTAGATTGGATTAAATATTTCAAATCAACTGTTGATACTTGGAGTCATCCCAGGCCAGGGGTGGAGCATTGTCAAGAGGCGTCTCTTAATAACCCACTTTCTTACAGATTAAGCATCTGTTGTTTGACAGAATCATCCTTTCACTTAAGTTGAAAATTCATATTCAATCATGTGTTTCATAAACATAAAAATCTCATGATTGTATTCATAATATGTAAATTAAGGTCACGAAACAATTTCACTATTCTAGATTGTCTAACATACGCCTTATATTAATTAAGTTCACCTAAATCTATCATCTCATGATAATTCAAGCATATATCACATATATATAATCACGAATAAACATAAGGTAGGCATGTTAAATCATATCTTACAACATATAAGGATTATACATCTCTATGTATCACATGGTGTATTTAAAACAGTTAAAACTTGCTTTAAAATATTTTTGGAAGCTCTAAATAGTCCGAAACAATTTCAGAAAAATTATTGTAATATACCATTAGAACCGTCTCGGAAAAACGAATCCAACGGTATATTACACGCCCCATTCTGAGCTCCCACGCGCCCGCACGCGGTCCGAGAAGTTTCTGACGCATCCCCATGCGCGCACGCGCGTCAGGCGCGTGCAAGACACCCTGTCAGGCATCTCGTGTATGCGTTACAAGCGAAAAACCCTTTTTTATCTTGTAACGCATGCGCAGAATGCGTTACACCTTTTTTCCCCCAGATATTATTATTTAATTACAAATTAATTAAAAACAACTTTAAAAATCCATAATAAATAATCTATTGCTCAGAAAAATATTCTAAAAATACCTGGACGATCTACAACACTTGTAGAACACATGAAAAATATAAAATAAATTTTGAGGAACAATAATGAATTAATCATAATTAAATCATTATTATTGCTTTCAAAATTCATAATAAATATTCTACGTATCAGAAAATTATGAAAAATTAACAGGACGATCTACAACACTTATAGAACCCAGGATAATTATCAAAAAAATTTTGACGAACAGTATCATATTAATCATAATTAAAACATGATATTTCTTGTATAAATCATAATAAATACATACATGCTCATAAAATTCTGAAACTTGACCACGAATCTATATGCATACAACCTAAGCTCTGTACCATTGAAGGAATTTATGCACCAGCAGAAGCATTGAATAACATTTATTTGCATATATTCCTATGTATACATACATATATATACAAAACTATTTTATAAATTGAAGAATACCTCGATTGCTTTCCGGCAACAGCTAGAGAAGATCTTGTTCTTCAATCCTTGCAATCACCCCTCAAGTGTGGAGTGCTATAAAGATATCCATCAAGAATCAAACTAAAAGATGAAGGAGGAGGCTAGAGAGGAAATTAGGGTTGCCTCCCTTTTAAAATATTTCTCACAAAAATTAGGGTTCAAGTATTAGGGTTTATAATCCTATATTTTTAGACAAATATCTCAGCTGAGATATTTTCTATAAATATCTTATTATTAATTCCCTTTTTAATTAATTAATATTATTAATTAATTAGTTAATGATTAAAACTATTTTAATCATTAATTCCTTTTTCTAAACTCTTTTAGAAAATTATTCTCTCTTCATATTTAATTACTTTAATTAAACATTTAATTAATAATATTAAGATCTATCTTAAATAATTTATAATCAATTAAATCTCATTTAATTAATTTATAAAATTTGCTAAGTAATTATTTATTTCATAAATAAATAATGACTAGCTATTATTAATTATTCCTTCATCTATAATTTAATCTCTTTTATGGTGTGACTCTTTAAGTTCAATATTAAGCCGGTAGTAGAAATAAATAATAATAAACATTTTATATATTATTTATATGAATTCTATTAATTCATTAAATATAATTAATCTGATTAATTATATTTAATCTACATCGTGAGTGATGCTTCTCAACATATCGCGACTATCCAGATAATACGAAATCATTGCTTAGAATACTTAGAACCTGTCAGTAATTAGTTACTGTACAATTAATTCCTTCTACCCTTCAATATCCCGATTAAATATAAGGCATGAAACTCGTGTCAAGCCTATCTAATTTAATCATATGATTTCTTATTCGTAATGCAAAGTTCCTTTTAATGCAAATTAGAAACTCTTTCTAATTTCATTCACTCTGGCCAGAGATTCCTGAACTTGCATATCTAAGAATAACATAGGATATTCACTTCCTTTACTGGAAGGGGCAGATCCTTTATTGATCCGTTAACTATCTCTATACACAAATCACTATGCCCAGAATGGACCTAATGAATGTCCTAGAGACTAAGGACTAAACCAAAGCATAAATCATTGTGTACGAGATTACTCTAACGATCTCAAGTCTAAGGATACTTGTACAACTATTTACTTAATAAACAACTATCGACACGTGAGTAAACTCCATTAGTTGTTCTACTTATCGAGTCATGTTCAGTGAACTTATTCCTTAATAAGCACCTACATACTAGATATAGTGTCACCACACAAATGTCTATGAGAACAGATATCCTCTTAAGAGAGCTAGCATAGTATGTACTGATCTTTACGGATTTACCAATTTCCAATTAGTTATCCTATGATCAGGAACTGTTTAAGTCTAAAGCTATTATCTTCTAAATCTCATTATTACAATATCATTATAATTCTAGAAGCTTTGCTCTAAATTATGGAACATCTTATTTAATACACTTCAAATAGATTAATCCCATAACAAAATAAATAAATACTTTATTATTATCAAATGAAATTAAATAAGAGTAGCAGAAAGTTTTTCCTAACTCATCATACATGATTGGTTTTAGGTCAAACACTTTCAGGTACTTCTGAATGAAGGGATGAAGCAGGTCTATCTGACCATGAAAAAACTAGTCAAATCTTTTGAAGCTTCTAGATCTATAGAAGATCGCTCAACTAAGGGAGAGAAAGAAAATGAGAAGAAAGTAAATGAAACTGGAGCTGAAGGAGAAGAGGCTTCCAGAGTTAAGGGAAAAGCAAAGCTTTATTCTGAAGAACAGTTTGAGTCGTATGTTCCAGAACCAGAAGAACAATACTACGCTGAAGAACAATTCATTGATGACAATGCTCATAATGAATCATTCAATCCTGACTACTGTAGAGTAGAGGAAGAAGCTGCCTTTCATGATGAATTTTTATTTTCGAAAGAGAAAGAGTCTGATCCTACCTATGAAGTGGCCATGAATAAATTAAAAGAAGACATCAAGGTGAGCCTTGCCAAAACTGAGAAACTAAAAGCTCTAGTCAAGGAAAAAGCACATGCTGAAAGAGAAGCAAGTCAAGAGAAACAAAACCCTTGGGTTGTTCTTGTGTGAGAGAAAAAGAAAGATGCGCAGTTAAAAATAGGGAAGAAGTGAGACATAGCAAGAGAAATCATGGACAAACTATAGAAGGGTCCATTTGAAGACAAGCATTTTAAATCAATCATTGAGCGTCTAGAAAATTCAAATGATAACATTGATAACTTCATGAAAGCACTGAAAGAAGAAGTGGACTATATCACTGTCATAGTGGATCACATTCTTGAAGACTGGCAGATTTTAGTCTACACTCACATGAATGGTACATTCAGAATCTCCTTGGAATTCTTCAGACAGAGAAGTTTATCAGTGATATGGACAATGTTGAATAAAGTCAAAAAAAGTTCAGAAGAGAATGAGCTTATGAGAGATAGGCTTAGAGACTTCGAAAGAGCTACTAGTCCTCAAATTATATATGATCCTCATGAAGTAAGATTCTTCTCTAATAAGCTATATCAGATCTTGAAGCTAGATGAGGAGTCATTGAAGGGCTATACAGTCAAATACATGATTGAAGTTGAGAAGATGCTAAGGTTGAAAAGGTTCAGATCCCAAGCCAAGCTAGATGTTGCATAAAAGATCAGAAGCTACAATTTATCTAAAAAGATTCCATCACACATCAGGTAAATTAAGAAGATAGATTCAACTCAGTCATTTGATATAGAAGAAGAAGTAGTAAATCCTGTTGAGCAGGAAGTAATGTTTCAGTTAGCAAAGGCTGAACATAGAAGGTTGTATGGAGAATCCACTACAACAGAACAATCAGAATCTAAAGAGGTACCAAGGACACCAGTGCATAAAGGTTCAAATCTAGAAGAAGGTGAAGTTGATACTTTTGAAGACTGAAGATTTAGATAAGTCAAGATAAAAACTATGTAATATTTGTTCAGTACTAGAGGAACATTTATCTTGTATTTATATTTCAAAATATGAATCTAGAAAATTGTTAAATATAATACCAGAACTTTTTATTATTTACAGTTTTACATGTTGTATTACTTTCTTAGTTGTTAGTTGAGTTATCTTCTAGAAATTTATGTATTAAATATTTAACAACAAATAGGGGGAGATTTAAAGGCATATGACTAGACCTATTTGTAATAATTAGATGACAACTCAACTCAGATAAGAAAGAGAAGTAAATAATAGATACAAAACAGGAATCAAGACGAAGAAAGTAAATTAGACACGAAGAATCAGATTATCAGAAGTATTTTTATGAGATTGCTACTCAACACTGGAAGAAGTTCAATAATATGTTCAAGCATCAGTGAAAAATAAAGAAGTAATCTTTCAGAAGAATTCAGAAGATACAGAAGATTTTTAGTGACTACTATACGAATATTCCAGAAGAAGAAAAACACTAAGAGAAAAGACAGTAAAGCTAAAGAAGGACAGAAGACCACACCTTAAAGTTAAAATGTAGAGAATATTTATTATAGTATGACATAAATGAACCAGACAGTACATTTGTGTGTCAACTAAAATAATAAATATTCATCATCTAGCTCAAGTTGTTTTATGACAGAAGACACAACGAAGACGGGAAGATTTCAGAACTAACAACACGGTTATGCAAGACAAGATAGTATTTTAATTCTACTATCAAAAGTTATTTAATTTATCTAATTAAATTAATTCAGGTTGAATTTAATTTAATTTATAAATTATTTAATTAAATTAAGTAGAATTAATTTATTATAAAAGATATGACTTAAAATGACTTTTAATATAATTCAAATGACTCATTAATAAGACATACCGAATTATAATAAAAAGTCATACTGAATATTAGAAAAAAAGTCATACCGAATTCTTTTGATAAAAGTTCATACCGACATGTTTTTTATTTAATTAAAAAATCATACCGATTTTTAAACTAATAAAAAAAAGGTCATACCGAATTCTTTTGATAAAAGGTCATACATAAATGTTTTTTTATTTAATTAAAAAGTCATACCGATTCTTCAATCAATAAAAAAAGTCATACCGATTTTTAGAAGTCATACCCAGCCTTTTGAAAAGTCATACAAGTGTTAAAAAATGTCATACAGACTTAAGTAAAGTCTGTAAAATGTCTTGTACTAGAAAGTCATACAAGTTTTTCAACCTCTATAAATATTAGGATTTCACTTCATATTTTAGTGTCGATTAAAAACATTCAAATTCAGAAATTTGTATGCATTGTAATATTCACAAATTTCTGTGCAAGTTTAGAATATAATTGTTAAACCCGAACACTTCATGTCGAATTATTTCTAGATCACTTTATCAATTATATACACTTTTCATTAAATTAATTTTGTAATACTTTTTAAGTTAAAATTATATCTTCTACTTGAACCGTATTTCATTAAAATTAATATTTCATGATTAATTAAAATAATATTTTTAAATCTAAAATTCCGCGACAATTTTAGATATTGTATTCAACCCTCCTTCTACAATATCAGGGACCAACAGATATATATTATCTTCTTAATACTTAGAGAATATAGATTGAGTTGTAATAATTCTTTATATATTGTATTGTTCAATGTGTACTTGGTAGCCACTGATTATAGCAAGAGGGTTCTAGTATAGAACAAGGTGAGCTACGATGCTTAAAGATTCATTGATCTACAAGGCAAAAAGTTAAAAAAAAAAAAGAATTCAAGGAATGAGACTCAAGAAATATTGGTGGTTCAAGGAACAGGTTGCATGGGAAGATCAGTGAAGTGTTTAAAGCCATTCGCTCCAGCTGCTTAGGATTATATCAGGCTATTTTAGTGACTGGGATTAAATGGAGTAATATTTTAATCTTGTAATTGGTATATTATTGATTAATATAGATTCTCTTACCAAGCTGGTAAGGGACCAGTACGTAGACCATTAGACATAGAGATCTAACCAGGCTAAACGTAGTGTACCTCCTTTAAATTTCTGCATTTAACTTTTTTATGCATTGCATTCATTCTAGCTTACTATAATAGCTTGTCAAATTGAAAATAGTAAGTCATTTCTTAAGGCACAACAGTCTGATTACGTTACAGTCAGCTAAAACGGTTTGGTAAAATTTAAAATTAGACATAGTCAGTTATTGCACTTATTCACCCCCCCTCTAGTTGCATTTACATTTGGTATCAGAGCAGGCTATACTGAAATTTTCTGTAATAGAAAAGTATAGATCCTATGGCTGACGTTTATCCTACAACAAACCCTTCTTACATGCCTCCATTGCTACATGGATTAGACAATTACAATTGGTGGAAAGGCAGAATAAAGTCTCACTTGGAAAGAGTGCCAATTGAATGAATAGTTACTAAAAAAGGACCATTCACGTTTCTGAAATCTGATGACAAAGAAAAAGATATTGATGAACTTACTCTTAATGAGCTAATAAAGCTAAGATACAACAACTGTGCAAAGAATACTATCATTACTAGTCTTAGCATTTATGAAAGTGATAAAGTTTTCTCATGCAAATCATCAGCAAAGGAAATTTGAGACACTTTGGAGCTATACCATGAAGGTTGGAAATCTTTGAAAAAGGTTAAACTTAGCAAGCTAATGAATGAATATGGCAACTTCAAGCTCAAAAAAGGTGAATCAATCAGAAAAGCACAAGCTCAATACTAGAAAAACTGGATATAACATCGGTGCTTTAACAACGGTCATAGAAATCACTGATGTTAAAGGGTTTTTTAACATCGATTATGTTTAAAACGATGTCAAAACATATGTAAGACACCGCTCACTAAAAAAACTGATGTCGTATGTCTTGTTTCAAAAAATAAAAAAACTCGGTCATTGTACTTCCCCCTTATTACCCAAATATTTCTCCCCTAATACCCAAATATTCCCCCTTAGAAACAATATCTCTCTCCCGATATTTCTCCCTCTCCTGCTATTCTCTCTCGACTCATACCATCTCTCCCCCTCGAACCTCTCTCTCACATCTCTCTATCACACCATCACTCTCAGCAGTCCAGAATCTCATCATCTCTCTATCACAAATCGATTTCAACTAGATTTTTAATTAGGCAAAATTCGAGTCTTTTTTATTAATTAGGTGAAATCTACATTCAAATTCCTATTTTTGTTTGTTATTCTTTCCAATTAGTAGTTTATTTTCGATTTATAATCCGTAAATTTTATTTGTACGTGTCTTGAGCTAGGGTTTGGAGCTAACTTTGGGTCTCAAGCAACAATAATGAACTCTCTTTTTATGCTTATTTTATATTTTATGTTTCAAATTTATTTTCAATTTAATTTCACTCCTTGTGCAGGTATCGAGTTAATTGGGTGTGGAGCTAATAGGGCCCGTAGCTTTTAATTTCTTGCTCTCTACAATTGGTAAATGTTCCTAGAGCTAATTGGGTTTGAACAACTTGTATATGAATTTGTGTGTATGTATTTTTTTAATAAACTTTTATATGCATGTATGTGTGTATATTACAATATGTGTAAGTATATGTGTATATGTCTATCTTTTTTGAACAGGTCCTTTGATTTTGCGTGTCTTTGTGTATTTAGTTTAACTTGTATATTTTGGTAAATAATTTTAGTGCATAGTGAATTAGTTAAAATCGTTAACTGTAATGTTGTATATGCTCAGAAGTTTGGTCACTCTCTACTCTGTATTCAAGGCCCTAATCTGTTTCGAATAGACTAGTATATTTTTCATTACATATCAGAACTTCTAATGATATATTGCTTTCTACAAGGTGAATCTTCTTACTATGTATTTATTTGTTTATTTTTTAACTAGCATCCCAATTATCTGGGAGAAGGAGAAATCATGTTGTCTAGAGAGTCCCTTGTCTAGACAAAACCATTGTTGATCGAAGTTAATCAAATATATCATTTTGCCTGTTTTGCTTCACCAATATTCTACAAATATAATCCTGTTAAAGTACTTTGTTTTTTGATTGATCCACATATTCTAAAACGAGTAGATGCAAATTATTGTTCTTAATGCTTCTGAATTCTGATCCTGCCTATTGTTTTTCAGCAGCAGTAGATTATATTTTTATCTGTAGTGGGCCTTACAGGCAGTTTTGTTTTCAAATACCCTGGTCATTTACAAAACCCTAGACGTCAATATTTGTTGTTGCCAATATTATGTAGAATACTATAACCACTTCTTAACTAGGACATTTTAAAGTACATTTAGTGTTCTAGCTAAGCCTATAGGATGGTTTGATGTATTTAAGTATTTGGCAAAATTAATTGCTGATAATATGATACTTGACTTGGCAGACGATTAAGACAAATGTGATTGTGACACTAAACATGTTAGGACTTGCAAAGAGAGTTGGAGCAAGGTTTGAAAATTTTCCATAACATATGTTTAGACCCTTTTTTTGTAGTTCTCTCATTTGACTACTGTATTTACAAGATTTTATTGACTTGAACTTCAAAGGTTTATGGAGATCCTCTTCTGCATCCTCAGGATGAGAGTTATTGGGGAAACGTCAACCCCATAGGTACATATAACAGGCCTATAATTTAAAATATGATGTTCACTTTATAAGTTGATTTATTTTCCATGAGTTGGAGTTGTATCATTATTACTTAACTGACATCTCTCGATAACAATATTGCTCGATAAGTGGTGTGTAGGATTGTTTATTTATAAATATTGTTATATTTAATCTTATTGGAAATGAAGTAGATGGGCTATCTTACTCTCTTAGCTCTGTCTGGATTGATGTGGCAGTTTATCTTACTTAACAAGATTAATAGGTACATGAACTTCTAGTTGTAGGTATATCTATGCTGTTAATAACTTGATAATATACATAATGGTTTTGGTTATTCAACATTTATAGAAGGTCTAAAAAAAACATATAAATTACACATAGAGTTTGAAGAATATGAAGTTTTCTATTTTTTGTTTTCTCTTCTGAATAAGAACTGAAAATTTCAAATATGATGTTAGGTAATAAGCAGTGTAATATATGACTTGAGATTTATAACTATTATTATTTACCATTTTAGGTTCGAGATACCTTCCCATATTTGGTGTGATGAGTGCAATTCTATGATTGCCAAGGGTGTAAGGTTCAATGTAGAGAAAAAGTAAGTTGGCAATTATTATTCGGTGAAGGTTGGCTAAAATTAACTTTAGATACTTTAGTCATTACTGATTAGGCATGCAGATTACTAAGCTTTAAATAAAGCCCTCCGTTCCAAACTTAGGGTGTGTTTATTAATTATTCTAAAATCCATTCATTTTCCTTTAGGATTCTTCCACGATCTGAAGAAGATACTGCAACTGTATCACGTATAAATTTGAGTCTACTACAAAGTAGTTGGAGCTAGCAAGCAAAAGAAGAAAAATAAATGTTATCGCAGCATCCAACTTACTTGTTGGAGGATTTAAGCCATCGACATGGGCAAGGAGTTCTAGTTCTACCGGTAAAAAGAGAGTGAAATTTAAACATGCAGTTATTCTTTGATAGGATTTGAAGTGTAAATGGCTATATTTCTTTCTGAAGTTTAAATGGAAGCCTGTATATATGTGGTAGTTAAATTAGGATTTGCGTAGTTGTACGTTTGGATTGCGTTGCAAATTCGAATTATATATTGTTGGATTTGTTTTCATATTATGAGTTCTGTTTTTTAATTTGTTGGATTTTTTTGGTTCAAATGGATGTGTAGTATATATAGTTTGTGGGTTTGGTTCAAATGCATACAAATGGTATATGGTAAAAATATACAAGCTTAACATCACACAGGCATTGAGACATTGGTTGTGGTTGAATAAGTTTGTTAGTTGGTTGAATTGATTTTGGGTAATATATATCAATATACACAGGAAACTGTCATATGAACCTAAAGAAATAACATCACAATTTTTTTTAAAGCGATGTGTAATAGTATATCTAACAACATTTTATAAAAGAAATTTGATGTCTAAAATTACAAAGACATCTGTTGTCCTTTAAAAAATATGATGTCTTAAATAAGCTATTACATCATTTAAACTGAAGAAACTGATATTAAATTTGTAATAGACATCAGATATAAAGATAAAACATGATGTCTTAAAGAAACTAGTAAATCATCTCTATAAAAACAACCGATGTTATAAGAAAATTGATGTCCAAAATTGGTTTTAACATCGTCTTTAATTAGGAGACGATGTCTTATATCTGTTTTAACATCACTTGAAAACTGATGTGTAAAGTATATACTTTTAACATCACATACGAAGACATCGGTCAGAAATTTCTCAGACATCAGTTGACAACTGATATTGTATGCAGTTTTTTTAGTAGTGAAGCAAGGTTCCAAACTAATATGAATAGTCTTCAACAGCTTGGAAAGACTATCCCTCAAGAGGTAATCAACATGAAAATTATCAGTGTTGTTCCATGGATACATGAGCCGAAGGTTACTATTTTGGAATCTTCACCAAATATTGATACTATCGATACTCTTGATGTATTTACTGAATTGGAGAAATTTGAAGGAAAGATTAATGCAAGTAAAGCTCGGGGTTCTCCTAATCCAATCCCTCAAATGAGGAATTTGGCACTTCATGTTGGTAACAACAAGCCAGAATCTGATGAAGAGCTTGCTCTTATGTCCAGAAAGATCAAAATAATGATTGAGAAAAGGAATAGATACAAGATGGAAAAGAAAGGATTTTCAAAAGGCAATAAATTCTCTAAAGAATCAGAAGGAGAACAAACTTGCTTTGAGTGTGGAAAACATGGTCATTACAAGAAGGACTGCTATAAGCTCAAGTCAAAACAGCCTGCTAGTTTCATGGACAGAAAGAAGAAATCAAAAGCCCTACTAACTTGGAGTGATGATGACGATGACTCTGTCTCTAGTGATGATACTAGTGAAGAAATGGTCAATTTAGCACTTGTTGGAATGGATTATAATGATTCTGTTCAAGGCTACACTGAGAAAGTTCTTTTGGACAGTGATTCGGAAGATGACAAGAGTGAGGTAAACTAATTTAAATTTAAAATATCATCTGATAATATTGTTTTGGAACAACTAACTATGCAGGACCCAAAGCAAGTTGTCAGAAAATAATGACTATCTAAAACAGATGGTTCATGAAATAATAGCCAAGGTAGAAACACTGATTGAAAACAAGGAACCTAATAACACTAAAGATGAAGATGAAATCAAGGAGCTGAAAGCTAAAGTTGATCATATTGAAGCATTCAAAAAATTCTGCTCAAAAGAGGGAAAACTTTTAGTGATGAAGATTAAGAATTAAAGGCAGAGATTGAGGCCAGGGATGCATGCCTGAAGACATTCAAAATCAAAAAATCAATTGAAGTGGAAAAATCTCAGCCTACTTTCAGTACATCACAGCCTACTACTTCTACATCAGTAAGCTGAAAAGATCAAATCTTTGAAAACTGAAGTTGTAAAGATCAGAAAAGAAGTGGGTACTTTCATTCAAGGAGAATATGGCCTCAAATTTATGATGAAGAGCATCATTGTACCATTGGAGAAAGAAGGAGTTTGTCTCAACTTCAACAAAAAGGATAAAGCTCTCAAATATGAAGGAAGAAAAGGCAAACCATATAAATATGCTATGTCCTGGAACAATTATAACAAATGTGGTAGAAAAGGTCACCTGACTCAGATTTGTAGATTCTAGAACTTCAAAAGTGCTTACCAGAATGAAGCTATCAACAAAACAACTTACTGAACCAACAAAACAGCTTACCAGAATGGGTTTAGCAGAATGCAGAAAACAAAGAATTTGGCTTCCCTAGTGGTCCAACAATGGATTAAGAAATCTGATTTAAATTCTTGTTATGTTCTTGCTACTAACCAAACTAGACCCAAACCTATTTGGGTACCAAAATTTTTAGTTTTGGTTTTGTTTGTTTTGTATATGTGTCTTGTCTCAAATATCAAATAAAAGGCAATGGATCATAGATAGTGGATGCACTAGACACATGTGTTGAGACAAATCTCAGTTTATTAGTCTCAAAATGAAAAAAGGAGGAGGAGTAACAATTGGAGATAACAAATCTCTTCATATCCTTGGTAAAGGTAAAATAGGTAATAAAACTACTTCTATCAATAATGTTCGTTATGTTAAAGGTTTGAAATATAATCTACTTAGTATGAGTCAGTTACATGATGATGGACATAAGGTTGAATTTGATAAAGAAAAGTGTGTTATTACTATTGGTACTAACCAATTTCCTCTAGGTGCTAGAAGGGAAACAAATATATATATATATATATATATATATATATATATATATATATATTAGACTTTGATTTGCAGAAAATAGTCTGTTCTTTAGCTTCGATAGACACTGATCCATACATCTAGCATAAAAATTTGGGTTATGCACACATGGATTTGCTAAACAAATTATCAGGCAAGAAGTTTGTGAGAGGATTGCTTAAACTGAAGTATGCTAAAACAGAAGTATGCTCAGCATATCAACTAGGCAAGCAAATCAGGAGTACTCATAAAGCTAAAAATGTGGTATCAACATCAAAACCTTTAGAATTCTTGCAACTAAATTTTTTGGTCCAGAATCCTACAAAAGCATTGGAGGTAAAAAAAATATGGGTTTTTTTATTGTTGATGATTACTCTAGATTTACATAGGTGTTATTTCTTAAAACTAAAGATTGTGCTTTTGTGGAGTTTGAGAAATTAATAAAGTTGTTTGAGAACAAGCTTGATACTAGACTTGTAGGTATCACGAGTGATAGAGGTGGATAATTCAAGAAGGAATTTGTTACTTACTGTGAAGAAAGATGAATTACACATGAATTCTCAGCACCAAGGACTCCACAGCAATATGGAGTTGTTGAACGCAAGAACATGTCACTAGAAGAGACTTTAAGGACATTGTTGCAAGTGAGCAAGCTGCCAAGAAGTTTCTGGACATAAGCAGTTAATACAGCCTGATATATTCTAAACAGAGTTACTATCAGGCCTATTCTGGACAAGACCCTATATGAATTGCTAAGGAACAAAAGACCAAACATTGGCTATTTCAAGTTGTTTGGTTCAAAGTGTTTTGTGCTCAAGAAGATTGAAAGGGATGATAAATTTGATGCAGAATCTTATGAAGCTATATTTATTGGTTATTCTCTAACTAGTCGTGCATATAGAATTTATAATTTAAAGAATGTATTGTTGAGGAATCTATTGATATTGTTTTCAAAGAACCTAAAAATGATATGCCAAGGGAAGAGGATGATGATGATGATGCAGGTGATGAAGACAATCCAAGAAATGAAAATAAAGTTGTTGTAGAATCTCATAATGGAAATTAGCAAGTGGAAACACCAACAGACAGATTATACTATGACACAGATTACAAGTCAGCAAGCTGAAACATCATCTCAGCATGTTGTTACTGAAGTATCAGTTGGTGATGTAATTGATAAGTTGTCTAAATTAACACTAGGAGGGATACAAACTCCTATTGCAAGGACTCCAACACCTGTTCAAGTTGATCATGAAGAAATAACTCAACATACTCTACCAAATTCAAAAAGAATAGTCAAGAATCATCCACCAGAACTTGTTATTGGTGATATAGTAGATATAATCAAGACTAGGAAAGGAAAAGCTAATTTTGGCGCTTATACTCCCTTTCTAGCTAAAGAAGAACATAAAAATGTATATGAAGCTCTTGAAGATGAAAATTGGATTTTGTCCATGCAAGAATAACTCAATCAATTTGAAAGATGTGATGTTTAAGAATTGGTCAAGCCTCCAAAGAATGCTTCTATTATTGGAACAATATGGGTTTTGAAGCATAAACTTGATGAAGAAAGTGTAGCTACTCACAACAAAGCAAGATTGGTGGTACAAGGATACAACCAGCAAGAGGGAATTGATTTAGAATCTATCATAATGCTTCTAGCTTATGCATGATACAAAAAGATCAAGTTATTTCAAATGGATGTCAAATATGCTTTTCTAAATGGCCTGCTAGAAGAGGAAGTTTATGTCAAACAACCGTCTGGTTTTGAACATGAAAAGTATCTAGATTATGTGTACAGGTTAAAGAAAGCTCTTTATGGACTCAAACAAACCCCAAGGTCATGGTACAAATGACTTAATAAGTTTTTAATTAAGAATGGTTTTGTTCGAGGTAAAATTGATCCTACTTTATTTACAAAATCCCTTAATGGTGAAATATTAATAGTTCAAATATATGTTAATGATATTATTTTTGGATCTACTAATGATGATTCGTGTGACTGGTTTTCTAAGTGTATGCATAGTGAATTTAACATGAGTATGATGGGGGGAACTCAATTATTTCTTGGGTCTCCAAATCAAGCAAATCAAATATGGTATATATGTGCATCAAACCAAATATGTGAAAGAGCTGCTGAAAAGATTTGGATTTGAATCTATTAAGCCAAAATCTATACCAATGACTCAAAATAGCAAGCTATTTTCTAATGAATCAGGTAAAAGTGTGGATATTACAAAATATAGAGTTATGATTGAATCCTTGTATGTATAGTGTATGTGTTTGTACTAGATTTTAAGCTAATCCAAAGGAATCACACTTGAATGCTATTAAAAGAATTTTTAAGTATTTAAGTGGTACTATCAATCTTGGATTGTTCTTTCCTATCACAAATACATTTGAACTTGTGGGGTATAGTGATGCAGATTATGCAGGTTTACAAACTGATAGAAAGTGTACTAGTGTTATGAATTGTTTAATCCACCAATGAATTGATTTGATCAATATTCTAGGTTCTAAGACCCGGCTTCTTTTATAAGGATAAAACTAAATCAACTGATCTTTACAAGTGCTTGAAAGCTAGAACAGTTGATTCTAAAAGTGTGTTCTATCTTGGTCAGTTCTATCTATGCTACTGCTCTTGTTTATATATCACAAGCGTGTTTACAACTTCGAGAATAGTATAAAACAAAATACCTATTCTAGGAATATTATTACAATTATCTTTCCAGTTTGTTTGAACTATTTTGACTAAGTTCTTCATCCTAGAAAAGACAATTCCAATTGAGTCTTCACAGTTTTGACTTTCTTCCATAGATGTACTCTAGTCTGTAAGATTCCTGACATTTTGTCTTTTGTTTCTTTTCCTATCAATTGATAATTTATTGTTCAGCATATCAATTGATTCTTCCTTGCATCCTTCAACTGATGTCTTGCTTCGATTGATCTTATTATCCATCGATTGATAATAGCAGTTGAGTTATCGATTGATAAATGTTATTAATCGATATATCATTCGATGGGTCTACACATCAGTTGATGGTCTTCAATCCTTGACTTGACTTGATATCAATTGATCTTTCATCCATTGATTCTTCATACAAGGATACAACCAGCAAGAGGGAATTGATTTAGAATCTATCATAATGCTTCTAGCTTATGCATGATACAAAAAGATCAAGTTATTTCAAATGGATGTCAAATGTGCTTTTCTAAATGGCCTGCTAGAAGAGGAAGTTTATGTCAAACAACCACCTGGTTTTGAACATGAAAAGTATCTAGATTATGTGTACAGGTTAAAGAAAGCTCTTTATGGACTCAAACAAACCCCAAGGTCATGGTACAAATGACTTAATAAGTTTTTAATTAAGAATGGTTTTGTTCGAGATAAAATTGATCCTACTTTATTTACAAAATCTCTTAATGGTGAAATATTAGTAGTTCAAATATATGTTAATGATATTATTTTTGGATCTACTAATGATGATTCGTGTGACTGGTTTTCTAAGTGTATGCATAGTGAATTTAACATGAGTATGATGGGGGGAACTCAATTATTTCTTGGGTCTCCAAATCAAGCAAATCAAAGATGGTATATATGTGCATCAAACCAAATATGTGAAAGAGCTGCTGAAAAGATTTGGATTTGAATCTATTAAGCCAAAATTTATACCAATGACTCAAAATAGCGAGCTATTTTCTAATGAATCAGGTAAAAGTGTGGATATTACAAAATATAGAGTTATGATTGGATCCTTGTATGTATAGTGTATGTGTTTGTACTAGATTTTAAGCTAATCCAAAGGAATCACACTTGAATGCTATTAAAAGAATTTTTAAGTATTTAAGCGGTACTATCAATCTTGGCTTGTTCTTTCCTATCATAAATACATTTGATCTTGTGGGGTATAGTGATGCAGATTATGCAGGTTCACAAACTGATAGAAAGAGTACTAGTGGTGTTTTTAATTTTCTTAATTGGCCAAAGATTGGTTTGTTGGCAAAGCAAAAAACAAAATTATGTGGCCTTATCTAGCTACTGGAAGCTATTGCTCTCAAATTCTGGGATGATACAAACACTCAAGGATTTTGGTATCAAATGTAGAAAAGTTCCTATTTATTTTAACAACACAAGCATAATAAACATCTCAAAAAAATCCAGTACTTCACTCAAGAACAAAGCATATTGATGTGAAACATCACTTCTTAAAAGACAATGTGGTTAAAGGCAAGATAAATTTGGTCTATGTGCCTATTGAATATCAATATACTGATATTTTCACAAAACCCTTAACTAAAGAAACATTTATTAACATTCGAAGAGAATTGGATATGTGCACTGTGTAGATAGCAAGTTGATTCTGGAATGTAGCTTCCTGTCTTTGTTTTTGGTACTACAGCAAGCTATAATTGATTTATTCAGTACATTGTGGTTTTATTTGAATTTGAATCCATACATGCAACTATACATACGTGTGACTTGTCTAAATATTTGTTACATTCCATTATTATTACTTAAATATTGTGTTAATTTACTATACATGCAATACAAATATTAATTTTAGATCTAATGATATTATGTGAATCATATAATATTTGTTTATTTGCATAAATTAAATTTATTTGATATATTTGTATTAGACAATTACTCCTAAATTCAATCCCCGATAATTATTAAAAAATGGTACAAAGGAGGACTCTTCATATATTCAGACTCTTGGTTCACTGTGTGATACATATACTATTGTTTTAGGGATTTAATCAGTCACTTCACATACATCTCATCTCTTTACTTTACCAAAACTCTATCAACAAAACCGTAACCTAATGGCAAACACTCGTACTCAAAAGACACCAGCGAATCTTTTAGGAGATTGGACTGGTGGCTGGCTGGATAGTCTCACCCTCACCATCCTTATTCTTCTAGCTTTCTTGATATTGGTCAGTTCCCTCACCCTTATCAACCACCTTCACACTCCCCTCAATATTTTTTCTTTTTCTGGATTTTACAACAGCTTGTTGAGAAACTGTTGAGGTGGTTTTCTTAGATTTGGATTTTGAAGGTTTTGCAACTTGGGTAGGAGGGATGAGGGCATTTTTAACTCCCTCAGTTGTTGCAGAAAACAATGAAAGTAGTACCTTAGAAGGAGTAAAAGAGAAATTCTGAGTTTTGAGATATACCTCTACAAAAGGAGGATAGATGAGGAACAACCTAGGATGTAGGTTGATTCTCACCAAGTCCTTGAAGAGCCTTTTGTTCTAAGTCCATGGATCCATTGTTTCCATGACATCTGTTATCTCATGTTTTCCAACAGAGTGGTTAATAAACAACATAATGAATCTAGCAAAATAGATGT
The DNA here is from genome assembly GCA_028671895.1 of Oenanthe sinensis. NCBI lineage: Eukaryota > Viridiplantae > Streptophyta > Magnoliopsida > Apiales > Apiaceae > Oenanthe > Oenanthe sinensis. The sequence continues at coordinate 2,648,170 of CM053809.1, read as the reverse complement.
TGTTTTTCCTATACTCTTTATTACCTAAATTAGCAATTAAATCATTTAGGAGCAATTTTTTAAGACCAAAATATTCATTAAATTAGGATACTATAAGCAATTTTTTACATACTGGTAGTAATAGTATCAAAATTGCTTATTTTCTAGAAAATACTTTGATAATAGCATCAAAGAGATAGCTTCACTCTTTTCTCAAATTCTTTCTAACTACTTCTTCTAAATTATATTCAGATTTAGCATAATTAACAGCAACAAACATATTTCTAATTTCTTCATCATTAGGCATGGCATCACAATTATCATTGGGAATTTCTAAGCATTTAGATATAATAACACTAGTAAAAGTATAGGGTTTACCTCTACAAGTGTAAGAAATTACTTTCCCATCTTTGGACACTTTTGCAGACTTCCAAAATTCCTCCCAAGTTCACACACTATTGTGGGTGCTCCACTTAATGGCTTTAACAACTTGCATTCACTGAGAAACTTCATCAATGGATGAAAATCCACCGGGGCATCCTCCCCTGTCATAAAACTATAAAGTTGTTTTGCTCGTAGATGAAGCATGTTGATGATGATAACTTCTTTTGTGGTGTAATTTTTGTTCTTAGAGTGGATTAGAAAAGAAACTTAAAGAAAACTAAGTAAAATCGCCTTAGGGTTCTTAGAGAGCAAAAAACAGAGAATAATTGTTAAGTAGAAATAGAAGGAAAAACGAAAATGAGAAATGAAACTGCTATTTATATTTTCAAGAATAAAATGACTTAAAATAAGTCACAACAATTATTTCTGCTATTTTAGTGAAAACAAATGACTATTTGAAGATAAAATAAATAGACATACTCTAAATAGCAATCGACTTTGTACATACAAAAGTATATGTATTTGTCCATGGATAAAATAGAGTATCGACGACTAATTTTAAAAAGTAGTCAATAGATGTTTAAAAATGAATAGAATTCTATTGACATCGATGGGTAATTACATCCATTGATATAAAATAAATAATTTATCAATTGATAAACAATTACCAGGGTAATTATTTGTCGATAGATAAATATCCATCGATAGATTTATATTTTATCAGTTGATTAAAATATATCCATTGATGGCTGAAAAATATCTATTGATGATTAACACATTTATCAAGTGATCACATAGCTTCAACAGATAAATATGAACAATGGCCGCATACAATTAAATATAACTTAGTAGACATTTTCAAAGATTTAAGTAAAATTGAGCATACCTAACTCACAGATTAATCTATTAAAAGTAGATTCCTCTAGAAATTTGGTAAAAATGTTTACAATTTGTTGTTCACTAGGGACAAAATATAATTCAACTCTACCATTCATTACATGTTCCCTAATGAAATGATACCAATGTCAATGTGTTTGGTTCTGAAATGTTGCACATTATTCTCAAGTATGGCAATGGTACTTGTATTATCATAGAAAATAGGAATCTTGTTCAGATTAAACCCATAGTCAAATAATTGATTCCTCATCCATAATATTTGTACACAACAACTTCCAACAACAATATACTCAGCTTCTGCAGTTGAATTTGATATTGAGTGTTGCTTCTTGCTAAACCACAACACAAGTTTGTTTCCTAGAAATTGACAAGTGCCTATTATGCTTTTCCTGTCTATTTTGCAACCTACATAGTCTGCATCTAAGTAGCCTTTTAGATCAAAACTAGAATCTCTAGGATACCAAATACCTAAATTTGGAGTACCCTTGAGATATCTAAAAGTTCTCTTAATAGCCACTAAATGAGATTCTCTAGGATCGATATGAAATCTAGCACACAAGCATGTAGAGAACATTATATCTGGATTACTAGCAGCTAAATATAAGAGTGAGCCTACCATGCCTTTATAACTTGAAATGTCCACTTTAACTTCCTTAGTATTCAATTCAAGTTTAGTGGCAGTGGCCATGTGAGTTTTTTCATAAGTACATTCACTTAAGTCAAATTTCATTAAAAAGTCATGAATGTACTTAGTTTGATTTATAAAAATACCATCCTTAACTTGTTTGACTTGCAAACTAAGAAAGTAGGTAAGTTCTCCCATCATGCTCATTTAATACTTACTTTGCATTAATTTGGCAAACTTTTTGCAAAGTCCCTCATCTGTTGAGCCAAATATAATATCGTCCCATAAATTTGAACAAGAATAATTGAGACATTAACGTTTCTATGAAATAAAGTTTTATCTACAATACCTCTTATGAAATGATTCTCAATGAGAAACTGAGATCAAGTGTCATACCAGGCCCTTGGTGCTTGTTTCAAGCCATAGAGTGCTTTGAGTAGATAGTAGACAAATTCAAGGAAATTTGAATCTTCAAAATCAGGAGGTTGTTCCACATAGACTTCCTCTTCTAATTCTCCATTAAAAAATGATCTCTTCATATCCATCTGGTAGACTTTGAAATTAGCATGTGCATCATAGGCTAGAAAAATCCTGATTGCTTCCAATCTTGCAACTGGTGCAAATGTCTCATCAAAATCAATTCCTTCTTCTTGTGAATAGTCCTTTACCACAAGCCTTTCCTTGTTTCTAATCACAGTACCAGCTTCATCCATCTTGTTCCTAAATACCCATTTTGTACTAATTACAAATATGTCATTTAGCTTGGGTACTAGCTTCCATACTTTGTTTCTTTCAATTTGATTGAGTTCCTCTTATATAGCTAATACCCAATCAGAGTCCTTTAGAGCATTTTCAACTAATTTAGGTTCTTCTTGTGATAGAAAGCTTCTATTCAAACACTCATTTTGAGTAGCACTTCTAGTCTTAACACAATCTTCTACATTTCCAATGATTAACACAAATGGATGACTTTTTGTCCATTTTCTTTGTAGAGGTAAATTCCTCCTTGATGATGAAGCTTCATTGTCATTGTTATTATACTCATGTTGGTTTGAATTTGAAAATTGATATTGAAACCCTCCCCTTGAATTGGATACCCTTGATGTAGGGTGTTGATTATCAGTTGATGCATTATTAGTCGATGGATGTCTTGTCAACTGATAAATTATGCACTGATGTTGTGACATCAACTGATATAGGGTTTCTAAGTACTTGTGAATTTACTAGAATCAATTCTTCCTCACTTTCTTCATTTATTGCATTAGATTCATTCTCAAATTGCAGTGTGTCATGATTTCCTTCATCAAACAAGCCTTGAATCTTTTTATCATAAAAACTACATGTACAAATACCATAACAATGTGTAGTCTAAGATTATAGACTCTGTAGGCTATGCTTGATAGTGCATTCCCAACACATATGGCTTCATCAGCCTTAGCTTCAAACTTTCCAAGGTTTTAACCTTGATTTCTCAGGACATAACATTTGCAACCAAAGACATGAAGAAACCTCATTTTTGTCTTTTTGTCTTTCTTGATCAATTGATATGGAGTTTTTCCTTGAGCATGATTTACTATGGAGATATTTTGAATATAGCATGTTGCATTAATGGCCTCAGCCCAAAAATAGGTTGGTAGCTTTGAATCTTCCAATATTGTTCTAGCTGCTTCAATTAGTGTCCTATTTTTCCTTTCAACTACCCCAATTTGTTGAGGAGTTCTTGGTGCAGAGAAAGTATGTATGATTTCTTTAGTTTCACAAAACTCCTTTATTGTGGAATTCTTGAATTTTGTTCCATTATCACTTCTTATTTTCTTTACATCCAAGCCAAGACTTTTCTCTACTTCTCTGATGTGCTTGGTGATGAACTCACTTGCTTCATCTTTTGGATGCAAGAAATAAGTCCATGAGAATCTTGAAAAGTCATCCACAATGACTAGAGCATTTTTTTTTGCAATGGACATGATGTTTACATGACCAAACAAATCCATGTGTAACAGCTCAAGTGGTTTCTCAATTGATGATTCCAATTTTTACTTGAATGATGCCTTTCTTTATTTACTTTTTTGACAAGCATCACATAGTCCATCTTTGACAAATTCCATCTTTGATAATCCTCTCACTTGGTTTTTCTTGACCAACTGATTCATGGATTTAAAATTCAAGTGAGCTAATTTATTGTGCCACAACCAACTCTCATATGTACTTGCTTTTGAAAGAAGACAAGTCACTGAATCTGCATTTGTTGAGTTGAAGTCAGCTATGTACACATTTCCTTTTCTGTAATCAGTCATTACTAGGCTTCTATCTTTTTTGTTGGAAAATATGCATGCTTTAGTTGTGAAGCAAACTTTATTTCCATTGTCACATAGTTGACTGATGCTTAACAAAATGTGTCTTAAGCCATCAACTAGTGTAACAGGTTCAATGATGACATTTTATATTGAAATCAAGCCATATCTCATGGTGTAACCCTTGTTGTCATCTCCAAAATTCACTCCAAGGACAGCTCTCTCCTCAAACTTTATGAGCAGGGATTTATCTTCAGTCATATGCCTTGAACATCCACTATCCAAGTATCAAAGATTATTTCTTTTTCCCTTCACACATCCAAAAACAATCAAGTTGATTTTGGTACCCAAGTGACCTTGGGTCCTTTCTTATTAGTTGCTACCTTTGGTTTGGTTTCGAACTTCTGTACCTTTGGTTTAGGTGGTTTTAATTGCACTTCAACCTTAGGTGTTGTTTTCCTTACCTCAGGGTTCTCAGTACTAATGCTTGGATTATTCATGCTTGCAGAATTAGAGAAATTTGATGCATGAATATTGGTGTTCACATTCCAAGGCATAGAAGGCATATTCATGTTGGCAAATGAAAGATATAGATTAAACATATAAGGCATAGATGCATATTGAGCATGAATAGCATGAGGTGCAACCAATTGAGGAAATACAGAATTTGCATACATTTTAGGCATAGTAGACATTTCAGATTTGTAGTGAACAGATAGATGATTCTTACTACCACAATTAACACATATTTTTCTAAGAGCATACATGTCAGATGTGTAGTTGGTGTGCTTATATATGCCTACCTTACCATTTATGTTCTTTTTCTTTTTCCCATTAGGCTTAGTTTCAGGCTTTATCTTTTCTAATTTCTCCTCTAACTAGTTCTTAGATAAATGTCCTATATTTGCCTTCTCAACTTTGTTTTGGGGTTTAGAGGGCTACCTTCCTCTACAAATTTTACAGGCCTATTAAGCTTGGTTTTAAAGTGGATTGTTTAGTAGTTGATGATTTCTCAGTCGTTGTCTGATTATCCGTTGAGTCATCATTATCAATCGATGAATAATCCTTATCAGTTGATTCAGGATTAACAATCGATTGCTCCTTATCAATTGATTGATTATCATCAACAACTAACTTCTCAATAGTTTTAGACAACATGGTGAAAAAGTTTGTTCCATGAATATCATTCAACTTTTTGCTAGCTTTACTTGACCCATTCCATTTGTTAATGGTTTGTAGTTCACTTCTAACTGTTCTTTTAAATTTCTATTTTCTTTTTACACTCAACTAATTCTTCTCTAGAATCCTTGTTTTCTACCTTGAGTTTATTCATCTACACTAGCTCAGTCTCTAAGTATGTATTCCTTTTAGTTAGAGATTCCATGGGGCTTTTGAGTCTAGTGTTTTATTTGTTTAAGGACTTAAGAGTGATATACAAGTTGTACAATTCATTAGACATTTCAGTAATTATAGTGTTGCATTCATCCTTAGACAACTCAGACAGATTTGTAGAAATTACCTGATTGCTAGAGAAACTAGCTTCTTGATCATCATGGTTGGCCATAAGTGCAAGATTGATGAACTCTTCCTCTTCAGAATCATCCTCAGCAGCCCAGTCCTTTTCTTCTGTTATAAAATACTTTTCTTTTTGTTTTAGCAAATCAAAGTACTTTTTCTTGTAATCAATACCATCATTGAACTTTGACTTCTTTTCCATTTTTGACTTTCTACATTCATTCGAAAAGTGACTAGTCAATCCACAATTAAAACATTTGAATTGAGTTCTATCAACAAGATTCTTGTTTTATTGACTCTCTTTTCTGAACTGGGATCCAGGCCTTTGCATTAGATTTATTTTGAATTTGAGCTTTGAAAATTTTCTTGATAGAAAATCTAGATGCTCATCTATTTCATCAATATCTTCCTTGGTATATGACTCATCATCCTCAACTAACTCTTTTCTCTTACTAGTTGAAGACTCATCATGCTTATAGCCACTTGTAACTTTTCCATGAGTCACCTTCCTTACTTCTTCAACAACAACATCTTCATAGGGCTTTGTAACATGCTTATCATTTACCATCAAGGCAACAAACTTGTCCTTTTTCTGAATCTTCTCAATCTCTTCATCTTGTTATAGTTCCAACTCATACGTTTTCAGAATTCCATACAACTTTTCAAGAGTGTACTCTTTGAAATCGGGAGACTGTCTAATGGACATAGTCATTAGTTTCCATTCCTTAGGTAAGAACCTCAAGAATTTGAGATTAGTATCCTCAACATCATATACTCTTCCATATAGCTTTAGCTCATTCAACAGCTTTTGAAACCTACTATATGTGTCATTAATTGCTTCACCACTTTTAAAGTGAAAGGCCTCATATTTTTGAATCAAGAGTTGTATCTTGTTCTTCCTTATTTGCTCAGTGCCTTCACATAGAATTTGAAGAGTATCCCAGACTTGTTTTGAAGTTGTGCAGTTGATATCATTGTCAAAATATCCTTGTCAAGACCATTAAACAGAACGTTTAATGCCTTCTTATCCTTGTGCACTTCTTTCTCATCCTCATCTGTGTATTCAGTCACAGGCTTTGGAATAAGTTTTTCTAGTGCTTGAGTACCATCTGCATTAAAAATTGTAACTATTTTCATAGGTATATTTGGACCTTTCTCTATGCAGTGAACATAGGAAGGATCAATGGATAGCAGGTACAAGTGCATTTTGACCTCCATGGAAAGTACTCATATTTTTCAAGAACTGGAATTTTTACCCCTGTGTCTTTTTGACCCATTGTTGAAGTACTTAGATCTTAAATTTCTGTGTGTTGAAAGCTAGGTTCTGATACCAATTTTTATTTTCCCTTAGTATAAGTTTGTAGAAGGGGGGTTGAATACAAACTTAAGAATTATAAGGAATTCTTGCGCATTTAAGTTTATATTCAAGAGTGTTTAAGTGTTTGAGATATTAAAACTGACAAATTGAATAGAAAAAATTAAACTAGAATACTTGAAAACAAATCTTTTAAAATTACTAATGGATTGGTTTTCCACTAGTGAATATTTTACTTTTAATTAACCTTGGTCTGAGAACCAAGATTCTTACAAATGTAAAATGAACTCAGAAAAAGACTACAAATGATTTCTATCTCTTACTGTACTTTTCTTATGTTCTTTTTCTACAACTTCTACACTTGTTACAATGAACTACTAAACTATATATAGTAGTTCATTTTCTACATCTATTTTCATTTTATAATGTTTGCACTAAAATAGAATGTAGCTTCTTTCACAGTCTTCCTAGGTCCTCGCCTTGTTCTAAAAAAGTATTTGTCTTGTTCTTCTCCTTGAAGAGTGTGTATGCTGAAAGTCTTTACAGTTCTGATAAAACTGTCTGCCATTGATCCGGATTTCTGCAAAGATTCCATTCCATTTGTCTTTAACTAATTTGGGAAACTTTGATCAACTGATAATTGCTGTGAAGCTTATTAATCGGTCCCTCTTTACTTATCCATCGATAGATAAGTTATCTGTTGATCAATTGATGTATCAATGGATATTTGATTATCCATTGATTATCTTATCCTTCGACTGTTCTTTTATCTGATGATTGCATTGACTTTGTTGACTAGATTCTATTGAACATTCGATATCCATCGACTTCTTTATCCATTGATCACTTCATGTATGGGAATTCTAACTTAGAATATTTATACTTTGTCATCCATCCTTCATACTTGTTGAATATCTATCAATTGAAGTCAATAAACATCAGTCGATTACATCCATCAGATTATTACAATCAACTGATAATACATATAATTTCTAGATCAACTGTTACTAACCAATTTATCAGTTGATTAAATAACAACTTCAAATGTAATTGGTTCACTAGTCAATGGATATTATAAGTCATATATCAATTGACCAGTTAAAAAATTAAAATCAAATTTATAATTCTAAGTAGTTTGTTATCATCACACTACATGATTCCTAACAGGTCGTAGCAACCATATATAATCCCCTCTTATCTTATCTTGTTTTCTTCTCCTTTTACACCTCTAATAAACTATACATGATGTAACACATGCTTTAGTCTCTATTTGTGGTGATATAAATCCTTCCTACAACTCATAAATTAAGAAGTCTCACAACAACAAGGTCTACTCGACATGAATTAGACGTTAATGAAACTTTTTACAGGAATCTTTCAATAAACTCCTAACAAATACTAATATTATCAACTAATCAAAATGCTTTATCTTTATTATTAGACCATGGTATTTGATTCGTTAAATACATCATTATTGTATACTCTTTCATATATGTTGGTCCCTAATATTGTAGAAGGGGAGTTGAACCCAATATCTGAATTTAATCACGGAATTTCAAATTTAAAAATATTATTTTAAATAATCATGAAATATTAATTTTAATGAAATAATGTTCAAGTAGAAGATATAATTTTAAACTTGAAAAGTATTATAAAATTAATATGATGAAAATTGATTATAATTGATAAAATATTCTAGAACGATTTTGACATGAATTGTTCTTTTTTAACAATTATATTTCAAACCAGCACAGAAGTCTATGAATTTTATAATGTAGACAAATTACTGAATTTGAATGTTTTCAACAACGTAAATAATGAAAACATTTGCACCATATTTATAGAGGTGGTAGCTTGCAAGACATTTGAACAAAACTTATTTAAAAAATCATAAAGACTTTATAAAATAGCCTTTTAGACTTTTCAAATTAGATGGGCAAGACTTTTTTACTCGGTAAGACTTTTGAATGGCCGGTAAGACTTTTTAAAAGGTCTTACTGATTTAATTCGGTAAGACTTTTTATAAGTCTTATTGAATTAATTCGGTTAGACTTTTTATAAGTCTTGTTGTTAATTCAGTAAGATTTTTAATTAAAGTCTTATTTGCATATTTCGGTAAGACTTTCTAAAGTCTTATTAGATTAATCCGGTAAGACTTTTTATAATTACTCAACAAGACTTTCTTTAAATGTTAAATAAAAAGCTCTTTTTAACTTAATTAATTACACTAATATTAATTAAATAATTCATAAATTAAATCAATTCAAGATGAATTAATTTAAGTAGATAAATTAAATAATTAATTACCTTTTGATAATAGAATTAATTTAGTGTCTTCACTGCACAACCACTGTAGATTTGACTTGAGTCTTCCTGTCTTCACTCTGAAAAACACTTGAGCTATGTGATAAATATTTATTAAATTAGTTGACACACAAATGTACTGTCTGGTTCATTTGTCTCATACTAAAATAAATATTCTTCACCTTTTAATTTTAAAAGTTGTGATCTTCTGTCTTGTTCTCGCTTCTAGCTTTCTCTCTAATATTTCTTTTCTTGGAATCTCTTTGTAGTAGGCACTTGGAATCTTCTGTATCTTCTGAACTCTTCTGAAATACTACTTTTTTATTTTTCGCCGATGCTTGAACATATTAATGAACTTCTTCTGGTGAAAAGTAGTAACCTCATAAAAATACTTCTTACAATTTGATTCTTTGTATCTAGTTTACTTTTTTCGTTCTGATTCTTGTTATCATAATTATTATTTGCTGCTTTTTCTTATCTGAGTTGAGTTGTCATCTAATTATTATAAATAGGCCTAGTCATATGCCTTTCAATATATATGGCGCAACCCAATTCTTTTTTTTTTATCGAACAACTTAAATATAACTTGAATAATAAGAAATTTCCTCTTTAGAGCGGTCTATGTTGTATATGTAAATCCTAGACATAAAAATATGCGGAATTTGTCTAGGAAAAAATATAAAAAATGAATTGTAAATAGAGTTTGGGTTCAAGTCCCGTAGATAATATAAAAGGGTTGGTCTATAATGATAGACAAATAAAAGACTTTCTCAAGATTCTTATACTAGATATTTTGAAACAGAGTAGGTTGGGCTTGAAAATTCACTCATTGAATAAGTAAACAATTGAATTGGATTCGGTTGGAGGGTACCAACGAAATCGTGAGCCATCTTCCATTTTTATTAAATTTTTTAATTAACTGATCAACTTGTTATCAGACATTTATTTTAATTCGATCATTTTCACAAAAACGAATTTCGACCCATTTTAACTTCTTTATTATTATTATATGAGAATTAATCTTACTACTTCTAGTTCGATGGCTTCCACGCTTGGAAAAAAAAACCTTGGGAATATCACCCAAATCATTGATCTGGTACTAGATATAGATTTTCCACCGGATAAGATGCCTAATATTTATAGCGCTCTAGTAGTTAAGCGTTGAGATACTGCTGGTCAATAAATTAATGTGACTTGTGAGTTACAGCAATTACTAGGAAACAATCGAGTTAGGGCTGTGGCTATAAGTGCTACAAATGGTCTAACCAGAGGAATGTAAGTGATTGATATGGGAGCTCCTCTAAGTGTTCCAGTCGGTGGAATGACTCTTGGAATAATTTTCAACATAATTGGAGAGCCTGTAAATATTCGCACAACATCTCTTATCCATAGATCTGTGCCCGGATTTATACAGTTAGATACAAAATTATTTATTTTTGAAACCGGAATTAAAGTAGTATATATTTTAGCCCCTTATCATCGCAGAGGAAAAATTGGACTATTCGGAGGGGGGGGCTGGAGTGGATAAACAGTACTCATTATAGAATTGCTTAACAATATTGCCAAAGCTCATGGGTGTGTTGTTAGTATTGGTGTCCTTGAGACAATACTTTTAATGTTTTATTAAAAACAATTATGAATTATGTTATGTGATTATTTAATTAATATTTATTATGTCTTTATTTACTGCATTATAAATTGAAAGAATAATAAATGTCATTGGAATATTAATACGTAATATATATCTTTAAGTATGTGACTTAAAAATAAGATTATATGAATAGTATTTTATTCCTAAAATTCCTTAGTCAAGTAATATTATTTAAGGACAATAATAATGCAATAAGACTAGTATGTTTGTAGACAGATGACCACATCTCATTGGTCATAGGTATGGTGATACTAAAGTCAAGAACATAAGTGTATGTATCAATACATGACACTAGAAAGACCCGTCGTGAGATTCTACATGTTAATAAGTGTCATAAGAAATCTCACAGTGATAATGATGTAATGATCCTCTGAATTGAAATCATTATATTTCTATACGAGAATTAATATACTTTGATTACACTCAAAGTTACCTTTAACCGGGTAATGATAAAGGTGCACATTGGGTATGCTATGAATCATATGAGGAATATGAATGATAGATATAGGATTTAACCCTCTAATTCTAGGAGTGATATTATTGGCCTCTTGATTGAGTGAGACTATGAAATGCATGGTCATGCTCAAATATTGATTTGTTTAAATAGTCTACTCATTGATCAAGGAAACCAAGATTAAACGTTGAAGAGGATGACACTATACATGCCTCGAGTTTGATCTATAATATAAGGTTAAATGGATTATATTACATTGCGCATTATTCACGAAAGGTTTAATTGAATCACCAATTATTATTGTTACTTGGGTAGAAATGATGTATTACTAGATGCCGCTCATTGTTTATAATTTTATTATTGGATATTAAAATTATTGCCAACGTAATAATAACCTAAAGGGTCACACACAAATAACGTCAAAACGGAGGTTTATTTAAATTACGAATTTAGATATATTATTATTATTAATTCGAATTTAATTATATTAGAATTCGGATTTCATAACTATTATTATTATTATTATTCAAATTTAATTATTGAATTAATTAAGTGGGACTTGATTAATTATATTAGAATTCAGATTTAATAATAATAATAACCCAAAATCATAATGGGTTTTGAAAACCACATGGATTAGGGTTAAGCCCAAAATCTCTCTCTCCCCTATATATACATAATGATGTATAGTATTAGGGTTTAATCATCAGATTTCGTTTTAGAGAAAAACCCTAGCTGCTTAACATCAAGAAAGGCTAGAGAAAGAGAGAGAGAGAGAGGCAAGCAATTCAGCTAGTACCGACTCCGGTGATTGTAGGACGATCGGGCATTCGTGTGGACTTCTTTGGAGAGCAGATCTTTGTAACGAAGGGCTGCTATGATTCATCTTTTCTGGACCTCCATTAAACAGCATACGAAAAACTTTGTTAAGGTACAGACTTATTCACCATAATCATCCAAAGTTATACATGGATCATGCGATAGAGTTTCATTTTTTTATTGTTTTACGTTATATCCGCTGCATTTTCATACCCGAAACCTTTCAATGGCATCAGAGCTACGTGTATAATGGGATGATTTGGTTATGTGTTTTACAGTTTTTCGATGTATGTAAACATATATATGACATGTCATGACTATATGTTGATATATATATTTTATATGATTTTGAATATATGATATTCATGTGTTGTATAATCATGGGATGATTGTGTGTATTGCTATATGTATATGATACATGTTTGTTCTTGTTATGAGAATCGTATTCGATACGAATTCTGAAACGACTTCGGTAGATTTTCTGAAATCTGTGTCCAGTGTCCGATTTTCACAAACGATATGTGTTTTCTGACTGGAATCGTATCACTGAGAAATACTGATATAATCAGCTTCTCGTCTGTAAGCCGTTTGACGAAGTTATAGACCCCGAAACAGCGATTTATTATTTTCTGAAATTTATTTAATTTTTTGAAATTTCGAAATTTATTTTATATGATTATATGATATGTTTATATAATCTGAGATATATTACATTTGTTATGTGATATCATGGTGGATGGTTATGGCCTAAAGACCCATATGATAGTGGTTTTGTTTTATGGTTTTGATTTGTAAATACGACTTGCATGTCGTTTATTCATTGTAATTGTTATTCTCGAATGTAACTCGATTTCTTCTTATAATTTCATTAGAATAGATTTATTTATTATTCAATGTAATTGTTCAATGGAGACTTGGAAGCAAGGAAGCTAGGAGGCAATCCAGATGATGGAGCAATGAAGAAGATAAAGACATGTAATAGTGTAGTATTTAAAACCACCATAGTTTGACCTTGATAATTAAATTAGCTTGGAAATATCACATAGGATGAGGCCATAACCAAACACGTTTAATTTACGCACAATACATATATGTATATGAATTCATGTGTAGATATGTATGTGTTGGAATGATTTATGTATTAGATATGACACCCATGTCATGCCTGTTTAAGAAAGATAAAATCTGTAATGATTCAAGATTTTAAAGTTAAACAAACGATCATGAGATTCTTGTGTTTATGAAACATGGTATTGAGTATGAATTTTCTTTTTCTGATATGGGGAGATTTTGTCAAAAGTGAATTATTATTCGTAAGAAAGTTGAGTTTTAAGTGAGACCGCTTGTGACTTCTCCGATGATCTAGAAATCGAACCATTGACGAATATTGAAATGGATTATTTGATCAAGGAAAAATTGAGAATCTCTTTATGATGGGATCATAATTATTCATATAAAAATTAAAATCCCTAAATACATATTAAGTTAATCGGATGCCTTCCAATGTTTAATACTCGTCAAGATCTAGATTGAGAAGGAGTGGGTTTGCCAAAGCAAGGTGATTTTATCAATCACGGGAAGACGTGATAAGTAAGTGACTTAGTTTGTTGAAACATTAGGTCTAACTTAACTAAATCATTACAATAAGATTGTGGGTTTAGAGGCATAAAGTTTGGTAGATTTATTGGATAAATGTGTACAAAGTGTTGTTCCACCAAACTATCCAAGAGTTATATTTGATATAATCTACTAATGTTGTCTACCTAAATAGTCGTGTTTTGGGTGTATTAGCTAACGCTATCTTAAAACATGGATGAAATATGGATCTTGGCTCACTAGAAAGATTTAATGAAATACTTTCTGAATTAATAGTTAGGGCTATTGATTTGATAAAAATAATGGGAGATATATATTATGAATGTATATGATAATCACTTGAACATAATTAAACTTCTGCAACTAACTAATATGCATTTTTAAACATTGTAGATATTTAATGGCAAACAACACAAGTAACTTCTCTGTGAGAGCAACCCTTGAGAAGGACAAACTGACAGGAACTAACTTTCTTGATTGGTATAGGAATTTCTGGATTTTCCTCAGGCAGGAGCGAAAGCTTCACGTCATTGAAATTCCTTCACATGCTCCTCTTGTTGAGAATGCAACTCGCATTTAGCAAAATTCTTATCAGAAGCATATTGATGATGGGAATGATGTTGCGTGTCTCATGCTAGCAACCATGAGTGCTGAGCTTCAAAAACAACATGAGCATGTGGACGCTTATGAGATGATTGAACACCTTCAAAGAATGTTTGAGGGACAGGCTCATTAAGAAAGGTTCGACACGAGCAAAGCACTGTATGCTTGCAAACAGGGAGAGCATGAACCTGTTCAACCACATGTTCTAAAGATGATAGGTTATATTGATTATCTTGATACTTTGGGTTTCCCGATTGGTCCGAAAGCTCAGATTGAATTGATCTTGTAATCTCTGAATAGTAACTATACTCATTTTGTTATGAATTACAATATGAATGAGATAGACAAAACACTCACTAAATTGTTGGCCATGTTACGAACTGCTGAAACCAACATGAAAAAGGTTGAACCTGCTGTCATGCTGATGGTAGACAACAAAGGTAAGGCTAAAATGAAAGGCAAATGGAAGGGAAAGAAGAAGATTGGATCTACTTCTGGTCCCAAGCCAAAGGTTAATCCCAAACAGGCTTTAAAACCTAAGGGTGCTGTCGCAAAGGGTGATTGTCACTATTGTGGTAAATCAGGTCATTGGAAGAGAAACTGTCATGCTTATTTGGAGGATCTGAAGAAGAAGAACGCTGGTCAAGCTTCTGATTCAGGTATTTATGTTATAGAGGTCAATTTGTCTACTTCTACATCATGGATATTAGATACTGGATGTGGTTCTCACAATTGTATAAATGTGTAGTAGCTGCAAAGGAGTAGGACTTTAGCAAAGGGAGAGGTCGACCTACGAGTTGGCAATGGAGCAAAGGTGGCTGCCTTAGCTATAGGGACTTATTATTTATCGTTGCCCACTGGGCTTATTTTAGAACTTGAGAACTGTTTTTACGTGCCTGCAATTTGCAGAAACATTATTTCGGTTTCTTGTTTAGACAAGAAAGGATTTTCATTTTCAATTCAGAACAATATTTGTTCCTTTTCTTTGAATAATGTTACCTATGGGGTTGCACATTTATTTAATGGTTTATATATTCTTGATTTAGACACTCCTATCTATAATGTGAATAACAAACGTCTTAAATCTAATGACTCAAATCAAACATACCCCTAGCACTGTCGTTTAGGCCATATAAATGAGAAGTGCATTTCCAAGTTACAAGAGGATGGATACTTGGATAAGTTTGACTTTGAATCATACGAAGCATGCGAACCTTGTCTCATTGGAAAAATGACTAAAGCTCCTTTTACTGAACAAGGTGAAAGGGCTACTGAACGATTAAAACCTATACATAGTGATGTATGTGGTCCTATGCGTACTATGGCAAGAGGTGGCTTTTATTAATTTATCACATTTACTGATGATTTCAGTAGATATGGATATGTGTATATTATGAAGAACAAATCCGATTCTTTTGAAAAGTTCAAAGAATAAAAAGCTGAAGTAGAAAAGCAAACTAGCAGAAGTATTAAGACTCTACGATCGGATCGTGGAGGTGAATACTTGAGCCATAAATTTAAGAGTTTATTAAAAGAGTGTGGTATTGTATCACAACTCACTCCTCCCGGAACACCACAATGGAATGGAGTTTCTGAAAGGAGGAATCGTACTTTGTTGGACATGGTACGATCGATGATGAGTCATGCAGATCTTCCAATTAGTTTCTGGGGCTACGCCCTGGAGACGGCTGCTTATACACTTAACCGAGTTCCTACTAAAATGGTTCAGAAGACTCCATATGAGATATGGATTGAGAAACGACATAACATGTCATTTATGAAAATTTGGGGATGTGAGGCATTTGTGAAACGTCTAACTTCTGACAAGCTAGAACCTAAATCAGAAAAATATAATTTTGTGGGATACCCAATTGAAACAAAGGGTTATTCTTTCTATAATCTTTCAGAGAACAAAGTATTTGTTGCTCGAACTACAGTGTTTCTTGAAAGAGAAATGTTGTCTAAGAAAGACAGTGGGATGATAATAGATCTCGATGAAATTCGGGACCCACATGATAACATTAAACCAATGGAGGAACCTGAGCAGAATGTACAAGAAAACAATACTGCTCAGGAAACACAGGTATTTCGTAGATCTGGTAGGATTCGCCATGAGCCCGATAGATATTATGGATTTCTCTTGACTCAAGATGGTGATGTGATGCTTGTGGATGAAGATGAGCCTCCCACGTACCAAGACGCTATGAACACTTCAGAATCTAATAGATGGCAGGATGCCATGAAATCTGAGATGGAATCCATGTATACTAATCAAGTATGGACTTTGGTTGATCCACCTGAAGGAGTAAAACCTATAGGGTGCAAATGGGTTTTCAAAAAGAAGACCGACATGAAAGGTAATGTACAGACCTATAAAGCACAATTGGTGGCAAAAGGTTTCAAGAAAATTCATGGTATTGACTATGATGAAACCTTTTCACCAGTGGCTATGGTCAAGTCCATCAGGATTTTGCTTGCTATAGCTGATTACCATGACTATGAAATCTGGAAAATGGTTGTCAAAACCGCTTTCTTAAATGGGAGCCTTGAAGAAGATGTGGATGTGTATATGACACAGCCTGAAGGCTTTGATGATCCCAAGAATGCTGGAAAGGTATGTAAGCTGCGTCGATCCATTTATGGATTGAAATAAGCCTCAAAGAGATGGAACATTCGTTTTGATGAAACTGTCAAAGAGTTTGGGTTTATTCAAAATGAAGATGAACAATGTGTTTACAAGAAGGTAAGTGAGAGCAATGTGGCATTCCTAGTATTATATGTTGATAATATATTAATAATAGGGAATGACATTCCTTCTTTACAGGCTGTTAAGACTTGGTTGAGTAAGAATTTCTCAATAAAAGACTTAGGCGAAGCGACCTATATTTTAGGTATCAAGATCTATAGAGATAGATCAAGAAGAATGATCGGCCTAAGTCAGAGTACATACATTGATAAAGTTTTGCATCGATTTGGGATGTAAAATGCTAAAAGGGGATTTGTCCCTATGTCTTATGAGATATCGATCTCAAAAGATAACAGTCCTAAATCATTGGATGATAAGGACCGTATGAGTAAAGTTCCATATGCTTCAACAATTGGTTCCATAATGTATGCAATGATATGTACTCGTCCTGATGTCTCGTATGCTTTGAGCATGACGAGTAGATACCAATCTAATCCAAGTGAAGGTCACTGGACAACATTCAATAATATTCTTAAGTACTTGAAGAGGACTAAAGATCAATTATTGGTATATGGAGGAGAAGATAAGCTGGTTGTAAAAGGTTACACTAATGCTAATTTCCAGACAGACAATGATGATTCGATTTCTCAGTCTGGGTTTGTGTTTTGTCTAAATGGAGGTGCTGTAAGCTGGAAAAGTTCAAAGCAAGAGACGGTTGCCGATTCTACAATGGAGGCTGAGTATATTGCTGCCTGTGAAGCAGCCAAGGAGGCTGTTTGGATTCGAAAATTTATTACAGGTCTTGGTGTGGTTCTTTCAGTCGCAGATCCGATAGATTTATACTGCGATAATAATGGAGCCATTTCGTAGGCTAAAGAACCAAGGTCTCATTCCCGAACAAAGCATATACTCAGACGATATCATCTTCTTCGAGAGATTAATAATCGAGGGGATATACATATATGTAAAGTGCATACAAATGATAACGTTGCAGATCCACTGACCAACGCTTTGTCGCAGCAGAAACACGAAGGTCATACTAGTTTCATTGGTATTAGATACAGGAGAGATTGGAACTAGTAAAAGTGGGAGATTATTAGTATTGATGTCCTAGAGATAATACTTTTAATGTTTTATTGAAAACAATTGAGAATTATATTATGTGATTATTTAATTAATATTTATTATATCTTTATTTATTGCGTCATAAATTGAAAGAATAATAAATGTCCTTGGAATATTAATACGTAATATATATCTTTAAGTATGTGACTTAAAAATGAGATTATATGAATAGTATTTTATTCCTAAAATTTCATAGTCAAGTAATATTATTTAAGGACAATAATAATGTAATAAGACTAGTATGTTTGTAGACAGATGACCACATCTCATTGGTCATAGGTATGGTGATACTAAAGTCAAGAACATAAGTGTATGTATCAATACACGACACTAGAAAGACCCGTCGTGAGATTCTACATGTTAATAATTGTCATAAGAAATCTCACAGTGATAATGATGTAATGATCCACTGACTTGAAATCATTATATTTCTATACGAGAATTAATATACTTTGATTACACTCAAAGTTACCTTTGACCGGGTAATGATAAAGGTGCACATTGGGTATGCTATGAATCGTATGAGGAATATGAATGATAGATATAGGATTTAACCCTCCAATTCTAGGAGTGATATTATCGGCCTCTTGATTGAGCGAGACTATGAAATGCATGGTCATGCTCAAATATTTATTTGTTTAAATAGTCTACTCATTGATCAAGAAAACCAAGATTAAACGTTGAAGATGATGACACTATACATGTCTCGAGTTTGATCTATAATATAAGGTTAAATGGATTATATTACATTGCGCATTATTCACGAAAGGTTTAATTGAATCACCAATTATTATTGTTACTTGGGTAGCAATGATGTATTACTAGATGCCACTCATTGTTTATAATTTTATTATTGGATATTAAAATTATTGCCAATGTAATAATAACCTAAAGGGTCACACACAAAGAACGTCAAAACAGAGGTTTATTTAAATTACGAATTTAGATATATTATTATTATTAATTCGAATTTAATTATATTAGAATTCGGATTTAATAAGTATTATTATTATTTGAATTTAATTATTGAATTAATTAAGTAGGACTTGATTAAATATATTATAATTCACATTTAATAATAATAATAACCCAAAATCATAATGGGTTTTAGAAACCACATGGATTAGGGTTAGGCCCAAAATCTCTCTCTCCCCTATATATACATAATGATATATAGTATTAGGGTTTAATCATCATAGTTGCTCAACATCAAGAGAGGCTAGAGAGAGAGAGAGAGAGGCAAGCAATTCTGATAATACCGACTCCGGTGATCGTAGGACGATCGGGCGTTCGTGTGGACTTCTTTGGAAAGCAGATCTTTACAAAAAAGGACTGATGTGATTCATCTTTTCTGGACCTCCATTAAACAGCATACAGAAAGCTTTGTTAAGGTACAAACTTCTTCACCATAATCATCTAAAGTTATACATGGATCATGCGATAGGGTTTCATTTTTTTTATTGTTTTACGTTATATCCGTTGCATTTTCATGCCCGAAACCCTTCACGTGTATATGTATTTAGCTGTGTAAGTGAACGTAATCGTGAAGGAAATGATCTTTACTTGGAAATGAAAGAATCTTGGGTCATTAATGATGAAAATATTGTAGAATCTAAAGTGGCTCTAGTTTACTGTCAGATGAATGAGCCGCCAAGAGCTCGTATGAGAGTTGGTTTGACTGACCTCACTATGGCTTAATATTTTCGAGATGTTAATGAACAAGATGTACTTCTATTTATCAACAATATTTTCAGGATCTGAAGTATTTGCTTTATTGGGTAGAATGCCTTCTTCTATGGGTTATCAACCTACCCTTAGTACCGAAATGGGTACGTTGTAAGAAAGAATTACTTCGACCAAAGAGGGGTCCATCACTTCTATTCAAGCAGTTTATGTACCTGCAGACGATTTGACAAACCCTGCTCCCGCTTTGACATTTGCACATTTAGATGCTACTACTGTACTATCAAGAGGATTAGCCGCCAAAGGTATCTATCCAGCAGTAGATCCTTTAGATTCAACGTCAACTATGCTTTAACCCCAGATTGTTGGTGAGGACCATTATGAAACTGCCCAAAAGGTTAAACAAACTTTACAACGTTACAAAGAACTTCAGGACATTATATCTATCATTGGGTTGGACAAATTAGCCGAAGAAGATCAATTAACCGTATCAAGAGCGCGAAAAATTAAGCATTTCTTATCACAACCCTTTTTTATGGAAGAAGTTTTTACTGGTTCTCCAGGAAAATTTGTTGGTTTATTAGAAAAAATTAGAGAGTTTCGTTTGATCCTTTTCGGATAATTAAATGGTCTTTGTGAACATGCCTTTTATTTGGTAGGTAGCGGTTAGATCATATCAAGCCTACTAGATAGTATTTTTTTGTTTGTTATGTAATCTTAGACTGTCTTGTAATAGGTGGTGACTTGGTTTGGTTTAAATGTAATTTCTGCAGTTAGAAATGATCTTTGAGTTATAATTCATATTGTAGTTAAAGCCTCAAATAAATCTGGTAGAAGATTCAAGTCATAAATCACGCATCAGTGAGAATAAGGCTGGAGAAATAAGGATTAAAGTTGAAGAAAGTTTCTAAGGCAAAATGTCTACCATTCGAGAAGTCTCATCATTCGAGAAGTCTGAGCACATACTGGAATTTACTCTAGTTCACAGATTCGATTAGTGAAGAAAGTGATCAATTCCAGAAGTTCAATATGGAAACAATTCGAGAAGTCAAGCTATGTATCATTCGAGAAGTCAGGTTATGTCTCATTCGAGAAATGTAAAAGGTGGTTCATTCGAAAAGTCTCATCATTCGAGAAGTGTCAATAATTCGAGAAGTGTAAAAGATGGCTCATTTAAGAAGTCTCATCATTCGAGAAGTGACAAAGTTTGAACAGTTTGAGAAGTCCAAGTACATAACATTACGTAGAATTATTTACAGAGAACTCGAATGAATTAAAGGGAAGATTTCTAGGAAAATTGCAGAAGCAACAGACAAGATTGTACAACACTATTCTGTTTAGGATTAGTCAAACCTGAACAGATGGTGACAATTCTACAATATAGCTGGGAGAAACAAATAAGACAAAGACAGAAGTTGTGTACAGATGTAAAGAGCTGCAAAGTCTGAAGACTAAGCTAGAAATGGAATGAAATGTTTTGTAAAGTTTCATTCATACTATTCCAGTTTAGCTAACACTGTCTGCAAAAAGCATGTGAAGTTAAAAAGACATGTTGTCTATATAGAAAAGAGAGAGAGCTCTGCAGTTAGTGTATGAAACATTTTGTATTGTTCTTATCCTTGTTTCTCTATAGAACAAGAAGCTGAGATTTAAGTTTAAATCTTAGATTATAGCATAACAAAAATCTAATATACATTAGATTGAAAGTTTAAATTATGTGTTGTGTGATTGAATCTTTTAATTCCGCATTTCTCTATTATACAAAAATATTTTATAAACTAGCTACATCAGTTAAACAGATAAAGAAAAATCTGAGTTAATCATTCACCCCCTGATTAGCTTAACCTGAAACTCATACCTAACAAGTGGTATTAGAGCCAGGTTGTTAACATACAAACAAATCAAAGATCAAAAATGAGTTTCCAGAAGTAAGCAGCATCAATATTCCTCCATTTGATAGAGAACACTATTCTCTATGTAAAAAGAGGTTACTCACCTTCATCAAAACTGCACATCACATGTATCCTAAAATTTTGAAAAATGGTCCATTCATGACTGTTACTTTGGTTCCTGAAACCACCAGTTGCTCTGAGGTTATTCCAGCCACATGGGTGCCTAAAGATCCTTCACAGTACACAGATACTGAGAGAGAGAAAGTGTCCATTGACAACAGTCTCATGTTGATATTGACAGATTCATTGGACATATCCATGTATAACAATGTTGTCAACTGTACAACCATAAAGCAAGTATGGGAAACAAGTTTGAAATATTGTGTGAAGGCACTGAGGAGGTCAAAGAGAATCAAAGACAGTTGCTAGTGTCACAATATGAAACTTTCATGTCAAAACACAATGAAAGCATTACTGAGGTTTTTGAAATATTTAACAAATTAATCAATGACCTTCAAATGCATGGCAAGCTATATGAGACAAAAGAGAAAAACTTGATGTTTTTGCTAACTCTCCCAGACCATTTGGAAAGCAAGATCTCAGCTATAAGGGAAGGGAGAGATTTCTCAAAACATCCCTTAAAAACCCTGTATGGAATATTGAAAACCTAAGAGTTGGAGTTTTTCCAAAGAAAGTCTATTCTTGCAAACAGAGGCAAAATGACAAATATCTCAAGTGCATTAATTGTGACAGAGCCAGTAAGGATGGAAAGAACAAATGCAAGTCAAAAATAGAAAGATGAAGAAATTGAAGAACAAGATGCAGTTGAGAAATCATCTGTGAAAGATGAGTCTGATGAAGATGAGTTTTACACTATAAAAGAACTAGAAAGCATGGACAACAAATCCTTGGCTTTCATGGCTAAGAAATTTGGAAATTTAAGGTTAAAAAAGAACAGGAGTTTCAAGCCTAGATCCAAACCAAATTTCATTTCCTCTAGCAAAGGAAAAATTCAAAAAGCTTCTCACAAGGAGGTTACAAAATAGGGTATATTGATAGATCTAAAATCAGGTGCTTTAACTGTGATGAACTTGGACACTTTGCAACAGAGTGCAGGAAGCCAAAAATAATCAAAAAGGACAAAGACTATTTGGATTTAGAAGCCAAGTATGAAGCCCTTCTCAAGAAGCAGCCAGGAAAGGCATACATAGCTGAAGGAAAGTGTAGGGATGACACTGATGATGAATTTGTGAATCTAGCTCTCATGGCCAAATCCAGTGACGAGGGATCCATCTTAAAAAGTTAGGTACCCACTCTAACATCCATTGATATGTCTAATTCTTAATATAAAAAGACTGTATGAGACATGAGTACTGGGATGTTTAATATACATACTAGCATGACTGCAGCCTATGAGGAAATTAACAGATTGCTAAAAGTGAATGATCAATTATCTGTGAAAAATGATAATCTAGAACTAAGTCTTGTTAGCATGGAATCTCTGAAATAGGAGAATGAATATCTGAAAAACAAAGTTCCCTGTTTTTAACAGATTGAAAAGTTATTAAGGGAATTTTTTTTTTAGAATGATCTAAAAATCAAATCTTACTGAAACTCTTCAATCCCGGTTCAGGAATTCCATGAGAAACGTCAGGAAAATTCTAAAGTTGGAATTGGTTTTGATTATGAGTCCTTGAAAAAGAAAAGTCTATCTCCACAAAGGAAAAGAAAACTGTAGTGCCAGGACATCCTCATATTTTAAAAGGTGTTAAAAATCATGTTTTTAAAAAGGCAATTGTTGTATTTAATGAGGAAAGTCTTATCATCAAGCAACAACTACAAGATGAGGATGACCTTGAAATAGAAAAGACTAAGCCCCTTGTTGAGACAAAGAAAGAGGAAATCAAAATTGCTCTTGTAACTGTTCTAACTGAGAAGAAACAAGTTGTGAAATAAACTCAACCCATGCACACTAAGAAAAAGAAACCTAACAGGAATGGAGAAGTAGGCATCAACAAACACAACAATTATGCTCCACTGAACAATGCACCTAGAAAAGTATGCAAGAATTGTGGATCCACAAATCATTTAACTCATATGTGTAAAAAGCCTATTGTTAAAAATGATGAGTTTTCATGTGGTTTTGTTAAGCCTTTGATGCATGATAATCAAACATTTTGTGATAAATTTGACTGCATGCCATGTAATATGAAAATCATGAACACTTTCTTTAGGCTCAGAAAATAGTTTATTGATGGATGCGTAAGTCAAAACTTGAATATCAACACCTCTAGGCTTAAACCTGCTAGTCTTGTTAGACAAAAAAAACAATCATTGTCACCTAGAAATGCATCTAGTTCAGAAAGTACAAAATTTACTAAAAAAACAAAAAAAAAAGTATAGATGCATGACAAAGGGACTATGACAGTAAAGAAAGCAAATGACATGTATGCAGCTAAATTGAAAGGACAAACATGATTTAGGTACCAAAGAAAACTTGATTTGTTTGTGCTTGCAGGGCACATGTAAGACAAAGAGTGTCATATGGATCTTGGACAGTGGATGCTCAAGATATATGACCGGTGACAAAGCCCTGATGTCACACTTCAAGGAGGAAGTTGGCCCAATGGTAACCTTTGGAGACAATGGCATTGGTTTCACCATGGGATATGGAAAATTAGTTCATGGAAATGTTGTCATTAAAGATGTAGCTTTGGTCAGTGGTTTGAAGCATAATCTACTTAGCATCACTCAATTCTATAACAAATAGTTGAAGGTGGAGTTTGACAAAGAATTGTGCCTTATATCACACAGAAAGACCAAAGAGGTTTCTCTACAAGGAGTAAGAAAAGGAAGTCTGTTTGTAGCAGATTTGGACTCTGCAAACAAGGAAGGAATTTGTTGTTTCTATATCAAGGCCTCAAAAAATGAAAGTTGGCTTTAGCACAAGAGACTATCTCATTTAAATTTCAAGAAAATTAATTCTCTAGTCAAAAGAGAATTAGTAAAGGACCTGCCCTTACTTGAATTCTGCATAGAAGGATTGTATGAGGCATGTCAAAAAGGGAAAATGAAGAGATCAAGTCACATGAGTAAATAGTTTACATCAATCATCAAACCACTACAATTGATTCGTATGGATCTTTTTGGACTAGTAAATGTCATGTCCATGTCCAAGAAAAGATATGCACTTGTCATGGTATGACTTTTCCAAATACACTTGGGTGGAATTCTTGCACTCGAAAGATGAAGCTCCTGAGTTAATTATTGAAAATCTGAGAAGATTGGACAAAGGTCCTACACCTGTTGTAGCCATAAGAAGTGAAAATGAAATAAAATTCAAAAATGCTACATTAAGTGAATTCTACGAGGAAAATGGGATCACTCATCAATTTTCAGCTCCAAGGACTCCACAACAAAATGAAGTTGTTGAAAGAAAGAATAGGACTCTTATTGAAGCTGCAAGAACCGTGTTAGCAGAAACAAATCTTCCAACTAGTTTTTGGGCTGAAGCTGTTAGGACTATATGTTATACTCAAAACAAAACACTCATCACAAAACCGGTTAGAAAGATACCTTATCACATCATGACAAACATAATACCATCTATCAAGTACATGCATGAGTTTGGAACAAAATGTTTTGTTCTCAAGGATGATGTAGACAACCTTGGGAAGTTTGAAGCCAAGGCATATGAAGGAATTTTTGTGGGATACTCCTTGGACAAAACTGTCTATAGAGTATATGTGATTGATCAACAAAAAGTAATGGAAAGTACATATGTGACTTTTGATGACTTCAAGTTTCCTGCCATAAGATTTGAAGGAGAAAACTGTGACACTTTGAGATTTGAGAATGAAATGGAATTGGAAGCCATTGAACATGACATAGATGAAAATGCACATGAGTGTTCACATGTGGAAATCTCACATGGAGTAAATGAAGAGGTAAATACTGAGGATTTCAGTCATATTCAACTTGAGAATTCTCCTCACTACCCTAATATTTAGTCAGGGGGAGCTTCTCAAGGATCTACAATAAATGCTAATCACTAAAATCAAGAGGAAGCCACTTTAGGAGAGAAAGGTATGGGTCACTCAACTAAGTGGAACAGGGCTCACATAGCTGATCAAATCATTGGTAATCCTGAAGAAGGAGTAAGGACAAGAAGAACAACATTGAATGAATGTCTGTTTGCATGTTTTCTGTCCAAGGTATAACCAAAATCAGTTGAAGAAACATTGTTGGATCATGACTGGATAACTGCTATGCAGGAGGAGCTAAATCAATTTGAGAGAAACAAGGTTTGGGAGTTTGTGCCATCACCTAGTAACAGATCAATAATTGGCATTAAGTGGGTATACAGAAATAAGATGGATGAATTTGGCATTGTTGTAAGGAACAAAGCAAGGCTGGTTACAAAAGGCTGTTCACAAGAAGAAGGCATTGACTATGATAAGATCTTTTCTCCAGTTTCAAGACTTGAAGCTATAAGAATTTTTCTAGCATTTGCAGCTCACTCAAATTTCAAAGTCTATCAAATGGATGTCAAAAGTGCCTTTTCTGAATGGTGAATTGGAAGAAGAAGTTTATATGCAACAAACTCATGGCTTTAAAGACTCAAAATTCCCTGATTTTGTATACATGCTACTCAAGGCACTGTATGGACTCAAACAGGCTCCAAGAGCATGGTATGATACCCTGTCAAAGTTTCTTCTAGACAATCAATTCACTAGAGGAACTATTGACAAAAATCTCTTCTGTAGGAAGCATGGTGATGATATTATCCTAGTTCAAATCTATGTGGATGACATCATATTTGGCTCTACCAATGAAAAGTTGTCAAAGGTTTTCTAAGCTCATGCAAAGTGAATATGAAATGAGCATGATGGGAGAGCTCAATTATTTTATTGGGATTCAAATAAGTCAAAGAACAGATGGCATCTTCATAAGTCAAACAAAATATGTGAATGATCTGTTAAAAGGTTTTGACATGCAAGATTGCTCACCTGCTAAGACTCCAATGTCTACAGCCACTGATGAAGACAAGAAGGGCAAAAGTGTTGATATAAAGACCTACAAAGGAATGATTGGTTCTCTACTTTATTTGAATACAAGTAGGCCTAACATCATTTTCTCTACATGTTTATATGCAAGGTTCCAAGCAAATCCAAATGAGTCTCATCTCATTGTTGTCAAGAGAATTATCAGATATCTAAATGTAACACCTCACATTGGATTATGGTACCCCAAGGAAACTGGATTCAATCTTGTTGGTTACACAAATTCAGATTATGCTAGTTGCAGAGTTGATAGAAAAAGTACCTCCAGAAGCTGTCAATTTCTTGGACCGAGATTGGTTTCATGGTACAGTAAAAAGCAACAATATGTGTCAATATCCACAGCTTAAGCTGAATACATAGGTGCTGGGAGTTGTTGTGCTCAAGTGCTTTGGATAAGGAATCAACTAAGAGACTATGGACTTGTATTGGAAAAGATTTCTATCAAGTGTGACAATACTAGTGCCATCTCAATTGTGGCCAATCCTGTGAATCACTCAACAACAAAGCACATTGACATCAAGTACCATTTCATAAAGGAGCATGCTGAGAATGGTACTATTGTAATGCTCTATGTTCCAATACAAAAAAAGTTGGCAGACATTTTTACTAAGCCTTTGGATTAAGCCATCTTCAACAAGTTGGTTAGTAAAATTGGAATGCTAAATCCTTCAAGCTAAATGGCAGTAAAAATGATTTTGTAACTGTTACAACAATTACTTCACACACGTGATTTTTAAAATGAATTATCTAAGTGAAGTAAAACTGGTGTATACTTATAAATACACTGATCATATTGTTGTACATTGTTTTTGAAAACAAATTTAGTAGCCTGGAATTATTTCAGTTTTTTTCCAAGGAACAACCTGTAAAGAATTAGTATTCTTGTATATCATTAATAAACAAGATTAGTTCTCTTAACACATGGATAGTTCATCAAAAATAATTTTTGGCTGGATTAAATTTTTATTAAGTAAAAATTAATCTGAAAATTATCTTGAAAATATTTCCTTATTTTATTTTCCAAGTGAAAATTAAATGATTTTTTCCTGAAAATTGAGTTTTTGATTAAGTTGCCATCCTTTTTCAGACTTCTCGACTAGTACAAATTTCCAGAGTTCTCGAATAAAATTGACTTGATCGAGTTTTCTACAATTACTCTCAGAGTTATTAAACAGTTCTCTTTGAGACATCTCGAATCAATTTCTTTCAGAGTTCTCTAACAGTTCTGTTTGAGACATCTTGAATCAATTTCTTTTAGAGTTCTCGAACAGTTCTCTTTGAGAAATCTCGAATCAATCACTTTTAGGGTTCTCGAACAGTTCTCTTTGAGACATATCGAATCAATTTCTTTCATAATACTCGAATAGTTCTCTTTGAGACATCTCGAATCAGTCTCTTTTAGGTTTCTCGAATCAAATCGAATAATACAAATCGTTTACAATTCTAGTCGAGTTGTTTAAGTCATATATAAAGCAAAGTAGATCTAACAATTCATTTCTATGCTTATTCGAAAACTAAAAGAACCCTTGTCTCTCAACAGTTGCTTTCGAATTCTTCAAGATTTTCTAAAACTCTTTCGTTTCTTTTATTTTCTTATCTATACTGTTGGTGAGATTACGAAGCTGTATGAACAATAATCGTGTTAACTCAACACTAGAATAGGACAAGTAAATAATACTACGCCTACACAGAAATCAGGAAGAAATGAAAACAAGGCAGATACAGTGAATCAAAACATTAGAAGAAGTTTTGAAGTCTACTACAGGTCACTGAAAGAAGTTCATTAATATATTCAAGCCTCAGTGAAGAATAATGTGTAAAGACTTTCAGGATTTCAGAAGTGTTGAAGATTTAATATAGAAGTGCCACAAGAAGATTTCAGTGTAAAGTCATTGATTGAAGATAGACAGTGTTCGAAGCATAGGAATCTAGTCAAGGTAAAGACAAAGGTTAAAGAAGACAGCTGCAGTCTTGGAGTTATACTCACTGAAAGAAGTTCATTTGCATGTTCAAGCGTCAGTGAAGAACAGAGAATGAAGTATTCAAGATTGGGGGTAGTAATGGAGACGTTGTCTAAATACCAGAAAAGATTCCAGTGAAATTACAGTGTTTATTGATAGTCAATGTTCGAAGCAATGAAGTTTCTGCATACTTAATAATGCACATAAGGCAATAATACGAAGACCTGGATCAAAGTTAGTCGTCTGTGAACCAGACCAGTTGCACTAGGCGTCAATAGTTTGTGAAAGGAATCTGAGTATTAACTATAGAAGAATTGTTAAAGTGAAGAACGTACTTGGAAAGAACGGTTATTTATTAAGGTATGAAAAGTGATTTGTAGAGGCTACAGCCAAACAACTAAACAGCCAACAACAAACAGCTAAACAACTCAAAGGGTGCAGGGTGCAAAGTGCAAAGTGTCACAATCTTGTTACGAAAAGTAGAAGTTTCCGAACTACAGTCGAAGAACGGAAACAACTCAGGGTACAGGGTATAAGGTGACAAGACTTTGATATAAGAAATGGAAGTTGGTAAACTTTAGTCAAGGAATGAACAAGGGGTCAAAGTGCAGTGATCAAATTGCACTTTGACCAAAAAAGAATTCAAGCGCCATGAAGTTTTCACGCGCCACAAAATTATTAAAGGAAATCAAATTTTGGTGGCGCCTCTACAAGGCTAGTAGGTGTAATGGCGCAACAAAATGTTAGTTTCTTCTCCAAGTTTTTATGGCGCCACTTGAATCTACTCAGGGGATTCACTCTTCCAGGCGCAACAAAAATCTGGCGCAATATAATTTTGAAGGCGCAACTTATTCCTTGGCGTAACAAAAATGGACCAACTTAGCCCTCAGCCAATCAAGTTATGGCAGCTACTTTATTTGATTTAAAAGTCTACACACTCATTTTGAAAGAGTTGTCTTCTTCAAACAAAAAATATGTAGGGAGCTTCTGCCATGGTAGGGGCAAGAAGAGATTGTTGGGTTCCGATGCATAAAACGCAGCGGATTAAACGTAAATATAACGAAAAATTTTGGAACCCTAACGCAGGATCATGTATAATCATGGACTGATTATGGTGAAACGGAATCATACCTTTGTTTGGTCTTGACTTTCACGAACTCAACGGAGATCCTAGCTTTCACGACTTGTGTCTTCCTCTCGAAAACACCTTTATGGTATCCACACGAGCACCTTCAAGAACGTCTCACGATCTTGATTACGTAATGGATGTACTAGCCTCCTTTGATGATTTCGAATTTGTCTCTGCCTTTGCTATGTGGCTGCTCTTCTAGGGTTTTCTTATCAAAACCTTAACCCTTATTAACCCTACATTATCTATTTATAATGGTTGGTTAATAGGCCCATAATAGCAACCCATAACAGCAAAGCCTAACCCATGTAGGTTTAGGATTAAATAATAAAACCGAATTTTATTATTTAATTAATAACTAAGTCACATTTAATTATTAATGGCCGAATTCAAATTCGAATTTATATTATTTCAATTAATTAAGTCTCACTTAATTAATAAAATTCAAATAATCATCAATTAATTTAAATCTATAATTTAAATTAATTATTCCTTTAAGTACTCTATGTGTGTGACCCTATAGGCTATTATTTAATTAGCAATAATTTTATTCTCCAATAAAATTATAAACAATGAGCGGTATCTAGTAATACATCATTGCTACCCAATTAAATAATAATTAAATCGTGATTCGATAAAACCTTTCGTGATTAATGTTTCCGTGTAATATAATCCCTTTAACCATATATATTATAGATTAAACTCGAGGCATGTATTTAGTCATCCTCTTCAACATTTAATCCGGGTTTACTTGATCCATGAGTAGAGTATGAAAACAAATCATTATTTGAGCACGACCATGCATTTTATAGTCTCACTCAATCAAGAGGCCAATAATATCTCTCCTAATTATAGGAGGGTTAAATCCTTTATCTATCATTCATATTTCTCATACGACTCATGATATACCCGATGTCCACTTTTATCATTACCCGGTCAAAGGTAACTTTTAATGTAGTCAATGTATATTAATCCTCGTATAGAAATATAATGATCTCAAGTCAGAGGATCATTACACCATTATCACTGTGAGTCTTTCTTATGACTTTATTAAACATGAAGAATCACATTGTGGGTCTGTCCAGTACCATGTACTCCTGCATGTACCTTTGTGTTGACTTTAGTATCCCCATACTTATAACCAATGAGATGTGGTTATCTGACAAACAACATACTAGTCTATTTATGTATTATTATTGTCCTATAATAATAATACTCGACTAGGGACATTTAAGAATATGATATATTATATAATCTCAAGTTCAAGTCATGTACTAAACTATACAATGTGTATCGTGATTCTAAGGACATTTATTATGCTAACAAATATATCGCAGTAATTAAAGTCATAATAAATACGTTTATTGAATAATCAATTGACATAAAGGTTTATCAAAATAAACATTGTATTGCCTCTAGGGCACCTACACCAACAATCTCCCACTTGCACTAGAGCCAATCACCCATGTATCTAATACCCATAGAACTAGTGTGATCGTCGTGCTTCTTCTGCGACAAGCCTTTGGTCAGTGGGTCTGCAATGTTATCATTTGTGTGCACTTTATATATGTGTATGTCACCCCTTTCATTAATCTCTCGAATGAGGTGATATCTCCTGAGTATGTGTTTGGTTCGGGAGTGAGCTCTAGGTTCTTTAGCCTGTGCAATGGCTCCATTATTATCGCAGGATAGATCAATGGGATCTGCGATCGATGGAACCACTCCCAAATCAGTAATGAATTTTCGAATCCAAACAGCTTCCTTAGCCGCTTCACAAGCTGCAATGTACTCAGCCTCCATTGTAGAATCAGCTACTATTTCTTGCTTTGAACTCTTCCAACTTACAGCACCTCCGTTTAGACAAAACACAAAACCAGACTGTGATACAGTATCATCCCTGTCTGTTTGGAAACTTGCATCGGTGTAACCTTTTACAACCAGTTTTTCCTCTCCTCCATACACCAAGAATGAATCTTTAGTCCTTTTCAAGTACTTTAGAATATTCTTGACAGCCGTTCAGTGACCTTCACATGGATTAGATTGGTATCTGCTCGTCATGCTTAAAGCATACGAAACATCTGGGCGAGTGCATACCATCGCATACATGATGGATCCAATTGCTGAGGCATATGGAACCTTACTCATGCGGTCCTTGTCATCCAATGATTTCGGACACTGATCTTTAGAGATCGTTATCCCTTGAGACACGGGGACATATCCCTTTTTTGCATTTTGTATACCAAAACGATGCAAAACCTTATCGATATATGTACTCTGACTTAGACCGATCATCCTTCTAGATCTATCCCTATAGATCCTCATTCCTAGAATGTAGGATGCTTCTCCTAAGTCTTTCATAGAGAAATTGCTCCCTAACCAAATCTTAACAGCCATGAGAGAAGGTATGTCATTCCCCATTAGTAGTATGTCATCAACATATAGTACTATGAATGCCACATGGCTCCCACTAACCTTCTTGTAAATACAAGGTTCATCTTCGTTTTGAACAAAGCCATACTCTTTGACTATTTCATCAAAACGGATATTCCATCTCCTAGAGGCTTGCTTCAATCCATAAATGGATCGACGTAATTTACATACCTTGCTAACATTCCTTGGATCGACAAAACCTTCAGGTTGTGTTATGTACACATCCACATCCTCTTCAAGGATTCCGTTAAGGAAGGCTGTTTTGACATCCATTTGCCAGATTTCATAATCATGGAATGCTGCAATAGCAAGCAAAATCCTTATGGACTTGACCATAGCCACTGGTGAGAAAGTCTCATCATAGTCAATACCATGAATTTGTCTGAAACCTTTTGCAACCAGCCTTGCTTTATAGGTCTGAACATTTCCATCCATTTCAGTTTTCTTCCTGAAAACCCATTTGCACCCTATGGGTTTTACCCCTTCAGGTGGATCAACCAAAGTCCATACTCGGTTTTCATACATGGAATCCATCTCGGATTTCATGGCTTCTAGCCATCTCTTAGAGTCTGGACTGTTCATAGCATCTTGGTATGTGAGAG
Source organism: Oenanthe sinensis (assembly GCA_028671895.1). NCBI lineage: Eukaryota > Viridiplantae > Streptophyta > Magnoliopsida > Apiales > Apiaceae > Oenanthe > Oenanthe sinensis. Next base: position 2,615,166 of record CM053809.1, on the reverse strand, counting down.
GCTCATCTTCGTCTATGAGCATCAAATCCCCACATTGAGTCAAGGGAAATCCATATCTGTCTGGCTCATGGCGAATTCTACCAGTTCTACGAACAACCTGTGTTTGTTGAGCATTATCATTATCCTGCTCTTGTTCCACTTCAGGTTCAATACTATTTTGTGGTTCTCGATCTTCATCGAGGTCTATAGTTCTCCTACTGTTTCTTTTGGAAATAAAATCTCTTTCCATGAAAACAGCATCTCGAGCAATGAACACTTTCTGCTCAGAAGGATTATAAAAATAGTACGCCTTTGTTTCCCTAGGGTATCCCACAAAATTGCACTCTTCAGATTTAGGTCCAAGCTTGTTAGATACTTGACGCTTCACAAACGCCTTGCATCCCCAAACTTTCATAAAGCTCATGCCTGACCGTTTCTTCTCCCATATCTCATATGGAGTCTTTTGAACCTTCTTAGTAGGAACACGGTTAAGTGTGAAAGCCGCTGTTTCTAGAGCATAACCCCATAAACTAATTGGAAGATCGGCATGACTCATCATCGATCGCACCATGTCCAACAAGGTGCGATTTCTCCCCTCTGAAACTCCATTCCATTGAGGTGTACCTGGCGGAGTGAGTTGTGATACAATACCACACTCCTTTAAATAATCTTTAAATTCTGTGCTCAAGTATTCTCCTCCACGATCAGATCGTAAGATTTTAATACTTGTGCCTCCGCCAATTTGCTTCTCTACTTCAGCATTGTATTCTTTGAACTTTTTAAAAGAATCAGATTTATTCTTCATAAGATATACATATTCATATCTACTGAAATCATCAGTAAATGTTATGAAGTAGTAGTAGCCTCCTCTAACCATCACACGCATTGGGCCGCATACATCACTAAGTATTAGCTCCAGACGTTCAGTGGCCCTTTGACCCTTACCAGTGAAAGGGGCTTTTGTCATTTTACCAAGCAGACAAGATTCACATTCTTGGTATGATTCAAAATCAAACTTATCCAAATATCCATCCTTATGTAATTTGGATATGCGTTTCTCATTTATATGGCCTAGACGACAATGCCAGAGGTATGTTTGATTTGAGTCATTAACTTTAAGTCATTTGTTTTCTATATTACAGACAGGATTATCTAAGTCAAGAACATATAAACCATTAAACAAATGCGCAACACCATAGGTTAAATCATTCAAAGCAAAAGAGCAACTGTTGTTCTTTATTGTAAACGAAAAACCTTTCTTGTCCAAACAAGAAATAGAAATAATGTTTCTGCGAATCGCAGGCACGTAATAACAATTTTCCAGTTCTAAAACTAGCCCAGAGGGCAAAGATAAATAATATGTTCCTACAGCTAAAGCAGCAACTCTTGCTCCATTGGCAACTCGTAGGTCCATTTCTCCTTTAGCCAATGTCCTACTTCTCTGCATTTCCTGCACATTTATACAAATGTGAGAAGCACATCCCGTATCCAATACCCAAGATGTAGAAATAAACAGATTGACTTCTATAACATATATACCTGAAGTAGAAGCTTGCTCAGCCCTCTTCTTCTTCAGATCCTCCAAGTAAACTAAACAGTTTCTCTTCCAGTGACCAGTTTTCTTATAGTAGTGACATTCACCCTTAACGACCCCACATTTAGGCTTTAAAGCCTGTTTAGGACCTGACTTTGGCTTGGGTGTAGAATCAGAACCTGTCTTCTTCTTACCCTTCCACTTGCCTTTCCCTTTGGCCTTACCTTTATTGCCCACCATCAGTATGGGAGCAGGTTCAGCCGTCTTCATGTTGGTCTCATATGTTCTCAACATAGCCAACAATTCAGTAGGTGTTTTGTCAAATTCATTCATATTGTAGTTTATGATAAACTGGGTGAATTTGTTGTTCAAAGAATTCATGATTAGGTCAATACCAATTTCCTGAATAATCGGGAAACCCAAAGTTTCATGGTACTCAATGTAACCAATTATCTTCAGAACATGTGGGCCAACTGGTTCACTTGCCCCTTGTTTGCAATTAAAGAGTGACTTACTCGTGTTGAACCTTTCTTGACGAGTTTGGCTTGCAAACATGCTTTGCAAGTGCTCATAGATAGTATATGCATCCATATGCACATGCTGTCTTTAAAGCTCAGCACTCATAGTTGCCAACATAAGACATGCAACATCAGTTGCATCATTCTCATCCTTTGTGTGGGCCGCTCGTTCCTCAACAGTAGCGCCCTCAGGAAGGGGACCTGCCGGAGGAATATCAATGACATGAAGCTTGCGCTCCTGCCTGAGGACAATCCTCAAATTCCTCTGCCAGTCTAGGAAGTTGTTTCCTCCTGTCAGCTTATCCTTCTCAAGGACAGATCGTACGGAGAGTGTGTTTGTGTTGTTTGTCATTATTTGGTATCTACAATGATAATAACGCAAAATAAAAATTAGATTGTTTGAGTTATTTATTATGTTCAAATGATTATGATACATTCATAATATATCTCCCACTATTTCTATCAAATCAATAGCCCTTACTATTAATTTGAAAAGTATATCCCATAATTCTTTCTAGTGAGCCAAGATCCATATTTCGTCTTGTCTCAAGTCAACCACTGGAAGTCCTTAAGAATGATTATTTAGGTAGACAACATTTGTCAATTATATCATATATAATTCTTGGATAGTTTGGTGAGCAATGATTGATCTTATCTATCTAATAGATTTGTAACCAAACTCTATGCTTCTAAGTTCATAATGGTCGAATATAACCGTTTACTTTCACCTTATTATGACGACTCACTTAAGTTTGACCCAATGATACAACGGCCGAATATAACCGTTTATATTCGTCGCATCTCACCACGATAGATAGGAGTCCCCTGCCACTGACAGTCTTTCCCCTAATCGATCTAGGATTCGATGAGTGTTCATTCATTGGAAAACATCCGATTAAAACTTAATATTTTGTTAAGGGGTTTAGAAAATTTACGACGATCATGATCACATCATGAAGAGATCCTCAATTTTTCCTTGAACTAAATATTTCAAATCGACATCTTAAATTGTTCATTTCCCAGGTAGATGGAGGATACCAGTGGTCACACTTAAAACCCATCAGCCTTACGAATACGCATATCCGTTTTTGTCAGAAAATCCCAATTATAGATATCAAAATCCATATTCAATTCCGTGTTTTAAAAAAATCCATATTTCATAAACACAAGAATCTCATGATCGTTTGTTAATTTTAAAATCTTAAATCGCTACAAATTTATCTTGTTTAGCATGACAAGCATGGCATGGGTGACGTATCTAATACATGCATACATCATTAATCTAATTAAAGCATGCATCTTCTACTCTACACATACATTCATACATCAATATGTAAAGTGCAGTATGTAAACGTGCTTGGTTATGGCCCCTTTCCTATGTGATCCTTTCGAGCTAATGAAAGGATCAAAGTCAATCTATGGTGGTAAAATATAAATACAATTACATGTCTTCATTCTTCTTGTATCCATGGGTGCTTGCTCCTCTTCTTGGATCATCCTTCTATCATCAAGTACATTACATGGAATAATTGAATACAACCTATACTAATGTACTTACATAAGAAAACTCGAGTACATTCGAGGTTAAACAATTACAAGAATGAAGAAAACGACATGCAAGTCGTATTTATAAAACCAAAACCAAAACCATAATTTAGGGGTCTAAGGGCCATAACCAGCACCATGCTCAAGTACACAAAATAAAATAGTGCGGGTTTCCGGGGGCGGCAGCCCCTGGGCGGGGGTCCGGGGGCGGCAGCCCTTGGGCGGGGTCCGGGGCGGCAGCCCCGGGCGGGAGACCAGTCCTATTCAGAAATCATCAATTTCTGAACTACAGATCATATCTGTTGGCCTTTTTCCATACTGCAACTTATACAGTTTCAGAAGCATGTATCATATACATACTTATCATATCCCAGTTAACAGATCATGTTCATAATCTGTCCACCAGTTTGTATCACTATACAAACTGACCCTCATGCATAATATACAAATCGCAATAAGGCATATAAATCAGTCATGACAAATCATTAACATGCTAGTATCATCATCTATATACTCATCATATGAATAACAATTCGAATATACATGGCAGTAGCATGGCAGTAGCAAAGCAGTAGCATGGCAGTGTCATGGAAGTCACCAAAACAGGCATATTTGCATCAAATACAGTTACCACGTAACCAAATCAGTCCCTTATACACGTAGCTCTGATGCCATTGTTGGGTTCCGATGCATAAAACGCAGCGGATTAAACGTAAATATAACGAAAAATTTTGGAACCCTAACGCAGGATCATGTATAATCATGGACTGATTATGGTGAAATGGAATCATACCTTTGTTTGGTCTTGACTTTCACGAACTCAACGGAGATCCTAGCTTTCACGACTTGTGTCTTCCTCTCGAAAACACCTCTATGGTATCCACACGAGCACCTTCAAGAACGTCTCACGATCTTGATTACGGAATGGATGTACTAGCCTCCTTTGATGATTTCGATTTGTCTCTGCCTTTGCTATGTGGCTGCTCTTCTAGGGTTTTCTTATCAAAACCTTAACCCTTATTAACCCTACATTATCTATTTATAATGGTTGGTTAATAGACCCATAATAGTAACCCATAACAGCAAAGCCTAACCCATGTAGGTTTAGGATTAAATAATAAAACCGAATTTTATTATTTAATTAATAACTAAGTCACACTTAATTATTAATGGCAGAATTCAAATTCGAATTTATATTATTTCAATTAATTAAGTCTCACTTAATTAATAAAATTCAAATAATCATCAATTAATTTAAATCTATAATTTAAATTAATTATTCCTTTAAGTACTCTATGTGTGTGACCCTATAGGCTATTATTTAATTAGCAATAATTTTATTCTCCAATAAAATTATAAACAATGAGCGGTATCTAGTAATACATCATTGCTACCCAATTAAATAATAATTAAATCGTGATTCGATAAAACCTTTCGTGATTAATGTTTCCGTGTAATATAATCTCTTTAACCATATATATTATAGATTAAACTCGAGGCATGTATTTAGTCATCCTCTTCAATATTTAATCCGGGTTTACTTGATCCATGAGTAGACTAAGAAAACAAATCATTATTTGAGCACGACCATGTATTTTATAGTCTCACTCAATCAAGAGGCCAATAATATCTCTCCTAATTATAGGAGGGTTAAATCCTTTATCTATCATTCATATTTCTCATACGACTCATGATATACCCGATGTCCACTTTTATCATTACCCGGTCAAAGGTAACTTTTAATGTAGTCAAAGTATATTAATCCTCGTATAGAAATATAATGATCTCAAGTCAGAGGATCATTACACCATTATCACTGTGAGTCTTTCTTATGACTTTATTAAACATGAAAAATCTCACTGTGGGTCTGTCCAGTACCATGTACTCCTGCATGTACCTATGTGTTGACTTTAGTATCCCCATACTTATAACCAATGAGATGTGATTATCTGTCAAACAACATACTAGTCTATTTATGTATTATTATTGTCCTATAATAATAATACTCGACTAGGGACATTTAAGAATATGATATATTATATAATCTTAAGTTCAAGTCATGTACTAAACTATACAATGTGTATCATGATTCTAAGGACATTTATTATGCTAACAAATATATCGCAGTAATTAAAGTCATAATAAATACGTTTATTGAATAATCAATTGACATAAAGGTTTATCAAAATAAACATTGTATTGCCTCTAGGGCACCTACACCAACAGAGATAATTTATACACACCCATACCTTGCTCCCGGTCAGATATTAGGATCCAGTTCTTTAACAAAAAATGCTCAGGGCTCCTAGATATCACTCCCTACGGACTCAGTTTTCCTTGTACTAATTTAGATATATTTGTATATGAACCGAACCTTATATTTTTGTGTTAGTAGCAAAGAACTAATTTGTTTTTTGAAAACCAGTTATATTTTTAACTGGGTGTAGCACCCTTCTGAGTTTATATACGAAAGATAGCACCCTTCTGAGTTTATATACGAAAGATATATTCCCAGAAACTTGTCTCATTTATTTTACTTACTAATTTTCTTGAACCTAATTGATTTATCCAGACACACAAAAAATTAGTAGGCAGCTCATCAAAACACTACAAATGACCAAACCCACTCTGAAGCAATAATTTATTTATCCGTAAATTCTGAAAAGAATTTAAATTATTATGAGTATCGTATTCAACCCCCCTTCTACGATACTTCGGGACCCAACAATTGGTACCAGAGCTAACTAATTGATATACAAATCAGGATCCGTAACCCAGTTAAGCTCAGGGTGTCGAAGCTGCTTGGACTTAAATGTATAGAGGCCTTGTTAAAAAAGTTTAATTATAAATTTTTAATAAGTTTATTAAAATATACTTTTATAAAATTTATTTTATAAAATTTTATAAATTTATATTATTAATTTTAATTAGTTTACTTTATAAACTTAATATTAAATTTATTTTATAAACTTTTATAAAATTTGTTTTATAAACTTTTATTAGTTTATATAATAAATTTTAATTAGTTTATTTTATAAAATTAGTATTAAATTTATTTTAGAATCTTTTATAAAATTTGTATTATAAATTTTTTATTAGTTTATATTATAAATTTTAATTAGTTTATTTTATAAACTTAATATTAAGTTTATAATTTAAATTTATTAAGCGGTCCATTTTTAGAAATGCATGCACTCGACCAGTTCATGTAGATTGAGCAGCTTAAATTGCAGAAGCTAACTTTGTCGAAGCATGTCAAGCCAGTCACGCTCGGAATCAAATGAACAGACTTCTTTTTTTTCTTGTTTCTTCAAGTCAGATGTTGCGCCTGGTACATGCATCCCCGAGGAGAGGCGCTACGAAATTACCTTTTGGGTTTTTGCGCCTGTAAAGAGGTTCTATTGTACAGGCGCCACAAAAATATTAGGCGCCACAAAAATATAGGCGCCACTAACACCCTATATCAGTTTGGTACCTTAAGTTTTGTACCCTTTAATTTTTTAATTTTTATTTTAGATTTATTTATTTTTCTAGAAAATTTAAAATTTTTGAAAACTAAATTTTTTCGTAAATATTAATTTATGATATTTTAATTTTTAAGAAAATTCGAAATTCTTGAAAATTAATTTATTGTATTTTTTATTTTTGATTAATTTGTTTTCTAAGAAAATTAAAAATTCTGTAAATCTAAATTTTTCTTAATATTAATTTGAGGGTGCTCAGGGGTATATAAATGAAGATTTTTCCGGGCATTGAAGACAACTAAAATTGACTGAAGATTATCCGATAAAGTTAATTCTGGAACAGGTTGAAGAAATAGAGGTATTAATTTCCTCAGAGGTTTACTCCATAGGATCCCACTAATATTTTAGAAGCTGCAAAAGAAGAGATTAATTTGGATACAGTTTTTGGGTAATTTGAGTTGTATTTTTGGATAAAAAATCTAAGGGGTTTAAAATAGTGAAGGAGAATAGACTAGACAACCTGAAATCTCAGTAAATGTCTTAAAGATTATTCTAAAGGAAATTACAGGAAGTTCGTGCTAATACTGCAGATCATCTGAAACACAGAATACAGCCAACAGGGATTTTAGGATACAACCACATTGTCTGTAGAAGACCTGTATGTGCTGAAGGCCTATGAACTAGAACAAGAGCTGAAGAAGATAATATTTGGTAAAACAGGTTGTTAGCATATCCACTGTATTTGTGACCAATGAACCAAATTTGATTGAAGTCAAGGTTGAGAACCTCTGAACAAAAATGAAATGATCCTAGAAGTTGAATTGAAGATGTTATAGCTCGAGGTAGTGGTCAAGGTGTTATAAGTGAATTTGACAATTTGAAATATCTTGAGAACTGGACTGCAAGTCAAGCCTGCAGGGCAAACAGGATGTTCAGTGTCATCAGATTTAGACGGAATCTAAATTCTTAATCTAAGGTCATTACCTATAGATTCCATAAAAGAGATTTTCAAGACCAGTTCAAGAGGCGGGTGCAAAACAGGGATGATTTAAAATAAAAAGACAAGATCAGGGGTTTGCTACACAGTTTGAAGAAGCCTGTACAAGCAAATGATGACAGACACTGTGTTGGGTTGAAGCAGGAATCTCAGGCATTTGTGAGGATGCAGCAAAAGAAAGCATTTATTGGTGAAGTTAAATGCAAGGTTGATTCTATCAGTGACAGTGATGAACCAAATTGATATCTAGCATCAATGACCAACACTGGAGATGAATTACTAAGCACTTCACAGGTACACATTCTAACTAGTATACGTTTATCTAATTCAGAACTGTATGATTATTAGGTATTGAAATGTATTATATTCATGTCAGCATGTTAACATCTTAGGACTTAAATGTTTAATTGATTGCTAAGAATAAGATTGCATGCTAGGATTCATGAGTTTAATTAGTACATTTCATACTTGATTTTATATGCAGTAAAATGAATATCTAGAATTAGATAGGGTGTTCTAGACGGTTAGGTGTATCCCTAAAGATTTGCTGAAACTTGATTTAAATCTTATGTGATTTAATACCTCTGCTAATGTAGTGAAAATTACTAATAGACAAACAGGTCATAGATCACATATTTCATATTTGTTCTTATAATTGACTTGTTATGTATATGTGGAATTTGATATTGCTTATAATATTTTATTCAAATATTCTGCATTTTCTTAAAATTGTTTATGTGCTTATTTTCACATGATTCGCTCTCACATACATAGTTGTACTTAAATGTCATATCATATCATGTATTGCTTATTAAGGTATAGAATACTAAAAGATGGTAGAAGTATCTAAGTAGTCAGTAACATTTATAGATTCGAAGTTTAACTAAAACTAACTTAGATAACTAGAGATAGTTAAAATGTTAGACAAACAACAGAAATGGAGTAGACAGAATTAGTAATTAATTTGTTAGTTCTTATATTCCATTTGCTTTTATTAAATTTTTGAATATCTGTAAATCTGCTTTACATCTGTTACACTTGTGTAGAATGATTAAAGTAGATAGTACTAATTTTTCTAATATGCATAAATTGATGTTGTTATTACCACTGTTGTTAGTAATATCTCTAACCCATCTGGACTCAATTGAAGTTGAGTACCAAGAAGCTTAATCATTTGTGATTGCAGAGTATGTAACAAAAGACAAAAGTTATGTGACTTCATGACATTTATTGCACGAGGCATATGATTAAGATTGAAGTTTTGAAATCACAGTTGGTTGAGAAAGCCTATCCAATGGTAACCATTGGAGATGACAGCAAAGGATGTACAAGTGATTTGGCTATAATGATTTTTGGAATTGTCATCACTGGAAGCATCTATCTTGTGGAAGGACTTAAGCACTATCTACAGGGTATTAGGGAATTCTTTGTCAAGGGTTTTCTGGAAAAGCATCAAAAAGGAAAAGTGTTTGATCTCAAACAAGAAGGTTGGAAGCTCACTCAACTGAGAGTGAGAAATTTTGTTCGTACCTGACATGGATTTTGTATGCAAAGGTGAAGTGCACTTTTCAGTAAAGCTTCATCAGTAAAGGGTTAGCTATGGAAAAAGAAGCTCTCACACTTGGTGAACAAGACAATGGATTCTTTGATAAAGAAGAAATTGGTGAGAGGACTGCTTCATTTGGAACTCTATCCAGAAGGAAATTTTGAAGTATGTCATATAGGGAAGTCAATGAAAACATCACACTGAAGCAAATTATGTCATGGAAGAAATATGCTTAGTGGTGGATATTGACGACCCTAGTTACAATTTGGTGTTGTTCGTGCATTCAACAGACAATACGTCACAGATGGTGATTGATCACATCAGGAAGATCAAGTTGGAAGCAAAGTAAGCTGTGAGAACTTTGTAGTCAGATAATGGAACTGAATTTCGCGAATGAAGTTCTAAATAAAGTCTGCACTTATAAAGGTACTTTAAAGCTGAAGCAATTAACACAGCATGCTAATTTAATCAATAAGATCGTAAAAAGACATCATATGAGTTAATGGCCAACCAGAAGCAAACACTGAAGCTCTTTCGTGTGTTTGGAGGAAATTGATATTTAATGAAGATTTAGATGAGCAACTTGGCATGTTGAAGTTAAGGCTCATGGAACAATTTCCTAGGCTACTCATTGAAGCCGAAATCTTATGAGGCGTATGTGATATAAAACCATAAGGTGATTAAAAGTCTGAATGTGTCGACCTACTACACCAAGCTCCCAAGCATTCAAATGAAAGACTGTTCTGAATCTTTGAAGTTTGACATCCCGTCGTAGTCAAATTCAGATACTGATGATGAAACTGAGGTTGCAGAAGGAATCAATGATAATGATGATGATTCAGATCCTATTAGTGGAAATGGTAGTGAAACTACACAACTCGTGAACTTTAACAGAATCCACTGAATAAGGTGAAGGATCTTCAACACATCTTAGCAGCAACTCAGGGGGAGAGCAAATAAAAGAAGGATATATTAGTCATACTCAACATAATGAAGATCAAAGGAATACATCAAGAACATATCTGCCAAGACAAAAGGTTTGAAGTCAAAGTCAATCATGGAGTCTAGTTCTTAGTAAACCAGATTATTTAGTAAAGGCTAGAAGTGCTAATCAAAATGAACACATATTTTTCGGGACATAACATCCGGAATCCCAAAGAATATTGAAGATGCACTGATTGATCCAGATTGAGTGATTGCAATGCAAGATGATCTCAACCAGTTCGAAGGCATAATCTACTGAAGCTGGAACTCAGACCACTAAAGTCGAAGCTGAAATTGGTACAGTAAGGGTTCTTAGAAACTGGAAGATTATTGGCATTGTTATGAGGGACAAAGCCAAACTGGTTGCTATAGGTTACTATCAAGTAGAAGGTATCGATGATGATGGAAACAGAATCTTCGAGACTTTCAAGATCAAACAGTAAGCACCAGTGATGAGACTTGATCCTTTTAGGACCTAACATTTGGGCCTAACAAGATGAGGACCTAACAGAGTTAGGGATTCAAGCAAATCGTCAAGGACATGGTATGACACTCTAACTACTAATTACCTGACAATGATTTTGGTAGAGTCGTTATACACACATCTCTCTAGAATACAAGGCACACACATTATGTAAAATATGTGCTAGTATACCATGATTATATTATATGTGGGTCTAACAAAACTTGTGCAAGAGATATTTTTCTAAGTAAATGCAGAGTAGGTACAACATGAGCATGTTGGAAGAATTGTAATTCTTTTTGGATTATACGTAATTCAAAAGAATGATGGAAATTAAAGTAAGTAAGGATCTTTTGAAGATGCACAATTTAGAAGATTCTAGACCTGTCAAGACTTCTTGCCAACAGACCACTAAGCTTGATAAGGGCAAATCAGGTATATGAACTGAAGTCACAAGCTATAGAGGTATGATCAGCTCATTATTTATTCAAATGCATAAAGACCATATATTTTATTCTCAATATGCCTATGTGCAAGTTTCCAAGTGGATACTAGAGAATCTTATCTTATAACTAAGTTATTAATTGTTAGATATCTTAGGGGATCACCAATTCTTAGAATCAGGTACCCTAAAGATACTAGGTTTAACCTAATTGGCTATATAGATATAGATAATGCAGGTTGTAAGAAAGACATGGAATTAATTCCTAGAAACTGTCAATACTCCATCAACTCTGTTGATTTCTCTACACCACGTATGGAACAAGCTCATGGACACCAGGTATCATTTCTTTCGAGATTGTTCTAAGTAGAATAACTTGCAGATATTTGCTGAACAACTTGATAAATTTATTTTGTCTAAGTTGGTTAGTGAACTTGGGATATTATTTATGTGCATATTTGTTGGAAATCCAATCTGCAAGGAATTCTCAAATGAGTTCACAAGTATTAAATCGTCCACATTTAAAGGACTTCTGAATTTATTTTTAAATCTAGTACCTCATACTTTTTGCTATTAGTTTAATTATCATGCTTAGAATGTTATATGCATATGTGGTAGTTAAATGATTTAGCATAAATTAGCAGCATAATTATTTGTATGTTAAATATTTGATGAATATTAGTCAATGATATCTTGCTCAATTGCTATGATATTTTGCTCTGATATTTTTAATATTTTATTATAAATAACTGTGATACTTTTGACATTAGAGACGTTATTTAGAATTTCTGTTCTAAGTAATTAATGCATATTTTCAAAACTCACTAATATTGGAAGGTGAAGTATTTTCTAAGTCATGTGTATAAGATTCTCAATATTTTATATACTTAGAAAATATTTCTAAAATTTGATTTTGTTTGCGAGGAGTTGTAATTAGGATCACAAGTATTAAATTTCAATATTTATAGAACTTGTGAATTTATATTCAACTATTTTCTCATGCTTACGTTATCAATAATAATTGTTATGAGTATAAATATAATATGCTAGAGTGACAATTATTAGATATAGCGTAGGAAGTTAGATTCTAATATTCAATCCTATGAATATTTAGTATTTAGTGAAATTATTTTATCTTATTAAAATTATGGATTGAAGCAATTCAATGATTATTAGTTTCATAATTCTGATTTGATAAAATAATTAGAAGTATAATTTCTTGCATTTTGAAATTATTGATAAATATCAAGTAATGATATTTTGTTAATATTTCCGTGCAATTAATTGTGATATTTTTAATATTAGTGATAATACAAGTTGTTTATCTGAAATCACTAATAATAAAAATATGTCTTAATACTTATTGTTCTACTGAATGATTGTCATGCCTCTTTGATTTATATATATGCATGTTATTGGTAATTGTTTAGTACAATATAAGTATTTAATTTATTTTGATTTATTTAAATTATGACGATATAAAAAAATTCAGTGATATATTGGTTCCATGATTTAAGTAAATTAAAATAAATTTGCAGCATAATTATTCGTAGTATAAATATTTTCTTTTATTACTTTGTGATAATTGATTAATATTTTATTACAAAATAATTGTGATATATTGATACTAATGGATTTGCTTAGTCTTTATTCTAAATAAAAATTGATTTTTGAAAAAGCCGTTAGTATTAGTATATTTAGTTTTCTTTCTTTGACTGAATTTTAAACTTGAATGTATTAAAAAGAATTTCTTGTCTAATTCTTTTTCGAAACATTTTATCCAAAGATACATTCATTTTTCTATCAGTTTTAGAGAAGAAAACTTCAAAATTCTTTTTCAAAACTTCTCTTTTGAAAATCGTTTAATTTACAGCCTTACTTTGATTTCTAAATCCTAGGGTGTGAATCAAACTTTTCTTGAATAATCTTTCTTTAAATCTCAAAATCTTTTATCCTCTCCCAAAAGCTAGTTTTAAAAGTTTTATCTTACAAAACTTTTTCTCTCTTAATTTTTCTATTTAAGGTGGCAGAAACTTTGTGACTGCTATTTTATTTGGAGAAATTATTTTAACTTCAAGGTACCAATCAATTGTAAAATGATTTATTTTTAAACACTTGTTTCAATGTATGTTTCACATCGATTTAAAATACCTAAACAGTGGTTGTTGCTTTGAAGGCCTAGTGTTGTATTGTAAAGCATTCATTCACCCCAATTGTCATGTCTTTATTTTAAGTCGGGAATACTATCAGGTGGACAAAAATGATGTAAATCATAATTGCATTATGAGTCGGAAAATCATAGTCCTCTATCTGATAAGGATGTTTTGCAAAACTATTTTCAAAACTTACAGTACTTAGGTTTTAAAGGAAAAGAGTCATTTTATTAAGATATAATTTGGTAGGAGGGTTGAATTTCTTCTTTGGTATAAATTCTCGCATTTTATTATGGGAAGTTTACCTTATAAGAAATTCATAAGGGATAGAATTTTTCTCTGATACAATTTCCCGCGTTTTATTATGGGATAAGTATCTTAAAGAAAATTTCTATTAGTATCATGTTCTTAAATGATAAATCATTAGATCCGACAAAACTCTTTTACTAAAAGTGCTTAAATGCAATCGTTTACCATTCATTCATATATTTTTCCTTCTCTTTGGGATGAAAAATATATTTTAGAATGTTAAGGTGATTATCTTTTAATCTTGATTGATTCTTTCTGATTAGCCCTAGTAGCTTAAGAAGATGGTCAGGAGGTTGAAAACTCATTAATCTCTTACCCAGGCCTTAGTACCAAACACTGATTCATCGACTTCCATATATAATAATCCTTGGAGATATAAGGAACAAATGTTAGTTAGAGGTTGATTAGGGAGAAACTGCACTTGATGCAGCAAATAAGGATGAAGTCGGAAGTGCACCCATAGCTCTCCCTCCAGCGAAGAAAAGTAGTATATAAATTGAGGTAACTGTAAGCTCATCTGCATCTTATCAAAAGGATGCAGAGCTAAAAAGGCAATAAAACTATCTCTGGAATCATTCTCTCAACAGGGTGAGTCCATTGAAATTCGCTCGTCAGCCAGAGCATCTTGTAATGAGTCAAGCACACCACTGGCATTCACGCTGATGGTAAACCTAAACAGATAAATTCTAGAAACACATTGCAAGGCGTGCACAGTGAGAGGTATAGGCATTCAGAGGAGATACAGACTTTATCCATACATTACATTGTCCAAGTGTCTACCTCAAACAGAAGTTAATCTTCTGCATCCCGAAAGGGAAATCTCTTGTTCATATTTATCTGGGCTTGAGAGGCAACTGCTTGACAAGAATTCTTCGGATGAGTCAAGTAGGGCATTTTATGCAAAACTCCCATCACAGGGTTACGAGGGAAACGTAGATTCTAAATTGCCATTCATTACATTGTCTACTACGTTGACCCTCCTAGAAGGAACAATTCCAGATCCTGAAAAGGAATGTCCACCTCCCGTTTACGGAGAAGGTGTGAGGCAACTCCTTGATAGAACAAGTCAGGATTCCCTAACATATATTAATATCTTGGGATAACCCATCTCAAAGATGTGAGGCTCCACTAGACAGTGATTTAGCAAAAGCTATTGAGACTGGTACTAAGACAATGCTTATGCATGATAGATCAAGAACACCTCAACGAGGCAATTCTCCACTTAATAGTGATTCAATTCATTGTGATGAATCAGGTGTTGGGAATATATGAATTTACGGATTTCACTTGCAGGTATAGAAGGCTATATTTGGAATGCAGAGTGAAAGTGAGAGAGAGAAACACTTAAGTGAAAGTGAGTGAGAGATAGGCAAAGAAAGAGTGAAACACTTCAAAGTGCTCGACACTTTAGTGTAAACACTAACAGAATGTAGTAGAAGTGAGGAAACCATAGACCAAACACTTACCATTGCTACTTGCTACTTCTGAAAGAAAAGCTATTATGTTTTCCCAATCAATGATAGACGAGAACCTTCTTTGGAAGACAAACCATTCAAAAGATGGGCCATTGGAGGATTCCTCAACTAAGGGGGATAATTTATAGGAAGAAAAAGGAGAAGAAGTTAATAAAGTATTATATTTGTATCCTTAGGGGGAGTTAATATCATTAAGGGGAGATTTTAGAAGAAAAGAAAAAGAAAATCTTATCTTCTGATCATTAGGGGAAACAACAGAATATGGGAGAATCAAGAAACTGTATCATATACTTGAAAGGAGTTGTCAGTAGAGGGTTCCTCATCCAAGTGGGAAGTACAGAAAAGAATTGACATTTACATTGATCATCTAAAGGGAGAAGAAGAAAAAAAAAGAATCACATCCTAAGGGGGGAAACATTATTTGAGCTATGTTCTATGTTCTATTGAAGATTTTCCCAGGAATTTGAATTCTTATGAAGCTCTGTTCATGATAAGTTCTTTAAGTTCAACTATGAAGGATTTTGAAGCAGAGAAAGCTCAAACACAGACAGAAATGAAGATGATTCTACATGAATATCAGTTCAGTGCTAGAGGAACAAACATATTACAATTCAGTACACAAGACAAGGCAGGTACATAATCCTTAGTGAGATTATGAAGCTGTATGAACAATAATCGTGTTAACTCAACACTAGAACATGACAGGTAAATAATACTACGCCTACCAAGAAATCAGGAAGAAATGAAGACAAGGCAGATACAGTGAATTAAGACATTAGAAGAAGTTTTGAAGTCTACTATAGGTCACTGAAAGAAGTTCAAGCCTCAGTGAAGAATAATGTGTACAGACTTTTAGGGTTTCAGAAGTGTTGAAGATTTAGTATAGAAGTGTCACAAGAAGATTTCAGTGTAAAGGCATTGATTGAAGATAGACAGTGTTCGAAGCATAGGAATCTAGTCAAGGTAAAGACAAAGGTTAAAGAAGATAGCTGCAGTCTTGGAGTTATACTCACTGAAAGAAGTTCATTTGTATGTTCAAGCGTCAGTGAAGAACAAAGAATGAAGTATTCAAGATTGGGGTAGTAATGGGGACGTTGTCTAAGTACCAGAAAAGATTCCAGTGAAGTTACAGTGTTTATTGACAGTCAGTGTTTGAAGCAATGAAGTTGCTGCATACTTAACAATGCACCTAGGCAATAATACGAAGACCTGGATCAAAGTTAGTCATCTGTGAACCAGACCAGTTGCACTAGGCGTCAATAGTTTGTGAAAGGAATCTGAGTATTAACTATAGAATAATTGTTAAGTTAAAGAAAGTAGTTGGAAAGAATGGTTATTTATTAAGGTACGAAAAGTGATTTGTAGAGGCTACAGCTAAACACCTAAACAACTAACAGCTTAATAGCTAAACAGCTCAAAGGATGTAGGGTGCAAAGTGTCACAACCTTGGTACGAAAAGTGAAATTTTCTGAACTACAGTCGAAGAACGGAAACAGCTCAGGGTACATGGTGTAATGTGACAAGACTTTGGTACAAGAAATGGAAGTTGGTGAACTTCAGTCGAGAAATGAATAGAGGGTCAAAGTGCAATGACTAAACAACACTTTGACCATATAAATAAATTTGACAGGTGCAACAAAAGTTTGAAGCACAATGAAATATGAGGCGTAACAAAGTTTTTAAAGGCGCCACTTGATTTCTCACAGGGTGTCCAATGTGACAGGCGCAACAAAAATATAACTTGACTTGAATTTTTGTTAAGTAATTAAAGGCGCCACTTGAAGCTACACAGGGGATACACTCTACAGGCGCAACAAAATATTACAGGCGCAACAAAATATTTTGGTGCAACAAATATTTATTGGCCCCACTTAGTCCTTAGCCAATCAAATTCAAGCAGCCTACTTTATTGATTTGAAGACTACACCAATTAAAGAAGTGAGTCATCTTCTTCAACACAAATAATATGTAGGGAGCTTCTGCCATGGCCGGGGCAAGAAGGAAAATTTATACACACCCATACCTTGCTCCTAGTCAGATATTAGGACCGGTTCTTTAATAAAAAAATGCTCAGGGCTCCTAAATATCACTCCCTACGGACTCAGTTTTTCATGTACTAATTTATTTATATTTGTATAGGAACTGAGCATAATATTTTTGTATTAGTATGAAAGAACTAATTTGTTCTTTGGAAACCAGTTATATTTTTAACTGGGTGTAGCACCCCTCTGGGTTTATATACGAAAGATATATTCTCAGAAACTTGTCTCCATAATTTACTTGTTAATTTTCTTGAACCTAATTGATTTATCCGGACACACATAAAATTAGTAAGCAGCTCACCTAAACACTACAAATGGCCAAACCCACTCTGAAGCAATAATTTATTTATCCGCAAATTCTGAAAAGAATTTAAATTATTATGAGTATCGTATTCAACCCCCTACTACGATACTTCGGGACCCAACATATACATTACTCAATGGCGTCATCTAGCTCAATTGAAACCTACACCATTCATGAAACAAATTTTCTGGCCATCTCATGCGATGCAGATGCTAAGGACCAGTACAAGTGCTTCACTAGGTTTCTACTTGAATCCTATCTAAAAGGACCTTTTCTCTACAACCCCACTCTCTATATGGACATTCTTGGGAAGTTCTGGAATACTGCAACTTGGGAAGAGATAGTACTTGAAGATGGAAGCTCAAAGATTCAGTTCACTTGCAGGATACAAAATGTGAACATGAGCTTCAATGAACATGATATGAATGCATGCCTGTGGTTACCAACTGAAAATCATGACTAAGACCCCACCAATACATAAATAATAGAATTTTTTAAATTTATTAAGTATGTTGATGAGCACATCAAGATTGAGAAAGTGATGAAGAAGTACCTAAGGAAGGAGTGGTCATTTGTTTTTGACACTCTTATCAAAGTCTTTACATGCAAGAAGATTGGCTTTGATCAACTAAGTCTGATAGCCTTGAAGCTTGAGTACTCTCTGGCCTACAATAACAAACTCAATGTTGGGAAGTTGATTCTTGGGGAGCATAACACAAGAATGCCAAAGAAAGGTAATGAAGTATTTTTTCCTCGATTTATTCAATCAGTACTCAATTATAAAAATGAAAAATTGATTAAATTTCCTAGAATGGATAAAAATAAAATTGGCTATTGTAAATCCATGTCAAAGAATATCTTTGCATCATTGAAAATAAGAAGCACAGTATGTAACATTCTTCATATTACTCCTCACATGAGTAAGTTGTTTAATGGTTATCCACTTGTGAAGCCTAAATTTCATGCTCTTGACACAATAAGAATTCCCAAGGTAGATGAAGAAAAAACTCTACCTAACCCAGGGAATTCTAACCCAATTGTAGACCCTTCCTTGAACACTTTAGATGTTAGTGAGCCAACCTTTACATCCTCCCAACATGATGTAGTTGAGAAAAAGAAAAAGAAGAAGCCTGCTACAAAAAGAAGATTAGATATGGTAGTAGAAGAACCTGAGTCACCTGTGGTACCTCTAAAAAGGAGGAGAAAACATAAAGAGGCCACATAAAGCCACTCTGCACCCTCCCAACAGGATGTAGAGATTAATAAGGGAATAGACTTGTTACTAGATGCATTCTCTCAACAGAATGTATCTATTGAAATTAGGAGCCAGCCCACTCCACTCTGTAAAGAGTCTGTACCATTGTAGGAATTCACTCATATTAATGAAGAAGTATTAGTAGAAAAGGAGACACAGAATGCACAGTTAGGAATTTCTATTGAAACTTTCCCATTTTCCCAGGGGGAGTTGCCAACACTCAATTCTATACACTCTACTTCTCTCAATACTCAAATTTCTTCTCAACCAATTGTGTCCAGCCAAACACAAGAGGTTGTTGATCACCAGGCTCATACTTCACCTGGCGAGCCACATTCAAGTGACTTGGTGCATGACAACATGCTTACCACTCAGGACATACATTTAGATGGTGAGGGAATGCATGTTGAGGTATATCCTGATGACACTATCAAAACCACAGAGGATCCATGAGTTTTTACTTCAGACTCTATGGTGGCTGAGGAGTTTGTACCACCAACCTTTGGTCTCATTACTGAACCATTAGAGCACCAAGTGTCTTCACAGACATTGAGTAATCTAGGGGACCTCCACACCATGGAAATGGCATCCCCTGGACACTCCCCAGTCATTCAAAGACTGCCTCTTATGGAGAGATCACTTATCTATCCAGTATCAAAGGATTCATCTGAGCAATTGGATGATGAATTTGATGCTGAGGGGACCACTGTAACAAGTGTCCCTAGCTCTGACTTCTTGTCTCAATGACTGAAACCTGTGCAACATGACAGGGAATCAGGACCATCATCTCATAGTGGGTCACATTCAGATGAACAACTCAAAGAAATTTATGGAGATCAATTGGATGGATGGTACCATATTGCTCAAACTCTTAACTTCTCATTTTCCCAACAAAGATTATGCTGAGATTATGTTGGAGTATGCCAAATATCAAGCGGAGATTAAAGATAAAAATTCTCAAATGTCTGAAGAAGGAGAAGCCAATATAGAAGCTTAATTGGATAGCAAGAACACTGTGAGCATGGAGGAGATGCTACAGTGGATGAGACAGAAGTATTTGACAACTCTTGATTCTTGTGAAAAGACTTTTACTCCATCAGCAATCTATGATGCTATTCATGAAGCTACAAAGGTTCAACTCTAGTCAAATCATTATCTTGCTAAAGGTTTGCAGGCTGAGATTCATGATCACAGAACCAAGGTGGAGGGCACTTTAAAAGCCATTGAGGAAAATATAAAACCTGGAGGTATATATGGAAATCTCTCATCTAGGGCTGAGTTTGGAAAATCATCACTTCTCTATACCAAGATGAATGCAATGGAGAAAGCTTATAAGGAAATGATTCAAAGCAATGCAACCATTCTTGATAACCAACAGAAAATCAACAAGGTTCAAGTGTTGTATGCAAACAGACATGCAAATAGGCTTCCTGGGGATGTGACTCTTCATGACTTGACACCATTTCAAGTGGATATTTATTATCAATCCAAGGCCAAGGATGAAGCTGCTAAGGCAAAAACAATTTATGACTTGAATGCAAAGGTTAAATCACTCACCTCTACTATTTCTACAGTTGTGTCAAGTGTGAGCACTCTCCAGAAGGAGTTTGACACCTCTAATACCACTCAAGGCACCACACTTGCTCAAATTTCTACTCAACTAACATCAATGAAAACTCTTCTCTCAAATTTGGAAAATTTAAATCAAGCTCTTCTAGTTTAAGTGTCAACTCAAATCAAGCCAAGTCACTCTACTTTCATTCCATCACAAGACATCAACCCTAAGGGGGAGAAAGAAAGGAGGGATGAGATAGAGGTTGAGAGGCAAAAGGCAATGGTGAGGAAGCTAAGGGGAGAAATTCTCAAACCCAATGCTGATAAAGACTTCTTGGAGCTTCTGAAACATATCAAAAGGCAAGTCAAAGGAAATCATTGGAGCTACAAGAAGATGCTTGACAATGCCATTATCACGGTAAGGGGAGTCAAGTTTGAGAAAGATGGCAAAATGTTCAAAGAACCAATAGTGCAGATGGAGTCTGGCTATTTTAAAGTATATGTTGGGCTCTTTCAAAATTTGTCATACACTGAACTGGATTGCCTGCATAAAGCAATTGAGCTAGTCACTCAGGAAGATGAAGAATTGAAGAATGAAATATTGGGTCCTCTTCTACCAAATGCACTTCCTGAGTCATACTACAATCCAGATGGTGTTGTCAAAAGTGAACAAACTTACTCACTTCAAAATTCCTCAACATCTCAATTCTGGCAATAGAAGTCAAATCAAATCATAAGTCTGATTGACCTACTTGAAAAGAAGAAGGTTAAATAAGAAGAGGATAAGATGACTCTAGAAACGATGAAGAAGTTTATGAATGATCATATCTTTGAGTTTGTAAATGAGGAATTGAAGAAAAAGAAGAAAGATGATGAAGATAAGGATCAGGACAAGAATGATAAGAAGCCTGAGTCTAGAAGTGATAAGGGAGGAAAGAAATATAACAAGAAGAAGGAGAGTGAGGACAAGAAAAAAAGAGAGGTTTCTGTCAAAGAAAAGAAATATGAAAGGAAGAAACCATCCAAGCAGCAAGCTATTGGTGCTCACAATAGTACTCCAACCAAAATTCAAGGTGCTAGTGTGGCTCCAATGGTTTTTGAAATTGCTATGATCTCAAAACCCAAAGAGCCAAAAAGACTTCTAGTCAAGGCTACTGCAAATGGAGTTATAAGGAAGGAATTAAAGAAGAATCAAATCAAAAAGCTACAACCTTGTCAATAATTGAAAGTCAATACTGTCACAAGAACAAAGTTCAAGAAGCCTACTAGTTCTTTACTAGTTAGGTGTCCAAAGTGGAGAAAGCAAATGGTTGTTCTTGATAAAGGTCTTCTAGTACATCCAATTCAGGAAATTGTTGAGCCAAACAAGATCTACCTCAAGCAATGGAAAGCCAACAGAATTTGTAAGGTAGAATTTAGAGACAAAAGGATGTTTGTCACCACAGTTGATGGTGAAGAAAGATCCTTCTATCATGATCAAGCAGGCACAATAACTCATGAAATCAAAAGATTGATCAGTCTCTTTGTAAGTCATGTATGGTAAATAAATTGAAGATGATGGAAGTGGCCGAGTACTTGGAGAGAAAATATCAAAAGAAGGTGAAGAAGGTTAAATATCTTGAAGAAATGACAAGAAGCTTCAAGAAAATGAGGAAATGGATAGAATGGAGGCTGAATTAAGAAGATTGAGAAAGTGCAGAGTTTTCAAAGATCCTGATAGAGTGGAGTCCAAACTCAGAAATTGTGTCATATCTAAGATCAGCCTCAAGTTTGTCAGTGATTATCCAATTCAAACTCTCCAGATTGCTGCTGATATGCTAAAGGATGCAATCATAGTTGAAGAGATCATGGCTAGTTTGAAAATTCTCAATGCAATCAAAGAGATAAAGGAAAAGGAAGATAAAGATGAGAAAGTGAAGTATGATCTTTTCATGCAACATCATCAACAACTTCACCAACAAAAATAGATAGGCTTGATATCTTGTTATTAATTTGTAAAACTGTCTTTTTCCAAATTGGGCGAGATTGTTGGATCATATCAAGCCTACTAGATAGTATTTTCTTGTCTGTTACGTAATCTTAGACTGTCTTATAATAGGTGGTGACTTGGTTTGCTTTAAATGTAATTTCTGTAGTTAAAAGTGATCTTTGAGTTGTAATCCAGATTGTAGTTAAAGCCTCAAATAAAGCTTGTAGAAGATTCAAGTCACAAATCATGCATCAGTGAGAATAAGGCTGGGGAAATAAGGATTCAAGTTGAAATAAGTTTCTAAGGAAAAATGTCTACCATTCGAGAAGTCTCATCATTCGAGAAGTCTGAGCACATACTAAAATTTACTCAAAGTCACAGATTCGAGTAGTGAAGAAAGTGATCAATTCAAGAAGTTCAGTATGGAAACAATTTGAAAAGTCAAGCTATATATCATTCGAGAAGTCAGGTTATGTCTTTTTCAAGAAATGTAAAAGATGGTTCATTTGAGAAGTCTCATCATTTGAGAAGTGTAAAAGATGGCTCATTCGAGAAGTCTCATCATTCGAGAAGTCTCAATCATTCGAGAAGTGACAAAGCTTGAACAATTCGAGAAGTCCAAGTACATAACATTAAGTTGAATTATTTACAGAGAACTCGAATGAATTAAAGGGAAGATTTCCAGGAAAATTGCAGAAGTAACAGACAAGATTGTGCAGCATTGTTCTGTTTATGATTAGTCAAACCTGAACAGATGGTGACAAGTCTACAATGTAGCTGGGAGAAACAAATAAGACAAAAACAGAAGCTATGTACAGATGTAAAGAGCTGTCAAGTCTGAAGACTAAGCTAGAAATGGAATGAAGTGCTTTGTAAAGTTTCATTCATACTATTCCAGTTTAGCTATTACTGTCTACAAAAAGCATGTGGTGTTAAAAAGACATGTAGGCTATATAGAATAAAGAGAGCTCTGCAGTTAGTGTGTGAAACATTTTGTATTGTTCTTATCCTTGTTTCTCCCTAGAATAAGAAGCTGAAATTTAAGTTTAAATCTCAGATTGTAGCAAAACAAAAATCTAATATACATTAGATTGAAAGTTTAAATTGTTTGTTGTGTGATTGAATCTTTTAATTCTGCATTTCTCTATTATATAAACACATTTTATAAACTAGCTACATCAGTTAAATAGATAAAGAAAAATTTGAGTAAATCATTCACCCCCCTCTAATTAGCTTAACCTGAAACTCATACCTAACAGTAACATCGATGAAGCTACCGCGAAGGCTATGAACTTAGAAATAGAGAGCAATTTGAATAAATTACCTTAAATCTTTGTGTACTGACTCCAAATCGAACCGTTTGAAATTCAAAAGTGAACGAAATCATTTTATCTACTAATAATGGTCAAATTGACATATTTCCAAATCACGCCTATGTTACTACAACCGTCAATATAGGTATTTTGAAAATACGTCTTGACTGCCAATGGTTAACGATGACTCTGATGGGAGGTTTTGCTAGAATAGGTAATAATGAGATCACTGTTTTAGTAAATGATGTGGAGAAAGGTAGTGACATCGATTCACAAGAAGCCCAACAAACTCTTAAAATAGCAGAAGCTAATTTAAAAAAAAAAGATGAAGGAAAGAGACAAAAAATTGGGGCAAATCTAACTCTCCTACGAGCTAGGACACGAATCGAGATGATCAATGTGATTTGGTAACTAATTGGTGTGTCCAAATAATAAAAAAAGGTTTGGTCTACTTTTTTATTTGATTGTATTCATTTGACATAATCAAATCAGGCGTAATTCTATTTTTACCCAACAAAACTTATTAAAGACCAAAATCAGTGAGATCTAATAAGTTCTACATACTATTGGATTTGAACCAATGACTTCCGCCGTATGAAAGCAATACTCTAACCACTGAGTTAAGTAGGCCGTTTATCATCACAAAGAAAATAAAATGGGACTCATCCCATCGATGGATTATAAATATCATATTACTTATAAGCAATACCAACAAATATACCAAAGAACTATAATCTTGGATAGTAGAATATTCATCTTGACAAGCAATTATCTACATAATAAAATAGGTGTTACAAGCACTAAGGGCTATAGCTCAGTTAGGTAGAGCACCTCGTTTACACGTGCGCCAAATTTTTTCGGGGGGGGGGGGGGGGGTCCATCATGCAATCAAAAGAATTTATCTTATTGATAAATCGATGTCTTACTCCATAACTATGACGGAACAAGATAACAAAAGCTTGACAAGGGGTTCATTCTTTCCCCTTTTTAGGTGAAAAACACCCCATCGTTGATTTGAGATATTGATAAGGTAAATGTCTATTCAATGCAAGGCACAATGAGTATAAGGACGTCAAAAAAATATCTTTTCACTCTATGAACTTTAATGTGTATGAAGTTTCATATTTCATTTTTAAGCAGAGCGATAGAGACTTTATCTAACTTACGTTAATCTAGGCCAGAGGCAGACCTACGTCAAGATACCCTCTTTGAAACACTTAGGTACTGTTCCTGGATTAGAATTCAAATAATGACTCAGAGCACATTGAGACATCTCCTATTTTTCTATGAAAAAAAAGATGGCAGACTAGCTGATATTTTTATCAGTTAATGAAAGAGTCCAATGCACAAAAAATGCATGTTGGGTCTTTGAAACAGTTCAAATCATTTTGATAATCGAAAGTTTGATCTGTTTTATCGAGAAAGTCCATGGTTCGAGTCCGTATAGCCCTAGAGCCCTAAAAATGAAAATACAAAAAAAATTGTATAATTGGAATTTCCCCATTTTAGTTTGTTGCTTGTAATTGACCAGTTTTTTCATCAAAAATGTATTCCTAAATATCTTTTAAAGCCGAAATAAAAATGAAAGAAAAACACACTTCAATAGGCTCAATGTATTTTTATCCAATCGTGTGGATAAACAAATCTCTTTTGTTCATGAATCTTCGGAGGTGAATTTCATATGAATTTTCCTCATTTTCTGTCCACAAGCAGAAAGTTAGTGATACTCTCCATCACTTTGGTTTGCATTCCTAGTTTTTTTTGAAGTCAAAATCATGATGCGAGTTCAGTTAAAAAAAAGAATTTAACCCAACCAAAATGGAATCGAATACTAATTCACATAAGTATTGGAATGACCAGCTTTATTTATGCACAAGCTAAAGTTTGGAAAACAATTATATTTGGTAAGTTTCATTGTAAACATTGTCAAAAATGTCAACTAGTTTTAGTTCTATTTATAATTCATTTTCTTTCGGGAGCTCGAGAGAATCCTAGGTACGATGAAAATAAGAGAATTTGTATAATAACAATAGTTAGTTGTACTAACTATAACTAACTCAAATTGAAATACGTGTAATGGAAAGAGGATTTCAATCGATGAATATTAAAAGGAGACATGTCCCGCTGTAAATAAAGGAAATTGGAATAGAAGGTTCGTTAAAAATAATTCATGTTTTTTAACTAAACAGTTGTGAATGACTTGACAATTTCAAGTCGATTTGACTAATCCGGTATATTTTTCACGTTTATAGGAGTGCGTCTATGTTCCTTCTTTACAAATATAATATTTTTTGGGCATTTCTAATAATATCAAGTCTTATTCCTATTTTGGCATTTTTCATTTCCGGAGTTTTAGCCCCGATTAACAAAGGGCCCGAGAAACTTTATAGTTATGAATCGGGTATAGAACCAATGGGCAACGCTTGGTTACAATTTCGAATCCAATTATTATATGTTTCCTCTAGCTTTTGTTGTTTTTGATGTTGAAACGGTTTTTCTTTATCCAAGGACAATGAGTTTCGATGTATTAGGTGTATCTGTATTTGTAGAAGCTTTAATTTTCGTGCTTATCTTAATTGTTGGTTTAGTTTATGCATGGAAAAAAGGGGCATTGGAGTGGTCTTAGCTCATAATCATTCAGACAATAAAAATAAAAAAGAATATTGAAATAGTTATGAATTCCATCGAGTTTCCCTTACTTGATCGAACAACCCAAAATTCAGTTATTTCAACTACATTAAATGATCTTTCAAATTGGTCAAGACTTTCTAATTTATGGTTGCTTCTCTATGTTACCAGTTGTTTCTTAATTGAATTTGCTTCACTAATAGGCTCATGATTTGAATTTTATCATTATGGACTAGTTCCAAGATCAACTCCTAGACAAGTGGACCATATTTTTGTTGGGTTCCGAGGCATAAAACGCAGCGGATTAAACGTAAATATAACGAAAAATTTCGGAACCCTAACGCAGGATCATGTATAATCATGGACTGATTATTGTGAAACGGAATCATACCTTTGTCTGGTCTTGACTTACACGAACTCAACGGAGATCCTAGCTGTCACGACTTGTGTCTTCCTCTCGAAAGCACCTCTATGGTATCCACACGAGCACCTTCAAGAACGTCTCACGATCTTGATTACGGAATGGATGTACTAGCCTCCTTTGATGATTTCGAATTCTGCCTCTGCCTTTTCTCTCTGCCTTTTCTGCTGCTAGGGTTCGTTTTTCTTAAAAACTTAATACCTATTAACCCTACATTATCTATTTATAATGGTTGGTTAATAGGCCCATAATAGCAACCCATAACAGCAAAGCCTAACCCATGTAGGTTTAGGATTAAATAATAAAACCGAATTTTATTATTTAATTAATAACTAAGTCACACTTAATTATTAATGGCAGAATTCAAATTCGAATTTATATTATTTCAATTAATTAAGTCTCACTTAATTAATATAATAAAATTTAAATAATCATCAATTAATTTAAATCTATAATTTAAATTAATTATTCCTTTAAGTACTCTATGTGTGTGACCCTATAGGCTATTATTTAATTAGCAATAATTTTATTCTCCAATAAAATTATAAACAATGAGCGGTATCTAGTAATACATCATTGCTACCCAATTAAATAATAATTAAATCGTGATTCGATAAAACCTTTCGTGATTAATGTTTCAGTGTAATATAATCCCTTTAACCATATATATTATAGATTAAACTCGAGGCATGTATTTAGTCATCCTCTTCAACATTTAATCCGGGTTTACTTGATCCATGAGTAGACTATGAAAACAAATCATTATTTGAGCACGGCCATGCATTTTATAGTCTCACTCAATCAAGAGGCCAATAATATCTCTCCTGATTATAAGAGGGTTAAATCCTTTATCTATCATTCATATTTCTCATACGACTCATGATATACCCGATGTCCACTTTTATCATCACCCGGTCAAAGGTAACTTTTAATGTAGTCAAAGTATATTAATCCTCGTATAGAAATATAATGATCTCAAGTCAAAGGATCATTACACCATTATCACTGTGAGTCTTTTTTATGACTTTATTAAACATGAAGAATCTCACTGTGGGTCTGTCCAGTATCATGTACTCCTACATGTACTTATGTATTGACTTTAGTATCCCCATACTTATAACCAATGAGATGTGGTTATCAGTCAAACAACATACTAGTCTATTTATGTATTATTATTGTCCTATAATAATAATACTCGACTAGGGACATTTAAGAATATGATATATTATATAATCTCAAGTTCAAGTCATGTACTAAACTATACAATGTGTATCGTGATTCTGAGGACATTTATTATGCTAACAAATATATCGCAGTAATTAAAGTCATAATAAATATGTTTATTGAATAATCAATTGACATAAAGGTTTATCAAAATAAACATTGTATTGCCTCTAGGGCACCTACACCAACAATCTCCCACTTGCACTAGAGCCAATCACCCATGTATCTAATACCCATGGAACTAGTGTGACCGTCGTGCTTCTTCTGCGACAAGCCTTTGGTCAGTGAGTCTGCAATGTTATCATTTGTGTGCACTTTACATATGTGTATGTCACCCCTTTCATTAATCTCTCGAATGAGGTAATATCTCCTGAGTATGTGTTTGGTTCGGGAGTGAGCTCTAGGTTCTTTAGCCTGTGCAATGGCTCCATTATTATCGCAGTATAGATCAATGGGATCTGCGATCAATGGAACCACTCCCAAATCAGTAATGAATTTTCGAATCCAAACAGCTTCCTTAGCCGCTTCACAAGCTGCAATGTACTCAGCCTCCATTGTAGAATCAGCTACTGTTTCTTGTTTTGAACTCTTCCAACTTACAGCACCTCCGTTTAGACAAAACACAAAACCAGACTGTGATACAGTATCATCCCTGTCTGTTTGAAAACTTGCATCGATGTACCCTTTTACAACCAGTTTTTCCTCTCCTCCATACACCAAGAATGAATCTTTAGTCCTTTTCAAGTACTTTAGAATATTCTTGACAGCCGTCCAGTGACCTTCACCTGGAATAGATTGGTATCTGCTCGTCATGCTTAAAGCATACGAAACATCTGGGCGAGTACATACCATCGCATACATGATGGATCCAATTGCTGAGGCATATGGAACCTTACTCATGCGGTCCTTGTCATCCAATGATTTCGGACACTGATCTTTAGAGATCGTTATCCCTTGAGACACGGGGACATATCCCTTTTTTGCATTTTGCATACCAAAACGATGCAAACCCTTATCGATGTATGTACTCTGACCGATCATCCTTCTAGATCTATCCCTATAGATCCTCATTCCTAGAATGTAGGATGCTTCTCCTAAGTCTTTCATAGAGAAGTTGCTCCCTAACCAAATCTTAACAGCCTTGAGAGAAGGTATGTCATTCCCCATTAGTAGTATGTCATCAACATACAGTACTATGAATGCCACATGGCTCCCACTAACCTTCTTGTAAACACAAGGTTCATCTTCATTTTGAACAAAGCCATACTCTTTGACTGTTTCATCAAAACAGATATTCCATCTCCTAGAGGCTTGCTTCAATCCATAAATGGATCGACGTAATTTACATACCTTGCTAACATTCCTTGGATCGACAAAACCTTCAGGTTGTGTCATGTATACATCCACATCCTCTTCAAGGATTCCGTTAAGGAAGGCTGTTTTGACATCCATTTGCCAGATTTCATAATCATGGAATGCTGCAATAGCAAGCAAAATCCTTATGGACTTGACCATAGCCACTGGTGAGAAAGTTTCATCATAGTCAATACCATGAATTTGTTTGAAACCTTTTGCAACCAGCCTTGCTTTATAAGTCTGAACATTTCCATCCATGTCAGTTTTCTTCTTAAAAACCCATTTGCACCCTATGGGTTTTACCCCTTCAGGTGGATCAACCAAAGTCCATACTCGGTTTTCGTACATGGAATCCATCTCGGATTTCATGGCTTCTAGCCATCTCTTAGAGTCTGGACTGTTCATAGCATCTTGGTATGTGAGAGGCTCATCTTCATCTATGAACATCAAATCACCACATTGAGTCAAGAGAAATCCATATCTCTCTGGCTCATGGCGAATTCTACCAGTTCTACGAACAACCTGTGTTTGTTGAGCATTATCATTATCCTGCTCCTGTTCCACTTCAGGTTCAATGCTATTTTGTGGTTCTCGATCTTCATCGAGGTCTATAGTTCTCCCACTGTTTCTTTTGGAAACAAAATCTCTTTCCATGAAAACAGCGTCTCGAGCAATAAACACCTTCTGCTCTGAAGGACTATAAAAATAATACGCCTTTGTTTCTTTAGGGTATCCCACAAAATTGCACTCTTCAGATTTAGGTCCAAGCTTGTCAGATACTTGACGTTTCACAAACGCCTTGCATCCCCAAACTTTCATAAAGTTCATGCCTGACCGTTTCTTCTCCCATATCTCATATGGAGTCTTTTGAACCTTCTTAGTAGGAACACGGTTAAGTGTGAAAGCCGCTGTTTCTAGAGCGTAACCCCAGAAACTAATTGGAAGATCTGCATGACTCATCATCGATCGCACCATGTCCAACAAGGTGCGATTTCTCCTCTCTGAAACTCCATTCCATTGAGGTGTACCTGGCGGAGTGAGTTGTCATACAATACCACACTCCTTTAAATAATCTTTAAATTCAGTGCTCAAGTATTCTCCTCCACGATCAGATCGTAAGATTTTAATACTTGCACCTCCGCCAATTTGCTTCTCTACTTCAGCCTTGTATTCTTGGAACTTTTCAAAAGAATCGGATTTATTCTTCATAAGATATACATATCCATATCTACTAAAATCATCAGTAAATGTTATGAAGTAGTAGTAGCCTCCTCTAGCCATCACACGCATTGGGCCACATACATCACTATGTATTAGCTCCAGACGTTCAGTGGCCCTTTGACCCTTACCAGTGAAAGGGGCTTTAGTCATTTTACCAAGCAAACAAGATTCGCATTCTTGGTATGATTCAAAATCAAACTTATCCAAATATCCATCCTTATGTAATTTGGATATGCGTTTCTCATTTATATGGCCTAGACGACAATGCCAGAGGTATGTTTGATTTGAGTCATTAACTTTAAGTCGTTTGTTTTCTATATTACAGACAGGATTATCTAAGTCAAGAACATATAAACCATTAAACAAACGCGCAACACCATAGGTTAAATCATTCAAAGCAAAAGAGCAACTGTTGTTCTTTATTGTAAACGAAAAACCTTTCTTGTCCAAACAAGAAACAAAAATAATGTTTCTGCGAATCGCAGGCACGTAATAACAATTTTTCAGTTCTAAAACTAGCCCAGAGGGCAAAGATAAATAATATGTTCCTACAGCTAAAGCAGCAACTCTTGCTCCATTGGCAACTCGTAGGTCCATTTCTCCTTTAGCCAATGTCCTACTTCTCTGCATTTCCTGCACATTTATACAAATGTGAGAAGCACATCCGGTATCCAATACCCAAGATGTAGAAATAGATAGATTGACTTCTATAACATATATACCTGAATTAGAAGCTTGCTTAGCCCTCTTCTTCTTCAGATCTTCCAAGTAAACTGAACAGTTTCTCTTCCAGTGACCAGTTTTCTTACAGTAGTGACATTCACCCTTAGCGACCCCACCTTTAGGCTTTAAAGCCTGTTTAGGACCTGACTTTGGCTTGGGTGTAGAATCAGAACCTGTCTTCTTCTTACCCATCCACTTGCCTTTCCCTTTGGCCTTACCTTTATTGCCCACCATCAGTATGGGAGCAGGTTCAGCCGTCTTCATGTTGGTCTCATATGTTCTCAACATAGCCAACAATTCAGTAGGTGTTTTGTCAAATTCATTCATATTGTAGTTCATAACAAATTGAGTGAATTTGTTGTTCAAAGAATTCAAGATTAGGTCAATACCAGTTTCCGGACCAATCGGGAAACCCAAAGTATCAAGATACTCAATGTAACCAATCATCTTCAGAACATGTGGGCCAACTGGTTCACTTGCCCCTTGTTTGCAATTAAAGAGTGACTTACTCGTGTTGAACCTTTCTTGACGAGTTTGGCTTGCAAACATGCTTTGCAAATGCTCATAGATAGTATATGCATCCATATGCACATGTTGTCTTTGAAGCTCAGCACTCATAGTTGCCAACATAAGACATGCAACATCAGTTGCATCATTCTCATCCTTTGTATGGGCCGCTCGTTCCTCAACAGTAGCGCCCTCAGGAAGGGGACCTGCCGGAGGAATATCAATGACATGAAGCTTGCGCTCCTGCCTGAGGACAATCCTCAAATTCCTCTACCAGTCTAGGAAGTTGTTTCCTCCTGTCAGCTTATCCTTCTCAAGGACAGATCGTACGGATAGTGTGTTTGTGTTGTTTGTCATTACTTGGTATCTACAATGATAAAAGCACAAAATTAAACATTAGATTGTCTGAGTTATTTATTATGTTCAAATGATTATGATATATTCATAATATATCTCCCACTATTTTTATCAAATTAATAGCCCTTACTATTAATTTGGAAAGTATATCCCATAATTCTTTCTAGTGAGCCAAGATCCATATTTCGTCATGTCTTAAGTCAACCACTGGAAGTCCTTAAGAATGATTATTTAGGTAGACAACATTTGTCAATTATATCATATATAATTCTTGGATAGTTTGGTGAGCAACGATTCATCTTACCAAACTCTATGCTTCTAAGTTCATAATGGTTGAATATAACCGTTTACTTTCACCTTATTATGACGACTCAGTTAAGTTTGACCCAATGATACAACGGCCGAATATAACCGCTTATATTCGTCGCATCTCACCACGATAGATAGGAGTCCCCTGCCACTGACAGTCTTTCCCCTAATCGATCTAGGATTCGATGAGTGTTCATTCATTAGAAAGCATCCGATTAAAACTTAATATTTTGTTAAGGGGTTTAGAAAATTTACGACGATCATGATCACATCATGAAGAGATCCTCAATTTTTCCTTGAACTAAATATTTCAAATTGACATCTTAAATTGTTCATTTCCCAGGTAGATGGAGGATACCAGTGGTCACACTTAAAACCCATCAGCCTTACGAATACGCATATCCGTTTTTGTCAGAAAATCCCAATTATAGACATTAAAATCCATATTCAATTCCGTGTTTTAAAAATCCATATTTCATAAACACAAGAATCTCATGATCGTTTGTTAATTTTAAAATCTTAAATCGTTACAGAGTTTATCTTGTTCAGCATGGCAAGCATGGCATGAGTGACGTATCTAATACATGCATACATCATTAATCTAATTAAAGCATGCATCTTCTACTCTACACATACATTCATACATCAATATGTAAAGTGCAGTATGTAAACGTGCTTGGTTATGGCCCCTTTCCTATGTGATCCTTTCGAGCTAATGAAAGGATCAAAGTCAATCTATGGTGGTGAAATATAAATACAATTACATGTCTTCATTCTTCTTGTATCCATGGGTTCTTGCTCCTCTTCTTGGATCATCCTTCAATCTTCAAGTACATTACATGGAATAATTGAATACAACCTATACTAATGTACTTACATAAGAAAACTCGAGTTACATTCGAGGTTAAACAATTACAAGAATGAAGAAAATGACATGCAAGTCGTATTTATAAAACCAAAACCAAAACCATTAATCTAGGGGTCTAAGGGCCATAACCAGCACCATGCTCAAGTACACAAAATAAAATATTGCGGGGGTCCGGGGGCGGCAGCCCCTGGGCGGGGGTTCGGGGGCGGCAGCCCCCGGGCG
The DNA here is from genome assembly GCA_028671895.1 of Oenanthe sinensis. Classification (NCBI taxonomy): domain Eukaryota; kingdom Viridiplantae; phylum Streptophyta; class Magnoliopsida; order Apiales; family Apiaceae; genus Oenanthe; species Oenanthe sinensis. Next base: position 2,581,484 of record CM053809.1, on the reverse strand, counting down.
GGGTCTGGGGGCGGCAGCCCCCAGCTGGGGTCGAAATTTTTTATTTTCGAAGACCAGTCCTATTCAGAAATCATCAATTTCTGAACTACAGATCATATCTGTTGGCCTTTTCCCCCACTGCAATTTATACAGTCCATCAGAGTTTACTGCTAAACTCTGATCAGCACAGTCCATCAGAGTTTACTGCTAAACTCTGATCAGCACAGTCCATCAGAGTTTACTGCTAAACTCTGATCAGAGACCATCGGAGTTTGTTAAACTCTGACCATGCTCTATACTCTGACAATGAGTTTCGATGTATTAGGTGTATCTGTATTTGTAGAAGCTTTAATTTTCGTGCTTATCTTAATTGTTGGTTTAGTTTATGCATGGAAAAAAGGGGCATTGGAGTGGTCTTAGCTCATAATCATTCAGACAATAAAAATAAAAAGAATATTGAAATAGTTATGAATTCCATCGAGTTTCCCTTACTTGATCGAACAACCCAAAATTCAGTTATTTCAACTATATTAAATGATCTTTCAAATTGGTCAAGACTTTCTAATTTATGGTTGCTTCTCTATGTTACCAGTTGTTTCTTAATTGAATTTGCTTCACTAATAGGCTCATGATTTGAATTTTATCATTATGGACTAGTTCCAAGATCAACTCCTAGACAAGTGGACCATATTTTTGTTGGGTTCCGAGGCATAAAACGCAGCGGATTAAACGTAAATATAACGAAAAATTTCGGAACCCTAACGCAGGATCATGTATAATCATGGACTGATTATTGTGAAACGGAATCATACCTTTGTCTGGTCTTGACTTACACGAACTCAACGGAGATCCTAGCTTTCACGACTTGTGTCTTCCTCTCAAAAGCACCTCTATGGTATCCACACGAGCACCTTCAAGAACGTCTCACGATCTTGATTACGGAATGGATGTACTAGCCTCCTTTGATGATTTCGAATTCTGCCTCTGCCTTTTCTCTCTGCCTTTTCTGCTGCTAGGGTTCGTTTTTCTTAAGAACTTAATACCTATTAACACTACATTATCTATTTATAATGGTTGGTTAATAGGCCCATAATAGCAACCCATAACAGCAAAGCCTAACCCATGTAGGTTTAGGATTAAATAATAAAACCGAATTTTATTATTTAATTAATAACTAAGTCACACTTAATTATTAATGGCAGAATTCAAATTCGAATTTATATTATTTCAATTAATTAAGTCTCACTTAATTAATATAATAAAATTCAAATAATCATCAATTAATTTAAATCTATAATTTAAATTAATTATTCCTTTAAGTACTCTATGTGTGTGACCCTATAGGCTATTATTTAATTAGCAATAATTTTATTCTCCAATAAAATTATAAACAATGAGCGGTATCTAGTAATACATCATTGCTACCCAATTAAATAATAATTAAATCGTGATTCGATAAAACCTTTCGTGATTAATGTTTCAGTGTAATATAATCCCTTTAACCATATATATTATAGATTAAACTCGAGGCATGTATTTAGTCATCCTCTTCAACATTTAATCCGGGTTTACTTGATCCATGAGTAGACTATGAAAACAAATCATTATTTGAGCACGGCCATGCATTTTATAGTCTCACTCAATCAAGAGGCCAATAATATCTCTCCTGATTATAGGAGGGTTAAATCCTTTATCTATCATTCATATTTCTCATACGACTCATGATATACCCGATGTCCACTTTTATCATCACCCGATCAAAGGTAACTTTTAATGTAGTCAAAGTATATTAATCCTCGTATAGAAATATAATGATCTCAAGTCAAAGGATCATTACACCATTATCACTGTGAGTCTTTCTTATGACTTTATTAAACATGAAGAATCTCACTGTGGGTCTGTCCAGTATCATGTACTCCTACATGTACCTATTTATTAACTTTAGTATCCCCATACTTATAACCAATGAGATGTGGTTATCAGTCAAACAACATACTAGTCTATTTATGTATTATTATTGTCCTATAATAATAATACTCGACTAGGGACATTTAAGAATATGATATATTATATAATCTCAAGTTCAAGTCATGTACTAAACTATACAATGTGTATCATGATTCTAAGGACATTTATTATGCTAACAAATATATCGCAGTAATTAAAGTCATAATAAATATGTTTATTGAATAATCAATTGACATAAAGGTTTATCAAAATAAACATTGTATTGCCTCTAGGGCACCTACACCAACAATTTTAACAGCCAGAACAGTAACAATGAAAATGGCTCCCTTTTTGGTGAGATTATATGAGCAAATGCCTGAACCAAAATATGTTATTGCTATGGGAGCATGTATAATTTCGGGGGGGGGGGGGGGGGAGGGGTGTTCAGTACTGATTCTTATAGTACTATTCATGGAGTCGATAAGTTAATTCCTGTATATGTCTATTTTCCAGGTTGTCCACCAAAACCGGAAGCAGTTATAGATGTTATAACAAAACTTTGTAAAAAAATATCTTGAGAAATCTATGAAGATAGAATTAAGTCTCAATGGGAGAATCAGTGTTTTATAACCAATCACAAATTTAAGGTTGGGCGTAGTATTCATACTAGAAATTACGATCGGGAGTTCCTTTATCAACCACCATCTACTTCAGAGATCCCTCCTGAAATATTTTTCAAATACAAAAGTCTAGTCTCTTCTCACGAATTAGTGAATTAGACAGGATTCCTTTATGTCGGAGATTTGTATACAGTCACAATGGGTAGATAAATTATTGAGCAGATTATATGAACTTGGTATTATACCTTCATTAAAATATGAAAAAATATATGCATGATGTCTCACATATGAAAGTAAAAACAGAGAAAGAATCAATAATAACAGATAAAAATCAAGATAACTCATCAGAAAAAATCATGGCATGGACTTAATCACTGTGCTAAAGTTGAATTTGTCCCACAACATACACGCGGGGACTCATGACAATCAACCTCCAACATTACACGATATATGTCTCACTGGTGTAGGGAAACAGATAGATGACATCTTTTGATCATTACTAAAAAACTTGCTCATATATATATATATATATAAGACTACTCTTTGGTTGCGCCCTCAAAAGAATGGAAAAATAACTTTTTATAGTGGTGGAAACTTCTAACACCAAGAACAAAACTGAAAGTCATAGATTACCCAATCTTCAAAAAGGGAGGTGAAAAACATGTCTTCAAGTGAAAAGTTTGAAAAACCAAAGGTCTCAAAAATGAAAAGTCATTTATCAAAAGCTCTCACAAATAAGATTATTATTTCTTTCAAAGTAAAAGAAAAATTGGAATAATATATTAATATAAGTTCCAATAATCCCCCACATGATTTAAAAGGAAAAAAATAGTTTTATGGGCACTGGATAATCGGTTTCTTAAGTATCAATGTCTTGTGGACTTGAATTGATACCTAGTGCATACAAGTATGTTCCATAACAATGTTAGGTGAAAAAAATTCTTCAACCTCTCATGGCAGTTAGTGAAAACATATATGCACACTAAAACCTTTCTCAAATCAAAAGTGTTCTCGCAGGACATTAACTTTTATAATGTCATCCACAATTTTATTATAAAATGCCCCACATTCTAGTTGGATATTCATGAATGCTCTAGAGTCCTTAGCCTACATTATCTCATAGGGGATTGGGTGTAACCCCCACATTCCCATATGTAAGTTCATCAAGTTTGTATTGTCGTAAACCTCCTTTACAAGGCAGTGAACATTTTAAGAGCATTAGATCAGCCTAACACATATGACAATAAGAAGAATACTACATCACTTTATCAATAGGAATGGTTGTAGTATACATAAACATGAGTTCTTTTGTGAATTCGTTTGACCCATTGAACTTAGACATTTCTAAGATGGGTATCCATCACAATTCACTCCACAATAGGCTTCAAAAACATTTATATTTGTGCTAACTCCACCACTATGCAAAGGTCATAAAATTGAATTATTTTATGATTTATCACAATTCACTCCACGATAGTTATAAACTATTTTGAGCCAACTCTAGCAACAAAATTTCACTGTCACTTTTGCTGAGAGGATCTGCATTATTCCTCTCATACTTTACATAATTGAGTGATATCACATTATTACTGATCAGATTTACACATTCGCATGCCTTAGGCCTCTATGCCTTCTCTTTCTTATAAACATAAAATTTGCCAATCTCAGAACAATTTACAAATCACACAATGCCAATCATTTTACTTGAATTACAATCTTAGTGCTTGTCATCCAAAAAGATATTGTTTTCTCAAACAAAACGAAAATGAGTATGTAACTCAATCAACATGACATTCTTGTAACATAAGTGATTATATAATTACGGTACATATGCACAATGTATTAATTATTGACAAAAATTGGCAACCCCCACAACAAAATAAAGCAAATATCGAAAGTATTTACCTCAAAATTATAATTTGGTTAAATACTTTTAAAATCTTCTCAACATAAAGAGATTGATTTAAGACAACGTATGTGAATTTCTATTAATTTTTATGCCATAAATCACATTTTCATCTCCTAAACCCTTCATATAAAAGTAAATATATATTTAGGAAGGCATTACTTGTGTTAAAAACCTTTATATTTGATATGGGTAAAAAATAACTCTAAGAAAATAATAAATATAGCATTTATTATTTCATTTATTAGACCTAGCACGATCTAAAGGCTTGGGCCCTTGAAACGAACAAGGACTAACAAACCAAGGATCAACTAGATTTGTAATCCAAGGATCAATTGGATTTGTAAATCCAACCCATAAGCTCTGTTGAAGCCATAGGCCCATTAAGCCTCTATTATTAATTAATTTTATAATTAATTAATAAAAGCTTTATAAAAGGCCTGAAGTGTTCTATGAGGCCCCTCGTTTGAGAAAGGCTCTAGAAGCCCTATCTGAAAGAGTCTAACAAGGACTCTCACTCCTGGAAGGTTACAACGACCTTATCACTAGGAGACTTGACCCCCAAGTCTCCTAACCCTAACATACTTCCTAGGCCCTCATATGCCTATATAAAAGGCCTACCCCTCAACATTAGAACTACGTGATTGACTTGATTCTCAAACACATCTGAGATACTTAGGCAATTAACGAGGACCTGAGATAGTCACGAAATGTTAATGCAACCATAAAAGCTTGAAGCTCCCCTAAACCCTAGGATTAATTGTGTATTATAAGTGACCTATTTTTTAATCCGTAACATTTGCGCCATCTTTGGGAACAGAATAACAACCATGGCAAGAACATGAAGTACCGTGAGCACTCTCGAAGGAAATGTCCCTAACACCGCTTTTGACACCAACGTAGCCCAGAAACAAGGGGTTGTTGTCCCAACCACCTCCGTTGAAGACCCTGAAACAAGTACTCGTCGTGTAGGACCCTTGAGTTTCATAGTCTATCCCTCAAATCCTGATGTCTCGATTCACACTTCAGTCTCGGGATATCTCTTAGTAATGGTTACTCTCTTAGAAATGACTAATAGTTGCTCAAGTAATTTGGAATTTGAAATAGATTAAATATGTTTTATGTAAAACGGGAAGCAACTCCATCTAAGAACTTATAATTGAGATATTAATATACTGTAGATTACACAAAAAGATGTTTTTGCATTAATTTAAAGCCTAGAAAGAGTTTTATAAAATTAAAAAGGTCCGATGAGCACCTGTAAAGCATAATGTAACGTAGTATGTAATAGTGATAACGATAACTCAACTAAGAAACAAAGACAGATAAATAATACTAATATGTAGCACAGGAATCAAGAAGGACATAATCAAGAAGATAACACATTCATTATTGCTGAGCATTCAAGATGAAAGAATTACTGAACGTTAGGGAGAGAAGTTCATTAATATGTTCAAGCCTCAGTGACAAATAAGAGTTCAGATGACTTCATTCTAAAGACAGAGCAGTGATCCATGTATAATTGTCAAAGGGTTTCAGTGATCAGAAGCAATGCAACAGTCCAGGGTTAATCAGTTGAAACAGAATAGAGATTAAGGGAATTCATTCAGTGTTAGTCGTTTGTGAACCAGACCAGTGCACTAAGCGTCAGCACAACAAGAAGAGAATTATCTTAATTAATCAGAAGAAAATCAGTTGATCAAGCCAAGCCAGAAGAGTGAAATCCAAGTGGTAATTACTTCAAGAAGTCAAGAAATATGCTAAGGCATGTATTACTACAATTGGTGGTTTATTACTCTTGAAGCAATGGAGAGGCGCAACATAAGTCTTACAGGTGCAATACAAAGTTTAAGTATGTGTGTGGCGCCTATACAGTGTGTATAGAGTGCAGGCGCCACATACATCTCAAGGCACAGTTTCTCTAAGGCACGAGTGGCGCCTGTACAGGGAAGACACTGTACAGGCGCAACACACCTCTCAGGCGCAACTCAGCTGCTCCAAAGTTTCTAAGTCCTATACAGTGTGTGAGTGGCGCCTATACAGGGCAACAACAGTGTAGGCGCAACACACATACTAGGGCATCAAAGGCAGTTGATTTTTTCTAAGGCGTGAGTGGCGCCTATACAGGGAAACCACTGTATAGGCGCAACTCACATGAACAAGGCGCAACTCAGGACAATAGGCGCAACAAGCTTCAAGTGGCGCCCATACACCACTACCACTCTATAGGCGCCACTCAGGACTTAAGCATTGTGGGAAAATTTCCAATCAAGTCTACAAATAAATATGGGTTCAAATCAATTGATTTAATTGGTTATCATCTTCAAGCATTCAACACACACAACCGGGAAGCTCCATTAAAGCTAGACATTTATTTCACCCAACTGTATTGTGTTGTAATATTGTTTTGAAACCACTGCAGCTAATCATTTGATTAGATTTGTAGCACCACAGGGATTTAATAATAACTTGTTATTTCCCAGCTTTGTGTTTTATTAACTGTCAAGTTCATTTCTTTAAAAACACAAACACTTCCGCAAACAAATTGAAATTTCTACCACATCATATTCAACCCCCCCTTCTATGATGATATTGGACCTAACAATTTGTATCAAAGCTTGTTGATTGACTTTACAAATCAGATCCAAAAATAGTTTTTCTAAAAAGTGCATTTTAAGATCTAGAAAAATATATCTTGAATTTTCTTTTATTTTTAAAGAAAATTCAATTTCGAATTTTTCATTGATTTTAAATTCACTAAATTTTAAAAAACTATCAATCATCAAGAATTTGAATTAAAAATTATTTCCTCAATATTTAATTTTTATTCGAATTGATTTTAATTTTTGAGAAATTAATTATTTCTTAAGAATTAAAATTCTTAATAGCCATGAGTACCCAAAAGCTAAGCAGTATTAAAATTCCCACCTTCGACAAAAATGAATACATCTTGTGGAAAAAGAAGATGACCATTTTCATCAAGACTTGTAATTCTCAATATTTAGGAATTCTTGAAAATGGCCCCTATGTTTCTCAAAAGCTTACACCGGAAACAGTTTCAGAAGATGGCGTTCGGATTCCACAAGGGTTTACCCCAAAGGAACCATCAGAGTTTACTGATACTGATAAAGAGAGAGTGGCATGGGACAATCATCTACAATGCATCTTGATGGATTCTTTGGACACAACAATGCTGAATCAGGTGATCAATTGCACAAGTGCCAAACAGATGTGGGACACAATAAATCTGCTAATGGAGGGTATAGCTGAAGTGAAAGAAAACAGACTGGACATTCTTACCTCCCAATATGAAGCATTCAAGTCACTTCCTGGAGAAAGTATAACTCAAGTTTTTGAGAGATACAACAAATTGCTAAATGACTTGTCTCTACATGGGAAGGCTTACACGCGAAGGGAAATCAACAGAAAATTCATGTTGACGCTGCCAGCACACCTAGAGCACAAAATCTCTGCTATCAGAGAAAGAAGTGATATAAATGATATGTCAATTGAAATGCTATATGGAAAGCTCAAGACTCGTGAGATGGAGCAAGAGCAGAGACAAATCATTTACGGCTCAGGTACAGTGGACAGTAAGAACACAGCACTGTTAAAGACGACAGCTCTTGTAGCCAGTGATATTGCTGTCAAGGAGACTAACAAAGAAGCACCTGTAGTTGAAAAGGAAGAAATGGTAGAAGCTCAGTTATCAGAATCTAATCAACCGGGTGATGAAGACGACTTCTATTCATTAGAAGAACTTGAACAACTGGAAAACAAAACTATGGCCTACATGGCGGGAAAGTTCAAGAACCTGAGGTTTATGAGGAACCCTAAGTAAAAATTTAAGAGTAACTCGAGTTACAGTGGTTCCAGGGTCAAAACCAACAACCGATGTAATTCGTCTTCAGGGTCTCACAGCAGAGGAGGCTATAAGACAGGGATGGTAGATAGAAGTAAGTTTAAATGCTACAATTGTGGAGAACCCGGTCATTTTGCAACAGAATGCCGGAAACCAAAACAAGATTCGCATTCTTGGTATGATTCAAAATCAAACTTATCCAAATATCCATCCTTATGTAATTTGGATATGCGTTTCTCATTTATATGGCCTAGACGACAATGCCAGAGGTATGTTTGATTTGAGTCATTAACTTTAAGTCGTTTGTTTTCTATATTACAGACAGGATTATCTAAGTCAAGAACATATAAACCATTAAACAAACGCGCAACACCATAGGTTAAATCATTCAAAGCAAAAGAGCAACTGTTGTTCTTTATTGTAAACGAAAAACCTTTCTTGTCCAAACAAGAAACAAAAATAATGTTTCTGCGAATCGCAGGCACGTAATAACAATTTTTCAGTTCTAAAACTAGCCCAGAGGGCAAAGATAAATAATATGTTCCTACAGCTAAAGCAGCAACTCTTGCTCCATTGGCAACTCGTAGGTCCATTTCTCCTTTAGCCAATGTCCTACTTCTCTGCATTTCCTGCACATTTATACAAATGTGAGAAGCACATCCGGTATCCAATACCCAAGATGTAGAAATAGATAGATTGACTTCTATAACATATATACCTGAATTAGAAGCTTGCTTAGCCCTCTTCTTCTTCAGATCTTCCAAGTAAACTGAACAGTTTCTCTTCCAGTGACCAGTTTTCTTACAGTAGTGACATTCACCCTTAGCGACCCCACCTTTAGGCTTTAAAGCCTGTTTAGGACCTGACTTTGGCTTGGGTGTAGAATCAGAACCTGTCTTCTTCTTACCCTTCCACTTGCCTTTCCCTTTGGCCTTACCTTTATTGCCCACCATCAGTATAGGAGCAGGTTCAGCCGTCTTCATGTTGGTCTCATATGTTCTCAACATAGCCAACAATTCAGTAGGTGTTTTGTCAAATTCATTCATATTGTAGTTCATAACAAATTGAGTGAATTTGTTGTTCAAAGAATTCAAGATTAGGTCAATACCAGTTTCCGGACCAATCGGGAAACCCAAAGTATCAAGATACTCAATGTAACCAATCATCTTCAGAACATGTGGGCCAACTGGTTCACTTGCCCCTTGTTTGCAATTAAAGAGTGACTTACTCGTGTTGAACCTTTCTTGACGAGTTTGGCTTGCAAACATGCTTTGCAAATGCTCATAGATAGTATATGCATCCATATGCACATGTTGTCTTTGAAGCTCAGCACTCATAGTTGCCAACATAAGACATGCAACATCAGTTGCATCATTCTCATCCTTTGTATGGGCCGCTCGTTCCTCAACAGTAGCGCCCTCAGGAAGGGGACCTGCCGGAGGAATATCAATGACATGAAGCTTGCGCTCCTGCCTGAGGACAATCCTCAAATTCCTCTACCAGTCTAGGAAGTTGTTTCCTCCTGTCAGCTTATCCTTCTCAAGGACAGATCGTACGGATAGTGTGTTTGTGTTGTTTGTCATTACTTGGTATCTACAATGATAAAAGCACAAAATTAAACATTAGATTGTCTGAGTTATTTATTATGTTCAAATGATTATGATATATTCATAATATATCTCCCACTATTTTTATCAAATTAATAGCCCTTACTATTAATTTGGAAAGTATATCCCATAATTCTTTCTAGTGAGCCAAGATCCATATTTCGTCATGTCTTAAGTCAACCACTGGAAGTCCTTAAGAATGATTATTTAGGTAGACAACATTTGTCAATTATATCATATATAATTCTTGGATAGTTTGGTGAGCAACGATTCATCTTACCAAACTCTATGCTTCTAAGTTCATAATGGTTGAATATAACCATTTACTTTCACCTTATTATGACGACTCAGTTAAGTTTGACCCAATGATACAACGGCCGAATATAACCGCTTATATTCGTCGCATCTCACCACGATAGATAGGAGTCCCCTGCCACTGACAGTCTTTCCCCTAATCGATCTAGGATTCGATGAGTGTTCATTCATTAGAAAGCATCCGATTAAAACTTAATATTTTGTTAAGGGGTTTAGAAAATTTACGACGATCATGATCACATCATGAAGAGATCCTCAATTTTTCCTTGAACTAAATATTTCAAATTGACATCTTAAATTGTTCATTTCCCAGGTAGATGGAGGATACCAGTGGTCACACTTAAAACCCATCAGCCTTACGAATACGCATATCCGTTTTTGTCAGAAAATCCCAATTATAGACATTAAAATCCATATTCAATTCCGTGTTTTAAAAATCCATATTTCATAAACACAAGAATCTCATGATCGTTTGTTAATTTTAAAATCTTAAATCGTTACAGAGTTTATCTTGTTCAGCATGGCAAGCATGGCATGGGTGACGTATCTAATACATGCATACATCATTAATCTAATTAAAGCATGCATCTTCTACTCTACACATACATTCATACATCAATATGTAAAGTGCAGTATGTAAACGTGCTTGGTTATGGCCCCTTTCCTATGTGATCCTTTCGAGCTAATGAAAGGATCAAAGTCAATCTATGGTGGTGAAATATAAATACAATTACATGTCTTCATTCTTCTTGTATCCATGGGTTCTTGCTCCTCTTCTTGGATCATCCTTCAATCTTCAAGTACATTACATGGAATAATTGAATACAACCTATACTAATGTACTTACATAAGAAAACTCGAGTTACATTCGAGGTTAAACAATTACAAGAATGAAGAAAATGACATGCAAGTTGTATTTATAAAACCAAAACCAAAACCATTAATCTAGGGGTCTAAGGGCCATAACCAGCACCATGCTCAAGTACACAAAATAAAATATTGCGGGGGTCCGGGGGCGGCAGCCCCTGGGCGGGGGTTCGGGGGCGGCAGCCCCCGGGCGGGGTCTGGGGGCGGCAGCCCCCAGCTGGGGTCGAAATTTTTTATTTTCGAAGACCAGTCCTATTCAGAAATCATCAATTTCTGAACTACAGATCATATCTGTTGGCCTTTTCCCCCACTGCAATTTATACAGTCCATCAGAGTTTACTGCTAAACTCTGATCAGCACAGTCCATCAGAGTTTACTGCTAAACTCTGATCAGCACAGTCCATCAGAGTTTACTGCTAAACTCTGATCAGCACAGTCCATCAGAGTTTACTGCTAAACTCTGATCAGAGACCATCGGAGTTTGTTAAACTCTGACCATGCTCTATACTCTGACAATGAGTTTCGATGTATTAGGTGTATCTGTATTTGTAGAAGCTTTAATTTTCGTGCTTATCTTAATTGTTGGTTTAGTTTATGCATGGAAAAAAGGGGCATTGGAGTGGTCTTAGCTCATAATCATTCAGACAATAAAAATAAAAAAGAATATTGAAATAGTTATGAATTCCATCGAGTTTCCTTTACTTGATCGAACAACCCAAAATTCAGTTATTTCAACTATATTAAATGATCTTTCAAATTGGTCAAGACTTTCTAATTTATGGTTGCTTCTCTATGTTACCAGTTGTTTCTTAATTGAATTTGCTTCACTAATAGGCTCATGATTTGAATTTTATCATTATGGACTAGTTCCAAGATCAACTCCTAGACAAGTGGACCATATTTTTGTTGGGTTCCGAGGCATAAAACGCAGCGGATTAAACGTAAATATAACGAAAAATTTCGGAACCCTAACGCAGGATCATGTATAATCATGGACTGATTATTGTGAAACGGAATCATACCTTTGTCTGGTCTTGACTTACACGAACTCAACGGAGATCCTAGCTTTCACGACTTGTGTCTTCCTCTCAAAAGCACCTCTATGGTATCCACACGAGCACCTTCAAGAACGTCTCACGATCTTGATTATGGAATGGATGTACTAGCCTCCTTTGATGATTTCGAATTCTGCCTCTGCCTTTTCTCTCTGCCTTTTCTGCTGCTAGGGTTCGTTTTTCTTAAGAACTTAATACCTATTAACCCTACATTATCTATTTATAATGGTTGGTTAATAGGCCCATAATAGCAACCCATAACAGCAAAGCCTAACCCATGTAGGTTTAGGATTAAATAATAAAACCGAATTTTATTATTTAATTAATAACTAAGTCACACTTAATTATTAATGGCAGAATTCAAATTCGAATTTATATTATTTCAATTAATTAAGTCTCACTTAATTAATATAATAAAATTCAAATAATCATCAATTAATTTAAATCTATAATTTAAATTAATTATTCCTTTAAGTACTCTATGTGTGTGACCCTATAGGCTATTATTTAATTAGCAATAATTTTATTCTCCAATAAAATTATAAACAATGAGCGGTATCTAGTAATACATCATTGCTACCCAATTAAATAATAATTAAATCGTGATTCGATAAAACCTTTCGTGATTAATGTTTCAGTGTAATATAATCCCTTTAACCATATATATTATAGATTAAACTCGAGGCATGTATTTAGTCATCCTCTTCAACATTTAATCCGGGTTTACTTGATCCATGAGTAGACTATGAAAACAAATCATTATTTGAGCACGGCCATGCATTTTATAGTCTCACTCAATCAAGAGGCCAATAATATCTCTCCTGATTATAGGAGGGTTAAATCCTTTATCTATCATTCATATTTCTCATACGACTCATGATATACCCGATGTCCACTTTTATCATCACCCGATCAAAGGTAACTTTTAATGTAGTCAAAGTATATTAATCCTCGTATAGAAATATAATGATCTCAAGTCAAAGGATCATTACACCATTATCACTGTGAGTCTTTCTTATGACTTTATTAAACATGAAGAATCTCACTGTGGGTCTGTCCAGTATCATGTACTCCTACATGTACCTATTTATTAACTTTAGTATCCCCATACTTATAACCAATGAGATGTGGTTATCAGTCAAACAACATACTAGTCTATTTATGTATTATTATTGTCCTATAATAATAATACTCGACTAGGGACATTTAAGAATATGATATATTATATAATCTCAAGTTCAAGTCATGTACTAAACTATACAATGTGTATCCTGATTCTAAGGACATTTATTATGCTAACAAATATATCGCAGTAATTAAAGTCATAATAAATATGTTTATTGAATAATCAATTGACATAAAGGTTTATCAAAATAAACATTGTATTGCCTCTAGGGCACCTACACCAACAATTTTAACAGCCAGAACAGTAACAATGAAAATGGCTCCCTTTTTGGTGAGATTATATGAGCAAATGCCTGAACCAAAATATGTTATTGCTATGGGAGCATGTATAATTTCGGGGGGGGGGGAGGGGGGGGGGGGAGGGGTGTTCAGTACTGATTCTTATAGTACTATTCATGGAGTCGATAAGTTAATTCCTGTATATGTCTATTTTCCAGGTTGTCCACCAAAACCGGAAGCAGTTATAGATGTTATAACAAAACTTTGTAAAAAAATATCTTGAGAAATCTATGAAGATAGAATTAAGTCTCAATGGGAGAATCAGTGTTTTATAACCAATCACAAATTTAAGGTTGGGCGTAGTATTCATACTAGAAATTACGATCGGGAGTTCCTTTATCAACCACCATCTACTTCAGAGATCCCTCCTGAAATATTTTTCAAATACAAAAGTCTAGTCTCTTCTCACGAATTAGTGAATTAGACAGGATTCCTTTATGTCGGAGATTTGTATACAGTCACAATGGGTAGATAAATTATTGAGCAGATTATATGAACTTGGTATTATACCTTCATTAAAATATGAAAAAATATATGCATGATGTCTCACATATGAAAGTAAAAACAGAGAAAGAATCAATAATAACAGATAAAAATCAAGATAACTCATCAGAAAAAATCATGGCATGGACTTAATCACTGTGCTAAAGTTGAATTTGTCCCACAACATACACGCGGGGACTCATGACAATCAACCTCCAACATTACACGATATATGTCTCACTGGTGTAGGGAAACAGATAGATGACATCTTTTGATCATTACTAAAAAACTTGCTCATATATATATATATATATAAGACTACTCTTTGGTTGCGCCCTCAAAAGAATGGAAAAATAACTTTTTATAGTGGTGGAAACTTCTAACACCAAGAACAAAACTGAAAGTCATAGATTACCCAATCTTCAAAAGGGGAGGTGAAAAACATGTCTTCAAGTGAAAAGTTTGAAAAACCAAAGGTCTCAAAAATGAAGAGTCATTTATCAAAAGCTCTCACAAATAAGATTATTATTTCTTTCAAAGTAAAAGAAAAATTGGAATAATATATTAATATAAGTTCCAATAATCCCCCACATGATTTAAAAGGAAAAAAATAGTTTTATGGGCACTGGATAATCGGTTTCTTAAGTATCAATGTCTTGTGGACTTGAATTGATACCTAGTGCATACAAGTATGTTCCATAACAATGTTAGGTGAAAAAAATTCTTCAACCTCTCATGGCAGTTAGTGAAAATATATATGCACACTAAAACCTTTCTCAAATCAAAAGTGTTCTCGCAGGACATTAACTTTTATAATGTCATCCACAATTTTATTATAAAATGCCCCACATTCTAGTTGGATATTCATGAATGCTCTAGAGTCCTTAGCCTACATTATCTCATAGGGGATTGGGTGTAACCCCCACATTCCCATATGTAAGTTCATCAAGTTTGTATTGTCGTAAACCTCCTTTACAAGGCAGTGAACATTTTAAGAGCATTAGATCAGCCTAACACATATGACAATAAGAAGAATACTACATCACTTTATCAATAGGAATGGTTGTAGTATACATAAACATGAGTTCTTTTGTGAATTCGTTTGACCCATTGAACTTAGACATTTCTAAGATGGGTATCCATCACAATTTACTCCACAATAGGCTTCAAAAACATTTATATTTGTGCTAACTCCACCACTATGCAAAGGTCATAAAATTGAATTATTTTATGATTTATCACAATTCACTCCACGATAGTTATAAACTATTTTGAGCCAACTCTAGCAACAAAATTTCACTGTCACTTTTGCTGAGAGGATCTGCATTATTCCTCTCATACTTTACATAATTGAGTGATATCACATTATTACTGATCAGATTTACACATTCGCATGCCTTAGGCCTCTATGCCTTCTCTTTCTTATAAACATAAAATTTGCCAATCTCAGAACAATTTACAAATCACACAATGCCAATCATTTTACTTGAATTACAATCTTAGTGCTTGTCATCCAAAAAGATATTGTTTTCTCAAACAAAACGAAAATGAGTATGTAACTCAATCAACATGACATTCTTGTAACATAAGTGATTATATAATTACGGTACATATGCACAATGTATTAATTATTGACAAAAATTGGCAACCCCCACAACAAAATAAAGCAAATATCGAAAGTATTTACCTCAAAATTATAATTTGGTTAAATACCTTTAAAATCTTCTCAACATAAAGAGATTGATTTAAGACAACGTATGTGAATTTCTATTAATTTTTATGCCATAAATCACATTTTCATCTCCTAAACCCTTCATATAAAAGTAAATATATATTTAGGAAGGCATTACTTGTGTTAAAAACCTTTATATTTGATATGGGTAAAAAATAACTCTAAGAAAATAATAAATATAGCATTTATTATTTCATTTATTAGACCTAGCACGATCTAAAGGCTTGGGCCCTTGAAACGAACAAGGACTAACAAACCAAGGATCAACTAGATTTGTAATCCAAGGATCAATTGGATTTGTAAATCCAACCCATAAGCTCTGTTGAAGCCATAGGCCCATTAAGCCTCTATTATTAATTAATTTTATAATTAATTAATAAAAGCTTTATAAAAGGCTTGAAGTGTTCTATGAGGCCCCTCGTTTGAGAAAGGCTCTAGAAGCCCTATCTGAAAGAGTCTAACAAGGACTCTCACTCCTGGAAGGTTACAACGACCTTATCACTAGGAGACTTGACCCCCAAGTCTCCTAACCCTAACATACTTCCTAGGCCCTCATATGCCTATATAAAAGGCCTACCCCTCAACATTAGAACTACGTGATTGACTTGATTCTCAAACACATCTGAGATACTTAGGCAATTAACGAGGACCTGAGATAGTCACGAAATGTTAATGCAACCATAAAAGCTTGAAGCTCCCCTAAACCCTAGGATTAATTGTGTATTATAAGTGACCTATTTTTTAATCCGTAACATTTGCGCCATCTTTGGGAACAGAATAACAACCATGGCAAGAACATGAAGTACCGTGAGCACTCTCGAAGGAAATGTCCCTAACACCGCTTTTGACACCAACGTAGCCCAGAAACAAGGGGTTGTTGTCCCAACCACCTCCGTTGAAGACCCTGAAACAAGTACTCGTCGTGTAGGACCCTTGAGTTTCATAGTCTATCCCTCAAATCCTGATGTCTCGATTCACACTTCAGTCTCGGGATATCTCTTAGTAATGGTTACTCTCTTAGAAATGACTAATAGTTGCTCAAGTAATTTGGAATTTGAAATAGATTAAATATGTTTTATGTAAAACGGGAAGCAACTCCATCTAAGAACTTATAATTGAGATATTAATATACTGTAGATTACACAAAAAGATGTTTTTGCATTAATTTAAAGCCTAGAAAGAGTTTTATAAAATTAAAAAGGTCCGATGAGCACCTGTAAAGCATAATGTAACGTAGTATGTAATAGTGATAACGATAACTCAACTAAGAAACAAAGACAGATAAATAATACTAATATGTAGCACAGGAATCAAGAAGGACATAATCAAGAAGATAACACATTCATTATTGCTGAGCATTCAAGATGAAAGAATTACTGAACGTTAGGGAGAGAAGTTCATTAATATGTTCAAGCCTCAGTGACAAATAAGAGTTCAGATGACTTCATTCTAAAGACAGAGCAGTGATCCATGTATAATTGTCAAAGGGTTTCAGTGATCAGAAGCAATGCAACAGTCCAGGGTTAATCAGCTGAAACAGAATAGAGATTAAGGGAATTCATTCAGTGTTAGTCGTTTGTGAACCAGACCAGTGCACTAAGCGTCAGCACAACAAGAAGAGAATTATCTTAATTAATCAGAAGAAAATCAGTTGATCAAGCCAAGCCAGAAGAGTGAAATCCAAGTGGTAATTACTTCAAGAAGTCAAGAAATATGCTAAGGCATGTATTACTACAATTGGTGGTTTATTACTCTTGAAGCAATGGAGAGGCGCAACATAAGTCTTACAGGTGCAATACAAAGTTTAAGTATGTGTGTGGCGCCTATACAGTGTGTATAGAGTGCAGGCGCCACATACATCTCAAGGCACAGTTTCTCTAAGGCACGAGTGGCGCCTGTACAGGGAAGACACTGTACAGGCGCAACACACCTCTCAGGCGCAACTCAGCTGCTCCAAAGTTTCTAAGTCCTATACAGTGTGTGAGTGGCGCCTATACAGGGCAACAACAGTGTAGGCGCAACACACATACTAGGGCATCAAAGGCAGTTGATTTTTTCTAAGGCGTGAGTGGCGCCTATACAGGGAAACCACTGTATAGGCGCAACTCACATGAACAAGGCGCAACTCAGGACAATAGGCGCAACAAGCTTCAAGTGGCGCCCATACACCACTACCACTCTATAGGCGCCACTCAGGACTTAAGCATTGTGGGAAAATTTCCAATCAAGTCTACAAATAAATATGGGTTCAAATCAATTGATTTAATTGGTTATCATCTTCAAGCATTCAACACACACAACCGGGAAGCTCCATTAAAGCTAGACATTTATTTCACCCAACTGTATTGTGTTGTAATATTGTTTTGAAACCACTGCAGCTAATCATTTGATTAGATTTGTAGCACCACAGGGATTTAATAATAACTTGTTATTTCCCAGCTTTGTGTTTTATTAACTGTCAAGTTCATTTCTTTAAAAACACAAACACTTCCGCAAACAAATTGAAATTTCTACCACATCATATTCAACCCCCCCTTCTATGATGATATTGGACCTAACAATTTGTATCAAAGCTTGTTGATTGACTTTACAAATCAGATCCAAAAATAGTTTTTCTAAAAAGTGCATTTTAAGATCTAGAAAAATTTATCTTGAATTTTCTTTTATTTTTAAAGAAAATTCAATTTCGAATTTTTCATTGATTTTAAATTCACTAAATTTTAAAAAACTATCAATCATCAAGAATTCGAATTAAAAATTATTTCCTCAATATTTAATTTTTATTCGAATTGATTTTAATTTTTGAGAAATTAATTATTTCTTAAGAATTAAAATTCTTAATAGCCATGAGTACCCAAAAGCTAAGCAGTATTAAAATTCCCACCTTCGACAAAAATGAATACATCTTGTGGAAAAAGAAGATGACCATTTTCATCAAGACTTGTAATTCTCAATATTTAGGAATTCTTGAAAATGGCCCCTATGTTTCTCAAAAGCTTACACCGGAAACAGTTTCAGAAGATGGCGTTCGGATTCCACAAGGGTTTACCCCAAAGGAACCATCAGAGTTTACTGATACTGATAAAGAGAGAGTGGCATGGGACAATCATCTACAATGCATCTTGATGGATTCTTTGGACACGACAATGCTGAATCAGGTGATCAATTGCACAAGTGCCAAACAGATGTGGGACACAATAAATCTGCTAATGGAGGGTATAGCTGAAGTGAAAGAAAACAGACTGGACATTCTTACCTCCCAATATGAAGCATTCAAGTCACTTCCTGGAGAAAGTATAACTCAAGTTTTTGAGAGATACAACAAATTGCTAAATGACTTGTCTCTACATGGGAAGGCTTACACGCGAAGGGAAATCAACAGAAAATTCATGTTAACGCTGCCAGCACACCTAGAGCACAAAATCTCTGCTATCAGAGAAAGAAGTGATATAAATGATATGTCAATTGAAATGCTATATGGAAAGCTCAAGACTCCTGAGATGGAGCAAGAGCAGAGACAAATCATTTACGGCTCAGGTACAGTGGACAGTAAGAACACAGCACTGTTAAAGACGACAGCTCTTGTAGCCAGTGATATTGCTGTCAACGAGACTAACAAAGAAGCACCTGTAGTTGAAAAGGAAGAAATGGTAGAAGCTCAGTTATCAGAATCTAATCAACCGGGTGATGAAGACGACTTCTATTCATTAGAAGAACTTGAACAACTGGAAAACAAAACTATGGCCTACATGGCGGGAAAGTTCAAGAACCTGAGGTTTATGAGGAACCCTAAGTACAAATTTAAGAGTAACTCGAGTTACAGTGGTTCCAGGGTCAAAACCAACAACCGATGTAATTCGTCTTCAGGGTCTCACAGCAGAGGAGGCTATAAGACAGGGATGGTAGATAGAAGTAAGTTTAAATTCTACAATTGTGGAGAACCCGGTCATTTTGCAACAGAATGCCGGAAACCAAAACAAGGGAATGAAAGGAAGGAGTCCTACGATGAATTAAAGCAGAAGTATGATGCGCTGGTGAAGAAGCATCAAGAAAGAGCTTATATAGCTGAAGGAAAGAGCTGGGATGATTCAGATAATGATGAAGAGGAGGTTTATGGAAATCTTGCGTTAATGGCAGACTCTTCAGAGGCATCACCTCAATCATCCAAGGTATCATTTCTTTCTTCCGTTGAAATGTCTAATTCTGAGTATAAGAAAACTGTGGAAGATCTAAGCATAGAAATGTTTAATATTCATACAAGCATGCTAGCATCTGTAGAAGAAAATGCTAAACTAGTTCTTAAGAATAAACTGTTAGAAGCTAAAAACGAAGAACTAGAGCTTGCATATGTTAATGTAGAAGATCTTAAACAGAAGATAGAATACTTTCAGAATAGAGATAAGTGCAACCAGGAAGTAGAAGCATCTCTAAGAAGTAAAATTTCTGATTTAGAGTTAAAACTTCAAGCATATAAGAAGTCTGCGAATCTTGTAAAGGAGGCTATAGACAAACAAGTCATAGGTCAGAAAACAGGAATAGGTTTTGACTATGATAACAAAGCAGGAAAAATGCATGTAGAATCTATTGTTGAGGAAAGTCCTATGAAGCAAGACATTCCACATGTATTGAAGGATGTAGCTAAGCCCCTTTATAAGAAGTTCGTCATAGAACCCCTAAATGAAGATGATCTCTTAATGAAAGAAGAACTCCTTGCTGAGGAGAAAGAGGAAAAGGTTGTAGATAAGAAGAACTTGCCTAAGAAATCTGTTAAGATTGAAGAACCTAAGAAACTGGTTAAAATTGAAATAGGCAATAAAAATGAAAACAAGAAAGCAAACAGAAATGGTAAGGTAGGTGCTATCAATTCTAGAAAAGTTTGTAATAATTGCAATTCTACTGGTCATCTTACGCATGCATGCAATAAGATAAAAGTAGTTAAAACAGAAACTTCTAGTATGCCTGCCATGCCTGCCATGTCTATTCCTCATCAACCATGCGGTAAAGTAGGATGCATGCCATGTGCTTTCAATATCATGTCTGCATACATAAACTTAATGATCTCTTCATCAAGTACTTGCATGAATACAGATGTGAACATGACTAGAAAGCATGTTAGGGCAAAGACTGCCAGTCCTCCTAAAGTTAGGAAGGAAACCCCTGTCCCTAAGCCTAAAGGCACTCCTGTCAAGGCTAAACCAAAGGGCAAGGGTGCAGTCGATGAGAAAGACAAGGACCAGAAAATTTCTGTACCTAAATCTTTTTACTTATCTAAATCTCTTGGACCCAATCAAGTTTGGGTACCAAAGAAAAAGTAATCAATCTGTGGATGCAGGGTACAGCGAAGAACAAACGTGTCATGTGGATACTTGACAGTGGATGTTCTAGGCACATGACTGGAGATAAAGCCCTGCTCACAGATGTGATTGAGAAAGCTGGCCCGATAGTGACCTTTGGAGATAACAGCAAGGGATTCACAACGGGATATGGCAATCTGGAAATCGGGAATGTTATCATTGAAAACATCTCTCTTGTGGACGGATTAAAGCACAACCTTCTGAGTATCAGTCAGTTCACTGATAAAGGATACAAGGTAACTTTTGAGAAAGAAAGATGTGTTATCCAAAGCAGGAAGGATACGAAGCTTGCTCTTCAGGGAGTGAGAAAGGGGAATCTCCTTGTAGCTGATTTGTTCTCTGCAAGCAAAGGCGAAGTTCAATGTTTTTACAGCAAAGCTTCAACAGAGGACAGTTGGTTGTGGCACAAGAAACTTTCTGACCTCAACTTCAAAACAATGAACTCTTTAGTAAAGAGGGAATTGGTTAGAGGACTGCCCGAGATGGAATTCTGTCAAGAAGGGTTATGCGAAGCATGTGAAAAGGGGAAGTCAAAGAAAGCATCTCACCGAAGCAAAGACTCAACCAACATTACTGAACCACTGCAACTACTGCATATGGATTTATTTGGTCCAGTCAACGTCATGTCTATGTCAAGGAAGAGATATGCACTTGTAATTGTTGATGACTACTC
The DNA here is from genome assembly GCA_028671895.1 of Oenanthe sinensis. NCBI lineage: Eukaryota > Viridiplantae > Streptophyta > Magnoliopsida > Apiales > Apiaceae > Oenanthe > Oenanthe sinensis. The sequence goes on along the minus strand of CM053809.1, from coordinate 2,559,620 downwards.
CAAGTACACGTGGGTGTTGTTTCTAGCCGCAAAGGATGAAGCCCCTCAAACAATCATCAATCACTTAAAGAAAATTGAGTTGGCAGCTAGTCTGCCTGTCAGGAAGATAAGGTCTGACAATGGAACAGAATTCAGAAATGCAATCCTGAATGAATTCTGTGTGGAAAAAGGAATATCAAGACAATTCTCAGCGCCCAGAACTCCACAACAAAATGGAGTGGTAGAGAGGAAGAACAGGACTTTGGTTGAAGCAGCAAGAACAATGCTGAATGAAGCAAAGTTGCCTCTATACTTTTGGGCTGAAGCAGTCAACACAGCTTGCTACACTCAAAATCGTACCCTGATTAATAAAGAACATGACAAGACTCCTTATGAAGTATTGGCCAACAAGAAACCAACACTGAAATACTTTCATGTGTTTGGAGCAAAGTGCTTCGTATTGAAAGATGATGAGCATCTGGGAAAGTTCGAATCCAAGGCTCATGAAGGCATATTTCTTGGCTACTCAATGGAATCTAAGGCGCACAGGGTTTATGTGATTGATCACAAAAAGGTCATTGAAAGCATGAATGTAACTTTCGATGATCTAAAGCTCCCAAGTCTACAAAGAACAGACGACACTGAAACTCTGCAGTTTGAAAATTTGAACTCAGATGAAGGTGAAGTAGAACCTGAAGCTGCAACAGAAACTCAAGCTCCAAATGAGAATAACAACATTGATGATTCTGACCCTAGTAGTGGAAACAGTGGAAGATTCACAGAAACTACTAGTAGTGGCAGAGAATCTCATTCTCAACCTAGCAGCAGCTCAGGGGGAGCAACTGAAGGATCTACAAACAGGACCCAGCACAATAATGAAAATCAGGTTGAATCATCTAGGGCAAATCTGCCTAGACATAGGGTGTGGAGTAGAGATCACCCCTTTGAGTTGATTCTTGGAGATCCAGATGCTGGAGTTCAAACAAGACGTGCTTCCCAAAATGAATGTTTATTCTCTGGTTTTCTCTCTGAAATAGAACCAAAGAAAGTGGAAGAAGCACTAGAAGATCCAGATTGGGTTCTTGCCATGCAAGAAGAACTCAATCAATTTGAGAGACAAAAGGTGTGGAAGCTGGTACCCAGGCCAAAGAACAAGTCTATTATTGGCACAAAGTGGGTATTCAGAAACAAGCTGGATGAAGATGGCATTGTTACGAGGAACAAGGCCAGACTGGTTGCTAAAGGTTATTCTCTGGAGGAAGGAATAGATTATGATGAAACATATGCACCAGTGGCCAGGCTTGAAGCTATCAGGATGTTCTTGGCATTTGCAGCACATTCCAACTTTAAGGTATATCAAATGGATGTGAAGAGTGCATTCCTGAATGGAGAGCTGGAAGAAGAAGTATATGTGGAACAACCCCCAGGGTTTGAAGATCCAGAATTTGCAGATTTTGTGTACTTCCTCTTCAAAGCACTCTATGGCCTGAAGCAAGCCCCTCGAACATGGTATGACACTCTATCTATATTTTTACTTGAAAATGGTTTTACTAGAGGTGTCATAGATAAGACTCTATTCCATAAAATGCATAAAAATGATATGATATTAGTTCAAGTCTATGTAGATGATATTATATTTGGTTCTACTAACGATCAGTTGTGTAGTAGATTTGCTAAACTAATGCAGAGTAGGTATGAAATGAGCATGATGGGAGAGCTGAACTATTTCCTTGGACTCCAAGTAAGTCAAAGGAAAGATGGAATCTTCATTTGCCAGACCAAGTACATCAAAGAACTTTTGAAAAAGTATGGTCTTGAAGATGTATCCACAGCCAAAACTCCAATAGCAACTGCCACTAAGCTTGATAAAGATGAGCCTGGTAAGAGGGTAGACATCACAAGCTACAGAGGTATGATCGGCTCATTACTTTACCTTACTGCAAGTAGGCCAGATATAATGTTCTCTACATGCTTGTGTGCTAGGTTCCAATCAGATCCTAAAGAATCTCATCTTATAGTTGTTAAACGGATTTTTAGGTATCTTAAGGGAAGTCTGAATCTTGGAATTTGGTACCCTAAAGATACAGGTTTTGACCTTGTTGGCTATACAGATTCTGATTATGCAGGGTGTAGGATTGATAGAAAGAGTACATCAGGGAATTGTCAATTCCTTGGTAGAAGGTTGGTGTCCTGGTATAGCAAGAAGCAGCACTCAGTTGCAATGTCGACAGCTGAAGCTGAGTATGTTGCTGCTGGGAGTTGCTGTGCACAAATTCTGTGGATAAGGAACCAACTTCAGGACTATGGACTGTTGCTGAGCAAAATTCCAATATTCTGTGACAACACAAGTGCCATAGCCATAACCAACAATCCTGTTCAACACTCAAGGACCAAGCACATCGATATCAGGTATCATTTCATTCGAGAGCATGTCATGAATGGTACTGTAGAGTTACATTTTGTACCTACAGAGCAGCAAATTGCAGACATCTTCACTAAACCACTGGATGAAATCACTTTCACTAGACTGGTTTGTGAACTTGGGATGTTAAATTCTACTGACTAATAAGTTAGTAATCAAAAACTGCAATTTGAAGCTGATAAATTCACTAGTTGATTTATCTACCAAAAATTATTTTCCAGTTGTTAAGATTAAAATTTAGATAAATACCATGTGCATGCCTGTTTAATTTATTAATCTGGTATTTATTTGATTTTTGATCTTAGAAAATATTTAAGTGCTTGTATTTAAATGATAAATTCTTGGCACTTATTTATTTAAATATTATTTGAAATTATTTTAAATAAAAAGAATGAATATTCATATTTATTCTCTTATTTAAAATAAAAGTAAAATAATTAGAAGCATAATTTATTTACAATAATAATTTTAACAATTAATGTTATTATTGTTATTTATAAATATTTTGTGAAAATAATATTTGTGAGTAATTAATTATTAATTGATTAATTATTCAAATTATTCATAAATATTATTGTTAATTAGTAACAAAATTTGGTATCACTTGAAAATTTGTCTAAGTATTGAGTGGCGCCTATACATCATACTCACTGTATAAGTGCAACTCATTCTTCAGTACTTAGAATTTTTCTTAAAAAATCTCAAGTGGCGCCTCAAGTTTTGAGTGGCGCCAATACAGTGCATTCACTGTATAGGCGCAACTCATCACTTAAATTTTTTTTTTTTTTTGCTAAATCAACCTGTGTGGCGCCAACACAGTGCATTCACTGTGTAGGCGCAACATAAGTGTTTAACTGAGTAAAATTTTGTTAAGTTGGTTTTTATCTCTAGTGGTGCCAATACAGTGTAACCACTGTACAGGCGCCACTCACAAATACTTAGTAATTTTTCCATCTTAAGTGGCGCTAGCTAGTTAAGTGGCACCTACACAGTGCATCCACTGTGCAAGCGCCACTCAGCACTTAAACATTTTTTTCCTTCTTCCAAGCTGCGCCTATAAATAGCTGAGTTATGTTAATTTGTTGTCATTTTATTACTTACACTGTTATACACAGCAAAGGCGCCACACGAACACAAAACTCAGATCTACTTTTTTAATCGAACAAATCTTGACCAATTCTTGTCCATTTTTAAAACTAAAATCAGTTTTGTGATCACCTTGAACATATCTGTCATTTGCAATTGGTTTCACTCAATTTGGTTAAGGTTTTAAAATTCACATTTTATCAAATACTCAAACTGTTTGGTCACTGTTCTATAGTGTTCAATCGATTAAAAAATTTTATGAAACTTAAAAGTGTGCTAAAAATTACTAGGAGTTTATTAGTTATTAATTTCAAGAAAATCCAGTAATTTTTTTTGGGTTTTAGTTCATATTTTACTAAAATAGTTTTGATTTTTTAATTAGTGATTTTTAATTCATAAAAATTATCTCCCATTTAAATTAAATGGCAGGTCATTTTGAGATTAAAAAGACTAATTATTTATCTATTTTAGTAGATGACTGGACTGAAGCAGGGGAGTTAGGTAATTGGGCTAGGTTTTTAAATGAAGATTCTATAGTCCGTTACGCACTAACAACTTCTGTTCCTTTGAATAGAAATTTATTAAGACAGGTTTATAGGTCTGCTCTAGACTCATCTGCAGATGGAATCCTGAGCTTCACTTTCAAACTTCAGAAGCAGAGGGTGCAGATCACAGAAGCTGACATCAACAGAGCACTGCATCTGCCTTCTGAGAACTTTGAGGAGGATCCATCCCAGGAAGATCTAGACAACTTCTTCCTGTTCATCCACTGCACCAGGGAAAACTCCAATCTTCCAAGAAAGATCTACAAAAATCACCTGCCCAAGGAGTGGAATCTGTTCTTCAACATTTTGTCTCATGCCTTTGCACCAAAGACAGGTGGATTTCATGGGATCACTCAATTCAATAAGGTGATAGGATATGCAGTGGCAACAAGCACCAGAATTAACTTCGGCAAGTTGATCATGGCTGAGATCTTGAAGAATCAGGCCAAAATGGAGAACTTCTGCCTGTACCCAAGATTCTTGCAGCTGGTGTTGAATGAAGTTCTTGAAGCTGATCAACTCCGGATGTTTCAGAACAGTCAGTGGGATGAGTCACCTTCTCTGCAGTTAAGAGCATTGGTGCTGCTCAATACTGAGACTGACTATCCAAATAGGTATGCTCCTGCACCTATGACTGAGCCCATAAGGGATTTTATTGCTCTTCTTAGACAGGAAAGTGAAGAAGATCAAGAAGAAGAAGCATCAATCTCTGCAGAGGACAGTGAAGCTGAAACTTCAAGTGATTCTGGAAGCTCAGCAGCAATAGAAAAAGAAGAAGTGGAAGAAGAACCAGGCACTGATAATGAAGATGAAGCTATGAAGGAAGCTGGTTCTGAAACTGAGCAAGACCAAATTCCTACAGAAGAACAAAGGAATAGCCCTATAAATCCAACAGAGGAGATAGTGGTGGAGACAGAAGTAGAAGAACCTCAAGCTACAGATGTTTACATCCCTAGCATGTCTGATGAAGGTATGGATGAAGGTTCACTTCTTTACTTTGATCTCTCTGCTTTTCTTTCAGATGAACATGACACAATATCTCCATCTGTGCCTCAAACGGCAATGCACACACTAGAGCCCTCAGCGGCCGTCGAAGCTGGCAATGAACTTGGCAACCCACCAGTTCTAACCTCTGCCAGAGCTCAACAAACAGTTCCTTCATCTCCCCAGACCAGAAAAAGAACACTCGAAATAGATGATAGGAATGTTTCTATACCGGATCAGGAATTTATTCAAATATCCCCTACAGCTCTGCCTTCTCGAAAACATCGTAAAATGAATTTTAAGCCAAAGGCAACTGTGAGCCAGGAACCTGATTCTCCAATCTCTAAAAACCTTCTTTTTCTTCATAATCTAAATTCTGAAATTGTTAAAATCCTGAAAGGTTCGGAAATAGAAACAGAGGTTGCAACAACATCCGCTACTTCAGTAGCTTGTACTGTTTTGGTTGATCCAATTCAGAACCTGTCTTCATAGACAGTAGGGGGCATCACTGACTCTCACGAGCCATTCATTACATTGTCAAATGTGGTGACCCCCCTGGACTTAAAATCTCCGGATCCTATTAAGGATGTTTTCCCTCCCCAAGTGGGTGAAGTGGAAAGGCAACTCTCCCATAGAAGGGAAGAGGTCTCCATTCATGGAGTAGCTGTGTCAACAGCACCACCACTTCAAGTGGAAATGCCTTCACAGGCTTCACGGGGCACCACAGGCTCTAATTTGTCAATCTTTACATTGCCTGAGGTGGTGACCCCCTGGAAATTCCAAGTCCAGCTCCTTTAACGGAGGTCCTCCCCACCTTTTCAGGTCAGGTAGAGGGACAACACACCCATAGAAGGGATGTGGACTCTATTCATAGAGTATCTGCTGCTTCGGTAGTAGAACCTGTTCAGAGTGCCTCTGGACAGGTCATGCCTTCAATGGCTTCAGCTGGCATCACTGATTCTTCTTTATTGCTAATCATTACAGAATCAATAGTGGTGACCACACTGGGTCTAAACTCCCCAGTTCCTGAAAAAGGAGTTCTCCCCACCCACAGTGGTCTGGCGGAGAGGCAACCTACCCATAGAAGGGATAGGGATTTTCTTGCAGGTCTTGAAGATATGGATGCTACAATGAGTGAAACATTTAATCTTAGTGATCTTCAATTCCCTGACCCCGATCAGCCGAGTGTGAGTGTTGAGGGTCGTGTTCAAACAGAAACAGTGAGAAGTGAGACACCCACCGACCAAACAAACACCCCACACGATACACACACTGCACATAGCCAAAGGATTATAAATCTGGAGGCCCAAGTCACTGAAATTCAATACTCATTACGGAAGATCTTGGAAGTGCAAGAGCAGCAGCAAGTTGAAATGAAAGAAATTAAAGATCTGGTTCAACAACTGCTGGCTCAGAAAGTTCCTGTCTCTACTCAATCAACTCCAATAGCTCAGATTACTCCGATCAGAAGGGAGGATAACCCAACTGAGGGGGAGAGAATAGCACAAGAAAAAGAAGTTGGAGCTGAAATGATAATGGAGTATACAGCTCAGGGGGAGTCAGATTTCTTTTACAGGCCTGGAGCGAGGCAACTTGAAGAAGGAGAAATCTTTGAACCCTATGTGCCTATGGATATTCCTACAGAAATTGATATAGAAAAGACAATACAGGCTGAAGGGATAGATATCGAAGAAGAGTTTGCAGAAGAATATGTTTTTGATAATGACTGTCTTCTAGTTGGTGTAGATGAAGTTATTACTAAAGGTGTATCTGAGGCTCAGGACTTAATAAAGAGGAAATGGAAGAGAGTACAACACGCAATAGAAAGGAGGAACAGAATGAAGGACATAGAAACGAAAATTGGCCCTGAATGGGATGAAGCAAGGTCTCTGCTAAAGAAAAAGGAGTTATCTCTTTCTCACAGGAAAGACAGAGAAGTCCTTGATCTCTTCAGGACCATGAAAGAAAAATTCGAAGATGTTCATGAGTTCTATTCTATGCTATCAGAAGAAATAACAAGCGTGTCAGTCAGTGCACTTAAAAATGGCTGGAAAATGTATATCAATTCAACATCACTGGGATCAAGGATATTGTCGACAAAGAGTTTTGAAAAGATGAACATAGTGGAGCTGTATGTGCTAAAAAGGAAAGTCATCTTTGGAGGGCACAAGACGAATGAGATACTGAGAGATCTAATTGAAAAGAAGATAATGGAGATCGGTGTCGAAGCGTTTGAAAAGCCTCCGGTTGTCAAGTACTACAAAGCAACAACACATCACAACTTAACTTTGTCAGACGAATGTTTGGACTCAAGCCATATGTTGTTCATGCAGTATGTAGAAGGGAAACTCAGAAGCAAGAAGAACAGAACTCTAGAAGACTTAAATGCTGCTGAGTTGATCTATGCATTCAGGCTAAACAGAGCATTTGGTATGTCAGCAAGACAGCTGTTGGAAATGTCCAGATATTATCAGGAACCAGTTTATGTAAGAAGACCGGATGGCACTGAAGTACTCAAAGCCATTAAAGACTCTGTACCCTGCATTCAAACTGAACCAAATGGAACAAAATACTTTCTCTTCAAGAAAAACGGTGTGGACAAAAGGAAAGAACTTTCAAAGCTTGGGAGAAACAACTCTGAGATTATTCGAAAAGTTTTTTCAACGGTAAAAAGATCCACTGTCAAGTCAGACAAAAAGGCTTTGAGGATGATCGAATATATTCTAAGGGAGAAATTGACAGAAGAGTCAATGCACAACACTGAAAGAGTAAAAGGCTTTCCAAAAAGGATAACAGTGTTTGTGTTTACAAAGAGACAATCTCTGGCCTTCGAGTCAATCTCCAAAACAAATTCAACGGCGTTTCTCTCTGAGGTTTTAAAGAAATTAGAAGATCCACCTCCGGTTAACACTCTTGAAGTAGAAGCAAGAGATTTGGTGAAGGCAAGGTTAGAGCAAAAGGAAGAAGAGCTGAGGAAGCACTACTCTGAAACGAGATCTAAAATCAAGCAAGACACAGTACAAGGAAGCAGAAGACCATAGAATTATTTGTTCAGGCTAAAGGAACAAACTTCTTTTGTACACAAAGAAATCTGGAAATGTAATATCTAATCCAGAATGTAGTTAATATTATTTATTGTCTTTCTGCACTTTACTTTTTCTTGTAAGTATCAGTTGAGTTATCCTCTCACAGGATTTGCTTGTCGAACTCTAACAAACAAATAGGGGGAGATTGTAAAGCATAATGTAACGTAGTATGTAATAGTGATAACGATAACTCAACTAAGAAACAAAGACAGATAAATAATACTAATATGTAGCACAGGAATCCAGAAGGACATAATCAAGAAGATAACACATTCATTATTGCTGAGCATTCAAGATGAAAGAATTACTGAACGTCAGGGAGAGAAGTTCATTAATATGTTCAAGCCTCAGTGACAAATAAGAGTTCAGATGACTTCATTCTAAAGACAGAGCAGTGATCCATGTATAATTGTCAAAGGGTTTCAGTGATCAGAAGCAATGCAACAGTCCAGGGTTAATCAGCTGAAACAGAATAGAGATTAAGGGAATTCATTCAGTGTTAGTCATTTGTGAACCAGACCAGTGCACTAAGCGTCAGCACAACAAGAAGAGAATTATCTTAATTAATCAGAAGAAAATCAGTTGATAAAGCCAAGCCAGAAGAGTGAAATCCAAGTGGTAATTACTTCAAGAAGTCAAGAAATATGCTAAGGCATGTATTACTACAATTGGTGGTTTATTACTCTTGAAGCAATGGAGAGGCGCAACATAAGTCTTACAGGTGCAATACAAAGTTTAAGTATGTGTGTGGCGCCTATACAGTGTGTATAGAGTGCAGGCGCCACATACATCTCAAGGCACAGTTTCTCTAAGGCACGAGTGGCGCCTGTACAGGGAAGACACTGTACAGGCGCAACACACCTCTCAGGCGCAACTCAGCTGCTCCAAAGTTTCTAAGTCCTATACAGTGTGTGAGTGGCGCCTATACAGGGCAACAACAGTGTAGGCGCAACACACATACTAGGGCATCAAAGGCAGTTGATTTTTTCTAAGGCGTGAGTGGCGCGTATACAGGGAAACCACTGTATAGGCGCAACTCATATGAACAAGGCGCAACTCAGGACAATAGGCGCAACAAGCTTCAAGTGGCGCCCATACACCACTACCACTCCATAGGCGCCACTCAGGACTTAAGCATTGTGGGAAAATTTCCAATCAAGTCTATAAATAAATATGGGTTCAAATCAATTGATTTAATTGGTTATCATCTTCAAGCATTCAACACACACAGCCGGGAAGCTCCATTAAAGCTAGACATTTATTTCACCCAACTGTATTGTGTTGTAATATTGTTTTGAAACCACTGCAGCTAATCATTTGATTAGATTTGTAGCACCACAGGGATTTAATAATAACTTGTTATTTCCCAGCTTTGTATTTTATTAGCTGTCAAGTTCATTTCTTTAAAAACACAAACACTTCCGCAAACAAATTGAAATTTCTACCACATCATATTCAACCCCCCCTTCTATGATGATATTGGACCTAACAGCGCCTCATGCCTTTGTCATAATATATCCAAACACTTACCCCGTATCGACTTCCCGATCATAATAGCTCTAGTAAATAACTGACAAAAATAAATATAAATATACGGGAGATAGAAAAATAGAAGAGAAACAAACTCATTATATAAATATCTCTTAAAGATTCACTCATTTTTTGACTATTGGTAGGTCTCTTTATATGTGTTGTGCGGAAAGATGAGGACTCGATGATTATTCGTTCGCCGGAACCAGAAGTAAAAATTTTGGTAGATAGGGATCACATAAAAACCTCTTTTGAAGAATGGACCAGGCCGGATCATTTCTCAAGAACACTAGCTAAAGGCCCTGACACTACCACTTGGATCTGGAACCTACATGCTAATGCTCATGATGTCAATAGTCATACTAGTGATTTGGAGGAGATCTCTCGAAAGGTCTTTAATGCCCATTTCGGGCAACTCTCTATCATCTTTCTTTGGCTGAGTGGTGTGTATTTCCATGGTGCTCGTTTTTCTAAATATAAAGCATGGCTAAGTAATCTGACTCACATTGGGCCGAGCACCCAGGTGGTTTGGCCAATAGTGGGCGAAGAAATATTGAATGGTGATGTGGGTGGGGGCTTCCGAGGAATGCAAATACCCTATGGTGCATTGATCTTTGCAGCGTTAATGCATTTTGTTGATTGGTTTCATTATTATAAAGCTACTCCAAAATAGGCTTGGTTTCAAGATGTAGAATCTATGTTGAATCACAATTTAACGGGCCTAATAGGACTGAGGTCCCTCTCTTGGGCGGGGCATCAACTACATGTATCTTTACCAATTAACCAATTTCTAAACACTAGACTAGATCATAAAGAGATACCACTTCCTCATGAACTTATCTTGAATCGGGATCTTTTGTCTCAACTTTATTCTAGTTTTGCAGAGGGAGCAACTCCCTTTTTCACCTTGAATTGGTAAAAATATTCAGACTTTCTTATCTTTCTTGGAGGATTAGATCCAGTAACTAGGGGTCTATGGCTGACCGATATCGCACACCATCATTTAGCTATTGCGAATCTTTTTCTGATAACAGGTCATATATATAAGACCAACTGGGGCATTGGTCTTGGCCTAAAAGATATTTTAGAGGCTCAAAGGTCCATTTACGGGTCAGGGATATAAAGGCCTATATGAGATCCTAACAACAACATGGCATGCTCAATTATCTCTTAGCCTTACTATATTAGGCTCTTTAACCATATGTATTCTATGCCCCATTATCCGTATCTAGCTACTGACTATGGTACACAACTGTCATTGTTTACACATCACATGTGGATTGATAGATTTTTCATAGTTGGCGCTACTGCGCATGCAACCATTATTATAGTAAGAGACTATGATCCTACTACTCGATACAATGATCTATTAGATCGTGTCCTTAGGCATTATGATGAAATCATATCACATCTCAACTGGGCGTGTATATTTCTAGGCTTTCACAGTTTTGGTTTGTATATTCATAATGATATCATTAGCCCTTTGGGGCGTAATCAAGATATGTTTTTGGATACCTCTATCTAATTATAACTTGTTTTTACTCAATTGATACAAAACACCCATGCTTTAGCACCCAGTTCAACGGCTTCGGTTGTAACAAGCACCAGTTTAACTTGGGGAGGCAGTGATTTAGTTGCAGTGGGTGGTAAAGTGGCTTTGTTACCTATTCCATTAGGAACTGCAGATTATTTGATACATCACATTCATGCATTTGTGATTCATGTGACAGTATTAATACTTCTAAAGGGTGTTCTATTTTCTCGTAGCTCCCGTTTGATATCGGATAAAGAAAATCTTGGTTTTCGTTTTCCTTGTGATTGGCCTGGAAGAGGGGGGACGTGTCAAGTCTTGGCTTGGAATCATGTGTTCTTAGGGCTATTCTGGAAGTATAATGCAATTTCGGTAGTTATATTCCATTTCAGTTGAAAAATGCAGTCAGATGTTTGGGGCAGTATAAGTGATCAAGGGGTAGTAACTCATATCACGGGAGGAAACTTTACGCAGAGTTCCGTTACTATTAATGAGTGGCTCCGTGATTTCTTATGGGCACGGGCATCCCTAGTAATTCAATCTTATGGTTCTTCATTATCTGCATATGGGCTTTTCTTCCTAGGTGCCCATTTTATATGGGCCTTTAGTTTAATGTTTCCATTCAGTGCACGTGGTTATTGGCAAGAACTTATTGAATCCATTGTTTGGGCTCATAATAAATTAAAAGTTGCTCCTTCTACTCAGTCGTGAGCCTTAAGCATTGTACAATGACGTACTGTAGGAGTAACCCATTACCTTCTGGGTTGAATTGCCACAACATGGGCGTTCTTCTTAGCAAGAATTATTGCAGTAGGATAATGACTAGGAGGATTTGAAAGGCATTATGGCATTAAGATTTCCAAGGTTTAGCCAAGGCTTGGCTCAGGACCCCACTACTCATCGTATTTGGTTTAGTATTACTACCGCACAGGACTTCGAGAGTCATGATAATATTACTGAGGAATGTCTTTATCAGAATATTATTGCTTATCACTTCGGGAAATTAGCAATAATATTTATGTGACTTCCGGAAATCTGTTTCATGTAGCTTGACAAGGAAATTTTGAGTCATGGGTAAAGGACCTTTTACATGTAAGAACTATTTCTCATGCAATTTGGGATCCTCATTTTGTCCAACCCGCTTTAGAAGCTTTTACTCGAGGGGGCCTTCTCGGCCCACTGAATATCATTTATTCTGGTGTTTATTAGTGATGGTATACAATTGGTTTAATCACTAATGAAGATCTTTATACTGGAGCTCTTTTTCTATTATTTATTTCTTCCATATCGTTAATAGCGGGTTGGTTACACCTACAACCGAAATGGAAACAGAGCGTTTCGTGGTTCAAAAATGTCGAATCTCGTCTAAATCATCATTTATTAGGACTCTTCGACGTAAGTTCCTTGGCTTTGACAGGGCCTTTAGTATATGTGGTTATTCCTGCATCCAGAGGGGAGTACGTTTGATGGAATAATTTCTTAGATGTATTACCACACCCCCAAGGGTTAGGTCTACTTTTTACGGGCTAGTGGTATCTTTATGCTCAAAACCCCAGCTCAAGTAGTCATTTATTTGGTACCTCCCAAAGAGCAGAAACTGCCATTTTAACCCTTCTCAGGGAATTTCATCCACAAACGTAAAGTTTATGGCTGACTGATATGGTTCATCAGCATTTAGCTATTGCATTTATTTTTCTCGTTGTCGATCATATGTATATAACTAACTTCTGTATTGGACACAGTATGAAAGATCTTTTAGATGCATATATTCCTCCTGGGGGAAGATTGGAACGTGGGCATAAGGGTCTTTATGACACAATCAATAATTCCCTTTATTTTCAATTAGGCCTTGCTCTAGCCTCTTTAGGGGTTATTACTTCCTTGGTAGCTCAACACATGTACTCTTTACCCGCCTATGAATTCATAGCACAAGACTTTACTACTCAAGTTGCGTTATATACTCATCACCAATACATCGCAGGATTCATCATGACAGGAGCTTTTGCTCATGAAGCTATATTTTTCATTAGAGATTACAGTCCGGAATAGAACGAGGATAATGTATTAGAAAGAATATTAAACCATAAAGAAGCTATCATATCTCATTTAAGTTGGGCTAGCCTCTTTCTGGGGTTCCATACCTTGGGGTTTTATGTTCATAATGATGTTATGCTTGCCTTTGGTACTCCGAAGAAACAAATCTTGATCGAACTTATATTTGCTCAATGGATACAATCTGCTAATGGTAAAACTGGATATGATTTTGATGTACTTTTATCTTCAATAAACGACCCGACATTCAATGCGGGACGAAGCATATGGTTGCCTAGTTGGTTAAATGCTGTTAATGAGACTAATAATTCACTATTCTTAACAATAGGGCCTGGAGACTTTTTAGTTCATCATGCTATTGTTTTGGGTTTACATACAACTACATTGATCTTAGTAAAGGGTGCTTTTGATGCACGTGGTTCCAAATTAATGCTAGATAAAAAAGATTTCGGTTATAGTTTTCCATGCGACGGCCCGGGACGGGGCGGTACTTGTGATATTCGGCTTGGGACGCATTTTATTTGGCACTTTTTTGGATGTTAAATAATATCGAATGGGTTACCTTTTATTGGTATTGGAAGCATATCACACTATGGCAGGGTAACGTTTCGTAGTTTAATGAATCTTCCACTTATTTGATGGGTTGGTTACGAGATTATTTATGGTTAAACTCTTCAGAACTTATCAATGAATATAACCCTTTTGGTATGAATAGTTTATCGGTTTGGGCGTGGATGTTCTTATTTGGACATCTCGTTTAGGCTACAGGATTTATGTTCTTAATTTCCTGGCGTGGTTATTAGCAAGAATTGATTGAAACTTTAGCATGCGCTCATGAACGCACACCTTTAGCCAATTTGATTCGTTGGAGAGATAAATCGGTGGCCCTTTCCATTGTACAAGGACGATTGGTTGGATTAGCCCACCTTTTCATAGGTTATATATTCACTTATGCGGGTATCTTGATTGCCCCTACATCGGGCAAATTTGGTTAATTTTTTCAATATCTTATATTATATAATCTCATTTATTTCAATGGAGAAGGGGTCCGCCTTCTTATATTTCTACATCTAGGATTCGACTTGTATTATGGATACTAATAGGAACTGAAACGTTATAGCAAGAAAAGGTTTGATTTAGAGGGAGAATAAGAGGCAAATGTTGGAAAAGAAATATCATTCGATTCGTCGATCCTCAAAAAAAGAAATAAGGAAAGTTCTGTCCCTAAACGACAAATGGGAAATTTATAGAAAGTTACAATATCCACCACGGAATAGTGCACCTACACGCCTTCATCGACGTTGTTTTTTTACTGGAAGACCAAGAGCTAACTATTGAGACTTTGGACTATCTGGACAGATACTTCGTGAGATGGTTCACGCATGTTTATTTCCAGGGGCGACAAGATCCAACTGGTAAGGGTTAAAATAAAATATTTCCTCATTTCATTTCTAAGATTGATGATCATATAAAGCCCCTTTACCTTTCTATATAAATGGGCTATTTTATTTGTACAGATACGTAAAGAGGTGCATTCAACTCTTGTTTGTCTATTAGTTTTCAATTCTTCTCTTCAGCGCAGGGTAGAGCAGTTTGGTAGCTCGCAAGGCTCATAACCTTGAGGTCACAGTTTCAAATCCCATCTCCTCAATATCTCTTTTTGTCAACCTTTTTTTAGGTTTGGCTCTGTTAACTAGTAATTCATTAACACCTTTTTTGTTTTGGGGTGAGAGTAAAAGAAGGGGTGGATATCATCACTACACTATTATGCCAATTATATAGTGAATCTTTTCTTTATCTTTTTATCATATGATAAAAATTACTCTATCTTAGACGGATAGGGGGAATCGAACCCGCATCTTCTGCTTGGCAATTAGAAATTTTACCATTCGACCATATCCTCATTTTTTTGTTCTTTATACACAACATGTCCACACATATATCATAAATATACCTGGATCCTATTTGTTCAGTGCCAAACTACATACTCTCTTTAGGGTGAGTTCAATTAGTTTATTGATTTTAATTTTTTTTCATTCAAATTCAAGAACAAAAATTGTGACCCCCTATAATTTTTTTTCTTTATTTGCATTTTATTTTAGGGACTTATAGTAAATTTTATTGTATCTCACAACCGAGAAGAATTCGGGTGGGTCATTTCAATTTTGGATCTGAAACGGATACGTTCAGGAGATGAGAGGATTAAGGATACCCACTAGAAAGACTAATCCAATCCATAATGATATACCAGAAAATAAAACATTTTTCTTACTTGACCAACCATCAGGAGAAGCAAATACAACAGATACGCCAATTAATAAGATTGATGAAGTAGCAATTAATGCAAAAATAACCAATTGGAAAGCAAGAGTCGTGATTTTACTCATCCAAGCTATGAACAAATGAACTATACCATTTAATCCCAAAAAAATATTGTACTAAAATACATCATAGAGGGATTATAACATATATATATATATATATATATATATATATATATATATATATTATAACTTATTACTACCTCTTTTTATTAATTAATAGCATTTAATTCGTACACGAAGTGGGGGGAGAATTGAATTTTTTTTTTACAAAAAATGGGCATGTTGGATCATACTTCCTATATATAGGATAGATAGATTGACCGGAGGATTCACGCCCGAAATCTTTCTACAAATAGTAGTGTTATATCCACTCATATAGCCATGTTCTATTAAGAGGAATAAAATAAAAACCTTTTTCGGAGAGATGGCTGAGTGGTTGATAGCTCCAGTCTTGAAAACTGACATAGTCTTGAACAAAGAACTATCGAGGGTTCGAATCCCTCTCTCTCCTTTTTGCTCGTTGAATATATTTTTTGTTTATTGATTTTATCGGGACAAGGTTATAACGAACGATTAGTGCTCGGCTATCCCGCCTAGTCAAGCCAGAAAAAAAGATTAGATATAAATGAGTTAAAAAAATGACTTTTTAGTGTATGACATGATTCCAATATGTATGATAAAATCAAAGGCATTTATACTTCAAGTATTAGATCTCTTGCCTCAATAAATATATTAATTAATCAATTAAGAGGGGTCATCATCGAAAGAACTAGTTCAAAATCACGATCAATTCATTTTTCAAACCCCGCGGTAGCTACACGAGTCCTTCCCGCGTGCCACAAATGACCTACGAATAAGAAGAATCCTAGAACAAAATGACAAGTAGCTAATCAACTTCTAGGAGAGACATAATTGACTGCATTGATCTCGGTAGTTACACGACCCAAGGAATTTAAAGAACCTAAAGGGGCATGAGTCATATATTCTGCAGAGCGTCGTTCTTGCCAAGGTTGTATGTCTTTTTTCAGCCTACTTAAGTCCAACCCATTTGGACCCCTTAGAGGTTGTTACCAAGGGGCATGTAGATCACAAAAATGCATAGTTTCTTTTCCAAAAATGACTTCTCTGGTGGGAGAACGCATTAAATATTTACCTAAACCGGTAGGTCCTTGAACGGAGCTCACGTTAGTCTCCAGACGTTGGCCTCTAACTAGAAAAGTTAATGCTTGAGCTTGGGAAGCTTCTGGCCTAGTGGGTCCATAAAACACGCTAGGATAGGCGTTATTATTGAACCAGACAAAACAACAAGCAATGAAACCAAATACTAATAAAGTCTATAAACTATAAGATAAATAAGCCTCTTCAAACTATACAAGTGCGCGTCGAGACCATGCGAAGGGTTTGGTTAAGATATGCCAGATTCTACCACTACGCCATATATGAGCATACACAACGCCTATTTTATGTTACAATAGGCCCAAAAACCGTTACTATAGGTCTATTGTAACATTAGGGGGCGTTGCGTATAGAGGCATTACAATAGCAACCTATTGTAACGTTTTTTAGTTTTATTGCAACACCACTAAAAATATTACAATAAATACATATTGTACCACTAACCTACACAAATATAACACAAAATTGGTGTTACAATAGGTTGGAGTAGATTCACGTCAGTAATGGGACCCACAAGCCACGTCAACGTCAAGAGTGGACCTACATGTCACGTCACTTGTGAGGCCCACATGTCACGTCACTAGTGGGGCCCACATGCCACATCACCGATAGAACCCACATGCCACATCACCGATAGAACCCACATGCCACATCACTTATGGGGCCCACGTGCCACATCATCTATGGGACCTGTGTCTAGGCCCTACATAGGCTATTGCAACACTAGGTTATCTAATGCAACATCAATTTTCTTAACTTTAGTAACACTTTTTATAGTTTAACATTACTTTGTATAATGCAACACAATTTTCAGAATTCTTGCAACACCAATTTTATACGATGTAGCACTAGTGTAATGTTAGGTACACGTACATATATAACACTAGCATAAGCTATTGCAACACTAATTTTAAAAAAAAAATGAATTACATGCCCTGTGCATTCAACATTCCCATAAAATCTGCTTGTTGATACAACATTCCCCAACCAACACTAAACCATATATACAAGTGATTCCAATATTTACCAGATAACCAAATACAGGAGAATCGACCACAACCAATGTCTAATAAAAACAAACTAGCTAGAAAACTACTCAAGTACAAAAGACATAAGTTAGACAACAAATAAACACGTTTCAAAATAAAACCATTAACGCAAGAATATCTAAGTGGCAGCACCACCGCCGCTTGACATCCAGGAGTGAATGGACTACCATTATCCTCGTGAGCACTTGAAGTGGTAGTACCAACGTCTCCGATATCAAGTTTCATCCCCGGATTCGCCTCTCCCATTCCAGCTTCTTCGGCATCCAATTAGATTTGATAACCATGGTCGAATGTATAGAAATAATGAGAAATGCATAAAACATAATTAGTATATGAGTATTAAGAGAAATGCATAAAACATAGTTAGTATATGAGCATTATGTGACTGGTCAATTGAAGGAGCATTCTGTGTTTTAAAAATTTGAAACAATTTATATTAAGGAAGAATTGAAGTGTTTTAAAAATTTGAAACAATTTATATTAAGGAAGAATTGATGCAAGTAAACAACCAGGATGTAGATATAAAAGGCAGATGTGCAACTCATAAAGATAACATGACCGATTTTAATAAATTAGGTGACTGACAAGTTTCAAAGTGGCACCAAAAAAAGTAAGGTATTTTATTTCATGCAAATACTGGGCAACAGAGCAAGATATTTTGATTGGGAAGGCATACAGAGTCTGTTCACAATGTTATAGAAAGAAAACCAAAATAACTGTTTGCCTTTATTTGTTACAAGTTAGAATAATTTCTTCTCTCTACCAAATATATCAAAACAAGAAATATCTTATAAAGGCACTACCACAGTTTAACTAATTTAGATCATGTGCCACTTGATAAGGTACTTCCAATACGGTCCAGAGCGGGTGAAAAATAAATAAATGTAAGTTATTAATATTTTTTGGTGTAATAGAGATGTATATTTATTTATCTATGAATGTACCTCTTGTTTAATAATTTTTCTAAAAATTTGAATTCATTTGTGATCATTATTCTTTGAAAGAAGATTTATCTTTTATCTTTTAAATCTATTATCTTACATTAATATTTAGTTTGTGTGCGTGAAAGTATACAAACTAAATAAGCTACATCGATATATAATTTTAGGAAAAAAAGACGGTAGATAATTTTATATTATTAAATCCTAATTAGATAGTTTTACTTTTTTAAAAGTATAATTAGGTATTTCTTTCGAGTTATTTTCAAGTAGGTTGTATAGTTCTATTATTATAAATGAATATTTGTCAACGAGTCAATTTGTACCAAATATCTTATTTGAAATATAATGAAGTATAATTATTTTTATAAAAAGTATAAATTCATAGAATATATAAGAAAATAATATATTATAAATTTATATTTATTTTTGTCAATTTAAGTAACTAAGTTAAGATAAAAATAAATAATTTATTTGTACAATATATAAATTTAAATATATAATATTACTAAAAAATATATTAGTTCATTGAAAACTTTTTAAATAAATGTAGATAATAATAATAAATTTTATGAGTCTATAGATTCTAGGTCCACTCATGGAGCTAACAAATAAATTACTTTAGATTAGATAATATATTTCTATAACTTATAATATATTAGAAGTTTAGACACTATAATGTTCATGGTTCTTCAGAATTTTGAACCCCACCCAGTGAATCCTAGCTCCATCTTGCTTGAAAAACTTCTTATATCCACGAGTCCAAAACAACTTTTGAGATATCGAAGAAGTACAACTTCTCACATATCTTAAGTGTGCATTCCGCTTCTTACAATTATTTTATTTTTTGTAGTACATTGTTTAACGATTCCCAGCTGGAATTTTAGCCTATTACATATTATCGAGTAAATATATTAATCCGTACATAATATAGATGTCAAACTAAGAATAAAGTATCTGGTAGACAGTTCACTATTAGCATGATTATAAATATCATGTATTCTAACCATTTCTGATCCATACGATATTATAGAAATTAACATAGTACATGGCAAAATTATAGGAATTAATCATACGACAAATATTAGATGTATAATACCTTCCTAAGTTTGTTCTGCACCCTGAGGTGCAATTCCAGTATACTTCCAACTTGTAACACGTTGGCAACTAAAAGATCAGCCTCCTGAGACCTAGATGGGGCAGTATCTCCATAGTCTTCAATCACTTTTAGGCCTCCCATTGACTATACAAATAAGAGCTATAAATATGATGGCTAGTTTTCAAGAAATTTGCATATACGTTTCAAAATACTAATAGGTAAATGCTAACGTAAGTGTTGAGTATCATACACTATCTCCTGGTACAAAAGTTCCTGATGCACTACTGCCCCAATTCTTGTCTTCATTTCTATGAGAAAAATTATGAGAAGGAAATAGTCGGTGTGCTAGTAAGATATATCACATATCTGTGACATCTCAGTTGCAATAGGACGAAGACGAGGTTCTTTTGTAAGGCATTTTGCAATGAAATCATGAAATACAAGAGACCTGCAAGTGCAAATTACTTGGAGTGAAGAGTTCGGTCCTAAGAATTTCAAAAATGACATAAGACTAGTGATTGTGACTATAATTAAACAATGAGTAGAAGAGAGCCCTTCCACACATTCATCAACATTCTTTTTGTTGCTCTATGCATATATAACGGAGAAACAGAGTTAATATATCTGAATATGCTTCATGTATCTCTGAATTCTCTGAATGGACATAGCACTTATGTAAGCTTAGCCCAATTTCTAGTCTTAATTTTTCATTCCTCTGTGATCATTTATAATACACATCATAGACATTATTTAATTTTCACTAAACTCGAAGCAAGAATTGTTAAAATGTGTAAAACAATTATGAGTAACATCCTGGATGACAAAACAAAGATAACAAATTGATAATACACACAGACACAAACACAAACACACACAAATAATATTACCTTAATTACCTTTGAGGTAGTTCTTTCACCAATTCTCGTCTAGCGAGAGCATTCATCGTTTTGAAGTTTAGGTGAGATAGCTTTTTATGCCATAACCAGCTTTCATCATCTGAAGCTTTACTATAGAAACAGGTGACTTCATTCTGGTTTGCTGAATCCATATCAGCGACAAAAAGGTCTGCCTTTCGAACTCCTCTTAAAGCCAACGAACCTTCCTTAATGTGAGTGATTGTTACACCTTTCTTATTGAAGACAATTTCGTATCCTTTGTCACAGAATTGACTGATACTCAATAGATTGTGTCTCAATCCCTCAACATAGGAAATATCTTCAATGATGACATTACCAATTTTCAATTTGCCATATCCCTTTGTCACACCTATGTTGTCATCTCCAAAGGTGACATAAGGGCCAGCCTTCATAACCAATTCTGTAAGCAGGGACTTGTTTCCTGTCATATGCCTTGATGCTCCACTATCCAGCACCCATATAACTTTATTTCTTTTCTGCTTAATGCCCTGCAATGACAGATTGATTAGGCGTTCTTCGGAACCCAAGATTGATTGGGCCCGTCTTTTCTATAAGATCGAGAATTATCAGTTTGAACAACAGGAGATGCACTCTTTTTAACATTACTAAAGTTTTCGACTTTGTCTTTTCCTTTTTCAGACTTGACAGTTTTGTCAGTCTTAGGAGAAGGCTTGTCACTCCTAACTTTAGGAGGACTGACAGTCTTAGCTCTTACATGCTTCTTTTTGACATTAGAACTAGCAGAAGAATTTAGACATGATTGGCTAGTTGCATTCATCAAGTTCACAAACGATTGCATGACGTTAAAAGTGCATGGCATACAATTTGGTTGACCACATTGTGCATGATTTTGATGCATGTTATTCATTGTGTGTGGTACAGGCATGGAATGCGCAACAGTAATATTCATGTTAGATTTACATGCATAAGAAAGATGTTCAGTTGATTTACAGTGATAACATGCTTTCTTTATTCGTTCTGCCTTAACCTCTTTTAAGCCTTTTTCCTTTTTACTCTGTTGTTTAACAGCCTTAGCTCCTAATCCTGGTCTAGACTCATCTCTAGGGGATTTGATTTTAACTGATTTAGTAGGAGTTATAGGTTGTTCTTTCTTCCGATCTTCCATTTCAATCTCATATCTAACTAACAATTCAGTCTCTCCTTCTTCACGAGGAACGAAGTGTTTGAAGATAGGTTTGACAGCAGATTTAAGAATTGTAGGTATTTCCTTTTTAATCTCACTAGAACTAGTGTCTACAGGTCTTTTTCCTTCTTTCTTAGATAAATTAGAATAGTCAAGTCCTACACCGACTTCAGTTATCTTCTTAAATGTGTCACTATCAACATTCACTTTACTAGCTGCTAGTTTATAAGCTTCGCATTTAGTTTCTACCTCAGCTAGTTTATTCCTAAGACATGCTTCTATTTCATCTTTAAGGTTGAGCTTGTGTTCCAAAGATTTAATAGAGTCTCTTAGGGAAGTATCTATAGTGCAATCAGCCTCTAATTCTTCTACTTTTGCCTCAAGCATTCTGTATTTGGCAACAAGTGTTTTCTGTTCTTTTTGAGAAGTATTTTGGCTTTTGCACAACATATAGATCTCTTCGCTAAGAGCCCCGTTCTGCACCTTATAATCATCAATAGACATTTCTTCTTTAATGGTTAGAACTGGTACCTCTGGTTCATCTGATGTCTCAGCCATGAGGGCAAAGTTTGCTGCATGGGTAACTTCTTCCTCATCTAAATCATCCCAAGCTCTACATTCTGTTACAACTAAAGCTCTCTTTCCATGTCTTTCCTTCACCAGGCTTCATACTTGCTTTTGAGGGCTTCATAAGTTTCTTTGAGATACGTCTGTTTCGACTTCTTGCAGTCTGTAGCAAAATGTCCAGCTTCACCACAGCTATAGCATTTGAACTTCATTTTGAAATCCAAAGGTGATTTGTAGCTGGTACTCTTGCTTTTCCCTTTATAACCTTGAGAACTACCACCACCCTTAGTAACCCGATAGTAAGATGAAGATTTTTTTTGTGGTCGGTTACTCTTTCTGAATCTTACGTTGCTGAACTTCCTTGCCATGTAAGCCACGACACTATCATCCATGTTTTCCAGCTCTTCTTGGGTGAAGTAGTCATCATCACTATTTGTAGTGCATCCATCATCATTTTCAACTTGATGTGGTGCAGGTGATGGTCTAGATTTTTCTGCAATCATTGCCTTTTTAGACTCTTCCTCATCAGCAATTAATCCTGATGCAGCTTCCTTTCCTCTTGAATCATTATCCCATACTTGATCTTGAAGGGCCTCCAGCTCATAAGTCTTTAGAATTCCATAATATTCTTCCAGAGAAGTTGTATGCAAATCTCTGGTTTCTCTAATAGCGTAGACTCCATGTTCAATGCTCTTTGGCTGATTCCTTAGATATCTCGTGTTGACTTCAACCACGGGGAGAGTTACACCTCTCAGATTCAAATCCAACACTAACTACTGAATCTTAGATAGACATCTGTTATGCTTTTTCCTTTTCTTATTCTGAAGGTGTCATACTCCATCTTGAGTATAAGTGTTTTGTTGCTTCTGACCTCAGCGGTACCTTCCATGACGACCTCTATTTTATCTCAAATCTTCTTCGCTGTAGTTAGCCCTTTGACTACATTAAACATCTCATTATCTAGGGATTCCATCAATGTTTGTCGAACGGATGTATCGAAAGCTATTTGCTCCTTATCAGCATCTGAAAAGTCCGTTGCCTTCTTAGGCTCAGACCGTTGTGGAACAATCACATCTCCTTCCATATGCTCAGGAACAACAACCATTGGTACAAATTTACCCTTGTCAAGGATTTCTAGATATTCAGGATTGACAGACTCAAGGTAAAGTTTCATTCTTAACACCCATTCTTCATAGTGATCTCGGTCGAACATTGGAATTTTGAAATGATTTTTAGGTGTCATCTTAATGTAGATTTAAAGTAGAGATAATAAACTTTTCTTATTACTTGATTAGTAATTAAAAGAAAATCGAATTATCTCAGAATAAATCAAAGTTCAAATTCTGGTCACCAAAAGTTTCTAAGTACCCAAGACTAGGCTATGTAGAAAATCTATGTAGAACTTTTGCCCAAGTCAAAATTTCACCAAGTAGAAAATCTGTCAAGTAGAAATTCTCACCAAGTCGAAATTCAGTCCATGTCGAAATTTTCAATAAGTAGAGATTTTGCTCAAGTCGAAATTTCTAAGTAGAAAATCTCAAGTAGAAATTCTATGTAGAACTTTTTGTCCTTAGAGAAATTTGTTGCAGGTCACTTTCAATATTGAATAAACAATATTATTTTCACACTTTTTGACTTTTGTGTCTTTTCTTACCTAACTCACCTAACACCCACGTGACAGGTACAGAGTAATCTTTAATATCTTTTTGTGCAGTGAGAAAGTTGTCCAATCAAAAGCCAATAACACCTTTTTCATTTTTTGTCTTTTGAAAAAGGAAATCAAAAGTTGCTGGGTTTGTCTTCTTTATCAAGAACATTGATGACTTTTTAAAGAACACCAAGAATCAAAGTACCCAGAATAATTCACAAAAATTATCTAAAATCCACCCAAGCTAAATAATCACACCTGGAGTATTTAAATAATTTTTAGGATGAGTTTTCACTGTTAAACGAATTAAAGCACACTTTTCAAGAAAAGCTTGAAAAGTAGATCTAGAAATGAAAACTCACAAATCTTCTACCAAACACAAGGATCTATGTTTTGTATGTTAAACATATAGCTCTGATAATAATTGTTAGGTCCAAATGTGTTGTAGAGGGGGGTTGAATACAACTTTTTAACTTTATGAAGCAATAAATACTTTGTAATAAATGAACACAATGATTCAAGGAATATATGTCTTATATATAACTTGAAGGGGTTGCTACAACATTCATTACAATAGTACAATAGAAGTAAAGAGGGTAGTAAACGATACTAAGCTCTGTGAATACTCTCTCTCTCTCTTTTACAAGTGTTTCTCTCAATATTGCTCTCTTACAAATGTTACACGAGTACTTCTATTTATACTACTTGTAATCTATGACTTGTAGTCTTCAACAGATAAGATATGAGTGGTCCAATGCTGTCCACGTAAATTTTATCTTGTCTTAAAAGCTTGGAAATAGCCAACCAGATGATGCCATGTGTCATGTTAAAATTGTCCTCTATGTAGAATTTCTACATAAGAATTTCTACTTGCCATCTCGAACATTTAAGTAGAACTTCTATATAGGAATTTTCTACTTACACTCTATCTCGAATATTTAAGTAGAACTTCTACATAGGAATTTCTACTTAGGCTCTATCTCGAATATTCTAAGTAGAACTTCTACATAGGAATTTTGAGATAGCTTCCTTCCTGTGTACTTAGAAAATATTCCACTTCCAGAATTTCTACTTGGCTCTAAGTAGAAACTTATCTAGAATTTCTAGATAGAAATTTCTACATAGGTTCTCCAGTAAGTACTTAGAGAAATTCTGGGCTTCAACTAGAAACTTCAATGCAACATCTTGAACTTGTGATTTCTTCTTGTCTTTTATATTCTTCAACAAGCTCTTGAACATGGATCTCTACTACTGACATAAACTTGCTATCAAGGCCCTGACACTTGATGCAATGGTCTGGTTCATAAGTGACTAGTCTTGATAGGGTTCTTGCTTCTGAATAGATTACCATATTCAGTTAGTAATGTGGCTTTCCAATTGTCGCTTTCCTGCTTCTTCACTTGAAATCAATTAGTCTTATTGATACTAATTGTTATGATCTTGATTCTTTAAGTTACACATCACTGAGGCATGAACAACTTTGACTTGAACTTCTTCCAGTGATTTCATCTTTGATTGATCATAATTAACCATGTTAAATTGTATCAATTACCTTGTCTTCAATTTGTATTGATTTCTTTGTGACTTCTTGTTCTTGATTGTCTTCCGGTTAAGTATCTTTTCTTTAGTTGAGTTACATTAGTTATAGTTTTACAAGTTTAGACACTCTGTCTTTCATTTTGTCAACGGATTTTAATCTAATCCTTTACTCCAATACGTAGTCATGTTATTCCTCAACATCTTTCGTGTTTTAACAAAGTCAAAATTATCCTTTTATATTGGCCAAAGTGGCTCGTCAAAACAGTGCCCCTAGCGTTGACTTTTCTGCGAATTACTATTACGCGACCAGCACTCCAACATTTTTAATAAATCAGAAAATGGATAATTAAATGCGAAACCATCTCAAGGAGCTTCTTGAGTATTTTTAATATTTATCAAAAATATTTTGATTTGGAACACATTAGTTTAACTTGGTGAAATGCATTTTACAAATCGAGTCAACTACGGGTTGTATTATTTTCACCGCTTTCACTAAATCGCTCATAACTCATTAACCGTTAATTCAAATGACACACCGTTTTCGCGTGCACGATCTAGAGAATGTCTAGAATACAATCCATCAAAAGTTTGGCCCTGGAAAGATGACTCATTTTTCCGAATTCACTGAAGAAAGCAGTAGCTTCTTATGTGAATAGTGTCATCGCGCAACTTTAGTTACGATATTTTTATCAAATAGAAAAATTAACTTATGCCCTTGAAATTTTGGATAGGCCTTATTAACTGACCATATTACATAACCTCCAAATTTACAAATTTTTGAAAATGTCTAAGTGGTTCGTTTAAGTCTCCAAAGTGAGTTCAATATAGCAGTTTGCTCAATCGAACTACTTTCACTAAATCGGTTGTTTCTCCTAAACCGTAAATCGTATCGACGTGATTCAAGTGTCAAAACAAACTATGAAATACGGTCTACACATCCATGGTCAGTGGTGTCCAAAAATATTGCATTGACAGTTCGTAAACTTTGTCAAAACTGGTCTATATGCAAACGGACATTACGACGGCTATAAGCGGAACATTTTCCGAATTTAACTATGTTAATTTTATTAAACAACAACCCAATCCTCAAACTAATAAATTTAACCACAACATCAGTTCATCCTCTTTACAATCTCATCACCATCATCAATCTATAATATTCATCCAACAATATTCATTCATTTACATCCAAACTCCTTAAATCAACATGTACTTAAACATAACTTAAACTCAAGCTTATAACTCAAAGTAAATCAAAGGGTGGGTAGAGTTTATACCTTAATTGGATACTTAAACATACTAAAAAGAGCTTTTAAGCCTTAAGGGAGCCTTGATCTATGCTTATCGTCCTCAAACTTGCAAGAGAACATCAAGAAACAAGTTAGTAATTTTCAGAGTTACTATTCAGCCTCAAATTCTACGATTTATTTACCCAATCAAAACACCTCCAAAAATTATGAAATTATATAAGTACCTTATAAATATAGTGAAGAAGTTATGGTTAAAATATGGTGATTTTTGGATGAGTATAACTGGAGTTATGAATTTTTATTTCTTTGCCTCTCTTGAAACTTCGAACTGAAGAGGAAGAAATGGGGGAGAGAGCTTTTTACTTTATCAAATTTTGTTGGCTGATTTTTATGTTTGTATCACTTGTATGTATTATTACTCACATCCTCCAAGTCTAGTTGCTAGCATGAGTACACCTTTTTTCATGAATTTAGGGAGCTTGTTTCCTTCTTTTCCATGTTTTGTGGAACCATGTCTTTAACCAATATTTGGTTACTTGGTTTGCTTGACTTGTTGACTTGGTTCATCTCTAACCAATTTGGTCGCATGGTTCTTGCATGGGACTTCTCATTAGTCACTTTTCATCCAATACTTAACCATTAATCCTCTATGTAATTTTGATTAATTTTCAAAAGCGTTTCGTCGTAAGAATTCCGTAGTGTAAATCCTTAATATTATAAGTGCTTATTTTCAAAACAAACCCTTGGGTTTCTAAATCTTAATCCTCCTTGATGTAGTATAATTCTTGTATTCTTAATATTTCGCAAATTACGAAACAAATAGTAAAACCAAAAAATCTTCAGATTCTGACGGCTTTTGCATTCACTCATTTTCTTCATACAACAATATGACATCTCCAGATTCCTAATATTCCAACACTTACTTAGTGTGGGCTAAAAGTTTGTCATAATCCGTAGAATAACTATTCATCAAGATCATTTATAAATAAAATAAAAAAAATACGTCTAAAAATCTGGGTTATTACAGTCTACCCTCCTTAAAAGGATTCCGTCCTCGTAATCTAAACAAAAGTCACTAAGGGTTGTCTCTACAATCTTTTGATTCATCCATACACCCTTTCTGGTGCTATGGTTCTGTTTCTCCACACTTTCTCTTTTTTTTATCATTGATCCTTACCGATCGTAAGACCCATTTGGTTACCATCTCTACGATTTCTTATTCTAAACACGTGTCTAGCATACACATTATTCTCTCACAATATAGACGTAGGACACGCGAGGTTTTCATATTATAAATATTAAAAAATAATGCCAATGTATAAGCATTAATCTATCATACTTCAGAACCTGCCAACTTTAATACCCTCGAGCTTAATTGCTCTCTTTTACCAAATCTCGTTACCACTTTACGTGATAATGTTTCTAGAAATATGAAGTCTCTCACTCTATGCTTTCTTTCTTTCCTCATTTCATTAACGTACCTGCGGGTTCCTTCTGGATACCCAACATTTTCCTTGTTCTTTATCTTAGTCCTAATGTGAGGGAGATCGACACTTTTCTTCCATACAAACTTTGTAAGATGGCGTGGCTACTTTCTGAATGAGAACTATTCTCGTATGAAAACCTTATTCGTAGTAAGTGATCTTTCTCAACTCCTTTCGATACTCAAGGTATAAACCTTTTATGAAGAGCTAACTTTGCACGAGATTTTAATCGGAGATCCTTTTGTCGAATCTCATTGCAACAAAATGATCAGTGTGATTCAAAGATGAATAAACTCACTTCCAATTGTATATGAGAATAGAAATTTTTTGATATAAATGAGAACAACCATATATGTACTTGTGATGGAAAGTCTTTAGTATGATTTGACTTTTCAACACATAATTGGGCGGCATCCCACCAGACTTTTGTCACACAGACAAGAAGTCACACCATATGTATTGTCAATCCCAATCGGATGACGAATTGTCAAATATAAGAAGAAGAAGAAAATTCAGGTTGAAAAGATGTGAGGAGTTTTCTTTCCTTAATGTGTTACAGAACTTTAACATAAAACAAGTCTGTACTTATCTAGGAATCGATTTTACAAGGTCTCAAACCCATCATCCCAATTCTAGACTTCCGTCTTGAATATTTCTATGACACTCATGTTCTTCATAATTCTTAAACTCTCATCTGCACAATATATTGCTCTTATATCTCATGTACGGATACTATAGCTATCGGCTGCGATCATGAGTCAGATACCATAACAATCATTTTATAAAAACCTATAGTCCACAAGTTCTCACCTCCTTTAGTACATCGGGTGTTACCCAATTCTCAACAATTTCAATACGTCAACACATTTCTTTTGCTACTCATTAATCTCCCAAAATTTAACTTTACTCGACCAAATCTCACGTTTTTAGAGAAAATGGCATACAATCTCCTTCCTCTTTCTAAGGCTAATTACACTTGCTCTTCGGTCTCTCTCTTCATCTTTTGATAGACCAAGATATCATTTATGCAAACCCTGACCATCGGTCCAATCATTTCTTAAAATTTTATTGATTAAATCCATAAAAGTTATAGGTGTATTCATTGATCCAATTGACATCCTAGAACTCATAATGTTCATAACTCTTGTCGAATGCACCTTTTGACAAATCATCTAGGTCCATCTCTATTTCATGATATCTGATCCTCAAATATATCCTCGAAGGGTAAATTATGATTCTAAAGGGTCGGATAATCTCTATCCATGGTTAGGATATTCATTCCTAATTGTAATCTTAATCTTAATCAATTTTGGCAATCAACACACTGACTCATGCCGTTATCCTTTTCTTTTACAATCAAACAAGGTGCACCTTATGGTGACACTTTCAATCTCATCATGCCTTTCTCTAATACTCCTTATAATTTAGTAATTAATCCTTTCTATCTTGGTAGATGCAAACTTCTAAATGGCTCTGATGCTAGTGTTATTCCTGTCACTAGATCGATGTTGAATTATATAATTCTATTAGGTAGTACCTCATAAGGTCGCTAATAATTACATCCTCAATCCATTAACTACTACATACACTTTTTGTTTTCCATGTATTTCCTCTATGGTACCAATCATGGTTGCCCAATAACCTATCCTCCAAAGTGTAATAGACCTTTCACTTCCATCGTAACCAAAATACCTCAATTTATCTCTATGTCCTTCAACAAAACTTCATCATTATCATGTAATCTTAACTTTCACAACTTTATCTCTATCGTTAGTTTGAATATCCTTATGAAAACGATATTTTTCTGTCGATATTACATCTCTTCTCTTTTCTCAAAAGAAATCAAATCTCCATTAAATGGCATTAGTAAATATCCGTTCAATATTACTCTTCATGCCTCAGTTTAACATTCTCGAATCACCACTCCTAATGCTTCCACTTTTGTTTTTATAACAATTTCCTAAATCATCTCCACTTAATAAGTTATATCCAGCACGACAATTTTACTTGGTCACAGCATACGAGACAACCACTCAACATCTGTGGTAAACTTTAATTCACAATATTCCATACTTAGGCTCTTTCGTCCTAGTCTTAAATTCTAACTTCATCTAGCTTTCCAATTAATTTAGGGAAGTATTTACAAGATACACAACTTAGTCCTTGTAACAAACAGATTCACTTAAGAAGTTCATGCTTACTCTCGTGAAAGCAATAATTTTTAGGTTTGACTATACACATTGATTATTCTACCGGCTTTGGTTTAGAATCAACTCTGGGTTATATCCTTCCTGGATTTCCCCCTCAATCACAGGTCTTTGATGAATTAAACTTATGGGTGACGCTTTCTGAGGGGTGAAACAACATGTAGGTGCCAAAATAGGTTGACGCTCATTAAATATATCATTATCACTGTTCAAATCAGCAGGACTGTCATAATTCTCAACAGGCTATCAAACACAACACATGAGATATGTCGGATCAATATTACCTATCAGGTTGCTAGCTAAGGGTAGATTCCTCATAACTTGTACCAATTTCATGTTCGTACATTTATCGTCTGGTCCTTCCGACCGTCACTTTTCAAAACTCATGGTCTACACGACATATGGTTTATTACCAAAAGGATGAAACATATTGTCCATTATGTAGTCTCAATCAATTCACACCGAAGGATCTATAGTTGTATTACGGGACCTCTTTCCCCGAACCATTTATCTCAACTAAATAATTAAATTCTCAGTGAAAGCTCAGAACCCCCTTCTAGCCGTAGTCCCACCACTACCAGAAGAAGCTTTGTACCAACACCTACACACTGGATCATTCATACTTTTCATTCTGACGACAATATCCGGAATATGTGGGTCACTACACTAAGGGCCCACTTTGATCTGAAAATACTTAACATACTTAGAAGGTACAACAAATGTGTGTCTTAACTCCTTGTTCTGACTCTATATCGCATCAATACCACACATCGTCTCAACAATTATCTTCGACTTCTTATTTCCAATAGAACCCTCAAAATCTTTATACTTATCATCTTTATAAAAAATATATCATTGCCTCTTCCGGAATGGTCTTGCCAATTTCCGCCCAAAATCTATATCCCAAATGTCAATCATAAATCTCCTTACTACTAACTCCAAGTAGATGACCTTTTCTTAACTAATTCATTGGTACTACACCCGGTAGTCCAATTACGAACTCTACATGAGTTCTCACGTTATCATCTTATATATGAATAACTCTAAACACTCTCGTATCTAAGTACTATAACTCATGCTCTGATACCATCTCTGTAACGCCCCCAAATCCGGGGTCAGGGATTTGAGTCGCCACGTCATCATCCAATCATTTACAACCTGCAATAACTCAATAATCCAATGTAATCACATCGTAGACCCCTCTCTCTCACATACACATAAGTTATAGTCTTAGAAACGATATACAACAAGTATAATTAGTTATTAAAAACCAAATGTACTTATCCAGGTTCTCATACTATCAATGTTAACCTCTTCACGAAGTAACATTAATAACTAGCTCAATACTGAAACTTATCAACTTACTTTGGTAGAATATGGTTGAACTGAACCATCTCAAAGGTGAATCTTCTACTTTCCTCTCTTTCTAGGCATGAAGCCAATCGAACATGTTATCACTTTCTCTGAAAAATATAATATAAGCAAGAATTAGCGAAAGAATGCTCAGCAAGTTATTCACCCAATTAGCTATGTGACTCTCATTCAAGAATATGATAATCACTACTATCTCAATAGTATAATCATAAGGTTTAACAATAAATGGTAAGCATAATAAAGTATCTTTCAACGATACACATGATCAGATTTTTTCTGTTAAAAACATTTGAACTCAACATAAAGTTTAGAAAATATCATACGAACAATTTGGTTCGGTATATAACATAAGACACTATCAAATATAGTGTTACCACGCTTTCATATCTCCTCTAAAGCTTTTTAAGATAAAACTGAATGAACTTATTACGTTCATAGTTTTGAAATAATCTTTCCATAACTTAGCAAAATAGCTTCAACTATAGTTTTGCTAAACTCCCCTAATATACGGGGTACACCATTCAAGATACAACAATCATAGTTGCTTATCTTTGAGAAAATTAACTCACTTTGAACCATACCATTTATAAGGTTTAAAATCCCATAAAATATCCTTAAAGATCCTGTTGTGTTGTGATATATAAAGAAAACAAGAGTGAGCAATATAGGCCCACTATAATCATAACTTCTATAAACATACTTTCTGATAAACATTTCAAAAGTTTGTAAGCTTTACATACATCAGTTACCTTCTGAAGTTTTCATATAACTAATCGTTAAATCATACGAATAACAAGATGACATTTCAAGTTGTTAAAAACCTTTTTCTCATCAGATCTCATCTGAAGTTTTCCTTTTTTTCGTTAAAATATTTCAATATTTCATTTGCTAATCAACACCATCGGTAACTCAGCTCATAGGCTTTCATTACGGTGTGAAGCACAATTCCAATTGGAAGAAGGGACTGTAACTGGAGCATCAACACGCCCGCTACCACACATCCACGATGATCAGTTGTAGCATATGACAGCCTTCATCAGCAACCTATGGAAGCCTTCCATTTCTCTACATGTAGAAGGGGGAGCCCCGGTACTCGCTACCATTAATGGGTAATCACCCTTGACCGTATACGGGTCAAAGTGCTGGATCGTGCGTCACTCGGCCTTTTACGCTATCTCCAAGTCCGCTGAATCAATCTATAAGTCTGAAACTGGAACATTAATCCAAGCTCCCCAAGTATATAATACATGTTAATAGATTTATCTATCTAACCTGGAACCGGAAGTAATCCTAGTTCCCCAAGTATATCGTACTTGTTGATAGACCCCCATAGCTATGAGTAGTCACTGATTAATTAGTCGGGTTGTCTTCTCACCACACAGGTAAGTGACCTTCACCCACTAATCTCTTTCATCAAGGAATGATAACTTTTATAAAACCATGACCAGGGAGTTAACTGAAAACTTTTCTTTATTTTGATTAGTAAAGCTCTGACTACTATAAGCCATTAATGTTAAATCATAAACTCTTTTAGGAAGCAAATCGCTATTTGACTCCCTTACCTCGAGTTCCCTATTTTTGATAAGTCGGAACGTATTTTATTCTTATTAAAAGAATAAAATACAATATAATTAAAAGCTAAGGAACCCTTACTATTTGTAAATCAATTTCCTGAAGGTCGGAAAATATTTTAAATAATTATTGAAGGCTTTAAATAATTATTAAAGACCCTTAATAATTTCTAAATCGATCTAAAATAATTAATAAATATTTATTAATTATAAATAATTAATAAATCCTTTATAAATGAATATTCAAAATAATATTCGTTAATTAAATAAATATTCAAATAATATTTATTGACTCCATTTAATTCTTTTATCAAAAAAATAACAAAATATAAATATCGAAATATTTATAATCGTCATTTCAAAATAATTTGTCATTTTAAAATAATTAAATTAAAATATTAGAAAGCTCTCACTATCTTTAAATCATTTTCTGAAGGTCGGAAAGTATTTAAAATAATTATCGAAAGCTTCGAATAATTATTAAAGACCTAAAATAACTTGTAAATGAATTTTAAATAATTAATAAATATTTAAATAATATTTATTAATTAAAATTAATAAATAATCCTCAATAAATGAATATTCAAAATAATATTCATTAATTAAATAAATATTAAAATAATATATATTATCTCCTTCTTAAATGAATATTCAAGATAATATTCATTAATTAAATAAATATTAAAATAATATTTATTATCTCCTTTTTAAATGAATATTCAAGATAATATTCATTAATTAAATAAATATTAAAATAATATTTATTATCCTCATTTAATTCTTTTATCACAAGAATATCAAAATATAAATATCGAAATATTTATATCGTCATTTCAAAATAATCTGTCTCCGGCTTTTTCCGGATTATGACAGTACTTAACATAACCTTCCGACTCCCGGTCTACGTTCGAAAATACATAACTCGCTATACACTTAGAGCCTTTTACCTTCACCGGCTTATATCTATATTTCTTATAGCATATAACCGAAACATTTACGAAAGCTTTAATAATACATAAAACAATTCGTACTTTTCAATATACAGTTTATATCACAACAACAACAGTCTTTTGACAAAACAGTAGTACATTAAGTACAGGTGTTTGAAAACATGCATACGTAGCAATACATATATTTGGATATGTAAAAACGTAGGTTAGAAAACTTGCCTGGAGTCCAAGATACGTTCTCAGAGTCCCACTCGTTCCGGATTTTCTATCAATAGATATTATAATCCCGATTAGTACTCATAATCCCATCAACTACTTATATTACAGTTAAGTATAATCATATATCGATTCCAATTATGACAACCTCAAATTAGTTCTTAGTCCCTTTTACTTAACACTTGTCTTACCCGATATTTACCTCCTTAGGGCTATCTTGACCGTTCGTAAACCATTTTGTCAATGGATTTTAATCTAATTCTTTACTCCAATACGTAGTCATGTTATTCCTCAACATCTTTCGTGTTTTAACAAAGTCAAAATTATCCTTTTATATTGGTCAAAGTGGCTTGTCAAAACAGTGCCCCTAGCGTTCACTTTTCTGCGAATTACTATTACGCGACCCGCACTCCAACATTTTTAATAAATCAGAAAATGCATAATTAAATGCGAAACCACCTCAAGGAGCTTCTTGAGTATTTTTAATATTTATCAAAAATATTTTGATTTGGAAGACATGAGTTTAACTTGGTGAAATGCATTTTACAAATCGAGTCAACTACAGGTTGTACTATTTTCACCGCTTTCACTAAATCGCTCATAACTCATTAACCGTTAACTCAAATGACACACCGTTTTCACGTGCACGATCTAGAGAATGTCTAGAATACAATCCATCAAAAGTTTGGCCCTGGAAAGATGACTCATTTTTCCGAATTCACTGAAGAAGGCAGTAGATTCTTATGTGAATAGTGTCATCGCGCAAC
Organism: Oenanthe sinensis; assembly: GCA_028671895.1. Classification (NCBI taxonomy): domain Eukaryota; kingdom Viridiplantae; phylum Streptophyta; class Magnoliopsida; order Apiales; family Apiaceae; genus Oenanthe; species Oenanthe sinensis. Next base: position 2,524,185 of record CM053809.1, on the reverse strand, counting down.
TTTGGTTCCGATATTTTTATAAAATAGAAACATTAACTTATGCCCTTGAAATTTTGGATAGGCCTTATTAACTGACCATTTTACTTAACCTCCAAATTTCCAAATTTTTGAAAATGTCTAAGTGGTTCGTTTAAGTCTCTAAAGTGAGTTCAATGTAGCAGTTTGCTCAATCCAACTACTTTCACTAAATCGGTTGTTTCTCCTAAACCGTAAATCGTATCGACGTGATTCAAGTTTCAAAACAAACTATGAAATAAGGTCTACACATACATGGTCAGTGGTGTCCAGAAATATTGCATTGACAGTTCTAAACATTGTCAAAACTGGTCTATATGCAAATGGATATTACGACGGCTATAAGCGGAACGTTTTCCGAATTTAACTATGTTAATTTCATTAAACAACAACCCAATCCTCTAACTAATAAATTTAACCACAACATCAGTTCATCCTCTTTACAATCTCATCACCATCATCAATCTATAATATTCATCCAACAATATTCATTCATTTACATCCAAACTCCTTAAATCAACATGTACTTAAACATAACTTAAACTCAAACTTATAACTCAAAGTAAATCAAAGGGTGGGTAGATTTTATACCTTCCTTGGATACTTAAACATACTAAAAGGAGCTTGTAAGCCTTAAGGGAGCCTTGATCTATGCTTATCATCCTCAAACTTGCAAGAGAACATCAAGAGACAAGTTAGTAATTTTCGGAGTTACTATTCAGCCTCAACTTCTACGATTTATTTTCCCAATAAAAACACCTCCAAAAATTATGAAATTAAATAAGTACCTTATACATATAGTGAAGAAGCTATGGTTAAAATATGGTGATTTTTGGATGAATATAAATGGAGTTATGAATTTTTCTTTCTCTGCCTCTCTTGAAACTCGGAACTGAAGAGGAAGAAATGGGGGAGAGAGCTTTTTGCTTTATCAAATTATGTTGGCTGATTTTTATGTTTGTATCACTTATATGTATTATTACTCACATCCTCCAAGTCTAGTTGCTAGCATGAGTACACCTTTTTTCATGAATTTGGGGAGCTTGTTTCCTTCTTTTCCATGTTCTGTGGAACCATGTCTTTAACCAATATTTGGTTACTTGGTTTGCTTGACTTGTTGACTTGGTTCATCTCTAACAAATTTGATTGCATGGTTTTTGCATGGGACTTCTCATTAGTCACTTATCATCCAATACTTAACCATTAATCCTCCATGTAATTTTGATTAATTTTCAAAAGCGTTTCGTCGTAGGAATTTCGTAGTGTAAATCCTTAATATTCTAAGTGCTTATTTTCAAAACAAACCCTTGGGTTTCTAAATCGTAATCCTCCTTGTTGTAATATAATTCTCGTATTCTTAATATTTCGCAAATTATGAAACAAATAGTAAAATCAAAAAATCTTCAGATTCTGACGGCTTTTGCATTCACTCATTTTCTTCGTACAACAATATGACATCTCTAGATTCCTAATATTTCAACACTTAGTGTAGGCTAAAAAGTTTTTCATAATCCGTAGAATAACTATTCATCAGGATCGTTTATAAATAAAATAATAAAAATGCGTCCAAAAATCCGGGTTATTACAATAAAGGTGGGCATTGGGTATGCTATGAATCGTATGAGAAATATGAATGATAGATATAGGATTTAACCCTCCTATTTTAGGAGTGATAGATATTGGCCTCTTGATTGAGTGAGACTATAAAATGCATGGTTATGCTCAAATGTTAATTTGATTAATATTTTACTCATTGATCAAGGAAACCCGGATTAAACGTTGATGAGGATGACACAATACATGCCTCGAGTTTAATCTATAATATAAGGTTAAAGGGATTATATTACATTGTACATTATTCACAAAAGATTTAATTGAATCACAAATTATTATTATTACTTGGGTAGCAATGATGTATTACTAGATGCCGCTCATTGTTATAATTTTATTATTGGAAAATTAAATTTTTGTCAACGTAATAATAACCTAAAGGGTCACATACAAAGAACGTTTAAACGGAGTGTTATTTAAATTATGAATTTAAATAATGTTATTATCATTAATTCGAATTTATTTATTTAATTAATTAAGTGAGACTTGATTAATTATATACATATTAGAATTCGAATTTAATAATAATATAAATCCAAAATCTGAATGGGTTTTAAGAAGTCCAATCATATTAGAATTTTGGCCCAAGTCCCTCTCTTACCTATATATACATAAAGATGTATAGTTTAGGGTTATCATTTTTACAATTTCATTTTTAATAAAAACCTAGCAGCTCTACGTTTTGAAAGGCTAGAGAAAGAGAGAGACAAAGAGGCAGAAACAGGCTAGTACCTATCTCCGGTGATCGTTAGACGATATGACGTTCGTGTGGATACCGATAGAGAGCAGATCTTCCAAGAAGGGCTGTTGTGATTCATCGCTTCTGGACCTCTGTAATCATCCTAAGGAAAGCTATAATAAGGTACACATCTAGTAACTCCATAATCATCCGTCAATTATACATGGATCCTGCGTTTGGGATTCGTTATTTTTTTGTATTTTGCGTAATTCCGCTGCGTATATGTGCCCGAATCCCAACAGAAGCTAGCCCATTTAAATTTCAAAGTCATGAATCAATTGGTTATAAAGAATATGGTTAGAGACATTTCACAGATGGAATTCACCAAGGATGGACTATATAATGCCTGTCAAAAGGGAAAACAAAGAAAAGAATCATTCAAGTCAAAGTCTGAATCATCAATTGATAAGCCTTTGGAATTATTACACATGGATTTATTTGGTCTAGTCAATATCATGTCAATTGCCAAAAAGAAATATGCCTTAGTCATTGTGGATGACTTCACAAGATTTTCATGGGTATATTTATTACACTCTAAGGATGAGGCAAGCAAATTAATTATTAATCATGTGAAGAATGTTGACAATGGCACTGAATGGAAGGTCAAGAAGTTTAGAAGTGATAATGGTACTGAATTCAAGAATTCAACAATGAAAGAATTCTGTGAAGAAAAAGGTATAACTCATCATTTCTTTGCACCAAGAACTCCACAACAAAATGGAGTAGTTGAAAGGAAAAATAGGACATTGATTGAAGCTGCTAGAACTATGTTAGAAGAAGCCAAACTTCTTACATATTTCTGGGCAGAAGTAAATAATACTGCTTGTTACATTCAAAATATTTCCATGGTCAATCAACTTCAAGGCAAAACACCATATCAATTGATGAAGAAAGACAAGAAACCAACAGTTAATTTTCTTCATGTCTTTGGCTGCAAATGCTTTGTACTGAAAAATCAAGGTGAAAATCTGGGAAAATTTGAAGCCAAGGCTGATGAAGCTATATTTGTTGGATATGGAATAACAACCAAATCTTACAGAGTCTACAATCTTAGATTACACATTGTTATGGAATCTATACATGTAGTCTTTGATGACAAGAAAATTCAAGGGTTGTTTGATGAAGGATTTCATGATCTATTGCTTTTTGAAAATGAATCCACAAGTAAAATTGAAAATAGTGATGATGATTTGGAAATTATAAGAAATCAAGTACCAAGAATCCTCCCATCAGTTGATGTCAACGCATCAATAGATAACTTATCAGTTGACAATGTTCAATCAACTGATAATACATCAATTGATAATCATTCGATGGATAACAACTCTGCTCAACAATCTTCAAGTAGAGTGTCCATCTCAGGGGGGGTTCTCAAATGATCAATCACATCACAATGATCATAGCAATTCCAATGATCATGAAGCATCATCTTCAAGGACAAATTTACCATCTCAAAGGAAATGGACAAAAAGCCATCCCTTTGAATAGATTATTGGAGATGCAAATTATAGTGTCAAAACTAGAAGAGCAACTCAAAATGAATGCTTGTATAGTAACTTCCTGTCTCAAGAAGAACCAAAAAGGATTGAAGAAGCCTTGAATGATCCTGATTAGATAATAACTATGCAAGAAGAGTTGAATTAGTTTGAAAGAAACAAGGTATGGAAGCTGGTGTCCAAACTAAAGAACAAGTCTGTCATTGGTACAAAATGGGTGTTCAGAAACAAAATGGATGAATCTGGTACAGTGACAAGAAATATAGCAAGATTAGTGGCTAAGGGCTATTAACAAGAAGAAGGCATAGATTTTGATGAAACATTTGCACCAGTTGCAAGGTTGGAAGCAGTTAGAATCTTTCTAGCATATGCTGTTCATGCTAATTTCAAGGTGTATCAGATGGATGTGAAAAGTGCTTTTCTCAATGGAGAACTAGAAGAAAAAGTATATGTAGAACAACCTCCTGGTTTTATTGATCATGTTCATCCTAGATTTGTATACTGTCTTCTCAAGGCACTTTATCGATTGAAACAAGCACCTAGAGCCTGGTATGACACCTTGACTAAATTCTTGATTGAGAATCACTTCACAAGAGGTACTGTTGATAAAACTCTCTTTCATAGAAATGTAAATGGCTCTGTGATTCTTGTTCAAATCTATGTAGATGAAATTATCTTTGGCTCAACTAATGAAAAACTTTATCAAAAATTTTCTAAGTTGATGCAGAGTAAATATGAAATGAGCATGATGAGAGAACTTACCTACTTTCTTGGCTTGCAAATCAAACAAGTCAAAGATGGTATTTTCATAAATCAAACCAAATATATTTCTGATTTATTAAAGAGATTTGATTTAAATGAATGTTTTTCTGTAAAAACTCCCATGGCCACTTCAACTAAACTTGAATTGAATACTAAAAAAGCTATAGTGGACATTTCAAGTTATAGAGGCATGGTTGGCTCATTACTTTATTTAACTACAAGTAGGCCAGACATAATGTTTGCTACATGTCTTTGTGCTAGGTTTCAGGCTGATCCTAGAGAATCTCATTTGATTGTAATAAAAATAATATTCAGATATCTCAAAGGAACTCCAAATCTTAGAATTTGGTATCCTAGAGATTCTAAATTTTATCTAATTGGCTATTCAGATGCAGACTATGCAGGTTGCAGAATTGATAGAAAAAGTACCACAGGCACCTGTCAATTTATAGGAAATAAACTTGTTTCATGGTTTAGCAAGAAGCAGAATTCAGTGTCTACATCTACTGCAGAGGCTGAATACATTGCAGCTGGAAGTTGTTGTGCACAAATATTATGGATGAGGAATCAACTACTTGACTATGGGTTCAACTTGAACAAGATTCCTATTTTCTGTGATAATACAAGTGCCATTGCTATAACAGAAAATCTTGTGCAACATTCCAGAACCAAACACATTGACATAAGGTATCACTTCATTAGGGAACATGTAATGAATTGTACAGTTGAATTACATTTTGTCCCCAGTGAAAGACAACTTGTAGACATTTTTACTAAACCATTAGATGAATCTACTTTCAATAGATTAGTCTGTGATTTAGGTATGCTTAATTATATTTAATCCTTCATATGTCTGACAAGTTATGTATTTATTTTAATTGTAGCCATTGACTATGTTAATCTATTGATTCTTCCTTAATCAATTGATAAACATTTTACTCATCAATGGATAGTTGTAGCTATCGATAGATAAATATATCAATTGATGATATATTTACCTATAGATGGATGTCTGTAGCTATCGACAGATAAATATATCAATTGATGATATATTTATTTATCGATGGATAAGTGTACCTGTCCATGAACAAGTTTTACCAATCGATGACCTGGAATTTAAAGGGGTCCATGTCATCAATCGATAGGTACAAAATCTAGCTGTTGATTACTTATTTTATCAATTGATTAATACATACATTCATGTATGTATAACAGTCGATTGCCAAAATTGGTAATTTTTATTTTTCAATATTCTTTCAATAGTCGATTAAGTTCTATTTTGAGTAAAAAATTGATTGGGAAATCAGTAAATATAAATAGGGAGATTAAAAGTTCTTTTAAATCTTACTTGCAATTTTACTAAAAATTTCTCTACCTCTTTCTTTCTCTCTCTCAATCTACGAACTCAATCTCTACCCAATTCTCTTAGTACTCAATTCTCTTAATATCTTCAAAGCTTTTGTACTTCTAATCTTCTACATAAGGAAATGGCATCTTCATCCAAGAAAATCTCTCAAGACGGGTTCATCTATGAATTGAATAATTTTGTGGCGTGCATTATTGTTGAAGAGGCTCCAAGGGAATTTCATCCTTTGATGCAATTCCTGGGAAGTGGCAAGGTACAGAAAGCATTGAAGGAAGCACCAACAATAATCTACAATTTGGTGGAAGAATTTTGGACCTCTACAAAAGTTGCTGATGACTTCTCAAGCATCAAATTCAACTGCAAAGGACAAGAGTATATTCTTATTACTTTAATTTTAAATGAATGTTTAGATTTGCTTGTTAATAATACTGATAATGTGCCTTGTGAATTAGATATTAGAAACATGCTTAGGGCTGTTAATTATGCAAATCCTGACATTAATTTAGGGCAAGTAGTTAGAAAACATCTTAGGAGAGAATGGTCTTATTTCTTTGATGCAATAATAAAATGCTTTAGTGGTAAAATTAGTAATTTTGATGCCATAACTTCAAGCATGCAACAAATGGCATATAGTGTGATGTTTGATGAGTATCTTGATTTTTCTTCTATATTGATGTCTGAGATTGCTGCTAAGTTAGGAAAGAAGCATGATAGGTCTAATAATATATATTATGCTAGATTTATCATGATTTTTATTAACCACTTTTTCAAAGAAATTGAGATTTACATAGAAACTGAAACCCTTGAGTGTTGGACTCAAAACAAAAGGGTCTTTAAGGACTTGGTCAGGATCAATCTTCACAGCAATGTAGAATTGATATATCCCCCTTTTGTTCAGGCATTTATCTCTGCTTTAAACTCTTCCCAACCTAATTCTTCTTTGCCTTCTGTGGAGATGGAGGGTGGCAGTAATGACCCCAACCCTTCTACCCAAGCCACACAACTAATCTCAAAATCCTAATCTAAGAAACCAACCTCAACAGGTTCCCAAAAACCTGCTGTTATAAAAACAAAGAAAATAAAATCAATTGTTTTGGTAGATAGATTAGAGGAGGATGTAGGTGGTGAGGGAACTGGAGAACATCAAAGAACCCAGAAGGATAAGGAGAGTGAGGGTGTGCAACCTCAGCCAAGCCACTCCACAGTCTCCCAAAAGACTATGGATGTTAATATGGAAAATACCACATCACTATTGGCATCCTCTCAAAAGGATGACAATATTGAAAATAGCCCACAACCAGGGGCACAGAACCAATTTGGGGACACAAAGGCCAAAACTCTAACACCATACAAGAGGAGAGAAAAGAAAGTCACCTTTTCACTTGGGGATTCACACACTGTAAAATCATAGGAAACTGTGGTGGAGCCTTCTCAAAGTCAGTTTGATGCATCTCATATAAATGATGAGATGCAGCCCCATTCTCTCTCAATTTCAATTCCTCCTATTCTTCTTTCCCCTTCTCAACAAATTTCTTCAGAAAATATTCTGATAAATTATCAGACATTTTCAGATTCTCATTCTTTATTCTTCAGGGAGAAGCCAACACTCTCTCCTGAATTTTCTTCTCAGGAAATTCAGGATTCCATAACTCATGTTATTTCAATTATTACTTCTCAAATCAATACTTCAATTGTTTCTACTCCATCAATTGATGATCCTTCATCAATTAATATTCAGTCATCGACTGATAAGCCATCAATCGATACTCAAGATCAATCGATGGGTATGCATCAATCGATGGATATCCCAAACACTTCAACTGATAATATCCTTACATCAATTGATGCTCAATCAAATGATGTTGCACAAATACTCTTAGGAATGAGTGAGTTGAGTGAGAGGCAGGATTGTTATTAGTCCCTGATATTGTAGAAGGGGGGGTTGAATACAATATCAATTAATTATCACGGAATATTGTATTTAAAAAATATTATTTTAAATTCACACAAAATATTAATTGAAATGAAATACTGTTCAAGTAGAAGATATAATTTTAACTTAAAAAGTATTACAAAATTAATTAGTAGAAAGTTTATATAACTGTTTAAAAGCTTAGAACGATTTTGACATGAATTGTTCGAGTTTAACAATTATATTCCAAACTAAGCACATAAATCTGTGAATATTACAATGCATACAAATTTCTGAATTTGAATGTTTGAATTACTTTGAAAAATGAAGACAATCACCTCATATTTATAGAGGTGAAAAGCCAGTATGACTTATCCCATTATGACCTTTTAACTAATTGAATTAACACTTGTATGACTCATAAAAAGGCTGGGCATGACTTAAAATGGTCGGTATGACTCATAGAAATTCGGTATGACTCATGTTTAAGTCATATTTGAATTTTCTGTAATTAAAATAAATCATAATGACTTATATTGAATCAAAGAAAACTCGGTATGACTTATGTTTAAGTCATATTTGAATTTTCTTTAATTAAAATAAATCATAATGACTTATATTAAATCAAAGAAAACTCGGTATGACTTATATCACAGGAGCTCGGTATGACTCATACTCAAGATGTAATAACCCGGATTTTTGGACGAATTTTTTTTTTTTTTTTTATAAACGACCCTGATGAATAGTGATTCTACGGTTTACGAAAACTTTTTAGCCCACACTAGGTACGTGGTGGGATATGGGAAAACCGAAGATGTGGTATTGTTGTATGAAGAAAACGAGTGAATGCAAAAGCCGTCGGAATTCGAAGATTTTCACTTTTACGATTTGTTTTGTAATTTACGAGATATCGAGGAATAAGAGGATTATGTTATGACCAAGAGGATTATAATTTAGAAATTCAATAGGTATAATCAAATTAGAGTATTTGGAATATTAAGGATTTACGCTACGGAATTCCTACGACGAAAAGCTTTCAGAAATTAATCGAACTTACGTTGATGATTAATGGTTAAGTGTTGGATGATAAGTGACTAAAGACAAGTCTCATGCAATAACCATGCAACCGAATTGGTTAGAAATAAACCAAACCAAGTGATCAAGAAACTAGCTAGTTAGAAACATACTTCCACATTTTAAGGAAAGAAGTACATGACCATGCTTGCAACTATTCAACTTTTTGACAAAATCTTACATATATGACTTATATTGCATATATATGGCTGATTATATATCTATATACACAGCATATATATCATACAAATAAAATTAGCCAAGTTCAAAAAGGTAGCCAAGTGAAAAGAAAAGAGAGAAAAGCTCTCCCCCTCCATTTCTCCATTTTCGGCCAAATTAGAGCAAGGTGGAAAGAACCATGCATAACTTCAGTTCTACTCATCCAAAAATTATGTTCTATAGCTCTTTAGAAAGGTATTGAAGTATCCTACACTTCTTGTTCATAAGTCTCTTCCATTTGAGCAAGGTAAGACCATCATTTTTCGAGTTCTTTCAGAGGGATGAATAGTAACTCCGAAAATTTACTAACTTGATTCTTGATTTCTCTTGCAAGTTTAAGGATGTTAAGCATAGATCAAGGCTTGCAAGCTCTTGTTAGTATGTTAAGGACTCAAAGAAGGTATAAACATCATTCACCCTTTGATTTTGCTTTAAGTTATAATCTTGAGTTTAAGTGATGTTAAGTATAAGTTGATTTAAGGAGTTTGGGTGTATATGGTTGAATATTGTTGGATGAAAATTATGGGTTGTTGATGGTGATAAGTTTATGAAGTATATAAACTGATTATTTAGTAAAAATGTTTGGGTTGATGATTTGGTTGATGTTGAATGGATTAACATAGTTAAATCCGGAAAACGTTACGATTATAGCCGTCGTAATGCCCGTTTGCAAATAGGCCTGTTTTAACCAAGATTTACGAACTGTCAAAATGATGTTTTTGAACACCACTGCCCATGTATGTGTAGGCCTTCCTTTGTAGTTTGTTTTGGTATAAAAATCATATCGATACGTTTTACGGTTTAGGAGATAAGTCCGTTTTAGTGAAAGTCGCGCAAGGAAACCAAACTGCTGTCTTGTGCTCCCTTTGTACATATAAACGGACCCCTTACCAGTTATCAAAAATCATGAAATTTGGAGGATAAATATTTTGGATAGTGACTAAGGCCCCAGTAAAATTTCATGCACAGATGTTAATATTTCGATTTTATAAAAATGTTGAAACCAAAGTTGCGCGATGACACTATTCATTGAGAAGCTACTGCCTTCTTCAGTAAATTCGGGAAAATGGTCCCTCTGTCCTGTTGGAGATTACGAAGCTGTATGTATAGTAATCGTGATAACTCAACACTAGAACATGACAAGTAAATAATACTACGTCTATACAGAAATCAGCAAGACATGAAGACAAGGCAGATACAGCGAATCAAGACATTAAAAGAAGTTTTGGAGTCTACTACAGGTCACTGAAAGAAGTTCATTTATATGTTCATGCCTCAGTGAAGAACAATGTTCAAAGACTTTCAGGGTTTCAGATAAGTTGAAGATTCAGTATTGCGGTGCCACTAAAAGATTTCAGTGTAGTAGCATTGATTGAAGACAGACAGTGTTCGAAGCATAGGAATCCAGAAGGGTAAAGACAAAGGTTAAAGAAGACAACTGCAGTCTTGAATTGGATTGTAGTAATGAAGACATTGTCGATGTACCAGAAAAGATTCCAGTGAAATTACAGTGTCTATCAACAGTCAGTGTTTTGAAGCAATGCAACAGTCCAAGGTTAATCAGCTGAAACATAACAGAGGTCAAGGGAATTCAATTCAGTGTTAGTCGTTTGTGAACCAGACCAGTGCACTAAGCGTCAGCACAACAAGAAGAGAATTACCTTGATTAATCAGTAGAAAATCAGTTGATCAAGCCAAGCCAGAAGAGTGAAACCAAGTGGTAATTACTTGAAGAATTCAAGAAATATGCTAAGGTAAGTATTACTACATTTGGTGGCATTAATACTCTTGAGGCAATGAGAGTGTAGGCGCAACTAATAAAACCAAGGCGCAAGGAAATGCTGGACTTAGAATCTAAGTAGTGAGTGGCGCCTATACAGGGGAACAGGTGTATAGGCGCAACATATCTACAACCAGGCGTAAGAAAAGCTAAGGCAAAGTGCAAGTGGCGCCTATACAGGGAAACCACTGTATAGGCGCAACAAACATCTATTGGCGCAATGTAAAAGTATTCTAATGCACAAGTGGCGCCTCCACAGGGCATTGAGAGTAGAGGCGTAACATAGCTTTGACAGAGGCGCAACAATCATCAAGGCGAAACAGCTAATGTTCTAAGGCATTAGTGGCGCCTATACAGGGAAGCCACTGTATAGGCGCAACTAACAAAGCTATACAGGTGCAAGGAATGTTTGCAATATAATCTAAGTGACTTGTGGCGCCTGCACTGTGAACTCAGTGTGCAGGCGCAACAAAACACCATGTGCAACAAAAACTAAGGCAACTTCCTAGTGTTGAACATTAAGTGGCGCTTTCCCTCTGTCACCACAGTAGAGGCGCAACAAAGGCATATTGGCGCAACAAGCAACTAAGTGGCGCCTATACACCATAACCACTCTACAAGCGCAACTTGGGACTTAAGCAATTGTGAAGCAAATCAATTCTATTGATTTGAAAAGTCTACACTATATTAAATAAAATGAATTATTCATTTTGTTTAATATGGTTGGTGAAGACATAGCCAACTACAGAGAGAGGCAGTGAGATATTTCGAAGCCGGAGAAGAAGAAGTCACCATGATAATTCTATACCTTCTTCTCATGGGTTTTACAATCTAGCCGGTCAAACATGTCACAAATACTTAGGGCTATTGTAAAACACTCACTGTTAGCTTGATTCCAGTTACTACTAAATACTGTCAAACATTGTAATAGGGATCTAGCTTTATCTCTCTAGAAGCAAAGAACGAATCAGTTCTTTGGAAGCCAGTTATTAATTTAACTGGGTGTAGCAAAACCTCAGGGATTAATACGAAAGTACTATTCCCCGAAATCTGTCTCGCATTTAATTACTTGCTAATTTTCTAGATCATTATTGTTTAAATCCTAAACACAGAAAATTAGTAAACCAGCCTCCTAAACACTCCTAAACACGAACCACTGACCGAACTCTAAATCACATATCCGCAAAAGATTCGAAAGAATTTTTTGATTTAGTGAGTATCGTATTCAACCCCCCTTCTACGATACTTTCGGGACCTAACAATTGGTATCAGAGCCAACTGATTGAAGTTACAAATCAAGATCCATATCTCAGTGAAGCTCACCGTGCCGAAGCTGTGTGGACTCAGAACGGAGGCTGTGTTAAATAAATTTAATTTTAAACTTTTTAAAATAAAATTTATTTTATAAAGTTTTATAAAATTTATTTTGCAAACTTTTATTAGTTGATATTATAAATTTTAATTAGTTTACTTTAAAAATTTTAGATAAAATTTATTTTATAAACTTTTATAAAATTTGTTTAACAAACTTTTATTAGTTGATATTATAAATTTTAATTAGTTTACTTTATAAATTTTAGATAAAATTTATTTTATAAACTTTTATAAAATTTGTTTAACAAACTTTTATTAGTTGATATTATAAATTTTAATTAGTTTACCATATAAATTTTAAATTAGAATTTATTTGATAAACTTTCATAAAATTTATTTTATAAACTTTTATTAGTTTATGATATAAATTTTAATTAGTTTATTTCATAAATTTTAAATAAAATTTATTTTGTAAACTCTTATAAAATTTATCTTATAAATTGTTATTAGTTTGGTCTATAAATTTTAATTAGTTTATCTCTTAAATTTTAAATAAAATTTATTTTGTGAACTCTTATGAAATTTATCTTATAAACTTTTATTAGTTTGGTTTATAAATTTTAATTAGTTTATCTCTTAAATTTTAGATAAATTTATTTTATGAACTCTTATGAAATTTATCTTATAAACTTTTAATAAGTCTGTGTTATAAATTTTAATTAGTTTATTTTATAAATTTTAAATATTAAAGTTTATCTTTTAAATTTATTAAACATTATACGGCTCATCTCTCAAAGGAAGCAGTTAAACGCGGTTACTAATTTGAAGGTGCTCAAGTTAGTAGATGAAGATTTTTCTGGGTATTTGAAGACAACAAAAATTGACTGATTTTTTTTATCTGATGAAGTGAATTCTGGAACAGTCTAAAGAAGTAGTGGTATTAATTTCCTCAGAGGTTTACTCCATAGGATCCCACTAATATTCTGGAAGCTGCAAAAGAAGAAATTAATTTGGGTACAGTTTTGGTTAATTCAAGTTGATGTTTTTGAATGAAGAATCATGGAGGTTGAAGTAGTGAAGGAGAACAGACTGGACAACCTGGAATCTCAGTACAAGCCTTAAAGATTTTTCTACAGGGAGATTACAGGAAGTTCGTGTTAACACTGCAGATCATCTGGATCACAGGATACAGCCAACAGGGATTTAAGGATACAACCACATTGTCTGTAAAAGACCTGTATGTGCTGAAGGCCTATGAACTAGAACAAGAGCTGAAGAAGATAATATTTGGTAAAGCAGGTTGTTAGCATATCCACTGTATTTGTGACCCAGGAACCAAATTTGATTGACGTCAAGGTTGAGAACCTCTGAACAGAAACGAATTGATCCTAGAAGCTGAATTGAAGATGTTGTAGCTCGAGGTAGTGGTCAAAGTGTTGCATGTGAATTTTACACTTTGGAATAACCTGAGAACTGGACTGCAAGTCAAGCCTGCAGGGCAACAGGAAGTTCAGTGACATCAGATTCAGACGGAATCTCAATTCTAAATCTAAGGTCCTTACCTATAGATTCCGTGAAGGAGATTTTCAAGATCAGTTCAAGAGGCGGTTGCAAGACATGGATGGTTGATTATAAAAGACAAGATCAGGGGTTTGCTACACAGTTTGAAGAAGCCTATACAAGCAAAAGATGACAGACACTATGTTGGGTTGAAGCAGGAATCTCAAGCATTAGTGAGGATGCAGCAATGGAAAGCATTTGTTGATGAAGTTAAATGCAAGGTTGATTTTATCAGTGACAGTGATGAACCAAATGGATATCTGGCATCAATGACCAACACTGGAGATGAATCACTAAGCACTTCACAGGTACACTTTCTAACTAATATACGTTTATCTAATTCAGAACTGTATGTTTATTAAGTTTTGAAATGTATTATATTCATGTCAGCATGTTAGCATCTTAGGACTTAAATGCTTAATTGATTGCTAAGAATGAGATTGCATGCTAGGATTCATGAGTTTAATTAGTACATTTCATACTTAATTTTATTTGCAGTAAAATGAATATCTAGAATTAGATAGGGTGTTCTAGACGGTTAGGTGTATCCCTAAACATTTGCTGGAACTTGAGTTAAATCTTATGTGATTTAATACCTCTGCTAATGTTGTGAAAATTGCTAATAGACAAACAGGTCATAGATCATATATTTAATATTTGTTCTTAAATGGCTTGTTAAGTGTATGTAGAATTTGATATTGCTCATAATGTTTTATTCAAATATTCTGCATATTCTTAAATTGTTTATGTGCTTATTTTCATATGATTTGCTCTCACTCACATAGGTGCACTTAAATGCTATATCAGATCATGTATTGCTTGTTAAGGATAAATGGTTAAAAGATGGTAGAATTATCTAAGTAGTCAGTAAGTCATGTAGATTCGAAGCTTAATCCAAAACTGACTTAGGTAATTAGAGATAGTAAAATATGTTAGACAACGACAGAATGGATTAGAAAGAATTAGTAATTAATTTGTTAGTTCTTCTATCCATGTGCTTTTAGGAAATTAAGTACTGAATTTTCTAATATGCATATTGAAGCTGTTGTTACCTTTGATAATATCTCTAACCCATCTGGACTCAATTAAAGTTGAGTACCAAGACGCTTAATCATTTGTGATTACAGAGTAGGTAACAAAAGTCAAAAGTTATGTGACTTCGTGACATTTATTGTTCGAGGCATATAATTAAGATTAAAGCTCTACTATCACAATTGGTTGAGAAAGCCTCCCCGATGGTAACCTTTGGAGATGACAGCAAAGGATGTACAAGGGATATGGCTATCATATTTTAAGAACTGTCATCAGTAGAAGCAACTTACTTGTGGAAGGAGTTAAGCACTATTTAAGGGGCACTAGGGAATTCTTCGTCAAGGGTTTTCTGGAAAGGTGTTTGATCTCAAGCAAGAAGGTTGGAAGCTTACTCTAATCTGAGTGAGAAAATTTGTTCGTAGCTGACATGGAATTTGGATGCAAAGGTGAAGTCAACTTTTCAGGAAAGCTTCATCAATGAAGAATTAGCTATGGCAAAGGAAGCTCTCTTACTTGTTAGTCAGCAAGGCAATGGATTCTTTAATAAAGAAGAAATTGGTGAGAGGACTGCTTCATATGGAATTCTATCCAGAAGGACATTTTGAAGTATGTCACATAGGGAAGTCAATGGAAACATCACACTGAAGAAAAGTCATGAAAGTCATATGCTTAGTGGTGATTGAAATTGGTAACCCTAATTACAAATTGGTGATGTTCGAGCATTCAACAGACAAAATGTCACAATGGTGATTGATCAAATAAGGAAGATCAAGTTGGAAACAATTGGTATGCTGTGAGAACTTTGAAGTCAGATATTGGAACTGCATTTCGCGAGTGAAGTTCTAAATGAAGTCTGCACTGAAAAAGGTATTTTGAAGCTGAAGCAATTAACACAGCATGCTGCTTTATTCAACAAGATCGTAAAAAGACATCATTTGAGTTAATGGCCAACCAGAAGCAAGCACTGAAGCTCTTTCGTGTGTTTGGAGGGAATTGATTTTTAATGAAGATTTATTTGAGTAACTTGACAAGAAGTTAAGGCTCATGGAACAATTCTCCTCGGCTACTCATAGGTGATTAAAAGTCTGAATGTGACGTTCAACTACACCAAGCTCCCAGGCATTCAATGAACGACTAGTCTGAATCTTTGACAAATTCAGATACTGATGTAGAAGCTGAGGTTGCATAAAGGAATTAATGTTTAGCAGCAACTCAGGGGAGCAAATAGAAGAAGGATCTACTAGCCATGCTCAACAATGAAGATCAAAGGATTTCATTAAGAACATTTCTGCCAAGACAAAAGGTTTGAAGTCAAATTCTATCCTGGAGTCTCGTTCTTAGTGATCCAGATTCTTGTGCAGAGGCTAGGAGTGCTAATCGAAATGATCATATATTTTTCGGGACCAAGTTGGGAAAGAGAAATTGTCAACTTATAATTGGTATCAACAATTGGTATCACCCATCAATTGGTATCCCAAAGAATACTGAAGAAGCACAGATTGATCCAGATTGAGTGATTGCAATGCAAGATGATCTCAATCAGTTAGAAGGCAGAAACCACTGAAGCTGGAACCCAGACCACTAAAGTCGAAGCTGAAACTGGTAAAGTAAGGGTTCTCAGAAACTGGATGACTATTGGCATTGTTATGAGGGGCAAAGCCAAACTAGTTGCTACAGGACTTTAAAGCAGAAGGTATCGACGATGATGGAAACAGAATCTTCGGGACTTTCAAGATCAAGCAGTAAGCGCCAGTGACGAGACTTGATCCTTTGGGACTCTTCAATGGGGACCTAACAATTGATCCTCTGGGACCCTATCTTTAGGCCTAAACAAGTTGAAGACCTAATAATAGGACATTCCTAGCACATGTAGAGCATTCAAGCATGAAGATCTATCAGATGAATGTGAACAAGTGCACTCCTGAATGGTGAGCTAGAAGATGAAGTTGCAGATCCATTACAATTTGTACTTCATTCTCTTCTCAGGCATTGCTATGACGGAGGTAAGGATTCAAGCAAAACGTCAAGGACATGGTATGACTCTCTAACTGTTAATTACTTAAGAATGTTTTTACATTAGAGTTGTTATACATATCTCTCTAGAAATGCTAGGCACACACAATGTCATATATATGTGCAAGTATACCTTAATTCTCGATATGCCTATGTGCAAGTTTCCAAGTGGATACTAGAGAATCTTATCTTATAGCTAAGTTATGAATTGTTAGATATCTTAGGGGATCACCAATTCTTGGAATCTGGGACCCTTAAGATAATAGGTTTAACCTAATTGGCTATATAGATATAGATAATACAGGTTGTACGAAAGACAGGGAAGTCATTCCTAGAAGCTGTCAATTTCCAGCAACTCTGTTGAAGCTCTTAACACCACTGAAGAAACAAGCGCATGGACACCAGGTATCATTTCTTTTGAGAGTTGTCCATAGTCGAATAACTTGCAGATGTTTGCTAAATAACTTGATGAATTTATTTTATCTAAGTTGGTTAGTAAACTTCGGATATTATTATTATGCATATTTGTTGAAAATCCCATCTGCAAGAAATTCTTAAATGAGTTCACAAGTATTACTTTTTCCCGATCCAAAGGACTTGTGAATTCATTTGAAATCCAGAACCTCATACTTTTTGCTATTAATTTCATTATCATGCTTACATTGTAATATGCATGAGTGGTAGTTAAATTATTTAGCATAAGTAAGAAGCATAGTTATTTGTATGTGTTAAATATTTGGTGAGTATTAGTCAATAATATCTTGCTTAATTGCTATGATATTTTGCTCTGATATTCTTAAATATTTTATTACAAATAATTATGATACTTTTGATATTAGTGACGGTATTTAGAATTTCTGTTCTAAATAATCAATGCATATTTCAAAACTCACTAATATTAGAAGGTGAAGTATTTTCTAAGTTATGTGTATGAAATTCTCAATATTTTATATACTTAGAAAATATTTCTAAAAATAAGTTTTATTCCGAGGAGTTGTAATTAGAATCACAAGTATTACTTTTTCCCTATATAAAGGACTTGTGAATTTCTTTTCAACTAAATCCTCGAGCTTACGTATATCAATTAATAATTGTTATGAGCATGCTTACAATGTGCAAAGTGACAATTATTAGATATGGCGTAGGAAGTTAAATACTAATATTCAATCTAATGAATATTTTAGTGTTTAACGAATTTATTTTATCTTATTGAAATTATGGATTGAAGCAATTCAATGGTTATTAGTTTCATAATTTTAATTTGATAAAATACAGAAGCATAGTTTCTTGCATCTTGAAATTATTGATAAATATCGAATAATTGGTATCAGCGTGCAATTAACTGTGATATGCTTATTGTTCTACTGAATAATTGCCATGTATAGATTATATAAATGCATGTGATTGGCAATTGCTTAGTACAACATAAGTATTTAATTTATTTTGATTTGTTTAAATCATGATGATATAAAACAATTCAGTGAAATATTTGTTCCATGATTTAAGTAAATTAAAATAAATACGAAGCATAATTATTAGTGGTATAAATATTCTCTTTTATTACTTTGTGATAATTGAATAATATTTTATTACAACATAATTGTGATATATTTAGTTTTCTCTCTTTGACTGGTTCACGATCCTGAATGTATTTAAAAGAAATTTTTGTCTATTTCTTTTTCAAAATGTTTTATTCAAAGATACATTTATTTTTCTATCAGTTTTAGTTAAGAAAACTTAAGAATTCTTTTTCAAAACTTCTCTTTTGAAAAACTTTTCTTTAGGATAATCTTTCATTTTCTCTCGAAATTTTATCCTCTCCCAAAAGCTTATTTTAAATGTTTTATCTTTAAAAGCTTTTTCTCTCTTTTGAAAATGTGTTTTAACTTCGAGGTACCAATCACTTGTAAAATGATTTGTTTTTAAACTCTAGTTTCAATGTATGTTTCACATTGATTCATAGTACCAAAACAGTGATTGTTGCTTTGAGGGCCTAGTACTGTATTGTTAAGCATTCATTCAACCCCAATTGTCATGTTTTTATTTAAAGTCGGGGATACTATCAGGCAGACGAAAATGATGTAAATCATAATTGAATTATGAGTCGGAAAATCATTATCTTCTATCTGATAAGGATGTTTTGCAAAATTGTTTTCAAAACATACAGTGCCTAGGTTTAATGGAAAAGAGTCATTTTATTGAGATATAATTTGGTAGAAGAGTTGAATTTCTTATCTGTTGTAAATTCCCGCGTTTTATTATGGGAAGTTTGCCTTATAAGAAATTCATAAGAGATAGAATTTTTTCTCTGATACTCCCGCGTTTTATTATGGGATAAGTATCTTAAGGAAAATTTCTATTGGTGTCATGCTCTTAAATGATTAATTCTTCGATCTGACAAAACTCTTTTATTAAAAGGACTTAAGTGCAATCATTTACCATTCCTTCTTATATTTTTCCTTCTCCTTGAGATGAAAAATATGTTTTGGAATGTTAAACTGATTATCTTTTTATCTCATTTAAATTGATTTTATCCGTTTAGCCCCCAGTGGCTACAGAAGCTGGCCAGGAGGTTGAAAACCCATCAATCTCTGACCCAGGCCTTAATACCAAACACTCATTTCATCCACTTCCATATATTAACCCTTGGAGATATAAGGAACTTATGTTTGTTAGAGGTTGATAAGGGAGAAATAAGGATGAAGTCGGCAGTGCACCCACAGCTCTACCTCCAGCGAAGTAAAGAAGTATATAAACTGAGGTATCTGTAAGCTCATCTGTATCTTCTCAAAAAGATGCAGAGCTGAAAAGGCAATAAAACTGTCTCTGGAATCATTCTCTCAACAGGATGAGTCCATTGAAATTCGCTCGTCAGCCAGAGCATCTTGTAATGAGTCAAGCACACCACCGGCACTCACGCTGATGGTAAGCCTAAACAGATATATACTAGGAACCTTATATAATTTTTGGGACCTAACAATCCTAACAGTTATACTAGGGGCCTAACAATTGGACACATTGCAAGGCGTGCACAGTGTGAGGTATAGGCATGTTAACAAAACACCCGTCATTGGGTTACGAGGGAAACGTAGACTCTAATTTGCCATTCATTACATTGTCTACTACGTCGCCCCTCCTGGAAGGAACATTTCCAGATCCTGAAAAGGAATGTCCACCTCCCGTTTACGGAAAAGGTGTGAGGCAACTCCTTGATAGAACAAGGCAGGATTCCCAAAAAGATTTTAAAATCTTGGGATAACCCATCTCAAAGAGGTGAGGCTCCACTAGACAGTGATTTAGCAATTGCTATTGAGTCTGGTGTGGGACAGTGCTTATGCATGATAGATCACGAACACCTCTACGACGCAATTCTCCACTTGATAGTGATTCAGTTCATTCTGATGAATCAGGTGATAAGAATATGCATGAATTGACGGATTTCACTTGCAGGTACAGAAGGCTATATTTGGAATGCAGAGTGAAAGTGAGAGAGAGAAACACTTAAGTGAAAGTGAGGGAGAGATACACTTGAGTGAGAGATAGGGAGAGAAAGAGAGAAACACTTAAAATGCTATATGCTAAAGTGTAAACACTAACAGAACGTAGTAGAAGTGAGGAAACCACAAGCCAAACACTTACCCTTGCTACTTGCTACTTCTGGAAGAAAAGTTACTATATTTTTTTCCGATCAACGTAAGACGAGAACCTTCTTTGGAAGACAAACCATTCAAGAGTGGGCCATTGGAGGATTCCTCAACTAAGGGGGAGAATTTATAGTGTTATAGTTATAACAAGAAAAAGGTTAAGGGGGAGAATTTATAATGTTATAGTTAAGGGGGAGAAGTTATAATGTTATAGCTATAACAAGAAAAAGGTGAAGTTAATGTTATAGCTATAACAAGAAAAAGGTGAAGTTACAAGTCTTATCTTCATAACCTTCGGAAAAGCTAATATCCTAAAGGGGTCGTATGATTCTAAGGAAAAAGGCCATTGGAGGATTCTAAGGGAAGATCCTTAAAGAAAGGGGTTCGTATCCTTAGGGGGAGATTTTAGACTGGAAAAAGAAGAAAATCTTATCTTCTGATCCTGAAGGGAAACAACAGAAATATGGGAGAATCAAGAAGCTGTCTTCTATTCTTGGAAGAACAGAAATGACTATTCCATTGATTTTCTAAAGGGAGAAGAAGAATAAGAAGGGAATCACATTCTTAGGGGGAGAACATTATTTGAGCTATGTTCAGTGTTCTATTGAAGACGTTCCCAGGAAGATTGATTCTTATGAAGCTCTGTTCGGGATAAGTTCTTTAAGTTCACACTATAAAGGATTTTAAAACGGAGAAAGCTCAAACAGACAGAAATGAAGATGATACAAGTTGAATATCAGTTCAGCGTCAGAGGAACAAACATCTCTCGTTTCAGTCACAGAAGAAATCTGGAAATGCATTATCTGATCCAGAAAAACCAGTAGCATTATTTACAAGTCTCGGACGATTACTTTTTCTAGTTGTTAGTTGAGTTATCCTCCCTAGGTGATTTGTTTGCTAAAGTTTAACAATCAAATAGGGGGAGATTGTTGGAGATTACGAAGCTGTATGTATAGTAATCGTGATAACTCAACACTAGAACATGACAAGTAAATAATACTACGTCTATACAGAAATCAGCAAGACATGAAGACAAGGCAGATACAGCGAATCAAGACATTAAAAGAAGTTTTGGAGTCTACTACAGGTCACTGAAAGAAGTTCATTTATATGTTCATGCCTCAGTGAAGAACAATGTTCAAAGACTTTCAGGGTTTCAGATAAGTTGAAGATTCAGTATTGCGGTGCCACTAAAAGATTTCAGTGTAGTAGCATTGATTGAAGACAGACAGTGTTCGAAGCATAGGAATCCAGAAGGGTAAAGACAAAGGTTAAAGAAGACAACTGCAGTCTTGAATTGGATTGTAGTAATGAAGACATTGTCGATGTACCAGAAAAGATTCCAGTGAAATTACAGTGTCTATCAACAGTCAGTGTTTTGAAGCAATGCAACAGTCCAAGGTTAATCAGCTGAAACATAACAGAGGTCAAGGGAATTCAATTCAGTGTTAGTCGTTTGTGAACCAGACCAGTGCACTAAGCGTCAGCACAACAAGAAGAGAATTACCTTGATTAATCAGTAGAAAATCAGTTGATCAAGCCAAGCCAGAAGAGTGAAACCAAGTGGTAATTACTTGAAGAATTCAAGAAATATGCTAAGGTAAGTATTACTACATTTGGTGGCATTAATACTCTTGAGGCAATGAGAGTGTAGGCGCAACTAATAAAACCAAGGCGCAAGGAAATGCTGGACTTAGAATCTAAGTAGTGAGTGGCGCCTATACAGGGGAACAGGTGTATAGGCGCAACATATCTACAACCAGGCGTAAGAAAAGCTAAGGCAAAGTGCAAGTGGCGCCTATACAGGGAAACCACTGTATAGGCGCAACAAACATCTATTGGCACAATGTAAAAGTATTCTAATGCACAAGTGGCGCCTCCACAGGGCATTGAGAGTAGAGGCGTAACATAGCTTTGACAGAGGCGCAACAATCATCAAGGCGAAACAGCTAATGTTCTAAGGCATTAGTGGCGCCTATACAGGGAAGCCACTGTATAGGCGCAACTAACAAAGCTATACAGGTGCAAGGAATGTTTGCAATATAATCTAAGTGACTTGTGGCGCCTGCACTGTGAACTCAGTGTGCAGGCGCAACAAAACACCATGTGCAACAAAAACTAAGGCAACTTCCTAGTGTTGAACATTAAGTGGCGCTTTCCCTCTGTCACCACAGTAGAGGCGCAACAAAGGCATATTGGCGCAACAAGCAACTAAGTGGCGCCTATACACCATAACCACTCTACAAGCGCAACTTGGGACTTAAGCAATTGTGAAGCAAATCAATTCTATTGATTTGAAAAGTCTACACTATATTAAATAAAATGAATTATTCATTTTGTTTAATATGGTTGGTGAAGACATAGCCAACTACAGAGAGAGGCAGTGAGATATTTCGAAGCCGGAGAAGAAGAAGTCACCATGATAATTCTATACCTTCTTCTCATGGGTTTTACAATCTAGCCGGTCAAACATGTCACAAATACTTAGGGCTATTGTAAAACACTCACTGTTAGCTTGATTCCAGTTACTACTAAATACTGTCAAACATTGTAATAGGGATCTAGCTTTATCTCTCTAGAAGCAAAGAACGAATCAGTTCTTTGGAAGCCAGTTATTAATTTAACTGGGTGTAGCAAAACCTCAGGGATTAATACGAAAGTACTATTCCCCGAAATCTGTCTCGCATTTAATTACTTGCTAATTTTCTAGATCATTATTGTTTAAATCCTAAACACAGAAAATTAGTAAACCAGCCTCCTAAACACTCCTAAACACGAACCACTGACCGAACTCTAAATCACATATCCGCAAAAGATTCGAAAGAATTTTTTGATTTAGTGAGTATCGTATTCAACCCCCCTTCTACGATACTTTCGGGACCTAACATGTCCAGCAACAAACTTTTGTGGATTGTATTTTAGGCATTCTCTAGATCTTGTACGCGAAAACGGTGCATCATTTGGATTAACGGTTAATAAGTTATGAGCGTTTTAGTGAAAGCGGTGAAAATAGTACAATTCGTAGTTGACTCGACTTTTAAAATACTTTTCACGAAGTTACACTCAAGTGTTCCAAATCAAAATATTTTTGATAAATATTAAAAATACTCAAGAAGCTCCTTGAGGTGGTTTCATATTTAATTATGAATTTTCTGATTATTAAAATTGTTGGAGTGCGAGTCGCGTAATAGTAATTCTCAGGAAAGTCAACTACAGAGACACGATTTTGACGAGCCATTTTGGTCAAGATAATAGGATAATTTTGAGTCGGTTAAAACACGAAAGATGTTGAGGAATAACACGACTATGTATTGGAGTAAAAAGATTAGATTAAAAGCCGTTGACGAGATGGTTTATGAACGGTCGAGATAGACCCGAGGAGGTGAATGCCGGGTAAAACAAGTGTTAATAAAAATGACCAAGTACAAATTGTAAGTTGTCATAAATGGACTCAATATGAGATTATACTTATTAGTAATATAAGTAGTTGATGGGATTAAGAGTACTAATCAGGATTATGACATCTATTGATAGAGAATCCGGAACGAGTGGGACTCTGAGAACGTATCTTGGATTTCAGGCAAGTTTTCTATCCCTATGTTTTACATATTAAAATATTTGTATCACTACGTATGCAAATTTTCCTAACCTTATACTTTTATTTTCAAAAGATTATATCCTTGAGTTGCATAGGAAAATAATATATGCTTATGCAAGTTTTCTAACTCTGTACTTCTATTCTATATACGAATATTGTAAAGCATGTTTATGCAAGTTTTCGAAACATGTATATAATGTACTTCTTATATACTGCTGTTGTGGTTGTGATATGAACTGGTATTGAAATTACGTATTGATTTAATTACTGTTTAAATCTTTCGTAATTGTTTGGCTATATGCTATAAGGTATTATAGATATAAGCCGGTGTTTAAAAAGGCTCTAGGAGTAGAGCAGATATTCGTATTTTCAAAACGTAGACCGGGAGTCGGATAAATTATTTTAAATACTGTTATAATCCGGGAGATGCCGGAGACAGATTATTTTAAAATAACGATTGTAAAATATTCCAATAAATATATCTTGATAATCTTTCGATAAAGGAATTAAATAGAGTTAATAAATATTATTTAAATATTTATTTAAGGGATGAATATTATTCTGAATATTCATTTAAAACAGGATTTATTAATTGTTTATTTTTTTTATAAATATTATTTAAATATTTATTAAATATTCTATATTGATTTAAAAATTAGTGGAGGTCTTTAATAATTATTTAAAAATATTTTGACTTCGGAAAAATTATTTAAAAATAGTGAGGGTTCCCTAATATTTATTTATATAATATTTTATTCTTTTAATAAGAATAAAATATTCTCGAACTTATCAAAAATAGGGAACGAGGTCTAGGAAGTAAAAGATGATTTACTTTCTCAAAAATTGTTATGTTTTGACATCGCTGGCCTACTATAATAGGGTGTTGAACTTATCAAAACATGTGAGGTTTTTCGACTAACTCCCGGGTCGTGAATTTAAAATGATTTTATTTCCTCAATAAAAGACATCAGTTGACGGAGGTCAACATACATTTGTGGGAAGGGGGCTGCCTCAATTATTCTAGCAGTACCCATTCAGAGTTTGGGGAATCTATTAACAAGTATGATATACTTGGGGAACTAAGAGTAAATTCTGGTTCCAGGTTAGATAGATGAATCTATGAACAAGTATGATATACTTGGGGAACTAAGAGTAAATTCTGGTTCCAGGTTTAGGTAGATGAATCTATTAACAAGTATACACTTGGGGAATTTGGACTAAGTTCCAGTTCCAGGTTTATAGATTGTTCCATTCCGAGTTGTGCATCTATTAATGAGTATCAGGTTATAAATTATTCCAGGGATTGGAGTAGCCGACACTAGGGGTCGGAAAGAGTGTAAGAGGCTGCGGGGCAGTCCATCCAAGCGTAAGAGGCTGTGGGACAGTCCAGCATAAAGGCTCATATGTGGCCTGGGTGCAGGCCCGGTTAGGGTAGTCATCCATCTACTAGTAGAAAAGAATTCGGTACATACGGCTGATCACCGGGTACCGTGGTACTCCAGTATATCCTCATTCTTCCAATTGGAATTGTGCTGAAACATCGTAATGAAAGCCTATGAGCTAATTTACCGAGGGTGTTGTCAGTGGTTGATATGTTGAAATCCTCATACTCATTCAAACTGCTTTGACAAAAAGTTTATTTTGCAAACTCGTAAAGTACGTAAAGCATGCATAATATTGCAGTTTTAAACGAGGTTTAAAAAGAGTATATGTACAGTTATTTATGTTCTTGCTGAGTTATATTACTCACTCTTGATTTCTTTATATATATCACAACACAACAGGTCAGTCGATATATTTTGATGAGAAGTTATTTTGAAAACTTAAGCGGGTACATGATGTACGCCGAACAGCCATAGTATGCTGGAATTATCTAAGAGGCTTGACAAGAGGTTTATTTTAAAGATTTAAGTGGATATATGATATATACCAATTAAATTATAAATCTTTAAAATGTTTTACTAGATTTTAAACCTTACAAGGGGTATGGTTAAAGGGGTTTGATTTGCTTATGATAAGAAACAACTATTATTGCAGTATCTTGAACTGCGTACTCATTATTTTATGGGAGTTTAGCAAAGTTATAGTTGATGCTATTTTGCTAAGTTACTGATATATTATTTCAAAACTGTGAACTTAAATAGTTCAGTTCTATTTCAAAGGCTTTAGAGGAAGTATGAAAGAGTGGTAACACTATATTCAATAGTGTCTTATTTTATATAATGAACTAAATTGTTCGGATTATATTCTTCTAAACCCCCATGTTGAGGATAAATGATTTTAATAGAAAACTCCGACAATATGTATCGTCGAGAGATACTTTGTTATGCTTACTCTATACCGGTAACCTTATGATATACTATTGAGATAGTAGTGATTATCATGTTCTTGGATGAGAATCACCTATATAATTGGGTGGATAATTTGCTGAGCATTCTTTCGCTCACCCTTGCTTATAATAAATTTTTCAGAGAAGGCGATAACGCATTGGATTGGCTCCATACTTCGAGGAAGGAAGTAGGAGATTCACCTTTGAGAAGGTTCAGTTCAGAACTATTCCGCAGAAGTAAGTGATAGGTTTCAGTTTTGATCTAGTTATCGATGTCACTTCAGGTAGAGGTTATCATTGATAGCGTGAGATCCTGGTTAAGTACATTTGGTTTGTAATAACTAATGGTACTTGTTGTATATCGTTTCTAAGGCTATAACTTGTATTTGTGTGAGAGAGGGGTCTATGATGTGATTTTGATGAAGTGTTGAGTATTGCAGGTTTAAAGGATTGGATGATGACGTGACGACTCAAATCCCGGACCCCGGATTTGGGGGCGTTACACAAGAGCTCGGTATGACTTATTTTTATAAGTCATTTGATAACCAATTAATTCGGTATGACTTAACCAATTAACTCAGCATGACTTGCATTCTTTTGCTCGGTATGACTTGATTTATAAGTCATTTTTGAATCAAATCTTTTTAGAAAATTAATTCTTCTTTAATTTAATTAAATAATTTATGAATTAATTTAATTCAGACTTGAATTAATTTAATTAAATAAATTAAATAATTAACTTGATTTTAATTTGAGAATTAAAATACTATTAGGACTTGTTTAACTCTGTAGTCTTATGCAGTCTTTTGTCATTCTCCGTCTTCTGTCATGGAACCACTTTCAGCTCAATGTTAAATATTTATTAATTAAAGTTGACACACAAATGTACTGTCTGGTTCATTTGTGTCATACTCTAATAAATATTCTCCATTTCTTTTAACTTTAAACTAGTGGCCTTGTGTCTTTGCTTAGCTTTCCTGTTTTTTTTTTTTTGTTCTTTTTCTTCTGGAATCTTCGTGTAGTAATCATTTAAAATCTTCTAAATCTTCTGAATTCTTTTGAAATTACTACTTGATTATTATCCACTGACGCTTGAACATATTAATGAACTTCTTCAGTGTTGAGTAGTAGGATCAACTGAGTGCTTCTGATTCAGTTGATTTTCTGTGACCAGTTGACTGTCTTCGTCTTGATTCCTGTTTGATATTTATTATTTATCACTATTTCTAGATTGAGTTGAGTTGTCATCTAATTATTACAAATAGGCCTAGTCATATGCCTTTCAATCTCCCCCTATTTGTTTGTTAAACATTTAACACACAAATTCCTAGAGGATAACTCAACTAACAACTAAAAAAGTAAGTACGGCATGTAAGCGCTTGTAAATAATAAATAAAAGTTCTGGTTTTATATTTAACAATTTTCCAGATTCATACATAAAAGATAAGTACAAGATAGTTGTTCCTCTATTATTGAACAAATATAACATGGTTTCTATCTTGGCCTATCTAAGACTTTAGTCTTCAGTGGTATCCAATTCACCTTCTTCTAGATTAGAACTCTTGTGCACAGGTGTTCTGGGTACCTCTTCAGTTTCAGTCGGAGTTGCGGTTGACTCTCCATACAATCTTCTCTGTTGAGCCTTTGCTAGCTGAAACATGACTTCTTCTTCAATAGGATCTACTGTTTCTTTTTGTACATCATAAGGCTGTGTGGAATCTATCTTTGGCATTTGTTTGATGTAGGATTTGATGTTTCTGGATAAACAGTAGTTCCTTATTTTCTGTGCAGCATCTGTTAGTAATTGTGCTCTAGAGACAATACTTTTTATATTTTAAGGAAAATATTTATTATTAAGGATTATGTTTTATTGATTATTATTTATTTATTATGTTTTGTTTACTGCGTAATAAATTGAAAGCATAATAAATGTCCTTGGAATTTTGATACGTATTCTATATCTTTAAGTATGTGACTTAAAAATGAGATTATATGAATAGTATCTTATTCCTAAAATTCCCTAGTCGAGTATTATTATTTAAGGACAATAATAATGCACAAAGACTAGTATGTTTCTTGACAGATGACCACATCTCATTGGTCATAGGTATGGAGATACTAAAGTCAAGAACATAAGTGCATGTATCAATGCATGGCACTGGAATGACCCGCCGTGAGATTCTACATGTTAAGTAAGTGTCATAAGTAATTCTCACTGTGATAATGGTGTAATGATCCTTAGACCTGAAATCATTATATTTCTATACGAGAATTAATATACTTTGATTACATTAAAAGTTACCTTTGACCGGGTGATGATAAAAGTGGACATTGGGTATATTATGAATCGTATGAGAAATATGAATGATCTAGATGGGATTTAATCCTCCTAATTTTAGGAGTGATATTATTGGCCTCTTGTTTGAGTGAGACTATGAAATGCACGGCCGTGCTCAAATGTTGATTTGATTTTAATAGTCTACTCATCGATCAAGAAAATAAAGATTAAATTATGAAGAGGATGACACGAGACATGCCTTGAGTTTAATCTATAATATTAAGATTAAAGGGATTATATTACATGGAACATTATTCACGAAAGGCTTAATCGAATCACCGATTTATTATTATTACTTGGGTAGCAATGATGTATTACTAGATGCCGCTCATTGTTTACAATTTTAATTAGATATTAAAATTGTTGCCAACGTAATAATAACCTACAGGGTCACACACAAAGAACGCTTGAAGGAGAAATAATTTAAATTATGAATTTAAATTAAATAAGTAATTTATTTTATTTATGATATTAATTAAGTATGACTTAATTAATTATATAAATAGAATAAATGAATTACTTAAACTAATTCCAAAATTAATAATTAATTAATTAAGTGAGACTTAATTAAATAATTTAAAATTTTGGATTAGTATTAATTATAATTGGATTATAATTAGAAAACTTATTCCTCTCTCTATATAATCTCTTTATGGGCTGATTTAATAAAAGAGAGATTTTACAAAAACCCTAGCCGCTCTGAGAGAGGAGGAAGATAGAGAGAGAAGAAGTTTTCGGGTGCTAGTACACATCAATCCTTCATGAAAAGTGTTCGTGTGGATACCGTAGAGCGTAGATCGCGAGAGCGGGATACGTGGTGATTAAACAAGCTTTGGACCTCCATTAATCTTCCATTAATGAACTGTTAAAGCTTCTAAAGGTATTTATTCTTTATCTCCGAATTAAATCTTTTGTTTTCGCATGGATCCTGCGGAGGGTTTCGCTATTTTGATTTATTTTTCACGTTTATTCCGCTGCGTTTGTGTCACGAAACCCTTCAATGGCATCAGAGCTACTTGCGAAACGTTTTAATTCGGTTATGTGCTTAACAGTTTTTGATATATATGCATGTATGCGATCTATCATGATTTTATATTGATACAATATGTATATGTTTATATATATTATGAATATATGATATTTATATGATATATAATCATGTGATGATTATGTGTGTTGATGTATGTATATGATACATGTTTGTTCTTATTATGGGAATCGTATTCGATACGAATTCTGAAACGGCTGCCGTTGATTTTCTGAAATCTGTGTCCGTTGTCCGATTTTCGTAAACGATATGTGTTTTCTGACTGGAATCGGGTCACTGAGCAATACTGACATAGTCAGCTCTGCGTCTGTAAGCTATTAGAGGTCGTTACAGCCACCAAAACGGTGATTTATGATTTTCTGAAAATTATTTGATTTTCTAAAATTTTGAGTATATGTATGTATATATTATGAATATATGATATTCATGTAATGTATAATCATATGATGATTGTATGTATCTCTGTGTATGTATATATGATATATGCTTGTTCTTGTTATGAAAATTGTATATGATACGATTTCTGAAACACCGTCAGATTTGGAGAAATCTGACTGCTGTATCCGATTTTCGTAAACGATATGTGTTTTCTGACTGGAATCGGGCCAATGAACAAAACTGATAGCTATACTATCAGTGACGGGTCTGTAAGGCGTTTGACGTCGTTAAGGGCCTCGAAATAGCGATTTATTATCTTCAGAAATCTGTTTTTAATTTTCTGAAATTTCGAAATTTGTTATATATGATTATATGATATGATTATATAATATGAGATATATTATATGTGTTATATGATAGCATGGTGGATGGTTATGGCCTAAAGACCCATAGGATAGTGGTTTTGATTTATGGTTTTGGTTTCTAAATACGACTTGCATGTCGTTTATTCATTGTAATTTAATTATCTCGAATGTAACTCGAGTTCTTCTTGTAATTTCATTAGAATAGTTTTATTTTTATTATTCAATGTAATTATCAATGAAGACTTGCAAGCAAGGAGGCGATCCAAAAGGGGATGATGGAGCAATGAAGAAAGAAGACATGTAATAGATAGTATTTTTAAAACCACCATAGACTGACCTTGATATTTCCATTAGCTTGGAAATATCATATAGGATGGGGCCATAACTAAACACGTTTAATTTACGCACATTACATATATGTATATGATTGCATGTATTGGTATGTATGCGTAGATATAATTGAGATGCATGCTTAATATTGATTAATCATGTATGTATTAGATACGACACCCATGCCATGTTTGCTTAAACAAGATAAAATCTGTAACGATTCAAGATTTTAAAATTAACAAACGATCATGAGATTCTTGTGTTTATGAAATATGGATTTTTAAAACACGGAATTAAATATGGATTTTTGATATCTATAATTGGGATTTTCTGACAAAAGCGGATATGCGTATTCGTAAGGCTGATGGGTTTTAAGTGTGACCATTGGTATCCTCCATCTACCTGGGAAATGAACAATTTAAGATGTCGATTTGAAATATTTGGTTCAAGGAAAAATTGAGGATCTCTTTATGATGTGATCATGATCGTTATAAATTTTCTAAAACCCCTTAACAAAATATTAAGTTTTACTCGGATGCTTTCCAATGAATGAACACTCATCGAATCCTAGATCGATAAGGGGAAGGACTGTTAGTGGCAGGGGACTCCTATCTATCGTGGTGAGATGCGACGAATATAAACGGTTATATTCGGCCGTTGTATCATTGGGTCTAACTTAACTGAGTCGTCATAATAAGTGAAAATAAACGGTTATATTCAACTATTATGAACTTAGAAGCATAGGGTTTGGTTAAAAGTCTATTAGATAGATAAGATCAATCGTTGTTCACCAAACTATCCAAGAATTATATATGATATAATTGACAACTGTTGTCTACCTAAATAATCATTTTCTAAGGACTTCCAGTGGTTGACTTAGGACATGACGAAATATGGATCTTGGCTCACTAGAAAGAATTATGAGATATACTTTCCAAATTAATAGTAAGGGCTATTAGTTTGATAAAAATAGTGGGAGGTATATGATGATATACCATAATCACTTAAACATAATTAATATTAAATTTGCAATCTAGTTTATTTTATGCACTTTAATATTGTAGATATCAAATGATAAACACAAACAACTTCTCTATGCGATCAGTTCTTGAGAAGGACAAGTTGACGAGAATATATTTCCTTGACTGACATAGGAGCTTGAGGATCGTCCTCGGGCACCACGATATTAGTCAAATCTCTTCCCCTACTCTTAAAGTTGAGAATGTAACATGTGCAAATCATAGTGCTTATTGGAAGCAAATTGATGTTACGACTGATGTTTCATGTCTCATGCTCGTAAATATATGTGCTGAGCTTAAGAAGCAATACGAGCATATAGATGCTTATGAGACGATTGAGCACAAGATATATTTGAAAGGGCACTATACACGTACAAGTAGGGAGAGTGAGACCCGGTTACACCACATGTTCTAAAGATTATAGGGTATAATGAGTACCTTTGATATTTTGGGTTTCTAGATTGGTCTAGAGACAGTTAGATTTGATCTTACAATCTTTGGACAAATCTTATTTTGTTATGAACAATAAAGTGAATAAGATTGGTAAAACACCCATTGAGTTGTTAAGCATGTTGAGAACTGCTGAAAGCAATATGATAAATGCATGAACTACTACTATATTGATGGTAAACATAGGGAATGCAAAAGAGAAAGGAAAATGGAAAGGCAAGGAGAAGATTTGATCTAGTTCCGTTGTCAAACCAAAGTCCAATCCCTAAAGCAGACTCTAAAGTCTGAATGAGGTGTTGATAAAGAAGACGATTATCGCTTCTGTGGAAAATTGGGAGGCTGGAAACTAAACTGTCACGCTTAATTGGAAGATTGGAAGATGATGATCAATAAGGGTCAAGCTTAAGGTATCGGGTTGGAATTGGAGTAAAGATAGTTGCTCTGGTTCGAGGAACTCGTTACTTAATTTTTGGCCTATAAGGAAAATTTAGAACTTAATAATTGTTATAGCGTGCTTGCAATTAGCAGAGACATTATTTCAGTTTCTTGTTTGGACAAGAAAGGCTTTTTCATTTTATAACAATAGTTGTTTATTCTATTTTGATGATGAGCCTTATAATGTTGCACATCTAATTAACAATTTATATGTTCTAAAGTGACTCAAATCAAATATTACCTTTGGCACTGTTGTTGAGGCCGTATTAATAAGAAACGCATTTTCAGAATACATAAGGATGCATTCATGGATAAGTTTGATTATGAATCATACAAAAGGATGCGAATCTTGGTTTATTTGGTAAAATGACTAAAGCTCCTTTTACCGGACATGGTGAAGGGATCATTGAATGGGTATGACTTATACATAGTGATGTATGTGGTCATATGTGTACGATGACAAAAGGTAGATTTTATTAACTTCATAAAATTTACTAATTATTTTAGTAGATACGGATATATGTATCTTTTGAAGAACTAATCCGAATCATTTGAAAAGTTCAAAGACTATAAAGATGAAGTAGAAAATATCAAAGAAAAGTTTTTTTTTGATAGGAGAGATCACACCTCGTTGGACATGGTGCGATCAATGTTGAGTCAATGAATCTTCCAATTAGTTTCTGGGGTTGCACTCTGGAAACGGCTCCACATACACTTAACTGTGTTCCTACTAAATTGGTTCAAAAGACTCCTTATGAGATATGGACTGAGCAACGTCACAGCATGTCATTTATAAAATTTTGGGGATGTGAAGCGTTTGTGAAACGTCTAATCTATGACAAGCTAGGACCAAAATCAGATAAATATAATTTTGTGGAATACCCAACTGAAACAAGGGGTTATTCTTTCTATAATCCTTCCGAGAACAAAGTGTTTGTTGCTCGAACTGCTGAGAGACAGTGGGAGGATAATAGATCTCAATGAAGTTTGAGACTCACATGATAATGTTGAACCAATGGAGGAACCTGAGCAGAATATACAAAAAAAATAATATTGCTCAAGAAACACAGGTATTCGTAGGTCTAGTAGGATTCGCCATGAGCTCGAGAGATAATATGGATTTCTCTTGACTCAAGATGGTGATGTGATGCTTATGGATGAAGATGAGCCTCTCACCTACCAAGACGCTATGAACACTCCAGATTCTAAGAGATGGCTGGATGCTATTAAATCTAAGATGGAATCCATGTATACTAATCAAGTATGGACTTTGGTTGATCCACCTGAAGGGGTAAAACCTATAGGGTGCAAGTGGGTTTTCAAGAAGAAGACCGACATGGATGCTAATGTACAGACCTATAAGGCACGATTGGTGGCAAAAGGTTTCAAGAAAATTCATGGTATTGACTATGATGAGACCTTTTCACCAGTTGTTATGGTCATGTCCATCAGGATTTTGCTTGCTATAGCTGCTTACTATGACTATGAAATCTGGCAAATGGATGTCAAAACCGCTTTCTTAAATGAGAGCCTTGAAGAAGATATGGATGTGTACATGACACACCCTAAGGGTTTTGTTGATCTAAAGGATGCTGGAAATGTATGTAAGTTGCGTCGATCCATTTATGGATTAAAGCAGGCCTCGAGGAGATGGAACATTTGTTTTCATGAAACAGTCAAAAAGAGTTTGACTTTATTCAGAATGAAGATGAAACTTGTGTTTACAAGAAGTTTAGTGGGAGCCATGTGGCATTCCTAGTATTATATGTTGATGATATATTACTAATAGGGAATGACATTCCTTCTCTACAGACTGTGAAGACTTGGTTGAGAAATAATTTCTCAATGAAAGACTTAGGCGATGTGACATATATATTAGGGATCGAGATCTATAGAGATAGATCAAGGTGATTGATCGGCCTAATTTAGAGTACATACATTGACAAAGTTTTGCATCGATTTCAAATGCAAAGAGACTAAAATGGATATGTCCCAATGTCTCATGGGATAGTGATCTCAAAATAAAATTTGTCCTAAATCATTGGATGATAGGGACTGCATGAGTAAAATTCCATATGCGTCAGCAATTGGTTTTATAATGTATGCAATGATATGTACTTGTCCTGATGTCTCGTATGCTTTAACCATGATGAGTAGATACCGATCTAATCCAAGTGAAGGTCACTGGACGACAGTCAAGAATATTCTTAAGTACTTAAAGAGGACTAAAGATTCATTCTTGTTATATGGAGGAGATGTGAAGCTAGTTGTAAGAGGTTTCAGTGATACTGGTTTCTAGACAGATAACGATAATTTAATGTTTCTGTCTGGCTTTGTGTTTTATTGAGATGTTGTATGCTGGAATGGTTCACAGCAAATACAATTGTTGATTTTACAATAGAACCTGAGTATATTAATGCTTGTGAAGCAGCCAAGGAGGCTGTTTGGGCATGTACTTAGGAGATATCACCTAATTAATGAGATTAATGATCAAGGAGATATACATATATGTAAAGTGTATACTAATAATAATATTGCAGACACACTGACTAAGGCTTTGTCGCAGCAGAAGCACGAAAGTCACACTAGTTCCATGAGTATTGGATACTTGGGTAATTGGCTCTAGTGCAAGTGGGAGATTGTTAGTAATTGTGCTCTAGAGACAATACTTTTTATATTTTAAGGAAAATATTTATTATTAAGGATTATGTTTTATTGATTATTATTTATTTATTATGTTTTGTTTACTGCGTAATAAATTGAAAGCATAGTAAATGTCCTTGGAATTTTGATACGTATTCTATATCTTTAAGTATGTGACTTAAAAATGAGATTATATGAATAGTATCTTATTCCTAAAATTCCCTAGTCGAGTATTATTATTTAAGGACAATAATAATGCACAAAGACTAGTATGTTTCTTGACAGATGACCACATCTCATTGGTCATAGGTATGGAGATACTAAAGTCAAGAACATAAGTGCATGTATCAATGCATGGCACTGGAATGACCCGCCGTGAGATTCTACATGTTAAGTAAGTGTCATAAGTAATTCTCACTGTGATAATGGTGTAATGATCCTTAGACCTGAAATCATTATATTTCTATACGAGAATTAATATACTTTGATTACATTAAAAGTTACCTTTGACCGGGTGATGATAAAAGTGGACATTGGGTATATTATGAATCGTATGAGAAATATGAATGATCTAGATGGGATTTAATCCTCCTAATTTTAGGAGTGATATTATTGGCCTCTTGTTTGAGTGAGACTATGAAATGCACGGCCGTGCTCAAATGTTGATTTGATTTTAATAGTCTACTCATCGATCAAGAAAATAAAGATTAAATTATGAAGAGGATGACACGAGACATGCCTTGAGTTTAATCTATAATATTAAGATTAAAGGGATTATATTACATGGAACATTATTCACGAAAGGCTTAATCGAATCACCGATTTATTATTATTACTTGGGTAGCAATGATGTATTACTAGATGCCGCTCATTGTTTACAATTTTAATTAGATATTAAAATTGTTGCCAACGTAATAATAACCTACAGGGTCACACACAAAGAACGCTTGAAGGAGAAATAATTTAAATTATGAATTTAAATTAAATAAGTAATTTATTTTATTTATGATATTAATTAAGTATGACTTAATTAATTATATAAATAGAATAAATGAATTACTTAAACTAATTCCAAAATTAATAATTAATTAATTAAGTGAGACTTAATTAAATAATTTAAAATTTTGGATTAGTATTAATTATAATTGGATTATAATTAGAAAACTTATTCCTCTCTCTATATAATCTCTTTATGGGCTGATTTAATAAAAGAGAGATTTTACAAAAACCCTAGCCGCTCTGAGAGAGGAGGAAGATAGAGAGAGAAGAAGTTTTCGGGTGCTAGTACACATCAATCCTTCATGAAAAGTGTTCGTGTGGATACCGTAGAGCGTAGATCGCGAGAGCGGGATACGTGGTGATTAAACAAGCTTTGGACCTCCATTAATCTTCCATTAATGAACTGTTAAAGCTTCTAAAGGTATTTATTCTTTATCTCCGAATTAAATCTTTTGTTTTCGCATGGATCCTGCGGAGGGTTTCGCTATTTTGATTTATTTTTCACGTTTATTCCGCTGCGTTTGTGTCACGAAACCCTACAGCATCTAGCTTGGCTTGTGACCTGAATCCTTTTGATCTCAGCATCCTTTCAACTTGAATCATATACCTCACTGTATAGCCTTTCAATGACTCCTCGTCTAGCTTCATGATTTGATACAACTTGTTTGAGAAAAACCTCACTTCATGAGGATCATCTAAGATCTAAGGACTAGCTGTTGTTGCTATGTCTCTGAGTCTGTCCCTGAGAAGTTCATTTTCTTCTGAGCTTCTCTTAACTTTGTTTAGCAGAACCCAGATTACTGATAATGATCTCTTTCGGAAGAATTCTAGAGATACTCTGATTGTTCCTTTCCTGTGAGTGTAGACCGGTATTTGCCAGTCTTCAAGAATGTGATCCACTAAGACAGTGATATAGTCAACTTCTTCCTTCAATGCCTTCATGAAGTTATCCAGATTTTTATTTGAATCTTCAAGACCCTTGATAACTGAAAGCATTTGTCTGTCTTCAAAGGGACCTTGTTGAATTTTCTCTAGAACTTTCCTTGCTGCATCCCATTTGTCCCCTATCTTCATCTCTATATCTTCCTTCTTCTTCTTTACTGCTAAGGCCCAAAGCTTCTGTTTTTCTAAGCTTGCCTCTCTTTCAGCTTGGGTTCTTTCCTTGACTAGAGCTTTTAAATTTAATGTTTTGGCATGGCTTGCCTTGATGTCTTCCTTCAGATTCCTCATTGCCTCTTCATAGGCAGGATCAAGTTCCTTTTCTTTTGGAAATAGAAAATCATCTTCAAAGACAGCTTCATCTTCAGCTCTGCAGTAGTCAGGATTGAAACCTTGATTTTCAGCACTTACATCCTCAATGAATTGCTCTTGTTGATAATACTATTCCTCTGGAAAATTCGATGGAAATTGATCTTCCTCAGAGTACAGTTTTTCTTTTCCTTTTCTAGTAGCCTTTTCTTCCTCAGCTACTTCTTTCTCCCCCTTAGTTGAGGGATCCTCTACAGGTTTTGAAGCATCCAATGATTTACTGAGATTTGCAATTGCCAAGTAGACCTGCTTCATACCTTCATTAAGATGTTCCATTCCATCATCTAACTTGTTGAATCTTGCTGATGAGATTTCTTCATTTAAACGAATTCTTTCGTTTAAATTTCTTTCCACATTGTCAATTCTTTCATTTAAATTGGAGATCTCTTTCATGTCATCAGCAATCAACTTCTGAACATCCTGGATGTTTTGAGTTTTGAAAATTACATTTGACTTGACATTATCAACATCCTTTCTTATGATTGACAGCTGTGCAGTTACAGAGGCAGACTTGATTTCTGCTTGTTCCTTCCCTTTGTTTATTTCAGTCTGAACAATCTGCATCTGTTTCTGAAGAGCTTCCATTTTTAACATGAGTTCACTGTGTGTGTGTGCACTCACCTCGCTTGCACTCCTGTTTGGACTATCACTACGTGCATGTGTATCGCTTAGTGTTTGCCTCACATCACTCGTGTTTAGCTCCTTATCTCCTCCAGATCCTGATGCTGTACCTGCATATATAATAATAGCTTTTGAAGAGTCGAAATGCTCTTCTAATGCCTGTGAAGGCGCATCCTCAACAAGATGAACTTGCATTGGCTCCGCTACTGACGTAGCTACTCCGTGAATGGAGTCCCATCTCTCTCTATGGAGTGGTTGCCTCTCTAATCCACTAGTGGATTCGAGACCTTCTTTTAAAAGAACTGGATGTAAGAAATCCAGGGGGGTCACCACCTTAGACAATGTAGTGAGTGGCTCATTAGAGTCTGTGGTGCCCCTTAGTTCCTCTGAGGGTAACTGATGCCGCACTGTATCGAAAATGTCATGGTCCACAACATAGGTGGCATCCGACGAGTTTTTATCAAAAATATTTTCTTCAAGAAAAGTGCCCTCATGTGATTCTGTTTCTGCAAGTGGGGGTCCTGCTAGTGTGAGAGCTAGCAGTGTGCTAGGATCTGAATCTGAATCACCTATTTCATCGAGTGAATTTAGAGAGTTTTGGATAGCTGTTTCAAAATCCATATCCCACTGTGAGGAAATGGATGAATCTGCAGTTTTCTCAGGTTCTGATCTTGATCTTTTAGTAGGTGGAGACAGAGCTGCGGGTTCTCTTGCACTTACAATTCTCCCCCTAACTTTTCTAACAGGTTTCTTCATTTTACGAATATGACTGATTGAGGAAGGTGAGGGAGAAACTGTTTGGGGCTCTAACTCAGCCTGGGTTTGAACCTGTGTGTTTTCAGGTTCATGGCCAATGTCCTGAAGTGTAAAACCATAATCATGGTCCGCCACATATAAATCTAAAAGAGCAGTAGATATATTTATAGGAAGGAAATTAGAAGCTAAGGTTTGAGATATTACCTGTTGTTCTTCAGCTTCCTGTTCAGCTTGTTGTGCAGCTTCAAGTAGTAACTGCACTGAATCAGTTTCCATTGGCACTTGCTCCACTTCTTGTTCTAGAACTTGCTGAGCTTGATTCGGATTTGCAATAAGATCCAGGATTTGTCCCATGAAATTTGATCTCACCACTGGCACATTCTCAAATCTAGGATTGTTGTTGAGCCTTGCGAACAGAGCATTCTGAGTAGATGGAGATGCTTGAACTGGACTGTTCTGAAATAAGGCTTTATCTTCATCCAGCAATAAGTCATTCATGAACAGCATTAGGAACCTTGGATAGTAGACTTGCACGTTCTGTTCCCTGCTTTCTGGCTTACCCATTTTCCTGATTATTTCTTTCAGCACCAATTTTCCAAAATTTATTCTTCTGTTGTGAGCCACTGAAAATCCTATGATTTGAAGCAAA
Source organism: Oenanthe sinensis (assembly GCA_028671895.1). Lineage (NCBI taxonomy): Eukaryota > Viridiplantae > Streptophyta > Magnoliopsida > Apiales > Apiaceae > Oenanthe > Oenanthe sinensis. The sequence goes on along the minus strand of CM053809.1, from coordinate 2,484,382 downwards.
GAAGAAATATTGTTGAAGTTGCTCTTTGTTGTGGGTGCAAACACCTTAGCCAGTGTGTCGAAGAAATAATCCCACTCATGTACCAGCCTTGACTTAGTCAGTCTTACCAAGTTGATTTCACCCTGGTACTGTATAGCATTAAATAACTCAAGAATTTCTGGAACTGACGGTGGGTCAACAAAATTGTTTAAAGGGAATTAAAGAATTCTGTTCATATCATCTTTAGTCACCATATATTCACGTACCCCAATGGTGAATGAGAATTGCACTGTGTCACCAGTTGATCTATTTCTAGCAGTGCTGTATAATTTCCTTAATGCTAGAGTCTGTAAAGGTGTGTCTAGTGTAATGGCAGTCTTGATCAAAGAGTGTTCGTTCATGAAAATAATCCAGGGCCTAAATTTAGCTACTGTGCAATTCTCCAGATTAAAAAATCTAACAAAATTAGTCTTGACAATCTCGCAAAAACCAGCCATTATAACTAATTTTAATAACTTAATTAATCCACTTAATTAATTATCAAATACACCACTAAAATCGAAACAAATTCGAACAAGGCAGTCCACAATTGAAGCCCTAATTTTTAGAATTACCCAAAATGATTTAAACACAAAATCAACAAACTCAATACTTATCCTTCACTAATCCAGTCAAAAATCGATTCTACAAAGTTCAAAACCCAGTCAACTCAGTCCAACTCGGTTAATAAAAAATGGGCAGAAAAACGTTTGAACTAGGTGACTTTATATCCAAACCAGCAAGTACAAGTACTTGAAATCAACAAATAAGCAACTTTAGCAGTTGTAGTGATCGAGAATCAAGGGTTTTGCAGTTTGAAGAGTCCGAGTGTGTGTGTATATCGCGTGTATGTACTATGTAAACTGAATATGACTTAGAAATAAACTAATACAACACAGGTCGGTATGACTTATGAGTCATACCGAGTTTTTTTTTTGTTTTAAATAACTGAGATGCAGTCGGTATGACTTATTGAGTCATACCGAGTTTTGTTTGTTGTTTTTTTTTTTGAAAAAAAAAACTAAAAACAGCTTGTATGACTTGAAAATAAAACTGGTCGGTATGACTTGTCATTAGTCATACCGAGATTTTGTTTTAACTTATTAACAAATAAGTCATACAATTAATATTTTATACACAAACAACAATATATATATATATATATATAGTATTATTAATTGCTCATAAATTCGAAATAAAATAAAGGAAATTTTATTCGAAATTTAGATTTAATTAATAATAACTGATTACTCATAAAATTAGTAATATAATTTATATACAGATAAATTATTAAGGACATATAATACATAATTATTTTATTAACTATTTTAATTGATTTAAACATTAAATTAACTCATAATGGAATTAATTTAATGAGTAAATTAATTAATTACTTAATAACACAGTTATTTATATTAATGTACAATAATAATTAGTAAACTTATACATTGAATTACATATATGCTCAATTTAAAAATACTTATGCTAAAATTGAAATAATTATCTATTAGGAATATTAATTTATTCTTGAGATAATTTTCCAAAAATTCATAAGATCTAGGACTTTATTAAATCAAGTCTCATAAATTCTTTAAATATTAACATTTAATATTTATGAGCTTAATTTAATTCCTAGCAACCAAAATTTAGCCATAATTTAGCATCCCTAGTTCACTAACCAGCTTTGAGAAAGTGGATTCATCAAGTGGTTTCGTGAAGATGTCGGCTAGTTGTTCTTCTGTGGGTACAAAATGTAACACCACAGTTCCATTCATGACATGCTCTCGGATAAAGTGATACCTTATGTCAATGTGCTTGGTTCTTGAGTGTTGTACAGGATTGTTGGAAATTGCTATTGCACTTGTGTTGTCGCAGAATATTGGAATTTTATTTAACGCAAGCCCATAGTCATTCAGCTGATTCCTTATCCACAAGATCTGTGCACAACAGCTGCCTGCCGCAATGTATTCTGCTTCAGCTGTCGAGGTAGATACTGAGTGTTGTTTCTTGCTATACCAGGAAATCAGTCGACGTCCTAGAAACTGACAGCTTCCAGAAGTACTTTTCCTATCCATCCTACAACCTGCATAATCCGAATCTGTATAGCCAATTAGGTCAAAACCTGTATCTTTAGGGTACCAAATTCCAAGATTTGGTGTGCCCTTAAGATATCTAAAAATTCTTTTCACAGCTATAAGATGAGATTCTCTTGGATCTGATTGAAATCTAGCACATAAGCATGTTGCAAACATAATATCAGGTCTACTAGCAGTTAAGTACAATAATGACCCTATCATACCTCTATAGCTTGTGATGTCAACTTTCTTACCAGTTTCATCCTTATCAAGCTTTGTGGCTGTTGGCATTGGGGTTTTTGCCGGTGAAGAGTCTTCTAGACTGTATTTTCTCAAAAGATCCCTTACGTACTTTGATTGGCAAATAAAACTCCCATCTTCCTTTTGCTTTACTTGCAATCCAAGGAAGAATGACAGTTCACCCATCATGCTCATTTCATACCTACTCTGCATTAACTTAACAAATCTCTTGCACAAGTTTTCATTAGTAGAACCAAATATGATATCGTCAACATAAACTTGGACAAATAACATATCTTTTTCATGCAATTTATAAAAGAGAGTTTTATCTATAACACCTCTAATAAAACCATTTTCAAGTAAAAATACAGAGAGAGTGTCATACCATGTCCTTGGTGCTTGCTTGAGCCCATAGAGAGCTTTGAATAGAAAATATACAAAACCAGCAAACTCTGGATTTTCAAAGCCAGGGGGCTGTTCTACATATACTTCCTCTTCTAACTCTCCATTCAGAAAAGCACTCTTTTTATCTATTTGATAAACTTTAAAATTGGAATGTGCTGTGAATGCTAGAAATATCCTGATGGCTTCAAGTCTTGCAACTGGTGCATAGGTCTCATCATAATCAATTCCCTCTTCTTGGGAGTAACCCTTTGCCACCAGTCTTGCCTTGTTCCTCGTAACAATGCCATCACCGTCTAACTTGTTCCTGTATACCCATTTCGTGCCAATAACAGATCTATCTTTAGGCCTGGGTACCAGTGTCCATACTTCCTGTCTCTTAAATTGATTGAGTTCTTCTTGCATGGCAAGAACCCAATCTGGATCAGTTAGTGCATCTTCAATTTTCTTTGGTTCTTCTTGAGATAGAAAAACTGAAAACAAACATTCATTTGAAGTTACATTCCTGGTTCTTACTCCAACATCTGGATCACCTATAATCAATTCAAAAGGATGATCTCTGCTCCATATCTTTTCCCTAGGAAGGTATGATCTTGATGATTCGCCTCGAAATTCATTGTGATGTTGTGTTCTGCCAGTTGATCCTTCATCTCGCCCTGAGTTGCTGCCAGGATGACTTGTTGATCCACTACTGATATTAGTAGTATCTCCAGTGTTACCATTGTTTCCACCACTGTTACCTGGATCATCATTATTATTGTCATCATTATCTCCTTTTGCAACATCAGGTTCTTCTTCGTCATCAGAATGTGAGTCTGGATAATTGTCGAATTTTAATGACTCAGAAGAATCTTCAGTTTGGATACTTGGGAGTTTAGTGTCATCAAAAGTTATATTGACACTTTCCTTCACTTGGTGCTGATCAATTATGTATACCCTATATGCTCTTCTTGAATACCCGACAAAAATAGCTTCATGTGCCTTGGCCTCAAACTTGCCACGAAGTTCATCTCCATCCTTTAACACAAAGCATTTAGCTCCAAATACATGAAAGTACTTGAGAGTTGGTTTCTTGCCAGCCATTAATTCATAGGGAGTTTTCATATGATCTTTGTTGATCAGAGTTCGATTCTGAGTGTAACAAGCTGTATTCACTGCTTCAGCCCAGAAGTAGATAGGTAGCCTTGATTCACTTAGCATTGTTCTTGCAGCTTCAATCAGGGTTCTATTTTTCCTTTCTACAACTCCATTTTGTTGCGGAGTCCTTGGTGCTGAATATTGCCTTGTTATCCCCTTGTCTGAGCAGAAGTTATTCAGAACTTCATTTTTGAATTCTGTTCCATTATCTGATCTGATTGCCCGGACAGGTAACTTTGAATCTAACTCAATCAGTTTTATATGATCAATCACCAAATGTGGAGTTTCATCCTTAGAGTTCAAGAATAAAACCCATGTATATTTTGTGAAGTCATCTACGATCACTAAGGCGTATCTTTTTCTGGACATAGACGGAATATTGACTGGACCAAATAAATCCATATGTAGCAGTTGCAGTGGTTCAGTGATATTTGTAGTGTCCGTTCCTTTGTGATTTGCTTTCTTTGACTTCCCTTTCTGACATGCCTCACACAAGCCTTCTTGTGTAAATTCCATCGGAGGCAGTCCTCTCACTAAATCCCTCTTGACTAAAGAGTTCATTGTTTTGAAGTTTTGATGTGAGAGTTTCTTGTGCCATAGCCATCTTTCTTCTAATGAAGCCTTTGAATAGAAACAGTTTGCTTCATCTTCACTTCCTGAGTTGAGATCGGCTACGTACAAGTTTCCTTTCCTTACTTCATGCAAGGCTAGTTTGTCATCTTTAGAATGAGCTATTAAGCATTTCTCCTTGATAAAGTTTACTTTGTACCCTTTATCACAAAATTGACTGACGCTGAGTAGATTGTGCTTAAGTCCTTCCACTAAAGAGACGTTTTCAATGATAACATTTCCAGTATTTAACTTGCCATATCCCGTAGTCATTCCTTTGCTGTTATCTCCAAAGGTGACGATTGGGCCAGCTCTTTCAACCACGTTTGATAGCAGGGCTCTATCTCCGGTCATATGTCTTGAAGATCCGCTGTCCAGGATCCATACAACTCGGTTTACCTGTTTAACTCCCTGCACATACCAAACGGATTAATTCGTCTTCGGAACCCAAAATTGATTGGGCTCGGCATACTTAAAGAATTGACCTTTGTCAGCTTTGACAACAGACCCTTTTCGAATAACATCATTATCTTCTTGACTTTTCCTACCTTCCTATAAACCGTCTTATCAACTTTCTGTTTAGACTTAGGAATATATGATTCCTTTTTCTCAGGTGAAGGAGTTTCAGTCTTGGATTTAGCAAATTTACTATTGATGTGTTGTCTAGGTGTCATGTTATCTTTCTTAGTTATCATGCGTTTAAAGTAAGCAGTCATAGCATTAAAAGCACATAACATACAATTTAAAACACCACAAGGTTTATGAAAAGCATCAATAGTAAGCATGTTATTCAGTATAGTAGGTGGCTTAACAGTTTGTGTCTTAACAGTTTCTACCTCAACTTTTTCAGCAAATTTAAAGTTTTCAGTAGAATGAAATCTGTTGTTACTGTTCCTACTATTCACAAAGGAATTGGGTCTGTTTGGTTTGTTCTTCAAGTCTTTAACATCTATACCATGATTGGGGAAAGTAGAGGTTCCCACATCTTTCACTGATGTCTTGGGTGCAGTCACTTTTTGTTGGACATTAACTCCTTTTATGTCCTTAGCAAGTTCCTCTCTTTTCTTTTCTTCCTCGAGATCCTCTAACTTCATTTCATATTGAATAAGTATAGAGCTTTCCAGGATAGGTTCTGCTATTGGGGTTATGAAAAGAGGTTTAGGTGTGTCCTTAACAACATGTGGGATACCCCTTTCTTCAGCACTTTTTCTGAAAGGGGTTATGTTGCTCGCTTTTCCTACAGATTGATTGTATTCATAGCCTATTCCAACTTTACATTTTATTTCTTGTTGGTCAACTAGGTCTTTTACAATATAAGAGGAATGTTTATAGGCAAGACACTTTTTCTGTTCCTCTACAATCTGATTTCTGAGATAGGCTTCAACCTTGACATAACAACTGACTCTATTAACCTGAAAAGCTAGGTCCTCAGTCAGTTTTATATTTCTGGTTTTTAACAATTTTAAACTATCATTCTCATCAGTTAATTCTTTAATTTTGAGACGTAGTTTGTTAACCCTATCTCTGGTGTCGTCCAATTCTTTTCCTAACAGTTTAAACATTTTAGGGCATGAGGGATCTACCTCTTTTCCTTCTGTCCGAGGTGGAGATACTGATCCATCTGATGAAGCCATAAGAGCAAGATTTCCTAGCTCTTCTTCCTCATCATTGTCTGAGTCATCCCAGCTCTTGCCCTCTGCTAGATAGGACTTCCCTTGATGCTTTTTCACTAAGGCATCATATTTCTCTTTCAACTCTTGATAAGAGTCTCTCTTCTGTCCTTGCTTCGGCTTCTTGCATTCAGTTGCAAAATGACCAAGCTCATTGCAGTTGAAGCAACGGATCTTGCTTCTGTCAACCAAGCCTGTCTTGTAGCCGCTTCTTGATACAGCTGTTGAAGAACTTCCTTTTTGAAACCTTCCAAAGGTAGGTTTAGATTTAAATGAGGAGTTTCTTCTGAATCTCATGTTTCCAAACTTCCTGGCAAACATAGCTAGAGATTCATCTTCCAGCTGATCCAATTCTTCTAGAGAATAGAATTCACCATTTTCCTGTTTTTCTGGAGTATGACCATATTCTGGAACAACATACTCCTCTGAACTTTTTGAAGGTACATCAGCCTTCACTTCCTCTTTCTCTGGTGCTTCTACTATCAGTGCTTTAGAAGAACTCGAAACTTTGCATCTGCCATACATCTCTCTTGTCTGAATCTGCTCCAATTCATATGTCTTCAGAACTCCGTAGAGTCTTTCTAGGGTTATCTCCTTCATGTCCCTAGACTCTCGGATGGCCGCGATCCTGTGCTCCAGATGCTCTGGCAAGGTTAATAGAAACTTCCTGTTGACCTCCTGGTTTAAGTAATATTTCCCGTTGAGGTTGAGCTCGTTTATAAGTTTGTTCAATCTCTGAAACACCTCAGAGATGCCCTCACAAGGGTTGGATCTAAACTGCTCATACTGGGAGGTCAATATCTCTAGTCTATTCTCTTTGACTTCTTTAGTCCCTTCATTTATAACCTCTATAGTATCCCAGATTTGCTTAGAGGTCTTGCAGTTGACCACATGATTATACATGACATAGTCTAGGGATTCTATCAGAATAAGCTTGAGGTTATTGTCCAGGGATACAGCTTCCTTTTCTTCATCGTTGTAGTCTGTCGGACTTTTTGGAATCTGTCTATGAGGAATTACGACCCCATCTACCTCGTGTTCGAGAACAACTGTTATTGGAGGTTCAATACCTTTTTCTAAGATCAAGGCATATTTGGGATTGGCAATCCCAATGAATAACTGCATCTTGTGCTTCCATAGGTTATAATGATCTTTATCGAATGATGGAATTTTGATGCTCGTTACCTTTTGTGTACTCATCTTAATTAAGATTAAAAATTAAGTGTTTCAAAAAATATTTTAATTTTTGACTGAAAATAATTTTTGATCAAAAATAATTTTTTTTTAAAAAAATTATTTTGAATAAAAAATTATTTCGAATTAAAAATAATTTTTGAGATCTGTATGAGTTACGGAAATTTTGGTTCGGATCTGATATTTAATATATCAACCAGCTCTGATACCAATTGTTGGTCCCTGATATTGTAGAAGGGGGGGTTGAATACAATATCAATTAATTATCGCGGAATATTGTATTTAAAAAATATTATTTTAAATTCACACAAAATATTAATTGAAATGAAATACTGTTCAAGTAGAAGATATAATTTTAACTTGAAAAGTATTACAAAATTAATTAGTAGAAAGTTTATATAACTGTTTAAAAGCTTAGAACGATTTTGACATGAATTGTTCGAGTTTAACAATTATATTCCAAACTAAGCACAGAAATCTGTGAATATTACAATGCATACAAATTTCTGAATTTGAATGTTTGAATTACTCTGAAAAATGAAGACAATCACCTCATATTTATAGAGGTGAAAAGCCAGTATAACTTATCCCATTATGACCTTTTAACTAATTGAATTAACACTTGTATGACTCATAAAAAGGCTGGGCATGACTTAAAATGGTCAGTATGACTCACAGAAATTCGGTATGACTCATGTTTAAGTCATATTTGAATTTTCTGTAATTAAAATAAATCATAATGACTTATATTGAATCAAAGAAAACTCGGTATGACTTATGTTTAAGTCATATTTGAATTTTCTTTAATTAAAATAAATCATAATGACTTATATTAAATCAAAGAAAACTTGGGTATGACTTATATCACAGGAGCTCGGTATGACTCATACTCAAGAGCTCGGTATGACTTATTTTTATAAGTCATTTGATAACCAATTAATTCGGTATGACTTAACCAATTAACTCAGCATGACTTGCATTCTTTTGCTCGGTATGACTTGATTTATAAGTCATTTTTGAATCAAATCTTTTTAGAAAATTAATTCTTCTTTAATTTAATTAAATAATTTATGAATTAATTTAATTCAGACTTGAATTAATTTAATTAAATAAATTAAATAATTAACTTAATTTTAATTTGAGAATTAAAATACTATTAGGACTTGTTTAACTCTGTAGTCTTATGCAGTCTTTTGTCATTCTCCGTCTTCTGTCATGGAACCACTTTCAGCTCAATATTAAATATTTATTAATTAAAGTTGACACACAAATGTACTGTCTGGTTCATTTGTGTCATACTCTAATAAATATTCTCCATTTCTTTTAACTTTAAACTAGTGGCCTTGTGTCTTTGCTTAGCTTTCCTGTCTTCTTTTTCTGTTCTTTTTCTTCTGGAATCTTCGTGTAGTAATCACTTAAAATCTTCTAAATCTTCTGAATTCTTTTGAAATTACTACTTGATTATTATCCACTGACGCTTGAACATATTAATGAACTTCTTCAGTGTTGAGTAGTAGGATCAACTGAGTGCTTCTGATTCAGTTGATTTTCTGTGACCAGTTGACTGTCTTCGTCTTGATTCCTGTTTGATATTTATTATTTATCACTGTTTCTAGATTGAGTTGAGTTGTCATCTAATTATTACAAATAGGCCTAGTCATATGCCTTTCAATTGTAACCTGGCAAAAGGAGAGGGAGTGAGTAAAGACATTCCTATTTCTTCCAGGAATGAGAGTGAAACATTTGAGGGCCCCATCTTAGAAGGTGCACAGGATATGAGTGAGGGAGAGGTGGGATTCCAGGATGAGATCCTGATACAAAATAGAGAGATAAGTGAAAGAGATGAAAATATTCTATTATTTGCACAGAAATTGGAAAATGAGTTGATGGCAGATGAGGAATGAGTCAAGGAGATGGGGGGAGTATCAAATGCAGAAGCTATTTGGAGTGGAGTTGATAAGGAAATTGAAGAGGAAATTGATGCTAGTGAATTGGATCCACAGAATTTCATTCATCCTGATCCACAATATCAAGGGTTGGCTGCTTCATGTAACAGGGATGCAGAACAACTCTTGGGGATTGACCGTACAGATCAAAGGACCAGAAATCTGAAGGAAAGCATTGCCAATACAACAGACACTTGTTATATGGCACCTGAAGAGTTGGAGGATGATTCTGATGAGGAACCATGGATGAGCACAATTGATTGTTCTTTAGCAGCTGCTGAAACTGAGATTCTTTCTCAATATAGAAAAGCAATGGTGGAAGGAGAAATTGAAGATCCTAATCAAAGGAGAGTTGCTCACTATATGAGGGAGTCATTGAAAATTCAAAAGATGACAGTAACAGGAGTAAAAAGAGAATTGGAGATCATCAAGGACTCTATCACTACCAACAAGGATGCATTGGAGAGAAGATTGGATGAGAAGCTATCAATTCACACCATGAATCAAATCAAGGACAAACTTTTCAAGGAATCCAAAATTTTTACATCTTTGGAGACTAGAGTAGGGTCTCTAGAAAAAAGATGGATGATATTATCAGATGTCAGAATCTACATGCTTTTATTCTTCAGAAGTTTCTTGACAGAATGCCACCACCTCCTCCAATTGATGATAACAAGAAGGGGGAGAATACAAAGAAGAAGGATGATGGTGATGGTGATGGCAAAGGCAGTGGCAGTGGTGGTGTTGGTGGTTCTGGTATGGACAAGTCAAGTGGCATTAGAGGCTCTGCAGTAAAAAGGTCTAAAAGCAGGAGTAACAGGGATAATCAATCTTCAAAGAGATCTAAGTCATCTAATTCTCCTAAAGATGATTTAAAACAGAAAAAGAAAGAATACAAGAAGTTTGAAGATGATCTTGAAGTTAGGAGAATTTCTAGGGAAAGAGAAACTCAATCAATGATTGAGATAGAAAAGAAAAGAATTGAAGATCTAAGGAAAAGCACTGAGTTGGTGACAGAAGCAGCTGAAAAAGGAAACTTGGATGAATTCATTGCTCAAACAAGAAGAGTGAATGAAGATGCACAAAAGGCTATCAAAGAAAGTCAATCAGATGCTGAAGCCTTTCTAACAGTTGATCTTGAAGCCCTTGAAGAGAAGAAAAAGGGTAAAGGCATAATGATTGAAGAAGAAAAGAGCCAGTTGGCCAGAAGCTTCTTCAAGGAGCCATTTCATCAGGATTATCAAATGCTGCAAAGAAATAAAAGGAGAATGAGGAAATAGCAAGACAAATAGAAATGGAATGGAATATGGAAGATCAATTGATGGATCAACCACTGAGGAAAAAGAGGAAAGTGGCGACGGCCAAGAAAAGGTCAAGTTCTATTCAAGAAACAAGGAGGATGTTACAATTGAAGGATATAATTGAAAGGAATACTAGTGATCAATGAAAAGGGGTTAATTGGAGTAAAGACTCACCCTGCAACCTCTAATCAAGAAGAATCAATGAGGTTGGAGTATGAAAATGGAGTGAAAATCATTTATTCATTGAAGGTAATAATGAAGCAAAGCTATAATGTTTTTAAGACCATTCTTCATCTACTCAACAAAAAGTACAAACTCAACATAACAATTGCTCAGGAGATTCAGCAACAAATTTCAAAGCTAAGAAGATCCAAGATAGAAGTCTCAAGTTAAAAAGGTGGTGTTGGAGCCAAAGTATGCAATGATTTTTACAGATATGGAGGGCAACACAAAGTTCTTTGATATCTGCAAATATCTGGACAAAATCAAAGATGAAGAAATACATTACCTTTTAAGGCAACTTGGAGAGACTAACAGGGATGAAGCAATATTGAGGAGTTCTTTCATGAGACAACTAAAGGAAAATGCTGAGAAAAGAAGGAAGAGAAACTAAATGAATAATGAAGACATTGAAGCTGCTTCAGGAGTTATCTATCATTCTGGTACTTCCAAAATTAAAAGTGCTATTTAAATTTCTTAATTCTATCTAAATGAAAATTATTAGGAGTTTTGTTATCATCAAGTAGATTTATGCATGTTCATATCATAGACACAAATAGGGGGAGATTGTTAGGAATCTACATGTAATTTGATGATAACATTTATCTTAGAATCATAGAAATTTTAATTAATGTAACTGATCAATTGATATGAAAGTTATAAATATCAATTGATCAGGAAACCATTTATCAGTTGAAGTGTTAATATGAATCAACTGATAATTTAGATAGTAGCATAGGGGTTCTTAGTCTATTTCAATCGATAAGGTGTAAATCAATTAATATTATGCATATCAATTGATGTTAGAGTCGATTGATATAGATCATCAATTGATGTGTAAATTAAACTGTCAAATTGTAATTATGTGAAGACATGAAATTGCACAAGTGAACGATGATCGATTGATATTGAAGCATCGATGGATGAGAGATCAATCGAAGAAGCCAAGTCAAGTATTGAATACCATTGACTGATGTGAAGACACATCGATTGATATATCGATTGATAACATCTATCAATCGATAAGTCATTATTTATCAATCGATGGATATAAAGATCAATCGAAGAAGAACATTAGTTGATGGATTAAAGGATGGATCAATTGATATGCTTAACTGCAAATTATCACTTGATTATGACAACACAGAAAGACTATCTATTGTAGATCCAGAGAACAAAAGCACACCTATGGAAGACAGTCTAGGGCGGCTGTGAAGACTCAATCAGAAGTTGTCTTTCAAACCTTTTTCTAAAATGGAAAAAGGTAAAAGGAAGGTATGTAGAAACAATCCTAGAATAGGAATTGTAAAAACCCACTTGTAGTATATAAACAAGTGGAGTAGCATTGTTAGAAAGATAGAGAAGTTAGACAATATTTATAAATCAACTGTTCTAGTTTAAGAGCATATTGTAAGAGCAGTTGATTTGTTTTTCTAACCTTGTAAAAGTCGAAGCTAGGTTTCTTTTAACCTAGGAACATTGAGCAAAAACAGACTGATGAAAAAACTAATCCATCGGTAATTTTAAATCTTTGTTCAAGTTCATTTTCAGTTCTTAATTTGTTCGAACATACTCTCTCTAATTATCAAACATTAAGAACAAATTTTAAAGCAAGGTAAAAAGTTTTAATATTTGTATTCAACCCCCCCCCCCCCTTCTACAAATATTGTCATTGTTCTAGATGAATAACAAGGTTGATCTTGAGCCATCATCCAATCATGAATACCTTCGTTTAAAAGAATATTTTTGGTGTAGAAAGTCTCAAACTCGGATCTTCTCCCGCGTGAATTTCCTGAGAAACAAAGTCATAGGCACGGAGGTCCAGGGCCAAACCAACTACTCCAAGAGCACTCATCCATAAACCAGTTACTGGTATAAATAACATAAAGAAATGTAACCAATATTTATTGGAAAAAGCAACCCCAATGATTTGGGACCAAATGTAACGACCGGGAAAATTATGTGCATTTTATAATATTTAAATATGCTTTTATTATAATTTATTGTGATTTAGATTATTTTTAATGCAATTATCTGAGTTTTGATTTTTTTTATTAAATAGAAAAATTACCCGATATGTGTTATGTGAATTCTGTGTAGCTTAAAATATGTTATTCTATTTTACTATAATTTTTGTATCGTTAAAATAGGGTTATTTCGATTTATGATTATCGGACCTAGCCCCTGTTATAGATCGGAGACCTTGTTTTGGGTTCTTTTATTTTATGAAAATAGTAAAATCCTCAAAATGACTTTATTTTATTATTTTTGGACCATTCATAATTTTTGGGGAATTTTGACATATATATTGCATTTATCCGAAAATATTTATTTTTATATTTTATCCCATAAAAATGATTTTTGGGCATTTTATTTTAATTATGGGGTAAATTATCTTTTAATCAAGATTAAGCCCCTAAATTTTTCTAAAATATAAATAGTTGTTATTAATAAAAAATTTACTAAAAGGAATTACCACCACTCGGTAATTTTAGGGAAAAGCTTAATTAGGGTTAGAGGTGTTCTTGGCAATCGAAGCTTTGATTCAGGTGATTGTGATTTCCGATTCTCAAATATGAGTAGTCGATGTGAATCCCTTGAGTCAGACTATGTGTTTGTATGATTGTTTTCGTGGAAAAGTTGATGACTCAAAATCATGTTCTTAACTGCTTTTATAACCGATTAGTACTTTAATTTTTTTGTTGAGTTTTAGTTGAATTGATTGATATAGACGAGTAGAGCATGTCTTGATGAGTCTGTTTATGATTTTTGTTTAAATTGTTTGTGTTCGAATTTGACCTCGCCGGATTCTTGACCGGTGACCTTGTTTTGATGGGAAAACGATTTACATGGGTCGGTTCTTGGTTTTGTTGACATGTTTGTATTACTAGCAGTACTAACATCGCTTTGCCCTGGTTTTTGTTGAGTTTTGTTGCGAGTTTGAGTCGCCGGAGCTCTGGCACCCGGATTAATTCCGACTTGGCCGGAATCTCCACTCGTGACTTGGGTTCTAGTTTCTGTTGATACATATATATTCTGGGCTGTTGTAACAACTTGTTGGTATTACTAATTTCGAGTTTAACTGTTGTTTGCGAGTTGCCAGATTTTTGTCCGGAGTTTATTCCGATTTAGCCGAAATATTATTGGGGGAAAACTGAGTTCTTGATTTGTAGGTCGTAGTAGAGTTGTGGTGATTTCAAGGTTCTGCTTGTTGGGTTTTATTTTTAAGACTCACTGCATCTGGTCAGCCTCACATTCGAGTCCCAGTATATTAGTGTACATTGCAAGTTCTATATAATGTAAAAACCAAACATTCTATTCTAGTTTAAAGTATCAATAGTATTATATATCTTAAGAGCCTATTGATAAGGCTGTAATTACTATTTGCAGGGATTGTTTTCATGTCATACTGACCATACTTAGATATATAATCCTTTGTAATGTTTTAGGAATCAGGAGAGTTGAGATACGCTAGTCAAACATATTCAAATAATAGAATAACAGTGTATATGATGCATTAAGCAATGTCATATGGAATAAAAACTAACACCACACCTTCTCTGCCAAGTTTTGCAATAATACTTATTTTCAAAGAAAATTGTTTTTTTTTATTTTATTTCAAAAATTATTTTAAATTCGAAAATTATTTTGAAACTTAGAATAAATTATTTTTTTTTATTCGAAATTAATTTCATTTAATTATTTTAATTTATTTAGATAATAATTTAATTATTTAAATTGATTGGTTAATTTATTTTAATCAATTAATTTAATTAATTAAATATTATTTAAATATAATTAAAAATAATTGGATTTAATTATTTTGAGGAATAAAAATGATTTATTTATTTTTTTTATTATCTATTTAGTTAATAATTCTTTTACCTGTTTTAAATAAAACAAATTAGTTTGAGACTCCCTAATTTATTTATAAACCTGGATTAATATTTTATAAAATATTTTAGGGATCTAATTATTATCCAGAGGAGATAATAATAATCCACTTTGACTCAAATAATATTTTAGAGTCTATTTTTATTTATTTGACTGCTCTTTAATTTGTGAGTCTTATCTGCTACATGATTTACGTGCTTACTCACCTGCTAATTGATGTTACTTATTTATTAATTATTATTTGATGTTCGTTATTAATAAAACGCATGGGTAGACACTAGAATCTAAATTAGATTATTTTATTTGTAGATCCGAGCGAGTTAGTAGCCAGGGAAGAAGTGTAGTCGTCCCATTTCCAGCTTTTAGGACAACTTCTTTATCAGGCAAGATTTTCTCCTTGATCATCCTAAACACTTTTATTTTACTATTTCGATTATTCATATCATGATAAATAGTTATTGTTCAGAGCTATTTATGATTCCTGTTTTATTCTGTGCATCAGAGTTACTTGTTATTCGTACTCTGAATATTAGAAGTTGATTATAATAAACTCATCATATCTTGTGTTATCGTAGTAAATAATGAGGGTATGATCTGTATTTAAAACTAAGCATACCTTTGAGTTCGGTTGCTCTATTGGATTGGTATTTTTAGCATAAGTGGCTCCGTAGTTGGGTCCTGCATTTTTGGAAGTTATGGTAACAAATCCATCTTCCCATAGGCTAACTGTACTTGCCTATTTTGGTACCTATATTTGAAATCCTTGTTATATCTATGGGTATAGAAATGTACCGATGAGCTATAAAGGGGTCCTATTGCTTTTGAACCTGATCAGGGGGCAATAGTGTTTATTTGTGTTGGTTATCCAATCCATATTGCCTGCGTGGCTATTATTTATTATGATTCTGCAGATGATTCATTTCTATGAAATACTGCACTGTTTCAGTTTTGATATAAACTGTAATTTATTGACTGTTCAGTTTTTATAATAAACCGTTTTATATTCTGTTATCGATACAGATCTCATTTATTGATTACAGTTAAATTGTTCCTATACTTGCTGAGCATTTCTTTGGCTCACTCTTGTTTTTTTTTAATCTTGCCAGATTTTCAGTATGAGTAACAGTGGTAGCTCTGGCAGTCATAGAGAGCATCCAGAGTCAGGGCGGCTCGTTTTTCGGGCTTCCCAGGTATTAGTTGTTTACAGTTTTGTAATAGATAGAATGTGTAATAAAACTGAATCTAGACTTAAAACTTATCTAGACGTGTGGATTTGAGTTTGTGAGTTAGGTGTGGGCTGTAATAAGATATTTGGATTTACTTTTAGTTTTAACTGCTTAATTTCATACTATAACCTGTTTGCGATCTTTGGTTTGGCGGGGTCAGTGCGCCTCTGATTTATTATTTTATTATTGTTGGTTGTTGGTTGGTCTGTGACCCCCAAGTCTAGACCCCGGATTTGGAGGGCGTCACACCAAAAGTGATTCGCGGTGACCATTGAATAAGTTTCTTCAGCTTGAGTTGGGTTAAAAGCACGGAATGTATTTGCACCATCACCATCTTCAAATAAAGTATTTTCTAAAGTAGCACCATGAATAGTGCATAGCAAAGCAACACCCAATACCCCAACAACTCTCAACATATGAAATGGGTTTAAGGTCCAATTATGAAATCCTTGAAAAAAAAGGATGAATCGAAATATAGCTGCTACACCAAAACTAGGCGCAAAGAACCAACCAGAAACAGAAAAAACAATTAGACCAGAGAACGCGATTTCATTATAAGGTCGCAATTGAATAGATCGAGTAAGTTCGAATTGACATAACATGAAATCTATTAGTCCGAAAGCACCATGGAGGGAAACAAAAGTCCACAGACCACCTAATTGACATCAACGAATAAAATCTCCTTGTTCTAAACTATTAGTAGGACTAGAAACTGCGGCAGTTAAGAAATTGCAGCCTTCCAAATAGGAATTGGCCAATCCACGAGTATACCATAAAATTACAAAGGTTGTACTTGTGAACCAACCTCCTAAAGTGAAATAGGCACAAGGAAAGAGCAAAAGACCCGACCATCCTATAAAAACGAAAAGATCCCTTCGTAACCAATCATCCATAATATCAAATAAATCTTTTTCGTTTTTGAAAAATTTCCCAAGGGCTATAGTCATAGTAATCCTCCTATTCAACTACTTCGACCATTTCCGAACACTTCATAGCATTTTCAGGGTGTCCGCCATTTCGATCATTTCTGTATGATTTATCGTAAACTCCCTCTGTCAATGGGTTTCGAAGATAAAAATTATTTATTGTCCTAAAAATTCACCTAGGTAAATACGCGAAGTTAATTTGATTATTACTTCTTTCTTTTATTCTTATTAAACATCTGAACCAAGAATTGTTTTTTTATGACTCATAAACCCGGTAGATTCATTTTTGGAAAGAACTGTTCAAGGAAAAAGTAATTATCTCTCGTGCTACCAGTTGATCCTCAGACCTTCCATTTTCTTATTCCATCAACTCAATTTATTCTTAGATCTTGTTCGTCAGATTGATAAAAAAATACCTTTATAAATTCTTATAATTGCTATGTAAATTTTTTGTTATAATTATAAAAGTATTGAATTTCCTGATGAAAAAAAATAAAATAAGGATACTGGAAATGAAAGTATTTTTCCCGAATCCATTCTCCACGACACTGTCGGAAAAAAAATATCGGATACAGTGATATGTAAATGTTTGGTACATGAAGCTGCGATCTGATAGATATACATCTAAGTAGATAAATCTTATTATAATCTTATATAGATATATAGATAGAAATGAACCTTGATAAAGATCAAAGTATGTAATCAAAGAAAGGCTCTTATGTTGTGACATGGAATAAAAGTTTATCTATGGAGGAACCAAATAATTATTTCTTCCTATGGAATATCTAGTACCAATAAGATGGAACTGGAAATATCGCAAATTCTTGCGGAGCCAAAAAAAAATGGGGTTAACTTGTTCCAATTTTATCTCTATCGAATTTTAATATCAGAATGACGGATATAGTCATGATTCAATGGGTCAGGTCCACTTATTTTTTCTTGTGTTGATTTCTAATCTTTACAATGCATTTGATTAGCAAAACGGAAAAAGGGAAGTTTGGTGATTCCAGAGATGACTTATCATCCTACTAAATTAGAATTATTGAAAAAATATATGTTCAACTTTCTACCTAATTCACTAAACTCCTACTCCTATACTCTAATAAATTATAATTCAGTAGGATAATAACCTTTTATTTTATTATACCGCGGGTTACTTTTTACTTTGTTTGTTATATTTAAAATCTCTCAATTATTACTTCAAATATGAATAGTACATCTAGAGTTTTATGAAAAAGCTAAAGTCCCTTAATCAGATTTGAACTGATGACTATAATAATCTAGCAAGTCTAACAATGAATTGTTTCAAAACCGATCCTAATCGCTTTTCTTTTATTGAATGAAATGGTACTCATCAAAAAGAAATTTGTTTGATTGATACATGTACACCTATAAATTCGACATAAATATAGATTCAAGAAATTTCTCGAATAATGTGATGAATAGATTCTACTTGTCCCTGAACTAACTTATTATAGGAATACAATTTTTTTTCAAGAACCTCTTGATCCTTCTTCTCTTATTTTTTTTCTTAATTTCCGTAGTAGGAGCCCCCTTTTCTTTTTATTTTCTAACGCACCAACCACTACCTGAAAGAATCCTGCCTTCCGTATTATTTCTATACTATTTATCTATTTTTTTATTAATATTAATTCATAGTCCTTTTATTAATTTAATATAGCTATTCTAGTTATATTAATTTCTAGTATGTTTTAATAGAAATTTTATTATATTATAAAAGTATTATATTATTAGTGATTTGTGATTTCTGCTACACAAATTTCTGAATTTCGTATTTTATTGAGTAATCGACCAAAATTTAAAATTTTAATAATAATATACATAAGACCTACTTATTGTTAAAAGGGAAAATTAATTTTTTTTTTATCACTTAAGTACTTAGTCTTTTAGAGCATCCCCAATGCAAGGGGACACATCCCACTGTTTTTGACCCCACATTCATGGCACCTAAGGAAAATGTGGTTAAGGAATATTTCACTACAATGCACCAGGGCACTTTATATGGCCATTTTATACTTAATTGGACCTATTTGTGTAGTATCATATCTATTTAAAGTGCGTCCGTTGTGCAAAAAGTGGTTTGGTGCCTCTTTGCTGGGCGTGACCAGTTTTCTGCCTCGAACTCCAATGCTAATTTCTTTATCCAGGACCATTTCACAAGTCTCAATGCATTAGTTGGGCTCCTATTATAGGTGCTCTTAGAAACTTACCACCAAACTATAAATCAATTTATCCTATTTATATATAATAGGACAAGAAGTGAATGCAACTGAGTCATTTTATTCACTTTTAATTATGAGTCATTTTATTCAAGTAAATGACAATTATAACCCTATGTAGAAAATATATATTATTATATTAATGGTGTAAATTGAATGCATGTCTTTCTAATTTAATAACTTTTCATATACATTAAAACCATGCATTCAAGTATAAAAACACATATGATTCTATTTTATAATTCATTAACTACGTGTTTACATATAGTTGTTATAGTATTCTTTTAATTCTTTATTTTAATTTTCATTTATAGTAAAATGATTGTTTTACTCATGTCATTCGTATAATATTAGAGACAAGACCAATAAATATTAGAAAAGGGCAAATTTTTATTTTTTTGCAATCATTTACATAATAATATATTCAATAGATCGAAACTTGAAGTATAACTCTATATTTAAGTTTTATATCTTGCCGTTAAATTTGATTAAATTAAGGATGTGTTTATATATTTATAAATTATTGTATATAAATCAATTATTTATATTTTTAGGAACACGCCATTGAATTAGGAAAGTACTTCAAATTAGATGTATACTCCTCCTTTCCAAAATAAGTGACGGCTACACGCCACTAAAAAAATGTTATTTTTGTAATTTATTTTTTCAATTTTGTTTTTCTAAATAAAAATTTTAATGTTAAAATTTTATTTAAAAAAAGAAAATTGAAAAAGTAAATTACATAGTACCATTTTTTAGAACATAAAATACGTGTAAAAATCTAGTTCATGTAATTTATCGTTTGTTGAACAAAATTGGAGTGGAACTAGTTTAGTTGTATTCTTAAATTACAGTTACTAGCATGCAGAAAGTGTAATTTAAATTTGAAGTTCACACAACAAAGCCATTTCAATATTGACCCACATTATTATATACTCCCCGGTTGCGTGCTTATTTACATGTCAATTTTGATTTTTTTGAAATCAAATTCATTAATATTTAATTGTAAATTAAAAATTATTTTTTTATAATTTAAAAAAACTATAAAATATTTTTTAAAGCAGATTATATATATATACTTTTTAATAATATAAAATATTAATTTTTTTTCATAATATATACTTTTTAAATTATAATAAAAAAATGAGTCAATTTGATTGCACTAAAAGAAAGTGTACATCTAAATAGGTACATGGAGAACTAGATATACTCCCTCCGTCCCAAAATAATAGTCGTTTTGACTTTTTACACGTGATTTAAGTTGTAAAAAAAGTTACTTGTATGTATTAATTTTACGATTTTCTTTTTTTGAATAATAATTTAAGTATTATAGTTTTATTAAAAAAATTATATATGTAAATAGTATTTTTTATACCTCAAATTACATGCAAAAAGTCAAAACGACTATTAATTTAGGACAAAACAAACATCTCATTTTCATTCGATAATTATTGGAACAACGACACATCTTTGAAGGCAACAACTTGTAACTTACATCAAGTTGCCTCATGTATTATGAACAACTTTCTTTATGTTCTACAAAATTCAAATCATCTATAATGGAAATTTTGATTTCCTTAATTGATAGCTGAACAAACTTTACGAATTTCACCATCTGTGCCGGTTTTCACTCCAATATTAGTCATTTTGATCATGGATCTTGCAAACTCAACGTTTAAAGTCAATCCAAGCAGGCCGCTAATACCAATATACCTCTGAACAAAATTCCTTGTTGTACTGTCCTGCCACAGGCTTTGATCTGATTCGAGAATTCCGCGGTTATTTCGCACATTTCTGAAAAAGGAGTTATCAAATGTGTTCCCGCTTCCAAAATCTAATGCAATACGTTTATTGCCATCACCGTTTTCGGGACAAAGAGATCGGAGTGTAGGAAGGAATGCAGTATTAATGTTAGGATCAGGACCTCCCGAGCTTGTGAAGTTGTATAGTCTATAGCTTACGAATTGGCAAGCAACTGTTCCAATAGTGTGTCCTCCTGCAATTCATAAACAAATGTTTTAGAATGTTTTATAAAGTGTTACTGATATTTTAAAGACTTAAATACAATTTAAACCCTGCATTATTGACAATAGTGTATTTAACTGCTGCGCTGTTGACAATAGTGCATTCAACCGGGGTTAAATTGTATATTTTTAATAACACAGGACTTTAATTGTATTTAAGCCTTTTTAAAATCTTAAACTATATAATAATAGTACATGCATGCAAAAATTAAATTAAAACAAAAAGGCATAATTAAACTATATCTAACATTGCTTACCAACAAGAGTAACAAGATCTTGAGCACTTAGACCAACATCTGCAAATTTTTGTTTTTGCACAGTGACTGAATCCGTGAAACTTGGCAAATTGGCGGTATCAGATGCCAATGATACTAGTCCATCTCGCCGTCCTGTTGGCACATTGTATGTTAGTCCACCAACCTGCATATTACAAAAAAACAAAGTTTAGACAATAATTTACAAGTTATACATACCTTACCAATAATTGAACCTACACTTGATCAATTAATGAATAATTTTGTGTTAATGAATAATTTTGTGTGCAGCGACGGATCCAGAATTGAGCTGGAGTAGAAAAAAAATTCTCCAATTCAAAAAATTTGTTCACTAAATTTTTCTAATGTTATATATAAATCATTAACTCACCGCAACTGTAGAATCACGACCAGCAAGAGCAAGAATGTCAGCACAAGACACTACACCAGGGCAAGCTGCCTCTAATTGTGTTTTGGCATCATCAATGACTTCATATCCTCTCAACAATTGGTTTGGGATAGCTGTTTTCTCACTATCATCGCCATCGATAAGAATCGAAGCATCACAACCATGAACAAAACAATCATGGAAGATCATTCTAAGCAATCCTGGAGCAACCGCAGAATTGCCCCTAACGTGTTTCCTAACAGTGTCTCGAACAATGGTTTCAGCTCTAGGACAAGAAGTTGAATAAAATCCAACCCTAGTTTGTGCCAATGCTAAGGGTGTGACAATTAAAAGAAGCACTAGCAAAGAGAATTTGTTACTAAAAGAACCCATCTGAGCTTGCTTGTGATGTGTGTTTAAGTTGAGTGTGAGAATTAAAGCAAACGAGATGATGTATTTATAGTGATACGAAAGAGTAGAAATTATGATAAGAAAAATGGTAGAGTCTCAAAATTATTTTTTTTTAAATGTTTGTCTAATTTTAATTGATTGTTAAAATAATAAATGAAATGAACCCCTCGTACATTCACATTAACACATGAATTAAAACTTTCTATTCTGCAATGTCATTATTGCCCCATCATTTTGAAAATAATTTTTGGGTCTCTAGCATTACTCTTAGGATAAAGAAAAATGTTAGACACCCCAAAAATATATTATCCCAAAAATTGTATAAAATGCTAA
The DNA here is from genome assembly GCA_028671895.1 of Oenanthe sinensis. Taxonomy (NCBI): domain Eukaryota; kingdom Viridiplantae; phylum Streptophyta; class Magnoliopsida; order Apiales; family Apiaceae; genus Oenanthe; species Oenanthe sinensis. Next base: position 2,461,875 of record CM053809.1, on the reverse strand, counting down.
GTTGTCATAATTGGTAATTTTTCTATAATAATATAAGATCCCACGTACATACATGTGTGCTTACGAATTAAAATAAGTCATATATCATGTCACATTATTTAAAAAAAAATGGAATAATTTTAGGATTACGTATCATTATTCAAGGATAAACATGTGGATCGAAAGAAAATTCAAATGGCTGCTTAAATTAGTTTGTCATGTATAGAAAGTTTCAAACGGCAGCATATACTTGTGAATATAACTAATGTTAAATTCGAAAATTAATTTTAGATTTGTCGGTATTAAAAAATTTAAGTAACCGGATAAGATATACTTGTATACGTGTATATTTTTTAGACAAAATTATCTCTTTACATAAATTATAATTAAATGAATTTAAAAAGAAATGATTTTTTAATAAAAAGGAATGTAACAAAAGTACATTTATAAAATATTGTTGTCCTAATCAACACATTTAAAAACAGGACAATCGTCATTTCTTCAAATGTTTTGTTATAATAATTTAAAATAACCAATCTATAACATTAAATTATTTAAATGAAAATAATTTAGTCTCGAAAATAATAAACATGTGTCATGTCATCTCACAAATTAAAATAATATACTAGAATATATGTTAACACAAAGTTGGTAGCATGTCTAGTGGCTGAAGTGTGACTTGCATAATGAACTAAAAATCAACCGGAATGGGGTAGATTGTTGACCATTATATGTTAGAAACGTGCGATTACGTTGTAATCGTCCAAACTTTTTCAAAAGAACCAAAGAAATGTGCGCGTGGGGTCAAGCATGCATAATGTAATATCTTATCTATACAGCGTATCAAACAATTTCGGGTCGGTATAAAATTTTAAAATTGGGTTGTTTATGTATTTCAATATGTATTAAAATTATTAAATTATATATTTTAACAAATTTGATATTTATTCTAATATATTATCAATATTTATCAAATTTATTAATAAATCATGATATTTTTGTTACAAATATCTATAAATATATATAAGGCTGTATAAATTTGGGGACCCTAAAATCTCGGGGGTCATGTGCGGTTTCGCACCCCAAGCTACCCAGCACAGCCCGTGATTATATAAGAGTATCTCCGATGGGACACTAAAATAGTCACTTTGACATTATTTTAGTGTAAAACCAACTTCAATGAAACACTAAAATAGTGTGAAGATGACACTAAATAATTGGAGTGACAGCAAATTTGGTAACAAACATAGATGACACCAAATTTGGTGTCCTCCAAAATTTCAACTGTACCCTTATATTTATTAACAAAAACAAATTTATTCATTTTAAGTCCCAAAACTCAATTCTTTTTTATTTTAACTTTTATTAACTTAAAATTTCTTATATATTTTTTAAGTCTAAATTTTTATCGACTTCATAATTCCTTTTTGTTGCCCAGATAAATAGTCTATTATAGAAGGGGGGGTTGAATATAATAGTACCAAATAGTCGATTAAGAACACAAGTATGGAAGAAATACTGTTTTGTATTAATGATAAACTTGTATACAAAACTCTCTCAAGAAAATCAATGTTCTTAAGAGCTGCTAGGTTATGAGAATAATATGACTTGAATGAATATATAATGTTAACCTATTTCTGTCTTTATATAGACACAGTTACAAATTCCAATTACAAAACAGATAATGATAAGAATAGCTTTCATAAGGTAATTAGACTTGTATTTGAATTCCTTTTTCACTATCCAAATCAAATTATGATTTGTCTGTTTCCTTCTTTCACAAACTCTGATGATAAACTTTGTCGGTTGTTAATCTTTAATAGAGTATTCTCTGTTAGAGTAAAATCTGATTGAGTATTCTCTGATAGAGTAAACTCTGTCCGACAGCTACATAAACTCTGATGATGTCAGCAACATAAACTCTGTTCTTGATATTCTCTAACAGCATCAGTGTTTGCTTTTCTAACAATCTCCCCCAATTTATGCTTTATTAAGTAAAACATAAATTTCACTTATGATGTCAAAACCATAGACAAATGCATCAGAGTTTGAGTTTGACTTAAATTCTTCTATATGAGAAATCTTCTGCAAGAAATTTATCCAGTAGCTTCTTCTCAGCATTCTTCAACAATTCATTCACATTTTCCTTTAAGTCTTTCATTTGATCAGAAGAATCATCAATTTGGAATATTGCAGCTCTTAAGTTATATATCGATGATTTCTCCATCCTGTCATCTAAAGGAATGCAACAGGCTTTCTTTCCATCAGGATTTAATATAAGTGTAGAAATCCCTAACACTATCTTAACCTTTGCATCTCCTTTTGCCATTTCCTTCTCAGAATCATATTCAAGTAAGTATCCTGGTTTGTACTCCACAGAGTTTATCATAAGCAACCTTTCATTCCTTTTCTTTTCATTGATTACTCCTTCAAGAATATTTACCCACCTAGAAATAGCTTCATTCTCATCATTCAAGAGATAAAAAAACATATTCAAGTTCTTTAGATGATTTGTGAATCAAATCTTCTTCAGTAATTTTCATAACTCTCTCATTTTCCAAAAAATATAGCAGCTTCTCATTGGCTTGAGCACCATCAAAAATATCCTTCACTATTTAACATATATCAATTTGTCTAGATGTACTTGAGTCAAATCTTCCTCAGGATTGTCTTTTAAAGAGAAAGGATCTATGAATGTATTTATTTCACCCCTGTAGACTTTGGCTTGAGAATCACCAATATCACCCTTGTTTTTACCATGTATGGCATTGAGAGTCAGAGTTTGAGTTTTTGTCCACAGAAGATCAAGCTTTTTCTTTCTGATCAAAGATTGTTGTTCTTCTTCCTCATCTTCAAAACTAGATTCACCTGGGAGAAAAGTTGTTCCAGACATAGTAAAAGGAGTTTTGATTTAGCTGGATCTTTCTTCACAATTTCAGGAGTAGGCTTTGATTGAATGATTGTCTTTGCTTGAACTTCAACAGGTTTAGGAGCTTCAGTAGGTTTGTCTTGAACATGTTTAGATACACTTTTCTTTTGTTGAGCAGTTGCCTTCCTTTGAACTGTAGTCCTTTTTACATATTTCCTTTTCTTCTAGACTTGAGCATTGCCAGTACCAGATTTCTTTAGTTCTTCTTCAACAGCAACTGGATCCATTCCTGGATTTTCTTCTTCAAATAACTTTATTGCCAATTCTACATCCTTTAAGTTTTGTTCTTTTATTTTCTCAGGCTTCTATTCTTCTTCAAGCTTTTTTCCTAATTCCATGTCAGCATCCATCAGAGTTTGCTTTTTGTCAGAGTTTACCCCAGAGGTTTATGGAATCAGAGATTGAGTAGTCATCAGAGTTTTTCTAGTTTGAGAAGTCTTCAGAGTTTATTGAGTTAGAGTTTATTTTCCATCCTTATGATTCCCTGAAGGGTTTCGAGGCACAAACGCAGCGGAATAAACGTGAAAAATAAATCAAAATAGCGAAACCCTCCGCAGGATCCATGCGAAAATAAAAGATTTAATTCGGAAATAAAGAATAAATACCTTTAGAAGCTTTAACAGTTCATTAATGGAAGATTAATGGAGGTCCAAAACTTGTTTAATCACCACGTATCCCGCTCTCGCGATCTACGCTCTACGGTATCCACACGAACACTTTTCATGAAGGATTGATGTGTACTAGCACCCCGAAAACTACTTCTCTCTCTCTATCTTCCTCTTTTCTCAAAATGGCTAGAGTTTTAGTAAACATATGTCTCAATTATTAAATCAGCCCATAAAGAGATTATATAGATAGAGGAATAAGTTTTATAATTATAATCTAATTATAATTAATACTAATCCAAAATTCTAAATTATTTAATTAAGTCTCACTTAATTAATTAATTATTAATTTTGGAATTAGTTTAAATAATTTATTTATTCTATTTATATAATTAATTAAGTCATACTTAATTAATATCATAAATAAAATAAATTACTTATTTAATTTAAATTATTTCTCCTTCAAGCGTTCTTTGTGTGTGACCCTGTAGGTTATTATTACGTTGGCAACAATTTTAATATCTAATTAAAATTGTAAACAATGAGCGACATCTAGTAATACATCATTGTTACCCAAGTAATAATAATAAATCGGTGATTCGATTAAGCCTTTCGTGGATAATGTTCCATGTAATATAATCCCTTTAATCTTGATATTATAGATTAAACTCAAGGCATGTCTCGTGTCATCCTCTTCATAATTTAATCTTTATTTTCTTGATCGATGAGTAGACTATTAAAATCAAATCAACATTTAAGCACGGTCGTGCATTTCATATTCTCACTCAAACAAGAGGCCAATAATATCACTCCTAAAACTAGGAGGATTAAATCTCATATAGATCATTCATATTTCTCATACGATTCATAATATACCCAATGTCCACTTTTATCATCACCCGGTCAAAGATAACTTTTAATGTAATCAAAGTATATTAATTCTCGTATAGAAATATAATGATTTCAGGTCTAAGGATCATTACACCATTATCACAGTGAGAATTACTTATGACACTTATTTAACATGTAGAATCTCGCGGCGGGTCTTTCCAGTGCCATGCATTGAGACATGCACTTATGTTCTTGACTTTAGTATCACCATACCTATGACCAATGAGATGTGGTCATTTGTCAAGAAACATACTAGTCTTTGTGCATTATTATTGTCCTTAAATAATAATACTCGACTAGGGAATTTTACGAATAAGATATTATTCATATAATCTCATTTTTAAGTCACATACTTAAAGATATATAATACGTATCAAAATTCCAAGGACATTTATTATGCTTTCAATTTTTTACGCATTAAATAAAACATAATAAATAAATAATAATCAATAAAACATAATCCTTAATAATAAATATTTTCCTTGAAATATAAAAAATATTGTCCCTAGAGCACAATTACTAACAATCTCCCACTTGTACTAGAGCCAATTACCCAAGTATCCAATACTCATGGAACTAGTGTGACTTTCGTGCTTCTACTGCGACAAAGCCTTAGTTAGTGGGACTGCAATATTATTACTATTATGCACTTTACATATATATATATATATATATCCTTGATCATTAATCTCATTAATTAGGTGATATCTCCTAAGTACATGCCCAAACAGCCTCCTTGGCTGCTTCGCAAGCATCAATATACTCAGGCTCTATTGTAGAATCAACAACTGTCTCTGCTGTGAACCATTCCAGCATACAACATCTCAATAAAAATAGATAAAACACAAAGCCAAACAGAAACATTAAATCATCGTTGTCTGTCTAGAAACCATCATCACTGAAACTCTTACAACTAGCTTCACATCTCCTCCATATAACAAAAATGAATCTTTAGTCCTCTTCAAGTATTTAAGAATATTTTTAACTACCGTCCAATGATCTTCACCTGGATTAGACCGGTATCTACTTGTCATGCTTATAGCATACGAGACATCAGGACGAGTACATATCATTGCATACATTATAAAACCAATTGCTGACGTATATGGAACTTTACTCATGCGGTCCTTATCATCCAATGATTTAGGAATAATTTTATTTTGATATCACTATCCCATGAGACATTGGGGCATATCCATTTTAGCCTCTTTGCATTCGAAATTGATGTAAAACTTTGTCAATGTCTGTACTCTAACTTAGGCCTATAAATCTCCTTGATCTATCTCTATAGATCCTGATCCCTAATATATAGGTCGCATCGCCTAAGTCTTTCATTGAGAAATTATTTCTCAACCAAGTCTCCACAGTCTGTAGAGAAGGAATGTCATTCCCTATTAGTAATATATCATCAATATATAATACTAGGAATGCCACATGGCTCCCACTAAACTTCTTGTAAACACAAGTTTCATCTTCATTCTGAATAAAGTCAAACTCTTTTTGACTATTTCATCAAAATGAATCTTCCATCTCCTTGAGGCCTGCTTTAATCCATAAATGGATCGACGCAACTTACATACCTTTCCAACATTCTTTGGATCAACAAAACCCTCAGTGTATGTCATGTACTCATCCACATCTTCTTCAAGGCTCTCATTTAAGAAAACGGTTTTGACATCCATTTGCCAGATTTTATAGTCATAGTAAGCAGCTATAGCAAGCAAAATCCTGATGGATTTGACCATAACCACTGGTAAAAAGGTCTCATCATAGTCAATACCATGAATTTTCTTGAAACCTTTTTCCACCAATCGTGCCTTACAGGTCTGTACATTACCATCCATGTCGGTTTTCTTCTTGAAAACCCATTTGCACCATATAGGTTTTACCCCTTCATGTGGATCAACCAAAGTCCATACTTGAATAGTATACATGGATTCCATCTCAGATTTAATGGAATCTAGCCATCTCTTAGAATCTGGAGTGTTTATAGTGTCTAGGTAGGTGAGAGGCTCATCTTTTTCCACAAGCATCACATCACCATCTTGAGTCAAGAAAAATCCATAGTATCTCTCGGGCTCATGGAGAATCCTACTAGACCTACGAATAACCTGTGTTTCTTGAGCAGTATTATTTTCTTGTACATTCTTCTTAGGTTCCTCCATTGGTTCAATGTTATCATGTGGGTCTCGAACTTCATCGAGATCTATTATCCTCCCACTGTCTTTCTTAGAGAGCAACTCTCTCAAGGAACATAGCAGTTCAAGCAACAAACACTTTGTTCTCGGAAGGATTGTAGAAAGAATAACCCCTTGTTTCAGTTGGGTATCCCATAAAATTATATTTGTCTGATTTTGGTCCTAGCTTGTCAGAGATTAGACGTTTCACAAACGCTTCACATCCTTAAATTTTCATAAATGACATGCTGTGACGTTTCTCAGTCCATATCTCATAAGGAGTCTTTTGAACCGTTTTAGTAGGAACACGGTTAAGTGTATGTTGAGCCGTTTCCAGGGTGCAACCCCAGAAACTAATTAGAAGATTCCTTGATTCAACATTGATCGCACCATGTCCAACAAGGTGTGATCCCTCCTATCAAAAAAAACTTTTCTTTGATATTTTCTACTTCATCTTTATAGTCTTTGAACTTTTCAAATGATTCGGATTAGTTTTTCAAAAGATACATATATCTGTATCTACTAAAATAATTAGTAAATTTTATGAAGTTAATAAAATCTACCTTTTTTCATCGTATACATATGATCACACACATCACTATGTATAAGTCATACCCGTTCAATGACCCCTTCACCATGTCCGGTAAAAGGAGCTTTAGTCATTTTGCCAAATAAACCAAGATTCGCATCCTTTTGTATAATTCATAATCAAACTTATCCATGAATGCATCCTTGTGTATTCTGGAAATGTGCTTCTTATTAATATGGCCTCAACAATAGTGCCAAAGGTAATATTTGATTTGAGTCACTTTAGAACATATAAATTGTTAATTAGTTGTGCAACATTATAAGGCTAAAAGTTAAGTAATGAGTTCATCTAACCAGAGCAACTACTTTTACTCCAATTCCAACCCGATACCTGAAGCTTGACCGTTATTGATCATCTTTTTCAGATCTTCCAAATAAGCATGACAGTTTAATTTCCAGTCTCCCAATTTTTCACAGAAGCGACAATCGTCTTCTTTATCAATACCTTATTCAGACTTTAGAGTCTGCTTTAGGTATTGGACTTTGGTTTGACAACGGAACTAGATCAAATCTTCCCCTTGCTTTTCCATTTTCCTTTCCCTTTTGCATTCCCTATGTTTACCATCAATATAGTATTAGTTCATGCATTTATCATATTGCTTTCTGCAGTACTTAACATGCTTAGCAACTCAATGGGTGTTTTACCAATCTTATTCATTTTATTGTTCATAACAAACTAAGAATAATATTTGTCCAAAGATTGTAAGATCTAATCTAACTAAGTCTCCAGACCAATCTGGAAACCCAAAATATCAAAGGTACTCATTATACCCTATAATCTTTAGAACATGTGGTGTAACCGGGTTTCACTCTCCCTACTTGTAAGTGTATAGTGCCCTTTTATTTTCAAATATATCTTGTGCTCAATCGTCTCATAAGCATCTATATGCTCGTGTTGCTTCTTAAGCTCAGCACACATATTTGCGAGCATGAGACATGAAACATCAGTCGCAACATCAATTTGCTTCCAATAAGAACTATGATTTGCACATGTTACATTCTCAACTTTAAGAGCAGGGGAAGAGATTTGATTAACATCGTGGTGTCCAAGGACGATCCTCAAGCTCCTATGTCAGTCAAAGAAATATATTCTCGTCAACTTGTCCTTCTCAAGAACTGATCGCATAGAGAAGTTGTTTGTGTTTATGATTTGATATCTACAATATTAAAGAGTATAAAATAAACTAGATTGCAAATTTAATATTAATTATGTTTAAGTGATTATGGTATATCACCATATACCTCCCATTATTTTTATCAAACTAATAGCCCTAACTATTAATTCGGAAAACATTTCTTTAAATCTTTCTAGTAAGCCAAGATCCATATTTCATCCATGTTTTAAGATAGCGTTGGCTAATACACTCAAAACATGACTATTTAGGTAGAAACAACATTTATCGATTATATCAAATATAACTCTTGGAAAGTTTGGTGGAACAACCCTTTATACACATTTATCCAATAAATTTCACCAAATTCTATGCCTCTAAACCTACAATCCTATTGTGATGATTTAGTTAAGTTAGACCCAATGTTTCAACAAACTAAGTACACTTACTTATCACGTCTTCCCATGATTGATAAAAGTACCTTGCTTTGACAAACTCACTCCTTCTCAATCTAGATCTTGACGAGTATTAAACATTGGAAGGTATCCGATTAACTTAATATGTATTTAGGGGTTTTTTTTGTTTATATGAACGATCATGATCCCATTATAAAGAGATTCTCAATTTTTCCTTGATCAAATAATTCATTTCAATATTCGTCAATGGATTGATTTCCAGGTTGTCGGAGAAGTCACAAGCGGTCTCACTTAAAACTCAACTTCCTTACGAATTAAACTAATAATCCGCTTTTGACAAAATCTCCCCATATCAGAAAAAGAAAATTCATATTTAATATCGTGTTTCATAAACACAAGAATCTCATGATCGTTTGTTCAATTTTAAAATCTTGAATCGTTACAGATTTTATTTTTCTTAAGCAAACATGTCATGGGATTAATCAATATTAAGCATGCATCTCGATTATATCTACGCATACATACCAATACATGCAATCATATACATATATGTAATGTGCGTAAATTAAATGTATTTGGTTATGGCTCCATCCTATGTGATCTTTCCAAGCTAATGGAAATATCAAGGTCAGTCTATGGTGGTTTTAAAAATACTATCTATTTCATGTCTTCTTTCTTCATTGCTCTATCATCCCCTTTTGGATCGCCTCCTTGCTTGCAAGTCTTCATTGATAATTACATTGAATAATAAAAATAAAACTATTCTAATGAAATTACAAGAAGAACTCGAGTTACATTCGAGATAATTAAATTACAATGAATAAACGACATGCAAGTCATATTTAGAAACCAAAACCATAAATCAAAACCACTATACTACGGGTCTTTAGGCCATAATCATCCACCATGCTATTACATAACACATATAATATATCTCAGATTATATAAACATATCATATAATCATATATAACAAATTTTGAAATTTCAGAAAATTAAAAACAGATTTCTGAAGAAAATAAATCGCTGTTTCGAGGCGCTTAACGACGTCAAACGCCTTCCAGACCCGTCGATGATAGCATAGCTATCTGTTTTGTTCATTGGCCCGATTCCAGTCAGAAAACACATATCATTTGCAATAATCGGATACGGCAATCAAATTTCACCAAATCTAGAAAATAGAAGTAGAAGAAAACTACTATATAGTAGTTTGTAGTCTATTGTAACAAAGTGTAGAGAGTGAATGTAAGCATTGTAGTCAAGAACAACACTTTGTAAGCAGCTTGGTAATTCTACCAAGATTATTTGAAAGCAAAAACATACTAGTGGAAAAACCAATCCATTAGTAATTTTTATATTGTTTGTCTTGTTTTCAATATCATAAGTATTTTTCACTCTGAGTTCATTTAGTTCGATCTTAACCATCACTTTAAAAACACTAAAATCTTGAACAAACTTAAATCTGCAAGAATTAGAATTAATTCTTAAGTTTGTATTCAACCCCCCATTCTCCAAACTTCTTGTACTCAAGGGCAAATAACAATTGGTATCAGAGCCTAGCTTTCAACATACAAAAATTTAAGATCTAAAGTACATCAAGTATGGGTCAAAAAGACACAGGAGTGAAGATTCCAGTTCTGAAGAAAGACGAGTACTTTCCCTGGAAAGTAAAAATGCACTTGCATCTACTATCTATTGATCCTTCCTATGTCCACTGCATAGAGAAAGGTCCACATGTGCCTATGAAGATAGTTACAAGTGTGAATTTAGATGGTGTTCAGGCACTAGACAAACTCTTTCCAAAACCAGTGAGTGAATGCATAGATGAAGATGAGAAGGAAGTACACAAGGATAAAAAGGCTATGAACATTTTGTTTAATGGTCTTGACAAGGATATGTTTGACAATGTTATCAAATGTACAACCTCTAAGGAAGTCTAGGATACTCTTCAAACTCTATGTGAAGGCACTGAGCAAGTAAGAAAGAACAAGTTTCAAATCTTGTTCAAAAATATGAGGCCTTTCACTTCAAGAGTGGTGAAACAATCAATGACACATGTAGTAGATTTCAAAAGCTGTTGAATGAGCTAAAACTATATAAAAAAGTATATGTTGTTGAAGATACCAACCTTAAATTCTTGATGTCCTTACCCAAGGAATGGAAACCAATGACTGTCTCTATAAGACAGTCTCCTGACTTTAAAGAATATACTCTTGACAAGCTATATGAAATCTTGAAAACCTATGAGTTGGAACTACAACAAGATGAGGAAATTGAGAAAAGTCAAAAAGAGACAAATCTATTGCCTTGGTGGTCAAGGATAAGCAAGTTGCAGAATCTGGTAAAAGTCAAAGAAGGGAAGAAAGAAAGTCATGGTAATAGTGTAAGTGGTGTTAGATATGATGAATCTTCAACTGGGAAAGGAAAAGAAACAGTTGAGGATGATGAATCATACACCAAGGATGAAATGGATGAAATAGATAAGCATTTGGCTTTTCTATCAAGAAAATTTTCAAAACTCAAATTCAAGTGGAATCCCAAGCAAATGCCTGGATTTCAGTTTAAGAGTGACAATCAACAAGGCAAAAATCTTGTTGACAGGAACTCAATTCAAATGTTTTAACTGTGGATTGGCTGGTAATTTTTCTAATGAATGCAAAAAGCCAAAAATGGAGAAGAAGTCAAAGTTTAGTGATGGTATTGACTATAAGATGAAGTACTTTGAATTGCTCAAACAAAGATAGAAGGCTTTTGTAACAAAAGAAAAGGACAGGGCTGCTGAGGATGATTCTAAAGAAGAAGAATACATCAACCTTGCACTAATGGCCGATCATAATTACCAGGAAGCTAGTTCTTCTAGCAATCAGGTAATTTCAATCTATCTGAGTTATCTAAAGATAAATGCAATATTACAATTACTGAAATGTCAAATAAATTGTATAATTTGTATGTCACTCTTAAGTCCTTAAACAAAGAGAACACTAGGCTTAAAATCACCTTAAAAATTCTCACTGAAAGAAACAATTATCTAGAGAGTGAGCTAGTGCAAATGAACAGACTCAAGGTAGAAAACGGAGATGCTAGAAAAGAACTAGTTGAGTGTAAAAAGGAAATAGAAAATTTGAAAAAAAAATTGGAAGAAGAACTAAGAACCATTGATAGATGGAACAGGTCAAGTAAAGCTAGAAAAAAGATGAATGACATATATGGAATAAATTTTTTCACCATGCTGTCTGAGACTCTTGAGAAATTAGCCATTGATGAGAATCAATCCTTGGAAAAGAAGTAATCAATTGCTAATCCTGAATCAACTGATAAGGATTATCCATCGATTGATGATATTATCCTAATGGATAATTACCCATCGATTGAGGAATCATCAACTGCTAAGCAATCTGTCTTAAAAACCAAGCTTAACAGACCTGTTAAATTTGTGAAAGAAGGTAGCTCCTCTAAATCTCAAGTTAAAGTTGAAAAGGCTAATATAGGGTTCTTATCTAAAGATCAATTGAAGGAAAAGTTAGAAAAGATAGAGCCTAATATTAAGCCAAATGATAAGAAGAAGAAGACCAGAAATGGTAAAGTAGGCATAAACAAGCACAATAACTACACACCTGACAAGTATGCTCCTAGAAATATATGTGCTAAGTGTGGTGGTAAGAATCACTTATCTATGCAATGCAAGTCCATGATGCCTGCAAAAACCAATGTGTCTGTTATACCTAACATGCATTCTAATTCTGTTTATCCTCATGTTATTCATGCTCAATATGCATCAATGCCTTATATAATTAATCTATATCTTGCATTTGCCAACATGAATATGCCTGCTATTCCCTAGAATATGCACAACAATTTTCATGCTCTAAATTTCTCTAATTCTGCAAGCATGAATATTCCAAATATTAGCACTGAGAATCCTGAGGTGAGGAAACCAACACCTAAGGTTGAAGTGGAAGTAAAACCACCTAAACCAAAGGTACAAAAATTGAAAACCAAACCAAAGGTAGCAACTAATAAGAAAGGACCCAAGGCAACTTGGGTACTAAAATCAACTTGATTATTTTTGGATGTGTGCGGGAAAAAAGAATAAATTTGTGGTACTTGGACAGTGGGTGTTCAAGACACATGATTGGAAATAAATCCCTACTCACAAAGTTTGAGGAGAAAGTTGTCCCTGGGGTAACTTTTGGAGATGACAATAAAGGATACACCATGTGATATGGCTTAATTTCAAAAGAGAATGTCATCATTGAACCTGTTGCATTAGTTGATGGCTTAAGATACAATTTGTTAAGCATAAGTCAACTATGTGACAATGGAAATAAAGTTTTCTTCACAACTGAAGCATGCATAATTTCCAACAAGAAAGATGGAAGCCTGGTTATGATTGGGAATAGAAAAGGAAATGTGTATATAGCTGACTTCAACTCAACAAGTGCAGACTCAATGACTTGTCTTCTCTCTAAGGCAAGTACAAATGAAAGTTGGCTATGACACAAGAAATTAGCTCACTTAAATTTCAAAGCCATGAATCAGTTGGTCAAGAAAAATCAAGTGAGAGGATTACCACAAATGGAATTTGTCAAGGATGGACTATGTGATGCCTGTTAGAAAGGAAAACAAAGAAAGGCATCATTCAAGTCAAAATTGGAATCAACAATTGAGAAGCCACTTGAGTTATTACACATGGATTTGTTTGGTCCTTTAAATATCATGTCCATTGCAAAGAAGAAGTATGCTTTAGTCATTGTGGATGACTTTTCAAGATTCTCATGGACTTATTTTCTGCATTCAAAAGATGAAGCCAGTAATCTCATCATCAAGCACATAAGAGAAGTTGAGAAAAGTATTGGATTGGATGTAAAGAAAATAAAAAGTGACAATGGAACAGAATTTAAGAATTCCACCATGAAGGAGTTCTGTGAATCTAAAGGGATCATACACACCTTCTCTGCACCAAGGACACCTCAACAAAATGGGGTAGTTGAAAGGAAAAATAGGACATTGATTGAAGCAGCTAGAACTATGTTGGAAGATGCTAAATTACCAACATACTTCTGGGCTAAGGCTATTAATACAGTATGTTATACTCAAAACATCTCCATAGTAAATCAAACTCAATGAAAGACACCTTATCAATTGATCAAGAAAGACAAAAAGCCAAAAGTGGGGTTTCTTCATGTCTTTGGCTGCAAATGCTATGTGCTAAGGAATCAAGGTGAAAACCTAAGAAAATTTGAAGCCAAGACGGATGAATCTATATTTGTTAGGTATGCACTATCAAGCATAGCCTATAGAGTCTATAATCTTAGACTACACATTGTTATGGAATCTGTACATGTAGTATTTGATGATAAAAAGATTCAAGAATTGTTTGATGAAGGAAATTATGACACACTGCATTTTGAGAATGAATCAAATGATGTAGATGATGATGATGAAGCAGAAATTATAAAATCACAAGTACTCAGAAACCTAATATCAGTTGATGCTACAGCATCAATTGATAATTTATCAGTTGACAGAAATCCATCAACTAATAATACATCAACTGATAATTCTTCAATGGATAATCAGCACTCTACATCTAGGGTATCCAATTCAGGGGGAGGGTTTCAGAATCAATCTACAAATTCAAATCAATTTGAGTACAATACTAATGATCATGAAGCTTCATCATCAAGGCAAAATTTGTCTCCTCAAAGAAAATGGACAAAAAGCCATCCATTTGAACTAATCATTGGAAATGCAGAAGATGGTGTCAAGACAAGAAGTGCTACTCAAAATGAGTGTCTATATAGCAGCTTTCTATCTCAAGAAGAACCTAAAAGAGTAAAAGATGCTCTTATGGATCCTGATTGGGTTTTAGCTATGCAAGAGGAACTCAATCAATTTGAAAGAAATAAAGTGTGGAAGCTGGTGCCCAAACCAAAAGATAGATCAGTAATTGGTACAAAATGGGTATTCAGAAACAAAATGGATGAAACTGGTACTATGACTAGAAACAAAGCAAGGCTTGTGGCAAAAGGGTACTCATAAGAAGAAGGAATTGATTTTGATGAAACTTTTGCACCAGTTGCAAGGCTGGAGGCAATCAGAATCTTTCTAGCTTATGTTGCACATGCTAATTTTAAAGTCTACCAGATGAATGTAAAAAGTACATTTTTGAATGGAGTATTAGAAGAGGAAGTCTATGTGGAACAACCTCCTGACTTTGAAGATCCAAATTTCTCTGACTTTGTCTATTATATACTCAAAGCACTCTATGGCTTGAAACAAACACCAATGGACTGGTATGACACTTTATCTCAGTTCTTCATTGAGAATCACTTCACAAGAGGTACTGTTGATAAAACTCTATTTAGTAGAAATATTAATGGCTCTATCATTCTTGTCCAAATATATGTGGATGACATTATTTTTGGCTCAACTAATGAGGAACTTTGCAAAAAGTTTTCCAAATTAATGCAGAGCAAATATGAAATGAGCATGATGGGAGAACTTACCTACTTTCTTGGTTTGCAAGTAAAACAAGTTAATGATGGTATTTTTATAAATCAAACAAAGTACATTCATGACCTGTTGAAGAAATTTAACTTAAGTAAATGTTCTTCTATAAAAACTCTCATGGCCACTGCCACTAAACTTGAATTGAACACTAAGGAAGCTAAAGTGGATATTTCAAGTTATAGAGGCATGTTATGCTCACTTTTATATTAACTACTAGTAGGCCAGATATAATGTTCTCTACATGTTTGTGTGCTAGGCTTCAGGCTGATCCTAGAGAATCTCATTTAGTGGCTATTAAGAGGATTTTTAGATATCTCAAGGGTACATCAAATTTAGGTATTTGGTATCCTAGAGATTCTGGTTTTAATCTAATAGGCTACTCAGATGCAGATTATGCAGGTTGCAAAATAGACAGGAAAAGTACTACAGGCACCTGTCAGTTTCTAGGAAACAAACTTGTGTCATGGTTTAGCAAAAAGCAACACTCATTATCAACTTCAACTACAGAAGCTGAGTACATTGTTGCTAGAAGCTGTTGTGCACAAATATTATGGATGATGAATCAATTATTTGACTATGGGTTCAACATGAACAATATTCCTATTTTTTGTGATAACACAAGTGCCATTGCAATAATAGAAAATCTTGTGCAACATTCCAGAACCAAACACATTGACATAAGGTATCATTTCATTAGGGAACATGTAATGAATGATACAGTTGAATTACATTTTGTCCCTAGTGAACAACAACTTGCAGACATTTTTACCAAACATCTAGATGAATCTACTTTTAATAGATTAGTCTGTGAATTAGGTATGCTTAATTTTACTCAATCTTAAATGTATGCTAAGTTTTCTTTTTGCCATTGGTCACAATTTTCTTTTGAAACAAAATGATCAACTGATAAATGTGTTAATTGTCAATGGATATTTTACATTCATCAATGGATATATTTGATCAATAGATAAAATATATTCCTATCGATGGATATTTATCTATCGATAGATAATTGCTCTGGTAATTGTTTATCGATCGATAAATTCTTTTTATTTGATCAACAGATAAAATATATTCCTATCGATGGATATTTATCTATCGACAGATAATTACCCTGATAATTGTTTATCGATTGATAAATTAATTTTTCTTTTACCCATCGATGGTAATAGAATTTCTACAGTTTTATCGGGCATGAAAACGCAGCGGAATTAACGTAAAAACAAAAAGAAATCGAAACTCAATCGCAGGATCCATGTATAACGTTGGATGATTATGGTGAAAAAGTCTGTACCTTAACAAAGCTTTCGTATGTTGTTTAATGGAGGTCCAGAAAGATGAATCACAGCAGTCCTTTGTTGCAAAGATTTGCTCTCTAAAGAAGTCCACACGAACGCCCGATCGTCCTACGATCACCGGAGTCGGTACTAGCCGAATTGTTTGCCTCTCTCTCTCTCTCTCTTTCTCTAGCCTCTCTTGATGTTGAGCAGCTAGGGTTTTTCTCTAAAAACGAAATTTGATGATTAAACCTTAATACTATACATCATTATGTATATATAGGGGAGAGAGAGATTTTGGGCCTAACCCTAATCCATGTGGTTTCCAAAACCCATTATGACTTTGGGTTATTATTATTATTAAATCTGAATTCTAATATAATTAATCAAGTCCCACTTAATTAATTCAATAATTAAATTCGAATAATAATAATACTTATTAAATCCGAATTCTAATATAATTAATCAAGTCCCACTTAATTAATTTAATAATTAAATTCGAATAAACAATAATATATTTAAATTCGTAATTTAAATAAACCTCCGTTTTGACGTTCTTTGTGTGTGACCCTTTAGGTTATTATTACGTTGGCAATAATTTTATTATCTAATAATAAAATTATAAACAATGAGCGGCATCTAGTAATACATCATTGCTACCCAAGTAACAATAATAATTGGTGATTCAATTAAACCTTTCGTGAATAATGTTCCATGTAATATAATCCCTTTAACCTTATATTATAGATCAAACTCGAGGCATGTATAGTGTCATCCTCTTCAATGTTTAATCTCGATTTCCTTGATCAATGAGTAGACTATTTAAACAAATCAATATTTGAGCATGGCCATGCATTTCATAGTCTCACTCAATCAAGAGGCCAATAATATCACTCCTAGAACGGGAGGGTTAAATCCTATATCTATCATTCATATTCCTCATACGATTCATAGCATACCCAATGTACACCTTTATCATTACCCGGTTAAAGGTAACTTTGAGTGTAATCAAAGTATATTAATTCTCGTATAGAAATATAATGATTTCAAGTCAGAGGATCATTACATCATTATCAAAGTGAGATTTCTTATGACACTTATTAACATGTAGAATCTCACGGCGGGTCTTTCCAGTGTCATGTATTGATACATACACTTATGTTCTTGATTTTAGTATCACCATACCTATGACCAATGAGATGTGGTCATCCGTCAACAAACATACTAGTCTTATTGCATTATTATTGTCCTTAAATAATAATACTTGACTAGGAAATTTTAGGAATAAAATGAAGGGTTTCGTGACACAAACGCAGCGGAATAAACGCGAAAAATAAATCAAAATAGCGAAACCCTCCGCAGGATCCATGCGAAAACAAAAGATTTAATTCGGAGATAAAGAATAAATACCTTTAGAAGCTTTAACAGTTCATTAATGGAAGATTAATGGAGGTCCAAAGCTTGTTTAATCACCACGTATCCCGCTCTCGCGATCTACGCTCTACGGTATCCACACGAACACTTTTCATGAAGGATTGATGTGTACTAGCACCCGAAAACTTCTTCTCTCTCTATCTTCCTCCTCTCTCAGAGCGGCTAGGGTTTTTGTAAAATCTCTCTTTTATTAAATCAGCTCATAAAGAGATTATATAGAGAGAGGAATAAGTTTTCTAATTATAATCCAATTATAATTAATACTAATCCAAAATTCTAAATTATTTAATTAAGTCTCACTTAATTAATTAATTATTAATTTTGGAATTAGTTTAAGTAATTCATTTATTCTATTTATATAATTAATTAAGTCATACTTAATTAATATCATAAATAAAATAAATTACTTATTTAATTTAAATTCATAATTTAAATTATTTCTCCTTCAAGCGTTCTTTGTGTGTGACCCTGTAGGTTATTATTACGTTGTCAACAATTTTAATATCTAATTAAAATTGTAAACAATGAGCGGCATCTAGTAATACATCATTGCTACCCAAGTAATAATAATAAATCGATGATTCGATTAAGCCTTTCGTGAATAATGTTCCATGTAATATAATCCCTTTAATCTTGATATTATAGATTAAACTCAAGGCATGTCTCGTGTCATCCTCTTCATAATTTAATCTTTATTTTCTTGATCGATGAGTAGACTATTAAAATCAAATCAACATTTGAGCACGGCCGTGCATTTCATAGTCTCACTCAAACAAGAGGCCAATAATATCACTCCTAAAATTAGGAGGATTAAATCCCATCTAGATCATTCATATTTCTCATACGATTCATAATATACCCAATGTCCACTTTTATCATCACCCGGTCAAAGGTAACTTTTAATGTAATCAAAGTATATTAATTCTCGTATAGAAATATAATGATTTCAGGTCTAAGGATCATTACACCATTATCACAGTGAGAATTACTTATGACACTTACTTAACATGTAGAATCTCACGGCGGGTCATTCCAGTGTCATGCATTGATACATGCACTTATGTTCTTGACTTTAGTATCCCCATACCTATGACCAATGAGATGTGGTCATCTGTCAAGAAGCATACTAGTCTTTGTGCATTATTATTGTCCTTAAATAATAATACTCGACTAGGGAATTTTAGGAATAAGATACTATTCATATAATCTCATTTTTAAGTCACACACTTAAAGATATATAATACGTATCAAAATTCCAAGGACATTTATTATGCTTTCAATTTATTACGCAGTAAATAAAACATAATAAATAAATAATAATCAATAAAACATAATCCTTAATAATAAATATTTTTCCTTAAAATATAAAAAGTATTGTCTCTAGAGCACAATTACTAACAATCTCCCACTTGCACTAGAGCCAATTACCCAAGTATCCAATACTCATGGAACTAGTGTGACTTTCGTGCTTCTGCTGCGACAAAGCCTTAGTCAGTGTGTCTGCAATATTATTATTAGTATACACTTTACATATATGTATATCTCCTTGATCATTAATCTCATTAATTAGGTGATATCTCCTAAGTACATGCCCAAACAGCCTCCTTGGCTGCTTCACAAGCATCAATATACTCAGGTTCTATTATAAAATCAACAATTGTCTTTGCTGTGAATCATTCCAGCATACAACATCTCAATAAAACACAAAGCCAGACAGAAACATTAAATTATCGTTATCTGTCTAGAAACCAGTATCACTGAAACCTCTTACAACTAGCTTCACATCTCCTCCATATAACAAGAATGAATCTTTAGTCCTCTTTAAGTACTTAAGAATATTCTTGACTGTCGTCCAGTGACCTTCACCTGAATTAGATCGGTATCTACTCATCATGGTTAAAGCATACGAGACATCAGGACAAGTACATATCATTGCATACATTATAAAACCAATTGCTGACGCATATGGAATTTTACTCATGCAGTCCCTATCATCCAATGATTTAGGACACATTTTATTTTGAGATCACTATCCCATGAGACATTGGGACATATCCATTTTAGTCTCTTTGCATTTGAAATCGATGCAAAACTTTGTCAATGTATGTACTCTAAATTAGGCCGATCAATCACCTTGATCTATCTATATAGATCTCGATCCCTAATATATATGTCACATCGCCTAAGTCTTTCATTGAGAAATTATTTCTCAACCAAGTCTTCACAGTTTGTAGAGAAGGAATGTCATTCCCTATTAGTAATATATCATCAACATATAATACTAGGAATGCCACATGGCTCCCACTAAACTTCTTGTAAACACAAGTTTCATCTTCATTCTGAATAAAGTCAAACCCTTTTTGACTGTTTCATGAAAATAAATGTTCCATCTCCTCGAGGCCTGCTTTAATCCATAAATGGATCGACGCAACTTACATACATTTCCAGCATCCTTTAGATCAACAAAACCCTTAGGGTGTGTCATGTACACATCCATATCTTCTTCAAGGCTCTCATTTAAGAAAGCGGTTTTGACATCTATTTGCCAGATTTCATAGTCATAGTAAGCAGCTATAGCAAGCAAAATCCTGATGGACATGACCATAACAACTGGTGAAAAGGTCTCATCATAGTCAATACCATGAATTTTCTTGAAACCTTTTGATACCAATCGTGCCTTATAGGTCTGTACATTAGCATCCATGTCGGTCTTATTCTTGAAAACCCACTTGCACCCTATAGGTTTTACCCCTTCAGGTGGATCAAACAAAGTCCATACTTGATTAGTATACATGGATTCCATCTCAGATTTCATGGCATCCAGCCATCTCTTAGAATCTGGAGTGTTTATAGTATCTAGGTAGGTGAGAGGCTCATCTTCATCCACAAGCATCACATCACCATCTTGAGTCAAGAGAAATCCATATTATCTCTCGGGCTCATGGCGAATCCTACTTAACCTATGAACACCTGTGTTTCTTGAGCAGTATTATTTTTCTTGTACATTCTACTCAGGTTCCTCCACTGGTTCAACATTATCATGTGGGTTTCAAACTTCATTGAGATCTATTATCCTCCCACTGTCTCTCAGCAGTTCGAGCAACAAACACTTTGTTCTCGGAAGGATTATAGAAAGAATAACCCCTTGTTTCAGTTGGGTATTCCACAAAATTATATTTGTCTGATTTTGGTCCTAGCTCGTCAGAGATTAGACGTTTCACAAACGCTTCACATCCCCAAAATTTTATAAATGACATGCTGTGACGTTGCTCAGTCCATATCTCATAAGGAGTCTTTTGAACCAATTTAGTAGGAACAATGTTAAGTGTATGTGGAGCCGTTTCCAGAGTGCAACCCCAGAAACTAATTGGAAGATTTATTGACTCAACATTGATCGCACCATGTCCAACAAGGTGTGATCCCTCCTATCAAAAACCTTTCTTTGATATTTTCTACTTCATCTTTATAGTCTTTGAACTTTTCAAATGATTTGGATTAGTTCTTGAAAAGATACATATATCCGTATCTACTAAAATAATTAGTAAATTTTATGAAGTTAATAAAATCTACCTTTTGTCATCGTACATATATGACCACATACATCACTATGTATAAGTCATACCCATTCAATGATCCCTTCACCATGTCCGGTAAAAGGAGCTTTAGTTATTTTGCCAAATAAGCCAAGATTCGCATCCTTTTGTATAATTCATAATCAAACTTTTCCATGAATGCATCCTTATGTATTCTGAAAATGCGTTTCTCATTAATATGGCCTCAACAACAGTGCCAAAGGTAATATTTTATTTGAGTCACTTTAGAACATATAAATTGTTAATTAGTTGTGCAACATTATAAGGCTCATCATCAAAATAGAATAAACAACTATTGTTATTTAATTAAAATGAAAAAGCCTTTCTTGTCCAAACAAGAAACTGAAATAATGTCCCTGCCAATTGCAAGCACGTTATAACAATTATCAAGTTCTAAATTTTCCTTATAGGCCAAAAATTAAGTAACGAGTTCCTCGAACCAGAGCAACTATCTTTACTCCAATTCCAACCCGATACCTTAAGCTTGACCCTTATTGATCATCATCTTCCGATCTTCCAATTAAGCATGACAGTTTAATTTCCAGTCTCCCAACTTTCCACAGAAGTGACAATCGTCTTCTTTATCAACACCTCATTCAGACTTTAGAGTCTGCTTTAGGGATTGGACTTTGGTTTGACAACGGAACTAGATCAAATCTTCTCCTTGCCTTTCCATTTTCCTTTCCCTTTTGCATTCCCTATGTTTACCATCAATATAGTAGTAGTTCATGCATTTATCATATTACTTTCAGCAGTTCTCAACATGCTTAGCAACTCAATGGGTGTTTTACAAATCTTATTCACTTTATTGTTCATAACAAAATAAGAATAATATTTGTCCAGAGATTGTAAGATCAAATCTAACTGTCTCCAGACCAATCTGGAAACCCAAAATATCAAAGGTATTCATTATACCCTATAATCTTTAGAACATGTGGTGTAACCGGGTCTCACTCTCCCTACTTGTAAGTGTATAGTGCCCTTTCAAATATATCTTGTGCTCAATTGTTTCATAAGCATCTATATGCTTCTATTGCTTCTTAAGCTCAGCACATATATTTGCGAGCATGAGACATGAAACATCAGTCGCAACATCAATTTGCTTCCAGTAAGCACTAAGATTTGCACATATTACATTCTCAACTTTAAGAGCAGGGGAAGAGATTTGACTAATATCGTGGTGCCCGAGGACGATCCTCAAGCTCCTATGTCAGTCAAGGAAATATATTCTCGTCAACTTGTCCTTCTCAAGAACTGATCGCATAGAGAAGTTGTTTGTGTTTATCATTTGATATCTACAATATTAAAGTGCATAAAATAAACTAGGTTGCAAATTTAATATTAATTATGTTTAAGTGATTATGGTATATCATCATATACCTCCCACTATTTTTATCAAACTAATAGCCCTTACTATTAATTTGGAAAGTATATCCCATAATTCTTTCTAGTGAGCCAAGATCCATATTTCGTCATGTCCTAAGTCAACCACTGGAAGTCCTTAGAAAATGATTATTTAGGTAGACAACAGTTGTCAATTATATCATATATAATTCTTCATAGTTTGGTGAACAACGTTTGATCTTTTCTATCTAATAGACTTTTAACCAAACTCTATGCTTCTAAGTTCATAATAGTTGAATATAACCGTTTATTTTCACTTATTATGACGACTCAGTTAAGTTAGACCCAATGATACAACGGCCGAATATAACCGTTTATATTCGTCGCATCTCACCACGATAGATAAGAGTCCCCTGCCACTGACAGTCCTTCCCCTTATCGATCTAGGATTCGATGAGTGTTCATTCATTGGAAAGCATCCGAGTAAAACTTAATATTTTGTTAAGGGGTTTTAGAAAATTTATAACGATCATGATCACATCATAAAGAGATCCTCAATTTTTCCTTGAACCAAATATTTCAAATCGACATCTTAAATTGTTCATTTTCCAGGTAGATGGAGGATACCAATGGTCACACTTAAACCCATCAGCCTTACGAATACGCATATCCGCTTTTGTCAGAAAATCCCAATTATAGATATCAAAAATCCATATTTAATTCCGTGTTTTAAAAATCCATATTTCATAAACACAAGAATCTCATGATCGTTTGTTAATTTTAAAATCTTGAATCGTTACAGATTTTATCTTGTTTAAGCAAACATGGCATGGGTGTCGTATCTAATACATACATGATTAATCAATATTAAGCATGCATTTCAATTATATCTACGTATACATACCAATACATGCAATCATATACATATATGTAATGTGCGTAAATTAAACGTGTTTGGTTATGGCCCCATCCTATATGATATTTCCAAGCTAATGGAAATATCAAGGTCAGTCTATGGTGGTTTAAAAAATACTATCTATTACATGTCTTCTTTCTTCATTGCTCCATCATCCCCTTTTGGATCGCCTCCTTGCTTCCAAGTCTTCATTGATAATTACATTGAATAATAAAAAATAAAACTATTCTAATGAAATTACAAGAAGAACTCGAGTTACATTCGAGATAATTAAATTACAATGAATAAACGACATGCAAGTCGTATTTAGAAACCAAAACCATAAATCAAAACCACTATCCCATGGGTCTTTAGGCCATAACCATCCACCATGCTATCATATAACACATATAATATATCTCATATTATATAATCATATCATATAATCATATATAACAAATTTCGAAATTTTAGAAAATTAAAAATAGATTTCTGAAGACAATAAATCGCTATTTCGAGGCGCTTAACGACGTCAAACGCCTTACAGACCCGTCGCTGATAAGTAAGCTATCAGTTTTGTTCATTGGCCCGATTCCAGTCAGAAAACACATATCGTTTACGAAAATCGGATACAGCAATCAGATTTCTCCAAATCTGACGGTGTTTCAGAAATCGTATCATATACAATTCTCATAACAAAAACAAGCATATATCATATATACATATACAGAGATACATACAATCATCATATGATTATACATTACATGAATATCATATATTCATAATATATACATACATATACTCAAAATTTTAGAAAATCAAATAATTTTCAGAAAATCATAAATCACCGTTTTGGAGGCTGTAACGACATCTAATGGCTTACAGATGCAGAGCTGACTAAGTCAGTATTGCTCAGTGACACGATTCCAGTCATAAAACTCATATCGTTTGCGAAAATCGGACAATGGACACAGATTTCAGAAAATCAACGGCAGCCGTTTCAGAATTCGTATCGAATACGATTCCCATAATAAGAACAAACATGTATCATATACATACATCAACACACATAATCATCATATGATTATACATCATATGAATATCATATATTCATAATATATATAAACATATACATATTATATCAATATAAAATCATGATAGATCGCATACATGCTTATATATCAAAAACTGTTAAGCACATAACCGAATTAAAACGTTTCGCAAGTAGCTCTGATGCCATTGAAGGGTTTCGTGACACAAATGCAGCGGAATAAACACGAAAAATAAATCAAAATAGCGAAACCCTCCGCAGGATCCATGCGAAAACAAAAGATTTAATTCGGAGATAAAGAATAAATACTTTTAGAAGCTTTAACAGTTCATTAATGAAAGATTAATGGAGGTCCAAAGCTTGTTTAATCACCACGTATCCCGCTCTCGCGATCTACGCTCTACGGTATCCACACGAACACTTTTCATGAAGGATTGATGTGTACTAGCACCCGAAAACTTCTTCTCTCTCTATCTTCCTCCTCTCTCAGAGCGGCTAGGGTTTTTGTAAAATCTCTCTTTTATTAAATCAGCTCATAAAGAGATTATATAGAGAGAGGAATAAGTTTTCTAATTATAATCCAATTATAATTAATACTAATCCAAAATTCTAAATTATTTAATTAAGTCTCACTTAATTAATTAATTATTAATTTTGGAATTAGTTTAAGTAATTCATTTATTCTATTTATATAATTAATTAAGTCATACTTAATTAATATCATAAATAAAATAAATTACTTATTTAATTTAAATTCATAATTTAAATTATTTCTCCTTCAAGCGTTCTTTGTGTGTGACCCTGTAGGTTATTATTACGTTGGCAACAATTTTAATATCTAATTAAAATTGTAAACAATGAGCGGTATCTAGTAATACATCACTGTTACCCAAGTAATAATAATAAATCGGTGATTCGATTAAGCCTTTCGTGAATAATGTTCCATGTAATATAATCCCTTTAATCTTGATATTATAGATTAAACTCAAGGCATGTCTCGTGTCATCCTCTTCATAATTTAATCTTTATTTTCTTGATCGATGAGTAGACTATTAAAATCAAATCAACATTTGAGCACGTCCGTGCATTTCATAGTCTCACTCAAACAAGAGGCCAATAATATCACTCCTAAAATTAGGAGGATTAAATCCCATCTAGATCATTCATATTTCTCATACGATTCATAATATACCCAATGTCCACTTTTATCATCACCCGGTCAAAGGTAACTTTTAATGTAATCAAAGTATATTAATTCTCGTATAGAAATATAATGATTTCAGGTCTAAGGATCATTACACCATTATCACAGTGAGAATTACTTATGACACTTACTTAACATGTAGAATCTCACGGCGGGTCATTCCAGTGCCATGCATTGATACATGCACTTATGTTCTTGACTTTAGTATCCCCATACCTATGACCAATGAGATGTGGTCATCTGTCAAGAAACATACTAGTCTTTGTGCATTATTATTATCCTTAAATAATAATACTCGACTAGGGAATTTTAGGAATAAGATACTATTCATATAATCTCATTTTTAAGTCACGTACTTAAAGATATATAATACGTATCAAAATTCCAAGGACATTTATTATGCTTTCAATTTATTACGCAGTAAATAAAACATAATAAATAAATAATAATCAATAAAACATAATCCTTAATAATAAATATTTTCCTTAAAATATAAAAAAATATTGTCTCTAGAGCACATTTACTAACATAAAATACTCTTCATATAATCTCATTTTTAAGTCACATACTTAAAGATATATATTACGTATTAATATTCCAAGGACATTTATTATCCTTTCAATTTATAACGCAGTAAATAAAGACATAATAAATAATAATTAAATAATCACATAAAACATAATCCTTAATTGTTTTCAATAAAACATTAAAAGTATTGTCTCTAGGACACCAATACTAACAATCTCCCACTTGTACTAGAACCAATCTCTCATGTATCTAATACCCATGGAACTAGTATGACCTTCGTGCTTCTGCTGCGACAAAGCCTTAGTCAGTGGATCTGCAATGTTATCATTTGTATGCACTTTACATATATGTATATCCCCTCGATTATTAATCTTATTAATTAGGTGATATCTCCTAAGTACATCCCCAAACAGCCTCCTTGGCTACTTCGCAAGCATCAATATACTCAGGCTCTATTGTAGAGACAACAACTGTCTCAGCTGTGAACCATTCCAGCATACAACATCTCCATTTAGACAAAACACAAATCCAGACTAAGAAATCAAA
This sequence comes from Oenanthe sinensis, assembly GCA_028671895.1. Classification (NCBI taxonomy): domain Eukaryota; kingdom Viridiplantae; phylum Streptophyta; class Magnoliopsida; order Apiales; family Apiaceae; genus Oenanthe; species Oenanthe sinensis. Next base: position 2,434,795 of record CM053809.1, on the reverse strand, counting down.
TCATCCTTGTCTGTCTAGAAACTAGCGTCGGTGTAACCTTTTACTACCAGCTTATCTTCTCCTCCATATACCAAGAATTAATCTTTAGTCCTCTTCAAATACTTAAGAATATTCTTGACTACTGTCCAGTGACCTTCACCTGGATTAGACTAGTATCTACTCTGACTTAGGCCGATCATTCTTCTTGATCTATCTCTATAGATCTTGATACCTAAAATATAGGTCGCTTCGCCTAAGTCTTTCATTGAGAAATTCTTACTCAACCAAGTCTTAAAAGCCTGTAACGAAGGAATGTCATTCCCTATTATTAATATATCATCAACATATAATTATAGGAATGCCACATTGCTCTCACTTACCTTCTTGTAAACATATGGTTCATCTTCATTTTTAATAAACCCAAACTCTTTGACAGTTTCATCAAAACGAATGTTCCATCTCCTTGAGGCTTGTTTCAATCCATAAATGGATCGACGCAGCTTACATACCTTTACAGCATTCTTTGGATCAACAAAACCTTCAGGCTGTGTCATATACACATCCATATCTTCTTCAAGGCTCCCATTTAAGAAAGCGGTTTTGACATCCATCTGCCAGATTTCATAATCATAGTAAGCAGCTATAGCAAGCAAAATCCTGATGGACTTGACCATAGCCACTGGTGAAAAAGTCTTATCATAGTCAATACCATGAATTTGTTTGAAACCTTTTACCACCAATCGTGCCTTATAGGTCTGTACATTACCATCCATGTCGGTCTTCTTCTTGAAAATCCACTTGCACCCTATAGGTTTTACCCCTTTAGGTGGATTAACCAAAGTCCATACTTGATTAGTATACATGGATTCCATCTCAGATTTCATGGCATCCAGCCATCTCTTGGATTCTGGAGTGTTCATAGCATCTTAGTAGGTAAGAGGCTCATCTTCGTCGATAAGCATCACATCACCATCTTGAGTTAAGAGAAATCCATAATATCTCTCAGGCTCATGACGAATCCTACTAGTCCTACGAATAACCTGTGTTTCTTGAGCAGTGTTGTGGTCTTGTACATCCTGCTCAAGTTCCTCCATTGGTTCAATGTTATCTTGTGGGTCTCGAACTTCATCGAGATCTATTATCCTCCCACTGTTTTTTCTTCGAAAGCATTTCTCTTTCAAGAAAAACTGTAGTTCGAGCAACAAACACTTTGTTCTCGGAAGGATTATAGAATGAATAACCCTTTGTTTCAATTGGGTATCCTACAAAATTATATTTGTCTAATTTAGGTCCTAGCTTGTCAGAAGTTAAACGTTTCACAAACGCTTCACATCCCCATATTTTCATAAATGACATGCTATGACGTTTCTTAGTCCATATCTCATATGGAGTCTTCTGAACCGTTTTAGTAGGAACTCGGTTAAGTGTATAAGCAGCCGTCTCCAGGGCGTAGCCCTAGAAACTAATTGGAAGATCTGCATGACTCATCATCGATCGTACCACGTCCAACAAAGTACGATTCCTCCTTTCAGAAACTCCATTCCATTGTGGTGTTCCGGGAGGAGTGAGTTGTGATACAATACCACAGTCTTTTAATAAACTCTTAAATTCATGGCTTAAGTATTCACCTCCACGATCAGAACGTAGAGTCTTAATACTTCCACCAGTTTGCTTTTCTACTTCAGCTTTGTTTCTTTGAACTTTTCAAAAGAATCGGATTTGTTCTTCATAAGATACACATATCTTCTGAAATTACCAGTAAACGTGATAAAGTAGTAAAAGCCACCTCTTGTCATAGTACGCATAGGACCACATACATCACTATGTATAAGTTCTAATCGTTCAGTGGCCCTTTCACCTTGTCCAGTAAAAGGAGATTTAGTAATTTTTCCAATGAGACAAGGTTCGCATGCTTCGTATGATTCAAAGTCAAACTTATCCAGGTATCCATCCTTATGTAACATGGAAATGCGCTTCTCATTTATATGGCCTAAACGACAGTGCCAGAGGTATGTTTGATTTGAGTCATTTATTTTAAGACGTTTGTTATTCATATTATAGATAGGAGTGTCTAAATCAAGAACATTTAAACCGTTAAATAAACGTGCAACCCCATAGGTAACATTATTCAAAGAAAAAGAACAACTATTGTTCTGAATTAAAAATGCAAAACCTTTATTGTCTAAACAAGAAACCGAAATAATGTTTCTGCAAATTGCAGGCACGTAAAAACAATTCTCAAGTTCTAAAATAAGCCCAGTGGGCAATGATAAATAATAAGTCCCTACAGCTAAAACAACAACCTTTGCTCCATTGCCAACTCGTAGGTCGACCTCTCCTTTAGCCAAAGTCCTACTCCTTTGTAGTTCATGTACATTTATATAAATGTGAGAACCACATCCAGTATCCAATACCCATGATGTAGAAGTTGACAAATTGACCTCTATAACATAAATACCTGAATCAGAAGCTTAACCAGCCTTCTTCTTCTTCAGATCCTCCAAATAAGCATGACAGTTTCTCTTCCAATGACCTGGTTTACCATAGTAGTGACAATCACCCTTTGCAACTGTAGGGTTTCGTGATACAAACGCAGCAGAATAAACGTGAAAAATAAATCAAAATAGCGAAACCCTCCGCAGGATCCATGCGAAAACAAAAGATTTAATTCAGAGATAAAGAATAAATACCTTTAGAAGCTTTAACAGTTCATTAATGAAAGATTAATGGAGGTCCAAAGCTTGTTTAATCACCACGTATCCCGCTCTCGCGATCTACGCTCTACGGTATCCACACGAACACTTTTCATGAAGGATTGATGTGTACTAGCACCCGAAAACTTCTTCTCTCTCTATCTTCTTCCTCTCTCAGAGTGGCTAGGGTTTTTGTAAAACCTCTGTCTTATTAAATCAGCCCATAAAGAGATTATATAGAGAGAGGAATAAGTTTTCTAATTATAATCCAATTATAATTAATACTAATCCAAAATTCTAAATTATTTAATTAAGTCTCACTTAATTAATTAATTATTAATTTTGGAATTAGTTTAAGTAATTCATTTATTCTATTTATATAATTAATTAAGTCATACTTTATTAATATCATAAATAAAATAAATTACTTATTTAATTTAAATTTATAATTTAAATTATTTCTCCTTCAAGCGTTCTTTGTGTGTGACCCTATAGGTTATTATTACGTTGGCAACATTTTAATATCTAATTAAAATTGTAAACAATGAGCGGCATCTAGTAATACATCATTGTTACCCAAGTAATAATAATAAATCGGTGATTCGATTAAGCCTTTCGTGAATAATGTTCCATGTAATATAATCCCTTTAATCTTGATATTATAGATTAAACTCAGCATGTCTCGTGTCATCCTCTTCATAATTTAATCTTTATTTTCTTGATCGATGAGTAGACTATTAAAATCAAATCAACATTTGAGCACGGCCGTGCATTTCATAGTCTCACTCAAACAAGAGGCCAATAATATCAGTCCTAAAATTAGGAGGATTAAATCCCATCTAGATCATTCATATTTCTCATACGATTCATAATATACCCAATGTCCACTTTTATCATCACCCGGTCAAAGGTAACTTTTAATGTAATCAAAGTATATTAATTCTCGTATAGAAATATAATGATTTCAGGTCTAAGGATCATTACACCATTATCACAGTGAGAATTACTTATGACACTTACTTAACATGTAGAATCTCACGGCGGGTCATTCCAGTGTCATGCATTGATACATGCACTTATGTTCTTGACTTTAGTATCCCCATACCTATGACCAATGAGATGTGGTCATCTGTCAAGAAGCATACTAGTCTTTGTGCATTATTATTGTCCTTAAATAATAATACTCGACTAGGGAATTTTAGGAATAAGATACTATTCATATAATCTCATTTTTAAGTCACACACTTAAAGATATATAATACGTATCAAAATTCCAAGGACATTTATTATGCTTTCAATTTATTACGCAGTAAATAAAACATAATAAATAAATAATAATCAATAAAACATAATCCTTAATAATAAATATTTTTCCTTAAAATATAAAAAGTATTGTCTCTAGAGCACAATTACTAACAATCTCCCACTTGCACTAGAGCCAATTACCCAAGTATCCAATACTCATGGAACTAGTGTGACTTCCGTGCTTCTGCTGCGACAAAGCCTTAGTCAGTGTGTCTGCAATATTATTATTAGTATACACTTTACATATATGTATATCTCCTTTATCATTAATCTCATTAATTAGGTGATATCTCCTAAGTACATGCCCAAACAGAGTCCTTGGCTGCTTCACAAGCATCAATATACTCAGGTTCTATTGTAAAATCAACAATTGTCTTTGCTGTGAACCATTCCAGCATACAACATCTCAATAAAACACAAAGCCAGACAGAAACATTAAATTATCGTTATCTGTCTAGAAACCAGTATCACTGAAACCTCTTACAACTAGCTTCACATCTCCTCCATATAACAAGAATGAATCTTTAGTCCTTTTTAAGTACTTAAGAATATTCTTGACTGTCATCCAGTGACCTTCACCTGGATTAGATCGGTATCTACTTATCATGGTTAAAGCATACGAGACATCAGGACAAGTACATATCATTGCATACATTATAAAACCAATTGCTGACGCATATGGAATTTTACTCATGCAGTCCCTATCATCCAATGATTTAGGACAAATTTTATTTTGAGATCACTATCCCATGAGACATTGGGACATATCCATTTTAGTCTCTTTGCATTTGAAATCGATGCAAAACTTTGTCAATGTATGTACTCTAAATTAGGTCGATCAATCACCTTGATCTATCTCTATAGATCTCGATCCCTAATATATATGTCACATCGCCTAAGTCTTTCATTGAGAAATTATTTCTCAACCAAGTCTTCACAGTCGGTAGAGAATGAATGTCATTCCCTATTAGTAATATATCATCAACTTATAATACTAGGAATGCCACATGGCTCCCACTAAACTTCTTGTAAACACAAGTTTCATCTTCATTCTGAATAAAGTCAAACCCTTTTTGACTGTTTCATGAAAATAAATGTTCCATCTCCTCGAGGCCTGCTTTAATCCATAAATGGATCGACGCAACTTACATACATTTCCAGCATCCTTTAGATCAACAAAACCCTTAGGGTGTGTCATGTACACATCCATATCTTCTTCAAGGCTCTCATTTAAGAAAGCGGTTTTGACATCTATTTGCCAGATTTCATAGTCATAGTAAGCAGCTATAGCAAGCAAAATCCTGATGGACATGACCATAACAACTGGTGAAAAGGTCTCATCATAGTCAATACCATGAATTTTCTTGAAACCTTTTGATACCAATCGTGCCTTATAGGTCTGTACATTAGCATCCATGTCGGTCTTATTCTTGAAAACCCACTTGCACCCTATAGGTTTTACCCCTTCAGGTGGATCAAACAAAGTCCATACTTGATTAGTATACATGGATTCCATCTCAGATTTCATGGCATCCAGCCATCTCTTAGAATCTGGAGTGTTTATAGTATCTAGGTAGGTGAGAGGCTCATCTTCATCCACAAGCATCACATCACCATCTTGAGTCAAGAGAAATCCATATTATCTCTCGGGCTCATGGCGAATCCTACTTAACCTATGAACACCTGTGTTTCTTGAGCAGTATTATTTTTCTTGTACATTCTACTCAGGTTCCTCCACTGGTTCAACATTATCATGTGGGTCTCAAACTTCATTGAGATCTATTATCCTCCCACTGTCTCTCAGCAGTTCGAGCAACAAACACTTTGTTCTCGGAAGGATTATAGAAAGAATAACCCCTTGTTTCAGTTGGGTATTCCACAAAATTATATTTGTCTGATTTTGGTCCTAGCTCGTCAGAGATTAGACGTTTCACAAACGCTTCACATCCCCAAAATTTTATAAATGACATGCTGTGACGTTGCTCAGTCCATATCTCATAAGGAGTCTTTTGAACCAATTTAGTAGGAACAATGTTAAGTGTATGTGGAGCCGTTTCCAGAGTGCAACCCCAGAAACTAATTGGAAGATTTATTGACTCAACATTGATCGCACCATGTCCAACAAGGTGTGATCCCTCCTATCAAAAACCTTTCTTTGATATTTTCTACTTCATCTTTATAGTCTTTGAACTTTTCAAATGATTTGGATTAGTTCTTGAAAAGATACATATATCCGTATCTACTAAAATAATTAGTAAATTTTATGAAGTTAATAAAATCTACCTTTTGTCATCGTACACATATGACCACATACATCACTATGTATAAGTCATACCCATTCAATGATCCCTTCACCATGTCCGGTAAAAGGAGCTTTAGTTATTTTGCCAAATAAGCCAAGATTCGCATCCTTTTGTATAATTCATAATCAAACTTTTCCATGAATGCATCCTTATGTATTCTGAAAATGCGTTTCTCATTAATATGGCCTCAACAACAGTGCCAAATGTAATATTTTATTTGAGTCACTTTAGAACATATAAATTGTTAATTAGTTGTGCAACATTATAAGGCTCATCATCAAAATAGAATAAATAACTATTGTTATTTAATTAAAATGAAAAAGCCTTTCTTGTCCAAACAAGAAACTGAAATAATGTCCCTGCCAATTGCAAGCACGTTATAACAATTATCAAGTTCTAAATTTTCCTTATAGGCCAAAAATTAAGTAACGAGTTCCTCGAACGAGAGCAACTATCTTTACTCCAATTCCAACCCGATACCTTAAGCTTGACCCTTATTGATCATCATCTTCCGATCTTCCAATTAAGCATGACAGTTTAATTTCCAGTCTCCCAACTTTCCACAGAAGTGACAATCGTCTTCTTTATCAACACCTCATTCAGACTTTAGAGTCTGCTTTAGGGATTGGACTTTGGTTTGACAACGGAACTAGATCAAATCTTCTCCTTGCCTTTCCATTTTCCTTTCCCTTTTGCATTCCCTATGTTTACCATCAATATAGTAGTAGTTCATGCATTTATCATATTACTTTCAGCAGTTCTCAACATGCTTAGCAACTCAATGGGTGTTTTACAAATCTTATTCACTTTATTGTTCATAACAAAATAAGAATAATATTTGTCCAGAGATTGTAAGATCAAATCTAACTGTCTCCAGACCAATCTGGAAACCCAAAATATCAAAGGTATTCATTATACCCTATAATCTTTAGAACATGTGGTGTAACCGGGTCTCACTCTCCCTACTTGTAAGTGTATAGTGCCCTTTCAAATATATCTTGTGCTCAATTGTTTCATAAGCATCTATATGCTTCTATTGCTTCTTAAGCTCAGCACATATATTTGCGAGCATGAGACATGAAACATCAGTCGCAACATCAATTTGCTTCCAGTAAGCACTAAGATTTGCACATGTTACATTCTCAACTTTAAGAGCAGGGGAAGAGATTTGACTAATATCGTGGTGCCCGAGGACGATCCTCAAGCTCCTATGTCAGTCAAGGAAATATATTCTCGTCAACTTGTCCTTCTCAAGAACTGATCGCATAGAGAAGTTGTTTGTGTTTATCATTTGATATCTAGAATATTAAAGTGCATAAAATAAACTAGGTTGCAAATTTAATATTAATTATGTTTAAGTGATTATGGTATATCATCATATACCTCCCACTATTTTTATCAAACTAATAGCCCTTACTATTAATTTGGAAAGTATATCCCATAATTCTTTCTAGTGAGCCAAGATCCATATTTCGTCATGTCCTAAGTCAACCACTGGAAGTCCTTAGAAAATGATTATTTAGGTAGACAACAGTTGTCAATTATATCATATATAATTCTTGGATAGTTTGGTGAACAACGATTGATCTTATCTATCTAATAGACTTTTAACCAAACTCTATGTTTCTAAGTTCATAATAGTTGAATATAACCGTTTATTTTCACTTATTATGACGACTCAGTTAAGTTAGACCCAATGATACAACGGCCGAATATAACCGTTTATATTCGTCGCATCTCACCACGATAGATAGGAGTCCCCTGCCACTGACAGTCCTTCCCCTTATCGATCTAGGATTCGATGAGTGTTCATTCATTGGAAAGCATCCGAGTAAAACTTAATATTTTGTTAAGGGGTTTTAGAAAATTTATAACGATCATGATCACATCATAAAGAGATCCTCAATTTTTCCTTGAACCAAATATTTCAAATCGACATCTTAAATTGTTCATTTCCCAAGTAGATGGAGGATACCAATGGTCACACTTAAAACCCATCAGCCTTACGAATACGCATATCCGCTTTTGTCAGAAAATCCCAATTATAGATATCAAAAATCCATATTTAATTCCGTGTTTTAAAAATCCATATTTCATAAACACAAGAATCTCATGATCGTTTGTTAATTTTAAAATCTTGAATCGTTATAGATTTTATCTTGTTTAAGCAAACATGGCATGGGTGTCGTATCTAATACATACATGATTAATCAATATTAAGCATGCATCTCAATTATATCTACGCATACATACCAATACATGCAATCATATACATATATGTAATGTGCGTAAATTAAACGTGTTTGGTTATGGCCCCATCCTATATGATATTTCCAAGCTAATGGAAATATCAAGGTCAGTCTATGGTGGTTTTAAAAATACTATCTATTACATGTCTTCTTTCTTCATTGCTCCATCATCCCCTTTTGGATCGCCTCCTTGCTTGCAAGTCTTCATTGATAATTACATTGAATAATAAAAATAAAACTATTCTAATGAAACTATCAGTTTTGTTCATTGGCCCGATTCCAGTCAGAAAACACATATTGTTTACGAAAATCGGATACAACAGTCAGATTTCTCCAAATCTGACGGTGTTTCAGAAATCGTATCATATACAATTCTCATAACAAGAACAAGCATATATCATATATACATACACAGAGATACATACAATCATCATATGATTATACATTACATGAATATCATATATTCATAATATATACATACATATACTCAAAATTTTAGAAAATCAAATAATTTTCAAAAAATCATAAATCACCGTTTTGGAGGCTGTAACGACATCTAATGGCTTACAGACGCAGAGCTTACAACGTCAGTATTGCTCAGTGACCCGATTCCAGTCAGAAAACACATATCGTTTGTGAAAATCGGACAACGGACACAGATTTCAAAAAATCAACGGCAGCCGTTTCAGAATTCGTATCGAATACGATTCCCATAATAAGAACAAACATGTATCATATACATACATCAACACACATAATCATCACATGATTATACATCATATGAATATCATATATTCATAATATATATAAACATATACATATTATATCAATATAAAATCATGATAGATCGCATACATGCTTATATATCAAAAACTGTTAAGCACATAACCGAATTAAAACGTTTCGCAAGTAGCTCTGATGCCATTGAAGGGTTTCGTGACACAAACGCAGCAGAATAAACGTGAAAAATAAATCAAAATAGCGAAACCCTCCGCAGGATCCATGCGAAAACAAAAGATTTAATTCGGAGATAAAGAATAAATACCTTTAGAAGCTTTAACAGTTCATTAATGAAAGATTAATGGAGGTCCAAAGCTTGTTTAATCACCACGTATCCCGCTCTCGCGATCTACGCTCTACGGTATCCACACGAACACTTTTCATGAAGGATTGATGTGTACTAGCACCCGAAAACTTCTTCTCTCTCTATCTTCTTCCTCTCTCAGAGTGGCTAGGGTTTTTGTAAAACCTCTGTCTTATTAAATCAGCCCATAAAGAGATTATATAGAGAGAGGAATAAGTTTTCTAATTATAATCCAATTATAATTAATACTAATCCAAAATTCTAAATTATTTAATTAAGTCTCACTTAATTAATTAATTATTAATTTTGGAATTAGTTTAAGTAATTCATTTATTCTATTTATATAATTAATTAAGTCATACTTAATTAATATCATAAATAAAATAAATTACTTATTTAATTTAAATTCATAATTTAAATTATTTCTCCTTCAAGCGTTCTTTGTGTGTGACCCTGTAGGTTATTATTACGTTGGCAACAATTTTAATATCTAATTAAAATTGTAAACAATGAGCGGCATCTAGTAATACATCATTGTTACCCAAGTAATAATAATAAATCGGTGATTCGATTAAGCCTTTCGTGAATAATGTTCCATGTAATATAATCCCTTTAATCTTGATATTATAGATTAAACTCAAGGCATGTCTCGTGTCATCCTCTTCATAATTTAATCTTTATTTTCTTGATCGATGAGTAGACTATTAAAATCAAATCAACATTTGAGCACGGCCGTGCATTTCATAGTCTCACTCAAACAAGAGGCCAATAATATCACTCCTAAAATTAGGAGGATTAAATCCCATCTAGATCATTCATATTTCTCATACGATTCATAATATACCCAATGTCCACTTTTATCATCACCCGGTCAAAGGTAACTTTTAATGTAATCAAAGTATATTAATTCTCGTATAGAAATATAATGATTTCAAGTCTAAGGATCATTACACCATTATCACAATGAGAATTACTTATGACACTTACTTAACATGTAGAATCTCACGGCGGGTCATTCCAGTGCCATGCATTGATACATGCACTTATGTTCTTGACTTTAGTATCCCCATACCTATGACCAATGAGATTTGGTCATCTGTCAAGAAGCATACTAGTCTTTGTGCATTATTATTGTCCTTAAATAATAATACTCGACTAGGGAATTTTAGGAATAAGATACTATTCATATAATCTCATTTTTAAGTCACATACTTAAAGATATATAATACGTATCAAAATTCCAAGGACATTTATTATGCTTTCAATTTATTACACAGTAAATAAAACATAATAAATAAATAATAATCAGTAAAACATAATCCTTAATAATAAATATTTTTCCTTAAAATATAAAAAGTATTGTCTCTAGAGCACAATTACTAACAGCAACAACACCCCTAGGCTTTAAAGCCTGTTTGGGATTAGCCTTTGGCTTGGGACCAGAAGCAGATCCAATCTTCTTATTTCCCTTCCATTTTCCTTTCCTATTAGCCTTACCTTTGTTATCTACCATCAACATGGCAGCAGGTTCAGCCTTTTCATGTTGGTTTCAGTAGTTCGTAACATGGCCAACAATTCAGTGGGTGTTTTGTCTATCTCATTCATATTGTAGTTCATAACAAAATGAGTATAGTTGCGGTTCAAAGATTGTAAGATTAAGTCAATCTGAGCTTCCAAACCAATCGGGAAACCCAAAGTATCAAGATACTCAATATAACCTATCATCTTCAGAACATGTGGTTCAACAGGTTCACGCTCTCCCTTTTTGCAAGTATACAGTGTTTTGCTCGTGTCGAACCTTTCTTGACGAGCTTGTCCCTCAAACATTCTTTGAAGGTGTTCAATCATCTCATAAGCATCCATATGCTCATGTTGTTTTTGAAGCTCAACACTCATGGTTGTCAGCATGAGACATGCAATATCATTCACATCATCAATATGCTTCTGATAAGCATTTTGCTGAATGCGAGTTGTATTCTCAGCAGGAGGAACAGGTGAAGGAATTTCAATGACATGGAGCTTACGCTCTTACCTGAAGACAATCCTCAAATTCCTATACCAATCTAGGAAGTTAGTTCCTGTCAGCTTGTCTTTCTCAAGGGTTGCTCGTACGGAGAAAGTATTTGTATTGTTTGCCATTTAAATATCTATAATGTTTAAAATGCATAAAATAAACATTAGATTGTCTGAGTTATTTATTATGTTCAAATGATTATGATATATTCATAATATATCTCCCACTATTTTTATCAAATTAATAGCCCTTACTATTAATTTGGAAAGTATATCCCATAATTCTTTCTAGTGAGCCAAGATCCATATTTCGTCATGTCCTAAGTCAACCACTGGAAGTCCTTAAAAATGATTATTTAGGTAGACAACAATTGTCAATTATATCATATATAATTCTTAGATAGTTTGGTGAACAACGATTGATCTTATCTATCTAATAGACTTTTAACCAAACTCTATGCTTCTAAGTTCATAATGGTTGAATATAACCGTTTATTTTCACCTTATTATGACGACTCAGTTAAGTTAGACCCAATGATACAACGGCTGAATATAACCGTTTATATTCGTCGCATCTCACCATGATAGATAGGAGTCCCCTGCCACTGACAGTCCTTCCCCTAATCGATCTAGGATTCGATGAGTGTTCATTCATTGGAAAGCATCCGAGTAAAACTTAATATTTTGTTAAGGGGTTTAGAAAATTTATAACGATCATGATCACATCATAAAGAGATCCTCAATTTTTCCTTGAACCAAATATTTCAAATTGACATCTTAAATTGTTCATTTCCCAGGTAGATGGAGGATATCAGTGGTCACACTTAAAACCCATCAGCCTTACGAATACGCATATCCGTTTTTGTCAGAAAATCCCAGTTATAGATATCAAAAATCAATATTTAATTCCGTGTTTTAAAAAATACATATTTCATAAACACAAGAATCTCATGATCGTTTGTTAATTTTAAAATCTTGAATCGTTACAGATTTTATCTTTCTTAAGCAGACATGGCATGGGTGTCGTATCTAATATATACATCATTCCAACACATACATATCTACACATGCATTCATATACATATATGTATTGTGCATAAATTAAACGTGTTTGGTTATGGCCCCATCCTATGTGATATTTCCAAGCTAATGGAATTATCAAGGTCAATCTATGGTGGTTTCAAATACTACACTATTACATGTCTTTATCTTCTTCATTGCTCCATCATCTGGATTGCCTCTTAGCTTCCTTGCTTCCAAGTCTCCATTGAACAATTACATTGAATAATAAATAAATTTATTCTAATGAAATTACAAGAAGAACTCGAGTTACATTCGAGATTAACAATTACAATGAATAAACGACATGCAAGTCGTATTTAGAAACCAAAACCATAAAACAAAACCACTATCCTATGAGTCTTTAGGCCATAACCATCCACCATGTTATCACATAACACATGTAATATATCTCAGATTATATAAACATATCATATAATCATATATAATAAATTTCAAAATTTCAGAAAATCAAATAAATTTTAGAAAATAATAAATCGCCGTTTCGGGGCCTGTAACGTCGTCAAACGGCGTACAGACGTGAGTCTGATTTTGTCAGTATTGCTCATTGACATGATTCCAGTCAGAAAACACATATCGTTTGCGAAAATCAGACACTGGACACAGATTTCAGAAAATCTATAAAAACCGTTTCAGAATTCGTATCGAATACGATTTCCATAACAAGAACAAACATGTATCATATACATACAGCAATACACACAATCATCCCATGAATATCATATATTCAAAATCATATAAAACATATATATCAATATATAGTCATGGCATATCATATATATGTTTACATACATCGAAAAACTGTTAAACACATAACCAAATCATCCCATTATACACGTAGCTCTGATGCCATTGAAGGGTTTCGGGCATGAAAACGCAGCGGAATTAACGTAAAAACAAAAAAAAATCGAAACCCAATCGCAGGATCCATGTATAACGTTGGATGATTATGGTGAAGAAGTCTGTACATTAACAAAGCTTTCGTATGCTGTTTAATGGAGGTCCAGAAAGATGAATCACAGCAGTCCTTTGTTGCAAAGATTTGCTCTCTAAAGAAGTCCACACGAACGCCCGATCGTCCTACGATCACCGGAGTCGGTACTAGCCGAATTGTTTGCCTCTCTCTCTCTCTCTCTCTCTCTCTCTCTCTCTTTCTCTAGCCTCTCTTGATGTTGAGCAGCTAGGGTTTTTCTCTAAAAACGAAATTTTATGATTAAACCCTAATACTATACATCATTATGTATATATAGGGGAGAGAGAGATTTTGGGCCTAACCCTAATCCATGTGGTTTCCAAAACCCATTATGACTTTGGGTTATTATTATTATTAAATCTGAATTCTAATATAATTAATCAAGTCCCACTTAATTAATTCAATAATTAAATTCGAATAATAATAATACTTATTAAATCCGAATTCTAATATAATTAATCAAGTCCCACTTAATTAATTTAATAATTAAATTCGAATAAACAATAATATATTTAAATTCGTAATTTAAATAAACCTCCGTTTTGACGTTCTTTGTGTGTGACCCTTTAGGTTATTATTACGTTGGCAATAATTTTATTATCTAATAATAAAATTATAAACAATGAGCGGCATCTAGTAATACATCATTGCTACCCAAGTAACAATAATAATTGGTGATTCAATTAAACCTTTCGTGAATAATGTTCCATGTAATATAATCTCTTTAACCTTATATTATAGATCAAACTCGAGGCATGTATAGTGTCATCCTCTTCAACGTTTAATCTCGATTTCCTTGATCAATGAGTAGACTATTTAAACAAATCAATATTTGAGCATGACCATGCATTTCATAGTCTCACTCAATCAAGAGGCCAATAATATCACTCCTAGAATTGGAGGGTTAAATCCTATATCTATCATTCATATTCCTCATACGATTCATAGCATACCCAATGTACACCTTTATCATTACCCGGTTAAAGGTAACTTTGAGTGTAATCAAAGTATATTAATTCTCGTATAGAAATATAATGATTTCAAGTCAGAGGATCATTACATCATTATCACAGTGAGATTTCTTATGACACTTATTAACATGTAGAATCTCACGGCGGGTCTTTCCAGTGTCATGTATTGATACATACACTTATGTTCTTGACTTTAGTATCACCATACCTATGACCAATGAGATGTGGTCATCCGTCAACAAACATACTAGTCTTATTGCATTATTATTGTCCTTAAATAATAATACTTGACTAGGGAATTTTAGGAATAAAATATTATTCATATAATCTCATTTTTAAGTCACATACTTAAAGATATATATTACGTATTAATATTCCAAGGACATTTATTATCCTTTCAATTTATAACGCAGTAAATAAAGACATAATAAATAATAATTAAATAATCACATAAAACATAATCCTTAATTATTTTCAATAAAATATTAAAAGTATTGTCTCTAGGACACCAATACTAACAGTTGCACCTTCTCAACAAGGTGTAGCTATTGAAAAGAGGTCTCAACCAGGACCAATTGATGGGGGTGAGGGACACAAAACAATTCAACCATACAAAAGGAGAAAGAAGGACAATAATATTGCACATGGTACACACACACTTGCAAAGCCAAATGAAAATTTGGTGGAGCCTTCAGTTTCTTCTTTTGATGTGTCTCAGAATTTTCCTAAGGCACAGCCCCACTCTCTATCTATTTCATCTCCTCAATCTCCTTCAAAATCCATTTTTTCAGAAACTTTGTTGATTGACAACTTCAATGTTTCAAATTCACCCTCTTTGCAACTCAGGATGGAGCCAACACTCTCACCTGCATCACCAAATAAGGTTAACACCTTGGTTGATCAGGAAAACACTGAGAATTCTCACAAGTCAATGGAAATTTCTCAATCAACTGATAATTTCCAACCTCTATTGACTGATTCACTTCCATCGATGGATATACTTACATCCATCGACGAGCTCCAATCAACGGATATTCATCCATCGATGGATATTTCTTATCCATCGATTGACACCTTCATTCCAATTCATGAATCATCCAATGAAACACTTCAAGTGGCCAATACTCTACTAGGATTGAGTGGAATGGGTGAGATGTGTGAGAGGCAAGGTTTGCATACCTTGGCAAAAGGAGAGTCTGAGAATGAGAGGCCCTCAATTTCTTCTGAGGTAGCAAAAGGAGAGGGTGTGAGCAAAGTAAGTTAGGTGATGCAAAAGGAGAGAATAGTAAGGGAGATGTGAAAATCCAGGATGAGATCCTGATGCAAAAACGGAGAGAAAAGATTTAGAGAGAAACCAATTTCACCATATCATGAAGCATCAACTTCTAAAACTGAGCAGACTACAACAGAACTCACTCAGAAGTTGGGGTTGGAGTTAGGGGGAGATGGAGGAAATTGAGAAGATGGAGTCCTTGCAGGAGGTGCAGATGCCCACATGAAGGGGGAAGATGAGATTGAATTCAACATTGATGCTACAACTTTTCAACATGAAGATCCACAATATCAATAATTGGCAGCAACCACTAATCAAGAGGCTAAAAAGATGTTGGGATTAGTGCAAACAGAAGAATAATTTAGGAGTGGCAATGAGAGTTTGGCAAGACATTCTAATGATATATCTTATATGAATCCTGAAGACTTTGAAGATAGTTCTGATAATGAGTTATTGGAACCTGCAATGGCTAGTGGTGAAACTAGTTTGGCTGACATTGAAAGAGCCATATTTTCACAATACAGGAGATCCATGGCTGAAGTAAATGTAGAGGATCCTTTACACAGAAGAATTCTCAACTTTTACAGAGTCAACTTGAAGATTCAGAAGATGCATGTAACAGGTTCCAAGTATGAACTCAAGAAGATCAGGGAAGAAATTGATAGCTCAAGGACACATTTTGACTCCACCATTGATTCATGACTCAGCTTCACAATGTTAATAAGAATCAAGCAAAGACTTGATACTGAGTCTACAGCCAAGGACAAAGTAGTGGCATTGGAGAAAAGAGTGATTGCCATGAAAGTTAACATAGAGCAAATTTTGAAGAATCAAGTCACTCAAATCAAACTTATGAGCAGACTATTAGATACCCCTCTTATTTCTCAATCCTTAGCTCAAGAGCATGTTGCTGATAACAAAAAGGGGGAGAAGGATGAGGAGTTAAGGAGGAGGGAGAGTGAAGAAGTTGAAGCTGTAATCAAGAATACAGAGAATGCCATTCAAAGGAAAGATCCAAAGAAGGCATTGGCTCAATAAATTGTAAGGCAATTTGATTCAATTGCCAGCAAAAACAAGGAGATTGATGCACAAGAGCCAATTGCCTTAATGCCAGAAATTCTTGAGGCAGTAAAGAAAGGAGAAATAAGGGTAGATGAAAGTAGCTCACAGACTGGTGACAGAAAAGGAAAGGGCATTGCAATAGAAGATGAAAAGAAGAAGAATAATTCTGCCATGAGTGGAGGTGAGAAACTATTGAGCCAAGCAATAGTTGTTGGTGTGAAAGAAAGGGAACAATAAGAGAAGTTACAAGAAGAACTAGCTATTCAATTGCAAAGGAAATTTGATGAGGAGGATAGGCTAATTTGAGAGGCCATAAGAAAAGAAGGTGAAAGGAGGCCAAGAATGAAACAAAGAGTAAACAAGCATGTAGATGAACCCAAAACTTCTGGAATTAAAAGGAAACTTTTTGTTGATGAAAGAGTGACTAAGGAGGAGAAGCCAAAAGAGGTAAAGCTTGAGAGTAAAGCACCTGGGAGTGGTCAATCCAAGGATATAGAAGTGTTCAAATCCAAACCTCAAAATTTTGTTTCAATCAAAGTTGAGGGAATGACTGCAATTAAAGGACAAAGGAAGAGAGATGTAGATCTACTTCACATAGACTATGAAGATGGGTCACATTCAATCTTCACATTTGATCAAGTCATGGAACAAGGCTATGGTGTTTTAAGAAAAATATACATAATGCTCAACAGAAAATATTATCTAACTGAAGAGCTAGGAAAAGCCATCCTTGAAAAGATGAAGAAAATAAGGAAAACACCTCTTCAAGTAGAAAGGGATGACAAAATCAAGATTTGGAACCCTGAAGGAAGGAAGGTACTTCATGAACCATTCAACATGACGATCTACAAGGACAGAGAAGGCAGAGAAAAATACATTGATATTTGTCAGGAAATAGACAATCTACCTAATCTGGAATTGAATCATTTTGCAAGCCAACTAGACTACAGGGTGGAGGATGAGAAGATTTTGAAGGGATCCCTATACAAAAAGATGAAGGAAAATGAAGACAAGATGAATGAGTCAAGGGGAATGAGAAGAAGATAGAAGATTCAGACTCAACATCAAAATTATCAGAATTCATCTTTTACTGGTATTTGATCACTCAATCTCAAAAATTACTTTTGTCAATATTGTAATTCCTGCTAGAATGAAAATGTTTAGGAGTTTTGTTATCATCAACAGAAAATTCATGCATATTTCACCTATTCATAAATAGGGGGAGATTGTTAGGAATTATGAGATTTAATGATAACAAATTACTTAGAATTACAATAGGGATTTAAAATTAATTGTAACTAGTCGATGGATATATAACTTATAAATATCCATTGACTAGGAAACCAGTTATCAGTTGAAGCTTGTTAATCAACTGATAAATTGGATTGTAACAATTGATTTATGTTTCATTATCAATTGATTGTATTGCCTCGATGGATGTTGTGAAGTAGTCGACTGATGTTATTAACTTCAATTTATAGCTTCTCAACTGATGTGAAGAATGGCTGATCAATTGTAAATATTCTAAGTCAGAATTCTCACAAATAAAGTGATTAACAGATATTGGAGTCGATGGATAAAGACACTACTCAACGGATAAAAGCTATCAATGGATAAAAGCTAACAACGGATAAAAGTCATCAACGGATAAAAGCAATCAATGGATAAAGGACCATCAATGGATAAGGAGTCGATGGATAACTCAATTAGCCATCGATGCATCAATTGATCAATGGATATCCTATCCATCGATGGATAAGCAAAGGAGAATCAACTGATAAGCTTAAAAACATTTATCAGTTGATTAAGGTTTTCTAATTTAGTTAAAGACAAAAGGAATGGGAACTTTGCACAAACTGAATCAATGGAAGACAGTCCTGTCAGGATTGTGAAGACTTTCAAGGCAACACAGTCTTCAAGGAATGGATCAAGACAAAGATATTTCTAGGACTAGACAAAATCTAATGAAGACTGTGAAAGTAACTAATTTCTATTTTCATGTAAACATTGTAAAGTGTATTTTATAATGTTATCACTCGATAGAAAATAGAAGTAGAAGAAAACTACTATATAGTAGTTTGTAGTCTATTGTAACAAAGTGTAGAGAGTGAATGTAAGCATTGTAGTCAAGAACAACACTTTGTAAGCAGCTTGGTAATTCTACAAAGATTATTTGAAGGCAAAAACATACTAGTGGAAAAACCAATCCACTAGTAATTTTTATATTATTTGTCTTGTTTTCAATATCATAAGTATTTTCACTCTGAGTTCATTTAGTTCTATCTTAACCATACACTTCAAAAACACTAAAATCTTGAACAAACTTAAATCCGCAAGAATTAGAATTAATTCTTAAGTTTGTATTCAACCCCCCCCCCCTCCAAACTTTTTGTACTCAAGGGTAAATTACACACACCCATCATCACATCTGGCACAAAATTAAGAACGGGTATGTAATAAATATATATTTAAAATTATTTTTTAAAGGAAATCAATTTAATTGGTTACCACGTTTAAAAATTAATAATTAAAGACATAAATACACTAGCATTTAATCAGTAACTTATTTCATTTAAAACAGTTAAAAGAATTTAAAATTTTAAATAGAGTTCAAATGAAAATTTCAAATCTCAACATTTAAAAAAGTAGAAAGACACGTTAAAATTAGAAACTGTTATCTCCCAAAACTATGCCAATATTTGTAGAAGGGGGGGTTGAATATAAATATTAAAACTTTTGCTTATTTTAATATTTGTTATTGATGTTTGATAATTAGAGAGAACGTGTTTGAATAAATTAAAACTGAAAAATTAAATATAACAAAGAGATTTAAAATTAATGATGGATTGGTTTTTCCATCAGTGTATATTTTTGCTCAATGTTTCTAGGTTAAAATAAACCTAGCTTTGTTTTTACAAAGTTAGAAGATAAACAAACTGTTCTTACAAAGTGCTTTAAGGCTGAACAGTTGATTCTCAGAGAAATAGTCTAACTTCTACACTTTTAACAATGCTACCACACTTGTTTATATATTACAAGTGTGTTTTTACAATTCCTATTTTTGGATTGTTTCTATCTAACTTCCTTTTAGCTTTTTCCATTTCTAGAAAATAGCTTTGAAAGACAGCTACTGATTGAGTCTTCACAGTCATCATAGACTGTCTTCCATAGGTTTACTTTTGTCCTCTGGATCTACAATAGATAGTCCTTCTGTGTTGTCTCAATCAATTGATAATTTGCTGTTAAGCATATCAATTGATCCATCCTTTAATCCATCAACTGATAATCTTCTTCGATTGATCTTTATATCCATCGATTGATAAATGATGACTTATCGATTGATAGATGTTATCAATCGATATATCAATCGATGGGTCTTCACATCTATTGATGGTCTTCAATACTTGACTTGGCTTCTTCGATTGATCTCCTATCCATCGATGTTTCAATATCAATCGATCATCCTTCACTTGTGTAATTTCCTGTCTTCACATAATTACAATTTGACAATTTAATTTACACATCAATTGATGATCTATATCAATCGACTCTAACATCAATTGATGAGAATAATATCAATTAATTTACACCTTATCGATTAAAATAGACTAAGTATACCTATTTTACAGTCCAAATTATCAGTTTATTCATATAAACACTTCAATTGATAACTGGTTTCCTGATCAATTGATATTTATAACTTTCATATCAATTTATCAGTTACATTAAATAAAATTTCTATGATTCTAAGATTAATGTTATCATCAAATTACATGTAGATTCCTAACAATCTCTCCCTATTTGTGTCTGTGATATGAACAGACATAAATCTACTTGATGATAACAAAACCCCTAATTATTTTCATTCAGATAGAATCAAGAAATTTAAGTAGCACTTTGAGACTTTGAGAGTACCACTTTGATGAATAACTCTTGCAAGCTGCTTCATTGTCTTCACCATCTTCATAATTCAATTAGTTTCTCTTCCTTCTCTTCTCAGCATTTTCTTTTAGTTGCCTCATGAAAGAACTCCTCAAAATTGCTTCATCTCTGTCAGTTTCCCCAAGTTGCCTCATAAGCTAATGTATTTCTTCATCTGTGATTTTGTCCAAATATTTATTGATATAAAAGAACTTTGTGTTGCCCTCCACATCTGTAAAAATCATTGCATATTTTGGCTCCTACACCACCTTTTTGACTTGAGACTTCCAAAACTTAAGAGGTGAATCAGGTTCAGCTTCTGCCTTTGATCTCTTTAGCTTTGAAATTTGTTGTTGAATCTCCTAAGCAATTGTTGTGTTGAGTTTGTACTTTCTGTTGAGTAGAGGAAGGATGGTCTTCAGAACATTGTAGCTTTGCTTCATTATCACCTTCAATGAATAAGTGATCTTCACTCCATTTTCATATTCTAACCTTATAGATTCTTCTTGATTAGAGGTTGCAGGGTGAGTCCTTACTCCAATCAGCCCATTTTCATTGATCACTGGTATTCCTTTCATATTATATCCTTCAGTTGTAACCTCGTCCTTGATTTATTCTTGTTTCCCTGGAGGTTTTTCTGAACCACTCTTTCTTGAATAGAACTTGACCTTTTCTTAGCCATAGTTATTTTCCTCTTTTTCCTCAGTGGTTGTTCCATTAATTGATCTTCCATGTTTTATTCTATTTCCATTTGCCTTGCTATTTCCTCATTCTCATTTTCTCTTCTTGCAGCATTTGACAATCCTGATGAAATGGCTCCTTGAAGAAGCTTTTAGCGTACTAGCTCTTTCCTTCTCTTTTCTTCTTCAATCATTATGGATTTGCCCTTTTTCTTTTCTTCAAAGGCTTCAAGATCAATTGTTAAAAAGGCTTCTGCATTTGAATTGCTTTTTTTGGCAGCCTTTTGTGCATCTTCATTCACCTTTCTTGTTTGAGCAATGAACTCATCCAAGTTTCCTCTTTCTGCTGCCTATGTCACCAACTCAGTGCTTTTCTTCAAATCTCCAATCCTTTTCCTTTCACTCTCAATCATAGACTGAGTTTCTCTTTCCCTAGAAATCCTTCTAGCTTCTAGATCATCTTCAAACTTCTTGAATTCTTTCTTTTTCTGTTATAAGTCATCTTTGGATGACTTAGATGACTTAGAAGATTTTAAAGATTGATAATCCTTGTTGCTTCCATATTTAGTCCTTTTTAACTGCAAAACCTCCAATGCCACTAGACTTGTCCATACCAGAACCACCAACACCACCACTACCACTTCCTTTGCCATCAACATCACCATCACTAACACCATCATCCTTCTTCTTTGTATTCTCCCCCTTTTTGTTATCATCAATTGGAGGAGGCGGTGGCATTCTGTCAAGAAATTTCTGAAGAATGGAAGTATGTAGACTATGACCTTTAATTATATCATCCATCTTCTTTTCTAGAGATCCCACTCTAGTTTCTAAATCTGCAAAAATTTTAGATTCCTTGAAAAGCTTGTCCTTTATTTGACCCATAGTGTTAATTAGTAGCTTCTTATCCAACCTTCTCTTCAATGCATCCTTGTTAGAATTGATAGAATCCTTTATAACCTCCAATTCTCTCTTCACTCTTGTCACTGTGATCTTTTGAATTTTCTGTGATTCCCTCATATAGTGAGCAATTCTTCTTTAATTGGGATCTTCAATTTCTCCTTTCACCATTGCCCTTCTATACTTAGAAAGAATCTCAATTTCAGCAGCTTCTAAAGAACCATCAATTGTGCTCATCCATGGCTCCTCATCAGAATCATCTTCCAACTCCTCAAGTACCATATAACGTGTGTCTGTTGTATTGACAATGCTCTCCTTCAGATTCCTGGTCCTTTGTTCTGTATGCTCTATTCCCAGTAGTTTTCTGCATCCCTGTTACTTGAAGCAGCTAACCCTTGATATTGTGGATTAGGATGAATGAAATTTTGTGGATCCAATTCACCAGCATCAATTTCCTCTTCAATCTCCTTGTCAATTTCAATCCCACTAGCTTCTGCATTTGATACTCACCCTATCTCCTTAACACCTTCCTCCTCTAACATCAGCTAAAATTCCAATTCATGTGTAAATAGTAAAATTATTTTATATCTCTCACTCATCTCTCTATTTTGCATCAGGATCTCATCCTGGAATCTCACCTCTCCCTCACTCATTTCCTGTGCACCTTCTAAGGTGGGGCACTCAAGTGTTTCACTCACATTCCTGGAAGAAATATGAATGTCCTCACTCACTCCCTCTCCTTTTGCCAGGCTGCAATCATGCCTCTCACTCAACTCACTCATTCCTAAAAGAGTTTGAGCAACATCAGTTGATTGAGCATCAATTGATGTGTAGATACCAGTTGAAATGTTTGGGATATCCATCGATTGATGCATACCCATCGATTGATCTTGAGTATAGATCAATGGCTTATCAGTCGATGCCTGAATATCAATTGATGAAGGAACATCAATTGATGGAGTAGAAATAGTTGAGGTAAGAATTTGAGAAGTGATATTTATAATGATATGAGAAATGGAATCCTGAGTTTCCTGGGAAGGAGATTCAGGATAGAGTGTTGGCTTCTCCTTGAAAAATAAAGAAGGAGAATCTAAAAATGTCTGATTATCTATTAGAACATTTTCTGAAGAAATTTGGTGAGAAGGGGAAGGAAGAATAGAAGGGATTGGAATAGAGAGAGAATGGGGTTGCATCTCATCATTTATATGAGATGCATCAAACTGACTTTGTGAAGGCTCTACCATAGTTTCCTGTGGTTTTGCAGTGTGTGATTCCCCAAGTGCAAAGGTAAATTTCTTTTCTCTCCTGCCATAGGTTTTGGTAAATTTGGATGGTGAGTCCCCAATTTGGTTATGTGCCCCTGGTTGTGGGCTATTTTTAATACTGTCATCCTTTTGAGAGGATGACAATAGAGATGTGGTATTTTTTATATTAACATCCACAGTCTTTAAGACTGTGGAGTGGCTTGGCTAAGGTTGCGCACCATCTCTCTCCTTATCCTTCTGGGTTCTTTGATGTTCCCCAGTTCCCTCACCACCTACATCTCCCTCTAGTCTATCTACCACAACAGGCGTTTTTCTTTTCTTAGATTTTACAACAACAGGTTTTTGAGAACCTGTTGAGGTTGGCTTTTTAGATTTGGATTTAGAGACTGGATGTCTGGCTTGGGTAGGAGGGTTGGGGTCATTACTAACACCCTTCATAGCCACAGAAGGCAAAGAAGATTGGGGATTGTAAGAAGTTAAGGTAGAGATAAATACCTGAACAAAAGGTGGATAAGTCAATTCCACATTACTGTGAAGATTGATTCTTACCAAGTCTTTGAAGACCCTTTTGTTTTGAGTCCAGCAATCTAAAGTTTCTGTATTCCTGTCAATCTCAATATCCTTGAGAAAGTGGTTAATAATAATCATGATAAATCTAGAATAATAAATATGATTAGATCTATTAACCTTGTTTCCTAATTTGACAGATATTTCATTGAGTAACAGGCTTCCTAAGTTATGATATCTATCATATAAAATGTTATACCCTACTTCCTGCATACTTGTTATTATTGCATCAAAATTACTAACCTTACCAGAAAAACACTTTATAATTGTATCAAAGAAATAAGACCATTCTTTTCTTAGATTCTTTCTAACAATACTACCTAGACTAGCATTAGGAGCAGTGTAATTGATTTCTCTAAGCATGATTCTAATCTCTGTGTCAGTGGGTGCATTTTCTGTATTATTTGCAAGAAGATTTAAACACTCACCCAAGACTAGAGTGGTTAGAATATACCTTTGTCCTTTGCAATCAAAGGAAATTGAAGAAAAATCATCCGCTACCTCTGCTGTTGTCCAGAACTCTTCAACTAGATTGCACACTATCTTTGGTGCTTCCAAGAGAGCCTTTGAGATCCTTGAACTTCTTAAGAATTCCATTAGAGGATGGAATTCTGTTGGGCCTTCCTCCACCATAGTGCAAGCAACGAAGTTGTTGAGCTCATAGTAGAATCCTGATTGTGAGACTTTCTTTGATGATGCAATAATTGTGTTTAAAGATGTAGATGAGAATTAATTGGCAAACTTGTTAGTAATAAAGCAGAAACAACAATTAGACAGTAGTAGATTAGGGTTCTTAGCAAGAGATAGATACAGAGAGAAAAAGGGTTAGGGATTGAGTTCGTAGATTGAGAGAGACAGAGACAGAGACAGAGAAATCGTTAGTAAAAATTGCAAGTAAGAATTAAAAGTTGTTTTAATCTCACTAATTAAATTTACTGAGTTTCCAATCACTTTCTTACTCAAAATAGGACTTAATCGACCGTTGGAAGAAAAATGAAAAGTAGAACTTACCATTTTTGGCAATCGACTGTTATACATACATGAATGTATGTATTAATCAATTGATAAAAATAAGTAATCAATGACTAGATTTTGTACAGACCGATTGATGACATGGACCCCTTTAAATTCCAGGTCATCAATTGGTAAATAACTTATCCATCGACAAGTACTCTTATCCATCGATAAATAAATATATCATCAATTGATATATTTATCTGTCGATAGCTACAACTATCCATCGATCAGTAAATATATCATCAATTGATATATTTATCTGTCGATAGCTACAACTATCCATCGATCAGTAAATATATCATCAATTGATATATTTATCTTTCGATAGCTACAACTATCCATCGATCAATAAATATATCATCAATTGATATATTTATCTGTCGATAGCTACAAATATCCATTGATAAGTAAAATGTTTATCAATTGATTATGGAAGAATCAATAGATTAACATAGTCAATGAGTAAAATTAATATAAATACATAACTTGTCAGACATTCAATAGATTAAACATAATTAAGCATACCTAAATCACAGACCAATCTATTGAAGGTAGATTCATCTAATGGTTTGGTAAAGATGTCTGCAAGTTGTCTTTCACTATGGACAAAATGTAATTCAACTGTACCATTCATTACATGTTCCCTAATGAAGTGATACCTTATGTCAATGTGCTTGGTTCTAGAATGTTGCACAAGATTTTCTGTTATAGCAATGGCACTTGTGTTGTCACAGAAAATAGGAATTTTGTTCATTTTGAACCCATAGTCAAATAGTTGATTCCTCATCCATAAAATTTATGCACAGCAACTTCCAGCTGCAATGTATTCAACTTCTGCAGTAGATGTAGACACTGAATTTTGATTCTTGCTAAACCAAGATACAAGCTTGTTTCCAAGAAATTGACAAGTGTCTGTAGTACTTTTTCTGTCAATTCTGCAACCTGCATAGTCTGCATCTGAATAACCAATTAGATCAAATCCAAAATCTCTAGGGTACCAAATTCGAAGATTTGGAGTTCCTTTGAGATATCTGAATATTTTTTTTATTGCAATCAAATGAGATTCTTTATGATCAGCCTGAAACATAGCACAAAACATGTAGCAAACATTATGTCTGGCCTACTTGCAGTTAAATAAAGTAATGAGCCGACCATGCCTCTATAACTTGAAATGTCCACTTTAGCTTCCTTAGTATTCATTTCAAGTTTAGTTGTAGTGGCCATGGGAGTTTTTGCAGAAGAACATTCATTTAAATCAAATTCTTTAACTTGTTTGGTTTGATTTATGAAAATACCATCTTTGACTTGTTTGACTTGCAAACCAAGAAAATAGGTAAGTTCTCCCATCATGCTCATTTTATATTTACTCTGCATCAATTTTGCAAACTTTTGACAAAGTTTTTCATTAGTTGAGCAAAAAATAATGTTATCTACATAGATTTGAACACGAATCATAAAGCCACTAACATTTCTATGAAAGAGATTTTTTATCAATAGTACCTCTTGTGAAGTTATTCTCAATCAAAAATTTAGACAAAGTGTCATACCAGGCTCTAGGTGCTTGTTTCAATCCATAAAGTTCCTTGAGAAGATAGTATACAAATCCAGGATGAACATGATTAATGAAACTAGGAGGTTGATCTACATATACTTCTTCTTCTAGTTCTCCATTGAGAAAAAAAAATTTCACATCCATCTGATACACCTTGAAATTTGAATGAGAAGTATAAGCTAGAAAGATTCTGATTGCTTTCAACCTTGCAACATGTGTAAATGTTTCATCAAAATCTATGCCTTCTTCTTATGAATAGCCTTTTGCCACTAATCTTGCTTTATTCCTTGTCACTATACCAGATTCATCCATTTTGTTTCTGAACACCAATTTTGTACTAATAACAGACTTGTTCTTTGGTTTGGGCACCGGCTTCCATACCTTGTTTCTTTCAAACTGGTTCAACTCTTCTTGCATAGCAATTATCCAATCAGGATCATTCAAGGCTTCTTCAATTCTTTTTAGTTCTTCTTGAGACATGAAGCTACTATACAAGCATTCATTTTGAGTTGCACTTCTAGTTTTGACACCATCATTTGTATTTCCAATAATCAATTCAAAGGGATGACTGTTTGTCCATTTCCTTTGTGATGGTAAATTTGTCCTTGATGATGATGCTTCATGATCATTGGAATTGTTAAGATCATTATGATGTGATTGATCATTTGAGAACCTTCCCCCTAAGATGGATACTCTTCTTAAACACTGTTGAGTAAAGTTGTTATCCATCAAATGATTATCAATTGATGTATTATCAGTCGATCGATAATTGTCAACAGATAAGTTATTTGTTGATGTATCGACTGACATCAATTGATGGAAGGATTCCTGAAAGGCAGAGTGTCTAAACTTGTAACACTATAACTTATGTAACTCAACTAAAAGAAAAGATACTTAACCAGAAGACAATCAAGAACATGAAGTCACAAAGAAATCAATGTTAACTATGAAGACAAGGTAATTGATACAATTCAATTTGTTAACTATGATCAAACAAAGAAGAAATCATTGAAAGAAGTTCAAGACAAAGTTGTTCATGCCTCAGTGGTTTGTAACTTAAAGATTCAAGATCATAACTATAAGTATCAATAAGTCAAATTGATTTCAAGTGAACAAGAAGGAAAGCAATGATTGGAAAGCCACATTACTAATTGAAAATGGTAATCTATTCAAGAAGCAAAGACACTATCAAGACTAGTCACTTATGAATCAGACCTTTGCATCAAGTGTCAGGACATTGATAGTATGTTTATGTCAGTAATAGAGGTCCAAGTTCAAAGAGCTTGTTGAAGAATTTGGAAAACATAAAGAAATCACAAGTTCAAAATGCTGCATTGAAGTTTCAAGTTGAAGCCCAGAATTTTTCTAAGTACAAAATGTTCGAGATGGTCAAGTAGAACATTCCTATGTAGAATATTCGACTTAAATGTTCGAGATGGCCAAGTAGAACATTCCTATGTAGAATATTCGAGATAGATATTCGAGATGGCCAAGTAGAAGTTCTCAAGTAGATGTTCTACATGAAGGGCAGTTTCAACATGACACATGGCATCATCTAATTGGCAGATTTCCAAGCTTTCAAGATTAGATAAGATTTATGTGGACATCATTGGGCCACGCATATCTTAATCTTTGAAGACTACAAGACATAGATTACAAGTAGTATAAATAGAAGTACTTGTGTATTATTTTAAGAGAGCAATATTTTCAAGATAAACACTTGTAAAAGAGAGAGAGAGTATTCACAGAGCTTAGTATCATTTACTACCCTCTTTACTTCTAGAGTACTTTGTAAAGAATGTTGTAGCAACCCTTTCAAGTTATATATAAGACATATATTGCTTGAATCATTGTGTTCATTTATTACATAGTATTTATTGCTTCATTAATTCGAAAAGTTGTATTCACCCCCCTCTACAACACATTTCGACCTAACAATTGGTATCAGAGCTTCATGTTTAATATACAAAACATAGATCCTTGTGTTTGGTAGAAGATTAGTGAGTTTTCATCTACAGATCTACTTTTCAAGTTCTTCTCGAAAAGAGTGCTCAAATTTGTTTGACAGAGAAAACTCATTCTAAAAATTATTTAAATACTTCGGGTGTGATTATTTAGCCTGGGTGGACTTTAGATAATTTTTGTGAATTATTCTGGGTACTTTGATTTTTTGGTGTTCTTCAAGGAGTCATCACTGTTCTTGATAAAGAAGATAAACCCAGCAACTTTTGATTACCTTTTCAAGAGACATAAAGTTAAAAAGGTGTTATTGGCTTTTGATTTGACATAAATCTCACAACAAAAAGTGTTACAGAAGATATTTAGTACCTAGCACGTGGGTTAGGTGAGAAAAGCAACAAAAGTCAAAAAGTGTGAAAAGTAATATTGTTTATTCAATATTAAAAGTGACCTCCAGCAAATTTCTTCCAAGGACAAAAGTTCTACTTGGAATATTCTACTTGGAATATTCTACTTGAATATTCTACTTGGAATATTCTACTTGAATATTCTACTTGGAATATTCTACTTGGACAAAAGTTCTATTTAGAGAAATTCGACTTGGGCAGTTTTACATAGATATTCTACTTAGCCTAGTCTTGGGTACTTAGAAAATTTTTTTGTCCGGAATTTGAACCTTGATTTATTTTAAGATAATTTAATTTTCTTTTAATTACTACTCAAGTAATAAGAAAAGTTTATTATCTTTACTTTAAATCCGCATTAAGATGGCACCTAAAAACAATTTCAAGATTCCAATGTTCGACCGAGATCATTATGAAGAATGGGTGTTGAGAATGAAACTTTATCTTGAGTCCGTCAATCCTGAATATCTGGAAGTCCTCGATAAAGGTAAATTTGTACCAATGGTTGTTGTTCCTGAGCATATGGAAGGAGATGTGGTAGTACCACAACGGTCTGAGCCTAAGAAGGCAGTAGATTTTTCAGATGCTGATAAGGAGCAGATATCTTTCGACACATCCGTTTGACAAACACTGATGGAATCCCTGGATCATGAGATGTTTAACGTAGTTAAAGGACTAACTACAGCAAAGAAGATTTGGGATAAGCTAGAGGTCGTCATGGAAGGTACCTCTGAGGTCAGAAGCAACAAAACACTTATACTCAAGATGGAGTATGGCACCTTCAGGATAAGAAAAGGTGAAAGTATAACCGATGTCTATCTAAGATTCAGTCAGTTGGTTTTGGATTTGAATCTGAGAGGTGTAATTCTCCCCATGGTTGAAGTCAACACGAGATATCTGAGGAACCAGCCAAAAAGCATTGAACATAGAGTCTATGCTGTTAGAGAAACCAGAGATTTGCACACAACTACTCTGGAAGAATATTATGGAATTCTAAAGACCTATGAGCTGGAAACACTTCAAGATCAAGCATGGGATAATGATTCAAGAGGAAAAGAAGTTGCATCAGGGTTAGTTGCTGATGAGGTAGAGTTTAAAAAGGCAATGGTTGCAGAAAAGCCTAGGTCATCAACTGCATCACATCAAGTTGAAAATGATGATGAGTGCACATAAAATAGTGATGACGACTACTTCACCCAAGAAGAGCTGGACAACATGGATGACAGTGTCGTGGCATACATGGCAAGGAAGTTCAGCAATATCAGATTCAGAAAGAGTAACCGACCGCAAAGTAAATCTTCATCTTACTATCTGGTTACTAGGGGTGGAGGTAGTTCACAAGGCTACAAAGGGAAAGGCAAGAGTACCGGCTACAAATCTCCTTTGGATTTCAAAATGAAGTTCAAATGTTATAACTGTGGTGAAGCTGGACATTTTGCTACAGATTGCAAGAAGCCTAAACAGACATATCCAAAAGAAACTTATGAAGCCCTCAAAAGCAAGTATGAGGCCCTGGTGAAGGAAAGACATGGAAAAAGAGCTTTAGTTGTCACAGAAGGCAGAGCGTGGGATGATTCAGATGAGGAAGAAGTTACTCATACATCAAACATTGCCCTCATGGCTGAGACATCAGATGAACCAGAGGTACCAGTTCTAACCCTTAAGGAAGAAATGTCTATAGATGATTATAAGGTGCAGAACGGGGCTCTTAGCGAAGAGATCTATATGTTGTGCAAAAGCCTAAATACTTCTCAAAAAGAACAGAAAACACTTGTTGCCAAATTCAGAATGCTTGAGGCAAAAGTGGAAGAATTAGAGGCTATTTGCACTATAGATACTTCCCTAAGAGACTCTATTAAAACTTTGGAACACAAGCTCAACCTTAAAGATGAAATAGAAGCATGTCTTAGGAATAAACTAGCTGAGTTAGAAATAAAATGCGAAGCTTATAAACTAGCAGCTAGTAAAGTGAATGTTGATAGTAGCACATTTAAGAAGATAACTGGTATTGGTGTAGGACTTGACTATTCTAACTTATCTAAGAAAGAAGGGAAAAGGCCTGTAGACACCAGTCCCAGTGAGATTAAAAAAGAAGTACCTACAATTCTCAAATCTGCTATTAAACCAATATTCAAACACTTTGCTCCTCGAGAAGAAGAAGAGACTGATTTATTAGTTAGATATGAAATCGAGATGGAAGATCGGAAGAAAGAACAACCTGTAACTCCTACTAAATCAGTTAAAATCAAATCCCCTAGAGAAGAATCTAGACCAGGATTAGGAGCCAAGGCTGTTAAACAACAGGTTAAGAAAGAAAAGGTTGAAAAAGAGGTTAAGGTAGAAAGAATAAAGAAAGCATGTTATCACTGTAAATCCACTGAACATCTTTCTTATGCATGTAAATCTAACATGAATATTCCTGTTGCACATGCCATGCCTGTACCACACGCAATGATTAACATGCATCAAAATCATGTACAATGTGGTCAACCTAACTGTATGCCATGCACTTTTAATGTCATGCAAACCTTCGTGAACTTGATGAATGCAACTAGTCAAACATGTTTAAATACTGCTACTAGTTCTAATGTCAAAAAGAAGCATGTAAGAGCTAAGACTGCCAGTCCTCCTAAAGTTAGGTGTGACAAGCCTTCTCCTAAGACTAACAAATCTGTTAAATCTGACAAGGGAAAAGACAAAGTCGAAAGCTCTAAGAATGTTAAAGAAAGTGCATCTCTTGTTGTTAAAACTGATAATTCTCGATCTTATAGAAAAGCCGGGCCCAATCAATCTTGGGTTCCGAAGAATGTCTAATCAATCTGACATTGCAGGGCATTAAGCGAAACATAAATAAAGTTATATGGGTGCTAGATAGTGGAGCATCAAGGCATATGACAGGAAACAAGTCCTTGCTTACAGAGTTGGTTATGAAGGCTGGCCCTTATGTTACCTTTGGAGATGACAGCAAAGGAGTGACAAAGGGATATGGCAAACTGAAGACTGGCAATGTCATCATTGAAGATATCTCCTATGTTGAGGGATTGAAGCACAATCTGTTGAGTATAAGTCAATTCTGTGACAAAGGTTATGAAATTGTCTTCAATAAGAAAGGTGTATCAATAACTCACATCAAGGAAGGTTCGTTAGCTTTAAGAGGAGTTCGGAAGGCAGATCTTTTTGTTGCTGATATGGATTCGGCAAACCAGAATGAAGTCACTTGTTTCTACAGTAAAGCTTCAGATGATGAAAGCTGGTTATGGCACAAAAAGCTATCCCACCTAAACTTCAAAATGATGAATGCTCTCGCTAGGCGAGAATTGGTGAAAGATCTACCTCAAATGGAGTTTGCTCCTAAAGGACTCTGCGAAGCATGCGAAATGGGAAAGTCAAAGCGAGCATCACATAAAAGTAAAGAAATTTCTAGTATCATTGAGCCTCTGTAACTTCTTCATATGAATTTATTTGGCCCAGTGAACGTGCTATCGTTATCAAGAAAAAGATATGCGTTGGTAATCGTGGATGACTTCTCTAAATATACATGGGTATTGTTTGTTATGACAAAAGATGAAGTACCTTTCCAAATCATTGATCATATCACTCAAATTGAGAATGTTTCAACACTCACTGTGAAGACGATTAGATCAGATAATGGCACAGAATTTAAGAATGCAATCTTGAATGATTTCTGTGTTTCTAAAGGAATACGTCGTCAGTACTCAGCCCCGAGAACTCCACGGCAAAATGGAGTAGTTGAAAGGAAGAACCGTACATTGGTTGAAGCAGCAAGAACTTTGTTGTTTTATTCAAAACTTTCTCTATACTTTTGGGCTGAAGCAGTGAGTACAACATGTTACACTCAGAATAGAACGCTGATTATTAAAGATAAAGAAAAGACACCATGTGAACTAATGAATAATAGAAGACCAACAATTAAATACTTTCATGTCTTTGGAGCTAAATGCTACGTACTGATAGATGATGAAAATCTAGGCAAGTTTGAAGCAAAAGCACGTGAAGGGATATTTGTCGGTTATTCTACAGATGTGGTGGCAGCTTATCGGGTATTCTTAGTGAATGATCGGAAAGTGATTGAAAGCTACAATGTCAGATTCGACGATACCAAACTCCCATCAATTTCTATAGATAAAAGTGAACCTGAGTCCCTACAATTTCTTAATCTGGACTTAGATGAAATTGAAGATGAACCTGAGTTGGTTGTTACTTCAAATATGCCAAGTGTTAGAGAAGAAATACATGAGTCTAATGAAAGATCAGTGAATACCTCTTCAGCACAATCAGGCAACAACTCAAGGGGAGCAAATAGCAGCTCAAGGACAAGTGTACACAGCTCCAGAAGAGAAGACACTAGTTCTGTAGGAGCTGGCACTAACTCAGGGGGAGTTAGTAGAAATAACACAAGTAGTCAACACAACAATTCAGAATTTCAAGCTGAATCATCAAGACAATTTCTAAGAGAACGGGTATGGAGTAGAGACCATCCGTTTGAATTAATTATTGGTGGTCCAGATGCTGGTGTGTCTACTAGAAGATCTGCAAGAGTTGACATAGCTAATATTTGCTTATATTCTGGGTTCTTATCCAAGCTTGAACCTAAAGAAATAGAAGAAACTCTTGGTGATGCTGATTGGTTAATTGCAATACAAGAAGAGCTCAATCAGTTTGAAAGGCAGAAAGTTTGGAAGCTGGTACCCCGACCGAAGAACAGATCAGTAATTGGAACTAAGTGGGTATTCAGAAATAAACTGGATGAAGACAGACTTGTAACACGAAACAAGGCTCGTTTGGTAGCGAAGGGTTATTCTAAAAAAGAAGGTATTGATTATGATGAGACCTACGCTCCAGTTGCAAGACTTGAAGCAGTCAGGATGTTCTTGGCCTTTGCAGCACACAAGAACTTCAAGGTTTTTCAGATGGATGTGAAAAGCGCCTTCCTGAATGGAGAACTAGAAGAAGAAGTATATCTGGAACAGCCTCCTGGCTTTGTTAATCCAGAACTTGTAGATTTTGTGTACTTTCTCTTCAAAGCTGTCTATGGCCTCAAGCAATCCCCAAGACGATGGTATGAAACCCTATCCTTATTCTTAATTGCAAGTGGATTTATTAGGGGAGTAATTGATAAAACATTGTTCTACAAAAATGTAAAAGGTGAATTAATACTTGTTCAAGTCTATGTGGACGATATTATTTTTGGGTCATCTAATGAACGCTTGTGCGAGAAATTTGCCAAGTTAATGCAGGATAAGTATGAGATGAGCATGATGGGAGAGCTGTCCTTCTTCCTTGGATTACAGATTAGTCAAAGAAAAGATGGAATCTTTATCTGTCAGTCCAAGTACATCAAAGATTTACTCAAAAAGTATAATCTAGAAGATGCATCAACAGCTAAAACTCCTACGGCAACAGCCACGAAACTTGATGAAGACAAATCAGGTAAACCGGTTGATATCACAAGTTATCGAGGTATGATTGGCTCACTACTCTATTTAACTGCAAGTAGACCCGATATCATGTTCGCAACTTGTTTATGTGCAAGGTTTCAAGTGGATCCTAGAGAATCACATCTCATAGCCGTCAAACGAATCTTCAGGTATCTCAAGGGCACATCAAATCTAGGGATTTGGTACCCAAGAGATACAGGTTTTAATCTTATTGGCTATTCGGATTCAGACTATGCAGGTTGCAGGATTGATAGGAAAAGCACCTCTGGTGCATGTCAATTTCTTGGCAGAAGATTGGTATCCTGGCAAAGTAAAAAGCAGCACACGGTATCTACTTCTACTGCTGAAGCTGAGTACATTGCTGCTGGAAGCTGTGTAGCTCAAATACTGTGGATGAGGAACCAATTGAAAGATTATGGCATGGAACACAACAAGATTCCAATCATATGTGACAACACAAGTGCCATTGCCATGACCAACAATCCTGTAGACCACTCAAGAACCAAGCATATAGATATCAGATATCATTTCATTAGAGAACATGTCGAGGAGGGGACTGTGGAGCTACATTTTGTGCCCACAATGCAACAAATTGCAGATATATTCACTAAACCTCTTGATGAAGTAACATTCAATAGGTTGGTTGGTGAATTGGGAATGCTTAACACAAGTTAGTGATTTCTCCTATCTGCAAAATTCCAGTTTTACTAATGTACATATGTTTTTAGTCCTGATAATTGCTTCTTTTATACATGCATGGTTGAAAACATATGTAAATAATCTCTACAATTGCTAAAAATATCACTTTTGTATGCTAAATTAATCATTAAGGGCTTAGACTTTAATATGATTAATTAATGAGTATTTTAGGATACATATTGTGTTATTCTTACATAAATTCATTGTGTTTTCTATGTATTTATTGATTCAATCTTTGAATTTATGTTAGTTAGATTGCATGATCACAGGGGGAGTTAAATTCATAATTTTCTTTATTTTTCATTTTTTTTCCTGTGTTTTTCATGTAATCTTTATCCATTTAGAGGCCTTAGAATTGTCAAGGAATGATTCTTAATTATTTATTTTGCTAAAAATCCTTGAATTGATATTTAGATTAATTTGACAAAATTTATTTGTTATTTCGATTACAAATATTGCCAAAGTATTCTAACTATCTTCAAAATTCACAAATTTTGAAAATTCTAAGTCTGGGAAGGATATTCTAGTTACTGTCTAATTAGAAATTCATCTCGAAATTCGACTTGAAACTCGAGTTACAGTTCCTAGTATGCCTGCTTAAAATTCCAAGTCTGGGACATCATTCGAGTTCATCTATCTCGAATATTCGACTTGATGTTCGAGATAGACCCTATCTCGAACACTATCTCGAATATTCGACTTGATGTTCGAGATAGACCCTATCTCGAACACTATCTCGAATATTCGACTTGATGTTCGAGATAGACCATATCTCGAACACTATCTCGAATATTCGACTTGATGTTCGAGATAGACCTATCTCGAACATTATCTCGAATATTCGACTTGATGTTCGAGATAGACCCTATCTCGAACACTATCTCGAATATTCGACTTGATGTTCGAGATAGACCTATCTCGAACACTATCTCGAATATTCGACTTAATATTCAAATTAGACCTAAAATTCAATTTTCTCTCAAACTTATTCTTGGAATTTCGAGTTGGGACTCCCAGGTGGGTTTTAATGTTGTTTTTTAATTGTTCAAGTGATTAACTGTTCGAGTTAGTGTCATCTCGAACATTATCTCGAATATTCGACTTAATGTTCGAGATAGACCCTATCTCGAACACTATCTCGAATATTCGACTTAATGTTCGAGATAGACCCTATCTCGAACACTATCTCGAATATTCGACTTGATGTTCGAGATAGTGTTCGACTTGATGTTCCCCTGTACGTACTTAACTTTTTCTTCTTATATTTTCAGGGGTATTCTTGTCTTTGCTCATATATGCCTATATATACATCTCTAACACGCATCAATTTTCACTTTTACCTAATTGTTTTCACCCTAAATTTTTACAGCCCCCACCCTCCCACCCTGCGATTTCAAACTTTCATCCCCTGTTCATTCGATTTGTGTTGAAACTCTTACATATCTCGAACTGCTGCCCGTTTTAAGTTTACTATTCTCTATTTGCGTTCAGTATTGCCTGTGTTTATGTATTTGGCCCTGTCTGATCATCTGCTCAGTTTGACATATATACACGGATATACACACAACTATCACGGTTAACTGGTTACATAGTTTAGTATTCATATCACTTATTTGGGTTGCAGTAATTACTGGATTGGGTTCCGATTGTTTTGATTTTGGTCATATTTGATTCCGTAGTTTAGTATAATCGATTGTTCATCTTCTCGATTCTCTAAAAGGAATTAATTTGATTACGTTTTTTTCTTTTCCTTGCTTACGTGTTTACCTTAATTGTTTTTTTTTGAAAATCACATTAATTCAAGGAAAAATTATTTTAACAAATGGCTCACCAATTTATTCTTGCCAAAAATAATTTTTACAACATTAGTACGGAAATTGGTGATCAACTCCCGCGCTTCAAGTTTTGGGTACGATTTCTTAATTTGTATTCCAAGGCTAGTGTTGCGTTTACTGCTAAACCAACACTAGTCCATGATGCTTTACAGCAATTATGGACTAGTGCGGTTACTTTCGGGAGTAAATCTACCCCCTATGGTTTCAGGTTTACCTTGGCGGGTCATGAATTTCAAGTCACGGAGGACGTGTTCAACTGGGTTCTGGGGTTCCCAGTCAGAGATGTTTATGACCCCGAACCTCACACAGATGAGCGTATTAAATTCTTTGAAGAAATTGGATGCTACCCTCCCTCTGGACGGATCTCAACTGGCGCCATCCAGAAACAATACTTCCATGTGGAATGGAACTACTTTTTCGAGGCCATCACCAGATGTTTTCGGGCACGCGAAAAAGATTTTCATCAAATTCCAATTCCCATGCAGGTATTTGCAGTTTCCCTTGCTCGTGAATTAAATATTAATTATGGCAGGATCATTATTTCCGAGATCGTGACTACTATGGGAACTCCTGCAAGTCGAGACCTGACATCTACTAACGTTGTCTGTTGGTATCCTCGGTTCCTACAAATGCTTATTAATCAATTAGTACCTATTGATGCTTTATCTGTGAGACAGGCATTTGCCACAAGTGCGACATATGCATCCTTGGGCATGGGCACCAAGTCACTCACAACGATTGCTAATCAAGATAAGCATCATGGTAAGCCGATGTCTATTCCTGATAACATTCAAGTATGGGTTAAGTTTGATGCAGGTATCACTTCCATGGCGGGGACCTTCCACATTTCATCACATGCTCAGAATCCCTCTGCCCATGCTGACGCATTCTAGGGAATTCCGGACGAGAGTATTGGTGATGAAAATGATAATGAAAATGATGATGAAGGTGATGATGGGCACTCTCACGCACAATCATCTGCCGGCCAGAGGACCAGACAATCTACTCCACCTGCCGGACAAGGTAATGAAGAAGGTACTTTCTTTGAACAAGAGCAACTCTCTGTACACACTACTGCTACTTCTTCCCCTAAATCTAATTCCATGGCCCAAGATTCTGCTAGCCCGTAGGATCTATCCCCGGGCAAGAGCTATATTTCTGATTCGGAGTCTGACACATTTGCTTCCTCTCTTTCACCCTCGCTAACGGGAGTTAAAAGACAGGCAGCTTTAGATTTAGATGAGGGTTCTGAGAGTGACCCTGAAGTGCAGCCCCTTATTCGGAAGAAACCAAAATTTTCTCATGCTGCAACTTCTCAAGCCCAGTCCCACCCTAGTGTGTCTATCACAACCACTCCACCTCACGCGAGTGGTTCGCCCCGTGCACATTCAACACATAGGGAAGATGGTGAGAGTTCTATGCCTTCTGAAGAGCCTGTTACTTCAGAGCGGCAACAAGCTT
The DNA here is from genome assembly GCA_028671895.1 of Oenanthe sinensis. NCBI lineage: Eukaryota > Viridiplantae > Streptophyta > Magnoliopsida > Apiales > Apiaceae > Oenanthe > Oenanthe sinensis. The sequence continues at coordinate 2,396,091 of CM053809.1, read as the reverse complement.
TCATTGCTTTCGAAGTACCTTCACCGGTACATACTGATGCTGCAGAGAGGATCGGTTCTGATGTTGTACTAGAACACTCTGCGGCCTCTCAGCCTGAGATTCCACCTCAGGACATGACAGGAACAGATCCCATTACTGCTACTTACTTTGCTTATCCAGTTTCTGCAGGTACTGCTTTCACTTTCAGGACTATTGTTGAAGACATACACGAGCGTGAGACAGGGAGTGTGTGTGAGCGTTTAGGGAGTAAGGGACCTTCATTTTTAAGGCCCGAAACCGAGTGACAAACACTAACAGAACGATTTTTAGAGCGAGGACACCCAGACCAAACACCGTCCCTTCATCTTGAACATCTTGACACGCGTTTGACAGCAATTGCAACTGAATTCAAGCAGTTCGGGCAGTCGATGGGGCAGTTGGGGATCAATGTTGGTGACAATCAACGAGCTCTTGATGACTACGCAGCACGGATGGCCAGTCAAGCAAGATCGATGAATGAGTTGACAAATAAGGTGAATGACTTGGGCCATGCTGGTGGTATCTTGGGTAGCACTCTGAATGAGAGAATGGGAGCAGTCGAGAGCATAATGCATACCATGGCGACAGAGATCAGCAGGATGATGTATGCAGTTAGAAGCTTTGTTCCCCCCGAGTTCTTTGACGAACAATTTAATCAGCCTCCCCCTGATCATGATGGTACTGGTGGTGCTGGAGGTCCTGGTGGTGCTGGACCCTCGGGTTCTGGTTTTAGTGGTTCTCATGCAACTGCTGGAACTGGCGAGAAAGGTGGTGTTGGGGATAACTCACCTAAGGGGGAGAGTGGTAAGGAGACGAGACAGCAGTCGGTAATAATTGAAGAAATTTGTTGGGAATATCCAGCATCTTGCCTTTTCGAAACGTTGGCGCTGACTGTTCCCTTAAGGGAATAAAGTAGCACCTCACTATCACTCCGGAGTTTTGGTGCAATGGTAAACGCTGAGGTCCTAAAAAGTGGTATCAGAGCAGGTCACGTGTTCGAGTCTCAACGTAAGGCATTTGCTTGAATATTGGCAATATGCTGGGGGGGATTGTTGGGAATATCCAGCATCTTGCCTATTCGAAACGTTGGCGCTGACTGTTCCCTTAAGGGAATAAAGTAGCACCTCACTATCACTCCGGAGTTTTGGTGCAATGGTAAGCGCTGATGTCCTAAAAAAATTGAAGAACAAACTGCTGATGTTGTCAAAGAAAATGAGCCAGTGAATGAAGAAGAGGCTCAAAGAAAGAGGAAGGGTAAGGCAGTGGTGGTTGAACAAGAAGAGCCATTCATTGACTTGAGTCGTCATCAGGAAGAGGCACATGAAGTACTTGATTCAGATTCTGATATGGAGGATGTTCCGCTAGCACATGCTATTAGAAGATCTTTGAAGGAACAAGGTGGAGGTGCTGGAATGTCTTCTGGACAACCTGAAGAAATACCTGTTGATAAGGAAACTCTAGAAGCCCAACAGTTGGCCTTGGAACAAGCTCAGTTCTATAAAATGAAGATGATGCAGGATGAGGCTGTTTTCCTTGAAAAGAAAGCGGAGCTTAAGGAGAAACAGTATGATCATGAGCTTGCAAGGTTAGCTGATCCTCAAGTAGATCTGGACAAGAGAAGGATCGGACAGAAATGGGATGATGCAAGGAAGATTCTATCGGGAGTTTGTACAAAAGGAACTCATAACAAAGAGGCGGAAGACTTGTTCTACAACTTGAACTTGCAAAATCCACTGATTGTTGACTATATAAATGCTTTGAAAAGGTTGATCTCAAAAGTCAGAGTTGGATATAATGCAATGGTTAAGGAATGGCAGGTCATCTTGTCTTTAGTCGAAGGAGTCCCGACATCTTTCTTATATGTGGATGATCAATTCATCTCGAGAAGATCTGCGTCAGAGTTGTTCTTGCTAGCAACAAAAATTCAATATTCTCAAGTTGAGGAGCTTAGCATTCTGTATAGGGATCAGTTAATGCAGCTAGCAGAGGACAAGGGACCAGAATTCTCAGCAAATCCTGATATTGTTCGGATGGTTGTTGATGGAAAGATGAAGAGGGTGAGCTTAGAGGAAAATGACCTAATGGCTCTATCAGTAGAATCCCTAAAGGCGGTATGCATGCAAATGATGAGTAAGGGATTCACTTCTGACATTAAGGAGAAGTCAGTGGAGTTCATTGAGAGGGTCATATTCAAAATGAGCAATGAAATCTGGAAGTGTGACATTATTGCTCCAAACCCTCTAGACAATGTAAAGATTGAGCCGGAGCTAATTGAAAGAAAGTGGAATATTCTACAAGCTGTTAAAAATGTAGATGAAGCTCTGACTCTTCCTTCTGGATCACTGGAACAAGGAGAAATAAGGGAGGCAGTCGGTGTTCCAGGGAGAGATAGTGTGTACTGGATACACTCATATGACAATGACACAGCTGATGCTTTAGCATTCATAGACGCAGACCAAAATCAAACATTGTTGCATATGAGTAGGAAATGGCTGCTGCAGACTCAAGATGCTGCTTTTCTGGAGAGAGTTTTAGAAGTATTCAAATGGGACGAAGTGGAGAATGAGAATGTAGATGAGAAGCAGAGACTCCTGAAGTACTTATCTGAAGTAGTGGTGGAAAAGAAGCGAATGGAGCGAGATGCGGCTAGTGTCCACAATACTAACCGTGTTAAGGGCTACCCTAAAATGATCTATTGTCAGTTTAAGGCTGATAAGTCTCATTGGAAGTCACAGCTCATAATGAAAAATTTTGAGGACATTCCAAAGATCAGAACTACTCAGGAGGTGGACAAACTCAGAAGGCTTTTCAGGCATCCTTATCCAGAGCCCAGGAATCCTCTAGAAATGGAAGCGGTAAGTCTATTGAATGCAAGGTGGAAGCAGCTTCATGATCCAGTTTACAAGAAAGAACAACAACAGAAGGAAAGGCGCAGAAGGTTGAAGGAGGAGAAGCGCCAAGCTGAAGAAGTTAGGAAGAAGAGACGGAATTAGAATTAACGGTCAGAGTGGTGTGAACTTGAAGTTGAAAAAACTTCTTATCTTTTTGGTTGCTTTAACTCACTTGAGGAAAATTCACCTGATCACGGTATGCGAGATAGGCTAACGTACCATACTGTAACCGTGAATCAGAGTGGATCCAATAAGGTGATATAAGTTTGACTGAAAGGTATGAAATAATCCAGGTGATAGGAATCACTCAAATGATCTTTAATTTGAAGTTCGAATTTTCTGTCTAGCTTAAGTTTTATTTATTCTAGTTCTTTGAATTGTTTTCAAGTTTATTTCAGTTATAATTCAAACAAGACAGTAATGTTATTTATCTTTTTCTCGTCTCATTGTTTAGTTGAGTTATCCCTTTGTTAATTTGAATATCATTGTTAGACTATCAAATATGGGGAGATTGAAAGGCAGAGTGTCTAAACTTGTAACACTATAACTTATGTAACTCAACTAAAAGAAAAGATACTTAACCAGAAGACAATCAAGAACATGAAGTCACAAAGAAATCAATGTTAACTATGAAGACAAGGTAATTGATACAATTCAATTTGTTAACTATGATCAAACAAAGAAGAAATCATTGAAAGAAGTTCAAGACAAAGTTGTTCATGCCTCAGTGGTTTGTAACTTAACAAGATCATAACTATCAGTATCAATAAGTCAAATTGATTTCAAGTGAACAAGAAGGAAAGCAATGATTGGAAAGCCACATTACTAATTGAAAATGGTAATCTATTCAAGAAGCAAAGACACTATCAAGACTAGTCACTTATGAATCAGACCTTTGCATCAAGTGTCAGGACATTGATAGTATGTTTATGTCAGTAATAGAGGTCCAAGTTCAAAGAGCTTGTTGAAGAATTTGGAAAACATAAAGAAATCACAAGTTCAAAATGCTGCATTGAAGTTTCAAGTTGAAGCCCAGAATTTTTCTAAGTACAAAATGTTCGAGATGGTCAAGTAGAACATTCCTATGTAGAATATTCGACTTAAATGTTCGAGATGGCCAAGTAGAACATTTCTATGTAGAATATTCGAGATAGATATTCGAGATGGCCAAGTAGAAGTTCTCAAGTAGATGTTCTACATGAAGGGCAGTTTCAACATGACACATGGCATCATCTAATTGGCAGATTTCCAAGCTTTCAAGATTAGATAAGATTTATGTGGACATCATTGGGCCACGTATATCTTAATCTTTGAAGACTACAAGACATAGATTACAAGTAGTATAAATAGAAGTACTTGTGTATTATTTTAAGAGAGCAATATTTTCAAGATAAACACTTGTAAAAGAGAGAGAGAGTATTCACAGAGCTTAGTATCATTTACTACCCTCTTTACTTTTAGTGTACTTTGTAAAGAATGTTGTAGCAACCCTTTCAAGTTATATATAAGACATATATTCCTTGAATCATTGTGTTCATTTATTACATAGTATTTATTGCTTCATTAATTAGAAAAGTTGTATTCACCCCCCCTCTACAACACATTTGGACCTAACAATTCCGGGTATTTATTGCATCATCGTCACTATCTTCACTATTGCTTGTAGATTCATTTTCAAAGTGCAATAGTTCATGAAATCCTTCATCAAACAACTCTTGAATCTTCTTGTCATCAAAAACTATATGCATAGATTCCATAACAATGTGCAATCTTAGATTGTAGACTCTGTATGCTTTGGTTGTTATTCCATATCCAACAAATATAGCTTGTAACACCCGAGAAAATTACGTATATTTTATAATATTTAAATATGCTTTTAATATAATTTTGGTATGTCAGATTTTTTTTAATGCAATTATTAGTGTTTGGATTTTTAATAAATAGAAAAATTACCTGTTATGTGTTATGTGACTTCTGTGTAAATTAGAATATTTTATTTTATTTTCTGTAATTTTTGTTTCGCTATAATAAATCTATTTCGTTTATGATAATCGGGTCAGCCTCTGTGGAGGACTAGAGACCTTATTTTTGGTTCATTTATTTTTATGAAAATGATAAAATCCTCAAAATAAATTTATTTTATTATTTTTGAACCATTCATAATTTTTGGGGGATTTTGACATATATATTGTATTATTTTGAAAATATTTATTTTTATATTTTATCCCATATATATTATTTTTGGGCCTCTTATTTAATTATGGAGTAATTTATCTTTTAATCAAATTAGAGCCCCAAAATATTTCAAAAATATAAATAGTTTTTACTTATAGAAATTTTATTAAAAAGTAATTGTCACCACTTGACAATTTGGGGAAGAAGCTCTCGACTAGGGTTGTTGGTAATTTTCGATTAATCAAAGATGATTACAATCTCTGTTATTTGAGTAAGAATAACCAAATCGATGCTTATGATCCGTATTACTTGTTTATACTTTTAATTTCGTAGAAAAGTTCTTGTTTCACGAATTGGTGTTAACAGCTTTATTTTTTTTGTTTTCCCAAGTTGATGTGTGTTGGTTATTGGTTTGATTTGAGACCATGTATGTATAGACCATGAGACAAGGAATCTGTAGCTAATATTTATATGATTTTCTGTGTATGATTCGAGTTGACCGGACTTTGTGTTTCATAGCTCGGTTCTTAATTCTGTTGTCATGGGTATCTTGTTTATGATGCCCACAACATGTGCGTATAACTTGTATGTCTGTTTGTGTTGAGTTTGGAGTCGCCGGATTTTTGAAGCTCCTACCGTAACCTTTAATTTTTCGGTCGGTTTGGTTGTATGCATAGCTTATGTACCTGAACTTGTATGGTCCGTAGCTTCGTTTTACCTTCGTTTTGGGTTGAGTTTGACTGCGGTTCGAGTGGCCTTACTAACATTCCGACTTGGCCGGAAATTGGCCTGCAACCATCGTTTCTGACTCCTGGTGGCCTGGGTTGGTTGATTTAAGGTGTTATTGTTGTGTATGTACGCTTGTAAAGTCTAGCAGCTCGTTGAGGAATGTGGGTGTGGGTGTTGTCCGCGTCGCTGTTTGGTGTCTGATTGATCATGGTTGAGTGGTACTGGAGCTTGACTTCATGTAAGTACTAGTTTTGTAGAGGTCTGTGTTGTTTTTGATTACCGGGATGTCAAACACTTCCGACTTGGTCGGAAAATGGCTTCAGGCTTTGTGTTTGTTTGTATTTAATTAGTCCTAGATCTCTCCATGTTTTTATGTCCCGTGTGTGTATATTTAATTATATATTATTATTCTTTTGGGTAATATAATAAGTAAAGTGTGAGAAATAACTTGTTTTACACGTTGTGGGCGTTTGTAGTTCCTTAAACTTAAAATAAGTTACTTATTTTAAGTTAAAGCACATACATACCCACTTTTTCTAAAAATAAACCCTTATTTTCATAATTTAAGTGTCAGCCAAACAGCCCTATTGTTTTGTTCTTTACTATCCTTAATTTTTTTTATCACTTAGATTTACTGGTTTATGTTAATATTCAGCCATGATTCTTTGACCTTTGTAGGTGGTTATCATTCTTATGGTTTAATTTATTAATGTTGATTATGTTTCAGTGATTTTAATGCTTAAATTTCACGTTTCTTTTGTATGTTATATCAGGTTTTTTAATATATAATCGAATATAATTGTCTTTAGGTTTTGGTAGATCAACAATTACTACCCATCCTATAAATAAATTTAGTTTGTTCTATTTCTGTAATTTTAATTTCGAGTTTATAGTTTCTACTTCGATACTATTATGAAATTGTATGGTGCACAGTTATCTTAGTTTAGTTCTTGTGTTTACATGAATCCATGTTCCTAACATTTGTATGACAGGCCTGGATGATTTTGTATTGACATAGCAGAGATGGAGTATTACATTGTTTTAAAAATTTAGAATAAATTATTTTTAATTCGAAATTAATTTTATTTAATTATTTTAATATATTAAGATAATAATTTAATTAATTTAAATTGATTAATTAATTTATGTTAATCGATTAATTTAATTAATTAAATATAATTTAAATATAATTAAAAATAATTAGATTTAATTATTTTGATAAATAAAAATAATCTTATTTATTTATTTTTAATTATTTAATTATTTAATAATCCCTTTACCCGTTTTAAATAAAACAAATTTGTTTGAGACCCTAAAAATACTCCGGAAATTCTAAAAATAGTTTCAATTCCCTTATTTACTTATAAATCCGGATTAATATTTTATAAAATATTTATGGATCCAATAATTATCTGGAGTGGATAATGATGATCCACTTTGACTCGAATAATATTTTAGAGTCTAATATTAATTATTTGAATGTTCTTTTCTTGTTGAGTCATATTTGTTACATGACTTACATGCTTATTTGATTTCTAATTGATACTACTTGTTTATTAATTATTTGAGATTCGTTATTGTTAGACCGCATGGGTAGACATTAGAATCTAAATTAAAATATTTTATTTATAGATACGAGCGAGGTGGTAGATAGACGAGCAGTTTAGTCATCCCATTCCAGCTTAGGACAACTTCTATATCAGACAAGTATTTCTTCTTTGATCCTCTTAAACACTTTTGTTTTACTGTTTTCAGTTATTCGTATCATGATAAATAGTTATTATTCAGAACTATTTATGATTCCTGTTTTATTCTGTGCATCAGAGTTACTTGTTATTCGTACTCTGAATATTGGAAGTTGATTATAATAAACACGTCATATCTGGTGTTATCGTAGTAAATAATGGGGATATGACCTGTATTTAAAATTAAGCATACCTTTATTTTGTTTGGGGTGCTCTATTGGATTGGAATTTAGCGTAAGAGACCAGTAACAGACCCTGGTCCAGCGGTGTGATATAATTAGCATAAGAGGCTAGTGGGACTAGTCCAGCATATTTAGGAGGATATGGTAACCATTCCATCTTCCTATAGGCTAACATTACTTGTCTACGGTACTTAACTGAAATCTAGATTATGTGGTGTGGCATAACTAGTCCTATTGCTTTTGAAACCTGATCAGTGGGCAATAGTGTTATATGTTATTATCCAATCCATATTGCCTGTGTGGCTATTATATATTGATTTTGAGCAGTTGATTCATTTTGATGACATACTGCATTGTTTCAGTTGAGATAAACTGTGATTTATTTAATGTTCAGTTTTTATAACAAACTGTTTTATATTCCGTTCTCTATACAGATCTCATATCTTGATTTAATTTCAATTGTTCATATACTTGCTGAGCATTTCTTTGGCTCACTCTTGCTTTCAATTTACCTCTGCCAGCTAGTCAGTATGAGTCATCGCATCAGTTCTTCCAGGAGTAGACAGCGCAGGATCTCGGGATCGCTCGCCCCTCGGGCCTCCCAGGTATTTAGCTGTCTTAGTGGTCAGTAGATAGAAGTTTGTAATAAAATAAAGTAGACGTAAAACTGATCTAAACTTTTAGTTTAGGTTTGTGAGATACTGGTTGATGTGTAATAAAATAGTTTGGTTTACTTTTAGTTTCAGCTGCTTAATTTCATACTATAACCTGTTAGCGATCCTTAGTTATTGGCGGGGTCAGTGCGCCTCTGATTTATTATTTTATTATTATTAGTTGTTGGTGGGGCCAGTGCGCCTCTGGTTTATTATATTATTATTGTGGATTGGTTGGTGACCCCCAAAACTAGACCCCGGGTTTGAAGGGCGTCATATCGCTTCATCAGCCTTGGCTTTAAATTTTCCCAAATTTTCACCTTGATTTCTTAGTACAAAGCATTTGCAGCCAAATACATGAAGAAAATTAATTGTTGGCTTCTTGTCTTTCTTCATCAACTGATATGGAGTTTTGCCTTGAAGTTGATTGACCATGGAAATATTTTGAATGTAGCAAGTAGTATTAATTGCTTCTGCCCAGAAATATGTAGAAAGTTTTGCTTCTTCTAACATAGTTCTAGTAGCTTCAATCAAGGTCCTATTTTTCCTTTCAACTAATCCATTTTTCTGTGGAGTTCTTGGTGCGGAGAAATGATGAGTGATACGCTTTTCTTCACAGAATTCTTTCATTGTTGTATTCTTGAATTCAGTACCATTATCACTTCTAATTTTCTTGACCTTCCATTCAGTGCCATTTTCAACATTCTTCACATGATTAATAATGAATTTGCTTGCCTCATCCTTAGAGTGTAAGAAATATACCCATGTATATCTTGTGAAGTCATCCACAATGACTAATGCATATTTCTTTTTGGCAATCGACATGATGTTGACTGGACCAAATAAATTAATGTGAATCAATTCCAAAGGCTTATCAATTGATGATTCAGACTTTGACTTGAATGATGATTTTCTTTGTTTTCCCTTTTGACAGGCATCACAAAGTCCATCTTTGGTGAATTCCATCTATGGAATGCCTCTAACCAGATTCTTTCTAACTAATTGATTCATGGCTTTGAAATTCAAATGGGCTAGCTTCTTGTGCCAAATCTAACTTTCATCTATATTGGCTTTGCTAAGTAGGCATGTCATTGAGTTTGCTTTTACAGAGTTGAAATCAGCCACATAGACTTTTCCTTTTCTTTCACCAGTTAAGAGAATTTCACCAGATTCTTTGTTGGATATGATGCATGATCCAGTTGACAAACATACACCATTTCCATTATCACACAGTTGACTAATGCTTAGCAAATTATGCTTCAAACCATCAACTAGTGCTACAGATTCAATGATAATATTCTCTTTTGCAATTGAGCCATATCCCAGAGTAAAACCTTTGATGTTATCTCCAAAAGTAACTCCTGGGCCAGCCTTTTCCACAAACTTTATGAGTAGGGACAAATCTCCAGTCATGTATCTAGAACATCCACTATCCAGATACCAGAGATTTCTTCTCTTGTTTTCCTGCACACATTTAAAACAATCAAGTTGCTTTTGGTACTCAAGTTGCCTTGGGTCCTCTTTTATTAGTTACAGCCTGAGCCTTGGTTGCCAACTTTGACTCCTTTTGTTTTGGTGGGTTTAGATCCACTTTAACTTTGGGAGTTGGCTTTTGGGGCTTAGACACCTTAGAACTCATGGCATAATTTCCATGCATTTCATTATCTAAGTTAGGCATGTTCCATGGCATTCCAGGCATGTTCATATTTGCATATGCAAAGAAGGGATTATACATGTATGGAACTTGTGCATTAGGCATATGGACATTTGGTGCAACTAAATTAGAAGACATGGCATTCATGAGCATAGGATTAGTAAACATGTCATTTGCAGACATGACATGTGCATTTAAATCATTTGAAGATATAAAGTTCTTTTCATTCTTGCATTGCATAGATAAATGATTTACACTACAACATTTAGCACATACCTTTCTAGGGGCATACATATCAGGAGTGTAATTGTTGTGCTTATTTATGCCTACTTTTCTGTTCCTATTCTTCTTCTTTTTCTCAGACTTGGGTTGGATAATTTCCACAGGTGTTATCTCTTCTAATTTTGCTTTTAACTGTTTCTTGGATAAGCTATCTATGTTGATTTTCTTAATCTCAGCCTCAACTTGATTTTTGGTTTCCTTAACAAACTTGATATGAGTGCTAAATTTGTTCTTCTTATTAGCCATTGATGATTTACTTGTCGATGAATGCTTATCGATTGATTCAGCATCAATCGATTGATAATCCTTATCAGTTGCTGAATGATTAGCAGTCGATTGATCTTTATCCATTGAAGTATCAGCCAATGGCTTGCCTATTGATTTGGGGGGTTCTCCTAGAATATCTACACCCTGAACATCAATGATTTGTTTGGCAGTTTTAGCAGACATATTCCATCTGTTAATGGTTTCAATTTTTTCAGCTAATTGTTCTTTTCACAATTCTTCTCTTCTCAAACTATTCACTAGTTCATCTCTAGCATCTTTACTTTCCTGCTTGAATCTATCTAAACAAACAAGTTCATTTTCAAGAAAAACATTCCTCTCAGCTAAGGCATCAATGGTGTTCTTTAACTTGAGGTTTTCTTTGTTTATAGATTTTAGAGTGACATGCAAATTGTACAATTCATTAGACATTTCATTAATAGTACTATTACATTCATCTTTTGTAAGTTTAGAAAAGTTAGTAGCTAGTACCTAGTACCTGATTTGATGATGAACTAGCTTCTTCTTCTTTATGGTTGGCCATTAGAGCTAGATTGATAAACTCTACAGAATCACTATCCTCAGCAGCCCAGTCCTTCTCCTCAGTAACAAAAGCCTTTTCTTTATGTTTCAAAAGGTCAAAGTATTTCTTTTTGTAATCAATACCCTCATATGACTTTGCCTTTTCTTATTTTGGCTTTCTGCACTCATTTGAGAAGTGACAAGCCAATCCATAGTTAAAGCATTTGAATTTAGATCTATCAACTAAATTTTTGTTTTGATTGTTACTTCTAAACTGGGATCCAGGCCTTTGAGAATTTGGATTCCTCTTGAATTTAAGTTTTGAAAACTTCATTGTCAGAAATGCAAGGTGCTCATCAATCTCATCCAAATCATCATGTGAACATGTTTCAACTTCTTCACACTTGCCCTTTCCTTTTCCCTTGGATGATTTTTCAACAACATCATTAGCCACCATGCCAGAAACTTTTACACAACCATCTTCCTTCTTCTCTTCATTTCCCCTGACCATCAAAGCCAAAGTTTTCTCCTTTCTTTGATTCTTATCAATCTTCTCATCTTGTTGGATTTCCAACTCATATGTCTTGAGAATTCCATAAAGTTTTTCAAGAGTATAATCTTTGAAGTCTTGAGATTACCTAATGGAAACAGTCATTGGTTTCCATTCTTTTGGAAGAGATCTAATGAATTTCAGATTTGTATCCTCAATTACATAAACCCTACCATATAGCTTTAGTCCATTTAACAACTTCTGAAATCTGCTATAGGTGTCATTGATAAATTCTCCACTCTTAAAATGAAATGATTCATATTTTTGAATCAAGAGTTGCATCTTGTTTTTCCTTACTTGTTCAGTTCCTTCACACAGAGTTTGAAGAGTGTCCCATACTTCTTTTGATGAAGTACAGTTTATCACATTGTCAAACAAATCTTAATCTAGACCATTAAATAGAATGTTCATGGCCTTCTTGTCTTTAAGTACTTCTTTTTCATCCTCTTCTGTGAACTCAGTGATGAGTTTTGGAACATGTTTGTCAAGTGCAGGAGTTCCATCAGAGTTTACACCTATGACTAGCTTCATGGGAACATGATGACCTTTCTCTATGCAGTGAACATCGGAAGAGTCAAGAGAGAGGAGATGCAGATGCATTTTCACCTTCCATGCAAAATATTCATCTTTTTCTAGCACTAGAATTTTCACACCTGAATCTTTTTGACCCATATTGACGGTTCTTGATCTTTAAACTTTCTGTATGTTGAAAGCCTTCGCTCTGATACCAATTGTTATTTCCTAGAACTATGTCAATGTTTGTAGAAGGGAGGGGTTGAATACAAATATTAAAACTTTTGCTTATTTTAATATTTGTTACTGATGTTTGATAATTAGAGAGAATGTGTTTGAATAAATTAAAACTGAAAAATTAAATATAACAAAGAGATTTAAAATTACTGAAGGATTTGTTTTTCCATCAGTGTATATTTTTGCTCAATGTTTCTATGTTAAAATAAACCTAGTTTCGTTTTTACAAAGTTAGAAGATAAACCAACTGTTCTTACAAAGTGCTCTAAGGCTGAACAGTTGATTCTCAGAGAAATAGTCTAACTTCTACACTTCTAACAATGCTACCACATATCAATTGATGATCTATATCAATCGACTCTAACATCAATTGATGATAATAATATCAATTGATTTACACCTTATCGATTGAAATAAACTAAATTTATAAGCACTTATTTTTTTTATACATATTTTCATATTATAAGCCCCGTTTGGCTTAACTTAAATTTAAAATAAGTAACTTATTTTATTTATTTTTTACATATTTTCAAATTTTTTTTAGATAAATATTTTTTTTAGAATTTTAAAACCAAATATGATTTTCAAAATTGAAAATAATTTACTTATTTTCAGAAAAAATACATACATACTAACTTTTTCTGGAAATAAGTCCAGCCAAACGGGGCCTAAATATACCTATACTACAGTCCAAATTATCAGTTGATTCATATAAACACTTCAACTAATAACTGGTTTCCTGATCAATTAATATTTATAACTTTCATATCAATTGATCAGTTGCATTAAATAAAATTTCTATGATTCTAATATTAATGTTATTATCAAATTACATGTAAATTCCTTACAAAAACATTTTTAATGGATTATATTAAATGTTTTATTTGTTTTAGTTCCATAAAAACTAAAACATTTGTTGTCTTTATATACATGCCATATATTAAATTATAATATTTAATTATTGATTGTTTATGTTAAAAAATATTTTTTAACATGATAGGAAAAATGTGAAAGAAATTTTGTTTACTCAACTTTATATTTTGATGGATAATATCTTAGGTCTATAAATGTTTCGAGAAAAAAGAGATATTTTTTATTATGACACTTCATTCTTTTTGAACAACATTTTCAACATTCGAATGTTATTCAACATATTTGTATTTTATTTCGTATAAGATTATTGTTTTTATTTTTTTTACTATATATGTGATTAAATATATTATTATGTTCAAATGCATTTTAAAAATTAAATTTAAACTATAATTAATAAATAAAATTTAATCTTTAATATTTTATATTAAGGGTATATATCAAAAATACAATTTATTAAAACTTTTTTTTTACAATTTTATTATCTTTTATTTTATTTTTTTGCAAAAAATGGTTTGCAACTAAAAATAATCAAATATAAATTTATATATATATAATTTGTAACCAAATGCTATTGAATTTAATTTTTTTAAATTTAAAATATTGAAGTTGTTCGTATTTGCATTTAATGTTAATATTGAATTCAATATATATCAATATTGAAGTTGCTCGTGTTTTATTTAATTTGTAACCAAATGCAAAAATATATTTTTCATATTGCATTATTTGGAAAACTGTATTTTTACAAAAAAACTTTAAACATCATATTTTTACAAAATTTAAAAAAAAACGTATATTTACAAAAAAATAAAAAATTGATATTTAAAAAAAAAACCCAATATTAATATAAATTTTTTGAAAATTATAGATAAATTCCCCACAGCTAACAAAAAGTATAGTGAGTTCAGCCCGATCCAAACCCAAATCGACTAATCTTCAAATCGGATCCCCCATCTTCTACTCTTTCTCTCTCTCTGTCTCTCTCTCTCTGTCTCTGCGTGCAGACTAAAAAACCCTAGCAACATATTTCTTAGTCGCCATGAACTGCTCAAGTAATTACATCCCTCTCCCTCTCTCTCCCTCTCTCTCTCTATCTCTCCACATTTAAGTACTTGCATATATTCTCATACATACATACGCTCGCATCTATTTATCTAATTTGAGCTGATTTCTCTTCTTCTTGTTCTCTAACTCACAGTCTCCGGCGAAGTGCCGGAACAACCAGTTGTTTCGAAGATTTCGGGACTTCTTTATGAGAAGAGGTTAATCGAGAGGCACATCTCCGTGAGTTTCCTTTCGATTCTCGTTTATTGCCATTTTTATATTTAATTATCTAATTATGTATTTTAGTTTTCGTTTCGAGTTTTCGGAACACACATTTCCCGTGTTTCATTATTTGTAATTATGTTTTAGAGTTTATAGAGTATTAGAGTTCCAGTTACTGGCATTTTGGTTTTCGTTAATTGTAATCATAGTAATTTCTAGGTTTTATAATACTAAAGAGTTGTTGCTTTTGATGAAATAGAGACAAATGACGAGTTTACCAATATCGATTATTTTTTGTTTCCGTAGTTTATGGAGTATGAGAGTTCCAGTTACTGGCATTTTGGTTTTCGTTAATTGTAATCGTATATTTTAGTTTCGTGTCTTTTTTATAGTAACTTCTAGGTTTTATAATACGAAAGAGTTGTTGCTTTTGATGAAATAGAGACAAATGATGAGTTTACCGATATTGATTATTTTTTGTTTCCGTAGTTTATGGAGTATTAGAGTTCCAGTTACTGGCATTTTGGTTTTCGTTAATTGTAATCGTATATTTTAGTTTTGTGTCTTTTTTATAGTAACTTCTAGGTTTTATAATACTAAAGAGTTGTTGCTTTTTATGAAATAGAGAGACAAAGACGAGTTTACCGATATTGATTATTTTTTGTTTCCGTTTATATGTATAGTTATTTAGAATTTTAAACTTGTCTCGTGTTTATTCTTTTGCATTTCTCAAGGATTCAAGAGAGGGTTTATAATATTGTATGGGAATTGGATGTTTGTTTGTTAAGAAGCTGTGTTGTTTTGTTTTCTGCTCTTGTTAGGATTACGGGAAATGTCCGGTTACTGGGGAGCCTTTAACTATGGAAGACATTGTTCCAATCAAAACTTCCAAGGTTTGTATACAGTATGCGTGCACGCGTGTGTGTGTGATAATATTACATGGGTAATGCTTGTGTCGATTTTGAAGTTAATTCTATTTAATATTTATGCAGATTGTAAAGCCAAGACCAGTACAGGCTGCAAGCATTCCTGGGATGCTAGGGATGTTCCAGATTGTAGGTGCCTCTAAATCATGGGTCCTTGTTGTGCGACTTTTTTGTTTGTACATAGTTTTATGGACCATTCAATACTTGCTTTTGTGAATTGCGAGTCTGGTTATATATTTATATATGTATATACACATTCTAGTAGTTGAAAACTTATTACAATAATTTTTTTAGTGATGACATGATATATAGGTGTTTCTCGAGTGTACGGTAGTTCTTCTAGGGGTTTATGTATATCGAACTTCTAGTTGAAATGGTTGTAGAAGTCATATGAACTTTTTTGCAGTTTTGAAATTGTTTATAATGTTAGAGATATTACATCAATTTAACTTTTGCTCCTATTCTCATGTATAGGTTATTAGTCTATGATTGCAAGAAATCACTTTGTTTTACATTATTGTTTATATAGTTGAAAGTTTTATTTCTCGTAATAATGTTGTTATGATCAATATTGTATTAGAAGATGTTCTCGAATGATATTCATTAAAAAAGGCAGATAGTTAGGTGGCGTATATATTGTAGCACAGTGTTAGCTTTATTTCTATCTTTTTCAAAGGTAACTTTCTTTTTTGTGTAGATTGAATCTGCATTTTACTGATTTGTTTTGTAGAGCATACTAATCTTTGTTAAGCATAATACATTCAAATCACACTATTGTACTTTGGCCAATCTGTTTAGTAACCTTTTAACGCTATTGATATATATGATATATGTGTTGTGCACTCTGATGTGTAATAAGGAAAATGTCGCGATAAGTGCATACTTTCCATTTGGGTGATGCTTAAGGTATTTTAAACTTTAAAAAAAGTCTCAGATGACACATAATAACAGTGCATGAGTATTTGATGGCTCTGAAACAACTACTAGTCTCGAACATTAATGATATAACTTATTTAATTGAAGTATTAATGATGACCTTCTTTCATGCTAGTAACGTGTTTTCTTTGTTCTAATACTAGGAATGGGATGGCCTGATGCTATCAAATTTTGCATTGGAGAAACAATTGCATACAGCAAGGGAAGAGCTTAGTCATGCCCTTTACCAGGTGTCTATTTTTAGGTTATCTGTCGGTTCTTTTATATATTTTCAATGATTCTGTACGTGATAGATTCAATGAGGTATCTCTATGTGTTGGCAGCATGATGCCGCCTGCCGTGTTATTGCTAGACTAAAGAAAGAAAGAGATGAAGCGAGGTCACTATTAGCACAGGCAGAAAGACAGATACCCATGTCCATGTCTACTGTCCCAGAAAATGGATCTGCTTTAAGCAACGGGAAAAGAGGTTTCTACACTGACATATTTAACAAAGAATGAATTTTGCCTGTCCTAGGTTTTTCTTTTCGTTAATTATGACACTTGATATATGAACTGTTTATTATCTTATGAAGCTGCCGAGGATGATGAATTGGGGCCTGATGGGAAAAAATTGCGGCCAGGAATTTCTTCCAAAATTATTGACGAGCTAACTGATTGCAATGCGGCACTTTCTCAGCAACGGAAAAGGCGCCAGGTATCACATGCATCTATAATAATATAAGTAACTTCTCATACGGAAGGTTCAAACAGGGAATGAGGAATTGTATTATCATGGGAATTCGCTAGACTATTTAGTTGGTCATAACTATTTATTATCATAAATGGTGGAAACACTTTGTTTGCTTAATTTTCTATTGATGGCTACTTCATCTTT
Source organism: Oenanthe sinensis (assembly GCA_028671895.1). Taxonomy (NCBI): domain Eukaryota; kingdom Viridiplantae; phylum Streptophyta; class Magnoliopsida; order Apiales; family Apiaceae; genus Oenanthe; species Oenanthe sinensis. The sequence goes on along the minus strand of CM053809.1, from coordinate 2,378,802 downwards.
ATTGCAGATTTCTTCATCATTAGCTCTTGTTGATGCTGTGGAGCGATACACCCAACTCTATAGTTATCCTCTTCACCGAACGAACAAGCCCGGGATATTATCTGTGGACATTCATAACTCCAAGGTGAGGAGTATAATCCATGAATTTATGGCAACATACACATTCTAAATAACCATTTTATGGAACAAGAAGTTTATACCGAGTTGCTATATCTAGACATGTGAATGAAATTATGAACATGTTATTTCGTCCTTTCCCCTTGTTATGCTACTGCAATCAATTTGTTCATGCATACATGACACAGATCATTTCCATTCATAGCCATTTCCTATTGCAAGTTGTATATTCAGTTTCAGTTAACATGTAATTGCGTCACAAATAAAGTAAAATGGATGTTTCTTGCTGTAGGCCGTCATTATATGACTCTGTATGTATTTAAAACAAAACAAACACAGTTGGTATGCCCTACTCAGAAGTAGAATCTGGGTACTAGTGGATAGGTTCCTGCGACGACCACCAGTCATTTTTTTCTGTTTTGTGTATGTTTGAAAATTCTGAAGATTTTGAAATTTAGAACAAAAACATGTTACCTAGTAATTAGTTGGGTTATTTTAGTTTGACCTCTTATATATATATATATAATATGTACATGTAACTTTTCTTGTTCTTGTTAAGTGAACTTCGTGCCAATTCTGGTTGAAGATGATGCAATACTATCTTATAACATAAGTACAAGCTACCTTTATATACCTTTTGTTTTCATTTTATATATAAATGGATGTTAAATGTCTTCCATTGACAACATTATGGACAGTAGAAGTCATTTGATAACTTGGCAATGATCTTGGCTTAACTTTCCCTCTACACCGCAGGAACATGAAATTTATTGTGGTGGTGTTCATTCAATAAAGCTAATGATACGTTATAATTATTAGTGGCATCTGTTAATTTGATTATCAGGATATCATTGCCACTGGTGGGGTCGATTCAAATGCTGTAGTGTTTGACAGAACTTCAGGAGAGATCCTATCTACACTCAGTGGGCACTCGAAAAAGGTTTTTCCCTTTTTTTTTATAGTTATATAATTCCTATTAAGATTATTGGCTGATTACAATGGTACTTGTATATTTTTCTACTAGGTGACAAGTGTAAGATTTGTAGCTGAAGGTGAACTTGTAGTTACTGGCTCTGCTGATAAGGTTGGGGTCCTTGGGTTTATGTTTTTGCTGCATTCATTTTTGGAACTTGTTGATCATGTATTTCTTTTTGTTATTGTTTCTTTCATTTTTTATGTTTCTTGGCAATTGCAGACAGTCCGTGTGTGGCAAGGGTCAGAGAGTGGAAATTACGATTGTCGGCACATTTTAAAGGATCATACTGCAGAGGTAAAAATAATGCCACTTTCTTAAATGGTCATCTTGTTCATGAAAATTGTCATGTCATGTACCACTTTCCTGTTTGGGATGTTTCATTCATTTCTTAATGTTTCCTTGAATAGTAGTATATTGTTCTTTACATAATTTACCAGGTCCCACCACTTTATACATATTTTCTTCTCTTTCCTTTACTCTTTCTAATCTCTGTACCCAATCCAAATGTAAACAATTGTGTGGGACGGAGAGAGTAATTTGTTTACTAGTTGCATTTATTCGATTAGAGAAAGGTAATCTTCATTTAAAACTTTAGGCAATCAAACAAGAGATATAATGTCTGCATTGAAGATAAGAATGTCCAATCCATTTGTGTATACATATTTGTTTAGTTCACTTTGGTGAAGAATCGCGCACAGGATACGTGCATAGTGTGAGAGTGTGCCGTGGTGCGTACGGGGTGCACCAGTTGGTGTATCCACGAATTTCAACCACCAGCTTTGTGGGGGTGTGGAAGGGGTAGAATATGTAATTTCATTTGGATTTTAGTTAGTTACCAATTAAAGACTTCCCCCAATTAACTTGTCCTAGTTGAAGAAAAGAGATGGCTGGTCCCGCTGCTTCACCATCCGAAGCCGCTGTGCACAGTCCGGCGCCTTTAACCTGTCTTGGTTGTCTTCCATTCTAAGTCTCGTTGCTCTATGTTGTGTGACTTGGTTATTATATTTTTGACTGTGTGTGTATGTCTGGTCTGTGTATATATAAGCGTGTACGTGTGTGTATATATGATGTTGACTATTAACTCATACCCCCACCCACTATGTCACTGACTGTATATATTTGAACTTCTGTTCCATTTATTTAAAAAATTACATGGTCTTTAATATCAAATATTATACTCTATGCAAGTGTGTTAGCTGGTCTTTGCTGTTGACTTTTCTATCCATGTATGCTTGTTATCAAAATTCTTCATTTTAACTGGTATTTAATATTATGTTTTTTATTTATTAAGTGTGATGAACTTTTGTATTTAATTATTTGATTTAATTTGAATTTTATTTTTTCTTTTGTTAATTAATTACATATATAATATTTAATTTAATTTTTATTACCGTATCCCTTGCACCCGAATCCCCATATTTTTTATTTTTCCGAATTCCTGTATCCCCGCACCGTGCACTCCCCCACCCGCACCCGCACTCGCACTCGCACCCATGTTTCTTAGATCTGAACAAAGGAAAAAATGGATCTATGTCCAGCCGATCACAACCTACCAAGAAAAAGTTCAACCCAAAACACCACGGTTCATGCACCAGTTTGTCAATTCCAGCGACCCATGATAACTCTGGCGACAAAACACTATTAAAAGAAAAGACAACAAAGAGTGAAGAAAGAAACAGAGGAGGCTTAAAATAAGTTATTAGAGAAGAATAAAAACAGTATAACGTTGGAAAGAACATGGAAATGAAAAGGAAGGAGAGATGTGCTTAGATTAATGTAATACAGTTGAATCTATGTGTTTCCTAAACCTTGACACACAACTTAAAATATTTTAATAAAATATGTATACTACAACTGAAAATGTACATATCACTAGGGAAAATTAGAAAAAAACCCCCATCAGTCTCAAACGTTCCATCATATAAGATTTACTTGGAAGTAATGTTCTGCAGATCCATTACCCCGTTTCGAATTGAACCGGGTCTTATATAACATTGGTCGAGTTTGATTCCCTGTAACCTTGAGATTTGTACCATGTACCCTTTTGCAAACAGTGATAGTTGTTGGTTGTGTCTAGGAACATGTTAGACCAAGAGTTTGGTTTGAATACCAAGTATGGAAGGTAACTATTGAGAAATTAGGCTATATAGTCATGTGTGTTGAGGTGCCTTCTTGGTTTATCAAGTCTTGCGTCTTGAAATTTGGAGTATCATATGTGTGTTGAGGCCCTTCTTTAGTTTACGCAATCTCTAATGACTAGTCTACAGGAAGGACACTTTGGCAGTTCGGCTAACAGCCGTGAGGAGTTATGCGCAGTTATAGAAAATCAGTGAGGAGTGAGGACCCCCATTAAATTCTGATCATATATAGTCAAAACATTTTGTAGAAGGCTAGTAATAATGTTGTCTCTTTTTTCAAGCCCTTCTCCATTGAAACTAACTAGCTAATTAAATTATATGTTAAGAAGAAGGTTTCCATTTGAGGTTACTGCATGCCACTATTTATTGGTGTTTACATGATTATTCTGAAAGAACCCAAATCCGTCTCACTCAAATTGACCCCTGTAAATATATTAAATTGCCTACATACGGTGCATGTTTATTTCATGTGATGCTTATAGTTACTTTCACGTTCTTTCTGTTCATATCATTGGATCTCTTTGGTTGGTCCTTATGTAGTCTCCACAGAACAATTACTGATTTAAAAAAATGATCAACTCCTTTGTCAGGTGCAAGCTGTCACTGTCCATGCAACCAACAACTACTTTGTGACAGCTTCTCTTGATAGTACATGGTGCTTTTACGATATTGCTTCTGGTTCATGTCTAGCACAGGTTTCTCTTGCTCCCTCTCATGACATGGAGACATTGGAACTCGCCATCCATTTGATGCTCACATTTATATCTCCTCACGACATGTATCTGGGTGCCCCTTGATAGTTTCATTTCATGATTTCTGGACTGGAATTCTGCAGGTTTCTGATAACAACTCTGATGGTTATACATCTGCCGCATTCCATCCTGATGGTCTCATCCTTGGAACAGGCACCTCTGGGGCTGTTGTTAAGATCTGGGATGTAAAAAGCCAAGTATGATACTAATTAAGTTGGAAGATCATTTGTCTGTAATCTTCCTGTTTAAATCTTGCTCATGTGTTTTTTGTCTACAGGCTAATGTTGCGAGATTTGATGGTCACATCGGGGCTGTAAATGCTATATCGTTTTCTGAAAATGGTTACTTTCTTGCGGTACGTGTCTTGTAACTGAGAAATGCTAATTATGCAGCTGAATACAAAATTTTAAAGTCATCAAGTGTATCTCCTTCAATTGTCAGACTGCTGCTCAAGATGGTGTGAAACTTTGGGATCTCCGCAAATTGAAGAATTTCAGAACATTTTCACCCTATGATGAAGATACACCTACACAATCAGGTAGTTTGTTAATTAGCATGCCCAAATTGTGTTCACATGTATGATTTAAGCGAACCGTATAGTATGATTATTGGAGATTTCATAGTTACATCCATATGGTTGAATTTTTATTTTTTTCTTTGGTTTGAGGTAGATTTTTATTTTACTATAAAACAATTGAATGAATTTCAATGATTCCTTTCTTGGACAACAAAAATCAATTCAAGAGCATCGTAGTGTTGATACTTGAGATCAAGTTGCACTCTGTTGGGAATTGTAATTAACTATATGGGTTAGTGAGTATTTCAATTACTTTTGTTAATTTTAATCATCGTTTTCGGGTTAGCCTGGAATCTTGCCTAAAACTGCATTAATTTTTTCTTGACACAAAACAAACCGTTTACTACATATGTTCTTTACTAAAGAATGTGTGTCAATCAGCACGTGGTTAGCTATGCATAATTTTAGATAGTTAATCAACTTTTAAGGTCAATATATGTTTGCATTGAGGGAATTGTAGTACTATCTTATTTCTCTTCAGGGGAGTGGGTTTGTTATATTTAATACTATTACAGTAAATAGGGAGGAAAAAAACTCCCCTATTTCAGTGTTTTTGTGTAGCCAGTAATGCTTCGTTTTTTACTGGTTTCAGTGGACTTTGATCACAGTGGAAGCTACCTTGCTATCGGAGGCTCAGATATCAGGTTGGTTTATTACTATACTGCTTTGGTATCGGAAGGTTTAAGAGTATTTTAGTCATCTCTTTAGGTGCTCCATAAGCTAAACTTGAAAACCTTAGAAGGTCATAGCATACTTGAAAATCACATGCCTAATTCTAGAGATTTTGAATTTTGCTCATTGTGGTGATATTGGTGCAGAGTATACCAAGTTGCCAATGTAAAGTCTGAATGGAATTGTATAAAAATATTACCTGATATGTCCGGCACAGGTTCCTCTCTCTCTCTCTCTCTCATATGTGTCTTAGTATGCTTGTAATTTTGCTAAAATACATCATAGATTAGAAATCGTCTTACAAATAATTTCGCTAATGTAATTTCAGGTAAAGTTTCTTCTGTGAAATTCGGTCCAGATGCAAAATATTTAGCTGTTGGGTCTATGGATAGAAACCTCCGGATTTTTGGGCTGCCTGGGGAAGATAGTGTTACAGAATCATAAGCAGGAATGCATTAAGCTCAGGTGTAGGATCAATCTTTTGTAGCAAGTCCTGCATTATCTAGTTCTTGTTGTTACGGTATCATTGTATTTTGTGAGCTGCTGAAGAGGTAATAGTTGACAGTGGATTTTTCTGTATTTATCAGACGCAGAATATCTGCTTCAAAAAAAAAAACACTAAGCTACTTCGGATCTGAGAAGATGTGATATTTACATTATATAACTCAATATTCTGGTCTGTACGGACATGATGGGTATTCCAAAGTCCTCTGTCCTATGGGAACCCATAACTAAAATCAGAATGTCCTTAAAATTAGGGTCAGTTACTCTCTATCCTTCTGTGATCAACTTGTGAGCGTAAGGATTATTTGATTTTGTAATGTAAAATTATGTATACTTGACTATATATGTCTGCGATTATATAGGAGAAATAATATAGCTGGGGCACTAAAAAACTTGGATACTTAACGTTATATTAAATGTAAGTAACAATGATTCAAGGCTAGTTAAAAATGTTAGGTACATAATTGTATTAATGATAAATATTAAGGGTAAATAAATAATGAAAATATATAATTAAACTGTATTCTATACATTATTGAGTCTTTATGACGACACTATATCTCATATTCTCTGGCAAGCCTGGGTTGTTTCAGAACACAGAAATTTCCAATCGTCTCCTCTGATGAGTTTTCTCTCTTTGTATTCACTTATATGGAGTGAAATGACCCCTGCCACATCTGATATTCTCTGGCAAGCTTTGGTTGTTTCTAAGACTTATTGTTAATCTTATTTGTAAGAAATTTATCCGCAGAGATTTATAATTATTTTCTATATGAGTTTTTCATATTTGTGTCCACTAAGATGGAGTGAAATGAGGAGAGAGTTGATTAAAATTAGGGGTGAAATCGAGTCGAATAAGTGCGAATAGCAGTATGATTAGATTCGGCTCGAATTTATAATTACTCGTTCAGATTCGGTCCGGATTCAAATTAAAATTTTAACATTTTGCTCAAATTCGACTCGAGTTCGAATATCAAAATTCGTATTTGATTCGGCTGGACTAAAATGGATACCGAACTACTCATTTTAGTATATTCGAATTCGAATTCATATGTAATAATTTTATAAAATTAAGAATACTGGAATAATTTTTCACTAAAAACTAAAATGTGATAATTTTGTATAATATTATTTTAATATAAATATTATATATTGCATATAATAATATATATACCTTACGAATTCGAGTCGAGTATGTATAATAAATATGTATTCGAGTACTCTAAAATTATTCGAACTGTTCAAAATAAATAAGATCGAATATCATAGTGGTAAGATCCGACTCGATATTCGTTCGAAGTATAATATAAGATTCGAATTCACTCATTTTTTATACGAATACGAATTATATTCATTTTTAACGAGTCGAATCCGAGTTCGAACCCGGATTACTCGGATTCGTTTTCAGCCCTAATTAAAATTTGGATGCTGGGCTCTATATGAGTCGAGTTGAATTTTTGAGTCGAGTTCAATTTTCGAGTGGTAGTGTTTGGGTCGTTCAAAAATTACCAAACGCAAACTCAAGCTTGAACTTAAGTTGAGCCGTAATATTTATTTGAGTTCGGTTTATTAAGAAAAAATGTTGTTTACAAATTGTTCACGTACTTGCGCAAACTTGTGAGCAAGCTCACGAACTTATGATCTCATATTATCTCATCAGCAAATTGAAAAATTATTTTAATATTTTAATAAAATCACTAAATTGAATAGCTAAAATAAAACCAAATCAATATTTTAATGACAAGTTCAAAAAGCTACACAGATCATATTAAATATAAAATAACAAGTAAAAAACTAAAAAATCTACCACAAAACTAAAAAACTAATCATAATAATTCCTAATACGATGAAAAATTGAAAATTTAACAGATTTAAACACTTAAATATATAAAATAGATTATTATATACCTTGATTATAACAATTTTTTTATCAAATATGTTGTAATCATCGTGAAAAACTGCTTAAATGAATTAAACTCAATTGAACCTGTAACGCAAGAACAAAATAATTTCAATTACGAAATTAACTAATTGAATCGATCAATTCGTAAATTGAAAATAGATTAAAAAAAAGATGAGATCAGTTATTACTTATTAGAGAGAGGAGAGAGATCACGGAGAATAGAGATATTAACGAGAGAGATTATAATAACCCAAATATTTGTTAGTTTAAGGTTTTACATTTTATTAATTATATATTATATTTTATTTATTTATAATTTTAGATTTGAAAGTATATAATTATAGAGTCCTAATCATATTTAGAACTGAAAAATAGAGATAAGGTTAAGTAGTTTGTTTAAATGATATGTCTTCATAATTTATTTTAATTAGATTATAGTTATCTCAATAGTCTTATAAATATAGAATGATACTTGCATATGAGAGGATAGAACCGCATATAGTATCATCAGAAGAGAACGTGTTAGCAATCTCAGGTAACCTTACAAACTAGTTTATATCCATTATGAGTTCAATGATATATTTATATATGTATACGACGTGTTGAATGAAACGAACGCAGGGGAAAGGTAGCATAATTGTGAAACCTTGTTTAAAGCCTATTAGCGTAGGGAGTATACGAAGGTATGTAATTATGTGAAAATTTATATTTAACCCAATTCTATGATAGTAGGTGAATGATGTTTCTCTCCTTGGATGTATGTATGTGTTCCGAGCTTAGTTTGCATGGCTTTTAACAGTTACGTTATCAAATTATTTAATAATATATATGCATGATGATTTGCTACCAAATTTGCTGGGAACTAGAGTTCTATAAGTATAATTATTTTGTATGTCTTGCACTCACCGATAAAGCATGCATGTGTATATGAATGCTTTGATAGCCACTGATTATATCTAATTACTACACATGTTTATAGTGCATTAAATCCAAAATATGTGCTATTTGAATCAAATCTTGTTAGTTACATCTATATTTTTTTAATATTTAATTTAAGTTTTAAAGTTTGAACTTTGTTAACCATTATATTTTAATTTCACTTTTATACATTATTTTTAACTGAATATATACATTAAAGGCATGTTACAATCTTTATATATGCTAATTATTAATTTAATTAGTATAATGATTATTGGTGTTATATATCAAGTTTTAGCATCTGTTGAATTACAAATTTATATGTTTTTGTACTCGGCCTCGTGCATTAAATTAGTTGAGTATATTCTTGTTACCATGTGTCAGCATAAGGATTGTTTTGAAAATAAAATATATTATTTAAATATTTGTTTCATGCGATACTAATAGTTTAAATAGGTTATCATGTTTTTATGTGCCCTGTTTGTGCAACTCAATGCTAATATAGGAGAAATCGGTTTCTAAATAAATGTTTGGTTTATCACTTAGGTGACTTGTTATTGGTTTATATAATATGATATAATTATACGGGCCTTACATGTATAAATGTTTAATGTTAAATAACAACATCTTTTGGTCATGTAGGTAAATAATTTTAAAATTTGTTTTTTTTTAGGAAGAATGCTCGAATTATTCTTTTTATAAATATATATGATATATTGGTGTTAATTATTTAGAAATGATATTATGATAAATTTCCGATAGGTAATTAATAATGATGAGATTTATGTGATACTTTCTGGTTAGATTGGATTTGAAGCTTGTGGCAGTTTAATTCATTTAAGTTTAGAATCTGCTACAGGTACGAATTGTTACTCCTCTTTCAAATTTTAAACTATAATTGTTGGTACGAATTTTTGTTCTCTCTCTCAGTTTTAAATTATAATTATAGTACAAATTTCTGGTCTTGTTTTCTCAATTTTAAATATTATTTACTCGTTATATTTATTGTCAAGTATTCTTTTCTAAAATTGTGACCCCTTTGTACTCTATGTATACTTACTAGTATGCATTCTCAGTTCGTTTTGTATCAATTATTTTTGGAATTATAGTTGTCTTGATTCTTATATTTTCTCCGTTTCGCATTTTTATTGCGACATTGTTTTGTTTTGATTTGAAGAGTCGACAACTTTTGTAACCTATGTGATGGGCTCTTAAACCTATCTGTGTGGTCAAATCACAGACGAGTTCATGGAGTTTGGAGGTCTGGTGAACTCGGCACTTACTCGTATCGGTGTTGTGAGTATACGGGCGCGTCTCTGGAGTATGAGATTGTGTAAAGATCATGATCGCTATTGTGTGTTTTCTTCTCGTGAATTACCGGAGAAGGATTCTCTGTATTGTAGGAATGCTTTGTGCATTTCATGTGTTTTCTTCTCGTGGATTACCGGGGAAGAATTCTCTGTTTTGTATCTTGCTTTGTGCGAGTATATGATGTATGAGAGACCCTTATGGATACCTACCTTATTGATTCGGCCATATATTCTGTTTCGTTTCATTTTGTTCAGTTCACATTATATTGATTCAGTGCACTTATTGTTGTGCTTCTCTCTTTGTGTTGATAAGACACAATTCACTCAGTTATATAAAAATATTTTCTTGTTTAAAATTATATTCGTACTGGGCATTTGGCTCACTCGTATTATTTCCTTTCCGCAGGTATTCATGGTATAAGCGGGAAAAGTAATGAGTGCTACCCAGACCTTAGTTTCAGTGTGTCTAGAACATTACGAGAACTTGTTTTGATAAATTTTAGACTTGGCAGTTTGTTTATTTCAGAAGTTAGACATTTATGTTTATCAGGATTATCAGTTGTTTTATTATCGTAGTTTATTAATATCAAGATTTGTTTTTGAATATTCTGCTATTAGATAACTGTCCAAAAAGTCGGGCTGTTACAGTTGGTATCAGAGCTTAGGCTCAAGATTCTGTAGACTGACCTTTTAGGTATTTGACCTGTGAGTTTTGGGTTGACTTCGCATGGGTAGAAGTAAGATTAATTCTTTATAAGCATTGTGTGATATATGTGTTTGCGCACTTATAATATTTTCTGCAGGATGCCGCCTAAGAAATCTAGTACGAGTCAAAATACTGGAGGAAGCAATAATCAACAAATAGTTATGGATAGAAACACTTTTATGGAAATGGTGCGGGAAGTGGCAGCTCAACAAAGAAGGAACACTGGTGATCAGAACCCTGGTAGCAATAATAGGCAAAATCAGGAAGGTCAAACTATGTTTGATCGTTTTATGAAACAGAGGCCTGACTCTTTTAAGGAGGCCAAGACCCCTATGGATGCTGAGGCATGGATTGACCACATGGAGAAAATTTTCAGGGTACTTAATTGTTCAGAAGTGGAGAAAGCACGTTTTGCTACTTACCGACTTGAGGGAGATGCAAACATTTGGTGGAAGTCAGTTGTGGGTTCTCATGCAGTTGAATATGAGGACACTCTCACATGGAATGTTTTTAAAGCACAGTTTGATCAAAGGTATTTCCCTATTAGTATTCGTGAGGAGTATGCTCGAGAGTATCAGGGTATAGCTCAAAAGGAAGATGAATCAGTGGCTGATTTTCAAGTTCGATTTCAGAGGTTGGCTGGTTATGCACGGTCTATTGCTGGGACCGAAGAAGATAAGATTATGAAATTTAAGTGGGCTCTGAAGAATTCGATTTGTAACCACATCATTTCAAACAGGTATACGTCTATGGATAGTTTGTTGGATAGTGCTCGAGATCAGGAGCTCCATCAAATTGATTTCGCCAAGCAGCTTGAGGTGCAAAATCAAAAGAGGAAGAGAGATGATAACTCTAGTGATGGAAAATATGGTTCACAGAAAAATGATGGACCATCGGACGGATATAAGCCGAATGAACGTAGGTACAATACTCGATTTCAACAAAGGAATGGAAATCAAGGAAAGGAGAAGAATGGGTCAACCAATGAGAATAAGAATGGAGGAAAATCTCGTTGTCAGCATTGTGGAAAAATACACGGTGGAGACACTTGTCATTGGACTACTGGCGCATGTTTTAGATGCGGAGAACAAGGTCACACTATTCGAAATTGTAAAGTGGCATCTAACGAGCGCAATGACAGCGATAATCAGAATGGTAACAATAAAGAGAGTAGAAGTTGAATAACTGCGAAGGATGCTGCTAATAACTAAGGTATTATATATTGTTTTATAAAAATATACTTTTCATCATCAAGATGTATATTATGAATCTATTTCTTCTCAAAGGGAAGAAAAAAAAATTACTATAGCATATTATTTTATGTTTTTGATTAATATCTATAGTTTTCGAAATACACTTATGTTTCAGAATTTGGTATTTTATTTAATTTCGAGGACGAAATTCTTTTAAGGGGGGGAGAATATAATAACCCAAATATTTGTTAGTTTAAGGTTTTACATTTTATTAATTATATATTATATTTTATTTATTTATAATTTTAGATTTGAAAGTATATAATTATAGAGTCCTAATCATATTTAGAACTGAAAAATAGAGATAAGGTTAAGTAGTTTGTTTAAATGATATGTCTTCATAATTTATTTTAATTAGATTATAGTTATCTCAATAGTCTTATAAATATAGAATGATACTTGCATATGAGAGGATAGAACCGCATATAGTATCATCAGAAGAGAACGTGTTAGCAATCTCAGGTAACCTTACAAACTAGTTTATATCCATTATGAGTTCAATGATATATTTATATATGTATACGACGTGTTGAATGAAACGAACGCAGGGGAAAGGTAGCATAATTGTGAAACCTTGTTTAAAGCCTATTAGCGTAGGGAGTATACGAAGGTATGTAATTATGTAAAAATTTATATTTAACCCAATTCTATGATAGTAGGTGAATGATGTTTCTCTCCTTGGATGTATGTATGTGTTCCGAGCTTAGTTTGCATGGCTTTTAACAGTTACGTTATCAAATTATTTAATAATATATATGCATGATGATTTGCTACCAAATTTGCTGGGAACTAGAGTTCTATAAGTATAATTATTTTGTATGTCTTGCACTCACCGATAAAGCATGCATGTGTATATGAATGCTTTGATAGCCACTGATTATATCTAATTACTACACATGTTTATAGTGCATTAAATCCAAAATATGTGCTATTTGAATCAAATCTTGTTAGTTACATCTATATTTTTTTAATATTTAATTTAAGTTTTAAAGTTTGAACTTTGTTAACCATTATATTTTAATTTCACTTTTATACATTATTTTTAACTGAATATATACATTAAAGGCATGTTACAATCTTTATATATGCTAATTATTAATTTAATTAGTATAATGATTATTGGTGTTATATATCAAGTTTTAGCATCTGTTGAATTACAAATTTATATGTTTTTGTACTCGGCCTCGTGCATTAAATTAGTTGAGTATATTCTTGTTACCATGTGTCATCATAAGGATTGTTTTGAAAATAAAATATATTATTTAAATATTTGTTTCATGCGATACTAATAGTTTAAATAGGTTATCATGTTTTTATGTGCCCTGTTTGTGCAACTCAATGCTAATATAGGAGAAATCGGTTTCTAAATAAATGTTTGGTTTATCACTTAGGTGACTTGTTATTGGTTTATATAATATGATATAATTATACGGGCCTTACATGTATAAATGTTTAATGTTAAATAACAGCATCTTTTGGTCATGTAGGTAAATAATTTTAAAATTTGTTTTTTTTTAGGAAGAATGCTCGAATTATTCTTTTTATAAATATATATGATATATTGGTGTTAATTATTTAGAAATGATATTATGATAAATTTCCGATAGGTAATTAATAATGATGAGATTTATGTGATACTTTCTGGTTAGATTGGATTTGAAGCTCGTGGCAGTTTAATTCATTTAAGTTTAGAATCTGCTACAGGTACGAATTGTTACTCCTCTTTCAAATTTTAAACTATAATTGTTGGTACGAATTTTTGTTCTCTCTCTCAGTTTTAAATTATAATTATAGTACAAATTTCTGGTCTTGTTTTCTCAATTTTAAATATTATTTACTCGTTATATTTATTGTCAAGTATTCTTTTCTAAAATTGTGACCCCTTTGTACTCTATGTATACTTACTAGTATGCATTCTCAGTTCGTTTTGTATCAATTATTTTTGGAATTATAGTTGTCTTGATTCTTATATTTTCTCCGTTTCGCATTTTTATTGCGACATTGTTTTGTTTTGATTTGAAGAGTCGACAACTTTTGTAACCTATGTGATGGGCTCTTAAACCTATCTGTGTGGTCAAATCACAGACGAGTTCATGGAGTTTGGAGGTCTGGTGAACTCGGCACTTACTCGTATCGGTGTTGTGAGTATACGGGCGCGTCTCTGGAGTATGAGATTGTGTAAAGATCATGATCGCTATTGTGTGTTTTCTTCTCGTGAATTACCGGAGAAGGATTCTCTGTATTGTAGGAATGCTTTGTGCATTTCATGTGTTTTCTTCTCGTGGATTACCGGGGAAGAATTCTCTGTTTTGTATCTTGCTTTGTGCGAGTATATGATGTATGAGAGACCCTTATGGATACCTACCTTATTGATTCGGCCATATATTCTGTTTCGTTTCATTTTGTTCAGTTCACATTATATTGATTCAGTGCACTTATTGTTGTGCTTCTCTCTTTGTGTTGATAAGACACAATTCACTCAGTTATATAAAAATATTTTCTTGTTTAAAATTATATTCGTACTGGGCATTTGGCTCACTCGTATTATTTCCTTTCCGCAGGTATTCATGGTATAAGCGGGAAAAGTAATGAGTGCTACCCAGACCTTAGTTTCAGTGTGTCTAGAACATTACGAGAACTTGTTTTGATAAATTTTAGACTTGGCAGTTTGTTTATTTCAGAAGTTAGACATTTATGTTTATCAGGATTATCAGTCATTTTCTTATTGCAGGATATTAATATTTAAACTTGTTTTTGAATATTCCGATGTTAGATAATGGTCCGAAAAAAAAAAGTCGGGTTGTTACAGAGATCACTAAAAAGAGAGACGAGAGAGAAAGAGGAGAGTGAGGGTGAAGCATGAGAGAGAGAAGAGAGAGAAAGAACGCAAGAGAGCCAAACAAACACTTACAATAGAAATAAAAAAAAATTGTCTGTTTTATATTTTTTAAAAATTATTTAAATAAATGGTTGAGATTAAAAGATAATATTATTAAATCAATGGATGAGATCAGTTTTTAGTTTCTATTAAAAAAATGATTTTTATTTGAGCAAATCTATATATACAGATAGACCATTATTCCAGAGAGATCCATTTAATATATGAGTTAAATATTAATTAGGTGACTGATTGCGTCCAGATGTATTAAGTAGGTGACTGATTGCAAATTTGACTCATTTTGGTGACTGATTGCACAATTTGACTCATTTTAGTTTTCCGGCCACCTGAAAATTTTCCGACGAAAAAAAATATGCACAAAAAAATTCGAAAAAAATTATATGTAGTAAAACACCCCGACTTTGAATCTCCTAAACTCAGAATTATCGAAAGGAAATTCAAAACTTAAAATCAAAATTAAATAAATCTTGACCCAAATTTATTTAATTTCGATTTTGAGTTTTGAATTTTATTTCGTTAATTCTGAGTTTAGGAGATTCAAAGTCGGAGTGTTTTACTACATATAATTTTTTTTCGGATTTTTTTTGTGTATATTTTTTTTCGCCGGAAAATTTTCAGGTGGCCGGAAAACTAAAATGAGTCAAATAGTGCAACCAGTCATCAAAATGAGTCAAATTTGTAATCAGTCACATACTTGATACATCTGGACGCAATCAGTCACCTGATTGATATTTAACCATTTTATATATAGTTACACGGAGAACCTTCTCTATTAATCTAAACCATAGGATTAAAAACTCATCCAAGGATCATTATGAATTAAGAATTAAAAATATTTAACAAAACTACTATTGACCGTTGTATACTTGTATGTATCGGTTATCTATATATACACATTATTATCTCTGTCTTCAATCTCTCTCGCGGCGATCTCTCTCTCTCTCTCATTCTCTACGATTTCCATTGAAAGTTTCGATTCGACAATTCTCAGATGTATTATTCTCTTGACATTCAATCTTTATCAGGCTTGATACAGATAAATAAACTATCGATTTATATCTTTTTCACATAATTTTTTTGTGATTTAGTTTTCTATGAGTGTTATCTTATTAATATGCGATATACGATTCATATGTGTTAATTTTGCTTTTTTACCTGTTTTTTTGGGATTCTATTTAGTCGATTTGTTATAAATAGTTTCATTTTCAATTTTCATATTATCTCGGTGTCAATTTGTTGTAAAAGTTTTGATTCTACATCCACAAACAAATCTATACTTCTAACTTTTTAGGATAAATTTTTTGTTTCTACTGTAGAATCAAAACAATCAATTTCTTAAATAAATAGTCACAATACTAAATTATATCCTACAGTTTTTGATTCAACTGTAGAATCTTTTGAGTGCTGATTCTAATTTAAAATCTAATTTTTAAAATATATGTATTTTTTTGCATAAATGTATAATTTCTCTTTATTTGTGATTCTGAAATAGAATATATTTATTGTAGTATATGTAACTTATATATTTATAATTTACATAGCACTTTTTCATTTCTGTTCTTTTTTGAATTTTTTGAGTACGGATTCTAATTTAGAATTTGATTCTCAATGTCTCTCTCACACTCCCTCTCTCACACTATTTTGACACTTTTTAATTTTTGATTCTTAAATGGAATCTATTTATTATGTTATATGCAACTTTTTTTTTGAAATAATAGTACTTGTATTAAATCAAATCATATGAAAGTACTTCTGATAAGAAGTTGAGAGCAACACCATCTTACTCTTGTAAATCTGACATAGAACGAGACACTCTAACTAACAAATGAACGACTTCATTCGCAGATGTAGGTACAAAACGTACTAGCACATTCTCAAAGTGCCTAAACAACTCAACACAATCACCAACAATATAATGAAAATATGATCGTCCTGGGTTACCATTGAAGGCATCTGCCAATAATTTGGAGTCTGTTTCGAAAGCACGGCGTCTGAACCCATATTGTTTCATCCAAGACAGAACTTCTTTGAGGCTTAGAGCTTCAGCTTCTTGCGGTGACCACGACCCTCCCACCTGCTTATACATTGCCCTTACAAAACTACTCCTTTCATCTCGGATTACCCCACCAATACCTATAGTTCTCAGCTCAGTAAAGGTAGCGACATCAATATTGATCTTCACCCAATATTGTTGTGGTACTTGCCATCTTTGCATACTCAAACCTGCTGCCGTTGAAGTTCTTTTAGTACATTCCATCTGAGCCGCCTTCCAACTCGTCAGTAGATTTATTGTTGCAGTTGTTGTACCAAATACAAAGACTGCAACTCGGCTCCACACCCACTTGTTACGACGGTTCCAGAGGCCCCAACATATAAGTGCGAGTAAAACACATTGTTCCTTAGATCCAATGCTGAACAACCTCTTAAAATGTTCAAAAATCGTCTCACCCGGTAAGGTTTTAGTCCACTGTGCCATGCCGGATGATTCCCATATCTCTTGTGCAAACTGACATTCAAATAGAATATGCTGTGCAGTTTCACTATCTACTCGACACCAAGAGCATTTACTGTCTATACTCCCTTTTTTCTTGATTAGTGCTGTGGTAGTTGGTAAGCAGAGTCGACATGTCCTCCATAAGAAAAATCGAATCTTCCCAGGTAGATCTAAGTTCTATAATTTCTTCCAGAAGGATGCATCTGGTGTGCTACATTCCCGTAACAACTCTTTACGGTAAATTCCCCCTTTCCATCAATAAGCCACATCCACGTATCTTTTATATCCCTCGAAGATAGAGGTATTTGTTGTATCAACTGAATATCCCTGACATTAAACAAATCATTGAGTATCGCATCATCCCACTTCTTCTCCTAGACATCCATTAAATCGCAAACCTTTATATTTGCTAACTCCAGGTGCATAGTTGTTGTCAAGTACCCATTATCAGTGGAAGGCAACCAAGGAACTTTCCATACATACGTGTCCGTTCCAGTAACAATACTTTTCCGACATCCTTGTTTAATCACTTCCTGGGCTGCAAGTATACTTTGCCACATATAACTTGGGTTTTCTCCCAATGTTGCATTCAAGAAATCTGTATTTGGGAAATATTTGGCCTTCATAATACTTTGCCAGTTTTGCACCTTCTGACGCACGCGATCAGTTAAAAACTTAAACACCTCGCACTTTTTGCGTCCTACTAACATTGGTAGCCCTAAGTACTTTCCCGGTATTGTACTCTCTTGAACTTCCAGAATACCACAAATTTCCTCACGAGTTTCTGTAGCTGTGTTAAAACTAAAAGTGATCTGGATTTATTGAAATTCACAGCTTGCCCAGATAGTGTATCGTAACACTTTATAATCCTCTTCATCACCCTGGCCTCTGACTCGACTGCTTTGAAGAAAAAATAACAATCATCCGCGAATAATAAGTGAGACACGGCCGGTGCTCTTCTTACAATACTACATCCATGCAGCAAACCCACTTCTTCATTTCTTTTAATAATGGAGCTAAGGCCCTCGGCACATAGAATGTAGAGGTATGGGGAGATAGGGCCCCCTTGCCTAATTCCCCGTTGAGGTTGGACTTCTCCAAATAATGTTCCTTGATGTATAAAGCTATAAGAGATAGTCTTGATACAAGCCATAATTCTCTGAATCCATATCTCGTGAAACCCAATTTTTTTCAACATTCCTTCAATAAAATTCCACTCTAATCTGTCGTAGAGCTTAGAGACATCAATCTTTAGTCCTTCTACCCCATTTGTCCCTTGAGATCGACGTTTAATGTAATGATTAACTTCAAACGCGATCAATGAATTATCCATTACTAATCGACCCTCTATAAACGCACTCTGATTTGGTGATATCAGCAGTGATAAGCATGTTTTTAACCGATTTGCGAGCACTTTGGACAAGATTCTAAAAAAAAACATTACGTAATGAGATAGGACGCAGTTCAGTCATTTGTTATGGTTGTTTAGTTTTCGGAATCAAGTAGACTATAGTACGAATAACCTCAGGTAGTAGGTCTCCCGTAGCAAGAAAGTGCTGGCAGAAGTCCACCACATCTTTTTCAACCACACTCCAATAGGCTTGATAAAAACACGGATTCAAGCCGTCATATCCTGGTGCCTTCTCTGCATGCATAGAGAATACAACAGCCTTCACTTCGTCATTCGAAAGAGGTGCCAACAGCTGTGCGTTTTGGTCATCTGAGACACGATTCACCTTTTCATTCGCTGATAAGCCTCCTACTATCCTCGAGGATTTGAATAAGTCAGAGAAGTAGTCTGTGATAATCTCCTGAATCCCTTGCGTACTGTCAACCCATTCCCCATCTTTATTTTTCAGTCTAGCTATCTGGTTATTCTTTTCACTCCCATATGCAAATTTATGGAAGAACCGGGTGTTTTGATCCCCTTCCTGTAGCCAAAATTGCTTTGACCTCTGCTTCCAGTATACTTCTTGACGTTCCAATAGATTTAAAAACTCGCATCTGGCATTGTTATACGTCTGCACACCCAAAGCATCTCTTCGTGATCTGAACTTTCGCATGACCCATCTACTGTTCTTAATCTTTCGACTCAGCTCCTTCAATGTGCCTCCCCCCATTCGTCCAGCTTCGTACAACAATATTCTATTTTCTCCAAAATATTCCCGACCTCATTTGTAGACCATCTGTCATTTACCAAGTTCATACATTCAACATCTCGAATCCAGACATTTTCAAACCTAAATCTTCGAACTTTTGGCACATAAATTTGCATATTTAAATGAAGAAATAAGGGCAGATGATCCGAAGTAAATACCTCAAGTACTTGAACCTCTAAAATAGGAAATAGCTGTCTCCATGGATGACTGGCGAAACCCCTATCTAGTCGTTCCTGAATCCACCCAGGGGTTCCCCGAGACTTCTCCCATGTGTATTGACAAACAGTAAAACTAAGATCTTGAAGTCCACAGTCTAACATCGTTGCATGAAAATCGTTTAGTAAATATCTTGGATGTGGTCTCCCTCCCACCTTCTCAAAGTCAAACAACATATCATTAAAATCTCCTAAAATATACTAAGGAAGAGCCGACCTCGATTCAAGAACTCAAATCAAATCCCACGATTCCTGGCGTCTCCCTCTTTCCGGACAGCCGTAAAAATCTGTATATCGCCATCTGCCAAGCTGATCGCACACAACTTCAAAGTCAATATAATGATTAAAACTACCTTTTATTTCTACTATTCCTCTATTATTCCACATAAGTGCTAATCCTTCTCCGTGCTCCTGAGCATCAATAGTGAAAGAACCAGCAAAGTGAATTGTTTTACAAAGAGCTTCAATTTTATTCTTTTTAACTTACATTGGGCCTATGTTTTTGAATGATTTCCTTAAGAAATCTAACTGTTCGTGGATTGCCCATTCCACTACAGTTCTATACTAACAGACTCATAATGCTAGGCGGGCCTGATTTCCAGAGCCCGTCACATTCAAGTTTTTTGGAACAGTTGTATCACCACTGTTGAAAGGCATAGGTGTACTAACTTGTAATACTTAATTACTATATAACTCAACTAGGTAAAAGATAAAACAACAGCAAAATAAGGGAAACTGAAGAAGCACATGGAATCAATCAACTGAAGAAATGATAATGATACTTGGTAACTACAAATAACTAATTTGGTTAATCAAGAATGCCTAAGTGAGAAGAAGTTCAATCTCAGTATTGCTCATGCCTTAACTTATCTAATGGAGAATCAAATTAATGTCAAAGAAGTATCAAGAAGACCAAAGTGATTTCATGTAATGTATCTCAACAACTGGATAATGTAAATGTTAATCAACAAATGAGAACTGACATTCAGAAGCAAGAACCCCTACAAGACTAATCACTTATGAACCAGACCATTGCATCAAGTGTCAGGACATTGGAGGCAAGTTCATGTCAGTAATAGAAGATCTCATTTGAATTGAGTGAGGAAAAGAAATTGAAGAAGCTAGGGAAACTTGCTCATAAAGGTTAATCCACAATTAGTCACTAAAGAAAGTCAACATTGGATGAGTGCATATTTGCTAAGGCAAATGTCGATCCACAGCAGATCGAGATGCGAATCGAGATTGATAATTGAAGAAAAACATTGCAAGGCAAATCTCGATCCACGGCAGATCGAGATTCTCACAGATCGAGATCGAGATTCTCACAGATCGAGATCGAGCTTATCATAGATCGAGATCGAGATTTTCACAGATCGAGATCGAGATTCTCATAGATCGAGATCGAGATTTTCACAGATCGAGATCGAGATCGAGATGCGGGTCGATATGTAGCATTTAATGTTCAAGGGACAAGTGGCTTATTGTGAACGGTTGATCCAGAGTGGTTGGGAAAGTACTTTTTGTTGTCGAGTCCTGATTGGGCCACGTACACAAAAAGGACAAGATCAAGACTACATGACATTATAAAAGCAGCACTTTGTTTTCATTTGTATTTGATTTTTATCCATCTCTGTATTTCTACGATATATTTCAAGAGAGAGCATTTACTGTAAAATAATAGTGAGAGAGAGGATCAGTTGAATCAAGCTTTAATTGCTGTATTTATTGTTCAACTGATCATGATGCTTTTATGAATGTTGTAGCAAATCCCTCAATGAATATAAAGATATATTCTTAAAATTCTGTGTCATCATTTATTACCTGCATATTTGTATATTCTCTCATTACTTTTAAACAGTTGTATTCACCCCCCCCTCTACAACACTTTGGACCTAACAACTGTGCTCTAATTCAAAAGGCCCATCTGTTTGCATAGTTATTAGCCCATTTTTCTTAAACACCGTGTCTTTCTCTGTACGACGCCTTTTTGGATCAATCACATAATTTCCTCCCCCGGTAATTCCTTCCTTAAGATTTATCCCATTTAAATTATTCCCGCCCATATCTTTCGGTTCCTGATTTCTCTCTGTAATGATGATCCTTCCATTATCCTCCAGATTTTCAGCAGCAGAATTACGACCCTCCGTGAATCTCGCCTCACTATTTGTGACATCTCCTTCGCTTGTCGGCTGTTTAGAGCTTTCACCCATTGCTTCCCAGTGGCTACTCCCGTCCCCATTTCTCAACCATCTCGATCTAGTACCAGTGCGTGAATTCTTGTTTGGTGCCCGTAACCACGTGTCATATACCCGTTCAAGAACTTTGCCTTACAATCTCTCTCCAAGTGTCCCAGTTTTCCACAGACAAAACAAAAGGTACTAAGCCTTTCATATTTAAAATTGACCCAACTCCATTCTCCACCATCCCGTTTGATTTTCATTCTTCTCTTAAGAGGTTTGTAGACATCTATTCGAACCCTGATGTGATAATAAGATTTCCATAATCCATTAAGGTTCGCCGGATCAGACTTCACAAAAAATCCAATGGAATTGGCAATACTCTGCATTATGGATTCCGAGACAAAACCTTTAGGGATATCATAGACTTGTACCCATATATTAGCCTCATTCAATGATATCACCTTTGCATCTTCGTCCCCTACTATCTGTTTGAAAACTAGCATTCCCTGTTCAAACGACCATGGGCCACCGTCAACGACTTTCTGCACATCCTGGAGGTGGTAGAACACAAAAGAATAACGCATATCCCCTAGGTCATGGATTTTCACACCCTCTTTTGGTCGCCATATTGATGCTAAGACATTTTGCATTGCGTTGAAATTGATATTCTTTTCCGTAAGGAATTTACCAATTAGGACATAAGATTCTTTAGTTTGTGCAATATCAGCTTGGTCGACAATCACTCATCCTTCTTCTTCATCCTCAATTGTTAGTTTTGCATATAAATTATTTAATGTAGTTTGTGGATACTCCATTGACCGTATGTTTAAGAACTTTGAAAGAAAGGCTAAAAGAACAAGATGAATAAGGAAAACTTGTTACGTGAACAAGAAAAACAACTCTCATACAGAGAGAAGAGGACCTCTCATGCAAAGAGAAAAAAGTGATTACTAGTTTTGTTATATGCAACTTATTTGATATAGCAGTGATTTTTTTCATGTATTATACATTCATAATATGTTGACACTTTTTTATTTGAAAATTTTAATTAGAATCAATTTATTGAATTATTACATGAAAATTTTTAATATACTAGTTGTAATATATTTATAATTTGTGTTGTAGGATTAATATATCAAGCTAGTTTTATAACTAATTACAGATTCATTTTTATGATAAAATAATGTATTATTGTAATAGCATAATTGAAGGCAATTGAGGCCTTTAAAGTATTTTGTTATAATTTGGTTTGTTATTAGTTTTAGTATATTTTGTTTAGTCAGGGTTTTGTTCCTAACGGTTGAATGTATGATTTAAAGTAATAGCTCTATACTAAATCAATAATAAAATTTTAGACCTTTAGACATGGGATCTAGGGCACACCAGTTTTACATATGAAAAAAATTTCATGTTGTTTTTATTCTGCAAATGATATATATTTGTTGTTGTATTTATGTATGTATTTGAAGCATTGATGAATGAGAGGAACAAATAAATAGAAAATTGAAGATTGCAACATGTCGGGATGCAGCTTCTCTTGGTGATACTCGTGAGACTTATCTGATAGCAGTCCATGAAATACATATAACAATGTAAACTTGAATGCATCAATCAGGTGTTATATAAAACTCTTTGCATTATACTAGTTACTAGTTATAGTAAGTGTTTCTCACTCAAAATATCTTAGAAATTATTAGAGTAAGTTTATTACCTTAATTGAACTGTTTGTGATTCATTGCTCTCAGTTAGACACAATTTAGTTATGCCTATGCATTGATTTTGTGCCAATATGAGTTTCAATATATAAGTTGTGCCAATGGAAAAAGGTGATGTCAAGATAACGAGATGTGTTGCTTTGATCCTCTGTTTTTGAGCTGATTTTTTATTGTGGCGATGTATTGTTAACTTTTGTTGTAATACTTTTTACAGTTTCAGTATAGATTGTGCTATATTATAATGTCTTATTGGATCTCGAGAGGAAATAGTACCAGACGCCAGATTTTTATTACTGATTTGAAGTGGTTGATCTGTTCTAGTAATTTATATTCTGCTAACTACTCATTCTTGTTGCTGTATTGGTTATTTTAGTTGATTGGATAGCGTATTAAATTTTATTCTTGAGTAATCTAATTGTCCTTGGAAGAACCTAGACAATGCACTTCTATTGGTATATTATTCTCTTGTTTGAAGTAATTTATCTTTTATGTGGCTGCATTTTTTGCATGTTTTAAAGGAAATTTTTTATACTCCTCTTTCAAAGTTGCTTTGGTAGAGTGATGCAATTTTCTTTATACCGAGCTGTCTTTTAATTCTTGAAGCATTATTTCTCTTATATGTGTCATTTTAACATCTAATATCGTAAATGTCTAATGTGTCTTTTTTTATCAATCTGGTTTAGCAGTTGCGTGCTTTCCTTGGAGGGTTGGTTTATGTGGAATCAATGGGATGCTACCAGTATTGATTTACTGCTTCTGGTAGAGATGTGGCTGGTCAATTGCATTGTTTTTTTGAGTAAATTGGATAATACTAAATTTCAAGAAATCTCAGGATTCTTTACGCAATATGCCATTGATTTTCGAGCCAATTTGGACCAGTGTTCTTCTTGAAATGCTTCAATGTTGTTCATGATGTACTTGTCAAATATGAATCTGAGAATTGGTTTTGTTATTACTTTGGATATGTCTTATACTTTGGTTTCATAGTTCAAGTTATGATATGGTTATTTTCTAGTGTATGAGGCACTTTAAGCAGTCTATTTTTGTAATTGTAGTGTGCTCGCTAGTTTGTGCCTTTGTTTCACTTTAGTGGACTTATATGCGCTTGTGGTGGTGATTTTTTCTGGAATAAAGGTTGTTTGTGCTAGTCTCGCAAGCATGAACTAGACTCACTTAATAATTGTACATAGAAAATGAGGGGTACTCCGATAGAATCGTTTTAAAAAATTGAACTAAAATGCTTGCTTTTATTCATCTTGTAATTTTTACCATCTTATTTTAAATTTTTTTCAACTTTTTATCATTGATTCTGTTTTAGAATCTAATACTCAAGAGTCAAGATACACATACACTATTTTAATAGTTTTTTTTTCAATATTTATAATGTTCTCACACTTTTCATTTGTGTTTCTTATCTAAACCATGATTCTTATTTAGAATTTATATTCAATTTTTATGAATATTGTTTTATGATTCTAATGTAGAATTTGATCGAAGAGAGCTATTGTATATAGGTCTTGGTGGGAGACTAAGACTATAAATATTTAGGTGGCTTGGTATTTTATGTTGTATTTGAACGTGTGTGATAGAACCAGAGGGAATACATAAAGGTCTAATCTTGATTTTGGATTGCTTTTAAATGATGTCTTGTATTGGCCATGTTGTACCATGGACATTCTTCCTATTAATTGTTGTAAATGCATGTTGATTTTGGATTAGTTTTAAATGGTATCTTTTATTGGACATGTTGTACCGTGAACATTCTTCATATTAATTGTTGTAAATGCATGCTGATGAATTTTATTCTTCATCAAAAGCAATCTAAGAATCGGGCCATTGCCACTATTTTTAGTTCTAAAAAAAGGTCAATTTTGGAAATTATGTCTTTTTGAATCTTAGAAGCTTGTTTTTGTTTAATTTGAGACTTTTTGGGGTCATGTGGAGTGTATTTTTTTGTACTTAGTCAAGTATTCAGGAGGCGTTTTAGAAAAATGAATTATCTTTTATTCATCTAGCTTCATTATATATGTCACTAATGAGTATAATTGTTGATCTCTAATCTGTACTTTTACGACCAAAATAAAAATTTAGCAACGAGTCTATATTGGTAGTTGAATGAAATCTAGGCTTTCTTCCATGTGTAGTAACAATGCATGGATATTGACAGTCTTGCTGGAATACGAAATCTCCGGTATATTGGTCAGTCCCAACATAGATACACTTACAAACTGATTTGCTGATCTTGTTACACTTTCAAACTTTGTCTGATATAGATTTAGTACATGGATGGCTTCATTCACATGGAGCCCATGCAAAACTATTAATTTCTTTTGTCTTCTTCCATTTTCTTTCCATCCTAAAGTTATGTGGGCTTCTACAATATTAAGAAAAATGTAAAAACTAAATAAATTACCCTAATTGTTAAGAATTTATAACATTCAACTTTGAGTGTAAGTATATGGAACTGGTGCACTTGTAATAAAACCAATTAACATAAGTGATAGCTTCTTATCTGCAAGTCATGTAGAATATTAGGCACTGGAAGCACATGGAATTAAACAACATAAATAAATTCAAATTCCTCGGCCTTTCTAGCGGCACATTCAGCTTTTAAACAAAATAATTACAAAAAAATAAATGTAATATTATAGATCTATCAATCTGCAGAAGGAGAGAAACTAGAAAACCTAAAATCTAAACCATAACATAGAGGGGATAGAGCAAACTAGTCATGCTCGCTATTAATAAATCATTGTCATTTATACCATTCATCTCGAGTACATCAAGTACAAGATGAATGAGAGAGGTGGAGCAATCCTAGAATATTTTTAAGTTCATCGCCATATAAAAGTCAATAAATGGATGCATTTTTCCCTAAACGATGAGTCAATTTCTTTTTGTGGCCTTAATCAATGAATTTTGAAGTAAAATTACAACGGTCCATTTCTATTGTGGCATTGATCCATGAATTTATTAAAGCATAGTAAAATTGATAACAAATTTTAAATCTTAAGGAAATAGTCATTTACAAACATATAAATATAAATATACAAATACAAATCTATTACATCTATAATAGGAGAACATCAAATTCAAACCAGGATCCGAACCTGATTCCTGAGCAAATTTATTCCATATGAAAATACTGTTATATCCCTACATCACAACTAAATACCAAATTCAAACCAGGATCCGAACCTGATTCCTTAGCAAATTTATTCCATATGAAAATATTATTATATCCCTACATGATACAATTATTACAACCAAATGCTCATTTAGACCTAACTACAAGCCTTATTCCCAAGCAAGCAAATTTATTTTTCGCTTGACTATTTAATTTGATGTACCTCTTCAGTCTTCACATTTCTGGATGTAACTGTCCAAACCCTACCTTGAGAAATCAATAAGGTTTTTGATATCATGAACTTTCACTGTCCTATCGTAACCTTTGAACACTAATTTAATAACATGAGCATGCTGGAATCAAAATAAAATTTGTGTGGTAAAACTATAATGCCATAAACTGAAATAGTAAAGTATAGTTACTTAATATAAAATGAATCAATAACGATTTCAAAAATTATAATTAAAAATGAATCAACAATGATTTTAAAAATTATAATTAATCGGAGAATTTAAATGAGCCCCGTGCCTTGCACGAGCACTAATGCTAGTTACATATAGAATCACAGACAATTAAATGTTTTAAATTTTATGCAGGAATTCATAATTGATTCAAGTGTAGTATCTATACAAGTTAATATACATAGAATCAATGTAAAATTTATTACAACATACAAAATATACTAAAAATAGTCATACAAATACACATTTTGATGATTCTAATTCAGAATCTCATATACAATGATCCATATAGTTTCTATGTCATCCTAAAGGATATTTCACACAGGTTAAGGTCATTGTCTAAAGAATGCAGTACCGCATGCCTACCTATGGAGGACATTCCTAAAGGCGAGTGTTCTATGGGTGTTTGTTGTTAAGTACCCATCAACGTTAAAAAATATTTTGGTATCCGCCTTCACACGTATAATTACCATAGAGATGTCTCATCCACTAACAATTGCGGGTCTGCGTTTATAGGTGAGAAAAACTTATTCAGTTTTCGAGGTATATCAGATTTTAATGGTACAACCTTACAGGATAGGATCAGAGATGTTCATATAGTATTAGACGGGGCTATTGGGAACAAAACTTGCGGTGAAGCAGCTCTGAAACAAAGTTCTTATGCAACTTCGGAAGTTCAGGGAGAGATGTCGCTCCAACATTGTGTATCACATAAAAAATAATATTATAAGTAGTACAAGTAATAGAAGACGCACATATAAATAATCGAAATACCAAAACACTATAGAAGTTTTAGAATAGTACTAAACTTTAGTTTTATTACCTTGCATATTTGTTGAATGTCAACGTGCTCAGCTGTTCTTCACTATGTTGTTTGTTGTCCATTACTTGCATTCGTGCAACTAGACGTCTTTTGCATAAAATATCTAATTTTAGTGTAGGAGAAAAATAATTCTACTATAGATAAAAACTTGATTCAATTATATAATCATGACACCAAAAAAAAAAATTGATTCTAGCGTACACAAAAAATTCGATTCTACCATTGAATCAATAAATATGTATACACCAACTCCAAAAAATTTAGAATATACATACTAATTAATTCTACTATGGAGTCCAGTGATAACCGGTTTAGAATAATCGTACTAATTAGTTCTACTGCAGAATCAAATATTCATATTTAATTTAGAATCAAATATTAATACTAATAAACATATGTATATTCTTCTACTGTAGAACCACAAAAACATGCATATACAAAAAAGATCCGGTAACTACAAAATTCACATTCTACCATAAAATCATATGTACAAATCTAAATACAAAACTTAAATATGCAGAAGTTGTGATTCTTCTGTAGAACTCTACATACAAATACACAAAACTGCAAATAAGATCTAGGAAGTACACATTCTACCTTAGAGCCATAAATCATAGATGTGTATAATATCATGAAATAATAATCTACGGCTTCAATTAACTTGAAAAAACGAGACACTGTGCATAAAATTACATTTCAAAACCATAAATCTACCGATTAAAGAGTAGTAGAATCAATACCAATGATTATGAACGTTTTTTTTGGAGGAAATCTTCGAATCACAAGTTGAATCGATCGCTTCTTTCTCTGCGATTAAATCATTTTCTCTTCTCTGATATTTATGCCGTTGCATGCAAGCTGTGTGTATAGCTACGGATTTTGTGTATATATCCATTATTTGTAATGTAACTGCCTAACTAGTAATATTAAAATTTGTTATTATAATTATTATATTTGATTAAATCCTGACCGTTAAATAAATAGATGGTTCGGATGAGGATTCTCCATAAATATAAAATATATAAAGATATAAATATAAATATATAAAAGATTGACATGGATTCTCTTTTGCTCATTATATAATAGTTTTTGGTCCAACCTTCTCTTGATTATAATTTTCTTAAATAAATTTATAAGTTTATAAAGTCGTATATGTTCTAATAAATTTAGAAATAAGTGAAAATTAAATCCAGAATTTGGAAGAATAGAGGATAAACCGTGTTACTGTTAAATTATGTGAATTTGACCACTTCTTAGCAAAAGAGTATCTGCGGATTAGAAAATGAACTTTGGCTGGCTTAACTTGAGCTTGTTCTTAAACTTAAAAGTATTATAGTATTTATTTATGTTTCGCATTCTCCGTATATTTTGTATGTATTGGCAATGTGGCATAGTTATACTTAGACAGCTCCTGATTTAGCGATTTACAACAAAAACAAGTCTGCTTTGTTGATTTAGCTAAGATTGACACTTCCAAAGTGAAAAAAATTAAAATTAAAATAGATTTACCATGCACATACAAGTATTTTAACTCTTTCAGTTCTAATGAATCTTAGAAAATATTATGCTGAGACATATACGACAGACAGTTCTGTCCGTTCATGCGTTAGCATCAATACATTCTTGCCGTTTTGGCACTAATAGTTCTCCTACTTATGGCAGTGATCAGTGCATTACAATGTACTTTAGTTTCTACATATTCACTCATGGCAGTGATTAATGCATTACGATTTGTTGGAGCAATTCTTTGTTTGTTGCTGAATCACGTCTCATGGTGTACCGCGGTACTGATAACAAATTTACCAGGACAACCAGAAAATGTTTCGTTTCAACAGCACTCGGGATACATTGTGACAGATGCACAACAGGGCCGAGCTTTGTTTTACTATTTTGTTGAAGCCGATACTGCTGATCACCTTTCACGTCCCTTGACCTTGTGGCTCAATGGAGGTTTCACAATATATGATTACTCATTCAGACTATATAGTTATGCTTTCAATATTAATTGAATCACATAAATGCGTACAATTGATAACTAGTTTGAATTGTTTGAAACATTAGGCCCAGGTTGTTCTTCTCTTGGATTTGGCGCATTCATGGAAAACGGACCATTTCAACCAGGCAAAAAAGGGAACCTCATCAAGAATAAATATTCTTGGAATTTAGGTATCATCACAGCTTCTTCAATCTGACTTTGATTACTTTTTTAATGACTATGGTATCAATAGGTTACTTCAAATGCTCTGCCAACTGCAGAATCAAACATGTTATATCTGGAATCGCCTATTGGAGTTGGGTTTTCATACTCAAACACAAGCTCTAACTATATCCTGTGGAACGATACAACGACTGGTATGAATTTTAGCTTCTTAACTAATAAAAGCACTAGATATATACCACCACAAAAGTCTATATGTTTCTCCATTTCTGGCAGCTGAGGATAACCTGGCTTTTATCATAAACTGGCTTGAAGAATTTCCAATGTATAAAGACTCCGACTTCTTTTTAGTTGGAGAAAGCTATGCAGGTACTCTATTGATTCTGTAAATTTTGTTTTTTTTAATAATATGGTCAATTACATAAATTTAAGTACTCACAGTCACATATCTACGTCTCAACTAAGTCCTAGACCCTCGACCTAAAAGATGGGTGGGATACTGGGATCACTGCTAGGCTAAAACCAAAGGATCATATGTGATTTCCGATATGTGATTATCTAAAGCTGAGTTTAGTTAATAATAGTAGTAATTTCAAATATAAAAACTCGAAAGATGATAATTATCCCCTTTCTATATCTGCTATGCAGGACATTATGCTCCACAACTTGCAGCACTAATACTTGAACACAATAAAAGGCAAAATATCAAGCCTATAAATCTCAAAGCAATTGCGGTATTGAACTCTCATTCAGTGCCTGTAAAATAATTATTTTCCTTGTTCCCAGTTTGACATGACTTTTGTCTTTTCATATACTATATTTCTAGCTTGGAAATCCACTACTAGACATTGAAATAAGCGTAGAAGCTGGGGAATTTTTGTGGTCACACGGAGCAATATCGGACGAGACATTATACCTAGAGAAGACAGTGTGCAACAACTCAAAATATCTACAAGAATACATACATTCCGGATGGTCACAAGGATGCAATGATGTATTCAACAGAGTTTCAGACGAAATGGGAGATGTTCAAAGTGATGACCTTCTTCTACCTAATTGCTTGTCCTCGTCAACTTCCACCACTCAATTTAAACCTATGGGCTTGCATGGGAAGAGCCATGAAGCAGTAAGTTATTCAGGTTAAGGTTTCTTTTTTAAGAAAAAAAATATTAGTATCGGCACACCCTATTGAAGTTCATGTACTTGTTAACAACCATTAGTTAGCTACATATACAGATACTTCTTAATCAGGAGTAACTAAAAGAAATTTGTTGGTCATGAATTTGACCATACATGGGGCAAGGATACAATTCATCTATTTGTATAATTGTATACATGTAAGATCTGAATGATACTTGGCAATGCATGGTTATTAAGTAATTGTTTACAAAACAATGACAGTTTGCTCGGAGAGGAATTGTGGGAGACCCCTGTCTTCAATCAAGG
This sequence comes from Oenanthe sinensis, assembly GCA_028671895.1. Classification (NCBI taxonomy): domain Eukaryota; kingdom Viridiplantae; phylum Streptophyta; class Magnoliopsida; order Apiales; family Apiaceae; genus Oenanthe; species Oenanthe sinensis. The sequence goes on along the minus strand of CM053809.1, from coordinate 2,347,299 downwards.
ATTTTCACATATTTAAACAAGCCCGAAGTTCAAAAGGCATTACATGCTAATACAACTCACCTTCCTTATCATTGGGATTTCTGTGTTGGGTACTCTCTCTCTCCCCCCCCCCCCCCCCACCTCTCTCTGACACACACACACACACACAGTTTGCTCATCAAGTATTGTTTGCATGAATGAAGACCTCTTGTATATCAAGAAGAAAACTTGGGTTTGAACATTATACCCCTAGTCTCAGACTTATTGAAGGAAGGGATTCCCATCTTGCTATACAAGTAAGTATCCAACTTCTGAAATTTTACTGACTTATTTAAATTTTAATTGATCTAGTATATCTCTCTCACTCCTTTTGGGAGGTCGAGGTTTCAAATACTTATTATTGAAGACAATTAAAGTTGGTGTATTTATATATATTAGGATCTAAGTACCATGAATTAATATTCTTTAATTACGTATTTAGTGGAGACCAAGATTCAAAGATACCTCTGACTCAAACGAGGATAATTGCTAACAAGCTTGCCAAAGATTTGAAGCTCCAGTCTTATACAAAGTATGGCCCTTGGTATAACACGAAACAGGTGCGAATATATTCAATTTTACATTGTATGCCTTAAAATGGAGGTCTAAACTCTAATTTAGGTTGCTAAGAATTAAATGCAAGAATATTTAATCGGAGTATATCGTAGTTAAAACCTTTAAATTTCATTTCAGTCCCTCAAATTATATTCATCCCAACCGAATATAATTTATGAGAATTGCGGAAATCAAATGTTCTGCATTTGAAGACAAAGTGCTTAATCAGGACCGGACCTAAAGATTTGGGTGCCCCAGTCGAAATTTCGAAATGATGCCTTTTCCATATAAAGTTGTGAAACAATTTTTTATCCATATTCGAATAACAACATTCAAATCAATTATATACATCAATAAAACTGGAAAAATAGCATTTGCCCTGGGCGTCGCCTTGGGGCCTTACCCAAGAGCCGGGCCTTGCTTAACGTTACATATTCACATTAAAAAATTGCATTAAAGGATTTGATTGTCCGGTTTTTATTTTCAGAATAAATCTGATTTAGGACAGACCATGTATTGGTTAAGCACTGATGAGTGTAAGTTGAATGCAGGTAGGAGGATGGTGGCAATCATATGGTCGACTGACAGAGGGGAAGAATGTTACATATCTGACATTTGCAACAGTAAGAGGAGCAGCTCACGAAGTGCCCTTCACGTCTCCCTCCCAAGCCCTCACTTTGTTTCATTCTTTTCTTCATTCTCTTCCTCTTCCTACGCCACCACCTCGGCAGTAGAAACGGATTTGGTGTCTATAATAAATTATGATGAAAATATTGGAAGTGACTATAATAAATTGCGAAAATATTAAGAGTGACAGACAGTTGATCTGATATCATATTAAATTACAGATTTCCAGCAGGATTACCACAACTCCAACAAGATTAGCAAGTCATTTTATGTTGAGTTGAAATCTCTGCTTCCCACCGCAGTTTCATATCCTAAATTTTCATAAAACAATGTTAGCCAAAAAACATCTAAAAAAATATAATATGTATATATATATTCCACAATATATTCTCCGATATATTTTAGGATATATACAATGCAACTTTAGATAGAATGTACCTATTTTTAAAAAAAATTAAGATTGTGTTTGGAAACTAAGATTTCATTTTAAATGACACGATTTGAGTTGTCATTTCAAATTATCATATTTGTACTAATATTTGAATGTCATGGAATTTAAATGATATCCAAATCCAAATTCTTATTATTACTCAAACACTTTGATCAAATCCACATTTCAAATGAAATTCACGTTCGCAAACTGACCATAAAGTTGGTTATGGTTGAATTTGATGTTGATTTTAGTTGAATCCGGTTGTATTGATTGTAAAATTATATTTTTTCAAAAAAACTAAAAATCATATTTTTATAAAATATAAAATAAAATAAGTATTTTTGTAAAATAAAAAAATTCATATTTTTCAAAGAAGCCCTCTACTTTTCTATCGATTAAAAAGGTTTGATAGAATGTATTTTGAAATTTTTTAGGATAGGAATTTCTATTCAAACATTTTTTGACCGTTAGCATGGCGCTTTGTATGTGGTGTTTGAAAAAGGAAAATTCAATGATTATTCATTTGTCTGAAGGAAAGAGTCCCAGTTCTTGACAATTGTTTGTCATAATTGTCTATCTACTGTAATTTACCGCGGATAGGATAAACATTGGGAAAAAAACGCGGATAGATTGGTGATCACCATCGCTTGTTCTCGACCAAAACCCTTTGTCCAAACTACAAGTAAATATTTTTTGGTAGACCATACATTAACCCGTATACCTCATATCATATTTATTTACGATATACCTCGTACACTTATATAAATAATTTATATTTTGAAAAAATTAATAAAACAAAATAAAAAACTCACTACAAAGAGGTGTACACAACAAAAGAACCCAACTTTCAAAGAACAGATTTATTGAATTTTCGTTTTTTCTAAACATAGGTAAACTAAAATCTAAATCTAAATAATAACAGCCAGAAGACCATCAGCTGAGTACTTTTCTCTTTTACTTCCAAATTCGTTTCAAGTCAGTAAGTCACCACAATGTCCCAGAGGAGATCTGCATTCTTCACTGGATGTAGACTAGTATACTTCTGCCTTATTAGGCATGTTGGAAATGGGCAACACACACAGACAGAGAAGCTCATAAAAATAAGTAACAATCAAAAATGGATATACTAATAAAGTAATGAACACAAAATGAAAAAATGTCCACGGTTTAAAATTATGCATTCACTGTACGTGAACTACATTGTGCAACTATATTAATTAATTCATCGTATTGACCGAAAAGAGAATTGCACTCCAGAGACAAGAATATACAAATATATGAAAATATTGCATGTCGTAAATCCCCGTTTTCTTCTCCTTTTTACTACGTGTACCGAGATAAATGTGTAAACCCCCAAAGCTGCAAAGAGGAGAAGTATAAAAGCAAAAATTAGGATATAGTATCAGGAACAGATTTTATAGTGCAGCAAATACATTGAAGTGCCTATAATATTAATTTTGGATATAATAACAGGAACAAATGTCCTAGTGCACCAAATATATTGAAGTGCTATAATCTTACTCTCTTGTTTCCTAGAGTTTTTTTTTTATCGCACCTAAAGAAATTTTAAGTAAGAGCTCAAGCTTTTATTTACTCTGTGTTCCAGAGATTTTTTTTAAAGAAAGAGAGATTTATTTTCTTTAACTTGTTCCTATGTATTTTTTTAGAAGGAAATGAAAAGAAACCTAAAGAATTGCGAAGAAATTCCTTATATGATTCATTTCAAAAAAAAAAATTCTCCACTTTTGGAAAGATTTGGAGAAAAAAACACATTTTCTTCTTCTTTTCTTTCCTGAACTTGGGAACACAGTGTTAGCACAACAAGAAAAAAAAATTAAGATTTCCGATAAGAATATGAAGAAAGCGCAGGAAATTCTATCCATTTAGTTGTATGTCCAACCAGATTGTTAGACATACCTCATTATGATGACCGAGCAACAAAGAATCATCATTGTTCTCTTTTCCTTTTTCCTTTCATGCCAAGTGAATCATCACAATTCACACACAAACATGATTACTTTACTATAAGAAAATACATGAACAATGGACGACATTTATTCCACACACATGAACAACTATGCAACTCTATGTCCACTATTCCTATAAGAAACAAATATGTTTAATATTTGTGAGTGACGAGTCCCTTGTAAATTTCTCATCCCTAAACATACGTTGTGACACATGGTTTACATGAATATGAATGGATAGTTTGGCACTAAATTATAAACGAAAACGATATCCCTTTTTAGATTTAGTGGACGTCTATTAAATAAGGGGTAAATTTTTCTTGGCTTTTTTGCTTTTCTTCATCACAGTGCTTGTCCAAAGGGTAGGAGTAAACATTTTGGTAATGTGTCTAAATCTGCTGCATTGTCTAAAAGAGATTCTGAGCCTGTCACTTTTTTATATTTTTGCTTTATCTATCATCATCAAGTAATTTTGTGAAAGTTAGCATATTAAAATAAAACTCGAATAAAAGCTACTAAAGGTAGCTTGAAAGTCTCAGCAATACCTCAACATTCTTCAATTCAAATTCTTGATTATGAGCCAAGCATTTGTTCCCAAAAGTGTCACAAGGTCCACTAGTTCCAGACAGCCTTTTCATAACAAAATTTAAATTATAGCTTATCAAGATTTATAATTGGAAATAAATAAATAAATAATCAACATTTACAGTTGTAGAGAGTGAATCTTACAGATCACCATCAAGCCGTAACGCAAAGTCTCTGCCCCCTCCAAGTGCCAGCATGTCATTCAAACACAACAAGAAATATCGGTTGGCACCTACAGAGATATCATAAGCACACTATTAGAATTATAAATGTCTCTGCAAACATCCCTACAAATGTTTTCATATATTATGAAATATACATACAAACACATGCACATGTGTGTGTGTGAACCTATAAAGTGAAGAGATAGAGAGAGAGATTGACATCTTTCTTATGCAAGAAGAGCTCACGGGACATGGTCAGATGACTCGATCAATACAATGGAAACTGGGGTCAGGACTAGTGGGACAACTGAGCTGAACAATGTCACGCTCGAGCTCAACTAAGCAATATATTCAAGACTAATACCCTCCCCGTCCACAAAAGATGGCGGTCGAATTTGTCAATCAATTTGGCCAGTTTCAAAAACAAAATTAATAATGGTCAAGAAATTTAAAAATAAAAAAAATAAATGTTAGGTTATATATTGATCGCTCAAATAATTAGAAAAATGCAAATTGCAGTATTTAAAATGAAAGTTTATATGGTTTTTTCTTTTGAATACATATTTATTGAAAATTTGCAAAAAATATTAGTCATAGAAAAAATCAATTTGACTAATCTAATTCACAAACTACCACTTTTTTTTGTGTGGATGGAGTGTATTTTAAAATACATTTTCATTACAAGTTAAATACGTAGAAGCTTAACTGCATATAACCATGTTACTCAACTCAGTTTACAATCACACCACCGAACACATTTTTTTCCCAAAAGACTCGTCTTGCTGACACTCGCATTATATACAGGATACGGATCTTAGGTCAACAATTCTATAGAAGGGAGTACACATCAAAACTTACATGACTTTAAGAAAGGAAAATAGCTTATACAGCTGACCTACGCGACTTCAAGGGAGAAAATCGATTATATCCTGTGTTTCTGTTCATTCTTCAACTTATTTATTATTCTTTAATCCTTCTGCTGCCCTCATTCCTGATTCCCCTCACTCTCACCTAGCATCACTGGCACCCAAAATGCTCTTTACTACTCAAACACAATTAATAAAATTTCACTGCTCTCTGGTCTTCAACAGAAACAGAGAAGCAAATTCTTACATTTGGACGGGTGAAAAAAAAATTTATGACATTATAATTGGGTCCCCATTACTATATTCTACTACGCATTAATGCTTTAGACAAAACAGCATTGCACAAAAACTGTGGAAGGCCAATACAAATTTGCTTTGAGAGTTTACCGTTAGGCCGGAATAAGCTTGGCTCCCCATCTATGGTCGTGAATACAAAGGTCTGATTTGTCCCCTGTCCAAATTTACAGTAGGCAGAAAGTTTTAGCATCAGTATGAAAATGAATGCTACTGGAATTGGTGAATGAAAGTGATGGTACTTGGGTCCAACCAATAGGTTGCTTCACGTTTTTTTAAAACAACTTACTTGATACTTTCTCTTGGCAGTAGGTCTTAGGGGACCCTCAAACAGCCCACCAAATATAGCACCTTGCATATCTCCAGTAATCTATGTGAAAAAACATATTTTAAATTAAGCCAAAATGGGTCATGTAAAAATTCTAATGTGGAAAGAAAGTACTCATTCTGTAGATGAAATAGCGAAATGTGAACATACCAGCAAACAAGGACCTGGAAGGTCAGCACTCTTGCGTATAAGTGTGTGAAGTGATATACCATGTTTCACCGTACTGCCCTTTATGTAAAGAATCAAACAAAGCCAAGTTCACATATAAATAAAATAAAAAATGAGAAACTTCAACACTTTATTAGATGAGACAACTTAAAACCAATCTTACCTATACAATAACATCCATTCACAACCCTTAACTATATTGGGAAGGGATGATTGAAGAAATTCATACAAATCTGCAGAGAGGAAAAGAGATTCCTGGGTGAGTTTGGGCATGGGCTTCCCGGAACCAAGTTGATCAGTTGCGTCCTCAAAAGTATCAATACCCCTAGTGCCTCTAGAGCCTTGATCTTCATTTTCCTTTGGAGTACAAAAGTTTTCTTCTTCATCAAATGCTTGATGTATTACAGAGCCCTGCTTTGTTTCTTTAAATTGTACAGCTTCGTTCACACATATATATTTACATTCCACATAGTTTTCCAAAGGTACATCTTGCTGTGAAAAAATTCTACTTTTCCATCTAACAGGATGTGATTTAGTTGGCTCAACATCAATGTTCTGACTTTCTGATCGGGATCCATTAAAGCTTGTTGACGGAAGAACATAAGAAAGTAATGAAGACAAAGATTTCCCCTCCTTGCTATATTGTGTGGCCTACACGAGTACAAAAGTTGCAATACATATTTCACCATGCCATAGACAACGATAACCAACATCTCATTCACTGAAGTTAATAAAGTAAACAAGAAATTGTAATAAACCAATTCCTATATCACAAAGTTAGGAAAAAATGCAAATTAAAACAAACCAACCTCACATCAATAAAAACAAAAAATAAAATCCAAATAATACCACGAGTCGTGCACTACAAAATTATGCATCTTAGAAGAGTTAAATCAACATTAACAATCAAAACATTCAAAGATACAGCAGGAAGGCAACAACACACCATACACCGAAAAATGCAACAACAATATAGTAGTTGCAGCTCAAGAAGCTTTTTGCATATGGGCATTTTCACCTTTATTCTAAAATCTAAAGCTCTATATTAATCCCCAAATTTTTCATTCAATTATTAATGGGTCACCAAAAAATTATTCAGAACTCACATTCTATTGACAAAAAATAAAATATCATTCATACACATGAGTACATGAGCCTTAAATCTTAATCATACATGATCAAAAAATAACATAAAAACAAGCTTGTCAGATAAATGGCATCCTATACATACAAATATATGTATATACAGGGATACAAGTACCTGGGGTTGAGGAGGGGTTGAAGGAGAATCAGAAAAGAGAAGAGAAAGCTTGTCAGATAGTTTGTCTTTGAATGAGTACATATCAAACCCAACCCTTTTCTTGCACGAACAAGAAAAAAGATGCAAACTTTAGGATCAAATATGTATATGTATGTATATATTTATATGAGATTGTAATTGTAATGATATTACAAACCCTGTAATTTAGGAAGCCAAGAAGCTGGGAAGGGCAAGGATTTGATTCACACGGGAAAAGAGAGCTGTGTTGTCAATTTTAGGCAGTAAATTGTGGAAAAAAGATTTGTAATCATTTTTTGTAATATTGTAATGTACATGTTCTATTCACCGTCTTTTTTTTCATTTGGAGCAGTAAAAAAAATTCCACAAGTGATTGGAGTCGAGATACAACGTGCCGTTTGGGGTACTTAAACTTAAAATAAGTAACTTATTTTATTTTCATTTTTTACATATTTTTATATTTTTTTAAAAATAAATATTTATTTTAAAATTTTAAAACCAAATATTATTTTTAAAATAAAAAATAAGTTACTTATTTTCAGAAAAAGTACATACATCCCTACTTTTTTCCTGAAATAAGAGCTTATTTCCGGAAAAAAGTTGCAGCCAAACAGCCTCAATGTGGCCGTTTGAGTTCCTTAAATTTAAAATAAGTTACTTATTTTATTTTTTTACATATTTTCATTTTTTTTTAAAGATAAATATTTATTTTAGAATTTTAAAATCAAATATTATTTTCAAAATAAAAAATAAGTCACTTATTTTCAGAAAAAATACATGCATACCTATTTTTTTCCCGAAAATATGCGCTTATTTCCGGAAAATAAGTGCGGCCAAACAAGCCCAATATTGATCAAAAGGGTTTCTTCATACAAAATATGGTCTTCGAACGTTTAGACAATAAAATCTTAAAGTCTGAAACTCTCAAATATCACCACTAATAGATACTAGCAAACAATTAACATCTTCTTTGATATGTATGTCTCAACTTGCCTTTCATCCCGCTGTAATTATAACTTTTTCCGTGTATCTGAAAAATAAAAGAGAAAACAAACAAGAAATTGTCTTAGTATATGTTGATGGAGAAATTTGGGAATCAACAAAGATTAAGATTCTTTGCTGAAAAAAGATCGAGAAAAGCTGAGTATCGCATGAGCGTGGTAGTTTGTAAGAGATTGGGGCTGATATTGCTAGGGTTTTGGAATCAGTATAGCTTTGTTTGTCAGAGAAAATAGGTTTTCTCTAGATTTTCTAACCCCTTACAATGTGCCTACGTACCCCTATTTATAGACAAAATAGGAGATCAAGCCCACGTAGTTCTTGAAAAGCAGAGGCCTAATAGGAAAAAGTTTCCTTCTTCGAATCAAAATAGGAAAAAGAGACCTACTTGGAAGAGGTCTCTACATCGAGATTCGTTCAGATAGTCCAAAGCCCAACATAAGGCCCAACGACTTCATGAACCCGACTTTCACTTGGATTCCCTGAGGTCAAGCAGGTTCACTACATCTATTTCCTCAGAATCTTGACTGGAGGTCAACACTAGATCCACCCTGAATATAGGACACGTCCTACGCCCCTAGACGAGGGCAACCCACCTGAGTACAGGGAAATGATCTTCCAAGTTGAGACAAATAGTATCCCAAAACTCTCCGTCGAGGATAACTCATGGAGTACAGAGTAAGGGTCTTCAATAATTAATCTCAGAGGGGCTTTATTAATATTTAACCTGTAACAAGTCTTTCTAGTCTATGTATAAAATACTAGAACATGATCTAGTATAGTTTATCTGTAACAAGTCTTTCTAGTCTATGAACGTTTATATAATCGGAGTCTAGATAGTCAACATCCATTTATAGATGTCATTTGTACTTAAAAGATTTTCAGAAGAAAATGAAACAGAGTATGGATGCAAATCAGAGTTCGAAAGTCGATCAGAGTCTATAGACTATCAGAGTCTATAGTCTATCAGAGATTGAAAATCATCAGATTCTGAAGTTTTTCAGAGTCTATAAAGCTGAAGCTAAATTTGAAAGATGATCACAATAATGGAAAGTCTTCGAAGATAAAGACAGTTATATTGCAGATATGCTATGGGAAGGAAAGAGAATTTCAGAAGGAAACTGTTGACTAATAATTAGGAATTCTATTCCTATTGTTATTTGATTTTCAGTTATTAGTTGATAGACAGCTCTCTATATAAACACTCTATGTAGCCTAATTTATTTGTCGAAGTTTTGTGAGAGCATAGAGATAGAGATGGTTGCTGTGATAAACACAAAGAAGCTGCTGGGGTTTATGTACACCCTAGGAGAGTTTGTATTCATACATCAATAATACAAACAGTCTTTATTCATATCTTTGTGTTTGTTCTTTATTTTTAATTCAAGCTTTAAATTTATATTGAGTTGATTTTAATCAGGCAAAAAGAGCACACACTATTTAACCCCCCTTATACTTGTGTAATTGGGAAAATAGTTGGTATCAGTGCCTAACGTTTAAAATCGATCTAAGATTATTATGCTTAAGAGAAACGAATACACTCACCAGAAGGTTAAGATGTTGTACCATCTGGAAGCTACAGACCCTGACTATCTTAACAGGATTCATGATGGACCCTATGTGCCCTCAAGGCTTGTTCCTCAAACCACTGAAGAAGGAAAAATAATTAAAGATCAATTTGTCAACAAACCAAAGGCTGAGTGGTCAAAGGAGGACAAAGAGAATGTTCTTAAGGAAGCAAAAGTAAAAAACATTCTCTTTAACAGTTTGAACTTTGTTCTTACAAACTGTGTCATATCATGCAAAACTGCTAAGAAGATGTGGACAAAACTTGAAGTGCACTGTGAAGGGACTAAAGATGTCAAGAAGAATGCAAGGTCTCTGCTAATTCAGAAGTATGAGTATTTTGAGGAAAAATATGAGGAATCTATTAATGAGATGTATGATAGGTTCACAAAACTCCTGAATGAGATGGCTATACTTGGTAAGGTTTATGATTCTGAAGATACAAACACCAAGTTTCTGAGAGCTCTTCCTAAAGAGTAGGACAATAAAACAACAACCATAAGAAAAGCAAGGGATTTGGATGAAATCTCCTTGGAAGAATTGTATGGTAGACTCAAAACATATGATCTAGAGATGCAACAGAGAAAAAACAAGAAGTTTGTGAAAGAAAAATCTATGGCTCTCTTAATGGAGTCTGAAAGAGAACAACAGGAAGAACCCAAAGAATCAAGAGTTAAAGAATCAAAGAAGAAGGGTAAGCCTGTTGTTGAATCAGAGTCAACTGAGACAGACTCTGACTCTGAAGATGAGATAGTTCTGAGTCAGATGATGGCTATGTTTGCTAAGAATTTAAAAAGAATGAAATTCAACAAAAGAACTGGAAAATTTAGCAAAAGACCAATATTCAAGAAGGAAGATGAGAAGACTGAGAAGGGCAAAATCATAATAATCAAGCTTGACAAGGCAAATGTCAAATGCTTCAACTATGGAATATTAGGGCACTTTGCTAGTGAATGCAGAAAAGTAAATAGTCAAGGAAAAGGGAAAACACTTCTCTCAACAGGAAAGGATTGGGCAGATTCAAGTTCAGAAGATGAAATAGATTATGAAAATCTTGCTTTGATGGCAGTTTCCTCAGAAAAATCAGAATCTCCCACTGGAACATCATCTCCTAAGACTCAGATATCAATATTCACTCTTGAATCCTTACTCAATTTAGACTCTGATGGTATGAAAATTGTTCAAAGTGATATTAATAAGATAATAACAAACTGTAGGTCTCTCACTAATGACAATGATAGGTTAACATAAGAAAATTTAACCTTGATAAGCAGGAATAACCAGTTAGAGTCTGAGTTAGTGTTTATAGAAGAATACAAAAAGGATTCTGAGAAATGAAGGCACTACTACACTGAAGTTTTAAAAGTCTATGACTTTATTAAAAAGAACTAGATGAAGAAAGGCTTAAGTTCAAAGTGTGGACAGACTATAGAAGAAAAGTTTAGGAAATTTTCAACAATCAAAATGTATGTCAAACTACTGGTCTAGGCTATGACAAGAGTCAAGGCAAGAGACCTATTGTTGAGAATGATAACAATGTAGAAGCTAGCCAAGTCAATAAGACTAATGACAAGAGAACCTACACCCCTGTTGGTCCCTGATATTGTAGAAGGGGTTGAATACAATATCTAAAAATAGTCGCAGAATTTTTGATTTAAAATATTATTTTAATTAATCACGAAATATTAATATTAATGAAATATTGTTCAAGTAGAAGATATTATTTTTAACTTGAAAAGTATTACAACAATTAATTTGATGAAAAGTTTATAATTGATAAAGTGATCTAGAACAAATTCGACATGAAGTGTTTGGGTTAATCATTTATATTCTAAACTTGCACAGAAATCTGTGAATATTACAATAAATACAAATTTCTGAAATTTGAATGTTTTTTATCTTTTCAATCTTGAAATAATGAAGACAATCTTCTCATATTTACAGAGAAAAAAACTAGCAAGACTTTTGAATAAAACTTATTAAAAAAATTAAAAGACTTTATAAATTAGCCTATAAGACTTTTTAAATAAGCTGGGCAAGATTTTTAAAACTCGGTAAGACTTTTAAAAGACTCGGTAAGACTTTTCAGAAACTCGGTAAGACTTTTGAAAAGTCTTGCTGAGCCAAATGTAAACTCGGTAAGACTTTTGAAAAGGTCTTACCGTGCTAATTTGGTAAGACTTTTGAAATGTCTTACCGATTTAGTTCGATAAGACTTTCTTAAAAGGTCTTACCGATTTAATTCGGTAAGACTTCTCAAAAGTCTTACCGATTTAATTCGGTAAAACTTTCTATTTAAGGCAACAAGACTTTCTTAAAATGTAAGATTAAATCTTCTTTTGACTTAATTAATTTCACCAATTTTTAATTAAATAATTTATAAATTAAATTAATTTAAGGTGAATTAATTTAAGTAGATAAATTAAATAATTAATTAACTTTTGATAGTAGAATTAATTTAGTTTCTTCACTGCACAACCGTTGTAGATTTGACTTGAATCTTTATGTCTTCTGTCTGAAAATCACTTGAGCTAGGTGATAAATATTTATTTAATTAGTTGACACATAAATGTACTGTCTGGTTCATTTGTGTCATACTAAATAAATAACTTTCACCTTTTAACTTTAAAAGTTGTGATCTTCTGTCTTGTTCTTGCTTCTCGCTTTGTCTTTAATATTTTCTTTTCTTGGAATCTTTCTATAGTAGCCACTTGAAATCTTCTGAATCTTCTGAACTCTTTTGAAACACTACTTTTTTATTTTTCGCCGACGCTTGAACATTTTAATGAACTTCTTTCAGTGAAAAGTAGCAGCTTCATTTGAACACTTCTGATTCCTAGTACTCTTTGTGTCTATTAAACTTTGTTTGTCTTGATTCATGTTATCATATTTATTATTTACTTTTGTTTCTTATTTGAGTTGAGTTGACATCTAATTATTACAAATAGGCCTAGTCATATGCCTTTTAATCTCTCCCTATTTGTTGTTAAACATTTAACAAACAAATTTCTAGAGGATAACTCAACTAACAACTAAGAAAGTAATACGACATGTAAAAGCTATAAATAATAAACAAAATTCTAGTATTATATTTAACAATTTTCCATATTCATTTTTTTTGAAAGATAAATACAAGATAGATGTTCCTCTAGCACCGAACAAATATTACATAATTTTCTATCTTGACCTATCTAAGTCTTCAGTTTTCAGACGTATCAACTTCACCTTCTTCTAGGCTTGAACCTTTATGCACTAGTGTCCTTAGTACATCTTCAGTTACTGATTGTTCCGTTGTAGTGGTTTCTCCATACAACCTCCTCTGTTCAGCCTTTGCTAACTGAAATAACACTTCTTGCTCAATAGGATCTACTGCTTCTTCTTCTAAATCAGATGAATGATTTGTATCTATCTTCTTCATTTGCCTGATGTAAGGTGGAATCTTTTTAGATAAACAGTAGCTTCTGATTTTCTATGCAACATCCAGCTTGGCTTGGGATTTGAACCCTTTCGATCTTAGCATCTTCTCAGCTTCAATAATGTATTTGACTGTATAGCCCTTAAATGATTCCTCGTCTAACTTCAAGATTTGATACAACTTGTTAGAGAAGAATCTTACTTCATGAGGATCATATATAATTTGAGGACTAACAGTTATCGCGAAGTCTCTGAGCCTATCTCTCAGAAGCTCATTCTCTTCTGAACTTCTTTTAACTTTATTCAATAATGTTCATATCACTGATAAACTTCTTTGTCTGAAGAACTCTAAGGAGATTCTGAATGTACCATTCCTGTGAGTGTAGACTAATATTTATCAGTCTTCAAGAATGTGATCCACTATGATAGTGATATAGTCCACTTCCTCTTTCAAAGCTTTCATGAAGTTATCAATGTTGTCATTTCAATTTTCTAGACGCTCAATTATTGATTTAAGATGTTTTTCTTCAAATGGACTTCTGTAGTTGGTCCATTATTTCTCTTGTTATTTCCCATTTCTTCCCAATTTTCAGCTGCACATCCTTCTCTTTCTCTCTCACAGCAACATCCCAAAGGTTCTGTTTCTCTTGACTTGCTACCCTTTCAGCCTGTGTTTTTTCCTTGACTAGAGCTTTTAATTTCTCTGTTTTAGCATGGCTCGCCTTGATGTCTTCTTTCAATTTTCTCATGGCCTCTTCATAGGTAGGATCAGACTCTTTCTCTTTAGGAAATAGAAATTATTCATCAAAGGTAGCTTCTTCTTCTACTCTACAGTAGTCAGGGTGAAATGATTTATCAATAAATTGCTCATCAGCATAGTACTGCTCTTCTGGTGTTGGAACATTAGATTCAAATTCTTCTTCAGAATACAACTTTGTTTTGCCTTTATCTTCAGTAGCCCCTTCATTTTCAGCTACTTTCTCCTTTCCTTTCTCCCCCTTATTTGATGGATCCTCTACAGATTTGGGAGCTTCAAAAGATGTAACAAGTTTCTGCATGGTCAGATAGACCTGCTTCATTCCCTCATTCAGATGTGTCATACCATCATCCAGCTTACTGAATCGTTTGGTTGAGATCTTTTCATTTTCAATAATCGTTTGAGTCAGCCTTTTCTCAACCTCATAAATTTTTTCATGTAATGAGCTTACTTCTTTCATATCCTCAGCAATGAGACTTTGCACGTTCTGGATATCTTGAATTTTCAGGAGAATAGATGATTTCACATCTTCAACATCTTTCTGCACGATTGTCAGTTGTTCTGTTACAGAGGCAGATGCAGACTTTTCATCTGCTTGTGCTTTTACCTTAACCAACTCATTTTGAACAATCTGTATTTCTTTCTAGAGAGCTTCCATTTTTTATAATAGTTCACTGTGTGTGCACTGACCTCGCTTGCCTCTTGTTTGATTCACTTAAGCTATGTGCATGTGTTTCGCTCGGTGTTTGCCTCACGTCACTTGTGTTTTGCTCCTTTCCAGATTCCGATATTGTACCTATATATAATATAATAGCTTTTAAAGACTCGTAATGTTCTTCTGATGCCGGTGAAGGCACGTCCTCAACAAGATTAACTTGAAGTGGCTCTGTTACTAACGTAGCTACTCCGTGAATGGAGTCCTAATTCCCTCTAAAGAGTGGTTTCCTCTCAGATCCACTAGTGGATTCGAGAACTTCCTTTAAAGGAACTAGATATAAGAAATTCAGGGGGGTCACCACCTTAGACAATGTAGTGAGTGGCTCGTTAGAGTCTGTGGTGCCCCTCAATACCTGTAATGGCACTTGATGCTGCACTGCATCAAAAATGTCTTGGTCCACTGTAAATGTGGCATCCGACAAGTTTATTTCAAAAACTTTTTCTTCATTTATTGATGTGCCCTCATCTGATTGTGTTTCTTCAAGTGGAGGTCCTGCTAGTGTGAGCACTAGCAGTGTGCGTGACTCTTTACAGGATGCCGCGGCCGGACGGTGAATTTCAATAAAATCACCCGTTTGATCAAGTGAGTCCAGAGACTGTTGAATTGCCATTTCAAAGTCCATATCCCAATGAGAGGATAAAGATGAGTCTGCAGTTGTCTCAGGTTGAATTTTGGATCTTTTTGTGACACTTCTACATCTTACTTTTCTAACTGGTTTCTTCCTTTTTCTGATATGACTCAAAGAAGTTGGTGAATGAGAAACTATTTGAGGTTCTATCTCAGCTTGGGATTGAACCTGTGTGTTGTCAGGTTCATAGTCGAAGTCCTGAATTGTAATACCACAATCATAGTCCATCACAGATATATTTAAAGGTGTAGTAGGTATATTTATAGGTAGGAAATTAAAAGCTAGGGTGTAAGATATTACCTAATGTTCCTGTGCCTCTTGTTCTGCCTGATGAGCAGCTTCAAGTAGGAGGTGCGCAGAACTTTCCTCTTGCCCTTATTCTAGCTCTTGCTGATGCGGTTGAGCCTGTGCTGGATTGGCTATTTGATTGAGAATGCAATCCATATATTCTGTTGTTTCTACGGCTACCCCTTCAAATTTGTTTTTGTTGTTGAGCCTTGTGAACAAATTCTTCCGAGTTGTCGGGGATTCTTCCACTAGGCTGTTTGAAAATCTAGCTTTGTCTTCCTCTGATAAAACATGATTCATCATAAACATTAGAAACCTTGGATAGAAGCAAGAAACTTTCTATTCTACATCTAATCTTCTACTTTCAGCAGTGCCCATCTTTCTTATAATCTCTGCCAGGATCAGCTTCCCAAAAGTTATTCTTCGGTTGTGGGCCACAGAAAATCTAATGACTTGCAGTACTGTTGATATGTTGTGGAAGTTGGTCTTCATGGTAGGAGCAAATACTTTGGCTATTGTGTCGAAGAAGTAATCCCATTCACCTACTAACTGGAATTTTGTCAACTTTACCAAATCGATCATGCTCTCATAGTGAATTGATTGTAAAAAGAAAGTTATATCTTCAATTGAGGGTAGGGACTCGAAATTTTCTGTCAAGAACCCTAAGACTTTGTTTACATCAATTTCATCTATAATGTACTCCATCTCTCCAATTTTAAACGAGAATTGGACCAACTCGTCGTTTGAAATATTCCTTGTTGTTGAATATAAGGCTCTCAGTGGTTCAATTTGCAGAGGAGTGCTCAGGGTAATTGTTGTCCTTACTAAAGAATGTTCATTCATGAACCTGATCCAGGGCCTAAACCTAGCCTCTTTGCACTGTAACGGATCAAAGTACCCAATAAAATTCATCTTGGCAATTACAAACATGGCTGCCATTTTAATTAATTAATTATAATAATTAATTAATTTTCTATTTAATTAGCCCTTAATCGAAAATTACAACCAAAATTAGTACCCTAACAATTCGATAAAAATAAAAAAAAATTACAACTCAAAACCCTAACTTCGATTTTAAATACAGTCCAAAACAGTCCTTTTTAATCCCAGTAAAATCAATCAAAACTAAAAAAATCCAAGAACAGTTCGCTTTTCTTGAAAATCGGGCAGAGGTTCGAGGTTTTGATCGAAATTAGACAAACTAGCAAGCTTAAGCTTGTTAAAACAATCAACTGAATCAGTCGTATATTAGCACAAAATAGAGAGTTTTAATCAATTTCTAAAGTTCTTGCTGAGTTCTGCAGTTGTATGTATTCGTATGTATTTGAACGGGGGGAAAACTGAATAGGACTTTTGAGATTAATTAAAAACATTTAAGTACTAAAATGCTCGGTAAGACTTTTTATTAAACACTCGGTAACACTTTTGAAAAGTCTTGCGGAGTTTTTATAAAAAAGTCTTATTGAGTTTTATAAAAATAAAATAAAAATAAAATAAAAATACAGTCGGTAAGACTTTTGATTTAAGGGGCTCAGTAAGACTTTTGAAAAGTCTTACCGAGTTTTTCAAATAAAAAGTCTTGTTGAGTGTTTTAACAATATAATAAAACAAAAGTAATATATATTTAGTCGATAAGACTTTTAATAATAAAGTCTCGGTAAGACTTTCAAAAGTCTTGCCGAGTTCTCATTTAAAAAGTCTTTCCTAGAAATAAAAGAAAAATATATTTTTCTATAATTTAAAAACATATTTAATATATAATTGAAAACAAATATATACAAACTAAAATAAATACATAAAAATATTGTTAATTGTTCTAAAATTTGAAATAAAATAAAGGAAATTTTATTTGAAAATTAGATTAATTAATAATAATTAAAATAAATATTTACATGCATCTAAATTATTGAAGACATATAATAATTACTTATATAATTAACTATTTTAATTAATTTAGGAATTAAATTAATTCAGGCTTGAATTAACTTAAAGAATAAATTAATTAACTAATTAATAACATAATCATTATTAATGTGCAACAATAATTAGAAAAATATACAATAATTTACATACCAATGCAAATAAATGCTTAAATTAAATATAAGTACTTATGCTATAATTGAAATAATTATCTATCAAGAATATTAAATTAATCTTAAGATAATTTATCTAAAAATTCATAAGCCATAAGATTTTATCAATTCAAGTTTCATAAATTCTTTAAATATCAACATTTAATATTTATGAGCTTAAATTAACTCCTACCAACCAAAAAATTAGTCATTGTTTAATATCCTTAGTTCACTAACCAACTCAGCGAAAGTGGATTCATCAAGTGGTTTCGTGAAGATGTCGGCTATTTGATCTTCCGTGAGTATAAAGTGTAACACCACAGTTCAGTTCATGACATGCTCTCTGATAAAATGATACCTTATATTAATGTGCTTGGTTCGAGAATGTTGTACAGGATTGTTGGAAATAGCTATAGCACCTGTGTTGTTGGAGAAAATTGGAATTTTGTTCAACGCAAGTCCGTAGTCATTTAGCTAATTCCTTATCCACAAGATTTGTGCACAACAGCTACCTGCCATAATGTATTTTGTTTCGGGTGTCGAGGTAGATACTGAGTGCTGTTTCTTGCTGTACCAGGAGATCAACCGTCTTCCTAGAAACTGACAGCTTCCAGAAGTAATTTTCCTGTCCATCTTGCATCCTGCATAATCTGAATCTGTATAGCCTATTAGGTCAAAACCTGTATCTTTAGGGTACCAAATTCCTAGATTTGGTGTACCCTTCAGATATCTAAAAATTCTTTTAACAGCTATAAGATGAGATTCCCTAGGGTCAGATTGAAACCTTGCACAAAAGCATGTTGCAAACATTATATCGGGTCTACTAGCAGTTAGATATAATAATGAGCCTATCATACCTCTATAGCTTGTGTTGTCAACTTTCTTACTAGTTTCATCTTTGTCAAGCTTAGTGGTTGTTGGCATTGGGTTTTTTGCCGTGAAGAATCTTCTAGACTGTATTTTCTCAGAAGATCCCTTACGTACTTTGATTGGCAAATAAAATCCCATCTTCCTTTTGCTTTACTTACAATCCTAGGAAGAATGACAGCTCACCCATCATGCTCATTTCATACCTACTATGCATTAACTTAGCAAATCTCTTGCACAAGTTTTCGTTAGTAGAATGAAATATAATATCGTCAACATAAACTTGGACAATTATCATATCTTTTTCATGCAATTTATAAAAGAGAGTTTTATCTATGACACCTCTAATGAAGCCATTTTTAAGTAAAAACTCAGAGAGAGTGTCATACCATGTCCTTGGTGCTTGCTTGAGTCCATAGAGAGCTTTGAATAGAAAATAAACAAAATCAGCAAACTCTGGATTTTCAAAGTCAGGGGCTGTTCCACATATACTTCCTCTTCTAACTCTCCATTCAGAAATACACTCTTCACATTTATTTGATAGACTTTAAAATTAGAATGTGCTGCGAATACCAGAAATATCCTGATGGCTTCAAGTCTTGTAACTGGTGTGAGGTCTCGTCATAATCAATTCCCTCTTCCCGGGAGTAACCATTTGCCACCAGTCTGGCTTTGTTCCATGTAATAATGTCATCACCTTCTAACTTATTTCTGTATACCCATTTCGTGCCAATAACAGATCTATCTTTAGGCCTGGGTACCAGTGTCCAGACTTCTTGTCTCTCGAACTGATTAAGCTCTTATTGCATGGCAAGAACCCAATCTGGATCAGTTAATGCATCTTCAATCTTCTTTGGTTTTTCTTGAGATAGAAAAATTTAAAATAAACATTGATTTGAAGTTGCACTCCTGGTTCTAACTCCAACATCTGGATCACCTATGATCAATTCAAAAGGATGATCTCTGCTCCATATCTTTTCCCTTGGTAGGTTTGATCTTGATTATTCGCCTCGATAAACATTGTGATGTTGTGTTCCGCCAGTAGATCCATCATCTCCCCCTGAGTTACTGCTAGGATGACTTGTTGATCCACCACTGGTATTAGTAGTATCTCTAGTGTTTCCATTGCTTCCACCACTATTACCTGGATCATTACCATTATTATCATCATCATTTCCTGCCGCAACCTCATGTTCTTCTTCGTCATCAGAATGTGAGTCTGGATAATTATCAAATTTTAATGACTCAGAAGAATCTTCAGTTTGGATACTTGGGAGTTTAGTGTCATCAAAAGTAACATTGACATTTTCTTTTACTTGATGCTGATCAATTATGTACACCCTATATACTCTTCTTGAATATCCGACAAAAATAAATTCATGTGCCTTAGCCTCGAACTTGCCACGATGTTCATCTCCATCCTTTAGCACATAACCTTTGGCTCCAAATACATGAAAGTACTTGAGTGTTGGTTTCTTGCCAGCCATTAATTCATAGGGAGTCTTCATATGATCTTTGTTGATCAGAGTTCGATTTTGGGTATAACATGTTGTGTTTACTGCTTCAGCCCAGAAGTAGATAGGTAACCTTGATTCACTTAACATTGTTCTTGCAGCTTCAATCAGGGTTCTATTTTTCCTTTCTACAACTCCATTCTGTTGCGGAGTTCTTAGTACTGAATATTATCTTATTATCCCCTTGTTTGAGCAGAAGTTATTCAGAATTTCATTCTTGAATTTTGTTCCATTATCTGATCTGATTGCTCGGACAACTAACTTTGAATTTAACTCAATCAGCTTTACATGATCAATCACCAATTGCGGAGTTTCATCTTTAGAGTTTAAGAATAAAATCCACGTGTACTTTATGAAGTTATCTACAATCACTAAGGCATATTTCTTCCTTGACATAGACATAATATTTATTAGACCAAATAAGTCCATGTGTAGGAGTTGAAGTGGTTCAGTGATGTTTGTAGTGTTTGTGCCTCTATGACTTACTTTCTTTGACTTTCCTTTCTGACATGCCTCATACAATCCTTCTTGTATAAATTCCATCAGAGGCAGTCATCTCACCAAATCCCTCTTGACTAGAGAGTTTATTGTTTTGAAGTTCAGATGTGAGAGTTTCTTATGCCATAGTCAGGTTTCTTCTGATGAAGCCTTTAAATAGAAACAGTTTGCTTCATCTTCAGTTCCTGAGTTGAGATTGGCTACATATAAATTTCCTTTCCTTACTCCACATAAGGCCAGTTTGTCGTCTTTAGAATGAGCTATTAAACACTTCTCCTTGATAAAGTTTACTTTATATCATTTATCATAGAATTGACTGACGCTGAGTAGATTGTACTTAAGTCCTTCCACTAAAGAGAGGTTTTCAATGATAACATTTCCAATATTTAACTTGCCATATCCCGTAGTCATTCTTCTATTGTTATCTCCAAAGATGACGACTGAGCTAGCTCTTTCAACCACGTTTGACAGCAAGGCTCTATCTCCGGTCATATGCCTTGAAGATCCGCTGTCCAGGATCCATATAACCCGGTTTACCTATTTAACTCCCTGCAAATATCAAACGGATTAATTCGTCTTCAGAACCCAAAACTGATTGGGCCCGACATACTTAAAGAATTGACCTTTGTCAGCTTTGACAACAGATCCTTTTCGAATAACAGTATCATCATCCTTGACTGTTCTTACCTTCCTATAAACAGTCTTAACAACTTTCTATTTAGACTTAGGAATATATGTTTCCTTCTTAATAGGTGAAGGAATCACAGTCTTGGATTTTGTAAATTTATTATTGATGTGTTGTCTAGGTGTCATGTTATCTTTCTTAGCAATCATGCATTTAAAATAAGCAGTCATAGCATTAAAAGTACATAATATACAATTTAATATGCCACAAGGTTTATGGGATGCATCAATAATAGGCATGTTATTCAAAACAGTAGGTGGCTTAACAGTTTCTCTTTCAACTTTATCAGTTTTAAAGTTCTTAGTAGAATGAAATATATTGTTACTATTCCTACTATTAATAAACGTATTATGTCTGTTCACATTATTCTTTAAGTCTTTTGCACCTATACCAGGATTGGGCGATTTAGAAGTTTCCACATCTTTCACTGGTGTCCGAGGTGCACTCTTCTCTTTTTGGACATTAACTCCTTGTATGTCCTTAGCCTGCTCCTATCTTTTCTTCTCTTCCTCGAGATCCTCTAACTGCATTTCATAGGCAATCAGTATAGAGCTCTCAAGGATTGGTTCAGTTATAGGTGTTATGAAAAGAGTTTTAGGTGTGTCTTTAACAACATGTGGGATACCCCTTTCTTCAGCACTTTTTCTGAATGGGGTTATGTTGCTTGGCTTTCTTACTGATTTGTTGTACTCGAAGCCTATTCCAACTTTTTGGTTTATCTCTTGTTGGTCAACTAGGCTCTTTACAATATAAGTGAAATTCTTATAGGCTAGACACTTCTTCTTTTCTTCCTCTATTTGATTTCTGAGATAAGTTTCAACTTTAACATAACAACTAACTCTATTGACGTGAAAAGCTAAGTCCTCAATCAACTTGTCATTTTTACGTTTTAACAATTTTAAAACATCATTATCATCAGTTAGAACTTTGTTTTTGAGAATTAGTTTCTTAACTTTATCTCTTTCACCATCTAGTTCTTTACCTAGAAAAGCAAACATTTTAAGGCAAGAAGGATTTACATCTTTTCCTCTTTGACGAGTGGGAGACAGTGATTCCTCGGATGAAGCCATAAGAGCAAGATTTCCCAGCTCTTCATCATCATCATTATCTGAGTCATCCCAGTTTTTTCCCTCTACTAGATAAGACTTTCTTTGATGCTTTTTCACTAGTGCATCATACTTCTCCTTGAGTTCTTCATAAGACTCTCTCTTCTTCCCTTGCTTAGGCTTCTTGCATTCTATTGCAAAATGGCCTAGCATATTGCAGTTGAAGCAACGAAAATTGCTTCTATCAACTAAGCCGGTCTTGTAGCCACTTTTTGATATAGCTGTTGAAGAACCTCCTTTTTGGAACCTTCCAAAATTAGGCTTAACTCTGTAGGAGGAGGTTTTTCTGAATCTCATGTTGCCAAACCTCCTGGCAACCATAGCTAGAGATTCATCTTCTAGCTGATCTAGTTCTTCCAAAGAGTAGAACTCACCATCTTCGCCTGAAGTATGTCCAAATTCTGGAACCACATACTCCATTGTACTGTTAGAAGGTGCAAAGCCTTCACTTCTATCTTCTCTGATGCTTCCACTATCAATGCTTTGGAGGAACTCAGAACCTTACCTTTGTCATACATTTCTCTGGTCTGGATCTGTTCTAATTCATATGTCTTTAATACTCCATAGAGTCTTTCTAGGGTTACCTCTTTCATATCTCTAGACTCCCGGATTGCTGCGATCCTATGTTCTAGATTCTTGGGTAAGGTTATCAAAAACTTCCTGTTTACCTCCTAATTCTGACAGTACTTCCCATTCATGTTGAGCTCGCTTATCAGTTTATTCAATCTCTGAAACACCTCAGAGATACCCTCACTAGGGTTGGATCTAAACTGCTCATACTGGGAGGTCAGGATTTCCAGTCTATTCTCTTTGACTTCCTCAGTCCCCTCATTGATGATCCCTATTATTTCCCAGATCTGTTTTGCATTTTTACAATTGACCACGTGATTGTACATGACGTAGTCTAGGGATTCAATCAATATGAGTTTGAGGTTGTTGTCCTGGGACACAACTTCTGTTTCGTCTTCTGTATAGTCTGCTGGACTTTTCAGAAATTATCTGTGAGGAATTACGACCCCATCTATTTCGTGTTCGAGAATAACTGCCATTAGGGGTTCAACACCTTTGACCAATACTAATGCATACTTGGGATTGACAATCCCAATGAATAGTAACATTTTGTGCTTCCACATATTGTAGTGTTCTCTATAAAATTGTGAAATTTTGATACTCGTCACTTTCTGTGTACTCATCTTTAATAAGATTCAAAATTAAGTGTTTTAAAAAATATTTTAATTTTTGACTTAAAACAATTTTTGATCAAAAATAATTTTAAGAAAAAAATTTATTTCGAATAAAAAATAATTTTTGAGATTTGTATGAATTGCGGAATTTTTGGTTCGGATCTGATATTAAGAATATCGACCAGCTCTGATGCCAATTGTTGGTCCCTAATATTGTAGAAGGGGGGTTGAATACAATATCTAAAAATTATTGCGAAATTTTTGATTTAAAATATTATTTTAATTAATCACGAAATATTAATATTAATGAAATACTGTTCAAGTAGAAGATATTATTTTTAACTTGAAAAGTATTACATCAATTAATCTGATGAAAAATTTATAATTGATAAAGTGATATAGAATGAATTCGACATGAAGTGTTCGAATTAATCAATTATATTCCAAACTTGCATAAAAATATGTGAATATTACAATGCATACAAATTTCTGAAATTTGAATTTTTGATATTTTCAATCTTGAAATAATGAAGACAATATTATCTTATTTATAGAGAAAAAAGCTAGCAAGACTTTTGGATAAAAATTATTTAAAAAATCAAAAGACTTTATAAATTAGCCTATAAGACTTTTTAAATAAGCTTGGCAGGACTTTTAAAACTCGGTAAGACTTTTAAAAGACTCAGTAAGACTTTTCAGAAACTCGATAAGACTTTTGAAAAGTCTTGCCGAGCCAAATGTAAACTCGTTAAGAGTTTTGAAAAGGTCTTACCATGTTAATTCGGTAAGACTTTTGAAATGTCTTACCGATTTAATTCGATAAGACTTTCTTAAAAGGTCTTACCGATTTAATTCGGTAAGACTTTTCAAAAGTCTTATCGATTTAATTGGGTAGAACTTTCTATTTAATGCAACAAGACTTTCTTAAAATGTAAAATTAAATCTTCTTTTGACTTAATTAATTCCACCAATATTTAATTAAATAATTTATAAATTAAATTAATTCAAAGTAAATTAATTTAAGTAGATAAATTAAATAATTAATTAACTTTTAATATTAGAATTAATTTAGTTTCTTCACTACACAACTGTTGTAGATTTGACTTGAATCTTCATGTATTCTATCCGAAAATCACTTGAGCTAGGTGATAAATATTTATTTAATTAGTTGGCACACAAATGTACTGTCTAGTTCATTTGTGTCATACTAAATAAATATCTTTCACCTTTTAACTTTAAAAGTTGTGATCTTCTGTCTTGTTCTTGCTTCTCCGTTTGTCTTCAATATCTTCTTTTCTTGGAATCTTTCTATAGTAGCCACTTGAAATCTTCTGAATCTTCTGAAACACTACTTCTTTATTTTTTGTCGACACTTGAACATTTTAATGAACTTCTTCCGGTGAAAAATAGCAGCTTCATTTGAACACTTCTGATTCCTAGGATTCTTTGTGTCTAGAAAACTTTAGTTATCTTGATTCCTGTTATCATATTTATGATTTACTTCTCTTTCTTATTTGAGTTGAGTTGTCATCTAATTATTACAAGTAGGCCTAGTCATATGCCTTTCAAACCCAGTTAAGTTTGTGACTTCTGAAGTTAAGACTGAGTTACCTAAAGAAACCACAAACTCATTTGTCAATAATCCCCCTGCTGTTGACAAAAAGATAGATGATTCAGGAGAAAATAAACTTAAGAAAAACATAAACATAGATTTCGTATAAAAATCCAAGTTAAAGGAAAAGGTAGATAACTTACCAGAGTCTGGGAAAGCTAAGAGGAATATGAATGGTAAGGAGGACATTAATAAGGCTAATAATTATCAAAAGGATCCTAATGCTCCTAGAAAGAAATGTTATATATTTGGAAACCACAACCATATAGCTCTAGACTGTAAAACAAAGATTGAGAAAAAATCTGAGTCTATTCCTTCTCAAACTCTAAAAAGTCACTACATTCCACAGATACCCTGTTATCACTGTGATAGCATATTTCATTCTATCTATATGTGTAGGGACTCACATGATTTGTATTATAATTTCTATGAGCTAAATCTTCTATTGATAAGAGTTGGTATGACACTGTCAAGACTCCACCAGAGTCTAAAGTAACAAAAGAGACATGTAAAAAAAAAGTGAAGAATACAAAGCCTGTTTCACCCAAAGTTAGTAGTAAAGGATCTAAAATAGTTTTGGTCCTCAAAACATCTAACTAGTTTCTATATGTATACAGGGAACCAGGATAAAGAAAGTAACCTTAATCCTGGACAGTGGATGCTCAAGACATGACTGGAAAGAAATCACTGCTTACAGACTTTGTGGAGATGGCTGGCCCAGAAGTATCCTTTGGAGATGGCAACATAGGATGAACACTGGGATATGGAAAAATTGTACTTGAAAATGTCATCATTGATGAAGTAGCTCTAGTTGATGGCTTGAAACATAACTTGATCAACATAAGTCAACTTGGAGATAAAGGTTACCATACTAGCTTTGACAACAAAGAGGTCTTGTGACTCACAACGAAACAGGCATTTTGGTTTTCAAAGGGCACATACATGGTAACATATATGAAGCCAACTTGGAGGATTGCACTTACAATGAAGTCACATGTCTTTATAGCAAGGCCTCAACTAAAGAAAGCTGGAACTGGCATAAGAAACTGTCACACATCAACTTCAAAATACTCAACAAGTTGGTGAAACAGAGTCTTGTGAGAGGATTACCATAGGTTGATTTTGTACAAGATGGACTTTGTGAAGCATGTCAACTTGGAAAACAAAGGAAAACATCCTTCAAGAGTAAAACAATAAACACCATTTCTGAACCATTTTGTCTATTACATTTTGATTTATTTTCTCTAATAAATGTGATGTTAATTAACAAAAAGAAATATGCTCTTATCATTGTAGATGATTTTAGAAGATACACATGGGTTTTCTTTTTGAACTCAAAGGATAAAACTTCACAACACATAATAGACCATGTCAATTTTCTGGAAACAAAATCAAAGAAGACTGTAAGAATACTAAGAAGTGACAATGACACTCAATTCAAGAATGCATTCATGGAGGAATACTGTGCTTCAAAGGAAATTACTCAACAATTTTCTGCACCAGGAACACCTCAACAAAATGGAGTTTTGGAGAGAGAATAGAACACTCATAGAAGTAGCCAGGACAATGTTGGCAGAGTCTAAACTGCCAGTGTATTTCTGGGCTGAGGCAGTCAGTACAACATGTTTCACTCAAAACTGTACATTGATTAATATGCATGCAAAGACTCCCTATAAAATGGTGAAGAACAAGAAGCCAAGTGGAAACACTTTCACATAGTTGGATGCAAGTACTTTGTACTGAAAGTACATCATGAAAGTCTAAGTAAATTTGAAGCCAAGGCTGATGAAGCAATCTTCCTTGGATATGCACCAAACACAAAGGCATTCAAAGTCTTTAATCTTGGAACCAGAATTGTTATGGAATCTATTCATGTTGCATTTGATGACAAAAAGATTACAGGATTGAAGGATGAACCAGATTCTACAACACTGGAGTTTGAAAATTTTAAAAGTTCTGAGATAGATGAAGATGATGAGGATGAAGAGTCTCAGAACACTCCAGAATCAACACAAGAACTGCATACTCTGAGGGGGAGCTAGAAAATTCAACTCCAAACAGCTTAGAGTCTAACAGTTTAGGGTCTACCCAGATAGAGTTTAGACAGACAGAATCAAGTTCTTTAGAGTCTAACTCATCTGGGTCTGAATCAGGCAACTCTGAATCATTTTCAGAGTCAAGCAACACAGGGGGAGCCTTTTCATTTAAATTCAACTCACAAATAAAAAATGCCAATGATTTAGGGGGAGCTTCAAGTTCAAGAAACAATCTTCCACCGGCTAGAAAATGGGCAAGGGATCACACTCCTGATTTAATAATTGGTGATCCTGAGAGTGAGGTACAAACTAGAACAACCACTCAAAAAGAATGTCTTTATAGTTGTTTTCTCTCAAAGAATGAACCCAAGAAAATGGAGGAAGCTTTGAAAAATCCTGATTGGATTATTGCAATGCAAGAAGAATTGAATGAGTTTGAAAGAAACAAAGTATGGAAACTTGTACCAAGACCCAGAGATAGATTAATTGTTGGTGCAAAATGGGTATTCGGGAACAAACTTGATGAGAATGGAACTGTCATTAGAAACAAAGTAAGGCTAGTTGCAAAAGGTTATTCTCAGGAAGAAGAAATTGATTATGATGAACTTTTGCACCAGTAGAAAGATTGGAAGCTATCAGAATGTTTCTTGCATTTGCAGCTCATTCAAAATTCAAGGTGTATCAGATAGATGTGAAAAGTGCCTTCTTGAATAGAAAATTGGAAGAAGAAGTCTATGTGGAGCAACCACCAGGATTTGTTGATCCAAAATTTCCTGATTATATTTACAGGTTAGACAAGGAACTATATGGATTGAAGGAAGCACCTAGAGCATGATATGAAATTCTATTAAAATTTCTCCTTGAAAATGGTTTCATTAGAGGTACCATTGACAAAACTCTCTGTTGGTCCCTATATAAGATTGTAGAAGGGAGGTTGAATACAATCTTAAGATTTTCTCAGGGATTATTCTGATTTAAAATAATATTTTAATTATTAAGAATAATTAAAATTATTTAAACAAGATTCAAGTTAAATACATATATTGAACTTGAAAGGGTGTTACAATATTCCTTTAATTCCTAGAATAAATTTGACATTAACTGTTCTACTTAAGGAATTAAAATTCAAACCAACACAAAAAGTCTGTGAATATAACTTTGCAGATAAATGACTGAATTTGAATGTTTTCTACTCACTTGAAAAATGAAACCAATTACCTCATATTTATAGAGGTGGAAGCTAGAAAGACTTTCTAATAAAACTTATTAAAAAATCTAATAAGACTTTATAAATTAGCCTTTAAGACTTTTTAAATAAGCTGGGCAAGACTTTCTAAATTCGGTAAGACTTTCCAAAAACTCGGTAAGACTTTTCTAAGGCTACATCAAGAATTTTTCACCTTTGACTCGGTAAGACCTTTCCTTGTTTGCTCGGTAAGACTTTTGATTAAGCACTCCAAGACTTTTTAAAAGTCTTTATTTCGGTAAGACCTTTTGAATATCTCTTGCTCGGTAAGACTTTTAAACACACTCAGTAAGACTTTTCATTCAATTTGAAATCCAGGGGCCTATTTGGTCTTATTATAGACAGACTCCGTAGAAATGCTTTTAGACCCGCACAACTTATAATCTTTGATTAATAAATAATAAATTTAATTCAAAAATTATAAAAATAAATATATAATATTATTTAGATATTTATAAATATAATTTACTAAATTAATAAAATATTTATTAATAAAAATAAATCCTTACGCTCTAAGCTGCGGTCTTCTGAATGTCTGGAACCGAACTCCTTTTGACTTGGAAATGATAAATCAATTCCAATCGGGGTTCCACTTTTAAGAATATATGACTCTGAGTTTCTTCTGTGTCAATTCTTTTTCCGTATTATCTTCAAATCAGTACCGTCAGGCCTGTTTAGCTGTATCTACAATTGCAATTAGAAGTACCTCTATTACTGAAATAATCTGAATATTTAAACTAGACAATACTTCTTTACACCACTACATGTACTCAGTCAAATATTCAATCTTGGATTCTGACTCCTGTACACTGCATTCCAAACAAACCTGTATCCCTTTGAGTTTTTAGCTTCTGTCTTCTTCATTCTAAAATATTTCTAAATTAAATAATCTTTTAATTAATTTAAGAAATAAATTAATTCTAAGTGAATTAATTTAATAATTAAATTAACTAATTAATTAATAGAGAATTAAATTAAAGTCTTGATTGTAGGACCATTGTTGATGTAGATAAAACTCTTATGTTCTTCTATAATAACCTTTCTAACAACTTGAACTTTTTGATGACGAATCTTCATTGACATTGTTGATACCCTGTGTACTAGTCTGGTTCACGGATGATTAACTACAATGTTGATTCTCATTCCTGCTGTAGTGGTCTTTATGGGGGTGTTTGCCCCCCATTATTTTCTGGAAATAAGTGCTTATTTCCAGAAAAAGTTAGTATGTATGTACTTTTTCTGAAAATAAGTAACTTATTTTCATTTTTGAAAATCATATTTGGTTTTAAAATTCTAAAATGAATATTTATCTAAATTTGTTTTTGAAAATATGTAAAAAAATAAAATAAAATAAGTTACTTATTTTAAATTTAAGCTACCCCAAACACCCCCTATATCTTGTCTTGTCCTGTCCTGTCTTGTTTTCTTTTTGTTTTTCCTCTATAATTTTCTTCTTCTGGAATCTTTCTATAGTAGGCACTTAAAAACTTCTGTATCTTCTGAACTCCACGAGATACTACTCTTTTATTTTACACCGATGCCTGAACATATAAATGAACTTCTCCTAGTATTGAGTATTAGTCTTGTCAGAATTCTTCTAATATTTTGAATATTCGTGTCTAGTTGACATTCTTCAACTTGATTCATGTTATCATATTTATTATTTACTACCCTTTCTGATCTGAGTTAAGTTGTCATCTAATAATTACAAATAGACCTTATCATATACCTTTCACTCTCTTTATTAGAAAACATAAAGGTGATATTTTGCTTGTCCAAATTTAGGTTGATGATATTATATTTGGTTCTACTAATGAAAAACTCTTTAAAAACTTTAGCAAGTTAATGCAGTCAAATTATGAAATGAGCATGATAGGAGAGTTAAACTTCTTTTTGATACTTCAAGTCAAACAGACTAATGATGGAATTTTCATCAATCAATCAAAGTATGTTAAAGAATTACTGAAGAATTTTGATATGCAAGATTGTGCAACTGCCAAAACTCCTATGTCAACAGCCACTAGGCTAGACTCTGACCCAAAAGGTAAGAAAGTTGACAACACAAGTTATAGAGGTATGATTGGTTCATTGTTATATTTAACTACTAGTAGACAATATATAATGTTTACAACATGTCTGTGTGCTAGATTTCAGGCTGACTCTAGAGAATCACACTTGATAGCTGTAAAAAGAATTATCAGATATCTCAAGGGTGAACAGACCCTTGGACTTTGGTATCCTAGAGAGTCTGATTTTTCATTAATTGGCTATTCAGACTCTGATTATGCAGGATGCAATGTTGACAGGAAAAGCACAATAGGCCAATGCCAATTTTTTGGCAAAAGGTTGATTTCTTGGTTTAACAAGAAACAACAAACAGTATCAACCTCAACAGTTGAGGCTGAATACATAGCAGCTGGAAGTTGCTTTGCTCAAATTCCGTGGATGAGAAATTAGTAACTTGATTATGGACTAACACTTTCAAATATTCCTACGTATTGTGATAATACAAGTGCTATTAAAATTGTAGAGAATCCAGTCCAACATTCCAGAACAAAGCACATTGATGTCAGGTATCATTTTATTAGAGAACATGTTGAAAATGGTACTGTTGAACTTCATTATGTTCCAACTGATAAACAAATTGCAGAAATTTTACCAAAACCACTTGATATGTCTACCTTTCTCAGACTGGTAGGTGAATTAGGGATGTTAAATATGTAAGTGATCAATCATAACAAGAAGCAAGGTATGTACTTTAATTATAGTTCCTGATATGTCAAGCTATAATTTGTGATTGCAATATTCTTGAAGTACTTTACCTTAACAGAGTCTATCTTCTAGACTCTGACGAGTCTATAGACTCTGAGAGACTATAGACTCTGAAGGTTTAGACACTTAGACCCAGAAACGGTTAGAATTCGCGCATGCAAACTCTGATTATTTTTGAACCGTTCAAATGACTAGAAATATGCGATAACAGTTACTTTTTACTGGATACAGGTTGTAGACTTGTGTGTACTGTATACAAGTTCAACAAAATAGAAAATTTACATACATTTTACTCACTTGTTTATTGCAATTTATATTCCAAGGAAAAAAATATTCTCAGATATTTTTCAAGAACCCTAATATTTTTCTATAAGAATTTTCATCTTCTTCACTTCAACAACTTCAAATGGCTGCACAATCAACTGTCATGTGGGGACCCAAGGCGATTTCTTTCACCTTCAGTGATTTTGAGTTTATGACAACCAACCATGTCGCATCCCTAGGTGACAAGAAGGGTGTTGATGCAGATTACTATCCATTGATGGATTTCTTGGAGCAAATTGATCTCAACTATATCCTGAAAGCATCTCCTAACATTCACATGGATGCAGTTTCTCAGGCATAGAGCTCTGCAACTGTTGTTGATCCTACTCCGGATCAACCAGGTAATATCATGTTCACCTTTGGTGATATTACTTTTGATGTCACTGCTGATATTATAAATTATGTGTTTAGGCTACCTGTTAAGAATCCATTTGATAATACTGTTGATGATTCTGAAATTAAGAGCATGCTTAAATCATTAGGTTACACTACTAGCACTGACAACATGATTAAGTTAACTAGGCCTTATTTGAGAAAAGAATGGTCCTTTTTTTTTGATCAAATTACAAAATATTTTACTGGTAAGTGTAGAGGTTTTGATGCTATTACTTTTATCACTTATCAAATTGGCCACAATATCCTATTTGATAAAGTGATCAACATTGCTGATATGTTCACTCAAATGGGAGCTAAAATAAATAATGTGCAAGAGGGGAGGAAGAAAGTCTTTCTAATGATTCTCCTCAATCACTTCATTCCTAACATGGCAACTAGGTTGGCAGATGATTGTTGTGTGCAGGCCTATAAACAGTAAAGGAGAATTTTCTCTGACATCAAGAGAATTGATGAGAAGAAGAAAACCAACCTGCATACCATGGTGTATCCACAAGTAATGCAGGTGAAACTCTCAACCTACAAACCCACTATCTATAATTCTTCTTACTTTGGTGGTGAAATGATGCAGGAACAAGTTATAGTGATTCCCCCTTTAACAAAACAATCTCACAAATTCAAATTCAGGAAACCAACCTATGTTGTCTCTCAAAAGGCAACAGTTGTAAAAAAGAGAAAGTTGGTTCAAACAAGGCTTATAGATGAGCAAAGTGATGGGGAGCTCAACCATTTAGAGAATCAAGTTGTTGAAGGGATTTCTCTACTAAAAGAAGGTCATGATGCACTTGATTCTAGCCAAAAAGCCAAGACTATAGACTCTCCAAAGGCTATAGTCTCTGAAAATCCTAGGGATGCACCTCAGGATTCTCAACTAGAGTCTCTTGGGAAATCTTTTGCTAAGAAGTACAAGAGGTTGAGGAAGGCTTATTTTGCACACACACAAAAGCCTATTATTGTTACTAACCCTATTTTGCAGGAAACAGATGCTCCCAAGGCTCCTGTAGAGCTAGATTCTAAACCACAACAAGTTCCTGAATCAGAGTCTAATGTTGAGTTAGAGTCTAGACTGCCTTCAAACTCTGATCATGACACATTTTGGGAAGGAATGCCAAAGGAAGCAGCCTCAAGTCTTATAGATTCAATAATTGTTCCAACTGATGAGGTGCTTATCTTTCTATATCATTTGATGGAATCAATTAAAGATCCAGAATCATACAAGACATAACAACAAGTCTTGGATCTTCTCTCAACATATGATGCCCTAAGGAAGATAGTGGAGATGGAGCTACATATGTATACATAGGATGCAGTCACCAATATATACAACTACCTCTTCAACTCTTTATTACAAAGTCAACCAGCTGGGATCATAGAAGGCAGGACAAGTGAAGTTCTCAAATCACTTGGTGTGCCAGACTCTGAAAAATCAAATATGAAGAAAGTCAAGTAGCAAAAGCCCTAAAAAGGAGACAATCAGAGTCTGTTGCTGAGTCAGAAACTGAGATTGAATAATCAATCTTTGATTATGAAGCAATTTGGAATAATGCAGTTACCTACAAGACATCCATTCAATGGATTTCTCACTTTCAAACTCTATCAAGACAGATGGTTGACTATCTTGCCCATAATATAGGTACAATTGCCAATAAATACATCTATCTAACCTACTAGAATAAATTGGATCAATTCAAGGGCATATACTTTCAAAAAGTGATAACGGAACTACAAGACTCTTCAATCTCACAGATGTCCAGTCAATTAATGCAATCCATACAAGGGCCTTTCATCACAACTTGGATGTATTTATTATTGAAGAACAACAAGAGGAAGAAGGTGCTAAAAGGAAGTTGGAAGAGGGCGCTAGTGCACCAGTGGTGACTAGTGGAATAGGTGCTCAGTCTGTCTCACCCACACAACAACCACCTAGTCAGAGATTGGGTGATAGTGAGATAGGGAAGCATGCTGAGAGGCCCTCTTTGCCGACTCACCAAAATGATGATGTGTTAGAAATACAAACATTGATGCTATCAGAGATTGCCACAAATAGAGTTTACTGAAGATCAGAGTTTAAGCTGATAACATCAGAGTTTAGAAGCTTTCGACAAAGTTTACTCAATTAGAGTATACTCAATCAGAGATTATCAATTGACAAAGTTTTTGAGATCATAGTTTGACAAGGATGGAAACAGACAAATCAAAATTTGATTTGGATAAAGAATGAGGAATTCAAATATAATTCTATTGCCTTTATGAAAGCAATCTTTTATGATCACTATCTTTATTGTATTTGGGTTTGTAGTTGTGTACTATATAAACACAGAATTAGGTTTTACATTAAATTAATTCAAGTCATATCATTCTCATAACCTAGCAGCTCTTAAGAACATTTATTTTTTTGAGAGAGTTTTGTATTCAGTTTATCAAAAGTTAATACAAATAATATTTCTTCTACATATTTGTGTTCTTAATTGATTGTTTTGATACTATTATATCCAACCCCCCTTCTATAATAGTCTATTTATCTAGGCAATAATTGTTATCAGAGCAAACAGTTAATTACAACTTAAAGATCTCAAAACAATGTCTGGAAACAAGTATGAAAGTATCAGAATTCCTATCTTGAAGAAGGCTGAATACCCTACATGGAGGGTAAATATGATGATGTTCTTGGAAGCCACATATCCTGATTATTTTGATAGGATCAATGAAGGTCAATATCTTCTAACCAAGCTAGTTCCATCAACCATTATAGAAGGAAGACAGGTTCCTGAATACTATACTCTAAAGAACAAGAAAGAGTGAACCAATGAAGAGAAACAAGAAGTTCTTAAAGATGCTAAGGTAAGGAATATTCTGCGTAACAGTCCTGACTCCGTAATGTCTAACAGGGTAATTGCATGCAAAACTGCTAAAAAAATCTTGGATGCACTAGAGGTTCGATGCCAAAGAACCAAGGAAATAAAGAAGAATAGAAGACCTGTCCTAATTCAAGAGTATGAACACTTTGAGGCAAAGTAGAATGAATCTCTCACAGATATCTATGACATATTTCTTACTTTATTGAATAACTTAGCTTTGGTTGATAAGGTGTATGACAATGACGATTCAAACACCAAGTTTCTAAGGGCTCTACCTGAAGAATGGGATTTGCAATTATCCTTGATAAGAGACATGACTGATTTGGATGAGATGTCCCTAGAAGAAGTGTATGGAAGGATGAAAACTCATGACTTGGAGTTACGGTAAAGAAAGAATAGAAAGAGTAGTAAGCAAAGTCTGTTGCCTTGAATATTGAGACTAAAATTGAAGAACCAAGAGAAAAAGTCTTAAAAGCCTCAACAAGAAAAGGAAAAGCTGTGATGGTAAAGGAAAACAGTGAATCAGAGTTTGAGGCAGACTCTGATGTAAACACTGATGACTCCACAGACTCTGACATGGTGGAGATGTTTCCATGATTGTTAAAGGCTTCAAAAAGATGAAATATAGGAAGTACAGAAAGCAAGGAAACTTCCAAAAGAAGTGGAGAGTTAGAAAATAAAGACAGGTTCAGGAGGAAAGAAGAAAGATATGGTAATGCTAAAATAATTGACAAATCAAAGGTCAAGTATTATAAGTGTAACAAGATGGGACACTTTGCTACTGAGTATAGAAGAAAGGAATTTGGGAAAGCTCTTATCACATCAAAGAAATATTGGATGGATTTCTCAAACTCTGAAGAGAAAACAAATTATACCCTCATGGAAAACACTGATGCTCCTATCCTAAACACTGATAAGGTACCAGACTCTGTCTTCAATATTAATAATGAAAATATCCATGAATTAAAGTCTTTCCTTAGAAATTTGCATGTTAGTTTTAAATCACAGTCACTTGAGAATGAAAGATTAAAATCTGAAATATAAACTCTGACTGCAAGGAATGACTTTCTTGAACATGAACATGCACACATGATTAGCATAAAGAAAGACTGTGAGAATGCTATACATATGAAAACTCAGCTAGAAATACAGGTTGAATATTTAAAAGCTGAAATAGCTAAAGAAAAGGAGACTTTCAGAGTTTGGACAAACTCTAGCAAGAAAGTTCAACAAATGTTTTCTAACAAAAATTGGACATCTGCTTTAGGTTATGAATCTGATAAGGAGAAACATACTAAGACATACACAAAAGGAAAGTTGAGTGAACCTGTGAATTTTGTTAGAGCTAGTAATGAAAAGAATACCTCTAATAAATGCTCTAATATTAACAAAGGAAAAGTGAAAAGTGTGTCAGAGAATAAACCAATAAATATTGGGTTACTCTCACAGAAGCAACTTAAGGAAAGTTGAAGGCAATCACAAACAAAAATAAACCTAAAAAGGTCAAGAGGAATAGAAATGGAAAAGTTGGAATTTCTAAGGAGAATGACTATAAGAATATTCTTGATGCTCCTAGGAAAACCTTTTTCACATGTGAAAATTCTAATCATCTTGCTATTGACTGCAGACAAAATAAAAAGAAGGAACCTGAGAGACTTAGATCAGAGGATAGGAGACAGACTAGATATAGACCACAAAATCCTTGTTTTCACTATGGTAGTTTATGGCATTCAATTTACACATGTAAAGAATATCATAGTATGTATTTCAATTATTATAATTTTTTGTCTCATTTGAATACAACTCCAGTTTCTTCTAGTTATTCTGCTAAACAACAATATGTGATAAAATCTGACAAAAGAAAGATAAACTCTGAAAATGAAAACTCTAATAATGCAAATTCTGAAAATGCAAACCCTGTTAACTTAAATTCAGATAAAGTTACTTCTACTGCAAAAGTTAACAATTTTTAAAAGAAAGGATTCAAACTTGTTTGGGTCCTCAAAGCTACTAATTAATTTGCATTAAATGATTGCAGGGAAACATGAAAAACATCCTAGTAATTGATAGTGGATGTTCTACACATATGACTGGAAATAAATTCATGTTTTCATAGTTTGAGGAAAAGGCTAGCCCAACAGTATCTTATGGAGATGACAACATAGGAAGAACACTAGGATATGACAATATTGTAATTGGAAATGTCATCATTGAAAATGTAGCTCTGGTTGAAGGACTCAAGCATAATTTGTTAAGTATGAGTCAAATGACAAACATAGATTATTCTGTGGAATTTCATGAAACACATTGTGAAGTGAAAAGCAAAAAGCCTAGCAAAGTAGTTCTCATTGGTCGCAAACATAACAATCTATTTGAAGCTAGCTTGGAGGTAAACTCTGATGGTCCATTAACATGTTTACTTGGAAAAACATCATCTTTGGAAAGCTGGAATTGGCATAAAAATCTTTGTCACTTGAACTTTGGAAACATAAATGAATTGGTGAAGAAGGATCTAGTGAGAGGTCTTCCAAAAGTTTAATTTCATCCTGATGGACTCTGTGATTCATGTCAAAAGGCAAAATAAAAGAAGACATCTTTCAAGAGAAAGACTGAAAATTCTATTGATCAACCATTTCATTTATTGCATCTTGATATATTTGGTCCTGTCAATATAAAGTCCATTAGAAAGAAGAAATATGCTCTGGTGATAGTAAATGACTACACAAGATTTACATGGGTGTTCTTTTTAAATAAAAAGGATGAAACAACTGAGATAATTTTTGATCATCTCACCATGATTGAGAATGGATCACCACACAAGGTAAAGAATCTAAGGAGTGACAATGGAATAGAGTTTAAGAGAGACAATTTGTGACTTCTCTGACGACCTGAAAATCAATCCATTAACGAATATTGAAATGAATTATTTGATCAAGGAAAATTTGATAATCTCTTTATGATGGGATCATGATCATTCATATAAATATTAAAATCCCTAAATATATATTAAGTTAATTGGATGTCTTCCAATATTTAATACTCGTCAAGATCTAGATTGAGAAGGAGTGGGTTTGCCTAAGCAAGGTGCTCTTATCAATCATGGGAAGACGAGACAAGTAAGTGTACTTAGTTTGTTGAAACGTTGGGTCTAACTTAACTAAATCATCACAATAGGATTGTGGGTTTAGAGGCTTAAATTGTCATGTTTTGAGTGTATTAGCCAACGCTATCTTAAAACATGAATGAAGTATGAATCTTGGCTTACTAGAAAGATTTAAAGAAATTCTTTCAAAATTAATAATTAGGGCTATTAGTTTGATAAAAATAGTGGGAGGTATATGGTGATATACCATAATCACTTAAATATAATTAATAATAAATCTGTAATCTAGTTTATTTTATATACTTTAATATTGTAGATATCAAATGATAAACACAAATAACTTCTCTATACGATCAGTTCTTGAGAAGGACAAATTGACGAGAACAAATTTCCTCGACTGACATAGGAGCTTGAGGATCGTCCTCGGGCACCACGATGTTAGTCAAATCTCTTCTCCTGCTATTAAAGCTGAGAATATAACATGTGCAAATGATAGTACTTATTGGAAGTAAATTGATGTTGCGACCGATGTTTCATGTCTCATGCTTGCAACTATGAGTGCTAAGCTTAAGAAGCAACACGAGCATATAGATGCTTGTGAGATGATTAAGCACTCTTAAAGGATATTTGATGGACATACTCTTTAAGATATATTTGACAATTAAAGGGTACTATACACTTACAAGTAGGGAGAGTGAGACCCGGTTACACCACATGTTCTAAAGACTATAGGGTATAATAAGTACCTTGACATTTTGGATTTCCAGATTGGTCTAGAGGCTCAGCTAGATTTGATCTTACAATCTTTGGACAACAAATGTTCTTAGTTTGTTATGAACAACAAAATGAATAAGATAGTGAAACACCTATTGAATTGTTAAGCATGTTGAGAACTGCTGAAAGTAACATGATAAATGTATGAACTACTACTATAATGATGGTAAACATAGGGAATGCAAAATGGACATGAAAATGGAAAGGCAAGGAGAAGATTTGATCTAGTTTCCTTGTCAAACCAAAGTCCAATCCCAAAACAGGCTCTAAAATCTGAATGAGGTGTTGACAAAGAAGACGATTGTCGCTTCTATGAAAAATCAGGAAATTGGAAATTAAACTGTCATGCTTATTTGGAAGAAGATGATCAATAAAGGTCAAGCTTCGAGTATCAGGTTGGAATTGGAGTAAAGGTAGTTTATCTGTTTGAAGGAACTCATTACTTAATTTTTGGACTACAAGGAAAATTTAGAACTTGATAATTATTACAACGTGCTTGCAATTAGTAGAGACATTATATTAGTTTCTTGTTTGGACAAGAAAGGCTTTTTCATTTTAATTATATAATAAGAGTTGTTTATTCTATTTCGATGATGAGGCTTATAATGTTGCACAACTAGTTAACAATTTATATGTTCTAAAGTGACTCAAATTAAACATTACCTTTGGCACTGTTGTTGAGACCATATTAATGAGAAACGCATTTCCAGAATACATAAGTATGGATTCTCGGATAAGTTTGATTATGAATTATACAAAAGGATGCGAATCTTGGTTTATTTGGCAAAATGACTAAAACTCCTTTTACTGGACATGGTGAAAGGGTCACTGAACGAGTATGACGTATACATTGTGATGTATGTTGTCATATGCGTACGATGACAAAAGATAGCTTTTATTAACTTCATAAAATTTACTAATTATTTAATAGATACGGAAATATGTATCTTTTGAAGAAAAAATCCGAATCATTTGAAAAGTTCAAAGACTATAAAGATGAAGTAGAAAATATCAAAGAAAAGGTTTTTTGATAGGAGGGATCACACCTTGTTAGATATGGTGCTATCAATGTTGAGTCAAGGAATCTTTCAATTAGTTTCTAGGGCTACGCCCTGGAGACAGATGCTTATACATTTAACAGAGTTCCTACTAAAATGGTTCAGAAGACTCTGTATGAGATATGGACTAAGAAACGTCATAACATGTCATTTATGAAAATTTAGGGATCTGAGGCGTTTGTGAAACGTCTAACTTCTAACAAGCTAGGACGTAAATCAAACAAATGTAACTTTATGGGATACCCAATTTAAATAAAGGGTTATTCTTTCTATAATCCTTCCGAGAACAAAGTGTTTGTTGCTCAAACTACAGTTTTCCTTGTAAGAGAAATGATTTCTAAGAAAGACAGTGAGAGGATAATAGATCTCGATAAAGTTCAAGACCCACATGATAACATTGAACCATTGGAGGAACATGAGCAGAATGTACAACAAAACAATACTGCTTAAGAAACATAGGTTGTTTGTAGGTCTAGTAGGATTCGCCATAGAATGTACAACAAAACAATAATGTATGCAATGATATGTACTCATCTCTATGTCTCGTATGCTTTAAGCATGATGAGTAGATATCAGTCTAATGCAGGTGAAGGTCACTAGACGGCAGTCAAGAATATTCTTAAGTACTTGAAGAGGACTAAAGATCAATTCTTGGTACATGGAGGACAAGATAAGCTGGTTGTAAAAGGTTACACCGATGCTATTTTCTAGATAAGCAATGATCATTTAGTATTTCTGTCTGACTTTGTGTTTTATCTGTTTAAATTGAGATGTTGTATGCTGGAATAGTTCACAGCAGAGACATTTGTTGATTCTACAATAGAGCTTGAGTATATTGATGCTTGTGAAGCAGCCAATGAGGCTGTTTGGTCATGTACTTGGGAGATATCACCTAATTAATGAGATTAATGATCAAGGATATATATATATATATATATATATATATATATATATATATATATATATATATATATATATATATATATATATATATATATATATATATATATATATATATATATATATATATATATATATATAAAGTGCATACTAATAATAATATTGCAGACCCATTGACTACGGCTTTGTCACAGCAGAAGCACGAAAGTCACACTAGTTCTATGAGTATTGGAT
Source organism: Oenanthe sinensis (assembly GCA_028671895.1). Taxonomy (NCBI): domain Eukaryota; kingdom Viridiplantae; phylum Streptophyta; class Magnoliopsida; order Apiales; family Apiaceae; genus Oenanthe; species Oenanthe sinensis. The sequence goes on along the minus strand of CM053809.1, from coordinate 2,306,409 downwards.
ACTTGGGTAATTGACTTTAGTGCAAGTGGGAGATTGTTAGTAATTATGCCCTAGAAATAATTACTTTTATATTTTAAGAAAAATATTTTATTATTAAATATTATGTTTTATTGATTATTATTTATTTATTATGTTTTATTTACTGCGTAATAAATTGAAAGCATAATAAATGTCCTTGGAATTTTGATACGTGTTTTATATCTTTAAGTATGTGACTTAAAAATGAGATTATATGAATAGTATCTTATTCAAAAAATTCCCTAGTCGAGTATTATTATTTAAGGACAATAATAATGCAATAAGACTACTACGCTTGTTGACAGATGACAACATCTCATTGGTCATATGTATGGTGATACTAAAGTCAAGAACATAAGTTTATGTCTCAATGAATGGCATTAGAATGACCCGCCATGAGATTCTACATGTTAATAAGTGTTATAAAAAATTCTCACTGTGTTAATGATGTAATGATCCTCTGACTTGAAATCATTATATTTCTATACAAGAATTAATATACTTTGATTACACTAAAAGTTTCCTTTAACTGGGTGATGATAAATGTGGACATTGGATATACTATGAATCGTATGAGAAATATGAATGATAGATAAATGATTTAACCTTCCTATTTAGGAGTGATATTATTGGTCTCTTGATTGCGTGAGACTATAAAATGCATGGTCGTGCTCAAATGTTGATTTGTTTAATAGTCTATTCATTGATCAAGGAAACTCAGATTAAACGTTGAAGAGGATGACACAAAACATGCCTCGAGTTTGATCTATAATATAAGGTTAAAGTGATTATATTACATGGAACATTATTCACGAAAGGCTTAATCAAATCACTGATTTTATTATTATTACTTGGATAGTAATGATGTATTACTAGCTGCCGCTCATTGTTTACAATTTTAATTAGATATTAAAATTGTTGTCAACGTAATAATAACCTACAGGGTCACACACAAAGAATGTTTGAAGGAGAAATAATTTAAATTATGAATTTAAATTAAATAGGTAATTTATTTTATTTATGATATTAATTAAGTATAACTTAATTAATTATATAAATAGAATAAATGAATTACTTAAGCTAATTCCAAAATTAATAATTAATTAATTAAGTGATACTTAATTAAATAATTTAGAATTTTGGATTAGTATTAATTATAATTAGATTATAATTAGAAAACTTATTTCTCTCTATATATAATCTCTTTATGTGCTGATTTAATGGAATACACATATTTTTCTAAAACCCTAGCCATTTTGAGAAAAGAGGAAGATAGAGAGAAAGAAGCAGTTTTCCGGTGCTAGTACACATCAATCCTTCATGAAAAGTGTTCGTGTGGATACCGTAGAGCGTATATCATGTGAGCGGGATACGTGGTGATTAAACAAGTTTTGGACCTCCATTAATCTTCCATTGATGATCTGTTAAAACTTTTTAAGGTATTTGTTCTTAATCTCCGAATTAAATCTTTTGTTTTCGCATGGATCCTGCGAAGGATTTCGATTTATATTACGTCTTGTATTTAATTTTTGCATTTTTCTACTACGTTTGTGCCTCGAAACCCTTCACTTCATGCATGTTTTGCTAGTAGCGCTTGATTCTACTGAACATAATTTCTAAAATCAAAACCTCCCTCACTTTTTGGGATACGTATCTTTTTCTATGCTCTTTAGTGAATTTTTTGTTTAGAGTGAAAAGACCCCCACTAATAACATGCCAGAAGCTTTTCAATTTCTTGGCATTGCCCATCTGGAATCCTAAAGCAAAACATAACATAAGTTGGCATAGCCTGGATGACCGCTTTTAAAAGGATTTCCTTGCCTGCGTGTGAAAATATATCAGCCCTCCACGAATGTAACATTATCCATAGTTTATCCTTAATTTCTCTAAACAACACTTTCTTGTTCTTACCCCCATCATTGGTAGTCCTAAGTATGTTTCAATAGTTTCAGTTATTTCCATATTTAGTGAGGTTGTAAATGAAGAGCGAAGTGCTTCTTTGGTATCTGGGGAAAAAATAAGAGAGATTTATTAAAGTTGATCATCTGTAATCAACACAACATTTATCAATCATCCAAAATTTTTAAATGTGCTAGAACCAAATAGTGGGAAGCTATTGTATACCTTTAAATATTATTTCTTATCATGACCAAATCATAATAATTGTTATACCTGTCTAGAACATTCTGAGTACATAAAGAATATATTTTGAATGACTTGTAGAGATTTTGTTGTAGCCTTAAGGAAGAGAAGGTTATCATTCGTAAAAAAATAGATGACTTACAGAAGGCGTCGTTCTTGCTATTTTCAGCCCCAAGATATTACCTCTACCTTCTGCTTGTTGTAATAATGCCGAGAAACTCTCCGCACATATAAGAAATAAATATGGGGATGAAATTACTTCTCCATAGACTTGACCATTTACATGAAAAGAATAACGGATAGAAGTGACGCATCTCATTATTTTGTTTACCCATTGTTATGAGAATCCAATCTTTACCAGCATTTTTCTATGAAAAACAATTCCACCATATCATATGCTTTACTCATATCCAATTTCATAGCTTTTTCCAAGGGCCTACTCATTTCTTCAATTACTAAAGGTTGGACAATCATTAGAAATTCATCTATTTTCTCAACAACAGGTAGGGATGAAGTGAACAAATTCCCATAAAACCTTTGAATTATTGCACTCAAATCCTCTTTACTCGAGTACCATTCATTTTCCTCATTCAACAGACCTGTATAAAATACATATATAGGGTCTTAATAAGTTAATATCCTTTTAATCATCAGTGCAATAACATATATCCAATACCAAATGTCCTTTATTGAAAATAGAAATCCTCCATAATTCATTTGGAATGTGTTTATGTTACACTTGTTTGTTTTATTGAACTAGTATACATATTACACCTTTTCAGTAGCTTTAAATATTTCTATACAATGTCTTAATTTCCCCTTTTATATTTTTTAGATTAACTTTTTTATATTCACCAGTAATCTATCGTTTACTGTAGACTTTTTCTAGGGGTTTGATTGACTAAAGTAAAACCTGATTCTAAATCTCTTTTCTGAGTTAATTAACGAGTACATAGAATAAGTAGCTTTTAGCATATGTTCTCGCTGTAGTTTAACATGAACTAGGATATTAAAATATTTGAGATTAATTTTTTTACCTAATTTAAGAACCTTTGATATGTTGGTACTCTAAGTATTATTAACCAGCGAAATGTGCCACTCATCATGGGTCCATTATCGCCTAAAACAGTACAATAGCCTAACCATTCATAAATTTGGGTTAAAATATATTTATGCCAAGTATATTAGTTTTTCGAATATATTTTACCCTAAATAGGAATTGGGGGTAGTTGTTATGTCCAAATTTCACCATATATTATTTGTAGTTGTTATGCCCAAATTTCAGCATTTATTATTTGTGATGGGCTGGTGGTATCTATTGGGCTGAATTTATAGTTGTTTGGGTGGATTATTATTTTTGTTATTAAAAGCCTTGTGCCTTCCGAATTAATTTGAAGGTTCCTTGTCATCTATGCCTGTCAATGCCAATTGAAGTCCATAGCTCCATATTCCTCAGGTTGCCCTCGTAGGGGAGTTGTGGTATGCTGCTAACCTTGACTTGGAAGATCTTTTCCCTGTACTCAGGCGGGTTGCCCTCGTCTGGGGGCTTAGGACGCGTCCTACATTCGAAATGGGTCTAGTGTTGGCCTCTAGTCAAGGTATCCAGAAAATAGCATTAGTGGCCTCTAGTCATGTCAGCCTTGTACTGGGTTTTGACCTACCCAAACAAGCCTTAATGTAGAGACCTCTTCCGAGTAGGTTTCTCTTGCCTTTTCCTATCGGGCCTCTACTTCAGCAAGAACTACATGGGCTTGATCTCTTATTATAAATAAGGGTACGTAGGCACATTGTTAGGAGTTGGACGTTGAGAGTCCCCACCAACTAAAAAACCCTAACAATCTCAACCCCCAATATTCAACAACCACTACACTTAGATGACTTTTCAGGTAAAAAACACCACCCTAGATCTTGATTATGGCGATGGACCTCAAATTTTGTTGTTATCAAATTCCTTCATCAATAAATTGGCGCTAGAAGGAGGGGCATATCCACATCTTAGGAGGAAAGATGTTACATCAAATCTAGGGTTTTAAAGGTTTTAATGGTGGACATCACGGGCGGCTATGAGAGACATCAAAGGGGAAGACATTGAAAAAGATTTATATGTGTTATTGGCATTCAATAGGTTATGGTTCTCATCATGGTTTGAAGTATATGGTCTGATGTATGATTTAATGGTTGAGGGGTAATCGATTTTGGAGTCAAAATAAAAGAAAAGTGGTATGTATTGTGTTACACGCGCTACATACATTGTTTGGGTCATATCTTGAGTTCTACAATTCAGATTAGGACGATTTTACAGCCCACTCAAATCTTATTGAATTCTCTTTAATTCAGAGGTGATAAAATAAGAAGAATCTATTAAAAATGCAAACACTAATGCTGTAAGAGAATATCAAACAAAGTTTATTGACAGAGTTTATGTTGATGTCATCAGAGAATGAAGAAGTTGTCGGTCAGAGTTTACTCTATCAGAGAATACTCAATCAAAGTTTTCTCTAACAGAGAATGCTCAAATCAGAGAATAAACAACCGATAGAGTTTACTATTAGAGTTTGTGAAGAAGCAATCAAATCAGAGTATGATTAGGATAGTGAAGAAGGAATCCAAATACAAGTCTATTACCTTATTGAAGCTATTTTTTTCATAATCTGTTTTGTAATTTAATTGTAAATGTGTCTATATAAACAAAGAAATAGGTTAACATACAGATAACTTTCAAGTCTTATTTTTCATAACCTAGCAGCTCTTAAGAACAAAGAATTTTTTAAGAGAGTTTTGTATTCAAGTTCATTATTAATACAAAATAGTATTTCATTCTACATAGTTGTGTTCATAATCAATTATTTGGTACTATTACATTCAACTCCCCTTCTATAATAGTTATTTATCTGGACAAAACAATTGGTATCTCAAAGGCACCCTATTATTTTCAGATTAATTTCCAAAATTCTTATTTATTGTGATAATCAAAATGTTATTGCAATGATTGGAAATTCAGTTCAACATTCTCTAACAAAGAACATCAGTATCAGATATCACTTCATAAGGGAACATGTCATGGAAAGAAACATTGAAATGCATTTTGTTCCCTCAGATCAACAGTTATGAGACATATTCACCATGCCCCTGCGTGAAGCAACTTTTACAAGATTGGTGTCTGAATTAGGAATGGTGACATGTGGCTCAACTCTAGATAGCAAGTAGCAGACAATCAGAATATATGATAAACTCTGTTAGAGTGTGTGGTAAACTCTGATGGAAATGAAGTAAACTCTAATCATTCGAGCATCTATTCTCTGATAATAAGTTATCGGTATTTATGGTTAACTCTGTCAGAGCATATGGTAAACTCTAACATATAATGCAAAATCTGATTACTATGAACTCTGATTCATATTGCGTATGTTAAACTCTGATTGATCTAAACTCTAATTACTCTAGACTCTGATTTCAGTCTACATGTTAAACTCTGATTGTTCTAAACTCTGTTACATGATTAAACTCTGAGATTTACTTATGACATCATATTTATTTTATGACATCATAATTATTATTATCTGATTAGACTAATCATAGGGCGCATGTTTGTCACATAAAACGTTTCAGATTTATACACAGATACACACACATTTGCTGTATTTTGAGAATTACACTACTCATTACTCTTCCAATAATTTTATGCCACGTGTCGCACTAAAGAGTATATGCAATTGAGAGGGAATAGATTATTTCACATTTTCATTATCTGCATCTTGTATTCTCTCTCGTTCTCTCTAAATCCTAATTTCTTCAATCTACAAATCTCTATATTTCAATGGCATATAAAGGTCTTACATTCCAAAACTATACCTTCGCTAATACTAACTTCATCTCACTTTTGAATAAAACTAAAGTACTACAGGATTTTCATGTCATTCAAGATTTTCTATAGCATAGCCAGATAGGGTATGCTCTCCAGGAACCAATTAACTTCTCTACTCAATCTCTGATAAGAGTATGGTCAACTGCGAAGTTTAATAATGCTGGTACTGATGAAGAACCAGTTATTACATTTCAATGCAATGGAAAACACTCCATTACTCCTGCTGTGGTGAGACAAGCCCTTCAACTCCCAGAAGTGGCTGTGTATGATGACCTTGTTGGAGATGAACAGGTCAAAGAGTTTTTCAGATCAATAGGCTATGGAGGAAGCCTATCAAAGTTGGGGAGTTTGACAAGGTCCCATCTAAGAAGAGAGTGGATCTTCTTCTTTGATTGCATTAGAAGGACCTTTAGAGCAAAATGCACCAATTTTGATGCAATTCCTCAGGTGTCACAACAAATTGGATATTCTCTGACCCATAATCTAAATTTTAATTTTTTCTATTTAATTATTTAGCTATTAGCTAGCAAAATTAATGATGATATTCATACTGTATATTTTACTAGATTTTTACAGTTGATTTTTAGCTTAATATTACCTAATATTAATTTCGAAGAAGATCATAGTTTAGTCAGTTTTTGTATGAATAAGAGGATCTTTGCTGACTTGAAAAGAAAGGATGTCAAGAAAGAAAAAGAAGGTAAATTGGCTAACCTGTTTTATCTCACATGGGTCAGGCTTCTCTTAAATCAGAGAATGTTTACCATGTATGGAAGGGATTTTCTATCAGTGACTGAGAATCACAGTTTAGCAATCTCTGATTCTAACCCAATTCAACCTCTAAACACTAATACCCAAACACTTTTGCCCACCTCTACAGTCTCCCAAAAGACTGTAGTTGTAACAACCACCTCTCAACAAGGGGCAATCAACAAAAGGAATGGAAAATCAGTGAAGCAATCTTCTCCAAAGAAAAGGAAATTGATTGATGAAGATACATATTCTGATGAAAGGTTGGTTTTTCATGTAAAGAAGATTGTTAAGAAGGCTTCTAAGATTCCTCCTGCACCATTCATGAAGCCCTTTACAGTTAATCCAATTCCTGAAATGAAAAAGAAGATAAGAAGATTGATCAAGGCTGCAATCCCTGATGCTGCAAACACTGAAAAGTTAAACTCTGATGTAGCAATAAACTCTGACAAATTGCTAAACTCTAATGTCCTAATCTCTGATCAGCCAAACCCTAAAGTAAAAAACTCTGATGCAATGCCAATCTTTGATACTGTTATAAAGTTTGGTGAATCTGCATTGCCTGACCAAATAATCAGTAACATTGATGGAATTGAGGTAGATGGTGATGATGAAAATGCAAATAAAGAAGAAAATGATGAATTAGCTAAAATGGATGGTAAATCTCTTCATGTTAATCCTTTTATCAGTCATGTAATCACCTTGAAGGGTATTGGCAATACACTTATTGATGATAAATGTTAGGATAAAAATGATGATGACAATCCTAGTACTCCAGTTGCTCCAGTTCCTGTGACAATCTCTGATTCTCCTGTTCAATCTCCAAAACAAATTATTGAGGAGATATCATATAAAAAAGTATGGGAATTGGCAGAAGAAGTTAGAAATGAGATGGCTAAGAAGAAATCTAAATCGTCTGCAGTCTCTCCTAGTTCAAAACAATTTACAAGGAAGAAGAAGAAGTCAGTCTCTTTTGTCCAAGACCCACAAGAACCTACCTCTCAAAGTGAGGTAGCAATCATTGGAAGGCCAGACACACAAGAACCTATTGATCAAATTTCAGCAGTAGCCATTGAAGATGTAGCAAATGAAGCCAGCAGGAATAAGGGGTACAACCCGCAAGAACCTTCAACTTAAAGGGTTGAAAAAGTTGTTAATGTTCCTTCCACACAAGAACCATCCAATCAAAGTTTGGATGCAGGCACAACATCTCAAATTGAAGATTCTGCTGTTGCTGATGCTGACAAGACAAACTCTGAGACCATTCCATTGGCAATCTCTAATACAATTATGGTGCAACCAATTGTTGCACAGCAAATGGAGACTCCATCCATATCCACAAATACTCAAGGTATAAACTCTGACTTTTCTTCAGAATTTGCATTCTCTGATAGTATAAGTTCAAATTTTTCCTTTACTATTTTAACTGCTGGAATGATCATGAATAGTCCTGAAAAGGATACCCCTATTCATGTGACTACAAATATCCTTTCTCAACCACCTCTTATTTCTGTAGGATATTGTGTGTTGAGCCTTGCTAGTAAGTCTGAGGTAAAATGTGTGAAAAACATAATTAATAATGAGAGGTAGATACTGGATCTGGCAAAAAGAGAGATAGAATTGAGAAGAAGTTAATGAGTAAAATCCAACTATTGAAAGTTATTATATGTGTAATGTGAGAAGTAATGAGATTACTTTAAAAGAAAAGAGTGATTTAGGATGTTCTGTTACTTTTGCAGGTACTCAGAGTTTATCAGTCACCATAAACTCTGACTTACCAATCTCTGATAAAACCATAAACTCTGATGGGGAGGACACAGAATCTGATGAGCCAAGTTTTGCTGATGAAGAAGTGACAAATCTGTCAATTTCTTTCACTCAAAGGTATAATACAAATAAATGGTCTGTTGACTCCTTTGATGCTCATGAAAGGTTGAGGATGGACTATCCTGACTACATGGTGGTGGAAAAGCTAAAAAGAGAAATTGAAGTTGCCTTAGATGCAGAGGGTGTTAAAAGAGATTTAAGCTCAAAAGCAGGACCATTAAATGAAGATCTTCTTAATTCACATAGACAATCCATCTGGGATATTTCCTAGAAATATACAAATGAAGAAATCTATTGGCCCTATGTTCATGAATCAATCAACAAAGCTGACAAGGAAATAAACTCTGAAGAGATGAAAATAATTTAGAAGGCTACTACTGTATTGGAAACATGATAACATCAGAGTCTAAGATAAACTCTGATAAGCAAACTCTGATAGATGCAGACTTAGAATTGGCAAAAAGGCTTGAAGAACAAAAGAAGCCTGAAAAGATTGAAGAGTCAAAGTTTGATAGATGCAAACTTAGAATTGGCAAAAAGAATTGAAGAAGTCTGGTACTGACAATGCTTAAGTCCAGAAGAAAAGGAAATATATGAAGAAAGCTCAAGTACGAAGAAAAGCACCAGCTCAAAAGAGGACAATTGCTCAAGAAATTCGAGCAAAACCAACTCCTACAATCCAAACAAGGTCAACTTCAAGAATTCAGCAAAAAGCACCAGCAAAACCAAAATCTCCTCTCACTATGTCAGGAACTACATTTCTCCCATGTGGGTCTAGCTTTGATGATGAGGAAGAAGAGCAACAACAATCTCTGATCAGATTCAAAAGGTCTAATTTTCTATGGACCAAAACTCAAACTATGACTCTCAATGCCAGACTTGGAAATAACAAGGGTGGTATTGGAGATTCACATGCCAAAGTTTACAGGGGTGAAACCAATATTTTCAGAGATCCCTTCTCATTGAAAGATAAACCTGAGGAAGAATTATATCAAGAACATTTGAACAAACTAATATATGTAAACATAGTGAAGGACATTTTTGATGGTGCTCAAGCCAAGGAGAAACTGCTTTATTTCTTGGAAGATGGGAGAGTTTTGAAAATTGTTGAAGAGGACTTAATTCACAAATCATCCAAAGAACTTGAACATGTTCTTTATCTTCTTGATGATGAAAATGAAACTACTTCCAGATGGGCAAAGATTCTAGAAGGTGTGATAAATGAGAAAAAGAAGAATGAGAGATTACTAATGATAAACTCTGAAGAATATAAACCTAGATATGTACTTGAAGATGGAACAGAGAAAGCCATGACAAAGGGAGATGCAAATGTCAAGATGTTGTTAGACATTCCTACACTAATTTTAAATCCTGATGGTAAGAAGGCATGTTGCATTCCCCAAGATGAAAGGATGAAAAGATCTTCAATATACAATCCCAGAGCTTCTATACAACAAATTGATGATTCTTTTGAGCAGATGAAAGAATTGAAAGAGAAGCTTAGTGAATTACTGAAGAATGCTGATGAAGAGCTACTTAATCAATTTCTGAAAGAAGACTTCTCATACAGAAGAATCTAAGTCTAAAAGGAAAAATCAAACTCTGATGCATTTGTCCTCATATTTATGACATTATAAGTGAAATTTATGTTTTAATTCATAAATCATAAATTGGGGGAGATTGTTTGAAATGCAAACACTGATACTGTAAGAGAATATCAAACAAAGTTTATTGACAGAGTTTATGCTGACGTCATCAGAGAATGAAGAAGCTGTCGGTCAGAGTTTACTCTATCTGAGAGTACTCAATCAGAGTTTACTCTAACAAAGAATGCTCATATCAGAGAATAAACAACTGACAGAGTTTACTATCAGAGTTTGTGAAGAAGCAATCAAATCAGAGTATGATTACGATAGTGAAGAATGAATCCAAATAAAAGTCTATTACCTTATTGAAGCTATTCTTTTCATAATCTGTTTTGTAATTGAATTGTAATTGTGTCTATATAAACACAGAAATAGGTTAACATACAGATAACTTTCAAGTCTTATTTTTCTTAACTTACAGCTCTTAAGAACAAAGAATTTCTTAAGAGAGTTTTGTATTCAAGTTCATTATTAATACAAAAAAATATTTCATTTTACATACTTGTATTCATAATCAATTATTTGGTACTATTAAATTCAACCCCACTTCTGTAATAGTTATTTATCTGGGCAAAAAAAATCCATCTGGTATCAGTCCAAAACTGGAGAGAAAAGACAGCTGCGAATTTTCATCAAGTAATTCTACTCGGTTTAGAAAACCTACTGGTAATTGGTTTACAACGTTTAGTACAAATCCATGTATGGGAAGGAGGTTATGGTTAATTGAAGAAAAAGCACATGGAGATAGAGACTTTCAGATAGGGGACACAATTATCAAGAACTGCATCTCCATCTCACAAAGCGCGTCTATCAGGTAAACCCTAACGCTTTAATATTTTCTGTTGTTGGTTGGATTTTTGTAGGTAGAAAGTCACATGAAGACAAATATATGAAGATCATTATATGGAGGAAAAAATTGAGCCTATTTTGGCTTGAATCAGATGAAAATTCGGATTTGTGTGAGAGATTGCGCACCAATCACTGTTTCGGCTATAACTTGAATTTCAGAAGTCAGAATTGGATAATTTTACAACCCACGCGAACATAACAAAATTTCCTGAAATTTGAAGATGGTCTAATATTCTATTTTCAAGTGGAGAAACCCAAAAAAAGGCCTGGACAGTTGAGTTTCATGAGGAGCTGCATCTCTATCTCCATCTCCCAAGGCACGCCTTCTAGGTAAAAATCTAACTTTCTTGATATATTTTTATTGATTTGTTGTGTTCTTGTACATCTTGATTTTTACAGGAAAAAATGGAGGAATAAGAGGGTATGAATAATTTTGATCATAGAAATTTTTATTCAGCATAATAACTAGAGGCCTAGTAGTGAAGTTGTGAGGGATATGGATAATGTTTATAATAGCACATATGCTCATAATAAATAGAAGTTCTAGAAATGAAGGTTTCTTCTAACAATACTATTGGGGTCGACGCTAAATTCAATCCCTCACCGTAAAAAAAGGGAAGAACTTCTTAGGCGTAAAATTTTACTGAAGGCTCCCAACGCCTCATGAGAGTAAAATTTTACCGAAAGCTTTCAACGTCTCATAGGAGTAAAATTTTACTGAAGGCTCCCAACGCCTCATGGGAGTAAAATTTTATTGAAGGCTCCCAACGCCTCATGAGAGTAAAATTTTAGTGAAGGCGTAAAATTTAACTGAAGGCTCCAAACGTCTCATGAGAGTAAAATTTTAGTGAAGGCGTAAAATTTTATTGAAGGCTCCAAACGACGCCTCTTGGGAGTAAAATTTTATTGAAAGCTCCCAACGCCTCATTGGAGTAAAATTTTATTCAAGGCTCCCAAAGCTTCATGGGAGTAAAATTTAACTGAAGGCTCCTAACGTCTCATGGGAGTAAATTTTTATTGAAGGCTACCAACGCCTAATGGGAGTAAAATTTTATTGAAGTCTCCCAACGCCTCATGGGAGTAAAATTTTATTGAAGGTTCCCAATGCCTTATGGGAGTAAAATTTTAGTGAATGCGTAAAATTTTATTGAAGGCTCCCAATGTCTCATAGGAGTAAAATTTTAGTAAAGGCATAAAAGTTTACTGAAAGCTCCCAACGCCTCATGGAAGTAATATTTTATTGAAAACTCCCAACGCCGCATGGGAGTAAAATTTTATTGAAGGCTCCCAACGCCGCATAGGAGGAAAATTTTATTGAAGGCTATCAACGCCCCATGGGAGCAAAACTTTAGTGAAGGCGTAAAAGTTTACTTAAGGCTCCTAACGCCTCATGGGAGTAAAATTTTATTGAAGGCTCCTAATGCCTCATGGGAGTAAAATTTTATTGAAGGCTCCCAATGCCTCATGTGAGTAAAATTTTAGTGAAGGTGTAAAAGTTTACTGAAGGCTCTCAACGACGCCTCATGGGAGTAAAAGTTTATTAAAGTCTCCCAACGCCTCATGAGAGTAAAATTTTATTCATGGCTCTCAACGCCTCATGGGAGTAAAATTTTAGTGAAGGCTCTCAACATTTCATGGGAGTAAAATTTTATTGAAGACTACCAACGCCTCATGGGAGTAAAATTTTATTGAAGCCTCCCAATGCATCATTGGAGTAAAATTTTATTGAAGGCTCCCAACAGCTCATGGGAGTAAAATTTTAGTAATGGCGTAAAATTTTATTGAAGGCTCCCAACGCTTCATGGGAGTAAAATTTTAGTGAAGAAGTAAAATTTTACTGAAGGCTCTCAACGCCTCATGGGAGTAAATTTTTATTAAAGGCTCCCAACGATTCATGGGAGTTAAATTTTATTCAAGACTCCCAGCGCCTCATCGAGTAAAATTTTACTGAAGGCTCCCAACGTCTCATGGGAGCAAAATTTTATTGAAGGCTACCAACGTCTCATGGGAGTAAAATTTTATTAAAGACTCTCAACGCGTCATGGGAGTAAAATTTTATTGAAAGCTCACAACGCCTCATGGGAGTAAAATTTTATTAAAAGCTCCCAACGCCTAGTGGAAGTACAATTTTAGTGAATGAGTAAAATTTTATTGAAGTCTCCCAACGTCTAATGGGAGTAAAATTTTAGTGAAGGAGTAAAATTTTATTGAAAGCTCCCAAAGCCTCATGGGAGTAAAATTTTAGTGAAGGCGTAAAATTTTACTGAAGGCTCCCAACGCCTCACGAGAGTAAAATTTTATTGAATGCTCCCAACGCCTTGTGAGAGTAAAATTTTATTGAAGGCTCCCAACGCCGCATGAGAGTAAAATTTTATTGAAGGCTCTCAACGCCTCATGGGAGTAAAATTTTAGTGAAGGCGTAAAAGTTTATTGAAGGCTCTCAACGACTCATGAGAGTAAAATTTTATTGAAGGCTCCCAATGCCTCATAAGAATAAAATTTTTAGTTCACCATAATTTTCTATCTGGTCTTTGATATTATGAAGATTACTAATGCTTTTATTAGTGTTTTCATATCTTTGGCCAGAGATCCAAACTTGGATTCATTCCAATATGCCAAGTTATTGGAGCAAAGTTTAATATTGTTGATGGTCGAGAGTAGAGCAGAGTGGTTTGTTGGCATTCAACTAGAAGCTATGATCTCTCTTCAATCAGGTTCACTTATCCACATGTTCTCAAACTTGAATCTAGATCGTTTTCTATTATTCTAGTGTGTCAACGCTGCTGGATCTTCGAAACGTAATCGGAGAACTCTATGATCTGAGTGAAAAAATTGAGATGAGTCAGTGAATTGTTTGAAAAATATTCAAGCCATGCCTCATTTACCATTGCCTAATCTAATTTTTCTATACAACCATCTATTGTATTTACAATCCACATAAAATGATTGCCTTTATATTCTAAAGGTTGCAGTTCACACACTTCCAAAGCATTACGAAATGCCTCTATTTGTGATTCACTCATCCCCCTCCTTCTTTGTCCTCTTGAATCAATATTTCATTGAAGTCGCCCATGGACCACTATAGACAGTTCTGAGTTTTTATAGTAATTCCCAAGTAATGTGTGTCTATTATTTACTTTCGGGTCTTCATAGAAACCGTAAAAATGCCATGTCGTGTGTTGTTTATCTAATATTAAAAAGCAACTGAAATGATTAGATGATGATGTTAAATAAGTAACCTCTACCTTCTCTTTCTATAAAGCCATTATCCCCTGACAAAGTCCGAATCTTGGAATCTCGAACCATAATCAAAAGCAAGCTTATTGCAAACTAAACTTATTTTACCTTCTGCTAGCTTTGTTTCCATCGAAAATAAGAAATCTGGTTTGTAATATTTAATAAGGAGTTTTGCTTGTGTCATTGATTCTTCTCCATTTATTCCCGGTGCATTCTAAAATTGCAATGGCCAATTAAAAATTTAAAATACCTGTAACTTATTACTTATAATTTTTCTTAGAATTTGATAGAAATAAGACTTTTTTGAGCTTCTAGTTTTTCTAAGTTTCTTATTTTTACTAATTGCTCCTTAATTTCATCTCAGTATATTTTTCTTAAAATTGACATTAAACATAATGAGTGTTTTGTCCAAATTTTGTAGGGTTAATAGCTAAGTCTAATTGATTTCGTGTTTGAAGAACAAGTAACAAAGTAGTAAGACAAGTGTAAAAAAGTAAACCAAAGAACAAGAACACAAGGTTTTGGTGACGCGGAAAACCCCCGTGAAAGGGTGAAAACCGCGGGTGGGATGTGCCCAGCCAATAATATCCACTAGAATGATGATGTTAATCAGTTACAAGTGATTAAAAACAAGATACAAGCACAAAATAGCCTATACATCTAGTGCAGTTCATACTCGTCCGCTGTATGTATCTACTCGTCGGCTGTCTGTATCTACTCGTCGGCTGAATAAAGAAATAAAAGTGTAGTAGATGAGTTAGAGGCTAGGAGTCCCCTTTCTCTGCATTCTTGGATGTATTTATAGGTGAATAGAGTCATCCTCCCATTGCTAATCTTCAGGTAACAGCCTTGATTGTAGGGAGAAGTTGCTAGTTTATCTCCTAAATTTTAGGAGTCGTCGGTCGACGGGTTGATTTGGTCAGCTCCCGTCAGTGTATTGTATACTCGTCAGCTGTTCTTTTGTTCCTATTTTCATGGAGCCACTTGCTGATCACGTTCTTTGATATTAGGGATGCGTATCCTTATCTTTCCCAAGCATTTGAATTGTTGTTGAAGATGGACTCTATCTCTCCCTTAATTTTCGGCCGTCGGGTGCTTCAGGGTTTACCCGTCGAGACTTGGTCTATTCGTCAGTTATTAATTAAGGCAATTAATTAGCCTGTCGGACGCCTAACGATCTTCACCCGTTATGTTGTTTATATACTCGTCCATAGAACTTTTACTCGTCAATACAAACTTGGACATATAAAAATCTGGTACAAACAATTGCCCCTAATTTTATTGGGTGGAGACATACAACCAATAAAATTCTTCTTCATGTCGAATATAATCTTGTCGTTGTCGGTTGCATAATTGTAGTCGTCCATTTACTATAAATGGCTTGTTGACAGGTTCATGTGATTCCTTAGCTCATCGTCGTAATATGCCAATTGTAATATGTGATTTGTCGTGTGTAGTTAACAACTTGTAATATGTATTTCGTCAAATGTAACTTGTCGGGTGTGACTTGTAACTCGTCACACGTAATTCATAACTTGTCGATGTAACACGTGACATGTAGTCGAGGTTTGTAATTGTAGTGCATAATAGGGATTATTGAGCCTTGATGTCGTAATGTCAAAGATGTTTGGAAGGCCAATCTCATGTGAGACATGAGCCACGACCATAATACTTGTTTCATAAGCGTAGCTCGTAAGTTGTAATTGTTTCAACTTGTGGACGAGTTCTATAAAACTCGTATATATGTAGAAAAATATAAACCGTGTTAGGTTATTTGTAGCTTTTGTTACAATCTCATATATGTAAATCTATCGAAGCATGTAGACGTGTGATTATATAATCTTATATTCGTCAGGTCATTTTACTCGTCGATTCGTTGATTCGTCAATTCGTTGCGTCGGTCGTCGATATCATTTTTCTTACGTAGGTGCATGCACGACGTTAAGTAGTTAAGAGGCCTTCCCCCTCTTGAAACTAACTCATTTTTCGTAGTTTTTGGTTTTAATATGGAGAATGCAGAAAATTATTACTTAATAGTAATTAATTTTGTTTCTCATTTTGTTGGTTTCGTAGTTAAAGGACGGGGCCTTTAGTTTTTATTCGTCGTGGGTGATCAACCCAATAATAGATAATGTCGGGATACAATGCCCCTAATTATCACATAATTGTAATGGCCATGTATCGTAGAATCGTAATGTATTTATAGTCATGCAAGTACGCTACGTAAAGAAAAACTTAAACATCGAAGATATGTTGAGTAGATTAACAAGAAACAAATGGCATGCATGTTTTACTATATTACATAGATAAATCATGTGTCTTATAAGCAAGTTGGGCATATAAATTCATATAAGGCATCACACATATTGTTCATGCAAGAAGTATCAACACATTACACATAGTAGACTACTAACATGACAATGTATTGAGAAGTAAAACATTTAAAAGCCAGATGAGAGATTACTTGTGGCATGCTATCAAATGAATTGCATTCTAACTCATTAGAATTGACGTCCGTCAAGTGTTGATGGCATGTATGCCCCTCGTCCAGCGATGATGTCAGTTAAGTAAGGTTTTTACATGTCAGCAAACTTTCCTGCATTGACGTCAACAGTGTTTGGAAAGACCTTCCTCTAGACGAGGTCTCCCACATGAAATTTCTTGATGTACACGTTGTTGTCATAACCGTCGACCACTTTTTGTTGGCACAACGTCATTGTAATTTTGGTCAAGTCGTGCAGCTCGTCGACAGTGTCCAGGTCATGAACAAGTTCGTCGTTGTTGACATTACTTGTCAGGAGGCCATAACGAGTTATTGGTGACATTACTTCTGTTGGTAGGACTGCATATGTCCAACATACTAGAGAAACTACCGTTTGTCATGTCAATGTTTTGGGCGTCGTCCTCGTTAATTGTTAATGTTGTAATTGTCGCATAATGTCGAGGGTTGCTGCCCCTTGTCGTAAATGGCATGAGGTACTGCCCCTTGTCGTTGTGTCCACGTACGAGGATTAGAAAAATAAATGTAGATGTCATGTATATCGACGTGTTGGTTGTCGTCGGACAGGTTGGATGTCGTCGAACATGTAGTCTTTGAATGCTTGTGTCCAACTCTTCATTTGTCGCATGTCAGTACGTGTCGGGTTGTCTACTGTCAACAAATTTTATGGGATGTATTCTTCTTCGGTTGTAGGCTTCAGGACGTGTATAAAAGACATATTGGACAGATGGAATTGACAGAAGACTGCCCATAGCCCGTCCAAGGCGTCGAATCGACGACTTGTGTATTTAAGTATCGTGAAACTTGTCAAGCTCAGCGTCGTGTCATTTGTCATGTCACACTGTCGCGGGTGTTTTGTGTGAGAGTCATTCTTCAACATATTGTATTCTTCCCGGTCATCAACTACCACATGTCGTCGGTATCTTGTTGTCCGCCATCAAGTATGTCATCCTTATTCAGATGTCGTACCACACTTACAGCTTTCCGTCATGATGCCGCCTTGCTATTTGATTTGACAACACTCAACTCGGCCTTGAATGCTTCATTCTCTGATTGTAACAAATCCATGTCAGATTGTAGTCTTCTTATGGTTGTAAACGTTTCATCGTCCGTCGTCGTGTTGTTCCCTTGATTCGTAGTTTCGTCACATTGTTGATTGTCATCCATTGTCGTTGAATTCGTATAGACTCTTAGCTAATGTCCCACAGACGGCGCCAACTGTTTTGTCCAAATTTTGTAGGGTTAATAGCTAAGTCTAATCGATTTCGTGTTTGAAGAACAAGTAACAAAGTAGTAAGACAAGTGCAAAAAAGTAAATCAAAGAACAAGAACACAAGGTTTTGGTGACGCGGAAAACCTCCGTGAAAGGGTGAAAACCGCGGGTGGGATGTGCCCAGCCAAGAATATCCACTAGAATGATGATGTCAATCAGTTACAAGTGATTAAAAATAAGATACAAGCACAAAATAGCCTATACATCTAGTGCAGTTCGTACTCGTCGGCTGTATGTATCTACTCGTCAGCTGTCTGTATCTACTCGTCGGCTGAATAAAGAAATAAAAGTGTAGTAGATGAGTTAGAGGCTAGGAGTCCCCTTTCTCTGCATTCTTGGATGTATTTATAAGTGAATAGAGTCATCCTCCCATTGCTAATCTTCAGGTAACAGCCTTGATCACGTGCCTTGATTGTAGGGAGAAGTTGCTAGTTTATCTCCTAAATTTTAGGAGTCGTCGGTCGACGAGTTGATTTGGTCAGCTCCCGTCAGTGTATTGTATACTCGTCAGCTGTTCTTTTATTCTTATTTTCATGGAGCCACTTGCTGATCACGTTCCTTGATATTAGGGATGCTTATCCTTATCTTCCCCAAGCATTTGAATTGTTGTTGAAGATGGACTCTATCTCTCCCTTAATTTTCGACCGTCGGGTGCTTTAGGGTTTACCCGTCGAGACTTGGTCTATTCGTCAGTTATTAATTAAGGCAATTAATTAGCCTGTCGGACGCCTAACGATCTTCACCTGTCATGTTGTTTATATACTCGTCCATAGAACTTTCACTCGTCAATACAAACTTGGACATATAAAAATCTGGTACAAACAATGAGTAATGCTAGAGACCCCAAAAATTGTCCCAATTTTTTTATCAAATGATATAGCATGATACATGTCTTGTTTTAATTTGTGGGCGGGGTCTCATATTATTAAAAGAAAATTACCCATTACAAGGATGACAACTCAGCATTTAGTACAAATTTTGGAATAATTTTTGGGGTCTTAAACGTAATATATATTCTCCTTCTACTGATCTTTCAAGATTTTCTTATTTTATCAGAAAAGTTTTATATATTAACTCATTAATTTCTGGTTCCAACTATTTTTGTCCATTATTTCACTAAATTCTTCTACGGCCTTCTCATCTTCTAGATCGTTAATTTTATCTTTATATTCTCATCACATTCTTGCTAGACTATATTATACCTTAATTTTAGCCTACTAAGGCTTTTGTGTTTATGGTTACTTCTAATAGAATGACCCCGTTATTTTCATCTTCTATAGAGTTGTTTTAAATTGCTTCTTAGTCAACAGATCCCCAAGAATCGCACCTATTCAGCCATTATCCTATCCTTATGCTGCATAAAATAATTTCGATATTTCAAGAAATTCCTCTAATACGTGTTCTTCTCATAGACATACTCATATTTTTTTATTCATCATGCTGCACCTTAACTTATATTTATTTAAGAGTAATGTTAGATAACCAAAAAACTTTTATAAATAATTTCTCAAATGACATATGTCTCGTTCTGATTGATTGTTAGAATAATTAATGAGATGTACTCTTCTATATTCAAATCAATCACATCAATTAAAACTAATCATCTTGCCATATGCATCATGTCACATTATTTTGAATTTTTTTTTTGGGATTTGTTTGATTACCTAGCATTACTCTTTATCTAATTCAAGAGATTAATTATTTACTACTCGTTAAATCCGAGCATTCTCCATTTTTAGCATGTTAAAACACCTCACTTTTCAACTCCCGTCTATTAGTTTATTCTTTTATATAGTATTGTCCCTAGACATAGCATGTATTCATCTAATTTTGTCTAGCAAAGAGGTTGCCCCATTAAAATCAAATCCCAAACAAACCACCCGGCGAAATATATATAATTTAACTAATCGTGACTAAAAAAAAGATACTCGTCATTCCTTTAAAGGCAAACTCGACATTAATTACTTTTATTCCTTCTCCAAAGAATAAGTTGAAAACGAAAAACACAAGATTTTCAAAAGGAAAAATACATATTTCAACCCCGACTAAAAGACATACGATTTTCAAAAGGGAAAATACATATTTCATCGCCCACTATCTGCCTTATTACTGCATAAATTGAAATATCTTAACAAGTGTAGACTTCTTTTACTCTTAGGTGGTGTTTGGCTCTTCAAGGAGCTTATTAGTTGGAAAATATATTCGTTTTCCGATTTAAAAATTATTTATAAGATAAGTCAAACGGAATATTAGTTCCTTTCCGTCATTTATCACTCTTTCTCCAATCATGACTTTATCTGTCTCTTCCTATTTGGCCGAGGGATTATTCTGGCCTCGACTTGCGGTTTTCCGTGTTGGAGGGCTTCCTTTCATCCTTTTGGGCAACTTCTTTCAATGCTAGAGAGATTGTTATTAATTCCTTCTTTGGCATCCTTTTCCTTGTTTATATTCGCGACATCTCCCGATATAGGTAAAAATAACCTTGAAAGAATAATAAATATAGCATTTATTATTTCGTTTATTAGAGATCCCGAAAACGAACTAGGAAAATAAATTTTAGAATCAACTGGATTTATAATCCAAACGTTAACTAGATTTGTAAGTGCAGCCTATAAGGTCTGTTGAAGCCATAGGCCAATTAAGCCTTTGTTATTAATTAATTTTGTAATTAATTAATAAAGGCTTAGTAAATGTCCAAGAAGCCTGTTGAAGACACTTATCCTAAAACGATCTAGAAAATCTAACGTGGGAAGAGTTCAACGAGGACCCTCATTCCTAAAAGGTTTGAACAACCTTGTCACTGGGGACTTGGCCACCAAGTTTCCTAATTCTAATCTGATTCCAAGACCCTCGTGCGCCTATATAAAGGGCCTAACCCCTCAACATTAGTACTACGCTTTTTGGCTTGATTCTCACACCCATTGAGATATGTAGGCAGTTAACGAAGACTTGAGTTCGTCACGAAACGTTAGTCCAGCCATTAAAGCTCGAAACTCTCCCAAACCCTAGCATTAATTACACATTAAATATACCTAGTTTTTAATCCGTAACATTTGACGCCGTCTTTGGGAAGAATAACAACCATGACAAGAACACGAAGTACCACGAGCACCCTCGAGGGAGAGGTCCCTGAAACCACTGTTGACACCAACGTTCCCCTACTACGGTGCGGGAACAAGTAGCTGTTGTTCCAACCACCTCCGTTGGAGGCCTTGAAGCAAGTACCCGACGTACTGGACCCTTAACATCGTTGTTCATCCTTCCAACCCCGATGTGTCTATTCATGATTCAGTTCCTCAACTCCTAATAATTCCACCCCTTGGTGCAACTTTTATCGTTCCTCCTACCTTGCAGGTCTCATCTGTTGTGACGCCCGACCCTCGCTACGGGCTCCTGAGAAACTACGAGTCCTCTTATGAGCAAGGGTTGCTGCCCCACTACACCTCGCGATGAAGGAGTCGAGACTTCTCTGGACCTTACTCCACTGATGACGATGAATCATCTAACCAGGATATTAACCTACGAAGGAGGAGACCCGATAAGGAGCCCATTGGGGGAAGGAGTACCCATCCCCGAGGGCTTCAAGATACTGACTCCATGAACCTTTAGGAAAGGATACGTGATCATGAAGCCGAATCCCAACGACTGAGAAAAGACCTAAAAAGGGCACTAGCAAGCCGACAGCGTCCCAGAATTGAGGGGCTGGAGGGTCGATAAGAAATGCACCTGTGATAGATTTGGATGAGCCCCCAACCAGAAGGAAAATGAAGACAAGTCATGTTAGGGCTGATCCCCAAGACTTGTTGCCACTTGAAGAACCTGATGTTCCCACCCCCCTTTCACAGAGGATATTATGAATGAAAGGATATCAAGAAAGTTTAAGATACCTAAAATCAAGACCTATGATGGAACGAGAGATCCCTCAAATCATGTTCTCATGTTCTCTAATGCACTGCTACTGCTGCCCGTCAATGACGCCGTCAAGTGTAGGGCATTCCCTCAAACCTTGAGTGGCATGGCTCAAAGGTGGTTCAGTCGTCTACTCCTGCTAGAGATTGTGGTATTATCAATGTAATCAACTAATACTTACTTAGATTAATTAATTATTAACTAAGTAAAACATAATGTCATATATACATTGATAGTATGTTTACAATATCACTTGTAATAGGATGCACAAATAGTCAAGTAGGTGATATTAAGTATCAATAGTTATGTCTTGTACAAATGTAATAAATGATCCATGAAGTAGAAGTTCACAAAGTGTTCATGCACAGCATAGATCAATTCATTGACAGTAACATTCTACAAACTGAAGCCTACGACAGCACATTCAAGTGACAGCAACTTCTGGAATAGACGACAACAACTATTCCTTGACAGTAAACTTGACGGAGAATAAAGACTCTATGACAACAAATTTTACTGACAGCAACTATTCCTTGACAGTAAACTTGGCAGAGATTGAAGAATCAAAGATAGTAAGTTTTCTGACAGTAGCTTTGGCGGGGATAGTTGACAGCATGTTTGGCGTGATAGTCGACAACATGTTTGGCGGAATAGTTGGCAGTACTTTTGGACGATAGCATGTTTTAGAAGCCTGGCGAGCCTGACAGTAAAGTATGCAGAATCAAAGATGTTGTCACCAAAGAGAAGCTAAAGGTTGACAATAACCTTTTGGTGAAGCTGACAGTCTGTTTCAAAAAGCAGACTTGGTAAAGTTCATTCACTGATTGATCATGACAACTCTACCTAGTCTGTCAAGTCTACTACTGCAACTTGAGAAAAAGAAAGTAAAAAGATGAAGTGTGCTCATGGAGTCAAGAATGTCAAATCTTCTCAGAGAAAATTTATCTACAAATGGAATGAAGACAAGATTTGAGAAGAAAAAGTGAAGTTTCTATTTCAATTATTGTCTAGGAAACAAGGAAAAGTACACTTATAAGTGAGATATGTATTTTAGTCTAAATACACACATCTCACAAACACTTTCCCTTATACAACTGAGCGTAACTTTTCTCAAGCATAGAAACATTAGTATTCTCTTGTTATTGTATCTATTGAAGCTAGAAAACCCTTTCCAGACAGTTGTAGCCAAAGCAAAAATTAATAAAAATAATTTTTGAAGTAAATCACCTTGTATCTTTTATATGCTTACTGTTGTCTATTTTCTTAACTTGATATTATCATTTCTTGTTTGTTGTTAAGCAAGATTAGCGATAAATTATCAAGTTGCATTCAACCCCCCCTTTCTGCAACACTCTTTTCATTTAACAACTAGTATCAAAGCAGCAGGTTAGACATACATAACCTGAAAAGATCTAAATGAGTGCAAAGAAAGTAAGTAGTATAAAAATACCCACCTTTGACAAAGAACACTACAACCTCTGGAAAAGAAAGATGATGTTATTCATAAAAATAGCCAACCCATTCTACCCTGGAATCCTGGAGAATGGTCCCTTCATACCTCAAACATATGTAACTGAAACCACAGTAGATGGTGAAACTATACCAGTCTACTGGGTTCCTAAAAAGGTTTCAGAGTACACTGACACTAAAAAGGAAGAATTATCTCTAGATGATTGCTTACAATTTATTATCATTGAGGCACTTGACAATGTCATGTACAACAACATTGTCAACTGCATCAGTGTAAAGCAAATATGGGAAACCATTGAGATACTCTGTGAAGGGACAGAGGAAGTAAAAGAGAATCAAAGATAGATTCTGGTGTTTCGATATGAAGCCTTTATGGCTAAACCAAGTGAATGGTTGACTGAGATGTTTGAGAGGCTGATAAATGACTTGTAGCTGCATGGAAAGTTTTATGACAAAAAGGAGATAAACATGAAATTCAAATAAAACTTTACAAAACACTTCATTCCATTTCTATCTTAGTCTTCAGACTTTACAGTTCTTTACATCTGCACATAGCTTTTGTCTTTTGTCTTGTTATTTCTCCTAACTTCATTGTAGACTTGTCACCATCTGTTCAGGTTTGACTGATCCTGAACAGAAAAGTGATGCACAATCTTGTCTGTTGCTTCTGTAATCTTCCTGGAAATCTGCCCTTTATTTCATTTGAGTTCTTTATAAATAATTCAATGTAATGTTATGTACTTGGACTTCTCGAACTGTTCAAACTTTGTCACTTCTCGAATGATTAAGACTTCTCGAACTGTTCAAGCTTTCTCACTTCTCGAATGATACATAGCTTGACTTCTCGAATGACACACAACTTGACTTCTCGAATGACACACAGCTTGACTTCTCGAATGATTCCATAGCTTGACTTCTCGAATGATTCCATACTGAACTTCTCGAATTAATTACTTCTTTTACTTCTCGAATGATCATTTTCTTCACTTCTCGAATGATCTTCTCGAATCTGTGACTTAGAGAAAATTTCAGTATGCGCTCATACTTCTCGAATGATGAGACTTCTCGAATGGTAGACATTTTGCCTTAGAAACTTTCTTTAACTTGAATCATTATTTCTCCAGTCTTATTCTTACTGATGCATGATTCAAGACTTGAATCTTCTATCAGCTTTATTTGAGGCTTTAACTACAATTTGGATTACAACTTAAATATCACTTCTAACTGCAGAAATTACATTTAAAAATAAACCAAGTCACCACCTATTACAAGATAGTCCAAGTTTACATAACAGACAAGAAAATACTATCTAGTAAGCTTGATATGAACGAACAAAATGAAATAACTTTCTTTGACATTTATCAATGATCACATGATATACACCAAAACGTAAGTTGAATTTACCAAATATTTTTAAAATAAAGAGTTGTAAAACATTTTAATTGGAAATTCATTTATCATATGAGCATTACTCCCTCTGTCCCATTCAATTGTATACGTTTTTTTTCCACTGCCCGACACGCATTTTAAGATAACTATAAAGTATAGTTCCACAACTTATTTTTAAAATTTTCTTTTTTTATATAAAAATTTAACAATCCTATTTTTATACAAAAAAAATTAAAAATAAGTTATGAATCTATGTTTAAAATGCATCTTAAAATACGTGCCACGCCCCCGTCCCCCAATGTATACTACTCAATGGGACGGAGGGAGTATATTTTAATTGATTAAAATATTTTTTATTATAAATAAATTTTTATTTATACAACTTAGTTTTCATTTTTCTAAAGAATACAATAGTTATTTTTGGTGAATTATAGTGGTTTGTAGATTTTGTAGTTGAAATAATTTATACTAAAATGCACCCCAAGTTTCTAATATACACAATACTTCATATTTTAAATTTACTTTTATAATACTTTATTTTTTTAACTAAAATTTATTTGAATATAATTAATTTTGAGGAGTCAGAATATACTATCGACAAAAATAGAATTTTAAAAAAATGATATTAAACTTATTCAATATATAAGTTTGTACTAACACATACATGTGCTTATAAAACGGTATGTATAGTTGACAAATCGGTATAAAACGGTACAAACTTTATGTATAAGTTTGTACGTAAAAGCTGACAAATATGTGTTCGTGGATGATGGGTTTATAATTCGATTACAATATGTATAGTTGATAAAACGGTATAAAAGTGGTCATGTATAGTGCAGCCTACAGAGGCACAAAAATCGGACCCTACCGAATTATAAAAAATTCGAATTTTTCTAAATCGGATGGGTCCGGTTTTTATAAATATTTTTATATTTTTATTATAAAATGTTTTAATCTTAGTGTGCTACGTGAGGTCATCCTCATACATATCAAGCCCAAATAAATAAGAGACCTATTACAAAAATTCAAATATATTTCATAGAAAAATTACTTTTATATATACAACTTTAATGATAAGTGTTTAATTATAACATGACTAATACAGTAAAAATGTCAAGCATCTAAAAAGGTTTTTACACGGTCATTGATTCATTGAGTGCGCAAGAGAATCTCTGACAAGGGTGTCAAGTCTATGTGGTATGACATTCTTAATTATCACCTTATTGCAGCTCTAAGGCCTATTGCAGTTCTAAGGGTGCTAAGAGGGTGTCAAGAAATGTTGTTAATTTTTTGCACCCCTTAGCATCTCTTCAAAATAGATAAAAGACAAATGTAACATGAAATTTATATATATGCATTACGTCTTCCATTATATTAATTGGAGAGATAGTTAATGTGAGGACCGTTTGAGAAATTTGTATGGGTACCAACTATTGGAGTAAAAAGTTATCACATTTTATGTGAATGAAAAAAAATAAAGTAAAATATTATTATTTACAGTAAATTAGTTAAAAAGATGATCTAAGGATTTTTTCTAAAATTATTATCTTATACATTTAATGAAAATATTTTCCCCACTACATGGAGTTGAGACTGATTAATTGAGGTTATTATTTTATTGATATTAATTTTTTATTTTAAAAATACTTTTGCAAACGTACTTAATTGTCTTTAATGTAGTTCAATAAAGAATCAAAATTAATCCAATATTATCCGGAACCAATATTTTTATGATCCACATAGCAGAAAATAGCGAAACCATCTAAAATATCTTATTGGTATTTTAACCCGACCCTTAGCATAGTTAGTAAAGTTGTATTATAAGATACGTCTTTCGTCCTCTTTTACATGTTTTTTTTATTTTTTATGATCAAATTGACTAGTTTTTCACTATAAATTAAAAAAAATTCTTTTATAATTTTAAAAAATTAAAAAATACATTTTAAGGTAGATTATATATAGATTCTAATAATATAAGATTTTAATTTTTTTAATTATATATTATTTTTAAATTATAATAAAAAATTAGTTAATTTGACTGCAAAAAAAAAATAATAAATATAACTAATTGGGGGTGAAAGGAGTAATTTTTTTTATAATAAATTAAAATTTTATAAAACCGAATTAAATAAATTACATTAAATTATTACTTATAATCCGTTAAATCCTACCCGCGGGCATCCCTAAATCCCTAATTATTCCCCTATGTCAAACTTTCTTTAAACAGTTTTAACTTACCTCCCCACAGAATCCAAGGCTCCTTGACAAACGAATCTCCTCCTCTTTTACAATTGTTCAAAGTTCAACCTTTGTACAATGTTTACTTTAATTACTTCTACCGACCATTTCCTTACCATTATATTCCAATAGTATATAAAAATGGTTTCTTCAACCCAATCAACACTTCATCATTCCCCAAAATTATTATTTTACAATTATACCTCTATTATTATTTATATGAAATGTACACATTTATTTTTACATGTATAACTTTGTAAAAGAGATGCTCATACCTACACATCCAAATACAAAGTGAATTCAAAACACAAGAGGGCCAAAACCAAGCACCTTTTTTCAGTAGTAAAAAGAATCAAGAAAATCAGAAACACAACTCCTTGGGTCTTAATATTTTCTCAACACCTTTCATAATCAACCCATGATTTGAAAATTCAAAAAAAAATATACAACAAAAATAATATAAGCTTTTCAAAATGGAGTTACCAAGAAAACTCTTTTGCATTATCTCTGTTTTCTTGACAATCTTTGCAAATCTTGAGATGATAGCAGAACCCAAATCTGCACCAGATTACAACACATTGGTCTACAAGGGTTGTGCAAAACAATCTTTATCAGATCCAACTGGGATTTACTCCCAAGCCATTTCAACACTTTATGGTACCCTTGTTTCACAATCTTCAAAAACAAGGTTCTTTAAGACCACAACAGGGAGTTCTCAAACAACAATCACTGGTTTGTTTCAATGTAGAGGAGATTTAACAAATATAGACTGTTATAACTGTGTTAGCAGGCTCCCAATCCTCACTGACAAGCTTTGTGGCAAGCCTGTTGCTGCAAGAATCCAGCTTTTAGGTTGCTACATGCTGTATGAAGTTGCAGGGTTTGCACAAATTTCAGGGCTTGAACTTTTGTACAAGACCTGTGGAGGTACAAATGTGGGTGGGAGTGGATTTGAAGAGAGGAGAGACACAGCTTTTTCAACACTGGAAAGTGGAGTCACTAGTGGGAATGGCTTTTATACAACAAGTTATGAATCTATGTATGTTTTAGGTCAATGTCAAGGTGATTTAGGGACTTCAGATTGTGCTAGTTGTGTTAAAACTGCAGTTCAAAGAGCTCAAGTTGAATGTGGTAGCTCTATTTCTGGTCAAATTTATCTTCACAAGTGTTTTATTAGTTATAGTTATTATCCAAATGGGGTTCCCAAGAGATCATCACCTAGTTCATCTTCATCTCCTTATAATCCTTCTTCTTCCTCTTCTTCTTCTTCATCAGGTACCATTTGTTTGCTTTTGACAAGATTCGAACTCTTGACCTCTAATTTAATTTATTTATATAATTGTTTGTGTGCTAATTAAGTAAGCCTATTCTTATCTTCTCTTTAGCTTTATCTTATTCTCCTTTTTATATGTATATTGACTTAGTTGAATGGGGGTTTGGCTTTTGATTAATGTAGATACACAGCAAAATACAGGGAAGACGGTAGCAATTATATTAGGAGGGGCTGCTGGAGTGGGATTTCTAGTTATATGTATGCTATTTGCTAGGAGTTTATTGAAGAAAAATGATGGTAAGACTATATGTCCGTTTGTCTTTCCGTAAATTATGGAAATAAGTATCTATTTCGAGAAAAAAGTATGAAATACTTATTTTTTAAAACAAGTTTAGTTCTTAGTTTATGTTTCAGAAATAAGTACTTATTTTCAAGAAAAGTACGTAAATATGTATCTTTTTTTGAAAATAAGTACTCATTTCTAAAAAATTAAGTTTAACCAAACAGGGCCTATTATAACTTATATGCAATGGTATAAAAAAATGTATGTATGTGTTTGTAAGTGTATGTTAAAATCATTTTTTGATAGTATTTTGTTGGTTCTTTGTTAATTTTGTGCAGATAATTGATAAATGAGGATGGCTTTGGTGAACATTATGTTCAATTTTGAGGTGGATTATAATTTCCTTAATTTGAGTAATGAAAAAGATGCCCACAGAGGTGAAGAGCTTTTGAGCTAAAAGGAGATTGAGATGGGGATTGAAATTGTATATGAAAATGAAAGATTGTAATTGTTTATTACAGAGTTAAACATAGAGGAAGAGGTGTAAGAATGAATGTTTGTCAAAAAAGTGAAAAAGTTTGGGAAGGACTAAACAAATTGGCCCTTCTTTTGCTCATTGCATGTGATAGTTTTGTCTTGTTTCTTCATTCATCTTGAATATTACTCTTTCCTTTTCCCACTCAGATTTCATTCTTTTTAGAAAATTTAACACTGCTCTGGCATGTGCTTTGTTCTAATCCTTGTCACTAATCTATTTTTATGCACTCTAGTGGTCAAACGAATAATATTTGCATGGCAGACTATTTGCATATACTAAGTTTGAAGTTTAAAGCAAGTACTTGTGTATTGTGAAAGTGCTTAGTCGCTTACTGTTTACTTCGTTTCCTTGTATTAAACTTCAAAAATTTGTCCGAATGTTCGGTTTTTTCATGAAAAACAAACTCTACTATTAGAATTATAAGTAGAGTAAGGTCTGCGGATCCAGTAATTACCGGAAACGAGGGTTTTTGATTGTAGGTACGTAGAAGTAGAGTAAGGTATGCAGACCCAATTTTCACCGGAAATGAGCTACAAGTTTCGATCATAGGTTCTTGGTTTGGTGCCTGACCTCTCTCATTTCTACTGGGATGTGTTGAGTTTGGTTTTGGATGGTTTTATGGGGCACTGAATCTTTTTACTACAAACTTTGGTGTTTTATGCGTATTGCCCTTTTCTTGGAAGAGCTTTTAGTGGAGCCAAAATGTTTCATTGATCCACTGAATAGATTGCTATTATTGTCCTGTACATTATTATGACAAAGACCAAGACTCCCCAAGTTCTTTAGCCACTTCTTAAGGCAGAAACAACTGGGATGACTATACTAGTATGTTTATGATAAGAGGGTCTGATTGAGTTCACATGACGATGGTAGTAATTGTATTCTTTTATTTTCTATATTGCATAGTTGTAAGTTTAAATCAAATTTATAATTTCTTATATTAATAACAATTACAATCCCGTGAGTATTCTGTCGAAAAATGTTAAATCCATAGGAATATTTTTATTTCTGGAGCAAATAGTACATGTTCAATTTTTGTTAGTAACTGTTTTTGGTCATAAATTAATGTTTCTCTGGGTCTACATCCGTTCAGCTATGATTTCCATTTAGGAATAACATACTTATACAGTTGTCCTAGCACTATATTACAAGGTTATGCATAATGCTGGTACAAGCAGCGGCAGATCCAGAATTAGAATCAAGCAGTCGAAATCCTGGCTAAACATAACTTGATTTGCATTAAGGATAAGTTGTCGCGAGCAGTATCACTGATGCTGTATCAGTACCAAAATTATACTACTTCAACCACTACTGCAGGATGATATGGAACTGCTACCCAAGGGCAGACTCATGAACGAAAGAAATGATGGTAAAGATCAAGGAGAAGTTGCCCGTACCAGTCAGTCAGCCTTCACCGCTAATTTTAGTCTTAGAAACAGATCTAGTTTAATGCTCTGACCATGACGTTTCCTATGTGTGTATAATACAAAACAGAACCTAAGACAAGAGCTCTGCAGAACTAGTTCTACACCAGACTGAGCTACAAGATCATAAAAATTTTGTAATGACAAATATATTAGTATGTTATCAGAAGTTCAAGGGGGTGCCATGTCCATCACTGTATATACAAGTACTATCATGCAATCATGCATTAGTAATCCAGGTAAGTAAAATTATATTGTACTTGATGAAAAATGTAAATCTTGATATTTTCATAGATAACTACAAGCAATGCTCTAAGACAAGCCAAGTAGATGCATGCTCAAACTATAAAGGTATATAATTATATTATTAACTCTTGAAAAAAAAAAAGCAAATTCATGTTCCATGTTCCAGTGTCGACTGTGGAGTGCCCGATATGGGTACTCAGACATTATGTCCACCTCCACGGCTCCATCAGGAGCCTACTGCTACCCAAAAGTTTTGCAGAACACTGTATAGGAAAAGTAAAGGAACCTCTCCCTTCGGCTGCTGTCTGCTAAATGCTGCTACATATTCCATCTTTTAGTACTCTATTACACTGTATATTAGAAAAGTAGTGGCAGCCAGTTCTATTGCCAGTCCATAATGGGATATTTGTGGGTACTACATTACTGCTACATATTCCTATCATTTGTTTTCCTATTTCATCCACGATTCACATCTCTGTTCTGGTCCCCCTTCATTTTTTAAAAAGGAAACAATTAAAACCTTTCTAAATTTTTTCTAGACCGCAATTCTAATGGTAACAGGGTTGCATATTAATACTTAAGTCATATGTGCACACCTACATTAGCAATCAACCAGAAACTTTCTAATATTTAATGAAAGATTAGTAGTTAAATCAAAAAGTTATGGTTTACATTAAGAGGACACTGTAGAATCTGTAATGTTAAATTACTTCAGGCATGGCTGATAGATCATTCTGACAGTATTTCGTTGATGTCTTACGTGGTTCTCAACAATATTCCACAATGCACTGAGGAGTGACAAGAATGAACTGTGCATCGATTGTTGTTCGTGCTTATATCTCGAAAAATGCATGTTCTAGTTCTATATATTACGTAGTATGTAACATAAACTATCGGTTGAATTTTAGCTGCATTTCCCAGTAGCAGGCAGAAGGGGGAGACGGACTTGTTTTAATGTTACTCCAAACAAAAAAGAATCTGATAGAGTTCTCTCGTTCCAAGCTCTACTCATTCCCAAACATATTTCTCACAAGTATCGAAAAGCTTCCTATTTGTATAACCATTCTTTCCGCGGCATGATTTGATCAGTAATCTTAAACTTCATTCACAGCAAAACATAGCAATAGGGTTCTTGTATTAGAACAGTTACCAATCCATGGATTATACACATCAAAATCGGTTTTGTAATAGATCACTTCAATATACTAAATTGCATTGTTATTGGGTAAATTTGAATATTCAATCATCTTCGCGACCCATTGTAAACTTGATGCGAAGGCAAGAATATTTATCAACCGATTCTTTTTCTCTTTGGCCAATTACATATGATCAACAACTTCCCGTCCGGACCATCGTATTCCCTCCGTCCCTAATTAGTTAGTTGTTTTTACGCATATTTTAGCGTGTATAAAAAACATAACTCCACAAATTATTTTTTGAATTTTTCTTTTCTAAATAAATTTTAAAATCTAAGGGATTATTCTGCCAATCAGCCTGCTTTTAAGTAAAACTTGCCCAGACATTAGAGCTTCAATTTTAACTAAACTTTTTACTAAAAATACTTCTTTTTTCATTACAATATAATAATTTAAATTTTTTTATTAACAATCACTGTTGTATACAAAATTTGAAGTTTAATTAATATCATGGTCGTGCCGGAGTGGTTATCGGGCATGACTAGAAATCATGTGGGTTCGCCCGCGCAGGTTCGAACGAATCCTGCCGACCACGTTCTCTTTTAATTTATACCTCAAAAAGTTTCAATTTTTATAGCAAATTCCATAAAAATAGATAGGCTCATGCTCTTTAGATTGGTCAACCTATTTGGTAAAAGAGAGAGCCCATGTTTAGCTTTTTAGGTGATAAAATAAAATTTTATATTCTTATTTAGATTAATTTAATGAAAATGTATATAATTTTTATTCTTTTTTTCATCCTATTCAAATTATTTGAATTATAATTTTAATCAATAGTTTTTGAAAAGAAGATTCATTACATTTGCTCACCATTTTCGTGCAATTTCTATAAAAAAATTGGTGTATTTAATGTTCATTCACAAACATAATAATTTCTAATTATAATTTTATTTATTCATAATTGCGATAACAAAGTTAATACATTATCAATCAATCATTTTATAATAATAAAAGCTTACTTATTTATTTAAAAGTTTAGTTTTATTATCAAGAATTTTCACATTTGATTTTAATATTTTGAACAAATATTCATACAATTTCTTCAACTATCTCTTCGCTAATGTTAAAACTTAAATTTAAAATTAAAATATTAGAATTTCTGTAAATTTAAGTCATATTAAAAAAATTAACATTTTAAAAAGACAATAATTACTTTCATTAAATCCAATCAAATCAATCCGAACCAACTTGATCCATAATGTAATTAATTGGGTTAGGTTGTAATTTTTTTGATTAATTTGACTTATAGCCTTACAAATGAGTATCTGTTCTAAAAAAATTCTCGGGGTTAGGTTGTAACTTAATTCTCTTTTATACGACATATTAGAAAATCTTTTAAATCAAATTAATTAGGTTGAATTATTTTTATGCTTCAACCTAGCAAAACTTATCGGTGTACACTAGTAAAGGTCGGAGACCCCTACCAAAAATTAAATGTCAAAATATTAATGTATTCCCTCTATTTCATATTAATAGTCTATTTTGAAAAAATAATGCATATTAAAAAAATTAGTTGTACAATAAGTTTCTATGCATGTCATATTTATTATGGTTATTTTATACTAAATAAAGTAAATTTTATATTGGAAATAACAAAAAAAAGGATATGTTTGAATTTTTTTATATTAAAAATAGAAATAAACAATTATTATGAAATAATTTTTTTAAAAAAAGACTAATATTATGGAAGAAAGGGAGTATAAAGGAAAGGGGTATATTTTAAATGAGGGGGCTGTGTAGTATACATCCTAGGAACTTAAATTTCTTAACAAATTAGCTTGAAATTTTGAAATCTTCATTTACCACTTACGGGAAAGTTCAAAATAATTAAGTGTTGCACTAAGCCCCAACTGTTGGACTCCACCGGACCACCACTACGTTAAGTGCCTACAGTGGACTCCACACGGTGTAAACAGATCGGATTTCGGGATTATGGATTTTAACAATTCAATCCAATTTAATTGAATTTTTAAATTTTTAACTAAACTATAAAAATAGAATTTATAAATCAACTTATTTAATGTATTTCGGTTTGGATCGATTTGATTGAGTTAATAAATATATAAATAATTTTTTATCAAAAAAATTGGAGATAGTTTAACAAAATATTACAATCATTCATACAACACAAATAATATATATCTTAAATATCTGAATTTTAACACATAAAAGAAATTGATTAAACACTGTATATAGTCTTTAAATTTAAACTGTATCATAACATACATTAATCAATCATTAAATTTCAATAATGTTGATATTCAACTCATTAAAATCGGGTTGACATTTTTTGATATTAATTATCTTATCTTTAATTAGATCGGATTTTAAAAATCGAAACTCATATTCAAACCATTAAAATCGGATTAATATATAAATAATTTTTTATCAAAAAAATTGGAGATAGTTTAACAAAATATTACAATCATTCATACAACACAAATAATATATATCTTAAATATCTGAATTTTAACACATAAAAGAAATTGATTAAACACTGTATATAGTCTTTAAATTTAAACTGTATCATAACATACATTAATCAATCATTAAATTTCAATAATGTTGATATTCAACTCATTAAAACCGGGTTGACATTTTTTGATATTAATTATCTTATCTTTAATTGGATCGGATTTTAAAAATCGAAACTCATATTCAAACCATTAAAATCGGATTGACATTTTTTGAATCCG
This sequence comes from Oenanthe sinensis, assembly GCA_028671895.1. Classification (NCBI taxonomy): domain Eukaryota; kingdom Viridiplantae; phylum Streptophyta; class Magnoliopsida; order Apiales; family Apiaceae; genus Oenanthe; species Oenanthe sinensis. The sequence continues at coordinate 2,271,640 of CM053809.1, read as the reverse complement.
AGTATATATCGGGTTGAAAAAAGTTGGCTTAAATTAGTCGAAAAATGACAGGTTTGGATTGGATTGGATTAGTTGAGTTTGGTCAAGTCGTGTACTCCCCTACTCCACACGACATTAAGTACATAACGAGTTGTTTATGCAGAAACATAAATATTGTCTCATTTTTACATGGAAATAATTGACGTTTGATTTTTTGATAAACGAGCCTCTGACTAACTAGTTAAAATTATTATTTTAATTTTTTTTTGAATAAAAATATTAAACTAAAATTTTTATTCAAAAAAATAAAATTTTTAACTATGTAATCAAAACTCTTTAAAATGTGTGTCAAAAAATCAAATGTCAATTATTTCTATCCATGTTATTATTATTATTATTATTATTAGCTTAAATCTCGTGCAATGCATAGATCAGTTCTTAATTATTTAATATATATATTTATTATAATTTATAATAATTTATTCCATATATTATATAGTTTATTTTAAATTTTAAATTTTTTTGTTTTATATAATATTAAGTGTGAAGACTAATATTTTATTATTAACCATATAGATTAATTATAATATAATTGTTTTAATATATATTACTTAATTATAGAAATATATTAATAGAATAAAATATTTTTGTTATATATATATATATATATTATAAAGTGAATGTTTGTATAATACTTTTCTTTGTTTAAATATATTTTTATAATTATAATTATTTTAATTTCTAATATTTTTTTATATTTATATATATTTACTTAAAAAGTTTTTAGGGTGACCACCACTATCACCTGATGACCACATTAACCCTTTTACTATTATTACTATTATAATGATTATATATTGAATTTAAATCATTATATATTTTTATAACTTATATTCTTTGGCTCAACATTCTATTAAAAATATTGTGTATATTAAGAGTGATGTGTCATTTCTAGAATTTTTCTGAAGTTGAAATTTGGAATAAATTGTACGGGCTTTTTGAAAAAATCCCAAAGTAATTAAGTACAACATTCGCTTAAATTTAATTTGGATATGTCACGAACTTAATTAATTTTGTTTGAGTATAATATAAGTTGTTTAACTTTTTTTGCACTAGTATTTTTAATTATTTACGTGCAAAGATATCGAACTTATGGATTATCGAGAATGTTTAGTCTCGTTCCATCCATTTGTTTACATTTGAGAGAGGGTGCCCGACACACATTTTAAGGGCATATAAAATATAGTTCTATAACTTTTTTTAAAATCTTTTTTTTCTGAGTAAAAATTTAAACATTAAATTTTTATTCAAAGAAAAAAATTAAAAAAAAAGTTATGAAAATATATTTTATATGCACCCCGGACACCCTCTCTAAATGGATGAGACTGAGAGAGTAGTTATTATGCAAAAATAAAAATGAATGGTTATAAACTTGGTGTAAAAAAGAGTAAAACATTATTGGTTTTTTCATAGATAAATCTAATTTAAAACTAGGAAGCATATTGATGCTTCGTAGTTTTTTCATATATTTCTAAGCATTCTTCATTTTACAAGAGAAGAGTGAAGACCGAAGACTATTATACTGCATTGAAATAGAAAAAGAATTTGAATAGTTTCTGACTAGTACTCGTAAATATACATGACTGAATCCACTATATATATGACTAGTAGAATTAACAGTTTAGTGCACGCCAGAACTAACAAGAAGTAACAAATAGTAGTGCATATTTAGAAAGATGATAGTGTTGACAATCTTGTACTATATAAACATAATTATATATATAATTATTGTAGCCATATAAGAAACAAATATAAAAGATCATAATTCATGTATATAATAGTTAATTCATATAACAAATCATAACAATACAATCATGCAATTAGAGAATTAACTATAATATAAGAAGAAAGGTTTCAGAAAACAAATAGAGATTGGATTTAATCTCGAGTCTAGAAAATATGTCTCATTAAAGCAGTTTCGCCCCTCACTCTCTGTACATAACGACCTGCCTCCCAGGATAAAACGAGATACAATACCACCGATGAATCAACGATACTCTCAGCGAACTTGAACTGAGTTGGAAACTATCACCGGAATATTTTGAACTTTAAAACTGAAGAGATTAAAATTACAGAGAGGGCTATAATTTTCTCAATTTTATTAAACTGAAACCCTAAGACTCTATTTATAAGGAGAGACTGTAATGGGCTTATTTTTCTTTTCAATGTGGTACAAGGTATTTATAAGAAAAAACAAGAATATGTTTGTACTACTCTCGATGTGGTACACTTCACAAATACCACTTTAAAGGGTTATATTTTGGAACATCAGTTCTCATTCACCCTTTATCCATTTTGAGCGTGTAAATATGCGTTGAAATTCACTCATGACTTTTACACACTCAATCCAACCAATACACAACACCAATATATAGTGTTTACCACTCAAATTGAGTTTCAAAATGGTTCACAACTTAGTCTAAAATACTAAGTTTTTCTAACAATCCCCCACAAATGAGATTGATGGTCTAGTAGCACATACCATATAAATAGACAGACACAGAGCTTGACTTAATGATAGTTTCCACAATTAGATATAACATATGGTAGGTAGAGAATGCTCCTTGAACCTCCGCTCGAGTAAGTATACCGACTTTACTAGTATACAGTAGATGCGATTGTCCTTGAACTGTTCGACCGTTTGTGTAAACGATGATATGCTTATCACTATAGCTTTCCTGACTCGTTCAGTTCTCATGATTATGTCCATTTTGGCCATGGAACATCGTCCGGATTCTGCAGGAGTTTCTAAAGAATTGTGCCTCTCAATTCTCCTTTGAAGCGGCCCCACTTCTTTCCCACATATGTGATCTTTATCTTATAGAGTAACCCGCGTTTACTCAACTAAATTCCATGCGTTCAAACTTGAACTCCATGTATTTGTCGAAAGATCATTAAAAATATAAAGCTTATCCTCGTACCATACAGGTCTCATTGTTTCCTCATCATAAGAATAGGCTTGGAGTTACCCCCATAGTGATTTGGTCATCATGATTTAGTTGACCCATTGAACTTAGTTCTTGGGACCTCTAGTCAGCAAGGTTGGGTGTCAACCATGACGCCGTTAAGCAGTAGCCTAAGGCCCATCTCTCTCGATGATTTTACAACTATCTCTCGTTTTAACCACCTGGTTAATGAATTCATAACATTATCATTTGACTTCACGTAGTCAACCCTGATAATTCTCGTTGAGAGCAGTTGCTTAATGGTATTGTGTCTTCGTCATAAAGATGAGACTTTCCATTGTATATGTCATAATGTAATCTTCTAATTGTACATTAATTACACAATATTATTGCACATTGAAGATACATTTCCTTGTCATATAGGAATATCCCCTATAAAGTGGCAACCAATTTAGCCTCTTTTCTGCATATATCATAAGCAATAGACTCGTATTCCATCATGAATCGATCTATACTAAACCTTTAGGATTTCCATGACATGCTGCTTTACTAGTGTAATTGTATTCACTAATGACTTTTAAGTTCTTAAAGTCAAACATCTAATTTACGTACTATCTCCACATAGTCCAGTTAAATATCTCTTGTAATGCAGCCCAAACTCACGAGTACATACCATAATCTTGATTTCCTTGTAGTCACTTTTAAATGACTAATTTCCATTATACTCGTGCATCTACTCAGTTTACCAACTGTGTAGTACATGTTTGATTTTGTACAATTTCAAAAGTACAACAAACATTCAATCACTTTTGAGAGACCATTTTACCTTTATTCTTGGATTCAGGAAAAATCCATATTCACATGATTCTAATTATATTAGAAACCATTTAGTTAATCTTTTCAAGATTTGAGTCATCATCATATGACTTGCATACTGTGAGACTCTCTGAAATTTTTAAAATTTCAAGTCTCATCAATCATGATTAAAGATGATTTTCTTGTCACTACTTCTCGTAATGATCTAGATCATTCACGTGCAACCACAATGACATTATCATTTCATTTGTAAATAGATCATACACATGTGTCAATTCATTGATTTCCTTTTATCATTTTATAATCTTAACTTTGACATATTTTACCTTTTAATAATCATTTTATCAACCATTTTCTGAGGCCTCAAATCGTTATTGTCATTACCAATTTTTAGCATCCCAAAAATTAGCAATTTTAATTTATCTTATTGCCAAGTTTAAGTGTCCCTAAACTGGTAATATTCATGCATGTAGTTATCCAATTTGAGGGTCCTCAAACTAGCAACCTTATCATATCAGATGAAGCCATCAGTTTTGACAATATTGTCAATTTTATAGCCAATGTTTTGGTGTTCATTTTAATTCACAAAATTTTCCACCAAATCACAATCTTTCTACTTTCGTATTAGTAAAGGAACCCTTAGGCTATCTCATGTAGATTTCATTCAAATCTCTATTTAGAAAGACTATCTCAATGTTCATTTGATGTACTTTTCAATTTCGAATTACAAGAATTTTAAGTATCATCCTAATGAACCTTATTCTCATACAAGAGGATATATTTCAGAGTATTCTAGGTCTTCACATTGACTGTAATCTTTATTTACCAGTCTAACCATGTACTCTTTCTTTAACCCGTATTAAAATTCATTTGGTCTTAATGGCATCTCTCTCACAGAAAGATCCATAACTTTAAAACACGATTCTACATAATAGAACCACTCTCTCTATACCTTTTACATCCATTTCCCCAAAAAAGATTATATAGAGAGTTCAAATTATTCATATAATATTGTATTCCATTTTCTAGCTCACATACTAGAAATTTTGACTCATTGACTTATCAACTTTAGTCAATTTCCCTCTTGATATATTCTTTTATCAAAAAATTATCAGATAAACATATAGCTTCTTTCAAACTTTTAGATTTATCTTTGAATAAATCAATAAAGAATCTGGACAAAAGTTACATGTCCCAAGTATTCCCTCTTGTTGGGTTTATCATCCTAACATACATCCAAAACTCATAAATTCATTTGGATTAGTTATGAATCTATAAGTAGTCCTAGATTCCGTAGTGTTGGGTCCCGAAGTATCGTAGAAGGGGGGGTTTAATACGATACTCACTAAATTAAAAAATTCTTTCAAATTTTTTGCGGATAAATAATTTAAAGTTCGGTTAGTGGGTTCGAGTTCATGAGGTGAATAGTGATTAGGAGGTTGACTTACTAATTTTCTGTATTTATGAATAATCATTAATGTTCTAGAAAATTAGCAAGTAATTTAACGAGACAAGTTTCAGGGAATATATCTTTCGTATATAAACCCTGAGGTTACTACACCCAGTTAAAAATATAACTGGTTTCCAAAGAACAAATTAGTTCATTGCTTCTACAAAAATATACAACTCAAATCCTATACAATATTTATATCTATAATTTTGTCTAAGGATTTAACTACCGGGAGTATTTTGTAAGGCCCTTAAAATATTACAAGATTTATCCGGCCATTAACAAAAGACTCCGGTAAGGAGTAATAGATAGAGCTTTAATTTATTTTGACCATTCTGTATATTATTTGTTGTGTTCTTCTTCGGCACTTGATTGGAAGAGACGAACCAGAACACACTTTAAAATGAGCATGTCATTTTGTTTATACATGGTGTAGACTTTTCAAATCAATTAAAATTGATTTGTTCTTCACAATGCTAAGTCCTTTCTTGCGCCTGTAGAGTGAGTGCAGTGTATAGGAGCCACGAAACTTTTGTTGCACCCAAAGGAAAGTTTTGTTGCACCTACACTCTATGTCCCTTGTAGAGGAGCCACGAAACTCTTTGTTTTGCCTTAAATTCTTTTGTTGCTCCTAAGGCAAAATTTTGTTGCGCCTACACTCTGTGTCCCTTGTAGAGGAGCCACGAAACTCTTATTGTGCCCGAGGGAAAGTTTTGTTGCGCCTCATAGAGTGCTTGCAGTGTGTAGGAGCCACGAAAGTACTTAGAAACTTATTCACAAGTATTTCGTTGTGCCTAAGGAGTTTTGTTACGCCTCTAGAGTGCTTGCAGAGTACAAGAGCCACCAAATGTAGTAATACTTGCCTTAAACAATTTCTTGAAATGCTTGAAGTATTTACCACTTGGTTTTCACTCTTCTGGCTTGATCAACTGCTTTTTTTTAATGATAAATCAAGGTAATTCTCTTCTTGTTTTGCCGACGCTTAGTGCACTGGTATGGTTCACAAACGACTAATACTGAATTAAATTCTCTTGACTTCTATTCTGTTTCAGCTGATTAACCTTGGACTGTTGCATTGCTTCAAACACTGACTGTCAATAAACACTGTACTTTCACTGGAATCTTTTCTGGTACTTAGACAACGTCTCCATTACTACCACAATCTTGAATACTTCATTCTCTATTCTTCACTGACACTTGAATATATAACCGAACTTCTTACAATGAGTATAGTTTCAAGACTGCAGCTGTCTTCTTTAACCTTTGTCTTTACCTTTACTTCAATCATTCTAGATTCCTATGCTTTGAAACACTTTCTATCTTTAATCTATGTCTTTACACTGAAATCTTCTAGTGGCACTTCTATACTGAATCTTCAACACTTCTGAAATCCTGAAAGTCTTTACACATTATTCTTCACTGACGCTTGAACATATTAATGAACTTCTTTAAGTGACTTATAGTAGACTTCAAAACTACTTCTAATGTCTTGATTCACTGTATCTGCCTTGTCTTCATTTCTTCCTGATTTCTGTGACTTGTCTTGTTCTAGTGTTGAGTTATCACAATTACTATTCATACGGCTTCGTAATCTCACCAATAATCTCCCCCTATTTGATTGTTAAACTTCGCAAACAAATCCCATAGAGAGGATAACTCAACTAACAACTAGAAAAAGTAATGGTATGGGACTTGTAAATAATGCTACTGGTTTTTCTGGATCAGATTCTGCATTTCCAGATTTCTTGTGTAACTGAAATGAAAGATGTTTGTTCATCTAACACTGAACTGATATTCATGTAGTATCATCTTCATTTCTGTCTGTGTTTGAGCTTTCTCTGCTTCAAAATCCTTCATATTTCAACTTAAAGAACTTATCATAAACAGAGCTTCAAAAGAATTAAAATTCCTGGGAACGACTTCAATAGAATATAGAACATAGCTCAAGTAATGTTCTCCCCCTGAGAATGTAATTCTTCTTCTTTTTCTTGTTTAAATTCTCCCCTAAGGATATTAACTTCTCCTAAGGATATAAAGATAAGACTTTATTAACTTCTCATTTTTCTCTTTTTCTTACTAAATTCTCCCCCTTAGTTGAGGAATCCTCCAATGACCCATCTTTTGAATGGTTTGTCTTCCAAGGAAGGTTCTCGTCTGTCATTGATTGGGAAAATATAGTAGATTTTCTTTCAGAAATAGCAAATAGAAAGGCTAAGTATTTGGTATATGGTTTCCTCACTTCTACTACGTTCTGTTAATGTTTACACTAAAGTGTCGAGCACTTTGAAGTGTTTCACTCTTTCTCTCCCTATCTCTCACTCAAGTGTATCTCTCCATCACTTTCACTTAAGTGTTTCACCCTCTTACTTTCACTCTGCATTCCAAATATAGCCTTCTGTACCTCCAAATGAAATCCGTCAATTCATTTGTATTCTCATCACCTGATTCATCAGAATGAACTGAATCACTATCAAGTGGAGAATTGCCTCGTAGAGGTGTTCTTGATCTATCATGCATAAGCACTGTCTCAGCACCAGATTCAATAGCGTTTGCTAAATCACTATCTAGTGGAGCCTTACCTCTTTGAGATGGGTTATTCCAAGATATTAATATCTTTTAGGGAATCCTGCCTTGTTCTATCAAGGAGTTGCCTCACACCTTCTCCGTAAATGGGAGGTGGACATTCCTTTTCAGGATCTGGAAATGTTCCTTCCAGGAGGGGTGACATTGTAGGAAATGTAATGAATGGCAATTTAGAGCCTACGTTTCCCTCGTAACCCTATGACGGGAATTTCGTGTAAAATACCCTACTTGATTTATCCGAAGAATTCTTGTCAAGTAGTTGCCTCTCAAGCCCAGATAAATCTGAACAAGAGATCTCCCTTTCGGGATGTAGAAGATTAACTTCTGTTTGAGGTAGATACTTGGACAATGTAATGTATGGCTAACTAGAGTCTGTATCTCCTCTGAATGCCTATACTTCTCACTGTGCACATCTTGCAATATGTTCCTAGAATTTATCTAATTTGGCTTACCAATAGCGTGAGTTCCAGTTGTGTGCTTAACTCATTACAAGGTGCTCTGGCTGACGAGTGAATTTCAATGGACTCACCCTGTTGAGAGAATGATTCCAGAGACAGTTTAATTGCCTTTTCAACTTTGTATCCTTTTGAGAAGATGCAGATTAGCTTACAATTACCTTAGTTATATACTACTTTACTTCTCTGGAGGTAGAGATATGGGTGCACTTCTGACTTCATCCTTATTTGCTGCATCAAGTGCAGTTTCTCCCTTATCAACCTCTAACTTACATATGTTCCTTGTATCTCCAGGGGTTAATATATGGAAGTGGATGAATTAGTCTTTGGTACTAAGGCCTGGGTAAGAGATTGATGGGTTTTCAACCTCTTGGCCAGCTACTGGTGCCACTGGGGGCTAAACGGATAGAATCAATAAATAAGATAAAAAAATAATCACCTTAACTTTCCAAAACATATTTTTCATCTCAAAGAGAAGGAAAAATATAAGAAGGAATGGTAATGGATTACATTAAAGCACTTTTAGTAAAAGAGTTTTGTCGGATCTAAAGATTTATCATTTAAGAGCATGATATGAAATTTTCTTTAAGATACTTATCCCATAATAAAATGCGGGAATGTGTATCAGAGAAAAATTATATCCCTTATGAATTTCTTGTAAGGTAAACTTCCCATAATAAAATATGGGAATTTACACCAAAGAAGAAATTCAACTCTCTTACCAAATTATATCTCAATAAAATGACTCATTTCCTTTAAAACCTAAGCATTGTATGTTTTGAAAACAGTTTTGCAAAACATCCTTATCAGATAGAGGACTACGATTTTCTGACTCATAATGCAATCATGATTTACATCATTTTCGTCCACCTGATAGTATCCCCGACTTAAGATAAAAATATGACAATTGGGGTGAATGTATGCTTAACAATACAGTACAAGGCCTTTAAAGTAACAACCACTGTTTAAGTACTATGAATCAATGTGAAACATACATTGAAACAAGTGTTTGAAAATAAATTATTTTACAAGTGATTGGTACCTCGAAGTTAAAAATAATTTCTCCGAATAAAATAGCAGTCACAAAGTTTCTGCCACTTTAAAAGGAAAAATTAAAAGAGAAAAATTTTTGTAAGATAAAACTTTTAAAACTAGCTTTTGGGAGAGGATAAAAGATTTTGAGATTTAAAGAAAGATTATCCTCAAGAAAAGTTTGATTCACACCCTAGGATTTAGGAATCAAAGTAGGGCTGTAAATCAAAAAATTTTCAAAAGAGAAGTTTTGAAAAAGAATTTTAATATTTTCTTCTTTAAAACTGATAGAGAAATGAATGTATATTTGAATAAAACTTTTTGAAAAAGAATCAAACAAGAAATTATTTTTAATACATTCAAGTTTAAAATTCAGTTAAATAAAGAAAACTAATTGTAATACTTATGTAATACTAAACAGTTACCACAGACATGCATATATAAATCAAATAACATGTGGCAATTATTCAGTAAAACAATAAGCATTTAGAAATATTTTTATTATTAGTGATTTCTGATAAACAACTTGTATTATCACTAATATTAAAAATATCATAATTAATTGTACGGAAATATTAACAAAATATCATTACTTGATATTTATCAATAATTTCAAAATGCAAGAAATTATGCATCTAATATTTTTTCAAATCAAAATTATGAAACTAATAAACATTGAATTGTTTCAAATCATAATTTTAATAAGATAAAATAATTTCGCTAAATACTAAATATTCATAAAATTGAATATTATCATATAACTTCCTCCGCTATATCTAATAATTGTCACTCTAGCATATTACAATTATACTCATAACAATTATTATTGATATACGTAAGCTCGAGAAAATAGTTGAATAGAAATTCACAAGTCCTTTAATATTGACATTTAATACTTGTGGTCCAAATTACAACTCCTCACAAACAAAATCAAATTTTAGAAATATTTTCTAAGTATATAAAATATTGAGAGTTTTATACACATGACTTAGAAAATATTTCAGCTTTCAATATTAGTGATTTTTAAAATATTCATTGTTTACTATTAACATAAATTCTATATACTATCACTAATATCAAAAGTATCACAATTATTTGTAATAAAATATTTAAAAATATCATAGTAAAATATCAGAGTAATTAAACAAGATATCATTTACTAATATTCATCAAATATTTAACATATAAATAATTATGCTGCTAACTTATGCTGAATCATTTAACTACCACATAAGCATATAACATTGTATGCATGATAATTAAACTAATAACAAAAAGTATGAGGTACTGGATTTAAAAATAAATTCACAAGTCCTTTAAATGTTGAAACTTTAATACTTGTGAATTCCTTGTAGATGGGAATTCTAAAAAATATGCACATAAATAATATCTCAAGTTCACTAACCAACTTAGATAAAATAAATTCATCAAGTTATTTAGCAAAAATCTGCAAGTTATTCTACTAAGGACAATTTCAAAAGAAATAATACCTGGTATCCATGAGCTTGTTCCTTAAATGGTATAGAGAGTGTTCAACAGAGTTGTTGGAGTTGAAGAAGTTTCCTTGTCCAGATGATTAGAGCATCACATTCAATAGCTACTTTAAATTTCGCCTTTGATGCAGCTATGTGTGTTGAATACTTCCTCTTATTTCAACAAGAAATCAACCTCTTCCATGAAATTGATAGCTTCTAGGAATAACTTCCATGTCTTTCTTACAACCTGCATTATCTATATCTATATAGCCAATTAGGTTAAACCTAGAATCTTTAGGGTACCTGATTCTAAGAATTGGTAATCCCATAAGATATCTAACAATTCATAACTTAGCTATAAGATAAGATTCTCTAGTATCCACTTGGAAACTTGCACATAGGCATATTGAGAATAAAATATATAGTCTTTATGCACTTGAATAAGTAATGAGCTGATCATACCTCTATAGCTTGTCACTTCAGTTCATATACCTTATTTGCCCTGATCAAGCTTAGTGGTCTGTTGGCAAGAAGTCTTGGCAGGTCTAGAATCTTTCAAATTACACATCTTCAAAAGATCCTTGACTTAATTTAATTGCCATCATTCTTTTGAATTACTTATAATCTAAAAAGAATTGCAACTCTTCCAACATGCTCATCTTGTACCTACTCCGCGTTAACTTAGCAATAAACTCTTACCAAATTTTCATTAATAGACCCACATATAATATAATCATGGTATACTTGCACTAATATTGAATTATGTGTGTGCCTTGCATTCTAGAGAAATATATATGTATAACAATCTTACTAAAATAAAACCATTTTCAAGTAATACACAAATTAGAATGTTATACCTTGTCCTTGACGATTTTCTTGAATCTCTAAATCCCTTCATGGAGAGCTTGTGAAAATGATGATATACAAATTTCAATAATCTGCAACTTCAAAGTCTAGGAGTTGTACATTAACTTCAACTTCTAACTCACTATTCAGGAGTTCCATTGTTCACATTCATCTGATAAATCTTTATGCTTGAATGCTCAACATGTGCTAGGGATATCCTGCTGTTAGGTCGTCATCTTGTTAGGCCCTAAAAGGATCAAGTCTCGTCACTGGTGCTTACTGTTTGATCTTAAAAGTCCCGAAGATTCTGTTTCCATCATCGTCGATGCCTTCTACTTTATAGTAACCTGTAGCAACCAGTTTGGCTTTGTCCCTCATAACAATGCCAATAATCATCCAGTTTCTGAAAACCTTTACTGTACCAATTTCAGTCTTGTCTTGTGGTCTGGGTTCTAGCTTCAGTAGATTCTGCCTTCGAATTGAGTGAGATTATCTTGCATTACAATCACCCAATATGGATCAATCAGTGCTTCTTCAGTATTCTTTGGGATTCTAGATGTTATGTCCCGAAAAATATATGTTCATTTTGATTAGCACTTCTAGCCTTTACTCAATAATCCGGTTTACTAAGAACTAGAATCTAGGAATGACTTTGACTTCAAACCTTTTGTCTTGGAAGATATGTTCTTAATGTATTCCTTTGATCTTTATTGTGTTGAGTACGACTAGTAGATCCTTCTTTTATTTGCTCCCCCTGAGTTGCTGCTGGGATGTGTTGAAGATCCTTCACCTTTTTCAGTGGATTCTGTTAAAGTTCACGAGTTGTGTATTTTCACTACCATTTCCACTAATAGGATCTGAATCACCATCATTATTATTGATTCCTTCTACAACCTCAGTTTCAATATCAGTATCTGAATTTGACTCTGACGGGATGTCAAACTTCAAAGATTCAGAATAGTCTTTCATTTGAATGCTTGAGAGCTTGGTGTAGTAGAACGATACATTCAAATTTTTAATCAACTTCTGGTTTTACATCATATTTGCCTTGAAAGCTTTCGACTTCAATGAGTAGCCGATGAAAATTGTTCCATGAGCCTTAACTTCAAACTTGCCAAGATACTCATTTAAATCTTCAATAAATATCAATTTCCTCCAAACACATAAAAGAGATTCAGTGTTTGCTTATGGTTGGCCATTAACTCATATGATGTCTTTTCACGATCTTTGTTGATTAATGCAACATGCTGTGTTAATTGCTTCAGCTTCAAAGTACCTTTATCAGTGCAGACTTCATTTAGAACTTCATTCGTGAAATTCAGTTCCACTATCTGACTTCAAAGTTCTCACAACTTACTATGCTTCCAACTTGATCTTCCTGATGTGATCAATCACCATCTGTGACATTTTGTCTGTTGAATGCATGAATATCACCAACTTGTAACTAGGGTCGTCATCAACCACCACTAAGCATATTTCTTCCATGACATAATTTGCTTCATGTGATGTTTTTATTGGCTTCCCTATATGACATACTTCAAAATGTCATTCTAGATAGAATTTCAAATGAAGCAGTCCTCTCACCAATTTCTTCTTTATCAAAGAATCCATTGTCTTGTTCACCAAGTGTGAGAGATTTTTTGTTGCCATAGCTAACCCTTTACTGATGAAGCTTTATTGAAAAGTTCACTTCACATTTGCATACAAAATCCATGTTAGCTATGAATAAAAATTCTAACTCTCAGTTGAGTGAGCTTCCAACCTTCTTGTTTGAGATCAAACACTTTTCCTTTTCAATGCTTTTCTAAAAAACTCTTGACAAAGAATTTCCTAGTGCCTTGTAGATAATGCTTAAGTCTGTCCACAAGAAAGATGCTTCTATTGATGACAATTCCAAAAATCATTATAGCCGAATCCCTTGTACATCCTTTGTTGTCATCTCCAAAGGTTACCGTTGGGTAGGCTTTCTCAACCAACTGTGATGTCAGAGCTTTAATCTTAATCATATGCCTCGAACAATAAATGTCACGAAATCATATAACTTTTATCTTTTGTTACATACTCTACAATCACAAATGATTAAGCTTCTTGGTACTCAACTTCAATTAAGTCCAGATAGGTTAGAGATATTACTTTCAATAGTGGAAACAACAGCTTCAATATGCTTATTAGAAAATTCAGTACTATCTACTTTAATCATTCTACACAAGTGTAACAGATGTAAAGCAGATTACAGATATTCAAAAAATTTATAAAAGTACATGGAATAAAAGAACTAACAAATTAATTACTAATTCTGTCTAATCCATTTCTATTGTTTAACATTTTTATTAGGAATTAGGAGTTCTAGAAGTTTACAAGGGGGGGTGAATGTATACTTCAAGTCATTTTCCCTCTTTTGATTTTTATAGACTAGTTCAACTGTTAACTTGATTGTAATGTTGAGCAAGTGAAAACATATTGAAGTTAGAACAGCAAACAGAGAAATGAATATAATAGACACTAGATATAACTTTCAATCTAATTTTATTATAATGAACTTTTGCTACAATCTGAAATTCAAATTGAACTTCAGCTTCTGGTTCTAGGAAAATTACAATTGTAAAACTCACAAGACTTCTATCAAATGTGCTGTGCATAAAATATATAGACAATATGTCTTGTGCATATGCTCACATAAGATACATTAACTATAACTAGAAATAGATAGGACATGCTTTACATTTGACTGATATCTATTTCTAGCTAACACTATTGTGACAGTCTGCTACATCCAGCCTTATATCTTCTGTCATTTGTCTTGACTGACTTCCCAGCTTCTTTGTAGACTTGTCTCTATCTTTTCAGGCTTGACTTATCCTGTAAAAACAGAGCTTCAGAATTATTTGACTTGTTCTGCAATTTTCCTTGAAAATAGCTCCTTGGTGCAGTCGAGTACTCTATTTAAAATATTTCGAGAAGTCATAGAGGTTGACTTCTTGATTGAGTACTGGCTATGACAACTCGATTGGTTTATGAATGTCTAACTTCTCGAATGACTAGACTTCTCGATTAGTATACTCCATTTAATAACTTCTCGATTAGGCTAGACTTCTCGAATAGAAACTTGAAATTGTGACTTCTCGAATGACTTAGCTTTACCACTTCTCGAATGCTCCTTTTGCTAAATTCTCGAATTGATTTTATTTTCTCACTTCTCGAATGATTCACAATTAACACTACTCGAATGACTTCAATACTTGACTTGTCGAATGGATGACTTCTCGATCGAGTACTGAGCTGTTGAGAGTGTTTTGAGACTTCTCGAAATTGTCTCATAGATTTGACTTCTCGAATAGTAGACTTCTCGACTGAGCAATTGCCTTAGTAGAATTCTCAGATGGCTTTCCTTATTTCTCCACCAGTCTTCTTTGTTTTGTTACATGATTCAGCTTGAATCTTCTAACAGACTTTATTTTTGACTTCATTTACAATTAAAAGACAAACTGAGTAGACTTCTATCTGCAATTTTACACAAGGATATCTGAGTCACTAAACTATTACAGAAGTGCAAACTATGTTACAACAAGACAGATAATTTCATAGGCTAGGCTTGATTTAAGTCCAACAATCTCCCCCAATTTGGAAAATGAAGAATTTTACAAATTAATACAAGATATCAAGCCTACCTATTTTGTTGTTGCTGTTGATGAGCTGCCTGGTCATATCTTTCTTTTCTTTCTCTTTCCTCCCTTGCCTTGTGTTCTTCAATAACTTCCAAAAGTTGTTGCCTGGCCATAACTTCTTCTATTAAAAAAGAATCCTTCAACATGTCAGCAGCAATCTTGAGAGTTTGCATATGATAGTCTTGAATAAACTTCAATCTGATCTTGAATGTAGCTCCACTTCTCAGTATAATTCAATCCTATCAGGATCTTTGAACACCCTACATTTTCCCTGCCTTCTAAATTCTTCAGATAGCTTCTCTATCATCTCATCCTCCTTTCTTTTCTTTTCAACCATCTCCTCCATGTACTTGACCTTGTCAGTCTTTTTCTGATACTTCTTTTCCAAGTACTGAGCCATTTCCATCATTTTTAATTTGTTAATCTTACTTCTCTTGTCAAAAAGGCTGATCACTCTCCTAATGTCATGAGTGGTAGCATTACTGTTGTCATGATGAAAGCCTCTTTCTTCTCCATCAACAGTTATGATAAACATTCTTTTGTACCTGATTTCAAATTTGACAATCATGTTGGCCTTCCACTGTTTTAACATCTGTTTGTTGACTTCTGCAATTTCTTGGATAGGCTCAACTTGTAGACCCTTATCTGGAACAATAAGTTGTTTCCTCCACTTAAGACATCTAACTAGCAATGAGCTAGTAGAATTCTTGAATCTAGTTGTTGTGGCAGTGTTGACCTTGATTTGTTGACTTGGCTTCAATTTCTTTGATTGATTCTTTTTAATTTCCCTCCTTATCACTCCTTGTGCATTTACTTTCATGAACATTCTTCTTGGAGACTTGGATTTGAGGGCAGTAGCAGTTTCAGAAACTGTTGATATCACACTAGTACCCTGAGATTTTGTAGGTGTGCTAGAGTGAGTACCAATAGCTTGCTGCTTTGAAGAATTTCTCCTTTGATACTGTTTCTCCTTTTCAGAATCATCTCTTTTCTTCTTTTCTGCATTCTCCTTTTTCTTATCCTCGTTCTTTTCATTCTTATCACTCCTGGATTCAGGCTTTTTGTCTTTCTTATCCTGATCCTTATCATCATCATCCTTCTTTTTATTCTTCAACTCCTCACTTGCAAAATCAGATAATTGACCAGTTATGAACTTCTTCATCTTCTCCACAATCTCATTGTCTTCAACCTGTTTTACTTTCTTCTTTTCAATCAACTCAATTAGGTTTATGATTTGACTTCTATTTCCTGAGTTGAGATGTTGAGGAATTTTGAAATGAGCAAGATTCTCTCCTCTAGCCATATACATCACACCATCAGGGCTGTAGTAGGATTCAAGCAGAGCATGAGGTAGGAGAGGTCCCAAAATTTGATTCTTCAATTCTTCATCCTCCTGGGTTACCAACTCCACTGTCTTGTACAGACATTCCAGCTCAGTGTATGAAAGTCTTTGAAAAAGTGCAACTAAGACTTTAAAATACCCAGACTCCATTTGAATTAGGGGCTCTTTGAACATCTGTCCATTCTGCTCAAACTTAACTCCCTTCACTGCAATAATAGCATTGTCAAGCATCTTTTTATAACTCTAATGATTGCCCTTGACTTGCTTTTTGATGTGATGTAGAAGGTCCAGAAAATTCTTGTCAGAATTGGGCTTTAAAATTTCACTTATGAGCTTTCTCATAACTGACTTTTGCCTCTCAGCTTCTATTTCTTCTCTTCTTGCCTTCTCCCCCTTAGGATTGATATCTTGTCTTTGGAGAAAGGTAGAGTGACTTGGCTTGATCTGAGTTGACAATTTTTCTGGAGGAGCCTGACTAGTTGTGCCCAAGATGGAAATTAGTGATTGTAGAGAAGTGAGTTATGCAGAAATGTTTGCTAGTGAGGTCCCTTGATTTGCAGAGTAATTGACAAACTCCTTCTTCAGACTTTGGACATCTGATACAACTTTGGAAACTGTAGATGTAAGAGAATCCACTCTGGCCTTTAAAGTGTCAATTGTGGAGGCCTTGACAGCTTCATCTTTGGCCTTGGACTGATAGTACAGATCCAGTTAAAATGGAGATAAGGTATGAATGGGCACATCCTCAGGCAGCCTGTCTGCATGCCTATTTTTGAATAAGACTTCAACCATGTTGTTGATCCTTCTTTGATTGTCCAGGATGGCTTGATGACTGTGAATCATGTCCTTAAACACTTTCTCTAGGGAATCCATCTTGGAGTTGAGAAGTGAAGACTTTACAGAATCACCCTTGGCACTTCCCCCATACAATCTTCCAGTCCTTAGCTTGTTTTCAATGCCCAGCAATGTACCCTCTACCTTGGTTTTGTGATTTTGAATTTCAGATTGAACTCCCTTAGCAAGGTAGTGGTTGGACTGTAGTTGAACCTTGACAGCTTCATGAATTGCATCATATATAGCACTTGGGGTGAAGGTCTTCTCACAGGACCCAAGAGAAGTAAGATATTTTTTCCTGGTCCACTCCAAGGCTTCCTCCATACTAACTGCAGATTTGCCATTTAACCAAGCATCTACATTGCCCTCTTCATCTTCCGCCACATTTGCATTTTTCTCTTTCAACTCTTCCTGATCCTTTGCATACTCCAGCAATATGGAAACATAATCCTTATTAGGCAGGTGAGAAGTCAACAACTGTTGTGCAATGTGATAGAAACCCTCCAACTGATCTCCATACATTTCTTGCAATTTTTCATCAGAAAGTGACCCATCAAAGATTGATGGTCCTGGTTCCCTGTCATGTTGCACAGGTTCCAGCCATTGAGACAAAGAGTGAGAGCTAGGGCCACTAGTTACAGTGGTCCCCTCAATATCTATTTCATCATCCAATTTCTCAGATGATTCATTAAACACTGGATGGACAGGTGATTTCTCCTGAGGAGACAGTCTTTGAATGACTGGGGAATGTCCAGGGGATGCCATTTGCATGGTGTGGAGGTCCTCCAGATTACCCAATGTCTGTGAAGACACTTGGCTTTGATATGCCTGAGCCCCCATAGAGTCTGAAGTAAAAACTTCTGTAACCTCTGTGATTTTGATGGTGTCATCAGGATATGCCTCAGCATGCATTCCCTCACCATCTAAATGAGTGTCCTGAGTGGTGAACAAGGTGTCATGCACCAAGTCCCTTGAATGGGGCTCACCAGGGAAGGAGGAATCCATATGATCAACAACCTTATTTGTTTGTCTAGACACAATTGGTTGAGAAGAAATTTGAGAGGTAGAAGAGAGAGTGTGAGTAGAACTGAGTGTTGGCAACTCCCCCTGAGAAAATGGGGAAGTTTCAAGAAAAGATCCTTCTTGTGCACAGTGTGTCTCCTTTTCAACTAAAACTTCTTCATTGACAGGAGTGAATTCCTGCAATGGTGCAGACTCTGTATAGGATGGAGTGGGCTGGCTCCCAATTTCAATAGATGCACCTTATTGAGAAAGTGCACCTAGAAGTAGGTTTAATCCCTTGTTAATCTCTACATCCTGTTGAGAGGATGTAGAGTGGTCAGTTGTGGCCTTTTTAATTTTCTTTCTCCTGTTCAAAGGTTCCACAGGTGAATCATCCAATTCATTGTCATTCTCTACAACAGTCTCTAGTACTCTTTTTAGTACAGTTTTCTCCTTCTTCTTCTTTACAACTACACCCTGTTGAGAGAATGTAGAGGTTGGTTGACTAACATCTATTGGATTCACAGAAGGGCTAGCAGTTGGGTTAGAGGTCCTTGGGTTAGGTGCATTTGGTTCTTCTACAACCTTAGGACCCCCTACTGCATCAAGGTAACCATATTAAGGCTGCACAAGTGGGTACCCTCTAAATATACTCAGCATGTGAGGTGTAATTTGAAGAGGCACATTCACTGTGTTTCTCCTATCCAATGTAGCAAAAATAATTTTTGACATGGATTTGGAATAGCCAATTCTCTGTTTGTTCATTCCAGGCAATTAAATTAAACTAGCATTCTTATAGTTGAGAATTAATTGAATAAAGCGGGGAAAGAAAATCTCATTACCTTTTCTGGGAATCCTGGTTATGAGCTCCCCAAGAACTAGCTTTCCAACATTGAGCCTTTGATTGTAGGCCAATGAGTAGGCCAGCTTCATGGCAATGAGGCTAACCTGGTCAAATCCTGTCTTCCTGCAGATGAAAACTCTTAGTATAGTATCGAACAGAAATGACCACTCCTTCCTCATAAATGTTTTATTAATCTTTCCCAGCTTGAACTTTTCCCCTTCTTTGTCCACAGTATCAGAGTACCTAATGATTTCCAGAAAGTTTAGCAAGTCTTCATCAGTTGGCTCATTATAAAACTCTTCAGTTGGAATCTTTAAGCTTCTGTTGACATCTTCTTCATCAAAACTGATGTCTACCCCTTGGATTTTGCAAGTCACAACTATTTTTGAACTAACATTCTCCAATGCCATGTTATCCCAGTCTGCAGTAGCCTAAAATTGCTCAAGAATGTCCAGGTAAAGGGTTGGGTTAGCTAACAAGGCTTCTTTGAGGTATAAATCTATGAGAAATTTAGTGAAACATTTGTACCGAGGTTTTGCATCAACATCTCTGTAAATGGCCAAAAAGTTGGTTTCAGGAATGATAAAAACTTCAGTTGAAACAGAGCTTGAGGATGCCATAGAGTTAGTGTATAGAAATAGTGAGGAGAAGAAACGAAAGTTTTAGAGAGAGAAGGATGCAAGAGTAACAATTGGAATGCAAGGGTTTCTTTGAGTTTGTAGTTAAGCATAGAAATGAAATGTTAGATCTACTTTGCTATTTAAATGACATAGACATCTCGACTAGAATAGTAATCGATTTTAGTGATCGAGAACTCAGAAAAGAGTAAAGCTGTTTTAGTAGAGAACTGTCAGACTTTGATCGAGAACTAAGACAATCGAGAACTCACTCAAGCTATAGTCAAGAACTCTGATGATTCGAGAACTCTCAATAGTACTTGATCGAGAACTCTAGAAGTGATCTATTCGAGAACTCACAACATCATGATTCGAGAACTCTTAGAATTGAATGATTCGAGAACTCTTAGAATTGAATGATTCGAGAATTCTTAGAATTGAATGATTCGAGAACTCTCAGAATTGAATGATTCGAGAACTCTTAGAATTGAATGATTCGAGAACTCTCAGAATTGAATGATTCGAGAACTCTTAGAATTGAATGATTCGAGAACTCTTAGAATTTTCCTTAGTCGAGAAGTCAGAAAGAATGACAACTTAACTACAAACTCCAGTTTTCTTAAAAAATTATTTTATCTTCACTTGGAAAATAAAATAAGAAATTTGCAATCATCACTTCTATAATAAATAAAATTTATTTATTATCTTTGATATAAGAAGTGTGATTGATTAATATTCCTGATATTTTGATTACCACACTTGTTATTTAATAATGCACAAGTATGATAATTCCATTCACGTTTTCTCAGAACAAAGAAGTAATTCTGAGTTAGTTTTAAAACATTTGTTTAACCATATATACAACAATATAACTGACATATTTATAAATATACACCAGTCTTGTTTCACTTAGATAAATCATTTAGGTTAATATCTATGAAACAATTGTTGTAACAGTTGGAGGGATATATTTAGTGAACCACTTATCCTGAAGAATTTAACATTCCAATTTCATTAACCATCCTGTTAAAGGTGGCTCATCAAGTAGCTTAGTAAATATATCAGCCAACTGTCTTTGTGTAGGAACATAGAACAATTTAATTACTCCATTTTCTGCATGCTCCCTTATGAAATGGTACCTTACATCAATATGTTTTGTCTTGGAATGATTGACTGGATTTGCAACAATTGATATGGCACTAGTGTTGTCACACATGATAGGTATTCCTTCCAACACCAATCCATAGTCCCTTAGTTGATTCCTAATCCAAAGCACTTGAGCACAACAACTTCCAGCAGCTATGTATTCAGCCTCAGCTATAGAGGTTGACACAGATTGTTGATATTTGTTGAACCAAGATACCAATTTCTGTCCAAGAAATTGACAACTTCCTGAAGTGCTTTTTCTATCCACTCTACAGCCAGCAAAATCAGCATCTGAATATCCAACTAGATTGAACACTGTTTCTTTAGGGTACCACAATCCCATAAAGGATGTTCCTTTGAGATATCTCAAAATTCTTTTAACAGAAATGAGATGGGATTCTTTTGGATTTGCTTAAAACCTAGCACGTAGACATGTGGAGAACATTATGCAGGTCTACTTGCTGTGAGATAGAGAAGAGATCCAATCATTCCTCTATAAGACTTCATATCTACACTTTTTCCTTTCTTATCTTCATCCAGTTTTGTAGCTGTAGACATTGGAGTTTTAGCAGTTGAGCAATCTTGTATGTCAAACCTTTTGAGTAGGTCATTAATGTATTTTGTTTGACTTATGAAAATGCCATCAGCCCTTTGACTTATTTGAAGATCAAGAAAGTAATTGAGTTCTTTCATCATGCTCATCTCATACTCACTTTGCATAAACTTAGAGAATCTTTGACATAGTTTTTCATTTGATGAACCAAAAATGATATCATCCACATAGATTTGAACAAGTATGATATCCTCACCATGTTTTTTGTAGAAGAGAGTCTTGTCAATGGTTCCTCTAGTGAAATGATTCTCTAGAAGAAATTTTGACAAGGTGTCATACCATGTTCTAGGGGCTTGTTTGAGTCCATACAATGCTTTGATGAGTCTATAAACAAAGTTTGGAAAATTTGGATCTTCAAAGCCAGGAGGTTGTTGTACATATACTTCTTCTTCTAATTCACCATTGAGAAAAGCACTTTTGACATTCATCTGATAGACCTTAAAGTTTGAGTGTGCTGCAGAGGATAGAAAAATTCTGATTGCCTCTAATCTTGCAACAGGAGTAAAAGTCTCATCATAGTCAATGACTTTTTCTTGTGAATAGCCTTTAGCAACCAACCTTGCCTTGTCATGTTCATCAATTTTATTCCTGTAGACCCACTTAGTGCCAATCACTGATCTGTCCTTTGGAGGTGACACTAGTTCCCAAATATTGTTTCTTACAAATTGATTCAATTCTTCTTGCATGGAAATTATCCATCCTGGATCCAACAAGGCTTCTTCAATTCTTTTAGGTTCATTTTTGAGACAGAAAGCAGACAAATAGGCATTTATTCATAGTTGCTCTTCTTGTCCTCACACCTTCATCAGGATTTCCAATGATTTGATCAGCTGTGTGAGCTCTATTCCATTTAGTTTGATGAGTCCCATTTTATCATTTGAGCATATTTCTTCCTGACTGAAGTGATTGCCATTTGTTACAGATTCTTGAGAACCTCCCCCTGAGTTCATGCTAGACTTATATGGAGAATTCTCAAGTTGGATATGACTAAAAATTTCATGTTCTCTTTCTACATTTGTTCCATGTGAGATGTCTACATGGGAGTCTTTAAGAGTACTTATAACCTTTTCAGCTGCAGAAGTTTCAGGCTTTATTTCATTTTCAAATCTTAGAGTGTCAAAGTTTTCACCTTCCAAACTCATAGTAGGGAACTTAAAATCATCAAATGTTACATTTGTGCTTTCCATAAATTTTTATTGATCAATCACATATACTCTATAGATAGTCTTGTCCAATGAGTATCCCACAAAATTCCTTCATATGCCTTTGCTTCAAATTTTCCAAGATTGTTGACATCATCTTTGAGAATAAAGAACTTTGCTCCAAACACATGCATGTATTTCACAGATGGCCTTTTATTTGTCCTGATGTGATAAGGAGTTTTTCCAACTGGTTTTGTGATGAGAGTTCTATTTTGAGTGTAACAAGCAGTTCTAACAGCCTCAGCCCAAAAACTGGTCTGTAGATTTGCTTCTGCTAACATGGTTCTTGCAGCTTCAATGAGAGTCCTGTTCTTTCTCTCAACCACTCCATTTTGTTGAGGAATTTTTGGGGCTGAGAATTGGCGAGTGATACCCTTCTCTTTGCAAAATTCACTAAGTGTTGCATTTTTGAATTATGTACCATTGTCACTTCTTAAGGCAACTACATGAGTAGGACCTTTATCCAGTCTCCTTAAATTCTCATTGATAATCTCAGGAGCTTCATCTTTTGAATGAAAGAATTCTACCCGAGTATATTTTGAAAAGTCATCAACCATGACTAGAGCAAATCTTTTCTTTGACATGGACATCACATTTACTGGTTCAAACAGGTCCATATGAATTAGTTGCAGTGGTTTGGTGATTGAGGTGAATTCTTTACTTTTGTGACTTGATCTCTTCATTTTCCCTTTCTGGCATGCCTCACACAATCCTTCTATACAGAATTCAAGTGTATGAAAATCCTTCACTAATTCTCTCTTGACTAAAGAATTAATGTTTTTGATATTCAAGTGGGATAGTCTTTTGTGCCAAAGCAAACTTTCATTCTCCGAGGCTTTGGTGTAAAAACAGCAAATTCTCTCCTTATTTGCAGAGTCCAAGTCTGCTACAAATAGGCTTCATTTCCTTACTCCTTGCAGAACAATTTCATTGGTCTTTCTGTGTGATATGAGGCACAAGTCCTTTTCAAACTCCACCTTCAGGTCTTTGTTGCAGAATTGAGTGATGCTGAGAAGGTTATGTTTCAAACCACTGACCAGAGCTACATCTTCAATGACAACATTTCCATGAATTAATTTGCCATATCCCTTGGTGAAACCAGTGCTGTTGTCTCCAAAGGTTACCATTGGGCCAGCCTCCTCCTTGAATTATGACAGCGGGGCTTTGTCACCAGTCATATGCCTTGAACAGCCACTGTCCAAAGTCCACATGATCTTCTTTTTACATGTGCCCTGCAAAGAAACACAAATCAAGTTTTCTTTGGTACCCAAACAAGGTTGGGTCCTTTATGCTTAGTTACATGAGTTTCATTCTTGTTTTTAGCATTTGTAGTTGCATGCAAATGCTTGTTCTCCTTTTTGCTATTCTGACTTTTAACTTAATTAGTACTCTCAGAACTAGATGCATGCTTAGGTGACATGGAATGCTTTCTATGTTTTACATGACTGAAAGATTTAGACCTAGGGTTTGTGTTCAGATTCTGACTTATACAACCATCAACAAACTGTTTCCTGAGCCTAAAACAAGTATTCATGATATTCATATTGCATGACATACAATCAAATTTGTCACAGAATTTATGATTATCATGCATTAATGGTTTAATATAACCACAGGCAAACTCATCATTTCCAACAACAGGCTTCTTGCACATGTGAGTAAGATGATTTATTGAACCACGGTTTTTATAAATCTTTCTTAGAGCATTATGAACAGGTGCATAGTTGTTGTATTTGTTGATGCCTATTTTTCCATTTCTATTTGCCTTTTTCTTTTTAGCATGCATAGTATCATTTTTCTGAGCATTCTGTTTTGTTTTAGTTTGAACATGAATGGACTTGGTTTTGATTGTGGGTTCTTCTTTTTCAACAGAGGGCACTTCCCTTTCAATTGCTTCTTTATCCTCATCATCCAACTGTTGTTTGATGACCATACCGACTTCATCAAATTCAACAGTTACTTTCTTAAAAATTGGTTCTTTGACATTTTTCAAAATATGAGGATTTCCTTGGATTTCAACCTTTTTACCTCTTGTTAAAACATATTTCTTCTTCTTAAGATTCTCATAATCAAAACCAACTCCAATCCTAGTGCTTTCTTTGTTCTTCTCATGAAACTCTTGAACAATAGTTGCTGAGTTTTGATATGATCTGTTTTTTAACTCATTTTCAGAAATTTGTTCTTTAAGAAATTTTTTAATTTGTTCAGAACAAACAACCTTGTTTTTTAGATACTCATTTTCCTGTTTCATGTTTTCTAGAGTTACTGCAGATAATTCTAAAGTTTCATTCCTAGCAGTCAGTTCATCATTGGCTTTTACTAACCTAACAATTTCCTCATATGCAGTAGTCATCCTAGTGTGAATGTTAAACATTTCAATGCTCAATTCTTCCACAGTTTTCTTATATTGTGAATTTGACATGTCAAGAGAGATTAATGAGGGTACCTGAGAATTTGAGGACGAAGATCCACTAGTTGAGTTGGCCATGAGTGCCAGGTTTCCATATTCTTCTTCCTCATCTTCATCTGTGTCATTCCAACACTTTTTTTCAACAATATAAGCTTTTCCTGTCTGCTTTTTGAGGAGAGCTTCATACTTGGCTTCCAGATCCAAGTAATCTTTATCCTTCTTTATTACTTTAGGTTTTCTACACTCTGTTGCAAATGTCCAAGATCATTACAGTTATAACATCTTATCTTAGATCTATCAACTGTTCCAGTTTTGTATCCTCCATTGTTGGTGCTCCTTGCTGGATTCTTTCCTTTGCTTGAAGACTTGAAGGTTGGTCTTGTTTTGAAACTTTTGTTTTTTTAATCTCAAATTTCCAAATTTCTTTGCCATGAAGACCATGGTTTTGTTGTCCATGCCTTCAAGTTCTTCAATGGTGTAGAAATCTTCCTCTTCTGATTCACTTTTGACAGAGTCCTTTTCTTCATGTTCCTGCTCTTCAAACACTCCAATTTTCACCATTTTACTTGTACTAGTCATTTCAGTTATAGATGGTTCCTTTACAACCAAAACATTTGTGACATTTTCCATTTTTCCTCTATTTCCAAATATGGATTTCTTCTGATAGAACTCAAGTTCATATGTCTTTAGGATTCCATACAGAGTCTCAAGTGGAAGTTTTGTTAGATCTCTTCCTTATCTTATTATAGAGATTTTGTGTTCCAGGTGCTGTGGAAGAGTCAACAAAAACTTCATATTCTTTTCCTTTATCTCATAGTACTTCCCATGAAGTTGAAGGTCATTGATCAGTTTGTTGAACCTTTCAAATACTTCAGTTATTCCTTCATTTAGTTTTGACATGAATGTTTCATATTGAGAGACAAGGAGCTACCTTTGATTTTCCCTTACCTCCTCAGTTCCTTCACACAGAATTTCTATATTCTCCCATATGTGTTTGGCAGATGTGCAATTGACAATATTGTTGTACATCATAAGATCCAGTGATTCAATCAGTATTGGCATTAAGCTATTGTCAATAGACACATTTTCCTTCTCTGAATCTGTTTATTGAGATGGATCTTTAGGTATCCATGTTGCAGGAATAACTTCAGACCCACTAGTAGTTTCAAGAACTAGAGTTACTGGCATGAAAGAACCATTCTTTAATATTTCTGGATACATGGAGTTTGCAGCCTTTATGAACATCAGCATCTTCCTCTTCCATAGGTTGTAATTTTCTCTGTCAAATGTAGGAATCTTTATGCTACTTAGCTTCTGAGAACTCATCTTGATCTTTAGTCTGTATATATGTTTACAGCCTGCTCTGATACCACTTGTTAGGAATTAGGAGTTCTAGAAGTTTACAGAGGGGTGAATGTATACTTCAAGTCTTTTTCCCTCTTTTGATTTTTATAGACTAGTTCAACTGTTAACTTGATTGTAATGTTGAGCAAGTGAAAACAGATTGAAGTTAGAACAACAAACAGAGAAATGAATATAATAGACACTAGATGTAACTTTCAATCTAATTTTATTATAATGAACTTTTGCTACAATCTAAAATCCAAATTGAACTTCAGCTTCTGGTTCTAGGAAAATTGCAATTGTAAAACTCACAAGACTTCTATCAAATTTGGTTGTGCATAAAATATATAGACAACATGTCCTGTGCACATGCTCACATAAGATAGATTAGCTATAACTAGAAATAGACAAGACATGCTTTACATTTAACTGATATCTATTTCTAGCTAACAATATTGTGACAGTCTCCTACATCCAGCCTTATATCTTCTGTCATTTGTCTTGACTAACTTCCCAGCTTCATTATAGACTTGTCTTTATCTTTGCAGGCTTGACTTATCCTGTAAAAACAGAGCTTCAGAATTATCTGACTTGTTCTGCAATTTTCCTTGAAAATAGCTCCTTAGTGCAGTCGAATACTCTATTTAAAATATTTCGAGAAGTCATAGAGGTTGACTTCTCGATTGAGTACTGGCTGTGACAACTCGATTGGTTTATGAATGTCTAACTTCTCGAATGACTAGACTTCTCGATTAGTATACTCCATTTGATGACTTCTCGACTAGGCTAGACTTCTTGAATAGAAACTTGAAATTGTGACTTCTCGAATGACTCAGCTTTACCACTTCTCGAATGCTCCTTTTACTAACTTCTCGAATTGATTTTCTTTTCTCGCTTCTCGAATGATTCACAATTAACACTACTCGAATGACTTCAATACTTGACTTGTCAAATGGCTGACTTCTCGATCGAGTACTGAGCTGTTGAGTGTGTTTTGAGACTTCTTGAAATGGTCTCATAGATTTGACTTCTCGAATAGTAGACTTCTCGACTGAGCAATTGCCTTAGTAGAATTCTCAGATGGCTTTCCTTATTTCTCCACCAGTCTTCTTTGTCTTGTTGCATGATTCAACTTGAATCTTCTAACAAACTTTATTTTTGACTTCATTTACAATTAAAAGAAAAACTGAGTAGACTTCTATCTGCAATTTTACACAACGATATCTGAGTCACTAAACTATTACAGAAGTACAAACTACGTTACAACAAGACATATAATTACATAGGCTAGACTTGATTTAAGTCCAATAATTTTAACTATCTCTAATTACCTAAGTCAGTTTTAGATTAAGTTTCGAATCTACAAATGTTACTGACTACTTAGATAATTCTACCATATTTTAATCATCTTATCCCTAACAAGTAATACATGATCTAATATGGCATTTAAGTGCAACTATATGAGTGAGAGCAAATCATGTAAAAATAAGCACATAAACAATTTTAAGAATATGCAGAATATTTGAATAAGACATTATGAGCAATATCAAATTCCACATACACTTATCAAGTCATTCATAAGAACCAATATGAAATATGTGATCTATGACCTGTTTGTCTATTAGCAATTTTCACTACATTAGCAGAGGTATTAAATCACATAAGATTTAAATCAAGTTCCAGCAAATATTCAGGGATACACCTAACCGTCTAGAACACCCTATCTAATTCTAGATATTCATTTTACTGCATAGAAAAGCAATATGAAATGTACTAATTAAACTCATGAATCCTAGCATGCAATCTTATTCTTAGCAATTAATTAAGCATTTCAGTCCTAAGATGCTAACATGCTGACATGAATATAATATATTTTAATGCATAATAATTATACAGTTCTGAATTAGATAAACGTATACTAGTTAGAATGGGTACATGTGAAGTGCTTAGTGATTCATCTCCAATGTTGGTCATTGATGCCAGATATCCATTTGGTTCATCACTGTCACTGATAGAATCATCCTTGCATTTAACTTCACCAATAAATGTTTTCCCTGGCTGCATCCTCACTAATGCCTGAGATTCCTGCTTTAACCCAACACAGTGTCTATCATCATTTGCTTGTATAGGCTTGAAAGGCAGAGTGTTTAAACTTGTAACACTATAATTTATGTAACTCAACTAAAGAAAAGATACTTAACCCGAAGACAATCAAGAACGAGAAGTCACAAAGAAATCAATACAAATGAAGACAAAGTAATTGATACAATTCAACATGTTAAATATGATCAAACAAAGAAGAAATCATTGGAAGAAGTTCAAGTCAAAGTTGTTCATGCCCCAGTGATTTGTAACTCAAAGAATCAAGATCATAACTATCAGTATCAATAAGACTAATTGATTTCAAGTGAAAAAGAAGGAAAGCAATTGTTGGAAAGCCACATTTCTAATTGAACATGGTAATCTATTCAGAAGCAAGAAACCTATCAAGACTAGTCACTTATGAACCAGACCAGTGCATCAAGTGTCAGGACATTGGTAGCAAGTTCATGTCAGTAGTAGAGATCCAAGTTCAAGAGCTTGTTGAAGAAAATAGAAGACATGAAGAAATCACAAGTTCAAGATGTTGCATTGAAGTTTCAAGTTGAAGCCCAGAATTTCTCTAAGTACTTACAAGGGAACCTATGTAGAAATTCCTATCTAGAAATTCTGGATAAGTTTCTACTTAGAGCCAAGTAGAAATTCTGGAGATGGAAATATTTTCTAAGTACTCAACTCAGGAAGCTATCTCGAATTTCCTATGTAGAAATTCTTAAGTCGAATTTCCTATGTAGAAATTCTGGAGGTGAAAATATTTTCTAAGTACTCAGGAAGAAGGCTATCTCGAATTTTCTATGTAGAAATTCCTAAGTAGAAATTCCTATGTAGAAATTCTACTTAGAATTCGAGATAGAGCCAAGTAGAATTTCCTATGTAGAAATTCTACATAGAGGAAAGTTTCAACATGACACATGGCATCATCCTGGTGGCAGATTTCCAAGCTTTCAAGACAAGATAAGATTCACGTGGACAACATTGGGCCACTCATATCTTATCTTTTGAAGACTACAAGTCATAGATTACAAAGTAGTATAAATAGAAGTACTTGTGTAACTTATCAAAAGAGCAATATTCGAGAGAAACACTTGTAAAAAAAAAGAGAGAGTATATTCACAGAGCTTAGTATCATTTACTACCCTCTTTACTTCTGTTGTACTATTGTAATGAATGTTGTAGCAACCCTTTCAAGTTATATATAAGACATATATTCCTTGAATCATTGTGTTCATTTATTACATAGTATTTATTGCTCCATAAATATGAAAAGTTGTATTCACCCCCCCTCTACAACACATTTGGACCTAACAATTGGTATCAGAGCCTAATGTTTGACAAACAAAACATAGATCCTTGTGTTTGGTAGAAGATTAATGAGTTTTCTCTTCCAGATCTAATTTTCGAGTTTTTCTTGAAAACTGTGCCTTAATTTTTTTTTGGTGAAAACTCATCCCAAAAATTATTTAAATACTCCAGGTGTGATTATTTAGCTTGGGTGGATTTTAGATAATTTTTGTGAATTAATCTGGGTACTTTGGTTTGTAGTGTTCTTCATTGTTCTTGACAAAGAAGACAAACCCAGTAACTTTTGATCTTCTTTTCAAAAAGACAAAAAGTTTAAAAGGTGTTATTGGCTTTTGATTGGACAATATACTCACAGAAAAAGGGAATTGTCAGAAGACTCTGTACCTTTCACGTGGGTGTTAGGTGAAGTTAGGTGAGATTAGTCATAAAAGTCAAAAAGTGTGAAAGTGACCTGCAGCAAATTTTCTCCAAGGCAAAAGTTCTACATAGAATATCTACTTGACAATTTCTACTTAGAAATTTCGACTTGAGCAAATTTCTACTTGGTGAAATTTCGACTTGGCAAAAAGTTCCACATAGAAATTTCGACTTAGCCTAGTCTTGTGTACTTAGAATTTTTTTTGTGACCAGTTTTTGAACTTTGATTTATTTTGAGATAATTCAATTTTCTTTTAATTACTACTCAAGTAATAAGAAAAGTTTATTATCTCTACTTTAAATCTATATTAAGATGGCACCTAAAAATCAATTCAAAATTCCAATGTTCGACCGAGATCACTATGAAGAATGGGTGTTGAGAATGAAATTATACCTTGAGTCAGTTAACCCTGAATACTTGGAAGTCCTTGACAAAGGTAAATTTGTTCCAATGGTGGTTGTTCCTGAGCATATGGAAGGAGATGTGGTTGTACCACAGCGGTCTGAGCCTAAAAAGGCAGCGGACTTTTCAGATGCTGATAAGGAGCAGATAGCCTTTGATACATCCGTTCGACAAACATTGGTGGAATCCCTCGATCACGAAATGTTTAATGTAGTTAAAGGACTAACTACAGCCAAGAAGATCTGGGATAAGATAGAGGTCGTCATGGAAGGTACAGCTGAGGTTAGAAGCAATAAGACACTCATACTCAAGATGGAGTATGACACTTTCAGGATAAGAAAAGGAGAAAGCATTACAGATGTCTATCTAAGATTCAGTCAGTTGGTGTTGGATTTGAATCTGAGAGGTATAACTCTCCCCATTGTTGAAGTCAATACGAGATATCTAAGGAACCAGCCAAAGAGCATTGAACATAGAGTCTACGCTGTAAGAGAAACCAGAGATTTGCATACAACTTCTCTGGAAGAGTATTATGGAATACTAAAGACCTATGAGCTGGAGACCCTTCAAGATCAAGCATGGGACAATGATTCAAGAGGAAAAGAAGTGGCATCAGGATTAGTTGCTAATGAGGAAGAGGCTAAAAAGGCAGTGGTTGCAGAAAAACCTAGATCATCACCGGCACCACATCAAGTTGAGAATGATGATGAGTGCACCTCAAATAGTGATGATGACTACTTCACCCAAGAAGAGTTGGACAACATGGATGATAGTGTCGTGGCATACATGGCAAGGAAGTTCAGCAATATAAGATTCAGGAAGAGTAACCGACCGCAGAGAAAATCTTCATCCTCCTATCGGGTTACTAAGGGTGGTAGTAGTTTTTCAGGTTACAAAGGGAAAGGCAAGAGTATCAGCTACAAATCTCCTTTGGATTTCAAAATGAAGTTCAAATGCTATAACTGTGGTGAAGCTGGACACTTTGCTACCGACTGCAAGAAGCCAAAACAGAGTTATCCAAAAGAAACTTATGAAGCCCTCAAAAGCAAGTATGAAGCCCTGGTAAAGGAAAGACATGGAAAGAGAGCTTTAGTTGTTACAGAAGGAAGAGCTTGGGATGATTCAGATGAGGAAGAAGTTATTCATGCAAACTTTGCCCTCATGGCTGAGACATCAGAAGAACCAGAGGTACCAGTTCTAACCCTTAAGGAAGAAATGTCTATTGATGATTATAGGGTGCAGAACGGGGCTCTTAGCGAAGAGATCTATATGTTGTGCAAAAGCCTAAACACTTCTCAAAAGGAACAGAAAACACTTGTTGCCAAATGCAGAATGCTTGAGGCAAAAGTGGAAGAGTTAGAGGCTGTTTGCACTGTAGATACTTCCCTAAGAGACTCTATTAAATCTTTGGAACACAAGCTTAGCCTTAAAGATGAAATAGAAGCATGTCTTAGGAATAAACTAGCTGAGTTAGAAACAAAATGCGAAGCTTATAAACTAGCTGCTAGTAAGGTGAATGTTGACAGTGATACATTTAAGAAGATAACTGGAGTTGGTGTAGGTCTTGATTATTCTAACTTATCTAAGAAAGAAGGGAAAAGACCTGTAGACATTAGTTCCAGTAAGACCAAGACTGAAATACCTACTTTTCTTAAATCAGCTGTCAAACCCATCTTTAAACACTTCGTTCCTCAAGTAGAAGAAGAGACTGAATTATTAGTTAGATATGAGATAGAGATGGAAGATCGAAAGGAAGAACAACCTGTAACTCCTATTAAATCAGTTAAAATCAAATCCACTAGAGAAGAATCTAGACAAGGATTAGGAGCTAAGGCTGTTAAACAACAGAAAAAGGAAAAAGGCATAAAAGAGGTTAAGGCTGAACGTGTTAAGAAAGAGTGCTATCATTGTAAATCTACTGAACATCTTTCTTACGCATGCAAATCTAACATGAATATTCCTGTTACTCATGCCATGCCTGTACCACACACAATGAATAACATGCATATGAACCATGCACAATGTGGTCAACCTAATTGTATGCCATGCACTTTTAACGTCATGCAAACATTTGTAAACTTGATGAATGCAACTAGCCAATCATGTCAAAATTCTAATGCTAGTTCTAATGTCAAAAAAAAGCATGTTAGAGCTAAGACTGCCAGTCCTCCTAAAGTTAGGAGTGACAAACCTTCTCCTAAGACTAACAAAATTGTCAAGTCTGAAAGAGGAAAAGACAAAGTCGAAAGCTCGAGTAATGTTAAAATAGGTGCATCTACTGTTGTTAAAACTGATAATTCTCGATCTTATAGAAAAGCCGGGCCCAATCAAACATGGGTTCCGAAGAACGCCTAATCAATCTGTCATTGCAGGGCATTAAGCGAAAAAGGAATAAAGTTATATGGGTGCTAGACAGTGGAGCATCGAGGCATATGACAGGAAACAAGTCCCTGCTTACAGAGTTGGTTATGAAGGCTGGCCCTTATGTTACCTTTGGAGATGACAGCATTGGTGTGACAAAGGGATATGGCAAACTGAAATCTGGTAATGTCATCATTGAAGATGTTTCCTATGTTGAGGGACTAAAACACAATTTGTTGAGTATTAGTCAATTTTGTGACAAAGGATATGAAATTGTCTTCAACAAGAAAGGTGTATCAATCACTCACATTAAGGAAGGTTCGTTGGCTTTGAGAGGAGTTCGAAAGGCAGATCTTTTTGTTGCTGATATGGATTCGACAAACCAGAATGAAGTGACCTGTTTCTATAGCAAAGCGTCAGATGATGAAAGCTGGCTATGGCATAAGAAGCTGTCTCACTTGAACTTCAAAACGATGAATGCTCTCGCAAGGCGAGAACTGGTGAAAGATCTACCTCAAATGGAGTTTGCTCCTAAAGGACTCTGTGAAGCCTGTGAAATGGGAAAGTCAAAGCGAGCATTGCATAAGAGTAAAGAAATTTCTAGTGTCACTGAGCCTCTACAACTCCTTCATATGGATTTATTTGGCCCAGTGAATGTCCTATCATTGTCTAGGAAAAGATATGCTTTGGTAATCGTGGATGACTTCTCCAAGTATACATGGGTATTGTTCGTAATGACAAAAGACGAAGTGCCTTTTCAAATCATTGATCACATCACTGAGATTGAGAATGTATCAACATTCACTGTGAAGACGATAAGATCAGACAACGGCACAGAATTTAAAAATGCAATATTGAATGACTTCTATGTTTCTAAAGGAATACGTCATCAGTACTCAGCCCCGAGAACTCCACAACAGAATGGAGTAGTTGAAAGGAAGAACAGAACATTGGTTGAAGCAGCAAGAACTTTGTTGTATGAATCGAAACTTCCTCTATACTTTTGGGCCGAGGCAGTGAGTACAGTGTGTTACACTCAGAATAGAACCTTGATCATAAAAGATAAAGAAAAGACACCATGTGAACTAATGAATAACAGAAGACCAACAATCAAATACTTTCATGTCTTTGGAGCTAAATGCTATGTACTTATAGATGATGAAAATCTAGGCAAGTTTGAAGCAAAGGCACGTGAAGGAATATTTATTGGTTATTCTACAAATACGGTGGCAGCTTATCGGGTATTCTTAGTGAATGAACGGAAAGTTATTGAAAGCTACAATGTCAGATTCGACGATACCAAACTCCCATCAATTTCTAAAGATAATAGTGAACCTGAGTCCCTAAAATTTCATAATCTGGACTTGGATGAAATTGAGGATGAACCTGAGTTGGTTGTTACTTCAAATATACCAAGTGATCGTGAAGCTATACCTGAGTCTAGTGGACAATCGAATTCTACGAGATCAGAAGAAACTTCTTCCGCACGTTCTGGCAACAACTCAGGGGGAGTAAATAGCAGCTCAAGAACAGGTGATCAAGACTCGAGGAGAAATGACACTAGTTCTGTAAGAGCTGGTACTAACTCAGGGGGAGTTAGTAGAAACAACACAAGTAGTCAGCACAACAATTCAGAAAGTCAAGCTGAATCATCAAGACAATTACCAAGAGAACGGGTATGGAGTAGAGACCATCCGTTTGAATTAATTATTGGTGATCCAGATGCTGGTGTGACTACTAGAAGATCTACAAGAGCTGACATGGCAAATATCTGCTTGTACTCTGGGTTCTTGTCCAAACTAGAACCTAAAGAAATAGAAGAAGCTCTTGGTGATGCTGATTGGGTGATTGCAATGCAAGAGGAGCTCAATCAGTTTGAAAGACAGAAAGTTTGGAAGCTGGTACCCCGACCAAAGAACAGATCAGTAATTGGAACTAAGTGGGTATACAGAAATAAACTGGACGAAAACGGACTTGTAACACGAAACAAGGCTCGTTTGGTAGCAAAAGGTTACTCTCAACGAGAGGGAATTGATTATGATGAAACCTACGCTCCAGTTGCAAGACTTGAGGCAGTCAGGATGTTCTTGGCCTTTTCAGCACACAAGAATTTCAAGGTTTTTCAGATGGATGTGAAAAGTGCCTTCCTGAATGGAGAGCTAGAAGAAGAAGTGTATCTGGAACAGCCACCTGGCTTCATTGATCCAGAACTTGAAGATTTTGTGTTTCTTCTCTTCAAAGCTGTCTATGGCCTCAAGCAATCCCCAAGACGATGGTATGAAACCCTATCCTTGTTCTTAATTGAAAATGGTTTTATTAGGGGAGTAATTGATAAAACATTGTTCTACAAAAATATAAAGGGTGATTTGATACTTGTTCAAGTGTATGCGGACGATATTATTTTTGGGTCATCTAATGAGCGCTTGTGCGAGAAATTTGCCAAGTTAATGCAGGATAAATATGAGATGAGCATGATGGGGGAGCTGTCTTTCTTCCTTGGATTACAGATCAGTCAAAGAAAAGAAGGAATCTTTATCTGTCAATCTAAGTACATCAAAGATTTACTCAAGAAGTACAATCTTGAAGATGCATCAGCAGCTAAAACTCCCATGCCAACAGCCACGAAGCTTGATGAAGACAAATCAGGTAAACCAGTTGACATCACAAGCTATCGAGGTATGATTGGCTCACTTCTCTATTTAACTGCAAGTAGACCCGATATCATGTTCGCAACTTGTTTGTGTGCAAGGTTCCAAGTGGATCCTAGAGAGTCACATCTCATAGCCGTCAAACGAATCTTTAAGTATCTCAAGGGAACACCAAATCTAGGGATTTGGTACCCAAGAGATACATGTTTTAATCTAATAGGCTATTCGGACTCAGACTATGCAGGTTGCAGGATCGATAGGAAAAGCACATCTGGTGCTTGTCAATTCCTAGGCAGAAGATTGGTGTCCTGGCAAAGTAAAAAGCAACATACAGTATCTACTTCTACTGCTGAAGCTGAGTACATTGCTGCTGGAAGCTGTGTAGCTCAAATACTGTGGATGAGGAACCAATTGAAAGATTATGGCATGAAACATACAAAGATTCCAATCATGTGTGACAATACTAGTGCCATTGCCATGACCAACAATCCTGTAGATCACTCAAGAACCAAGCACATAGATATCCGGTATCACTTCATCAGAGAACATGTCGAGGAGGGGACTGTGGAGTTACATTTTGTACCCACAATGCAACAAATTGCAGATATATTCACCAAACCTCTTGATGAATTAACATTCAATAGGTTGGTTGGTGAATTAGGGATGCTTAACACAAGTTAGTAAATCCTTCTATTTGTAAAATCCAAGTTTTTGATCATTTACATATGTTTGTTTTTCTTGTTAATTGCCTAGTTGAAAACATGTGTAAATAATCTTTAAAATTGCTCAAAATATCACTTCTGCATGCTATTTACTCATTTTGAACTTAGACTTTAAAATGCCTTATTAATGATTATTATATGTTGTATGTTGTGGTATTTTCCATAAATTCACTGTGCTTTAATTGAAATTTTTGATAAAAACTTTGAATTTATGCTCATTAATTGCATGAACATAGGGGGAGTTAAATTCATGGATCTCTAAATTTGTCATGATTTTTAAAATGAATTTTTCTATGTTTTTCATGTAATTTTTATATAATTTGAAGCCTTAGAATTGTCAAGGAATGTTTCTTCTAATGGTTTTTATTAAAAATCCTTGAATTGGTATTTATTTTAATTTGGCAAAAATTCAATTATTGTTTTTCTTGGAAAATTACCAAATTTTACTAAGTACCTTCAAAATTTCGAGATAGGGTCTATCTCGAAACTCATCTCGAAATTCGGCTTGAATTTCGACTTTGAGCTTCCAGGAGTGAAGTTTTGAAAATTCTAAGTCTAGTAAATTTTTTTTCTTTGTGTCTATCTCGAACCTTATCTCGAAATTCGACTTACAGTTCGGGATAGAGTTCCAGATGTGAGAGATTTAAATATTCCAAGTCTGGGAAAATATTCGAGTTATCGAAATTCATCTCGAAATTCGACTTGAAGTTCGACTTGGAGTCTATCTCGAAATTCATCTCGAAATTCGACTTGAAGTTCGACTTGGAGTCTATCTCGAAATTCATCTCGAAATTCGACTTGAAGTTCGACTTGGAGTCTATCTCGAAATTCATCTCGAAATTCGACTTGAAGTTCGACTTGGAGTCTATCTCGAAATTCATCTCGAAATTCGACTTGAAGTTCGACTTGGAGTCTATCTCGAAATTCATCTCGAAATTCGACTTGAAGTTCGACTTGGAGTCTATCTCGAAATTCATCTCGAAATTCGACTTGAAGTTCGACTTGGAGTCTATCTCGAAATTCATCTCGAAATTCGACTTGAAGTTCGACTTAGGGTCTATCTCTAAACTTATCTCGAATTTCGACTTGAAGTTCGAGATGGGTTTTCCTTCAGAGGTTTCATGCTGTTTAAAATTGTTTAAGTGAATTTAATTCGAGTTAGCCTCTATGTCGAAACTTATCTCGAATTTCGACTTGATGTTCGAGATAGAGTTCGACATAGAAGTTCGACATAGAAGTTCGACTTAGAAGTTCGACATAGAGTTCGACTTAGATTACCCTGTGCGTACTTAAGTTTTGTTTTCATTTTCACAGGGATATTTTTGTCATTTCACTCTATTGCCTATATATACAAAATTAACCCGTTTTTACTTTCACTTTTACCCAGTTGTTTTAAAACCTAATTTTTACAGCAGCCCTCCCTCCCACCCACGACTGTTCATAGTTGTGGTTGAATCTCTTACATATAACGAACTACTGTCCATTTTGTTTCTTGATTTTACTATCTGCATCACGTTTAACCGTTTATATTGTGCGTAGTTTTGTGTTTAACATCGTGACTGTTCATCTTCACAGATACATACATACACACGATTTACACACACTTCTCACATAACTATTATTACTGCAGATTTTGTTTTCACAGTAGTTTGTTACTGATTCTTGTTTAATTCCGTAGTTTAATTTTCACTACAACATCACAGTTGTTTCTAAATTAAAAGGGATTAAACACAAATTTTTTTCTAAACAAAAAACAATAAAAAAAAACAAATGACTCACCAATTTTCTCTTGCAAAACATAATTTTTATAATATTCCGACTGAAATTTTCACAAGCTAAATTTTTATAGAGGTGCAGAGGTGAGAGTACTGATGAGAGTGACCCTGAAGTGCAGCCAGTTTTAAGGAAGCGAGCCAAATTTTCACAAGCTGCTACTTCCACAGCCCTGTCCATCCCTAGCGTGTCTATCACAACCACTCCACCTCACGAGAGTGGTTCTCCCCTTGCACAGTCAACACCTAGGATGGTTGCTGAGGATTCAGTGTCTTCTGAAGAGCCTGTTCCTTCAGTTAGGCCGGAAGTTTTACGAGCTTCGAAAGTACCTTCACCGGTACGTCCTGATGCTGCAGAGAGGATCGGTTCTACTGTTGTACTTGAACACTCTGCAGCCTCTCAGCCTGAGATTCCACCTCAGGACAAAACAGGAAACATTGATCCCATAATTGTTCCTCATTTTTCTTATCCAGTTTCTGCAGGTACTGCTTTGAATCTGAGTGCTATTATTGAAGACATACACGAGCGTGAGACAGGGAGTGAGTGTGAGCGTTTAGGGAGTGAGGGACCTTCATTTTTAAGGCCCGAAACTGAGCGTCAAACACAAACAGAACGATTCTTAGAGCGAGAAAACCTAAGCCAAACACCGTCCCTGGTTCTTGAAACTCTTGCAACACGTATGTCAACTGTAGAAAATCAGATGGAGCAGTTTGGGCAATCTATGGGGCAGTTAGGGGTTAATGTCGGCGATCACAAGAGAGCTCTTGATGACTACGCAGCACGAATGGCAGGTCAAGCCGAAGCTTTAAAAGATATGACAAACAAAGTCAATGACCTGGGCCATGCTGGTGGTCTCTTGGGCAGCACTCTGTATGACAGAATGGGGAGTGTTGAAAGCGTTCTGCATACACTGGCAACGGAGGTCAGTCGAATGATGTATGCAGTTCGGCATTTGGTTCCCCCGGAGTGCTTTGAAGAACAATTCACACAACCTCCCCCGGCTGATGATGATGGTACAGGTGGTGCAGGTGGTGCTGGTGG
Organism: Oenanthe sinensis; assembly: GCA_028671895.1. NCBI lineage: Eukaryota > Viridiplantae > Streptophyta > Magnoliopsida > Apiales > Apiaceae > Oenanthe > Oenanthe sinensis. The sequence continues at coordinate 2,232,252 of CM053809.1, read as the reverse complement.
ACCTTCTGGTTTTGGTTCACATGCTAGTGGCTCTGGTGTACCAGGTGATGTTCAGGATAACTCACCTAAGGGGGAGAAAGGAGGTAATGAGACGACACAACAGTCACCCCGTGCTGAAGAAGAGATTGATCCAATGGTGACTGATGAGGAGGCTCAGAGGAAGCGAAAGGGTAAAGCAGTGATGGTTGAACAAGAAGAGCCATTCACTGACTTTGGTGATCGACAGGAACACGTGCAAGTTGATTCAGATTCTGATATGGAAGACGTACCTCTAGCACATGCAATTAAGAGATCTTTGGAGGAACAAGGTGGAGGTGCTGGGGCGTCTGCTGAAGAGATTCCTGTTGATGAGGAGACCCTGAAAGCTCAACAGTTAGCTCTGGAACAAGCTCAATTTTTCAAAATGAAGATGATGCAGGATAAAGCTGTTTTTCTTGAGAAGCAAGTGGAGCTCAAGGAAAAGCAGTATGATCATGAGCTTGCCAGACTAGCTGATCCTCAAGTTGATCTGGACAAAAGGAGGATTGGACAGAAATGGGACGATGCACGAAAGATACTGATGGGGTCGTGTGCACATGGAGTTCATAATAAGGAGGCAGATGACTTGTTCTTCAACTTGAACATGAAGAATCCGATGACGATGGACTATATAAATGCTTTGAAGAGAATGATTTCTAAAGTCCGTGTTGGATACAAAACCGTGGATAATGAATGGCAAGTCATCTTGTCTTTAATTGATGGAGCCCCGATGTCTTTTATGTATGTCGATGATCAGTTTATGTCGAGAAGATCTGCGTCAGAGTTGTTCTTGCTAGCAACTAAAATTCAATTTTCTCAAGCTGAGGAGCTAAGCATTCTGTATAGAGATCAGTTAATGCAGTTAGCAGAGGACAAGGGACCAGAATTCTCAGCCAATCCAGACGTTGTCAGAATGGTTGTTGATGGAAAGATGAAGAGGGTTAGTTTGGAAGAAAATGACTTGATGGCTCTATCGGTGGAATCCCTTAAAGCTGTTTGCAGACAAATGATGGGTAAGGGATTCACCTCGGATATTAAAGAAAAATCAGTGGAGTTCATTGAGAAGATAATCTTTCAGAAGAGCAGTGAAATATGGAAGTGCGATGTCGTTGCTCCAAATCCTCTTGATAACGTGAAGATTGAGCCAGAGCTAATGCAAAGAAAATGGGATATTCTACAAGCTGTGAAAAGCGTAGATGAAGCTTTGACTCTTCCTTCAGGACCCCTGGAACAAGGAGAGATAAGGGAGGCAGTTGGTGTTCCAGGAAGAGAAAGTGTATACTGGATTCATTCTTACACAGATGATACAACTGATGCCTTGGTGTTCATTGATGCAGACCAGAATCAAACCTTCTTGCATATGAGTAGGAAATGGCTGCTGCACACTCAAGAAGCTGCATTTCTAGACAAAGTCAGAGATGAATTCAAATTGGGAGATGTAGAGGATATGTTTGCAGATGAAAAGCAGAGACTATTAAAGTACTTATCTGAGGTAGTAAAAGAGAAAAGGAGAATGGAGTCAGATGCGGCTAGTAGGTTCAATACCAACCGTGTCAAGGGCTACCCTAAAATGATCTACTGTCAGTTCAAAGCTGATAAAGCTCATTGGAAGCCTCAGCTCATCATGAAAAACTTTGAGGACATTCCAAAGATCAGAACTACCCAGGAAGTTGATAAACTAAGAAGGCTTTTCAGACATCCATATCCAGAACCCAAGAATCCTCTGGAAATGGAAGCAGTGAGTTTGCTGAATGCGAGATGGGCACAACTACACGATCCAGTATACAAAAGAGAACAACAAAGGAAAGAAAGGCGCAGAAAACAAGGAGAAGATAAGCGCAGTGCTGTTAAGGAAGTTAGGAAGGGGAAACGGAATTAGAGTTAAAGTTCAAAGGGATGTGAACTTGAAGTTGGAAAAACTTCATATCTTTTGGTTGCTCTAACTCACTTGAGGAAAATTCATCTGACCACGGTATGCGAGATAGGCTAATTCACCATACTGTAACCGTGAATCAGAGTGGATCCAATAAGGTGATATGAGTTGGACTGAAAGGTATGAAATAATCCAGGTGATAGAGATCATCTCAATGGTCTTTAATTCGAGGTTCGAATTTTCTTTCTAAGCTTATGTTTATTTTCTAAAGTTCTTTGTATTGTTTTCAAGTTTTTATTCAAGTGTAAAATGTACAAGACATTAATGTTACTTATCTTTTCTCGTCTCATTATTTAGTTGAGTTATCCTTCTTTAATTTGAATGTCATTGTTAGACAATCAAATAGGGGGAGATTGAAAGGCAGAGTGTTTAAACTTGTAACACTATAATTTATGTAACTCAACTAAAGAAAAGATACTTAACCCGAAGACAATCAAGAACGAGAAGTCACAAAGAAATCAATACAAATGAAGACAAAGTAATTGATACAATTCAACATGTTAAATATGATCAAACAAAGAAGAAATCATTGGAAGAAGTTCAAGTCAAAGTTGTTCATGCCCCAGTGATTTGTAACTCAAAGAATCAAGATCATAACTATCAGTATCAATAAGACTAATTGATTTCAAGTGAAAAAGAAGGAAAGCAATTGTTGGAAAGCCACATTTCTAATTGAACATGGTAATCTATTCAGAAGCAAGAAACCTATCAAGACTAGTCACTTATGAACCAGACCAGTGCATCAAGTGTCAGGACATTGGTAGCAAGTTCATGTCAGTAGTAGAGATCCAAGTTCAAGAGCTTGTTGAAGAAAATAGAAGACATGAAGAAATCACAAGTTCAAGATGTTGCATTGAAGTTTCAAGTTGAAGCCCAGAATTTCTCTAAGTACTTACAAGGGAACCTATGTAGAAATTCCTATCTAGAAATTCTGGATAAGTTTCTACTTAGAGCCAAGTAGAAATTCTGGAGATGGAAATATTTTCTAAGTACTCAACTCAGGAAGCTATCTCGAATTTCCTATGTAGAAATTCTTAAGTCGAATTTCCTATGTAGAAATTCTGGAGGTGAAAATATTTTCTAAGTACTCAGGAAGAAGGCTATCTCGAATTTTCTATGTAGAAATTCCTAAGTAGAAATTCCTATGTAGAAATTCTACTTAGAATTCGAGATAGAGCCAAGTAGAATTTCCTATGTAGAAATTCTACATAGAGGAAAGTTTCAACATGACACATGGCATCATCCTGGTGGCAGATTTCCAAGCTTTCAAGACAAGATAAGATTCACGTGGACAACATTGGGCCACTCATATCTTATCTTTTGAAGACTACAAGTCATAGATTACAAAGTAGTATAAATAGAAGTACTTGTGTAACTTATCAAAAGAGCAATATTCGAGAGAAACACTTGTAAAAAAAAAGAGAGAGTATATTCACAGAGCTTAGTATCATTTACTACCCTCTTTACTTCTGTTGTACTATTGTAATGAATGTTGTAGCAACCCTTTCAAGTTATATATAAGTGTTGGTCCCTGATATTGTAGAAGGGGGGTTGAATACAATATCTGAAAATTAATCGCGGAATAATTGGATTAAAAATATTATTTTAATTACTCGCGAAATATTAATTATAATGAAATACTTTTCAAGTGAAAGATATTATTTTAACTTGATTAGTATTACACAATTAATATTTAGAAAACTGTTATATAATTGATATAAAGTCTAGAACGAATTCGACATGAAGTGTTCGTGTTTAAACAATTATATTCAAACTCAGCACAGAAATCTGTGAATATTACAATGCAGATAAATTACTGAATTTGATCTGATTTTTTAACTCTTCATAAGTTGAACTCTGAAAAAGTGAAGAGATCATCTCATATTTATAGAGATTTGAAATGGCTGCTATGACCTTTATGAGTATGACTTAATTTCAAGAAAATAAGTCTGTATGACTTATTTTAACACTTGTATGACTTAAGAAAGACTGGGCATGACTTATATAGCTCGGTATGACTTATTCTGAGCTCGGTATGACTTTCTGTAAGTCATATTCGAGTTTTCTTTAATTAAAAATAAATCAGAATGACTTAATTTAAACGAGAAAAGCTCGGTATGACTTATTGAAAGTCATATTCGGATTTTATTTAATTAAAACAAATCGGTATGACTTATTTTAAATAAACAAAATAAATCCAGCATGACCTTTTGATCTCAGAAATCTCGGTATGACTTTTGCTTCAGCCTGCTCGGCATGACTTATCTTTAACAATCAATCTTGATCCGCATCTCGATCTGCCGTGGATCGACATTTGCCTTGCAATGTTTTACCTTTGATAATCAAACTCGATCCGCATCTCGATCTGCTGTGGATTAACCTTTATGAGCAAGTTTCCCTAGCTTCTTCAATATTCTTCAACAAGCTCTTGAAATCTTCCTGTCTTTTCTTCGTCTTCTAATCTTGAAACCTCTTGAATTAAATGAAGAATAAATATTATATTAGTTGACACACAAATGTACTGTCTGGTTCATTTGTGTCATCCCAATAAATATTCTCCATTTAAATAACATTTAACTAGAGGCCTTCTGTCATTAATTCTTCTTCACTGTTTGCATTCTTCTTCTGGAATCTGCTTGTAGTAACCACTTGAAATCTTCTATATCTTCTGTCTTCAATAGAAGTACTACCACATTATTAATTTCACTGACGCTTGAACAAATAATTGAACTTCTTCCAGTGTTGAGTAGCAATCCTACAAAATACCTCTGATACTTGGATCCTTTGTGATTAGTTGACTGTCTTCGTCTTGATTCCTGTTTAGTGTTTAGTATTTACTTCTCTTTATTAGTTAGAGTTGAGTTGCCATCTAATTATTACAAATAGGCCTAGTCATATGCCTTTCAATCTCCCCCTATTTGTTGTTAAACAATTAACACACAAATTCCTAGAGGATAACTCAACTAACAACTAAGAAAGTAGTACGACATTTAATGACTGTAAATAATAAACAAAAGTTCTGGTTTTATATTTAACAATTTTCCAGATTCATACATAAAAGATAAATACAAGATAGATGTTCCTCTAGCACTGAACAAATATTACAAAGTTTCTATCTTGTCCTATCTACGTCTTCAGTCTTCAGAAGTATCAACTTCACCTTCTTCCAGGGTTGTACTTTTATGCACAGGTGTCCTTGGTACCTCTTCAGTTACTGATTGTTCTGTTGTAGTGGCCTCTCCATACAACCTTCTTTGTTCAGCTCTAGCTAACTGCCACAGTACTTCCTGTTCAACAGGATCTACTATCTCTTCTTCTACATCAGATGGTTGTGTTGAATCTATCTTTGGTATTTGCCTGATGTATGAATGAATTCTTTTTGACAGACAGTAGTTTCTTATCTTCTCTGCAGCATCCATTTTAGCTTGGGATTTGAAACCTTTTGACCTTAACATCCTTTCAACTTGAATCATGTACTTAACTGTGTAGCCCTTAAAAGATTCCTCATTTAACTGCATGATTTGATACAACTTGTTTGAGAAAAATCTTACCTCATGAGGATCAAATAAGATCTGAGGACTAACAGCTGTAGCAAAGACTCTAAGTCTATCCCTGAGAAGTTCATTTTCTTCTGAGCTCCTCTTTATTTTGTTCAAGAACGTCCATATTACTGATAAACTTCTTTGCCTGAAAAACTCTAAGGAAATTCTGAATGTTCCATTCCTGTGTGTGTAGACTAGTATCCGCCAGTCTTCAAGAATGTGATCCACTAGGATAGTGATGTAGTCCACTTCCTCTTTCAGAGCTTTCATGAAGTTGTCAATTTTGTCATTTGACTTTTCTAGACGCTCAATTATTGATTTCAGATGCTTGTCTTCAAATGGACCCTTTTGTTGTTTGTCCATTATTTCTCTTGCAGTATCCCATTTCTTTCCAATCTTGAGCTGTACATCTCTCTTCTTTTCTCTGACTGCTATGGCCCAAAGATTTTGCTTTTCTTGGCTTTCTTCTCTTTCTGCCTTTGTTCTTTCTATGACTAGAGCTTTCAGATTTTCAGTTTTTGCATGACTTGCCTTGATGTCTTCTTTTAGTTTCTTCATTGCCTCTTCATAGGCTGGATCAACTTCTTTTTCTTCTGGAAACAGAAAATCTTCATCAAATGCAATCTCTTCCTCAGCTCTGCAGTAGTCAGGAAAGATTGATTCATCATGAGCACTGTCATCAATGAATTTCTCTTGATCATAAAACTGTTTTTCTGGTTCTGGATCATACGATTGAAATTGATCTTCAGAATACAGTTTATCTTTCCCTTTGTCTTGAGTAGAAGCCCCTCCATCTTTAGCTACTTTCTCCTTTGATTTCTCCCCCTTAGTTGAGGGATCCTCTTGAGTTTTAGAGGCTTCAAAAGATGTCAACATTTTCTGCATAGTCAGATAGACTTGCTTCATTCCTTCATTCAAATGTGTCATTCCATCATCCAGTTTGCTGAATCTTTGTGTAGAGATCTTTTCATTTTCAATGATTGTTAATGTCAAGCTTTTCTCAACCTCATCAATCTTTTCATGTAATTTGCTGACTTCTTTCATGTCTTCAGCAATAAGATTCTGTACATTTTGGATGTCTTGAGTTTTTAGAAGAATGGAGGTTTTGACATCATCAACATCTTTTCGTACTATTGTCAGCTGCTGTGTTACAGAGGCAGATGTAGATTTTTCTTCTGCTTGTGCTTTTACTTTTACCAACTCAGCCTGAACAATTTGCATTTCTTTATGGAGAGCTTCCATTTTAGATAATAGAACACTGTGTGTGTGTGCACTCAGCTCACTTGCACTCCTGTTTATCTCACTATCACTCTGTGCATGTGTTTCACTTTGTGTTTGCCTCACATCACTCGTGTTTAGCTCCTTTCCAGATCCTGAAGCTGTACCTGCATATATAACAATAGCTTTTGAAGAGTCAAATTGCTCTTCTGATGCCTGTGAAGGCGCGTCCTCAACAAGATTAACTTGAAGTGGCTCCGCTACTGACGTAGCTACTCCGTGAATGGAGTCCCATCTCCCTCTATGGAGTGGTTGCCTCTCAAATCCACCAGTGGATTCGAGACCTTTTAAAATCGCTGGATGTAATATATCCAGGGGGGTCACCACCTTAGACAATGTAGTGTATGGCTCATTAGAGTCTGTGATGCCCCTAAGTACCTTGGAGGGTAACTGATGCTGCACTGCATCGAAAATGTCATGGTCCACATCATAGGTGGCATCCGACCAGTTTTTATTAAAAACATTTTCTTCAACAAATGTGCCCTCATGTGTTTGTGTAACTGCAAGCGGAGGTCCTGCTAGTGTGAGAGCTAGCAGTGTGCTTTCCTCACTATCTGAAGCTGTAGCCGAACAGCGAATTAGATCACCTGGTTGAGCAAGTGTATCTAAAGAACCTTGGATGGCCATGTCAAAATCCATATCCCATTGAGAGGAAAAGGATGAGTCTGCAGTTGTCTCTGGTTGAAATTTAGATCTTTTAGATTGTGGAGACAGAGCTGCGGGTTCACTCACATCAGCACCAAGACCCCTAACTATTCTGACAGGTTTCTTCCTTTTTCTGACTTTTAGCAAAGAAGAGGATGAAGGAGAAACTATTTGAGGCTCTAATTCAGCTGGGGGTGGAACCTGTGTGTTTTCAGGTTCGTAGCTGATATCCTGGAGTGTAATAACACCATCATAGTCCGCCACAGATAAATCTAATAGTGCAGTAGATATTTCTATAGGTATTCAACTAGAAGATTGTGAGTGAGATATTACCTGTTGATCTTGTGCCACTTGATCGACATGGTGAGCAGCTTCAAGTAGAAGGTGCACAGGATGCTCTAATTGCATAGGCACTTGTTCTTGCTCTTGTTCCTGCACAGGATTAGCAATATGATCTAATATCTCAGCCATGTAATCTGTCCTTACTACTTGCACATTTTGAAACTTGGGGTTGTTGTGGAGCCTTGCAAATAGGTGGTTCTGAGAAGTCGGAGATTCTTCTACAGGACCATTCTGAAATAAGGCTTTGTCTTCTTCCACCAACAAGTCATTCATAAACAGCATCAGGAACCTCGGATAGTAGACTTGAACATTCTGTTCCCTGCTTTCTGGTTTCCCCATCTTCCTTATAATTTCTTTCAGAAGCAACTTCCCAAAATTTATCCTCCTATTGTGAGCCACAGAATACCCAAAGATTTGCAGTAGTGAAGATATATTGTTGAAGTTGTTCTTTGTAGTGGGAGCAAACACTTTGGCTAACGTGTCAAAGAAATAGTCCCACTCACTTACCAACTTGGACTTTGTCAGTCTTACCAAATTGATCTCACCCTGATATCTAATAGAATAGAAAAATTCTAGAATTTCTGGTACAGTGGGTGGATCCATGAAATTGTCAGTTGGAAAGCCCAAAATCCTGTTCACGTCCTCTTCAGTCACCATATATTCATGATCTCCTATGCTGAAAGAGAATTGAACTCTGTCTGCAGTACTCCTATTCTTCGCAGTGGAATACAGAGCCCTTAGTGCTAACACTTGCAACGGGGCGTTCAGAGTAATTGCAGTTCTGACGAGTGAATGTTCATTCATAAACACGATCCATGGTCGAAACCTCTCGACTGAACAATTCACCGGATTGAAATATCCTACAAAATTAGTTTTTACTAATTCGCAATAACCAGCCATTTTCCTTTAAACTATTACAAATTAATAAAATTACAATGTGCGATTACAAATTAAAATGAACAATTACAGTTCAAAATTTGAAAATTTACACTTGAAAAATTGAAACCCTAATTTATAATAATCCAAAATCAGCTTTAATCAACAATTCACTACACAACTGGTCCTCTAAACACAAGAAACACTTGCTAGCTTCAATCGAAATTTTCTTTTTGATCAAGAACAGGAACAGTCACTTGATTTCTAATGAAAATCGGGCAGAGTTTTGTTTGTTTTAACAGATTTTAACAAACTAGCAAGAAAGGAGCTTGAAATCAGCAAGTAACAGCAACTGAAATCAGTTGAAAATGATCAAAAATGATCGATTTTTGAGAATGAAAAGGCTGTTCACGAGTTGTAAGAATGTAGCAGTGTGTGTGTATATGAATTGCTGGGTATGACTTAATTTTAATAGAAAATAAAAACAAATTACTCGGTATGACTTATTAGAGAAGAAATCACTTGAATATCTCGGTATGACTTATTAAAAGTCATACCGAGTTTTATTTACATAAAACTGAACATAACAAGCAAAAATGCTCGGTATGACTTATTGTTCTAATCTCTCGGTATGACTTTTTATTAAAAATGAAAAGTCATGCCGAAATTTATTAGATTAAGTCATACTGAGTCATTTATAATAATAAGTCATGCTGATTTAAATAAGTCATACGAATTTGTAATAATAAAATAGAATAATTACTTATATTAATAATTGTTTCTAAATTCGAAATAAAATAATAAAAATCTTATTCGAATATTAGATAAATTATTAATTATTCAATAAATATTAACTTATAATAAATATTTACATTATTAATTGTTCTAATTAATTTAAGAATTAAATTAACTCATGTTTGAATTAATTTAATAAGTAAATTAATTGGATAACTAATAACATAATCATTTATATTAATGTACAACAATAATTAGAACATTATATATACATTAATTTACATAATTCTTATAAATGCTTAATTTAAACAAAATTACTTATGCTTTAATTGAAACAATTATCTTTTAAGAATATTGATTTAATCTTAAGATAATTTTTCAAAAATTCATAAGTCCTAGGATTTTATTAATTCAAGACTCATAAATTCTTTAAATATTAACATTTAATATTTATGAGCTCAAATTAATTCCTAGCAATCAAAAATTTAGCCATATTTTAACATCCCTAATTCACTAACCAGCTTTGAGAAAGTGGATTCATCAAGTGGTTTTGTGAAGATGTCGGCTATCTGATCTTCTGTGGGTACAAAATGTAGCACCACAGTTCCGTTCATGACATGCTCTCTGATAAAGTGATACCTTATGTCAATGTGCTTGGTTCGTGAATGTTGTACAGGATTGTTGGAAATAGCTATAGCACTTGTGTTGTCGCAGTAAATTGGAATTTTGTTCAACGCAAGTCCATAGTCATTTAGCTGATTCCTGATCCACAAGATCTGTGCACAACAGCTACCTGCCGCAATGTATTCTGCTTCGGCTGTCGAGGTAGATACTGAATGCTGTTTCTTGCTGTACCAGGAGATCAACCGTCGTCCTAGAAACTGACAGCTTCCAGAGGTACTTTTCCTGTCCATCCTGCACCCTGCATAGTCTGAATCTGTATAGCCTATTAGGTCAAAACCTGTATCCTTAGGGTACCAAATTCCAAGATCTGGTGTACCCTTTAGATATCTAAAAATCCGTTTAACAGCTATTAGATGAGATTCTCTTGGGTCAGATTGAAACCTTGCACATAAGCAAGTTGCGAACATTATGTCAGGTCTACTTGCAGTTAGATATAATAATGAGCCTATCATACCTCTGTAGCTTGTGATGTCAACTTTCTTACCAGTTTCATCTTTGTCAAGCTTCGTGGCTGTTGGCATTGGGGTTTTTGCCGGTGAAGAATCTTCTAGGCTGTATTTTCTGAGAAGATCTCTTACGTACTTTGATTGGCAAATAAAAATCTCATCTTCCTTTTGCTTTACTTGCAATCCAAGGAAGAATGACAGCTCACCCATCATGCTCATCTCATATCTGCTCTGCATTAACTTAGCAAATCTCTTGCACAAGTTTTCGTTAGTAGAACCAAATATAATATCGTCAACATAAACTTGGACAAATATCATATCTTTATTATGTAATTTGTAAAAGAGAGTTTTATCTATGACACCTCTAGTGAAACCATTTTCAAGTAAAAACTCAGAGAGAGTGTCATACCATGTCCTCGGTGCTTGCTTGAGTCCATAGAGAGATTTGAACAGAAAGTACACAAAATCAGCAAACTCTGGATTTTCAAAGCCAGGGGGCTGTTCCACATATACTTCCTCTTCTAGCTTTCCGTTCAGAAATGCACTCTTCACATCCATTTGGTAGACTTTAAAATTGGAATGTGCTGCGAATGCCAGAAATATCCTGATGGCTTCAAGTCTTGCAACTGGTGCGTAGGTTTCGTCATAATCAATTCCCTCTTCCTGGGAGTAACCTTTTGCAACCAGTCTGGCTTTGTTCCATGTAACAATGCCATCACCGTCTAATTTGTTCCTGTATACCCATTTTGTGCCAATAACAGATCTATCTTTAGGCCTGGGTACCAGTGTCCAGACTTCTTGTCTTTCGAACTGATTGAGCTCTTCTTGCATGGCAAGAACCCAATCTGGGTCAATTAGTGCATCTTCAATCTTCTTTGGTTCTTCTTGAGATAGAAAAACTGAGAATAAACATTCATTTGAAGTTGCACTTCTGGTTCTTACTCCAACATCTGGATCACCTATGATCAATTCAAAAGGATGATCTCTGCTCCATATCCTTTCCCTAGGTAGGTTTGATCTTGATGATTCGCCTCGAAATTCATTGTGATGTTGTGTTGTGCCAGTTGATCTTTCATCTCCCCCTGAGTTGCTGCCAGGATGACTTGTTGATCCACCACTGGTATTAGTAGAATCTCCAGTGTTGCCATTGTTTCCACCACTATTACCTGGATCATTACCATCATTGTAGTCATCATTTCCTGCTGCAACCTCAGGTTCTTCTTCGTCATCAGAATGTGAGTCTGGATAATTATCAAATTTTAATGACTCAGAAGAATCTTCAGTTTGGATACTTGGGAGTTTAGTGTCATCAAAAGTTACATTGACACTTTCCTTCACTTGGTGCTGATCAATTATGTAAACCCTATATGCTCTTCTCGAGTATCCGACAAAAATAGCTTCATGTGCCTTGGCCTCAAATTTGCCAATGCGTTCATCTACATCTTTTAGCACAAAGCATTTGGCTCCAAATACATGAAAGTACTTGAGAGTAGGTTTCTTGCCAGCCATTAATTCATAGAGAGTTTTCATATGATCTTTGTTGATCAGAGTTCGATTCTGAGTATAACAAGCTGTATTAACTGCTTCAGCCCAGAAGTAGATAGGTAACCTTGATTCACTTAGCATAGTTCTTGCAGCTTCAATCAGGGTTCTATTTTTCCTTTCTACAACTCCATTTTGTTGCGGAGTTCTTGGTGCTGAGTACTGCCTTGTTATCCCCTTGTCTGAGCAGAAGTTATTCAGAACTTCATTTTTGAATTCTGTTCCATTATCTGATCTGATTGCCCGGACAGGTAACTTTGAATCTAACTCAATCAGCTTTATATGATCAATCACCAATTGTGGAGTTTCATCCTTAGAGTTCAAGAATAAAACCCATGTATACTTTGTGAAGTCATCCACAATCACTAAGGCGTATTTCTTTCTTGACATAGACAGAATATTTACTGGACCAAATAAATCCATGTGTAGGAGTTGAAGTGGTTCAGTGATGTTTGTAGTGTCTGTGCCTCTGTGAGTTGCTTTCTTTGACTTCCCTTTTTGACATGCCTCACACAATCCTTCTTGTGTAAATTCCATCGGAGGCAGTCCTCTCACCAAATCCCTCTTGACTAGAGAGTTCATTGTTTTGAAATTCAGGTGTGAGAGCTTCTTGTGCCATAGCCAACTTTCCTCTGTTGAAGCTTTTGAATAAAAACAGTTTGCTTCAGCTTCAGTTCCCGAGTTGAAATCAGCTACGTACAAGTTTCCTTTCCTTACTCCACGCAAGGCTAGTCTGTCTTCTTTAGAATGAGCTATTAAGCACTTCTCCTTGATAAAGTTTACTTTGTAACCTTTATCACAGAATTGACTGACGCTGAGTAGATTGTGCTTAAGTCCTTCCACCAAAGAGACATTTTCAATGATAACATTTCCTGTATTTAACTTGCCATATCCCGTAGTCATTCCTTTGCTGTTATCTCCAAAGGTGACGATTGGGCCAGCTCTCTCAACCACGTCTGATAGCAGGGCTCTATCTCCGGTCATATGCCTTGACGATCCGCTGTCCAGGATCCATATAACTCGGTTTGCCTGTTTAACTCCCTGCAATTATCAAACGGATTAATTTGTCTTCGGAGCCCAAAATTGATTGGGCCCGGCATACTTAAAGAATTGACCTTTGTCTGCTTTGACAACAGATCCTTTTCGAACAACATTATTTTCTTCCTTGACTGTTCCTACCTTCCTATAAACAGTCTTAACAACTTTCTGTTTAGACTTAGGAATATATGATTCCTTCTTCTCAGGTGAAGGAGTCGCAGTCTTGGATTTAGCAAATTTACTATTGATGTGCTGTCTAGGTGTCATGTTATCTTTCTTAGCTATCATGCGTTTGAAGTAAGCAGTCATAGCATTAAAGGCACATAACATGCAATTCATTATACCACAAGGTTTATGGAAAGCATCAATAGTAGGCATGTTATTCAATACAGTAGGAGGCTTAACAGATTCTACTTCAATTTTCTCAGCAGATTTGAAGTTTTCAGTAGAATGAAATTTATTGTTACTGTTCCTACTGTTCACAAATATGTTGGGTCTGTTCATTTTACTCTTTAAGTCTTTTGCACCTATACCAGGTCTGGGGGAATCAGAAGTTCCCACATCTTTCACTGGTGTTTCTAGTGCACATTTTTCTTTCTGGACATTAACTCCTTTTATGTCCTTAACCTGTTCTCCTCTCTTCTTCTCTTCCTCAAGATCTTCCAACTGCATTTCATATGCAATTAGAACTGAGCTCTCAAGGATGGGTTCAGCTATCGGTGTTATGAAGAGAGGTTTCGGTGTGTCTTTAACAACATGTGGGATACCCCTTTCTTCAGCACTTTTTCTAAAGGGGGTTATGTTGCTTGGTTTTCCTACAGATTTGTTATACTCGAAGCCTATTCCAACTTTACGATTTATTTCTTGTTGGTCAACTAGGTTCTTAACAATATATGAGGAATTCTTATATGCAAGACACTTCTTCTTTTCTTCTTCTATCTGGTTTCTGAGATTAGTTTCTACTACAACATGACAACTGACTTTGCTGACTTGAACAGCTAAGTCTTCAGTCAACTTAATAGTCAACTTGTCATGATTTCTTTTTAACTGTTTAAAAACTTCAGTCTCATCAATTAACTCTTTGACTTTGAGTCTGAGTTTCTTAACTTTATCTCTTTCACCATCTAGTTCTTTACCTAGCAAAGCAAACATCTTAGGACACGAAGGATTTACCTCTATTCCTCTGTCACTGGTGGGAGACAGTGATCCCTCTGATGAAGCCATAAGAGCAAGATTTCCCAGCTCTTCCTCATCATCGTTATCTGAGTCATCCCAGCTTTTGCCTGCTGCTAGATAGGACTTTCCTTGATGCTTTTTCACTAGCGCATCATACTTCTCCTTGAGCTCTTCATAAGACTCTCTCTTCTTCCCTTGCTTAGGCTTCTTGCACTCAGTTGCAAAGTGGCCTAGCTCATTACAGTTGAAGCAACGAAACTTGCTTCTATCAACTAAGCCGGTCTTGTAGCCGCTTTTTGATACTGCTGTCGAAGAACCTCCTCTTTGGAATCTTCCAAAATTAGGCTTACTTCTGAATGAGGAGTTTCTTCGGAATCTCATGTTGCCAAACTTCCTGGCAACCATAGCTAGAGATTCATCTTCTAGCTGATCTAGTTCTTCCAGTGAGTAGAAATCACCATCTTCTTGTTTGTCAGCAGTATGTCCAAGTTCTGGAACCACATACTCTGTTGAACTGTTAGAAGGTGCAACAGCCTTCACTTCTTCTTTCTCTGGTGCTTCTACCATTAATGCCTTGGAGGAACTCAGTACCTTACCTCTTCCATACATTTCTCTGGTTTGGATCTGTTCCAGCTCATAAGTTTTTAAAACTCCGTAGAGTCTTTCTAGGGTTACTTCTTTCATGTCCCTAGATTCCCGGATGGCTGCAATCCTGTGCTCCAGATGCTCTGGTAAGGTCAACAAAAACTTCCTGTTCACCTCTTGGTTCTGATAAAACTTTCCATTCATGTTTAGCTCGTTTATCAATTTGTTTAGTCTCTGAAACACCTCAGAGATACCCTCACCAGGGTTGGATCTAAACTGTTCATATTGGGTGGTCAGGATCTCCAGTCTATTCTCCTTAACTTCTTCAGTTCCCTCATTGATAATTTCAATTGTTTCCCAGATTTGTTTTGCATTCTTGCAATTGACTACTTGGTTGTACATGATGTAGTCTAGGGATTCAATTAATATGAGCTTCAGGTTATTATCAAGGGACACAGCTTCTGTTTCCTCATCTGTATAGTCTGCCGGACTTTTCGGAAACTGTCTGTGGGGAATTACGACCCCATCTACTGTATGTTCGAGAACAACTGATATAGGGAGCTCAACACCTTTAGCCATAATCAATGCATACTTAGGATTTGCAATCCCGATAAACAGTAGCATTTTTTGTTTCCACAAGTTGTAGTGTTCTCTGTCGAACTGTGGAATCTTGATGCTTGTAACTTTCTGGGTACTCATCTTTAATAAGATTAAAAATTAAGTGTTTCAAAAAAAATATTTTAATTTTTGACTGAAAACAATTTTTGATCAGAAATAATTTTTAGAAAAAAAAATTATTTCGAATAAAAAATTATTTCGAATTTAAAATAATTTTTGAGATCTGAATGAGTTGCGGAATTTTTGGTTTGGATCTGATATTAACTATATCAACCAGCTCTGATACCAATTGTTGGTCCCTGATATTGTAGAAGGGGGGTTGAATACAATATCTGAAAATTAATCGCGGAATAATTGGATTAAAAATATTATTTTAATTACTCGCGAAATATTAATTATAATGAAATACTTTTCAAGTGAAAGATATTATTTTAACTTGATTAGTATTACACAATTAATATTTAAAAAACTGTTATATAATTGATATAAAGTCTAGAACGAATTCGACATGAAGTGTTCTTGTTTAAACAATTATATTCAAACTCAGCACAGAAATCTGTGAATATTACAATGCAGATAAATTACTGAATTTGATCTGATTTTTTAACTCTTCATAAGTTGAACTCTGAAAAAGTGAAGAGATCATCTCATATTTATAGAGATTTGAAATGGCTGCTATGACCTTTATGAGTATGACTTAATTTCAAGAAAATAAGTCTGTATGACTTATTTTAACACTTGTATGACTTAAGAAAGACTGGGCATGACTTATATAGCTCGGTATGACTTATTCTGAGCTCGGTATGACTTTCTGTAAGTCATATTCGAGTTTTCTTTAATTAAAAATAAATCAGAATGACTTAATTTAAACGAGAAAAGCTCGGTATGACTTATTGAAAGTCATATTCGGATTTTATTTAATTAAAACAAATCGGTATGACTTATTTTAAATAAACAAAATAAATCCAGCATGACCTTTTGATCTCAGAAATCTCGGTATGACTTTTGCTTCAGCCTGCTCGGCATGACTTATCTTTAACAATCAATCTTGATCCGCATCTCGATCTGCCGTGGATCGACATTTGCCTTGCAATGTTTTACCTTTGATAATCAAACTCGATCCGCATCTCGATCTGCTGTGGATTAACCTTTATGAGCAAGTTTCCCTAGCTTCTTCAATATTCTTCAACAAGCTCTTGAAATCTTCCTGTCTTTTCTTCGTCTTCTAATCTTGAAACCTCTTGAATTAAATGAAGAATAAATATTATATTAGTTGACACACAAATGTACTGTCTGGTTCATTTGTGTCATCCCAATAAATATTCTCCATTTAAATAACATTTAACTAGAGGCCTTCTGTCATTAATTCTTCTTCACTGTTTGCATTCTTCTTCTGGAATCTGCTTGTAGTAACCACTTGAAATCTTCTATATCTTCTGTCTTCAATAGAAGTACTACCACATTATTAATTTCACTGACGCTTGAACAAATAATTGAACTTCTTCCAGTGTTGAGTAGCAATCCTACAAAATACCTCTGATACTTGGATCCTTTGTGATTAGTTGACTGTCTTCGTCTTGATTCCTGTTTAGTGTTTAGTATTTACTTCTCTTTATTAGTTAGAGTTGAGTTGCCATCTAATTATTACAAATAGGCCTAGTCATATGCCTTTCAATAAGACATATATTCCTTGAATCATTGTGTTCATTTATTACATAGTATTTATTGCTCCATAAATATGAAAAGTTGTATTCACCCCCCCTCTACAACACATTTGGACCTAACAAGGCTTCTTCAAAACTGTGTAGCAAACCCCTGAACTTGTCTTTCTATTTTAAACCATCCCTATTTTGCAACCGCCTCTTGAACTGTTCATGAAAATCTTTTTATGGAATCTATAGGTAAGGACCTTAGATTAAGAATTTGGATTCCGTCTGAATCTGATGTCACTGAACTTCTTGTTTGCCCTGTAGGCTTGACTTACAGTCCAGTTCTCAAGTTATTCCAAAGTGTCAAACTCACATACAACACCTTGACTACTACCACGAGCTACTATATCTTCAATTCAGCTTCTAGGATCAATTTGTTTCTGTTCAGAGGTTCTCAACCTTGACTTCAATCAAATTTGATTCCTGGGTCACAAATACAGTAGATATGCTAATAACCCGCTTTACCAAATATTATCTTCTTCAGCTCTTGTTCTAGTTCATAGGCCTTTAGCACATACAGTTCTTCTCCAGACAATGTGGTTGTATCCTTAGATCCATGTTGGCTGTAATCCTGTGTTCCAGATGATATGCAGTGTTAGCACGAACTTCCTGTAATCTCCCTGTAAAATAATCTTTAAGGCTTGTACTGAGATTCCAGGTAGTCCAGTATGTTCTCCTTCACTACTTTAACCCCTAAGATTTTTCATCCAAAAATTCAACTCAAATTAACCAAAAACTGTACCCAATTTAATCTCTTCTTTTCCAGCATTCGAATAAACAGTGGGATCCTATAGAGTAGACCTCTGAGAAAATTAGTACCACTTCTTCTTCAACCTGTTCTACAATTAACTTCATTGGATAATCTTCAGTCAATTTTCATTGTCTTCTGTGAGATACATCCTTTTCTATAGGTTTTGATTAATTTTGTCTTAACGCTAAGTGTAAATTAAATGAGGGTTAGGAAGTAAATGCTGCATTTTCTCTCTCCAAGAAGCTCTCTAGTCCAGAAATATTTCATCTCTAAGAGTTCTTGAGTTTTAAGCTTAGTTCTTTCATAGATCTAACCCCTTTCAAGCTTATAAACACATTTGCATGCTCAAATAACACACACATCACACAAGTATCTTTTGGCTACCCACTTACCATATCTTAGAAGCCCCTAGACTTGTTTTGTTGCCCCCAAAGTTGTACCAAAAGTTAATATTTCGGTCATTTTCCGGCAACTTTTTCCGGCGACCCTTTTTGTGTGTTTTGGCTTCAAAACTAGCTTTTTCTCTTGATTTCTTCTTAGATCTCAAGGGTTATAAGTTGGTTCTACATAATATATATATATATATATATAATCAGTAGGTACATGTTTAGTAGGGTATACACCTTGCTTGCTTGATTTTTAAGTGTATACACGAACTCTTGTTCCCGATCCTAACTCGTATCCCTTGATTTCGCAAGAAATAGTGTTGTCTCTCACTATAGAGCACAAGGGTCATAAGTTAGTTCTTAATTGTCTATTTTTATATATATATATTCGGCCAAACATATATATACACTAGCTTGCTTGTTTGACCTCTTGCAAGTATATATATTGTTAGCCTTGTTCCTCTTAATTATATATACACGAGCTTTTATCTTAACTTCTTATTCTCGTATATATAAAGAGTGAACTAAACCAAGAGAGTTATTAACTGATCTCTCTCCTTAGTTGGTTGTTAATATCCTTGAGTTATTTCGGGATTAGAAACAACAACTATTTACTTAAATTCCAAGTCGAGGCTAGACTTGTATAAGTCGATATATACGACAAAAACAAGAGGCTTACTTGTTGAATTTTTGTATCTAAACCAAGCTTATATCAAGAGTGAAAACCGATTTGTATAAATCTCATTTAGAGATATAAAAAAAAGGTTACTCTAATATTTGCAAGGTAACTCACTTTAATTACAAGTTGAGTATTGTGTATAAGTTGAGGTACGACATAAAAATAAATACATCTTGTTGAGTTATAAAGTGTAAGAAACCAACACACATTCCCAGTGTTACTATTTCGTATAAATCTCATATATTATTTAGAGATATAAACGAAGTAAACTCGTTGAATATTTGTAGGTTTATTCTTTAACTTCGAACACCGAGTTAACGGCTTTTCGTATAAGTCGAGGTACGACATAAACGAGCCTAACTTGTTGAATACTTGAAGTTAGTCCACGATAGACTCCGAGTTAAATAATATTTCGTATAAGTCGAGGTACGACATAAACGAAACGTACTCGTTGAATCTTAGTGGTTTATTTCGAGTTTGTTTTAAAGGCCATTTTTAATTGTTGTTTTAGGCCTTATAAACAACTTGATTTCGAAACGAGCTTGACATAAGTCAAGTCAATATATTCGGCCTTTAGTTTAGATCATATACCCTTGGCCTTATATATCGGACAAAATAAACATAAAAGAAAAAGATTTATTTTAAGTAATTGCATTGCATCATACGCTTTACATATCGCAATTTACTTTAGCATACGTATTTAATTGCATTGCATCATACGCTTTACATATCGCAATTTACTTTAGCATACGCATTTAATTTAGTGCATTCATACGCTTTACTTTCCGTACTTTACTTTAGCATACGCACTTAATTTATTGCATACACGTTAGCACACAACGTGTGGTTCGTCCTTTTGACTAAGTGACTTACCCTTTCGAGTGGTTCGTCCTTTATCACTAAGTGACTTACCCCGACTCACATTTATATATATTGTTTCTTCGGCTATCTTATATATATTTGTTTGTCTCCTTGGTCTAGTACTGTAATATACTAGTCCGACCACTCTTCTTTTCTAAACAGGGATATTTAAGTCGTAGTACTTGTTGTCTACACTTTGTTGTGAGGTGAAAGTGAAGTGAGGTGATCCTTGTTCTAAGACCCAAGTCCTAGACACGCCGACGGGAAGTTGGGTGTCTTTGCACCGTGAGGAAAAGGAAAGACCCAAGACCTAAGACCCAGATCCAAGACCTATATTGTTGTAGAGGAACATAGTCTACGCAGGAATTTTACGTATCTTTGAGGAGGTAAAGGGGAAGTTACGCTCCAAGATAAGATCGTAAGGGATACTACGTGAATGTGAAGAGGTAACGGGGAGTTACGCTCTAAGACCAGTTCGTAGGGGTACTACTTGCCTGTGAAGAGGTAACGTGGAGTTACGCTCTAAGACCAGCTTGTAGGGGTTCTACTTTGATTGTGAGGAGGTAACGGGGAGTTACGCTCCAAGATAAATCAAGTAGGTTTTGCTTTGTATTTTGAGGGGTTAACGGGTAGTTAAGGTCCAAGATAAATACTAAGTGTTGTAAAAGGCTTCTCCGCCACTATAAGGAGTACATCTTTTTATAGTGCAAAATCTCGAGTTCGGGGAGGGACTCGGGGACTGGACTAGGGGTGAGCGGATCCGTTAGGGGATTGCGCCATCGCAAACCAGGATAAAACTTCCGTTGTGTACTCTATTTCTTTTCTCTGCTTTTACTTTCCGCACTTATATTACTAGTTGACTGGTAATATTTTAAAAAGGGAAAAGAAAATTTTTAAAACGCCAAGCTCAAATTTTAAAAACGGTATTAAGCTATTCAACCCCCCTTTTAGCTTATACCCCCCATTTCGGGCCTAACAGTTGGTATCAGAGCAGTGCTCTTAATCGTGTTCCGTGGCCTTTTTCAGTGCCTACGAACGCAACAAAGAGTAGATCTTTTATGGCGTATTTGAGTACCATTGGTTGTGGTGAAGGTCTCTCGAGTTCGAGACCCCCTCTATTCGATGGCACCAACTTTGCTACTTGGAAAACAAGATTTAGAATTTATGCTAAATCCCAAGGTGTCAAAGTGTGGATGGCTATCGAAGACGGTGTTGTAGTTCCGACAAAAGTAGTTGACGAAATAGTCATCGAAAAGAAAGTCAGTGAATACACCCGTGAAGAGGAAGAGTTAATGAACATAGCTGCTAAGGCGGAAATGGTCTTAACCAGTGCACTTGCAAAAAAAGAATACAAACGTGTTAATAACTGCAAGTCTGCACAAGATATGTGGAACAATTTGGTTATCACCTACGAGGGAACCATGGATATTAAAGACTCTCGAATGGATACGTTGATCCAAGAATACGAGAACTTTAAACTCCTCGAGGGTGAAACCATCATCGATATGGAAACAAGATTTACTCGTATTATCGATGAACTTGCTAAACTCGGAAAGGTATACTCTATTAATGAGAAAAATCGAAGGGTTTTAAAAGCCTTACCTCCGAGTTGGAAAGTTAAAGTTACCACAATAAAAGAAATGCATATACCATCGATAGTTTATTCGGTAACCTTCGTGCTTACGAAGAAGATAATGCTCTGGATAAACCTCTTCCTAAAGTTGAAGAGAAGAGAAAGAGTATGGCCTTAAAAGTAATACTTATCGATGAAGATGAAAACGACGACGATTTGAACGAAGAGTTAGAAAATCTTGATGAGCATGAAATTGCTTTATTATCAAGACAACTCCGTCGCGTTTTACAAAGCAAAGCTCAAAGGTACGGAAAGGGGTTTCTTAAATTGGGTAACCAACAACGAGTTTTTAACTCTAAAGGTAGGCCGAATTATAAGAGCAATTTTCCTACTACGAGCTATGCTAAAGGCAAAGGTGTGCAACAACCACAAGCAAACAATGCTTACAATAACTCGAAATTTACGAGTAATTATGCACCTAAGCCTAAAGAGGCAGTTCCCGAGGAAACCGAGATTGTTTGCTTTGAATGTAAACAACCGGGTCATTTTAAAAGGGAATGTCCAAATTTGTCTAAGGGACAAATCCTTGTAGCCGAAAGTGGATGGGATCTTAGCGAGGATGAGGAAGCTCCTGAACAAAATGAGGAAACTGTAAACCTTGCTTTGATGGCAATCGGAGATAAAGCTACTCCAACGGAAGGCTCCACTTCTCTACAAGAGGTAACATCTAAACCAATCGTGAGTTCATCATGTGATAGTAGTAATATTAGCCTGTCTAGAGTAGATCATTATAGTATGGATATTTCTGAGCTTAGAAACTTGGTCAAAAATTTGAAAATTGGTTATGATGAATTGAATCGAAGTTATGTTAAGACAAAATCCGAAAAATATAAATATGAGGATTTGTGTCTTGAACTTCAAAAAGAGGTCACTGGTTTGACCGACGTACATGTCAAAGACATGGAATACGTTACTAACATTCTCTCTCAAAATGAAAGCTTGAAAATCGAGGCGAACGGAAAGGATGACCAAATTCGTACTCTTGAAGTCGAAAATGTGTCTCTGATTTTTCAAGCCGAAGAGATTGAGAATGATAATCTCCATTTAAACGAACGCAATCGTGAGCTCCATGTTGAGTTTTTAAATCTGAAAATTCAAAATGAATCACTGATTCAAGAGAATTCTTCACGATGCGAACGTATAAATGACCTTGAACAATCTCTTACGGGAAATAGAGAGGAAGAGCTTCACGAAGCTTTAAAAGAACTTGACCTTGATTACCAACTTCAATTAATGAATAAAGACAATGATTATGCCAAACTTCAAGGCAAGTTCAATGTTGAATTCGAAAGTTGTCAAAGACTTGTCTCAGAATTAGAAACGATGAAGTTGGAAAATCAAAAGCTTAATGATGAAAATCAAAAGCTCTTGGCTCAAGTTATGGATAAAGAGAGATTCTTAACTAACAAGATTAATAACTTGGTTAAGGAAAAGGAAGATCTCGAATCCAACTTAAAACAATTCACTAAGAGCAATGCTATTTTGGAAAGGATGGTATTTAGCTCTCGGGAATCATTTAATCGTGAAGGCTTGGGTTATGAATACAAGAGTCCTTCTAAAATGGAAGATCATAAACCCAATCCTCCGATTAGTACTCCACCTAAATCACCTACACCTAAGTGTACATATTGCAATGTAAGTGGACATACTCGTCTATTTTGCAAAGCTAAAGAAGGTGAACTTAAGGGGAAGTACAAGTGGATTCCAAAAGGATCAACTTCTAGAAATAGAGATGGAAAGAAAATATCTCAAAAGAAGAATGATTCTAAAGTGAATGTTCAAAACCTACCAAGGTTTTTGTATCATCAAGAACCAATTCCCTATGGACCAAGAAAAGGTTCTATGACTCAAAATCCTAACTATCATGGTCAAACTCGTAAAATAAATGTACCTATGCCTAGGAATGCGAGTTATCATGATAGATCGAGTCATCATGCTAATATGAGTCATCATGATTACCCTAGTACTTCAAATGCTCATGTTAGAAGTAATAATTCGAAATACAAAGCCAATGCTAATTCTAGAGATTCGATTATTACCATCTTTCCCTCAAGAAATAATCATGAATATGTTAGACATAACAAATATACTCCTAGGAGAAACCCTCATCATATATCTACTAGGAATGAAGCATCTAGAAATATACATGATTATATGCAAACTTATCCCATGCCTAGATTTATTCATGCTAGTTCATATATGCCTCATGATGTACTAACCCAAGGACCCTTAAGACAAAAGGGTACTAAAAGGTTTAACTAATCCTTTGTGTAGGTATGCCTTACTGCTGCAAAAGATGTGTGGTATCTTGATAGTGGATGTTCACGTCATATGACCGGTAATAAGTCACTGTTGAACAACATTAGAAAGGTAGCCGCCGGAAGTGTAACCTTTGGAGATAGCAGTAAAGGCAACATCATTGGCATTGGGGATATTGGAAATGAAAGCTTTAAAATAACAAATGTACAATTAGTCACGGGACTAAAGTACAACTTGCTTTCAATAAGTCAACTATGTGATAATGGTTGCAAAGTAGTCTTCCGGTCAACACATTGTTCTATTTACAATGTAGACGGAAGACTAGCCTTAAATTGTCCACGTAACAAAAATGTATATACGTGTGACACTACGAAATATGAGAATGTATGTTTGGTATCCTTTAATGATGATCCATGGTTATGGCACCGAAGGTTGGGTCATGTAAACATGAAACTCATTAAGACTATATGTTCGAAAGAACATGTACGAGGATTACCGAAACTCAATTTCGTTAAAGATCACATATGTGAAGCTTATGAAATTGGCAAACAAATAAGAGCAACTCATAAAGCCAAATTCATGGTGTCTATATTTAGACCACTTGAGCTATTACATATGGATCTCATTGGACCTGTTCCCGTGCAAAGCCTAGGAGGAAGTCAATACACCCTAGTGGTTGTTGATGACTACTCTCGCTATACGTGGACTGAGTTCCTAAGGTCAAAGAGTGACGCATTTGAATGTTTCGCGGCTCTTTGCAAACGCATACAAAATCAACACAATAACTCGATTATTATATCCGGACGGATCATGGAAAAGAGTTTGAAAATGTAAAATTTGTTGATTTTTGTGAGGCATATGGTATTACTCATAACTTTTCTGCACCTTATACACCTCAATCAAATGGGGTAGTTGAAAGGAAAAACAGAATGTTACAAGAAATGGCAACGACTATGCTTAATGAATATCGTCGACCAAAATATTTTTGGGCCGAAGCTATGTCTACTGCATGCCATGTTCTTAATAGAGTATTACTACGACCTATCAAAATGAAGACTCCTTATGAGCTTTATTTTGGTAAAATTCCTAAGCTTAGCTACTTCAAAGTTTTTGGAAGTAAGTGCTATATCATGAATACTAAGGATTATCTAACGAAATTCGACCCTAAATCTGGTGAGGGTGTCTTTCTAGGATATTCTAGTAATAGCAAAGCTTATCGAGTTTTCAATCTTAATACTTTAGTTGTGGAAGAATCAATGAATGTAGTATTCGATGAATCTAAACCAAACTCAAAGTTTAAAGATTTGATAGAGGAGGAACCAGATTCAAATGGTCAAATTCCAAGTGATGTTGAAAATGTATCTTGGACTTTCAATTCCAAAGAATCCTCTTGAAAAAGTTGAGAACGAACTTGAATTGCTTGTGGAAATTCCATTGCTTAAGGATCATCCTATAGACCGTGTCTTAGGGGACTTAACAAAAGGTGTTCAAACTCGTGCTCAAGTTCAAAACATTGTGAGTCACATGGCCTTTCAATCACAAATAGAACCCAAAACCGCAAAGGAAGCTTTATTAGATGAGGATTGGATTTTTGCTATGCAAGAAGAGTTAAACCAATTCACTCATAATAAAGTTTGGGAACTAGTTCCACATCCCCCTGAAACTTCCATTATTGGAACAAAGTGGGTCTTTCGTAACAAATTAGACGAAAGTGGAACAGTGGTAAGGAATAAAGCACGTTTAGTTGCTCAAGGCTATACTCAAATGGAAGGAATAGATTTTGATGAAACCTATGCTCCCGTAGCTCGAATTGAATCAATTAGAATGTTTTTAGCCTACGCTTGTCATAAAGGTTTCAAAGTCTATCAAATGGATGTTAAATCTGCTTTCCTTAATGGTGTCTTAGAAGAAGAAGTATATGTAAGACAACCACCGGGATTTGAAGATCACTTACATCCTGAGTATGTGTACAAATTGTACAAGGCTTTATACGGACTAAAGCAAGCTCCTAGAGCTTGGTATGAGAGGTTAAGCAAATTCCTAATTGAAAATGGTTTCAAAATAGGAGTTGTTGATACCACTCTCTTTACGAAGTATGAAGGTGATGACGTTTTGCTTGTTCAAATCTATGTAGATGATATTATCTTTGG
Source organism: Oenanthe sinensis (assembly GCA_028671895.1). NCBI lineage: Eukaryota > Viridiplantae > Streptophyta > Magnoliopsida > Apiales > Apiaceae > Oenanthe > Oenanthe sinensis. The sequence continues at coordinate 2,206,366 of CM053809.1, read as the reverse complement.
TTCTACCAAGGAATCTCTATGTAAAGAATTCTCAGATATTATGAGTAAAGAATTTGAAATGAGCATGATGAGGGAATTAAATTTCTTTTTAGGATTGCAAATTAAGCAATCAGATGAAGGCATTCATATTTCACAATCGAAATATTGTAAAGAAATGCTTAAGAAATTTGATATGGAAAATTGTAAAACAATTAGTACCCCTATGTCACCCGCCTTAAAGATGACGGAAGATCCTAGTGGTATTTCTGTAGATACGAAGAAATATCAAGGAATGATCGGAAGTCTTCTCTATATCACTGCTAGTAGGCCTGACATACAATTTAGTGTGTGTAAGTGTGCCCGCTTTCAAGTGAACCCTAAGGAATCTCATGTAGCCGCTGTAAAGCGGATATTTAGATACCTCAAGGGAACCACTGAAATGGGTCTATGGTATCCTAAAGGACAACCATTTTGTAGGGTTTCGTGACACAAACGCAGCGGAATAAACGCGAAAAATAAATCAAAATAGCGAAACCCTCCGCAGGATCCATGCGAAAACAAAAAATTTAATTCGGAGATAAAGAATAAATACCTTTAGAAGCTTTAACAGTTCATTAATGGAAGATTAATGGAGGTCCAAAGCTTGTTTAATCACCACGTATCCCGCTCTCGCGATCTACGCTCTACGGTATCCACACGAACACTTTTCATGAAGGATCGATGTGTACTAGCACCCGAAAACTTCTTCTCTCTCTATCTTCCTCCTCTCTCAGAGCGGCTAGGGTTTTTTGTAAAATCTCTATCTTATTAAATCAGCCCATAAAGAGATTATATAGAGAGAGGAATAAGTTTTCTAATTATAATCCAATTATAATTAATACTAATCCAAAATTCTAAATTATTTAATTAAGTCTCACTTAATTAATTAATTATTAATTTTGGAATTAGTTTAAGTAATTCATTTATTCTATTTATATAATTAATTAAGTCATACTTAATTAATATCATAAATAAAATAAATTACTTATTTAATTTAAATTCATAATTTAAATTATTTCTCCTTCAAGCGTTCTTTGTGTGTGACCCTGTAGGTTATTATTACGTTGGCAACAATTTTAATATCTAATTAAAATTGTAAACAATGAGCGGCATCTAGTAATACATCATTGCTACCCAAGTAATAATAATAAATCGGTGATTCGATTAAGACTTTCGTGAATAATGTTCCATGTAATATAATCCCTTTAATCTTGATATTATAGATTAAACTCAAGGCATGTCTCGTGCCATCCTCTTCATAATTTAATCTTTATTTTCTTAATCGATGAGTAGACTATTAAAATCAAATCAACATTTGAGCACGGCCGTGCATTTCATAGTCTCACTCAAACAAGAGGCCAATAATATCACTCCTAAAATTAGGAGGATTAAATCCCATCTAGATCATTCATATTTCTCATACGATTCATAATATACCCAATGTCCACTTTTATCATCACCCGGTCAAAGGTAACTTTTAATGTAATCAAAGTATATTAATTCTCGTATAGAAATATAATGATTTCAGGTCTAAGGATCATTACACCATTATCACAGTGAGAATTACTTATGACACTTACTTAACATGTAGAATCTCACGGCGGGTCATTCCAGTGCCATGCATTGATACATGCACTTATGTTCTTGACTTTAGTATCCCCATACCTATGACCAATGAGATGTGGTCATCTGTCAAGAAACATACTAGTCTTTGTGCATTATTATTGTCCTTAAATAATAATACTCGACTAGGGAATTTTAGGAATAAGATATTATTCATATAATCTCATTTTTAAGTCACATACTTAAAGATATAGAATACGTATCAAAATTCCAAGGACATTTACTATGCTTTCAATTTATTACGCAGTAAACAAAACATAATAAATAAATAATAATCAATAAAACATAATCCTTAATAATAAATATTTTCCTTAAAATATAAAAAGTATTGTCTCTAGAGCACAATTACTAACAATCTCCCACTTGCACTAGAGCCAATTACCCAAGTATCCAATACTCATGAAACTAGTGTGACTTTCATGCTTCTGCTGCGACAAAGCCTTAGTCAGTGGGTCTGCAATATTATTATTAGTATGCACTTTACATATATGTATATCTCCTTGATCATTAATCTCATTAATTATGTGATATCTCCTAAGTACATGCCCAAACAGCCTCCTTGGCTGCTTCGCAAGCATCAATATACTCAGGCTCTATTGTAGAATCAACTATTGTCTCTGCTGTGAACCATTCCAGCATACAACATCTCAATAAAATTAGATAAAACACAAAGACAGACAGAAACATTAAATTATCGTTATCTGTCTAGAAACCAGTATCACTGAAACCTCTTACAACTAGCTTCACATCTCCTCCATATAACAAGAATGAATCTTTAGTCCTCTTTAAGTACTTAAGAATATTCTTGACTGTCGTCCAGTGACCTTCACCTGGATTAAATCGGTATCTACTCATCATGGTTAAAGCATATGAGACATCAGGACAAGTACATATCATTGCATACATTATAAAACCAATTGCTGACGCATATGGAATTTTACTCATGCAGTCCCTATCATCCAATGATTTAGGACAAATTTTATTTTGAGATCACTATCCCATGAGACATTGGGACATATCCATTTTAGTCTCCTTGCATTTGAAATCGATGCAAAACTTTGTCAATGTATATACTCTAAATTAGGCCGATCAATCACCTTGATCTATCTCTATAGATCTCGATCCCTAATATATATGTCACATCGCCTAAGTCTTTCATTGAGAAATTATTTCTCAACCAAGTCTTCACAGTCTGTAGAGAAGGAATGTCATTCCCTATTAGTAATATATCATCAACATATAATACTAGGAATGCCACATGGCTCCCACTAAACTTCTTGTAAACACAAGTTTCATCTTCATTATGAATAAAGTCAAACTCTTTTTGACTGTTTCATGAAAACAAATGTTCCATCTCCTCGAGGCCTGCTTTAATCCATAAATGGATCGACGCAACTTACATACATTTCCAGCATCCTTTAGATCAACAAAACCCTTAGGGTGTGTCATGTACACATCCATATCTTCTTCAAGGCTCTCATTTAAGAAAGCGGTTTTGACATCCATTTGCCAGATTTCATAGTCATAGTAAGCAGCTATAGCAAGCAAAATCCTGATGGACATGACCATAACAACTGGTGAAAAGGTCTCATCATAGTCAATACCATGAATTTTCTTGAAACCTTTTGTCACCAATCGTGCCTTATAGGTCTGTATATTAGCATCCATGTCGGTCTTCTTCTTGAAAACCCACTTGTACCCTATAGGTTTTACCCCTTCAGGTGGATCAACCAAAGTCCATACTTGATTAGTATACATGGATTCCATCTCAGATTTAATGGCATCCAGCCATCTCTTAGAATCTGGAGTGTTTATAGTATCTAGGTAGGTGAGAGGCTCATCTTCATCCACAAGCATCACATCACCATCTTGAGTCAAGAGAAATCCATATTATCTCTCGGGCTCATGGCGAATCCTACTAAACCTACGAACACCTGTGTTTCTTGAGCAGTATTATTTTTCTTGTACATTCTACTCAGGTTCCTCCACTGGTTCAACGTTATCATGTGGGTCTCAAACTTCATTGAGATCTATTATCCTCCCACTGTCTCTCAGCAGTTTGAGCAAAAAACACTTTGTTCTCGAAAGGATTATAGAAAGAATAACCCCTTGTTTCAGTTGGGTATTCCACAAAATTACATTTGTCTGATTTTAGTCCTAGCTTGTCAGAGATTAGATGTTTCACAAACGCTTCACATCCCCAAAATTTTATAAATGACATGCTGTGACGTTGCTCAGTCCATATCTCATAAGGAGTCTTTTGAACCAATTTAGTAGGAACACAGTTAAGTGTATGTGGAGCCGTTTCCAGGGTGCAACCCCAGAAACTAATTGGAAGATTCATTGACTCAACATTGATCGCACCATGTCCAATAAGGTGTGATCACTCCTATCAAAAAAAAACTTTTCATTGATATTTTCTACTTCATCTTTATAGTCTTTGAACTTTTCAAATGATTCGGATTAGTTCTTCAAAAGATACATATATCCGTATCTACTAAAATAATTAGTAAATTTTATGAAGTTAATAAAATCTACCTTTTGTCATCGTACACATATGACCACATACATCACTATGTATAAGTCATACCCATTCAATGATCCCTTCACCATGTCCGGTAAAAGGAGCTTTAGTCATTTTACCAAATAAACCAAGATTCGTATCCTTTGGTATGATTCATAATCAAACTTATCCATGAATGCATCCTTATGTATTCTGGAAATGCGTTTCTCATTAATATGGCCTCAGTGACAATGCCAAAGGTAATATTTGATTTGAGTCACTTTAGAACATATAAATTGTTAATTAGATGTGCAACATTATAAGGCTCATCATCAAAATAGAATAAACAACTATTGTTATAAAATGAAAAAGCCTTTCTTGTCCAAACAAGAAACTGAAATAATGTCTCTGCCAATTGCAAGCACGCTATAACAATTATTAAGTTCTAAATTTTCCTTATAGGCCAAAAATTAAGTAACGAGTTCCTCGAACCAGAGCAACTATCTTTACTCCAATTCCAACCCGATACCTTAAGCTTGACCCTTATTGATCATCATCTTCCGATCTTCCAATTAAGCATGACAGTTTAATTTCCAGTCTCCCAACTTTCCACAGAAGTAACAATCATCTTCTTTATCAACACCTCATTCAGACTTTAGAGTCTGCTTTAGGAATTGGACTTTGGTTTGACAACAGAACTAGATCAAATCTTCTCCTTGCCTTTCCATTTTCCTTTCCCTTTTGCATTCCCTATGTTTACCATCAATATAGTAGTAGTTCATGCATTTATCATATTACTTTCAGCAGTTCTCAACATGCTTAGCAACTCAATGGGTGTTTTACCAATCTTATTCACTTTATTGTTCATAACAAAATAAGAATAATATTTGTCCAGAGATTGTAAGATCAAATCTAACTGTCTCCAGACCAATCTGGAAACTCAAAATATCAATGGTATTCATTATACCCTATAATCTTTAGAACATGTGGTGTAACCGGGTCTCACTCTCCCTACTTGTAAGTGTATAGTGCCCTTTCAAATATATCTTGTGCTCAATCGTTTCATAAGCATCTATATGCTTGTATTGCTTCTTAAGCTCAACACATATATTTGCGAGCATGAGACATGAAACATTAGTCGCAACATCAATTTGCTTCCAATAAGCACTATGATTTGCACATGTTACATTCTCAACTTTAAGAGCAGGGGAAGAGATTTGACTAATATCGTGGTGCCCGAGGACGATCCTCAAGCTCCTATGTCAGTCAAGGAAATATATTCTCGTCAACTTGTCCTTCTCAAGAACTGATCGCATAGAGAAGTTGTTTGTGTTTATCATTTGATATCTACAATATTAAAGTGCATAAAATAAACTAGATCGCAAATTTAATATTAATTATGTTTAAGTGATTATGGTATATCATCATATACCTCCCACTATTTTTATCAAACTAATAGCCCTTACTATTAATTTGGAAAGTATATCCCATAATTCTTTCTAGTGAGCCAAGATCCATATTTCATCATGTCCTAAGTCAACCACTGGAAGTCCTTAGAAAATGATTATTTAGGTAGACAACAGTTGTCAATTATATCATATATAATTCTTGGATAGTTTGGTGAACAACGATTGATCTTATCTATCTAATAGACTTTTAACCAAACTCTATGCTTCTAAGTTCATAATAGTTGAATATAACCGTTTATTTTCACTTATTATGACGACTCAGTTAAGTTAGACCCAATGATACAACGGCCGAATATAACCGTTTATATTCGTCGCATCTCACCACAATAGATAGGAGTCCCCTACCACTGACAGTCCTTCCCCTTATCGATCTAGGATTCGATGAGTGTTCATTCATTGGAAAGCATCCGAGTAAAACTTAATATTTTGTTAAGGGGTTTTAGAAAATTTATAACGATCATGATCTCATCATAAAGAGATCCTCAATTTTTCCTTGAACCAAATATTTCAAATCGACATCTTAAATTGTTCATTTCCCAGGTAGATGGAGGATACCAATGGTCACACTTAAAACCCATCAGCCTTACGAATACGCATATCCGCTTTTGTCAGAAAATCCCAATTATAGATATCAAAAATCCATATTTAATTCCGTGTTTTAAAATCCATATTTCATAAACACAAGAATCTCATGATCGTTTGTTAATTTTAAAATCTTGAATCGTTACAGATTTTATCTTGTTTAAGCAAACATGGCATGGGTGTCGTATCTAATACATACATGATTAATCAATATTAAGCATGCATTTCAATTATATCTACGCATACATACCAATACATGCAATCATATACATATATGTAATGTGCGTAAATTAAACGTGTTTGGTTATGGCCCCATCCTATATGATATTTCCAAGCTAATGGAAATATCAAGGTCAGTCTATGGTGGTTTTAAAAATACTATCTATTACATGTCTTCTTTCTTCATTGCTCCATCATCCCCTTTTGGATCGCCTCCTTGCTTGCAAGTCTTCATTGATAATTACATTGAATAATAAAAATAAAACTATTCTAATGAAATTATAAGAAGAACTCGAGTTACATTCGAGATAATTAAATTACAATGAATAAACGACATGCAAGTCGTATTTAGAAACCAAAACCATAAATCAAAACCACTATCCTATGGGTCTTTAGGCCATAACCATCCACCATGCTATCATATAACACATATAATATATCTCATATTATATAATCATATCATATAATCATATATAACAAATTTCGAAATTTCAGAAAATTAAAAACAGATTTCTAAAGACAATAAATCGCTATTTCGAGGCCCTTAACGACGTCAAACGCCTTACAGACCCGTCGATGATAGCATAGCTATCAGTTTTGTTCATTGGCCCGATTCCAGTCAGAAAACACATATCGTTTACGAAAATCGGATACAGCAGTCAGATTTCTCCAAATCTGACGGTGTTTCAGAAATCGTATCATATACAATTCTCATAACAAAAACAAGCGTATATCATATATACATATACAGAGATACATACAATCATCATATAATTATACATTACATGAATATCATATATTCATAATATATACATACATATACTCAAAATTTTAGAAAATCAAATAATTTTCAGAAAATCATAAATCACCGTTTTGGAGGCTGTAACGACATATAATGGCTTACAGACACAGAGCTGACAATGTCAGTATTGCTCAGTGACCCGATTCCAGTCAGAAAACACATATCGTTTGCAAAAATCGGACAACGGACACAGATTTCAGAAAATCAACGGCAGCCGTTTCAGAATTCGTATCGAATACGATTCCCATAATAAGAACAAACATGTATCATATACATACATCAACACACATAATCAAATTAAAACGTTTCGCAACCTCGCTCTGATGCCATTGTAGGGTTTCGTGACACAAACGCAGCGGAATAAACGCGAAAAATAAATCAAAATAGCGAAACCCTCCGCAGGATCCATGCGAAAACAAAAAATTTAATTCGGAGATAAAGAATAAATACCTTTAGAAGCTTTAACAGTTCATTAATGGAAGATTAATGGAGGTCCAAAGCTTGTTTAATCACCACGTATCCCGCTCTCGCGATCTACGCTCTACGGTATCCACACGAACACTTTTCATGAAGGATCGATGTGTACTAGCACCCGAAAACTTCTTCTCTCTCTATCTTCCTCCTCTCTCAGAGCGGCTAGGGTTTTTTGTAAAATCTCTATCTTATTAAATCAGCCCATAAAGAGATTATATAGAGAGAGGAATAAGTTTTCTAATTATAATCCAATTATAATTAATACTAATCCAAAATTCTAAATTATTTAATTAAGTCTCACTTAATTAATTAATTATTAATTTTGGAATTAGTTTAAGTAATTCATTTATTCTATTTATATAATTAATTAAGTCATACTTAATTAATATCATAAATAAAATAAATTACTTATTTAATTTAAATTCATAATTTAAATTATTTCTCCTTCAAGCGTTCTTTGTGTGTGACCCTGTAGGTTATTATTACGTTGGCAACAATTTTAATATCTAATTAAAATTGTAAACAATGAGCGGCATCTAGTAATACATCATTGCTACCCAAGTAATAATAATAAATCGGTGATTCGATTAAGACTTTCGTGAATAATGTTCCATGTAATATAATCCCTTTAATCTTGATATTATAGATTAAACTCAAGGCATGTCTCGTGCCATCCTCTTCATAATTTAATCTTTATTTTCTTGATCGATGAGTAGACTATTAAAATCAAATCAACATTTGAGCACGGCCGTGCATTTCATAGTCTCACTCAAACAAGAGGCCAATAATATCACTCCTAAAATTAGGAGGATTAAATCCCATCTAGATCATTCATATTTCTCATACGATTCATAATATACCCAATGTCCACTTTTATCATCACCCGGTCAAAGGTAACTTTTAATGTAATCAAAGTATATTAATTCTCGTATAGAAATATAATGATTTCAGGTCTAAGGATCATTACACCATTATCATAGTGAGAATTACTTATGACACTTACTTAACATGTAGAATCTCACGGCGGGTCATTCCAGTGCCATGCATTGATACATGCACTTATGTTCTTGACTTTAGTATCCCCATACCTATGACCAATGAGATGTGGTCATCTGTCAAGAAACATACTAGTCTTTGTGCATTATTATTGTCCTTAAATAATAATACTCGACTAGGGAATTTTAGGAATAAGATACTATTCATATAATCTCATTTTTAAGTCACATACTTAAAGATATAGAATACGTATCAAAATTCCAAGGACATTTACTATGCTTTCAATTTATTACGCAGTAAACAAAACATAATAAATAAATAATAATCAATAAAACATAATCCTTAATAATAAATATTTTCCTTAAAATATAAAAAGTATTGTCTCTAGAGCACAATTACTAACACATTTGACTTAGTGTGCTTTTCTGATTCAAATTATTCCGGTCACTTAATCGATAGAAAAAGCACAAGTGGTACGTGTCAGTTTCTTGGTGGATGCCTAGTTTCTTGGTTTTCTAAGAAACAAAATTCTGTATCTATATCCACTACAGAAGCTGAGTATATAGCAGCTGCAAAATGTTGTGCTCAAATCCTTTGGATGAAGCAAACACTAGCTGACTATATTGTGAAATTTGATGTAGTATCAATTCAATGTGATAATATAAGTGCAATAAACTTGAGTAAAAATTCTGTGTTGCACTCATTATCAAAACATATTGATATACGACATCATTTTCTACGAGACCATGTCTCGAAGGGCAATATTAAAATGGTATACATAGATATCGAACATAATATCGCCGATATCTTTACAAAACCTTTGAGCTCAGAAAGATTCAACAAACTCCGTTTGGAGTTAGGTATGCTTGAGTGCTCAAAGTGAGACACTAAGTGTCTTTAATTTTGTTGAATTAATTTTCTGTGAAATTTGTTCCGCTTATGGTTTAGGTTATTATTTGATCGGATTTCAAGGTGAAATTCAGATTTGTCAATAATGACGTTGATTATAAGTTGTTCAAGCTTTATTGTGAAATTAAGCTCAATAAAATAATATTAATTAATATAGCTATTGATTGGCCTTGGAATATTGTTTATTTCAAAACTCAGGAAAATAGTGAGTGTTAATTAAATTGTCCCAAGAATTATTTTCTAAATAAATTTATGAATATTTAGAAATAAAATTCATAATTTAGAAAATAGTCATTTTTGGTTGAATATTATTTTATATATATTTAATTACATTCTCTATTGTAATTAAAATTATAAAATAATTATACAAATGGGAAAATATTTTATATAGAATAATTACAATTTATTTGTAATTAAAAATATATAATACAAAATTAATTTTGTAATATATGTATATTATTCTTAATATATATAAATACAATTTTAATACAGTCTTGTGTGCAGATTAATCTCCACCATCCGATTTATTAGGGGATTAATCCTGGTCGTCTATCTCAGAAATATATATATAGGAAAATAAAATCTATTTCCCTAATTTTTTTCAGCCGCACAGTAATCCTTGAGTGCTCGAACCCTAATTTTCCGATCTCTAATTTCTTCAATTCAAACCGGTTTGCATCATATTCATCGATGAATTCGTGTTCTTCAGTTCTCAATCCTTCGATTGATGACTATATCAACATCATCTTGTTACAATTCAGTCTAATTCGACTAAACCCTAACTGTTTGACTCGCAATTTCATTTGTTTAAGTGAGTGTTGATGAATTCACTGATGAAATCTCTGTCCTCACTCTCTAGTGACTCGAGTCTCACAATCCAAGTGCTTGGAAATTAGTCAATTGAGTCAAGCCTCCACTTCAACACGCTTGATTTAGTGTTGTTCTTGATCAAGCTATCCATTACGAGTGGTTAACAGGACAAATATGCACATTTATAGAGATTATGTATCAAATCTGCTGTGATGATTGCATATCTAAACTCTACGACCCTAATACTACTGTCTCATTTGATTTCCATTTTAGTATTCAAATGAAATACAAGACTAACTCTGTTTATTTACAGGAATAGCAGTTGAAGAATGAAAGCCTGAAGGAAGATTGATTGGAACTCAATAACTCATGAGAAGATTATGTATAGCTTGAAAGAAGATATCAGGTTATACATCCTCCGTGAGGGTGTATACAGGTTGAATCTAACATGCAGTGATGGAAAAGCTTGAGGATTAGTCAATTTCACTATAAAAACAAATAGCTAGTACACCAGTTTCTATTAAGATGAGAATATTACTAACATAAATGTTTTTACAGGTGGTATGGTATTGGCAAGGATGGAATGCTGGTTATTGAGTATTTTACCTTAGTACTAATTTACAGATTTTGTAAAGTGTAAACGTAACACTTTATTTAATTTCTCATACTACTACAGGATATCTGTTTTGTGCCTAAATTCATTTATGTGGTATTGGAACCTAGCAGGACCTGTCACTCTGTTATACTTGATACATTAGTTATGGTGCACAAGTGGTATACTATAAATTATTTAGACTGGATCAAACTTCTACAGGAACTAATAGTAGTATGTTTGTTTGGAAACAAACAGTTTATATTCCTGTTTCCCTTCACCTATGCTATAAATTATTGTGCATGATAAATAGCTATGCTGTCGAAATCTATATGTTCTAGCAGGTGACTGATCGAGGATTCATTAGGAAAAAGGCAAAACAATTTTGAAATCCTCTTGCAAAAAGAGATGTACAAACTCGAAATCAAAAAGGGGAGGTTTCCAAATCTGAAAACCTGATTTGGAATTAAAATCAAAGGGAAGTTCCATAATTCCAAATTATATATTTGGAATTAAAAAGGGAAGAATTCTTGTACACTGCTCATTTAAATTTTAATTAATGCTCCATTAGAATTTTATTTTATTTTTTGGAAAATCAATTTTTATTTAAATGTCTTTTTGATAGTTTGTCAAAAAGGGGAAGAGAGAGTAGTAAAATTTATTACTCTAAAAGAAAGAAAAGAGAGAAGAGAGAGTTTTAAAAAGAGAAGAGTTTTTTTAAGGAAAGTTAAAATCTAATATTTTAACTAGAATTTTATTTGTCAAAAATAGAACTTTCATATATGAATATTTTGCAGCTTACATGGAAAATTTGATATAGAATTTCTTATCAAAACTTGGAATGCACTTGAAAAATATGGAAATGGAGTATACCAAGCTGGAATTGAAACAATGATAAGTGTTCACTTATCAAGGGGTATATACTCAATTTTTTCTATGCATCCTATCTGCTGCATAATATTTGTGTGCTTATCTGTTATGCATTTAAAATTGAAAAAGAATTTCAACACTGTAGGGGAAGTGTTAATTAGATCTTAAAATCTAAAAATGCATAAATTAGATAGTTGCATACATGTAGGGGAAGTTTTAGGTTGTCACACACATATTTAATTTTACACTCGAATGTTTCGACAAAATATCAAAAAGGGGAAGATTGTGAGATACAGCCTTTTCTATAGGTTTTGATTAATTTTGTCTTAACGCTAAGTGTAAATTAAATTAGGGTTAGGAAGTTACTAATTAATATAGTAATCCTCCCTTAGGTTATTCGAAGTGACAGTCAACGAGTGGAAAGTCAAACTTGGTCAAATCGTTTTATAAACGAAACAAAATTATTTTCTCTTGACATATAATTAGATAAAATTTATCAAAATAATGATAAAATCAAATCTAGTTTAAATATGTCATAATTTGAGGCAAAGACTGAAGATGAACAAATACAGTATTTTTGACACTGTTTTTACGAGACAGAAAATGTGTTATTAAATCAAAAGAGTGTCTGTGTTAAAAATTTTCAAGGGAATATATTTTGAATATATTTTCTAAATATATTTGTTCAAATTATCTTCAACAAAGTCTTGCCTAAAGATAAAATGCAAATTTTATCCCGAAAGCTCCTAACTGTCTTATTTATTCAGATAAAATACATTTTAATTCAAGCATAAATATTCCTTGGACTTCATAGTCATAATTATTTTAGGAATATTATGTTTGAATATATTTCAAGTCAAAACTTTAGTCCAAACATCGACTAGTTCCGACAAATGGCTATCGAATATTATTTCGGGCTGTAGGAACAACGAAACGATCTTTTTCTTGAACTAATAGCTACACATGTCCAATTGACTTGAAACTTGGGGAATGTCACTAGAATATTTAAAAAGAATTTTAAGATTTTTTTCATAATTTTTCGGTGACTTTTATTTTTGGTCTGTACTTTCGATACGTAATTGATTGTTCGGTTAATTAAAAGTCAATGAAGGTCAACTCCAAATTGAGTAGGATTTTGACCATAACCTTTTTGGAATATTTCTAGAGGTTCCCTAATTTTTCATAATTTTTGGAGCATATTTTGAAAAACGTCATATTCATCATTGTATCGTTCAGTTTCACATTTATTAGCTTTATTAATTAACTGAATGATGTGAGCACGTTTTTCCAAGCACCTATGTGGCCTATTTCAGCTGATACAACTTTAATTTGAATGTTGTGGCTCTCCTTGCTCCATGTAATAGCCTTGTCACCCCTTAACCCACCAAAAACACTAATCTCTCTCTTTAAATACAACCTCACCCTCCACACTTCTCCTCAAGCCATTTGAGCCAAGTAAATGCTGCATTTTCTCTCTCCAAGAAGCTCTCTAGTCCAGAAATATTTCATCTCTAAGAGTTCTTGAGTTTTAAGCTTAGTTCTTTCATAGATCTAACCCCTTTCAAGCTTATAAACACATTTGCATGCTCAAATAACACACACATCACACAAGTATCTTTTGGCTACCCACTTACCATATCTTAGAAGCCCCTAGACTTGTTTTGTTGCCCCCAAAGTTGTACCAAAAGTTAATATTCCGGCCATTTTCCGGCGACCTTTTTTGTGTGTTTTGGCTTCAAAACTAGCTTTTTCTCTTGATTTCTTCTTAGATCTCAAGGGTTATAAGTTGGTTCTACATAATATATATATATATATATATATATATATATATATATATATATATATATATATATATATATATATATATATATATATATATATATATATATATATATATATATATATAATCAGTAGGTACATGTTTAGTAGTGTATACACCTTGCTTGCTTGATTTTTAAGTGTATACACGAACTCTTGTTCCCGATCCTAACTCGTATCCCTTGATTTCGCAAGAAATATTATTGTCTCTCACTATAGAGCAAAAGGGTCATAAGTTAGTTCTTAATTGTCTATTTTTATATATATATATTCGGCCAAACATATATATACACTAGCTTGCTTGTTTGACCTCTTGCAAGTATATATATTGTTAGCCTTGTTCCTCTTAATTATATATACACGAGCTTTTATCTTAACTTCTTATTCTCGTATATATAAAGAGTGAACTAAACCAAGAGAGTTATTAACTGATCTCTCTCCTTAGTTGGTTGTTAATATCCTTGAGTTATTTCGGGATTAGAAACAACAACTATTTACTTAAATTCCAAGTCGAGGCTAGACTTGTATAAGTCGATATATACGACAAAAACAAGAGGCTTACTTGTTGAATTTTTGTATCTAAACCAAGCTTATATCAAGAGTGGAAACCGATTTGTATAAATCTCATTTAGAGATATAAACAAAAGGTTACTCTAATATTTGCAAGGTAACTCACTTTAATTCCAAGTTGAGTATTGTGTATAAGTCGAGGTACGACATAAACATAAATACATCTTGTTGAGTTATAAAGTGTAAGAAACCAACACACATTCCGAGTGTTACTATTTCGTATAAATCTCATATATTATTTAGAGATATAAACGAAGTAAACTCGTTGAATATTTGTAGGTTTATTCTTTAACTTCGAACACCGAGTTAACGGCTTTTCGTATAAGTCGAGGTACGACATAAACGAGCCTAACTTGTTGAGTTCTTGAAGTTAGTCCACGATAGACTCCGAGTTAAATAATATTTCATATAAGTCGAGGTATGACATAAACGAAACGTACTCGTTGAATCTTAGTGGTTTATTTCGAGTTTGTTTTAAAGGCCATTTTTAATTGTTGTTTTAGGCCTTATAAACAACTTGATTTCGAAACGAGCTTGACATAAGTCAAGTCAATATATTCGGCCTTTAGTTTAGATCATATACCCCTGGCCTTATATATCGGACAAAATAAACATAAAAGAAAAAGATTTATTTTAAGTAATTGCATTGCATCATACGCTTTACATATCGCAATTTACTTTAGCATACGCATTTAATTGCATTGCATCATACGCTTTACATATCGCAATTTACTTTAGCATACGCATTTAATTTAGTGCATTCATACGCTTTACATTCCGCACTTTACTTTAGCATACGCACTTAATTTATTGCATACACGTTAGCACACAACGTGTGGTTCGTCCTTTTGACTAAGTGACTTACCCTTTCGAGTGGTTCGTCCTTTATCACTAAGTGACTTACCCCGACGCACATTTATATATATTGTTGCTTCGACTATCTTATATATATTTGTTTGTCTCCTTGGTCTAGTACTGTAATATACTAGTCCGACCACTCTTCTTTTCTAAACAGGGATATTTAAGTCGTAGTACTTGTTGTCTACACTTTGTTGTGAGGTGAAAGTGAAGTGAGGTGATCCTTGTTCTAAGACCCAAGTCCTAGACACGCCGACGGGGAGTTGGGTGTTTTTGCACCGTGAGGAAAAGGAAAGACCCAAGACCTAAGACCTAGATTCAAGACCTACATTGTTGTAGAGAATCATAGTCTACGCAGGAATTTTACGTATCTTTGAGGAGGTAAAGGGGAAGTTACGCTCCAAGATAAGATCGTAAGGGATACTACGTGACTGTGAAGAGGTAACGGGGAGTTACGCTCTAAGACCAGTTCGTAGGGGTACTACTTGCCTGTGAAGAGGTAACGGGGAGTTACGCTCTAAGACCAGCTTGTAGGGGTTCTACTTTGATTGTGAGGAGGTAACGGGGAGTTACGCTCCAAGATAAATCAAGTAGGTTTTACTTTGTATTTTGAGGGGTTAACGGGTAGTTAAGGTCCAAGATAAATACTAAGTGTTGTAAAAGGCTTCTTCGCCACTATAAGGAGTACATCTTTTTATAGTGCAAAATCTCGAGTTCGGGGAGGGACTCGGGGACTGGACTAGGGGTGAGCGGATCCGTTAGGGGATTGCGTCATCGCAAACCAGGATAAAAATTCCGTTGTGTACTCTATTTCTTTTCTCTGCTTTTACTTTCCGCACTTATATTACTAGTTGACTGATAATATTTTAAAAAGGGAAAAGAAAAATTTTAAAACGCCAAGCTCAATTTTTAAAAACGGTATTAAGCTATTCAACCCCCCTTCTAGCTTATACCCCCCATTTCGGGCCTAACATCTTCAATACCCGGAAAAATCTTCATCTACTACTCCTTGAGCATACCAATCAGTTTCCAAGTTCTACTGATTTCTTTTGTGGCTTTTGTTGTAATAAATTTAAAATTTTAAACTTTATTAAATTTATAAAATAAACTAATTAAAATTTATAACATAAACTAATGAAAGTTTATAAATCAAATTTTATAGAAGTTTAAAGAATAAATTTACTATTAAGTTTATAAAATAAACTAATTAAGATTTATAACATAACCTGATAAAAGTTTATAAAATAAATTTAATATAAAATTTATAAGATAAACTAATTAAAATTTGTAACATAAATTAATGAAATTTTATAAAAGTTTATAAAATAAATTTAACATATAAAATTTATAAAATTGACTAATTAAAATTTAAAACATAAACTAATAAAAGTTTATAATTTTTTTTTATAAAAGTTTATAAAATAAATTTAATATAAAATTTATAAAATACACTAATTAAAATTTATAACATAAACTAATAAAATTTTATAAAATAAATTTTATAAAGTTTATAAAATAAACTTATTAAAAGTTTATAATTAAATTTATTTAACAATGTCTCCTCTTGCTTCCAAACAGCTTCGGCACGGTGAGTTTCACTGTGTTGTGGATCTTGATTTGTATATCAACCAGTCTGCTTTGATCCCAATGATTCATCCTCTGATCTTGTGATTGTGACATTTTTTCTCCTTAGATGACGAGAGTGCCCTCCTTCCAGCACCAATTTGTTGATGGAAAAATCTGGTAATCAACAAAAATTGAGGTTTTTTGCCAGAAAAAGATCCACCGAGGTAGAATTATCGCCAGAGTGTAGTGGTTTGTATGAAATTGGGGGCTGAGATTGCTAGATTTCAAAATAACTAGAGCTTTTGTTCTCTGATGGCTATGACCTCAAATAATTTCGACCCTCAACAATGTACCTACGTACATCTATTTATAAGCAAAATAGATGATCAAGCCCACGTAATTCTTGACAAAGTAGGGGTCCGTTAGGAAAATGAGTTTCCTTCTTCGAATCAAATACGACAAAGGCAAGTAGAACCTTCTTGGAAGATGACTCTACATTCGGACTTGTTTGGATAGGTCAAAGCCCAATATAAGGTTCAAGAATTTCATGGATCCGACGCTAACCCGGAAATCGTGGGCTCTAACCTGTCCACTACAACTATTTCCAAGATACCTTGACTAGAGGCCTATCATGTTGCTTTCAGCAGTTCTCAACATGCTTAGCAACTCAATAGGTGTTTTACCAATCTTATTCATTTTATTGTTCATAACAAACTAAGAATATTTGTTTTCCGAATATTGTAAGATCAAATCTAGGTGAGCCTCCAGACCAATCTGGAAACCTAAAATGTCAAGGTATTCATTATACCCTATACTCTTTAGAACAAGTGATGTAACCGGGTCTCACTCTCCCTATATGTAAGTGTATAGTACCCTTTAATCATTAAATATATGTTGAAGAATCAGTCCCTCAAATATCCTTTAAGGGTGTTTAATCGTCTCATAAGCATCTATATGCTCGTGTTGATTTTTAAGCTCAACACTCATAGTTGCAAGTATGAGACATGAAACATCAATCGCAACATCAATTTACTTCCAATAAACACTATCATTTGCACATGTTACATTCTCAGCTTCAATAGCAGGGGAAGAGATTTGACTAACATCGTGGTGCCTGAGGATGATCCTCAAGCTCCTATGTTCTCGTCAACTTGTCCTTCTCAAGAACTGATCGCACAGAGAAGTTATTTGTGTTTATCATTTGATATCTATAATATTAAAGTGTATAAAATAAACTAGATTGCACATTTAATATTAATTATGTTTAAGTGATTATGGTATATCACCATATACCTCCCACTATTTTTATCAAACTAATAGCCCTAACTATTAATTCGGAAATCATTTCTTTAAATTTTTCTAGTGAGCCAAGATCCATATTTCATCCATGTATTAAGATAGTGTTGGCTAATACACCCAAAACATGACTATTTAGATAGACAACATTTGTCGATTATATCAAAAATAACTCTTGGAAAGTTTGGTGGAACAACCATTTGTACACATTTATCCAATAAATCTCACCAAACTCTATGCCTCTAAATCCATAATCCTATTGTGATGATTTAGTTAAGTTAGACCCAACGTTTCAAAAAACTAAGTACACTTACTTATCACGTCTTCCCATGATTGATAAGAGCACATTGCTTTGGCAAACACACTCCTTCTCAATCTAGATCTTGACGAGTATTAAATATTGGAAGGCATCCAATTAACTTTAGGACACGTTCTAAGCCACCAGACGAGGGCAACCCGCCTGAGTACAGAGAAAAGATCTTTCAAGACAATGTTAGCAGCACACCCTAACTCACCTACGAGGACCACCCGAGAAATATGAAGCTATGACCTTCAATTAACATTGATAAGCGTAATTGGCAGAGATATCAATTAATACAAGGCAAGAGGCTGAGACTGCAGGAAGCTTGGCCAGATTTACCCACCGGAGGGCGTGCCCTCCCTTGCACCATGATCGCGCCCCTTACTTCTTTATTCATAAAAACATGTACAACATATATTAATTCCAACTCTTTTTAAATAATAAATTTGAATAATATAAGAAGTTATTGAATTAGGTGTTTTGACTAACTAATTGAATTAATTGTTTTAATTAACATATTGAATTATTAGTTTTGAATAAAAATGTTTGACAAATATTTATTGAATTAACAGTTTATATTTTAAGTAGATACATAAAAATCATTAAATTAAAAAAGTTTTATAAATAAGTTTTTCAAAATTAACTTATTAAGTCCAAACTATTATTTAAATCCGCTAATTACCAAATAATAATATTATTAAAGAATTCATCTAATCAAATCTCTAACTTGTTCAAACCTTTAATTTTTTTCTCAAATCAATAACTTCCCAATAGAGCTCTCAAAAAATTAGAAATATTTGATATTCGTTCGAAATATCTATATTCGTATTTGAAATAAGTCAGATATTATCCATATTTGGAATAAAGTGAATATTATCCGTATCCGAATCCGATAATTTCGAATACGAATATGATATATGGGTATATCCGTATTTAATAATACCTGAATTCGAATTTAAATTTATATAATATAAATATATATACTATAAATATATATTTTGGTAGGTTCAATTTATAAATATATGTATTTATTTAATTTTAAATATATACATATTTCCAATATATATATGTATACCATATTAATTTAAATAAATTTTAAATTATTATTATATAAATAAAAATCAATTCTAATTATATAAAAAAATATTAAAATCAAAATATTAAAAATTAAAAAATTTGATCCGTGTATCGCACATGTTATAAGCTAGTAGTTATTATACATACATATCATATTAATTTAGAATTTTAATAATAAAAAAAATATATTTAAAAATGTTTATTTATTTATTTTTAAAATATAAAACATAATTCAGACTATCTGAATATTATTCTCCAAATTTGGATTCGAATATATTATTTTCGAATATTTTCGGATTCAGATATGAATTTCGATTTCCGAATTCGGATAGCACTACTTCCCGACTGGTCATGTGATGATACAGTAACAAATAATAATAACAATTATTGACAATAATAATATTACAATTTTTCTAATGAATGCCTAATGACACACAATAAATGATAAATTATCAAATTTCAATTATCTCCTATTTATTAATGATAATTGACCACACGTCAACACTGAAAAAACCCCAATAAAAAAATCCACTCACGAAAATTTCTTAAGTATATGACGTGGGCACATAGTAGAAAGCTCTCTAATATTATTATTAGAAACGTGCAAAGGCACGTGTTGTATAGAATATGGAGATATAGAGATATGAGAAATGCAAAAACCTTGTCTAATTGTTTGCCTGTTTGACTTGCCTTAAAATAGGTGTTTTTGGACTTATTTTCGGGTAAAAATTTCATATTTTGATAAATGTTTTTTATTCAAGTATTTAATGTATATTTGAGATTCTATAAGTTGTAAAAAAAAGTTAACTTTTTTCAGAAAAAAGTTAGGAATCTCTAACTTTGTCTTAAAATAAGTTGACTTATTCTGGAAAAAAATTCCCACAAACAACCCCTTTGTTTTACTCTCTCACTCACTCTATCTGCATAAACCCATACATATAATTTAATATCAACACCGACCTACATTATAATTCCCTTTTATATGTACAAACAATTTCCTTACACACACACACACACACTTCATTTCACATTGCAGATCTAGGGTTTAATTAGGGTTTCTACCACCCCCATGGCCACTCCCTTTCACTTGCCCGTCACTGCTGCTCAGGTACCCTCTTATCTCTCTCTCTCTCCCATCTCTCTCCCCATCTCTCTCCCATTTCTCTCCCCGATCTCTCTCCTGTCTTTCCCATCTCTCTCCCCCTCTCTCCCCTATCTCTCTCCTCTCTCCCGTCTCTCTCTCCTCTCTCCTATCTCTCACCTCTCTCCCGTCTCCCTCTCCCTCTCTCTCCTCTCTCTCCCCCTCTCTCCCCCTCTCTCCCCTCTCTCTTCTCTCTCTCTCCCTCTCTACACTTATATATACATATATATATGTATGTGTGTGTGTGTGATATAGTTGTTTGTGATTGCAGGTTGGGACTTATTTTGTGGGACAATATTACAATGCGCTACAGAACAATCCAGAAGTTGTTCATCATTTTTATACCGATGCCAGCACCGTTGTTCGTACTGATGGAAATATCAGAGAGACTGCTTCCGCAATGCTGGTATATATATACATGTTTGTTGTGCGTGTGTTTTATATATTTACAATATGTTTAGTTTCGATGATATTTAAATGACCCTTTTAAAATTTTAAATCGGATACTATTTAGTTTTTGTGTGTACTTACTAGAGACTGTTGTTTTTGTTGAGCATTTAATTGTTGATTTAGCTATTCATGTTAGAATTTGTTCAGCTTTCAGTTCTAATCCTCGAGTCTTATTTAAACTTTGCGGACTACTTCTCTATCCTGCAAGTTAGCCAAAAAGCAGCTTATTTTTGTCCCCTGCACAATATGGATACATAAGAAACCTTATGATTTGACTATAACTCCTTTTACCAGGCAATAGACCAATTCCAAAACGTGTTTACTTTTACCCTATAAGTAACTGTTGCAGTTGATTGACGTGTGTCTGTAATTTATGTATATGAAGCTGGCATGTCAGCCGTTCTGACGTTGTATAAGTGAGGTCAAAAATCTGTGTGATTTAATTTAATTTAAGTTAAGTTAATCATGTTGGTCGATATATAATTTCAATTTTTATTTGGAAACAATGATCTGTTTATCATAAAAAGAAGATTAATGCAATCTATCTAATAATGTTGAATTTGTTTCCTTGAAGAAACTTTATTGAAATGAAATGAATGTGAACATTCTGAAAGCTTCTTGTTGCAGTGCCCTTAGTTTCCAAATAAGGGAATCAGGAAGCTCTCTAACCAATAGCATAGGGTTCATACTTTATATTATATATTAATAGAGTGGAAATCCTAAATTAAAAGTTTCTTGCCTCGTAGGGGTCACATACTAAGTAGCATGGAAAATCGTATGGCCCAATTTATCTGTACGTGCAAAACCAACTTGTAGAACTTGCTAGTATAATAATTTTATTCATTAATATTTAAACAAAAACCATCACCTTAAATATTTATATTTTTGTGTTATGAGGTGCATTGTACTATGCTTTGTGAGATATTAGGTGCTATTACTTTTTAACAGGTGTTGTGTGAGTAAACAAGCATTAATGTGCTCATTAAAGTAAAAGAATAGACACCGGGCCACTAAGAATCTTTATAGGTTTTAATTACAATATAGTTTACTGTTTAAACCTATCATTATTTTGTCATTCTTTAATCATTTGAAAGTATCTTCTTGGTATTTGATAGTTTTCCTACTTGCTTGTAAATAATCATGTTACTGAAAGGTAATCAATATATGATTGTCGAACTGGGTGTTGTAGATGGTATAAATAATTTATCCCCCTTCTTTTACGTTTTTTAAATACGATCTGCAAATTTGTAGCTATCTTTTGAAATTTCTATATAGGGTATACTTCCAAAATATTTATTATTAGTCCTGGAGCGCATATCCTAATTACATTTTTCACTTCAATGACCCTATGGTTTTCGTCATTTGACGAGTTGATTACATAATAGTTGGTTTTTTCCATTATTTTTTTTCATTGCAGCAAATACATGCACTTATCATGTCACTCAGCTACACTGGAATAGAAATCAAGACAGCAAATTCTTTAGAATCTTGGAATGGAGGTGTTCTCATAATGGTTTCGGGTTCCGTGCTTTTAAAGGATTTCAATGGCAGGAGAAAATTTGTTCAGACATTTTTTCTGGCACCTCAAGAATCAGGATTCTTTGTTCTCAGTGATATCTTTCACTTTATCGAGGAGGATCAAATTCACCAACATCCAGTAGCCTATATAGCTCCAAGCATTCATGATCCCAAGTTGCATGCTTCAAAAGCTATTCAAGAGTCAGGTATGCAGCTCGCACTTGATGTTTTTCGAGTGACTTTAGCAGTATCTATGCAAGTCGGAACTTGGGATATTCCTCATAAACACAGTGCTTAACTAAAAACTGCTTCAACTGAACGTATGGAATGATTATCTGATTTCTAGACTTGTACTTTATCAAGTTACGAGAATACTGACTAGAATTCGCAAGAGGATTTATGCTTCTGAATAAGATATCAGGTTTGTTTGGTATTTTTTAGTTGTCATACTTTTTTATGATTCTAAATTTTCAGAGCTTCCATTATATATTCAAGGATATTATATTATTATTAATTTCAAATTTTAGACAGTCAGAGTCCAAAAATATAGTGTATGCTCTATAAAAAGATTAAGTTAAACTATACTTTTAGATTAGAGAAATAAATAATATTTCCGGGTTTAGATGTTAAAACGAATAGTATAGATGAACTGTGTGCATGATCATTCAAATAGTATAAAGTACACGGGAATCCAATTAGTTAATTAGTTATTCAAAATGAAAGCGATTAAAGTCGTAGGATAAAAAGGTTTTTAGAATTTTTTCATTGAGAAAGTACTTAAGATTGTGTTTGGAACCTTGATTTCATTTCAAATGATAGGATTTGAGTTGTCATTTCAAATTCTCATATTTGTACTAATATTTGATTTTCTTGGAATTCAAATGAAATCCAAATCCAAATTTTTATGATTACCCAAACATGTCATTTGATCAAATCCAGAATTTTAAATGAAATCCATGTTGCCAAACAGGCCATAAGGACTTGTGTAGAATTTGTGTGAAAATTTTGGAGAGATTTAGTTTGCACAAATGGTTTCATGGAGTCCTAAAGCCCTTAGTCTATATAGTTTGTTTATTCTCCACCATAATCTAGAATATTCCTAGTGTAGAAACATTTGCTTATCCTCTACCATAAAATATTCTTAATATATAATAAAATAACTATATAACAAATTAAAACTAAATCTAATCCTAGATAATAATATAAAACAAATACAAAGTAATACTTTAATATTTCTTTGTGCATCATGCTCCTCGCTTTTGATAAAAACTCGTCCATGAGTTTTATAAAATTTAAAAATCAACGGATAAAGAGATAATTCACCATATAACTTCAATACATCGGATTTCAACCTCATTAGTAAGATCCTCGAAAGGAACATAGAAAGAATCACATATTTTGATATCGCAACAGTATCTTGTCTTCTCCTAGAAAATCAATATTAATATGCTCAATCATGATGATGTCAGTCTTCTAACTTCAATTTGAAACATCTTATCTACCTCTTTGTGTTTAATCTTAATACACTTAACTTTAGGATGCTCAATAATTTGATTTTCTTCAACCGTCACATGTTTTATGTGTAATTTTATATCCACATGGTATCTAATAGGTTTCCTTGGTACTTTTTATTCACCCCATCTTATTACTAAATTATCAACAATACGAAGTATATTCTCAATTTCATCATTCATATTAGAGGCAGTGACCCTCGTATCATCAAGAACCTTTTCTATTCTGACATGGAAGATTTTTTTTTTCATGAACAGTGCTGGGAATAGTGCTTGCTGAACAGTACTGTGAATAGTGCCTGATAAAGAGGTTTTGTAAATACTGTCCGATGAATAGTACTTTTCCCTTTTCTGCAAAATCCTAGATCTCCCAACAATTACGAAATTGATGTAGAAACATAAGCTCTTGATGCCAGTTTGATGTTGGACAACAATTAAAACATGTAAAAGGATAGATATTTGTGGAGAGTAAAGTGCACTTGGTGTACTTACACTTTGTGTGTCAGGCCACTTGAGATACTAACTTTCTAAAACTACCAGTTGCTATATTAATCTTTTAATTTTTTTATAAGTTGTGTATCTCCGTCAAATCTATCTAACTCCGTTACTTTTTTTAGGGTAATTTAGTCTTTTTACTAGCCCCACTATCTCCAACTGAAACCTTAATCTCATCCCAAAATGACCAATTCAAAAACACACAAGCTCTCCATTCTGCTTCGTTTTTGTCCCCATCTTCAAAACATAAATCAAAGGCTTAATTGCTTCGTGCTTCGTAATCACTCTCTTATTCTCTTCCAACGACAAATTCAACAATACAGTCCCGCGTGCTCTTGTGTCCATGAATCACTACTATGCAAAAGCAGAATCAAAGCAGGAACAACCATCGATTCTCCGATCAACGTCCTCTTAGCCGCCCTATTCTTCGAGAGATTAGTAGCTAATTCACCTAATTTAAGGTCCATTACTGAGTTAGTCAAGTTTTCAAACACACAAGTTGAAAGAGGTGAATTGGGTTGAGAAATAAAGGATTGTTCATCAGATTGGTAAAGTGGTAAAGTGTGCACCTAATAGTTCTCATGGATCGACTCAATGGATGCTGGAGCTTCGATGAAGATGGTCGTGGTACGTAGTGATCGGATTGGTTCCAGGGAAAACGGGACAAACTTGAGTATGAATCACCTACTGAAAATTGAGTGTCATTTATCACACTCATGTGATTACAATCACAGGCAATTTCCTAGATTTGAGCCATGTCATGAACCATTTGTATGTGTTTGGTGGAGTAGTGAATTTAGAAATTAGGGTTTATTAACTGTTGTGATGAATTGGGATGGATTCTGAGTTTAGTCGTTGCTCATTCTCTTTCATAATATATATATATATATATATATATATATATATATATGAAAAAGTTATATAGAGACCGCCTTTTTATTGGAGACGTTGTTGGAGTCGTTGGAGACCATATATGTACTGCTTACGGAACATATTTTGCAAAATGATATATTTTGCAAAGTTCTGCGAGCAATACATATATGGTCTCCGACGTCTTCAACAAAAAGGCGGTTTTCATATAACTTAACCCTATATATATATATATATATATATATATATATATATATATGCTATGTTACTCGGATACCTCGACACTCGGACATGGACACTTATTTTAGGCCAAAAACATGTATATTTTTCAAAATGTTGCCGAGTCCGATACTTGGAGACATATCCATGTTGGACACTTCTAGCAAAGTCCGAGTAACATAGTGTGTGTGTGTGTGTATATATATATATATATAAGGGTTTAATGGCCCTAAAGTCGCCTTTAGGTAATTATCTAAAGTTAACATAAAATATAATACAATATCAAGGCTATTTTTTTAAATATATGATGGTGAATTCTATTATTACAAAAATGTCATCCAGTTTTTATACTTAAAATGCACGTGACTTTAGGTAATTTATCTATAGTTAACTTTAGGAACCATTTTCTCTATATAAAACAAACTAAAATTAAATCTATTCCTTGATGATAACATGAAATAAATACAAACAAACTAATATTTTAATTCTTCATTCCACATCAAATTTTAATAAGTATACCTTAGAGAGTAGATAAGTGGATTTTGTTGCCACTTTCTATTGTTTCCAAATAAGATATAATATCTATGTATATTTATTTGTATTCTAATTTGGTTCTAAATTCCAAAATTTTGCAGAATTACCATAATAAACAATTGATGAACAATACCTTTTGTACTTGTTATGAGAAAATGCAAATATGTAGAAAATTGAATGTGTCTGGTGTTTTTATACTTCTAACTTAGAAGCAGATGAGATGACAATTAATTCTTCTGCAGTGCCCGCTTATATGCTTGGTGGAGATTTCCAGGCGAGAGAATTTGTTGGTTCGTCTAATGTGAAGGAAAATCCCCCAAGTAATAATTACAGTTTCTCAGAACAGCAGCTGCAGCAAGTACCCGAGACTGACAATATTACAAAAGGCAACTTTGCAGTACAGTCTGTACAGTCAAATGGTTCACTTCAAAGTGCCCTAAATCCTGTACAAGAACATCCATCCACTCCTGCTGAGGAACCGGCTGAGGAACCTCACAAGCACACTTATGCTTCAATTGTATGCACTACATCTTTGAGTCCTATAAGCCAAAATGCTACTTCATCAAATGGGACTGACTTCTTTTCCCTTTCTTTTTTCATTCCTTGATCATCATCTT
The DNA here is from genome assembly GCA_028671895.1 of Oenanthe sinensis. NCBI lineage: Eukaryota > Viridiplantae > Streptophyta > Magnoliopsida > Apiales > Apiaceae > Oenanthe > Oenanthe sinensis. Next base: position 2,179,658 of record CM053809.1, on the reverse strand, counting down.
GAAGTTACAGGTTTCTAAAGGACCATCTGTGGCTGTACATGCTCATTCGACTTTCAAGAAGATGACATCAGCAACGTCTCCTGCTTCAGAGTGGGATCATGTACCAGAGCCATCATCTAATCAGCAGTCTTTTACACCCTCAGTGGCAGTTGACACTTTTGGGAGGGAGGCTGTGGAACAGGTTTCAATTGTAGAAGATGAAGGTGACCTTTTCTAGTTCATTCCTTTGTTCTTTTCATTCTTGTTCATTGATGGAAGTTTTTGAACACATTGTGTTAAGATCTTTTTACTGTTTTTCAAGGAACCAATGATGGTCATCATTTTTGTGTTTTATATTACTGCTATGGGTTATTTTATTTACAATCTTGCTTTGAAAATTAAATGGATGTAGTTACAAGAACAAAAAAATTTCCAATTAGTGTTTTTGTGTTGTCGTGCAAGCTCACCTCTGTAGTTTTCACACGTAGTTTTCTACTGTGCTTGCAAATATTGTCAGTTTTCACACGTATTTTCTACATGTCTGCAAATATTGTCTGTCAAGTCCCTGATTTCTGCATAACTTGATGCTAACAGTTAAGATAAAGTCTGTTTATGTGAAAAATGTGCCATCTACTGCATCTGCTTCTGAAATTGAGGAAGAGTTTAAGAAATTCGGTCGACTGAAGCCTGATGGTGTGGCCATTAGGACCAGACAAGTTGGTTCTGCAACTCTTTAATAGTTTTTGACTTGTACGCCCCAATGATTCGTATTAATCTTCTGCTATATAATAAATTGTGAATGTATAGCCAAAGGAGCTGGGTGCCTGTTATGCATTTGTGGAATTTGAAGATATAGCTGGAGTTCAAAATGCAATAAAGGTAAAAGTAACTGCAATATTTTTTGGTCCTGGAATTCCTTCTAAACAAGACTCATGTATCCTTGTGTCATCTATTTAATTTTATCAGTTAACCATTTTTTTTGCATTAGTGGTAAGTCATCTGGAGTTGCTTTACAATCTGTTTACTGCCAATTACTTGGAATTTGTACGTATGCGGGTTCAGTAATTCACTGCCTCTTTGTAGGCATCAACGGTTGAGATTGCTGGACAACAAGCATATATTGAGGAGAGAAGAGCAGACAGAATCAATGTCTTTCGCGGAGGACGTATGTACTATACAATCTTTATTCTTAGTAATATATGTTGTGACCTGTCTGAGTGTTTCAATTACTCACCAAGTTTTTTATGTGACAATTACTAATTTACTATAGTTTCAAAATTATATGATCCACTTAGTATATTTGTCAGTTGTGATTGCCCAATATTTCTGACTTTCTTGAAAGTTGGAACCTTTTATCTGATGTATTACTTGCTTAGAGAAAAAAATGTCTGATGAACTTCCAGCACATGTAGTATATGTTCAACTAAATCCCATTGCTTGTCTTTGCCTCTAAATTTGATTTTCTAAGGCCATTGGGTAGGTAGTTTGTGTTTAAAAAATTGGATAATGTTGTCGATTGTGTAGCAAATGTGGTAATTGAATATCTATTTAGGCTCCATTTATTTTGAACAAGAGATGCGAGAGGGTCCATGTGGAAGCAATATTATTTTACCTTAGATTCAAGTGCACACTGCATTTACAATATTAAAATTATGTTTTCCCACCTCTTGGACTGAAGTTCCACTTGGGTTATAGTGATATCAGAACAGATGCGATGTTACTAAAGCTGATCACTTGTACTGGCCATCCTGTAATAGAGATTAGAGAACATGATACATCATTTTTCTGGTAAAGGTCAATGGCTTTAATTTAAATACACACGCACCCTGCTTCCTGGGGTTCGAACGCTCGACCTCTTATTGCCAAGAGAAGAGAACGAGTCAATGGCTTTAATTTAAATACACACACACCTTTAATTTATTCTACATCTTATGTTTGCATATATACAAAAAGACTAGGTTTGATTCTGTAAGTACTGTAAGATGCAACAAATTATCTAAAACAAATTATATGGTGTACTTTTGATTCCATATGAATTGGGAGGCCAAGTTGCTTATCCAAATCAACAAGCGATCTTCGAAATACTTATGAAAGTGTAATTTTGCTTTTTTGTTTTAGTCAAGTTGTAGTCAAAGTTCCTTGCTATTGCAGTATTGCTCAACTGATGGTGTGCCCTATTTCTGTACTGGAGGAAGACCATACAACATAGTAAATAATTTCTGAGTCTGATAACTAACGTTTTTAATTTTTTTTGTCATAATATTCCGAACAGGAGGAAGAGGTAGAAGCAGGGGTAGCTACCATATGGATTCGTCAAAGGGACGGTTCAGTGTTCGTAACTTTAGTCGTGGTAGTGGTCAAAATGGTGACTACAGCAGACCTCGAGGTAATGGAAATGGATACTATCGACCAAGTCAACGGCAAGAACGAGTATTCTCAGGCGATCAGCAAGTGTCAAGAAATGGCCAGAACTCTTCGGAGTAAAAGGGTAGATATTTATGTTTCTGAAAATCGGAGAAACAGTTTTGAGCAATCTCATTTTAATTCAGCACATTCATGGTATAGGTTTTGGGAAGGGGGATATTTTTACATAGAAGGTAATTCCATTACAGGCTAAGAAAAATGGCCGAACTCAATTTCTTATAGCTCGTTAGCTGTATAAGGTCCAAGTGTGTGTGCTTGTTCTGTTTCATGAAAAGGGAGCTACATGCAGATTTTGTGATGTGTACTTAATAATATCACCCTAGTAAGGCTTATAAAGTTCAGCTTATGTAGTATGTTTGTAGTATGTTTGTGAGTCTGAAGAGACGTTTAATATAACATTAGAAAATTGCTTTTTTTTCCTCTCCAAATCTTACTGTGGCAAATAACCTCCGGATTGTTGGGTCTTGGTGCCCCTTAACCTGTTTCTACTTGTCCTTTTTTTTTTCCTGGTTGAAGTATAGTATTACTTGCAACAAACAAAATTTGAGCAGAATTAACAAAAAAAAATTATGTTAGTGGTAATAATGTCCAATATCTCCTTGCGGACTAGTATATTTCCTATTCCTAATCGTATAACTAAACAAAAAATCCTATTCCTAATTGTACAACTAAACAAAAAATGGCAGCATCCCAATGGAAACAGGTTCAATTGCAGCTACACACTTGATCACTTTCACTTTCGGAGTGGAATGTAGAAACTTTGTTTGACTTGGCAAAATAACTAAATAACAATACTAAAAGTGAGGAAAATCAACTAATTCTTGACGAGTTAGAGAATTAGACACTTAGACCACAAGTCCTAAATAGTGATAATGTGATTTTTTTGATCGTGAAGAACCGAAGGATTAACAGGGCCATAAAAATCATCCGACATATCTGAAATTAAACAAACAATTACGTAAGCCTAACAATGTCGATAAACTAACAACGTCCATATCAAACAAAATCTCCAATAATTCGAAATTAAAACCCAAAACTTCAATAATAATAATTCGAAATTTCAAACAAAAATCCAAGAATAAGCATAACCAATTTTTTTTAAACTAAAACGACATATATAACCAAAACAAAATGAACCAAAACCACGTATATAACCAAAAAAATCTAAACTTTATACACATAGCCAACAAAGATTAGAAAAGTGCATAAAACGTATGTAATAAAGATTAGAATGAATACTTGATATTGTAGATGGAAAAATAGCACCACAAAGCAGTAAATCACACCAAATCGTATGAGTTAGGGTTAGGTTGTGGATAGGAAGGGATTAACATTGATTATTATATTTTATTTTAGTTATTTTTGTTGAAAAATGGAACCGGGTTTGTAAGAAAAAACCGGGTTTTTTAAAATAAACCACGTATGCTCTATTATATAGCGTACTACGCTGTATTATATAGCGTACGGGTTTTATGTTTTTTTGAAATAAATAATTTACATGTGGCAAATTAAGGGCATAAAAGGAAAACAAATATAACTACATACACTATATAATGTAGCGAATACGCTACATTATACATACATACATACATACATACATACATACATATATATATATATATATATATATATTAAAATCACAGTCGTGTATTTATTTTTTTAATGGTGGGAGATGGGTTGGTTGGATATCAAAAGATATCCAACTGTGGCTGTAGAAGGGACCCTATAAGTATTATTTTCATGTAGATATAAAATAATTAATTAAGTATAATAATAACAAAGCCTAGAAGTAAGAACTTCATCAATATAACAATTGTTATTAAAATAATGTTAAATTTGGCTAAGAATCTAACACATCTTCCGAGGTATTCAAAGTTATATGGCAGACCATAATAATAACAACAATAATGCGAGGGGGACGGGTGCAACTGTGCTGTCATCTTGTTAGAATTGGTTGAACACGGAACCACTAACTTTAATTATACTTTATACCTAACTTTAATTCAAGCAGAAGACTCTCATTTTAATTCAGCACATTCATGGTATAGGTTTTGGGAAGGGGGATATTTTTGCATAGAAGGTAATCCCTTTACAGGCTATGAAAAATGGTCGAACTCAATTTCTTATATCTTGTTAGTTGTATAAGGTCCAACTGTGTGTGCTTGTTCTGTTTCATGAAAAGGAAGCTACATGCAGATTTTGTAATGTGTTTTTAATAATATCACCCTAGTAAGGCTTATAAAATTCAGCTTATGTAGTATGTTTGTGAGTCTGAAAAGACGTTTAATATAATATTAGAAAATTATTTTTTTCCTCTCCAAATCTTACTGTGGCAAATAACCTCCAGATTGTTGGGTCTTAGTGCGCCTTGACCTGTTTTCACTTGTCTTTTTTTTTTCCTTGATTGTTTCTGCCGAATTATAGTATTACTTGTAACAAACAGAATTTGAGCAGAATCAACAAAAAGAAATTATATTAGATGTAATAATGTCCAATATCTCCTTTGACTAGTATATTTCATATTCCTAATCGTATAACTAAACAAAAAATGGTAGGATCCTCATGGAAACAGTCTTGGGGCGTAAGGTATGTCCAATTGCAGCTACACACTTGATCACTTTCAGAGTGGAACATAGAAGCTTTGTTCGACTTGGCAAAATAGTTAAATAACAATACCAAAAGTGGGGAAAATCAACTAATTCTTGACTAGTTGAGAATTAGACACTTAGACTACCAAGTCCTAAATAACGCTAATGTGATTTTTTTGATCATGAAGAACCGAAGGATCAACAGGGCCACACAAATTATCCGACATATCTGAAATTAAAAAAGAATTACGTAAGCCTAACAATGTCAATAAACTAACAAGGTCCATATCAAACAAAATCTCCAATAATTCGAAATTAAAACCCAAAACTCCAATAATAATAATTCCAAATCTCAAACAAAAATCCAAGAATAAGCTTAACCAAAAAACTTCTAACTAAAACGACATATATAACCAAACAAAATTGAACCAAAACCACATATATAACTAAAAAATTTAAACTTTATACACATAACCAACAAAATTCGAATTAAAACCACATATATAGCCAAAAAAATTGAAATTTAATCCAAACCACCCAAAAAAATCGAACTTAAACACATACATACATATACAAAACCAAATATACACACATACATATACAAATCGATGTATACAATGTTGGTCCCTGATATTGTAGAAAGGGGATTGAGTACAATATCTATATTTATTCGCAGAATTTCAGATTTAAAATATTATTTTAATTAATCACGAAATATTAAATTTTAATAAAATACTATTCAAGTAGAAGATATAATTTTTAACTTGAAAAGTATTACAAAATTAATATAATGAAAGTATATATAACTGATAAAGTCTTCTAGAACGATTTCGACTTGATTTGTTCTAATTTAACAATTATATTTCAAACCAGCACAAAAAGTCTATGCATATTACAATGCAGACAAATTACTGAATTTGAATGGTTTTCAACAACTGAAATATGAAGCCAATGACCTCATATATAAGAGGATGAGAAGCTTGTATGACTTTTGATCAGGACACTATTTAAGCCTTCAGACCTTTAAAAAAATCATGGGTATGACTTTTTTTGGTCGGTATGACCTTTCAATAGCTTGGTATGACTTTTCAATTTCTTGTTCGGTATGACCTTTACAAATGGCTCGGTATGACCTTTTGAAATTGGCTTCAACATGACCTTTTGTCTTTGGAAATTCGGTATGACTTTCTGTAAAACTTTGTATGTCTTTTTCCCACTTGCTTCAGTATGACCTTTTGATAAAGGGAATTCAATATGACCTTTTAATCAATTGAATTCGGTATGTCTTTGAATAAAAGTCTTGAAAGACTTATTAAAAGTCATACAAGTTTATTTCTTTTCTAGTAAATTAATTCTATTTAATCTAATTAAATAATTTATAGATTAAATTAATTTCAACTTGAATTAATTTAATTAAATAAATTAAATAATTAATTTACTTTTGATAGTAGAATTAAAATACTTAAGACTTGTACAACCTTGTTGTTAGCACCGAAATCCTTCCGTCTTTTTCATTCTAAAATAATTCTAAATTACTTAATCTTTTAATTAATTTAAGAAATAAATTAATTCTAAGTGAATTAATTAATTAATTAAATTAACTAATTAATTTAATTAATTAATAGAGAATTAAATTAAAGCCTTGATTGTAAGACCATTGTTGATGTAGATCAAACACTTTAGTTCTTCAACAATAACCTTTCTAACCACTTGCTCTTTTTGATGAAGAATTTTCACTAACGTTGTTGACACCCTGTGCACTGGTCTAGTACACGGATGACTAACTATAATATTGATTCTCATTTCTGCTGTAGTGGTCTTTATATCTTGTCCTGTCCTGTCTTCTTTTTGTTTTTCCCTTATAATTTTTTTCTTCTGTATAATCTGATATTCTGATTCTTCGTATCTAGTTGACTTTCTTCGACTTGATTCCTATTATCACATTTATTATTTAATTCCCTTCATAATCTCTGAGTTGAGTTGTCATCTAATAATTACAAATAGGCCTTATCGATGCCTTTTAATCTCCACCTATTTGTTGTTAAACATTTAACAGAAAAATTCCTAAAGGATAACTCAACTAACAAATAAGAAAATAATAAAACATTGAGAACTGTAAATAATAAAAAGTTCTCCAATTATATTTAACAATTTTCCAGATTCAAACATGAAAGATAAATATAATATAGATGTTCCTCTACACTGAACATATTTTACAAAGTTCTATCTTGACTTATTTACAATTACCAGCTTCAGAAGTATCAACTTCCCCAAATTCTAGAGTTGAACTTTTGTGTACATGTGTCATTGGTACATCTTCAGTGGCTGGTTTCTCTGGTTCATATTCTACATTTCCAGATTTCTTGAGTAACTGAAATGAAAGATATTAGTTCCTCTAGCACTGAACATATTATACAAGTAGTATTATCTTCATTTCTCTATGTTTGAGCTTCCTCTTCTTCAAAATCCTTTATAGCTTGAATATTAAATAACCTATCATGAGCAGAGCTTTAAAATAATCAAAATTTCTCAGAGCATCTTTAATAGTACATAGAACATTGCTCAAATAATGTTCTCCCCCTGAGAATGAGATTCTTCTTCTTCTTCTTCTTCTTCTCCTTCTCCTTTTTGATGTCTACTAAATTAATAGAGGTAACAACAGTCATGACATACATTTCAGCATTAAACCATCGCAGATATAAAAAATGCAAACTATGACATGTTATGCATTTTAGAAAATCTGGTTTATCCTATATACAAGAATTTTCTAAAATTAAATGGAATAGAAGAATTAATAAATAATAACTAGTTCTATCCAATCCAAGCATATTTTTATATACCCCCTTTTCTTGTTCAACAATTCTCCCCCTTAGTTGAGGAATCCTCTACTGGACCATAATTTTCTCATGGCTTGTCTTCCAAATAAGGTTCTCGTTTAACATTGATTGGGAAAATATAATAACTTTTCTTTCACAAGTATCAAGTTATAAGGGTAAGTGTTTTGTCTATGATTTCCTCACTTCTACTACATTTTGTTGGTGTTTATACTTAAGTGTCGAGCACTTTGAAGTATTTCACTCTTTCTCTCCCTATCTCTCACTCAAGTGTATCTCTCCCTGACATTAACTTAAGTATTTCTCTCCTTCACTTTCACTTTGCATTCTAAATATAGCCTTCTGTACCTGCAAGTGAAATCCGTCAATTCATTTATATTCTCATCACTTGATTCATCAGAATGAACTGAATCACTATCAAGTGGAGAATTGCCTCGTAGAGGTGTTCTTGATCTATCATGCATAAGCACTGTCTCAGCACCAGACTCAATAACTTTTGCTAAATCACTGTCTAGTGGAGCCTCACCTCTATTTGATGGGTTATCCCAAGATATTAAATCTTTTAGGGAATCCTGCATTGTTCTATCAAGGGTTGCCTCACACCTTCTCCGTAAATGGGAAGCAGACTTCTCTTTTTAGGGTCTGGAAATGTTCCTTCCAGGAGGGTCACCCGTTGGATTTTGTAATGAATGGCAATTGAGAACCCGTGATGCTCTCAATAGCTTGTGAAGGCATGTCCCACATAGGATCTACCCGTGAAGGCAGGTGCATTTCTGCGATCGCAATTACTTCATCTACTTAGGATTACCATCAGCGTGAGTGCCGGTGATGTGCTTGACTCATTACAAGGTGCTCTGGCTGATGAAAAAATTTCAATGGACTCAACCTGTTGAGAAAAAGATTTCAGAGACAGTTTTATTGCCTTTTCAGCTCTGCATCCTTTTGAGAAGATGCTGATGAGCTTACAGTTACCTCAGTTATATATTACTTTCCTCCTCTGGAGGTAGAGTTGTGGGTGCACTTCCGATTTAATCCTTATTTGCTGCATCAAGTGCAGTTCTCCCTTATCAACCTCTAACTTACATGAGTTCCTTATATCTCCAGGGGTTAATATATGGAAGTGGATGAATTGGTGTTTGGTACTCTGGTATGGGTAAGAGTTTGATGGGTTTACAACCTCTAGGCCAGCTTCTAGAGCCACTAGGGGCTAACAGGATAGAACCAATCGAGATAAAAAGATAATCACCTTAACATTCCAAAACATATTTTTCATCCCAAAAGAGAAGGAAAAATATAATAATGAATGATAATAGATTGCATTAAAGCACGTTTAGTAAAAGATGTTAAACAGTATGAATGTTGCAGAAGGGGGGTTTGAATGCAACTTTATAATTTATTACTAATCATGCTAACAACAAACAAGAAGTAATAACACCAAGTGATAAATGCAAACAATAATAAGCAAGTAAATGAAGAAAGGTGTTTAACTTTAAAAATTAAATTTTGTTTTGCTACAACTGACTGAAAAATATTTCTAGCTTCAATAGATACAATAACAAGAAATTTGCTAGTGTTTCTATGCTTGAGAAAAGTTAAGCTCAGTTGCATTAAGGGAAAGTGTTTGTGAGATATGTGTATTTATACAGAAACACATATCTCACTTACAAGTGTACTTTTCCTTGTTCTTAGGACAAAAATTAAAATATAAACTTCACTTTTCCTATTCAAATTTATCTTCATATTATTTGTAGATAAAGTTTCTCTGAGGTGATTAGACATCCTTGACTCCTTGAGCACGCTTTATCTTTTTGCTTGTTTTTTCTCAAGTTGCAGTAGTAGACTTGACACAATAGGTAGAGTTGATAAGATCATTCTTTGAATTCTCACAACCTAGTCTACTACTTGAAACAGACTGTCAGATTCACCAAAAAGTTACTGTCAACTATTCCGCCAAACATGCTGTCAACTATCCCCGCCAAAGTTGCTGTCAGAGAAACTTAATGTCTTAGATTCTTCAATCTCCATCAAGTTTACTGTCGAGGAATAGTTTCTGTCAGTAAAACTTGTTGTCTTCGATTCTTCAATCTTCGCTAAGTTTACTGTCGAGGAATAGTTGCTGTAAGTAAAACTTGTTGTCTTCGATTTTTCAATCTCCGCCAAGTTTACTATCGAGGAATAGTTGCTGTCAGTTGTTTCAAAAGGTGTTGTCACTTGAATATGCTGTCGTAGGCTTCAGTTTGCAGAATGTTACTGTCAATGATTTGATCCATGCTGTGCATGAACACTTTGTGAACTTCTACTTCATTGATCATTTATTATATTTTTACAAGTCAGTAACTATTGATATTTACTGTCGCCTACTTGGCTTTAGTACATACTGCTACAAGTGACATTTAAACATACTGTCAATATGTATATGACAATATATTTTACTTAATTTATAATTAATCTAACTAAAATATTAGTCGATTATAATGTTAATACCACAATCCCTAACAATCTCCCCTAATTTGTTTTTATTAAAAATAAAGACAAAATCAAAATAAATTGCAGATGCTAACTCAACTAATAAAACAGAAGTGTTTGTACATGAAAATATTCACAAAATACAAGTACAATTCATCTCAAACTAAGCTCCTTTAGACTGAGAAAATTTTCAACACCAGTTTGAGCTTCATCTTAACTTCTTATCTGCAATCATCCTTCTATACAAACCTTCCAGAGCTTTAAGTGCCTATTTTTCTTCTTAATCTTGGCATGCTCAGAAACACAGTCTAGAACTAATTTCACCATTTTGTAGGAGATATCCTTCAAGTCTTTGTAGGTGTAGTAGTTCTCAGATGGTCCCTTGGAGATACAGAGGTACTTCATCCCAAACATATCCTTGACAAATATGTCTTTAGTGGAAGAGAAAACCTGCTTCACCCTGAGTTTGTCAATGGTTTCATCTTCATCTTCTCTTGATTCAATGATTTCCCAGACAATTTTGCTCAAGTCTCTTTCAGCTTCTAAAAATGAGCTTGTAGTGAGCCTGAAGATCCTTATCAAATTCTCATTGTTTACCACCCTGAAATTTGTAGCCTCCATTTCAGTGCTATCAATAATAACTCTCAAGGGTCCAAATAAAACATGAGACACATATGTAGCTCTCTTTGAGAATTGATCATTCAACATTGCATGCTTCATGTCAATCTCAACCACCTTGATTCTTTTGGTAATCTTCTCTACCTTCTTCTTGGCAGCTTCCACTTCACTTTCAAACTTCTTTCTCTTCTCTCTTTCTTCTTTCTTCTTGGAGTCACAGATATCCAGTGCTCTATTCTTTAGATAAAAAATTTCAAGGTTGGTGATGTTGAGCAGTTGCTTCTTGATTAGCTCAGTGATTTGAGGATCATTCTTAGCCAGATTTTTTAACTCATCAAAGGTGATTTCTTCAGGAAATCCACCAAAATTGTAGAAGATCATTCTATCAGAGTTTCTAAGAGGACATTATTGAGTCTTCTCATACTCAATATTTTTTTTAAATTCTTTCTTCTTCTTGGCTTGAATTATTCTCATAACACTAGACATGAATTTGCTTTCCTCAGGATAAGGATACTCTTTCAACGATTCACCAATTCTTCAAGTAGATCCAGTTTCTTGTCTTGCAGGGAATCAGTGCTCTAAAACTCCTTAACTCCATCTTCACTTGCAAACATCACCCCATCTGAATACACTATTGTCTCAGGTTCTTCAGCTTCATTGATATCTAAAGGATGAGTTTTGAATGTTTCCATTAGCTCCAAGAATTTTTTGATCAACATTCCTCTCAAGACTTGTGTTCTAATATCAAGACCCTTTGTGATTTGAAGCATCCTTTTCACCATAAAGTAATTGGCTTCCTTCAACTCATGTCCCAAGGCTTCAACTTCACCAGTGGCATACAAGATATTTATCCTGATCAAAGAATTAAACTCAGACCGCTCAGCAGAAACTTTAGTGATTAATTCAGCCTTTGACTCATCTATGTTGTGGATGGTAGGTCTTCTGACATCAAGACATTCTTCATGCAATTTTTCAGTTGTCAGCTTCCAAAATTTTTTGCTATGCTTCCTGCTAGAGTGTGGCTTAGGTCTGTCAGCCCTTTCCTTCTTGTATTTTCTAGATAAAAATTTTTTCTTTGATAGTAACTTTTCATTCAATTCTTTTGACAGTGACTTTGAAGTTACTGTCAATATAGGCTCAACAGTATGTTCCATGACAGTAGGTTCTGTGACAGTAGGTTATTTGAAAGTAGGTTCACCCTTATCCCTCCCGACATCATCATTCTTGTCATCTTCGAAACCAAGAACCACCATCTTCAATACTTTCCCTTCAATTCCATCCTTATACTCTTTTTCACTCTTCTCATCATCTTTATCCACCTTATTTCCTGTTCTAAAAGATCTTTCACCATTACTGTTGTGTTGGCTAGAACTACCTGCACCTCCATCAGACTTTTCATTATCATTTCCATCCTTATTTCTCCCTATTCCGCCAGCCCTTAGATTTTCAACTCTTTTAATCTCCCTTTTCAGAACTCTTACTACTTCCATCACCTCCTCTATTTGATCTAGCTTGCAGAAGTACTCATACGTTTCTCTCACCAATTTTAGCTTGTACTCTTTGACTCTTTCAAGATTCATGAATCTGTACTTGCCATCATTTGAGAAACTGTACCTAATACTTAGAGGATTGTAGGTGACTTCATGTAGCTTTTCCCTTATCAATTTCAACATGGTTCTTTTGAGATTTTCATTGAAGAAAGATTTCTCAGCCTTTTTTCTCAAGTCTAATTGCTTCAATGACTGGAATCTCCTATCTTCTGAGAAATCCTAGGCTGACATACCAACTCAATCCTCCTACCATTCTTACTATTTTCACCCATTTATTACTGATAGATATCATCACAGCAGCTCCCATTATTGACTGTTTCAATTGTTTATAGAATTTCATTGGGTCTCTGTTGGAAGACATCTTGATTTCTTTAATTCTTTCATAGAAGCTTGCATCCTAAAATGCATTACTGTTTTCATTTTCATCAATCATCAGAACAGTAGCTTGTTCTTCAGTAAGATCCTCCCTTTCTACCAAAATAGTATCATCAGCATCTACTTGATATAACTTTTCCTTTCCTTTTTCAGCTGCACGAACTATTAGAACTTTCTTAGCACCGCCTCATTTAATAACAATACCTTTTTCCTTAGGCCTCTCAACCTACTTCTATTTCTCCACCTTATTACCACCAAGCTGTGTAGCAATCTCAGCAGCCACACTAGACAGCAATGCTAGTTGACTCTCCCCCTGAGATGCAACTTGTGTTTTCTCCTTCTCCTTTTCAGCTTCACCTTCACCATCAATAAACACTTCCTCACTTCCACTTCTCTCCCCCTTAGTTGAGGTAGCAGCTGCCAGCTTGGAGTTGAATTCTTCTAATTTGGCAAACACAGCCTTGAACCCCTTATTCATCACATTCTCCAAAGAAGATATTTTGTTGATGAGCTTCACTTGATTTCTTCCAACAGTATCCAAATTTTTAGAGAGCTTAGTAACCTTATATGAAAGGGATTTCAACCTTTCATTAGCTTGTTTAGATGATTTGGAGGCTGTGGTGGTTCTCACACTCTCTTATTTTTTCTGAGTGATCTCATCACTCATCATCAACTCACTCTCAAGGCCTAGTGCCTTAGACATTTTGTCTCCCACATTTTTTATTTTCATTTGGCCTTGCTCAGGGCCCTCTCCTTTGGCCTGAGATTTTCCCAGCCCCTCATTTTTAGACTCACTTCTCTTTTCTTTTATCTCTCTTTTTCTTTTCACACTCTCACTCATCCTAGGTGCAAGAGACTGAGCAGGTACATCTTGCATAAGATATTTATATTTTACCTTGATGATAGTGGAAATGAGAGCAGAGTCATCATCTTCATTCTGTTGAGAAGTTGTGGCCATTTGAGAGTGGCTGTCTGGATTTGGAATGTTGACAACATCTGTTGAGAAGTTATTGTCATGAGGATTGACAACAAATTTGTCATTAACAGCTACAGAGGCTGTGCCAACAATATCTTCCACCCTTTGAGTGGAAGGTTCTTGTGGATTGCTATGATCAGTCTCATTCAATTGTTGGAATAGTGCATCAACATTTTGTTCTTCAAAATTGACAAAATGTGATGCACCATAATTAAATGAGCTGTGTTCCAAATTATCTAGCCCTATTGTGTGAATATCTGCAAGTGTGGGCTCAGGTTGAGTGTGTTCAACCTGTTGTGCTGACTCTGTACAGGGTGCCATGAGAGACTGACCAATTTCAATAGATGCCTCATGTTGAGAGGAGACATCCAAAGATGTGTATTGATTCCTTTTAAGAGATGTGTCCTTTTGATAGGACACACCCTGGCTAACAGAGGTTGATACCCTTGCTTTCTTTCTCCTAGGCTCATCAGGGCCCTCTTAGATTCTGTGATCAGACTACCTGCCTTATTTGCTGCATCTTGTGCAGTTATACAACCTACCTGTGGAAAAGTTTATAGCCTAGGTTGATTGATTTTCCTCCTTTTAGGAGCCTGGTCCTTTTAAGAGGAACCAGACCCTTGGCTAATAGATTTTAAGACTCTTGAAGGTCGCGCTCCTTCAAAGGGTATAGAGTGTGGGTTATGAATAGAGAGGTCAACACCATTCTCATCACTCAAGGAAAATACATTGTAGTCCCCAATAAATTTTAAGTTTAAATAATTTACCGTAGAAAGCATGAAATCAGTTATAAACAAACCTAATTCAGTGTTAAGTGGTTTACTGGTTAACAAAGAATGAGTGTTCTTTTTCAGTGTTGGGGGCTCCATGCATTGAACACTATCTAAATTTATTATGCCTACGATAAAATTAATGATAAGCATAAAAAATCTAGGATAATAGATTACCGGTTTTCTGGCTTCTTTCTTTCTAAGCACTAGTTTGAACAGGGGCATCAGGAGCTTTCCAATCTTGATTATGTAGTTGTGCATCATGGAATGCACAATTCTCCTGGTCTTGCTTGACATGGACCTTGACACAATATCTAACATCATGCTCCATTATTTGTTTAAGTATTTTCTGTCCATGCCGTCAGATGGATACAAATCATCATTGTCTGGGCTCATCCTAGGTCCAGTATACCCAACCATCTTAAAGAAATTTACAAGTTGAACATCACTTGCAGGCTCCTGAAATAGCGAGCCTTTAACTGCTTCCACATGAAGAGCTTCATTTATGTGAGAGGAATCAACGGTGTAAGAGGTACTATTGATTTGGAAGGAGATAGTGCTAGCATCTTGCTCCCCCTCACATATGGCAGAGGTCCAAAACTAAGAGAGTCGAGGTATTTTAAGGTGGGGCCTTTCGGTGAGGGTATAAGTGAGGTAAGAATTGTTCATGTATCCAACTAGAGGTTTGAAGGCTTCTCCAACTACACCCACTAGGCCATGGTGATGAAGTTGGTTTGGGTAAGAGAGCAGATAAGTTGAGGTCCAGACAGGGTTGAGAGTTTGTAAAGTTTGAAAGGAGAAACGATTTAGAGTTTGAAAAATGGTTTAGAGAAGAAGAGGTTACAGAGAAAATAGAGTGTTTTTAGGACGTTAGAGAATTTGGAGTTAAGAGAAAAATAAAGTAAAGAGCGAGAGAAATTTTAGCTGAGTATATATTTGATGTGAAAAAGATACTGTCAAGAAGGAATTGTAAACGATTTTAAGTGACAGTTTTATCTTCTAAATCCATTGCTTAACAGTAACTCCTGCGCTAGAATTAATACACACTCTTGACAGTAACATTAGTGGTTAGAGAATATAAAAAGAATAAGTAAATAACCATAATATTTACTGTTGACAGTATGTTATGCGGGGATCTTAGAAAAACATACTCTCGATGTTTTTTGATAGTAAGTTTCACAAGTATTCGACAATAAGTTTCAGTCTCGCATACTATACTGTCAAGTCTTCACTCTTGTTTGACAGTAAGTTCTACAGGATTTTGATAGTAAGTTTCAGTCCCGCAAAATATACTGTCAAGACTTCTAAATCTTTTGACAGTAAGTTTCACAGGATTTGACAATAAGTTTCAGTCCCGCGAACTATACTGTCAAGACTTCTCAAACATGTGACAATAAGTTTCACAAATTTTGACAGTAACTTATCATTATGCGACAATATGAATAAAACATACTGTCAAGCAACTTGAAAGTATCTTTTATTAGCCACATACGAGTTAAGTTACTTAAAAACAAATTAGTTAACCTCTCAGTAAAATATCATCATGTCTTTCCACTGTGATAAAAATCAAAACACCTCAAGAGGCCATTAATTCACAGTGAAATTTGGTTAACTAAAATTTTTAATCAACTAAACATAATTACATCAACAGGATAAATTTAACATACCCAACTCTCTCACTAGCTTGCTGAATATCTTTTCATCTAATGGTTTGGTGAAAATATCTGCAAGTTACTTCTCTGTGGGCACATAGATTAGCTTGATTGTGCCTTTCTCCACATGCTCTCTAATGAAATGATGTCAAATGTCAATTTTCTTAGTTTTGGAGTGTTGAACAGGATTCTCAGAAATTGCTATGGCACTAGTGTTGTCACAAAATATTGGAATTCCTTGCAGAGTCAACCCATAGTCCAATAGCCGGTTCCTCATCCAAAGTAATTGAGCACAACAACTATCATCAGCTGCAATGTATTCAGCCTCTGCAGTTGAATTTGATACTGAATGCTGCTTCTTGCTAAACCATGAGACCAATCTCTCTCCCAGAAATTGACAACTACCTGTAGTGCTCTTCATGTCTATCCTGCACCCTGCATAATATGAGTCTGAATATCCAACTAAGTCAAATCCAGAATCTTTAGGATACCAAAGGCCTAAGTTTGTGTGCCTTTTATGTATCTAAAAATTCTTTTTACAGCCATTAAGTGAGACTCCTTTGGATCAGACTAGAACCTTGCACACAACCCTGTTGCAAACATGATGTCAGGCCTGCTAGCTGTTAGGTAGATGAAAGATCCAATCATTCCTCTATACATTTTGTTGTCCACCTTCTTTCCTTTTGGATCCTTGTCAAGTTGAGTTGCTGTTGAGATTGGAGTTTTTGCGGGAGATGAGTCTTCCATATCAGATCTTTTCAAGAGATCTTTAACATACTTAGTCTGACAAATAAATATTCCATCTTCTTTTTGATAGACTTGAAGTCCAAGAAAGAATACCAATTCACCCATCATACTCATCTCATATTTGTTATGCATCAACTCAGAGAATTTCTTGCATAGATCTTCATTTGTTGAACCAAAGATAATGTCATCAACATATACTTGGACTAGAATGATATCCTTTCCATACTTTTTGTGGAAAAGAGTTTTATCCACTATCCTTCTTGTAAATTTGTTATCAAGAAGAAACTTGGAAAGAGTATCATACCAAGACCTTGATGCTTGCTTTAAGCCATACAATGCCTTGAGTAGTCTATACATAAAGTTCTTCATCTTAGGATCTTCAAAGCCCGGGGTTGTTCAACATATACTTCTTCTTCTAACTCTCCATTAAGGAAAATGCTCTTAACATCCATTTGAAAAACTTTGAAGTTGTTGAAAGCAGCAAAAGCCAAAAAGATTCTTATTGCCTCAAGTCTAGAAACAGGTGCAAATGTTTCTTCATAATCAATCCCTTCCCGTTGATAGTAAACTTTTGCCACTAGCCTTGCTTTGTTTCTTGTGACAGTACCACAATCATCTATCTTGTTCATATAAATCCATTTGGTGCCTATTACGGATTTTTTCTTTGGTCTAGGAACCAATTCCCAAACACAGCTTCTTTCAAATTGATTAAGCTCTTCTTGCATGGCATTAATCTAATCTGGATCAGCCAAAGCTTTTTCTAGAGTTTTGGGTTCAGTTTGAGAAACGAAACAAGAGTACATGCATTCATTGACAATATTTCTTCTTGTTTTGACTCCAGTTCCTGGATCACCAATGATTAAATCATTTGTGTGATCTCTGTCCCATTTTGTTTCTCTTAGAGAATCACTGGAGTCTTTAACAACTTATTGATTGATAACATCTTTTGCTCTTGCACTGTTGATAACATCAATTTTTTCAAGTCCACTATTCATGGGAACATTCCCAGAAAAATCAGTTGTTTGAGCAGTTCCTTCATTATCTCCAGACTGGATAGGAACATTTGTTGGACTAGAAATTATGTGATCAACTCTTGGTGAATCTTCATCAACCTCTTCTAGATATCCTTGATTTTCAAAGAACAATGGTTCTATTTCTTAACTTCCTTCAACTCCAGGAAATTTTGATTCATCAAAGGTGACATTTACACTCTCCTCCACAGTCTTGTGATCAATGATGTAGACTCTATATGCAGTCCTGTCAATGTCATATCCCATAAAGATTCCTTCAAGTGCTTTAGTGTCAAATTTTCCTTTGATCTCAATTGAATCTTTCATGTAATAGCACTTGCTTCCAAAGACATTAAAATAATTTACAGTTGGTTTCCTTTCTGTAAGCAATTAATAGGGTGTCTTTCCATAGACCTTGTTGACTACAGTCCTGTTTTGAGTATAATAGGCTGTATTGATTGCTTCACCCCAGAAATAGGTAGGAAGTTTTCTTCACTCAACATTGTTCTTGCAGCCTCAATGAGAGTTCTGTTCTTTCTTTCCACAACACCATTTTGCTGAGGTATCCTGGTACAGAGAATTATTGAGTGATTCCATTGTCTTTGCAGAAATCATTCATGATACTATTTTTAAACTCAGTACCATTATCACTTCTTAAAATCTGCACTTGTATTTGGGATTCTTGTCAAGAACCCTTACCAAGTCAATGATTTCTTGTGCAGCTTCATCCTTGGATGCTAGAAACCTCACCCATGTATATCTTGAGAAATTATCAACCATCACTAAAACATATCTTTTCCTTGCGAATGATTGCACATTCACAGGACCAAATAAATCCATGTGAATCAGTTTAAATGCTTCATTGATTGAGCCACTAGGAGTGCTTTTGTGTGAAGCTCTCCTTAGCTTCACTTTTTGGCAATCCTCATACAATCCTTCTTGACAGAATTCAAGTTGAGGAAGCCCTTTCACCAATTATCTCTTCATTAGATAATTCATTGCTTTGAAGTTCAAATGGGAAAGTTTCTTGTGCCATAGCCAACTTTCAGATGGGGAAGCCTTACTGTAGAAATAATAGACTTTGTCTTTTCTTATAGAATCCAAGTCAGCTATGAAGAGGATTCCTTTTCTAACTCCTTGAAGAGCTTCTTCTCCTGTCTTCTTGTTGACAATGTAGCATCTGTCTTGATCAAAGCTCATTAGAAATCCACTTTCACAAAATTGAGTTACACTCAATAGATTGTGCTTCAAACCATTCACTAGAGTAATTTTCTCTATTCTCAAATTTCCAACTTCCAGTATGCCATATCCCATTGTGAAACCAATGTTGTTGTCACCAAAGGTTACATAAGGGTCATCCATTTCCTTGAACTGTGAAAGCAGGGCTTTATCACCTGTCATGTATCCTGAGCATCCCCTATCAATGATCCACATGATCCTTTTATTTTTCCTGTTGCCTGATGTGTAAAAATACTGCAAGCGCACAGTGTTTAATTGTAGCAATCACAGATCGATCCTCAGAGACTATGAAATTTCCAAACCCTAATAAATAAATCAGGCAGACTAGACAAATAATTGTGAGATGAGATTTGTTTAACCTAATAAGCAAATAAAATCAAATAAATATGAAAAACCTAGGAATCCGAATCCATCAATTAATCACAATTAATATCCAAATTGTCCTAAAAATCAATTCTCTTTCTTCAACAAATAAATATCAATTAACGAGACAAGCATATACTATGAAACTTATTATCTAACAATAACCCATCAAAACTTTATGGAGCAAGCATAGGCTATGAAAAATAAATTCTGTAACAATAATCTATCAAAATCACTTTGTTAATCAAACATTTAAGCACCAAGAAAATCATGAGAATCAATCAATAGAAACAAGTAAATACTAACAATAATCAACTAACTTCACCTTCATCCTAGGGATAGAGAATTAGTAAGATATGATTGAAGAACAAAACAAAGCAACTAATATAAGATATGCAAATAATGGACGAAGTGTATTGAAAGAGAAAGAAAAATAAAAGTACTTTACTCCTACTCCTAACTATTGAAAACTAAAGCTAAGATTAAAGTTCAAGGTCCAGGTTCAGGGTCTTTAAAATACAAGAGAGGAGACCCATATATATAGGGGAAATAATGTAGGTTTTCTATATTGATTACAAATTGAATTCTAAATATTTCCTTCTATTTCTTTTTCTTCTCCAACAAGCATTCGATTTTATCTCCTTTTTCTTTGCCTCCAAGTAATTCCACATCCTTCCTTGTATTTTCCTTTTTCTGCTACAATTCTGATTTTAATTAATTTCCTACAAAACAAAATAAAAATAATTAATTAACTAATAAACTTATGAAAACAAACATAAAATAGGTATTAAAAATGTATTAATTTATGGACCTATCAAATACCCCCATACCTATCTTTTGCTCGTCCTCAAGAAAAATCAAAAGAAAAAATATATATTATAAAAGTCCTATGCTCCTTTTCGTAGACGTGACAGATAATTTTAGGTTTACCAACCCATTAAACTCGTAGACGATCTCTACCAGAGGAGTGTTGTCTCCTAAGGGTTTACAGAAGATATACCCATAAAATCCGTGAAATATTCTAGCAAGCATCTCACTCTATCAATAACGTTCATTAGTGTCAACAAAAGAAGATTTTTAATAAATACATGCCTTAAAGACTCTTCTAATTATAGATAAGATGTAGGTACCTAAAATCCACTTCTATCGACGCAAACGTTTGCAAAAACTCCCAAGGTGTGTCGTGAAAATAGGTCTCTGAAAAATTAATTGAATAAGTACATTTCCTCTTTTTCAACCAATATTGAACTGACCCAATCTCTATCAAAACAAGTATCTAGCCAAATTTCATAGTTTTTTTTCTAATTGACTGTGCAATGTCTGTTTTCTTAGGCTTTCTATGTTTCCCATGTAGCGAGCTTTGGGTCAATGACTCCCAAACCAGTTGGTCTTAGGGCACTAGGTTTCAAAATACCCCTACGGACTTAATTACTCGAGTAACAAAGGCCACAAAACAAGACTAGTCAATTACTACTTTTATCTTAGCTCGTTAAGTAATTCTCCAGTAACCAAGGGCAGTGAAAAGTCACCAAGAAAAATTTATTTCTCATACAATCGCACTTAATACCAGAACATGTACATGGATCGTTCCTTTCATATAACATTGTATTTGCCACCCATTGATCTCAAAGGAGTACTTGATGCTTTATATATTTTTCCATAAACATTTGATTCGACATTATTTTAACATGTGGGCTCTCTCTCAGGTATCGAAAACTTCCTTAGACAATCTTTCCAACAAAGACCTTGTGCAATAAGTGTCGTTTTGGACTTTTAGGCAAAAATTTGTTCGACACAAGTTTCATGAAGAAAACCTTACTCAACTACGTTTGAATTATCTCAAGGCATTACATATATATAATTTTATAAAAAATTGTTAACACCAACTAGCATCAAAGTACAAGAGTGAAAAACTTAGCTAAAACATCTCTATTTTTGGATTTTCTAATTTTTTTAATTTTTTAATTTTTTTAATTTTTTATAATACTACTAATTCCCTCCCCCATACCTAAATCATGCATTGTCCTCAATGTATGCAAATAAGAGAAATATGACAAAGTAAAAGGACGAGAATACCTGATAAAAGCATGATGGAGGAAGAAAAATGAACAACTATACAACACATACACATAGTTACTCCCCCATACTATACTGGACTATGGGAGACAATCAAGAATAACTGACTAACCAATACCACATCAAGGAAAAACTTCTTTCATCGTGGAGTAAGCACATTGTTGAAACACATTCTCAAGAACAACATTATTCACTAGAAATATACGATCTTGCAACAAGATAAAACTCATATCACTAACATGATCCATAAACCAATTAGACGCTTCTTTAAATTGTTTAAGCAGATTGATTACTTGATATTTGTGATCATGGACTAAGTCATTAGAAATAAAAGCATGATGAGTTTCATTAAAACCTACAAAGGACAGACCAAAAGTGGATAGAAATAGTTTTGAATCAAGTGAGGGTGACTCACCTACAATAGTCTTAACAATGGACTTAGGCTCAAACACAATATCCTTCAATTGGGTTTCATGTTTAGAACAAATGATATTCAATTCATCTAACATCTCATCAGAAGTGAAATTTTGATATAGCTCATGAAGGTCTCTATTACTCTCAGACTCTAACAAAACATCATGTTCAAGAAGAGACTCAATCAAATTACCCTCAAGATTTTACCAAGACACAACGTCAGCAATGAAATTAACTCCTACAAGTTGGTCATAAAGATCATTGGATTGACTTCCCACATTAAAAATATTAAGATCTAGAGTCATGTTTTTAAAAGTTAGTTTCATCGAACCATTCCTACAGTTAATCAAAGCATTGGAAGTAGCAAGGAAAGGTCTTCCTAAAATGATAGAAATTTGATTTTTAAAATTTTTGACAGGTTCGGTCTCGAGAACAACAAAATCCACGGGAAAGACAAAATCACCAACCTTAATTAACACATCCTCCAGTATGCCCTTAGGAGTTTTGATAGAACGATCAGCTAATTGAAGAGTGATATTAGTCTTTTTAAGCTCACCTAAACCCAAAGTTTGATAGACAGATAATGGAAGAAGGTTCACACTTAGCTCCTAGATCAAGTAAAGATTTGTAAATGAAAGTATCACCTATGACACAAGAGATTGTAGGACAACCAGGATCCTTATACTTCACAGGGATTTGATGCGATATGATAGAACTAACAAGAGACGTTGGGAAAGCTTTCTTAGGAACATGAGTGGTTCTTTTATGAGTACACAAATCTTTTAGACACTTCGCATAAGAGGGAATTTGTTGAATTGCATCTAAAAGAGGAATGTTGATCTTGACTTGTTTAAAGACTTCCAAAATCTTATCCAATTGAGGAGATTGTTTGTTTGAAGTGAGTCTTTGAGGAAATGGGGCTTTTGGTTTGAAGACTTTTTCAGAGATGGGTTTTGAAGGTGGTTCATCAGATTTGAAAGGTTCATTAGATTGCACTACTACTTCAGAATTCTTAGGAAACAAGGATTGGTCAAGACTAGGATTTAAGAGTAAAGGATTTGGTTCAGAAATGAGTTTTTCTTCCTCTTGAGTATTGAAACCAGCATGATTGTTGAATTGATTACCGGACCTAAGAGAGATGATGGAATTCACATTTTCATGAGATTTTTGGTCTGGATGAAATTTAGGATTAACCTCAGGTTGACTAGGAAATCGGTTTTTCTCTCTCTCACTGATTGTGTTGGCTCACTGACTGATTTGAACCTCTAGTTTAGATATGGCTTGAGTATTGGAATTTAGTAACTGCCTATCTTGGGTCATAGTTTGCATGAAAGCCTGTTGAGATTGAGTTATATTAGCTTGGGATTTCAATAACGTCTCAATACTATTTTTCAAAGAATTTAATTTCTTATCAGTTTCATTAAAACCAGGAGGATTCAAAGGGACTGAAAAAGAATTTGGATATGGGTCAAAGTTTTGACCAGGAAAAGAATTAGGATTTTGGGTTAGAAATGGACTAGGATTGGGATTTTGAAAAATAGTTTGAGATGGTTGGTTATACTGATTGTATTGACCTTGGTTCCATGAGAAATTAGGGTGATTTTTCCAACCAGGGTTGTATGTGGGTGAAAAGGGATCATTCATAACTCTCGCTTGAAACATGACATTAGCTTGTTGAATTTCAGGGCAATTTTCTATCACATGAT
This sequence comes from Oenanthe sinensis, assembly GCA_028671895.1. Taxonomy (NCBI): domain Eukaryota; kingdom Viridiplantae; phylum Streptophyta; class Magnoliopsida; order Apiales; family Apiaceae; genus Oenanthe; species Oenanthe sinensis. Next base: position 2,155,871 of record CM053809.1, on the reverse strand, counting down.
TAGATGAGTTACAGTTTGCACAGACAGACATTTGTGAAGACACATTGTTGGTTTCTAAGACTTCTAATCTTCTTGTGAGTGTAGCTAATTAAGCTTCAGTTGCAATAGAATTACCAATTACATGTATGCCCTTAAATGAGCTAGGTTTTTCAGTTTCATGATTTGGTTCCCTAGTTGACTCCCACAACATCGTTTTTTCAGCTAACTCCTCAAAAAATTGCCAAGCTTCTTCTTCATTTTTATCCATGAACTTACCTTGACACATTGACTCTAACAAAGAAGTGGTTGAAATATCTAAGGCTTCATAAAGAATTTTACAAAGTCTCCATTGTTCTATACCATGTTGAGGACAGTGGGACAACATATTTTTAAATCTATCAAAATATTTCCAAAAAGACTCATTTTGGTTTTGTTGAAATTGGATGATTTGATTCCTAAGTTTGTTAGCCTTATGGTTTGGAAAATATTTTTTTAGAAATATGCTTACAAATCCCTCCCAAGTTGAAATAGAATTAATGGGTAGACTATATAACCATTTTTTAGCATTTTCTTTAAGAGCAAAGTTGATAAGTCTCAATTTAATAGAGTCATCAGTCAATTGTTGAATTTTCTGTAGGGCACAAACTTCCTCAAACTCTCATATGAAAAGATATGGATCCTCTCCCTCTACCCCAGTAAACCTAGGTAACATGCTAATGTGGTGAGATTTGATTTCAAAATTATTACCATTTACCGTTGGTAGGACTATGCATGAGGGTTGGGCGGAACGAGTGGGATAACAACGGTCTCTAAGTGGAATAGACATGACTTACAAGTAAGCAAGTAAGCACGTAGCAGATAAGAGATAGAAGTAAACACCAAAAAAATGCAAAAAAAAAATCCTATTTCTATGTTAACCTAGAGAAAATCTAGACCTGCTCCTAACTTTAAGATAATATTAAAAGTCACAAATCTAAAAATATTCAAACCGATTGGCCAGGCAGATGGAAGCATTGCCAAGAGGCTAACCACCTTTCTAGACACCAATCCAAATTGGCCAGGTAAGCTCTCGCTTTCCTAGACACCAAAAGTAAGAATACGTAAATATTTGTTTCTTTTTAGGTTATCTTCCTAAGTGAGCGCGAAATCCTAGGGGCCAACGTCTACTTGATTTTATTAAGGTAAGGGGAATGAAAGATGAACGTATTAGTGATTTATGGGCCAAGGAAAGGGTGATGAAATCCCTTACCTTATCTTGTATTGGGTGGCACCCTTAAGATTGATTATATGAATGCAACACATAAAAAAAACAATGAAATAAACAACTATGGATGCACTACACTACGTGAATTAATTTAAATTATACGTACCTCTTTCCTCCAGCAATCACCGTAATTTTAAGATGGAAAGAAATAAAATACAATAAAGAAACTAGATGATGTGCTCCTATGTGAGATATGAATAATGCAACAAATTGGTTTTTAACAAGACAAATAACTAACTAATTTTTTTTGATTTTTTTTTAATATTTATTTTTTTTGGATTTTTTAATATTTGTGAGAAAAAACAAAATTTAGAGAGGTGATACGGAATACCGAAAAGTGCTTTCCAAAAATTTCTAAGGAGACAACGATGCCTTCTAACTATCTTCTTGTCCAAACTTTTCTCCGCTTCACAAATCCCTAAAAAAAATACAAAGAAAAACAAGAAACTAATCCGAAGAATTAAATATCAAGGAGTAAAAATTACCAATAATCCCCGGCAGCGGCGCCAAAAACTTACCACTATACTACCAGCATGATTGTTAAATTGATTACCGGACCTAAGAGAGATAACAGAATTCACATTTTCAGGAGCTTTTTGGTTTGGATGAAATTTAGGATTAACCTCAGGTTGACTAGGAAATCAGTTTTTCTCTCTCTCACTGATTGTGTTGGCTAACTGACTGATTTGGACCTCTAGTTTAGATATGGCTTGAGTATTGGAATTTAGTAACTGCCTATCTTGGGTCATAGTTTGTATGAAAGCCTGTTGATTTGGGATTGCAATAACGCCTCAATACTATTTTCTAAGAAATTCATTTTCTTATCAGTTTCATTAAAACCAGGAGGATTCAAAGGGACTGAAAAAGAATTTGGATATGGGTCAAAGTTTTGACCAGGAAAAGAATTAGGATTTTGGGTTAGAAATGGACTAGGATTGGGATTTTGAAAAATAGTTTGAGATGGTTGGTTATACTGATTGTATTGACCTTGGTTCCATGAGAAATTAGGGTGATTTTTCCAACCAGGGTTGTATGTGGGTGAAAAGGGATCATTCATAACTCTCGCTTGAAACATGACATTAGCTTGTTGAATTTCAGGGCAATTTTCTATCACATGATTAGATGAGTTACAGTTTGCACAGACAGACATTTGTGAAGACACATTGTTGGTTTCTAAGACTTCTAATCTTCTTGTGAGTGTATCTAATTTAGCTTCAGTTGCAATAGAATTACCAATTACATGTATGCCCTTAAATGAGCTAGGTTTTTCAGTTTCATGACTTGGTTCCCTAGTTGACTCCCACAACATCGTTTTTTCAGCTAACTCCTCAAAAAATTGCCAAGCTTCTTCTTCATTTTTATCCATGAACTTACCTTGACACATTGACTCTAACAAAGAAGTGGTTGAACTATCTAAGGCTTCATAAAGAATTTTACAAAGCCTCCATTGTTCTATACCATGTTGAGGACACTGGGACAACAAATTTTTAAATCTATCAAAATATTTCCAAAAAGACTCATTTTGGTTTTGTTGAAATTGGTTGATTTCATTCCTAAGTTTGTTGGCCTTATGGTTTGGAAAATATTTTTTTAGAAATATGCTTACAAATCCCTCCCAAGTTGAAATAGAATTAATGGGTAAACTATATAACCATTTTTTAGCATTTTCTTTAAGAGCAAAGTTGATAAGTCTCAATTTAATGGAGTCATCAGTCAATTGTTGAATTTTCTGTAGGGCACAAACTTCCTCAAACTCTCGGATGAAAAGATATGGATCCTCTCCCTCTACCCCAATAAACCTAGGTAACATGCTAATGTGGTGAGATTTGATTTCAAAATTATTACCATTTACTGTTGGTAGGACTATGCATGAGGGTTGGGCGGAATGAGTGGGGTAACAACGGTCTCTAAGTGGAATAGACATGACTTACAAGTAAGCAAGTAAGCACGTAGCAGACAAGAGGTAGAAGTAAACACCAAAAAATGCAAAAGAAAAATCCTATTTCTATGTTAACCTAGAGAAAATCTAGACCTGCTCCTAACTTTAAGATAATACTAAGAGTCACAAATCTAAAAATATTCAAACCGATTGGCCAGGCAGATGAAAGCATTGCCAAGAGGCTAACCACCTTTCTAGACATCAATCCAAATTGGCCAGGTAAGCTCTCGCTTTCCTAGACACCAAAAGTAAGAATACGTAAAGATTTGTTTCTTCTTAGGTTCTCTTCCTAAGTTAGCGCGAAATCTTAAGGGCCAACGTCTACTTGATTTTATTAAGGTAAGGGGAATGAAAGATGAACGTATTAGTGATTTGTGGGCCAAGGAAAGGGTGATAGAATCCGTTACCTTATCTTTTATTGGGTCGCACCCTTAAGATTGGTTATATGAATGCAACACATAAAAAAAACGAGGAAATAAACAACTATGGATGCACTACACTACGTGAATTAATCTAAATTGTACGTACCTCTTTCCTCCAGGAAACACCATAATTATAAGATGGAAAGAAATAAAATACAATAAAGAAAATCTAGATGATGTGTTCCTATGTGATATGTGAATGATGCAACAAATTGGTTTTTAACAAGACAAATAACTAACTAATTTTTTTTTTTTTTAAATTTTTTTTTTTTGGATTTTTTTTTAAATATTTGCGAGAAAAAAAAACAAAACTAGAGAGGTGATACGGAATACCGAAAAGTGCTTTTCAAAAATTTCTAAGGAGACAACGATGCCTTCTAACGATCTTCTTGTCCAAACTTTTCTCCGCTTCACAAATTCCTAAAAAAATACAAAGAAAAACAAGAAACTAATCCGAAGAATTAAATATTAAGGAGTAAAAATTACCAATAATTCCCGGCAGCGGCGCCAAAAACTTGATGTGTAAAAATACTGCAAGCGCACAGTGTTTAATTGTAGCAATCACAGATCGATCCTTAGAGACTATGAAATTTCTAAACCCTAATAAATAAATCAGGCAGACTAGACAAATAATTGTGAGATGAGATTTGTTTAACCTAATAAGCAAATAAAATCAAATAAATATGAAAAACCTAGGAATCCGAATCCATCAATTAATCACAATTAATATCCAAATTGTCCTAAAAATCAATTCTCTTTCTTCAACAAATAAATATCAATTAACGAGACAAGCATATACTATGAAACTTATTATCTAACAATAACCCATCAAAACTTCATGGAGCAAGCATAGGCTATGAAAAATAAATTCGGTAACAATAATCTATCAAAATCACTTTGTTAATCAAACAATTAAGCACCAAGAAAAATCATGAGAATCAATCAATAGAAACAAGTAAATACTAACAATAATCAACTAACTTCACCTTCATCCTAGGGCTAGAGAATTAGTAAGACATGATTGAAGAATAAAACAAAGCAACTAATATAAGACATGCAAATAATGGACAAAGTGTATTGAAAGAGAAAGAAAAATAAAAGTACTTTACTTTTACTCCTAACTATTGAAAACTAAAGCTAAGATTAAAGTTCAAGGTCCAGGTTCAGGGTCTTTAAAATACAAGAGATGAGACCCATATATATAGGGGAAATAATTTAGGTTTTCTATATCGATTACAAATTGAATTCTAAATATTTCCTTCTATTTCTTTTTCTTCTCCAACAAGCATTCGATTTTATCTCCTTTTTCTTTGCCTCCAAGTAATTCCACATCCTTCCTTGTATTTTCCTTTTTCTGCTACAATTCTGATTTTAATTAATTTCCTACAAAACAAAATAAAAATAATTAATTAACTAATAAACTTATGAAAACAAACATAAAATAGGTATTAAAAATGTATTAATTTATGGACCTATCATTGCCCTGCAAAGTAAATTTTTCAAGTTGCTTTTGGTACCCAAATTTCATTGGGTCCATTTTGTTTAGCTAAATCACAGTTTGAAGTTGATTCAGTTGTAATTCTTTCTCTTGATTTTAGCAAGACTCCTGTAGCTTCCCATTTAGATTTGATTACTGGTTTGATAGCTTTGTTCTTGGGTGGCTTGTCCATCATAGCTTTAGGTAGACTTGGAGTCTTTGCCTTTTTAGTTTTATCATTCTTATGCAGGCATTCTTGATTATAAGTAAAAGGCATGTTAAAGCACATATCAAGTTCATTTTACATGAAATCCAATCAAAATCACCACAGTGAGTAACTTATTTGTTCTTTAAAGGCATGCTGTGTAAATTTCCATTACTAGAGGTAACATTCTTGACATTTTACTTGTTCTTATTGCAAACATGAGTTATATGACTAGAAGACCCACAATTGTTGCACAAATTTCTAGGAGCATTTGGAATATAATTATTATTGTTCTTCTTGTTTATTTCTATTTTTCCATTTCTGTTCTTCTTGGTCTTCATGACAGTATGTTTAGAAGTTACTGTCATGCTGGTGTTGACAGTAGGTTTAGATAGGGTTGTATTAACAGTAAGTTTGGATTTCACAGTCTTGACAACATTTTCTGAACTTATTGTCTTGCCAGTGTTGACGACATCTTTTAAACAAAAGTTATTGTCAAGGTCAAAACTAACTGTTTGGGGGATTTTGACAGTATCTTTTGCCTTAAGGGACTTAATGATAGCTTCATTGTCCTCGTCATCTATCTCTTGTTCAATAACTAAAGCTTTCTCATCAAATTCGAATTCTGACTTTTTAAACTTGGGATTATTAACTTTCTTTAAAATGGAAGGTTTGATAGTATCTTTAATGTCTTCCTCTACTGCATGTTTCTTTCCACTTTTTTTCTCATAGTTAAACATATACCTACCTTTTGATTTTCAATATTATCATTATGGTATGATTTTAACAAGGAAGAAGAATTCTTGTAGGCCTTAAATTTTACTTCATTCTCACAAATCTGTTTTCTGAGAAATTCCTTAATCTGGGAAGCACACACTGCCTTATTTTTAAGAATCTCATTTTCTTATTGTAATGACTCAAAAGCATTCTATTTGAGTTCTAGTTCATTATTTTTAATTCTCAATGACTCATTAGCACTAAATAGTTTGACTATCTCCATATTAACAACTAACATGCTTGTATGAATATTGAAAATTTTAGAACTTAAACTCTCAATAGTTTTCTTATACTGAGATGTAGTCATATCAACAGTAGTAAGAATGGGTACCTGATTTGATGAAGTGGATGAACCTTATCTAGAGTTTTCCATGAGAGCAATATTTCCATATTTTTCTTCATCTTCATCATCAGAGTCTTTCCAACACTTTCCTTCAGCCACAAAAGCCCTTCCTTATTGCTTTTTGAGCAAGGCTTCATATTTTGCTTTGAGTTCCTCATAATTATTGTCATTTCTTCTCACTTGTTTTGGCTTCTGCATTCTGTTGTAAAATGCCCCATTTCACTGCAGTTGTAATACCTTATCTTGGATCTATCCACCATACCTGTTTTGTATCCACCTTTTCCACATCCTCTAGGTTTTGAAATATTTGGCTTGTTAAACCTGGAGCTTTGTCCTCTAGGTTTGAAAGCTTTGTTCTTCTTGAATCTCAAGTTGGAGAACTTCGCTGCCATGTAGGCCAATGTTTTGTTTTCCATGTTGTCCAATTCATCCAAAGTGTAGAACTCATCTTCATCACCATCTTTGAGTTCCAAAGTTACACTTTCATCTTCATCTGTGATTTCTTCAATCTTGATTTGCTGTTGATGCTGAGATTCCTTGAGTTGCATCACCTGTGGATCCTGAGCTATTAGAGCATTTGATGTGTTGGCCATTTTCCATATTTGACCAGCTTGAATAGCTCTCTTTTATAGCAGCTCTATCTCATAGGTTTTAAGTATGCCATATAAAGTTTCAGGAGAAACTTTTGATAAGTCCCTTCCATCTCTTATGGTAGAAACCTTGTGTTCTAGGTGGTCAGGAAGTGTGTTAGTGGACTTTTTGGTCCACTATATACGTTCCAATTTGGCTTAAATTGATCGCTAGTGCCCAAGTATGTAGTGTCTTTTGATGTGTTTTGTGTCTTTGGTGTGCAGATTGCCGTTCGTAACAGAGTTGTTGAATAATTGCATAATTTGGTGGAATATGAGCTGGGATTTCAAAGGAGGAAGATCAGGACTTGAGTTGAGATCAAGAGAGGGCAAGACGAGTCGTTGAAAGAGCATACGCACACGAAAAGCAGTTGCTGGACAGTAGCTTCAGGGGCGCCCACGCTCCGCCAAGCGCGCCCGCGCTGCAGCAAGGAAAGCTCAAGGGCGCCCGCCCTTCCTCAAGCGCGCCCGCGCCCTGTCGAAATCAGAATTTCTATTTTGCAGTTGTTTAGCTTTTAAGGCCCAGTTAGAAGCAGGCCCATGAATATTTTTGTTATTATGTAACCTAGTATAAAAACATAAGGATTATTATTATTGTCATTATCTAGGAAATTAATTAAGCAAGTAGGGTTTTTATTATCGTACAAGAAGACAGAGTACTTTGTGAGCCGTCAAGCTACTTTTCTTTTGTAATTTTCATCACGTGGATTATCGGTTGTTTCTTTTACTATTGCAATTTAATATCAGTCTTTTATGTTTAATTGTTTATCTACTATGTTTTCAATTGAACCCATGATGTCGGCTAGTCCAATTATGGGCTAAACGCTGTCATGGGGTTTTAATGGATTTTTCTATCGAGTCTAGATATTGATTGTCTTTATGCCATGTATGTGATTGTTATGGATATCCTAGTATGGTTAAGCTTATTCGTTGTAAATGCGTCGCGAACATTTATGATTGTTTGTTGAACCCTTGTGAATGCGAAAGTGGATCTAGGGTTTAGAACATGCCATGCTAGCATAGGTTTTTACGTGTTAAGAGCAAGTATTAATTTGTGGTGTAATTCTAACCGTCTTGCACTGACTATGTGATTTTAGGGATCCTTGTGCTTAAGCCATTATGTTTTCAATCTCTATAGACATATAGGGACTAAGTATAGTGGTTGACTATTTGACTTCTATCTTTTGTGGATGTTCATTAGGATGGTATGCGTGCAACGAAAGTTGGCGTTTATCAGTTTAGAGGGTCTAATCAGTTATCATCACTTTCACATGCTAGGTTGAAAAGGCATAAGATTCTAGATGAGATAGTTAATGAAGTTAAAATACCATGTTTATTTAATATAAGTAATTCTTTAAGTTTTAATCAATAGTTTAATCAAACTCCAATTATTATTTTCTTAGCAGTGATAGTTAATCATACTCTGGTGTATAAGTGAACTAAACGTAAGCAAGTCGAGTCTCTGTGGGAACGAATCCTACTTATTTCTGTATTACTTGTGACCACGTTCTCTGCCGGGGACTTGGTTCATTGTTTTATTTAGTTAATGTGCTTATCATCAGTGGTCGTTAGATATCACTGACTGAGATTTGTTACTAATCGTTCTTGTTTGTTACGTGAATTCAGGTAATTGATCGTGTATGCGTACTCGTTCTCAATCGAGTAAGGAAAAACTGGAAGAACAGTTAGACGAAGAAGAGGGAATTGCAGTTCCAGAAATTGAACCAGAAATAGTAATGGGGGATCCAGTGAAAGCTCTTAAGGATTACTCTCAACCGAAGATCAATGACATTCAGTCAAGCATTGTTAGGCCGGCTATTGCAGCTAATAATTTCGAAATCAAGCCGGGCACAATTCAAATGGTTCAGAATTCTGTGCAGTTTGGGGGTTCACTGCTGAGGACCCTATAATGTATATCAGAGACTTCATCGAGATCTGTGATACCTTTAAAACCAACGGGGTTTCTGAAGATGCTATAAAACTGAGGCTGTTTCCATTCTCTCTACGAGACAAGGCAAAGAGCTGGTTGCATTCGCTGCCAGCAGGTTCTATAATTACTTGGGAGGATCTCGCACAAAAGTTTCTGACTAAATTCTTCCCTATGGCTAAGACGGCAGCCATGAGGAATGCTCTTACACAATTCAATCAACATTCTGGAGAAACGTTGTGTGAAGCTTGGGAAAGGTATAAAGAGATGCTTCAAAAGTGTCCCCATCATGGGATGCCCGATTGGATGGTCATTAACGGTTTCTATAATGGGTTGAATCATTCACGACCTATGCTTGATGCAGCATCTGGAGGAGCTCTTTGGGCCAAGAGCTATGAAGAAGCTTATGACTTGATTGAAATGATGGCTGCCAACGAGTATCAGAATCCTACTCAGCGATTGTCGCAGAATAAAACTGCAGGTGTTTTTGAAGTGGACGCTGCCACTGCTATAACAGCTCAACTACAGGCTTTATCTATAAAGGTAGACGCATTGTCCAAGTCAGGAATTCAGCAAGTCGCTATGGTTTGTGATCTGTGTGCAGGTGCTCATGATACAACTCAGTGTGCTATTTCTAGCGATTCAGCGTATTTTGTCAGCAACTTCCAGAAGCCTACACAATCGGCACCTAATACGTATCACCCCAACAACAGGAATCATCCTAACTTCAGTTGGAGCAACAATCAGAATTCCATGCCACAACCATCGCAGGGTCAGCAATTCGGAACAAGGCCTTTCAACAATTCTGTTCATCAACAATCTTATGCACCAAGACAATCATACAACCCTCCTGGTTTCCATCAACAACCTCAAGGAGGACAAGGGCACTCAAATGAAAAGTCAGAGATGGAGGAACTGAGAATGATGTATAAGAGTCAAGTTGTGACACTGAAAACATTGGAAAATCAAATTGGTCAACTAGCAAATGCTCTTCTAAACAGACCTCAAGGACAATTACCAAGTGACACAGAGGCTAACCCAGGCAAGAAAGAAAACAAGGAACAAATACACGCTATTACATTGCGTTCTGGAAGGGTTACGAACAATCAGGAGGTCGAAATTCCACAAAACGAAGAACGTCAGCATTCTGGGCAGGAGGTGCAGGGCGGGCGCGCTTCCTCATGCGCGGGCGCGCCTCACCTTTCTGCTGGAGGGGGATTTTCTGCAGAAAAAGATACGCAGGAGGAGCCGATTAAGAAAAAAATGAATGATTCAGAGGAGAAGAGTAGTTCAGAGAAAGACAGTGATCACCAGGAAATCTTTCCTCCTCCACCATTCCCTAAAAGGCTTCAGAATCAGAAATCGGATAAACAGTTTGCTAAATTCTTGGAAGTTTTTAAGAAACTACACATCAACTTACCTTTTGCTGAAGCGCTGGAGCAAATGCCAAGCTACGCCAAATTCATAAAAGGCATTCTATCTAGGAAACTGAAGCTAGAAGAGTTAAACACTGTGGCCTTGACGGAAGAGTGTAGTGCAGTATTGCAGCAGAAGTTACCACCAAAGTTGAAGGATCCTGGTAGTTTCACTATACCATGCATAATTGGGAATTTGTCGTTCGACAAATGTTTGTGCGATTTGGGAGCGAGCATCAACCTCATGCCATACTCTATATTCTTACAACTTGGTCTTCCTGAGCCAAAGCCGACTAACATGTCACTACAGTTGGCAGATCGTTCAATCACTTATCCGCGAGGAATTGTCGAAGATGTTTTGGTGAAAGTCGACAAACTAATCTTTCCAGCAGATTTTGTCATCCTTGATTTTGAAGAAGACATGAAAATCCCTATCATTCTTGGTAGACCATTCTTGGCAACGGGAAAGACATTGATTGACGTACAGAAGGGAGAACTCACCATGAGAGTGCACGATCAGAATGTCACATTCAATGTGTTCAAAGCAATGCAATTTCCAATAGAAGAAGATCAATGCTTTAAAGTAGATGTAGTGGAATCTGCTGTGAAAGTAAAGATTGAACACATGCTTATGAATGATACACTGGAAAAGGCTTTAAGTGGGGACGTTACAATTGAAGAGGATGAGGTTGAAGAACAGGTACAGTCTCTGAATGCTTCTCCTTGGCAACAAAAGTTTGAGAAACCAGAATCGTTGGGTTTATCTGAATTGAGAGAATCACATCAGCGGTTGAAACCATCTATCGAGGAAGCACCAAAGCTAGAGCTCAAACCATTGCCTAATCACTTAAGGTATGCTTCTCTTGGGGAATCATCTACTTTACCTGTAATTATTGCTGCTAACCTTACAGGTCCTGAAGAAGAAAAGCTGTTAAGGGTTCTCAGGGAATTCAAATCAGCCATTGGTTGGACTATTGCAGACATTAAAGGAATCAGTCCTGCCTATTGTCAGCATAAGATTCCGCTGGAAGAAGGTAGTAAGCCAACAGTGGAACATCAGAGAAGGCTTAATCCACTCATGAAGGAAGTAGTAAAGAAGGAAATTATCAAGTGGTTGGATGCAGGGATTATCTATCCTATTTCTGACAGTGCTTGGGTGAGTCCAGTTCAATGTGTGCCAAAGAAAGGAGGCATGACGGTGGTAACTAACGAAAAGAACGAGCTCATTCCTACGCGGACAGTCACTGGCTGGAGAATCTGCATGGACTACAGGAAGCTGAACAAAGCTACTAGGAAGGATCACTTTCCTCTTCCTTTCATCGATCAAATGCTAGACCGACTGGCCGGCCATGAGTACTATTGCCTGCTGGATGGATACTCGGGTTACAATCAGATATGCATTGCTCCAGAGGATCAGGAGAAGACAACATTTACATGTCCGTTCGGTACCTTCGCTTTTCGAAGGGTTTCTTTTGGGTTATGTGGTGCACCTGGCACTTTTCAGAGGTGCATGATGACAATTTTTTCAGACATGATTGGTAAGACAGTGGAAGTATTCATGGATGATTTTTCAGTATTTGGGTTTTCTTTTGACGAATGTCTACACAATCTTAGCATGGTTCTGAAAAGATGCGTGGAGACTAATCTGGTTCTCAACTGGGAGAAATGCCATTTCATGGTACAAGAGGGAACTATTCTTGGACACAAGGTGTCACATCGTGGCCTGGAAGTGGATAAAGCAAAAATAGAGACAATTGAAAATCTTCCACCGCCCAATTCAGTGAGAGGAATTCGTAGTTTCCTCGGTCATGCAGGTTTCTACAGAAGATTCATCAAGGACTTCTCCAAAATTTCCAAACCGTTGTGTAAGCTATTGGAGAAGGATATTCCCTTCAAATTCGATGATGATTGTCTGACAGCTTTTGAGACATTGAAGAGGAAGCTGATTTCAGCACCTGTGATCATCGCCCCAGATTGGAACGAACCTTTTGCTATGATGTGCGATGCTAGCGATTTTGCAGTAGGGGCTGTTCTTGGTCAGAAGAAAGACAAGATTTTTCATGTTATCTACTATGCAAGCAAGACACTCAATGATGCGCAAGTGAATTACACAACCACAGAGAAGGAGCTGTTAGCCATTGTATATGGCTTTGAAAAATTCAGATCATACTTGCTTGGTACGAAAGTGACGGTGTATACTGACCACGCAGCTATTAGGTATCTGCTCTCCAAGAAGGATTCTAAACCCCGCCTGATTCGATGGATTCTCCTACTTCAAGAATTCGACGTGGAAATCAAAGATAGAAAAGGGACAGAAAATCAAGTAGCTGATCACCTTTCACGATTGGAAGATCTTGGTAAATCATCTCAAGACAGTACCATCATCAATGAATCCTTTCCAGATGAACAGCTGTTTGGAATACAAGAAGAAGAACCATGGTATGCTGATATTGTGAATTATCTGGTATGTCAAATTGTTCCACCTGAGTTGTCGCCAGCTCAAAGGAAAAAATTCATGCACGACGTCAAGTGGTTCCGTTGGGATGAACCATATCTGTTTAAACAAGGGGCTGATCAGATTATCAGAAGGTGTGTACCATATAGTGAGACTGAAGCCATTCTAAGGGATTATCATGCCACAGCTTATGGAGGCCATTATGGAGGTGAAAAGACAGCTACTCGTATTCTGCAGGCAGGATTTTATTGGCCATCACTATTCAAAGATGCTCATCAGTTTGTAACCAGATGTGATCGTTGCCAGCGAGTAGGCAACATTTCAAAAAGGGATGAGATGCCCCTTAATGTAATGCTAGTGGTAGAAATTTTTGATGTGTGGGGGATCGACTTCATGGGCCCGTTCATTCCATCTTGCAATAACCAATACATCTTGCTAGCTGTGGATTATGTCTCCAAATGGGTTGAGGTCAAGGCACTTCCAACTAATGACGCCAATGTAGTGCTCAACTTCCTTCACAAGAACATTTTCACCAGATTTGGGACTCCAAGGGTCATTATCAGCGATGAGGGTTCTCACTTTTGCAATCGAAAGTTTACTAATCTGATGGCAAGATTCAACATCAACCATCGGGTGGCGACAACATACCACCCTCAAACCAATGGCCAAGCTGAAGTATCAAACCGTGAGATCAAACGCATTCTGGAAAAAGTGGTAAGTCCTTCACGTAAAGATTGGTCTTTAAAACTTGATGAAGCTGTGTGGGCCTACCGAACTGCGTTCAAAACACCTTTGGGGATGTCACCATATCAACTAGTCTATGGAAAAGCTTGTCATCTACCAGCGGAACTGGAACACAAGGCTTATTGGGCATTGCAGAAACTGAATTTTGATTATCAAGCCGCAGGGGAAAAGCGGATGGTGCAAATCAATGAAATGGACGAATTTCGTCTACAAGCATATGAGAATAACAAGCTCTACAAGGAAAAAGTGAAAAGATGGCATGATCGGCGGTTGACAACAAAGGTATTGGCTCCTGGTCAATTAGTTTTATTATTTAACTCTCGTCTGCGATTGTTTCCAGGAAAACTCAAGTCAAGGTGGTCAGGACCCTTTGTTGTAAAGACTGTGTATCCACACGGAGCTGTGGAGATTTATGAAAAGACCCCAGATCAAGCGTTTAAAGTCAATGGTCAGAGATTGAAGCCGTATTTGGGAGAACAAGTAAATCGCGAAGCTGAAGTCGCGATTCTGTCAACCTCGGATTGAGGACCTGAAGTAACGTCCGGCTAAATGACGTTAACGACAGCGCTCGTGGGAGGCAACCTACGGCTTAAATGGTAATTTTCATTCTCATAAAACAAAAAAAATTGAAAAATCAGAAAATGGACAGAAGCACCCGGGGCGGGCGCGCTCCTAGAGGCGCGGGCGCGCCTGGGCGCGGTCCAGATTTTTTTTTTTTTAGTTTAAAAATCAGAAAATCGAAAATTAAGAATCTTTTTTTACCTTTTTATTAGTTTTTGGCCCTACCCATCCCAATCTCAATTGTTTATAAAGGCTTTGACATACCCTAACCCTAGCATCTTCATTACTTCACTTCTTGCTTCTCACATATACACACAACTATACACGCACCTCATCTCCTCTCTTCACAAATCTACACTCAATCAATGGCACCCAAGAGATCTAGGCGCTCAGGGACATCAAGTTCTCCTTCGAGTGGGGGAGTTGTGCCCCAATTCAATTCACCGGAGGCCTAAATTGAGTTTGCACGCTTGATGACCAAATCTGTGGTCCAGGAAAGGGGATTCATTCTGAGTGTTCTTGATGGGTCTCTAATCGTGATGGTTAGTGAGCGCGGTTGGGAGACCGTGTGTGAGGCTGCGGAGGCGATACCTCTGAGTATCGTTAGGGAGTTCTATGCCAATGCCAAGCAAGAGAAGAATGGGTATTCTGCAGTCCGAGGGTATGTAGTGGATTATACTCCTGCCGCTATCACTAGGGTTTTGAATTTGCCTGCACCGCAGGAGGGGGTGGAAGATTTTGGGTTGAAGACCCGTGGGGAAGTTGATTTTGAGGCCATTCTGCGGGATATGACAGTTCCAGGCACTACTTGGAAGCGCAGGGCAGGCTCTACTGAGCCGGTCACCTTCTCCGCCATGGCTTTGAACCCGTATGCTAAGGCCTGGAACCTGTTTCTGTGTGCTAACATTGTGCCATCGTCGCACACTCATGAGGTGACAGTGGATCGGGCTATTTTGTTGTGGGGCATTCTCAGCGGGCGATACATCGACCTAGGCTCCCTTATCCACAGGCACATGATCCGATTCTTGCAGGGGAGTACCACTGGCGTGATTCCATATGGCTCAGTGGTTGTTCGTCTGTGTGTTGATGTGGGTATTCACTGGCCGGCAGAGGAACAGTTGCAACTTCCTGCGAGTGCCATTGATACGGCGGTGATAGCTCGACTACCTGAATGGGACGGTGGTGTACCGCATCCCAGAGGCTTAGGGTATATTGTGGGTGGTGACGTGCCACCTAGACAGCAGAGGGAGGCTAGGGCTGGATCTTCTAGGGCACCGCCAGCTGTGGCTAGTGCTGGAATGGGTGAGGCTCATTTTAGGAGGTTGGCTCGGCGGATGGACGCAGTTGATGATAGACAGAGCCGTTTTGCTGCTGACCTGACTCAGGCTCTTGGTGCAGCTTTTCTGGCTACTGGTGTACAGGTCGATTGGCCTGTTTATGGGGCTGGCACCGTGTATCCACCACCGGATTCACACGAGGAGGGTGACTCTGCTGAGGATTGAGGTATTTCTGCACACTTTCTTCGTTTCTTGCCTTCAATGGGGACATTGAATATTTTAAAGTTTGGGGGTGGGAAATGGAGATTGTAGTTAGATGCATATAGGACATGTAGTTGTAGCTTTGTCATGCATTTTGTTTTAATTGTCCATATAGAGCATTTTGTTTGAAAATTTTTGTTCTGGCTATCATATGAATCCATGTTAGTTGCATTTCATAGCATGCATATTTCATTATCCCTTAGGACGAGCTAATTCTGATTGATAAGTCGATGTCAATTTGAGTGTGGTATTGATGAGCAGAGGGATGATTTACAGTCCTTATGAAATTGAATTACATGTTTCAGAAGCACTTTATTTACACAGTCTCATCGGTTGCTTTTGGGCTAGGTTGAGTCATACCTGTTTAGTTGTTTTAGATTTAATCGCATGTTTATATCTAGAATGTTTGTTATTCCCTTGATAATGTAAGAATACCAAAGTATAAGTTTGGGGGAAAACAAAGATTCATGCTAATTGTTAATGATTGTCAAGTATGGCTAGGCGTCAAATGGCTAGTAGCCGGCTCATATTTTTATGAGTAGTCTAGGGTTGGAATTGAGAATTCTCATTCCAGATTCTGTTTAAAAAAAGAAAAAAAAGAAAAAAAAGAAAAAAAAGAAAAAAAGAAAAAAGAAAAAAAAAAAGAAAAAAAGAAAAAAAAAAGAAAAAAAAAGAAAAAAAAAGAAAAAAAAAGAAAAAAAGAAAAAGAAAAAAAAAGAAGAGTCATGTGAATAATTCGAAGCAAAATTAACCAGGATGAGCTCTTTAATACTCGGGCAATTAAGTTCGAGGGGACTTTGTGCCTAGTGACCTAAGGCTTTTTATAGTCCGGGATCCACTAACTGTTAGGTCCTGGAGATCGTAGAGGGGGGGGGGGTGAATACGATTCCCAAATAAAAATCTGACTTTTATTTATTTTTGGGACAACATAAAAATTACTTTGGTTCAAACCCAGGTACTGTTCATCATCTTCTTCAACCTCAAGAACACCATTAAAATAACCAAGATAATGAACGGTAAATCATCCAAAACACACAACACAACAAGATTCAAGAATATAACTTTATATTCATTGAAGTGGGGTAGATGCTACAAACAAGTTCAAGAACATAAGCTCAAGAACACAACAAAGAAATGATTTTTGGCTCCTCTAAAAATATTACAAATTCTAGATCTAGGAGACAAAAATCAAACCTATCTTCTAAACAAGATTTAGCAATGTTTACAATAGAAGAATAGATGAGTGGTGACACAAAGAAATTCATGGCCCCATAATATTCAAGATATGGAGTATGGCCATGGGGGAGAGAGAAAATAATTTTCTCTCTCTCCTCATTTCTTTTTTTTCATCCGGATGCACACATCCACACTGCTTGAAAATGGAGACTTGGGTTTCCTTTTTATTATAGAAAAAGGTGTAGCTTTTTGCTTTTTCCATCTTTTACTCTTGTCCACTCAAATCATATCTTCAAAGTCATGTGCAAGCATGCCTTTGGAAATATTTAATGTAAAAGTAATATTTAAATAAATATATATAATATAAATAAAGAATGTCTTTATTTATAAAATATATAAATAATTAAATAAATACTTTATTTAATTAAACTAAATATTTCCATTCCACTCTTCAATTTGTGTAGACTTCTTTATCCAAATAATTGGCCCCGTATACGTGACTCCACCACGTCCAAATATTTGGCATTCTAATCTGTGAAGCTTTAGTAAGATCCAATCAGGTTGTGCCGTCTGTCCCTTATTCATTAGGCTGACATTTCTCCAACACTGATTTACCACCTTTGTTGATCCTCCACTTGACTCAAGAAAACCAACAACTTTAGAATGATTAAAACCATATTAACCGATGAGAGCTTGCCTCCAATGTCCTGACACTTTATGCAACGGTCTGGTTCATAAGTGACTAGTCTTGATAGGGGCTCTTGATTCTGAACATGATTCCACATTCTTCTTTGCAAACCTTACTTGTAGCTTCGATTGTAATGCACTAAAATCTTCATAGACTAAGACAATCTTTTGTAGCTTCCACATCCTTGAATAGATGTCAATATCTTTTATTCTCCACTGAGGCATGAACATGTTAATGAACTTCTTCCAGTGAGCTTCAAGTCTGTAGATGATCCTTTGATACTTTGTCTTAACTGAACTCTGTGATCCAAGATTTCTGTGTATCTGCATATTATTACATGTCCTGTTCTATTGTTGAGTTATCATCAACCATTACATAGAGATTACATTTAGCATTTCTATTACACATGAAAGTGCAGTGAGTTACTTCCCTTCACTCCTATCTCCCCTTTCAATCTCCCCCTATTTGGTTGATATGGAATAGCAATCAAATACTATTTCCCTTTACAATCTTCCACCAAAGCAATTAAATGAAATTAACTACTAGAGGATAACTCAACTAACATACAAGAAACAATTAAAGTCCTGGACATGAAAATAATATACAAAAGGTTCTGGAAAGATATAATCAGTTAAATCCAGATTTCCTGAGTTGCTGAAAATGAATGATGAATTTCTGAATTTCATTTTCCTTTAGCTTCCTCCACTTCAATGTTCTTCAAAGATGGGGTTCTTTCAATAAAGAAACAAATCATTAGTAAAGACTTCTGAACAATCATTCTCGTTCATCTTGCAATTCGAACTAGAACATACAGCTCTCTATGTTCCCCATAAGAGGTCAACTCATTCTCCCCTTAAGGTTGTTCTCTCTTGGAATGAAAGTCACTTCCTCTTTTTCTTCAGGATGTTCTATTTCCAGGAAACATATTTTTCTTTCTTCCCTGCACTGCTCCACTGACTTCATCTATCACTGAAACAAGAGATAGAACACACTTGGACACTTCTCAGATGCCCCTTGAAAATCTCCTTCACATTCTGCTTTACCCAGAAAACTTCTACTTAGCAAAAACTCCCCCTGAGTTGATACTCTTCAAAGAAATCTTCATTTTCATTCATTGATCGTGCTAGAAAGAATTCTTCTGCCAAACCTCTCTTAAGAATGTTCCAAGGACAGATCTTCAAACAAATAGAGCAAAATCCCTTAGATATCTTTTCAGAATAAGATATAGCACTGCAAACCAAGATGTTAAAATTCTCCATAACTTCTCCCCTTAGTACGACAAGTAACTTCTTCTCAATTGACAAAAAGTAACTTCTCCACTTCAGACGAAAAATCAGTTAAATCTACAACACCTTTAGGGATTAGGCTCCAACCAATTACTAAGAAACTCCCCCTTAGTAATTTCTCCATTGCATCACTAAGGTTTCAATTTTATCTAATTCTCCCCCTTAGTTCATGCAAGCTCCAATCCACCCTTGTGTCTTTAGATATCCTCTAAGTAACCTCCACAAGATAGGATTGAAAGATCTCATTTCTTGTATCACCAATAGATCACCAAGAGATCTCGTTTCTTGTATCACCAAATTCTCCCCCTTAGTTGAGAATATCCTTGAAAATAATAAAAGTATAATCTACATCCAATCGAATAAGAAACTATCTTTCAATTGAACATAAAATCCTCCTTAGGTCTAAACATTTATGTCTCCCCCTTTGAGATTGAGAACAACATGAATTAATAGACCCAAAGGTAATAGTTTGGACATTCCCACTAAGCTTCAGCTAGATTCTTCTTCAGCTTGTCTTCCAGAAAAGAATCTCTTCAACATTCCAGAGCTAGAAAATTCAGTAACAGGATTCAAGCATAGTAGCAAGGTTAGTGTTTGGTCTATGGTTTCCTCACTTCTACTACGTTCTGTTGGTGTTTACACTTTCAAGCGTAAGTGTTCCACTCATTTCTCTCCCTATTTCTCTCACTCAAGTGTATCACTCCCTCACTTCACTCAAGTGTTTCTCTCCCTTACTTGCACTCATTCCATTTATAGCAATTTGTACCTGCAAGTAAATCCATGCTAGTCTCACCAAGATATTATGGATCGTTGACTGTAGCATGTTGTCGATCACTAAAGATCTAGGTTCTGAGATGGAATCTCAGACAGGGTTTCAGTTAGGCCGTCACCCAACTCACCATGAGCAAATCCATGCACACGTGGCTCGTCGTCGGGGAATAACCCTTCTGAAATTGGAATCTCCTCCATTCCAGGAGTGACTGAAATCCCAACACCCTGATCCTCAAAAGACTCATCAAATTGGTAAACCAACTGAATCATAGTCTACGAGTTGTTGCTCAGCTACTTTCAGCATCAACAATCTCCCCATATGCAAATCCATGCACTGGATCGTTGAATGTGGTATGCGTACTAGCAGTTATCTAAGCATCAACCGACTCCCCATATGCAAATCCATGCACTGGATCGTTGGCGGTGATATGCCTTTAAGTTTTGAGCGATCCATGTATTCTAGAATTTGAATTCCTGGGAGAGTAGACGTGTACAAACGTCTCTCTCAATCACCTGTGAAGATGAATTAACTCACTATTTTCAGTCATGGAAAACTGTTAGTGATTGCCTCTCAACATCAACAGATTGCTCTGTGGATGTGAAATCCCGTTAGGGAACTAGGACTGTTCCTCCTAGGAAGGTTGACAAGGATTCTAATATATGGCAAGAAATCCAAGTTTCCCTCAAATACCTGTGAAGGTGGCTCAACAACTTCATTCACCATGAATGGTAAACACAGAAGTTTAGGGGTTTTACCTATACCTCACAATGTGCATTTCTTGCAATGTGTCCTCACAATTGTTAGTCCCAAGAGAGTCTAGAGAACTGTTAGGTCCTATAACATCCCTTAGAAGCAAAAACTTTAGGATTACCATCAGCGTGAATGCTTTTGGTGTGCTTGACTCATTACAAGGTGCTCTGGCTGACGAGCGAATTTTCAATGAAATCACCCTGTTGAGAGAGTTCATTCAGAAATGGTTGAATTGCCTTTTCAGCTCTGCATCCTTTTGAGAGAATACAGATGAGCTACAGATACCTCAATTTGTATACTTCTTTCCTTCTCGAGAGGTAGAGCTGTGGGTGCACTTCCGACACATCCTTTGCTGCAATTAATACAGTTTCTCCCTTAACAACCGCTAATCTACATAAGTTCCTTATATCACCAAGGGTTGAAAGTTTGAATTAGAATGATAGTGTTTGGTACTAAGGCCTTGGTTAGAAATTGATGGATTATTCAACTTCTAGACCTTCCCCTATAGCCACTTAGGCCAAGCCATTACGGCTAAATAGATAGAGTTGATCAGAGCTATATAAAATTTGGTAGAGTATGATTAAACTTATTCTCTATTCCTTCTTAGAAATATAGCATCGGAGCAATGTGTCCTCAAGAAACAATGCACCAGAGCTAAAATGTGGGAATTAATAAAGAATAGGTAAAAGAATATTAAGCCAAATTTCATAAACTCATAATTTTGAAAAAAAAGTTTAACAGATTAACAAAAGTGTTCTTTTTGAATTTCTCTTAGACAAATATCCAATTGAAATTCAACTCTTTTAACAAAAACATTTTGATTAATAACTCAAATCTATTTCATCTTGCTCACTGTATGTTTTCATAAATTGTTTTGCAATTCATTCTTATCGGATATTATCTCCGACTTAAAACATAAATCATTTAAAAAAAATCGAATGAATGCTTTAGTCATACAGTCCAAGGCACTAATCCCAAAGCAAACAACCATTGTTTTAATACTACAGGTCAATGTGAAACAGACATTAACAAGAGTTTTGAAAAATGTTTTACCAATGGTTGATACCTCAAGATCAAAACAATTTACTCAAATAAAATAGTCTGATATCATGCAACCTAAGTTACAAGTTATCAAGTAACTTTATTTAAACATATCGTGGAGAGAAAACAGTTTTCATTACAAAACATTTAGAGAGAGAGAGGATATATGATTTTGAAATTGAAAGATAATCCTCAAGAAATGTTCTCTTTCAAAGAAAACTTTTAGTGGCTTTTCATTCTCTGGCAAATGAATGCATGTTTAGATAAAACATTTTTCACAAGAAATAGACAAGAAATTTCTTTATGCATTCAAGTTCTAAAGAATGAAAAACATATGTTAATACTAATGAATTATCAAAGATATGAATGACAAGACATTCAAAAGTACTAACATCATTCAATCATTTTGTAATAAAATGCATATTACTACAAAATAATCAAGCACATAAGATACTTACATTATGCTAGACAATTACCATTTGTCGCTTGAAACAAACACATTTTGCAATATAGATCATGGTAATTCTAAAGCATAAAACATAAGCATCCGCTAAACACTGAACATACATTGACCGAATGACAGCATTTAACTTCTTACACTACATCTCAACAATTATCACATAAGCATATTGAAAATACTCATGACAATCAGAATGTATGTAAGCTCGAGGTACTAGTTGCATCAGAGATCAAATACCTTTAAATATTAATACTAAAATTTATGATCTTTGACAACCCCTCGCGATGTAGTAAATTACTTTCAATATCAGTGTTTTTGAAATAATCTTTTTGTCACTTAGTGCAGAAATTCTAAGTGACATCACTAATATCAAAATAATGACAACTAATATTAATGGATTTTGCAAAAGACATGAATTACATCACTTAAACTACATATTAAGGTGTTCCATTAATATTAGCATTAAACAATTAAAAGTAAATAAAATTACAATTAATTAATATATACAAATACTTATGCTGAAACATTTGATACATATAGCATGAATAACATATGACAGCACAAAGTACGAGATCCTGGATATAAATTGACTATACAAAGAGATGCTACAATGTTAGGTCCCTAGGTCCCGGGTGATCATAGGTAATCTCATAATGATAATATTGAGTCCCGGGTGGTCACACGCCAAACATTAATCAGTTCCTAGAGATCGTAGACATCTAAATAGCATGAACACTCTCTATAAACATTACATTTAAATAAATCAATATTAGACTAGAGTGACATACCTTAGTCAATAGAGCTTTTACTGGTGTATGATCATTGAATGAACAATTACTCCTCTTTGCCCTAGAGATCGAACGTTTACTCCTTTCGAGATCGAACGTTTACTCCTTTTGGACAGGAATAACTTTTCAGCTACCAGTTAACATTGTTCCTCGAAACAATACCACGCTCATCCAGACGGAAACTGCATTACCTTCAACACCCAAATATTTCCTTGTAGATATTGGTCTTGGCAGCAGCTTCACTAAACTCAGCACTCTAGAAACCAGTAGTCTTGACACTAGCAGAGTAGAACCTTCAAAAACTCCGAACTACCCTTCAGCTTCTGTATCAATACCAAGTCTTCATGTGGATTGATTCCTTGTGCTAAGTGTATCTGCCTCTGGTTCAATTGAGTTAGTTCCTTGATTCGAACCCTACTCAATCTTGATTAGTTAGTGCATCTTCAATCTTCATTGAATTCACTCAGAAAAACTAATGAAATACTCTTATACATGCACTACCAATCACTACTCTACTACCAAGATTCATCAAGAACTGACTCTAAGAAATGTTGTTACACAAAACCCTTTGTCATGACAGATGTGTCCTTAATGTTTCCTTAGATATTCAGTGGGTAGAGTAGTCTTCTTCAAATATGATTGAGATCATCTTGCATTATTTTTAAATTGACAATTTCCTTTCTAATATGCAATCACTCAATCTGGATCACTCAGTGCTCCTAAGAATCTCAACTATTACTCAATGAGCACTGCTAGCATTTGAATATCAAACATGACTAGTTGATCCAACTTACTGATGCTCCCCCTATGATGCTGCTTGCAGCTTTTCTTCATCGGGTGTCATCTGATCTTGAGCCCTAAACAGGATGTCAACCTTTAGAAATTAAAAGCTAAAATCAAACGAATGCTAGGGAGCTTGATGATGATGTTCACTCCATCTAGATCATCTTAAATCAATCACAGACTCTGTGTAAACTCTTAACTCCAAATAAGATAGCCCTTCATCACACCATGTGACTTCAGGCATGTTTAATCTTACTTGATGTCTTCTCTTTACATTTGCTGATTAGACTTGCTGTGTCAACTGATTCAGCCGTAGTGAATAGGAAACCTTAAGTCTATCCATTATCCTTGTAATTCCACTCAAGGTCTGGATTTCCATATCAACTCCTCCATTTGGTCATGAAGTCCGGAAACTGAACTTTACTCTAGAATACTCCTTTCAGTGCAGACATAACATAGAACTTCGTTCGTCAATAAATTCCATTACCTGCCCTCAAAGTGTTCTTACAGCAATCTGCCTAATCCTTTGAATGTGATTAATCACTGAGATGCTTCATCTATCGAATGCATGAACAACCACCAAAACTAAACAGGGTAGCCTTTGACTTGACTTCCCTTCAACTGACATACTTCACTAATGTCCTTCTTAAAAGAATTTCATTAGAAGTAGTCCTTTCTCACCAACTTCATCTTTACCGTCGAATCCGTTATCTTGATAAACCAAGTATTAGTTGATAAACCAAGTGTGAGAGCATCACTTGTTGTTGCAGCTAACTCCATTCTGATAAACTTCAACGAATAGTTGACTTCATCATAAGCATTACATTTCGTGTCAGCAGTAACCTCACTTCCAGTAGAGTGAGCTTCTATTTCTCTTGACCCTGATCAATACTGTTCATCGTCGAACTGATATTAGGAAACCCTTCACAAAGAATCCCCTAGGTCTTTCTTAATATTGTGCTTCAGATCATTCAAGAGAAATAGGTAACCTTGCTTAACCATTTGAATACCAAAGCAAAAGTAGTTACATGCCTCGAACATGAAAATGTCAGAGATATATAACTTCTACATGTTGAAAGATACTCTGCATTCACAAATGATTAAGACACGTGGTCCTCAATTTGATTGAGTCCAAGGGTTAGAGATATTTCTAAACATAGTTAACAACAAAGCATTCAAGTTCAACATGCTCATTCTTATCTGACTGATCACTCCTCATCTATATCAGCCTCAACAAGTAGTCTTGGCTATGAGCTCAGTGATCCCAACCTAACTTAAGGTGGACTAGCAGTCTATAAGAATCATGTCGTACATATATGTAGTCATAGAAGAATCAATCACTCAGATTCCTAATTCTTCTAAATCACCTTTGTTGTTCACTTTAGCATTATATTATCTCTAATTACCTGAGTCAATTTAAATTTAAAAAAAATTAATTCATGGTTTATTAAACTGACCCCTAGGCAATTCCCAAATTAGAAACAAACTCATCTTAACAAGCACATGATCAGATATAACATTTAATACAACCATGCGAGTATAAACAAATTATAGACAATGTAAACATCAAGGCACTTAGCATGCAGCAAATACTCTTTCCGGTAAATGTACCCCTACAAATACCTAAGACTCTATATGCTAACATGATCAATTATCGTAAAGCAAGCATTAAATCACATAAGATCTAATCATGAAGTCAAATACTGAAAAACAAGCAACACTAACAAACTAGCATAAGTTATCTAATTTATATAGAAATCAAGGTGAGACATGCATTACATCAAACTTATAATATAATGCAGTTCAGCACTTAATACTCTATAATTAAATCAAACAAGTATAAACTAGTTAGAAAGTATACCTGTGCGATGCTTAACATTCCATCTCGAGTGATAATCAATTGATCCAAATCAATTTCCATTCCATTGACACTCATGGAAGTATCCTTGCATTTGACCTCAATAACCAATGATGTTCCTGCTTCAACCCAAACTGATACCTGATGGTTCTGTTTAAAGACCCCGACATAGAATGTCTCATGTTCTGCTTGAAAAGATCACTCTTCTTTGTATGTGTAGCAATAACCCCTTGATTATCATATGTCAGTGATAATCAAACCTTGTGTATTTCTGCCACTGATGTCCTTTAACCAAATCTTCAATTGTTGTTTTGGTTCTTTGACCGTTAAACTGAATTCCTTTTCAAAATCCCAAATTCTTCAGATATTGATTCGAAAACCACTGATCGAAGACTCTTCCCTAAATGAACTAATCCCCTTTCAATAACCAAATGATCCACTGAGTAGACCGATGTAGAAATACATCTCCAATGGTAAGATCAGGTCTCAACTCCATTAGAATGTTCTTCAGTCAGTTCGTTTGTCCTCAACGAACGAAGAATCAACTCCGGTTGTTTCGTTTAATAAAACATTTTGTCCAAACAGAAGTATTTAATTTTTTTAGGAATTTAAATAATCAAAATAAATTGAAAATGCATTTTTGATAAATAATAATAAATTTCTCAATTTCAAATTATAAATAAAATAAAATTCGAAAAGAAAGTTTTGATATAGAGATAACAAAATTTTCAAGGTATATTAAATAATCCCGAAAAAGAAATTATTTCAAATCAAAATTAATTTCCAAAGAATTTTATAGAATTTATAATCCAAAACAGTTTCAATTATAATTAAAATAAAACAGATTGAAAATATAAGTTTGATATAAAAATAATAAATTTTCAAGTCATCTTAGATATTCTTGAAAATAAATTATTTCAACCAAAATGATTTTCCAAAAAGTTTTATGAGATTTATAATTAAAACTTCTATAAAAAATAAATTATTAAACCTCAAAAATAATTCTCAAAATACTTTTAAGAATGTTAAACTCAAAAGAAATTAAATTGGATTTTAAGATTAATTTTAGTTTTTTAAATTAATAAAATTCTTAACTAAGAATATTAAAAATATAAAATATTTGACTCTAAAATTTAAAAGAAAATAAAATATTTTCCAAGATGTAAAATAAACTTGAAAAATAAATTATTTAAATTTAAAAATTATTTTCAAAATATTTTATATAATTAAATTCAAATTTAATTATTAAATTAATTATTAAACTAAAAACAATTTGAGAGAAAAACAATTTTTGTTTTAAATAAAAGTTAAACTATGTAGCCATGTGTCATGTTGAAACAGCCTTCTAAGAAAAAAAATTCTACATAGAAATGTTCTACATAGACTCTATCTAGAACATCAAGTAGAAATTCTACATAGAAATGTTCTACTTAGGCTCTATCTAGAACATTAAGTAGAACTTCTGACTTAGAAAATATTTCTAACTCCAGAATTTCTACTTAGGTTCTATCTAGAACATTAAGTAGAATTTCTACATAGAAATGTTCTACTTAGGCTCTATGTAGAACATTAAGTAGAACTTCTGACTTAGAAAATATTTCTAACTCCAGAATTTCTACTTAGGTTCTATCTAGAACATTAAGTAGAATTTCTACATAGAAATGTTCTACTTAGGCTCTATGTAGAACATTAAGTAGAACTTCTGACTTAGAAAATATTTCTAACTCCAGAATTTCTACTTAGGTTCTATCTAGAACATTAAGTAGAATTTCTACATAGAAATGTTCTACTTAGGCTCTATGTAGAACATTAAGTAGAACTTCTGACTTAGAAAATATTTCTAACTCCAGAATTTCTACTTAGGTTCTATCTAGAACATTAAGTAGAATTTCTACATAGAAATGTTCTACTTAGGCTCTATGTAGAACATTAAGTAGAACTTCTGACTTAGAAAATATTTCTAACTCCAGAATTTATACTTAGGTTCTATCTAGAACATTAAGTAGAATTTCTACATAGAAATGTTCTACTTAGGCTCTATGTAGAACATTAAGTAGAACTTCTGACTTAGAAAATATTTCTAACTCCAGAATTTCTACTTAGGTTCTATCTAGAACATTAAGTAGAATTTTTACATAGAAATGTTCTACTTAGGCTCTATGTAGAACATTAAGTAGAACTTCTGACTTAGAAAATATTTCTAACTCCAGAATTTCTACTTAGGTTCTATCTAGAACATTAAGTAGAATTTCTACATAGAAATGTTCTACTTAGGCTCTATGTAGAACATTAAGTAGAACTTCTGACTTAGAAAATATTTCTAACTCCAGAATTTCTACTTAGGTTCTATCTAGAACATTAAGTAGAATTTCTACATAGAAATGTTCTACTTAGGCTCTATGTAGAACATTAAGTAGAACTTCTGACTTAGAAAATATTTCTAACTCCAGAATTTCTACTTAGGTTCTATCTAGAACATTAAGTAGAATTTCTACATAGAAATGTTCTACTTAGGCTCTATGTAGAACATTAAGTAGAACTTCTGACTTAGAAAATATTTCTAACTCCAGAATTTCTACTTAGGTTCTATCTAGAACATTAAGTAGAATTTCTACATAGAAATGTTCTACTTAGGCACTATGTAGAACATTAAGTAGAACTTCTGACTTAGAAAATATTTCTAACTCCAGAATTTCTACTTAGGTTCTATCTAGAACATTAAGTAGAATTTCTACATAGAAATGTTCTACTTAGGCTCTATGTAGAAAATTAAGTAGAACTTCTGACTTAGAAAATATTTCTAACTCCAAAATTTCTACTTAGGTTCTATCTAGAACATTAAGTAGAATTTCTACATAGAAATGTTCTACTTAGGCTCTATGTAGAACATTAAGTAGAACTTCTGACTTAGAAAATATTTCTAACTCCAGAATTTCTACTTAGGTTCTATCTAGAACATTAAGTAGAATTTCTACATAGAAATGTTCTACTTATCCATCTCGAATATCTATCTCGAATATTCTACATAGGAATGTTCTACTTGGCCATCTAGAACATTTTGTACTTAGAAAAATTCCGGGCTTCAGAAAAAAATTCTGGATGTCCAGTGAACCAATTGTACCCTCTTTAATCTCAAAAATAAAAATAGATCCAATCGATTTGTATGTCAATCGAGTAGCTCTGATACCAATTGTTAGGTCCTGGAGATCGTAGAGGGGGGGGGGGGTGAATACGATTCCCAAATAAAAATCTGACTTTTATTTATTTTTGGGACAACATAAAAATTACTTTGGTTCAAACCCAGGTACTGTTCATCATCTTCTTCAACCTCAAGAACACCATTAAAATAACCAAGATAATGAACGGTAAATCATCCAAAACACACAACACAACAAGATCCAAGAATATAACTTTATATTCATTGAAGTGGGGTAGATGCTACAAACAAGTTCAAGAACATAAGCTCAAGAACACAACAAAGAAAAGATTTTTGGCTCCTCTAAAAATATTACAAATTCTAGATCTAGGAGACAAAAATCAAACCTATCTTCTAAACAAGATTTAGCAATGTTTATAATAGAAGAATAGATGAGTGGTGACACAAAGAAATTCATGGCCCCATAATATTCAAGATATGGAGTATGGCCATGGGGGAGAGAGAAAATAATTTTCTCTCTCTCCTCATTTCTTTTTTTTCATCCGGATGCACACATCCACACTGCTTGAAAATGGAGACTTGGGTTTCCTTTTTATTATAGAAAAAGGTGTAGCTTTTTGCTTTTTCCATCTTTTACTCTTGTCCACTCAAATCATATCTTCAAAGTCATGTGCAAGCATGCCTTTGGAAATATTTAATGTAAAAGTAATATTTAAATAAATATATATAATATAAATAAAGAATGTCTTTATTTATAAAATATATAAATAATTAAATAAATACTTTATTTAATTAAACTAAATATTTCCATTCCACTCTTCAATTTGTGTAGACTTCTTTATCCAAATAATTGGCCCCGTATACGTGACTCCACCACGTCCAAATATTTGGCATTCTAATCTGTGAAGCTTTAGTAAGATCCAATCAGGTTGTGCCGTCTGTCCCTTATTCATTAGGCTGACATTTCTCCAACACTGATTTACCACCTTTGTTGATCCTCCACTTGACTCAAGAAAACCAACAACTTTAGAATGATTAAAACCATATTAACCGACGAGAGCTTGCCTCCAATGTCCTGACACTTTATGCAACGGTCTGGTTCATAAGTGACTAGTCTTGATAGGGGCTCTTGATTCTGAACATGATTCCACATTCTTCTTTGCAAACCTTACTTGTAGCTTCGATTGTAATGCACTAAAATCTTCATAGACTAAGACAATCTTTTGTAGCTTCCACATCCTTGAATAGATATCAATATCTTTTATTCTCCACTGAGGCATGAACATGTTAATGAACTTCTTCCAGTGAGCTTCAAGTCTGTAGATGATCCTTTGATACTTTGTCTTAACTGAACTCTGTGATCCAAGATTTCTGTGCATCTGCATATTATTACATGTCCTGTTCTATTGTTGAGTTATCATCAACCATTACATAGAGATTACATTTAGCATTTCTATTACACATGAAAGTGCAGTGAGTTACTTCCCTTCACTCCTATCTCCCCTTTCACTAACCTAACGCTCGCTACATGGGTATTATTGTATAAGCCTTTAGGGGTCTCATCCATTGCACGGTTAAATAAGCCTATATATTGTGTTATGTGTCGTAGTGGTGGTTTAGCAATAAAGTGTGATTCCCTGTTTAACTCAAATGAAAGATGGCGGTGTTTGTATGTTATGGAGTGTTTATCACTCATTCTGTTTATAAGCAGGTGATTGTCTTGGCGAAAAATAGGTATGATTTTGATCTAGTGTCAGAGTATATTTGATGAGCATCGCACACACTCACGTTCTGTTCATGTAGTATCAGTATAAGGGGGCTCGGTCGAGCTCTCTTTGGATGTATTGCATCTCTTTGAGGCTTGGCTTATCGATTGGTTTTGGTGAGTTCGAGGGGGTCCTTGCATTTTCATAGTAGTTGCATTCATGCATTGCATTGCCTTAGATTGTTTAGAGTCTGTTTATGCTTGGGGACAAGCATCGGTTTAAGTTTGGGGGTGTGTTAGTGGACTTTTTGGTCCACTATATACGTTCCAATTTGGCTTAAATTGATCGCTAGTGCCCAAGTATGTAGTGTCTTTTGATGTGTTTTGTGTCTTTGGTGTGCAGATTGCCGTTCGTAGCAGAGTTGTTGAATAATTGCATAATTTGGTGGAATATGAGCTGGGATTTCAAAGGAGGAAGATCAGGACTTGAGTTGAGATCAAGAGAGGGCAAGACGAGTCGTTGAAAGAGCATACGCACACGAAAAGCAGTTGCTGGACAGTAGCTTCAGGGGCGCCCACGCTCCGCCAAGCGCGCCCGCGCTGCAGCAAGGAAAGCTCAAGGGCGCCCGCCCTTCCTCAAGCGCGCCCGCGCCCTGTCGAAATCAGAATTTCTATTTTGCAGTTGTTTAGCTTTTAAGGCCCAGTTAGAAGCAGGCCCATGAATATTTTTGTTATTATGTAACCTAGTATAAAAACATAAGGATTATTATTATTGTCATTATCTAGGAAATTAATTAAGCAAGTAGGGTTTTTATTATCGTACAAGAAGACAGAGTACTTTGTGAGCCGTCAAGCTACTTTTCTTTTGTAATTTTCATCACGTGGATTATCGGTTGTTTCTTTTACTATTGCAATTTAATATCAGTCTTTTATGTTTAATTGTTTATCTACTATATTTTCAATTGAACCCATGATGTCGGCTAGTCCAATTATGGGATAAACGCTGTCATGGGGTTTTAATGGATTTTTCTATCGAGTCTAGATATTGATTGTCTTTATGCCATGTATGTGATTGTTATGGATATCCTAGTATGGTTAAGCTTATTCGTTGTAAATGCGTCGCGAACATTTATGATTGTTTGTTGAACCCTTGTGAATGCGAAAGTGGATCTAGGGTTTAGAACATGCCATGCTAGCATAGGTTTTTGCGTGTTAAGAGCAAGTATTAATTTGTGATGTAATTCTAACCGTCTTGCACTGACTATGTGATTTTAGAGATCCTTGTGCTTAAGCCATTATGTTTTCAATCTCTATAGACATATAGGGACTAAGTATAGTGGTTGACTATTTGACTTCTATCTTTTGTGGATGTTGATTAGGATGGTATGCGTGCAACGAAAGTTGGCGTTTATCAGTTTAGAGGGTCTAATCAGTTATCATCACTTTCACATGCTAGGTTGAAAAGGCATAAGATTCTAGATGAGATAGTTAATGAAGTTAAAATCCCATGTTTATTTAATATAAGTAATTCTTTAAGTTTTAATCATTAGTTTAATCAAACTCCAATTATTATTTTCTTAGCAGTGATAGTTAATCATACTCTGGTGTATAAGTGAACTAAACGTAAGCAAGTCGAGTCTCTGTGGGAACGAATCCTACTTATTTCTGTATTACTTGTGACCACGTTCTCTTGCGTGAATAAAGTGCGAACAAAGTGTCAGTATGAATTTGATGTTTTCCTTTTTGTCATAAAACTTTCCATGCAACTGCAAGTCATTTAACATGTTAAACCTCTTAAACATCTCTGTCAACCCTTCACTTGGTCTAGCCATGAAGGCTTCATAATGAGACACCAAAATCTGTCTTTGATTTTCCTTCACCTCTTCTGTTCCTTCACAGAGTATCTCAATAGTTTCCCATATTTGCTTGGCACTGGTGCAGTTGACAATGTTGTTGTACATGACATTGTCAAGTGCCTCAATGATGATAAATTTTAAGCAATCATTCAGATATACTTTTTCTCTTTCAGTGTCATTATACTATGAAACTCTTTTAGGAACCTAGTAGGGTGGTATTGTTTCACCATTTACTGTAGTTTTAAGTATATAAGTCTGAGGAATGAAAGGACCATTTTCCAATATTCCAGGATAAAGAGGGTTGGCTGTTTTTATAAACAACATTTTTTTTCTTTTCCAAAGTTTGTAATGTTCTTTGTCAAAGGTGGGTATTTTTATAGTGCTTACTTTCTGCACTCATGTTTAGATCTTTTCAGGTTATGTATATCTAACCTGCTGCTCTGATACCAGTTGCTAGACAGTATGCGTGTTGTAGAAGGAGAGGGGGTTGAATGCAACTTGATAATTTATTACTAATCTTGCTAACAAAAAACAAGAAGTAATAATACAAAGTGACAAATGTAAACAACAGTAAGTAAGTAAATGAAGAAAGGTGTTTAACTTTAAAAATTAATTTTATTAATTTTTATTTTCCTACAATTGACTAGAAAATGTTTCCAGCTTCAATAGATACAATAACAAGAAATTTGCTAGAGTTTCTATGCTTGAAAAAATTTAAGCTCAGTTGCATTAAGGGAAAGTGTTTGTGAGATATGTGTATTTATACAGAAACACATATCTCACTTACAAGTGTACTTTCCCTTGTTCATAGGACAAAGCTTAAAATAGAAACTTCACTCTTCCTATTCAAATTTGTCTTTATTTCATTTGTAGATAAAGTTGCTCTGAGATGATTAAACATCATTGACTCCTTGAGCACACTTTATCATTTTGCTTGCTTTTTCTCAAGTTGCAGTAGTAGACTTGATAGACTAGGTAGAGTTGATAAGATCATTGTTTGAATTCTCATAACCTAGTCTGCTACTTGAAACAAACTGTCAGCTTCACCAAAAGGTTACTGTCAACCTTTTGCTTCTCTTTGGTGACAGTATCTTCGACTCCGCATACTTTACTGTCAAACTTGACAGTCTTCTTAACTTGCTGTCGTCCAAAAGTACTGTAAACTATTCTGCCAAACATGTTATCAACTATCCCCGCCAAAGTTGCTGTCAGAGAAACTTGTTGTCTTTGATTCTTCAATCTCCACCAAGATTAGTGTCGAGAAATAGTTGCTGTCAGTAAAACTTGTTGTCTTCGATTCTTCAATCTCCGCCAAGTTTACTGTCGAGGAATAGTTACTGTCAGTAAAACTTGTTATCTTCGATTTTTCAATCTCCGCTAAATTTATTGTCGAGGAATAGTTGTTGTCAGTTGTTTCAAAAGGTGATGTCACTTGAATATGCTGTCATAGGCTTCAGTTTGCAGAATGTTATTATCAATGATTTGATCCATGTTGTACATGAATATTTTGTGAACTTCTACTTCATAGATCATTTATTACATTTTTAGAAGATAGTAACTATTGATACTTACTGTGGCCTACTTGGCTTTAGTATATACTGTTACAAGTGACATTTAAACATACTGTGAATATGTATATGATAGTATGTTTTACTTAGTTAATTTTTAATTAATCTAAGTAAAATATTAGTCAATTACAATGTTAACACCACAATCCCTATCAAAAGAGTTTTGTCGGAACTAAAGATTTATCATTTAAGAGCATGATACGAAATTTTCTTTAAGACACATATCCCATAATAAACCACGAGAAAGTTGTATCAGAGAAAAAAGTTTCTATCCCTTATGAATTTCCTATAAGACAAACTTTCCATAATAAAACGCGGGAATTTATACCACAGAAAAAATTTAACTCTCTTATCAAATTATATCTCGTTAAAATGACTCTTTTCTTTTATACCTTAATATTTTATAATTTGAAAACAGTTTTGTAAACCATTCTTTTCAGATAGAGGACTATGATTTTCCGACTCATAATCCAATTATGATTTTCATCATTTTCGTCCACCTGATATTATCCCTGATTTAAAATAGAAAATTTCATGACAATAGAGGTGGATGTATTCTTTGCAATACAGTACAAGACCTTCAAAGCAACAACCACTGTTTTGGTACCATGAATCAATGTGGTACATACATTGACACAAGTGTTTGAAAATAAATAATTTTACAAGTGATTGTTACCTCAAAGTAAAACTAATTTCTCCGAATAAAATAACAGTCACAATAATGGATTTAATCACAAAGTTTCTACCACTTTAAAAGAAAAAATTAAGAGAAAAAACTTTGAAAGATATAGCATTTAAAAACAGCTTTTAAGAGGGGATAAAAGATTTTGAGATTGAAAGAAAGATTGTCCTCAAGAAAAATTGATTCACACCCAAGAATTTAAAAATCATAGTAGGGCTGTAAATCAAAATATTTTCAAAATAAAAGTTTTGAAAAAGAATTTTGATATTTTCTTCTTTAAAACTGATAGAAAGTGAATGTATTGTAGGATAAAACATTTTGGAAAAAAAATAGACAAGAAAGTTCTTTTAAATACATTATGATTTAAAACATTCAGTCAAAGAAAGAAAACTAATAGTAATACTCATGCAATACTAAACTTTTACCATAGACATGCATAAATATAAATTGAAACATGACAATTATTCAGTAGAACAAAAAGCATTAAGACATATTTTTACTATTAATGATTTTAGATTAAAAAAAACATATATTATCACTAATATTACAAATATCACAATTAATTACATAGAAACATTAACAAAATATCATTACTTGATATTTATCAATAATTTCAAAATGCAAATAATTATGCTTCTAATATCTTATCAAATTAAAATTATGAAACTAATAAACATTGAATTGCTTCAATCCATAATTTTAATAAGATAAAATACTTGCGCTAAATACTAAATATTCATGAGGTTGAATATTAATATCTAACTTCCGACGCTATATCTAATAATTGTCACACTAATATACTACAATTATACTCACAACAATTATTATTGATATACGTAAGCTTGAGAAACTAGTTGAAAAGAAATTTATAAGTCCTATAAATATTGACATTTATTACTTGTGATCCTAATTGCAACTCCTCGCTGACAAAATTTTTTTTTAGAAATATTTCATCTTCCAGTATTAATGATTTTTGAAATAAACATTAATTACTTAGAATAGAAATTCTAAATAATATCCCTAATACCTTATGCTAGACCATTTAAATACCACAGATGCATATAACATTGTAAGCACGACAATTAAACTAGTAGTAATAAACACGAGGTACTAAGTCAAGCAAGTAGAATATCATAGAATTTTATGTTCAGGCTAGAGGAACAAACTTCTCTTGTACTTGTAAAGAAATCTGGAAATGTATAATCCAATCCAGAATGTAATTAATATTATTTCCTATATTTCTGCACTTTTTTTTTCTTGTAAGTATAAGTTGAGTTATCCTCTCGCTTGCTTGTCGATCTCTAACAACCAAATAAGGGGAGATTGTAAAGCATAATGTAACGTAACATGTAATAGTTGTATCGATAACTCAACTAAGGAACAAAAACAGTCAAATAATACTAATATGCAGCACATAAATCCAAAAGGACATGTAAACAAGAATTATACATACATCATTGCAGAGCATTCAAGATGAAAGGCTTACTGAACGTCAGTGAGAGAAGTTCATTGATATGTTCAGACCTCAGCAACAAATAAGAGTTCAGAAGATTTCATATTAAAGACAGTGTAATGATTTAAGTATAGGTGTCAGAGGATTTCAGTGATCAGAAGCAATTCACAAGTCAAGGTTAATCAGCTAAATCAGAACAGAAGTCAAGGGAATTCAATTCAGTGTTAGTTGTTTGTGAACCAGACCAGTGCACTGAGCGTCAGCACAAAAAGAAGAGAATTACTTTGATTTAACTGAAGAAAATCGGTTGATCAAGCCAGAAGAGTGAAGACCAAGTGATAAATACTTCAAGAATTTCAAGAAATTGTTTAAGGCAAGTATTACTACATTTGGTGGTTCCTACTGTTAGTATTGGTGTCCTAGAGACAATACTTTTAATGTTTTATTGAAAACAATTAAGGATTATGTTTTATGTGATTATTTAATTAATATTTATTATGTCTTTATTTACTGCGTCATAAATTGAAAGAATAATAAATGTCCTTGGAATATTAATATGTAATATATATCTTTAAGTATGTGACTTAAAAATGAGATTATATGAATAATATTTTACTCCTAAAATTCCCTAGTCAAGTATTATTATTTAAGGACAGTAATAATGCAATAAGACTAGTATGTTTGTTGACAGATGACCACATCTCATTGGTCATAGGTATGGTGATACTAAAGTCAAGAACATAAGTGTATGTATCAATACATGACACTGGAAAGACCCGCCGTGAGATTCTACATGTTAATAAGTGTCATAAGAAATCTCACAGTGATAATGATGTAATGATCCTCTGACTTGAAATCATTATATTTCTATACGAGAATTAATATACTTTGATTACACTC
This sequence comes from Oenanthe sinensis, assembly GCA_028671895.1. NCBI lineage: Eukaryota > Viridiplantae > Streptophyta > Magnoliopsida > Apiales > Apiaceae > Oenanthe > Oenanthe sinensis. The sequence goes on along the minus strand of CM053809.1, from coordinate 2,119,273 downwards.
AAAGTTACCTTTAACCGGGTAATGATAAAGGTGGACATTGGGTATGCTATGAATCGTATGGGGAATATGAATGATAGATATATGATTTAACCCTCCAATTCTATGTTGGTGTAGGTGCCCTAGAGGCAATACAATGTTTATTTTGATAAACCTTTATGTCAATTGATTATTCAATAAACATATTTATTATGACTTTAATTACTGCGATATATTTGTTAGCATAATAAATGTCCTTAGAATCATGATACACATTGTATAGTTTAGTACATGACTTGAACTTGAGATTATATAATATATCATATTCTTAAATGTCCCTAGTCGAGTATTATTATTATAGGACAATAATAATACATAAATAGACTAGTATGTTGTTAGACAGATAACCACATCTCATTGGTTATAAGTATGGGGATACTAAAGTCAACACATAGGTACATGCAGGAGTACATGGTACTGGACAGACCCACAGTGAGATTCTTCATGTTTAATAAAGTCATAAGAAAGACTCCCAGTGATAATGGTGTAATGATCCTCTGACTTGAGATCATTATATTTTTATACGAGGATTAATATACTTTGACTACATTAAAAGTTACCTTTGACCGGGTAATGATAAAAGTGGACATCGGGTATATCATGAGTCGTATGAGAAATATGAATGATAGATAAAGGACTTAACCCTCCTATAATTAGGAGAGATATTATTGGCCTCTTGATTGAGTGAGACTATAAAATGCATGGCCGTGCTCAAATAATGATTTGTTTTCATAGTCTACTCATGGAACAAGTAAACCCGGATTAAATGTTGAAGAGGATGACTAAATACATGCCTCGAGTTTAATCTATAATATATATGGTTAAAAGGATTATATTACACGGAAACATTAATCACGAAAGGTTTTATCGAATCACGATTTAATTATTGGGTAGCAATGATGTATTACTAGATGCCGCTCATTGTTTATAATTTTATTGGAGAATAAAATTATTGCCAATTAAATAATAGCCTATAGGGTCACACGCAAAGAGCACTTAGAGGAATAGTTAATTTAAATTATAGATTTAAATTAATTGATAATTATTTGAATTTTTATTATATTAATTAAGTGAGACTTAATTAATTAAGATAATATAAATTCAAATTAGAATTGTATTTCTGCCCATAATAATTAAGTATGACTTAGTTATTAATTAAATAATAAAATTCGTTTTATTATTTTCCTAGACCTACATGGGTTAGGTTTTGCTGCTATGGGCCTGTTAACCAAACATTATAAATAGATAATGTAGGGTTAAGAGGCACAATACGTTTTGATAGAAAAACCCTAGAAGAGGCAGAAAAGAGGCAGGAAGACAATTCGAATTATCAAAGGTTTGCTAGTACATCCACTCCGTAATCAAGATCGTGAGACGCTCTTGAAGGTGCTCGTGTGGATACCATAGAGGTGTTTTCGAGAAGAAGACACAAGTCGTGATAGCAAGGATCTCCGTTGAGTTCGTGACATTCAAGATCGTAATAGGTATGATTCGACTATCACCATAATCCGTCCAATCTTATACATGATCCTGCGTTAGGGTTCCGATATTTTTCATTATATTTACGTTTATCCGTTGCGTTTTATGCCTCGGAACCCAACATTCTAGGAGTGATATTATTGGCCTCTTGATTGAGTGAGACTATGAAATGCATGACCATGCTCAAATATTGATTTGTTTAAATAGTCTACTCATTGATCAAGGAAACCAAGATTAAACGTTGAAGATGATGACACTATACATGCCTCGAGTTTTATCTATAATATAAGGTTAAAGGGATTATATTACATTGCACATTATTCACAAAAGGTTTAATTGAATCACCAATTATTATTGTTACTTGGGTAGCAATGATGTATTACTAGATGCCGCTCATTGTTTATAATTTTATTATTAGATAATAAAATTATTGCCAACGTAATAATAACCTAAAGGGTCACACACAAAGAACGTCAAAACGGAGGTTTATTTAAATTACGAATTTAAATATATTATTGTTTATTCGAATTTAATTATTAAATTAATTAAGTGGGACTTGATTAATTATATTAGAATTCGGATTTAATAAGTATTATTATCATTCGAATTTAATTATTGAATTAATTAAGTGGGACTTGATTAATTATATTAGAATTCAGATTTAATAATAATAATAACCCAAAGTCATAATGGGTTTTAGAAACCACATGGATTAGGGTTAGGCCCAAAAACTCTCTCTCCCCTATATATACATAATGATGTATAGTATTAGGGTTTAATGATCAAATTTCGTTTTAGAGAAAAACCCTAGCTGCTCAACATCAAGAGAGGCTAGAGAAAGAGAGAGAGAGAGAAAGGCAAACAATTCGGCTAGTACCGACTCCGGTGATCGTAGGACGATCGGGCGTTCGTGTGGACTTCTTTAGAGAGCAAATCTTTGCAACAAATAACTGTTGTGATTCATCTTTCTGGACCTCCATTAAACAGCATACGAAAGCTTTGTTAAGGTACATACTTCTTCACCATAATCATCCAACGTTATACATGGATCCTGCGATTGAGTTTCGATTTTTTTTTTGTATTTACGTTAATTCCGCTGCGTTTTCATGCCCGAAACCCTTCAATGGCATCAGAGCTACGTGTATAATGGGATAATTTGGTTATGTGTTTAACAGTTTTTCGATGTATGTAAACATATATATGATATGCCATGACTATATATTGATATATATGTTTTATATGATTTTGAATATATGATATTCATGTGTTGTGTAATCATGGGATGATTGTGTGTATTGCTGTATGTATATGATACATGTTTATTCTTGTTATGGAAATCGTATTCGATACGAATTCTGAAACGGCTTCGGTAGATTTTCTGAAATCTGTGTCCAATGTCCAATTTTCGCAAACGATATGTGTTTTCTGACTGGAATCGTGTCACTGAGCAACACTGAAACAATCAGCTTCGCGTCTGTAAGCCGTTTGACAACATTACAGGCCCCGAAACGGCGATTTATTATTTTCTGAAATTTATTTGATTTTCTGAAATTTTGAAATTTATTATATATGATTATATGATATGTTTATATAATCTGAGATATATTACATGTGTTATGTGATAACATGGTGGATGGTTATGGCCTAAAGACCCATAGGATAGTGGTTTTGTTTTATGATTTTGGTTTCTAAATACGACTTGCATGTCGTTTATTCATTGTAATTGTTAATCTCGAATGTAACTCGAGTTCTTCTTGTAATTTCATTAGAATAGATTTATTTATTATTCAATGTAATTGTTCAATGGAGACTTGGAAGCAAGGAAGCTATGAGGCAATCCAGATGATGGAGCAATGAAGAAGATAAAGACATGTAATAGTGTAGTATTTGAAACCACCATAGATTGACCTTGATAATTCCATTAGCTTGGAAATATCACATAGGATGGGGCCATAACCAAACACGTTTAATTTATGCACAATACATATATGTATATGAATGCATGTGTAGATATGTATCTGTTGGAATGATGTATGTATTAGATACGACACTCATGCCATGTCTGCTTAAGAAAGATAAAATCTGTAACGATTCAAGATTTTAAAATTAACAAACGATCATGAGATTCTTGTGTTTATGAAATATGGATTTTAAAACACGGAATTAAATATGGATTTTGATATCTATAACTGGGATTTTCTGACAAAAGCGGATATGCGTATTCGTAAGGTTGATGGGTTTTAAGTGTGACCATTGGTATCCTCCATCTACCTGGGAAATGAACAATTTAAAATGTCAATTTGAAATATTTAGTTCAAGGAAAAATTGAGGATCTCTTTATGATGTGATCATGATCGTTATAAATTTTCTAAACCCCTTAACAAAATATTAAGTTTTTACTCGGATGCTTTCGAATGAATGAACACTCATCGAATCCTAGATCGATTAGGGGAAGGACTGTTAGTGGCAGGGGACTCCTATCTATCGTGGTGAGATGCGACGAATATAAACGGTTATATTCGGCCGTTGTATCATTGGGTCTAACTTAACTGAGTCGTCATAATAAGGTGAAAATAAACGGTTATATTCAACCATTATGAACTTAGAAGCATAGAGTTTGGTTAAAAGTCTATTAGATAGATAAGATCAATCGTTGTTCACCAAACTATCCAAGAATTATATATGATATAATTGACAGCTGTTGTCTACCTAAATAATCATTTTTTAAGGACTTCTAGTGGTTGACTTAGGACATGACGAAATATGGATCTTGGCTCACTAGAAAGAATTATGGGATATACTTTCCGAATTAATAGTAAGGGCTATTAATTTGATAAAAATAGTGGGAGATATATTATAAATATATCATAATCATTTGAACATAATAAATAACTCAGACAATCTAATGTTTATTTTATGCATTTTAAACATTGTAGATATTTAAATGGCAAACAATACAAATACTTTCTCCGTACGAGCAACCCTTGAGAAGGACAAGCTGACAGGAACTAACTTCCTGGATTGGTATAGGAATTTGAGGATTGTCCTCAGGCAAGAGCGTAAGCTCCATGTCATTGAAATTCCTTCACCTTCTCCTCCTACTGAGAATGCAACTCGCGTTCAGCAAAATGCTTATCAGAAGCATATTGATGATGTGAATGATATTGCATGTCTCATGCTGGCAACCATGAGTGCTGAGCTTCAAAAACAACATGAGCATATGGATGATTATGAGATGATTGAACACCTTCAAAGAATGTTTGAGGGACAAGCTCGTCAAGAAAGGTTCGACACGAGCAAAGCACTATATACTTGCAAACAGGGAGAGCGTGAACCTGTTCAACCACATGTTCTGAAGATGATAGGTTATATTGAGTATCTTGATACTTTGGGTTTCCTAATTGGTTTGGAAGCTCAGATTGACTTAATCTTGCAATCTTTGAACCGCAACTATACTCATTTTGTTATGAACTACAATATGAATGAGATAGACAAAAACCCACTGAATTGTTGGCCATGTTACGAACTACTGAAACCAACATGAAAAGGCTGAACCTGCTGCCATGTTGATGGTAGATAACAAAGGTAAGGCTAATAGGAAAGGCAAATGGAAGGGAAAGAAGAAGATTGGATCTGCTTCTAGTCTCAAGCCAAAGGCTAATCCCAAATAGGCTTTAAAACCTAAGGGTGTTGTTGCAAAAGGTGATTGTCACTACTATGGTAAACCAGGTCATTGGAAGAGAAACTGTCATGCTTATTTGGAGGATCTGAAGAAGAAGAAGGCTGGTCAAGCTTCTGATTCAGGTATTTATGTTATAGAGGTCAATTTGTCAACTTCTACATCATGGGTATTGGATGGATGTGGTTCTCACATTTGTATAAATGTACATGAACTACAAATGAGTAGGACTTTGGCTAAAGGAGAGGTCGACCTACGAGTTGACAATGGAGCAAAGGTTGCTGTTTTAACTATAGGGACTTATTATTTATCATTGTCTACTGGGCTTATTTTAGAACTTGAGAACTGTTTTTACGTGCCTGCAATTTGCAGAAACATTATTTCGGTTTTTTGTTTAGACAAGAAAGGTTTTGCATTTTAATTCAGAACAATAGTTGTTCCTTTTCTTTGAATAATGTTACCTATGGGGTTACACGTTTATTTAACGATTTATATGTTCTTGATTTAGACACTCCTATCTATAATGTGAATAACAAACGTCTTAAAATAAATGACTCAAATTAAACATACCTCTGGCACTGTCATTTAGGCCATATAAATGAGAAGCGCATTTCCAAGTTACATAAGGATGGATACTTGGATAAGTTTGACTTTGAATCATACGAAACATGCGAACCTTGTCTCATTGGAAAAATGACTAAATCTCCTTTTACTGGACAAGGTGAAAGGGCCACTGAACGATTAGAACTTATACATAGTGATGTATGTGGTCCTATGCGTACTATGACAAGATGTGGCTTTTACTACTTTATCACGTTTATTGATAATTTCAGTAGATATGTGTATCTTATTAAGAACAAATCCGATTCTTTTAAAAAGTTCAAAGAATACAAAGCTGAAGTAGAAAAGCAAACTGGCGGAAGTATTAAGACTCTACGATCTGATCGTGGAGGTGAATACTTAAGCCATGAATTTAAGAGTTTATTAAAAGAGTGTGGTATTGTATCACAACTCACTCCTCCCGGAACACCACAATGGAATGGAGTTTCTGAAAGGAGGAATCGTACTTTGTTGGACATGGTACGATCGATGATGAGTCATGCAGATCTTCCAATTAGTTTCTGGGGCTACGCCCTGGACACGACTGCTTATACACTTAACCGAGTTCCTACTAAAATGGTTCAGAAGACTTCATATGAGATATGGACTAAGAAATGTCATATCATGTCATTTATGAAAATATGGGGATGTGAAGCGTTTGTGAAACGTTTAACTTCTGACAAGCTAGGACCTAAATCAGACAAATATAATTTTGTGGGATACCCAATTGAAACAAAGGGTTATTCATTCTATAATCCTTCCGAGAACAAAGTGTTTGTTGCTCGAACTACAGTTTTTCTTAAAAGAGAAATGCTTTCGAAGAAAAACAGTGGGAGGATAATAGATCTCGATGAAGTTCGAGGCCCACAAGATAACATTGAACCAATGGAGGAACTTGAGCAGGATGTACAAGACCACAACACTGCTCAAGAAACACAGGTTATTCGTAGGTCTAGTAGGATTCACCATGAGCCTGAGAAATATTATGGATTTCTCTTAACTCAAGATGGTGATGTGATGCTTATCGACGAAGATGAGCCTCTCACCTACTAAGATGCTATGAACACTCCAGAATCCAAGAGATGGCTGGATGCCATGAAATCTGAGATGGAATCCATGTATAGTAATCAAGTATGGACTTTGGTTGATCCACCTAAAGGGGTACAACCTATAGGGTGCAAGTGGGTTTTCAAGAAGAAGACCGACATGGATGGTAATCTACAGACCTATAAGGCACGTTTGTGGCAAAAGGTTTCAAGCAAATTCATGGTATTGACTATGATGAGACTTTTTCATCAGTGGCTATGGTCAAGTCCATCAGGATTTTGCTTGCTATAGCTGCTTATTATGATTATGAAATATGACAGATGGATGTCAAAACCGCTTTCTTAAATGGGAGCCTTGAAGAAGATATGGATGTGTATATGACACAGCCTGAAGGTTTTGTTGATCCAAAGAATGCTGTAAAGGTATGTAAGCTGCGCCGATCCATTTATGGATTGAAACAAGCCTCAAGGAGATGGAACATTCGTTTTGATGAAACTGTCAAAGAGTTTGGGTTTATTCAAAATGAAGATGAACCATGTGTTTACAAGAAGGTAAATGGGAGTAATGTGGCATTCCTATAATTATATGTTGATGATATATTAATAATAGGGAATGACATTCCTTCTTTACAGGCTGTTAAGACTTGGTTCAGTAAGAATTTCTCAATGAAAGACTTAGGCGAAGCGACCTATATTTTAGGTATCAAGATCTATAGAGATAGATCAAGAAGAATGATCGGCCTAAATCAGAGTAGATACTAGTCTAATTCAGGTAAAGGTTACTAGACAGCAGTCAAGAATATTCTTAAGTACTTGAAGAGGACTAAAGATTAATTCTTGGTATATGGAGGAGAAGATAAGCTGGTTGTAAAATGTTACACCGACGTTAGTTTCTAGACAGACAAGGATGATTCGATTTCTCAGTCTGGATTTGTGTTTTGTCTAAATGGAGATATTGTATGCTGGAATGGTTCACAGAAGAGACAGTTGTTGATTCTACAATAGAGCCTGAGTATATTGATGCTTATGAAGCAGCCAAGGAGATTCTTTGGGGATGTACTTAGGAGATATCACCTAATTAATGAGATTAATGATCAAGGAGATATACATATATGTAAAGTGCATACTAATAAGAATAATGCAGACCCACTGACTAAGGCTTTGTTGCAGCAGAAGCACGAAGGTCATACTAATTCCATGGGTATTAGATACATGAGAGATTGGCTCTAGTACAAGTGGGAGATTGTTAGTATTGGTGTCCTAGAGACAATACTTTTAATGTTTTATTGAAAACAATTAAGGATTATGTTTTATGTGATTATTTAATTAATATTTATTATGTCTTTATTTACTGCGTCATAAATTGAAAGAATAATAAATGTCTTTGAAATATTAATATGTAATATATATCTTTAAGTATGTGACTTAAAAATGAGATTATATGAATAATATTTTATTCCTAAAATTCCCTAGTCAAGTATTATTATTTAAGGACAGTAATAATGCAATAAGACTAGTATATTTGTTGACAGATGACCACATCTCATTGGTCATAGGTATGGTGATACTAAAGTCAAGAACATAAGTGTATGTATCAATACATGACACTGGAAAGACCCGCCGTGAGATTCTACATGGTAATAAGTGTCATAAGAAATCTCACAGTGATAATGATGTAATGATCCTCTGACTTGAAATCATTATATTTCTATACGAGAATTAATATACTTTGATTACACTCAAAGTTACCTTTAACCGGGTAATGATAAAGGTGGACATTGGGTATGCTATGAATCGTATGGGGAATATGAATGATAGATACATGATTTAACCCTCCAATTCTAGGAGTGATATTATTGGCCTCTTGATTGAGTGAGACTATGAAATGCATGGCCATGCTCAAATATTGATTTGTTTAAATAGTCTACTCATTGATCAAGGAAACCAAGATTAAACGTTGAAGATGATGACACTATACATGCCTCGAGTTTTATCTATAATATAAGGTTAAAGGGATTATATTACATTGCACATTATTCACAAAAGGTTTAATTGAATCACCAATTATTATTGTTACTTGGGTAGCAATGATGTATTACTAGATGCCGCTCATTGTTTATAATTTTATTATTAGATAATAAAATTATTGTCAACGTAATAATAACCTAAAGGGTCACACACAAAGAACGTCAAAACGGAGGTTTATTTAAATTACGAATTTAAATATATTATTGTTTATTCGAATTTAATTATTAAATTAATTAAGTGGGACTTGATTAATTATATTAGAATTCGGATTTAATAAGTATTATTATCATTTGAATTTAATTATTGAATTAATTAAGTGGGACTTGATTAATTATATTAGAATTCAGATTTAATAATAATAATAACCCAAAGTCATAATGGGTTTTAGAAACCACATGGATTAGGGTTAAGCCCAAAAACTCTCTCTCCCCTATATATACATAATGATGTATAGTATTAGGGTTTAATGATCAAATTTCGTGTTAGAGAAAAACCCTAGCTGCTCAACATCAAGAGAGGCCAGAGAAAGAGAGAGAGAAAAAGGCAAACAATTCGGCTAGTACCGACTCCGGTGATCGTAGGACGATCGGGCGTTCGTGTAGACTTCTTTAGAGAGCAAATCTTTGCAACAAAGGACTGCTGTGATTCATCTTTCTGGACCTCCATTAAACAGCATACGAAAGCTTTGTTAAGGTACATACTTCTTCACCATAATCATCCAACGTTATACATGGATCCTGCGATTGGGTTTTGATTTTTTTTTTGTATTTACGTTAATTCCGCTGCGTTTATTACCCGAAACCCTTCACCTACACACTTGAAACCTTGTATGAGGCACAACAAAATAACCAAGGCGCAAGGAAAAGGTATTTGTGGCGCCTATACAAGGGAACGAGTGTATAGGCACAACTAAACTTGTCATAGGCGCAATAAAAGTTTAAGAGAAGGTTTTGTGGTGCCTATAAAAAGGAATAAGAGTATAGGCGCAACAAAGCTTGACAAGAGGTGCAAAAAAGCTTTCAGTGAATATTCTAAGATAGTGGTGTGGCCTATACAAGGGAATGGGTGTTGAGGCGCAATAAACTAACTACTTAGGTGCAACAAAAGTCTATGATCGCAACAAACCTTCTTGTGGTGCCTATACACCACTCACACTCTTACAGGCGCAAGAAATGACTTTGTGAAATTGGAAAATCAACTACGTTTGATTTTCAAAGTCTATAGAATATATAGTGGTGAAATCAATTACAGACAGAATTTTTCATTCATCTTCTACATTCAAGACAAACAGACGGGAAGCTCCATTAAAGCCATACATTAATTATACCCAACTGTATTCTTGTTGTAATATTGATTGAACCCATAAAAGCTAATCTCTTGATTAGAAGTGTAACACCTCAGGGATTTAATAATATATCTTTATTTCCCTGAATCGTTGTGTTTAAATAACTGCCATTTTTATATCTCAAGAACACACACACTTAATCCGTAATTAAATGAAAATCTACCAACATCATATTCATCCCCTCCCCCTTCTATGATGATTTAGGACTTAATAGAGTTTTACTAGATAATTGAGAGGTAAATTCCAAGACTATCCAATCTTAGCAGATCTCAGCAAATAATTTAATTGGAACAATCCAAGTACACTTATTTTACACCAAGTAGAAATCAATCACATGGCAAAGTAGTAGTAATTATTTAACAGATTTCACTTAACCAATTCACAAACATATCAAGTTATTACACATAAATTTATGGAGATGAAAAGAGAATCATTTAATCATTTAGGCAATAGATCATTACAATAATAAACTATGCACTTATACACGTAATTGACACATAATGATTAATAATTGTAATTCTCATACCCTCATACCAAAAGTGTAAATGTATTTATACATGACCAGTCAATTTGGGAACAGATCAAGAACTTATCATGTAAGTTCAGGCAGTCCATAATTAAGTGGTATTAGTGTGCACTGAGGTGTCCTAATTATGAAGAATGAAATACTACACATTTCATATGCATATAGTTCAACAGTCATATTTTAATAGTTAATATACTAATACCTATAACAAAAAGCAGTTAATCAATGTCACTCAATCATCTTTGACTCAACCATGTATCAACATAGTTTTTAGGCATAGGAAAGAGGACATAAAGTGATAATAATGGCAAAATATATCCAAATTAGCAAGTTATCAGCTAGAACGCAAAATTTTCAGCTGTTAATCAACACAAACTAACTCAATTTCATGCTAGAAATGTTCAAGTACCACATAAACTCCACCTTACACAATTCTTCATATCAATATAACTCAACATCATGAAAGTATTGATACAATAAGATTAGATTAGGAGTTTATAGGTTAAAACCATGACTGTGGAGTTTATACACACAGTCAGACATAACCATGCTTCAATTAAGAGCAATAGACCATAATCATGATATATGAATGACTAATCGGGGCTGACTCAGAGTGACCCAATAGCATTATATCAGTTTTCTATGAGTTATGCATTTTCCTAGCTCGTACCTGCATATCTCAACAAAAGCTAGTCAATATTGATGATGATTTATTCAACTAGATTCACTAAATTGATGTAAGAGTGAAATAAAGAGAATTTGAGATGAAAAATCATAGTTTTATCATCAAACGATTTTCTTCTTCTTTGAGGAAGCTTAAAAATTCATCTGCAAGTTATGAGCGAGCTTTGTATCATCCGAGACCAATGAAGATCGGTTCAAACTTGAAAGCTTCAACCTAGGGTTGGATTGAATCTTCAACCTCGAACTGATTCGATGATTCTGTGAGTAACAATCGAGCACTCTAGAGTTAACAATCAAGAATTTTTAATCATCTTTATTGGCCAACACCTTTCATCGAACTAATTTTGATTTCGAGGGTTAGGGTTTGTAGGAACCAGCGATCCTGAACTTATTTGATAACAAAATTGGTATGAATCGATAGTTTTTGGAGTGTAGATGTGATTTCATGATTGAAAGGCATATGACTAGGCCTATTTGTAATAATTAGATAACAACTCCACTCAGATAAGAAAAAGCAGTAAATAATAATTATAAAAACAGGAATCGGGACGAAGAAAGTAAACTAGACACAAAGAATCAGATTATTAAAAGTATTTTTATGAGGTTGCTACTTTACACCGGAAGAACTTCATTAATATGTTCAAGTGTTGGTGAGAAATAAAGAAGTAGTATTTTAGAAGAGTTCAGAAGATAAAGAAGATTCTAAGTGGCTACTACAGAAGATTCCAAGAAAACAAATATTAGAGACAAAGCTAGAAGTGAGAAAAAGACAGAAAATCATAGCTTTTAAAGTTAAAAGGTGAAGAATATTCATTTTAGTATGGCACAAATGAACCAGACAGTACATTTGTGTGTCAACTATTTTAATAAATATTTATCACATAGTTCAAGTGATTTTCAAACAGAAGACAGTGAAGACAGAAATACTCAAGTCAAATCTACAGTGATTGTGCAGTGAAGAAACTAATTAATTCTACTATCAAAAGTTAATTAATTATTTAATTTATCTACTTAAATTAATTCATCTTGAATTGATTTAATTTATAAATTATTTAATTAAAATTGGTGGAATTAATTAAGTTAAAAGAACATTTTATTTACTATTTAAAAAAAGTCTTGCTGCACCTTTTGAAAAAGTCTTACCGAATTAAATCGGTAAGACTATCAAAAGTCTTACCGAGAAAAAATATAAAATCTTACCGAAGATTATTTAAGACTTTTAATAAAAATCTTACCGAATATTGTATAAGACTTTTATAAAAGTCTTACCGAGTTAAGACTTTAGAAAGTCTTACCGAGCAAACTGGAAAAGTCTTACCGAGCTACAAAAATTTTACCGAGTAAAAAATAGTCTTGCTCAGCTTATTTGAAAAGTCTTGTAGGCTAATTTATAAGGCCTTTTTTATTTTTTTTAATAAGTTTTATTCAAATGTCTTGCTAGCTTCCACCTCTATAAATATGAGGTTCTTGTCTTCATTATTTTCATTGTTGAAAACATTTAAATTCAGTAATTTGTCTGACTTGTAATATTCAAAAAAAATTTGTGCTGGTTTGAAATATAATTGTTAAACAAGAATAATTCATGTCAAAATTGTTCTAGAATATTTTATCAATTATAAACACTTTTCATCATATTAATTTTGTAATACTTGTCATGTTTAAAATTATATCTTCTACTTGAACAATATTTCATTAAATTAATATTTCGTGATTATTTAAAATAATATTTTTAAATCCAAAATTTCACGATTAAATTTAGATATTGTATTCAACCCCCTTCTACAATATCAGGGACCAACAATTGCCATAAAAGCTGGTTGATATTTCTAATATCAGATTTGAACCAAATATTCTGCAACTTATACAGAATTCAAAAATTATTTATAATTCGAAATAATTTTTATTCAAAATAATTTTTAACCAAAAAATATTTTTGATCAGAAATTATTTTAAATCAAATTTTTTTTTGAAATACTTAATTTTTAATCTTATTAAAGATGAGTACACAAAAGTAACGAGTATAAAAATTTCACCATTTAATAAAGATCACTACAATTTGTGGAAGCACAAGATCCAATTATTTCTGGGGAACGCCAATATCAAATATGCAAAGATTTTGGTCAATGGTATTGAGCCCCCAATTACAGTTATTCTTGAGCATGAGGTAGATGGGGTTGTAATTCCTCATAGACAGTTTCCTAAGGATCCGTTTGATTATATGGAGGACGAAAAGGAATATGGCTCTAGACAATAGTCTCAAACTCATACTGGCAGAATCCCTAGATTACGTCATGTACAACCATGTTGTCAATTGTAAGAATGCCAAATTAATCTGGGATCCCATTGAGACAATGAATGAGGGTACTGAAGAAGTCAAAGAGAATAGACTGGAGATCATGACCTCCCAATATAAGCAGTTTAGATCCAACCCTAGTGAGGGAATCTCTGAGGTGTTTCAGAGATTGAATAAATTGATAAACGAGCTCAACCTCAATGAGAAATATTATAAAAACCAGGAGGTCAACATAAAGTTTTTGCTAACTTTACTCGAGCGTCTGGAACATAGGATTGCAGCTATCTGGGAGTCTAGGGACATGAAATAGGTAACCCTAGAAAGAATATACGGAGTATTAAAAACCTATGAATTGAAATACATCCAGACCAGAGAAACGTATGAAATATGTAAGGTTCTCAGTTCCTCTAAAGCACTAATAGTGGAAGCACCAGAGAAGAATGAAGTGAAGGTTGTTGTACTTTCAAATAGTTCAATGGAGTATGTGGTTCAGAATTTGGACATACTTCAGATAAACAAGAAGATGGTGAGTTCTACTCTTTGGAAGAACTAGATCTGCTAGAAGATGAATCTCTAGCTATAGTTGTCAGGAGGTTTGGCAACATGAGATTTAGAAGGAACTCCCCCTACAAAGTTAAATCTAATTTTGGAAGGTTCTAAAAAGGAGGTTCTTCTACAGCTATGTCAAGAAGCGGCTACAAGACCAACTTAGTTGATAGAAGCAAGTTTCGTTACTTCAACTGCAATGAGTTAGGCCACTTTGCAACTGAATGCAAAAAGACGAAGCAAGGAAAGAAGAGAGAGTCTTATGAAGAGCTTAAAGAAAAGTATGATGCACTTGTTAAAAAGCATCAAGGCAAGTCTTATCTAGCAGAGGGTAAAAGCTAGGACGATTCAAACAATGATGATGAGGAAGAGCTGGTAAATCTTGCTCTTATGGCTTCATTCGAAGAATCACTGTCTCCCACTCGATAAGGAGGAATAGATGTAAATCCCTCTTGCCCTAACATGTTCAAATTGTTAGGTAAAGAATTATATGATACAAGAGATAGAGTTAAGATACTAATTCTTAAAATTAAAGTTTTAACTGATGAGAATGATGTTTTAAAACTATTTAAAAGAAAAAATTACAACTTGACTAATGACTTAGCTTTTCAAGTCAATAGAGTCAGTTGATATGTTAAAGTTGAAACCTATCTCAGAAATCAAATAAAAGAAGAAAAGAAGAGGTGTCTAGCCTATAAGAATTTTTCCTACATTGTAAAAGACCTAATTGACCAATAGGAGATGAAAAGAAAAGTTTAAATAGGTTTTGAGTACAATAAATATGAGAAAATGCAAACAACATCACCCCGTTCAGAAAAAGTGCTAAAGAAAGGGGTATTCCACATGTTGTTAAGACATACTTAAACCTCTTTTCCTAACCCCTGTAGCAGAACCAATCCTTGAGAGCTCTATATTAATTGCTTATAAAATGAACTTAGAGGACCTGAGGAAGAAAAAAAAAAGAGTAATAAGTCAGGGACATACAAGGAGTTAATGTCCAAGATGATAGAAATGCACCTAAGACACCAGTGAAAGATATGGGAACTTCTAAATCGCCTAATCTTGGTATAAGTGTTAAAGACTTAAAGAAGAATGTGAACAAACCTAATAAGTTTATTAATAGTAGGAATAATAACAACAAATATCATTCTACAGAGAACTTTAAGCTGTTCATAAAGTTGAAGTAGAAACTGTTAAGACACCTACTGTTTTGAATAACATGCATGTTATTGATGTATGCCATAAACCTTGTGGTGTTATAAATCGTATGTTATATGTTTTTAATGCTATGTCTATATATTTCAAACGCATGATTGCTAGTAAAGATAACATGACGCCTAGACAACACATCAATTTTAGGCTCCAAAGACAATTTAACCATTTGATAATTAAGGGGAGTTAAAAAGTTAAATCGGGTTGTATGGATCCTGGACAGTGGATCTTCAAGGCATATGACTGGAGATAGAGCCCTGCTATCAGACGTGGTTGAAAGAGCTGGCCCAATCATCACCTTTGGAGATAACATCAAAAGAATGACTACGGGATATGACAAGTTAAATGTTGGCAGTGTTATCATTGAGAATGTCTCTTTAGTGGAAGGAATTAAGCACAATCTACTCAGCGTCAGTCACTTCTGTGATAAAGGATACAAAGTAAACTTTATCAAGGAAAAGTTTTTAATAGCTCATTCTAAAGATGACAAACTAGCCTTACATGGAGTAAGGAAATGAAACTTTTACGTAGCCGATCTCAATTCAGGAAGTGAAGACGAAGCAAATTGTTTCTACTCAAAGGCTTCATCAGAAGAAAGCTGGTTATGGCACAAGAAACTCTTACACTAACTCCCAATTGATTAGGATTTTGACCATGGCCTATTGGGATAATTCCCAGATGGTTCCGAAAGTTTCATAATTTTTGGAGCATATTTTGAAAAATATTATTTTTTCTACGTATCATTTGGTATCGTGTTTATTCACTTAAATAATTTCTTGAATGAGGCTAGCACATTTTTCTAGGCACCCATGGAGGTAAATATAGCTGAGGGGACAGCATTGTCAAATTGTGCACCTTACCTTATCACATGCCAAGCCTTGTCCCCAAATTAAATAAATAAAAAATGTTTAATTTTGGCCTATAAATAAGACATCACCCACACTTCATTTCTCAAGCCATTTAGTGCCAAGTATATGCTGCATATTTCACTCCGAAGAAGCTCTCAAGATCAGTAGGTTTTCATCTTCAAGAGTTCTTGAGTTTTAAGCTTTGTTCTTTCATAGATCTAATCCCTAACAAGCTTATAAACCCATATACTTGCACAAATTACACACCAACCATGCAAGTCCATTTTGGCTACCCAAAGACCTCATTCCTACAGTCCTTAGACTTGTCTAGTTTCTCCCAAATTTATACCAAAAGTTCACCTTCCGGTGACTTTTTCTGGTGACTAATTTTTGTGTGTTTTGACTTCGAAATTGGCTTTTTCTCTTGATTTCTCTCTAGATCCCAAGGGTTACAAATTGATTCCATTTCATATTAGGTAGATTATATTTAGATTTGTTCTTACTTGGTTTGATTGTTAAATCTATTATATAGTTAGTCTTGTCTACGATTTATATAGTTACGTGCTTTAATTGTTTGTTTTTTTTCTTCTATATAATTTGTGGGAACCGTTGAAAGAACTTTCTTTTCATCTCTTGCTCTTCACAACTAAGTTATATATATCCTCGGCGTAAGCTTCCGGGATTCATAATGACACTAAGTTACTTAAGTTCTGAGTAAAGACCGATTTGTATAAATCTCATAAAGAGGTATAAACAAAAGGACTCCTTGTTGAATTTGGTAATTAAACTAGCTTCTATTCCAAGTTGAGACCTACTTGTATAAGTCTTATTTAGAGACATAAAAAAGGACTCATTGTTAATAAGTTGCAAGTTAACTCATTTTATTTCCAAGTTGAGATTCCATTCATATAAGTCTAAATTATTAGTCATAAACGAACTTCTCCTTGTTTGAAATAAATAGAGTATTAATCTCACTTAGTGTTAGGAATCTACATATAATTTGATGATAACCTTAATCTTAGAATCATAGAAATTTTAGTTGATGTAACTGATCGATTGATATGAAAGTTATAAATATCAATTGACCAGGAAACCATTTATCAGTTGAAGTGTTAATGTGAATCAACTGATAATTTGGATTGTAGCATATGTGTACTTTGTCTATTTCAATCGATAAGGTGTAAGTCAATTGATATTATTCCCATCAATTGATGTTAGAGTCGATTGATATAGATCATCAACTGATGTGTAACTTAGACTGTCAAATTGTAATTATTTGAAAACAGGAAATTATACAAGTGAAGGATGATCAGTTGATATTGAAGCATCGATGGATAAGATATTAATCGAAGAAACCAAGTCAAGTATTGAAGACCATCAACTGATGTGAAGACCCATCGATTGATATATCGATTGATAACATCTATCAATCGATGTCATTATTTATCAATCGATGGATATAAAGATCAATCGAAGAAGAAAATCAGTTGATGGATTAAAGGAAGGATCAATTAATATGCTTAACAGCAAATTATCAATTGATCGAGACAACACAAAAAGGCTATCTTTTGAAGATCCAAAGGACAAAAGCACACTTATGGAAGACAATCTATGATGACTGTGAAGACTCAATCTGAAGCTGTCTTTCAGACCTTTTTCTAAAATAGAAAAGGTAAAAGGGAAGATAGGTACAAACAATCCAAAAATAGGAATTGTAAAAACACACTTGTAGTATATAAATAAGTGTGGTAGCATTGTTAGAAAATGTACAAGTTAGACAATATTTCTTGAATTAACTGTTCAGCCTAAAAGCACTTTGTAAGAACAGTTGATTTATTTTCTAACCTTATAAAAATGAAGCTAGGTTTTTCTTTAACCTGAGTTTATTGCTCAAACAAGAATAGTAAATGAAAATGCAAAGAAGGCTGCCAAAGAAAGCAATTCAAATGCAAAAAACTTTCTATCAATTGATCTTGAAGCCCTTGAAAAGAAGAAAAAGGGTAAAGCCATAATGATTGAAGAAGAAAAGAGAAGGAAAGAGTCGGTTGGCTAGAAGCTTCTTCAAAGAGCCATTTCCTCGAGATTTTAAGATACTGCAAGAAGAGAAAAGAAGAATGAAGAAATTGCAAGGAAAATGGAAATAGAATGGAATAAGGAAGATCAATTAGTAGAACAACCACTAAGGAAAAAGAGGAAAATAGTCATGGCTAAGAAAAGGACAAGTTCTACTCAAGAAAAAGTGGTTCAGGAAAACCTCCAGGTTAAACAAGAAAAAATCAAGGAGGAGGTGACAATTGAAGGCTATGATATGAAAGGAATACTAATGATAAGTGAAAAATGGTTGATAGGAGTAAGAACTCACCCTACAACCTCTAACCAAGAAGAATCAATGAGGTTGGAATATGAAAATGGAGTAAAAATCACCTATTCAGTAAAAGTAATAATGAAGCAAATCTACAATGTTCTGAAAACTATTCTTCCTCTACTCAACAGAAAGTACAAACTCAATACAACAATTGCTCAGGAAATTCAACATCAAATCTCAAAGCTAAGGAGATCAAAGGCATAGGCTGAACCTAATTCACCCCTTAAGCTATGGAAGTCTCAAGTCAAAAAGGTGGTGTTGGAGCCAAAATATGCAATGATTTTTACAGATGTGGAGGGCAACACAAAGTTCTTTGATATCTGCAAATATATGGACAAAATCACAGATAAAGAAATTCACTACCTTATGAGGCAACTTGGAGAGACTGACAGAGAAGAAGCAATTTTGAGGAGTTCTTTAATGAGACAATTAAAGGAAAATGCTGAGAAGAGAAAGAAGAAAAACTAATTGGATTGTGAAGATAGGGAAGAAATTGAAGCATCTTACAGAATTTATTCATCAAACTGGTACTTTCAAAATTCAAAGTGCTATTTAAATTTCTTAATTCTATCTGAATGAAAATAATTAAGGGTTTTGTTCTCATCAAGTAGATTTATGCATGTTCATGTCACAGATACAAATAGGGGGAGATTGTTAGGAATCTATATGTAATTTGATGATAACCTTAATATTAGAATCATAGAAATTTTAGTTGATATAACTGATTAATTGATATGAAAGTTATAAATATCAATTGATCAGGAAACCATTTATCAGTTGAAGTGTTTATGTGAATTAACTGATAATTTGGATTGTAGCATAAGTGTACTTAGTCTATTTCAATCGATAAGGTGTAAGTCAATTGATATTATTCCCATCAATTGATGTTAGAGTCGATTAATATAGATCATCAACTGATGTGTAATTTAGACTGTCAAATTGTAATTATTTGAAGACAGGAAATTATACAAGTGAAAGATGATCAATTGATATTGAAGCATCGATGGATAGGAGATCAATCGAAGAAACCAAGTCAAGTATTGAAGACCATCAACTGATGTAAAGACCCATCGATTGATATATCGATTGATAACATCTATCAATCGATAAGTCATTATTTATCAATTGATGGATATAAAGATCAATCGAAGAAGAACATCAGTTGATGGATTAAAGGAAGGATCAATTGATATGCTTAACAGAAAATTATCAATTGATCGAGACAACACAGAAAGGCTATCTGTTGAAGATCCAAAGGACAAAAGCACACCTATGGAAGACATTCTATGATGACTGTGAAGACTCAATCTGAAGATATCTTTCAAACCTTTTTCTAAAACGGAAAAAGGTAAAAGGGAAGATAGGTGCAAACAATCCAAAAATAGGAATTGTAAAAACACACTTGTAGTATATAAACAAGTGTTGTAGCATTGTTAAAAAAATGTACAAGTTAGACAATATTTCTTGAATCAACTGTTCATCCTAAGAGCACTTTGTAAGAACAGTCGATTTATTTTCTAACCTTGTAAAAATGAAGCTAGGTTTTTCTTTAACCTAGGAACATTGAGCAAAAATATATACTGATAGAAAAACTAATCCATTAGTAATTTTAAAATCTCTTTGTTAAATTTATTTTTAGTTTTAATTTGTTTAAACATATTCTCTTGAACTCTCAAACATCAAGAACAAATATTAAAATAAACAAAAAGTTTTAATATTTGTATTCAACCCCCTCTTCTACAAATATTGGCATTGTTCAGGAAAATAACACTTAATTCCGAGTCTTGACCAATTTGTATAAGTCGAGTTACGACATTATTAAGTCCAAAATCATCATAGAAGGAGGGGGTTGAATATGATATGGTAGATTTTTAATTTAATTACGGATTAAGTGTTCGTGTTTTAAGGATATGATAAATTCAGTAGTTGAAACACAAGATCCAGAAAAATAATAATATATTATTAAATCCCTGAGGTGCTACACTTCTAATCAAATGATTAGCTTCAATGGGTTCAATCAATGTTACAATAGAAATACCATTGGGTGAAGTAAATGTATGTCTTTAATGGAGCTCCCGTCTGTATGTCTTTGTTGAAGATGAATAAAATTCCTTACTGTCCGTATTGATTTTCACCCATATATAATTTGTATACTTATTGGAAAATGATTTCCAACAATTCTCAAGTTATTTGTTGTGCCTGCAAGAGTGATAGTGGTGCGTAGGCGCCACATAGAGGTTTGTTGCGCCTTAGAAGGTTTGTTGCGCCTCTATACTAAGTTAGTTGTGCATGTACACAGTCTACACTGTGTAGGCACCACTAAGGGTGTATGTTGCGGTTTCTTTCCTTTTGTTGTGCCTTCACACTAGTTGCTGTGTAGGCGCCACAACCTTCATTTCACTTGTGTTGAGCTTTGAACAAAGATATGTTGTGCCTAACAGGTTTTGTTGCACCTGCATACTGAATCCCTTGTGCAGGCGCCACTAAATCCTTCCGTTAGTTGATTTGTATCTCTATAGTAATTTGTTGCACCTCTAGATGTTTTGTAGCGCTTCACACTATGTTTCACCTGTGTAAGAACCACCAAATGAATTAATACTTGCCTTTGTCATTTTATTGAAATGCTTGAAGTAATTACTACTTTGGTTTTCACTCTTCTGGCTTGTTCAACTGATTTTCTTCTGATTAAACAAGACAATTCTTTTCTTGTTGTGCTGACGCTTAGTGCACTGGTCTGGTTCACAAACGACTAACACTGAATCGAATTCCCTTGACTTCTGTTCTATTTCAGCTGATTTACTTTGGACCGATTCATTGCTTTTGATCACTGAAACCCTTTGACAATTATACACAAATCATTACAATGTCTTTTGTATGAAATCTTCTGAACTCTTATTTATTGCTAAGGCCTGAACATATTAATGAATTTCTCTCACTGTCGTTCAGTAAACTTTACATCTTGAATGATCTGCAATGACGTATGTATGATTTCTGTTTACATGTTCTTCTGAATTCTTGTGCTACATATTAGTATTATTTATCTGTCTTTATTTCTTAGTTGAGTTATCATTATCACTATTACATACTACGTTATATTATGCTTTACAATCTCCCCCTATTTGGTTGTTAGAGTTTGACAAGCAAATCCTGTGAGAGGATAAATCAACTGATACTTACAAGAAAAAGTAAAGTGCAGAAAGACAGTAAATAATATTAATTACATTTTGGATTAGATTTTACATTTCCAGATTTCTTGTGTATAATAGAAGTTTGTTCCTCTAGCCTGAACAGATAATTCTATGACCTTCTGCTTCTTTGTACTGTGTCTTTCTTATTCTTAGATCGTCTCGGAGTAATGCTTTCTCCGCTCTTCTTTCTTCTGCTCCAACCTTGCCTTCATTATATCTCTAGCTTCCACTTCTAGAGTATTGACTGGAGGTGGTTCTTCTAACTTCTTCAAAACTTCATTCAGAAAAGACGTTGAGTTTGTCTTGGAGATTGACTCGAAGGCCAGAGATTGTCTCTTTGAAAACACGAACATTATTATCCTTTTTGGAATGCCCTTTACTCGGTCAGTGTCATGCATCGACTCTGCTGCCAATTTCTCCACCAGAACATCTTCAATCATCCTCAAAGCCTTTTTATCTGATTTGAATGTGGATTTCTTCACCCTTGAAAGAACTTTTTGGATAATTTCATAATTGTTTCTCCTCAGTTTTGATAGCTCCTTCTTTTTATCCAATTCATTCTTCTTGAAAAGGAAGTATTTTGTTCCATTTGGCTCCGTCTGAATGCAAGGTTCAGAATCTCTTATGGTTTCAAGTACTTTTGTGCCATCTTATCTTCTTACATACACTGGGTCTTGATAATATCTGGTCGTTTCCATTAGATATCTTCCTGATGTTTTAATTGCTCTGTTCAGCCTGAATGCGTAGATCAACTCAGCAGCCTTTAAATCTTCTTCTGTTCTATTCTTCTTGCTTCTGAGTCTCCCTTCTACATACTGCATGGACATTGCATGGTTTGAATCCAGACATTCATCTGACAAGGTTAAGTTATGAAGTATTGTTGCTTTGTAGTACTTGACCACCAGAGGCTTTTCAAATGCTTCGACACCGATCTCCATAATCTTCTTCTCAATCGTATCTCTCAGTATCACATTTGTTTTATGCCTACCAAAGATGACTTTCCTATTCAGCACATACAACTCCACAATATTCATCTTTTCAAAACTTTGTCGACAAAATCTTTGACACCAGTGGTGTTGAATTTATGAACATTTTCCACCCGTACTTGGATGCACTTACTGATACGCTTGTAATATCTTCCGATAGCATATCATAGAATTCATTAACATCTTCAAATCTTTCCCTCATGGTTCTGAAGAGATCAAGGACTTCTATGTCTTTCTTCTGAGTAAGAGACAACTCTTTCTTCTTGAGCATATTCCTTGCTTCATCATAATCAGGACCAACTTTAGCTTCTATGACCTTAATTCTGTTTCTTCTTTCTATTGTGTGTTGTACTCTCTTCCATTTTCTCTTCATCAATTCTTGAGCCTGATCTATACCTTGAGTAACAACTTCATCTACACCAATTAGAAGATAGTAATTATTAAAAGCATGTTCTTCTGCAAACTCCTCCTCAACATCTATTTCTGCAACTTTTGCAGTTTCCTCTATTTCAATCTCTGTTGGAATCTCCAGTGGCACATAGGGCTCAAATATTTCTCATTCTTCAAGTTACCTAGCTCCAGGTCTATAGAAGATATCTGACTCCCCCTGAGCTGTGTATTCCAAGATCATCTCAGCTCCAACTTTTTCTTGTACTGACCTCTCCCCCTCAGTTGGGTTATCCTCCCTTCTGATTGGAGTAATATGAGTTGTCAAAATTGATTGAGTAGAAATAGGAACTTTCTGAGCCAGCAGTTGTTTGACCAAATCTTTGATTTCTTTCAGTTCTGCTCTCTGCTACTCTTGCACTTCCAAGATCTTTCTTAATGAATAGTGAATTTCAATTACTTGGCCCTCCAGATTTAGAATCCTTTGGCTGTGTGATGTGTGTGCATTGTGTGGGGTGTATGTTTGGTAGGTGGGTGTCTCACTCCTCACTGTTACTGTTTGAGCACGTCCCTCAACACTCACACTCGGCTGATCAGGGTCAGGGAACAAAAGATCACTAAGGTTAAGTGTGTCACTCATTTGATTCATTAGCACATCCTGATCTTCTGTACCTGCATTAAATCCCTATCCCTTCTATGGGTAGGTTGCCTCTTCGTCAGACCACTATGGGTGGGGATAACTCCTTTTTCAAGAACTGAGGGGTTGAGACCCAGTGTTGTCACCACTGAGGATTCTGTAATGATAGGCAAGTTTGTAGAATCCGTGATGCCAGCTGAAGCCAATGAAGGCATTACCTGCTCTGAAACACCCTGAACAGGTTCTACTACTGAAGTAGCGGATACTCTATTAATAGAGTCCACATCCCTTCTATGGGTGTGTTGTCCCTCCACCTGACCTATTAAGGTGGGCAGGACCTCATGTGTAGGAGTTGGACTTGGAATTTCCAAGGGGTCACCACCTTAGGCAATGTAGTGATAGACAAATGAGATCATGTGGTGCCCCGCGACGCTTGTGAAGGCACTTCCACTTGAAGTGGTGATGTTGTTGACACAGCTACTCCTTAAATGGAGACCTCTTCCCTTCTATGGGAGAGTTGCCTTTCCACTTCACCCACATGGGGAGGGAAAACATCCTCAATGGAATCTGGAGATGTTAAGTCCAGGGGGGTCAACATATTTGACAATGTAATGAATGGCTCTTGAGAGTCAGTGATGCCCTTTACTGTCTGTGAAGACAGGTTCTGAATTGGATCAACCAAAACAGTATTAGCTACTGAAGTAACGGATTTTGTTTCCATATCTGTTTCTATTCCCGTACCTTTCAGGAGTTTATCAATTTCGGAATTGAGGTTACGAAGAAAGATAATGTCGTCAGAGATTAGAGAATCAGGTTTCTGGCTCACAGTAGCCTTAGGACTAAAATCAATTTTATGACGTTTTCAAGAAGGCAGAGTTGTAGGGGATATTTCAAAAATTTCCTTATTTGGTAGGGACTCACTCCTATCATCTATATCAATGGTTCTCTTTCTAGTTTGAGGTGATGAAGGAAGTGTTTGTTGTTCTCTAGCAGTGGTTAGAATTGGTTGGTTTTGACCAAGTTCATTGCTAGTTTCGAAGGCCACTGATGGCTCTAGTGTGTGCATTGCCGTTTGAGGCACAGATGTAGATATTGTGACAAATTCATCTTGTAAAAATGCAGAAAAGTCAAAGTCTAGAAGTGTACCATCTTCCATTTGCTCATCAGAGAGAACAGGAATGTACACCTCTATAGTCTGAGGCTCTTCCACTTCTGCCTCTACAACTATCTCCTCTGTTTGAATTTCAGGACTTCTCCTTTGTTCTTCTTCTTCAGGAATTAATTCTTTTTTATGTTCAGAACCAGCCTCTTTCATAATTTCATCTTCTTTTTCAGAGCTTTGTTCTTCCTCTTCTGATGCTGCTGAATTTCCAGACTCACTTGATGTTTTAGCTTCATTGCCCTCTTCAGAGGTTGTTGCTTCTTCTTCTTCTTCTTCTTCTTCTACATTTTCTTCATTAACTTGTCTAAAAAGATCAAAGAAATCTCTGATAGGGTCAGTCATTGGAGCAGGAGTATACATGTTGGGATAGTCAACCTGATTCTGTAGCAATAGAATTGTCTTGAACTGGAGTGAGGGTGACTCTTCCAATGCACTGTTCTGAAAAATTTGTAGCTGATCAGCTCGTAGCACTTGATTCAACACCAGCTGCAAGAATCTGGGATACAAACAGAAGTTCTCCTACTTGGCCTGGTTCTTAAGAATCTCTATCATGATCAAATTGCCAAATTTTATTCTAGAACCATATGTCACTGCATACCCAATCACCTTGTTGAACTGTGTAATTCCGTGGAATCCACCTGTCTTTGGTGCAAAGCAGTGAGATAAGATGTTGAAGAAAAAATTTCACTCCTTGGGTATGTGATTCTTGTAAATCTTCTTTGGAAGATTATTGTTCACTCTGGTATAGTGTAGGAACATAAAGAAATTGTCCAAATCTTCCTGTGATGGTTCGTCTTCAAAATCTTTAGATGGCAAATAAAGTGCTCTATTGATGTCGTTCACAGTGATTTTCACATTCTATCTCTGTATTTTGCAAGTAAAGGTTGAGATGCCATCTGCAGATGTGTCCAGTGCAGACCTGTATACCTATCTTAACAAATTTCTATTGAAAGGAACAGAAGTCGTCAGTGCGTACCAGACTATAGACTGTTCACTTAAAAATCGAGCTCAGTTACCTAACTCTCCTGCTTCAGTCCAATCATTTACTAAAATAGATAAATAATTAGTCTTTTTAATCTCAAAATTACCTGCCATTTTAATAAATTGAGAGATAATTTTTACGAATTAAAATTACTAATTAATATCGTAAACTTTTAGTAAATTACGAACCAAACCCTAAAAAAATACTTGGATTTTCATGGAATAAAAATATTATTATCTCCTAGTAATTTTAAGCACACTTTTAATGTTATTATTATTTTTAATCGATTTTAACAAATAAAAGCCCTAGTCAATTAGTTCGATTTTTGGTGAAAATGAGAATTTTAGAAACTATACCACAATCAAAGGGACCACTTGCAAATGATTGGTATGATTGTGGGGTTCACAAATCTGGTCTCAAATTAAAAAATGGACAAAAATTGACTGAGTTTAATTTGATTAAAAATAGCAGATCTGAGGTTTTTCTTGCGCCTTAGCAGTTGTGTGTACTGTGTATCTATATAATGAAGCTCAGCAAAACAACACACATATATATAGGCGCCACAAAAAAAATCAAATTGGCTAAGTACTTTAGTTGCGCCTGCACAGTGCTTTCACTGTTTAGGCGCCACTAAATAATACTAGCGCAACAAAAAGGTATGGCTTTAATTATGTTGCGCCTCCAAAGTGTATTCACTATGTTGGCACCACATAAATCCATAAAGCCATAATCTACTTAACAAAATCTTAACAGAGATTGTTTGTTGCGCCTCTACAGTGGTGACACTATGTAGGTGCAACAAAACTCAAGGCGCCACTTGAATTTTCCATGAAAAAATTTCTAAGTACTCTGTTTATGTTATGTTGCGCCTATACAGTCAAACCACTGTATAGGCGCCACCAAAATATTAAACGCCACATATTACTTAGTTAAAATATCAAGTTGCTCCTAGATTTTGCTACAAATCAATAAATAATATTTATAAATAATTTGTAAAATTAATCAATAATAATTGATTACTCACAAATATTATTTCACAAAATATTTATTAATAAAAATAGTTACATTAATTGATAAAATATTATCATAAATAAATTATGCTTCTTATTATTTTACTTTTATTTTAAATATACGAATAAATATAAATATTCATCCTTTTTATTTAAAATAATTTCAAATAATATTTCAATATATTAAGTGCCAAGAATTTATCATTTAAATACAAGCACTTACATATGTTTAAGATCAAAATTAAATTAATACCAGATTAATAAAATTAACAGGCATGCACAAGGTATTTATATAATATTTAATCCTATTAACTGGAAAATAATTTAGTAGATAAATTCACAAGTCCAAAAAAATAAATATATTAATCAACTAGTGAATTTATCAGCTTCAAATTGCAGTTTTTGATTACTAACTTATTAGTTAGTAGAATTTAACATCCCAAGTTCACAAACCAGTCTAGTGAAAGTAATTTCATCCAGTGGTTTAGTGAAGATGTCTACAATTTGCTGCTCTGTAAGTACAAAATGTAACTCTACAGTACCATTCATGACAAACTCTCTTATGAAATGATACCTGATATCAATGTGTTTTGTCCTTGAATTTTGAACAGGATTGTTTGTTATGGCTATGGCACTTGTGTTGTCACAGAATATTCAAATTTTGTTCAGCAACAGTCCATAGTCTTGAAGTTGGTTCCTTATCCATAGAATTTGTGCACAGCAGCTTTCAGTAGCAACATATTCAGCTTCAGATGTTGACATTGCAACTGAGTGCTGCTTTTTGATATACCAGGACACCAATCTTCTACCAAGGAATTGACAAATCCCTGATGTACTTTTTCTATCAATCCTACAACCTGGATAATCAGAATCTGTATAGCCAATAAGGTCAAAACCTGTATCTTTAGGGTACCAAATTCCAAGATTCAGACTTCCCTTAAGATACCTAAAAATCTGTTTAACGGCTATAAGATGTGATTCTTTAGGGTTAGACTGGAACCTAGCACACAAACATGTAGAAAACATAATATCTGGCCTACTTGCAGTTAGGTAAAGTAATGAGCCGATCATACCTCTGTAGCTTGTAATATCTACCTTCTTACCAGGTTCATCTTGATCAAGCTTAGTGGCAGTTGCCATTGGAGTTTTAGCTGTTGATGCATCTTCAAGACCAGACTTCTTCAAAATATCTCTAATGTACTTGGTCTGGCAAATGAAGATTCCATCTTTCCGTTGGCTTACTTGAAGTCCAAGGAAGTAATTCAGCTCTCCCATCTTGCTCTTTCATACTTACTCTGCATTAGCTTAACAAATCAACTACACAACTGATCCTTAGTAGAACTAAATATAATGTCATCCACATATACTTGTACTAATATCATTTCATTTTTATGCATTTTATGACACCTCTAGTGAAACCATTCTCAAATAGGAATATAGATAGAGTGTCATACCATGTCCGAGGTGCTTGCTTTAGGCCATAGAGTGCCTTGAAGAGGAAGTATACAAAATCTATAAATTCTGGATCTTCAAACCCTGGGGGTTGTTCCACATACACTTCTTCTTCAAGCTCTCCATTCAGGAATGCACTCTTCACATCCATTTGATAGACTTTAAAGTTGGAATGTGCTGCGAATGGTAGAAACATCTTGATAGCTTCAAGCCTTGCCACTGGTGCATATGTTTCATCATAATCTATTCCTTCTTCTTGGGAATAACCTTTAGCAACCAATCTGTCTTTGTTCCTCGTAACAATGTCATCTTCATCCAGTTTATTTCTGAATACCCACTTTGTGCCAATTATAGACTTGTTCTTTGGTCTGGGTATCATCTTCTAAACTTTTTGTCTCTGAAACTGATTGAGTTCTTCTTGCATAGCTATTACCCAATCTGTATCTTCCAATGCTTCTTCCACTTTCTTTGGCTCTATTTCAGAGATAAAACCAGAAAATAAACATTCATTCTGAGAAGCACGTCTAGTTTGGACTCCAGCATCTGGATCTTCTAGTATCAACTCAAAGGGATGAGCTCTACTCCATACCCTATGTCTTGGCAGATTTGTACTAGAAGTTTCAGCCTGATAATCATTAAAGTGCTGAGTCCTGCTAGTAGATCCTTTTGTTGCTCCCCCTGAGATGCTGCTTAGATGAGAATGAGATTCTCTGCCACTACTAATAGTTTCTGTGAATCTTCCACTGTTTCCACTACTAGGGTCAGAATCATCATTGTTGATATTTCCATTTAGTACTTGATTTTCTGTTGCAGCTTCAGGTTCCATTTCACCTTCATCTGAGTTCAAATTTTCAAACTGCAGAGTTTCCCTATCGTCTGTTCTTTGTAGACTTAGGAGCTTGAGATCATCGAAGGTTACATTCATGCTTTCAATGACCTTCTTGTGATCAATCACATAAACCCTGTATGACTTAGATTCCAGAGAGTAGCCAAGAAATATGCCTTCATGAGCCTTGGATTCGAACTTTCCTGGATACTCATCATCTTTCAATACAAAGCACTTTGCTCCAAACACATGAAAATATTTTTGTGTTGGTTTCTTGTTTGCCATCAACTCATACAGAGTCTTATCATGATCTTTATTAATCAGGGTATGATTCTGAGTGTAGCAAGCTGTGTTGACTACTTCAGCCCAAAAGTATAGAGGTAACTTAGCTTCATTCAGCATTATTCTTGCTGCTTCAACCAAAGTTCTGTTCTTCCTTTCTACTACTCCATTCTGTTATGGAGTTCTGGGCTCTAAGTATTGTCTTGATATACCTTTTTCAACACAGAATCCATTCAGGGTTATATTCCTGAATTTTGTTCCATTGTCAGACCTAATTTTCCTGCATGCAAACCAGCTTCTAACTCTATCTTCTTTATGTGATCAATGATTGTTTGAGGGGCTTCATCCTTTGAGGCTAGAAACAAAATCCACGTGTACTTAGATTAGTCATCTACAATTACTAGTGCATATCTCTTCCTTGACATAGACATGACATTGACTAGACCAAATAAATCCATATGCAAAAGTTATAGTGGTTCAGTAATGTCTGTAGAATCTTTGCTTCGGTGAGATGCTTTCTTTGACTTACCTTTTTCACATGCTTCACATAACCCTTCTTGACAGAATTCCATTTCAGGTAAACCTCTAACCAATTCCCTCTTAACTAAAGAGTTCATTGACTTGAAGTTCAGGTGTGAAAGTTTCTTATGCCATAACCAACTGTCCTCTGTTGAAGCTTTGTTGTAAAAACATTAAACTTCGCCTTTGCTTGCAGAGAATAAGTCATCTATAAATAGATTCCCCTTTCTCACTCCTTGAAGAGCAAGCTTCGCATCTTTCCTGTTTTGGATTGCACATCTTTCTTTCTCAAATGTTACTTTGAAGCACTTGTCAGTGAACTGACTGATACTTAGAAGGTTGTGCTTTAATCCGTCCACAAGAGAGATATTTTCAATGATAACATTGCCAATTTCCAGATTGTTATATCCTGTTGTGAATCCCTTGTTGTTATCTCCAAAGGTCACTATTGGGCCAGCTTTCTCAATCACATCTGATAGTAGGGCCCTATCACCAGTCATATGCCTTGAACAACCGTTGTCGAAAATCCACATGACACGCTTGTTCTTTCATATGCCCTGCAACTACAGATTGATTACTTCTTCTTTGGCACCTAAATTTGATTGGGTCCAAGAGGCTTAGATAAGTAAATAGATTTAGCTGCATAAATTTTTTGGTCCTTGTCTTTCTCATTGACTGTGCCATTGCCTTTGGTTTAGCCTTGACAAGAGTGTCTTTAGGCTTAGGGACAGGGGCTTCCTTCCTAGACTTAGGAGGACTAGCAATCTTTGCCCTAACATGTTTTCTATTCATGTTTACATCTGTACTCATGCAAGTACTTGATGATGTATTCATTAAGTTTAAGTATGCAGACATGATGTTGAAAGCACATGGCATGCATCCTACTTTACCATATGGTTGATGAGGGATAGACATGGCAGACATGGAAGGCATGTTAGAAGTTTCTTCTTTTACTACTTTTATCTTTTTGCATGCGTGCGTAAGATGACCAGTAGAATTGCAATTATTAAAAACTTTTCTAATAGCTTTAGGAGAGTAGGCATAATCATTTTTCTTGTAAACACCTATCTTGCCATTTCTGTTAGCTTTCTTCTTTTGATCCTTGTTGCCTAAATTACTTTTAATCTGTTCCTTAGGTTCTACAATTTTTACAGATTTCTTAGGCAACTCCTTTTTACTTACTTCCTCTTTCTTTTGATCTTCAGCAAGAATTTCTTCTTTCATTAAAATATGTTCTTCATCTAGGGGTTCGAAGAAAAACTTCTTGTATAGGGGCTTAGCGACATTTTTTAACACATGTGGAATGCCTTGCTTCACAGGACTTTCCTCAGCAATTGATTCCACGTGTCTCTTTCCTGCCTTTTTATCATAGTCAAACCCTATTCCTGTTTTCTGACCTATGATCTGTTTATCTATTGCTTCCTTAACAAGATTAACAGATTTCTTATAAGCCTGAAGTTTTAACTCTAACTCAGAATTTGTATTCCTAAGTGCAGTTTCTACTTCCTGGTTATATTTGTGTCTATTCTAGAGATATCCTATCTTCTATTTCAGATCTTCTAAGTTAACACATGCAAGTTCTAGTTCTTCATTTCTAGCTTTTAGCATTTTATTCTTTAGAACTAGTTTAGCATTTTCTTCTTCAGATGCTAGCATGCTTGTGTGAATGTTAAACATTTCTACACTAAGATCTTCTACAGTTTTCTTATAATCAGAATTTGACATATCAACTGTGGAAATAAATGATACCTTAGATGACTGAGTTGATGCCTCTGAAGAGTCTGCCATTAGTGCAACATTTCCATATGTCTCCTTTTCGTCATTGTCTGAGTCATCCCAGCTCTTTCCCTCGGCTATATAAGTTATGCCCTGATGTTTCTTTACCAGTGCATCATATTTTTGCTTGAGTTTGTCATACGACTTCTTTCTTTCTTTTCCTTGCTTAGGCTTCCGGCATTCTGTTGCAAAATGCCCGGATTCATCACAGTTATAGCACTTGAACTTACTGCGGTCTACCATCCCCGTCTTATAACCTCCTTTGTTGTATGACCCTGAAGACGAACCACCTCGGTTGTTGTTTCTGAAACTGGAACCACTGTAACTTGAGTTACTCTTGAATTTGTACTTAGGGTTCCTCCTAAACCTGAGGTTCTTGAACTTTCCTGCCATATAGGCCATTGTTTTGTTTTCTAATTGTTTAAGTTCTTCCATTAAATAGAAGTCATCTTCATCACCTGCTTGAGTATTCTCTAAAATTTCAGCTTCTAGAATCTCTTCTTTCTCAACAACAGGCTTCACTGAAATGGTCTCTGTGACAGCAAAATCCTTGGCTACAAGTGTTGTAGTCTTCAATAGTGTTGTATTCTTGCTGTCCACTGTACCTGACCCATAAATGATTTGTCTTTGCTCTTGCTCCATTTAATGAGTCTTGAGCTTCCCATATAGAATTTCAATGGACATGTCATTTATGTCACTCCTTTCTCTGATGGCAGAGATTTTGTGTTCCAGGTGTGCTGGCAGTGTCAATATGAACTTCCTGTTAATCTCCCTACGTGAATAAGCCTTCCCATTCAGTGATAAGTCATTCAACAATTTGTTGTATCTCTCAAAGACTTGAGTGATATTTTCTCCTGGTAGTGACTTGAATGCTTCATACTGGGAGGTAAGAATATCCAACCTGTTCTCCTTCACTTTTGTTGTACCTTCCATTAGCAGATCAATCGTATCCCACATTTGTTTGGTACTGGTGCAATTAATCACTTGATTCAGCATTGTAGTGTCCAGTGAATCCATTAGGATACATTGAAGATGATTATCCCATGCAACTCGATCTTTGTCAGTGTTAGTGTACTCTGAAGGCTCCTTTGGGGTAAATCCTTGAGGAATCCGTTCGCCATCATCTGAGACTATTTCTGGTGTCAGCTTCTGAGGTACATAGGGTCCATTTTCTAAAATTCCCATGTATTGGGAATTAGCTAATTTAATGAAAATGGACATCTTCTTCATCCATAAAATGTATTCATTTTTATCAAAGCCAGGGATTTTGATGCTACTAAGTTTTTGGGTACTCATGGTTGTGAAGAATTTTAAATCTCATGATAATTAATTTCTCAAAAATTAAAATTAATTCAAATAAAAATTGAATTTTGTAAAATAAAATTTTTGTTCGAATTCTTGATGATTGATAGTTTTCTTAAAATTAGTGAACTTGAAATATTTGAGAAATTCAAAATTGAATTTTCTTTAAAAATAAAGAAATTTCAATATAAATTTTTCTAGATCTAAAAATGTACTTTTTTGAAAAACTATTTTTGGATCATGATTTATAACTTCAATCAACAAGCTCTGATACCAATTATTAGGTCCAAAATTATCATAAAAAGGGGGGCTGAATATGATATGGTAGATTTTTTATTTAATTTCGGATTAAGTGTTTGTGTTTTAAGAATATTATAAATTCAGTAGTTGAAACATAAGATTCGGGGAAATAACAATATATTATTAAATCTCTGTGGTGCTACACTTCTAATCAAATGATTAACTTCAATGGGTTCAATCAATGTTACAATAGAAATATAGTTGGGTGAAGTAAATGTATGTCTTTAATGGAGCTCCCGTCTGTATGTCTTTGTTGAAGATGAATGAAATTCCTTACTGTCCGTATTGATTTTCACCCATATATAATTTGTAGACTTATTGGAAAATGATTTCCATCAATTCTTAAGTCCTTTGTTGTGCCTGCAAGAATGGTAGTGGTGTGTAGGCGCCACATAGAGGTTTGTTGCGCCTTAGAAGGTTTGCTGCGCCTCTATACTAAGTTAGTTGCACATGCACACTGTCTACACTGTGTGGGCGCCACTAAGGGAGTATGTTGCGCCTTCTTTCCTTTTGTTGCGCCTGCACACTAATTGCAGTGTGTAGGCACCACAACCTTCATTTCACTTGTGTTGAGCTTTGAACAAAGATATGTTGCGCCTATCAGGTTTTGTTGCGCTTGCACACTGAATCCCTTGTGCAGGCGCCACTAAATCCTTCCCTTAGTAGATTTGTTGCTCTATAGTAATTTGTTGCGCCTCTAGATGTTTTGTGGCGCTTCACACTATGTTTCAACTGTGTAAGAACCACCAAATGAATTAATACTTGCCTTGGTCATTCTCTTGAAATGCTTGAAGTTATTACTACTTTGGTTTTCACTCTTCTAGCCTGTTCAACTGATTTTCTTCTGATTAAACAAGACAATTCTTTTCTTGTTGTGCTGACGCTTAGTGCACTGGTCTGGTTCACAAACGAATAACACTGAATCGAATTCCCTTGACTTCTATTCTGTTTCAGCTGATTTACTTTGGACGGATTCATTGCTTCTGATCACTGAAACCCTTTGACAATTATACACAAATTATTACACTGTCTTTTGTATGAAATCTTTTGAACTCTTATTTGTTGTTGAGGCCTGAACATATTAATGAACTTCTCTCGCTGTCGTTTAGTAAACTTTACATCTTGAATGCTCTACAATGACGTATGTATGATTTCTGTTTACATGTTCTTCTGGATTCCTGTGTTGCATATTAGTATTATTTATTTGTCTTTGTTTCTTAGTTGAGTTATCGTTATCACTATTACATACTACGTTACATTATGCTTTACAGACATAAAGAAAAGGACTCCTTGTAGAAAAATTAAGTGAAAGAAACTAACTTATATTCTGAGATAAAAATACTTGTATAAATCTCACTTAGAGATATAAACGAATCTTTCTCTCGTCTAATATTTTTCAAGTTTAAACTCACCTTAATTCCAACTCGAGACCAATTTATATAAGTCGAGGTACGTCATAAACAAAAGGACTCATTGTTGAATTATTCGTAAAAGAAATGAACTTATATTCCGGGTTGTACTCTTTCGTATAAATCTCACTTACAAATATAAACAAAACAAACTCGTAGAATATTTGTAAGTTTATTCTTTAACTTCGAACACCGAGTTAAGAGTTATTCGTATAAGTCGAGGATTACACTATCTTGAATGCTTTGAATAACAATAGAGGCGATTGGATGATAAGAATGAGAGTATGCAGGATGTGGGATGCAATCAATACACAAACAGGGATCAATTTAGTCTTGACATGATTTTAATTGATAATGTTAGGTCCGTAAGGATTGGGTATTAGCTAGAGGGGGGTTGAATAGCTTAATACCCTTTTAAAAATTAAAGCTTGGCATTTTAAAATTTTCTCTTCTCTTTTAAAAATGTTACTAGTCAACTAGTAAATCAAATGTGGAAATTAAAAGAGAGTAAAGAAATAGAGCACAACACACAAGATTTTTATCCTGGTTTACGATGGCGCAATCCCCTAACGGATCCGTTCACCCCTAGTCCAGTCCCCAAGTCCCTCTCTGAACTCGAGATTTTCTCACTATAAAAAGATTCACTCCTTATAGCGTTGGAGAAGCCTTTACAACCACTATGTATTTATCTTGGACCTTAACTCCCCATTAACCCCTCAAAATACAATAGCAACACTACTAGATTTATCTTGGAGCGTAACTCCCCGTTACTTCCTCATAATCTAAATAAAATCCTTACAAGTTTACCTTAGAGCGTAACATCTATCAATCGATAAGTCATTATTTTTCAATCGATGGATATAAAGATCAATCGAAGAAGAACATCAACTGATGGATTAAAGGAAGGATCAACTGATATGCTTAACAATAAATTATCAATTGATCGAGACAACACAGAAAGGCTATCTGTTGAAGATCTAAATGACAAAAGCACACCTATGGAAGACAGTCTATGATGATTGTGAAGACTCAATCTGAAGCTGTCTTTCAAACCTTTTTCTAAAATGAAAAAAGGTAAAAGGGAAGATAGGTAGAAATAATCCAAAAATAGGAATTGTAAAAACACACTTGTAGTATATAAACAAGTGTGGTAGCATTGTTAGAAAATGTACAAGTTAGACAATATTTCTTGAATCAACAGTTCAACCTAAGATCACTTTGTAAGAACAGTTGATTTATTTTCTAACCTTGTAAAAACGAAGCTAGGTTTTTCTTTAACCTAGGAACATTGAGCAAAAATATACACTGATGGAAAAACCAATCCATCAGTAATTTTAAAATCTCTTTGTTAAATTTATTTTCAGTTTTAATTTGTTTAAACATATTCTCTTGAACTCTCAAACATCAAGAACAAATATTAAAATAAACAAAAAGTTTTAATATTTGTATTCAACCCCCCCTCTACAAATATTAACATTGTTCTGAGAAATAACACTTAATTTCGAGTCGAGACCAATTTGTATCAGTCGAGGTACGACATAAACAAAAGGACTCCTTGTAGAACAATTAAGTGAAAGAAACTAACTTATATTCCGAGATAAAAATACTCGTATAAATCTCACTTAGAGATATAAATGAATCTTTCTCTTGTAGAATATTTTTCAAGTTTAAACTCACCTTAATTCCAACTCGAGACCAATTTGTATAAGTCGAGGTACGTCATAAACAAAAGGACTCCTTGTTGAATTATTCGTGAAAGAAACGAACTTATATTCCGAGTTGTACTCTTTCGTATAAATCTCACTTAGAGATATAAACAAAACAAACTCATAAAATATTGATAAGTTTATTCTTTAACTTCGAACACCGAATTAAGAGTTATTCGTATAAGTTGAGGTACAACATAAACGAACCTAACTTGTTGAATTCTTGAAGTTAATCCAACTTCGATTCCGAGTTAGATACTATTGGTATAAGTCGAGGTACGATATAAACGAAACATCCTCATTGAATCTTAGTGGTATATCCAGTGTTTGTTTAAAGGCCATAGTTTAGATGTTTTAATTTCCAAGGCATTATAAACAACCCACTCATAAAACGCTCTTGATCTTATTCAAGTCACAATATATTTGGCTTAGTTATTTTCGACCTTATATATCCTATATATTATATATATTTACTTTAACTGCTTGCATTCATACACTTTACATAACGCTCTTTACTTTAGCATACGCACTTAAATACTTGCATACACGTACACACACTAAGTGTGGTTCGTCCTTCGAACGAAGCGACTTACCCCGACTCACGTTTATAAATTATGTTACTTCGGCTATATTATATATAACTGTTTATTCACCGGCCTAGTACAGTAATATACTAGTCCACTAACTTCTTTTCTTAAACAGGGTTATTAAATCGTAATACTAGTTGTCTAGACTTTTTTAGTGAGGTGAAGTGAAGTGAGGTGATTCTTGTTCTAAGACCCAAGTCCTAGGCATGCCGATGGAAAGTTGTGTGTCTCTACACCGTGAGGAAGAGGAAAGACCCAAGACCTAAGACCTAAGATCCAAGACCTACAGAGGGTTAGAGGAACATAGTCTACGCAAGATTGTATTTTTTCTTACATGTATTTGAGGGGTTAATGGGAAGTTACGCTCCAAGATAAACTTGTAAGGATTCTATTTAGATTGTGAGGATGTAGCGGGGACTTACGCTCCAAGATATATCTAGTAGGGTTGCTATTCTATATTGAGGGGTTAATGGGGAGTTAAGGTCCAAGATAAATACATAGTGGTTGTAAAGGCTTCTCCGCCGTTATAAGGAGTGAATCTTTTTATAGTGGGAAAAGCTCGAGTTCAGAGAGGGACTCGGGGACTGGACTAGGGGTGAGCGGATCCGTAAGGGTATTGTGCCATCTCAAACCAGGATAAAAATCTTGTGTGTTGTGATTTATTTCTTTACTCTCTTTTAATTTTCACATTTGATTTACTAGTTGACTAGTAACATTTTTAAAAGAGAACAGAAAATTTTAAAGCGCCAAACTTTAATTTGTAAAAGGGTATTAAGCTATTCACCCATCCCCCCTCTAGCTAATACCCAATCCTTACGGACCTAAAATTATCAATTAAAATCATGTCAAGACTAAATTGATCGCTGTTTGTGTATTGATTGTATCTCACATCCTGCATACTCTCATTCTTATCATCCAATCGCCTCTATTGTTATTCAAAGCATTCAAGGTAGTGTAATCCATGACGTATTAGACGTTGAAGTTAAATAGCTTTGTGATAAATTTCTTGTGATTTATTTTTTGATACTTGATCTTTAATTTAAGTGATGGTCTATTATTTTTTAGATGAAACACATTCAATTTAGAAAAAAGAATAAAATAACTTTTTTATTATAGATAGTGTCTTTTTGAAAAATCAAAATAGTTTCGACTTTAATAATTTAATGTACTTTCTAAAATTTCTAATTACCTTACGTATAATAATGTCTTTTCAAAAATTTTGAAACTTATCTTATGTGTAATAATAATTTACTTCACTTGAGGAGAAAATTTAGGAGAATATAATGTAACTTAGATTTTTTTTATAATTATTAATATTTACTAATTCAAAAATTCAAGAAAATTAGAAAAATACATTGGGATGATTCGGGAGCGCCACCTACCTGTTTCCTTCTTCTCCTTTATATATATATATATATATATATATATATATATATATATATATATATATATATATATATATATATATATATATATATATATTGATTGATATATTGATGATTGTTTTTTCCTATAAGAAAGGTTTTTTAGTTATTCAAAATAAGTTATAAATATATAAGTCAAAAAATATATACTAATTAAAAATATAACATGTTAAATAAAGAAATAAACTCAATGTAGAAAGTAAAATTATATAAATATATTAATATTCAAAAAAATATTAAAATAATAATATTTACAAAATTGATATATGCATAAATTATAAGTTATAACTACTTATATAAGATATTCATTTTCTAGATTTTATCCGAGAAAACTTATCGAAGATTATAAATTTTGTCTTATAAGTGCATAGGGCGGGGTGCTATTATAATTATAGAACATTACATATATTATAAAAAATATTATTATTATTTTATATTAGAAAACACTCTCAAGGTAGATAATTTCCTGAGACCAATCTCATATTCTTTTTAATCATTATGTATTATTGAATATTTAATAAATGTATAAAAGGATCTTATTCAAGTACTAACAAAAAATGAGAGAACGATTTCAAATAACTAAAAATTCTTATATAATTATTTATAAGTTAAAATTAATATTACACTAATTATAATTTATATATAATAAATATATTAGATATTTTATTCAAGTACTACCAAATATTTAGAGATCGGATCATAACAACTACATAATATTATATATTTGAATATTATTTATAAATTATAAATAATATTAAGATCTTGAGATCAGTACTTAATAATTAAATAATATTATCCTATAAATTATTACAAATTTTAATTTTAAATTTTATAAGTTGTTGCTATGATATTTTTGTTAGTAATTGTGCTCTAGAGACAATACTTTTTATATTTTAAGGAAAATATTTATTATTAAGGGATTATGTTTTATTGATTATTATATATTATGTTTTATTTACTGCGTAATAAATTGAAAGCATAATAAATGTCCTTGGAATTTTGATACGTATTATATATCTTTAAGTATGTGACTTAAAAATGAGATTATATGAATAGTATCTTATTCCTAAAATTCCCTAGTCGAGTATTATTATTTAAGGACAATAATAATGCACAAAGACTAGTATGTTTCTTGACAGATGACCACATCTCATTGGTCATAGGTATGGGGATACTAAAGTCAAGAACATAAGTGCATGTATCAATGCATGGCACTGGAATGACCCGCCGTGAGATTCTACATATTAAGTAAGTGTCATATGTAATTCTCACTGTGATAATAGTGTAATGATCCTTAGACCTGAAATCATTATATTTCTATACGAGAATTAATATACTTTGATTACATTAAAAGTTACCTTTGACCGGGTGATGATAAAAGTGGACATTGGGTATATTATGAATCGTATGAGAAATATGAATGATCTAGATGGGATTTAATCCTCCTAATTTCAGGAGTGATATTATTGGCCTCTTGTTTGAGTGAGACTATGAAATGCACGGCCGTGCTCAAATGTTGATTTGATTTTAATAGTCTACTCATCGATCAAGAAAATAAAGATTAAATTATGAAGAGGATGACACGAGACATGCCTTGAGTTTATTCTATAATATCAAGATTAAAGGGATTATATTACATGGAACATTATTCACGAAAGGCTTAATCGAATCACCGATTTATTATTATTACTTGGGTAGCAATGATGTATTACTAGATGCCGCTCATTGTTTACAATTTTAATTAGATATTAAAATTG
Source organism: Oenanthe sinensis (assembly GCA_028671895.1). Classification (NCBI taxonomy): domain Eukaryota; kingdom Viridiplantae; phylum Streptophyta; class Magnoliopsida; order Apiales; family Apiaceae; genus Oenanthe; species Oenanthe sinensis. The sequence goes on along the minus strand of CM053809.1, from coordinate 2,078,894 downwards.
TTGCCAACGTAATAATAACCTACAGGGTCACACACAAAGAACGCTTGAAGGAGAAATAATTTAAATTATGAATTTAAATTAAATAAGTAATTTATTTTATTTATGATATTAATTAAGTATGACTTAATTAATTATATAAATAGAATAAATGAATTACTTAAACTAATTCCAAAATTAATAATTAATTAATTAAGTGAGACTTAATTAAATAATTTAGAATTTTGGATTAGTATTAATTATAATTGGATTATAATTAGAAAACTTATTTCTCTCTCTATATAATCTCTTTATGGGCTGATTTAATAAAAGAGAGATTTTACAAAAAAAACCTAGCCGCTCTGAGAAAGGAGGAAGATAGAGAGAGAAGAAGTTTTCGGGTGCTAGTACACATCAATCCGAAAAGTGTTCGTGTGGATACCGTAGAGCGTAGATCGCGAGAGCGGGATACGTGGTGATTAAACAAGCTTTGGACCTCCATTAATCTTCCATTAATGAACTGTTAAAGCTTCTAAAGGTATTTATTCTTTATCTCCGAATTAAATCTTTTGTTTTCGCATGGATCCTGTGGAGGGTTTCGCTATTTTGATTTATTTTTTGCGTTTATTCCGCTGCGTTTATGTCACGAAACCCTACAATGGCATCAGAGCTACTTGCGAAACGTTTTAATTCGGTTAGATACTTAACAGTTTTTGATATATAAGCATGTATGCGATCTATCATGATTTTATATTGATATAATATGTATATGTTTATATATATTATGAATATATGATATTTATATGATGTATAATCATGTGATGATTATGTGTGTTGATGTATGTATATGATACATGTTTGTTCTTATTATGGGAATCGTATTCGATACGAATTCTGAAACGGCTGCCGTTGATTTTCTGAAATCTGTGTCCGTTGTCCTATTTCGCAAACGATATGTGTTTTCTGACTGGAATCGGGTCACTGAGCAATACTGACATAGTCAGCTCTGCGTCTGTAAGCCATTAGATGTCGTTATAGCCTCCAAAACGGTGATTTATGATTTTCTGAAAATTATTTGATTTTCTAAAATTTTGAGTATATGTATGTATATATTATGAATATATGATATTCATGTAATGTATAATCATATGATGATTGTATGTATCTCTGTATATGTATATATAATATATGCTTGTTTTTGTTATGAGAATTGTATATGATACGATTTCTGAAACACCGTCAGATTTGGTGAAATCTGACTGCTGTATCCGATTTTCGTAAACGATATGTGTTTTCTGACTGGAATCGGGCCAATGAACAAAACTGATAGCTATGCTATCACCGACGGGTCTGTAAGACGTTTGACGTCGATAAGGGCCTCGAAATAGCGATTTATTGTTTTCAGAAATTTGTTTTTAATTTTCTGAAATTTCGAAATTTGTTATATATGATTATATGATATGATTATATAATATGAGATATATTATATGTGTTATATGATAGCATGGTGGATGGTTATGGCCTAAAGACCCATAGGATAGTGGTTTTGATTTATGGTTTTGATTTCTAAATACGACTTGCATGTCGTTTATTCATTGTAATTTAATTATCTCGAATGTAACTCGAGTTCTTCTTGTAATTTCATTAGAATAGTTTTATTTTTATTATTCAATGTAATTATCAATGAAGACTTGCAAGCAAGGAGGCGATCCAAAAGGGGATGATGGAGCAATGAAGAAAGAAGACATGTAATAGATAGTATTTTTAAAACCACCATAGACTGACCTTGATATTTCCATTAGCTTGGAAATATCATATAGGATGGGGCCATAACCAAACACGTTTAATTAACGCACATTACATATATGTATATGATTGCATGTATTGGTATGTATGCGTAGATATAATTGAAATGCATGCTTAATATTGATTAATCATGTATGTATTAGATACGACACATATGCCATGTTTGCTTAAACAAGATAAAATCTGTAACGATTCAAGATTTTAAAATTAACAAACGATCATGAGATTCTTGTGTTTATGAAATATGGATTTTTAAAACACGGAATTAAATATGGATTTTTGATATCTATAATTGGGATTTTCTGACAAAAGGACAAAAGCGGATATGCGTATTCGTAAGGCTGATGGGTTTTAAGTGTGACCATTGGTATCCTCCATCTACCTGGGAAATGAACAATTTAAGATGTCGATTTGAAATATTTGGTTCAAGGAAAAATTGAGGATCTCTTTATGATGTGATCATGATCGTTATAAATTTTCTAAAACCCCTTAACAAAATATTAAGTTTTACTCGGATGCTTTCCAATGAATGAACACTCATCGAATCCTAGATCGATAAGGGGAAGGACTGTCAGTGGCAGGGGACTCCTATCTATCGTGGTGAGATGCGACGAATATAAACGGTTATATTCGGCCGTTGTATCATTGGGTCTAACTTAACTGAGTCGTCATAATAAGTGAAAATAAACAGTTATATTCAACTATTATGAACTTAGAAGCATAGAGTTTGGTTAAAAGTCTATTAGATAGATAAGATCAATCGTTGTTCACCAAACTATCCAAGAATTATATATGATATAATTGACAACTGTTGTCTACCTAAATAATCATTTTCTAAGGACTTCCAGTGGTTGACTTAGGACATGACGAAATATGGATCTTGGCTCACTAGAAAGAATTATGGGATATACTTTCCAAATTAATAGTAAGGGCTATTAGTTTGATAAAAATAGTGGGAGGTATATGATGATATACCATAATCACTTAAACATAATTAATATTAAATTTGCAATCTAGTTTATTTTATGCACTTTAATATTGTAGATATCAAATGATAAACACAAACAACTTGTCTATGCGATCAGTTCTTGAGAAGGACAAGTTGACGAAAATATATTTCCTTGACTGACATAGGAGCTTGAGGATCGTCCTCGGGCACCACGATATTAGTCAAATCTCTTCCCCTGCTCTTAAAGTTGAGAATGTAACATGTGCAAATCATAGTGCTTATTGGAAGCAAATTGATGTTACGACTGATGTTTCATGTCTCATGCTCGCAAATATATGTGCTGAGCTTAAGAAGCAATACAAGCATATAGATGCTTATGAAACGATTGAGCACAAGATATATTTGAAAGGGCACTATACACTTACAAGTAGGGAGAGTGAGACCCGGTTACACCACATGTTCTAAAGATGATAGGGTATAATGAATACCATTGATATTTTGGGTTTCCAGATTGGTCTGGAGACAGTTAGATTTGATCTTACAATCTTTGGACAAATATTATTCTTATTTTGTTATGAACAATAAAGTGAATAAGATTGGTAAAACACCTATTAAGTGGCTAAGCATGTTGAGAACTGCTGAAAGTAATATGATAAATGCATGAACTACTATTATATTGATGGTAAACATAGGGAATGCAAAAGGGAAAGGAAAATGGAAAGGCAAGGAGAAGATTTGATCTAGTTCCGTTGTCAAACCAAAGTCCAATCCCTAAAGCAGACTCTAAAGTCTGAATGAGGTGTTGATAAAGAAGACGATTGTCACTTCTGTGGAAAGTTGGGAGACTGGAAATTAAACTGTCATGCTTAATTGGAAGATCGGAAGATGATGATCAATAAGGGTCAAGCTTAAGGTATCGGGTTGGAATTGGAGTAAAGATAGTTGCTCTGGTTCGAGGAACTCATTACTTAATTTTTGGCCTATAAGGAAAATTTAGAACTTGATAATTGTTATAACGTGCTTGCAATTGGCAGGGACATTATTTCAGTTTCTTGTTTGAACAAGAAAGGCTTTTTCATTTTAATTAAATAACAATAGTTGTTTATTCTATTTTGATGATGAGCCTTATAATGTTGCACAACTAATTAACAATTTATATGTTCTAAAGTGACTCAAATAAAATATTACCTTTGGCACTGTTGTTGAGGCCATATTAATGAGAAACGCATTTTCAGAATACATAAGGATGCATTCATGGAAAAGTTTGATTATGAATTATACAAAAGGATGCGAATCTTGGCTTATTTGGCAAAATGACTAAAGCTCCTTTTACCGGACATGGTGAAGGGATCATTGAATGAGTATGACTCATACATAGTGATGTATGTGGTCATATGTGTACGATGACAAAAGGTAGATTTTATTAACTTCATAAAATTTACTAATTATTTTAGTAGATACGGATATATGTATCTTTTGAAGAACTAATCCAAATCATTTGAAAAGTTCAAAGACTATAAAGATGAAGTAGAAAATATCAAAGAAAGGTTTTTGATAGGAGGGATCACACCTTGTTGGACATGGTGCGATCAATGTTGAGTCAATAAATCTTCCAATTAGTTTCTGGGGTTGCACTCTGGAAACGGCTCCACATACACTTAACATTGTTCCTACTAAAATGGTTCAAAAGAATCCTTATGAGATATGGACTGAGAAACGTCACAGCATGTCATTTATGAAAATTTGGGGATGTGAAACGTCTAATCTATGACAAGCTAGGACCAAAATCAGATAAATGTAATTTTGTGGAATACCCAACTGAAATAAGGGGTTATTCTTTCTATAATCCTTCCGAGAATAAAGTGTTTGTTGCTCGAACTGCTGAGAGACAGTGGGAGGATAATAGATCTCAATGAAGTTTGAGACCCACATGATAATGTTGAACCAATGGAGGAACCTGAGCAGAATATACAAGAAAAATAATACTGCTCAAGAAACACAGGTATTCGTAGGTCTAGTAGGATTCGCCATGAGCTCGAGAGATAATATGGATTTCTCTTGACTCAAGATGGTGATGTGATGCTTATGGATGAAGATGAGCCTCTCACCTACCAAGACGCTATGAACACTCCAGATTCTAAGAGATGGCTGGATGCTATTAAATCTGAGATGGAATCCATGTATACTAATCAAGTATGGACTTTGGTTGATCCACCTGAAGGGGTAAAACCTATAGGGTGCAAGTGGGTTTTCAAGAAGAAGACTTACATGGATGCTAATGTACAGACCTATAAGGCACGATTGGTGGCAAAAGGTTTCAAGAAAATTCATGGTATTGACTATGATGAGACCTTTTCACCAGTTGTTATGGTCATGTCCATCAGGATTTTGCTTGCTATAGCTGCTTACTATGACTATGAAATCTGGCAAATGGATGTCAAAACCGCTTTCTTAAATGAGAGCCTTGAAGAAGATATGGATGTGTACATGACACACCCTAAGGGTTTTGTTGATCTAAAGGATGCTGGAAATGTATGTAAGTTGCGTCGATCCATTTATGGATTAAAGCAGGCCTCGAGGAGATGGAACATTTGTTTTCATGAAACAGTCAAAAAGAGTTTGACTTTATTCAGAATGAAGATGAAACTTGTGTTTAGAAGAAGTTTAGTGGGAGCCATGTGGCATTCCTAGTATTATATGTTGATGATATATTACTAATAGGGAATGACATTCCTTCTCTACAGACTGTGAAGACTTGGTTGAGAAATAATTTCTCAATGAAAGACTTAGGCGATGTGACATATATATTAGGGATCGAGATCTATAGAGATAGATCAAGGTGATTGATCGGCCTAATTTAGAGTACATACATTGACAAAGTTTTGCATCGATTTCAAATGCAAAGAGACTAAAATGGATGTCCCAATGTCTCATGGGATAGTGATCTCAAAATAAAATTTGTCCTAAATCATTCGATGATAGGGACTGCATGAGTAAAATTCCATATGCATCAGCAATTGGTTTTATAATGTATGCAATGATATGTACTTGTCCTGATGTCTCGTATGCTTTAACCATGATGAGTAGATACCGATCTAATCCAGGTGAAGGTCACTGGACGACAGTCAAGAATATTCTTAAGTACTTAAAGAGGACTAAAGATTCATTCTTGTTATATGGAGGAGATGTGAAGCTAGTTGTAAGAGGTTTCAGTGATACTGGTTTCTAGACAGATAACGATAATTTAATGTTTCTGTCTGGCTTTGTGTTTTATTGAGATGTTGTATGCTGGAATGGTTCACAGCAAAGACAATTGTTGATTTTACAATAGAACCCGAGTATATTGATGCTTGTGAAGCAGCCAAGGAGGCTGTTTGGGCATGTACTTAGGAGATATCACCTAATTAATGAGATTAATGATCAAGGAGATATACATATATGTAAAGTGTATACTAATAATAATATTGCAGACACACTGACTAAGGCTTTGTCGCAGCAGAAGCACGAAAGTCACACTAGTTCCATGAGTATTGGATACTTGGGTAATTGGCTCTAGTGCAAGTGGGAGATTGTTAGTAATTGTGCTCTAGAGACAATACTTTTTATATTTTAAGGAAAATATTTATTATTAAGGGATTATGTTTTATTGATTATTATTTATTATGTTTTATTTACTGCGTAATAAATTGAAAGCATAATAAATGTCCTTGGAATTTTGATACGTATTATATATCTTTAAGTATGTGACTTAAAAATGAGATTATATGAATAGTATCTTATTCCTAAAATTCCCTAGTCGAGTATTATTATTTAAGGACAATAATAATGCACAAAGACTAGTATGTTTCTTGACAGATGACCACATCTCATTGGTCATAGGTATGGGGATACTAAAGTCAAGAACATAAGTGCATGTATCAATGCATGGCACTGGAATGACCCGCAGTGAGATTCTACATGTTAAGTAAGTGTCATAAGTAATTCTCACTGTGATAATGGTGTAATGATCCTTAGACCTGAAATCATTATATTTCTATACGAGAATTAATATACTTTGATTACATTAAAAGTTACCTTTGACCGAGTGATGATAAAAGTGGACATTGGGTATATTATGAATCGTATGAGAAATATGAATGATCTAGATGGGATTTAATCCTCCTAATTTTAGGAGTGATATTATTGGCCTCTTGTTTGAGTGAGACTATGAAATGCACGGCCGTGCTCAAATGTTGATTTGATTTTAATAGTCTACTCATCGATCAAGAAAATAAAGATTAAATTATGAAGAGGATGACACGAGACATGCCTTGAGTTTAATCTATAATATCAAGATTAAATGGATTATATTACATGGAACATTATTCACGAAAGGCTTAATCGAATCACCGATTTATTATTATTACTTGGGTAGCAATGATGTATTACTAGATGCCGCTCATTGTTTACAATTTTAATTAGATATTAAAATTGTTGCCAACGTAATAATAACCTACAGGGTCACACACAAAGAACGTTTGAAGGAGAAATAATTTAAATTATGAATTTAAATTAAATAAGTAATTTATTTTATTTATGATATTAATTAAGTATGACTTAATTAATTATATAAATAGAATAAATGAATTACTTAAACTAATTCCAAAATTAATAATTAATTAATTAAGTGAGACTTAATTAAATAATTTAGAATTTTGGATTAGTATTAATTATAATTGGATTATAATTAGAAAACTTATTTCTCTCTCTATATAATCTCTTTATGGGCTGATTTAATAAAAGAGAGATTTTACAAAAAAAACCTAGCCGCTCTGAGAAAGGAGGAAGATAGAGAGAGAAGAAGTTTTCGGGTGCTAGTACACATCAATCCTTCATGAAAAGTGTTCGTGTGGATACCGTAGAGCGTAGATCGCGAGAGCGGGATACGTGGTGATTAAACAAGCTTTGGACCTCCATTAATGAACTGTTAAAGCTTCTAAAGGTATTTATTCTTTATCTCCGAATTAAATCTTTTGTTTTCGCATGGATCCTGCGGAGGGTTTCGCTATTTTGATTTATTTTTTGCGTTTATTCCGCTGCGTTTGTGTCACGAAACCCTACAATTTTTTGTTTGCCCAGATGAATAAACTATTACAGAAGGGGGGTTGAATGTATTAGTGCTAGTAAATCGATTAAGAACACAAGTATGTAAAAGATGAATATTGTTCTGTATTTAAAATAATGAATAGGTTACAAAACTCTCTCAAGAAGTTATTTGTTCTCAAGAGCTGCTAGGTTAAGAATATTATGATTTGAAAAGATATTTTGTTGTTAACCTATGCATTTGTTTATAGAGACACAGTTACAATTCAATTACAAATCAAATTAGAAATAAAATATCTTTATATAAGGAAATAGTCTTGCATTAGGATTCCTTCTTACTATCCTATTCAGACTCTGATTCGAATTGCTTCCTGACACACTCTGATAATAAACTCTGTCGGTTATTATTCTCTGATAGAGCATTCTCTGTTAGAGTAAACTCTGATTGAGTATTCTCTGATAGAGTAAACTCTGTCCGACAGTTCCTTAAACTTTGATGACGTCAGCAATGTAAACTCTGACTTGTATTCTCTGACAGCCATTAGTGTTTGCTTCCTAACAATCTCCCCCAATTTATGCTTTAAGAAATAAAACATAAATTTCACTTATGATGTCAGAAATACAAGACAAATGCATAAGAGTTTGTTTACCCTTTTTAACTCAGATTCTACTGTAAGAAAAATTATCTTTCAGAAATTGATTCAGAAGTTTTTCTTCAGCAGATTTCAACAAATCAACCAGCTTCTCCTTCAATTCCATCATCTGATCAGAACAATCATCAATCTGATAAATAGCAGCCCTTAAAGCATAGATAGATGACATCTTCATTCTTTCATTTAAGACAATGCAACAAGCCTTCATACCATCAGGATTTAAAATTAGTGTAGGAATCCCTAACACCATTTTGATTCTTGCATCTCCCTTCCTCATTGCTCTTCTTGATCCATCTTTAAGTAAGTATCCAGGCTCATACTCCTCAGAGTTTATCGTCATTAATTTTTCATTTTTCTTCTTCTCAACTATTACTCCTTCAAGAATTTTTACCCATCTAGAAGTAACTTCATTTTCATCATTTAGGAGAAACAAAATATGTTCAAGTTCTTTAGATGCTTTTTGAATTAAATCTTCTTGAGCAATCTTCATAACTCTCTCATCCTCCAAGAAATAAATGAGATTCTCCTTAGCTTGAGCACCATCAAAGATATCCTTCACAATATTAACAGATATTAGTTTGTCCAAATGTTCTTGAGACAACTCTTCTTCAGTTTTATCTTTCAATGAATAAGGATCTCTGAAGATGTTTGCTTCACCTCTGTAGACCTTAGCATGTGCATCACCAATACCACCTTTGTCTTTTCCAAGTCTGGCATTGAGAGTCAGAGTTTGAGTCTTTGTCCACATAAAATCAAACTTTTTCTTCCTTATCAGAGATTGTTGTTGCTCTTCTTCCTCATCATCAAAGCTTGAACCATCTGGAAGAAAAGTTATTCCAGACATAGTGAGATGATTCTTTGGCTTAGCTGGAGCTTTTTTTTTGAATTCTTGTAGATGATCTTATTTGAATTTCTGAACCTGGTTTTGATTGAGCAACTGGCTTTGAAGTTTCAATATTTTTAATTTGAATAGGCTTTGCTTCTGACTTCTTCTGTTGAACAGGTCCTTTCTTTTGAATTGGACCGCTTCTTATATATCTTTTCTTATTCTGGAATTGAGCAATGTCAGTACCAGACTTCTTTAATTCAGCTTCCACAGCAACTGGATCCATTTCAGGGTGTTCTTCTTCAAATAACCTTTTTGCCAGTTCTGCATCTTTCAGATTTTGATCTTCAATTTTCTCAGGCTTCTCTTCCTCTTCAAGCCTCTTTGCAAATGCTAAATCAGCTTCTATCAGAGTTTGCTGCTTTTTCTATTTGTCAGAGATTGTTGCCATCGGAGTTTGATTGGTTGACAGAGTTTGACTTTGATCAATCAGAGTTTGCTGCTTCAAAATTTATTTACCCTTCTTGTGACTCCCTTGATCTTCATCATCAGGTTTATCAGGTTATTGTGCAGCATCCTCCTTGCATTTGTCTTTGACTGAACTCTCCCCCTTTCTGACATCAGGCCCTTGCTTGAGAGTAAGAATGTCAACTATTGTGTGTAGCATTCCCTGCATAGAACTGATAGATTGAGAAAGGGTATCCACCTTTGCCTCCAGAGCATCCTGTTTGGCTGAAACATTCTTGAGTTTGATCTCCATAGAGTTTTGTAAGGATTTAACAAAAGCAGAGTTATTGGTGAGGGAATCCTTGATTGCACCAACTTCAGTGTAAAGTCCTTTGGATAAGACAGTAGTAGCTTTCAAAATGGACTTCAGTTCAACAGAATTAACCTCCTTATCAGCCTTATTAACTAAATCATGAACATGTGGCCAATAGATAGCTTAATTTGAATATTTCCAAGAACTATCCCAAACTTTTTGTTTAAGAGAATCTATCAACACATCTTGAGAAGTTTCTGTTTCAGAAAAGAAATCTCTTTGTACACCCTCAACATCTAGAGTAGCTTCAATCTCCCCTTTAAGCTCCTCTACCACCATGTAATCAGGATAGCTCATGCTCAGTCTTTCATGTGCATCATGTGAATTGACTAGCCACTTCTTTGTATTGTATCTTTGGGAATAGGGAATGGACAAGTCTGTGACTTCTTCAACAACAAAAATGGCCTCATCAGAGTTTGTGTCCTCTCCATCAGAGTTTGTGGCTGGCTCAGAGTTGAATAATGGATCAGAGTTTACAACTGATAAACTCTGAGTACCTGCAAAAGATATGGACCATCTTAAGGCACTCTTATTTTTTAAAGTAATCTCATTACTTCTCACATCACACACATCACACATATCATAACTTTTAAAAGTTAGATTTTGCTCCCTAGAAGTAACTAACTTCTTTCTTAATTCTACCTCACCTTTTGCCAGATCCAGTGTCTGCCTCTCATTAATTCTATTTTTCACACATTTTTCCTCAGACTCACTAGAAAGGCTCAACACACAATGTCCTACAGAAATAAGAGGTGGCTGAGAAAGGTTGACTGTAGTTACATGACTAGGGGTACCCTTTTCAGGACTATTCATTATCATTCTAGCAGTTAAAATAGGAAAGGTAAAATCTGAACTTAAACTATCAAAGAATGCATATTCTGAAGAAAAGTCAGAGTTTATACCTTGAGTTGTGGAAGTTGATGTGGTCTCCATTGTTTGCGCAGAGATTGGTAACACCATAAGAGCATTAGAGACTGCCAATGGAGCTTCATCAGAGTTTGTATGTCCAACATTTGAATCTTGGTCTGCAATCATAAAATTGATGATTGGTTCTTATGGGACCTGAGTCATATCTGTAGCTGTTTCACCACTTTAGGGTGAAGGTTCTTGTGGGCTTGACTCTGCCAGAGTTTGGCCTTCAGTATCAGCAACAGTAAGGTATGCTAGAATAGGTAAATTGCCTGCATCCAAACTTTGATTGGATGGTTCTTGTGTGGTTGGGGCGTTAACAACTTCTTCAACCCTTTGAGCTGAAGGTTCTTGTGGGTTGTACCCCTGATCCAAGCTGGCTTCATCTGCTGGAATAGTGGCTGCAGTTGAACTTTGATCAACAGGTTCTTGTGTGCCTGGCCATGTAGAGATTGTTATCTCACTTTGAGAGATAGGTTCTTGTGGATCCTGGACAAAAGTCACAAACTTCGTCTTCTTCTTTCTTGAGAATTGTTTGGAGCATGAAGAGGCAGATGATGTAGACTTCTTATCTTCTATTTCTTTTCTTACTTGTTCTGCCAACTCCCTAACCCTTTCATAAGATATTTCTTTAATAATCTCCTTCGGTGAATGAGCAGGAGAATCAGATACCACAACTGGAGCAGGGTCTCTTGCACTAACATGAACACCAATAGTTTCATTTACTCTAGCCCAATCAGATTTTATCAACTCATCAGAGTTTATCAAGGCATCAGAGTTTATGATTTCATCAGAAAATAAAGGCTCAGAGTTTAATAGAACATCAGTGTTTAAGGCTGGAGAGTGATCAGAGTTTATGGAATCAGAGATTATAACATCAGTGTTTATTCCCTCAGAGTTTAAACCATCAGTGTCTGCAACCTTGACCAATCTTCTCTTCTTTTTCTTTTTCATCTCTGGCATGGGATTGACAGAGAATGGATTCATAAATAGTGTAGGAGAAATCTCAGAAGCATTCTTTATAACATTCTTTACTGGAAAAACCAGACCATCAGCACTATCATCAGAATCAGTTTTCTCATTAATCAATTTCCTCTTCTTTTCAGATTTTTCCTTCCTGCTCTTGCTTGGGCCTTGTTCAGTGGTGTGTTTTACAACTACAGTCTTTTGGGAGATTGTAGAGGTTGGCAATTGTGTATGGGTGACAATGATTGGATTGTGACTTGGGTTAGAATCATAGTGTGGTAAAGTCTGACTCATAGTCACTGACAAGAATTCTCTCCCACACATGGTAGGCATTCTCTGATGTAAGAGAAGTCTGACCCATGTAGGATAAAACAAGTTATAAAGTTTACCTTCAATGTTTTTCTTCACATCTTTTCTTGTAAGATCAGCAAGTATCCTCTTATTCATAGAAAAACTAACTAAACTTTGGTCATACTCAAAAGAAACATCAGGCAAGAGATAAGAGAAAAAAAACTGTAAAAATCTAGCAAAGTAAACTGTATGTGCATCATCGTCTATTTTGCTAGCTATCTGCCTAATTATCAAACATGGAAAATTAAAATTTAAGTTATGGGTCAGAGAATACCCATTCTGCTGTGATAGTTGAGGAATAACATCAAAATTTGTACACTTTACAGTGAATACTCTTGTTATACAAACGAAGAAGAAACTCCATTCTCTTCTAAGATTTGGCCTTGTCAGACTTCCCAACTTCGATAGACTACCTCCATAGCCTATGGACCTGAAGAACTCCTTTATCTGTTCGTCTTCAACAAGATTATCATAGTTGGCCACTTTAGAGAGATGAAGGGCTTTCCTTACCACAGCAGGTGTTATTGAATGTTTCCCATTACATTGAAAAGTAATCACCGGTTCTTCATCATCACTAGCATTGTTGAATTTTGCAGAAGACCATATTTTTATCAGTGATTGGGCAGAGAAATTGGAAGGTTCTTGAAGAGCATAACCAATGTAACTTTGTTGTAAAAAATCCTGGATAACATGAAAATCTTCAGATGCTTCGGACTTATTCAACAAAGAGATGTAGTTTGTGGCAGCGAATGTATAGTTATGAAAAGTTTGACCTTTGGATGCCATTTTATCAATCGAGATGTGCAGGCTAGAATAATTAGGGTTTATGAAATGAGAGAGAGAGAGAGAAAGATACAAAGTGTAGATGTATAACTCAAGATGAACAAAATGAATTAAACCATTCCCTCTCATTTCCATAGAACCTATAGTGGGACACGTGGCATGGTATTACATGATAAGTAATTATTACTGCGGGACTCAAAATATAACATGTATATGTGTATCTGTGTAATGAACCGTCATTTGTGAGATATACGCGTCTTATTTTAATTCCAATCAGAGAATGATAATTATGATGTCACAAAAATGAAATATGATGTCATAGATATTATATCAGAGTTTAGCACTTCATCAGAGTTTATTTAGTATGAAATCAGAGTTTATATAGTTCAGAGTTTAGAATATACTGTCAGAGTTTACCACATATTCTGACAGAGTTTACCATAAACACTGATAACTTGTGATCAGAGATTAGATGTTGTAATGATCAGAGTTTACTCCAATTTCGTCAGAGTTTATCTCATACTGTTAGGAATATATTCATTTTGATGATGTACAAAATACTAGAACAGGGTCTAGCTCAGTTTATTTGTAATAAGTCTTTCTAGTCTCTGAAATGTATAATCAGAGTCTAGATGGTCAACATTCATGTTACTTGTACTTAGAAGAATTTCTGTAGAAAGTGAAACCAGAGTCTGCATGAAGATCAGAGTCTGGAAGGTGATCAGAGTCTATAGACTATCAGAGTCTATGATCTATCAGAGTCTACATGTGATCAGAGTCTGAAGATTTCAGAGTCTATACAATTGAGGTTAAAGTTGGAAGAAGATCACAGGAATGGAAAGTCTTCGAAGATCAAGATAAATATATTGCAGATATGCTATGGGAAAGAAAGAGAATTCTAGAAGGAAACTGTCAACTAATAATTAGGAATTCTATTCCTATTATAATTTATCTTTCTGTTATTAGTTGATAGGCAGCTCTCTATATAAACTTTATGTAACCTAATTGTAAAAGTGTGGAAGTCGAAACATAATTATCTGAGTGAAATTTTGTGAGAGCATAGAAATAGAGAGAGTTGCTGTGATAAACACAGAGAAGCTGCTAGGGTTTGTGTACACCCTAGGAGAGTTTTGTATTCACAAATCAATAATACAAAACAGTACTTATTCATATTTTTGTGTTTGAGTTTGTTCTTAATTTAATTTTAAATCGGGCAGAAAAGACATACAAGTATTCAACCCCCCCTTCTACTTGTACGACTGGGAAAACAATTGGTATCAGAGCCTAACATTTAAAATCGATCAAAGATGTCTGGAAACAAAGATGGCAATTCTAAGATTCCTATGCTTAAGAGAAACGAGTTCACCCACTGGAAGGTTAAGATGCTGCACCATCTGGAAGCAACAGACCCTGACTATCTTGACAGGATTAATGAAGGACCCTTTGTGCCCTTAAAAATTGTGCCTCAAATCAATGAGGACGGCAAAATAACTGAAGAACACCTCGTTGAGAAACCAAAGGCTGAATGGACAAAAGAGGACAAAGAAAATGTCCTTAAGGAGGCAAAAGTAAAGAACATTCTCTTTAACAGTTTAGATTCTGTTCTAACTAACTGTGTCATATCATGCAAGACTGCTAAGGAGATGTGGACAAAACTTGAGGTGCACTGTCAAGGGACTAAAGATGTCAAGAAGAATGCTAGGTCTTTGCTCATTCAAGAGTATGGGTACTTTGAAGCAAAATCTGGAGAATCTATCACTGAGATGTATGATAGGTTTACAAAACTCTTGAATGAGATGGCTATGCTTGGTAAGGTTTATGATTCTGAAGATACGAATACCAAGTTTCTGAGAGCACTTCCTGAAGAGTGGGACAATAAGACTACAGCCATAAGAGAAGCTAGAGATTTGGATGAACTAACTCTAGAAGAATTGTATGGCAGACTCAAGACATATGATTTGGAGATGCAACAGAGAAAGAATAAGAAGTCTGTAAAGACAAAATCTGTGGCACTCTTGATGGAGTCTGAGAAAGAACAACAGGAACCATCCACAGAAGCAAAAATCAAGGATTCAAGAAAGAAGGGTAAAGCTGCTGTGGAGTCAGAGTCTACTGACACAGACTCTGATTCTGATGAAGAGGTTGATCTTAGTAAAATGATGGCTATGTTTGCTAAAAATTTCAAAAGAATGAAATTCAACAAAAGAACTGGCAAATTTAGCAAAAGGCCATCATTCAAGAAGGAAGATGAAAAGGTTGAGAAGAGCAAGAGTACAATTATCAAACTTGACAAAGCAAAGGTCAAATGTTTCAACTGTGGAATATTGGGGCACTTTGCAGAAAGTCAAAAAGTCAAGGAAAAGCACTTTTATCAACAGGAAAGGACTGGGCAGACTCAAGCTCAGAGGATGAAATTGATTATGAAAATCTAGCACTGATGGCATCCTCCTCAAGAAAATCACAGTCTCCCAAAGAACCCTCATCTCCTAAAACTCAGGTATCAATCTTTACTCCTGAATCCTTAATTAATTTAGACTCTGATGGCATAGAGATTGTGAAAAGTGAGGTTAATAAAATAATGACAACATGTAGGTCTCTCACTAGTGAAAGTGAAAGGTTGAAAGAAGAAAATTTAACCTTAACTAAAAGGAATTGTCATGTAGAATCTGAGTTATTATTAATGGAACAATACAAAAAGGATTCTGAGAAATATAGTCATAACTACACTGAAATTTTGAAAGCCTATGACTATGTTAGGAAAGAACTAGAAGAAGAAAGGTTTAAGTTTAAAGTTTGGACAGACTCTGGAAGAAAAGTTCAAGAAATTCTCAATAATCAAATCGTGTGTCAAACTGCTGGTCTAGGCTATGACAAGAGTCAAGACTAAAGACGTATTGTTGAGAATGATAACAATGAAGAAGCTAGCAAAATTAATAAGACTAAAGACAAAAGTACATTTGTTCCTGTTAAGTTTGTGATCCCTAAAGAAAAAACTGAAGCCACAAACTCATCTGTCAATAGTTCCCCTGTTGTTGACAAAAAGACAGATGAAACAGGGGTAAATAACTCTAAGAAAATTATAAACATAGGGTACTTGTCTAAGTCTAAGTTGAAAGAAAGGCTAGAGAACTTATCAGAGTCCACCAAAACTAGGAGAAATAGGAATGGTAAGGAAGGCATCAATAAGGCTAATAATGATCAAAAAGATCCTAATGCTCCTAGAAAGAAGTGTTATAGATGTGGCAACCAAAACCATTTAGCTATAGATTGTAAAACAAAAATTGAGAAGAAATCAGAGTCTAGTCCTTCTCAGACTCTGAAAAGTCACTACATATAACAGAAACCATGTTATCACTGTGGTAGCATATTTCATTCTATATATATGTGTAGGGACTATCATGATTTGTATTACAATTTTTATGAGCTAAAATCTTCTATTGATAAAAGTTGGTATGACAATGATAAGACTCCACCACAGTCTAGAGCAACAAAAGAGATAGGTAAGCCAAAGGTGAAAATTATTAAGCCTGTTTCTCCTAAAATTAGTAGAAAAGGATCCAAAACTGTTTGGGTCCTCAAAACATCTAACTAGTTGCTTTATGTATGCAGGGAACTAGGGTAAAGAAAGTAACCCTAATCCTGGACAGTGGATGCTCAGGACATATGACTGGAAAGAAATCCCTGCTTACAGACTTTGAGGAAATGGCTGGCCCAGAAGTATCCTTTAGAGATGGCAACAAAGGACAAACACTGGGATATGGGAAGATTGTACTTGGGAATGTCATCATTGAACAAGTAGCTCTAGTTGATGGCTTAAGGCACAATTTAATAAGCATAAGTCAACTTGGAGACAAAGGTTACCATACTGGCTTTGACAACAAAGAGTGTCTTGTGACTCACAAAGAAACAGGCATTGTGGTTTTCAAAGGACACAGACATGGTAACATTTATGAAGCCAGCTTGGAGGATTGCATAAACAGTGAAGTCACATGTCTATACAACAAGGCCTCAACTGAAGAAAGCTGGAAATGGCACAAGAAACTGTCACACATCAACTTCAAAACACTCAACAAGTTGGTTAAACAGAATCTTGTAAGAGGATTACCACAGGTTGATTTTGTACAAGATGGACTTTGTGAAGCATGTCAACTTGGAAAACAAAGGAAATCATCCTTCAAGAGCAACACAATAAATACCATTTCTTAACCCTTTTATTTACTACATCTTGATTTATTTGGTCCAGTAAACGTTATGTCAATTAACAAAAATAAATATACTCTTGTTATTGTAGATGATTTTACAAGATTCACATGAGTTTTCTTTCTACATTCAAAGGATGAAGCTTCTCAACACATAATAGATCATATCACTTTTCTGGAAAGAAAATCAAAGAAAATAGTAAGAATTCTGAGGAGTGACAATGGTACTGAATTCAAGAATTCAATCATGGAGAACAACTGTGCATCAAAGGGAATTACTCAATAATTTTCTGCACCAGGAACTCCTCAACAAAATGGAGTTGTGGAAAGAAAGAATAGGACACTCATAGAAGCTGCCAGAACAATGTTGGCAGAGTCTAAGCTGCCAGTATATTTTTGGGCTGAGGCAGTCAATACAGCATGTTTCACTCAAAACTGCACTCTAATAAACATGCATGGAAAAACTCCCTATGAAATGATAAAGGACAAGAAGCCAAGTGTGAAACACTTTCACATATTTGGATGCAAGTGTTATGTACTGAAAGTACATCCTGAAAATCTAAGCAAATTCGAAGCCAATGCAGATGAATCAATCTTTCTTGGATATGCATCGAACACAAAAGCATTCAGAGTGTTTAATCTCAGAACCAAAATTGTTATGGAATCTATTCATGTTGCATTTGATGATAAAAAGTTTACAGAATTACAGGATGAGTCAGAGTCTACAACACTGGAATTTGAAAATCTAAAAAGTTCTGAGATAAATGAAGAAGAAGAGGATGAAGACCCTAGAATAAATCCTGAACTAATCACAGGAACCTGCACATTCTGAGGGGGAGCCAGAAAATTCAACTCCAAATAATTCAGAGTCTAACAGGTCAGGGTCTACCCAGACAGAGTCTATCCAGACAGAGTCTAGACAGATAGAGTCTAACTCATCAGGGTCTGGATCAAGCAACTCTAAACCCTTGTCAGAGTCAAGCAATTTAGGGGGAGCCTCTTCATTTGAATTTCACTCAAATACAGAAGATGCAAATGACTTAGAGGGAGTTTCAAGTTCAAGAACCAATCTTCCACCTGCTACAAAATGGACAAGGAATCACACTCCTGATTTGATAATTGGTGATCCTGAGAGTGGTGTACAAACAAGAACAACCACTCAAAATGAATGTCTTTATAGCTGTTTTCTCTCAAAGAATGAACCCAAGAAAATTGAGGAAGCCTTGCAAGACCCTGATTGGATTATTGCAATGCAAGAAAAATTGAATGAATTTGAGAAAAATAAAGTGTGGAAACTTGTACCAAGACCTAGAGATAGATCAGTTGTTGGTGCAAAATGGGTGTATAGAAATAAACTTGATGAGAATGGAACTGTAGTAAGAAATAAAGCAAGGCTAGTTGCAAAAGGATACTCACAGGAGGAAGGAATTGACTATGATGAAACTTTTGCACCAGTAGCAAGATTGGAAGCTATTAGAATGTTTCTAGCCTTTGCAGCTCATTCAAAATTCAAGGTGTATCAGATGGATGTGAAAAGTGCTTTCTTAAATGGAGAATTGGAAGAAGAAGTCTATGTGGAGCAACCACCAGGATTTGTTGATCCAAAGTTTCCTGATCATGTTTACAGGTTAAACAAGGCACTATATGGATTAAAGCAAGCACCTAGAGCATGGTATGAAACTCTTTCAAAATTCCTTCTTGAAAATGGATTCACAAGAGGTACCATTGACAAAACTCTCTTTATTAGAAAATATAAAGGTGATATTTTGCTTGTCCAAATTTATGTTGATGATATTATATTTGGATCTACTAATGATAATCTATGTGAAAAGTTTAGTCAACTAATGCAGTCAAATTATGAAATGAGCATGATGGGAGAATTAAACTTCTTTTTGGGGCTTCAAGTCAAACAGAATGATGATGGAATTTTCATCAATCAAACAAAGTATGTAAAAGAACTGTTGAAAAAGTTTGATATGCAAGATTCTGCATCTGCTAAAACTCCCATGTCAACAGCTACTAAGCTAGACTCTGACCCAAAGGGTAAGAAAGTTGACAACACTAATTACAGAGGTATGATTGGCTCATTATTATATTTAACTGCTAGTAGACCAGATATAATGTTTGCAACTTGTCTGTGTGCTAGATTTCAAGCTGACCCTAGAGAATCACACTTAATAGCTGTGAAAAGAATTTTTAGATATCTCAAGGGGGCACAAACTCTTGGACTTTGGTATCCTAGAGAGTCAGATTTTTTACTAATTGGCTATTCAGATTCTGACTATGCAGGATGCAAAGTAGATAGGAAAAGCACAACAGGACATTGCCAGTTTCTTGGCAACAGATTAATTTCTTGGTTTAGCAAGAAACAACAGACTGTATCAACCTCAACAGCTGAGGCTGAATACATTGCAGTTAGAAGTTGCTGTGCTCAAATCCTGTGGATGAGAAATCAATTACTTGATTATGGACTAACATTCTCAAATATTCCTATGTATTGTGATAATACTAGTGCTATTAAAATTGCAGAGAATCCAGTCCAACACTCCAGAACAAAGCACATTGATGTCAGGTATCACTTTATTAGAGAACATGTTGAAAATGGTACTGTGACACTTCACTATGTTCCAACTGACAGACAGATTGCAGACATTTTAACAAAACCACTTGATGAGTCTACCTTTCTCAGACTGGTAGGTGAATTAGGTATGTTAAATATGTAAGTGATCAAAAATTACAAGAAGCAAGGTATGTACTTTAATTATAGTCCCTGTCTTAACACACTATGATTAATTATTAGTGCAACATTTTGTTTGGTATTTTACCTTGACAGAGTCTAGACTCTGACAAGTCTGTAGACTCTGACGAGTCTGTAGACTCTGAAAGTCAGTAGACTCTGAGAAAATTATCGCCTAGACTCTGAAACGGTTAAAATTCGCGCCTGTAGACTCTGATTGCATTTAAAATGTTCAAATGACTTGAAATAGGCGGTAACAGTTATTTTTTTTTACCGGCAACAGGCTGTAGACTCGTGTGTATTGTATGCAACTTGAACAAAATAGAATTTTTCATACAATTTACTCACTTGTTTATTGCAATTGATTTCTAAGGAAAAAATATTCACAGAGCTTTTTACGAACCCTAGCTAAATTCTTCAAGCTTCTCCATCACTTTTAACTCAACAACTTTAATGGCTGCCGTTTCTACTGTCATGAGAGGACCCAAGGCGATTGCGTTCACATTTGGGGATTTCGAGTTCATGACCACAAATCATGTTGCTGCTCTTGGTGATAAGAAAGGGATAGACGCTGACTACTACCCTGTGATGGATTTCTTGGAACAATCTGAGCTACACTACATTCTCAAGGCATCACCAGTCATTCACATGGATGCTGTATCACAAGCATGGAGCACTGCAAAGGTAGTTGATCCTTCTCAGGATCAACCAGGTAAAATAATGTTTACCTTTGGTTCGACTACATTTGATGTCACTGCAGATGTGCTTAATTCTGTGTTTAAACTGCCTGTTAAGTCTACTTTTGATGAAATTGTATCTGATGGTGACATTAAAAGCATGTTTAAAGCAATAGGTTATTCTGCTAGCTTAGATAACATGAGCAAGATAACTAGGCCTTACTTAAGTAAAGAATGGTCATTTTTCTTCGATCAAATTGCTAAGTGTTTTACTGGTAAGTGTAGTGGATTTGATGCTATTACTACTATTACTTATCAAATTGGTCATAGTCTCCTATTTGATAGAATAATCAACATTGGTGATATGTTGCTCACTCAAATGGGAGCAAAATTAAATAATGTGCATGAGGGGAGAAAGAAAGTCTACTATCATAGATTTCTTATGATTCTCCTCAATCACTTCATTCCTGACATGTCAACCAAGTTGGCAGATGATTGCTGTGTGCAGGCATACAAACAGCAAAGGAGGATATTCTCTGACATTAAGAGAATTGATGACAAAAAGAAGAGTCTACCTGCAATGACATATCCACAGGTAATGCAGGTAAAACTCTCATCCTACAAACCTTCTATCTACAATGCTTCATTTTTTGGTGGTGAAATGGTGCAGGAACAAGTAATGGAGAGTCCCCCTACACCTACCCAAGTCACCCAATCCCCTTCAATTATACAATCTTCCAAACCAAAATCCAAAAAGAAACCAACCTCTGGTGTCTCTCAACAGGCACCAGTTGTAAAGAGGAGAAAATTGATTTAATCTAGGCTTATAGATGAGCACAGTGATGGGGAGCTCAATCCACTAGAGAAGCAAGTTGTTGAAGGACTTTCTTTGCTAAAGGAAGGTCATGATACACTTGATTCTAACCTTCAAGCCAAGTCTGTAGACTCTCAAAAGGCTACAGACTCTGAAAAACCTAGGGAAGCACCTCAGGATTCTCATATTGAATCTCCTGAGAAATCTTTTGCTAAGAAGTACAGCAGGTTAAGGAAGGCTTATTCTGCACACACACACAAGCCTGTTATTATTACTAACCCTGTTTTGCAGGAAACAGATGCTCCCAAGGCTTCTGCAGAGCCAGACTCTGAAATCAAGAAAACACCTGAACCAGAGTCTAATGTTGAGTCAGAGTCTAGACTGCCTTTAGACTCTGATCATGACACATTTTGGGAAGGAATGCCATTGGATGCAGCCTCATGCCTAATTGATGAGATCATTACTCCAAGTGATGAGGCACTGCTATTCTTATATCCTTTGGTGGAATCAGTTGAAGATCCAGAGCAATATCAGACTAAATCTCAAGTCTTGGATTTTCTTTCAACCTATGAAGCCCTAAGGAAGAGAATGGAACAGGAGCTACAAATGTCTGCACAGGATGTGGTCAAAAATCTCTACAGCTACCTATTCAACTCTTATTCCAAGTACAAGCAGCTGGGCTCATAGAAGGCAGAACTAATGAAGTTCTCAAAGCACTAGGTGTGCCAGACTCTGAACAGCAAATTACAAAGAAGCCTAAAAAGCTTAAGGTCCACAAAAGGAGAGCATCAGAGTCTGTTGCTGAGTTGGAAACTGAGATTGAGCAACCAGTTTTTAACTATGAAGCAATTTGGGATAATGGAGTTACCTACAGGACAGCCATTCAATGGATTTCTCAAATTCAACCCCTGTCAAGACAGGTGGCTGACTATCTTGTCCATAATATAGGTATAATTGCCAACAAATACATCTATCCAACCTACCAAAGTAGACTGGATCAATTCAAGGGCACTTATTTTCAAAGAGTAAGAAGGGAACTGCAGGACCTCTTCAATCTCACAGATGCCCAGGCAATCAATGCAATCCATCTCAGGGCCTTTCATCACAAGTTGGATGCATTTATTCTTGAAGAACAACAGGAGGTAGAAGGTGGTGCAAGGCAGTTGGAGGATGGGACTAGTGCACCAGTGGTGACTAGTGATAAAGATGCTCAGTCTACCTCACCCACACAAGAACCACCTAGTCAGAGGTTGGGTGATAGTGGGGCAGGGGAGTATGCTGTTGGGCCCTCCTTGACAACTCATCAAAGAGCTGATGAGAACCCCAGTGATATGGGAGGACAGACTCTGATGGATGCTCATGAAGTGATTTCTCATTTTATTCTATCAGAGTCTATCCACCTTGAGGGGGAGTCTCATGCACCAACAGTCAAAGATGGTAACACTCAGACTCTGGCTTCTGATGAAGTCATGCTGAAGCAGTCAGAGTCTAGAGTAGACCCTGAGACTGGAATACTGGAGCCAACAGACTCTAAAAAGAGAGAAGATGCTAGTAAGGGTTCAGAATCTGTTGATGCTCACCCCTTGGTGGAAACCCCTAGCCTTCAGACATTTGAAGGGGTTCCCCTCCATCAAGGTGGTTCAGGTATTGAAGCACCATTTTTATCTCTCAACCCCTCTTCTGTAGGTTTACTGAGTGCACCCTCCAAATTGAGTGACAAAATTTATGAGAGGCTGGCACTGGACCAGGCAAAAGGAGAGGTAGATAAGGCTGTAGAGAGCCTGAGTGAGATTGAGAAAGTGGGTGCCCAACCCCACTGTGAGCTTGAGAGATTAGGGTATCCTGAACCTAGCTTTACTTATTGGGATCAAGATTTTCCAAAGAGTTGGTCCAATGAGTTGGAGCAGGGGATGGATGACAATTCACTATGTCTGATTGTGCAGATTGGCAAACAGGAGGAGGCTCTTGCTGCTCAGAAATCATTTACATAGAGACCACATCTTCATTTGGTGGATTCTCTAGCAAGGAGAGCAGATAGAGTCATGGAGGCTTTGGTGGATAATCCTATCATTCTACCTGAGGCTGCAAATTCGAAGTCAGAAGAACCTCTCTTAATCATGCCTATAAGGGCTAGACTTCCAGAGTCTACAGTCTCTGATCACTCTCAGGAGGAGTCAGGGTCTATAGTCCCGTTTGCAGTTTCGGAGTCTACACCACCACCAGAGTCTACACCTCCATTCACAAAGCTAGAGCCTGTTGCTGAGGAATGCACTTCTGTAGATGATGATCTTGTTACTCCTTCTTTTATCTATTTTGATCAGGTGTTTCCTCATTCTTGGGAGTCTGCACAGCAAAGAGGCATCAATGATAAAGATTCTTTTGAGTGTATTTTGGATATTCATCTTTCTGAGAGACTTAAGGCTTTTCAGAAAAAATCTTTTCAACAGGAACATGGTTACTATCCTGGTGAAGAAGATCAAGTCTTAGATGGAGCTATTAAAGCTAAGCTACCTGATGTTGCTGCTCAATTATCCAGTGTGGTCCAGGACATTTCTCATATTAAAATAAAGCTCACTGGTGTTGATAATACAACTTCTCTGCTCAATACAAGATTTGACAGAATTCACTCTCTTCAATTATCCAAAGAGGTCGCTTTTAAAGATGCTCTAGCCTCAAGCCTCTCTTCAAACTACAGTTTCTGATTTGTCCACTAAGGTTGATTCAGTTATTGCAGCCCAGGCAAATATCTCCACTGTTCTTGAGCAAATTCTTTTGGCTGTCACCAGTAATGATGATGTCAAAAAGGGGGAGAAGGTGAAGCAAGGTGAGTCCTCCAGGAGACATAAGGATGAGGGATGCAAGAATAAATCAAGGGGAGTTAAAAGGAGGAGAGATGGTGATGATGGAGATAGTTCTCATGGTTCTAAGGGTCCTGATGGTGTGCAACAAAAGCAATCTGGAGTAGCAATAACTCAAACATATCAGTCAGGGACTAGACATGGGAAATCAGAGTCTAAGTCAGACTCTGATAAGCAAAGAAAGAAGTCAGACTCTGATCAAACTCAAGAACCTTCATACTAGAAGTGCAGTCAATCAAATCTGCAACTTAGAGCTAAAAAGAAGATAGGTCTTGGAGGATTTGAAGAATCTGACATTGACAGAACATCTACTCTAACCAGGGATCCTCATTCCTTGACAGATAGGCAGTTTGAGAAGATCACTCAGAAGCACTTAAATAAAGTGGTGTCTGCTCAAATTGTTTATAATGTTTTTGAAACGAAGATACAAGCAGGTCAGGGAGGTACAGAAAAGGTGAAGAATGAGATGCTGGTTTACTTCTTAGAAGGAGGAAGTGTAAGATGGATTAGTCAGTCAAATTTTATCTTTTTCAAACAGGCTGAGGAACTACAGTATATTAGATTCCTACTGCAAATTGCTTATGAAGTAAACAAAAGCAAAGAGGCTGTCACACACAAATGGTTCAAGGAGATTGATAGGAAGCTGATTTTGCACAGACAGGCAAATCGACAAATGGGCAAATTTTCTTTAAAATATATTGATACTGAGGGAAATGATCAAGTCATGCCATTGGAAGAAAAACAGATTAAATTTCAAGAAAGTGTGGGTCATTACTTTGGGTTTCAGCCTATGAGTGGGAAAGTTAGTGTTCTGATGTTGAAGGACTTAAAAGATCAAGAAAGCAGTGCAAATGATCTGAGAGCAGCTTACTGTCAAATCAAATGTTCAAATGAAGAAATGAAGAAATTAAAGAAGTTTGTTAGTGAAGCTCTTGCAATTGTGGAAGAAAATATGCTAACCTCATTTTTGAAGAACAATCCAGCCTTTGAGAAGATTAAATGAAAAGTAATTTTTTTTAATTCTTTTATACTGTTCTAGATTATTAGTTTTATTCTTTAGTTTTGACATCATCAAACCTTGATTTATGCTTACATTTTATAAAGCATAAATAGGGGGAGATTGTTAGGAATATATTCATTTTGATGATGTACAAAATACTAGAACAGGGTCTAGCTCAGTTTATCTGTAATAAGTCTTTCTAGTCTCTGAAATGTATAATCAGAGTCTAGATGGTCAACATTCATGTTACTTGTACTTAGAAGAATTTCTGTAGAAAGTGAAACCAGAGTCTGCATGAAGATCAGAGTCTGGAAGGTGATCAGAGTCTATAGACTATCAGAGTCTATGATCTATCAGAGTCTACATGTGATCAAAGTCTGAAGATCATCAGAGTCTGAAGATTTCAGAGTCTATACAGTTGAGGTTAAAGTTGGAAGAAGATCACAGGAATGGAAAGTCTTCGAAGATCAAGATAAATATATTGCAGATATGCTATGGGAAAGAAAGAGAATTCTAGAAGGAAACTGTCAACTAATAATTAGGAATTCTATTCCTATTGTAATTTATTTTTCTGTTATTAGTTGATAGGCAGCTCTCTATATAAACTCTATGTAACCTAATTGTAAAAGTGTGGAAGTCGAAACATAATTATCTGAGTGAAATTTTGTGAGAGCATAGAAATAGAGAGAGTTGCTGTGATAAACACAGAGAAGCTGCTAGGGTTTGTGTACACCCTAGGAGAGTTTTGTATTCACAAATCAATAATACAAAACAGTACTTATTCATATTTTTGTGTTTGAGTTTGTTCTTAATTTAACTTTAAATCGGGCAGAAAAGACATACAAGTATTCAACCCCCCCCCTTCTACTTGTACGACTGGGAAAACACATACTCTGACATATTCTCTGATTGTCTGAAACTTGCCAAGTCAAGTTGGCCCACTTGTCACCATCCCTAATTCAGAAACCAGTCTGTTAAATGTTGCTTCAGGCAAAGGCTTGGTAAATATATCTACTATTTATTGATCTATGGGAACAAAATGTAATTCAATTGTGCCTTCCATAACATGTTCCCTTATGAAATGATATCTGATACTGATGTGCTTTGTCAGAGAACGTTGAACTGGATTTCCTATCATTGCAATAGAACTTTGATTATCACAATAAATAGGAATTTTAGAAAAGTTCAAACCATAATCCAACAGTTGATTTTTCATCCATGAGATCTGTGCACAACAGCTTCCTGCAGCTATATATTCAGCCTCTGTTGTTGATATTGAGATTGATTTCTGCTTCTTGCTAAACCATGACACTAGTCTTCCCCCAGAAATTGATAACTACCACTTGTACTTTTTCTGTCAATTTTACATCCTGCAAAGTCAGCATCTGAATAGCCAATTAATTTAAAATCAGACACTCTAGGATACCATAAGCCAAGATTAATAATGCCCTTTAGATATCTGAAAATCCTCTTCACAGCTATCAAATGAGGTGACCTTGCATCTGCTTGAAATCTAGCACATAGACATGTTGCAAACATGATGTCTGGTCTACTTCCAGTCAAATATAGTAGAGAACCAATCATTCCTTTGTATGTTGTAATTTCAACAGGTTCTCCAGTGTTTTGATCAAGCTTTATTGAAGTAGCCATAGGTGTTGTAGCAGATGCAGAGTCTTGCATTTGAAATTTTATGAGTAGATTCTTTTATATTTAGACTGATTAATGAAAATGCCTTCCTCGGTCTGTTTTACTTGTAAACCTAGAAAATAACTCAACTCTCCCATCATACTCATTTGATACCTAGACTGCATTAACTTTGAAAATCTTTCACAGAGCTTCTTATTAGTGGAACCAAATATTATATCATCAACATATATTTGTACTAATAATAGATCCTTACTTTGAGTTCTATAAAACAAGGTTTTATCAATTGTACCTCTAGTAAAACCACTTTCAAGTAAGAATAGAGCTAAAGTTTCATACCAGGCCCTTGGTGTTTGATTTAGTCCATATAAAGCTTTATCCAGTCTGTAGACATGATTTGGATATTTTGGATTGTCAAAGCCAGGTGGTTGTTCAACATAGACTTCTTCTCCAAGTTCACCATTTAAAAATGCACTTTTAACATCCATCTGGTAGACCTAGAATTTCTTATGTGCAGCATAAGCAAGAAAAATTATGATTGCTACTGGTGCATATGTTTCATCATAATCAATGCCTTCCTGTTGAGAATAGCCTTTAGCTACCAGTCTTGCCTTATTTCTTGTAATGATTCCATCAGAATCTGTCTTATTCCTGAATAACCATTTTGTGCCTACAATAGATCTGTTCTTTGGCCTTGATACCAGTGTCCAAACTTCATTTCTTTCAAACTCATTTAATTCTTCCTGCATTGCAGTAACCCAATCTGCATCCTTCAAAGCATCTTCAACCTTCTTTGGTTTTGTTTGAGAAAGAAAACTATGAAATAGACATTCATTTTAAGTAGCTCTTCTTATTTTTACTCCACATTCCAGATCACAAATAATTAAATCAGGTGTGCGATCTTTTGTCCACTTTTTTGGATGTGAAAAATTTCTAGAACTAGATGCTCCCCCATGATTTGTGCCTTTATAGAAAGATTCTTCTGTAAATGTTGATCCCCCCTGAATATGTGATATCATCAGTGTTTGATGTCTCTGAGTTTATATACTCAGAGTTTAAGTTATCAGAGATTGAGGTTTCAGAGTTCGTAGTCTCAGAGTTTGATGGATCAGATTTTAGGGGTTCAGAGTTTGGGTTGTTCAGAGTTTGGTCAGATTCTGATATTTCAATTACTGTGTTTTGATCACCAATGTCAGTATTTGATTGATGTTGCTCCCCCTCAACATGTGTAGAATCTTCAATTTCTATTTCAATCATTTTTGAATCAGAGTTTAAAGAATCAGAGTTTACCTCACCAGAGTTTAGTTGAACAGAGTTTGTCTCTTCAGAGTTTGAATCACCAGAGTTTATTTCCTGACGTTCATTCTCAAATCTCAGAGTTTCCTGTGCATCCTTATCATGTAATCCATCTATTTTCCCTTCATCAAAAGAGACATTAATTGATTCCATGACTGTCCTTGTCCTTAGATTAAATACTTTGAATGCCCTTGAAGAGGTTTTAGAAGTTGTTGCATATCCAACAAAAATTCCTTCATCTGCTTTAAGTTCAAATTTCTTCAATTGCTTAGGGTGTGTTTTAAGAATAAAATACTTGCTTCCAAAGATATGAAAGTACTTAACATTTGGCTTTATTCTCTTCAAAGATTCATATGGAGTCATTCCATGTTTGTTTATTAAAGAACAATTCTTAGTAATGCATGCAGTGTTCACAACTTCTGCCCAAAAGTAAGTGTGTTCTTGCAGCTTCTATTAGAGTTCTGTTCTTTCTTTCAACTACACCATTTTGTTGAGGTGTTCCAGGTGCTGAGAATTGTTGAATAATTCCTTTTATTGAGCAGAATTCCTCCATAGCAGAGTTTTTAAACTCTGTTCCATTGTCACTTCTTAGATACTACACTTTGTGAGTTGATCCATTTTCAATCATTGCAACATGTTAAATAATTATTTCTGCAATTTCACCCTTTTATGCAAAAAGTATACCCAAGTAAATATTATGAAATCATCAACTATCACAAAAGTGTATTTCTTCTTTCCAATGGACATTATGTTGACAGGACCAAATAAATCAAGATGTAGTAAGTGAAAAGTCTGATCAATTGAATTTTCAGTTTTTCTCTTAAAAGATGTCTTCTTTTGTTTGGCATTTTGACATGAATCACAAAGTCCATCAGGATGAAATTGAACTTTTGGAAGACCTCTAACTAGGTCCTTTTTCACTAATTCATTAATGTTTCCAAAATTCATGTGACACGGCTTTTTGTGCCAATTCCAGCTTTCCAAGGATGATGCCTTTCCAAGTAGACAAGATAAAAGACCATCAGAATTATCATCCAAGCTAGCTTCAAATAAATTTTTATGTCTATGACCAATAAGAACTAGTTTCCCATTTTTCTTGCTTTTCACTTCACAATGAGTTCCATGAAATTCCACAAAATAACCTATGTCTGTCATTTGACTCAGACTTAGTAGATTATGTTTGAGTCCTTCAACTAGAGCTATATTTTCAATGATGACATTTCCAATCACAATATTGTCATATCTCAGTGTTCTTCCTATGTTGCCATCTCCATAAGATACTACTGGGCCAGCCTTCTCCTCAAACTCTGAAAGCAGGGATTTGTTTCCAGTCATATGTGCAGAACATCCACTATCAATCACTAGGATGTTTTTCTCTTTTCCCTGCAATCAGTAAATGCAACTTAATTAGTAAGTTTGGTGACTCAAACTAGTTTGGGTCCTTTTTTTGAAAACTTGTTAACTTTTGCAGCAGAAGTACTTTTATCAGAGTTTGTTTTAACAGAATTTACAGAAGCAGAGTTTGCATTCAAAGAGTTTGTACTGTCAGATTTTACACTTCTTTTATCAGACTTTATCATATATATTTGCTTGACAGTTTGTTTTGGAGGATTATTTATTTGAGGTTGTGGTTTATAAAAATTATAATACAAATTTTGATATTCTTTGCATGTATAAATGGAATGCCTTATACTACCACAATGAAAATAGGGATTTTGTCTAATTTGTTTTCTATCCTCAATCCTAGGTTTTTCAGGCTTATTCTTTTTCTTTTGTTTGCAGTCAACAGCAAGGTGATTTGAATTACCACAAGTAAAGCATGTTTTCCTAGGAGCATCAGGAAT
The DNA here is from genome assembly GCA_028671895.1 of Oenanthe sinensis. NCBI lineage: Eukaryota > Viridiplantae > Streptophyta > Magnoliopsida > Apiales > Apiaceae > Oenanthe > Oenanthe sinensis. The sequence goes on along the minus strand of CM053809.1, from coordinate 2,048,704 downwards.
ATTCATGTAGTTAGTCTCCTTAGTAATTCCTATTTTGCCATTTCTATTTCGTGTAACCTTCTTAGGTTTTCCTTTATTGGTGACTGTCTTCAACTTTTCCTTAAGTTGCTTCTGTGAAAGTAATCATATATTTACCTTTTTAGGTTTTAACACACTATTGTTCTTGGAGCATTCAGTAGGAGTTTCCTTAATACTTGCTCTAACAGATTTCACAGGTTTATTCAATATTCCTTTTATGTGAGCTTTAGTGTATGTATCAGATTCATATTCTAGAGTAGAAGTCCAATTCTTGTTAGTTAGCATTTTTTGGACTTTCTTTCCAGAGTTTGTCCAAACTCTGAAGGTTTCCTTTTCTTTTGTTATATCTGATTTTAAGTATTCAACTTGAATTTCCAATTGCGTTTTCATGTGAATAGCATTATCAAAGTCTTTCTTTATTTTCAACATTTCATAGTTTTTAGATTCAAGCATGTTATTTCTAGTAGTCAGAGTTTGTATCTCAGATTTTAATCTATCATTCTCCAAAGTCTGAGATTTAAAGCTAACATGTAAAAATCTAGGAAAAGACTTTAGTTCACAGATATTATCAGTTTGAAAGTTAAAGACAGAGTCAGGTACCTTATTAGAGTTTAGAGCATCAGTGTTTGCCATGAGTGCATAATTTGTTTCTTGTTCAGAATCTGAGGAATCCATCCAATCCTTCTTTGATGTTATTAAAGCTTTCCCTGATTCCTTAATTCTGCATTCAGTAGCAAAGTGCCCCCATCTTGTTACACTTGTAACACTTAATCTTTGATTTATCAATAGTTTTTTATTTCCCATCTTTATCTTCTCTTTTCTTAAGCATTTCTTTCTTTTCTGAATTTTCATGCTTCTTCTAAAAATTTGCTTGTTTCTTTATTTCCTGTACTTCATCTTTTTGAAGCCTTTCACTATCATTGCAACCATCTCCATCATATCAAAGTCTGTGGAGTCATCAGGGTTTACTTCAGAATTTGTCTCAAACTCTGATTCACTGCTTTCTTGAATTACTACCTCTTTTCTTTTCCTTGTTGAGACCTTAAGGACATTTTCTTTTGGTTCTTCAATCTTGGTTTCAACATTCAAAGAAATAGAACTTGCATTGTTGCTCTTCTATTTCTTCTTTGTTATAACTCTAGGTCATGAGTTTTTAATTTGCCATATACTTCATCTAATGACATCTTATCTAAATCAGACCTGTCTCTAATTAGACATGTCTGTAGATCACATTCTTCTGGAAGAGCCCTTAGAAACTTGGTGTTTGAATCTTCATTGTCATATACTTTATCCACCAAAGCCAAGTTATTTAACAGAGTTAGAAATCTGTCATAGATATCTGTTAGGGATTCATTCTGTTTTGCCTCAAAATATTCATACTCTTGAATTAACACAGATTTTCTATTTTTCTTGATTTCCCTAGTTCCTTGACATTGAACCTCTAATGCATCTCAGATCTCATTTGCAGTTTTACATGCTATAACCCTGTTGGACATTACAGAGTCAAGACTATTGTGTAATATGTTCCTTACCTTGGCATCTTTGAGGACTTCTTGTTTTTCCTCATTAGTCCACTCCTTTTTGTCTTTGAGGGTATAATGTTCAGGATCTTATCTTCCATCCACAATAGTTGCAGGTACCAGTTTTATTGGCATGTACTGGCCTTCATTGATCCTGTCCAAGTAATCAGGATCTGTTGCTTCTAGGAACATCAACATCTTTACCCTCCATGTAGGGTACTCAGCTTTCTTTAAGATAGGAATTCTTATACTCTCATACTTGTTTCCAGACATGATTTATGATCTAACAGTTGAATTCGAACTGCCTGCTCTGATACCACTTATTTGCCCAGATGAATAAACTATTACAGAAGGGGGTTGAATGTAATAGTACTAGTAAATCGATTAAGAACACAAGTATGTAAAAGATGAATATTGTTCTGTATTTAAAATAATGAATAGGTTACAAAAATCTCTCAATAAGTTCTTTGTTCTCAAGAGCTGCTAGGTTATGAATATTATGATTTGCAAAGATATTTTGTTGTTAACCTATGCCTGTGTTTAAATAGACACAGTTACAATTCATTTACAAATCAGATTAGAAATAGAATATCTTTACATAAGGAAATAGTATTGCATTAGAATTCCTTCTTACTATCCTATTCAGACTTTGATTCAAATTGTTTCTTGACAAACTCTGATGATAAACTCTGTCGGTTATTATTCTCTGACAGAGCATTCTCTGTTAGAGTAAACTCTGATTGAGTATTCTCTGATAGAGTAAACTCTGTCCGACAGTTCCTTAAACTCTGATGACGTCAGCAATGTAAACTCTGACTTGTATTCTCTTATAGCCATCAGTGTTTGCTTCCTAAATTTTTTTTTATTAGAAACGAGAGTAATTGAATCGAACAAAAGGCAATGTTTCAGTTTTGTATGTGTGTATAATAAAAGTTTATTGATGGTAAATGCGTCAGATGAAATTGAGTTTGATAAAATTTGAATCTGAAATTTTTTTATTTAAACTAAATCTGATTCGAATGCGATAAAAATTTAAAATTTTAAAACCCGAATCTAATCCGATGAATTTTGGTTCGAATTCGAATTTGCCTAAAATCAGAAAATTAAAAGATAAATTTTAATATTTGATGAGGTTTGAATTTTATTAATAATATATAAAATTTATTATTTATATTATTAGTTTTAAAAAATAAAAATTAATAAATAATAATAATTAAAATAATTAAAAAGGTATAAATAAATAATTATATTAATATTAAGTTAATAAATAAAATATAAATAAAAAGTTCATGCTTCACACGGGTTTAAATCTAGTAATAATAAAACCTAGAAGTAGGAACTTCATCAATATAAACACTGTTCTTAAAATAATGTTAAATTTGGCTATGAATCTAACACATCTTGCAAGGTATTCAAAGTTATATGGCAGACAATAATAATAACAATAATCAATAATAATAACAACAATAATGCGAGGGAGGACGGGTGCAACTATGCTGTCAGCCTGTCAGAATTGGTTGAACACAGAACCACTAACTTTAATTCTAATTTATACCTAACTTTAAATCAAGCAGAAGACTCTCATCTTAAGCAATCTCATTTTAATTCAGCACATTCGTGGTATAGGTTTTGGGAATGAGGATATTTTTACCTATAAGGTAATTCCATTACAGGCTAAGAAAAATGGCCGAACTCAATTTATTATAGCTTGTTAGCTGTATAAGGTCCAAGTGTGTGTGCTTGTTCTGTTTCATGAAAAGGGAGCTACATGTAGATTTTGTGATGTGTGCTTAATAATATCACCCTAGTAAGGCTTATAAAATTCAGTTTATGTAGTATGTTTGTGAGTCTGAAAAGACTTTTAATATAATATTAAAAAATTGCTTTTTTTTCCTCTCCAAATCATATTGTGTCAAATAACCTCCAGATTGTTGAGTCTTGGTGCCCCTTGACCTGTTTCTACTTGTCTTTTTTTTTCCCTGGATGTTTCTATCGAAGTATAGTATTACTTGCATCAAACAGAATTTGAGCAGAATCAACAAAAAAGAAATTATATTAGAGATAATAATGTCCAATATCTCCTTGCAGACTAGTATATTTCATATTCCTATTTGTATAACTAAACAAAAAATGGCAGGATCCTCTTGGAAACAGTCTTGGGGATACAGTACGTGCAATTGCAGCTTCACACTTGATCACTTTCATAGTGGAACGTAGAAACTTTGTTCGACTTGGAAAAATAACTAAATAACAATACCAAAAGTGGAGAAAATCAACTAATTCTTGACCAGTTGAGAATTAGACACTTAGAGTCCTAAATAGTGTCAAGTTGCAGTCACTGACGATTCAAGTATTTTGTTTTCCTTTTTATGCCGTTTCTTTCCCATTTACTAGGATGCTACTAACACAATCAATGTTGAAATATATGCTGAAAAACAACAGGGGATAAGCCTATTTAATGTATGATTGTTAACTTTCTTTTTTCTAATTTGAATTACATTGAAACGCGAACATATTTTGATACCATTATATTATTACTGCAATAACTGCAAAAACCATTACAGCCTTGTACTACCATTGACGTTTTTGAGGTTATCGAACAAGATACATTATATGTATCGATTATTAACTAGCTGCAACTTATAGCCCGTGGATTCTTATAGTAGTATCAACTGTAAGTAATGAGTTGAGCATTTGTAGAGGACTTTTTGCTGCTTGAATAACCCGAAGCTGAATGTCATTCAGTGGGCCACTATCTTCAATTCTTCATCTCCATCATCAGTTTCCCAGAGAAACCTAGCATATGCGGCTAGAATATGGCTGAAAACGGGCCCTAGTTTGTCATGAATCAAGAAACGAGGAAAATGCAAAAACAATCGAGTTTTATGGAATATTAAGCCTCTTCTTACCTATCTTCCGGAGCAGCTTCAACTGCACGCTCAAAGTAACACAAAGCTTTATCATGATCATGATAGAGTTCCCACACCAAATTAGCATACTGTGAAATTATTTCACCATCTCGAGGATTAGCTACTATTGCACGTGAGTAGTAATCCTCAGCTCTTCTAAGGTCCCCCTCGGACTGTGAGTGAAAAGGTTGATTAATTAATGCTATTTTTAATAGTCTGATAGTAATAATGCTATAAATAAGACAAACATAGTCTATATTGCTTTCCTGAACAAACATGACATAGTTACTGACATATAAACCAGTAATAGAACTGACCTTTTTAATGTATATTAACTTGGGCCACTTCTAAACCTATCAATTCTTTGTATAAGAGAGAAATAGATTCGAGGTATCCAAATTATAACACTCAATAGCAGCTGGCAGATAGAATGTCAGTTAATTATTTCAACTAATGTTAACATTATTGGTGCAGCAGCACCTGAGATTGGATTTTTGATGAAGTTTTAACTGCGAATAGAAATTGCAAAGAGGGCATTTAGATTTCACCTGATACAGGAACTGCGCATAATTTCTCAGAAACAAAGGATCAGAAGAGTTGGCCTCAACCATCTTCCTGTAGTAGTCCTCTATATTGGCACCTTCGCCAGTAGGTATTTCTATATAACTGTTACTCCCAGCAATATGCATATCAGGCCCTGCTCCATGTTGTATGTCAGTGGTGCAAATTCGTGATTCTTGGTGAACTGAGTTTGGGATTTCAGTCGGCATATTGTCTTCACACTGATATGCAATTTTATAAAATTATTAGAGATAGTATAAAATGAAATAGCGTCTAAAATTATATCTCGGGATTTTGTCTTCAAACTGATATGCAATTTTACAAAATTATTAGAGATAGCATGAAATGAAATTGCATCTGAAAACGAGATCAAGAAATAACCCGGAAGGCATCGGTTGATACAAAATCTTCACGATCATCTACTTCCCACAAGAAACTAGCATATGCCGCAAGAACATGACTACAAACAAGAAATCATTTCAATAGGGAAATCAAAACCGTTTACAGGGGAGGCGAGCGACCAAAAAGCGTAGATTTCTCTTCGATGTGTTCCCGAGTTCAGGAAAGAAAAGAAGATGAGTTATTTTCTTCTCTCTCCAAAACTTTCCGAAAGTGGAGAGAAATTTTTTGGGACAAATTATATAGGGAATTTCTTCCCAAATCTTTGAGTTTCTTTTCCTTTCCTTACAAAAAAATCAGTGGGGAACAAGTTAAAGAAAATATATCTCTCTTTCTTTCCAAAAACTTTCTGGAAGACAGAGATGCAACAAGCTATGCTTATTGGCAAATTTAGGTATACAACCTTGACCTTTTGCACTATAAGAAGTCTGCTTCATTTAATGCAATGATAATCTCAAGTACCACTAACCTATCCTCAGGAGCAGCACAAGCTGCACGTTCGAAGTAACTTAGTGCCCTATCTTGGTCATGGTGTAGCTCCCAAACCAATTTAGCATATTGCAACAATATCTCACTGTCTTTAGGATCTGCTAATGTAGCACGGAAGTAAAGATCTTCCGCTCTAGAAAGATCTCCCTTGGACTGTAAGAAAACAAACGAGGCAGTCCATTACTCAATAGAAGACAATCCTTCACAATTTTATCATCAAACTAAAGTTCAATGCACACAATCACTTGCTAACTATACGCAGGTATCTGAAGGAAAATACTAAAGGAATGGAAACTATTGTACATGCATCTCTCCAGTCCCAGTAGTTTCATAATTGCTCAGGCCAGTGCAGTTCTGGACTTAAGCCACCTAAACAAAGAGAATACAATTTTCCGTGTATTTAACTACTGCAACCAGTGCAGTTCTATCACTATTAAAATTTTAACATCATTAAAGAGAACTTCTATTAGATTACTACAAGCAAACTTGACCAACATAAATTTCTAGTATACCAACAAAGTGAGTGCATTTATAATTCAATAAATGTAATCATATCAATTGATGCCATTACAATCACTAACAGAAACCATCGCTGTGGATGCTGGGTGTATAATATGGGGACATGAGAATTAGGCAAATCAAAGATTATGGGGATACAGCAGATTCGGCAAATTTTAAATATATATTTCAAGAGTAGCAATTAAATTAAACTAAATAGTCATATAAATAAGTTCATTATCCTTAACTATGAATATAATAATTACTTAAAAACACAAATGATGCATTATTAAGTATTTTAGTGACTAAATAATTAACTAATTACTTAATTAATTGACCAACAAAAATCTTCGAGAATCCTTAAGAATCGAAAAATTCCCGAGAAGAGGTAGGCGGTGTGGTGGGTGAGGCAAGAATCACTACTTCCTAGTGCCAAACTAATGAATTCGAAGTCATGTTTGTTAAAAAAGCAGAATCAGAAGGATAACAAATCTCACCTGCATAAGCTGAGCATAGTTCTTCAAAAACAAAGAATTAGAAGGATCCTCACAAACCAACCTCTTGTACAAGTCCTCAACATCTTCAACTTGATCAAAACAAGAAGTCTTGAAATCAACACCAAAACCACCACCACCTCCAACACCATTACCATCCATCCCAAACCCTGTAGCAAGATACATAGGAGGACTCACTGGTCTATCAATTTCTTCAATATTCAATTTCTCAAGTCCATAACAAAACCCTTCATTTTCATCATCATCACCTTCCTCAATCAACCCCATACCATTCTTACCAAAACTAAATTCACCACTACCTATATTACCCCCAATACTAACACAACTCTCCAAAGGCAATACCAACCCATCATTTTTCACTATATTCTCTCCATTTTTTTCATCTTCAGAATTGTATATACTGAAAGAAGGCTCAGTTCTCAACATTGTAAGATCCCAAGTGAATATTAAAGTTCAAATCTTTAGTGGCTAAATGGTGATGGAGAGACTAATGAGCAACTGGGGTGGATATGCTTCTTATCAAGTTAGTGGGCATGCGCATGTTAGCATGTGATGTTAGTTTCTTGCTTCAGATTCTGGAAAGCTTGACCACTTGTGAATTAAAAAAAAAGTTATTAAATATATTGTTTGATTTTTTGTGGTAGAAATTGATTAAGATTGAACTTAGATTTCATTTCAAATGACACGATTTGACTTGTCATTTCTAATTCTCAGATTTGTACTTTATATTTTATTATTTGGAATTTAAATGAAATCCCAAATTCAAATTCGTTGATAACTTGTTATTTAATCAAATCCATAGTTTCAAATGGAATCTATGTTTCAAAACAGATCATATTGTGTTTCCCAGAATAATCAATCTATTACAGAAGGGGGGTTGAATGTAATAGTGCCTGTAAATCGATTATGAACACAAGTATGTTGAATGGAATACTGTTTTGTATTAATAATGAACTTGAATACAAAACTCTCTCAAGATATAAAGTTCTTAAGAGCTGTTAGGTTACAAGATATTGCTTTTATATAAATTCTTAATTCGATTTTATTCGACATAATTCGACATTGAATTATAACCTATCTCTGTGTTTATATAGACACAGCTACAAATACAATTACAAAACAGATTATGATAAGAATAGATTTAATAAGGTAATTAGACTTGCACTTGAATTCCTTCTTACTATCCAAATCAGACTCTGATTTGTCTGTTTCCTTTTCTGATAAACTCTGTCGGTTGATAATCTCTGATAGAGCATTCTCTGTTAGAGTAAACTCTGATCGAGTATTCTCTGATAGAGTAAACTCTGACCGACAGCTTCCTTAATTTTCCCTTTCCTTCCCATAGCATATCTGCAATAAATTTGTTTTGATCTTCGAAGACTTTCCTTTAAACTAGCTGTTTGAATCAACCGAATACTCATCTCCTTTAAGCTTCGAGAAGTCAGGCTGTGAGCTAATCAATCGAGTACTTGTGAGACTTCTCGATTGGTAAATATCCGTTGATGACTTCTCGATCAATAAATATCCGTTGATGACTATATATCCGTTGATGAGTTCTCGATCAGGAAATATATGTTGTCGAGTTCTCGATTGATAAATATCAGTTGATGACTTGAGTTCTCGATTGATAAATATCAGTTGATGACTTGAGTTCTCGATTGATAAATATCAGTTGATGACTTGAGTTCTCGATCGATGACTTCTCGATTGGCTTTATCAGTCGATGGCTTATTATCAGTTGATGACTTATCGATCGATATTTATCAGTCGATTGCTTCTTGCAGATAGATATCCGTTGATTGATTCTTGCAGATAGACTGTGCTAAATCCTGTTCTAGTATTTTGTACATCATCAAATTATTATATTCCTAACAATCTCCCCCTATTTATGCTTTATAAACAATGAAGCATAAATCAAGATTTGATGATGTCAAAACTAAAAAATGAAATAATTAATCTAGAACAGTATAAAATAATCATTTCTTATTTATTTCTCCTGGAGGAATCACCTTTCTTGAATCACTTTTCTTCTCCCCCTTTTTGACATCATCACCACCTGTGACAACCAAAAGAATCTGTGCTAAGACTGTGGAGAAAGTGAACTGTGCTGCAACTACTGAATCAACCTTTATGGTTAAGTCAGAGACTGTTGTTTGGAGAGAAGCTTGAGTGGTAGTAATAGCAACAATAGCATCCTTGAAAGCTACTTCTGTGAATAAGTGAAAGGAGTGAATTCTGTCAAACAACAAAAATGAATTTTCATCCATCCCCTACTTCAACTCATTGGACCAACTCTGTGGAAAATCTTGATCCCAATAAGTAAAGCTAGGTTCAGGATACCCTAATCTCTCATCCTCACAGTGGGGTTGGGCACCCACTCTCTCATTCTCACTCAGGCTTCTCTACAGCCGTATCTACCTCTCCTTTTGCCTGGACCAGTGCCAGCCTCTCAATTATTATTATTATTTTTTTTTTCACTCAATTTGGAAGGTGCACTCAAAAATCCTACAGAAGAGGGGTTGAGAGAAGAATTATGTGCTACAATACCTGAACCTCCTTGATGGAGGGGAAACCCTTCAAATGTCTGAAGGCTAGGGGTTTCCACCAAGGGGTGAGCAGCAACAGAGTCTGAACCCTTACAATCATCTTCTTTCTTTTCAGAGTCTGTTGGCTCCAGTATTCTAGTCTCAGGGTATACTCTAGACTTTGACTGCTTCAGTATGACTTCATTAGAAACCAGAGTCTGAGTGTCACCATCTTTGACTGTTGGTGCATGAGACTCCCCCTCAAGGTGGATAGACTCTGATAGAATAGATTTGGAAATTTCTTCATGAGCATCAATCAGAGTTTGTCCTCCCATATCATTGGGGTTCTCATCAGCTTTTTGGTGAGTTGTCAAGGAGGGCCTAACAGCATACTCCCCTGCCCCACTATCACCCAACCTCTGACTAGGTGGTTCTTGTGTGGGTGAGGCAGACTGAGCATCTTTATCACTAGTTACCACTGGTGCACTAGTCCCATCCTCCAACTACCTTGCACTACCTGCTACCTCATGTGGTTCTTCCATAGTCAATGCATCCAAGTGTTTATTTAGAAAAGTCCTTGCATGGATGACATTAATGGCCTGGGAAAGTGTCATGTTAAAGGAGTCCTGCAGTTCCCTTGCAATCTTCTAATAATATGAGCCCTTGAGTTGATCCAATCTACCTTCATAGGTTGTATAGATGTATTCGTTGGCCACCTTTCCTACAATGTGGACTAGAAAGTCAACCACCTGTCTTGACAGAGGTTGAACATGAGAAATCCATTAAATAGTTGTCCTGTAGGTAATTTCATTATCCCAAATTGCTTCATAGTCAAAAACTGGTTGCTCAATCTCAGTTTCCAACTCGGCAACATACTCTGATTCCCTCCTTATGTGGACCTTAAGCCTTTTAGGCTTCTTTGAAATTTGTTGTTCAGAGTCTGGCACACCTAGTGCTTTGAGAACTTCATTTGTCTTGCCTTCTATGAGCCCAGCTGCTTGTACTTGTAATGAAGAGTTGAATAGGTAGCTATATAGTTTTTTGACCACATCCTGTGCAGACATTTGTAGCTCCGGTTCCATTCTCTTCCTTAGGGCTTCATAGATTGTAAGAAAATCCAAGACTTGAGATTTAGTCTAATATTGCCCTGGATCTTCAACTGATTCCACCAAAAGATATAGGAATAGCAGTACCTCATCACTTGGAATAATGATCTCATCAATTAGACTTGAGGCTGCATCCAATGGCATTCCTTCCCGAAATGTGTCATGATCAGAGTCTAAAGGCAGTCTAGACTCTGACTCAACATTAGACTCTGGTTCAGGTGTTTTCTTGATTTCAGAGTCTGGCTCTGCAGGAGCTTTGGGAGCATCTGTTTTCTGCAAAACAGGGTTAGTAATAATAACAGGCTTGTGTGTGTGTGCAGAATAAGCCTTCCTTAACCTTCTGTACTTCTTAGCAAAAGATTTCTCAGAAGACTCAATATGAGAATCCTGAGGTGCTTCTGAAAGGCTGTATGTATAGACCTATATGTAACATAGGGTTATAACTCAACACAAGAATAGGACGTGTAAATAATATGAAGTTATCACCGGAATCAGGAAGACATAAAGACTTGGTAAAGACAAAGGATAAAGAAGAAATCTACAGACTTGAAGCATTAGCTCACTGGAAGAAGTTCATTAATATGTTCATGCCTCAGTGAAGAATAAAGGTTGAAGTATTCAAGGATGTGGAAGCAGTGAAGCAGTTGTCAAAGTACCAGAAAGATTCTAGTGATCCAAATCTGCAAATCAGTCAAGCAATGAATTGCAGAGCTCAAGTACAGGAATCGAAAAGATAGAATATACGGCAAATACAAAGAATCAAAATATTAGATGGAATCTTGGAATCTATTATAGATTGCTGGAGGAAGTTCATTCATATGTTCAGACTTCAGTGAAGGATAAAGTTCGAAGATGTTCAGGGTTTCAGATATGTTTATGGTTCAGCATAAGTGCCAGAGGATTCCAATGTACTTACAATCGAAGCACTTCTAATCAACAAGGAACAAAGTCAATTGTATTGTAAAGAAGATGTGAAGATCAAGATCGTGTTAGTCGTTTGTGAACCAGACCAGTTGCACCAAACGTCAGCACAAAAGAGATTGAGAATTGCATCTATGAATGAGAAGAATTGACTATCTACTGAAATGGGTAACAAGTGAAGTGGTATATGATGAAGCTCAGAATAAATCAAGTTCGAATTAACAAGGAAATATTTATTTGACTTGGTTGCAGTGGAAGAAATTATATTAAGAGCTTAACAGGTTCGAAATTGGCTAAGTAAAGAAGACTACAGAAGCTGTATCCAGAAGTCAACTTGGTCAATGTATTTCGTCTCATTCACCGATGGTTAACAAGTATTTTTGTCTTATTCACCTATGGTTATTAACCATCGGGTGAGATAAACAAATGGAAAAGAATTGGTGAAATGAAAAGGGCTTATTTTGTCTTATATGCCGATAGTTACTAACTATCGGAAAAGAAATAAAAGCCAACTAGCCACTTTCCGATGGTTACTAAGATTGGAGTAATTGATTTTATTTCAGTAATTGTTTTAATCCTCCGATACTTATTCTACAGACTCATCGATGGTTAAACAATTACTCAGTAAATTGTTCCGATACTTAAGGAAAAACAGAAGTGAAGCAGCAACTAGTTTACTTGGTCCTGAATGAGCCACGTATCTTGGTTGAAAAAGTCTACACATATATTGAAGCAGAGCCATTCATTTGAGTCAGTCTTCTGCAACACAACAAAAATAACCAGAGAGAGAGAAGGCAAGCCGGAGAGGAGAGAACAGTCAGAAAATCTATACCTCTTCACCGGAGATGTATTAGTGGCCGGTACCTTAACGGAAAATGTTCAGGGCCACTATATATCACTCTCTACGGTCTTAGTTTCCTTTGTACTGATCTAGAAATACTTGTATAGGAAATTGAGAGTTATATGTTTTTGTTAAGCAGCGAAGAACTTGTTCTTCGGACCGGATTTGTTGACCGGGTGTAGCAACCTCAGGGTTTATATTTATCAAATGATATATTTCCCGAATCTTGTGTTGTTTATTTTCCTACTGATTTTCTAGAACCGAAATGATTAATCCTAAACACAGAAAATTAGTAAGCAGCTCCGTAAACACTATTCACCTCAAGAACACGAGCCCACTAACCGAACTCTAAATTATTTATCCGTAAAAGATTCGAAAGAATTTTTTAATTTAGTGAGTATCGTATTCAACCCCCCTTCTACGATACTTCCGGGGCCTAACAATTGGTATCAGAGCTTGCTGATTGATATACAAATCAGGATCCGTAACCCAGTGAAGCTCACCGTGTCGAAGCTGGTTGAACTCAGACTGTTTATTTCGAAAAGTAACAGCAGATTAAGTTGGTACACTTGGCCATGGTCTTTCAAGTCAGCTTTGTAATTCACCTGGCCATTTGTGCTTGTGAGGTGTAGTTGACCAGTCAGGTGGGAGGTGCAGTGTACGCGCAAGGAAATCCAAATGATGCAGTGCCACTAACTTGACACGCGCGGGAAAAGAAAAGATTATGTCCGATAGTTATTAACTATCGACACGTCCCGATAGTTTCTAACTATCGGAGCCGCTCTGATATTTTTTATTTTTTATTTTTGATTTATTATGTTTTAAAATTTTTAAAATTCTTAACTTTAAATTTTTCTTAAATATTAATTTACGATTTATTTAATTTTTAAGAAAATTTGAAATTCTTTTAAATTAAATTTTTCTGTAAATATTTATTTTTGATTAATTTATTTTTTTTTAGAAAATTAAAATTTTTGGAAATTTAATTTTTTCTTAAATATTAAATTAAGGGTGTCGAAGCTGCTTAGACGTCACAGAGTGTTCATTTTTGAATTACATCTCAGAAAAAGATATTTGCCCCTGGAGTAATTTTTGTTTCCGGAATAAAAATTGACCAGTGTTTATTAAACTCTGAAACATGATCATATAGTATTTTTACTGTGTAATCATGTCTTAGGTATTAATATTGGCGAAGTTTCTTTTTGAGGAAAAATGTGAATCATTAGTGTTACTCTTGGACATAAGCGCCTCAGATGCTATTTTGGCCTACTTAACGTTTTGAACCTTTAATATCTATTTTAGATTTATTTATTTTTCCAGAAAATTTAATATTCTTGTTAATTAAATTTTTCTTAAATATTAATTTACAATATTTTAATTTTTAAGAAAATTCAAAATTCTTGAAAATTAAGTTCTGTAAATTTTTATTTTTGTTTAATTTATTTTCTAAGAAAATTAAAAATTCTGTAAATTTAAATTTTTCTTAAGTACTTATTTGAGGATGCTCAGAAGTTAGTAGTTGAAGATTTTTTTCGGGTTATTGAAGATAATGAAGATCGACTGAAGATTATCCAAAGAAGTTGATTCTGGTTATGAAAAGATTATTTGGGTACAGTTTTTAGTTGGTTTGAGTTGAATTTGAAGATGAAAAATCTTAGGGGTTTAAGTAGTGTGAAGGAGAACAAATTGGACATCCTAGCATCTCAGTACAGAAGCCTTAAAGATAATACTACAAGGAGATTACATGAAGTTCGTGCTAACACTGCAGATTATCTGGAACACAGGATACAGCCAACAGGGATTTGTCTGTAGAAGACCTGTATGTGCTGAAAGCCTATGAACTGGAACAAGAGCTGAAGAAGATAATATTTGGTAAAGCAGGTTGTTAGCATATCCACTGTTTTTGTGACCTAGGAACCAAATTTGATTGAAGTCAAGGTTGAGAACCTCTGAACAGAAATGAAATGATCCTAGAAGCTGAATTGAAGATGTTGTAGCTCGAGGTAGTGGTCAAGGTGTTGCATGTGAATTTGACACTTTGTAATAACCTGAGATCTGGACGGCTAGTCAAGCCTGCAGGGCAACAGGAAGTTCAGTGACATCAGATTCAGACGGAATCCCAATTCTAAATCTAAGGTCCTTACCTATAGATTCCGTAAAGGAGATTTTCAAGTACAGTTCAAGAGGTGGTTGCAAGACAGGGATGGTTTAAAGTTGAAAGACAAGATCAGGGGTTTGCTACACAGTTTGAAGAAGCCTGTACAAGCAAAAGATGACAGACACTATTTTGGGTTATAGTAGGAATCTCAAGCATTAGTGAGGATGCAGCAAGGGAAAGCATTTGTTAATGAAGTTAAATGCAAGGATGATTCTATCAGTGACAGTGATGAACCAAATGAATATCTGGCATCAATGACCAACACTAGAGATGAATCCCTAAGCACTTCACAGGTACACTTACTAACTAGTATATCTTTATCTAATTCATAATTGTATGATTATTATGTTTTGAAATGTATTAGACTCGTGTCAGCATGTTAGCATCTTAGAACTTAAATGCTTAATTGATTGCTAAGAATAAGATTGCATGCTAGGATTTATGAGTTTAGTGAGTACATTTCATACTTGATTTTCTATGCAGTAAAATGAATATCTAGAATTAGATAGGGTGTTCTAGACGGTTAGGTGTATCCCTAAACATTTGCTGAAACTTGATTTAAATTTTCTGTGATTTAATACCTCTGCTAATGTTGTGAAAATTGCTAATAGACAAACAGGTCATAGATCAGATATTTTATATTTGTTCTTATTGTGATAAATGACTTGATAAGTATATGTGGAATTTGATATTGCTTATAATGTTTTATTCAAATATTCTGCATATTCTTAAATTGTTTATGTGCTTATTTTCACATGATTTGCTTGCACTCACATAGTTGCACTTAAATGTCATATTAGATCATGTATTGCTTGTTAGGGATAAGATGGTAGAATTATCTAAGTTGTCAGTAACATTTATAGATTCGAAGCTTATCTAAAACTGACTTAGGTAACTAGAGATAGTTAAAAATGTTAGACAACGACAGAAATGGACTAGACAGAATTAATAATTAATTTGTTAGTTCTTCTATCCATGTGCTTTTATGCATATTGAAGCTGTTGTTATCTCTGATAATATCTCTAACCCATCTGGACTCAATTAAAGTTGAGTACCAAGAAGCTTAATCATTTGTGATTGCAGAGTATGTAATAAAAGACATAGATTAAAGCTCTGACATCACAGTTGGTTGAGAAGGCCTCCCCGATGGTAACCTTTGGAGATGACAGCAAAGGATGTACTAGGGATATGGCTATCATGAATTAAGAACTGTTATCACTGGAAGCATCTTTCTTATAAACGGAATTAAGCACTATCTACAGGGCATTAGGGAATTCTTTGTCAAGGGTTTTCTAGAAAAGCAGAAAAGGAAAAGTGTTTGATCTCAAGCAAGAAAGATAGAAGCTTACTCTAATCTGAGTGAGAAATTTGTTCGTAGCTGACATGGATTCTATATTCAAAGGTGAAGTGAGTTTCTTAGTAAAGCTTCATCAGTAAAGAGTTGGCTATGGCATAGGAAGCTCTCATACTTGATTTTCAAGACAATGGATTCTCTGAGATAGATGAAATTGGTGAGAGGACTGCTTCTTATGGAATTCTATCTAGAAGGACATTTTGAAGTATGTCACATAGGGAAGTCAAGATGACAACCCTAGTTACAAGTTGGTGATGTTCGTGCATTCAACAGACAAAATGTCATAGATGGTAATTGATCACTTCAGGTAGATCGAGTTGGAAGCAAAGTAAGCTGTGAGAACTTTGAAGTCAGGTAATGGAACTAAATTTCGCGAGTGAAGTTCTATATGAATTCTGCACTAAAAAAAAGGTACTTTGAAGCTGAAGTAATTAACACAGCATGCTACTGTATTCAACAAAGATCGTGAAAAGACTTAGTCGAAAGCTATCAAGGCATTTGTGATTAAAAACTAAAAGGTGATTGAAAGACTGAATGTTTCGTTCTACTACACCAAGCTCTCAAGCATTCAAATGAAAGACTATTCTGAATCTTTGAAGTTTGACATTCCGTCAGAGTCAAATTCAGATACTGATGATGAAACTGAGGTTGCAGAAGGAATTAGTGATAATGATGATGATTCAGATCCTATTAGTGGAATTGGTAGTGAAACTACACAACTCGTGGACTTTAACAGAATCCACTGAAAAAGGTGAAGGATCTTCAACACATCCTAACAGCAACTCAGGGGGAGCAAAATAAAAGAAGGATCTACTAGTCGTACTCAACACAATAAAGATCAAAGGAATACATCAAGAACATATCTGCCGAGACAAAGGGTTTGAAGTCAAAGTCATTCCTGGAGTCTAGTTCTTAGTAAACCAGATTTTGAGTAAAGGCTAGAAGTGCTAATTAAAATGAATATATATTTTTCGGGACCCAACAATCAACATTTGGTATCCCAAAGAATAGTGAAGATGCACTGATTGATCCAGATTGGGTGATTGCAAATGCAAGATGATCTCAATCAGTTCGAAGGCAGAATCTACTGAAGCTGGAACCCAGAACTGAAGTCGAAGCTGAAATTGGTACAGTAAGGGTTTACAGAAACTGGATAATAATTGGCATTGTTATGATGGACAAAGCCAAAATGTTTGCTACAGGTTAGTACAAGGTAGAAGGTGTCGACGATGATGAAAACAGAATTTTCGGGACTTTCAAGATCTAACAGCAAGCAACAGAGACGAGACTTGATCCTCTTAGGACCTAACAATTGGGCCTAACAAGATGAGGACCTAACAGAGTTAGGGATTCAAGTAAATTGTCAAGGACATGGTACAACATGAACATGTTGGAAGAGTTGTAATTCTTTTTGGATTACAATTAATTCAAAAGAATGATGGCAATTAAAGTAAGTCAAGGATCTTTTGAAGATGCGCAATTTGGAAGATTCTAGACCTGCCAAGACTTCTTGCCAACAGACCACTAAGCTTGATTAGTGCAAATCAGGTATATGAACTGAAGTGACAAGCTATAGAGGTAATCAGCTCATTACTTATTCAAGTGCATAAAGACCATATATTTTATTCTCGATATGCCTATGTGCAAGTTTCCAAGTGGATACTAGAGAATCTTATCTTATAGCTAAGTTATGAATTGTTAGATATCTTAGGGGATCACCAATTCTCAGAATCAGGTACCCTAAAGATACTAGGTTTAACCTAATTGGCTATATAGATATAGATATGCAGGTTGTAAGAAAGACAGGGAAGTCATTCCTAGAAGCTGTCATTATTTCCAGCAACTCTGTTGATCTCTTCACACCACGTATGGAACAAGCTCATGGACACCAGGTATCATTTCTTTCGAGATTGTCCTTAGTAGAATAAATTGCAGATATTTGTTAAACAACTTGATGAATTCATTTTGTCTAAGTTGGTTAGTGAATTTGGGATGTTATGTATATGCATATTTGTTGGAAATCCCATCTGCAAGGAATTCTCAATGAGTTCACAAGTATTAAATTTTCCATATTTAAAGGACTTGTGAATTTATTTTTAAATCCAGTACCTCATACTTATTGCTACTAGTTTAATTATCATGCTTACAATGTTATATGCATAAGTGGTAGTTAAATTATTTAGCATAAGTTAGAAGCATAATTATTTGCATGTTAAATATTTGATGAGTATTAGTCAAGATGTCTTGCTTAATTGCTCTGATATGTTGCTCTGATATTCTTAAATATTTTATTACAAATAATTGTGATACTTTTGATATTAGTGACAGTATTTAGAATTTCTGTTCTAAGTAATTGATGCATATTTTAAAACTCACTAATATTGGAAGACGAAGTATTTTCTAAGTTATGTGTATAAAATTCTCAATATTTTATATATTTAGAAAATATTTCTAAATTTGTTTTTGTTGCGAGAAGTTGCTATTAGGAACACAAGTGTTAAATGTCTATATTTAAAGGACTTGTGAATTTCTATTCAACTATTTTCTCGAGCTTACATATATCAATAATAATTGTTATGAGTATAATTGTAATATGCTAGAGTGACAATTATTAGATATAGTGTAGGAAGTTAGATGCTAATATTCAATTTAATGAATATTTTAGTATTTAGCGAATTTATTTTATCTTATTAAAATTATGGATTGAAACAATTCAATGATTATCAGTTTCATAATTTTGATTTGATAAAATATAAGAAGCACAATTTCTTGCATCTTGAAATTATTGATAAATATCAAATAATTGGTATCAGCGTGTAATTAATTGTGATATTTTTAATATTAGTGATAACACAAGTTGTTTATCTGAAATCACTAATAATAAAAATATGTCTTAATGCTTATT
Source organism: Oenanthe sinensis (assembly GCA_028671895.1). Classification (NCBI taxonomy): domain Eukaryota; kingdom Viridiplantae; phylum Streptophyta; class Magnoliopsida; order Apiales; family Apiaceae; genus Oenanthe; species Oenanthe sinensis. The sequence goes on along the minus strand of CM053809.1, from coordinate 2,029,985 downwards.
GTTCTACTGAATGATTGCCATGTTTAGTTAATTTATATATATGCATGTGATTGGCAATTGCTTAGTGCAGCATAAGTATTTAATTTATTTTGATTTGTTTAAATCATGATGATATAAAATAATTCAGTGAAATATCTGTTCCATGATTTAAGTAAATTAAAATAAATTTGAAGCATAATTATTTGTAGTATAATTATTATCTTTTATTACTCTGTAATAATTGAATAATATTCTATTATAAAATAATTATGATATATTGATACTAATGGATTTGCTTAGTTTTATTCTAAGTAAAAATTGGTTTTTGAAAAAGCCGTTAGTATTAGTATATTTAGTTTTCTTTCTTAGACTGATTCCTGAATGTATTTAAAAAGAAATTTTTGTCTATTTCTTTTTCAAAATGTATTATTCAAATATACATTCACTTTCTATCGGTTTTAGATAAGAAAACTTCAGAATTCTTTTTCAAAACTTCTCTTTTGAAAATTATTTGATTTACAGCCCTACTTTGATTTCTAAATCTTAGGGTGTGAATCAAACTTTTCTTGAGGATATTCTTTCTTTAAATCTCAAAATCTTTTATCCTCTCCCAAAAGCTATTTTTAAAAGTCTTATCTTTAAAAGCTTTTCTCTCTTTTGGAAAATTGTTTTAACTTCGAGGTACCAATCACTTGTAAAATGATTTGTTTTTAAATACTTGTTTCAATGTATATTTCACATTGATTCAGAGTACCTAAACAATTGTTGTTGCTTTGAAGGCCTAGTACTGTATTGTTAAGCATTCATTCACCCCAATTGTCATGTTTTTATTTTAAGTCGGAGATACTATCAGGTGGATGAAAATGATGTAAATCATAATTGTATTATGAGTCGGAAAATCATAGTCCTCTATCTGATAAGGATGTTTTGCAAAACTATTTTCAAAACATACAGTACTTAGGTTTTAAAGGAAAAGAGTCATTTTATTAAGATAAAATTTCGTAAGAGAGTTGAGTTTCTTATTTGGTGTAAATTCCCGCGTTTTATTATGGGAAGTTTGCCTTATAAGAAATTCATAAGGGATAGACTTTTTCTCTGATACACATTCCCGCGTTTTATTATGGGATAAGTATCTTAAAGAAAATTTCTATTGGTTTTATGTTCTTAAATGATAAATCTTTATAACCGACAAAACTCTTTTATGAAAAGTGCTTTAATGCAATCTACTACCATTTCTTATTATATTTTCCCTCTCATTGAGATGAAAAATATGCTTTGAAATGTTGATACGATTATTTTTATATCTTAATTGACTCTGTCCGATTCAGCCCCCAGTGGCTATAGAAGCTGGCCAAGATGTTGAAAACCCATCAATCTCTTACCCAGGCCTTAATACCAAACACTCATTCATCCACTTCCATATATTAACCCTTGGAGATATAAGGAACTTATGTAAGTTAGAGGTTGATAAGGGAGAAACTGCACTTGATGCAGCAAATAAGGATGAAGTCGGAAGTGCACCCACAGCTCTACCTCCAGCGAAGTAAAGAAGTAGATAATTGAGGTAACTGTAAGCTCATCTGTATCTTCTCAAAAGGATGCAGAGCTGAAAAGGCAATAAAACTGTTTCTGGAATCATTCTCTCAACAGGGTGAGTCCATTGAAATTCGCTCGTCAGCCAGAGCATCTTGTAATGAGTCAAGCACACCACTAGCACTCACGCTGATGGTAAGCCTAAACAGATAAATACTAGGAACACATTGCAAGAAGTGCACAGTGAGAGGTATAGGCATGTTAACAAATTACCCGTCATTGGGTTACGAGGGAAACGCAGACTCTAATTTGCCATTCATTACATTGTCTACTACGTCGCCCCTCCTGGAAGGAACATTTCCAGATCCTGAAAAGGAATGTCCACCTCCCGTTTACGGATAAGGTGTGAGGCAACTCCTTGATAGAACAAGGCAGGATTCCCAAAAAGATTTTAAAATCTTGGGATAACCCATCTCAAAGAGGTGAGGCTCCACTAGACAGTGATTTAGCAATTGCTATTGAGTCTGGTGCTGAGACAGTGCTTATGCATGATAGATCAAGAACACCTCAACGAGGCAATTCTCCACTTGATAGTGATTCAGTTCATTCTGATGAATCAGGTGATGAGAATAATGAATTGACGGATTTCACTTGCAGGTACAGAAGGCTATATTTGGAATGCAGAGTGAAAGTGAGAGAGAGAAACACTTAAGTGAAAGTGAGGGAGAGATACACTTGAGTGAGAGATAGGGAGAGAAAGAGTGAAACACTTAAAATGCTCGATACTAAAGTGTAAACACCAACAGAACGTAGTAGAAGTGAGGAAACCATAAGCCAAACACTTACACTTGCTACGTGCTACTTCTGGAAGAAAAGTTACTATATTTTTCCCGATCAACGACAGACGAGAACCTTCTTTGGAAGACAAACCATTCAAAAGTGGGCCATTGGAGGATTCCTCAACTAAGGGGGAGAATTTATAGGGAGAAAAAGGAGAAGTTAATAAAGTCTTATCTTCGTACTTCGGAAAAGTTAATATCCTAAAGGGGTTCGTATCCTGGATCATTAAGGGAAGATCATTAGAAAAGGGGTTTGTATCCTTGGCAGAAGTTAATATCCTTAGGGGGAGATTTTAGACAAGAAAAAGAAAATCTTATCTTCTGATCCTGAGGGGAAATAACAGAAATATGGGAGAATCAAGAAACTGTATCCTATACTTGAAAGGAGTTGTCAGAAGAGGATTCCTCATCCAAGTGGGAAGAACAGAAAAGAATTGACACTTTCATTGATTATCTAAAGGGAGAAGAAGAAAAAGAAGAAGAATCACATTCTCAGGGGGAGAACATTATTTGAGCAATGTTCTATATTTTATTGAAGATGTTCCCAGGAATTTTGATTCTTATGAAGCTCTGTTCATGATAAATTCTTTAAGTTCAAACTATGAAGGATTTTGAAGTAGAGAAAAGCTCAAACACAGAGGAATGAAGATGATATCTATTGAAGATGCGTTCAGTGCTAAAGGAACACTCATTTTCTATTTTTCTTTACTTTATAGAAATCTGGAAATGTATTATATGATCCAGAATCCAAGTAGTATTATTTACAAGTCTAGAGCATTAATATTTTCTTGTAGTTAGTTGAGTTATCCTCTAGGGATTTGCTTGTTAATCTCTACCAAACAAATAGGGGGAGATTGAAAGGCTGTATGTATAGACCTATATGTAACATAGGGTTATAACTCAACACAAGAATAGGACGTGTAAATAATATGAAGTTATCACCGGAATCAGGAAGACATAAAGACTTGGTAAAGACAAAGGATAAAGAAGAAATCTACAGACTTGAAGCATTAGCTCACTGGAAGAAGTTCATTAATATGTTCATGCCTCAGTGAAGAATAAAGGTTGAAGTATTCAAGGATGTGGAAGCAGTGAAGCAGTTGTCAAAGTACCAGAAAGATTCTAGTGATCCAAATCTGCAAATCAGTCAAGCAATGAATTGCAGAGCTCAAGTACAGGAATCGAGAAGATAGAATATACGGCAAATACAAAGAATCAAAATATTAGATGGAATCTTGGAATCTATTATAGATTGCTGGAGGAAGTTCATTCATATGTTCAGACTTCAGTGAAGGATAAAGTTCGAAGATGTTCAGGGTTTCAGATATGTTTATGGTTCAGCATAAGTGCCAGAGGATTCCAATGTACTTACAATCGAAGCACTTCTAATCAACAAGGAACAAAGTCAATTGTATTGTAAAGAAGATGTGAAGATCAAGATCGTGTTAGTCGTTTGTGAACCAGACCAGTTGCACCAAACGTCAGCACAAAAGAGATTGAGAATTGCATCTATGAATGAGAAGAATTGACTATCTACTGAAATGGGTAACAAGTGAAGTGGTATATGATGAAGCTCAGAATAAATCAAGTTCGAATTAACAAGGAAATATTTATTTGACTTGGTTGCAGTGGAAGAAATTATATTAAGAGCTTAACAGGTTCGAAATTGGCTAAGTAAAGAAGACTACAGAAGCTGTATCCAGAAGTCAACTTGGTCAATGTATTTCGTCTCATTCACCGATGGTTAACAAGTATTTTTGTCTTATTCACCTATGGTTATTAACCATCGGGTGAGATAAACAAATGGAAAAGAATTGGTGAAATGAAAAGGGCTTATTTTGTCTTATATGCCGATAGTTACTAACTATCGGAAAAGAAATAAAAGCCAACTAGCCACTTTCCGATGGTTACTAAGATTGGAGTAATTGATTTTATTTCAGTAATTGTTTTAATCCTCCGATACTTATTCTACAGACTCATCGATGGTTAAACAATTACTCAGTAAATTGTTCCGATACTTAAGGAAAAACAGAAGTGAAGCAGTAACTAGTTTACTTGGTCCTGAATGAGCCACGTATCTTGGTTGAAAAAGTCTACACATATATTGAAGCAGAGCCATTCATTTGAGTCAGTCTTCTGCAACACAACAAAAATAACCAGAGAGAGAGAAGACAAGCCGGAGAGGAGAGAACAGTCAGAAAATCTATACCTCTTCACCGGAGATGTATTAGTGGCCGGTACCTTAACGGAAAATGTTCAGGGCCACTATATATCACTCTCTACGGTCTTAGTTTCCTTTGTACTGATCTAGAAATACTTGTATAGGAAATTGAGAGTTATATGTTTTTGTTAAGCAGCGAAGAACTTGTTCTTCGGACCGGATTTGTTGACCGGGTGTAGCAACCTCAGGGTTTATATTTATCAAATGATATATTCCCCGAATCTTGTGTTGTTTATTTTCCTACTGATTTTCTAGAACCGAAATGATTAATCCTAAACACAGAAAATTAGTAAGCAGCTCCGTAAACACTATTCACCTCAAGAACACGAGCCCACTAACCGAACTCTAAATTATTTATCCGTAAAAGATTCGAAAGAATTTTTTAATTTAGTGAGTATCGTATTCAACCCCCCTTCTACGATACTTCCGGGGCCTAACAGCTTCCCTAGGTTTTTCAGAGTCTGTAGCCTTTTGAGAGTCTACAGACTTGGCTTGAAAGTTAGATTCAGGTGCATCATTACTTTCCTTTAACAAAGAAAGTTCTTCAATAACCTGTCTCTCTAGAGGGTTGAGCTTCTCATCACTTTGCTCATCTATAAGCCTAGTTTGTACCAATCTCCTTCTTTTTGCAACTGGTGCCTTTTGAGAGACACCAGAGGTTGGTTTTCTAGATAGTGATTTCTTAGATTGTTTAGTGGAAGGTGATTTGGCTACTTGGGTAGGTGCAGGTGGATTCTCCAAAACTTGTTCCTGCACCATTTCACTAAAAAAAAATGAAGCATTGTAGATAGAAGGTTTGTAGGTGGAGAGTTTTACCTGAATTACCTGTTGATATGTCATGGCAGGTAGACTCTTCTTCTTGTCATCAATTCTCTTAATGTCAGAGAATATCCTTCTTTGCTGTTTGTATTCCCCATACTCTGACATATACTCTGAGTGTTTGAAACTTGCTAAGTTGAGCCACTTGTCACCATCCCTAATTCAGAAACCAGTCTGTTAAATGTTGCTTCAGGCAAAGGCTTGGTGAATATATCTGCTAATTGTTGATCTGTAGGAACAAAATGTAATTCAATTGTGCCTTCCTCCACATGTTCCCTTATGAATTGATATCTGATACTGATGTGCTTTGTTAGAGAATGTTGAACTGGATTTCCTGTCATTGCAATAGCACTTTGGTTATCACAATAAATAGGAATATTTGAAAATTTCAAACCATAGTCTAGCAATTGATTTCTCATCCATAAGATCTGTGCATAGCAGCTTCCAGCAGCAATATATTCAGCCTCTGCTGTTGATGTTGAAATCGATTTCTGTTTCTTGCTTTGCCATGACACAAGTCTTCCACCTAAAAATTGACAACTGCCACTTGTGCTTTTCCTGTCAATCTTGCATCCTGCAAAGTCAGCATCTAAATAGCCTATTAATTTGAAATCAGATTCTCTAGGATACCATAAGCCAAGATTAGCAGTGCTCTTGAGATATCTGAAAATCCTTTTCACAGCAATCAAATGAGGTGCTCTTGGATTTGCTTGAAATCTAGCACATAGACATGTGGCAAACATGATGTCTGGTCTACTTGCAGTCAAATAAAGTAGAGAACCAATCATTCCTCTGTATGCAGTAATATTAACAGGTTCTCCAGTGTCTTGATCAAGTTTTGTTGCAGTAGCCATGGGAGTTGTAGCAGATGCAGAATCTTGCATTTGAAATTTAGTGAGTAGATTCTTTGTATATTTGGACTGATTAATGAAAATGCCTTCCTCAGTCTGTTTCACTTGTAAACCTAGAAAATAACTCAATTCTCCCATCATGCTCATTTGATACCTGGACTGCATTAACTTTGAAAATCTTTCACAGAGTTTCTCATTAGTGGAACCAAATATAATATCATCAACATATATTTGAACCAATAATAAATCCTTACCTTGAGTTCTGTAAAACAAGGTTTTATCAATTGTTCCTCTAGTGAAACCATTTTCAAGTAAGAATAGAGCCAGAGTTTCATACCAGGCCCTTGGTGCTTGCTTTAGTCCATATAGAGCTTTATCCAGTCTGTAGACATGACTTGGATATTTTGTATTGACAAAGCCAGGTGGTTGTTCAACATAGACTTCTTCTTCAAGTTCACCATTTAAAAATGCACTTTTAACATCCATCTGGTAGACCTTGAATTTGTTATGAGCAACATAAGCAAGAAAAATTCTGATTGCCTCAAGTCTAGCTACAGGTGCATAGGTTTCATCATAATCAATCCCCTCCTGTTGAGAATAACCTTTGGCTACCAGTCTTGCCTTGTTTCTTGTAATTATTCCATCAGAGTCTGTCTTGTTCCTGAATACCCATTTTGTGCCAACAATAGATCTGTTCTTTGGCCTTGGGACTAGGGTCCAAACTTCATTCCTTTCAAACTCATTCAATTCTTCCTGCATTGCAGTAATCCAATCTGCATCTTTCAAAGCATCTTCAACCTTCTTTGGTTCTGTTTGTGAAAGAAAACTATGAAATAGTCATTCATTTTGAGTAGCTTTTCTTGTTTTTATTCCACTTTCCAGATCACCTATAATTAAATCAGGTGTGTGATCTTTGGTCCATTTCCTTGGATGTGGAAAGTTCCTTGAACTAGATGCTCCCCCATGATCTGTGCCTTCATAGAATGATCCTTCTGTAAATGATGATCCTCCCCCTGAAGATGTGTTTCCATCAGTATTTGATGTCTCAGAGTTTATGTACTCAGAGTTTGAATTATCAGAGATTGAGGTATCAGTGTTTGTGGTCTCAGAGTTTGAATGATCAGAGTTTAGGGTTTCAGAGTTTGTGTTGTTCAGAGTTTGGTCAGACTCTGATATTTTAATAGTTGAATCTCCAATGTTAGTATTTGATTGATGTTGCTCCCCCTCAACATGTGCAGTTTCTTCAATTTCTATTTCAATCATTTCTGAATCAGAGTTTAAAGAATCAGAGTTTGCTTCTCCAGGATTTGGTTGATCAGTGTTTATCTCGTTAGAGTTTATTTTCTGCAGTTCATGCTCAAATCTCAGAGTTTCATGTGCATCTTTATCATGTAACCCATCTATCTTCCCTTCATCAAAGGAGACATTAATTGATTCCATGACTGTCCTTGTCCTTAAGTTGAATACTTTGAATGCCCTTGAAGAGGTTTTAGAAGTTGTTGCATATCCAATAAAAATTCCTTCATCTGCTTTAAGTTCAAACTTCTTCAATTGTTCAGGATGTGTTTTGAGAATAAAACACTTGCATCCAAAGATGTGAAAGTACTTGACATTTGGCTTTCTTCCTTTCAAAGATTCATATGGAGTCATTCCATGTTTGTTTATTAAAGAACAATTCTGAGTGATGCATGCAGTGTTCACAGCTTCTGCCCAAAAATAAGTAGGTAGTTTTGCTCCTTCTAGCATTGTTCTGGCAGCTTCTATTAAAGTTCTGTTCTTTCTTTCAACTACACCATTTTGTTGAGGTGTGCCAGATGCTGAGAATTGTTGAGTAATACCTTTTGTTGAGCATAATTCCTCCATTGTTGAGTTCTTAAACTCTGTTCCATTGTCACTCCTTAAATTCTTTACTTTGTGAGTTGATCCATTTTCAATCATTGCAATATGATCAATGATTGTTTCTGCAGTTTCATCCTTCTTGTGCAAAAAGTACACCCAAGTAAATCTAGTGAAATCATCAACTATTACCAGAGTGTATTTCTTCTTTCCAATGGACATGATGTTAACTGGACCAAATAAGTCAAGATGCAATAGATGAAAAGGTTGATCAATAGAGTTTTCAGTTTTGCTCTTGAAAGATGTCTTCCTTTGTTTGGCCTTTTGACATGAATCACAGAGTCCATCAGGATGAAATTGAACTTTTGGAAGACCTCTAACTAGGTCCTTCTTCACTAACTCATTAATGTTTCCAAAGTTCAAGTGACACAACTTTTTGTGCCAATTCCAGCTTTCCATTGGTGATGCCTTTCCAAGTAGACAGGTTAAGGGACCATTAGAATTAACATCCAAGCTAGCTTCAAATAGGTTATTATGTCTGTGGCCAATAAGAACTACTTTTCCATTCTTCTTGCTTTTCACTTCACAATGAGTTCCATGAAATTCCACAGAGAAACCTCTGTCTGTCATTTGACTCACACTGAGCAGATTATGTTTGAGTCCTTCAACCAGAGCAACTTTCTCAATGATGACATTTCCAATCACAATGTTGCCATATCCCAGTGTTCTTCCTATGTTGCCATCTCCATAAGATACTGATGGGCCAGCCTTCTCCTCAAACTCTGAAAGCAGGGATTTATTTCCAGTCATATGTGCAGAACATCCACTATCAATCACTAGAATGTTCTTCCTGTTTCCCTGCAATCAGTAAATGCAATTTAATTAGTAGTTATGGGGACCCAAACTAGTTTGGGTCCTTTCTTTGAAAACTTGTTAACTTTTGCAGCAGAAGTTCTTTTGTCAGAGTTTGTGTTAACAGAGTTTACATGATCAGAGTTTGCATTCACAGATTTTGTACTGTCAGAGTTTACACTCCTTTTATCAGACTTTATCACATATATTTGCTTGACAGTATGTTTTGGAGAATTACTTATTCGAGGCTGTGGTTTGTAAGAATTGTAATACAAATTATGATAATCTTTGCATGTATAAATGGTATGCCATAAACTACCACAATGAAAACAGGGATTGTTTCTTGTTTGTTTTCTAGCCTCAAACCTAGGTCTTTCAGGTTCTTTCTTTTTCTTGTGTTTGCAATCAATAGCAAGGTGATTAGAATTACCACAAGTAAAACAGGTTTTCCTAGGAGCATCAGGGATATTCATGTAATTATTCTCCTTAGTAATTCCTACTTTATCATTCCTATTTCTTTTCACCTTTTTAGATTTCTTAGTGACTGCCTTCAACTTTTCTTTAAGTTGCTTCTGAGAAAGTAACCCTACATTCACCTTTTTAGAGTCTAGCACACTATTGTTTTTAGAGCATTCAGGGAGAGTTTTCTTATTATCACTAGCTCTAACAAACTTCACAGGTTCACTCAATGTTCCTTTTGTGTGTGAATTAGTGTGAATTTCTTTATCAGATTCATAACCTAGGGCAGATGTCCAATTCTTTTCAGAAAGCATTTGTTGGACCTTCTTACCAGAGTTTGTCCAAACTCTGAAGGTCACTTTTTCCTTAGCTATCTCAGATTTCAAATATGTGACTTGTATTTCCAACTGAGTTTACATGTGTATAGCATTCTCACAGTCTTTCTTAAAGCTAAGCATGTGTAAAAGTTCAGTTTCAAGAAAGTCATTCCTAGCATTCAGAGTTTGTATTTCAGATTTTAATCTTTCATTCTCAAGAGACTGTGACTTAAAGCTAACATGCAAATTTCTAAGAAAAGACTTTAATTCATGAATATCTTCAGTATCAAAATTGAAAACAGAGTTTGGTACCTTGTCAGAGTTTAAGATGGGAGAATCAGAGTTTGCCATGAGAGCATAATTAGTTTCTTTTTCAGAGTCTGAGGAGTCCATCCAATCTTTCTTTGATGTGATGAGAGCTTTCCCAGATTCCTTGCTTCTGCACTCAGTAGCAAAATGTCCCATCTTGTTGCACTTATACACTTGACTTTTGATTTATCAAGAGTTTTTGATTTTCCATCTCTATCTTCTCTTCTTCTGAATCTGTCTTTCTTGTCTGACTCACTATGCTTCTTCTGATAGTTTCCTTGCTTCCTAAATTTTCTGTATTTCTTGAAACTTTTGACAAACATAGCAAACATCTCCATCATGTCAGAGTCTGAAGAATTATCAGAGTTTACATCAGAGTTTGCCTCAAACTCTGATTCACTGTTATCTTGGAGTACTACTTCTTTCCCTTTCCTTGTTGAAGCCTTAAGCACCTTTTCCTTTGGTTCTTCAATTTTTGCTTCAACATTCAAAGCAATAGGTCTTGCCTTGTTACTCTTTCTGTTTCTTCTTTGCTGTAACTCCAGATCATGAGTTTTCAATTTGCCATAAACTTCATCTAAGGACATCTCATCCAAATCAGCCCTGTCTCTAATCAAGGATGTCTGCAGATCCCATTCTTCTGGAAGAGCCCTCAGAAATTTGGTGTTTGAATCTTCATTGTCATATACTTTATCCACCAAAGCCAAGTTGTTCAACAGAGTTAGAAATCTGTCATAGATATCTGTGAGGGACTCATTCTGCTTAGCCTCAAAGTATTCATACTCTTGGATTAGAACAGATCTTCTATTTTTCTTTATCTCCTTGGTTCCTTGACATTGAACCTCCAGTGCATCCCAGATTTCTTTGGCAGTTTTGCAAGCTATTACCCTGTTAGACATTACAGAGTCAAGACTGTTATGCAGAATATTTCATACCTTTGCATCTTTCAAGACTTCCTGTTTTCTTCATTAGTCCATTCTTTCTTGTCCTTCAGGGTGTAATACTCAGGGATTTGTCTTCCTTCCACAATTGTAGAAGGCACCAGTTTGGTTGGTAGGTACTGACCTGTATGGATTCTATCTAAGTAATCAGGATCAGTTGCTTCTAAGAACATCATCATCTTCACCCTCCATGTAGGGTATTCAGCCTTCTTCAATATTGGAATTCTGATGCTCTCATACTTGCTTCCAGACATGATTATTTGATCTTTTGAGTTGAAATTTACAACCTGGTCTGATACCAATTGTTTCCCAGAATAATCAATCTATTACAGAAGGGGGGTTGAATGTAATAGTGCCTGTAAATCGATTATGAACACAAGTATGTTGAATGGAATACTGTTTTGTATTAATAATGAACTTGAATACAAAACTCTCTCAAGATATAAAGTTCTTAAGAGCTGCTAGGTTACAAGATATTGCTTTTATATAAATTCTTAATTCGATTTTATTCGACATAATTCGACATTGAATTATAACCTATCTCTGTGTTTATATAGACACAACTACAAATACAATTACAAAACAGATTATGATAAGAATAGATTTAATAAGGTAATTAGACTTGCACTTGAATTCCTTCTTACTATCCAAATCAGACTCTGATTTGTCTGTTTCCTTTTCTGATAAACTCTGTCGGTTGATAATCTCTGATAGAGCATTCTCTGTTAGAGTAAACTCTGATCGAGTATTCTCTGATAGAGTAAACTCTGACCGACAGCTTCCTTAATTTTCCCTTTCCTTCCCATAGCATATCTGCAATAAATTTGTTTTGATCTTCGAAGACTTTCCTTTAAACTAGCTGTTTGAATCAACCGAATACTCATCTCCTTTAAGCTTCGAGAAGTCAGGCTGTGAGCTAATCAATCGAGTACTTGTGAGACTTCTCGATTGGTAAATATCCGTTGATGACTTCTCGATCAATAAATATCCGTTGATGACTATATATCCGTTGATGAGTTCTCGATCAGGAAATATATGTTGTCGAGTTCTCGATTGATAAATATCAGTTGATGACTTGAGTTCTCGATTGATAAATATCAGTTGATGACTTGAGTTCTCGATTGATAAATATCAGTTGATGACTTGAGTTCTCGATCGATGACTTCTCGATTGGCTTTATCAGTCGATGGCTTATTATCAGTTGATGACTTATCGATCGATATTTATCAGTCGATTGCTTCTTGCAGATAGATATCCGTTGATTGATTCTTGCAGATAGACTGTGCTAAATCCTGTTCTAGTATTTTGTACATCATCAAATTATTATATTCCTAACATATTTTCTTTTCCTCTCTTTCATTTTTTTAATTTTCCATTTGAGTCCTCAAAATTAGCAAAGTAAAATGCAAAATTTTTATAATTTTATGATGTTGTCATCACGTATAATATAATTTGAATATTTATCAAAAATATTATTTTTTAATTTTTATTTGTAAGTTTATTATTTTTTAAATTTATTTGTAAAAATACAGTCTATAAATAAAATTAATCAAATATAATTTTTTTTATCAAAAATTTGTAACCAAATGCAACTCAATGCAATTTTTTTTCAAAAAAATTGAAGTTACTCGTATTTGTATTTGAGGTTAATTTTAGTTGTATTTAGTTGCAAAATCGTATTTTTACAAAAAATAATAATTAAAGATCATTTTTTTATAAAATATTAAATAAAAACATATTTTTATAAAAAAAATTAAAAAATTTGATATTTTCTAAAAAACCCATACAATTTTACCTCTTTCCTACGATTATATGTTAATACAATTAACATAGGGGGTTTTTTGAAAAATATCCAAGGATAAATTTTTTTTTTGCAAAAATATTGATTTTTTAAAAAATATTTTGTAAAAATACAATTTTTTTAAAAAAATAGCAAAATACATCAGAAGTTACAGAGGGGGGGTGAATTTTTTTAATATTTCTGGATACATGGGGTTTGCAGCCTTTATGAACATCAGCATCTTCCTCTTCCATAGGTTGTAATTTTCTCTGTCAAATGTAGGAATCTTTATGTTGCTTAACTTTTGAGAACTCATCTAGATCTTTAGTCTGTATGTTTGTTTACAACCTGGCTCTGATACCACTTGTTAGGAATTTAGAGACCCAGAAGTTACAGGGGGGGGGGTGAATGTATACTTCAAAATTTTCTTGTTTAGAAAATGAACTTGTTCGAAGCTTGAAGAACGGATGGAATTACGATAGTGTTTGTCAAGACATATAACAATAAATAATATAGACACAGATGTAACTTTCAATCTAATTTGTATTAGAATGAACTTTGCTACATTCTGAAATTCAGTTTGAATTTCAACTTCTTGTTCTGGGATTCTTACAATTGTAAAAATATTCAAGACACTATCAAATGTGGTTGTGCATAAAGTATATAGACAACATGTCCTGTGCACATGCTCACATGAGACAGTTTTAGCTAAAACTAGAAATAGACAGAGACTGCTTTACATTTGACTAATGACTATTTCTAGCTAACATTGTTGTGACATTCTGCTCCATCCTGCCTTATCTCTTCTGTCACTTTTGTTGACTTATCTTCCCAGCTGCATTGTAGACTTGTCTCTATCGGTGCAGGTTTAACTTATCCTGCATAAACAGAGCTGCAACATCATCTGTCTTGTTTTGCAATTCTTCCTTGAAACTAGCTTCTTTTGCAGTCGAGTACTCTTCTTGAAATTGATTCGATAAGTCAAGGAGATTGACTTCTTGAACAGCTGTGACTTCTCGATTGGTCCTGAATACTTGATTTCTCGAATGACTAGACTTCTCGATCGCATACTCAGCTTGATAACTTCTCGATCAGACTAGACTTCTCGAATACATGCTTGATATTGACTTCTAGAATGACTCAGCCTTATTACTTCTCGAATGCTCCATTTGCTAGCTTCTCGAATTGTTTATTTTCACTTCTCGAATGACTCATAATTAACACTTCTCGATTGGCTTCAATACTTGACTTGTCGAATGACTGACTTCTCGATCGAGTACTGAGCAGATAAAAGTTTTGAGACTTCTCGAAATGTTTCCATAGTTCTGACTTCTCGAATAGATGACTTCTCGACCAAGTAATTTGCCTTAGTAGAATTCTCAGATAACTTCTCTTATTTCTTCACAGTCTTCTTTGTCTGGTTGCATGATTCAACTTGAATCTTCTAACTGACTTTATTTCTGACTTTATTTACAATTTGAAGGTAAACAGAGAAAACTTCTATTTGCAAATTACACATGAATAACTAAGTCACTAGTCTACTACAGAAGTACAAATTAAGTTACAGCAAGACAGATAATTAAATAGGCTAGGCTTGATTTAAGTCCAACAATCTCCCCCAATTTGGAAAATGATGAATTTTCACAAATTAATACAAGATATCAAGCCTACCTATATTGTTGTTGTTGATGAACTGCCTGCTCATATTTTTCTTTTCTTTCCTTTTCTTCCCTGGCCTTGTTTTCTTCAATTGCCTGCAGTATCATTTGTCTGGCCATGATTTCCTCAATCAAAATTGCATCTTTCAGTATGTCTGCAGCAATCTGTAGAGTGAGCATTGGATAGTCTTGAACAAACTTGAGTCTAATTTTGACAGTGATTCCACCTCTCAGTTTGAATTCAACTCTGTCAGGATCTTTGAACACTCTACTTTTACCCTGTCTTCTCAATTCTTCAGACAACTTCTCTACTCTCTCTTCCTCCTTCCTTTTCTTCTCAATCATCTCCTCCATGTACCTTACCTTGTCAATCTTTTTCTGATACTTCTTTTCCAAGTACTGAGCCATTTCCATCATTCTCAGCTTGTTAATCATGCATTTCTTGTCAAACAAGCTAATCACTCTCCTAATGTCATGAGTGGTAGCATCACTGTTGTCATGATGAAATCCTCTTTCTTCTCCATCAACATTAGTAACAACCATCCTCTTGTCTCTGACTTCTACCTTGACAATTCTGTTAGCCTTCCACTGTTTGATCCTCACCTTGTCAGTTTCAGCAATTTCTTGAATAGGTTTAATAGGTAGACCTTTATCAGGAACAATGAGTTGTTTTCTCCACTTAGGACATCTTACTAGCAAAGAGCTAGTAGAATTCTTGAATTTAGTTGTTGTGGCAGTGTTGACTTTGAGATGTTGGCTTGGCTTCAGTTTCCTTGACTGTTCCTTTTTAATTTCCCTCCTTATCACTCCATGTGCAGTAACTTTCATGAACATCCTTCTTGGAGATTTGGTTTTGATGGCTGTTGCAGTTTTAGAAACTGTTGACATCACACTAGTACCCTGAGATTTGGTAGGTGAACTAGAGTGAGTGCCAGCAGCTTGCTGCTTAGAGGGATTTCTTCTTTGATATTGTTTATTTTTCTCAGAGTTGTCTCTTTTCTTCTTGTCTTCATCCTTCTTCTTCTTGTCTTCTTTCTTTCCCTCCTTATCACTCCTGGATTCAGGCTTTTTATCCTTCTTGTCCTGATCCTCATTGTCATCATCTTTCTTTTTGTTCTTCAATTCTTCTCTTGCAAATTCAGAGATTTGTCCAGAGATAAACTTTTTCATTTTCTCTATAATTTCATTGTCCTCCATCTGTTTCACCTTCTTCTTTTCAATCAACTCAATTAGGTCAATAATTTGACTTCTGTTACCTGAATTGAGATGTTGAGGGATCCTGAAATGAGCAAGTTTTTCTCCTCTAGCCATATACATCACACCATCTGGACTACAGTAGGATTCAGGTAAAGCATGAGGTAGGAGAGGCCCCAATATTTTATTCTTCAATTCCTCATCTTCCTGGGTTACCAACTCCACTTCCTTGTACAGACATTCCAGTTCAGTATATGAGAGCCTTTGGAATAGAGTAACTGAGACTTTAAAGTAACCAGACTCCATTTGAATGAGTGGCTCTTTGAACATTTGTCCATTCTGTTCAAACTTAACTCCCCTCACTGCAACAATAGCATTGTCAAGCATCTTCTTATAACTCCAATGATTTCCCTTGACTTGCTTTTTGATATGATGCAGAAGGTCAAGAAAATCCTTGTCAGAATTGGGCTTTAAAATTTCACTTCTGAGCTTTCTCATAATTGCCTTTTTCCTTTCAGCCTCTATCTCTTCTCTCCTTTCCTTCTCCCCCTTAGGATTGATATCTTGTCTTTGGATAAAGGAAGAATGACTTGGCTTAATTTGAGTCCAATATTGAGTTGGCAATGTTGCTAGAGGAGCCTGACTAGTTGTGCCTAGGTTGGAAATGAGTGATTGTAGAGAGGTGAGTTGTGCTGAAATGCTGGCAAGTGAAGTCCCTTGATTTGCAGAAGTAGAGACAAACTCATTTTTCAGGCTATGAACATCTGAGACAACTTGAGAAACTGTGGATGTGAGAGAATCCACTCTAGCATTTAAAGTATCAATAGTGGAGGCCTTTGCAGCTTCATATGTGGCCTTAGACTGGTAGTACAGATCCACTTGAAATGGAGATAAGGTGTGAATGGGCACATCCTCAGGCAGCCTATCTGCATGCCTGTTTTTGAATAAGACTTCAACCATGTTGTTGATCCTTCTTTGATTTTCCATAATAGCTGAGTTACTTTGGACCATTTCTGTGAACACTTTCTCCATGGAGTCTATCTTGGAATGGAGAATTGATGACTTTCATGAATCTCATCTTGATGTGTTTCTATAGAGACCTCCAGGCTTCATTTTGTCTTCCATGGCTTTCAAAGTAGTTTCTACCTTGGCCCTGTGATCATATATCTCAGATTGCACACCTTTAGCAAGGTAGTGGTTTGACTGAAGTTGAACCTTAGCAGCTTCATGAATTGCATCATACATAGCACTTGGTATAAATATCTTCTCACAGGATCCAAGTGAAGTAAGATACTTCTGTCTGGTCCATTCCAATACTTTCTTCATGCTAACTTCAGAACTACCATCCAGCCAGGCATCTACATTGGCCTCTTCATTATCAGTCAAATTTGCATTTTTCTCCTTTAATTCCTCCTGATCCTTTGCATACTCAAGCATGATTGCAGCATAGTCTTTGTTTGGCAAATGAGAAGTCAGTAGCTGTTGTGTAATATGATAAAATCCCTCCAACTGATCTCCATACAATTCCTTTAGTTTCTCATTAGAAAGTGCCCCACCAAGAGATGATGGTCCTGAATCCCTGTCATGTTGCACAGGTTCCAGCCATTGTGACAGAGAGTGAGAGCTAGGGCCACTTGTTACAGTAGTCCCCTCAGCATCTATTTCCTCATCCAATTTCTCAGATGATTCATTAGACACTGGATGGATTGGTGATTTCTCCTAAGGAGACAGTCTTTGAATGATTGGGGATTTTTCAGGGGATGCCATTTGCATGGAGTGGAGGTCCCCCAGATTACCCAATGTCTGTGAAGACACTTGGCTTTGATATGCCTGAGCCCCCACAGAGTCTGAAGTGAAAACTTCTGGAACCTCTGTGGTTTTGATGGTGTCATCAGGATATGCCTCAGCATGCATTCCCTCACCATCTTGATGTATGTCCTGAGTGGTGAACAGGGTGTCATGCACCAAGTCACTTGAGAGGGGCTCATCAGAGAATAAAGAATCCTGATGATCAATAACCTCATGTGTTTGGCCAGACACATTTGGTTGAGAAGAAATTTTAGATGTGGAAGAAAGGGTGTGAATAGATTTGAGTGTTGGCAACTCCCCCTCAGAAAATGAGGAAGTTTCAATAGATAGTCCTATCTGTGCATTGAGTGTTTCCTTTTCAACTAAATCTTCTTCATTGACAGGAGTGAATTCCTGCAATGGTGCAGACTCTTTACAGATTGGAGTGGGCTGGCTCCCAATTTCAATAGATGCACTTTGTTGAGAGAGTGCACCTAGGAGTAAGGTTAAACCCTTATTAATCTCTATATCCTTTTGAGAGGATGTAGAGTGGTCTGTTGTGGCCTTTTTGATTTTCTTTCTCCTGGTCAAAGGCTCCACAAGTGACTCATCTGTTTCATTTTCTACAACTGTTTCTAGCACTCTTTTCTTAGCTGGTTTCTCCTTTCTCTTCTTTACAACCACACCCTGTTGAGAGGATGTGGAGGTTGGTTGACTATCATCTAGGGAATTCAAAGAAGGTTTTGCAGTTGGGTTAGAAGTCCTTGGGTTAGGTGCATTCTGTTCTTCTGCCACCTTAAGACTTCCTACTGCTTCAAGGTAACCATATTTAGGCTGCACAAGTGGGTACCCCCTAAATTCACTCAGCATGTGAGGTGTTATTTGAAGGGGCACATTCACTGTGTTTCTCCTATCCAATGTAGCAAAAATTATTTTTGACATGGATTTGGAATAGCCAATTCTTTGTTTGTTCATTCCAGGCAATTCAATTAAATTGGCATTCTTATTATGGAGAATTAATTGAATAAAGCGAGGAAAGAAAATCTCATTACCTCTCCTGGGAATCCTGGTTGTGAGCTCCCCAAGAACTAGCTTACCAACATTGAGCCTTTGATTGTAGGCCAAGAGTATACCAGCTTCATGGCAATGAGGCTGACCTGGTCAAAACCTGTCTTCCTGCAAGTGAAGACTCTGAGAATTGTGTCGAAGAGGAATGACCACTCATTTCTCATGAATTTCTTGTTGATTTTTCCCAGCTTAAACCTTTCCCCTTCCTTGTCCACAGTGTCTGAGTACCTTATGATTTCTAGGAATTCCAGCAACTCATCTTCAGTTGGCTCATCATTAAACTCTGCAGTTTGAATCTTTAAGCTCTTATTAACATCATTTTCATCAAAACTAATGTCCTTTCCTTGGATTTTGCAAGTAACAACCACTTTCGAGCTCCCATTTTCCAAGGCTATGTTTTCCCAATCTGCAGTTGCCCAAAACTGCTCAAGAATGTCCAGGTATAGAGTGGGGTTTGCTAATAGAGCTTCTTTCAGGTAGGAATCGATGAGAAACCTAGTGAAACATTTGTACTGGGGTTTAGTATCAGCATCTCTGGAAATGGCTAAGAAATTTGTTTCAGGAATTACAAAAACTTCGGTTGGAACTGAGCTTGAGGATGCCATGGAGTTTGTGTATAGAAATAGAGAAGAGAAGAAGCGAAAGTTTTAGAAGAGAGAGAGAGAGAGAGAGAGAGAGAGAGAGAGAGAGAGAGAGAGAGAGAGAGAGAGAGAGTGCAAGAGTAGCAAGAGAACAGTAGAAATGCAAGGGTTTCTTGGAGTTTGCAGTTAAGTGTAGAAATGAAATGTTAGATCTACTTTGCTAAACACAGACAACTCGACTAGAACAGTAATCGATTATAGTGATTGAGAACCCTAAAGCTGTTTTAGTAGAGAACTGTCAGAATTCAATTGAGAACTAAGACAATCGAGAACTCTTAATAAAGCTTGTTCGAGAATTCACAAAATGGACGATTCGAGAACTCACAGAATTGAATGATTCGAGAACTCACAATATGAACTATTCGAGAACTCATAGAATGAACTATTCGAGAACTCACAGAATTGAATGATTTGAGAACTCACAGAATTGAATGATTCGAGAACTCACAATATGAACTATTTAGTCGAGAAGTCAGAAAGGATGGCAAACTTAACTACAAACTCCAGTTTTTAAGAAATTATTTTACCTTCACTTGAAAATAAAATAACAATTTACAATCATTATTTCTTAGACAAATAAAATTTATTTATTCATCTTGAAGTAAGAAATGTGATTGAGTAATGTTCCTGAAACTTTTAATTGTCACACTTGTTATTTAAGAATGCACAAGTATAACTGTTTGATTCAGGTTTTCTCAGAACAAAGAAATAGTTCTAAGTTAGTTTTTAAAGCATTTGTTTACTCATATGTACAACAATATAACTGATATATTTAAAAATATACACCAGTTTTGTTTCACTTAGATAAATCATTTAGGTTCATGTCTGTGAAACAATTGTTGCAACAGTTAGAGAGATATATTTATTGGGCCACTTATCCTGAAGAATTTAGCATTCCTATTTCACTAACCAACCTGTTAAAGGTGGCTTCATCAAGTGGTTTGGTAAATATATCATCCAACTATTTTTGTGTAGGAACATAGAACAATTTAATTACTCCATTTTCTGCATGTTCCCTTATGAAATGGTACCTTACATCAATATGCTTTGTCTTGGAATGGTTGACTGGATTTGCAACAATTGATATGACACTAGTGTTGTCACACATGATAGGAATTCCTTCCAACACCAGTCCATAGTCCCTTAATTGATTCCTGATCCAAAGCACTTGAGCACAACAACTTCCAGCAGCAATATATTCAGCCTCAGCTGTGGAAGTAGAAACTGATTGTTGCTTCTTACTAAACCAAGACACCAATCTCTGTCCAAGAAATTGACAGCTTCCTGAGGTGCTCTTTCTATCCACTCTGCACCCAGCAAAATCAGCATCTGAATATCCAACTAAGTTGAATCCTGTTTCTTTAGGGTACCATAACCCTATGAATGATGTTCCTTTTAGATACCTCAGAATTCTTTTGACAGCAATGAGATGAGATTCTTTGGGGTTTGCCTGGAACCTTGCATATAGACATGTAGAAAACATTATGTCAGGTCTACTAGCTGTGAGATAGAGGAGAGATCCAATCATTCCTCTGTAGGTCTTCATGTCTACACTTTTTCCTTTCTTATCTTCATCAAGTTTTGTAGCTGTAGACATTAGAGTCTTGGCAGTAGAACAGTCTTGCATGTCAAACCTTTTGAGTAAGTCATTGATGTACTTTGTTTGACTTATGAAAATGCCATCATCCCTTTGACTTATTTGAAGGCCTAAAAAATAATTGAGCTCTCCCATCATGCTCATCTCATATTCACTTTGCATTAGCTTAGAGAACCTTTGACACAGTTTTTCATTTGTAGACCCAAAAATGATATCATCTACATAGATTTGAACAAGTATGATATCCTCACCATGCTTTTTGTAGAAAAGAGTTTTGTCAATAGTTCCTCTAGTAAAATGATTTTCTAGAAGAAATTTTGACAAGGTGTCATGCCATGCTCTAGGGGCTTGTTTGAGTCCATACAATGCTTTAATGAGTCTGTAAACAAAGTCTGGAAAATTTGGATCTTCAAAGCCAGGAGGTTGTTGCACATAAACTTTCTCTTCTAATTCACCATTGAGAAATGCACTTTTCACATCCATTTGATATACCTTAAAATTTGAGTGTGCTGCAAAGGCTAGAAAAATTCTAATTGCTTCCAATCTTGTAACAGGAGCAAAAGTCTCATCATAGTCAATGCCTTCTTCCTGGGAATAGCCTTTTGCAACCAGCCTTGCTTTGTTTCTTATTACTATTCCATGTTCATCCATTTTGTTCCTGTAGACCCATTTAGTGCCAATTACTGACCTGTCCTTTGGAGGTGGCACTAGTTCCCAAACATTGTTTCTCACAAATTGATTCAATTCCTCTTGCATGACAATTATCCAATCTGGATTCGACATGGCTTCTTCAATCCTTTTTGGCTCATTTTGAGACAGAAAGCAAGCAAATAGGCATTCATTCATAGTTGCTCTTCTTGTCCTTACACCTTCATCAGGATTTCCAATGATTTGATCAGCTGTGTGGGCTCTATTCCATTTTGTTTTATGAGCTCCATCTCTGTCACTTGAACAAGTTTCCTCCTGATTGAGTGGATTACCATTAGTTGTTGATCCTTGAGAATCTCCCCCTGAGTAAGTGCTAGGGTTGTGTGGAGAATTCTCAAGTTGAATATGGCTGAAATCTTCATTCACTTTTTCCACATTAGTTCCATGTGAGATGTCCACATGTGATCCTTCATGAACATTGATATCATTGTCAACTGCAACAGTTTCAGGCTCTATTTCATTTTCAAATCTTAAGGTGTCACGGTTTTCACCTTCCAAATTCATAGTAGGGAACTTGAAATCATCAAATGTCACATTTGTGTTTTCCATAATCTTCTGTTGATCAATCACATATACTCTATAGACAGTTTTGTCCAAAGAGTATCCCACAAAAATTCCTTCATAAGCCTTGGCTTCAAACTTCCCAAGGTTGTTGACATCATCTTTGATAACAAAGCACTTGGTTCCAAACACATGCATGTATTTTACAGATGGTCTTCTATTTGTCATGATGTGATAAGGAGTCTTTCCAACTGATTTTGTGATGAGTGTTCTGTTTTGAGTATAGCATGCAGTTCTAACAGCTTCAACCCAAAAGCTAGTTGGTAGACTTGCTTCTGCTAACATGGTTCTTGCAGCTTCAATGAGAGTCCTGTTCTTTCTCTCAACCACTCCATTTTGTTGTGGAGTTCTTGGGGCTGAGAATTGGTGAGTGATTCCTTTTTCCTTGCAGAATTCATTGAGTATAGCATTTTTGAATTCTGTACCATTATCACTCCATATGGCAACTACTGGTGTAGGGCCTTTATCCAATCTTCTCAAATTTTCAATGATGATCTGAGGAGCTTCATCTTTTGAGTGCAAGAATTCCACCCAAGTGTATTTTGAAAAGTCATCAACCATGACTAGAGCAAATCTTTTCTCAGCCATGGACAAGACATTTACTGGTCCAAACAGATCCATATGAATTAATTGTAGTGGTTTGGTGATTGATGTGAATTCCTTACTCTTGTGACTTGATCTCTTCATTTTCCCTTTTTGAAATGCCTTACATAATCCTTCTATGTAGAATTCAAGTGTGGGCAGGTCCTTCACTAATTCTCTTTTGACTAAAGAATTAATGTTTTTGAGATTTAGGTGAGATAACTTCTTATGCCAAAGCCTACTTTCATTTTCTGAGGCCTTTGTGTAGAAACAGCAAATCTTCTCCTTGTTTGCAGAGTCCAAATCTACTACAAACAAGCTTCCTTTTCTTACTCCTTGCAGAGCAATTTCCTTTGTCTTCCTGTGTGATATGAGACACAATTCCTTATCAAACTCCACCTTCAAATCTTTGTTGCCGAATTGAGTGATGCTGAGAAGATTATGCTTCAAACCACTGACTAGGGCTACACCTTCAATGACAACATTTCCATGAATCAATTTGCCATATCCCATGGTGAAACCAGTGCTGTTGTCTCCAAAGGTTACCATTGGGCCAGCCTCATCCTTGAATTGTGACAGCAGGGCCTTGTCACCGGTCATATGCCTTGAACAGCCACTGTCCAAAATCCACATGACCTTCTTCTTACCTGTGCCCTGCAATTAAACACAAATCAAGTTTTCTTTGGTACCCAAACAAGGTTGGGTCCTTTATGCTTAGTCACATGAATGTCATTCATGTTCTTAACAGTCTCAGTCACTTGCACATACACATTTTCATTTTTCTTGTTTTGATTTTTTGCTTGATTAGTGCTTCCAGAACTAGATGCATGCTTAGGTGACATGGAGTGTTTTCGGTGTTTCACAGGACTAGCAGATTTAGGCCTAGGACTGTTGATATACAAATTCTGACTTATGCATCCATCAACAAACTGTTTCCTGAGCCTAAAGAAGGTATTCATGATGTTCATGTTACATGGCATACAATCAAATTTGTCACAAAATTTATGATTATCATGCATTAAAGGCTCAACATAACCACAGGCAAACTTATCATTTCCCACAACAGGTTTCTTGTACAAGTGAGTAAGATGATTTGTTGAACCACAGTTTTTACAAATCTTTCTTGGTGCATTATGAACAGGTGCATAGTTGTTGTGTTTGTTAATGCCTATTTTTCCATTTCTATTAGCCTTTTTCTTTTTAGCATGCATAGCATCATTTTTCTGAGCATCCTGTTTAGTTTCAGTTTGAACAGGAATGGACTTGGTTTTGATTGTGGGTTCTTCTTTCTCAACAGAGGTCACTTTTCTTTCAATTGCTTCCTTATCCTCATCATCTAACTGTTAGTTGATAACTATACTAGCTTCATCTAGTTCAACAGTAGCTTTCTTAAAAATTGGTTCTTTGATATTTTTCAAAATATGAGGATTACCTTGGATTTCAATCTTTTTGCCTCTTGTTGAAACAGATTTTTTCTTTTTAAGATTCTCATAATCAAAACCAACTCCAATCATAGTGTTTTCCTTGTTTTTCTCATGAAACTCTTTAACAATAGTTGCTGAGTTTTGATAAGATCTAATTTTCAACTCATTTTCAGAAATTTGTTCTTTAAGAAACTTCTCAATTTGTTCAGAACAAACTATTTTGTTCTTGAGATACTTATTTTCCTGTTTCAAGTTTTCCATGTTTATAACAAACAATTCTAGAGTCTCATTTCTTGCAATTAGTTCCTCATTAGCTTTTACTAACCTAGCAATCTCCTCATAAGCAGCAGTCATACTGGTGTGAATGTTAAACATCTCAATACTTAAATCTTCCACAGTTTTCTTGTATTGAGAATTTGACATATCAAGAGAGATTAAGGAAGGTACCTGAGAATTTGAGGATGAAGCTCCATCATGTGAGTTGGCCATGAGTGCCAGATTCGCATATTTCTCATCCTCATCTTCATCTGTATCATCCCAGCATTTTCCTTCAGCAATATAAGCTTTTCCTGTCTGCTTTTTGAGAAGAGCTTCATACTTGGCTTCCAACTCCAAGTAGTCTTTATCCTTCTTGATTGACTTAGGTTTTCTTCATTCTGTTGCAAAGTGTCCAAGATCATTACAGTTATAGCATCTTATCTTGGATCTATCAACTGTTCCAGTCTTGTATCCTTCATTATTGGAGCTTCTCTGTGGATTCCTTCCTTTGCTTGAAGACTTGAAGGTTGGTCTTGGTTTGAAACTTTTGTTTCTTTTGAATCTCAAATTTCCAAACTTCTTTGCCATGAAGGCCATTGTTTTGTTGTCCATGCCTTCAAGTTCTTCAATGGTATAGAAGTCATCTTCTTCTGACTCACTCTTGATAGAGTCCTTGTCTTCCTGTTCCTGATCTTCAATCACCTCAGATTTCAACTTCCTGCTTGTACCAGTCTTTTCAATTGTTGACGGTTCCTTAGCAACCAGGGCATTTGAGACATTTGCCATTTATCCTCTATTTGCTAAAATGGCCTTCTTTTGATAAAATTCCAGCTCATATGTTTTCAGTATTCCATAGAGTGTCTCAAGTGGAAGCTTTGTCAAATCTCTTCCTTCTCTTATTGCAGAAATTTTATGCTCCAGGTGCTCTGGGAGAGTCAACAGAAACTTCATGTTTTTCTCCTTTGTTTCATAATATTTCCCATGAAGTTGAAGATCATTGATCAGTTTATTGAACCTTTCAAATACTTCAGTTATGCCCTCATTTGATTTTGACATGAATGCTTCATATTGGGAAACAAGGAGCTGCCTTTGATTCTCTCTTACTTCCTCAGTTCCCTCACACAGAATTTCTATTGTCTCCCATATGTGTTTAGCAGATGTACAATTGACAATATTGTTGTACATCACAAGATCTAGTGACTCAATCAATATTAGCATTAAGCTATTGTCAAGAGACACATTTTCCTTCTCTGAGTCTGTGTATTGAGATGGATCTTTAGGTATCCATGTTGCAGGAATAACTTCAGACCCACTAGTAGTTTCAGGAACTAGAGTTACTGGCATGAAAGGACCATTCTTTAATATTTCTGGATACATGGGGTTTGCAGCCTTTATGAACATCAGCATCTTCCTCTTCCATAGGTTGTAATTTTCTCTGTCAAATGTAGGAATCTTTATGTTGCTTAACTTCTGAGAAATCATCTAGATCTTTAGTCTGTATGTTTGTTTACAACCTGGCTCTAATACCACTTGTTAGGAATTTAGAGACCCAGAAGTTACAGAGGGGGGGGGGTGAATGTATACTTCAAAATTTTCTTGTTTAGAAAATGAACTTGTTCGAAGCTTGAAGAACGGATGGAATTACGATAGTGTTTGTCAAGACATATAACAATAAATAATATAGACACAGATGTAACTTTCAATCTAATTTGTATTAGAATGAACTTTGCTACAATCTGAAATTCAGTTTGAATTTCAGCTTCTTGTTCTGGGATTCTTACAATTGTAAAAATACTCAAGACACTATCAAATGTGGCTGTGCATAAAGTATATAGACAACATGTCCTGTGCACATGCTCACATGAGACAGTTTTAGCTAAAACTAGAAATAGACAGAGACTGCTTTACATTTGACTAATGACTATTTCTAGCTAACACTGCTGTGACAGTCTGCTCCATCCTGCCTTATCTCTTCTGTCACTTTTCTTGACTTATCTTCCCAGCTGCATTGTAGACTTGTCTCTATCTGTGCAGGTTTAACTTATCCTGCATAAACAGAGCTGCAACATCATATGTCTTGTTTTGCAATTCTTCCTTGAAACTAGCTTCTTTTGCAGTCGAGTACTCTTCTTGAAATTGATTCGATAAGTCAAGGAGATTGACTTCTCGAACAGCTGTGACTTCTCGATTGGTCCTGAATACTTGATTTCTCGAATGACTAGACTTCTCGATCGCATACTCAGCTTGATAACTTCTCGATCAGACAAGACTTCTCGAATACATGCTTGATATTGATTTCTCGAATGACTCAGCCTTATTACTTCTCGAATGCTCCATTTGCTAGCTTCTCGAATTGTTTATTTTCACTTCTCGAATGACTCATAATTAACACTTCCCGATTGGCTTCAATACTTGACTTGTCGAATGACTGACTTCTCGATCGAGTACTGAGCAGATAAAAGTTTTGAGACTTCTCGAAATGTTTCCATAGTTCTGACTTCTCGAATAGATGACTTCTCGACCAAGTAATTTGCCTTAGTAGAATTCTCAGATAACTTCTCTTATTTCTTCACAGTCTTCTTTGTCTGGTTGCATGATTCAACTTGAATCTTCTAACTGACTTTATTTCTGACTTTATTTACAATTTGAAGGTAAACAGAGAAAACTTCTATTTGCAAATTACACATGAATAACTAAGTCACTAGTCTACTACAGAAGTACAAACTGAGTTACAGCAAGACAGATAATTAAATAGGCTAGGCTTGATTTAAGTCCAACAAGTGCGTATGCTAAAGTAAGGTGCGGAAATTAAAGCGTATGAATGCAAGCACTTAAAGTAAATATGATAAAGTAAAGTACTATATGTAAAGCGTTTGAATGCAATGCAAGTACTTAAAATAAATCTTTTTCTTTTCTACTTATTATTGTCCGAAATATAAGGCCAAGGGTATATGATCTAAACTAAAGACCGAATATATTGACTTGACTTATGTCAACCTCGTTTCGAAATCAAGTTGTTTATAAGCCTTAAAGCAATGATTAAAATTGGCCTTTAAAACACACTTGAAATAAACCACTAAGATTCAACGAGTATGTTTCATTTATGTCGTACCTCGACTTATACGAAATATTATTTAACTCGGAGTCTATCGTGGACTAACTTCAAGAACTCAACAAGTTAGGCTCGTTTATGTCGTACCTCGACTTATACGAAAAGCCCTTAACTCGGTGTTCGAAGTTAAAGAATAAACCTACAAATATTCAACGAGTTTACTTCGTTTATATCTCTAAATAATATATGAGATTTATACGAAATAGTAACACTCAGAATGTGTGTTGGTTTCTTTCACTTTATAACTCAACAAGATGTATTTATGTTTATGTCGTACCTCGACTTATACACAACACTCAACTTGGAATTAAAGTGAGTTACCTTGCAAATATTATAGTAACCTTTTGTTTATATCTCTAAATGAGATTTATACAAATCGGTTTCCACTCTTGATATAAGCTTGGTTTAGATACAAAAATTCAATAAGCAAGCCTCTTGTTTATGTCGTATATATCGACTTATACAAGTCTAGCCTCGACTCGGAATTTAAGTAAATAGTTGTTGTTTCTGATCCCGAAATAAATCATGGATATTAACAACCAACTAAGGAGAGAGGTAAGTTAATAACTCTCTTGGTTTAGTTCACTCTTTATATATACGAGAATAAGAAGTTAAGATAAAAACTCGTGTATATATAAATCGAGGAACAAGGCTAACAATATATATACTTGCAAGAGGTCAAACTAGCAAGCTAGTGTATATATATATATATATATATATATATATATATAGAGAGAGAGAGAGAGAGAGAGAGAGACAATTAAGAACTAACTTAGGACCCTTGTACTCTATAGTGAGAGACAACAATATTTCTTGCGAAATCAAGGGATACGAGTTAGGATCGGGAACAAGAGTTCATGTATACACTTAAAAATCAAGCAAGCAAGGTGTATACACTACTAAACATGTACCTACTGATTATATATATATTATGTAGAACCAACTTATAACCCTTGAGATCTAAGAAGAAATCAAGAGAAAAAACTAGTTTGAAGCCTAAAACACACAAAAAGGGTCGCCGGAAAAAGTCGTCGGAAAATGGCCGGAATATCAACTTTTACTTTAACTTTAGGGGCAACAAGACAAGTCTAGGGGCTGTATAGATGTGGTGAAAAGGTAGCCAAAAGATACTTGTGTGGTGTGTGTGTTATTTGAGCATGCAAATTTGTTTATAAGCTTGATAGGGGTTAGATCTATGAAAGAAGTAAACTTATAACTCAAGAACTATTAGAGATAAAATATATCAGTTGTGTAGAGCTTCTTGGGAGAGAAATTTGCAGCATAAAATTGGCTCAAATGGCTTGAAGAGAAGTGTGGGGGTGAGGTTGTATTTAAAGAGAGAGATTAGGGTTTTTGGTGGGTTAAGGGATGACAAGGATATTACATGGAGCTAGGAGAGCCACAGCATTCAAATTAAAGTTGTATCAGCTGAAATAGGTCACATAGGTGCTTGGAAAAACGTGCTCACATTATTCAGTTAATTAATAAAGCTAATAAAACTGAACGATACAATGACGAATATGATGTTCTCCAAAACATGCTCCAAAAATTATGAAAATTTGGGAACCATCTGGAAATATTCCAAGTAGGTCATTATAAAAATCGTACTCAATTTGGAGTTGTCATTCATTGACTTTTAATTAACCGAACAATCAATTATGTATCGAAAGTACATGCCAAAAATAAAGTTACCCAAAAATCATTAAAAAAATCCTAAAATTCTTTTTAAATATTCTAGTGACATTCCCCAAGTTTCAAGTCAATTGGACATGTGTAGCTATTATTTCGAGAAACAGATCATTTCGTTATCCCTACAACCCGAAACAATATTCAATAGTCATTTGTCAGAACTTGTCGACGTTTGGACTAAAGTTTTGACTTGAAATATATTCAAACATAATATTCCTAAATTAATAATGACTATGAAGTCCAAGAAATATTTATGCTTGAATTAAAATGCATTTTATCCAAATAAGTAAGACAGTTAGGGACTTTAGGGATAAAATCTGCATTTTACATTTAGACAGGACTTTGTTGAAGATAATTTGAACAAATATATTTAGAAAATATATTCAAAATATATTCCCTTGAAAACCTTTAAAAACAGACACTTTTTTAATTTAATAATACATTTTCCGTCTCGTAAAAGCAGTGTCAAAAATACAGTATTTGTTCATCTTCAGTCTTTGCCTCAAATTATGACATATGTAAACTAGATTTGATTTTATCATTATCTTGATAAATCTTATCTAATTATATGTCGAGAGAAAAATCATTTTGTTTCGTTTATAAAACAGTTTGACCAAGTTTGACTTTCCACTCGTTGACTGTCACTTCGAATAACCTAAGGGAGGATTACTATGTTAATTAGTAACTTCCTAACCCTAATTTAATTTACACTTAGCTTTAAGACAAAATTAATCAAAACCTATAGAAAATGTTGTATCTCACAATCTTCCCCTTTTTTATATTTTATCGAAACATTTGAGTATAAAATTAAATATTTGTGTGAAAGGCTAAAACTTCCCCTATGTGTAAGCAACTATTTAATGTAAGCATTTTTAGATTTTAAGATCTAATTAACACTTCCCCTACAGTGTTTGAAACTCTTTTTCAGTTTTAAATGCATAACAGATAAACACACAAAAATTATGCAGCAAATAGGATGCACGGAAAAAATTGAGTATATACCCTTTGATAAGTGAACACTTATCATTTTTCCAATTCCAACTTGGTATACTCCATTTCCATATTTTCCAAGTGCATTCTAAGTTTTGATAAGAATTCAAAAATTCTGTATCAATTTTCCATTAATTCCATATAAGCTGCAAAATGCTCATATGAGATTTCTATTTTTGAAAAAGAAAATTTTTGTTAAAATATTAAATTTTAATTTACTTACAAAAATCTCTTCCCTTTTAAAAACTCTTTCTTCTCTTTTCTTTTTGTAATTAAATTATACTACTCTCTTAATTTTACTACTCTCTCTTCCCCTTTTTGACAAACTATCAAAAAGTCATTTAAATAAAAATTGATTTTCAAAAAATAATTTTTTAATGGAGCATCCATTAAAATTTAAATGAGTAGAGTACAAGAATTCTTCCCTTTTTAATTTCAAATATACAATTTGAAATTATAAGTTCTTGTTAACATGTGCACTTCCCTGTTTCCAAGTGTAGGAAATTCGAAAGTTCATCTTGATATGAATCGAGTTTGCACCTGTTTGAAACTTTAAGAGTTCGATTGTGAGCATTTTAAATATTAAACCTGTGCAATCATTTACTAGAAATCATGATATAATTCGATAAAAGTTTCGAATTATTTGACTCCTGTGAAATCAAGTGTATTTTGAGACAAAATCTAGTAGCAAAGCTAGACTGCAGTTTAACCTATCAAACCACCTCTAATCAGAATTTAATGCTGTTAGATCCAACTAGAGTCATAAATTTAAATGAATTGAATGAAACCCTGTAGCATTTGACAATTAAAAAATACTTTGGAGCTGTTAAAGTGTATGTTTACACATAACAAACACTAGAAATTCTAATTAAAGTATGTTGTTCCATCCTTGCAATGTCAACCATCTTTACCCTGAAACAAACTGTGTCAGTAAGGGAATGATCCACAAGTATATAATTGTTGATATCAAATTAATAATAACTTTATTTTCTAGCTTCAAAATTGTTAGGTCTCAGCAGTTTCAATAGGAAAATAAATATAAAGGAATAGGAAT
The DNA here is from genome assembly GCA_028671895.1 of Oenanthe sinensis. Lineage (NCBI taxonomy): Eukaryota > Viridiplantae > Streptophyta > Magnoliopsida > Apiales > Apiaceae > Oenanthe > Oenanthe sinensis. The sequence continues at coordinate 1,998,925 of CM053809.1, read as the reverse complement.
ATGACACAAATTCAGTAGCATGAGAAGTAACACAACTAGTTAATCAATTTTGTTTTATAACATTGTTACTGCTAGGATTTGAAAATGCTAGACTTCAATTCCTCCACTTTACTTTCCAGCTTTATACATCCTGCAAACTAGAGTATTAGTTATCATAGATAATCAAAACTATACTTCTAGTGTGTGCACAACAATGTAAGTTTCATTATAGTTTGACTGAGCAACCATAAAATAAAGCTAAAGAAGGACATTTCATTCATAGAAACAACTTCATTAACTAGAAACATTACATAGAAAATAGATTCATTAAGCTAGTCTAGGATATAGTATTCCTAGATTGACCAAACATGAGAAATCTTAAGGTCATTCTACATACTACTCAACAACTAGACAACTAGCTTTGTCAACAAAAGGCTCAACTAACAGATATGAGCAAGACACATATCATAACAAAAGTAATTAGCAAGAAATGTAAACAACCACACAAGACATGCATAGATATAAGTAACAGACACCACAAACAAAGACACCAGTCCCTACACCACCAGGCTATTAACTTTCACACCAAATATCATATTAAAGGCAATACTTAGTCCATAGCTTCATATTCAGGGTTGTTAATCACTGAATTAGTAGCCAAGTTTGTTTCCATCTCTCTAACTTCATCAACTGGTCCATCAAACACTAGTACCATCCTAGGGTTGAGATCTTCATCTTCCAACATAGGTAGGACATAGCCATTAGTTACTGCCATCTGCATGTAGATGTACTGTTGTAGTTTATCTTCTACTCTACCAGCCCTGTTGAGGGTGTTACCAAGTATGTTCACAAGTAGCCCAACCTTGGCTTCAATTAGTTCATACTTCTCAACTAGCACTTTAAATGAGGCTTGAAGCTCCTTGAATAAGGCCTCAAGTTCATTATGCTTATCAAGTAAGACATTATACTCTTTTTCAAACTCAAACTTGATAATAGATCCAACAGGGGGCAAAGTGACACTAGGAGAGATAGGGTCAAGGTCAATGACAGGAGGTGTAATGTACCCAACCAAAGGAATAACTTCTCTTCTTACTTTGTCTGAGATAGTGGAAGAAACTTGAAAGTTTGGCATTTGGTTCATGTTGAGCTTGTAATATTCAAACACCTTAGTGAGGACGAGACCATAGGACATGTACCCTAGCTTAAATGACTCAATCATGTGACACAAGATCAAATATGAAAGATTAAAGGTGATTTTGTGACTGATCAGCTGATACATAAGCTTAACTTCAGTGAAGTTCATAATTTTAGAGTCTGAGGTGCAAGGAAAGATGTTTCCCCTAAAGATGAGAGCTAAAGTTTGATAAGATGGGAGAAAATGCTCATAAGAAATGCCCTTATTCTCAATTGTGAGATCATGAGGAACCTCATAACCATAAAGAATAGATAGATATATTTTGTATTCACTGGGATTGAAATGAAATTCCTGGGAAACATCAATATTTGGCAGGTTTAGCATTTTGTTAGTGAGTTTTAAGGCTTTTTCCAACTCAATATGATCAAGTAACGTGACCTTCCCATTGACAACAGAAGATACAGAGAGAGCATCACACACACCTTTCCTAACTTGCATGTTATTGTAAAATTTAGTGACCATATTGGGATACACTCTCCTATTAGAACAATATAGAAGTGGCTCCCAATGTGCCTTACAGAACATATCATACAAGTTTGTTCTCTTTTCAATGTGAATCAAACAGCCTAGTTGTAGTTTATGCTTGACAGACCTAAGTTAGTTTGGAGAAGAAATGAGGTCAGACATTTTCTTTTGTTTCTTCCTATACTTGGTATTGTGAGAGGGACCAGTGGTGGTGTTTGACTGCCCTAAACAAAGATTAGTATCAACCATGTCACTTTCCATTGAGAATGGATTGCAATAGACACACACAATAAATTAAAGAACAAGAAGACAAGTGAAATAAATACTCTCAGACACAGGGAATGAAGAATGAAGCACAGAGCATTTAATTTGAAGACACGGACTTAATATGCATGCATACACACTCATATATAGCAAGAGGAAATGAAATTAAATATCACAGGATCTGCTAAATATTGTAGCAGATGTACTTATCAAAATATAAAAATAGATGTGCAGAGGCATGTAAATTAGGCACAACATACAAATAACATTGTATATATGCAGTACCAAAAGGAACTGAGCTTAATTCCTTCACCAAACTGACCATGCTGCAGTTATAATATATAAGAATGCAGTCAAGTACTATACAGATAGTTCCAAAGCAGAAAGTGCATAGAAAAAGTACAAACAATGTGGATGAAATTTGCAGATAAGTACTGTTGAACAGTTCCCAACAGTCCTTTGTAGCAAGTCTAAACAGATAGCAAGTACACAGATACACCATTCTCAATAAATAAGATGCACAGCTCCTTATCATTTTAAAATTCACAAGTACCAATTAATCTTGCCAGCACACACACTAAGATCATATCTACCATGCTTTTTGCAGAATAAGAAATATATATAATTAAATAAAATTATGCATGCTCAGCAAAGTAGCAGGTACAGGTTTGTAAGCTCAGGACATGCTTTTTCAATAAGTAATAAAATAATATAGACAGATACACATGTATGTATAGCTAATATATAATTTTACATGCATATACATAGATTAAGCAATTTTAGCAATGTCTGTGTGAGAACAACTACAAGAATCCAATTGGTATTCAAATAATAAATATAAAGCATGCATTAAGAGCAAATTTCTCTAAGGAAATCAATTAATCATGCAATTTCAATACACACAAATTTCTTATTATCAATGAATCAATTATGCATAGGAAATTAATTTTTCATGCCAGCATATGTTCTAATGATAATGATAACAGATCAGTTAACACAGATTTCCATGTTTAAGATAGTAGGCATGCATTACTAAATTAACAATTTCATATAGTCACAGATAGACTCATAGACATGATCAAGATTGAAACTGCAGCACTTAGGCACATTAAGCTATCTGTAACAACTAAATACACCAGGCTTAAAATGATACTTGAACTTCACAAAGGTTGCGGACAAGCATGTGTAAACTTAGACAAACATATAGCACTCATATTTATAAATTAATCAAACTAGGCACTTAAACAAATTTGCATATATTACACACATAATTATCAATAAGTTCACATTAAGGAATAATGTAAGTGATGAATCAGTAAATACAAACTGATATGGATATGCATAATGCTTCTATTTGTGACCTGTTGGGCTGGGAATAGATCAAGGGCCAATTATGTTGTCCCAGGCAGTCCATACCCAAGAAGTATTAGTGTGCTCTGTGTGTCCTAGAGATGATGCAATGTATTAATGACTAATCAATAACAATTTCATCACTAAACTATAGCAAGTAATAATTTACAATCAACAGACTTGATGAGTAAATTATAGTTGACAGCAGGTAAGGCAAAGTCACTCATTTTAACAAGTAAATACCAGCAAGAGTAGTTAAAGCACATATCTTGGAACCTTAAACAAAGTTTACTGAACTAGCAGAGTAATTTCACACAATTTTGCAGTTAAGTAGACATTTTACTCATATAATCAAATTGAGATAAATACAAGCTCTGCCTAGAATCATTTAATATCTATTCAAAATTGAGTCATTAGCACCAAGATTCTTAAACTTTAACTACCATAGCTTATCAGCTGAGAATATCATAGGATTAAGATCACATGTACACGTACTGATATTAATTTAAACAGGGGAACATATGTGACCACCAGTTATCAACACTACTTCAAAATAGTATTTGATAGACACATATGAACACAAAACTATGATCAATTGCAATCTCAAGCACATAATTTAAATGCTTAATTATACAAACTCAGTTACCAGCAATCACAGAAAAGAAAATGCTTAGGGTATTGAGTTTGTACCTTGGCCATAGCTCTTTAGGACCATGGACCTACCTGTATGCATCCTCGCGGAGGATACATAATATGCTACTCCTTTTTCCAAGCACTCATCTAATTCGATCTCAGCTTTCCTCATATCTTCACCAATTCATAAGTTCTTCCTTGATTTTCAGATTTGATGATATTGAGCATAAGATAATCAGCATCGAGCTTGAAGAGTATCGACCTTAACCCAAAATAAATCATCTCGAACTGGTCATTCAAATGAGACAGATAGATACATACGAATACCCACAAATTCATCATTTTGTTAAAAATTGTAGATTGAGTGTTTAGGGTTTCGAATAAGTTGAGTCTTAAGATCGAATTGACCAAATCAGGACTGAGAAAATGATGATATGGATATCAATCGAGAGCAAAATAAGTGAAGAACAATATTTCAACATCGAATTAGGTGAGAAAATCTTGAGTCGAAGTGAATTTGTAGTGAGGCAATTTAGGGTTTCTAGAGAGATGATGAACAATGCGGCTGATTTAGGGGAAATAAGAATGGAAAATAGAAATTTATTTTCTATTTATATTTTGACAATTAAAGGTCAAGATTGAATCCCTAATTGATCCAGCGGCTGTGATTAATCAGCTCAAAAATTAGAATTAAAATTGTATTTATATATTGACAATAATATATATATTACAATCTTAATTTTATATTTTATATTTTAATTGCTATTAAATTGTAATCAATTTATAAAATATTCTCTCATTTTTATAAATTATTTTATAATTTTAATTGCAAGAGAGAGTACAATTAGTTTTATAAAATAATGTTCAACCAAGAAAGATATTTTCTAAATTTGAGATTTATTTCTAAATTCCAACAATTTGTTTTAGAAAATAATTCTTGGGACAGTTTGATTAACACTCACTATTTTCCCAAGTTTTGGAATAAACAATACTCCAAGGCCAACCAATAGTTATGTTAATTAAAATTATTTTATTGAGCTTAATTTTGCAATAAAACTTGAAAAACTTATAATTAACGTCATTATTGACAAATCTGAATTTCACCTCGAAATCCGGTCAAATAATAACCTAAACCACAAGCAGAATAAATTTCACTGAAAATTAATTCAACAAAATTAAAGACACTTAGTGTCTCACTTTGATCACTCAAGCATACCTAACTCCAAACGGAGTTTGTTAAATCTTTCCGAGCTCAAAGGTTTTATAAAAATATCGGCGATATTATGTTCGGTATCTATATATACCATCTTAATATTGCCCTTCGAGACATGGTCTCATAGAAAATGATGTTGTATATCAATATGTTTTGATAATTAGTGCAACACAGAATTTTTACTCAAATTGATTGCACTTATATTATCACATTGAATTGATACTACATCAAATTTCACAATATAGTCAGTTAGTGTTTGCTTCATCCAAAGGATTTGAGCACAACATTTTGCAGCTGCTATATACTCAGCTTCTGTAGTAGATATGGACACAAAATTTTGTTTCTTAGAAAACCAAGAAACTAGGCACCCACCAAGAAACTGACACGTACCACTTGTGCTTTTTCTGTCAATTAGGTGACCGGCATAATCCGAATCAGAAAAGCACACTAAGTCAAATGGTTGTCCTTTCGGATACCATAGACCCATTTCAGTGGTTCCCTTGAGGTATCTAAATATTCGCTTTACAGCGGCTACATGAGATTCTTTAGGGTTCACTTGAAAGTAGGCACACTTACACAAACTAAATTGTATGCCAGGCCTACTAGCAGTGATATAGAGAAGACTTCCGATCATTCCTCGATATTTTTTCATATTTACAGAGATACCACTAGGATCTTCTGTCATCTTTAAGGCAGGTGATATAGGGGTACTAATTATTTTATAATTTTCCATATCAAATTTCTTAAGCATTTCTTTACAATATTTCGATTGCGAAATATGAATGCCTTCATCAGATTGCTTAATATGCAACCTTAAAAAGAAATTTAATTCCCCCATCATGCTCATTTCAAATTCTTTACTCATAATATCTGAGAATTCTTTACATAGAGATTCCTTGTTAGAACCAAAGATAATATCATCTACATAAATTTGAACAAACAAGATGTCATCACCTTCATACTTCGTAAAGAGAGTGGTATCAATAACTCCTATTTTAAAACTATTTTCAATTAGGAACTTGTTTAACCTTTCATACCAAGCTCTAGGAGCTTGCTTTAGTCCATATAAAGCCTTGTACAATTTGTACACATACTCAGGATGTAAGTGATCTTCAAATCCCGGTGGCTTTCTTACATATACTTCTTCTTCTAAGACACCATTAAAGAAAGCAGATTTAACATCCATTTGATAGACTTTGAAACCTTTATGACAAGCGTAGGCTAAAAACATTCGAATTGATTCAATTCGAGCTACGAGAGCATATGTTTCATCAAAATCTATTCCTTCCATTTGATTATAGCCTTGAGCAACTAAACGTGCTTTGTTTCTTACCATTGTTCCACTTTCGTCTAACTTGTTACGAAAGACCCACTTTGTTCCAATAATGGAAGTTTCTGGGGGATGTGGAACTAGTTCCCAAACTTTATTATGAGTGAATTGGTTCAACTCTTCTTGCATAGCAAAAATCCAATTCTCATCTAATAAAGCATCCTTTACGGTTTTGGGTTCTATTTGTGATAGAAAGGCCATGTGACTTACAATGTTTTGAACTTGAGCATGAGTCTAAACTCCTTTAGTTAGATCACCTAAGACATAATCAAAGGGTGATCTTTAATCAACGGTATTTCCATAGGCAGTTCAAGTTCATTCTTAACTTTTTCAAGAGGATTCTTTGGATTTGCAAGTCCAAGATTCATGTCTCCGATTTGTCGAATAACATTTTCAACATCACTTGGAATTTGACCATTTGAATTTGGTTCCTCCTCTATCAAATCTTTAAACTTTGAGTTTGGTTTAGATTCATCGAATACTACATTCATTGATTCTTCCACAACCAAAGTATTAAGATTGAAAACTCGATAAGCTTTGCTATTACTAGAATATCCTAGAAAGACACCCTCACCAGATTTAGGGTCGAATTTCGTTAGATAATCCTTAGTATTCATAATATAGCACTTACTTCCAAAAACTTTGAAGTAGCTAAGCTTAGGAGTTTTACCAAAATAAAGCTCATAAGGAATCTTCATTTTGATAGGTCGTAGTAATACTCTATTAAGAACATGGCATGCAGTAGACATAGCTTCGGCCCAAAAATATTTTGGTCGACGATATTAATTAAGTATAGTCGTTGCCATTTCTTGTAACGTTCTGTTTTTTCTTTCAACAACCCCATTTGATTGAGGTGTATAAGGAGTAGAAAAGTTATGAGTAATACCATACACCTCACAAAAATCAACAAATTTTGCATTTTCAAACTCTTTTCCATGATCCGTCTGGATATAGGTAATCGAGTTATTGTGTTGATTTTGTATGCGTTTGCAAAGAACCGCAAAAGATTCAAATGCATCACTCTTTGACCTTAGGAACTCAGTCCACGTATAGCGAGAGTAGTCATCAACTACCACTAGGGTGTATTGACTTCCTCCCAGGCTTTGCACGGGAACAGGTCCAATGAGATCCATATGTAATAGCTCAAGTGGTCTAAACGTAGACACGATGAATTTGGCTTTATGAGTTGCTCTTATTTGTTTCCAAATTTCATAAGCTTCACATATGTGATCTTTAACGAAATTGAGTTTCGGTAATCCTCGTACATGTTCTTTCGAACATATAGTCTTAATGAGTTTCATGTTTATATGACCCAACCTTCGGTGCCATAACCATGGATCATCATTAAAGGATACCAAACATATGTTATCATATTTCGTAGTGTCACACGTATATACATTTTTGTTACGTGGACAATTTAAGGCTAGTCTTCCATCTACATTGTAAATAGAACAATGTGTTGACCGGAATACTACTTTGCAACCATTATCACATAGTTGACTTATAGAAAGCAAGTTGTACTTTAGTCCCATGACTAATTGTACATTTATTATTTTAAAATTTTCATTTCCAATATCCCCAATGCCAATGATGTTGCCTTTATTGCTATCTCCAAATGTTACACTTCCGGCGGCAACCTTTCTAATGTTGTTCAACAATGACTTATTACCGGTCATATGACGTGTACATCCACTATCAAGATACCACACATCTTTTACAGCAGTAAGGCATACCTGCATAAAGGATTAGTTAAACCTTTTGGTACCCTTTTGTCTTAAGGGTCCTTGGGTTAGTACATCATGAGGCATATATGAACTAGCATGAACAAATCTAGGCATGGGATAAGCTTGCATATAATCATGTATGTTTCTAGATGCTTCATTCCTAGTAGATATATGATAAGGGTTTCTCCTAGGAGTATATTTGTTATGTCTAACATATTCATGATTATTTCTTGGGGGAAAGATGGTAATAATCGATTCTCTAGATTTAACATTGGCATTGTATTTCAAATTATTACTTCTAACATGAGCATTTGAAGTACTAGGGTAATCATGATGACTCATATTAGTATGATGACTCGATCTAGCATGATAACTCGCATTTCTAGGCATAGGTGCATTTATTTTATGAGTTTGATCATAATAGTTAGGATTTTGAGTCATAGAACCTTTTCTTGGTCCATAAGAAATTGGTTCTTGATGATACCAAAATCTTGGTTGGTTTTGAACATTCACTTTAGAATCATTCTTCTTTTGAGATATTTTTTTTTCATCTCTGGTTCTAAAAGTTGATCCTTTTGGAATCCACTTGTATTTCCCCTTAAGTTCACCTTCTTTAGCTTTGCAAAATAGACGAATATGTCCACTTACATTGCAATATGTACACTTAGGTGTACGTGATTTAGGTGGAGTACTAATTGGAGGATTAGGTTTATGATCTTCCTTTTTAGTAGAAGCTTTATGTCCATAACCCAATCCTTCACGATTAAATGATTCCCGAGAGCTAAACACCATTCTTTCCAGGATGGCATTACTCTTAGTGAATTGTTTCAAGGTGGATTCAAGATCTTCCTTTTCTTTAATCAAGATATTAATCTTTTTATTTAGGAACGTTATCCATAACTTGAGCCAAGAGCTTTTGATTTTCATCTTTAAGCTTTTGATTTTCCAACTTCATCGTTTCTAATTCCGAGACAAGTCTTTGATGACTTTTGAATTCAACATTGATCTTGCCTTGAAGTTTGTCATAATCATTGTCTTTATTCATTAATTGAAGTTGGTAATCAAATTCAAGCTCTTTTAAGGCTTCATGAAGTTCTTCCTCTCTATCTCCTGTAAGAGATTGTTCGAGGTCATTTATACGTTCGCATCGTGAAGAATTCTCTTGAATCAATGATTCATTTTGAATTTTCAGATTTAGAAGCTCGACATGGAGCTCACGATTTCATTCGTTTAAATGAAGCTTATCATTCTCAATCTCTTCAGCTTGCATAATCAGAGACACATTTTTGACTTCAAGAGTACGAATTTGGTCATCCTTTCCGTTTGTCTCGATTTTCAAGCTTTCATTTTGAGCGAGAATGTTAGTAACGTATTCCATGTCTTTGACATGTGCTTCGGTCAAACTAGTGACCTCTTTTTGAAGCTCAAGACACAAATCCTCATATTTATCTTTTTCGGATTTTGTCTTAACATAACTTCGATACAATTCATCATAACCAATTTTTAAATTTTTGACCAAGTTTCTAAGATCAGAAATATTCATACCATAATGTTCTACTTTGGACAGGTTAACATCATTACTATCACATGATGAAATCAAGATTGGTTTAGATGTTACCTCTGGTAGAGAAGTGGAGCCTTCCGTTGGAGTACTTTCGTCTCCGATTGCATTAAAGCAAGGTTTACAGTTTCCTCATTCTGTTCAGGAGCTTCCCCATCCTCGCTTAGATCCCATCCTCTTTCGGCTACAAGGATTTGTCCTTTAGACAAACTTGGACATTCCCTTTTAAAGTGTCCCGGTTGTTTACATTCAAAGCAAACAATCTCGGTCTCTTCAGGAACTACCTCTTTAGGCTTAAGTGCATAATTACTCGTAAATTTCAAGTTATTGTAAGCATTGTTTGCTTGTGGTTGTTGCACACCTTTGCCTTTAGCATAGCTCATAGTAGGAAAGTTGCTCTTAAAATTCGACATACCCTTAGAGTTAAAAACTCGTTGTTGGTTACCCGATTTAAGAAAGCCCTTTCCGTATCTTTCAGTTTTTCTTTGTAAAATGCGACGGAGTTATCTTGATAATAAATCAATTTCATGCTCGTCAAGATTTTCTAACTCTTCGTTCAAATCGTCACCGTTTTCATCTTCATCGATAAGTATTGTCTTTAAGGCCATACTATTTCTCTTCTCTTCAATTTTAGGAAGAGGTTTATCCAGAGCATTATCTTCTTCGTAAGCACGAAGGTTGCCGAATAAACTATCGATGGTATATGCATTTAGATTATGCATTTCTTTTATAGTGGTAACTTTAACTTTTCAACTCGGAGGTAAGGCTTTTAAGACCCTTCAATTTTTCTCATTAATAGAGTATACCTTTCCGAGTTGAGCAAGTTCATCGATAATACGAGTAAATCTCGTTTCCATATCGATGATGGTTTCACCCTCGAGGAGTTTAAAGTTATCGTATTCTTGGATCAATGTATCCATTCGAGAGTCTTTAATATCCATTGTTCCCTCATAGGTGATAACCAATATATTCCACATATCTTGTGACGACTTGCAGTTATTAATACATTTGTATTCTTTTTCTGCAAGTGCACTAGTTAAGACCATTTCAGCCTTAGCGGCTATGTTCATTAACTCTTCCTCTTCACGTGTGTATTCACTAACTTTCTTTTCGATGACTATTTCGTCAACTACTTTGGTCGGAACTACAACACCATCTTCGATAGTCATCCACACTTTGACACCTTGGGATTTAGCATAAATTCTAAATCTTTTTTTCCAAGTAGCAAAGTTGGTGCCATCAAACAGAGGGGGTCTCGAACTCGAGAGACTTCCACCACAACCAATGGTACTCAAATACGCCATAAAGATCTACTCTTTGTTGCGTTCATAGGCACTGAAAAAGACCACAAAACACGATTAAGAGCACTGCAATTTTAAAACTAGAGCTTGGCATTTTACAATTTTCTTTTCTCTTTTTAAAATATTATTAGTCAACTAGTAATATAAGTGCGGAAAATAAAAGCAGAGAAAAGAAATAGAGTACATAACAGAATTTTTATCCTGGTTTACGATGGCGCAATCCCCTAACGGATCCGTTCACCCCTAGTCCAGTCCCCGAGTCCCTCCCTGATCTCGGGATTTTGCACTATAAAAAGATGTACTCCTTATAGTGGCGGAGAAGCCTTTTACAACACTTAGTATTTATCTTGGACCTTAACTACCCGTTAACCCCTCAAAATACAAAGCAAAATCTAATTGATTTATCTTGGAGCGTAACTCCCCGCTACCTCCTCAAAATCAAAGTAGAACCCCTACAAGCTGGTCTTAGAGCGTAACTCCCCGTTACCTCTTCACAGGCAAGTAGCACCCCTACGAGCTGGTCTTAGAGCGTAACTTCTCGTTACATCTTCATAGGCACGTAGTATCCCTTACGACCTTATATTGGAGCGTAACTTCCCCATTACCTCCTCAAAGATACGTAAAAATCCCTGCGTAGACTATGTTCCTCTACAACAATGTAGATCCTGGATCTGGGTCTTAGATCTTGGTTCTTTCATTTTCCTCACGATGCAAAGACACCCAACTCCGCGTCGGCGTGTCTAGGACTTGGGTCTTAGAATAAGGATCACCTCACTTAACTTTCACCTCACAACAAAGTGCAGACAACAAGTACTACGACTTTCTATCCCTGTTTAATAAAGAAAAGTGGTCGGACTAGTATATTATAGTACTAGACCAAAGAGACAAACAAATATATATAGGATAGCTGAAACAACAATATATATAAATGTGAGTCGGGGTAAGTCACTTAGTGAGAAAGGACGAACCACTCGAAAGGGTAAGTCACTTAGTCAAAAGGACGAACCACATGTTGTGTGCTAACGTGTATGCAAGAAATTAAGTGTATATGCTAAGGTAAGGTGCAAAAATTAAAGCGTATGAATGCAAGCACTTAAAGTAAATAGGCTAAAGTAAAGTACTATATGTAAAGCGTATGAATGCAATGCAAGTACTTAAAATAAATCTTTTTCTTTTCTGCTTATTATTATCCGATATATAAGGCAAAGGGTATATGATCTAAACTAAAAGCTGAATATATTGACTTGACTTATGTCAAGCTCGTTTCGAAATCAAGTTGTTTATAAGGCTTAAAGCAACGATTAAAATTGGCCTTTAAAACACACTTGAAATAAACCACTAATATTCAACGAGTCCGTTTCGTTTATATCGTACCTCGAATTATACGAAATATTATTTAACTCGGAGTCTATCGTGGACTAACTTCAAGAACTCAACAAGTTAGGTTCATTTATGTCGTACCTTGACTTATACGAAAAGCCATTAACTCGGTGTTTGAAGTTAAAGAATAAACTTATAAATATTCAACGAGTTTACTTCATTTATATCTCTAAATAATATATGAGATTTATACGAAATAGTAACACTCGGAATGTGTGTTGGTTTCTTTCACTTTATAAAACAACAAGATGTATTTATGTTTATGTCGTACCTCGACCTATACACAACACTCAACTTGGAATTAAAGTGAATTACCTTACAAATATTAGAGTAGCCTTTTGTTTATATCTCTAAATGAGATTTATACAACTCAACAATATTTCTTGCGAAATCAAGGGATACGAGTTAGGATCGGGAACAAGAGTTCGTGTATACACTTAAAAATCAAACAAGCAAGGTGTATACACTACTAAACATGTACCTACTGATTATATATATATATATATATATATATATATATATATATATATATATATATATATATATATATATATATATATATATATATATTATGTAGAACCAACTTATAACCCTTGAGATCTAAGAAGAAATCAAGAGAAAAAGCTAGTTTAAAGCCTAAAACATACAAATAGGGTCGCCGGAAAATGGCCGGAATATTAACTTTTGATATAACTTTGGGGGCAACAAGACAAGTCTAGGGGCTATATAGATGTGTTGAAAAGGTAGCCAAAAGATACTTGTGTGGTGTGTGTGTTATTTGGGCATGCAAATGTATTTATAAGCTTGATATGGGTTAGATCTATGAAAGAACTAAGCTTATAACTCAAGAACTATTAGAGATTAAATATATCAGTTGTGTAGAGCTTCTTGGGAGAGAAATTTGCAGCATAAACTTTGCTCAAATGGCTTGAAGAGAAGTGTGGGGAGTGAGGTTATATTTAAAGAGAGAGATTAGGGTTTTTGGTGGGTTAAGGGATGACAAGGCTATTACATGGAGCAAGGAGAGCCACAACATTCAGATTAAAGTTGTATCAGCTGAAATAGGCCACATAGGTGCTTGGAAAAACGTGCTCACATTATTCAGTTAATTAATAAAGCTAATAAATGTGAAACTAAACGATACAATGACGAATATGATGTTCTCCAAAACATGCTCCGCAAATTATGTAAATTTGGGAACCATCTGAAAATATTCCAAGTAGGTCATGGTCAAAATTCTACTCAATTTGGAGTTGACCTTCATTGACTTTTAATTAACCGAACAATCAATTACGTATCAAAAGTACAGGCCAAAAATAAAAGTTACACAAAAATCATAAAAAAATTCCTAAAATTCTTTTTAAATATTCTAGTGACATTCCCCAAGTTTCAATTCAATTGGACATGTGTAGATATTATTTCGAGAAACGGATCGTTTCATTATCCCTACAGCCAGAAACAATATTCGATTGCCATTTGTCAGAACTTGTCGACGTTTGGACTAAAGTTTTGACTTGAAATATATTCAAACATAATATTCCTAAATTAATAATGACTAGAAGTCCAAGGAATATTTATGCTTGAATTAAAATGCATTTTATCCAAATAAGTAAGACAGTTAGGGACTTTAGGGATAAAATCTGCATTTTACATTTAGACATGACTTTGTTGAAGATAATTTGAACAAATAGATTTAGAAAATATATTCAAAATATATTCCCTTGAAAACCTTTAAAAACAGACACTCTTTTAATTCAATAATACATTTTTTGTCTCATAAAAGCAGTGTCAAAAATACAATATTTGTTCATCTTCAGTCTTTGCCTCAATTTATGACATATGTAAACTAGATTTGATTTTATCATTATCTTGATAAATCTTATCTAATTATATGTCGAGAGAAAAATCGTTTTTTTTCGTTTATAAAATAGTTTGACTAAGTTTGACTTTCCACTCGTTGACTGTCACTTCGAATAACCTAAAGGAGGATTACTATGTTAATTAATAACTTCCTAACCCTAATTTAATTTACACTTAGCGTTAAGACATAATTAATCAAAACCTATAGAAAAGGCTGTATCTCACAACATGTATTAACATGGTTTTGCAGGTATTAGATTACTGATATGTTTTATCAATATAATATGTTTAAGTATATTGACAGCAAGCTGAAAGCAAGAAAATAGAGCGTTCCAGCAAGCTGACAGCATGAAAATATTCTGTACCAGCGAGTTGTCACTAGAAGCGTAGAAACTGTTTGGATATGCAAGGAAGTCCGAAATTCATGGAGTTTTTGTAGGATCTCACTTGTACGAGTTTATCTAATATATATATATATATATATATGGTTATATATTATATTAGAGCTCAGTTTTACTTATTCAAACATATTTTATTATTCAAATTAGTTTTCCTATTTAGTCGGAGTTAGAGTTTGACTAAACTTTATCTTCTAAAACCAACTCTTATCTATATATATATTTAAACTTATGTTGAGGCTGATTTCAAACGTTATTATTATCTTTCTATCCTTAATATACGTAGTTTTGAATATCTATATTTTGTATTATCTTAATCAATTCGAACGTTGTAATTCCAACGTTAATTGGCTTTGTTAATTCGAATGTAGTATTCATATATATATATATATATATATATATATATATATATATATATATATATATATATATATATATATATATATATATATATATATATATATATATATATATACTGGTGTGTATTATTTTCTGAGAGTATGGAACCAAGTGAAGACGTACTGATTTGTAAAACATATACACACTTCTTCTCAAACACAATTGTTCTTAGATAACATCTTTGAGTTCTAGTATTCTATATATTTATATATATACGTGAGGAGCTTATAGTTTGAGTTGTAACTTTTATTCACTTGTAATCGTTTGGTTGTAATAGAGTTGTGGCTGGATTGATAGGTTTGTGAAATAGGATTCAAGGGAACTAGAGGCTAGAGAAGGCTATACTAGGTTAGTATAGTGCTTAGAGAGCATATTAGTTCAGTGGAACAAGGGTTTCAGCAAGATAGGATTAGCTGCAAGGGATGAAGGGTGGAATATTATTGTAATTTGTAATCGTGGTTTGTTTTGATTAATAATATTCTCTCTTACTAGTTGGTAGGGGACCAGGACGTAGATCATAGGGGATTAGGGATTGAACATGGCTAAAAGATCTTGTGTTATTTATTTTTTCTATACTGCATTACATATAGTAGCTAGTTGACAGTGTATGTTAATCCAACTTAGCTAGCTGACAGGTTTAATAACTCAGTAAAATTAAAATCAATCATTGTTAGTCATAACACCTATTCCCCCTCTAGGTGTGCATTTTCAAATAAAAATTTTGATATTAAATTGGGTTAAAAAGAGTTCAATCCGAAATAATTGGGTTGAGTATCGATTGAAAATTATTTTAGTCAACTCAACCCAATCCGATATGTATATATTATATGCTACATAATATATAATTACATTCGATATTTTTTATACTTTCATGATAATTTATATATTAGATATTAATATAAAAGTAATTATATATTTCAAATTTTAAATATTTATTAGATTAGTTATAAGTTTTACTATTTATGAACATATTTCGTTAATATTTTTTAATTTTGCTGTGATTTATGTTGAGATAGTAAATTTTATTATCGCAATTTATGTTAAGATATGTGGAAATATAAAATTTTAATATTAGTTATAAATCGATCAAACCGAACCAGCCCACCCCAAACCGATTTAAATTGGGTAGAGTTGGGTTGTATACTATTTTTTAACATAATGGGATGAAATTTCTCAAACCGAACTAATTGGGTTAGATAGAAAAAATGACTATAACTCAGCCAACCCGACCCATGAACACCCCTAGTTGTCATCACCATGTTCAATGGAGGCTTGTGATCTGAGGAGAGACACCTATTATATCGTATATATAATTAGAATAAGGGAGATAATACGGTATGGTCATCAGGGTATAGATGTAAATTCTTAAATATTATTAATTAATTAATATTTGATTCTGGTTCGATTCTCCGTGAGTACAAAAATTAACTTAATAATATTTTTAGATTTTTATTTGTTAATAAAATGATTAAGGTTTGATTATCAACGAATATCAATAATTAACTTAATATTATTTTAGAAGAAAATATATTAAAATTTAACAAATATAAATTTTAAAAAATTTAAAAATTTAATTATAAAATCATTATTAAAAAAAAACTCATGCATCACATCAGGTATAAACTATTAACTTATAATTTAAGTTGGCAGGATGCATGTGATTTGTGAATGCAGATTTGCAGAGTATTTATAGTGCTGTTAGATACGATAATAACAGTTTTTTGTTAAAAGTAATAAAAAATTATGTGATAAAATTTAGTAATGTTTTATAAAAGATGTTTTAGATATAAAAGTTATTTAAAAAAATAGGTCTAACATATTTTTTAAAAAAGGTTGCTTTCCTTGCAAAAAATTATTAATTTATTAAAAATATTTTTTTTATATATTATATCTCAAAATATTTATATATAAATAAAAAATATTAATAGACAGTCATTTGATTACATTTTTTAAACAACAATATTTCTAATCACAGTTTTTCCACATCGTACTAAAAGAACCGAATTCGAGTAAACAAAACAAAACATTTGAACAACTAGTTGGAGAAAAGACCGTTACAAAACAAAAACAAAAAGTACAGTGATCAGGTCAGTAGCATAAACCGATCTTAATTTAACAGATAAGGAGACGGAGGCGGCCCAAAAATAAACACACTAGTTTGTGCACCCCCACGGGTTCTGTTCTCGACTCACCTTATGATATTAAAGAGTTTGAGAAATGAAGTTTTAGTTGAAATGTTGATGTTGATTTGTAAGTATTAAAATTTTATGGTAACTTACCTTTATTTAAAACTAGCATAAAATCTCGTGCGAGGTATATGTTTTAATTTAATTTTGTTGATAAATATTTTTAAATATTATTTTTTACTTTATTTTATTGATATTTATATTGATCGTGCTATCAAAATTTTTAATATCTTAATTTTAATAATGTATGATAAATATGTTATATTTATTATATATTAAAAAATTGGTATTTTTCTAAAACTAAAATAATTTATAATATAAAAATATAAGGATATATAGATTTCAAATACAAATTCATCCTACATATTCATAGAAATACTCCTAAATTTATAATAATATTTGTTTAATACTCAACATTGTCTTAATTTAATATATATACGATTGGATGAATAAAAATATGTGTGAAGCAAGCTGCTGCAGTTTTGATTATTTTTTAATTATATTTTATATTTTAATTTTTAATTTAATTTAATTATCTTTTGAAAAATTCCCTTTTTAATCTAATAATGTATTTTAACCGAACTAAAGCTTATCAGATTAGCTGATCAAAGAATAAGAGATTATTGACTCAATTTTGTATATAAATAACTTTCTAAAACTCAATATATATATATATATATATATATATATATATATATATATATATATATATATGTGTTGGATCAAATCAAGCCTACTATACTTAATTGTACTTACTTGTCATAATGTAAGCACAACTAGAATTTCGGTATAGGTTGGTGACCTAATTCTTTATAATGTACATTTGCAGATAGAAGTATGTTTCTATTGCAATTGAAGATTGTAAATTAAAGTCAAGAATAAAAGTCTGATAGAAGATTCAAGTTGGATCATGCATCAAGACACAAAAGACTTCAACAAATAAAGGATGCAGTGTGAAATTTCTTTGAAGGCAAATGATCAATAGAGAAGTTAGACCAATAGAGAAGTTAGGAGTGTAACTGGTAGATGTTATTCCCTAGAACAATGTCAATGTTATTTGTAGAAGAGGGGGTTGAATACAAATTATCAAAACTTTTTGGTATTTTAATGTTTGTTCTTGAGGTTTGAGTGTTTAAGAGAATGTATATGAACAAATGAAACTGAAAATAAATATGAACAAGGATATTTAAAATTACTGATGGATTGATTTTTCCATCAGTGTATATTTTTACTCAAATTTTCTGAGTTGATAAAACTCAGTTGCGTTTTTACAAGGTTAGAAAATAAATCAATTGTTCTTACAAAGTGCTCTAAGGCTGAATAGTTGATTCAAGAAATATTGTCTAGCTTTTCTTTCTAAAATTTTCTAACAATGCTACCACACTTGTTTATATAACACAAGTATGTTTTTACAATACCTATTCTTGGATTGTTTCTTTTCTATCTTTCCTTTTGCATTTTTCCATTTCTGGAAAAGTACTTTAGACTTTGAAAGACAGCTTCAACTTGAGTCTTCGCAGTCATCATAGACTGTCTTCCATAGGTGTGTTTTTGTTTGTCAACTTGTCAACTTGTGTTGTCTCAATCAATTGATAGTTTGTTGTTAAGCATATCAATTGATTCTTCCTTTTATACATCAACTGATATACTTCTTCGATTGGTCTTTATATCCATCGATTGATAAATGATGATTTATCGATTGATAGATGTTATCAATCGATATATTAATCGATGGGTCTTCATATCAGTTGAGGATGATCTTCAATACTTGACTTGGCTTCTTCAATTGATCTTCTATCCATCGATGCTTCAATATCAACTGATCATCCTTCACTTATATAATTTCCTGTCTTCAAATAATTATAATTAGACAGTCTAAGTTACACATCAATTGATGACCTATATCAATCGACTCTAATATCAATTGATGAGAATAATATCAATTGACTTATACCTTATCGATTGAAATAGACTAAGTACACCTATGCTACAATCCAAATTATCAGTTGATTCACATTTACATTTCAACTGATAAATGGTTTCCTGATCAATTGATATTTATAATTTTCATATCAATTGATCAGTTACATCAATTAAAATTTCTATGATTCTAAGATTAAAGTTATCATCAAATTACATGTAGATTCCTAACAATCTCCCCCTATTTGTGTCTGTGACATGAATAAGTACAAATCTACTTGATGATAACAAAACCCTGAATTATTTTCATTCAGATAGAATCAAGAAATTTAAATAGCACTTTGAATTTTGGAAGTACCAGTCGATGAATAATTTTTGCAAACAGCTCCAATGTCTTCATGATCTTCATAATCCAATTACCTCTTCTTCTTTCTCTTCTCAGCATTTTCCTTTAGTTGTCTCATGAAGGAACTCCTCAATATTGCTTCATCTCTATCAGTCTCTCCAAGTTGCCTCATTAGGTAGTGAATTTCTTCATCTGTGATTTTGTCCAGATATTTGCAGATATCAAAGAACTTTGTGTTGCCCTCCAAATCTGTAAAAATCATGGCATATTTTGGCTCCAACACCACCTTCTTGACTTGAGACTTCCATAGCTTAAGGGGTGAATCAGGTTCAGTTTCAGCCTTTGATCTCCTTAGCTTTGAAATTTGATGTTGAATTTCCTGAACAATTGTTGTATTGAGTTTGTACTTTCTGTTAAGTAGAGGTAGAATAGTCTTCAGGACACTGTAGCTTTGCTTCATTATCACCTTCATTGAGTAAGTGATTTTTTTGATTCTTCTTGGTTAGAGGTTGCAGGGTGAGTTATTACTCATATCAACCCTTTTTCACTTACCACTGGTATCCCTTTCATGTCATAGCCTTCAATTGTCACCTCCTCCTTGATTTCTTCTTGTTTAACTTTGAGATTTTCCTGAACCACTTTTTCTTGAGTAGAAATTGTCTTTTTTTTAGCCATGGCTATTTTCCTCTTTTTCCTTAGTGGTTGTTCTGCTAATTGATCTTCCATATTCCATTGAATTTCCATTTGCCTAGCAATTACTATATGTGTCATTGATTGCTTCACCACTCTTGAAGTGAAAGGCCTCATATTTCTGAATCAAGAGTTGCATCTTGTTCTTTCTTATTTGCTCAGTACCTTTACATAGAGTTTGAAGAGTATTTCAGGCTTCTTTGGAGGTTGTGCAGTTGATAACATTGTCAAACATATCCTTGTCAAGACCATTAAACAGAATATTTAAGGCCTTCTTATCCTTGTGTACTTCCTTTTCATCCTTATTTGTGTATTCACTCACAGGTTTTGGAGCTTGTCTGATGCTTGAGTACCATTTGCATTCACACTTGTAACTATTTTCATAGGTACATGTGGACATTTCTCTATGCAGTTAAGGGATCAATGGATAGCAGATGCAAGTGCATTTTGACTTTCCAGGTAAAGTACTCATCTTTTTCAAGAACTGGAATCTTCACCCCTGTGTCTTTTTGACCCGTACTTGATGTACTTAGATCTTAACTTTCTGTATGTTGAAAGCTAGGCCCTGATACCAATTGTTATTTTCCCTTAGCACAAGTTTGTAGAAGGAGGGTTGAATACAAACGTAAGAAATTATAAGGAATTCTTTGCGGATTATAAGTTTGTATTTAGAGTTTGAGTGTTTTAAGGATGAAGAAACTAAAAGACTGATTTAGATCAATATTGGAACTAACTAACTTGAAATTGAAACACAACAATTTAAAATTACTAGTGGATTGGTTTTCCACTAGTGAGTGTTTTGCTTTGAATAACTCTTGGTCTAAATAACCAAGCTTCTTACAATATGAGATTGAACTAAGAAAAGCAGTACAATGATTTCTAACTTTTCTATGCTTTTCTTGTTTTTGTTCTATCTCTCACACTTGTTACAATGAACTGCTAGAAATATATATAGCAGTTCACATTCTATATCTATTTTTCTATCGACAGATAAAATGCAAATTAAAATTACATTTTACAATGTATTCACTAAAGTAAATTGTAGCTTCTTTTCACAATCTCCTTTGCATTTGTCTTGTTCTGGAAAAAATTTTGTCTTGATCTTTTCCTTGAAGACTGTGTTGCCTTGAAAGCCTTCAAAATCCTAACAGGACTGTCTTCCATTGATTCAGTTTCTGCAAAATTATCATTCCTTTTGTCCTTAACTAATTTAGGAAACATTGATATTGATAATTGCTGTTAAGCTTATTAATCGATCCTTCTTTGCTTATCCATCGATGCATAGGTTATCCATTGATCAATTGATGTATCAATGGATATCTTGGTTATCTATCGATCCCTTATCCATTGATTGTCTTTTATCCGTTGATTGCCTTGGGGCTTTCATCCGTTGATGGAGATCCATTGATTTGACTTTGGTTGACATTTATCCATCAAACAGTTTCCAAATCCATTGACTCCAATATCTGTTGAAAACTTCATTTGAGAGAATTCTGACTTAGAATATTTATAATTGATCAGCCATTCTTCACATCCATTGAAAAACTATCAACTGAAGTCAATAAACATCAGTCGACTAGTTCACAGCATCCATCGACATATTACAATCAATTGAAAATGAAACATGACTCAATTGTTGAAGGGTTTCGGGCATGAAAACGCAGCAGAATTAACGTAAAAACAAAAAAAATCGAAACCCAATCGCAGGATCCATGTATAACGTTGGATGATTATGGTGAAGAAGTATGTACCTTAACAAAGTTTTCGTATGCTGTTTAATGAAGGTCTAGAAAGATGAATCACAGCAGTCCTTTGTTGCAAAGATTTGCTCTCTAAAAAAATCCACACGAACGCCCGATCGTCCTACGATCACCGGAGTCGGTACTAGCCGAATTGTTTGCCTCTTGCCTCTCTCTCTCTATTTCTCTAGCCTCTCATGATGTTGAGCAGCTAGGGTTTTTCTCTAAAAATGAAATTTTATGATTAAACCCTAATACTATACATCATTATGTATATATAGGGGAGAGAGAAATTTTGGGCCTAACCCTAATCCATGTGGTTTCCAAAACTCATTATGACTTTGGGTTATTATTATTATTAAATCTGAATTCTAATATAATTAATCAAGTCTCACTTAATTAATTCAATAATTAAATTCGAATAATAATAATACTTATTAAATCCGAATTCTAATATAATTAATCAAGTCCCACTTAATTAATTTAATAATTAAATTTGAATAAACAATAATATATTTAAATTCGTAATTTAAATAAACCTCCGTTTTGACGTTCTTTGTGTGTGACCCTTTAGGTTATTATTACGTTGGCAATAATTTTATTATGTAATAATAAAATTATAAACAATGAGTGGCATCTAGTAATACATCATTGCTACCCAAGTAATAATAATAATTGGTGATTCAATTAAACCTTTCGTGAATAATGTTCCATGTAATATAATCCCTTTAACCTTATATTATAGATCAAACTCGAGGCATGTATAGTGTCATCCTCTTCAACGTTTAATCTCGGTTTCCTTGATCAATGAGTAGACTATTTAAACAAATCAATATTTGAGCATGGTCATGCATTTCATAGTCTCACTCAATCAAGAGGCCAATAATATCATTCCTAGAATTGGAGGGTTAAATCCTATATCTATCATTCATATTCCTCATACGATTCATAGCATACCTAATGTACACCTTTATCATTACCCGGTTAAAGATAACTTTGAGTGTAATCAAAGTATATTAATTCTCGTATAGAAATATAATGATTTCAAGTCAGAGGATCATTACATCATTATCACAGTGAGATTTCTTATGACACTTATTAACATGTAGAATCTCACGGCGGGTCTTTCCAGTGTCATGTATTGATACATACACTTATGTTCTTGACTTTAGTATCACCATACCTATGACCAATGAGATGTGGTCATCCGTCAACAAACATACTAGTCTTATTGCATTATTATTGTCCTTAAATAATAATACTTGACTAGGGAATTTTAGGAATAAAATACTATTCATATAATCTCATTTTTAAGTCACATACTTAAAGATATATATTACGTATTAATATTCCAAGGACATTTATTATCCTTTCAATTTATAACGCAGTAAATAAAGACATAATAAATAATAATTAAATAATCACATAAAACATAATCCTTAATTGTTTTCAATAAAACATTAAAAGTATTGTCTCTAGGACACCAATACTAACAATCTCCCACTTGTACTAGAGCCAATCTCTCATGTATCTAATACCCATGGAACTAGTATGACCTTCGTGCTTCTGCTGCGACAAAGCCTTAGTCAGTGGATCTGCAATGTTATCATTTGTATGCACTTTACATATATGTATATCCCCTCGATTATTAATCTTATTAATTAGGTGATATCTCCTAAGTACATCCCCAAACAGCCTCCTTGGCTGCTTCGCAAGCATCAATATACTCAGGCTCCATTGTAGAATCAACAACTGTCTCAGCTGTGAACCATTCCAGCATACAACATCTCCATTTAGACAAAACACAAATCCAGACTGAGAAATCGAATCATCCTTGTCTGTCTAGAAACTAGCGTCGGTGTAACCTTTTACAACCAGCTTATCTTCTCCTCCATATACCAAGAATTAATCTTTAGTCCTCTTCAAGTACTTCAGAATATTCTTGACTGCTGTCCAGTGACCTTCACCTGGATTAGACTAGTATCTACTCTGACTTAGGCCGATCATTCTTCTTGATCTATCTCTATAGATCTTGATACCTAAAATATAGGTCGATTCGCCTAAGTCTTTCATTGAGAAATTCTTACTCAACCAAGTCTTAACAGCCTGTAAAGAAGGAATGTCATTCCCTATTATTAATATATCATCAACATATAATTATAGGAATGCCACATTGCTCCCACTTACATTCTTATAAACACATGGTTCATCTTCATTTTGAATAAACCCAAACT
This sequence comes from Oenanthe sinensis, assembly GCA_028671895.1. Lineage (NCBI taxonomy): Eukaryota > Viridiplantae > Streptophyta > Magnoliopsida > Apiales > Apiaceae > Oenanthe > Oenanthe sinensis. The sequence goes on along the minus strand of CM053809.1, from coordinate 1,974,758 downwards.
CTTTGACAGTTTCATCAAAATGAATGTTCCATCTCCTTGAGGCTTGTTTCAATCCATAAATGGATCGACGCAGCTTACATACATTTACAGCATTCTTTGGATCAATAAAACCTTCAGGCTGTGTCATATACACATCCATATCTTCTTCAAGGCTCCCATTTAAGAAAGCGGTTTTGACATCCATCTGTCAGATTTCATAATCATAGTAAGCAGCTATAGCAAGCAAAATCCTGATGGACTTGACCATAGCCACTGGTGAAAAAGTCTCATCATAGGCAATACCATGAATTTGCTTGAAACCTTTTACCACCAATCGTGCCTTATAGGTCTGTACATTACCATCCATGTCGGTCTTCTTCTTGAAAACCCACTTGCACCCTATAGGTTTTACCCCTTTAGGTGGATTAACCAAAGTCCATACTTGATTAGTATACATGGATTCCATCTCAGATTTCATGGCATCCAGCCATCTCTTGGATTCTAGAGTGTTCATAGCATCTTAATAGGTGAGAGGCTCATCTTCGTCGATAAGCATCACATCACCATCTTGAGTTAAGAGAAATTCATAATATCTCTCAGGCTCATGGCGAATCCTACTAGACCTACGAATAACCTGTGTTTCTTGAGCAGTGTTGTGGTCTTGTACATCCTGCTCAAGTTCCTCCATTGGTTCAATGTTATCTTGTGGGCCTCGAACTTCATCGAGATCTATTATCCTCCCACTGTTTTTCTTCAAAAGCATTTCTCTTTCAAGAAAAACTGTAGTTCGAGCAACAAACACTTTGTTCTCGGAAGGATTATAGAATGAATAACCCTTTGTTTCAATTGGGTATCCCACAAAATTATATTTGTCTGATTTAGGTCCTAGCTTGTCAGAAGTTAAACGTTTCACAAACGCTTCACATCCCCATATTTTCATAAATGACATGCTATGATGTTTCTTAGTCCATATCTCATATGGAGTCTTCTGAACCGTTTTAGTATGAACTCGGTTAAGTGTATAAGCAGACGTCTCCAGGGCGTAGCCCCAGAAACTAATTGGAAGATCTGCATGACTCATCATCGATCGTACCATGTCCAACAAAGTACGATTCCTCCTTTCAGAAACTCCATTCCATTGTGGTGTTCCGGGAGGAGTGAGTTGTGATACAATACCACACTCTTTTAATAAACTCTTAAATTCATGGCTTAAGTATTCACCTCCACGATCAGATCGTAGAGTCTTAATACTTCCGCCAGTTTGCTTTTCTACTTCAGCTTTGTTTCTTTGAACTTTTCAAAAGAATCGGATTTGTTCTTCATAAGATACACATATCTACTGAAATTATCAGTAAACGTGATAAAGTAGTAAAAGCCACCTCTTGTCATAGTATGCATAGGACCACATACATCACTATGTATAAGTTCTAATCGTTCAGTGGCCCTTTCACCTTGTCCAGTAAAAGGAGATTTAGTCATTTTTCCAATGAGACAAGGTTCGCATGCTTCGTATGATTCAAAGTCAAACTTATCCAAGTATCCATCCTTATGTAACTTGGAAATGCGCTTCTCATTTATATGACCTAAACGACAGTGCCAGAGGTATGTTTGATTTGAGTCATTTATCTTAAGACGTTTGTTATTCACATTATAGATAGGAGTGTCTAAATCAAGAACATTTAAACCGTTAAATAAACGTGCAACCCCATAGGTAACATTATTCAAAGAAAAGGAACAACTATTGTTCTGAATTAAAAATGCAAAACCTTTATTGTCTAAACAAGAAACCGAAATAATGTTTCTGCAAATTGCAGGCACGTAAAAACAGTTCTCAAGTTCTAAAATAAGCCCAGTGGGCAATGATAAATAATAAGTCCCTACAGCTAAAACAGCAACCTTTGCTCCATTGCCAACTCGTAGGTCGACCTCTCCTTTAGCTAAAGTCCTACTCCTTTGTAGTTCATGTACATTTATACAAATGTGAGAAACACATCCAGTATCCAATACCCATGATGTAGAAGTTGACAAATTGACCTCTATAACATAAATACTTGAATCAGAAGTTGACAAATTGACCTCTATAACATAAATACTTGAATCAGAAGCTTGACCAGCCTTCTTCTTCTTCAGATCCTCCAAATAAGCATGACAGTTTCTCTTCCAATGACCTGGTTTACCATAGTAGTGACAATCACCCTTTGCAACAACACCCTTAGGCTTTAAAGCCTGTTTGGGATTAGCCTTTGGCTTGGGACCAGAAGCAGATCCAATCTTCTTCTTTCCTTTCCATTTCCCTTTCCTATTAGCCTTACCTTTATTATCTACCATCAACATGGCAGCAGGTTCAACCTTTTCATGTTGGTTTCAGTAGTTCGTAACATGGCCAACAATTCAGTGGGTGTTTTGTCTATCTCATTCATATTGTAGTTCATAACAAAATGAGTATAGTTGCGGTTCAAAGATTGCAAGATTAAGTCAATCTGAGCTTCCAAACCAATCGGGAAACCCAAAGTATCAAGATACTCAATATAACCTATCATCTTCAGAACATGTGGTTCAACAGGTTCACGCTTTCCCTGTTTGCAAGCATACAGTGCTTTGCTCGTGTCGAACCTTTCTTGACGAGCTTGTCCCTCAAACATTCTTTGAAGGTGTTCAATCATCTCATAAGCATCCATATGCTCATGTTGTTTTTGAAGCTCAACACTCATGGTTGCCAGCATGAGACATGCAATATCATTCACATTATCAATATACTTCTGATAAGCATTTTGCTGAACGCGAGTTGCATTCTCAGCAGGAGGAGCAGGTGAAGGAATTTCAATGACATGGAGCTTACGCTCTTGCTTGAGGACAATCCTCAAATTCCTATATCAATCCAGGAAGTTAGTTTCTGTCAGCTTGTCCTTCCCAAGGGTTGCTCATACGGAGAAGGTATTTGTATTGTTTGCCATTTAAATATCTACAATGTTTAAAATGCATAAAATAAACATTAGATTGTCTGAGTTATTTATTATGTTCAAATGATTATGATATATTCATAATATATCTCCCACTATTTTTATCAAATTAACAGCCCTTACTATTAATTTGGAAAGTATATCCCATAATTCTTTCTAGTGAGCCAAGATCCATATTTCGTCATGTCCTAAGTCAACCACTGGAAGTCCTTAAAAAATGATTATTTAGGTAGACAACAGTTGTCAATTATATCATATATAATTCTTGGATAGTTTGGTGAACAACGATTGATCTTATCTATCTAATAGACTTTTAACCAAACTCTATGCTTCTAAGTTTATAATGGTTGAATATAACCGTTTATTTTCACCTTATTATGACGACTCAGTTAAGTTAGACTCAATGATACAACGGTCGAATATAACCGTTTATATTCGTCGCATCTCACCACGATAGATAGGAGTCCCCTGCCACTGACAGTCCTTCCCCTAATCGATCTAGGATTCGATGAGTGTTCATTCATTGGAAAGCATCCGAGTAAAACTTAATATTTTGTTAAGGGGTTTAGAAAATTTATAACGATCATGATCACATCATAAACAGATCCTCAATTTTTTCTTGAACCAAATATTTCAAATTGACATCTTAAATTGTTCATTTCCCAGGTAGATGGAGGATACCAGTGGTCACACTTAAAACCCATCAGCCTTACGAATACGCATATCCGTTTTTGTCAGAAAATCCCAGTTATAGATATCAAAAATCAATATTTAATTCCGTGTTTTAAAAATCCATATTTCATAAACACAAGAATCTCATGATCGTTTGTTAATTTTAAAATCTTGAATCGTTACAGATTTTATCTTTCTTAAGCAGACATGGCATGGGTGTCGTATCTAATACATACATCATTCCAACACATACATATCTACACATGCATTCATATACATATATGTATTGTGCGTAAATTAAACGTGTTTGGTTATGGCCCCATCCTATGTGATATTTCCAAGCTAATGGAATTATCAAGGTCAATCTATGGTGGTTTCAAATACTACACTATTACATGTCTTTATTTTCTTCATTGCTCCATCATCTGGATTGCCTCCTAGCTTCCTTGCTTCTATGTCTCCATTGAACAATTACATTGAATAATAAATAAATCTATTCTAATGAAATTACAATAAGAACTCGAGTTACATTCGAGATTAACAATTACAATGAATAAACGACATGCAAGTCGTATTTAGAAACCAAAACCATAAAACAAAACCACTATGCTATGGGTCTTTAGGCCATAACCATCCACCATGTTATCACATAACACATGTAATATATCTCAGATTATATAAACATATCATATAATCATATATAATAAATTTCAAAATTTCAGAAAATCAAAAAAATTTCAGAAAATAATAAATCGCCGTTTCGGGACCTGTAACGTCGTCAAACGGCTTACAGACGCGAAGCTGACTATGTCAGTATTTCTCAGTGACACGATTCCAGTCAGAAAACACATATCGTTTGCGAAAATCGGACACTGGACACAGATTTCAGAAAATCTACCGAAGCCGTTTCAGAATTCGTATCGAATACGATTTCCATAACAAGAACAAACATGTATCATATACATACAGCAATACACACAATCATCCCATGATTATACAACACATGAATATCATATATTCAAAATCATATAAAACATATATATCAATATATAGTAATGGCATATCATATATATGTTTACATACATCGAAAAACTGTTAAACACATAACCAAATCATCCCATTATACACGTAGCTCTGATGCCATTGAAGGGTTTCGGGCATGAAAACGCAGCGGAATTAACGTAAAAATTAAAAAAAATCGAAACTCAATCGCAGGATCCATGTATAACGTTGGATGATTATGGTGAAGAAGTATGTACCTTAACAAAGCTTTCGTATGCTGTTTAATGGAGGTCTAGAAAGATGAATCACAGCAGTCCTTTGTTTCAAAGATTTGCTCTCTAAAAAAATCCACACGAACGCCCGATCGTCCTACGATCACCGGAGTCGGTACTAGCCGAATTGTTTGCCTCTTGCCTCTCTCTCTATTTCTCTAGCCTCTCTTGATGTTGAGTAGCTAGGGTTTTTCTCTAAAAAAGAAATTTTATGATTAAACCATAATACTATACATCATTATGTATATATAGGGGAGAGAGAGATTTTGGGCCTAACCCTAATCCATGTGGTTTCCAAAACCCATTATGACTTTGGGTTATTATTATTATTAAATCTGAATTCTAATATAATTAATCAAGTCCCACTTAATTAATTCAATAATTAAATTCGAATAATAATAATACTTATTAAATCCGAATTCTAATATAATTAATCAAGTCTCACTTAATTAATTCAATAATTAAATTCGAATAAATAATAATATATTTAAATTCGTAATTTAAATAAATCTCTGTTTTGACGTTCTTTGTGTGTGACCCTTTAGGTTATTATTACGTTGGCAATAATTTTATTATCTAATAATAAAATTATAAACAATGAGCGGCATCTAGTAATACATCATTGTTACCCAAGTAATAATAATAATTGGTGATTCAATTAAACCTTTCGTGAATAATGTTCCATGTAATATAATCCATTTAACCTTATATTATAGATCAAACTCGAGGCATGTATAGTGTCATCCTTTTCAACGTTTAATCTCGGTTTCCTTGATCAATGAGTAGACTATTTAAACAAATCAATATTTGAGCATGACCATGCATTTCATAGTCTCACTCAATCAAGAGGCCAATAATATCACTTCTAGAATTGGAGGGTTAAATCCTATATCTATCATTCATATTCCTCATACGATTCATAGCATACCCAATGTACACCTTTATCATTACCCGATTAAAGGTAACTTTGAGTGTAATCAAAGTATATTAATTCTCGTATAGAAATATAATGATTTCAAGTCAGAGGATCATTACATCATTATCACAGTGAGATTTCTTATGACACTTATTAACATGTAGAATCTCACGGCGGGTCTTTCCAGTGTCATGTATTGATACATACACTTATGTTCTTGACTTTAGTATCACCATACCTATGACCAATGAGATGTGGTCATCCGTCAACAAACATACTAGTCTTATTGCATTATTATTGTCCTTAAATAATAATACTTGACTAGAGAATTTTAGGAATAAAATACTATTCATATAATCTCATTTTTAAGTCACATACTTAAAGATATATATTACGTATTAATATTCCAAGGACATTTATTATCCTTTCAATTTATAACGCAGTAAATAAAGACATAATAAATAATAATTAAATAATCACATAAAACATAATCCTTAATTGTTTTCAATAAAACATTAAAAGTATTGTCTCTAGGACACCATTACTAACAATTGTTACAACCCAATATATCAGTTGATTAACATTTTCAACTGATAATTGGTTTCCTAGTCAATAGATATTTATAAGTCATATATCCATTGACCAGTTACATTTAAACTTGAATCTATATTGAAATTCTATGTAATTTGTTATCATCAAATCTCATAATTCCTAACAAATATAGTAATATATTTAAATATATTATATAAAAATTATTTTTATATAATATAAATTAAAAAATTATTTAATATTCTACTAAATTACAAAATATTTATTTTGAATAATTTCTCACTCAATTATATCATTCCAAACTTTTTATATTATATTTAAAATAAATACCATTTTAATTTGAATATTAACTTTAATATTAAAATTTTAATTATCTATAATAGTTATCCCATTCCTTCAAAAGTATTACTTTATACAGAGGATTAGGGGTGAGCACGGTTCGGTTCGGTTCGGTTTTTGACCGAAACCGGAACCGGAACAGCATATCTTCGGTTTTAAAAATTGAAAACCGCAACCGAACCATCGGTTTCGGCTTCAGTTTTAAAAAGACCGGTTCAGTTTTTATCGGTTTGGTTTCGGTTAAAAAACCGGATAAATAAAAATGAAAAAAATATATAATTTAAATCATTATATTTTTACATTCAAATTTTATACAATCAAATATTTGATCACATTCTGCATAATAACACTACAAAAGAAAGGTAAGAAACTTTAACAATCAAATTTTAAGGTTGAATCAACAAAATGTGAATGTTCTTTATCGTAGTATGCAATCTAAAAAACACATAATCATGTCTAATGATGTTTACTCCTGATTATATGTTTTTAATTGGAAAATAGAGGAATAAAATGTTGTAAAGGGGTTGTCATATTCCCACATTCAATATTAGTATAGTTGATGTTGTAATATGAAATATAATTGAAAAAACTATGTTCTAGGGAAATTTAATACTTAAATTATATATATATATATATATTATAATAAATTTATTTATTTTAATGATCGGTTCGGTTCGGGTTTTTTCAGTTCAGTTTTGACCTATAACCGGAACCAGAACCGAAAGTCTCGGTTTTTAAAAATCAAAAACCACAACCGCCGGTTCAGTTTCGGTTTGGGTTTTCACCGGTTTCGGTTCGGTTTCGGTTTCAATTCGGTTTTTTGCTCACCCTTACAGATGATCAATCTAGTTTTATTTTATTTTATTTTTAAAAAGACCATTAATAATCAATTTACTTGAGAGTGCTGAGACATTAAATTAATAAACTGTGGAGAAAAGTTACTCTTGATGTGCTACCAACCGAAGTCATTCTAGCCTGGCTCTTAGGTCCCTACTTTCCAAAGCAAGTTTATATGCTATTGCTGTGTGTCTTGTAAATAGTACACACCACCAGAGTTATTATTAATGCTCCCTCGGTCCAATTTAAGTGTTTTATTTAATTTTTAGAGATTAATTTGACTAAATTTTGATCGAGAATTATATATTTAATATAATTATAAAAAATTAAAAAAGTAATATCATTAGAAAATATATTATATCTACTTTAAAATGTAACTTTTAATTTTTAAAAATTGTAAAATAATAATTTTTAATCTTCGGTCAAAATTTGATCAAATTGACCACCAAAAATCAAACAAGTCACTTGAATTGGGACGGAGGGAGTAATAAAATTAAGTCCAGGAACATTGTAACATTAGAATATACCCTTCTCTGGTTTCTTTCTTTTTTGTTTTTCTTATATCAGTGCATCAACTTCTAACCTTTTAATCTCTTCTTAATTATTATTATTATTATTATTGTTGTTGTTACATGTCTAATTTAAAAAATCCCCATTATCAGTTCATCTCTTAATTTTAATTTTTTGGTGTATTATTCCATCAAATGTCACATTAAATTTTAATATTTTTTAAATATTAATGGATTCGAAAATACGACCTGATTATCCAAAATCTAACAGTTAAATATGTTTTTTATTGTCAAAATTCCAATAATAATCTAATTTGAATTCAATCCAATAAAATTCATTAAACAGACATTGATATGGATTTAGTTAAATTTGATCCAAATTCGACCTATTAACATAGTACTTAATTAGAAAGTAAAATTTTGATGTAACAATAATAATATTATATTTTACTTGAATTGGTACTCTTATATTATTATAGAAATATAACTTATCAAAATAGTGAGTCCAATTCAGAGTAATTTTATATTTTACGTCATCTGTCCTATTTTACATATGTTTTGAAAAATATTGTGCATTTAAAAAGAAGTTAATCGAATAATTTGTTTAGCTGTTTATTTTCAATAATTGAATTATATTAAATTATTTAAAATTTAAATTAATCAAATATTAATTAGAAATATAAATATAATATTATTTTTTAAGATTATTTTGATAGAACAGATTTAAAATCGAATTAGTTTTCCGGTATTGAAACGGTGATTTAAAGCCAGGCAGCCAGGCCATTTCCTGATGCATGCTCCCGAGTTTTAAAAATTGTAGAAAGTATGTCAAGAGTAAATAAATTACTTTCATTCCAATTTTATAGTAAAAAATTTACAATAAAAATATGTCTAATTTATATTCAATTTCATTTATTTTCTTTCTTATTAAAAAGTCGAAAATACAAATACGAGTTACTTAACTTTCACTTACTTTTTTCCCTTTTTAAAACCCGAAGGAAGGGTTAAACACCCCATTTATAAAAACTAAACAATCTCTGCGGTCTACACAAAGGACGATTCGGTATTTGAGTGGTAAATATATTTGATTATTTTCCTATTTAAAAAGGCAAAAGGCAAGACGAGAATATATTAGATTATTCTAAAAAAATGGAAATAATTTGGTTTTGTGTTGGCTTAAAGTATTGCACGCGTGATTTCTTGCTATTGTAACCCTCAAATGAAGATCTTTTGTCATTATGACTCTGCCTGTAAAGCTTAATCACATTTTTAAACTAATTGCACCAACTTTCTTTTTTATATTAAATACATGGCTATTGTCGGAGAATATATACATACAGCATAATTCCTGGATGATATCTCCCCCGCTTCTCTTTAATTTTGGGCACAGGTTGGTAAATGAGATTGAAGAATTTTTTTAATATAAAATATTAATAATATTTTTGTAATTATATATAATTTTCTTTAATTATAATAATATACTTGTGTATTTATATGAGATAATTTTTTATATATAACAAAACTGCTTATACTCTTAAATGGGGGTACAATAAAAATAAAATTTAACGAACAATTTTTTTTATTACAATATTAGGGGCACAAAAGAAAAAATTAGGATACAAATATATGAAAAATTCCTGAATTATTTGGTTAACAAAGTTGTTAGAAGAATAATTTTTCAGAAATAATAAATTGTATGACAGAATTTTAAATCATTTGGGTCTTTCAATTTCTGAGGACCAGCCCTATATTTATATTTATATATATATCATACAAAAGATATTTTGATGAGAAGTGTCAAATTTACGTGTGAAAAAATTAATCTAATTCGATCAATATAATTATTATTAAATATCATTATTCTAAAAATCGATAATTAATCACGATTAATTCTTGTTCGGTATTTAATTAAATTCCCGATTATTCAATTAATCATTCCGATTAATGCACAATTCATTCAATTAATCCATGTTCCATGCATTAACCGACTAAATCCAATTTCCGCTTTTTATAAGAATGAAGTATTAGATATATAAATTTATTTTTGAATAGGAAAACTTATCGAGTATTGTTCTAATAATCTCAAATCAGCGAAAATTGAATTCAGAACTTAAAACAAAGAATACACTCTTATCATTTCACATCAGTCGCGCTTAATATCATATTTTTATTTAGTTTCTTTGGCATATATAAATATACTCAAAAGTAAAAAATTTACATTAGAAAACATATCTAAAAGATACAGAAGAATATATATGCAATAGCGGCCATTGGCCGAAGTCCAAACATCTTGCATGTTTTACAGTTGATAAAGATTTGGATGTCTAGACACTCTTATCGGTCTGTTTGGCTGCATTTATTTTTCGGATATAAATTCTTATTTCCGGAAAAAAATAGATATGTATATAATTTTTCTGAAAATAAATAACTTATTTTTACGGTTATTTCCGGATATAAATTATTTTACGATTATTTCCGGATATAAATTATTTTTTATTTTGAAAATAATATTTGATTTTAAAATTCTAAAATAAATATTTATCTTTAAAAAATATATGAAAATATGTAAAAATAAAAATAAAATAAATAACTTATTTTAAATTTAACGAATCTCAAACGCCACTATATGTGATATAATATAAAGTGCATCAGTTTTTGGTCGTCTTGAGCTTTCAACTTTGTTGTCTGATGTTTCTTCCCTTAATTGCATATGTATACAATTAATTCGCCAAATATTTTTGTCTTGCCGTTTTGCTAAATTAAACGTGCACCGTAAGGTTCATTTCAGAAAAACGAGTCACTTGGTAAAAGCAATAAACCTGTATAATTTATACTATCTATCTATACTATCTATCTATAATCTATACTATATTATTAAAAACGAAATATTAAAAGATTTGGTCGGTATGGTACTAGGTGAACCATAGAAAAGATCTTGACCGTCCAATTTTAAGTGAACCATAGAAATAATCTTAACCGTTGAATTTTAATAAAATATAATTAAAAAAAATATAATCATACATACAATTCTAACACCAATAATCATCCTTTTATGCAAACAACTCATAAACATTATAATTATAAAGAATATAAACAATACTACTAAAATACAATCTCATATTAATCTTCTAACTAAAATATCTCACATTAATCTCCTAAGTAAAATACATATTTATACAAAACAAACAAAAATTATCTATAACAACTCAAGCTCATAACTGAATGCATACCAGGCTCAACAACTCACCACAGGTCAGCACATAAAAAGCTAGCAATTTTAGGTATACATTAGTTATTGACTTGTCCTTATAAAGGGCCCAAATACACTTTATTTATTCGATGTGGGATGTTACAAACACCCCACCTTATTGGGTCGACGTCCTCGTCGAGCCCACAGACAAACTTACGGAACCCGGGCAGTGCCTTAACACTTCCGGCCGGGTAAGGCTCTGATACCATTTATAACAACCCAAGTCCATAACTGAATGCATACCAGACCCAACAACCCACCACAGGTCAGCCAATAAAAAGCTAGCAATTTTAGGTATACATTAGTTATTAACTTGTCCTTATAAAGGGCCCAAACAAACACATTCTATTCGATGTGGGATGTTACAAACTTAGTAGTAGTACTTTTACTTATATACTGAACAAATTATCCCAATCTACTCGATGTGGGACTGGGGTGTTACAAACTCCCCCACTTAAATTCCTGACGTCCTCGTTAGGCCGAACAGATAGCTCATAGGCCCATATCGTACCTCTCTAGCCATTGTGGGATAATACTGGCTAGCTTCGTGTCCCCACCTCCGGACCTCTGTCCATTGTGGGATAATACCACCAGCCTTCATGTCCCCACACTACACCATAAATGGTCTAAGGCAACATCAAAAAAAGGTGTTAAAAAGGCCGAATATTGTTGCTATAGGGTGTAAGGCAACACTTTGGCCAATTTTTGTGGCGTTGGATATTGCCATGTAGCCTTAGAGGCTAAGCCAACATATATTAACATTTCTTTCCCACATAACTTTTCTGTTGGCTTAGGGTCTATGCCAACGCTTTTTTTGTTAATAACAACATTAGGGTCTTGTTGCCGTAAATGAATAGCAACGCTTTTTAGTAAAAAATAACACATCTACAGTGTTGGCATAAGACATATGCCAACATTATTCATTCTCTATAGCAACATAAGTAAAATTAACATATCATAATTTTGGCAACACCTTTACAAGCTAAGGCAACATTTTTAGTGGTAATTTTGAACAGCTACTTGCCTAAAATGAAACATCCCAACATAATCAAAATTCATCCCAACAAACACAAACCAGATGCAACTTCATCACCTTATATATACTTGGATAAAACCAGCTACTTGTCAAAACCAACGTTCCTTAGAAGGCAGGGGATCGATGGAATGACAAAACTATTGTGTGTGATTAAAGTAGATGACAAAATCTACATTCAACACAGCTTGAATGATACTGTATGTTCTGATATTACTAATAAACTACATGTGTGTAAATCTATGCCCCAGACAAGCTCTGCTATTCAAATAGTCAGATTTTCTTGAAGTCCAGCAAACGTGCCCACGATATTCCCGCCCATATCTGGGAATGTAGCACAGCCAGGAAGAGGGCTCACCTTTCCTGTTCGATCCACTTCCACATGGTACTTCAACAGATGACCATTCATTTCAGTTACTTCCTCAGCTGCAAATTGTTTCCAGTTCAACTCACTTAGGTATCTTACCCGTCTCGCACAATCGATGCTTTCTGGCTGCTCAAAGCATTGCTCCAGCATACCAATGTGCTCTGCCCACAGTGACATTCTATATCCATAGACCTGCACATGGATACATAATACACTTAGTCAGATATGTCGTAAACCGGCTTGACACTACATTTATCTGATTATTATAAATCAGATTCTCATGCTCAAGTTTGAGTATCAATCTAAATTATTTTTTGCAATATGGATAGTACCTGTCCACGTGGACTGTAACGTTACCGTGCATAAGTATGATGAGGCTGATATGCACCCATTGCAATCTCAGTATCTCTTGTGCCTTCTAAGGAACGTTGGTTGATGTTAGCAGACCCCAGTAATATGTTACAGAACTTCCTTTCACATATAGTACCCTGTTGTCAAAACCTATATGGTGAAAGCTAAACTTGTGCATGATAGTTATAAATTCTCAAGAACCCAAACACAGCAACATTACTTTTTGGTAGACAAAGGCAAGGTTAGATTGTTAGTGTCATCTAAATATCTAAACATGTAGAGCTATCTACATTTGGAAGCTAGATAAAACTTTTGACAAAAATTACTGCATAAAATAAAAAAGACTCTTCATTCAAAATAAAATATCAATTACTAACAATTGATTGACCCTCAAAAAAGAAATTTACTAGTAATTCATCTTGATGCACGTGTAAGGTCTACGTACAACTACAACTTGAGACTTAAGCCTGGAAATAACTTCACTTAGATAGGACAAGTCCCCTTGAGCCTGGAAAGACACATAGTTTCCAGCGACCACTTCAACTGGCGCTTTCATCTCTGGCATTATTGTAACATACGGAGAAGCCATAATCTTTGCAAGCTTTTCTTTCAACAAAGCATCTGCAACAACATCACATATAAATAATATCAAACACAAAGCACAAATAATCATTCTTCCAGAAAAGCAAAATTACACTAAAAGACCATACATGTCACATTCGAACCCGCCTCAATTGGCTCATGAGAACCCGAAAGCCAAAGCTTAGCATGCTCAACACACTTCTCCAACGCATCCTTATGCGATAAACCCGTATCAACCGGTCTCGAAACCACCAAACTCCCAACTTTCGAAATCATAACTCAAACAACACCCTCTCTTGTGACTTTTCGTCAACAAAACACTCTCGAAATCACTCAAACTCTTCACATCAAACAACCCCGCAAAGTACATGGACTTATAAACCTCTTCTTGCTCTTTGTTTAGGGGTTTATTCTTGGCAATTGATTCTTCCATTTGGGAGATGCGATTGAGCTTCTTGCGCAGGGCGCGGAGGCGTTTGTTTTGAGAAGAATTGAATTAGGGGAGAAACTGGGGTTTTGGGGGTTAGAGGAAGGCAAAAGAGGGGTTTTGTATTTAGAGGTGGGGATAGAGTTTGTGTTGGGAAGTAAATATTTACTCACTCATTTATTTTATTGATTTTTTTAGAAAATATTAATTAAATTTTTATTGAAAATTAAAACTTATTATTTTATAATTTTTAAAAATTGAAATTATATTTTAAAATAAATTAAATATATTTTCTCATGTCCCCAGGCCACTTCTGGCAACTTGACGAATCAAGCTTTCGAGAGTTGGCTCTGATACCATTTATAACAACCCAAGCTCATAACTGAATGCATACCAGGCCCAACAACTCACCACAGGTCAGCCCATAAAAAGCTAGCAATTTTAGGTATACATTAGTTATTGACTTGTCCTTATAAAGGGTCCAAATACACTTTATTTATTCGATGTGGGATGTTACAAACACCCCACCTTATTGGGTCGACGTCCTCGTCGAGCCCACAGACAAACTTACGGAACCCGGGCAGTGCCTTAACACTTCCGGCCGGGCAAGGCTCTGATACCATTTATAACAACCCAAGTCCATAACTGAATGCATACCAGGCCCAACAACCCACCACAGGTCAGCCCATAAAAAGCTAGCAATTTTAGGTATACATTAATTATTAACTTGTCCTTATAAAGGGCCCAAACACACACATTCTATTCGATGTGGGATGTTACATTATCTTATTAAAATATAAATACAAATAAATTATATAAAAACATATACATATAATATTAAATAAAATTTAAATTATTATTATACAAATACAAATAAATTCAAATCATTAAAAAATATTAAAATAAAAATATTAAAAAAATAAAAAAATTCATCCGTGCATCGCACGAGATATAAGCTAGTCTATACTATATTATTAAAGATGAAAGATTAAAAGTTTTGGTCGGTATGGTACTAGGTGAATCATATAAAAGATCTTAACCGTCCAATTTTAAGTGAACCATAGAAATAATCTTAACCGTTGAATTTTAATAAAATATAATTTTAAAAGAATATAATCATACATACAATTCTAACACCAATAATCCTCCTTTTATGCAAACAACTCATAAAAATTATAATTCTAAAGAATATAAACATTACTACTAAAATACAATCTCATATTAATCTTCTAACTAAAATTTCTCACATTAATCTCCTAAGTAAAATACATCTTTATACAAAACAAACAAAAATTATCCTATTAAAATATAAATACAAATAAATTATAAAAAAAAATATATATATATATATATAATATTAAATAAAATTTAAATTATTATTATACAAATACAAATAAATTCAAATCATTAAAAAATATTAAAATAAAAATATTAAAAAATTAAAAAAATTCATCCGTGCATCGCACGGGATATAAGCTAGTGTTATTAAAATTTAAGCGGCAAAATAATGATTGATAATTGAGAAAATAATCAAAATACCCATTTTTTAATATATACGACCCAATATACCTAAAAGCGGAAGTGTGGTCCTTTTTATCCACCTTGTATGCATTCAGGTTATGCGTGTTTTCTTTATATATGTAATACCTTGCTATCACATACGTATGCACGCATAAGTTTTAAGCGTATACGTATGCACGCATGTCAAAGATGCGTATCCTGGAGGTATTTAGGACCGCTACTTCCGTTCGTGGGTATTTTGGTTGCTTCTTTCCTGAAAAGAGGTATTCAAGGCCTTCACCCTAATTGAGAATTTGATATAGGTTTTTTTTAATAATTAAGCTGAGAAACTTATAAATGAGTATTTGTTCTAAAAAATTCTTGAGACTCGAACTCATTACCATTATATTATAATAGTTAAATCTTGTAATAATATTTTTATTTATTTAATATCATATTTAATAATCTAATTATACTTTTTCTTGTATTAACTAAATTATAAGTAATATATTTATTATTAATTTTTAATATTTTCTAGTATTTTTTCTAAATTACTTATTATTTTTAAAATTTATATCGAGTCCTGACGACCACAACGGCCACATTTTCTATTTACTCTAATTATATATAGGATATAATTTTACAACCTCAAATTATATACGAATTTTTATATATTTTTAATATATTATACCTAATTTTTAATTATAATCAAACTGACTCTATAAATTAATTTATTGTCACGGAAGTTTTTAATAAATTTATATAAAATAAAAAAAATATTATAAATTTATTTTTTTATATTAATGAAAAAAAGAGGAAGAAGAGGTGTTTTAGAGTGAAAAGGTTTTGAACAAGGAGAACGTCATTATGGTGGAATAAGTTGATTTTTCAAGCGTAGACAACTTATTGAGAAATGCTGATCAGAATATCTTATTTATTCGATGTTGTTTTTAATGTTATTGGTCATAGCATCAGAATTTGATATTTTCAAGTTCTACGAGCAACCATCTCATCATGTGTTGATTCGTAAATATTTTAGAACTCTAGTTTGTTTGTTTTTAAAAGAGAGGAAAATGACGTGAATCAAGAATTGGATATATTAATTGTTACATATTTTATATTATTATTTAAGAATGGATTTGAGTTAGGTTTTGTGGAAGATTTTGAAAGTACAACTTCAAGCATTAGAGATTTGAATATCTATATTAATGACAATGGATGATAAAAGATTATAAAAGTTTAGACAAGTAGTTAATCAATAATGTGGGTTGATTATTATATATTTATTAAGTAGATTTTTGACTTGTAAATTTTTATCTTTAACTTAAAAGAGGGTTTTTTTTAAGCATTTAGGTTCTATTTTTCTAGTTATACATGTGTTGCACCCTAAAATAGCTTGTTGGTATTTTAATGGGCTTAGTTACAATTGGGCTTTGATAAGATTCTTTTATGTGTTTTGGGCCAACCTCTTGGGCCAACCTCAGGATGAGGAGGGCGCGCCCTGGCTAGACTGAGGAGGGCGTGCCCTGATGCTGAACGTGACTGCTTCTCTATTAAGTATTTACAGGTACAAATGAAGGCCCTCCCGAGTTTATTGTTGAAGGCCCTCCGGGGTTGATTATTAAATACTATTGCTCTGTACTCCACGAGTTATCCTCAGCGGAGAGTTTTGGGATGTAGCCGGCCTTAGCTTGGAAGATCATTTCCTTGTACTCAGGTGGGTTGTCCTCGTCTGAGGTTTAGTATGTGTCCTTCATCCGATGTGGATCTAATGATGACATCCGGTTAAGGTTATGAGGAAATAGCTGTAGTGAGTTGTCCCGACCTCATGAAATCTGAGTCCGAGTCGTATTCATGAAGTTTTTGGACCTTATACTGGGTTTTCGAATATCCAGACAAACCTTAATGAGAAGACATCTTTCAACTAGGTTTCTATTTCTGAATTACGGTTGAATAAGGGGTGGACAAGGTGACCTTCTTTTATTGGGCTTCTGATTCAGCAAAGAAATACGTGGACTTGATCCTCTATAAATAGAGGTACATAGGCACATTGTAAGGGGTTAGAAAATCTACAGCTAGCGGTTGTTGGAGAGAAAACCTGTTTTCTCTAACAAACAAAACAATAGCGATTCCAAAACCTTATAATCTCAGCCCTCAATTACTCACAAACGATCACACTCCGCTAATATTCAGCCTTGTTAGATCTTTTTCCGGTAAAAAATCTCAATTTTTGTTGATTATCAGATTTCTCCATCAAAAACATGGTTTTATAACTATTTTTCTTTGGATTGGATTTTTAATGGTTTCCTAAATTGATCTAGATATTAGTTATATTGAATTCGTATATGAATTAAAATATTGTCTAATTCTAATTGATATATTAAAATATTTTATGATTCATGTTAGTTATATGTTGTTTACGTAACCTATATATACCCATCGTTTATAATCTTTTATAAACGATGGAATGATATTCAAATTTTTATTTCGAAATTAAATTATGATTAGTTTTTATTTTTTTTTAAATTTCAATTATTGGATTGTGTTGAGAGTTAGATTCAAATTACTTAATTTTTGGATTAATTAAAGAGTTTGAGATTCAAGTTTTGAATTGATCTTGTTCTTTTAAAATATTCATTCATCGTATTTTTTTAAGTTTTTAATGGTGAATTCTCAGGAATAGCATAAAATCCACGTCAAATATAATATAAATAGATTTCTTGTTGCATAAGAGCAAAGACGAATTTATAATTGCCCCTCCCCCTTAAAACAATATGAGTAATTATTAGGGTTTTATATCAAATTGACCACTCATCTCATAAAAAAAATATCAAGTAACTAACTTATTTCCACGACGACTCATTTAAGCCACTAAACTGTTAATATTAACATTAAAATAAATGGGATAGCGAAGTGATATATCTTAACATTAAAACTGTTAAGACATAGTCTCATCAATTCTGGTTCGTAATGCATGTGTTTTAATGTAAATCGTTAATTTTTTTTAAGTTAGCGAAATGCTATATCTTAACAGTTTAGTGGCTTAAATAAGTCGTCGTGGAAATGTTGGTAGTTACTTGATATTTTTTCGTGAGATGGGTGAGCAATTTAATATAAAACCCGTAATTATTATTATTTTATTATTATAAAAAACTATATATTTTATCAAATATTCTCACTAAAAAGCTAATTATCCTTATTATATTAGTATTTGATTTATATTAGTATCTAACTCTTTTTGAGTTTATTATTTACATGATGATATAATTGAGATAAAATATTTGGAGGAAGAAAATTTTAGTACTTTTATATTAAAATAGAAAATTTTTGAAAAATTTAAAAAGAAAAATTATTTTTTAATATTTAGGAATAGCTCACATATAAAAAATACAATTGTTTTTGTAAATATATAATGTCTAATCTATAAAAAAAAATTATAATTTTATTAAATATATAATGTCCCCATCGGAATATATTCCTAAATCCGCAACTGCATAAGAGTATTTTAAAGAAAATTTTAATTTAAGGTTTTAGATTAAATACAACTATACAAGAAAAGAGGGTAAAAATGTTAGTTCCCACACACTGTTTGTTAACTAAATCACTGAAAGTCTATTTTTCTTCATATTTTTTAAGGAATTACGGAGCTGGGACTTGGGAGCCAGCCTAGACTTTATAATAAAGTAACGTTTTTTATTTAATTTCTGTTATACTTGGGTAAAAAAATACTTTTAATTATTATAAAACTATTTGAAGAATACAATTTTTTATAGAAATTATAGAGGAAAATGATATAAATTTTTTTATATGAGTTTCATACTCATAAGAATAACATCAGATATAAAATTTTTAACACAATTCACATGCTTATAATTATCAAATGTAAATATATATTTTTATATTTACAAAATTGTCCCTCCACATATATACTAGAAATTAGATAAGTTTCTAAAATCACCCTTACAGATATTCTCACAAATATTATTCTCTTTTTATATTATTTATACAAATGAAATTAAGAGATTCGCGGAAGTTTCAGCAAAACAACAATCTTGAATAACACACAACTAATTAAGAATATACCGATTGAATAATACAAATGTTAAAGGTTTTTTCATTGTCCTTCTGAGTTCTATGTTCGATTCTAACTCATATCGATATTTCGTAGAACATATAATCATTTGAAAGAGTATAAACCTATTTATTATATATAATCATTTGTAAGAGTATAAACCTATTTATTAAAAAAAGTTTAGGAATATATGTAACATATAATGCAGTCTGAACTATCTTTCCGCGTTTTTTATTCGCGGAAAGCATTATGCACGATCCAAGTCATTTGTCCGCGCTTCTGTAAAGATAATTAGGATTTTTTTTTTATTCGCGTGGAAAGATGGTTGTTCAATCATTGCATGTCGGGGACCAAAACCATTAATTATATATTATGAAAAAAAACACTATGATTTATATAGACCACCACTCCCACCAGCAGGCACCAGCAAGTTGAAACTTGAGAGATGGTGGGATAAGGAGATTTTGGAGCACTAAAAGAGACATAAGGGTCCCACTTCCCATCACTCTCTTCTCCACCATGACCATGATGACCATCCCAATCCACTTTTCACTTTGCTTTTGTCCCATTTTTTAGTACCCAAAAAAACCCCATTCATTTTTTATTTACATATCTGCATTCTCTTTCAGGAAATTTAAAAGGTGCAGTGTATGTGTTAAAGAAAGAGAGAAAAAAATGTCTTGTTCATACCAAAATGAAGGTGAACTTGAACTGGGCCTTGGCTTGAGTCTTCATACTAGTTCTTGTACTAATAATACTCAATGGGGTGCTGAGCATGTTAAGAAAATAAGGACTGCTCAAGATTTTCCTTCTGCCACCAAAACAGGACCTGATCCTGTCAGGTATATACTTGCATGTAAAATCTTTAATGTGTGTGTATGTATATACTGGAAAACTTGTTACTTTTATCTGTTTTCTTATGTTCATGTTTGTTACTACTTGTCTACTTGTATGTCATGTTATCTTTGTGGTTAGTCTTTGTGTGTGTCTTGAATCTTTTGATGGCCTTGTTGTTGGCTTCTTCAAGTTGTGTTTTTTTTTATTTGTTGATGTTACTGTCTTCTTGAAATTCAGATGTTTCAGTATATATGTTAATGTTTTGCTTCCTACTGGAGTTGTTTGCTTTATGATCTTTATAGATGTGTTTCTCTGTTAATATCTTGATAGTGGTTTATGTTCCGATTTGCTTCTATGTTCAAAAAGTGATTTGTGGTTCATGCTTTGATGTATAGAAGATTTAATCAATTCTATATACTAATATGCAAGTCTGTTGAGTGTGATTGGGTAGCCCAAGTGGTAAACGCTTATCCTTTGTCATCCTTGTTCCGAGTTTGTGGTTCCATTCTCGCTCACCCCGAGTTTTATCAGAGAATGGATACTCATTTGTAACGTTATAAGCCTACTTATTCAAAAAAATATACAGGTCTACTATTATCACAAAGCTTATGTTAATGAGAGTCTTGAGAATTTTAGCCATATATTTTGCAGATCTTTTTGTGTATCAATAGACATTATCATATATGTAGTTGTTATGATTCAATATTGATTCCAAAAGATTACGAACAAGTTTGCGCATACCTTCTAGATCTTCGAAATATGTTTATATGTGTAGTTGTGCACACAAAGATAGCGGGGTGGCAAAGGACCCCAACCCCCTCCCTAACCTTCGGTTTAGAATCTTCACTCCCCTCCCATTATACAGTTGTGCTTTAAAAAACTATTTAACCTACAAAAAAATCTTAACTAATAAAATATATATGTAGACTCATATATGTGTGTACTTTTTCTTTTAATGGAACACAATGTGTGTGTACAGTGTACTTACCGATAAAGTTTGACTCTTTTATTGGGAACAAAGGTGGTGCTTGGTTTTAAGTATGGAGTTTTGAGCTTTTGTCTATACTTGTTTGTATAACTGATCTTTTTATGTGTTTGCTAAAGTTCCAGTGTAGTCTTCTTCAAATATATGTTTGTATCATAAATTCATGATGTGAAAACAAATATCAAATTCCAAGTATTTGTAATAGGCATCTCAGGCTCTCAATATGCCATTCACAATTCTTGCTGGATGAGTAAAATTAATTCGTGTATGTACATTTTGCTTTCCAAACACAGTCAGGTTGTAGGATGGCCACCTATAAGGACTTACAGGATGAACAACTTAATTAACCAAACAAAGTCCACAAATGGGGATCAAGAAGAAAAGGAAATTCATGTGAATGATGCAAATAAAGATTCTTCAAAGAAAATCGACCATGGAAGGGACAACGATGATTCTACTACTAAAGATAGAGGACTTGTTAAGTTTGTGAAGGTGAATATGGACGGATTACAAATAGGACGAAAAGTAGATTTGAGTGTTCATGCTTGTTATGAAACTTTAGCTCGAACAATCGAGGAGATGTTCTTTAAGTCCTCCAGTACAACCATCACTTCTATCAGTAAGTCCTTTAATTCTATAAGCTAGCCAGCATTCGGGGTTGAGATATGCTATATAGCGCCCAATAACACATTTATTTGGTCCACTTTCTGCATGGGAATTGGTGTCTAGACATTTTATTTCCGGATTATTTATCTAAATTGTTTACCTCCTATTTATAGTAAATTTGAACTTTGTGTAATTAGGCCTAGCTGGAATGAATAAACAAACAGTGCAACCATCAAAGCTTTTGGATGGATCCTCTGAGTTTGTGCTCACTTATGAAGATAAAGAAGGAGACTGGATGCTTGTTGGAGATATTCCATGGGGGATGTTTCTGAATACTGCAAAAAGGCTTAGAATCATGAAGACCTCTGAAGCTAATGGACTAGGTATGTGCTGTAAAGTTTACAATAGTTCTAAAGCATTGGTGTTGCAACTGTTATTTGTTTCCATGATCTTTTAAATCCAAATTTCCATTGCAGCGCCAAGGCTCCAAGAGAGACATGATAGAGAAAAAATGAATCCGCCTCAGCATCATTAATGGCACTGGAAGTGACTCCAACACTGAAGAAAAACTCACACGAAAATATAGTTTTAAAAGTTGGTTAAGTTTGGATTTCCTTTTTTCTTTTTAATTTATTTGAAGTGCCTGCATTTCGTTATTTACCACAAGTTTCTTTGTCACTTTAGTCCTACCTTTGCTCTATCAGTTTCTTCGTAGCCAACATACCACACCTTAGCTCTCCTACACAGATTTATTTACAGCTGAGTAGTTTGCTAATTTACCAGTTGATTATAATGTAAATATAAGAATGCTTTCGGTATTGAACTTCTGTGTGCAAGTTTTGGTTTCTTTGACACTTATTGTTGGGAAGAAGCTTATCATCTTCCAGTCATTAAATTATTTGTTTCCTTGTATTTTCTTGTGATTGTTTTTCCCCCTATTTTAGAAACTTTAATTGTGTTTACTTGTTAATCTTCAAAGTTGGTAGGACAATTGTTGTCATGGAAGCTTTCATTCATTGCTTTGGAAGTAGTTAAGCAGCTAAATGCATTATGTTATTTCGTACAAGGCAGTTTGATCAGACAAATTTCAGGAAATCAATTGTTTTCAGTTTTGCAGAAGGTACACAGCAGTTTTTCTGATAATAGCAGTTGTGAATTGTGATACTAGTGAAACTACTCTAGCTAAAAAGACCGTTTTCCTGATAGTAGTAGTAGTAAATTGTGATATTACTACTTCTAGCTAAAACGATGAGAAAATCTGCCAAGGCCCATGCAAGCAAATGCCAAATGAGCCCTTCATTGTATTCAAACTTCAAAAATGAAAAAAAATTGCTTAAATTTGCAACAAGGATAGGAAATTGAGATTACGAATTAACAGTGTGACATTAGGTTAGGTTACGAATATTGAGATATGACATGCATTCATTTCACTTTTTAAGGGGTGACACTAGAGGGGAGTACATTAAATTTATTGCATTTCATAATTGTTTTCCCTGGATCCTACAGATTAAAAATGAGTAGCTATGAATGCATGCCACCCTTTCAATAATTCCACTGTAAAAGTTATCATCTGATCTTATCTTATCTTTAATAATTCCCTGAGACAATAATTAAGACATCTTGAATCATTATGTTTCAGCAATCAACACTTCATTACTTTCCCTGCCACTGAATAAGGGGCTATTGAGAGTGTGTTCGTGTTCCCCATATACAATGAAGGAATGACCCACTCCACTAAAGTTTTGAGGTGAAAGTTTTGTGCTGTTTGTACAAGGGCCCATCAGGTGAGTGTGCCCTCCAAAGTTCAGCTAGAAATATGGAAAGGAAAAAACATCATCCTACTAATTTCCAAAGTATAAACCATCAGATTAAAGCTATTTTCTCTCTTACTTTTATTTGAGATGACACTTGCCAATTTTAAAAGTGTTCAGTATCAATCAGAAATATACAAAAACAAACATTGAGAGCCGATCACCGCAGAAAGTGTACTATACTCGTAGTGTTAGGGCGATAAATAATTGGCCTTTCGAATTTCCATTCTTGGAATCCTAATCGGGTACATCGTAAACATGCCTCAGTTTATTTGTACACTTACACACTTTTAACAAACGAATATCGAATGAGGTGTTCACTATCAAAGTTATTCCATTTCCATGGTCCGGTACCTACACTTGAACGAGGAGCATCTTTTCTCAGTCAAGATATAAAGAAAAAGAAGTGAATTTGATCATACAAAATTATTCTTAGTGAACTACAAATGTAAACACCAGCTCTCTGTCTTTCTCATCAGAGATGAATACAAAAGCTTTATAGTTGGTATATTGTATATTCGTACCCATGTTTTAGTTTAAATATTAGGCTGACATTACAATGTCCCATGTAGTATAATTCATAGACCACAAAAAATGACAACACTAATCTACTTTACTCTGGATTCTTAACAAAACAAGGTATGAGTCAGATCCTGAACCTGATATTCCATTCCAGCTCCCATGATCAAGTTTAAGCAACACAAGTACCAAAGTAACCATGGCAAGTACACAATCAGCCTCCTACTGCAAAAATTCTCTTGGGTCAGTTACATAGCCAGTCAAAGCTGATGCTGCAGCAGTATAAGGAGAAGCAAGATAAATTTGGCCGTCCTTGTGACCCATGCGACCAGGGAAGTTTCTATTGGTTGTGGAGACACAGACCTGCAACAACACAAATCTACTAATATCAATCACTATCGTAGTTGTGAATTGGCATTAGGAATGATTAGCAAATGCCAAGCAATAATTTTGACCTGATGGATAAAAACTTTATATTTTTGCAGGCGGTTATGTAGACACATTTATCACACAAACACATGCAATTTTCTAGTTTTAGATGATGTATTGCAAGTATAAAAATGTTTACTATCAAGTCACAACATTTGTTCTAATCTGGATTCTCGACTAGTGTGTCTATGTAATCTTAGGACGTAAACATGTATAATATTAAATGGATGTGTATATACTACATACACGTGTTAAATACAAATCACATTTTATGGAATAGATTAATAATTTTATAAATTATAATAATAGCTTGCGAGGAAACGAAAACCTAAATCTGTTTGGCTTGCCTTTATAAAAGTTACTTTTTACTTTAGTTTAGTCATTTAATTACTTAAAAGTGTAAATAAATTTTTTACTTGCATGTTTTTTTCTTATGCTATCTTATTATCTGTTTGGATTGTTTAATCGATAATGTGTAACTTACAAGTAAAAAAAATTAAAATTATTAGAAGTCGCTATAGGTGAGAATTATTATCAGTTTTTGTCAAATCACAGATTTAATACAAGAAAATGAAATAAGTACAGAGTTTATAGTTTTTAAATTCAACTTGCAAGTCAGTTTTAAGTCAAATTTTCAATTTACACAAACAGACCAAATACATTGATTCTAATTTCTAAATCTGTGTCCGAAACAGGCACTACCATTACAAGTTTCTATAAATAAAACCATACGCCATTTGTCAGCAATAAAGGTTACGGAATTCCCTTTGCATGAAAAACATGAAAGAAAAGATGCAACTTGCCTGTGCTTCATTCATGCGTGCATATGTGTCCTTTGGACCGCCTAAACAAGCACCACAGCTAGGACTTGCAGGTGTATCACAGCCTGCTTCTTCAAATATCTGAGAACAAGTCTTCCCACCAGACCCTGGCACTGGAAGGCTATACACGTCCATCCAGACCTAAATGCGATTGGAGTCAGCAATTTTTAATCCCAACATGTTTGAATTGCAAGATATGTCAGGAAATAGAATTTTAAAAAATATGAACAAACCTTTTGGGTGGCAGGGACCAGGAAGGTGGGAACTTTCACCTTTTTACCCTGCACGTGAATTAAGTTCAAAAGAACAAGTCATTATTTTTTAAGTTCTATGACAAACAGTATGAGTTTGAGTTACTTGATATGCAGGATGCATCTTACAGTGAATTCCATCGATATGAAAAATTAAGATCATAGAATTTATGAGAAAAAATAGTCCTATATAAAGGTTATCTTGATATGCATATTAAATACAGCAGAGGCCAAAAAGAGTGGTGATATAATTGGAAAACAAAAACCACGAGTATGTTTTACATCATATATGCTTAACAGTAAGGATAACTTGTGTCTTACTGAAGCTAGAAAAACTTTGGCTGCAGCTAAAAAATCCTCAGTTTTTCCACCAGTACAAGATCCAATATATACTCTGTCAATTTTGACATCTTTGCATTCTCTTGCTAATGCACGATTATCAGGCGAGTGAGGCTGGAAACATATCAATAATGTTTATCAGACATTGAAACATTCAAAACGTAAATACAATGTTAAGGGGTTAACAACTTTTTCTCGAACTGAAGATCTCTCAAGAAATTATGGTGCAAAGTGAAAACACAGATACAATCATAAAAATGTTCATGCTCTATAATCTATCATATATAATTACTTAAGAAGTTGGGGAGAGGGGAGAGGTGGGGCACAGAGAACTGGTTCTCTCAAAGGCACGCCCTTAGAGTGCATTTATTATTCTTTCATTATATTACTCGCAAGAACCAGAAACTAATATCTAAAAAACAACCAAACTCACCTTCGCCACCAGGGGCTCCAGCTTCGAGATATCAAATCTGTACTCAGAAAGAAATCTAGAAAATAGAGATTTTCATAAGTAATGGCATCATCACAAAGCAAAAGAAGGAAATAAAACTCAATACAATTAAGATGATAGTGTAGAAAGTATAAAGAGCATCAGTATGGGTGCTTCCACTAAATCATTAGATATTTAGATCACAGGTAGTATATCCGTTAAGGCGTTGCTACAAACTAAGTAGATTCATAGACATCCAATCAAACTCTTCTTTACATCCCTAATTAATTACAGACACTTGCTCACACATCAAAGTCTAGAATAAAATACGGTCAAAAAAATATATATTCATTAAACACAGTGCCCCATGTATTCCCACAAAAGAAGTCTGGTTTATTTCTTTAGCAGATTAAACCATATTGGCGAGTTTAAACGGATAAACATGCTTGAGATTTTTATGAATGTATTCTGTTTTACTGTGTGTTCCTTTTTAGTGAGAAAAATAATTTTTTCGTAATTCATTAACCATATAATTATATTTTATGATAATCACTTGCTATAAATAGACAAGATAATTAGTAAAGTATGAAACAAAATTATAATTCTATAAAATTTAAGAGAGGATATAAATATATCAATTTACTGCACATAACTACACATTAGGAATGCCTGAACCCATCCGGTAACACTAGGTGAAAATTTTGATAAACTGCACAAAACATGTTATCCTTAAACCCAGTGTGTCAGGATATACTAACGAATTGCATATACAGAGAGGAAATGAATAACAACTAATGCAACCTTAACAATTCATATAAAATAATAATAACAAACAACAATAACAATATAGCAAAAGAAAAAAGCCAAAAATGATACTCCCTCCGTCCCACCCGATTGTTAACATTCGGGTGGGATACGGAGATTAAGAAGAGTAAAGAAAAGAGAAGGAAGGAGAAAAAAGTAAAAAAAGTAAAGTAGTGGGACCTACTAAATTTTGTAAAGAAAATATACTATTTAAGGAAATGTAAACAAATGGATGGACATCCCAAAAAGGAAGGTGTTTAGAAATGGATGGGACGGAGGGAGTAATAATTATGTCACATTAAGAGCTAGAAGTGGACCAAAAAACTAGCGTATTCTAACTCTGGGAAAAGTTTCCGTTTCTAACTATTTCTATAATACATGAGGGCTAGTATAAATCTTCTATGTAATATTGATTTAGCTATCTGTACAAATAACGGTACTTCAATTCTAGCAATTGTACTTAATGGGAAACACGAACAAAATAAGACAAAGGGTCTCTATTTGAAAGTACTTGACCAGTACCTTGCTTTCTCGTCACTGTAAAGTGGTTCATAAGGCAGAGATGTTTTGTCCTGTCCAAGTCAATAGACAGCAAAAAAAATTCAGTCATACAGTGCAGTCCCAAACAACACTTGCAAATCCTAACTTTTTTACTGATGCAAATTTCATAGATAGTATAGATTCATAATGTGGAAGAGAGGCCAATCAAACAGATAAGATCACTTGTTGTATGTCGCACTAACCTCAAGGTACTTAAAAGTGGTAGCATCAGCTGGAATAACACCATTTTTCCCACCAGCTTCAACAACCATGTTGCATAAAGTCATCCTCTCTTCCATCTGAAGACATAAAAAATTAAATGAAGAGCCGGACGTAGATCTAGATATACTTCTTTCAACATAATTATATAACATAGATTCTTAAACTAAAAGGGTAATAATCAAAACTTACACTTAAGCTTTCTACAGTAGATCCAACAAACTCCATTGATTTGTATGTTGCACCAGAGACTGAAATTTCACCAATAATCTACAACGAACATTGGTAGTATTTAAGCCATCAATGAAGAAACCGTAGTCCAAAAGTAAGTAACGACTAACAACACCATTAAACATCAAAGATGGAATAAACTACATGTAACTATCGTTTACAAATGAGAAACCGTTGCAAGGTTGCTATGTGCCAAAGC
The DNA here is from genome assembly GCA_028671895.1 of Oenanthe sinensis. Taxonomy (NCBI): domain Eukaryota; kingdom Viridiplantae; phylum Streptophyta; class Magnoliopsida; order Apiales; family Apiaceae; genus Oenanthe; species Oenanthe sinensis. Next base: position 1,946,120 of record CM053809.1, on the reverse strand, counting down.
ACCCAGATAAACATACTTGTAAAATCAAATCCTTGGCAAGCAAGTAGTCCGGCATTTCACCATCCATAACAAATCTCAAAGTTGGAGGCACCTGCCATTTCAGATTACATGTAAACTGTGAGTACATGGTTTGGAACAGTAAACAAATTAAGACAAAGTAATGTTACAGCCGAGAGAAGGAAAATAGGATGTCTCATATAAAATATTTTAGTGGTTCTGGAGATTTTCCTTGGAAGTCAGAACTCAGAACCTACATTATCTGGAATAAGTAGGATGTCGATCCTTAAATAAGTGGTGCATGCAAGTCCTTGGGAAATAAAATAAAAAAATTTCCCTCTTATGCACTCATTTGAGATATGCAGCTGGGAAAGAAACCATTCAGGTACAATGTTCAACGGGGCCATATATTTCACAAACACTTTGCCTAACACCTATTCCTTTATTGCTTGACGGAAACCATGAGAGTATCATATCTTCAAATATCTTGAAGATCAGAGGAACTTATCAAGGACCCAGAACTTTTGAAAACTAGAACTATCTCCTGTAGAAGCCTTAATCAGATTTTTAACATTGTCTGAACTTATTTTACAGATGTGAGCAGAGAAACAAATATGAATTATATTACATATTACAGAATACAGAATACCACTGAAAAATTGATGGTGCAACCTCATAGAAAGGCAGGATATGAGAATAACCATACCAGTCACTTTAATGCATAATAATCCATTTTTTGTGCAGTAAAAGAATATGTAAAGAGGTATGAAAATTGAAAAGCAATAGTTTTGGTTTGCCTAACCTTTAGCAAGAGCTTTCCTGTTCCCAGTACAAAACCAGCGTCAGTATTACCTATACCAGTAGCAAACTGGCCAAATGCACCCGCTGTGCATGTGTGAGAATCCGTTCCTAGCAGGACCTGCATGTGTAAAGATTAATACAACTCTTCCGCTTTCAAATGCAAATGGATTTCAATAAGTTCTTTTAATATATATATCCAAAGCACACCTCCCCAGGCCTGCAGTGACCTTCTTGAGCAAGAGCAACATGGCATACACCCTTATAATCAGGGTTGGCCTGTAAAACCCGTACAACAAATTTAAAAACAGAATGAATAGCATTAGTTACTACTGGAAATTATATAGTAAAATAAGTGAGGGGCCAAGATCGTGATGAAACCAAAAAAAACCTACCTTGAAATTTCCAAGATCGTTAATATCATAGAAGTACTTAATATTTTGCTCATTACAAAAATCCCTCAAAATATCAACATTTCGATTTGCTCGCTCATCTTTGGTAAATATGTAGTGATCAGGTATAATGACGAGCTTCTCACGGTCCCATACCTGCAGTGTTAAAATACAGAAACGACCACATGCTAGTATAAGAAGGGGTTCACAGTATTGCTATTCAGACTTGGTCCTACTTAACCAGGCACTATCAATTTGCAATTTGTATCATAATATTGTAAGAATAAGTCCATAATTTTATTAGTAGCACACTAGCACCCAAACTGTAAACTCCAATGAACTAAAACCCTCTGATTATTTTAAATGATGTGTTATAAATCTCTCATCAACATAACTAAAAGAATATGTATAACATTCTTATGTGACAACGGAAACAGTTTATCACTTCGGTATGAGCTAGACATATTTCCTACAAATAGTTAACATATCAGTCTCTCATGCCAACTAAAACTGTTCACCCAAATAGCTTTGCTCAAATAGCACGACATGAACTCAATTTTCACATGTTTGCGGTTTATCCAGTCTACCTTGTTCATCGATTAAATACAGTCCAGAAAATGTAACAATGTTTTACATTATTTTAAAAAAATAGACGGAGAAATATTTGTCTAAAAGTGCAAGCCAGCACCAGTTCTATATGTCGACAATAAAAGCTTGCTTTCATTTAGTGCAACACCAACTTCCATCCATAAGAACAGCTTAATATAAAAGTAAAGAAACACGACAGGTCTGTGACCAAATATATTGGGTGAGTGAGCACATAAGCCTTCTTATACTAGCATTTTACTATTTTACGCAGCAGGACCATTTTACTATTTTCCTGATACAACCAGTATTAGTTTGATTTCATTTCGGGTTCAGCTTCTTCAATCCAAATTTAGTTTTACAACATTCGGCCACAAAATTTCCAATTAGAATACGATAACACATAACAAATCCAACAGAGTATTTATCTGTAATACTGTGAATACCTTAGCATTCTGGCCAAACTCGTTCTTGAAAATACCAATAGAACCCGGGCCACAAACATCATGGGTCATCAATATATCAACATTTACCCAAACATTTTCACCAGGGCTCAACTGGGGTTTCTCAGAAGCCCTAGCTAGTATCTTCTCTGTCATAGTCATTCCAGTCTTCACCTAAATATTCATCAAAACCCCATAATCACTCCAACCCATATCTCAAAACACACACACACACACACAATTCTTGAAAATACCCAACTGAGCCAGTGGTGGAAGGAGTTCTTTGAGATTGTGGGGCCATAACAGAGACAATATTCTTGGAAAACAACTTTTTCTTGGGATTTGGTGAGAACCCCACCTCTTTTATCTGCTAAAAACACATAAATTTGTTAGAAATATATAAAAAATCAACAAAGAAACCAAAAAAAGATTGAATTTTTAATGGGAATTGGATAAATTAACCTGGTTGATGAAAGATGAGGAACTTGAAGAAGCAATAGCAGCAGCTGAAGAAGCCATTGATTGATTATTATTCAAGGGTATGGTGTGGCTCAATCAGCTTAAATGGATCTTTTGTGTGGATATTATGTTATGTTGTGTGTATACAGGAAATGCGGCTGCTAACCTTCACTGCAACTCGTGGCTATTATGCACCGCGTATGTCAAAAGTCCTGCAAAAAATATCAATATTTTTTCAGAAATGGCCTTTTAATCGCAAACTTGGACTTAAAATCTCAAACTTGGACTCATTTATAAGGCTATAAGTTAAATTAGTTAAAAATAAAATATCCCAAAATGTCATTAATTAATAAAGAGCTTGATTCTCCCCGTCACCGGCTAGTATCATCAGGTTAAAACAAAATACAATGACATATGTATCAATCCTATATTATTAAAACAAAATACAATAGTGACATGTATATCTATACTGTATTATTAAAATCGGAAAGATAAATGTTTGGTCCGTCATTGGTCTGCTTCTTTTGTCTCTCATTCAATTTCAAATTTACTGTATCTTCTACTCAATTTCAAACACATTCTTTTAATGAATAACAACCATATTTTAATTTCCTTATTAGTCAACCTCTTTAATTTATTAATTAAATTTTATGAATATTAAAATAATTTTATTATTTTATTTGTATTAATTTAATTTTATTATTGTGTTCTATCGATATTATATATACTTTTATATTATATTACTCTAAACGAACTTCTTTTTTAATTAGAATATAGAGTTGTACTCATATCTAATAATATGTTTCAATTTTCTCATCATTCAAACACTTTAATTTATTTAAAATTATAATTTATAATAAATATTTTTGAATATTAAAATTATATTAATATTATATATATATATTAAAACATATTATATTATTTAAATTTTAATTAAAATATTTTCTAATATATCTGAAACTCTTTTTAATAATAAAAATTTATTAATGCTTTTCACGCATTATTAATCTATGTTAATTAATATAAATATATAACAATATATTAATGAGAATTTAAACACATAATATAAATATGATGCGAAACTAATTTATCTCATGTACAACATTACATAAATAATCAAATTAAATATTTAATTCATTTAAAATATATAATATATTATTTATTACTCTCTTCCCTTGCACGGGTTATAAGCTAATTATTAAAGTCGTAAGTGCAAATGTTTGGTTCATCATCAGTCCTTTTGTGTTCACTCAACTTCAAATACATGTGTGTGTGTCCTGTTCAATTTCAAACACATTCTTTTAATCAATATACTACCATGTTTTAATTTACTTATTAGTCAACATCTTTAATTTATTTAATATCAAAATTTATTAATTAAATTTTATGAATATTAAAATTATAATATTATTTTATTTATATTAATTGAATTTTATTATTGTACTCTATCTATATTATATATACTTTTATATTATATTACTCTAAATGAACTTCTTTTTTTAATTAGAATATAGAGTTATACTCACAATCTAATAACATGCTTCAATTTCCTCATCGCTCAAATACTTTAATTTATTTTAAATTGCAACTTTATAATATAAAAATTTGAATATTAAAATTATATTAATATTTTATTTATATTAAAACATACTCTTTTATTTAAATTTTAATTAAAATATTTATAATATATTCAAAACTCTTTTTATTAATAAAAATTTATTAATACTTTGCACGAGTTATTAATCTATGTTAATTAATATAAATATATAATAATATATTAATAAAACTTTAAACACATAATATAAATATGATGCAAAACTAATTCATCTCATGTACAACATTATATAAATAAAATTAATAACATAAATAATTAAAATAATATTTAATTCATTTAAAATATATAATATATTATTTATTACTATTCTCTTGTACTTTGCCCATGTTATAGGCTAGTATTTACATGAATGCAGGGAGGGGTATTATTTACAAAATTGTCATTCCAATTTTATACGAGAAAAGGTCCAATATGACACTATTTTTAATTCAAATACTCAAAATGACAATATTTGGAAAGATGCCCAAAATGGCACTGGAGACGCTATATAGAGTAGCATCTTGTTAGAGCATCTCTGATGCTATTAGGTAAAATGGTTAGGGAAAATAATGATTTGTTAAAATTTGCCGCACCTGCAAGAACTTGTACTCCAACAATGTTATCTATAATCGTTAGCTATATTTTAAAATAATATTTTATTATTATTTTAATTAGTAAATATATATAAGATTATATGATATTGATGATGTGTCACAATATAAGTGGATATGATGATTTTTAGAGGTTATGTATAATTTTTTAATATTGGTTAAATATAAAGGGTTTGTAACTTGTTAGGTAAAAATTTTCCTAACACTAGGAATGGTTGGAGAAGGAGAAATATATATTAGGCAAAAGACAATGACACGTCACTATTTTAGCTAACATGGAGGTAGGGAGATGCCTTTATTAGGGTTTTTTTAGTCCTACATGTTACATCGTATAACTTTTAGAATTTTTTAGCGCTACACGCTACATGTAACATTTTGGGTTTTCTTAGCCCTACACGCTACATCGTGTAGCGTTTACGGTTTAATATTTTTTTTATTTTACTCATAATAAAATAATAATAACGTAACCCCAAAACCAAACACATAATTTAACCGTTTTTAATATTTTAGGGTTCATCAATTTTCTAATTTAGTTTTAGAAATATTAAACTTATATTAAAAGTTAAGTACCGAATTCATAAGACTGTAATAGAATGTTCAATGATTTAGGGTTTAGGGCCCATAATCCTAATTAAATTTAGGACTCTAATTTAATCGTTTTTAATATTTTAGGTTTCATTAAGTCCCTAATTGAGTTTAGGTTTTAGAAAAATTAAGTTTAATTTTTTTTAACTCAACATTAACTAGCGTTTTTATAAAAAGTTTCAAAAATTATAATTTTATAAAACAAATAAAATTAATGGAAAGAAGTTTTAAAAAATTATAGTTTTCAAAAAACCTCTGACATTTAATATATAAACTTTAAAAAACCCTTCTGACAAAAAACAAAAGTTTAAAAAACCCTAGATGCGAGCATGTAGTGCTAAAAAAATATCCTAAACGCTATACGATGTAGCGTGTAGGGCTAAAAAACCTTAAACACTAGATCGTCTAGCGTTTCTCGGTGTTAGTTCGGACTATTTTCTAAATCTATGCCATTTTGAACATTTTTTTATAGAAATTGTGTCACATAGGATCAACACCCATTTTACATTAGATTTGAGTCTAATCACGTAGGATGATCTCAAGGCCACTTTTCTCATAAATAAATTAGCCCTTATCTATCCGCAATAACGTGATTTTAAGTCCCGTTATTAAATTTTCATGCCACCCCTTCATTCTTGCTTAATGGGTAAGAGGGTCTTGATATTTCATGGTAAACGCATTTACATGATTCGTTTGTAATTTTTTTTTTATTACGCATGTTAAAGATGTGTTTTAGGTTTTTTTTAAAGAAAATTGTTTTTTATAAAAAAACCGTAACATTAAAATGCATTTTTTCAAAATATAGGATAAAGTTGTGTTTTTGAGTGACAAAAGGCCCATTTTTCAGAATTGTGATATTTTAGACAAATTTTTTTCAAATTGCGATACAAAGGGCTATTACCCATATTTTTTAATATATTTAAATTATATTTATTATATATTTATTTTTATTATTTTAATTTTATTTAATATATAAAAAATGATTTATAAAACCCTCATTATACACTAATCGAGTTGTTTAGGACTCACTTCCGTTTATATTATTGGACATATTAATTATTTTATACTTTAAAATTGATTTAAATAATTTAAAGGTATGAGTAGTTATATTTCTAATATAAAAACTAACTTAAAATAAGAAATTTGTTTTTTTAATGAATTAAGTAGTTTAAATGGTGACTAAATTGAGATTTTTTATATTGTAGTATAAAATTTTAATAAAATCTAATATAAATAGAAGTATAATAATATTATATCATTATGAGATTTAATTCATTAATTATTGTTAGAGATTTTGGTGTTAACATTGTAATCTACTAAAGTTACTTAATCTTAATTTATAATAAGCTAAGTAAAATATACTGTCATATATATATTGACAGTATGTTTAGACGGTCACTTGAAATAGTATATTTAACATAGCATAAGTAGGTGACAGTAAGTTTAATAGTTACTGTCTTGTATAAATGTAATAACATGATCTGTTAGAAATGAGAACCACTGAAGTTGTATAGAGGGGGGTTGAATGTATAACTTAAAACTTTTTGAAACTTTTTTGAATTCTGAATATTGATGAACTGATTTTAACACATATTATAGCTTTAGTAACTTAACAGTGTTTACTTAGATAAAAATATGGAATGGAAATAAACACTCAAAGTTAACTTTCAATCTAATTTTGTATTAGAATTGAATTACTACAATCTGAGATTCTAGATATGAATATCAGTTTCTTGTTCCTGGAAGATACAATGTATGAATACACTTGATAATATTCAAAGATGATAATCTACAAAGTAATGCATTCTTCTATATAGACAACATGTCTTGTTTGCACATGCTTTTGTAGACTAATACTATAACTAGAAACAGACAAGATAGACTTTACATAACACACAATCCATTTCTAACTAAGTCTAACAAATGACATTTCTATCTCTTTCTACCTTATCACTATTGCTTTTGTCTTGTTCTTTTTCCAAGATGCATTGCATACTTGTCTCTATCTTTACAGGTATGACTAATCCTTATCATGACGGAGCTTCAAATTACTTGTCTTCAAGTCATGAGATAGACTTCTCGATCGAGTATTTTTGAGACTTCACGATTAGCATTTAACTGATTACTTCTTGAATGTCTAGACTTTTCGATTGCATACTTGTTTTGATGACTTCTCGATTGGACTAGATTTCTCGAATGACTTGATTATACATACTTCTCGATTGACCCATTTTCTCAACTTCTCGGTTGCTTCAATAGCTAACTTCTCGAATTGTTCTTCTGGACTTCTCGAATGATTCACATTTCATATTTCTCGAACAACTATAGTTTCTTTGACTTCTCGATCACTTCTCACTTCTTGATCAATTACTGAGTTACTTGAGCATATGATACTTCTCTACCAGCTTCACATGACTTCTCTACTAAGACGACTTCTCGATCACATACTTAACTTAGAGTATTTTTCACTGCAATTCTTATTTGATGAAGTCTTCATTGATTTGATGCCTGATTCATATTTGAATTTTCTATCAACCTTTATTCTTGACTCATATTTATACATTGACTTCACAGAAGAAACATACTTCTATCTACAAGTACATTTAAGACAACTAAGTACAGATCCTAATACAAAAGCTTTAGCATGTGTTACATCAAGACAAGTAAAAATAATAGTAGGTTTGATTTGATCCAATAATTTTTCCCAATTTGGGAAAAAACATTTTTATAAATTAATCACAAGATATCAAGCCTACCTAATTTTGTTATTGAAGTTATTGTTGTTGTTGCATGACTAGATCATATTTTGCTTTCTTTTCTTTTTCCTCCCTTGCATTAATCTCTTCAATGCCTTTGAGAATTTCCTATCTTGCCATGATCTCTTAAATTAGAATTGCATCTTTTAAAATGTCAGCAACAACTTTGAGAGATTACTTTGGATAATCATTGACAAACTTGAGTCTGATTTTGGATGTGACACCATTTCTGGGTTTGAGCTCAACCCTGTCAGGATCTTTGAAAACTCTGCACTTTCCCAGTCTTCTTAACTCTACATCCAACCTTTCCATTTCTTCATCTTCCTTGAGTTTCTTCTTGGTCATTTCTTCCAAGTATTTGACCTTGTCTATTTTTTCATGATATTTCCTCACTAAGTACTCAACCACTTTAACCATTTTCAATTTGTTCACCATACTTTTCTTATCAAAGAGACTGATTACTCTTTTGATATCATGAGTTGTTGTGCCTGCTTGATCATGATAGAAGATTTTTTCTTCTCCATCAACTGTAGTGACAAGCATCATTCTATTTCTGTATTCCACTTTACAGATTTTGTTGGCTATCCATTGTTTAACATGTAGCTTGTTTTGCTCAATTATCTCCTGGATTGGCTGTATTGGAAGGCCTTTTTCAGGAACAATTATTTGCTTCTTCCACTTTCGACACCTTACTAGCAAAGAGCTAGTAGGCTTTTTGAACTTTATCCTTGTGGCAGTGTTGACTTTGATTTGTTGACATGGCTTCAAATTCTTGATTTGATTTCCTTGTATCTCCCTCCTTATTACTCCATTTGCAGTTACCTTGACAAGATGTCTTTTTGGTACTTTGGATTCTGGGATCATAACAGTTTCAGAAACTATTGAAGCCACATTAGTCCCCTGAATTTTGGTAGGTGTACTAGCATGACCACCAATAACTTGCTGCTTGGATGGTTTCTTTCTTTCATATTTCTTTTCTTTGACAGAGTCATCTCTTTTTTTCTTATCATCACTTTCCTTCTTCTTATCTTCTTTCTTTCCATCCTTATTACTCCTTGAATCAGCCTTTTCATCTTTCTTCTTTTCATCTCTATCTTCATCAACTTTCTATTTCCTTAACTCCTGAGTGGCAAAGTCTGACATTTCATTGCTAATTAATTCCTCCAACCTCTGTAGAATTATTACATCATCTTCTTGTTTGACCTGCTTATTTTTTATCAAATCAATTAGACTGACAATTTGGCTTCTATTTCCTTGCTTGAGATGTTGAGGAATCATAAAGTGAGCTAGTTTGTTTTCCCTTGACATGTACAACACTCCACCAGGGTTATAGAAGGCCTCAGAAAGTGTAGTAGATCGTATAGACCTATCACTGAGTTTTTCAATTCTTCATCTTTTTAAGTTACTATTTCTATGGCTTTGTGTAGACATTCTTGCTCAGTGTATGACAATTGATTGAAGACAACAATTGACAATTTGAAGTAGCCTATTTCCCACTGCACTACAGGCTCTTTGCAAATCTTTTTATTCTGGCTTCATATTTTACTCCTCTAACTCGAATAATAACCTTCTCAATAATTTTTCTGTAGTTCCAATGATGTCCCTTCACTTGTGTCTTAATGGCCTTCAGGTTCTGCAAAAACTCCTTGTCTGCATTAGGCTTAGCCACCTCTTCCCTTAACTTTCTCATTACTGCTTTCTGCCTTTCAACTTCAATTTCCTCCTTTATTTCTTTCTCCCCCTTAGGGTTGATATCTTGGTGCCTAGGTAGTAATGAAGATTGAAATGAATTTATTTGAGTGGGAACTTGCACTTGAGGTGCTTGGCTAGGAACATTCATTATTGATAGGAGAGTTTGAATGGATGCCAGTTGAGTTTAGATTTGGTGAAGAGTAGTGACTTGAGTGAAGCTAGAGGTGTCAAACTCTTTTTTTAGAGAATCAACATTGGTCACCACTTCTGAAAGTGTGGTGAAGAGAGTAGAGTGAGCATATGTCAATGTGTCAACTTTGTCTTTGAGCTTATCAAGTGTAAAGGCTTCATCTTTTTCTACCTTGGCCTTGGATTGATAAAACAAATCCACTTGCAATGGAGCCAAGTTATGAAGAGGAACATCTTTAGGTAATCTATATGCATGCCTGTTTTGTATAGAACCTCCACTATATTGTTAAGGGAGGTTTGTCTTTGCTGAAGTGCACCATTGCTTTCCACCATATCCTTAAAGGCTTTTTTCATCTTCTCCATTTTTGCATTCATTTCATTCACTTTAACTTTAGATAGAGAAGAGTCAGACCTTGAACCTATAGTTGCATAAATGCCATCGGTTAGAGTGAAGACTTTTTCGCATGAACTAATAGAAGTTAAGTATTTCTCCCTCATCCACTGCATCATCTCCTCCATGCTCACAGTCTATTTAGCATCCAACCAAGCATCAACATTGGCCTCTCCTTTTTCAACCATTTCTGCATTTTATCCTTAATTTCCTGTTGATCTTTTGCATACTCCAATAAGATAGCAGCATAATCTTTGTTAGGCATATTAGAAGTCAGGAGTTGTTGAGCCACATAGTAGATCCCATCAAACTGGTCACCATAAAGTTCTTTCAGTTTCTCTTCAGTTACAAACCCAGTTGATGGTCCTAAAGCACTGTCATTTGCACAGGCTTCAGCCATTCTGTGGTGAAGTTAAAGCTAGGGCCACTTGTTATAGTGGTCCTCTCACTATCTATTTCCTCATCTAATTTCTCAGATGATTCTCTAAATACTGGATGGATAAGTGATTTCTCCTTATGTGACTAGGGATTGTCTAGGGTATGCCATTTACATGGAGTGGAGGTCCTCTAGATTACCCAATGTCTGTGAAGACACTTGGTGCTCCAATGGCTCATGAATGAGACAAAAGGGTGGTAGGACAATCTCTTCAGCCACCACAGAGTTTGAAGTAAAAACTCCTGAAACCTTTGTGGTTTTGATAGTGTCATCAGCATATACCTTAACATTCATTCCCTCACCATCTTGATGTATGTCCTGAGTGGTGAGTAAGGTATCATATACCAAGTCACTTGAAATTGGCTCACAAGGAGGAGTAGATTCCTGATGATCAACAACCTTTTGTGTTTAGCTAGACACAATTGGTTGAGAAGAAATTTGAGGAATAAAAGAGAGATTGTGAGTAGTTGTGAATGTTAGCAACTCCCCCTGAGAAAATGGGGAAGTTTCAAATGAAGTTCCTATGTGTACTTGTGTCTCCTTTTCTACTTCACACCTGACATCAACATGAGTCGGTTCCTGTGATTGTGCAGACTCTGTACAAAGTGGAGTGGGCTGACTCCCAATTTTAATAGGTACATTTTGTTGAGAAAGTGCACCTAGTAATAAGTTTAATCCCTTTGTAACCTATGCATCCTGTTGGGAGGGTGCAGAATGGCTTTGTGGGGTCTCTTTATTCTTTTTCCTCCTCTTTAAAGATTCCACGGGTGACTCAGGTTTTTCTAATGCATCTATAACTACTTCTAATTTCTTCCTAGCAATTGGTTTATTCATTTTATTCTTTTCAACCACACCCTGTTGAGCGGATGTGGAGGTTGGCTCACTAACATCTAATGAATTTGAAATAATTGGCTCAGTTGGGTTAAGGTTCCCTAGGTTAGGTGCATTAGGCACTTCTGCAACCTTGGGATTCTATACTGGAAACAAATAACCCTATGTACGCTGCACAAGTGGATACCCTTCAAATACACTCCTCATATGATGTGTCACTCCTCATATGATGTGTGATTTGAAGAGGTACATTCACTATGCTTCTCTTATTTAATGTAGCAAAAATGATTTTTGACATGGATTTGGAGTAGCTAATTCTATTTGTGTTCATCCTAGATAGTTCAATCAAACTAGTATTTTTATAATTGAAAATTGATTGAATAAAATGAGGGAAGAAAATCTCATTACCTCTTTTGAGAATCCTGGTTATGAGCTCCCCAAGAATGAGCTTCCCAATATTGAGCTTCTAGTTGTAAGCCAATGAGTAGACTAGCTTCAAGGCAATGAGGCTCATTTTATCAAAGTCAGTCTTCCTGCAGGTGAAGACTCTTAGTAGAGTGTCAAAACAAAATGGCCACTCTTTTCTCATGTACTTCTTATTGATCTTGTATACTTCTTGTCATATTTACCTTTCTCCACTGTGTCTAAATATCTAATGACCTCTAAGAAATCTAGAAGATCATTCTCAGATGGTTCTGCATCAAACCTCTCAGTAGGGAGTGACATAGAATGTAGATGCATCAAATCTAGTCTGATTGGTGCTACTAGAACTAGATGCATTTCTGGGTGACAGAATATTTTCTACTTTTAACTGGACTAGTAGACTTAGGTCTAGCAACTTTGTTGTCTAGGTTTTGACTGATGCATCCTTCAACAAACTGTTTTTTAGTCTAAAACAAGTATTCATAACATTCAAGTTGCATGGTATACAATCAAATTTGTCACCGAATTTATGATTATCATGCATCAAGTGTAACGCCCCCAAATCCGGGGTCATAGATCTGGTCGTCACTGCAGAAATTCTCAATATAAAATCACCCATTTAACAATTATAATTTCACCTGTAGACATTCAATAACTGAAAAATACATATGCGACCCCAACTCTCAAGAATCTTTTAGGTTATAGGGCTAAAAACAAGAATCTTAAGTCAGACATCAATTATTACATTTCTCAACAAGCCAAATCATACTTGTGACCCCATCCATAAAACTCCTCAAATTTTTATTTTTAAAAAAAAATTCCTAATTACTACAAATTACTATAACTTGTCTCTGTTTACACAAATATTATAAAACTAGTATAACTTCAATAAGAAGTATACCAGCTACCAATAATGTTCTATACAAGATAATATTTATTAGATATCAACCTATAAATAATCTTACTCTAGATCCAAATAATCTGAATCAAATCATCTTCGTAATGGCATCCTGCCTCTTTCTTCTGAACTATGTGGATAAGTCTCGCCAATCTACCTTTTTCTGAAAGGTTAATATTTGAAACAAGCAAGTATGAGTGAAAGAAATGCTCAACAAGTTTATTAATAGAGAATAATAGGATATTTTCAACATAAGTAACGAGTTTTCAGTTTCAAAAGATACTTAATACTGAAAGAAGCATTTGTAACAACAAATTTCTAACAGGAAGGAGGTTTACTGAATTCTAGAAATGATTCACCTCAACGAATCTAAAACAATTTTGATGTTTATTCATAGCAAATCTCATAGAGAGGAGCAAGTACAACAACTTCAGAATTGAACAATTTAGAAGTTTGTAATAAATCAGAGTTCACGATGCAAGAAGTTACTCAAAATAAGTATGCAGTTTGAGTTACTGCGGTACAAAAATTTAAGCTCGAAATTTTGAAATGACATTATCGGTAACTTAGCACCTTGGATTTCGTTATAGTGTAGGAATAGTGAAAGTTCAACAGTTCCCTTTAACACTATCGGTAATTTAGCACATTGGCTTTCGTTATTGTAACGATCGAGGTAATTGAATCTATTTGAATAATATGAGGAATATGATTTATGTGATTTAATGTGTTAAGATATGATATGTGGTCATTTGATATGTCTAGTTGACTGTCTGTTTGACCGTATTATGCTTAAGTGTTTTAATTAAGTGATTAATTGATTTTTCATGCTTAATTGAGTGACTGTTTGATTTTTATAAAATTATTGGTGTGTCCAATAATTATGAAATTTTATATGTAGCTTCTATGAGATTTTAGAGACTTTCTAAAAATGGTGATGTATTTAATTCTAGTCCCAGTGATTTTATATAAATCTTTCATTCCTATTTTATTCTAGAGATATTACTCTTCTAAATTCCATATTTAATTATTGGAATGCCCAAAAATCATGAAATTCCAAAATGTTTCTTAAATATTTTGAGACTTGTGAAAAATAAAAGTTTATTTTATTTGAGCCCAAAATTATTTTTAATGATTTTTCTACTCTTATTTTCTATTTCTGTGCTAAAACTTCAAAGATTTTTAGTTAATTATTTATTTACCAGAAAAATATTTCAAAAATATGGGGAAGCTTCTAAATTCATGACATGAATTTTAAAAATATAAAACTCATTTTTGTATCTAAAACAGCTGAAAGGAGCCGAATGGTTCTCAAAAATTGACTTAAGGTCCGGATACCATCAACTTAAGATCAAACCTGAAGATGTATCTAAAACAGCATTCAGAACAAGGTACGGACACTATGAATTTTTAGTTATGGCTTTTTGATTGACAAATGCCCCAGCAGCATTTATGGATCTGATGAACAGAGTCTTTAAGAAATATTTAGACAAGTTTGTGATTGTTTTCATCGACGATATCCTGATATATTCCAAATCAGAAGAAGAGCATGCAGATCACTTGAGAATTGCTTTAGAAACTTTAAGAAAGGAGAAGCTATATGCGAAGTTTCCAAAATGTGAATTTTGGTTGAAGGAAGTACAGTTCTTAGGTCATGTTGTCAGTAGAGAAGGTATCAAAGTTGATCCGGCGAAGATAGAAGCAGTGATGAAATGGGAAAGGCCACGGACTCCAACAGAAGTTAGAAGTTTTCTAGGTTTAGCGGGATACTATCGAAGATTTGTTCAAGATTTTTCAAAGATAGCTACCCCTATGACCAAGTTGACCAGAAAGAATGAAAAGTTTGTATGGAATGAGAAATGTGAAGAAAGTTTTGAAGAGTTAAAGCGAAGACTAGTGTCTGCCCCAGTGTTGGTGTTACCTGACGATCAAGGAAATTTCGTTATCTATAGTGACGCTTCTCACAAAGGCTTGGGATGTGTTCTGATGCAACATGGGAAAGTTATTGCATATGCTTCCAGGCAGTTAAGACCTCATGAATTAAAATATCCTACGCATGATCTGGAATTAGCTGCCATCGTATTTGCATTGAAGATTTGGAGGCACTACTTGTACGGAGAAAAGTGTGAGATTTTTACTGACCATAAGAGTTTGAAGTATATCTTTACTCAGAAAGAATTGAACATGAGACAGAGAAGATGGTTGGAATTGATCAAGGACTACGACTGCACGATCAACTATCATCCAGGCAAAGCAAATGTCGTAGCAGATGCTTTAAGCAGAAAGGAAAGATTGAATATATTGGTTTCCTCTGAAGAATTGATCAAAGAGTTTGAGAAATTGGAAATAGAGGTATGTGATTCTGATTCAGTGGAAGAAATGGTGTATACAATGACTTTTCAGCTAGAATTGTTAGAAAAGATCAAGAGATGTCAAGAACAGATGATGAGTCAAGACAGAGCCAAGTTGACTGGAGAAGAGTTAAAAAGTCAGAAGGACAGTGAAGGAATCTTTAGGTTTTCCTCTCGAATTTGGATCCCTAATGTTCAAGAGCTCAAGAATGAAATTTTGCATGATGCACATTGTAATATCCGTAATTTATTTATTTAGATATTAGTAATTAAAATTAGAATTAGATTAGAATTTGTAAAGATTATTTTTTTTAATCATAATATTTATTATATTGAATTTGATTAGAAATAGAATTTGTAATAAAATATAATAATAAAAAAAAGATTAAAATTAGATAGAGATTATTAATTAAAATTGGATTAGAATAACGGGTTTTCAAATATTGGTATTTGAATCGTAGTAGGTTTTGATGTAGGGTTTTAAAACTCTATATATAGATTAAGATCTCCTCATTCTTTCATATTATTTTCTAGCCACCAAGACTAAACATATATAAATCTCTCTCGATACACAAATCCTTATTCTTTTTGTTCATCTTTGTTTGTAAAATTCGTAGGATTATTCATACACAAATCAGATGTCTCGTAAAATTCGTAATAAATTCATCGTAAGTCAGAATTCAGTGATTCTGGACTTTTCAGAAAGGTCTTTTCGTTCTCTACGACTTTCATGTTTTAAGTTTTTCCAGAAAACATCGTTTAGAGGGTCAAAAAGGTAAAATACAGATCTGGGCAGAATTGGAGTTATGAAGAAGTTCGACGTTTGAGACGTTTGAGATGTGATATTTTCGATTGGGTGTTAAGGATTATTTTATTCAGTATATATACAACACTCGTGTATACACAACCGTGAGTTTTATTAAACCTTAAAGTGGAGTCCGCGTAAGAAAGAAATACAGAGGCGCTATTTGGTACCTTGGATGCATTGAATTGTCTTGATCAAGAAGAACAGACCGTGAACCAGAAATTTTGTGGGTCTATGCAGTTTTCGTTAGTGTCTGAAATTACTAGTTCGAGTTTTCGTTAGAGTCTGAGATTGCTATTTCGAGGTACGGATTTCGTCCCCTTTCTATTCAGTGCTACTCTTTTTAGGATTAATTATATTTAATTAATTCCTTTCGTAAATCTGTTCATTCCGTTATTACTCGTCTTAACTGTTTTGATTCTCTGAAATTTAATTTAAAGTCTGTTTCAAAATATTTAAATATCTGTCTCTGCGATTTTCAAAAATTATATATGTTACATATATGCGTAGAATATTTGAAATATCTGTTCAGGTGGTTTTAAAATTGTGAAAATTATTTTATTTGAACCCTTAGAGTGATATAGGGTATACCGAGTTAACCAGCTGTAGGGGTACTACAGCCATGTCATTGCGGCACCAGTGGCATGACACTTCCGTGGCAGTGTGATTAGTCACGGCGTATCCTTCTGATAGCTCAGGTGGCGAGCTTTGCGCATTTTGATATTTGTTTGAGGATACGTGGGTGCACCCAGATTTGATTTGATTTGTGATTTGATATTTGACGGTGACGTTGTATATGCCGTACACGTTGTCCGGTTTGTTGCACGCATTAGGTACCCTATGATGTGTGTATCTGTTATCTGTTCTGTATCGGTATGAAATATCATAACCCCTCGTTGCTTCAGCCTTGTTTTAAAAATTAATGTTTATTTATAACTGTCAAACTATATATCTTCTTTCTGTTTTATAAACTGTATTCCAATCCGTACTGGGCATTTGGCTCATGCCGTATTCTTTCTTCTGGCAGGTACTTAGGGGGATCTTGGGCTGTGTGATGGAGAGCTACCTTTATTTCATTTATTAGGACGTTTGAACTTCTCACATTTCTTTTTAGACATTGTTTATTATTAGAGGTTTTGAGTTGTTTTGGAGGTTTTAATATTATTTTGGAGACATTGTTGGACCTATTTATTTATTATAAGGTGGATTTAAGTACTTCATATGCAGATTTGTGGTTTGATAAGTAACCCCTCGTCTCATTTTGGGAAGGGGGTGTTACAGAGATGGTATCAGAGCTTAGGTTCTTTCTTGTAGAAAACCTATTTAGGTTTGACCTGTGAGTTTGGGTAGCTATTAGGATGGGTATTCTATTTTGAGACTTCATGTACTTGCGTTCATTTCAACATTATGTCATAAAATTTTTTTATAAAATACTTCAACTTGCCTCTTTCTGCGAATTCATTCGTATCTGTATTTGATATTGTGAATCCTTTTTAGACGTGGAGCTTTTGCATTATTTGAATATGTTTTGACTCATTTTGTGGCTTCTTTTTCATCTCTTCGGAATCTTTCCTTTTAGTCTTCGTAAATGGATCCTTTTATGTGCCTTCGTGATAATTATCAAGAGTGTTTAGAATCTGTAGAATATACTTATCTAGGCAAACTTATTACCGATATAATGCATGACCTTGATTAAATCTTAAGAATTTATTGATTTAACATTTTGGAGCAATTGATTGAAAAGGAAAGCGAACGATCTATGAAGATGCAAGTATGTTAGTAACTGTAGATCAAGATTTTTAAATGAAAGGTGTATTTAGAATTATTTTAACTTTATTAGTAAGATAACTTTTGGCTAAGGATTGTATAGCTTTTAGACTTCAACTAGGGATATGAGATACATATTAAGGATTATTGATTATCAATGAGTTAAATGCAAAGAGATACTATATTCGCTACCATGGTAAGATGTGAAATCAGATATATAAAATTTGAAATGTGGTGCGGGAATATGAAGACGACTGGATGAAAAGATTTCAAGATGACAATGGATTGAAAATGATTTAATAGTGTGTGTAGGAGACAATATTTCTTAGTTGCGCATAAGGAAGCTTACCTTAGGATGTTATATTTAATTAGGTGGAATGATGATGAGAATATTTTAAATTATATATATATATAAAAGTTTGTTATGTTGGATTGCTCGAAGGGTTTATGAGACTTATTGGATAAGGGATTCATTAGATCGAGTATGTCTCCATGGGGTGATTCCGTGTTGCATATAAAGAATAAAGATAGGTCTATGAGGTTTAGTATTGATTATAGAGAGAGAGGTGTCATGTGAATAATGTGTTTCATGTGTCTATTCTGAGAGACTACAAGTATCATCTGTTGCACGTAGTTCAATATTCGTTACATAAGATTAGGGAAGATCTTTCTTGTGAGGAGGAAAATGAAACTATCTTAGTTTGAGAGGAGCGACTTATGAGGATGAGAACCATTCTGTTTGTTAAAGTTTTGTGGAAAAATCATTCTGAGAGAGAGGTTACTTGAGAACTAGAAGAATCTATCTGTGATAAATATCCGCACTTATTTGATTCAGAAATGAGTTTTAGTTTCGTCCGATTCCGGGGACGGAATCATTTTTAAGGGGGTATATATGTAATATCCGTAATTTATTTATTTAGATATTAGTAATTAAAATTAGAATTAGATTAGAATTTGTAAAGATTATTTTTTTTAATCATAATATTTATTATATTGAATTTGATTAGAAATAGAATTTGTAATAAAATATAATAATAAAAAAAAGATTAAAATTAGATAGAGATTATTAATTAAAATTGGATTAGAATAACGGGTTTTCAAATATTGGTATTTGAATCGTAGTAGGTTTTGATGTAGGGTTTTAAAACTCTATATATAGATTAAGATCTCCTCATTCTTTCATATTATTTTCTAGCCACCAAGACTAAACATATATAAATCTCTCTCGATACACAAATCCTTATTCTTTTTGTTCATCTTTGTTTGTAAAATTCGTAGGATTATTCATACACAAATCAGATGTCTCGTAAAATTCGTAATAAATTCATCGTAAGTCAGAATTCAGTGATTCTGGACTTTTCAGAAAGGTCTTTTCGTTCTCTACGACTTTCATGTTTTAAGTTTTTCCAGAAAACATCGTTTAGAGGGTCAAAAAGGTAAAATACAGATCTGGGCAGAATTGGAGTTATGAAGAAGTTCGACGTTTGAGACGTTTGAGATGTGATATTTTCGATTGGGTGTTAAGGATTATTTTATTCAGTATATATACAACACTCGTGTATACACAACCGTGAGTTTTATTAAACCTTAAAGTGGAGTCCGCGTAAGAAAGAAATACAGAGGCGCTATTTGGTACCTTGGATGCATTGAATTGTCTTGATCAAGAAGAACAGACCGTGAACCAGAAATTTTGTGGGTCTATGCAGTTTTCGTTAGTGTCTGAAATTACTAGTTCGAGTTTTCGTTAGAGTCTGAGATTGCTATTTCGAGGTACGGATTTCGTCCCCTTTCTATTCAGTGCTACTCTTTTTAGGATTAATTATATTTAATTAATTCCTTTCGTAAATCTGTTCATTCCGTTATTACTCGTCTTAACTGTTTTGATTCTCTGAAATTTAATTTAAAGTCTGTTTCAAAATATTTAAATATCTGTCTCTGCGATTTTCAAAAATTATATATGTTACATATATGCGTAGAATATTTGAAATATCTGTTCAGGTGGTTTTAAAATTGTGAAAATTATTTTATTTGAACCCTTAGAGTGATATAGGGTATACCGAGTTAACCAGCTGTAGGGGTACTACAGCCATGTCATTGCGGCACCAGTGGCATGACACTTCCGTGGCAGTGTGATTAGTCACGGCGTATCCTTCTGATAGCTCAGGTGGCGAGCTTTGCGCATTTTGATATTTGTTTGAGGATACGTGGGTGCACCCAGATTTGATTTGATTTGTGATTTGATATTTGACGGTGACGTTGTATATGCCGTACACGTTGTCCGGTTTGTTGCACGCATTAGGTACCCTATGATGTGTGTATCTGTTATCTGTTCTGTATCGGTATGAAATATCATAACCCCTCGTTGCTTCAGCCTTGTTTTAAAAATTAATGTTTATTTATAACTGTCAAACTATATATCTTCTTTCTGTTTTATAAACTGTATTCCAATCCGTACTGGGCATTTGGCTCATGCCGTATTCTTTCTTCTGGCAGGTACTTAGGGGGATCTTGGGCTGTGTGATGGAGAGCTACCTTTATTTCATTTATTAGGACGTTTGAACTTCTCACATTTCTTTTTAGACATTGTTTATTATTAGAGGTTTTGAGTTGTTTTGGAGGTTTTAATATTATTTTGGAGACATTGTTGGACCTATTTATTTATTATAAGGTGGATTTAAGTACTTCATATGCAGATTTGTGGTTTGATAAGTAACCCCTCGTCTCATTTTGGGAAGGGGGTGTTACACACATAGTTCAAGATACTCTATTCATCCAGGAAGCACAAAGACGTATAAAGACTTGAAGGAAAATTTTTGGTGGCCCAACATGAAAAGAGATGTGGCAGAATGGATCAGTAAATGTTATACGTGCCAGAGAGTCAAAGCTGAACATCAGAGACCCAGTGGATTGTTGCAACCACTAGAGATTCCAGAATGGAAATGGGAGAATCTTGCTATGGATTTTGTAGTAGGTCTGCCAAGGACTAAAGCTAATCATGATGCTATCTGGGTAATAATAGACAGATTGACCAAGTCAGCGCACTTTCTACCGATCAATGAAAGGTTTTCACTGGATAGGTTGGTTCATTTGTACTTGAAGGAGATTGTTATGAGACATGGTGTTCCTGTATCAATAGTGTCAGACAGAGACCCGAGATTCAATTCAAGATTTTGGAAGAAATTTCAAGAATGTTTGGGAACAAAGCTGAATATGAGTACTGCATATCATCCTCAGACAGATGGCCAGAGTGAAAGGACAATCCAAACCATTGAAGACATGTTAAGAGTTTGTGCCTTGGATTTTGAAGGAAGTTGGGACGAGCATCTACCGTTAGTGGAGTTTTCATATAACAACAGCTATCATGCTAGTATTGGGATGCCCCCGTATGAAGCTTTGTATGGAAGAAAATACAGATCACCAGTGTGTTGGAATGAAGTTGGTGAACGTAAGATTTTAGGTCCAGAGCTTGTGCAACAAACTAAAGAAAAGATTGAGTTGATTCAAAAGAGATTGTTAGCTGCTCAAGATAGACAAAAGAAATATGCTGACCAGTCAAGGAAAGATATGAATTTTGAAGAAGGTGACCAAGTGTTGCTAAAGATTTCTCCGTGGAAAGGTGTTAGTAGATTTGGCAAGAGAGGAAAGCTTAATCCACGATATATAGGACCTTTTGAAGTGTTGAAACAAGTTGGGAAAGTTGCATATGAATTAGCTCTACCACCGCAAATGCAGCACATTCACAATGTTTTTCACGTATCTATGCTTAGAAAGTATAATCCTGACATGAGTCATGTGATAGAGTATGAACCCTTGGAGATTCAACCCGACTTGTCCTATGTAGAACAGCCTGTAGAGATTCAGGATCGTAAGGATAAAGTTTTAAGGAATAAGTCTGTAAGGCTTGTAAAGGTTTTGTGGAGAAATCCTCGAGTTGAGGAATTCACCTGGGAACTTGAGAGTGAAATGCTCGAGAAGTATCCCTATTTGTTTACTTAGGTTGATTCTGGGGACAGAATCTTTTTAAGGGGGGGAGAATGTAACGATCGAGGTAATTGAATCTATTTGAATAATATGAGGAATATGATTTATGTGATTTAATGTGTTAAGATATGATATGTGGTCATTTGATATGTCTAGTTGACTGTCTGTTTGACCGTATTATGCTTAAGTGTTTTAATTAAGTGATTAATTGATTTTTCATGCTTAATTGAGTGACTGTTTGATTTTTATAAAATTATTGGTGTGTCCAATAATTATGAAATTTTATATGTAGCTTCTATGAGATTTTAGAGACTTTCTAAAAATGGTGATGTATTTAATTCTAGTCCCAGTGATTTTATATAAATCTTTCATTCCTGTTTTATTCTAGAGATATTACTCTTCTAAATTCCATATTTAATTATTGGAATGCCCAAAAATCATGAAACCTGTTCCAAAATGTTTCTTAAATATTTTGAGACTTGTGAAAAATAAAATTTTATTTTATTTGAGCCCAAAATTATTTTTAATGATTTTTCTACTCTTATTTTCTATTTCTGTGCTAAAACTTCAAAGATTTTTAGTTAATTATTTATTTACCAGAAAAATATTTCAAAAATATGGGGAAGCTTCTAAATTCATGACATGAATTTTAAAAATATAAAACTCATTTTTGTACCCATTTATACCCAAAATTCGATTTATTAATCGATTTAAATACATAAAACAGCAATTGTGAAATTACGAAAGTACCCTTGCTTTATACAAAAAACAGCAGCAGTTTTCTTTCTTCCCCATTCTGCAGTTTCTTGTCTAGGTTCGGTTCTCTTCCGTTCCTTGGGCGATTTATGCAGTTCCTCTCGTTTGTCATCGTTCTATTGCTAATTCTTGCTATATTTTTTATTTCCATGCTAATACTCGAGCTAGCTTCCCTTGTACTCACTAATTGAGCATTGCATGTATATATTTATATGTGCCGTGTATGTATGTTCGATAGTAGTTGCATGCAATGGCTGCTATGATTTGATTCTTGTGATTTATGCTGGTACAATGCTAGGTATGCAATCCTTGTAGCTTTGATGTCGAGATACCGAGAATCGGGACTCCATCGGAAGCTCACCGCCGACTATGAGCTCCGGTGAGTCGGTGGTTTAGGCAATGATGTCCTTTGAGCCTTAAATTGACTTGTTAAGATCATATAAATGTCTAGCTGGCTGTGTGAGTGGACTGTTTGTGTTGCATGTCGATTTTTTTAAAGATTTCCGGCTATAACTTGATTTTGCCGATTGTGTACTTATGTCTCCGGCAAGAAGTCCTTTGCATTATGTTTAAATTGTAGAGTATTAATTTTAGAGGAGATGCATGTCAAGATTTTGTATTGTTGGCCAGGGCTTTTACCATTTTCGATTGGTAGCTAAGTTAATTTACATATATACGTGTGTGCTTGAACATTTTGAGTATATACATGGTGAAGTAATTCAATTGTGATGTTAATTGTCATGCTCGATTAGTAAAAATCAAATTTTGCATATTATAGCTTCGGCTAGTTTCTTAATTTCTCGAATGATGCCATGATTTTCCGACTTGTGTACTTTGGTTTTAGTCGAGAATGGTTAACTAGGAACTAACTAAGTAAACAATAGCTTCATATTAATTATTGATAGCCTTAATTGAATTATAGTTGTATCACAAATTCTTGACTGATATACATATGCACATGCTATGATTAAAGTGGAAATCATACATGATTAGTTGAATTAGCTAAATTGCTTGGTCGAAGTATGTTAAACATGATAGCCCTTTTTCGAAATATGTGTATATTAGTATTCTATATTCGAATGTCATTCATTGATTACCAATATGAGTTTAAGTAATTGAACATGGATTAGCATGATATAGAATTGAATTAAGAATTAGATTGACTATATCAATAAGCAGTTGATACCTGAGTTGTTTCAGTCAATTTGAATGACAATAGTATTGCATATTAGTTATAGCTATTGCTTATTCAATATGGATTTGGTGCAAATGTGATTGTGTAATGGGATATGATTGGCATTTATGTTTGGTTGTGTCGGTTGTATTCCGACGGATAGCTCCAATTACAGGGGAAGTGCTGCCAAAATTTCTAAAATGACTTTGTAAAATATTATTGGCACACCACTTCTGTATAAGAAAGACTATCAGTCAGGAATGCTGTGAATGATATAATTGTCTATGTGCTACTTGCTTGCCAGTGTAGAAGTGATTATATAGCAGAGTATGTCTATAGTGGATTATTATCTGTTAAGGGATTATAATTAACGAAAGGGTAGAATAGTTAGACGTTAATGAGAACGTCGAGAGTTTATGAGATACTGAAATAGTACTATTTATGTGTAGCTACGAAGGACGTTGAGGTGAAAGACAGAGGAAAAGCTAAAGTAGAGAGTTAGTGTCTGGTGTAGGCGATCTACCTGTTCAACAGCTGTAGCATTCTATTTAAGGCAAGTAACTACTGCCTAATCTCTTTCAACTTAAACACTGTTTTATGAACTGCATAGTGAACTGTTTTATAAACTGCTTTATGACCTTGCAACTGTGTTATCTTATCTCAACTGTTTTAAGTTACAGCCTGCTTTACTTTAATTGCTTTACTTAAACTGCAACCTTATACCAGTGTTAATTGCACTTTAAACTTTTCAATCCCTGAACTGCTACTGACCACTTATAAACTAGTTTTACAAATCTTACACCAGTGATCTTGAGCTGTGACTTGTGCTATCACCACTTTCTTAACAATAATTGCGTAAACTTAAACCTTAAAAGAACCTTGTTATTTAGGCCTAACTGCCGTCCTGATTAAATGTTTTGCAACTGTTTTCAAAAACAACTGTTATACCTATGGATTGACCCTGCACCTTGACTTCATAACTTTATCTTGTTTTTGATCCCCAGTTCATGATATCAGATTACCTTACTACAACAGAAGCTTATTTTGAGATTTATCCTGGAATAAAAATCTACTCTGTCTAATGATCTTTAAAAATGGATTTAAATATGAAATCCGACTTTCAAGAAGTCTTTTTCATCAAATGATTTGGTAATTTTAAAAAGGAAAGGTTTTGGTTATTATAGGAATTCCGATCAAAATGGTTTCCGCGGATTCCTATAGGTTGGAGGCGTAAGAGGCCGAGTGACGCCGGTCCAGCACTTTTTATGTGAAGACTATAATGAGATAGTCAATGGCTATAATGAGATAGCCCAAGGCCAATGGCAATAAGTGCCTTTATGAGTACTCCTTATGTCCAGAGGGACTTTAGTCCGTTATGGGGACTTTACGTGGCTGATCACCCGTATTGTCTGGCGTTGTGAGAAAACTTCAACCAAAATGAATTGTTTTAAACAGTAAAGGTCCTAATGAGAGGACAGTTTTATAGATGATTTGAAAAGAAAGGTCCTAATGAGAGGACGGTTTTATGAAACGTTTTGAAAGAATCAGTCCTAATGAAAGGACAGTTTTATACAAATGAACTTTGAAATGATTGGTAATGAATAATGAAATGCCTTGTTGTAAACTGTCATATACAGCCTCAACTATCAGATATACCTTGATTTGACTTGTTTCAATTGTTAGACAGTACTTCCTGTTATTCATCTAACCCTGCAGATTTCTCCTAGACTTGCAACTGATTATTTCTTTCCAGTTTCTTATTTACTCTGCACCAATTATTGAAATTATTTAACCCTGCCAGTGGTTTATAAAAGAAAGTTTTACGAGAAATGAATACCCTGATGAGAATGTTTAATTACAATTATGGGACAATGAGGTCCAGCAATGATTTTAAAGCATGGTTTTGAGAAAAGACTTTCTAAATTATGTATATAAGCCTGTAGAACTGTTTTTAACCTATATGGTTACTTGCTGAGCTTTTGTAGCTCATTCTTTTATTTTTCTAACATCTACAGCTTCTGAGAATCATGGTCCGCCTTAAGCAGACTGCCAGGAAAAATATGTCATTCATGAACTATGTGAGGTTGGCTGAGATTGAACAGGTAGGATCGAGGCAGAGTTGGAAGGAAAAGACTTTGTTTAGTCTTGTATTCTATTAGTAGATTTTGAGATGTTTCAGGAATTGTAATATTATTTTTGGTTACTGTAAATTTAAATATAAATGAATGTAGTTGTGTGCTTGTTTCATACCATTACCTTGAAAGATCCAGGTTAGTAGTCGGGGTCATATTTATGCGTATTTTCTATTATTGTTATTTAGGGTGCATGCATGTAGAGTGTTAGTGACTCCCCGATCTAGACCCCGGATCGGGAGGGCGTCACAGGTTGGTATCAGAGCTAAGGTTTTGGTCACTGAAACAAGCCAGGATTAAGTTAAACAAGTAGATCATTTAATAACAGAAGAGAGAGTAATGTTAAGATAGGATTAGATATTGAAAAGTAGTATAGACGTTAGGATTTTAACTGTAGATTTAAGGTGATCTTATCCCTTTTGCTTTACATATCGTATTATTGCAGGCTCGTGGCATTGTTTCACAACAACCACCTTCTCCCGGTTCCTCTGAATTTTCTTCGGAAACTGATGATGATACTATAGTTATATCTAGTTCTGAGAGCGAGGAGGAGGAGCTGATTCCTGAGCCCCCTGCTCAGCCTGACCTACCCTCAGGGAGTGCTGGTGTCCCTGTTCGCCGTAGAGTTTATAGGCCATCTGTTACCCTAGGCCAGCTGAGAGTTCCCGAGCATCCTGTCGAGTGGTGGGAGGATCGCATTAGAGCTGTCGAGGAGGAGGGACGTAGGCAGATAGCGGCCAGAGCATTTCCAAATGATATGGCGGAGCGGGCAGGAGAGTTGACCCGTGTGCTTAGTGAGCTGCTGATTGGACTCAGGGCTGCCAGAGACAGGGATCACAGGGGTGATTAGATGTTAGGATGTTTGAGTGTTAGAAGGGACATTTGTTAGAGCCCTCTAGCACACTTGCCCAGATGTTATTTCTGTTTTCTTCTCAGTACTTTTATTTCGTGTTTGTACTTTAACTTATCCTGCACTTTGGCACTTTTAGTATCTATGTATGTTGCTTTTCAGTTCCAGTATCTTCCGATATATCTGTCATTTACTTTTTCGCACATTTGACCATAAACTGTTCCTTACCTTTACCAGTACCTTATTTACACCTGTTGTGCTAACCTGTTTTCGATAGAACCTTTATATCCTTGTTGTACAGGCAACTTATGTAGTAATGATGCTACAAGATTGATTTTTAAATAAGTATTTTTAATTCCCAAATGATTTTAAAAGTATTTGAACTATTTACGATACAGTGTAGTGTATTGCTTAATAAGTTGCTTGTTTCCCCTATAGTAAATGCCGCCAATGAAAAGAAACACTTCAAATTCGTCTCAGAACCAAAATACTCAAGATCAAAATCCCATGGACCCTACAGTTGCTCAACTCATTCAGTTGCTACAACAGCAAACAGCTCTTTTAACCCAGCAACAGCAAAGACCTTCTGCACCCCCAGCAGTTACCTTTAAATCTTTTCAAGCAGTGAAACCACCTGAATTCAAAGGATCCACAGACCCAGTAGAAGCCCAGACATGGCTTAAGGAGATGGAAAAAGCTTTTCAGTTGGTAGACGTAGATGAAGATAAGAAGACTGAGTATGCTAGTTATTTTCTTAAAGCTAAAGCCGGTTACTGGTGGGAATCTACGAAGATGCTTCAGGGTGAAGGTGTGATTTCTTGGGATCAGTTTACAGAATTGTTTTTAGAAAAGTACTTTCCTAGTTTTATGAAGGACCAAATGGAGATTAAATTTCTAGAACTAAAGCAAGGAGGTATGAGTGTAGCAGAGTACGAGGCCAAGTTTTCTGAGATGGCCAGGTTTGTGCCAGAATTTGTCAACACTGATGTTAAGAAGGCTAAGAGGTTTCAGCAAGGCCTAAGGCCATGGATTAGAAGTAGGGTGGCAGTTTTTGAGCTGCAAAGCTTTACTGCAATAGTTCAGAAAGCAATGATCGTGGAAGGTGAGAGTGATATGTCCCAGAAGGAGAAGGATAATAAAAAGAGAAAGTTTGGAGCTAGGGAAGACAGTCAGGGACATGGTAATTTCAGAAACAAGTTTCATAGAAGGCCAGAAGGTCAGAGAAGTAATTTTCAGCAGATCAAGAATGGTAATGATGGAAGAGGGAGACAGAATAATAAAGCTCAAGGTTTCGACCAGCCAAAGGCCGTCAGACAGTTTGTTCCTGAGTGCAAGATTTGTGGAAGGAAGCACTCTGGAGTTTGTAATAAGCCCAATATTACCTGCTTCAAATGCAACAGGAAAGGACATTATGCAGCAGAATGCAACAGTCAGAGTCAGAATCAAAATCAAAAGTCAGGAATCAAATGCTATAAGTGTGGCAAGCTAGGTCACATGGCAAGGGAATGCAAGGAACCTACACAACCTACCAATGTTCTACGGATAGCTGGGACTCCGTCACAATCTTCAGCACATCAATCTAGAGCCAGAACCTTCAACATGACTCAGAAAGAGGCTATCCAGGATGTGGATGTGATATCAGGTACACTTCTTGTTAATTCAGTGCAAGCTAGTGTATTGATTGATTCAGGAGCTACTAAGTCTTTTATATCTCAAGATTTTCTTGGTAAATTGCAATGTGAAGTCCGACCTTTGGAGCAAGTTTTAGTTATAGAAGTAGCTAACCAGGCAAAGATTCCAGTAAGCCAAGTTTGTCCTAGGTGTGACATTGAAATAGGCAGTGGTCATTTTCTCGCTAACTTGATACCTTTTAAGTTAGGTGAATTTGATGTAATTCTAGGGATGGATTGGTTGTCAGAATACAAGGCTCAAATAGATTGTAGGAATAAAAAGTTAAAGTTGAAAACCCTAGAAGGAGAAGAAGTTGAATTTCGAGGTACCCGGCAAGTCAA
The DNA here is from genome assembly GCA_028671895.1 of Oenanthe sinensis. Classification (NCBI taxonomy): domain Eukaryota; kingdom Viridiplantae; phylum Streptophyta; class Magnoliopsida; order Apiales; family Apiaceae; genus Oenanthe; species Oenanthe sinensis. The sequence goes on along the minus strand of CM053809.1, from coordinate 1,917,215 downwards.
GAAGTTTTTGAATATTGTTCAGGCAAAGAGATTTCTGCGTCAAGGATGTGAGGCTTATCTAGCCTATGTTGTAGACACTGAGAAGGAGCCAGTTCAATTAGAAGATGTTCCTATCGTCAATGAATTTCCCGACGTGTTTCCAGATGAATTGCCAGGTTTACCTTCCGATAGGGAAATAGAATTCTCTATTGATTTAGCTCCAGGCACTGAACCAGTTTCCAAAGCTCCATATAGAATGGCGCCAGTTGAGATGAAAGAGTTGGCGAGTCAAATACAAGATCTCTTGGATAAAGGAATTATAAGGCCTAGTGTGTCCCCTTGGGGAGCACCAGTTTTGTTTGTTAAGAAGAAAGATGGAAGCATGAGATTGTGCATAGATTACCGCGAATTAAACAATCTAACCATCAAGAACAAATACCCGTTGCCGAGGATCGATGATCTTTTTGACCAGCTGAAAGGAGCCGAATGGTTCTCAAAAATTGACTTAAGGTCCGGATACCATCAACTTAAGATCAAACCTGAAGATGTATCTAAAACAGAATTCAGAACAAGGTACGGACACTATGAATTTTTAGTTATGGCTTTTGGATTGACAAATGCCCCAGCAGCATTTATGGATCTGATGAACAGAGTCTTTAAGAAATATTTAGACAAGTTTGTGATTGTTTTCATCGACGATATCCTGATATATTCCAAATCAGAAGAAGAGCATGCAGATCACTTGAGAATTGCTTTAGAAACTTTAAGAAAGGAGAAGCTATATGCGAAGTTTCCAATATGTGAATTTTGGTTGAAGGAAGTACAGTTCTTAGGTCATGTTGTCAGTAGAGAAGGTATCAAAGTTGATCCGGCGAAGATAGAAGCAGTGATGAAATGGGAAAGGCCACGGACTCCAACAGAAGTTAGAAGTTTTCTAGGTTTAGCGGGATACTATCGAAGATTTGTTCAAGATTTTTCAAAGATAGCTACCCCTATGACCAAGTTGACCAGAAAGAATGAAAAGTTTGTATGGAATGAGAAATGTGAAGAAAGTTTTGAAGAGTTAAAGCGAAGACTAGTGTCTGCCCCAGTGTTGGTGTTACCTGACGATCAAGGAAATTTCGTTATCTATAGTGACGCTTCTCACAAAGGCTTGGGATGTGTTCTGATGCAACATGGGAAAGTTATTGCATATGCTTCCAGGCAGTTAAGACCTCATGAATTAAAATATCCTACGCATGATCTGGAATTAGCTGCCATCGTATTTGCATTGAAGATTTGGAGGCACTACTTGTACGGAGAAAAGTGTGAGATTTTTACTGACCATAAGAGTTTGAAGTATATCTTTACTCAGAAAGAATTGAACATGAGACAGAGAAGATGGTTGGAATTGATCAAGGACTACGACTGCACGATCAACTATCATCCAGGCAAAGCAAATGTCGTAGCAGATGCTTTAAGCAGAAAGGAAAGATTGAATATATTGGTTTCCTCTGAAGAATTGATCAAAGAGTTTGAGAAATTGGAAATAGAGGTATGTGATTCTGATTCAGTGGAAGAAATGGTGTATACAATGACTTTTCAGCTAGAATTGTTAGAAAAGATCAAGAGATGTCAAGAACAGATGATGAGTCAAGACAGAGCCAAGTTGACTGGAGAAGAGTTAAAAAGTCAGAAGGACAGTGAAGGAATCTTTAGGTTTTCCTCTCGAATTTGGATCCCTAATGTTCAAGAGCTCAAGAATGAAATTTTGCATGATGCACATAGTTCAAGATACTCTATTCATCCAGGAAGCACAAAGACGTATAAAGACTTGAAGGAAAATTTTTGGTGGCCCAACATGAAAAGAGATGTGGCAGAATGGATCAGTAAATGTTATACGTGCCAGAGAGTCAAAGCTGAACATCAGAGACCCAGTGGATTGTTGCAACCACTAGAGATTCCAGAATGGAAATGGGAGAATCTTGCTATGGATTTTGTAGTAGGTCTGCCAAGGACTAAAGCTAATCATGATGCTATCTGGGTAATAATAGACAGATTGACCAAGTCAGCGCACTTTCTACCGATCAATGAAAGGTTTTCACTGGATAGGTTGGTTCATTTGTACTTGAAGGAGATTGTTATGAGACATGGTGTTCCTGTATCAATAGTGTCAGACAGAGACCCGAGATTCAATTCAAGATTTTGGAAGAAATTTCAAGAATGTTTGGGAACAAAGCTGAATATGAGTACTGCATATCATCCTCAGACAGATGGCCAGAGTGAAAGGACAATCCAAACCATTGAAGACATGTTAAGAGTTTGTGCCTTGGATTTTGAAGGAAGTTGGGACGAGCATCTACCGTTAGTGGAGTTTTCATATAACAACAACTATCATGCTAGTATTGGGATGCCCCCGTATGAAGCTTTGTATGGAAGAAAATGCAGATCACCAGTGTGTTGGAATGAAGTTGGTGAACGTAAGATTTTAGGTCCAGAGCTTGTGCAACAAACTAAAGAAAAGATTGAGTTGATTCAAAAGAGATTGTTAGCTGCTCAAGATAGACAAAAGAAATATGCTGACCAGTCAAAGAAAGATATGAATTTTGAAGAAGGTGACCAAGTGTTGCTAAAGATTTCTCCGTGGAAAGGTGTTAGTAGATTTGGCAAGAGAGGAAAGCTTAATCCACGATATATAGGACCTTTTGAAGTGTTGAAACAAGTTGGGAAAGTTGCATATGAATTAGCTCTACCACCGCAAATGCAGCACATTCACAATGTTTTTCACGTATCTATGCTTAGAAAGTATAATCCTGACATGAGTCATGTGATAGAGTATGAACCCTTGGAGATTCAACCCGACTTGTCCTATGTAGAACAGCCTGTAGAGATTCAGGATCGTAAGGATAAAGTTTTAAGGAATAAGTCTGTAAGGCTTGTAAAGGTTTTGTGGAGAAATCCTCGAGTTGAGGAATCCACCTGGGAACTTGAGAGTGAAATGCTCGAGAAGTATCCCTATTTGTTTACTTAGGTTGATTCTGGGGACAGAATCTTTTTAAGGGGGGGAGAATGTAACGATCGAGGTAATTGAATCTATTTGAATAATATGAGGAATATGATTTATGTGATTTAATGTGTTAAGATATGATATGTGGTCATTTGATATGTCTAGTTGACTGTCTGTTTGACCGTATTATGCTTAAGTGTTTTAATTAAGTGATTAATTGATTTTTCATGCTTAATTGAGTGACTGTTTGATTTTTATAAAATTATTGGTGTGTCCAATAATTATGAAATTTTATATGTAGCTTCTATGAGATTTTAGAGACTTTCTAAAAATGGTGATGTATTTAATTCTAGTCCCAGTGATTTTATATAAATCTTTCATTCCTGTTTTATTCTAGAGATATTACTCTTCTAAATTCCATATTTAATTATTGGAATGCCCACAAATCATGAAACCTGTTCCAAAATGTTTCTTAAATATTTTGAGACTTGTGAAAAATAAAATTTTATTTTATTTGAGCCCAAAATTATTTTTAATGATTTTTCTACTCTTATTTTCTATTTCTGTGCTAAAACTTCAAAGATTTTTAGTTAATTATTTATTTACCAGAAAAATATTTCAAAAATATGGGGAAGCTTCTAAATTCATGACATGAATTTTAAAAATATAAAACTCATTTTTGTACCCATTTATACCCAAAATTCGATTTATTAATCGATTTAAATACATAAAACAGCAATTGTGAAATTACGAAAGTACCCTTGCTTTATACAAAAAACAGCAGCAGTTTTCTTTCTTCCCCATTCTGCAGTTTCTTGTCTAGGTTCGGTTCTCTTCCGTTCCTTGGGCGATTTATGCAGTTCCTCTCGTTTGTCATCGTTCTATTGCTAATTCTTGCTATATTTTTTATTTCCATGCTAATACTCGAGCTAGCTTCCCTTGTACTCACTAATTGAGCATTGCATGTATATATTTATATGTGCCGTGTATGTATGTTCGATAGTAGTTGCATGCAATGGCTGCTATGATTTGATTCTTGTGATTTATGCTGGTACAATGCTAGGTATGCAATCCTTGTAGCTTTGATGTCGAGATACCGAGAATCGGGACTCCATCGGAAGCTCACCGCCGACTATGAGCTCCGGTGAGTCGGTGGTTTAGGCAATGATGTCCTTTGAGCCTTAAATTGACTTGTTAAGATCATATAAATGTCTAGCTGGCTGTGTGAGTGGACTGTTTGTGTTGCATGTCGATTTTTTTAAAGATTTCCGGCTATAACTTGATTTTGCCGATTGTGTACTTATGTCTCCGGCAAGAAGTCCTTTGCATTATGTTTAAATTGTAGAGTATTAATTTTAGAGGAGATGCATGTCAAGATTTTGTATTGTTGGCCAGGGCTTTTACCATTTTCGATTGGTAGCTAAGTTAATTTACATATATACGTGTGTGCTTGAACATTTTGAGTATATACATGGTGAAGTAATTCAATTGTGATGTTAATTGTCATGCTCGATTAGTAAAAATCAAATTTTGCATATTATAGCTTCGGCTAGTTTCTTAATTTCTCGAATGATGCCATGATTTTCCGACTTGTGTACTTTGGTTTTAGTCGAGAATGGTTAACTAGGAACTAACTAAGTAAACAATAGCTTCATATTAATTATTGATAGCCTTAATTGAATTATAGTTGTATCACAAATTCTTGACTGATATACATATGCACATGCTATGATTAAAGTAGAAATCATACATGATTAGTTGAATTAGCTAAATTGCTTGGTCGAAGTATGTTAAACATGATAGCCCTTTTTCGAAATATGTGTATATTAGTATTCTATATTCGAATGTCATTCATTGATTACCAATATGAGTTTAAGTAATTGAACATGGATTAGCATGATATAGAATTGAATTAAGAATTAGATTGACTATATCAATAAGCAGTTGATACCTGAGTTGTTTCAGTCAATTTGAATGACAATAGTATTGCATATTAGTTATAGCTATTGCTTATTCAATATGGATTTGGTGCAAATGTGATTGTGTAATGGGATATGATTGGCATTTATGTTTGGTTGTGTCGGTTGTATTCCGACGGATAGCTCCAATTACAGGGGAAGTGCTGCCAAAATTTCTAAAATGACTTTGTAAAATATTATTGGCACACCACTTCTGTATAAGAAAGACTATCAGTCAGGAATGCTGTGAATGATATAATTGTCTATGTGCTACTTGCTTGCCAGTGTAGAAGTGATTATATAGCAGAGTATGTCTACAGTGGATTATTATCTGTTAAGGGATTATAATTAACGAAAGGGTAGAATAGTTAGACGTTAATGAGAACGTCGAGAGTTTATGAGATACTGAAATAGTACTATTTATGTGTAGCTACGAAGGACGTTGAGGTGAAAGACAGAGGAAAAGCTAAAGTAGAGAGTTAGTGTCTGGTGTAGGCGATCTACCTGTTCAACAGCTGTAGCATTCTATTTAAGGCAAGTAACTACTGCCTAATCTCTTTCAACTTAAACACTGTTTTATGAACTGCATAGTGAACTATTTTATAAACTGCTTTATGACCTTGCAACTGTGTTATCTTATCTCAACTGTTTTAAGTTACAGCCTGCTTTACTTTAATTGCTTTACTTAAACTGCAACCTTATACCAGTGTTAATTGCACTTTAAACTTTTCAATCCCTGAACTGCTACTGACCACTTATAAACTAGTTTTACAAATCTTACACCAGTGATCTTGAGCTGTGACTTGTGCTATCACCACTTTCTTAACAATAATTGCGTAAACTTAAACCTTAAAAGAACCTTGTTATTTAGGCCTAACTGCCGTCCTGATTAAATGTTTTGCAACTGTTTTCAAAAACAACTGTTATACCTATGGATTGACCCTGCACCTTGACTTCATAACTTTATCTTGTTTTTGATCCCCAGTTCATGATATCAGATTACCTTACTACAACAGAAGCTTATTTTGAGATTTATCCTGGAATAAAAATCTACTCTGTCTAATGATCTTTAAAAATGGATTTAAATATGAAATCCGACTTTCAAGAAGTCTTTTTCATCAAATGATTTGGTAATTTTAAAAAGGAAAGGTTTTGGTTATTATAGGAATTCCGATCAAAATGGTTTCCGCGGATTCCTATAGGTTGGAGGCGTAAGAGGCCGAGTGACGCCGGTCCAGCACTTTTTATGTGAAGACTATAATGAGATAGTCAATGGCTATAATGAGATAGCCCAAGGCCAATGGCAATAAGTGCCTTTATGAGTACTCCTTATGTCCAGAGGGACTTTAGTCCGTTATGGGGACTTTACGTGGCTGATCACCCGTATTGTCTGGCGTTGTGAGAAAACTTCAACCAAAATGAATTGTTTTAAACAGTAAAGGTCCTAATGAGAGGACAGTTTTATAGATGATTTGAAAAGAAAGGTCCTAATGAGAGGACGGTTTTATGAAACGTTTTGAAAGAATCAGTCCTAATGAAAGGACAGTTTTATACAAATGAACTTTGAAATGATTGGTAATGAATAATGAAATGCCTTGTTGTAAACTGTCATATACAGCCTCAACTATCAGATATACCTTGATTTGACTTGTTTCAATTGTTAGACAGTACTTCCTGTTATTCATCTAACCCTGCAGATTTCTCCTAGACTTGCAACTGATTATTTCTTTCCAGTTTCTTATTTACTCTGCACCAATTATTGAAATTATTTAACCCTGCCAGTGGTTTATAAAAGAAAGTTTTATGAGAAATGAATACCCTGATGAGAATGTTTAATTACAATTATGGGACAATGAGGTCCAGCAATGATTTTAAAGCATGGTTTTGAGAAAAGACTTTCTAAATTATGTATATAAGCCTGTAGAACTGTTTTTAACCTATATGGTTACTTGCTGAGCTTTTGTAGCTCATTCTTTTATTTTTCTAACATCTACAGCTTCTGAGAATCATGGTCCGCCTTAAGCAGACTGCCAGGAAAAATATGTCATTCATGAACTATGTGAGGTTGGCTGAGATTGAACAGGTAGGATCGAGGCAGAGTTGGAAGGAAAAGACTTTGTTTAGTCTTGTATTCTATTAGTAGATTTTGAGATGTTTCAGGAATTGTAATATTATTTTTGGTTACTGTAAATTTAAATATAAATGAATGTAGTTGTGTGCTTGTTTCATACCATTACCTTGAAAGATCCAGGTTAGTAGTCGGGGTCATATTTATGCGTATTTTCTATTATTGTTATTTATGGTGCATGCATGTAGAGTGTTAGTGACTCCCCGATCTAGACCCCGGATCGGGAGGGCGTCACAGGTTGGTATCAGAGCTAAGGTTTTGGTCACTGAAACAAGCCAGGATTAAGTTAAACAAGTAGATCATTTAATAACAGAAGAGAGAGTAATGTTAAGATAGGATTAGATATTGAAAAGTAGTATAGACGTTAGGATTTTAACTGTAGATTTAAGGTGATCTTATCCCTTTTGCTTTACATATCGTATTATTGCAGGCTCGTGGCATTGTTTCACAACAACCACCTTCTCCCGGTTCCTCTGAATTTTCTTCGGAAACTGATGATGATACTATAGTTATATCTAGTTCTGAGAGCGAGGAGGAGGAGCTGATTCCTGAGCCCCCTGCTCAGCCTGACCTACCCTCAGGGAGTGCTGGTGTCCCTGTTCGCCGTAGAGTTTATAGGCCATCTGTTACCCTAGGCCAGCTGAGAGTTCCCGAGCATCCTGTCGAGTGGTGGGAGGATCGCATTAGAGCTGTCGAGGAGGAGGGACGTAGGCAGATAGCGGCCAGAGCATTTCCAGATGATATGGCGGAGCGGGCAGGAGAGTTGACCCGTGTGCTTAGTGAGCTGCTGATTGGACTCAGGGCTGCCAGAGACAGGGATCACAGGGGTGATTAGATGTTAGGATGTTTGAGTGTTAGAAGGGACATTTGTTAGAGCCCTCTAGCACACTTGCCCAGATGTTATTTCTGTTTTCTTCTCAGTACTTTTATTTCGTGTTTGTACTTTAACTTATCCTGCACTTTGGCACTTTTAGTATCTATGTATGTTGCTTTTCAGTTCCAGTATCTTCCGATATATCTGTCATTTACTTTTTCGCACATTTGACCATAAACTGTTCCTTACCTTTACCAGTACCTTATTTACACCTGTTGTGCTAACCTGTTTTCGATAGAACCTTTATATCCTTGTTGTACAGGCAACTTATGTAGTAATGATGCTACAAGATTGATTTTTAAATAAGTATTTTTAATTCCCAAATGATTTTAAAAGTATTTGAACTATTTACGATACAGTGTAGTGTATTGCTTAATAAGTTGCTTGTTTCCCCTATAGTAAATGCCGCCAAGGAAAAGAAACACTTCAAATTCGTCTCAGAACCAAAATACTCAAGATCAAAATCCCATGGACCCTACAGTTGCTCAACTCATTCAGTTGCTACAACAGCAAACAACTCTTTTAACCCAGCAACAGCAAAGACCTTCTGCACCCCCAGCAGTTACCTTTAAATCTTTTCAAGCAGTGAAACCACCTGAATTCAAAGGATCCACAGACCCAGTAGAAGCCCAGACATGGCTTAAGGAGATGGAAAAAGCTTTTCAGTTGGTAGACGTAGATGAAGATAAGAAGACTGAGTATGCTAGTTATTTTCTTAAAGCTGAAGCCGGTTACTGGTGGGAATCTACGAAGATGCTTCAGGGTGAAGGTGTGATTTCTTGGGATCAGTTTACAGAATTGTTTTTAGAAAAGTACTTTCCTAGTTTTATGAAGGACCAAATGGAGATTAAATTTCTAGAACTAAAGCAAGGAGGTATGAGTGTAGCAGAGTACGAGGCCAAGTTTTCTGAGATGGCCAGGTTTGTGCCAGAATTTGTCAACACTGATGTTAAGAAGGCTAAGAGGTTTCAGCAAGGCCTAAGGCCATGGATTAGAAGTAGGGTGGCAGTTTTTGAGCTGCAAAGCTTTACTGCAATAGTTCAGAAAGCAATGATCGTGGAAGGTGAGAGTGATATGTCCCAGAAGGAGAAGGATAATAAAAAGAGAAAGTTTGGAGCTAGGGAAGACAGTCAGGGACATGGTAATTTCAGAAACAAGTTTCATAGAAGGCCAGAAGGTCAGAGAAGTAATTTTCAGCAGATCAAGAATGGTAATGATGGAAGAGGGAGACAGAATAATAAAGCTCAAGGTTTCGACCAGCCAAAGGCCGTCAGACAGTTTGTTCCTGAGTGCAAGATTTGTGGAAGGAAGCACTCTGGAGTTTGTAATAAGCCCAATATTACCTGCTTCAAATGCAACAGGAAAGGACATTATGCAGCAGAATGCAACAGTCAGAGTCAGAATCAAAATCAAAAGTCAGGAATCAAATGCTATAAGTGTGGCAAGCTAGGTCACATGGCAAGGGAATGCAAGGAACCTACACAACCTACCAATGTTCTACGGATAGCTGGGACTCCGTCACAATCTTCAGCACATCAATCTAGAGCCAGAACCTTCAACATGACTCAGAAAGAGGCTATCCAGGATGTGGATGTGATATCAGGTACACTTCTTGTTAATTCAGTGCAAGCTAGTGTATTGATTGATTCAGGAGCTACTAAGTCTTTTATATCTCAAGATTTTCTTGGTAAATTGCAATGTGAAGTCCGACCTTTGGAGCAAGTTTTAGTTATAGAAGTAGCTAACCAGGCAAAGATTCCAGTAAGCCAAGTTTGTCCTAGGTGTGACATTGAAATAGGCAGTGGTCATTTTCTCGCTAACTTGATACCTTTTAAGTTAGGTGAATTTGATGTAATTCTAGGGATGGATTGGTTGTCAGAATACAAGGCTCAAATAGATTGTAGGAATAAAAAGTTAAAGTTGAAAACCCTAGAAGGAGAAGAAGTTGAATTTCGAGGTACCCGGCAAGTCAAGAAGTTTTTGAATATTGTTCAGGCAAAGAGATTTCTGCGTCAAGGATGTGAGGCTTATCTAGCCTATGTTGTAGACACTGAGAAGGAGCCAGTTCAATTAGAAGATGTTCCTATCGTCAATGAATTTCCCGACGTGTTTCCAGATGAATTGCCAGGTTTACCTTCCGATAGGGAAATAGAATTCTCTATTGATTTAGCTCCAGGCACTGAACCAGTTTCCAAAGCTCCATATAGAATGGCGCCAGTTGAGATGAAAGAGTTGGCGAGTCAAATACAAGATCTCTTGGATAAAGGAATTATAAGGCCTAGTGTGTCCCCTTGGGGAGCACCAGTTTTGTTTGTTAAGAAGAAAGATGGAAGCATGAGATTGTGCATAGATTACCGCGAATTAAACAATCTAACCATCAAGAACAAATACCCGTTGCCGAGGATCGATGATCTTTTTGACCAGCTGAAAGGAGCCGAATGGTTCTCAAAAATTGACTTAAGGTCCGGATACCATCAACTTAAGATCAAACCTGAAGATGTATCTAAAATAGAATTCAGAACAAGGTACGGACACTATGAATTTTTAGTTATGGCTTTTGGATTGACAAATGCCCCAGCAGCATTTATGGATCTGATGAACAGAGTCTTTAAGAAATATTTAGACAAGTTTGTGATTGTTTTCATCGACGATATCCTGATATATTCCAAATCAGAAGAAGAGCATGCAGATCACTTGAGAATTGCTTTAGAAACTTTAAGAAAGGAGAAGCTATATGCGAAGTTTCCAAAATGTGAATTTTGGTTGAAGGAAGTACAGTTCTTAGGTCATGTTGTCAGTAGAGAAGGTATCAAAGTTGATCCGGCGAAGATAGAAGCAGTGATGAAATGGGAAAGGCCACGGACTCCAACAGAAGTTAGAAGTTTTCTAGGTTTAGCGGGATACTATCGAAGATTTGTTCAAGATTTTTCAAAGATAGCTACCCCTATGACTAAGTTGACCAGAAAGAATGAAAAGTTTGTATGGAATGAGAAATGTGAAGAAAGTTTTGAAGAGTTAAAATGAAGACTAGTGTCTGCCCCAGTGTTGGTGTTACCTGACGATCAAGGAAATTTCGTTATCTATAGTGACGCTTCTCACAAAGGCTTGGGATGTGTTCTGATGCAACATGGGAAAGTTATTGCATATGCTTCCAGGCAGTTAAGACCTCATGAATTAAAATATCCTACGCATGATCTGGAATTAGCTGCCATCGTATTTGCATTGAAGATTTGGAGGCACTACTTGTACGGAGAAAAGTGTGAGATTTTTACTGACCATAAGAGTTTGAAGTATATCTTTACTCAGAAAGAATTGAACATGAGACAGAGAAGATGGTTGGAATTGATCAAGGACTACGACTGCACGATCAACTATCATCCAGGCAAAGCAAATGTCGTAGCAGATGCTTTAAGCAGAAAGGAAAGATTGAATATATTGGTTTCCTCTGAAGAATTGATCAAAGAGTTTGAGAAATTGGAAATAGAGGTATGTGATTCTGATTCAGTGGAAGAAATGGTGTATACAATGACTTTTCAGCCAGAATTGTTAGAAAAGATCAAGAGATGTCAAGAACAGATGATGAGTCAAGACAGAGCCAAGTTGACTGGAGAAGAGTTAAAAAGTCAGAAGGACAGTGAAGGAATCTTTAGGTTTTCCTCTCGAATTTGGATCCCTAATGTTCAAGAGCTCAAGAATGAAATTTTGCATGATGCACATAGTTCAAGATACTCTATTCATCCAGGAAGCACAAAGACGTATAAAGACTTGAAGGAAAATTTTTGGTGGCCCAACATGAAAAGAGATGTGGCAGAATGGATCAGTAAATGTTATACGTGCCAGAGAGTCAAAGCTGAACATCAGAGACCCAGTGGATTGTTGCAACCACTAGAGATTCCAGAATGGAAATGGGAGAATCTTGCTATGGATTTTATAGTAGGTCTGCCAAGGACTAAAGCTAATCATGATGCTATCTGGGTAATAATAGACAGATTGACCAAGTCAGCGCACTTTCTACCGATCAACGAAAGATTTTCACTGGATAGGTTGGTTCATTTGTACTTGAAGGAGATTGTTATGAGACATGGTGTTCCTGTATCAATAGTGTCAGACAGAGACCCGAGATTCAATTCAAGATTTTGGAAGAAATTTCAAGAATGTTTGGGAACAAAGCTGAATATGAGTACTGCATATCATCCTCAGACAGATGGCCAGAGTGAAAGGACAATCCAAACCATTGAAGACATGTTAAGAGTTTGTGCCTTGGATTTTGAAGGAAGTTGGGACGAGCATCTACCGTTAGTGGAGTTTTCATATAACAACAGCTATCATGCTAGTATTGGGATGCCCCCGTATGAAGCTTTGTATGGAAGAAAATGCAGATCACCAGTGTGTTGGAATGAAGTTGGTGAACGTAAGATTTTAGGTCCAGAGCTTGTGCAACAAACTAAATAAAAGATTGAGTTGATTCAAAAGAGATTGTTAGCTGCTCAAGATAGACAAAAGAAATATGCTGACCAGTCAAGGAAAGATATGAATTTTGAAGAAGGTGACCAAGTGTTGCTAAAGATTTCTCCGTGGAAAGGTGTTAGTAGATTTGGCAAGAGAGGAAAGCTTAATCCACGATATATAGGACCTTTTGAAGTGTTGAAACAAGTTGGGAAAGTTGCATATGAATTAGCTCTACCACCGCAAATGCAGCACATTCACAATGTTTTTCACGTATCTATGCTTAGAAAGTATAATCCTGACATGAGTCATGTGATAGAGTATGAACCCTTGGAGATTCAACCCGACTTGTCCTATGTAGAACAGCCTGTAGAGATTCAGGATCGTAAGGATAAAGTTTTAAGGAATAAGTCTGTAAGGCTTGTAAAGGTTTTGTGGAGAAATCCTCGAGTTGAGGAATCCACCTGGGAACTTGAGAGTGAAATGCTCGAGAAGTATCCCTATTTGTTTACTTAGGTTGATTCTGGGGACAGAATCTTTTTAAGGGGGGGAGAATGTAACGATCGAGGTAATTGAATCTATTTGAATAATATGAGGAATATGATTTATGTGATTTAATGTGTTAAGATATGATATGTGGTCATTTGATATGTCTAGTTGACTGTCTGTTTGACCGTATTATGCTTAAGTGTTTTAATTAAGTGATTAATTGATTTTTCATGCTTAATTGAGTGACTGTTTGATTTTTATAAAATTATTGGTGTGTCCAATAATTATGAAATTTTATATGTAGCTTCTATGAGATTTTAGAGACTTTCTAAAAATGGTGATGTATTTAATTCTAGTCCCAGTGATTTTATATAAATCTTTCATTCCTGTTTTATTCTAGAGATATTACTCTTCTAAATTCCATATTTAATTATTGGAATGCCCAAAAATCATGAAACCTGTTCCAAAATGTTTCTTAAATATTTTGAGACTTGTGAAAAATAAAAGTTTATTTTATTTGAGCACAAAATTATTTTTAATGATTTTTCTACTCTTATTTTCTATTTCTGTGCTAAAACTTCAAAGATTTTTAGTTAATTATTTATTTACCAGAAAAATATTTCAAAAATATGGGGAAGCTTCTAAATTCATGACATGAATTTTAAAAATATAAAACTCATTTTTGTACCCATTTATACCCAAAATTCGATTTATTAATTGATTTAAATACATAAAACAGCAATTGTGAAATTACGAAAGTACCCTTGCTTTATACAAAAAACAGCAGCAGTTTTCTTTCTTCCCCATTCTGCAGTTTCTTGTCTAGGTTCGGTTCTCTTCCGTTCCTTGGGCGATTTATGCAGTTCCTCTCGTTTGTCATCGTTCTATTGCTAATTCTTGCTATATTTTTTATTTCCATGCTAATACTCGAGCTAGCTTCCCTTGTACTCACTAATTGAGCATTGCATGTATATATTTATATGTGCCGTGTATGTATGTTCGATAGTAGTTGCATGCAATGGCTGCTATGATTTGATTCTTGTGATTTATGCTGGTACAATGCTAGGTATGCAATCCTTGTAGCTTTGATGTCGAGATACCGAGAATCGGGACTCCATCGGAAGCTCACCGCCGACTATGAGCTCCGGTGAGTCGGTGGTTTAGGCAATGATGTCCTTTGAGCCTTAAATTGACTTGTTAAGATCATATAAATGTCTAGCTGGCTGTGTGAGTGGACTGTTTGTGTTGCATGTCGATTTTTTTAAAGATTTCCGGCTATAACTTGATTTTGCCGATTGTGTACTTATGTCTCCGGCAAGAAGTCCTTTGCATTATGTTTAAATTGTAGAGTATTAATTTTAGAGGAGATGCATGTCAAGATTTTGTATTGTTGGCCAGGGCTTTTACCATTTTCGATTGGTAGCTAAGTTAATTTACATATATACGTGTGTGCTTGAACATTTTGAGTATATACATGGTGAAGTAATTCAATTGTGATGTTAATTGTCATGCTCGATTAGTAAAAATCAAATTTTGCATATTATAGCTTCGGCTAGTTTCTTAATTTCTCGAATGATGCCATGATTTTCCGACTTGTGTACTTTGGTTTTAGTCGAGAATGGTTAACTAGGAACTAACTAAGTAAACAATAGCTTCATATTAATTATTGATAGCCTTAATTGAATTATAGTTGTATCACAAATTCTTGACTGATATACATATGCACATGCTATGATTAAAGTGGAAATCATACATGATTAGTTGAATTAGCTAAATTGCTTGGTCGAAGTATGTTAAACATGATAGCCCTTTTTCGAAATATGTGTATATTAGTATTCTATATTCGAATGTCATTCATTGATTACCAATATGAGTTTAAGTAATTGAACATGGATTAGCATGATATAGAATTGAATTAAGAATTAGATTGACTATATCAATAAGCAGTTGATACCTGAGTTGTTTCAGTCAATTTGAATGACAATAGTATTGCATATTAGTTATAGCTATTGCTTATTCAATATGGATTTGGTGCAAATGTGATTGTGTAATGGGATATGATTGGCATTTATGTTTGGTTGTGTCGGTTGTATTCCGACGGATAGCTCCAATTACAGGGGAAGTGCTGCCAAAATTTCTAAAATGACTTTGTAAAATATTATTGGCACACCACTTCTGTATAAGAAAGACTATCAGTCAGGAATGCTGTGAATGATATAATTGTCTATGTGCTACTTGCTTGCCAGTGTAGAAGTGATTATATAGCAGAGTATGTCTACAGTGGATTATTATCTGTTAAGGGATTATAATTAACGAAAGGGTAGAATAGTTAGACGTTAATGAGAACGTCGAGAGTTTATGAGATACTGAAATAGTACTATTTATGTGTAGCTACGAAGGACGTTGAGGTGAAAGACAGAGGAAAAGCTAAAGTAGAGAGTTAGTGTCTGGTGTAGGCGATCTACCTGTTCAACAGCTGTAGCATTCTATTTAAGGCAAGTAACTACTGCCTAATCTCTTTCAACTTAAACACTATTTTATGAACTGCATAGTGAACTGTTTTATAAACTGCTTTATGACCTTGCAACTGTGTTATCTTATCTCAACTGTTTTAAGTTACAGCCTGCTTTACTTTAATTGCTTTACTTAAACTGCAACCTTATACCAGTGTTAATTGCACTTTAAACTTTTCAATCCCTGAACTGCTACTGACCACTTATAAACTAGTTTTACAAATCTTACACCAGTGATCTTGAGCTGTGACTTGTGCTATCACCACTTTCTTAACAATAATTGCGTAAACTTAAACCTTAAAAGAACCTTGTTATTTAGGCCTAACTGCCGTCCTGATTAAATGTTTTGCAACTGTTTTCAAAAACAACTGTTATACCTATGGATTGACCCTGCACCTTGACTTCATAACTTTATCTTGTTTTTGATCCCCAGTTCATGATATCAGATTACCTTACTACAACAGAAGCTTATTTTGAGATTTATCCTGGAATAAAAATCTACTCTGTCTAATGATCTTTAAAAATGGATTTAAATATGAAATCCGACTTTCAAGAAGTCTTTTTCATCAAATGATTTGGTAATTTTAAAAAGGAAAGGTTTTGGTTATTATAGGAATTCCGATCAAAATGGTTTTCGCGAATTCCTATAGGTTGGAGGCGTAAGAGGCCGAGTGATGCCGGTCCAGCACTTTTTATGTGAAGACTATAATGAGATAGTCAATGGCTATAATGAGATAGCCCAAGGCCAATGGCAATAAGTGCCTTTATGAGTACTCCTTATGTCCAGAGGGACTTTAGTCCGTTATGGGGACTTTACGTGGCTGATCACCCGTATTGTCTGGCGTTGTGAGAAAACTTCAACCAAAATGAATTGTTTTAAACAGTAAAGGTCCTAATGAGAGGACAGTTTTATAGATGATTTGAAAAGAAAGGTCCTAATGAGAGGACGGTTTTATGAAATGTTTTGAAAGAATCAGTCCTAATGAAAGGACAGTTTTATACAAATGAACTTTGAAATGATTGGTAATGAATAATGAAATGCCTTGTTGTAAACTGTCATATACAGCCTCAACTATCAGATATACCTTGATTTGACTTGTTTCAATTGTTAGACAGTACTTCCTGTTATTCATCTAACCCTGCAGATTTCTCCTAGACTTGCAACTGATTATTTCTTTCCAGTTTCTTATTTACTCTGCACCAATTATTGAAATTATTTAACCCTGCCAGTGGTTTATAAAAGAAAGTTTTACGAGAAATGAATACCCTGATGAGAATGTTTAATTACAATTATAGGACAATGAGGTCCAACAATGATTTTAAAGCATGGTTTTGAGAAAAGACTTTCTAAATTATGTATATAACCTGTGGAACTGTTTTTAACCTATATGGTTACTTGCTGAGCTTTTGTAGCTCATTCTTTTATTTTTCTAACATCTACAGCTTCTGAGAATCATGGTCCGCCTTAAGCAGACTGCCAGGAAAAATATGTCATTCATGAACTATGTGAGGCTGGCTGAGATTGAACAGGTAGGATCGAGGCAGAGTTGGAAGGAAAAGACTTTGTTTAGTTTTGTATTCTATTAGTAGATTTTGAGATGTTTCAGGAATTGTAATATTATTTTTGGTTACTGTAAATTTAAATATAAATGAATGTAGTTGTGTGCTTGTTTCATACCATTACCTTGAAAGATCCAGGTTAGTAGTCGGGGTCATATTTATGCGTATTTTCTATTATTGTTATTTAGGGTGCATGCATGTAGAGTGTTAGTGACTCCCCGATCTAGACCCCGGATCGGGAGGGCGTCACAGTTATAATGTATGAACAGTGAAAGTTCAACAATTCCCATTAACACTATCGGTAACTTAGCACACAGGCTTTCATTACAGTGTTAACGTCAAATCCCAATTGGGAAGAATGGACTTTCATTGGAGTAAATATAGTGACAATGTAGGTCGGTGATCAGTCGCCCACAATTGCCTCTCCGAGGGATATCTCTGTTTTCTACTCTTCTACTAGTAGTGGATGATCCGCCTTTTCTCTGACGTCACCCTGACCGCATTCGGGCCATAGTGTACTTGATGGCATACCTGTCTGGCAGCTCTTACACTTTGTACACATAATACGCCGTGCAAGCACGTCAACTTTCTCTAGTATTCCAGTCCAATTGAATAATTTGTTTGCAAGGAAATTAAATTCATTCCAAAAGCACATCTCATTCTCTTCTCATATTTCAACACCAGATGATTGATTAACTCCCAGAATTATGAGGAAGTAATCCTATATGCACATGTTGACTTATAGTCAAATAATCTCTTTTTGCTCAAATATTTCTCACACAAGAAGTTTTCAAAATCACACGACCAGGGAGTTGTTTTAAAATCACCAAAGTTCTCAGAATGATTGTTGGATAGCTAAATCATTTATAGAAGATTTTAGATCTAATTAAATAAATATAAATAATTTCTCAAAGAAAAGTCCTCGAGACTCTGTTGACAAACTGTCAGAAACTCACACACTAACTCCCGGTCAAAACTTCAAACACAAACTCGGAAACTCAACTCTTAAAACACTTCTCATTCTCTACTTATACACACTCTAACTTTATAAGATTCAGAGTTAATAAATAATCACAAAGTAATGATTAGTGAACAGTGAGTTAATAAGTAATCACAAAGTAATGATTAGTGAACAGTACAGACATATATGTATGTCTGTAAGAAAATATATTCCAAAACACAACAGAACCTTTTTATGAAGTAGTATTCGCCAAAAGGTAAAAAGGTTCGAAAGCTTACTTTTGGTCCTTAGTAATGAAGCAGAAATTCTAATTAATTCTCCTTCGGTCACAATAGGTACATATCTTCTCTCGTCACCTGATATCCCATCACTCCAACTTGATTATGTTCTAGCGGAACAGAAACATATATCAGTTCAATCTCATACCTCAATCTAACACAATCCAACTATACATTTGGTTATTAAGACCCAACATCAAACCCAACTAAACTAATCCCCATTAGGAAACCCACAACTTCATATTATAGATTTGGTTTATCAATTATAACTCACAACTTCCATTTAAAATTATTCCTCGATATTATCTCATTTATAGATGACCATATCCTTTAGCCATGCTACTCTATATTACCTTTAAATATTTTGTTTATTAAACTTAAGCGAATTTATTTTCTATAAAAAATTGGGTATGACCTATTCATTAAATGAACTATGCCCGGTGTAAAAACACCTCAAATACAACCTTAAATCAATCTCAAAATATTCACAACAATCCACAATTCATTGTCAACTATTTCCTCTTTGAAATCATAAGTTAAAATATTAACCACATATTCAATTCGTACCATTCTTGGTATACAACTAGACAGGATTGAAACTAACAACTTTCATATTTTAATCATTTCAAAAGGAGTCCTCTAACTCACTCGAATTTAATTCCCAAAATGCTTCCCTAAGATAGTCTTCTTAAGGACTTCTTACTAACCTCCCATCTTTAAACATTTTTCATAAATTTATATTTTGTTCTTTTTACACTTACGTATAGTCATGATATTCCTTGAAAACTTTTGTTACTTGACCGACTCGAGAAAAGTCATCTATCTTGCTCGAAATCGTTTCCCAAAATGGTTGATCAACCTTTTCTTATGTTCATTATACCTAACACCCTATTTTCTAGCATTTTTAATAAATTGGAAATTAACCCTTTTTATATTAATCCTTTTTAGAGATCATCCTTGTACTACCAACAATCTGCCATAAAAGTTTTGAATCCATTCAAAGAATGGCTAGATGAAACACTGCCTCAAACATAGGCACCTGACAAGCTTATTCCTTAAGGTTCCTTACTGTTATTCCTTAGAACAATGTCAATATTTGTAGAAGGGGGGTTGAATACAAATATTAAAACTTTTTGTGTGTTCTAATATTTGTTCTTGATGTTTGATAGAATAAGAGAATAAGTTCGAACAAATTAATGCTGAAAAATAAAACTGAACAAAGAGATTTAAAATTATTGATGGATTGGTTTTTCCATCAATGTATATTTTTGCTCAATGCTCCTAGGTTAAAAGAAACCTAGCTGCGTTTACAAGATTAGAAAACAAATCAACTGTTCTTACACATGTGCTCTCAAGCTTGAACAGTTGATTAAGAAATATGTCTAACTTGTATGTTTTCTAATAATGCTACTACACTTGTTTATATACCACAAGTGTTCTTTTACAATTCCTATTCTAGGATTGTTTCTACCTGCCTTCCTTTTACCTTTTTCTATTTTACAAAAAGGTTTGAAAGACAGCTTCTGATTGAGTCTTCACAGTTACTCTAGACTGTCTTCCAAAGGTGTGCTTTTGTTCTCTGGATCTTCAACAGATATTCTTTCTGTGTTGTCACACTCAATTGATAATTTGCTGTCAGGCATATCAATTGATCCATTCTTTAATCCATCAACTGATGTACTTCTTCGATTGATCTTTATATCCATCGATTGATAAAAGATGTCTTATCGATTGATAGATGTTATCAATCGATATATCAGTCGATGGGTCTTCACATCAGTTGATGGTCTTCAATCCTTGGCTTGGCTTCTTCGATTGATCCTCCATCCATCGATGCTTCAATATCAATTGATCATCCTTCACTTGTGCAATTTCCTGTCTTCACATAATTACAATTTAACAGTTTAATTTACACATCAATTGATGATCCATATCAATCGACTCTAACATCAATTGATGAACAAAATATCAATTGATTTACACCTTATCGATTGAAATAGACTAAGTAAACCTATGCTACAATCCAAATTATCAGTTGATTCATCTAAACACTTCAACTGATAAATGGTTTCCTGATCAATTGATATTTATAACTTTCATATCAATTGATCAGTTACAACAAATAAAATTTCTATGATTCTAAGATTAATGTTATCATCAAATCACATGTAGATTCCTAACAATCTCCCCCTATTTGTGTCTGTGTTATTAACAGGCATAAATCTACTTGATGATAACAAAAACCCTTAAAAAAAATTACATTTAGATAGAATCAAGAAACTTAATTGGCACATTAATTTTGGAAGTACCAGATTGATATATAACTCCTGCAAGCAGCTTCAATATCTTCATAATTTAATTTAGTTCCTCTTCCTCCTTTTCTCAGCATTTTCCTTTAGTTGCCTCATGAAAGAACTTCTCAATATTGCTTCATCCCTGTCAGTTTCTCCAAGTTGCCTCATAAGGTAGTGTATTTCTTCATCTGTGATTTTGTCCAGATATTTGCAGATATCAAAGAACTTTGTGTTGCCCTCTATATCTGTAAAAATCATAGCATACTTTGGCTCCAACACCACCTTTTTGACCTGTGACTTCCATAGCTTTAGAGGTGAATCAGGTTCAGCTTCTGCCTTGGATCTTCTTAACCTTGAAATTTGTTGTTGTATCTCCTGAGCAATTGTTGTGTTGAGTTTGTACTTTCTGTTGAGTAGAGGAAGAATAGTCTTTAAAACATTGTAGCTTTGCTTCATTATCACCTTCAATGAATAGATTGTTTTCACTCCATTTTCATACTCCAACCTCATTGATTCTTCATGGTTAGAGGTTGCAGGGTGAGTCCTTACTCCAATTAATCCTTTTTCATTGATTACTGGTATTCCCTTCAAATCATAACCTTCAATTGTGACCTCCTCCTTGATTTCTTCTTGTTGACTCTGGAGGTTTTCCTGAACCACTATTTTTTGAGTAGAACTTGACCTTTTCTTGGCCATAGAAACTTTTCTCCTTTTTCTCAAAGGTTGCTCTGCCTGTAGCTCTTCTTCCAAATGCCATTGCATTTCCATCTGTCTAGCAATCTCTTCATTCTCCCTTTCTCTCCTTGAGGCATCTGAGATTCCTGTAGTGATGGCTCCTTGAAGTAGCTTTTGACTTACTGGTTCAGTCTCTTTCTTCTTCTCTTCTTCAATCACTATTGCTTTCCCTTTCTTCTTTTCTTTAAGAGCTTCAATATCCAATTGAAGAAAAGCTTCTGTATTTGAGTTTCTTTCCTTGGCAGCCTTTTGTGCATCTTTATTTAATTTTATTGTTTGAGCAATGAACTCATCCAAGTCTCCTTTTTCTACTGCCTCTGTTACTAACTCAGTGCTTCTCCTTAGATCTTCAATTCTTTTCTTTTCTCTCTCAATCATTGTTTGAGTTTCTTTCTCCCTAGAAATTCTCCTAGCTTCAAGATCATCATCAAACTTCTTGTAATATTTCTTTTTCTGTTCTAAATTATCTTTTGGAGAATTAGATGACTTAGATTTCTTTGAAGATTGATTGCCCATGTTACTTCTGCTTTTATCTCTTCTCGGTGCAGAACCACCAATGCCACTTGACTTATCCATACCAGAACCACCTATTCCACCACTTCCACTGCCTTTGCCATCACCACCATCATCATCCTTCTTCTTCTTCGTATTCTCCCCCTTTTTGTTATCATCAATTGGAGGGGGTGGTGGAAGTCTGTTAAGAAACTTTTGAAGAATGGAAGCATGAAGACTTTGACCTCTGATAATATCATCCATCTTCTTTTCTAGAGAACATACTCTTGTCTCCAAAGATGTAAAATTTTTGGATTCTTTGAAAAGCTTGTCTTTGATGCTATTCATGGTGTTGAATGGTAGCTTCTCATCCAATCTCCTGTCCATTGCATCCTTGTTAGATGAGATAGAGTCTTTAATCCTCTCCAGTTCCCTCCTTACTCCTGTTACTGTCATCTTTTGAATTTTCATTGATTCTCTCATATAGTGAGCAATTCTCCTTTGAGTAGGATCTTCAATTTCTCCTTCCACCATTGCTCTTCTATATTGAGAGAGAATTTCAGTCTCAGCAGCTTCTAAGGAACCATCAATAGTGCTCATCCATGGCTCTTCATCAGAATCACTCTCCAACTCTTCAGGTGCCATATAACAAGTGTCTGTTGTATTGGCGATGCTTTCCTTCAGATTCTTGGTCCTTTGATCTGTATGATCAATGCCCAAGAGTTGTTCTGCATTCCTGTTACTTGAAGTAGCCAACCCTTGATATTGTGGATCAGGATGAATGAAATTCTTTGGATCCAATTCACCAGCATCTATTTCCTCTTCAAAGTCCTTAGCAATTCCACTCCCACTAGCTTCAGCATTATTTGCTCCCCCTATCTCCTTTACTCCTTCTTCTGCCATCATTTCAATTTCCAATTCCTGTGCAAAAAGTAGACTGTTTTTATCACTTTCACTCATCTCTCTATTTTGCATCAGGATCTCATCCTGGAATCTCACATCTCCCTCACTCATTTCTTTTGCACCTACTAAGGTGGAGCCCTCAAGTGTTTCACTCTCATTCCTGGAAGAAATAGGAATGTTTTTACTCACTTCCTCTCCTTTTGCCAGGTTACAATCCTGCCTCTCACTCAACTCACTCAATCCTAAGAGTGTTTGTGCAACATCAATTGATTGAGCATCAATTGATGTATTGACATTATCAGTTGAAGTGGTGTTTGGGATATCCATCGATTAATGCATACCCATCGATTGATCTTGAGTATCGATCGATGGCTTATCAGTCGATGGCTGAATATCAATTGATGAAGGAACATCAATTGATGGAGAAGAAACAGTTGAGATAATTTGTGAAGTTATGTTTGAGATGATATTGGAAATAGAATCCTGAAAATTCTGAGAAGAAGATTCAGGGGAGAGTGTTGGCTTCTCCTTGAAAAACAAAGAAGGAGAATCTGAAAATGTTCGATAGTCTATCAAAACATTTTCTGAAGAAGTTTGAGATGGGGATAGAAGAATAGAAGAGATAGGAATTGAAAGAGAATGGGGCTGCATCTCATCATTTATATGAGATGCATCATGCAGACTTTGTGAAGGCTCCTCCACAGTTTCCTGTGGTTTTGCAGTGTGTGATTCCCCAAGTGCAAAGGTGACTTTCTTTTCTCTTCTTTTGTATGGTGTTAGTGTTTTGGCTTTTGTGTCCCCAATTTGATTCTGTGCCCCTGGTTGTGGGCTATTTTCAATATTGTCATCCTTTTGAGAGAATGACAATAGGGAAGTGGTATTTTTCATGTTAACATCCACAGTCTTTTGGGAGACTATGGAGTGGCTAGGTTGAGGTTGCACACCCTCACTCTCCTTATCCTTCTGGGTTCTTAGATATTCCCCAGTTCCCTCACCACCTACATCCTCCTCTAATCTATCTACCACACTAGTTGATTTTCTTTTCTTGGTTTTTACAACAGCAGGTTTTTGAGAACCTGTTGAGGTTGGTTTCTTAGATTTGGATTTAGAGATTGGTTGTGTGGCCTGGGTAGGAGGGTTGGGGTCATTACTACCACCCTCCATAGTCACAGAAGGCAAAGAAGAATTAGGTTTAGAAGAGTTTAAAGTAGAGATAAATACCTGAACAAAAGGGGGATAGATCAATTCCACATTGCTGTGAAGATTGATCCTAACCAAGTCTTTAAAGACCCTTTTGTTTTGAGTCCAGCAATCCAAAATTTCTGTATTCCTGTCAATCTCAATATCCTTGACAAAGTGGTTAATAATAATCATAATAAATCTTGCATAATAAATATGATTAGATCTATTTATTTATTCCCCAATTTGGCAGATATTTCATTGAGTAACAGGCTTCCTAAATTATGATATCTATCATATAAAATGCTATACCCTACTTGTTGCATACTAGTTGTTATTGCATCAAAATTACTAACCTTACCAGAAAAACACTTTATTAAAGCATCAAAGAAATATGACCATTCTTTTCTTAGATTCTTTCTAACAATACTACCTAGACTAGCATCAGGAGCAGTATAGTTGATTTCCCTAAGCATGTTTCTAATATCTGTGTCAGTGGGTGCATTTTCGGTATTATTTGCAGGAATATTTAAACACTCACCCAAGACCACAGTGGTTAGAATATACCTTTGTCCTTTGCATTCAAAGGAGATTGTAGAAAAATCATCTGCTACTTCTGCTGTTGTCCAGAATTCTTCAACTAGATTGCACACTATTTTTGGTGCTTCTGAGAGGGCCTTTGCAATTTTCGAACTCCTTAGAAATTCCATTAGGGGATGAAATTCTGTTGGGGCTTCCTCCACCATAGTGCAAGCAACGAAGTTGTTGAGCTCATAGTAGAATCCAGATTGTGAGACTTTCTTTGAAGATGCCATTATCATGTTTGAAGATTTATAATTGAATTAACTGGCAAACTTGTTAGTAATTATAACAGAAATAATAAATAGACAGTAGTAGATTAGGGTTCTTAGCAAGAGATAGATACAGAGTAAGTTCGAAGATTGAGAAAGAGAAAGAGATAGAAAAATCGATAGTAAAAATGCAAGTAAGAATTAAAAGAAGTTTTAATCTCACTATTTATATGTACTGATTTCCCAACCAATTTCTTACTCAAAATAGAACTAAATCGACCGTTGGAAGAGTATTGATAATTAAAAGTTACCAATTTTGGCAATCGATTGTTATACATACAGGAATGTACATTTTAATCAATTGATAAAATAAGTAATCAACGGCTAGATTTTTGTACAGGTCGATTGATGACATGGACCCCTTTAAATTCTAGGTCATCGATTGATAAAATTGCTTATCCATCGACAGGTACAATTATCCATCGATAGACAAATATATCATCGATTGATATATCTATCTGTCGATAGTTACCCCTATCCATCGATAAACAAATATATCATCAATTGATATATTTATCTGTCGATAGCTCCATTAATATCCATTGATATGTAAAATATTTATCAGTTGATTATTGAAGAATCAATAATTTAACATAGTCAATGGCTACATGTAATATAAATACATAACTTGTCAGACATTTAAAGGATTAGATATAATTAAGCATACCTAAATCACAGACCAATCTATTGAAGGTAGATTCATCTAATGGTTTGGTAAAAATGTCTGCAAGTTGTCTTTCACTAGGGACAAAATGTAATTCAACTGTACCATTCATTACATGTTCCCTAATGAAGTGATACCTTATGTCAATGTGCTTGGTTCTGGAATGTTGTACAGGATTTTCTGTTATAGCAATGGCACTTGTATTATCACAGAAAATAGGAATCTTGTTCAAGCTGAACCCATAGTCAAGTAGTTGATTCCTCATCCATAATATTTGTGCACAGCAACTTCCAGCTGCAATGTATTCAGCCTCTGCAGTAGATGTAGACACTGAATTCTTCTTCTTGCTAAACCATGAAACAAGCTTATTTCCTAGAAATTGACAGGAACCTGTTGTGCTTTTTCTGTCAATTCTGCAACCTGCATAATCTGCATCTGAATAACCAATTAGATCAAATCCAGAATCTCTAGGATACCAAATTCCAAGATTTGGAGTTCCTTTGAGATATCTGAATATTCTTTTTATTGCAATCAAATGAGATTCTCTAGGATCAGCTTGAAACCTAGCACAAAGACATGTAGCAAACATTATGTCTGGCCTACTTGCAGTTAAATAAAGTAATGAGCCAACCATACCTCTATAACTTGAAATGTCCACTTCTGTTTCCTTAGTGTTTAATTCAAGTTTAGTTGCAGTGGCCATGGGAGTTTTAGCAGAAGAACATTCACTTAAATCAAATCTCTTTAATAACTCAGAAATATATTTGGTTTGATTTATGAAAATACCATTTTTAACTTGTTTGATTTGCAAGCCAAGAAAGTAGGTTAGTTCTCCCATCATGCTCATTTCATATTTACTCTGCATCAACTTAGCAAACTTTTTACAAAGTTTTTCATTAGTTGAGCCAAAAATAATGTCATCTACATAGATTTGAACAAGAATCATAGAGCCATTTACATTTATATGAAAGAGAGTTTTATCAACAGTACCTCTTGTGAAGTGATTCTCAATCAAGAATTTAGACAATGTGTCATACCAGGCTCTAGGTGCTTGCTTCAATCCATAAAGTGCCTTGAGAAGATAGTATACAAATCCAGGATGAATAGGATCAATAAAACCAGGAGGTTGTTCTACATAAACTTCTTCTTCTAGTTCTCCATTGAGAAAAGCACTTTTCACATCCATCTGATACACCTTGAAATTTGCATAAGCAGCATATGCTAGAAAGATTCTGATTGCTTCCAATCTTGCAACTGGTGCAAAAGTTTCATCAAAATCTATGCCTTCTTCTTGTGAATAGCCCTTTGCCACTAATCTTGCTTTATTTCTTGTCGCTGTACCAGATTCATCCATTTTGTTTCTGAACACCCATTTTGTACCAATGATAGACTTGTTCTTTGGTTTGGGCACCAGCTTCCATACCTTGTTTCTTTCAAATTGATTCAACTCTTCTTGCATAGCAATTATCCAATCAGGATCATTCAAGGCTTCTTCAATCCTTTTTGGTTCTTCTTGAGACAGGAAGCTACTATACAAGCATTCATTTTGAGTTGCACTTCTAGTTTTGACACCATCATTTGCATCTCCAATTATTAATTCAAAAGGATGGCTGTTTGTCCATTTCCTTTGTGATGGTAAATTTGTCCTTGAAGATGATGCTTCATGATCATTGGAAGTGTTATGATCATTGTGATGTGATTGACTATTTGAGAACCCTCCCCCTGAGATGGACACTCTACTTGAAGATTGTTGAGCAGAGTTGATATCCATCGAATGATTATCAATTGATGTATTATCAGTTGATTGATGATTGTCAACTGATAAGTTATCTGTTGATGCATTGACATCAATTGATGGGAGGATTCTAGGTACTTGAACTCTTGTGATTTCCACATCATCATCACTATCTTCAATATTACTTGTGGATTCATTTTCAAAATGCAATAGATCATGAAATCCTTCATCAAACAACCCTTGAATTTTCTTGTCATCAAAAACTACATGCATAGATTCCATAACAATGTGTAATCTAAGATTGTAGACTCTGTATGCTTTGGTTGTTATTCCATATCCAACAAATATAGCTTCATCAGCTTTGGCTTCAAATTTTCCTAGATTTTCACCTTGATTTCTCAGTACAAAGCATTTGCAGCCAAAGACATGAAGAAAGTTAACTGTTGGCTTCTTGTCTTTCTTTATCAATTGATATGGAGTTTTGCCTTGAGGTTTATTGATCATGGAAATATTTTGAATGTAACAAGCAGTATTAATTGCTTCTGCCCAGAAGTATGTAGGAAGTTTTGCTTCTTCTAACATAGTTCTAGCAGCTTCAATCAAGGTCCTATTTTTTCTTTCAACTACTCCATTTTGCTGTGGAGTTCTTGGAGCAGAGAAATGATGAGTGATACCTTTTTCTTCACAGAATTCTCTCATGGTTGAATTCTTGAATTCAGTACCATTGTCACTTCTAAATTTCTTGACCTTCCATTCAGTGCCATTGTCAACATTCTTCACATGATTGATAATTAATTTGCTTGCTTCATCCTTAGAATGTAAGAAATATACCCATGAAAATCTTGTGAAGTCATCCACAATTACTAGGCATATTTCTTTTTGGCAATTGACATGATGTTGACTGGACCAAATAAATCCATGTGCAATAATTCCAGAGGCTTATCAATTGATGATTCAGACTTTGACTTGAATGATGCTTTTCTTTGTTTTCCCTTTTGACATGCATCACATAGTCCATCCTTGGTGAATTCCATCTGTGGAATGCCTCTAACCAGATTCTTTCTAATCAATAAATTCATGGCTTTGAAATTCAAATGGGCTAGTTTCTTTTGTCAAGTCCAACTTTCTTCTGTATTGGCTTTGCTAAGTAGACATGTCATTGAATTTGCCTTTACAGAGTGAAAATCAGCCACATAGACATTCCCTTTTCTTTCTCCAGTTAAGAGAATTTCACCAGATTCTTTGTTGGCTATGATGCATGATTCAGTTGTAAACCACACACCATTACCATTATCACACAGTTGACTAATACTGAGCAAATTGTGCTTCAATCCATCAACTAGTGCTACAGTTTCAATGATAACATTTTCTTTTGCAATTGAGCCATATCCCAGAGTAAAACCTTTGCTGTTATCTCCAAAAGTAACTCCTGGGCCAGCTTTTTCCACAAACTTTGTGAGCAGGGACAAATCTCCAGTCATGTGCCTTGAACATCCACTATCCAAATACCAGAGATTTTTCTTCCTGTTTCCCTGCACACACATAAAACAATCAAGTTGCTTTTGGTACCCAAGTTGCCTTGGGTCCTCTTTTATTAGTTGCAGCTTGAGCCCCTGTTGTCAACTTAGGTTCCTTTTGTTTTGGTGGGTTTAAATCCACTTTATCTTTGGGAGTTGACTTTTGGGGCTTTGACACCTTAGAACTCATGGCAGAATTTTCATGGATTTCATCATTTACATTAGGCATGTTCCATGGCATACCAGGCATGTTCATATTAGGATATGCAAAGAAGGGATTATACATGTATGGAACTTGTGCATAAGGCATATGAACATTAGGTGCAACCAAATTAGAAGACATGGCATTCATGAGCATAGGATTGGTAAACATGGCATTTGCAGTCATGGCATGTATATTTAAATCATTTGCAGATATAGAATTCTTTTCACTTTTGCATTGCATGGACAAATGATTTACACTACCACATTTAGCACATACCTTTCTAGGTGCATACATATCAGGTGTGTAATTATTGTGCTTATTTATGCCTACTTTACCATTCCTATTCTTTTTCTTTTTCTCAGACTTAGATAGAGAAATTTCCACAGGTGCTATCTTTTCTAATTTTTCTTTTAATTGTTTCTTGGATAAGCTACCTATGTTGATCTTCTCAGTCTCAGTCTCAACTTGATTCTTGGTTTCCTTAACAAACTTAATAGGAGTGCTAAATTTGTTCTTTTTATTAGCCATTGATGATTTACTTGTCGATGGATGCTTATCGATTGATTCAGCATCAAACGATTGATAATCCTTATCAGTTGATGAAGGATTAGCAGTCGATTGATCTTTATCCATTGAAGTATCAGCCAATGACTTGCCTATTGATTTGGGGAGTTCTCCTAGAGTATCTACACCCTGAACATCAATAATTTGTTTAGCAGTTTTAGCAGACCTATTCCATTTGCTAATGGTTTCAATTTCTTCAGCTAATTGTTCTTTCAACAATTCTTCTCTTTTCAAATTGTTTACTAGTTCATTCCTAGCATCCTTTCTTTCCTGCTTAAATCTTTCTAAACAAACAAGTTCATTTTCAAGAAACATATTTCTCTCAGTTAAGGCATCAATGGTGTTTTTTAACTTGAGATTTTCTTTGTTTAGAGATTTTAGAGTGACATGCAAATTGTACAGTTCATTAGACATTTCATTAATAGTACTATTGCATTCCTCAGATGTAAGCTCGGAAAAGTTGGTAGCTAGTACCTGATTAGATGCTGAACTAGCTTCTTCATCTTCATGATTGGCCATTAATGCAAGATTGACATATTCTTCAGAATCACTATCCTCAGCAGCCTAGTCCTTCTCCTCAGTTATAAAAGCCTTTTCTTTTTGTTTTAAAAGGTCAAAGTATTTCTTCTTATAATCAATACCCTCATATGACTTTGCCTTTTCTTGTTTTGGCTTCCTGCACTCACTTGAGAAATGACCAGCCAATCCACAGTTAAAGCATTTGAATTTAGATCTTTCAACCAGATTTTTATTTTGATTGTTGTTTCTAAACTGGGATCCAGGCCTTTGAGCATATGGATTCTTCTTGAATTTTAGCTTTGAAAATTTCCTTGTCAGAAATGCAAGGTGCTCATCAATCTCATTCAAATCATCCTGAGAGCATGTTTCATTTTCTTCACACTTGCTCTTTCCTTTTCTCTTGAATGATTCTTCAACAGCATCACCAGCCATCATGACTGACTCTTCTTCATAGCCATTTTTCTTCTTCTCTTCATTTCCCTTGACTACCAAAGCCACAGTTTTCTCTTTTCTTTGATTCTTTTCAATCTCTTCATCTTGTTGGATTTCCAACTCATATGTCTTGAGAATACCATAAAGTTTCTCTAGTGTAAAATCCTTGAAGTCCTGAGATTGTCTAATGGAAACAGTCATTGGTTTCCATTCTTTTGGAAGAGATCTAAGAAATTTTAGATTTGTATCCTCAGTTGCATAAACCCTACCATATAGCTTCAATCCATTTAACAACTTCTGAAATTTGCTATAGGTGTTATTGATAGATTCTCCACTCTTGAAATGGAATGATTCATATTTTTGAATCAAGAGTTGCATCTTGTTTTTCCTTACTTGTTCAGTTCCTTCACACAGAGTTTGAAGTGTATCCCATACTTCTTTTGATGAAGTACAATTTATTACATTGTCAAACATATCTTTATCTAGACCATTAAACAGAATGTTCATGGCCTTCTTGTCTTTGAGTACTTCTTTTTCATCCTCTTCTCTGAACTCAGAAATAAGTTTTGGAACATGTCTGTCAAGTGCAGGAGTTCCATCAGGGTTTACACCTGTGACTAGCTTCATGGGAACATGAGGACCTTTTTCTATGCAGTTAACATAAGAAGGGTCGAGAGAAAGAAGATGCAGATGCATTTTGACCTTCCATGGAAAATATTCATCTTTCTCTAAAACTGGAATTTTCACACCTGAATCTCTTTGACCCATATTGACTGTTCTTGATCTTTAAACTTTTTGTATGTTGAAAGCCTGCTCTGATACCAATTGTTATTCCTTAGAACAATGTCAATATTTGTAGAAGGGGGGTTGAATACAAATATTAAAACTTTTTGTGTGTTCTAATATTTGTTCTTGATGTTTGATAGAATAAGAGAATAAGTTCGAACAAATTAATGCTGAAAAATAAAACTGAACAAAGAGATTTAAAATTATTGATGGATTGGTTTTTCCATTAATGTATATTTTTGCTCAATGCTCCTAGGTTAAAAGAAACCTAGCTGCGTTTACAAGATTAGAAAACAAATCAACTGTTCTTACACATGTGCTCTCAAGCTTGAACAGTTGATTAAGAAATATGTCTAACTTGTATGTTTTCTAATAATGCTACTACACTTGTTTATATACCACAAGTGTTCTTTTACAATTCCTATTCTAGGATTGTTTCTACCTGCCTTCCTTTTACCTTTTTCTATTTTACAAAAATGTTTGAAAGACAGCTTCTGATTGAGTCTTCACAGTTACTCTAGACTGTCTTCCATAGGTGTGCTTTTGTTCTCTGGATCTTCAACAGATATTCTTTCTGTGTTGTCACACTCAATTGATAATTTGCTGTCAGGCATATCAATTGATCCATTCTTTAATCCATCAACTGATGTACTTCTTCGATTGATCTTTATATCCATCGATTGATAAAAGATGTCTTATCGATTGATAGATGTTATCAATCGATATATCAGTCGATGGGTCTTCACATCAGTTGATGGTTTTCAATCCTTGGCTTGGCTTCTTCGATTGATCCTCCATCCATCGATGCTTCAATATCAATTGATCATCCTTCACTTGTGTAATTTCCTGTCTTCACATAATTACAATTTAACAGTTTAATTTACACATCAATTGATGATCCATATCAATCGACTCTAACATCAATTGATGAACAAAATATCAATTGATTTACACCTTATCGATTGAAATAGACTAAGTACACCTATGCTACAATCCAAATTATCAGTTGATTCATCTAAACACTTCAACTGATAAATGGTTTCCTGATCAATTGATATTTATAACTTTCATATCAATTGATCAGTTACAACAAATAAAATTTCTATGATTCTAAGATTAATGTTATCATCAAATCACATGTAGATTCCTAACACTTACTTGTACCTACTTGACTCTAACAATTTTTGTAAATTGGATTTTACTCCTTTTAACCCGAATCCTTTTTCTGGATTATTCCAGATGACTCTAGTATTTTAAATAAAAGTTTTTGATTTTATTAAACCTCCTAGCTAGTCCAATCATAGCCTCAAAATTGGACGAAAATAGAATTTTCATTTTCTGCTCAACCATTACTAAATCGTTTATAACTTTTGACTCGTAACTCCGAATGTTATGAAATTAGCGCGTAAAAGATCTAGAGAATATATACTATCCAGTGATCCCAACCATCTACCTAGACCAGAGGAAAAATGTTCCCAGATTTTCTGGACAGTGGGCAGCAGAAACAAAACCGGCATGGTAATGTTTGTAAACTTATCATTTTCCATTTTTATTCTACACCAAAATCAACTTCAATCAATCCCAAACTCCTCATTCAATATTATACTACATAACACAACAATCTCAAATCATCCAACCAACTCAAGCTTATGAAATGTAACCTTGGAATCAAATGAGCAAGTCATGCATTTCTATGAATATCCATGCTTAAACTACATTACCCATAACTATTTCAATCAAAGTTCAAAAATTACTAAACTTTGCAAGATTCTATTAAAGAGATTTATGAACAACTTTCATCATTTAACCCACATCAAATATGGTGTTTAACATTTTCAAAATAATTCTCCAAAACAGGGCAGACAAATTTGGAAATTCAAATGCTACTGCGCACACTTTACTCAAATATTTTTAATAAATCGAAATATAAACACTTGTAAAGCATAATGTAACGTAACGTAACATGTAACCGAGGAAACTAACTCAACACTGATGGTCGGTAACTTATATTAAAATGAAGCACGGAATCGACTGTGAATCGTTTACAAGTTGAATACGAAAGACCAAAACATTAGATAAAGCTTTGAAGACATTGAAGATCACTGAAAGAAGTTCATTAACATGTTCAAGCCTCAGTGAAGAATAAAGATGTAGTGTTTCAGAGGTTCAGAAGATGTCAGAGGTTTTACAACAGAGAAGTCAAGGGATTCCAGTGAATTACAGAAGCACTTCTTAACAACTAGAGAAACAGGGCCAATTGAATAGTCAAGAAGATGTGAAGATCAAGTTCGTGTTAGTCGTTTGTGAACCAGACCAGTTGCACTAAACGTCAGCACAAAAGGAATTGAGAACTGCATCTATGTTAGAAAAGAATTGGCTGTATAATCGTTGTGTGCTAAAGCTCAGAGAAAATCAAGTTCAAGTAGTAAAGGTAAATTTATTAACTTGGTTGCAGTGAAAAGAAATATTACAGAGCTTTGAATCGTTGGAAAAATGGCTAAGGTGAACTACCGTTTAGCTGTTTGACTGTTTTGTCTTATTCACCGACGGTTGGGTCTCCTGTTTGGCTATTTCGTCTTATTTACCGACGGTTAGCAAATCACTCGACGGTTAGCATTTTTGGATATATTATTAATTCCATTTCACTCGACGGTTATGGATTTAATCATTCTTTTGAGTCGATAGTTATAACTGATATTTGGTTTGACTGTTTCGTCTTATTTCACTCGACGGTTACAGCATCTCGATAGTTAAGGGACTCAGATAAATATCCAGATTATTTATTCCATCGACGGTTAAGTCACTCGATAGTTATGGCACTTCGATAGTTGAGGGTTTAAGATTGTTTAATCTACAGCCAGCCACAGCATGCCACATATCTTTGATATCCTTGAGAAGAATTGTTTTAAGTGATTATTTCAGTCTCGACGGTTATCAACAGACTCACCGATGGTTATAAATTAAATGTCTCGATGGTTGTTAATTCAAGAAGTGAGAAGCAATCTATTTACTTGGTTCTCAGAAGGCCACGTAGAAGATTGAAAAAGCCTACACAATAAAGCAGCAAAGCCAAGCCTTTGTGATTCATTCACGAACATTCATTTTCATTCAGTTACAGAGCGAAAATATACAGAACAAAGAAGAGAGACACAGAGAAGCCATTAACGTCGTTTAAGCTAGTGTCATATTTATTGTTCGTATTGATTATTGTTGTTGTATTGTAACTGTACTAGTGAATCAGTTGAAGCTAATCTACGGATTAGAGTTGTGTAGCACCTTCGTGGTTTATATTAATAAAACGATATATTCCCCGAACGAACTGTTGTTATATTATTGCTCACCAACTGTTTGATTATATAACTGTTCGAACTGTATAAAGTCCATAAAGAACCATTCCGCGAATATTTTATAAATTGGACAATATCGTATTCAACCCCCCTTCTACGATATTTGGGACTAACAATTGGTATCAGAGCTTACTGATTGAGTTTACAAATCAGGATCTATTGTTCGGACTTCAGTATTAAGCTTCTGGAATTTTTTCGCGAATTTTTTAATTTTCAAAATATTTCACTCAGAAATTTTTTGAACTTTAAATAATTTTGAAAAGTTCAATATCATGAGTTCTCAGAAAGTAGGAAGTATTAAGGTTCCTCAGTTTGATAGAGTGAATTATAATCTCTGGAAAAAGAAGATGACCCTGTTTATTAAGGCTGCAAATCTGTTGTACATGGGTATCTTAGAGAACGGAC
The DNA here is from genome assembly GCA_028671895.1 of Oenanthe sinensis. Classification (NCBI taxonomy): domain Eukaryota; kingdom Viridiplantae; phylum Streptophyta; class Magnoliopsida; order Apiales; family Apiaceae; genus Oenanthe; species Oenanthe sinensis. The sequence continues at coordinate 1,882,415 of CM053809.1, read as the reverse complement.
CGTTTGTACCAATGAAGATGATTCCTGAATCTACAGTGGACGGAGTAAGAGTTCCTCAAAGGTCTACTCCAAAGGATCCTACAGAGTTCACTGATACAGAGAAAGAAATTGTTGCATTGGACACAGGCCTTCAGTTGATTATTGTTGACTCAATGGATGAAGACATGTGCCATCAAATTCTAAATTGTATATCTGGAAAGCACATGTGGGAAACCATCGAACTGATTATGGAAGGAACAGAAGAAGTGAAAGAGAACCGGTTGGATATACTGACATCAAGATATGAAGCGTTCAAATCTACTCCTGGAGAAACAATCACTCAAGTCTTTGAGCGATATAATAAATTGTTAAATGAATTGAGTATCCAGGGGAAGAACTATCCATTAAGGGAAACGAACAGGAAGTTTATGTTGACTCTTCCACATCATGTTGAGCATAAGGTTTCTTCAATTAGAGAAAGGGACAACTTCAATGTTATGCCCCTTGAAAAGCTATATGGAAAATTGAAGACTTATGAAATGGAACAAGAACAGAGGTTGATTATCTATGGTTCCGGCTCAGTGGACAGTAAGAGTGCAGCACTAATGAAGACCACAGCTCTTGTGGCAGATGAAGTGAAGACTTCTGAAGCAAAGGTTGTTGAAACCAAGATTGGTGGAGAATTGATCATTGAAGCTGAAATGGCTACAGAATCACAAGCTGAAGAGGAAGATGATTTTTATACATTGGAAGAGCTTGATGAGATGGAAGACAAATCTATGGCGTACTTGGCAGGGCGTTTCAAGCATATAAGATTCAGAAGGAATCCCAAGTACAAGAAAAGTTTTGGTAGCAGATTTCAGAAGACAGGATCATTTTCGGGATCCAACTCAAGAGGTGGTTACAAGTCAAACATGGTAGACCGTAGTAAGTTCCGGTGCTACAACTGCAATGAACTAGGGCATTTCGCCACTGAATGTAAGAAACCAAGACAAGCAAAAGACAAGAAGGTTTATGAGAAGAAGAGTTCCTACGAGAAGAAAAGCTATGATGAGTTGAAAAGGGAGAATGAGAAGTTGAAACAGAGATTGGATGCTTTGGTTGCAAAACAACAAGGCAAGGCTTACATTGTTGAAGGTAGAAGCTGGGATGACACAGATTCTGAAGAAGAAGAATATGGAAATCTTGCATTAATGGCAGACACTTCAGAAGAATCTCCATCATCAGCACAGGTACCTATTCTCACCACTGTAGATATGTCTCTATCTGAATATAAAAATACAGTTAATGACTTGAGTATAGAGATGTTTAACATTCATACAAGCATGCTAGCTTCTGAAGCAGAAAATGCTAGACTAGTTGCGAAGATTAAAAAGCTAGAATCTGGAAAGGAACAACTAGAGCTTGTAGGAATCACAGTTAATAACCTTAAGGAAAGAAATGAATATTTAGAGAATAAGGTTATCTGTAATGCAGAGGTTGAGACAGCACTTTTGGCTAAGATTTCTAAGCTAGAGTTAAAATTGGAAGCTTTTAAGAACTCAGCTAATATTGCTAAAGACATAATGGATAAGCAGAGCTTAGATAACAAGACATGTATAGGCTTTAACTACGATGAACATAAAAGGAATAAGAAAAAGGATAAAAGGAATATAACTTTCAATGCTTCTAGTACTGTTTTATTAGAAAATGAAAATGTTCCTTTTGTCATTAAGAAAAGTAGTAATCCTATCTTTAAGCTCCCACTCTCAGAACCCTTAGACGAAGATACTATCGTATGGAAACAAGAAATGCTTGTTGAGGATAAGTTAAAAGAGAAAGAAGTTGAGGAAAATAATGTAGAAGAAGTTACACCTAATGAGCCAGTTAAAACTGAATCTGCTAAAACTGAATTAGGTGGTAACAAGAACAAGTCAAATAGTAATAGGAATGGGAAATTAGGTGTTAAAATTGCTAATTCTGCTACACCTGCACCCACTGCACCTAGGAAATTGTGTACTAATTGCAATTCTGCTGGACACCTTAGTCATGCATGTAATAAGGTTAAAGTAGAATCTAATATTCCTGTTGTGCAGAACATGTTTAGCATGAATAGTTTTCATTTGCCTTGTGGTATTACTGGATGTATGCCATGTGCTTTTAATATTATGCATGCTTATTTTAATTTGATGAATGCATCTACTTCTAGTAATTGCATAGGCATAGAAAGAAGCATGAATAAGAAAAAGGTAAGGGCAAAGACTGCTAGTCCTCCTAAGGTTAGGAAGGAGACTCAATCTCCTAAGCCAAAAGACAAATCTGTCAAGGCAAAGGAACATGATTCGAGTTCAGTCAAAGTAGAACTTAAAGATGTGAAAACTGAACCTATTACACCATCTGCAAGAACCTCTAAATTTCTTGGACCCAAACAAGTTTGGGTTCCAAAGAAACCTTAATCACTTTGTGGTTGCAGGGCATAGATACTAATGAAAAAGTCATGTGGATTCTGGATAGTGGATGTTCAAGGCACATGACAGGAGACAAGTCCCTGCTGACCAATGTGGTTGAGAAGACCGGCCCAGTTGTAACCTTTGGAGATGACAGCAAAGGCTTTACTAAGGGATATGGTAGTCTGGAAGTTGGAAATGTCATCATTGAAAATATCTCTCTTGTTGACGGTCTGAAGCACAACTTGCTGAGCGTCAGTCAATTTACAGATAAAGGATATAATGTGGACTTCAGGAAGGAAAAGTGTATGATCACCAACAGGAAAGATGAAAAGCTTGCTCTTAAAGGAGTAAGAAAAGGAAATCTGTTCGTAGCTGACTTAAACACTGCAAGCAGAGGAGAAGCAAGTTGTTTCTACAGTAAAGCATCCTCTGAATTGAGTTGGTTATGGCACAGAAAACTATCTCACCTGAACTTCAAGGCGATGAATTCTTTAGTAAGAAGAGAATTGGTGAGAGGGTTACCACAGATGGAATTCTACCAAGAAGGACTCTGTGAAGCATGTGAAAAGGGTAAGTCAAAGAAGGCGTCACATAGAAGTAAGGACATGTCAAGCATCAGCGAACCTCTCCAGTTGATTCATATGGATCTATTTGGACCGGTTAATGTCATGTCAGTTTCAAAGAAGAAATATGCATTAGTGATTGTCGACGACTACTCCAAGTACACGTGGGTGTTGTTTTTGCATTCTAAGGATGAAGCACCTCAAATGGTAATCGATCACATTAAAAAGATTGAGGTGGAAGCTGGATTGCCTGTGCGGACGATCAGATCAGATAATGGAACTGAATTCAAAAATGCAGTTCTAAATGAATTCTGCACGGAGCAAGGAATTTCAAGACAATACTCAGCCCCAAGAACTCCACAGCAGAATGGAGTGGTAGAAAGGAAAAATAGGACTTTGATTGAAGCAGCAAGGACAATGTTAAGCCAGTCAAAGCTACCTACATATTTTTGGGCAGAAGCAGTCAACACAGCTTGTTACACTCAGAACAGAACCCTGATTAATAAAGATCTAGAAAAGACATCCTATGAGATTATGACCAACAGAAAGCCATCACTGAAGTACTTTCATGTGTTTGGTGGAAAATGCTATGTATTGAAAGATGAACATCTGGGCAAGTTTGATGCTAAAGCAGATGAAGGGATTTTCCTTGGTTACTCACTGGAGTCTAAGGCGTACAGGGTATATGTGATTGAAACTCATAAGGTCATTGAAAGCCTTAATGTAACGTTTGACGACACCAAACTCCCAAGTCTTCAAAATGATAAAAATTCTGAATCTCTGGAAATTGAAAATCTATCAGAATACTACTTAGGAGATGAAGACGTACCTGGTGCTGCATCTGATAATCATGAACACACGGAGATTGATAATCCAGAGCAAAGCAGTGGAAGTGTTGGTAATACCACACAGTCACAGTCACAGTCTGTATTTCAAAATCAGTCTGTTACTGAACCTGCTAGTTCAACTGGTGGATCATCAAATAATGAAGGCAGCAACTCAGGGGGAGGTGAAGAAGGATCAGCTAGTCGCTCTCAACACAACTACGAAGAAGGACAATCATCAAGGGCTAATCTGCCTAGACAGAGGGTATGGAACAGAGATCATCCCTTTGAATTAATCATTGGTGACCCAGAGAGTGGTGTGAGGACTAGAAGAGCAACGGAGAATGAATGTCTGTACTCTGGTTTTCTATCAGAGGAAGAACCTAAAAAGGTTGAAGATGCTCTAGAAGATCCAGATTGGGTGATTGCGATGCAAGATGAACTCAATCAGTTTGATAGGCAGAAAGTTTGGAAACTGGTACCCAGACCTAAAGACAAATCTGTTATTGGCACTAAATGGGTATTCAGGAATAAGTTGGATGAAGATGGCATTGTTACGAGGAACAAGGCCAGACTGGTTGCTAAGGGGTATTCTCAAGAAGAAGGAATAGATTATGACGAGACCTATGCACCAGTAGCAAGACTTGAAGCCATCAGGATGTTTTTGGCATTCGCAACACATTCAGACTTTAAAGTTTATCAAATGGATGTGAAGAGTGCATTCCTGAATGGGGAGCTGGAAGAAGAAGTATATGTAGAGCAACCTCCGGGTTTCGAGAACAAAGATCATATGGACTTTGTGTACTTCCTTTATAAAGCTCTTTATGGACTCAAGCAGGCGCCTCGAACATGGTATGAAACACTATCTGAATTTTTAATTGAAAATGGTTTTATCAGAGGTGTTATAGATAAGACTCTCTTTCATAAAATGCATAAAAATAACTTGATATTAGTTCAAGTGTATGTTGATGATATTATATTCGGTTCTACTAATGATGAGCTATGCAAGAGATTTGCTAAGTTAATGCAGAGTAGGTACGAGATGAGTATGATGGGCGAGCTTACTTTCTTCCTTGGACTACAAGTGAGTCAGAAGAAAGATGGGATCTTCATTTGCCAGGCAAAGTACATCAGAGATCTTCTAAAGAAGTATGGACTTGAAGATTCAGCCCCCGCCAAGACTCCAATGCCAACTGCCACAAAGCTTGATGAGGACAAATCAGGTAAATCTGTCGACATCACAAGCTACAGAGGTATGATTGGATCTCTACTTTACTTAACTGCAAGTAGGCCAGATATTATGTTTTCCACTTGCTTATGTGCACGGTTCCAAGCTAACCCAAAAGAGTCTCACCTTATAGCTGTCAAAAGAATTTTTAGATACCTGAAGGGTACTCCAAATTTGGGAATTTGGTATCCTAAAGGTACCGGTTTTGACCTAATCGGCTATACAGACTCGGATTTTGCAGGTTGTAAGATTGACAGGAAGAGTACTTCTGGAAGCTGTCAATTCTTGGGAAGAAGATTGGTCTCATGGTATAGCAAGAAGCAGCACTCAGTGTCTACCTCAACAGCAGAGGCAGAATACATCGCAGCAGGTAGCTGTTGTGCTCAGATCCTATGGATGAGAAACCAACTCCAAGGCTATGGCTTTATGTTGAACAAGATTCCAATATTCTGCGACAACACAAGCGCCATAGCTATAACCAACAATCCGGTTCAGCACTCACGGACCAAGCACATTGATATCAGGTATCACTTTATACGAGAGCATGTCATGAATGGAATTGTGGAGTTGCATTTTGTACCCACAGAACAACAACTTGCAGACATCTTCACGAAACCACTAGACGAATCCACTTTCTCTAGGTTGGTTAGTGAATTAGGGATGTTAAATTTAAATTAATTTTTGTTTGCGAGGAGTTGTATGGATTCACAAGTTATTGAATTTTTATATCCAAAGGACTTGTGAACTCCAGTCTAACTTATAATCTCGGGCTTATGAATATCAATATTAATTATCATAAGTATACCAGTTATGCTGTGTGGTAATTATTCGATATAGCATAAGTAGTTAACTGCTACATGAGTGTTTGTAGTTAACAAGAAGCATAACAGTCTGTGGTTTAGAATTAATTGGTGGATTTCAAGTCATGAAATCTTGCTGAGAGATTCTATATCAGACAGATTATGATCTTCAGTGAGAAATTGTGAGAAACTAGTAGTACTGACTTGTTTAATCAATGTACTGGTTATCACTGAAAAATGTGTAGCAATTACTTTTCATGATCTTATTTTGCATAACTGACATTATGTTTATTCATAGTATGCTTGTATGATCGTTTGGATTGTGATTGGGTTGGTTTAAAATTTTTGGAAATTTAAAAAAAGTAACAGAGTATGGAACAAAAAAATTTTGGTTCCAAAGATTTTAAAGCAACCACCTGTGTTTATTAGTATTATTATAATAATTATTAATATTGTCTGTTTGTGGATTTCAAATTGGATTATTATTAATTCGATAGTTATTTCCAAATTAAGATTTTAATATTTCTATTTTAGGAATATTAATTAATTAATTTAAGAAATCTCTATTTAATTAATTTTATGAATATTTGAAATTATTTTGTAAGTGTATTTAAATGATTTTTATTATTTTTAAAAAAAACACTCGACAGTTACCAATCAAATATATTATTGTTGTAACCATCGAAGTGGTTTTCAACAGTACTCGATAGTTATGATAAAATATATTATATTAGTAACAGTCGAATAGTATTTTGGTTAATATATAATAAATAAATAAATAAATAAATAAAAACTATCCATCTCGATAGTTACTATCTGGTTAATTATTTTATCTGCTTCGATAGTTATTTTTATTAGCTAACCGTCGAAGTGGACAATTTTATTAATTAACCTTTCGATAGTTACGTATTATATATTAGTGTACATCTCGATAGTTAGTCTTTATTTTATTATTTTTGATAACCATCGAGTTGCTTAAAAAAAAAAAAAAAAAATTAATTTACAAAACCATCGAAGTGGCCAACTCGCCAGTTAAGTATACATATATATATATTATTCTAAACCATCGAGTGGCTAGTGGCAGGTGTATTGTTTTGTTTCTACAACATCTCGCCAGTTAGTACTTGAATATATATAGTTTCTTTTCATCTCGCCAGTTAGCTAACTATCGACCAAAAATTGATTTTTCTTTCCTCATTTTCTACCATTCTAGTACTAGTTTTGAAAATCTAAACCCATAGAATTGTAGATCTAGTCATCCCGAATTATTTGATATCAGCCTTGTATCGTTTGGTTTCAGTTTTGTTTCGGGTATTTCAAACTTTGGGATTTTTTCTAGGGTTTGTTTGAGGTCCAAAAATAAAAAAAAAAAAATAGTTTCACCGTTCAAATCTCTCCTAGTTTAGCATATTTTTTTTTTTTTCACGATTTTTGGAGGAGTTTTGAATTTTAGTGTTTTCGGTTCGTTATCGAGTCTAATTAAATTCGTAATTAATTGTTTAAAGTTAAAATTTTTGATAATTTTTACTAGTTAAAAATGGTTGGAATTTTTACTATTACCAAAACGAATTTAGTTGCCGAGTTTGACATTCAGTCCCTTCCTGCTAATTATCGGGCCTGGGCACGAGTGTTACTCGAATATTCTCGAGTGAGGTATGCCTTAGTAACAGACGTGATATTAAATCATAATATGCTACGAGACTGTTACTGTTCTGCATATAACTCTTCAGTTATTGATGAACTGGCTTTTACATTTAGTATTGCTAATCGGGAAATCCGGGTGACGGAGCTAGATTTGAATCGTATCTTAAGATTCCCTGAGAATAATCTAGTCCCTTATCCCAATTCCGAACAATTAACTCAGTTCTTCACGACTATCAACTACGTAAATCCTAATCTCCACGACTCGGGTGAAAGGTGTAAACATCATTTACCTAAGGAATGGAATTTCTTTTTCCACACTCTTATGCAATGTTTCTCTTACAAAAAGTTCAACACACACAGTATTTCAAGTTTTTATCGAACTTTAGGCTTCGGTGTTGCTAATAATTGTAGGATTAATTTTGGTAGGTTATTATTGAATCAGATGTTGTATGTTATGGGATCGGTGGAGTACAGAAACCTTCAAGTCACTAATGTGGAGTGTTACTTTCCACGATTCCTACAGCTTATCCTTAATGATCTAACGACTAACGAGGAAAAACTACTATATACTAGTAGTGTTACCTCTTTGTGTATGAAACAGAAAAACAGGATAGCCACCACTCTGAACAATAACAGAAACTACATCAACGAAGCACCTGCTCAAATGACTGAATACATGCAGGGTTGTGTAGTGGACATGGAAAGAGACGAGCCTCAAGGGCCTCAAGAAGATGATCAGGTCCCTGAACCAGTGCAAGAATCAGTTCCAGTAGCTACTCCTGTAGAGGATTTAGCTCAAGAAGAGGAAGTGGTTCAGGTGACAGAGGAATTACAAATTTCAGGAGATGGATTTCAAAGTATATCTGGAGGAGATTCTATAGGTCATGCTGACAGTCAGAAATCATATCATCCTTGGACTCCTACAGGTAGTACTCAAGGTAGTCTTCATGTCTCTGACTCTTCAGCTTATTCTAATTTGCAAGATCTTTTTGGAGAAAGTGTCATGAACCTATCAGCTGAGCCCTCTGTGGCTGTAGGACAAGGCAATGAATCTGAAACCCAACAGATTCTAACCACTGCCTCAGAACCAAACACTATAAAAACCTTACCTTTATCTTCTCTCCAAACCCTAAAAAGAAAATTTGTGAGTGAGGGAGATAGTGCCTCAGAAGCACCACATAAGGAAGGTGAGGGAACCCAAACAGCTCTACCTCTGACTAGACGTCGATTAGAAGAACCTGAGGTATCTGTTAGCCCATCTATACCCTCTCAAAAGGATATAGAGCTGAAAAAGGCAAATACACAGTCTCTGGGGACATCCTCTCAACAGGGTGAACCTATTGAATTTCGCCCGTCAGCCAGGGCATCTGAACGAGTGTCAATAATTGAGCCTCCAACCAAGTTATATGTTGCACTGAAAGGAGCACACACACAGGAGGAATTGCCGGATGTTGCTACTACTGTAGCAGAACCTATGCAGGTAGATCCTGTACAGGTCATGCCTTCACAGGCTATTGCGGGAGTCACGGGTCCTTCATTGCTAAACATTACAGGATCCAATGTGATAAGCCCCCCAGGAGGAACATTCCTGGCTCCTAATAAGGAGGTCTCCACCACTATAAGTGGAAAGGAGAAGCAACTACTTGGCAATAGTTCTTCGGATGAGCCATTTAGGATTTTAACTGCAGGTACAGAAGACTTGCTGGAGTTAATGAGAGTGAGTGAAACACCAACAGAACGTTTGAGTGATCATAATTCACCCACACCCCTCAGACCGAGTGAGAGAATTGAGAGACAAACACTTACAGAACCTGTCAGTGAGACACCTACCAGCCAAATAAATACCCTCACAATGCACACACAATCACTAAGTCAAAGGGTTTATAACCTGGAGACTACTGTCACCGAAATGAAATCTGAATTTCACAGCAATGTCATGGAAATAAAATCTGTTCAATACAACATGTTGCAGGATTTGCAGAATTTCAAGACGGATATGAAAAAGTTTGTTACAGATTTGTTTGAAAAGCATAAATCTCAATCTACTCAAATCCCTGCTTCGGAGGATAACACAACTAAGGGGGAGATGATAGTGCGAGAACAAGAAAAAGAATCTGGTGCAGAAATGAGGAGTAAAGACAAAGGTAAAGGAAAGTTGGTAGAGGAAGAAGCAAACATCTATACATCTCAGGGGGAGCAAGAAATACCGCTGGAGGTCAGGCTTACACTTGAAGAAGGAGAAATATGGGAATCTTCTCATACAGCTCCTACAGCTCAGGAAGATGATGTGTTTGATGAATTTGTCAATGATGCCGCTTATCAGTTCACCGAAACGGATTTTGTGGAAACATTTGGTTTGCTAGATGCAAATCAATCCATGATAAGGGCATGTGAAATAGCTCGAATGTCTCAGGAAAAAATCAGAAAAGAACACTTCAACCACTACATTGAAAGAAGACAAAGGTCGTTGATGTTATCAAGAGAAGGAAGTGCATGGGATCAGGCTAGGAGTCTTTTGCAGAAACCAGAATTAGGAATAATTCAAAATGAAGATCAAAAAGTTCTGGAAGCACTGCAAGAAGCTCACAAGAGTCATCCATCAATAAACCAGTTCTTTCATGCACTAAGACAGACTATCAAGTTGATATTCATCACGACCAACATCAATGGATGGAAGATTCAGATTCAGTTCAATAATTCGACCACAAAGACCATTTCTTCGAATTTCATCAAGTTGAGGTCTCTAACAGAATTGTATGTCATGAAGATTAGGACGGACAAGAGATCTCATGTGAATGAACTTCTTACTGATATGATTGAAGGTCAGATGAGCAAAACAGCAGCAGAAGTTCACACAACTCCTTATACAGTGATATTCTACAAAGACAAGTTAGTTCAGACACTGTGTTTGAGTGATGAAAGACTGAGTCTATATCCTCTGAAGCGTCTGAAATATGTTGAAGGGCTTCTTAGGAGTGAAGGACTTAGAACAGAAGAAAAATGGAAAGCTGCAGAGCGCATTTATGCTTATAGACTTAATGTCTTATCAAATCAATCTGTAGATATTTCTAAGGTCGGAAGAATAGATCCTTCAAATGGATCTCAACCAAAATTGCCTGTGTATACAAGAGAAGAAGGAAATTGGGACTTTGAAAAAGTCAAGGCAATGACTGAATACAGATTTAACCATCCAGGGAAGGTGTTCGAATATGCAGAAAAGCCAGATTTTCCAATTGTCTTTCCAGATTTTGATATAATCAGGGAGACAGAGACAATAGTGCTAAAGGATCCTCCAGCTATCAGGTATAAGGACCCCAAAGGAAACACTGAAATAGTTGATATCCACAAGATGTCTTACATGACTTCTAGGGAACTGGGTTTTATACTTGATCAAATCAAGACTTCGACGAACTATAAAGACAAATCAGCATTGGCAGAAATCTCTAAGCTTTACATGGAGAAGTTGAGAGCAGAATCATGTTACAACACTGATCGGGTTAAAGCAGTTCCAAAAAGGTTGAGTGTTAAAGGAAAGACGAAAGTTCTTGAATTTACATTCGAACAAGTTAAGTAGATCAGAAGAGTAGCTGTCTTGCAAACACTTCAGGAAGCTTTGTCAGATCCCAAGCCAAGTAATATGCTAGAAGAAGAAGCGCTGGATCTAGTGAATGACCAGCTTGCAAGTCTTGTACAATGAGAATGACATAATGTATATCAGTTCAGGCTAGAGGAACATACATTCTACATTGTAATTGTTTTTGAAATCTGGAAATGTGTTATGTAATCCAGAATTTGTTTAATATTAGTTTACCGTCTTCTGTTTACTTTTTCTTGTAAGTTAGTTGAGTTATCCTCTTAAGGGATTTGCTTGTCGAACTCTAACAATCAAATAGGGGGAGATTGTAAAGCATAATGTAACGTAACGTAACATGTAACCGAGGAAACTAACTCAACACTGATGGTCGGTAACTTATATTAAAATGAATCACGGAATCGACTGTGAATCGTTTACAAGTTGAATACGAAAGACCAAAACATTAGATAAAGCTTTGAAGACATTGAAGATCACTGAAAGAAGTTCATTAACATGTTCAAGCCTCAGTGAAGAATAAAGATGTAGTGTTTCAGAGGTTCAGAAGATGTCAGAGGTTTTACAACAGAGAAGTCAAGGGATTCCAGTGAATTACAGAAGCACTTCTTAACAACTAGAGAAACAGGGCCAATTGAATAGTCAAGAAGATGTGAAGATCAAGTTCGTGTTAGTCGTTTGTGAACCAGACCAGTTGCACTAAACGTCAGCACAAAAGGAATTGAGAACTGCATCTATGTTAGAAAAGAATTGGCTGTATAATCGTTGTGTGCTAAAGCTCAGAGAAAATCAAGTTCAAGTAGTAAAGGTAAATTTATTAACTTGGTTGCAGTGAAAAGAAATATTACAGAGCTTTGAATCGTTGGAAAAATGGCTAAGGTGAACTACCGTTTAGCTGTTTGACTGTTTTGTCTTATTCACCGACGGTTGGGTCTCCTGTTTGGCTATTTCGTCTTATTTACCGACGGTTAGCAAATCACTCGACGGTTAGCATTTTTGGATATATTATTAATTCCATTTCACTCGACGGTTATGGTTTTAATCATTCTTTTGAGTCGATAGTTATAACTGATATTTGGTTTGACTGTTTCGTCTTATTTCACTCGACGGTTACAGCATCTCGATAGTTAAGGGACTCAGATAAATATCCAGATTATTTATTCCATCGACGGTTAAGTCACTCGATAGTTATGGCACTTCGATAGTTGAGGGTTTAAGATTGTTTAATCTACAGCCAGCCACAGCATGCCACATATCTTTGATATCCTTGAGAAGAATTGTTTTAAGTGATTATTTCAGTCTCGACGGTTATCAACAGACTCACCGATGGTTATAAATTAAATGTCTCGACGGTTGTTAATTCAAGAAGTGAGAAGCAATCTATTTACTTGGTTCTCAGAAGGCCACGTAGAAGATTGAAAAAGCCTACACAATAAAGCAGCAAAGCCAAGCCTTTGTGATTCATTCACGAACATTCATTTTCATTCAGTTACAGAGCGAAAATATACAGAACAAAGAAGAGAGACACAGAGAAGCCATTAACGTCGTTTAAGCTAGTGTCATATTTATTGTTCGTATTGATTATTGTTGTTGTATTGTAACTGTACTAGTGAATCAGTTGAAGCTAATCTACGGATTAGAGTTGTGTAGCACCTTCGTGGTTTATATTAATAAAACGATATATTCCCCGAACGAACTGTTGTTATATTATTGCTCACCAACTGTTTGATTATATAACTGTTCGAACTGTATAAAGTCCATAAAGAACCATTCCGCGAATATTTTATAAATTGGACAATATCGTATTCAACCCCCCTTCTACGATATTTGGGACTAACAACACTTTAATACAAAATTTTGCAGACTCCTTCTTGAATATCCAATAAATCTTGCATAAAAATTTCATTTCCTAAAAATTTAATTTAGGCCAAAAAATAACTGAATTATCTCACAAACCAAATGCAGCAAATTCAGCTTTGCGCGGCCTTTATTAGAACTCGCATAACTTTTTACTCGTTTATCCAAACGATGCAAAATTAGAGCTCAAATAACCTACAAACTATAAGAAACATTTATATCACATACCCATTGCACAGAAAAGAGGACTCACCCTATGAACATACTGTGCAAAACAGGGAAGTGCAGATTTCATGACAACCAAACATAATTCCTCATCCTCTTCCATACACTTTACTCAACCATTAACCAATTATTAAAATCAAACACTAACCCATCAATTTAACTTACTCGAAAATCATAATTATGCCCCAACAAAACCAATACAATAATAACAAGCTTAATAATCATAATCAAGGCTTAAAATAAAAGGGTTATACCTCTCAAACAAAACCCAAGCTTCAATCCAACTTTTTTCCAATTTTTTTCTTCAAACCCTAACTTGATTTTCTTCCCCTCTTGCTCCTCCATGGCTGAAATGAATGGAAGAGAAGAATTGTTTACTTGCTCTCTTCCTTCTCCTCTTTCTCTCTTATCTTTTTCTCTTCTTCTCTATTTTCTCCCCTCTCCCTTTCTCTTTGCTTCTCTTGGCCAACTGAAAGTGAATGGGGGTGTTGGCTGATTTTTGTTGATAAAAATGAGTGAGGTGGTAGTTTTATGGCTACACAAATAAAAGGCTAGCTTTATTCCTCGTTTTTGCTACCACAATCGGCTAATCCATATTTTGAACTAGAAATTCAAATTTGTAAAAATTAAATTTCTAACATAATTAAATAATATAATATTTTTGAAGATTTATGGAAAAAGAATTAGAATTAAATCTAATTTTTCTAAATTGATATGCATTTTACAAATCATTAAATCTTTTAATGATTTTGAGAGTAAAACCCATTTTAAAAATAAATAAGAATGAGAATAAAAATATTCATGGAATGAAATCATATTTATAAGTATGTAATCTCATTCTAAAAAATATCTCAAAATTTTTATAAGCGACAAATTAAAATTAATTGATTTCCCCTCGATTTGAATAAAATATATTAAATTTTATTCAACGACCATTTAATAAAAATTAAAAATCTCAATCTCTACCAATTTTATAAATCCTCAAACAAAGTTGAAAGATATTTTCAGACAATTCTATAACCATCCTTCAATTAAAAAAAATTATTTTCACCTTTTAAATAAATATAATTTTTACCCGAATAAAATACCGACTCGAGATACCAACTTGATCAGTAAAATTTTTAAACAGACCCAATTTCTCTGAACCGGGAATTAACTAAATAAATAATGTTGGAAATCCATCCAACTAGAATAAAATATTAATTTTTTTTCCTCCAATATTTCAGAAAATCAATAATTATTTAAATAATAATAAACTTAAATTCTGAAAAATCTGGGTTGTTATATCAAGGGTTTCGCATATCTATAGACAAAATCTACATTATTAACAACAGGTTTTTTACAGACATGTGTAAGGTGATTTTTTGATCCATAGTTTTTACAAATCTTCCTAGGAGCATTATAAACATGTGCATAGTTAATGTGTTTATTATTGCCTACTTTACCATTTCTATTTGCCTTTTTCTTTTTAGCATGCATGGTATCATTTTTCTAGACATTTTCTTTTGATTCTGGTTTAACAGGGATGGACTTGGCCTTGACTACTAGCCCTTCTATTTCAACAGAAGACACATCACTTTTAGCTGTTAGCTCATCCTCATCATTCAACTGCTGTTTGATGACCATACCTCCTTCATCAAATTTAACAGTTGCTTTCTTAAAAATTGGAGCCTTAACATTTTTCAAAATGTGAGGATTACCAGCAACTTCAGTTTTCTTGCCTTTTCTTGTCATAGACTTTTTCTTTTTAAGAGTGTAATAGTCAAACCCAACTTCAACTTTAGAATTTTCCTGGTGTTTCTCATAAAACTCTTGCAATACCACAGATGAGTTTTGATACCTGATGTTATGCCCAATATTTGGACATGGGTCCTAGGCAGGCCCAATGACATAAATTGGCCGGCCCACCTCGCATCTGGGCTCACATGGCTTCAAAGCCCACATCCAGCTCGCATCGTGCTAATGATGATAAAATATTCTAAGGCCCTTGGCCTAGCGTTGGGTCGCATCGCTAGCTCACCAGCCTTAGACTCATTCAGCATCAAGAAGGAAGAGAGAGGAGAACCGGCCCTCAGCCCGGTTCGCTTCTCATCACCTCCCAGGTCGCATGGATTTGCCAGAGAGGCCTTCAGCCCGGCTCGCTTGGCCCGGCTCACTGCCTCCAGCTCGCTTCGCTAGCCCAGAGTACTTAGCACGGATTTCTCATAACTGGCTGAAAGGCTCCTAGCCTCATGGGCTCACCTCACTTGGTATTATTTGCTAATCTGAAGACTACAGAAGGCCCCCCCGGGGTAATATCTCAACATACTTATTGATTTGAAGACAGCTAGCCCCACGGGCTCTCATCTCATCAAGGGATCCGCACATGATCACCTCTACATACTGCTCCCGTGAGGCCACATCACGCACAACCGCTCCCGCGAGGCCATATCGCGCATAACTCCCTACGGGAACCCCTTGCTCTACAACTCCATGACAGCCCCCGGAGCTTAACGGGCTTGGGCCATGGCAGTTACAGACATCTGGGAAGTTTGCCCTCCACATCCACACAGACTTGGGCCAAAGCCCAGCACGTCTAAGGATTTGGGCCTGATGGACCGGACCAATACCTAGCCCATATAGGTAACTTGTCCTCCAAGAACTACGTGTGGCTTGAACCCCTATATAAAGGGTACGTAGACCTCTTGTTTCAGTTGAGACAACAGTTGGCAGCAAGAGAACACATATTTTCTCTGGCCTTCTAACGAATCAACAACAAGATCAGCTACCAAAATCCATCACTTTCCTCCCGTGTTCTTCGCGTTCTTCATCAAGTTCATAGCAAAATCATCATATTTTGCTCCGTGATTCCAGCAAACCTCCAAATTACTGTTATACCAGTTTCTCCCTATAACAATTGGCGCTAGAAGGAGGGGCTACTTGACATCTGAGGGAGAAGGATGTCTAACTCTAGGAGAACCGGAAACTCATCAGAAAGTGATAGAGCTGAGGATGACGAGTCCCCGAGACATGCCAACGAGAATCCGCCTCAGACCGACCCCAAACTCTTGGAATTCCTTGATGAGATGGGCCAGCAGATGCTCGAGTTCAACAAGAGAATGAGGCGGATGGAGAGGAGAGGCGCCTCTAAGAAGGCTAGCGCGAGCGCCCGGCGACGAATGAGGAGGGCCAATAAATCTAAGCGGCCCTGGTCGACCGTGAAACCTCGTGACCTCATGAATGATTTTAATGATGAAGCCGGAGATGTAGGGAAGGATGAATCATTAGAGTGGGATGAGGTGCCCCCCAGTCAGGCGCGGCAGGCCCATGAGACCCCTCACAGGTCGTTTCATGGCCCAGCCCCCTCTGAGGCGAAGGCAACCAGTGTTTTTGACAGGGTCGGGAGAAGACTAACAGAGCATGATCTAAGGATAAAGCTGGAGAGAGCCCGAACTAAAAACACTGAGGTAAGGCCCCCGAGTCTAGCACGTGAAGCAGAGGGACCCCCTCGCCATCGCGAGCGCGCCAGGTCCCCATATCGTGCTCATGTACCGGAGAGGCCCCCTCTCAGGGGAAGAAATCAGGAAGCTCAGTCCGTGATAAGTGGAGAATGTGGAGGCCGAAGGCGTGAACAGGCACCGCCCCCATCGCATAGGGCCAGTAATGAAAACAATCATGAGGAGAGGCTGGGAAACCTCCGCATGAACGATCTTAGGCAGCTCCTAGAGCGCATGGAGAAGGAGAAAACTGCTCCAAATCCTATCTCCACCCAGTCACCTTTCACCAATGAGATCCGAGTCGCACCTCTGCCCGCCATCTTCAGAAACAACCCGAATCTCACTTTTAATGGTGATACTGATCCAGCCGAATACCTAATCCGCTTCAATATTGAGATGGAAGTTTACCAGGTTTCCACTCTAGCCCGGTGTCGGCTATTCGCCGCCTCTCTCAGGGGTAGTGCCCAACAGTGGTTCTCCAAACTCGGGCCCATTATGATCGACTCATGGGAACTACTGGCAGATATATTCATCAAACAATTTCAGTCTTCCATGCTCTATGCCCCACCTGTGGCGACCCTTGCTAATATTAAGCAAAGGGAAGGAGAAACTCTGAAAGATTACTTCAAGAGGTTTAATGCCGAAGTACCCCGAGTTAGAGGAGCAACTGAAGAGGCTGTAAAGAACTTCCTGATAGCAGGTCTTAAGGAGGGAACTGACTTCTGGAAAAGCCTACAAGCTAAGACACCTGAAACGTTGTCTGAATTTTACCGGCAGGCTGAGCCCTTTAAATGGGTAGAGAAATCTATGCTTGACTTAAAGAAGAGTAACAACAATGGAGGCCGGGGAAAGAATAACAAACGCAAGGGATCCCGGAGTCCGGATAATAGATACAAGGGCCGTAGAGAAAGAAGCCCCAGCCCGAAGAGGTATGACAAAAGGGAAAGAGAGAGGTCCCTTGAGAGCAATAAGTCAGAGGACAGGAGGCCCTATCCGAAATACAATCGCCACACCCCACTAGTGGCCCCAATCGAGCACATCTACGCAATTAATGCCTCTAAAGGAATCTTCAAGAAGCCTCCACCAATGACGAATTACGGTAGAAAGGACTCTCGGAAGTTCTGCGCCTATCATGAGCAGTCGGGCCATGACACCGCCGATTGCAGACATTTGAAAGACCAGATTGAAGACCTCATTAGAAGTGGTCACCTCACTGAATGGGTGGTAAGAGAAGTGAAGAGACATCAGAGGAGTGATTATCATAGCGTCCCGCCTCCTCCTTCGAAAGATAAGGCTCCGCAGGATAAAGAGAGACCTGGGCTTGGCAATACTAGGGAGGGCAGTATCCATATTATCATCGGGGGTCCTCATATTGGTGGAGATAGCAAACGAGCCATGGAGAGATATGCCAGAGAGGCCAAGGAGCGTCCCCTCACTAATATCCACCACCTCTCGCAGAGACCTCCCAAGCTGTTTAAGGGAGAGGAAACTGATATTATGTTTACCGAAGAGGATGCCAAATAGGTCCATCACCCCCATAATGATGCCCTGGTAGTTAAAATAAAGATCGGATCCTCGAATGTGCACAGAGTACTTGTCGATAATGGAAGCGCTGTTAATGTTCTCACTTATGACGTCTACCAGAAGATGGGTCTCCTTGACAAGGATCTCACGCCTACTATCGGCCAGCTCTATGGATTCACCGGGGCCTCGGTTAGCGTCAAGGGCCTCATTAAACTCCCCATCACTCTAGGGGAGGAGCCCTGCATGACCACCCAGGTTGCTGATTTCATGGTGGTAGACCAGCACTCTGCCTACAATGCCATAATTGGCAGGCCCATACTGAAGGAAATGAGGGTGGTGACCTCTATTTACCACCTTTCAATGAAGTTTCCCACTCCAAAGGGGGTAGGATGTGTCAAGGGCTGCCAGTATGATTCTCGAGAATGTTATAACAAGGCCCTCAAATCAGCCGAGAAGACGAGTAGAGAAGTAAAAGCCATCAATGTAGACGATTACAAGCCAAGTTCATGTGATACCATGATCCCACCAAAAATAGAGGACGCTATGTGCAACACCATCACCGTCGAAGAGCTCCCGCAAGATTATTTTGAAAACATGGGAATTCAAGTAGAGCCGGTACCGGGGGCACTCATGATGGGGCCCTCCCAGCCAGTTCAAAATAAGGTAGAAGGAATTGTGGAAGAGGCTAGTGATGATGAGGAGACCCCAGAGCAGTTAGAAAAAAGACTCAGTAAAGGAAAATGGGTTCCAGAGAAGACCTCAGCAGTGATAGATCTCCCCAACGGATTCTCTCGTGGAATCACAGGCATCACCGAAAGATTAGTCAGTCCGAACGGACCCGGGGGGTACACATTGGAGGATCAAAACAGGGAAGTGCTCTCTATTGAAGAAGTGGGAGAAGCGGATATGACTCAGGATTTCGAGATGGATATTGATCCACGTATGCCCGCTCATGTAGAAAGAGCTGGGGCAGCCGAAGATACTATCACGATTCCGGTGGACGCAAATGATCCTTCTAAGTGGCTGAAGATTGGCTCTAATCTCGACCCAAACATGAGAGACTCTCTGGTCTCCTTCCTCAAAAGTAACCTGGATGTGTTTGCCTGGTCCCATGCTGATATGGTAGGGATTGACCCTAAAGTTATGTGTCATCACCTCAACATTGATCCAAATAAAAAGGGGGTGAGGCAGAAAAGGCGCCCTGTCAGCGGAGAGAGGGCTGAAGCCCTCAAGGAAGAAGTGGACCGGCTCCTTAAGGTCGGGCTCATCAAGGAAG
Organism: Oenanthe sinensis; assembly: GCA_028671895.1. Lineage (NCBI taxonomy): Eukaryota > Viridiplantae > Streptophyta > Magnoliopsida > Apiales > Apiaceae > Oenanthe > Oenanthe sinensis. The sequence continues at coordinate 1,863,001 of CM053809.1, read as the reverse complement.
CTTTCTATCCCACATGGTTGGCCAATCCGGTTCTCGTAAAAAAGCCAAATGGGAAGTGGAGGACTTGCATAGACTTCACTGATCTAAACAAGCATTGCCCCAAAGATAGCTTCCCTCTACCAAGAATTGATCAACTAGTGGATGCAACTGCTGGTCACGCACTACTCAGCTTCATGGATGCTTATTCGGGATACAATCAAATTCCCATGTATGAGCCTGATCAGGAACACACAACATTCATCACAGATAGGGGTCTCTATTGTTATGTTGGGATGCCCTTCGGCTTACTCAATGCCGGATCCACCTACCAGAGGCTGGTCAATATGATGTTCGAGAAGCAAATTGGTAAAACTATGGAAGTATATGTAGATGATATGCTGGTTAAGTCTAAGGAGGCCGCGGATCACATTGGCCACTTAGCCGAGATGTTTGACATCTTGAGGAAATACCGGATGAAGCTCAACCCCCAGAAATGTGTCTTCGGGGTAGAATCTGGGAAATTCCTAGGCTTCATTGTTAATCACCGAGGGATCGAAGCCAACCCGGCCAAGATCAAAGCTCTAATAGAAATGAGGTCACCCAGGAATGTCAAAGAGGTGCAGAGCTTAACCGGGCGGATAGCAGCTTTAAATCGCTTTGTCTCCAAATCATCTGACAAATGCCAAGAGTTCTTCAAAGCAATCAGGAGCATAGGGAAGAAGTTCGAGTGGACCCTTGAATGTGAAGAGGCCTTTCAACAGATCAAAGAACATCTAGGCAGCCCACCTCTCCTATCCAAACCTCTAACAGGGGAGATTTTAATTCTCTATCTCGCTGTCTCAGACTACTCGGTTAGTGCTGTTCTGGTTAGAGAAGAAGCGGACACTCAGTTTCCTGTATACTACGTGAGCAAGAGAATGCTTGATGCAGAGACCCGATATACTAACATGGAAAAGTTAGTTTATGCTCTCATTCTGGCATCAAGGAAGCTCCGACCTTACTTTCAGGCTCATAAAATTGAAGTAAGAACCGCCTATCCACTAAGGCAAATAATGCACAAACCAGAAACATCTGGCAGGTTATTGAAGTGGGCAATTGAGCTAGGTCAATTCGATGTTTCATACAAGCCCCGCAGTGTCATAAAGGGGCAGGCTCTCGCAGACTTCATTCTGGAATTTCCACCTCACAGTGACGAGAGCACACAAATCCCCACTAATGTCTTGAGCACCACACAAGAAGAAATCAACGAAAACAGCGCTCCTTGGTGGACCTTGTACGTTGATGGAGCAGTGAATAATGAAGGAGCAGGTGCAGGGATAGAGCTTGTGACTCCGGAGGGACACAAACTCAATACAGCTATCCACTTCACCTTTCAGGCCACAAACAATGAGGCTGAATATGAGGCCCTCATATCTGGCCTCAAACTAGCCTTAGAAATGAAGGCGGAAAACCTTAACATATTCAGTGACTCTATGCTGGTCGTCTACCAAATAAAAGGGGGGTTCCAAGCTAGGGGTCCTCGTACTGAGCTATATCTTAATTGTTCCCGACGGCTCCTCAGTCTCTTTAAAGAAGTCAAGATCGAACAACTCCCACGAGGTCAAAATGCCCATGCAGACGCGCTGGCCAAACTCGGCTCTCAGCGCGAGGCCACTCTGTTAGGGTCATTCCCCTTGAAATCCAGAGGAGGCCCAGTGTCCCTGAGGAACTGAATGAGAAGAAAACTTCATCACTTGAGCTAATGGAAATTGAGATTGAAAATCCGGCCCCAACTTGGATGACTCCAATATGGGAGTATATCAAAAGGGGTTCATTACCTGAAAATAATAATGAAGCTAGAAGAATCAAGTACAAGGCCGCACGGTATGTTATTTATGATGAGGTCCTTTACCGAAGGGGCTTCAATATCCCACTTCTCAGGTGTGTTGATGAGGCCGAATGCAATTATATACTTCGAGAAGTACATGAAGGTATTTGAGGCAATCACACGGGGGGTGGTTCTCTAGCCCACAAGATCCTCCGACAAGGCTACTACTGGCCTACTCTCAAGCACGACGCCATTGAATTCGCCAGGTCTTGCGACAAGTGTCAAAGATATGCTAACTTCAGCAACATCCCCGCTGCTCCACTCACCTCTCTGATGAGCCCGTGGCCCTTTGCCATGTGGGGGATTGATTTGATAGGAGAGCTGCCGAAAGCTAAGGGAGGGGTCAAGTATGCTGTGGTGGCAGTTGATTATTTCACTAAGTGGGCCGAGGCCGAGCCCCTAGCCACTATCACCGCCAAGAAGCTTAAGGATTTTGTGTACAGGGCTATTGTGTGCAGGTTTGGGATCCCCTATAAGCTCATTTCTGATAATGGAAAGCAGTTTGATTCCAAGGAAATGCGAGAATTTTGTGACAACTTGGGCATCAGGAAGGACTTCTCAGCTGTCTGCCACCCTCAATCAAATGGCCAGACAGAAGCAATAAACAAGATAATCAAGCACACTCTGAAAGCTAAGCTGGATGAAAATAAGGGCAACTGGCCCGAGGAGCTCCCTAGGGTCCTCTGGTCCTACAACACTACCCCGAGGAGCACTACTGGTGAGACCCCATTCTCCTTATCATATGGATGTGAAGCTATGGTACCTGTGGAAGTTGGCTCCGGATCATTCCGTCGAGATCATTTTGACCCCAATAATAATGAGGTCAACCACCGACTCTACCTCGACATGATTGAAGAGACCCGGGCAGACTCTCAGGTCCGCCTAGCGTCGTACCATCAAAGGACAGCTAGGCACTACAATGGGAAAGTGAGGGCTCGTCCACTCCGAGTTGGAGATCTAGTCCTACGTCGGGTCATGCCAAACACCAAGATTCAGGCACATGGAGTCTTCGGTGCCAACTGGGAAGGCCCCTACAAGGTCAAGACTGTTCTCTGGGAGGGAACATATCACCTCTCTGATCTCAAAGACAAGCTTATTCCGCGAGCATGGAATGCGGAACATCTCAAGAAGTATCTACCTTAACTGCCCATGTAACTGGCAGTACTATTTATTTTTAGACTTCGTATGAATAAATCATCCTAAGTCTCGGGGGGTAGTACTGTTATATAAACACCCCTCCGAGCTGATGTAATGACTCTATTGGCCCTATGTTCTTCAATTATTCAAGAAATATGCATGGTTTTCTTCCAAATTTTATGTAATGTGTATCAATATTCATGAAAGTTCGTGCAGTTAGGGTCGAGCAACGACAATGTGCGGCCAGAAATTGCTTAGCTAGGCGAGGCCTGTTGGCCAGCCAAGCGATGCGACGTGGGGCCCCGTCGTCACATAAGTGAACGATGCGAGGCCATAACCACGGGCCCCGTTGGGATGAGGTCAGGCCAGTATCGGTGCGAGGTCACTCTGTTCTAAGGCATACGAACCGGGCCCCCCCCCATGCGAGGCCATTTCTGTTCGAAGGGACTCAGGCAAGGCTCTCATGCGAGGCCAACTCGAAATGGACAAATAAGAATCAAGTTCACAGGTAGCGACCTGATAGCAGTTGGTGATTTTGAAAGGTTGAAAAAAGTGAAGATTGACAATGTGCGGCCAGAAATTGCAAAGCGAGGCGAGGCCTAACGGCCAGCCAAGCAATGCGACGTGGGGCCCCGTCGTCAAATAAGTAAACGATGCGAGGCCATAACCACGGGCCCCGTTGGGACGAGCTCATGCCAGCATCGGTGCGAGGCCATTTGATTCTAAGAGGTACGAATCAGGCCCCCCATGCGAGGCCAAAAACATACGAACTGACATGAGTTAAGCTCGTTTGATGGTATGTACAGAAAAAATATTAAAGCAGGTGATAAAAAATTACTAGCTTCGCGAGCTGAGGCCCAATTGGTTCGTTAAAAGCGATCAGAGAATAGTTGAACAAATATCAAAAACATGTATAAGTAGTGCGATGCGAACATAAAGGAGATGGAGAAATTGAAGCATTAAGATCAAATGTAGAATTGTTACAAATGCGAGGCATAGACGGTGCCCGCAACCCATCAAATTAAGCTCGCAAACGAGCATAAAGTACTTGTTCAAAAATGAATTGCAAATAAGAAAACAAATTATGAAGCTTCTTCTTGCTGCTGCTCTTGGGCTCGCTTCGCCTCTAGCTCCGAGGCTCGCTGAGCGACCTCATCTTCCACCTCCTTGCGAAGGGTCTCCGCATAAACTCGGGTCGCCTCGCCCAATTGGCCCCAGTCGAAGTCAGGCAGCTTCTTCATGAAGGATTTCATAAACTTCACTTGCCCAAGAGCCGAGGCCTCCGCTACTGCCTCCTTCTTCTCACCCGAGAAGCTTGCGATGGCGGCCTCTTGGATAGTGATTTGAGCTTGCAATGCGGACAACCTCTCATCGAACGAGTTTTTATCAGCAGCTCGATCCTTCTCAAGACTGCGAACCTTCTCCTGCTCGGTTCGCAGATCTTTCTTCAGTGGGCTGATCTCGTCCTTAAGCTTCTTTTGCTCATCGAGCAGCTTCTTCTTTTCTAGTTCCGTCGATTCGACCTTGTAATGCAGAATTTGGTTTTGAGAGGTCAGGGCCCGCATCTCCTTGTGGCGGCTCGCCTGTCTGTAGAAAAGCTCGGCCGCGGCTCGAGTCAAGGCAGAATTATTCTCCTCGAGAGAGGACTGAGCCCATTGGTTGAGGTCGCTCTCAGAGACATGTGAGTGGCCTAACTTCGCAAAAGTGTTAGCCGCGATGTGAGTAGTTGTGGTCGCAACAGTGGTTCCCTTGGTCACTTCGACCCGAGCTCGTTTGGGATCCACCTTGCCAGCCTCAGCATCCAAGTGTTTCCTCTTCGGCTCTGTAAGAGGGGGTTTACCAGTAGAGAGCTTCAGATTCTTGGGTGGAGGCTTGCGGGCCGAGCCCGTGACCACCACATCATCGTCCTCGAGAGTAAAAGGAGGAGGGGCCACATTAGACTTCGACATATCTGCATAAGAGAGATGAAGCGATCAGAAAACAGTTGCAAAAATATGAAATGACCAGCAGTATAGGGATAATGCATATGAATGCGATGCGAACGATAAAAAAAAATAGGGCCTTTTTCTATGCGTACCGGACTCAGTACGAGCTCGCTTCGCAGGACGTTTCTTAGACGAGCCCACAGCGGCTTTTCCCTTTGATGGAGTCAGCCTCGCTCCGTCCTTTAGGAAACCATAGGCGACCAGGTTGGAGGTCGTTACTAACTTCTTCATGTTCCTCTCCTCGAGAGGCAGGTGTAGTAAACTGTCAGCTCGCTTTTTAGCCTCGCCAGAAAGTGGTGTGCGAGGAGGAGCAACTTAGAGAAAAATCAAGAAAAAGATTCAGCCTCGAATCGGTTTTAAAAGAAAAAGTTAGAGGAGAAAATAACGAGGAGGGGGTGCATACCTGGTTTATAATTAAAAACTACAGGAACTCTGGTCACGTCGAACACGTAGAAATACGGTTCCTTCCAGTGACCCACATTGCTCGGGGCCCCATGCAACAAGTTCTTACCATTGAACTCGGGCCAGACCGAGAGATATAAATATCCGAAGTCTTTCTTCCCCGAAGACTTGAGGTTTAGAAAATATCCGAGCGTCTTCGCATCGAGGTCGGGGAAGTTTTGTTTTTTGTACAAGATGTACAGAGCAATGGCGGATCGCCAACCATTGGGGTTAACCTGAATGGGTGCGATGTGGAAGTATTCGCAAACGTCCAAGATGAACGGATGCACGGGCGAAGTGATACCAACCTTCAACAGCGAGGTGGATAGGACCATCCTCGGAACACGACCCCCATTCTCTTCATGGTTGAATCTGTAGCATCTCTGATGAGGACGAGGCAAGACAATGAAGCCCTCCAGCCTAAACTGATCAACGGCTTCTGCCAACGACTCTGAAGTCAGGCTTGTTCGCAGGTCGCGAGCTGCAAGCACCCGAGGAGAGGACGGCCTCGTTGAAGAGCTGCTCGCACCCTCACCCAAAGGCTTCGCGCCTATGTAGATTGGCCCCTCCAGTTCGGGCTGATCAGGCGGGATGAAGACTTCATCATCAGAATCCTCGGGAACGAATTGATAATTTTCCAGGTCGATCGACCTGGTCACAGCATCATCATCCTCGCTGTCTGAGGATTCGACCCAATGAGAGGTCGCTTCATCTTCTAGGTCAAGGTCGACCTCATCGCGAGCCCGTTTGCCCTTTGGATCGCAGGACTCGTAATATGCACTCCCGAGTTCACTCCAGCTCGAACCACTATGGACAGAAATTGGTTGTTGTGGATGAAGGGGCTCCTCGCCAGTTGGAGTCTGAGCGGTTCGCTCCGCGATCCGACGAGCGATCTCCTCCTCGGCTGCTTCCTTGGTGAGAGGGCCCGGTCCGGCATTTAAGAAAGAGAGATCGATAGGAGTTACGGATCTCTTCTTCTTCCATTTTTCAAGACCCTCATGCCGGTCAGAATCTTCTATGGCCCAGGAAGGATCCATATTCAAGACGAACGAGTCCGAACTTGACTGTTCGATCCGAGCTATAAGTGCAGCTGCTTCGGGGCTGACTTCGGTTCCTGGGATGATTGGATGACGACGTGTGCCCGATATCTCGTTCAGTTCGCGCTGAAATTCGCGCGAACCCCTCAGTTCCTTGGGGTAATGCTTGAGAGGCGAAGAGGTGCTGGTGGCCGAATCGCTCGACATCTGAAATAGATGGTGAATTGGTTAAGGTGTGTGTGCTCTTAAAGAAGAAAAGGAAAATTGCTAAGTGTCCTCACATCGCACACGAGCCGGTCCTAAATCTAAGGTCGAGATCGCGACGCGAGGAAGGCGGGGTGTGTGAAATGATGCGACCCGGGGAGTGGGATCACATCGCATGAAATATATACGCATGGGTGACTAAACAAATATTACATGAGCATATTATAAAAAGCGAGGACGTATATGGCGAGTTCGGATCGTTACCTTTGTTGTGGGAAGGAGGGCTCGAATCGCTGGAAGAGTATTGACTGGAACTCTGCTCGCTAGAAGATTCCGGCGACTGAGGATGAACAAATCGAGTTCGCACTTGAATTCTGGGCATGAAAATCAGCTAAAACCACCGTTTGATCCTTGAGCTCTCGAACAACTTTTCTCGAAAATGATCCTGGAAATGATTGAAAATGATTGGGGAAGTCACATATTTATAGGCAACTGAGGAGAGAGAAGGACACGGACACGTGTCGCATTCTCATTGCTCCGGCTCGAATCCAGTGCATGCGATCACATGGTAATAATGTGTAGCCCACTCTCCAACGGCTATATTCGGGCTAGGTTCGCACGAGGAGCCCCTTCAATTGCCCTGAAGTTGGAAGGGTTTTATGTGGATAGCTCGGTCCGTTTGGTATCTAGATCGCTGTGAGGATGGGTCGTCGCAAAAAGACTATCAATTCCACAAAGGCTGGGCAATTCGCTTCGCATCTCTGTTAGAAGCCTTTTTTTTTGGTCGCTTCTCCTGGAGGATTTCCTGCTTCAATTACTATCTGATTCCACCTCGCATCGCTAATGGCGAGGAGGAATCGGGGGGTAGTTGTTATGCCCAATATTTGGACATGGGTCCTAGGCAGGCCCAATGACATAAATTGGCCGGCCCACCTCGCATCTGGGCTCACATGGCTTCAAAGCCCACATCTAGCTCGCATCGTGCTAATGATGATAAAATATTCTAAGGCCCTTGGCCTAGCGTTGGGTCGCATCGCTAGCTCACCAGCCTTAGACTCATTCAGCATCAAGAAGGAAGAGAGAGGAGAACCGGCCCTCAGCCCGGTTCGCTTCTCATCACCTCCCAAGTCGCATGGATTTGCCAGAGAGGCCTTCAGCCCGGCTCGCTTGGCCCGGCTCACTGCCTCCAGCTCGCTTCGCTAGCCCAGAGTACTTAGCACGGATTTCTCATAACTGGCTGAAAGGCTCCTAGCCTCATGGGCTCACCTCACTTGGTATTATTTGCTAATCTGAAGACTACAGAAGGCCCCCCCGGGGTAATATCTCAACATACTTATTGATTTGAAGACAGCTAGCCCCACGGGCTCTCATCTCATCAAGGGATCCGCACATGATCACCTCTACATACTGCTCCCGTGAGGCCACATCACGCACAACCGCTCCCGCGAGGCCATATCGCGCATAACTCCCTACGGGAACCCCTTGCTCTACAACTCCATGACAGCCCCCGGAGCTTAACGGGCTTGGGCCATGGCAGTTACAGACATCTGGGAAGTTTGCCCTCCACATCCACACAGACTTGGGCCAAAGCCCAGCACGTCTAAGGATTTGGGCCTGATGGACCGGACCAATACCTAGCCCATATAGGTAACTTGTCCTCCAAGAACTACGTGTGGCTTGAACCCCTATATAAAGGGTACGTAGGCCTCTTGTTTCAGTTGAGACAACAGTTGGCAGCAAGAGAACACATATTTTCTCTAGCCTTCTAACGAATCAACAACAAGATCAGCTACCAAAATCCATCACTTTCCTCCCGTGTTCTTCGCGTTCTTCATCAAGTTCATAGCAAAATCATCATATTTTGCTCCGTGATTCCAGCAAACCTCCAAATTACTGTTATACCAGTTTCTCCCTATAACACCTGACTTATTGAGGTTGATGCTCCTTCATCTGATTTGGCCATGAGGTGTAAGTTTCCATACTCTTCATTCTCTTCTTTATCAGTATCATCTCATCATTTGCCTTCAGCAATGTATGCTCTACCAGTCTGCTTCTTTAACAGGGCTTCATACTTGGCTTCCAACTCTAAGTAGTCTTTGTCCTTTTTGACTGCTTTTGGTTTCCTACATTCAGTAGCAAAGTGTCCCAATTCATCATGGTTGTAGCACCTTATCTTTGACCTTTCAACAGATCCAGTCTTGTAACCTCCTTTAAAGTTACACTTGGGAGTCTTGCCTTTACTTGAAAAGCCAAAGTTTGGTTTTGGTTTGAAGCTTTTGTTTTTCTTAAACCTCAAGTTTCCAAACTTTCTAGCCATGAAAGTCATAGATTTGTTGTTCTTGCTTTCAAGCACCTTAAGAGTGTAGAACTCATCATCTTCAGATTCACTCTTAACAGATTCTTACTCTTCTTTATATTTTTCAACACTTTCCTTATACTTCAATTTTTGACTTGTACCAAATTTTTCCTCCTTCATTGGTTCTTTGACAATTAGGGCACTAGAGAAATTTGCCATTTTTTCTCTATTTCCCAAAATGGACTTCTTTTGAAAGTACTCCAGTTCATATGTCTTTAATATTCCATATAGAGTTTCCAATGAAAGTTTTATTAAATCTCTTCCTTCTCTTATAGCAGCAATTTTATGTTCCAAGTGCTCTAGAAGAGTTAGCAAAAACTTCAAATTCTTTGTTTTTATCTCATAGGTCTTTCCATGTAACTGCAGTTCATTGATTAGTTTGTTAAGCCTCTAAAAAACCTGAGTTATGTCTTCATTTGATTTTGACATAAATGCTTCATATTGTGAGACCAACAGTTGTCTTTGATTTTCTCTTACTACCAATGTGCCTTCACATAGTAGCTCTATCGTTTCCCAAATGTGCTGCAGTTGACAACATTACTATACATGACCATATCTAGAGAATCAGTTAGTATGATCATGAGACTGTTGTCAAGAGCCACTTCCTCTCTTTCAGTATCACTATACTGAGATGGATCCTTTGGTACCCATGTGGATGGTATCACTTCTGAGCCACAAGTTATTTCAGGAACAAGTGTTACTAGCATGAAGGGTCCATTATTTAAGATTTTAGGATACATGTAGTTTGCAGTCTTGATCAAAGTTAACATCTTTTTTTCCATAGTATGTAATGTTCTCTGTCAAATGGAGGAATCTTGATACTTTTTAGCTTCTGTGAACTCATCTTGATCTTTTTACTGTTTATATGTCAACAGCCTAGGCACTGATACCACTTCTTTTACAGGGGGTGAATGTATAACTTAAAACTTTTTAAAACTCTTTTGAATTCTGAATATTGATGAACTGATTTTAACACATATTATAGCTTTAGTAACTTAATAGTGTTTACTTAGATAAAAATGCGGAATGGAAATAAACACTCAAAGTTAACTTTCAATCTAATTGTGTATTAGAATTGCTACAATCTAAGATTCTAGATATGAATCTCGACTTCTTGTTCTTGGAAGATACACAGTATAAATAAACTTGATAATATTTAAAGATGATAATCTACAAAGCAGTGCATTCTTCTATATAGACAACGTGTCTTGTTTGCACATGATTTTGCAGACTAATACTATAATTAGAAACAAACAAGATAGACTTTACATAACATACAATCCATTTCTAGCTAAGTCTAACAAATGACAGTTATATCTCTTTCTTCCTTATCACTACTTCCTTTGTCTTGTTTTTCTTCCAAGCTGCATTGCAGACTTGTCTCTATCTTCACAAGTTTGACTAATCCTGATCATGACAGAGCTTCAAATTACTTGTCTTCTTCTTCTACAATTTCCCTTAAAACTAGCCTCTTGAAACATTCGAATACTCAACTATTATTACTTTGAGAAGTCATGAGATAGACTTCTCGATTGAGTATTTTTTAGACTTCTCGATTAGCATTTAACTGATTACTTCTCGAATGTCTAGACTTTTTGATTGTATACTTCTTTTGATAGTGAAAACACAAGGAATGATTTGGACATGTCTATCTAGTCTGTCAATTCTACTATTGCAACTTGGGAGAATACAAAAAAAGATAAAGTGTGCTCAAGGAGTCAAAGATTTCTGCATATCTAAGAGCTGCTTTATCTACAAATGGAATGAACACAAGGTTGAACGAGAAAATCATAGTTTCTATTTCAAGCATTATTCTAAGACCAAGAAAAAGTGCACATGTAAGTGGGATCTATGAAAATCAGTATAAATACAAATATCTCACAAGTATTTTTCTTATGCAACTGAGCTAGATTTTCTCTCAAGTATAGAACATTAGCAAATTCATTGTTATTGTTTTTATTGAAGCTGGAGTTCATTTTCAGTCAGTTGTAGCAAACCAAAAATAATAAAATTATTTTTAAAATTTAAAAACATTGTCTTCTTTATCTACTTTTATTATTTGCATCCTAAACTTGTTAATTGTAATTCTTTTTTTTGTTATCAAGAAATAGTTATAATTAATGAAGTTGTATTCAACCCCTCTTCTGTAATACTTATCTTACTTAACAACTGGTATCAGAGTAGTAGATTTAACATATCTAACCTGAAAAGATCCAAGATAATGGCATAAAAAGTAAGAAGTATAAAAATACTCACCTTTGACAAAGAACATTACAATCTTTGGAAAAGAAAAATGTTGTTATTCATAAAAATAGCCAACCCACTTTATCCTGGTATTCTAGAAATGGTCCTTTTATTCTTCAATCATATGTACCTGAAACCACAGAAGAAGGTGAGAGAATACCTGCCTACTGGATTCCTAAAAAGGTTTTAGAGTACAATGATACTTAAAAAGAAAAAGTAGCCCTGTATGATTGTTTGTAGGTCAAAATCATTGAAGAACTTGACAATATTATGTACAACAACATTGTCAACTGCACAAGTGCTAAACAAATATGGGAAACCATTGAGATACTCTATGAAGGTACAGAAAAGGTGAAAGACAACCAAAGACAAATCTCGGTGTCTTAGTATGAGGCTTTTATGGCCAAATCAAGTGAAAGGTTGACTGAGATGTTCAACATGTTGAAAAATGACTTGCAGTTGCATGGAAAGTTTTATGACAAAAATGAAGTAAACATGAAATTCATGTTAACACTTTTTGACCATTTGGAGCATAATGTAACTGATATAAGAGAATGAAGAGATATGTCAAAAGTATCTCTTGAAACTCTGTATGGAATTCTTAAAACTTATGAGCTAGAGGTGTTACAAAAGAGAGCTATCCAGTCTGGACAAAGGGGAAAGATGGCCAACATATCAAATGGTATAGTAGCTCAATATCCAAAGATTCTACAGTTACATGAGTCTCAACATCAATAAATCAAGATTGAAGAAGTTACTAATGAAGATGAAAGTGTTACACTTGAACTTAAGGAAGGTGATGAAGATGAGTTCTACACCTTGAATGAACTTGACAACATGGAAAACAAGACTATGGCCTACATGGAATGGTGGACAGATATAAGATAAGATGCTACAAATGTAATAAGATGGGGCATTTTGCAATTAAATGCAAAAAGAGAAAGTAAGTGAGAATAAATGACAATGACTATGAGGAACTCAAGGCAAAGTATGATGCCTTGCTAAAAAAGAGACAATGAAAGGCATTTGTAGCTGAAGGCAAATGCTGGGAGGAATCTGATGATGAAGAGGAAGGGAGTAGGGAAATCTAGCTCTCATGGCAAACTCTGGAGAAGAGTCACCACCTTCAAAAAGTTAGGTACCTTTTCTTACTACTATTGATATGACTGTGTCTCAGTACAAGAAAACTGTTGAAAGTTTGAGTTTTGAAATCTTTAATATTCATACAAGCATGCTAGTATGCTAATATTTAACATGCCTATTGTGTAACGCCCCCAAATCCGAGGTCAAGGATTCAGGTCATCACGTCACCATCCAATACTAAAATCCATGTATTAACCCCATAACTCAACAATATAACAATATGACCTCAATCATTCACACATACACTAGTTAGAGCCTCAGAAATGATACACCAAAGTAGTATTAGTTATTACAAACCAAATGTACTATTCAGGATCTCACACCATTAATCACAATCTCTACAAGAAGTTACATCAATACCTCACCCATACTTGCAAATAACTCGCACTAATACTAGATGTAACCTATCCAACTTACTCTTGCATTATCCATTCAGAGCCGTATTATTTTAGGGATGAATCTTCCACTTGTCATTCTCGCAATACGAAGCAAACCATCCACCGTTCTATTTCTGAATATTTATTATATAATAAAGAAAGAATGAGCCACATAATGCTCAGCAAGTTATCCATAAGAAAATAGCTCTTTTTAAACCGTATATAAGGTTTAAACTCAATAATAACCTCTAGTCATAATAGTCATAGTTTTGAAGTATATCACCTGATAGAAAATACTATACAATTCGAAGTTCTATATCAAAATTCCAGCAATAATCTAAGTAGTTAAAACAAATACTTTTAAACATTCAGAAAGTCTTTTGAGTTCAACATTTGGGTAACAGTATGAAATATTGAAGTTTGAAAGTGCATCACTTTTCGTCACAACACAATACAGTTTAATATACTATACAAGGGAATATACTTTTCAACCACTGCCAACATTATCGGTAACTCAACACCTAGGCTTTTGTTACAATGTTGAAGTACAATTCTAATTGGAAGATTGGGGACTATACTGGAGCACACCCACAGTACACGATGATCAGTCGTATAGTACTGTGAAATTTTATACTAGTAGACAGATGAACCTAACTTGTCATCAACCTGACAACTTTGGCCATAAAATATATATCCGCTGGGCCGATGTTAATCGACCTCTTATACTACAGGGCAACATAAAAGGCCCTAATTTATCTGTCAGGCTGGTATCAATCAACCTCTTACGCTAACAGGGCGACATCAAAGGCCCAAATTTATCTGTCGGGCCGGTGTCAATCAATTTCTTATGCTACCAGGGCGACATCAAAGGCCCAAATTTTCTATAGTCCCTTGAAGAACCCTATCCATATCAAGAACGGAAATTAGTCCAAGTTCCCCAAGCATAACGCTTGTTGATAAGTCTGATTAATAATTATGTCCTTACTTCTGGAAGCTTTTGGGAAAGTAATATTATAATGTGGGTTGACTTCTGTCGACAGATTTTATTCATTCAAGAATGTTCTTTTGAAATCACGACCTGAGAGTTACTCGGAAATTTCGATAAACATTTGAGTTGGAATCCCTAACTAGGGTAGAGCAGTGATCCCAAAATGTAAGTGTTTTCGATAAATAAGGAAGGTAAGATCATTTGTTTACATCCAGACTGGATTCCCAATTTTTAATAAGTTAGATAGTACTTGCTTGCATTTAAAATAATTTAATAGACTTGGAAATAATATTTGGGAACCCTTACTAGGTTTTAAATAATTTTAGAATATTTAATAAATAATTGAATAATATTTATTAAAAAATAACCAATTAATAAATCCTTTTTAAATGAATATTTAAATTAATAAATATTCAAATAATATTTATTAATATAATTTAAAATATTAATTAATAAAGTACGACAATGTAGATATAAATATTTCTGACTCCCGATCTAAATATGAAAATACGAATATGCACTCTACTCCTAGAACATTTATATACATACCGGTTTATACCTATAATATTATATAACATAAAAACCAAGAATCTTATGAAATAACGTAAACCTATTAAAGCAGTTCGTAAATTTTAATAAACTGTTACATCACAACATCAACAGTTTTAAACACAACAATATACTTAAGCTCACATCTCGAAAACTTGCATAATCATAATTTAACTTCATATGCAAAATCATGAATATAATATTTTGAAAATAAATGTAGAAGGTTGGGAAAACTTGCCTGAAGTCCAAGATACGCTCAAGGTTTCTCAAAGTTCTCACAGTTCTCAGAGTTCCACTTGTTCCGACTAGTTCTCTTCATCTTTGAAACTAGACGATCAATCACTTGGTTTAGCTTCACCACATCCTAACCAAGCTTTTAAGATCCTAAACTTTGATTTTGGAACAAGAATAAAGATTTTTACTTTTTGTGTTCTTGAGAAGAATCAAAGATTTAGAGAGATTTGGTAGATGAAATTGAAAGGTGTTTGTTGGTTAGTGATGAGGGGGATCACACCTTCGTTTTAACATTTCAATCTCAACGATCCATGAAGATTTGAAGAAATTTGTATTCCTCCATATATCCAGCAGCCTAGAGAGAGAAAAATGGGAGAATATAACTTGATTTGCTTGTGTTTTCATGGAATAAAGATGGTGGAGATTATGGGTAATAAATTTACAGTGATCAAGAAAGGTTTTTGGAAGCTCAAATAATAATAAACAAGAAGAAACAATGGGGTTTTCTTCATTCTTCCCCATTTACTCTCCTTGGCCGAAAGTTTCATGAAAGAGAGGGAGAGAATTTTGTGTGGTGTTTTAATTTGTGTGGTTGATTAATTGTGTGCTGAAATAATAATGTTACTAAAGTAACTTGACTTCTAATGAAAGACTTCCTATTCCAAGTCAACTAGATTCTCCACTACACTTCTTCCATCAAGTTTAAAATTTATTTTGCTTCTCTTTTTATTAACATACGACCACATTTAATCATGGTAGTGTTTTTCAATATTTCGTTTTCATTACGATTCGCGACGACGAAATTAATAACTATTACTCGTGTTCCGAGAATTATAATAAATTTAATATTTATTATAAACACTGTTCATCAATTATTAATAATAGAATACTATTCATTACGATAATTTATGCTCCATGAATTTATTCTAGAGTTATCATCTTTGATTTCCCACGACGTAATAACTAATCGCTTATTAATCCGAATATTTCGCTGAATTTTGGGATCATTCTGAGTTTGGATGAAAAATCAATATTTCCCCCAGATTATTATTAATCCTAGATGCTTCATGAATTAATCATTTAATCCTTGGCTTCATTTGAGATTTCTGACGAGACAAAAATTAATCGTTTATCCTTTTAGAGGTTGTACTGAATTTTGAGGTCAATCAGAGGTAGAAATTTTTTGAGAACATTATTCTTCCTTGCACGTTGATTAATTAAAATAAAATAGTTCGGGTGAGAATTTTAAAATTCTAATAAGATTTACATACACTTAATATATCGTAGGTTCGTAATAAATTTATAAAATCAAGATTCAGCGATACACAATTTGACACCTAAAAACCCGATTATCGCACATAATGCTAAAACGACCTCGAAACTGAATCTAATATAAGGAAAGAATTGTGTAAACATTGTTTACTCGCAATGCACTCATTATTCATAATAAAAGATTATAAGATTCCCAAATTTTAGGAATATATAATAGTACACATATATTCGAATACACTGTATACTAATAATACGACCTTAAGTCTTAAGTTCCTTATGAGAAATAAATCAAATAAAATCGTTTATTCATAAAATGAAAAATTTTATTCAAAAATCTTAATAATGCCAAGCGTCAAAAATACGGGTTATTACATATTACTTCCAACAATGTATGCCTGCATAAATCTGTCAAAACTGAGAAGGCAAAAACTTCAAGCCCTCCTAAAGTTAGGATGGGTAAGCCACCCAAGAATAAGAATCCAAAACCAATTATCAAATCCAAATGGGTGGTCACAAGAGTCATGCTCAAAGCTAAAAAAAGCAAACCAATTGATCATATCTTAAACTGTGATACAACTAAGCTAGATGGACCCAATGAAAATTGGGTACCAAAAGCAACTTGAAAACTTTGCTTTGTAGGGTAATAGGAAAAATAAAATAATCACATGGATCATTGACAGTGGATGCTCAGGACACATGACTGGTGATAAAGGCTTGCTATCACAGTTCAAGGAAATAGCTGGCCCTTATGTAACCTTTTGTGACAACAACATTGGTTTCACAATGGGATATGACATTCTAGAAGTTGGAAATTTAAAAATTAAGAAGATTGCTCTAGTCAATGGACTGAAGCACAATTTATTGAGTGTATCTCAATTCTGTAAAAGAGGATTCAAAGTAGGATTTAATCAAGACAAATGTTCAATTGTCAAGGTGCGAGAAAAGGAAGCCTATTTATAGCTGACCTTGACTCAATTAGAAAGGACAAAATTTACTATTTCTACAGTAAGGATTCATCTTTTGAAAGTTGGTTGTGGCACAAGAAGCTTTCTCATTTGAATTTGAAAGTAATGAATTATTTAATGAAGAGAGAATTGGTGAAAGGCCTTCATCAACTTGAATTTTTTCAAGAAGGATTGTGTGAGGATTGTCAAAAAGGAAAACTAATGAGAGCTCCGCACAAAAACACTCCTAGTGGTTCTATCAATGAAGCTTTTTAACTTGTTCATTTGGACTTATTTGGTCCTATGAATGTTTAGTCACTGGCAAATAAAAGATATGTCCAGGTGATGGTTGATGATTTTTCAAGGTACACTTGGGTGAGGTTCCTGGCAACCAAGGATGAAGCTGCACAAGAAATTATTGATCTTGTAAGAGTCCTTGACAAGAATCCCAAGTTCAAAGTTTAAACCATAAGGAGTGACAATGGTACTGAATTCAAAAATAGTATCATGAATGATTTTTGCAAAGACAATGACATTACTCAACAATTCTCTGCACCAAGGACACCTCAACAAAATGGTGTTATAGAAAGGAAAAATAGAACTCTCATTGAGGCTATAAGAACCATATTGAGTGAAGTAAAACTTCCTACTTATTTCTGGGGTGAAGCTATTAATACAGCCTGTTACAATCAAAACAGGACTGTGGTTAACAAGGCTTTTGAAAAGCACCCTATGAGTTGCTAACAGGAAGGAAACCTACTGTCAAGTACTTTCATGTTTTTGGAAGCAAATGATATATCATGAAAGACTCAATAGAGGTCAAAGAGAAGTTTGATACTAAGGCATATAAAGTAATATTTATGGGCTATGGAATTGAAAGAACAACATATAAAGTCTATATCATTGATCATAAGATTATGGATGAAAGTATAAATGTCACTTTTAATGAAACCAAGTTTCCTGGTGATGAAGGAAGTCAAGAATCAGAGTCCTTAGCTTTTTAGAATCAAGGCTATTTATAAGAGATTGATGAAGAATAACCAAGAGTTGAATACATAATTTCTGGTCCAACTATGGTTCCTAATCAATCTATAGAGAATGAAGGAACTGCTCAAACAACAGATTCTTTGGGAATGTTCCTATGAATAGTGGTCTTGAAGAAATTGATGTTGTCAAGAATACAAGATCAAAAGATGCTGTCAACCAATAAAGTGCAGAAGACTCAAGTGATTCACTTAGAGAAACTGTTAGGAATGAGAGTTACAGAAACTATGCAGAGGGGGGGGTGAATGTATGGTTTTAACTTTTTCTTACTTCTTTTTTCTTGTGATGAACTGATTATCAACTATTGTAGCTTATATAACTTTGTATTGTTTATAATGTATTTGCGAAAATATAATAAGAACACAAGTTAAACATTCAATCTAATTGTATTAGAATGAGTTTGACACAATCTGAGATTCATGACTTGAACCTCATCTTTCTTGTTCTTGGAAGATACAAGGTATGAATATACTTGAAAATATTCAAAGATACTAACTAATGAGGCTGTGAATAAGCTATATGGATAACATGTCTTGTGGCACATGCTCTCACTAGTCAGTTAAGCTAAAACTAGAAATAGACAAGAAACACTTTACATTTGACTATTATCTATTTTTAGCTAACACAATCTTTTGATAGTCTTTTCTTTTCATCCTTATCTCTTCTATTTTTTGTCTTGTTATTCTTCCAAGCTACATTATAGACTTGTCTCCATCATCACAGGTTTGACTGATCCTGTAATGACAGAGTTTCAAAATCACTTGTCTTGTTCTTCTGCAAATCTTATAGAATTCAGCTTCTTGAATCAATCGAGTACTCACTTGATTTTTCTTCGAGAAGTCATGATGATAGACTTCTCGATTAGGTACTCCTGAGACTTGTAAATTAGTCCTTGAATGGCTTACTTCTCGAATGACTAGACTATTTGGTTTCATTCTTCATTTGATGACTTCTCGAATAGACTTGACTTCTCAAATTGATACTTGAAACACAGACTTCTCGATTGGTTCTTCCCTTAATACTTCTCGATTTATTGCTTTGGCTTACTTCTTGATTTGTTCAACTGGACTTCTCGAATGATTCTGATTTCACAGTTCTCGAGTAACTATTAATTTTGTAACTTCTCGATCACTTCTCAGTTCTCGATTGATTGATAAGTTACTTGAGCATTTTAGACTTCTTTACCAGATTCACAATTCTAACTTCTCTACCAGGATGAATTCTCGATCGCATACTTGCCTTAGAATATTTTCCACTGCAATTCTTATTTGATGAAGTCTTCATTGTTTTGATGCCTGATTCAGACTTTAATCTTCTATCATTCTTTATTCTTGACTCATTATTTACACAAAATCTTCATAATAGAAACAAACTTCTATCTGCAAGTACATTGAGATATTCAAAGTACACATCCTAATATAGAAGCATTATATGTATTACATCAAGACAAGTAATTACATATAGTAAGCTTGATTTGGTCCAAAAATCTCCTCTAATTTGGAAAAAGATATTTTTATAAATTAATACAAGATATCAATCCTACCCATTTTGTTGTTGAAGATGTTGTTGCATGAAAAGATCATATTTTGCTTTCTTCTCTTTCTCTTTCTCTTCCCTTTCATTTATTTTTTTGATTGCATTGAGAATTTCAAATCTGGCCATGATATCTTCCACTAGGATTGCATCCTTCATCATATCAACAACAGTCTTGAGAGTTTGAATTGGATAATCACCGACAAACTTGAGTCTAATCTTTGAGACACCACAATTTCTAAGTTTGAGCTCAACTCTGCCAGGATCTTTGAAGACTCTGCACTTTCAAAATCTTCTTAATTCAGCCTCCATTATGTCCATTTCTTCATTTTCTTTGAGATTCCTTCTTGTCATTTCTTCAAGATATTTGACCTTGTCCACCTTTCTTTTAATATTTTCTTACCAAGTACTCTGCCACTTCCACCAACTTCAATTTGTTTATCATACAAGACTTATCAAAAAGTCTGATCACTCTTTTGATTTCATGTGTTGTTGTGCCTACTTGATCATGATAGAAAGTTCTTTCTTCTCTATCAACTGTGGTGACAAACATTCTTTTGTCTATAAATTCTACCTTACAAATTCTGTTGGCTATCCATTGCTTGAGATAAATCTTGTTTGGCTCAACAATTTCTTGGATTGGTTGTACTGAAAGGTCTTTATCAGGAAGAACTATTTGTTTTCTCCATTTTGGATACCTCACTAGCAATGAGTTAGTAGGCTTTTTGAGCTTTGTCCTCTTGGCAGTATTGATTCTGATTTGTTGACAAGGCTTTAAACTTTTGAACTGATTTCCTTTTAACTCCCTCCTTATCACTTCATTGGCAGTTACACTAACAAGATGTATTTTTTATACTTTGGATTCTAGGATCATAGCAGTTTTTGAAACTATTGGAGTCTCACTAGCACCCTGAATTTTGGTAGATATACTAGGTTGATCACCAACTTGCTGTTTTGTTGGTTTCTTTCTTTCATACTTTTTCTCCTTGATTGAATCATCCCTCATCTTCTTATCATCGCCATCTTTCTTTTTGTCATTATTCTTTCCTCCCTTATCACTCCTTGGTGCAAGCTTGCCATCTTTCTTCTCTTGTCCCTTGTCCTTATCATCTTTCTTCTTTTTCTTTAATTCTTCATTTGCAAACTCAGAAACTTGATTGTTCATGAAATTCTTCATTTTCTCCAAAATCTCCAAGTTTTCATCTTGTTTAATCTTCTTCTTTTCAAGAAAGTCAATTAGACTGATGATTTGGCTTCTGTTTCCCGAGTTCAAATGTTGAGGAATTCTGAAATGTGTAAGTTTGTTTTCCTTAGAGATATATATTACTCCATCAGGGTTACAGTAAGCCTCTGGAAGAGAAGTAAGTAGAAGTGGACCTATTATAGAATTCTTCGATTCTTCATCTTCTTGAGTCACTGTTTCAATTGCTTTGTGCAGGCATTCCAGCTCAGTATAGGAGAGGTTGTTGAATATTCCAATTGAGACCTTGAAGTAGCCAGATTCCATATGCACTATATGCTCTTTAAGTAATTTTCCATTTTGCTCATATTTCACTCCCCTAACTGTGATTATGGCAATTTCAAGCATCTTCTTGTAGCTCAAATAATTTCCTTTGACTTGACTTTTTTATATGTTTCAGAAGTTCCAAGAATTCTTTGTCAGCATTGTGTTTAAGAATTTCTTGCCTTAGCTTCCTCATTACTGCCTTTTGCCTCTCAGCCTATATCTCTTCCCTTCTTTCTTTCTCCTTTTTATGGTTGATATCTTGTTATTGTTGCTGAATAAAGGTAGAGTGACTGGGTTTGATTTTTGTTGGCACTTGTACTTGAGGAGCTTGAGTGGAAGGAGACATTGTAGATAGAAGGATTTGAATTGACGATAATTGAGTGAAAATTTGTTGAAGTGTTGTGCCTTGAGTTGAGCCGAAAGTCTCATACTCTTTATTTAAAGAATCAACTGTAGACACCACTTCTGAAAGAGTAGTTGAGAGAGTTGATTGATGATTTGTCAATGAATCCACCTTTTCTTGGAGTTTGACCAAAGTGATGGTTTCACCCTATTCTGCCTAAGCCTTGGATTGATAATACAAATCCACTTGTAATGGGGTCAGGTCATGCAGAGGAACATTATCAGGTAATCTATTTGCATGCTTGTTTTTGTATAGAACCTCCACTATGTTGTTAATGGAGGTTTGTCTTTGTTGAAGTGCCCCATTGCTTTCTACCATTTCTTTGAAGGCCTTTCCCATCGTTTCCATTTTTTCATTCATTTCAGTAACTTTATATCTTGACATTGATGAGTCAGATTTAGAAGTTGCATGAGCATAAAGACCACCAGGCTTCAATTTATCTTTAATGGCTTTCAGGAATCCTTCCATTTTAGTTATATGTTCTGCAATTTCTGATTGAAATCCCCTTGCAAGATAATGATTCGCATGCAATTGTACCTTGGCAACTTCATGAATTGCATCATAAATTGTAGTTGGAGTGAAGATTTTTTCACATGAACCAATAAAAGTTAAGTATTTCTCCCTCATCCACTGCAACATCTCTTTCACGCTTACAGTCTATTTGTCATTAACCAGGCATCTACATTGGCTTTTCCCTCTTCAACCAGTTCTGCATTTTTATCCTTAATTTCCTCCTGATCCTTGGCATACTCCAAAAGAATAACAACATAATCTTGATTTGGAAAGTGAACAGTCATGAGTTGTTGAGCAATATGATAAAAATGATCCAATTGATCACCATATGGTCCTGAATCCCTATCATGTTGCACATGTTTAAACCATTATGACAAAAAATGAGAGCTAGGGCCACTTGTTACAATGGTCCCCTCAATATCAGTTTCATCATTCAATTTCTTAGATGAGTTCATAGACACTAGATGGATATGTGATTTTTCCCTAAGAAACGGTCTTTGAATGACTGGGGATTATATAGGGGATGCCATTTGCATGGAATGGAAGTCCTCTAGATTACCCAATGTCTGTGAAGACACCTGGTGCTCCAATGGCTCATGAATGAGACCAAAAGGAATTATTTCTTCATCCACCACAGAGTCTGAAGTAAAAACTGTTGGTGTAGGTGCCCTAGAGGCAATACAATGTTTATTTTGATAAACCTTTATGTCAATTGATTATTCAATAAACATATTTATTATGACTTTAATTACTGCGATATATTTGTTAGCATAATAAATGTCCTTAGAATCATGATACACATTGTATAGTTTAGTACATGACTTGAACTTGAGATTATATAATATATCATATTCTTAAATGTCCCTAGTCGAGTATTATTATTATAGGACAATAATAATACATAAATAGACTAGTATGTTGTTTGACAGATAACCACATCTCATTGGTTATAAGTATGGGGATACTAAAGTCAACACATAGGTACATGCAGGAGTACATGGTACTGGACAGACCCACAGTGAGATTCTTCATGTTTAATAAAGTCATAAGAAAGACTCACAGTGATAATGGTGTAATGATCCTCTGACTTGAGATCATTATATTTCTATACGATGATTAATATACTTTGACTACATTAAAAGTTACCTTTGACCGGGTAATGATAAAAGTGGACATCGGGTATATCATGAGTCGTATGAGAAATATGAATGATAGATAAAGGATTTAACCCTCCTATAATTAGGAGATATATTATTGGCCTCTTGATTGAGTGAGACTATAAAATGCATGGTCGTGCTCAAATAATGATTTGTTTTCATAGTCTACTCATGGATCAAGTAAACCCGGATTAAATGTTGAAGAGGATGACTAAATACATGCCTCGAGTTTAATCTATAATATATATATGGTTAAAGGGATTATATTACACGGAAACATTAATCACGAAAGGTTTTATCGAATCACGATTTAATTATTATTTAATTGGGTAGCAATGATGTATTACTAGATACCGCTCATTGTTTATAATTTTATTGGAGAATAAAATTATTGCTAATTAAATAATAGCATATAGGGTCACACACATAGAGTACTTATAGGAATAGTTAATTTAAATTATGGATTTAAATTAATTGATGATTATTTCAAATTTTATTATATTAATTAAGTGAGACTTAATTAATTGAAATAATATAAATTCGAATTTGAATTCTGCCCTTAATAATTAAGTGTGACTTAGTTATTAATTAAATAATAAAATTCAGTTTTATTATTTAATCCTAAACCTACATGGGTTAGGCTTTGCTGTTATGGGTTGCTGTTATGGGCCTATTAACCAGCCATTATAAATAGATAATGTAGGGTTAATAGGTCATAACGTTTTTGATAAGAAAAACCCTATAGAGGCAGCAGCAGCAGCAAGAACATCAAAGGCAGTTTCGAAATCATCTAGAGGAGGCTAGTACATTCGTTCCATAATCGAGATCGTGAGACGTTCTTGAAGGTGCTCGTGTGGATACCAAGACACAAGTCGTGAAAGCTAGGATCTCCGTTGAGTTCGTAGTAGTCAAGACCAAACAAAGGTATGATTTCGTTTCACCATAATCTTTCCAAGCTTATACACGGATCCTAGGGTTTGGGTTCCGAAAATTTTCATTATATTTACGTTTAATCCGCTGCGTTTTATGCCTCGGAACCCAACAATGGCATCAGAGCTACGTGTATAAGGGACTGATTTGGTTACGTGTTTTATGTATTTGATGCATACATGCCTGTTTTGGTGACTGCCATGCCATGCTACTGCTTTGTCATAACTGCCATGCCACTGCTTATGCCATGGAGTGGGCTGACTCCCAATTTCAATAGATGCACCTTGTTGAGAAAGTGCACCTAGTAACAGGTGTGTTAGATATGAAGAACTGTTGCTGTCAGAGATTACCAGGAATAGAGTTTGCATGACGCCATTGTTAGTAATTGTGCTCTAGAGACAATACTTTTTATATTTTAAGGAAAATATTTATTATTAAGGATTATGTTTTATTGATTATTATTTATTTATTATGTTTTATTTACTGCGTAATAAATTGAAAGCATAATAAATATCCTTGGAATTTTGATACGTATTATATATCTTTAAGTATGTGACTTAAAAATGAGATTATATGAATAGTATCTTATTCCTAAAATTCCATAGTCGAGTATTATTATTTAAGGACAATAATAATGCACAAAGACTAGTATGTTTCTTGACAGATGACCACATCTCATTGGTCATAGGTATGGGGATACTAAAGTCAAGAACATAAGTGCATGTATCAATGCATGGCACTGGAATGACCCGCCGTGAGATTCTACATGTTAAGTAAGTGTCATAAGTAATTCTCACTGTGATAATGGTGTAATGATCCTTAGACCTGAAATCATTATATTTCTATACGAGAATTAATATACTTTGATTACATTAAAAGTTACCTTTGACCGGGTGATGATAAAAGTGGACATTGGGTATATTATGAATCGTATGAGAAATATGAATGATCTAGATGGGATTTAATCCTCCTAATTTTAGGAGTGATAATATTGGCCTCTTGTTTGAGTGAGACTATGAAATGCACGGCCGTGCTCAAATGTTGATTTGATTTTAATAGTCTACTCATCGATCAAGAAAATAAAGATTAAATTATGAAGAGGATGACACGAGACATGCCTTGAGTTTAATCTATAATATCAAGATTAAAGGGATTATATTACATGGAACATTATTCACGAAAGGCTTAATCGAATCACC
This sequence comes from Oenanthe sinensis, assembly GCA_028671895.1. NCBI lineage: Eukaryota > Viridiplantae > Streptophyta > Magnoliopsida > Apiales > Apiaceae > Oenanthe > Oenanthe sinensis. Next base: position 1,837,958 of record CM053809.1, on the reverse strand, counting down.
GATTTATTATTATTACTTGGGTAGCAATGATGTATTACTAGATGCCGCTCATTGTTTACAATTTTAATTAGATATTAAAATTGTTGCCAACGTAATAATAACCTACAGGGTCACACACAAAGAACACTTGAAGGAGAAATAATTTAAATTATGAATTTAAATTAAATAAGTAATTTATTTTATTTATGATATTAATTAAGTATGACTTAATTAATTATATAAATAGAATAAATGAATTACTTAAACTAATTCCAAAATTAATAATTAATTAATTAAGTGAGACTTAATTAAATAATTTAGAATTTTTGGATTAGTATTAATTATAATTGGATTATAATTAGAAAACTTATTCATCTCTCTATATAATCTCTTTATGGGCTGATTTAATTAGATAGAGATTTTACAAAACCCTAGCCGCTATGAGAGAGGAGGAAGATAGAGAGAGAAGAAGTTTTCGGGTGCTAGTACACATCAATCCTTCATGAAAAGTGTTCGTGTGGATATCGTAGAGCGTAGATCGCGAGAGCGGGATACGTGGTGATTAAACAAGCTTTGGACCTCCATTAATCTTCCATTAATGAACTGTTAAAGCTTCTAAAGGTATTTATTCTTTATCTCCGAATTAAATCTTTTGTTTTCGCATGGATCCTGCGGAGGGTTTCGCTATTTTGATTTATTTTTCGCATTTATTCCGCTGCGTTTGTGTCACGAAACCCTACAATGGCATCAGAGCTACTTGCGAAACGTTTTAATTCGGTTATGTGCTTAACAGTTTTTGATATATAAGCATGTATGCGATCTATCATGATTTTATATTGATATAATATGTATATGTTTATATATATTATGAATATATGATATTCATATGATGTATAATCATATGATGATTATGTGTGTTGATGTATGTATATGATACATGTTTGTTCTTATTATGGGAATCGTATTCAATACGAATTCTGAAACGGCATCCGTTGATTTTCTGAAATCTGTGTCCGTTGTCCGATTTTCGCAAACGATATGTGTTTTCTGACTGGAATTGGGTCACTGAGCAATACTAACATAGTCAGCTCTGCGTCTGTAAGCCATTAGATGTCTTTACAGCCTCCAAAACGGTGATTTATGATTTTCTGAAAATTATTTGATTTTCTAAAATTTTGAGTATATGTATGTATATATTATGAATATATGATATTCATGTAATGTATAATCATATGATGATTGTATGTATCTCTGTATATGTATATATGATATATGCTTGTTTTTGTTATGAGAATTGTATATGATACGATTTCTGAAACACCGTCAGATTTGGAGAAATCTGACTGCCGTATCCGATTTTCGCAAATGATATGTGTTTTCTGACTGGAATCAGGCCAATGAACAAAACTGATAGATATGCTATCACCGACGGGTCTGTAAGGCGTTTGACGTCGTTAAGGGCCTCGAAATAGCGATTTATTGTCTTCAGAAATCTGTTTTTAATTTTTTGAAATTTCGAAATTTGTTATATATGATTATATGATATGATTATATAATATGAGATATATTATATGTGTTATATGATAGCATGGTGGATGGTTATGGCCTAAAGACCCATAGGATAGTGGTTTTGATTTATAGTTTTGGTTTCTAAATACGACTTGCATGTCGTTTATTCATTGTAATTTAATTATCTCGAATGTAACTCGAGTTCTTCTTGTAATTTCATTAGAATAGTTTTATTTTTATTATTCAATGTAATTATCAATGAAGACTTGCAAGTAAGGAGGCGATCCAAAAGGGGATGATGGAGCAATGAAGAAAGAAGACATGTAATAGATAGTATTTTTAAAACCACCATAGACTGACCTTGATATTTCCATTAGCTTGGAAATATCATATAGGATGGGGCCATAACCAAACACGTTTAATTTACGCACATTACATATATGTATATGATTGCATGTATTGGTATGTATGCGTAGATATAATTGAGATGCATGCTTAATATTGATTAATCATGTATGTATTAGATACGACACCCATGCCATGTTTGCTTAAACAAGATAAAATCTGTAACGATTCAAGATTTTAAAATTAACAAAGGATCATGAGATTCTTGTGTTTATGAAATATGGATTTTTAAAACACGGAATTAAATATGGATTTTTGATATCTATAATTGGGATTTTCTGACAAAAGCGGATATGCGTATTCGTAAGGCTGGTGGGTTTTAAGTGTGACCATTGGTATCCTCCATCTACCTGGGAAATGATCAATTTAAGATGTCGATTTGAAATATTTGGTTCAAGTAAAAATTGAGGATCTCTTTATGATGTGATCATGATCGTTATAAATTTTCTAAAACCCCTTAACAAAATATTAAGTTTTACTCGGATGCTTTCCAATGAATGAACACTCATCGAATCCTAGATCGATAAGGGGAAGGACTGTCAGTGGCAGGGGACTCCTATCTATCGTGGTGAGATGCGACGAATATAAACGGTTATATTCGGCCGTTGTATCATTGGGTTTAACTTAACTGAGTCGTCATAATAAGTGAAAATAAACGGTTATATTCAACTATTATGAACTTAGAAGCATAGAGTTTGGTTAAAAGTCTATTAGATAGATAAGATCAATCGTTGTTCACCAAACTATCCAAGAATTATATATGATATAATTGACAACTGTTGTCTACCTAAATAATCATTTTCTAAGGACTTCCAGTGGTTGACTTAGGACATGACGAAATATGGATCTTGGCTCACTAGAAAGAATTATGGGATATACTTTCCAAATTAATAGTAAGGGCTATTAGTTTGATAAAAATAGTGGGAGGTATATGATGATATACCATAATCACTTAAACATAATTAATATTAAATTTGCAACCTAGTTTATTTTATGCACTTTAATATTGTAGATATCAAATGATAAACACAAACAACTTCTCTATGCGATCAGTTCTTGAGAAGGACAAGTTGACGAGAATATATTTCCTTGACTGACATAGGAGCTTGAGGATCGTCCTCGGGCACCACGATATTAGTCAAATCTCTTCCCCTACTCTTAAAGTTGAGAATGTAACATGTGCAAATCATAGTGCTTATCGGAAGCAAATTGATGTTGCGAGTGATGTTTCATGTCTCATGCTCGCAAATATATGTGCTGAGCTTAAGAAGCAATACGAGCATATAGATGCTTATGAGACGATTGAGCACAAGATATATTTGAAAGGGCACTATACACGTACAAGTAGGGAGAGTGAGACCCGGTTACACCACATGTTCTAAAGATTATAGGGTATAATGAGTACCTTTGATATTTTGGGTTTCTAGATTGGTCTAGAGACAGTTAGATTTGATCTTACAATCTTTGGACAAATCTTATTTTGTTATGAACAATAAAGTGAATAAGATTGGTAAAACACCCATTGAGTTGCTAAGCATGTTGAGAACTGCTGAAAGCAATATGATAAATGCATAAACTACTACTATATTGATGGTAAACATAGGGAATGCAAAAGAGAAAGGAAAATGGAAAGGCAAGGAGAAGATTTGATCTAGTTCCGTTGTCAAACCAAAGTCCAATCCCTAAAGCAGACTCTAAAGTCTGAATGAGGTGTTGATAAAGAAGACGATTATCGCTTCTGTGGAAAATTGGGAGGCTGGAAACTAAACTGTCATGCTTAATTGGAAGATCGGAAGATGATGATCAATAAGGGTCAAGCTTAAGGTATCGGGTTGGAATTGGAGTAAAGATAGTTGCTCTGGTTCGAGGAACTCGTTACTTAATTTTTGGCCTATAAGGAAAATTTAGAACTTAATAATTGTTATAGCGTGCTTGCAATTGGCAGAGACATTATTTCAGTTTCTTGTTTGGACAAGAAAGGCTTTTTCATTTTATAACAATAGTTGTTTATTCTATTTTGATGATGAGCCTTATAATGTTGCACATCTAATTAACAATTTATATGTTCTAAAGTGACTCAAATCAAATATTACCTTTGGCACTGTTGTTGAGGCCGTATTAATAAGAAACGCATTTTCAGAATACATAAGGATGCATTCATGGATAAGTTTGATTATGAATCATACAAAAGGATGCGAATCTTGGTTTATTTGGTAAAATGACTAAAGCTCCTTTTACCGGACATGGTGAAGGGATCATTGAATGAGTATGACTTATACATAGTGATGTATGTGGTCATATGTGTACGATGACAAAAGGTAGATTTTATTAACTTCATAAAATTTACTAATTATTTTAGTAGATACGGATATATGTTTCTTTTGAAGAACTAATCCGAATCATTTGAAAAGTTCAAAGACTATAAAGATGAAGTAGAAAATATCAAAGAAAAGTTTTTTTTGATAGGAGAGATCACACCTTGTTGGACATGGTGCGATCAATGTTGAGTCAATGAATCTTCCAATTAGTTTCTGGGGTTGCACCCTGGAAACGGCTCCACATACACTTAACTGTGTTCCTACTAAATTGGTTCAAAAGACTCCTTATGAGATATGGACTGAGCAACGTCACAGCATGTCATTTATAAAATTTTGGGGATGTGAAGCGTTTGTGAAACGTCTAATCTCTGACAAGCTAGGACCAAAATCAGACAAATGTAATTTTGTGAAATACCCAACTGAAACAAGGGGTTATTCTTTCTATAATCCTTCCGAGAACAAAGTGTTTGTTGCTCGAACTGCTGAGAGACAGTGGGAGGATAATAGATCTCAATGAAGTTTGAGACCCACATGATAACGTTGAACCAGTGGAGGAACCTGAGTAGAATGTACAAGAAAAATAATACTGCTCAAGAAACACAGGTGTTCGTAGGTTTAGTAGGATTCGCCATGAGCCCGAGAGATAATATGGATTTCTCTTGACTCAAGATGGTGATGTGATGCTTGTGGATGAAGATGAGCCTGTCACCTACCTAGATACTATAAACACTCCAGATTCTAAGAGATGGCTGGATGCCATTAAATCTGAGATGGAATCCATGTATACTAATCAAGTATGGACTTTGGTTGATCCACCTGAAAGGGTAAAACCTATAGGGTGCAAGTGGGTTTTCAAGAAGAAGACCGACATGGATGCTAATGTACAGACCTATAAGGCACGATTGGTGGCAAAAGGTTTCAAGAAAATTCATGGTATTGACTATGATGAGACCTTTTCACCAGTTGTTATGGTCATGTCCATCAGGATTTGCTTGCTATAGCTGCTTACTATGACTATGAAATCTGGCAAATGGATGTCAAAACCGCTTTCTTAAATGAGAGCCTTGAAGAAGATATGGATGTGTACATGACACACCCTAAAGGTTTTGTTGATCTAAAGGATGCTGGAAATGTATGTAAGTTGCGTCGATCCATTTATGGATTAAAGCAGGCCTCGAGGAGATGGAACATTTATTTTCATGAAACAGTCAAAAAGAGTTTGACTTTATTCAGAATGAAGATGAAACTTGTGTTTACAAGAAGTTTAGTGGGAGCCATGTGGCATTCCTAGTATTATATGTTGATGATATATTACTAATAGGGAATGACATTCCTTCTCTACAGACTGTGAAGACTTGGTTGAGAAATAATTTCTCAATGAAAGACTTAGGCGATGTGACATATATATTAGGGATCGAGATCTATAGAGATAGATCAAGGTGATTGATCGGCCTAATTTAGAGTACATACATTGACAAAGTTTTGCATCGATTTCAAATGCAAAGAGACTAAAATGGATATGTCCCAATGTCTCATGGGATAGTGATCTCAAAATAAAAATTTGTCCTAAATCATTGGATGATAGGGACTGCATGAGTAAAATTCCATATGCGTCAGCAATTGGTTTTATAATGTATGCAATGATATGTACTTGTCCTGATGTCTCGTATGCTTTAACCATGATGAGTAGATACCGATCTAATCCAGGTGAAGGTCACTGGACGACAGTCAAGAATATTCTTAAGTACTTAAAGAGGACTAAAGATTCATTCTTGTTATATGGAGGAGATGTGAAGCTAGTTGTAAGAGGTTTCAGTGATACTGGTTTCTAGACAGATAACGATAATTTAATGTTTCTGTCTGGCTTTGTGTTTTATTGAGATGTTGTATGCTGGAATGGTTCACAGCAAAGACAATTGTTGATTTTACAATAGAACCTGAGTATATTGATGCTTGTGAAGCAGCCAAGGAGGCTGTTTGGGCATGTACTTAGGAGATATCACCTAATTAATGAGATTAATGATCAAGGAGATATACATATATGTAAAGTGTATACTAATAATAATATTGCAGACACACTGACTAAGGCTTTGTCGCAGCAGAAGCACGAAAGTCACACTAGTTCCATGAGTATTGGATACTTGGGTAATTGGCTCTAGTGCAAGTGGGAGATTGTTAGTAATTGTGCTCTAGAGACAATACTTTTTATATTTTAAGGAAAATATTTATTATTAAGGATTATGTTTTATTGATTATTATTTATTTATTATGTTTTATTTACTGCGTAATAAATTGAAAGCATAATAAATATCCTTGGAATTTTGATACGTATTATATATCTTTAAGTATGTGACTTAAAAATGAGATTATATGAATAGTATCTTATTCCTAAAATTCCCTAGTCGAGTATTATTATTTAAGGACAATAATAATGCACAAAGACTAGTATGTTTCTTGACAGATGACCACATCTCATTGGTCATAGGTATGGGGATACTAAAGTCAAGAACATAAGTGCATGTATCAATGCATGGCACTGGAATGACCCGCCGTGAGATTCTACATGTTAAGTAAGTGTCATAAGTAATTCTCACTGTGATAATGGTGTAATGATCCTTAGACCTGAAATCATTATATTTCTATACGAGAATTAATATACTTTGATTACATTAAAAGTTACCTTTGACCGGGTGATGATAAAAGTGGACATTGGGTATATTATGAATCGTATGAGAAATATGAATGATCTAGATGAGATTTAATCCTCCTAATTTTAGGAGTGATATTATTGGCCTCTTGCTTGAGTGAGACTATGAAATGCATGGTCGTGCTCAAATGTTGATTTGATTTTAATAGTCTACTCATCGATCAAGAAAATAAAGATTAAATTATGAAGAGGATGACACGAGACATGCCTTGAGTTTAATCTATAATATCAAGATTAAAGGGATTATATTACATGGAACATTATTCACGAAAGGCTTAATCGAATCACCGATTTATTATTATTACTTGGGTAGCAATGATGTATTACTAGATGCCGCTCATTGTTTACAATTTTAATTAGATATTAAAATTGTTGCCAACGTAATAATAACCTACAGGGTCACACACAAAGAACACTTGAAGGAGAAATAATTTAAATTATGAATTTAAATTAAATAAGTAATTTATTTTATTTATGATATTAATTAAGTATGACTTAATTAATTATATAAATAGAATAAATGAATTACTTAAACTAATTCCAAAATTAATAATTAATTAATTAAGTGAGACTTAATTATATAATTTAGAATTTTTGGATTAGTATTAATTATAATTGGATTATAATTAGAAAACTTATTCCTCTCTCTATATAATCTCTTTATGGGCTGATTTAATTAGATAGAGATTTTACAAAACCCTAGCCGCTATGAGAGAGGAGGAAGATAGAGAGAGAAAAAGTTTTCGGGTGCTAGTACACATCAATCCTTCATGAAAAGTGTTCGTGTGGATATCGTAGAGCGTAGATCGCGAGAGCGGGATACGTGGTGATTAAACAAGCTTTGGACCTCCATTAATCTTTCATTAATGAACTGTTAAAGCTTCTAAAGGTATTTATTCTTTATCTCCGAATTAAATCTTTTGTTTTCGCATGGATCCTGCGGAGGGTTTCGCTATTTTGATTTATTTTTCGCATTTATTCCGCTGCGTTTGTGTCACAAAACCCTACAGCCATCAGAGACTAGAGCTCAACCGACAGAGTTGTCACCAACAGAGTTTGGATGATCAGAGTTTAACAGTTGTGATTGTTCGACAAATCAGGAATTGATTGAAGATAAAGATATAAGTATTTCAATGAATAAAAACTTCATTTTGGAAGCTATTTTTTAGGAAAATAATTAGGGAAATCATATATCTGTATTTATTGATCATTATCTTTGTTGTAATTAGATAGGTAGTTGTGTAATATATAAACACATGATTAGGTTTACATTGATGTACCGTTCAAGTTCACATTATTCTTATAACATAGCAGCTCTTAAGAACTTTGTTTTTTCTTCAGAGAGTTTTGTATTAAATTTGTTAAAAGTTAATACCAACAGTTCATCCTTTATATATACTCGTGTTCTTAGTCGATTATTGGTACTATTGCATTCAACCCCCTTCTAAAATAGTATTTACTGGGTAATAATTAGTATCAGAGAAGGCGGTTTATGTTAACCTAAAAGATCTTAAAAACAATGTCTGGAAACAAGTATGAAAGCATAAGGATTCCAATCCTGAAAAAGGCTGAATACCCTACATGAATGGTGAAGATGATGATGTTCCTAGAGGCTACTGATCCTGACTATTTAGATAAGATTAATGAAGGTCAGTATCTACCAACTAAGCTAGTTCCATCAATTATAATGGAAGGAAGACAAGTTAATGAGCACTATACTCTGAAGGACAAGAAAGAGTGGACAAATGAAGAGAAACTGGAAGTTTTCAAAGATGCAAAGGTAAGAAATATCCTGCATAACAATCTTGACTCTATGTTGTCAAACAAAGTTATTTCCTGTAAGACAACTAAGGAAATCTGGGATGGACTAGAGGTTCTGTTGGTGAGATTACGAAGCTGTATGAATAGTAATCGTGATAACTCAACACTATAACATGATAGGTAAATAATACTACATCTACACAGAAATCAAGAAGAAATGAAGATAAGACAAATACAGTGAATCAAGACATTAGAAGAAGTTTTGAAGTCTACTACAGGTCATTGAAAGAAGTTCATTATTATGTTCAAGCCTCAGTGAAGAATAATGTGTAATTACTTTCAGGGTTTCAGAAGTGTTGAAGATTCAGTATAAAGTGTCACTAGAAGATTTCAGTATAAAGGCATTGATTGAAGATAGACAGTGTTCAAAGCATAGAAATCTAGAAGGGTAAAGACAAAGGTTAAAGAAGACAGTTGCAGTCTTGACATTATACTCATTGAAAAAGTTTATTTATATGTTCAAGCATCAGTGAAGAATAGAGAATGAAGTATTCAAAATTATGGTAATAATGGAGACGTTGTCTAAGTACCAAAAAAGATTCCAGGGAAGTTACAATGTTTATTGAGAGTCAGTGTTCGAAGCAATGAAGTTGTTGCAAACTTAACAATGCAAGTAAGGCTATAATACGAAGACCTGAATCAAAGTTAGTCGTTTGTGAACCAGACCAGTTGCACTGGGCGTCAACAGTTTGTGAAAGGAATCTGAGTATTAACTATAGAAGAATTGTTAAGTTGAAGAAAATACTTAGAAAGAACAGTTATTTATTAAGGTATGAAAAGTGATTTATAGAGGCTACAACCAAACAGCTAAACAACTCAAAGGGTGCAGGGTGCAAAGTGTCACAACCTTGGTACAAAAAGTGAAAGTTTCTGAACTACATTCGAAGAACGGAAACAGCTCAGGGTACAGGGTGTAATGTGACAAGACTTTGGTACAAGAAATGGAAGTTGGTGAAATTCAGTCAAGGAATGAATAGAGGGTCAAAGTACAGTGACTAAACAGCACTTTGACCATAAAAGTTAATATAACAGGCGCAATGAAATTGACAGGCGCAACGAAATTAATAAGGCGCCATAAACAATTCAGGCGCAACAAAATATTTCTTGGACCCACTTAACCCTCAGCCAATCAAATTACAACAACTACTTTATTTGATTTAAAGTCTACACGCTCATTCAAGAGGGTCGTTTTCTTCAACACAAAAATGTAGAGACCCACGACTATGGCCGGAGGAAGAGAATTAATCCATACACACCCATACCTTGCTCCTGGTCAGATATTAGGACCCGGTTCTTTAATGAAAAATGCTTAGGGCTCCTTGATATCACTCCCTTCGAACTCAGTTTTTCCTTGTACTAATTTAGATATATTTGTATAGGAACTGAACCTAATATTTTTGTGTTAATAGCAAAGAACTAATTTATTCTTTGGAAGACAGTTATATTTTTAACTGGGTGTAGCACCCCTCTGAGTTTATATAAGAAATATATATTCCCGGAAACTTGTCTCCATAATCTACTTGCTAATTTTCTTGAACCTAATTGAATTATCCGGACACATAGAAAATTAGTAGGCAGCTCACCTAAACACTACAAATGGCCAAACCCACTTTGAAACAATAATTTATTTATCCGCAAATTCCGAAAAGAATTTAAATTATTGTGAGTATTGTATTCAACTCCCCTTCTACGATACTTCGGGACCCAACAATTGGTATCAGAGCTTATTGATTGATATACAAATTAAGATCCGTAATCCAGTGAAGCTCAAGGTGTCGAAGCTGCTTGGACTGAGAATGATTAGACGCCTTGATAAATAAGTTTAAGTATAAAAATTAGTTTATTTTATAAATTTAATATAAAATTTATTTTATAAACTTTTATAAAATTTATTTTATAAACTTTTATTAGTTTATGTTATAAATTTTAATTAGTTTATTTTATAAATTGGATATAAAATTTATTTTATAAGCTTTTATAAAATTTATTTTATAAACTTTTATTAGTTTATGTTATAAATTTTAATTAGTTTATTTTATAAATTTAATATAAAAATTATTTTATAAAATTTATTTTATAAACTTTTATTAGTTTATGTTATAAATTTTAATTAGTTTATTTTATAAATTGGATATAAAATTTATTTTATAAACTTTTATCTTAAATTTATTTTTAGTTGGTCCACTTCTTTTTTTTAAAAAGGCAGCAGTACTCAGCAATCAAGTACAGAAAGCGCAACAAACTTTATTACAGGCGCTTCAGTTTTGTTTGACTTGGCACCACGAAAAAAAATAGCTTGTTATTGTTTATGGCCAACAGTGGTGTTCTCACGCGCAGGAAGTTGTGGCGCAACAAAACAAAATATGTTGCGCCTCTCCTCCTTTTCCCCTGTGCAAGGCGCCACTTGAATTTAATTGTAGTTTTTATCCAAGTCAAAGTAGATCATGCGAGTTTAGTTGCGCCTCCAAAAGTTAACACAAGGTAAATACTCTGTGAGGCGCCACTAAAATGAATGGCGCCACTAACACCAAAATGTTGTTTGGTATCCCAAATTTTGTACTCTTTAATTTTTAATTTTTATTTTAGATTTATTTATTTTTTCAAAAAATTTAAAATTCTTGAAAACTAAAATTTTTCTTAAATATTAATTTATGATATTTTAATTTTTAAGAAAATTCGATATTCTTGAAAATTAATTTGTTGTATATTTTTATTTTTGATTAATTTATTTTCTAAGAAAATTAAAAATTCTGTAAATTTAAAATTTTCTTAAATATTAATTTGAGGGTGCTCAAGGGGTTTCTAGTTGAAGATTTTTCTGGGTATTGAATACAACAAAAAATTGACTAAAGATTATTCAATGAGGTTAATTCTGGAACAGGTTAAAAAAATTGTGGTATTAATTTTTGTTGGGTCCCGGAGATCGTAGAGGGGGGGTGAATACGATTCCCAAATTAAAATTATGACTTTTAATTATTTTTGGGACAACATAAAAATTACTTTGGTTCAAACCCGGGTACTGTTCATCATCTTCTTCAACCTCAAGAACACCATTAAAATAACCAAGATAATGAACGGTAAATCATTCAAAACACACAAAACAACAAGATCCAAGAATATAACTTTATATTCATTGAAGTGGGGTAGATGCTACAAACAAGTTCAAGAACATAAGTTCAAGAACACAACAAAGAAGTGATTTTTGTCTCCTCTAAAACTATTACATTTTGTAAATCTAGGAGACAAAAATCAACCTTATCTTCTATACAAGATTTAACGAGTGTTTTCAATAGAAGAATAGATGAGTGGTATAATAAAGAAAATCATGGCTACAAATATATTCAAGATCTAGTTTGGCCATGGGGGAGAGAATAATTTTTCTCTCTCTCCCCTTTTCTTTTCTCATCCGGATGCACAACCACCACATAGATGAAGACTTGAGTTTCTTCTTTTTATATCGAAAAAGGTGTTGCTTTTTACTTTTCCACCTTTTACTCTTGTCCACTCAAATCATATCTTCAAAGTCATGTGCCAAGCATGCCTTTGGAAATATTTAATGTAAAAGTAATATTTAATAAATATATAAAATATAAATAAAGAATATCTTTATTTATAAAATATATAAATAATTAAATAAATATTTTATTTAATTAAATTAAATATTTCCATTCCACTCTTCAATTTGTGTAGACTTCCTTATCCAAATACTTGGCCCCGTATACGTGACTCCACCACGTCCAAGTATTTGGCCTTCTAATCTGTGAAGCTTTAGTAAGATCCAATCAGGTTGTGCCGTCTGTCCCTTATCCATTAGGCTGTCATTTCTCCAACACTGATTTACCAGCTTTGTTGATCCTCCACATGACTCAAGAAAACCAACAACTTTACTTGAATGATTAAAACCATATTAACCGACAAGAGCTTGCCTCCAATGTCCTGACACTTTATACAACAGTCTGGTTCATAAGTGACTAGTCTTGATAGGGGCTCTTGATTCCGAACATGATTCCACATTCTTCTTTGCAAACCTTACTTGTAGCTTCGATTGTAATGCACTAAAATCTTCATAGACTAAGACAATCTTCTGTAGCTTCCACATCCTTGAATAGATGTCAATATCTTTTATTCTCCACTGAGGCCTGAACATGTTAATGAACTTCTTCCAGTGAGCTTCAAGTCTGTAGATGATCCTTTGATACTTTGTCTTAACTAAACTTTGTGATCCAAGATTCCAAGATTTCTGTGCACCTGCATATTATTACATGTCCTGTTCTATTGTTGAGTTATCATCAACCATTATATAGAGATTACATTTAGCATTTCTAGTACTCATGAAAGTGCAGTGAGTTACTTCCCTTCACTCCTATCTCCCCTTTCAATCTCCCCCTATTTGGTTGATATGGAATAACAATCAAATACTATTTCCCTTTACAATCTCCCCTAAAAGCAATTAAATAAAATTAACTACTAGAGAATAACTCAACTAACATACAAGAAACAATTAAATTACTGGACATGAAAATAATATACAAAAGGTTCTGGAAAGATATAATCAGTTAAATCCAGATTTCCTGAGTTGCTGAAAATGAATGATGAATTTCTGAATTTCATTTTCCTTTAGCTTCCTCCACTTCAATGTTCTTCAAAGATGGGGGTTCTTTCAATAAAGAAACAAATCATTAGTAAAGACTTCTGAACAATCATTCTTGTTCATCTTGCAATTCAAACTAGAACATACAACTCTCTATGTTCCCCATAAGAGGTCAACTCAATCTCCCCTTAAGGTTGTTCTCTCTTAGAATGAAAGTCACTTCCTCTTTTTCTTCAGGATGTTCTATTTCCAGGAAACATATTTTTCTTTCTTCCCTGCACTACTCCACTGACTTCATCTATCACTGAAACAAGAAATAGAACACACTTGGACACTTCTCAGATGTCCCTTGAAAATCTCCTTCACATTCTTCTTTACCCAGAAAACTTCTACTTAGCAAAAACTCCCCCTGAGTTGATACTCTTCAAAGAAATCTTCATTTTCATTCATTGATCGTGCTAGAAAGAATTCTTCTGCCGAACCTCTCCTAAGAATGTTCCAAGGACAGATCTTTAAACAAATAGAGCAAAATCCCTTAGATATCTTTTCAGAATAAGATATAGCATTGCAAACCAAGATGTTAAGATTCTCCATAACTTCTCCCCAATTGACAAAAAGTAACTTTTCCACTTCAGACGAAAAATTAGTTAAATCTACAACACCTTTAGGGATTAGGCTCCAACCAATTACTAAGAAACTCCCCCTTAGTAATTTCTCCCTTGCATCACTAAGGTTTTAATTTTATCTAAGTCTCCCCCTTAGTTCATGCAAGCTCCAATCCACCCTTGTGTCTTTAAATATCCTCTAAGTAACCTCCACAAGATAGGATTGACAGATCTCGTTTCTTGTATCACCAAATTCTCCCCCTTAGTTGAGAATATCCTTTAAAACAATAAAAGTATCATCTACATCCAATCGAATAAAAAACTCTCCTCCAATTGAACATAAAATCCTCCTTAGGCCTAAAAATTAATGTCTTCCCCTTTGAGATTGAGAACAACATGAATTAATAGACCCAAAGGTAATAGTTTGGACATTTCCACTAAGCTTCAGCTAGACTCTTCTTCAGCTTGTCTTCCAGAAAAGAATCTCTTCAACATTTCAGAGCTGGAAAATTCAGTAACAGGATTCAAGCATAGTAGCAAGGTTACTGTTTGGTCTATGGTTTCCTCACTTCTACTACGTTCTGTTGATGTTTACACTTTCAAGCGTAAGTGTTCCACTCATTTCTCTCCCTATTTCTCTCACTCAAGTGTATCACTCCCTCACTTCACTCAAGTGTTTCTCTCCCTTACTTGCACTCATTCCATTTATAGCAATTTGTACCTGCAAGTAAATCCATGCTAGTCTCACCAAGATATTTTGGATCGTTGACTGTAGCATGTTGTCGATCACTAAAGGTCTAGGTTCTGAGATGGAATCTCAGACAGGGTTTCAGTTAGGCCGTCACCCAACTCACCATGAGCAAATCCATGCACACGTGGCTCGTCGTCGGGGAATAACCCTTCTGAAATTGGAATCTCCTCCATTCCAGGAGTGATTGAAATCTCAACACCCTAATCCTCAAAAGACTCATCAAATTGGTAAACCAACTGAATCATAGTCTACGAGTTGTTGCTCAGCTACTTTCAGCATCAACAATCTCCCCATATACAAATCCATGCACTGGATCATTGAATGTGGTATGAGTACTAGCAGCTATCTAAGCATCAACCGACTCCCCATATGCAAGTCCATGCACTGGATCGTTGACGGTGATATGCCTTTAAGTTTTGAGTGATCTATGTATTCTAGAATTTGAATTCCTGGGAGAGTAGACGTGTACAAACGTCTCTCTTAATCACCTGTGAAGATGAATTAACTCACTATTTTCAGTCATGGAAAACTGTTAGTGATTGCCTTTCAACATCAACAGATTGCTCTGCGAATGTGAAATCCCGTTAGGGAACTAGGACTGTTCCTCCTAGGAAGGTTGACAAGGATTCTAATATATGGCAAGAAATCCAAGTTTCCCTCAAATGCCTGTGAAAGTGGCTCAACAACTTCATTCACCGTGAATGGTAAATAAAAAAGTTTAGGGGTTTTACTTTATACCTCACAATGTGCACTTCTTGCAATGTGCCCTCACAAGTGTTAGTCTCAAGAGAGGCTAGATAACTGTTAGGTCCTATAACTGTTAGTAATTGTGCTCTAGAGACAATACTTTTTATATTTTAAAGAAAATATTAATTATTAAGGATTATGTTTTATTGATTATTATTTATTTATTATGTTTTGTTTACTGCGTAATAAATTAAAAGCATAGTAAATGTCCTTGGAATTTTGATACGTATTCTATATCTTTAAGTATGTGACTTAAAAATGAGATTATATGAATAGTATCTTATTCCTAAAATTCCCTAGTCGAGTATTATTATTTAAGGACAATAATAATGCACAAAGACTAGTATGTTTCTTGACAGATGACCACATCTCATTGGTCATAGGTATGGGGATACTAAAGTCAAGAACATAAGTGCATGTATCAATGCATGGCACTGGAATGACCCGCCGTGAGATTCTACATGTTAAGTAAGTGTCATAAGTAATTCTCACTGTGATAATGGTGTAATGATCCTTAGACCTGAAATCATTATATTTCTATATGAGAATTAATATACTTTGATTACATTAAAAGTTACCTTTGACCGGGTGATGATAAAAGTGGACATTGGGTATATTATGAATCGTATGAGAAATATGAATGATTTAGATGGGATTTAATCCTCCTAATTTTAGGAGTGATATTATTGGCCTCTTGTTTGAGTGAGACTATGAAATGCACGGCCGTGCTCAAATGTTGATTTGATTTTAATAGTCTACTCATCGATCAAGAAAATAAAGATTAAATTATGAAAAGGATGACACGAGACATGCCTTGAGTTTAATCTATAATATCAAGATTAAAGGGATTATATTACATGGAACATTATTCACGAAAGGCTTAATCGAATCACCGATTTATTATTATTACTTGGGTAGCAATGATGTATTACTTGATGCCGCTCATTGTTTACAATTTTAATTAGATATTAAAATTGTTGCCAACGTAATAATAACCTACAGGGTCACACACAAAGAACGCTTGAAGGAGAAATAATTTAAATTATGAATTTAAATTAAATAAGTAATTTATTTTATTAATGATATTAATTAAGTATGACTTAATTAATTATATAAATAGAATAAATGAATTACTTAAACTAATTCCAAAATTAATAATTAATTAATTAAGTGAGACTTAATTAAATAATTTAGAATTTTGGATTAGTATTAATTATAATTGGATTATAATTAGAAAACTTATTCCTCTCTCTATATAATCTCTTTATGGGCTGATTTAATAAGATAGAGATTTTACAAAAACCCTAGCCGCTCTGAGAGAGGAGGAAGATAGAGAGAGAAGAAGTTTTCGGGTGCTAGTACACATCAATCCTTCATGAAAAGTGTTCGTGTGGATACCGTAGAGCGTAGATCGCGAGAGCGGGATACGTGGTGATTAAACAAGCTTTGGACCTCCATTAATCTTCCATTAATGAACTGTTAAAGCTTCTAAAGGTATTTATTCTTTATCTCCGAATTAAATCTTTTGTTTTCGCATGGATCCTGCGGAGGGTTTCGCTATTTTGATTTATTTTTCACGTTTATTCCGCTGCGTTTGTGTCACGAAACCCTTCAATGGCATCAGAGCTACTTGCGAAACGTTTTAATTCGGTTATGTGCTTAACAGTTTTTGATATATAAACATGTATGCGATCTATCATGATTTTATATTGATACAATATGTATATGTTTATATATATTATGAATATATGATATTTATATGATATATAATCATGTGATGATTATGTGTGTTGATGTATGTATATGATACATGTTTGTTCTTATTATGGGAATCGTATTCGATACGAATTCTGAAACGGCTGCCGTTGATTTTCTGAAATCTGTGTCCGTTGTCCGATTTTCGCAAACGATATGTGTTTTCTGACTGGAATCGGGTCACTGAGCAATACTGACATAGTCAGATCTGCGTCTGTAAGCCATTAGATGTCGTTACAGCCTCCAAAACAGTGATTTATGATTTTCTGAAAATTATTTGATTTTCTAAAATTTTGAGTATATGTATGTATATATTATGAATATATGATATTCATGTAATGTATAATCATATGATGATTGTATGTATCTCTGTATATATATATATGATATATGCTTGTTTTTGTTATGAGAATTGTATATGATACGATTTCTGAAACATCGTCAGATTTGGAGAAATCTGACTGCTGTATCCGATTTTCATAAACGATATGTGTTTTCTGACTGGAATCGGGCCAATGAACAAAACTGATAGCTATGCTATCACCGACGGGTCTGTAAGGCGTTTGACGTCGTTAAGGGCCTCGAAATAGCGATTTATTGTCTTCAGAAATCTGTTTTTAATTTTCTGAAATTTCAAAATTTGTTATATATGATTATATGATATGATTATATAATATGAGATATATTATATGTGTTATATGATAGCATGGTGGATGGTTATGGCCTAAAGACCCATAGGATAGTGGTTTTCATTTATGGTTTTGGTTTCTAAATACGACTTGCATGTCGTTTATTCATTGTAATTTAATTATCTCGAATGTAACTCGAGTTCTTCTTGTAATTTCATTAGAATAGTTTTAATTTTATTATTCAATGTAATTATCAATGAAGACTTGCAAGCAAGGAGGCGATCCAAAAGGGGATGATGGAGCAATGAAGAAAGAAGACATGTAATAGATAGTATTTTTAAAACCACCATAGACTGACCTTGATATTTCCATTAGCTTGGAAATATCATATAGGATGGGGCCATAACCAAACACGTTTAATTTACGCACATTACATATATGTATATGATTGCATGTATTGGTATGTATGCGTAGATATAATTGAGATGCATGCTTAATATTGATTAATCATGTTGTTACGGATTAAAAACGAGGTGTCTTTAATGCGTAATTAGTGCTAGGGTTTGGGGGAGCTTCAAGCTTTAATGGCTGCACTAACGTTTCGTGACTAAACTCAGGTCCTCGTTAACTGCCTACGTATCTCAGTTCGTATGAGAATCAAGCCAAAAACGTAGTTCTAATGTTGAGGGGTTAGGCCCTTTAAATAGGCACATGAAGGCCTTGGAATCCAATTAGGGTTAGGAGACTTGGGGGCCAAGTCTCCTAGCAGCAGAGGTATCCAAAACCTTGTAGGAATGAGAGTCCTTGTTGGACTCTTCCCACGTTTGGGTTTCTAGATCCTTCTAGGGTGAAGGCCTTCAACAGACTTCTTGGGCCTTTACTGAGCCTTTATTTATTAATTACGAAATTAATTAATAACAAAGGCTTAATGGGCCTACAGCTTCAACAGAGCTTGTGGGCTAGACTTACAAGTTCAGTTGATCCGAGGATTTATTTTCCTAGTTCGTTTTGAGGGCCCAAGCCTTTGGACCATAACAGGTCTAATTAATGAAATAATAAATGCTATATTTATTATATTTTACTCAGGGCTATTTTTGCCCATATCATTTGCCCCCCAACTTTTGGGAAAACTTCGTGAGTTTTCGTAAAAGTTTCACAAAGGGCTTTAAGTGCCTTACCGGGCTTTTGACTTATTTTAATCAATCCTTATTTTCTGGGCTCAGGCCTTGTATTCTTTTAAAGAATCAACATCTTATAAATTGGTCCGCCAAGGATATCATTTTTAACAAACTTATAGAAAAATGAGAATTTTTAAGATCCAAACTATTTCGACATCAAATGAGGTCGATTTTGACCACAATTCCCCCTCCAAGTCGATGGGATTTGAAGTCGATTTGGGCTTCTGTCACTGTGATCCCTTCGACCTGGATTGAGGTCGAAAATGACCTCGAATTCTACTCCAAGTCGATTCCTGGAATCGAGCTCGAAATCGACTTGGATCGAAGTCGAATAACATAAATTGTGCCTTCTGGTCGATAGGAGGTATCGAAGTCGAATTCGATCTCGATTGAAATCGAATATACCAGTAAAATTATATTGAGGTCGATCATATGATTTGAGGTCGAATTCGACCTCGATTGAGGTCGAATTAGACTTAAAAAATTCCTTGAGGTCGAAACACGAGCATGAAGTCGATTTCGACCTCGATTGAGGTCGAATTAGACTTGAAAATTTCTTGAGGTCGAAACAAATAAGGGTGTCTCTTTCGATCTTGATTGAGATCGAATAAGCCTTCAAGGCTACTTGGTCAAAAATGAGACTCGGTTCGATTTCGACTTCGATTGAGATCGAATTAGACCTCAAAAACCCTTGAGGTCGAAAACACTTTTGGGCCTCAAGTCCTTCTATCCTTCGACTAGGAATGAAGTCGAATTAGACCTCAAAACCCTTTGAGGCCGAAACTCTTTTGGGCCTCAATGTCTTCTATCCTTCGACTAGGAATGAAGTCGAATTAGACCTCAAAACCCTTTGAGGTCGAAACTCTTTTGGGCCTCAAGGCCTTCTATCCTTCGACTAGGAATGAAGTCGAATTAGACCTCAAAAACCCTTGAGGTCGAAAACACTTTTGGGCCTCAAGTCCTTCTATCCTTCGACTAGGAATGAAGTCGAATTAGACCTCAAAACCCTTTGAGGCCGAAACTCTTTTGGGCCTCAATGCCTTCTATCCTTCGACTAGGAATGAAGTCGAATTAGACCTCAAAACCCTTTGAGGTCGAAACTCTTTTGGGCCTCAAGGCCTTCTATCCTTCGACTAGGAATGAAGTCGAATTAGACCTCAAAACCCTTTGAGGTCGAAACTCTTTTGGGCCTCAAGGCCTTCTATCCTTCGACTAGGAATGAAGTCGAATTAGACCTCAAAACCCTTTGAGGTCGAAACTCTTTGGGCCTCAAGGCCTTCTATCCTTCGACTAGGAATGAAGTCGAATTAGACCTCAAAACCCTTTGAGGTCGAAACTCTTTTGGGCCTCAAGGCCTGCTATCCTTCGACTAGGAATGAAGTCGAATTAGACCTCAAAACCCTTTGAGGTCGAAACTCTTTTGGGCCTCAAGGCCTTCTATCCTTCGACTAGGAATGAAGTCGAATTAGACCTCAAAACCCTTTGAGGTCGAAACTCTTTTGTTATGGACCTCCAATGGTCTTAAATCATGGGCCTTTAGTATCTTAGGTCTTACGGGCCTTTTTCCTTTAGTGATTGGGCCTTGGGGCCTATTGACCATGGACCTTTATTGGCCCAATTTCTAGATTCTTCTTCCTGGTTCATGGATTACAGAGTATTGGGCCTTAAAGTATGGGCCTTATGAGCCCACTCACCGGTCATACCGGTTGACTTACCCTTCAACGGTCGTGTGACCTAGAAACACCTGTTAAAAGGTGAATTCAAACGGTCATGTGACCGGCTGGAGGGCTATATATGAGTGAGGTGAGGGGATTCACACTTCTCACTTCTCACTTCTCACTTCTCATTTTTCAAATCTCTTGCGTACTTGAGCTCTCAAGCTTCTCAGTAGTTCCAGCTTCTAATTCTCTCGAGGATACACAGTAGCTCGAAAATGGCTGACAAGAAGAATTCAAGACTGGCAGCTATGAACGTGGGGTCTGCTAAGCGAGGTAAACCTCTTCGGCGAATTCCCATTTTCTCTCCTTATATGTCTTTAATCGATATGATAAACCAACGGGGGGACGAGTATCCTAGCTTGTCCCATTTAGATTCTTATAGTCGTAGTAATAAGTTTCTTGAGTCTGATTTGGTAGAAAAGTATAATCGTCTTTTCAATTTTCCTCCTCGCTTCACCATCTCTTTGGCAGAGCCTGGCGACAGGACCTGCCATTGGCACCCTTCCAAATTATTTGTATACATAGATGCCCTGCTAGCGGGGCTTAGGTTTCCTTTGCATGAGTTCATTCCCACACTTTTAGCTGACGTTCAAATTCACCCCTCTCAAATAGTTCCCAATGGATGGAGGCTCATTCATTGTTTTATGGTCCTTTGTTTAGAAAAGAAAATAAAAATGACTGTCCCCCTTTTTCGTAAAATTTTTCAATTCAAAAATTCCTCTAGCCTTTCTCTTGGCTGGGTTCACATAGCCCATAGGCCAAATAAACCTCACATTTTCGATAACTCTTCAATTCCCGATAATAATCTTCACTGGAAGGAAAACTTCGTTCAAATTTCATGGGAGGGGGGAGACTGGGGTACTCTCTTTAGGCCCACTTTTGGAAAAGTCGCAGATGGGAGCGCCGATTCAATCCTGCTCTCTTTGGAGGAGCAGAATGCTTATGCTGCGCTTACTCAAGCGGAGACCAAGGAAGTCTCTTGGGCTCTTCTTGATGAGCGTAGGCTAAAGGCAGTGGGCCTATCGAGGGCCTCTAATAAAGGTATTTCGCTTTTGCCTATATTTGTCTGTTTACTCTGCTCATTGGATTGTTTTACTGTCATGCTTATATTCTGCTCGTTTTTTCAGCTGCTGCGCAAATCAACGAGTGGACCATTCCACCCGTGGAAGAAACTGGCCGCATGAAGCGGCTAAAGCTGATGAACGACCCCAGACAGGGGAAAGAGCCTCCGGCTTTTTTGCAGCCTCATTCTGAGCCAACTGGGGCTGGGGGCAGCGAAACTGTTAGAGCACCAAAATCCCTGGCTTATAAACCAGACTGGGGATTTAGGAAGTCGGATACCGTGATCGGCTGCACGGATCACGCTAGGGATTGGTCCCTCCATTCTTTAACTCCTTGTGACTACAAGGATATCGTCTTGGGACGGGACGAGGAGAGCACCAAAGCTTTGGGTGCACAAGCACTGGCGTCGGTAAATTTCTTAACTTACCCAATTTGCATTTCACTTGCACACACTACTCCTGGTCTTTGATGTGTTTTAACGTGGTTTGTTGGTTTTTCAGGCCAACGCCTATTTTCAGGCTTCCCTCCACCAGACAGAGTCGTGGAAAGTTCAAGCGGGGAAGCATAAAAAAGAGCTTACTAAAGCTAACGCCAAGATCATGCAACTGGAGGAGAAGTTGGCGGAGAAGGAGGACATGCTAAAGCGGGCCCAGGCTGAGATAATAGAACTCCGGGCCGATCAAAATGCAATCATTGACAAGTATTTGGGCTCGGAGGAGTACCAAGACTTGATTCAGCAGCATGATGATCTTCTTTTTCCGGCCAACTACACAATTGGTTGGAATGAAGCTTTGAAGGCAGTGTTGGCCAAACATCCGGGGTTGTTCGACCCTAAAGTGGACTTTCAGAGTCCTCAGTCGGCTGAAGCTCTAAAGCAGTTGATTGCGGCTCAGGAAGAAGCCGAGGGGGACAGCAGTCCTGATGTTAGGCAACAAAGGGCTCGTGAGCCTAGTCTTACTCCCCCTCGCAGAGTTGTGCCTGAGAGAACTACTCCTGTGGTGACTCCTCAGAAGTCGACAGAAGAGAGTTCTTCGGGAGAAGAAGAAACCAATGAAGGTGAAGAAGGTTCGTCTTCCTCGAGTGGCGAGGATTCTTCGGGAGAAGAAGAGGGGGAGGAGGAGGAAGCGTAGATAGGATCTTTTTTTTTTTTTTTTATTTATGTTGCCCCTAGGGGCTTTGTAAAAACATTCAGCCTTCGGGCTTTATTTATGTATTTCCTGCCTTTTTACTATGCACCTTAGTTTTGCTTTGTTTTTCGTGTTTAACTTAAACATAAACAACAAATACTGTCGAGGCTTCGTAAAAAGACTAAGTGAACATAATAAGTGTTGTATATGGAAAACAGATAACATTTCATGAACTTGTAATTTAGTAAAAAACATATCATGCCTCTACGGCTAATAAATGTCATGCCTCCAAAGCTAATAAACTGATACTCAAACGTTTTGCAAATCAAAGTTAAAACCTAAACATAGTACTTTCTTAAGTTAGTGGCATTCCAGCTTCTGGGGACTTCGACCCCTTCAAGGGTTTGGAGCTTGTACGCGCCTTGTCCTGTGACTTCCTTCACTTGGTATGGTCCTTCCCAATTCGGAGCTAGTTTGCCCTTGGGACCAACTCCAGATGCCTCGATCTTTCTCAGGACCAAGTCTCCTTCGCGGAAGAACCTTTCCTTGACTCTAAGGTTGTAGTAGAATGAAGCTTTCTTCTGGTTTTCCACTATCCTGGCATTAGCTTCGTCGCGTAGCTCATCTATTAAGTCTAGAGCTAGCTTCATGCCCTCTTCATTTGTGTCAACATGAAACCCTTGTATCCTTGGTGATGTCTGAGCAATTTCAATGGGAACTACTGCCTCAGCCCCGTAGGCTAGTTGGAATGGCGTAGCACCTGTTGAAGTCCTACAAGTGGTTCTGTATGCCCATAGGATTGGAAGCAACTCGTCAACCCAAGTCCCTTGGGAGCGTTCAATCCTCTTTTTGAGTCCATTCAGGATGATTCTGTTGGCGACCTCAGCTTGTCCGTTTGACTGCGGATGAGCTACTGAAGTAAAGCGTAGTTCAATATTATAATTCCCACAATATTCCACGAATTCCTTGCTGTTGAATTGAGTTCCGTTGTCCGTCACTAGGATTCGGGGTAGCCCATACCTGCATATAACATTCTCCCAGAAGAACTGAGTCACGTTCTTAGTGTCAATTTTGGCCAAGGGCTTTGCTTCTATCCATTTGGTGAAGTAGTCAATGGCGACAACGAGGAACTTTCTTTGTGCACTGGCCATGGGAAACGGCCCTAATATATCCATTCCCCACATAGCAAAGGGAAGTGGGGAGTTTATGGATGTCAGCATCTCGGGGGGCTGTCTAACGATGGGCGCAAATCTTTGACAGCGATCGCACCTCTTAACATAAGTTTTGGCATCTTTAAGCATCTCAGGCCAATAGAATCCCAGTCTCATGACTTTGTGAGCAAGAGCTCTGCTTCCTAGGTGCTGACCACATACTCCTTCGTGAACTTCCCTTAGGGCAGCCTCAGCTTCATGGGGTCTCAAACATTTCAAGTAGGGTATCACGTATGATTTCTTGTAGAGTATTCCTTCTATGAGGGCATACCTCAGGGCCCTTACTGACAGTTTGCGAGCTTCCAAGGGGTCGGCAGGTGTTTTTCCTGTTTCCAAGTAGAGTTTGATGGGATCCATCCAGCATGCTCCCAGCCCAATCGGGGCTACTAGCTTTGCGTCAATGCTTGGGGTCTTCAAGACTTGGAAATAGACGCTGCCAGAGTAACTTTCAATCTCAGATGACGCAAATTTAGACAAGGCATCAGCCTTCACATTCTCCTCTCTGGGGATGTATTCAAAGTGACATTCTTCAAATTGCGTGGCTTGAGCTTTAACAATTCTCAAATATCTTGCCATAGTTTCATCACGGGCTTCGAATTCTCCATTTACTTGGGAGATCACTAGCCTTGAATCGCCGCATACTTTCATATTTTTTACCCTCAGGGTTCTGGCCAGGCCAAGCCCAGCTATCAAAGCTTCATATTCTGCCTCGTTGTTTGTAGTCGGAAAATCCAACTTGATTGCATACTCAACAATGAAGCCATCCGGGCTTTGCAAAACTAGGCCAGCTCCACTAGTTTTTGTTTTTGAGGCTCCGTCAAAAAAGAGCAACCAGTATTCTTTGAGTTCTTTACCTTTTTCTTTTTCTTCAACTTCTTTATCCTCTTCTTGCCCCCCGACTTCTTGGTTTGGAATGGTGCATTCAACCACGAAGTCAGCCAGAGCCTGAGCTTTAATGGCCGTCCTTGGCTTGTATCTGATTTCGAACTCTCCTAGTTCTACAGCCCATTTGATTAGCCTTCCACTGGCCTTGGGGCTATGCAGTATGTTTCTCAGGGGTTGGTCTGTCAAGACTTCGATTACATGTGCTTGGAAGTATGGACGCAGCTTCCTTGAAGCCATTATTAACGCCAAGGCAAACTTTTCTACCTTTGAGTAGTTCAGCTCTGCACCATGTAGAATTTTGCTGACATAATAGATAGGCTTCTGAACTCTAGCTTCCTCTTTCACAAGAACTGCACTCAAGGCTGAGTTTGAGATAGCAAGATACAGAAATAGCACCTCCTCAGGTTTTGGTTTGGCAAGTAAGGGTGGCTCAGCCATATACTTTTTTAGTTCTTCAAAAGCCGCTTGACTTTCGTCATTCCACTCAAAGTTCTTGACCTTCTTGAGGGCCTTGAAGAATGGGAGACATTTCTCTCCAGACTTGGATATGAAACGTCCCAGGGCTGCTACCCTTCCAGTGAGTTTTTGGACTTCCTTCACAGTCTTGGGGGGTTCCATGTCCAGAATCGCTTGGATTTTATCAGGATTGGCCTCGATGCCTCTCTTCGAGACCATCAGGCCTAGAAACTTTCCAGACCCTACACCGAAGGCACACTTGGCTGGGTTTAACATCATCTTGTGGGTTCTCAGAACTTCGAACGCCTCACTCAAGTGCGCAAGGTGATCGGCCTTGTCTAGGCTCTTGACTAACATATCATCAACATAAACCTCCATTGTTTTGCCAATGAGGGCCTTGAATATTTTATTCACAAGCCTTTGATACGTGGCTCCTGCATTCTTAAGTCCAAAAGCCATAACCAGATAACAAAAAATACCAAAGTCAGTGATGAATGATACCTTAGGAATGTCATCGGGGTGCATTTTAATTTGGTTATAGCCACTAAAACCATCCATGAAGCTAAGCATCTCGTGCCCAGCTGTGGCATCTATTAACGTGTCTATCCTTGGTAAGGGGAAACAGTCCTTGGGACATGCATCATTCAAGTCAGTGAAGTCTACACACATTCTCCACTTCCCACTGCTCTTTTTAACCATCACAGGGTTGGCCAGCCATTCAGGAAATTGAATTTCTTCAATAAATCCAGCTTCTAGCAATTTTTCCACCTCCTGCTTAATGGCCTCCTGTCTTTCAGGGGCAAAACTTCTTTTCTTCTGTTTGACCGCTGTCCTTCCAGGATTTACATTCAACTGATGTGTTATAAGTTCGGGGTCTATTCCTGGCATGTCAGCTGCTGTCCAAGCGAAAACATCCCTGTTATCCTGCAGGAACTGTGTCAGTTGTTGTTTCAGGTCCTTGGGGAGTGAAGCCCCAACATATGTCACTTTCTCAGGATATGAAGGATCCAGGGGGATGGACTCCAAGTCCTCCGTAGGTTTCCCCCTATTCTCTTCGTGATCTCTAACATCCATGTCTTCAATGGGGAGAACCTGCCCCCCAGTGCCATCAGGCTTCAAAGCAGCCACATAACAGCTTCTGGCCATCTTCTGATTTCCTCTTTCTTCCCCCACTCCATTCCTGGTAGGGAACTTGAGTTTCAAGTGGTATGTAGAAGCTATTGCTTTGAAGGCATGCAGCCCTGTCCTCCCAAGGATTGCATTATAGGTAGTGCTTGCCTTAATAACTAAGAAATTCAGCATCTGAGTGGACAGTCGAGGTTCTTCGCCCATAGTCATTGGTAATTGTATGATCCCCTCAATCCGAGACTCCACTCCATTAAAACCGTATATGGGCATGTTGGAGGGGGTTAGCTGTGAATCACTGTATCCCATTTTCACATAGGCATCATAAAATAGGATGTCAACAGAAGAACCATTGTCTACCAAGACTCTTTTCACAGGAGAATTCCCTATGGTGGGGGTGATTACTAAGGGATCATCGTGGGGGAACTTTACCCCTTCTAGGTCGGAGTCATCGAAGGACAACGAGATCTCAGTTCTTGCCCTCTTAGGAGGTTCTCCTACAATGCTCATTACCTCCCGGGCATACGCCTTCCTGGAGTTTCGGGAGTTGCCTGCTGCAGTTGGCCCTCCTGATATTACGTTAATCACAGGCCCTCTGGGCTGATTGTTTCTTTCCTTGGGGTCTGAGTCCCTTCGCTTGTCACCCCTTCTATCGTCTCTAGCACCATCCTTGGTGTATTTTTCCAACTTCCCTCTTCTGATCAGAAATTCGATCTCGTCTTTCAACTGACGACAGTCATCAGTGTCGTGTCCCACATCCCTATGGAACCGGCAGTATGCATTCTTATTTCTTTTTTCAGGATCAGTCCTCAGTGGCTTTGGCCATCGAAGGTCTTTACCCTTCTCAATGTCCATTAGTATCTGGCTACGGGCGGTGTTTAGCCTTGCATACTCGGTGAACCTGGCACCTCCTTTCTTCTTGGAGTCATTGGCGTCACCATTCTTTGCATACTTGGTATCAACAGTGTACTCGGTATCGCTGGATCGTTTTTTAGGATAGGCGTTCGAGGCCTGAAACCCTTGAGCTTTCCTCATACTTTCCTCAGCCTTGATATACTTTCCTGCTCTCTCTTGGAGCTCATTCATAGTTTCGGGGGCCCTCTTGGCTAATGACCTTCTGAAATTTTCGTCAGAAGTTCCTTGCTGCAAGGCTATCATAGCGACCTTCTGATCTAGATCAGGGACCTTCAAGGCTTCCTTTGTGAACCTATTCATGTAATCCCTCAAGGATTCGTTCTTCCCCTGGTGCATGTTTATTAGCGAAGCTGAGCTCTTTTCATGAGTTTTACTGCTAATGAATTGACCAATGAAGGCCCGGCTCAGATCCTTGAATGACCCAACAGAGTTTGGTGGTAGACGACTGAACCACCGCTGAGCCATGCCACTCAGGGTTTGGGGAAACGCCCTACACTTAATGGCATCGTTTACAGGCTGCAGCAACAGTGCATTAGAGAACGTGAGCACATGATTTGAGGGATCTCCCGTTCCATCATAGGCCCTGATTGTTGGCATCTTAAACTTCCTTGATATCTTTTCATTCATAATATTCTCTGTGAAGGGGGGCGTAGGATCATCAGGATCTCCAAGTGGCAGTAAGTCTTGGGGATCAGCCCTAACATGACTTGTCCTTATTTGCCTCGGGGGCTCATCCAAATCTATTACAGAGGCGTTTCTCATTAACTCTCCAGCACCCTCCATTCTGGGGTGCTGTCGCCTTGCCAATGCCTTTTCCAGGTCTTTCCTTAGTCGTTGAGCTTCGGCTTCATGAGCGCGTATTCTTTCCTGAAGGTTCAGGGAGTCATTACTTTGAGGCCCTCGGGGCTGGGTACTCCTCCCTCCAAGGGGCTCCTTACCAGGTCGCCTCCTTCGTGGGTTAACATCTTCGTCAGATGACTTCTCGTCATCAGTTGAGTAAGGTCCAGAGAAGTCCCGACTTCTTCGTTGTGAGGTATAGTGGGGCAACAGCCCTTGCTCATAAGGGGGCTCATAGTTCCTTGGGAGCCCATAACGAGGGTCGGAAGTTATAGCAGACGGGACCTGCATAGTAGGAGGAGCAACAAAAGTAGTATGAAGGGGTGGAATTACCTGGAGCGGAGGAGCTGAAGCATGAATTGACACATCGGGGTTGGAAGGATGAACGACGATGCTGAGGGGTCCAGCACGCCGGGTGCTTTCTTCAGGGTCCTCAACAGAGGTGGTTGGAATAACAGCTTGTTGCCCTTGAGTTGTGATAGGGGGAACAGTGGTGTCGACAGCGGCGCCAGAGATCTCTCCTTCAAGGATGCTTGCAGTACTTCGTGTTCTTGCCATGGTTATTATTCGTTTCCCACAGACGGCGCCAAATGTTACGGATTAAAAACGAGGTGTCTTTAATGCGTAATTAGTGCTAGGGTTTGGGGGAGCTTCAAGCTTTAATGGCTGCACTAACGTTTCGTGACTAAACTCAGGTCCTCGTTAACTGCCTACGTATCTCAGTTCGTATGAGAATCAAGCCAAAAACGTAGTTCTAATGTTGAGGGGTTAGGCCCTTTAAATAGGCACATGAAGGCCTTGGAATCCAATTAGGGTTAGGAGACTTGGGGGCCAAGTCTCCTAGCAGCAGAGGTATCCAAAACCTTGTAGGAATGAGAGTCCTTGTTGGACTCTTCCCACGTTTGGGTTTCTAGATCCTTCTAGGGTGAAGGCCTTCAACAGACTTCTTGGGCCTTTACTGAGCCTTTATTTATTAATTACGAAATTAATTAATAACAAAGGCTTAATGGGCCTACAGCTTCAACAGAGCTTGTGGGCTAGACTTACAAGTTCAGTTGATCCGAGGATTTATTTTCCTAGTTCGTTTTGAGGGCCCAAGCCTTTGGACCATAACAGGTCTAATTAATGAAATAATAAATGCTATATTTATTATATTTTACTCAGGGCTATTTTTGCCCATATCACATGTATGTATTAGATACGACACCCATGCCATGTTTGCTTAAACAAGATAAAATCTGTAACGATTCAAGATTTTAAAATTAACAAACGATCATGAGATTCTTGTGTTTATGAAATATGGATTTTTAAAACACGGAATTAAATATGGATTTTTGATATCTATAATTGGGATTTTCTGACAAAAGCGGATATGCGTATTCGTAAGGCTGATGGGTTTTAAGTGTGACCATTGGTATCCTCCATCTACCTGGGAAATGAACAATTTAAGATGTCGATTTGAAATATTTGGTTCAAGGAAAAATTGAGAATCTCTTTATGATGTGATCATGATTGTTATAAATTTTCTAAAACCCCTTAACAAAATATTAAGTTTTACTCGGATGCTTTCCAATGAATGAACACTCATCGAATCCTAGATCGATAAGGGGAAGGACTGTCAGTGGCAGGGGACTCCTATCTATCGTGGTGAGATGCGACGAATATAAACGGTTATATTCGGTCGTTGTATCATTGGGTCTAACTTAACTAAGTCGTCATAATAAGTGAAAATAAACGGTTATATTCAACTATTATGAACTTAGAAGCATAGAGTTTGGTTAGATAAGATCAATCGTTGTTCACCAAACTATCCAAGAATTATATATGATATAATTGGCAACTGTTGTCTACCTAAATAATCATTTTCTAAGGACTTCCAGTGGTTGACTTAGGACATGACGAAATATGGATCTTGGCTCACTAGAAAGAATTATGGGATATACTTTCCAAATTAATAGTAAGGGCTATAAGTTTGATAAAAATAGTGGGAGGTATATGATGATATACCATAATCACTTAAACATAATTAATATTAAATTTGCAACCTAGTTTATTTTATGCACTTTAATATTGTAGATATCAAATGATAAACACAAACAACTTCTCTATGCGATCAGTTCTTGAGAAGGACAAGTTGACGAGAATATATTTCCTTGACTGGCATAGGAGCTTGAGGATCGTCCTCGGGCATCACGATATTAGTCAAATCTCTTCCCCTACTCTTAAAGTTGAGAATGTAACATGTGCAAATCATAGTGCTTATTGGAAGCAAATTGATGTTGCGACTGATGTTTCATGTCTCATGCTCGCAAATATATGTGCTGAGCTTAAGAAGCAATACGAGCATATAGATGCTTATGAAACGATTGAGCACAAGATATATTTGAAAGGGCACTATACACTTACAAGTAGGGAGAGTGAGACCCGGTTACACCACATGTTCTAAAGATTATAGGGTATAATGAATACCATTGATATTTTGGGTTTTCAGATTGGTCTGGAGACAGTTAGATTTGATCTTACAATTTTTGGACAAATATTATTCTTATTTTGTTATGAACAATAAAGTGAATAAGATTGGTAAAACACCCATTGAGTTGCTAAGTATGTTGAGAACTGCTGAAAGTAATATGATAAATGCATGAACTACTACTATATTGATGGTAAACATAGGGAATGCAAAAGGGAAAGGAAAATGGAAAGGCAAGGAGAAGATTTGATCTAGTTCCGTTGTCAAACCAAAGTCCAATCCCTAAAGCAGACTCTAAAGTCTGAATGAGGTGTTGATAAAGAAGACGATTGTCACTTCTGTGGAAAGTTGGGAGACTGGAAATTAAACTGTCATGCTTATTGGAAGATCGGAAGATGATGATCAATAAGGGTCAAGCTTAAGGTATCGGGTTGGAATTGGAGTAAAGATAGTTGCTCTGGTTCGAGGAACTCGTTACTTAATTTTTGGCCTATAAGGAAAATTTAGAACTTAATAATTGTTATAGCGTGCTTGCAATTGGCAGAGACATTATTTCAGTTTCTTGTTTGGACAAGAAAGGCTTTTTCATTTTATAACAATAGTTGTTTATTCTATTTTGATGATGAGCCTTATAATGTTGCACATCTAATTAACAATTTATATGTTCTAAAGTGACTCAAATCAAATATTACCTTTGGCACTGTCGCTGAGGCCATATTAATGAGAAACGCATTTCCAGAATACATAAGGATGCATTCATGGATAAGTTTAATTATGAATCATACCAAAGGATATGAATCTTGGTTTATTTGGTAAAATGACTAAAGCTCCTTTTACCGGACATGGAGAAGGGATCATTGAATGGGTATGACTTATACATAGTGATGTATGTGGTCATATGTGTACGATGACAAAAGGTAGATTTTATTAACTTCATAAAATTTACTAATTATTTTAGTAGATACGGATATATGTATCTTTTGAAGAACTAATCCGAATCATTTGAAAAGTTCAAAGACTATAAAGATGAAGTAGAAAATATCAAAGAAAAGTTTTTTGATAGGAGAGATCACACCTTGTTGGACATGGTGCGATCAATGTTGAGTCAATGAATCTTCCAATTAGTTTCTGGGGTTGCACCCTGGAAATGGCTCCACATACACTTAACTGTGTTCCTACTAAATTGGTTCAAAAGACTCCTTATGAGATATGGACTGAGCAAAGTCACAGCATGTCATTTATAAAATTTTGGGGATGTGAAGCGTTTATGAAATGTCTAATCTCTGACAAGCTAGGACCAAAATCAGATAAATGTAATTTTGTGGAATACCCAACTGAAACAAGGGGTTATTCTTTCTATAATCCTTCCGAGAACAAAGTGTTTGTTGCTCGAACTGCTGAGAGACAGTGGGAGGATAATAGATCTCAATGAAGTTTGAGACCCACATGATAACGTTGAACCAGTGGAGGAACCTGAGTAGAATGTACAAGAAAAATAATACTGCTCAAGAAACACAGGTGTTCGTAGGTTTAGTAGGATTCGCCATGAGCCCGAGAGATAATATGGATTTCTCTTGACTCAAGATGGTGATGTGATGCTTGTGGATGAAGATGAGCCTCTCACCTACCTAGATACTATAAACACTCCAGATTCTAAGAGATGGCTGGATGCCATTAAATCTGAGATGGAATCCATGTATACTAATCAAGTATGGACTTTGGTTGATCCACCTGAAGGGGTAAAACCTATAGGGTGCAAGTGGGTTTTCAAGAAGAAGACCGACATGGATGCTAATGTACAGACCTATAAGGCACGATTGGTGGCAAAAGGTTTCAAGAAAATTCATGGTATTGACTATGATGAGACCTTTTCACCAGTTGTTATGGTCATGTCCATCAGGATTTTGCTTGCTATAGCTGCTTACTATGACTATGAAATCTGGCAAATGGATGTCAAAACCGCTTTCTTAAATGAGAGCCTTGAAGAAAATATGGATGTGTACATGACACACCCTAAGGGTTTTGTTGATCTAAAGGATGCTGGAAATGTATGTAAGTTGCGTCGATCCATTTATGGATTAAAGCAGGCCTCGAGGAGATGGAACATTTGTTTTCATGAAACAGTCAAAAAGAGTTTGACTTTATTCAGAATGAAGATGAAACTTGTGTTTACAAGAAGTATAGTGGGAGCCATGTGGCATTCCTAGTATTATATGTTGATGATATATTACTAATAGGGAATGACATTCCTTCTCAACAGACTGTGAAGACTTGGTTGAGAAATAATTTCTCAATGAAAGACTTAGGCGATGTGACATATATATTAGGGATCGAGATCTATAGAGATAGATCAAGGTGATTGATCGGCCTAATTTAGAGTACATACATTGACAAAGTTTTGCATCGATTTCAAATGCAAAGAGACTAAAATGGATATGTCCCAATGTCTCATGGGATAGTGATCTCAAAATAAAATTTGTCCTAAATCATTGGATGATAGGGACTACATGAGTAAAATTCCATATGCGTCAGCAGTTGGTTTTATAATGTATGCAATGATATGTACTTGTCCTGATGTCTCGTATGCTTTAACCATGATGAGTAGATACCGATCTAATCCAAGTGAATGTCACTGGACGACAGTCAAGAATATTCTTAAGTACTTAAAGAGGACTAAAGATTCATTCTTGTTATATGGAGGAGATGTGAAGCTAGTTGTAAGAGGTTTCAGTGATACTGGTTTCTAGACAGATAACGATAATTTAATGTTTCTATCTGGCTTTGTGTTTTATTGCTGGAATGGTTCACAGCAAAGACAATTGTTGATTTTACAATAGAACCTGAGTATATTGATGCTTGTGAAGCAGCCAAGGAGACTGTTTGGGCATGTACTTAGGAGATATCATCTAATTAATGAGATTAATGATCAAGGAGATATACATATATGTAAAGTGCATACTAATAATAATATTGCAGACCCACTGACTAAGGCTTTGTCGCAGCAGAAGCATGAAAGTCACACTAGTTTCATGAGTATCGGATACTTGGGTAATTGGCTCTAGTGCAAGTGGGAGATTGTTAGTAATTGTGCTCTAGAGACAATACTTTTTATATTTTAAAGAAAATATTAATTATTAAGGATTATGTTTTATTGATTATTATTTATTTATTATGTTTTGTTTACTGCGTAATAAATTAAAAGCATAGTAAATGTCCTTGGAATTTTGATACGTATTCTATATCTTTAAGTATGTGACTTAAAAATGAGATTATATGAATAGTATCTTATTCCTAAAATTCCCTAGTCGAGTATTATTATTTAAGGACAATAATAATGCACAAAGACTAGTATGTTTCTTGACAGATGACCACATCTCATTGGTCATAGGTATGGGGATACTAAAGTCAAGAACATAAGTGCATGTATCAATGCATGGCACTGGAATGACCCGCCGTGAGATTCTACATGTTAAGTAAGTGTCATAAGTAATTCTCACTGTGATAATGGTGTAATGATCCTTAGACCTGAAATCATTATATTTCTATATGAGAATTAATATACTTTGATTACATTAAAAGTTACCTTTGACCGGGTGATGATAAAAGTGGACATTGGGTATATTATGAATCGTATGAGAAATATGAATGATTTAGATGGGATTTAATCCTCCTAATTTTAGGAGTGATATTATTGGCCTCTTGTTTGAGTGAGACTATGAAATGCACGGCCGTGCTCAAATGTTGATTTGATTTTAATAGTCTACTCATCGATCAAGAAAATAAAGATTAAATTATGAAAAGGATGACACGAGACATGCCTTGAGTTTAATCTATAATATCAAGATTAAAGGGATTATATTACATGGAACATTATTCACGAAAGGCTTAATCGAATCACCGATTTATTATTATTACTTGGGTAGCAATGATGTATTACTAGATGCCGCTCATTGTTTACAATTTTAATTAGATATTAAAATTGTTGCCAACGTAATAATAACCTACAGGGTCACACACAAAGAACGCTTGAAGGAGAAATAATTTAAATTATGAATTTAAATTAAATAAGTAATTTATTTTATTAATGATATTAATTAAGTATGACTTAATTAATTATATAAATAGAATAAATGAATTACTTAAACTAATTCCAAAATTAATAATTAATTAATTAAGTGAGACTTAATTAAATAATTTAGAATTTTGGATTAGTATTAATTATAATTGGATTATAATTAGAAAACTTATTCCTCTCTCTATATAATCTCTTTATGGGCTGATTTAATAAGATAGAGATTTTACAAAAACCCTAGCCGCTCTGAGAGAGGAGGAAGATAGAGAGAGAAGAAGTTTTCGGGTGCTAGTACACATCAATCCTTCATGAAAAGTGTTCGTGTGGATACCGTAGAGCGTAGATCGCGAGAGCGGGATACGTGGTGATTAAACAAGCTTTGGACCTCCATTAATCTTCCATTAATGAACTGTTAAAGCTTCTAAAGGTATTTATTCTTTATCTCCGAATTAAATCTTTTGTTTTCGCATGGATCCTGCGGAGGGTTTCGCTATTTTGATTTATTTTTCACGTTTATTCCGCTGCGTTTGTGTCACGAAACCCTTCAATAACATCCCTTAGAATCAAAAAATTTAGGTTTACCATCAGCGTGAATGCTTTTGGTGTGCTTGACTCATTACAAGGTTCTCTGGCTGACGAGCGAATTTTCAATGAAATCACCCTGTTGAGAGAGTTCATTCAGAAACGGTTGAATTGCCTTTTCAGCTCTGCATCCTTTTGAGAGAATACAGATGAGCTACAGATACCTCAATTTGTATACTTCTTTTCTTCTCGAGAGGTAGAGCTGTGGGTGCACTTCTGACACATCTTTTGCTGCAATTAATGCAGTTTCTCCCTTAACAACCACTAATCTACAAAAGTTCCTTATATCACCAAGGGTTGAAAGTTTGAATGAGAATGATAGTGTTTGGTACTAAGGCCTTGGTTAGAAATTGATGGATTATTCAACTTCTTGACCTTCCCCTATAGCCACTAGGGCCAAGCCATTACGGCTAAATAGATAGAGTTGATCAGAGATATATAAAATTTGGTAGAGTATGATTAAACTTATTCTCTATTCCTTCTCAGAAATATAGCATCGGAGCAATGTGTCCTGAAGAAATAATGCACCAGAGCTAAAATGTGGGAATTAATAAAGAATAGGTAAAAGAATATTAAGCCAAATTTCATAAACTCACAATTTTGAAAAAAAAAAGTTTAACAGATTAACAAAAGTGTTCTTTTGAATTTCTCTTAGACAAATATCCAATTGAAATTCAACTCTTTTAACAAAAAGATTTTGATTAATAACTCATATCTATTTCTTCTTGCTCACTGTATGTTTTCAGAAATTGTTTTACAATTCATTCTTATCGGATATTATCTCCGACTTAAAACATAAATCATTAAAAAAAATCGAATGAATGCTTTAGTCATACATTCCAAGGTACTAATCCCAAAGCAAACAACCATTGTTTTAATACTACAGGTCAATGTGAAACAGACATTAACAAAAGTTCTGAAAAACGTTTTACCAATAGTTGATACCTCAATATCAAAACAATTTACTCAAATAAAATATCATGATACCATGCAACCTAAGTTACAAGTTATCAAGTAACTTTATTTAAATAAATCGTGGAGAGAAAACAGTTTTCATTACAAAACATTTAGAGAGAGAGAGGATATATGATTTTGAAATAGAAAGATAATCCTCAAGAAATGTTCTCTTTCAAATGGAGTTAAAAAAAAACTTTTAGTGGCTTTTCATTCTCTGGCAAATGAATGCATATTTAGATAAAACATTTTTCACAAGAAATAGACAAGAAATTTCTTTATGCATTCAAGTTCTAAAGAATGAAAAACTTATGTTAATACTAATGAATTATCAAAGATATTAATGACAAGACATTCAAAAGTAATAACATCATTCAATCATTTTATAATAAAATGCATCTTACTACAAAACAATCAAGCACATAAGATACTTACATTATGCTAGACAATTACCATTTGTCGCTTGAAACAAACACATATTGCAATATAGATCATGGTAATTCTAAAGCATAAAACATAAGCATCCGTTAAACACTGAACATACATTGACCGAATGACAGCATTTAACTTCTTACACTACATCTCAACAATTATCACATAAGCATATTGAAAATACTCATGACAATCAGAATGTATGTAAGCTCGAGGTACTAGTTGTATCTGGGATCAAATACCTTTAAATATTAATGCTAAAATTTATGATCTTTGACAACCCCTCGCGATGTAGTAAATTACTTTCAATATCAGTGTTTTTGAAATAATCTTTTTGTCACTTAGTGCAGAAATTCTAAGTGACGTCACTAATATCAAAAGAATGACAACTAATATTAATGGATTTTGGAAAAGACAGGGATTACATCACTTAAACTACATATCAAGTGGTTCCATTAATATTAGCATTAAACAATTAGAAGTAAATAAAATTACAATTAATTAATATATACAAATACTTATGCTGAAACATTTGATACATATAGCATGAATAACATATGACAGCACAAAGTACGAGGTCCTGGATATAAATTGACTATACAAAGAGATGCTACATTGTTAGGTCCCTAGGTCCCGGGTGATCATAGGTAATCTCATAGCGATAATATTGGGTCCCGGGTGGTCACAAGCCAAACATTAATCAGTTCCTAGAGATCGTAGACATCTAAATAGCATGAACACTCTCTATAAACTTTACATTTAAATAAATCAATATTAGACTAGAGTGACATACCTTAGTCAATAGAGCTTTTACTGGTGTATGATCGTTGAATGAACAATTACTCCTCTTTGCCCGAGAGATCGAACGTTTACTCCTTTCGAGATCGAACGTTTACTCCATTTGGACAGGAATAACTTTTCAGCTACCAGTTAACATTGTTCTTCGAAACAATACCACGCTCATCCAGATGGAAACTGCATTACCTTCAACACCTAAATATTTCCTTGTAGATATTGGTCTTGGCAGCAGCTTCACTAAACTCAGCACTCTAGAAACCAGTAGTCCTGACACTAGAAGAGTAGAACCTTCAAAAACTCCGAACTATCATTCAGCTTCTGTATCAATACCAAGTCTTCATATGGATTGATTCCTTGTGCTAAGTGTATCTGCCTCTGGTTCAATTGAGTTAGTTCCTTGATTCGAACCCTACTCAATCTTGATTAATTAGTGCATCTTCAGTCTTCATTGAATTCACTCAGAAAAACCAATGAAATACTCTTATACATGCACGACCGATCACTACTCTACTACCCAGATTCATCAAGAACTGACTTTAGGAAATGTTGTTACACAAAACCCTTTGTCATGACAGATGTGTCCTTAATGTTTCCTTAGATATTCAGTGGGTAGAGTAGTTTTCTTCAATTATGATTGAGATCATCTTGCATTATCTTTAAATTGACAATTTCCTTTCTAATTTGCAATCACTCAATCTGGATCACTCAGTGCTCCTAAGAATCTCAACTCTTACTCAATGAGCACTGCTAGCCTTTGAGCATCAAACACGACTAGTTGATCCAACTTACTAATGCCCCCCCCTGTGATGCTGCTTGCAGCTTTTCTTCATCTGGTGTCATCTGATCCTGAGCCCTAAACAGGATATCCTTTAGAAATTCAAAGCAAAAATCAAACGAATGCTAGGGAGCTTGATGATGATGTTCACTGCATCTAGATCATCTTAAATCAATCACAGACTCTGTGTAAGCTCTTAACTCCAAATAAGATAGCCTTCCATCACACCATGTGACTTCAGGCATGATTAATCTTACTTGATGTCTTCTCTTTACATTTGCTGATTAGACTTGCTGTGTCAACTGATTCAGCCATAGTGAATAGGAAACCTTAAGTCTATCCATTAACTTTGTAATTCCACTCAAGGTCTGGATTTCCCTATTAACTCCTTCATTTGGTCATGAAGTCCGAAAACTGAACTTTACTCTAGAATACTCCTTTCAGTGCAGACATAACATAGAACTTCATTCGTCAAAAAATTCTCTTACCTGCCCTCAAAGTGTTCTTACAGCAATCTGCCTAATCCTTTGAATGTGATTAATCACTGAGATGCTTCATCTCTCGAACGCACGAACAAACACCAAAACTAAATAGGGTAGCCTTTGACTTGACTTCCCTTCAACTGACATACTTCACTAATGTCCTTCTTAAAAGAATTTCATTAGAAGTAGTCCTTTCTCACCAACTTCATCTTTACCCTCGAATCCGTTATCTTGATAAACCAAGTATTAGTTGATAAACCAAGTGTGAGAGCGTCACTTGTTGTTGCAGCTAACTCCATTCTGATAAACTTTAACGAATAGTTGACTTCATCATAAGCATTACATTTCGTGTCAGCAATAACCTCACTTCCAGTAGAGTGAGCTTCTATTTCTCTTGACCCCGATCAATACTGTTCATCCATTTGAATATTGTGCTTCAGATTATTCAAGAAAAATAGGTAACCTTGCTTAACCATTTGAATACCAAATAAAAAGTAGTTACATGCCTCGAACATGAAAATGTCAGAGATATATAATTTGTACATGTTGAAAAATACTCTGCATTCACAAATGATTAAGACACGTGGTCCTCAATTTGATTGAGTCCAAGGGTTAGAGATATTTCTAAACATAGTTAACAACAAAGCATTCAAGTTCAACATGCTCATTCTTATCTGACTGATCACTCATCATCTATATCAGCCTCAACAAGTAGTATTGGCTATGAGCTCAGTGATCCTAACCTAACTTAAGGTGGACTAGGAGTCTATAAGAATCACGTTGTACATATATGTAGTCATAGAAGAATCAATCACTCAGATTCCTAATTCTTCTAAATCACCTTTGTTGTTCACTTTAATATTATATTATCTCTAATTACCTGAGTCAATTTAAATTTAGAATTTTAATTCGTGGTTTATTATACTGACCCCCAGGCAATTCCCAAATTAGAAATAAACTCATCTTAACAAGCACATGATCAGATATAGCATTTAATACAACCATGCGAGTATAAACAGATTATAGACAATGTAAACATCAAGGCACTTAGCATGCAACAAATACTCTTTCTGGTAAATGTACCCCTACAAATACCTAAGACTCTATATGCTAACAATATCAATTATCGTAAAACAACCATTAAATCACACAAGATCTAATCATGAAGTCAAATACTGATAAACAAGCAACACCAACAAACTAGCATAAGTTATCTAATTTATATAGAAATCAAGGTGAGACATGCATTACATCAAACTTATAATATAATGCAGTTCAACACTTAATACTCTATAATTGAATCAAACAAGTATAAACTAGTTAGAAAGTATACCTGAGCGATGCTTAACATTCCATATCAAGTGATAATCAATTGATCAAAATCAATTTCCATTCTACTGACACTCATGGAAGTATCCTTGCATTTGACCTCAATAACCAATGATGTTCCTGCTTCAACCCAAACTGATACCTGATTGTTCTGCTTAATGACCTCGACATAGAATGTCTCATGTTCTGCTTGAAAAGATCACTCTTCTTTGTATGTGTAGCAATAACCCCTTGATTATCATATGTCAGTGATAATCAAACCTTGTGTATTTCTGCCACTGATGTTCTTTAACCAAATCTTCAATTGTTGTTTTGGTTCTTTGACCGATAAACTGAATTCCTTTTCAAAATCCCGAATTCTTCAGATATTGATTCGAAAACCACTGATCGAAGATTCTTCCCTAAATGAACTAATCCCCTTTCAATAACCAAATGATCCACTGAGTAGACCGATGTAGAAATACATCTCCAATGGTAAGATCAGGTCTCAACTACATTAGAATGTTCTTCAGTCAGTTCGTTTGTCCTCAACGAACGAAGAATCAACTCCTGTTATTTCGTTTAATAAAACATTTTGTTCAAACAGAAGTATTTAATTTTTTAGGAATTTAAATAATCAAAATAAATTGAAAATGCATTTTTTTGATAAATAATAATAAATTTCTCAATTTCAAATTATAAATAAAATAAAATAATTCGAAAAGAAAGTTTTGATATAGAGATAACAAAATTTTCAAGGTATATTAAATAATCCTGAAAAAGAAATTATTTCAAATCAAAATTAATTTCCAAAGAATTTTATAGAATTTATAATCCAAAACAGTTTCAATTATAATTAAAATAAAACAGATTGAAAATATAAGTTTGATATAAAAATAATAAATTTTCAAGTCATCTAAGATATTCTTGAAAATAAATTATTTCAACCAAAATGATTTTTCAAAAAGTTTTATGAGATTTATAATTAAAACTTCCAAGCTTAAATTAAAATTAAAATAAAACAACTCGAAAACATAATTTTGAAATAGAAATACTAAATTTTCAAAACATTTAAAATGTTCATGAAAATAAATTATTTCAATCCAAAAATATTTTCCAAAGAGTTTTATAAAATTTGTAATTAAAGTTTTATAAAAAATAAATTATTAAACCTCAAAAATAATTCTCAAAATACTTTTAAGAATATTAAACTCAAAAAAAATTAAATTGGATTTTATGATTAATTTTAGTTTTCAAATTAATAAAATTTTTAACTAAGAATATTAAAAATATAAAATATTTGACTCTAAAATTTAAAAGAAAATAAAATATTTTCCAAGATATAAAATAAACTTGAAAAATAAATTATTTAAATTTAAAAATTATTTCCAAAATATTTTAAATAATTAAATTCAAATTTAATTATTAAATTAATTATTAAACTAAAAACAATTTGAGAGAAAAACAATTTTTGTTTTAAATAAAAGTTAAGCTATATAGCCATGTGTCATGTTGAAACAGTCTTCTAAGTAGAAATTCTACATAGACTCTATCTCGAACATCAAGTAGAACTTCTACATAGGAATGTTCTACATAGATTCCATCTCGAAATTTCTATCTCGAACATCCAAGTCGAACATCCAAGTCGAACATCAAGTCGAACATCCAAGTCGAACATCCAAGTCGAACATCCAAGTCGAACATCAAGTCGAAAATCAAGTCGAACATCAAGTCGAACATCCAAGTCGAACATCCAAGTCGAACATCAAGTCGAACATCAAGTCGAACATCAAGTCGAACATCAAGTCGAACATCAAGTCGCCAAGTCGAACATCCAAGTCGAACATCAAGTCGAACATCAAGTCGAACATCAAGTCGAACATCAAGTCGAACATCCAAGTCGAACATCCAAGTCGAACATTCAACTCGAACATTCTAACTCGAACATTCTAACTCGAACATTCTAACTCGAACATTCTAACTCGAATATCTAACTCGAATATTCTAACTCGAATATCCTAACTCGAATATTCTAAGTCGAATATCCAAACTCGAATATTCTAAGTCGAATATTTAACTCGAATATTCTAAGTCGAATATCTAACTCGAATATTCTAACTCGAATATCTAACTCGAATATTCTAACTCGAATATTCTAAGTCGAATATTTAACTCGAATATTCTAAATCGAATATCTAACTCGAATATTCTAAGTCGAATATCCTAACTCGAATATTCTAAGTCGAATATTTAACTCAAATATTCTAATTCGAATATTCTACATAGAAATATTCTACTTGGCTATCTCGAACATTTTGTACTTAGAAAAATTTTGGGCTTAAAAAAAAAATTCTGGATGCCCAGTAAACCAATCGTACCCTCTTTAATCTTAAAAATAAAAATAGATCCAATCGATTTGTATGTCAATCGAGTAGCTCTGATACCAATTGTTGGGTCCCGGAGATCGTAGAGGGGGGTGAATACGATTCCCAAATTAAAATTATGACTTTTAATTATTTTTGGGACAACATAAAAATTACTTTGGTTCAAACCCGGGTACTGTTCATCATCTTCTTCAACCTCAAGAACACCATTAAAATAGCCAAGATAATGAACGGTAAATCATTCAAAACACACAAAACAACAAGATCCAAGAATATAACTTTATATTCATTGAAGTGGGGTAGATGCTACAAACAAGTTCAAGAACATAAGCTCAAGAACACAACAAAGAAGTGATTTTTGTCTCCTCTAAAACTATTACATTTTGTAAATCTAGGAGACAAAAATCAACATTATCTTCTATACAAGATTTAACGAGTGTTTTCAATAGAAGAATAGAGGAGTGGTATAATAAAGAAAATCATGGCTACAAATATATTCAAGATCTAGTTTGGCCATGGGGGAGAGAATAATTTTTCTCTCTCCCCCCTTTTCTTTTCTCATCCGGATGCACAACCACCACATAGATGAAGACTTGAGTTTCTTCTTTTTATATCGAAAAAGGTGTTGCTTTTTACTTTTCCACCTTTTACTCTTGTCCACTCAAATCATATCTTCAAAGTCATGTGCCAAGCATGCATTTGGAAATATTTAATGTAAAAGTAATATTTAATAAATATATAAAATATAAATAAAGAATATCTTTATTTATAAAATATATAAATAATTAAATAAATATTTTATTTAATTAAATTAAATATTTCCATTCCACTCTTCAATTTGTGTAGACTTCCTTATCCAAATACTTGGCCCCGTATACGTGACTCCACCACGTCCAAGTATTTGGCCTTCTAATCTGTGAAGCTTTAGTAAGATCCAATCAGGTTGTGC
Organism: Oenanthe sinensis; assembly: GCA_028671895.1. Lineage (NCBI taxonomy): Eukaryota > Viridiplantae > Streptophyta > Magnoliopsida > Apiales > Apiaceae > Oenanthe > Oenanthe sinensis. The sequence continues at coordinate 1,794,421 of CM053809.1, read as the reverse complement.
CGTCTGTCCCTTATCCACTAGGCTGTCATTTCTCCAACACTGATTTACCAGCTTTGTTGATCCTCCACATGACTCAAGAAAACCAACAACTTTACTTGAATGATTAAAACCATATTAACCGACAAGAGCTTGCCTCCAATGTCCTGACACTTTATGCAACAGTCTGGTTCATAAGTGACTAGTCTTGATAGGGGCTCTTACTTCCGAACATGATTCCACATTTTTCTTTGCAAACCTTACTTGTAGTTTCGATTGTAATGCACTAAAATCTTCATAGACTAAGACAATCTTCTGTAGCTTTCACATCCTTGAATAGATGTCAATATCTTTTATTCTCCACTGAGGCCTGAACATGTTAATGAACTTCTTCCAGTGAGCTTCAAGTCTGTAGATGATCCTTTGATACTTTGTCTTAACTGAACTCTGTGATCCAAGATTCCAAGATTTCTGTGCACCTGCATATTATTACATGTCATGTTCTATTGTTGAGTTATTATCAACCATTATATAGAGATTACATTTAGCATTTCTAGTACTCATGAAAGTGCAGTGAGTTACTTCCATTCACTCCTATCTCCCCTTTCAATTTTCTTAGAGGTTTACTCCATAGGATCCCACAAATATTTCGGAAGCTGAAAAAGAAGAAATTATTTGGGTACAGTTTTTGGTAAATTTAAATTGAATTTTTGGATGAAAAATCTTAGGGGTTGAAGTAGTGAAGGAGAACAGACTGAACTACCTGGAATCTCAGTATAAGCCTTAAAGATTATTCTACATGGAGGTTACATGGAGTTTGTGCTAACACTGCAGATCATCTGGAATATAGGATTACAGCCAACAGAGATTTAATGATACAACCACATTGTCTGCAGAAGAACTATATGTGCTAAAGGCCTATGAACTAGAACAAGAGCTGAAGAAGATAATATTTGGTAAAGCAGGTTGTTAGCATATCCACTGTATTTGTGACCCAGGAACCAAATTTGATTGAATTCAAGGTTGAGAACCTCTGAACAGAAACGAATTGATCCAAGAAGCTGAATTGAAGGTGTTGTAGTTCGAGGTAGTGGTCAAGGTGTTATAAGTGATGTTAGGTCTAAATGTGTTGTAGAGGGGGGGGGGGGTGAATACAACTTTTCAACTTTATGAAGCAATAAATACTATGTAATAAATGAACACAATGATTCAAAGAATATATTACTTATATATAACTTGAAAGGATTGCTACAACATTCATTACAATAGTACAACAGAAGTAAAGATGGTAGTAAATGATACTAAGCTCTATTAATACTCCCTCTCTCTCTCTTTTACAAGTGTTTTTCTTAATATTGCTCTCTCTTTAAAACATTACACAAATACTTCTATTTATACTACTTGTAATATATGACTTGTAGTCTTCAAAAGATAAGATATGAGTGGTCCAATGTTGTCCACCGTAAATCTTATCTTTCCTTGAAAGTTTAGAAATCGGCCACCCAAATGATGCCAAGTGTCATGTTGAAACTGTCCACTATGTAGAACTTCTGCATGGATATTTCTACTTGCTCTATTTCGAAATTCAAGTAGAACTTCTGCATAGGAATTTTTACATAGGTTCTATCTCGAAGTTTAAGTAAAACTTCTACATAGGAAATTCGAGATAGTTTCCTTCCTTGTGTACTTAGAAAATATTTCCACCTCTAGAATTTCTATTTGGCTCTAAGTAGAAACTTATCTAGAATTTCTAGATAGGAATTTCTACATAGGTTCCCTAGTAAGTACTTAGAGAAATTCTGGGTTTCAACTTGAAACTTCAATGCAACATCTTGAACTTGTGATTTCTTCTTGCCTTCTATATTCTTCAACAAGCTCTTGAACATGGAACTCTACTACTGACATAAACTTTCTATCAATGTCCTGACACTTGATGCAATGGTTTGGTTCATAAGTGACTAGTCTTGATAGGGTTCTTTCTTCTGAATAGATTACCATATTCAATTAATAATGTGGCTTTCCAACAGTTGCTTTCTTTCTTCTTCACTTGAAATCAATTAGCCTTATTAATACTGATAGTTATGATCTTGATTCTTTAAGTTACAAATCACTGAGGCATGAACAAATTTGACTTGAACTTTTTCCAATGACTTCTTCTTTGATCGATCATAATTAACATGTTGAATTGTATCAATTACCTTGTCTTCATTTTGCATTGATTTACTTGTGACTTCTTGTTCTCGATTGTCTTCCGGTTAAGTATCTTTTCTTTAGTTGAGTTACTAAGTTACAGTGTTACAAGTTTAGACACTCTGCCTTTCAATCTCCCCCTATTTGATTATCTAACAATGACATTCAAATTAAATAAGGATAACTCAACTAAATAATGAGATGAGAAAAGATAAGTAACATTAATGTCTTGTTCATGTTACAACTGAATGAAAATTTGAAAGCAATACAAAGAACTTAGTAAATAAAATATAAGCTAGACAGAGAATTCGAACCTCGAATCAAAGATCATTGGAATGATTTCTATCACCTGGATTATTTCATGCCTTTCAGTCAAACTCATATCACCTTATTGGATCCACTCTGATTCACGGTTATAGTATGGTAAATTAGCCTATCTCGCATACCGTGGTCAGGTAAATTTCCCTCAAGTGAGTTAGAGCAACCAAAAGATATGAAGTTTTTCCAACTTCAAGTTCACATTCCTCTGAACTTTAATTCTAATTCCGTTTCCCCTTCCTAACTTCTTTTCCAGCTCCGCACTCATTTTCTTTCTATTTTCTGCACCTTTCTTTCTTTTGTTGTTCTTTCTTGTATACTGGATCATGTAACTGTGCCCATCTAGCATTCAACAGGCTTACTGCTTCCATCTCTAGAGGATTCTTGAGTTCTTGATACGGATGTCTGAAAAGCCTTCTGAGTTTGTCCACTTCCTGAGTAGTCCTGATCTTTAAAATATCTTCAAAGTTCTTCATGATGAGCTGAGACTTCCGGTGAGTTTCATGTTAGGGAGTATACTAAACTATTCGTTTGAAGTATATGACATTGTCCTTTTTATTGAAAATCTTGAATGCATATTTTAACACTGTTTGTATATTATATATTGTGGATAATCTAGTATCAAATGAGATACCAGAAGATTAGATTGTCAGTGTCTATATATAATATAATAAATGTTCACAGTTTAAGTGGAGTTAAACAAACCACTGGAATGACTGAAGTATTATTTAGAAATAATCTATCTTGATTATTGAATAATTCTTGTATGCTTTGTGTATATTGAACGGGATTAAAATATTAGAATTGTTCTTCTATTCTGACAATAAAGAAGAACTAAGATTCTATAATATTATTATTGCTTAGGTTCTTAATCCGGATACACTGATTGACACTTGTATGCAATGCACATGTTTTGATTCATATGTGATGTGATTTTTTGTTAATTACAATATTATGTTTTGGACAATGACATTGTATACAGAGTGGGATATTGACTATAAAAGGAAACCGTGTCCGAAAATATTCGGGTGATGATGTCCTCTTGAAAGCTCATAAAGATAATTATGCTTTAGTCCTGCAGGCAGATTTGTTCTTGCATAATTATAAGGTTGAGTGGATGATCAAGGATAAAAGATATTGATTAAATTAATTATCAGAAATTAATTTAATTAATGGACATTCGATATCTTAAACATGGGGAATTTAATAAGCAAATAATATTGGAGCCGAATTAAATAATTAAATTACGGCATTAGGAGAGGTAGTGCAAATATTAATTCTTTAGTGGATTGAATTAATATTTAATGACATTGGGCTTGACCCAGAATGTCATTGGAAGGTCCGACCTAATTATCCAGGATCCCTACTGTAGCCCATATATTCATCTTATTCTCTTCTAGCTAAGGGTTGGAAAAACTAGGGTTTTTGTGAGCAATCGTTCAAGGAGGCAACCAAGAACTAGGGTTCCAAGATCTCAAAGCTAGAAGGGAGGCAACCTTGGGAGGATCGAAGGCCACACTTCGCTTAAGGTGAATACGAGAATACAGTAGAAGACGTGGATTTGAATCGCTTGCGTCGTAGCGATTAAGGTTAACTTTTTATTCAAGCTCGTTCGTTTTCATATCATAAAACGCAGCATCAATGTTCGATTGTCCCAACATTTCATCAGCTTTGAACTGACAGTAGATCATCTTAGGATAGCCCTTGACACAGTTGGTATTGAAAACACTAGCCGCATCTAACTCCATTCGTCTCTTCTCCTGCACTATCTCAGATAAGTACTTCAGTAGTCTCTGCTTCTCATCCACAAACGTATCATCTACATCACCCCATTTGAATTATTCTCTAACTTTATCTAGAAATGCAGCATCTTGAGTCTTTAGCAACCATTTCCTACTCATATGTAAGAAGGTCTGTTTCTGGTCTGCATCAATGAATACCAAAGCATCAGCTGTATCATCAGCATAAGAGTGAATCCAGTATACACTATCTCTGCCTGGAACACCAACTGCCTCCCTTATTTATCCTTGTTCCAATGGTCCCGAAGGAAGAGTCAGAGCTTCATCTACACTTTTCACAGCTTGTAGAATATTCCATTTTCTCTCCATAAGCTCTGGCTCAATCTTCACATTATCTAGAGGATTTGGAGCAATGATATCACATTTCCATATCTCGTTGCACTTCTTGAATATTTTTTTCTCAATGAACTTCACTGATTTTTCCTTAATATCAAAGGTGAATCCCTTACTCATCATTTGTCTACAGACAGCTTTTAGAGATTCCACTGATAGAGCCATTAGATCATTTCCCTCCATTCTAACCCTCTTCATTCTTCCATCTACCACCATTCGAACAATATCTAGATTTGCTGAGAATTCTGGTCCCTTGTCATCTGCTAGCTGCATTAACTGATCTCTGTATAGAATGCTAAGTTTCTCAGCTTGAGAGTATTGTATTTTAGTTGCTAGCAAGAACAACTCTGACACAGATCTTCTCGACATGAATTGATCATCCACGTACATGAAAGACATTGGGGCTCCATCAACTAAGGACAAGATGACTTGCCACTCCTTGACTACCTTCTTATATCCAACACGGAATTTAGAAATCATCCTCTTTAAAGCACTTATGTAGTCCACAGTCAGTGGATTCTTCAAGTTCAAGTTGTAGAACAACTCATCTGCCTCCTTGTTATGAATTTCATTTGCACAAGTCCCCATTAGTATCTTCCGTGCGTCGTCCCATTTTTGTCCAATTTTTCGTTTGTCCAAATCAACCTGAGGATCAGCTAATCTGAAAAGCTCATGATCATACTGATTTTCCTTGAGCTCCACTTGCTTCTCAAGGAAAACAACCTTATCTTGCATCATCTTCATTTTAAAGAACTGAGCTTGATCCAAGGCTAACTGTTGAGCTTTCAGGGTCTCTTTATCAACAAGAATCTCTTCAGTAGACGCCTCAGCACCTCCACCTTGTTCCTCCAAGGATCTCTTAATAGCATGTCCTAGAGATACGTCCTCCATATCAGAATCAGAATCATCATGTACTTCTTCCTGTCGAGCACCAAAGTCAGTGAATGGCTCTTCTTCTTCAAACACCACTGCCTTACCCTTTCTCTTTCTCTGAGCCTCCTCATCAGTCACTGACTCACTTTCCTTCACTAGATCAACCTCTTCTTCAACCAGCAGTGACTGTTGTGTCATCTCATTTCCTCTTTCCCCCTTAGGTGAGTTATCCGGAATACCACCTTGAGCACTAGATCCTTCAGCAGTATGGGAATCACCAAAACCAAATCCAGAAGGTCCAGTACCAGCTCCACTAGCATACCAGCACTACCAGCCCCACCATCATCCGGGGGAGGTTGATTGTATTGTTCATCAAAGAACTCTCTGGGAACTAAATGCCGAACTGCATACATCATTCTGCTGACCTCCATTGCCATGGTATGCAGAACGCTTTCTATGCTCCCCATTCTGTCATACAGAGTACTGCCAAAGACACCACCAGTATGGCCCAAGCCATTTACTTTGTTTGTCATTTCGTCTAAAGCTGCAGCTTGACTTGACATTCTTGCCGCGTAGTCATCAAGAGCTCTCCTGTTATCTCTAACATTGACCCCCAACTGCCCCATCGACTGCTCGAACTGTTTCATCTGAGTCTCAATTGTTGTCATACGAGTATCAAGATTTTCAAGAACTAGGGACGGTGTTTGACTTAGGTGTTCTCGCTCTAATGATCATTCTGTTAGTGTTTGTCGCTCTGTTTTAGGCCTTAAAAATGAAGGTCCCTCACTCCTTAAACGCTCAAACACACTCCATGTCTCACGCTCGTGTATGTCTTCAACAACATGACTAAGATGCAAAGCAGTACATGTAGAAACTGGATAAGTAACATTAGTAACAGTTATGAGAACTAAGGATCCTGTCTTGTCCTGAGGTGGAATCTCAGGCTCAGAGGTTGCAGAGTGTTCATGTACAACAGGATAACCGATCCTCTCTGCAGCATCAATACATACCGGTGAAGGAACTTTAGAAGTAGTTGAAACTTCTGGCCCAACTGAAGCAACATGCTCTTCAGAAGGCACCAAATCCTCACCAATATTCCTAGGTGTTGAATGTGCAATGGGAGAACCACTCACGTGAGGTGGAGTGGTTATGAGAGACACTCTAGGTTTGGACTGGGCTGTTGAAGTAGCAACTTGGGAAAGTTTGGCTCGCTTCCTTATTACTGGCTGGACTTCAGGGTCACTCTCATCAGAATCATCACCTAATTCTACAGATGCCGACCTTTTAGCTCCCATCAATAGGGGTGAAAGGGAAGAAGCTAGGGAATCAGACTCAGAAATATGGCTATCACCCTGGGATAGATCCTACGGGTTAGCAGAATCTTGGGCCACAGAATCAGAATTAGAGGAAGAAGAAGTATTAGTAGTATGAACAGAGAGTTGATCATGTTCAAAAAAAGTACCTCCTTCATTACCTTGTCCAGCAAAGGGATCAGAATCAGCATGGGTTGACCTAGGAGACAGTTGCTGCTCCCTTTGCCCGGCTGTGAATTGACTGTGAGATTGGCCATCATCTTGGTCTGCATCAAGATTCTTGTCAGGAATCCCTTGAAATGCGTAAGTATGAGCAGATGGATTCTGAGCATGTGGTGATATTTGTGAAGTCCCCGCAAGAGAAGTAACACCTGCATCATAAGAAAGCCACACTCAAATATTCTCAGGAATAGACATGGGTTTACCCTGATGTTTATCCTGGTTAGCAATAATAGTTAGTGACTTAGTACCCATACCAAGAGATACAGAGGTGGGACTCCTAACAAATGCCTGCCTAACAGATAAAGCATTATTCGGTACTAAATGATTAATAAGCATTTGTAAGAAACGAGGATACCAGCAGACAACATCGGTAGTTGTAATGTCCCTGGTAGCAGGTGATCCCATCATTGCCACTATTTCAGAAAGAATGATCCTTCCATAATTAATGTTGAGTTCACGGGCTAGGGAAACACAGAAAATTTGTTTGGGAATTGGAATTTGATGAAAATCCCTTTCTCATGCACGAAAACATCTAGTAATAGCTTTGAAAAAGTAATTCCATTCTACATGAAAGAATTGTTTTTGAATGCTGGAAGTGGATATTCGTCTAGTAAGAGGATAACATCCAATTTCCTCAAAAAATTGCAGGCGCTCGGCCGCTGTGGGTTCAGGGTCATAAGAATCCCGAACTGGGAAACCAAGAACTCGATTGAAAACGGCTTCGGTAACCTCATAATGCTGACCTACCAAGGTAAATTTAAAACCATAGGGGGTCGATTTACTCCCAAAAGTAACCGCACTGGTCCATAATTGCTGCAAAGCATCATGGACCAGTGTTGGTTTTGCAGTAAAAACAGTACTAGCTTTGGAGTACAAATTGAGAAATCGTACCCAAAACTTGAAACGCGGGAGTTGATCACCAATTTCTGTAGAAATATTATAAAAATTGTTTTAAGCAAGTGAAAATTGGTGAGCCATTTTTGAAAAATTTTCCTTGAATTAATTGGATTTTTGTGGAAAATAAACAAATAATGCAGACAACTAAGCAAGCAAATTAAACAAATGCAAGTAAATTACTTTTAATTTAAAAATAAGACGAAGAGGCCTAACTGGTAATTAAACTACGGAATTTAAATCAAACACAACCAATAAGCAAACCACTGCACAGGAATTCCAAACCAAGTCTGCAATGCGTATGTGGGAAAGTGTGTGTATAGTCACGTGTATGTATATCAAATCGAAGATGAACAGTTACGACCCAATAACACAAAAAACACACAATATAAATGATGCAGACAGAGAATGAAGAAAAAAATGGGCAGTAGTTCGTGATATGTATGAGATTAGACACAAAAATTATGAATAGTGTTGTGATTATGAAATCGCTGGGTAGGGTGGGGGGTGGCTGCTGTAAATAATTAGGTTAAAAGAAATAGGTAAAAGTGAAAGTAAAATCGAGTTAGAGATGTATATATAGGCATTAGAGTGAAAGGACAAAAATACCCCTATGAAAATGAAAAAAAACTTAAGTATGCACTGGGGAATCTAAGTCGAACTCTATGTCGAAATTCGACTTGAGTGTTGACATAAAGGCTAACTCGAAATATATTCACTTAAATAAATAAACAACATAAAACCTCTAGGGAAAACCCATCTCGAACTTCAAGTCGAAATTCGAGATAAGTTTCGAGATGGGAGTCATCTCGAAATTCCCTGAACTCTAAAACAAATTCTAAGTACCACCAGGGAATTCTATCTCGAACATTAAGTCGAAATTCGAGATAAGTTTCGAGATAGGAGATATCTCAAAATTTATGTCGAATTTCGAGATGAATGTCGAGATAGATACTATCTTGAAAGATTTCCCAGACTTAGACTCCTCAAAATTTTCACACCTGAAACTCTATCTCGAACTTCGAGATGAGTTTCGAGATAGACTCTATCTCGAAAATTTCGAAGAAAGCATAATTTTAAACAGACACACTGGGAACTCGAAGTCGAACCTCAAGCCGAACTTCGAGATGATGTTCGAGATAGACTGTAACTCGAAATTCTTCCCAGACTTAGAATTTTCAAAACTTCACTCCTGGAAGCTCAAATTCGAAATTCAAGTCGAATTTCGAGATAGACCCTATCTCGAAATTTTGAAGATACTTAGCAAAATGTGAGAATTTTTCAAGAAAAACAATAATTAAATTTTGCCAAATTAAAATAAATACCAATTCAAGGATTTTTAATCATAACCAGTAATAGAAACATTCCTTGACAATTCTAAGGCCTCTCATTGTATTAAAATTACATGAAAAACATAGAAAAATCCATCTAAAAATCAGGTCAAATTTAGAAATATATGAATTTAACTCCCCCTATGTTCATGCAATTTAAATGAGCATAAATTCAAAGATCCTTCACCTTTTTCAGTGGATTCTGTTAAGGTTCACGAGTTGTGTAGATTTACTACCATTTCCACTAATAGGATCTGAATATCATCATTATCATTGTTTCCTTCTACAACCTCAGTTTCATCATCAATATCTGAATATGACTCTGACAAGATGTCAAACTTCAAAGATTCAGAATAGTCTTTCATTTGAATGCTCGGGAGCTTGGTGTAATCAAAACGATACATTCATACTTTCAATCATCTTTTAATTTTCATTCACATATACCTTGAAAACTTTCGACTACAATGAGTAGGCGAGGAGAATTGTTCCATGAGCCTTAACTTTAAACATGCCAAAATACTCACATAAATCTTCAATAAATATCAATTTCCTCCAAACACACGAAAGAGCTTCAGTGTTTGCTTCTGGTTGTCCACTACTTCATATGATGTCTTTTCACGATCTTGTTGATTAAAGTATTATGCTGTGTTAATTACTTCAGCTTCAAAGTAATTTTATAAGTGCAGACTTCATTTAGAAATTCATCCACGAAATTGAGTTCCAATATATGACTTCAAAGTTATCGTAGCTTACTTTGCTTTCAACTTGATCTACCTAATGCGATCAATTACTATCTGTGATATATTATCTGTTGAATGCACGAACATCACCAACTTGTAATTAGGGTTGTCACCAACTACCACTAAGCATATTTCTTCCATGACATAATTTGCTTTAGTGTGATGTTTTCATTGACTTCCCTATATGATATACTTCAAAATGTCTTTCAAGATAGAATTCCATATGAACCATTCCTCTCACTAATTTCATATTTATCAAAGAATCCCATCGTCTCGAATATCAAGTGTGAGAGCTTCTTATTCCATAGTTAACTCTTTACTAATGAATCTTTACGAAAAAACTCGCTTCACCTTTGCATATAGAATCCATGTCAGCTACGAACAAATTTCACCACTCTCAGTTGAGTGAGCTTCCATCTTTCTTGCTTAAAATTAGACATTTTTCCTTTTCAATGCTTTTTTAGAAAATCTTTGACAAAGAATTCCCTAGTGCCCTATAGATAGTGCTTAAGTCCATTGACAATAAAGATATTTCCAGTGATGACAATACCAAAAACATGATAGCCAAATCCCTCATATATCTTTTGTTGTTATCTCCAAAGGTTACTATTGGATAGGCTTTCTCAACTAAATGTGATATCAAAGCTTCAATCTTAATCATATGCCTCGTGTAATAAATGTTATGAAATCACATAATTTTTGCCTTTTGTTACATACTCTGCAATCACAAATGAATAAGTTTCTTGGTACTCAACTTCAATTGAGTCCAGATGAGTTAGAGATATTACTATCAACTGTGGTAACAACAACTTTAATATGCATATTAGAAAATTCAGTACTATTTACTTTAATCATTCTACACAAGTGTAACAAATGTAAAGCAGATTTACCGACATTCAATCATTTTCTAAAAGCACATGAAATAGAAGAACTAACAAATTAATTACTAATTCTGTCTAATCCATTTATGTTGTTGTCTTACATTTTAACTCTCTCTAAATACCTAAGTCAGTTTTAGATTAATCCTCGAATCAACAAGTTTTACTGGCTACTTAGATAGTTCTTCCATCTTTTAATATTATACTCTTTAACAAGCAATACATGATATGATATGACATTTAAGTGCAACTATGTGAGTGCGAGCATATCATATGAAAATAAGTACATAAAAAATTTCAAGTAAGAACAAGTATAAAGTATATGATCTATGACTTCTTTGTCTATTAGCAATTTTCACAAAATTAGCAGAAGTATTAAATCACAGAAGATTTAAATCAAGTTCCAGCAAATGTTTAGGGATACACCTAACCGTCTAGAACACCCTATCTAATTCTAGATATTCATTTTACTGCATAGAAAATCAAGTATGAAATGTACTATTTAAACTCATGAATCCTAGCATGCAATCTTATTCTTACAATCAATTAAGCATTTAATTCGTAAGATGCTAACATGCTAACATGAATTTAATACATTTCATATCTTAATAATTATACAGTTTTGAATTAGATAAAAGTATACTAGTTGAATGTGTACATGTGAAGTGCTTAGTGATTCATCTTTAGTGTTGACCATTGATGTCAGATATTCATATGGTTCATCACTGTCGCTGATAGAAACAGATTTTCTTTTTAACTTCACCGACAAATATTTTTCCTTGCTGCATCCTTAATAATGCTTGAGATTTCTGCCACATCCCAACATAGTCTATGTTATCTTTTGCTTGTACAGGCTTTTTGAAACTGTGTAGCACATAACCCCATCAGATTATTACAATTGTAAAATCTAATCTTGTCTTTTATTTTAAACCATCCTTGTTTTGCAACCGTCTCTTGAACTGATCTTAAAAATCTCCTCCATGGAATCTATAGATAAGGAACTTAGATTTAGAATTGGGACTCCGTCTGGATTCGATGTCACTGAATTTCCAGTTGCCCTGCAGGCTTGACTTGTTGCTAGTTTCTCAAGTTATTTCAAAGTGTAGGATTAACTTATAACACCTTAACCACTACCTTGAGCTACAACATCTTCAATTTAGCTTCTTGGATCAATTCATTTCTGTTCAGAGGTTTTCAACCTTGACTTCAATCAAATTTGATTCCCGGGTCACAAATACAGTGAATATGCCAACAACCTGCTTTACCAAATATTACCTTCTTCAGCTTTTGTTCTAGTTCATAGGCCTTCAACACTCACATAGTTCCTCTAAAGATTATGTGGTCATATCCTTAGATCCTTAATGGTTGTAATCCTATGTTCCAGATGATCTGCAGTGTTAGCACGAACTTCCTATAATCTCCCTGTAGAATAAACTTTAAGGCTTGTATTGAGATGCCAAGTAGTCCAGTATGTTCTCTTTCACTACTTTAGCCCCTAAGATTTTTCATCCAAAAATTCAACTCAAATCAACCAAAAACTGTACCCAAATTATCTCTTCTTTTCCAGTATCCAAATAATCAATGGGATCTTATGGAGTAAACCTCTAAGTAAATTAATATAACTTTTTCTTCAGCCTGTTCCAGTATTAACTTCATTGGGGTTTTCTTCAGTCAATCTCAATTGTCTTCAATACCCGAAAAAATCTTCAACTACAAACCCTTGAGCACCCTAGAATTAATATTTAAGAAATATTTAAATTTCTAAATTTTTTAATTTTCTTAGAAAATAAATTAATCAAAAATAATTATTTACAAAAAAATTAATTTTCAAGAATTTTAAATTTTTTTAAAAATTAAATAAAACGTAAATTAATATTTAAGAAAATTTTAAATTTTCCGAAAAAAATAAATAATAACAAAAATTAAAATCGAGTCACAACTATAAGTGTCGATAAATTATTATCCAGGTGACTGACCTCTCGCATGTGTCGAATAATCCTCTCTTGTATATACTGCCTTAGTAGCTTTTCCACTTGATTAACAGGTACGTGAATTCAAGTTGTATACTAAGGCGCGTGCAACTCAAACAAGCATGGGTAGTCAACATTTACATGTCCTCAGTTAAATTTGAAAGAAGGCGCGTGCATTAGCTGACTAGTCAACTCACCAATAATCGGAACATACATTTTGCCTTAGCTTTGTCTATTGTTCAGAAACTGGCCACCTATTTTGTTAAATAGATTAAAATAAAAACTTTTATAAAATTTAAAAAATAAACTAATTTAAATTTATGATAAAAACCAATAAAATTTTATAAAATAAATTTAATATTAATTTTATAAAATAAACTAATTAAAATTTATAATATAAACTAATAAAATTTTATAAAATAAATTTTATAAATGTTTATAAAATAAATTTAAAAAATAAACTAATTAAAATTTATAACATAAACTAATAAAAGTTTATAAAATAAATTTTATAAAATAAACTTATTAAAAGTTTATAATTAAACTTATTTAATAAGGCCTCCCGAGTTCAAACAGTTTCGGCACGGTGAGCTTCACTGAGCTAACGGATCCTGATTTGTATATCAATTTGTGAGTTATGATACCAATTGTTAGGTCCCGAAAATATCGTAGAAGGAGGATTGAATATGATACTCACAACAATTTCAAATTCTTTTTAGAATTTGTGGATAATTAAATTATTGCTTTTGTTGAGGGTTCGAGTCTTTGTAGTGTTTAGGAGGCTGGCTTACTAATTTTTTGTATTTATACATAAAGAGTTAAGATCTAAAAAATTAGCAAGTAAATGAACGAGATAAGTTGCGGGAAATTTATCTTTCGTATATAAATTCAGAGGGGTGTTACACCCGGTTTTAATGAACCGGTTTCCGAAGAACAAATTAGTTCTTTGCTATAACAAAGAGATATGACTGATTCATATTGCACAGTATAGATATGTGAATGTACAAAAGGAAATCAATCTAACAGAGAGTGTTTTATAATAGCCCTATATATTTACAACATAATGAACTGGCTTGATTATAAAACTCCGGTGAAGAATGTATGTGTATGGCTTTGTATCTCTTCTTCTCCGGCTTCTGTTTCTCTCTATATCTCTTTATGTCTGTGTGTATTCACTCATACCAAATGAATTAGATTCATTTGTTTATATAGTGTAGGCTTTACAATAATTGAACTATAGTTGTGAGTGTCGACAATTTCTCCCCTGTATGTTGACTTGAGTTGACCTGTGGATATTTTTCTATGTGTCAAAGTGTGTTTCCTTGTATAGTGTACTTAGAAAATAATCCACCCTTGAGGAGAACCTATGTGTCGATTCCTAGTTCATTGTATGCATGCCTTAGCCATTTTGAAGAAGAATAACCACATGTGTCGAATTCTATTCTCAATGTATAGCCATGTGTCGACTTTTCTTCACTAGAGTATGCCTTAGAATATTTTCTATCATCCAAAGAAGCTATGTGTCGAATTCTACCACATTATAGATGTATGTGTCGAATTCTCTCTCATGTAGATTTGAATTAGAATCTTTTTGGCATCCCTACAAGCTATGTGTCGAATATTACTCTCCATGTATATGCCTTAGAATAATTTCATTGATTCAAGAAGTCTAAGTGTCGACTTTGTCTTCCATGTATAGCCATGTGTCGAGTTTTTCTCCTTGTATACATGACTTAGCTTCTTTTTGGCATATGGAAAGCTATGTGTCGAATTTACCTCCCTTGTATAGCATGTGTCGAATGTCTTCACCTAGTAATACTATGTGTCGATTTTCTCCACCATGTATAATGACTTGGAGTAATTTCAACTTCTATTAAATCCATGCATACTTGGCTTCCTATCAATTCTTCTTGTACAGTTAAAATGTTAACCAAATCATGTGTGTTGACACTTAGTGCACTGGTCTGGTTCACAAGTGACTAACACTATATTGATCTTCATATTCTCAATTAAATCAAATAACAGGAGTGCTGCAGTTCTTTATTGCTTCGAACACTGACTGTCAATAAACACTGTACTTTCACTAGAATCTTTTCTAGTACTTAGACAACGTCTTCATTACTACCACAATCTTGAATACTTAATTCTATGTTCTTCACTGACACTTGAACATATAAAAGAACTTCTTTCAATGAATATAACTTCAAGACAACATCTGTCTTCTTTAACATTTGTCTTTACATTGTCATCAATTCTTCTAGATTCCTATGCTTCGAATACTGTCTATCTTCAATCAATGCCTTTACACTGAAATCTTCTAGTGACACTTCTATACTGAATCTTCAATACTTCTGAAACCCTGAAAGTCTTTAACCATTATTCTTCACTAAGGCATGAACATATTAATGAACTTCTCTCAGTGACCTATAGTAGACTTCAAAACTTCTTCTAATGTCTTGATTCACTATATCTGCCTTATCTTCGTTTCTTCCTGATTTCTGTGTAGGCGTAGTATTATTTACTTGTCATGTTCTAGTATTGAGTTATCACGATTACTATTCATACAGTTTCGCAATCTCACCAACAACAATAGCTAGTATATACTATAAATAGGCCAGAAGATAAATAATTAAAATTTAAGTAAATATATTTGATTTCTTAGAATAAATGCATTTATATTGTTTTATCAATATGTTGTCAAAAATATTTAGACAGAAAATATTTTCAACATCTTTTATGATTTTGTTATATATATACATATTTTATAACAAAAAATACTTCTTATTTATGTTTTAATAAATTATATTAGCCACACAAATGAAAAAATTACAATATAATAAAATTAGTTTATATATCGATTCGGGACTATCATCAACTTCTTGGTTAATGATAAACCCCTCTTTTTTCTTGTTTTTCTTCAATTTATATCTATTTATTTAAATAAGTCTATCTTTATGAGAGTTTTTAGTATCCATTTGTTGGCTTTTGTTCTCCCTCGTGGAGATTTAGTGTGTTTTTCTCTACCCATTTTTTAGATTTTGTTCTCAGTTTTAGTGTGTTTAGTGTTTAAGATAATAGATCTTCGTAGTAGTTCATTGATAATGGTTTATATGAGATCACATCTATGGTCGAGTTTTCGAATATGTTTAGACAAATTATCTATGCTTACTTCTTATGCCTATAACAAATCGTTAGATTGTCTCTTCAATAAGGCTGTATGTTCCATCAATAGAAACGAGAGATGTTCCACAATGTATGATCAACCTGGCGATAGTAGTCTTACTGAAGAAAACATTGATTTGATCTATATAATGTATTGGTTGAATTTCGATTATTTTTGTAGATATCATATGACTTTTAATTAATGAATTATTTTACTCGTAAAAGGAATCTTTTTAAACTCGAATAAATATATTACTCAAAACATAAATTAGGAAGAAAAATATACAATGAGATTAATTTGAAGTTGTATTTTCTAGCTAATATTCTATTTTTAATCCTTTATGTGTATATACTATGAATTTGTTTCATTAAATAATATTGATTATGATTATATATTTCTAGTACTATACTATTAAGAAAATATTATAATTTTAATAAGATTTTATTATAAGTAATAATCTATAATTTTAGTAGAATTCTAATTAAATATTAATAATTCCAAACTATATGATTTTAATTTATCCCAATATATTTACTAGTTCAATATGATTTTAATCTATCCCAATATGATTAACAATCTATAATTTTAGTAAAATTCTAATTAATTTTAGTTGAATTCTAATTTAATATTTTATTTTATGTATAGTGCGTGTACTATATGCTATCTATTTTGTATGTACGAATATTTATTTTGTTTGGATTCGTTGGATGCAATGCTAAAATCTACTTAAATTACTAGTAAATTGAATTGATTACTGTTACTGGCTGATATGTTGATCACTAGTAAAATGACTTGAATTTGTTCTTGAATAGTTCGGTCTCAGAAATTAGTACAAGTCAGAGTTGTTCGAACTCGAAATTTGTTGTATTAAAATTAGGGCACCTGTATATATGTATGCAAGAGAAGAATAACAATATATATATATAAATTACTTCTAATACAGATGGGAAAGAAGAACAAGAAACATCGTGAGCACTTTTGCTATATTTATTGCATCGTATTCAGTTCAACGAGTGCAATTGACAGACACAATAAGGATGTACATGGCAACATCTACAAGAAAGGGGTGACAGAGACTTGCATCACTTGTGGAACTTGGCTCTCTAGCATTGCTGACTTTGATGAACATAAAAAAGAAAAATACAAGGTAATCACAATAGGTTCTCCGGTATCTTTTAATACAATCTTCATGTATCAATGATCATGTATCAACTATTGATGCTCAATAGTGACATTGTCTATTTGATTATGAGAATGTCCTCGCATTAATTGCCACATATATTGTTGTCATGTTGGGAACGCGCGTCAATATTATGAGATTCACAAAATGAGATTCCATCCACAAGAACTTATAATTTTAATTTGAGACTTAAAGATTATAAGTGAGAGAAACAGAGCTTTATAAAATTTATATGGATAATTGGATATATAAATATAATTATATCTTTGAAAGAAGATCTCATCCACCATCTCTAAACTCATGTATAAGATTTTTCGTACTAGTGAAAAGATGCAATGCATTTAATATGAATCGGTAATCACAATGATATCTTTCATGAGAAACATAATAAAGACAATTAAAACGAATTCATTGCCTCAAGAGCTGAATGTGCTTCTCCTCGTTGAGCAGGAGTATTTCCATCATCAATAAGTTTGTTTAAAGTGACACAAGAATTAAATTTTATTATTAGACTAGTAATAGATTTTAAGTGAGAACTTCAGCGAGTGTCTCCAGGACGCTGCAAGTTAACAATCCGATTAAGACCAATTTCAAGTTCCCCAATTTCAACTAAAGAAGCAATTTCACTAGCATAAGCATTTTTAACTTCATCGTTATGCTTGCAAGAACCTAGTATAAAAGTCATAATAGATGTCAATTTGGTAACGAACTGATAGACAAGAACAACTTCTTTAGAGGCAGCAACTAGTACTAATTGTAATCGATGGGCAAAAAAGTGAATATAGTAAGCATAAACACATTCTTTAGAAATTAAAGCTTGCTAGCCATTCCATTCCCCTCTCATATTGCTCGCCCCGTCATAGCCTTGACCCCGTACATTTTTAATATCCAAATTTTAGTGAGAAAAAATAAAAAGAATTTTATTCTTTAGAGTCAAAGAGGTGGTATCTAAAACATGAACAAGACTGAAAAATCGCTCTCTAACATGCCCATGTTTGTCAACATATCTCAATATGATTGCCATTTGTTCATTCCACGACTTGTCACTAGCTTCATCCACAATTATGCAAAAAATTGCATCCTCTATTTCATCACGAATAAACCATTTTACCTTCTCGGCTGCAATTTTTAGAATTTCTTTTTGTGAATCAAATGAGATGTAAGAAGTATTTTTTGGAGCATTTTCAAGAACAATCTTGGAAACCTTCTCATTGTAAGAGGTAAAAAATTTTACAAGTTCAATAAAATTGCCTCGATTGTTGATTCAAGACTTTCGTTAAGACCTCTCATGGAACATCCCTGCAAGGCAAGATATTGCATCAATTGAAGCTTTAAGACGTAGTCCATTCTCAACAATTTGGCTTGATGTTTGCCTCATAAGGACTTGTGACAAATGTTAAGATTGATTTTTCATAACTTCACAAGTCTGTTCACAAAGTTTATGATATGAATTGCGATTTTGCCGACATGATTCAAGAGAGCACAATTTTTTCCATTTCTCACTTTTTCTAAATTTCTAAATCCATCAACTGTGAAAGTTTTATGCCTAAATTGCCCATCCAACTTGTTAAATAAAAAACAAGGAAAACAAAATGATGCATATATTTCATTGGAATACTCTAACCAAGATGGATATAATTGAAACCAGTGAGATTGAAATCGACGAAGATGAGAAAAAGATCCAGATCTCTTATACTTAACAGTCCTGGGTTGATAGGGTTCAAAACTTAAATAAACACGTCTAATTTCATCACGCTTTTCAGGTGGGTATTCCCATATTTGTTTTTTTTTCTAAATCACGTTCGATTGAATCAATTTGTGGAAGCTTAGGGGTCGTTTGGTTCATAGAGTGTTATGAGGTTGGAATCAGGAATCGGGTTAAGGTGGTATGAGGATGAAATATCATTCTTGACATCACGTATTTGGTTAAATGGTGGAATGAATTTATTAATTTAATATATTTTTAATAAATAAAAAATATATATGCAGTTATTACGAAAACTTAATCACTATTATTTATTTAGTATTAAACAACATCATTATAAAAAAATTATTTTAAAATTTAACATGTAATTTTATAAATAAATATAAAAGTAGTAAATTTTTATTTTGATTCCTCATAACCACCTCCCCCCTAAGGTATGAGAAACCCATATTTAATGGGTTCGAGTTTTAAAATTAAAAAATGTCAACCAAACACCATATATGGATTTGGAATGAACGAAACTCATACTTGATACCTAGAAGTTCTGAACCTAGCGACCCCTTAGTAGGCTCAACCTCAAGTCCATGAGACTTTTGTGGTCGACTTTCAAAATTTAAGGTTTGACCATTTTGAGTTTGCGAGGAAGTCTCATCCCGTTGAATTCTATCATTTGTGCCTCTTTTAAATATTGAATCAATTTTGACTTGTTTAGCCATTAGAGATAGTCTACAAAGCTTCTGTAACAAAAAAAATTAAAAGAATTGACAAAACAAAAGGTAAGAAGAAATCTACTAAAACTAGAATCAAACGTGTCAATTATTTGATCCAATAATTCTAATTGCTAACTTTCTAAGAGAGCAAGAGACTTTTAGGAGCCTTGTACCCGAGTTAGCAGCCTCCAATATTTGATCATATATAGTGCGCTACATTGATTCAAGGAACTAAGTTTTTCCTTCGCTCGCTTTTGCTTGGAGCTCGTTACGATTATACATCATTTCTTCCAACAATGGCTCATTTTTAAACAGTGTAATTCTTGCCAAGTCAAGTTTGGGCATTCCCGGGCAGTTAACTAAAGTTTTTCCATGCTGCTTCAGCAAGTGGTTTATTGCCTTAAGAGTGAGCATTTTTTATTCTCATTACTAATATTCAGATTTGGTAAATTCAAGAGTTTCCTATGGCTGTATTCAATATCATCACAAAGATCCTCCCAATGTTTCTCCCAAAGGTTTACTGGATCAGTAACCTCACAAAAAATAACAATGCGATAAATAATATCACGGAGCTGTGAAGCATTGGCATAGGTAGCAGTAGCATCAAGGGCAATGTGCAATTCTTTATCAGATTCGAGTAGATGCCTATGAAGGCAAGCTTCCTTGTAAGCGGAGTACACAATTCCATTAACAGTTTAGACATCTTCAAAGCTTGTTGCTCCAATAACTAAATTCAATAACAAGTGCATATAAAAGCGTTCTCCAAACGTAGAGTGCGCATACACCATGCGCCCAACAACAGGCACATTTTGTCGGCGTCAAAACCATCTTCTTGCAGATGCATCCCACCGATATTCTTTAGAAATGTAACAAACATAAGGTGTCGGCCTGACTCGTCACAACGGTTATTTAATAACCACTATATGAACATAGTTCTATCCGAATCAACTCGGTTTATAATTTCGGGCAACGTCTCATTGTTACAGAATCTGACCTCCTGTTCATTTTTAAGGTGGAAGAACAAAAGCTACACGTATGGTTCTCTATGGTGGATAGGGAATTCAAATATTCGTTAGCACGCCTCCGTCGTAGAAATATATCAGCTAGAAAGATAACTTTTTATCTCATCGGCTTCTATTTCTCTGTTATTGTTATTTGCAGCTGGGGATGATAATTTCGGATAATGGATCGGGTTCGTGTCGTGTTTACATGACCCGTTTTTTTTGTCTGACCCGAACACGACCTGACCCAAAACAGGTTAAGAAATCGTTACACAAACCCGACCTGTTGAAAACCCGAGTTATCTGAAGTTGACCTGTTTGACCCGTACTTGAATGGGTAGTTGTGAGGAAATGACCCAAAACGACCTGAAATGACTCGAAAATTGGAATGAAGGATTAAGCAAATATTCAACAGGCTTAACTTGCAAATGCTAGTTTGCTACGAATGGAAAATATTACACCAAATCACCATTTAAACGTAACACAAAATAATAATACAAAGTCTAGAAATTTTTAAGAGTATTTTACTACATAATCATTCATCACTAAAGTGGAAATTCATAATGAATTTTAACTTCCAAGTGCATCTCTGAGATATTTTCATTTTGCATTTGATGCTGCATGCCCAGTAAATGATTCCACTTGCATTTATAAATATAAAATATTTTATAAGTTCAAAAGGAAAGAACAATTATAAGAACAAAGATTACCTAACAGTGGCAAAATAAGTTATAATATTTTCTTCTAATCTTTATTCAGTGGCCATTTTAGAATATTTTCAGTTAAGTCCTCCACCGCTGCCTCCACCATTGCTGTAATAGACGTAATAAATTAAATTATTAGTGTGCTGAAAAGTGGGTTTGCATAAATAGAATTGAAAGTTGAAACCACACCTTTATCTCCATATATCCAGTCTATTGCATAGATTTAACTCTCAGCATTTAGCATTTTCTGCTAGAAGTGAAGTGCGAAACTTGCTAATAACTCGTGCACCATGACTGAAGGCAATTTCCGAAGCCACAGTGGTAATGAGAATACTAAAAACATCACGAGCCATTGCAGCAAGTTCTGGATATCTAAACTGATTTCCATTCCAGAAATCTAAAACATCTAAATTTGCTTTCCTATTAACTTTTGGCTCCTCCAAGTAAAGCTCCAGATGTGTTTTTTTGGCACTTAAAACTTGTTAGGAATCTATGTGTATTTGATGATAACTTTAATCTTAGAATCATAGAAACTTTAATTGATGTAACTGATCATTTGATATGATGATTATAAATATCAATTTATCAGGAAACCATTTATCAGTTAAAATGTTTATCTGAATCAACTGATAATATGGATTGTAGCATAGTTATACTTAGTTTATTTCAATTGATATGCCTTAGATCAATCGATGTTGTTTTCATCAATTGATATCTAGAATCCATTGATATAGGTCATCAACTGATGTATATCTTAGGCTGTCAAATTGTAAATATTTGATGACAGAAATTTTATACAAGTGAAGGGTGATCAATTGATGTGAAAGCATCAATGGATGAAGGGTCGGTTAATATCAAGTCAAGTCAAGATTGAAAACCAACAACTGATATGAAGATTAATCGATTGACATATCGATTGATAACAACTATCAATCGATAAGTCAAAAGTAATTATCAATTGATGGATACAAAGATTAATAGAAGAAGAATATCAGTTGATGGATACAAGGAAGAATCAATTGATATGTTTAACAACAAATTATCAATTGATAGAGACTACACAAAGAGACAAATTGTCAGGAATTTTCAGACTAAAGTATTGCTATAGGAGATAGTCCACATTGACTGTGAAGACTCAAATTGATGTTGTCTTTCCTAGACTGAAGACATTTCTCAAAATAGAAATAGACAGAATGGAAAGATAGATTTCTAAACATTCCTAGAATAGGTATTTTTGTTTTCTTTTATTCTTGAGATTGTAAACACTCTTGTAATATATAAACAAGAGTGGTAGCATTGTTCGAACCTATACAAGTTAGACAACAACTAAGAATCAACTATTTAATTTGAGAGCACATTTATAAGAACAGTTGATTCATTTTCTAACCTTTTAAAAGCAGTTGGGTTTTATTAACCTAGATAATTTGAGCAATATATATACACTAATGGAAAAACCGATCAATCAGTAATTTTAAATATTGTTGTTCGTATACTTTTCATTTTCTGTTGTTCATTATTTTTCTCTTAACTCTTAACATTAAGACCAAATTTTAAAACTCAAAAAGTTTTGATAATTTTATTCAACCCCCCTTCTAAAAATTATATTGACATTGTTATGGGAAATAACAAAATTGATAGATCATTTTCATAGTCATCAAGCTCATGCAATAGTTTGGATCAGTATAATATTAGTATATAAGTAATTAAAATTTGTGCATATTTAGTACATAGTTACCTTCATAACATCTTCGGCCTCATTAGTAAAGAGAGTTTCACATCTATCACAAGAATGTCCTTGATTTGGAGTTGAATCTGTACCTGAACTCAAATATGCTTTAACAACATATTCATTGAAAAGTAGGAAAATCTTTTTTTAAGATCTATGAATTTTTGTCACTGAGCCCATTAGAATTTCCTATAGAAGAAGTTAATGCGTCTAAGCTTGTACCTCAGATCAAGAATGCAAGCAATGACTAATATGGTACTAAATTCAGTCCAATATTCTTGAAATTTCTCGTACATCTTAATAGCCATTGAGCGTAGATACTCATCCTCGGGAATTAACTTATCCATCAATGTTATATGAGCAATAGCCAGCACCGGAAAATACAGATTCGTAGTAAGATACTTACTACCAGAGAATAGTTGAGTTATCTCATAAAACACACCTAGAAACATACATATCTTTTCCGCTTTGTCCCATTCTTCCTTCGTAGGGTAAAAGGTATAGTTTGAATCACAAAGTTCTAGATGACAAAAAGATCTACGATAATGTGTAGCACCATCAAGCATCACAAAAGTGGAATTTCATCTCGTAGGACAATCTTGCCTTGGACCTTTTCTGCCCACAATTGCCATAATTTTTATATATTCCTTAAACTTTTTTTTCTCACTTGTGAGTTTTTTAAATACTTAATACTCTCTCTGATTTTTTCAATGCATTGATCAATATCTTTTAAACTTTTTTAAACTACAAGATTTAATATTTGCCTGCAACAACGAATATGCACGTACTCACCATCACTGACTAACAAGTTCCTTATGTTTAGTTGAGAGATCAAAATATTAATAAAACATAGATTAGAACTTGCATTATCCAAGGTCATTGCAAAAACCTTATGCTCAATACCCCACTCACAAAGTAGCTCATATATCTTTTTACACAAATTCACACTTGTATTAGGAGGTGGCATAATAGTATATTTAAGAAGTCTCTTCTGTAAATTCTAATGCTTATCAATGAAATGGGCAGTGAAAGACAAATAACCATAAGTTATCATAGAAGACCACAAATCAGACGCAAAGAAATTTTACTCGGGGCTGATTGCAACTTTTTTTCACTTTATATTTCTCTTTGTTGTATAGCTTAAGCACATCAGCTTTACAAGTATTCCGGAAAATAGTATGGACATTATTATTTAAATAATGGTGTAAAGCTCTAAATCCCTCATACTCCACAATCTAAAATGGTTGACTCTGCATAGTGATAGTAGCAGTATATAATTTTCTATACGTTTCTTGATCAAACATATTATTACTTAAAGAAACAGACCCTTGTTCGCGAGATATAAGAAGCTGACCTATGTCCTTTCTAACTCTAGTCTTGCATTTCTTAATATGCTTGATTAAATTACCAGAACCATAATTACTTGGACAAGCATAGGTAGTACCGCATTTCTTTCACTTACGTCGCTGTTTTTTATCCGACCCTATAAATATATTGAAGTAATCCCAGACTTGCGAATTGAGTTTCCTCTTCATTGCAGAGGCAGAGGCAACTGGATCATTAGATATCTGTACAACATTGTCATCATCATCTTCAGCTGAATTTTTTTCCAGATTTTCTTCAAAATATTTTGGTGGTGGATTTTGGTTTTCACTTTCACTTTCCATTTATAAAGTCTACACCACTCAAACAAAAAATGTAACACGTATTAATGCACAATATTACCTAATTGATAATAAAGTTTAAGTATTGATTATAAACACAGTATTACTTAATTACCTAATTGATACACAGTATATATATACACACACAAAGAACTCGAAAAAACATAGATACATACACTGACACACAATATATATATAAGAATAGATTAATTATCTAATTTGTATGAAGGTCGAAGGAATGAAGGAGAAAGAGGGTTGAGAGAGGCGAGTAAGGAAGTGAATAGACTCGAGAGAGGCAAATAAGATCTAGGGTAAAATGTATAAATATATATTTCTTATATATATATAATTAAAATATACAGGTACGGGTTCAGGTATTTTGGGTCAACCCGAAAATGACCCAATTTTTTCGGGTAGATATTTACCCAACCCTAACTCGACCTGAAATGAAAAAACCCGATCCAGATTCGTATTTTTCGAGTTGGGTTTGTGTCGGGTTTCGGGTCATGTCATATTTTACTAGCCCTGATTGCAGAATTTATGTCATTTGCACTTGTATTACCAGATTCGAGAACTCCTGTATCTATGTCCAAACCTTTTCCAATATACTAGAAAAGATATTTTATGGACTAGGATCGGTTACACCACTCGACATTAATGTGGCCTTGGTATTTAATAAGGAGTCCATGATTAAATGGAATTACATGCCTAGAATAAAGAAACTTCAATAGATGAATAGGTTTGGATTAGGGCTGGCAAAAAAATCCGGAAAATCCGATTTTCGTCCGAAATATCTGTATTCGTATCCGAAAAAAGAGAGGATATTATCCGTATTCGAAAAAAAATGGATACGAATATTATCCGTATCCGAAAATTACAGATACAGATATGGATATGGGCGCATCCGTATCCGAAATTAATTATATATAATATATTTTTAATTATATATAATATATATTTTAATATATAATATATTAACCGTTTACAACAATACATACATTCACAAGCCCATTTTAAAATTAGGCCTATAACCCATTTTGTGTAGTCACTAGTCAGTACTCAGTAACCTAATTCATTCATTAAGTTTTTTTGTGCGGCTAGCTTTGTGACCTGCTACCTGCGTGACTGCATCTCTCTTCTCCTTCTTCGAATCTTTCATTCGATTCATTTATAACGTTCATATAAGGTATTAAAGTATTTAATTTTTTCTAAATCAGATATTCAATCATACGCGAAGATTCTTGTCTCTAAATTCGATTCTTGCTGAATGAATATTTGATTCTTGTTTGATTAATTGCATATCAAACTCTTGATTTTGTTTCTCAATTCACCTATACGATGGAACATGGTATTTCTTGCCCTGTGTTTATTGTTTTGTTTCTCCATATATTTAACATCTTTATATTATTATCTAATTACAATTTTGCTCTTTCTTGAATATTTTTTTCTTGTAATCTTGTTCATAATCATATTTTGTTTATGCTTTTTGTTGGGATTCGGGCACATATACGCAGCGGAATTACGCTAAATAAAAAAATAACGAATCCCAAACGCAGGATCCGTGTATAATTTATGGATGATTATGGAGAATCGGATGTGTACCTTATTAAAGCTTTCCTTATGATGATTATAGAGGTCCAAAAGCGATGAATCACAGCAGCCCTTCACAGAAATCTGCTCTCTATCGGTATCCACACGAACGTCGTATCGTCTAACGATCACCGGAGTTAGGTACTAGCCTATTTTCTGCCTCTTCGTCTCTCTCTTTCTTTAGCCTCTCAGAAACGTAGAGCTGCTAGGGTTTTATTAAAAATGAATTATCTTGACAGTTAATCCTAAACTATACATCTTTATGTATATATATGGAAGAGAGGGACTTGGACCAAAACCCTATTCTGATTGGACTACTTAAAACTCATTCATATTTCGGATTTATATTATTATTAAATTCGAATTCTAATATGTATATAATTAATCAAGTCTCGTTTAATTAATTAAATAAATAAATTCGAATTAATAATAATAACAGTATTTAAATTCATAATTTAAATAATACTCATTTTAAGCGTTCTTTGTGTGTGACCCTTTAGGTTATTATTACATTGACAATAATTTTATTTTCTAATAATAAAATTATAAACAATGAGTGGCATCTAGTAATACATCATTGCTACCCAAGTAATAATAATAATTGGTGATTCAATTAAACCTTTCGTGAATAATGTACAATATAATATAATCCCTTTAACCTTATATTATAGATCAAACTCGAGGCATGTATTGTGTCATCCTCTTCAACGTTTAATCCGGGTTTCCTTGATCAATGAGTAGACTATTAATCAAATCAATATTTGAGCATGGCCATGCATTTTATAGTCTCACTCAATCAAGAGGCCAATAATATCACTCCTCAATTAAATATGATTGTGAAGAGTGGGTTAGAGTTGCTAGATGAATTAATTGAAAAAATTCAGAAAACTGCAAGGTATATAGGATCTTCTGTTCAAAGAGATGAGAAGTTTACCATTGCCTTGTCTCAAACCAAACTCAACACTAAGAGACGCATCCACTTAGATGTTGACACCCGTTGGAACTTAACGTATGAAATGATTGTTGCATCTCTTGAACTCCGTCCAGCCATGGAACGTCTAAAAGAATTAGATCCTGAATTTAAATGTTTACCTTCAGAAATTGAGTGGGAAAATGGAAAGAAAATTTGTGATTGTTTGAAGATCTTTTCAGATATAACAAAAAGACATTCTGCTGTAAAGTATCCAACTGCAAATTTATATTTTATTGATGTGATTTAGATTTGAAGAAGTATAAAGATGTGGGTTGAATCTAGTGATAATTGGGTTAGTCTGATGGCTTCTAAGATGCAACTTAAATTTGATAAGTATTGGGATGAATGGAATAAGTTGTTAACAGTCGCCATTATTCTTGATCCTAGATATAAGATGGCCATTGTCACATATGCATTCAAGGGTATGTATGATCTCCGTGCTGAATTTTATACGGATGATATACAAGAGTTTCTAGTTCAGATTTTTAATGAATATTCTGAAAAATATGGAAATAAAAAGGGTAGAAAGTTATCGTTCTGCTAGTGCGAGAATATTAGGAAGTTCAATTGGTGGAGAATGGTTGGGAGGTTTTCAGGATTTCGTTTTAAGTAGTAACACAGGGGAACAAACAAAAAATAGTGAGTTGGACGAATACTTGAAAGAAGGCCTGTTTCCAATGGATAACGAAATAGAATTTGACATTCTTCGTTGGTGGAAGCATAATGGTCCCAAATTTCCTATACTCACGGATGACTCAAGATATATTAGCTATACCAACTTCTTCGGTTACATCCGAGAATTCTTTTAGTAAGTGTCGTAGAATTATCACAGACACTCGTTCCTCTCTACATTATGACTCGGTTGAAACTTTGATGTGTGTAAAAGATTGGATCCCAGATGTCAAAGTCATCAAGGATGGTACATTTCACATTTTTAATTAATTAATGTTGTACTTGTGCTTCATAAATCTAAACTGGTTTATACTCTTCAATTTTATAATAGGCCAATCTGAAAAAGCGAACGAGGATGATATGACTTGCGATTTAGGCTATACTGAATGGGATGTAGACTTCTGAGTTATGATCTCACTATTTTGGTATGTTTTTAGTTTCTTTTCTGCATTCATTAAATATACATTGCTTCTGATGAATTAAATAATAGGTTTTGTAGCATTTATTTTGGAAGCTGAATTAAGTAATAGGTTCTGTAGTATTTATTTGAAATAGTTAAGACCTCTATATCTATTCATTTATCTTTAGCTCTTGGGGTCATTTATCTAATATTAAAGTTCTGGAATCCCATATGCCATATTAGAAATTATATAAAATGATACCATCTTTGTGTTTGACAGTCAAGCTTGGTTGGTTTCACATTTGTTTATGCATTTTCTTGATTTCGTGCTATGCCATCTTTGTTAATGCATTTTCTAATTTCTTTTCAGGATTTTTCTTCGAGTATGCTGACAGCTTCGGCCTCTGTCACCAAATTTTTAACTTGGTCAACAACCTCAACTTCTTTCACTGGATCTTCAGGAGTTTCGCTCTTTTTTATTTGGATTTTATGTGCCACTTTGTGTTAGTAATGAATTTCCGTTGAATATGTAAATTGTTATTTTGGTTTTTGTAATTTGAACTATGTAATTTTTTTATTTTGGTGTTTGTAATTTGTAACTGAACTGACTACTGAGTATCTCTTTAATATATGTTTTTTCTAGAAAATGCAAAGCTCATAAAAAAATTATTTTTTGAAAAACGGATTCGGATATTATCCGTATCCGGATAATATCCGCCGGATTCGGATTCAGATATGTTTCTTTTCAGATATTCCCGGATTCGGATACGATTTCGGATATAATATTAAACTTCCGGATTCGGATTCGGATATACCGGTATCCGTATCCGTATTATCCGGTTTACACCCCTAGTTTGGATATAGGTTATATTTCATTTGAACATAAATCTCAAAAGACATCTGTGAACTTGTTATCAAGAAATATTTTGTTACATTCCACCGTTTGATTTGTACAGAGCATAACTGTTGAGAAAAAATCTTTTAAGTAATAAAGCCGCAAGTGCACATGTGTACGTGAATACAAAAGCAAGTACGGATTGAACCACAGAGAACACGAATTGAGTTTTTAATTTGTAAAACTAACAAAACAAATTAAACTAGTACTCAAAAATATCAATAATCAAGGAATCTAAAGGACGGGTTCATCCGCTCAACACATAAAATTATGGTGTAATTTAAATATTAATTCTTACTAACAATTAAACACATAAGTATTCAGAATAATGACAATGAACAATTCCAAATCAAATATTATTTAAAAGTGGTAAAAATACTTGGTAAATATATTACCAATTAAATCAATTTTCAAAATCATATACATCCTAACTATATGAACTTTCAACTCTACTTGTGTTGCTCGCATGAAATTATCACATAAATATGATATTGGAGATAATTAATAAAATAAATACATCACAATTAAGCACATATACACGAAATTCATGTATATTCAGCCCGACTACATTCGCCCTGTAAAAAGGGACATTTAGCCTACCATCATTGAGACAATTATGATAAAAATAAATAAACTCATACGAGTAGTTGAAGATGAACTTGGATTTTTATTGAATAAGTTTTGAGTGCATTGGATAAAGAACAACTATTACTAGAGAAGAAGTAAAAATACAATGAAAAAGAAATATTTACAAGGAAAAATTAATTACAAACATTTATTTATTTACAATAATCCTTGTGATTATTAATTTGCTCAACTTTCTTTGAATAGATGATTCTTGCTTGATTTATCATGATTCTACTGACTCGTCATGATATGCTATAATCTCTTGATTTTAATGCAAATATCTCATTTTAATTGGAAAATCTTTAATATCTTCTTAATATATGATAATCAAAATAAATACAAATCAAGCATAAAAAAAGAAAATAAACTTAATAAATATATAAAATTATACACTAATAATATACTAATAAAATTAGTTATCAAATTCCCCCTATCAAATCCAAGCTCGTCCTTGTGTAATAAAATTAACCTATACTCAATGTTGTAGACATCACGGGTACTTTTAGGTGTACCAACCTGTTCAACTCGTAGACGATCTCTACAAAAAGAGTTTTGTATCCTAAGGGTTTATAGAAGATATACTCATAAAATCTTTAAACTACATTAGCCAATTTGCAACTCTCTTTCTTAGTGTTTATTGGTACTAAAACTTTATTTTAAAAAATATATATATTGTTAAGACTCTTCTCATAATGAAAGATTACTTGCACTACTTAGACTTTGTCAAGAGTTTCAACGTTTATTTGTAAAATCGGTCAATGTTGTTTTAGAAGTGGATAAACCATTTTCTCTTTTTCAACCAGTATTAAACTGACTCAATCTCTATCAAAACAACACTCTACTTGTGCATCATAAACTATGGTGTTGCTATGTACCCAACATCTATTTCCAGATCAGGTATCTCGGCACATATGACATTATCAATATCCTTGGGTGTCTTTTATTTATCTGCATAAACTAACCAAAGTATAATATGTGCGTGGGGAAATCCACGTTTGTGGAATTCAATTGTGTACACTACTGTATGAGAAATTCAAGGGTAATAAAATCATATGTTGCACGCATATTGAAAATTTATTGTGCAAGCAATGCCAAGAAAGATATAAGATAGGAATATTTTGTGGCAATTTTTTGGGAGGATGTTAGCAGGCTAATCACAAATAACAAAGACTTTTATAAATCTACTTTAATTGGCTAGTTAGAGGTGATTAATTATATTGGCAAGTCAATAGGCAATTGGAGTACCTCTCAATACACGGCCTAACACGTTGTCCTTTGTCAAATCTGACATCATAGCATCGAGTTTTAGTTTGAACACGTGGGCAATTATGTCAGGACGAACTGAAGCATCACGAAAACCACAAACTTCCACAACAGTCTTAATTTCATCCCACTTTGAATTACAAATAAATGTAATAAGTAGTTCTTGGTGTCCATATTCCTTACAAATAATCAATGAATCCTGAAAGTTCCGCTGCATGTAGTCATGTCGAGAGCTAGCTGTATTATGCAGTGCCAGCACTGACATATTCAAAGTCCCGAGCGAATCAAAATTTTGTGCACAAGTCACTAAATTTTTTTTACTTACAAACAAGATTATTTAAAAAAAAATTATCCTTCTAGCGGTTTTGCTAGCAAAATCATTCATAAGTCTTTCATAATCAAGATTTGGAAGCATATCCTTCATTCTGAATTTTGTGACTGAGATAATGATAATAAATTTGCTTACTATGAATGCGCAAAATATGCTCCTACATAACTGGATCAAACTCACCTAGCATCTCAATTATACCCAAAAAAAATCCATTATTCTCATCACCAACCTTATCATTATCTCCGCAGAAATCCAAATTATTTTTTGCAAGAGCCTTAACCACGACAAATATCATAACCAATATTTGTTTCCAGTGTTCTCTCTGTTAGTGTAGCTGCCCTAGAGGCAATACAATGTTTCTTTTTGATAGACCTTTGATTATTCAATAAACGTATTTATTACGACTTTAATTACTGCGATATATTTGTTAGCATAATAAATGTCCTTAGAATCGTGATACACATTGTATAGTTTAAGTACATGACTTGAACTTGAGATTATATAATATATCATATTCTTAAAGGTCCCTAGTAGAGTATTATTATTATAGGACAATAATAATACATAAATAGACTAGTATGTTATTTGACTGATAACCACATCTCATTGGTTATAAGTATGGGGATACTAAAGTCAATACATAGGTACATGTAGGAGTACATGATACTGAACAGACCCACAGTGAGATTCTTCATGTTTAATAAAGTCATAAGAAAGACTCACAGTGATAATGGTGTAATGATCCTTTGACTTGAGATCATTATATTTCTATACGAGGATTAATATACTTTGACTACATTAAAAGTTACCTTTGACCGGGTGATGATAAAAGTGGACATCGGGTATATCATGAGTTGTGTGAGAAATATGAATGATAGATAAATGATTTAACCCTCCTATAATTAGGAGAGATATTATTGGCCTCTTGATTGAGTGAGACTATAAAATGCATGGCTGTGCTCAAATAATGATTTGTTTTTCATAGTCTACTCATGGATCAAGTAAACCTGGATTAAATGTTGTAGATGATGACTAAATACATGCCTCAAGTTTAATCTATAATATATATGGTTAAATGGATTATATTACACGGAAACATTAATCATGAAATGTTTTATCGAATCAAGATTTAATTATTGTTTAATTGGGTAGAAATGATGTATTACTATATGCCGCTCATTGTTTATAATTTTATTGGAGAATAAAATTATTGCCAATTAAATAATAGCCTATAGGGTCACACGCATGGAGCACTTAGAGGAATAGTTAATTTAAATTATAGATTTAAATTAATTGATGATTATTTGAATTTTATTATATTAATTAAGTGAGACTTAATTAATTGAGATAATATAAATTCAAATTAGAAGAGTATTTCTACCCATAATGATTAAGTATGACTTAGTTATTAATTAAATAATAGAAATACGTTTTATTATTTAATCATATACCTACATGGGTTAGGTTTCGCTGAATAGGCCCGTTAACCAGTCATTATAAATAGATAATGATAGGTTAAGTGGCCATTACGTTTTTCATAAAAAAATCTAGAAGAGGCAGAAACAAACTCGAATTGTCAAGAAGGAGGCTAGAACGTCCATTCCGCAATCAAGATCGTGAGACGTTCTTGAATGTGCTCGTGTAGATACCATAGAGGTGTTTTCGAGAGGAAGACACAAGTCGTGAAAGCTAGGATCTCTGTTGAGTTCGTGAAAGTCAAGACCAGAATAGGTATAATTCTGTTTCTCCATAATCTATCCAATCTTATACATGGATACTGGGTTTGGGTTCCGTTTTTTTGTTATATTTACGTTTATCCGCTGCGTTTTATGCCTCGGAACCCAACACTCTCTCCAAATTAATTTGTTTCTGTATGTCTATATCAATAGTTTCATTTTTCTTCAATCTCCTTTCGAGTTCCATCCAATCACTCATGCATTTTATGTGATCTTTACTAGTTTCGTGTTCTTTAAGACCCCTTGAAAGATTTTCCCAGTTGTTGAATCTCACAGTAGTAAGATTGCTAGAATGCTTTATGGCATTCACCTTCAAATTAAACAACTTACAACAAAAGCAAAAAACTTTATTCGCAACTTTCGAATAAATAAGTCATCTTCTATCTTGTTTCTCCCCATTACCCAATTTTTGAGTGTAATATGAGCGTGTAAAATGTTTTCTATTAGCATCACGTGGAAAAGAATCATCATCAATTACTTGAACTCTTACCGGACCTTTCTCAACATTGAAGTCTCAAAATTTGTTATCGATTTTATCCAAATTTCCAGGATCATAGATATCTATGTAATCATCTTCCTGAGTTTTGTTCTCATGGAGACCATTATTCTCTTTTTCGTTGTTAGACAATAATTCCTCTTCATCAACAATTGGGTTATCAGTATTAACCATATTTTCATCTTCTTTGGCTTCTCCAATATTAATATTTTGACTCCCACCACTAACATTAACCTCTTCATTATCTATAGAAGTTGTTGATTTCATAAACCTAAGAAGTCTTCCACCTTTTGTATAATTTTTTAAAAAATCAACCTTTTTTGATTGATTTTTCTTCCTTCGGCTCCAAATCGATATTTTTTTATCCTGACTAAATGTCACTATAATTAGGGATTTGGAAGCCAATGATAATAAGAAGAGGAAGCGTTATATTTTACAAAATATGGAGATTGATATCTAATATTTACATATCTTTAATTTTATTGTGCTTCTTTACATAAACAAAAATAAAAAAGAAATTATTTTGGCCATAATAATAATAATAATTTTTTGGTTCTTATATCTTAAAAAAATTGGTATTCTTTTAAAAAATATTGTGTCCCTAATTTTTTTTTGTGCCTCTACATATATTTTTTAGTTTTTTTTTCACTCTTTTATAAAAAAAAAATGTGTCCATAATTTTTTTATTTTTTATGCCTCATTCAAGAGCATAAGCCGCTTGGCATCAGGGTCAACTCTGTTAACATCCGAGATATCATTGTTCATGTGCTTTATGTTTAACCTATACACATATTCTCCATAACGGAACATTAATGGTTATTGTAACGACATGAAGAATGGGTGCAAATCATGTATTCTTTCAAGCCCACATCTATGATTTACAAAGTCATTATCAAGGAAAAGAGCTACAAATTCGTAGTCATTTCTTTTATTAGGAATTATGACATGCACAGGCATTTTTTCTACAGAACGAAAGCGTTCTTGATCCTGTTTGAATATGCCAACTAGTGCATTTTCTCGATTTAGCATTTTAGATAATGATGCAACTATGGAAGGGTTTAGAGCAGCTTCTTGTTAATCTAATGTGTTTTGATGATATATAACATCATGCTGATTTGTTAGTTATTATTATAACAGTTTGCTGTGTTACCAGTTTTACTCTATACAGCTTACCATTATATGATTGACTCACTTGATATACCCTGCATATATATGAGTTTGCTATGTATAAGTATATTCTCAGGTAACTTGGTTTAGTATGTGGAAAGACAAAGTTTCAGGAAAGTGTTCGTAACAGCCTACTAAGATCAGTCACAGAACCGTAACAGCAAGCTGACACTGTTCCGCCCAGAACTATATCAGCAAGCTGACACTGTTCCGCCCAGAAGCTATTCAAAATAAATTTCGATAATGGATATTCCTTGAAGATTCTTGGAGAGATCAGAGTTTGGTTAGGATTTAAATCTGTAAGGACTCTATTGTATAATATATAGTTTATATAATTAATAGAGCTCAAAAAGGGTTTTCAAATACCTTCCTTATTTACTCAGATTTGATTCTCCTTACCATATCTTTCCAAAACAGATTTCTATCAATCTTTTCCATATCAAAATCTTTCCATAACAGCTCAAATTCGTTTTGATCTTTTTTCTAGCTGTTGGAAATTGATATTTCCTTTCAAAATTGATTTGTTAGAAGATTTAAACTATTTCAAATTTCAAATTTCAAATCTTCTAATTTCTTAGTTGTTGGAGAATATTTTATGCTAATCAAATCTTTTTTTATTGCATAATATCTTCACAACCGTTGTATGCTTCTTATATATATTCACTTACAGTCTTTATTGTGAGGAACCAATCGATATACAACGTGAAAGTTTTGAGACCTAATTATACACGCCTTCTCTCTTCTCTCTCAAAACACTTTGATTTTATAAACTCTGAGCTTTATTGTTATATACACGTATATTATATACAAGAGTTTATAGTTTGGGTTGTAACGTTTTTATTCTTTGTAAACAAAGTTGTATTGATTAGTTGCTGAAGTAGTGGCAAGGGATCTAGGTGATTGGGAATAGATTGCTCTAGGGAACTCTTTGTATTAGAGAACGGGTTATTCGGGAACTAAGGAATTCAAAGGAGTGTGTGGCTCAAGGAATTCAGAGTTCAAGAGGAACAAGCTTGTTAGAGAATCTTGGAGTTCAAGAGGGCTGGCTATTCAAGGGAAACATAGTGTTTCAGCAAGCCGTTTTCAGCAACTGGGTTAAAGGGAGATATATTATTGTATCGTGTAGTTGATATTTTTATTGATCAATAAATATTCTCTTACCGGGTTGGTAAGGGACCAGGACGTAGACCATTAGTAGATAGGGATCGAACCTGGCTAAAATCGATTGTGTTCTTTATTGTTTTCAGTATTTACATTCTGCACTGCATCATAACAGCAAGCTATTATACTCTGTAATCTGTAATCAGCTAGCTGACAGTTCAGCAGCAGACTGTTTTGTTTGTAACAGTCGATACAAGTTGGTAAAAGTTAAAATTGGTCTTAGTTAGTCATATACACTTATTCACCCCCCTCTAGGTGTGCATTCACACTTCTCACCCTGGAGATTACAGCCGGTAATCCAATGCTTCTTGTCCATCATACATGTACACCTGAGCATATTTAGGGGTGCAGCCTAGAGGAGGTACCCGGGAGCCAATGTTGTGCTACGTATGGCCCTTGACACGAAAAACGAATGGACCCCGACCGTTATTCATATAATTATCGATATTCCCACCAAATGATACAAATGCAAATATATTGTTGTGCATCTGAATTTCTCTATGAAACATCTCCCCCGCTTGCCCACGACAAGTTAAGAGCCGGCAGAGCTCAGAAGGTGACTCGCTCAAGAACGGCAACTGCACTTTGCCTTTTCCGTAGCAAATGGTATATCCCTTTGGATCACCGCCTGTATATCTACTAGTGTATTCAGTACTCCATACTAATGCCTGGAAAAAGCCGCATACCTGTTCGGGTAAACCCAAATTTAGAATCATTTTGCTACTTGCTGCATCAAAGGGAGCATAGTCAAAGCGAAATATGTGCATTTGGACCCTGACTAGAGACTTTTTTTCAAAAATAACATAATTCTCAAATTATTTGTAGACTTTAACCAACTAGAATTTTAAATCACATAAATTGAGTAAAGATTAAAGTAACTCAAATAATTAATAGAAGAAAATGTCTTATAATTAAATTGACATGAATAAAGTAGTCTAAATTAAATTAATATTTATCATCCTATTATATATATAAATATTAAATTTTAGATATCAAATATAGATATGAAATAAACCAAAAATTTATATTTGATATTTTATAATGTAAAATATTTAACACTAACTTTAAATATTTATAAATATATAAATAAACTACATAGGACACGTTATATTTATTAATTGAAATTTTATTATTATACTTCATGCATTAATATATAATTAATGTAATAAAGTACAATAAGTTACATGATATTGCATATAGATAGAAAATGTAATTCTTAATGCATAAAATACATAGAACACGTAATATTTATTAATTCAAAATTTATTATTATACTTCATGCATTAATATATAACTAATCAAATAAAGTACAATAAGTATCGGCTAATGAGACCTCGATCCCGAAACCTTCAGAGTATCGTTTTGATAGGCGCCTCTATTTGTATGGGGAATTCGCTGCTGATAGATCTGGCCGATACAATGACAACTTTCGAACACTCATGCCCGATCATGAGACTGCCTGTTGAACATCCGATGGCACCTTGCTTCGACCATGATCCCCCTTGATCCTTGTTGATGTGCTTGACGGTCCTCATAATACGCTTACTTGGGGACTTTTTACTCCAGTTGTTCCAAAAGTCTCTGTTAGTTGAACCGCGTCCAGTAGACTCCCTATTCCGCTCATCCCCCTGTCAGCTCTTTGATCGGGATACTATTACCTGGGTTCTTAAACTACATGATTATATAGATAGAAAATGTAATGTTTAATGCATTTTATTAATATTTTATAAAATGGGGAAGAAGATAAATATCCATCACATATAATATTATTCACAAAATGTATAAAATGGATTGAATACATAATTATATGCAAAATAATGGCAACAAACACCACATTATGTATTAGTCATAAACTTTTATTGTATATTACTTACAAGCAAAAATAAAAAAAATATATGATACCACTCTTACCGAACGCGTGTTTCTTCCTGTCAATGTTATTGCGTTTTTGAGGTGTTTCAAAACATCGCATAATAATATTATTGTTCCCAAACATGATACAATAACGTCAATGGAGCGCATAATAAATACTTATTATTGGTTAATACGCAACATGAGTCTAGGCAGGCGGTGATCTAAAAATATAGATGCAATATGTCCAATCTTGGCAAAAAGTTTACACACCTCGTATTTTGGCCTTCTTTTGCAGACTACTTGTGTCAGAAATTTGCATATAATTGATTTAAGCTTATTTAACTATATTTATATAACTATTTTAAATGTATATTGGAATTTATATAAATGTATTTTAGAATTTGGCAGAACCTCCTGACTAATTTGACCGAGTAGTGGTATTAGGCAGCTCGTCGGGTTGACTGGGCACAATCAAAGATGTTCGTGATAGGAGCCAGAAAAGGAAGGTTTAGAGTATTGACACAATTTTTTAAAAAGCATGGATGCAGTACGCATAGTCGACGCTGAAATTTTACGGACCTCCCGTTTTCATTCTTTTCTGGGGGGGGGGGGGGGGGGGGGGTTGTGATAGAGATACAATTGAAGCATAGCTTCCAAAGGGTATGTTAACTTCGCGTGTGAGGCCTGTATGAATTGAAGTTTACACTGTCAATGAATATATTGTTGAATATAGAACAATGAAAACAAATCCAAAGTGAATAAATAAGAAGAAAATAAACCAAAATCATATTAGACAAAATTTAACTTGGTTCGAAAATTTCTACTACATAAGTCGCACTAATTTTGTATTAATATCTCACAATTGTGTTGTGTTAGGATTTTACAATTACAAGATAATATTTATATGAGAAGCAACTGAGTCTAACTCAAGTTATGCGCCAAATCTGAAAATCACGCAACTCAAGCCTTAAGAATACGACTCAGGTCCTGAGCACAAAAACAAATGTTGCTGACTTGCTTAGGGGCTAGCTCAGGGGCTGAGAGCAGTCAAGACTCCACAAAACCCAACAATCTCCTACTTGGAGTCTGACCACATCTTCATCACTTATATAAATCTTGTAATACCCAATACTTCAATCAATAACTCCAATTAATACAGCGTCTTCTCATCAATCAATTCTGAAGGCTAGTTGAAGTTATGCAAAGCTTCAAATGTTCAAATGTCCAATTAATATATCTACAAGATTCTTTGAACCAAGTATTTTCTTCAAGGACAAAGTACCATTACTAATCAACTCTCTTGTAAAGTGATATCTTAGTTGTATATACTTTGTCTTAGCATGAAACACATGATTCTTCGCAAGATGAATGATACTTTGACTATCGCTATACAAAGCACTACGTGCCTTTTTTTAGCAATAATGATCCACAACACTCCTCATGTACCCATTCTTCATCATAAAGCTGTCAAACTACAAGTACCGTTGTCGTGGTGATTGCTTCAAACCATACAACTTTTTATAAGCTTGCAAACAAGGTTTTCTTTCCCAACTACCTGAAACCCCTTTGATTGTACCATATAGATTTCTTCTTCAAGATCCCCATATAAGAACGCAGTCTTAACATCTAGTTGCTCTAGATGAAACTACTCTGCAGCAACAACACTTAACACAATTCTAATAGTAGTCGTGTGACAATTCGGGTCAAATCTCGAGTATTTTTCAAAAATCGGGTCAAGTCCCGAATTCCAAATCCAAAAAAAGCAAAAGTAAACTGGTCCAAATGCAGCAACTTGGGTAATCCACAAGCCCCCAAAAGATCATGATTTGTTGGCGCACTTAGTAGTAACACTCTTCCTTATATACTGAATAAATTATCTCAATCTATTCGATCTGGGACTAGGGTGTTATAAACTCCCCAACTTAAATTCGTGAAATCCTCGTTAGGCCGAAAAGATAGCCCATATGCCCAAATCGTACCTCTCTAGCCATTGTGGGATAATACCGATTGGCTTCATGTCCCCACCTCCGGACCTCTGTCCATTGTGGGATAATACCACTACCCTTCGTGTCCCCACCTCTGGCAACTTCATGAATCAAACTTTCGAGAGTTGGCTCTGAATACCATATGTGACAACCCGGATCAAATCCCGAGTATTTTTCAAAAATCGGGTCAAGTCCTGACTTCCGAATTTGAAATAAGCCAAAGCAAATTGGTCCAAATGCAGCAACTTGGGTAATCAACAAGACCACCACAGGCCCCCAAAAGATCATGATTTATTGGTTCACTTAGTAGTAATACTCTTCCAACAAATTATCACAATCTACTCGATGTAGGACTAGGGTGTTACAAGTCGTCTTAACAACTAGAAAAAATATATCATTATAGTCAATACCCTTTTTCTAGTGATAACCCTTGACTACTAACCTTGTTTTGATACCCTTTAAATTGTCTAATTAATTCAACTTTTAAAGAATCTTTCTGTATATGCCCTATTCGTGGTTGCTCAGAGTGTTTGTGTAAGATAAATAGTAATATCTAAGCTTAATAAATTAACTTGCACATGTCGTGAGATATTGAAATGTAATTTGGCTATTCATAAGTGGGCTGTTGATTAGTTAAAAAGTTAGAATTGCTGAAAAAAGACGTTTGGTTGACTGATTAGTCGTCGGTTTCTATTGTGGTTTGAATTTCATAGTTTCCGATGGTAGACACCAGCCTGAAGGGAATGCAGTTGCAAAGCAAAGCTCATTTTCCATGCTGGAATGTCATTTAGTTGTATC
Organism: Oenanthe sinensis; assembly: GCA_028671895.1. Taxonomy (NCBI): domain Eukaryota; kingdom Viridiplantae; phylum Streptophyta; class Magnoliopsida; order Apiales; family Apiaceae; genus Oenanthe; species Oenanthe sinensis. The sequence goes on along the minus strand of CM053809.1, from coordinate 1,753,783 downwards.
ATGCCATATTTTTACTGGAGAAATGATCTAGAAACCCAGAATATTGTGATTTTTGAGTGTTATTTAGTCCAACAAAATGTAAAGGGATGGTATGACTAGAAACAACAAAATGCAATAGTTGGCGCTTTTGCAGAAGCAACCAGTGCAGCCAGAGTAGAAGCACCGGTGCAAAAGCAACCATTGCAACAACAGTCGGTGCAGAAACAACGACTACAGCAACAACAGCTGATGTAGAAGCAATCACTACAGCATCCGGCAGAGCAACAGAAGCAGCAATAGCCGGTGCAACAGCAAGAGCAGCCAGCACAGCAACATCTGACAGAACATAAGATTTTGCGACCTCGGAAGCGTGATGCTCCATGTTGTAGTTCTGGTAGCCTTGAAATATGGAAACTTATAAGAGACGAGATAAGTGAGTTAGTGCAATTAGCATTTTCATTTATAAGACCTATTTTCATTCATCTATTTGTTTATTAATTAATTAATGTTTTAAATTTATTTTGTTTTATGTAGGAAAATGAGATAAGTTGATGCATATAAAAGGTCCTAGAGTGGAAGTAACAAAGGTGAGTAATAATATCACCAAATTTGATAGTTTTTAATGATTTTGTTTTTTTGTTGAAAGAATATCAGTTTTTAAAAATACTAAAGACCTTCTATGCTTATTGCAGGTTCATAAGTACAATATCAAATTATATGCTTTTGCATTGAGCGAATTGGGGATGAACTGAAAAGGGGTTCTATATATTATTGTTAGAAAATGGAAAGTTTAAGACATATTTTATATATGTTCTTGATGTAATTTCCGGAAACTAACTATTGGAGGTTGTTCCTTGCTATGAGGACTTAAACTTTCATGTTTGGATCTAAGACATTTTCTTAGTGTAATCCATAAAGAAATTGAGTTGAAGTTGCTTGTTTGAAATGGGTTATGTGGGGTTTGTCCCACATTGAATTTGTAAAGGAAGGATAATAAGTTTATATAGCATCTTGTGTTAGTGTTGTTTACAACTAGTAGTGTAAGTAGAATGCTTATTTCACATGATGCTATTGAGTACTTTATATCTTTTAATTGCAAATTTATTTGATTTATTTATATTGATTATTTAATATTAATATTAAATATATTGAGTAAAGATTATTTAAATAATCAGACTATATATATATATATTGTAATATTAATATTACTCAATCTGAATAATATAAGTAACAAATAAAACTCATCTCGCAAAACTCTATTTTCTTTGTAAAACTCTATATCCCACATCGAGTAGAATAAGAGAAGAGCAACTCAAGATACCTATATATTGAGGCGTGCACATCTAATTGAAGGGATGATCTAGCTTGTGTGCCTTGTACCTTGCATAATTAAAAAAATAAATTGCATAGGTTGTCGGGCAAATTGAGGTGTGCCTCTAGCTTGTGTGCCTCTTGCTTGTACCTTGCATAGTTAAAAATAAATTGCATAGGTTGTAGGGCAAATTGAGGTGTGCCTCTTTCTCCTACCTCGCATATATAAAGTGTATAGGTTTTTTGGACAAACTGAGGTGCTAGTCGCTGTTGAGTGCTACGTATCTGTGGACGAAGTACTCTGTGCTTTTTTATCATGGAAGTGATATTGCTGCAACCCAATACAGCGTAGTGGGGCAATAATCTCTTCAAGAACAGTCAAGACTTCTTGCAAGACTTGGCGACTCAGCAGTTTGGTTCTATCAGTATATGCATAAAGCTTCTGTTAGAGCTAAGAATTCTATCTTTTCTCTTGTCCTTACAGTTACTAATTTATATGTCTTGTTTTACCTTCGTGCTTTGTTTTGTTAATTGGTTTAATCTGCATGTTTTTGTTAAATTATTTATATAACTTCCCCATTGTTGTGTGTAGTTTTTAATTACGCCCCAACAATCTTGAAGAGATTAGCTGTGCTATATATTGTTAATTAACAAGATGGTTAACGAAACTGAAATTCCTGTTGTTGGTGCTACTAGTTCTGGGTCTGGGGTTACTGCTACTGCCATTGATTGGGCTACGTACCGTTTCCCACAACCTATTGATCTGTCTGGTATGCCTGATAAGTTCAGCGGTGGGGTTGGCTTTTCTCGTTGGCAGAAAAAGATGAAGTTGTGGTTAACGGTTAAGGGTCTATGGCCGGTGGTGCAGTATGATCCTCCTGTTGTGAATCAAGAGCATGCTGACTCTGTTAAGGTCTATGCTTTGTGGGCTGAAAAGGATGGAGTGGCAAGGGCTGCTATTTTGGCAGCTTTAGCGAACACTCTGTTCGATGTTTATTCATCGGATGCCTTCACTGCTAAGCTCTTATGGGAGAAGCTGGACCAAACCCACAATACTGACTCTCAGGGTCTGGAAAAGTATAGTGTGGCAAGGTTCCTTGATTTTAAACTGATGGATACTAAATCCATGACGGAGCAAGTGCATGAGTTTGAGATGTTGGTACATGCTTTGAAGGAGTCTGGAATGGACCTTCCTGAGAAGTTTCAGGTTATGTCGGTGATTGAAAAGCTCCCGAAGTCTTGGGAAGAGTTTGCTCTCTCCCTGAAAAGACAGAAAAGAGAGATCACTTGGACTAACCTGATGTTGGACATCTCTGTGCAGGAACAACACAAGTCCAAACAGGGACATGTGATGCCTGCTGAACATGGGAGTTCGAAGGTGAACGTAGTAACTGTTGGACAGAAAAGAAAATCTGTCACTAAGAAGGAGAATAACAAGCCTAAAACTGAAAAGAACAAGGCTCAGAAACCAAAGGCAAACAAACCATGTTGGTCTTGTGGACAGGTTGGTCACTAGAGCAAGGACTGTCCTACTAAGAAAGCGAAGAAACCTGATGTGGTAGCACAAACTAATACTGTGCTTGTAACCACTGGTAGGCATGTGGTTAACATGGTTGTTGGTAAGGCTGTTGCTTCTGAAACCAATGACGGGTATGTTACCTACGACTCTACACTACTTTCCACTTATCTGTCAAATGAATGGTTGATTGATACTGGAGCTAATGTACATATTTGTACTGATATTACTCTGTTTGTATCTTATCAACAGATTCAAGGAATGACAGTGACGATGGGGAATGTTAGTGCTGCTCAAGTACTTGGAGTAGGAAACGTGGACCTGAAGTTTGCTTCCGGGCGTGTTCTATCTCTTACTAGAGTGCATCATGTTCCTGACATTCATAGAAATATAATAAGTGGAAGCTGTTTAGTTAGAAATGGTTTCGAACTTTCTTTGAAATGTAATAAAGTAGTTATTACACATACTGGTTTATTTTTTGGCAAATGTTACTTGTCTGATGGTTTATTTTTAATAAATGTGGAGCCTGTTTTGGGCGGTTTTATTAATGATAATGTCGTTCCTTCTGTGAATTGTGTTGAATCATCTGATTTATGTCACTCACGTCGTGGTCATCTAAATTTTGGTGCTCTAAAGAATATGATGAATTTAGAGTTGATTCCAAAGTATGCCATTGAAAAGAAATCTAAATGTCAAGTATGTGTGATTGCTAAACTAACTAGGAAACCCTTTCATAACGTTGTTAGGGATTCAGAAGTATTAGAATTAGTACAAACAGATATATGTGAATTCAGTGGTGTTTTGACTAAAGATAATAAAAGATATTTCATTACTTTTATAGACGATTGTAGTAGATACTGCTATGTTTATTTACTTAAGCATACAGACGAAGCACTAGATAAATTCATTATGTATAAAAATGAAGTTGAAACACAAACTGGCAAAGTACTTAAACGTTTGAGGTCGGATAGAGGTGGAGAGTATACGAGTACGTCATTTAATGAATTTTGCAGAAGCAATGGTATAGTTCATGAAATGACTCCACCATACACTCCTGAGTCTAATGGGGTGGCAGAACGAAAGAACAGAACTTTTAAAGATATGATTAACAGTATGTTAATTAATTCTGGGTTGCCTAAGTACATGTGGGGAGAGACTCTGAATACGGCTTGCCATATTCTGAACAGAGTCCCTCTGAAACATATGGACAAGACACCTTATGAATTATGGAAAGGCAGAAAGGCTAGTTTAAAGTATCTTCGTGTGTGAGGCTGCCTTGCAAAGGTACTTGTCCCTGAACACAAGAGAAAGAAACTAGGGCCAAAAACTGTTGATTGCATCTTTCTGGGCTATATTGAAACTACGACCGCTATGAGATTTTTAGTGTTAAAATCTGACATAGATGGTATAGTGGCAAACACTATAGTTGAGTTTCGTGATGCAACATTCTTTGAGAATGTGTTCCCTATGAAGACTGGTATACCTCAGGGTATTTCTGATGATGATCCCACTCGCACATCGAGTTCCATTCCTGATCATGTGGAAAGGATGACAAATGTGGGGGTGGATCCTGCTAGTAGCTCTACTCCTAACGAAGTAGAGGAACCTAGAAGGAGTAAGCGTGCAAAGGCGGTCAAGGACTTTGGAAGTGATTTTATCACTTACAATGTCGAGGATGAACCTTTAACTTTTCGACAGGCCATGGATTCTGCGGAGTCAAGGCACTGAAAAGGCGCTGTAAAGAGTGAGATCGACTCTATTGTTTCTAACGGAACATGGGAGTTGGTTGATCTCCCTCCTGGGTGTACTACTATAGGATATGAATGGATTTTCAAAAAAAAGATGAACCCGGATGGCTCAATAGATAAGTATAAGGCTAGGCTGGTAGCTAAGGGTTTTAAGCAAATGGAAGGCATTGACTACTTTGACACATACTCTCCTGTTGCAAGAATGACAACAATTCGAATGCTTATAGAATTGGCTTCCGTACATGGTCTTATCATCCATCAAATTGATGTAAAGACAGCTTTTCTTCATGGTGATCTTGAAGAAGAGATTTATATGGATCAGCCTATGGGATTTGTTGCTTCTGGCAATGAAAGGAAAGTTTATAAGTTAGTCAAATCCATATATGGCTTAAAACAAGCACCTAGAGACTGGCACAAGAAGTTTGATGAAACTGTTTTGACTTCAGAATTTTTGGTTAATGAAAGTGATAAGTGTGTCTACTATAAGGTTAAAGGAAATGAAAAAGTGATTTTGTGCCTGTATGTTGATGACATATTATTGTTTGGAACCAATATTGAGATTATTAATGAGACAAAAAGTTTCTTGAAAAGGCACTTTGAAATGAAGGATATGGGTGCTGCTAATGTGATTCTTGGTATCAAGCTGACTCAGTCAGCTGATGGAATAACCTTGTCACAATCTCATTATATAGATAAATCTATACTTGAGAAGTATGGTTATTCAAATTGTAGAATCGCAAGCACGCCATATGATTCGAAAGTTTCTCTTGTCAAGAATAAGTCAGGAGTACACGTGTCTCAGTTAAGGTATTATCAGATTATTGGGAGTTTGCAATATCTTGTTAATGGTACTAGACCAGATATTTCATATTCTGTGTCTAAGTTAGCTAGATATACAAGCTGTCCAAACAAGACTCATTGGGATGCTCTTGATAGATTGCTTAGATATCTAAAAGGCACCATACGTTGGTTTGCACTATAGGAGGTTTCCTGGAGTGCTAGAGGGATATAGTGATGCAAGTTGGATAGCTAAGAAATCTGGTTCTAATGGTGTGACTGGATATGTGTTTACCCTTGCGGGTGGAGCTATATCCTGGAAGTCTGCTAGACAGACTATTGTAACTCGGTATACTTTTGAGACTAAGTTGTGTGCATTAGATGCCACGAGGACGAAGGCTGAATGGTTGCATGGACTTATGTCTGTGATTCCTGTAGTAAGCCAACCTCTTCCTGCTCTTGCTGTTCATTGTGATAGTCGTATAACTATCGATAAGATAAACAGTAAGAAGTATAATGTGAAAACCAAAAGACACGTCCAAGTTAGACTAAAGTCTATAAGGGGTTTGGTGTTTGACAGGATCATTGCTATTGAGTTTAATGGAACTCAAGACAACATGGCTGATCCTTTGACTAAGGGACTTGATCATGCTGTTGTTCTTAAGTCGAGGTTGGGGATGGGACTGACAACCCATTTTGAGTCATCAACAGCGGGAACCCAATACACCTGAGAGGAAATCCCTCGAAGTGTATTCAATGTGGTAATAACAAGTTGTGAGGGTAATTCGGTAGTACCTCTACTACAATTATATAGATACTCACGTATCTGAGTCTTTCCCCTGTAAACCTCAAGAGGTAGTATAACTGCTAGTTAGCAAGAGTTTTAAGAACTCTGAATGGGGTCAAGTCGTGAGACGAGATGTTGGCAGTACATTTTTGGAGATGCCCAGCTAAGCGAATGTTATTGTGTGATCGCAATTAGAGGATAGGGTTATTCCTCGAAGCATTCGACGAACAGGATCGAGACATGACCATTAACGTCTCAAAGCCGTAGATTAGCACCATAGCCTTTGACTTGTCGCCGTCTATGAAGTGTGGTTACACAAAAACGGATAAAGATTCAAGGTGAAACATTCCATCTATATCCGGTAGCCATCGAAGTAGAGGACTTAGGAGGGTTCAAACCTTGACGGGTACCAACTCTGAAAAACAAGTCAAGAATAGAACCTGATATGCATTTCTGTATGGATTTGTGGGGGATTGTTAGAAAATGGAAAGTTTAAGATATATTTTATATATGTTCTTGATGTAATTTCCGGAAACTAACTACTGGAGGTTGTTCTTTGCTATGAGGACTTAAACTTTCATGTTTGGATCTAAGACATTTTCTTAGTGTAATCCATAAAGAAATTGAGTTGAAGTTGCTTGTTTGAAATGGGTTATGTGGGGTTTGTCCCACATTGAATTTGTAAAGGAAGGATAATAAGTTTATATAGCATCTTGTGTTAGTGTTGTTTACAACTACTAGTGTAAGTAGAATGCTTATTTCACATGATGCTATTGAGTACTTTATATCTTTTAATTGCAAATTTATTTGATTTATTTATATTGATTATTTCATATTAATATTAAATATATTGAGCAAGGATTATTTAAATAATCAGACTATATATATATATATATATATATATATTGTAATATTAATATTACTTAATCTGAATAATATAAGTAACAAATAAAACTCATCTTGCAAAACTCTATTTTCTTTGTAAAACTCTACATCCCACATCGAGTATAATAAGAGAAGAGCAACTCAAGATACCTATATATTGAGGCGTGCACATCTAATTGAAGGGATGATCTAGCTTGTGTGCCTTGTACCTTGCATAATTAAAAAAATAAATTGCATAGGTTGTCGGGCAAACTGAGGTGTGCCTCTAGCTTGTGTGCCTCTTGCTTGTACCTTGCATAGTTAAAAATAAATTGCATAGGTTGTAGGGCAAATTGAGATGTGCCTCTTTCTCCTACCTCGCATATATAAAGTGTATAGGTTTTTTGGGCGAACTGAGGTGCTAGTCGCTGTTGAGTGCTACGTATCTGTGGACGAAGTACTCTGTGCTGTTTTATCCTGGAAGTGATATTGCTGCAACCCAACACAGCTTAGTGGGGCAATAATCTCTTCAAGAACAGTCAAGACTTCTTGCAAGACTTGGCGACTCAGCAGTTTTTTGGTTCTATCAGTATATGCGTAAAGTTTATGTTAGAGCTAAGGATTCTATCTTTTCTCTTGTCCTTACAGTTACTAATTTATATGTCTTGTTTTACCTTCGTGCTTTGTTTTGTTAATTGGTTTAATCTGCATGTTCTTGTTAAATTATTTATATAACTGCCCCATTGTTATGTGTAGTTTTTAATTACGCCCCAACAATTAGCTCTTTTAATCAGTAACAATAGTTTTATTAGTTTGTAATAATGAAAATTTAGTAAGATTTTTGTATTGTAGCAGCAAATTTGTCTGGTATTTGAATTGTAGCTAAAATGAATTTATGGTTCAAAATCTATGAGAATGGTTATATTTTGAAACAGAGATTTTTAAGCATGTGTATTTTTCCTGGATTTGGTACAATTTTAAAGCCTTGATTATTACAATGTCAATGCATGATGCATCCTCTTTTTTTAATCATTACAAGTTAATAAACTATCCACAATCCTGTCTAGAAATAGATTTAATGTATGAAGGCATCAATTTAATGCATATAGAATATACATGCATCTACAACAAACTTGCTCTGGTAAAATAAAAAAAACAATTACGCATTTGGACTATGCGTAACAGTTATACGCATTGCACCCATGCATGTACATTGATTGAACCCGCATCCAGATAATGCATGTACCGTAGCCGCATACTGGGAATGTGTATTGATTTACATCAGTGAAATAGCCCGCATCGCTTTGATGTGTATAGCTTGCAGCACATTAACTTGATGCGGGCTATTTAAAGGAACAACCAATTCCTGCTACCTGAAGTGCATTTAGAGTCAAAGATGTATACACATTCATACAATGTGTGTTCGGTCGGTATTTTGGATCACTAGGCGCGCTCATGGGTATTTTAGTTATTTTTTTCCAGAAAAATGGTAAAGAGGGCCTTCACCCAATTTTAGCCTATAATTTAAATATTTTATTTGGAAAAAGAAAATTTGAAAACTAATTTATTTAATTATATTTGTTATGTACATTAAAATACATGTAAAAATTTAAAATATAATTAAAAAGGGATAGAAAGAATATATTATGACTGAAGTTACTCTGTTAGATTTATATAGTCATAGTTAATAATACTTCGTAATTACTATATTTTATATTTTGGAACGAACATAAGTAGCAATAATATTTTTTACAATATTTGTCTAGTCGGAGACAAATCAAAGCAAGATTAGAGCATGTGCAATGCTATTTCCCACTTTCTACTGTACTAGAGCCCACAACATGCCAACACATATAAAATTGGCCAAACATAAAAATTGTGTATCTCCCTCCAATGGTAGAAAGCCCACTTGCCATTTTGTACGATCCATTTATTGTTATTATATTATAATTGTAACAAAATGATATTATATAATTAATTTTAGTTTAATTAAGTAGTGTTAAAACTGTAATAATAATAATAATTATCTTACTATAATATAAGACATTTATATAAATAAATAAATAAAATTTAAATAATTTTATTCATATCATTTTATATTGGTAGTAAAATGACTAAAATGATTAAAAAATTTAAAAAAATTATTAAAATAACTTGATGCGGGCTATTTAAAGGAACAACCAATTCCTGCTACCTGAAGTGCATTTAGAGTCAAAGATGTATACACATTCATACAATGTGTGTTCGGTCGGTATTTTGGGCCACTAGGCGCGCTCATGGGTATTTTAGTTATTTTTTTCCAGAAAAATGGTAAAGAGGGTCTTCACCCAATTTTAGCCTATAATTTAAATATTTTATTTGGAAAAAGAAAATTTGAAAACTAATTTATTTAATTATATTTGTTATGTACATTAAAATACATGTAAAAATTTAAAATATAATTAAAAAGGGATAGAAAGAATATATTATGACTGAAGTTACTCTGTTAGATTTATATAGTCATAGTTAATAATACTTCGTAATTACTATATTTTATATTTTGGAACGGACATAAGTAGCAATAATATTTTTTACAATATTTGTCTAGTCGGAGACAAATCAAAGCAAGATTAGAGCATGTGCAATGCCATTTCCCACTTTCTACTGTACTAGAGCCCACAACATGCCAACACATATAAAATTGGCCAAACATAAAAATTGTGTATCTCCCTCCAATGGTAGAAAGCCCACTTGCCATTTTGTACGATCCATTTATTGTTATTATATTATAATTGTAACAAAATGATATTATATAATTAATTTTAGTTTAATTAAGTAGTGTTAAAACTGTAATAATAATAATAATTATCTTACTATAATATAAGACATTTATATAAATAAATAAATAAAATTTAAATAATTTTATTCATATCATTTTATATTGGTAGTAAAATGACTAAAATGATTAAAAAATTTAAAAAAATTATTAAAATAACTTGATGCGGGCTATTTAAAGGAACAACCAATTCCTGCTACCTGAAGTGCATTTAGAGTCAAAGATGTATACACATTCATACAATGTGTGTTCGGTCGGTATTTTGGGCCACTAGGCGCGCTCATGGGTATTTTAGTTATTTTTTTCCAGAAAAATGGTAAAGAGGGCCTTCACCCAATTTTAGCCAATAATTTAAATATTTTATTTGGAAAAAGAAAATTTGAAAACTAATTTATTTAATTATATTTGTTATGTACATTAAAATACATGTAAAAATTTAAAATATAATTAAAAAGGGATAGAAAGAATATATTATGACTGAAGTTACTCTGTTAGATTTATATAGTCATAGTTAATAAAACTTCGTAATTACTATATTTTATATTTTGGAACGGACATAAGTAGCAATAATATTTTTTACAATATTTGTCTAGTCGGAGACAAATCAAAGCAAGATTATAGCATGTACAATGCTATTTCCCACTTTCTACTGTACTAGAGCCCACAACATGCCAACACATATAAAATTGGCCAAACATAAAAATTGTGTATCTCCCTCCAATGGTAGAAAGCCCACTTGCCATTTTGTACGATCCATTTATTGTTATTATATTATAATTGTAACAAAATGATATTATATAATTAATTTTAGTTTAATTAAGTAGTATTAAAACTGTAATAATAATTATTATTATCTTACTATAATATAAGACATTTATATAAATAAATAAATAAAATTTAAATAATTTTATTCATATCATTTTATATTGGTAGTAAAATGACTAAAATGATTAAAAAATTTAAAAAAATTATTAAAATAAAAACATGTCTCGTAATTAAAATACATCATCTTATTAAAAAATAAATATATTAAAATTCTTTAATATGTATATATTAATTTAATGTTATTATAAATATTTGCTAATCATTATTTTCTTAAAATATAAATTTATGTATTAAATATTAATATATTGATTTTTTGACTTCTTTTATTAAATGTAATTATTTGTTTTGAAATCATTTTCGTTTGGTGCACAATAATAGTATAGGAAAGCAAACAACACAACACGTATAAGCAGCATAAAGTAACTGTACAAATATAAAAAAATTGAAGTGGGACCGGTCACCACGGTCAGACGCCGCACTTCGTTCCCCTTGGCCCAACGCTGACACTTTAGAAATCATAGCCAAAGTCCATTGCCGGAGTCTCTGGTAGATGCTCTTATATAGTATACTAAAGAGTATAGATACAAGCCCCCTTTCTTCTTTCTGGCGGGAAGTATCGATTACTGAGCTTCCACAAAACATAATACATAAAACCCCAAATTCCTTATAAATATCACATTCACAATACATATATATATATATATGCAAACACAAACACATATGTACTGGACAACAGCCAAATCCGTCGTCGTTTCAGCCCCTCGATGGCGCTCTCTTGCTCTTCTACTCGCTCCTCTTAACACTCGCCCTTTTGCCTCCTCTCCCTCTTTAAAGTAATCTCTCTCCCAATCTCTCTCTCCCAGTCTCTCTCTCTCTCTCCCAATCTCTCTCTCAGTCTCTCTCTCTCTCCCAGTTTCTCTCTCTCTCTCTCATATACTTGTGGTTGTGTACTTTGAGCTATTATGACTACTTGCTTTTCTAGGCTTTTCTAGGCTTTTTAATTTTTGTTCTTTAAATGTATTTATTTATTTATATCTCTGGGTTTGAATTTTTGAATAAATTGTTTTGAATGCTTATATTTTTGAAATTTTCTTTTTTCTGAATTAAAATACATGTTAAATATTTTGATTCAGGAAAAAACTAAAAATATTAATTTTAACTATATAATCAAAATATTTGAAGTTACTTGAACTGTCTTATCTTTTAATAGCCTTGACATTTAACAAGTACCAAACAATTAGTTATTTAGAAGTTCATGCGCAAAGTATATAATTGTAGCAAATAATTAACGTGAATTTGACTTGTAATATAATTTTTTCTTACCATCTCAACTAGGATGTAAAATATGTATGTTGTTAAATATAAATTCATTACTATAAAAATTTAAAACTGCATGCCAACAGGGTATGTTCTATGCTACTTTGGCTTATGCTTGTGAACAAATAATGATATGTTTTCATACATTTGTGGCTTGATTTATAACTTGTAAAGAGTAAGGGCAACAAAATTTTTGATGTCGAGAAAATTTAGACACGGCGGACATCTTGCCGTGGAATTAAAAAAAATGATGAATGTTTTATGGTGTATTTTTTTTTTGTTGCAAACTTTTTGCTCATAGGTCTTCACTTTGCACTTTAAGGTAGCAGGGATTGGTTGCTCCTTTAATTTGTCTTATTTCTCTGACTTATTTGTTGCAAATTTTTGGAGATCATTGATGTCAACCTGTCTTTATTGATTATATTCATGTGTTCTTTGAACTATTCTAAAAGCATCAGGCAGTGCAATCAGATTCATTCCTTGAGAGGGAGGAAGTGCTTGAGGGGAATGACAAAAGCTGTTAAAAAGCACAAAGAAGTAGGAGATTCCCTAGATGAGAAAGATTATTCTAACATCTTGTGGTGGAAGGAGGTACTCTGAATTGCATGATTTTTTTGCTTGTGTGGTGCGTTTGCTGCACAAGCACATGTTTTTTCACTAGATATTAAATCACCTGTTTTTTGAATGATAAGTATTTCTAAATGTTATGTTTTTTAATCAGAGAATGCAGATGTGCAGGAAGTCTTCTAGTGTCCAACTGATAAGTAGGCTCACATATTCCAACTTGTTGGGTTTGGACGTTAACTTGAGAAATGGAAGGTAATATTCTGGATCCCAAGTGGAAGTTAATAAAATACTTTGTTATGTTTTCCTTTTTTTAAACACCTTGTTATGTTTTCCTTTATAATATCACTTGCACTCTTTTTTTCACTAGATATTTTGGAACGGACATAAATTAGAACTTTAATCATAATTTGAAGTTCAAACCAATATAAGTTCTTGATAATCAACAACCCATATTTATTCGTTAGGGTGCATTATACAATGTGTTTGGTTATGTTGCATGACACAATTTTTTTAATATGTAAAATACTGTGATTTTCTGGAGTAGACATCTTTTTTCTAAACTATATAAAAAATTTTAAACAATAAATTATTTTCTGCATAACACAATTTGTTTTTTGCCCATAAAACGTTTAAGAGACAATAATGCAAAAAACAAATATTTAATAATAAAACACAATATTGTATATCTGATAAAAAAGTATCATGTTTAGCAGAAAAGTATAAATTAGTTCCACGGTTCTAAAGCTAAGGTCGTTTTAAGTCGAAACGATTCTATATATATAGAGAAAAGAGAATCTACCTCACCGGGTAGATAATTTATCTATCCAAGTGCCCTTAAAATTCATATTTTCAACAATTTATTTGTATAGCCAACCATATAGATGAAATTATTACGTAAAAATTGATTTTGCAATTTTCTTGCTAAGTTAATGCCAACCCTATTGAACCTTCGAAAGATGATCTAAACAGCAAATGTACAACAATAGTTTCTCATCATGTTTATCTTGAGATATAGCTTTTTCCTCACATTTTAATTTCTGAAAGTGCCTAGATGTTTGTGAGTTACATAGCTGTCTTGTTCTGAAATAAATCATCTTTGTTTGGATAATCATAGATAAAAGTAATAATACAATGTTAACTATTCATTCTCATTAAAAAACACAAATCCATCAGTGAATAATGAAATACTAATAGAAGGAGCCAGGAGCCCAGGAGTATATTTGTATTTTGTGTATATCTTATTCATATAACTTTGTCCATGAAATATTTTCCTGTATTGAATATCTATTTCAAAGAATAATTTAGTACTATATGTAGTCTGAAAGAAGGATCAATTAACTGGGAGATGTTGCAATTCAAGTCTAAATTTCCACGTGAAATTTTGCTATGCAGGGTATGTTAATACTTTTTATCATATTTACTTTATATCTTACATTCTCTTTTTCCAAAAAAATTATTCTTTTAGTTTTATTGAATTATGTTTTTTCAAGCATCAATGCATTTTTTCTATCCAGGTCGGTGATTTTTATGAAGCCATTGGCATTGATGCTTGTATTCTTGTAGAATATGCGGGTTTGAATCCATTTGGTGGTTTGCGTTCGGATGGTATCCCAAAAGCCGGTTGCCCTGTCATGGTACACTTTCCATTCACGTTTTTTCTTCTAGTTATGATTTTTAGAGTCTGTAAAATAGTGTGAAAGCAATGACTTTGTTTTGGTAGCATTGTTTTCTTGAAATATAATTTGATAGAATCTAAAAAGGGAATTTAAACCTAAAATGATGTACTTAAAAGTTATTTCTGGACAGATTTACAAGTTTGACCTTTAGCTCTTGGTGGAATCATCATTACTTGCGAAGAATATATAAGATTTTTGATCAAGATATATTTTCATCGATCTTTGCCACATTTTTCTTCTTATTAATAATATTGGAATAGTTGTGTATAGTGTTATTGATGCATTTTTGATGTATTGTTCATCTTAGAAGATGACTACGTACAAGTGATATAGTTAAATGTTTTATTTAAAGACGACAAGCAATTTTTATAGATTTTCCCTCAAATTTTGGTGTGTACTTATTTCCTTTACTTGATTTTTTTTCCAGAATCTACGTCAGACTTTGGATGACTTGACACGAAATGGGTATTCAGTTGTAAGTACATATTTTTTGTTGTACAGAGTTTTTGTTGTCTCATAAAATTGTCACGAAAGGTGTATTTTCTATTAGTATGAAATTCATAAACGAAGTAATTAATGGTGGGGTTACCGTTATCCTTTTTGTCATGAATCTTGTATATGTTCCTAAGAAAAGGAATTTGTCCATTTTTCGGGGTCTCAAGGGGGCGTGGAAACTAGACCTGGCAAATCGTTCGTGTCGTGTATAATCGTGTCGTGTACTTTCGTGTTTCGTGTACTTGATGGGTAGAACCGGAAACGACACGAATAGAAGTCGTGTACCTGGTGACACGAACACAACACAGTTTAAAAATGACCCGACACGACACGACATGAAGTACACGAATTTTTTTCAATTAAACGAAAACGAAATGACACGACCTAGTACACGAAAACGAAAAGACATGAAATGCACACGAAATAAATATGAACTGGTACACGAATTAATACACGAATCAAAGTTTACCTTTCTTGTCCAAATTCTGGTTTAAACATAAGCCAAAGTACATAAAAATTGAATACGGAATATATATAATATTATATAATATTTATTATGTAATATTATATATATAATATTTATTATATTTATACAATATTTATTTATTTTGTGTACCTCGTGTCGTGTACCCGAGGGGTAAACACAAAACCGACGTTAAATCTCGGTCGTGTATTTTCGTGTTCGTGTATTTTCGTGTCGTGTATTCAAAATCGAAAAACAAACACTAAATTTTCGTGTTGTTTTCGTGTCATATGAAAAATTGCCAGGTCTAGTGGAAACACATAAGAACTCTTGAATGGAAATGGAAAAGAGATGGAACTCCAGTTCCTTCAGAAATAGTAAGTCCCAACTGCCACAATATGGGAAATCCAGCATATCTGGATGTCTAGATTGCGTATCTCAGCCATTTTAGTTGAAAATGACCACATCATATCAATGAGTTTCACGTGATACGAAACTGCATTTGGTGATCAATTGCCCGGGTCTATGAAGATGTTGAATTGAAAAACCTTGTAATCTACAAGAATATCACTCAATATGGGAGGTAGACCTATCATTGCCCCATGTGTGACGATGTGAACAGAAAAGAAAAAAAGAGAAAAATAATTAGGTGATAAAAGTCCAAGCAATATTGAATAATAATCTATTTGATTAGCTATCTTATTCCTAGCTCGTTCATTAAGATTAGTTTAAGATTAGTGTAAGACTATTGACCAATACTTTATTGAAATTTGTATGCTCTGTTCGTTATCACCACCACGACCACATGATTACCTCTAATTGTGTTGGCAAGTCATAAAGAATAAGCTTTCCCAAATACCCCCAGCATCTAGTGGTTTGAGCCAAAAACCAAGCCTTTTGCATTTTCAACAACAAAAAAAAACAAACATTATTCATTAGGCACGACTCTTTGTCCATCTTCACGTGAAAATCACCCTCAAACCACAACCATCCATAATATTTGGAAATCATTGTTTAGACCTTGTAACGATAACAATATGACATGTTATTTGTATAGATTCCATGGTGCTTAAGGTTCAGTTTTTATTGGTTACATTGTGCTATTTCAATATATCGTTAAACAGTTTCATTCAGATGATTTTAAAATTATTGTTCCTAGAAACAATAATGAAATGAAAGGAACACAACAGTCTTATAATGCATAGGAAAGAACAAGATGCATTAAGCAAAGTTATGAAATGGTTTGTGCAGCGTACCAAGATGAAAAAATGTACTTGTGAATCCATATAATGCGAACGAAAGTAAAACTTTCTAACTTTATATAATTTTTTGAGTAAAAATACTTTTAAAACAAATTCATTATTCAAGTTAATAAAAGGCTTGTATCTCTTCTATTTGATATTTTTATTCTTCTAATGAACAAAAACGTAAATGTTGTGTTACTCTGATTTACGACTTCGTTGTGCTGATTCAACACGACGCAACATATATATAACAAATCTCTATATTAATAATTGAACACTTCTTGTTGTGGGAGATTGGAGATAATTGCACCGAGATTACATAATAGAGTTATAGAGGTGATGAGATATAGAGAGGTTGACAAAAGAAAAATGGATAAAAGAGAGGGGAGAAAGTGTGAAGAAGATGATGCTTTGTTTTTTTTTAAGAGTGCAATGTACCTTGTTGGTTTATTATACCTCTCATGTAATCTTGCATGAATAGATCTACTATATATAATGTCCCCATTGTTTCCACACCATACTTCTATATTATATTATTAAAGATGAAGAATTAAAGTATGGTTGATCCTTCAGTAATTTAGGCCCGATCGACCGGTTAAAATAATAATATAGGAGTATTTAGACTGGATTACAATAATAGAAATATGAGCATCTTGGAATAAGATGTTACAGAGTAACAATATAAATGAGTTATCATTCTAGGCCGAATTATTTAGCCTTTTGGCACAGGTTAAAATAGTAATAATGTGGGCTTTCCAAAATAAGATGGTAGATACCAGTAATATTTTGGACTGGCTTCTAGGCCATATTAATATAATAATACGGGTTTGAAAAAATAAGATCTTACATAGTTATAATATAGGTAAGTTACTCTTTCGGGCAGATTAAAATAACAAAAACATGAACTTTCATAATAAAATTTGAGATATTATGATATTCTATACATGTCAATTTATATGTATTTCATATACACTTTTAATCCAATTGCAAATTTAAATATGTTAATTCTTAAGTAGTATTAATTAAAATAATTTATTTATGTTAATTTTTATACAAGATTCACTCATATTATAATATTTTATATATGTTAATCTATATTTAAGATTTGCTCCAATTTTTTTTATCATAAAGAGAGAACCACGATATATATATACATATATAATACTTATATTCATCAAATATAAGTATAAACAAATAAAAAATGAAGTTGCACAACTTTTTTATTAGAAGAATTATTGAAATCAATCATAATAGTGAAAAAATAATCCAAAATGATTTTACCATAGAATCAAATCATCCAAAACGATTCTACAGTACAATCAAATCGAAAATAATTTTTTCGCTTAGTTTTTAAGTATAAATTTTTTGTAAAGGTTATGTATGGTTAGTATTTTATATTAAAATAAAATTTTCTATCTTGTGAAGTAAAAGTATGGTTAGTTTAGAATTATTTATAAGATTTTACATTAAAATCAAAATCAAAGGGTTGTCTCAGATCATATGACTTCGTCATTTGTAATATTTTATATATGTTCTTTCCAATTTGAGTTTATCTTAAATTTATATATCTTCATTTATGCCACATTGTTATACAAACACTTGCTTGGCACCGGCTCTATGTGATGTTAGTATATATTATTATCAGAAAAGGTTAGTCCTACCAATTTTACATCAGGCTCTTTATAACCTTTTATTATCATCACCTATTTTGTATTGAAAGAATACAAACATTTATCTGAATTTTTGTTCCAAAATAATATCAATTTTTTCTAAATATTTTAAGATTTCAAGTTTTAAACGAAAAGTGGATACTATTATCCTTCAGTTTTGCTATACTCAGGGCTGTAAATGAGCTTAGCCGAGCTGAGTAGAGGGGCTCCTAGTTGGCTCGTTCAAATTATCGAGCTCGAACTTTGATCGAGCAAAATATCTTGATTGAGTTTGACTTGTCAAACAAATGTTGTTCGCATAGCAAACAACTCGTGAACATGTCACATGAGGTTGTACACAAACTTATGCTAACGAACATTTCTCATATATTTGCTCATATAGTTTAATCACGAATATTAAAATTATATGAAAACAAAATATAATAGTATATATATTTTACAGCGTAACATATACTCTAATGTATATTATATAAATAATTGTAATGAATAAATAAAATTGACAAACATAGATTTAATTTCTAGATTAAAAAAATATAATATACAAAATTATGTAATAACTGAGCATATCAATATTTATATATGTATATATGTGGAACATTGGATAGGTGAATGATGAAAAGTTAAAACACTTAAATAATTTGTTAAGTATTATATTTATTATTAAGATCTAAGTGTATTTGTATTATTATCATTTTAAATTAATCAGATTGTCAATTATTTATTTGTGTTCCTGCAGGTTCTCTGTAGAGACATGTTATATCACCTTTATAATGCTTTCTTTACCTTGTCGTGCATCATTGACATTACTATTAAGTTCTGTCTAATTAAGTGTTAGAATACATTATAAGATCCTGGTAAGTCGGTCTCCTAACACCTTAAGATTTTAGATGAGCTGATTACTCAACATGGTATCAGAGCTCAGGTAGGAAGGGGTCAGAAGTTCGACTCCCTGCCACCCCCAATATTCTCACAATTTATGAGGGACACGAAGTCAAAAACTATGTCAAAAAATAGGTGCCCGTGATCCACTCTTCAACCCAAAAATGGGATTTCGAGTGAGGGGGAATGTTAAATAATAGTATAAGATCCATTGGGGTCTCTCTCTAACACCTTAAGGTTTTAGATGAGCTGGTTACTCAACATTAAGGTCATCAGATAAAAAAACATGATATAAGAGTTTTTAGACTCTGTTATCCGGACTCTTTATTTTTCCTTGAATATGAATGTTGGACGCTCGACTACTTGGACATGGGTGTGGACACTTATTTCAGACCAAAAACATGTAAAATTTTCAAAAATTTGTTGTCCGATACTTGGACCATGTTGGAAACTTCTAGCCGAGTCCGGGTAATATAGTTCAAATAATATGTATAAAAAAGAGTAAGTATTTAGGAAGGTGATGGGTGGTATTCTGCACATATTATTGAAATGATCACGTCTATGCATTTTGAATAATAGATAAAATGGTGATTTCGGGCTCGAGGAGGCCTTTGGCTTGGTAGGGCTCTTGGCATGGCTGATGTTTTTTATTTATTATATTTCTTTTATACATTAAATAAATGTTTATGTTAGAGTTTTGAAATGGATGTCTAATGCAGTGCATAGTAGAAGAAGTGCAGGGTCCAACTCAAGCTCGTGCTAGGAAAAGGCGTTTTATATCTGGGTATTACATGCTAATCATGTTATGTTTTAAATTTAATGGTTTTTTTTCTGATGACTACATTTCTTCTGCTTAATTAATTATACAGATCTTCCTTTTAATATATTTTGTAACGTACACAGGCATGCACATCCTGGTAATCCGTATGTTTTTGGACTTGTTGGAGATGATCACGATCTTGATTTCCCAGAACCAATGCCAGTAGTTGGTATGTGTTAAATACATCACTACGTATGAGTAAGAGGATTTTAATAATTGCTAAACTATCCCAGAGAATCCTTTTCGATAAAGCTTATGTTTTAACTCCCATCTATGCATACTGCATAATTTGTTTAGTTCTGCTGATTGTCTCTACCTAGGGGTGTCTCGTTCTGCAAAGGGGTATTGCCTAATCTCAGTACTAGAGACCATGAAGACATATTCTGCAGAGGATGGTCTAACGGAAGAAGCTGTAGTTGCCAAACTTCGGACTTGTCAGTATCATCATTTGTTTCTGCACAGATCGTTGAAACACAATTCTTCAGGTCTGTAAAAGAATTCAGATTTTTTATATTTAGAGGACTATTAAATAGTAAGCTTTGTGTTGTGGCTTTAGTGTCCTGGCCGTTGGTATCATACTACAATCGTACCATAACCAGGATGTTGGTGGATGACTAGATAGTTATCCAAGACTAAAATGTATTGTGTTGTTATTGGAGATTTTTACATCTGATATAATATAGATTGAGATTATATTAAAAATATTTCCACCGATTCTTTCGATGTAAATATAATGCTATATGCTGAAGTATTGTTGTCACAATTAAAGAGTTGTAATATTTTTTTTAGGTTTCATAATATCACATATTTTTAAGTGCAAGGGGGAGGAAGAGTGAGGATTCAGAAGTTGGAACCATGACCTTGTCATGGGGGAAGCAGTGGGGGATGAGCATTGCCAATGGGCTATCTGTGAATTCCCAATTTTTACTAACTGTTTCCCTTCAAATAGATCTTTATAGGGTAAGAAAATTGAAAGAGGGTGTATTATGGTCACTTTAACTTTATGTTTCTAAATTTCATTTCGGAAGGTAAGGGAAGGGAAAAATAAAGTGTTGATCATTTCAATGGAAGATCAATTAGTTTTTTGATTAATTCCTAGCTACCAAGGTTGAATGGGCATATTTGGTGGCTCACGTCATTCAGTTTGTAATTATTCAAAGCTATTATAAATATCAACTGGAATACTGGTTAATGCTATTTCTTATTTTTAATTTTGAGCTTTAGCTGACTTAAAGATCTCTACTAACATTTACTTTATATTTTTGTAACCTTTTATGCCTTTTTCCCCTTTTCTATTCAGTAATTTACTTAAAGCATATCTTGTGTCATTGTTTAATATGTTAAAGACTTTCCTTGGCATTCTAAAGCATGTATTCGTTAAATCATTTGAGATTTTATTTTCAGGTACTTGTCGGTGGGGAGAATTCGGAGAAGGTGGGCAATTGTGGGGAGAATGTAATGCGAGAAGATATGAATGGTTTGAAGGAAATCCAGTGAATGAACTTATCATTAAGGTTTAGCTTTGATTTCATCTGGTTCTTATGAATCTGAATGCTATCTATTACTTCTTTTTTGTGCTTTACCTACTTTTAGAACTGCAGTTGGTTGTAAAAATTCAGGTAAAGGAGCTCTATGGTCTCGACAATGAAGTCACGTTCAGAAATGTCACTGTTGCTTCAGAGAATCGGCCCCGTCCACTGCACTTAGGAACAGCGACACAAATTGGTCAGGATATATCTTTGGCTTTCCTATACTTTTGACTTCTGATATTATTCCAGTAAGTTGCTGCTTCATTATGAGCAAAAAATCGTGTTTCCTGTAATTTATCTTTCAGGTGCTATAACAACTGAAGGCATACCAAGTTTAATAAAGGTGCTACTCCCATCAGATTGCATTGGTCTACCAGTTTTGTAAGTGAGAAGTTACCTAAATTGTTTGTTTAATAGATATATACACAGTACACCTATACACGTGGCTCAAAATTTTGTAGATCTATGATAAATATTTACTTTCCCATTACGTCATACTCATGGTTGATCAGCCCGGCTCTGATCGGAAGGTCAGTCAGCATGTTCTTTAGGAGTGACATGCAACTACCTAAATATATATTTCGGTCATCATGGAACCACACGCTTTAAGTCACATTAATCAATCTATTAGACTCATACTCACGCTTGAAAATTCACCACAGTACTAAACCTGGTGGTGTTGTCATTACATAAAACTCAGTCAGTTGACAACAATTTTTTTCATACTTGGGAGAATAATTTTGTAGAACCTCAGAGGTCAGTCGTGTATCTGAACATGCTGGTAGATTGATATGTCTGTGTGCAGGGAATCATGTTATGTATACTCCTAAATAGTAACATAGGTTTCACAGACCAGTAGTTATTGTGACAAAACTATTAAGAGGCTTAGAGAGGTGGTATTGCTTTAGTGATGTTGGGTGGTATTAATAAACAATGCTGTGAATACTATTGATAATATGATTAGTCTCGTGGAGAATTTCTCAAATTTGATTAACAGAGATCGTGATCCCCCGGCCTGTTAGTGTTATATATATATATATGTATATATATATATATATGTTATGTTACAACCTTTACAAGGTAGAGCCATAATGACTCATCCCCGTGGCCCCGCAGAGTATTTCCCAAGTGTGGACTAGACTCAATACCAGGTAAATTGAGTCCTTGGACACTGGTTGGTGGCCCCAAAGAATTTTTTGGTATTCACGCATATCGAACACTTAAAACCAACCTCTCCAATTTCGATTTGCACACTTCAGAAACGCTAGATGAATGCTTTGGGGTTAACCTTATTAATATTACTCGGCTCTACTTGAGAATCTAACCTCCTTATAAAAATTCTCATTGTACCTGTACCAAATTGATGCCTTGGGGTTTGAACTGTGAATTAGCCTTGGCTGGGGCTTCATTTAATGTGCACATTATTGTAGTTTAGCCTTCACATCGGTTGGTTGCTGGTACAAGTATTGAAAATTTGAAATAACTTCTCACAGATAAAAGGGATGGACAACATGAAATATATCTTGGACATAATAATGTAGGTTGACTATTTGTGATCTCATGTGGAAAGACAAATAGGTTACTGTACCTTTATACTTCCTCAATGGATAAGTAATCTGAACTAGCCATTAGCACTTGTAGAAATTGATAGTTTGGATCTTCTGACAAGGGAATGCACCGTTGTCTTATAGGAAAGCTGGTTCATCTCATGACCTGTACCAATAATCCTGCTCAATATGTAAAGTACATTAATATAAGCAATTGTATTTATCAATTAACTGGTCAATAATGGTCATGCTATACTTCTAACAGAGTTGGCAAAATTGAAACAAGGCCTGTAGCAGGGGTAGATAAATTCCATTATTTGGCCAATCTTCCTCCTCTCCCTCTTAGTCATTCCTTCGCATCCTGATAACTAAAATAAAAGTTGTACTGGTGTATGTGCATCCTTTCTTAAGCATGTTTAATGGTATTGACTCCTTAGTGTTTGTTATTTCTCAGGTATATTAAGGATCTTCTTTTGAATCCCCCTGCTTATCCAATTGCATCAACAATTCAAGGTGAGTGGTCGTATATTCTACACCTTTACTCTGGAACTAAAAAAAGATTCATTAATCTAACTTTTGGAAACAATTCTCTTCATAGTTAGTAGTTATCTGTAAACAGTTTATAATAATTATAACCACTAGTTTATAGTTCTAGAGCCAAATCATTCATAATATGAATTTTAGATTGACCCTTGTGATTCTAGATGACTTTGATGGAAATGAGATTTATTTTAGAGCTGATGAAATCTCTTAATTCATTGATGACTTGCTTTATTGTTAAAATAACTACTAATATTAAATAGTGAAACAAAATTGTCGCCGATGAGATCATCATATATATATTGACAAATCATGATTTAAAGTTGGCTAATTGATATCTCCTGGCCAAGGCTAACTAGTGTACTAATATGCAATATAAAAATCAGCTTGTTGATTGTTCTGCATATTATCACTGCTTAAAATTGTCATATATACCATGCTTGACCATTACAAAGGGTGAGAGTCTATATTAGTGCTAAGTCTGAATCTTTGTTAGTTTAGTGCCATATTTTCCCACTTTGTATAGCTGAATATACTTTGTATATGATGTTGCAGCAATCTGCAAACATATGAGCAGTATAACATGTTCAATACCTGATTTTACTTGTGTTTCCCCTGCAAAGGTTAGTTTCCAATCATTTTTTTAAGAGTTATACGACATATGTGCTTTTGGAATTGAGAAGAACCTCAATAAACTTCAAAATATTGTCAGCTTTTGACAGATGTTTTAATGAGCATGTCTTTATCTTTAGTGCATTCTGTAATTGTTCTCCTTTTACATGGATCTTGACCTGTATTCTTGATATAATTGGAACAATGGAGTATTTTTTTTGTTTCTACAATTCTATGTTAATAATATGTATGGTTGGTGCAGCAACAATAAACACAGAGTATTCAGTTTCATGGTTAGATTATGTTTATGTATTTATCTTTCTGTTGTTAATCAACTGATCCATTACTTCTTCAGTCCTCATTATCTATCATCCTGCTTGGTATTAATAGTATAATTAATGACCCAGTCAAGTAATATAACCCAAATTTGGTCATTCTGATCTGTGGATATCTTATTCCTTGATTAGACTGATGATATCCTATTTTAGCTATGGTTAAGAGTTAAGACCCACCTGGGTGCTAAACTGCTAGGCAATAATCTACAACCTCTGATTGGCTTGGCCGCTTGGGTTCGTATAGGCGCAACCTTCACTTCTCCACCTTGTAGGTTTAACAAAGAGTCTGAACCCTTACGATACTTCTAATGAAAATTTTGTGCTTGGGCCCTTATTTTCCTTTTTACAAAGTTACTTATACCACATGCTTTATACACTAGTAATGAATTATATGTTTGTTTATGCTAAGTAATGAATTATACGTGACTGTGTATTGAAAGCCCTCCATTACCTCAGTCTGCCTAATGCTTTTTAGAGAACTAGATGCTTGTTCTTAGCATCTTGGCTTATCAACACGAAAGACCAAGAGCCAGTATCTTTATTACAGGATCTGCATATAACTTTCTATTGTTACTTATATGTCCATGTTATTGTATATCAATGTAAGTAACTATACCTTCTGAATTTTCCTAGAATGACCTACATTGGCTCTACAACTGTTACTTGCATGCTTCATGCTTGTCAATATATAGGTTATAGTTCCTGGTATTCCCGAGATCGTTTGATATTGTGCTGTGGGAACCTTGTTAGTTACTGCAGTGTTTTGGCAACTTAATTGAAAGTTTACATGTTCTTTGGATTGAAGGATCAGTCATTGGTTTTAAGTTTCAGCAAGCTGATACAGTAGTCTTCCAAAGCATGATTTATATTTTCATCTTATAATGTTTTGTTTGCATGGTAAGTTTAATGACGCTTATATCATGCATGTGTTGGTGTATTGCAGCTAGTAAAGCTACTTGAGTCGAGGGAGGCTAATCATATTGAGTTTTGCAAGATAAAGAATGTGCTTGATGAAATCATTCAGATGCACGAAAAATCTGAGCTCCATGAAATCTTAAAATTATTGATTGATCCTACTTGGGCAGCAACTGGAATAAATCTCGACTTTGAACAACTAGTAAGGATAATTGTGGTGTTTTGTCACTTCAGTTCATTAGAAACAATATCTTTTAATATTTTATGGAAATTGTAATTATTAAAGCAATCGAAAGTGTATGCAAAGGCAGACACTTCTGATAGATAACTTGTTTTAAAAAATTGATACCCTTCTCATCCTTTGTTGCGAGAGCTAACTTGCATGCATTTTTTTTCCTTAAATCACTTTGCTAGATGATCATCCTTCCTTAAGTATAAAGGTGTTTCCATGTTGGGGCAAGCCATTAAATAAATTTAATACATTTAAGACTTTCCTGGCCATTGCGAGTAAAGTGTGGATCACCATAACAAACCCTAGCTGTCTACAAACTCACTAAGAAGCAACAGTAAAAGTGTCCATATTATATTGTGAAGAAATTGGGGGCAGGATTGAAATTTGAACAGAAGGCCTCTCCAGGTCTCCTATCCATGTTCTCACACCCAATATTATTATATAAAGATATTATATCTTAAATATAAAAAGTAATTCTTAATAATCTCCTTTATGGTTAGCATGAAAATCCTCCGAAGTGGTCGCTTCGCTAAAAGGTCACACTGCTAATACCATGTTAAATGACCATCTCTCACAAAATCTTATGATGTTAGGGATAATTACCAGTTGGGTTCATATGTTTAACAGTTCTGTTCTTTTCTGTAGCTTTGTTCTTACTCGTGCTATTGCCATGTTAAGCTAATACGATGTATTCCTGACTACATTCCATGCTGCTCTCACTATATATACATATACACAAGTAAAAGTTTGAATTCTGACTTTCATGTCTTCTTGCGTCATCGCATCTTCTTCCCTCAGCTCAACATTTCAGTGGTTTGAAGCTGTGCCTGTTTAAGATTGGACATAATTATCTGTGCAGATGATGATACCTTTGTTTAAAATTCTCCCCTCCTGCACATGACGTCTCAAACCTCTCTTATCATGTGTATTTGTAGGTGAAAGAATCTGAATTGGTGTCTGGTAGAATCGGTGAACTCATTTCCTTAGACGGCGATAGTGATCAAGATATCTGTTCCTACTCGGCCATCCCAGATGACTTTTTTGAGATGATGGAGTCATCGTGGAAAGGTCGTGTGAAAAGGATCCACTTAAATGAAGCATATGCAGAAGTGGAAAAGGCAGCTGAGGCCTTAACTTTAGCCGTAAGCCTTTTACACTATTTTGTTATAGATAGGGAGTAGTACCATACATAATGTTTCCACTTGAAGCTAACCCTTATTTTATTTCTCACCTTTTATTCATGTATTGTCTTGGATGTTTATTGCATTTTAGACTTTTAGTAGTATATATAACTAAGAAGCAAGGGGGGTCCATTTTGTAACAGACATGCATCAGAGAGAGTTCAAGGGTGTAGAATGGTTTTGACTTGAATATGAATAAGTAGTGTCTCTGATTAGTTACCTCTAGGTAGATGTGTAATTGGGAATATGACTATTAGACTTACGTCCGTGAAGTGAAGCTTCCCGAATTCTGCCCATTGCATCTTTTGGTAGTGAACTACTGATATTTTTACTGATGGATAACCAAACTCACTGAATCCTTTCTCACAGGTAGCATCAGAGTCCTTGATGTTACTACTTGATATGGGATAATATATACAACGTGACTCTGTTAGAGGTTGAGGTAATGTGCCTGATGAACAATGAAGAAATATTGAATGGTGATGTGGGTGAGGGCTTCCAAGGAATACAAATAACCTCTGGGTTTTTTCAGCTTTGGCGAGCATCCGGAATAAGTAGTGAATTGAAACTCTATTGTACCGCAATTGGGGCATTGATCTTTGCAGCGTTGATGCTTTTTGCTGGTTGTAGAGCTTGTGGTGAGAACAAACATACTGGAAGGGCTTCCCAGAAAAAAACTGTAATAATGTTGGAGATGAAGTCCATAATTCCTTTACATTGTTAACATAGAAATCCATAAATGAAAATGTAATAGTTTTTGCATAAATGGCCTCATGATTTAATGGCTATTTGATAAATAGTAACTAATGCCAACTGATAAGGAGTCTAAAAAGGCCATCTATAAGGAACACGTGGAAGAGATAGTACTTTACCGCACAGAGACTGCTCAAATATATGCTGTCTCCGTATCTCAGCATTCTTTTCATTTGGGTTTCTTGTTTCTGCATCAGTTCTATAATAAACTTTCAAACATATGTCTGTATTTGGTACACAATATATTAATTTATTGTAGGGTTGAAACTTTACAGTACGAGGCACTAGCTATGCAATTTATTCCTTGTATTCGTGTATGCATTTAATTTTTTCTGCCCTCTTCGACGTATCTAGTTGATGTACTTGATTTTATATAAATTTAAGGATAACCGTTGCTTTCTCATAGTTATATGCCAACACTAATGTTATCCTATATTCTTATCTAATTTCAATTATTTGCAATTTAAAATTTTAAATCCTCGACATCTACCCGAATTTTAAGCACAAACAATCTCTTTTATGGATGTCTTATTTTATATTTCAGGTCACAGAAGATTTTGTTCCTATCTTATCAAGAATAAAGGCTTCAACAGCACCACTTGGAGGACCAAAAGGGGAAATATTATATGCTCGGGAGCATGGAGCGGTTTGGTTCAAGGGTAAACGATTTGCACCGTCTGTTTGGGCTGGTACCCCTGGAGAAGAACAAATAAAGAAGCTCAAACCAGCTGTAGATTCAAAAGGCAAAAAGGTTGGAGAGGAGTGGTTTACCACAGTGAAGGTCGAAGTTGCATTAGCAAGGTTTAAAGATGTGTAACTCATTCAAAAGTTAAGTTGTACTTCCTGGAATAGAGAGTTAGTTCGTTTCTTCCGTCTCAGGTACCATGAAGCAGGTTCTGAAGCGAAAGCAAAGGTCTTGGAATTGTTGAGAGGACTGTCTGCCGAACTACAAGATAAACTTAATGTTCTTGTCTTCACCTCGATGTTACTTGTCATTGCAAAGGCCTTATTTTCTCATGTGAGGTCGGGTATACTAATTTGCAGTGTTTCTTTCTGATTACTCATCAATTATGTACTTTATTGCTTTGACAATACGCTTTCTGCTTGTTTAAGTTTTTCTGTTTTTTTTACTATAGAATGTGCCAAATTTTCTTGCTTCTTTTAGTTCTTCAAGTGTAATGTGATATTGTTTAATATAAATGCACTATCAGCTGATTCATGCATGTGTGTGCGCACGCGCGTTCATCATTATGTTTGGAACAAACATATGATTAATTTACTAAATAAATTATTTCTTATGTTGGATAGAAAGAATGAGATATTTGTTGTAAATTTTTTGAATAATTAGCATTTTTTGTTTTGAGCCTAGCGATCCCTCCAAATTCCAAATATAATAGAACTTCCAGATATACCTGGGTTCATAAAGTATTTTTTAGTTGTACAAAATAAATCTTTAAGCGACTTGATTGTAGAATTGATTGTGATCTGCTACTGAACAATCTTGACTTGTTTACTCCTGTTGATCAAATTAATTTCATAGTGAATAATATCTATTCAGTTACTATAAGAGATTAAGAAATCACATCCCTTTGATCCGTTAATAGTTTTTAATAACATTTTTTTTGATACAGTGAGGGGAGAAGAAGGAAATGGGTTTTTCCTGTGTTAACTCAGTTTAATAAGTCTGAGGTAATTTTCAGAAATCAATCTTTTGCATGTTATTGTTACTCAATATTCTAAGAGTTATGGCTATTTTACTTCTATTCTGCGAACCACCTAAGCCTTACTAGTATCAAATGCAGCTGTCGCGTGCTTAGGCATTTATTTGTTTATTCTGCAAATATTTTGATATACACCTCAGCTTTATTAGCAATTTAAATTTCTTTATAGTATTCAGAGATATGTACAAGATAAATTTTTAAAGGTACGTGCTTGATTGAAGTTAGACACTCTCGCTGCATATTTAAGTGTTATAAATTTATTATATATCATATCATAGATTTGTAACTCCTACTTGTGCCAGCTACGGGGCTACTCACCTGTGTGGTTAAAGCTAAATGAGTGTATAAACCTGAATATAACAAAAACAAGAGGGACCAACATACTTCGGTTGCTTAGGAACTTTGTAACTGTTTGTAGTTATTCTTTCAATTATCTTTTTTGCTAAATTGCTTGTAGCTACTGTTTATGTTCTTTTTGATGACTTGGTACAATGGCGGGTGTTCGTAGATTTGATGTTCCTGTTTAATTTTTTCAGACCGAAGATTTGTGAAGGGTACTGTAATAGTTTAGGATTTGCATCTGCATGCTTGGGGCTATGTTACGTTCTCCAATAGCATGACCTGTACATTTGGGCCTAATTATTATTCCTTCTGCTTTCAGGAACAGGAACTTGTAAATTGCAATTAAAAAATTGTAGAAAGGAAAAGAAAAGGCAATCAAATGCTACTTTGCCATGTAGTTGTTTGTTGTGCATTACTTGATTTTGGAACAGCATTATAAACTTGTTTATGTATAAATATTTCAGTCCCCTTTAAGATAGATATAGTGTATTTATAACCTTGATTAATTGATTTATTAAGTGACTATGAGCAAACTTGTTGCTTATACTAATTTTGTGTACTAAATGTATATATAATATATACCTGCAAAGATCACCTTATGGTGCAAAAATTTGTGGATGAAGAAAAATGCATGTACTGCCATATGTAATAGTTTGTAACTATTCTTGTTATTAATTCATTGCATACTACATGTCTTTAAAACTGAATTTTGAAATGCAGATAACAGAACTGTCAGGCGAAGTTGGCAGTATGAAGCTAGTGTATCACCATATTGGTTTGATGCAGCTGAAGGCAATGCTGTACATAATACCGTTGATATGCAATCACTTTTTATCTTGACTGGACCAAATGGAGGTGGTAAATCCAGCCTGCTTCGATCAATTTGTGCAGCTGCCTTACTAGGAATATGTGGATTTATGGTACCTGCTGAGTCGGCCTCTATTCCACATTTTGACTCCATCATGCTGCATCTGAAATCTTATGATAGTCCTGCTGATGGAAAAAGTTCATTTCAGGTACTTGCATGTTTAGTTGTTCTGCACCTCACTATTTTTGGTGTTCGCGTTTGCAATAGAATGCACATCATATGTTTGGGCAGCCTGAGTAGTAATAATAAGTCACAGTCCGACCTGTGGTTGCATGAAATGAGTTATTTTAATTAAACTAGAGTAGCTTGCAGTCAGACATAAGGATATTTTATTAAAAAGTCATAAAAGTTGGCCTAGTTCTCATATAACATATTCTAAGTAGGTTAATCCAGATCAAATATATTGCATTTCATATCTTTGGTCCACTTTAATTTAATGAACAAATAGTTTAAGTAATGTCTCGATATCTTTCTGGTTTCTAGTTTGTATTTGTTTCACTGAACTTGGACTAGAATTTTCTAAACATTTATCAAATGGCTGATAATGGGCTAAAAGATCCAATATTAAGAACTGCAAAGCTGAATCAGTACAGTGTAACCTGATGACGTGGCCTTCCTTGTTAATACCTTAAATTTGTGTATCGCTTTATGGCAAAAATGAATTGACTATTTTACATGCACTATTATATTATCGTCCTGTGTATTTTTCAGATTGAAATGTCTGAGGTTCGTTCTATCATAAGTGGAGCGACTTCACGGAGCCTTGTACTTGTAGATGAAATATGTCGTGGAACAGAGACAGCAAAAGGAACTTGTATTGCTGGTAGCATAATTGAAGCTCTGGATTCCATTGGCTGTCTGGGTATTGTGTCTACTCATTTGCATGGTATTTTTGATTTACCACTGACTACGAAAAGGACGGTATATAAAGCAATGGAAACTGAATATATCAATGGTCAGCCAAGACCGACATGGAAATTGACAGATGGGATTTGCAGAGAAAGCCTTGCTTTTGAGACAGCTCAAAGGGAAGGTGTTCTGGAAACAATAATTAAGAGGGCTGAAGAGTTGTATTCTTCTGTTTATGCAAAAGATTTTTGCCCACGGCTTGAAACAGTAGAACTGTCTACTTATGATAACGACAACAAGATCTTTGATAAGGCTTACGAACAGCCAAGTAGCAGTAGGGATCAATCTGTGTGTTCTCTGGTGGCATCCACCGACCAAATGGATGTTCTACGGAAGGAAATAGAGAGTGCTGTGACGAAAATATGTCAGAAACAACTACTTGATTTTTACAAGAAGAAAAATATTTCAGAACTTGCAGCTGTAAATTGTGTTATGATTGCTGCTAGGGAACAGCCACCCCCGTCAACAGTTGGTGCCTCAAGTGTCTATGTGTTGCTTAGACCTGACAAACGACTTTATGTTGGAGAGGTACTTGATCTTTCTTCATTTTTTATACTCCCAACATCCTATGTTCACTAATGACACAATGTTATCAAATACAATGATCATGGGGTGGGTAGTATATTACAATTATCTTTAACCCTGCTTTTGTTCAGCTAATAGCATTTATGGGTCATGTGCATCATCTCACTTACATTTAACAGAGCAGAAGGTTATAATTGCTTAAATCTTGAATGTAATTTTGTTAGGTTGAACTAGTAGGAATCCTTGTAATTGGATGAGTATTCATTTACAAAGTAAATAGAAAATAATGCTGCTTTAGTTTGTTACGACAAAAAATGTCATAAATAGTTCCATGTTTTATGTTATATATATATATATATTCTCTTTTTGAATGGATTAAATTAATTTTATAATCATTCTTCTACAGACTGATGATCTTAGGGGTAGGGTTCGTGCCCATCGTTCAAAGGAAGGAATGCAGAATGCTACATTTTTATATCTCTTAGTCCCTGGGAAGAGCATCGCTTGCCAGCTAGAAACTCTTCTCATCAACCAGCTCCCTAATCAAGGGTTTCATCTTACCAACTTAGCCGACGGCAGGCATAGAAATTTTGGAACTTATGATATCTCCTTGGAAAATGTTATATTGCATAGATAATGCCATTCTGAAAAATCGAAGTTTATTTAAAAATGCCAGACATTCTGTTCAGTTATATCCTTGATGTAAAATCTAGTAATTCAAGACAATTAGTGAATGTCATAACTCCTTGTACAGTCGTGGCAGAAATTTTGGGTTAGATGTCTGGTGCCTCTGTTAAAAGTCTCGCCCCATGCAATTGGAGGATGTGATTTTCTTTTTACTTACCTGTAATCTTTGTGGTTTATTAGTATGGTAACTTTCTGATATATATTTTTAAAGCCTGAATTATCCTTGAAGCCCATATTGCAACTTTTTGGTTCAGTTACATTTCTTGTTAGCCTGAATTATCAGGTATTTCAACCAATCTATTTGGCTAAGGATGTGTATTAGAGCCATTTAGGATCACAATTACAGCAAAGCTCTTCAGTTCAATTTTTAGCATTGCTGCATTTCCAAGACAAGACTGCAGACAAAATAGTTAGAAAAGCTCCCTACCATGTGATCTAGGTGTTTGGTGATTTTTATTTCAGGACTTTAAAGGTAAGTAAACATAAGATGTTTGTGTATCACTTCAGATCCAGGTAACTTTTCAAGTTTTCTTTCATTTCGCAGGAAGATGGGAATTAGCATCTACCAGCTTGGTTTTATGATTCACAGCATGTGACAATGTGGTAGGGGTGCTATGCTGATATTAACCGCTGCATAACTCGGAGGTAAAAGTCTATATGTATACACTTTTTGTGCAGTACAAAAGATTACTAAAATTGGATCCCTGTAGTTCTTCTAGATCTTTGAATAACGAAGACTCGAGTCACCAAGGAGTCTGTCTACTCACTCATAAATTAATGGAATAATTCATAATTGTATAGTTTACTTCATATTCAAATATTCAATACAAGTTCTATTTTTCTTTTACAATTCATGTATCAGTTTATTACAATTCTTGGTTTTGAAAGGCATATTAGACAGCCGAGGTTTCTTTTTGCAAGGCACAAAGTGTAGCAAAATCAAGCCTGGGTTTATTTAAAAATTTGAAAGCAATATTGTTTTTTTCTGTTGCCGAAAAATGAAAAACTGAAGTCATCATAAATTGATGCAGCAATCTAGTGCATTACAGACTTCAGTTTATAGATGATTCCAATTTTAAGGCAGAGCAGACAGGGGATCAATTGTGCTGTGTTCTGCGGTTTAGGAAAGAAAAAAATGAAAGAGAATAATGAAAGGAAGCCCCTATCCTCTCTAAAATGTTTTGAAACATGAGAACAAAATTAAAAGAAATATATGAGGAGGTTCCTTTTAATTCCTTCTCTTTACTTCCAAAAAACTCGGGAACAAAGCCAAGAGAAAATACTCTTTGTTCCTTATTCTTCCTTTTCTTCCAAAATTAAACTCGGGAACAAAACATAATGAATGAATAAAACTAAGAGTATCATGCTAAGAGCCAAAAGTCTCTTTGGGTTTTGGTGTTGAGAAGGTAGCCTGCATTTTGCCCCTTCTTATGAACTGCGACACAGGTACATTTGCTCTTCTCAATCAAATATTCTGCCGTGTCTCCTCTCAACGGCGGTCCCTTCTTTTGCTTCCTAAACAAACAGATTCATATATTATACCTAAGAAATGAATTAATATATAGACCTAGAAATGAATTAAAATATACGATTAAATAAAACATGAATAATTTGACAGCATGTATTAACCGAGGAATCACTTACCCTGGTATATCCTAAATTGTCTTGAATTCGATTCTCGCTAGAACCTATATAAAAAAAAGATGAAGAATTACTTACCCTAAAATAATAGTGGATAAGTTTCGGCGTTGTCCAATAACAAGTAGATCAATTCCAAGGTCTGAACATTGAGAAAGAATGACATTAGCCTTGTCTTTGCCATCCATTGTGACCACCTCTATTGTCACGTCTATCTCTGGCACAACTTTCTTGCATGCTTTCTTCATTTCTTCTAAAAAACTCAAATCTCCGCTAGAATTACCACCAACACTAGGCTCTGACGTTGTTGATGCTACATTATTATTGTTGTTCTGATTACTATTAGGCACCGGTTTCTTGAAGAAGGGAAACGTGGTCTTTCGATTATTATTGTTCGAAACATGGAGGAGAATCAAACTATCATTATCAAGAATTGCATGAGACAGTGTGTATGAAAGAGCACCTGCTGATTCACGGGTGGCATCTGCAATCACCATCACTTTCCGTGCCGCCGTCGCAGCTTTTCCACCTTCCATGGCCAAATTGGCTAAGGTTGAGCTAGATATACTCACCGGTTACAACTTACAACCATATATCAAAATGCTTTGCTACCATGCATGCACTACCACCTCAGGTAAATATTGTTTGAAATAGCTCAAGGAATGGTTGAAATATTATTTGATAGGAGGTGATGATCATATTTTGGGTTCTTGTTTCTCAAACAGGAGGATCATAATTCAAGGGTTGGCTATGATTTTTTGATTACCAACATACAAGTTTATGTTTTTGTCACTTCCATGTGCCAAATTAGGGGGTTGTGTTATTTTTAGCAAGGTAATAAACTGGACCAGGTCAATCACACCTTCCTTGTTAAGAATTTTAGGCATGTTGTTATATTACTAAATTATGCATTTAAAAAAATACTTCCCTGTCTGTCCCTTTTAGTTCCATTCAATTTTTACACACGTTTTTCAACGCCTATAAAAAATAAAATTCTACAAATTACTTTTTGAATTTACCTTTTCAAAATAAAAATTTTATTCTTAAATTTCTATTTTGGTAAAAATACTTCGAATTTTTTTTGTGAAATTACATTTTTTGTGCGTGTTACAATACACATAAAATGTTAAAGGGACAAAAAAAAGGGATGAAAATAGTATACTCATAATTTTTATGTCATTTGACTTTAATTATAAAATTCAACTCAACTAAATTTTGATTTATAATTAAAAATTAAAATTTTATAATTTTACAAATATAAGAACTCCGCTTTATAATAGATTAATTAATGTTTTCAATGTTATTTTCAAAAAAATTATATATTTTTATGTAATATAATTAATATATTGGTTAAAATTTGATTAATTCGACCTTCAAAATCAGATTAAAATTTAGCAAAATGAATTACTCGATAAGTAATTGTTGATGGAGAAATCGTGTAATCAATAAAAATTGAGATTCTTTGTCGGAAAAAGATTGAGGCTGAGTACCACCGTAGTGTGGTAGTTTGTACGAAATTGGGGCATGAGATTGCAATGTTTTGGAATTACTAATGCTTTGTTCGTCAGAAAAAATAGGTTTTCTCTTTAATAATTGCCACTTTTAGATTTTCCAACCATTTACAATGTGCCTGCGCATACCCCTATTTATAGGGATCAAACTCACGTAGTTCTTAATAAATTTGAGGCCCGATAGGAAAAAGTTGTCATCATCAAGTTAAAATATATAATCAAAACCTACTTGGTAGATGTCTCCACATTGAGTCTCATTGGGATACTCCAAAACCCAGTACAAGGACTAAGGATTTCATGAATTCGACTTTGACCCAGTCCCCAAGGCCAAATTTGTTCACTACAGCTATTTTCTTGAAATATTGACTAGAGGCCAGGACTAGATTCACCTCGAATGTAAGACATATCCTAAGCTCCCAGACGAGAGCAACCCGCCTGAATACATAGAAACCATCTTCCAAGTTAAGGTCAATAACATCCTGAAACTCTCCGTCGAGGACAACTTGTGGAATAAAGAATAAAGGTCTTCCACAACCAATCCGCTTAAGGGCCTTCAAAGATATGTATTACTGAGTCAAGAATCATGATCTTGGGAAGATGCCAAACCCTAACAGTGAGAGGGTGTGTCCTCTTCCTTAGTAGTCAGGCCGACCTCCCTTAATTCGGGGAAGAGGCCAAACCCTGAACTAGTTACTCTTCAATCAAGCCCCTATTCATAGTCAAGAGCCCAATAACAAATACCTAGGTGGAATTCTGGCCATAACAACTACCTCCCAAGTCTTGAAATCACTGGAAATATTTAAAAGACTTCTACTCTTCAAAATCCACCTGGCTGGGGAGCATCTTCACACTGGGAAAACCCTTTCAAATCCGGAACTTGGCTCCATGTTATTCTTTAGTCAAGCCGCATCTTCACAAAACATTCATCCTTGTACTTGAAAACATTATTCCTTCGTACTACCATCACCACCCTCACGAGCCATCTTCTAATGAGGACGTACCCTCGAAATTTGTAAAATTTTTTAACTTGGCACACAACCTCATACTGACACACACACACACACACACACACACACATATATATATATATATATATATATATATGCCATCCATAATCATTACTCATGCCTCGATGCACACCCTCATAACCAGACAACCATTGCCACGTGTCTTAGCTGTTCCACCAATATATATAAATACTTCTCTCACTTTCTCTCCCCCAGTTCACACTCAAATTCTTCTCTCTCTCTTCAAGAACACTCTCCAAGAACCAGCCATCTTCTCAAGCCATTTCCAGGCACCTCCTTTATCCATATTTGTATATGGATATATAGCCATTTCCATGTATATATTTGTATATATAGCCTGTAGATCGTGTTTTGTCCATATTGTTGTACTTGTAATTGTTTATAAAATTTATACCATCGTATACTTAAGGCGTGTCCTCCTCGAGGAGGCGCCTGCATTCATGCTCTGATACCATTTATTACCTTAATATTTTAGAATAACATTAAGACGTCCCTTAGGCCCGGTATGAGTCCTGATTCTATGAGTCCATGAAAGGCTGTATGTATAGACCTATATGTAACAGAGGGTTATAACTCAACACAAGAACATGATGTGTAAATAATATGAAGTTATCACCGGAATCAAGAAGACAAGAAGACTTGGTAAAGACAAAGGACAAAGACAAAGGACAAAGAAGACATCTACAAGCTTGAAGGATTAACTCACTGAAAGAAGTTCATTAATATGTTCATGTGGAAACAGTGAAGCAGTTGTCTAATTACCTGAAAGATTCTAGTGATCTAACAATGATTATTCTTAATCATTGTATGTGAATTAGTCTAGCAATAATTTATAGAACTCAAGTATAGGATCGAGAAGATTGAATATACGACAAATACAAAGAATTAAAATATTAGATGAAATCTTGGAGTCTACTATAGATTGCTCGATGAAGTTCATTCATATGTTCACACTTCGGTAAAGGATAAAGTTTGAAGATATTCAGGGTTTCAGATATGTTCTTGGTTCAGCATAACTGCCAGAGGATTCCAATGTACTTACAACAGAAGCATTCATTTATCAACAAGGAACAGAGTCAATTGTATAGTCAAGAAGTTGTGATGATCAAGATCGTGTTAGTCGTTTGTGAACCAGACCCAGTTGCACTAAACATCAGACAAATGAAATTGAGAACTGCATTTGTGAATCAGAAGAATTTGCTAGGGATATCAAACCAAAGAAAAAGTAAATCAGTAAACTTGATTTAAGGCAGTAGGCAATTTGATAAGGACTAAAAAATATTCTAAGTACAAAGATTGCCTACACTTAAAGCACTTCATGTTGCTCCGATTGTTAAGGCACTAAGTGTTGCTCCGATTGTTAAGGAACTAAGTGTTGCTCTGATTGTTAAGGCACTAACACGAGGCCAATTTTTATGGTGGAAGAATTCATTTTTGCCTAATGTTAAGGCAATATCCAAGAAAGAAACAAGGCAAATAATTCTCCGATTGTTAGAGCACTAACAAGTCAAAAAGGAGTTGGCCGATTGTTATCCCACTAACTTCACTATCCGATTGTTATGAATCTCACTGTGCCAAAGCTGTTTGAACTCAAAAGGAGGTCTTGTTAAATAAGTTTAATTATAACATTTTAATAAGTTTATTTTATAAACTTTATAACATTTATTTATAAACTTTTATAAAATTTATTTTATAAACTTTTATTAGTTTATGTTATAAATTTTAACATGAAGATAGTGGAAGATTATGAGATGGACATTGACTAGTCTCAACATGAAGATAACCTATCTAAAAGAGACAAAGATACCATTAGGAAGCGCCAAGGGAAGCTAGCCTGTGTTGGAATGGATTCTAAGGCTTCTTAGAATGAAGTTTCTCGGCTCACTCATTGCTATGAGGTTGAAGGCAGTTTTGGCATGCCCACAGAGGGAATGCGCCCTCACATGTTCGATCACATACCTAAAGCTCATTGAAGTCGGGGTGAGAGCGCCCCTACATGAATACTTCAAGGCAATATGAGATCGCCCCTATTAAATTATATCCTAACTCCTACAAGTTAGCAGTCACCTTGTACATTTTGTATATGAAAGAAAATTTTAATCCCCCTACCATAGAAGAGTTCAACTATTTCTTTAGCATGTGCCAGAGCACCAGCATAGGCTATTTCTTCCTGGTAGTTCAGAAAAGACATAACAAAATGAGTTTTAATGAAAGAAAAACCACAATGTCAAGAACTAAAAGGACATATACTTCTATGTCTATGGCACTAGTAGGATCCAAGTGCGATTTTATAAAGTACCCAATAAGATACCTGGGCACACCTCTTCTTTCCTTAAATTTTCCCTTACTAACATTTTATTTACCCTCAGATATTGTCTATAGCACTCATTTGACTGGGACCGCCCTAGAGCAAGCTGAGACCATAATTATCTTCCAAAAGGAGACAATGATTTGAAGAGGGTCATTACTGAAGAGAACTTGGAAGAAACAAGTTTTCTACCTATAAAGGTAGGAACCCATGGTCCCCTATAACCACTAAAAAATGAAGTTCAGGAAAAGAAAGTCCAAAAAGAAGACAATCTTTGTCGACGAAGACACGGATCAAAAAGACGAAGATAATAAAGGTACTTGTACACTGAGACGGCGCACCCAATCCCTGTCTTTACTATTTTTCCTGTGAACACCACCCTTTATCATGACTTTTATGCTTTACTTACTGCACTTCTCTGTCATATATTCATGCACTTTCTCCTTTTACCTGTTATTGAAATGTTTAAATGTAACTTTTTTTACCAATATGGAGGGTATCCCTACTACTTTTGGTGATTGTGAGACGTCCAACCTAGTCAAGGACGCGCCCAAGACCAAAGAAGTGCCCAAACAAATTTTCAAGAAGGTCCAGGCTTCTAAAAAACCCGCTCATAGGAAAAGGGATATCCATGTAGAGGATGCATCCACCCATATTCCTAAGAAGTCCAAAGATAATCCCACTTCCTCAGCTACTTCTCTGGTATCATCCACCATGGGCCTTTTGGCCGAGTCCACTATCCAGGAAGTTGACATCAACATGTGGATGTCAAGGAGGGGTAAGGAAGTGGATGAAGCAATGTCAAAACCTGCATCTAAACTATACTTCCACACAATGACAAGGGGCCATCTGCTAGAGCAGACCGAGACACGCCTTGCCACTACCGAGAAAGAGAAGACCAAGGCTATTAATGATCTAGGCGTGACCAAAGCTGATTTTGACAAGAAACTAAAAGAGAAAAACAAAGAGATTGCCAACTTGGACAAGGACTTTAAATTTTCTGAAGAACAACTCAACAATGCCACTAGTGCGTTGTCCATCAAAGACCAAGAGGTTGAGGCTTTAAAAGAGAAAATGGTCAAATTCCTAGAAGAGAAAGCCAAGTGGGTGCAGGAAAAGAAGGTTGCCGAGAAGAAGTCATTCCATAATGGCTTCTAGAATTACGCTCGAGGTTTTCTATCCATGGATCAAGACTATGATTGCAGCTATTGTTTTCCCAAGTACCATGAAATGGATGGCCCAATTTCAGATTGTCGAAACTGAATCTATTACAAAGAAAAAAGAGGAATTATTGGTTGTCAAGGCCAATGAATTAGCTATTCTAGCAGGTCAAGTTCTTGAGGGCGCGCCTACGACCGAGGACATGACCCCCTTGTTATTGTCTCAAGAGCCTCTTGTAGTCCAATCCCTCTAAGAACTCCCTGATAGCTCATACTTCTTCTGGTGACCCTCAAGCATAGTTTCAAGTTTTATGAACATATCTGGGGTGTGGGTCCTCTATAAAACCCTGCAAGTTATAAAGTTTTAACACATGTTTATTTTGGATGGTCATCATCGTAGGGTGCCCCCTAACCATTCTATGATCTCTTGTCTTGTTAATTTTTGAATGGTGCTTTTATCCATTCTCCTGTTTGCTCATGCTCTTTGTTATTTCTCAGAACAATGTCAATATAATTTGTAGAAGAGGGGTTGAATATAAATTATTAAAACTTTTTGAGTTTTAATATTTGTTTTTAATGTTATAAGTGTTTGAGAGAAATATAATGAACAACAGAAACTGAAAAGTAAATGAACAATGATATTTAAAAATATTGATGGATTGGTTTTTCCATCAGTATATATATTACTCAAATAATCTAGGTAATGAAACCCAACTGCTTTTACAAAGTTATAAAATGAATCAACTGTTCTTACAAAGTGCTCTAAGGCTTATCAGTTGATTCAGAAAGATATTTTAACTTCAATTTATCTTTATATCCATCGATTGATAATTGTTGACTTATCGATTGATAGATATTATCAATTAATATATCAATCGATGGTTCTTCATATTAGTTGATTATCTTCACTTGTTTCTTATCAATTGATCTTCTATCCATTGATTCTTTCATATCAATTGATCATCCTTCACTTGCATAATTTTCCTATCTTCAAATAATTATAATTTGACTGTCTAAGTTATACATTAGTTGATGACCTATATCAATCGACTCTAGTATCAATTGATGAAAGTAATATCAATTGACTTAAACCTTATCAATTGAAATAGACTAAGTAACCTATGCTACAATCCATATTATTAGTTGATTCAGATAAACATTTCAACTGATAACTGGTTTCCTAATCAATTGATATTTATAAATTTCATAACAATTGATCAGTTACATCAATTCAAATTTCTATGATTCTAAGATCAAAGTTATCATCAAGTTACACATAGATTCCTAACACTCTTCTCATGCTTCTTGCGAGTTTTTTTGTTAATTGCTGTGTAGAATTTCTTTAACCATTCGCGGTGTTGTTATCTTAAGTTCTATATTGTTGGTTTCTTATACCTTTAAAGGTGTGAATAAATTTAAGATTAGCCCAAATTTAAACCCTAAGTCCCTGTGTAAGCCTTGGTAGCATCCTGTTTGTCAGGTACGAGGGCATGCCTTTACCTTTGCTTGAGTAGATGAAAGTTACCAGACACTCTTGTTAATAGTAACCTTAGTGTGTGTATTCACACTAGTAAAAACTTCAGCAAAATGAATTTGAAAACCAAAAGTGAATTTGGCCTTCATGAGTTCATCCATTAAGATATATACCTACTACCCCCTAAGGTGGGAATGAAATTTATTTTATTACCACTTCTACTTAACAAATTATAATTGTCTTGAAAACATTACATAGAAATGTAGGCTTGCCCTATTGATGGTACTTCTTCAAATGTTCTACATTCGATGCTCTTGGAATGGGCTTGTCCTTTAGGTTTCTCATAGTGCAGCTCTGAATTTGTATGGCCCTTACCAATTAGCTCAAAATATACCGTGGCTTGTAGTCTTGGTATGCGGCATCACCTTCCTCAACACCAAATCATCAACATGGATTGCCTTTTCCTTGACTTTGGCATTGTAATACCATGTCGTCCTTTACTGATACGCTGCTAGCTGACCTGTGAATAACCGTTGTTTATTCAATCAAGTCCAGGTCGAGCCTATGGTTAACCTCATTCGCTTCTTCTTCAAAGTTGTCTCTCCTGAAAGGACCGACTCCGATCTCTACATGTGTTGGTGAGATTATGAAGATGTATGAATAGTAATCGTGATAACTCAATACTAGAACAGGACAAGTAAACAATACTACGCCTACACGGAAATCAGGAAGAAATGAAGATAAAGCAGATACAGTGAATTAAGACATTAGAAAAAGTTTTGAAGTCTATTACAGGTTACTGAAAGAAGTTCATTAATGTGTTCAAGCCTCAATGAACAATAATGTTTAAAGACTTTCAGGGTTTTAGAAGTATTGAAGATTCGGTATAAAAGTGCCACTAGAAGATTTCAGTATATTAGCATTGATTGAAGATAGACAGTGTTCGAAGCATAGTAATCTAGAAGAATTGAATATAGGGTAAAGACAAACATTAAAGAAGACAACTGCAGTCTTGAAGTTATACTCACTGAAGGAAGTTCATTTATATGTTCAAGCGTCAGTGAAGAATAAAGAATGAAGTATTCAATATTGTAGTAGTAATGAAGACATTGTCTAAGTATCTGAAAAGTTTCTAGTGAAAGTATTATGTTTATTGACAGTCAGTGTTTGAAGAAATAAAGAACTGTTGCATTCTTGTCATTTGATTTTAATGAGAATATGAAGATCAAGATCAATTTTAGTCATTTATGAACCAGACCAGTGCACTGAGTGTCAACACAAAGGAATTGGTCAACATGTTTATTGTATAAGAAGAATTGGCAGGAAGCTAAGTGAAGCCAAGTATGCAAGGATTTGAATATAGTTGAAATCACTCTAAGTCATTGTACAAGGGTGAAGAATTCGACACTTGTCTATTCATGGAAAAGAAAATTGACACATAGCTTCTAGTATGCCAAAAAGAATCTAAGTCAATTCTACATGGAAGAAAAATCGACACATACCTACACAAGGGAGTAGAATTCGACACGTAGATTCTTTGAATGATGTAAAATATTCTAAGGCACATACTAGTGAAGAAAAGTCGACACATGCTCAAACAAGGGACAAGAAATCGACATATAAGTTCTTGGCATAATGAGAATTTCTCTAAGGCATGTTACATGGAAAGGAATTCGACACATGTCTAGAATTTGACACATACATGTCTTAAGGGATTGAAATAATTCTAAGGCATGCTAGAGTGTAAC
This sequence comes from Oenanthe sinensis, assembly GCA_028671895.1. Taxonomy (NCBI): domain Eukaryota; kingdom Viridiplantae; phylum Streptophyta; class Magnoliopsida; order Apiales; family Apiaceae; genus Oenanthe; species Oenanthe sinensis. Next base: position 1,710,467 of record CM053809.1, on the reverse strand, counting down.
AAAGTCGACACATGTACTTCCCTCAAGGCTGGATAATTTTCTAAGTACTCTATATAAGGCAACATACTTCGACACATAAAGAATTCTCCAAAAGTCAAATCAAGTCAACATGCAGGGGAGAAACTGTCGACACTCAGAAAGTTGTTCAATTATTGTAAAGCCCACACTATATAAAAAAATGAATCTAATTCATTTGGTGTGAGTGAATACACACAAATACAAAGAGATACAGAGAGAGACAGAAGCCGGAGAAGAAGAGATACAAAGCTATACACATACCTTCTTCACCGGAGTTTTATAATCTAGCTAGTTCATTATATTGTAAATATATAGGGCTATTATAAAACACTCTCTGTTAGATTGATTTTCTTTTGTACATTCACAGATCTATACTTTGTAATAGGAATCAGTCAGATCTCTTTATCGAAGCTGGTTGCACTCAGATTGTAGGCCTTGTTAAATAAGTTTAATTATAAACTTTTAATAAGTTTATTTTATAAACTTTATAAAATTTATTTTATAAATTTTTATTAGTTTATGATATAAATTTTAATTAATTTATTTTATAAATTTTAAATTAAATTTATTTTATAAACTTTTATAAAATTTATATTATAAACTTTTATTAGTTTATGTTATAAATTTTAATAAGTTTATTTTTTTAATTTGATAAAAAATTTTCTTTTAAATTTATTTAACAATTTAACAAAAGATTAATCTGATCCATTTTTGATAGGCACTAGCTGTGCCAATTAGATTCTAAGTCAAGTTACATGTGATAGAATTCGACACTTACCTATACAGGTAGTGTAATTCGACACATGAATGGATTAAAGGTTGAAAAATAGTCTTAGGTATTTTCCATGGAAGTATATTCGACACATGTACTACATGGGACATGGGATTCGACACTACACCAATTGCAGTTTGGTACCCCAAGTTTTTTTGTACCCTTTAAAATTTTTATTTTAGATTTATTTTTTTTTCCAGAAAATTTAAAATTCTTGAAAACTAAAATTTTTCTTAAAATATTAATTTACGGATTTTTAATTTTTAAGAAATTTCAAATATTCTTGAAAATTAATTATTTGTAAATTTTTATTTTTCATTAATTTATTTTCTAAGAAAATTAAAAAATCTAAAAATTCAAAATTTTCTCAAATATTAATTCGGTTTGTATTCATACATAAATAATACAAATAGTATTAATTCATATATGTGTGTTTGTTCTTTGTTAATCATTCAAAGTTATTTTCTTTCAAGTTTGATTTTAAAACAGGCAAAAAAAGCACACAAGTATTCAACCCCCCTTCTACTTATGTAACTGGGAAAACAAGAGTTGAGCTAGATCATCAATCTGATCACTGATATTTTTGACTCCATCACCCTCACCTATGCCAGTTCCTTTTGCATCCTGGCATGATTCATTGCCAGTGTTATCCATAATGTCTTCAGCTGAGACACCAAATCTTTGGGAGGAAATCTTGATTTGATTTATATCCTCACTCATGTACGATTTCCTCATGGACATTAAACTCTTTTCAGCAATAGGAGTTACAATAGCATAGTTTAGCTTATCAAAGTTTATGATAGCAAGTGGAGTGAGTGATTTCCTCATGGACACTAAAATCTCTTCCTTAGTTATAGCTACATCAATATTTGTTGTGTCAAAGTTTAGTGTTCCAGAGTTTACAGCATCAACTGAAGTGAAATATTCTGAGATTTTTCCCTTGATAAGCCTCTTTCTTTTCTTGACAGGCTCTGACATAGGTTGATCATGAAAGGGTTTCATATATAGAGTAGGTGGAACTTCAGGTGCATGTGTAATTTTAATTTTTACAGATAACACCTTATCATCATCACTGTCATCAGAGTCTGTTGGTTGATCGATCAATCTTTTTCTTGGAGGTGATTTCATCACAGCTTTCCCTTCCTTTTAGTACTTGAAAAAGAGGTGTATTTTTACAACTAATGCCTTTTGGTAGACACCAGAGGTCGGAAAAGACTGTGTTTCAGTGTTTGGAGGAAGACTTGGGATAGAACCAGAGTGGGTAGGTTGTAAACTCTAATTCATAGCCTCATTCAGAAAATCAACTCCATACACAGTAGGCAAAACCTGATGTAGAAAATGCCTGACCTGAGCAGATTAAAACAACTCAGGCAAAGATGTCTTTCTCTTGACATCATTCTTTGAAAGATCAGTAAAAAGTCTTTTATTTATTTGAACAACAGGCATCTCAATGTCATCATCAAAATGAACATTTGTCAATAAATGACTGGAAATTAATTGTAAGAATCTAGCAAAATATACAGTAAATTTATCATCATTTATTTTTTATGCTATTTGCCTGATTATCAAACAAGCAAAATTAAAATTTCTATTATGGGTTAGAGAATACCCAATTTGCCGATAGAGCAGTGGAATGGCATCAAAATTAGTGCACTTTACAGAAAATGCTCTAATAATGCAGTCAAAGAAGAAACTCCATTCCTTCCTTATGTTTGGCCTGGTGAGACTACCTGGTAACCCACTGCTTTCAAAAATGACCTGATTGTTGTCACTTTCAAGGTCATCAAATAACTCAGTTTCTAGTAGATGAAGAGTCTGTCTAACCACCGCAGGTGTTATGACAAACTTGCCATTGTAGTGGAACGTGATAGTGGGTTCCTTATTATCACCAGCTTCATTAAAGTCACCGTGGACCAGATTTGTATCATGGATTTAGCAGAAATCACCCTTGGTTCTTTCAAAGAAAACCTAATGCTAATTCGGGCAATAAAATCCTGGATAACATGAAAAGTAGTATTGTCATCCGATTTAGTGAGCACAACACAGTAGTTATTGGGTACAAAGGAGTAAGATCCAAAATTAAGGTTCTTTGAGGCTTTGAATTCCATTATTGAGAAAAAATGTAGTTTTGAAGTATCAGGGTTTTGAGAGAATATTAAGATGAAGAGTTGTAATTCAAAGTAAGTAAATACAAATGAATAACTATTTTCCCTCTAATATTTCTCATAAACTTGAGTGGGACAGATGGCTAACGTTCGGTGGTCAAGTAATAAATGGAGCAACTTTCAAGAGACATGTATATGTGTGTTTGTCTATATATATATATATATATATATATATATCAGAGTATATAATATGAAACGTTTTTCGTGAGACACACGCGCATATAGTGTTATTCTATCAGAGAATATATTCAGAGTTTAATAAACACTGATGAAGTAAAATTATTCCACAACAATAATTAATCAATAAAAATTATCAATTAAGACAAATAACCATTTATCAGTAATCTTTTGACCAAGAAACAGAAATTATGACTAAGTACTGACAGAGTTTACCACATACTCTGACAGAGTTACCAGAGACATTGACAAAGTTTAATATCAGAATTTGTAAGTATTGATACTGATGTCAGAGTTTATTCTTTGATTCTTTTCTACTACTTGTCAGTGCTGGATGATCCACCTGCCACCATTCCTAATTCTGTTACTAATCTTGTAAATATTGCTTCATATAATGGCTTGGTGAAAATGCCTGCCAACTATTGATCTGTTTGAACAAAATGCATCTCAATTGTTCCTTCCATAACATGTTCTATAATGAAGTGATATATGATACTTATGTGCTATGTCATGGAATGTGGAACTGGATTTCCTGTCATTGCAGTTGCACTTGGATTATCACAATAAATAGAAATTTTTGAATAGATCAAACCATTATCTAAAAGCTGATTTCTCATCCATAGAATCTGAACACAATAGCTTCCTACAACAATATATGATGCCTCAACTGTAGAGGTAGAAATAAATTTCTGCTTTTTACTGAACCAAGAAACATTCCTGCCTCCCAAAAATTGATAACTTTCACATGTACTTTTAATGTCTATTTTACAACCTACAAAATCAGCATCTGAATAGCCTATAAGTTTAAAATCAGAGTCTCTAGGATACCATAAACCAAGATTAGTGGTCTCTTTGAGATATCTAAAAATCCTATTAACGGTAATTAGATGTGGTTCCTTTGGATTTGTTTGAAATTTAACACATAAGCATGTTGCATACATAATATCTGGCCTACTTGCAGTCAAATAAAGAAGTGAACCAATCATACCTCTGTAAGTTGTCATATCAATAGACTCACCTGTGTCTTGATCCAACTTTGTTGCTATGACCATAGGAGTTGTAGCAGTTGCACAATCTTGCATGTTGAATTTCATCAACAAATTCCTTGTATATTTTGACTGATTGATGAAGATTCCTTCCTCAATCTGTTTAACTTACAATCCCAAGAAATAAATCATTTCACCCATCATACTCATTTGATACTTGGACTGCATTAACTTTGAGAATCTTTCACACAATTTCTCATTAGTAGAACAAAATATAATATCATCAACATCTATTTATACTAGCAACAAGTCTTTACCTTAATTTATATAAAACAAGGTTTTATCAATTGTACCTCTATTGAATCCACTGTCTAGTAGAAATTGAGCTAGAGTTTCATACCACGCCCTAGGAGCTTGTTTTTGTCCATATAGTGATTTGTCCAATCTGTAGACATGATTTGGATATTTTGAATCTTCAAAGCCTGGAGGTTGTTTAACATAAACCTCATCTTCAAGTTCTCCATTCAGAAAAGCACTTTTAACATCTATTTGGTATACTTTAAATTTTTTATGTGCAGCATAAATAAGAAAGATTCTGATTGCTTCAAGTCTTGCAACAAGAACAAAAGTTTTATCATAATCAATGACCTCCTGTTGTGAATAACCTTTAGCAACTAGCCTTGCTTTGTTCCTGGTTATTATTCCATCAAAGTCTATATTGTTCCTGAAAACCCATTTAGTACCGAAAATGGATATATTCTTTTGTCTTGGAACAAGAGTCCAAACTTTATTTCTTTCAAATTCATTTAGCTCCTCTTGCATTGCAGTTACCCAATCTGCATCTTGAAGAGCTTCTTCAACTTTTTTAGGCTCTGTCTGAGATAGAAATTATGATACAAATATTCATTTTGAGTTGTTCTTCTTGTTTGAACTCCACTGTTCGGATCACCAATTATTAAGTCATGTGTGTGATCCTTAGTCCACTTTCTGGTGTGAGGAAGCTGATTTATGGAACTAGATGTTCCCCCATTATCCTTTAATGAATACTGATCCTCCCCCTGAGTCTGTATTTTCCTCAGAATTTGTGTTATCAGAATTTGCTTCTGTCAGAAATTGACTAGACCATGATAATTCTGATACTGAATTTGTTCCATTAGTTCCTTTAGAATATTCATGTTTCTCCCCCTAAACATTTGTAAAATCTTCATGTTGAATTTCAACTCCATCAGAGTTTACAGAATCAGAGTTTAAGAGATCAGTGATTGGGTGTCCTGTTGACTTTTGAGCAATTCATTTTTAAATCTCATACATTCTTGAGCTTCTTCATCATGTAGTCCTGTGACCTTAGTCTCATCAAAAGAGACATTTATAGATTCCATGACAGTGTTTGTTCTTAAGTTGAACACCTTGAAGGCCATGAAAGAAGTTTTTGAGGTTGTAGTGTAGCAAACAAAAATTCCTTCATCTGCTTTTAGCTCAAACTTTTTCAACTGTTCAGGATGTGTCTTGAGAATGAAGCACTTTCTTCCAAATATGTGAAAGTATTTCACTTTTGGCTTTCTTCCTTTCATCATTTTATATGGAGTTTTCCATGCTTGTTGATCAATGTGCAATTTTGAGTGATACAAGCAGTATTTACAACCGTTGCCCAGAAGTAAGTAGGAAGTTTTGCTCCTTCCAACATGATCCTTGTTGCTTCAATGAGAGTTTTAGTTTTGCCTCTCAACTACACCATTTTGTTGTGTTGTACCAGGTGTAGAGAATTGTTGCCTTATTCCTTTTGTTGCACATAATTCCTCCATTTTAGAGTTTTTAAACTCTGTCCCATTGTCAATTCTTAGAATTTTCACCTTGAGTTGTGATTCAGTTTAAATCATTATGATGTGATCAAAAATGGTCTCGGTTGTTTCATCCTTTGAAAGTCATATGACTAGTCCTATTTATAATAAGTAGATGACAACTCAACTCAGATAAGAAAGTGAAGTAAATAATAAATATTGAATATAGAGGAAGAACAAAAGAAGCCATGACATGACAAAACAAGACACAAAGACCACTACAGCAGAAATGAGAATCAACATTATAGTTAGTCATCCGTGAACCAGACCAGTGCACAGGGTGTCAACAATGTCAGTGAAGATTCGTCATCAAAAAGTTCAAGTGGTTAAAATGGTTATTGTTGAAGAACATCAGAGTTTTATCTACATCAATAATAGTCAAAGACTTTAATTTAATTCTCTATTAATTAATTAAATTAACTAATTAATTTAATTAGTAAATTAATTCACTCAGATTTAATTTATTTCTTAAACTAATTAAATGATTAATTAATTTAGAATTATTTTAGAATGACAGAAGACAGAAGCTGGAAGCTCAAAGGGTTACAGGTTTGTTTGGAATGTAGTGTACAAGAGACAGAATCCAAGATTGAATATTTGACTGGGTACATGCAGTGGTGAAAAGAAGTATGGTCTAGTTTAAAGAGTCAGATTATTTCAGTAACAGAGGTACTTCTAATTGCAACTGTAGAAACAATCAAACATGCCTTACAGTACTGACTTGAAGAAAAGACGGAAAAAGAATTGACACGGAAGAAATGCAGAGTCATATATTCTTAAAAATGGAACCCCGGTTGGAATTGATTTATCATTCTCAAGTTAAAAGGAGTTCGGTTTTAGACGTTCAGAAGACCGCAGCTTAGAGCTTAAGGATTTATTTAATTAATTAATATTTTATTTATTTAGTAAATTATATTTATAAATATCTAAATAATATTATATATTTATTTTTATAATTTCTGAATTAAATTTATTATTTATTAATCAAAGAATATAAGTTGTGCGGGTCTAAAAACATTTCTACGGAGCTTATCACTAAAAGAGAAAATAAGCCCCTTTGCTTTTACAAATTGAAATGTTAGGTGATGCTTTTAAAAAGGAACCAATCCAAGGATGACACTTGTCCATTCAAGAGAAAGAGAATTGAATTGGCTGTTGAATTGAAAGTCATACCGAGAGAAGTTAAAGTGTAATACCGAGAATGAATTAAAGAGTCATACCGAAGCTTTGATTCTGGAAAGTCATACCGAGTTCTTTAAGATAAGTCATACCGATTTTCTGATTATTAAATAAGTCATGTTGATTTATTTAATTAAAAAAATCGAATATGACTTTAAGATAAGTCATACCGAATTTTGAAGAGTCATACCGACAGAAATAAGTCATGCCCAGCTTTCTAAAGAGTCATACAAGGCTTAATTTGATGATAAAAAGAGTCATATTGGAAGAGTCATGCTAGCTTTTCAACCTCTATAAATATGAGGCTTGAGCTTCATTTTTTAGTAGTAGAAAAACAGTCAAATTCAGCAATTTGTCTGCAACGTCGTATTCACAGACTTTCTGTGCTGGTTTGAGTTTAATTCCTTAAGTAGAACAATTCATGTCAAATTTGTTCTAGGAATTAAATGTTTATTCTACCGAATGTTGTAACACCCGTTCAAGTTTAATATACGTATTTAACTTGAATCTTGTTTACTTACTTGCTAATTTCTATATCTTAATTGTTATATCATAAAAATAGAAAGCTAGTAAGTCAGCCTCCCAAACACTACAAGGACTCTAACCCTCAGTTTAAGCAATAATTTAATTCCGCAAATTCCGAAAAGAATTTTAAATTATTGTAAGTATCGCATTTAACCCCCCTTCTACGATACTTCCGGGACCCAATATCCTTTCTGTGAAGAAAATACACCCAAGTATACCTAGTTTATGAAGGGTTTCAGGCATGAAAACGCAGCGGAATTAACGTAAAAACAATAAAAAAAATCGAAACCCAATCGCAGGATCCATGTATAACGTTGGATGATTATGGTGAAGAAGTATGTACCTTAACAAAGCTTTCGTATGCTGTTTAATGGAGGTCCAGAAAGATGAATCACATCAGTCCTTTGTTGCAAAGATTTGCTCTCTAAAGAAGTCCACACGAACGCCCGATCGTCCTACGATCACCGGAGTCGGTACTAGCCGAATTGTTTGCCTCTCTCTCTCTCTTTCTCTAGCCTCTCTTGATGTTGAGCAGCTAGGGTTTTTCTCTAAAAATGAAATTTGATGATTAAACCCTAATACTATACATCATTATGTATATATAGGGGAGAGAGAGATTTTGGGCCTAACCCTAATCCATGTGATTTCCAAAACCCATTATGACTTTGGGTTATTATTATTATTAAATCTGAATTCTAATATAATTAATCAAGTCCCACTTAATTAATTCAATAATTAAATTCGAATAATAATAATACTTATTAAATCCGAATTCTAATATAATTAATCAAGTCCCACTTAATTAATTCAATAATTAAATTCGAATAAACAATAATATATTTAAATTCGTAATTTAAATAAACCTCCGTTTTGACGTTCTTTGTGTGTGACCCTTTAGGTTATTATTACGTTGGCAATAATTTTATTATCTAATAATAAAATTATAAACAATGAGCGGCATCTAGTAATACATCATTGCTACCCAAGTAACAATAATAATTGGTGATTCAATTAATCCTTTCGTGAATAATGTTCCATGTAATATAATCCCTTTAACCTTATATTATAGATCAATCTCGAGGCATGTATAGTGTCATCCTCTTCAACGTTTAATCTCGGTTTCCTTGATCAATGAGTAGACTATTTAAACAAATCAATATTTGAGCATGACCATGCATTTCATAGTCTCACTCAATCAAGAGGCCAATAATATCACTCCTAGAATTGGAGGGTTAAATCCTATATCTATCATTCATATTCCTCATACGATTCATAGCATATTCAATGTACACCTTTATCATTACCCGGTTAAAGGTAACTTTGAGTGTAATCAAAGTATATTAATTCTCGTATAGAAATATAATGATTTCAAGTCAGAGGATCATTACATCATTATCACAGTGAGATTTTTTATGACACTTATTAACATGTAGAATCTCACGGCGGGTCTTTCCAGTGTCATGTATTGATACATACACTTATGTTCTTGACTTTAGTATCACCATACCTATGACCAATGAGATGTGGTCATCCGTCAACAAACATACTAGTCTTATTGCGTTATTATTGTCCTTAAATAATAATACTTGACTAGGGAATTTTAGGAATAAAACACTATTCATATAATCTCATTTTTAAGTCACATACTTAAAGATATATATTACGTATTAATATTCCAAGGACATTTATTATCCTTTCAATTTATAACGCAGTAAATAAAGACATAATAAATAATAATTAAATAATCACATAAAACATAATCCTTAATTGTTTTCAATAAAACATTAAAAGTATTGTCTCTAGGACACCAATACTAACAATCTCCCACTTGTACTAGAGCCAATCTCTCATGTATCTAATACCCATGGAACTAGTATGACCTTCGTGCTTCTGCTGCGACAAAGCCTTAGTCAGTGGATCTGCAATGTTATCATTTGTATGCACTTTACATATATGTATATCCCCTCGATTATTAATCTTATTAATTAGGTGATATCTCCTAAGTACATCCCCAAACAGCCTCCTTGGCTGCTTCGCAAGAATCAATATACTCAAGCTCTATTGTAGAATCAACAACTGTCTCAGCTGTGAACCATTCCAGCATACAACATCTCCATTTAGACAAAACACAAATCCAGACTGAGAAATCGAATCATCCTTGTCTGTCTAGAAACTAGCGTCGGTGTAACCTTTTACTACCAGCTTATCTTCTCCTCCATATACCAAGAATTAATCTTTAGTCCTCTTCAAGTACTTAAGAATATTCTTGACTGCTGTCCAGTGACCTTCACCTGGATTAGACTAGTATCTACTCTGACTTAGGCCAATCATTCTTCTTGATCTATCTCTATAGATCTTGATACCCAAAATATAGGTCGCTTCGCCTAAGTCTTTCATTGAGAAATTCTTACTCAACCAAGTCTTAAAAGCCTGTAAAGAAGGATTGTCATTCCCTATTATTAAAATATCATCAACATATAATTATAGGAATGCCACATTGCTCCCACTTACCTTCTTGTAAACACATGGTTCATCTTCATTTTGAATAAACCCAAACTCTTTGACAGTTTCATCAAAACGAATGTTCCATCTCCTTGAGGCTTGTTTCAATCCATAAATGGATCGACGCAGCTTACATACCTTTACAGCATTCTTTGAATCAACAAAACCTTCAGGCTGTGTCATATACACATCCATATCTTCTTCAAGGCTCCCATTTAAGAAAGTAGTTTTGACATCCATCTGCCAGATTTCATAATCATAGTAAGCAGCTATAGCAAGCAAAATCCTGATGGACTTGACCATAGCCACTGGTGAAAAAGTCTCATCATAGTCAATACCATGAATTTGCTTGAAACCTTTTACCACCAATCGTGCCTTTTAGGTCTGTACATTACCATCCATGTCGGTCTTCTTCTTGAAAACCCACTTGCACCCTATAGGTTTTACCCCTTTAGGTAGATTAACCAAAGTCCATACTTGATTAGTATACATGGATTTCATCTCAGATTTCATGGCATCCAGCCATCTCTTGGATTCTAAAGTGTTCATAGCATCTTAGTAGGTGAGAGGCTCATCTTCGTCGATAAGCATCACATCACCATCTTGAGTTAAGAGAAATCCATAATATCTCTCAGGCTCATGTCGAATCCTACTAGACCTACGAATAACCTGTGTTTCATGAGCAGTGTTGTGGTCTTGTACATCCTGCTCAAGTTCCTCCATTGGTTTAATGTTATCTTGTGGGCCTCGAACTTCATCGAGATCTATTATCCTCCCACTGTTTTTTTCGAAAGCATTTCTCTTTCAAGAAAAACTGTAGTTCGAGCAACAAACACTTTGTTCTCGGAAGGATTATAGAATGAATAACCCTTTGTTTCAATTGGGTATCCCACAAAATTATATTTGTCTGATTTAGGTCCTAGCTTGTCAGAAGTTAAACGTTTCACAAACGCTTCACATCCCCATATTTTCATAAATGACATGCTATGATGTTTCTTAGTCCATATCTCATATGGAGTCTTCTGAACCGTTTTAGTAGGAACTCGGTTAAGTGTATAAGCAACCGTCTCCAGGGCGTAGCCCTATAAACTAATTGGAAGATCTGTATGACTCATCATCGATCGTACCATGTCCAACAAAGTACGATTCCTCCTTTCAGAAACTCCATTCCATTGTGGTGTTCCGGGATGAGTGAGTTATGATACAATACCACACTCTTTTAATAAACTCTTAAATTCATGGCTTAAGTATTCACCTCCACGATCAGATCGTAGAGTCTTAATACTTCCGCCAGTTTACTTTTCTACTTCAGCTTTGTTTCTTTGAACTTTTTCAAAAGAATCGGATTTGTTCTTCATAAGATACACATATCTACTGAAATTATCAGTAAACGTGATTAAGTAGTAAAAGCCACCTCTTGTCATAGTACGTATAGGACCACATACATCACTATGTATAAGTTCTAATCGTTCAGTGGCCCTTTCACCTTGTCCAGTAAAAGGAGATTTAGTCATTTTTCCAATGAGACAAGGTTCGCATGCTTCGTATGATTCAAAGTCAAACTTATCCAAGTAACCATCCTTATGTAACTTGGAAATGCGCTTATCATTTATATGGCCTAAACGACAGTGCCAGAGGTATGTTTAATTTGAGTCATTTATTTTAAAACGTTTGTTATTCACATTATAGATAGGAGTGTCTAAATCAAGAACATATAAACTGTTAAATAAACGTGCAACCTCATAGGTAACATTATTCAAAGAAAAGGAACAACTATTGTTCTGAATTAAAATGCAAAACCTTTCTTGTCTAAACAAGAAACCGAAATAATGTTTCTGCAAATTGCAGGCACGTAAAAACAATTCTCAAGTTCTAAAATAAGCCCAGTGGGCAATGATAAATAATAAGTCCCTACAGCTAAAACAGCAACCTTTGCTCCATTGCCAACTCGTAGGTCGACCTCTCCTTTAGCCAAAGTCCTACTCCTTTGTAGTTCATGTACATTTATACAAATGTGAGAACCACATCCAGTATCCAATACCCATGATGTAGAAGTTGACAAATTGACCTCTATAACATAAATACCTGAATCAGAAGCTTGACCAGCCTTCTTCTTCTTCAGATCCTCCAAATAAGCATGACAGTTTCTCTTCCAATGACCTGGTTTACCATAGTAGTGACAATCACCCTTTGCAACAACACCCTTAGGCTTTAAAGCCTGTTTGGGATTAGCCTTTGGCTTGGGACCAGAAGCAGATCCAATCTTCTTCTTTCCCTTCCATTTTCCTTTCCTATTAGCCTTACCTTTGTTATCTACCATCAACATGGCAGCAGGTTCAGCCTTTTCATGTTGGTTTCAGTAGTTCGTAACATGGCCAACAATTCAGTGGGTGTTTTGTCTATCTCATTCATATTGTAGTTCATAACAAAATGAGTATAGTTGCGGTTCAAAGATTGCAAGATTAAGTCAATCTGAGCTTCCAAACCAATCGGGAAACCCAAAGTATCAAGATACTCAATATAACCTATCATCTTCAAAACATGTGGTTCAACAGGTTCACGCTCTCCCTGTTTGCAAGCATACAGTGCTTTGCTCGTGTCGAACCTTTCTTGACGAGCTTGTCCCTCAAACATTCTTTGAAGGTGTTCAATCATCTCATAAGCATCCATATGCTCATGTTGTTTTTGAAGCTCAACACTCATGGTTGCCAGCATGAGACATGCAATATCATTCACATCATCAATATGCTTCTGATAAGCATTTTGCTGAACGCGAGTTGCATTCTCAGCAGGAGGAGCAGGTGAAGGAATTTCAATGACATGGAGCTTACGCTCTTGCCTGAGGACAATCCTCAAATTCCTATACCAATCCAAGAAGTTAGTTCATGTCAGCTTGTCCTTCTCAAGGGTTGCTCGTACGGAGAAAGTATTTGTATTGTTTGCCATTTAAATATCTACAATGTTTAAAATGCATAAAATAAACATTAGATTGTCTGAGTTATTTATTATGTTCAAATGATTATGATATATTCATAATATATCTCCCACTATTTTTATCAAATTAATAGCCCTTACTATTAATTTGGAAAGTATATCCCATAATTCTTTCTAGTGAGCCAAGATCCATATTTCGTCATGTCCTAAGTCAACCACTGGAAGTCCTTAAAAAATGATTATTTAGGTAGACAACAGTTGTCAATTATATCATATATAATTCTTGGATAGTTTGGTGAACAACGATTGATCTTATCTATCTAATAGACTTTTAACCAAACTCTATGCTTCTAAGTTCATAATGGTTGAATATAACCGTTTATTTTTCACCTTATTATGACGACTCAGTTAAGTTAGACCCAATGATATAACGTCCGAATATAACCGTTTATATTCGTCGCATCTCACCACGATAGATAGGAGTCCCCTGCCACTAACAGTCCTTCCCCTAATCGATCTAGGATTCGATGAGTGTTCATTCATTGGAAAGCATCCGAGTAAAACTTAATATTTTGTTAAGGGGTTTAGAAAATTTATAACGATCATGATCACATCATAAAGAGATCCTCAATTTTTCCTTGAACCAAATATTTCAAATTGACATCTTAAATTGTTCATTTCCCAGGTAGATGGAGGATACCAGTGGTCACACTTAAAACCCATCAGCCTTACGAATACGCATATCCGTTTTTGTCAGAAAATCCCAGTTATAGATATCAAAAATCAATATTTAATTCCGTGTTTTAAAAATCCATATTTCATAAACACAAGAATCTCATGATCGTTTGTTAATTTTAAAATCTTGAATCGTTACAGATTTTATCTTTCTTAAGCAGACATGGCATGAGTGTCGTATCTAATACATACATCATTCCAACACATACATATCTACACATGCATTTATATACATATATGTATTGTGCATAAATTAAACGTGTTTGGTTATGGCACCATCCTATGTGATATTTCCAAGCTAATGGAATTATCAAGGTCAATCTATGGTGGTTTCAAATACTACACTATTACATGTCTTTATCTTCTTCATTGCTCCATCATCTGGATTGCCTCCTAGCTTCCTTGCTTCCAAGTCTCCATTGAACAATTACATTGAATAATAAATAAATCTATTCTAATGAAATTACAAGAAGAACTCGAGTTACATTCGAGATTAACAATTACAATGAATAAACGATATGCAAGTCGTATTTAGAAACCAAAACCATAAAACAAAACCACTATCCTATGGGTCTTTAGGCCATAACCATCCACCATATTATCACATAACACATGTAATATATCTCAGATTATATAACATATCATATAATCATATATAATAAATTTCGAAATTTCAGAAAATCAAATAAATTTCAGAAAATAATAAATCGCCGTTTCGGGGCCTGTAACGTCGTCAAACGGCTTACAGACGCGAAGCTGATTAAATCAGTATTGCTCAGTGACACGATTCCAGTCAGAAAACACATATCATTTGCAAAAATCAGACACTGGACACAGATTTCAGAAAATCTACCGAAGCCGTTTTAGAATTCGTATCGAATACGATTTCCATAACAAGAACAAACATGTATCATATACATACAGCAATACACACAATCATCCCATGATTATACAACACATGAATATCATATATTCAAAATCATATAAAACATATATATCAATATATAGTCATGGCATATCATATATATGTTTACATACATCGAAAAACTGTTAAACACATAACCAAATCATCCCATTATACACGTAGCTCTGATGCCATTGAAGGGTTTCGGGCATGAAAACGCAGCGGAATTAACGTAAAAATAATAAAAAAAATCGAAACTCAATCGCAGGATCCATGTATAACGTTGGATGATTATGGTGAAGAAGTATGTACCTTAACAAAGCTTTCGTATGCTGTTTAATGGAGGTCCAGAAAGATGAATCACAGTAGTCCTTTGTTGCAAAGATTTGCTCTCTAAAGAAGTCCACACGAACGCCCGATCGTCCTACGATCACCGGAGTCGGTACTAGCCGAATTGTTTGCCTCTCTCTCTCTCTCTTTCTCTAGCCTCTCTTGATGTTGAGCAGCTAGGGTTTTTCTCTAAAAATGAAATTTGATGATTAAACCCTAATACTATACATCATTATGTATATATAGGGGAGAGAGAGATTTTGGGCCTAACCCTAATCCATGTGGTTTCCAAAACCCATTATGACTTTGGGTTATTATTATTAAATCTGAATTCTAATATAATTAATCAAGTCCCACTTAATTAATTCGAATAATAATAATACTTATTAAATCCGAATTCTAATTGATATGGGTTGAAAGTAAGCCCTAAAGACACAATTAATGTGGCATTAATTGTACCTAATCTGGTCCAAAGGGGAAGCCCAATTATTAAGGCTTGAAACCCTAATTAATAAATAAATTCGTAATTAATTAATTAGCTAAGTATACAGCTAATTAATTATGTCCAACTACAAGGAAACCTATTCCTACATGGAAACTGCTTCTACAAAGGATCCAGAATCCTTCTAGGAAATACCTTATCAATTAAGGTTCCTAAACCTACTCTAATTCTTAGACTTTCCACGTCTATATAAAGGGTCTAACCCCTCATTCTTAGAACTACGTTTTGGCTTGATTCTCTAAACCCAACAGAGATACGTAGGCATCTTGTGAAGGCAGAATTAAGCTACGAAACACAAGTGCAGCCATTAAAGCTCGTTAAGCTCCGACATACACCGCATTAACTACACCCCAGTTTTTAATCCATAACATTTGGCGCCGTCTGTGGGAAGAAGACATCAACCATGGCAAGAACACGGCGAACTGAAGGAGACATCGTCCCCACCACAGGTGATCCGACTGCTATCATCCCTCCTGATGAAACTCAAACTACCGAGGTCCCTGTCACCACCACTGTTCCCGCTGGAACCCAAGGTCCTAATACTCAAAGGCTTGGTCCGTTTAGTGAGATCGTCCAATCCACCAATCCTGAGGACATCGTCCTTGGATCCAACCCACTATCCCAGGTAACTCAAACTCCTTTTATTGCTACTGCTCCTCCACACGCACAAATTTCTACTGTTGTTATCCCTAGTAGCACTGTCGCCCAACCTAGGCTTGGAATCTCCCAAGCTTATCCCCCTCTTTACATCCGAGGGTTGGAACCCCCGTAAAACTATGGGCGTAGAGAAGATGTCCGTGATTTCTCAGGACCATACTCAACTGATGATGAAAGCTCAGAAGACACTGACGTCAATCCTAGGAGAAGAAGGCCTGGTAAAGAGCCCGCAGGAAGCCGGCGTTCACAGTCCCGAAGGACACTAGAACAGAAAATTGCTTCCTACGAGGCTGAACTCAAAGAATTGAAGAAAAGCTTAGATCGGCAAGATAGAAGGGCAGCCTCAAGGTATGAAGCTCCCGACGTCATAGAACTGGATGAAACCCCGCGAGGGAGAAGAACGGAAATTACTAGGGCTGACCCCACTGAACTATTGCCCCTCGGAGATCCTGATGATCCCACGCCGCCTTTTACCGAAACCATCATGAACGCTCACATCTCAAGTAAGTTCAAGATGCCCACCATCAAAGTGTACGATGGCGCGGGCGATCCAGCTAATCACGTAAGGACCTTCTCGAATGCATTACTACTACAACCTATCAATGATGCTGTGAAGTGTAGGGCGTTTCCCCAAACCCTGGGGGGCATGGCCCAACGTTGGTACAGCCGGTTGCCGCCCAACTCCATTGGATCCTTCAAAGAACTCAGTAAGGCCTTTATAAGCCAGTTTATAAGTGGAAGAGTGCACGAAAAAAGCTCGGCTTCTCTCATGAATCTGGAGCAAGGAAAGAACGAATCCCTGAGGGACTACCTGAACCGCTTCACCAAGGAAGCCTTGAAAGTCCCAGACTTAGATGAGAAGGTGGCTATGATAGCCTTACAGCAGGGGACGACTGATCCTTATTTCAAGAGATCTCTAGCTAAACATCCGCCGGAGAATATGCTTCTTCTCCAAGACAGAGCAGGGAAATACATCAAGGCAGAAGAAAGCATGAAGAAAACCACTATATCAGTGGCTACACATGGGAATAATAACAAGAAGAGAAAGGGTGATCAAGAATATGATGCCCGAGACAAGTACTCCAAAACGGATAAGGATTCCGAATCCCCTCCTAAGAAAAATAACTTTGGGCCAAAATTTGCTGAATATGCAAGGCTGAATGCACCTCGAAGTCAAATCCTTATGGATATTGAAAGAGATCGAGACTTGAGATGGCCTAAACCCTTAAAGTCTGATCCTGAGAAAAGAAACAAGAATGCGTTTTGCCGATTTCATAGGGATACCGGGCATAATACGGATGACTGAAGACAATTGAAGGATGAAATTGAATTCCTTATCAGGAGAGGAAAACTCTCTAAGTACACCAAGGATGGAAGTCATGATAGGCACGACGATAACAGAAAAAATAATGATGGTCGGGACAGGAATCCCCAACCTAGAGGACCGGTTATTAACATGATTTTCGGAGGACTCACTGCTGCGGGGACTTCAAGGAATTCAAGAAAAGCATATGCAAGAGAAGTTATGCAAGTGGTAGGAGAAGCACCTAAACGTGCCAGGACGGAGGCTGTTATATCTTTTGATGACTCAGACCTGGAAGGGGTAAAGTTTCCTCATGATGATCCCCTCGTTATTGCCCCTTTGATAGGCAACTCAGAGGTAAAGAGGGTCCTGGTAGACAATGGAGCATCTGTTGATATCTTGTTCCATGATGCATTTGTAAAGATGGGATACAACGATTCCCAGCTAACCCTTTCGGATGTTCCCATCTATGGCTTCAATGGAGTGGAATCAAAAGTAGAAGGAACCATTCAACTACCCGTGACAGTTGGAAGAGAACCTAAAGAGGTCACTCAGATGCTAACTTTTCTGGTGGTCAAAGCATCTTCTACATACAACGCCATCCTTGGAAGAACAGGTTTGCATGCTTTTAAGGCGGTAGCCTCGAGTTATCACTTAAAAATCAAGTTCCCCACCAGAAACGGTGTTGGGGAGGAGAAAGGAGACCAGAAAATGGCGAGAAGTTGCTACGTGGCAGCCCTGAGACCCGATGGAGCCGGGGGGCAAGTCCTACCAATAGAGGACATGGACTCAAGAGAAAACGAAGAACGAAGGGGGAAACCAGCTGAGGACTTGGTTCCAATTCCTTTAGTTCCAGGAGAACCAGAGAAGGTCACCTATATTGGGGCCTCATTAGAAGAACCTGTGAAAGAAAAATTGACAAAGTTCTTGCAAGAAAATGGAGACTTATTTGCTTGGACAGCCGCTGATATGCCGGGAATTAACCCTGAACTGATCACTCATAAACTTAACGTGGATCCACAGCGAAAAACGGTGAAGCAAAAGAAGAGAAATTTTGCTCCAGAAAGGCAGGAAGCCATAAAGCAAGAGGTGGAAAAGCTCTTGAAGGCTAGATTCATTAAAGAAATTCAATATCCCGAATGGCTTGCTAATCCAGTAATGGTCAGGAAATCCAATGGAAAGTGGAGGATGTGCGTCGACTTCACTGATTTGAATGATGCATTCCCAAAGGATTGTTTCCCCCTCCCAAGGATTGATGCCCTCATAGATGCCACGGCGGGACATGAGATGTTAAGTTTCATGGATGGCTTTAGTGGATACAATCAAATCCGGATGCACGAGGACGACATTGCCAAGGTATCCTTCGTCACTGACTTTGGTGTATTTTGTTACCTTGTTATGGCCTTTGGGTTAAAGAATGCAGGGGCCACCTATCAAAGGCTAGTAAACAAAATTTTCAAGCACCTCATTGGAAAAACCATGGAGGTCTACGTTGATGATATGCTAGTCAAAAGTCTTGATAAGGCCGATCATATTGAGCACCTGCGAGAGGCTTTTGAAGTACTAAGGCACCACAATATGATGCTCAACCCTGCGAAGTGCGCCTTTGGCGTGGGATCTGGAAAGTTCCTAGGAATGATGGTCTCTAAAAGAGGGATTGAGGCCAATCCTGACAAAATCAAGGCCATACTCGACATGGAACCTCCAAAAACAGTAAGGGACGTCCAAAAATTGACAGGAAGAGTTGCTGCCCTGGGAAGGTTTGTCTCAAAGTCTGGAGATAAATGTCTACCCTTCTTCAAGACGTTGAAAAAAGTTAAAAATTTCGAGTGGACAACAGAAAGTCAAACGGCCTTTGAGGAACTGAAGAAATATATGGCTAAAGCCCCGTTGTTGGCCAAGCCTAGCCCAGAGGACGTCCTATACTTGTACTTGGCCATATCAGACAAAGCCTTGAGTGCTGTCCTTATAAAGGAAGAAGAGAAAATTCAAAAGCCAGTCTATTATGTGAGCAAGGTTTTGCATAAAGCGGAACTTAACTACTCCAAAGTTGAGAAGTTTGCACTGGCCTTGATAATGGCCTCGAGAAAACTACGCCCCTATTTTCAAGCTCACAAAATCGAAGTATTAACTGATCAACCCTTGAGAAATATTATGCACAACCCCAAGTCAAGTGGAAGACTGATTAAGTGGGCCATTGAGCTAGGAGAATTCGACATCAAGTATAAGCCTCGAACGGCCATTAAAGCCCAAGCTCTTGCTGACTTCGTGGTCGAATATACTATTGACGACCAAGAAGTCGGGGGGCAGGACAATGAGGAAACGGAGGAAACAACACAAAAAGGAGGACAGACTCCTGGAGAATATTGGGTGCTCAATTTTGATGGGGCATCAAAAACAAAATCTAGCGGCGCAGGCTTGGTACTACAGAGTCCTGAAGGATTCATTATTGAGTATGCTATTAAGCTTGACTTCCCAACAACCAACAATGAGGCCGAATATGAAGCCTTGATAGCAGGCCTAGGTTTGGCCAAAGCACTAAATGTCAAGCATCTCAAAGTTTGTGGAGATTCAAAGCTGGTTATATCCCAAGTGAATGGGGATTTTGAAGCAAGAGAAGAAATTATGATCAAATACCTCCGGTTGGTCAAAGCTATAATGACGCAGTTTGAAGAATGTCAGATTGAGTATATTCCTAGAGAAGAGAATGCGAAGGCCGATGCCTTGTCAAAGTTCGCCACGTCAGAAGCAGATGAACACGTGGGGAGTGTGTACTTCCAAATCTTGAAGACCCCCAGCGTCAATGCAAAGCTGGTAGCCCCGATAAATATGGGCAGTTGCTGGATGGACCCAATTAGAGCCCATCTTCAATCTGGATGGACCCCTAACAACCCCATGGAAGCCAGAAAACTCACCGTGAGGGCCTTAAGGTACGCTCTTATTGATGGAATTCTTTACAAGAAATCTTTTGTTATCCCATACTTGAAATGTTTGAGGCCAGATGAAGGTCATGAGGCTTTGAAAGAAGTACACGAAGGAATCTGCGGCCAACACTTGGGGGGCAGGGCTTTGGCCCATAAAATCACCCGCCTTGGTTTTTACTGGCCTGACTTGATAAAAGATTCGAAAGAATACGTATGAAGATGTGACAGGTGCCAAAGACATTCTCCTGTTGTGAGACAACCACCTGAGATGTTGACATCCATCAATTCCCCTATCCCTTTTGCAATGTGGGGAATGGACATCCTTGGACCCTTTCCAATAGCTAGCGGACAGAGAAAGTTCCTGATCGTTGCGATCGATTACTTTACCAAATGGATCGAGGCTAAACCACTAGCCAAGATAACCACAAGACAAGTAACTCAATTCTTCTGGGAAAACATCATATGTAGGTATGGAATACCACGAATACTGGTGACGGACAATGGCACCCAATTCAACAATGAAGAATTCAAAGGATATTGCACTAATAATGACATCAATCTACGCTTCACTTCTGTTGCACACCCCCAAGCAAATGGGCAGGCTGAGGTAGCCAATCGAATCATCCTTGATGGTCTCAAGAAAAGGATCGAGCGTTCTGCTAATACTTGGGTGGATGAGCTTTTGCCAATACTCTGGGCATACAGAACCACCCATAAAGTTACTACTGATGCAACTCCATTCTTCCTGGCCTATGGGGCCGAGGCAGTGGTTCCAGTCGAAATATCACATGTATCCCCCAGAATCAAGGCCTTTGAACCTGAGGAAAATGAAGAAGGAATGAAACTTGCGTTAGACTTGATAGATGAAGTCAGGGACAAAGCTCATGCAAAAATCGTCGAATATCAAAAGAAATCATCTTTCTATTACAACTTAAGAGTCAAAGAAAGATTTTTCAGACGAGGGGAGTTAGTCCTCAGAAAAGCTGAAGCTTCCGGGGTAGGTCCCAAAGGCAAATTAGCCCCCAACTGGGAAGGGCCGTACAAGATAAAGCAAGTAAAGGGGGGTGGATCCTATATCCTTGAAACCCTAGAAGGTATTGAGGTACCAAGGACTTGGCATGCTTCAAACCTGAAAGTCTATTATGTTTAAAGAATTCAACTATGAGTTCTTATATTTAGTAGGAACTAAGTAGAAATAAGGTTCAATGAAACCATTAGGATGTAAGAGCTTTTCGCTCCAGACAAAATTCTCATTTTGCAAGGGCTGTGCCCACTTTAGCCTCGAAGGCATTATTAATAAAATTGTCAGCTTTATAGCTCTTCAAAAACCTGTGCGTTTAGCCTAGTTTGGCAATTTTTATTTATTCTTTTATGACAAAAAGAAGCCTGCTTGGCCCTTCGATTAACATCCCGTTTGTTCTAAAGCCCAATAAAATGTATTTTGTCAAATATATTAAGAAGACAAACAACAAAAGGGCTTTTTATAAATAAAAAGTCTTCAGGATTACATAATTTAAAGGAAATGCGAGGAATACAAGGAATACAGGAAAATAAAACTAAGGGAAGTCTTCAGTGTCGTCATCCTTCTCTCCCTCCTCGGCCTTTTCTTCTTCTTCCGTTTCCTTCTGAGCGTTATCCTCAGCCTCAGGAGTAGAATCGAAGACCCGATCAAACTCATCCAAGGCCTCGCCCCCTGACAAGTCTCCAGAACCTGTCCCTCCAGCGGTTGAAGTCAATGCTAGGGGCTGACCCATTGGGCAGGGGAATTCGGCAGGATCGAATAAGCCGGGATGCTTGGCCAAAACAGCTTGAAGGCATTTTTCCCAGGCCTGAGTACAAGTCGCCGGGAAGACCATATCGTCATGTTTATCAATAAAAGCGTAAAAGTCTTCCGAGTCCAGGTACTCGTCGATCACGGCCTTCTTCCCGGCCCTAAGCTCCTGCAGCTCTGCGTGGGCCGCAACCAGTTCTTGCTCCTTTTCGAGCAATTTCTTCTCCAAGTTGGCCACCTTGGCCTCTGCCTTGACCTTTCCTGCCCTTTGGGCCTTCTCAGAAAAACGCCAAGTCTTGGCCTGATGGGCCATGGTCTGAAAATAGGTATTAACCTGTTGAAGAAATAACACATTCACGTCAAACAAACAAACAAACAATTAAGTAAGCAAAGACAGATAAATGGGTTGGGCCTTACCATGGCTATGGCCTGGGAGCCAAGAGACTCTGCCTCCTCAATATCTGTCTTCAGAACAATTTTGGCCTTATCGGCCGGGGGAATCGAGTTCTGGGACCAGTCGACAGAATTCAAGACACTCCCCACAACGGTGTCTTGCTTCCTAATACCCCAGCTTGGCCTCCAAGCCGCCGTTGCTGGATCCTCATCCTCTTCGCGAGGCCTTTTTCCCTTGCCCTTACTCTGGGCCCCTTCACAATGTCGAAGGAAGACGGGAACATTGGGTTCCTTTATCGGACCTTCCTGGGCTTCGCGGGCCTTGCGCATCTTATGGGTTTCTTGATCACCCACGCCCAAGTGAAAATTGATGTTTTCAGCAGCTGCAAAACAAACAAGGAAATAAAAATCGGGCTCAGAAAAATTGAAAAGGAACGACAAGTCAAGAAAAGAAATGTACCATTATCAGAAACTCGAGAAAGGCCCACGGCCTTCAATGAAAATTCCTCAAGGAGCTTTCTATAGTGAGTCTGGCCCTTATCTTGGCCCAATTCTGCAACTACAAGCTTTTCCTCGGGAGTCAACTGGATTAGGCCCGGGTTGCCATCTTTCACCTTGCAGAAGGAGGTCCTAAAAAGGGTCCCCCAGTCTCCTCCTTCCCATTCTAAATAGAGGAAGTCCCTCCTCCAATCAGGGTTAGTGTCGGGTAAAGATTTGTTACAAAAAATCGGGCTTACCCCTTGCCTATGGTTAATGTATACCCAGCCCAACATCGAGTTTGGACTATTCTTAAATTGAAAAATTGTCCTAAAAACGGCTACGGAAAGAGGGAAATTCTTCCTAAGGCATAAAACAATAAAGCAAAGGAGGGTCCGCCACGAGTTTGGGCTCAATTGACAAGGATTGATTCTAACTTCAGCCAAAAGTCTAACAATAAACTCGTGAAATGGAAACCTAAGCCCACCTATGAGGGCGTCTCTAAAGATACACAACCTATTGGGCCGCCAGTGGCAAGCCCGATCCCCAGGTCCAGCTAAAGCAAATTTTTGACCGGGGGGTAATTTGTACAACTTGGTAAACCTATCACAGTGAGCTTGATTTGAAAAAATACTTGAATATTTGAAGGCGTCTAATTCCGCTAAAGTTGGGAATTCATCACCCATAGTTTGTAACAAATCTGAAAGTGATGAAAAAACAGGGTTTATAACGACCGTGTTACCTCTTTTAGCCGCCCTGGCTAGAAGCTTCTGTTGAGCAGCATCCTGGGAGTCGGCCATTGATATTCAATGGATGAATGCTTGAAAGGACGAAGGGGATGAAGATTGATCGGGAAATCTCGCCGGAAATCGCCTTGCCTAAAGAGCTCTAGAGTAAGATTTTGAGAGAGTTTTGCCAAGAAAGTGAGAAGTGAAAAATGAAGTTCTCACTTCGCTAATTTATAGCCGCAAAAAAATGGTAACTCAACCGGTTAAACTTCCTGTAGCCGGTAAAAATAAGGCCCATAAACTAGTTGGGCCTAGCAAGCCTATGGCCCAAAAATCGAGGAGGCCTGAAACGCGTGAAAAAATAGAAATGGGTCAAGGCCCATTATGAAAAATTCATGTGCACTGGCGACTAGAAACGGGGATGTGACCTAAATCAATTAGGATCCTGGTCGAAAATGACCAGGAGTCTCATTCGACCAGGATACAAATTGGTCGAATAAACGACCAGGAGTCTCATTCGACCAGGATACAAATTGGTCGAATAAAACGACCAGGAGTCTCATTCGACCAGGATACAAATTGGTCGAATAAACGACCAGGAGTCTCATTCGACCAGGATACAAATTGGTCGAATAAACGACCAGGAGTCTCATTCGACCAGAATACAAATTGATCGAATAAACGACCAGGAGTCTCATTCGATCAGGATACATTTTGCCACCAAAATCGACCAGGAATTCTACCCGATCAAGAATCAAATTGATCTAAAAACCGACTAGGATCCTGGTCGAAAATCGACCAGGAATCCTACTCGATCAGGATTCAAATGAACCCCAGAATCGACCAGGAATCCTGATCGACCAGGATTCAAATAAGTCCTAGAATCGAGCAGGATCCTGGCCGAATCTGTCTGGGATTCCTACTCGAAAATAATATCAAAAAATGCCAGAAAATCGTTAATATGATTTATAAGGCAAATAAATTTGGGAAAATTCTCTAAAAATAGAGAAAAATTCCTAAAAATTAAGGAAAAATACCTGTGGGTACCAATAAATTTGGGAAAATTCTCTAAAATTAGAGAAAGGTCCCTAAAAATTGATGAAAAATAGTGATGAGCATAAGGAAAGAACTGTAAAAATTCTTCATAGGAACTTGAGCAACAGGGTCATGAATCTTAACTTCTACAAAGTATTGCACACTTTACAGAAGTTGGGGGGCAAATGATATGGGTTGAAAGTAAGCCCTAAAGACACAATTAATGTGGCATTAATTGTACCTAATCTGGTCCAAAGGGGAAGCCCAATTATTAAGGCTTGAAACCCTAATTAATAAATAAATTCGTAATTAATTAATTAGCTAAGTATACAGCTAATTAATTATGTCCAACTACAAGGAAACCTATTCCTACATGGAAACTGCTTCTACAAAGGATCCAGAATCCTTCTAGGAAATACCTTATCAATTAAGGTTCCTAAACCTACTCTAATTCTTAGACTTTCCACGTCTATATAAAGGGTCTAACCCCTCATTCTTAGAACTACGTTTTGGCTTGATTCTCTAAACCCAACAGAGATACGTAGGCATCTTGTGAAGGCAGAATTAAGTTACGAAACACAAGTGCAGCCATTAAAGCTCGTTAAGCTCCGACATACACCGCATTAACTACACCCCAGTTTTTAATCCATAACACTAATATAATTAATCAAGTCCCACTTAATTAATTCAATAATTAAATTCGAATAAACAATAATATATTTAAATTCGTAATTTAAATAAACCTCCGTTTTGACGTTCTTTGTGTGTGACCCTTTAGGTTATTATTACGTTGGCAATAATTTTATTATCTAATAATAAAATTATAAACAATGAGCGGCATCTAGTAATACATCATTGCTACCCAAGTAACAATAATAATTGGTGATTCAATTAAACCTTTCGTGAATAATGTTCCATGTAATATAATCCCTTTAACCTTATATTATAGATCAAACTCGAGGCATGTATAGTGTCATCCTCTTCAACGTTTAATCTCGGTTTCCTTGATCAATGAGTAGACTATTTAAACAAATCAATATTTGAGCATGGCCATGCATTTTATAGTCTCACTCAATCAAGAGGCCAATAATATCACTCCTAGAATTGGAGGGTTAAATCATATATCTATTATTCATATTCCTCATACGATTCATAGCATACTCAATGTACACATTTATCATTACCCGGTTAAAGGTAACTTTGAGTGTAATCAAAGTATATTAATTCTCGTATAGAAATATAATGATTTCAAGTCAGAGGATCATTACATCATTATCACAGTGAGATTTTTTATGACACTTATTAACATGTAGAATCTCACGGAGGGTCTTTCCAGTGTCATGTATTGATACATACACTTATGTTCTTGACTTTAGTATCACCATACCTATGACCAATAAGATGTGGTCATCCGTCAACAAACATACTTGTCTTATTGCATTATTATTGTCCTTAAATAATAATACTTGACTAGGGAATTTTAGGAATAAAATACTATTCATATAATCTCATTTTTAAGTCACATACTTAAAGATATATATTACGTATTAATATTCCAAGGACATTTATTATCCTTTCAATTTATAACGCAGTAAATAAAGACATAATAAATAATAATTAAATAATCACATAAAACATAATCCTTAATTGTTTTCAATAAAACATTAAAAGTACTGTCTCTAGGACACCAATACTAACAGTTTATTCATCAACTATAACCAGAGTGTATTTCTTCTTTCTAATTGACATAAAGTTCACAGGACCAAACAAATCAAGATGTAGTAAATGAAAAGGTTCTTCAATTGAAGTCTCAGTCTTGCTTTTGAAGGATGTTCTTCTCTATTTTACCTTTTGACATGAATCACAGAGACCATCAAGTTGATACTGAGCTTTAGGAAGTCCTCTCACAAGATCCTTCCTAACTAATTCATTTATATTTCCAAAATTCAGATGACACAACTTTTTGTGCCAATTCCGGCTTTCCATTGTAGATGCTTTTTCAAGAAGACATGTCATTGGACCATCAGAATTTACTTCCAAACTGGCTTTAGATAAGTTGTTATGTTTGTGACCAATAAGATCCACTTTGCCAGTTTTTTTGCATGTGACTTCACAATGTGTTTCAAGAAAATTCACTGAAATAACCTCTGTATATCATTTGACTCACACTCAACAAGTTGTGCTTGAGTCTTTCAACAAGAGCTAAATTTTCAATGATGACGTTCCTAATAATAATATTGCCATATCCCAGTGTTCTTCTTATGTTTTCATCTCCATAAGATATTGTTGGGCCATGTGTGCAGAACATCCACTGTTAATTACTATGATGTTTTTCATGTTTCCCTGCATTCATTTATACAATTTAATTAAAAACTTTGGGGAGCCAAACAAGTTTGTGCCCTTTCTTTTTAAATTTGTTAAATTTTGTAGTAGAAGCATTCATACCAGATTTTGAGTTAATAGAGTTTGTGTTGTCAGAATTTGCATTTACTGATTCTTTATTGTTAGTGTTTACATCATGCTTTTCTTTTGAGACACAAGTAGAAGAAACATAAGTTTTATTTAAATGAGGCAATAGTTTATAATAATTATAGTACAAACTATGATATTCTTTACATGTGTAGATAGAATGCCATAAACTACCACAATGAAAACAAGGATTTCATGGCCTATATCTAGTTGGATTCCTAGGTCCTGATCTAGGTCTCTCAGGTTCCTTCTTTCTATTCTGTCTACAGTCAATAGAAAGATGGTTAGAATTTCAAAAAGTAAAACAAGTTTTTCTAGGTGCATTAGGAATATTCTGGTAGTTAGACTCTTTAAAAATTCCTACATTTCTATTCTTGTTTCTTTTAATTCTTCTTGGCTTGTTTTTATTAGTGACAGACGTCATCTTTTCTTTAAGCTATTTTTGAGATAATAAACTAATATTTATTGGTTTATTTTCTGACACACTACTTTGATTGTTCTTAGAAGAATTGGAACTCTTGTCTTCAGGGGAATCTGGTTCACTTATAGACCTAACAAAGTTGACAGGCTTAATCTTACTCTTAATTATTCCTATATGTGTCTTAACAGCTTTCTCAATCTTTTTCTTTTCATATTTTTTATTTTTTGACTCATAACCTAAAGAAGATGTCCAATTTTTATCAGTTAGAATTTCTTGTACCTTTTTAACAGAGTTTGTCCAGACTCTAAAAGTCTCATTTTCTTTAGCTATATATCTCAGCTTTTAAATAAGTTACCTGAATTTCTAACTGAGTTTGCATATGTATGGCTTTTTCACAATCTTTCTTAGTGTTGAGCATATGAACAAGTTCATATTCAAGAAAGTCATTCTTAACATATAATTTTTGCATTTCATTTTTTAGTCTCTCATTCTCAAGAGATTGAGTTTTAAAGCTAACATGCAATGTTCTAAGAAAAAATTTCATTTCATAGATATTATCAGTGTCTATCTTAAAAACAGAATCTTATACCTTGTCAGAGTTTGTGATGGAGGATCAGAGTTTGCCATTAGAGCATAGTTCACTTCCTCATCTGAGTCTGAGGAATCCATCCAGTCCTTGGATGTTATGAGTGATTTTTCAACTTCCTAGCTCCTGCATTCAGTAGCATAGTTCCCCATTTTGTCACACTTGTAACACTTGACTTTGGATTTATCAAGTGTCTTAGTCTTAAATTATTACCCTTCTTTCTTCCTAAATCTTTCTTTGTTTTCAGAACCACCAAACATTTTTTAAAAGTTGCCTTATTTTATGAACTTCTTATATTTCATCTTTTTGAAGCCCTTACCAATTATAACAACCATCTCATCATATCAGAGTCTACAACAGTGTTTACATCAGACTCTGATTCACTGTTTTCCTTTGTCAACACAAATTTTCCTTTTCCTTTAGAACTTGTGGGAACCTGTTCCTTAACTTTGAAGACTTTGGTTTCAACATTCAAGGCAATAGACTTTGGCTTTAGAATTTTTATGTTCTTTCTTTGCTGTAATTCCAAGTCATGAGTTTTTAGTTTTCTATAGACTGCAACTAGAGACTTGTCTTCAAGATCAGCCCTGTATCTTATCAATGATGTCTGCAAATCCCATTCTTCAGGCAAAGCTCTTAAAAATTTGGTATTCGAATCTTCATTATTATACATTTTGTCAGCCAAGGCCAAGTCATTTAACAGAGTAAGGAACCTGTCATATGTATTAGTAAGAGACTCATTCTGTTTAGCCTCAAAATATTTATATTCTTGAATAAGAACATATCTCATGTTCTTTTTGATCTCCTTGGTTCCTTGATATTGAACCTCTAGTGCATCTCATATTTCTTTGGCAGTCTTGCAGGCAATTACTCTGTTAGGCATCACAGAGTCCAGACTATTATGCAATATGTTTCTTACCTTAACATCCTTGAGAACTTCATGCTTTTCCTCATTAGTCCATTCCTTCCTATTTTCCAGCATGTCGTACTCAGGGATTTCTTTTCCTTCAATTACAGTAGGACAAGCCAGTTTTGTAAGCAGATAAGGACCTTCTTTAATCCTGCTAAATAGTCAGGATCTGTGGCTTCTAGAAACATCATCATCTTTACCCTCCGTTTGGGATATTCAGTTTTCTTGATAATAGGAATCTTGATACTTTCATACTTGTTTCCAGACATTGTTTGTGATCTTTTATGTTAACTCAAACAACCTACTTTGATACCAATTGTTATCCAGTAAATACATTATTATAGAAGGGGGGTTGAATACAATAATACCAAATAATCGACTATCTAAGAACAAGAATTGAAATAAGTACTGATTTTATTGATCTTTATAAAACAGTACAAACTCTATCAAGAAACAACGTGTTCTTAAGAGCTGCTAGGTTATGAGAATAATATCACTTGAACGTTACATCAATTTAAACCTAAACTATGTATATATAGTACACAGCTGCCTATCTAAATATTGCAAAGATAATGATTCATTAATACAGAAATTACAATTTCCATCATTAACTTCGGAATAGATTGCTTCTATAAGATAATTGACAATAACAGAAATACCTATATATATATATATATATATATATATATATATATATATATATATATATATATATATATATATATATATATATATATATATATATATATATATATATATATATATATATATATCTTCAATTGAGTCCTGATTATTCGAAACAGTGTCTGCTAAACTCTGATCAGTCTAAACTCTATCGACAAGTAAACTCTGACTGAGTATACTTTGATAACATCATCTATTATTCTGACCAGCTTGAACTTAGACTCTGATTATAGTAAACTCTGACTGTTGGTCCCTGATATTGTAGAAGGGGGGTTGAATACAATATCTAATAAAATTCGCGAAATTGGATTAAGAATAAAAAGTTAATTTTAATCCTGATATATTAATAGGTGAAATACTGTTCAAGTAGAATATTTGATTTTAACTTGAAAAATATTACAGAATTAATATAGAATAGTGTTTATATCTGATAAATTGTCTAGAGTGATTTTGACATGACTTGTTCGGGTTTAACAATTTATATTCCAAACTAAGCACAGAAATCTGTGAATATTACACTGCATACAAATTTCTGAATTTGAATGTTTGAACGACAACTGAAAAATGAAGACAATCACCTCATATTTATAGAGGTGGAAAGCCAGCATGACTCATCCCAGTATGACCTTTTTCAATTAAAATTAACCCTTGTATGACTCATAAAAAGGCTGGGCATGACTTAAAATGGTCGGTATGACTCATTTTAGACTTCGGTATGACTCACTGTGAATTGCTCGGTATGACTCATAATCCATGGCTCGGTATGACTCATAATCCAACTGTTCGGTATGACTCATGAACCATCTATTCGGTATGACTCATGAACCATCTGTTCGGTATGACTCATGAACCAACTGCTCGGTATGACTCACTGTAAGTCATATGAATCATTTCTTTTATAGCAAATCAATTCTACTTAATTTAATTAAATAATTTATGAATTAAATTAAATTCAGACTTGAATTAATTTAATTAAATAAATTAAATAATTAACTTAATTTTAATTGTAGAATTAAAATACTATTAAGACTTTTGTTCAACTCTTTAGTCCGTCTTTTGTCATGGAACCACTTCAGCTTGATGTTGAATATTTATTAATTAAAGTTGACACACAAATGTACTGTCTGGTTCATTTGTGTCATACTTTAAATAAATATTCTTCATGTCTTTTAACATTTAGAATTAGTGGCCTTCTGTCTTTGCTTAGCTTTTCTGTCTTCTTTTTCTGTTCTTCTTCTTCTGGAATCTTCGTGTAGTTGTCACTTAAAATCTTCTGAATCTATTGAATTCCTTTGAAATTACTATTTAAATATTTTCCACTGACGCTTGAACATATTAATGAACTTCTTCAGTGTTTGAGTAGCAGGTTCAACTGAGTACTTCTGATTCTGTTGATTTTCTGTGACTAGTTGACTGTCTTCGTCTTGATTCCTGTTTGATATTTATTATTTACCACTATTTCTAGATTGAGTTGAGTTGTCATCTAATTATTACAAATAGGCCTTAGTCATATGCCTTTCAATCTCCCCCTATTTGTTTTTAAACATTTAACACACAAATTCCTAGAGGATAACTCAACTAACAACTAACAAAGTAAATACGACATGTAAGAGCTTGTAAATAATAAACAAAGGTTCTGGTTTTATATTTAACAATTTTCCAGATTCATACATAAAAGATAAGTACAAGATAGTTGTTCCTCTAGTACTGAACAAATATAACATAGTTTCTATCTTGGCCTATCTAAGACTTCAGTCTTCAGTGGTATCCAATTCACCTTCTTCTAGATTAGAACTCTTGTGCACAGGTGTTCTGGGTACCTCTTCAGTTTCAGTCGGAGTTGCGGTTGGCTCTCCATACAATCTTCTCTGTTGAGCCTTTGCTAGCTGAAACATGACTTCCTCTTCAATAGGATCTACTGTTTCTTTTTGTACATCATAAGGCTGTGTGGAATCTATCTTTGGCATTTTCCTGATGTAGGATTTGATGTTTCTGGATAAACAGTAGTTCTTTATTTTCTATGCAGCATCTAGCTTGGCTTGTGACCTGAATCCTTTTGATCTCAGCATCCTTTCAACTTGGATCATATACCTCACCGTGTAGCCCTTAAATGATTCCTCATCTAGCTTCATGATTTGATACAACTTGTTTGAGAAAAATCTCACTTCATGAGGATCATATAAGATCTGAGGACTAGCCGCTGTTGCTATTTCTCTGAGTCTGTCCCTGAGTAGTTTATTTTCTTCTGAGCTTCTCTTTACTTTGTTTAACAGAACCCATATCACTGATAGTGATCTCTTTCGAAAGAATTCCAAAGATACTCTGATTGTTCAATTCCTGTGAGTGTAGACTAGTAGTTGCCAGTGTTCAAGAATGTGATCCACTACAACAGTGATATAATCAACTTCTTCCTTTAATGCCTTCATGAAGTTATCCAGATTATTATTTGAATCTTCAAGACTTTTGATAACTGAAAGCATTTGTCTGTCTTCAAAGGGACCTTGCTGAATTTTATCTAGGACTTTCATTGCTGCATCCCATCTGTCCCCTATCTTCATCTCTATATCTTCCTTCTTCTTCCTTACTGCTAAGGCCCAAAGCTTCTATTTTTCTAAGCTTGCCTCTCTTTCATCTTGGGTTCTTTCCTTGACTAGAGCTTTTAAATTTAAAGTTTTGGCATGGCTTGTCTTGATGTCTTCCTTCAGCTTCCTCATTGCCTTTTCATAGGCAGGATCATGCTCTTTTTCTTTTGGAAATAGAAATTCATCATCAAAGACAGCTTCGTCTTCAGCTCTGCAGTAGTCAGGATTGAAACCTTGATTTTCAATACTTGCCTCATCTATGAGTTGCTCTTGTTGATAGTATTGTTCCTCTGGAATATACGTCTGAAATTGATCTTCTTCAGAGTACAGTTTTTCTTTTCCTTTTCTAGTAGCCCCTTCTTCTTCAACTACTTCTTTCTCCCCCTTAGTTGAGGGATCCTCTACAGGTTTTGAAGCATCTAAAAATTTATTGAGATTTGCAATGGCCGAGTAGATCTGCTTCATACCTTCATTGAGATGTTCCATTCCATCATCTAACTTGTTGAATCTTGCTTAAGAGATTTCTTCATTTAAACGAATTCTTTTGGTTAAATTTCTTTCCACATTATCAATTCTTTCATTTAAATTGGAAATCTCTTTCATGTCATCAGCAATCAACTTCTGAACATCTTGGATGTTTTGAGTTTTGAATATTACATTTGACTTGACATTATCAACATCCTTTCTTATGATTGATAGCTGTGCAGTTATAGAGGCAGACTTGATTTTTGCTTGTTCCTTCCCTTTGTTTATTTCAGTCTGAACAATCTGCATCTGTTTCTGGAGAGTTTCCATTTTTAACATGAGTTCACTGTGTGTGTGTGTACTCACCTCGCTTGCACTCCTGTTTGGACTAACACTACGTGCATGTGTATCGCTCAGTGTTTGCCTCACATCACTCGTGTTTAGCTCCTTATCTCCTCCAGATCCTGATGTTGTACCTGTATATATAATAATAGCTTTTGAAGAGTCGAAATGCTCTTCTGATGCCTGTGAAGGTGCATCCTCAACAAGATGAACTTGCATTGGCTCCGCTACTGACGTAGCTACTCCGTGAATGGAGTCCCATCTCCCTCTATGGAGTGGTTGCCTCTCAAATCCACTAGTGGATTCGAGACTTTCTCTTACGAGAACTGGATTAAAGAAATCCAGGGGGGTCACCACCTTAGACAATGTAGTGAGTGGCTCATTAGAGTCTGTGGTGCCCCTTAGTTCCTCTGAGGGTAACTGATGCCGCACTGCATCGAAAATGTCATGGTCCACAACATAGGTGGCATCCGACGAGTTTTTATCAAAACCATTTTCTTCAAGAAAAGTGCCCTCATGTGATTGTGTTTCTGCAAGTGGAGGTCCTGCTATTGTGAGAGCTAGCAGTGTGCTAGGATCTGAAACTGAATCACCCGTTTCATCAAGTGTATCTAGAGATTTTTGGATAGCTGTTTCAAAATCCATATCCCACTGTGAGGAAATGGATGAATCTGCAGTTGTCTCAGGTTCTGATCTTGATCTTTTAGTAGGTGGAGACAGAGCTGCGGGTTCACTTGCACTTACAATTCTCCCCCTAACTTTTCTAACAGGTTTCTTCCTTTTACGAATATGACTGATTGAGGATGGTGAAGGAGAAACTGTTTGTGGCTCTAAATCAGCCTAGGTTTGAACCTGTGTGTTTTCAGCTTCATGGCCAATGTCCTGAAGTGAAAAACCACAATCATAGTCCGCCACAGATAAATCTAAAAGAGCAGTAGTTATATTTATAGGTAGGAAATTAGAAGCTAAGGTTTGAGATATTACCTGTTGTTCTTCGGCTTCTTGTTCAGCATGTCGTGCAGCTTCAAGTAGTAGTTGCACTGACTCAGTTTCCATTGGCACTTCCTCTGTTTCTTGTTCTGGTACTTGCTGAGCCTGTTCTGGGTTGGCAATTTGATCCAATATCTGACCCATGTAGTTTGTTCTCACCACTGGCACATTTTCAAATCTGGGATTGTTGTTGAGCCTTGCAAACAGAGCATTCTGTGTAGATGGAGATGTTTGTGCTGGACTGTTCTGAAATAAGGCTTTATCTTCATCCAACAACAAGTCATTCATGAACAGCATTAGGAACCTTGAATAGTAGACTTGTACATACTGTTCCCTGTGTTCTGGCTTTCCCATTTTCCTAATTATTTCTTTCAGCACCAACTTCCCACAATTTATTCTTCAATTGTGAGCCACTGAAAAACCTATGATTTGCAGCAACGAAGAAATATTGTTGAAGTTGCTCTTCGTTGTAGGTGCAAACACCTTAGCCAGTGTGTCAAAGAAATAATCCCACTCATGTACTAGCTTTGACTTGGTCAGACGTACCAAATTGATTTCACCCTGGTACTGTATAGCATTAAAGAACTCAAGAATTTCTGGAACTGTAGGTGGGTCAACAAAGTTGTCCAAGGGGAATTGCAGAATTCTATTCACATCATCTTCAGTTATCATATATTTATGTTCCCCAATTGTGAATGAGAATTAAACTCTGGCTTCAGTTGACCTATTTCTAGCAGTGCTGTATAAAGCCCTTAAAGCAAGAGTCTGTAATAGAACGTCCAAGGTAATCGCAGTTCTGACTAATGAGTGTTCGTTCATGAAAATGATCCAGGGTCTAAACTTTGCTACTGTAAAATCTCCGGATTAAAAAATCCGACAAAATTAGTCTTAACAATCTCGCAAAAATCAGCAAAGCAAACTCGGTTAATACAGTATTAAGCATTTAAATTCGAACAAAGCAAAAAAAAATCAAACCCTAATTGCACTAACACCCAGTTCGATTTATCCACAAATTTAACAAACCCAATCCTCAATCTTCACTTAATTCAGTAAAATCAGTTCTTCAACACTCAAAACCCACTAAACTCGGTCCAACTCAGTTGGATTTTACAAAAATCGAGCAGAGTTTCTCCTTGTTTTGTTCGATTTAAACAGTAATAAGCAAGTGAAAACACTTGAGAAAATCAAACAAGCAACTGAATCAGTTGTAAAGATCAAAAAAGATAAATTTTGAAGAGGTCCGTTCGATTTGTATGTAACTGTTGTTGTGTGTGTGTGTATATGAACTGAGTATGACTTAAGAAGAAAAAAAACTGAAAATGATTTAACTGACTGAAATTGTTTTGACGGTATGACTTATTAATGAGTCATACCGAGATTTTATTTTTGATTAAAAATAAAATGCAATCGGTATGACTTATTAATGAGTCATACCGAGATTTTATTTTAGATTAAAAATAAAATGCAATCGGTATGACTTATGTTGGTATGACTTCTTTTTATTAATTAAAAAGAGTCATACCGAGATTTTAAGTCATGTTAAGAAGAAAAACATACATATATATATACACATTAATTATTTCTAAAATCGAAATAATATATTGAAAATGAAACTAAATTATTAAGAACATATAATAATTATTTATATTATCAATTGTTTTAATTAATTTAGGAATTAAATTAACTCAACACTTGAATTAATTTAATGAATAAATTAATTAATTAATTAATAACATAATTATTATTAATGTACAATAATAATTATAAAATCAAATATATAAATACATAAAATGCTTAATTTAAATTAAAAATACTTATGCTATAATTGAAATAATTATCTATTAAGAAAATTAATTTAATCTTAAGATAATTTTCCAAAAATTCATAAGCTCTAGGACTTTATTAATTCAAGTCTCATAAATTCTTTAAATATTAACATTTAATATTTATGAGCTTTAAATTAATTCCTAGCAACCAAAAATTAGCCACTATTTAACATCCCTAGTTCACTACTCAACTTTGAGAAAGTGGATTCATCAAGTGGTTTCGTGAAGATGTCGGCTATTTGATCTTCTGTGGGTACAAAATGTAACACCACCCCAGTTTCATTCATGACATGCTCTCTGATAAAATGATACCTGATGTCAATGTGCTTAGTTCTTGAGTATTGTACAGGATTGTTGGAAATAGCTATAACACTTGTGTTGTCGCAGAAAATTGGAATTTTGTTCAACGCAAGTCCATAGTCATTTAGCTGATTCCTTATCCACAAGATCTGTGCACAACAGCTACCTGCCGCAATGTATTCTGCTTCGGCTGTCGAGGTAGACACTGAGTGCTGTTTCTTGCTATACCAGGAAATCAGACGACGTCTTAGAAACTGACAGCTTCCAGAAGTACTTTTCCTGTCCATCCTACAACCTGCGTAATCTGAATCTGTATAGCCGATTAGGTCAAAACCTGTATCTTTAGGGTACCAAATTCCAAGATTTGGTGTACCCTTAAGATATCTAAAAATTCTTTTAACAGCTATAAGATGAGATTCCCCAGGATCTGATTGAAATCTAGCACATAAGCATGTTGCAAACATTATATAAGGTCTACTAGCAGTTAAGTATAATAATGAGCCTATCATACCTCTATAGCTTGTGATGTCAACTTTTTTACCAGTTTCATCCTTATCAAGCTTTGTGGCTTTTGGCATAGGGGTTTTTGCCGGTGAAGAATCTTCTAGACGGTATTTTCTCAAAAGATCCCTTACGTATTTTGATTGGCAAATAAAAATCCCTTCTTCCTTTTGCTTTACTTGCAATCCTAAGAAGAATGACAGCTCACCCATCATGCTCATTGCATACCTGCTCTGCATTAACTTAGCAAATCTCTTGCACAAGTTTTCGTTAGAAGAACCAAATATAATATCGTCAACATAAACTTGAACAAATATCATATCTTTATCATGAAGTTTGTAAAAGAAAGTTTTATCTATGACACCTCTAACAAAATTATTTTCAAGTAAAAATACAGAGAGAGTGTCATACCATGTCATTGGTGCTTGCTTAAGCCCATAGAGAGCTTTGAATAGAAAATACACAAAATCAGCAAACTCTGGATTTTCAAAGCCAGGGGGCTGTTCCACATATACTTCTTCTTCTAGCTTTCATTTTATCACCTGTTGGTCAACTAGGTTTCTTACAATGTAAGAGGAGTTTTCATAGGCTAAACACCTTTTTTCTTCCACTATTTGGTTTCTGAGATAAGTTTCAACATCAATATAACACTTGACTCTGTTGACTTGAAAAGCTAAGTCTTTAGTCAACTGGTCAGTCAACTTGTCATGATTTCTTTTTAACTGTTTAAGGACTTCAGTCTCATCAATTAACTCTTTGACTTTGAGTCTGAGTTTCTTAACCTTATCTCTTTCGCCATCTAGTTCTTTACCTAGCAAAGCAAACATTTTAGGGCATGAGGGATCTACCTCTTTTCCCTTTGTCCGAAGTGGAGACACTGATCCATCTGATGAAGCCATAAGAGCAAGATTTCCTAGCTCCTCTTCCTCGTCATTGTCTGAGTCATCCCAGCTCTTGCCCTCTGCTAGATAGGACTTCCCTTGATGCTTTTTCACTAGGGCATCATATTTCTCTTTCAACTCCTGATAAGAGTCTCTCTTCTGTCCTTGCTTCGGCTTCTTGCATTCAGTTGCAAAATGACCAAGCTCATTGCAGTTGAAGCAGCGGATCTTGCTTCTGTCAACCAAGCCGGTCTTGTAGCCGCTTTTAGATACAGCTGATGAAGAACTTCCTTTTTGAAACCTTCCAAAGGCAGGTTTAGATTTAAATGAGGAATTTCTTTTGAATCTCATGTTTCCAAACTTCTTGGCAAACATAGCTAGAGATTCATCTTCCAGCTGATCCAATTCTTCTAGAGAATAGAATTCACCACTTTTCTATTTTTCTGGAGTATGACCATATTCTGGAAAAACATACTCCTCTGAACTTTTTGAAGGTGCAATAGCCTTCACTTCCTCTTTCTCTGGTGCTTCTACTATCAGTGCTTTAGAAGAACTCGAAACTTTGCCTCTGCCATACATCTCTCTTGTCTGGATCTGCTCCAATTCATATGTCTTCAGAACTCCGTAGAGACTTTCTAGGGTTATCTCCTTCATGTCCCTAGACTCTCGGATGGCCGCGATCCTGTGCTCCAGATGCTCTGGCAAGGTTAATAGAAACTTCCTGTTGACCTCCTGGTTTAAGTAATATTTCCCGTTGAGGTTGAGCTCGTTTATTAGTTTGTTCAATCTCTGAAACACCTCAGAGATATCCTCACCAGGGTTGGATCTAAACTGCTCGTACTGGGAGGTCAAGATCTCTAGTTTATTCTCTTTGACTTCTTCAGTCCCTTCATTTATAACCTCTATAGTATCCCAAATTTGCTTGGCGGTCTTGCAATTGACCACATGATTATACATGACATAGTCTAGGGATTCTATCAGAATAAGCTTGAGGTTATTGTCCAGGGATACAGCTTCCTTTTCTTCATCGTTGTAGTCTGCCGGACTTTTTGGAATCTGTCTATGAGGAATTAAGACCCCATCTACCTCGTGTTCGAGAACAGAGGTTCAATGCCTTTTTCTAAGATCAAGGCATATTTGGGATTGGCGATCCCAATAAATAACTGCATCTTGTGCTTCCATAAATTATAATGATCTTTGTCGAATGATGGAATTTTGATGCTCGTTACCTTTTGTGTACTCATCTTTAAATAAGATTAAAAGTTAAGTGTTCCAAAAAATATTTTAATTTTTGATTGAAAATAATTTTTGATCAAAAGTAATTTTTAGAAAAAAAATTATTTCGAATAAAAAATTATTTCGAATAAAAAATAATTTTTGAGATCTGTATGAGTCGCGGAATATTTGGTTCGGATCTGATATTTAATATATCAACCAGCTCTGATACCAATTGTTGGTCCCTGATATTGTAGAAGGGGGGTTGAATACAATATCTAATAAAATTCGCGAAATTGGATTAAGAATAAAAAGTTAATTTTAATCCTGATATATTAATAGGTGAAATACTGTTCAAGTAGAATATTTGATTTTAACTTGAAAAGTATTACAGAATTAATATAGAATAGTGTTTATATCTGATAAATTGTCTAGAGTGATTTTGACATGACTTGTTCGGGTTTAACAATTTATATTCTAAACTAAGCACAGAAATCTGTGAATATTACACTGCATATAAATTTCTGAATTTGAATGTTTGAACGACAACTGAAAAATGAAGACAATCACCTCATATTTATAGAGGTGGAAAGCCAGCATGACTCATCCAAATATGACCTTTTTCAATTAAAATTAACCCTTGTATGACTCATAAAAAGGCTGGGCATGACTTAAAATGGTCGGTATGACTCATTTTAGACATCGGTATGACTCACTGTGAATTGCTCGGTATGACTCATAATCCATGGCTCGGTATGACTCATAATCCAACTGTTCGGTATGTCTCATGAACCATCTGTTCGGTATGACTCATGAACCATCTGTTCGGTATGACTCATGAACCAACTGCTCGGTATGACTCACTGTAAGTCATATGGATCATTTCTTTTATAGCAAATCAACTCTACTTAATTTAATTAAATAATTTATGAATTAAATTAAATTCAGACTTGAATTAATTTAATTAAATAAATTAAATAATTAACTTAATTTTAATTGTAGAATTAAAATACTATTAAGACTTTTATTCAACTCTTTAGTCCGTCTTTTGTCATGGAACCACTTCAGCTTGATGTTGAATATTTATTAATTAAAGTTGATACACAAATGTACTGTCTGGTTCATTTGTGTCATACTTTAAATAAATATTCTTCATGTCTTTTAACATTTAGAATTAGTGGCCTTCTGTCTTTGCTTAGCTTTTCTGTCTTCTTTTTCTGTTCTTCTTCTTCTGGAATCTTCGTGTAGTAGTCTGTTGGAGATTACGAAGCTGTATAAATAGAAATCGTGATAACTCAACACTAGAACAGGACAAGTAAATAATACTACGCCTACACAGAAATCAGGAAGAATTGAAGACATGGCAGATACAGTGAATCAAGACATTAGAAGAAGTTTTGGAGTCTACTACAGGTCACTGAAAGAAGTTCATTTATATGTTCATGCCTCAGTGAAGAATAATGGTTGAAGACTTTCAGGGTTTCAGAAGTGTTGAAGATTCAGTATAGAAGTGCCACAAGAAGATTTCAGTGTATTAGCATTGATTGAAGATAGACAGTGTTCGAAGCATAGGAATCTAGAAGAATTGAAGACATGGTAAAGACAAGTGTCTAAGTACCAGAAAAGATTCCAGTGAAATTACAGTGTTTATTGACAGTCAGTGTTCGAAGCAATGAATTTGCTGCAAACTTAACAGTGTAAGTAAAGCAATAATACGAAGACCTGGATCGAAGTTAGTCGTCTGTGAACCAGACCAGTTGCACTAGGCGTCAGCAGTCTGTGAAAGGAATCTGAGTATTAACTACAGAAGAATTGTTAAGTTGAAGAACGTACTTGAAAAGAACGGTTATTTATTAAGGTACGAAAAGTAATTTATAGAGGCTACAGCCAAATAGCTAAACAGCTAACAGGCAAACAGCTAACAGCTAAACAGCTCAAAGGGTGCAGGATGCAAAGTGTCACAACCTTGGTACGAAAAGTGAAAGTTTCTGAACTACAGTCGAAGAACGGAAACAGCTCAGGGTACAGGGTGTAATGCGACAAGACTTTGGTACAAGAAATGAGAGTTGGTAAACTTCAGGTAAGGAATGAAAAGAGGGTCAAAGTGCAGTGATCAAATTGCACTTTGACCACATGAATAGTGAAGCGCCACTCAGTTTCTCACGCGCCACAAACATCTCAATTTATTCTAAGGCCTTTGAGTGGCGCCACAACAGGGCAACTCCAGTGCTAGCGCCACTCAGCCCTTAGCCAATCAAATTACAGCAGCTACTTTATTGATTTAAAGTCTACACCAATTAAATTCGAGGAGTCGTCTTCTTCAACAAAAATATGTAAAGAGCAGCCATGGCCGGAGCAAGAAGAAATAATTTATACACACCCATACCTTGCTCCCGGTCAGATATTAGGACCCGGTTCTTTAATGAAAAATGCTCAGGGCTCCTAGATATCACTCCCTACGGACTCAGTTTTTGCTTGTACTAATTTAGATATATTTGTATATGAACTGAGCCTTATATTTTTGTGTTAGTAGCAAAGAATTAATTTATTCTTTGGAAGCCAGTTAATTTTAACTGGGTGTAGCAAAACCCTCAGGGATTAATACGAGAGTAATATTCCCGGAAACTTGTCTCCATAAATTACCTGCTAATTTTCTTGAACCTAATTGATTTATCCGAACCCACAGAAAATTAGTAGGCAGCTCACCTAAACACTACAAATGGCCAAACCCACTCTGAAGCAATAATTTATTTATCCGCAAATTCGAGAAAAGAATTTAAATTATTGTGAGTATCGTATTCAACCCCCCTTCTACGATACTTCGGGACCTAACAATTGGTATCAGAGCTCGCTGATTGATATACAAATCAGGATCCGTAACTCAGTGAAGCTCAGGGTGTCGAAGCTGCTTACTCAAAAGGAGGCCTTGTTAAATAAGTTTAATTATAAACTTTTAATAAGTTTATTTTATAAACTTTATAAATTTTATTTTATAAATTTTTATTAGTTTATGTTACAAATTTTAATTAGTTTATTTTATAAATTTTATATTAAATTTATTTTATAAACTTTTATAAAATTTATTTTATAAACTTTTATTAGTTTATGTTATAAATTTTTATTAGTTTATTTTATAAACTTAATATTAAATTTATCTTATAAACTTTTATAAAATTTGTTTTATAAACTTTTATAAGTTTATATTATAAATTTTAATTAGTTTATTTTATAAATTAAATAAAGTTTACAATTTTAAGCTTATTAAACAAGTTGGTCGAATTGTTTGCATGTTATGTTATTGGAATTAGGTGGCCAAAAGCTGAATTACACGAGCCTGGAGTAAACTTGGTTGGCCAGGTTGATTGAAAACAAGAGCGTCACTTGATACAAGTAAACCTATGTTGCGCTGGTACAGGTTAGCCTGAGGAGAGGCGCCATTCACGCGCTGGGTGACTTGATTTTTTTTTAAGGTCACAAGTTGCGCTCGTACAGGGGTCACCCAATGCGAGGCGCCACTTGAAATTCAGGCGCCACTCACCCAAAATATCAGTTTGGTACCCCAAGTTTTGTACCCTTTAATTTTTAATTTTTATTTTAGATTTATTTATTTTTCCAGAAAATTTAAAATTCTTGAAAACTAAAATTTTTCTAAAATATTAATTTACGATATTTTAATTTTTAAGAAAATTCGAAATTCTTGAAAATTAATTTATTGTATATTTCTATTTTTGATTAATTTATTTTCTAAGAAAATTAAAAATTCTGTAAATCTAAATTTTTCTTAAATATTAATTCGAGGGTGCTTAAAGGGTTTGTAGTTGAAGATTTTTCCGGGTATTGAAGACTACTGAAATTGACTGAAGGTTATCCAATGAAGATTATTCTGGGACAGACTGAAGAAATAGTGGTTCTAATTTCCTCAGAGGTTTACTCCATAGGATCCCACTAATATTTTGGAAGCTGCAAAAGAAGAGATTAATTTGGGTACAGTTTTTGGTTAATTTGGGTTGTATTTTTGGATGAAAAATCTTAGGGGTTGAAGTAGTGAAGGAGAACAGACTAGACAACCTGGAATCTCAGTACAAGCTTTAAAGACTATTCTACAGGGAGATTACAGGAAGTTCGTGCTAACACTGCAGATCATCTGGAACACAGGATACAGCCAACAGGGATTTAAGGATACAACCACATTGTCTGTAAAAGACCTGTATGTGCTGTAGGCCTATGAACTAGAACAAGAGCTGAAGAAGATAATATTTGGTAAAGCAGGTTGTTAGCATATCCACTGTATTTGTGACCCAGGAACCAAATTTGATTGAAGTCAAGGTTGAGAATCTCTGAACAGAAATGAAATGATCCTAGAAGCTGAATTGAAGATGTTGTAGCTCGAGGTAGTGGTCAAGGTGTTGCATGTGAATTTGACACTTTGGAATAACTTGAGAACTGGACTGCAAGTCAAGCCTGCAGGGCAACAGGAAGTTCAGTGACATCAGATTCAGACGGAATCCCAATTCTAAATCTAAGGTCCTTACCAATAGATTCCATGAAGGAGATTTTCAAGAACAGTTCAAGAGGCGGTTGCAAAACAGGGATGGTTGATTATAGAAGACAAGATCAGGGGTTTGCTACACAGTTTGAAGAAGCCTATACAAGCAAAAGATGACAAACACTATGTTGGGTTGAAGTAGGAATCTTAAGCATTAGTGAGGATGCAGCAAGGGAAAGCACTTCACAGGTACACTTTCTAACTAGTATACGTTTATCTAATTCAGAACTGTATGTTTATTAAGTTTTGAAATGTATTATATTCATGACAGCATGTTAGCATCTTAGGATTTAAATGCTTAATTGATTGGTAAGAATAAGATTGCATGCTAGGATTCATGAGTTTAATTAGTACGTTTCATACTTGATTTTATATGCAGTAAAATGAATATC
Source organism: Oenanthe sinensis (assembly GCA_028671895.1). Classification (NCBI taxonomy): domain Eukaryota; kingdom Viridiplantae; phylum Streptophyta; class Magnoliopsida; order Apiales; family Apiaceae; genus Oenanthe; species Oenanthe sinensis. The sequence continues at coordinate 1,666,502 of CM053809.1, read as the reverse complement.
TAGAATTAGATAGGGTGTTCTAGACGGTTAGGTGTATCCCTTAAAGCATTTGCTAGAACTTGATTTAAATCTTCTGTGATTTAACACCTCTGCTAATGTTTTGAAAATCACTAATAGACAAACAGGTCATAGATCATATATTTCATATTTGTTCTTATGAATGACTTGTTAAGTGTATGTGGAATTTGATATTGCTCATAGTGTCTTATTCAAATATTCTGCATATTCTTGAATTGTTTATGTGCTTATTTTCATATGAGTTACTCCCACTCACATAGTTGTACTTAAATGCTATATTAGATCATTTATTGCTTGTTAGAGATAAGATGATTAAAAGATGGTAGAATTATCTAAGTTGTCAGTAACATTTGTATATTCAAAGATTAATCTAAAACTGACTTAGGTAATTAGAGATAGTTAAAAATGTTAGACAACAACAGAATGGATTAGACAGAATTAGTAATTAATTTATTAGTTCTTCTATCCATGTGCTTTTAGGAAATTAAGTACTGAATTTTCTAATATGCCTAACATGCCTGAATTGCATAATTCTTATCTATAATGCTTTGAAGCTAAATGTTTACCATGTGTTCTTATTTACATGCTTGTTTAGTTAAATTTGAAAATGCATATCTTAGGACTTGCATAATCTTAGACAAAGCATGTATAAGAATCACAATAGGGTAAAGACTGCTAGTCCACCTTATGTTAGGTTGGAATCACTAGTCTCATAGCCTTAAGACTACTTTGTCAAGGCTGCTGTAAATGAGAAGTGATCAGTCAAAGATAAGTTTTGCATGTTAAGGTTGAAGATGTTGTTACCTTTGATAATATCTCTAACCCATCAGGACTCAATTAAAGTTGAGTACCAAGAAGCTTGATCATTTGTGATTGCAGAGTATGTTATGAAAGGCAAAAGTTATGTGACTTCGTGACATTTACTGTTCGAGGCATATGATTAAGATTAAAGCTCTGACATCACAGTTGATTGAGAAGGCCTCCCCGATGGTAACCTTTGGAAATGACAGCAAAGGATGTACAAGGGATATGACTACCATGATTTAAGAACTGTCATCAGTGGAAGCATCTTTCTTGTTGAAAGGAGTTAAGCACTATCTAAAGGGCACTAGGGAATTCTTCGTCAAGGGTTTTCTGGAGAAGTGTTTGATCTCAAACAAGAAGGTTGGAAGCTCACTTAGCTGAGGTTGAGGAAGTTTGTTCGTAGCTGACATGAAATTTGGATGCAAAGGTGAAGTGAACTTTTCAGTGAAGCTTCATCAATGAAGAGTTAGCTATGGCAAAGGAAGCTCTCACACTTGTTAGTCAGCAAGACAATAGATTCTCTGATAAAGATGAAATTGGTGAGAGGACTGCTTCATATGGAATTCTTTCAAGAAGGACATTTTGAAGTATGTCACATAAGGAAGTCAATGAAAACATCACACTGAAGAAAAGTCATAAGCTTAGTGGTGATTGAAATTGGTAACCCTAATTACAGATTGGTGATGTTCAAGCATTCAACAGACAAAATGTCACAATGGTGATTGATCAAATAAGGAAGATCAAGTTGGAAACAATTGGTAAGTTGTGAGAACTTTGAAGTCAGATAATGGAACTGCATTTCACGAGTGAAGTTCTAAATGAAGTCTGTACTGAAAAAGGGATTTTGAAGCTGAAGCAATTAACACAGCATGCTGCTTTATTCAACAAGATCGTGAAAAGACATCATTTGAGTTAATGGCCAACCAGAAGCAAACATTGAAGCTCTTTCGTGTGTTTGAAGGGAATTGATTTTTATTGAAGATCTATTTGAGTATCTTGACAAGAAGTTAAGGCTCACAGAACAATTTTCCTCGGCTACTCACAAGTGATTAAAAGTCTGAATGTGACGACCAACTACACCAAGCTCCCAAGCATTAAAGTGAATGACTATTCTGAATCTTTGACATATTCAGATACTAATGAAGAAGCTGAAGTTGCAGAAGGAATCAATGATAATGATGATGATTCAGATCCTGTTAGTGGAAATCCGCTGTATAAGTGAAGGATTTTCAACACATCCTAACAGCAACTCAGGGGGAGCAAATAGAAGAAGGATCTACTAGTTATACTCAACAATGAAGATCAAAGGATTTCATAAAAACTTTTCTGCCAAGACAAAAGGTTTGAAGTCAAATTCTATCCTGGAGTCTCGTTCTTAGTGATCCGGATTCTTGAGTAAAGACTAGAAGTGCTAATCGAAACGAACATATATTTTTCGGGACCCAGCAGTTGGGAAAGAGCAATTGTCAACTTACAATTGGTATCACCCATCATCTGGAATCCCAAAGAATACTGAAGATGCACAGATTGATCCAGATTGAGTGATTGCAATGCAAAATGATCTCAATCAGTTTAAAGGAAGAAAACAACTGAAGCTGGAACCCAGACCACAGGCCATTAAAGTCGAAGCTGAAATTGGTACAGTAGGGGTTCACAGAAACTGGATGACTTTTGGCATTGTTATGAGGGACAAAGCCAAACTGGTTGCTACAGGACTTTAAAGCAGAAGGTATCGACGATGATGGAAACAGAATCTTCGGGACTTTCAAGATCAAGCAGTAAGCGCCAGTGACGAGACTTGATCCTTTGGGACTCTTCTATGGGGACCTAACAATTGATCCTCTAGGACCCTACCTTTAGGCCTGAACAAGTTGAAGAGCTAATAATAGGACATCCCTAGAGCAATTGCACTCCTGAATGGTGAGCTAGAAGATGAAGGTGCAGATCCATTACAGTTTATATTTCATTCTCTTCTCAGGACTTGCTATGACGGAGGTAAGGATTCAAGCAAAACGTCAAGGACATGGTATGACTCTCTAACTGTTAATTACTTAAAAATGATTCTACATTAGAGTTGTTATGCATATCACTCTAGAAATGGTAGGCACACAAAATGTTATATTTATGTGCAAGTATACCTTAATTCTCGATATGCCTATGTGCAAGTTTCCAAGTGGATACTAGAGAATCTTATCTTATAGCCAAGTTATGAATTGTTAGATATCTTAGGGAATCACCAATTCTTGGAATCTGGGACCCTTAAGATAATAGGTTTAACCTAATTGGCTATATAGATATAGATAATGTAGGTTATACGAAAGACAGGGAAGTCATTCCTAGAAGCTGTCAATTTCCAGCAACACTGTTAATCTCCACACCACTGAAGGAACAAGCTCATGGACACCAGATATCATTTCTTTTGAGAGTTGTCCATAGTCGAATAACTTCCAGATTTTTGCTAAATGACTTGATGAATTTATTTTATCTAAGTTAGTTAGTAAACTTGGGATATTATTTATTGCATATTTGTTGAAAATCCCATCTGCAAGGAATTCTTAAATGAGTTCGCAAGTATTACTTTTTCCCGATTCAAAGGACTTGTGAATTTATTTGAAATTCAGATCCTCATACTTTTTTCTATTAATTTAATTATCATGCTTACATTGTTATATGCATGAATGGTAATTAAATTACTTAGCATAAGTTAGAAGCATAATTATTTGTATGTGTTAAATATTTAGTGAGTATTAGTCAATGATATCTTGCTTTATTGCTCTGATATTTTTCTCTGATATTCTTAAATATTTTATTACAAATAATTGTGATACTTTTGATATTAGTGACGGTATTTAGAATTTCTGTTCTAAATAATTAATGCATATTTTAAAACTCACTAATATTGGAAGATGAGGTATTTTCTAAAGTTAGGTGTATAGAATTCTCAATGTTTTATATACTTAGAAAATATTTCTAAAATTGAGTTTATTGCGAGGAGTTGGAATTAGAATCACAAGTATCACTTTTTCCATATGTAAAGAACTTGTGAATTTCTTTTCAACTATTACCTCGAGCTTACGTATATCAATTAATAATTGTTATGAGCATGCTTACAATGTGCAAAGTGACAATTATTAGATATAGCGTAGGAAGTTAAATGCTAATATTCAATCCAATGAATATTTTAGTATTTAGCGAATTTATTTTATCTTATTAAAATTATGGATTGAAGCAATTCAATGATTATTAGTTTCATAATTTTAATTTGATAAAATAACATAAGCATAGTTTCTTGCATCCGAGTAATTAACTGTGATATTTTTAATATTAGTGATAATACAACTTAATGTTTATTTAAAATTACTAATAATAAAAATATATTAAAATGCTTATTGTTCTACTGAATGATTGCCATGTATAGTTTATATATATGCATGTGATTGGCAATTGCTTAGTACAACATAAGTATTTAATTTATTTAAATCATGAAGATATAAAACAATTCAGTGGAATATCTGTTCCATGATTTGAATAAATTAAAATAAATTCGAAGCATAATTATTTAGTAGTATAAATATTTTCTTTTATTACTCTGTAATAATTGAATAATATTTTATTACAAAATAATTGTGATATATTGATACTAATGGATTTACTTAGTTTTTATTCTTAGAAACAATTGGTATCAATATATTTAGTTTTCTTTCCTTGACTGGTTTACAATTCTGAATGTATTTAAAAGAAATTTTTGTCTATTTCTTTTTTAAAATATTTTATTCAAAGATACATTCATTTGTCTACCAGTTTTAATTAAGAAAACTTAAGAATTCTTTTTCAAAACTCCTCTTTTGAAAAACTTTTCTTTAGGATAATCTTTCCTTTTCTCTCAAAATTTTATCATCTCCCAAAAGCTTGTTTTAAATGTTTTATCTTACAAAGCTTTTTCTCTATTTTAAAATGTGTTTTAACTTCGAGGTATCAATCACTTGTAAAATGATTTATTTTTAAATACTTGTTTCAATGTATGTTTCACATTGATTCACAGTACCAAAACAGTGATTGTTGCTTTGAAGGCCTAGTACTGTATTGTTAAGCATTCATTCAACCCCAATTGTCATGTTTTTATTTAAAGTCGGGGATACTATTAGGCGGAGGAAAATGATGTAAATCATAATTGCATTATGAGTCAGAAAATCATTGTCTTCTATCTGATAAGGATGTTTTGCAAAAATGTTTTCAAAACATACAGTGCTTAGGTTTAATGGAAAAGAGTCATTTTATTGAGATATAATTTGGTAGAAGAGTTGAATTTCTTCTTTGGTGTAAATTCCCGCGTTTTATTATGGGAAGTTTACCTTATAAGAAATTCATAAGCAATAGAAACTTTTTCTCTGATACTCCCGCGTTTTATTATGGGATAAGTATCTTAAGGAAAATTTCTATTAGTGTCATGCTCTTAAATGATTAATTTTTCGATCTGACAAAACTCTTTTATTAAAAGTGCTTTAAAGCAATCAATTACCATTCCTTCATATATTTTTCTTTCTCATTGAGATGAAAAATATGTTTTAGAATGTTAATTGATTATTTCTTTTTATCTCATTTAAATTGATTTTATCCGTTTAGCCCCAGTGGCTACAGAAGCTGGCCAGGAGGTTGAAAACCCATCAATCTCTGACCCAGGCCTTAATACCAAACACTCATTCATCCACTTCCATATATTAACCCTTGGAGTTATTAGGAACATATATTTGTTAGAGGTTGATAAGGGAGAAATAAGGATGAAGTCGGCAGTGCACCCACAGCTCTACCTCCAGCGAAGTAAAGAAGTATATAAACTGAGGTATCTGTAAGCTCATCTGTATCTTCTCAAAAAGATGCAGAGCTGAAAAGGCAATAAAACTGTCTCTGGAATCATTCTCTCAACAGGGTGAGTCCATTGAAATTCGCTCGTCAGCCAGAGCAACTTGTAATGAGTCAAGCACACCACCGGCACTCACGCTGATGGTAAGCCTAAACAGATATATACTAGGAACCTTATATAATTTTTGGGACCTAACAATCCTAACAGTTATACTAGGGGCCTAACAATTGGACACATTGCAAGGCGTGCACAGTGTGAGGTATAGGCATGTTAACAAAACACCCATCATTGGGTTAAGAGGGAAACGTAGACTCTAATTTGCCATTCATTACATTGTCTACTACGTTGCCCCTCCTGGAAGGAACATTTTCAGATCCTGAAAAGGAACGTCCACCTCCCGTTTACGGAGAAGGTGTGAGGCAACTCCTTGATAGAACAAGGCAGGATTCCCAAAAAGATTTTAAAATCTTGGGATAACCCATCTCAAAGAGGTGAGGCTCCACTAGACAGTGATTTAGCAATTGCTATTGAGTCTGGTGTGGGACAGTGCTTATGCATGATAGATCAAGAACACCTCTACGAGGCAAATTCTCCACTTGATAGTGATTCAGTTCATTCTGATGAATCAGGTGTTGGGAATATGTATGGATTGACGAATTTCACTTGCAGGTACAGAAGGCTACATTTGGAATGCAGAGTGAAAGTGAGAGAGAGAAACACTTAAGTGAAAGTGAGGGAGAGATACACTTGAGTGAGAGATAGGGAGAGAAAGAGAGAAACACTTAAAATGCTCTATGCTAAAGTGTAAACACCGACAGAACGTAGTAGAAGCGAGGAAACCATAAGCCAAACACTTACCCTTGCTACTTGCTACTTCTGGAAGAAAAGTTACTATATTTTTTTTCCCGATCAACGTCAAACGAGAACCTTCTTTGGAAGATAAACCATTCAAGAGTGGGCCATTGGAGGATTCCTCAACTAAGGGGGAGAATTTATAGTGTTATAGTTACAACAAGAAAAAGGATAAGGGGGAGAAGTTATAATGTTATAGTTATAACAAGAAAAAGGTGAAGTTACAAGTCTTATCTTCATAACCTTCGGAAAAGCTAATATCCTAAAGGGGTCGTATGATTCTAAGGGAAGAGGCCATTGGAGGATTCTAAGGGAAGATCCTTAAAGAAAGGGGTTCGTATCCTTAGGGGGAGATTTTAGACTAGAAAAAGAAGAAAATCTTATCTTCTGATCCTGAGGGGAAACAACAGAAATATGGGAGAATCAAGAAGCTGTTTTCTATACTTGGAAGAACAGAAATGACTATTCCATTGATTTTCTAAAGGGAGAAGAAGAATAAGAAGCAGAATCACATTCGTAAGGGGAGAACATTATTTGAGCTATGTTCAGTATTGATTGAAGACATACCCAGGAATAATGATTCTTATGAAGCTCTGTTCGTGATAAGTTCTTTAAAGTTCAAACAATGAAGGATTTTGAAACGGAGAAAGCTCAAAAAGACAGAAATGAAGATGATACAATTTGAATATCAGTTCAACGTCAAAGGAACAAAACATCTTTCGTTTCAGTTACTCAAGAATTCTGGAAATGCAGAATCTGATCCAGAAAAACCAGTAGCATTATTTACAAGTCCAAGACCATTACTTTTTCTAGTTGTTAGTTGAGTTATCCTCCCTAGGTGATTTGTTTGCTAAGGTTTAACAATCAAATAGGGGGAGATTGTTGGAGATTACGAAGCTGTATAAATAGAAATCGTGATAACTCAACACTAGAACATGACAAGTAAATAATACTACGTCTACACAGAAATCAGGAAGAATTGAAGACATGGCAGATACAGTGAATCAAGACATTAGAAGAAGTTTTGGAGTCTACTACAGGTCACTGAAAGAAGTTCATTTATATGTTCATGCCTCAGTGAAGAATAATGGTTGAAGACTTTCAGGGTTTCAGAAGTGTTGAAGATTCAGTATAGAAGTGCCACAAGAAGATTTCAGTGTATTAGCATTGATTGAAGATAGACAGTGTTCGAAGCATAGGAATCTAGAAGAATTGAAGACATGGTAAAGACAAGTGTCTAAGTACCAGAAAAGATTCCAGTGAAATTACAGTGTTTATTGACAGTCAGTGTCCGAAGTAATGAATTTGCTGCAAACTTAACAGTGTAAGTAAAGCAATAATACGAAGACCTGGATCGAAGTTAGTCGTCTGTGAACCAGACCAGTTGCACTAGGCGTCAGCAGTCTGTGAAAGGAATCTGAGTATTAACTACAGAAGAATTGTTAAGTTGAAGAACGTACTTGAAAAGAACGGTTATTTATTAAGGTACGAAAAGTAATTTATAGAGGCTACAGCCAAATAGCTAAACAGCTAACAGGCAAACAGCTAACAGCTAAACAGCTCAAAGGGTGCAGGGTGCAAAGTGTCACAACCTTGGTACGAAAAGTGAAAGTTTCTGAACTACAGTCGAAGAACGGAAACAGCTCAGGGTACAGGGTGTAATGCGACAAGACTTTGGTACAAGAAATGAGAGTTGGTAAACTTCAGGTAAGGAATGAAAAGAGAGTCAAAGTGCAGTGATCAAATTGCACTTTGACCACATGAATAGTGAAGCGCCACTCAGTTTCTCACGCGCCACAAACATCTCAATTTATTCTAAGGCCTTTGAGTGGCGCCACAACAGGGCAACTCCAGTGTTAGCGCCACTCAGCCCTTAGCCAATCAAATTACAGCAGCTACTTTATTGATTTAAAGTCTACACCAATTAAATTCGAGGAGTCGTCTTCTTCAACAAAAATATGTAAAGAGCAGCCATGGCTGGAGCAAGAACAATTAATTTATACACACCCATACCTTGCTCCCGGTCAGATATTAGGACCCGGTTCTTTAATGAAAAATGCTCAGGGCTCCTAGATATCACTCCCTACGGACTCAGTTTTTCCTTGTACTAATTTAGATATATTTGTATAGGAACTGAGCCTTATATTTTTGTGTTAGTAGCAAAGAATTAATTTATTCTTTGGAAGCCAGTTAATTTTAACTGGGTGTAGCAAAACCCTCTGGGATTAATACGAGAGTAATATTCCCGGAAACTTGTCTCCATAAATTACCTACTAATTTTCTTGAACCTAATTGATTTATCTGAACCCACAGAAAATTAGTAGGCAGCTCACCTAAACACTACAAATGGCCAAACCCACTCTGAAGTAATAATTTATTTATCCGTAAATTCGAGAAAAGAATTTAAATTATTGTGAGTATCGTATTCAACCCCCCTTCTACGATACTTCGGGACCTAACATAGTCACTTAAAATCTTCTGAATCTACTAAATTCCTTTGAAATTACTACTTAAATATTTTCCACTGACGCTTGAACATATTAATGAACTTCTTCAGTGTTTGAGTAGCAGGTTCAACTGAGTACTTCTGATTCTGTTGATTCTCTGTGACTAGTTGACTGTCTTCGTCTTGATTCCTGTTTGATATTTATTATTTACCACTGTTTCTAGATTGAGTTGAGTTGTCATCTAATTATTACAAATAGGCCTTAGTCATATGCCTTTCAATGACAGCATCATTTCTTCATCTTCAACATGAAAGATGATCAATTGATAAAGAAGCTTGATGGATAAAGACTTAATGGATGAAGGTCAAAGTCAGAATGTGAAGACCATCAATAGATAAGAAGATCCATCGATTGATATATCAATTAATAACAAACTATCAATCGATGGATGTCAGATGTTATCAATTAATATACTTAACAACAAATTATCAATTGACAACAACCTATTTGGGAGAATAAGACAAAGTATCAAGAATCTTGGCATACTGAAGATATCATTGGAAGACAGTTATATTGTCATTGATTGTGAAGACTCTAGGAGAAACGGTCTTTCTTGGGAGAATAGAAGGACAAAAATATTTACCAAATTGCACAATACAAAAGAGAAAATCAGAGTTAGCAGAATTCTAATTTTAGGAATTATTGTTTTATCTGTTGACTAGGAATTCTATAAATGCACTTGTATTATATAAACAATGTTGTATTAAAGTAAAAAACATACTTTTACATATTCATATCAAGGATATAACTTGTTCAATAGCTGTGAATTTATATTGCAAGAACAAGTTAATTTTCAGCTAGGTTTTAAGACGGAGATTCCTTAGAGCAAAAATACTTCTGGTGGATTAAATCAATCCACGAATAATTTTAAAATTGGTGTTATTGTTTTTAAATTTCTATATAATTTTATTAGTCTAAATTTATCTATTGATTCATAACTTGAGTTTTTGAATATAAGTTAAAAGAATTTAAATTTACTATATTTGTATTCAACTCCTCCCTCCCCTACAAATACATAGTGACTTAAAGGGATTCTCTAAACAAACAATCTTTTACCTCCTTATCTGAAATAAATTAAAAAGAAAAAAAACCCATTAGTACAAAATTGAAAAACAGACGCTTTTAATAAGTAAAATGAAAGTATGAAATACTTCCTAATGTAGAGTCACTAATAGTGGATTAATCAATATACTCAAAACCATCAAGCGGTAAGAAAAAATTTCCAAGCTATAAATAACCAACAATGTCTCAGAAATGACCCACACATTGTGAATCATATACAGATAGAGCAAATTCTGAATCTCCCAAATAGGTGAAAAATAACATATAATTTTGTCGAATAGATAAGTCATTATAAATCTAATTAGGCCATAAATTTCCCTCAAGGACCACCTTCAAACTACTACTCATGCTATTTCCATATTTTTTATAAAAAATATTTGAGGCATTTCCTAAAAATTTAAATTCATTAATATCATTGAACAAATAATTAATTGCATAATATAAATAGAAAAGAAACTTAGGTAAATGAAAAATACCAGTTCTATATTTTTTAAAGCTTTCCCCTTCATCAACTTAAAAAACATTGGATAATGATTGTACTCATCAAATACTGTATAAAAGCCATTAATTTTCATACAATATAATTAAAAAAGTGTTAAATTTCAATTACTATGAACTGAACAATACCTCTATGACAATGATCCGTAGATATAAGATTACTCTGAAATGACACAACTTTGAAAACTTCATGATCCGTAGATATAAGATCACTCTGAAATGACACAACTTTAAAAACTTCAGAAGAGACTGATTTACAAAATATTACAACATCCCTAGCGACAATATTGCATGCTTGAAGAAACTAACCTCATCCTTTTCAGAAAAAAAACATCACCATCCAGCAACTTCAACTTAACAGTCCAATTGAAATTTTCAAAACCTAGAATTATGAAATTATAAGACTCAATCAATTTTAATTTAGAACATGCATATTTGGAAAGAACCTGCACACCAGATAAAAAAATCCACAATGATGCAGTTGTATTTCCTAAAAAAAAAATAATAAATGTTATATACCTTGGTGTATGATTCTTCCGTCAAATGGTTGTCTTAGATAAATAAATTGTGTTTTCCCACAAAATTATCATATGCATTATAGAGATAAATGGTGAAAAGTTTTTCTATTTCAAATTCAGTTAGAAACAATTCAACATTATTATCTAATTCATAATTTATTTCAACACAATAAGTATTATAGAATTTTAATTTAAAATTTCATTCACCTTTGTACTCCAACAAAAGTAGATGGTAGGAGTTGATACTGTGAAAAACCATAATTTCCTATAACCCTTCAATAAACATTGAACTTTTAGCGAATTTTCCACACCATATAACATTAGATAGAACATGTAAATAGTCAGGTAACTCCGATCCATATTCAAGATAGAATGGAATAGGTAGTTTCTATAAAAAAAAATTGAAAATGCAGCAATAAGCATGTTAGCACTGCAAAAAATGAAAAATTAAAAAAATAATTACAATGTATATACAAATTTATCATTTTCCCTTCTTTTTTTGAACCAACATAATTTTGACATAAGAATTTTATATGGCTTCTTCACTATCCATAGATATGTAAACTATGATGATACAAAAAATCAAGAAAATATTCATTAACATGAACATCAATTAAAAGAAAAAGCAACATACTGATCAATTATATGGTTGATGTACCAAATATATATAAGAAGATTAGTAAAATTCTAGAAAATATGATGTTGAGAATAAACTATTTAAAGAGATTTTAGGCAAATGTTAGTGGAAAAGAGTGTTAGTGTAAATCCAATTTTAAATAAAGTGTCCAAACTCATTTATAAGTGAAACTGAAAAAATATCTTAATATAAACAAAGATCTAATCTCTTGTTTTTTTATATCAATCTAATCTCTTGTTATTCCTCACTAACTCGGTGGTAACCTGGTAGAGTGGTCGTCGGTTCGAATCAAATAATTTTTAATTGAAATAGAGTCGACATTTTTATAGATATTAAAATTGTTACATGATGCCTTTTTTAAAAAAAAATTGATATTAACAAATATATTTTAAAAGTAAAATAATCAACAAAATGTATTTTGTAAAAAATAATCAACAAAATCTATTTAAAGAAAAAAATTATTTTTTCAATTGATAAATTATAAAATTAAAATAAAGCTTAAATTAACAAAGCCACACAGGCAATAATAATAGTAGATATAAATATATGAATATATGGTTAGAGTTTGATGTACAGAAGAGAGTAGGTTGAAATGCGAGAATTCTTAATTACAAAGATGGAGAAAGCAAAACAATGGTGGAGAATGAGGTTGTCTTTCAAGAATGCAACTATCTTTGTCTGTTTCTTGAATATTCTCACTGCCATCCTTTTGCTTCACCCTTTCCTCTTTGCTTCTTCCCCTCGCAAACCCCCTTCTCATCCATCCATTGCAGGCTAGTCCCTCTCTCTCTCTCTCTCTCTCTCTACAAATCTCTCTCCTCCAGCTCTCTCTCTGCAAATCTCTCTCTCTGTATATATATTTACAATTTGATTTTGCAAGAGGAGCAATATTTTCTTGTTATATTCATTGATCATGTAATGTTTGCTTGTTGCTCAAGTGGGTTGACTTCAAAATTAGGACTTGGTATGTGTATACGAAATTGTGTCAAATTGTTAGTTATAGTTTTTATTTAGGGATTTAGTATTGTGTGAAATCCTGGGTACTTTCGAATTTGTAATCTTGATTTTTGGTTGTAATATCAAAGAAAGTTTAAATCTTTATACAAAATTTAGGTGTTTCTAGCTCTATCCCAGAGAGTATGCTATACTATTTATGACAATGTTGGTAAATTAAATTGCTTAATTATGAGTAAAACATCGTAGGAATATATCTAGATTCCTTTGTCAGATGGTTGATTATTTATGAGTAAATAATCATAAAAATTGATCTGGTAGAAGGCAAAGTTATCAACAGCAGTCCTATGAAGTATGACTAAGCTAGATGCTGACTTCCATTTTTAAGCACTAGACTATACAGAAAATGCCACATGGCCACTGTGCGAAGAAGCATCGTATGAATATATCTAGATTCCTTTGATATGTAAAAAGTAACATGAAGGGTAAACCAGATAACTCTAATTCAAGGACATAACTGATTTTGATTTTAAAATAAGAGTTAAGAGGACCACGGTAGTTATTCTATTCCTTGATCTCTCCCCTATATTCTTCCCATCTCTTCTGTGTTTTTTCTCTTTCCAAACTTTAAAGCTGAACTTTGAATAATGTCTCATAAATGTATAGCTTCCTTGGGGCCTACTTTATTTAGTTTGTGTTGTGTATATAGTCCAGCTGGGGAATGCTCCCTTTTATCGGCCATGTAAATGAGGAGAAATGAGTTTTTTGTAGATAGGGGTTTATACTTACCTTATCTTCACCCCCCACTCTTGTGCATGAGTTTCTAGATAATAGTTATTGAAGAGTAAACTATTGTAACTAATTATTGGGAGTCCAACTGAAGCATTCTTGTATAGCTGTGAGGCTCATATAATTACTTAAACTGTTCTACGTGGTATTTGGTAATCTACAGAGCCTGACGAATTCAAAATATTATGCACTAAGAATTTACTTGTCTCTTATCCTACAAAATTAATAGATTTAATACATCTTTCCTTCCAAAGAAGCTCTGACCTGTGCTATCAAGTAAACCTGATTTGGCTATCAGGATGTTTGTTAAATTTTAATTTTCCTCTTGCTAGTGTTTGAAAGCAATGTAGTTACTGTTTTAACATTCTATATGCAGAGCAGATCAATTACATTAAAGAATCTGAAGAGATACGGCGTGCCATGGAACCTGTGGAACTTATAAAAAGAGTGAGTTATGTGTTGTTATCAGATAGATGTATCATGGTGATTGCTTTAAATTGAATCGGTAGTTGTAATATAGGTAATTCATATATTAGTTCCTTCCTTGCACCACTGTTATTATTATTAAGTGCTACAATGCTCAAGTCACGCTTCTTCCAACAGGTAAGGGAAATTGAGAAAGAAGTCTATGTAGAAAGGGAGCCACTTCAACAGAAAGATACAAAGCAGGCTGTTGCAGTTAACCTAATATCAAGGCTAAACGATTTCCATATCAACTCGGATGCTGCCAGCTTGAAAGGTTCATTTCTTATCTCTGATAGCGCGCTATATAAGTGACATGCTCCGCAATTTATTTCATTTGCATCTCTTTTATTTAATAAGTTCAGAGCATTTAAAGAGCAACTAGTATTATTCTGTTATGGACTGATTAATTACCTATATAAGATAGCATAGGGATCAACTGTTGTTTTAACATTCTTACCCTGGTTGTATATAATGAATACCCAATTAAAAGTTATTTGTATAAAAGCAAAGTCTGATAAACACAATATGTCATCCAATTAAGCCCTCTCTCCAAACACCTTAAGGTTGTCCAACATTTGGTTACTTACAGTATATTCCCCAATATTTTCGTTTTCAATAACTGGCTTATAATCGGTCCATTGGTCATTTTTCAAATACTTATATTGATAAAGATTAGTTATACATATATATATTTTTTCAATCTCTTTTCTATATACATATATTCACAATTATTTACACATAAATTTATCTTAAATTTCTCCCCTGTTGTGATATATTGAAATATTATAATGAAATCTTCTTCTACAAAAAAACCAATTATTAATGTACGTGAGTATGAGAAGAAAATCTCGTATCCGAGTTCTTTTATAATACTTGTATGCTATCAAAAACTATTTGAACCTTAAATATATAAGGCTAATATATTTAGAATTATAAATATTAGATTTAAATATATAAATTCATTGAATATCGAATTCAACTATTGTTAGTTTTTGAATAAGATCTCTTTTATTGTTATTATATATAAGATATAAATGTAATAGGATATTATGCTTTATTTAATTATTGTTAGATTAGAATCATTCAGTTTTTTTGAAGTTTTTAAAAAATAAATATGTATATTAATTTTTAATACATTATTAATATAGAGTAAGGCTCAACGAGGAACTCCTTATTCGAGTAACTGAGGAACCGATTCCTATTTTATAAGAATTTGATTAACAAATAGCTATAAAAGACTACAGAACATACAAAAAATCATAGAACACCAAAAATAATTGTAAAACAAACAAAAAAATTACATAATAAAAAAAAATATAGAACACAAATTACAGAACACTAATACTGAATAATGTTCTGTAATTTTGTGTTCTATATTTTTTGTATGTTATGTAATTTTTTTTGTTTGTTTTGTGATTGTTTTTTGTGTTCCGTAGTTTTTTATATGTTCAACAATTTTTTCTTGTGTTTTGTAATTATATTTGTTGTTGGTTTCTCAGTTACTCAAATAAGGGAGTTTCTCATTGAACCTAAGCCTATTAATATAATATAAATATTAAACCCTCATTACCTTTATAAGGACCCATATTAGATTTTAAGTTCTATTTATTGTTTGTTCATTTATTCATGTGTTTCACCTCTCAAATCAATTAAACATGTTTTTTTTTAATTTTTTAAAGTTTTAGAATTTAAATAATAAAAGAATCAAATACATACATCCCTTTATATAAACAGATATTTCTTCTTTTTTTGAAAAAAAGTAAATTTTACAGATTAAAATATCTTTCGAGAATAAGTTGGTTAGTTGATTGTAGATTCGTAGTGTATATATATAGGTATCGGTGCTATTTTAATGAAAGACGTTCTTAGACATAATTGTTCAAGGTCTTTATATCGGTATCAGTGCTATTTAAATTAATATCGGTGCTATTTATAGGTCATAATTTTTGAATTTAGTGCATCTTTTAAGTGATCAATCTCTACCAAAAATTGTTGAATGCCATTATATTTCGAGCAAAGCGTAAAGTTGCCTATATTAATTTCATGAAAAACAGTAATCATATGACTGGATATTAAACACTAAATTCTTATTAATAATTATATAATAGAAATATAAATATTAGATTTCAATATATTATTGATTTAAATTAAACTTCAAATCAATATTATTCTTTTTAAATTAGTTGTTAGAGAGCATCCAACTCTTGACCTTTAACAGTATTTGGATAAGATCTCTCTTATGCTTATTATATACTCCCTATCCTTATTTACATGTCCATTTTGTCTTTTTTAAAGTCAAATTGATTAACTTTTGACTGAAAATTAAAAATTGTTCTTTTATAATTTCAAAAAAATTAAAAAATACATTTTAAAATTGATTATATATATTTTTAATAATATAAAATTGTAATTTTTTTCAATTATATATTATTTTTAAATTACAATAATAAAGTGGATATATAAATAGGAACGGAGGGAGTATAGGATATAATATAATATATATTATATGTAAATATATTTATAATAAATATTAAACAATTAATTACCATAATATTTGGATAAGATTTCTTACACTTTTTTATTAGCTTATTATGTATAAAAATATAATCTATACTATATTATTAAAACTGAAAAATTAAAAGTTTGGTGGTTCTTGATTGGTATTTGGGTCGGATAGTTATTATTGGGTCTAATTTTTAAACACTAATTTCCTACCTAAAATATTTGTCACATTAATCTCCTAAATAAAATACATCTATAAACAAAATACAAAAACATTATTATATTAAAATACAAATAAAGTATATGAAAAATTATATATAATATGTACATATAAAATTAAATAAAAATTAAATTATTATCATAAAATTAAAAATATATTAAAAATATATAAAGAAAATATTAAAACAATTCGATCCGTGCATCGCATGGGATATAAGCTAGTATAATTATATAATCGTTTCTTTAAAATATAATAGACATGACCTTGCGGTACATGCAAGTCCTTCTTCTGAGCCTTCTGGCAACTTGAAGTTTGCGGGGGTAAATTTTTTCCACTTTTCTTTAAATTGTTAATATTAAATTATTATATATTATCATGCGATTCAAAATTTTAATCTTTATTAATATTTTTAGAGTTAATAATATATTAGATTATAATACGTTATAAATAGGATTTGAATTTTGAAGTTATTATGCTTAAATTTATAAATATTAAATTTAAATAAGTTGTCAATGAATATCGAACTTGTGACATTTGGTAGTATTTGGATAAGATCACTCTTACTCTTATTATATATAGGATATAATTATCTTAAATCACGTGCCTTATATAAATATATATGAATTATAATTATATTGTTTAAAATTTTTATATATGTGATTATAAATATTGTTCTCTTATGACCGATATTTATACTTGTAATTTACTCACTTTTGACATTTGTTACTGTTCTTAATTCTCATAATGTAAATACTAGACTTTAATATATCATTGATTGAATTCGAATCATAAATATGTTTTAATATCTTTAGAGTCAATAATATAAAAATAACAAATAAATTTTAACATATGATTGATGGGATTCAAACCTAGGCTTTTATTTATTCATTTTTTTAGTTAAAGAACTTTTATTTTTTCTTTAGAGCTAATCATATAAATATTCACTTTTAATATGTTGATAGAATTTGAATCCTAGACCTTTGGTAGTAGTTTAGATATCAAAATAAAGAATATTCTTTAATATTAGATTCAATGGCTCTCGTATATTTAATTTAAGATCTAATGGTTCTTATTCATTCTGTCATATAGTTGACTACTAAAGTTTTGGATAAGATCCCTCTTAGGCTTATATATTATATGTTGAATATTATTTGCAATATGGTGGAATAAAAAATGTGATTAGATAGAGCAACTTAGTAAACCACTACTCCTGGTGATAAGATCAAATTAAGCCCAATTCCTTGAGGTTTTAAGGGATCTGGTGACTTAGCATGTTATCATAAAGTCCTGAGGAGTGTTAAACATCATATATAATCCTATGATACCCTACACCTGACACCTTCCTATAATCCTATGATACCCTACACCTGACACCTTCCTGGCAGCTTGAGATTTTGGGATAGTTGATTATTTAACAAAGTCTCAAATAAAGTTAGCTTGTAAGAAGAGGAACTAATTTCTTGCTTGATACAACATTTAGTTTGTTCTTGATGCCATTCCTTTTAAAATCTCCTCGATCCTTGAACTAGTTCGAATATATCACTTTTGCAAAGATCTAATTCAAATTTATCACTTTTTCGGTACTTGACCTACAAAAGAGGGTGTTAGAGCAAATCCAATCCGGGATGCCAAGTCTTGTCTCTCAAATGCCTTTTTCATGTCACCTAATCAAATGGTGGTCTTTTTAAAAAAGTGGACAACTTGCTTCAAAGCATAACCCAAGTCCATCTTTTAGTAAGCCATAGTTAATCACTTATGGCATATTTAACTAATAATAAAATTTAAATACAATATTTTTATTTATTTTTAATAAAATGATTAAAAAAAATTTAAATTAAAATATAATTAAAAATTACAACATTAATATTAACGTCAACATTCGTCTATGAATTCAATTTTGCAGGTAGTAAAAATAAAATATTAATAAAACAAAATAACCTTGCCAGTGGCAATTTTTTTATAAAATGGAGTTCTATAATATTTATAACTTTGAATATATATTAAATGTATAAATATTTTGAATTATACACTAAAAAGTAATAAAATAATAATGAAGATTGAAAAGGTTTGTAATCAACTAATCGTAACATGTTTTTTGTAAGAAAAAGTATATATATCATTATTAATAAATTAAGAATATTAACTCTATTTTTAATTTGTAAGTAAATTATCGTAACTAATTATAAAAGTAAAATGAAAAATATATATAAATACACACACACACACATATATATATATATAATCGCGGTGTGGTTTGAACCGCATTATCAAAAACTTAAACCGCAACCCACACCGCACCGCGCGGTTTGTCAAAATTTCAACCCGTAACCGCACCGCGAAAATTAAAAATCGCATTTTTCTGTGTGGTGTGGTGCAGTGTAGTGCGGTGTGGGCGGTTTGTGTGATTTGATGAACACCCCTACTTGCCACAATTGGTCAACCCAGGCCCACGTGCCTGGCCAACTTATCCATTTCTCTCCAACGCAAATTATCAGAGAATGGATCCCACTTTCCCTTCCGCCTCATCACTCGGGCCGCGCATTGGACCTGCTTTTATTTAGAGATCATTGTTAGAAACTCCGTTAAATACATAGACATAATGACATATATGAGTTATATAAGATACAACCATAAAGTACAAATTTTAATCACTTAATCCAAATTTGTAAAGAGTTAAACTTCTTAATTCTCCTCTGAGCATGCTTTGGTTAATAAAGACTGACTATAAGATATATATTGCCAACTCAATCATGATGGAACCAGTTGAATAGCCACATCATTACATGACAGAGACTAAAAAGGTGCTAAGACCATCCCCAAAGCAGGGACCCTTGATGTCTCGTGAAAGGTTGTGGCTAGGAAAATTAGCATTAGAAGTGGTACCAGACCACTTCTAATTCTATACCTACTTAATATTACTTCATTGTTTAAGTTATATACGTATATGTACGATTATAATTTTCCAGAGTAGAATCAACTTCAAAAACCTGCAGATATTACATTTTTACCTTATTAGATATTTTAAGGGTTTAAAAGCAAGTCCAACAACTTACCTAAATGATGTCCTAAGGTGAAATATAGGTAATGTGTCAAAAAATCACACTCCAACAGTGTCCTAGTGATTACCTAAATTACTAGGACATGACTTTCATTACCTAAAAATAAGTACCACTAGCCATTACCTATTTCATTTATTTGAATAAAAAATTCTTTCCGTCCTCTTTTTTCTCTCCTTTTCTCTTTTACCTTCTTTTTTTAAATTAGTTAGCTTCAAATTTATTATTATTATAATAATAGGTAATGAATATAAGGATCATTGTTGGAGTTCATATGTCCTAGCCATTACCTAAACCACTAGGACTCATTATTTTATATTATTTATAGGTAATGAACTGGGACATTGTTGAACTTTCTCTAACTATATAGAACTTTAACAATTATTACTAATATTTTATAAAAGTAGTATTATGAATTCTTTTTTTATTGATATCTTAGTTTCCTCTATTTTTTCTTAAGTTTAACTTGCGATTCAATCATAATTTATTTTCAAATTTTATTTTATTCTGACTTGAGGCTATATTATTCAAATGTGATATATTTATAAAATGATATATAAGATTATTATTTTTGATACATTTTTTTAATTCCATGTATAGTAAATACTGTAATAATTATCAAAGTATCTTACATTATGTGTTGAACATAGTGTAGAATGGGCCCTTTTTAATTGAAAGTGGTCTTGTGCATTGGACGAGTGACTGCTTTCTTTTTAAGGACTGTTTAATTCTTACGTGGTATACAAGTGGATCGTTTAAAGTGGTAAGTGGTCCTCCCAACTGGGGATGCTCTAAGATGCTGATTTCAACTATCTAGTACTCTCCATTGCAGCTGCCAAATTATCATACAAACGGTTAAAGTTTGTCACTCACAACTAATAATAAATGAGGATGTAAAAGAACGACATTGGTAAAGCACTATATGATGCTTTATGGTTTAAACTTGGAGGTTGAGTTCCCAACTCTTTCCCATAGGGATTGTGTTGCAAAAAGTAACAAGTTTTCTTGAAAACTTATTTCATACTGGCAGGAAAATAATATCGTATTCTTAGTTTTCTTAGAAGTCCAAGGACAAATAATTTCCTCGTGTTGATCTAAGTTTATCCCTATCTGGTTAACAAAGTTTGTGGCATGTCTGTAGCTCTCGAGGAATGGCGAATGCGAAAGATGGAACGGGCAAAACAACGAGGGCTTGGGAAAAATGCAACCATCAGTCTGCAATAATAACTTGATTGCCTCATTGTACTGACTGATTTTTAAAGAATATGTCAAATTGCCAATAGTAACCAATGGATCATTGTAATCTTTATTTTCAATAGGTTGAGTTGAAATTGTAAGTTTTGACTACACATTTTGTCCCCACTCCATTTTGTAAATAAAAATATTTTGCCATGAAGACACTATTTGGAAAATGTGTCCACAAGCTAAAAAATGTTAAGGTTTAGCAAAAATATTAGAGAAAAAGGTTTCTAAAGTTAACGGTAGATAAATTACCTAAAGTTACCTGTATTTTTAGTATTATATTTTGTAAATACTCATATATTTATAAAAATAGTTTTAACAATGTATTATATTTTATGTTAAATTTAGATAATTACCTAAAGATAACTTTAGGGTCATCAAGTCCAAAATATTAATATATAATTATTGAATTTACATGTAACGTCCAAAATATTAATATATAATTATTGAATTTACATGTAACGGTAGATGTAATGGTAAGGATGAAGAATATTTTACTGTAGTCTATAGTTGTTACATACTTTTATGTATTATACTATACTGTGATTATTATTTATGCAGATGTTATATGTGCAATACTGAAATTTCGTAAAGAAAATAGTAGTCATGAAAAGTATTTCTGGAAATTAGCTAGCAAAGAAAATTGCATGAAATTGTATTATCGAGAGTAGAAAGAACACTTTCTAATAACTCATAACTTATGCATTTTACTCATGCCTGTTTAGCTCATCTAATTTTTGCCACTTATACTGGTGTGAACCACTGTACCAGACGCTAGAACCAATGTGCTTGTGCAGTGGTAGGGGGCTGCAAGAAATTTTTTGCCAATCACAAAAATCAGAATCAGCAACACCGTTGCCAAAATATTTTAAAGAGAAGTGATAGAGAACTAGCATACAATTCATATGAGTGCCACCTATCGTGGTTCAAGTATACATCCAAGACAAATGATGTCTTCAAGATAACTTGTTCATTCATAAATCATAATCGCAGAGCTGTAACTAAGTTATACAATATATGACCTCCTGGCCTAAAACAGGAAGGAGGTACAACTATGTTATACAATTCCTGTACAAAATCATGCTTACATTCACGGCTAGTTAGAAAAACGAATTTACTCCTGAGGATTGTTCATGCAAAGTGATTTCTCGGCAGTGCTAGTAAAGTAGCGGTAGTTTCATCTAGATACTTTCGCTTTCTCCATTCATCCAAAAATGCACCGGCAACACTAATGTCACACATGACGCTAAGTATCTGCACAAATCCAAATGCAGTTTACACAGTCAGTTAAATAAAGGTGACACTATCGGTAACTGAAGCAAATAAATCCATATAAACAATTTGGAAGAGACCTAATAAAGTTTGCAACTTCACATATAATCATCAAACTGAAGATATATGGATGTAAAGGGATACAATCATATCATGATAATTTTAGCCCAAATAACTCTTAAATAGCAATCAAGGATTATTTTTTCCTATGGAGAGGCAGCTAAATAATTTGAAAAGAGAAGTGCCTGGGTATGCGCTGATAAAAACAATTATTGGTTTGTAGCTTACTCTAACAGAAAATGGCAACCGTAATCTATTGTCATCGACTTACTGTAGACATAATAATAATTAATTTTAACAGAAATTATATTATAATTTATACCACACATTGAAGATATAGTTTTTCCAGACCTTTAAGGTAATTTTGGGCATACAGCTGCTTCGTTGTCGATTTTGGTTTGCCTAAGCCACAAAGAAGTGCTTCAGTCTATATGCACATCTGGTAATGCAACTCTTATCTACAGTATTAGCAAATGCAAAAAAGTAAAAGATAGATGCCATTTTAATCAGTGCCCATGGCGGTTTGAATTGGTGTGTTTAATGTGATTACTAATTCTAGGGCTTTAATTGACGAGGTGCTGGGGAGGCGGGAGATAGCTTTACAGAAGTTTATACCTCCAATAATAATCTTCTATTTTTTGGACGGATATCATTTAAGGGACAATGCCAAGCGAAGTGGCTCTTAAAGCTAAATGACGCAGGTGCTGAGTTCTAAAATCGGTATACATTAGTGTATATGGCTGAACACCAAGGATGCAGACTGCAACTCCTCTTTTTCTTAATTAAGCAATATTTGCATAGAAAGGGACCAATTCACTTGGTACTGCTTGATTATTCAGCGAATTTAATTTAATTCTAACAAACAGCCCCTTTACGTAAATATAGTTAAACCTTTGAGATACTACTCTATATCAGGAAACTAGTTTAATTTAAAACCATTGCAGATTCTGATAGCCAACAGAGAGATTTCAGTTTCAGTTCAATATAGAAGCATGAGATAAAAGCTATAGATAGCTACTACAACTTATCCAGATTGTGTCTAAAACTGGCAGTGTTTACTAAAAGAACGAGTCAAGTTTGAGTTATTTACTTACACGTGTGATACTGATGGGTCATGCCTTATAGAACTCTCTGCTTAATTACTGCACTTAACATTCAGTGTTCGTAATACATTATGAATATTTCTTGTCATCTGACATTAATCCAAAACTACACCTAGGTTTGTTATATTAATATTATACTTACGGGCCAACTAAGAGTGTGCTGTGGCTGTGCACTATTCTTCACCAGGTAAGCCATAACTGGAAAGCTTTACAGTCAATATATGTAAAGTCCGCAACTTATTATCAATTGATAATGTATTTTCTCAATTGTCATATATTGTAGAATCAATATTTGGTGACAGAACATGATTTTCAGGTGCCAAATAGCTTCTCATACTACAGTACATGACCAAAATCACTGGCCCTCATTATATCAATTCTAATCAGAACAGTATGCTGCAAAGAGCAGCACCTGACGCAGGACAGCGGATTGGTTAATTAGCCCAACAAAAGTATTTGGCAGCAATATAATAGGCTTTGGAGGCCCATTTATTAGAATATGTTTAGTATATTATTAATAGTATTTATATATTAGAGTTTTAGTTTAATTAAGAAACTAGATTAGATTATTATATATAGGAGTTCAATCATTGTAGTTCAGCAAAGATTAATATTATTGAAAATATATTGAGTTATTTTATGAAATTCTCTTGCGAGGGATTTCTCCCATAAACCCTAAAATTCCCTGCCTCCCTCCCATAAACCCTAAAATCCCCTGCCTTCCCCATCAAGTGGTATTCAGAGTCAATTTCTGCCATCTTCCGTCACCTAAATCATACCTTAAAACCTGAAACCTTCCCTCATCCATTTGCAAACTCTAGCTGCACATCCCAGCCTATATATATACACACACACATCTCATTCAAAACTTTTATCAAACACCTTGCTTACAATCTAACAAAAACAAAGAAGCCGCCAGCAGCTACCAGAAGCTTCCAGCAAGCCACCAGAAGCCCGCAGCAAGCCACCAGCAGCCTCTGAAAATTGCAGAATAGTCCCTGACCCGTTCTGAAAACTGTAGAACAGCTCTGAACCCTTCTGAAAACTGTCAATGAGCCTTAGTTTTATACAATGGTTAATGCCGGAGAGGTAAGTAGCCGTCTTGATGCACATATTGAGGAAAATAATAAGAGATTTCAGAATCTCGAGGATACAGTAGCAGGATTGAGTTTGCAAATGCAAGATATGCAAGCCACGTTGAAAGTAATTAGCGAGACATTGGGGTACGACCTCAACCTATAACTCAACCTAATGCTATTGAACAAAAAATCAACACAGTGAAACTTGAAGTTGTAGAGTTTCGTGGAGATCAAGAACCGGATGTTTTTCTGGATTGGCTACATAGTGTTGACAACTTCTTTCAGTGGTATAATCTGGACGAGGATAAGTAAATTGTTTTCATTGCTGCAAAGTTAAAAGGAATTGCTCGTATTTGGTGGGAGCAATACCAGAAATCTGGTTATAATCATGTGGCAAGATGGGAAGACATGAGAGCTGGTTCGTTAGTTTAAGCCTGCAGATTACAAACAACGTGCTGCAGATTACAAACAACGTGCTTCACTTCAGTTTACTGAGCTCGTGCAAGGAAGTAAGTTGGTTGCAGATTACACTCGACAGTTCTGTAGTTTGGCACCATACACTCGACAGTTCTATAGTTTGGCACCACAATCCGAATTTTCTTGGGATGAAGATGTTCTTATTTCTATGTACCGTCGAGGCTTGAATCACGATATTTCAGGTCAAGTGGCTGGTAGTTGATGTTTTCTTTTGAAGGATGCCATTCAGATTGCACATTGGGTTGAGGATGATCTCAAAAGAAGAAGAAGCATTCGGAAGAGTTGATTCTCTAGTCCTTCGAGAAATGGCCATGTTTTTTTGGACCTTAACGAAGGCCAAAGAATAGTTACTAGCAAATATAATCATGGCTAGTAACACTAGTAGATGCTTTAATTTTCCGGGATTTGACATAAGAAGTTTGAGTGTCCTCCTAAACAAAACAACCTTCAAAAAAGAGTCAATGATTGGAAAAAGAAAATTCTGACAATTTATATGTTGAGATGACTAAAGAAAATTTAGACGCGAAAGATCATTTAGAAAAAAAGGCGGCAAATCTTGGAGTTCTACAAGAGGGTGCGAACAATCCACGTGTACAACGTCAATAAGTCTTTCACACTAGACTTACATGTGCTCTTAAGTTGTGTTCTCTCTTCATTGATATTGGTAGTAGTTGCACATATGTTATAGCCGCCAATGTTGTTAAAAGATTGAGTTTACAAACGGAGCTTCAACTAAATCCTTATGATATATCTTGGATTAATGATGTGAAGCTTCGGGTCTCTAAAAGGTGCTACGTTAAGTTTTCGATGGGGAAGTTTAATGATGAGGTTATGTGTGATGTTATTCCATTGAAACTTTGTGATGTTATTTTGGGACGTCCATGGCTTGTTGATGAGATGCTTATCATGTCGCATGTGCTAACACATATACAGTTGTCAAGGAGGGTCGTCAATATACTCTTTCTTATAATCGTCCTCATTTGCCCGTTATGCAATATTCTTTGGTGCTCTATCGTATTTTTGATTTTATTAACTCGACGGAGTCGAGTTCTTTTCAGCGGAGCGGAGGAGATATGATGCAGGGCAGCGGGTTAAAAAACCCAAAGAAAGTATTTGACAACAATATAATAGGCTTTGGAGGCCCATTTATTAGAATATGTTTAGTATATTATTAATAGTATTTATATATTAGAGTTTTAGTTTAATTAGAAAACTAGATTATTATATATAGAAATTCAATCATTGTAATTCAGCAGAGATTAATATTATTGAAAATATGTTGAGTTGTTTTATGAAATTCCCTTGCGAGGCATTTCTCCCATAAACCTTAAAATTCCCTGCCTCCCTCCCATCCCATGAACCCTAAAATCCCCTGCCTTCCCCATCAACACCTGGCCCACTTTCCGAGTTTTGAAATATAAACAGCTAGCTTGCTAAAAGGCCACCCTGTCAACCACATATCCTTCCTTTTACAAAACATGATTCTATCTGTAAAACTAAATTTGAAGAGAGTTAGAAAGAGTTTAGATGGCTCTTTTGGGGTCATTCTCTTTCACTTATCGAGAAGTGGGGCATCATCAGAATGTACACCAGTTTGAAAAGCTTAAAGAAATTATTCTAAAACTAACAAGTGATGTTACAAAGCATTTTAATATATTAGATTAGTAGGTGGGTTGAGGCGTTGAGCAGAATCAAACCCATAGGGTGCATAGAACATTAATTATGAAACAATCCGGCTATTCTATTTTGCTATCATATATCAAAATCGGCTCAAAATCAAAACATAAACTTTACACATGTATAGAACAAAGTTTAACAGATACTGAATTTGAAGAGATTAGTTCAACACATACTCAAATCGAGGAGATTCCAAAGTAGAGAGAAGAACACATGAAACATTATGCAACAAATATTGAAGTAGAAAAACATGTTCACTTCTCTTAAATGACTATAGCTTTTAAGTCCCATCCTCTGGTATATGCTTAATAGAGAGATTAGCTGCAGTTAATATAGCTGAAAAACACAACTCTGCCCTATAGTATATTCAATGACGGATTTATCCAACAATGGCAGTAGATATAACCACTCTTTGGCAAACGACATGAAGCAATATATTAAACAGTTGCATAAGTTGTATATACCTCGGTGCCGGTAACCGAAACATTACAGTGCATCACATTCAAGAACTGCAACAAACCTCAGAATGTAGTCAGTTACAAATGGCAAGCTTCGCCGTCCATTCTTCTGCCACCCCATAATCAAGACTGAGTTCCCTCAAGGGAGGGATATTCTCCATTGCGAAAAGCATAGTGCGGGGAAACATAACATTGTTATGGTCAAAAAGCACGAACTGGCCAAAAACATTGGGAGAATTACTATGGCTAATATAACATGCAACATTCCTCATGCTTGATACATCCATAGCAAAATCTAATGGAGGAATTGCTGGATATGAAGGGCGCACATAATCAGAATATATTTGCGACAGATCCCCCCATTCTGCCCATCTTTCTGCAAACCGGCTTGGATAAACCAAAGTATCTCCAACCATAGAAACCACCTGAGCTTGATCACGGGTAAGAACAACTCCTGCATACTCGCAAATAAAAGCACCAGCCTGTATCAAATCCAACGATCTAACCCCCCAACCTGTTTCCCTTGATCGGAAGACTTCAAACCTACTTCTCACCCCTTTCTGGCTGACACGATTTCGACAAGTCGGAGGACATCTACATTGTGGACCACACTCAAATACGAGTGGTTTTCCTTTAATCAACATCCCTTTGTTGTCATAAGGAAACTCTCCACCATTCTTCAGAATACACAAACAATCAAATGAACATCCAGAAATACATTCACACCCGCTATTTCTCCCCACCTGAAAAACATACTGAGGAATAACAGTTCTTACCAAATACTGATGATGCAGTGGATCTTGATCATTGTCGATATCATTAAACAAAAGAACTGGCATATCTTCTTTCTTGGCAGATATGTCAAGGCATAAGTAACCCCTCGTTCTGACATCTAACGGTCTAGTCTTAAGCATCTGAGCTGTCTTAAGAATGGCGCTACCCATTTCAGGCTGATTTTCAATCCTAACGAGTTTAAACTTGTATACCCCAAAGCCTGACTTGCCTACATCAAACCAAGTTTCTACAACTTTATATAATCCATCATACACATATATTTTTCCACTATTAGTACCTCCATACTTGAACCCTCGAATCACTCTCACCTCAACATCATAATTCATACTCCTCTCCAACGCCAAATTCCCTCCTTCCAACTTCTGATGCGCACATTGTCTCCCATTCTTATCTTGCCCACCATGCCCCGTATAAATAATCACAAAACCCGAATCCTCATCATCCTCATACCCTCCCGAAACAATAATACTAGTAGCAACGGGCTCCCCATTCGAACTCCTATTAGACGGCAAATAATCAATCCCGGCCTGAACTTGTCCATGTAATCCAAGCACACACAACTCCATCCTAAAAAAGAAAACATCCCCAATCTCAATCCCAGGAATAGCACCCACAATCCTCTTATCCCTATTCAACCACAATCCACACTCTCTCATCAATGAAGCCGCCTTAGTATCCCCCCTAGTCCTCCTCTCAAACATCCCTCCCGCGAGATTCCTATCATCATCAAGAACAGCAGAAACACTAATCGAATCAAATATCATCCTCGCTCTCCTCACAATCTCCCTATAATACTGCTCATCCTCCTCACTCAAATTCGTAACCCTAACTAACTCGTTGGACCTAGGCGGATACTTAATCTTCTTCCTCACAACCGTCTCCGAAACCTGCAAATTCTCCTCAGGCACCGCCACAATCGCCAACGCATTCTCATTCTCCACCTCCTCCTCATCCTCCTCCTCACACCCCCCACTCGTACTCGTAAAAGCCGAATTAAAAATCTCGCTTATCCTATTAAACTCACTCAACACATTATTTGTATTACTCGTGCCTCCACTCGTAGCTGCATATGCACTTATTATTTCCTTAGGGTTTCGTATACTGGAAACACTTGGGTGATTCAGATTCAGATTCAGATTCAATCCAGGTGGACTCTCCAGATCTTCATCTAACGGCTCAAGTTTCGGCTCCACTCTCCCTACTAACACTCCGCTGCTCTCAGGGTACCCATTTAAATCAGGAAATTCTATTACAGAACTCATCTTGGTAATTGAAATTAAGGATGTAAGAATACGAGATTCAATAATAATATAAACAAATTTAATTGCATTGAAGAGGATGTATGTACATAGATATATGTATATGTAATCAAGAAAAAGAAGAATTTGAACAAGGAGCCCCTAAATGTACTTGTGTTAGATACATACAGTATCTGTATCTATTTTCACTTCGATTTTATAACGTTGTTACTCTCGCCCACTTGTACTTGTATTTTTCTAGTTGACGTGTATCTCTATATTTGGACGTTTTGTAAGTTACTGTTAAACTAATTTAAATATGTTTTATATGGATAATAAGCAATTTAAGATATATATAAAATAATTTGTCTGAAATATAGAAAAATATAATTTCATATTATAAAATTTTATATACATCAAAATAATATATGAAATAAAATATTAGGGTTTCTAAATTTACCTTACATAACTATACTGAGTTAAAAAAATTACGGGTGTTATTGTATGTTGGAGTGTTAACATCTTCCTAAATCGAAACGTGGCGCTGACGGCTACAATATAAAGATTATAAGTTGTGTCTTCTCCACAAATAGCTATTTTTGGCGTAGTAATAAGCTTTTAGATCCTAACAATTGGTATCAGATCAGGCCAAAGACATGTTGTGCGGCCATTGTCTCTTAACATGTTGGAGGATTGTTGGAGTGTCAGCATTTTCCTAAATCGAAACGTGATGATGACTCGAAACGTGATGATGACTGCTACAATATAAAGATTATAAGTTGCGTTTTCTCCATAATTAGCTGCTTTTCAGCGCTTAGATCCTAACATTGTAATCACACGAAATTATGTACAATTAGGGTGAATGTCCAATATATAGCGGTGGAACTAGAAAATATGAAAAGCGGAGGGCATATCTTTTATTTTTAATATTAATTTTAAATTAAAAAATAATTTATTGTATGATATTTATAAAAATATTATTTAATATATAATATTTATATTGTAGCAGTCCAAATTATGGTAGAAGGGGGGTTGAATACGATATTGGTAGTTTTTCAATTTCGTTCGTGTTTATAGATTTGTTCTTGGTGAGCAATAAATATAGCTGTTATGATTTTAAACAACAAGAACAATATTCGGGAATATACTTTGTATTATATAAACCCAAGGTTCTACAATCTCACACAGATGTATGAGCTATAATAAATCTCACAACAAGAAATAAATACAAGCTTTAATGGCTATCTACATTCTCTGTGTCTCTCTCTAAGTTGTATTTATTTGTGTGTGTTGTGTTCTGATTACATTCAAAATGAAAATACATTTTGTTTATATGTAGACTTTACGATAAAGTGAAATACAATTCTAAGTGTCGACTAATTCTTCTTCTGTGTTGACTTGAGTTGACCCTTGGATAATTCTCTGTGTCGAAGAGTATTTCCTTGTATACCGTACTTAGAAAATAATCAAGTCTTGATAGAAGTTGAAGTGTCGAATCCCAGCTTCTTGTATGCTTGCCTTAGCCATTTTGAATCATTTAGATACATGTGTCGAATTCTTAAGCCTTGTAAAACCATGTGTCGACTTTTTCATACTCTAGCATGCCATGGAATTAAATTTATCATCTAAGTTATGAAAGTGTCGAATTCCTTGTACCATGTAGTGTATGTGTCGAATTTGTTCACCTAGTAGTCACATGTGTCGAATTGCTTTCTTAGTATATGCCTTAGATTATTTTTCACCCTTCAATTCATTCATGTGTCGATTTCCACTACCTTGTATAGGTATGTGTCGAATTCATTCCCATGTAGCTTGACTTGGAATCTTTTTGACATAACTAGTGGCTATATGTCGAATTTCAACTCTTTGTATAAGTACTTAGAGTATTTTGACATCATTAAAAGCCACATGTCGAATTCTTCTACTATGTACTACTTGACTTGGATTCTTGGATTCTTGGATTTTTTTGGCTTGCATACTTGACTTCTGTCAATTCTTCTTGTATATTGAATATGTTAATCAAATTTTTCGTGCTGACACTTAGTGCACTGGTCTGGTTCATAAGTGACTAACACTGTACTGATCTTCATATTCTCCATTAAATCAATTGACATGATTGTTGTGTTTCTTTATTGCTTCTGGTCTTCACTGAAATCTTTTGGCATTAACTGCTTGATCTTTAATACTTTCTGAAACACTGAATCACTTATTTTTACTGAGGCTTGATCATAGTAATTAACTTCTTTCAGTGATCTTCACTATTCCATCAAATATCTTGATACATGTAGTTACTTGATCTTCATTGTAGATTCATGTGATTGCAATAATATTATTTATCAGTCCTTTACTTTTAGTTGTGTTACAGTTCCTCGATTACATTGTATGTTACATCATGCTTTACATGTATCACTGGGGCCTTCACTCCGAAATGTACCAATTTTGATGTTATTCCTCAACTCTCTCAGCAAATTGGGTATTTTCTAGCCCATAATCTCAATTTTAATTTTCCTTGTTTATTAATTAGGAAAATAGCTGCTAAAATTAGTACTGATGAGCATACTGAAATAACCCAGATTTTTTTTGGATGATTTTTTTTTTTATTTATAAACGACCCTGATGAATAGTGATTCTACAGATTATGAAAAACTTTTTTTGCCCACACTAGGTAAGTGATGGAATATGGGAAAATCGAAGATGTGGTATTGTTGTATGAAGAAAATGAGTGAATGTAAAAGCAGTCAGAATCCGAAGATTTTCGCTTTTACTAATTGTTTCATAATTTATGAGATATCAAGGAATAAGAGAATTAAGTTGTGATCAAGTGGATTATATTTTAGAAAGTTCATGGTTATAATCGAATTAGAGAATTTGGAATATTAAGGATTTACGTTACGGAAATTCTACGTCGAAACGCTTCGGATTAATCGAACTTACATGGAGGATTAAGTATAATTAATGAATGGCAAGTGAAGTGCACTACCAAGGGAGCCATGCAAGCCATGCAAGCAAGTACTTGAAAGGCATATGACTAGGCCTATTTGTAATAATTAGATGGCAACTCAACTCTAACTAATAAAGAGAAGTAAATACTAAACACTAAACAGGAATCAAGACGAAGACAGTCAACTAATCACAAAGGATCCAAGTATCAGAGGTATTTTGTAGGATTGCTACTCAACACTGGAAGAAGTTCAATTATTTGTTCAAGCGTCAGTGAAATTAATAATGTGGTAGTACTTCTATTGAAGACAGAAGATATAGAAGGTTTCAAATGATTACTACAAGCAGATTCCAGAAGAAGAATGCAAACAGTGAAGAAGAATTAATGACAGAAGGCCTCTAGTTAAATGTTATTTAAATGGAGAATATTTATTGGGATGACACAAATGAACCAGACAGTACATTTGTGTGTCAACTAATATAATATTTATTCTTCATTTAATTCAAGAGGTTTCAAGATTAGAAGACGAAGAAAAGACAGGAAGATTTCAAGACTATCAGCACGGCTGCGACTAAAGATAGTATTTTAATTCTACTATCAATTGTTAATTAATTATTTAATTTATCTAATTAAATTAATTCAAGTTGAAATTAATTTAATTTATAAATTAACTAATTAAATTAAGTAGAATTAATTTACTATAAAAGAAATGCTTTAAAATGACTTATATAGATATATATAAACTGCTAGTATGACTTATCAATAAGTCATACCGAAATTCTTTATATATATATATATATATATATATAAGTCATACCGAGCATGTTAGCATAAGTCATACCGAGCATATTGATAAGTCATACCGAGCAAAGCTGATCAAAAGGTCATGCTGGAATTATTTTGTTTATTTAAAATAAGTCATACCGATTTGTTTTAATTAAATAAAATCTGAATATGACTTTCAATAAGTCATACCGAATTTTAAAAGGTCATACCGACCAGAAATAAGTCATACCCAGTCTTTTATAAGTCATACAAGTGTTAAAATAAGTCATACAGACTTATTTTCTTGAAATTAAGTCATATGGAAAAAGGTCATACCAGCCTTTTTCCAACCTCTATAAATATGAGGTGCTTGCTTCATTTGTTAGTGTTAAGAAAATCAGTTCAAATTCAGAAATTTGTCTGCATTGTAATATTCACAGATTTCTGTGCTGAGTTTGAATATAATTGTTTAAACACGAACACTTCATGTCGAATTCGTTCTAGACTTTATATCAATTATATAACAGTTTTCTAAATATTAATTGTGTAATACTAATCAAGTTAAAATAATATCTTTCACTTGAAAAGTATTTCATTATAATTAATATTTCGCGAGTAATTAAAATAATATTTTTAATCCAATTATTCCGCGATTAATTTTCAGATATTGTATTCAACCCCCCTTCTACAATATCAGGGACCAACAATTGGTATCAGAGCTGGTTGATATAGAAAATATCAGATCCAAACCAAAAATTCCGCAACTCATACAGATCTCAAAAATTATTTTTAATTCAAAATAATTTTTTATTCGAAATAATTTTTCACTAAAAATTATTTCTGATCAAAAATTGTTTTCAGTCAAAAATTAAAATATTTTTTTTGAAACACTTAATTTTTAATCTTATTAAAGATGAGTACCCAGAAAGTTACAAGCATCAAGATTCCACAGTTCGACAGAGAACACTACAACTTGTGGAAACAAAAAATGCTACTGTTTATCGGGATTGCAAATCCTAAGTATGCATTGATTATGGCTAAAGGTGTTGAGCTCCCTATATCAGTTGTTCTCGAACATACAGTAGATGGGGTCGTAATTCCCCACAGACAGTTTCCGAAAAGTCCGGCAGACTATACAGATGAGGAAACAGAAGCTGTGTCCCTTGATAATAATCTGAAGCTCATATTAATTGAATCCCTAGACTACATCATGTACAACCAAGTAGTCAATTGCAAGAATGCAAAACAAATCTGGGAAACAATTGAAATTATCAATGAGGGAACTGAAGAAGTTAAGGAGAATAGACTGGAGATCCTGACCACCCAATATGAACAGTTTAGATCCAACCCTGGTGAGGGTATCTCTGAGGTGTTTCAGAGACTAAACAAATTGATAAACGAGCTAAACATGAATGGAAAGTTTTATCAGAACCAAGAGGTGAACAGGAAGTTTTTGTTGACCTTACCAGAGCATCTGGAGCACAGGATTGCAGCCATCCGGGAATCTAGGGACATGAAAGAAGTAACCCTAGAAAGACTCTACGGAGTTTTAAAAACTTATGAGCTGGAACAGATCCAAACCAGAGAAATGTATGGAAGAGGTAAGGTACTGAGTTCCTCCAAGGCATTAATGGTAGAAGCACCAGAGAAAGAAGAAGTGAAGGCTGTTGCACCTTCTAACAGTTCAACAGAGTATGTGGTTCCAGAACTTGGACATACTGCTGACAAACAAGAAGATGGTGATTTCTACTCACTGGAAGAACTAGATCAGCTAGAAGATGAATCTCTAGCTATGGTTGCCAGGAAGTTTGGCAACATGAGATTCCGAAGAAACTCCTCATTCAGAAGTAAGCCTAATTTTGGAAGATTCCAAAGAGGAGGTTCTTCGACAGCAGTATCAAAAAGCGGCTACAAGACCGGCTTAGTTGATAGAAGCAAGTTTCGTTGCTTCAACTGTAATGAGCTAGGCCACTTTGCAACTGAGTGCAAGAAGCCTAAGCAAGGGAAGAAGAGAGAGTCTTATGAAGAGCTCAAGGAGAAGTATGATGCGCTAGTGAAAAAGCATCAAGGAAAGTCCTATCTAGCAGCAGGCAAAAGCTGGGATGACTCAGATAACAATGATGAGGAAGAGCTGGGAAATCTTGCTCTTATGGCTTCATCAGAGGGATCACTGTCTCCCACCAGTGACAGAGGAATAGAGGTAAATCCTTCGTGTCCTAAGATGTTTGCTTTGCTAGGTAAAGAACTAGATGGTGAAAGAGATAAAGTTAAGAAACTCAGACTCAAAGTCAAAGAGTTAATTGATGAGACTGAAGTTTTTAAACAGTTAAAAAGAAATCATGACAAGTTGACTATTAAGTTGACTGAAGACTTAGCTGTTCAAGTCAGCAAAGTCAGTTGTCATGTTGTAGTAGAAACTAATCTCAGAAACCAGATAGAAGAAGAAAAGAAGAAGTGTCTTGCTTATAAGAATTCCTCATATATTGTTAAGAACCTAGTTGACCAACAAGAAATAAGTCGTAAAGTTGGAATAGGCTTCGAGTATAACAAATCTGTAGGAAAGCCAAGCAACATAACCCCCTTTAGAAAAAGTGCTGTAGAAAGGGGTATCCCATATGTTGTTAAAGACACACCGAAACCTCTCTTCATAACACCGATAGCTGAACCCATCCTTGAGAGCTCTGTTCTAATTGCATATGAAATGCAGTTGGAAGATCTTGAGGAAGAGAAGAAGAGAGGAGAACAGGTTAAGGACATAAAAGGAGTAAATGTCCATAAAGAAAAAGGTGCACCGGAGACACCAGTGAAAGATGTGGGAACGTCTGATTCCCCCAGACCTGGTGTAGGTGTAAAAGACTTAAAGAGTAAAATGAACAGACCCAAC
This sequence comes from Oenanthe sinensis, assembly GCA_028671895.1. Taxonomy (NCBI): domain Eukaryota; kingdom Viridiplantae; phylum Streptophyta; class Magnoliopsida; order Apiales; family Apiaceae; genus Oenanthe; species Oenanthe sinensis. Next base: position 1,630,768 of record CM053809.1, on the reverse strand, counting down.
ATATTTGTGAACAGTAGGAACAGTGACAATAAATTTCATTCTACTGAAAACTTCAAATCTGCTGAGAAAATTGAAGTAGAATCTGTTAAGCCTCCTACTGTATTGAATAACATGCCTACTATTGATGCTTTCCATAAACCTTGTGGTATAATGAATTGCATGTTATGTGCCTTTAATGCTATGACTGCTTACTTCAAACGCATGATAGCTAAGAAAGATAACATGACACCTAGACAGCACATCAATAGTAAATTTGCTAAATCCAAGACTGCGACTCCTTCACCTGAGAAGAAGGAATCATATATTCCTAAGTCTAAACAGAAAGTTGTTAAGACTGTTTATAGGAAGGTAGGAACAGTCAAGGAAGAAAATGATGTTGTTCGAAAAGGATCTGTTGTCAAAGCAGACAAAGGTCAATTCTTTAAATATGTCGGGCCCAATCAATTTTGGGCTCCGAAGACGAATTAATCCGTTTGATAATTGCAGGGAGTTAAACAGGCAAACCGAGTTATATGGATCCTGGACAGCGGATCGTCAAGGCATATGACCGGAGATAGAGCCCTGCTATCAGACGTGGTTGAGAGAGCTGGCCCAATCGTCACCTTTGGAGATAACAGCAAAGGAATGACTACGGGATATGGCAAGTTAAATACAGGAAATGTTATCATTGAAAATGTCTCTTTGGTGGAAGGACTTAAGCACAATCTACTCAGCGTCAGTCAATTTTGTGATAGAGGTTACAAAGTAAACTTTATCAAGGAGAAGTGCTTAATAGCTCATTCTAAAGAAGACAGACTAGCCTTGCGTGGAGTAAGGAAAGGAAACTTGTACGTAGCTGATCTCAACTCGGGAACTGAAGCTGAAGCAAACTGTTTTTATTCAAAAGCTTCAACAGAGGAAAGTTGGCTATGGCACAAGAAGCTCTCACACCTGAATTTCAAAACAATGAACTCTCTAGTCAAGAGGGATTTGGTGAGAGGACTGCCTCCGATGGAATTTACACAAGAAGGATTGTGTGAGGCATGTCAAAAAGGGAAGTCAAAGAAAGCAACTCACAGAGGCACAGACACTACAAACATCACTGAACCACTTCAACTCCTACACATGGATTTATTTGGTCCAGTAAATATTCTGTCTATGTCAAGAAAGAAATACGCCTTAGTGATTGTGGATGACTTCACAAAGTATACATGGGTTTTATTCTTGAACTCTAAGGATGAAACTCCACAATTGGTGATTGATCATATAAAGCTGATTGAGTTAGATTCAAAGTTACCTGTCCGGGCAATCAGATCAGATAATGGAACAGAATTCAAAAATGAAGTTCTGAATAACTTCTGCTCAGACAAGGGGATAACAAGGCAGTACTCAGCACCAAGAACTCCGCAATAAAATGGAGTTGTAGAAAGGAAAAATAGAACCCTGATTGAAGCTGCAAGAACTATGCTAAGTGAATCAAGGTTACCTATCTACTTCTGGGCTGAAGCAGTTAATACAGCTTGTTATACTCAGAATCGAACTCTGATCAACAAAGATCATATGAAAACTCCCTATGAATTAATGGCTGGCAAGAAACCTACTCTCAAGTACTTTCATGTATTTGGAGCCAAATGCTTTGTGCTAAAAGATGTAGATGAACGCATTGGCAAATTTGAGGCCAAGGCACATGAAGCTATTTTTGTCGGATACTCGAGAAGAGCATATAGGGTTTACATAATTGATCAGCACCAAGTGAAGGAAAGTGTCAATGTAACTTTTGATGACACTAAACTCCCAAGTATCCAAACTGAAGATTCTTCTGAGTCATTAAAATTTGATAATTATCCAGACTCACATTCTGATGACGAAGAAGAACCTGAGGTTGCAGCAGGAAATGATGACTACAATGATGGTAATGATCCAGGTAATAGTGGTGGAAACAATGGCAACACTGGAGATTCTACTAATACCAGTGGTGGATCAACAAGTCATCCTGGCAGCAACTCAGGGGGAGATGAAAGATCAACTGGCACAACACAACATCACAATGAATTTCGAGGCGAATCATCAAGATCAAACCTACCTAGGGAAAGGATATGGAGCAGAGATCATCCTTTTGAATTGATCATAGGTGATCCAGATGTTGGAGTAAGAACCAGAAGTGCAACTTCAAATGAATGTTTATTCTCAGTTTTTCTATCTCAAGAAGAACCAAAGAAGATTGAAGATGCACTAATTGATCCAGATTGGGTTCTTGCCATGCAAGAAGAGCTCAATCAGTTCGAAAGACAAGAAGTCTGGACACTGGTACCCAGGCCTAAAGATAGATCTGTTATTGGCACAAAATGGGTATACAGGAACAAATTAGACGGTGATGGCATTGTTACAAGGAACAAAGCCAGACTGGTTGCAAAAGGTTACTCCCAGGAAGAGGGAATTGATTATGACGAAACCTACGCACCAGTTGCAAGACTTGAAGCCATCAGGATATTTCTGGCATTCGCAGCACATTCCAATTTTAAAGTCTACCAAATGGATGTGAAGAGTGCATTTCTGAACGGAAAGCTAGAAGAGGAAGTATATGTGGAACAGCCCCCTGGCTTTGAAAATCCAGAGTTTGCTGATTTTGTGTACTTTCTGTTCAAAGCTCTCTATGGACTCAAGCAAGCACCGAGGACATGGTATGACACTCTCTCTGAGTTTTTACTTGAAAATGGTTTCACTAGAGGTGTCATAGATAAAACTCTCTTTTACAAATTACATAATAAAGATATGATATTTGTCCAAGTTTATGTTGACGATATTATATTTGGTTCTACTAACGAAAACTTGTGCAAGAGATTTGCTAAGTTAATGCAGAGCAGATATGAGATGAGCATGATGGGTGAGCTGTCATTCTTCCTTGGATTGCAAGTAAAGCAAAAGGAAGATGGGATTTTTATTTGCCAATCAAAGTACGTAAGAGATCTTCTCAGAAAATACAGCCTAGAAGATTCTTCACCGGCAAAAACCCCAATGCCAACAGCCACGAAGCTTGACAAAGATGAAACTGGTAAGAAAGTTGACATCACAAGCTACAGAGGTATGATAGGCTCATTATTATATCTAACTGCAAGTAGACCTGACATAATGTTCGCAACTTGCTTATGTGCAAGGTTTCAATCTGACCCAAGAGAATCTCATCTAATAGCTGTTAAACGGATTTTTAGATATCTAAAGGGTACACCAGATCTTGGAATTTGGTACCCTAAGGATACAGGTTTTGACCTAATAGGCTATACAGATTCAGACTATGCAGGGTGCAGGATGGACAGGAAAAGTACCTCTGGAAGCTGTCAGTTTCTAGGACGACGGTTGATCTCCTGGTACAGCAAGAAACAGCATTCAGTATCTACCTCGACAGCCGAAGCAGAATACATTGCGGCAGGTAGCTGTTGTGCACAGATCTTGTGGATCAGGAATCAGCTAAATGACTATGGACTTGCGTTGAACAAAATTCCAATTTACTGCGACAACACAAGTGCTATAGCTATTTCCAACAATCCTGTACAACATTCACGAACCAAGCACATTGACATAAGGTATCACTTTATCAGAGAGCATGTCATGAACGGAACTGTGGTGCTACATTTTGTACCCACAGAAGATCAGATAGCCGACATCTTCACAAAACCACTTGATGAATCCACTTTCTCAAAGCTGGTTAGTGAATTAGGGATGTTAAATAATGGCTAATTTTTGTTTGCTAGGAATTAATTTAAGCTCATAAATTTTAAATGTTAATATTTAAAGAATTTATGAGTCTTGAATTAATAAAATCCTAGAGCTTATGAATTTTTGGAAAATTATCTTAAGATTAAATCAATATTCTTAGAAGATAATTGTTTCAATTAAAGCATAAGTAATTTTGTTTAAATTAAGCATTTATAAGAATTATGTAAATTAATGTATATATAATGTTCTAATTATTGTTGTACATTAATATAAATGATTATGTTATTAGTTATCCAATTAATTTACTTATTAAATTAATTCAAACATGAGTTAATTTAATTCTTAAATTAATTAGAACAATTGATAATGTAAATATTTATTATAAGTTAATATTTATTGAATAATTAATAATTTATCTAATATTCGAATAAGATTTTTATTATTTTATTTCAAATTTAGAAACAATTATTAATATAAGTAATTATTCTATTTTATTATTACAAATTCGTATGACTTATTTAAATCAGCATGACTTATTATTATAAATGACTCAGTATGACTTAATCTAATAAATTTCGGCATGACTTTTCATTTTTAATAAAAAGTCATACCGAGAGATTAGAACAATAAGTCATACCGAGCATTTTTGCTTGTTATGTTCAGTTTTATGTAAATAAAACTCGGTATGACTTTTAATAAGTCATACCGAGATATTCAAGTGATTTCTTCTCTAATAAGTCATACCGAGTAATTTGTTTTTATTTTCTATTAAAATTAAGTCATACCCAGCAATTCATATACACACACACTGCTACATACTTACAACTCGTGAACAGCCTTTTCATTCTCAAAAATCGATCATTTTTGATCATTTTCAACTGATTTCAGTTGCTGTTACTTGCTGATTTCAAGCTCCTTGCTTGCTAGTTTGTTAAAATCTGTTAAAACAAACAAAACTCTGCCCGATTTTCATTAGAAATCAAGTGACTGTTCCTGTTCTTGATCAAAAAAAGGAAAATTTCGATTGAAGCTAGCAAGTGTTTCTTGTGTTTAGAGGACCAGTTGTGTAGTGAATTGTTGATTAAAGCTGATTTTGGATTATTATAAATTAGGGTTTCAATTTTTCAAGTGTAACTTTTCAAATTTTGAACTGTAATTGTTCATTTTAATTTGTAATCGCACATTGTAATTTTATTAATTTGTAATAGTTTAAAGGAAAAATGGCTGGTTATTGCGAATTAGTAAAAACTAATTTTGTAGGATATTTCAATCCGGTGAATTGTTCAGTCGAGAGGTTTCGACCATGGATCGTGTTTATGAATGAACATTCACTCGTCAGAACTGCAATTACTCTGAACGCCCCGTTGCAAGTGTTAGCACTAAGGGCTCTGTATTCCACTGCGAAGAATAGGAGTACTGCAGACAGAGTTCAATTCTCTTTCAGCATAGGAGATCATGAATATATGGTGACTGAAGAGGACGTGAACAGGATTTTGGGCTTTCCAACTGACAATTTCATGGATCCACCCACTGTACCAGAAATTCTAGAATTTTTCTATTCTATTAGATATCAGGGTGAGATCAATTTGGTAAGACTGACAAAGTCCAAGTTGGTAAGTGAGTGGGACTATTTCTTTGACACGTTAGCCAAAGTGTTTGCTCCCACTACAAAGAACAACTTCAACAATATATCTTCACTACTGCAAATCTTTGGGTATTCTGTGGCTCACAATAGGAGGATAAATTTTGGGAAGTTGCTTCTGAAAGAAATTATAAGGAAGATGGGGAAACCAGAAAGCAGGGAACAGAATGTTCAAGTCTTCTATCCGAGGTTCCTGATGCTGTTTATGAATGACTTGTTGGTGGAAGAAGACAAAGCCTTATTTCAGAATGGTCCTGTAGAAGAATCTCCGACTTCTCAGAACCACCTATTTGCAAGGCTCCACAACAACCCCAAGTTTCAAAATGTGCAAGTGGTAAGGACAGATTACATGGCTGAGATATTAGATCATATTGCTAATCCTGTGCAGGAACAAGAGCAAGAACAAGTGCCTATGCAATTAGAACATCCTGTGCACCTTCTACTTGAAGCTGCTCACCATGTCGATCAAGTGGCACAAGATCAACAGGTAATATCTCACTCACAATCTTCTAGTTCAATACCTATAGAAATATCTACTGCACTATTAGATTTATCTGTGGCGGACTATGATGGTGTTATTACACTCCAGGATATCAGCTACGAACCTGAAAACACACAGGTTCCGCCCCCAGCTGAATTAGAGCCTCAAACAGTTTCTCCTTCATCCTCTTCTTTGCTAAAAGTCAGAAAAAGGAAGAAACCTGTCAGAATAGTTAGGGGTCTTGGTGCTGATGTGAGTGAACCCGGAGCTCTGTCTCCACAATCTAAAAGATCTAAATTTCAACCAGAGACATCTGCAGACTCATCCTTTTCCTCTCAATGGGATATGGATTTTGACATGGCCATCCAAGGTTCTTTAGATACACTTGCTCAACCAGGTGATCTAATTCGCTGTTCGGCTACAGCTTCAGATAGTGAGGAAAGCACACTGCTAGCTCTCACACTAGCAGGACCTCCGCTTGCAGTTACACAAACACATGAGGGCACATTTGTTGAAGAAAATGTTTTTAATAAAAACTGGTCGGATGCCACCTATGATGTGGACCATGACATTTTCGATGCAGTGCAGCATCAGTTACCCTCCAAGGTACTAAGGGGCATCACAGACTCTAATGAGCCATACACTACATTGTCTAAGGTGGTGACCCCCCTGGATATATTACATCCAGTGATTTTAAAAGGTCTCGAATCCACTGGTGGATTTGAGAGGCAACCACTCCATAGAGGGAGATGGGACTCCATTCACGGAGTAGCTACGTCAGTAGCGGAGCCACTTCAAGTTAATCTTGTTGAGGACGCGCCTTCACAGGCATCAGAAGAGCAATTTGACTCTTCAAAAGCTATTGTTATATATGCAGGTACAGCTTCAGGATCTGGAAAGGAGCTAAACACGAGTGATGTGAGGCAAACACAAAGTGAAACACATGCACAGAGTGATAGTGAGATAAACAGGAGTGCAAGTGAGCTGAGTGCACACACACACAGTGTTCTATTATCTAAAATGGAAGCTCTCCAGAAAGAAATGCAAATTGTTCAGGCTGAGTTGGTAAAAGTAAAAGCACAAGCAGAAGAAAAATCTACATCTGCCTCTGTAACACAGCAGCTGACAATAGTACGAAAAGATGTTGATGATGTCAAAACCTCCATTCTTCTAAAAACTCAAGACATCCAAAATGTATAGAATCTTATTGCTGAAGACATGAAAGAAGTCAGCAACTTACATGAAAAGATTGATGAGGTTGAGAAAAGCTTGACATTCACAATCATTGAAAATGAAAAGATCTCTACACAAAGATTCAGCAAACTGGATGATGGAATGACACATTTGAATGAAGGAATGAAGCAAGTCTATCTGACTATGCAGAAAATGTTGACATCTTTTGAAGCCTCTAAAACTCAAGAGGATCCCTCAACTAAGGGGGAGAAATCAAAGGAGAAAGTAGCTAAAGATGGAGGGGCTTCTACTCAAGACAAAGGGAAAGATAAACTGTGTTCTGAAGATCAATTTCAATCGTATGATCCAGAACCAGAAAAACAGTTTTATGATCAAGAGAAATTCATTGATGACAGTGCTCATGATGAATCAATCTTTCCTGACTACTGCAGAGCTGAGGAAGAGATTGCATTTGATGAAGATTTTCTGTTTCCAGAAGAAAAAGAAGTTGATCCAGCCTATGAAGAGGCAATGAAGAAACTAAAAGAAGACATCAAGGCAAGTCATGCAAAAACTGAAAATCTGAAAGCTCTAGTCATAGAAAGAACAAAGGCAGAAAGAGAAGAAAACCAAGAAAAGCAAAATCTCTGGGCCATAGCAGTCAGAGAAAAGAAGAGAGATGTACAGCTCAAGATTGGAAAGAAATGGGATACTGCAAGAGAAATAATGGACAAACAACAAAAGGGTCCATTTGAAGACAAGCATCTGAAATCAATAATTGAGCGTCTAGAAAAGTCAAATGACAAAATTGACAACTTCATGAAAGCTCTGAAAGAGGAAGTGGACTACATCACTATCCTAGTGGATCACATTCTTGAAGACTGGCGGATACTAGTCTACACACACAGGAATGGAACATTCAGAATTTCCTTAGAGTTTTTCAGGCAAAGAAGTTTATCAGTAATATGGACGTTCTTGAACAAAATAAAGAGGAGCTCAGAAGAAAATGAACTTCTCAGGGATAGACTTAGAGTCTTTGCTACAGCTGTTAGTCCTCAGATCTTATTTGATCCTCATGAGGTAAGATTTTTCTCAAACAAGTTGTATCAAATCATGCAGTTAAATGAGGAATCTTTTAAGGGCTACACAGTTAAGTACATGATTCAAGTTGAAAGGATGTTAAGGTCAAAAGGTTTCAAATCCCAAGCTAAAATGGATGCTGCAGAGAAGATAAGAAACTACTGTCTGTCAAAAAGAATTCATTCATACATCAGGCAAATACCAAAGATAGATTCAACACAACCATCTGATGTAGAAGAAGAGATAGTAGATCCTGTTGAACAGGAAGTACTGTGGCAGTTAGCTAGAGCTGAACAAAGAAGGTTGTATGGAGAGGCCACTACAACAGAACAATCAGTAACTAAAGAGGTACCAAGGACACCTGTGCATAAAAGTACAACCCTGGAAGAAGGTGAAGTTGATACTTCTGAAGACTGAAGACGTAGATAGGACAAGATAGAAACTTTGTAATATTTGTTCAGTGCTAGAGGAACATCTATCTTGTATTTATCTTTTATGTATGAATCTGGAAAATTGTTAAATATAAAACCAGAACTTTTGTTTATTATTTACAGTCATTAAATGTCGTACTACTTTCTTAGTTGTTAGTTGAGTTATCATCTAGGAATTTGTGTGTTAATTGTTTAACAACAAATAGGGGGAGATTGAAAGGCATATGACTAGGCCTATTTGTAATAATTAGATGGCAACTCAACTCTAACTAATAAAGAGAAGTAAATACTAAACACTAAACAGGAATCAAGACGAAGACAGTCAACTAATCACAAAGAATCCAAGTATCAGAGGTATTTTGTAGGATTGCTACTCAACACTGGAAGAAGTTCAATTATTTGTTCAAGCGTCAGTGAAATTAATAATGTGGTAGTACTTCTATTGAAGACAGAAGATATAGAAGGTTTCAAATGATTACTACAAGCAGATTCCAGAAGAAGAATGCAAACAGTGAAGAAGAATTAATGACAGAAGGCCTCTAGTTAAATGTTATTTAAATGGAGAATATTTATTGGGATGACACAAATGAACTAGACAGTACATTTGTGTGTCAACTAATATAATATTTATTCTTCATTTAATTCAAGAGGTTTCAAGATTAGAAGACGAAGAAAAGACAGGAAGATTTCAAGACTATCAGCACGGCTGCGACTAAAGATAGTATTTTAATTCTACTATCAATTGTTAATTAATTATTTAATTTATCTAATTAAATTAATTCAAGTTGAAATTAATTTAATTTGTAAATTAACTAATTAAATTAAGTAGAATTAATTTACTATAAAAGAAATGCTTTAAAATGACTTATATAGATATATATAAACTGTTAGTATGACTTATCAATAAGTCATACCGAAATTCTTTATATATATATATATATATAAGTCATACCGAGCATGTTAGCATAAGTCATACCGAGCATATTGATAAGTCATACCGAGCAAAGCTGATCAAAAGGTCATGCTGGAATTATTTTGTTTATTTAAAATAAGTCATACCGATTTGTTTTAATTAAATAAAATCTGAATATGACTTTCAATAAGTCATACCGAATTTTAAAAGGTCATACCGACCAGAAATAAGTCATACCCAGTCTTTTATAAGTCATACAAGTGTTAAAATAAGTCATACAGACTTATTTTCTTGAAATTAAGTCATATGGAAAAAGGTCATACCAGCCTTTTTCCAACCTCTATAAATATGAGGTGCTTGCTTCATTTGTTAGTGTTAAGAAAATCAGTTCAAATTCAGAAATTTGTCTGCATTGTAATATTCACAGATTTCTGTGCTGAGTTTGAATATAATTGTTTAAACACGAACACTTCATGTCGAATTCGTTCTAGACTTTATATCAATTATATAACAGTTTTCTAAATATTAATTGTGTAATACTAATCAAGTTAAAATAATATCTTTCACTTGAAAAGTATTTCATTATAATTAATATTTCGCGAGTAATTAAAATAATATTTTTAATCCAATTATTCCGTGATTAATTTTCAGATATTGTATTCAACCCCCCTTCTACAATATCAGGGACCAACAGTACTTGCATTAGTGGAACCAAGTGGATGAACTAAGGCAAGTAACTACCCAAACAAGGTAACCAAATGAGTAACCAAGATTAAGGAACATAGTTCCTAAAATTAGGGAAAAGCAAGTCATAAAGCTACTTTATCACTTTGAACAAATTCAACCAAGCCATGATTGTGTGAGAACTCAGCCATATAGCAATACATACACTTTATACAAACACAAATACACCAATACAAAAGCAAGTAAAGTAGAAAAGCTCTCTCCCATTTCTTTCTCCAGTTTCTGCCCAGCTTCAGCAAGGTTGAAAGAAAATTTTATAACTCCAGTTCTACTCATCCAAAAATCCCCAAATTTTAACCATATCTTCTTCACTATAGATAGAAGGTACTTATTTAATTTCATAATTTTTGGAGGTGTTTTGATTGGGTAAATAAATTGTAGAAGTTGAGACTAAATAGTAACTCCGAAAATTTCTAAAGTTTTGTTCTTGATGTTTACTTATGATCAAGGCTAGATCAAGCTCTCCAAAGGACTCTAAGCTCAAGATAGGTTTTGTTTGAGCTCTAAGAAGGTATGAATACCACTAACCCTTACGTTTGTGTGAGTTGCATGGAGTAAAAATGTTAGTAGATAGAGGTATGACTTAGCATGACTAAGTAGTTGTTTTGTTAGTAAGATGTAGTGTTGTGGGTTGAGGTTATGAAATGATGTTAATCTAAAGTTGTGAAATCAGTAGCTTAATGATATGGTTATGATAATATGAGTAAGGTTGAGTGTTGGTTGAGAATGGATTTCAATTGGTTGAATCTGGAAAATTTAATAGTACTTGACTCATGTTATTCCGATTTACGATTTAGGAGAAAAGTTAGTTTTAGTGGAGGTGTCTAAAAGGACCAAACTGTTTCGAATAACTCCTTTTGTATATATAAACAGACCCCTTGACAGTCACGAAAAATCATGAAATTTTGAGATTAAGTAATTAGGTCAGTTAATAAGGAGTCTCCAAAATTTCAAGGGCAGATGTTAATTTTTCGATTTTATAAAAATGTTGGAACCAAAGTTGTGCGATGCACTATTCACTAGAGGAGCTACTGCCCTGTTCTGTAAATTCGTGAAAATGAGTCCTCTGTCCAGGGGCAAACTTTGATGGATTATATTCTAGACATTCTCTAGATCGTGCACGCGAAATCAGTGCGTCATTTGAGTTAACGGTTAATGAGTTATGAGCGATTTAGTGAAAGCGGTGAAAATAGTAAAACCCCGTAGTTGACTCGATTTGTAAAATACATTTCATTAAGTTAAACTCAAGGGTTCCAAATCAAAATATTTTTGATAAATATTAAAAATACTCAAGAAGCTCCTTGAGGTGGATTCATATTTAATTATAATTTTTTGGATTTATTAAAAATGTTAGAGTGGGAGTCGCGAAATAGTAATTTGCAGAAGAGTCAACTCTAGAGGCACGATTTTGACGAGCCATTTTGGCCAGGATAAATGGATAATTTCGAGTCGGTTAAAACACGAAAGATGTTGAGGAATAACATGACTATAGATTGGAGTAAAGGATTAGGTTAAAAGTCATTGACGAGATGGTTTACGAAGGGTTAAGATAGACCCGAGGAGGTGAATGCCGGATAATAAGGGTTAAAGAAAAAAATAGAAATAAAACTTGAGTTGACTTAATACCTGCGTATGTTTACTAAAACGAGTTCTTATATGATTATAGCGTATTCGAGAAGTGAAAGGAGCAGGGTTTTCATTTCGCATAACCAATGCAAGTTTTATATCCCTACGTTTTTACATATTAAAAATATATGTATTGCTACGTATGCATGCTTTCCTATACTTTCTTGTTCGGAGTATTATGACCTTGTTTTAGCATGGTTTCTATTTTTAAAGATATACATTGCAAGTATTCTATCTAGCTGATTATACCGGATCTTATTCATATAAATTTGAAATGCCTATATATTATTGTAGAGCTCGTTATCCAGATATTATAAAACAAAATGTATTAAATAATATCTTCATACTATATCTTATTGATATTCAAGAGTGGAGTTATATATATATAGAGTAAGTTGAGAATACTGATATGGGTTAACTTATTCTGAATCCATGATCAGAACAGTTGTTCATATAAATATTTCCTCTACTCATTCAAGGGGAAAATTTAATTATTGGAGGTGTTTATCATTCATTGTTTCTGAATGATATTGGAGTAATATTTTATTGAGAAGTAAATAAAGGTGCACGTGTTATTTTACCGTGACGCCTAAGAGATGTATTGTTGAAGGTGATCGAAGATTCCGACACCTTATATTCTGGACTAGAGATGACAAAAGTGACCGGAGTAACGCACCGGCCTAACCTGAGGAGTAACCCCATTGTGGGTTTGGGGTGTGTTCGAGACGTCGGCTCATCCTTCTATCGATAGTAAACGAGTAGTGACAATGGACTGATCAATCCATTACTTGAGGTGGCATTTCCGAAGAAGTCCAATCCTTGATACCTTAATTGTTAACTGATGCCTTTATGGTTCGGTTAACTAGGGTATTAATTTGAGAAGTTATTCCTTGATACCTTAATCGTTCACGGAGGCCTCCGTGATTCGGTTAACTAGAGTATCAATTTGAGAAGTTATTGAGATATATTTATTCAATTCATATGAGTAGTATTCAAAGATTTATGAGGGTTTTTGAGTTATTTTCTTTTCAAAAAGAGTATAATTGTATATGTGGAGGAGTTATTTTAGAGTGGTAAACATTATATATTTTTGTTGAGTTGTTGTGGAATATATAGACTTGCTGGGCATTTTTGGCTCATTCTTGCTATTTAAATATTATAAAACAGTGGCAAACAAAGCTGGTACGAGTACGGTGGACCGTGACAAAGGGAAGGGGAAAGCAACTGATTCAGCACGTTAGCTTTATAGTGTCTAACGAGGGTGCGAGTTGGTAGAAAGTTTATGATGTTTTCATCATCTTGACAATTGAAGTTGTAATGTTATTTCAGAGATTATGAGAAATGAGAATGTGATGTAATAACTTTTGAATCAGTAAGTATGCGTTCTAAGACTATAACCCGTGGAGTAGTTTGGGGGAGTTTATTACGAATATTGTTGTATATTATATTGTGAGCAGGACATTAAATATTCCGCAAGAGAATATGACGACCTGGATTCCAGTAGGGGATTTGGGGGGGCGTTACAGCAATGGTATCAGAGCAGTAGGTTATAAACCTTAAAACGAGAGTAGGAGAAGATATGACTATATACAAGAGAGTAATGTAGGAGTTCATGTAGAGTTCGTGATTGGACTACTGGAAGTAGTACCAAGAGTGTGTTGGGTTCCGAGGCATAAAACGCAGCGGATAAACGTAAATATAACGAAAATTTTCGGAACCCAAACGCAGGATCATGTATAAGAATTGACGAATTATGGTGATAATCGAATCATACCTATTAAGATTTTGAATGCCACGAACTCAACGGAGATCCTTGCTATCACGATTTGTGTCTTCCTCTCGAAAGCACCTCTATGGTATCCACACGAGCACCTTCAAGAACGTCTCACGATCTTGAACACGGAACGGAAGTACTAGCCTCCTTTGATAGGTTTCGAATTCTCTCTGCCTCTTCCTATGCTGCCTCTTCTGCTAGGGTTTATGCAAAAAACGTGCAAGCCATTTAACCTATCATTATTTATTTATAATAATTGGTTAATGGGCCTTTTTAGCAAAAACCTAACCCATGTAGGCATAGGATTAAATAATAAAACATGCTTCTATTATTTAATTAATAATTAAGTCACACTTAATTATTATTGGCAGAAATATAATTCTTCAAATTCGAATTTATTTCAATTAATTAAGTCTCACTTAATTAATATAATAAATTCGAATTAATCATCAATTAATTTAAATCTATAATTTAAATTAACTATTCCTCTAGGTGCTCTATGTGTGTGACCCTATAGGCTATTATTTAATTAGCAATAATTTTATTCTCCAATAAAATTATAAACAATGAGCGGTATCTAGTAATACATCATTGCTACCTAATTAAACAATAATTAAATCGTGATTCGATAAAACCTTTCGTGATTAATGTTTCCGTGTAATATAATCCCTTTAACCATATATATTATAGATTAAACTCGAGGCATGTATTTAGTCATCCTCTTCAACATTTAATCCGGGTTTACTTGATCCATGAGTAGACTATGAAAAACAAATCATTATTTGAGCACGGCCATGCATTTTATAGTCTCACTCAATCAAGAGGCCAATAATATCTCTCCTAATTATAGGAGGGTTAAATCCTTTATCTATCATTCATATTTCTCATACGACTCATGATATACCCGATGTCCACTTTTATCATCACCCGGTCAAAGGTAACTTTTAATGTAGTCAAAGTATATCAATCCTCGTATAGAAATATAATGATCTCAAGTCAGAGGATCATTACACCATTATCACTGTGAGTCTTTCTTATGACTTAATTAAACATGAAGAATCTCACTATGGGTCTGTCCAGTACCATGTACCCCTACATGTACCTATGTATTGACTTTAGTATCCCCATACTTATAACCAATGAGATGTGGTTATCTGTCAAACAACATACTAGTCTATTTATGTATTATTATTGTCCTATCATAATAATACTCGACTAGGGAACCTTTAAGAATATGATATATTATATAATCTCAAGTTCAAGTCATATACTTAAACTATATAACGAGTATCATGATTCCAAGGACATTTATTATGCTAACAAATATATCGCAGTAATTAAAGTCATAATAAATACGTTTATTGAATAATCAAATGACATAAATGTTTATTAAAAGGAAAAATTGTATTGCCTCTAGGGCACCTACACTAACAATCTCCCACTTGCACTAGAGCCAATCACCCATGTATCTAATACCCATGGAACTAGTGTGACCGTCGTGCTTCTGCTGCGACAAGCCTTTGGTCAGTGGGTCTGCAATGTTATCATTTGTGTGCACTTTACATATGTGTATGTCACCCCTCTCATTAATCTCTCGAATGAGGTGATATCTCCTGAGTATATGTTTGGTTCGGGAGTGAGCTCTAGGTTCTTTAGCTTGTGCAATGGCTCCATTATTATCGCAGTATAGATCAATGGGGTCTGCGATTGATGGAACCACTCCCAATTCAGTAATGAATTTTCGAATCCAAACTGCTTCCTTAGCCGCTTCACAAGCTGCAATGTACTCAGCCTCCATTGTAGAATCAGCTACTGTTTCTTGTTTTGAACTCTTCCAACTTACAGCACCTCCGTTTAGACAAAACACAAAACCAGACTGTGATACAGTATCATCCCTGTCTGTTTGGAAACTTGTATCGGTGTAACCTTTTACTACTAGTTTCTCCTCTCCTCCATACACCAAGAATGAATCTTTAGTCCTTTTCAAGTACTTTAGAATATTCTTGACAGCCGTCCAGTGACCTTCACCTGGATTAGATTGGTATCTGCTCGTCATGCTTAAAGCATACGAAACATCTGGGCGAGTACATACCATCGCATACATGATGGATCCAATTGCTGAGGCATATGGAACCTTACTCATGCGGTCCTTGTCATCCAATGATTTCGGACACTGATCTTTAGAGATCGTTATCCCTTGAGATACGGGGACATATCCCCTTTTTGCATTTTGCATACCAAAACGGTGCAAAACCTTATCGATGTATGTACTCTGACTTAGACCGATCATCCTTCTAGATCTATCCCTATAGATCCTCATTCCTAGAATGTAGGATGCATCTCCTAAGTCTTTCATAGAGAAATTACTCCCTAACCAAATCTTAACAGCCTTGAGAGAAGGTATGTCATTCCCCATTAGTAGTATGTCATCAACATATAGTACTATGAATGCCACATGGCTCCCACTAACCTTCTTGTAAACACAAGGTTCATCCTCGTTTTGAACAAATCCATACTCTTTGATAGTTTCATCAAAACGGATGTTCCATCTCCTAGAGGCTTGCTTTAATCCATAAATGGATCGACGTAATTTACATATCTTGCTAACATTCCCTGGACTGACAAAACCTTCAGGTTGTGTCATGTACACATCCACATCTTCTTCAAGGCTTCCATTAAGGAAGGCTGTTTTGACATCCATTTGCCAGATTTCATAATCATGGAATGCTGCAATAGCAAGCAAAATCCTTATGGATTTGACCATAGCCACTGGTGAGAAGGTTTCATCATAGTCAATACCATGAATTTGCTTGAAACCTTTTGCAACTAGCCTTGCTTTATAGGTCTGAACATTTCCATCCATGTCAGTTTTCTTCTTGAAAACCCATTTGCACCCTATGGGTTTTACCCCTTCAGGTGGATCAACCAAAGTCCATACTTGGTTTTCATACATGGATTCCATCTCGGATTTCATGGCTGCTAGCCATCTCTTAGATTCTGGACTGCTCATAGCATCTTGGTATGTGAGAGGCTCATCTTCATCTATGAGCATCAAATCACCACATTGAGTCAAAAGAAATCCATATCTCTCTGGCTCATGGCGAATTCTACCAGTTCTACGAACAACCTGTGTTTGTTGAGCGTTATTATTATCCTGCTCTTGTTCCACTTCAGGTTCAATGCTATTTTGTGGTTCTCGATCTTCATCGAGGTCTATAGTTCTCCCACTGTTTCTTTTGGAAACAAAATCCCTTTCCATGAAGACAGCATCTCGAGCAATAAACACTTTTTGCTCAGAAGGACTATAGAAATAATACGCCTTTGTTTCTTTAGGGTATCCCACAAAATTGCACTCTTCAGATTTAGGTCCAAGCTTGTCAGATACTTGACGCTTCACAAACGCCTTGCATCCCCAAACTTTCATAAAGCTCATGCCTGACCGTTTCTTCTCCCATATCTCATATGGAGTCTTTTGAACCTTCTTAGTAGGAACACGGTTAAGTGTGAAAGCCGCTGTTTCTAGAGCATAACCCCAGAAACTAATTGGAAGATCTGCATGACTCATCATCGATCGCACCATGTCCAACAAGGTGCGATTTCTCCTCTCTGAAACTCCATTCCATTGAGGTGTACCTGGCGGAGTGAGTTGTGATACAATACCACACTCCTTTAAATAATCTTTAAATTCAGTGCTCAAGTATTCTCCTCCACGATCAGATCGTAAGATTTTAATACTTGCACCTCCGCCAATTTGCTTCTCTACTTCAGCCTTGTATTCTTTGAACTTTTCAAAAGAATCGGATTTATTCTTCATAAGATATACATATCCATATCTACTGAAATCATCAGTAAATGTTATGAAGTAGTAGTAGCCTCCTCTAGCCATCACACGCATTGGGCCACATACATCACTATGTATTAGCTCCAAACGTTCAGTGGCCCTTTGACCCTTACCAGTGAAAGGGGCTTTAGTCATTTTACCAAGCAAACAAGATTCGCATTCTTGGTATGATTCAAAATCAAACTTATCCAAATATCCATCCTTATGTAATTTGGATATGCGTTTCTCATTAATATGGCCTAGACGACAATGCCAGAGGTATGTTTGATTTGAGTCATTAACTTTAAGTCGTTTGTTTTCTATATTACAGACAGGATTATCTAAGTCAAGAACATATAAACCATTAAACAAACGCGCAACACCATAGGTTAAATCATTCAAAGCAAAAGAGCAACTGTTGTCCTTTATTGTAAACGAAAAACCTTTCTTGTCCAAACAAGAAACAGAAATAATGTTTCTGCGAATTGCAGGCACGTAATAACAATTCTCCAGTTCTAAAACTAGCCCAGAGGGCAAAGATAAATAATAGGTTCCTACAGCTAAAGCAGCAACTCTTGCTCCGTTGCCAACTCGTAGGTCCATTTCTCCTTTAGCCAATGTCCTACTTCTCTGCATTTCCTGCACATTTATACAAATGTGAGAAGCACATCCGGTATCCAATACCCAAGATGTAGAAATAGACAGATTGACTTCTATAACATATATACCTGAATTAGAAGCTTGCTCAGCCCTCTTCTTCTTCAGATCCTCCAAGTAAACTGAACAGTTTCTCTTCCAGTGACCAGTTTTCTTACAGTAGTGACATTCACCCTTAGCGACCCCACCTTTAGGCTTTAAAGCCTGTTTAGGACCTGACTTTGGCTTGGGTGTAGAATCAGAACCTGTCTTCTTCTTACCCTTCCACTTGCCTTTCCCTTTGGCCTTACCTTTATTGCCCACCATCAGTATGGGAGCAGGTTCAGCCGTCTTCATGTTGGTCTCATATGTTCTCAACATAGCCAACAATTCAGTAGGTGTTTTGTCAAACTCATTCATATTGTAGTTCATAACAAACTGAGTGAATTTGTTGTTCAAAGAATTCAAGATTAGGTCAATACCAGTTTCCGGACCAATCGGGAAACCCAAAGTATCAAGATACTCAATGTAACCAATCATCTTCAGAACATGTGGGCCAACTGGTTCATTTGCCCCTTGTTTGCAGTTAAAGAGTGACTTGCTCGTGTTGAACCTTTCTTGACGAGTTTGGCTTGCAAACATGCTTTGCAAGTGCTCATTGATAGTATATGCATCTATATGCACATGCTGTCTTTGAAGCTCAGCACTCATAGTTGCTAACATAAGACACGCAACATCAGTTGCATCATTCTCATCCTTTGTGTGGGCTGCTCGTTCCTCAACAGTAGCGCCCTCAGGAAGGGGACCTGCCGGAGGAATATCAATGACATGAAGCTTGCGCTCCTGCCTGAGGACAATCCTCAAATTCCTCTGCCAGTCTAGGAAGTTGTTTCCTCCTGTCAGCTTATCCTTCTCAAGGACAGATCGTACGGATAGTGTGTTTGTGTTGTTTGTCATTACTTGGTATCTACAATGATAAAAGCACAAAATTAAACATTAGATTGTCTGAGTTATTTATTATGTTCAAATGATTATGATACATTCATAATATATCTCCCACTATTTTTATCAAATCAATAGCCCTTACTATTAATTTGGAAAGTATATCCCATAATCCTTTCTAGTGAGCCAAGATCCATATTTCGTCATGTCTCAAGTCAACCACTGGAAGTCCTTAAGAATGATTATTTAGGTAGACAACATTTGTCAATTATATCATATATAATTCTTGGATAGTTTGGTGAGCAACGATTGATCTTATCTATCTAATAGATTTTTAACCAAACTCTATGCTTCTAAGTTCATAATGGTTGAATATAACCGTTTACTTTCACCTTATTATGACGACTCAGTTAAGTTTGACCCAATGATACAACGGCCGAATATAACCGTTTATATTCGTCGCATCTCACCACGATAGACAGGAGTCCCCTGCCACTGACAGTCTTTCCCCTAATCGATCTAGGATTCGATGAGTGTTCATTCATTGGAAAGCATCTGATTAAAACTTAATATTTTGTTAAGGGGTTTAGAAGATTTTACGACGATCATGATCACATCATGAAGAGATCCTCAATTTTTCATTGAACTAAATATTTCAAATTGACATCTTAAATTGTTCATTTCCCAGGTAGATGGAGGATACCAGTGGTCACACTTAAAACCCATCAGCCTTACGAATACGCATATCCGTTTTTGTCAGAAAATCCCAATTATAGATATCAAAATCCATATTCAATTCCGTGTTTTAAAAATCCATATTTCATAAACACAAGAATCTCATGATCGTTTGTTGATTTTAAAATCTTGAATCGTTACAGATTTTATCTTGAGTCGTTACAGATTTTATCTTGTTTAAACAAGCATGGCATGGGTGTCGTATCTAATACATACATACATACATACATACATGATTAATCTAATTAAAGCATGCATCATTCATACATCAATATGTAAAGTGCAGTATGTAAACGTGCTTGGTTATGGCCCCTTTCCTATGTGATCCTTTCGAGCTAATGAAAGGATCAAAGTCAATCTATGGTGGTAAAATATAAATACAATTACATGTCTTCATTCTTCTTGTATCCACTAGTGCCTGCTCCTCTTCTTGGATCATCTTTCAGTCTTCAAGTACATTACATGGAATAATTGAATACAACCTAAGCTAATGTACTTACATAAGAAAACTCGAGTTACATTCGAGGTTAAACAATTACAAGAATGAAGAAAACGACATGCAAGTCGTATTTATAAAACCAAAACCAAAAACCATTAATCTAGGGGTCTAAGGGCCATAACCAGCACCATGCTCAAGTACACAAAATAAAATATTGCGGGGGTCCGGGGGCGGCAGCCCCTGGGCGGGGGTCCGGGGGCGGCAGCCCCTGGGCGGGGTCTGGGGCGGCAGCCCCAGGCGGGGTCTGGGGGCGGCAGCCCCCGGCTGGGGTCGAGCTGACAATCAGAATTTTTTTTTTCTTTCGAGGACCAGTCCTATTCAGAAATCATCAATTTCTGAACTACAGATCATATCTGTTGGCCCTTTTTCCCACTGCATCTTATACAGTTTCAGAAGCATGTATCATATACATACTTATCATATCCCAGTTAACAGATCATGTCCAACATAATCTGTCCACCAGTTTATATCACTATACAAACTGACCCTCATGCATAATATACAAATCGCAATATGGCATATAAATCAGTCATGACAAATCATTAACATGCTAGTATCATCACCACATATTACAATTCGAATATACATGAAGAACATAGCATGGCAGAAGCATGGCAGTAACAAAGCAGTAGCATGGCAGTGGCATGGCAGTCACCAAAACAGGCATATTTGCATCAAATACAGTTAACACGTAACCAAATCAGTCCCTTATACACGTAGCTCTGATGCCATTGTTGGGTTCCGAGGCATAAAACGCAGCGGATAAACGTAAATATAACGAAAATTTTCGGAACCCAAACGCAGGATCATGTATAAGAATTGACGGATTATGGTGATAATCGAATCATACCTATTAAGATTTTGAATGCCACGAACTCAACGGAGATCCTTGCTATCACGATTTGTGTCTTCCTCTCGAAAGCACCTCTATGGTATCCACACGAGCACCTTCAAGAACGTCTCACGATCTTGAACACGGAACGGAAGTACTAGCCTCCTTTGATAGGTTTCGAATTCTCTCTGCCTCTTCCTATGCTGCCTCTTCTGCTAGGGTTTATGCAAAAAACGTGCAAGCCATTTAACCTATCATTATTTATTTATAATGATTGGTTAATGGGCCTTTTTAGTAAAAACCTAACCCATGTAGGCATAGGATTAAATAATAAAACATGCTTCTATTATTTAATTAATAATTAAGTCACACTTAATTATTATTGGCAGAAATATAATTCTTCAAATTCGAATTTATTTCAATTAATTAAGTCTCACTTAATTAATATAATAAATTCGAATTAATCATCAATTAATTTAAATCTATAATTTAAATTAACTATTCCTCTAGGTGCTCTATGTGTGTGACCCTATAGGCTATTATTTAATTAGCAATAATTTTATTCTCCAATAAAATTATAAACAATGAGCGGTATCTAGTAATACATCATTGCTACCTAATTAAACAATAATTAAATCGTGATTCGATAAAACCTTTCGTGATTAATGTTTCCGTGTAATATAATCCCTTTAACCATATATATTATAGATTAAACTCGAGGCATGTATTTAGTCATCCTCTTCAACATTTAATCCGGGTTTACTTGATCCATGAGTAGACTATGAAAAACAAATCATTATTTGAGCACGGCCATGCATTTTATAGTCTCACTCAATCAAGAGGCCAATAATATCTCTCCTAATTATAGGAGGGTTAAATCCTTTATCTATCATTCATATTTCTCATACGACTCATGATATACCCGATGTCCACTTTTATCATCACCCGGTCAAAGGTAACTTTTAATGTAGTCAAAGTATATCAATCCTCGTATAGAAATATAATGATCTCAAGTCAGAGGATCATTACACCATTATCACTGTGAGTCTTTCTTATGACTTAATTAAACATGAAGAATCTCACTATGGGTCTGTCCAGTACCATGTACCCCTACATGTACCTATGTATTGACTTTAGTATCCCCATACTTATAACCAATGAGATGTGGTTATCTGTCAAACAACATACTAGTCTATTTATGTATTATTATTGTCCTATCATAATAATACTCGACTAGGGAACCTTTAAGAATATGATATATTATATAATCTCAAGTTCAAGTCATATACTTAAACTATATAACGAGTATCATGATTCCAAGGACATTTATTATGCTAACAAATATATCGCAGTAATTAAAGTCATAATAAATACGTTTATTGAATAATCAAATGACATAAATGTTTATTAAAAGGAAAAATTGTATTGCCTCTAGGGCACCTACACTAACAGAGTGAGCCTAATAAGACTCTTAGTGGTAGATGATATTGTTATGGAGTTCTTTCAAGATTATTATAAGTCAATAAGGACATTGACCGTTTGATGGACACCTCAAGATGATTAAAGGGGGAGTTAGAATCAAAGAAATTGAGATAGAAAATATAGTAGAACCCCAAAGAGTAGTTAAGGTAGGTGCATGATGGTCAATACCACTGGAAGAATCAATTGAGACAAAAAAAAATGTATCCATGATTTATCAGGTTAATTTTTTTAAAAAATAGTAAGTATATAGGTATACGTATATGTATATATAAATACATGTATACATATATTTATGTATATGTACCTATATATACTGTTTTGTTTTTACAAATGACTATCTTATGGGTATGCAGTTTTATTGAACTGAACATTTTTAATGAAAAATTCTTTTATTTGGATTTCAGAAAAATGCCACCAAAGAAAACCAGAGCTAACCCCAGAGAAGGTAAGGCTTCTACGGGGGGGGGGGGGATAACAACCGAGGAGATAACCAGAATGACAACCAGAATAATCAAAGTTTGAACCAACTAGTAGATTTGTTATGACAAACCCTAGACCGTGGCCAACAGGGTCCCATGCCCAATTTAGTAAATCAGACTGCGGCAGCTTTTAAGGCTTTTAAGTCAATACAACCACCTGAATTTAAAGGGTTTGGTGAACCATTCGAGGCTAGGTCATGGTTGAAAGAAATGGAGAAATCCTTTAAGATTATAGGAGTAGAAGAAGGGCAGAAGACGATCTTTGCCACCTATTTGCTGAAGGAAGAGGCGAACTATTGGTAGGAGTCTATGGAATTAATGGAGCCCGCAGGGATAGTAACTTGGGAGAGGTTCACTGAGTTATTTTTGGAGAAGTATTTTCCTGAGCATATGGAGAGTAGAATGGAGATGAGGTTCTTAGAACTAAAGCAGAATAATAAGACAGTTGCTGAATATGAGAAGGAGTTTATAGAGCTATCTAGGTTCGTGTCACATTTCGTGGATACTGATAAGAAAAAGGCGAGGAGATTTCAATATGGGTTGAGACCATGGATACAAACTAGGGTGGCTGCTTTTGAGCTTACTGAGTATATTAAGGTGGTGAATAAGGCTGAGATAATAGAAGAGGGAAGTAATTTTATTCCAAGGGAAAATGAAGGGAAGAAAAGAAAAGCGGAGAGTTGGGGAGGAAATCAGTAGTGTGGAACATAACCAGAATGACAACCAGAATAATCAAAGTTTGAACCAACTAGTAGATTTGTTACGACAAACCCTAGACCGTGACCAACAGGGTCCCATGCCCAATTTAGTAAATCAGACTGCGGCAGCTTTTAAGGCTTTTAAGTCAATACAACCACCTGAATTTAAAGGGTTTGGTGAACCATTCGAGGCTAGGTCATGGTTGAAAGAAATGGAGAAATCCTTTAAGATTATAGGAGTAGAAGAAGGGCAGAAGATGATCTTTGCCACCTATTTGCTGAAGGAAGAGGCGAACTATTGGTAGGAGTCTATGGAATTAATGGAGCCCGCAGGGATAGTAACTTGGGAGAGGTTCACTGAGTTATTTTTGGAGAAGTATTTTCCTGAGCATATGGAGAGTAGAATGGAGATGAGGTTCTTAGAACTAAAGCAGAATAATAAGACAGTTGCTGAATATGAAAAGGAGTTTATAGAGCTATCTAGGTTCGTGTCACATTTCGTGGATACTGATAAGAAAAAGGCGAGGAGATTTCAATATGGGTTGAGACCATGGATACAAACTAGGGTGGCTGCTTTTGAGCTTACTGAGTATATTAAGGTGGTGAATAAGGCTGGAATAATAGAAGAGGGAAGTAATTTTATTCCAAGGGAAAATGAAGGGAAGAAAAGAAAAGCGGAGAGTTGGGGAGGAAATCAGTCATGTGGAACATTTCAGAACCAATATGGTAGGAGGCCAGGGTTTCATACTGGAAAAGGTGGAGGATTTAACCAAGTAGAAAGTACGAATAGTGTCCGAGTAGGACAACAGGGAAATGAGAGTCAGTTTTGGCAGCCGAGAACGCCACTTCCAGACTGTGAGGTGTGTGGAAAGAAGCATCCGGGACTATGTGCAAATCAGAAGGAAGGTGTTATAACTGTGGTCAAGAGGGGCATCAACAGATGAATTGTCCTAGGAAGGGAGTAGTTTGCTACAAATGTGGAAAGGAGGGTCACATCTCCAGAGATTGTAAGGCGTCAACATTGGGACCAGCAATATCACAACAAAGCTGTGGGGCTAATAACAATCAATCAACTGCTAGGAATTTTAACATGACGGTGGCCGATGGTGCAAGAGAAATGGTTGTGATAGAAGGTACACTTACACTTAAACGTTGTAAATACTATTATAATTGTTAAGCTGATATGAAAATAGAGGTATGTTAAGAAGTGTTAAGAAGAATATTAAGACATAATGATAAGGATGAAAAGGAGTAGAATGCTTAGTCGTCTCTTACATAGATTTCCGAGGACGGAATCCTTATAAGGAGGGTAGACTGAAATAACCCGGATTTTTTTAGGACGATTTTTTTTATTATTTATAAACGACCCTGATGAATAGTGATTCTACAGATTATGAAAAACTTTTTTTGCCCACACTAGGTAAGTGGTGGAATATGGGAAAACCGAAGATGTGATATTGTTGTATGAAGAAATTGAGTTAATGTAAAAGCAGTTAGAATCCGAAGATTTCCGCTTTTATTAATTGTTTCATAATTTATGAGATATCAAGGAATAAGAGAATTAAGTTGTGATTAAGTGGATTATATTTTAGAAAGTTCATGGTTATAATCGAATTAGAGAATTTGGAATATTAAGGATTTACGTTACGGAAATTCTACGTCGAAACGCTTCGGATTAATCGAACTTACATGGAGGATTAAGTATAATTAATGAATGGCAAGTGAAGTGCACTACCAAGGGAGCCATGCAAGCCATGCAAGCAAGTACTTGCATTAGTGGAACCAAGTGGATGAACTAAGGCAAGTAACTACCCAAATAAGGTAACCAAATGAGTAACCAAGATTAAGGAACATAGTTCCTAAAATTAGGGAAAAGCAAGTCATAAAGCTACTTTATCACTTTGAACAAATTCAACCAAGCCATGATTGTGTGAGAACTCAGCCATATAGCAATACATACACTTTATACAAACACAAATACACCAATACAAAAGCAAGTAAAGTAGAAAAGCTCTCTCCCATTTCTTTCTCCAGTTTCTGCCCAGCTTGAGCAAGGTTGAAAGAAAATTTTATAACTCCAGTTCTACTCATCCAAAAATCCCCAAATTTTAACCATATCTTCTTCACTATAGATAGAAGGTACTTATTTAATTTCATAATTTTTGGAGGTGTTTTGATTGGGTAAATAAATTGTAGAAGTTGAGACTAAATAGTAACTCCGAAAATTTCTAAAGTTTTGTTCTTGATGTTTACTTATAATCAAGGCTAGATCAAGCTCTCCCAAGGACTCTAAGCTCTAGATTGGTGTTGTTTGAGCTCTAAGAAGGTATGAACACCACTAACCCTTACGTTTGTGTGAGTTGCATGGAGTAAAAATGTCAGTAGATAGAGGTATGACTTAGCATGACTAAGTAGTTGTTTTGTTAGTAAGATGTAGTGTTGTGGGTTGAGGTTATGAAATGATGTTAATCTAAAGTTGTGAAATCAGTAGCTTAATGATATGGTTATGATAATATGAGTAAGGTTGAGTGTTGGTTGAGAATGGATTTCAATTGGTTGAATCCGGAAAAAGTTAATAGTACTTGACTCATGTTATTCCGATTTACGGTTTAGGAGAAAAGTTAGTTTTAGTGGAGGTGTCTAAAAGGACCAAACTGTTTCGAATAACTCCTTTTGTATATATAAACAGACCCCTTGACAGTCACGAAAAATCATGAAATTTTGAGATTAAGTAATTTTGTCAGTTAATAAGGAGTCTCCAAAATTTCAAGGGCAGATGTTAATTTTTCGATTTTATAAAAATGTTGGAACCAAAGTTGTGCGATGCACTATTCACTAGAGGAGCTACTGCCCTGTTCTGTAAATTCGTGAAAATGAGTCCTCTGTCCAGGGGCAAACTTTGATGGATTATATTCTAGACATTCTCTAGATCGTGCACGCAAAATCGGTGCGTCATTTGAGTTAACGGTTAATGAGTTATGAGCGATTTAGTAAAAGCGGTGAAAATAGTAAAACCCCGTAGTTGACTCGATTTGTAAAATACATTTCATTAAGTTAAACTCAAGGGTTCCAAATCAAAATATTTTTGATAAATATTAAAAATACTCAAGAAGCTCCTTGAGGTGGATTCATATTTAATTATAATTTTTTGGATTTATTAAAAATGTTAGAGTGGGAGTCGCGAAATAGTAATTTGCAGAAGAGTCAACTCTAGAGGCACGATTTTGACGAGCCATTTTGGCCAGGATAAATGGATAATTTCGAGTCGGTTAAAACACGAAAGATGTTGAGGAATAACATGACTATAGATTGGAGTAAAGGATTAGGTTAAAAGTCATTGACGAGATGGTTTACGAAGGGTTAAGATAGACCCGAGGAGGTGAATGCCGGATAATAAGGGTTAAAGAAAAAAATAGAAATAAAACTTGAGTTGACTTAATACCTGCGTATGTTTACTAAAACGAGTTCTTATATGATTATAGCGTATTCGAGAAGTGAAAGGAGCAGGGTTTTCATTTCGCATAACCAATGCAAGTTTTATATCCCTACGTTTTTACATATTAAAAATATATGTATTGCTACGTATGCATGCTTTCCTATACTTTCTTGTTCGGAGTATTATGACCTTGTTTTAGCATGGTTTCTATTTTTAAAGATATACATTGCAAGTATTCTATCTAGCTGATTATACCGGATCTTATTCATATAAATTTGAAATGCCTATATATTATTGTAGAGCTCGTTATCCAGATATTATAAAACAAAATGTATTAAATAATATCTTCATACTATATCTTATTGATATTCAAGAGTGGAGTTATATATATATAGAGTAAGTTGAGAATACTGATATGGGTTAACTTATTCTGAATCCATGATCAGAACAGTTGTTCATATAAATATTTCCTCTACTCATTCAAGGGGAAAATTTAATTATTGGAGGTGTTTATCATTCATTGTTTCTGAATGATATTGGAGTAATATTTTATTGAGAAGTAAATAAAGGTGCACGTGTTATTTTACCGTGACGCCTAAGAGATGTATTGTTGAAGGTGATCGAAGATTCCGACACCTTATATTCTGGACTAGAGATGACAAAAGTGACCGGAGTAACGCACCGGCCTAACCTGAGGAGTAACCCCATTGTGGGTTTGGGGTGTGTTCGAGACGTCGGCTCATCCTTCTATCGATAGTAAACGAGTAGTGACAATGGACTGATCAATCCATTACTTGAGGTGGCATTTCCGAAGAAGTCCAATCCTTGATACCTTAATTGTTAACTGATGCCTTTATGGTTCGGTTAACTAGGGTATTAATTTGAGAAGTTATTCCTTGATACCTTAATCGTTCACGGAGGCCTCCGTGATTCGGTTAACTAGAGTATCAATTTGAGAAGTTATTGAGATATATTTATTCAATTCATATGAGTAGTATTCAAAGATTTATGAGGGTTTTTGAGTTATTTTCTTTTCAAAAAGAGTATAATTGTATATGTGGAGGGGTTATTTTAGAGTGGTAAACATTATATATTTTTGTTGAGTTGTTGTGGAATATATAGACTTGCTGGGCATTTTTGGCTCATTCTTGCTATTTAAATATTATAAAACAGTGGCAAACAAAGCTGGTACGAGTACGGTGGACCGTGACAAAGGGAAGGGGAAAGCAACTGATTCAGCACGTTAGCTTTATAGTGTCTAACGAGGGTGCGAGTTGGTAGAAAGTTTATGATGTTTTCATCATCTTGACAATTGAAGTTGTAATGTTATTTCAGAGATTATGAGAAATGAGAATGTGATGTAATAACTTTTGAATCAGTAAGTATGCGTTCTAAGACTATAACCCGTGGAGTAGTTTGGGGGAGTTTATTATGAATATTGTTGTATATTATATTGTGAGCAGGAGATTAAATATTCCGCAAGAGAATGTGACGACCTGGATTCCAGTAGGGGATTTGGGGGGGGGGGGGGGGCGTTACACATACTGTATATTATGGTAGATTCTTACAGTGAATCTTTAGTCATTTGTTGCCAAATGTTAGTTTTGTTGATTATCAGGTTTTGACTACTTTTAAGATAAACAAAAGATTTTTTGCTGACTTGACAAGGAAGGATGTCTAAGAAAGAAAAAGATGGCATCTTGCCAAGGTTGTTTTATCCCACACGGGTCAGGCTTCTTCTGAATCAGAGAATGCCTATTGTGTATAAGAGGGAGTTTCTTTCTGTGACTATGAATCAGAGTTTAGCTTAATCCCCCTCTGATTCTAACCCAAGTCACCTACTAAACACTGATACACAAACTTTTCTAACCTTTATTGTCTCCCAAAAGACTTCAATTGCAAAACACAGCTCTCAGGCACATGGCTCAGTCCTCAAAAGAAAGGGAAAATCATTTTCACAGTCTCCTCCCAGAAAAAGGAAATTAATTGATGAGCACACATACTTTGTTGACAGTGATGAAGGTTTGGTATTTCCAATGAAGAAATCTGTTTATCCAGCCTATGATGTTCCTTCTTCTTCTCACATGAAGCCATTTCATGTTAATCCTATCTCAGAGCCTGTAAAGAAGAGGAGATGACTGGTTAAGGAAAAAATATCAGAATATTTTTCTCCAGTTAAAGCCTTAGACTCTGATCCACTAATCTCTAATTCTCTTATGAAGTCTGGTGACTCTGCATTACTTGACCAAATGAACAGTAACATCGGTGGAATTGAGGTAGATGGTGATGATAAAAATTCCACTCGAGAAGAAAATGATGAATTGGCTGAAATGGATGGTAAACAACTTAATGTTAATCCTTTTACTAGTCCTGTAATCACCTTGGAGGTTACTTCGAATGAGGTACCAAGTAAAGATAAAAAGGGAACATGGATTGGGATAAACACGATGATGACAATCCTAGTATTCAAGCTGATCCAGCATCTTCTCCTGTTCTAGTCACAATCTCTGATTCTCCTGTCAAGTCTCCTCAGCCAATAATCAAGTAGATCTCATATGAAAGAGCTAGAGAGTTTGCTGAGGAAGTCAAAAGAGAGATGGCTGCTCAAAAGTCTCAATAGTCTCTAGTCTCTGGAACTGCCAAGCTCTTCTATGGAAGGAAAAAGAAGAAGGTCTTATTTGGCCTAGACACACAAGAACCTATTTCTCAATGTGAAGTAGCAGCCTTTGACAGGCCAGGCACACAGGAACCTGTTGATCAAAGTTCAACAGAAGCCACTATACCAGCAAATGAAGTCAACTTGGATCAGGGTTACAACCCACATGAAACTTCAACTTAAAAGGTTGAAGGAGTTGTTAAGGCCTCAGCCACACAAGAACCATTCAATCAAAGTTTGGATGCAGGCACTCAAACTCTGACTAAAGATCCTATTGTAGCTGATGCTGAAGGCCAAACTTTGGCAGAGTCTAGCGCACAAGAACCTTCACCTCAAAGTGGTGAAGCATCTACTTAACAGACTCTGGTCATACAAGAACCAATCACTAACTTTGTGATTGCAGACCAAAATATGGAGATGAAGCTAAACTCAGAATCACATGCTGCAACTGCTGAGAAATCAAGCTCTGCTGTCAATCCTTTGACACTATCATATGCATTACTGGTTCAACCATTATTTACAAATCCAATGGACACTCCATCAGACTCTACAAATGTTCAAGGTATAAACTCTAACTTTTCTTTAGAATTTACATACTCTTATAGCATAAGTTCAGGCTTTATATTCCCATTTTTTATTGTTGGAATGATCATGGATAGTCCTGCAAAGGAACCCTCTATCCCTATGACTACAGATCTCCTTTCTCATTCACCTCTTATTTCTGTAGGTCATTGTGATTTGAGCCTTTCTTGTGAGACTAAGGTAAAATGTGTGAAAACATAATTGAAAATGAGAGGCAGACACTGGTTCTGGCAAAATGAGAGTTAGATATGAGACAGAAGTTAGTTACTTCTAGTGAGCAAACTCTGACTCACAAAAGTCATGAGATGTGTGATGTGAGAAGTAATGAGATTATTTTTAAAGAAAATAGTGTCTTAGGGTGTGCTGGTCTTTGTGCAGGTACTCAGAGTATAAATGACACAAGCTCTGTTCAACCTGTCTCTCAAACTCTACACTCTAAGGTGACAATGTCTGATGATATTGCAGATGGAGAATCTGCAAACTCTGAGGATTCCACTCTTATCTTTGAGGATGAATAATTCATTAATCTTTCTATTCCTTACACTCAGAGATACAGCTCCAAAAGATGACCTCTAGATGGTTTTGATGCTCATGACAGATTGAGGATGAAATATCTTGATTATTGTATTGTTGTATAGTTGAAGGGTGAAATTGAACATGTCCTTATTGCAGAAGGTATAAGAAGGATTAATATCAAGAGTGAGCCATCTGGTTTAGATATTTTGAAATCTAAAAGGCAATCCATCTGGGACATGACCTGGAAAGATGAAGACATTTCTTGACCACGTGTTCATGATCTGATCTAGAAAGCAGACTCTGAGATAAACTTTGATGACATGAAGGCTGTTTTTAAGGAAACCACTGTGTTGACTAAGGGTCTTCACAGTGAAGTTCATAATTTTCAAGAGCATGTTGATAAGCAAGGTGCTTCTGTTCAGGGTGTTGTTTCCAAATATCAACAATCCATGAAGTCTAAAACTAAAGTTGTTTTCACCAAACAGGATGCTTTGGAGTCTAAAGTTGACAATATTGCTACTATTGTGACCTCTATGCAGACTATGTTGCACACAATTGCAGACATACTGACTATTTCTTCTGATGTCAGAAAGGGGGAGAAAGTAGCTAAGGACAAATGCAAAGTGGATGATGTCTTAAACTCTGAAGACAAACCTGAAGGTGGTAGTGGTGGTGATGGCTTAGCTGATAAATGACAAAGGAGTTATAAGGATGGTAAAACTGGTCAAATTCAAACTCTGACTGATCAAACTCTGATTCCCTCAGGATCTGGAAAAGCTTAAGAAAATCAACAAACTCTGACTGATATAGATCTTGTTGCTCAATTGGAGTAATTCAAGAAAGATGAAGAGTTTGCAAGTGTTATTTCCCATAACAATGCCAATATACTTTGTAGAAGGGGGGGTTGAATACAAATTATTAAAACTTTTTATGTTTTAATATTTGTTCTTGGAGTTTATGTGTTTAAGAGAGAATATATGAACAATGAAACTGAAACTAAATTGAACAAAGATATTTGAAAATTACTGATGTGTTTGTTTTTCCATCAGTGTATATTTTGCTCAATTTTTCTAGGTTAATAAAACCCAGCTACGTTTACAAGGTTAGAAAATAAATCAGCTATTCTTATAAAGTGCTTTAAGGCTGAACAGTTGATTTAAGTATATTGCTAACTTGTATATTTTCTAACAATGCTACCACATTTGTTTTATATCCTCAGTGTGTTTACAATACCTAGAAATAGTATAAAATAATTAATATAAACTAGGATTATTTCTAATCTAGATTTCCTTTTACCTTTTTCCATTTCTAGAAAAGTATTTCAGACTTGGAAAGACAGCTTCAACTTGAGTCTCCACAGTCATCATAGACTGTGTTCTATATGTGTGCTTTTGTCTGTCAACTTGTGTTGTCTCAATCAATTGATAATTTATTGTTAGGCATATCAATTGATTCTTCCTTTTATCCATCAACTGATATTATTCTTCGATTGTTCTTTATATCCATTGATTGATAAATGATGACTTATCGATTGATAGATGTTATCAATCGATATATCAATTGATGGATCTTCATATCAGTTGATTGTCTTCAATTCTATGATTTGGCTTCTTCAATTGATCTTCTATCTATTGATGCTTCAATATCAATTGATCATCCTTCACTTGTATAATTTTCCTGTGTTCAAATAATTACAATTTGACAGTCTAAGTTACACATCAATTGATGACCTATATCAATCGACTCTAACATCAATTGATGAGAATAATATCAATTGACTTACACCTTATCAATTGAAATAGACTAAGTACACCTATGCTAAACTCCATATTATCAATTGATTCAGATAAACATTTCAATTGATAAATGGTTTCCTGATCAATCGATATTTATGAACTCCATATCAATTTATCAGTTACATCAATTGAAATTTCTATGATTTTAAGATTAAAATTATCATCAAGTTACATGTAGATTCCTAACAATCTCCCCCTATTTATGTTTATGATATGAACAAGCATAAATATACTTGATGATAACAAAAATACTTAACTATAATCATTCAAATAGAATCAAGAAATTTACTTAGCACTTTGAGTTTGGAAGTATTAGTTGATGTGTAATTTCTGCAAGCTGCTCCAATGTCTTCTACTTTTCATGATCTTCATTCCCCACTCACTTCTTCTTTTTTCTTCTCAGCATTTTTTTTAGCTGTCTCATAAATGAACTCCTCAATATTGCTTCATCTTCATCAGTTTTTCTAAGTTGCCTCATTAGATAATGAATTTCTTCATATGTGATTTTGTCTAGATATTTGCAGATATTAAAGTATTTTGTATTGCCTTCCACGTTTATAAAAATCATAGAATACTTTGGTTCTAACACCACCTTCTTGACATGAGATTTCCATATCTTGAGAGGTGAATCAGATTTAGCTTCAGCTTTTGCTCTTCTTAGCTTTGAAATTTGTTGTTGAATTTCCTGAGCAATTTTAACATTGAGTTTGTACCTTTTGTTGAGAAGAGGTAGAATGGTTTTCAGGAGTAACTTTGCTTCATTATCACCTTCATTGAGTAGGTGATTTTTCATCCAATCTCATACTCCAACCTCATTGACTCTTCTTGGCTAGAGGTTGCAGGGTGAGTCTTTATACCTATCAGCCCTTTTTCACTCACCACTGGAATTCCTTTAATTTTAACCCTTCAATTGTCACTTCCTCCTTGATTTCTTCTTGATTGACTTGAGGGTTTCCTGAACCACTGTATCTTGAGTTGAATTTGTCTTTTTCTTAGCCATTATAATTTTCCTCCTTTTTCTCAATGATTGTTATGCCAATTGCTCTTTCATATGCCATTGCATTTCTATCTGTCTATCAATCTCTTCATTTTCCTTTTCCCTCCTTGTAGCATCTGAGATTCCTGTAGTGATGGCTCCTTTAAGTAACTTCTGGCCAATTCATTCATTTTTCTTTTTCTTTTCTTCTTCAATTATTATTGCTTTGCCCTTTTTCTTCTCTTCAAGGGCTTCAACATCTATTTGAAGAAAAGATTCTGCATTTGAATTGCTTTATTTGGAAGCCTTTCTTTGAATAATGAACTCATCCAAATTTCCTGTTTGTGCAGCCTTTGTCACCAACTTAGTATTTCTTCTTAAATCTTCAATCTTCTTCATTTCCCTCTCAATCATTGCTTGAGTTTCCTTTTCTCTAGAAAGTCTTCTAGCTTTTAGATCATCTTCAAACTTTTTCATATATCTCTTTTTCTTTTCTAAGTCATCTTTGGTTGAATTAGATGACTTTGAAGATTGACCTCTATCCATGTTGCTTCCACTAGCTTTACTTTTATCAATGACCTTGGTTGCAACACCACCAACACTAGCTCTACCAACATCAAAACCACCAACACTAGCTCTACCAACATCAAAACCACCAACACCACCACTGCCAGATTCATCATCATAATCCTTCTTCTTAGCATCATTCTCCCCCTTTTTGTTATCATCAATGGGAGGTGGTGGTGGCATCATGTCAAGAAATTTTTGAAGAATTGAGCCATGAAGGACTTGACCTCTAATGATTTCATCCATTTTGGACTCTAAGGATGATACCCTTTTCTCCAAGTCATGGAAGTTCTTAGACTCCTTGAATAGTTTATCCTTCATCTGATTTAAAGTATTGAATGGAAGCTTCTCATACAATCTTTTTTTCTAGTGCATCTTTGGTAGATGTGATAGATCCCTTAATAATTTCCAATTCTCTTCTAACTCCTGTCACTATTATCTTTTGAGTCTTCAATGATTCCATCATACAGTATGTTATCCACTTTTGAGTAGGATCTGCAATCTCTACATCCATATTTGTTCTTATGCACTGAGAAAGAATTTCAGTTTCAACAACTTCTAGAGATCCATCAACTGTACTCATCCAAGGTTCCTCATCAGAATCATCCTCCAAATCTTCAGGTGCCATGAAACATGTATCTGTTGTATTGACAATCCTCTCTTTTAGATTCCTGGTCATTTGCTTAGTGTGCTCAATTTCCAAGATTTGTTCTGCACTTTTGTTACTTGATATAGCCAAATCTTGGTATCTTGGATCAGGATGGACAAATTTTCTTGGATCTAAATCACTAGCATCAACCTCTTCATCCTCCTTATTGACTTCACTCCCACTTGCTTCATTATTAGGGACTCCCTCTATCTCCTTCACTCCTTCCTCCTCTGACATCAATTCATTTTCCAACTCTTGTGCATATAAAAGAATATTTTTATCTCTCTTACTCATCTCTCTATTTTGCATCATGATCTCATCCTAGAATCTCACACCTCCCTCACTCATAACATGTGCACCTTCAAAGGTGAGGCCCTAAAGTGTTTCACTCACATTCCTTGAAGAAGTAGGAATGACCTCGCTCACTCACTCTCCTTTTGTCAGGCTGCAATCCTACCTCTCACTCAACTCACTCATTCCTAAAAAAGTTTGTGCAATATCAATTGATTGAGTATCAATTGATGCTGTGAAACTAACAGTTGATGTGTTTGGGACATTCATCGATTGATGAATACACACCGACTGATCTTGAGTATCGATCAATGGCTTATCAGTCGGTGGCTGAATATCAATTGATGAGGGAAACAATTGAGGTAATAATTTGAGAAGAGATATTTGAAATAACATTTGAAATGGAATCCTGAATTTCTTTGGAAGAAAATTCAGGAGAGAGTGTTGTCTTCTCCTTGAATATCAAAGAAGGAGAATTTGAAAATGTCTGATTATCTATCAGAACATTTTCTAAAGAAACTTGTTGAGGTGAAGAAAGAAGGATAGATAGAATAGGAATTGAGAGAGAATAGGGATGCATCTCAATATTTATTTGAAATGCATCAAACTGAATTTGAGAAGGCTCCACCATATTTTCCTGTGATTTTGCAGTGTGTGATTCCCTTTGTGCAAAGGTTACCTTCTTCTTTTTCCTTTTATATGAATTGGGGTTTTAGTTTGAGTATCATCATCTTTGTTCTGTGTCCTTGGTTGTGAGCTCTTTTCAATATTAACACCCTTTTGGGAGGATGTTAATAGAGATGTGGTATTGTCCTTGTTAACATCCACAACCTTTTGAGAGACTGAGGAGTGGCTAGGCTTAGGTTGCTCACCCTTACTCACCTTATCCTTCTGGGTTCTTTGATTTTCCTCAGTTCTCTTACCAGAACCATCTCCATCTAATCCATCACCACCTAGATTATTCCTTTTCTTATATTTTGTAACAACAGATTTTTTGAAACCTATTGAGGTTGGTTTCTTAGATTTGGATTTGGAAATTAGTTGTGTGACTTGGGTAGGAGGGTTGGGGTCATTGCTAACACCCTCCATAGCCATAGAAGACAAAGAAGTTCGAGGTTGAGAAGAAGTTAAGGTAGAAATAAATACTTGAACAAAAGGTGGATAGATCAATTCCACATTACTGTGAAGATTGATCATTACCAAGTCTTTGAAGACCCTTTTTTTTACCCAGCAGTCCAATGTCTCTGTCTCTCTTGAGATTTATATATCCTTCACAAAATGGTTAATAAACAGCATAATAAATATAGCATAGTATATATGGTTAGACATATTAGATTTATCACCCAACTTTGTAGCAATCTCTTTAATTACTAATACTGACAAGTAAAAAAATCTATCAAACAAAATGTTGCAGGTAATTTTCTGCATACTAGTTGTTATAGCATCAAAGTTACTGATCTTACTACTAAAGCATTTTATAATTGCATCAAAGAAATAATACCATTATTTTCTAAGATGCTTCCTAACAACATGACCTAGACTAATATCAGGCTCCACATAATTGACAGACATAACCATGTTTCTAATATTTTCATCTGTTGGCATTGTGTCAGTATTATTAGCAGGTAAATTTAAACATTCATCAATAGCAACAGTAGTTAGTGTATACTTATCTCCCTTGCACATGAAAGAAATGGTTGAGTAGTCCTTGGCAACTTCTGCAGTGGCCCAGAATTACTCCACCAATTTGCAAATATCTTTGGGGCTTCACTTAACGCTCTCCTCACCTTGCTACTCTCCAAGAATAGCATCATTGGATGAAAACTTTGTGGTGCTTCTTCCATAATAGTGCAGGCAATGAAATTATTCAACTCATAGAAGTATCCTACTTGTGAAACCTTCTTGGAAGATGAAGCATATGAAGATGCCATTTCTTGTATATGGACATTGGAGATTACACTAGAGAGATTAAGAATTTTAAAGATTGAGAACAAATAGAGTTAAAGATTGAGTTCGTAGATTGAGAGAGAGAAACAGATAGAGAAATCATTGGTAAAATTGCAAGTAAGAATTAAAAGAAATTTTAATCTCACTATTTATATTTACTGAGTTCCCAACCTATTTCTTACTCAAAATAGAACTTAGTCGACCGTTGAGATAAAGAGTAAACGAATGAATTACTTATTTTGGTAATTGATTGTTATATATACAGGGCTGTATGTATTCATCAATTGATAAAATAAGTAATCAATGACTAGATTTTGTACATGTCGATTGATGACATGGACTCTGAAACTTCCAGGTCATCAACGGATAAAAGACTTATCCATCGACAAATAGTACTATCCATCGATAAACAAATATATCATCAATTGATACATTTATCTGTCGATAGCTGTAAATATCCATTGTTATAAAACCGTTCATCAATTGATTATTAAAAAATGAACAAGTTAACATAATCAATCGCTACAATCTAAAATTAACATAAATAAATAACTTGTCATACATTTAACAAATTAAACATAGTTAAGCATACCTAAATCACAGACCAATCTATTGAAAGTAGATTCATCTAATGGTTTGGTAAAAATGTCTGCAAGTTGTCTTTCACTAGGAACAAAATATAATTCAACAGTACCATTCCTTACATGTTCCTTAATGAAGTGATACCTTATGTCAATGTGCTTGGTCCTTGAATGTTGAACTGGATTTTCAGTAATGACAATATCACTAGTATTGTCACAGAATATTGGAATTTTTCTTAATTTAAATCCATAATCAAATAATTGATTCCTCATCCATAATGCTTATGCACAACATCTTCCAGCAATAATGTATTCAACCTCTAAATTTTGAATAAACCATGATACAACCTTATCTCCTAGAAATTGACAAGTGTATGTGGTACTTTTTCTGTCAATCTTGCAACCTACATAGTCTGCATCTGAATAACTAATTAGATCAAATCCAGAGCCTCTATGGTACCAAATTCCAAGATTTGGTGTTCTTTTGAGATGTCTAAATATTCTTTTTATTGTAATCAAATGAGACTCTCTAGGATCAGCCTGAAACATAGCATAAAGACATGTAGTAAATATTATGTTTGGCCTACTTGCAGTTAAATAAAGTAATGAGTCAACCATGCCTCTATAACTTGAAATGTCAATTCTAGCTTCCTTAGTATTCAATTCAAGTTTAGTTGTAGTGCCATGGGAGTTTTTGTAGAAGAACATTCATTTAAATCAAATTTCATCAATAAGTCAGAAATATATTTGGTTTGATTTATGAAAATACCAAATTTAACTTGTTTGACTTGCAAACCAAGAAAATAGGTAAGTTCTCCTATCATGCTCATTTCATATTTACTTTGCATCAACTTAGAAAACTTTTGACAAAGTTTCTCATCAATTGAGCCAAAAATAATGTCATCTGCATAGATCTGAACAAGAATCATAGAGCCACTAACATTTTTATGAAAGAGGGATTTATCAACAATACCTCTTGTGAAGTGATTCTCAAACAAGAATTTAGATAGTGTGTCATACCAGGCTCTAGGTGCTTCTTTCAATCCATACAGTGCTTTGAGAAGATAATATACAAATCCAGGATGAATAGGATTAATAAAACCAGGAGGTTGTTCTACATATACTTCTTCCTCTAGTTCGCTATTGAGAAAAGCACTATTTATATCCATCTAATAGACTTTGAAATTAGCATGAACAACATATGCTAGAAAGATGCTTATTGCTTCCAACCTTGCAATTGGTGCAAATGTTTCATCAAAATATATTCTTTTTTCTTGTGAATAGCCCTTTGCCACTAATCTTGATTTATTCCTTGTCACTGTACTAGATTCATCCATTTTGTTTCTGAACACCCATTTTGTACCAATGACAAGTTTGTTCTTTGGTTTGGGCACCAACTTCCATACCTTATTTCTTTCAAATTGATTCAACTCTTCTTGCATAGCAATTATCCAATCAGGATCATTCAAGGCTTCTTCAATCCTTTTTGGTTCTTTTAGAGACAAGAAGCTACTATACAAGCATTCATTTTGAGTTTCACTTCTAGTTTTGACACCATCATTTACATCTCCAATGATCAACTCAAAGGGATGACTTTTGGTCCATTTCCTTTGTGGTGGTAAATTTGTCCTTGAAGATGATGTTTCATGATCATTAGAATTGTCA
Source organism: Oenanthe sinensis (assembly GCA_028671895.1). Taxonomy (NCBI): domain Eukaryota; kingdom Viridiplantae; phylum Streptophyta; class Magnoliopsida; order Apiales; family Apiaceae; genus Oenanthe; species Oenanthe sinensis. Next base: position 1,591,426 of record CM053809.1, on the reverse strand, counting down.
TGATCATTGTGATGTGATTGATTATTTGAAAACCCTCCCCCTGAGATGGATACTCTACTTGAAGATTGTTGAGTAGAGTTTTTATCCATTGAATGGTTATCAATTGATGTATTATCAGTCAATTGATGATTATCAACTGATAAGTTATTTGTTGATACATTGACATCAATTGATGGGGAATTTATGGGTACTTAATTTCTTGAAATTTCCACATCATCATCACTTTCTTCACCATTACCATTTGATTCATTTTCAAAATGCAATAGGTCATGGTATCCTTCATCAAACAACCATTGAATCTTTTTATCATCAAAGACTATATGCATAGATTCGATAACAATGTGTAAACTAAGATTGTAGACTCTGTAAGCTTTGGTTGTTATTCCATATCCAACAAATATAGCTTCATCAGCTTTAGTTTCAAATATTCCCAAATTTGCACCTTGATTCCTTAGGACAAAGCATTGGAGCCAAAGACATGAAGAAAAATAACTATTGGCTTTTTGTCTTTCTTCATCAATTGATATGGTGTTTTGCCTTGTAGTTGATTGACCATGGAAATATTTTGAATGTAACATGCGGTATTAATTGCTTCTGCTAAAAAATATGTAGGAAGTTTTGTTTCTTCTAACATAGTTCTAGCAGCTTCAATCAAGGTCCTATTTTTCCTTTCAACAACTCCATTTTGTTATGGAGTCCTTGGTGCAGAAAAATGATGAGTGATACTTTTTTATTCACAAAATTCTTTCATTGTTGCATTCTTGAATTCAGTACCATTATCACTTCTTATTTTCTTGACCTTCCATTCAGTGCCATTGTCAACATTCTTCACATGATTGATAATGAATTTACTTGCATCATCCTTAGAGTGTAAGAAATGTACCCAAATATATCTTGTGAAGTCATCCACAATTAATAAGGCATATTTCTTTTTGGCAATTGACATGATGTTGACTGGACCAAATAAGTCCATGTGCAATAATTCCAGAGGCTTGTCAATTGATGATTCAGACTTTGACTTGAATGATGTTTTCCTTTAATTTCCTTTTTGACAGGAATCACATAGTCCATCCTTGATGAATTCTATCTATAGAATGCCTCTAACCAGATTCTTTCTAACCAATTGATTCATTTCTTTAAAATTCAAATGGGCTAGTTTCTTGTGCCAAATCCAACTTTCATCTGTATTGGTTTTGCTAAGTAGACATGTCATTGAATTTGCCTTTACAGAGTTGAAATCAGCCACATAAACATTTCCTTTTCTTCCACTAGTTAGGAGAATTTCACCAGATTCTTTGTTGGCTATGATGCATGATCCAGTTGAAAACCACACACCATTTCCATTATCACATAGTTGAATAATACTAAGCAAATTATGCCTCAATCTATCAACTAGTGTTACAGGTTCAATGATAACATTTCTTTTGCAATTGAGCCATATTCCATAGTAAAACCTTTGTTGTTATCTCCAAAAGTAACTCCTGGGCCAGCCTTTTCCACAAACTTTATGAGTAGGGACAAATCTCCAGTCATGTGCCTAGAACATCCACTATTCAAATACCAAAGATTTTTCTTCCTGTTTCCCTACACACACATAAAACAATCAAGTTGGTTTTGGTACCCAAGTTGCCTTGGGTCCTCTTTTATTAGTTGCAGTCTGGGCCTTGGTTGTCAACTTTGATTCATTTTATTTTGGTGTGTTTAAATCCACATTAACTTTGAGAGTTGACTTTTATGGCTCAAACACCTTGGAACTCATGGCAGACATATCATGCAAATTTACATACTTAACATTTTGACTAGCATGATTGTTATCAGGTATATGCATGTTCCATGACATTCCAGTCATGTTCATATTGGTATATGCAAATAAAGGATTATACATGTGTGGAATTTGTGCATAAGGCATATGAATATTGGGTGTAACCAAATTAGAAGATATGGCATTCATGAGCATAGGATTAGTAAGCATGGCATTTGTAGACGTGGCATGTGCACTTAAATCATTTGAAGGTATGGAGTTCTTTTCTTTCTTGCAATGCATAAACAAATGATTCATACTACCACATTTAGCACAAACCTTTCTAGGTGCATATATATCAGGAGTGTAATTGTTGTGCTTATTTATGCCCGCTTTTCCATTCCTATTATTTTTCTTTTTCTCAGACTTAGGTTGGATAATGTCTACAGATGTTATCTCTTCTAATTTTGCTTTTAACTGTTTCTTGGATAAGCTACATATGTTGATCTTCTCAACCTTAGTCTCAACTTGATTCTTGGTTCCTGTTTCCTTCACAAACTTGATAGGGGTGCTAAAATTGTTCTTCTTGTTAGCCATTGATAATTTATTTATCGATGGATCCTATCAATTAATTCAGCATCAATCGATTGATAATCCTTATCAGTTGATAAAGGATTAGCAGTCGATTGATCTTTATCCATTGAGGTTTCAACCAATGGTTTGCCTATAGATTTAGGGGACTCTTCTAGATTATCTAAGCCCTGAACATCAATGATTTGTTTGGCAGTTTTAGCAGGCCTATTCCATTTATTAATGGTTTTAATTTCTCGAGCCAATTGTTCTTTTAACAATTTCTCTCTTATTAAACTATTCATTAGTTCATCTCTAGCATCTTTACTTTCCTGCTTGAATCTATCCAAACAAACAAGTTCATTTTCAAGAAAGGCATTCCTCTCAGTTAAGGCATCAATAGTGTTCCTTAACTTGAGGTTTTTTTTGTTTAGAGATTTTAGAGTGACATGCAAATTATACAATTCATTAGACATTTCATTGATGGTACTATTGCATTCATCTTTTGAAAGCTCAGAAAAGTTAGTAGCTAGTACATGATTTGATGATGAACTAGATTCTTCATCTTCCTGATTGGCCATTAGTACTAGATTGATGAATTTTTCAGAATCACTGTCCTCAGCAGCCCAGTCTTTCTCTTCAGTTACAAAAGCCTTTTCCTTTTGTTTGAGAAGGTCAAAATACTTTTTCTTGTAGTCAATGCCATCATATGATTTTGTCTTCTTTTCTTGCTTTAGCTTTCTTCATTCATTGGATAAATGATCAGCCAATCCATAGTTAAAGCATTTGAATTTTGATCTGTCAACCAAATTTTTATTTTGGTTGTCATTTCTAAACTGGGATCTAGGCCTTTGAGCATTTGTATTCCTCTTTAATTTAAGCTTTGAAAATTTCCTTGACAAAAATGCAAGGTGCTCATCAATCTCATCTAGATCATCCTGATAGCATACTTCTTCTTCTTCACATTTGCCCTTGTCTTTGGATGATCCATCAACAACATCATTAGCCATCATGATAGATCCTTCTACACATCCACTTTCATTCTTGTCTTCATTTCCCTTAACCATCAAAGCCACAATTTTTTCTTTTCTTTGATTCTTGTCAATCTCCTCATCCTGTTAGATTTATAACTCATATGTCTTGAGAATACCATAAAGTTTCTGAAGATTATAGTCTTTGAAGTCATGAGATTGTCGAATAAAAACAATTATTGGTTTTCATTCTTTTGGAAGAGATCTAAGAAATTTTAGATTTGTATCTTCTATTGCATAAACTCTACCATATAGTTTTAGTCCATTCAAAAGCTTTTGGAACTTACTATAGGTGTCATTGATGGAATCTCCACTCTTTAAATGAAAATATTCATATTTCTGAATCAAGAGTTGCATCTTGTTTTTCCTTACTTGTTCAGTCCCTTAACATAGAGTTTGAAGAGTATCTCATACCTCCTTTGATGAAGTGCAGTTTATCACATTGTCATACATATCTTTATCTAGACCATTGAACAGAATGTTCATGGCCTTCTTGTCCTTAAGCACTTCTTTTTCATCCTCTTCTGTGAACTCAATGATGAATTTTGAAACATGTTTGTCAAATGAAGGAGTTCCATCAGGATTTACACCTATGACGATTTTATGAGAACATGATGACCTTTCTCTATGCAGTTAACATATGAAGGGTTAAGAGAAAGTAGATGCAAGTGCATTTTAACTTTCCATGTGAAGTATTCATCTTTTTTCAATACTGAAATCTTTACACCTGAATCCCTTTTGCCCATATTGAATTGTTCTTGATCTTTAAACTTTTTGTATGTTGAAAGCCTGCTCTGATACCAATTGTTATTTCCCAGAACAATGCCAATATAATTTGTAGAAGGGGGTTGAATACAAATTATTAAAACTTTTTCTGTTTTAATAATTATTCTTGGAGTTTATGTGTTTAAGAGAGAATATATGAACAATGAAACTGAAACTAAATTGAACAAAGATATTTAAAAATTATTGATGAGTTGGTTTTTCCATCAGTGTATGTTTTGCTCAATTTTTCTATGTTAATAAAACCCAACTACGTTTACAAGGTTAGAAAATAAATCAACTGTTCTTACAAAGTGCTCTAAGGCTGAACAGTTGATTCAAAAATATTTTCTAACTTATATATTTTCTAACAATGCTACCACGCTTGTTTTATATCCCTAGTGTGTTTACAATACCTAGAAAGAGTATAAAATAATTAATCTAAACTACGATTGTTTCTAATCTATCTTTCCGTTCGTCTTTTTCCATTTCTGGAAAAGTACTTCAAACTTGGAAAGACAGCTTCAACTTGAGTCTCCACAGTCATTATAGACTGTCTTCCATATGTGTGTTTTTGTCTGTCAATTTGTCAACTTGTGTTTTCTCAATCAATTGATAATTTGTTGTTAGGCATATCAATTGATTCTTCCTTTTATCCATCAACTGATATTCTTCTTCGATTGATCTTTATATCCATCAATTGATAAATGATGACTTATCGATTGATAAATCTACCATATGGATGTGAAGAGTGCTTTTCTCAATGGAGAATTAGAAGAAGAAGTATATGTGGAACAACCTCTTGGTTTTTATTATAATCATATCTTCTACTGAATAGTATTTTATTATAATTAATATTCTGTGATTAAAATCTTAAGATTGTATCCAACCCCTCTTTTACAATATTATATGGACCAACATGTACTTTGAAGATTTTCAGAAGAATCAAGACAGGAGTCTAGAAGCTTATCGAAGTCTGTAGATTTTCAGAGTCCGGAGGAACATAGAGTCTAGAAGTTATCAGAGTCTGAAGATTTTTAGTGGTCTATAAAGATGAGTCCAGTTATGGAAGGAGGTGATTCTCAAAAAGAAAGTCTTTGAAAAAACGGTAAACAAGTCAATGATATGTTATAGGAAGGAAACATATTTATGCAAGGAAACTATCAGCTAATCGATATGAACTCCTCATTTATTATATATTCTCTTATTAGTTGATAGGCAATTCTCTATATAAACACTCTATATAATTCATTATAAAGTGGTCTAAATCGAACTCAAAGAGCATAGAGATAGACAGAGTTGCTGTGAAACACACAAAAATTGCTAGGATTTTGTGTACACCCTAGGACTATATTCATTCATCAATAATATAAACAGGATTACTTTTCGAAATCTCTGTGACTGATTTTATATAGGTAAAAAGAGATCACAAATATTCAATCTCGTCCCTCCTACTTGTGTAATTGGGGAAACGTAATTACATAGAGTCTTTATATAGAGAGTTGTCTATCAACTAATAACATAATATACAATAAATCAGAAATAAATTCTTATCTATTAACTGATAGTTTCCTTGCATAATTATGTTTCCTTCCCGTAGTATATCATTGACTTGCTTGCCTTTTCCTCAAAAACTTTCTTTCTGAGAATCACCTCCTTCTATAACTGGACTCAGCTTGCCTTTTCCTCAAAAACTTTCTTTCTGAAAATCACCTTCTTCTATAACTGGACTCAGCTTTATAGATTCTGCAATACTTCAGACTCTGATAGTCTATAGACTCCGATAAGTTTCTAGACTTATCTTGATTCTTCTGAAAATCTTTTAAGTACAAATTAACAATTACACATGTACAAGGTCTATGATGTCCCTTGATAGTACAAAGTAGACTCTGATAATATTTGATTGGTCAAAAACTAGAATGATTTATTCTATTTTATTATACTTATATGTTATACTAGATTCTGTTATAGTATTTTAATATCATCAAGTGAATATAATCCTAACAACTATTTACACAAATATGTATTTATTTTTTTATTTAGATTAATAGATTATTTCCTTTGGACTTGTTTCTTTCAAAGTAATTTAACTCAAATGAGTTGTGTATTTGTTTTGGTTCCTTAATTTCAAAATTAAACAAAATGATCTGTGAAGACTATGATTTCTCCGAAACAAGAAACCCAGTTAAGTTTCGAATTCGGCTTGTTATTTAAAATTATTAATGAAAAAATGTCATTAAAAAAATCAGATAATATTTTTAATATATACATATTTTGAGATATATTATAGAGAGATAATATTTTTTGAGTTAAGGTTTAATAATAAAATTTATAAATACTCTCTTAAAATTAAAAAATACGAAGTATTATTTTTTTCAATAGCAAAGAGTCTATTTTCTCTAAAACCAATTTTCAAAATAAATGCGTTTTTTTTAAAGTTATTTTTGAATCTAATAAACAAATTTCTTTTATATATGCTTTTCAGCAAAAAGAAACAGTACCTTAGTCTTATATAAGATTAATAATGTAATTTTTAAATGGTATTGAATCAAACATTGTAAATTAGTTTCTTGGTAGTTCAGTCAACCTATATAGGTACAAAATTTGGCCGAACAGATGAAACCCTCATCATCTATAGTTCCCATGTCTTTTTATTAAAAAACGTACATACAATCGAACATACAAATATTAGAGAACAAATGTATTGAAGTCGGGCATTAGCAGACACTACTCACTAGTAGGATGTAGGTGAAAAAGAAAAACTCAATTTTTGAGGTAAGTGCATTTTTCTCTAAGTTTGTACTGCGCAAGTTTGTAAATCCCGACCTCCTACCCTATCTAGTAAACTAGTAATCAGGACTACACATAATTTATTTTGCATTTCACTCCTACCATAAGAATCTGTCAAAAGTCCAAGTAATCCGAGCAAAAAATAAAACTTAGACCGAAAACTGAACGTATCAAAACTATTTCGACAACTTATAAGTACCAGTGATACAGTTTACCAGACAAAAACTAAGAAACAGAATATTATGCAAATTTTTGGGTCAATGTGACCTTGCATTCGCACGATTATAAGAATGATAAGCGACAACATTTACCGTCTCAAATCCATAAAACTGTAGGGAGGAAAAATTAGTTTCAGACTGTTCTTTTTTCTCCTTTTTTTTTCCTAGCATATATTTTTCTCTACATGATGAGAATGAAAAATGTAAATGTGGGAAGCAGCAAGTATAGGCACACCTAACAAAATCATTAACTTCGTGATTATCCAACGTATGCCTAGTGACATTTCAAAGAATTACAAAAAATGTGAAAATACATGTATCATTGAACATTAAGCTCATTTTTAGAGAGCATGCAAGAGATGATACAGTATATGATTGCCCTACCACCCAGCTTGGATGCAATATGAACCACATCCAAGAAAAAGGAAATCAAATAATTATCGAAATCTCAAAAAACTAGCACACATATCTTACAAAATCAAACCAAAGAAACTCTAACATAAATATACATTTGCAGCCAGAAAGATAAGACTTATGGAACAATCCCGATATCCTTGAAGTATTCATGCTCAAGTGCACTCCTGGCTGTAATTCTTCTGCTGGGATCCAAGCAAAGCATTTTCTGGGACAGTGCAGGAGAACTATCAAAAAATTGTGGATGTCTAGATCGGCCAACAATCATGATCATGGGTATCTTTTTCATTTTTTTAGGCAAGGTCAATTTCAAGAAATTTAAATATTCACGCACACATTTGTCTCCGTGTGAACCTTGACATCTTCGTATCAAGGATGACGGTATACACTATGCTAAGCCTTGCAGATGAGGGTTCATTATTATTATATATGTGTATATATAGGACAATTCATTATCATGTTATATTTAATTACAAGGATGTCTATAAAGAGCATATTGAGCAGACACCAGCTAGGATAACAGCCAGTGAAACTGGCATATTAGTTAATGTAATAGGTATTGATGAAATTAGAAGATTTAAAAAAATTGCATCATTCATGGGTACCATTATATTGATTGACCCTGTTGAATATAGGTAGAGCACATAACCCTGTTATAACCTTTCTATGCCATTGTTTCCTATTCACATATCAAGAAATTGTCACTTCCATCAAAGAAAAAAAGAAATTGTCACACTGCTAATTTTAACTTTTGGATGGGTCTTTGGATTAGCCAGTTGCAAAAAGCCCTGGAAGCTAGATCATCCTAATGAGTGAAGCTAGTTCATAGTATGAACTTCAGACAGTAACATGGTGCATATACCCTATGGTAGAGATTAGGTCAGAATCTGGGTGGGTAATACTTTGCAACTTGGAAAGAAGTAGCGGTTGAAAATTAAGGAGTGCCCAAGCGGTGAAAATATTGCTCCTAGTGCTAAAAGAAGTCTAGAATTCAATTTTGACCATATATCAACATATTCGCGAGAGGGAGGGGGAGATTTATTTATCCTTCAATTTGTCAAGAGGTATCCCCGGAACTCATTATGAGTTACGTCTTACCCTACTATCTGTCTAGTCTTTCCAGGACTGGCTAAAGCAAAGCAAGAAGCCCTCTTTCTTCTGTCTTACTCGATAGAGGTGATTATATATTAGGTGATTCCCTGGTTGAGGGTTACCCCATTTCTGATCCCGAACTAGATTCTAAATCTCTTTCTGAATTCTGATGTTGGAACCCCCCTCTGCTGCTTAGCCGAGCACTTTCTTTTCTTATGAGATTTATAGTTAGAGAGAGAGATGGCAATGGTTGGTAAGAAATAGTGAGTGTTGACAATTCTTTATCTATACGAGCTTTGAATTACGATTAAACTTTCGAGTCTTGTTCTTTTTTTATTGTTCCTTTCTGTATTTTCAATTAGAAAGGTCAACCTCATTCCTATTTTGAAAATATTAAGAAGGTTGGATGTATTCAAGAAATTTACAGAACTCTTCCGCCGTGTTTACTATAGCAAATTTTATGAAAAGCAAGATAATCGAAGATCATTGGCCAGTCATTATATACAAGCAAGAATATAGCATTTTAACTCACTTTAAGGAGATTGAGACCGGACAAATCAAGATTTGGGACCACATTTCCCAGTTCCTGCAAATTAGGTATGCACTAATAAGTTTCCAGAATATGTGCGAGATATATCAATGTATTAAACATCTATCTACAAAAAAAAAATCACCTTAGATGGCCATTTTGGGAAGGCAGACTTAAAATCAGGGAGAGATGTTACTCCAGGCCAGGTATCCTCACTTGGAGTACCCACAATTCTTCATTGAATCAATCATAGAAGAGATAACTCAAAATTAATGAAATAAAGTAATACAGTGTTGTATACAGGATAATTCCCAATCAAATTCTGTGATGGGACCTGGATCTAAATTAGTATACAATGCTGAAAACAATACGTTTAAAAGCAATGAAAAAACAAGGGCCGGAAAGCTACAAAACCTGAAAATCTTAAATAATTCATCAATCTCAGAATCACCCGGAAACAATGGCCGCTGGTTCACCATCTCAGCAAAAATACATCCAACTGACCACACATCAACTGGTGTGGAATAGTGGCGTGATCCAAGGAGTATCTCTGGTGCCCTGTACCAAAGTGTCACCACCTATAAAAAAACATCAAATTTTTATGACAAAGATGACACGTTAACTTATCCAAAAAAAATAAATTAATAAAAACACTAATATATGTAAAAAAATTCACTATGGTTCACAAATCCTAAATAAAGCTGTCATATTTAAATTATTTACCATCACTACCCCTGGATTAATAGCCTAAAAGAATAACAACTTGCAAAAAACGGAGAAGAAATCAAGGAAACATTAAAAGCATAATAAACTTATTACACCTTTTAATGGGTTCTAAAAATCAAAGCATAGAACAAATAAGTGGTCAGCATTGAGGCAAACCGAATATTAAATAAATAATACAGAGAAGCTTTATCACTTGTTATACATAATTTATTTAAACTGAATCTACTGTTAAAGTAATAAATAATAAAGAGCAGCTTTATCACTTGTTATACATAATTTATTTAAACTGAATCTACTGTTAAAGTAACAAGTCAATACTGTCAAACTAGAGAAGCTATAATGAAAGTGAATTTCACAAAAATCATCTCCTCTTCGTTCCTATCAAAAGTTTAACATTTCACTTACTGATTGATTGATTTGAAACATATATATTTGGCTTGCAATGAGATTGAAAGGCTACTTAATTTATTAATGGGTTAAATATCGCTTTCATCATTCGGTTCATTCAAATATATCACTTTGCTCACTGCTATTTTGACTCAACTCAATTGATTCAAATTATTAATCAAACGTTGGATCTCTTATTTTTTTGTAACGGGGACTGAGCTGACGTGGCTTTGGCAGTGGTGATTGAGCTGAGTTGGACCTGAGATGGCCTCCAACGGCTCTTTCTTCTCTTCTATAAAAACATGCATATATTAGGGTTCTTAGTAGTAGTCGAAAGTCATCCCCTCTTCCCCTCTATTTTCCTTAAATTCTTTCAAGCAATTGTCTCTTCTCTTCTATAAAAACATGCATATATTAGGGTTCTTAGTAGTAGTCGAAAGTCATCCCCTCTTCCCCTCTATTTTCCTTAAATTCTTTCAAGCAATTGTCTCTAGATATTCTTTGTGTTGAAAGCCCCATGACTAGAAGCTCTGCAACAAGCTCAATCCAATATGTTTGTGACTGTGGAAAACGGGCTAAGATGTTTACCTCATGGTCTTTGAAGAATCCGGGACGAAGGTTCTACACTTATAGCTCCAAGAGTGTAAGTAATGTACATGTTAGTAAGTTTCTATGTAAGTAATTTGTATCTTGATTATAGTGTAAAAATTCAGGAAATCAGGTGCGACTATTTCGAGTGGTTTGATGGTGAGATAAACAGCTTTGATTGAAGGTATTTGAATTTGGGGACACAAGCAATTAGGGTTTCTCTCCCTAAACCCTCTTCCCGCTTCTGTACAACTAAATTTTCTATAATGTTCTTATTTGTTAACCTTACAGCATTGTCTAGTCAGCGCCACGTGTAGCCCAGTAAGCAGAAACATGACAATTAACAGCTTATTAGACGGAAACGTCGAATTTGACAGATTTTAAAGTTGACCCAAATGAGATTGATTAAAAATTTGAATCCAGCGAGTTAAGGGGGTCAAAATAGAAGTGAGTGAGCAAAATGATATATTTGAATGAACCGAATGAGCAAAGTGATATTTAACATTTATTAATTAATTAATTTTCTTGAAAAAAATACACTCCCTTAGTAGTCCCTGTCCCAGTTACATTGTCCACCTGGCAAAAATATTATTCAGCATTTGTTTAACATTATCAGCACTGTACATATTTGTAAATATCTAGTTTGACCGAGGGAATAACAAGAAAATTATTATTTAGTGATTTTAACATGTAAACGAGGAAAAAAATGAGTGACAGGGAAAAGGATAATGTAGCTAAATATAATGGAGATGGGGGGAGTAATTATCAAATAGTAACATCAAATATGTAAATATATGAACTCAAAATACTCGGAAAAGCTTCCGTATAAAACATCAAGCAAAGTAGAGTAATACCTCGTGTGTAAATGTCCTGACAGGAATTCCAAATGCCCTGGCAAGGCCAAAATCTGCAAGCTTTAGAGCATTGGTACGACGATCTATGAGCAGGTTTTGGGGTTTGAGATCCCGATGCAGAACTCTATGGGAATGACAATAAGCAATGCCGCGAAGTATTTGATACAGATACATCTACACTTTCAAAAGAAATATTAGATACTATACTTAGAAGGATGACAGCAAAACAATGCATTCAACAAGGATGCTAACAAATAAGAGAGGAAGAAGGTAAGCCATTAAGTTTAATGATTTTACATATACAATGAGAAACAGAAAGCAGAAAACCTGTAAGATTGACTGTATGTGCATTAAAATTCAGATCTCTGAGAATTTTCAGAGAGAACTGATTAAATTCTTGGGGATTGGTGTAAAATCCTCCTCCCATGCATATATAACGTTATAACTACACTTATATTCTAGCAAACAAAAAAATACAGGTGATAGAGATTTTTTTTCTATATAAATGGCAGTACAAAATACTAGTAAGTTACATGTTTGATACTGTTATTATAATACATTAATACCGTTGCAAGTGTTGGCACATATCTCTAATAGGCAAGAAAATACTCAATGGTCATATTGTTAGAATCAAAATTTAAATCGTGCACAACTCATAACCTCTACAGAAAAAAGACTCACTTTTATCAGGCGTGGATCTTTTGCAAACTCGGGACTTGAATCCATATGTTTCTTCAAATCCAGGTCCAGATATTCAAATACCAGATACAACCGTTTCTCGCTGTGCACAACATCTTGTAACCTGTCGTACAAAACTAAGAACTTTCAAGAACTTATACATATCAAAATCCATTAACAATCAAATGCTTGTACATAATAGTTGACAATCAGAGACCAATATATGCTTAATGGTTGCACTTTGACCTTGATAGTTATAGCCTTATACAACCAATTTACTAAGAATTTATTAATATTGCCAAAACATTTTAACAAGAACCAATTCACCCAAAATTTACCCACGACAATAGAAGAGAAAGAAATTTTGATGCTAGTGTTAGTAATGAACTTATGATTGGGTGACACTTGATACTAGCATTATAATGTACTTTTCTGTGAATCAAATTTTCTTCAAGCCTGCCATAACTGACACTTGATGCTAGTGTTTGAGACATCAAAGTTTAAATAGATGATGTCTAATGCTAATAAGCTAACATGTAATCTATTGAATAGCACAAAAAAGATATGAAATAGGACCCTAAGACGGGTTTTCACATATGAGAATTAAAATCCAATCCAATGTAAGAACATAAAACAAAATTAAGAATTTCAAGTGCATCAGCAGTCTTTTAAAGAACCATTACATCAACCACCTAATGTAGAGAACACAATAAAGGAACTACAAAAATAAAGAGGAAAGCAGATACGAGAAATAGGAGATTGCAGGGAAATTATATATTAGACTCAAGTTTGTCCGTGTTTTTATATATAATGTCCATGAATTGCATATTAATATATATTTAGAACAAATTGGAATTGATCAGGGAGTCACCCAGATGCAGTATCCTTATTGGTACTACATCAACACACAAATTTGAGCATCTTTGGGACAAACTAATTCTGAAACATGGTACAGTAAACGAGAAAGCTCTATAGTTGTTTGCCACTTCAAAGTGACCCACAACCATCATGTACTTCATATTTTATTTCTGAAACTAGCAAAAGTGAAATATATGAATTAAACAATTTTGTGTTGAATGAAAAGAGAAATGGGATTATTTTCTGACACTCTTACCCTGAATTTTTGGACAAGTGTACATGTGTATGTACACTCGGACATTTTAGGCCAAAAAGACGTAAGATTTTCAGAATATTGTAGAGTCTGATACTCGGACACATGTCTATGTTTAAACACTACTCTTACAAAGTGCATTTCATTTTTTTCTACTCCACACGAGTACATTTAAATCCTTCTTCAAATTACCTTTGTGAAAGCAATTCAAAGCACATAGTTAATTAACAACACAAGACAATCAGAATGTACATTAGCTCTGTGAATAAACACCATTCACGACATTATTTTCTGCAGAAGAAATGCAAAGTATGAAATTCAACACACACATGTTGAGTATACCTGACAATATTTCCATGCTGCATCTCCTTCAGTAAAGAAATTTCTCTAATAGCCGTGCTTGGCACTCCCTCATCTTCCTGCTCTAATCGAATCTTCTTCAATGCAATAGTTTCATTTGTGACGCGGTCACGAGCCTTATAAACTACTCCATATGTTCCTTCACCAATCTTCTCAACTTTCTCATACTGCAATGTTTACAAATTTCAGTAAATAGAGGAGGAGAATATAAACAATTATGACAAGATGATTTCTATTTACCTGGTCCATTCGATCCCACTCAACGGATAGTTCTGCACTGAAGAACTAAAACCAATCAGGAAAACGTACATAAATAACATTTAATGGCCGTACATTGCTATAAAAATTAGATTTAAAGACACTTTCCAAGGATGATATAATCATATAACCATCCGAAAAGTTTTCTATGACTAAATAAAAGTGCTGACGTAATAGAAACTCTACTAGATATAGCCATATAGGTAAGGGCGTAAAATTGTGTTTACGTGTATTAAATATTGGACCAATAAATGAAAAAGAGAATCCATCCTTTATTAGGCGGCACATACATTTACAAGAATATTGGAAGGGCAATACAACTACAGACGCCATTTAATCATAGGATGACATGAAAATTGATAGCACATGTTAAATTACGTATTAGATTTTGGACCAATAAAAGTAAAAGATAATGCATCTTTAAAATGGCGGCGCGCGTAAATTTATTAAGAATAACGCAATTCAATTACATATAGCATTGTATCATAGGATGACTCGAAAACTAAAACACATGTCAAATTACGTATTAAATATCGGACCAAGTAAAAGAGAATGCAGCTATAATTTGGCGGCACGTGTAAATTTACCCAATATAATCCAACTTCAAAACATCAACAAACACAATTGTATCATACAACGACTTAAAAATTTATAATACGTAGTGAATTCTAGACGTCCTCGAAAATATTCCTATCAACCAGTCCTAATTCCAAACCAATCGCCACTAACTAGCTATACGTCATTAAAAATATCCTCTATCCAATTTTACACGCTCATTAGTCATCAACAGATTCATCACATTCCTTCATATATCGGAAAAAAATGAACTCATTTACCTGCAAAATTACACGGCATACAAAATATCAGCACATGGCATTATACATATAATTCCATTCAAGATACAATTTATAAATCAATATTTTGCCTAAATCTGTATATCGAAAACTCGAAAAGCAACTAATAACTCATGTCCATATAATCCAAAACAAAATAAAAACCAATCATAAAAGGCGTACCACAATAACAAGAAATAATGAACTAACACAGCAACTAAATTAGATACAAATCAAGCAAAACAGAGATTGATTGATATCAAAGTATGTATGTAGATATGTAAGCATGTATGTATGTATAATTGAAAAGTGAAAACCCTAGATAAAAAATGTACCTAATTTTGTGGTGAAGGGAGAGTTGGGGGAGGGAAGTGTGGAGTGAAACGAGCGAAAGAGGAAAGGGGGAAGATTTTATGTTGAAAAAGGGTAGCGTGGGGGAGAGAGAATCACAGTAACTTTTTCTGTTTTTTGGGTCAATTTTTGACTTTATTTACTTTTGACTGAATAAAAAAAATCACTTTCTATTATCCAATGTCGAAAATATTTAGACTTGTTTCAAATTATCATGTAATCGAAATCATCGGAATAATATCGGAAATTTAGATAATAAAATGTTAATGTATAAAAATATAGTTAAATGGATAAATATTTATATGTATATATATACTATATTATTATAAGCGAACATAGCTTTAGTTTGGTTTTTTCAATGTCTTCGAAAAAATTAAACGCCTTCTAAAAATAGCATAAATACAGTATAGTATTATATATCTAACATAACTAAATCAGTTTTATTTTCACTCAACTTCTTTATATATTATTTATAATTTAGTATAGTATTATATATCTAACACAACTACATTAGTTTCATTATCACTCAATTTCTTTAAATACTATTTAAATTATAAATTTATAAATTATTATTTGTTATAAAATGAAACAAAAAAATTAAAACACATAAACTCAAATTATATAAATTATAAACAAACTTTTTAGGCCAATTTTAAGCAAACCTTTTAGCCCAATTTAAAAATTTTACAACAAATATCAAATAAAATAATGTTGAATTACAAATAAAATACAGATCGATAATAATCATATAGATAAGATTAAAAAAAATATGAATTAAATATAATATCTAGCCCATGCATGATACGGGTTATAAGCTAGTATAAATATATATAGACAATTGCTCAAATAAGACCTTCTTTTAAAATGAGAACTGAGATCTAATCTCAGCCCTGTATTTTTTGTACCTACATTTAATCTTAGCCACTCAAATATATATATATATATATATATATATATATATATATATATATATATATATATATATAATGGTGTTCTCTCTCCTCCACACCCGTTTTCATTTCTCGATCTGTTCACTTGCACTTATTTCTCTTCTTTTCCCATGTTTTTTCTCTTTCCTACATCAATTAATTTTGTTCGTTGTTCCCCACCATCATTTCACCATCTCCGATCTAGTACTACCATCTGATATTTTGATCTCGTTCTCCTCGATCTACTTTCTCTACCGCTCTCACAACTATTTTCACTATACCTATCACCACTACAACCTCAGCCACCATGATAACTCTCATGTCATAAAACTCCAAAAATATATAAATCACATCTTCTCTAACAAGTTCACTAATATTTATTTATATTCTTTCCACATATTTTATGAACTTATGTTAAGGACTAGTATCTTATAAATATTTGAGATAAATCATTTACTAATAATCTAAACAATATCTTCATTTGAGTGCAATTCACTGAATTCTGCATACAAATCACATTTTTTATAAAACAAATCACCTATTTTAATTGATAATTTGTGTAATTATATTTAGTGATTTGTATACAAAATTTTGGTGAGTTGAAAGAAACTATTATAGATCTATTTAAGTTAGTTACTATTAGAGATTTTGTGTTGCATCAGATCTAAGGTAAAAGAAGACGTGGTAGTGAATAAAAGTTGTAATGGTGGGAATGGGGGAGGCGGTGCTATTGAGATAACGGTGGTTATTATGGATCCAGAGATGTTCAACAATGATGGTTGTAGTTGGGAGGGGAAGGGGGTTGAATTGTGGTGATTTTTGTGAAAGACTAAATAGAGATCAAAAAGTCGAAGTGTGACGGTGAGGGTTGTTATTGTGGTGTTGATGTTGGTGGAGAAAGGCGGGTGGTTATGGAGTAGAGGTAGACATGATTCATGAGTATATGAAGTGAGCCCGCTGATATATACAATTATATTTGTGTGTGTATACGAGGCTGATAGATAATTTTATTAATTTGATGATTGGGGTCTCAGTTCTCATTATAAAGAGGGTCTCATTGCAGCAGTCCCCTATATATATAGAGAGATGCATATTCTAATGAGACCCTCCTTATTGTGAGAACTGCAACCGGGCTTAATTTTTAAAAAATTAAACTATTCAAGGGATCCCCCTTTCTTTACCGTTACCAATCACCCCCTTTCTTTACGGTTATCAAATCACATACTAATCACCCCCAAAAATCATCAAAAAAAAACTCTACAAAAGCACTGGAAATATAGGTGATTATGCACTACTCACTGTATTTCGATCTATATGCACTTCACATGTATGCTCATAACACCTTGTTTTCATGTATTCACTTCAAATCACTCATATTCATCTTTATTTCATATTATATTCGTGTTTTTATATATTTAGTTCGTTATTTTGAAATTTAGGTATGTAATGGTATGGATATTGTGATTAGTGACATATAGTCGTGTTTTAGTGTATGTATATGCGTATGTGTGTATGTATATGTTGTAAACCTGTTATTTTTTAGATTTTAATTTTCTTTTTATGGTGATTTAGGGTTAGTGTTGTGTTAGTTGTGTTTTTTTAATGTGTTTGTCTGTGAAATGTAGTGTTTTGATTGATTTTGTTGGTTGCAGTTTTCGAGAAATTTAGGGTTATGATGTTTTGAGTTGTTTGTTGATTTACATAGAGAGATGGGGTTCGGTTGGGGAAAATGTTAGTGGATTGGGGGAAAGAGGTTCATTTGTTGGGGATGAATGTGGTGGTGGGAAGGTATCAGTTTCGATGCATTCATTTGGGCCGTTTAGTACAACTGAGGGTGGTTGTTAAGGACTGTGGTGGTTGCACTAAGGGCTGACATGAATGCGGGTAGTCTTAATAATAATAGTTTACCCAAGTCATCTAGACGAAAGAAGGTTGAGAAAGAGTGTTAGAGAGACACAGTTTTTGTGTTTGGTTCTTTGTGTACTGGATTTTTTGTACTCATAATATCTTTAAGCCCTGTGTCTGTACTCATAATAGCATTCTGAACTTTATATAGTGTTTTGTGATACTCAGTTTTGGTGATTTATTTTAGTTTAAATTGTTACTTGTTTTATAATCTTCTAATGGTTTGGAGTTGTGTAGGTTCTAGTACAAGCAAAGCAAGACACTAAAGCAAATAAAGTTTCTGAAGGCATCATGTAGTCAACCAAATAATAGAACTCAGTCAGATAATGATGATGACTTTATACAACCACCACAAAAAAGAAAGGGTATACAGGGATGTGATTATGCAGTGTTTACGGCTTCTAGTGTGCAAAGGGAATCTAGATTGAAAAGGGCAGATGATAATCCAAAATTGACTCCAGAAAATTTGAAAGCAATATTGAAGAGAAAAAAATAAGGATCAAAATGAGAGCAAATAAGAATAAGAAGATACTAGAAGATAATATCATGACAATAAGAAAAAAGAAGCAGGGAAAGGATACAAAGATATAACAAAAGAGCAAAGGAATGGAGAAAAAAATGAAGAACAAAAGAACGATTTTTGAGGTAAATCATATTTCCCACGACATAGCAATCATAGCAAAACACCCACTCTCTAATTTTAATATTTTATTTGTCTAACACAAATATTGTATGGTTGTTATTTCCCAGAATAATGCTATTATGATTTTGTAGAAGGGGGGTTGAATACAAATTATTAAAACTTTTTCTGTTTTAATAATTTTTCTTGTAGTTATGAGTATTTAGAGAAAATATGATGAACAATAAGAACTGAAAAGTATTTGAATAACAATGTTTAAAATTACTGATGAATTGGTTTTTCCATCAGTGTATATTTTTGCTCAAATTATCTAGGTTAATAAAACCTAGCTATTTTTTATAAATTTAGAGAAATGAATCAATTGATCTTATAAAGTGCTCTAAGGCTTGAACAATTGATTCTAAGATATTGTCTCTAACTCCTCTAACAATTATACTACACTTATTTATATACCACAAGTGTATTTATAATACCTAGAAAGAGTATAAAATAATTAATCTAAACTAGGATTGTTTCTAATCTATCTTTCCTTTCGCCTTTTTCCATTTCTGGAAAACTACTTCAGACTTGGAAAGACAGCTTCAACTTGCGTCTCAACAGTCATCATAGACTGTCTTCCATAGGTGTTCTTTTGTCTGTCAACTTGTGTTGTCTCAATCAATTGATAATTTATTGTTAGGCATATCAATTGATTCTTCCTTTTATCCATCAACTGATATTCTTCTTCGATTGATCTTTATATCCATCGATTGATAAATGATGACTTATCGATTGATAGATGTTATCAATCGATGGGTCTTTATATCAGTTGATGGTCTTCAATATTTGACTTGGCTTCTTATCATTTGATCTTCTATCCATTGATGCTTCCATATCAATTGATCATCCTTCACTTGCATAATTTTCCTGTCTTCGGATAATTATAATTTGACAGTCTAAGTTACACATCAGTTGATGACCTATATCAATCGACTCTAGTATCAATTGATGAGAATAATATCAATTGACTTACACCTTATCAATTGAAATAGACTAAATACACCTATGCTTCAATCCATATTATTAGTTGATCTATATAAACATTTCAACTGATAAATGGTTTCCTGATCAATCGATATTTATAACTTTCATATCAATTGATCAGTTACATCAATTAAAATTTCTAGGATTCTAAGATTAAGGTTATCATCAAGTTACATGTAGATTCCTAGCAATCTTCTCATATTTGTGTCTGTGACATGAACAGGCATAAATCTACTTGATGATACAAAAACCCTTAATTATTTTCATTCAGATAGAATCAAGAAATTTAATTAGCACTTTGAATTTAGAAGTACCAGTTGATGTGTAATTTCTGCAAGCTGCTCCATTGTCTTCTACTCTTCATGATCTTCATTCTCCACTCACTTCTTCTTCTTTTTCTTCTCAGCATTTTCTTTTAACTGTCTCATAAAGGAACTCCTCAATATTGTTTCATCTTCATCAGTTTCTCCAAGTTGCCTCATTAGGTAATGAATTTCTTCGTCTGTGATTTTATCCAGATATTTGCAGATATCAAAGAACTTTGTGTTGCCTTCCACATCTATAAAAATTATAGCATATTTTAGCTCCAATACCACCTTCTTGACTTGAGATTTCCATATCTTAAGAGGTGAATCAGGTTCAGCTTCAGCCTTTGCTCTCATTAGCTTTGAAATTTGATGTTGAATTTCCTGAGTAATTGTAACATTGAGTTTGTAACTTTTACTGAGAAGAGGTAAAATGGTTTTCAGGACATTGTAGCTTTTCTTCATTATCACCTTCATTGAGTAAGTGATTTTTGATCCATTATCATACTCCAACCTCATTGACTCTTCTTGGTTAGAGGTTGCAGGGTTAGTTCTTACTCCTATCAGCCCTTTTCACTCACCACTGGAATTCCTTTCATTCTGTACCCTTCGATTGCCACTTCTTCCTTGATTTCCTCTTGATTGACTTGAGGGTTTTCCTGAACCACTACTTCTTGAGTTGAATTTGCCTTTTTCTTAGTCATTGCAATTTTCCTCCTTTTTCTGAATGGTTGTTCTGTCAATTGTTCTTCCATATGCCATTGAATTTCCATCTATCTAGCAATCTCTTCATTCTCCTTTTCTCTTTTTGCAGTATCTGAGATTCCTGTAATAATGGCTCCTTGAATTAGTTTTTGGCCAACTGGTTTATTTTTCTTTTTCTTCAATTCTTCAACCATGATGGCTTTTCCCTTTCTCTTTTCCTCAAGAGCTTTTTGATCTAATTGAAGAAATTTTTTTGCATTCAATTTCACTTTCTTGGCAAGCTCTAAAGCATTCTCATTTAATTTTCTGTCTTGAAAAATGAATTCGTCTAGATTTCCTATTTCTGCAGCCTTGGACACTAACTCTGTGTTTTTCTTCAAAGTTTCAAACTTCTTCCTTTCTTTCTCAAACATTTCTTGAATTTCTTTTTCTCTGGAAATTCTTCTAGCTTCTAGATCATCTTCAAACTTTTTCATATCTCTCAATTTCTTTTCTAAGTCATCTTTGGTTGACTTAGATGACTTTGAAGATTTACCTATATCTCTGTTGCTTCCACTAGCTTTACTTTTATCATCAACCATGGTTGCAACACCACCAACACTAGCTCTATCAACATCAGAACCACCAACACCACCACTATCAGATTCATCATCACCATCCTTCTTCTTAGCATCATTCTCCCCATTTTTGTTATCATCAAATTAAGGAGGTGATGGCATCCTGTCAAGAAATTTTTGAAGAATTGAGCCATGAAGGACTTGACCTCTAATGATGTCATCCATTTTGGACTCTAAGGATGATACCCTCTTCTCCAAGTCATTGAAGTTCTTAAACTCCTTGAGTAGTTTATCCTTCATCTGATTTAAAGTGTTGAATGGAAGCTTCTCATCCAATCTTCTTTCTAGTGCATCTTTGGTAGATGTGATAGATCCCTTAATGATTTCCAATTCTCTTCTAACTCATGTCACTGTTATCTTTTGAGTCTTCAATGATTCCCTCATACAGTGTGCAATCCTCCTTTAAGTAGGATCTTCAATTTCTACTTCCGTATTTATTTTTCTATACTGAGAAAGAATTTCAGTTTCAGCAGTTCTAGAGATCTATCAACTGTACTCATCCAAGGTTCTTCATCAGAATCATCCTCCAAATCTTCATGTGCCATATAACATTTATCTGTTGTATTGGCAATGTTCTCCTTTAGATTCCTGGTCCTTTGCTAAGTATGCTCAATTCCCAAGATTTATTCTGCACTTTTGTTATTTGATGTAGCCAAATCTTGGTATCTTGGATCAGGATGGACAAATTTGCTTGGATCCAAATCACCAGCATCAACCTCTCCATCCTCCACAGCTTCATAATTAGGGACTCCCCATATCTCCTTCACTCATTCCTCCTTTGGCATCAATTCATTTTCCAACTCTTGTGCATAAAAAAGAATGTTTTTATCTCCCTCACTCATCTCTCTATTTGGCATCAAGATTGTTAGTGTAGGTGCCCTAGAGGCAATACAATAGACTTTTATGTCAATTGATTATTCAATAAACATATTTATTATGACTTTAATTACTGCGATATATTTGTTAGCATAATAAATGTCCTTAGAATCATGGTACACATTGTATAGTTAGTACATGACTTGAACTTGAGATTATATAATAGATCATATTCTTAAATGTCCCTAGTCGAGTATTATTATTATAGGACAATAATAATACATAAATAGACTAGTATGTTGTTTGACTGATAACCACATCTCATTGGTTATAAGTATGGGGATACTAAAGTCAACACATAGGTACATGCAGGAGTACATGGTACTGGACAGACCCACAGTGAGATTCTTCATGTTTAATAAAGTCATAAGAAAGACTCACAGTGATAATGGTGTAATGATCCTCTGACTTGAGATCATTATATTTCTGTACGAGGATTAATATACTTTGACTACATTAAAAGTTACCTTTGACCGGGTAATGATAAAAGTGAACATCGGGTATATCATGAGTCGTATGAGAAATATGAATGATAGATAAATGATTTAACCCTCCTGTTAGGTCCCGAAATATCGTAGAAGGGGGGTTGAATACGATATTCACAATAATTTAAATTCTTTTCGGAATTTGCGGATAAATAAATTATTGCTTCAGAGTGGGTTTGGCCATTTGTAGTGTTTAGGTGAACTGCCTACTAATTTTCTGTGAGTTCGGATAAATCAATTAGGTTCAAGAAAATTAGCAGGTAAATAAATGAGACAGGTTTCCGGGAATATTACTCACGTATTAATCCCAGAGGGTTTTGCTACACCCAGTTAAAATTAACTGGCTTCCAAAGAATAAATTAATTCTTTGTTACTAACACAAAAATATAAGGCTCAGTTCCTATATAAATATATCTAAATTAGTACAAGGAAAAACTGAGTCCGTAGGGAGTGATATCTAGGAGTCCTGAGCATTTTTCGTTTAAGAACCGGGTCATAATATCTGACCGGGAGCAAGGTATGGGTGTGTATAAATTAATCTCTTGCTCCGGCCATGGCAGTGGCTCTCTACATTTTTGTGTTGTTGGAGAAGACGACTCCTCTTTTTGATTGGTGTAGACTTTAAATCAAATAAAGTAGGCTGCTTGAATTTGATTGGCTAAGGGCTGAGTGGCACTTACACAGCTGATATACAGGGGAGGCGCCACTTAAAACTTCAATCAATATATTTATTAATTGCAAGTGGCGCCACTACAGGGGAAGCACAGGGGAGGCGCCACATAGAATGGAGCTTCAATTTGGTTAAGTCAAATGAGTATGTTGCGCTGAAGGTTTTGTGCGCGTGAGTTTCATTACCATGGTCAAAGTGTAGTTTGGTCACTGCACTTTGACCATCTATTCACTCCTTGACTTAATTTTTCCAACTTCCATTTCTTGTATCAAAGTCTTGCCACATTACACCCTGTACCTTGAGCTGTTTCCGTTCTTCGACTGTAGATTAGAAACTTTCACTTTTCGTACCAAGGTTGTGACACTTTGCACCCTGCACCCTTTGAGCTATTTAGCTGTTAAGCTGTTAGCTGTTTAGCTGTTTGGCTGTAGCCTTTACAAATTACTTTTTCGTACCTTAATAAATAACCGTTCTTTCCAGGTACGTTCTTCAACTTAACAATTCTTCTATAGTTAATACTCAGATTCCTTTCACAGACTGTTGACGCCTAGTGCAACTGGTCTGGTTCACAGACGACTAACTTCGATCCAGGTCTTCGTATTATTGTCTTACGTACATTGTTAAGTTTGCAGTAACTTCATTGCTTCGAACACTGACTGTCAATAAACACTGTACTTTTACTGGAATCTTTTCTGGTACTTAGACAACGTCTCCATTATTACCACAATCTTGAATACTTCATTCTCTGTTCTTCACTGACGCTTGAACATACAAATGAACTTCTTTCAGTGAGTATAACTCCAAGACTGCAGCTGTCTTCTTTAACCTTTGTCTTTACCATGTCTTCAATCCTTCTAGATTCCTATGCTTCGAACACTGTTTATCTTCAATCAATGCCTTTACACTGAAATCTTCTAGTGGCACTTCTATACTGAATCTTCAACACTTCTGAAACCCTGAAAGTCTTCAACCATTATTCTTCACTGAGGCATGAACATATAAATGAACTTCTTTCAGTGACCTGTAGTAGACTCCAAAACTTCTTCTAATGTCTTGATTCACTGTATTTGCCATGTCTTCAATTCTTCCTGATTTCTGTGTAGGCGTAGTATTATTTACTTGTCCTGTTATAGTGTTGAGTTATCACGATTTCTATTTATACAGCTTCGTAATCTCCGACAATCTCCCCCTATTTGATTGTTAAACCTTAGCAAACAAATCACCTAGGGAGGATAACTCAACTAACAACTAGAAAAAGTAATCGCCCGAGACTTGTAAATAATGCTACTGGTTTTTCTGGATCAGATAATGCATTTCCAGAATTCTTGAGTAACTGAAATGAATGATGTATGTTCCTCTAGCACTGAACTGATATACATGTAGTAGCATCTTCATTTCTGTCTGTTTGAGCTTTCTCTACTTCAAAATCCTTCATAGTTTGAACTTAAAGAACTTATCACGAACAGAGCTTCATAAGAATCATTATTCCTGGGTATGTCTTCAATCAATACTGAACATAGCTCAAATGATGTTCTCCCCCTACGAATGTGATTCTCCTTCTTATTCTTCTTCTCCCTTTAGAAAATCAATGGAATAGTCATTTCTGTTCTTCCAAGTATAGAATACAACTTCTTGATTCTCCCATATATCTGTTGTTTCCCCTCAGGATCAGAAGATAAGATTTTCTTCTTCTTGTCTAAAATCTCCCCCTAAGGCTATTAACTTCTCCCAAGGATACGAACCCCTTTTCCCAAGGATCTCCAGGATTGATCTTCCAGGATCCAGGAACTTACCTTAAGAGTCCAGGATACGAACCCCTTTAGGAGATTAACTCTTAACTCTTCCGAAGGATACGAAGATAAGACTTATTAACTTCACCTTTTTCTCCCTATAAATTCTCCCCCTTAGTTGAGGAATCCTCCAATGGCCCACTTTTGAAGATAACACTATATCACTATATTGTTAGGTCCACTTTTGAATGGTTTGTCTTCCAAAGAAGGTTCTCGTCTGACGTTGATCGGAAAAAAAATATAGTAACTTTTCTTTCAGAATTAGCAAGTAGCAAGGGTAAGCGTTTGGCTTATGGTTTCCTCACTTCTACTACGTTCTGTTAGTGTTTACACTCAAGTGTCGAGCACTTAGAAGTGTTTCACTCTTTCTCTCCCTATCTCTCACTCAAGTGTATCTCTCCCTCACTTTCACTTAAGTGTTTCTCTCTCTCACTTTCACTCTGCATTCCAAATATAGCCTTCTGTACCTGCAAGTGAAATCCATCAATTCATATATTCCCAACACTTGACTCATCAGAATGAACTGAATCACTATCAAGTGGAGAATTGCCTCGTTGAGGTGTTTTTGATCTATCATGCATAAGCACTGTCTCACACCAGACTCAATAGCAATTGCTAAATCACTGTCTAGTGGAGCCTCACCTCTTTGAGATGGGTTATCCCAAGATTTTAAAATCTTTTTGGGAATCCTGCCTTGTTCTATCAAGGAGTTGCCTCACACCTTTTCCGTAAACGGGAGGTGGACATTCCTTTTCAGGATCTGGAAATGTTCCTTCCAGGAGGGGCGACGTAGTAGACAATGTAATGAATGGCAATTTAGAGTCTACGTTTCCCTCGTAACCCAATGACGGGTGTTTTGTTAACATGCCTATACCTCTCACTGTGCACTTCTTGCAATGTGTACCTAGAATATATCTGTTTATGCTTACCATCAGCGTGAGTGTCGGTGGTGTGCTTGGCTCATTACAAGATGCTCTGGCTGGCAAACGAATTTCAATGGACTCACCCTGTTGAGAGAATGATTCCAGAGACAGTTTTATTGTCTTTTCAGCTCTGCATCCTTTTGAGAAGATACAGATGAGCTTACAGTTACCTCAGTTTATATACTTCTTTACTTCGCTGGAGGTAGAGCTGTGGGTGCACTTCCGACTTCATCCTTATTTGCTGCATCAAGTGCAGTTTCTCCCTTATCAACCTCTAAGTAACATAAGTTCCTTATAACTCCAAGGGTTAATATATGGAAGTGGATGAATCAGTGTTTGGTATTAAGGCCTGGGTAAGAGATTGATGGGTTTTCAACCTCCTGGCCAGCTTCTGTAGCCACTGGGGGCTAAACGGATAAAATCATTTAAATAAGATAAAACGAAATAATCAATTAACATTCCAAAACATATTTTTCATCTCAATGAGAAAGAAAAATATATGAAGGAATGGTAATTGATTGCGTTAAAGCACTTTTAATAAAAGAGTTTTGTCGGTCCTAAAGATTTGACATTTAAGAGCATGACATCAATAGAAATTTTCTTTAAAATACTTATCCCATAATAAAACGCGGGAGTATCAGAGAAAAAGTCTATCCTTTATAAATTTCTTATAAGGCAAACTTCCCATAATAAAACGCGAGAGTTTACAACAAATAAGAAACTCAATTCTTTTACCAAATTATATCTCAATAAAATGACTCTTTTCCATTAAACCTAAGCACTGTATGTTTTAAAAACAGTTTTGCAAAACATCCTTATTAGATAGAAGACAATGATTTTCCGACTCATAATGCAATTATGATTTACATCATTTTCGTCTGCCTGATAATATCCCCGACTTTAAATAAAAACATGACAATTGGGGTTGGATGGATGCGTAACAACACAGCACTAGGCCTTCAAAGCAACAATCACTGTTTTGGTACTGTGAATCAATGTGAAACATACATTGAACCAAGTATTTGAAAACAAATCATTTTACAAGTGATTGATACCTCGAAGTTAAAACTAACTTTCAAAAGAGAGAAAAAGCTTTGTTAGATAAAACATTTAAAACAAGCTTTTGGGAGAGCATTAAATTTCGAGAGAAAAGAAAGATTATCCTTAAGAAAAGTTTTTCAAAAGAGAAGTTTTGAAAAAGAATTCTTAAGTTTTCTTAACTAAAACTGATAGAGAAATGAATGTATCTTTGAATAAAACGTTTTGAAAAAGAAATAGACAAAAATTTCTTTTAAATACATTCAGGATCGTAAACCAGTCAAGGAAAGAAAACTAAATATATTGATACCAATTGTTTCTAAGAATAAAAACCAAGTAAATCCATTAGTATCAATATATCACAATTATATTGTAATAAAATATTATTCAATTATCACAGAGTAATAAAAGATAATAAATATACTACAAATAATTATGCTTCTTATTTATTTTAATTTATTTAAATCATGGAACAGATATTTCACTGTATTGTTATATATCTTCATGATTTAAATAAATCAAAATAAATTAAATACTTATGCTGTACTAAACAATTGCCAATCACATGCATTTATATAAACTATACATGGCAATTATTCAGTAGAACAATAAGCATATCACAGTTAATTGCACGGAAATATTAACAAAATATCATTTCAAGATATTTATCAATAAATTCAAAATGCAAGGAACTATGCTTCTGTTATTTTATCAAATTAAAATTATGAAACTAATAAACATTGAATTGCTTCAATCCATAATTTTGATAAGATAAAATAAATTCGCTAAATACTAAAATATTCATTGAATTGAATATTAATATTTAACTTCCTACGCCATATCTAATAATTGTTACTTTGCACATTGTAAGCGTACTCATAACAATTACTAATTGATATACGTAAGCTCGAGGTAATAGTTGAAAAGAAATTCACAAGTCCTTTATATAGGGAAAAGATGATACTTGTGATTCTTTTTACAACCCCTCGCAAACATACTTATTTTTAGAAATATTTTCTAAGTATATAAAATATTGAGCATTTTATACACATAACTTAGAAAATACTTCACCTTCTAATATTAGTGAGTTTTGAAATATGCATTAATTATTTAGAACAGAAATTCTAAATACCGTTACTAACATCAAAAGTATCACAATTATTTGTAATAAAATATATCAGAATATCAGAGCAAAATATCAGAGCAATTAAGCAAGATATCATTGACTAATACTCATCAAATATTTAAAACATACAAATAATTATGCTTCTTACTTATGCTAAGTAATTTAACTACCACTCATGCATATACCAATGTAAGCATGATAATTAAATTAATAGCAAAAAGTATGAGGATCTGGATTTCAAATAAATTCACAAGTCCTTTGGATCGGGAAAAAGTAATACTTGTGAACTCATTTGAGAATTCCTTGCAGATGGGATTTTCAACAAATATGTATATTAATAATATCCCCAAGTTTACTAACCAACTTAGATAAAATAAATTCATCAAGTTATTTAGCAAAACTCTGCAAGTTATTCGACTAAGGACAACTCAAAAGAAATGATACCTGGTGTCCATGAGCTTGTTCCTTCAGTGGTGTAAAGAGTTCAACAGTGTTGCTGGTAATTGACAGCTTCTAGGAATGACTTCCCTGTCTTTCGTACAACCTGCATTATCTATATCTATATAGCCAATTAGGTTAAACCTATTATCTTAAGGGTCCCAGATTCCAGGAAATGGTGATCCCCTAAGATATCTAGCAATTCATAACTTAGCTATAAGATAAGATTCTCTAGTATCCACTTGGAAACTTGCACATAGGCATATCGAGAACTAAGGTATACTTGCACATAAATATAACATTGTGTGTGCCTAGCATTTCTAGAGAGATATGTATAACAACTCTAATGTAGAATCATTTTTAAGTAATTAACAGTTAGAGAGTCATACAATGTCCTTGACGTTTTGCTTGAGTCCTTACCTCCGTCATAGAAAAGCCTGGGAAGAGAATGATATACAAATTGTAATGGATCTGCAACTTCATCTTCTAGCTCACCATTCAGGAGTGCACTAGTTCACATTCATCTGATAGATCTTCATGCTTGAATGCTCCACATGTGCTAGGGATATCCTATTTTTGGTCCTAATCGTTGGTTCCCTGAATATTGTTAGGTCCCCATTGATGAGTCCCAAAGGATCAAGTCTCGTCACTAGTGCTTACTGCTCGATCTTGAAAGTCCCGAAGATTCTGTTTCCATCATCGTCGATACCTTTTGCTTTAAAGTCCTGTAGCAACCAGTTTGGCTTTGTCCCTCATAACAATGCCAATAGTCATCCAGTTTCTGTGAACCCTTACTGTACCAGTTTCAGCTTCGACTTTAGTGGTCTGGGTTCCAGCTTCAGTGGTTTCTGCCTTCGAACTGATTGAGATCATCTTGCATTGCAATCACTCAATCTGGATCAATCTGTGCATCTTCAGTATTCTTTGGGATTCCATATGATGGGTGATACCAATTGTTGATACCAATTGTAAGTTGACAATTTCTCTTTCCCAACTTGGTCCCGAAGAATATATGATCATTTCGATTAGCACTCCTAGCCTCTGCACAAGAATCCGGATCACTAAGAACGAGACTTCAGGATAGAATTTGACTTCAAACCTTTTGTCTTGGCAGAAATGTTCTTAATGAAATCCTTTGATCTTCATTGTTGAGCATGACTAGTAGATCCCTCTTTCATTTGCTCCCCTGAGTTGCTGCTAAATATTAATTCCTTCTGCAACCTCAGCTTCTACATCAGTATCTGAATTTGTCAAAGATTCAGAATAGTCGTTCATTTGAATGCTTGGGAGCTTGGTGTAGTTGAACGATACATTCAGACTTTTGATCACCTATGAGTAGCCGAGGAGAATTGTTCCATGAGCCTTAACTTCTTGTCAAGTTACTCAAATAGATCTTCATTAAAAATCAATTCCCTCCAAACACACGAAAGAGCTTCAGTGTTTGCTTCTGGTTGGCCATTAACTCAAATGATGTCTTTTCACGATCTTGTTGAATAAAGCAGCATGCTGTGTTAATTGCTTCAGCTTCAAAATCCCTTTTTCAGTACAGATTTCATTTAGAACTTCACTCGCGAAATGCAGTTCCATTATCTGACTTCAAAGTTCTCACAACTTACCAATTGTTTCCAACTTGATCTTCCTTATTTGATCAATCACCATTGTGACATTTTGTCTGTTGAATGCTTGAACATCACCAATCTGTAATTAGGGTTACCAATTTCAATCACCACTAAGCTTATGACTTTTCTTCAGTGTGATGTTTTCATTGACTTCCCTATGTGACATACTTCAAAATGTCCTTCTTGATAGAATTTCATATGAAGCAGTCCTCTCACCAATTTCATCTTTATCAGAGAATCCATTGTCTTGCTGACTAACAAGTGTGAGAGCTTCCTTTGCCATAGCTAACTCTTCATTGATGAAGCTTCACTGAAAAGTTCACTTCACCTTTGCATCCAAATTTCATGTCAGCTACGAACAAACTTCCTCAACCTCAGCTGAGTGAGCTTTCAACCTTCTTGTTTGAGATCAAACACTTCTCCAGAAAACCCTTGACGAAGAATTCCCTAGTGCCCTTTAGATAGTGCTTAACTCCTTTCAACAAGAAAGATGCTTCCACTGATGACAGTTCTTAAAACATGATAGCCATATCCCTCGTACATCCTTTGCTGT
Organism: Oenanthe sinensis; assembly: GCA_028671895.1. NCBI lineage: Eukaryota > Viridiplantae > Streptophyta > Magnoliopsida > Apiales > Apiaceae > Oenanthe > Oenanthe sinensis. The sequence continues at coordinate 1,560,491 of CM053809.1, read as the reverse complement.
CATCTCCAAAGGTTACCATCGGGGAGGCCTTCTCAACCAATTGTGATAGTAGAGCTTTAATCTTAATCATATGCCTCGAACAATAAATGTCACGAAGTCACATAACTTTAAACTTTTATTACCTCTTCTGCAATCACAAATGATTAAGCTTCTTGGTACTCAACTTTAATTGAGTCCAGATGGGTTAGAGATATTATTAAAGGTAACAACAGCTTCAACCTTAACATGCAAAACTTATCTTTGACTGATCACTTCTCATACATAGCAGCCTTGACAAAGTAGTCTTTAGGCTATGAGACTAGTGATTCCAACCTAGCTTAAGGTGGACTAGCAGTCTTTACCCTATTGTGATTCTTATACATGCTTTGTCTAAGATTATGCAAGTCCTAAGATATGCATTTTTCAAATAACTAAGCAAGCATGGAAATAAGAGCACATGGTAAACATTTAGCTTCAAAGCATTAGAGATAAGAATTATGCAATTCAGGCATGTTATGCATATTAGAAAATTCAGAACTATCTACTTTAATCATTCTACACAAGTGTAACAAATATAAAGCAGATTTACAGATATTCAATAATTTTCTAAAAGCACATGGATAGAAGAACTAACAAATTAATTACTAATTCTTTCTAATCCATTCTGTCATTGTCTAACATATTTAACTATCTCTAATTACCTAAGTCAGTTTTAGATTTAGCTTCAAATCTACATGACTTACTGACTACTTAGATAATTCTACCATCTTTTAACCATTTATCCCTAACAAGCAATACATGATCTGATATAGCATTTAAGTGCAACTATGTGAGAGAGAGCAAATCATGTGAAAATAAGCACATAAACAATTCAAGGATATGCAGAATATTTGAATAAGACATTATGAGCAATATCAAATTCCACATGCACTTATCAAGTCATTCATAAGAACAAATATAAAATATATGATCTATGACCTGTTTGTCTATTAGCAATTTTCACAATATTAGCAGAGGTATTAAATCACAGAAGATTTAAATCAAGTTCCAACAAATGTTTGGGGATACACCTAACCGTCTAGAACACCCTATCTATTTCTAGATATTCATTTTACTGCAAATAAAATTAAGTATGAAATGTGTTAGGTCCAAAGTGTTGTAGAGGGGGGGGGGGTGAATACAACTGTTTAAAATTTATGAGAGAATAAACAATATGCAGGTAATAAATGATGACACAGAATTTCAAGAATATATCATTATATTCATTGATGGATTTGCTACAACATTCATAAAAGCATCATGATCAGTTGAACAATAAATACAGCAATTAAAGCTAGATTCAACTGATCCTCTCTCTCACTTTTTGTTTTACAGTAAATGCTCTCTCTTAAAAATTATCGTTGAAAAAATACAGAGATAAAAGTCTATCTACTAAATAAAAACAAAGTGTTGCTTTTATAATGTCATGTAGTCTTGATCTTGTCCTTTTTGTGTACGTGGCCCAATCAGGACTTTGACAACAAAAAGTACTTTCCCAACAACTCTGGATCAACCGTTCACAATAAGCCACTTGTCCCTTGAACATTAAATGTTACATATCTACCCGCATCTCGATCTTCGCCTGGACCCATCTCGATCTCGATCTTCGCCTGGACCCATCTCGATCTTGATCTGTGTAAATCTCGATCTCGATCTGGGAGAATCTCGATCTCGATCTATGAAGATCTCGATCTCGATCTGGGAGGATCTCGATCTATGAAAATCTCGATCTCGATCTGGGAGAATCTCGATCTCGATCTACCGTGGATCGAGATTTGCCTTTGCAATGTTTTACTTTAATTGTAAATCTCGACCCGCATCTCGATCTGCTGTGGATCGACATTTGCCTTGGCAAATATGCACACATCCAATGTTGACTTTCTTTAGTGACTAATTGAGGATTAACCTATATGAGCAAGTTTCCCTAGCTTCTTCAATTTCTTTTCCTCACTCAATTCAAATGAGATCTTCTATTACTGACATGAACTTACCTCCAATGTCCTGACACTTGATGCAATGGTCTGGTTCATAAGTGACTAGTCTTGTAGGGGTTCTTGCGTCTGAATGTCAGTTCTCATTTGTTGATTAACCTTTACATTATCCAGATGTTGATATACATTACATGAAATCACTTTGGTCTTCTTGATACTTCTTTGACATTAATTTGATTCTCTATTAGATAAGTTAGGGCATGAGTAATACTCAGATTGAACTTCTTCTCACTTATGCATCCTTGATTAACCAAATTAGTTACTTGTAGTTACCAAGTATCATTGCCATTTCTTCAGTTGATTGATTCCATGTGCTTCTTCAGTTTCTCTTGTTTTGCTGTTGTTTTATCTTTTACTTAGTTGAGTTACATAGTAATTAAGTGTTACAAGTTAGTACACCTATGCCTTTCAATCTCCCCCTATTTGATTGTCTAACAATGACAACCAAATTTACAATGAGGATAACTCAACTAAACAGGGACTGAAAAAGATAAAATAACATTCATAAAAGATCATGTCAACTTACATAATGCTTGGCTTGATTAATTAACTTCATATCTATTACTGATACTTCAAGTGCCAAAATTGGACACCTGTTGGCTCGATCAAATGGCTTCATGCTCTTCTAGAGATTTTCTCTAAGTACTTTAAGAGCACGGTCCACTCAATCTTCAATTATCCTTCTGAAGTCCTTTTAGCAGTATTACCACCGCCGAACTTCGCGAAATAATTGACGCCTATTTTAAACCAGTTTTAAGACACTTAGCTAACTAACTTCTACCTTACACTACACAAGAAAACAGATAATATATTTTTACAATGCAGGAAAACAAGAAAACAAATTACAACGCAAAGAAACATTACAAGCATAATGCATTAAAACTTTGATTTCTTGCGCTCCTCTTCCTCACGAGCTTTCTTCTTGGCTGCTTTTTCTTTCTTCATGAACTCAGGGTTGCAGACTTCATCCAGTCTTTTCTTGAGAAGATTAAGCCCTTCTGCTTCCACATGATTTCTGATCTTGTAATTTCGAAACAACCTCAACCACCTTTCAACCATGCTGCGAGTGGTAAGCTTCGTGGGAATGTCTTCAAACCTCAGCTTCGTGACTTTGTCAGGGTACCCCTTTTCCCCTTTCTTCCTTATAACCAGCTGCTTAGGGTATCCAATGACAATAGCGGTGGTGCATTGCTGTAGCCTCTGAATATCAAGCTGTTGTCTTCTCTTACAGAAGTTATCAAACGTGACCCTTAGATAATCCTGATCAAACTCGTCAACATCATCCATCTCATCAATCAATTCCCTTATGATACACAGTGTTTCATGACTGTGTTCTGCAAAGATGTCGTACTTGATTTCAATGATGGTTTCCACCTGATACTTGTCTGTATAGATCAGCAGATCATTCTCATTCTCAGTTTTGCTCTTGACAAACTTGACATTTGCACTAACCACTGCACTAGCTTCCTTCCTTATTTCCCCTTCTTCTGGAATGTCTATCCTTGGATCTCCGTATCTTTGCACATGCTCTCTTATTGCCTCGTCTTGCAGCTCGAATGCATAGTCTTCAGGTTCCTTCTTAACCACTGGTAGTGTAGCTTCAGGCAACTTGTATCTAGCGTCTTGCCTTCTTATCAGCTTCTCCAAGTCCTTAGCCACCAGCTTCTTTTCCTTTGTTAGAAAACCCTTAGAGAGGACTAGCTTTGCAACTGCCTTCAACACATTTCCGCTCGAAGTTAGTTTCGAGTCATGCAGATTTACGATCCTCAAGACCTTGTCATGGACATATCTGATCTGGTAGGGATTTAGAATAATGTCAACCCCTCTGTCTTCAGCCATCTTCAACAATTTCTCCTTAAACAGCACTCCAGTCTTGACAGAGGTGTCTACCTTGTGAGCGAATTCTACCAGTTCACTTGCACCCCTTTCATGGAAGAAAGCTTCATCGACCATACACGGCCCGATTTTTGTTATGGGTGTCCAAGTGATCATCAGATTCCATGCCTTCTCCTTGAATATGACTTGTACGGAGGTGCATCCCTGTCTTATACAATTTAGATAATTCAGCAGCCCAGGGTTTAGATTTTCTAGCTTATGGAGAAGAAAGCTCAATCTTTCTGAGTCATGAGCATAGGCTCTCGGTCCAGCTAAAGCTTCTCTAGCCTTGTCCCACTCGGGACCTTCCCTCCTTATGTCAGCCTGGACCTTAGGATCATTGATCTTTTTCATTTCAAACTCATGCTGAGTTTTCTGAGCCGCTCTCTTCTCCTTTGCCATTAGTTCTTTTTCAACTATCCCTTGTAGTACTTCTTCATTTACTCTTTCTCTGGCTTCCCTGAAAATCTCTCCTTGCATCTCCGCTTCATCAACTTCTTCTTCTGGGACATGCTCGTCAGCAGCCGAGTGGTCTCCTGCATCACCTGCAACTCCTGCGCCAGATCCGCCAGGATTTAGACCTCTTTCTTGTTCCCACTCTCTTGCCCGTTGCTCGAGTCTCGACCTCCTTGCCACTAAGGCTTCTACATCCATCTCGTCATCATCAGAATCTTCAATAAAGTCTCCCATAAATGCATCGACAAGAGGTGTTTCTTTCTCAGCTTCTTCTTCAACTACCATCTTCTGCTTGCCTTTGTCCTTAAGAGCCGGTTGAGCCTCCTCCACCTTTTCACCAGATTTGTTTGAGGACTCGATCACCGGATCCTTACTAGTCAGCTTTTTCAGACCCTGATCCTCCTTCTCCCCCTTAGGTGTGTTATCCTCATCAGGAGCATCATCACCATTATTATCGTCATCACCACCACCGGTTGAAGGACCAGGTCCAGCCCTGTTACGTCCAAAGACAGAATCAAGTAGTTCATTCAGCTTCGTCCAAACCTGAGACATGCCATAAGTGACATCATCTACTGATCTCCCAACCTCCACCTGTGCCAATCCAAGATTGTTTATCTTGTCAATCATTTGATTCTGGACGGCAATCAGGTTCTCCATGAACTGAGCTCCGACCTCCAATCTTCCTGAGTGAGAAGAGACAGCAGCAGTAACACCAGCAACTCCAGCCTCCAAAGCCTCCACTTTCTTCACTAGATCCTGCAATTTGGGGGACGGTGTTTGGCTTGGGTTAAACTGTTTACTCTCGCCGGGTTCTGTTTCACTCAAGATCCCTAAAAAGAAGGGATCTACTCTCCCTGTCTCTCCCTCGTGTTTAGAGCCTAACAGTACTAGAGCCTCATCCACTAATCGCTGGGGACTAGCGGTGAGTTGGTCGGCGATATCGGTCAGTGAGACTGAGCCTTTAAGCGCTGTGTCTACGATAGGAGATGACGTTATGACCATGTCATCCCCTTGTTCACTTAGAACCTTTTCTGGTTCGTTGGGCTGTTCTGGAAGCGTCATCCGTACTGGATTCAGATGAGGAAGCAACTTGTTTTCTGATTTAGATGAGGAAGCGTCATCCGTACTGGATTCGACAGACTCTTCCTCATTAAAACTTCCTGAGATACTAGTATCATAAGTGCTAGTCTCAGTTTGCCATTCCCCTTCCGAGAAATTGCTCAAAAAGCCCTGAGCGGGCAACCCAGGGGAGGTAGGGCCAGCTCCTAGTGGTTGTTGAGCTGGACCCCCTCCTTGACTCTCACCAACATGCCTAGGCGAGTGCGAATGTGTTGAAATGATTTGGAGAGGAGAGCCACCAGCGTGAGGTGTGGTGGCTGTGAGAGGTGAACTAGCCTTAACAGGTTGTGCAGTTGCCACTGGGTTTGAATCCACCTTTTACTTCTTTGGAGGTGGCAGAGCTGCTGAAGTGACTACTCTCTCAACTCCTACACTCCCTCCACTCGAATCACTCGACTCAGATAAGCTTGCCTTCCTTTTATCACCAGTTTTAGGGCTGGCTGAACGTTTATGAACAGAAGGGCTTGCATCCTGGGATAGAGCCTGGGGGTTTTCAGGCCCACGGCTGTAGAAAACAGGTTGAATTGATGATTGATCAAGATTAGCAAGAATAGGTACCTGACTAAGAAGATCGTCATCCTTGTCAGCTCCAGCTTCTGCAACATTTGCCTCGACCATGTCAACATCTATACCTGCTTCTTCCAAATTTCTATGCACTGGATCTCCACCTTCAGCTTCGTTACCGCTACTCTCAGCTTCTACTGCAGTAAACTGAGAAGCATGCCTCCTAGCATACTCATCTTGCAGATCCTGGAAGTACGGAGTCAGGCGCAACTCAAAAAGTCTTGACTTTTGCTGGGTTTCCATGGTGGAGATACTCTTTAGAGTCATATCAAAACATGCCATCCTTTCAGAGCCTTGAAATACTCGTCTGTGTTCCTCTGAAAGGACGTCATCCAGAACCATCTGAAGAAATCTTGGCATCCAGCATTTGACTGGACCATCTTCCGGATTCCTTGATGCATTTTTCTCCAATGCCCGCCTCTCATGCAACTGAATCAACAGATGTTTGCCCACATTCACTCTCCTGTTGTTTGCCACTCCATATAGTATTACCCGGCAGCTGTTGTTCATTGGCCTGTAGTCTTTGTCCTTTGGGAACATGCAGCGCTGAATGGCCTGAACTACATAATCCCACTCAGCTGGTAGCATACCGGTGTTAACCTTTGTTACCTTGATAGGACCCGTGGGAGGGCGACAACCTATCTCCGTGAATAATTGCAACATATCCTCCATAGTGGGTTCCGGAGCATAATCTTCTGTAGGAAGCCCGAGTAACTCATTGAACTTCCGCAGACTGACTTCATATTTGACACCATCAATAGTAAAGGATAGGCCTGTTGGATTGGCTTTTCCACCCTGAATCTCTAGTGTAGAGTAAGCAGCTTGAAGGGCTTCGACATTCAGGATGGGAGAGGCAGTTAAAGCATGACTTATGATTGATGTGTTGTTGAGGGATTCAATCCAGAACTGATAGTGAATAAATCTACCAGTTGCTCGATCAGCAGAGAGATTAACAAAGTTGGTCTTGGGAATGGTGAAATTTGGGTTTGCCATTTTAAATTAGTGTTTGAGAAAAGAAATGTTCTAAAGTGGTTTTGCAATGGAATTTTTAGAGAACAAGTTCTAAATTTAAACAAAATAAAACGTACATGAACCCCACTAATTACCCCACGTAATAAGTGACACAAATTAAAACAAATTAACTGCCCACTAATGACCACTTAACTTCCCACTAATGATTGACGGTTGAGTTTTCGAAAATTTAAAGTGAACAGCCGTTACAAAATAAATTATTTTTCCAGAAAACCACAAACACGGCGGTAAAGTTGTACTTTAAGGATTAACCAGTAGTACCCACAACTATTTTGCTCAAGAACACAAAAGAACTTAAGAATCAGAAAGCACGAAACGAAAACAAACTCACTCGAATGAAAAGGAAAACTAAAGAACTAATTGCAAGAACAGTAATGACGTTAAAACAACACAAGAAGTTCAACAGTTTTAGACAAAATTTTAGCAGAGTTTCGTTTTAGTGATTAATGCTTTCACGTAACAGTTAGTGATTTTTGTTTAAGAAAATCACAAGAAAACTTGATGTAATGGCAGGGAAAAGAACTCTGGTAATGTTTGTATACGCGTGTGTATATGAAGAGCTTATGCTTTTGAAAGAGAGAAAGAAAGTTAATGTAAATAATGAACAGCCTTTTTAATGCTATAATATATACTTGCACGCCTAAAAAGAAGCAACTGAAAAGACAGGTCACATCTCGATCTCGAGATCCGCATCTCGATCCTCCTCTAGATGTCGATCTGGATGTCGATCTCGATCCGCATCTCGATCTACATCTCGATGTCGATCTTGATGTCGATCTCGATCCGCATCTCGATCTACATCTCGATTTTGATCTCGATGTCGATCTCGATCTACATCTCAATGTCGATCTCGATCTACATCTCGATGTCGATCTCGATGTGGATAGATCGAGATGTACCTTGACAGAGTTTAAGCAATTTTCTCAAGTCGAACTCGATCTCGATCCAGAACCAGATCGAGATTTGCCTTAGAAAATTTCTCATTACTTCATTTAGACACTAACCATAAAGATATACAGATCAGCACAAGATTAATATCAGGAAACTTTCTAACCCCTTATGACATGCAACACATATATTTTTGAAATTAAGGACACATTATTAATTAAGAATATTCATGAACAACAATAATATGTACACAAACTGAATTCTAACAGATAGGTAGCAAAACTAACTGGTGTTAAGCATCCCTAATTCACCAACCAATCTAGAAAATATTGATTCGTCTAGAGGTTTAGTGAATATATCTGCTATTTGACGTTCAGTAGACACAAAATGCAATTCTACAGTTCCATTTTCTACATGCTCTCTAATAAAGTGATACCTGATGTCAATGTGCTTGGTCCTGGAGTGATCCACAGGGTTGTTGGTCATTGCAATAGCACTTGTGTTGTCACACATGATAGGAATCTTAGATACTTCCACACCGTAGTCCTTGAGTTGGTTCTTCATCCACAGTATCTGGGCCACACAGCTTCCAGCAGCAATATATTCTACTTCAGCTGTCGAGGTAGATACTGTGTGTTGTTTCTTGCTTTGCCAAGACACCAACCTTCTTCCAAGGAACTGACAGCTTCCTGAAGTGCTCTTCCTATCTATTCTACAACCTGCGTAATCTGAATCCGAATAGCCAACAAGATTAAACCCTGTATCTCTTGGGTACCAAATCCCGAGATTTGATGTTCCCTTGAGATACCTAAAAATACGCTTTACGGCTATGAGATGTGACTCTCTAGGATCCGCTTGGAACCTTGCACATAAGCATGTAGAGAACATAATATCAGGTCTGCTAGCAGTTAAATACAAAAGTGAGCCGATCATACCTCGATAGCTTGAGATGTCTACAGGTTTACCCGATTTGTCCTCGTCAAGTTTCGTGGCTGTTGCCATAGGAGTCTTAGCTTGTGATACATCTTGGAGACCATACTTCTTCAATAGATCATGAATGTACTTGGTCTGGCAGATAAATATCCCGTCCTTCTTCTGACTAACTTGAATGCCCAGAAAGAACGTCAGCTCTCCCATCATGCTCATCTCATACCTTGATTGCATTAACTTAGCGAATTTAGCACACAGCTTCTCATTTGCAGACCCAAAGATAATGTCATCCACATATACTTGCACCATTATTAGATAATCTTTGCATTTCTTGTAGAAAAGCGTCTTGTCGATTACTCCTCTTGTAAAACCACTTTCTAGTAAGAAGTCTGACAGAGTTTCATACCACTTCCGCGGAGACTGCTTAAGGCCATAAACTGATTTGAAGAGTCGATAAACATAATCACAATATTTGATATCGATAAACCCGGGAGGTTGCTCGACATACACCTCTTCATCCAGTTCACCGTTTAAGAATGCACTCTTGACATCCATTTGATAGACTTTAAAACCATGATGTGCTGCGAATGCCAAGAACATCCTCACTGCCTCTAGCCTTGCTACTGGTGCATAGGTTTCATCATAATCAATTCCTTCTCTTTGAGTATAACCCTTAGCAACTAGGCGAGCTTTATTTCGTGTTACACGTCCGTCTTCATCCAGCTTGTTTCTGAATACCCATTTTGTCCCAACAACAGATCTATTCTTTGGTCTGGGTACCAGCTTCCACACCTTCTGCCTTTCAAACTGATTGAGTTCCTCTTGCATAGCAATCACCCAATCAGCGTCATCTAGAGCTTCTTCCACCACTTTAGGTTCCATCTGGGAAAGGAACACTGAATATAGACATTCATTCTCAGTGGCAACTTCAGCTCTAGCTTTTCCTCTAGTAGTCACTCCGGCTTCTGGATCACCAATAATTAGCTCGAACGGATGGTCCTTGTTCCAAGTGCGATCCCTAGCAAATGTTCTTGATGATTCAGCTTGATCTTGTAAGTGAAGATGACTTAGTCTAGAAGCACTTTCACTAGCTTCTCTTGAGCTAGTACTAGCTCCCCCAGAGTGAGCTGCTTCCCCTGAGTGCATACTGACTCCCCCTGAGTTAGTGCCAGGTCTGACGGAAGGTGATCCCTCAGCCCTAGTGTTTTGAATTTGCGAAACACTAGACTCTTGATTAATTTCATTATTTATCGTTGGATCACTACCCTGCACTACAGACTCAGGAACTGTATCCACTTCATCAATATCCATATTCTCAAATCTTAGGGAAGTGGGCTCACTATCTTCTTTTTGTATAGAAGGGAGCTTTGAATCGTCGAATGTGACATTAAGGCTTTCAACCACCTTGCGATCATTAAGCACAAACACCCTGTACGCTGCTACTACTTCAAGAGAATATCCAATGAAAACCCCTTCATCTGCTTTGGCTTCAAACTTTCCAAGATGTGCATTGTCTCTTAACACAAAGCATTTGGCACCAAATACGTGAAAGTACTTGATAGATGGTTTTCGTTTATTCATCATGTAATACGGCGTCTCATTATGGTCCTTTATAATCAGGGTTCTGTTCTGTGTATAACAAGTCGTGCTAACTGCTTCAGCCCAAAAATATAAAGGAAGTTTTGACTCATACAGCATTGTCCTAGCTGCTTCAACCAGTGTCCTGTTCTTCCTTTCTACCACCCCGTTCTGCTGCGGTGTTCTCGGTGCTGAATACTGTCGTCTGATCCCTTTAGATATGCAGAAATCCATTAACACTGAGTTCTTGAATTCTGTCCCATTGTCGGATCGGATAGTCTTCACAGTCAGACTTGCTACATTTTCAATTTCCAGTACATGTCTAATGATCTCATGTGGCACTTCATCTTTCGATGTCACAAACTTTACCCATGTGTATTTGGAAAAGTCATCGACAATTACCAGCGCATATCTTTTCCTTGACATTGACATAACATTAACAGGTCCAAACAAATCCATGTGAAGGAGTTGTAGGGGCTCGGTAATGCTATTCACTTGTTTATCCTTATGCGAGGCTCTTTTTGATTTTCCCATCTCACATGCTTCGCAGAGTCCATCTGGGGTGAACTCCATCTGCGGCAGCCCTCTCACCAATTCTCTCCTTACGAGATTATTCATTGCTTTAAAGTTCAGGTGAGATAATCTTTTATGCCATAGCCAACTTTCATCAGCAGAAGCCTTGCTGTAGAAACACGTGACTTCAGACTGATCAGCAGAATTCATGTCAGCTATGAACAAATTTGACTTCCTTACTCCTTTGAGAGCAAGGCTTCCATCCTTTTTGCTTCGAATCGAACAATCATGCTTCCCAAAGTTGACGTCAAAACCCCTGTCGGTGAACTGACTAACGCTGAGAAGATTATGTCGCAGTCCTTCCACAAAAGATACGTCCTCAATGATAACATTTCCACAAACAATCTTGCCATATCCCCGAGTGTAACCTTTGTTGTTATCTCCAAAGGTAACCACGGAGCCGGCTCTCAACACCAAATCTGTTAGCAGGGACTTATTGCCGGTCATATGCCTCGATGCTCCACTGTCTAGCACCCATATGACTTTACTCTTTTCCTGTTCACTGCCCTGCAAATCCAGAAAGGTTAGGTGTTCTTCGGAACCCAATGATGTTTGGGCCCGGCATCAATAATTTCCTTTTTCTTTTCAGATACAGAAGGCTTTGCCTTGTTGCCATCAGGGGCATCCATCTTGACTTTGTCTTTTCCCTTGTCAACCTTGACTGATTTGTCAGGTTTGGGAGCAGACTGGTCACTCCAAACTTTAGGAGGACTTGAAGTCTTAGCCTTTGACCCCGCATGCTTTTTCTTACTACTACTAGTTGTATGTTCAACAGATGCGCTAGCAGTATTCATTAAATTAAAATAAGCATGCATGATGTTTACAGCACATGGCATGCAATTTGGATTATTGCATTTGGCATGATTTGCATGCATGTTAGGCAAAACAGTAGTTGCAGGCATGGTATTACAACCAACAGATTTTTCTTCCTCTACATAGAACGGGCAATAATAAGACAAATGATCAGTTTGATTACAGATATAGCATGCCTTTCTAGCTCGTGTAGATGTAGATACAGATGCAGGTTCAGGTTTAACTGCCTTTACAGGTGCTTTTATTTGGTCTGACCCTGCTACCCATTGTTTATATGACACCGTCTTAGCCTCCTTGGTTCCTACACCTCTCTTAGCATAAGCAATCTTACTCGCTCTCTTAGAAGTTGTAGGTTCTACTACTTTTTCTTCTGAATCTCTTTCAATTTTAATTTCTTGTTCAATTTTAGTAGCAACAGGATCTATGGTCCTGGGCTCAAACTGCTTAAAGATAGGTTTTCTAACATCCATTAAAACCTCAGGCACATTTTCTTTGACTAACACTGGCTCTAACAACTCAGCAGCCCTATTTTTCTTTTTCTGTGTGTAGTCAAGTCATATGTTTACTTTTTCATTTTTACTCTTGCCTGCCAGTTTCATGTACATGTCCCTTTCTACGAAAACTTTATTAGCGGCTTCTTCAAAAGATTGACATGTTATTTTAAGCTCAGCTAATTCATTTTTAAGTTCTTCGTTAAGATCTTCCCTAATCTTAAGCTTGTGTTCTAAAACGTCTACCTGATTCATTAACTGCCTTTCTTTACTCTCTCCTAATTCTAATTCCTCTACCCTGGCCTCAAGAAGTCTATTATTAAGGGAGAGTTTAGCATTTTCCTCATTAACAGCAATTAGATTTAGTTGGAGATTGTACATATCTTTAGTCATGGCAGCTAATTCATTTTGGTACTCAGGAATAGACATTTCATTTACGGTTAGAATTGGTACCTCTGATTGTTCTGAAGATTTTGCCATTAAAGCGAAGTTGCATAGCTCCTGATCTTCATCTTCATCAGACTCGTCTCAACCCTTCCCTTCAGTCACAACATACGCCCGGCTTTCCTTCTGTTGCTTGCTAACCAAGGCATCATATTTCTTTTTCAGATCAGCATAGGATTCCTTGGGATGAACGTACTTGGGCTTCTTGCACTCTGTTGCGAAGTGCCCCAATTCATTGCAGTTGTAGCATCTGAACTTGTTCTTGTCTACCAGGTTAGGTCTGTAGCCACTACCGGATGTGCTACCTCGACCGCTGTAACTTCCCCGACCACTTACACTACTGCCTCTGCTGCTACTGCTGCCTCTTCGGCTGAAAGAACTACCAAATCGTCCTTTACCACTTCTTTGCTTCCTGAAGCTGATATGAGCAAATTCTCGAGCAATACAAGCATATGACTTGTCTTCTAATTTGTCCAGCTCTTCAAGGGTATAGTATTCATCCTCACTTTCTTCGGATGGATCTTCAATGTCTAATACCACTCTTTCAGGATTAGCAGTTTTCAATGAGACAGCTGCAAGTGCCTTTACAGCAGACTCTTCAGCTACAAGTCCAGACTCACTTACCGCTTTGTTTTCTCCACTATTGTAGGATCTTCTTCTGTCATTTTGTTCCTGCTCCAGCTCGTAGGTCTTCAAAACACCATACAGCTTTTCGAGAGAAGTATTTTTCAAGTCTCTTGACTCTCGAATGGCAGTGATCCTGTGTTCCAGATGTTTAGGCAAATTCAATAGAAACTTAATATTTGAATCTGCTAGTGGATAGACTTTATCTCTTATACTCAGCTCGATAAGCAATTTACTGTAACGTTTGTAAACATCCGCTACGCTTTCTCCTCGTTCGCATCTGAACGATTCATATTCAGATATCAGAATGCGTTTGTGATTATCTCTAACTTCCTCGGTCCCCTCCATCACCACAGCCAGTTTATCCCACATGGCTTTAGCTGTTTTTAATCCCTTTATTTGAACATAGTACTCTGAGTTTAGGGATTCAATTATGACGTTGCGTAACGACGCATCCATACCAACCAATTCTTTATCTGCGTCTGAAAACTCCATTTCCTCTTTAGGAACAGACCGGGATGATATTAGTATCCCTCCTTCCATTCGCTCTGGCTCAATTCTCATGGGTATGTATGGACCGTTTTCCAATATTCTCAAGTATACCTTGTTTATTGATTCAAGGTAAGCTCTCATCCTTCCGGTCCATTCGTCATAATGTTGTGCATCAAACGGAGGTATCTTAAATCTGTGTGCGGCGGCCATTTTAATAAAATTTAAAATTAAGATAATACACTTTTCAAATTACAATAAATTGTATTTACTTGAAAAATTAATTATCTCACTTTAAATATCCAACACTCAATATCCAACGGATTTTGCACTTAAGATTCAAGCAAGTTAGTTTTAATCACAGGAACAGTAGCAGGGTCCCCAAATTTTCAAGTTCAAACAAAAATGTGTCCACTTTCTAGTTGACAGAAGTTCGAAATTGTCTGTTGGAGATTACAAAGCTGTATGTATAGTAATCATGATAACTCAACACTAGAACAGGACAAGTAAATAATACTACACCTACACAGAAATCAGGAAGAAATGAAGACAAGGCAGATACAGTGAATCAAGACATTAGAAGAAGTTTTGAAGTCTACTACAGGTCACTGAAAGAAGTTCATTAATATGTTCATGCTTTAGTGAAGAATAATGTGTAAAGACTTTCAGGGTTTCAGAAGTGTTGAAGATTCAGTATAGAAGTGCCACTAGAAGATTTCAGTGTAAAAGCGTTGATTGAAGATAGACAGTGTTTGAAGCATAGGAATCTAGAAGAATTGAAGACATGGTAAAGACAAGTGTCTAAGTACCAGAAAAGATTCCAGTGAAATTACAGTGTTTATTGACAGTCAGTGTTCGAAGCAATGAAGTTGCTGCAAACTTAACAATGTAAGTAAAGCAATAATACGAAGACCTGGATCGAAGTTAGTCGTCTGTGAACCAGACCAGTTGCACTAGGCGTCAGCAGTCTGTGAAAGGAATCTGAGTATTAACTACAGAAGAATTGTTAAGTTGAAGAACGTACTTGAAAAGAACGGTTATTTATTAAGGTACGAAAAGTAATTTGTAGAGGCTACAGCCAAACAGCTAAACAGCTAACAGGCAAACAGCTAAACAGCTCAAAGGGTGCAGGGTGCAAAGTGTCACAACCTTGGTACGAAAAGTGAAAGTTTCTGAACTACAGTCGAAGAACAGGAACAGCTCAGGGTACAGGGTGTAATGCGACAAGACTTTGATACAAGAAATGGAAGTTGGTAAACTTCAATTAAGGAATGAAAAGAGGGTCAAAGTGCAGTGACCAAACTGCACTTTGACCATGAAAGTATATTACACGCGCAACTTCACTTTCCTTCCTTTGATTAATCAACTTGAATGGCGCCACTTGAGTTGTTACAGGGAAATCAATGTGTGAGGCGCCACTCATATCTGCTCAGTAAAATTCCAAGTAGATGGCGCCACTTGAACTTACACAGGGTATTCAATGTGACAGGCGCAACATAATATTACTTGACTTGAAGAATTTTTGTTAAGTAATTAAAGGCGCCACTTGAAGCTACACAGAGGATACACTCTACAGGCGCCACTCAGCCCTCAGCCAATCAAATTACAGCAACCTACTTTATTTGATTTAAAGT
This sequence comes from Oenanthe sinensis, assembly GCA_028671895.1. Lineage (NCBI taxonomy): Eukaryota > Viridiplantae > Streptophyta > Magnoliopsida > Apiales > Apiaceae > Oenanthe > Oenanthe sinensis. Next base: position 1,544,972 of record CM053809.1, on the reverse strand, counting down.
CTACACCAATCAAAAAGGAGGAGTCGTCTTCTTCAACACAAAAATGTAGAGAGCTACTGCCATGGCCGGAGCAAGAGACTTAAATTTATAGACACCCATACCTTGCTCCTGGTCAGATATTAGGACCCGGTTCTTTAATGAAAAATGCTCAGGGCTCCTAGATATCACTCTCTACGGACTCAGTTTTTCCTTGTACTAATTTAGATATATTTGTATAGGAACTGAGCCTTATATTTTTGTGTTAGTAGCAAAGAATTAATTTATTCTTTGGAAGCCAGTTAATTTTAACTGGGTGTAGCAAAACCCTCTGGGATTAATACGAGAGTAATATTCCCGGAAACTTGTCTCCATAATTTACCTGCTAATTTTCTTGAACCTAATTGATTTATCCGGGCACCCAGAAAATTAGTAGGCAGTTCACCTAAACACTACAAATGGCCAAACCCACTCTGAAGCAATAATTTATTTATCCGCAAAATGAAAGAAAAGAATTTAAATTATTGTGAATATCGTATTCAACCCCCCTTCTACGATATTTCGGGACCTAACAATTGGTATCAGAGCTCGCTGATTGATATACAAATCAGGATCCGTAACCTAGTGAAGCTTAGGGTGTCGAAGCTGCTTACTCAAAAGGAGGCCTTGTTAAATAAGTTTAATTATAAACTCTTAATAAGTTTATTTTATAAACTATATAAAATTTATTTTATAAACTTTTATTAGTTTATGTTATAAATTTTAATTAGTTTATTTTATAAATCTAATATTAAATTTATTTTATAAACTTTTATAAAATTTGTTTTATAAACTTTTATAAGTTTATATTATAAATTTTAATTAGTTTATTTTATAAACTTAATATTAAATTTATTTTATAAACTTTTATAAAGATTGTTTCATAAACTTTTATTAGTTTACATTATAAATTTTAATTAGTTTATTTTATAGATTTAATAAAGTTTAAGATTTAAATTTATTAAAACATTTACGTGGTCCATTTTCTTTACTTGGCCATACTAGTACAGGTTGATATCTGGGTATTACCATTTGACCAAGTCAAGCCACGTTGTGTAGAGTTCACGCGCATGTTGTGTAGAGTTGACCAAGTCACAAGCCATGTTGCGCCTGTACAGCAGATAGCAGTGTAGCAGCGCAACTTATATCCCTAGCGCAACTTGATTAAAGGCGAAGTATTATGTTGCGCTAATACAGGTACATCAGGTGTAGTAGCGCCACTCACGCGCTGGGTGACTTGATTTTTTTTGACATGCATGTTGCGCTTCTCCTCCTGAACAGCTGTGCTGGCGCCACACAATATCCAGGCGCCACTCACCCAAAATATCAGTTAGGTACCTCAAATTTTGTACCCTTTAATTTTTATATTAGATCTATTTATTTTTCCAGAAAATTTAAAATTCTTGAAAACTAAAATTTTTCTTAAATATTAATTTACGATATTTTAATTTTTAAGAAAATTCGAAATTCTTGAAAATTAATTTATTGTATATTTTTATTTTTGATTAATTTATTTTCTAAGAAAATTAAAAATTCTGTAAATCTAAATTTTTCTTAAATATTAATTCGAGGGTGCTTAAGGGTTTGTAGATGAAGATTTTTCCGGGTATTGAAGACAACTGAAATTGACTGAAGGTTATCCAATGAAGATAATTCTGGAACAGACTGAAGAAATAGTGGTTCTAATTTCCTCAGAGGTTTACTCCATAGGATCCCACTAATATTTTGGAAGCTGCAAAAGAAGAAATTAATTTGGGTACAGGTTTTGGTTAATTTGAGTTGATTTTTTGGATGAAAAATCTTAGGGGTTGAAGTAGTGAAGGAGAACAGACTGGACAACCTGGAATCTCAGTAAAAGCCTTAAAGATTTTTCTACAGGGAGATTACAGGAAGTTCGTGTTAACACTGCAGATCATCTGGAACACAGGATACAGCCAACAGGGATTTAAGGATACAACCACATTGTCTGTAAAAGACCTGTATGTGCTGAAGGCCTATGAACTAGAACAAGAGCTGAAGAAGATAATATTTGGTAAAGCAGGTTGTTAGCATATCCACTGTATTTGTGACCCAGGAACCAAATTTGATTGACGTCAAGGTTGAGAACCTCTGAACAGAAACGAAATGATCCAAGAAGCTGAATTGAAGATGTTGTAGCTCAAGGTAGTGGTCAAGGTGTTATAAGTGAATCTTACACTTTGGAATAACCTGAGAACTGGACTGCAAGTCAAGCCTGCAGGGCAACAGGAAGTTCAGTGACATCAGATTCAGACGGAATCCTAATTCTAAATCTAAGGTCTTTACCAATAGATTCCATTAAGGAGATTTTCAAGATCAGTTCAAGAGGTGGTTGCAAGACAGGGATGGTTTTAATTTGGAAGACAAGTTTGGGTTTGCTATACAAAATGAAGAAGCCTGTACAAGCAAATGATGACAGACACTACTTTGGGTTGAAGCAGGAATCTCAGGCATTAGTGAGGATGCAGCAAGAGAAAGCATTTATTGGTGAAGTTAAATGCAAGGCTGATTCTATCAGTGACAATGATGAACCAAATGGATATCTGGCTCAACGACCAACACTGGAGAGGAATCACTAAGCACTTCACAGGTACACTTTCTAACTAGTATACGTTTATCTAATTCAGAACTGCATGATTATTAGGTTTTGAAATGTATTATATTCATGACAACATGTTAGCATCTTAGGACTCAAATGCTTAATTGATTGCTAAGAATAAGATTGCATGCTAGGTTTCATGAGTTTAATTAGTACATTTCATACTTGATATTATATGAAGTAAAATGAATATCTAGAATTAGATAGGGTGTTCTAGACGGTTAGGTGTATCCCTAAACATTTGCTGGAACTTGATTTAAATCTTCTGTGATTTAATACCTCTGCTAATGTTGTGAAAATTACTAATAGACAAACATGTCATAGATCATATATTTCATATTTGTTCTTATGAATTACTTGTTAAGTGTATGTGGAATTTGATATTGTTCATAATGTTTTATTCAAATATTCTCCATATTCTTGAAATTGTTTATGTGCTTATTTTCACATGATTTGCTCGCACTCACATAGTTGCACTTAAATGTCATATCATTTCATGTATTGCTTGTTAAGGAATAAAAGATGGTAGAATTATCTAAGTAGTCAGTAACATTTGTAGATTCGAAGCTAAATCTAAAACTGACTTAGGTAATTAGAGATAGTTAAAAATGTTAGATAACCACAGAATGGATTAGACAGAATTAGTAATTAATTTATTATTTCTTCTATCCTTGTGCTTTATGCATATTAAAGCTGTTGTTACCTGTGATAATATCTCTAACCCATCTGGACTCAATTAAAGTTGAGTACCAAGAAGCTTAATCATTTGTGATTGCAGAGTATGTAACGAAAGACAAAAGTTATGTGACTTCGTGACATTTATTGTTCGAGGCATATGATTAAGATTAAAGCTCTACATCACAGTTGGTTGAGAAAGCCTCCCCGATGGTAACCTTTGGAGATGACAGCAAAGGATGTACAAGGGATATGGCTATCATATTTTAAGAACTGTCATCAGTAGAAGCAACTTACTTGTGGAAGGAGTTAAGCACTATTTAAGGGGCACTAGGGAATTCTTCGTCAAGGGTTTTCTGGAAAGGTGTTTGATCTCAAGCAAGAAGGTTGGAAGCTTACTCTAATCTGAGTGAGAAAATTTGTTCGTAGCTGACATGGAATTTGGATGCAAAGGTGAAGTCAACTTTTCAGGAAAGCTTCATCAATGAAGAGTTAGCTATGGCAAAGGAAGCTCTCTTACTTGTTAGTCAGCAAGGCAATGGATTCTTTAATAAAGAAGAAATTGGTGAGAGGACTGCTTCATATGGAAATCTATCCAGAAGGACATTTTGAAGTATGTCACATAGGGAAGTCAATGGAAACATCACACTGAAGAAAAGTCATGAAAGTCATATGCTAAGTGGTGATTGAAATTGGTAACCCTAATTACAAATTGGTGATGTTCAAGCATTCAACAGACAAAATATCACAATGGTGATTGATCATATAAGGAAGATCAAGTTGGAAACAATTGGTAAGCTGTGAGAACTTTGAAGTCAGATATTGGAACTGCATTTCGCGAGTGTAGTTCTAAATGAAGTCTGCACTGAAAAAGGTATTTTGAAGCTGAAGCAATTAACACAGCATGCTGCTTTAATCAACAAGATCATGAAAAGACATCATTTGAGTTAATGGCCAACCAGAAGCAAACACTGAAGCTCTTTCGTGTGTTTGGAGGGAATTGATTTTTAATGAAGATTCATTTGAGTATCTTGACAAGAAGTTAAGGCTCATGGAACAATTCTCATCGGCTACTCATAGGTGATCAAAAGTCTGAATGTAATGAATATCTACACCAAGCTCCCAGGCATTCAAGTGAACGACTATTCTGAATCTTTGACAAATTCAGATACTGATGTAGAAGCTGAGGTTGCAGAAGGAATCAATGACAATTATGATGATTCAGATCCTGTTAGTGGAAATCCGCTGTATAAGGTGAAGGATCTTCAATACATCCTAGCAGCAACTCAGGGGGAGCAAATAAAAGAAGGATCTATTAGTCATGCTCAACAATGAAGATCAAAGGATATCATTAAGAACATTTCTGCCAAGACAAAAGGTTTGAAGTCAAATTCTATCCTGGAGTCTCATTCTTAGTGATCCGGATTCTTGTGTAGTGGCTAGTAGTGCTAATCGAAACGAACATATATTTTTCGGGACCCAGCAGTTGGGAAAGAGCAATTGTTAGCTTACAATTGGTATCAACAATTGGTATCACCCATCATCTGGAATCCCAAAGAATACTGAAGATGCACAGATTGATCCAGATTGAGTGATTGCAATGCAAAATGATCTCAATCAGTTAAAAGGCAGAAAACAACTGAAGCTGGAACCCAAACCCAGACCACTAAAGTCGAAGCTGAAATTGGTACATTAGGGGTTCACCGAAACTGGATGACCATTGGCATTGTTATGAGGGGCAAAGCCAAACTGGTTGCAACAGGACTTTAAAGCAGAAGGTATCGACGATGATGGAAACAGAATCTTCGGGACTTTCAAGATCAGGCAGTAAGCACTAGTGACGAGACTTGATCCTTTGGGACTCTTCAATGGGGACCTAACAATTGATCCTCTGGGACCCTACCTTTAGGCCTGAACAAGTTGAAGACCTAATAATAGGACATCCCTAGAACAATTGCACTCCTGAATGGTGAGCTACAAGATGAAGGTGCAGATCCATTACAGTTTATATTTCATTCTCTTCTCAGGACTTGCTATGACGGAGGTAAGGATTCAAGCAAAACGTCAAGGACATGGTATGACTCTCTAACTATTAATTACTTAAAAGTGATTTCACATTAGAGTTGTTATACACATATCTCTCTAGAAATGCAAGGCACACACAATGTCATATATATGTGCAAGTATACCTTAATTCTCGATATGCCTATGTGTAAATTTCCAAGTGGAATCTAGAGAATCGTATCTTATGGCTAAGTTATGAATTACTAGATATCTTAGGGGATCACCAATTGTTGGAATCTGGGACCCTTAAGATAATAGGTTTAACCTAATTGGCTATATAGATATAGATAATGCAGGTTGTACGAAAGACAGGGAAGTAATTCCTAGAAGCTGTCAATTTCCAGCAACTCTGTTGATCTCTCCACCACTGAAGGAACAAGCTCATGGACACCAGGTATCATATCTTTTGAGAGTTGTCCTTAGTCGAATAACTTGCAGATTTTTGCTAAATAACTTGATGAATTTATTTTATCTAAGTTGGTTAGTAAACATGGGATATTATTTATATGCTTATTTGTTGAAAATCCCATCTGCAAGGAATTCTCAAATGAGTTCACAAGTATTACTTTTTCCCTATCCAAAGGACTTGTGAATTCATTTGAAATCCAGAACCTCATACTTTTTGCTATTAATTTCATTATCATGCTTACATTGTAATATGCATGAGTGGTAGTTAAATTATTTAGCATAAGTAAGAAGCATAGTTATTTGTATGTGTTAAATATTTGGTGAGTATTAGTCAATAATATCTTGCTTAATTGCTATGATATTTTGCTCTGATATTCTTAAATATTTTATTACAAATAATTATGATACTTTTGATATTAGTGACGGTATTTAGAATTTCTGTTCTAAATAATCAATGCATATTTCAAAACTCACTAATATTAGAAGGTGAAGTATTTTCTAAGTTATGTGTATGAAATTCTCAATATTTTATATACTTAGAAAATATTTCTAAAAATAAGTTTTATTCCGAGGAGTTGTAATTAGAATCACAAGTATTACTTTTTCCCTATATAAAGGACTTGTGAATTTCTTTTCAACTAAATCCTCGAGCTTACGTATATCAATTAATAATTGTTATGAGCATGCTTACAATGTGCAAAGTGACAATTATTAGATATGGCGTAGGAAGTTAAATACTAATATTCAATCTAATGAATATTTTAGTGTTTAACGAATTTATTTTATCTTATTGAAATTATGGATTGAAGCAATTCAATGGTTATTAGTTTCATAATTTTAATTTGATAAAATACAGAAGCATAGTTTCTTGCATCTTGAAATTATTGATAAATATCGAATAATTGGTATCAGCGTGCAATTAACTGTGATATGCTTATTGTTCTACTGAATAATTGCCATGTATAGATTATATAAATGCATGTGATTGGCAATTGCTTAGTACAACATAAGTATTTAATTTATTTTGATTTGTTTAAATCATGATGATATAAAACAATTCAATGGAATATTTGTTCCATGATTTAAATAAATTAAAATAAATTCGAAGCATAATTATTTGTAATACAAGTATTATCTTTTATTACTTTGTGATATTTGAATAATATTTTATTGCAAAATAATTGTGATATATTGGTATTAATGGATTTACTCAGTTTTTATTCGTAGAAACATTTGGTATCAATATACTTAGTTTTCTTTCTTTGACTGGTTTACGATCCTGAATGTATTTAAAAGAAATTTTTGTCTATTTCTTTTTCAAAATGTTTTATGCAAAGATACATTCATTTGTCTATCAGTTTTAGTTAAGAAAACTTAAGAATTCTTTTTCAAAACTTCTCTTTTGAAAAACTTTTCTTGAGGATAATTTTTCTCTAATCTCGGGATATTTTATCCTCTCCCAAAAGCTGGTTTTAAATGCTATATTTTTCAAAATCGTTTTTCTCTCTCAATTTTTCTTTGTAAAGTAGTAGGAACTTTGTGACTGCTATTTTATTTGGAAAAGTTGTTTTAACTTCAAGGTATCAATCACTTGTAAAATTATTTGTTTTCAAATACTTGTTTCAGTGTATGTTTCACATTGATTCATAGTACCAAAACAGTGATTGTTGCTTTGAAGGCCTAGTACTGTTTTGTTAAGCATTCATCCTAACCCTAATTGTCATGTTTTTATTTTAAGTCGGGGATACTATCAGGCAGACGAAAATGATGTAAATCATAATTGCATTATGAGTCGGAAAATCATTATCTTCTATCTGATAAGCATGTTTTGCAAAATTGTTTTCAAAACATACAGTGCCTAGGTTTAATGGAAAAGAGTCATTTTATTGAGATATAATTTGGTAGAAGAGTTGAATTTCTTATCTGTTGTAAATTCCCGCGTTTTATTATGGGAAGTTTGCCTTATAAGAAATTCATAAGAGATAGAATTTTTTCTCTGATACTCCCGCGTTTTATTATGGGATAAGTATCTTAAGGAAAATTTCTATTGGTGTCATGCTCTTAAATGATTAATTCTTCGATCTGACAAAACTCTTTTATTAAAAGGACTTAAGTGCAATCATTTACCATTCCTTCTTATATTTTTCCTTCTCCTTGAGATGAAAAATATGTTTTGGAATGTTAAACTGATTATCTTTTTATCTCATTTAAATTGATTTTATCCGTTTAGCCCCCAGTGGCTACAGAAGCTGGCCAGGAGGTTGAAAACCCATCAATCTCTGACCCAGGCCTTAATACCAAACACTCATTTCATCCACTTCCATATATTAACCCTTGGAGATATAAGGAACTTATGTTTGTTAGAGGTTGATAAGGGAGAAATAAGGATGAAGTCGGCAGTGCACCCACAGCTCTACCTCCAGCGAAGTAAAGAAGTATATAAACTGAGGTATCTGTAAGCTCATCTGTATCTTCTCAAAAAGATGCAGAGCTGAAAAGGCAATAAAACTGTCTCTGGAATCATTCTCTCAACAGGATGAGTCCATTGAAATTCGCTCGTCAGCCAGAGCATCTTGTAATGAGTCAAGCACACCACCGGCACTCACGCTGATGGTAAGCCTAAACAGATATATACTAGGAACCTTATATAATTTTTGGGACCTAACAATCCTAACAGTTATACTAGGGGCCTAATAATTGGACACATTGCAAGGCGTGCACAGTGTGAGGTATAGGCATGTTAACAAAACACCCGTCATTGGGTTACGAGGGAAACGTAGACTCTAAATTGCCATTCATTACATTGTCTACTACGTCGCCCCTCCTGGAAGGAACATTTCCAGATCCTGAAAAGGAATGTCCACCTCCCGTTTACGGATAAGGTGTGAGGCAACTCCTTGATAGAACAAGGCAGGATTCCCAAAAAGATTTTAAAATCTTGGGATAACCCATCTCAAAGAGGTGAGGCTCCACTAGACAGTGATTTAGCAATCGCTATTGAGTCTGGTGTGAGACAGTGCTTATGCATGATAGATCAAGAACACCTCAACGAGACAATTCTCCACTTGATAGTGATTCATTTCATTTTGATGAATCAGGTGATAAGAATAGAAATGAATTGACGGATTTCACTTGCAGGTACAGAAGGCTAAATTTGGAATGCAGAGTGAAAGTGAGAGAGAGAAACACTTGAGTGAAAGTGAGGGAGAGATACACTTGAGTGAGAGATAGGGAGAGAAAGAGTGAAACACTTCTAAGTGCTCGACACTTAAGTGTAAACACCAACAGAACGTAGTAGAAGTGAGGAAACCACAAGCCAAACACTTACCCTTGCTACTTGCTGCTTCTGGAAGAAAAGTTACTATATTTTTCCCGTTCAACGACAGACGAGAACCTTCCTTGGAAGACAAACCATTTAAAAGAGGACCTATCAATTGGTATTAACATTTGGTATCTTCAAAAGTGGGCCATTGGAGGATTCCTCAACTAAGGGGGAGAATTTATAGTGTTATAGTTATAACAAGGAAAAGAAATTGGAGGATTCCTCTTCTTATGAGGGAGAAGTTATAGTGTTATAATTATAACAAGAAAAAGGTGAAGTTAATAAGTCTTATCTTCGTATCCTTAGGGGGAGATTTTAGACATGAAGAAGAAAATCTTATCTTCTGATCCTGAGGGGAAACAACAGATATATGGGAGAATCAAGAAGCTGTAATTCTATACTTGGAAGAACAGAGATGACTATTCCATTGATTTTCTAAAAGGAGAAGAAGAATAAGAAGGAGAATCACATTCATAGGGGGAGAACATTATTTGAGCTATGTTCAGTATTCTATTGAAGACGTACCCAGGAATAATGATTCTTATGAAGCTCTGTTCATGATAAGTTCTTTAAGTTCAAACTATGAAGGATTTTGAAACAGAGGGAGCACAAACAGACAGAAATGAAGATGATACAATTTGAATATCAGTTCAGTGTCAGAGGAACAAACATCATTCATTTCAGTCACACAAGAAATCTGGAAATGCAGTATCTGATCCAGAAAGACCAGTAGCATTATTTACAAGTCTCGGACGATTACTTTTTCTAGTTATTAGTTGAGTTATCCTCCCTAGATGATTTGTTTGCTAAAGTTTAACAATCAAATAGGGGGAGATTGTTGGAGATTACAAAGCTGTATGTATAGTAATCATGATAACTCAACACTAGAACAGGACAAGTAAATAATACTACACCTACACAGAAATCAGGAAGAAATGAAGACAAGGCAGATACAGTGAATCAAGACATTAGAAGAAGTTTTGAAGTCTACTACAGGTCACTGAAAGAAGTTCATTAATATGTTCATGCTTTAGTGAAGAATAATGTGTAAAGACTTTCAGGGTTTCAGAAGTGTTGAAGATTCAGTATAGAAGTGCCACTAGAAGATTTCAGTGTAAAAGCGTTGATTGAAGATAGATAGTGTTTGAAGCATAGGAATCTAGAAGAATTGAAGACATGGTAAAGACAAGTGTCTAAGTACCAGAAAAGATTCCAGTGAAATTACAGTGTTTATTGACAGTCAGTGTTCGAAGCAATGAAGTTGCTGCAAACTTAACAATGTAAGTAAAGCAATAATACGAAGACCTGGATCGAAGTTAGTCGTCTGTGAACCAGACCAGTTGCACTAGGCGTCAGCAGTCTGTGAAAGGAATCTGAGTATTAACTACAGAAGAATTGTTAAGTTGAAGAACGTACTTGAAAAGAACGGTTATTTATTAAGGTACGAAAAGTAATTTGTAGAGGCTACAGCCAAACAGCTAAACAGCTAACAGGCAAACAGCTAAACAGCTCAAAGGGTGCAGGGTGCAAAGTGTCACAACCTTGGTACGAAAAGTGAAAGTTTCTGAACTACAGTCGAAGAACAGGAACAGCTCAGGGTACAGGGTGTAATGCGACAAGACTTTGATACAAGAAATGGAAGTTGGTAAACTTCAATTAAGGAATGAAAAGAGGGTCAAAGTGCAGTGACCAAACTGCACTTTGACCATGAAAGTATATTACACGCGCAACTTCACTTTCCTTCCTTTGATTAATCAACTTGAATGGCGCCACTTGAGTTGTTACAGGGAAATCAATGTGTGAGGCGCCACTCATATCTGCTCAGTAAAATTCCAAGTAGATGGCGCCACTTGAACTTACACAGGGTATTCAATGTGACAGGCGCAACATAATATTACTTGACTTGAAGAATTTTTGTTAAGTAATTAAAGGCGCCACTTGAAGCTACACAGAGGATACACTCTACAGGCGCCACTCAGCCCTCAGCCAATCAAATTACAGCAACCTACTTTATTTGATTTAAAGTCTACACCAATCAAAAAGGAGGAGTCGTCTTCTTCAACACAAAAATGTAGAGAGCTACTGCCATGGCCGGAGCAAGAGACTTAAATTTATAGACACCCATACCTTGCTCCTGGTCAGATATTAGGACCCGGTTCTTTAATGAAAAATGCTCAGGGCTCCTAGATATCACTCTCTACGGACTCAGTTTTTCCTTGTACTAATTTAGATATATTTGTATAGGAACTGAGCCTTATATTTTTGTGTTAGTAGCAAAGAATTAATTTATTCTTTGGAAGCCAGTTAATTTTAACTGGGTGTAGCAAAACCCTCTGGGATTAATACGAGAGTAATATTCCCGGAAACTTGTCTCCATAATTTACCTGCTAATTTTCTTGAACCTAATTGATTTATCCGGGCACCCAGAAAATTAGTAGGCAGTTCACCTAAACACTACAAATGGCCAAACCCACTCTGAAGTAATAATTTATTTATCCGCAAAATGAAAGAAAAGAATTTAAATTATTGTGAATATCGTATTCAACCCCCCTTCTACGATATTTCGGGACCTAACATTGTCCTTTTTGTTTAGTCAATCAGTTGATTCCAGTTTTGACCACAGAAAAATCCACAAAGCTCTAAAGTACAGTATTTTGGAATTTTGTACAAATATTCCTTACACCATGACTCAGAACTTTTTAGATCTACGACTTTTTAAAGAAGAAACAAATAAAAACTTTCGGCTCAAACTTCAAGAAAAAAAAAATAGATCTGGGATTTTCAAGAACCAACTCAAACAACACAATAGGATCTCTGTTAGATGTGTTTAACAGGGGCTCTGATACCAATTGTTAGGTCCAAAGTGTTGTAGAGGGGGGGGGTGAATACAACTATTTAAAATTTATGAGAGAATAAACAATATGCAGGTAATAAATGATGACACAGAATTTCATGAATATATCATTATATTCATTGATGGATTTGCTACAACATTCATAAAAGCATCATGATCAGTTGAACAATAAATACAGCAATTAAAGCTAGATTCAACTGATCCTCTCTCTCACTTTTTGTTTTACAGTAAATGCTCTCTCTTAAAAATTATCGTTGAAAAAATACAGAGATAAAAGTTTATCTACTAAATAAAAACAAAGTGTTGCTTTTATAATGTCATGTAGTCTTGATCTTGTCCTTTTTGTGTACGTGGCCCAATCAGGACTTCGACAACAAAAAGTACTTTCCCAACAACTCTGGATCAACCGTTCACAATAAGCCACTTGTCCCTTGAACATTAAATGTTACATATCTACCCGCATCTCGATCTTCGCCTGGACCCATCTCGATCTCGATCTTCGCCTGGACCCATCTCGATCTCGATCTTCGCCTGGACCCATCTCGATCTCGATCTGTGTAAATCTCGATCTCGATCTGGGAGAATCTTGATCTCGATCTATGAAGATCTCGATCTCGATCTGGGAGGATCTCGATCTATGAAAATCTCGATCTCGATCTGGGAGAATCTCGATCTCGATCTACCGTGGATCGAGATTTGCCTTTGCAATGTTTTACTTTAATTGTAAATCTCGACCCGCATCTCGATCTGCTGTGGATCGACATTTGCCTTGGCAAATATGCACACATCCAATGTTGACTTTCTTTAGTGACTAATTGAGGATTAACCTATATGAGCAAGTTTCCCTAGCTTCTTCAATTTCTTTTCCTCACTCAATTCAAATGAGATCTTCTATTACTGACATGAACTTACCTCCAATGTCCTGACACTTGATGCAATGGTCTGGTTCATAAGTGACTAGTCTTGTAGGGGTTCTTGCTTCTGAATGTCAGTTCTCATTTGTTGATTAACCTTTACATTATCCAGATGTTGATATACATTACATGAAATCACTTTGGTCTTCTTGATACTTCTTTGACATTAATTTGATTCTCCATTAGATAAGTTAGGGCATGAACAATACTCAGATTGAACTTCTTCTCACTTATGCATCCTTGATTAACCAAATTAGTTACTTGTAGTTACCAAGTATCATTGCCATTTCTTCAGTTGATTGATTCCATGTGCTTCTTCAATTTCTCTTGTTTTGCTGTTGTTTTATCTTTTACTTAGTTGAGTTACATAGTAATTAAGTGTTACAAGTTAGTACACCTATGCCTTTCAAAATGTACTAATTAACCTCATGAATCCTAGCATGCAATCTCATTCTTAGCAATCAATTAAGCATTTAAGTCCTAAGATGCTAACATGCTGTCATGAATATAATACATTTCAAAACCTAATAAACATACAGTTCTGAATTAGATAAACGTATACTAGTTAGAAAGTGTACCTCTGAAGTACTTAGTGATTCATCTCCAGTGTTGGTCATTGATGCCAGATATTCATTTGGTTCATCACTGTCACTGATAGAATCATCCTTGCATTTAACTTCATCAACAAATGCTTTCCCTTGCTGCGTCTTCACTAATGCTTGAGATTCCTGCTTCAACCCAACATAGTGTTTGTCATCATTTGCTTGTACAAGCTTCTTTAAATTATGTAGCAAACCCCTGATCTTGTATTTCAAATAAAAACCATCCATGTCTTGCAACCGCCTCTTGAACTGTTCTTGAAAATCTCCTTCATGGAATCTATAGGTAATGACCTTAGATTTAGAATTAGGATTCCGTCTGAATCTGATGTCACTGAACTTCCTGTTGCCCTGCAGGCTTGACTTGCAGTCCAGTTCTCAAGTTATTCCAACGTGTCAAATTCACATGCAACACCTTGACCACTACCTCGAGCTACAACATCTTCAATTCAGCTTCTAGGATCAATTCGTTTCTGTTCAGAGGTTCTCAACCTTGACGTCAATCAAATTTGGTTCCTGGGTCACAAATACAATGGATATGCTAACAACATGCTTTATCAAATATTATCTTCTTCAGCTCTTGTTCTAGTTCATAGGCCTTCAGCACATACAGGTCTTTTACAGACAATGTGGTTGTATCCTTAAATCCCTGTTGGCTGTATCCTATGTTCCAGATGATCTGCAGTGTTAGCACGAACTTCCTATAATCTCCCTGTAGAATAAACTTTAAGGCTTGTACTGAGATTCCAGGTTGTCCAGTTTGTTCTCCTTCACTACTTCAACCCCTAAGATTTTTCATCCAAAAATACAACCCAAATTAACCAAAAACTGTACCCAAATTAATCTCTTCTTTTGCAGCTTCCAAAATATTAGTGGGATCCTATGGAGTAAACCTTTGAGGAAATTAATACCACTATTTCTTCAGTCTGTTCCAGAATAATCTTCATTGCATAACCTTCAGTCAATCTCTGTTGTCTTCAATGCCCGGAAAAATCTTCATCTACGAACCCATGGAGAGGCGCAACTCAAAGTTGGAGAATTTCTCTAAGGCAATTCAAATAGCTAGGCGCGAGTTGAGTAAAGTGGCGCTGAATGATTTTTCAAGTGGCGCTGCTTACTTGATCACAACAAATTATCAAAGGCGCGTGCAGGTCACTTAGATTAAACACTGGCCAACTTGTTTCCTAGACATTAACTTGGTCGAGTGAACTTAAAAGAAAAATGGACCACGTTTTGTATAATAAATTTAAATAGTAAACTTTGTTAAATCAATAAAATAAACTAATTAAGATTTATAATATAAACTTATAAAAGTTTATAAAACAAATTTTGTAAAAGTTTATAAAATAAATTTAATATCAAATTTATAAAATAAACTAATTAAAATTTGTAACATAAACTAATAAAAGTTTATAAAACAAATTTTATAAATGTTTATAAAATAAATTAAATATTAAGTTTATAAAATAAACTAATTAAAATTTATAACATAAACTAATAAAAGTTTATAAAATAAATTTCATAAAAGTTTATAAAATAGACTTAATAAAAGTTTATAAATAAACTTATTTAACAAGGCCTCCTTTTAAGTAAGCAGCTTGGGCTTGGTGAGCTTCACTGAACTACGGATCCTGATTTATATATCAATCAGCGGGCTCTGATACCAATTGTTAGGTCCCGAAATATCGTAGAAGGGGGGTTGAATACGATATTCACAATAATTTAAATTCTTTTCGGAATTTGCGAATAAATAAATTATTGCTTCAGAGTGGGTTTGGCCATTTGTAGTGTGTAGGTGAACTGCCTACTAATTTTCTGTGAGTTCGGATAAATCAATTAGGTTCAAGAAAATTAGCAGGTAAATAAATGAGACAGGTTTCCGGGAATATTACTCACGTATTAATCCCAGAGGGTTTTGCTACACCTAGTTAAAATTAACTGGCTTCCAAAGAATAAATTAATTCTTTGCTACTAACACAAAAATATAAGGCTCAGTTCCTATACAAATATATCTAAATTAGTATAAGGAAAAACTGAGTCCGTAGGGAGTGATATCTAGGAGTCCTGAGCATTTTTCGTTTAAGAACCGGGTCATAATATCTGACCGGGAGCAAGGTATGGGTGTGTATAAATTAATCTCTTGCTCCGGCCATGGCAGTGGCTCTCTACATTTTTGTGTTGTTGGAGAAGACGACTCCTCTTTTTGATTGGTGTAGACTTTAAATCAAATAAAGTAGGCTGCTTGAATTTGATTGGCTAAGGGCTGAGTGGCGCTTACACAGCTGATATACAGGGGAGGCGCCACTTAAAACTTCAATCAATATATTTATTAATTGCAAGTGGCGCCACTATAGGGGAAGCACAGGGGAAGCGCCACATAGAATGAAGCTTCAATTTGGTTAAGTCAAATGAGTATGTTGCGCTGAAGGTTTTGTGCGCGTGAGTTTCATTACCATGGTCAAAGTGTAGTTTGGTCACTGCACTTTGACCATCTATTCACTCCTTGACTTAAGTTTGCCAACTTCCATTTCTTGTATCAAAGTCTTGCCACATTACACCCTGTACCTTGAGCTGTTTCCGTTCTTCGACTGTAGATTAGAAACTTTCACTTTTCGTACCAAGGTTGTGACACTTTGCACCCTGCACCCTTTGAGCTATTTAGCTGTTCAGCTGTTAGCTGTTTAGCTGTTTGGCTGTAGCCTTTACAAATTACTTTTTCGTACCTTAATAAATAACCGTTCTTTCCAGGTACGTTTTTCAACTTAACAATTCTTCTATAGTTAATACTCAGATTCCTTTCACAGACTGCTGACGCCTAGTGCAACTGGTCTGGTTCACAGACGACTAACTTCGATCCAGGTCTTCGTATTATTGTCTTACGTACATTGTTAAGTTTGCAGTAACTTCATTGCTTCGAACACTGACTGTCAATAAACACTGTACTTTCACTGGAATCTTTTCTGGTACTTAAACAACGTCTCCATTATTACCACAATCTTGAATACTTCATTCTCTGTTCTTCACTGACGCTTGAACATACAAATGAACTTCTTTCAGTGAGTATAACTCCAAGACTCCAGCTGTCTTCTTTAACCTTTGTCTTTACCATGTCTTCAATCCTTCTAGATTCCTATGCTTCGAACACTGTCTATCTTCAATCAATGCCTTTACACTGAAATCTTCTAGTGGCACTTCTATACTGAATCTTCAACACTTCTGAAACCCTGAAAGTCTTCAACCATTATTCTTCACTGAGGCATGAACATATAAATGAACTTCTTTCAGTGACCTGTAGTAGACTCCAAAACTTCTTCTAATGTCTTGATTCACTGTATTTGCCATGTCTTCAATTCTTCCTGATTTCTGTGTAGGCGTAGTATTATTTACTTGTCCTGTTTTAGTGTTGAGTTATCACGATTTCTATTTATACAGCTTCGTAATCTCCAACACCTCCTATAATTAGGAGAGATATTATTGGCCTCTTGATTGAGTGAGACTATAAAATGCATGGTCGTGCTCAAATAATGATTTGTTTTCATAGTCTACTCATAGATCAAGTAAACCCGGATTAAATGTTGTAGAGGATGACTAAATACATGCCTCGAATTTAATCTATAATATATATGGTTAAAGGGATTATATTACATGGAAACATTAATCATGAAAGGTTTTATCGAATCACGATTTAATTATTATTTAATTGGGTAGCAATGATGTATTACTAGATACCGCTCATTGTTTATAATTTTATTGGAGAATAAAATTATTGCTAATTAAATAATAGCCTATAGGGTCACACACATAGAACACTTAAATGAATAGTTAATTTAAATTATAGATTTAAATTAATTGATGATTATTTGAATTTTATTATATTAATTAAGTGAGAATTAATTAATTGAAATAATAAAATTCGAATTTGAATTCTGCCCTTAATAATTAAGTATGACTTAGTTATTAATTAAATAATAGAAATTCGGTTTTATTATTTATTCTAAACCTACATGGGTTAGGTTTTGCTGATTGAGCCTCTTAACCAGCATTATAAATAGATAATGATAGGGTTAAGAGGGATGAAGTTTTTGAGAAACAAAATCCCTAGAGGCAGCAGCAAGCACAGCAAGGCAGAAACAAATTCGAAATCATCAAAGGAGCTAGTACAATCCATTCCGTAATCAAGATCGTGGGACGTTCTTGAAGGTGCTCGTGTGGATACCATAGAGGTGTTTTCGAGAGGAAGACACAAGTCGTGAAAGCTAGGATCTCCGTTGAGTTCGTGTAAACCAAGACCAGACAAAGGTATGATTCCGTTTCACAATAATCAGTCTAGGCTTATACATGATCCTGCGTTTAGGGTTCCGAATTTTTGTTATATTTACGTTTAATCTGCTGCGTTTTATGCCTCGGAACCCAACAAAGATCTCATCATAGAATCTCACCTCTCCCTCGCTCATAACCTGTGCACCTACTAAGGTAGGGCCCTCAAGAGTTTCACTCATATTCCTGGAAGAAGTAGGAATGACCTCACTCACTCCCTCTCCTTTTGTCAGGCTGTAATCCTGCCTCTCACTCAATTTACTCATTCCTAGAAGTGTTTGTGCAACATCAATTGATTGAGTATCAATTAATGTAAAGAAAATAGGAGATGATGTGTTTGGGATATCAATCGATTGATACATACCCATTGATTGATCTTGAGTATCAATAGATGGCTTATCAGTCGATGGCTAGAAACATCAATTGATGGAGTAGAAATAGTTGAAGTATTGATTTGAGAAGTGATAATTGATATTACATTTGAAATGGAATCGTAAATTTCCAGAGAGGAAAAGTCAAGAGAGAGTGTTGACTTCTCCTTGAGTACCAAAGAGGGATAATTTGAAAATGGCTGATTGTCTATAAGAACATTTTCTGAAGAAATTTGATGAGGTGAGAAAGAGGAATAGAAGGAATTGTAATTAAGAGAGAATGGGGCTGCATATCCACATTTATTGGAGATGCATCAAACTAAATTTGAGAAGGCTCCACCACAATTTCCTGTGATTTTGCAGTGTGTGATTCCCCTTGTGCAAAGGTTACCTTCTTCCTCCTCCTTTCATATGATTTGGGGTTTTAGCTTGTGTATCCTTCCCTTGGTTCAATGCCTTTGGTTGTGGGCTCTTTTCAATATTGACACCTTGTTGAGAAGATGCCAATAGGAGTGTTGATTATCCTTATTAACATCCACAGTCTTTTGAGAAACTGTGGAGTGGCTTGGTTTATATTGCACATCCTCACTCTTATTATTCTTCTGGGTTCTTTGATGTTCCCTAGTTCTCTCACCAGAAACATCTCCAACTATACTATCAACACTAGGTATTTTTCTTTTCTTGGATTTTACAACAACAGGTTTTTGGGAACCTGTTGAGGTTGGTTTCTTAGATTTGGGTTTGGAAATTGGTTGTGTGTCTTAGATAGGAGGGTTGGGGTCATTACTTACACCCTCCATAGCTACAGAAGGCAAAGAAGATTGAGGTTGAGAAGAATTTAAGGTAGAAATAAATACCTGAACAAAAGGTGGATAGATCAATTCCACATTGTTGTGAAGATTGATCATTATCAAGTCTTTGAAGACCCTTTTGTTTTGGACCCAGCAGTCCAGAGTCTCTATTTCCCTTGTGATTTTAATATCCTTCACAAAATGGTTAATAAATAGCATAATAAATCTATCATAATATATGTGATTTGATCTATTAGCCTTATTACCCAATTTTGCTACAATCTCATTTAGTATTATTGAAGATAAATTAAAATATTTATCATACAAAACACTATAAGCTATTTCCTGCATACTAGTTGTTATTGCATCAAAGTTATTATTTTACCACTAAAGCACTTAATTATGGCATCAAAGAAGTAAGACCATTCCTTCCTAAGATGTTTTCTAACAACATGACCTAGGCTTATTTCTGGTTCAACATAATTAACAGATTTTAACATATCTCTAATTTCCTTATCTGTTGGTGCTTTATCAGTATTATTAGCAGGCAAATTAAGACATTCATTAATAGCAACAGTAGTAAGTAAATACTTATCTCCTTTGCAAGGGAATGCAATTGTACAATTATCCTTGGCCACTTTTGCACTTGCCCAGAACTCTTCCACTAACTTGCAAACTATCTTCGGTGCATCTTTAAGAGCATTCCTCACCTTGCAACTGTCTAGAAACTTCATCATTGGATGGAATCCTGGTGATACTTCTTCCATCATTGTGCAGGCTACAAAATTATTCAATTCATAGTAACCGCCGCTTTGTGAAACTTTCTTGGATGAAGATGCCATTTCTTAACTTTCTTGAAATCAAATGCACACACTTGAGAGAGATTAGAGATGAAGATTAAGAACAGAGAGTTTAGGGATTGAGTTCGTAGAGAGAGAGAGAGAAAGAGAGAGAAAATTAGTTAGTAAAATTGTAAGTAAGAGGTAAAATAAATTTTAATCTCACTATTTATATTTACTAAATTCTCAATCGATTTCTTACTTAAAATAGAACTTAATCGAACGTTGTGATAAAAAGTAAATAAAGAAATTACTTATTTTGGCAATCGACTGTTATACATACATGGTTGTTTGTATTTATCAATTGATAAAATAAGCAATCAACGACTAGATTTTTTACAGGTCGATTGATGATATGGACCCTAAAACTTCCATGTCATCGATTGATAACTAATTTATCCATCGACTGTTAGTATTATCCATCGATAGACAATTATATCATCAATTTATATAGTTATCAGTCGATAGATCAGAATATCCATTGATAGTAAAATGTTTATCCATTGATTATGGAGAAATCCATTGATTATGGAGAAATCAACAGATTAACATAGACAATAGCTGCAGACTAAAACTAACAGAAATAAATAACTTGTCAGACATTTAAAAGATTAAACATAGTTAAGCATACCTAAATCATAGACCAATCTATTGAAAGTAGATTCATCTAATGGTTTGGTAAAAATGTCTGCAAGTTATCTTTCACTAGGGACAAAATGTAATTCGAAAGTACTATTCATTACATGTTCCCTAATGAAGTGACACCTTATGTCAATATGCTCGGTTCTTGAATGTTGAACTGGATTTTCAGTAATGGCAATGGCATTAGTGTTGTCACAGAATATTGGAATTTTGCTTAAATTAAATCCATAGTCAAATAATTGATTCATCATCCATAAGACTTGTGCACAACAGCTTCCAACAGCAATATATTCAGCCTCTGCTGTAAAAGTAGATACTGAATTTTGCTTTTTGCTAAACTATGAAACAAGCTTATTTTCTAAAAATTGACAGGTGCATATAGTACTTTTTCTGTCAATTCTGCAACATGCATAGTCTGCATCTGAATAACCAATTAGATCAAATTCAGATTCTCTAGGGTACCAAATGCCAAGATTTGGTGTTCCTTTGAGATATCTGAATATCCTTTTTATTGCAATCAAATGAGACTTTCTAGGACCAGCCTGAAACCTAGCACAAAGACATGTAACAAATATTATGTTTGGCCTACTTGCAGGTAAATATAATAATTAGCCAACCATGCCTCTATAACTTGAAATGTCCACTTTAGCTTCCTTAGTATTCAATTCAAGTTTAGTTACAGTGGTCATGAAAGTTTTTGCAGAAGAACATTCACTTAAATCAAATCTCCTTAATAAGTCAGAAATATATTTGGTTTGATTTATGAAAATATCATCTTTAACTTGTTGGATTTGCAAACCAAGAAAATAGGTAAGTTATCCCATCATGCTCATTTCATATTTACTCTGCATCAACTTAGCAAACTTTTGACAAAGTTTCTCATCAATTGAGCCAAAAATAATGTCATCTACATAGATTTGAACAAGAATCATAGAGCCATTAACATTTCTATGAAAGAGAGTTTTATCAACAGTACCTCTTGTAAAGTGATTTTCAATCAAGAATTTAGATAGTGTGTCATATCAGGCTCTAGGTGCTTGTTTCAATCCATACAATGCTTTGAGAATATAGTATATAAATCTAGGATAAATAGGATCAATAAAACCAGGAATTTGTTCTACATATACTTTTTTCTCTAGTTCTCCATTGAGAAAAGTACTTTTCACATCCATCTGATACACTTTGAAATTAGCATGAGCAGCATATGCTAGAAAGATTTTGATTGCTTCCAACCTTGCAACTAATGCAAATGTTTCATCAAAATCTATGCCTTCTTCTTGTGAATAGTTCTTTGCTACCAATCTTATTTTATTCCTTATCACTGTACCAGATTCATCCATTTTATTTTTGAACACCCATTTTGTACCAATAACAAAAAATTTCTTTGGTTTGGGGACCAGCTTCCATACCTTGTTTCTTTCAAACTGATTCAACTCTTCTTGCATAGCAATTATCCAATCAGGATCATTCAAGGTTTCTTCAATCCTTTTTTGTTCTTCTTGATACAAGAAGCTACTATAAGAGCATTCATTTTGAGTTGCACTTTTAGTTTTGACACCATCATTTGTATCTCCAATAATCAACTCAAAGGGATGACTTTTGGTCCATTTCCTTTGTGGTGGTAAATTTGTCCTTAAACATGATGATTCGTGATCACTAGAATTGTCATGATCATTGTGATGTGATTGATTATTTGAGAACCCTCCCCTTGAGATTGATATTCTACTTGAAGATGGTTGAGCAGAGTTGTTATCCATTGAATGGTTATCAATTGATGTATTATCAGTAGATTGATGGTTATCAACTGATAAGTTATCTGTTGATACATAGACATCAATTGATGGGGAAATTCTGGTTATTTGATTTCTTAGAATTTCCACATCAACATCATTTTCTTCACCATTCCAGTTGATTCATTTTCAAAATGCAATAGGTCATGGTATCCATCATCAAACAACCCTTGAATCTTCTTATCATCAAAGACTCATGCATAGATTCCATAACAATGTGTAATCTAAGATTGTAGACTCTGTAAGCTTTGGTTGTTATTCCATATCCAATAAATATAGCCTCATCAGCTTTGGCTTCAAATTTTTCTAAACACTTGCAGCCAAAGACATGAAGAAAATTAAATGTTGGTTTCTTGTCTTTCTTCATCAATTGATAAGGAGTTTTGCCTTGCAGTTGATTGACCATGGAAATATTCTAAATGTAACATGCAGTGTTGATTGCTTCTGCCCAGAAATATGTAGGAAGTTTTGTTTTTTCTAACATAGTTTTAATAGCTTCAATTATGGTCCTATTTTTCCTTTCAACCACTCCATTTTATTGTGGAGTCCTTGGTGCAGAGAAATCATAAGTGATACCTTTTTCTTTACAGAATTATTTCATTGTTACACTTAAATTTAGTACCATTATCACTTCTTATTTTCTTGACCTTCCATTCAGTACCATTGTCAACATTCTTCACATAATTAATAATGAATTTGCTTGCCTCATCCTTGGAGTGTAAGAAATGTACCCAAGTGTATCTTATGAATTCATCCAGAATTACTAAGGCATACTTCTTTTTGGCAATTGACATGATGTTGACAGGGCCAAATAAATCCATATGCAATAGTTCCAAAGGTTTATCAATTGATGATTCTGACTTTGACTTGAATGATGCTTTTCTTTGCTTTTCTTTTTGACAAGCATCACATAGTCCATCCTTAGTGAATTCCATTTGTAGAATGCCTCTAACCAGATTCTTTCTAACCAATTGATTCATGGCTTTGAAATTCAAATGGGCTAGCTTCTTATGCCAAATCCAACTTTCATCTGTATTGGCTTTTCTAAGTAGACATGTCATTGAAATTTTCTTTACAGGGTTGAAATCAGCAACATAGACATTTCCTTTTCTTCCACCAGTTAAGAGAATTTGACTAGATTCCTTGTTGGCTATGATGAATGATCCAGTTGAAAACTACACGCCATTTCCATTATCACACAGTTGACTAATACTGAGTAAATTATGCTTCAACACATCAACTAGTGCTACAGGTTCAATGATAACATTTTCACTTGTAATTGAGCCATATCCCAGAGTAAAACCATTGTTTTTATCTCCAAAAGTAATTCCTGGGCCAGCCTTTTTCACAAACTTTGTGAGCAGGGACAAATCTCCAGTCATGTGCCTAGAACATCCACTATCCAGATACCATAGATTTTTCTTCTTGTCTCCCTGCACACAAATAAAATAATCAAGTTGCTTTTTGTACCCAAGTTGCCTTGGGTCCTCTTTTATGAGTTGCAACCTGAGCTTTGGTTGCCAACTTTGATTTCTTTTATTTTGGTGGGTTTAGATCCACTTTAACTTTGGGAATTGACTTTTAGGGCTCAAACACCTTGGAACTCATAGCAAGCATATCATGCACATTCTCAATTTTGACATTTTGACTAGCATGAATGTTATCAGGTATATGCATGTTCCATGGCATTCCAAGTATGTTCATGTTGGCATATGAAAATAAAGGATTATACATGTATGGAACTTGTGCATAAGGCATATGAACATTGGGTGCAACCAAATTAGAAGACATGGCATTCATGAGCATAGGATTGGTAAGCATGGCATTTGCAGATATGGTATGTGCAGTTAAATCATTTGCAGGTATGGAGTTCTTTTCTTTCTTGCAATGCATAGACAAATTATTTACACTACCACATTTAGCACAGACCTTTCTAGGTGCATAGATATCAAGAGTGTAATTGTTTTGTTTATTTATGCCTACCTTCCCATTCTTGTTCTTCTTCTTTTTCTCAGACTTAGGGTGAATGATTTCAACAAATGTTATCCCTTCTAATATCTCTTTTAATTGTTTCTTAAATAAGCTACCAATGTTGATCTTTTCAACCTTAGTCTCAACTTGATTCTTCGTTTCCTTAACAAACTTGATAGGGGTGCTAAAATTGTTCTTCTTGTTAGCCATTGATGAATTACTTGTCGATGGATGCTTATCAATTGATTCAGCATCAATCGATTGATAATCCTTATCAGTTGATGAAGGATTAGTAGTCGATTGATATTTTCCCATTGAAATATCAATCAATGGCTTGCCTACTGATTTAGGGGATTCTCCTAGATTATCTAAACCCTAAACATCAATAATTTTTTTGGCAGTTTTAGCAGACCTATTCCATTTGTTAATGGTTTCAATTTCTCTAGCCAATTGTTCTTTTAGCAATTCTTCTCTTTTTAAACTATTCACTAGCTCATCTCTAGCATTCTTACTTTCCTACTTGAATCTATCTAAATAGAAAGGTTCATTTTCAAGAAAAGCATTCCTCTCAGTTAAGGCATCAATGGTATTCTTTAACTTGAGGGTTTTCTTTGTTTAGAGATTTCAGAGTGACATGCAAATTGTACAATTCATTAGACGTTTCATTGATGGTACTATTGCATTCATCTTTTGAAAGCTCAGAAAAGTTAGTAGCTAATACGTGATTTGATGATGAACAAGCTTCCTCATCACCATAATTGGCCATTAGAGCTAAATTAATGAACTCTTCAGAATCACTGTCCTCAGCAGCCCAGTCTTTCTCTTTAGTAACAAAAGCCTTTTCTTTTTGTTTGAGAAGGTCAAAATATTTTTTTATAGTCAATGTCATCATATGACTTTTCCTTCTTTTCCTATTTTGGCTTTCTGCACTCATTTGAGATATGACCAGCCAATCCACAGTTATAACACTTGAATTTAGATCTATCAACCAAATTTTTGATTTGATTGTCATTCCTGAACTGGGATCCATTCCTTTGAGCATTTGGATTCCTCTTGAATTTTAGCTTTGAAAACTTCCTTGACAGAAATGCAAGGTGTTCATTAATTTCATCTAGATCATCCTGAGAGCATGCTTCACTTTCTTCATACTTGCACTTTCTTTTTCCCTTGGATGATTCTTCAACAGCATCATTGGCCACAATGACAGAACCTTCTATAGAGCCACTTTCACTATTCCATTTCTTATCTTCATTTCCCTTGACCATCAAAGCCACAGTCTTGTCTTTTCTTTGACTCTTCTCAATCTCTTCATTTTGTTGTATTTCCAACTCATATGTTTTGAGAATACCATAGAGTTTCTCAAGAGTATAATCTTTAAAGTCCTGAGATTGTCTAATGGAAACAGTCATTGCCTTCCGTTCTTTTGGAAGAGATCTAAGAAATTTTAAATTTGTATCCTCAGTTGCATAAACCCTACCATATAGCTTTAATCCATTTAAAAACTTCTGAAATCTGTTGTAGGTGTCATTGATGGCTTCACCACTTTTGAAATGAAAAGATTCATACTTTTGAATCAGGAGTTGTATCTTATTCTTCCTGACCTGCTCAATTCCTTCACAATGAGTTTGAAGTGTATCTCATACTTCTTTTGAAGTAGTACAATTGATTACATTGTCAAACATGTCTTTGTCTGGACCATTGAACATTATATGCATGGTCATTTTATCCTTGAGCACCTCCTTTTCATCTTCTTCAGTAAACTCAGTAGTGAGTTTTGAAATGTGTTTATCAAAAGCAGGAGTTCCATCTGGGTTCACACATGTGACTAGTTTCATAGGAACATGAGGTCCTTTCTCTAAGCAATTAACTTAGGAAGGGTCAAGAGAAAGTAGATGCATGTGCATTTTTACTTTCCATGCAAAGTATTCATCTTTTTCTAACACTGGAATTTTTACACCTGAATCTTTTTTGCCCATATTGACTTGTTCTTGATCTTAAACTTTTTGTATGTTGAAAGCCTACGCTTTGATACCAATTGTTATTTCCCAGAACAATGTCAATATGATTTTGTAGAAGGGGGACTTGAATACAAATTATTAAATCTTTTTATGTTTTAATAATTTTTCTTGTAGTTATGAGTGTTTAGAGAAAATATGATGAAAAATAAGAACTGAAAAGTATTTGAACAACAATGTTTAAAATTACTGATGGATTGGTTTTTCCATCAATGTGTATTTTTGTATAAAATCTACTTCCACCTGGAGTAACCGTAATATTTGACATAGCATCATCACTTTCATTGAAACCACAATGATTACTAGAACGATTACTAGAACCATTAGCACAATCAGAAACATCATTAATAAATCGACTAAAAGATGATGAATCACCACCTGTAATACCTATATGAAAAACACATGAAAATGATAAATAATTAGGAATGTTTCGAAAGAATACATATTCAAAATTTACATTAAAGCAACAACAACTTTGACACCTATTTGACATATTAATTAAAAAAACTAATTATACACTCAACACGGTCGACAACTCAATCTACTAAGTCTCACATCAATCGAGCAAGTTCAATAAAAAAACTCATTAATCTAAAAAATAACAAGCATATTAATTAAAAAAACTAATTTCCATCAAATCGACAACACATACCTTGATTAGAATTGATCCTTAACAAATCTTCCGTAATCATAATGAATGCACTTGAAACAATCGATTTGAACTAAAATAACACAATTTGTATTAACCGAGAAAGGTGAAAGTATAGTTAGATACAAAATTCGAATAAATCTAATACTAGCTATGTTATCAAAATCGATTGTTTCAAGTATATTAGTTACAAATTGAGCTTCAATTTTGATACTAGCTACAATTTCAACTTTATTTCTTGAGGCTGATGCTGCACAAGTGTATACTCGACCAATTTTCTACAAAATACAAGAGGAGATTTTGGTATATTGCTATGATATGAGAATTCAAGGTATCGGTTGATTGATTGATGGAGTAAAAGTTTATTAAATGAAGCATGTTAAGATGAAGGACAAAGTGTTTGAGGTAATGTTTAAGTTTAATTGTTTGGCCAACTAATACAGTAAAATTTTTTTTGGTCAATTGGTATCAGTTAAAAAATTATAGTTCTATATTTTTGGTGATTTGTTAAATATGTTTAGAGCATCTCCAATAGGATCCTTATACTAGCTCTTAAGTCCAAAAATAAAGAGTTAGTCATGTATTAGAGCTCCAACAGGCTCCTAGAGGCTCTCTAAATAGTTAAGAGCTTCTTGTCTCTCCTCAAATTTAGGAGCTTGAACATGACTTTTAACTTAATATTTACTAATAAAATATTCATTCTCTCTCATTCTTTTCCAATTTTCCCTCTTTTTTTATGAATAAAATATAAATAGAGAGTCAACATAGAAAGCATTATTAGAGTTGACACTCCTAAATATATGTTAAATCACTAGGAGCTTAATATTTTATATTATATTTAGGAGCCAACTAGGAGTTTTTTGGAGATGCTCTTAATGCTTTGTTTTTATATTGGAGATCTGTAAATATCCTTAATAAGAGATAGGGCTGATTTGGATGAGATGTCTCTAGATGAAGTCTATGGAAGATTGAAAACTCATGATTTGGAATTATAACAAAGAATGAATAAGAAAAGTAACAAGGAAAAATCTGTTGCCTTGAATGTTGAGACTACAATTCAAGAACCAAAAGAGAAAGCTTTGAAAGTTTTAACAAGAAAAGGAAAAGTTGTAATGATCAAGGAAAACGGTGAATCAGAGTCTGAGATAAACTCTGATGACTCCACAGACTCTGACATGATGGAGATGATTGCTAAGATTTTCAAAGGAGTCAAGAAGATGGAATATAGGAAGTACAGAAAGCACGGAAACTTCCAAAAGAAGCATGGAGAATCAAAGAAGAAAGATAGATTCAGAAAAAGAGAAGATATTGATGGCAAATCAAAAACTCTTGACAAATCAAAGGTCAAATGTTACAAGTTTAACAAGATGGGGTACTTTGCTACTGAATGCAGAAGCAAGGAATCTGGAAAAGCACTAATCACATCAAAGAAAGATTGGATGGATTCCTCAGACTCTGAAGAGGAAAAAATTTATGCACTTATGGCAAACACTGATGCTCCCATTCTAAACTCTAATAAGGTACCAGGCTCTATCTTTAACATTGATACTGAAAATATTTGTGAATTAAATTCTTTCCTTAAATCCTTGGATGTTAGTTTTAAATAACATTCTCTTAAGAATGAAAGATTAAAATCCGAGATACAAACTCTGACTGCTAGGAATGACTTTCTGAATCTGAAAATTCAAACATGCTTAGCACTAAAAAAGACTGTGAGAATGCTATAAACATGAAAACTCGGTTAGAAATACAAGTTGAATACTTAAAATCTGAGATAACTAAAGAAAATGAGACTTTCAGAGTTTGGACAAACTCTGGCAAGAAAGTCCAACAATTGTTTTCTAACAAGAATCGGACATTTTCCCTAAGATATGAATCTGATAAGGAGACACAAACTAAGACACACACAAAAAGAAAGTTGAGTGAACCTGTGAACTTTTTTAGAGCTAGTATTGAAAAGAATACCTCTAATAAATGCTCTAATGGTGTGTCAGAGAATAAACCAGTAAACATAGGGTTACTCTCACAGAAGCAACTTAAAGAAAAGTTGAAGGCAGTCACAAATAAAAAAAACTAAAAAGGTGAAGAGAAATAGAAATGGCAAATTAGGAATTTCCAAGGAGAATAACTATAAGTATATCCCTGATGCTCCTAGAAAAACCTGTTTTACATGTGGTAATTCAAATCACCTTGCTATTGACTGCAAACAAAACAAAAAGAAGGAACCTGAGAGACCTAGTTCAGAGACTAGAAAACAAACTAGATATAGACCACAAAATCCCTGTTTTCACTGTGGTAGTCTATGACATTCAGTTTACACAAGTAAAAAATATCATAGTTTGTATTTCAACTATTATGAACTGTTGCCTCAATTGAATAAAACTCATGTCTTTTCTAATCATGATGTCAAACAAAAATATGTAATAAAAAATGATATAATAAATATAAAATCTGACAATATAAACTCTGAAAATGCAAACTCTGATAATGCAAACTCTGATAAAAATACTTCTGCTGCAAGATTTAACAAGTTTTAAAAGAAAGGATCAAAACTTGTTTGGGTCCCCAAATCTACTAACTAATTTGTATTAAATGATTGCAAGGAAACATGAAAAACATCCTAGTGATTGATAGTGGATGTTCTGCACATATGACTAGAAACAAATCTCTGCTTTCAGAGTTTGAGGAGAAGGCTGACCCAACAGTATCTTATGGAGATTGCAATATAGGAAGAACACTGGGATATGACAATATTGTTATTGGAAATGTCATCATTGAATATGTAGAACAAAGTTTAAGAATTCTGCAATGGAGGAATTTTGCTCAAACAAAGGAAATATTCAACAATTTTCAGCACCTGGAACACCTCAACAAAATGGTGTAGTTGAGAGAAAGAATATAACACTCATTAAAGCTGTCAGAACAATGTTAGAAGGAGCAAAGCTACCTACTTATTTTGGGCAGAAGCTGTGAATACTGCATGCATTACTTAGAATTGCACTTTGATAAATAAACATGGAATGACTCCATATGAAACAATGAAGAGAAGGAAGCCAAATGTTAAATACTTTCACATATTTAGAAGTTAGTGTTTTATTCTCAAAACACATCCTGAACAATTGAAGAAATTTGAACTCAAAGCAGATGAAGGTATTTTTGTTGGTTATACAACAACTTTTAAAACCTTTTCAAGGGCATTCAAAGTGTTTAATCTAAGGACCAGGGCAGTCATGGAATCTATTAATGTCACTTTTAATGAAGGAAAAATAACAGGGTTACATGATGAAGATGCTCAGGAATCTCTGAGTTTTGAAAATAAATTGTAGAACACAAACTCTGATAAGCTAAACAATGATGAGATAAACACTAATTCCTTAAACTCTAATTCAGACATAAATGGAACAGAAATTGAAGATTCTGCACATGTTGAAGGGGAACAACATCAATCACTTACTGAAATTGAAGAACCAATCTCAATTATTGAAATTTCAGAGTCTGACCAAACTCTTACAAATGCAAACTCTGAAACCCTAAACTCTGATCAATCAAAATCTGAAATCACAAAAACTGATCACTCAAACTCTGAGTAGTTAAACTCTGAGTCATCAAACACTGATGGAAGCATAACTTCGGGGGGAGGATCATCATTTACTGAGGAATCATACTATGAAGGCACAAATAATGGGGAAGCATCTAGTTTAAGAAATTTTTCACATCTAAGAAAATGGATCAAAGATCACACACCTGATTTGATTATTGGTGATCTAGAAAGTGGAGTGCATACAAAGAAAACTACTCAAAATGAATGTCTATTTCATAGTTTTCTTTCTAAAACAGAACCAAAGAAGGTTGAAGATGCTTTGAAGGATGCAGATTGGGTTACTGCTATGCAGGAACAATTAAATGAGTTTGAAAGAAAAATGAATTTTGGACCCTAGTTCCATGGCCAAAGAACAGATAAATTGTTGGCACAAAGTGGGTGTTTAGAAACAAGACAGACTCTGATGGAATTATAACAAGGAATAAAACAAGACTAGTTGCCAAAGGCTACTCTAAACAAGAAGGTATTGATTATGATGAAACCTTTGTACCTGTGGTAAGACTTGAAGCAATCAGAATCTTTCTTGCTTATGCTGCACACAAGAAATTCAAGGTCTACCAAATGGATGTTAAAAGTGCATTTTTAAATAGAGAACTTGAAGAAGAGGTATATGTTGAACAACCACCTGGCTTTATCAATCCAAAATATCCAAATATTATTTACATATTGGATAAAGCTTTATATGGACTCAAGCAAACACCAAGAGCCTGGTATGAAACTCTGGCTCAATTTCTACTCGAAAGTGGTTTCACAAGAGGTACAATTGATAAAACCTTATTTTATAGAACTCAAGGTAAAGATTTATTATTGGTTCAAATATATGTTGATAATATTATATTTGGTTCCACTAATGAGAAACTTTGTAAAAGATTTTCAAAGCTAATGCAGTCCAGGTATCAAATGAGCATGATGGGAGAAATGTGTTATTTTTTAGGGTTGCAAGTTGTTAGGGATATATTCATTTGATGATGTACAAAATACTAGAACAGGGTCTAGATTAGTTTATCTGTAATAAGTCTTTCTAGTCTCTGAAATGAATAATCAGAGTCTAGATAGTCAACATTCATGTTACTTGTACTTAGAAGAATTTCTATAGAAAGTGAAACCAGAGTCTGCATGAAGATCAGAGTCTGGAAGGTGATCAGAGTCTATAGACTATCAGAGTCTGTGATCTATCAGAGTCTACATGTGATCAGAGTCTGAAGATCATCAGAGTCTGAAGATTTCAGAGTCTATACAGTTGAGGATAAATTTGGAAGAAGATCACAGGAATGGAAAGTCTTCGAAGATCAGGATAAATATATTGCAGATATGCTGTGGGAAAGAAAGAGAATTCTAGAAGGAAACTGTCAACTAATAATTAGGAATTCTATTCCTATTGTAATTTATCTTTCTGTTATTAGTTGATAGGCAGCTCTCTATATAAACTCTATGTAACCTAATTGTAAAAGTGTGGAAGTCGAAACATAATCATCTGAGTGAAATTTTGTGAGAGCATAGAAATAGAGAGAGTTGCTGTGATAAACACAGAGAAGCTGCTAGGGTTTGTGTACACCCTAGGAGAGTTTTGTATTCACAAATCAATAATACAAAACAGTACTTATTCATATTTTTGTGGTTGAGTTTGTTCTTAATTTGATTTTAAATCGGGCAGAAAAGACATACAAGTATTCAACCCCCCCCTTCTACTTGTACGACTGGGAAAACAATTGGTATCAGAGCCTAACGTTTAAAATCGATCAAAGATGTCTGGAAACAAAGATGGCAATTCTAAGATTCCTATGCTTAAGAGAAACGAGTTCACCCACTGGAAGGTTAAGATGCTGCACCATCTGGAAGCAACAGACCCTGACTATCTTGATAGGATTAATGAAGGACCCTTTGTGCCCTTAAAAATTGTGCCTCAAATCAATGAGGAAGGCAAAATAACTGAAGAACACCTCGTTGAGAAACCAAAGGCTGAATGGACAAAAGAGGACAAAGAAAATGTCCTTAAGGAGGCAAAAGTAAAGAACATTCTCTTTAACAGTTTAGATTCTGTTCTAACTAACTGTGTCATATCATGCAAGACTGCTAAGGAGATGTGGACAAAACTTGAGGTGCACTGTCAAGGGACTAAAGATGTCAAGAAGAATGCTAGGTCTTTGCTCATTCAAGAGTATGAGTACTTTGAAGCAAAATCTGGAGAATCTATCACTGAGATGTATGATAGGTTTACAAAACTCCTGAATGAGATGGCTATGCTTGGTAAGGTTTATGATTCTGAAGATACGAATACCAAGTTTCTGAGAGCACTTCCTGAAGAGTGGGACAATAAGACTACAGCCATAAGAGAAGCTAGAGATTTGGATGAACTAACTCTAGAAGAATTGTATGGCAGACTCAAGACATATGATTTGGAGATGCAACAGAGGAAGAATAAGAAGTCTGTGAAGACAAAATCTGTGGCACTCTTACTGGAGTCTGAGAAAGAACAACAGGAACAACCCACAGAAGCTAGAATCAAGGATTCAAGGAAGAAGGGTAAAGCTGTTGTGGAGTCAGAGTCTACTGACACAGACTCTGATTCTGATGAAGAGATTGACCTAAGTCAAATGATGGCTATGTTTGCAAAAAATTTCAAAAGAATGAAATTTAACAAAAGAACTGGAAAATTTAGCAAGAGGCCATCATTCAAGAAGGAAGATGAGAAGGTTGAGAAGAGCAAGAGTACAATAATCAAACTTGACAAAGCAAAGGTCAAATGTTTCAACTGTAGAATATTGGGCCACTTTGCTAGTGAATGCAGAAAGTCAAAAAGTCAAGGAAAAGGAAAAGCACTTCTATCAACTGGAAAGGATTGGGCAGATTCAAGCTCAGAGGATGAAATTGATTATGAAAATCTAGCACTGATGGCATCCTCCTCAAGAAAATCACAATCTCCCAAAGAACCCTCATCTCCTAAAACTCAGGTATCAATCTTTACTCCTGAATCCTTAATTAATTTAGACTCTGATGGTATAGAAACTGTGCAAAGTGAGGTCAATAAAATAATGATAACATGTAGGTCTCTCACTAGTGAAAGTGAAAGGTTGAGAGAGGAAAATTTGACCTTGACTAAAAGGAATGATCATTTAGAGTCTGAGTTAATATTAATGGAACAATACAAAAAGGATTCTGAGAAACATAGTCATAACTACACTGAAATCTTGAAGGCCTATGACTATGTTAAGAAAGAACTAGAAGAAGAGAGACTCAAGTTTAGAGTCTGGACAGACTCTGGTAGAAAAGTTCAAGAAATTCTCAATAATCAAAATGTGTGTCAAACTGCTGGTCTAGGCTATGACAAGAGTCAAGACAAAAGACCTATTATTGAGAATGATAACAGTGAAGAAGCTAGCCAAGTTAATAAGACTAAAGACAAAAGTACATTTGTTCCTGTTAAGTTTGTGACACCTAAAGAAAAATCTGAAACCACAAACTCATCTGTCATTAGTCCCCCTGTTGATAACAAAAAGACAGATGAAACAGGAGCAAATAACTCTAAGAAAAATATTAATATAGGGTACTTGTCTAAGTCAAAATTAAAAGAAAGGCTAGAGAACTTATCAGAGTCTACCAAAACTAGGAGAAATAGGAATGGTAAGGAAGGAATTAATAAGGCAAACAATTACCGAAAGGATCCTAATGCTCCTAGAAAGAAGTGTTATAGATGTGGCAACCACAACCATTTGGCTATAGATTGTAAAGCAAAGATTGAGAAGAAATCAGAGTCTAGTCCTTCTCAGACTCTGAAAAGTCACTACATACCACAGAAACCTTGTTATCACTGTGGTAGCATATTTCATTCTATATATATGTGTAGGGACTATCATGATTTGTATTACAATTTTTATGAGCTAAAATCTTCTATTGATAAGAGTTGGTATGACACTGATAAGACTCCACCACAGTCTAGAGCAACAAAAGAGACAGGTAAGCCAAAGGTGAAAATTATTAAGCCTGTTTCTCCTAAAAATAGTAGAAAAGGATCCAAAACTGTTTGGGTCCTCAAAACATCTAACTAGTTGCTTTATGTATGCAGGGAGCTAGGGTAAAGAAAGTAACCCTAATCCTGGACAGTGGATGCTCAGGACATATGACTGGAAAGAAATCCCTGCTTACAGACTTTGAGGAAATGGCTGGCCCAGAAGTATCATTTGGAGATGGCAACAAAGGACAAACACTGGGATATGGCAAGATTGTACTTGGGAATGTCATCATTGAACAAGTAGCTCTAGTTGATGGCTTAAGGCATAATTTAATAAGCATAAGTCAACTTGGAGACAAAGGTTACCATACTGGCTTTGACAACAAAGAGTGTCTTGTGACTAACAAAGAAACAGGCATTGTGGTTTTCAAAGGACACAGACATGGTAACATTTATGAAGCCAGCTTGGAGGATTGCATAAACAATGAAGTCACATGTCTATACAGCAAGGCCTCAACTGAAGAAAGCTGGAAATGGCACAAGAAACTGTCACACATCAACTTCAAAACACTCAACAAGTTGGTTAAACAGAATCTTGTAAGAGGATTACCACATGTTGATTTTGTACAAGATGGACTTTGTGAAGCATGTCAACTTGGAAAACAAAGGAAATCATCCTTCAAGAGCAAGACAATAAATACCATTTCTGAACCCTTTTGTTTACTACATCTTGATTTATTTGGTCCAGTAAATGTTATGTCAATTAACAAAAATAAATATACTCTTATTATTGTAGATGATTTTACAAGATTCACATGGGTTTTCTTTCTACATTCAAAGGATGAAGCTTCTCAACACATAATAGATCATATCACTTTTCTGGAAAGAAAGTCAAACAAAATAGTAAGAATTCTGAGGAGTGACAATGGTACTGAATTCAAGAATTCAATCATGGAGAACCACTGTGCATCAAAGGGAATTACTCAACAATTTTCTGCGCCAGGAACTCCTCAACAAAATGGAGTTGTGGAAAGAAAGAATAGGACACTCATAGAAGCTGCCAGAACAATGTTGGCAGAGTCTAAGCTGCCAGTATATTTTTGGGCTGAGGCAGTCAATACAGCATGTTTCACTCAAAACTGCACTCTAATAAACATGCATGGAAAGACTCCCTATGAAATGATAAAGGACAAGAAGCCAAGTGTAAAACACTTTCACATATTTGGATGCAAGTGTTATGTACTGAAAGTACATCCTGAAAATCTAAGCAAATTCGAAGCCAAGGCAGATGAATCAATCTTTCTTGGATATGCATCAAACACAAAAGCATTCAGAGTGTTTAATCTCAGAACCAAAATTGTTATGGAATCTATTCATGTTGCATTTGATGATAAAAAGTTTACAGGATTGCAGGATGAGTCAGAGTCTACTACACTGGAATTTGAAAATCTAAAAAGTTCTGAGATAAATGAAGAAGAAGAGGATGAAGACCCTCAAACAACTCCTGAACCAACACAGGAATCTGCACACTCTGAGGGGGAGTCAGAAAATTCAACTCCAAATAATTCAGAGTCTAACAGGTCAGGGTCTACCCAGACAGAGTCTAGACAGACAGAGTCTAACTCATCAGGGTCTGGGTCAAGCAACTCTGAAGCCTTGTCAGAGTCAAGCAATTTAGGGGGAGCCTCTTCATTTGAATTTCACTCAAATACAGAAGATGCAAATGACTTAGGGGGAGCTTCAAGTTCAAGAACCAATCTTCCACCAGCTAGAAAATGGACAAGGGATCACACTCCTGACTTAATAATTGGTGACCCTGAGAGTGGTGTACAAACAAGAACAACCACTCAAAATGAATGTCTTTATAGCTGTTTTCTCTCAAAGAATGAACCCAAGAAAATTGAGGAAGCCTTGCAAGACCCTGATTGGATTATTGCAATGCAAGAAGAATTGAATGAATTTGAGAGAAATAAAGTGTGGAAACTTGTACCAAGACCTAGAAATAGATCAGTGGTTGGTGCAAAATGGGTGTATAGAAATAAACTTGATGAGAATGGAACTGTAGTAAGAAATAAAGCAAGGCTAGTTGCAAAAGGATATTCACAGGAGGAAGGAATTGACTATGATGAAACTTTTGCACCAGTAGCAAGATTGGAAGCTATCAGAATGTTTCTTGCCTTTGCAGCTCATTCAAAATTCAAGGTGTATCAGATGGATGTGAAAAGTGCCTTCTTAAATGGAGAATTGGAAGAAGAAGTCTATGTGGAGCAACCACCAGGATTTGTTGATCCAAAGTTTCCTGATCATGTTTACAGGTTAGACAAGGCACTATATGGATTGAAGCAAGCACCTAGAGCATGGTATGAAACTCTTTCAAAATTTCTTCTGGAAAATGATTTCACAAGAGGTACCATTGACAAAACTCTCTTTATTAGAAAATGTAAAGGTGATATTTTGCTTGTCCAAATTTATGTTGATGATATTATATTTGGATCTACTAATGATAAACTCTGTGAAAAGTTTAGTCAAATAATGCAGTCAAATTATGAAATGAGTATGATGGGAGAATTAAACTTCTTTTTGGGGCTTCAAGTCAAACAGAATGATGATGGAATTTTCATCAATCAAACAAAGTATGTAAAAGAACTGTTGAAAAAGTTTGATATGCAAGATGCTGCATCTGCTAAAACTCCCATGTCAACAGCTACTAAGCTAGACTCTGACCCAAAGGGTAAGAAAGTTGACAACACTAGTTACAGAGGTATGATTGGCTCATTGTTATATTTAACTGCTAGTAGACCAGATATAATGTTTGTAACTTGTCTGTGTGCTAGATTTCAAGCTGACCCTAGAGAATCACACTTAATAGCTGTGAAAAGAATTTTTAGATATCTCAAGGGGGCACAAACTCTTGGACTTTGGTATCCTAGAGAGTCAGATTTTTTTCTAATTGGCTATTCAGACTCTGACTATGCAGGATGCAAAGTAGATAGGAAAAGCACAACAGGACAGTGCCAGTTTCTTGGCAACAGATTAATTTCTTGGTTTAGTAAGAAACAACAGACTGTATCAACCTCAACAGCTGAGGCTGAATACATTGCAGCTGGAAGTTGTTGTGCTCAAATCCTGTGGATGAGAAATCAATTACTTGATTATGGACTAACATTCTCAAATATTCCTATGTATTGTGATAATACTAGTGCTATTAAAATTGCAGAGAATCCAGTCCAACACTCCAGAACAAAGCACATTGATGTCAGGTATCACTTTATTAGAGAACATGTTGAAAATGGTACTGTGACACTTCACTATGTTCCAACTGACAGACAGATTGCAGACATTTTGACAAAACCACTTGATGAATCTACCTTTCTCAAACTGGTAGGTGAATTAGGTATGTTAAATATGTAAGTGATCAAAATTAAAGAAGCAAGGTATGTACTTTAATTATAGTCCCTGTCTTAACACACTGTGATTAATTGTTAGTGCAACATTTTGTTTGGTATTTTACCTTGACAGAGTCTAGACTCTGACGAGTCTGTAGACTCTGAAAGTCAGTAGACTCTGAGAAAATTATCGCCTAGACTCTGAAACGGTTAAAATTCACGCCTGCAGACTCTAATTGCATTTAAAATGTTCAAATGACTTGAAATAGGCGGTAACAGTTATTTTTTTGACCGGATACAGGCTGTAGACTCGTGTGTATTGTATGCAACTTGAACAAAATAGAATTTTTCATACAATTTACTCACTTGTTTATTGCAATTGATTTCTAAGGCAAAAATATTCACAGAGCTTTTTACGAACCCTAGCTAAATTCTTCAAGCTTCTCCATCACTTTCAACTCAACAACTTTAATGGCTGCCGTTTGTACTGTCATGAGAGGACCCAAGGCGATTGCGTTCACATTTGGGGATTTCGAGTTCATGACCACAAATCATGTTGCTGCTCTTGGAGATAGGAAAGGGGTAGACGCTGACTACTACCCTGTGATGGATTTCTTGGAGCAATCCGAGCTACACTACATTCTCAAGGCATCACCAGTCATTCACATGGATGCTGTATCACAAGCATGGAGCACTGCAAAGGTAGTTGATCCTTCTCAGGATCAACCAGGTAAAATAATGTTTACCTTTGGTTCGACTACATTTGATGTCACTGCAGATGTGCTTAATTCTGTGTTTAAACTGCCTGTTAAGTCTACTTTTGATGAAATTGTATCTGATGATGACATTAAAAGCATGTTTAAGGCAATAGGTTATTCTGCTAGCTTAGATAACATGAGCAAGATAACTAGGCCTTACTTAAGGAAAGAATGGTCATTTTTCTTCGATCAAATTGCTAAGTGTTTTACTGGTAAGTGTAGTGGATTTGATGCTATTACTGCTATTACTTATCAAATTGGTCATAGTCTCCTATTTGATAGAATAATCAACATTGGTGATATGTTGCTCACTCAAATGGGAGCAAAATTAAATAATGTGCATGATGGGAGAAAGAAAGTCTACTATCATAGATTTCTTATGATTCTCCTAAATCACTTCATTCCTGACATGTCAACCAAGTTGGCAGATGATTGCTGTGTGCAGGCATACAAACAGCAAAGGAGGATATTCTCTGACATTAAGAGAATTGATGACAAAAAGAAGAGTCTACCTGCAATGACATATCCACAGGTAATGCAGGTAAAACTCTCATCCTACAAACCTTCTATCTACAATGCTTCATTTTTTGGTGGTGAAATGGTGCAGGAACAAGTAATGGAGAGTCCCCCTGCACCTACCCAAGTCACCCAATCCCCTTCAATTATACAATCTTCCAAACCAAAATCCAAAAAGAAACCAACATCTGGTGTCTCTCAACAGGCACCAGTTGTAAAGAGGAGAAAATTGATTCAATCTAGGCTTATAGATGAGCACAGTGATGAGGAGCTCAATCCACTAGAGAAACAAGTTGTTGAAGGACTTTCTTTGCTAAAGGAAGGTCATGATATACTTGATTCTAACCTTCAAGCCATGTCTGTAGACTCTCAAAAGGCTACAGACTCTGAAAAACCTAGGGAAGCACCTCAGGATTCTCATATTGAGTCTCCTGAGAAATCTTTTGCTAAGAAGTACAGAAGGTTAAGGAAGGCTTATTCTGCACACACACACAAGCCTGTTATTAGTACTAACCCTGTTTTGCAGGAAACAGATGCTCCCAAGGCTCCTGCAGAGCCAGACTCTGAAATCAAGAAAACACCTGAACCAGAGTCTAATGTTGAGTCAGAGTCTAGACTGCCTTTAGACTCTTATCATGACACATTTTGGGAAGGAATGCCATTGGATGCAGCCTCGTGCCTAATTGATGAGATCATTACTCCAAGTGATGAGGCACTGATATTCTTATATCCTTTGGTGGAATCAGTTGAAGATCCAGAGCGATATCAGACTAAATCTCAAGTCTTGGATTTTCTTTCAACCTATGAAGCCCTAAGGAAGAGAATGGAACAGGAGCTACAAATGTCTGCACAGGATGTGGTCAAAAATCTTTATAGCTACCTCTTCAACTCTTCATTCCAAGAACAAGCAGCTGGGCTCATAGAAGGCAGAACAAATGCAGTTCTCAAAGCACTAGGTGTGCCAGACTCTGAACAGCAAATTACTAAGAAGCCTAAAAAGCTTAAGGTCCACAAAAGGAGAGCCTCAGAGTCTGTTGTTGAGTTGGAAACTGAGATTGAGCAACCAGTTTTTAACTATGAAGCAATTTGGGATAATGGAGTTACCTACAGGACAGCCATTCAATGGATCTCTCAAATTCAACCTCTGTCAAGACAGGTGGCTGACTATCTTGTCCACAATATAGGTACAATTGCCAACAAATACATCTATCCAACCTACCAAAGTAGACTGGATCAATTTAAGGGCACATATTTTCAAAGAGTAAGAAGGGAACTGCAGGACCTCTTCAATCTCACAGATGCCCAGGCAATCAACGCAATCCATCTCAGGGCCTTTCATCACAAGTTGGATGCATTTATTCTTGAAGAACAACAGGTGGTAGCAGGTGGTGCAAGGCAGTTGGAGGATGGGACTAGTGCACCAGTGGTGACTAGTGATAGAGATGCTCAGTCTGCCTCACCCACACAAGAACCACCTAGTCAGAGGTTGGGTGATAGTGGGGCAGGGGAGTATGCTGTTGAGCCCTCCTTGACAACTCACCAAAGAGCTGATGAGAACCCCAGTGATATGGGAGGACAGACTCTGATGGATGCTCATGCAGAAATTTCCCAATCTATTCTATCAGAGTCTATCCACCTTGAGGGGGAGTCTCATGCACAAACAGTCAAAGATGGTGACACTCAGACTCTGGCTTCTAATGAAGTCATGCTGAAGCAGTCAGAGTCTAGAGTAGACCCTGAGACTGGAATACTGGAGCCAACAGACTCTGAAAAGAGAGAAGATGCTAGTAAGGGTTCAGAATCTGTTGATGCTCACCCCTTGGTGGAAACCCCTAGCCTTCAGACATTTGAAGGGGTTCCCCTCCATCAAGGTGGTTCAGGTATTGAAGCACCATTTTTCTCTCTCAACCCCTCTTCTGTAGGTTTACTGAGTGCACCCTCCAAATTGAGTGACAAAAATTCTGAG
The DNA here is from genome assembly GCA_028671895.1 of Oenanthe sinensis. Taxonomy (NCBI): domain Eukaryota; kingdom Viridiplantae; phylum Streptophyta; class Magnoliopsida; order Apiales; family Apiaceae; genus Oenanthe; species Oenanthe sinensis. Next base: position 1,503,943 of record CM053809.1, on the reverse strand, counting down.
AGGCTGGCACTGGACCAGGCAAAAGGAGAGGTAGATAAGGCTGTAGAGAGCCTGAGTGAGATTGAGAAAGTGGGTGTCCAACCCCACTGTGAGCATGAGAGAATAGGGTATCCTGAACCTAGCTTTACTTATTGGGATCAAGATTTTCCAAAGAGTTGGTCCAATACGTTGGAGCAGGGGATGGATGACAATTCACTATGTTTGATTGTGCAGATTGGCAAACAGGAGGAGGCTCTTGCTGCTCAGAAATCATTTACACAGAGACCCCAACTTCACCTGGTGGATTCTCTAGCAAGGAGAGCAGATAGAGTCATGGAGGCTTTGGTGGATAACCCTGTCATTTTCACTGAGGCTGCAACATTGAAGTCAGAAGAACCTCTTTTACTAATGCCTATAAGGGCTAGACTTCCAGAGTCTACAGTCTCTGATCACTCTCAGGAGGAGTCAGGGTCTGTAGTTCCGTTTGCAGTTTCGGAGTCTACACCACCACCAGAGTCTACACCTCCATTCACAAAGCCAGAGCCTGTTGCTGAGGAATGCAATTCTACAGATGATGACCTTGTTACTCCTTCTTTTATCTATTTTGATCAGGTGTTTCCTCAGTCTTGGGAGTCTGCACAGCACAGAGGCATCAATGATAAAGATTCTTTTGAGTGTATTTTGGATATTCATCTTTCTGAGAGACTTAAGGCTTTTCAGAAAAAATCTTTTCAACAGGAACATGGTTACTATCCTGGTGAAGAAGATCAAGTCTTAGATGGAGCTGTTAAAGCTAGGCTGCCTGATGTTGCTGCTCAGTTATCCAGTGTGGTTCATGACATTTCTCATATTCAAACAAAGCTCACTGGTGTTGATAATACAACTTCTCTGCTCAATACAAGATTTGACAGAATTCACTCTCTTCAATTATCCAAAGAGGTCGCTTTTAAAGATGCTCTAGATGCTATCACTACCACTCAAGCCTCTCTTCAAACTACAGTTTCTGATTTGACCACTAAGGTTGATTCAGTTATTGCAGCCCAAGCAAATATCTCCACTGTTCTTGAACAGATTCTTTTGGCTGTCACTAGTAATGATGATGTCAAAAAGGGGGAGAAGGTGAAGCAAGGTGAGTCCTCCAGGAGACATAAGGATGAGGGATGCAAGAATCAATCAAGGGGAGTTAAAAGGAGGAGAGATGGTGATGATGGAGATAGTTCTCATGGTTCTAAGGGTCCTGATGGTGTGCAACAAAAGCAATCTGGAGTAGTAAGAACTCCAACACATCAGTCAGGGACTAGACATGGGAAATCAGAGTCTAAGTCAGACTCTGATAAGCAAAGAAAGAAGTCAGACTCTGATCAAACTCAAGAACCTTCATACTGGAAGTGCAGTCAATCAAATCTGCAACTTAGAGCTAGAAAGAAGATAGGTCTTGGAGGATTTGAAGAATCTGACATTGACAGAACATCTACTCTAACCAGGGATCCTCAATCCTTGACAGATAGGCAGTTTGAGAAGATCACTCAGAAGCACTTAAATAAAGTGGTGTCTGCTCAAATTGTGTATAATGTTTTTGAAACGAAGATACAAGGAGGTCAGGGAGGTACAGAAAAGGTGAAGAATGAGATGCTGGTTTACTTCTTAGAAGGTGGAAGTGTAAGATGGATTAGTCAGTCAAATTTTATCTTTTTCAAACAGGCTGAGGAACTACAGTATATTAGATTCTTACTTCAAATTGCTTATGAAGTTAACAAGAGCAAAGAAGCTGTCACACACAAATGGTTCAAGGAGATTGATAGGAAGCTGATTTTGCACAGACAGGCAAATCGACAAATGGGCAAATTTTCTTTAAAATATGTTGATACTGAGGGAAATGATCAAGTCATGCCATTGGAGGAAAAACAGATTAAATTTCAAGAAGGTGTGGGTCATTACTTTGGGTTTCAGCCTATGAGTGGGAAAGTTAGTGTTCTGATGTTGAAGGACTTAAAAGATCAAGAAAGCAGTGCAAATGATCTGAGAGCAGCTTACTGTCAAATTAAATGTTCAAATGAAGAAATGAAGAAATTAAAGAAGTTTGTTGGTGAAGCTCTTGCAATTGTGGAAGAAAATATGCTAAACTCATTTTTGAAGAACAATCCAGCCTTTGAGAAGATTAAATGAGAAGTAATTCTTTTTCTTTTTTAATTCTTTTATACTGTTCTAGATTATTAGTTTTATTCTTTAGTTTTGACATCATCAAACCTTGATTTATGCTTACATTTTATAAAGCATAAATAGGGGGAGATTGTTAGGGATATATTCATTTGATGATGTACAAAATACTAGAACAGGGTCTAGATTAGTTTATCTGTAATAAGTCTTTCTAGTCTCTGAAATGAATAATCAGAGTCTAGATAGTCAACATTCATGTTACTTGTACTTAGAAGAATTTCTATAGAAAGTGAAACCAGAGTCTGCATGAAGATCAGAGTCTGGAAGGTGATCAGAGTCTATAGACTATCAGAGTCTGTGATCTATCAGAGTCTACATGTGATCAGAGTCTGAAGATCATCAGAGTCTGAAGATTTCAGAGTCTATACAGTTGAGGATAAATTTGGAAGAAGATCACAGGAATGGAAAGTCTTCGAAGATCAGGATAAATATATTGCAGATATGCTGTGGGAAAGAAAGAGAATTCTAGAAGGAAACTGTCAACTAATAATTAAGAATTCTATTCCTATTGTAATTTATCTTTCTGTTATTAGTTGATAGGCAGCTCTCTATATAAACTCTATGTAACCTAATTGTAAAAGTGTGGAAGTCGAAACATAATCATCTGAGTGAAATTTTGTGAGAGCATAAAAATAGAGAGAGTTGCTGTGATAAACACAGAGAAGCTGCTAGGGTTTGTGTACACCCTAGGAGAGTTTTGTATTCACAAATCAATAATACAAAACAGTACTTATTCATATTTTTGTGGTTGAGTTTGTTCTTAATTTGATTTTAAATCGGGCAGAAAAGACATACAAGTATTCAACCCCCCCTTCTACTTGTACGACTGGGAAAACACAAGTGAAACGGACTGATGAAGGAATTTTCATAAATCAGTCCAAATACACAAAGAATCAACTAACAAAGTTTCAAATGCAAGACTCTGCATATGCTATAACTCCAATGGCTACTGCAACCAAGCTTGATCAAGACACTGGTGAGCCTGTAGAAATTACAACATACAGAGGCATGATTGGATCACTTCTCTATTTGACTGCAAGTAGACCAGATATTATGCTTTCCCTTGTCTATGTGCTAGATTTCAGGAAAATCCAAGGGAACCTCATTTGATTGCTGTTAAGAGAATTTTTAGATATCTCAAGGGCACCAACAATCTTGGCTTATGGTATCCTAGAGAGTCTGACTTTAAACTAACAGGCTATTTAGATGTTAATTTTGCAGGATGCAAAATTGATAGGAAAAACACTAGTAAAAGTTGTCAATTTCTAGGTAGAAGAATTGTCTCATGGTTAAGCAAGAAATATAAATCTATCTCAACTTCTACAATAGAGGCTGAATATATAGCTGTAGGAAGCTGCTGTGCACAAATTTTATGGATGAGAAATCAACTTTTAGACTATGGTCTGAACTTTTAAAAAATTCCTATTTATTGTGATAATCAAAGTGCTATTGCAATGACAGGAAATCCAGTTCAACATTCACTGATAAAGAACATCAGTATTAGATATCACTTCATAAGGGAACATGTCATGGAAGGAATAATTGAATTACATTTTGTTCCCACAGATTAACAGTTAGCAGACATATTCATCAAGCCTCTGTGTGAAGCAACATTTACAAGATTGGTTTCTGAATTAGTAATGGTAACAAGTGGCTCAACTCCAGATAGCAAGTAGCAGACAATCAAAGTTTATGATAAATTCTGTAAGAGTCTGTGGTAAACTCTGATGAAAAATGAAGTAAACTCTGATCATTGGAACATCTAATCTCTGATCATCAGCTATCAGTGGTTATGGTAACTCTGTCAGAGTATGTGGTAAACTCTAACAGTAAATATAAACTTTGTTTACTATATACTCTGATATTAGATTAAACTCTGAGATATTATTTATGACATCATATTTAATTTTGTGACATCATTTTTGTTAATCTCTGATTGAAGTAATCATTAGGGCGCGTGTATCTCACGAAAAACATTTCATATCTATACACAGATAAACACACATATTCTGTATTTTGAGAATTGCACTACTCATTACTCTGCCACTCAAAAATTGCCTTGTGTCCCACTAAAGAGTATATGCAAATGAGAGAAAATAGTTTAATTCTTATTTTCACTTTGAATTATTCACCTGCATCTTATTATTCTTATCTTTTTCTCTCGTTTTCTCAAACCCTAAATTTTCATATCTACAAATCTCTGTTCTTCAATGGCATCCAAGGGACTCTTTTTCCAAAACTATACATTTGCTGCTACAAACTACATCACACTCCTGTCTAAAACTGATATTCCTCAAGATTTTTATGTAGTTTAGGATTTTCTACAACAAAACTATATTGGGTACGCTCTTCAAAAACCCAATAATTTCTCTTCTAAATCTCCGATTAAAGTCTGGTCAACTGCTAAGTTCAACAATGCTGGTGATGATGAAGATCCAGTAATAACATCCTAGTGCAATGGCAAACACTCAATCATCCCTGTAATGGTTCATCAAGCCCTTCATCTTCCTGAATTGGCTGTGTATGATGACCTTATGAATGATGAACAAATCAAGGCATTCTTTAAAAAAATAGGCCTTGGAGGAATCCTATCTATGCTGGGGAGTCTAACAAGGCCCCATTTGAGACGTGAATGAAGCTTCTTCTTTGACTGCATAACAAGAGCTTTCACAACCAAATGCACAAAATTTTGATGCCATTCCTCAACTGTCACAATAAATTGGGTATTCTCTGACCCATAACTTGCAATTTAATTTTCCCTGTTTGATTATTAGGCAATTAGCCACCAAGATTAGTGATGATGCACACACTGTATATTTTGCTAGATTTTTACAGTTAATTTTTAGCTATTTATTGCCTGATGTTAGTTTTGAGAATGATCAGAGTTTAGTTAGTTTTTGTATGAACAATAGGATTTTTGCTGACTTAACTAGAAAAGACCAAAAGAAGGAGATTGAAGGTAAACTATCTAATCTTTTTTATCCCATATGGGTCAGGCTTCTCTTACATCAGAGAATTCCTACTGTGTATGGGAGGGAGTTCTTATCAGTGACTATGAATCAGAGTTTAGCACCCTCTAATTCTAACCCAAGTTAAAACCCAAACACTGATACACAACAACAGCCAACCTATGCAGTCTCCCAAAAGACTCTAGTTGTAACACAAACCTCTCAACAACAAGGGCCAAGAAAGAGAAAAGAAAAATCAATGTTGGAGTAATCTCCAAAGAAAAGGAAGTTGATTGATGAAAACTCTGATTCTGATGACAATGGTGAAGGTCTAGTATTTCCAGTAAAGAAAACTGTCAATAAGGCTTCTGAGGTTCCTCCAGCTCCATTCATGAAGCCATTTACTGTAAATCCAATGCTAGAACCCAAAAAGAAAAGAAGAAGATTGGTTAAAGAATCAATCACTGAACAAATAAACTCTGATCCTTCACCAGCCTTAAACTTTGAAGGTCTATTAAACTCTGATAACCTACACTCTGATCAACCAAACTCTGATCAACTTCACGTATTAAACTCTGATGCAAAAATAATCTCTGATGATATGATGAAGCCTGAGATAGATGGTGGTAATACAAATGTTGATGCAAATCCTGCCAGTGAAGCTGCTCAAGTTATAGTATCTGATTCTCATGTACAATCACCCAAGCAAATCATAAATGAGATATCTTATGAAAGAGTAAGGGAGCTAGCAGAGAAAGTTATAAAAGAGATGGCTGATCAGAAATCTAAATCATCTATAGTTTTTCCAAATTCAAAGCTCTTCACCAGAAATAGAAGAAGAAAGTTTCATTTGGCCAAAACAAACAAGAACCTGCCTCTCAAAGTGAGGTAGCAGTCATTGCTAGGCCAGGCACACAAGAACCTGTTGCTCAAAGTGCAACAGCAGCCACCCAAGAAGCAAATGAAGCCGCAGCCACCCAAGAAGCAAATGAAGCCGACAAGCATCAGGGGTACAACCTACAAGAACCTTCAGCTCAAAGGGTTGAAGCAGTTGTTAAGGCCCCTACCACACAAGAACTGTGCAATCAAAGTTTGGATGAAGGCACTCAATCAATAATGGAAGATCTTTTTATTGCTGATGCTCAGAAGTTAAACTTTAATGTCGTTCCATTGGTAGTCTCTGATGCTATTTTAGTGCAACCTCTTTCTGCACAGCCTATGGAAATTCCATCAACTTCAACTACTCAAGGTATAAACTCTGACTTTTCTTCAGAATATCTATTCTCTGATAGTATAAGCTTAGAATTTATATTCCCTACTTTTATTGCTAGGATGACCATGGATAGTCCTAAAAAGGGTACCCCTATTCATGTGACCACAGAACTCCTTTCTTAGCCACCTCTTATTTCTGTAGGACATTGTGTTTTGAGCATTTATAGTGAGCCTGAGGTAAAATGTGTGAAAAACAGAACTAATAATGTTAGGCAGACACATGATTTGGTAAAAAGAGAGTTAGAATTGAGAAATAAGTTAGTTACTTCTACTGAGCAAACTCTGACTATTAAAAGTTATGATATGTGTGATGTGAGAAGTAATGAGATTAATTTAAAAGAAAAGAGTGATTTAGGGTGTTCTATTATTTCTGCAGGTACTCAGAGTATGACTACTTCTCAATCTTTAAACTCTGAGTTGCTAAACTCTGATAATTCTGCAAACTCTAATGATCAAGACACATTCTCTGATGAGCCAATATTTGAAGATGAAGAAGTGCCTGATCTTTCAATTCTATACACTCAAAGGTACAACTCCAATAAGTAGCTTATTGATGCATTTGATGCCCATGAGAGATTAAGGATGGCATATCCTGACTATATGGTTGTTGAAACCCTCAAGGGTGAAATTGAAGCTGCTTTGGATGCAGAAGGTGTAAAGAGGGATTTTACTTCCAAGGGAGAACAATCTAATGAAGATCTTCTCGACTCTCACAGACAATCCATCTGGGATATGTCTTGGAAATTTCCCAATGAAGAGATTTAATGTCCTCATGTTCATGAACTGATTCAAAAGGCTGACTTAGAATTGAATTCTGCTGAGATAGAGACTGTTTTGAAAGCTACTATTGTGCTGACAAAGGGTCTTCACAATGAAGTTTTGATTTGAAGGAATCTATTAGAAAAACTATTGCATCTGTTCAGACTTCTGTCACTACATCTCAACATGCTTTAGAATTGAAGCTCAAGAACGTTTCTACAAAACAGGATGCTTTGGAAGTCAAAGTTAATAATATTTCTACTGCTGTCACCTCCATGCAAACAATGTTGCATACAATTGTGGACATCTTAACCATTCGAAAGAGTAATGATGTCAAAAAGGGGGAGAAAGTTTCTAAAAACAAATGCAATGATGATGTTGTACAAAATTATGATAAACCTGATGATGTTGGAAATGATAAAGGTCAAGAGAGCATAAGGATGAAAAACAAACTCTGACTGAACAGACTCTGACTACTTCTCAAACTCTGATTCAATTAAACTCTGACATAAACTCTAACGACAAGAAAACTCTGATGAATGCTGATATGGAGTTAGGAAAGAGGCTTGAAGAAGAAGAGAAGCCTGAGAAAATAGAAGAACAGAACATGAAAGATCCAGAACTGGCTACAAAATTGTTTGTAGAAGAAAATTCAGGAATGGATCCAGTTGTTGTGGAAGAAGAATTGAATAAATCTGGTACTGACAATGCTCAAGTCTAGAGGAAAAGAAAATATGGGAAAAAGATTCTGGTACAAAGGAAAGCACATGCTCAAACAAAGAAAAATGTACTTAAACATGTTCAAACCAAACCTGCTGAAGCTCCTAAGCCTGTTGAAACTCAAGCAAAACAAATTGTTTAATCAAGGCCTACTCTTGCAATTCAGAAGAAAGCTCAACCCAAGTCAAAAACTCTTCTTACTATGTCTGGAATAACATTTCTCCCAGGTGAATCAAGTTTTGAAGATGAGGAAGATGAACAACAAACTCTGATCAGAAAGAAGAATCCTGATCTTCTATGGACAAAAACACAAACTCTGACTCTCAATGCCAGACTTGGTAAAAACAAGGGTGGTATTGGTGATTCTCAAGCCAAAGTCTACAGGGGTGAAACAAATACTTTCAGAGATCCTTTTTTTAAAAAAAACAAGCCTGAGGATGATTTGACACAAGAACATCTAGACAAGTTGATATCTGTTAACATAGTAAAGGACATTTTTGATGGCGCACAAGCCAAAGAGAAGCTGTTATATTTCTTGGAGAATGAGAGAGTTACAAAAATTGCTGAAGAAGACTTAATTCAAAAATCATCCAAAAAACTTGAATATGTTCTTTATCTCTTGAATGATGAAAATGAAGCTACTTCTAAGTGGGTGAAGATTCTTGAAGGAGTAATCAATGAAAAGAAAAAGAATGAGAGGCTCTTTATGATAAAATCTGAGGAGTATAACTAGGATACTTACTTGAAGATGCTTCTGAGAAAGAGATGGCTAAAGGAGATGCAAAGGTTAAGATGGTGTTAGGAATTCCTACACTCATATTAAATCCTGATGGAAAGAAAGCCTACTGCATTCCTCTAGATGAAAGGATGGAGAGATCATCAATATACAACTTGAGAGCTGCAATATTCCAGATTGATGATTCTTCTGATCAAATGAAAGAATTGAAGGAGAAGCTAGTTGAATTGTTGAAGAATGCTGAGAAGAAGCTACTGGACAAATTTCTAACAGAAGACTTCTCTTATAGAAGGATATAAGTTAAGAAGAAAAACTCAAACTCTAATGCATTTGTCTATATGTTTCTGATATCATAAGTAGAATTTATGTTTTACTTAATAAAGCATAAATTGGGGGAGATTGTTAGAAAAGCAAACAATGATGCTGTCAGAGAATATCAAAAACATAGTTTATGTTGCTGACGTCATCAGAGTTTAAGAAGATGTCGATAGAGTTTACTCTATTAGAGAATGTTCAATCAGAGTTTACCCTAACAGAGAATACTCTCTCAGAGATTAACAACCGACAGAGTTTATCATCAGAGTTTGTCTAAGAAGGAAACAGACAAATCAGAATTTGATTTGGATAGTGAAGAAGGAATTCAAATACAATTCGATTACCTTATAGAAGCTATTCTTATCATTATCTGTTTTGTAATTGGATTTGTAACTATGTCTATATAAACACAGAATTAGGTTTACATTAAAAAATTAATTCAAGTCATATTATTCTCATAACCTAACAGCTCTTAAGAACATTGATTTTCTTGAGAGAGCTTTGTATACAGTTTATCATTAATACAAAGTTGTTCATCTTTTATATACTTATGTTTTAAAGTCGATTATTTGGTATCATTATATTCAACCCCCTTCTATAATGAGTTATCTATCTGGATAACATATAAAATCTTTTGTCCTAAATGCAATAGTATATTTGCATGTAATATTATAGAAAACAATTTTAGAAAACAATATAATAAGATCATGCATGATATCACAATTCACAAACGATCAGATATACATGAGGAAAAAGCTCTGAATATAATAATATAATGCTGCATGTGAAATTACAAAGTTATCCTTGTTTTACGAAAAGGTATGACCGACCTTATGGCCTTGTTTGCGGCAAACGAGTCCAAAATGTTACTCACTTCGTTCCACCCAATTGTTTACAATTGGATTGGGTACCGAAATTAAGAAAATATATATGATAATGGTGAAAAATGAGGATAGTGAATGAAGTGGTGAGATCAATCAATATTTAATGTATAAAGTAAGTATGCGGGAGGAAAGTAGTGGATGTAGTTGATTTTTATATTATAAAATTTTACTATTTTTAGTAAGTTTTGAAATCTAAAGAATTGAGAGGGACATCCAAAAAGCAAATCGTAAAGAAATGGATGGGATAAAGGGAGTAGTTGAAATCATATACGATTTTTTACATGTTACCGTAAGATATGTAAAACGAATTCATATTATAAAAAAAAATTATGTTGCTTTGCAAACATATATTAATTACTAGCTAATAAACCCCACGAATTTTTTTAGAATTTTTAATACATTTAAAATAAATTAAATAGTTTGAGCGGTGATTAAATTAACATATTTACATTGTCTTTATTATAAAATTTATTATAGATAAAAGAATAATAATATTATATCATTCTTGAGATGTAACTAATTAGTTATTATTTTAAAACTTAAAATAGATAAAGTAATAATAATATAATATTTGTTAGATTCGATTATGAGTGATAATTTTAAATCAATTCAATAATTTGGGAGCGATTAATTGAGATTTTTAGATTGTATTTAGTATATAATTTTAATAAAATTTAATATATAAAAATATTATTATTATTATTATTATTATTATTATTATTATATTCATGAGATTTATTTAATTGATCGATATTTTAAATAAATTAAACAATAAAAAGTATAAATTTTAATATAAGTATAAATTTTATGTTATTATTTAGATATAATATAATATTAAGATTTAATTTTAGGTGAAACAAAAATGAGGGATAGCCAAAATATAGATTATATATATTTAATTTTTTTGAAATTTTAATAGGATTTTAAAAGAATTAATAATTTATAATTTTAATAGAGTTTGAAGAGTTTGAGTAGTATTTAGGTTGAGATATATAAGTTAACCGTATTGGTTACGGTTGTTGTATTAGATCTGTACTATTATATTATCTATATTATATTATTATAACTAATATTATGTTATAAATAAAATAAATTATATATTTTTAATATTTTTGAAAAGTGTTATCAACCAATCAAATCAACAATAAACCCTGTTTTGCTTATTATAATAGTATAGTACAAATATATAAATTATTATTATATATTTACTAGTGTAGGAAATATTTTTTTAATAGATTACTAATTTTATGGATGAGTAATGCTAGCTACACAGAAAAAGATACAGAATGTTTTTACCGAATGAGTTGGCATGATGAGGTGAAGCTGCCACTGTCACTAGTTTAATCTTTGTTTAATAACATTCCCTTTTTTCTTTTTAAACAATCCCTCTTTCTTTGTTTAAATAATTTTATGTTATCATTTTATAATATATATTTATATGTTAGTTAAAGTTCATTACTTGTAAAATACTTATATTATTTATATTAATTAAAATGTGACCCTTACATTATATTTTAAAATTAAAAATTTAATATGCATAATAATATTTTGCATCTATTTTAATATATAATTTAGAATTTAATCTTAATAATTAGAAATTAAATTAAGAGAATAATATAATGTAATAATAATTATTTAAAAAATTGAACTAAAATTAAACTATATATAAAATGGGTAAATAATATAATGACGTGTTCATGAAAATAAACATTTAAAAATAAAAATTGAAATACTCATTTATTGGATATAAGTTTATCTTAAATTAAGATTTATCCGTAAAATTGTAATAATCTTTACAGTAGTAAAATTAAAATGATTATATATAAATATTTAAGCACGCTATTATACACAAATACAGAAAAATATAATGAAAGAATAAAGTATATTAAAATACTAATAATCATATTCATTATCAATATATTATTATTTTAATGAAACATTAAATGTTTAAAAAATGGAGAAAAAATAATATCCCCATCACTTAAAAAAGCTATAATTTTTTAATCAATTATATATAAAATTTTAGTACTATTAAATTGAGCACATGAGAATATAAAATATTATACAAATAAAATAAATTTTTAAATCAATATTAGTATAATCAAACAACATTAAAAAAAGTGTTAATATGTCAATAAAAGTGTGAAATATTATATAACTAAATGTTTGATGTATAAAATATTGTTTAAGTTATATATTTAATTTATAACAAATTTACATATATATTACGATTAATAAAATTATCAAAACAAAAGATAATCAAAAGGTATTAACATGATAACAATGAAATAGTAAAAAGAAAATTAGAGAAGAGATATTAAACAAAGATATAAGTATTGAGGAATGATAGTGGAAGACAACATATTAATATTTTTTACAAAATAGTATATATAGACATCTTGAATGGGCAAGCGGATCTTTATACATAGAGAAAAGAGAAATATATATTTTGATAAAAAAAAAACCCTACTAAAATTATATTATTAATTAATATTTAAAATATTTAAGCAATACTTCAACAACCAAGGAAAACCTCATACAAATTCATGAGTACCTAGATTGTTCTGGAAAAGGCAAGTAACATATATATATTTCATATATTAAAATTAATGATATCACTAAAAGAATAGGATATACATGAATGTTTAGGGTAGAGATGGTGCACAGGAAACAATGCCACAATGCCCATGCAGTTGACAAGTGTCCCTCCACGTGTAGGACTATGTGACACGTATCCTTAATTCATGCCTAGCCACATGGGTGTACCATGCATTTACATGTATATACAAGGCATCATATCTTTACATATGAATAGAAACATAATAATCATTAAACTTGAAAAGTGTGAGTTTTTGAAATTAGTAGTAGAATTAAGAAATGGCAGGGAGAAATATAGCAGCTCCATTGTTGTTTTTAAACTTGGTAATGTATTTTATGGTCTTGGGTTTTGCGAGTTGGTGTCTCAATAGGTATATCAATGGAACTACTAATCACCCAAGTAAGATATTTCATTTTTTTTATATTTTTCCTTTACTATGTTGAAATTTTTTATGACATCTGAAATATGTATCTGTATAATATTGCAGGCTTTGGAGGGAATGGAGCAACCATGTTTTTCCTTACGTTCTCCATATTAGCTGCTGTTTTGGGCATAGTTTCGAAGTTTGCCGGAGGAAACCATCTCCGAGCTTGGAGGGGTGATAGTTTAGCAGCTGCGGGGTCAACTGCACTTGTGGCATGGGCTGTAACTGTACTTGCATTTGGGTATTTCTTCCTTTAACCTTTTTTATGCTGATTTTTATAGTTATTTTGCATTTAGTATCGGACTTTTTAAGTTTCAATAAAATTTTAAGCATGGAGTTGATTTAGATCTAATTTTGGTATGCAGGTTGGCATGAGGAGGGCATAGGGGATGGAGGCTGAGGATACTAGAGGCGTTTATTATAATGTTGGCTTTTACTCAGCTATTGTACTTGATGCTTGTGCATGCTGGTATTTTCAGCAGGAAGTATGGGCCCGGATACAGAGACACAGACTATGGTGTTGGAGGCGCTCATGACCCTGCTCTTAAAGGCGGTTCAGCTGTCCCTGGGGTTTGAGAACAAGTCAATAGTTGGATTAAATGGGCGAAGTGAAATGGGCTAGCTAGTTTATTGTTATTTGTGGTCCTAGTTAATAATAAAGTTGTAGTTGATTATGTTTTGTGTTGTACTTTGTATAATGTGCTTTTCACTTGGCTGTATGTAAGCTTTTTATCGTCCTCTACCCATTGAGTTGGGTTACATGCATGAATGCAATCTGTGTTCTACTTGTGTAAATATCTTATCAAGGAGTCTAGACTTGTATTTCAGACTAAGCTTGTAGTTTAGGTACAAGATTTATCTAAGAACGGTGGGCGAGTAGTTTTAATATTGTGGCAAATTGAATGGTGTAATAATTTTGTATCTTTAATATTTTTAAGGTGGTGTCCGATATTGTATTTTATTTTGTGTTTTAAAAAAAACAATATTTTGACATTTTTTAGTTATTTATTTTATGTAAATTGTTCTAAAAATAAGATGAAATATCATATTTATATTTTAGAACCTATTTTTATTTTTCAAAAACAGGAAACATTTTGTTAAGGATGAAGCTAAACAAACACTAATATTTCTTTTTCTGTTTTCTTTTCTCTTATATAATTTTTTCCTTTTCTATTTATAAGAGTAAAGATGGTAGAAATTTAAATTCCTACAACATTCATTAATTTCCTAACCATGATATGTTATTATATATAAAAAAACAGGTGTATGTATATTGTGCCCATTTGGCTGGACTTATTTTCGGAAATAAGTTACTTATTTCTGAAAATAAGTAGGTAGATGTCTATTTTTTTAAAATAAGTGCTTATTTTTCTAAGATAAAGGTAAAATTTAATTTTAAATTTTTATAATAAATATTCATCTTTAAAAAAGTCTATAAATATGAATTTTTTTATATAAAAATAAGTTATTTATTACTTATTTTAAGTAACCCAAACGGCGCGAATTGTAGATGAAGACGGTAAGTAGAGTACATTATTTATTTAGCTCAAGCTCTTAAAGCTTCTCGATGCTCGCTTAACATGTACTAGACTTCTACAGATTCATGTGCTCACAAGCAGCTAGAGTACTCTCTTGGCTCGTTCATGACATTGTTAATTTCTCGTCCATGGCATTGTAAATCTGTAGGAATTGTTGTACTCTAATCAAAAAGTAATGTTAGAAAAAGTAAATAATTAATTATTTGATAATATTTTTAATTTATATACATACATTTATATTGAAATATAATATTAAAAAATTAATAATATTTAAGAATTTTTAGGTGCATATAAAGTATAATTAATAATATAATAATACAATGTAAATATAATATTTACATTGTAAGTTATAGACATAGTATATAGATACTTGCTAAATATCATAATATATACTTCCTTCGTCCCATCCATTTGTTTACATTTCGTAAAGTGTATCTAACACAAATTTTTAGGTGCATATAAAGTATAATTTCATAACTTATTTTTACAATTTTCTATTTTTGAATAAAAATTGAATGTTTAAAATTTTCTAATTTTTATTCAGAAAAAGAAAAAATTAAAAATAAATTATGGAACTATACTTTATACACAACTTACAATACGTGTCAAACACTATTTCTTAAATGTAAACAAATGGGTGAGACAAATGTAGTATTTAATAATACTAGACTTGTATCTGAAATTACTGAAGCTTTGGTTATGCAAGTGAGGGGCAACAACGAAGTAAAATTTCTGATGGGAATGGTTGCTGTCACATGCAAGGCATAGTGGTTTTGAACTTGCGGGCTTTTGTACTTCATTTAATCATTTCCAAGAATACCACAGAATAGTGAAGAATTCAAACACATGGAGCATTCTACTCTCACAAACAAGTTTGGGTAAAGCATAAATGAGAAGCATTGACAATAAGACTCTGCATAATCCAACTGCATTCTGTCTTGAAAACATCTAACCTGATAACACCTTTGTAATCCTATGACACTGGTTTTACGGTATCAAGAAACACTTGCCGATGATTCAAATGGAAGGATTTGAACAACACGTACAGAGAACAGAGAATTATGGGCTTGGAGAGTGTCCAATGCTTTTCTGGTACGACACTATAGTGCCTTCAAAACAAGGCATCAAACATATATAGTATATATGACAGAAGCTAGTTATTACTTAAAACCAAGTCCAGCCCAAATATCAACCGTAACTGATTCAAACACTTGAGACTACTTGCTAACTAGACTCCTGACCAGGAAGAATCAAATGTATTCTTACGAGGATACTTAGTTACTATGAAACATGAACTCCATTTCCACGGCTAGGACATACCAATCTACGCCCCACCATTAGAATTTCTCTTTAACCACCGGATATCTCCACTCTTCCATCACGTCCTCTCATTCACTATGCTGACAAATCACCTCCCTTTCCTAAATCTCCAATTAAATCTCCCATTTCCATTTAAATTACTATAGCTTCAAGCTATGTTACTATAACTAAGTCATAATGTAACTGATTCAAACACTTAAGACTAGTTGCTAACTATACTCCTGGCCAGGAAGAATCAAATGTATTCTTACGAGGACGTTATCTTAAAACTGTAACTTAGTTACAAACTTAAAATGAAACATGACCTCCATTTCCGCGGCTAGAACTAAATATCTATACCAATCTACACCCCACCATTAGAATTTCTCTTTAACAACCGAATATCACCCCCCCCCCCCTCAAGTCCTCTCGTTCACTACGTTGACAAATCACCTCCCTCCCCTTCCCTTGCCATCACAACCACTCACTCATTCCTAATGAAATTTCAATCCATCACAACACATATCTACAAGTTGTGTTCCAATCACTCCATCTCTCCAATTAAATCTCCCATTCCCATTTAAATTACTATATCTTCAAGCTATGTTACTCGGACTCTTCATTTTTACCTTCGAGAGAGTATTCATGTCAAACACTTCGAGAGAGTATTCATGTCAAACACTCGACACTACTAGGGCTAAAAATATGTATGTTTTTCAAAATGTACTTGAACACGTATCCATATTGGACACTTCTAACTGAGTCCAAGTAACATAAAATTCAAGTTGTAATAGAAATTACTTTAACCCTACAAACCACATGTTCTAAACTAGTCATATTTAAACATCAGACAGTCACACATTCACACACCTACACCAACCCAAATTCCCTAATCAATCATATATTTAACCACACATTTCATTACCCCAAAATCCACAAAACCAACAATGAAATCAAATCAAATAACACCGCAAACACAATTAGACAACACGAATAATATCTCCAACAATAAGAACCAAACACAATACAAATACTAATTGCATTACATTACATTGCATTACAAACCCTAGAATAGATAAACACATATATTAAAACAGAAACAGATACTACTAGTTCAATTGATATCAGAATCATCGAAATCATCATCGAAAGAGTTGTAAAAGTCGGCGTCAGCGAGACGGTGATGATCGAAAGTGATGGGAGCCTCACCGAACATCTCCAAAGCTTCGTCGTCGACGTCCATAGCCATAGTCGAACCTTGCTCCTCTAGTTCTTGAAAGTAATCTACTGCCATTGCCTTCATCTCTCTCCCTCTCTCTCTCTCTCTTTCTCGGCGAGATCGATTGATTTATATGTACTGTTCTGTTGTGTTGTCGCCTCTGAATCGAGGTTTGATAACAATGAATATACTCACGATTTTAATTGGGCTTGGACTCGCAGGTGTTTGTATTGCTTGGTTGACGGGTCAAGTAACTGGGCTTTAATTAAGGGAATTGCTTTAACCCCATTCATTTAAAATGTTTGGACTCGGTCTCAGGTTATAACCCACGTGATTTAATAAAACTCAAATAAGTCATTTAAATTAAAATAATAATTCAATATATCTCATCTAATTAATTTTTCTTAACTATGGTTGGAAATATTATTAAATATCTAATTACATTAATATAAATATATACATACATATATATCTTATATTATTACTTTTTTATTAATAACATTATTATTTATAAATTAATATGTTTTTTATATAATTGATTTTTATTAAATAATTCTATAAAATAATAAATAAGTTGTTAACCAAAATTAATGTATGTATATACTTTATTTTATTATTTAACTATTAATTTTTAACCTTTAAACATTTACACGTTAGTTTGTATTTTACTTTTAAATTCTACTTACTCGACGAATATTTATATTTTTTTAATAATTAACTAAATCTGAGTGACATTTTAATATTAAATTATAATACATACAAACACACACACTTACCTACATATATATATATAGATATATATAGACAAATATGCATAATTTCTTACATTTCGTATAATGTACGAATTTGTTTTTAATATTTATTATTTTTATTTTAATATTGTATTTATATGATTAGAATTTATTTTCATTTTTATATCTACGATTTTAATTTATTTACAATCTTGTGTATAAATATTTTTATATAATTTTTTACATATTTTATCTGTGTTCGTGTTTAAAAGAGATAAAAATTATATATTTTATTTAAAGATAAGTTTTAATTAGAATATAATTTTTTTTGATATACATTTTCGTGTAATAATATTGTTACGATCTACATGAATATTAACGTCATAATATTAAAATTAGAATATTTTGATATATTTTTAAAATATTAATGTCACAATATATATGAATATAGTAATTTTCTAACCATAGTTAAGAAAAATTAACTAAATGGCTATATTGAACCATTAATTTTAATTTAAAGGGTTTATTTGAGTCTTATTAAATCACTTGGGTTTATCCGCTCCTATGCCAAAACTACAAGGATTTTTTCGCTCCTTAACCCTATATGTAATAATATATATAATTTAATTTATTTATTTATAATTTTTCAATTTTTTAAATCAATACAAATATCATAAAATATTAAAATATAAATTTATTTATTAATCATGATTTCAATTTTAATTATTAAAATGAAATTGAGAACAACACAATATTCAACCACACATATGCTAATAAACATAAACAATCATTTAAAAGCAATAATATATAATATACAAAAATTGAAAAATATTTTTCTAGAAAATTAAAGTATCACAAAAAGAAATTTGTGATTTTATTCTGCAAACATATGCAAAGTTAAGTAGATAAAATTCTTTTCTTGTTTTTCTTTTCATATTAAAAAATATATAGACAACCAATAATTTAACTAGTATTTTTTCCGTATTTCGCACTCGAGTTCAAAAAATATTAAAAATTTAAAAATGTATGCAAATAAATTATTGTCATTTTATAGATAATTTTTTAATTTATCCACTCATTTTAATAAAATATATATTTTTTGTGTTTTATAAGGGTATAATAAATTTGATTGACTTATGGTAAAATATTATAAATATATAATAATGAACTTCAAAAATGTAAAATCTTATAAGAATTTCAAATTTTCAATGAACAATTTGAGGACTTATTGATTCTAACAACTCATTACAAAGTTAATTATTAAAACTTTTAATTAAAACTTTTAATTCATAGATGTAGATTTTGAACATATGAAAGGGGATATTTCCGAAAGCCACAAAGAAAAAAGGAATTTTATAAATTAGATTCGATCATGCATAATAATATAAAACATTAATTAATTTTTTTCAAAAATATAAAATGTTAGTCTTGAGTAGCAGAAACTAATACAAAGGGGTGAATGTATTTATTGATTTCTTTTTCTTTTTTACTTTGCTGAATTGATTCTGTGTACAAACTATAATGACTAAGTTTTATGTATATGAATGTTTGGCCAATGATTATGGAAATAAGAATAATAATTAAACACACAAAACTAAATTTCAATCTAATGTTGTATTAAAATTGAACTTGCTACAATCTGAGTTTCAAATATGAATCTCGGCTTCTTGTTCTTGAAAGAAAACAATGTTTGAAAGATATTCAACATACTAACTTGTGAAGTTGTGCATTCTGCTAAATAGACAACATGTCTTTGGTGCACATGCTTTCACAGTCACTTATACTATAACTAGAAACAGACAGACGAAACTTTATATTGTACATAATATATTTCTAGCTAAGTTCTATGACTTGACAATCCATACCATCTGCATCTTATTTTCTGTCATTATCTTGTTCTTCCTCAAGCTTCATTGTAGACTTGTCATTATTTTCACAGGTTTGACTAGCCCTAATCATGACAATGCTTCGATTACTTGTCTTGTTCTTCTGCACACTTCCTTGAAATTAACTCTGTTGAAATAGTCGAGTATTCCATTCAAATGCCTTCGAGAAGTCATGATGTAGACTTCTCGATTGACTACCTTTGAGACTTCTTGTGACGCCCTCGAAATCCGAGGCCCAGATTCGGGGGTCACGTGTCAATCACAATATCCAATATATCAAACCATCCATAATATAATATACATCATCGCCCCTCACCTCAATCAAGGACCGTAAACAGGTTAGGGTAATGAAATAAGATACTCAAATCTAAACTAAAACATTATTACAGACCAACTTTATTATAATAAAAATTCGGGGTATCTCACATTCTCTAGTACATTTTATTCCATTACTAAACTATACTCACCCGGAACTGTAAACTAAAATACCTGAGGCTCGCGGGGAACTATTACCTGGTGCTCACCTCGAACCCTCATCCTAGCAGTATGACGATATGGATACATGATATCACCTATCTGAAATGTGTATGATGAAAAGCAAGAGTGAGCCAAAAATATGCCCAGCAAGTATATAGTAAACTCTTAGATAAAAGCAGATAGAGCTGAACAAGATATGTAATCAGTAAACAATAACCAATATGTTTCGTAAACCATTATCAATAGCATATCAAAAGCTGATTAATAAACAAATCTCGTAATAGCCAAACGGGCAGACGGATTGAACGAAGAACACACACCAATATTGCCCCCTGATCAGGTTCAAAAGCAATAGGACCGTATTATGCTTAATCGCATAAGCCGGGATTTCAAATGGTACCGTATCGTAGACAAACTCTAGTCTACCAGAAGCTGGAATGGTTACCGTGGCTTCCAAATCACGCTGGACCTCATACCTGGCCACTTACGCTAATGGTTCAATCCATAATAGAGCATCCAGAATAGTTGGCATGCTTACATTTCTAAAATAATATCATATTCCAATATTATTTATTACTATAATATTGAATATGATATGTTTATTATAAACAACTTCCAATATCAAGAATAATGATATTGGACAGCTCTATTGCACAATAATAAAAATATTTAAGATTCACAAATAGCTCTGAACAATAACTATCTGTCATGATATGAATAAATGAAACAATAAAATAAAAGTGTTTAAGATTATCAAGTTGAAGATATGTTAGGAATATATTAATTTGATGATGTACAAAATACTAGAACAGGATTTAGCACAGTCTATCTGCAAGAATCAATCAACGGATATCTATCTGCAAGAAGCAATCGACTGATAAATATCTATCGATAAGTCATCAACTGATAATAAGCCATCGACTGATAAAGCCAATCGAGAAGTCATCGATCGAGAACTCAAGTCATCAACTGATATTTATCAATCGAGAACTCAAGTCATCAACTGATATTTATCAATCGAGAACTCAAGTCATCAACTGATATTTATCAATCGAGAACTCGACAACATATATTTCCTGATCGAGAACTCATCAACGGATATATAGTCATCAACGGATATTTATTGATCGAGAAGTCATCAACGGATATTTACCAATCGAGAAGTCTCACAAGTACTCGATTGATTAGCTCACAGCCTGACTTCTCGAAGCTTAAAGGAGATGAGTATTCGGTTGATTCAAACAGCTAGTTTAAAGGAAAGTCTTCGAAGATCAAAACAAATTTATTGCAGATATGCTATGGGAAGGAAAGAGAAAATTAAGGAAGCTGTCGGTCAGAGTTTACTCTATCAGAGAATACTCGATCAGAGTTTACTCTAACAGAGAATGCTCTATCAGAGATTATCAACCGATAGAGTTTATCAGAAAAGGAAACAGACAAATCAGAGTCTGATTTGGATAGTAAGAAGGAATTCAAGTGCAAGTCTAATTACCTTATTAAATCTATTCTTATCATAATCTGTTTTGTAATTGTATTTGTAGCTGTGTCTATATAAACACAGAGATAGGTTATAATTCAATGTCGAATTATATCGAATTAAGAATTTATATAAAAGCAATATCTTGTAACCTAGCAGCTCTTAAGAACTTTATATCTTGAGAGAGTTTTGTATTCAAGTTCATTATTAATACAAAACAGTATTCCATTCAACATACTTGTGTTCATAATCGATTTACAGGCACTATTACATTCAACCCCCCTTCTGTAATAGATTGATTATTCTGGGAAACAATTGGTATCAGAGCAGGCAGTAAATTTCAACTCAAAAGATCAAATAATCATGTCTGGAAGCAAGTATGAGAGCATCAGAATTCCAATATTGAAGAAGGCTGAATACCCTACATGGAGGGTGAAGATGATGATGTTCTTAGAAGCAACTGATCCTGATTACTTAGATAGAATCCATACAGGTCAGTACCTACCAACCAAACTGGTGCCTTCTACAATTGTGGAAGGAAGACAAATCCCTGAGTATTACACCCTGAAGGACAAGAAAGAATGGACTAATGAAGAAAAACAGGAAGTCTTGAAAGATGCAAAGGTAAGAAATATTCTGCATAACAGTCTTGACTCTGTAATGTCTAACAGGGTAATAGCTTGCAAAACTGCCAAAGAAATCTGGGATGCACTGGAGGTTCAATGTCAAGGAACCAAGGAGATAAAGAAAAATAGAAGATCTGTTCTAATCCAAGAGTATGAATACTTTGAGGCTAAGCAGAATGAGTCCCTCACAGATATCTATGACAGATTTCTAACTCTGTTGAACAACTTGGCTTTGGTGGATAAAGTATATGACAATGAAGATTCAAACACCAAATTTCTGAGGGCTCTTCCAGAAGAATGGGATCTGCAGACATCCTTGATTAGAGACAGGGCTGATTTGGATGAGATGTCCTTAGATGAAGTTTATGGCAAATTGAAAACTCATGATCTGGAGTTACAGCAAAGAAGAAACAGAAAGAGTAACAAGGCAAGACCTATTGCTTTGAATGTTGAAGCAAAAATTGAAGAACCAAAGGAAAAGGTGCTTAAGGCTTCAACAAGGAAAGGGAAAGAAGTAGTACTCCAAGATAGCAGTGAATCAGAGTTTGAGGCAAACTCTGATGTAAACTCTGATAATTCTTCAGACTCTGACATGATGGAGATGTTTGCTATGTTTGTCAAAAGCTTCAAGAAATACAGAAAATTTAGGAAGCAAGGAAACTATCAGAAGAAGCATAGTGAGTCAGACAAGAAAGACAGATTCAGAAGAAGAGAAGATAGAGATGGAAAATCAAAAACTCTTGATAAATCAAAAGTCAAGTGTTACAAGTGCAACAAGATGGGACATTTTGCTACTGAGTGCAGAAGCAAGGAATCTGGGAAAGCTCTCATCACATCAAAGAAAGATTGGATGGACTCCTCAGACTCTGAAGAAGAAACTAATTATGCTCTCATGGCAAACTCTGATTCTCCCATCTTAAACTCTGACAAGGGAAACAGAAAGAACATTCTAGTGATTGATAGTGGATGTTCTGCACATATGACTGGAAATAAATCCCTGCTTTCAGAGTTTGAGGAGAAGGCTGGCCCATCAGTATCTTATGGAGATGGCAACATAGGAAGAAAACTGGGATATGGCAACATTGTGATTGGAAATGTCATCATTGAGAAAGTTGCTCTGGTTGAAGGACTCAAACATAATCTGCTCAGTGTGAGTCAAATGACAGACAGAGGTTTCTCTGTGGAATTTCATGGAACTCATTGTGAAGTGAAAAGCAAGAAGAATGGAAAAGTAGTTCTTATTGGCCACAGACATAATAACCTATTTGAAGCTAGCTTGGATGTTAATTCTAATGGTCCCTTAACCTGTCTACTTGGAAAGGCATCACCAATGGAAAGCTGGAATTGGCACAAAAAGTTGTGTCACTTGAACTTTGGAAACATTAATGAGTTAGTGAAGAAGGACCTAGTTAGAGGTCTTCCAAAAGTTCAATTTCATCCTGATGGACTCTGTGATTCATGTCAAAAGGCCAAACAAAGGAAGACATCTTTCAAGAGCAAAATTGAAAACTCTATTGATCAACCTTTTCATCTATTGCATCTTGACTTATTTGGTCCAGTTAACATCATGTCCATTGGAAAGAAGAAATACACTCTGGTAATAGTTAATGATTTCACTAGATTTACTTGGGTGTACTTTTTGCACAAGAAGGATGAAACTGAAGAAACAATCATTGATCATATTGCAATGATTGAAAATGGATCAACTCACAAAGTAAAGAATTTAAGGAGTGACAATGGAACAGAGTTTAAGAACTCAACAATGGAGGAATTCTGCTCAACAAAAGGTATTACTCAACAATTCTCAGCACCTGGCACACCTCAACAAAATGGTGTAGTTGAAAGAAAGAACAGAACTTTAATAGAAGCTGCCAGAACAATGCTAGAACGAGCAAAACTACCTACTTATTTTTGGGCAGAAGCTGTGAACACTGCATGCATCACTCAGAATTGTTCTTTAATAAACAAACATGGAATGACTCCATATGAATCTTTGAAAGGAAGAAAGCCAAATGTCAAGTACTTTCACATCTTTGGATGCAAGTGTTTTATTCTCAAAACACATCCTGAACAATTGAAGAAGTTTGAACTTAAAGCAGATGAAGGAATTTTTATTGGATATGCAACAACTTCTAAAACCTCTTCAAGGGCATTCAAAGTATTCAACTTAAGGACAAGGACAGTCATGGAATCAATTAATGTCTCCTTTGATGAAGGGAAGATAGATGGGTTACATGATAAAGATGCACATGAAACTCTGAGATTTGAGAATGAACTGCAGAAAATAAACTCTAACGAGATAAACACTGATCAACCAAATCCTGGAGAAGCAAACTCTGATTCTTTAAACTCTGATTCAGAAATGATTGAAATAGAAATTGAAGAAACTGCACATGTTGAGGGGGAGCAACATCAATCAAATACTGACATTGGAGATTCAACTATTGAAATATCAGAGTCTGACCAAACTCTGAACAACACAAACTCTGAAACCCTAAACTCTGATCATTCAAACTCTGAGACCACAAACACTGATACCTCAATCTCTGATAATTCAAACTCTGAGTACATAAACTCTGAGACATCAAATATTGATGGAAACACATCTTCAGGGGGAGGATCATCATTTACAGAAGGATCATTCTATGAAGGCACAGATCATGGGGGAGCATCTAGTTCAAGGAACTTTCCACATCCAAGGAAATGGACCAAAGATCACACACCTGATTTAATTATAGGTGATCTGGAAAGTGGAATAAAAACAAGAAAAGCTACTCAAAATGAATGGCTATTTCATAGTTTTCTTTCACAAACAGAACCAAAGAAGGTTGAAGATGCTTTGAAAGATGCAGATTGGATTACTGCAATGCAGGAAGAATTGAATGAGTTTGAAAGGAATGAAGTTTGGACCCTAGTCCCAAGGCCAAAGAACAGATCTATTGTTGGCACAAAATGGGTATTCAGGAACAAGACAGACTCTGATGGAATAATTACAAGAAACAAGGCAAGACTGGTAGCCAAAGGTTATTCTCAACAGGAGGGGATTGATTATGATGAAACCTATGCACCTGTAGCTAGACTTGAGGCAATCAGAATTTTTCTTGCTTATGTTGCTCATAAGAAATTCAAGGTCTACCAGATGGATGTTAAAAGTGCATTTTTAAATGGTGAACTTGAAGAAGAAGTCTATGTTGAACAACCACCTGGCTTTGTCAATACAAAATATCCAAGTCATGTCTACAGACTGGATAAAGCTCTATATGGACTAAAGCAAGCATCAAGGGCCTGGTATGAAACTCTGGCTCTATTCTTACTTGAAAATGGTTTCACTAGAGGAACAATTGATAAAACCTTGTTTTACATAACTCAAGGTAAGGATTTATTATTGGTTCAAATATATGTTGATGATATTATATTTGGTTCCACTAATGAGAAACTCTGTGAAAGATTTTCAAAGCTAATGCAGTCCAGGTATCAAATGAGCATGATGGGAGAATTGAGTTATTTTCTAGGTTTACAAGTGAAACAAACTGAGGAAGGCATTTTCATTAATCAGTCCAAATATACAAAGAATCTACTCACTAAATTTCAAATGCAAGATTCTGCATCTGCTACAACTCCCATGGCTACTGCAACAAAACTTGATCAAGACACTGGAGAACCTGTTAATATTACTGCATACAGAGGAATGATTGGTTCTCTACTTTATTTGACTGCAAGTAGACCAGATATCATGTTTGCCACATGTCTATGTGCTAGATTTCAAGCAAATCCAAGAGCACCTCATTTGATTGCTGTGAAAAGGATTTTCAGATATCTCAAGAGCACTGCTAATCTTGGCTTATGGTATCCTAGAGAATCTGATTTCAAATTAATAGGCTATTCAGATGCTGACTTTGCAGGATGCAAGATTGACAGGAAAAGCACAAGTGGCAGTTGTCAATTTTTAGGTGGAAGACTTGTGTCATGGCAAAGCAAGAAACAGAAATCGATTTCAACATCAACAGCAGAGGCTGAATATATTGCTGCTGGAAGCTGCTGTGCACAGATCTTATGGATGAGAAATCAATTGCTAGACTATGGTTTGAAATTTTTAAATATTCCTATTTATTGTGATAACCAAAGTGCTATTGCAATGACAGGAAATCCAGTTCAACATTCTCTAACAAAGCACATCAGTATCAGATATCACTTCATAAGGGAACATGTGGAGGAAGGCACAATTGAATTACATTTTGTTCCTACAGATCAACAATTAGCAGATATATTCACCAAGCCTTTGCCTGAAGCAACATTTAACAGACTAGTTTCTGAATTAGGGATGGTGACAAGTGGCTCAACTTAGCAAGTTTCAGACACTCAGAGTATATGTCAGAGTATGGGGAATACAAACAACAAAGAAGGATATTCTCTGACATTAAGAGAATTGATGACAAGAAGAAGAGTCTACCTGCCATGACATATCAACAGGTAATTCAGGTAAAACTCTCCACCTACAAACCTTCTATCTACAATGCTTCATTTTTTTTGGTGAAATGGTGCAGGAACAAGTTTTGGAGAATCCCCCTGCACCTACCCAAGTAGCTAAATCACCTTCCACTAAACAATCTAAGAAATCACTATCTAGAAAACCAACCTCTGGTGTCTCTCAAAAGGCACCAGTTGCAAAAAGAAGGAGATTGGTACAAACTAGGCTTATAGATGAGCAAAGTGATGAGAAGCTCAACCCTCTAGAGTGACAGGTTATTGAAGGACTTTCTTTGTTAAAGGAAAGTAATGATGCACCTGAATCTAACTTTCAAGCCAAGTCTGTAGACTCTCAAAAGGCTACAGACTCTGAAAAACCTAGGGAAGCACATCAGGATTCTCATATTGAGTCTCCTGAGAAATCTTTTGCTAAGAAGTACAGAAGGTTAAGGAAGGCTTATTCTGCACACACACACAAGCCTGTTATTATTACTAACCCTGTTTTGCAGAAAACAGATGCTCCCAAAGCTCCTGCAGAGCCAGACTCTGAAATCATGAAAACACCTGAACCAGAGTCTAATGTTGAGTCAGAGTCTAGACTGCCTTTAGACTCTGATCATGACACATTTCGGGAAGGAATGCCATTGGATGCAGCCTCAAGTCTAATTGATGAGATCATTATTCCAAGTGATGAGGTACTGCTATTCCTATATCCTTTGGTGGAATCAGTTGAAGATCCAGGGCAATATCAGACTAAATCTCAAGTCTTGGATTTTCTTACAACCTATGAAGCCCTAAGGAAGAGAATGGAACAGGAGCTACAAATGTCTGCACAGGATGTGGTCAAAAATCTATACAGCTACCTATTCAACTCTTCATTACAAGTACAAGCAGCTGGGCTCATAGAAGGCAAGACAAATGAAGTTCTCAAAGCACTAGGTGTGCCAGACTCTGAACAGCAAATTTCAAAGAAGCCTAAAAGGCTTAAGGTCCACATAAAGAGGGAATCAGAGTATGTTGCCGAGTTGGAAACTGAGATTGAGCAACCAGTTTTTGACTATGAAGCAATTTGGGATAATGAAATTACCTACAGGACAGCCATTTAATGGATTTCTCATGTTCAACCTCTGTCAAGACAGGTGGTTGACTTTCTAGTCCACATTGTAGGAAAGATGGACCATATGTCACTCCAGAGGAAGCTGGTCCTATACCAGTATCTGATTCTCCTACAAAGTCTCCAAAGCAAGTAATAAAGGAGATATCTTATGAAAGAGCAAGGGAACTGGCTGAAGAAGTAAGAAGAGAAATGGAGGCAAAGAAATCAAAGTCATCTTCAGCATCTCTCAGTCCAAAACATTTTTCAAGAAAGAAGAGGAAGTCTGTCACTTTTGGCCAGGACACACAAGAACCTACTTCTCAAAGTGAGGTAGCAGTCATTGAAGGGCCAGGCACACAAGAACCTGTTGTTCAAAGTTCAACAGAAGCCACAATTCCAGCAAGTGAAGCCAGCATTGATCAGGGGTACAATCCATAAGAACCTTCAGCTCAAAGGGTTGAAGAAGTTGTCAAGGCCCCAGCCACACAAGAACCATCCAATCAAAGTTTGGATGCAGGCACCCACACAAATTTAGAAGATCATGCTGTTGCTGATGCTGAAGGCCAATCTCTGGCAGAGTCAAGCCCACAAGAACCTTCACCTCAAAGTGGTGAAGCAGCTGAAGATATGACTCAGGTCACACAAGAACCAATCATCACTCTTATGGTTGCAGACCAAGCTTCTCCTATTGGACAGATAACCTCTACTGAAGCTCCAAAGGCAAACACTGATGCTATTTTAGTGCAACCAATCTCTGCACAGCCCATGGAGACTCCATCTACCACTTCAAAAGATCAAGGAAAGGTGGCCAACGAATACATCTATACAACCTATGAAGGTAGATTGGATCAACTCAAGGGCTCATATTATTAGAAGATTGTAAGGGAACTGCAGGACTCCTTTAACATGACTCTTTCCCAGGTCATTAATGTCATCCATGCAAGGACTTTTCTAAATAAACACTTGGATGCATTGACTATGGAAGAACCACAAGAGGTAGCAGGTAGTGCAAGGTAGTTGGAGGATGGGACTAGTGCACCAGTGGTGACTAGTGATAAAGATGCTCAGTCTGCCTCACCCACACAAGAACCACCTAGTCAGAGGTTGGGTGATAGTGGGGCAGGGGAGTATGCTGTTAGGCCCTCCTTGACAACTCACCAAAAAGCTGATGAGAACCCCAATGATATGGGAGGACAAACTCTGATTGATGCTCATGAAGAAATTTCCAAATCTATTCTATCAGAGTCTATCCACCTTGAGGGGGAGTCTCATGCACCAACAGTCAAAGATGGTGACACTCAGACTCTGGTTTCTAATGAAGTCATACTGAAGCAGTCAAAGTCTAGAGTAGACCCTGAGACTGGAATACTGGAGCCAACAGACTCTGAAAAGAAAGAAGATGATTGTAAGGGTTCAGACTCTGTTGCTGCTCACCCCTTGGTGGAAACCCCTAGCCTTCAGACATTTGAAGGGTTTCCCCTCCACCAAGGAGGTTCAGGTATTGTAGCACATAATTCTTCTCTCAACCCCTCTTCTGTAGGATTTTTGAGTGCACCTTCCAAATTGAGTGAAAAAATAATAATAATAATAATTGAGAGGCTGGCACTGGACCAGGCAAAAGGAGAGGTAGATACGGCTGTAGAGAGCCTGAGTGAGAATGAGAGAGTGGGTGCCCAACCCCACTGTGAGGATGAGAGATTAGGGTATCCTGAACCTAGCTTTACTTATTGGGATCAAGATTTTCCACAGAGTTGGTCCAATGAGTTGAAGCAGGGGATGGATGAAAATTCATTTTTGTTGTTTGACAGAATTCACTCCCTTCACTTATTCACAGAAGTAGCTTTCAAGGATGCTATTGCTGATATTACTACCACTCAAGCTTCTCTCCAAACAACAGTCTCTGACTTAACCACAAAGGTTGATTCAGTAGTTGCAGCACAGTTCACTTTCTCCACAGTCTTAGCACAGATTCTTTTGGTTGTCACAGGTGGTGATGATGTCAAAAAGGGGGAGAAGAAAAGTGATTCAAGAAAGGTGATTCCTCCAGGAGAAACAAATAAGAAATGATTATTTTATACTATTCTAGATTAATTATTTCATTTTTTAGTTTTGACATCATCAAATCTTGATTTATGCTTCATTGTTTATAAAGCATAAATAGGGGGAGATTGTTAGGAATATATTAATTTGATGATGTACAAAATACTAGAACAGGATTTAGCACAGTCTATCTGCAAGAATCAATCAACGGATATCTATCTGCAAGAAGCAATCGACTGATAAATATCGATCGATAAGTCATCAACTGATAATAAGCCATCGACTGATAAAGCCAATCGAGAAGTCATCGATCGAGAACTCAAGTCATCAACTGATATTTATCAATCGAGAACTCAAGTCATCAACTGATATTTATCAATCGAGAACTCAAGTCATCAACTGATATTTATCAATCGAGAACTCGACAACATATATTTCCTGATCGAGAACTCATCAACGGATATATAGTCATCAATGGATATTTATTGATCGAGAAGTCATCAACGGATATTTACCAATCGAGAAGTCTCACAAGTACTCGATTGATTAGCTCACAGCCTGACTTCTCGAAGCTTAAAGGAGATGAGTATTCGGTTGATTCAAACAGCTAGTTTAAAGGAAAGTCTTCGAAGATCAAAACAAATTTATTGCAGATATGCTATGGGAAGGAAAGGGAAAATTAAGGAAGCTGTCGGTCAGAGTTTACTCTATCAGAGAATACTCGATCAGAGTTTACTCTAACAGAGAATGCTCTATCAGAGATTATCAACCGACAGAGTTTATCAGAAAAGGAAACAGACAAATCAGAGTCTGATTTGGATAGTAAGAAGGAATTCAAGTGCAAGTCTAATTACCTTATTAAATCTATTCTTATCATAATCTATTTTGTAATTGTATTTGTAGCTGTGTCTATATAAACACAGAGATAGGTTATAATTCAATGTCGAATTATATCGAATTAAGAATTTATATAAAAGCAATATCTTGTAACCTAGCAGCTCTTAAGAGCTTTATATCTTGAGAGAGTTTTGTATTCAAGTTCATTATTAATACAAAACAGTATTCCATTCAACATACTTGTGTTCATAATCGATTTACAGGCACTATTACATTCAACCCCCCTTCTGTAATAGATTGATTATTCTGGGAAACAAGATACTTGCCTGATAAGTACAAAAGTTTACTCTTGCTTGACTGGGTGGCTCACACTTTGCTCGTATCTAAAAATAAAATATATTATTTTAGATACATCGGTCAACTCAAGGTGTCAGACAAACCTTACTGTATTTTTTTTAGTGTCTACCCATGCGGTCTATCGATATAAAACAAGTAATATAATATATTTAGGATAAATAAGCAAGTAAGTCAAATAGCAAGTAAGTCATATAGCACATAAGTCAAACAATTAAAAGACTCGTCTAAATATTTCTAAAATATTTTCAACACATTTCTGGACCGACACGGGTCACTACTATTCTCTCCGGATTATTTTTAGGGTTATAGGGCTTTTCGTTTTGTTTCAAACGGATAACCGGTTTATTTAATATCTAATTAATAAGAATAAATTAATTAATTATTTATTAAATAATTATAAATAAATAAATTATTTTATTTTTCAAAATAATTAAATCCAATTATTTTTAATTATATTTAAATAATATTTAATTAATTAAATTAATTGATTAGAATAGATTAACCAATTAATTTAAATAATTAAATAAAATTAATTTCGAATTAAAAATAATTTATTTTAATTTTCAAAACAATTTTCGAATTTAAAATAATTTTTAAATAATTTTCGAAATTAAAACTATTTTTTTTGAAAATAAAAACAATTTTTTATCCTAAAAACACTATTCATTAGGTACAACTAAGGCTAGGTAGATCAAACGTGTTCTTGAGCTTGAATGCTTGCAAGAACACAACAATGGCGCCCAGAATCCGGTCACCACCTCCGGCGACTTGACCGGATTCCGGCGACCATCCGGCAAGTACTAACAAGCTCAAAACAACATAGTTTTCAATGATTTTTGTGTCTAACCTGTCCAAAATCAACCCAACAATACATATCAATCAAGAACAACATCAAAAACTAACTACAAACTCGATTCCGGCCTAAAGTTTAAAATCCGACTCAAACCTTCGCAAATCTTATATCAAATCGAAGCTTAAGACTCCAAGAACTCAATCATGTAAGCCTTATATCCAAACAACTAACATATAATCGGAAAAATTGAAGTCCAAGGTCGGGGTTCAATTTTCCGACCAAGCCCAAATCGGCATCAAACAAATAAACAAAAATTATCACCCACATGCTTGTTCGACGATCTACGTAGACATGTAATCAATTTATACAAACAATCAACGAATTAATAAACTCGAAATAAAAATTTAATCCGAAAATCACAAATTAAAAATCAAGCAATTTCTAATGAAGACGGAACACGTAGTCATGTACTTCAACGCATGGGATTCAATTTGATTACTCATATTAAGAAAACTAAGTTCAGAATCACCTTCAAAAGTAGCTTTGATTCTGAAGAACGCGAAGAACACCTTCTTCCCCAATTTCCAGAATCTTTTACTATTTTTAGTAAATTTTTATGATTTTTAATAATTAATCTAGCTATTTATATTTTTATAAAAATTAAAGCCCCAAAGTTGATTTAGGGTAAAAATCCCCCATAATTTATTTTAAAAGCCTTAAAAATAATAATTATGGGATATAATTCTAAAAAAATTATTTTTAAATAAATAAAGTAAATATATCAAAATTTCCTAAAAATTATAAATGTTCCAGAAATACTAAAATATATAAATTTGGATGAATATATAAATTTATAAAAATAATTGTATCAAAAACAGGGGCTCCGGAATATCAATAGGGTCCTGGTCCGATAATTTTTAATCGAAATTTCAATTTTTAAAATACACTACCATTTTTAATAAACACTATAAAATATAATAAGATACACAGAAGTCATAGATCATATAACAGATAATTATCCTATTTAATAAAAATGTTATTAACTAAAAATACTTTAAAATTGATATAAAAGACAGTTAATCATATTTAACACATAACTAAATATTTTTATTTATTCTTAAATTTCTCGGTCGTTACACTTCTCGATTGGTTTTTCTATGTTACTTCTCGATTGGTTTAGATTTCCCGACTAAATTGAGATTTGATGATTTCTCGATCAGACTAGACTTCTCGAATGCCTTAGGCCATTAACATCTCGATCAGTCTCAATCTTCATATTTCTCGAATGCTTCAAATGCTAACTTCTAGATGTGTTACATTTCTGGATTTCTCGAATGGTTAATTTGCTAACTTCTCGATTGGTTATGAAACCTGACTTCTCGATTAGTTAACAAATACAGATTCTTGAGACTTCTCTACCAGCTTCATACTTGACTTCTCGAACAAGATGACTTCTCTATTGGACATTTTCCTTAGAATCAATTCTATACTTAACTCCTTATTTGATGTGTTCTTCATTCCTTTGATTCATGATTCACTTTCAATTGAATCTTATATCAGTGCATTTATTTTTGTGACCAACTATTTACAATCACTACGCCATAAGTGCTCATAGACAATACTTTTTCGAAAGCGTTGCATTACTACTATTGCGGTAGCTTTGAGATTTTGGATCTTTTACAACATAACTGAAATTGTGTTACATTAGTTGTAACTTCGTGTTGCATATTACTCAGGGTGTTGCATAGAATGCAACACTAACAGATGGTGTTGCATTATTAGTTTCTCAATGTTGCATTTTTAGTTTCTCAATGTTGCATTATCATAGCCTAGTGTTACTAAAAAAATCATTTTAGTGTTACATTATGTAAACATAGTGTTGCAAAAGATATGTGGGGCCCACTAGTGATGTGGAACCTGTGAGAACCACTAATGACGTGATAGTTGGACCCATCAATGATGTGGCAGGTGGACCCCAGCTTATGTGGCACGTGTTGTGGCTCCCATTTCTGATGTGGCTCCCCTTTTTGAGGCAACACTAATTGTTGTTGCATTTTTATCCTGGTGGTGTTGTATTATATGTATAGTGCAATACTTTTCCTGTGTTGCATTAGACAAGCAAAAGCGTTGCCTTATAAGTCTAAGGCAAGGCTCGCAGATGTAACACTAAAAAAGTATTGCATATGTCGATTTTCGAACCTAATGCAACATCATTTGTGTTATAAGGCAACATAAAAAAGTGTTGCATATGAGTGTTTATGGCATAGTAAAAGGAGTTATAGTAGAAGCAAACTTCTATCTGCAAACACGTAACATAAAGAACTAAGTCCCCGGGTCCTATACATGAAGTACTAAGTATGTTACAACATGACAAGTAGACATAATTAAGCATAGTAGGCTTGATTTAATCCAACACAAAATAATAATTAAATAAATAGATTTGAAAAATTGAATTAAAAAATATTATTCATATATTATAATTATGAAATATAAGTAAATAGATTTGTAATTAAAAAATAAAGGAAGGGCCCCTTTGAAACCAACCAAGTCAAGCTTAATTAAAAAACAGATTCACAGAGGAGAGGTGTTTAGATCGAACCCCCGAATCGAAAAAATTGGGTACTATCATTTCTGACTCGACCTGGCCCGGTTGCCTTATCTCTTCTGTTTATTGCAACCCATCTCCGTCTATTATTGAATTCACCCGACCCAACAACATGCATTAATACAACATATATAACATAACTTCCAGAAAAACCTGATATCTTTATTTCTATTTCAACAAATTTTTCTGAATCTCTCATCTTCTCTGGACTCTTAACTCGAAACAGAGTCAAGAGAAGGAGCTGGGGCAGGAAGTGTTGGTTGTAATTCAAAACTAAACACAACAATGGGGCGGTTATATAAATAATTTAACAAGAACAGGCAGATTAAGCCAATTAACAAAACAAAGCACGAAGGTAGAAACAAGATATATCAATCTGTAACTACAAAGACAAGAGAAAAGATAGAACACTTAGCTCTAACAGAAGCTTTATGCATACACTGATAGAACCAATTGAACTGCTAAGTCGCCAAGGCTTGCAAGAAGTTTTGACTGTTCTTGAAGAGATTATTGCCCCACTATGCTGTGTTGGGTTGCAGCAATATCACTTCCAGGATAAAACAACACAGAGTACTTCATCCACAGATACGTTGCACTCAACAGCGACCTGCACTTCAGTTCGCCCAGAAAATCTTATGCAAAATCTGTATGAATACGTGTGTAGGAGATACAGAGTATGGCTAGTAGGATTTTCTCAAAATTTTCACTTGTCACTATCTGTTTTTTTATCTCCAACATTTTTATCTATATATATAATACAATAAAACGTAACAGCAGATAAAATATTAATTAAAATAATTATTCTGACTTTAAGCGCCTGTAACAAAATATATATCAGAATCAGTAACAGTCATCAGAGTTTAGCTAAATAGCCCATCCGAGTTTATAAACTTTGTCAGTCCATCAAAGTTTACTGTCAAACCCTGATCCAGCCTTCCATCAGAGTTTATTGTCAAACTCTGATCCAGCCTTCCATCAGAGTTTACTGCTAAACTCTGATGAGGTGGTCCATCAGAGTTTATTGCTAAACTCTGATGAGGTGGTCCATTAGAGTTTACTGCTAAACTCTGATGAGGTTGTCTATCAGAGTTTATAAACTCTAACCCAACATCTTTCATCAGAGTTTATCAATGAGTTAGTCCATCAGAGTTTACTGATAAACTCTGACCCAGCTTAAGTCACATGAAAGGGGAGATAGAAGTGAAGGGAAGTAACTCACTGCACTTTCATGTGTAATAGAAATGCTAAATGTAATCTCTATGTAATGGTTGATGATAACTCAACAATAGAACATGACATGTAATAATATGCAGATGCACAGAAATCTTGGATCACAGAGTTCAGTTAAGACAAAGTATCAAAGGATCATCTACAGACTTGAAGCTCACTGGAAGAAGTTCATTAACATGTTCATGCCTCAGTGGAGAATAAAAGATATTGACATCTATTCAAGGATGTGGAAGCTACAAAAGATTGTCTTAGTCTATGAAGATTTTAGTGCATTACAATCGAAGCTACAAGTAAGGTTTGCAAAGAAGAATGTGGAATCATGTTCAGAATCAAGAGCCCCTATCAAGACTAGTCACTTATGAACCAGACCGTTGCATAAAGTGTCAGGACATTGGAGGCAAGCTCTCGTCGGTTAATATGGTTTTAATCATTCTAAAGTTGTTGGTTTTCTTGAGTCAAGTGGAGGATCAACAAAGGTGGTAAATCAGTGTTGGAGAAATGTCAGCCTAATGAATAAGGGACAGACGGCACAACCTGATTGGATCTTACTAAAGCTTCACAGATTAGAAGGCCAAATACTTGGACGTGGTGGAGTCACGTATACGGGGCCAAGTATTTGGATAAGGAAGTCTACACAAATTGAAGAGTGGAATGGAAATATTTAATTTAATTAAATAAAGTATTTATTTAATTATTTATATATTTTATAAATAAAGACACTCTTTATTTATATTATATATATTTATTTAAATATTACTTTTACATTAAATATTTCCAAAGGCATGCTTGGCACATGACTTTGAAGAAAAGATTTGAGTGGACAAGAGTAAAAGGTGGAAAAGTAAAAAGCAACATCTTTTTGAATATACTAAAAGAAACCAAGTCCTCATCTTTATTAAAAAACACAGGCAGTAGTATTCGGTAGAGAAAAAATGGGGAGAGAGAGAAAAAAATTATTTTCTCTCTCCCCCATGGCCATACTCCATATCTTGAATATTATGGGGCCATGAATTTCTTTGTGTCACCACTTATCTATTCTTCTATTGTAAACATTGCTAAATCTTGTTTAGAAGATAGGTTTGATTTTTGTCTCCTAGATCTAGAATTTGTAATATTTTTAGAGGAGCCAAAAATCATTTCTTTGTTGTGTTCTTGAGCTTTTGTTCTTGAACTTGTTGTAGCATCTACCCCACTTCAATGAATATAAAGTTATATTCTTGGATCTTTGTGTGTTGTGTGTTTTGGATGATTTACCGTTCATTATCTTGGTTATTTTAATGGTGTTCTTGAGGTTGAAGAAGATGATGAACAGTACCTGGGTTTGAACCAAAGTAATTTTTATGTTGTCCCAAAAATAAATAAAAGTCAGATTTTTATTTGGGAATCGTATTCACCCCCCCTCTACGATCTCCAGGACCTAACAATTGGTATCAGAGCTACTCGATTGACATACAAATCGATTGGATCTATTTTTATTTTTGAGATTAAAGAGGGTACAATTGGTTCACTGGGCATCCAGAATTTTTTTGAAGCCCGGAATTTTTCTAAGTACAAAATGTTCTAGATGGCCAAGTAGAACATTCCTATGTAGAATATTCGAGATAGATATTCGAGATGGCTAAGTAGAACATTTCTATGTAGAAATTCTACTTAATGTTCTAGATAGAACCTAAGTAGAAATTCTGGAGTTAGAAATATTTTCTAAGTCAGAAGTTCTACTTAATGTTCTACATAGAGCCTAAGTAGAACATTTCTATGTAGAAATTCTACTTAATGTTCTAGATAGAACCTAAGTAGAAATTCTGGAGTTAGAAATATTTTCTAAGTCAGAAGTTCTACTTAATGTTCTACATAGAGCCTAAGTAGAACATTTCTATGTAGAAATTCTACTTAATGTTCTAGATAGAACCTAAGTAGAAATTCTGGAGTTAGAAATATTTTCTAAGTCAGAAGTTCTACTTAATGTTCTACATAGAGCCTAAGTAGAACATTTCTATGTAGAAATTCTACTTAATGTTCTAGATAGAACCTAAGTAGAAATTCTGGAGTTAGAAATATTTTCTAAGTCAGAAGTTCTACTTAATGTTCTACATAGAGCCTAAGTAGAATATTTTGGAAGCTGGAAATTTTTCTAAGTACAAAATTTCGACTTGAGTTTCGACTTGAGCTCAAGTAGAATATTTTGGAAGCTGAAAATTTTTCTAAGTACAAAATTTCGACTTGAGTTTCGACTTGAGCCCAAGTAGAATATTTTGGAAGCTGAAAATTTTTCTAAGTACAAAATTTCGACTTGAGCTCAAGTAGAATATTTTGGAAGCTGAAAATTTTTCTAAGTACAAAATTTCGACTTGAGTTTCGACTTGAGCCCAAGTAGAATATTTTGGAAGCTGAAAATTTTTCTAAGTACAAATATTCGACTTGGAGCCAAGTAGAAAATTCTGGAAGTTGACACATGGCATCATCTGGGTGGCTGATTTAATAATTAATTTAATAATTAAATTTTGAATTTAATTATATGAAATATTTTGAAAATAATTTTTAAATTTAAATAATTTATTTCTCAAGGTTATTTTATATCTTGAAAATATTTTATTTTCTTTTAAATTTTAGAGTCAAATATTTTATATTCTTAATATTCTTATTTAAGGATTTTATTAATTTGATCTTTTTAAAATCCAATTTAATTTCTTTTGAGTTTAATATTCTTAAAAGTATTTTGAGAATTATTTTTGAGGTTTAATAATTTATTTTTTTTAGAAGTTTTAATTATAAATCTCATAAAACTTTTTGGAAAATCATTTTGGTTGAAATAATTTATTTTCAAGAATATCTAAGATGACTTGAAAATTTATTATTTTTATATCAAACTTATATTTTCAATCTGTTTTATTTTAATTATAATTGAAACTGTTTTGGATTATAAATTCTATAAAATTCTTTGGAAATTAATTTTGATTTGAAATAATTTCTTTTTCAGGATTATTTAATATACCTTGAAAAATTTGTTATTTCTATATCAAAACTTTCTTTTCGAATTATTTTATTTTATTTATAATTTGAAATTGAGAAATTTATTATTATTTATCAAAAATGCATTTTCAATTTATTTTGATTATT
This sequence comes from Oenanthe sinensis, assembly GCA_028671895.1. Classification (NCBI taxonomy): domain Eukaryota; kingdom Viridiplantae; phylum Streptophyta; class Magnoliopsida; order Apiales; family Apiaceae; genus Oenanthe; species Oenanthe sinensis. The sequence continues at coordinate 1,465,295 of CM053809.1, read as the reverse complement.
TAAATTCCTAAAAAATTAAATACTTCTGTTTGAACAAAATGTTTTATTAAACGAAACAACAGGAGTTGATTCTTCGTTCGTTGAGGACAAACGAATTGACTGAAGAACATTCTAATGGAGTTGAGACCTGATCTTACCATTGGAGATGTATTTCTACATCGGTCTACTCAGTGGATCATTTGGTTATTGAAAGGGGATTAGTTCATTTAGGGAAGAGTCTTCGATCAGTGGTTTTCGAATCAATATCTGAAGAATTTGGGATTTTGAAAAGGAATTCAGTTTAACGGTCAAAGAACCAAAACAATAATTGAAGATTTGGTTAAAGGACATCAGTGGCAGAAATACACAAGGTTTGATTATCACTGACATATGATAATCAAGGGGTTATTGCTACACATACAAAGAAGAGTGATCTTTTTAAGCAGAACATGAGACATTCTATGTCGGGGTCTTTAAGCAGAACAATCAGGTATCAATTTGGGTTGAAGCAGGAACATCATTTGTTATTGAGGTCAAATGCAAGGATACTTCCATGAGTGTCAGTAGAATGGAAATTGATTTGGATCAATTGATTATCACTCGAGATGGAATGCTAAGCATCGCTCAGGTATACTTTCTAACTAGTTTATACTTGTTTGATTCAATTATAGAGTATTAAGTGCTGAACTGCATTATATTATAAGTTTGATGTAATGCATGTCTCACCTTGATTTCTATATAAATTAGATAACTTATGCTAGTTTGTTAGTGTTGCTTGTTTATCAGTATTTGACTTCATGATTAGATCTTATGTGATTTAATGCTTGCTTTACGATAATTGATCATGTTAGCATATAGAGTCTTAGGTATTTGTAGGGGTACATTTACCGGAAAGAGTATTTGCTGCATGCTAAGTGCCTTGATGTTTACATTGTCTATAATCTGTTTATACTCGCATGGTTGTATTAAATGCTATATTTGATCATGTGCTTGTTAAGATGAGTTTGTTTCTAATTTGGGAATTGCCTAGGGGTCAGTTTAATAAACCATGAATTAAAATTTTAAATTTAAATTGACTCAGGTAATTAGAGATAATATAATGTTAAAGTGAACGACAAAGGTGATTTAGAAGAATTAGGAATCTGAGTGATTGATTCTTCTATGACTACATATATGTACGACATGATTCTTATAGACTGCTAGTCCACCTTAAGTTAGGTTGGGATCACTGAGCTCATAGCTAAGACTACTTGTTGAGGCAGATATAGATGGGGAGTGATCAGTCAAATAAGAATGAGCATGTTGAACTTGAATGCTTTGTTGTTAACAATGTTTAGAAATATCTCTAACCCTTGGACTCAATCAAATTGAGGACCACGTGTCTTAATCATTTGTGAATGCAGAGTATCTTTCAACATGTACAAGTTATATATCTCTGACATTTTCATGTTCGAGGCATGTAACTACTTTTGCTTTGGTATTCAAATGGTTAAGCAAGGTTACCTATTTTTCTTGAATGATCTGAAGCATAATATTAAGAAAGACCTAGGGAATTCTTTGCGAAGGGTTTCCTAATATCAGTTCGAGGATGAACAGTGTTGATCGGGGTCAAGAGAAATAGAAGCTCACTCTACTGGAAGTGAGGTTACTGCTGACACGAAATTTAATGCTTATGATGAAGTCAACTATTCGTTGAAGTTTATCAGAATGGAGTTAGCTGCAACAACAATTGATGCTCTCACACTTGGTTTATCAACTAATACTTGGTTTATCAAGATAACGGATTCGACGGTAAAGATGAAGTTAGTGAGAAAGGACTACTTCTAATGAAATTCTTTTAAGAAGGACATTAGTGAAGTATGTCAGTTGAAGGGAAGTCAAGTCAAAGGCTACCCTGGTTAGTTTTGGTGTTTGTTCATGCATTCGATAGATGAAGCATCTCAGTGGTTAATCACATTCAAAGGATTAGGCAGATTGCTGTAAGAACACTTTAAGGGCAGGTAATGGAATTTGTTGACGAACGAAGTTCTATGTTATGTCTGCACTGAAAGGAGTATTCTAGAGTAAAGTTCAGTTTCCGGACTTCATGACCAAATGGAGGAGTTGATAGGGAAATCCAGACCTTGAGTGGAATTACAAGGATAATGGATAGACTTAAGGTTTCCTATTCACTACGGCTGAATCAGTTGACACAGCAAGTCTAATCAGCAAATGTAAAGAGAGGACATCAAGTAAGATTAAACATGCCTGAAGTCACATGGTGTGATGAAGGGCTATCTTATTTGGAGTTAAGAGTTTACACAGAGTCTGTGATTGATTTAAGATGATCTAGATGGAGTGAACATCATCATCAAGCTCCCTAGCATTCGTTTGATTTTAGCTCTGAATTTCTAAAGGTTGACATCCTATTTAGGGCTCAAGATCAGATGACACCAGATGAAGAAAAGCTGCAAGCAGCATCACAGGGGGAGCATCAGTAAGTTGGATCAACTAGTCATGTTTGATGTTCAAAGGCTAGCAGTGCTCATTGAGTAAGAGTTGAGATTCTTAGGAGCACTTAGTGATCCGGATTGAGTGATTGCATATTAGAAAGGAAATTGTCAATTTAAAGATAATGCAAGGTGATCTCAATCATATTTGAAGAAGACTACTCTACCTACTGAATATCTAAGGAAACATTAAGGACACATCTGTCATGACAAAGGGTTTTGTGTAACAACATTTCCTAGAGTCAGTTCTTGATGAATCTGGGTAGTAGAGTAGTGATTGGTAGTGTCGTGCATGTATAAGAGTATTTCATTAGTTTTTCTGAGTGAATTCAATGAAGATTGAAGATGCACTAACTAATCAAGATTGAGTAGGGTTCGAATCGAGGAACTAACTCAATTGAACCAGAGGCAGATACACTTAGCACAAGGAATCAATCCACATGAAGACTGGGTATTGATACAGAAGCTGAAGGGTAGTTCGGATTGTTTGAAGGTTCTACTCTGCTAGTGTCAAGACTACTGATTTCTAGAGTGCTGAGTTTAGTGAAGCTGCTGCCAAGACCAATATCTACAAGGAAATATTTGGGTGTTGAAGGTAATGCAGTTTCCGTCTGGATGAGCGTGGTATTGTTTCGAGGAACAATGTTAACTGGTAGCTGAAAAGTTATTCCTGTCCAAAAGGAGTAAACGTTCAATCTCGAAAGGAGTAAACGTTCGATCTCTAGGGCAAAGAGGAGTAATTGTTCATTCAACGATCATACACCAGTAAAAGCTCTATTGACTATGGTATGTCACTCTAGTCTAATATTGATTTATTTAAATGTAAAGTTTATAGAGAGTGTTCATGCTATTTAGATGTCTACGATCTCTAGGAACTGATTAATGTTTGGCGTGTGACCACCCGGGACTCAATATTATCATTATGAGATTACCTATGATCACCCGGGACCTAGGGACCTAACATTGTAGCATCTCTTTGTATAGTCAATTTATATCCAGGATCTTGTACTTTGTGCTGTCATATGTTATTCATGCTATATGTATCAAATGTTTCAGCATAAGTATGTGTATATATTAATTAATTGTAATTTTATTTACTTTTAATTGTTTAATGCTAATATTAATGGAACCACTTAATATGTAGTTTAAGTGATGTAATTCATGTCTTTTGCAAAATCCATTAATATTAGTTGTCATTCTTTTTATATTAGTGATGTCACTTAGAATTTCTGCACTAAGTGATAAAAAGATTATTTCAAAAACACTGATATTGAAAGTAATTTACTACATCGCGAGGGGTTGTCAAAGATCATAAATTTTAGTATTAATATTTAAAGGTATTTGATCTCTGATGCAACTAGTACCTCGAGCTTACATACATTCTGATTGTCATGAGTATTTTCAATATGCTCATGTGATAATTGTTGAGATGTAGTGTAAGAAGTTAAATGCTGTCATTCGGTCAATGTGTGTTCAGTGTTTAGCGGATGCTTATGTTTTATGCTTTATAATTACCATGATCTATATTGCAATATGTGTTTGTTTCAAGCAACAAATGGTAATTGTCTAGCATAATGTAAGTATCTTATGTGCTTGATTATTTTGTAGTAAGATGCATTTTATTACAAAATGATTGAATGATGTTAGTACTTTTGAATGTATTGTCACTCATGTCTTTGATAATTCATTAGTATTAACATATGTTTTTCATTCTTTAGAACTTGAATGCATAAAGAAATTTCTTGTCTATTTCTTGTGAAAAATGTTTTATCTAAACATGCATTCATTTGCCAGAGAATGAAAAGCCACTAAAAGTTTTCTTTGAAAGAGAACATTTCTTGAGGATTATCTTTCTATTTCAAAATCATATATCCTCTCTCTCTCTAAATGTTTTGTAATGAAAACTGTTTTCTCTCCACGATTTGTTTAAATAAAGTTACTTGATAACTTGTAACTTAGGTTGCATGGTATCAGTCCATTTTATTTGAGTAAATTGTTTTGATCTTGAGGTATCAACCATTGGTAAAACGTTTTTCAAAACTCTTGTTAATGTCTGTTTCACATTGACCTGTAGTATTAAAACAATGGTTGTTTGCTTTGGGATTAGTGCCTTGGACTGTATGACTAAAACATTCATTCGATTTTTTATAAATAATTTATGTTTTAAGTTGGAGATAATTTCAGATAAGAATGAATTGCAAAACAATTTCTGAAAACATACAGTGAGCAAGATGAAATAGATTTGAGTTATTAATCAAAATGTTTTTGTTAAAAGAGTTGAATTTCAATTGGATATTTGTCTAAGAGAAATTCAAAAGAACACTTTTATCAATCTGTTAAACTTTTTTTTCAAAATTGTGAGTTTATGAAATTTGGCTTAATATTCTTTTACCTATTCTTTATTAATTCCCACATTTTAGCCCTGGTGCATTGTTTCTTGAGGACACATTGCTCCGATGCTATATTTCTGAGAAGGAATAGAGAATAAGTTTAATCATACTCTACCAAATTTTATATAGCTCTGATCAACTCTATCTATTTAGCCGAAATGGCTTGGCCTTAGTGGCTATAGGGGAAGGTCAAGAAGTTGAATAATCCATCAATTTCTAACCAAGGCCTTAATACCAAACACTATCATTCTAATTCAAACTTTCAACCCTTGGTGATATAAGGAACTTATGTAGATTAGCGGTTGTTAAGGGAGAAACTGCACTTGATGCAGCAAATAAGGATGTGTCGGAAGTGCACCCACAGCTCTACCTCTCGAGAAGGAAAGAAGTATACAAATTGAGGTATCTGTAGTTCATCTGTATTCTCTCAAAAGGATGCAGAGCTGAAAAGGCAATTCAACCGTTTCTGGAATCATTCTCTCAACAGGGTGAGTCCATTGAAATTCGCTCGTCAGCCAGAGCATCTTGTAATGAGTCAAGCACACCACTAGCGTTCACGTTGATGGTAAGCCTAAACAGATAAATTCTATGAACACATTGCAAGAAGTGCACATTGTGAGGTACAGGTAAAACCCCTAAACTTCTTTGTTTACCATTCATGGTGAATGAAGTTGTTGAGCCACCTTTACAGGTATTTGAGGTAAACTTGGATTTCTTGCCATATATTAGAATCCTTGTCAACCTTCCTAGGATGAACAGTCCTAGTTCCCTAACGAGATTTCACATCCACAGAGCAATCTGTTGATGTTGAGAGGCAATCACTAACAGTTTTCCATGACTGAAAATAGTGAGTTAATTCATCTTCACAGGTGATTGAGAGAGATGTTTGTACACGTCTACTCTCCCAGGAATTCAAGTTCTGGAATACATGGATCGCTCAAAACTTAAAGGCATATCACCGTCAACGATCCAGTGCATGGATTTGCATATGGGGAGTCGGTTGATGCTTAGATAGCTGCTAGTACGCATACCACATTCAACGATCCAGTGCATGGATTTGCATATGGGGAGATTGTTGATGCTGAAAGTAGCTGAGCAACAACTCGTAGACTATGATTCAGTTGGTTTACCAATTTGATGAGTCTTTTGAGGATCAGGGTGTTAGGATTTCAGTCACTCCTGGAATGGAGGAGATTCCAATTTCAGAAGGGTTATTCCCCGACGACGAGCCACGTGTGCATGGATTTGCTCATGGTGAGTTGGGTGACGACCTAACTGAAACCCTGTCTGAGATTCCATCTCAGAACCTAGATCTTTAGTGATCGATAACATGCTACAGTCAACGATCCATAATATCTTGGTGAGACTAGCATGGATTTACTTGCAGGTACAAATTGCTATAAATGGAATGAGTGCAAGTAAGGGAGAGAAACACTTGAGTGAAGTGAGGGAGTGATACACTTGAGTGAGAGAAATAGGGAGAGAAATGAGTGGAACACTTACGCTTGAAAGTGTAAACACCAACAGAACGTAGTAGAAGTGAGGAAACCATAGACCAAACACTAACCTTGCTACTATGCTTGAATCCTGTTACTGAATTTTCCAGCTCTGAAATGTTGAAGAGATTCTTTTCTGGAAGACAAGCTGAAGAAGAGTCTAGCTGAAGCTTAGTGGGAATGTCCAAACTATTACCTTTGGATCTATTAATTCGTGTTGTTCTCAATCTCAAAGGGGGAGACATTAATTTTTAGGCCTAAGGAGGATTTTATGTTCAATTGGAGGAGAGTTTCTTATTCGATTGGATGTAGATGATACTTTTATTGTTTTAAAGGATATTCTCAACTAAGGGGGAGAATTTGGTGATACAAGAAACGAGATCTCTTAGTGATACAAGAAATTAGATCTGTCAATCCTATCTTGTGGAGGTTACTTAGAGGATATCTAAAGACACAAGGGTGGATTGGAGCTTGCATGAACTAAGGGGGAGAATTAGATAAAATTGAAACCTTAGTGATGCAAGGGAGAATTACTAAGGGGGAGTTTCTTAGTAATTGGTTGGAGTCTAATCCCTAAAGGTGTTGTAGATTTAACTAATTTTTTGTCTGAAGTGGAGAAGTTACTTTTTGTCACTTGGGAAGAAGTTATGGAGAATCTTAACATCTTGGTTTGCAATGCTATATCTTATTCTGAAAAGATATCTAAGGGATTTTGCTCTATTTGTTTGAAGATCTGTCTTTGAAACATTCTTAGGAGAGGTTCGGCAGAAGAATTCTTTCTAGCACGATCAGTGAATGAAAATGAAGATTTCTTTGAAGAGTATCAACTCAGGGGGAGTTTTTGCTAAGTAGAAGTTTTCTGGGTAAAGAAGAATGTGAAAGAGATTTTCAAGGGGCATCTGAGAAGTGTCCAAGTGTGTTCTATTTCTTGTTTCAGTGATAGATGAAGTCAGTGGAATAGTGCAGGGAAGAAAGAAAAATATGTTTCCTGGAAATAGAACATCCTGAAGAAAAAGCGGAAATGACTTTCATTCTAAGAGAGAACAACCTTAAGGGGAGATTGAGTTGACCTCTTATGGGGAACATAGAGAGCTGTATGTTCTAGTTCGAATTGCAAGATGAACAAGAATGATTGTTCAGAAGTCTTTACTAATGATTTGTTTCTTTATTGAAAGAACCCCATCTTTGAAGAACATTGAAGTGGAGGAAGCTAAAGGAAAATGAAATTCAGAAATTCATCATTCATTTTCAGCAACTCAGGAAATCTGGATTTAACTGATTATATCTTTCCAGAACCTTTTGTATATTATTTTCATGTCCAGGACTTTAATTATTTCTTGTATGTTAGTTGAGTTATCCTCTAGTAGTTAATTTCATTTAATTGCTTTGGTGGAAGATTGTAAAGGGAAATAGTATTTGATTGCTATTCCATATCAACCAAATAGGGGGAGATTGAAAGGGGAGATAGAAGTGAAGGGAAGTAACTCACTGCACTTTCATGTGTAATAGAAATGCTAAATGTAATCTCTATGTAATGGTTGATGATAACTTAACAATAGAACAGGACATGTAATAATATGCAGATGCACAGAAATCTTGGATCACAGAGTTCAGTTAAGACAAAGTATCAAAGGATCATCTACAGACTTGAAGCTCACTGGAAGAAGTTCATTAACATGTTCATGCCTCAGTGGAGAATAAAAGATATTGACATCTATTCAAGGATGTGGAAGCTACAAAAGATTGTCTTAGTCTATGAAGATTTTAGTGCATTACAATCGAAGCTACAAGTAAGGTTTGCAAAGAAGAATGTGGAATCATGTTCAGAATCAAGAGCCCCTATCAAGACTAGTCACTTATGAACCAGACCGTTGCATAAAGTGTCAGGACATTGGAGGCAAGCTCTCGTCGGTTAATATGGTTTTAATCATTCTAAAGTTGTTGGTTTTCTTGAGTCAAGTGGAGGATCAACAAAGGTGGTAAATCAGTGTTGGAGAAATGTCAGCCTAATGAATAAGGGACAGACGGCACAACCTGATTGGATCTTACTAAAGCTTCACAGATTAGAAGGCCAAATACTTGGACGTGGTGGAGTCACGTATACGGGGCCAAGTATTTGGATAAGGAAGTCTACACAAATTGAAGAGTGGAATGGAAATATTTAATTTAATTAAATAAAGTATTTATTTAATTATTTATATATTTTATAAATAAAGACACTCTTTATTTATATTATATATATTTATTTAAATATTACTTTTACATTAAATATTTCCAAAGGCATGCTTGGCACATGACTTTGAAGAAAAGATTTGAGTGGACAAGAGTAAAAGGTGGAAAAGTAAAAAGCAACATCTTTTTGAATATACTAAAAGAAACCAAGTCCTCATCTTTATTAAAAAACACAGGCAGTAGTATTCGGTAGAGAAAAAATGGGGAGAGAGAGAAAAAAATTATTTTCTCTCTCCCCCATGGCCATACTCCATATCTTGAATATTATGGGGCCATGAATTTCTTTGTGTCACCACTTATCTATTCTTCTATTGTAAACATTGCTAAATCTTGTTTAGAAGATAGGTTTGATTTTTGTCTCCTAGATCTAGAATTTGTAATATTTTTAGAGGAGCCAAAAATCATTTCTTTGTTGTGTTCTTGAGCTTTTGTTCTTGAACTTGTTGTAGCATCTACCCCACTTCAATGAATATAAAGTTATATTCTTGGATCTTTGTGTGTTGTGTGTTTTGGATGATTTACCGTTCATTATCTTGGTTATTTTAATGGTGTTCTTGAGGTTGAAGAAGATGATGAACAGTACCTGGGTTTGAACCAAAGTAATTTTTATGTTGTCCCAAAAATAAATAAAAGTCAGATTTTTATTTGGGAATCGTATTCACCCCCCCTCTACGATCTCCAGGACCTAACATCACAGTATACATTGCCAGTAATTTTGTATACTCTGACAGTGACTTTATATACACTGACAGTATCTTTGTATACTCTGATAGTGATTTTATATACACTAACAGTAACTAGTATACTATGACAGTAACTTTAATTTAATATTCATATTAAAATAATATTTAAAGTCATAATTAAATTAATTAATCATGTAATAAAACTCATTTCAAGCTAGCAACTTCTACTCAATTTATCTATGGATTACACTAAGAAAATGTCTTAGATCCAAACATGAAAGTTTAAGTCCTCATAGCAAGAAACAACTTCCAATAGTTAGTTTCCAGAAATTACATCAAGAACATATATAAAACATGTCTTAAACTTTTCATTTTCTAACAATCTATCACATATCCATACAGAAATGCATATCAGGTTCTACTCATGACTTGCTTTTCAGAGTTGGTACCAGTCAAGGTTTGAACCCTCCTAAGTCCTCTACTTCGATGGCTACCTAGATATAGATGGAATGTTTCACCTTGAATCTTTATCCGTTTTTTTGTAACCACACTCCATAGATGACAACAAGTCAAAGGCTATGGTGCCGATCTACGGTTTTGAGACGTTAATGGTCATGTCTCGATCCTGTTCATCGAATGCTTCGAGGAATAACTCTATCCTCTAATTGCGACCTCACAATAACATTCGCTTAGCTGAGTATCTCCAAAGATGTACTGCCAACATCTCGTCTCACGACTTGACCCCATTCAGAGTTCTTAAAACTCTTGCTAACTAGCAGTTACAGTACATCTTGAGGTTTACATGGGAAAGACTTAGATACGCGAGTATTTGATATATGTAGTAGAGGTACTACTGAATCATCCTTACAACTTGTTATTATCACATTGAATACACTTTGAGGGATCTCATCTCAGGTGTATTGGGTTCCCGCCATTGATGACTTAAATTGGGTTGTCAGTCCCATCCCCAACCTCGACTTAAGGACAATAACATGCTCAAGTCCCTTAGTCAAAGGATCAGCCAGGTTGTCTTGACTTTCAATAAACTCAATAGCAATGATCCTGTCAGACACCAAACCCCTTATAAACTTTATCTAACTTGGACGTGTTTCTTTATTTTCACATTATACTTCTTACTATTTATCTTATCGATAGTTGTACGACTATCACAATAAACAGCAAGAGCAGGAAGCGGTTGACATACTACAGGAATCACAGACATAAATTCATACAACCATTCAGCCTCCATTCCCGTGGCATCTAAAAAACACAACTAAGCCTCAAAGGTAGACCAAGTTACAGTAGTCTGTCTAGCAAACTTTCAGGATATAACTCCACCCGCAAGGGTAAACACATATCCAGTCACTCCATTGGAACCAGATTTCTTAGCTATCCAACTTGCATCACTATATCCCTATAATACTCCAGGAAACCTCCTGATGAAAACCAAGGTAGATGGTGCCTTTCAGATATCTAAGCACTCTATCAAGAGCATCCCAATGAGTCATGTTTGGACAACTTGTATATCTAGCTAACTTAGACACAGAATATGAAATATCTGGTCTAGTACCATTACCAAGATATTGCAAACTCTCAATAATCTGATAATATCTTAACTGAGACACAAGAACTCCTGACTTATTCTTGACAATAGCAACTTTTGAATCATATGGTGTGCTTGCGATTCTACAATTTGAATAACCATACTTCTCAAGTATAGATTTCTCTATATAATGAGATTGTGAAAATGTTATTCCATCAGCTGACTGAGTCAGCTTGATACCAAGAATCACATTAGCCACACCTATATCCTTCATTTCAAAGTGCCTTTTCAAGAAACTTTTTGTCTCGTTAATAATCTCAATATTGGTTCTAAACAACTGTATGTCATCCACATACAAGCACAAAATTACTTTTTCATTTCCTTTTACCTTATAGTAGACACACTTGTCACTTTCATTAACCAAAAAATTCAACGTCAAAATAGTCTCATCAAACTTTTTGTGTTAGTCTCTAGGAGCTTGTTTTAAGACATAGATATATTTTACTAATTTACAAACTTTTCTCTCGTTGCCAGAAGCAACAATTCCCTCAAGCTGATCCATATAAATTTATTCTTCAAGATCACCATGAAGAAAAGCTGTCTTTACATCCATTTGATGGATGATAAGAACATGTATGGAAGCCAATGCTATAAGCATTCAAATTGTTGTCATTCTTGCAACAGGAGAGTATGTATCAAAATAGTCAATGCCTTACATTTGCCTAAAATCCTTAGCTACCAGCCTAACATTATACTTATCTATTGAGCCATCCAGGTTCATCTTTCTTTTGAAGATCCACTTACATCCTATAGTAGTACACCCAGGAGGGAGATCTACCAACTCCCATTAGAAGCAATAGAGTCGATCTCACTCTTTACAACGCCTTTCTAATGCCTTGACTCTGAAGATCCATGGCCTGTTGAAAAGTTAAAAGTTCATTCTCGACATTGTAAGTGATAAAATCACTTCCAAAGTCCTTAACCACCTTTGCAGCTTGCACCTTCTAGGTTCCTCTACTTCGTTAGGAGTAGAGCTACTAGCGGTATCCACCCCTACATTTGTCATCCTTTCCACATGATCAGGAATGGAACTCGATGTGCGAGTAGGATCATCATCGGAAATACCCTGAGGTATACCAGTCTTCATAGGGAACACATTCTCAAAGAATGTTGCATCACGAAACTCAACTATAGTGTTTGCCACTATACCATCTATGTCAGATTTTAACACTAAAAATCTCATAGCGGTAGTGGTTTCAATATAGCCCAGAAAGATGCAATCAATAGTTTTCGGTCCTAGTTTCTTTCTCTTGTGTTCAGGGACAAGTACATTTGTAAAGCAGCCCCACACATGAAGATACTTTAAACTAGTCTTCTTACCTTTCCATAATTCATAAAGTGTATTGTCCATATGTTTCAGAGGGACTCTGTTAAGAATATGACAAGCCGTATTCAGAGCATCTCCCCACATGTACTTAGGCAACCCATAATTAATAAGCATACTGTTAATCATATCTTTAAAAGTTATGTTCTTTTGTTCTGCCACCCCATTAGACTCAGAAGTGTATGGTGGAGTCACCTCATGAACTATACCATTGCTTTTGTAAAATTCATTAAATGACGTACCCGTATACTCTCCACCTTTATCAGATCTCAAACGTTTAAGTACTTTATCAGTTTGTGTTTCAGCTTCATTTTTATACATAATGAATTTATCAAGTGCTTCAACTTTATGTTTAATCTAATAAACATGGAAATATCTACTATAATCGTCTATAAAGGTAATGAAATATCTTTTATTATCTTTAGTCAAAACACCACCGAATTCATATATGTCTGTGTGAACTAATTCTAAAACTTCTGAATCCCTAACAATATTATGAAAGGGTTTTCTAGTTAGTTTAGCAGTCACACATAATTGACATTTAGATTTCTTTCCAATGACATGCTTTGGAATCAACTCTAAATTCATCATATTCTTTAGAGCACCAAAATTTAGATGACCAAGACGCGAGTGCCATAAATTGGATGATTCAACACAATTTACAGAAGGAATAACATTATCATTAATAAAACTGCCCAAAACAGGCTCCATATTTATTAAAAATAATCCATCAGACAAGTAATTTTGCCAAAAAATATACCAGTATGTGCAATAACTACTTTATGACACTTCAAAGAAAGTTTGAAACCATTTCTAACTAAACAGCTTCCACTTATTATGTTTCTACGAATGTCAGGAACATGATGCACTCTAGTAAGGGATAGAACACGCCCAGAAGCAAACTTCAGGTCCACGTTTCCTACTCTAAGTACTTGAGTAACACTAGCATTCCCCATCGTCACTGTCATGCCTTGAATATGTTGATAAGATATAAACAGAGTAATATCAGTACAAATATGTACATTAGATCCAGTATCAATCAACCATTCATTTGACAGATAAGTGGAAAGTAGTGTAGGGTTGTAGATAACATACCCGTCATTGGTTTCAGAAGCAATAGTCTCACCAACAACCATGTTAACCACAGGCCCACCAGTGGTTTCAAGCACAGTATTAGCTTGTGCTACCGCATTAGGTTTCTTAGCTTTCTTTGCAGGACAGTCCTTGCTCCAGTGACCAACCTATCCATAAGACCAACATGGTTTGTTTGCATTTGGTTTCTTAGCCTTGTCCTTGTCATTTTTAGGCTTAGAGTTTTCCTTCTTAGTGACAGACTTTCTTTTCTGTCCTACAGTCACTACGTTCACCTTCGAACTCCCATGTTCAGCAGGCATCACATGTCCCTGTTTGGACTTGTGTTGCTCCTGCACAGAGATGTCCAACATCAAGTTAGTCTAGGTGATCTCTCATTTATGTCTTTTAAGTGAGAGTGCAAACTCTTCCAAAGACTTTGGGAGCTTTTCAATCACTGACATAACCTAAAACTTCTCAGGAAGGTCCATTCCAGACTCCTTCAAAGCATGTACCAACATTTCAAATTCGTGCACCTGCTCAGTCATGGATTTTGTATCCATTAGCTTGAAATCAAAGAACCTTGCCACACTATAATTTTCTAGACCCTGAGAGTCAAAGTTTATAAACTCTGATGAGGTGGTCCATCAGAGTTTATAAACTCTGACCCAGCCTCTTCCATCAGAGTTTATCAATGAGATAGTCCATCAGAGTTTACCGATAAACTCTGACCCAACTCAAGTCACAGTATACACTGACAGTAACTTTGTATACTCTGACAGTGACTTTATATACACTGACAGTATCTTTGTATACTCTGACAGTGATTTTATATACACTGACAATAACTAGTATCCTCTGAAAGTAACTTTAATTCAATATTCATATTAAAATAATATTTAAAGTCGTAATTAAATTAATTAATCATGTAATAAAACTCATTTTAAGCTAGCAACTTCTACTTAATTTATCTATGGATTACAATAAGAAAATGTCTTAGATCCAAACATGAAAGTTTAAGTTCTCATAGCAAGGAACAACTTCCAATAGTTAGTTTCCGGAAATTATATCAAGAACATATATAAAATATATTTTAAACTTTCCATTTTCTAACGGGAAGATAGGAAGGGCGAGGGTAGGAAAGCTGGAGAGTTGCTGGCTGTGTACTCTAGGACGTTCAGAGTCTTAACCGACATTATATACATATATATATATATATATACACACACACACTTATAATTCAAAAATTATATATATGAAAACGTTAATATAATATTGAATGTAACAAATATTACTAAAATAATGTATATCAACTTTTATTAATACATGGTTGTATACAAATTTAATATAGAAATTAAAAAAATAAAAAATTTATTAGACTCAATTAAATGACTATTTAAATAAATAAATATTAATTAATTAACATTTATATTTATAACTATAAATAAAGAGTTGTTTATTATATTAAAATCAAATTTGGAAAAGTAAAATAAATTTAACTAACATATGGTAGAATATTATATGTGTATAATAATGAACTTGAAAAATATAAAATACAGAAGCATATTTTTAATATTAATATTGGTATTATATCTTATATATAATAAGAGTAAGATGGATCTTATCCGAATACTACTAAAGTCACAAGTTCAATACTCATTGACAACTTATTTAAATTTAATATTTACAAATTCAAGTATGATAACTTTAAAATTGAAATCCTATTTATAACGTATTATAATCTAATATATTAAATAAATTAAAGGTTTTTAATCTAACAATAATTAAATAAATCATAATATCATATTATATTATATCTCATATATAATAAGAATAAAAGAGATTCTATTGAAAAACTAACAACAATCAAGAATACGATATTCAACGAATTAATATATTTAAATCTAAATATATTAACCTTATATATTTAAGGTTCAAATAGTTTTCGATAGCATGCAAGTATTATACAAGAACTCGGAGCCAGATTTTCTACTCATGCTCACGTACATTAATAATTGGTTTTTTATAGAACAAGACTTCATTCTAATATTTAAATATATCATAATAACAATGGAGAAATTTAAGATAAATTTATGTGTAAATACTTGTAAATATATGTATATTGAAAAGATATTGAAAAGTGGCCTCCAAAGATTTTTTTTATAAAAAAAGATTAAAGTATGAACGAGATTAATAAATTATATGTTAATTATTTTATATAATTTAAATATTCAATTTAATTTTATAATTTATTTATTCTATTATTAAATATTTTCTAATTTTCTAATTTAATCCAATTTATATATTAATATATAATTTTAAAAAATTCATAAATATTATAATTATAGTATACGAATATATTAAAACATTTCAAAATTATTAAAATATTAATAATTTTAAAATAAATAATTAAATTAATATAAATAAAGAAATGTCATCGCACGGGTTAAAATTTAGTGTATATAGTTAGATCTCGATTTATAATAAACAAAACTATATATCAAATACAGGTATATTTTTTTAGGCCAGTGACCCAATATCAACTACCCAACATTTTTAATTTTTTGACTTTAATAATAGAATAAATATAGATATTGTTTGATTGATTTTTAATTAAATATAAATAATTTTTTTATTTAAATATTAGTCAATCCGTACATCCAACTGTTATAAGCAGATTAAAAGCCATGTTCGTTCTAAATTTAAGCGGATAAATTACAGAAGGCAGCAGAGGGAATGTACTTGGTAATTAATTAATTGATAAAAGATAAGAAAAAGGTATGCCTCTGGGCTACATGCATGGTAAAACTCTTGCAACTTAGAAAACTAAAGCAAAACTTCAATCAAACAGCTAGTGACCGCCTGATATAATGATATAATAATTATGAGTTGATCCCGAGTAGCAGGAGCATCAGAGCTAATGTGCCATATGATAGCGATGTCGCTGAAGCATCATTATATGTCATCTGCGGTACAATCAAACCTCCTGCAGGTGGTGTCGGTGGAATATTAGTGCCTGGGGGAGGAATAGTGCCTGGTGGAGTAGTGGTGACCGATCCCCCGGGGGCAGAAACTGTAACGGCGAGTTTCATACCAGCAGCACAGTGGCCAGGTACAGTACATATGAAATAATGTGTGCCTGGTGTCTTCAATGAGATAATAGTATCACCTGATTTGTGCGTGCTAATTGAGTTTCCAACTGTGCATGAATTATAATCTTCTAAACTCACTTCTGCTACTGTATGCCCAGCAACATATTCAAATGCTACAATTTACCAAAAGAAAAATTAGAATTTAGCTCAAGCATTATATGTGACAGAGATCCGATATATTAATTCTCTGCATTATTAGTAAAAATATGCCAAGTACATGCTCAAAACAAAAAAAACAAAAATTAGAATTTACCAAGGTTGTCTCCAACATTGAAGATCTTGCCTGCACTCCAGGATGAAAAATCAACACCTAGTCCCCAACCAGCCGCGTCTCCAACGGTGTAACTCAGGGCCACACAACTTGAAATTGTAGCCATAAAAAAACATGCAACTGCAAATATGTTTCTCACCATTGTGTTTGTGTTTGGTTTGCTTAAGAGGATATCGGTTGTTAGGGCTCTGTTTCATATAATGATACATGAAGGCTTTGGCCTTTGGCAATATATATACATGTACATTGCCTTGTGCCTACTTCAAATTTGCTTTGGAAACAGTTTTTTTTTTCTCTTGCTAGAATATGAGGAAAGTTTGGTTTCCTGTTTATTAAAGTGCCCATAAAGGAATGTTTAATGATAAATTAAACTTTCATCTAAAGTAAGAATTTCGAAAAAGGAAAATCTTATAAAATTCAGTAAATATAGGTTGCCTTGTAATGATTCAAAAATTTATTTTTATGTTCTAAAATTTCGATATCCATGTGCAAAAGCTACTTTTACTATTTTGATTTTATTTTGATAAATACTCCTTCGGTCCACTTTTACTTATCCTTTTGGGGGAAAAAATGTCCCTAAATGGTTGTTTATATCTTACTTTAATACATTATTTTACAAATTTTTTCAAGATTACCCTTTACTCCTATTTCTCATGTTTGAATTTAGAACTCATTTTCAAATTTATTTCACTATTTGAGACATTGATGATGGGTGAACAGGGAAACAAGTCATATAATTAAATATTTTTTAATATATATATATTTTTAAAAAGGATCAAAGTAAAAGAGGACGGAGCGAGTATTAGTTTGATTTAGTAATCAAAGTTGTAATCATTATTTTTACCCAAAGTACACGCAATAACAAATATAAAAGTTTTTCAGAATAAAATAAACATTCAGAGGCTTTTACTGAATCAAGAGAAGTGTCTTGGAACCTCTTCTCTCTTTCTAGTTCGGGAGCATTTTATTTCAGTCTCAGATTATATACAACTTCTAATCACTTCAGTTTTTTGATGTTGGCATGTTAGGAACTACTTTAAACACCAAACACAGAGAGAGGCCTTTTGTGAAGAAAATAACAGTTAACCTACTTGGTACGTTTTAGGAGCATAAAAAACGCGAGAGACAAGTCATTTATAGATTTTGAAACTGGTTTATCATCAACAAGACAACATGTATTCAAAATAGACCAATGTAGCCAAGAACTGCTTTGCTCTTGGGTAGTAAAGATTTCAGTGAATCACACATTTCCGACAGGTCAGATCTAAGGCTGAGCTGATGAGAACTTTGACTTGGTACAAGCAGATGATTTATATCTCATATATATCTCAATGAATTGGTTTAGAAACACTCTTCACCCTCACGAGCCATGAGTTCTTAACATTCTAAAGTTTCCTCCCCTAGATGTTGAAAGACATGGGATTATGGGAGTGCCTGTTGTACATTAATTTGGGATGCAAATACTTATTCATAACCTTGTCACAAGGTATAAGTTTTTGTATAACACGAAACATACTCTTGTTCCAGGAAAGCTATTTCGTAAGAATGTCTAAAAACAACAGAAAGTAAAAGATGAAACAGCATACAAGGATTTAACAAAAAAATATAAAGCTTATATTAGTTTCCAATAAATAGACAAAATCCGGACATACATGAACATGATAAGTAGTACTCAGCTCCCTAGTGATAACACAATAGACTTCAGCAGATGCCTCTGTTTGCTCCCCACACGAGTTCAACTTGCTGCTTGAAGTACTTTCTTGTTGCATACTCGCTTTTGTTTCTTGTCTCAGAAACTTTTTACTAAGTGCTATTCTAATCGGTCGTCCCATAAACATCTGCAAGACATAAAAACTTTAAAAGACCTTGTGTACAGCAAATCTAATGACAAACAAGAAATAACCACACAAATCTTCCACGTAATAACTGGAAAACAAGTAATATTATATCCCAAATTATACATTACAGCAAATTGTCACACAGTATTACCTTCCCTTGAAAAGTAGAGAGTGCTGCATCAGCCTTCGCTTTAGTATTGAAGGAGATAAATCCATAGCCTGCAGAACCTTTCGGATTTTCGTGAAAAATAACTTCTGCAGAAACAACATTAGCATTTTCAGAATTGAAAAACTCCATAAGGTCTTTGGCCCTGGCCTGATACGGCAAAGTAGCCACAAACAAGTTTTGTATTGCCACCTGCTTTGGTGGAACTTGGGGAGGTGTAACCTTCTTCTTTTGTGGATTCGCCCATGCAAGCCTCAAAGATCTCCCCTCATATTCCTGTACCATAAAATATAACAATTAACAGCTACCTTCAGTTTCTACACAGGGAAATATAATAGATGTCTGAACATCTCAAAAGTCCCAAAATTCTTACAAAGGCTTCGAACTCGTTTAACTGGGCCTGACATTCACCTTGAGATTAAACAACTTGCAACAAAAGTAAAAAACTTTATTCGCAAATTTCGAATAAATAAGCCATCTTCTATCTTGTTTCTCCCCGTTACTCAATTTTCGAGTGTAATATGAGCATGTAAAATGTCTTCTATTAGCATCACGTGAAAAGAATCATCATCAATTACCAGAACTCTTACTTGACTGAAGTCTCTAAATTTGTTATCAATTTTATCCCAATTTCTAGGATCATAGATATCTATGTAATCATGTTCCTGAGACCATTATCTTCTTTTTCTTTGTCACACAATAATTCTTCTTCATCAACAATTGGGTTATCAGTATTAACCATATTTTCATCTTCTTTGGCTTCTCCAATGTTAATATTTTGACTCTCACCAGTAACATTAACCTCTTCATTATAGGTGGAAGTTGTTGATTTCATAAACCTAAGAAGTCCTCTATCTTTTGTATAATCTTTTAAAAAATCAACATTTTTTTATTATTTTTTCTTCCTTCGGCTCCAGATTGATGTTTTTTCATCCTAACTAAATGTCACCGTAATTAGGGATTTGGAAACCAATGATAATAAGAAGATGAAACATTAGTTTTTACAAAATATGGAGATTGATATCTAATATTTACATATCTTTAATTTTATTGTGCTTCTTTACATAAATGAAAAAAAGAAATTATTTTGGCCCTAATTATTATTATTATTATTTGGTTCTTATATCTTAAAAAAATTTGATGTTCTTTTATAAAAATATTGTGCCCCTAATTTTTTTTTGTGTCTCTACATATATTTTTTAATTTTTTTCACTCTTTTATAAAAACATGTGCCCCTAATTTTTTTATTTTTTAGTGTCTCATTCAAGAGCATAAGCCGCTTGGCCTTAGGCCCGGCTCGCGCAACCGTGCAAGGATCTAAATTTCAATAGCTGCAAAATTCAGTTTAATTACTAGCTAACCATTCTTGATTTAAGTATGGCGGTTCGGCCTGAGGATCTTTTCATCTCCTCCACAACTGCATATACTGACTACCCTACAACTACATACAATAGAAAAAATGTTTGGATGCATGTTTTTATTACTCAGTCATGACATTACTTTGGTCAACATTAATAATAGTTGTTCTTTGTTTCTTGTCATATATATGATTTATCGAACACTATTAAGGATCTAAAAGTACTAGAAATTGATTCACTGACAGCCACAAACTTCACCCTCTCTTCTCGTCCCAACCATATTTCCGCAGACTGGAACATCCAGATGAATCTCAAAACCAATGACAAGCATGGATACTTTATATTTTCAAAAACCAAGGTTTCGGTATATTACAATGACAAGAGAATTGGGCTGCTAAATATTACGTCGTTTCAGGAAAGTTCAAAGAATTCTCCCATGCACTTTGGTGGAGAGTTTTCAGGATCGTCGGCCTACATTGATGATTCTGTGAATCAAGGCTGGTAATCAAGGCAAAATTCAAAATTGTGTTTGAAGCTTTGGTCAGAAAAACTTACATTAAAGGATTGGTACTAGTACTATTGAATGAACCGTATGACTATGTAGGTTACTGCGAAAACGTGGAATTGTTTTTTAGGTCCCCGGATGTATTGCAGGCACAGATGTTGAATAGCTCCCACAAATGCCAACTTTATTGGTCGGGGAACGTATGAACGTGGCACTGCTGATCACTACATCAGGAATGATTATTGTTTCCAAACTTATGGTGGGGACTTTTAATTTTAAGAATATTACAAATTCCGGTTTGTTTTGCAAGTTTTTATTTAATTCAAATCTATTTGTTACTCATGAACACTCGAAAGGTTTGAACATGAGGAATTGACCTAAATATACAGTTATGCTTATCTTTAATTAAATATCGATGTTGTCCAACATAATCACACATACTAACGCAATTATATTCTACATAATTTACTTTGTTAGATTCACTGCTATTGCTTCTCCGATCCTTTGACTCTCTCTTTTCCGACACTGTTACAAATTTTCAATCAAAATGCTATTTGTCCTATTATTTTTAAGCCTTAGGGTCCGTTTGGGTTCTTGTTAAAAACTGCTGCGAAGTGAGAAAAAGTGACAGCAGCAAAAAGTGCTATTAGAAAAATTAAACGACTATTTGGTAAGTTTTTTGATTCCATATTTTGAGATATAATATATAAAATTTTTGAGAAAGTTATGATGAAACTTGTAGTTATTTTCTGCAAACTGAAAAACGGTTTTTCCAAGAGCACGGTGACATACTTTCTCTAACCCCAATTTTTTGGCTGAAAGTATATGCTTTTTCGGACAGCAGCATTAGTGTTGTTTTTACCGTTTAATCACCCAACAAAGTTTATCTTTTTATTATGATAATTAGCTCTTCAATAATCTGTCATGCATCAGTTATTATCTTTGACATCTATTATCTTTGATGTGTGTGTGTAAGATTGCTTGAAATTAATTGATTTCTTGTGATGAAATTTTTTCGAGGTATCATTGGCTAGCTTGATTTTACAGTTAATTGATCATTTAAACTACAAATTTTCAGCCTATAGGGCTGTTCACGAACAGCCGAGCTTTTAGTATGTTCGGCTCGACTCGGCTCGTTAAAACTCAAAAAAAATAAAATATATTCTGAATATTTTTATAATATTTTTAGCATTTTAAATTTAAAATTACAATTCAAATATTTAATATATGAATCATTTAGGATAATAGATTAAAACTTAATATTAAGTTGAGTAAAAAATCGATAATTAGTTGGGTCAAGTGAGTTTTAAACTTTTTTCATGTAAAACTTAATTGTTCGTGCTCGTTAAGGGCTTGAGCTCGGCTCAGCTCTGTTCGATAAGAGCTCGAGTGCGACTCGATTCGTTCACGAGCTCGAGCTCGAACACAGTTTTTGTGCGATAAGAAAACTTGGCTCGTCAGGAAAAAAAGTTAAGCTCGGCTTATTTAAATCAAAGGTCGTCTCGACTCTGTTCGTGAACAACCCTACTTTCAGGTGTTGTAAAATTGCAAGTAATCAATCATATCTTATACTTAGTTGGAGGCATAACGGGGATAAATATTTAATTTGTCCATGAAAGCTATTCTCGAAGGAGTTAGGAACAGTTCTGTATACTTTACACTGATTGTATAGCTGCATCGCTTTTTTTATTAGCTATAACTGAATTATTATGACGTGTTTGATTGTAAATAGTTTTATTTGAACACAGTTTCAATAAAAGATGTAGCACATACCACTTTGTGTATCGATTTTATGGTTTTGTAATTAGGACATTGTACGACTGAGAAGATCCAGGGCATTGGACTAAATGACACAATCTCTACAAAAAACGCCCGAAATGGCACAGAAGTAATGGTCGGCACATTGGACACTTCCAGCCGAGCCCGGATAACATAGCAAGACGTTAGACGAAGTAGCGTCTAGGGTGAAAAAACATGTAAGACGCTAGACGAAGTAGCATCTTGGGTGAAAAAACAAAACGCGACACTAAATCGCGTCTAGAAGTGCCATTTTGGGCCACAGAAGTGCCATTTTGGGCATTAGTTTATACAAATGTGCCATTATGGACCTTTTCTCGAAGATCCAACTGTTGTTGAAAGAAAAGTAGTGCCCAACTGATTTGAGTTGTTTATTATATAATAAGCAAATATCGGTCATTTTTATTTGAAGAAACTATTACTTATCAAGTTTACGTTAAGCTTGAATCCACCAAAATATGTTACTTATTTTTCCTTTGTGTATTGCCATTTCTCTCTAAAATTTTTTTTGATAGAGACAAGAATAAAATCCATGAGTCCTACAAAGATGTATTGGATTTGTGGTAATCCTTCAAATATTATTCTTGTACGTTCTGCAGATTTCTTGTACTACCTTTCTTGGTGCTAATAATGAATGATCTCTGTGCTCTATGGGAAACCACTTATTGATTCCGAAGGTGACATCCTGAAAATCAGATATTCTGAATAACGTAAGATCATAATCAACAAGATGAGACCAGTGCCTAAGGAGCAGTGACTAGATTTCAAACCTTATCGACATGTTGGCTCCGATTCTTTATGAAATATGACAGCGTCTGAATCTGTTTGCAACTCTGAGTGATTCAAAGGCATTGGTAGTTTTGCAGTCTTTTATTTCTGATTCTGTGGGTCCTTACGCTCAAGCTGCAACATCGTGATGGTTAGATCTTGTTATTGATAGTTTGTAGAAGATGAGAGAGAAATAAGATCGATAAGCCGATATTTTTTCAAGGTGAACTAGCAGATTATTATGTTAAGAAGCTTCGTAGCCTATCATGACACAAAATCAAATTGACAAGAGGCTTTCAAGGGTATCGTTAAGAAAGTTGTAGAAACGGTGATTTTCAAAGGGATATGTATACCGTTGATCCAAGAAGGTATCAAAAAATACATGTATGCTTCAATTCCATATATCTCAAAAAAGTTGATTAAATTTCAATTTTGAAGATTTTTTTTAGAAATGTATTATTTAGGGTTCCCTTTTCTGTTTGCATTAGGTTCATTTAGGTCATTTTCTGAACTGAATTTTTGGTAGTTCGCATTTACCTATCTTCTTATGGTTTCAATAGTCCTTGTACATTCAAATTTAACAGTATTGTTTCCCTCTCCCATTTTAATAAATGATGTTAGTTTTGACAAATAATCACTCGAGTTATATACACAGGTGAATTTTTAACTCTAATTGATGTGGTAATTTTTTCATTTTTCGATATGTAGTCTCAATTGTATATATTATCCAGTATCAGGGGATAGTTAATTCCAAGATTTAGTAATGAATCTTAGGAAAATCAATATTTTATTATTAAAAATGAAATAAGGCATACATAGAAGTTCCTATAAATAAGTATTGAGGAGTGCTCTCAACTACTAGAGTATATGAGATTTTTTGGAGGACAATTTTATACTAAAGGTTTAAATTTTAGTGAAGGTGGACATGATGAATTGATAATCACTTGGAGTTGCTCTCACCTCATCAAAATTATAGTAAGATTCCTCGTTATCATTGTCAAATAGGACTGGCTAATGTTAAAATAAATGTGAAATATATCAACTGAAGAGTTTATTGCTAGATTTCTCCTAACAATTAACAAAGGGTCTCAAATGCTAATAAGTGTTTTCTAATTGTGATCTTCTTGTAGTGATTTAATGTTTTTGTGTATGTTTTCTTACTGTGATAAGTTGTGTTACTAAGATGATCATGGGCGTTGATAAAAATAGAAAGGAAAAAGTAGACCAACTATATTTATGGTATGAAAGTAATGTTTAGTTAAAAATTACATTTTCTTCTAAAATGTAAATAAATATATGTTAAATTTAATATTATAGATATTTGAGAATATTTTATTTGAGAGACTTTGAAATGAGGTTATTACGTACATCAATGGGGGAAAAGGTAGGAAGTATGCCTTTGGTGGGTGAGAGATAGCATTTACTCGCAAAGCCATGATGCGGTAGAATGCATTTTTTAGATCTGCAAAGGGGAGAGCCAGTAAGATTTACGTGGTAACATTGTCATGTAATTATAGTTTATGGCCGTAATGGCCTCTCATTTTAGGTCATTGGTTTGATGTGTTAATTATTTTGAACTTTGATGTTTAAAAGTGTATAATGTTATTATCTTACTGATGTCCCCTTACATTTGTATATAAGATATAATATAACAGTGTATTTTCTAGGAATTATAGGTCTAAGATATCATTGCTTTGTTGTTTACACATATAATATAATAGCACACTAATTTTTCTAGATATCTGTTTTTTTTATATTTTTTTATAAATTATATTTTGTATATCTTTGATATTTATTTCTAAATATTAATTTTTCTAAATTGTACATGTATAATTTAAAAATTCTAGGGCGGAAACCCTAATCTCAAGAGCCTTTCTGGCCTTTTTAGAGCCGTCATCCCCACCATTGCCGCCATGCTTATAATTCCCCCTTTCTCCGATTAAACTGCTTTTCATTATCATTATTGAGCTTTGTAATCTATAACAATTGAACCCTTTCGTTCATGCTTATAATTTCCCCTTTCTCGGATCTTCTTCTGATTATCTCTATTGAGCTTCGCCTTCTACGATAATTGAAAATAGTTTTTCCACCAAAACTACAAGGAGTCCCACACTCAATTGAATGTAAGTAACAAGTGTGTATATATTGTTTCAATTTCTTTTTTATCACACTTTGAATTCAATTTACCAAAGCAAATTGATTTAATCATTTATCCTCTTCCACAAAGTAGATATAAGACATGACACCAATTGGTATTAGAAGGTAATATTCTTCTAGAAAAGTTTATTTGATATCTTTTTTGTATTTATGTATGATATAATTAGTTGAATAATATGTACGTTCAAACCCAAAAATATTAAAAGTGAAGTAATCTTATACAACCACCAAATGCTTATGCATGAAATTAACTGATCCAAAATAAATTAGGAAGGAGTTTAGTTATATTAAACATATGCTGATGACTAGCCTAAAAAACGACTAGCCTAAAAAAAATTTAATTAAGATCCATGCATGAGAAACATCACATAAGCTATTCTTTTATATTTATATGTTCTATAACTATATTTTTAAAAATTGGTGTTTGTCCACTTAATTTATAATATATATTTTTGACCATTTGGATGCAAATTCTTATTATGTTAAGTGAAAATAATGGAGCTTTTGGAATTAGGTTGGTATTCGTGCATACTATGATGAACCTAGATTCCCTTATCTGTTATTGAAATAATTTTTGCAAGAATTTTAAAGTAGCAATAATTTAATATTTTTGAGGAGTAGAGCATTTAACCAATGTTTTTAGGGTGTTAATATTTGGTAATATATTTTCATGGCAATGAAAAGGAGTAGAAATTGTCATGCTCAATTGTGAAAATGGTTGTAGACAAATGGTTTGATTTGCCCACTGACCCCTTGCTCAAAATTCCCCTCTTGCAAAATTTTTCTCCAATCTATACCTAATCGATATGTTATTTATTGTTCGGTTGGTTTGCAAATATTGGGGTCAAATTTTATGCCAAATCTTATTTTTTGGTAAAAACAACAATTTATTGGATTTGAGGTCACTTTGTTATAAAAAACTTTTGTCACTTTTTCTTTGAATTGGGAGATGTGAATTCAAGGGCAATGAAATTGATGAATTTGATTGTGGGTGTTATGCATGCATTTTTATCGGAGGGCGATGTTGGCACTTGTGTCGTTAAGACTACTTTCCTTAATAATATTGCCTTTCCTCGTGGTCTTTCTTCGTATGACAAACACCTCATTTATATCGTAAAAATGTATAATTATTATTCCTTCAATGTTTAATATTTTACATAATAAAGATATGAGCTTTTATCAATCTTAGAGTGATCATTGTTATATTTGGTTCCAAAATTGAAATCGGACTACCCAACTTGAATTGGGACACGAGTTAAAAAATAAGTTGTATGAGTTCTGTTACCTAAAGGTACTATTTGGACTGTAGCTCTCCACCGGTCATTTCTATTTGGAGAAACTATTACTTATCAGGCGTGAAGCTTGAATCCACCAAAATATGTTACTTATTTTTCCATTGTGTATTGCCCTTTCTCTCTAATTTTTTAATGATAGAGACAAGAATAAAATCCACGAGTCTACAAAGATGTCTTGGATTTGTGGTAATCCTCTAAATATTATTCTTGTACGTTCTGCGGATGTTCATGTACTACCTTTCTTGGTGCTAATAATGAATGATCTTTGTGCTCTATGGGAAACCACTTATTGATCCCGAAGGTGACATCCTAAAAACCAGATATTCTGCATAGCGTAAAATCATAATCAACAACATGAGACCAGCGCCTAAGGAGCAGTGACTAGATTACAAACCTTATCAACATATATCTTCCCAGTTACACAAGTAGGAGGGGGTTTGAATACCTGTGTGCTTTTTGTGCCTAACTAAAATCAACTCGGTATGAATTAAAGACTTGAATACAGAACAAAGATGTAAATGAAAACTGTTTGTATTATGGATGTGTAAATACAAACTCTTCTAAGTGTACACAAACACTAGCAGCTTCTCTATATTTCTCACACCAATTCTCTCTATCTCTATACTCTCAAAAACTTCTATTTATTTCACACACCTTTCAATTAGGTTACATAGAGTGTTTAGGTGAAAATTTTATTTTATTTTTGAATTGTGAAATTATTGAGTAAAAATTACAACCTTTCAACTTGCTTGCAGTGATCATCAAAATCCAAAACGGTTTCACATTTGCCGGAAAAATGAACTTGGATATCTACTTGTAGATATAAAGTTTTAAATATAAAAATAATGGTTAATTATATATATGTGTGTGTGTGTGTTGTATCACATATATTATTTAAAGTAAAAAATATTATTTATTTATAGAAAAAAAAATTAATCTTTCTTAATTTATAGAAAAAAATTCAAATTTTGTTATAAAATGAAAATTTAAGTTTTTCATTTTAAAATCTCAATATATTTTTTTTTGAATTAAAGACGAAAAATTATATTTTAAAAAATAAATATAAATAATTTTTTAAAATCTCAATTTTTCTTTTTGAGTTATGAATTAAGATTTTTTAATTAGCAAAATATGAATATAATTTTTTTAAATCAAAATTCGATATTTTTATTGTTTTTATAACTTTCGGACCTTTAAAATCGAAAAGAAATAAAAAACCATACTTTTTAAACTTTTTTTGTTTCATAATTCCTAAAACTATAAAAAAAATATAAGTTATACTGTGGCCGTTTGGGGTTCCTTAAACTTAAAATAAGTAACTTATTTTATTTTCATTTTTTACATATTTTCATTTTTTTTAAGATAAATATTTATTTTAGAATTTTAAAACCAAATATTATTCAAAATAAAAAATAAGTTACTTATTTTCAGAAAAAGTACATACATCCCTACTTTTTTCCGGAAATAAGCCCTTATTTTCGAGAAAAAGTTGTTGCAAAACAACCCCATTATTTTAAAAGTATTATTTATAGTTATATATTATGAATTTAATA
This sequence comes from Oenanthe sinensis, assembly GCA_028671895.1. NCBI lineage: Eukaryota > Viridiplantae > Streptophyta > Magnoliopsida > Apiales > Apiaceae > Oenanthe > Oenanthe sinensis. The sequence goes on along the minus strand of CM053809.1, from coordinate 1,437,168 downwards.
TTTACCAATTATTTACATTTTAAATTTTATTATTTGTTATCATAATTTTATTTAATAATAAAAATATTAAACAAAAAAATTAAAAAGAAAGGATTGAAATTTGAAAGTGCTTAGTTAGAGTACACCAAACCTACATTTGTTGTCTCGTCTTTCCGATCGTTTCTCCCGTTACAATTTTAATGTTTCGCGTTAAGTTAACAGGTCAAACAAACGGCGATGTGTACAAACAAGTCTTCGATAAACAGAGTTACCTATTTGATATATACCATTCAGTTCAATGACTACTTTGAGAGTTAACCCAATTTTATATTAAATATGAATAAAATTATAACATAAAAAATAAATTTAATTATACACTAGTCAACCTGATTATAAGTTTGTTTTATTTTATTTTGAAACAACAAAAATAATTAAATTTTATAAAAAAATTTAAAATCATGCATAACTATATCACAAATCTCATGTCTGTTATTAATTGATAATACTTAAAAATAAACAAACGGTAATGTCAAAAATAAATTTACTCTTAAATAGCACATGACATGTGATAAATTAAATTAATATAAATATGACGCGCAAAAATATTTTAGAACAACTTTTTAATAGATTTTGATAATTGAAATATTTTTAAAACGAAATTTCAGAAGCCCGGTGATTCAATCTTGATGCATTGGTTCAATTTCCGATATGATGTAAATTTAAATTTAAATAATACTCAATTACACAAGAAACATATCTTATTTTCCGATATGATGTAAATTTAAATTTAAATAATACTCAATTACACAAGAAACGTATCTTAGGGAGATATGTATTTATTGATAACACGTTTTATTGTTATTTTGAAAAAAAAGAAGTTAAATATTATATAATTTTTTATGGCATTTGAGCCATATCTGGCTGTGCCTATATTGTTTATGACAATTTTGTGTCATATTAGATAATTTTTTAATATAAATTGAAAGTTTTATATAATAATTTTATACTATATTTAGTCTTATATGTATTTGTCGATTTATTTTATTGTTTTTCAAATTTACTTGAACATAAAATTATTTGTGATTGGAAGATGAGTGTATAATATTGTCAGGGGCGGATGTAGACTATGTTGAGGGGTGGAGAGAACCCCACTCAAATTAACTCGAAACTAATAAAAACTACACTTAATGTGATAAGAACCCATTAAAATATATGCAGAAACCACTGAAATAAGCTGAAAAACTAGTAGGAAGCAAATTTAAAATGTAAGAGCATCTCTTATTTATATTAATATTATACTTTATTAAGTATTATCATATTTTTTTATATAAGGAACTCACTGAAATAAATTCTTGGATCCACCACTGAATATTGTAACATATTTTTTAAAAGTGTTATCAATTCTAATATGAAAGTTATATTATCTAAAATATCAGGGAATTTCTTTTTTATAGTAGTCATAATTTAAGTTACGACTCATAAGATTGATTAAACATATATTTCAGTTAGACGATAAATTTTCTGTGGAGGAAAAGAAATCCTCACAGTCTTTCACCTTTTGGGAATATATATTTGCCGATGAGAGGTTTTATCATTATTTTGCAAAAGAGAAAAAAATTATTTAAATACTCGTACTTTTAGAGAAAAAAATTGTTATAAGTCACTAGTAAATGAAGTATATCAATTAAGTAGGCCGAGGGGTAATTGCTACAATTTATTCAGATTTGATGGTGGAGACTCTTTTGTATGATTCTTCAATTTAATGAAATCTAGTTTCTTTCACACACAAAAAAAGTAGGGCCTAGGGGGTGTTGGCCCTATATGTCACAATTTGGGGAGAAAATGCCCTAAATGGCACACCCCGAAAAAATGGCCCTAAATAGCACTCCAAAACGCTACATCGTGTAGAGTTTTGAAAAAAAAAAAATCTCCCCAAAAACGCTACTTTAAGTTGCGTTTTTTAGCCCAAAACTCAAGATAAAGTAGCGTTTTTCCCCAAAAAAATTAAAAAAAAATGCAAAACGCTACACGAAGTAGCGTTTTTCGCCGAAAAAAATTAAAAAAAAGTGCAAAACGCTACACGAAGCAGCGTTTTCACCTTTTTTTCAGCACGCCACACTATGTAGCGTTTTGAAGTGCTATTTAGGGCCATTATTACGAGTTGTGCCATTTAGGGCATTTCCACCTCAGATTGTGACATATAGGGTCTTTTCTCGGCCTAGGGGTAATAACGGAAATAAAATTGGGACTTCCCCTCTATCGATCATCTCTAACGTTTGTGTGTTGAGCTCTTTTTTTTCCTTCCTGATGCAAAAAAGACACATGCATTGAGAAATTTTTAACATCCTCTAGAGAGAAAATAAAATCTGGGAGATTGAAAAAATAAAAAAATTGGACGTACCCAAAAAGTTGCAGAGGGGATTTGATCGTAACAAAACCAAATTTAAGGTCCCATCCTTCATTGCTAGCCTCTGCAACATTTCTATTTTCTTATTTTTATACATGCAGAGAGAGTGATACGAAGAATGAGAGTTGAGAAACACAGACATGCAAGAATCAGGGCTGTTGTTGTGTCATTTGTTTACGTACATTGTGAAGAACTATTGATTTATTATGGCTCTGTTTCATTTCTGAAGATAAATTAGGGTTCTATTGGTCTTCAGATCCTGGTCAGAGCCTGGTAAATGGTATGTAATCTATTGCGGTTTTTCGCGGATGGTACAGCTTGATTTATGAGTTTAGTATTGAATTTGTGCAGTTTTTTTTTGTTGATGTATTAATGTAATTTATTTGAGCGTCATGATTTTGTTTTTTTTAATCTTTTATTCCTTGCCAATTTCTTAATGCATTTATAGAGATGTGTATTCAAATAATTTTTACATTGTTTAATTGAATATTGGAAAACAAAATTTACTTATCTCATCTTGTGTACTCTAGATAATGGTGATCGTGTCAGGCTTTTGGACTAAAAGTATTGTTTTAGGTTGAAGCTTCTTAAATAATTGTAGTGGATAACTTGATTTAGTACAATTAATGCCGGCAGTAGGACAAAAATGTAATTGATGTTTGTAATATTCTCAATCAAATTTACATCATGAACATTCAGGTGTTTTACTTCAATGCCATCGATATATGTTTGATCAATTGAGCATACCAATGCACAAAATAGGTATTGGCTGGTTGTAGCTCAAATACGCTCAGAAATGTCAATTTCTGATTCATGTGACTTTGTTTTGCAGTCTGCCTCAAAAACTGCAGTAGTTGGATCTCATGTTTGGGTGGAGGATTCTGAGATAGTCTGGAAAGATGGGGAGGTTGAGGCAGTCAACGGTGGCGAGATTACTGTAAAATGCACATCAGGGGATACGGTTAGTATAACTTTGATCAATGCTTTTCAAGAATTGGGTACAGAAATATGATCAATTATTACGTAGAAGTTTGCAAGTAGCTCATGACACGTAGTTATCTGATATGAAATTTTTTTTATAATGCCATCAAGAATTTGATTTCGAATTGTAGTTTTCTGATTAGTTGTACTAGAAGTCTAAAACAAGGTTTGCATCCACCTATGCGGGAAGTTTTGTGGATCAATTTGTTAAAAAATATGGACAGTTAAATATATGAATCTTTAGTCTAATATCCCTGTAACCCGTTAAATGGCTTTTGTAGCAATTTCTATTTGTTTTAGCCGCTCTGGGCTGTGCATTGGCATGCACGAAGTTTTTCCTGTAAATTCATAATGGTTATATCGTGACATTATTGTGGACCAGTTATTACTGATTCAGTGCTTGGCCATTCAAACAGTGACCTTGAGTTCCTGCTACTAGGGCCAAATGTAGCTTTAGAGAAAATGGCGGTAGGCAGACTCTGCTTAGGGTATACCATGACTAACTGTAAATTAAAATTAGAATTATTTACATTATACTTCATGTTACTGGCAGTTTATTCAAGTTGTTTCTTCTTTTCCTCTGTCTTACTCTGCTTACACACATGAACATTTTTTATTGGTGAATTTCACTCTTTACATTTTAGGTTGTATGTAAATTATCCAATGCCCATCCAAAAGATACTGAGTTCCCGGAGGGTGGTGTAGATGATATGACAAAGCTAACTTATCTGCACGAGCCTGGTGTTTTGCAGAATATATGTTGCCGATACGATCTCAATGAAATATATGTAAGCATTTAACTTTTTTGTACTAATTTTTTTTTTCTCTTTAGTTAAGTTTTTGTTGTGGCACCTTTTGTGTTGATGACATTTGCTATAGCGAGGCTGCAATATTTGCTTCATTTCTAATCAGTATATCTATATGCCTGAAAGTCCTATTTTTCAAGATATTTAATTGTCTATAAAACCTCAACAGTAAGCTGCACTTAATTTTTCCTTATCATTTATAATAGGTTTTCGGCATGTCACGATTAAGATTTCTTCTTGCTTGTAGACTTATACAGGTAATATATTAATTGCTGTGAACCCATTCCAAAATCTACCACATTTATATGACAAGGATGTGATGAAAAAGTACAGAGGGGCTGCTTTACATGAGCTGAGCCCGCACCCATTTGCTATTGCAGACTCCGCATACAGGTAAAATTCATATGATACCATCTCTGTACTTAAGTTTCTAATTTGCTTTTACAATGCCTTACAAATAAACGGAACTTTCAAGTGCAGGCAAATGAACCATGAGGGAATAAGCCAGTCAATTCTGGTTAGTGGAGAAAGTGGGGCTGGTAAAACAGAAAGCACAAAAATGCTTATGCAGTATCTTGCGTACATGGGTGGGAGAGCGGCAGCTGAAGGACGAAGTGTGGAGCAGCAAGTCCTGGAAGTATGCAGATCACTAAAATTCTATTTTTGCATAATTTTATTTATTGAATACGGTGTATGAGATTAGATAAACTTTGGTTGAGTATTTACTTTCTTTTAGATATGCAAAGTTATATTATATGAACTTTCTAATCTTGGCAGTCTAATCCTGTTCTTGAAGCATTTGGTAATGCAAAGACTGTGAGGAACAACAACTCTAGGTTTCAAAGTTTTTTTTTCTTTCTTAGCTTCTGAATTTGGTAATCAGTATTATATTTTTGGTTTTTGACTATTTAAAACTCTTTGTATTCAAATGTGATACATGGCAGCCGTTTTGGTAAATTTGTGGAGCTTCAATTTGATGCACGGGGGAGGATTTCAGGAGCTGCTATCAGAACTTATCTATTGGAAAGGTCCCGTGTTTGTCAGGTGTCAGATCCCGAACGAAATTATCACTGTTTCTATATGCTTTGTGCTGCACCGCCAGAGGTACATTTCACGCTTGTTTGCATAATACTACTATATGAATATTATTGAATAAGATATAGTTGAACGCCTTGTTTTATTGAAGGGATATTTAGGAAATACTTTCTACTGATAGCTACTCAAAATTTATTATCTCCTTGCTTGAATGACGTAAAGATCAAGACATGAGGTGCATGGTCCATTTGCTCTATTAAATAGTGATGTAATAAAACTTATACTTATGGCAGCATAAGTTTTGATTATGCGACAGTGGCTTGCCTGCATTATGATATAGTACAACAGACTTTATGTAGTAGGATAATTGAGAAAGTATCTTCTAAGTGGCCACCTAGTTCCTTCATATGTCGATTATTTGTAATTTAGTCAAGTAGTTGGCTGCTTAGTCTGTTAGTGTCATCAAAGGTAGTGGTGCCAAATAGTTAATACATTTGTAGATAATTATTACAATAATTGTATGTCAATACTTCTAGGATTTGTTCAAAGAAAAAATTCTCGAAACAAATTCTTAAATTTGCCCTTGTTATACAAGAGTATGTTAGTTTGCAGAATTGAGCTGGAAGTTATTAGTAGTCAAGTGCAATAAAAAAAATGTATATTTTGACAATCTTCCTGTATTGGGGTGACATCTGACATGTTTTCTCTTAATTACACTTTATCCTAATAAGTGGCTTGTTTTTTACGAGTAGTTATATATCCTCGTATGAGATTCCACATGACATTAGTATTTAGTAGAGACTAATGAGATACACTTTGGAGGTGTTACCAGTAAGGGAACGCCAACAACATTATGTCTCTTTATTCTCTCTGTAAGATTCATGAAGACATAGGGTAATTATACATACATGAAATATAAAGAATGGATTAACTTTTTGCTGGATTTATTCAACAGTCCAGATCACTTAGAACATAGCTAGTTGGCTATCCCGTCACTAGAGGTTGACAGATTCAATGTAGATGATTTCAGAATGGCTTCAAACTAAGTTTTTTCCCTGGATCCTCTAATATTTTATATATAGTTCAATTATAAGCTATCTATATTCTTTACTTTTTTCTTGAACGAGATAAGTAGCTAACATCTTGTTTGTGCATATCCCTTGCCTGGTCCAATGAACTCGATAACTATTATATTCTGTTGATTTTTCTAACTTTTTTCTTTCATAGGTTTATAGTCAACGAGACATATTAGATTGAGTCAAGTATCATGATATTTAAATGAAAAATTATGGATGCCTAGAAAACGAAACTGAACCAACTTTCTTACCAAAAGCTTGAAATGCCTTGGAAATTCATTAGGACCTACATCGATCGAATCCTACAGTGGTTTACTGTAGTTTCTAGGTTCCAAAAGAATTATTAGGAAAACAATTGTACTTCTCTAAATATCTTAATTTATGAGTCCACTATTACAATTTCATAGATCTACTATGGTATATTTGTCTTCACATATATGTTTTAAAGATTCATTTTTATAACAGTGGAGCAAACTAACTAAATAAGCTCTTGATGATTTAAATGATTAAATATGTCCATACATATAGTTAGTTATGCATGTATATAAAGTTATCCCTCATGTCGGCTTTCAGGATGCTAAAAGATATAAAGTAAGCAATCCACGGAAATATCATTATCTGAATCAATCAAATTGTATTGAATTGGAAGCAATGGATGATTCTAAAGGGTATCTTGAGACAAGAAGGGCCATGACTGTTGTGGGAATTGAAGAAGATGACCAGGTTAATGTCTATATGATTTGCATTTATTTGTAATTTATGACAATTTCTTGCTAATATATTCTTTGCAGGATGCAATCTTCCGAGTGGTTGCAGCTGTTCTCCACCTCGGCAATATTGAGTTCAAAAAGGGTGCTGACACAGATTCTTCTGAGCCCAAGGATGACGACTCTCGGTTTCATTTAAAAACTACTGCTGAGCTACTTAAGTTAGTGATATTTTAAGACCTGCCTAAATTTTTTATAGGTATAAGTACCTCTAAATGTTACTCTTTTTCAGGTGCGATGAACAATCTCTTGAAGATTCCTTGTGTAAACGTGTCATGGTAACCCGGGACGATACCATAACTAAATTCCTGGACCCAAATGCTGCTTTAGTCAGTAGAGATGCTTTGGCAAAAATTGTTTACTCAAGATTATTTGATTGGTGAGTATATCCGTCTAGCAGACCATGATTTGAGAAGTGATTAGTGCCTCGGGCTTTACTGAACAACTTGATTACTTGGGACACAGGATTGTGAACAAGATTAATAATTCTATCGGTCAAGATCCTGATTCAAAATATCTGATCGGGGTTCTGGATATCTATGGCTTTGAAAGTTTCAAGACAAACAGGTGCTTAACCGGTACGCTTTTATTTAAAACATTTATAAGTACTGCAATGACAACCTTGGATTTGTATACTTTATTGAAAAGCCTCGCATAATTTTTTGAATTAAGGCTGTAACTGATCAATATTTCGGTTTGATCAAGAAATGATCATAATTCAGCCAGATATGGTTTTCTATGCTGTTTGCACTTTACTAAATCACTCAGCTGATGTGACTGCGTACTTTCTGGATATATATTGACATTTTACGATTGCTTATTTTGTTAAATAATCCACAGTTGGTTTTATGCAGCTTTGAACAATTTTGTATCAATCTAACCAATGAAAAACTTCAACAACATTTCAATCAGGTTCATGTCTAAACTATGGATTCTCTTTTTAGGAGAAGTTTTAAGGAACTCTGCTAAGGTAGTAGGGAATGTCATATTTTTCTTTGGCAGCATGTTTTCAAGATGGAACAAGAGGAGTACACAAAAGAAGAAATTGACTGGAGTTATATAGAATTTGTTGACAATCAAGATGTTCTTGATCTCATCGAAAAGGTTAATGAATGCATGAATTTCCTCTTGCCCCCACCATCCATCTCTGTTTTCCTGTTTACGGTATACCTAATAATTTTTCTATTCCTCTGTTTGGTAAGAGAATGGAATGGGCAAGTCCTGTAATGAAAAATTATGAAACAAAATTAAACAATAGAAATGATAGAAGAGGGAAGAGTGAAAAGAATTGAGGGGGTTAGAAATGGAGGTAGGAAAGAACATTATGAAGTCAGCCCATAATACTGTAAAAATTGCATTTCGTTCCCTCCCAATTGATTCCCTCCAAAGAAACACGATATGAATGTGTGTGTGTGTGTGAGGGCACGCGCGTGTGTGTTATATTTTAAGTCCTTGCATAAGCAATTTGATGTACTAGGTCGCAATGGTAAAAGGTCTACATGGAGGAATATATGACTACAAGTTTGGACTCATGGAACTTTGAATTGCACGAGCAATTCTGTATGCTACACCATATAAGAAAACATATTAGCATTTTGAACTGTCAGAATTCGTAATAGTTATTAACTTGAAGGTCAACATAACTAAAGAAAGCAAGATTGCAAAATTAGGTGTAGATTTACTCAATCCTGGAGATTGGAAACTGTAACATAGAGTAATTACAGGTCTTACTAGGGGAATGAAATTAATGCCATTGTTAACTATTTTTATGAAATTTGATTTGCATAGTGAAGCATTGTATAAGAGCATACATGAATTATATAAACATGTATGTGTGCTGGTCTGCTAACTAAACTTAGTGTATATATAGATCTGCATGATAACTCTTATAGTAAGGCCGGACTACTTAGTATTTATACAAGAGACAAGCAATTTATTGTGGTTATGGCAGAGTATGAGTAAATTAGCTATATTTTTTAAGGTACAATTACAACTGTACAACCAATGACAAAGCATTTCTGCTTGTCACCCAAACCAAATGTTATGATCATTGTATATCCTTGTCAAGTTCCTAGTCTCCCGGACTGTACGTACTGTAAACTGCTATGTGGGATGAAAGTTCATAAGCCTCTTCTAGTTGATCCTTTAAACTCTGGTAAAATCTGAGGGATTAGACTACCACGTAGCATGGAAGTTTCGAGATAGAAGGGTGATGGACAACCTTAGGTGAAATCTTACCACCTAAGAGTTCTAATATTGGAATCTAAATCAATAATGTGTATGGTGATATAGAAAGAAAAGCAAATAAGATATACTCACATAATGCATAAATTTATTTCTCATAAGGAAAAAAATGCTCTTCAAACCGCTAAAAGAGCATTATATATAATTTCTCTAGATAGGTAAGTCGGAGGTCAATTTAATTTATTTTTTCCGTATCAACTAACATTCTGCACTTTGGTTTTTTGCTTCATCAGCGTCTAGACTCTCAAAGTGAAAGTCTAGACGTCCCCCAGTCCAAAAGTTGCGATCTGTTTCTCCTTTTAACCTTTAAATTTTCACTCAAACTCTTATAAATATACCTTTTACTCAAAAGCTATCTTTTACCCACGTAGCACATGAAACCAAAGTAGATTTGGCATTTGATACCAACCCAAAATCCAATCAAGCACAAAAATGGATTCATATGACTTGCTATCATAGTTAAGCTTAAAAATCTCGATTATCTGCAGTCGATCTTCACCATGGTGGGGGCCGAGTTTATAGTTTTGTAACACAAGAGAGGACCAAGTTTGCGTCCATCCTTAGAAGAGATGAGCATGCCATATGAATATTAACTTATGGGCCTAATATTTGCAACACACAATTTATCATTAGATAATGCTACAAATTATGTATATAGTAAATAATGTAGATTTTAAAATAATTGAACAAGCCTATATTGTATATATCCAGCATTTCCTACATTTGGCACTTTGGCTACATATCTCCTTCCTGCATATATGTCTTATGTGGAAATTATTTTTCTAATGTGTTGTATGTATTATTATCTCAGAAACCTGGAGGCATGATTGCACTTCTGGATGAAGCTTGGTACGTTTGAATTTTGATATGAGCTGCAGCTTCGCTAAACTTGCCAATTATTTCTTCAAGATATTTGGACTAAATTATTAGACACTGATTTATGGTAATTGATTTTTCACTATAGCATGTTCCCAAAATCAACCCATGAAACATTCGCACAAAAGCTGTATCAAACATTCAGCAATCATAAACGTTTCGGCAAGCCAAAGCTATCGCAGACTGATTTTACAATATACCATTATGCTGGTGATGTATGTACTTCTATTCAGAGCAACTCCAGTAGTACCAAGAATCCACATTTGAATTCTTTGTACCTCGAATTAAGTTATGGCTGTTTTTGTTCTCAAGGAAAAAAAAGTCGTGGCTTTTTTTTTAATTTAAAAATATTAATTCTAATTTCAGGTCACTTATCAAACTGACTATTTTTTGGATAAAAATAAAGACTATGTTATAGGAGAGCACCAAGCACTCTTGAGTGCTTCTAGTTGCCCCTTTGTATCAGGACTCTTCCCTCCTTTACCTGAAGAATCTTCCAATAAATCAAAGTTCTCGTCAATAGCTGCTAGATTCAAGGTATATTTCTTTGTTTGTTACTACACTTTTTTTTGGATGGTTTTGTATTAATTTGTAAAATTTCTGTTGTGGAATATGTCCTATCAGCAACAACTTCAGTCTTTGCTTGAGATCCTTAATGCTACAGAGCCACATTATGTTCGTTGTGTAAAGCCTAACAATCTTCTGAAGCCTGGCATCTTTGAGAATAACAATGTATTAAATCAGCTTCGATGTGGGGTTAGTTTACCTCTTATTGTCTCGTAAAATGTTTTATTAAAATATTTGCTACTTGAGTAACCCTATGAACATCATATTAATAACTTTCAGGGAGTTATGGAGGCAATCAGAATCAGCTGTGCTGGATTTCCCACAAGGAAACCATTTGATGAATTCGTAGAACGATTTAAAATACTTGCACCTGATGTTTTGAGGGGAAGGTAACATTGTGACTCTGCTAACATGGATACATGTTTATCTTTGTAGTTTTAATCTGTTCTTCATCTTTTAGATGATAATAAATTTTTATTTTTGGTTTTTATTCTAAAGCTATGATGAAGTTGCTGCCTGCAAGAAGCTCTTGGAGAAAATGAACATCAAAGGTTACCAGGTATGTTTTTAGTTGCTGTTCTATAGATTAATGCTTGTTCACGAACAACATTAATTGACTCATAAAGAACACATACACTATTATAAGTTTTTTATATCCATATTTTTTCAACATTTTTTCCAACTAAAATTCTATCTTTTAGAATAATTGCGGATGTCTTTTCATGAGTGTTGGTAGTCAAAAATTCTGTTTCTTGTTGGAAGAATTGGTGGCTTTACTTCTTGAGTTTCTTTTCTAGTTGTTGAATATAGTATATGATTCAATTAAGGCCTCCTCCTTATACCTTAAGGTTTTGGATGTGGTATCATAGCACGGTTTAGGGAGTGGTCTCGGGTTCTCCTCCCACCCCCAATTGTTTAAATTTAATTGTTTGTTTGTGTACTGTTGTCTAATTTTCCACTCATACGATACGAGTGAGGGAGAGAGTTGAATACAATATATAACACCTAAAGGTCTCGGGAGAGTTGTATACTGAACATTACTTACATGTGCTGTGCTATTTGGTAGAAATGAATCTACATACTGAACGTTGTAAATGATCACTTTCTTTGTAATATGCAATATCTGAAAATTGCTAACGGGGTCTAATCGACACAATTACCTTCTCCTGATTATTATGATAATTGAAAATTATTTATTCATATAATATGAACTAATTCATAAAAATCTTTTGTTTGAGGTTCTAATCAATACATAACAACTTAAAAAATTGGAGAAATGGCCCCTGGCCCCTTTTAGCACAATTTGGGATTAAAATCCTAAAAAGAGCACGCCCCAAAAATATGGCCCTTTGGGGAACAAACAAATGTATACGCGCTTGTGCTTTTAGAACTCAAACAGCTGTCTTTCTTTATTTGGGCCTGCCTCTCTTCACAAATGGGCTTGCTCAACGCAAGCTGATTTGGTGTTTTCATAAGAACATATATTAAAGTTGCGTTTCTCACTTCTTGTTAAGAAAGCACAAATTTAAGTTACTTTTTCAATTTTTTTTTTGAATTATTAAAAATGTATAATAAAGTTACTTTTGTAAGAAACACAAGATAAAATTGTGTTTTTACGTCCCAAAAAGGGTCATTTTTTGTATTGTATTTTTTTTGGCCATATTACACCAAATTGTGCCAAAAAGGGCCAACACCCATGATATTGTCACTTGCAATACATTTGCAGCATGTCCCCGTATTGAATATTGTTTTCACGACCAGTCTAGTTGTGCATATGCAAATGTCTATCCAGGATAGATCGGCCTAGCTACAACATATGATGCATTGTCATAATCAGTTTACTAGTAGTTTAACCAAAGAATATCTAATCAATTTTGCAGATTGGTAAGACGAAATTGTTTCTACGAGCTGGCCAGATGGCAGAACTGGATGCTATTCGCACAGAATTCTTAGGAAAATCTGCAACTGTTATCCAGAGCAAATATCGGTCATACTTCGCTCATAGAACCTATACAACTTTGCGTTTCTCTGCCATACAGATTCAATCATGTTGCAGAGGTATATTGTATAAAGTTCTCTGCATACCGTATGACTACAAATGACGTAATCATGTAATTACTGTGATGATTATTGCAGTCCAAATTGCACGCAAGATTTATGAGAGAAGGAAGAGAGAAGTTGCATGTGTGAGAATACAGAAAGAAACTAGGGGAAGCCTCTCTAGAAGAGCATACAAAAAGAAGAAGCTGTCAGCTATTCATATCCAAGCAGGAATGCGAGCGATGGCTGCTCGCCATGATTTTAAATCCAAGAAGGAAAATAATGCAGCAATAATTATACAGGTAAATACATGTATAAAAATATTGGCAATGATTCGATTCCTTAGATTATATATATACCTCTAAGTTTAACTTCCCAGTGATTTAGAAGCATATTATCAACTTGATAAGTAGGTTCTATTTATTTATGTTTTAACATCTCATACTGAACCCTTACTTGTTAGTTTTACCTATATTGGAAGTATTGGTAATAATGAGGGTGTTTAAGCCCCAGCTGAGATGTTCTGTATCCAAAAATATTTTCAAGAAATTGCAGAATCAGTTATCTATTCCTGATAAAATTCTTTGGAAGGATTTTCTTTTGTAGACTCGAGTAGTGGTATCACTGGTATTTTCAGTTGTGATTTTATTATTATTAGTGGCTTGAGTAAAGGATAAGCTGGTCTAGTTTAGCTTTTATTCCTTATGCACATCCGTTCACCCCATAGTTTAATAGCTACACAAGTTTCTTAAGCCAAGAAATACCAAATGTGTATAACTGTGAGTCTTTAATACTCAAGTTTTGTATCTCCTTATTTTGGTCATCACTGAATGAAGTACTTTTCGCGGTTGCTCAAGTCATGTAAAGCATCATAGCAACCTCTAAAAGGTGCATTGTAGAGAAGAAATATGATAACTATCATTTTTTTCAAGAAGATATTACATCATTAACCTTCCCCTGCTTGATCAAGTAATTAGAAATTGATAATATAATCTTATAACAACACTGTTGTACATATAGTAGTAATATAAAATGTTTATAAATAAGAATGGAACTACAACCCGAGGTTAGGCTGTAATTGAATGCTGTAGAATATTGCATCATCTACTTATCCTTATATCATCACTTTCATATCTTTTCGTTCATATTATTCTCTCCCCTTCTCTTATCCGTGCTATATAGTAGAAACCTTGATTCAATCACACTGAGGAGGCACCTCAGAACAGAGTACGTTCGTCTGTGACGGTCCTCCCGGATCACTATGGCGGATGTCTATGTTAGGCCAGTCGGTCTCACAGTTAAGCAGGATTGTGCCATTAGGTTCACAAGTAGAATCTTAGCTAGAGCCTGCCTTTGCAAACCTCTGTTACTCTTTATGAGGCATCAACTTATATTTTGGAGAAGGACATGCTACTACAAGTAACTATCACTTCATCCTTGTTCCATGTTCTCCAATCAGAACGTCTCCAATGGACTGAGAGCTGAAACATCTGGTAGTGAAGTAGTGATAATTTTTGTGACCAAGGGTGGTAAATTTACATTATTGCTAATTTGCTAATTTACATGTCATTTTGATCAATTTAACTGTCATTTGTAGAGTCATCTAAAGAAAAACCACGCCCGCAAACAGTTTGTGAAGATGAAGAAAGCTGCATTAGCTACCCAATGTGCATGGAGAGTCAGAACGGCCCGAATTGAACTAAGGAAGCTCAAAGCGGTACAATCATTTTCTTGCTTTAAATTTTTTGCAGCTTCGTATATTAATATACATCAGAAAAGTCTCTCTATAATATATAGAAGTGGCAAACACTCATTCAAATTTAAAGTCATGCCAAACCTGTCAACTTTATTTAATTCGTACTTTTATAAGTGTGGACGAAAAGCGCGGCCCACATTTTTGGGTTGGGGGAAAGCCATAATGCTGGATTTCGTTCATTTGAGTTCTACCTCTAACTTATACAAAGTTATTACTTTTGGAAAGATTTAAAAAAACTTAGGCTTCTCAAGGAAAATATATAATAACATAGGTCACTTACCTCATTGTGTTTACCAGTTATTGACATGAAACTTCCTGGTTTTTGATTTTCTACACATAAGAATGAAATAACAGCTAGTGCTTCGCCCTTACATTTTTGTTCAATTTGAGTTCTACATCTAACTCACGAGCCTTATGCTTTATATATAGAATATAGGAAATGGGATAATAGTAATTTTTTCTGCTTCCAGGCTGCTGAAGAAGCTGGTAATCTTCAAGCTGCTAAGGATAATTTGGAAAAAGAAGTTGAAGAAGCAAAGAAAAGGAAGTTGCAATTAGAGCAAGAGGAACAAACGAGGGTAAGTCATTGCATATAGTTCAATGCGGTAGTTTTTCATGACCTTTGGCCATGAGAGGGAGGGGAAGAAGCCGTGTGACTAGGCTTTCAACGAATCATCCACTATTTTTTAACTCTTCTTTGGGGAGGGGTTAAATTACATATTTTGCAATGTAATTATATTTTTTAAGTACATGGAGAGGAGTGAAGATTTAAACCCCTGACCACTGGGTACAAGGGAAGGAGGAAGGAACCTTTTAGAATTTAGAACTATCAATGAATTCTCTCCACTTTTTCTTAGCCAGGTCACTATTTTGTTTATTCTAAATGATAACTGTGTAGTGCGTAATCACTTTTTTCTTCTTCTTCTTCCTTTTTCTAATTAAACTTCTTTATTTTACTTTTAGTATTTAATATTGATATACTAAAAGTACCTCATCGCTCTTCCTGTACTTTAATCAATTATAAGTACCTCTGATGTCATTTAACTTGGCATGGTCCACGTAGAGCTGTCTGGATGACTTCTAACAACTTATTTAGTTGGGGATTTTTCTTTCTTATTTTACATTGAAATAAAAAATATTGGAATCCCAATCCAGAGTATGAGTTTTACATGCAGTTAATAATCTGCTGAATAAGGGATGATTCTATACTTTTTCTGGTCATAATGTTTGTTCTTTTCTTGTTTTTTTGTTATTGCTGTTCTATCCTTGTATTATAATAAAAATGAAGTACAAAATCAATAATGGAAAATTAGCAGTCTTTCTAATTTTCTCGTATCTATCTTATAGGAGGAAGCGAAAACACAAGATGTCGCAGGTGATGATGCTGAACCTAGTGATAGTGAACTTAGTGATGGTGAACTTATTAAAAAGCTGAAGGCTCAGAACAAGGAACTCAAGGTTTAGTCACCAACTGAACAACATTTTGCAAAATGTTCTTGATGACACTTTGGGTGTAAAATTGTGTTGTATGCTATTGACATATGAGTGTGTAATTTACTGTATAATTCATATTCATTTATGTTGGCTTTCTCTTTCCACGTATTGCAGTCTCGGGTTAAATCACTAGAAGAGCAAAATTTAGAGGTAGAGACGATGATTATTCAGCTGAAGACTGACAAGCAAAGGTTGTTACATCGAAAATACTCTCCTTTCAGTTACTTGAGGACTGTACTTGTCACTGGAGAAATTCATTTTGTATCTATGATAAATTCTGGATGCTATTTATGATCTATGATTTGACAGCAATGTTTAAAGTAAAAGTGGGCTACTTTCTTCCACATTTTACTTTTTTGTATCCTGGATAACTTATAGTTGAGTTGACTTATTTTAAGGTAACTTAAATCTGTACTTCAATTGTTAGACTTGAAGAAAAACTGTCTGACATTGAGGCAGAGGACCAAATTCTACGGCAACAATCGCTTCAGAAACAGCCAACCATGACAGGACAGGTTAACACTATCAGTAGCTTCTTTGTCTAAATGTTGTGAATTTTCCCTTGCTCTTCTCATATCGTTTGCAGCCTTCAGAAAATGGTCATCATGCAACTGTTGAAGTATAGCCAACTTTAGATCATCTTTTCCAGTTGTCTGTCATATTTCTTTTTGTCTTATCTGTGCCTTTTTTTTTTGAACAATTGTTTATTGAAGTACTCACTCATTACTTACTGCAGGATCAGGGTACACCGCCTATAAAAAAGTTTGGGACTGAATCTGATGAGCAATTGAGGAAATCAATTATGGAAAAGCAACGTGTATGTTCTCTTCACTAAAACAAATATATAAACATATAGAATCGTGTCCATTTTTCCTCTTCCAGTTGCTTGTTTACTATGTGATATGCTTTAGTTGGTATAACAATCCACTTTACAAAGTACATTATCCATAGTTAGCAAATCCTATGATATTTTAAGCTTTCTGATACGGACTAGCTTACTGTTGCATGGGATAGTGTGTATTTTATGGTTGTGCCTCTTTCTTCTGGACATTTGGAAAACATTGTTACAAACTTAGTTCATCCATGATTCTGTAAGAGTTATTCACCTTCATAAATTTTTTAAAGCATGCAATCTTTAAACATGTTTCATGAGCACCACACAGCCAGGCTTGATTTCGAAGGAACAATTCCCATCATAATGTGAAGGAGTCAGATACTCTTCTCCTTCAGGACCTTTACTGCCAACTCCCGATTGATACACTTGATTTCTAGTTTTGTAATCTCTGCTCGTTAGTTGAAAAACATCTTTTAATACTAGATTAGCACAAATTGTTTTTCATTCGTGCTACCTAATAAAATTTTATATGTATTACTTGTTCTGCAGGAGAACATAGATATTCTAATCAGATGTGTTGCAAACAAAATTGGGTTTAGTGAGGAAAAACCAATTGCAGCAGTTACCATATTCAAATGCCTTATGCAGTGGAAATCTTTTGAAGCAGAAAGAACTAGTGTATTTGATCGTCTTATTCAAATGATTGGTTCTGCAATAGAGGTAATTTATAGTCATTAGAAATTATTAATATTATGAACAAAAATTTCTTTTTGTTATTTTTGAGTTAGTACAGGACTGGTGACCAGATTCATATTAAGTATATTTTCACCAATTCCTCAAATCTGTCTTCTACTCTTCTTTGCATTTCGGTTCTTCACCACAGCATCTTTAACCTGAGAAAACAATACTTGGTAGAAAATATTTAATTGATTCAAAGTAAAAGTAGGATAAGCTTCACCTTTTCCCATTCATCATTTCTTTATGCATTAGGTTTGCCTCCTTTTAGGTGGTCCTTTTTTTTTGTAAATAGAAAGTTTGGGATATGCCTCGATTTCTCTCTTCTCATTGCAGACCATATATCTCCAGTTTATTGTTGTGGATCTTGTAGCTTTACAAAGATAGTATTTACCTTGATGTGAATCAAACCTCTTGGTTTGTCTGAGATTCCTTTTTGTTAATCGTAACTGTTATAACATTATTATATATGCTAAGAAAAACTTATAATTAGTTTATGTTCTTAAATTATATGCTTACTCAAATACACACACACACACATATGTATCTATGCATCTATGCTATAGTTTTTGACTGTCAAATTCGAGTCATAAGTATTAATATCATCATACCTTAACATTAGTATACTTTCTGTCTCCCCAGAATGAGGCTGACAATAACCATATGGTTTATTGGCTTTCTAACACATCTACGTTATTGATTTTAATACAACGGAGCTTAAAGTCATCAAAGCCTCCACAGCCCACCAGTTTCTTCGGTAGGATGACACAGGTATGAAATTCTCCTTAAGTCTCTTATACTTCTTTCAATTTATATGTATATAATGTTATTGAAGTATCCATCCAGTTGCCTGCTACTGTAATATCTCAGCATAGATGCTCAAACATGTCGTAGTAGTAGTTACTGTTAACACGGAAACAATATTTCAGACCTTTCGATCTTCTTCTGCAAACCTTGAGGTAGTGCAACAAATCGATGCCAAGTATCCAGCTTTGCTTTTCAAGCAGCAATTGACAGCTTATGTTGAAAAGATATATGGAATAGTTCGGGACAATTTAAAGAAGGAATTGGCGCCTCATCTTGCTTCTTGTATTCAGGTACAGCTTGCATTTTAGACAATAATTTTGCAATTCCTCTAGTATTGAACACAATTTGAAATAGGGACATATTACAAAGTACACATTAATTCTGCATTTTACACCTTGAAATTTATTCTATCTGTTGCTGTTGTCACCTCGAAAACATATCTACCCCAGGATGCTTCTGATTTTATTTTCTGCACTAAAATGGCAAAATCAGAATTTGAGATGATATCAAATATAATATAGTAATATAAATGAATATTTTAAAAGAATGAAATTTTTCTTCACGAATAATGCAGTTTTTCATGACAAGAGCAGTTTTGAGAATAAAGTATTGCATCGGTCTTCTCACTTATTCCTTGCAGCTTCCTTCTTTTCCCTAAATTAATCTTTTGGCTGGCAATTGTAATCCCTAGTTACAGATTTTTATATTGAGTACCACTTATATATCAATTTTTGCCGGACTATGTTACGAATTTTGATAAATAAGGCTGAAGGTATAATGGCACATTTCATCTACTATATATTCTTCCCTGTCTAGTGTAAATTGTAAATTTTATGAACTTTACCTTTCAGGAACCAAAAACGAAATCAGAAGAGCCTAGTCCGTGGCAAGAGATAGTTGTCTGCTTAAATAGTTACCACAGTACATTGAAGGAAAATTGGGTAACTATGTGCTACGGCCTACACAGTTGTAGCAAATGTTTTACTTGAGAATATACATGTTTAACCTTCTCTAACTTTTTTCTTCTTCAGGTGCATCTCGTTCTTGTACAGAAAATATTCACGCAGACGTTTTCTCATATAAATGTACAGCTTTTTAATAGGTAATCAGTTAGTCAATCTTCACGGATATTATGTATTATCATATAAGCACTTTTTCAAGTACCGATTTTTTTCAATCATTTCTATTTTATTGTATGCATTCCAGTCTTCTTGTCAATGAAAAATGTTGCACATTCAGCAATGGGGAATTTGTGAAGTCTGGTTTAGCTGAATTAGAGATTTGGTGTGGCCAGGCAACAGAAGCGGTACTTATTTAGAAAGATAATCCTTTTATATTACTATCTTAATAGTCTCCAGATGTTAAAAAAAATTCATTTTATCATTCTTGATACAGTATGCAGGCTCGTCATGGGATGAACTAAAGCACTTGAGGCAGGCCGTTGAATTTTTGGTACACATTTGTCATTCTGAGTAGATAGTTCTCTTAGATTGAATTTTATTTCCTATGAAATAAGCTTATGACTTTAGATATTTCCCTATATTACCCCAACCCTTTATTTCATCTTTACCTGTTTCAGACACTCGGACATGGGTAGGGACCCATGGAATTTAATTTTTGGCCAAATACATGCAAAAATTGTTAAAATATTGTCAATTCCGATATTTGGACCCGTACCCATGTTGGATACTTCCAGCCAACTCTGGGTAACGTAGGATTTTGCCCAACATAGTGGCTCAATGTGCTTTTCTGATTTTAGAGGTTGAATTGGTGACATATATAATCTTCATGATACTGTTTGTGAGGCAATGTCATAAAGATGTTTCTCGCTGTTTTACTTATTAATATCCTGGTCTGTCTCAACGAATATGCGTCCCTGAAAGCGAAACTTCCAAATTAGGCCCTTGCGCAATAATGAAAGCTAAATTTGCATAATAATATCACAGAGAGGCCTTTGGCGTAGTGGTGTTGTCTTCCTGTCCTTTACAGAAGGTTCATGGATCATGTAAATACAATTTCAAGTAGTCTTTCACCTTGACACCGAGTGACATTTTCATCTACAATGTTAAGGGTTAGAAACATGACGAGGAGTATGAATTTATTTTGTGATATTATCAAGAGGTTGATATTTGAATTTTCGTTGTACGTTAAATTTTATAGTCAAAATTTTGCATATCAGTGGACTTGTTATGAGAGACCTGGAAATATTTGTAGCTATTCTTCTGGATTGCTGGGCAATTAAAGAAGATAACTATATATATTGTGAGAAAAATTAATAGTTTGCAGTCAGAATTGGATTTTCCTCAATGATTACAGGAACAATTTCCCTTTGAATTACTACTATGGTGTCTTAACTTTCAAATACTCCTTCCTTTGGTCTTCTATTAGACTCACTATTTTATAAAATTTTATGTCGGCGATAATCATTGAGAATATGTAATTATTTTTCTACCAGACTACTTACGCACCTCAATTCATCCTATTTTTCGTGCAGGCTATACAGGAGAAATCTAAGATCTCTTACGATGAACTGACAATTAATATATGCTCTGTAAATCACTCATTCTCTCTCTCTCTCTCTCTCTCTGTCTTTCTCTGTGTGTATTGTTGTTTTGTTTCTTTTTTCTATTACTATTTTGCTTCTCATTGGGAAAGGGTGGGGCCTAAAATGCTTATCTGTTATCTGCTATCTGCACGGAGAAATAGTTCCACTGAAAGTAGAGTGAAGCATGTCTAATAAACTTTCTAATCAGTACACGTCCAGTACCCGTGCATGAATCTAATCTGCATGCTTCCTTCTATATTATTACCTTGGAGGTATGCATAGCATATTATTTCTTTTCCTTATTGATGCTTCTGTTTCCAGGCTTTAAGTGTTCAACAACTACATAGAGTATGTACGTTTGTCTACAGTGATGACCAAGATGCTACTGCATGTGTATCCCCGGAAGTAAGTTAAAGTAAGCTATATAATGCTTTCAGATTTGCATCTGCACATTTGATGGTTTTTGAATTTGGCTTGTGTGGTCCTTTGTTTTGTACAGGTTATAGCTTGTATGAAAGAAGTAATGACAACGGACTCTGAGGAAACTGATACCACTAATGTCAACTCCTATTTGTTGGATGATCAATCCAGGTAATAATGATAAAAAAACACTATATCTAATTTTTCAAATACTATCTTCTTTTTATTAATGTGTGCTATGAATCCAGCATTCCTGTCTCGATTGACGAAGTCAGTAGTATGATGAAGGTGAAGAATATTAATGCTGTCAAACCTCCTTCAGAACTACTAGAAAAAGAAAATTTCCAGTTTTTAAAGGAGTAAGGTCTTACATTCTCGTATTTATGACCTTAGAATGGCATTGGCAACGATAAATATCTCTACTCTCACCAGTCCTATGTGTATATTCATCCCCAAATATTAGTTATCTAGATATGCACCTCCTCATCGCGGATGCAGTGCCCTAATTGTAATTATAGTATTCTGCTAGATTGTTGGAAGGAAAAAAGTAATGCTCGACTGGTAGATAGCAGGTCAGAGATAAAGTTTAGCCTCTAGTCCCTTTTCTTGTGTTTAGCTCATTGCTCTATTGTAAGCACTAAGCAGTAGCAAATGGAACAAATTATTAAAATATAGTGTAAGCTCTTCCCAAATTCCTTATATCAGTCAGTACTACGTCTTTTGCGCCTGTGGCAAAGAAACGAGAGAAGGACTAATATACATTATAGTTTGAGGTTGAATGACTCAAATCATCACAATTTAAAAGTTGACCCTTTAAATTAGAGTTATAAATAAAACAGAGTTCGTTAAGCTCGCTCGTGTTAGAGTTCGACATGTTATCAAACTCAAATTCAAACAATATTTTTTGCCCAATAACCTTAACGAACCGAACCGAACTTTATACATGTTGGACTTGAGTTCGCTCGAGTTCGGTTCGAGTTCGTTAAGCTCGAGTTCGTTCGACAATACATAATTATAAATAAAAATTAATATTATATTTATAATCTACCACTACTATTTTATAAATTTATCACCAAGTATCATTTTAAATAAAATGATATATTCATTGGTAATTAGACATTGCTTATGAGTGATTATTGATTATAAAATAAAAATTAAAAATCTTGATAATTGACTAAATTAAATTGAAATGAACCGAGTTGTACCACTACCATTTTATAAGTTTATCATCAAGTATCATTTGAAATAAAATGATATATTCATTAGTTATTAGACATTGCTTATGAGTGATTATTGATTATAAAATTCAAAATTAAAATTAAAAATCTTGATAATTGACTAAATTAAATTGAAATGAACCGAACTGTTAAATCCCTCTGATAATGTGGCAAAAGTTACATGGAGTACTAAACGGAGAACATATATGTCCTGTGTGACAAAAGTTATATGAAGTACTAAACGGAGAACATATATGTCCTGCATTATATTCAGCATATTTAGTACTCCATATAAGATTTTTCGAAGAATTCAACTTCCGATAATATTATCGAATATTGTTTGGTTCGATAATCTTTTGCTCGTGATCGTTACGTTAAATCATACATAATGTTTTATTAAGTTCGGTTTATATTTTTTTTAACAAAATCAATGGTGCTTTAATGGTAAACAAGTGTCTCGTAATTTCTGTAAAAATGTTAAAAATACGTTTTAATACTAAGACGCATGCGGAATTTGCATTTTCATGATTTTAGCTTTCTTTTAATTTGTTTATCTTTATTTCTTTAATATAAATATTGAAAACATAACTTTATAATGCATTTTAATAATAACACATTTTAAAAATGCTTTTTCTTGTAATAAAAAGTGTCAATTTTTCAAATTATAATATTTTGAGTCATTTTTCATTTAACTTGTGATATAAAGGGACATCATCAAGGCCAGGTCAGTATTTAATTATAAATTATTTATTCGATAAATTAAATAGATCATCATTATACTAATTAGATATTTAGCACCTTTAAAAGTTGTTAGGTCCCGAAATATCGTAGAAGGGGGAGTTGAATATGATACTAACAATAATTTAAATTCTTTTCGAAATTTGTAGATAAATAAATTATTGCTTCAGAGTGAGTTTGTCTATTTGTAGTGTTTATGTGAGCTGCTTACTAATTTTCTGTGTGTCCAGATAAATCAATTTGGTTCAAGAAAATTAGCAAGTAAATAAACGAGACAAGATTCGGGAAATATATCTTTTATATATATACCAGGAAGTTGCTACATCCAGTTAAAAATATAACTGGTTCCCGAAGAATAAAATGAGTTCTTCGCTACTAACACAAAAATATAAGACTCAGTTCCTATATAAATATATCTAGATTAGTATAAGGATAAAGTGAGTCCGTAGAGAGTAATATTTAGGATCCCTGAGCATTTTTAGTTAAAGAACCGGGTCCTAATATTTAATCGGAAGTAAGGTATAAGTGTGTATAAATTATATCTTCTTGCTCCCGGCCATGGCCGACGTTCTCTAATATTTTGTGTTGAAGAAGACTCCCCTCTCATTTTTAAAATGAATGGTTATCCTTTATTTATAGTGTAGACTTGAGTTCAATAAAGTAGGCTGCTTGATTTTAATTGGTCGAGACTTGGACGCGCTTTGAGCTTAATCTTGGAAGCGCTTTAAGTTTTGAACGTGCTTCGAGAGAATTTCTTGGTGGCGCTTAAGCCTTGAACGCGCTGGCAGAGACAACACTGTTGGAGGCACTGAACATTTGAATATATGAAAGCTTGGGCGCGCTTCGTCTAAATATATATTTAAATCTTCAGGGCGCTACCTTGTTCGACGCGCTGCATTTTCATTTTCATGGTCAAAGTGTGGTTTACTCACTGCACTTTGACCCACTATTCATTCCATGATTGAAGTTCACCAACTTCCATTTCTTATACCAAAGTCTTGTCACATTACACCCTATACTCTAAGTTGTTTCCGTTCTTCGAATGTAGTTCAGAAACTTTCACTTTTCGTACCAAAGTTCTGACACTTTGCACCCTGCACCTTTTGAGCTGTTTGGCTGTAGCCTCTACAAATCACTTTTCGTACCTTAATAAATAATCATTCTTTCAAAGTACGTACTTAACAATTTTTTATAGATAATACTCATATGCCTTTCACAAACCGTTGACGCCTAGTGCAACTGGTCTGATTCACAGATGACTAACTTCGATCCAGGTCTTCGTATTATTACCTTAAGTACATTGTTAAGTTTGTAACAACTACATTGTTTCGAACCCTGACTGTCAATAAATATAGTACTTTCACTGGAATCTTTTCTGGTACTTAGACACCGTCTTTATTCCTACCACAATCTTGAATACTTCATTAACTGTTATTCACTGACGCTTGAACATATAAACTAACTTCTTTCAGTGAGTACAAATTCAAGACTGCATCTTTCTTCTTTAACCTTTCTCTTTACCATGTCTTCAACTCTTATAGATTTCTATGCTTCAAACACTGTCTATCTTTAATAAATGTTAATACACTGAAATCTTCTAGTGACACTTTTATACTGAATCTTCAACACTTCTGAAACCCTGAAAGCCTTTACATATTATTCTTCACTGAGGGGTGAACATATTAATGAACTTTTTTCAGTGGCTTTAGTAGACTTCAAAACTTCTTCTATTATCTTGATTCACTGTATTTGCCTTATTTTCATTTTTTCCTGATTTTCGTGTAGACGTGGTATTATTTACATGTCATGTTCTAGTGTTGAGTTATCACGACTTCTGTTTATACATCTTCACAATCTCACAAATAATCTCCCCCTATTTGATTGTTGAACTTAGCAAACAAATCTCATAGAAAAAATAACTCAACTAACAACTAGAAAAAGTAATGGTCCTGGACTTTTAAATAATGCTACTAGTTTTCTGGGTCAGATTCTGCTTTTTCAGATTTCTTGAGTAACTGAAATGAAGATGTTGGTTCCTCTAGCATTGAACTGATATTCATATACTCTCTGTTTGAGAATGAAGTGCAATAGCAATTAGCACGTGCCGAATAAAGAAAGTTATATGGAGAATTCACTCAGACAGGACAACCAACTACTGAATATGTGCCAAAGACACCTGTTCTCAAGAGTTCAAATCTAGAATATGGTGAAATTGATATGTCTAAAGATGGTCAAAATTGAAGTCATAGATAGGTCAAGATAGAATTATGTAATATATGTTCAGTCTAGAGGAACATTTATATTGTATTTATCTCTCATGTATGAATCTGGAAAATTGTTAAATATAATAACAGAACTTTTTATTATTTACAGTTCTTACATGGCATATTACATCTATCTTGATCAAAAATAACTTGGAATCCTCTTTCACAAAATTGAGTTACACTTATTAGATTGTGCTTTAAACCATTTACTAGAGCAATTTTCTCTATCTTCATGTTTCCAACTTCCAGTATGTTATATCCCATTGTGAAACCAATGTTGTTGTTACCAAAGGTTATATAAGGGCCAATCATTTCTTTGAACTATGATAACAGGGCTTTATCACCAGTCATGTGTCCTGAACATCCACTGTCAATGATCCATATGACTCTTTTATTTTTCCTATTGCCCTACAATGCAAAGTTTTCAAGTTTCTTTTGGTATCCAACTTTTATTGGGTCCATTTAGCTTAGCTAGTTCACAGGTTTAAATTTGGATCAGTTGTAATTCTTTCTTTTACTTTGAGCATGACTCCTGTAGCTACCCATTCAGTTTTGATAACTGGTTTGATAGCTTTGTTCTTGGGTGGCTTGTCCATCCTAACTTTAGGAGGACTTGGAGTCTTTGCCTTTTCAATTTTAACAATCTTATGCAAACATACTTGATTAATAGCGAAAGGCATGTTAAAATAAATACTCATCAAGTTCATTTTACATGAAATGCAACCAAAATCACCACAATGAGATACTTGTTTGTTCTTTAAAGGCATAATGTGTAAATTTCCATTAACAAAGGTAGCATTCTTGACATTAGACTTGTTTTTATTGTAGACATGAGTTAGATGACTAGAAGACCCATAATTATTGCACAATTTTCTAGGAGCATTAGGAATATAGCCATAATTGTTCTTCTTGTTTATTCCTAGTTTTCTATTTTTGTTCTTCTTAGTCTTCATGACAGTATGTTTAGAGGTTACTGTCATACTGGTGTTGACAATATGTTTAGATGGAGTTATGACAGTAAGTTTTGATCTCACAATCTTGACAGCAGCTTCTGAACTTACTGTTTTGCCAGTGTTGTTAGGTCCAAATGTGTTGTAGAGGGGGGGGGGGTGAATACAACTTTTCGAATCAATGAAGCAATAAATACTATGTAATAAATGAACACAATGATTCAAGGAATATATGTCTTATATATAACTTGAAAGGGTTGCTACAACATTCATTACAATAGTACAACAGAAGTAAAGAGGGTAGTAAATGATACTAAGCTCTGTGAATATACTCTCTCTTTATTACAAGTGTTTCTCTCGAAAATTGCTCTCTTAATAAGTTACACAAGTACTTCTATTTATACTACTTTGTAATCTATGACTTGTAGTCTTCAAAAGATAAGATATGAGTGGCCCAATGTTGTCCACGTGAATCTTATCTTGTCTTGAAAGCTTGGAAATCTGCCACCAGGATGATGCCATGTGTCATGTTGAAACTGTCCTCTATGTAGAATTTCTACATAGGAAATTCTACTTGGCTCTATCTCGAATTCTAAGTAGAATTTCTACATAGGAATTTCTACTTAGGAATTTCTACATAGAAAATTCGAGATAGCCTTCTTCCTGAGTACTTAGAAAATATTTTCACCTCCAGAATTTCTACATAGGAAATTCGACTTAGGAATTTCGACATAGGAAATTCGAGATAGCTTCCTGAGTTGAGTACTTAGAAAATATTTCCAACTCCAGAATTTCTACTTGGCTCTAAGTAGAAACTTATCCAGAATTTCTAGATAGGAATTTCTACATAGGTTCCCTTGTAAGTACTTAGAGAAATTCTGGGCTTCAACTTGAAACTTCAATGCAACATCTTGAACTTGTGATTTCTTCATGTCTTCTATTTTCTTCAACAAGCTCTTGAACTTGGAACTCTACTACTGACATGAACTTGCTACCAATGTCCTGACACTTGATGCACTGGTCTGGTTCATAAGTGACTAGTCTTGATAGGTTTCTTGCTTCTGAATAGATTACCATGTTCAATTAGAAATGTGGCTTTCCAACAATTGCTTTCCTTCTTTTTCACTTGAAATCAATTAGTCTTATTGATACTGATAGTTATGATCTTGATCCTTTGAGTTACCAATCACTGGGGCATGAACAACTTTAACTTGAACTTCTTCCAATGATTTCTTCTTTGTTTGATCATATTTACCATGTTGAACTGTATCAATTACTTTGTCTTCATTTGTATTGATTTCTTTGTGACTTCTTATTCTTGATTGTCTTCGGGTTAAGTATCTTTTCTTTAGTTGAGTTACATAAATTATAGTGTTACAAGTTTAAACACTCTGCCTTTCAATCTCCCCCTATTTGATTGTCTAACAATGACATTCAAATTAAAGAAGGATAACTCAACTAAATAATGAGACGAGAAAAGATAAGTAACATTAATGTCTTGCACATTTTACACTTGAATAAAAACTTGAAAACAATACAAAGAACTTTAGAAAATAAATATAAGCTAGAAAGAAAATTCGAACCTCGAATTAAAGACCATTGAGATGATCTCTATCACCTGGATTATTTCATACCTTTCAGTCCAACTCATATCACCTTATTGGATCCACTCTGATTCACGGTTACAGTATGGTGAATTAGCCTATCTCGCATACCGTGGTCAGGTGAATTTTCCTCAAGTGAGTTAGAGCAACCAAAAGATATGAAGTTTTTCCAACTTCAAGTTCACATCCCTTTGAACTTTAACTCTAATTCCGTTTCCCCTTCCTAACTTCCTTAACAGCACTGCGCTTATCTTCTCCTTGTTTTCTGCGCCTTTCTTTCCTTTGCTGTTCTCTTTTGTATACTGGATCATGTAGTTGTGCCCATCTCGCATTCAGCAAACTTACTGCTTCCATTTCCAGAGAATTCTTGGGTTCTGGATATGGATGTCTGAAAAGCCTTCTTAGTTTATCAACTTCCTGGGTAGTTCTGATCTTCGGAATGTCCTCAAAGTTTTTCATGATGAGCTGAGGCTTCCAATGAGCTTTATCAGCTTTGAACTGACAGTATATCATTTTAGGGTAGCCCTTGACACGGTTGGTATTGAGCCTACTAGCCGCATCTGACTCCATTCTCCTTTTCTCCTTTACTACCTCAGACAAGTACTTTAACAGTCTCTGCTTTTCATCTGCAAACCTATCCTCTACATCTCCAAATTTGAATTCATCTCTGACTTTGTCTAGAAATGCAGCATCTTGAGTCTGTAGCAGCCATTTCCTACTCATATGCAAGAAGGTTTGATTCTGGTCTGCATCAATGAACACCAAGGCATCAGCTGTATCATCTGTGTAAGAATGAATCCAGTATACACTTTCTCTTCCTGGAACACCAACTGCCTCCCTTATCTCTCCTTGTTCCAGGGGTCCTGAAGGAAGAGTCAGAGCTTCATCTACGCTTTTCACAGCTTGTAGAATATCCCATTTTCTTTGCATTAGCTCTGGCTCAATCTTCACATTATCCAGAGGATTTGGAGCAATGACATCGCACTTCCATATTTCACTGCTCTTCTGGAAGATTATCTTCTCAATGAAATCCACTGATTTTTCTTTAATATCCGAGGTGAATCCCTTACCCATCATTTGTCTGCAAACAGCTTTAAGGGATTCCACCGATAGAGCCATCAAGTCATTTTCTTCCAAGCTAACCCTCTTCATCTTTCCATCAACAACCATTCTGACAACGTCTGGATTGGCTGAGAATTCTGGTCCCTTGTCCTCTGCTAACTGCATTAACTGATCTCTATACAGAATGCTTAGCTCCTCAGCTTGAGAATATTGAATTTTAGTTGCTAGCAAGAACAACTCCGACGCAGATCTTCTCGACATAAACTGATCATCGACATACATAAAAGACATCGGGGCTCCATCAATTAAAGACAAAATAACTTGCCATTCATTATCCACCGATTTGTATCCAACACGGACTTTAGAAATCATTCTCTTCAAAGCATTTATATAGTCCATCGTCATCGGATTCTTCATGTTTAAGTTGAAGAACAAGTCATCTGCCTCCTTATTATGAACTCCATGTGCACACGACCCCATCAGTATCTTTCGTGCATCGTCCCATTTCTGTCCAATCCTCCTTTTGTCCAGATCAACTTGAGGATCAGCTAGTCTGGCAAGCTCATGATCATACTGCTTTTCCTTGAGCTCCACTTGCTTCTCAAGAAAAACAGCTTTATCCTGCATCATCTTCATTTTGAAAAATTGAGCTTGTTCCAGAGCTAACTGCTGAGCTTTCAGGGTCTCCTCATCAACAGGAATCTCTTCAGCAGACGCCCCAGCACCTCCACCTTGTTCCTCCAAAGATCTCTTAATTGCATGTGCTAGAGGTACGTCTTCCATATCAGAATCTGAATCAACTTGCACGTGTTCCTGTCGATCACCAAAGTCAGTGAATGGCTCTTCTTGATCAACCATCACTGCTTTACCCTTTCGCTTCCTCTGAGCCTCCTCATCAGTCACCATTGGATCAATCTCTTCTTCAGCACGGGGTGACTGTTGTGTCGTCTCATTACCTCCTTTCTCCCCCTTAGGTGAGTTATCCGGAACATCACCTTGTGCACCCGATCCACCAGCACTTGAACCAAAACCAGAAGGTCCAGAAGTCGGTCCAGCAGCACCACCTGCACCATCAGCATCCGGGGGAGGTTGATTGAAATGGTCATCGAAGCACTCCGGGGGAACTAAGTGTCGAACTGCATACATCATACGACTGACTTCTGTTGCCAGTGTATGCAGAACGCTCTCCACACTCCCCATTCTTTCATACAGAGTGCTGCCCAAGACACCACCAGCATGGCCCAGGTCATTGACTTTGTCCGTCATATCTTTTAAAGCTTCAGCTTGACCTGCCATTCGTGCTGCGTAGTCATCAAGAGCCCTCTTGTGATCTCCAACATTAAGCCCTAACTGCCCCATAGACTGCCCAAACTGCTGTATATGAATTTCCACCGTTGACATACGTGTTTCAAGATTTTGAAGAACCAGGGACGGTGTTTGGCTTAGGTTTTCTCGCTCTAAGAATCGTTCTGTTTGTGTTTGACGCTCAGTTTCGGGCCTTAAAAATGAAGGTCCCTCACTCCCTAAACGCTCACACTCACTCCCTGTCTCACGCTCGTGTATGTCTTCAATAATAGCACTCAGATTCAAAGCAGTACCTGCAGAAACTGGATAAGAAAAATGAGGAACAGTTATGGGATCAATGTTGCCTGTTTTGTCCTGAGGTGGAATCTCAGGCTGAGAGGCTGCAGAGTGTTCAAGTACAACAGTAGAACCGATCCTCTCTGCAGCATCAGGACGTACCGGTGAAGGTACTTTCGAAGCTCGTAAAACTTCCGGCCTAACTGAAGGAACAGGCTCTTCAGAAGACACTGAATCCTCAGCAACCATCCTAGGTGTTGACTGTGCAAGGGGAGAACCACTCTCGTGAGGTGGAGTGGTTGTGATAGACACGCTAGGGATGGACTGGGCTTTTGAAGTAGCAGCTTGTGAAAATTTGGCTCGCTTCCTTAAAACTGGCTGCACTTCAGGGTCACTCTCATCAGTACTCTCACCTAATTCTAAAGGTGCCGGCCTTTTAACTCCCGTTAACAGGGGTGATAGTGAAGAAGTTAGAGAAGCAGACGCAGAAATATGGCTATCACCCTGGGATAGATCCTGCGGGTTAGCAGAATCTTGGGCCACGGAATCAGAATTAGAGGAAGAAGGAGTGTTAGGTTCTAAGAAAGTACCTCCTTCATTACCTTGGCCAACAGAGGAATCAGAAGCAGCATGTGTTGTCTTAGGAGACGGTTGCTGTTCCCTTTGCCTGGCTGTGAAGTGACTGAGAGATTGGCCCTCATCTTGTTCGTCATCAATATGCTCATCAGGAATCCCTTGAAATGCTTCATTGTGGGCAGATGGATTCTGAGCATGTGATGAGAGTTGAGACGTCCCCGCTAAAGTAGTTACACCTGCATCAAAAGAAAGCCACACTTGAATGTTCTCAGGAATAGACATAGGTTTACCCTGATGTTTATCCTGGTTAGCAATAGTTGTTAGTGACTTAGTGCCCATGCCTAGAGGTGCAGAGGTGGGACTTCGAACAAATGCATGCCTAAGTGATAAAGCATTTGAAGGCACGAGATGATTGATTAGCATTTGCAAGAAACGAGGATACCAGCAGACAATATCATTGTGTGAAATGTCTCTGGTTTCAGGTGATCCCATTGTAGCCACTAATTCTGAAAGAACAAGCCTGCCATAATTAATGTTTAGTTCCTGGGCTAGGGAAACACCAAAAATTTGCATGGGAATGGAAATTTGATGAAAATCTCTTTCTCGTGCCCGAAAACATCTAGTAATGGCCTCGAAAAAGTAATTCCATTCCACATGAAAAAATTGTTTTTGAATATTTGAAGTGGATAGTCGTCCAGGGGGAGGATAACATCCAATTGCTTCAAAAAAATTCTGGCGCTCAGCCGCTGTAGGTTCAGGGTCATAAGAATCCTTGACTGGAAAACCAAGAACTGTATTAAAAATAGCCTCTGTAACCTCAAAATTTTGACCCTCCAAGGTAAAAGTAAAACCGTAGGGGGTCGATTTACTCCCAAAAGGTACTGCACTAGTCCATAACTGCTGCAAAGCATCATGGACCAGTGTAGGTTTTGCAGTAAAAGCAGTGCTAGCTTTGGAGTACAAATTAAGATATCGTACCCAAAACTTGAAACGCGGGAGTTGATCACCAATTTCAGTCTGCT
Source organism: Oenanthe sinensis (assembly GCA_028671895.1). Lineage (NCBI taxonomy): Eukaryota > Viridiplantae > Streptophyta > Magnoliopsida > Apiales > Apiaceae > Oenanthe > Oenanthe sinensis. The sequence goes on along the minus strand of CM053809.1, from coordinate 1,404,784 downwards.
GTAAAAATTAGGTTGTAAAACAATTAGGTAAAAGTGAAAGTAAAATCGGGTTAATGTTGTATATATAGGCAATAGAGAGAAATGACAAAAATATCCCTGTGAAAATGAAAAAAAACTTAAGTACGCACAGGGTAATCTAAGTCGAACTCTATGTCGAACTTCTAAGTCGAACTTCTATGTCGAACTCTATCTCGAACATCAAGTCGAAATTCGAGATAAGTTTCGACATAGAGGCTACTCGAATTAAATTCACTTGAACAATTTTAAACAGCATTAAACCTCTCAGGAAAGACCCATCTCGAACTTCAAGTCGAAATTCGAGATAAGTTTCGAGATGGACTCCAAGTCGAACTTCAAGTCGAATTTCGAGATGAATTTCGAGATAGACTCTAAGTCGAACTTCAAGTCGAATTTCGAGTTGAATTTCGAGATAGACCCTAAGTCGAACTTCAAGTCGAATTTCGAGATGAATTTCGAGATAGACTCTAAGTCGAACTTCAAGTCGAATTTCGAGTTGAATTTCGAGATAGACCCTAAGTCGAACTTCAAGTCGAATTTCGAGATAAATTTCGAGAGAGATGCTAACTCGAATATTTTCCCAGACTTAGAATTTTTAAAACTTCACTCCTGGAAGCTCAAAGTCGAAATTCAAGCCGAATTTCGAGATGAGTTTCGAGATAGACTCTATCTCGAAATTTTGAAGGTACTTAGTAAAATTTGGCAATTGTTCTGGAAAATCAATAATTAAATTTTGCCAAATTAAAATAAATACCAATTCAAGGTTTTTTAATAAAAACCATTAAAAGGGACATTCCTTGACAATTCTAAGGCTTTAAATTATATAAAAAATTACATGAAAAACATAGAAAAATTCATTTAAAATCATGATAAATTTAGAGATCCATGAATTTAACTCCCCCTATGTTCATGCAATTAATGAGCATAAATTCAAAGTTTTGATCAATAATTTCAATTAATGCACAGTGAATTTATGAAAAATAACACAACATACACCATATAATAATCATTAATTAAACATCTTAAAGTCTAAGTTCAAAATGATTAAATGGCATGCAGAAGTGATATTTTGAGCAATTTTAAAGATTATTTACACATGTTTTCAACTAGGCAATTAACAAGAAAAACAAACATATGTAAATGATCAAAAACTTGGATTTTACAGATAGGAGGATTTACTAACTTGTGTTAAGCATCCCCAATTCACCAACCAACCTATTGAATGTTACTTCATCAAGAGGCTTGGTGAATATATCTGCAATTTGTTGCATTGTGGGTACAAAATGTAACTCCACAGTCCCCTCCTCGACATGTTCTCTGATGAAATGATACCTGATGTCTATGTGCTTGGTTCTGGAGTGATCTACAGGATTGTTGGTCATGGCAATGGCACTAGTGTTGTCACACATGATTGGAATCTTTGTATGTTCCATGCCATAATCTTTCAATTGGTTCCTCATCCACAGTATTTGAGCTACACAGCTTCCAGCAGCAATGTACTCAGCTTCAGCAGTAGAAGTAGATACTGTATGTTGCTTTTTACTTTGCCAGGACACCAATCTTCTGCCTAGGAATTGACAAGCACCAGATGTGCTTTTCCTATCGATCCTGCAACCTGCATAGTCTGAATCCGAATAGCCTATTAGATTAAGACCTGTATCTCTTGGGTACCAAATCCCTAGATTTGGTGTTCCCTTGAGATACTTAAAGATTCGTTTGACAGCTATGAGATGTGACTCTCTAGGATCCACTTGGAACCTTGCACACAAACACGTTGCGAACATGATATCGGGTCTACTTGCAGTTAAATAGAGAAGTGAGCCAATCATACCTCGATAGCTTGTGATGTCAACTGGTTTACCTGATTTGTCTTCATCAAGCTTCGTGGCTGTTGGCATGGGAGTTTTAGCTGCTGATGCATCTTCAAGATTGTACTTCTTGAGTAAATCTTTGATGTACTTGGATTGACAGATAAAGATTCCTTCTTTTCTTTGACTGATCTGTAATCCAAGGAAGAAAGACAGCTCCCCCATCATGTTCATCTCATATTTATCCTGCATTAACTTGGCAAATTTCTCGCACAAGCGCTCATTAGATGACCCAAAAATAATATCGTCCACATACACTTGAACAAGTATCAAATCATCCTTTACATTTTTGTAGAACAATGTTTTATCAATTACTCCCCTAATAAAACCATTTTCAATTAAGAACAAGGATAGGGTTTCATACCATCGTCTTGGGGATTGCTTGAGGCCATAGACAGCTTTGAAGAGAAGAAACACAAAATCTTCAAGTTCTGGATCAATGAAGCCAGGTGGCTGTTCCAGATACACTTCTTCTTCTAGCTCTCCATTCAGGAAGGCACTTTTCACATCCATCTGAAAAACCTTGAAATTCTTGTGTGCTGAAAAGGCTAAGAACATCCTGACTGCCTCAAGTCTTGCAACTGGAGCGTAGGTTTCATCATAATCAATTCCCTCTCGTTGAGAGTAACCTTTTGCTACCAAACGAGCCTTGTTTCGTGTTACAAGTCCGTTTTCGTCCAGTTTATTTCTGTATACCCACTTAGTTCCAATTACTGATCTGTTCTTTGGTCGGGGTACCAGCTTCCAAACTTTCTGCCTTTCAAACTGATTGAGCTCCTCTTGCATTGCAATCACCCAATCAGCATCACCAAGAGCTTCTTCTATTTCTTTAGGTTCTAGTTTGGACAAGAACCCAGAGTACAAGCAGATATTTGCCATGTCAGCTCTTGTAGATCTTCTAGTAGTCACACCAGCATCTGGATCACCAATAATTAATTCAAACGGATGGTCTCTACTCCATACCCGTTCTCTTGGTAATTGTCTTGATGATTCAGCTTGACTTTCTGAATTGTTGTGCTGACTACTTATGTTGTTTCTACTAACTCCCCCTGAGTTAGTACCAGCTCCTACAGAACTAGTGTCATTTCTCCTCGAGTCTTGATCACCTGTTCTTGAGCTGCTATTTACTCCCCCTGAGTTGTTGCCAGAACGTGCGGAAGAAGTTTCTTCTGATCTCGTAGAATTCGATTGTCCACTAGACTCAGGTATAGCTTCACGATCACTTGGTATATTTGAAGTAACAACCAACTCAGGTTCATCCTCAATTTCATCCAAGTCCAGATTATGAAATTTTAGGGACTCAGGTTCACTATTATCTTTAGAAATTGATGGGAGTTTGGTATCGTCGAATCTGACATTGTAGCTTTCAATCACTTTCCGTTCATTCACCAAGAATACCCGATAAGTTGCCACCGTATTTGTAGAATAACCAACAAATATCTCTTCACGCGCTTTTGCTTCAAATTTGCCTAGATTTTCATCATCTATAAGTACATAGCATTTAGCTCCAAAGACATGAAAGTATTTGATTGTTGGTCTTCTGTTATTCATTAGTTCACATGGTGTCTTTTCTTTATCTTTTATGATCAAGGTTCTATTCTGAGTGTAACACACTGTACTCACTGCCTCGGCCCAAAAGTATAGAGGAAGTTTCGATTCATACAACAAAGTTCTTGCTGCTTCGACCAATGTTCTGTTCTTCCTTTCAACTACTCCATTCTGTTGTGGAGTTCTCGGGGCTGAGTACTGATGACGTATTCCTTTAGAAACACAGAAGTCATTCAATATTGCATTTTTAAATTCTGTGCCGTTGTCTGATCTTATCGTCTTCACAGTGAGTGTTGAAACATTCTCAATCTCAGTGATGTGATCAATGATTTGGAAAGGTACTTCGTCTTTTGTCATTACAAACAATACCCATGTATATTTTGAGAAGTCATCCACGATTACCAAAGCATATCTTTTCCTAGACAATGATAGGACATTCACTGGGCCAAATAAATCCATATGAAGGAGTTGCAGAGGCTCAGTGACACTAGAAATTTCTTTACTCTTGTGCGATGCTCGCTTTGACTTTCCCATTTCACAGGCTTCACAGAGTCCTTTAGGAGCAAACTCCATTTGAGGTAGATCTTTCACCAGTTCTCGCCTTGCGAGAGCATTCATCGTTTTGAAGTTCAAGTGAGACAGCTTCTTATGCCATAGCCAGCTTTCATCATCTGACGCTTTGCTATAGAAACAGGTCACTTCATTCTGGTTTGCCGAATCCATATCAGCAACAAAAAGATCTGCCTTTCGAACTCCTCTCAAAGCCAACGAACCTTCCTTAATGTGAGTGATTGATACACCTCTCTTGTTGAATATAACTTCATATCCTTTGTCACAAAATTGACTGATACTCAACAGATTGTGTTTTAGTCCCTCAACATAGGAAACATCTTCAATGATGACATTACCAGATTTCAGTTTGCCATATCCCTTTGTCACACCAATGCTGTCATCTCCAAAGGTAACATAAGGGCCAGCCTTCATAACCAACTCTGTAAGCAGGGACTTGTTTCCTGTCATATGCCTCGATGCTCCACTGTCTAGCACCCATATAACTTTATTCCTTTTTCGCTTAATGCCCTGCAATGACAGATTGATTAGGCGTTCTTCGGAACCCATGTTTGATTGGGCCCGGCTTTTCTATAAGATCGAGAATTATCAGTTTTAACAACAGTAGATGCACCTACTTTAACATTACTCGAGCTTTCGACTTCGTCTTTTCCTCTTTCAGACTTGACAATTTTGTTAGTCTTAGGAGAAGGTTTGTCACTCCTAACTTTAGGAGGACTGGCAGTCTTAGCTCTAACATGCTTCTTTTTGACATTAGAACTAGCAGTAGAATTTTGACATGATTGGCTAGTTGCATTCATCAAGTTTACAAATGTTTGCATGACGTTAAAAGTGCATGGCATACAATTAGGTTGACCACATTGTGCATGGTTCATATGCATGTTATTCATTGTGTGTGGTACAGGCATGGCATGAGTAATAGGAATATTCATGTTAGATTTGCATGCGTAAGAAAGATGTTCAGTAGATTTACAATGATAGCACTCTTTCTTAACACGTTCTGCCTTAACCTCTTTTATGCCTTTTTCCTTTTTCTGTTGTTTAACAGCCTTAGCTCCTAATCCTTGTCTAGATTCTTCTCTAGTGGATTTGATTTTAACTGATTTAATAGGAGTTACAGGTTGTTCTTTCTTTCGATCTTCCATCTCTATCTCATATCTAACTAATAATTCAGTCTCTTCTTCTACTTGAGGAACGAAGTGTTTAAAGATGGGTTTGACAGCTGATTTAAGAAAAGTAGGTATTTCAATCTTGGTCTTACTGGAACTAATGTCTACAGGTCTTTTCCCTTCTTTCTTAGATAAGTTAGAATAATCAAGACCTACACCAACTCCAGTTATCTTCTTAAATGTGTCACTGTCAACATTCACCTTACTAGCAGCTAGTTTATAAGCTTCGCATTTTGTTTCTAACTCAGCTAGTTTATTCCTAAGACATGCTTCTATTTCATCTTTAAGGCTAAGCTTGTGTTCCAAAGATTTAATAGAGTCTCTTAGGGAAGTATCTACAGTGCAAACAGCCTCTAACTCTTCCACTTTTGCCTCAAGCATTCTGCATTTGGCAACAAGTGTTTTCTGTTCCTTTTGAGAAGTGTTTAGGCTTTTGCACAACATATAGATCTCTTCGCTAAGAGCCCCGTTCTGCACCTTATAATCATCAATAGACATTTCTTCCTTAAGGGTTAGAACTGGTACCTCTGGTTCCTCTGATGTCTCAGCCATGAGGGCAAAGTTTGCATGAATAACTTCTTCCTCGTCTGAATCATCCCAAGCTCTACCTTCTGTTACAACTAAAGCTCTTTTTCCATGTCTTTCCTTCACCAGGGCTTCATACTTGCTTTTGAGGGCTTCATAACTTTCTTTTGGATAAGTCTGTTTCGGCTTCTTGCAGTCCGTAGCAAAATGTCCAGCTTCACCACAGTTATAGCATTTGAACTTCATTTTGAAATCCAAAGGAGATTTGTAGCTAGAACTCTTGCCTTTTCCTTTGTAACCTGAAGAACTACCACCACCCCTTGTAACCCGATAGAAAGATGAAGATTTTCTCTGTGGTCGGTTACTCTTTTTGAATCTGATATTGCTGAACTTCCTCGCCATGTATGCCACGACACTATCATCCATGTTGTCCAGCTCTTCTTGGGTGAAGTAGTCATCATCACTATTTGAGGTGCATTCATCATCATTATCAACTTGATGAGATGCAGGTGATGATCTAGGTTTTTCTGCAACTATTGCCTTCTTAGACTCTTCCTCATCAGCAACCAATCCTGATGCCACTTCTTTTCCTCTTGAATCATTGTCCCATGCTTGATCTTGAAGGGTCTCCAGCTCATAGGTCTTTAGAATTCCATAATACTCTTCCAGAGAAGTTATATGCAAATCTCTGGTTTCTCTTACAGCGTAGACTCTATGTTCAATGCTTTTTGGCTGGTTCCTTAGATATCTCGTGTTGACTTCAACCATGGGGAGAGTTATACCTCTCAGATTCAAATCCAACACCAACTGACTGAATCTTAGATAGACATCTGTTATGCTTTCTCCTTTTCTTATCCTGAAAGTGTCATACTCCATCTTGAGTATGAGTGTCTTGTTACTTCTAACCTCAGCTGTACCTTCCATGACGACCTCTATCTTATCCCAGATCTTCTTGGCTGTAGTTAGTCCTTTAACTACATTAAACATTTCGTGATCGAGGGATTCCACCAATGTTTGTCGAACGGATGTATCAAAGGCTATCTGCTCCTTATCGGCATCTGAAAAGTCCGCTGCCTTTTTAGGCTCAGACCGCTGTGGTACAACCACATCTCCTTCCATATGCTCAGGAACAACCACCATTGGAACAAATTTACCTTTGTCAAGGACTTCCAAGTATTCAGGGTTAATGGACTCAAGGTATAATTTCATTCTCAACACCCATTCTTCATAGTGATCTCGGTCGAACATTGGAATTTTGAATTGATTTTTAGGAGTCATCTTAATATAGATTTAAAGTAGAGATAATAAACTTTTCTTATTACTTGAGTAGTAATTAAAAGAAAATTGAATTATCTCAAAATAAATCAAAGTTCAAAAACTGGTCAAAAAAAAAATTCTAAGTACACAAGACTAGGCTAAGTCGAAATTTCTATGTGGAACTTTTTGCCAAGTCGAAATTTCACCAAGTAGAAATTTGCTCAAGTCGAAATTTCTAAGTAGAAATTCTGTAAGTAGATATTCTATGTAGAACTTTTGCCTTGGAGAAAAAAATTGCTGCAGGTCACTTTCACACTTTTTGACTTTTATGACTTATCTCACCTAACTTCACCTAACACCCACGTGAAAGGTACAGAGTCTTCTGACAATTCTTTTTATGCTGTGAGTATTTTGTCCAATCAAAAGCCAATAACACCTTTTTCACTTTTTGTCTTTTTGAAAAGGAGATCTAAAGTTGCTGGTTTTGTCTTCTTTACCAAGAACAGTGATGAACATGTGAAGAACACCACAAACCAAAGTACCCAGATTAATTCACCAAAATTATCTAAAATCCACCCAAGCTAAATAATAACACCTGGAGTATTTAAATAATTTTTGGGATGAGTTTTCACCAAAAAAAATTAAGGCACACTTTTCAAGAAAAACTCGAAAATTAGATCTGGAAGAGAAAACTCATTAATCTTCTACCAAACACAAGGATCTATGTTTTGTTTGTCAAACATAAAGCTCTGATACCAATTGTTAGGTCCAAATGTGTTGTAGAGGGGGGGGGGGTGAATACAACTTTTCGAATCAATGAAGCAATAAATACTATGTAATAAATGAACACAATGATTCAAGGAATATATGTCTTATATATAACTTGAAAGGGTTGCTACAACATTCATTACAATAGTACAACAGAAGTAAAGAGGGTAGTAAATGATACTAAGCTCTGTGAATATACTCTCTCTTTATTACAAGTGTTTCTCTCGAAAATTGCTCTCTTAATAAGTTACACAAGTACTTCTATTTATACTACTTTGTAATCTATGACTTGTAGTCTTCAAAAGATAAGATATGAGTGGCCCAATGTTGTCCACGTGAATCTTATCTTGTCTTGAAAGCTTGGAAATCTGCCACCAGGATGATGCCATGTGTCATGTTGAAACTGTCCTCTATGTAGAATTTCTACATAGGAAATTCTACTTGGCTCTATCTCGAATTCTAAGTAGAATTTCTACATAGGAATTTCTACTTAGGAATTTCTACATAGAAAATTCGAGATAGCCTTCTTCCTGAGTACTTAGAAAATATTTTCACCTCCAGAATTTCTACATAGGAAATTCGACTTAGGAATTTCGACATAGGAAATTCGAGATAGCTTCCTGAGTTGAGTACTTAGAAAATATTTCCAACTCCAGAATTTCTACTTGGCTCTAAGTAGAAACTTATCCAGAATTTCTAGATAGGAATTTCTACATAGGTTCCCTTGTAAGTACTTAGAGAAATTCTGGGCTTCAACTTGAAACTTCAATGCAACATCTTGAACTTGTGATTTCTTCATGTCTTCTATTTTCTTCAACAAGCTCTTGAACTTGGAACTCTACTACTGACATGAACTTGCTACCAATGTCCTGACACTTGATGCACTGGTCTGGTTCATAAGTGACTAGTCTTGATAGGTTTCTTGCTTCTGAATAGATTACCATGTTCAATTAGAAATGTGGCTTTCCAACAATTGCTTTCCTTCTTTTTCACTTGAAATCAATTAGTCTTATTGATACTGATAGTTATGATCTTGATCCTTTGAGTTACCAATCACTGGGGCATGAACAACTTTAACTTGAACTTCTTCCAATGATTTCTTCTTTGTTTGATCATATTTACCATGTTGAACTGTATCAATTACTTTGTCTTCATTTGTATTGATTTCTTTGTGACTTCTTATTCTTGATTGTCTTCGGGTTAAGTATCTTTTCTTTAGTTGAGTTACATAAATTATAGTGTTACAAGTTTAAACACTCTGCCTTTCAAGTGTTGGCAGCATCTTTTAAATTTTTGTTACTATCAAGGTCAAAACTAATTGTCTTGGAGATTTTGACAGTGTTTTTTGCGTTAGGGATTAATGGCAACTTCATTGTCTTCGTCATCTAGTTCTTGTTTAATCACTAATGTTTTCTTATCAAATTCAAGTTTTGTCTTTTTAAACAAGGGATTCTTAACTTTCTTTAGAATGGAAGGTTTGACAGTATGTTTGATGTCTTCCTCTACAGTATATTTCTTACCATTTTTCTTCTCATAGTTAAACCCTATACCTACCTTTTGATTTTCAGTATTAACATCATGGTATATTTTTACCAGTGAATAAGAATTCTTGTAAGCCTTGATTTTGAGTTCATTCTAAGAAATCTATTTTCTGAGAAATTCCTCAATCTGGGAATCACAAACTACCTTGTTTTTAAGAATCTCATTTTCTTATTGCAAGGACTCAAAAGAATTCTGTTTAAGTTCTAGTTCATGATTCTTAATTCTCAATAACTTATTAGCGCTAGACAGTTTGATAATCTCCTCATTAGCAGTTATCATTCTTGTTTGAATATTGAAAATTTCAGAAATTAAACTTTCAACAGTTTTCATATACTGAGATGTAGTCATATCAACAGTAGTAAGAGTGGGTACCTGATTTGATAAAGTAGATGAACATTCTCTAGAGTTTGCCATGAGAGCAAGATTTCCATATTCTTCCTCCTTTTCATCATCAAAATCTTCCCAACACTTGCCTTCAGTCATAAAAGCCCTTGCTTGTTGCTTTTTGAGCAAGGCATCTTACTTTGTTTTGAGTTCTTCATAATCATTATCATTTCTTCTCACTTGTTTTGGCTTTTTACATTCTGTTGCAAAATGCTCCATTTCATTGCAGTTATAACACCTTATCTTGGATCTATCTACCATACCTGTTTTGTATCCACCTTTGCCACTTCTTCCATGTTTTGAAGTATTTGACTTCTTGAACCTGGAGCTTTATCCCCTGGGTTTGAAATCTTTGTTCTTCTTGAATCTCAGATTGGAGAACTTTCTTGCCATGTAAGCCATTGTTTTATTTTCCATGTTATCTAGTTCCTCCAAGGTGTAGAACTCATCTTCTTCATCATCCTTGAGTTGAAGAGTCACACTTTCATCTTCATCTATAACCTCTTCAATCTTGATGTGTTGTTAATGTTGAGACTCCTGGAGCTACACATCTTTGGATCTTGAGCTACCAGAGCATTTGAGGTGTTGGTCATCTTTTCTCTTTGACCAAACTGAATAACTCTCTTTTATAATAGCTCTAGCTCATAGGTTTTAAGTATGCCATATAAAATTTCAAGAAAAACTTTTGATAAATCCCTTCCTTCTCTTATGGCAGTAACCTTGTGCTCTAGGTGGTCAAGAAGTGTCAACATGAATTTGATGTTTACTTCCTTCTTGTCATAAAGATTTCCATACAGCTGCAGGTCATTTATCAACCTGTTGAATTTCTCAAACATCTCAGTTAACCCTTCACTTGGCTTGGCCATAAAAGCATCATACTGAGACACCAATATCTGTCTTTGATTATCCTTCACCTCTTATGTTCCTTCACAGAGTATCTCAATGGTTTCCCATATTTGCTTGGCATTGGTGCAGTTGACAATGATATTGTACATGACATTGTCAAGTGCTTCTATAATGATAAATTGCAAGCAGTCATCTAGAGATACTTTTTCTTTTTTAGTGTCATTGTACTCTAAAACTTTTTTAGAAACCCAGTAGGCTGATATTGTTTCACCATCTACTGTAGTTTCATGTACTTATATTTGAGGAATAAAAAGACCATTTTTCAGAAATCCAGGGTAAAGTGGGTTGGCTGTCTTTATGAATAACATCATTTTTCTTTTCCAAAAGTTGTAGTGTTCTTTGTCAAAAGTGGGTATTTTTATGCTGCTTACTTTCTATGCACTCATATTTAGATCTTTTTAGGTTATGTATATTTAACATGCTGCTCTGATACCAGTTGTTAAATAGTATGAGTTTTGTAGAAGGAGGTGTTGAATGCAACTTGATAATTTATCACTAATCTTGCTAACAATAAACAAGAAGTAATACAATCAAGTAAGAAATGCAGACAACAATAAGCGAGCAATTTAAAGACAGGTGTTTAACTTCAAAAATTAATTTTATTAATTTTTATTTGCTATAACTGACTGGAAAATAATTCCAGCTTCGATAGATGTACTAACAATGAGTTTGCTAATGTTTCTATGCTTGAGAGAATTCTAGCTCAGTTGTATAAGGGAAAGTACTTGTGAGATATGTGAATTTATACTAAGACACACATCTCACTCACAAGAGTACTTTCTCTTGTTCCTAGAACAAAGATTGAAATATGAACTTTCTTTTCTTGTTTAATCTTGTCTTCATTCCATTTGTAGATAAAGCTATTCTGAGATATATAGATATCCTTGACCCCTTGAGCACGTTTTATCTTTTTTGCTTGTCTTCTCCCAAGTTACAGTAATAGACTTGACAGACTAGTAGTAATGTCAAAATTATTCCTTGTATTTTCACTATCTAGTCTGCTACCTGAAATAGACTGTCAACTTCACTAAAAGGTTACTGTCAACCTTTAGCTTCTCTTTGATGATAGTATATTCGGCTCCACATACTTTGTTGTCAAGCTTGATAGTCTTCTAAAATATATTATCTTTCAAAGCTGTTGTCAACTATCCCCGCTAAATATATTGTCAACTATCCCCGCCAAAGTTGCTGTCAATAAAACTTGTTGTCTTAAAATCTTCATTCTCCGCCAAGTTTAATGTCAATGGAATAGTTGTTGTCAGTAAAAACTTGATGTCTTCGAATCTCCATTCTCCGCCAAGTTTACTGTCAATGGAATAGTTGTTATCGTCTGTTCCAAATGTGTTGTCACTTGAATATGCTGTTGTAGGCTTCAGTTGTAGAATATTACTGTCAAATTCTTAACCCATGTTGTGCCTAAACACTTTGTGAACTTTTACTTCATGGATTATGTTATTGTATTTGTACAATACAGTAACTATTGAGACTTACTATCACCTACTTGACTTTCAAACATACTGGTACAAGTAACAACAAAATATATTGTCAATATACATATGATAGTATATTTTACTTGGTTAATTTCTAATTAATCTAAGTAACTTGTAGTTGATTACAATGTTAACACCACGATCCCTAATATCTGTCTTTGTGTACTTCTTCTTTCAAGCTTCATTGTAGACTTGTCACTATCTTCACAGGTTTGACTGATCCTGATCATGACAGTGCTGCAAATTCGTGTCTTGTTATTCTGCACATTTTCTTGAATATAGCTCTGTTGATTCAGTCAAATACTCTATTTAAATCCCTTCGAGAAGTCATAATGTAGACTTCCCGATCGACCAGTCTTTGAGAATTTTCGATTGGTTTTCTTTGACACTTCTCGATTGAACTAGATTTCTCGAATAGATTAAGTTTTGATGACTTCTCGATCAGATAGACTTTTCGAATGGTTTGCTACCACTGACTTCTCAATTAGTCTTATTTTTAGACTTTTCGACTACCTCAATTGTTAATTTCTTGATGTGTTGTTTACTGGACTTCTCGATTGATTACTCCTCTATTTGATCACTTCTCGAATGGCTCAGATACTTTGACTTCTCGAATATTCAAACAATACTTAGCCATTTGAAGACTTCTCTACCAGTTTCAATCTGACTTCTCTATCAGCTTCACAACTCACTTCTCGATTATGATGACTTCTTGATTGATCATTTGCCTTAGAACTTTCATACCACATTCTTTATTTGATGAGGTATTCTATTTCTAGATGCATGATCCAATTTGAATTTTCTACCAGATTTTAGTCTTGGCCTTTTAATTACAAACTAGAATTGTAGTAGAAACAAACTTCTACCTCCAAATATACATTAAAATGTCTAAGTCACAATCTTATACAAGATATGATAGTTGTGTTACAACATGACAAGTATAAACAACTGAATATAGTAGTCTTGATCCAACAATTTTCAAAATAAATTTAGAAATAATCTTCTGAAACTATCTGTATATCTATTATTTTCAAGATTTGACTCATTTAAAATTTAGTTAGATAGTCTATTTGATAAAGTTTTATCAACATCAATTGAGTTTTTTTATTTCTTCCATATTTATACCATTAAACATGGATTGTTATAAAATGTGCATCCGATTATATTATATATATATATATATATAATATTTTTAACACTATCCATTAGTGTTTCTAAATAATATATATGTGATTCAGTTGTATACTATGTATAACCCTATATTTTAAATTTAATTTCTTTACGTAACTTTATAAGTAATTCAATAACTATATAATTATACTATATATAATCCTATTTTGAAATTTTCATTTTTTAAAATCTAAATTATAATTAAACTTCACATCAACCTAAGATATGATTATTAATAAACTATTTCACGATTTAGTCATTTCAAATCATAAATAAACTATCTCACAATTAAAATGATTACTAATTACAAAAATATGTAATAACTTCTATTTACATGACACGCTTAACACACACATGAGTATGACATAAAATACATGTGATAGTGTGGTATAGTGATAAAAAAAATGTATAAATTGGTGGATGGATAGACTCATAGACTCATGTTCAATTCATTATTACAACATTTTTCCCCAATAAATAAAAAGGGAAAACTTAATCATTTCAAATTATATCTTATATATAATAAGAGTAAGAAGATCTTATCCAAATACCACCAAAGATATAATAAGAATAAGAAGATCTTATCCAAATACTATCAAAGGTCAAGAGTTCGAAAGTCATTAACAACATATATAAATCGAATATTTATGACTCTCAATATATTAATATAAATCTTAATATATTAATATTTTTTTGAAACAATTTAATATAAAATTCAAATTCAAATAATATCAAAAATATTAATAATGATTTAAAATCTAAATTATACCGGATCTTATTTTCAAATAAATAAAATCATAATGTCATAAAATAACATATATAGATACTAAGAGCATAAAATAATGGTTCCAACTTCCAGGGTAGGTACTAACATCATAAAATAATGGTTCCAACTTCCATGATAGCTCTTTCACATTGATGAACGGTATACATAGAGAACCAGTAATTATGATCAAATTTGTGAGGCATGTACACATAGCCTTGATAGTGTTTTGTTTCCTCTACTGATCTACATGTAAATTTTCATGCAAGCAATAGATTATATGATTTATTTACTATGCCATAGATTATCATGTATGTATCCTTTTTACATGTGATTTTTTAAAAATTACATGTATTAAACAAAATTAAGTTAGATAAATTAAAAGGATCCTTTTTTTAATCTATTTTTAAAAGATGCAAGATTAGAAAATAATAACATTTTCATAGACAATAAGACTACAAGAGAAAGGTGTTAAATTTTAATATTCTATCACCCAAAAAAGGAATATATTTTAAAATTTTATAAAAGAAAAGTAGTTTTATTTGCATTTTAATTTATGAAATTAAAATTAAAATTAACATATTTTAATTTATGAATATCAAATATAAAAAATATGTTCTATTATTAAATATTTATTATTTGCTAAAAATATGTTACCTAGATAATGAACTATTATAGAAGGGGAGGTTGAATATAATAATACCAAAACAATCGATTATGAACACAAGTATGTAAAAGAAATACTGTTTTGTATTAATCTTGATAAACATAATATAAAACTTTCTCAAGAAAAATAAAGTTCTTAAGAGCTGCTAGATTATGAGAAAGATAATTACTTGAACGATACATCAATGTAAACCTAATCCTGTGTTTATATAGTACACAATTACCTGTCTATTTACAGTAAAGATAATGATCATTAAATGCAGAAATATTATTTCCATCATTATCTTCCTAAAAGATAGCTTCCAGAAAGGCAATAAAATTATATTCAAACACTTCCTTGTTTATCTCCAATCACTTCCTGATTTGTCGAACCAGACTAAACTTTGTCGGTTAACAAACTCTGATTGAAGTAAACTCTGTTGACCACTTGTAGTCTCTGATCAGCTAGACTCTGATCAGCTTCGATAAACTCTGATGAAGTCAGATAAACTCTGATTAAGTAAACTCTAGCATCTTCAGTTCTTAATATCGAACAATCTCCCACAATTTATGCTTTATGTAGTAAAACATAAATTTGAACTTATGATATCAGAAATTTTTAAGACAAATGCATCAGAGTTTATTCAGACTACCTTATCATATTCTTCTGTAAGAAAAATCCTTAGTTAGAAATTCATCAAGCAATTTCTCTTCAGCAGCTCACATAAGTTCTTTCAATTTACACTTTAACTCCTGCATTTGTTCAAAAGAATCATCAATTTGGAATAATGCAGCCCTCATATTGTAGATAGGTGTCCTATCCATTCCAAAGGTATGCAACAAACTCTTTGACCATCAGGATTTAACATTAATGTTGGAGTATTTAACACCATATTGACATTTACATCCCCTTTGATCATCTGCCTTTTAGTATCATCTTCAAGCACATATTTTGGTATATACTCCTCAAAGTTTAACATCAACAGTCTCTAATTTTTCTTCTTTTCATCAATTATTCCTTCTAAAATCTTCACCCACTTAGTTGTGATCTCATTCTCATCATTTAACAGATAAAGAACATATTCAAGTTCTTTTGATGATTTATGAATCAAATCTTCTTCAACTATTTTCATCACTCTTTCATCTTCTAGAAAATACAATAACTTTTCTTTTGGAACAATACCATAAAAAATACCCTTTAATATATGAACTACAATTAGCTTGTCCAAATAAACTTATGATATCTCTTCTTCAGGTTTGTTCTTCAAAGAATAAGGATCTCTGAAAGTATTTGCTTCTCCTCTGTAGACTTTGGCTTTTGAATCACCAATACCACCCTTGTTCTTACCAAGTTTGGCATTGAGAGTCAGAGTTTCAGATTTTGTCCACAGAAGATCAGGATTCTTCTTTCTACAAAGACACTATTATTCTTCTTCTTCATCTTCAAAACTTGTTCCACCTGGAAGAAATGTGGTTCCAAGCATGGTGAGTGGAGTCTTTGGTTTTAATGGAGCTTTATGTTGAACTTCTTGAGATGACTTTGATTGAATTTTAACAGGTTTAGACACAATTTGTTTTGCTTGAGCATGTTCTTTCTTCTGAGCTGGAGTTTTCTTTGAGCTTTGTCTTCCTTTATTCTTTGACTGGACTTGAGCATTGTCAGTACCAACAATCATCTTTTTTATTTCATGTTCTGCAGCAGTTAGATCCAATCCTGGATTTTCTTCTTCAAAGTGTTTCTTTGTCAGTTCTGCATCTTTCTTGTTCATTTCTTCAATATTATCAGGCTTTTCTTCATCTACAAGCCTTCTAGCCAAATCTTCATCAAGTTCCATTGAAGTTGGCTTACCTTTTCCAAATCCTGAGGGAATCAGAGTTTGATTTTGTAAACTCTTTCCACCCTTATGACTCCCTTGGCTTTTATCAGGAACACCACTACCATCACCATCACCTTCAAGTTTATCAAAGTTTAAAATAGAATCCACCTTGCATTTGTCCTTAGATATTTTCTCCCCCTTTCTGACATCAGAAGAAAAAGTCAAGAGGTCTGCAATAGTATGCAACATGGTCTGCATGGAGGTGACAACAGTAGCAAGTTTGTCAACTTTGGACTCCAAAACATCTTGTTTAGTGGAAACAACTTTTATATTACATTCCAAAGCATATTGAGAAACAGAAATAGAGCTTTAAACTGAAACACTTTTCTTGCTAACAGAGTCTTTAAGATCACAAACATCACTATGCAGACCCTTAGTCAATACAGTGGTAGCCTTGAGAACTGTCTTCATCTCATCAGAGTTTATTTCAGAGTTTGTTTTGTTTATAAGATCATGAACATGGGGCCAAGAAATGTCTTCATGGGAAAACTTCCAAGACATATCCCAGATGTTTTGTCTTATAGAGCTTAGAAGATCTGCATTAGATGGTTCCCATATGCTACTATACCTCATAATACCTTAATGTTTAAGAGCATATTCAATTTCACCCTTCAGTTGGTCAACAACACAGTAGTCAAGATAGTCCATCCTCATTCTATCATGAGCATCAAAATCATCAATGGGCCATCTCTTTGAACTGTATCTTTGAGTGTAAAGAATGGAGAGATCAATAACTTCTTCATCCTCAAAGATAGGACTAGAATCATCAGAGTTTGCATCTTCATCTTCTGCACGAACATCAGAGTTTGGCACCTCAGAGTTTAGAGAGTGAGGGACAGGTTGAGCAGCAGATCTTGTGTCATGTATACTCCAAGTACCTGCACAAAGAACAGAACACCCTAAGACACTCTTTTCTTTTAAAGTAATCTCATTACTTCTCACATCACACATCTCATGACTTTTGAGAGTCAGAGTTTGCTCACTAGAAGTAACTAACTTCTGTCTCATATCTAACTCTCTTTTTGCTAAAACCAGTATTTGCCTCTCATTATTAGTTCTTCTTGTTACACATTTTACCTCAGTCTCACAAGAAAGGCCCAAATCACAATGACCTACAGAAATAAGAGGTGGCTAAAAAAGGAGATCTGTAGTCAAAGGGATAGATGGTTCCTTTCCAGGACTATCCATGGTCATTCCAGCAGTAAAAGATGGAAATATAAAGTCTAAACTTATGCTATCAGAGTATGTAAATTCTGAAGAAAAGTCAGAGTTTATACCTTGAGTATTTGTGGAGTCTGATTGAGTGTCCAATGGCTTTGCAGAAAGAGGTTGCACCAAAATTGTATCAGAGAGTGCCAATGGATTAACATCAAAGTTTGTAGGCATCTCCATAAATTGGTCTTCAATCAAAAAGTTGGTGATTGGTTCTTGTGGGACCTGAGTCTTGTCAGCAGCTGTTTCACTACTTTGTGATGAAGGTTCTTGTGGGCTTGACTCTGCCAGAGTTTGGCCTTCAGCATCAGCAACAACAGGATCTTCTATCAGAGTTTGTGTGCCTGCATCCAAACTTTGATTGGATGGTTCTTGTGTGGCTGGGGCATTAACATCTTCTTCAACCCTTTGAGCTGAAGGTTTTTGTGGTATGTACCCTTGATCTAAGTTGGCTTCATTTGATGAAAATGAGGCTTCTGTTGAACTTTGATCAATAGGTTCTTGTGTGCCTGGCCTTTCATAGACTACTACTTCACTTTGAGAAGCTGGTTCTTGTGTGTCGAGACCGAAGGAAATCTTTTTTTTTCTTCTAGTAAATAGCTTTGAAGTGCTAGAGACTGGAGATTGTTGAGATTTTTAAGCAGCCATTTCTCTCTTTACTTCCTCAACTAACTCCTTTACTCTTTCATAGAAAATCTCCTTGATTATTGGTTGAGGAGAGTGGACAAAAGAATCAGAGATTATAACTGGAGTAGCATCCATTTCAGCCAATTCATCATTTTCTTCTCTATTGACATTTTCATTATCACCATCTACCTCAATTCCACCGATGCTACTATTTATTTGGTCAGGTAATGCAGAGTCACCAGACTTTATAACATCATCAGAGTTCAGTGGATCAGAGTCTAAGGCTTTAACTGGATTAGTGTTTAGCTGATTAGAGTTTAGTAGATCAGAGTTTAAAGCCTTGACCAACCTTCTCCTTTTCTTTGCAGGCTCTGAGATATGATTAACATGAAATTGCTTCATGTAAGAAGTAGGAGGAACATCAGAGGCTAGTTTAACAGATTTCTTCAGTGGAAATACCAAACCTTCATTACTGTCATCAGAGTCTGTATTTTCATCAATTATTCTCCTTTTTCTGGAGTAGACTATGAAATTGATTTTCCCTTTTTCTTGAGGCATGATTCTTGTGCTTGTGAGGTGTGTTTTATAACTGAAGTCTTTTGGGAGACAACAGAGGTTGGCAAAGTTTTTGTATCAATGTTTGGTGGGTGACTTGGGTTAGAACCAGATTGAGCTAAACTCTGATTCTCAGTCACTGACAGAAACTCCCTCTCATACACAGTAGGCATTCTCTGATTTAGAAGAAGCCTGACCCGTGTGGGATAAAATAACCGAGGCAACATACCTTCATTGTCTTTCTTGACATCTTTCCTTGTCAAGTCAGTAAAAGGCCTTTTATTCATGCTAAAACTAGGCAAACTCTTGTCATTGTCAAAATTAACATCAGGCATTAAATGACTGAAAATCAACTGTAAAAATCTAGCATAGTATATAATATGTTCATCATCACTAATTTTACTAACTATCTGCCTAATTAATAAACAAGGAAAATTAAAATGCAGATTATGGGTTAGAGAATACCCAATTTGTTGATAGAGTTGTGGAATGACATCAAAATTAGTGCACTTGGCAGTAAAATCCCTAGTAACACAATAGAAGAAGAAACTCCATTCTCTTAACAGATGTGGCCTTGTGAGACTCCTCAATTTTGATAGGCTGCCTCCATAGCCTATTTCTTGAAAGAATTTTCTTATGTGTTCATCATTAACAATATCATCATAAACAACCACTTCAGGAAGGTGAAGGGCCTGACGAACTACCTCTGAAGTTATAGAGTGGTGGCCACTGTAATGGAAAGTAATGATGGGCTCCTCATTGTCACCATCATCATTGAATTTAGCAATTGACCAAATCTTGGTTAGTGCTTGGGCAGAGATTACTTCAGGTTCTTGAAGAGCATACCCAATACTGCTTTGAATGAGAAAATCCTAAACAACATGCAACTCTTTAGGTGCTTCTTGTTTACGTGAAAAATCAGTGTAGTTAGTAGCATCAAAAGTGTAGTTCTTGAAGGAAAGACCCTTAGATGCCATTGATACAGAGATATGCAAGTATAAGATATTAGGGTTTTGAGAATACGAGAGATAGATAGAGAGAATAAGTGACAGATGATAATTCAAAGTAAGAATACGAATGAATTAACCTATTCCCTCTCAATAGCTTATAACCTGTTGTGGGACACATGGAAGGATATGATTTGTTGAGTAATAAGTAGTGTAATTCTCAAAATACAGCATGTGTGTGTGTATCTGTGTATAAAGATGAAGAATTTTTCGTGACAGACACACGCAATCAGGATTACTCCAATCAGAGATTAACAAATACGACGTCACATAATTAAATATGATGTCATAAATAAAATAATCAATAATAACTCAGAGTTTGACATGTAAAATAAGATCAGAGATTAGACTTTTCATTAATCAGAGTTTATTGCATCCTCTGATAGAGTTTATCACATACTCTGACAAAGTTTACCATAAACACTGATAACTTGAGATCATCAGAGATTAGGTACTCCAAGGAATAGAGTTTACTTCATTCTCTATCAGAGTTTACCACAGTCTCTAACAGAGTTTACCATAAATACTGATTATGTCTGGTAATTATTGTTTGGAGTTGAACCACTTGTCACCATTCCCAATTCAGAAATCAATTTTGTAAAAGTTGCTTCACATAGAGGTTTTATGAATATGTTTGCTAACTGTTGATCTGTTAGAACAAAATACATTTCAATTATTCCTTCCATGACATGTTCCCTTATGAAATGGTATCTAATGCTTATATGTTTTGTTAGAGAATATTGAACTGGATTTCTTGTCATTGCAATAGCACTTTGATTATCACAATAAATATGAATTTTTGTAATGTTTAAACCATAGTCTAACAGCTAATTTCTCATCCATAAAATCTGAGCACAGCAGCTTCCTGCAACTATATATTCTGCCTTTGCTGTTGATGTTAAGATTGATTTCTGCTTCTTGCTAAACTATGAGATAATTCTTCCACCTAGAAATTGACAACTCCCCCTAGTGCTTTTCCTATCTATTTTACATCCTGCAAAATCAGCATCTGAATAGACTATAAGTTTAAAGTCAGACTCTCTAGGGTACCATAAACCAAGATTGATGGTGCCCTTGAGATATCTAAAAAATCTCTTAACAGTAATCAAATGTGGTTCCCTTGGATTGGCCTGAAATCTAGCACATGGACAAGTTTCAAACATGATATCTAATCTACTAGCAGTCAAATAAAGAAGTGAACCAATCATACCTCTGTATGTTATTATTTCTACAGGCTCACCGGTATCTTGATCCAGCTTGGTTGCATTAGCCATAGGAGTTGTAGCAGATGCAAAGTCTTGCATTTAAAACTTCGTGAGTAGATTTCTTGTATATTTTGACTGACTTATGAAAATGTCTTCATCAATATGTTTTACTTGCAAGCCTAAGAAATAGCTCATCTCTCCCATCATACTCATTTGATACCTGGACTGCATTAGATTTGAAAATCTTTCACAGAGTTTCTCATTAGTAGATCCAAATATAATATAATTAACATATATTTGAACCAATAATAAGTCCCTGCCCTGAGTTCTATAAAACAAGGTTTTATCAATTGTAGCTCTTGTGAAACCACTTTCAAGTAGAAATTGAGCCAGTATTTCATACCAGGCTCTAGGAGCTTGCTTGAGTCCATGTAAAGCTTTATCGAACTTGTATACATGATTTGGATACTTGGGATTCATAAAGCCAGGAGTTTTTCAGCATATACCTCCTCCTCAAGCTCACCATTCAAAAATGCACTTTTAACATTCATTTGGTATACTTTAAACTTCTTGTGTGCAGCATTAGAAAAAAAGATTTCAATTGCTTCAAGTCTAGCTACAGGTGCAAAGGTTTCATCGTAGACAATACCTTCTTGTTGAGAGTAGCCTTTCGTAACTAGTCTTCCTTTGTTCCCTGTTGTGATTCCATCAAAGTCTGTCTTATTTCTGAACACCCATTTTGTGCCAACAATGGATCTATTCTTTGGTCTTAGAACAAGAGTCTAAACCTCATTTCTTTCAAACTCATTTAATTCTTCATACATTGCAGTAACCCAGTTTGCATCCTTTAGAGCATCTTCAACTTTCTTTGGCTCTGTTTGAGAAAGAAAACTAGGATAGAGATATTCATTCTGAGTAGCTTTCCTTGTATTCACTCCACTCTCTAGATCACCAATTATCAAGTCAGGTGTTTGATCTTTGGTCCATTTCCTTGGATGAGGAAGATTTCTTGAGCTAGATGTTCCCCCATGATATGTGCCTTCATAGTATAATTCCTCAGTAAATATTAATCTTCCCCTAAAGTTGTGCTTACTTCAAAATTTGATTGATCAAAATTTAAACTCTCAGAGTTTATTTCTGTCAGAGATTGGTCAGACTCTGAAATTTCAATGATTGAGGTTGATTCTGCAGTTTCAGTAGAAGATTGATGTTGCTCCCCCTCAACATGTGCAAAATCTTCAATTTCTGTGTCAGTTTTATTTGAATCAGGGTTTAGGGAGTCAGAGTTTAGCTCATCAGAGTCTGTGTCTTGCAGTTCATTTTCAAAATTTAGAGATTCCTAAGCATCTTTATCATGTAATCCTGTTATTTTTCCTTCATCAAAAGAGACATGAATAGATTCTATGACTACATTGGTTCTCAGATTAAACACCTTGAATGCCCTTGAAGAAGTTTTGGAGGTTGTTGAATAACCAACAAAAATACCTTCATCTACTTTGAGTTCAAACTTTTTCAACTGCTCATGATGTGTTTTAAGAATAAAACACTTGCTTCCAAATATGTGAAAGTATTTCACATTTGGATTCCTTCCTTTCATCATTTCATATGAAGTCATTCCATGTTTATTTATCAAGGTACAATTCAGAGTGATGCATGCAGTATTCATAGCTTCTGCCCAAATGTAAGTATGAAGTTTTGCTCCTTCTAATATTGTTCTAGCAGCTTCAATGAGAGTTCTGTTCTTTCTCTCAACTACACCATTTTGATGAGGTGTACCAGGTGCTGAGAATTGTTGAATGATTCCTTTGGTTATGCAGAATTCCTCCATTGCAGAGTTCTTAAACTCTATTCTATTATCACTCCTTAAAATCTTTACTTTGAGAGGTGATCCATTGTCAATCATGACAATATGATCAAAAATGATCTCAGTTGTTTCATCCTTTTTGTGTAAAAATTACACCCAGATAAATCTTGTGTAGTCATCTACTATCGCTAGAGTATATTTTTCTTTCCAATGGACATTATGTTGATAGGGCCAAACAGATCAAGATGCAATAGATGAAAATGTTGTTCAATAGAATTTTTAGTCATGCTCTTGAAAGATGTCTTTTTTTATTTTGCCTTTTGACAAGAATCACAGAGTCCATCAGGATGAAATTAAACTTTTGGAAGACCTCTTACTAGATCATTTTTAAGCAACTCATTTATATTTCCAAAGTTCAAGTGATACAGCTTTTTGTGCCAATTCTAGCTTTCCAAAGATGATGCTTTTCCAAGCAGGCAAGTTAATAGACCATCAGAGTTTACCTCCAAGCTAGTTTCAAATAAATTGTTATGTCTGTGACCAATGAGAACCACTTTGCCAACCTTTTTGCTTTTGCCTTCACAGTGTGTTTCATAAAACTCCACATAATAACTTATGTCTGTCATTTGACTCACACTCAAAAGATTGTGTTTGAGTCCTTCAACCAGAACTACTTTTTGAATGATGACATTTTCAATCATAATATTGTCAGATCCCAATGTTCTTCCTATGTTGCCATCTCCATAAGATACTGTTGGACCAGCCTTCTCCTCAAACTCTGAAAGCAGAGATTTGTTTCCAGTCATGTGTGCAGAACATCCACTGTCAATTACTAGGATGTTTTTCCTGTTTCCTTGCAATCATTTATGCAACTTAATTAGTTGCTTTGAGGACCCAAACAAGTTTGGATCCCTTCTTTTTAAAATTGTTAACTTTTGCAACATAAGTAACTTTATCAAAGTTTAAATTGACAGAGTTTGTCTTTTTTCTATCAGTTTTTACCACATACATTTGTTTAGTAACATAATTAGAAGAAACATGAGTTTTATTCAAATGAGGCAAGAGTTCATAATAATTAAAATAAAGACTATGATATTCTTTACATGTGTAAATAGAATGTCATAAACTACCACAGTGAAAATAAGGATTTTGTGGTCTATATCTAGTTTGTTTCCTATCCTCTGATCTAGGTCTTTCAGATTCCTTCTTTTTATTCTGTCTGCAGTCAATAGCAAGATGATTAGAATTTTCATATGTGAAATAGGTTTTTCTAGGAGCATCAGGATATTCTTATAGTCATTCTCCTTAGAAATTCCTACTTTGCCATTTCTATTCCTCTTGACCTTTTTAGATTTATTCTTATTGGTGACAGATTTCAACTTTTCCTTAAGTTGCTTCTATGAGAGTAACCCAATATTGACTGGTTTATTCTCAGACACACTATTCTCTTTGCTTTTGTGATTATTAGAACATTTATTAGAAGTGTCCTTTTCATTACTAGCTCTAACAAAATTCACAGGTTTATTAAAATTTTCTCTTATATCTGTGTGTGTCTTACCATTCTTAGCATGTGTATCCTTATCAGATTCATAACCTAAAGCAGATTTCCAATTCTTGTCAGCAAGAATTTGTTGAACTTTCTTGCCAGAGTTTGTCCAAACTTTAAAAGTCTCATATTCTTTAGCTATTTCAGCTTTTAAATATGCAACATGTATTTCTAGCTAAGTTTGCATATGAATAACATTCTCACAGTCTTTCTTAGTGCTAAGCATGTGTACAAGTTCATATTCAAGAAAATCATTCTTAGTAGACAGAGTTTGAATTTCAAATTTTAATCTTTCATTTTCAAGTGACTGTGATTTAAAACTAACATGCAGGGTTCAAAGGAAGGACTTTAACTCATGAATATTTTCAGTATTAATATTGAAGATAGAGTTTGGTACCTTGTCAAAGTTTAAGATGGGTGCATCAGTGTTTGCCATAAAAGCATAGTTTGTTTCATCTTCAGAGTCTGAGGAATCCATCCAACCTTTCTTGGAAGTTAGGAAAGCTTTCCCAAATCCCTTGTTTTTGCACTCAGTAGCTAAATGCCCCATCTTGTTACACTTGTAACACTTGACCTTTGATTTGTCAAGTGTTTTGGACTTCCCATCTATGTTTTCTCTCTTTCTGAATCTGTCTTTGTTCTCAGACTCTCCATGCTTCTTTCGAAAGTTTCCTTGCTTTCTGAACTTCCTATACTTCATCTTCTTGAAGCCTTTGACAATCATTGCAACCATCTCCATTATGTCAGAGCCTGTGGATTCATCAAAGTTTACATTAGAGTCTGCTTCAGACTCTGATTCACTACTTTCCTTTACTAACACAACTTTTCTCTTTCCTTTGGATAAACTAGCAGACTGTTCCTTTACTCTAACATCCTTTGTTTCTGCATTCAATGCAACTGACCTTGATTTATTGCTCTTCCTATTTTTCCTTTGTTGTAACTCCAAGTCATGAGTTTTCAGCTTTCCATAAACTTCATCTAGGGATATCTCATCCAAGTCTGCCCTATCTCTTATCAGAGATGTTTGCAAGTCCCATTCTTAAGGTAGAGCCTTTAGAAACTTGGTGTTTGAATCCTCATTGTCATACACCTTATCAACCAAAGCTAAGTCATTTAACAGAGTAATGAATCTGTCATAAGTGTTTAGCCTCAAAGTATTAATATTCTTGTATAAGAACATATCTTCTATTCTTCTTGATTTCCTTGGTTCCTTGACATTGAACCTCTAGTGCGTCCCAGATTTCTTTTGCAGTCTTGCAAGCAATCACTCTATTTGACTTCACAGAGTCTAGACTGTTATGCATAAAGTTTTTACCTTTGCATCTTTTAGGACTTCTTATTTTTCCTCATTGGTCCACTCCTCTTGTCCTTCAGAGTATAGTGCTCAGGAACATGTCGTCCTTCAACTATGGTTGATGGAACTAGTTTTGTTGGCAAATACTGTCCTTCATTGATCCTGTCAAGATAGTCAGGATCTGTGGCTTTTAAGAACATCAACATCTTTACCCTCCATGTAGGGTATTCAGCCTTCTTCAAGATTGGAATCCTTATGCTTTCATACTTATTTCCAGACATTGTTTTTTAGATCTTTTAGTTTGTAATTAATCGCCTGCTCTGATACCAATTGTTACCCAGATAATGAACTATTAAAGAAGGGGAGGTTGAATATAATAGTACCAAAACAATCGATTATGAACACAAGTATGTAAAAGAAATACAATTTTGTATTAAACTTGATATACTTAATACAAAACTCTTTTAAGAAAAACAAAGTTCTTAAGAGCTGCTAGGTTATGAGAAAGATAATTACTTGAACGATACATCAATGTAAACATAATCCTGTGTTTATATAGTACACAACTACCTATCTATTTACAGTAAAGATAATGATCATTAAATGCAGAAATATTATTTCCATCATCATCTTCCTAAAAGATAGCTTCCAGAAAAGCAATATAATTGTATTCAAACACTTTCTTGTTTATCTCTAATCACCTCTTGATTTGTCGAACGAGACTCTGATAGACTAAACTCTGTCGGTTGACAAACTCTGATTGAAGTAAACTCTGTTGACCACTTCTAGTCTCTGATCAGCTAAACTCCTATCAGCTTCAGTAAACTCTGATGATGTCAAATAAACTCTGATTGAGTAAACTCTGGCATCTTCAGTTCTTCATCTCTAACAAAATATACAATTTTTTATTTAAATTTTTTATTAAGTAATTAAAAAAGTTTATTATAGTTAAGGGACTAATAATATTATAATATTTATGATACTAATATAATTAGTTTCAATTTTAAATGAACTAAAATAATTGTAAAACAAACAAAAAAATTAAATAATATACAAAAAAATATATAACACAAATTATAGAACACTAATGATGAACAGTGTTCTGTAATTTTGTGTTATATATTTTTTATATGTTATGTAATTTTTTTGTTTGTTTGTGATTATTTTTTGTGTCTTGTAGTTTTTTCTATGTTCATCAATTTTTTCATGTATTCTATAACTATATTTGTTGTTGATTCCTCAGTTACTAAAATAAGAGAGTTGTTCATTGAACCTAAGCCATTTAAATCTAATATTAATAAATCCAAAAATAACAAGCATAGATTTAATATTTGAATCGAATCAACAATATATTAAAATCCAATATTTATATTATTAATTTTAAAAATATTAATAAAAGATTTGAATCATATTAATAACATAATAATATTTATTTTTCATAATATAAATATTTAAATACTAATAAAAAATATTAATAAAAAATTAAATAAATAAAAGTGATCCTACCATGCCTCTATAACATGAAATATTCACTTTAGTTTCCTTAGAGTTCAATTCAAGTTTGGTGGCAGTGGCCATGGGAGTTTTTACAGAAGAACATTCACTCAAGTCAAATTTCTTTAACAAGTCATGAATGTACTTTGTTTGATTTATAAAAATACCATCCTTAACTTGTTTGACTTGCAAACCAAGAAAGTAGGTAAGTTCTCCCATCATGCTCATTTCATATTTACTCTGCATTAATTTTGCAAACTTTTTACAAAGTCCCTCATTAGTTGAGCCAAAAATAATGTCATCCACATATATTTGAACAAAAATGATAGAGCCATTAACATTTCTACTGAATAGAGTTTTATTAACAGTACCTCTTGTGAAGTGATTCTCAATGAGAAACTGAGAAAAAGTGTCATACCAGGCCCTTGGTGCTTGTTTCAAGCCATATAGTGCTTTGAGTAGATAGTAGACAAAGTCAGGGAAATTTGGATCTTCAAAGCCAGGAGGTTGTTCCACATAGACTTCCTCTTCTAATACTCCATTCAGAAAGGCAATCTTCACATCCATCTGGTAGACTTTGAAATTAGCATGTGCAACATAAGCCAGAAAGATTCTGATTGCTTCCAACCTTGCAACTGGAGCAAAAGTTTCATCAAAATCAATTCCTTCTTCTTGTGAGTACCTCTTTGCCATAAGTCTTGCTTTGTTTCTAGTCACAGTACCAGTTTCATCCATTTGGTTTCTGAATACCCATTTTATACCAATTACTGACCTATCTGTTGGTTTGGGCACCAGCTTCCACACTTTATTTATTTCAAATTGATTGAGTTCCTCTTGCATAGCTAAATTCCAATCAGGATCCATAAGAGCATCTTCAATTCTCTTAAGTTCTTCTTGAGATAAAAAGCTGTTATAAAGACATTTATTTTGAGTAGCACTTCTTGTCTTAACACCATCTTTTGCATTTCAAATGATTAGCTCAAATGGATGGCTTTTTGTCCATTTCCTTTGAGGAGGCAAATTTTGCCTTGATGATGAAGCTTCATGATCATTAGTATTGTACTCAAATTGATTTGAATTTGTTGATTGATTCTGAAACCCTCCCCATGAGTTGGATACTCTAAATGTAGAGTATTGATTATCCATTGAAGAATTATCAGTTGATGGAATTCTGTCAACTGATAAATTATCCATTGATGTAGTAATATCAACTGATATTGGATTTCTGAGTACTTGTGATTTTACAATTTCTGCTTCTTCATCATCATCTGCATCATTTGATTCATTCTCAAAATGCAGTGTGTCATGATTTCCTTCATCAAATAGGCCTTAAATCTTTTTATCATCAAATACTACATGTACAGATTCCATAACAATATGTAGTCTAAGATTATAGACTCTATAGGCTATGCTTGATAGTGCATACCCAAAAAATATAGCTTCATTAACCTTGGCTTCAAATTTTCCTAGGTTTTCACCTTGATTCCTTAGCACATAGCATTTGCAGCCAAAGAAATGAAGAAACCCCACTTTTAGCTTTTTGTCTTTCTTGATCAATTGATAAGGTGTCTTTCCTTGAGCTTGATTTACTATGGAGATGTTTTGAGTATAGCATGCTGTATTAATGGCCTCAGCCCAGAAATATGTTGGCAATTTAGCATCTTCCAACATAGTTCTAGCTGCTTCAATCAATGTCCTATTTTTCCTTTCCACTACCCCATTTTGTTGAGGGGTCCTTGGTGCATAGAAGGTGTGTATGATTCCTTTAGATTCACAAAACTCCTTCATTGTGGAATTCTTAAATTTTATTCCATTGTCACTCCTTATTTTCTTTACATCCAATCCAAGATTTTTCTCAACTTATCTTATGTGCTTGATGATGAGATTACTGGCTTCATCTTTTGAATGCAAAAAATAAGACCATCTGAATCTTGAAAAGTCATCCACAATGACTAGAGCTGTTTTTCCAGTTGCACAAGTAGAAGGGGGGGTTGAATACTTGTGTGTCTTTTCTGCCTGATTTTAAAATCAAATTAAGAACAAAACTCAAACACAAAGATATGAATAAGTACTGTTTGTATTATTGATTTGTAAATACAAAACTCTCATAGGATGTACACAAACCCTAGCAGCTTCTTTGTGTTTATCACAGCAACTCTCTCTATCTCTATGCTCTCACAAGATATCACTCAGACAATTATGCTTCGACTTACACTTTTACAATTAGGTTACATAGAGTTTATATAGAGAGCTGCCTATCAACTAATAACAGAAAGATAAATTACAATAGGAATATAATTCCTAATTTTTAGTTGACAGTTCCCTTCT
This sequence comes from Oenanthe sinensis, assembly GCA_028671895.1. NCBI lineage: Eukaryota > Viridiplantae > Streptophyta > Magnoliopsida > Apiales > Apiaceae > Oenanthe > Oenanthe sinensis. Next base: position 1,375,212 of record CM053809.1, on the reverse strand, counting down.
AGAATTCTCTTTCTTTCCCATAGCATATCTGCAATATATTTATCTTGATTTTCGAAGACTTTCCATTCCTGTGATCTTCTTCCAAATTTAACTTCAACTGTATAGACTCTGAACACCTTCAGACTCTGATGATCTTCAGACTCTGATCATATGTAGACTCTGATAGATCATAAACTCTGATAGTCTATAGACTCTGATCACCTTCCAGACTCTGATCTTTATGCAGACTCTGGTTTCACTTTCTACCGAAATTCTTCTAAGTACAAGTAACATGAATGTTGACTATCTAGACTCTGATTATACATTTCAGAGACTAGAAAGACTTATTACAGATAAACTAATCTAGACCCTGTTCTAGTATTTTGTACATCATCAAATGAATATATTCCTAACAATCTCCCCCTATTTATGCTTTATAAAATGTAAGCATAAATCAAGGTTTGATGATGTCAAAACTAAAGAATAAAACTATTAATCTAGAACAGTATAAAAGAATTATAAAGGAAAAAGAATTACTTCTTATTTAATCTTCTCAAAGGTTGGATTATTCTTCAAAAATGAATTCAGCATATTTTCCTCCACAATTGCCAGAGCCTCACCAACAAATTTCTTCAATTTCTTCATTTCTTCACTTGAGCATTTGATTTGACAATAAGCTGCTCTCAGATCATTTGCACTGCTTTCTTGATCTTGTAAGTCCTTCAACATCAGAACACTAACTTTCCCACTCATAGGCTGAAACCCAAAGTAATGACCCACACCTTCTTGAAATTTAATCTATTTTTCTTCCAATGGCATGACTTGATCATTTCCCTCAATATCAACATATTTTAAAGAAAATTTGCCCATTTGTCGATTTTCTTGTCTGTGCAAAGTCAGCTTCCTATCAATCTCCTTGAACCATTTGTGTGTGATAGCTTCTTTGCTCTTGTTAACTTCATAAGCAATTTGAAGAAGAAATCTGATATACTGTAGTTCCTCAGCCTGTTTGAAAAAGATAAAATTTGATTGACTAATCCATCTTACACTTCCACCTTCTAAGAAATAAACCAGCATCTCATTCTTCACCTTTTCTGTACCTCCCTGACCTCCTTGTATCTTTGTTTCAAAAACATTATAAATAATTTGAGCAGACACCACTTTGTTTAAGTGCTTCTGAGTGATCTTCTCAAACTGCCTATTTGTCAAGGATTGAGGATCCCTGGTTAGAGTAGATGTTCTGTCAATGTCAGATTCTTCAAATCCTCCAAGACCTATCTTCTTTTTAGCTCTAAGTTGCAGATTTGATTGACTGCACTTCCAGTATGAAGGTTCTTGAGTTTCATCAGAGTCTGTTTTCTTCTTTGTTTATCAGAGTCTGACTTAGACTCTGACTTCCCATGTCTAGTCCCTGATTGATGTGTTTGAGTTTTTGCTACTCCAGATTGCTTTTGTTGCACACCATCAAGACCCCTAGGACCATGAGAACTACCACCATCATCACCATCTCTACCATATCTCTTCCTTTTAACTCCCTTTGACCTATCTTTGCATCCATCATCCTTATTTCTCTTGGAGGATTCACCTTGCTTCTCTTTCTCCCCCTTTTTGACATCATCATCCTTATTACTGGTGACAGCCAAAAGAATCTGCTCAAGAACTGTGGAGAGATTGGCCTGGGCTGCAGTGACTGAATCAACCTTGGTGGTCAAATCAAAGACTGTAGTTTGAAGAGAGGCTTGAGTTGTAGTGATAGCAGCTAGAGCGTCTTTAAAAACTACTTCTTTGGATAATTGAAGGGAGTGAATTCTGCCAAAAATTGTATTGAGAAGAGAAGTTGTATTATCAACACCAGTGAGCTTGATTTTAATATGAGAAATATCCTGGACCACACTGGCTAATTGAGCAGCAACATCAGGTAACTCAGCTTTAACAGCTCCATCCAAGGCATGATCTTCTTCACCAGGATAGTAACCATGTTCCTGTTGAAAGGATTTCTTCTGAAAAGCTTTAAGTCTCTCAGACTGATGAATAGCCAAAATACACTCAAAAGAATCTTTATCATTTATGCCTCTTTGCTGTGCAGACTCCTAAGACTGAGGAAACACCTGATCAAAATAGACAAAAGAAGGGTGAACTTCATCATCATCTTTAGAAGTGCACTCCACAGCAACAGGCTCAAGCTTTGTGATTGGAGGTGTAGACTCTGAAACTGCAAACGGGACTATAGACCCTGACTCCTCCTGAGAGTGATCAGAGACTGTAGACTCTGGAAGTCTAGCCCTTATAGGCATGATCAAAAGTGGTTCTTCTGACTTCAATATTGCAGCCTCAGGTAAAATAACAGGGTGATCCACCAAAGCCTCCGTGACTCTATCTGCTCTCCTTGCTAGAGAATCCACCAGATGAATTTGTGGTCTCTGTGTAAATGACTTTTGAGCAGCAAGAGCCTCCTCCTTTTTGCCAATCTGCACAATCAATAAAAGTGACATTTCATCCATCCCCTGCTCCAACTCATTGGACCAACTCATTGGAAAATCTTGATCCCAATAAGTAAAGCTAGGTTCAGGATACCCTAATCTCTCATTCTCACAGTGGGGTTGGGCACCCACTCTCTCAATCTCACTCAGGCTCTCTACAGCCTTTTCTACCTCTCCTTTTGCCTGGACCAGTGCCGGCCTCTCAGATATTTTTTCACTCATGTGGAAAGGTGCACTCATGAATCCTACATAAGAGGGGTTGAGAGATAAAGAATGTGCTTCAATACCTGAACCACCTTGATGGAGGGGAACCCCTTCAAAAGTCTGAAGGCTAGGGGTTTCCACCAAGGGGTGAGCAATAACAGATTCTGAACCCTTACTATCATCTTCTTTCTTTTCAGAGTCTGTTGGCTCCAGTATTCCAGTTTCAGGGTCTACTCTAGACTCTGACTGCTTCAGTATGACTTCATTAGAAGCCAGAGTCTGAGTGTCACCATCTTGGCCTTTTTGTGCATGAGACTCCCCCTCAAGGTGGATAGACTCTGATAGAATGGATTGGAAAATATCTTCATGAGTATCCATCAGAGTCTGTCCTCCCATATCACTGGGGTTCTCATCAGCTCTTTGGTGAGTTGCCAAGGAGGGCCTAACAGCATACTCCTCTGCCCCACTATCACCCAACCTCTAACTAGATGGTTCTAGTGTGGGTGAGGCAGACTGATCATCTTTATCACTAGTCACCACTGGTGCACTAGTCCCAACCTCCAACTGCCTTGCATCACCTGCTACCTCATGTGATTCTACCAAAGTTAATGCATCCAAGTGTCCATTGAGAAAGATCCTGGCATGGAGTGCATTGATGGCCTGGGCAAAAGTCATGTGAAAGGAATCCTGCAGTTCCTTTGCAAGCTTCTGATAATATGAGCCCTTGAGTTGATCCAATCTACTTTCATAGGTTAGATAGATGTATTTGTTGGCCACCTTTTCTACATGTTGGACAAGAAAATCAACCACCTTCCTTGAAAGAGGCTGAATAGTAGAAATCCAATCAATAGCTATTCTGTAGGTAAACCCTTGATCCCAAATTGCTTCATAGTCAAAAACTGGTTGCTCAATCTCAGTTTCCAACTCAGCAACAGACTCTGATTTTCTCCTTTTGTAGATGCTAAGCTTTTTAGGCTTCTTTGTGATTTGGTGTTCAGAGTCTAGCACACCCAGTGCTTTGAGAACTTCAGTTGTTCTACCTTCTATGAGCCCAACTGCTTTTTCTTGGAATGAAGAGTTGAATAGGTAGCTATATAAAGATTTGACCACATCCTGTGCAGACATTTGTAGCTCATGTTCCATTCTCTTCCTTAGGGCTTCATAGATTGAAAGAAAATCCAAGACTTGAGATTTAGTCTGATGTTTCTCTGGATCTTCAACTGATTCCACCAAAGGATATAAGAATAGCAATGCCTCATCACTTGGAGTAATGATTTCATCAATTAGACTTGAGGCTGCATCCAATGGCATTCCTTCCCAAAATGTCTCATGATCAGAGTCTAAAGGCAGTCTAGACTCTGACTCAACATTAGACTCTGGTTTAGGTAATTTCTTGCTTTCAGAGTCTGGCCCTGCAGGAGCCTTGAGAGCATCTGTTTTCTGCAAAACAGGGTTAGTAATAATAATAGGCTTGTGTGTGTGTGCAGAATAAGCCTTCCTCAACCTCCTGTACTTCTGAGCAAAAAGATTTGTCAGGAGATTCAATATGAGAATCCTGAGGTGCATTCCTAGGTTTGTCAGAGTCTGTAGCCTTTTGAGAGTCTACAGACTTGGCTTGAAGGTTAGAATCAAGTGTATCATGACCGTCTTTTAACAAAGAGAGACCTTCAACAACTTGTTTCTCTAGAGGGTTGAGCTCTTCATCACTGTGCTCATCTATAAGCCTAGTTTGAATCAATTTTCTCCTCTTTACGACTGGTGCCTATTGAGAGACACCAGAGGTTGGTTTTTTTTTAGATTTTGGTTTGGAAGATTGTGTAATTGAAGGGGATTAAATGACTTGGGTAGGTGCAGGGGGACTCTCCAATACTTGTTCCTGTACCATGTCACCACCAAAAAAAGAATCATTGTAGATAGAAGGTTTGTAGGTTGAGAGTTTTACCTGCATTACCTGTGGATAGTGCATGGCAGGTAGACTCTTCTTTTTGTCATCAATTCTCTTGATGTCAGAGAATATCATTCTTTATTGTTTGTATGCCTGCACACAACAATCATCTGCCAACTTGGTTGACATGTCAGGAATGAAGTGATTAAGAAGAATCATAAGAAATCTATGATAATAGACTTTCTTCCTCCCCTCATGCACATTATTTAATTTTGCTCCCATTTGAGTGAGCAACATATCACCAATGTTGATTACTCTATCAAATAGGAGACTGTGACCAATTTGATAAGTAATAGCAGTAATAGCATCAAATCCACTGCACTTACCAGTGAAACACTTAGCAATTTGATCAAAGAAAAATGACCATTCTTTTCTTAAGTAAGGCCTAGTTATCTTGCTCATGTTATCTAAGCTAGCAGAATAACTTATTGCCTTAAACATGCTTTTAATGTCATCATCAGATACAGTTTCATTAAAAGGTGTTTTCACAGGCAATTTAAAAATTGAATTAAGCACATCAACAGTAACATCAAAAGTAGTGGAGCCAAAGATGAACATGATTTTACCTGGTTGATCCTGAGAAGGATCAACTACCTGTGCAGAACTCCAAGCTTTTGAGACAGCATCCATATGAATCACCGGAGATGCTTTTAGAATATAACTGAGCTCAGATTGCTCCATGAAATCCATCATTGGGAAGTAGTCAGCATATACTCCCTTCTTGTCTCCAAGAGCAGCAACATGATTTGTAGTCATGAAGTCAAAATCCCCAAAAGTAAATGCAATCGCTTTGGGTCCCCTCATGACAGTAGAAATTGCAGCCATTGAAGATGTCGAGTTGAAAGTGATGAACAAGCTTGAGAAAATTAGTTAGGGTTCGTAAAAAGCTCTGTGATTAATTCTACCTTAGAAAAAAATAGCAATAAACAAGTGAGTACAATGTATGAAATGTTCTATTTTGATTGAATTGCATACAATACTCACGAGTCTACAGCCTATTTCCAGTCAAAAATAATTGTTACCGCCTATTTCAAGTCATTTGAACAATTTAAACGCAATCAGAGTCTACAGACGCAAATTTTAACCGATTCAGAGTCTAGGCGTTATTTTTCTCACAGTCTACAGACTCGTCAGAGTCTATAGACTCGTCAGAGTCTAAAAACTAGACTCTGTCAAGATAAAGTACCAAACAAAATTTTGCAATAATAATTAATCATAGTGTGTGAAGACAGGGACTATAATTAAAGTACATACCTTGCTTCTTGTAATTATTGATCACTTACATATTTAACATACATAATTCACCTACCAGTCTGAGAAAGGTAGACTCATCAAGTGGTTTTGTCAAAATGTCTGCAATCTGTCTGTCAGTTGGAACATAGTGAAGTGTCACAGTACCATTTTCAACATGTTCTCTAATAAAGTGATACCTGATATCAATGTGCTTTGTTCTGGAGTGTTGGACTGGATTCTCTGCAATTTTAATAGCACTGGTATTATCACAATACATAGGAATATTTGAGAATGTTAGTCCATAATCAAGTAATTGATTTCTCATCCACAGAATTTGAGCACAGCAACTTCCAGCTGCAATGTATTCAGCCTCAGCTGTTGAGGTTGATACAGTCTGTTGTTTCTTGCTAAACCAAGAAATTAATCTGTTACCAAGACACTGGCATTGTCCTGTTGTGCTTTTCCTGTCTACTTTGCATCCTGCATAGTCAGAATCTGAATAGTCAATTAGTGAAAAATCTGACTCTCTAGGATACCAAAGTCCAAGAGTTTGTGCCCCCTTTAGATATCTAAAAATTCTTTTCCCAGCTATTAAATGTGATTCTCTAGGGCCAGCTTGAAATCTAGCACATAGACAAGTTTCAAACATTATATCTGGTCTACTAGCAGTTAAATATAACAATGAGCCAATCATACCTCTGTAGCTAGTGTTGTCAACTTTCTTACCCTTTGGGTCAGAGTCTAGCTTAGTGGCTGTTGACATGGGAGTTTTAGCAGTTGCAGAATCTTGCATATCAAACTTCTTCAACAGTTCTTTTACATACTTTGTTTAATTGATGAAAATTCCATCATCATTCTGTTTGACTTGAAGCCCCAAAAAGAAGTTTAATTCTCCTATCATGCCATTTCATAATTTGACTGCATTAGTTGACTAAATTTTTCACATAGATTATCATTAGTAGATCCAAATATAATATCATCAACATAAATTTGGACAAGCAAAATATCACCTTTATATTTTCTAATAAAGAGAGTTTTGTCAATGGTACCTCTTGTGAATCCATTTTCAAGAAGAAATTTTGAAAGAGTTTCTTACCATGCTCTAGGTGCTTGCTTCAATCCATATAGTGCCTTGTCTAACCTGTAAACATGATCAGGAACCTTTGGATCAACAAATCCTGGTGGTTGCTCCACATAGACTTCTTCTTCCAATTCTCCATTTAAGAAGGCACTTTTCACATCCATCTGATATACCTTGAATTTTGAATGAGCTGCAAAGGCCAGAAACATTCTAATAGCTTCCAATCTTGCTACTGGTGCAAAAGTTTCATCATAGTCAATTCCTTCCTCCTGTGAGTATCCTTTTGCAACTAGCCTTGCTTTGTTTCTGACTACAGTTCCATTCTCATCAAGTTTGTTTCTGTACACCCATTTTGCACCAACCACTGATCTATCTTTAGGTCTTGGTACAAGTTTCCACGCTTTATTTCTCTCAAATTCATTCAATTCTTCTTGCATTGCAATAATCCAATCAGGGTCTTGCAAGGCTTTCTCAATTTTCTTGGGTTCATTCTTTGAGAGAAAATAACTATAAACACATTCATTTTGCGTGGTTGTTCTTGTTTGTACCCCACTCTCAGGATCACCAATTATCAAGTCAGGAGTGTGACTCCTTGTCCATTTTCTAGCTGGTGGAAGATTGGTTCTTGAACTTGAAGCTCCCCCTAAGTCATTTTCATCTTTTGTATTTGAGTGAAATTCAAATAAAGAGGCTCCCCCTAAATTTCTTGACTCTGACAATGATTCAGAGTTGCTTGATCCAGACCCTAATGAGTCAGACTCTATCTGTCTAGACTCTGTCTGGGTAGACCCTGACTGGGTAGATCCTGACCTGTTAGACTCTGAATTATTTGGAGTTGAATTTTCTGGATCCCCCTCAGAGTGTGCAGGTTCCTTTGTTTGTTCAGGAGTTATTTGAGGATCTTCATCCTCTTCTTCTTCATTTATCTCAGAACTTTTTAGATTTTCAAATTCTAGTGTAGTAGACTCTAACTCATCCTGCAATCCTGTACACTTTTTATCATCAAATGCAACATGAATATATTCTATAACAATTTTGATTCTGAGATTAAACACTCTGAATGCTTTTGTGTTTGATGCATATCCAAGAAAAATTGATTCATCTGCCTTGGCTTCAAATTTGCTTAGATTTTCAGGATGTACTTTCAGTACATAACACTTGCATCCAAATATGTGAAAGTGTTTCATATTTGGCTTCTTGTCCTTTATCATTTCATAGGGAGTCTTTTCATGCATGTTTATTAAAGTGTAGTTTTGAGTGAAACATGTTGTATTGACTGCCTCAGCCCAAAAATATACTGGTAGCTTAGACTCTGCCAACATTGTTCTGACAGCTTCTATGAGTGTCCTATTCTTTCTTTCCACAACTCCATTTTGTTGAGGAGTTCCTGGTGCAGAAAATTGTTAAGTAATTCCCTTTGATACACAGTAGTCCTCCATGATCGAGTTCTTGAATTCAGTACCATTGTCACTTCTTAGAACTCTAACTGTTTTCTTTGAATTTCTTTCCAGAAAAGTGATATGGTCTTTTATGTGTTGTGGAGCTTCATCCTTTGAATGTAGAAAGAAAACCCATGTGAATCTTGTAAAATCATCTACAATAACAAGAGCATATTTCTTTTTGTTAATAGACATAACATTAACTGGACCAAATAAATCAAGGTGCAATAAATAAAAGGGTTCAGAAATGGAGTTAATTGTCTTGCTCTTGAAGGATGATTTCCTTTGTTTTCCAAGTTGACATGCTTCACAAAGTCCATCTTGCACAAAATCAACCTGTGGTAATCCTCTTACAAGATTCTGTTTAACCAACTTTTTGAGTATTTTGAAATTGATGTGAGATATTTCTTGTGCCATTTTCAGCTTTCTTCAGTTGAGGCCTTGCTATATAGACATGTGACTTCACTGTGTATGCAATCCTCCAAGCTGGCTTCATAAATGTTACCATGTCTGTGTCCTTTGAAAACCAAAATGCCTGTTTCTTTATGAGTCACAAGACACTCTTTGTTGTCAAAGCCATTATGGTAACCTTTATCTCCAAGTTGACTTATGCTTATCAAATTGTGCCTTAAGCCATCAACTAGAGCTACTTGATCAATGATGACATTCCCAAGTACAATCTTGCCATATCCCAGTGTTTGTCCTTTGTTGCCATCTCCAAAGGATACTTCTGGGCCAGCCATTTCCACAAAGTCTGTAAGCAGGGATTTCTTTCCAGTCATGTGTCTTGAGCATCCACTGTCCACGATTAGGGCTACTTTCTTTACCCTGGTTCCCTGCATACATAAAGCATCTAGTTAGATGTTTTGAGGACCCAAACAGTTTTGGATCCTTTTCTACTAACTTTAGGAGAAACAGGCTTAACAATTTTCACTTTTGGCTTACCTGTCTCTTTTGTTGCCTTAGACTCTGATGGAGTATTAATAGTGTCATACCAACTTTTATCAATAGAATATTTTAGCTCATAAAAATTGTAATACAAATCATGATAGTCCCTACACATATAAATAGAATAAAATATGCTACCACAGTGATAACAAGGTTTCTGTGGTATGTAGTGACTTTTCAGAGTCTGAGAAGGAATAGACTCTGATTTCATCTCAATTTTTGTTTTACAATCTATAGCTAAATGGTTGTGATTGCCACATCTATAACACTTCTTTCTAGGAGCATTAAGTTCTTTTTGATAATTATTAGCCTTATTAACGTCTTCCTTACCATTCCTATTTCTCCTAGTTTTGGTGGACCCTGATAAGTTCTCTAGCCTTTCTTTCAACTTAGACTTAGACAAGTACCCTATGTTAATATTTTTCTTAGAGTTATTTTCTCCTGTTTCATCTGTCTTCTTGTCAACAACAGGGGGACTATTGACAGATGAGTTTGTGGTTTCAGATTTTTCTTTAGGGGTCACAAACTTAACAGGAACAAATGTACTTTTGTCTTTAGTCTTATTAAATTGGCTAGCTTCTTTATTGTTATCATTCTCATCAAAAGGTCTTTTGTCTTGACTCTTGTCATAGCCTAGACCAACAGTTTGAAACACATTTTGATTATTGAGAATTTCTTGAACTTTTCTACCAGAGTCTGTCTAGACTCTAAACTTGAGTCTTTCTTCTTCTAGTTCTTTCTTAACATAGTCATAGGCCTTCAAGATTTCAGTGTAGTTATGACTATGTTTCTCAGAATCCTTTTTGTATTGTTCCATTAATATTAACTCAGACTCTAAATGATCATTCCTTTTAGTCAAGGTTAAATTTTCCTCTCTCAACCTTTCACTTTCACTAGTGAGAGATCTACATGTTGTCATTATTTTATTAACCTCACTTTGCACAATTTTTATACCATCAGAGTCTAAATTAATTAAGAATTCAGGAGTAAAGATTGATACCTGAGTTTTGGGAGATGAGGGTTCTTTGTGAGATTGTGATCTTCTTGATGAGGATGCCATCAATGCTAGATTTTCATAATCAATTTCATCCTCTGAGCTTGAATCTGCCCAATCCTTTCCAGTTGATAGAAGTGATTTCCCTTTTCCTTGACCTTTTTGCTTTCTGCATTCACTAGCAAAATGTCCCAGTATTCCACAGTTGAAACACTTGACTTTTGCTTTGTCAAGCTTGATTATTGTACTCTTGCTCTTCTCAACCTTCTCATCTTCCTTCTTGAATGATGGCCTCTTGCTAAATTTGCCAGTTCTTTTGTTAAATTTCATTCTTTTGAAATTTTTAGCAAACATAGCCATCATTTGACTTAGGTCAATCTCTTTATCAGAATCAGAGTCTGTGTTAGTAGACTCTGACTCCACAACAGCTTTACCCTTCTTCCTTGAATCCTTGATTCTAGCTTCTGTGGGTTGTTCATGTTGTTCTTTCTCAGACTCCATCAAGAGTGCCACATATTTTATCTTTATAGACTTCTTATTCTTTCTCTGTTGCATCTCCAAATCATATGTCTTGAGTCTGCCATACAATTCTTCTAGAGTTAGTTCATCCAAATCTCTAGCTTCCCTTATGGCTGTAGTCTTATTGTCCCACTCTTCAGGAAGTGCTCTCAGAAACTTGGTGTTTGTATCTTCAGAATCATAAACCTTACCAAGCATAGCCATCTCATTCAAGAGTTTTGTAAACCTATCATACATCTCAGTGATAGATTCTCCAGATTTTGCTTCAAAATACTCATACTCTTGAATTAGCAACGACCTAGCATTCTTCTTGACATCTTTAGTCCCTTGACAGTGCACTTCAAGTTTGGTCCACATCTCCTTAGCAGTCTTGCATGATATGACACATTTAGTTAGAACAGAATCCAAACTGTTAAAGAGAATGTTTTTCACTTTTGCCTCCTTAAGGACATTTTCCTTGTCCTCTTTTGTCCATTCAGCCTTTGGTTTCTCAACGAGGTGTTCTTCAGTTATTTTGCCTTCCTTGTTGATTTGAGGCACAATTTTTAAGGGAACAAAGGGTCCTTCATTAATTATGTCAAGATAGTCAGGGTCTGTTGCTTCCAGATGGTGCAGGATCTTAACCTTCCAGTGGGTGAACTCGTTTCTCTTAAGCATAGGAATCTTAGAATTGCCATCTTTGTTTCCAGACATCTTTGATCGATTTTAAACGTTAGGCTCTGATACCAATTGTTTTCCCAGTTGCACAAGTAGAAGAGGGGTTGAATACTTGTGTGTCTTTTCTACCTGATTTTAAAATCAAATTAAGAACAAAACTCAAACACAAAGATATGAATAAGTACTGTTTGTATTATTGATTTGTAAATACAAAACTCTCTTAGGATGTACACAAACCCTAGCAGCTTCTCTGTGTTTATCACAACAACTCTCTCTATCTCTATGCTCTCACAAGATATCACTCAGACAATTATGCTTCGACTTACACTTTTACAATTAGGTTATATAGAGTTTATATAGAGAGTTGCCTATCAACTAATAACAGAAAGATAAATTAGAATAGGAATATAATTCCTAATTTTTAGTTGACAGATCCCTTCTAGAATTCTCTTTCTTTCCCATAGCATATCTGCAATATATTTATCTTGATTTTCGAAGACTTTCCATTCCTGTGATCTTCTTCCAAATTTAACTTCAACTGTATAGACTCTGAACACCTTCAGACTCTGATGATCTTCAGACTCTGATCATATGTAGACTCTGATAGATCATAGACTCTGATAGTCTATAGACTCTGATCACCTTTCAGACTCTAATCTTTATGCAGACTCTGGTTTCACTTTCTAAAGAAATTCTTCTAAGTACAAGTAACATGAATGTTGACTATCTAGACTCTGATTATACATTTCAGAGACTAGAAAGACTTATTACAGATAAACTAATCTAGACCCTGTTCTAGTATTTTGTACATCATCAAATGAATATATTCCTAACAAGAGCATATTTCTTCTTTACAATGGACATGATATTTACAGGACCAAACAAATCCATGTGTAATAACTCAAGTGGCTTCTCAATTGATGATTCCGATTTTGAGTTGAATGATGCATTTCTTTGTTTTCCTTTCTAATAGACATCACAAAGTCCATCCTTGATAAATTCCATTTGTGGTAATCCTCTCACTTGATTTTTCATGATCAACTGATTCATGGCTTTGAAATTTAAGTGAGCTAATTTCTTATGCCATAGCCAACTTTCATTTGTACTTGCTTTAGAGAGAAGACAAGTCATTGAGTCTGCACTTGTTGAATTAAAGTCAGTTATGTACACATTTCATTTTCTATTCCCAATCATAACCAGGCTTCCATCTTTTTTGTTGGAAATTATGCATGCTTCAGTTGTGAAATAAACCTTATTTCCATTGTCACATAGTTGACTTATGCTTAAAAAATTACTAATGCAACAGGTTCAATGATGACATTCTCTTTTGAAATCAAGCAATATCCCATGGTTTAACCTTTACTGTCATCTCCAAAAGTTACTCCAGGGTCATTTTTCTCCTCAAACTTTGTGAGCAGGTATTTATCTCCAGTCATGTGTCTTGAACACCCACTGTCCAAGTACTAAAGATTTCTTGTTTTTCCCTGCACACATCCAAAAACAATCAAGTTGATTTTGATACCCAAGTTGTCTTGGGTCCTTTCTTATTAGTTACTACCTTTGGTTTGGTTTCCAATTTTTGTACCTTTGGTTTAAGTGGTTTTACTCCCACTTCAGTCTTAGGTGTTGGTTTCCTCACCTCAGGATTCTTAATGCTATTATTTGGAATACTCATGCTTGCAGAATTAGAAAAATTTGGAGCATGAAAATTGTTATGCATATTCCAGGGCATAGCAGACATGTTCATGTTGGCAAATGCAAGATATGGATTAATGTTAGGTCCAAATGTGTTGTAGAGGGGGGGTGAATACAACTTTTAATATTTATGGAGCAATAAATATTATGTAATAAATGAACACAAAGATTCAAGGAATATATGTCTTATATATCACTTGAAGGGGTTGCTACAACATTCATTACAAAAGTACAACAGAAGTAAAGAGGGTAGTAAATGATACTAAGCTCTGTGAATATACTCTCTCTCTATTACAAGTGTTTCTCTGTGAATATACTCTCTCTCTATTAAAAGAAAATTGAATTATCTCAAAATAAATCAAAGTTCAAAAACTGGTCACAAAAAAAATTCTAAGTACACAAGACTAGGCTAAGTCGAAATTTCTATGTAGAACTTTTTGCCAAGTCGAAATTTCACCAAGTAGAAATTGTTCAAGTCGAAATTTCTAAGTAGAAATTGTCAAGTAGATATTCTATGTAGAACTTTTGCCTTGGAGAAAATTTGCTGCAGGTCACTTTCACACTTTTTGACTTTTATGACTAATCTCACCTAACTTCACCTAACACCCACGTGAAAGGTACAGAGTCTTCTGACAGTTCCCTTTTTCTGTGAGTATATTGTCCAATCAAAAGCCAATAACACCTTTTACACTTTTTGTCTTTTTGAAAAGAAGATCAAAAGTTACTGGGTTTGTCTTCTTTGTCAAGAACAATGAAGAACACTACAAACCAAAGTACCCAGATTAATTCACAAAAATTATCTAAAATCCACCCAAGCTAAATAATCACACCTGGAGTATTTAAATAATTTTTGGGATGAGTTTTCACCGAAAAAAAAATTAAGGCACACTTTTCAAGAAAAACTCGAAAATTAGATCTGGAAGAGAAAACTCATTAATCTTCTACCAAACACAAGGATCTATGTTTTGTTTGTCAAACATTAAGCTCTGATACCAATTGTTAGGTCCAAATGTGTTGTAGAGGGGGGGGTGAATATAACTTTTAATATTTATGGAGCAATAAATATTATGTAATAAATGAACACAAAGATTCAAGGAATATATGTCTTATATATCACTTGAAGGGGTTGCTACAACATTCATTACAAAAGTACAACAGAAGTAAAGAGGGTAGTAAATGATACTAAGCTCTGTGAATATACTCTCTCTCTATTACAAGTGTTTCTCTCGAATATTGCTCTTTTTGTAATGTTACACAAGTACTTCTATTTATACTACTTTGTAACCTATGACTTGTAGTCTTCAAACGATAAGATGTGAGTGGCCTAATGTTGTCCACGTTAATCTTATCATGTCTTGAAAGCTTGGAAATCTGCCACCAGGATGATGCCATGTGTCATGTTGAAACTGTTTCCTATGTAGAATTTCTACATGGGAAATTCTACTTAGCTCTATCTAGAACTCTAAGTAGAATTTCTACATAGGAATTTCTACTTGGCTATCTCGAACTTTTAAGTAGAATTTCTACATAGGAAATTCGAGATAGCAAACTTCCTGAGTACTTAGAAAATATTTTCATCTCCAGAATTTTCTACATAGGAAATTCGACTTGGGAATTTCTACATAGGAAATTCGAGATAGCTTCCTGAGTTGAGTACTTAGAAAATATTTTCTCCTCCAGAATTTCTACTTGGCTCTAAGTAGAAGTTTATCCAGAATTTCTAGATAGGAATTTCTACATAGGTTCCCTTGTAAGTACTTAGAGAAATTCTGGGCTTCAACTTGAAACTTCAATGCAACATCTTGAACTTGTGATTTCTTCGTGTCTTCAATATTCTTCAACAAGCTCTTGAACATGGATCTCTGCTGCTGACATAAACTTGCTATCAATGTCCTGACACTTGATGCAATGGTCTGGTTCATAAGTGACTAGTCTTGATAGAGTTCTTGCTTCTGAATAGATTGCCATGTTCAATTAGAAATGTGGCTTTCCAACAATTGCTTTCCTTCTTCTTCACTTGAAATCAATTAGTCTTATTGATACTAATAGTTATGATCTTGATTCATTGAATTACAAATCACTGGGGCATGAACAACTTTGACTTGAACTTCTTCCAATGATTTCTTCTTTGTTTGATCATATTTAACATGTTGAATTGTATCAATTACTTTGTCTTCATTTATATTGATTTCATTGTGACTTCTCGTTCTTGATTGACTTCGGGTTAAGTATCTTTTCTTTAGTTGAGTTACATAAGATATAGTGTTACAAGTTTAAACACTCTGCCTTTCAATTAAACATATAAGGCATTGATATATATTGAGCATGAATAGCATGAGGATCAACTACATGAGGATAAACAGAGTTAGAATGCATGTTAGGTATAACAGACACATTGGTTGTTGTAGGCATATTGATCTTGCATTGCACAGATAACTGATTTTTACTACCACACTTAGCACATATCTTTCTAGGAGCATACTTGTCAGGTGTGTAGTTATTGTGCTTGTTTATGCCTACTTTACCATTTCTATTTTTCTTCTTCTCATTTGGCTTAATATTAGGCTCTATCTTTTCTAACTTTTCTTTCAATTGATCTTTAGATATGAACCCTATATTAGCCTTTTCAATTTTGACTTGAGATTTAGAGGAGCTACTTTCTTTGACAAATTTACAGGTCTGTTAAGCTTGGTTTTTAAAACAAATTACTTAGCAGTTGATGATTCCTCAATCGATGGATAATTATCCGTTGGGATAACATTATCAATCGATGGATGATTATCCGTTGGAATGACATTATCAATCGATGGATAATCCTTATCAGTTGATTCAGAATTAGCAATCGATTGCTTCTTTTCCAAAGATTGATTTTCATCAATAACTATTTTCTCAAAAGTCTCAGACAACATGGTGAAAGAATTTGTTCCATGAATGTCATTCATCTTCTTACTGGCTTTACTAGACATGTTCTATTTGTCAATGGTTCTTAGTTCTTCTTCCAATTTTTCTTTCAAATTTTTTATTTCCTTTTTACACTCAACTAGTTCTTTTCTAGTATCTTTGTTCTCTACCTTGAGTCTGTCCATTTGCACTAACTCACTCTCTAGATAAATGTTTCTTTCAGTAAGAGTTTTTAGGGTTATTTTGAGCCTAATGTTTTTTTGTTTAAGGACTTAAGAGTGACATTCAAATTATACAATTCATTTGACATTTCAATAATTGTAATATTACATTCATCTTTGGATAACTCAGATAGATTTGTAGAAATTACCTGATTGCTAGAAGAACTAGCTTCCTGTTCATCATGATTGGCCATTAGTGCAAGGTTGATGTATTCTTCTTCTTCAGAATCATCCTCAGCAGCCCAGTTCTTTTTTTCTGTCACAAAAGCCTTCTCTTTTTGTTTGAGCAACTCAAAGTATTTCATTTTATAATCAATACTATCACTATACTTTGATTTCCTCTCTATTTTTGGCTTTCTGCATTCATTAGAAAAGTGACCAGCCAATCCATAGTTGAAACATTTGAATTGAGTCATGTCAACAAGATTTTTACTTTGTTGATTGTCTCTCTTGTACTGGGATCCAGGCCTTTGAATGGGATTCCTCTTGAATTTAAGTTTTGAAAATTTCCTTGATAGAAAAGCCAAATGCTCATCTATTTCATCCATTTCATCCTTGGTTTATGACTCATCGTCTTCAACTGTTTCTTTTCCTTTCCCAGTTGAAGATTCATCATATCTAACACCACTTGCACTATTGCCATGACTTTCTTTCTTCCCTTCCTTGACAACAACATCTTCATCAGATTCTGCAACTTGCTTATCCTTGACCACCAAAGCAATAGACTTGTCTCTTTTCCGACTCTTCTCAATTTCCTCATCTTGCTGTAGTTCCAACTCATAGGTTTTCAAGATACCATACAGCTTGTTAAGAGTATATTCTTTAAAGTCAGGAGATTGTCTTATAGAAATAGTCATTGTTTTTCATTCCTTAGGTAAGGACCTCAAGAATTTGAGGTTGGTATCTTCAACAGCATATACTCTTCCATATAGTTTTAACTCATTCAACATCTTTTGAAATCTACTATATATGTCATTGATTGCTTTACACTATTGAAGTGAAATGCTTCATATTTTTGAATCAAGAGTTGAATCTTGTTCTTTCTCACTTGTTCAATGTCTTCACATAGAGTTTGAAGAGTATCCCAGACTTCCTTGGAGGTTGTACAATTGATAACATTGTCAAACGTATCATTGTCAAGACCATTAAACAAAATGTTCATAGCCTTTTTATCCTTATGTACTTCCTTCTTATCTTCATCTGTGTATTCACTCACAGGTTTTAGAATGAGTTTGTTTGGTGCCTGAGTACCATCTGAATTTACACTTGTAACTATCTTCATAGGCACATGTGGACTCTCTATGCAGTGAATATAGGAAGGATCAATGGATAGCAGATGCAAGTGCATTTTCACTTTCCGGGGAAAGTACTCATCTTTCTCTAGAACTGAAATCTTTACTCCTGTGTCTTTTTGACCCATACTTGATGTAATTTAGATCTTAACTTTCTGTATGTTGAAAGCCCTGCTCTGATACCAATTGTTATTTGCCCTTAAGTACAATATGTTTGGAGAAAGGGGGGTTGAATACAAACTTAAGAATTATCTTCAATTCTTTCGGATTTAAGTTTGTTCAACAAAAGTGTTTGAGTGAATATTAAAAGAACTGATTGAACTAAAAATGTAGATAATAAAAATATTGAAAACAAGACAAGCAATATTAAAAATTACTAGTGGATTGGTTTTTCCACTAGTATGTTTTTGCTTTCAAATAATCTTGGTAAAAATACCAAACTGCTTACAAAGTGTTTTTCTGCACAACTATGCTTACAATTTTTCTCACACTTTTCTTCACACCTTGCTACTATGGACTACTAAACACTATATAGTAGTTTTCTTCTCATTCAATTTCCTATCGACAGATAACATTATAAAATACATTTTACAATGTTTATATGGAAATAGAAATTAGCTACTTTCACAGTCTTCATTAGACTATGTCTAGTCCTGAAAATATCTTTGTTTTGATGCATTTCTTGAAGACTGTGTGTCCTTGAAAGTCTTCACAATCCTGACATGACTGTCTTCCATTGATTCAGTTTCTGCACAGTTTCCATTCTTTTTGTCTTTAACTAAATTGGGAAGCCTTAATCAACTGATAGATGTTGTTAAGCTTATCAGTTGATTCTTCTTTGCTTATCCATCGATGAATAGGATATCCATTGATCAACTGATGTATCGATGGCTAATTGAGTTATCCATCGACTCCCTATCCATTGATGGTCCTTTATCCGTTGATCGCCTTTATCCGTTGATGGCTTTTATCCGTTGAATGCTTTTATCCATTGAGTAGTGTCTTCATCCATCGACTCCAATATCTATTGATCATTTCATTTGTGAGAATTCTGATTTAGAATATTTATAATTGATCAGCCATTCTTCTCATCCATTGAGAAGCTAATAATTGAAGTCAAGTAACATCAGTCGACTACTTCACAACATCCATCGAGGCAATACAATCAATTGATAATAAAACATGAATCAAATGTTACAATCCAATTTATCAGTTGATAAACAAGCTTCAACTGATAACTGATTTCCTAGTCAGTGGATATTTATAAGTCACATATTCATCGACTAGTTACAATGAATTTTTAAATCCCTATTGTAATTCTAAGTGATTTCTTATCATCAAAACTCATAATTCCTAACAGTAAAATTTATGTTTTACTTGATAAAGCATAAATTGAGGGATATTGTTAGAAAACAAACACTGATGTTGTCGAATAATATTAGAACAGAGTTTATGTTACTGACGTCATCAGAGTTTATGTTGCTTTGCACGGGTTTAATTCGAGTCATGGATAAAATGTCTAGAATACATTGGAAATTTATTAAAACATCAATAACTCTACGGAGTACATGTATCTTGTGCATTTCACCTCTCTCTCTCCCTCCCTCTCCCTGAATCTCTCTCTGTTAGGGTTGTAATTTCATATTTTGGCTTATAATGATCACTAAACTTTTCAAGTAAAGCAAGATAATGATTTTTTTTACTATACTTTATTTTCAAGTTAACGCTATTTAATTTAAACAATTTTTATAATCTTTATTATGGAGTCGTTATTACATTTCTTATAAAGACTTTCTTTTTCAATTTGACGTAGTTTCAATTATATATGAAAAAATTTATACCGAAGTTGAATTATTATTATTAGTATCATCATTGTTTTAATTACTATTCATCAAATTTGGATATATAATTTCCACCGTAGATTTCACACATTCCATATTGACATTTTATGTTTACTTGATCTCGATTTTCAAATAAGTATAAGTTATATGATATATTATTTTAATTTAAATATGATTCGTCTAACTCGAATATAAATAAACACAATTTCATTCGAGACGAGATAATAGATGTTAAATTTCATCACACGAATGAACTTTTCAATTTCTCACTATATCACAAAAAAATAGAATTATGAATATAAAACATGTAATAACTTCTATCTATATGATTTCACCCATGGATTTTAAAAAAAAATTAAAATTCTGACTGAATACCGGATTTTAAAGTCTCGCTTAGTTCTAAATTAACTGTCTTATTTTTTTTTTTTCCGATCTGACTCAAAATCTATCAAAATCCAGATCGAATACACCCGTTGATACATTGTATCTTGTGCATTTCACCTGCTCTCTCTCTCTCTCCATGAATCTATCTTCGTTAGGGTTGTAGTTTTTAACAAATCACTATGCGTACACACCTTCAGATCTCAAATCACTTGTCTGAAGCCGAACAGTTGGTACTCATCTCTATTTACACACACAAGTTCAATTTATATTTATGTTTATTTGTTAATTAATCGATTAATTTATGTGCGTTGTTCG
Source organism: Oenanthe sinensis (assembly GCA_028671895.1). Classification (NCBI taxonomy): domain Eukaryota; kingdom Viridiplantae; phylum Streptophyta; class Magnoliopsida; order Apiales; family Apiaceae; genus Oenanthe; species Oenanthe sinensis. Next base: position 1,355,084 of record CM053809.1, on the reverse strand, counting down.
AATGTAAATAGAGAGTGTTTCTTGTAGACCTTTGAGGATTATATTCTACTGCTTTACGTAATTTTTATGTTTGATTAATATATATATATATATATATATGTTTATTTTATATGAATGTTTTATTGTTGAATTTGCTTGTGATGACTGGATTAATTGGTGGATTGATTTGTATGTGTAGTTGTAAGTTTTGTGCTATATAAGCTTTTTCATACGGAATTAGATTTAGGTGCAATCTATAAGTAGTTTGTGCATGTGCATGTAGTTGTTGATTACGGTCACTATGGTATGTTGGTCTGATTCGAAAATAGACCAGACATTTATTTTTCCTTTAATTTGTATGATGGTAGAAAACAGAAGTAAATTGGACGGTGAATGACCGAGTGCTGAGAAAAACATGTCTAAAAACATGTCTGGATATAGTAAAACTGGGATAATTAATATATACTAGACTCGCACATTATTGGATATAGTGAAACTGGGATAAATTAATATACATGGCCCATTTAATGTTCCGAATACAAGTTTAATTGCAATATTCTTTTCGGTGTATCACAAAAGTAGGAAATAAGAAACACATACCAAATGAAATCTGAAATCTGAAATCTTGAACCTGACCTATGAGTTAGTTTAATTGCAATATTTAACTAATATATGCTAGCGAAATATTTGCAGAAAACAATGAAGAAGATGCTCTATGAAGAAAATATTTTTTGCAGCTATTTGGAGTGTGGTAGCCTTTTCATTAATTCTTGATTTTCTTCCCTGCCTGAGTATCAGCTCTTCATGGAGGTCAGTATGCAGTGATGGAGCCGCAGATCTATGACCTGGTCAAATGGGGACGCTCCCATATTTTGTTCTAGCTTATATAGAGTATTTGCACTTTTCTGGACTTAATTTCTAGCTCAATGCTTGTCAAACAATTTTAACTAGGTGCTTGAATAATTTAGTGTGTCAAATTTGTTGTTAGCAGGTGATTACTGATGAAATTGGGTGGCTAGACTTTTATGCTGATTATAGTTGCAAGTTCTATCAAGATAAGCGAAGGTCTAAAAAACACACTATACAAGCAAAACAACAAATAATCATGAACACAGTTTTTATGATTTGCTATGATGTTTTCTCTGGGTTTGCCCACTATTCTAGTACAAATCAACGGCCCTTAGATTCGAAGTTCCTTGAGTTTTTGCAACGAAGGTACCAACTTGGCCTAAGTTTATCTTTTCAGGTATCTTTTACGGTCTATATAAGAATATCTGTTGACATTTTGCAGTCAGAGCTTACTTTCTATCTGTATGGATGACTACTGGGCTGCGTATGATAGATCAGGGTAAAGTTCCTATTGTTTTACACATTTACTTTTACGAAAAAAATAGTAAAAATACTTTAGCATAAATCTATTAATCTTGTGCATGCTCATTATTTTTACAGTGAACTGTTGAAAATGACAGACGGAGACGCCAAGAAATTTACAACTTCTGCTATGGTAAGTTTATTACAACAAAAGGCAGTAATATTCTTCAAAATAGGAAGCAGTCAACATGGATTAAGATCTTCATTTTATTAGCCTCCTCAGTACTAGATAAAAGTAACAGTTTTAGACAAGGAATGGTGACTTTAATTTTCTGTACTTTTTAGACAATTCTTTGTTTTCTTTGCACTGTTAGGTACTTGACCAGTAACAAATATACTTGGAAATCTCAGGTATAAGCAGGAAAATATCTGTATCTGTTATAGCTATGTAATACACTTTTTCTCTTATGATTTCTCACAAATCTGTAAATCCCTTCTCTAGAATTCTTTCTTTCTAGTTCTCTACTTCTTATTGTCTAAAAACCTAAATTGACATTGTCCTCCACTTTGTCTAAAAATTTGCAGCAGGTTATTAGCAAAAGGGGGCCACGCTTTACCAAGTCCACGTCCATCTATGCGAAACTACTGAGTAAAGCTAAATTCAAGCTTATGTCTGTAAGTACTGTAAGTCCAAAGACCCTGAATATCCAGTTGGATCAATATAATGTACTTAAGTTTCAAAGTCCTAAACATCACGAAAAACAAATACAAACACCGGTGAAAACATCTGAAACACGAGTATATACAAACATATGCATAAAATGAAGCTTTAAATCGAGATTGAAATGAGAAAATTGAGTAATTAGAATGAAAAATGACCTGATTGTGATTGACAGTGGTGAAATGGAGCTTTCAGGAAGGGTTTCATGTGTTTGTTTAGGTTGTATGTATAGGTGTATATTTAATTAAGGGAGAGCAGTGAATTATGCATAACTTGGGAGTAAAAATGAGGGCAGGTAAAAGCCATATTTTTTTATCAATCAAATTTATCTATTCTTTTTGGTGCATAACGAAAGTAGGAAATAAGAAAGACATACCAAATGAATTCTGAAATCTTGAACCTGATCCACGAGTTAGTTTAATTGCAATATTTAACTAATATATGCTAGCGAAATTTTTGCAGAAAACAATAAAGAAGATGCTCTATGAAGATTAAATTGCAGAAAACAATGAAGAAGATGCTCCATGAAGATTAAATTTCATTTCGTCTCCGATATTGACATATAATTTCGAGGTAATACTCCTTTGTGTTTTTTATTGAGTTTATACCAAAATAATCCGTCACATTTATCCTTTTCTCATCACATTCATGTGAATTTCTGGCCACATTATAAATGTTTGGTCGGATACTAACGAGGCAGCCTAGAGGGGCTATTCCAGCTACCAAATTCAGTAAATAGTAAGATAAGAAGACTAAATAGAATTTTTTGATCACTCTTTAATGAGTTTTTGATCACTCATTTTTATTCTCGTTAACTAGACTAAAAATCCATGATCCAAACGGCCCCGTAGACAAGTACAAAAAAGAGAAATATTCTGGGGGGTGGGAGCCGAAACCCAAGACCAAAAAGTCCTTCATAACGGTTGACTGTGACGTTAGGTGAAGTAAAAACCATCTCCATTTATTTGGTTTCACTTGGAATGCCTTTTTTGTACTCTATTACAGTTACATTTCTTTCATTCTCCTCTCTTCTCTATCTTTCACCTACTATGGCTTCCAAGATCTCTCTGCAAATCAGCCACGTCTCTTCTGGCCACTTGTAAGCTTCCCTCGGCCACTTTTTCTATGCATGTGTGTGTTGGTGTTTATTTGTCAACCCTTATCGAGTTTTTAATATATCTGTGGTTAAATCTTAAATTATGAGTCGGTTCATTTCGGTGGCCGGACTTTATACCTAATCCTAAAAATTTGTCGGAGTTCCAAATTTACATATCGGTTACCAATTTTTATTTTAAATAATGATACAGTGAGTGTCGGACAGAAGTCTCTGTCCGGAGACAAAAATGTTAGATATTATTATACTAACATCAGATCAACGATCAACTTGGGTAAATTAGATATTTTCCTAATTGAGAGGAATAAACATTATACATTTACATTTATTAAATGTCTTCCATTTTTACTTTATCATTTCTAACTCTATCTTTCATAAAGTTCAGTGTTAGGACATCCAGCCACCGTATCGCCGTTTATAATGATAGTATAGCCACCGATATGTAAATTTGGAACTTCGGTCACTTTAATGGAACTCGGCAAAAAGTTTAGTAACCAAAATGCAACTGCCTCTTAAAATTATTTGATATGGGAGAATTTCTATATTTTAGCAAATAAAAGTGAATAAAAAAATAGTTGGAGTACCTAATAAAAGCGGTAATGATATTTCCTGTAATGGAACAATGTACAAAGAGTAGGACATTTTCGAGTAGGATGTATCCCTTGAAGAAACATATTAATTTATAGTTACAGCTTGAGTGCTATGAAATCTCATTACCACTTTCTTTGTGTTTGTTGCAGAGCATCAGATTTCGAGTCTGAAAACAGCATAAGGTGTATACCTTTCGCCTTGTACACCTCTAAGTCTAAGTGGGAAGTGCCCAAGAAGTGTGCTCTTACAAGAAACAACGATTCATGCCAATATCTTTCGACATGTACACTATTGTCACAATGCAACTCAGTAAGATGGTATAAACCAAAGGTAGTTTCAGCCAAGTCTTCTTTTGGCGCAGATCAACCAAATGCTGAGGATGAGCAACCCACGGATAATGCTAAAACTTTTGCTCTTAACATTGAATATAGTCTTATCGATTGCCTTGTGCGGGTTCTCCACGAATCTGCCAAAAGTTTTTCAGTTGCCATTCAGTCACTTGAGTCAGCCAGGCGTGATCCAGAGTTTGCAATGGCATGGATTGGAGTTGATGTTCACTCATGGCACAAAAATATGTCTTATCAGGTATGCAAGCACGCACAAAAACACTGGCACTGAGATTGCTCGATAGACCATGGGAACGAGTTTTCTTAGATATCTATGATTTATTGAATTGTGGACTATTATGTTGAGTTATTATCTATTCTAGAATCGGAATATATAACAGCTAACTATAATATTCAATCAGACACATTAAGTATGATTCCTGACTCTACAGGTAGCTGTTTATGCTTTATTTAAAGCAGCAATTGAGGTGGAGCTGTTTCTTTCCCACAAATGACGAACCAATGCTTCTGCTTCTGAGATGTAAGTATACAGTGTCTTTTATGCTTCTAGCCCTGGGATGTGCTTCAACAGGGCAAGTTTCTGCTGATGTATGGGATTCTTGTCTGCGAGCTTACTATTGTCGATTACTTTTTTTTTACAATTATATATGGGTTGTATACTTCTTTCTGTCATACTTATTGCACTTGATGTGATTAGAAGGACATAACATAGAATTAGCTGTTTAGAGTTTTTTTACGTAAGCTACCTACAACAGTTCTTCGTATCTAGCACATTATGGAACTTGTACATGGGTGTAACCATTTTGTTCAGCTTATGCCCAACGATAGGTTCTCTTGGGAAGTGCATAGAAGATCTGCTCAACTCAAGGAATCCAAAATTAATACACTGGTTTAAAATGGTGGAACTGCCTCGCATTGCAGAATTATTTATTCCTTTGTTCAAAAAGTGGTCCCTGGATTATGCAGGAAGGTCTGGTTTGTAGAATTTCTGCAATTATGTCAACTTTATGATATGAGGATCTTTCATAATTCATGATTATACCTCCCAAAGGTCTCGTTTTGTTATACAATACTTAAAATACCCTAATTTTTTATAGAATTCTAAAACACAAATTACACAGTGGTGTTGCAGGAATCATTCTGGCAATAAGTTGCTGTATTGCAGTGAGAAAGTTGGGTTCAGGGCGTCTTCCCGGTCTTTCACTATCTGTATCTATTGAAATCATTCTAGTACAGCTCATGAACCTATCATATACCCTTTTTTCTATGGGTAAACTGTATTACTTGGCCAGTGAAGCTGGTTTCGAAGAAGAATTCTTGTTGCATTTTGGTACAAAGGTTCTGCCCAGTAAAAGCAATGAAGATTTAGAATTTTGGATTGGCCTGGTTCAGAAAAAACTATCAGTAGCATTTCACAGAGAGTGTAATTTCGGACAACAAAGATATTTGCGGCAAGGTCAGTTCTCGAGTCATTACTAATCGGGCCTCTTTACCATTAGGGTAGGTTTATTTCATCAGAGTAGACGATTAAGTCTTGTCAAAATATCTCGAGCCTGACATGTTCTAATTTTGTAACATGACAGGATCAAGGGAATGATTTGTCTATTCTTGGCCTTTTTGCATTTCTGGGAAAGGAAACAAGATTATTTTTGTCAAGAATGAGGATTAAAAGTCTTGATGAGCAAGTTGAGGATTTTCTCAAGTAGGCTTCTTTATATACTACACACACAGACACACATTTAACCTTTGGTCCTCACATGGTTGCTAAATTTAGTCCCATAATTTTTTGTAGCTATTTGGAGTGTGGTAGCCTTTTCATTAATTCTAGATTTTCTTCCCTGCCTGAGTATCAGCTCTTCATGGAGGTCAGTATGCAGTGATGGAGCCGCAGATCTATGACCTGGTCAAATGGGGATGCTCCCATATTTTGTTCTAGCTTATTATATAAATATAATTTAGACCCTTACAGAGTATTTGCACTTATCTGCACTTAATTTCTAGCTCAATGCGTGCCAAACAATTTTAACTAGGTGCTTGAATAATTTAATGTGTCAAATTTGTTGTTAGCAGGTGATTACTGATGAAATTGGGTGGCTAGACTTTCATGCTGATTATAGTTGCAAGTTCTATCAAGATAAGCGAAGGTCTAAAAAACACACTATACAAGCAAAACAAGAAATAATCATGAACACAGTTTTTATGATTTGCTATGATGTTTTCTCTGGGCTTTCCCTCTATTCTAGTACAAATCAACGGCCCTTAGATTCGAAGTTCCTTGAGTTTTTGCAACGAAGGTACCAACTTGGCCTAAGTTTATCTTTTCAGGTATCTTTTACAGTCTATATAAGAATATCTGTTGACATTTTGCAGTCAGAGCTTACTTTCTATCTGTATGGATGACTACTGAGCTGCGTATGATAGATCAGGGTAAAGTTCCTATTTTTTACACATTTACTTTTACAAAAAAATAGTAAAAATACTTTAGCATAAATCTATTAATCTTGTGCATGCTCATTATTTCTTACAGTGAACCAGTGAAAATGACAGAGGGAGACGCCAAGAAATTTACAACTTCTGGCATGGTAAGTTTATTACAACAAAAGGCAATAATATTCTTCAAAATAGGAAGCAGTCAACATGGATTGAGATCTTCATTTTATTAGCCTCCTCAGTAATAGATAAAAGTAACAGTTTTAGACAAGGAATGGTGACACTTTAATTTTCTGTACTTTATTAGACAATTCTTTGTATTCTTTGCACTGTTAGGTACTTGACCAGTAACAAATATACTTGGAAATCTCAGGTATAAGCAGGAAAATATCTGTATCTGTTATAGCTATGTAATACTCTTTTTCTCTTATGATTTCTCACAAAGTCTGTAAATCCCTCCTCTAGAATTCTTTATTTCTAGTTCTCTACTTTTTATTGTCTAAAAACCTAAATTGGCATTGTCCTCCACTCTGTCTAAAAATTTGCAGCAGGTTATTAGGAAAAGGGGGCCACGCTTTACCAAATCCAAGTCCATCTATGTGAATCTACCGAGTAAAGCTAAATCCAAGCTTATGTCTGTAAGTACTGCAAGGCTAAAGACCCTTAATATCCAGTTGGATAAATATACTGATTAAAAATGTTTTTATGTTTAGATGCTTACCGCAAATTGAATGCCATGCAGGGTTTATGAATGGGTACTCGGCTATTTTGTGTTGATATATTAGTTTCCATAAAACTTGTTTTGAAGCAACTACAGGGAGGAAAGGTTACAGAAAGAGAGAGGAAGAAGATTGCAAGAACTCTAGCTGCTGTTTCTACTCTAGCTCCGCTTACGATCCTAATGCTGATTCCTGTAAGCATCTTTAAACCTTTTCATTTGCAGTTAAAACATAGTTTCCAAATACTTATGAGGCTCTGCCAATCCTTTGCTTCAAAATTTGTTAGCCACTGGTCTTGCAATATATATTTTTCTTGTGCCATCACACTTAGAAAACTCTTTGGGCAGTTTACTTGTAATAGAATTAGTTAGTCTAAGCACATATTTGAGACAACCAAGACCTTGATATTTGAGAATTCTGCTGTATATGAGTGTGTAACTAGTGTTACACATGACACATAAGCACCCCATAAGCACCCATACTTGGGTTTGTTTGGTTTTATACGCATACTGATGGTTCATTTTTCATGATTCGTTATAGTTAGTATCAAATATTAACGATCAATCCTCCGTGTCTGTAATCAGATGTCTGCAGTGGCGCATGCAGTTATGTTAATAGCAGTCACGAGATACATTCCAGCACTGGTATATTAATCTACTCGTTCCACTTGCTAGCCGCATCAAAAATGTTGACCACTTAAATAGCTATATTCTTATGACACTTGTTTTGTGATATAGACTCCATCTTCATATTCTCCTGAAAGGCTTAATATGATGAAACAACTAGAGAGAACAAAGGAACTGGAAATTTTGGAATGAAGCACCATTGAAGATGATGCTTTGCTGAATCAAAGATGATGGAAGTAGTTCAACTGCAAATGACATTGAAGACACAAATATTCCGAAGCTGATTATTAGATGCAAGTAAAACTGCAAACAACATTAGTGAAGGCACAAATCCTCTGAAGTTGCTCTAATAGTCTGATGACTGATGCAAGTAAATGTCCTTATTTGTGTGCGTAATAGCAACTCGCCACTGAAATCAGTCAGCAAACAATGCTGCACGGAGCAACTGGCAGCATTACCAGGGGAAAATACCAAATTGCATGTTAGAAATGATGTACAGATTCCAGAAGCAAATTTTACTACTCTTATGGAGCTGGTCAAATTTTTCTATAAACTAGTGTAGTATATTTTTTTGTTAGCATTATTATACGTGGCACGGAATGTTTTATAAATATTCCCTCCTCGTTCTTGTACTAGTTAGGATAAAAGGGTACATCATCTGATTTAGCATTGTCAAATGACACGACAAACCTAGCAGGAACTCCAGATCAAAACGAATTCTCCTACATGTCAAGAAATTTTAATTGAGAACTTTGAAGATCAAAACGAATTCTCCTTCATGTCAACATAAGACAGCTACCGTGTCAATATAAGACTTGTAGAAAAACAAACCTTGGGTCCAGAAGGTTTTGGCATCAGGTCCAGAAGGGTTGGTCTCATCAGCGAAAAACATTTTTAGAGCTGCCACATCACATGAATAGCTATGTCATAGTTATCCACTCTTCCAACCAACATCCCTACGATCTTTCCCTCCAGAGGAACCGGGTCCAGCATTAATTCCATTACATTGGACAATGGGAACTGACGGGACGAGATTTTTCAAATCGAAAACTTAGGGTTGTTTACTTGCAAGAAAGTTTCCAGTTTTCATGATTTTCTATTTCTTAAAAAACAGATGAAAACCGAGGAAATGTGTTCCAAAGATAAAAAGTAAAATATAATTAATTTTCTATTTTTCTGGATTCATAATTTATATATATTTTTACATTATGTAATTAATAATTATGTATAATATTTTGAATTTCATAATTTTTATTTATGGATTTTATTAAATTTAATATTTTTACATGTTTAAATAATAAAAAGTAATTGATTTTAAGTGAACCATAAAACAACTTGATTTTAAGTAATTGTTTAATATTTTTACATGTTTAAATATTAAAATTAACAATTTGAAATTCATTAAATTTTGTAAAAATTATTACCTATGAAATAGGAAATAAATTTAAATTACTAGCTTTATTTTAGTCTTTTAGAAAACAAATACTAGCTTTATTTTAATAGATTAAGCTAGGGTTAATTAATAAATATTAATTTTATGTAAGTTTTTGTATTAAATTGATGAACGATGTTATACTCTAATTTACATATTAGACATCACTACATATATTAGTTTAATGTATTAAATACTGCATATATTAATTAACTAATGCATAAATCCTGATGTGATTATATTATTTCTAAGTTCAATATAATAAATATTTAGTTAAATACCGTTAAAGTTTAATCAAAAAATATATAAAAGTCTAATAAATGTATTCAAATTATTATTATTTTACATTTTGTATTGTTTACTTTAAAAATTTAACTAATAAACAGAAATACATTCTTTTATATTAGGGTTAAATGACTATTTAATCACTCAACTCATATCTAACTTGCAAGTTGATCATCAAACTGAAAAAACTTGCATTTGAGTTACTAAACCTGTCCTAAATAAGCCTGCAATAACGGCATTAAAGTCAAAAGAAATTTTTACGCCGTTAAATTAAGATTGACTTTAAACGGAATATGTTAAATAATGACACATCACCCAACTCAATTACAAATCAGAATGTTAAATCCAATTTAAAACAGCCCAACCCATTTCTTCCAACTCCATTTTCCATTCATCCTCATTATTCTCCAAATCTCCAAATCTAAATGTGTGTTTCTATTCCACCAACTTTAACTATCTATAATTCAATGAATCCTAACCAATTAAACTTGAAAATATAAAGAAAATTAAATTGATGCAATCTCACCATATATATATACAAACGCACATTATAAACATGTTGTGTGTATATTATTCTACTTATATTAAAATCTATTTCTCTGATTTCAACAAAATATAGAAACCCATCTTTTCTCTAACCCATTTTGTTTTTAAACCTCAAAAATCAGTTTAACATCACCCACAAACATCCACATACCAGCATGATGATGTTTGCACGAAACATACCAGAAACGCACCCCAACAATATAACAGTCCAAAACCTTAACTCAGATTACAATCCTTATCAAAATCATACAAATCCACCTAAAAACCCTCATCATCTCCATCTCTAAAACACAATCAATCCCCAATCATACATACCCATTTTGACAAGATAAAACTTGAACGAGAGAGAGATTGAATAGAACTTGAGTGTGTGTCTCGATTGGTTTTGGGAAAAATGGGAGCGTCATAATCATTTGTAGAAAATAACCGGGCTTCACAAAATTAAAAAAAATCTTTTAAATTCGTAATCATTTTGTTTTTTTAAAGTAAATTAGTTTTGTATTAAAATTATGTTGGTATTAAACAAACCGCAGATTATACATCGATGTGTATCAACCATGTCAGTGCCTAGTCAACTTCCTATCCAATTTTTAACGTTTTTAACGACCATTGACTTGTTTGAAAATTTCAACGAAAAAAATTATTTGACTTCAATTGCAAGTTACATGTGAGTTAAGTGACCAAATAGCCAACCCTTTTATATTTTGTATTGTTTATCTTTTTATCAGATATGTTTATTATTTTAAAATGATAATTGTTAGTGTATTTTGATATATACGTATAAATATAGTAAGAAAGTAAAAATATGTATTTGTTGAGGTTCGAATGGTGTATATATATTACAATTTTACCGTGTTTTCTAATTTTCTAAATCTAGAAAATAATAATTTTTTTATAGGGTTTTCCAAAGTTATGTCCCATCACTCGATATTCTCGGTTTACGAAGGGAATCCTGTAGCAAAGAACTTTTGCGTGTGGTCCTTATAACTTTACCACTTACTTTGATGACCCATATAATAGGTTTTAAGTTTTCGCTCAGTTATGTCGAATGTGCTCAGAATTATCAAACGCATCCTATAATAAAAGAAATACAAATGAAACTTAGAAATTTATGCTAGCATATTGAAAAACTTCATGTATTAATGCATGTGCCGGGTAATATAACTATAGTGGAGACTTAAAAAAAACATTACCATGAGTCAGTAGTGAACAAAACAATGCTATCCAGAAGAGAAGAAGCAGACAACTTGATGTGTAAAAATACTGCAAGTGGACAGTGGTTAATTGTAGCAATTACAGATCGATCCTCAGAGACTATGAAATTTCTAAACCCTAATAAATAAATCAGGCAAACTAGACAAATAATTGTGAGAGATGAGTTTTAACCTAATAAGCAAATATGATCAAATAAATATGACAAATTTAGGAATCCGAATCCATCAATCAATTACAATTAATATTCAAATTGCCCTAAAAATCAACTCTCTTTCCTCAAAAATGAAATATCAATTAACAAAACAAATATATATTATGAAATTTATTATCTAACAATAACCCATCAAAACTTCATAGAGCAAGCATAGGCTATGAAAAATAAATTTGGTAACAATAATATATCAAAATTACTTTGTTAATTAAATAATTAAGCACCAAGAAAATTATGAGAATCAATCAATAGAAACAAGTAAATACTAACAATAAGTAACTAACTTCATCTTCATCCTAGGTAATTAGCTAGACATGATTGAAGAACAAAACAAAGCAACTAATATAAGACATGTAAATAATTGACAAAGTGTATTGAAAGAGAAAGAAAATAAAAGTACTTTACTCTTACTCCTAACTATTGAAAACTAAAGCTAAGGTTCCAGGTTTTTTTTATACAAGAGAGGAGACCCATATATATAGAGGAAATAATGTAGGTTTTTTATATCGATTATAAATTGAATTCTAAATATTTCCTTATATTCTTTTTTTCTTCTCCAACAAGCATTCGATTTTTTCTCTAATTGTTTTGCCTCCAAGTAATTCCACCTCCTTCCCTGTATTTCCTTTTTCTGCTACAATTCTGATTTTAATTAATTTCCTACAAAATAAAATAAAAACAATTTATTAACTAATAAAATTACGAAAACAAACACAAAATAGGTATTAAAGATGTATTAATTATGGACCCATCAAATACCCCAATACCTATCTTTTGCTCGTCCTCGAGAAAATCTAATGGAAAAATACTATATTAAAAATCTAGCCACTACTGTAGGACTCACAAATATTTTTAAGTGTAACAACCCATTTAAACTCTTAGACGATCTCTACCAGAGGAGTGTTGTATCCTAAGAGTTTACAAAAGATATACCCCTAAAATATGTGAAATATTCTAGCAAACATCCAACGCTATTAACAATAACGTTCATCGGTGTCAAAACAAAATAATTTATAGAAAACTACATACCTTAAAGACTCTTCTAATAATAGCCAAGATGGAGGTATCTAGAATCCACTTATATCGAATTTAAAGGTTTGCAAAAACTCCCAAGGTGTGTTGTGAAAATAGGTCTCTGAAGAATCAATTGAATAAGTACATTTCATCTTTTTTAACCAATATTGAACTGACACAATTTCTATCAAAACTAGTATCTAGCCAAAATTCACAATTTTTTTCATTTTTTTTCATTGATTGTATAATGTCTATTTTCTAAGGCTTTCTATGTTACCTAAGTAACGAGTTTTGGGCCAATTACTCCCAAACTAGTTGGTCTTAGGGCACTAGGTTTCAAAATACCCCTACAGACTTAATAACTTGAGTAACAAATGCCACAAAACAAGACTAGTCAATCTACTTTTTCCCATCATCTCAAATTTGTATTTATTTGTGAGGAATTTTTGGTATTGAAGTAGTTTATTTACACTTTTTTTCTCTCGTAAAAATTTGATTCAACATTGTTTTAACATGTGGGCTCTCTCTCAGGTATCGAAAATTTCCCTAGACAATCTTTCCATTAAAGACTTTGTGCAATAAGTGCCGTCTTGGACTTTTAAGCAAAAATTTGTTCGACACAAGTTTAATGAAGAAAACCTTACTCAACTACGTTCGAATTATCTCAAGGCATTACATATATATAATTTTATAAAAAATTATTAACACCAACTAGCATCAAAGTACAAGAGTGGAAAACTTAGCTAAAACACCTCTATTTTTGAATTTTCTATTCTTTTTAGATTTTTGAATTTTTTATAATACTACTAATTCCCTCCCCCATACCTAAATCATGCATTGTCCTCAATGTATGCAAATAAGAGAGAAATGACAAAGTAAAATGATGAGAAAACCTGATAAAGAAATGGCGGAGATACAAAATTACCTATACCATACACACACACATAGTTACTCCCTCATACCTACACTTGTCTATGGGAGACAATCAAGAAGAAAGCTTACTAACCAACACCACATCGAGGAAAAACTTCTTTCATCGTAGATTAAGCACACTGTTGAAACACATTCTCAAGAGCAACAAGATAAAACTCATATCACTAACATAATCCATAGACCAATTAGACGCTTCTTTAAATTATTTAAGCAGATTGATTACTTGATATTTGTGATCATGGACTAAGTCATTAGAAATAAAAGCATGATGAGTTTCATTAAAACCTACAAAGGACTGACCAAAAGTGGATAGAAATGGGTTTAAATCAAGTGGGGGTGGCTCACCTACAAAAGTCTTAACAACGGTCCTAGGCTCAAAAGAAATATCCTCCAATTGAGTTTCATGTTTAGAATAAATGACATTCAACTCATCTATCATCTCATCAGAAGTGAAATTTTGATATAACTCATGAAGTTATCTATTACTCTCATACTCTAACACAACATCATGTTCAAGAAAACACTCAATCAAACTATCCTCAAGATTCGACCAAGACACAACGTCAGCAATGAAATTAACTCATACAGGTTGGTCATAAAGATCATTGGAGTGACTTCCTACATTAAAGATATTAAGATCTAGAGTCATGTTCCCAAAAGTGAGTTTCATCGAACCATTCCTACAGTTAATCAAAGCATTGGAAGTAGCAAAAAAAGGTCTTCCTAAAATGATAGGAATTTGATTTTTGAAATTTTTGACAGGTTCGGTCTCGAGAATAATAAAATCCACAGAAAAGATAAAATCACAAACCTTAATTAACACATCCTCCACTATGCCCTTAGGAGTTTTGATAGAATGATCAACTAGCTGATGAGTGACATTAGTCTTTTTAAGCTCACCTAAACCCAAAGTTTTATAGACAAATAATGGAAGAAGGTTCACACTAGTTCCTAGATCAAGTAAAGCTTTGTCAATGAAAGTATCACCTATGACACAAGAGATTGTAGGACAACCAGGATCCTTATACTTCACAGGGATTTGATGCGACATGATGAACTAACAAGAGACGTTAGGAAAGCTTTCTTAGGAACATGAGTGGTTTTTTTATGAGTACACAAATCTTTTAGACACTTAGCATAGCATAAGATGGAACTTGTTGAATTGCATCTAAAAGAGGAATGTTGATCTCGACTTGTTTAATGTCTTCCAAAATCTTATCTAACTGAGGAGATTGTTTGTTTGAAGTAAGCCTTTGAGGAAATGGGGCTTTTGGCTTGAAGACTTTTTCAGATATGGGTTTTGAAGGTGGTTCATCAGATTTGGAAGGTTCACTAGATTTCACTACTACTTCAGAATTCTTGGGAGACAAGGATTGGTCAAGACTAGGATTTAAGAGTAAAGGATTTGGCTCAGAAGTGAGTTTTTATTCCTCTTGAGTATTGAGACCAGCATGATTTTTGAATTGATTACCAGACATAAGAGAGATGATGGAATTCACATTTTCATGAGAGTTTTGGTTTGGATGAAATTTTCGATTAACCTCAGATTGACTAGTAAATCGATTTTTTTTCTCTCTATCTCACTGGTTGTGTTGGCTAACTGACTAACTTGAACCTCTAGCTTAGAAATGGAATGAGTGTTGGAAGTTAAAACTGCCCATCTTGGGTCATAATTTGCATGAAAACCTGTTGAGATTGAGTTAGATTAGCTTGAGATTTCAATAATGTCTCAATAATTTTTTCAAAAGAATTCAATTTCTTATCAGTTTCATTAAAACCAAGAGGATTCAAAGGGTTTGAAAAAGAATTTGGATATGGGTCAAAATTTTGAGTAAGAAAAGAATTAGGATTTTGGGTTGGAAATATACCAGAATTATGATTTTGAAAAGTAGGTTGAGAGGGTTGTTTATACTGATTGTATTGACCTTGGTTCCATGAGAAATTTGAGTGATTTTTCTAACCAGGGTTGTATGTGAGTGAAAAGGGATCATTCATAACTCTCACTTGAAACATGGCATCAGCTTGTTGAATTTCAGGGAAATTTTCTATCACATGATTAGATGAGTTATAGTTTGCACAGACAGACACTTGTGAAGACACGTTGGTTTCTAAGTCTTCTAATCTTCTTGTGAGTGTAGCTAATTTAGATTCAGTTGTAATAAAATTACCAACTACATGTATGCCCTTAGATGAGTTAGGTTTTTCGATTTCTTGACTTGGTTCCCTAGTTGACTCCCACAACATTGTTTTTTCAACTAACTCCAAAAAAAAATTGCCAAACTTCTTCCTCATTTTTATCCATGAATTTACCTTGACACATTGACTCTAACAAATAAGTGGTTGGGCTATCTAAGGCTTCATAAAGAATTTTACAAAGTCTCCATTGTTCTATACCATGTTGAGGACATTGGGACAATAGAGTTTTAAATCTATCAAAATATTTCCAAAAAGACTTATTTTGTTTTTGTTGAAATTGATTGATTTCATTCCTAAGTTTGTTGGCCTTATGGTTTGGAAAATATTTTTTTAGAAATATGCTTACAAATCCCTCCCAAGTTGAAATAGAATTAATGGGTAGACTATATAACATTTTTTTTTTGCATTTTCTTTAAGAGAAAAGTTAATAAGTCTTAATGTAATGGAGTCATCAGTCAATTGTTCAATTTTCTGTAGGGCACAAATTCCTCAAACTCTCGGATGAAAAGATATGGATCTTCTCCCTCTCCCTCTACCCCAGTAAACCTAGGTAACATGCTAATGTGGTGTGATTTGATTTCAAAATTATTACCATTTACTGTTGGTAGGACTGTGCATGAAGGTTGGACGGAACGAGTGGGATAACAACAGTCTCTAAGTGGAATAAACATGACTTACAAGTAAGCAAGTAAGCACATAGCAGACAAGAGATAGAACTAAACACCTAAAAAATATAAAAGAAAAATCCTATGTCTATGTTAACCTAGAGAAATTCTAGACCTGCTCCTAACTTTAAAATAATACTAAGACTCACAAATCTAGAAATATTCAAACCGATTGATCAGGCTGCAAGGGGGCCTTCTTTGCGATCTTTCGAAAGCAAAGCGCACAATTAAATAACCTCGCTTTCTAGATACCAATCCAAATTGGCCAGGTAAGCCTCGGCTTTCCTAGAGATTTATTTCTTCGTAGGTTCTCTTCCTAAGTGAGCGCGAAATCCTACAGACTAACGTCTACTTGATTTTATTAAAGTAAGGGGAATGCAAGATGAACGTATTAGTGATTTGTGGGTCAAGGAAAGAGTGATGAAATCTCTTACCTTATCTTGTAATTGGGTGGCACCCTTAAAATTGATTAAATGAATGCAACACACAAATAACGAGAAAATAAGAAACTATAGATGTACTACACTACGTGAATTAATCTAAATTATACGTACCTCTTTCCTTCAGCAATCACCACAATTATAAGATGTGAAGAAATAAAATACAATAAAGAAAAAACTAGATGATGTGCTCCTATGTGAGATATGAATGATGTAACAAATTGGTTTTTAACAAGACAAATTACTAACTAATTTTTTTAGATTTTTTTAATATTTAATATTTTGGATTTTTTTAATATTTGTGAGAAAAAATAAAATTTAGGGAGGTGATACCGAATACCGAAAAGTGCTTTCTAAAAATTTCAAAGGAGACAACGAGGCCTTCTAACAATCTTCATGTCCAAACTTTTCTCCGCTTCACAAATCCATAAACAAATACAAAGAAAATCAAGAAACTAATCTGAAGATTCAAATACTAAAGAGTGAAAATTATCAATTGTCCCCGGCAGCAGCGCCAAAAACTTGATGTGTAAAAATTCTGCAAGCGCACAGTGGTTAATTGTAGCAATCATAGATCGATTCTCAGAGACTATGAAATTTCCAAACCCTAATAAATAAATCAGGCATACTAGACAAATAGTTAAGAGAGAAGAGTTTTAACCTAATAAGCAAATATGATCAAATAAGTATGGAAAATGTAGGAATCCGAATCCATCAATCAATTACAATTAATATCCAAATTGCCCTAAAAATCAACTCTCTTTCTTCAAAAATCAAATATCAATTAATGAGACAAATATATATTATGAAATTTATTATCTAACAATAACCCATCAAAACTTCATGGAGCAAGCATAGACTATGAAAAATAAGTTTGGTAACAATAATATATCAAAATTACTTTGTTAATTAAGCAATTAAGCGCCAAGAAAATTATGAGAATCAATCAATAGAAACAAGTAAATACTAACAATAAGTAACTAACTTCATCTTCATCCTAGGGTAAGAGAATAAGCTAGACATGATTGAAGAACAAAACAAAGCAACTAATATAAGACATGTAAATAATGGACAAAGTGTATTGAAAGAGAAAGAAAATAAAAATACTTTACTCCTACTCCTAACTATAGAAAACTAAAGCTAAGGTTCCAGGTTTTTTTATACAAGAGATGAGACCCATATATATAGGGGAAATAATGTAGGTTTTCTATATCGATTACAAATTGAATTCTAAATATTTCCTTTTATTCTTTTTTTCTTCTCCAACAAATATTCGAATTTTTCTCTAATTGCTTTGCCTCCAAGTAATTCCACCTCCTTCCTTGTATTACCTTTTTCTGCTACAATTCTGATTTTAATTTATTTCCTACAAAACAAAATAAAAATAATTTATTAACTAATAAAATTACAAAAACAAACATAAAATATGTATTAAAGATGTATTAATTACGTACTCATCACAACTCAATCTTGGGTCCCTCATAAATTGTTAGAATATTGGGGGTTTGAGAATATTGGGGGTGATAGGGAGTCGAACTTGTGACCCCTGCCTACCTGAGCTCTAATACCATGTTGAGTAACCAACTCGAGACCCAAATGGTTCTTATACTATTTTTTAACTTGTTATATTATCTCATGTTTATAACTAAGAGCAACAATGAAAATGGTTCTGGTTTTGTTGGTTACATGAAACCTGTCAAAACTGTGTCTACCAGAATCTAAAATTAAAAAGGCGGGAACTAAATGACTGGAATACGTCAATCAGGATACAACATACACGACGGATGGTTCAACCCAACATGACCTTTTAATGCATAGACCAAAGAATTTAGAAAATTATACAATACAATCACAGAGCGGGCCTGAGGGTGTGCGTGTTTGAATTCAAACTCTCTAAAAGGATATCTAATTAATAAAACAAAAGAGTGAATAAGTACACAACTATACATCCTGAAAATATGGTGGGCAGTAGTTTGTTTATTTCTAACATACATACATGGTCAAGAATTCACACATGAGATGTAAAAAAGTATCCTAGAAACATAGAGCTTATATGCAACAGCTGGTATAAAGAAATAGACAAACACACATCCTGGAAATAAGGATACATGCATGCAGATTAAGTTTACTACATATATCAAAGCTTCTGGATGGTGTGAAAGTTGGACCAGTGAATAAGAATTCAGAAATGGTGGCTGGTATTTGTTCAAAGCCTCAAAATAATGTGGCTACATTAAATATAAATAGATGGACAATGAGGTAAGGGATGAGATCATTCAACATGCAAGTATGGCCTATAAATATAGCTTCTGTATGTGTTAAAATTATTCAAGTAAAATAGTTGAGAGAAAATAAAGATAGAGCTGAAGCTCTTGTAAGAAAAAGAAAAGGCCGTAGCCTTGTGTTTGTTCTGTAACAGAAATATATAAGTTGTAGTGTTATTATTTAGTGAAATAAAAGTGCAAAAAATTTGAAAAGCCTACTACATTTCCAACAAGTGGCATCAGAGCTAAGGTTCTGTCCGAGGAAAAATGGCGAATATGATACAACCGCAAATTCCAAAATTGATGGCAACAAATTATGGGAACTGAAGTATCTAAATGAAGGTGTTGCTCGGTTCTTACGATAACTGGGATATTGTCGAAAGTGGGTATAACGAGCCCGTTGATGCAGCCGCTGAAGCAGTTATTTCAAATGCCAAGAAGACGGCGTTAAAGGAGTCCCGTAAAAAAGACAAAAAAACGTTATTCACAATTTTTCAAGGCATCGATGAATCTTCCTTTGAAAAAATTTCAGAAGTAAAAACAACAAAAGATGCGTGGGAGATTCTGCAGAAATCTTTCCAAGGTGTCGAGAAAGTGAAAAAGATGAGGCTCTAAGTATTACGTGGGGAGTTCAAAAATATAAAAATGAAAAGTTCAGAAAATATTGGCGAATATGTTACTCGTTTGAAAACGGTGATAAATGAAATTAAAAGAAATGGCGAAAGTCTCGATGATGTTCAGGTCATGAAAAAATTTCTCTGTTCGTTGACAAGAAAATTTGATTATGTCATGACATCTATCGAAGAATCAAAAGATTTGTCCATAATTACAATTGATGAACTTATGGGTTCTCTTCAAGCCCATAAGCAACAAATGAATCAGTATGATAATATATGCCATTTGGAAAAGGCGTTGCAGAGCAAAGTATCCATCGGTGAAAATACAAGCAGTAGCAATTTTTCACGTGGCAGAGGTGGCTACCGAGGAGGACGAGGACGAGGAAGACAATCCTTCAATAGAGGCCAGAAAAATAAAAGTTATCAGCCAGCTAGCCGTGGTCAAAATTTCAGAGGCCAAGGAAGAGAAAATTTTCAACAAAGAGGTGATAACTCTCAATTTCAATGTTATAATTGTAATAAGTATGGCCATTTCAGTTACGAGTGTATATCCCCGAGGGTGGAAGAAAGCAGTCATTTTGCAATAGCAAAAGAAGACAAAGATGTGGGTTTTGCAATGTTTATCACATATAAAGGAGACGAGGAAGGCAAGAAAAATATTTGGTATCTTGATTCAGGTGCCAGCAATCATATGTGCGGTCATAAGGAATTTTTTTACAGAGATTGACGATATTGTCAACAGGGAAGTTACTTTTGGTGACTCATCAAAAATTCTGGTGAAAGGTAAAGGTACAATTTCGATTGTATTAAAAATGGTGAGAAGAAATATATCAATGATGTGTATTATATACCTGCTTTGAAAAATAACATCATTAGTCTTGGCCAACTCGTGGAGAAAGGATATAATATACAAATATAGGATAATTCCCTCATTATCAGAAATCATGTTCGGGAATTAATTGCTAACGTGAAGATGTCACAGAATCGTCTATTCACTCTTGATATGTAGACAAAGGTGCAAAAGTGCTTAAAGTCGGTCATTATAAATGATTCGTGGTTATGACATTTGAGATTTGGTCATCTTAGATTTTCTGGCTTGAAATTATTATCAAAGACAAAGATGGTGGAAGGTTTTCCAGCAATCACTGAACCAAATCAGTTGTGTGAAGTGTGTGTTAAAGGGAAGCAACATCGACAAAGTTTTCTTGTTGGAAAATCATAGAGAGCCAGAAGGCCGTTAGAGATTGTTCACACTGATATTGCTGGTCCATTTGATATTGCATCACTTGGCGGAAACATGTATTACCTAACATTTATTGATGATTTTACAGGAAAAGTTGGGTATATATTCTGAAAGAAAAATCAGAGTCTCTTGATAAATTCAAGGAGTTCAAAGTAATGGCGGAGAAGCAAAGTGATCATTTTTTAAAGGTACTGTGATCAAACAGAGGAGGCGAGTACACTTCAAATTTATTCAAAACTTTTTGTAGAGCACATGTGATCAATCATCAGTTGATAACTGCATACACCCCTCAATAAAATGGCGTTGCAGAAAGAAAGAATCACACTATTCTTGACATGGAAAGAAGCATGGTGAAAGCAAAGCACATGCCAAGAACCTTTTGGGCTGAAGCCGTATTATGTGCAGTTTATTTGTTGAATCATTGTCCAACAAAAAGTGTAAGAAATAAAAATCTAAATGAAGCATGGAGTGGTAGCAAACCATCAGTTGGACATCTCAGAATATTTGGGTGTATTGCATATGCACATGTTCCAGATCAGAAAAGAAAGAAGATGGATGATAAAGGCGATAGATGCATTTTTACTGGATATGACAAAAGGAGCAAGGCCTACCGACTCTATAATACACTAACAAAGAATTTGATCATTTCTCGAGATATTGAATTCGATGAATCAGATTACTGGAGATGGAGCGAAGAAGAAAGAAAGGTTCCAGGTCTGTTCTTTAATAATGATGATAATGGTGATGACTCCAATATTGAAAATGATGAAGATGAAGATCCAACTCCTCCACAAAGTCTAACTCAACAAACTCCTACCTCGACACCATCGAGTTCAAGAAGCAGCAGTAGCAACAACAATTCAGGGGGAACACCAAGAAAAATGCGGAGTCTGAATGCCATCTATGATGCAACAAGTCCAGTACAAACCACATTTGATTATTCATTATTTTGTTTAATGGCGGAATGTGATCCAGTGACATTTGAGGAAGCTTTTGAAGAAAGCAAATGGAATAAAGTCATGGATGAAGAAATTGGTGCATTCTAGAAGAATGATACTTGGGAGCTCGTAGATCTTCTAGAAGGACACAAAGCAATTGGTGTCAAATGGGTCTACAAAACAAAGACCAATCAAGAAGGAAAAGTTAAAAAGTACAAGACAAGGCTAGTTGTTAAAGTCTACAAGCAGATATACGGGATTGACTATGATGATATATTTGCTCTAGTTGCAAAAGTTGATACCATACGATTTCTTACAGCAATTGCAACTCAAAATCAGTGAAAGATTTATCAGATGGATGTGAAGTCAGCATTTCTAAATGGTTATCTCGAAGAATAAGTCTACATTGGGCAACCTCCTGGATATGTTCAAGAAGGCCAGGAAGATAAAGTCTACCGGCTAAAGAAAGCACTGTACAGGTTGAAGCAAGCCCCACGAGCATGGAACACTAGGGTTGATGAATATTTTCATCAGCATGATTTTGTGAAGAGTCCGTACGAGCATGCACTCTACCCAAAAATAAATTCAAAGGGAGATATTATGATCGTGTCCTTATACGTGGATGACATGATTTTTACTGGCAACAACCCTGGTATGTTTGATGACTTTAAGAAAGTTATGACTAACGAATTTGAGATGACAGATATTGGTCAAATGTCGTACTTTCTTGGAGTCGAAGTGAAGCAAATCAAAGATGGGATTTTTATGTCACATAAAAAATATGTTGAGCAAATCCTTAAAAAAAATCAGAATGGAAGAATGCAAGCCAGTGAGTACACCAGCAGAAGCAAGCATAAAGCTCAGAGTTGATTCAACAAGAGAATCGGTAAATCCGACATTGTTCAAAGTTCGGTTGGAAGTCTGAGGTACCTAACTTTCACTCGTCCCGATATTATGTATGCAATGAGACTGGTTAGTAGGTACATGGAAAATACGAAGTAAGATCATTTCATGGAAGCTAAAAGAATTTTGAGATATATTAAAGGTACAATTAATCATGGTTTATTTTACACACATTCTCAAGATTCAAAATTAGTTGGTTATTCAGAAAATAATTATGGTGATGATTTGGATGACGGGAAAAGCACTTCGGGTTATGCTTTTCATATTAGTTCGGCGATATTTTCGGGGTCATCAAAGAAGCGACAAACAGTTGCTCTCTCAACATGTGAGGCAGAATACATCGCAGCTGCAACGTGCGCATGTCAAGCTATGTGGCTAGGCTACAAATTGGGCGAGTTAAATCTTACAAAAGATGATCCGGTTACTATCTATGTGGATAATAAATCTGCTATCTCACTAGTAAAAAATTCAGTGTCTCACAGTCGAAGCAAGCACATCAACATATAATATCATTTTATTCGAGAACAAGTTAACGACAAAATTGTTGAACTGATGCACTGCATGACTAAAGAAAATTTAGCGGATATTTTCACAAAGCCGTTGAAGCTGGAAATATTTCATAAAATGAAAGAGAAGCTTGGAATGGAAAGTCGAGTTTGAGGGGGAGTGTTAGAATTCAAATTTTCTAAACAGATATATAATTAATAAAACAAAAGAGTGAATGAGTACACAACTATACATCCTGAAAATATGGTGGGCAGTAGTTTGTTTATTTCCAATGTACATACATGGTCAAGAATTCACACAAGAGATGTAAAGAAGTCTCCTAGAAACATAGAGCTTATATGCAACAGCTGGTATAAAGAAATAGACAAACACACATCCTGGAAATAAGGATACGTGCATGCAGATTAAGTTTACTACATATATCAAAGCTTCTGGATGGTGTGAAAGTTGGACCAGTGAATAAGAATTCAGAAATGGGGGCTGGTATTTGTTCAAAGCCTCAAAATAAGATGGCTACATTAAATATAAATAGATGGACAATGAGGTAAGGGATGAGATCATTCAACATGCAAGTATGGCCTATAAATACAGCTTCTGTATGTGTTAAAATTATTCAAGTGAAATAGTTGAGAGAAAAGAAAGATAGAGATGAAGCTCTTGTAAGAAAAAGAAAAGGCCGTAGCCGTGTGTTTGTGTCTGTAACAGAAATATACAAGTTGTAGTGTTATTATTTAGTGAAATAAATGTGCAGAAAATTTGTAAAAGTCTACTATGTTTCCAACAGTGCGGGGTGTTCGACCGGGCCCTCCAACTGTGCCCTTCAATAAATTAGGACACATTTCTTTTCATGTATGTGTATATATATGTATAATGTATATTGAAATGAAAAAAAGCAAAAAAAAACTATAATTTTTATTTTTATTTTTGAATTTTAATAATTATAAATAATTTTTTAAGAAAATATTATATATTTAAATAATTTTAATTATTATATTGAATAAATAACATAAATTCTAGAAACACTTATAATATAGAAAATATATTAATAGAAATAAATATTTGTATTTGTAAGTGTCACTAGCTCTCTTTACTAGTTTTAATAATTTCATTAAAGTTAATTAATTTAAATATGTGCACTAATTTTTTGTGTGACAATATATATAATATTATATCATCCAAGTAATGATTCAATCTTTAGGTAATTAATTTATTTTAAATTATATCTATTTTTTATTAGAATTTTAATCTAAACTTATTTTACTTTTTGTTATTAATTTAAATAAAATGTACGTATCTGTAGTGAACGTTCTGATTGTTAGCTATCAACCCGCAGTAGTAGCTATAGACTAGGTCATATTTCCGTTGCTGTGTTAAGTGGGAGTAGTAGAGTCATGTAGGATGTTAGTTGCTAAATTATAGGTACCACCTTGTGTGTTTAGTCTTTATATATTTGCATGTATGCGTTCATTTGAAGTAGCAATATCAGTACTTTCTTTGCTCAGTTTTATTCATACAAGTCGTGTATACAGTTTTGTTCCATATACCAGTACATTTTGTTCCAAATGTTGATTTTCGGCTGAATACACGCACATAATCATGCACATGTTTGTATGTAAACACAAGAGACAAGCAAACGTACTGGTATATTACTACTTGTGGTAAAAAAACTGAATACAAGTAAACTATTTAAAGATAAAACTAGCTAGAAATGAGCAACGTTCTCCTACTATATCTCAACTACTCCAGTTATTCAAAAACTACTCCTACAATCTCTCAAGTATGAGTAAGACTCGCTCATACTGCTAACATACCCGTGAGACACGCTCAAACTGCCGACATGCAGTATACCATCTTTTATTATTATTTTTAACATTTAGATTATATTTTCAACATACTCCTCCATAATCTAAACGTCTTCCTGCAGGATCTTCATTCCAAGCAAAAAACACATTCTCTTGAACTTACCAGTGCACATAGCTTTTTCAACACATCTGCACGCTGATCATTCTTACTTATATATTTCATACCAATCTCTCCCGGTTCAACATATTCCCGGATGTAATGATAGTGTGTTCTACAATACCAGCCTGCTTGGCTTTCAACATAGCCTGTATGTCCTTCAACTTAGCCCGTTTGGCTTTCAATATAGCCCGTATGGATTTCAACATAGCCTGTTTGGCCTTTTGTTTGCCCGTCTGACAAGTCACCTCTTTGCCCGCGTGGCACTTCTTATTTGCCCGTTTGACCTTTTGTTTGCCTGTCTGACAAGTCACCTCTTTGCCCACATGACACTTCTTATTTCCCCGTTTGACACGTTGCTTTCTTTGCCCGTTTGGCATGTTGCTTCCCATTTGGAATTTGCTGCTCATATAACATCACATCATCTCTTTGGTCTTCTTGTACCTTTTCCGAGAGTAATAAGGCCGGTTCATCATCATCAATCTGAACAAGATTTGCTTCATGATTTCTTTCACACTTCGGTTTCTGACATTCCGACGCATAATGCCCATAAATGTCACAATTGAAACATTTTATTTTACTCTTATCTTTTCCACCAGCAGTTGATTTATTTCCTTCACTATCATGATCTGCATTCATGTAGCTTCTATCACCTCTGCCATTACAACCATGACCTCTACCGTGTCCTCTACTCCGGTGTCCTCCATTGTAGCTACTCATATCTTTCTAGTTTGAAAATGACTCTGGACCGGCTCCCCATTGGACCTTGTTATCCACTCTTCCTGAGTAAGATATAGGCGATTACCACTGTTTTCACCATGTCTACGAACCCGTTCTTCGTGAGCCTTTAGCCTCCCAATTAACTCCTCAATGAACACGCTTTCCAAATTACTAAATTGTTCACTGGTTGAAGCAATTTGTATAAACTTGCTTGGGACAGCACGAAGTAGTTTCTTTAGGACATATGCTTCGTGAACCTTATCACCTAAGGTTCGAATGTTGCTGACGATGTTGTTCATCTTCTATGCGAAATCATCAATAGATTCTGACTCCTTCATATTTAGATTTTCAAACTCAGCCTTCAATGTTTGCACTTTAGCAGTCTTCACATGATCTGCTCCCACAAACCTCTTGTTTTGAGCCGCATCCCACGCTTCCTTCGCCGATTCCTTCTCTGCTACTGAAAGGCATATGTTTAGAAGCCTATTTGTTTAGTGAGATGACAACTCAACTCAAACATAGATAATTTGTAAGTAAATATATTATCTGTCACAGGAATCTTCAGTAGGTATTATTTGACAAGAAAAAGAAGATCAAAGTCAATCTACAGACTTGAAGCAGTACTACATTGAAAGAAGTTCAATTTAATTGATCATGCCTTAGTGGAGTATTTAAGTTTGAAGAAGCTACAGTGTCAGAAGATTTAATTATTGTGTGACAACAAATATAGTCAAGTCAGAAGGAGCAGAAGTGAACCATTCTAAAAGTCAAGTGAAGAATATTATTTGTTGTGAATCACTCGTGAACCAGACAGTACACGGAGTGTTGACAAAATACAGAGAAGATTCTTTATTACAAAAGAAGTGGTCAGCTACAGTCATCGGTGTGAAGACAGAAGATTTAAATTTATATCATCAACAGTCGTGGAGTCAAGACTTTAATTTAATTCTCTATTAATTAATTAAATTATTTAGTTAATTTAATTGGTAAATTAATTCAATCAGAATTAATTTATTTCTTGAATTGATTAAGAAATTAATTAATTTAGAATTATTTTAGAATGAAGAAGACTTTAATTTAATTCTATTATCAAAAAGATAATTTATTATGTATCCTATTTAATTAGATTAATTCAAAAAGAATTAATTTAATTTATAAGATATATAATAAACTAAATAGAATTTAAATTAAAAAGAAAATAAAAAAAAGAGGAAAAAGAAGACATATGCTATATATTCAGTCGACCAGATGTTTTAGTCGGGAAGACTTTTGAAAAGTCTCCCGGAGACTTTTCAAAAGTCTCCCCGAGTTGTTGATTTAAATGAAAAACAATATTCATTTCAATTCAAAGCAGGTCGGCAGTAATAATATTCGGGAAGACTTTTAATAAGTCTCTCCGAGATTTTATTAAAAGTCTCTCAAGGTTAAATATGTCTTCCCGAGCTATCAAAGTCTTCCCCAACAAATTAAATGATTTTTCATTTAATTCCAGAAGTCTCTTCAAGCCCAGAAAAAGTCTCCCCGAGGAGAAAAAGTCTCCCCGACCAAGAAAAGTCTCCTGAGCCTGAATTTGTCTATAAATACAAGATTGATCAGCAGCATTCACTTCACTTCTATTAACATTCTATTCGGCTTAAACAAAAAATTCAAGAGCATTTAATGTCAAAATCTCTCTAGAATTTTAAGAGCTAAATTAGTGAATATTTTCTGATTTAATCTTGTAACCCACTTCAAGTTTAATATAAGGATTTTACTTGAACTGTGTTTCTTTGATTATTATTTCGTGATAATAATTTAAATTGTTTAATCAAAAATTATCCGAAACAGATTTTAATATTTATTAAAGATTGTATTCAACCCCCCCTTCTACAATCATTTGGACCTAACAATTGGTATCCGAGCCATCTGATTGACATAAAAATCAAGATCCTAATATTTTAATTTATTAAAAATTCGAAACTTTTAATTTATTAAAAAAATTCGAAACTTTTAATTTATTAAAAATTCGAAACTTTTAATTTATTAAAAATTCGAAACTTTTAATTTATCAAAAAGTAGAAACTTTTAATTTATTAAAAATTGAAATTTTAATTTATTAAAATTTTAAAAAAACTTTAATTTATTAAAATTTCTAAAATTTTTAATTTCTTAAAAATTTGAAATCTCTTTAAATCTTAAAATTTTCAAAACTTTTAATTCATTAAAAATTCGAAAATTTAATTTATTAGAAATTCGAAAATTTTTAATTTCTTAAAAATTCGAAAATTCTTAATTCCTAAAAATCTCAAATCTTTTTAATCTTCCATTATTTTAATATGAGTACTCAAAGAGTGAGTAGCATTAAAATTCCTCCATTTGATAAAGATAATTATAATCTTTGGAAGAGGAAGATGACACTATTTCTTCGAACTGCAAACCCTAAGTACAAAGATATTTTGAAGACCGGTGTTGTTGCTCCAATAACAATCATTCCTGAGCATATGATAGATGGTGTACTTATTCCGCACAGACAATTTGATAAAGAAATTTCTGAGTACACTGATACTGAAAAGGAACTGGATTCTTTGGACACCAGCCTGCAGTTAATTTTAGTAGAATCTCTTGATCCCGGAATGTACAATCATGTTGTTAATTGCAAAAATGCTAAACACATCTGGGAAACGATAGAGATACTGAATGAAGGAACAGAAGAAGTGAGGGAGAACAGATTGGAAATCTTAACGTCTCAATATGAGCATTTTAGATCAAATCCTGGAGAAGGTATCTCTGATGTTTTTGAGAGATACAATAAATTGATAAATGATCTAAATCTCAATGGCAAACACTATACGAAGAAGGAGATTAATAGGAAGTTTTTGCTGACAATGCCAATTCACTTAGAGCATAGGATTACTGCCATCAGGGAGTCAAGGGACATGAATGAAATTTCATTGGAAAGACTTTATGGGGTACTAAAGACCTATGAGCTAGAGCAGATTCAACAGAAAGAAATATATGGTACAGGCAAGGTGGTCAGCAAGTCTACAGCTCTTGTAGCAGAAGTACCAGAACACAGAGAAGCTATGACTGAATCTTCTTCAGTCAAAGTCATTGATCAAGGTATTGTTGCAGAAGTTGGTGCAACTCAAATGAATTCATCTGAAAGTGAATTCTACTCAATGGAAGAACTTGATCAACTTGAGGATGAATCTCTGGCACTGATTGCTAGAAAATTTGGAAATACAAGATTCAGGAGGAACCCTAATTTCAAATTCAAGCCTATGGGAAACAGATTTCAGAGAGGTGGTTCTTCTAGCTCATCCAATACAAGAGGTGGATACAAGACAGGGATGGTTGACAGAAGCAAGATTCGTTGCTTCAACTGCAATGAAATGGGACACTTTGCTACAGATTGTAGAAAGCCCAAGCAGGAAAGAAAGAAGGATTCATATGACGAACTTAAACAGAAATATGAGGCTCTTCTGAAGAAGCATCAGGGAAGATCATACTTAGCAGAAGGAAAAAGCTGGGATGATTCTGACAACGATGAAGAAGAAGATATGGGAAATCTTGCTCTAATGGCCTCTTCTTCTGAAGGATCACAATCCCCACCTCGTCAAGGAATTGAGGTAAATCCTAGCTGTCCTAAAATGTTTAAATTGCTGGGTGAGGATTTAACTAATGCTAGGGATCGAATAAAAGTCTTAATTCTCAAAAATCAAGTTTTATCAGATGAGAATTCTGAATTGAAAAAGCTGAAACTTATAAATGAGAAATTAACTGAAGATGTTGCATTTCAAGTTAATAGAGTCAACTGTTATGTTGAAATTGAAGCCTTTTTGAAGGATAAAATTGAAAAGGAAAAGGTCAGGTGTCAAGCCTATAGAACTGCTTCATTTGTTATGAAAGACCTAGTTGACCAACAAGAGATTAAACGCAAAGTAGGGATAGGTTTTGAATATAACCAATCCGTAGGTAAGGCTAGTAACATTACCCCTTTTAAAAAGACTGCTATAGAAAGGGGTATTCCACATGTTATTAAAGACACTAAGAAACCTCTTTTCATAACTCCTATTGCAGAACCAGTTCTTGATAGTTGTGTAATAGTGGATTATGAAATTAAACTTGAAGATCTTAAAGAGGAAGAGAAAGAACAGGAAAAACCTGTAAGGGACATAAAAGGAATAAATGTCCAGGAAGCTAAATATGTACCTAAAAAACCAATACAAAATGTGAACACTGCTAGTTCATCCACTCCTGGTTTAGGTGCTAATGAGCTTAAGAAAAATCATAACAGACCTAATAAGTTTGTTAATAGTAGGGAAAAGAACAACAGATTCCATGCTACTGAGAACTTTAAAAATGTTAATAAAGTTAAGGTAGAAACTGTTAAGACTCCTGCTATTGTGAATAAAATGCCTACTATTGATGTATGCCATAAACCATGTGGTGTAGATAACTGTATGCTATGTGCTTTCAATGTTATGTCTGCATATTTTAAAAGCATGCATGCTATGAATGTCAATACTACACCTAGACAGCACATAAATCACAGGCATGCTAGATCAAAGACTGCCAGTCCTCCTGTTTCTCAGAAGGAGACATTTTCTCCTAAGCCTGTATACAAAAATGTTAAGGCTGTTTACAAGGAGAAGTGTTCAGTCAAAGTAGTAGATGAGTTTGTCAAGTTGGGTTCTGTTGTTAAACCTGACAAAGGACAATTTTTCAAATATGCCGGGCCCAATCAATGTTGGGTTCCGAAGAAGGCCTAACTCATTTGATGATTGCAGGGTGTAAAACAGGTGAACCGGGTTATTTGGATTCTCGATAGTGGATCCTCACGACACATGACCGGAGATAGAGCCCTGCTATCAAATGTTGTTGAGAGAGCTGGCCCAGTAGTTACCTTTGGAGATGACAGCAAGGGTATGACTAAGGGATATGGCTGTTTAGAAGCTGGCAATGTCGTCATTGATAATGTATCTTTTGTGGAAGGTCTCAAACACAATCTTCTGAGTATCAGTCAGTTTTGTGACAAGGGATACACAGTGAACTTTATGAAGGAGATGTGTTTGATTTCTCACAAGAAGGATGAAAAGCTTGCTCTTCAGGGAGTAAGGAAAGGAAACTTGTTCGTAGCCGATCTGAACTCAGGTTGCAGAGATGAAGTCAATTGTTTTTATGCTAAAGCTTCGTCAGATGAAAGTTGGCTATGGCACAAGAAACTCTCACACCTTAATTTCAAATCTATGAATTCTCTAGTCAAAAGAGAATTAGTGAGAGGACTGCCTCAATTGGAATTCACTCAAGAAGGACTTTGTGAGGCATGTCAGAAAGGGAAAGCAAAGAAAGCATCACATCCAAGCACTGACACATCTAGTATTACTGAGCCACTACAATTAATTCATATGGATTTATTTGGTCCAGTTAATGTTATGTCAATATCACATAAAAGATATGCCTTGGTGATTGTTGATGACTATTCAAAGTATACATGGGTTTTATTCCTGCACTCAAAGGATGAAACTCCTCAAGTGGTGATTGATCATATAAAAATGATTGAGTTGGATTCGAAGCTTCCAGTTAGAGCTATAAGGTCAGACAATGGAACTGAGTTCAAGAATGCAGTTCTGAATGACTTTTGTTCTGAAAAGGGAATAACTAGACAATTCTCAGCACCTAGAACTCCGCAACAGAATGGAGTTGTAGAAAGGAAGAATCGTACATTAATAGAAGCTGCAAGGACTATGCTGAGTGAATCAAGGCTTCCAATGTACTTTTGGGCTGAAGCTGTAAATACTGCATGTTATACCCAGAATCGAACTCTGATCAACAAGGACTTAATGAAGACACCCTACGAAATAATGGCTAACAAGAAACCAACGCTCAAGTACTTTCATGTATTTGGTGCTAAATGCTTTGTACTTAAAGACGGAGAAGAACGTATTGGGAAGTTCGAAGCTAAAGCTCTAGAAGCTATTTTTGTTGGTTATTCTAAAAGATCTTATCGGGTGTATATTATTGATCAACATCATGTCAAAGAAAGTGTCAATGTAACTTTTGATGACACAAAATTCCCTAACATCCAAAATGATGATCCATCTGAAACTCTTAAGTTCAACAATATGCCAGACTCACACTCAGATGATGAAAACGAACCTGAGGCTGCAACAGGAAACAACAATGTTAATAATGCTGATGATCCAAGTGGTAGTGGTGAAAACAGTGAAAACTCTGGAGATACCACTAACACACAAGGAGATTCATCAAGAGATCCTAGCAGCAACTCAGGGGGAGGAGATGAAGGATCAGCAAATCAAACACAACATCACAATGTAATTCAAGGCGAATCATCAAGATCTAATCTGCCAAGTCAGAGAATTTGGAGTAGAGCTCATCCTTTTGAGCTGATCATTGGTGATCCAGATGTTGGTGTTAGAACAAGAGGTGCTACACAGAATCAATGCAATTATTCTGGGTTTCTATCTGAAATGGAACCTAAGAAAATAGAAGAAGCACTGTCTGATCCTGATTGGGTGATTGCTATGCAAGATGAACTCAATCAATTTGAATCTCAAGAAGTTTGGAAACTGGTACCCAGACCGAAGGACAAGACTGTAATTGGCACACGATGGGTATTCAGAAACAAGTTAGATGAAGATGGCATTGTAATAAGAAACAAAGCCAGACTGGTTGCAAAAGGTTATTCCCAAGCTGAAGGAATTGATTATGATGAAACCTACGCTCCAGTTGCAAGACTTGAGGCTATCAGGATGTTTCTGGCATTCGCAGCTCACTCCAATTTTAAAGTTTATCAAATGGACGTGAAGAGTGCATTCCTGAATGGAAAGTTAGCTGAAGAGGTATATGTACAACAGCCCCCAGGCTTTGAAGATCCAGATCACATGGACTTTGTATATTTTCTTTTTAAAGCTATCTATGGTCTCAAACAAGCACCCAGAACATGGTATGACACTCTTTCAGAATTCTTACTTGAAAATG
Organism: Oenanthe sinensis; assembly: GCA_028671895.1. NCBI lineage: Eukaryota > Viridiplantae > Streptophyta > Magnoliopsida > Apiales > Apiaceae > Oenanthe > Oenanthe sinensis. The sequence continues at coordinate 1,322,177 of CM053809.1, read as the reverse complement.
CTTTTGTTAGAGGAGTCATAGACAAAACTTTATTTTATAAGAAACACAATAATGATCTGATAATGGTACAAGTATATGTTGATGACATAATATTTGGGTCTACTAATGATAACTTGTGCAAGAGATTTGCTAAGTTAATGCAGAGTAGGTATGAGATGAGCTTAATGGGAGAGCTGAAATTCTTCCTTGGACTTCAAGTGAGTCAAAGAATAGATGGAATATTCATTTGTCAGTCCAAGTACCTTAAAGAACTTTTGAAGAAGTATCACATGGAAGATTCAGCATCTGCAAGAACTCCCTCATCTACAGCTGTCAAGCTTGGATTATGTGAAAACTCAATAAAGGTAGACATCACAAGCTACAGAGGTATGATTGGATCTCTACTTTACCTAACTGCAAGCCGACCAGATATTATGTATGCCACTTGTATATGTGCAAGGTTCCAAGCGGATCCTAGAGATATTCATCTTGTTGCTGTGAAAAGAATCTTAAGATATCTTAAGGGTACACCTAATCTTGGTATCTGGTACCCTAAAGAATCTGGTTTTAATCTAATAGGATATACAGATTCTGATTATGCAGGTAGTGTTGTTGATAGGAAGAGCACCTCAGGGAGCTGTCAATTCCTAGGAAGAAGATTGATTTCCTGGTACAGCAAGAAACAGCAAACAGTTTCCAATTCTACAGCAGAGGCTGAGTACATTGCTGCGGGAAGCTGTTGCGCTCAGATCTTATGGATAAGAAATCAACTCAGAGATTATGGCTTTATGTTAAATAAAATTCCTATTTTATGTGATAACACAAGTGCCATTGCAATCTCGAACAACCCTGTACAGCACACGAGGACAAAGCACATAGATATCAGGTATCATTTTATTCGAGAACATGTTATGAATGGTACTGTGGAGTTACATTTTGTACCCACAGAAGAACAAACTGCAGATATTTTTACTAAGCCTCTTGATGAATCCACATTCACCAGGTTGGTTGGTGAACTTGGGATGTTGAATAGTTCTTCATCTTGAACCCCAGTTCACATCTGCATTATGTTCTTAAATAAAATTACAAGTGTTTGTTATATAAATATTTGTCACAACACTTGTGAATTTATTTTACTAAATTCTAGTTCTCGAATGTGTGTTTAGTGTAAATTATTATAATATTTTATTTTATCTATTTTTGGTTGTATACTACTATATTGTAATCTTACATTATTATCTTTAAAATAATTTAATCAAAATTTTACAAGTTAGAATTTTGGTGAAAATTATTTTTATGAGAAAATAATCAAACATTTAAGTATAATTATTATTAGTACAATTCAATATTTTGTGTTATTATATTTTAGTATATTATTAAAAAATATTTCGGATTATATATATATATATATATATATATATATATATATATTATATTTTGTTTTTAATATATACATATATGTAATTCGGGAAGACTTTTGATTCTCAGAGAGACTTTTGAAAAGTCTCCCCGAGATATTCAAAATGTCTCCCCGAGTTTTGTATATATATATATTATATTATATATGTTATATACTAGTTTATTTAAAATAAAATAAATCAGGAGAGACTTTTATTTCAATTTTAAAAATTTTCTGCTCAAAATTTAAAAGTCTCCCCGAGAATTTAAAATGTCTCCCCGAGACATTTTAAAAGTCTCCTTGATCTTTCAATGTCTCACCGAATCTTCTTTTTCTTTTATTATTTATTTAATGTTGTTTTATTTTTGTTGTTATTTTAAATTTTCTTTCCTTTTCTTTCAAAAGTCTCCCCGAGACTTTTGAGAAAGTCTCCCCGAGACACAAATGTCTCCCCGAGACATAAAAGTCTCCCCGAGACTTTGCCTATATATATATGTTCAGTTTTCATTCTCTAATCCTATCTAATCCTATTCTATTCCGTTTTTAATTGCCAAACCCAATCAAACTCTTGCAAATTTTTCTCTCTATTAAACAAATTGTGTGTGTAAGTTTTTTTTCTTAATTAGTTATTTACTAAATCTTAATCAGTTTTTTTCTTCTTCTTCTAAATTTAACTGATTAATGGGTTTAGAAATAATTGTAAAATTTTTGATCACTTATTTAATTTCACCTGTTCTCTTTATTTTCTAATAAATTACATTGTTTGTTACGCAGATAAATTATAATGGCCGCTGTCTTTGAAATCTGCAAGACTAACTATGTAGGGTACTTTGATCCTACAAGATGTCCAGAACCCAGATTCATTCCCTGGATTCGATTTCTCAATGAGCATCCTATGATCGGAACTTCAATATCCCTGGACCCTGTTCTGAAGATTGATCCACTGAAGGCTCTCTACTCTACAGCTGTTAATTGCTCAACCAGCACGTCAACTCGCTTCGCATTCAAAGTAAGAGGAAGAGATTACTGGGTAACAGATATTGATGTAAACAGGATTCTAGGTTTTCCAACAGACAACTTTGATCCACTTCCAACACCACAGGAGTTGATAGAATTCTTTCAAACTATCCAGTATCAAGGTGAATTTAATATGGTTAGACTGTCCAAGACTCATCTAGTAAGTGAGTGGGACTACATCTTTGATACACTGGCCAAGGTATTTTCTCCATGTCTGAAGAATAGTTTTCACAACATTCCTCTGCTTTTACAAAACATAGGATTTGCTGTGACACATAACCGGAGAATAAATTTTGGGAAATTAATTTTGAAAGAGATAATCAGGAAAATGGGTACTTTTTCAAGCAGAAGTCTTACAGAAGATCATACAGTTCATTGCTACTATCCAAGATTTCTGACTTTGTTTTTGAATGACAAGCTAACTAATGAACACAAAGTGTTATTTAACAATTCACCTATAGTAAGATCGCTTTCCACGCAAAGAAATCTTTTTACAAGGTTGTCGAAGGCAAACAAACTACCAGGTGTTCCTGTAATTTATACACCATACATGGCTCAATTCATTCATCAACAACAAAATCAAGCACCAGCACCAGTGTTTGATGCAGGACCTCTACAAATGATTCCTGCTCCTCCAAGTGAAGATGAAGATGAACAAGTTGAACAACTTGAAGAACATCATGCTCAAGCAGAACCAATTGCCTCTGCTCCTGTAAGTACTCAGGTAAGGAATTCTTCTATTGTGAATTTTGACTTAAATCTTGACTTAAAATATATCAGTGTTAAGCCCCCAGTGGCTATTAGGATAGATCATGAGTCTGAAATCCAACAGTCTCTGACACAGGTCTTAGATCCATACACTGCTACTTCGTCATCACAATCTCTCTCCCAAACACAGAAGAGAAAACATACACAGTTAGGGAGTGAAGAAGACTTGATTCCTGCTCCACAGAAGAAGCAAATGCTTGGTACTTCATCTACCCTAGTAATGGTAGAACATGATGCTTCACAACATCAAGTGCCTTCACAGGCTTTAGGAGGAAACTTGGATCTCTCGCTGATTCCTAGATCCTTGCCTACCTCCCCGGATGGATCATATCCGGAATCTGAAAAGATCTACTCATCATCTCAAGATGATCAGCAACTCTTTGAGTCTTACCCTGAGGCAACTCAGTTTTCTATTCCAAAAGAAACGCAAGACTTTATTGAGGATTGGAACTTGCAAAGTTCCATTGCACCACCAGTGACCTCTCATGAAGGGGCTTTGGTGATCTATACTGCAGGTACATCTGAAGGCTCGGATTTTGAGTTAAACACGAGCGAAGAAAGGCAAACACTGTGTGATACACCTACACGTGAGGTGAGTGAAACACTCTTACAAATAGGAAAAATGAGTGCACACACAGGCACAGAAAGTGAGATGCAAAATATGTTACTGTCCTTTCAACAACAGATGGATGCACTGAAAGCAGAAAATGCACAACTTCGAGCTCAAGTAAATGCTCAAAATTCTTCAGATCCAGTTTCAAATCAGTTTTCTCTCATTAGAAAGGATCTTGAAGAAGTAAAGGCAACTGTGCTTCTCAAAACAAATGATGTGAATCAAACGCAAGGTGTTATAGCAGCTGATATCAAGGACTTGAGACAGAATCAAATTCAAATTGCTGATAATCTCACAGAGATAAATAAGATCTCAAATCGTATTGATGTTCTAGAAGATGATTATCATCAGTACAATGCTCTTAATTCCTCGAGATTTGCCATGATTGAAAGAGGCATAGATCAGCTGAATGAAGGTTTGAGGCATGTCTACAATATGGTAAAGTCTGGAACTACACCCATCCCAGAACAACAACAATTCTTTGAAGGGACTTCAGTCAAGGATCCCTCAACTAAGGGGGAGAAGGTACAAGAAAAAGCTTCAGTCAAAGGAAAAGGGAAAATGCATGACACAGTACAAGAAGCTGCTACAGATCAATACAAGTCAGATCAATCCTACTATGCAGCAGAACAAGATTTTTCTTTCTTTGAACCAGAACAACAAACTCCTGGAAAATCAAATTTTGGTGATGCTGAAACAGGTGAGTTTGACAGAGAATTTCTTTTCTCTGATGAAACAGAAAGAAATGCTGAGCTAGATGAAGAACTTAGAAGATTTCAAGAAGAATCCATAGAGAAAAACTTTGAGTTAGATGCAAGGATTTTTGAAATGCAAAATGAAGCTCAAGCAAGAAAAGACAAGCTTGATAAGCTTAAGGCTCTCCTACAAGTTAAATCCAAGGAGAACAAGGAAGCAGCTGCACAAAAGCAAAAGCTATGGGATGCTGCAATCACTGCCAAGAGGGAAGACATTAAAAGAAAGTTTGGACCAAAATGGGATCAAGCTAGAATGATCATGGATCAACCTCAGATTGGCACATATCAAGACAGAGAGGTATCCGGCATGATAGGTGAACTATTCACTGCCAATACAACTGTAGATCTTTACATGGCTGCATTAAAGCTAGAGGTCAGGTATATCACAGTTGAAGTAAATATAGATGGCTGGCATATCATAATTCATCTTGATAATTATGGTTTCTACAAAGTCTCGTTGGACTTCTTCAGAACAAGAACACCCTCTGAGTTATGGGTTATGCTGTGTAAAGTAAAAAGAAGTTCAGAGATGAATGAAATACTCCGAGATCACATTCGAGACTTTGCTACTCTAAGGAGTCCAGAAATCATACCTGAACCTTATGAAGTAAGGTTTGTGAAAAATAATCGATATCAAATAATTCGTCTCAATTCAGAGTCTATGACTGGATATCCTTTGAACTACTTAATAGACGTAGAGAAAATGCTACGGTCTGAAGGATTTCAAAGTCAAGCTAAATCAGTTGCTGCTGATTATATCCAAGACTACTGTATGTCTAAAGATATTGATTTTTACAAGCAATGGAAAGGACTAGAAGAGTTCAAGCAACCAACTTCAATTCCACATGATCCTCTTGATAATGAAGTTTTGTATAGACTTTCTATATCAGAACAAAACAAGGTGTATGGGGTTTCTGGAAGCTCTCAGACAGTACCTGAACCAGAACCACGCACACCTATTGTTGGTGTTGAAGAAACAGAAGAAGGTGAAATACAGTCTCAAGATGATCAGATTTGAAGAAATGTTAACATCTTTTGTTACTAGAACTAGGATAGATCAAGATAGAAATCTGTACTATTTGTTCAGTCTAGAGGAACAACTATCTTGTATTTATCATTAATGTTTGAATCTGGAAATGTTTAATATAAACCAGAACTAAGTTTGTTTATTTACAAGTTTTATTGTTATATCTTTTTCTTGTTTGTTAGTTGAGTTATCCTCTAGTGATTTGCTTGTTATTGTTTAACAAACAAATAGGGGGAGATTGAAAGGCATATGTTTAGAAGCCTATTTGTTTAGTGAGATGACAACTCAACTCAAACATAGATAATTTGTAAGTAAATATATTATCTGTCACAGGAATCTTCAGTAGGTATTATTTGACAAGAAAAAGAAGATCAAAGTCAATCTACAGACTTGAAGCAGTACTACATTGAAAGAAGTTCAATTTAATTGATCATGCCTCAGTGGAGTATTTAAGTTTGAAGAAGCTACAGTGTCAGAAGATTTAATTATTGTGTGACAACAAATATAGTCAAGTCAGAAGGAGCAGAAGTGAACCATTCTAAAAGTCAAGTGAAGAATATTATTTGTTGTGAATCACTCGTGAACCAGACAGTACACGGAGTGTTGACAAAATACAGAGAAGATTCTTTATTACAAAAGAAGTGGTCAGCTACAGTCATCGGTGTGAAGACAGAAGATTTAAATTTATATCATCAACAGTCGTGGAGTCAAGACTTTAATTTAATTCTCTATTAATTAATTAAATTATTTAGTTAATTTAATTGGTAAATTAATTCAATCAGAATTAATTTATTTCTTGAATTGATTAAGAAATTAATTAATTTAGAATTATTTTAGAATGAAGAAGACTTTAATTTAATTCTATTATCAAAAAGATAATTTATTATGTATCCTATTTAATTAGATTAATTCAAAAAGAATTAATTTAATTTATAAGATATATAATAAACTAAATAGAATTTAAATTAAAAAGAAAATAAAAAAAAGAGGAAAAAGAAGACATATGCTATATATTCAGTCGACCAGATGTTTTAGTCGGGAAGACTTTTGAAAAGTCTCCCGGAGACTTTTCAAAAGTCTCCCCGAGTTGTTGATTTAAATGAAAAACAATATTCATTTCAATTCAAAGCAGGTCGGCAGTAATAATATTCGGGAAGACTTTTAATAAGTCTCTCCGAGATTTTATTAAAAGTCTCTCAAGGTTAAATATGTCTTCCCGAGCTATCAAAGTCTTCCCCAACAAATTAAATGATTTTTCATTTAATTCCAGAAGTCTCTTCAAGCCCAGAAAAAGTCTCCCCGAGGAGAAAAAGTCTCCCCGACCAAGAAAAGTCTCCTGAGCCTGAATTTGTCTATAAATACAAGATTGATCAGCAGCATTCACTTCACTTCTATTAACATTCTATTCGGCTTAAACAAAAAATTCAAGAGCATTTAATGTCAAAATCTCTCTAGAATTTTAAGAGCTAAATTAGTGAATATTTTCTGATTTAATCTTGTAACCCACTTCAAGTTTAATATAAGGATTTTACTTGAACTGTGTTTCTTTGATTATTATTTCGTGATAATAATTTAAATTGTTTAATCAAAAATTATCCGAAACAGATTTTAATATTTATTAAAGATTGTATTCAACCCCCCCTTCTACAATCATTTGGACCTAACAGCTACCGACAACAGCAAGTCTTCTGGAATTCCCTGGTAAATGGCAGCCATATCCATCGTTGCTCTGTACAGCTACTGCCGCAGTAGCTACTGTGATGTTACCCTGCTGAAAAATAAACCACCACCTTCTTGGAAACCATCTGTTATGCCTCCAAAAATCGGTGGGGAAGGCTGTTAAGCCTTGATATTCCCCCCAAGCTCTGATACCAAATGTAGGATGTAAAACAATATATGTACAAACACAAGAATACTACAAACTTGCTTTGTTGATTTACTGAATGGAAAATATAAAACTGGAAGAGATAAAAACTAACTACATACATGCTGAATATTTAAACGAGCTTAACACCTAAGGTGGCGACTAAAAACCAGGAATCACTACCTTATTTATCTCCACTTCTATGTTAATAAAACTGAACATCTAGACCTATTCTTTCTGTAACAAGACTGTCACAACTGACTTATTCAATACTAAATAAATAAATAACTAAATAATCTAAATAATTTTAGATTATTTCCAACAGAAAGACCCTTGAAATAAAGAGCCGAGTTCGATTCTGGTTCACCCGGCCACGTGCATCCAACAAGGAGCCGCTGACTAAGTTCATTGAGAATGACAACTTGTCAAGTGCGGCTTCCACTGGGCTTCTTTTTTACTGATCGGCGTCGAATATAATTAATTTTATTTTATTAGTTTTGTTACGTTTTTACATTTTCCCTTTCCAATATAATGGAGTATACCATCATATTTGCAGGTGTAATAATTGGCGGAGCCAATTAAACCTCCTGAGAACATCATAATCTTTTTTAAACAAACTTCACACTTATTCATAGTTCATTGTTCAAGTAAAAGAGTCTGTTACATCTGTGTCTGGTTTACATTTATTGTCCAAATACTAATTACTATTAAATAAAAATAAATGTAATTTATTTATATGAGATTAAACAAATTCATATTTGAGATTGCATTTACTCTTATAAATAATTAAAATTTATAAATAAAGATAAAATTATAAAATTTACCACTTGCTCAAACCCACCTCCCTGAGTTATCAAATCTCATTCCTGAAAAATATCAAGTATGAGTTTCAGATTTAGTCAACCAAATACGGATTTGTAATGAATAAAATCTATAATCGAAACCAGAATTTACAGAACCAAGTGAGCCTAAAAAGAGTCTGTTAAGACTTTTAAATATTTTAAGATTCGTAAACTGAAGACCCTAATTATAAATATATATTATTATTTGTTAATAAGTGGAATTCACATGAAAAGATATATATTTTAAAAGTGGTCGGGAGCACGTGTCCCGGACTCAACGTACGTGATTTAGACCCGACAATGTGATACATGACATGAAATGTTAGTGTTTATTTTTTAGTACACGAACACGAAAATACACGATCTAGATTTAGTGTCGTGTTAGATTTAAACTTTGGGTACACGAAGTACACGACATAAAAAAAATATATTTAAAAATTAATATTTATATTAGATATATTAATATTTATTTATATGAGTATACATAAATTTATTATATTTTGTGTAAATATGATGTAGATATACATATTTAATACATATTTGTAAAAAGTTATTCGAAAAAATTAATATTTAATTATTTTTACTTATTTTTTTTATATGGGTTAAAAGTGAGACATAAAGACATAATTAATGTTACATTTATTAGACCTAGTCTGGTCCAAAAACCTAGACCTGATCTGGTCCGAAAACCTAGGCCTAAGGCCCAAGACTAAAACGAGGTTGATGTTTTGGGTCTAGAACGCACCAGTATGAAGGACACTCGATATAGACCCAATTAGACGACCCACAAAAGTGATCCATGATCTAGGATATCTTGTTATACATGGAAACTGACTCCTGCAAGGAAGGATCTAGAGTCCACCACCTCAAGGAGTCAGCATTACCATCTAAGTAGGCGACTTGTCCGCCAAGTCTCCAAACCCTAATAAAAAATCTATATTATAGACATCTATATAAAGGGCTCTACCCCTCAATCTAGAACTACGTCTTGACTTGATTCTCAAAACACGATTGATTTATGTAGGCATCTTGCGAGTACCGATTTACTCACGAAACCCAAGCGTAAGCATTAAAACTCGAAGCTCACAAATTCTAGCGATAAATATGACCTAGTTTTTGATCCATAACATTTGTCACGGTCTATGGGAATACAACATTAACCATGACAAGAATAATGGAATCTACAACCGGAGCCTTCATTCCCGTGATTCCTCCATACAACACCCAGGATACTAAAGTCCCGATCACGAACGCACCCCTTACTGAAGTTCAAGGTAAGAGAACCCAAAGAACTGGCCCCTTGACCGTGATCGTTCATTCCGACAGGGCAATTCATAGAATTGATCCTCCTCCCCAGGTAACTCAAACTCCTTTTATTACTACTGCTCACCCTAATATACAAATCTCGAATAAGGTGATCCCGGCCGGACGAACTAGCAACCCTGTTTACGGGCTCCCTCAGGGTTACAAACCTCTTACATACAAGGGTTGGAGCATCCACGACTTCAAGGTTACCAAAGGGGAGTTCATGACTTCTCAGGACCTTATTCCACGTATGAGGATACCACTGATGAGGATGTAAATCTAAGAAGAAGAAGGGCAAACAAAGAGCCCGTGAGAGAGGCTCACATTCAGTCCCATATGACCATAGATGATCGAATCACAGCTCATGAAGCAAGCTTGAAAGAGTTGAAGAAATACTTGGAGCGGGCAGAGGCAAGGTTGCCCCTAAGGCATGAGGCCCCCCTCGTGAAAAACCTAGAAGATACACCATGAAAGGCTTGGAAAGAGAGTTCAAAGACCAACCCTCTCAAGGTCAAAACCCCTAAGGCTGATCCCACTCGGCTCATGAAACTCGGAGATCTTGATGATGAATGCTCACATACCCATCAAGTTTAAGATGTCGACCATTAAGGTTTATGATGGAACAGGAGATCCCACAAATCATGTGAGGACGTTCTCTAATGGATTACTGTTGCAGCCCGTGTCCGATGACCTAAAGTGCAGGGTCTTTCCACAAACATTGGGGGGCATGCCTCAATGTTAGTACAACCGTCTACCCACGAATTCCATAGGCTCATTCAAAAAACTCAGCCAAGCTTTTGTAGCTCAATTCATAAGTGGGAAAACCCGTAAAAAAGCTTAGCTTCATTGATGAACCTGGAGGATGGGAAAAATTAATCCTTGAGGGACTATCTCAATCGGTTCACCAAGGAAGCCCTGAAGGTGCCGAACCTTGATGAGAAAGTGGCCATGCCTTGCAACAATAAAATACAGACGTGTATTTCAAAAGGACTTTAGCCAAACATCCTCTGGAGGACATGGATTTGCTCCAAGTAAGAGCCGGTAAATACATAAAAGAAGAAAATAGTATGAGAAAGATGAACACTAACCCCAATAATAGGGGAAGTAAGAGGAGAAGGAGTGATGATGAGTACGATGTCAAGGCCAAATATCCTCGAACTGACAAAGACTCAAATTCAAAGAAGTCTAAATAAGGACCCAAGTTCATGGAATATGCAAGGCTGAATGCCCCTAGGAGCCAGATCTTGATGGAAATCGAGAAGAACAAGGAGGTAAGATGGCCAAAGCCTCTAAGGACTGATCCTGAAAAAAGAAACATGTATTTGTTCTGTAGGTTCCACAAAGATACATGACACGATACCAACGATTGCAGGTAACTCAAAGATGAAATTGAGTTCTTGATCAGATGAGGAAAGTTGAGCAAGTTCACCAAAGATGTGGGAAATGATGCTCGAAGAAGAGACCATGATGATAGAAATCCTCAACCAAAAAGGCGGGTTATTAATGTCATCTCTGGAGGGCCGACTGCCGCTGGTACCTTATGAAACTCTAGAAAGGCTTACACCCATGAAGTGATGCACATCATGGGAGAGACTGCAGAGAAACTAGGACTGAGGTATCCCTAACATTCGATGACTCCGACCTAAAAGGGGTGAAGTTATCCAATGAAGATCTTTTGGTCATCACGCCCATGGGAACTCTCCTGTCAAAAGGGTTCCGATGGACAAGTCTCATCTGTTAATATCTTGTTTTATGATGCATTTATAAAGATGGGGTACAATGATTCTCGGCTTACTCCCTCTGACATGCCCATCTACGGGTTCAATGGAGTTGAATCCCGGATTGAAGGGACCATACAACTACCCATGACTTTGGTACATGAGCCGAGAGAGGCCGTTCAAATGCTAAATTTTCTTGTTATTAAGGCAACAACTACCTACAACGCAATCCTAGGATGGACTGACTTGCACACCTTTAAGGTCATAACTTCAATGTATCACCTAAAAGCTAAGTTCCCTACGAGGAACGATGTTGGTGAAGAAAGGGGAGACCAGAAATTAGCCCGGTATTGATATGTGGTAGCCTTAAGGCCCTACAGGATTGGGGGACAAGTTTTGCCAATTGAGTACATGGACATTCGTGAAAATGATGAACAAAGGGGGAAACTCGTGGAGGATTTGGTTTATGCACCCCTTGTCCCGAACGAACCTGAAAAGGTTACCTACATTGGAGCTTTACTCCTAGAATCCTTGAAGGGGGAACTAACAAAATTCTTGCAAGAAAATAGTGACGCTTTTGCTTGGATGACATCTAATATGCTGAGAATTGATCCTGAATACATAACCCACAAGTTGAATGTGGATCCTGAAAGGAAGATTATGAAACAGAAGAAAATGACTTTTACCCCTGAAAGACAAGAGGTCATAAAAGATGAAGTAAATAAGCTACTAGAAGATGGGTTCATAGAGGAGATTCAATTCCCCGAATGGCTGGCTAACCCGTTGATGGTGAAAAAATCCAACGGAAAATGGAGAATGTGTGAAAACTTCAACGATCTAAATGATACGTGTCCAAAGGATTTCTTTCCTCTGCCAAGGACAGACACTTTGATTTATGCCACCGTTGGCCACGATATGCTGAGTTTTGTGGATGTTTTCAATGGCTACAAAAAAATCAGAATGCACAAGGATAACATCCCTAAGGTATCATTCATAACTGATTTTGGTGTGTTTTGTTATCTGGTTATGGCTTTTGGACTTAAGAATGCAGGAGCCACTTATCAAAGGTTGTTGAACAAGATGGTCAAACAACTCATCGAAAAGACTATTGAAGTCTATGTGGATGACATCTAGTCAAGACCCTCGATAAGGCCGATCATATTAAGCATTTAAGAGAAGCTTTTGAAGTTCTGAGTAACCATAAAATGATGTTAAACCCGGCCAAGTGCGCCTTTGGAGTCGGGTCCAGAGAATTCCTAGGCCGGATAGTGTTAAAATGCGGAATTGAAGCCAACCCCAGACAAGATAAATATGATCCTAAATATGGAAGCACCAAAATCTGTCAAAGATGTTCTAAAATTAACTAGAAGGATGTCAGCCCTAGGGTGATTTATCTCCAAATTAGGGGACAAGTGACTCTCATTCTTCAAAGCATTGAAGAAAATGAAAGATTTCATCTGGGATGAAGAAATCTTGATGACCTTTGAAGGGATCAAGTAGCACATGGCCGAGCCACCACTTCTAGCCAAGCCGGTTAATGGTGAGACTCTTTACCTATACATGGTTGTGTCGTAGCAAGCTCTGAATGATGTATTAGTAAAAGAGGAGAACAAGATTCAGAAGCTAGTTTACTACGTGAGCAAAGTGCTGCATGGGGATGAATTAAACTATTCTTCTATAGAAAAGTTTGCTCTAGCCTTGATCAAAGCTTCAAGAAAGCTAAGGCCTTACTTCCAAACACAAAAGATAGAAGTCTTGACGGATAAGCCATTAAGGAGAATCATGCAGAGCCCTAAGGCAAGTGAGAGATTGATCAAATGGGCAATTGAGCTCGGAGAATTTGATATTCGATACAAGCCCCATGTGGCCATCAAAGCCCAGGCCTTGAATGATTTTGTGGTTGAATGCACCATTAATAACCATGAAATTGGGGGGTAGGAGGATAAAGAAGTAGAGCCTAAGAAAGGCAAGGAAAAGAATGATGAAGAAATGGTGACCAAAGAGTATTAAAAACTTTATTTTGATGGGGCATCAAAAACAAATTCAAGTGGAGTGGGAATGTTGTTGCAAAGCCCTGAAGGGTTTACTGTGGAATATGGAATCAAGTTGGATTTTCCAACCACAAATAAAGAGGCTGAGTATGAAGCCCACATCACCGGTCTAGGATTAGCCAAGGCTCTGAGAGACCAAAACTTAAAAATTTATGGAGACTTTAGATTAGTAATCTCGCAAGTGAACGATGACTATGAGGCCCGAGATGAAAAATGGCCAAATACTTGAGAATTGTAAGATCTCTAATGACTCAGTTCAAAGAGGACTTAGTGGAGCACATCCCAAGGCAAGAGAACGCAAATGCTGATGCCTTGTCTCAATTCGTGTTCTCGGAAATAGAGAGTTGTTCGGGAAATGTCTACTTTTAAGTGTTGAGAATACCGAGTATCAAAGCTAAACTAATGACCCCTATAAGCCAAGGAAGTTATTAGATGGATCCAATAAAGGCTCATTTAGAAAATGGTTAGACTACAACCAACATAATGGAAGCTAAGAAGCTCACCGTAAGGGCCCTGAGGTAAGCCTTGATCGAAGGGATCTTGTACAAAAAATTGCTTGTCATCCCATATTTGAAGAGCTTGAGGCCTCAAGAAGCCGAGTTGGATCTAAAAGAAGTTTATGAAGGCATATGCGGACAACACTTGGGGGGCATGGCTCTTTCTTACAAGATCACCCATCTAGGCTTTTATTGGCCTGAAATTCTAGGTGACGCAAAGCCTTCCGTGAAGAAGTGTGATCGCTGCCAAAAGTTTACACCGGTGGTTAGACAACCACTTGAGATGTTGACATCCATTAATTCCTGAAAGTCATATGACTAATCCTATTTGTAATAAGTGGATGATAACTCAACTCAGATAAGAAAGTGAAGTAAATAATAAATATTGAATATAAAGGAAGAACAAAAGAAGCCATGACAGGACAAGACAAGACACAAAGACCACTACAGCAGAAATGTGAATCAACATTGTACAGGGTGTCAATAATGTCAGTGAAGATTCGTCATCAAAAGTTCAAGTGGTTAAAAGGGTTATTATTGAAGAACAGAAGAGTTTTATCTACATCAATAATAGTCAAGACTTTAATTTAATTCTCTATTAATTAATTAAATTAATTAGTTAATTTAATTAGTAAATTAATTCACTCATAATTAATTTATTTCTTAAATTAATTAAAGGATTAATTAATTTAGAATTATTTTAGAATGACATAAGACGGAAGCTGGAAGCTCAAAGGGATACAGGTTTGTTTGGAATGCAGTGTACAAGAGTCAAAATCCAAGATTGAATATTTGACTGGGTACATGCAGTGGTGAAAAAAGTATTGTCTAGTTTAAAGAGTCAGATTATTTCAGTGACAGAGGTACTTCTAATTGCAACTGTAGAAACAGCCAAACATGCCTGACGGTACTGACTTGAAAAAAAGACGGAAAAAGAATTGACACGGAAGAAATGCAAATTCATATATTCATAAAAGTGGAACCCCAGTTGAAATTGATTTATCATTTCTAAGTCAAAAGGAGTTCGGTTCCAGACGTACAGAAGACCGCAACTTAGAGCATAAAGATTTATTTAATTAATAAATATTTTATTTATTTAGTAAATTATATTTATAAATATCTAAATAATATTATATATTTATTTTTATAATTTATGAATTAAATTTATTATTTATTAATAAAAGATTATAAGCTGTGCGGGTCGAAAAACATTTCTACGGAGTCTATCCACTAAAAGATGAAATAGGCCCTTGGTTATTTCAAATTGAAGGGGCAGGTGTTTTATGTTTTAAAAGTAACCAATGAAAGGCTGCCATGTGTCCAATCAAGTGGAAAGAAATGAAAAAACTATTGAAAGTAAAAGTCATACCGAGCTATTTGAAGAAAGTCATACCGAGAAAAGAATTGAAATGTCATACCGAGGTTCTGGACAGAAAGTCATACCGAAGAATTCAAAGAAAGTCATACCGAAGAATTAAAAAAAGTCATACCGAGCAGATTTTATTTAATTAAAATAATTCATACCGATTTTTTTAATTAAAGAAAATCTGAATATGACTTTTGAAAAGTCAACCTGAATTTTCTAAAGTCATACCGAATTCTAAAAGTCATGCCTAACTTTCTGAAGAGTCATACAAGGCTTAATTTGATGATAAAAAGAGTCATATTGGAAGAGTCATACTAGCTTTTCAATCTCTATAAATATGAGGCCTTAGGTTCATAATTCAGTGTAGAAAAACTTTCAAATTCAGTAATTTGTCTGCAAATTTATATTCACAGACTTTCTGTGCTGGTTTGAGTTTAATTCCTTAAGTAGAACAATTCATGTCAAATTTGTTCTAGGAATTAAATGTTTATTCTACCGAATACTGTAACACTCATTCAAGTTTAATATACATATTTAACTTGAATCTTGTTTACTTACTTGCTAATTTCTATATCTTAATTGTTTAATCATGAAAATAGAAAGCTAGTAAGTCAGTCTCCCAAACACTACAAGGACTCGAACCCTCAGCTAAAGCAATAATTTAATTCCACAAATTCTGAAAATAATTTTAAATTGTTGTAAGTATCGCATTCAACCCCCCTTCTATGATACTTCCGGGACCTAACAATTCTCCAATCCTGTTTGCTATATGGGGAATGGACAACCTAAGCCCCTTTCCCATGGCCAGTGCACAAAGAAAGTTCATCATAGTAGCCATAGACTACTTCACTAAGTGGATAAAGGCCAAACCGTTAGCCCAGATCACTACCAAGCAAGTTACCCAATTCTTTTGGGAAAATGTCATCTGCAGATATGGGCTCTCAAGAATCCTTGTCACTGATAACCAATGCTTTAGCCGACTAGATATGGGCTCTCAAGAATCCTTGTCACTACCAAGCAAGTTATGGGCTCTCAAGAATCCTTGTCACTACCAAGCAAGTTACCCAATGCTTTAGCCGATTAGAAAGTGTGTTTGTAAACCAGATGATGCCTACCTCAACCCATTTGAGGGGTTTAAGCCGATCATGATGTGTGTTTGCAAATCAAAAAGTGTGTTGGTAAACCAGAAAGTGTATCGACAAACCAAAGCCTGCCGACCAAAGCCCATTTAAGGGCTTAGGTCGACCAGGATGGCTCCCGAGCACGACCCCGGTTGCCCAACTTCAATTTTGGTAATTCAAAACCCCTCCGTTTGACTCGAATCCTGAGATTGGATCCTTGAATCCTGAGTTTCGAATCAAGAGAATGAAGAATGAATAATCGATCATTGACACTTGAAGTCACGAAAATGTGAAACGATCTTTGAAACTTCACAATTTTTTTTTTAAAGTCGACTGGCCGACCATAGCCGTCTGGGAGGCACTAGTCGACCAGGGCCACCTGAGAGGCTCCAACTGACTAGGACTGGCCTACCAGGCTCCTAGGAGATCCAACCGACCAGAGCTGGCCGACCGAAATGTTTGGAAGGTCCAACTGACCATGTCGGTTGGCAGCCCGACCCCGATTTTCTGGTCTGATGACCCAGACGTCTGCCAGACCTAATTCTTGGATGATTCTGTTCTAAAAATGAAAATTTTTAGATTTTTGGATTAGCCCTGATTAGGGTCGATTAGCATAGTCTAGTTCATAATTAGTTTATATTAAGGTTAATTAGTGACTTACGCATGTCTATTAGCCCTGGTTAAGGTCAATTAGCGGCAATTATCAAGTACTTAACTAAGATTAAGGTTAAAAATAGGGTAAATTATTGAGATTAGCCCCGATTAGGGCATATTAGCAGATTTCATCCTATAATTAGCCTATGTTAAGGCTAAAAGGTGATAAATGCTCATAGATTGACTTCAATTATGGCAGATTAGTGTCGAACACCACTTAATTAGCCTAGATAAGGGCCAAAGTACGAGTAATCACTTAAAAATATGTAAATTATCGTGAACGTGTAGGTCGCTCCATACTTTACAATAAGACAATACCCAAGAAGGGATGGCAAGACCCCTAGTCCCGATTAGACCATTATAACTTCCATGAAAACTTGAGAAGTTTTTCCGAAAGTTAGGGGGCAAATGATATGGGCTAAAAGTGATCCCTATAGATATAATTAATGTTTCATTTATTAGACCTAGTTTGGTCCAAAAACCTAGACCTGATCCGGTCCCAAAACCTAGGCCTAAGACCCAAGACTAAAACGGGGTTGATGTTTTGGGTCTAGAACACACTTGTATCGAGGACGCTCGATACATGCCCAATCAGACGACCCACAAACTTGACCCACGATCTAGGATATCTTGTTCTACATGGAAACTAACTCCTACAAGGAAGGATCTAGAATCCACCTCCACAAAGAGTCAGCATTACCAGGTAAGTAGGAGACTTGTCTGCCAAGTCTCCAAATCCTAATCAAAAACCTAGATTACGAACATCTATATAAAGGGCTCTACCCCTCAATCTAGAACTATGTCTTGGCTTGATTCTCAAAACACGATTGAGATACGTATGCATCTTATGAGACCGATTTAGTCACGAAACGCAAGCGCAACCATTAAAGCTCGAAGCTCACTAACCCAACAATAAATACAACCTAGTTTTTTATCCATAACAATTTTTAGTTAAAATTATACGAGTACGACATGAATGGTAAACGATACAAATGTAAAGTACACATATCATAAATAGGTTGTGTTTGGATTTAACATTCATGTACACAAAACACAAAAGTGCACAACACGAACCATCGAATTGTGAAGTCTAAGAATACAAATATTTACGATGCTCATATCAAGATTATAAACTCAATTGTTTGTTTATTATAAAATTTTAAATCAACGAGAGTTGTTAATTTGCAAATTGGAGTTCGATTTTTTACTCCTCGTCCAACTCATCACCAAGAGTCCGCAGCAAAGAAAGTCATTCCTGATGACGTGGGGAAAAAAACCAAAAAGTGGTCATTATTAGATAATTTCCTGACATCCCAGAGGTCAGGGAAGATTTATAATATTATTTTTTCAGTAAATATTCAGCTATTTTTATCAAAAAATTTAAATATATATCAGTTTTATCAAAGAAATTGTTTTCCGCAAATGATAAGAATTATGTGAACTCTTAACATGCTGTAATGTGAAATTTTCGTTCCTGTATCCGCTGCCGTTATGCAAATAAAGCCTATTATGGGGAAACGTTTGAGTTTTCGAAGTTCAAGTCTAAGTTCATAGCCAAGTAGCTAAGCTTGATGGAGATTCAAACAATGTTGTCTGATTGTTGTAGTGAAATGGCAGCAAGTGAATTGTGTTACAAATAGTTATGTTTATCCCCAGAGACGGTCAAGATTTAAATCTAAATCCAAAATATAATGCAATCATTTTAATCGCTCAAAGCTAAATTTCCTGCAAGGGCCTCGTCTTCACAACATAACTTCCTTTGCAAAAATGGATATAATAAATCACAGTTTAACCTGCACACTTGCACAACATGAAATTAAATTTTAACAATCAATCAAAACGAAACTACAGCTAGAAAATGTGAAACGGCATTAGAAGAAAGGAAAATGATAAAACAATGAAATAGTGTGATTGCAAGGTTGAAGTAAAGAAGTCAAAAAAAAATGTGGCATGAATAAATAAATCCCATGAATACCATGCCCAAGATCTGATAACAAAATTGAACTCAAACCCTCATTGATTTTATAAAAAAACAAAGCTATGAATTCATCTTATCAATCATTTAATGAGTCATGACCACGCAGTAAGTTCACTTGCAGTGAAAACTGCATAGAGAATTTGTGAAGCCACGTGACCACTTGGAGAACGTAGTACGACTTAACCAGATTGATGTTTATGGCGAGCCTCCATGTGCTAGGGCACTACATATGATTATGAGCAGTTAGCTTGTTTGGGGGTATAATTCAGCTGGTACCTAGTTGAGTCTAGTTAGCATGGTTTTTCCCACCCTTTCTTACTTGTAAGTTGTAACAAGATAATTGTATTGGATAGATTTGATAAATAAATCAAAGTAAGAAGACTTCTCAGCTACCAAGCGCTATCTCGTCCTCGATCGTCCTTGTAATAATAAAATGAGCCTTGAATTAAAGAAACACGAAAAGATATATTTTTTAAGACTGTATACAAATAATAATTACGAGTGAGGATTGAGGAGCAGAGGTGTCCTCCAAAGACAAAAAATAACAATGATTGTCAGTACTTCAGTCGGGGGCACTCTGCTATCTGATGTCGGTCAGCACAAAAAATAATAATAAAATAAAATAAAACTGACATATTTAAACAGTTTGTTATCGCTTTGACATGCATATTAAGATGCATGTGAGTAATATTACCTGGTCGTATTACAATCAAGTCTACCACATCCAAAGGTAACTGCACAATTAGAATGTCATACCAAAAGCTGATCAAATAAGTTGAATGATGCTATATAAATTTGAGTTTTTAGCAACTTAAATAGGCGCCCCATCATCTACTCTAATAATGTGATGAAAGAAAGTAGAATGTGGGCCTATAAACACCCAAATCCAGCCCTCACTCCACAGATGGTTTTCATAAACCTGTGGCATAACATAGAGTACCTAGGAATGTTCTATACATAATTCAAATTAATGAATAAGATAGAGCAGCTAAGAATACACTACGAAGTTTCTAGGACCTAGGAGATCAATGTAGTATTTATGCTAATATTCAATTTACTAGATATACTAATGAATGAACTCCAACTACTAACACATCAGGCTAAGATATACAGCACTTCTGTATCAATATTAAGTTCCACCAATGTCAGCTTCTGTCAAATCCTTTGCACAACATTATAAATGAGCTCACAAGGACAACACGAGTAGACGTGCATGGTAAATGTTGTTAGAAATCATATTGTTGTAGTCAATGACACTGTAGAAGGCATATTCACGGATAGACTAACGTTGAGATATGAGTAAGATAACGAACTCAGGATAACACTATGCATATCGTTCTCATTGAACTAGTTACAGCTTACCTGCTGCTTTGAATTGATTTTTTTTTTATGAATCCAAAAATTTCAGGTGATTTCAACCTTTTGCTGGATAGAGGTACCTTATGCTAGATTATTCATATCACTTTCTTTATTTGCTTTTTCAAATTAATGAAATTTTTTTGCAATAATAAAGCTGTAAATCAGAAGGGAGGACAAGCTTTCCTCACAAATGTCGTAGTTACTGATTAGCCTTGTATCTGTGATCACCAGAAACCAGGTAGCTTCTAATACCAAAGGGGCCACTTCCTTTAATGTCTATCCATTTAAGTTAAACTAATTTTGTTTTGTATCTAGCACACAATTAATTTGAAGAAAGATTGTTTACGTATATTGGGTCATGATCCAAGGGGGTGTTGATGCATGACAGGAATTAAAACAAGAAAAAAGATAAATTTAGTAGAATAAAAGCAATAAAAAAGGACTGCCGAAAATTCACTAGCCCTAAGATAACTCAGCTGCATCGTTTGTATGGATTGCTTTGTATACTCATCCCCTGCTGAAACTACTAAAGTACTCCATCAGTCTTATCTATTTGTTTACATTTGGGAGAAGGTGTCCGACACTCATTTTAAAGTACATATAAAGTATAGTTCCATAACCTATTTTTTAATTTTTTTTCTCCGAATAAAAATTTAATGTTTAAATTTTTACTCAGAAAAAAAAGATTTAAAATAAGTTATGGAAATATACTTTATATGCACTTTAAAATGCGTTTCGAACACCCTTTCCAAAATGTAAACAAATGGATGAGACGGAGGGAGTAATAAATAAGAACTTCACCTATTCATAGGGCTCTCATTTCTTCAGTATTTGTAAATAAGTTTTCTTGGTCTTCCTATGTCAGATACAAAAATATTTTGAATATTTTTTTTTCAATTTGATTATTGATAGTCACCTATATGCAATGTGCCAATTTTATATTCATATATTATTTGATGCATACCTCTTATTTACAACCGTTTAACAGTATGCCATTAAATATCCTTCCAGAGCTTGAAGCATAATCCCAACTGGCAGCTTGTTGTATGTGGACGTGGTAGTGGTAAATACATTATATTTACAGACATGGAATCTAAAAATAATTTTTCTGGTTCAGCACTGGAGATTGTTTGTTCACCTGACGGAGAATATGCTGCTAGCTAGGGAAAGTATATCGAGAATGAAGATATTTAGTAAAGATGACCTGTAACTTCATATACTCTTTTTTCCCTCGTGTCAAATACTTATTTGTGCGTAGGCATAGTCTGATACCAACGGCACATTGTTTTTTCCAGTTTGAAGATTGTTAGAAATCAAACCCTTCAACATTAGTAATAATATGAAGCTGGCTAAAGTGCATGCAGAAAAAAATGTGTCTGTTAAATATTATTAGAATTCAGATAATGTTGAAGTCTTGGTATAAAATAAAAGGTGGCTACGTACATGTAACAAGATGATATCCTTAAATATAGCCCTGAAATAAGGTAGGCTCGTCAATACTACAGCTGGGTGTGAATGCAAGCATGAATAAATGAAGGAGCTGTTATCTAGAAGGTTTATCAACATATTAGTTATAGCTTCTGGAGAGTCAAAGACTTGAAATGTTATTGCACATGTGAAACTGTGAAACAATCTGTCAAAAAACACAATAATATAATACGAGTGATTGTGTGTGCAAGCAACAGAATAGTGTATGACAATAAACAAAACTGTTAAAGAGAAGGGATATGAAAGAGAAGATGTTTCGAGTCCAGTGCAGAACTGACTCCTTAAAGCTATTTCGCCCCTCACCGTATGTTTCAGTCGATAGCCTCCCAGGATAAAACAAGAACACTGTGATGTCACGAAAAACAACACCTTCAGAAGAGGACGGTTGTGTTTAGGGTTTAGGTCAGAAGATGAGATTAAACCTAAGACCGAATAAGATGAATATATAGATTGGGAAAAACTTGTGCGCTACACAACTGCCTAAATTACCACGCATTTACCTAATTAATCACGTGTTAACTAATAAAGGAAATCGGTTGTTAAAATCAATTCGTAATCAATTTCGAATTAATAATAATAATACTTATTATTAAAAAAAAATGAATTATTTATTGAGCGAAAGCCCATTGAAAATTATTATTTTAGCAAAACTGGTCCGGATTTATTCGGCCCAAATTTTGTTGCAGTAGTGTCCGCAGGTCGCCCACGCGGAAAGCCCGAATGCTTGTGAAGCCACGAATTTGTCCTCGAAATCCCATGATTTTTACCCCTCTGCGCGCACGTGGGTGATGGAGCAATACCATACTAACATATCTTAAACACTACATAAGTGTTCTACTATATAAAGTCATGAAAATATCTTTTCCAATTCAATGTGGGATTCAAATTCTCATTTATAGATTTCCACTTTCAAGGTACCAACTTTGGATAATTATATCTCATCCATTCCTTGATCATTTTGAATACTTAAATATGTGTTGGAAAGCTCTCTCCAAGAAGAACGTATTCCAACCATAACTTGTTGCGCGCACGCACCCAAGAAGCATTCAAACTTAGTCTCAAAATGACTTGACAATGTGGGCCTTCTACCTATATTTTCCAACAAACGTAGCCCTTGCCTAAAAACATACCACTCTTAGACAAAATAACTTTATCTGACTCTATTACAATACGAAAACCATGCTTATTCAACAAGGCACCAGACACAAGGTTCTTGCGAATATCATGCACATAAAGTACATTATTCAAAGTTAGATTCTTTCTAGAGGTCATCTTCAGAATCACTGTACATTTCCCTGCAATTGTAGAAGTCGAAGAATTCCCCATATAAAGCATCTCACCAGCATTGGAAGCTTTGAGGCTAGAGAAAATCGCCTTATCAAAACAAATATGCCTTGTAGCTCCCGTATCAATCCACCATTCCCTTGGATTAGAGCCAACAAGATTCACTTTAGAGATCGTAGCACAGAGGTCTATATCAGACATCTCCTAAGAGATATCATTCACCATATTTGCTTCTTTCTTTTTATTGGGTTTCTTACAATAAGAAGACCTATGACCCACTTTGTCACAGTTGTAGCACTTTCCTTGAAACTTCGAAGGCTTCAAAATTCCTCCTTTGAGTGCTAGCTTTGTTCCTTTACCAGAGTTGTTCTTCTTGAACTTGGAGCTTTGACCATGCTCTATCATGTTTGCCTTTTTAGTGGCAACATTAGATTTCTTCTCAGACCCTCTGTTGTCTTCCTCGATATGAAGTTCAACAATCAGATCCTCCATAGACAAATCCTTTCTCTTGTGCTTCAAGTAGTTCTTGAATTCTTTCCAGCCATGCAACAGTTTTTCAATCACAACAGCAACTTGGAAAGACTCACTTACGACCATTTCTTCAGCATGAATGTCGTGAATGATTATCTGCAGCTCTTGCACCTGACTGACCACAGTCTTGGAATCCGTCATCTAATAATCAAGAAAACAGCCAACAATCCACTTTTTAGCGCCAACATCTTCAGTTTTATACTTGTGTTCAAGAGATTCCCATAAGTCCTTTGCTGTTGACTTTGTGCAATACACGTTATACAACGTGCCAGTCAAGCTATTAAGCACATAATTTCGACAAATATAATCAGAATATTTCCATGCATCTGCAGCATATACAGTCTGTATATCACTCTCAGCAGCGAGCATGGGTGTGTCCTCTTTTAAGAAGCAAGACATATTCAGTGCGGTCAGGTAGAACAGCATCTTCTGCTGCCAGCGTTTGAAGTTCATTCCACTGAACTTCTCAGGTTTCTCAAGATGTGCAGCGGGCACAAGATGTGCATCGGGCGTAATAGGCTGAGTAGCCACCCCTTGCATCATAGACGCAGTTTTCACCTTTTGCATCGTTGGTTGCATGTATCCAACTTTGTTCTGCCCAAACGGAACACTAAATTGTCCAACAGTTATGTGCCCAGTAGGTGTTTTGCACATGTGAAATTGTGAAACAATCTGCCAAAAAATATAATAATATAATACGAGTGATTGTGTGTGTAATTGTTAAAGAGAATGGATATGAAACAGAAGATGTCTCGAGTCCAGTGTCCTTAAAGCTATTTCGCCACTCACCGTATGTTTGAGTCGATAGACTTCTGCCCAAATTTTATTGCATTCGTGTCCGCAGGTCACACACGCGGAAAGCCCGAAGGCTTGCGAAGCCACGAATTTGCCCTCGAAATCCCATGATTTGCACCCCCTACGCGCACGTGGGTGGTGGAGCAATACCATAATAACACATATTAAACACTACATAACTGTTCTATTATATAAAGTCATGGAAAACTCATTTTCAATTCAATGTGGGATTCAAGTTCTCATTTATAGATTTTCACTTTCAAGGTACCAACTTTGGATAATCATATATCATCAATTTCTTGATCATTTTGAATACTTAAATATGCGTTATAAAGCTCTCTCGAAGAAGAACGTACTCCAACCATAACTTGTTGCGCGCACGCACCCAAGAAGCATTCAAATTAGGCTCAAAATGACTTCAATGTGGGGCTTCTATCCACATTTTTCAATAGAAACTAGGAAGTTGGAGATGAACAACACATCATAAGCTTTGATATTCACGTATGGCTGGGCTTGTAATAAATATGTCATATGTAAGGAATGATGTCAAGTGTATATCTTTAGCCTATAAATAAGGCATGTAGCTTCATTTGCAATATCTGTTAGGTCCTGGAGATGGTAGAGGGGGGGTGAATACGATTCCCAAATAAAAATCTGACTTTTATTTATTTTTGGGACAACATAAAAATTACTTTGGTTCAAACCCAGGTACTGTTCATCATCTTCTTCAACCTCAAGAACACCATTAAAATAACCAAGATAATGAACGGTAAATCATCCAAAACACACAACACAACAAGATCCAAGAATATAACTTTATATTCATTGAAGTGGGGTAGATGCTACAACAAGTTCAAGAACAAAAGCTCAAGAACACAACAAAGAAATGATTTTTGGCTCCTCTAAAAATATTATAAATTCTAGATCTAGGAGACAAAAATCAAACCTATCTTCTAAACAAGATTTAGCAATGTTTACAATAGAAGAATAGATGAGTGGTATGATTAAGAAAATCATGCCCCCAAAATATATTAAAGTCTAGTTCGGCCATGGGGGAGAGAA
Source organism: Oenanthe sinensis (assembly GCA_028671895.1). NCBI lineage: Eukaryota > Viridiplantae > Streptophyta > Magnoliopsida > Apiales > Apiaceae > Oenanthe > Oenanthe sinensis. The sequence goes on along the minus strand of CM053809.1, from coordinate 1,296,704 downwards.
AAATAATTTTTCTCTCTCTCCCCTTTTTAATTCTCCTGCACTCACACTTTCTTGCAAGAGGAGACTTGGGTTTCTTTTCTTTTTATTGAAAAAAGTGTTGCTTTTTGGTTTTTTTTGCTATTTCCTTTTGCTTTTCCACCTTTTACTCTTGTCCACTCAAATCTCATCTTCAAAGTCATGTGCCAAGTATGCCTTTGGAAATATTTAATATAAAAGTAATATTTAAATAAATATATATAATATAAATAAAGAGTGTCTTTATTTATAAAATATATAAATAATTAAATAAATACTTTATTTAATTAAATTAAATATTTCCATTCCACTCTTCAATTTGTGTAGACTTCCTTATCCAAATACTTGGCCCCGTATACGTGACTCCACCACGTCCAAGTATTTGGCCTTCTAATCTGTGAAGCTTTAGTAAGATCCAATCAGGTTGTGCCGTCTGTCTCTTATCCATTAGGCTGACATTTCTCCAACACTGATTTACCACCTTTGTTGATCCTCCACATGACTCAAGAAAACCAACAACTTTAGAATGATTAAAATCATATTAACCGACGAGAGCTTGCCTCCAATGTCCTGACACTTGATGCAACGGTCTGGTTCATAAGTGACTAGTCTTGATAGGGGCTCTTGATTCCGAACATGATTCCACATTCTTCTTTGCAAACCTTACTTGTTGCTTCGATTGTAATGCACTAAAATCGTCATAGACTAAGACAATCTTCTGTAGCTTCCACATTCTTGAATAGATGTCAACATCTTTTATTCTCCACTGAGGCATGAACATGTTAATGAACTTCTTCCAGTGAGCTTCAAGTCTGTAGATGATCCTTTGATACTTTGTCTTAACTGAACTCTGTGATCCAAGATTTCTGTGCACCTGCATATTATTACATGTCCTATTCTATTGTTGAGTTATCATCAACCATTACATAGAGATTACATTTAGCATTTCTAGTACACATGAAAGTGCAGTGAGTTACTTCCCTTCACTCCTATCTCCCCTTTCAATCTCCCCCTATTTGGTTGATATGGAATAGCAATCAAATACTATTTCCATTTACAATTTCCCACAAAAGCAATTAAATGAAATTAACTACTAGAGGATAACTCAACTAACATACAAGAAATAATTAAAGTACTTGACATGAAAATAATATACAAAAGGTTCTGGAAAGATATAATCAGTTAAATCCAGATTTCCTGAGTTGCTGAAAATGAATGATGAATTTCTGAATTTCATTTTCCTTTAGCTTCCTCCACTTCAATGTTCTTCAAAGATGGGGTTCTTTCAATAAAGAAACAAATCATTAGTAAAGACTTCTGAACAATCATTCTCGTTCATCTTGCAATTCGAACTAGAACATACAGCTCTCTATGTTCCTCATAAGAGGTCAACTCATTCTCCCCTTAAGGTTGTTCTCTCTTGGAATGAAAGTCACTTCTTCTTTTTCTTCAGGATGTTCTATTTCCAGGAAACATATTTTTCTTTCTTCCCTGCACTATTCCACTGACTTCATCTATCACTGAAACAAGAAATAGAACACACTTGGACACTTCTCAGATGCCCCTTGAAAATCTCCTTCACATTCTGCTTTACCCAGAAAACTTCTACTTAGTAAAAACTCCCCCTGAGTTGATACTCTTCAAAGAAATCTTCATTTTCATTCATTAATCGTGCTAGAAAGAATTCTTCTGCCGAACCTCCCCTAAGAATGTTCCAAGGACAGATCTTCAAACAAATAGAGCAAATCCCTTAGATATCTTTTCAGAATAAGATATAGCACTGCAAACCAAGATGTTAAGATTCTCCATAACTTCTCCCCCTTAGTACGACAAGTAATTTCTTCCCATTTGACAAAAAGTAACTTCTCCACTTCAGACGAAAAATCAGTTAAATCTACAACACCTTTAGGGATTAGGCTCCAACCAATTACTAAGAAACTCCCCCTTAGTAATTTCTCCATTGCATTACTAAGGTTTCAATTTTATCTAATTCTCCCCCTTAGTTCATGCAAGCTCCAATCCACCCTTGTGTCTTTAGATATCCTCTAAGTAACCTCCACAAGATAGGATTGACAGATCTCATTTCTTGTATCACCAAGAGATCTCGTTTCTTGTATCACCAAATTCTCCCCCTTAGTTGAGAATATCCTTTAAAACAATAAAAGTATCATCTACATCCAATCGAATAAGAAACTCTCCTCCAATTGAACATAAAATCCCCCTTAGGTCTAAAAATTAATGTCTCCCCCTTTGAGATTGAGAACAACATGAATTAATAGACCCAAAGGTAATAGTTTGGACATTCCCACTAAGCTTCAGCTAGACTCTTCTTCAGCTTGTCTTCCAGAAAAGAATCTCTTCAACATTTCAGAGCTGGAAAATTCAGTAACAAAATTCAAGCATAGTAGCAAGGTTAGTGTTTGGTCTATGGTTTCCTCACTTCTACTACGTTCTGTTGGTGTTTACACTTTCAAGCGTAAGTGTTCCACTCATTTCTCTCCCTATTTCTCTCACTCAAGTGTATCACTCCCTCACTTCACTCAAGTGTTTCTCTCCCTTACTTGCACTCATTCCATTTATAGCAATTTGTACCTGCACGTAAATCCATGCTAGTCTCACCAAGATATTGTGGATCGTTGACTATAGCATGTTGTCGATCACTAAAGATCTAGGTTCTGAGATGGAATCTCAGACAGGGTTTCAGTTAGGCCGTCACCCAACTCACCATGAGCAAATCCATGCACACGTGGCTCGTCGTCGGGGAATAACCCTTCTGAAATTGGAATCTCCTCCATTCCAGGAGTGACTGAAATCCCAACACCCTGATCCTCAAAAGACTCATCAAATTGGTAAACCAACTGAATCATAGTCTACGAGTTGTTGCTCAGCTACTTTCCGCATCAACAATCTCCCCATATGCAAATCCATGCACTGGATCGTTGAATGTGGTATGCGTACTAACAGCTATCTAAGCATCAACCGACTCCCCATATGCAAATCCATGCACTGGATCGTTGACGGTGATATGCCTTTAAGTTTTGAGCGATCCATGTATTCCAGAACTTGAATTCCTGGGAGAGTAGACGTGTACAAACATCTCTCTCAATCACCTGTGAAGATGAATTAACTCACTATTTTCAGTCATGGAAAACTGTTAGTGATTGCCTCTCAACATCAACAGATTGCTCTGCGGATGTGAAATCCCGTTAGGGAACTAGGACTGTTCCTCCTAGGAAGGTTGACAAGGATTCTAATATATGGCAAGAAATCCAAGTTTCCCTCAAATACCTGTGAAGGTGGCTCAACAACTTCATTCACCATGAATGGTAAACACAGAAGTTTAGGGGTTTTACCTATACCTCACAATGTGCACTTCTTGCAATGTGTCCTCACAATTGTTAGTCCCAAGAGAGGCTAGAGAACTGTTAGGTCCTATAACATCCCTTAGAAGCAAAAACTTTAGGATTACCATCAGCGTGAATGCTTTTGGTGTGCTTGACTCATTACAAGGTGCTCTGGCTGACGAGCGAATTTTCAATGAAATCACCCTGTTGAGAGAGTTCATTCAGAAACGGTTGAATTGCCTTTTCAGCTCTGCATCCTTTTGAGAGAATACAGATGAGCTACAGATACCTCAATTTGTATACTTCTTTCCTTCTCGAGAGGTAGAGCTGTGGGTGCACTTCCGACTTCATCCTTATTTGCTGCATCAAGTGCAGTTTCTCCCTTAACAACCGCTAATCTATATAAGTTCCTTATATCACCAAGGGTTGAAAGTTTGAATTAGAATGATAGTGTTTGGTACTAAGGCCTTGGTTAGAAATTGATGGATTATTCAACTTCTAGACCTTCCCCTATAGCCATTTAGGCCAAGCCATTACGGCTAAATAGATAGAGTTGATCAGAGCTATATAAAATTTGGTATAGTATGATTAAACTTATTCTCTATTCCTTCTCAGAAATATAGCATCGGAGCAATGTGTCCTCAAGAAACAATGCACCAGAGCTAAAATGTGGGAATTAATAAAGAATAGGTAAAAGAATATTAAGCCAAATTTCATAAACTCACAATTTTGAAAAAAAAATTTAACAGATTAACAAAAGTGTTCTTTTGAATTTCTCTTAGACAAATATCCAATTGAAATTCAACTCTTTTAACAAAAACATTTTGATTAATAACTCAAATCTATTTCATCTTGCTCTCTGTATGTTTTCAGAAATTGTTTTGCAATTCATTCTTACCGGATATTATCTCCGACTTAAAACATAAATCATTAAAAAAAATTGAATGAATGCTTTAGTCATACAGTCCAAGGCACTAATCCCAAAGTAAACAACCATTGTTTTAATACTACAGGTCAATGTGAAACAGACATTAACAAGAGTTTTGAAAAATGTTTTACCAATAGTTGATACCTCAAGATCAAAACAATTTACTTAAATAAAATAGCCTGATACGATGCAACCTAAGTTACAAGTTATCAAGTAACTTTATTTAAACAAATCGTGGAGAGAAAACAGTTTTCATTACAAAATATTTAGAGAGAGAGAGGATATATGATTTTGAAATAGAAAGATAATCCTCAAGAAATGTTCTCTTTCAAAGAAAACTTTTAGTGGCTTTTCATTCTCTGGCAAATGAATGCATGTTTAGATAAAACATTTTTCACAAGAAATAGACAAGAAATTTCTTTATGCATTCAAGTTCTAAAGAATGAAAAACATATGTTAATACTAATGAATTATCAAAGATATGAATGACAAGACATTCAAAAGTACTAACATCATTCAATTATTTTGTAATAAAATACATCTTACTACAAAACAATCAAGCACATACGATACTTACATTATGCTAGACGATTACCATTTGTCGCTTGAAACAAACATAAATTGCAATATAGATCATGGTAATTATAAAGCATAAAACATAAGCATCCGCTAAACACTGAACATACATTGATCGAATGACAGCATTTAACTTCTTACACTACATCTTAACAATTATCACATAAGCATATTGAAAATACTCATGACAATCAAAATGTATGTAAGCTCGAGGTACTAGTTGCATCAGAGATCAAATACCTTTAAATATTAATGCTAAAATTTATGATCTTTGACAACCCCTCGGGATGTAGTAACTTACTTTCAATATCAGTGTTTTTGAAATAATCTTTTTGTCACTTAGTGCAGAAATTCTAAGTGGCATCACTAATATCAAAAGAATGACAACTAATATTAATGGATTTTGCAAAAGACATGAATTACATCACTTTAAACTACATATTAAGTGGTTCCATTAATATTAGCATTAAACAATTAAAAGTAAATAAAATTACAATTAATTAATATATACAAATACTTATGCTGAAACATTTGATACATATAGCATGAATAACATATGACAGCACAAAGTACGAGATCCTGGATATAAATTGACTGTACAAAGAGATGCTACAATGTTAGGTCCCTAGGTCATGTTAGGTCCCGGAAGGTCCTAATTAATCTCATAGAGGTAATATTGGATCCCGGGTGATCACAAGCCAAACATTAACTAGTTTCTAAAGATAGTAGACATCTAAATAGCATGAACACTCTCTATAAACATTACATTTAAATAAATCAACATTAGACTAGAGTGACATACCTTAGTCAATAGAGCTTTTACTGGTGTATGATCGTTGAATGAACAATTACTCCTCTTTGCCCTAGAGATCGAATGTTTACTCCTTTCGAGATCGAACGTTTACTCCTTTTGGACAGGAATAACTTTTCAGCTACCAGTTAACATTGTTCCTCGAAACAATACCATGCTCATCCAGACGGAAACTGCATTACCTTCAACACCCAAATATTTCCTTGTAGATATTGGTCTTGGCAGCAGCTTCACTAAACTCAGCACTCTAGAAATCAGTAGTCTTGACACTAGCAGAGTAGAACCTTCAAACACCCCGAACTACCCTTCAGCTTCTGTATCAATACCCAGTCTTCATGTGGATTGATTCCTTGTGCTAAGTGTATCTGCCTCTGGTTCAATTGAGTTAGTTCCTCGATTCGAACCCTACTCAATCTTGATTAGTTAGTGCATCTTCAATCTTCATTGAATTCACTCAGAAAAACTAATGAAATACTCTTATACATGCACGGCACTACCAATCACTACTCTACTACCCAGATTCATCAAGAACTGACTCTAGGAAATGTTGTTACACAAAACCCTTTGTCATGACAGATGTGTCCTTAATGTTTCCTTAGATATTCAGTGGGTAGAGTAGTCTTCTTCAAATATGATTGAGATCACCTTGCATTATCTTTAAATTGACAATTTCCTTTCTAATATGCAATCACTCAATCTGGATCACTGAGTGCTCCTAAGAATCTCAACTCTTACTCAATGAGCACTGCTAGCCTTTGAACATCAAACATGACTAGTTTATCCAACTTATTGATGCTCCCCCTGTGATGCTGCTTGCAGCTTTTCTTCATCTGGTGTCATCTGATCTTGAGCCCTAAACAGGATGTCAACCTTTAGAAATTTAGAGCTAAAATCAAACGAATGCTAGGGAGCTTGATGATGTTGTTCACTGCATCTAGATCATCTTAAATCAATCACAGACTCTGTGTAAGCTCTTAACTCCAAATAAGATAGCCTTCCATCACACCATGTGACTTCAGGCATGATTAATCTTACTTGATGTCTTCTCTTTACATTTGCTGATTAGACTTGCTGTGTCAACTGATTCAGCCGTAGTGAATAGGAAACCTTAAGTCTATCCATTATCCTTGTAATTTCACTCAAGGTCTGGATTTCCCTATTAACTCCTCCATTTGGTCATGAAGTCCGAAAACTGAACTTTACTCTAGAATACTCCTTTCAATGCAGACATAACATAGAACTTCATTCGTCAACAAATTCCATTACCTGCCCTCAAAGTGTTCTTACAGCAATCTGCCTAATCCTTTGAATGTGATTAATCACTGAGATGCTTCATCTATCGAATGCATGAACAAACACCAAAACTAAACAGGGTAGCCTTTGACTTGACTTCCCTTCAACTGACATACTTCACTAATGTCCTTCTTAAAAGAATTTCATTAGAAGTAGTCCTTTCTCACCAACTTCATCTTTACCGTCGAATCCGTTATCTTGATAAACCAAGTATTAGTTGATAAACCAAGTGTGAGAGCATCACTTGTTATTGCAGCTAACTCCATTCTGATAAAATTCAACGAATAGTTGACTTCATCATAAGCATTACATTTCATGCCAGCAATAACCTCACTTCCAGTAGAGTGAGCTTCTATTTCTCTTGACCCCGATCAATACTATTCATCGTCGAACTGATATTAGGAAACCTTTCACAAAGAATCCCCTAGGTCTTTCTTAATATTGTGCTTCAGATCATTCAAGAAAAATAGGTAACCTTGCTTAACCATTTGAATACCAAAGCAAAAGTAGTTACATGCCTCGAACATGAAAATGTCAGAGATATATAACTTGTACATGTTGAAAGATACTCTGCATTCACAAATGATTAAGACACGTGGTCCTCAATTTGATTGAGTCCAAGGGTTAGAGATATTTTTAAACATAGTTAACAACAAAGCATTCAAGTTCAACATGCTCATTCTTATTTGACTGATCACTCCTCATCTATATCAGCCTCAACAAGTAGTCTTGGCTATGAGCTCAGTGATCCCAACCTAACTTAAGGTGGACTAGCAGTCTATAAGAATCATGTCGTACATATATGTAGTCATAGAAGAATCAATCACTCAGATTCCTAATTCTTCTAAATCACCTTTGTTGTTCACTTTAACGTTATATTATCTCTAATTACCTGAGTCAGTTTAAATTTAAAAATTCAATTCATGGTTTATTATACTGACCCCTAGGCAATTCCCAAAATAGAAACAAATTCATCTTAACAAACACATGATCAAATATAGCATTTAATACAACCATGCAAGTATAAACAGATTATAGACAATGTAAACATCAAGGCACTTAACATGCAGCAAATACTCTTTCCGGTAAATGTACCCCTACAAATACCTAAGACTCTATATGCTAACATGATCAATTATCGTAAAGCAAGCATTAAATCACACAAGATCTAATCATGAAGTCAAATACTGATAAACAAGCAAAACTAACAAACTAGCATAAGTTATCTAATTTATATAGAAATCAAGGTGAGACATGCATTACATCAAACTTATAATATAATGCAGTTCAGCACTTAATACTCTATAATTAAATCAAACAAGTATAAACTAGTTAGAAAGTATACATGTGCGATGCTTAACATTCCATCTCGAGTGATAATCAATTGATCCAAATCAATTTCCATTCTACTAACACTTATGGAAGTATCCTTGCATTTAACCTCAATAACCAATGATGTTCCTGCTTCAACCCAAATTGATACCTGATTGTTCTGCTTAAAGACCCCGACATAGAATGTCTCATGTTCTGCTTGAAAAGATCATTCTTCTTTGAATGTGTAGTAATAACCCCTTGATTATCATATGTCAGTGATAATCAAACCTTGTGTATTTCTGCCACTGATGTCCTTTAACCAAATCTTCAATTGTTGTTTTGGTTCTTTGACCGATAAACTGAATTCCTTTTCAAAATCCCAAATTCTTCATATATTGATTCGAAAACCACTGATCGAAGACTCTTCCCTAAATGAACTAATCCCCTTTCAATAACCAAATGATCCACTGAGTAGACCGATGTAGAAATACATCTCCAATGGTAAGATCAGGTCTCAACTCCATTAGAATGTTCTTCAGTCAGTTCGTTTGTCCTCAACGAACGAAGAATCAACTCCCGTTGTTTCGTTTAATAAAACATTTTGTTCAAACAGAAGTATTTAATTTTTTAGGAATTTAAATAATCAAAATAAATTGAAAATGCATTTTTGATAAATAATAATAAATTTCTCAATTTCAAATTATAAATAAAATAAAATAATTCGAAAAGAAAGTTTTGATGTAGAGATAACAAAATTTTCAAGGTATATTAAATAATCCTGAAAAAGAAATTATTTCAAATCAAAATTAATTTCCAAAGAATTTTATAGAATTTATAATCCAAAACAGTTTCAATTATAATTAAAATAAAACAGATTAAAAATATAAGTTTGATATAAAAATAATAAATTTTCAAGTCATCTTAGATATTCTTGAAAATAAATTATTTCAACCAAAATGATTTTCCAAAAAGTTTTATGAGATTTATAATTAAAACTTCTATAAAAAATAAATTATTAAACCTCAAAAATAATTCTCAAAATACTTTTTAAGAATATTAAACTCAAAATAAATTAAATTGGATTTTAAAATTAATTTTAGTTTTCAAATTAATAAAATTCTTAACTAAGAATATTAAAAATATAAAATATTTGACTCTAAAATTTAAAAGAAAATAAAATATTTTCCAAGATGTAAGATAAACTTGAAAAATAAATTATTTAAATTTAAAAATTATTTTCAAAATATTTTATATAATTAAATTCAAATTTAATTATTAAATTAATTATTAAACTAAAAACAATTTGAGAGAAAAATAATTTTTATTTTAAATAAAAGTTAAACTATGTAGCCATGTGTCATGTTGAAACAGCCCTCTAAGTAAAAAAATTCTACATAGGAATGTTCTACATAGACTCTATCTAGAACATCAAGTAGAAATTCTACATAGAAATGTTCTACTTAGGCTCTATCTAGAACATTAAGTAGAACTTCTGACTTAGACAATATTTCTAACTCCAGAATTTCTACTTAGGTTCTATCTAGAACATTAAGTAGAATTTCTACATAGAAATGTTCTACTTAGGCTCTATGTAGAACATTAAGTAGAACTTCTGACTTAGAAAATATTTCTAACTCCAGAATTTCTACTTAGGTTCTATCTAGAACATTAAGTAGAATTTCTACATAGAAATGTTCTACTTAGGCTCTATGTAGAACATTAAGTAGAACTTCTGACTTAGAAAATATTTCTAACTCCAGAATTTCTACTTAGGTTCTATCTAGAACATTAAGTAGAATTTCTACATAGAAATGTTCTACTTAGGCTCTATGTAGAACATTAAGTAGAACTTCTGACTTAGAAAATATTTCTAACTCCAGAATTTCTACATAGGTTCTATCTAGAACATTAAGTAGAATATTCGAGATAATGTTCGAGTTAGACACTATCTCGAACATCAAGTCGAATTTCTACATAGAAATGTTCTACTTAGCCATCTCGAATATCTATCTCGAATATTCTACATAGGAATGTTCTACTTGGCCATCTAGAACATTTTGTACTTAGAAAAATTCCGGGCTTCAGAAAAAATTCTGGATGTCCAGTGAACCAATTGTACCCTCTTTAATCTCAAAAAATAAAAATAGATCCAATCGATTTGTATGTCAATCGAGTAGCTCTGATACCAATTGTTAGGTCCTGGAGATCGTAGAGGGGGGGTGAATACAATTCCCAAATAAAAATCTGACTTTTATTTATTTTTGGGACAACATAAAAATTACTTTGGTTCAAACCCAGGTACTGTTCATCATCTTCTTCAACCTCAAGAACACCATTAAAATAACCAAGATAATGAACGGTAAATCATCCAAAACACACAACACAACAAGATCCAAGAATATAACTTTATATTCATTGAAGTGGGGTAGATGCTACAACAAGTTCAAGAACAAAAGCTCAAGAACACAACAAAGAAATGATTTTTGGCTCCTCTAAAAATATTACAAATTCTAGATCTAGGAGACAAAAATCAAACCTATCTTCTAAACAAGATTTAGCAATGTTTACAATAGAAGAATAGATGAGTGGTATGATTAAGAAAATCATGGCCCCAAAATATATTAAAGTCTAGTTCGGCCATGGGGGAGAGAAAAATAATTTTTCTCTCTCTCCCCTTTTTAATTCTCCTGCACCCACACTTTCTTGCAAGAGGAGACTTGGGTTTCTTTTCTTTTTATTGAAAAAGGTGTTGCTTTTTGGTTTTTTTTGCTATTTCCTTTTGCTTTTCCACCTTTTACTCTTGTCCACTCAAATCTCATCTTCAAAGTCATGTGCCAAGTATGCCTTTGGAAATATTTAATATAAAAGTAATATTTAAATAAATATATATAATATAAATAAAGAGTGTCTTTATTTATAAAATATATAAATAATTAAATAAATACTTTATTTAATTAAATTAAATATTTCCATTCCACTCTTCAATTTGTGTAGACTTCCTTATCCAAATACTTGGCCCCGTATACGTGACTCCACCACGTCCAAGTATTTGGCCTTCTAATCTGTGAAGCTTTAGTAAGATCCAATCAGGTTGTGCCGTCTGTCTCTTATCCATTAGGCTGACATTTCTCCAACACTGATTTACCACCTTTGTTGATCCTCCACATGACTCAAGAAAACCAACAACTTTAGAATGATTAAAATCATATTAACCGACGAGAGCTTGCCTCCAATGTCCTGACACTTGATGCAACGGTCTGGTTCATAAGTGACTAGTCTTGATAGGGGCTCTTGATTCCGAACATGATTCCACATTCTTCTTTGCAAACCTTACTTGTTGCTTCGATTGTAATGCACTAAAATCGTCATAGACTAAGACAATCTTCTGTAGCTTCCACATTCTTGAATAGATGTCAACATCTTTTATTCTCCACTGAGGCATGAACATGTTAATGAACTTCTTCCAGTGAGCTTCAAGTCTGTAGATGATCCTTTGATACTTTGTCTTAACTGAACTCTGTGATCCAAGATTTCTGTGCACCTGCATATTATTACATGTCCTATTCTATTGTTGAGTTATCATCAACCATTACATAGAGATTACATTTAGCATTTCTAGTACACATGAAAGTGCAGTGAGTTACTTCCCTTCACTCCTATCTCCCCTTTCAATATCTGTACCGAGTGAAAATATAACAGCAGTTGTACAGAGAGAGAAAAAAGGAGCTGAAGATTAGTTAGGAAAATAAAGGTTGAAGCCTTACCAGTGTGTAATAGAAATTTGTAGTTTAATATATATTATCAATATAAAAAACTGTGTTGTGTTCATATGTTAGTAAAATTATAATACACTGTGTTTGAGTTTATACAGTTGGTAGGCCATCACCTTTCCAACAAAGATAATAAATAATTTTAGAAACATAATTTTAGAAATAATACTTTATTTTATTGACAATTTTTTTCTATACTTACTATTAATATATACATTTGATGCACAATCATAAATTTTATATTAAATAATTTGTTTTCAAAAAAAAATTAAAAAATATAACCAAGCCTATGGCCAGGAACGAATCTTGTAGAACATTAAGAGAAATCAGTTGAACAGCCTTGTTTTGTGGCATACTTGAGAAAGCATCATTACTGTCACTTGAAGTTAACCTGATGTTGAGCTCTCCTTTATACTAATATTTTGTTCTTGTGTCATGTTGCTTCTTGTTTTTCAAGCATTCCTTAACAAACATTATCCAATATAAGATAATCATTTGCATTGGTGTCTCATTTTTTCTGAAAAAGAAGACTTCATCTTTTATCACATGATTGTGCATCACGTAATCATGTATTTAAATTAATGTTATTATAATTTACAGGAAAAGAACAGCATTCAGCCAAGTTTTTCTATTGAGCGTATATATGGTGGAAACTTATTGGCAATGTGCTCAAATGATTTTATTTGCTTCTATGATTGGGCAGAGTGCAGGTTTGAAAGGCATATGATAAGACCTATTTGTAATAAGTAGATGACAACTCAACTCAAGTAAGAAAATGAAGTAAGTAATAAATAACGAGGAAGGAATCAAGTCAAAGAATGTCAACTAGACACAAAGAATCCTAATATCAGAAGTGTTCTAATGAAGCTGCTACTCTACACCGGAAGAAGTTCATTAATATGTTCAAGCGTTGGTGAAAAATAAAGGAGTAGTATTTCAGAAGAGTTCAGAAGATACAGAAGATTCCAAGTGCCTACTACAAAGAGATTCCAAGAAAATAAATATTGAAGACAAAGCTAGAAGCAAGACAAGACACAAAGACCACTATAGTAGAAATGAGAATCGACATTGTAGTTAGTCATCCGTGAACCAGACCAGTGCACAGGGTGTTAACAATGTCAGTGAAGATTCGTCATCAAAAAGTTCAAGTGGTTAGAAAGGTTATTGTTGAAGAACAGAAGAGTTTTATCTACATCAACAATAGTCAAGCCTTTAATTTAATTCTCCATTAATTAATTAAATTAATTAGTTAATTTAATTAGTAAATTAATTCACTCAGAATTAATTTATTTCTTAAATTAATTAAAGGATCAATTAATTTAGAATTATTTTAGAATGACAGAAGAAAGAAGCTGGAAGCTCAAAGGGATACAGAAACAGCTAAACAGGCCTGACGGTACAGACTTTAAGACAAGACGGAAAAAGTAATGACACAGAAGAAATGCAGAGTCATATAATCTTAAAAGTGGAACCTCGGTTGGAATTGATTTATCATTCCCAAGTCAAAAGGAGTTCGGTTCCAGACGATCAGGAGACCGCAGCTTAGAGCGTAAGGATTTATTTAATTAATAAATATTTTATTTATTTAGTAAATTATATTTATAAATATCTAAATAATATTAGATATTTATTTTTATAATTTCTAAATCAAATTTATTATTTATTAATCAAAGAATATAAGCTGTGCGGGTCGAAAAGCATTTCTACGGAGCTAGCCCTAATAAAGACGAAATAAGCCCCTGGACTTTACAAATTGAATTGGCAGGTGATTTTGTTTTAAAGCAACCAATGAATGGCTGACATGTGTCCCACTCAAGGAGAAAAGAATGAATATGGCAGGTGATTCATAAGTCATACCGAGTGATTTAAGTAGAGTCATACCGAGAGATTAATTGTTCAGTCATACCGAAGGATTTATTTAATAAGTCATGCTGATTTAATTTTAATTAATTAAGTCATTCTGAAAATCCAGTATGACTTATAACAAGTCATACCGAATTTCTAATGAGTCATACCGGATTCTAAATGAGTCATACCGAATTTCTGAAGAGTCATACCGACCATTATAAGTCATGCCCAGCCTTTTTGTGAGTCATACAAGTGTTAAATCAATTAGGAAAAAGGTCATATTAGGATGAGTCATGCTAGCTTTCAACCTCTATAAATATGAGGAGTTGTCTTCATTTTTCAGTGTTCAGAAAAATAGCTCAAATTCAGTAATTTGTTTGCATTGTAATATTCACAGATTTCTGTGCTGAGTTTGGAATATAATTGTAAAACACGAACAATTCATGTCAAATTTGTTCTAGAACTTTTATCAATTATATAATAGTTTTCTAAATATTAATTTTGTAATACTAATCAAGTTAAAATTATATCTTTCACTTGAACAGTATTTCATTATAATTAATATTTCACGAGCAATTAAAATAATATTTTTAATTCAAATATTACGCGATTAATTTCAGATATTGTATTCAACCCCCCCTTCTACAATATCAGGGACCAACAATTGGCATCAGAGCTGGTTGATATTTTTTATATATCAGATCCAAATCAAATTCCGCGAACTCATACAGATCTCAAAAATTATTTTAAATTCGAAATAATTTTTTATTCAAAATAATTTTTATTCGAAAAATTATTTTTGATCAAAATTTATTTTAAGTCAAAAATTAAAATATTTTTTTGAAACACTTAATTTTTTAATCTTATTTAAAGATGAGTACTCAAAGAGTTAGTAACATTAAAATTCCACAATTTGATAAAGACAATTATAATCTGTGGAAGAGAAAGATGACCTTGTTTCTTCGAGCTGCAAATCCTAAGTACAAGGATATTTTAAAAACTGGTGTTGCTGTTCCAATAAATATCTTTCCTGAGCATATGGAAGATGGTGTACTCATTCCGCACAGACAATTTGAAAAAGATATTTCTGAGTACACTGAGACAGAAAAGGAACTGGATACATTGGACACCAGTCTGCAGTTAATTTTAGTGGAATCTCTTGATCCCGGAATGTACAATCATGTTGTTAATTGTAAAAATGCTAAACACATCTGGGAAACGATAGAGATACTAAATGAAGGAACAGGAGAAGTAAGGGAGAACAGATTGGAAATCTTAACGTCTCAATATGAGCATTTTAGATCAAATCCAGGAGAAGGTATCTCTGAAGTTTTTGAGAGATACAATAAGCTGATAAATGATCTAAATCTCAATGGCAAATAATATACGAAGAAGGAGATCAGTAGGAAGTTTTTGCTGACAATGTCAGTACACCTAGAGCATAGGATAACAGCCATCAGAGAGTCAAGGGACATGAATGAAATTTCACTAGAAAGACTTTATGGCATACTGAAGACCTATGAGCTAGAGCAGATTCAACAAAACGAAATATATGGTACAGGCAAGGTGGTCAGCAAGTCTACAGCTCTTGTAGCAGAAGAACCAGAGTACAGAAAAGCTAAGACTGAATCTTCTTCAGTCAACATCATTGATCAGGGTATTGTTGTAGAAGTTGGTGCAACTCTAGTGAATTCAACTGATAGTGAATTCTACTCAATGGAAGAACTCGATCAACTTGAGGATGAATCTCTGGCTCTGATTGCTAGAAAATTTGGAAATACAAGATTCAGGAGGAACCCTAGTTTCAAATTCAAGCCTATGGCAAACAGATTTCAGACAGGTGGTTCTTCTAGCTCATCCAACACAAAAGGTGGATACAAGACAGGGATGGTAGACAGAAGCAAGATCCGTTGCTTCAACTGCAATGAAATGGGATACTTTGCTACTGATTGTAGAAAGCCCAAGCAGGAAAGAAAGAAGGATTCATATGACGAGCTCAAACAGAAATATGACGCTCTACTGAAGAAGCATCAGGGAAAATCATACTTAGCAGCAGGAAAAAGATGGGATGATTCCGACAATGATGAAGAAGATCAAATGGGAAATCTTGCTTTAATGGCCTCTTCTTCTGAAGGATCACAATCTCCACCTCGACAAGGAATTGAGGTAAACCCTAGCTGTCCTAAAATGTTTAAATTGCTAGGTGAGAATTTAACTGATGCTAGAGATCGAATAAAAGTTTTAATTCTCGAAAACAAAGTTTAATCAGAAGAGAATTATGAATTGAAAAAGCTGAAACTTATTAATGTTAAATTAACTAAAGATGTTGCATTTCAAGTTAATAGAGTCAACTGCTATGTTGAGATTGAAGCTTTTTTAAAGAATAAAATTGAAGAAGAAAAGCAAAGGTGTCTAGTTTATAAAAATGCCTCTTATATTGTAAAGAACCTAGTTGACCAACAGGAAATAAACCGAAAAGTTGGAATAGGTTTCGAGTATAATAAATCTGTAGGAAAGCCAAGCAACATTACCCCGTTCAAGCAAAGCGCTGAAGAAAGGGGTATTCCTCATGTTGTTAAAAACACACCCAAACCTCTTTTCATAACACCTATTGCTGAACCTATCCTTGAGAGCTCTATACTGATAGCTTATGAGATGCAGTTAGAGGATCTCGAGGAAGAGAAGAAAAGAGAAGAACAGACTAGGGACATAAAAGGAGTAAATGTCCAGAAAGTGAAATATGTACCTAAAAGACCAATAGAAAATTTGAACTCTGCTAGTTCATCCACTCCTAGTTTAGGTGCTAAGAACTTAAAGAATGATTTGAACAGACCTAACAATAAGTTTGTTAGAAGTAGGGATAGTAACAACAGATGCCATTCTACTGAAAACTTTAAATCTGCTGAAAAAGTTAAAGTAGAAATTGTTAAAACTCCTACTGCTGTGAATAACATGCTTGCTATTGATGTATGCCATAAACCTTGTGGTATGTTAAATTGTATGTTATGTGCTTTTAATGCTATGACTGCTTATTTCAAACGCATGACTGCTAATAAAAAGAACATGACACCTAGACAATACATCAATAATAAATTTGCTAAATCCAAGACTGCTATTCCTTCACCTGTCAAGAAGGAAAAATATATTCCTGAGTCTAAACAAAAAGTTGTTAAGACTGTTTATAGGAAAGTAAGTACAGTCAAGGAGGATGCGGCTGTTGTTCCAAAAGGATCTGTTGTCAAAGCTGACAAAAGTCAATTCTTTAAGTATGTCGGGCCCAATCAATTTTGGGCTCCGAAGACGAATTAATCCGTTTGATATGTGCAGGGAGTTAAACAGGAAAACCGGGTTGTATGGATCCTAGACAGCGGATCGTCAAGGCATATGACCGGAGATAGAGCCCTGCTATCAGACGTGGTTGAAAGAGCTGACCCAATCGTTACCTTTGGAGATAACAGCAAAGGAATGACTACGGGATATGGCAAGTTAAATACTTGAAATGTTATCATTGAAAACGTCTCTTTGGTGGAAGGACTTAATCACAATCTACTCAGCGTCAGTCAATTCTGTGATAAAGGTTACAAAGTAAACTTTATCAAGGAGAAGTGCTTAATAGCTCATTCTAAAGAAGACAGACTAGCCTTGCGTGGAGTAAGGAAAGGAAACTTGTACGTAGCTGATTTCAACTCGGGAACTGAAGCTGAAGCAAACTGTTTTTATTCAAAAGCTTCAATAGAAGAAAGTTGGCTATGGCACAAGAAGCTCTCACACCTGAATTTCAAAACAATGAACTCTCTAGTCAAGAGGGATTTGGTGAGAGGACTGCCTCCGATGGAATTTACACAAGAAGGATTGTGTGAGGCATGTCAGAAAGGGAAGTCAAAAAGAGCAACTCACAAAGGCACAGACACTACAAATATTACTGAACCACTACAGCTGCTTCATATGGATTTATTTGGTCCAGTCAATATCATGTCTATGTCAAGGAAGAAATATGCCTTAGTGATTGTAGATGACTTCACAAAGTACACGTGGGTTTTATTTTTGAACTCTAAGGATGAAACTCCACAGTTGGTGATTGATCATGTAAAGTTGATTGAGTTAGATTCAAAGCTACCTGTCCGGGCAATCAGATCAGATAATGGAACAGAATTCAAGAATGAAATTCTGAATAGTTTCTGCTCAGACAAAGGGATAACAAGACAATTCTCAGCGCCAAGAACTCCGCAACAGAATGGAGTAGTAGAAAGGAAGAATCGAACCTTGATTGAAGCTGCAAGAACAATGTTAAGTGAATCAAGGTTGCCTATCTACTTCTGGGCTGAAGCAGTAAACACAGCTTGTTATACCCAGAATCGAACTTTAATCAACAACGATCATATGAAGACACCCTACGAATTAATGGCTGGCAAGAAACTAACACTCAAATACTTTCATGTATTTGGAGCCAAATGTTTTGTGCTAAAAGATGGAGATGAACATCGTGGAAAATTTGAGGCCAAGGCACATGAAGCAATTTTTATCGGCTACTCAAAAAGAGCATATAGGGTGTACATAATTGATCAGCACCAAGTAAAAGAAAGTGTCAACGTATCATTTGACGACACTAAACTCCCAAGCATCCAAAATGAAGATCCTTCTGAGTCATTAAAATTTGACAATCATCCAGACTCAGATTCGGATAATGAAGAAGAACCTGAGGTTGCAACAGGAAATGATGATGACAACAATGATGGTAATGATCCAGGTAATAGTGGTGGAAACAATGGAAACACTGGAGATATTACTAATACCAGTGGTGGATCAACAAGTCATCCAGGCAGCAACTCAGGGGGAGATGAAGGATCAACTGGCACAACACAACATCACAATGAATATAGAGGTGAATCATCAAGATCAAACCTACCAAGGGAAAGGATATGGAGCAAAGATCATCCCTTTGAATTGATCATAGGTGATCCAGATGTTGGTGTTAGAACCAGAAGTGCAACTTCAAATGAATATTTATTTTCGGTTTTTCTATCTCAAGAAGAACCAAAGAAAATTGAAGATGCTCTAATTGATCCAGATTGGGTTCTTGCCATGCAAGAAGAACTCAATCAGTTCGAAAGGCAAGAAGTATGGACACTGGTACCCAGGCCTAAAGATAGATCTGTTATTGGCACGAAATGGGTATACAGGAACAAGTTAGACGGTGATGGCATTGTTACAAGGAACAAGGCCAGACTGATTGCAAAGGGTTACTCCCAGGAAGAGGGAATTGATTATGATGAGACCTACGCACCAGTTGCAAGACTTGAAGCCATCAGGATATTTCTGGCATTCGCAGCACATTCCAATTTTAAAGTCTATCAAATGGATGTGAAGAGTGCATTTCTGAATGGAAAGTTAGAAGAGGAAGTATATGTCGAACAGCCTCCTGGCTTTGAAAATCCAGAGTTTGCTGATTTTGTATATTTCTTATTCAAGGCCCTTTATGGACTCAAGCAAGCACCGAGGACATGGTATGACACTCTCTCTCAGTTTTTACTTGAAAATGGTTTTACTAGAGGTGTCATAGATAAAACTCTCTTTTACAAATTACATGATAAAGATATGATATTTGTCCAAGTTTATGTTGATGATATTATATTTGGTTCTACTAATGAAAATTTGTGCAAGAGATTTGCTAAGTTAATGCAGAGTAGGTATGAAATGAGCATGATGGGTGAGCTGTCATTCTTCCTTGGATTGCAAGTGAAGCAAAAGGAAGATGGGATTTTTATTTGCCAATCAAAGTACGTAAGGGATCTTCTAAGGAAATATAATCTAGAAGATTCTACACCGGCAAAAACCCCTATGCCAGCCACCAAGCTTGACAAAGATGAAACTGGTAAGAAAGTTAACATCACAAGCTACAGAGGTATGATAGGCTCATTATTATATCTAACTGCTAGTAGACCCGATATAATGTTTGCAACATGCTTATGTGCAAGGTTTCAATCTGATCCTAGAGAATCTCATCTTATAGCTGTTAAAAGAATTTTTAGATATCTGAAGGGTACACCGAATCTTGGAATTTGGTACCCTAAAGGTACAGGTTTTGAACTAATAGGCTATACAGATTCAGATTATGCAGGATGCAGGATGGACAGGAAAAGTACTTCTGGAAACTGTCAGTTTCTAGGACAACGGTTGATCTCCTGGTACAGCAAGAAACAACACTTAGTATCTACCTCGACAGCCGAAGCAGAATACATTGCAGCAGGTAGTTGTTGTGCACAAATCTTGTGGATAAGGAATCAGCTGAATGATTATGGACTTGCGCTAACTAAAATTCCAATACTTTGCGATAACACAAGTGCCATAGCAATTTCCAATAATCCTGTACAACATTCAAGGACCAAGCACATAGACATAAGGTATCATTTTATCCGAGAGCATGTCATGAACGGAACTGTGGTGTTACATTTTGTACTCACAGAAGATCAAATTGCTGACATCTTCACGAAACCACTTGATGAATCCACTTTCTCTAAGTTGGTTAGTGAGTTAGGGATGTTAAACATGAACTAATTATTGCATGTTGTTTTAAATTGCATATTTATTTTCAAGCACTGTAAATACACTGTATATATTCCTTAAAATATTTCAAAAACAAACAAACAAATTGAAAAAGAAAACTCAAAAAGATTTTCCTTTTTTTGTACAGTTGTTATTTCATTGGCATCTTTACTGTAAATATATTTTATATTATGTTTGTTTTCCAACAATTAGTATATATTGTTTATTATTTTCAACAATTGGTATCAACAATTGGTATATATAAGTATGTATAGTTTTAGTTGTTTTTCAACATTGGCATCCTTATTTTTATTTATGTTTTTATATTTTTGTTTATATATATATATATATGCGCTGATTATTTCACGTCTCTTTTGAGAAGTAGGAAAGATCTATGAGCTTGATCATCCAATTGTTTCTAATAGTTAGATCCCAAACATTGGCATCAATCTTTATCCAAGATCTTAGAACCAAACACACAAACACTATCACTTCCATCTCTCTAACCATTAAGCAGAATACCTAATTGTTCAGAATGAGGGAGTCAATGCCTTGATTGCATTTGATAAGGTTGGTGATGTGAGTGAACCAACAGCTCTGTCTCCAGAAAGGTGATTCATATATAAAATGAGACAACTGTTAGCTCATCTGTGTTCTCTCAAAAGGATACAGACTTGGAAAAGGCAAAACTGTTACTAGGTTCATTCTCTCAACAGAGTGAGTCTATTGAATTCGGCCTGTCAGCCAAGGCCACTTGTAAAGAGTCAATTTCATCTGACATTTGTCAAGAAACCACAAATTTTGTGTCTTATGTTTTAGGGACCAACACCAAGGGACCAACAATGTAAGGACTTACTTAGGACCAAAAAGGGACCAAGAAGGAGCAGTTGAAATGTCACAGTAAGGATGAATTGACGGAAGCAATTATTCTAAACTTCCATATCAAGGAAGGAAGGATGATTGATGATTCTGACTGAATCAACATGCCTTCACAGGCGTCAGGAGAAAACTTGGATCATTTGCTACATTATAGATCCTTGTCTCCCTCCCCGGATGGAACATATCTGGATTCCTAACGGAATAGATCATCTTAGATGATCAACAACTCACTGAATCTATTCCTGAAGCAATTCAGTTTATAAAAATCAAATATTTTAATAGATTCAATTGAGGATGGGGATTTACGAAACCCCATTGCACCACCAGTGACCTCTCTTGAAGGGGCTATGGTGATCTTTCTTGCAGGTACAAAAGACTGAGTCATCTGTACTGAGAGAGATATAGTGATGTGAGAAAAGAGTGAAACACAAGTAAGGAAGAGTGAAAATATATATTCTATGAGTGAAACACTTAGAGAGTATATGAGCGAAACACTTATGAGCAACACAAAGTAAAATCACACACTAGCACAATTACCGAATCCCTTTCCCAATTCCCTGTTACAGATTTCAAATGTTACTTAACCAAGGTGGAAATTTCTTCAGAAAAGGACCAACAATTGTTACCTATCAACAATTGGGGGAGAATTATTAAGAGGATTACTCAACTAAGGGGGAGAATTATTAAAAGGATTACTCCAAAATGTTAAAGTGTTCAACTAAGAGGGAGTAGATCAAAAGGGGAGAAGTAAACAAAGGCTTTTGCCAGAAGAGGATTACTCAATTATTGAACAAGAAAAGTTGTATAATTTACGAAAAGGGAAAATGAATCTACCTTGGGTGAGAAGTAAAAACAGAAGTTGGAAATTTAAAGGAAAAGTGGTAAGAAGAGAACAGACATCATCTCTGCCATCCTAAGGGGGAGTAGTGATGAGTCTGAGAAATGAAGATAATACTACATGTATAATATGTTCAGTGCTAGAGGAACAAATATCTTTCATTTCAGTTAACTCAGGAAATCTGGAAATGTATTATATAATCCAGAGAACAATTTATTATTTACAGTTCTTAAAAGTCATATTATTTTCTTAGTTGTTAGTTGAGTTATCCTCTAGGGATTTGTATGTTAAATGCTTAACAACAAATAGGGGGAGATTGAAAGGCATATGACAAGACCTATTTGTAATAAGTAGATGACAACTCAACTCAAGTAAGAAAATGAAGTAAGTAATAAATAACGAGGAAGGAATCAAGTCAAAGAATGTCAACTAGACACAAAGAATCCTAATATCAGAAGTGTTCTAATGAAGCTGCTACTCACACCAGAAGAAGTTCATTAATATGTTCAAGCGTTGGTGAAAAATAAAGGAGTAGTATTTCAGAAGAGTTCAGAAGATACAGAAGATTCCAAGTGCCTACTACAAAGAGATTCCAAGAAAAGAAATATTGAAGACAAAGCTAGAAGCAAGACAAGACATAAAGACCACTATAGTAGAAATGAGAATCGACATTGTAGTTAGTCATCCGTGAACCAGACCAGTGCACAGGGTGTTAACAATGTCAGTGAAGATTCGTCATCAAAAAGTTCAAGTGGTTAGAAAGGTTATTGTTGAAGAACAGAAGAGTTTTATCTACATCAACAATAGTCAAGCCTTTAATTTAATTCTCTATTAATTAATTAAATTAATTAGTTAATTTAATTAGTAAATTAATTCACTCAGAATTAATTTATTTCTTAAATTAATTAAAGGATCAATTAATTTAGAATTATTTTAGAATGACAGAAGAAAGAAGCTGGAAGCTCAAAGGGATACAGAAACAGCTAAACAGGCCTGACGGTACAGACTTTAAGACAAGACGGAAATAGTAATGACACAGAAGAAATGCAGAGTCATATATTCTTAAAAGTGGAACCCCGGTTGGAATTGATTTATCATTCCCAAGTCAAAAGGAGTTCGGTTCCAGATGATCAGGAGACCGCAGCTTAGAGCGTAAGGATTTATTTAATTAATAAATATTTTATTTATTTAGTAAATTATATTTATAAATATCTAAATAATATTAGATATTTATTTTTATAATTTCTAAATCAAATTTATTATTTATTAATCAAAGAATATAAGCTGTGCGGGTCGAAAAGCATTTCTACGGAGCTAGCCCTAATAAGGACGAAATAAGCCCCTGGACTTTACAAATTGAATTGGCAGGTGATTTTGTTTTAAAGCAACCAATGAATGGCTGACATGTGTCCCACTCAAGGAGAAAAGAATGAATATGGCAGGTGATTCATAAGTCATACCGAGTGATTTAAGTAGAGTCATACCGAGAGATTAATTGTTCAGTCATACCGAAGGATTTATATAATAAGTCATGCTGATTTAATTTTAATTAATTAAGTCATTCTGATTTATTTAATTAAAAGAAAAATCCAGTATGACTTATAACAAGTCATACCGAATTTCTGATGAGTCATACCGGATTCTAAATGAGTCATACCGAATTTCTGAAGAGTCATACCGACCATTATAAGTCATGCCCAGCCTTTTTGTGAGTCATACAAGTGTTAAATCAATTAGGAAAAAGGTCATATTGGGATGAGTCATGCTAGCTTTCAACCTCTATAAATATGAGGAGTTGTCTTCATTTTTCAGTGTTCAGAAAAACAGCTCAAATTCAGTAATTTGTCTGCATTGTAATATTCACAGATTTATGTGCTGAGTTTGGAATATAATTGTAAAACACGAACAATTCATGTCAAATTTGTTCTAGAACTTTTATCAATTATATAATAGTTTTCTAAATATTAATTTTGTAATACTAATCAAGTTAAAATTATATCTTTCACTTGAACAGTATTTCATTATAATTAATATTTCACGAGCAATTAAAATAATATTTTTAATTCAAATATTCCGCGATTAATTTCAGATATTGTATTCAACCCCCCCTTCTACAATATCAGGGACCAACAAGGTTGATTCGAAGATTTAATGTCATTGTTAAAGTTATCATTCAATACCTTCTGTCACTTGCTAAAACCTGTTTTGTCTGCTTGTTGGAGAAACTCTTCATTCTTTCCCCGAGTTTTCTGTTGACAATTGTTTATTTTTTCAGAATCTTTACTGGGCTGAGAGTGGTGACCAGGTGGCTATTGCTAGTAATACACTATTTTCTATCATGAAGTTCAAAGTGAGGACCCTCATTTATTAATTATAGCATCATGTGTTGAAGTTGGTCTTTTAAATTCTTCAGTGTTACTTTTCCTGAAAATACTTAGCATGCTTCTTAACGTAGTCTTGTTGTTGCAGCCACATGTAGTTTCTGCATATCTGGAGAGTGCAAGAATAGCTGATGAAGTAAAAGATGTTTTTGAGATCCTATGCAAGATAGATGAACGAGTCAGGACACGAATTTGGGTTGAAGAATTCTCCATTTTTAACACTTCCTCATGGGCTTAATTACTGCGTTGGCCGAAAGGTATTGTACAGTTTTAGCATATTAGCTGACTTAACTGAAAGTTGATAAATCTAAAATTTTACGTTAACTTTTAGGAAACAACGACCATGTTTCATTTGGACCGACCTATGTACCTGCTGGGATATCTTCCTAATGAAATAGCGTGTACCTCATTGATAGATATTGCAAGTGATGAGAACACACATTTTACAGCTACACTCGTGATCGTTGACTGCTATTATAATTGATGTTTAATTACCAAAGAGCAGCTTAATAGGTATGTTTCCTTAATTAATACTTCTTTAGCTTCAAAAAATGACTGTCTACGTTTGCACTCATTAAAAATAAGATGCATGTTTGCACTGAATAGATTTGTTTTGACATGATTTATAACATTTTGAAAAGATCATAAAAACCAAGCTATTTTGATATATCATGCAATGTGCTAGTCTCTAAATCCATAGGAATGCAATTACATTTATGAAAAGATATTGAGTTGGCACCATCAGTTATGTAAGAAGACTAGTGGTTGTTTCACACTACAAGAATAATTGAATCAGACAAGGCTTTTTGCCCGTTGTCTGATGCCCTGGAAAACCGTTGTCTATCGAGCTGCCGTCTGTTACGCAGCTCAGACAACGGACGCGTCCGTTGTCTGATTCCCTATAGACAACGGTTTTTGTCTTAGAAAATGTTGTCTGAAACGCGAGAACAACAACGGTTCAAGTAGAAACAATTGTCTGACAAACAAATCAACAATTGTTTATTAACTAGCAAATGTTGTTGTTTTAATTTTCAGACAAGGCTTTATTATCCAAAAGAGTATTGTGTGATCTAAATATTTACGACGGTTTTAGTATAACAACCTCATTGTCTTAATAGTTTAACACAATGGTTTCCTTTCTAAAAACTGTTTTCTATTCTTGACTTGCACAATTGTTTTCTTTAAATACCTGTTGTCTGAAAGCTGTTAGGTAATGGTTTAAAAAGATAAACATGTTTGAACATTAGCATAACCACAATAGTGTTTGTTTCTAAAACACTTGTTTCTGATTTTGATAGACAACGGTATTGGACAAAAAACTGTTGTCTGAAGTGTTTACGACAATGGTTTAGCATAAAATACATTGAATTATTTTTAAAACAACAACGGTTTTTATTAGTATATTGCTTGTAAAAAATCTCTATGGACAGTGGTTTGAAATTAAGTATCTGTTGTCTGATGTCTTTACCACAATGGTTTCATATGCTTGTATTGAAGTAATGTATTTGGACAACGGTTTTTTTAAACAAGAAGTTGTTACCTAGGTTAATAGACAATGGTTTCATAGAAAATTCAACAGATTGCCTAGTACAATGCTTGACAACAGTTTTCATTATAGTCCAATTACCTAAAATAACAAGAGACAATGGTTTTATATAATAAAATTAAAAAACCAAACTGGCAATATAAAGAAACCACTGGCAATATAAAGAAGCCAAACTAAAACCAAAACAAACAGCCATTCCATTCCATCGTATTCAATAAACCATTACAACCAACACATCCAACCAAGTAAAATTCACGAACTATTTAAGTTAAATATGTTCAACAACATCAGATTTTCAGATGCACATACCCCAAAAGTAGAGATTGAAACCTTCACTTAAGTTAAATAGTTACGCCATTACATGTCCATAGCATATCAGTTAGTCTTTATATATACTGCGCAACTCCCAAAAATACATGTGCATCAGAAAATTTGCGGTGCGTGGTTACTAAATGTGCAAAGAACCTAAGAAGTCTCGTGCTTCATGAAGTACTTCGCCCACTCGATCCTGATTTCATTGAGATCATCGACTCCATAGGATAAGCTGCCCCTCCGTAGCCACTGAAAGATTAAACTATATTATCACCAGATTTCAACATAGAAAAGAAGAACACAAAAGATGACAAAATTAAAAAATTTATACCTTTGAAACAAATTTGAGCTCCTTATCAAGACATATTTCCTTCATATATCGCATGATAAACAGACCACAGTCCTTGGTCCCGGATTGGAGAGGAACACCCTGAAAAATATTTATATAAATATTAACTCATATATGATGCAACAATTACAGATATATATCCATACATATATCCGAGAAACTAATATAAGAATAACGGGCGGCCAAGAAATAATTATACCGCAAGATTCTCCCATATGATCTTCTTCTTCGCAATCTTCTTCCCAGCATCCTTGTAAAGATTAATGGCACTACAAAAAAAATATAAATTCGCATTACGACATTTCTCATTAATATAAAGAACATAAATAATACTATCACACTCACTTGTCAACCACTTCTCTCCATTCTTCAGCTGCAATTCGACGCTTCAACGGGTCCATGTGGTAGACTAATTGTGACTCGGGATTAACAGCGGTGAGCGCCCAATGGTTCCTACAATGACCCCGTCGGAAACATATATATTGTAAATTAGGTATAATATTATAAGTCAATTATTAGCACTTAAACATGTAATATAATTATTTTTCTTTGGTAGTGAAGAAATGCATATTTGAAAGTAATACAAGTCCAAAAAATAATATTTGTTACGACTGAGATGCCCATTTGGATATTAATAACATAGACGGTGAAAATTAAATTAGAAATACAATTACTCACATATCATGATATGGCAAAAGAAAGAGCTGGCCTGGTTTGGCAGTCTAGAACCGTTCAGCAAGATGGTGCGACCTCTCCCCTGCTGTACCACAATTTTTAGAGCCAGTGACAGCAGGATCAACAAACGATATCATGTCGGTCATCTTGTGCTTCCTCAAATAAATATGCAGTAAACTGTACATAAAAAAGTAAAGAATTAGGCCCTTTTACGATATAACTTTGAAGTTGTCTATTTTTCCAAAAATTAATATTTGAGTTTACAAGTCAGAAAATTGGATAAATTCGCAAGTATAAGGTAAGATCCTAATTATTGAAAATTTTAACATAACTTAATAATACTTACTTGATGAAATAGCAAATGGTTGATCCTGATATTTCTCCTCCAAAGCACAGAGCATGCACGTCGGATAAGAACATAACATTCTTCTTACCTGATCCAAAAGCATCTTCATGTAATTTAAAAGCCAACGTACAACCATCCTTTAATGTGTCACTTGCCCAGAGCCACAAATGATTTAGTGACTGGTGGAATTCAGGACCCATCTTAGCGACCAACTCTGGTTGTGAGACACATTCAACCACCTTTTTAAACTTCTTTTCAGTAAGTTTCTTCCCTCCCTGAAAAAAATTAGGAATGCAATTATGCATACTAGAATGAAAGAACAAAATATCCAACGGAATGTAAACTGAAAGTAAGTACTTAGTCTTTACTTCTAAAGACTTCTAATATTTAAAGCCAAGAAAAAATAATTGAAAAGGTTATATTCAAGTTTAGTAGTTAACCTTCAGATTTCCTTTCACTGGAGCAGTATTTGTCTTCACTTTCAAAATATTGCTTTTCGGCCATGCAATGTACGTTCCGACAGCTTGTTGCACAGTCAAGATTTCATCATTGATTGGATAAGGAATCCGTGCATCTCCATTCATTACACGAGTAATCGAGACTCGTGCATTCTTCTTTCCAAGTGGCTTGCCATGAAGAACATCGCTTTCCATATCAACTGTTGCATAAGCAACAACATTGCTCGAGCCAGCTATTGTCAACTCCCAATGATAATCACCCTCATCATTGTCAACATCTTGAACCTCATCAATGACTTTCTCCTCACCAACATCTTTCTTTTTATCAGCAGTAACTTGATCACCCACGAGTTCAAGTTTCTTCTTTACACCTTCAATGTCCAAATTATTAACTTGCCCCCCCTTGGAACAACTTGCCTGTTGTGATCCAATATTCGGGCTCCCATCAAACACAACATTTTTTGCATGTAAAGCGGCATTCATCTTTTCCATTTCTGCAGCCCAAAATGCATCGCGCTCTTTAATAATCCATGTACTTCTGAATTCCCTCTTGGATCTTTTCCTCAATCGACTTGCCTTTCCTTTTCTGTTTTGGAAGATCAAAATACACAGACTGCTTAACATGGCATCCCTGGCCACGTACTCGTCCTCGGTGCTCAGGGTTACCGAGCACCTTGGTCAAGACATCCTCAGTGCCTTCCAGTGTCACTTCCCCAGCACTGACTCTCTTCTTCATCTCAGCCTAAAAAATGAATAAAACATATATTAAGTTAACTAACAATGCATATATTATGCTCACAAGGAAATTGAACCACAATAGAAATGAATAACATACAATATTCGCAGCAATAGTAGCAACATCATTTGACTTGAAATTCCCGTCTTGATCCTGCCGGGCAAGAACCCAAGTATCGGATCGATCTATTTCAAATTCAGGATCACCACCAGACTACATGTATGAACAGACAAGGGAATTAAATATCAAAACATAATAAAAAATGTCATGGGAAAAATAATATAATGTATAAAGATCACTAACCAACTCCTGTTCCAGGTTGGCATAACCCTTCCGAGACAAGTAGTGATCGTACGCATACATACCCCTTCACCTTTTCTGCTCGGTATGTACCTCCTTCATAAAAACACAAAAGAAGTTATCAACAAAGATGTACCACTAAATATATTTAGTTTTATGTAATCACGTTAAACAAATTGAAAATCTTACAAGGAACTCATTAGATAAACGGTTAGCAACAAACATGTCCCAGTGCGGCTTCTCAATGAATGAGTAGTCAGCTGGAGGACTTTCTAGCAACACGGGCTGATCACGATATGCCAGGACATAACGGGTAGATAAACGGCTCTTAAACTCCCTCCATTTTTGGCACGCAGAATTAAGCACCACCTTCCTCGCTGTTGATGGTACTTCAAATGCCATCTGGTACAAACATAAATCAATTAGTCAAGATTCAAGAATAAAAGGTATTTATTTTACCTGAACACAATCCCAAATTT
This sequence comes from Oenanthe sinensis, assembly GCA_028671895.1. Taxonomy (NCBI): domain Eukaryota; kingdom Viridiplantae; phylum Streptophyta; class Magnoliopsida; order Apiales; family Apiaceae; genus Oenanthe; species Oenanthe sinensis. The sequence goes on along the minus strand of CM053809.1, from coordinate 1,266,963 downwards.
TTTTTTCTTTCAGCCGGAACTTTTTTCCAAGAATCATACCAAATCGGGGCCTTAGATCTCGCAAGAACCCCGATATAAGACTGCATCTCTGTGGCTGCCTTGCCGTACGGCTCCCCTTTTGCATTAAAATTCACCGGGTACTTGATGCCCAACATCTTCCGCCTAACAATCCTATGCATTGCAACAACACCCCGTTTTAAAAGCCCAAGTCCCTTGGTTTTGGGAAATGAGGGAGTGTCCGAGATCTATCCAACCCGGAGTTAATTAACGGTTGGATTTAGATCTCTTTTTTGTTTTTTTGTTTTTTTGCTAAATAATTTTTTTGATTTTTATCAATTTTGGTATAAAAGTTATGATTTTAAATATGTTTAATATTAAATAAGGTAATATTAAAAAAAATTGATAGATACAAATTATCATAAGATTTGAAGTATTTGTGATAAATTATGAATATTTATTAAATATATTAGTTACAAATTAATTATTAGAAAAAAATATATTATATTAAATTATAAATATTTTAATCAAACACAATTCACTTTCTTCCCCCAAACATGTTATTGATTGAAAATTATAAGTATTTGTGATAGATACCGATTGAAATCGGTATGTACAAGAAATTAGGAAAAAAGAAATCGTTCTTGTACGTGTTTATAATATAAATCCACCAAAAGTACTACTCCCTCTAACTAGTGTCGTACCGATTGAACATGATCTATTTTAAAAAAAATATTTTTGGACGATCCAACCGTACGGATGATGTTATATACTGATTTTAGTGATGTGTAGAAAAAATTAGAAAAAAACAAATCATTCATGTATGATATTTTAACGGTCAACTGTTAAAGTACTACTTGGTCAAACTAGTATTATTTTGGAATAATATTTTTTTTTAATTTTTTTTCGACTATCCAACCGTACAGATGTTAATATCTAATGATTTTAGTGATGTGTACAAGAAATTAGGAAAAAAGAAATCGTTCTTGTATGTGTTTATAATATAAATCCGCCAAAAGTACTACTCCCTCTAACTAGTGTCGTACCAATTGAACATGATCTATTTTTTAAAAAATATTTTTGGACGATCCAACCGTACGGATGATGTTATATACTGATTTTAGTGATGTGTAGAAAAAATTAGAAAAAAACAAATCATTCATGTATGATATTTTAACGGTCAACTGTTAAAGTACTACTTGGTCAAACTAGTATTGTTTTGGAATAATATTTTTTTTAAATTTTTTTTTCGACGATCCAACCGTACAGATGTTAATATCTAATGATTTTAGTGATGTGTACAAGAAATTAGGAAAAAAGAAATCGTTCTTGTACGTGTTTATAATATAAATCCGCCAAAAGTACTACTCCCTCTAACTAGTGTCGTACCGATTGAACATGATCTATTTTTTAAAAAATATTTTTGGACGATCCAACCGTACGGATGATGTTATATACTGATTTTAGTGATGTGTAAAAAAAATTAGAAAAAAACAAATCATTCATGTATGATATTTTAACGGTCAACTGTTAAAGTACTACTTGGTCAAACTAGTATAATTTTGGAATAATATTTTTTTTTAAATTTTTTTTTCGACGATCCAACCGTACAGATGTTAATATCTAATAATTTTAGTGATGTGTACAAGAAATTAGGAAAAAATAAATCGTTATTGTACGTGTTTATAATATAAATCCGTGTTTCACATGGATTTTAAGCTAGTATATATTAACAAAAAAATTATATATTTTATTATTTATAAAATTATATATAAAATTCTTTTCCCCCTTAACCAAAATTTTCCCAAAATTTCCCCCCCTTTACTAAATTATAAGTGCCGCTCATAATTTTAGCACACACAAAACCCTAGACTGTTTTTAATTTGTAAAACTGTTGTAGTAAAAATTTTTTATTAAAATTTGTTAATACCTCATTAACTCCTCCAAAATCTTTGTCCCCCCCCTAAATTTCATAACACCCCCCCGCTCCCCACTTCGTCTCTCCCAAAATTTCACTCCCGCCCCCCAAATTCTCTCCCAAAATTTCATAACACTAGAACTTGTGTACTTTAAGTCTAGAATTTGTGAAGTGCAAAGGCACTAGTACTTTAACTAAAGTGCAGTTGCTGGTGGTCAAGACTTAGCATTAAGTACTTAACATCAAGACTATTATTGCTCTGTTTTATATATGCTTAGTACTGGCTTGCTTTGGCTTGCTAAGAATATCATTTGATCTGACTTAATGTTATTTTACTTAAAAGATGAATCGATCGTGGGTAAAGGCTGATAGAAGAACAAGAAAGTTTGCGGATGGAGTTGTTGAATTACTGTTGTTTGCATTTGAGAACGGATGTGATGAAAACAAAATTAGTTGTCCGTGTATGAGATGTGCACACAGTAAATCGTGGTCAGCTCGAGTTGTAAAAAATCATCTTTTCCAACATGGTATCGATCCGACCTACACATGTTGGATTTGGCATGAAGAAGTGAATGCAGAAGAAAGTCCGGTCACCGCTGAAAAGACCAACAGTTCAGAAACAGTGGATCAAATTCCGATGGATACAGAGAATGCAGATAGTGAAGATGATGCTTCCCTAAATTCCTCGGATTTATTTAACCATGTTCAATATGAACATGAACCCCTATATCCGGGATGCGAAGAATTTACCAAGATGAAGGCTTTAGTGAAATTTTACAATCTGAAATCAAAACATCAAATATCCGATTGTGGCTTCTCTGAAATGCTACTCTTGGTTGGGTCCATGCTCCCAAAAGGAAACACTTTTCCTTCATCATTCAGTGAAGCGAAGAAAAGCTTGTGTGTTTTAGGGATGGAGTATGAGAAAATTCACGTGTGTCCGAATGATTGTCTATTATACCGTGGCGAGAGGGATGAAGATGAGACAAGTTGCCGTATTTGTAAAGCCTCTAGGTGGAAGTTGAACAAAAAAGGAGATGAATTACAAGGTGTTCCCGCGAAGGTCTTGTGGTATTTTCCATTGATACCCCGCTTGAGGACTTTATTCAGTTCGCCTCAAACAGCCAAGAACTTGACTTGGCATGACACGGAAAGAATCAGGGATGATAAATTAAGACATCCAGTAGATTCAAAAACATGGAAAGAAGTTGATGCAAAGTGGCCAGAATTCTCTTCAGATTCAAGAAACCTAAGGTTAGCGTTATCCTCGGATGGATTTAATCCTTTTCACAGCACAAATATAGATTACTCTTGTTGGCCAGTTTTGATGACAATATACAATCTTCCACCGTGGCTTTGTATGAAAAGAAAGTATATTATGCTCTGTTTATTGATATCGGGGCCAAAGGAACCTGGTAATGATATTGATGTGTTTCTTCAACCGCTTATCGAAGATCTACAAAAGCTATGGGTAGGGAAACAAGTTTATGATGCATATAAAAAGGAGTACTTTTTGCTTAGAGGTATTTTGTTGTGGACAATTAGTGATTATCCAGCCTATAGTAACTTGTCGGGAAACATTGTCAAAGGGTATAATGGGTGTCCAGTTTGTGTTGATAATACAAAAGCTACAAGGTTGAAAAATTACCGTAAGTGTGTGGTCATGAGGCATCGGAGGTGGCTTCCACCTTTTCATCCATATCGCCGGCAGAAAAAGGAGTTTGATAACACCGTGGAAAATGAAACAGCCCCAGTTCCATTAACCGGAGAGGAGGTGCTTAAAAGAACACAACATTTAAAGGGCCATGTGTTTGGTAAGACACAACAGCAACCCCGATTTAAAAAGGGCGACGACAGACCTATTTGGAAGAAGGTATCTATATTTTTCGATCTTGAGTATTGGATGGTTTTGCCTGTTAGACATGTTCTTGATGTGATGCATATGGAGAAAAACATATGTGAAGCTTTACTTGGTACATTGCTTAATATCCCAAAGAAGACAAAAGATAAGGAAGCTGTCCGTCTTGACATGGCTGAAATGGGAATCAGAACAGAGCTAAGGCCAAAAAAACCGGGGGAAAAGGAGAAGTTACCATTAGCGTCTTGGAACTTAACTCATGTTGAAAAAAAAGTTATTTGCTCCTCCTTTCTTGGAATGAAGCTGCCTGATGGTTTTTGTTCTAACATTAGGAGTCTTGTATCAATGGAAACTCTCCGACTTACTAGAATGAAATCTCACGATTGTCATATGATTTTGCATCACTTGCTCCCGATTGTAATTCGGTCCTCACAGGAAAAAAAGGTAAGGAACACTGTCATTCGGTTTTGTCTCTTTTTCAAAGCAATATGCAGTAAAGTTATAGAGGTCGATAAGTTGGAGAAAATGCAATCACAATTAGTAGAAACTTTGTGTCACCTAGAAAAATACTTCCCTCATTCGTTGTTTGATGTAATGTTTCATCTATCGGTTCATCTTGTAAGAGAAGTGGAGCTTTGCGGACCAATTTTTCTTAGGTGGATGTATCCGTTTGAGAGATATATGAAGACATTAAAGGGATATATAAGAAACCGGGCTCGTGCGGAAGGCTGCATTGCAGAGGCATATATCGCAGAGGAGGCAGTTGAGTGTTTGGTTGATCATGAAGAAAGGACTATTGGGGTGCCCAAAAATGGTGGGGATATGCAAGACACCACTTCGAGGTCATTATCTGGTGCAACCATCATCACCCCGAGCAACACTGATTTGCACGCAGCACACTTATGCGTCCTACAAAATACTACTGCAGTTATGCCATTTTTTGAGTAAGTCAAGAATTGTTTATTCATTATGTCTTTCATTTTCTGCACCTTTTTTACATTAATAATTTTCTGCAGTGAACACATGTCATTCTTGATGTCCAAATTTCCGGAACATGAAAATGATGCAATATGGCTAAAAAACAAGCAAAATGACACATTCCCTAATTGGTTCAAAGAGAAGGTATTATGTGCATTTTTGTTAAAAATTAATGCATTTTTCTGATAAAAATAGTTGACATGAATCAACAATTTTTTGGCAGATTGATTTGGATTTAAATGCTGGAGAAGAGGTACCGGAGGAGCTAAGATGGATTGCAGATGGGCCTAACAAGGATGTCCCCACGTTCAGTGGCTACAAAGTGAATGGGGTTACGTTCAGTACTAAGGATCGGGATGACACGCGTCAAGTTCAATGTAGCGGCGTCTGTGTACAAGCCGATACAATGATTGTGGAGGAGGATAAAAATTTTGAGCATGCTTCACAACTATTTTATGGAGTTATAACTAGTATATGGGAGCTGGATTATGAAAACTTTAGGATCCCTATTTTTCAGTGCAAGTGGGTAGATTTGAACAGAGGGACTAAGGTAGATGACTTGGGGTATGTATTGGTTAATTTGAATAGGTTGGGGTTTTTTAACGATCCATTTGTGTTGGCTAAACATGTCAAGCAAGTATGTTACATAGACGATCCCCTTGAGAAATTATGGTCCGTGGTGTTAAAATTACCCGAGAAGAACTACTATGAAGTTAATGATGAAGAAGATGAGGGATCCGTAGAGGTACAACTTGAGAATGAGTGTTTTGTGCCTAATTTACCGCACGTTGATTTGCTTGAGGAGGATGACTATAGTTACATGCTAGATGTTGATGAACAAATTTTACTTTCTTGATGTAATTTTATTTATGTACTTTGAATGGTTGGCTGCTATGGTTGCTTGGTTTTGCCTTTGAAATTGCAAACTACAGAATGTTCTTGTGAATTAGTGTTAATGTATGCAGTATTGATTGGTTTTGCCTTTGAAACTTTGGCAGGGGGTTAACTTCTTTATATTATTTTTTTTAAATTTTTTTAACTATCAGACAACGGTTTATGTAACCTAAACAATTGTGTGACAGCAATTGGACAACGGTATGCAGAAACTGTTGTGTGAATTAAGTATAGTCCACATACAAGTAAAACACTTGTCTGATTCTAACAACGGTTTACAAAACCATTGTCTGAAGTTTCTTCAGACAATGGTTTTGTAAACCGTTGTTAGAATCAGACAAGTGTTTATTCAAACTGTTGTGTGACATCCATTTAAGTAACAAAAAAAAACACTTGTCTTATTTTAACAACGGTTTATGAAACACTTGTCTGACCTTTCTTCAGACAACGGTTTTATAATTCCGTTGTGTAAAGCCTCTGCTTTACTCCTTCTAATAGACAATGGTTTTAGAAACCGTTGTAGAAGTTCTTTCAGACAACAGACAGATTTTGCAAAAAAAAAACCGTTGTGTGAAAATTTCAAACAATGCTTTTACTGCCGACCGTTGTCTGATAAGTGTTGTCTGTTTCAGTTTTTCTTGTAGTGTCACAGAGTACTGGTGAATTCTCAGGGCTATATAAAAAGTGGTTTCTTCCCTTTTTATTAATTTTTAGAAATAGTATTTAGCTTTTGATGTTGTTTTACTGTAGTAAGTTGTTTAAACGTAAAACTAATAAGATTTTAAAGGGTGTGCAGAAGCAAGAAGCAAATTTCTCAATTTCTCTCACACAGAACCATGATCAGAATTATTCACATACGAGCAGACTCGTTGACAATCATTTAATTAGTACCTATTATGTTTCCAACTATCTTATAAAGAGCCCAAAATTGCCAACTGGCAAATGTACATTGTTTTTTTTTATTTTTATTTTAGAAAAGATGTTTCAGATCCTTTATATGGATCCTATTGTAAAACCAGTGGTTCATAACCTTAGCTCTTTCGGTTAGTGGTTCTCTTTCGGTTAGTGGTATTTTTGTAAATATTATTTAATCTGAACCATGCATGTATCTTATACCAAATCATAGTGCATGAAGTATATAATTTGATTATCTGAATTTAATCTAGTGTAGCTAGTTTCTTGGAATTGCGAGGAATGATAGAGGTTGCATCACAAGTTGCTAAAGATAGTGTCTACAAATTTGAACTGGTTGCACAGCTGGGTAAGCTCAAGATGGCCAAGGTAAGACATTTAAGGACATGGTGCCCTTTTATTTACACCTGCTCCCTCGTCTAAAATAGGGAGGAAAGCATATAAAGAGGATGTAAAGTAATGAAATTTGCATCCCTACTCGTGCTCCTGATATTTCTTACAAGTAAAGAAAGTGAAGAGGGAATGCAGATTTTATATGCTTTCCTCCCAATACTTTCACTCTAATAGTTGGATGCAAAGCAAGTGGATGAGGAAGAATAAAAGAGACTTAATACTACAAACATGTACTTGCTAAAATTATTAATTTATGAGGATGAAATTGTAATCTCTTACCTAATTATATTTTTTCCTTTCAAGTCGCGAGAACATGTGTATACATATCTTTATATTAATAGCTTATAACCCGTGAGATGCACAGATTTTTTCAAATTTTTTAATATATTTAAATAAATTGAATAGTTTGAGCAGTGATTAAATTAAGATTATCTTTGGTATAAAATTTATTGTAGATAGAAGAATAATAATATTATATCATTCTTGAGATATACTCCCTCCGTCCCACCCAATTGTTTACATTTGGGTTATGCACGGAGGTTAAGAAAATTATATAAAGTATTATTAAAGAGAAACAAAAGTGGATGAAAGAGAAGGAAAAGTGGGTAAAGTGGTGTGGTCAATTGATATTTAATTGATAGATTTGAAAAAGGTGGAGTAAAGTAGTGGGTGAGAGTAAATTTTATAATATAAAAGTTTACTATTTTTAGAAAGTTTTGAAATGTAAAGAATTGTGTGAGATATCTAAAAAAGAAAAGTTTAAAGAATTGGTTGGGACAGAGGGAGTAACTAATTACTTGTTATTTTAAAATTTAAAATAGGTAAAGTAATAATAATATTATAATATTTGTTTAGATTCAACTATGAGTGATAATTTTAAATGAATTGGATAGTTTAGGGGTGATTAATTGAGATGTTTAGATTGCATTTAATATATAATTTTAATAAAATTTAATGAGAATAGGGAGCCTAAGATGTTTGCCCGGATAATAATCTATTATAGAAGGGGGGTTGAATATAATAGATACCAAATAATTGAAATAAGTATAAAATATGAATAACTTTGTATTAATAATAATCTGTGTACAAAACTCTCTCAAGAAAATCAATGTTCTTAAGATCTGATTGGCTATGAGAATAATATGACTTGAATGTTACTTCTTAATGTTAACCTCTTTCTGTGTTTATATAGACACAGTTATAAATCCAACTACAAAACAGATAATGAAAATAATAGCTTCTATAAGGTAATTAGAGTTGTATTAGAATTCATTCTTCACAATCTAAATCAAATTTTGATTTTTCTGTTTCTTTCACAAACTCTGATGATAAACTATATCGGTTTGATAATCTCTGATAGAGCATTATCTGTTAGAATAAACTATGATTGAGTATTCTCTGATAGAGTAGACTCTGACCGACAGCTTCATAAACTCTAATGACGTCAGCAACATAAACTCTGTTCTTGATTATTCTCTGACACCATCAGTGTTTATTTTTCTAACAATCTTCTCCAATTTATGCTTTATTAAGTAAAACATAAATTTCACTTATGATGTCAGAAATATGGACAAATGCATCAGAGTTTGAATATTCTTTCTTGACTTAAATTCTTCTGTATAAGAAGTCTTCTTTCAGAAATGTGTCCATCAGCCTTTTCTCAGCATTTTTCAACAATTCACTTAGCTTCTGCTTCAGTTCTTTCATTTAATCAGAAGAATCATCAATTTGGAATATAGTAGCTCTCAAATTGTATATTGATGATCTCTTCATCCTTTCATCTAAAGGAATGCAACATGCCTTCTTTCCATTAGGGTTTAAAATTAGTGTAGGAATTCCTAACACCATCTTGACCTTTGCATCTCCTTTTGTCATCTCCTTCTCAGAATCATCCTCAAGTAAATATCCTCGTTTGTACTCCTCAGAGTTTATCATGAGCAACCTCTCACTCTTCTTTTTCTCATTTATTACTTATTCAAGAATTTTTACCCACTTGGAAGTAACTTCATTTTCATCATTAAGAAGATAAAGAACATATTCAAGTTCTTTAGATGCCTTGTGAATCAAATCTTCATCAGCAATTTTCATGACTCTCCCATTTTCCAAGAAATACAGTAGCTTTTCCTTGGCTTGAGCACCATTAAGAATATCCTTCACTATGTTGACAGATATCAATTTGTCAAGATGTTCTTGTATTAAATCTTCCTCAGGCTTGTCTTTTAATGAGAAGGGATCTCTGAATATGTTTGCTTCACCCCTGTAGACTTTGGCTTAAGAATCACCAATACCACCCTTGTTTTTACCAAGACTGGTATTGAGAGTCAGAGTTTGAGTTTTTATCCACAGAAGATCAGGCTTTTTCTTTCTGATTAGAGTTTGTTGTTCCTCTTCTTCATCTTCAAAACTTGATCCACCTGGGAGAAATGTTGTTCCTGACATAGTGAGAGGAGTTCTTGATTTAGTTGGAGCTTTCTTAATAATTTCAAATGTAGGCTTTGATTGAACAATAGGCTTAGGAGTTTCAACATGTTTAGTTTGGACAGGCTTAGATGCAATTTTCTTTTGTTTAGCAAATGCCTTATTTTATGCTGGTGTTTTATTCACATAATTTCTTTTCTTCTGGACTTGAGCATTTTCAGTACCAGATTTCTTTAGTTCTTCTTCGACAGTAACTGTTTTCCCAGCTGCACAAGTAGAAGGGGGGTTGAATACTTGTGTGCTTTTTCTGCCTGATTAAAATCAACTCAATAAGAATTAAAGACTTGAATATAGAACAAAGATTAAATACAAAGATATGAATAAAAACTGTTTGTTTTATTGATGTATAAAAAACAAACTCTTCTAAGGTGTACACAAACCTAACAGCTTCTCTGTGTTTCTCACAACAACTCTCTCTATCTCTATGCTCTCAAAAACTTCGACTTATTTCACCTTCTTTAATTAGGTTACATAGAGTGTTTATATAGAGAGTTTCCTATCAACTAATAACGGAAACTCAAATTACAATAGGAATATAATTCTTAATTATTAGTTGACAGTTTTTTTTTGTAATTCTCTTTCCTTCCCATAGCATATCTGCAATATATTTGTCTTTATCTTCGAAGACTTCCCTTTTCTGTGATCATCTTCTAAATTCAGCTTTGACTTCATAAACTTTGAAATTTTCAGACTCTGCCAGACTATAGACTCTGATAGTCTATAGACTCTGATCAATTATAGACTCTGACAAATTGTAGACTCCGATAGTCTATAGACTTTGATCACCTCTTAGACTCTGGTTTTACTTTCTGCAGAAAATCTTCTAAGTACAAGAATGTTGACTAACTAGACTGTGATTATAAAATTTCAGAGACTAGAAAGACTTATTACAAATAAGTTATGCTAAATCCTATTCTGGTGTTTTGTCCATCATCAAATTAATATATTCCTACCAATCTTCCCTTATTTATACTTTATAAAAAGTAAGCATTAATCAAGGTTTGATGATTTCAAAACTAAAGAATGAAACAATTAATCTAGAACAAAAAATCTGTATAGGAAAAAGAATTACTTCTTACTTAATCTTCTCAAAGGCTGGATTATTCTTTAAAAATGAATTCAGCATATTTTCCTCCACAACAGCATATATTCATCATTTGAACATTTGATTTGACAATAAGCTGCTCTCAGATCATTTGCATTGCTTTCTTGTTTCTTCAAATCCTTCAACATCAGAACACTGTCTTTCCCACTCATAGGTTGAAATCCAAAGTAATGACCCATACCTTCTTGAAATTTAACTTGCTTTTCTTCCACTGGCATGACTTGATCATTTCCTTCAACATCAATATATTTTAAAAAAAACTTGCCCATTTATCGATTTGTCTGTCTGTGCAGAGTCATCTTCATGTTAATCTCCTTGAACCATTTGTGTGTGACAACTTCTTTGCTTTTATTTACTTTATAAGTAATTTGTAGGAGAAATCTAATATACTGTAATTCCTCAGCCTGTTTGAAAAAGATGAAATTCGATTGACTTATCCATCTAACAGATCCTCCTTCCATGAATTACACAAGCATCTCATTTTTACTTTCTTTGTACCTTCTGGCATCTTTCTTTCAAAAACATTATAAACAATTTGAACAGACACCACTTTATTTAAGTGCTTTTGTGTGATCTTTTCAAATTACCTATATGTCAAGGATTAAGGATCCCTGGATAGAGTTGATGTTCTATCAATATCTGATTCTTCAAAGCCTTCAAGTCATGTCTTCTTTTTAGCTCTTAGTTGCAGATTAGATTGACTACATTGCCAGTAAGTGGGTTCTTTGACCACATCAGAGTCTGACTTTTTCTTTTACTTATCATAGTCTGGCTTAGACTCTGGCTTCCCATGTCAAGTCCCTGACTAGTTTGTTTGAGTTTTTGTTATTCCATCCATTCCAGATTGTTTTTGTTACACACCACTAGGACCCCTAGGACCATGAGAACTATCACCAGCTTTATCATCATCATATCTCCTCCTTTTAACTCTTTTTTTAGCCTCCTTGCACACCTCATCCTTATTTGTCCTAGAGGAATCACCAATTTTCTTCTCCCCCTTTTTGACATCATCACCACTTATGACAACCAAAAGAATTTGCTCAAGTACTATGGAAATTTTGGCTTGTGCTACAATGACTGAATCAATCTTCTTGTTTAAAGCAGATACTGAAGATTGAAGTTGAGCTTGATTTGTAGTGATATCAGCAATAGAATCCTTGAAAGCAAATTCTTTATATAATTGAAGGGAATGAATTCTATCAAATCTTGTACTGAGTAGAGAAGTTATATTATTAACACCAGTAAGTTTGGTTTGAATATGAGATATGTCCTTGACCACACTGGCCAATTGGGCAACAACATTCTCTGTCTCAATCTGAACATCTGCATCAATTGCTTGAGCTGCTTCACCAGGATAGTGACCATGTTCCTGTAGAAAAGATTTTTTCTGAAAGGACTTAAGTCTTTCAGACTGATGAATACTCAAAATACAGTCAAATGTTGCTTTATCATCTATCCATTTTTATTGTGTAGACTCCCAAGACTGAGGAAACACCTGATCAAAATAAACAAAAAATGGATTAACTGGTCTATCATCCTTAGAAGTGTAATCCTCATCAACAGGCTCAATCTTGGTAACTGGAGGTGTAGACTCTAGTGGTGGTGTAGACTCTGAAACTGCAAAAGGGACTATTGACCCTGACTCCTCCTTGGAGTGATCAGATTCTGTAGACTCTGAAAGCCTGGCCCTTATAGGCATGATCAATAATGGTTCTTCTGACTTTAATTTTGTAGTCTCAGTTGGAATGATAGTTAGATCGACCAAAGCCTCCATGACTCTTTCTGCTCTTCTTTCTAGAGAATCCACCAAGTGATATTGTGGTCTTTGTGTAAATGACTTTTGTGCAGCTAGAGCCTCCTCCTTCTTTCCAATATGTATTATCAAAGGAAAAGAATTTTTATCCATCCCCTGTCCCAACTCATTGGACTAACTTTTAGAAAAATCTTGATCCCAATAAATGAAGCTAAGTTCAGGATACCCTAATCTCTCATCCTCACAGTGGGGTTAGGCACCCACTCTATCTTTCTCACTCGAGATCTCTACAACCTTATCTACCTCTCCTTTTGTCTGGACTAGTGCCAGCCTTTCATTTATTTTTTCACTCATTTGGAAAGGTGCACTCAAAGGTCCTACAGAAGAGGGGGTTAGAGAAATAATAGTTGCTTCAATACCTGAACCACCTTGATGGAGGGGAACCCCTTCAAATGTCTGAAGTCTAGGGGTTTTCACCAAGGGGTGAGCATCAAGAGACTCAGAACCCATACTAACTTCTTCTTTTTTTCCAGAGTCGTTGGCTCCAGTATTCCAGTCTCAAGGTCTAATCTAGACTCTGACTGCTTCAGTATGACTTCATTAGAAGCCAGAGTCTGAGTGTCATCATCTTTGACTGTTGGTACATGAGACTCCCCCTCAAGGTGGATAGACTCCGATAAAATAAATTGTGTAATTTCTTCATGAGCATCCATCAGAGTCTATCCTCCCATATCACTGGGATTCCCAACAGCATTTTTTAGAGTTGCCAAGGAGGGCCTAACAACAGACTTCCCTACCCCACTATCACCCAACCTCTTACTAAGTGGTTCTTGTATGAGTGAGGCAGACTGAACATCTTTCTCACTAGTCACCATTGGTGCACTAGTCCTATCCTCCAACTTCCTTGCATCACCTTCTTCCTCCTGTGGTTCTACCATTGTTAATGCATCCAAGTTGTCATTTAGAAAAGTCCTTGCATGGATTGCATTGATGGCCTGGGAAAAAGTAATGTGAAAGGAATCCTGCAGTTCCCTTACAATCTTCTGATAATATGAACCCTTGATTTGATCAAATCCACTCTGATAGCTTGGATAAATATATTTGTTGGCCACCTTTCCTACATCGTGGACAAGAAAATCAACCACCTTCCTTGGAAGAGGCTGAATAGTTGAAATCCAATCAATAGTTGTCATGTAGGTAACTCCTTTATCCCAAATTGCTTCATAGTCAAAAAATGGTTGCTCAATCTCAGTTTCCAACTCAGCAATAGACTCTGATTCTCTCCTTTTGTGGACTTTAAGCCTTTTAGGCTTATTAGATTTTAGCTGTTCAGAGTCTAGCACACCAAGTGCTTTGAGAACTTCATTTGTCTTGCCTTCTATGAGCCTAGCTGCTTTAACTTGTAATGAAGAATTGATGAGGTAGCTGTAAAGATTGGTGACTGCATCTTGTGCAGACAAATTTAGCTCCACTTCCATTCTTCCATAGGGCTGCATAAGTTGTGAGAAGATCCAAGACTTGTTGATGTGTCTTGTAGAGTTGAGGATCTTCTAATGATTCCACCAAAAGATATAGAAATAGCAGTACCTCATTACTTGGAATAATAATTTCATCAATAAGGCATGAGGCTGCATCTAATGGCATTCCTTCCTAAAATATTTCATGATCAAAGTCTAAAGGTAGTCTAGACTCTGACTCAACATTAGACTATGGTTCAAGTATTTTCTTACTTTCATAGTCTAGCCCTGCAAGAGCCTTGGGAGCATATGTTTCCTGCGAAACAGGGTTAGTAATAATAATAGGCTTGTGTGCGTGCAGAATAAGCCTTCCTTAATCCTCTGTACTTCTGAGCAAAAGATTTCTCAGGAGATTCAATGTGAGAATCCTGAGATGCAATCCTAAGTTTTACAGAGTCTGTAGCCTTTTAAGAGTCTACAGACTTGGCTTCAAGGTTAGAATCAAATGTATCATGACCCTCTTTTAACAAAGAGAGTTCTTCAACCACCTATTTCTCTAGGGGATTGAGTTCCTCATCACTTGGCTCATCTACAAGCCTTGATTGTACCAATCTCCTCCTCTTTACCACTAGTCCCCGTTGAGAGACACCAGAGGTTGGTTTCCTAGTTCTAGGTTTTTGAGATTGTTTAGGAGAAAGGGATTTGATTACTTGGGTAGGTGCAGGGGGACACTCCACTACTTGTTCATGCACCATTTCACCACCAAAAAATGAAGCATTGTAGAGTGAATGTTTGTAGTTTGAGAGTTTTACCTGCATTACCTGTTGATATGTCATGGCAGGTAGACTCTTCTTTTTGTCATAAATTCTCTTAATATCAGATAATATCCTCCTTTGTTGCTTGTATGTCTGCACACAACAATCATCTGCCAACCTAGTTGACATGTCAAGAATGAAGTGATTGAGGAAAATTATAAGAAATCTATGATAGTAGATTTTCTTCCTCCCCTCATGCACATTATTTAATTTTGCTCCCATTTGAGTGAGCAACATATCATCAATGTTCATCACCTTATCAAACAAGAGACTATGACCAATTTGGTAAGTAATGGTAGTAATAACGTCAAAGCCACTACATTTACCAGTAAAACACTTAGTAAGTTGATCAAAGAAAAAGGACCATTCTTTTCTCAAATATGGCCTAATTAACTTACTCATGTTTTCTAAACTAGAAGAATAACCTAGTGATTTAAACATGCTCTTAATATCAGAATCAGAAATAGGTTCATCAAAAGGCTATTTAATAGGTAACTTAAACACTCAATTTAGCACATCAGCAGTAACATCGAATGTAGTGGAGCCAAAGGTGAACATGATTTTACCTGGTTGATCCTGAGAAGGATCAACTACCTTTGCAGAGCTCCAGGCCTGAGAAACATCATCCATATGAATCACTGGTGATGCCTTGAGAATGTAACTTAGCTCACTCTGCTCTAAGAATTCCATCATAAGGTAGTAGTCACTGTCTACATCTTTCTTTTAACCTAGGGCTGCAACATGATTTATGGTCATGAAATCAAAATCCCCAAATGTGAATGCAATTACTTTGGGACCTCTCATAATAGTTGAGATAGCAGCCATTGAGATTGTTGAGTTGAAAGTGATGAAAATTCTTGAAGAAATTAGCTAGGGTTCGTGAAAAGCTCTGTGAATATTTCTTCCTTAGAAAATAATTTTCAATAAACAAGTGAGTAAAATGTATGAGAATTTTCTATTTTATTTAAATTACATACAATACACACGAGTATACAGCTTGTGACCAGTCAAAAGTAACTGTTATCGCCTATTTCAAGTAATTTAAACAGTTTAAACGTAATCAGAGTCTTTAGGCACGAATGTTAACCATTTCAGAGTCAAGGTGCTTATAACATTCTCAGAGTCTACAGACTCATCAGAGTCTACAGTCTCGTTAGAGTCTACAGACTCATCCAAGTTCACACACTCATCAGATTTTAGGAGTTAGACTCTATCAAGATACAGTATCTCAATAATTTTGAAAGAGAACATCATAGTTTGAGAAATCAGGGATTATAATTAAAGTACATACCTTGCTACCTTTATGATAGAACATTTACATATTTAACATACCTAATTCACCTACCAATATGAGAAAGGTAGATTTATCAAGTGGTTTTGTTAATATGTCTGCAATCTGTCTGTCAGTTAGAATATAATGAAGTGTCACAATACCATTTTCAACATGTTCTCTAATAAAATGATACCTGACATCAATGTGCTTTGTTCTGGAATGTTGGACTGGATTCTCTGTAATTTTAATAGCACTAGTATTGTCACAATATATAGGAATATTTGAGAATGTTAGTCCATAATTGAGTAACTGATTTCTCATCCATAGAATTTGAGCGCAACAACTTCCAGCTACTATGTATTCAGCCTCAGCTGTTGAGGTTGAAACTATTTTTTGACATGGGAGTTTTGGCATGGGAGTTTTGGCAGTTACATAGTGGTTATTGACATGGGAGTTTTGGCAGTTACATAGTCTTGCATATCAAACTTCTTCAATAGGTCTTTCACATACTTTGATTGATTGATGAAGATTTCATCATCATTCTATTTGACTTGAAGTCCCAAAAAGAAGTTCAATTATCTCATCATGCTCATTTCATAATTTGACTGCATTAATTTGCTAAATTTTTCACAGAGTTTTTCATTAGTAGAACCAAATATACTATCATTAACCCAAATTGGGACAAGCAAAATATTACCTTTATGTTTTCTAATAAAAAGATTTTTGTCAATGGTACCTCTAATGAATCCATTTTCAAGAAATTTTTTTGATAGAGTTTCATATCATGCTCTAGGTGCTTGCTTCAATCCATATAGTGTTTTGTCTATCCTGTAAACATGACCAAGAAACTTTGGATCAAAAAATCCTGGTGGTTGCTCCACATAGACTTCTTCTTCTAATTTCCCATTCAAGAAGGCACTTTTCACATCCATTTTATACATCTTGAATTTTGAATGGGCTGCAAATGCAAGAAACATCCTGATAGCTTCCAATCTTGCTACTGGTGCAAAAGTTTCATCGTAATTAATTCCTTCCTCCTGAGAGTATCCTTTTGCTACTAGCCTTGCTTTGTTTCTAATCACAGTCCCATTTTCATCAAGCTTGTTTCTGAACACCCATTTGGCTCCAATAGTTAATCTATCTCTTGGTCATGGTACAAGTTTCCAGACTTTATTTCTCTCAAATTCATTCAATTCTTCTTGCATTGCAATGATCTAATCAGGGTCTTGTAATGCTTCCTCAACTTTCTTAGACTCATTCTTTGAGAGAAAACATCTATAAAGAAATTCATTTTGAGTGGTTGCTCTAGTTTGTATACCACTCTCAGGATCCCCAATTATCAAATCAGGAGTGTCATCCCTTGTCCATTTTCTAGTTGGTGGAAGATTGATTCTTGAACATGAAGCTCCCCTAAATCATTGGCATTTCCTAAGTGAGAGTGAAATTCAAATGAAGAGGCTCCCCGTGAATTGTTTGTCTCTGAGAAGAATTCATAGTTTCCTGATTCATCCTTGGTTTCAAATTTGCTTAGATTTTCTGGATGTACTTTTAGTACAAAATAGGTACATCCAAATATGTGAAAATGCTTCAGACTTGGCTTCTTGTTCTTTACCATATTATATGGAGTCATTCCATGCATATTAATCAATGTAAAATTTTGAGTGAAACATGTTGTACTCACTGCCTCAGCCCAAAAATATACTGGTAGTTTAGACTCTGCCAACATTCTTTTGGCAGCTTCTATGAGTGTTTTATTCTTTCTCTCCACAACTTCATTTTGTTAGGGTGTTCCTGGTGCAGAAAATTGTTGAGTAATTCCCTTTGATGCACAATATTCATCCATGGTTGAATTCTTGAATTCAGTACCATTGTCACTTCTTAGAACTCTAATTATTTTCTTTGATTTTGTTTCCAGAAAACAGATATGGTCTACTATGTGTTGGGAATCTTCATCCTTTGAATGTAGAAAGAAAACCCATATGAATCTTGTAAAATCATCTACAATTGCAAGAGCACATTTCTTTTTATTAATTGTCATCACATTTACTGGACCAAATAAATCAAGATGTAATAAATAAAAGGGTTCAGAAATTGTGTTTATTGTCTTGCTCTTGAAGGATGTTTTCTTTTGCTTTCCAAGTTGAAATGCTTCACAAAGTCCATCTTGCACAAAATCAACATGTGGTATTCCTGTCACAAGATTTTGTTTAACCAACTTGTTGAGTGTTTTGAAGTTGATGTGTGACAGTTTCTTGTGCCATTTCCAGCTTTCTTTAGTTGAGGCCTTGATGTATAAACATGTGACTTCACTGTAAATACAATCCTCCATGCTGGCTTCATATATGTTACCATGTCTATGCCCTTTGAAGACCAAAATTCCTGTTTCTTTGTGAGTTACAAGACACTCTTTGTTGTCAAAGCCAATATGGTAATCTTTATCTCCAAGTTGACTAATAATGATTAGGTTATGTTTTAAGCCATCGACTAGAGCTACTTCTTCAATGATGACATTTCCAAGTACAATCTTGCCATATCCCAATGTTTGTCCTTTGTTGCCATCTCCAAAGGATACTTCTGGGTCAACCATCTCTACAAGTCTGTAAGCAGGGATTTCTTTCCAATCATGTGTCATGAGCATGCACTGTCCAAGATTAGAGTTACTTTCTTTTCCCTAATTCCCTGCATACATAAAACAACTAGTTAGATATTTTGGGGATCCAAACAGTTTTGGATCCTTTTCTACTAACTTTGGGTGAAACAGGTTTAGAGTTCTTCACTTTTATTTTACATGTCTCCTTTGTTGCTTTAGACTCTGGTGGAGTCTTGACAGTGTCATACCAACTTTTATCAATAGAAGATTTTAGCTCATAAAAGTTGTAATACGAATCATGATAGTCTCTACACATATAAATAGAATAAAATATGCTTTCATAGTGATAATAAGACTTCTGTGAAATGTAGTGACTTTTCAGAGTCTGTGAAAGAATAGACTCTGATTTCTTTTCAATTTTTGCTTTACAATCCAGAGCTAAATGGTTGTTGTTACCACATATGTAACACTTCTTTCTAGGAGCATTAGAATCCTTTTGATAGTTATTGGCCTTGTTTATGCCTTCCTTACCATTCCTGTTTCTCCTAGTTGTGGTAGACTGTGATAAGTTCTCTAGCCTTTCTTTTAACTTAGACTTAGACAGGTACCCTATGTTAATGTCTTTCTTAGTCTTATTTACTCCTGTTTCATCTATCTTTTTATCAATAACAGGGGGAAAATTGAAAAATGAGTTTGTGGTTTCTTCAGGTAAATCATTCTTTAATTCAGAAGTCACAAACTTAACAGGGATAAAGGTACTTTTGTCCTTAGTCTTATTAATTTGACTAGCTTCATCAATGTTATCACTCTCAACAATAGGTCTTTTGCCTTGACTCTTTTCATAGCCTAGACCAGCAGTTTGGCACACATGTTGATTATTGAGAATTTCCTGAACTTTTCTTCCAGAGTCTGTCCAGACTCTAAACTTAAGTCTCTCTTCCTCTAGTTCTTTCTTAACATAGTCAAAGGCTTTCAAAATTTCAGTGTAGTTGTGACTATACTTTTCAAAATCCTTATTGTATTGTTCCATTAATTTTAACTCAGACTCCAAATGATCATTCCTGTTTATCAATGTTAAATTTTCTTTTCTTAACCTTTGACTTTCACTAGTGAGAGATCTACAGTTTATCATTATTTTGTTAACCTCACTTTGCACAATTTGTATACCATCAGAGTCTAAATTACGTAAGGATTCAGGAGTAAAGATTGATACATGAGTTTTAGGAGATGAGGGTCCTTTGGGAGATTGTGATTTTCTTGAGGATGATGCCATCAATACTAAATTTTCATAATCAATTTCATCCTCTGAGCTTGAATCTGCCCAATCCTTTCCTGTTGATAGAAGTGTTTTCTCTTTTCCTTGACTTTCTAGCTTTCTGTATTCACTAGAAAAGTTCCTCAACATTCCACAGTTGAAACACTTGACCTTTGTTTTGTCAAGTTTGATTATAGTGCTCTTGCTCTTCTCAACCTTCTCATCTTCCTTCTTGAATGATAGCCTCTTGCTAAATTTACCAGTTCTTTTGTTAAATTTCATTCTTCTGAAATTTTTAGCAAATATAGCCATCATTTGACTTAGATCAATCTCTTCATCAGACTCAAAGTCTGTGTCAGTAGACTCTGACTCCTCAACAGCTTTACCCTTCTTCCTTGACACCTTGATTCTTACCTCTATGGATTGTTCCTGTTGTTCTTTCTCAGACTCCATTAAGAGTGCCACAGATTTTGTCTTTACAGATTTCTTATTCGTCCTCTGTTGCATCTCTAAATCATATGTCTTGAGTCTACCATACAATTTTTCTAGAGTTATATCATCTAAATCTCTAGCTTCCCTTATGGCTGTTGTTTTGTTGTCCCACTCTTCAGGATGTGCTCTCAGAAACTTGGTTTTTGTATCTTTAGAATCATAAACCTTACCAAGCATAGCCATCTCATTCAAGAGTTTTGTAAACCTATCATACATCTCAGTAATAGATTCTCCAGATTTAGCTTCGAAATACTCATACTCCTGAATTAGCAAAGACCTAGCATTCTTCTTTACATCTTTAGTCCCTTGATAGTGCACTTCAAGTTTTGTCCACACCTCCTTAGCAGTTTTGCATGATATAACACAGTTTATAAGAACAGAATTCAAACTGTTAAAGAGAATGTTTTTGACCTTTGCCTCTTTAAGTACATTCTCCTTGTCCTCTCTTGTCCATTCAGCCTTTGGATTTTCAATGAAGTGTTCTTCAGTTACTTTACCTTCATCAATGATTTGAGGCACAAACTTTAAGGGCACGTAGGGTCCTTCATGAATTCTTTCAAGATAGTCAGGGTATGTAGCCTCCAGATGGTGCAGCATCTTAACCTTCAAATGGGTGTACTCATTTCTCTTAATCATAGGAATCTTATAATTGTCATCTTTATTTCCAGACATCGTTGATTGATTTTAAACATTAGGCTTTGATACCAATTATTTTCCCAGTTGCACAAGTAAAAGAGGGGGTTGAATAATTGTGTGTTTTTTGTGCCTGATTAAAATAAACTCAGTATGAATTAAAGACTTGAATATAAAACAAAGATTAAACATAAATATATAAATGAAAACTGTTTGCATTATTGATGTGAAAATACAAACTCTCCTAAGGTATACACAAACCCTAACAGCTTCTCTGTATTTCTCACAGCAACTTTCTCTATCTCTATGCTGTCAAGAACTTCGACTTATTTCACACACTTTTCAATTAGGTTACATACAGTCTTTATATAGAGGGCTACTTATCAACTAATAACAGAAAATTAAATTGTAAAAAGAATATAATTCCTAATCATTAGCTGAAAGTTTCCTTCTGTAATTCTCATTCCTTCCCATAGCATATCTGTAATATCTTTTGCTTTATCTTTGAAGACTTCCCTTTTCTGTAATCATCTTCCAAATTCAGTTTTGACTTCATAGACTCTGAAATGTTCAGACTCTGTCAGACTATAGACTCTGATAGTCTATAGACTCTGATCAATTGTAGACTCTGACAGATTGTAGACTCCGATAGTCTATTGACTCTTATCATCTCCCAGACTCTGATCTTCATCTAGACTCTGGTTTCACTTTCTATAGAAAATCTTCTAAGTACAAGAATGTTGACTAACTAGACTCTGATTATAAAATTTAAGAGACTAGAAAGACTTATTACAAATAAGCTATGCTAAATCATGTTCTACTATTTTGTACATCATCAAATGAATATATTACTAACATTCCCGGTGAAGAACTTTGTGTTGGGTTCCGAGGCATAAAACGCAGCGGATAAACGTAAATATAACGAAAAATTTCGGAACCCTAACGCAGGATCATGTATAAGATTGGACGGATTATGGTGATAATCGAATCATACCTATTATGATCTTGAATGTCACGAACTCAACGGAGATCCTTGCTATCACGACTTGTGTCTTCTTCTCGAAAACACCTCTATGCTATCCACACGAGCACCTTCAAGAGCGTCTCACGATCTTGATTACGGAGTGGATGTACTAGCAAACCTTTGATAATTCGAATTGTCTTCCTGCCTCTTTGCTGCCTCTTCTAGGGTTTTTCTATAAAAACGTATTCTGCCTCTTAACCCTACATTATCTATTTATAATGTTTGGTTAACAGGCCCATAGCAGCAAAACCTAACCCATGTAGGTCTAGGAAAATAATAAAACGAATTTTATTATTTAATTAATAACTAAGTCATACTTAATTATTATGGGCAGAAATACAATTCTAATTTGAATTTATATTATCTTAATTAATTAAGTCTCACTTAATTAATATAATAAAAATTCAAATAATTATCAATTAATTTAAATTAAATATTCCTCTAAGTGCTCTTTGCGTGTGACCCTATAGGCTATTATTTAATTGGCAATAATTTTATTCTCCAATAAAATTATAAACAATGAACGGCATCTAGTAATACATCATTGCTACCCAATTAAACAATAATTAAATCGTGATTCGATAAAACCTTTCGTGATTAATGTTTCCGTGTAATATAATCCTTTTAACCATATATATTATAGATTAAACTCGAGGCATGTATTTAGTCATCCTCTTCAACATTTAATCCGGGTTTACTTGATCCATGAGTAGACTATGAAAACAAATCATTATTTGAGCACGGCCATGCATTTTATAGTCTCACTCAATCAAGAGGCCAATAATATCTCTCCTAATTATAGGAGGGTTAAATCATTTATCTATCATTCATATTTCTCATACGACTCATGATATACCCGATGTCCACTTTTATCATTACCCGGTCAAAGGTAACTTTTAATGTAGTCAAAGTATATTAATCCTCGTATAAAAATATAATGATCTCAAGTCAGAGGATCATTACACCATTATCACTGTGAGTCTTTCTTATGACTTTATTAAACATGAAGAATCTCACTGTGGGTCTGTCCAGTACCATGTACTCCTGCATGTACCTATGTGTTGACTTTAGTATCCCCATACTTATAACCAATGAGATGTGGTTATCTGTCAAACAACATACTAGTCTATTTATGTATTATTATTGTCCTATAATAATAATACTCGACTAGGGACATTTAAGAATATGATATATTATATAATCTCAAGTTCAAGTCATGTACTAAACTATACAATGTGTATCATGATTCTAAGGACATTTATTATGCTAACAAATATATCGCAGTAATTAAAGTCATAATAAATATGTTTATTGAATAATCAATTGACATAAAGGTTTATCAAAATAAACATTGTATTGCCTCTAGGGCACCTACACCAACACTTTGAACTTGGAGAGACTGAAGATGATTGAGATTTTTTTGCCTCCATTTCCTTTCTAACCTCTTCAGCCAACTCACCCTTTCATAAGATATTTCCTTAATTATTTGCTTGGGTAAATGAACAGGAGAATCAGATATTGTCACTGGAACATCTTCATTTGTAGCAACATCACCACCAACTACCTTAGACTTCATAACTTCATCAGAGTTTAAAGTTATATCAGAGTTCAGTACAACATCAGAGCTTGAAATTGATCAGTGTTTATTGCTTCATAGTTTATTGATGGAAGTCCATCAGAGATTAGGACATCAGAGTTGAAGATTTTGTCAGAGTTTATTGCCTCATCAGAGGTTATTCCTTCATAGTTTAAGCCTTCAGAGATTACAGCCTTGTTCAATCTTCTTCTCTTCTTTTTAGCTTCTGGCAAAGGATTGACTGTGAATGGCTTCATGAATGGTGTAGGAGGAATCTCAGAAGCATTCTTAACAACCTTCTTCACAGGAAAAACCAGACCTTCATCACTATCATTAGAAGTAGTAGGTTCATCTATCAATTTTCTCTTCTTTGGAGAAGACTCCTTTATTGATTTTCCCTTTCTTTTGTTTGGGCCTTGCTGTTGAGAGGTTTTGTTTACAACTACAGTCTTTTGGGAAACTGTAGAGGTTGGCAACAATGTTTGTTGTTCAGTTTTTAGTGGGTGGCTTGGGTTAGAATCAGAGGGTGCTAAACTCTGATTCACAGTCACTGAAAGGAAATACGTCTCATACACAATAGGCATTCTCTGTAGTAAGAGAAGCTTAACTCATGTGGGATAAAAGAGATGAGATAATTTACTTTCAGATTCTTTCTTTACACCCTTTCTAGCTAAATCAGTAAAAATTCTTTTGTTCATGCAAAAACTAGCTAAACTCTGATCACTTTTAAAACTTACATCATGCAATAAATGGCTAAAAATCAATTATAAAAATCTAGCAAAATATATAGTATGAGCATCATCAATAATTTTGCTAGTTAACTGCCTAATTATTAAACATGAAAAATTAAATTGCAAGTTGTGGGTCAGAGATTACCCAATTTGTTGTGCTAGTTGAGGAATTTCATCAAAGTTGGTGCATTTTACTGTGAAGGATCTTGTGATGCAATCAAAGAGGAAGCTCCACTCTCTTCTTAGATTTGGCCTAGTTAGACTTCCACCATAGCCTATTATTCTAAAAAATTCCTTGATTTGATCATCTAACAAGGTCATCATACACAGCCACTTTTGGAAGATGAAGGGCTTGTCGCACTACTGCAGGAGTTATAGAGTGTTTGTCATTGCATTGGAATGTGATGACAGGCTCCTCATCATTACTAGCATTATTAAAATTCGCAGTTGACCATACATTTATCAGTGATTGTGCAGAGAAATTATTGGGTTCTTGTAGAGCATACCTAATATAGTTATTCTGTAGAAAATCCTGAATAACATGAAAATCTTAGGATATATCAGTTTTAGACAGGTATGAGATGTAGTTTGTAGCAGCAAAAATATAGTTTTGAAATGAAAGTCCTTTGGATGCCATTGAAATAGAGATTTGCAGGTTCAAGAAATTAGGGTTTTAAAAAAATGAGAGATAAAGCAAGATGCAGATAGATAAATCAAAGTGAACATATGAAATAAACTATTCCCTCTCATTTGCATATACTTTTTAGTGGGACACGTGACAATTTTTTAGTGGTAGACTATTGAGTACTGCAATTCTCAAAATACAGCATGTATGTGTGTATCTGTGTCTAAAAGTGAATCGTTTTTCGTGAGATACACGCATCCTTATGATTAGTCCAATCAGAGAATAACAATTATAATGTCATAAAATTAAATATGATGTCATAAATAATAACTCAGAGTTTAACATGTAATCGGATTTTATATAAATCAGAGTTTATATAAATAAGAGTTTACCACATACTCTAACAGAGTTTACCATAAATACTGATAGCTGATGATCAGAGAATAAATGTTCCAATGATCAGAGTTTACTTCAATCAGAGTTTATCATAAACTCTGACAGAGTTTACCATATACTTTGATTGTCTAATACTTGATATCTGGAGTTGAGCCACTTGTCACCATTCCTAATTCAGCAATCAATCTTGTAAAAGTTGCTTCACTCAGAGGCTTACTGAATATGTCTGCTAACTGTTAATCTGTGGGAAAAAAATGCATTTTAATTGTTCCTTCCATGACATGTTCCCTTATGAAGTGATATCTGATACTGATGTGTTTTGTCAAAGAATGTTGAACTGGATTTCCTGTCATTGCAATAGCATTTTGATTATCACAATAAATAGGAATTTTTGAAAAGTTCAAACCATAATCTAACTGTTGATTTCTCATCCATAAGATTTGTGCGCAGCAGCTTCCTGCAGCTATATATTCAGCCTCTGTTGAGATAGATTTATGTTTCTTACTAAACCATGAGAAACTTCTTCCACCTAGAAATTAACAACTGCCACTTGTATTTTTCCTGTCAATTTTACATCCTGCAAAGTCAGCATCTGAATAGCCTATTAATTTAAATTCAGACTCTCTAGGATACCATAAGCTAAGATTGATGATGCCCTTGAGATATCTAAAAATTCTCTTAACAACAATCAAATGAGGTTCCCTTGGATTTGCCTGAAATCTAGCACATAGACAGGTTACAAACATGATGTCTGGTTTACTTGCAGTGAAATAGAGAAGTAATCCAATCATGCCTCTATATGTTGTAATATCTATAGGCTCTCTAGTGTCTTGATCAAGCTTGGTTGCAGTAGCCATTGGAGTTGTAGCAGATGCAGAGTCTTGCATTTGCAACTTAGTGAGTAGATTCTTTGTATATTTAGACTAATTTATAAAAATTCCTTCATTAGTCTGTTTTACTTGCAACCCTAGAAAATAACTCATTTATCCCATTATGCTCATTTGATACTTGGACTGCATTAGCTTTGAAAATCTTTTACAGAGTTTCTCATTAGTGGAACCAAATATAATATCAACATATATTTAAACCAATAATAAATCTTTACCTTGAGTTCTGTAAAATAAGGTTTTATCAATTATACCTCTTGTAAAACCACTTTCAAGTAGAAATTGAGCTAGAGTTTCATATCAGGCTCTTGGTGCTAGCTTGAGTCGATATAAGGATTTATCCAATCTATGAACATGATTTGGATATTTTGGATTGACAAAGTCAGGTGGTTGTTCAACATATACCTCATCTTCCAGTTCTCCATTTTGAAATTCACTTTTAACATCCATTTGATAGACCTTGAATTTCTTGTCTGCATTATAAGCAAGAAAGATTCTAATTGCTTCAAGTCTAGCTACAGGTGCAAAGATTTCATCATAATCAATGCCTTCCTGTTGAGAGTAACCTTTGGCAACTAGTCTTGCTTTGTTTCATGTAATGATCCCATCAGAGTCTGTCTTGTTTCTAAATACCCATTTTGTGCCAACAATTGATCTATTCTTAGGCCTTGGAACTAGGGTTCATACTTCATTTCTTTCAACATCATTTAACTCTTCCTGCATTGCAGTAACCCAATCTGCATCCTTCAAAGCATCTTCAACCTTCTTTGGTTATGTTTGAGAAAGAAAACTATGAAATAGACATTCATTCTGAGTAGATTTCTTTGTATGTACTCCACTTTCTAGATCACCAATAATCAAATCAGGTGTGTGATCTTTGGTCCATTTTCTTGGATGTGGAAAATTTCTTGAACTAGATTCTCTTCCATGATTTGTCCCTTCATAGAAAGATTTTTCTGTAAATGTTGATCCTCCCCCTGAAGTTGTGCTTCCATCAGTGTTTGATGACTCAGAGTTTATGTACTCAAAGTTTGAGTGATCAGTGTTTGTCGTTTCAGATTTTGATTGATCAGAGTTTAGGGTGTCAGAGTTTGTGTTTTTCAGAGTCTGATATTTCAATAATTGAGGTTTGTTCTCCAATAACAGTAATTGATTGATGTTGCTCCCCCTCAACATGTTCAAAATCTTCAATTTCTGTTTCAATTATTTCTGAATCAGAGTTTAAGAGATCAGAGTTTAACTCAGCAGAGTTTGGCTCAATTGTGTTTATTTCATCAGAGTTCAGCTCATCAGAGTTTGTGTTCTGCAATTCATTTTCAAAACTCAGAGATTCCTAAGCATCTTCATCATGTAACCCTGCTATTTTTCATTCATCAAAGCGATATTAAACACTTTGAATGCCCTTGAAGAGGTTTTAGAAGTTGTTGCATAACCAATAAAAATTCCTTCATTTGCTTTGAGTTCAAATTTCTTCAATTATTCAGGATGTGTTTTGAGAATAAAACACTTGCTTCAAAATATGTGAAAGTATTTTACATTTGGCTTTCTTCCCTTCATTATTTCATATGGAGTCATTCCATGTTTATTTATAAAAGTGTAATTCTGAGTAATGCATGCAGTATTCACAGCTTCTGCCCCAAAAAAAGTAGGTAGCTTTGCTCCTTCTAGCATTGTTCTGGCAACTTCAATTAGAGTTTTGTTCTTTCTTTCAACTACACCATTTTGTTGAGGTGTTCCAGGTGCTGAAATTTTTTGAATGATTCCTTTTGTTGAGCAAAATTCCTCCATTGCAGAATTCTTAAACTCTGTTCCATCGCCACTCCTTGAATTTTTTACCTTGTGTGGTGATCCATTTTCAATTATTGTAATATGATCAAAAATTATCTCTACTATTTCATCCTTTTTATGCAAAAAGTACACCCAGGTAAATCTTGTGTAATCATCCCCTATCACCAGAGTATATTCCTTCTTTCCAATTGACATAATGTTGACAGGACCAAATAAATCAAGATGCAATAGATGAAAAGGTTGATCAATAGAATTTTTAGTTTTGCTCTTGAATGATATCTTCTTTTATTTGGCCTTTTGACATGAATCACAGAGTCCATCAGGATGAAATTGAACTTTTGGAAAACCTCTTACTAGATCCTTTTTCACCAATTCATTTATATTTCCAAAGTTCAAATGACACAGCTTTTTATGTCAAACCCAGCTTTCCAAAGATGATGCCTTTCCAAGTAGACAAGTTAAGGGTCCATCATAGTTTACCTCCAAGCTAGCTTCAAATAAGTTGTTATGTCTGTGACCAATGAGAACTACTTTGTCATCCTTTTTGCTTTTCACTTCACAATGAGTTCCATGAAATCCACAGAATAAACTCTGTCTGTCTGTCAATGATTATGCTTGAGTCCTTCAACTAGAGTTACATTTTTAATAATGACATTTCCAATAATAATATTGCCATATCCCAGGGTCCTTCCTATGTTGCCATCTCCATAAGATACTGTTGGGCCAGCCTTCTCCTCAAACTCTGAAAGCAGGGATTTGTTTCCAGTCATATGTGCAGAACATCCACTATCAATCACTAGGATGTTTTTCATGTTTCTCTGCAATCAATTAATGCAAATTAATTAGTAGATTTAGGGACCTAAACAAGTTTGGGTCCTTTCTTTTCAAACTTGTTAACTCTTGCAGCAGAAGTATTTTTATCAGAGTTTATGTTAACAGAGTTTGCATTATCAAAGTTTATATTGTCAGAGATTATATTGTCAGAGTTTCCTTTTCTTTTATCAGCTTTTATTACATATATTTATTTAACAACATGATTAGAAAAGATATGAGTTTTATTCAATTGAGGAAATAGTTTATAATAATTGAAATTCAAACTTTAATATTCTTTGCATGTGTAAATTGAATGTCATAAACTACCACAGTGAAAATAGGGATTTTGTGGTCTATATCTAGTTTATTTTCTAGCCTCTGAACTAGGTCTCTCAGGTTCTTCCTTTTATTTTGTTTGCAGTATATAGCAAGGTGATTTGAATTACCACATGTGAAACAGGTTTTCTAGGAGCATCAGAGATATACTTATAGTTATTCTCCTTGGAAATTCCTACTCTGTCATTTCTATTTCTCTTTACCTTTTTAGGTTTGTTTTTATTTATGACTGCTTTTAACTTTTCCTCACGTTGCTTCTGTGAGAGTAACCCTATATTCACTTTTTTATTCTCTAACACACTATTTTCTTTACCTTTATTATTATTAGAGCATTCGCCAGATATATTCTTCTTGTCATTACTAGCTCTAAAAAATTTCACAGGTTCACTCAATGTTCCTTTTGTGTATGATTTAGTGTGTATTTCCTTGTCAGATTCAGAGCCTAAGGCAGAAGTCCAATTCTTGTTAGAAAGCATTTGTTGGACTCTCTTGCCAGAGTTTGTCCAAACTCTGAAAGTCTCATTTTCTTTAGCTATATCAGATTTTAAACATTCCACTTGTATTTCTAACTGGGTTTGCATGTGTATAGCATTCTCACAGTCTTTCTTAGTGCTAAACATATGTGAATTTTCATATTCAAGAAAGTCATTCCTAGCAGTCAGAGTTTGTATCTCAGATTTTAATCTTTCATTCTGAAGAGATTGTGATTTAAAATTAACATGCAAGGATCTAAGGAAAGACTTTAATTCACAGATATTTTATGTATCAATGTTAAAGATAGAGTCTGGTACCATATCAGAGTTTAAGATGGGAGTATCAGTGTTTGCCATGAGAGCAAAATTTGTTTCCTCTTTAGAGTCTGACGAATCCATCCAATCTTTCTTAGATGTGATTAGTGTTTTTCCAGATTCCTTGCTTTTGCATTCAGTAGCAAAGTGCCCCATCTTGGTACACTTGTAACACTTGACTTTTGATTTATCAATCGTTTTTGATTTTCCATCTCTATATTCTCTTTTCCTGAATCTATCTTTCTTCTCTGGTTTTCCATGCTTCTTTTGGAAGTTCCCTTGCTTTCTGTTCTTCATATACTTAATCTTTTTGAAGCCTTTGACAATCATAGCAATTATCTTCATCATGTCAAATTCTGTGGAGTCATCAGAGTTTATCTCAGACTCTGATTCACTGTTTTCCTTGACCATTACAGCTTTTCCTTTTCTTGTTGAGGCCTTAAGGACTTTTTCCTTTGGTTCTTCAATCTTGGCCTTAACATTCAAAGCAATAGATTTTGCCTTCCTACTTTTCATATTCTTCCTTTGTTATAATTCCAGATCATGAGTTTTTAATCTTCCATACACTTCATCTAGAGACATCTCATCCAAATCAGCCATATCTCTTATTAATGATGTTTGTAGATCCCTTTATTCAGGAAGAGCCCTTAGAAACTTGGTGTTTGAATCCTCATTGTCATACACCTTATCCACCAAAGCCAAGTTATTTAACAGAGTTAGAAATCTGTCATAGATATCTGCGAGGGACTCATTCTGCTTAGCCTCAAATTACTCATATTCTTGAATAACAGAGTTAGAAATCTGTCATAGATATCTATTTTTCTTGATTTTCTTGGTTCCTTAACATTGAATCTCTAGTGCATCCCATATCTCTTTTGCTATTTTGCAGACAATTACCCTGTTAGACATCACAAAGTCAAGACTGTTATGCATTATGTTTCTTACCTTTGCATCTTTTAAGACCTGTTGCTTTTCTTCATTAGTTCATTCCTTCTTGTCCTTTAGAGTATAATATTCAGGTACTTGTCTTCCTTCCACAATTGTAGATGTCACTAGTTTGATTGGGAGCAACTGACCTTCCAATACGAAAGATTGAGAAAAATTAAGTTAATTATGATTGAAGTTATTTATAGAAACGTTTTGAATTGACATCAATATAAAAAATTTTATGCACCTGGCCTTAATATTATTCACAAGATTGCCATTATCTTTTAATTAATACAATTCAATAAAATATATAATAATCAATGTTCTAGATGAGTTCTACGGGTTTTCTTGATAGTATGGTTTTTCCTATAACATATATATATATATATAGGGTCCTGCTCAAATAGAAAATTGGTTAAATGAGAAATAGAAAACCTTATCATTATACCTGCCGCATCCATACACAAATTGTATACACCCTCACACACACAATCCCATCTATTCTCCTCCGTTTTTAATTTGATTTTTCCCGTCAATTGACAAAGTTTTTTTCAAATCTAACTTCACCACATTTTTTTCATCTCCCAACGATCAGTTTTTGTTAGGTCCAAATGTGTTGTAGAGGGGGGGGGGGTGAATACAACTTTACAAATTTAAGAAGCAATAAATGCAATGTAATAAATGAACATACTGATTCAAGGAATATATGTTTTATATATATCTTGAAAAGGTTGCTACAACATTCATTACAAAGTACATCAGAAGTAAAGAGGGTAGTAAATGATACTAAGCTCGGTGAATATACTCTCTCTCTTTTACAAGTGTTTTTCTCGAAAATATTGCTCTCTTTTTAAATAATACACAAGTACTTCTATTTATACTACTTGTAATCTATGTCCTGTAGACTTCAAAGACTAAGATGTACGTGGCCCAATGATGTCCACATAAATCTTATCTTATCTTGAAAGCTTGGAAATCTGCCAATTAGATGATGCCATGTGTCATGTTGAAACTGCCCTCCATGTAGAATATCTACTTGAGAATTTCTACTTGGCCATCTCGAATATCTAAGTAGAATTTCTACATAGGAATGTTCTACTTGGCTATCTCGAACATCTAAGTAGAATTTCTACATAGGAATGTTCTACTTGGCTATCTCGAACATCTAAGTAGAATTTCTACATAGGAATGTTCTACTTGGCTATCTAGAACATTTTGCACTTAGAGAAATTCTGGGCTTCAACTTGAAACTTCAATGCAACATCTTGAACTTGTGATTTCTTTATGTCTTCCATATTCTTCAACAAGCTCTTGAACCTGGATCTCTATTACTGACATAAACATGCTATCAATGTCCTGACACTTGATGCAATGGTCTGATTCATAAGTGACTAGTCTTGATAGTGTTTCTGCTTCTTGAATAGATTACCATATTCGATTAGTAATGTGGCTTTCCAAATATTGATTTCCTTCTTGTTCACTTGAAATCAATTAGTCTTATTGATACTGATTGCTATGATCTTGAATCTTTAGGTTACAAATCACTGAGGCATGAACAACTCTGACTTGAACTTCTTTCAATGATTTCTTCTTTATTTGATCATAGTTAACATGTTGAATTGTATCAATTACACTGTCTTCATTTAGCATTGATTTCTTTGTGGCTTCAAGTTCTTGATTGTCTTCTGGTTAAGTATCTTTTCTTTTAGTTGAGTTACATAAGTTATAGTGTTACAAGTTTAGACACTCTGCCTTTCAATCTCCCCCTATTTGATAGTCTAACAATGACATTCAAATTAACAAAGGGATAACTCAACTAAACAATGAGACGAGAAAAAGATAAATAACATTACTATCTTGTTTGAATTACAACTGAAATAAACTTGAAAACAATTCAAAGAGCTAGAATAAATAAGACTTAAGCTAGACAGAAAATTCGAACTTCGAATTAAAGATCATTTGAGTGATTCCTATCACCTGGATTATTTCAAACCTTTCAGTCAAACTTATATCACCTTATTGGATCCACTCTGATTCACGGTTACAGTATGGTACGTTAGCCTATCTCGCATACCGTGATCAGGTGAATTTTCCTCAAGTGAGTTAAAGCAACCAAAAAGATATGAAGTTTTTCCAACTTCAAGTTCACACCACTCTGACCGTTAATTCTAATTCCGTCTCTTCTTCCTAACTTCTTCAGCTTGGCGCTTCTCTTCCTTCAACCTTTTGCGCCTTTCCTTCTGTTGTTGTTCTTTCTTGTAAACTGGATCATGAAGCTGCTTCCACCTTGCATTCAACAGACTTACCGCTTCCATTTCTAAAGGATTCCTGGGCTCTGGATAAGGATGCCTGAAAAGCCTTCTGAGTTTGTCCACCTCCTGAGTAGTTCTGATCTTTGGAATGTCCTCAAAAATTTTCATTATGAGCTGTGACTTCCAATGAGACTTATCAGCCTTAAACTGACAGTAGATCATTTTAGGGTAGCCCTTAACACGGTTAGTATTGTGGACACTAGCCGCATCTCGCTCCATTCTCTTCTTTTCCACTACTACTTCAGATAAGTACTTCAGGAGTCTCTGCTTCTCATCTACATTCTCATTTTCCACTTCGCCCCATTTGAATACTTCTATAACTCTCTCCAGAAAAGCAGCATCTTGAGTCTGCAGCAACCATTTCCTACTCATATGCAACAATGTTTGATTTTGGTCTGCGTCTATGAATGCTAAAGCATCAGCTGTGTCATCATCATATGAGTGTATCCAGTATACACTATCTCTCCCTGGAACACCAACTGCCTCCCTTATTTCTCCTTGTTCCAGAGATCCAGAAGGAAGAGTCAGAGCTTCATCTACATTCTTAACAGCTTGTAGAATATTCCACTTTCTTTCAATTAGCTCCGGCTCAATCTTTACATTGTCTAGAGGGTTTGGAGCAATAATGTCACACTTCCAGATTTCATTGCTCATCTTGAATATGACCCTTTCAATGAACTCCACTGACTTCTCCTTGATGTCAGAAGTGAATCCCTTACTCATCATTTGCCTACAGACAGCTTTTAGGGATTCATTTTCTTCTAAACTAACCCTCTTCATCTTTCCATCAACTACCATCCGGACAACATCAGGATTTGCTGAGAATTCTGGTCCCTTGTCCTCTGCTAGCTGCATTAACTGATCTCCATATAGAATGCTAAGCTCCTCAGCTTGAGAATATTGAATTTTTGTTGCTAGCAAGAACAACTCTGACGCAGATCTTCTCGAGATGAATTGATCATCCACATACAAGAAAGATGTTGGGACTCCTTCGACTAAAGACAAGATGACCTGCCATTCCTTAACCATTGCATTATATCCAACTCTGACTTTTGAGATCAACCTTTTCAAAGCATTTATGTAGTCAACAATCAGTGGATTCTGCAAGTTCAAGTTGTAGAACAAGTCTTCCGCCTCTTTGTTATGAGTTCTTTTTGTACAAACTCCCGATAGAATCTTCCTTGCATCATCCCATTTCTGTCCTATCCTTTTCTTGTCCAGATCTACTTGAGGATCAGCTAACCTTGCAAGCTCATGATCATACTGTTTCTCCTTAAGCTCCGCTTTCTTTTCAAGAAAAACAGCCTCATCCTGCATCATCTTCATTTTATAGAATTGAGCTTGTTCCAAGGCCAGCTGTTGGGCTTCTAGAGTTTCCTTATCAACAGGTATTTCTTCAGGCTGTCCGGAAGACATTCCAGCACCTCCACCTTGTTCCTTCAAAGATCTTCTAATAGCATGTGCTAACGGAACATCCTCCATATCAGAATCTGAATCAAGTACTGCATGTGCCTTTTCCTGATGACGACTCAAGTCACTGAATGGCTCTTCTTGTTCAGCCACCACTGCCTTACCCTTCCTCTTTCTTTGAGCCTCCTCATCAATTACTGGCTCATTTTCTTTGACAAGATCAGTCTGTTCTTCAACTTCTTCAATAATTAGCGACTGCTGTCTCGTCTCTTTTCCACTCTCCCCCTTAGGTGAGTTATCCTGACCATCACCCTTCTCTCCAGATCCACCAGTAGCATAGGAACCACCAAAACCAGAACCCGAGGGTCTAGCTCCACTGGCACCGCCAGCACCACCAGCATCATCAGTATCAGGGGGAGCCTGAGTAGTTTGATCGTCAAAGCACTCTGGGGGAACAAAGCTCCTAACTGCATACAACATTATGCTTATCTCCGTTGCCATTGTATGCATTATGCTTTCCACTGCTCCCATCCTATCAGAAAGAGTGCTGCCCAAGACACCACCAGCATGGCCCAAGTCATTTACCTTGTTTGCCAAATCACCGAATGCTGTTGCTTGACTTGCCATTCGTGCTGCGTAGTCATCTAGAGCGCGCTTGTTGTCACCAACATTGATCCCTAACTGCCCCATCGACTGTCCAAACTGCTTTATTTCATTTTCCATTGTTGTCATACGAGTGTGAAGATTTTCAAGATTAAGGGACGGTGTTTGGCTTGGGTTTCCTCGCTTTAAAAATCGTTCTGTTACTGTTTGTCGCTCGGTTTCGGGCCTTGAAAATGAAGGTCCCTCACTCCCTAAACGCTCACACACACTCCCTGTCTCACGCTCGTGTATGTCTTCAATAATATTCCTGAAAGTGAAAGCAGTACCTGCAGAAACTGGATAAGTAAAGTGAGTAGCAGTTATGGGATCTGTTTCTGTCATATCCTGAGGTGGAATCTCAGGTTGAGAGGCTGCAGAGTGTTCTAGTACAACATCAGAACCGATCCTCTCTGCAGCATCAGTATGTACCGGTGAAGGTACTTCTGAAGCAATGAAAGCTTCAGGCCTTTCTGAAGCAACAGGCTCTTCAGAAGGCTCCAGATCCTCACCAAGATTCTTAGGTGTAGAATGTGCAAAGGTAGAACCACTCTCGTGAGGTGGAGTGGGTGTGAATGACATTCTAGGTTTGGACTGGGCTGAAGAAGTTGCAGCATGTGAAAATTTGGCTTTCTTCCGAATAACTGGCTGCACTTCGGGGTCACTCTCCGAGCTCTCACATAAATCTACAGATGCCAGCCTTTTAACTCCCGTCAGCAAGGGTGAAATAGAATAATCAAGAGTTTCAGACTCAGAGTCAGAAATATAGCTCGCACCCTGGGATAGATCCTGCGGGCTAGCAAAATCTTGGGCAATGGAATCAGATTTAGATGAAGAAGTAGCAGTAGTGTGAACAGAGAGTTGCTCTTGTTCATAGAAATTACCTCCTTCATTACCTGGGTCAGCAAAGGGATCAGGATCAGCATGAGGAGTAGTTTGTCTTTCCCTTTGACCGTGAGAGTGGCCATCATCATCTTCATCACTTTGAGGCTCTTCAGGAATCCCTTGAAATGCGTCAGCATGTGCAGATGGATTCTGAGCATGTGAAGATACGTGCGAGGTTCCCGCCATAGTAGTAATACCTGCATCATACTGAAGCCACACTTGAATATTAGCAGGAATAATCAGTGCTTTAGTGTGATGTTTATCCTGGTTCGCAATTGTTGTGAGTGACTTGGTGCCCATGCCAAGTGAGGCAGATGTTTTACTCGATGCAAATGCCTGTCTTACAGCTAAAGCATTAGTCGGTACTAAATGATTAATGAGCATTTGTAAGAAACGAGGATACCAGCATACAACATTAGTAGTTGCAAGGTTTCTGTTTTCAGATGATCCCATTGTAGCCACTATTTCGGAAAGAACGATTCTTCCATAATTAATGTCCAGTTCACGGGCTAGGGAAACTGCAAAGATCTGTATGGGAATTGGAATCTGATGATAATCTTTTTCGCGCGGCCGAAAACATCTCGTGATGGCCTCGAAAAAGTAATTCCATTCCACCTGGAAGTATTGTTTCTGGATGGCGCCAGCTAAGATCCGTCCAGAAGGAGGATAGCATCCAATCTCCTCAAAGAATTTGAGACGATCTGCCGTTGAAGGTTCAGGGTCATAAACATCTTTAACTGGAAATCCCAGAACCCTGTTGAACACTTCCTCCGTTACTTCATATTCCTGACCCGCCAAGGTAAACCTGAAACCATAGGGGGTATTTTTGCTCCCAAAAGTAACCGCACTAGTCCATAATTGCTGTAAAACATCATGGACTAGTGTTGGTTTAGCAGTAAAAGCAACACTAGCCTTGGAGTACAAATTAAGAAATCGTATCCAAAACTTGAAGCGCGGGAGATGATCACCAATTTCCGTACTAATGTTATAAAAATTATTTTTCGCAAGAATAAATTGGTGAGCCATTTGTAAAATAATTGTCCTTGAGTTAATGTGATATTTTGAAAAGAAACAATTAACGTAAATACGTAAGGAAAAAAAATGTAATCTAATTAATTCCTTTTAGAGAATCGAGAAGATGAACAGCCGATTTGAACTAAACTACGGAATTAATTATAATCAAAATCAAAACAACCAAAATCCAGTCCAGTAAATAATGCAACCCCAAATCAGTGATATAAAAACTAAACTGTGTTTGTAAATAACCGCGATAGTTGTGTGTATATGTGTGTATATCACAAACTGAACAGATGAACAGACGGGTCCAAATACACAATAATCAGGGCAAACAGAGAATAGTAAATATAAAACGGGCAGCAGTTCGAGATATGTAAGAGTTTTAACACAACTCGAATGAACAGGGCAATGACTGTTTGAAATCGCAGGGAGGGAGGGTGGGGGCTGTAAAAATTTAGGGTTAAAACAATTAGGTAAAAGTGAAAAGAAAGACGGGTTAATGTTGTATATATAGGCATATATGTGCAAAGACGAGAATATCCCTGTGAAAAAGGAAAAAAACGTTAAGTACATACAGGGGAACATCAAGTCGAACACTATCTCGAACATCTAAGTCGAAATTCGAGATGAGTTTCGAGATAGGAGCTATCTCGAACATCAAGTCGAATATTCGAGATAAAGTTCGAGATGACACTAACTCGAACAAATTATCACTTGATCAATTAATACAGCTGAATAAACCCACCAGGGAATCCTATCTCGAATATTAAGACAAAATTCCAAAGAAAATGAGTAAAATTTCAAGTACAAACCTGGGAATACTATCTCGAACATCAAGTCGAATATTCGAGATAATGTTCGAGATGGGACTCAAGTCAAACATCAAGTCGAATATTCGGGATAATGTTCGAGATGGGACTCAAGTCGAACATCAAGTCGAATATTCGAGATAATGTTCGAGATGGGACTCAAGTCGAACATCAAGTCGAATATTCGAGATAATGTTCGAGATGGGACTCAAGTCGAACATCAAGTCGAATATTCGGGATAATGTTCGAGATGGGACTCAAGTCGAACATCAAGTCGAATATTCGGGATAATGTTCGAGATGGGACTCAAGTCGAACATCAAGTCGAATATTCGAGATAATGTTCTAGATGGGACTCAAGTCGAACATCAAATCGAATATTCGGAATAATGTTCGAGATGGGACTCAAGTCGAACATCAAGTCGAATATTCGAGATAATGTTCGAGATAGAGATTAACTCGAACAATTTCCCAGACTTGGAAAAAAAAATTTCGAATATTCTTCCCGGACTCAGAATTTTCAAAATTTTTAATTTTGAAGATAGTCATAATAATTTGGCAATTTTTGCAATAAAAACAACAATTAAAATTTTGCCAAATTATTATAAATATTAATCCAAGGAATTTTGATAAAGCAAACAATTAAAAACATTCCTGGACAATTCTAAGGCCTTTAAATTAATAAAAATTACATGAAAAAAAGAAAGGAATATGAATTAACTCCCCCTATGTTCATGCAATCTAACCAGCATAAATTCAAAGATTTAACCAATAATTACACATAAAGCACAATGAATTTATGTAAAATAACACAACATGCATCCTAAAATACTCATTACTTAACCATTTTAAAGTCTAAGTCCATAATGATTAATTAGCATGCGGAAGTGATATTTTGAGCAATTGTAGAGATTATTTACATATGTTTTCAACTTTGTATCAATAAAACAGGCAAATGACAAGACTAAAAACATATGTACATGTTCAAAACTGGAATTTTACAGATAGGAGAAATCACTAACTTGTGTTAAGCATCCCCAATTCACCAACCAACCTTGTGAATGTTACTTCATCAAGAGGTTTAGTGAATATATCTGCAATTTGTTGCATTGTGGGCACAAAATGTAACTCCACAGTCCCCTCCTCGACATGTTCTCTAATGAAGTGATACCTGATGTCTATATGTTAGGTTCTCGAGTGGTCTACAGGATTGTTGGTCATGGCAATGGCACTTGTGTTGTCACACATGATTGGAATCTTTTTGTGCCCCATGCCATAATCTTTCAATTGGTTCCTCATCCACAGTATTTGAGCTACACAGCTTCCAGCAGCAATGTACTCAGCTTCAGCAGTAGAAGTAGATACTGTGTGTTGCTTTTTGCTTTGCCAGGACACCAATCTTCTGCCAAGAAATTGACATGCACCAGATGTGCTTTTTCTATCAATCCTGCAACCTGCATAGTCTGAATCCGAATAGCCAATTAGATTAAAAACTGTATCTCTTGGGTACCAAATCCCTAGATTTGATGTTCCCTTGAGATACCTAAAGATTCGTTTGACGGCTATGAGATGTGATTCTCTAGGATCCACTTGGAACCTTGCACACAAACAAGTTGCGAACATAATATCGGGTCTACTTGCAGTTAAATAGAGGAGTGAGCCAATCATACCTCGATAGCTTGTGATGTCAACTGGTTTACCTGATTTGTCTTCATCAAGCTTCGTGGCTGTTGCCATGGGAGTCTTAGCTGTTGATGCATCTTCTAGATTATACTTCTTGAGTAAATCTTTGATGTACTTGGACTGACAGATAAGGATTCCATCTTTTCTTTGACTGATCTGTAATCCAAGGAAGAAGGACAGCTCTCCCATCATGCTCATCTCATACTTATCCTGCATTAACTTGGCAAATTTCTCGCACAAGCGCTCATTAGATGACCCAAAAATAATATCGTCCACATAGACTTGAACAAGTATTAAATCACTTTTTACATTTTTATAGAACAATGTTTTATCAATTACTCCCCTAGTAAAACCACTTGCAATTAAGAACAAGGATAGGGTTTCATACCATCGTCTTGGGGATTGTTTGAGGCCATAGACAACTTTGAAGAGAAGGTACACAAAATCTACAAGCTCTGGATCAACAAAGCCAGGTGGCTGTTCCAGATATACTTCTTCTTCTAGCTCTCCATTCAGGAAGGCACTTTTCACATCCATCTGAAAAACCTTGAAGTTCTTGTGTGCTGCAAAGGCCAAGAACATCCTGACTGCCTCAAGTCTTGCAACTGGAGCATAGGTCTCATCATAATCAATACCTTCTTTTTGAGAATAACCCTTCGCTACCAAATGAGCCTTGTTTCGCGTTACAAGTCCGTCTTCATCCAGTTTATTTCTGAATACCCACTTAGTTCCAATTACTGATCTGTTCTTCGGTCGGGGTACCAGCTTCCAAACTTTCTGCCTTTCAAACTGATTGAGCTCTTCTTGCATTGCAATTACCCAATCAGCATCACCAAGAGCTTCTTCTATTTCTTTAGGTTCAAGCTTGGATAAGAACCCAGAATATAAGCAAATATTAGCCATGTCAGCTCTTGCAGTTCTTCTAGTGGTCACACCAGCATCTGGATCACCAATTATTAATTCAAACGGATGGTCTCTACTCCATACTCGTTCTCTTGGAAATTGTCTTGATGATTCAGCTTGACTTTCTGAGTTGTTGTGTTGACTACTTGTGGTATTTCCACTAACTCCCCCTGAGTTAGTGCCAGCTCCTACAGAACTAGTGTCATCTCGTCTTGAGCCTTGAACGCTTGTCCTTGAGCTGCTATTTACTCCCCCTGAGTTGTTGCAGGATCGTGCGGAAGAAGTTTCTTCTGATCTTGTAGGATTCGATTGTTCATTAA
Organism: Oenanthe sinensis; assembly: GCA_028671895.1. Taxonomy (NCBI): domain Eukaryota; kingdom Viridiplantae; phylum Streptophyta; class Magnoliopsida; order Apiales; family Apiaceae; genus Oenanthe; species Oenanthe sinensis. The sequence continues at coordinate 1,226,294 of CM053809.1, read as the reverse complement.
GCTCAGATGTTTCTTCACGAACACTTGGAACATTTGAAATGATAACCAACTCAGGTTCATCTTCAGGTTCATCTAAGTCCAGATTCTGAAATTTAAGGGACTCTGGTTCACTAGAATCTTTAGATATTGATGGGAGTTTGGTATCGTCGAATCTGACGTTGTAGCTTTCAGTCACTTTTCGATCATTCACTAAGAATACCCGATAAGCTGCCACCACATCTGTAGAATAACCAACAAAGATTCCTTCTCGAGCTTTTGCTGCAAATTTTCCTAGATTTTCATTATCTATAAGCACATAGCATTTAGCTCCAAAGACATGAAAGTATTTGATTGTAGGTCTTCTGTTATTCATTAGTTCACATGGTGTCTTTTCTTTATCTTTTATGATCAGGGTTCTATTCTGAGTGTAACACACTGTACTCACTGCTTCGACCCAAAAGTAAAGAGGAAGTTTTGAATCATACAACAATGTTCTTGCTGCTTCAACCAAAGTTCTGTTCTTCCTTTCAACTACTCCATTTTGCTGTGGAGTTCTCGGGGCTGAGTACTGACGACGTATTCCCTTAGATACACAGAAGTCATTCAGCACTGCATTCTTAAATTCAGTACCGTTGTCTGTTCTAATCGTCTTTACAGTAAGTGTTGAAACATTCTCAATTTGAGTGATGTGATTAATGATTAGGAAAGGTACTTCGTCTTTCGTCATTGCGAACAATACCCATGTATACTTGGAGAAGTCATCCACGATTACCAAAGCATATCTTTTCCTAGATAAGGATAGGACATTCACTGGGCCAAACAAATCCATATGAAGAAGTTGTAAAGGCTCAGTGATACTAGAAATTTCTTTACTTTTATGTGATGCTCGCTTTGACTTTCCCATTTCACAAGCTTCACAGAGTCCTTTAGGAGCAAACTCCATCTGTGGTAGATCTCTCACTAATTCTCGCCTCGCGAGAGCATTCATCGTTTTGAAGTTTAAGTGAGATAGCTTTTTGTGCCATAACCAGCTTTCATCATTTGAAGCTTTGCTGTAGAAACAGGTGACTTCATTCTGATTTGCCGAATCCATGTCTGCAACAAAAAGATCTGCCTTACGAACTCCTCTTAAAGCCAATGAACCTTCCTTAATGTGAGTGATTGACACACCTTTCTTATTGAAGACAATTTCGTATCCTTTGTCACAGAACTGACTGATACTCAACAGATTGTGCTTCAATCCCTCAACATAAGAGATATCTTCAATGATGACATTGCCAGTCTTCAGTTTGCCATATCCCTTCGTCACACCTTTGCTGTCATCTCTAAAGGTAACATAAGGGCCAGCTTTCATAACCAACTCTGTAAGCAGGGACTTGTTTCCTGTCATATGCCTTGATGCTCCACTATCTAGCACCCATAAGACTTTATTTCTTTTCTGCTTAATGCCCTGCAATGACAGATTGGTTAGGCGTTCTTCGGAACCCAACTTTGATTGGGCCCGGCTTTTCTATAAGATCGATAGTTATCAGGTATAATAACAGGAGATGCACTCTTTTTAACATTACTAGAGCTTTTGACTTTGTCTTTTCCTTTTTCAGACTTGACAGATTTGTCAGTCTTAGGAGAAGGTTTGTCACTTCTAACTTTAGGAGGACTGGCAGTCTTAGCTCTCATATGCTTCTTCTTGACATTAGAACTAGTAGCAGTATTTAGACATGTTTGACTAGTTGCATTCATCAAATTTACAAAAGTTTGCATGACGTTAAAAGTGCATGGCATACAATTAGGTTGACCACATTGTGCATGATTCTGATGCATGTTATTCATTGTATGTGGTACAGGCATGGCATGTGAAACAGGAATATTCACGTTAGATTTACATGCATAAGAAAGATGTTCAGTAGATTTACAGTGATAACATGCTTTCTTTACTCATTCTGCCTTAACCTCCTTTATGCCCTTTTCCTTTTTACCCTGATTCGTAACGGCCTTAGCTCCTAATCCTGGTCTAGATTCTTCTCTAGGGGATTTGATTTTAACTTGCTTAATAGGAGTTATCGGTTGTTCTCTCTGGCGATCTTCCATCTCTAACTCATATCTAACTAATAATTCAGTCTCTTCTTCTTCTTGAGGAACGAAGTGTTTAAAGATAGGTTTGACAGTAGATTTAAGAATGCTAGGTATTTCATTTTTAATCTTACTTGAACTAGTATCTATAGGTCTTTTTCCATCCTTCTTCGATAAGTTAGAATAGTCAAGTCCTACACCTACTCCAGTTATCTTCTTAAATGTTCCACTATCAACATTCACTTTACTAGTTGCTAGTTTATAAGCTTCGCATTTAGTTTCTAACTCAGCTAGTTTATTCCTTAGACATGCTTCTATTTCTTCCTTAAGGTTGAGCTTGTGTTCCAAAGTTTTAATAGAGTCTCTTAGGGAAGTATCTATAGTGCAAGCGGCCTCTAATTCTTCCACTTATGCCTCAAGCATTCTGCATTTGGCAACAATTGTTTTCTGTTCTTTTTGAGAAGTGTTTAGGCTTTTGCACAGCATATAGATCTCTTCGCTAAGAGCCCCGTTCTTCACCTTATAATCATCTAGAGACATTTCTTCCTTAAGGTTTAGAACTGGTACCTCCGGTTCATCTGACGTTTCAGCTATGAGGGCAAAGTTTGCTGTATGAGTAACTTCTTCCTCATCTGAATCATCCCACGCTCTTCCTTCTGTGACAACTAAAGCTCTTTTTCCATGTCTTTCCTTCACCAGGGCCTCATACTTGCTTTTGAGGGCTTCATAAGTTTCTTTTGGATATGTCTGTTTAGGCTTCTTGCAATCTGTAGCAAAGTGTCCAGCTTCACCACAGTTATAACATTTGAACTTCATTTTGAAATCCAAAGGAGATTTGTAGCTGGTACTCTTGCCTTTGCCTTTGTAACCTTGAGAACTACCACCACCCCTAGTAACCCGATAGTAAGATGAAGATTTACTCTGCGGTCGGTTACTCTTTCTGAATCTTATATTGCTGAACTTCCTTGCCATGTATGCCACGACACTGTCATCCATATTGTCCAGCTCTTCTTGGGTGAAGTAGTCGTCATCACTATTTGATGTGCACTCATCATCATTTTCAACTTGAGGTGATGCAGGTGATGACCTAGGCTTTTCTGCAACCATTGCCTTTTTAGACTCTACCTCATCAGCAACTAACCCTGATGCAGCTTCTTTTCCTCTTGAATCATTATCCCATGCTTGATCTTGAAGTGTTTCCAGCTCATAGGTCTTTAGAATTCCATAGTATTCTTCCAGAGTTGTTGTGTGCAAATCTCTGGTTTCTCTAACAGCATAGACTCTATGTTCAATACTTTTTGGCTGGTTCCTCAGATATCTCGTATTGACTTCAACCACGGGGAGAGTTACACCTCTCAGATTCAAATCCAAAACCAACTGACTGAATCTTAGATAGACATCGGTTATACTTTCTCCTTTTCTTATTCTGAAAGTGTCATACTCCATCTTGAGTATAAGTGTTTTGTTGCTTCTGACCTCAGAGGTACCTTCCATGACGACCTCTAGCTTGTCCCAAATCTTCTTTGCTGTAGTTAGTCCTTTAACTACGTTAAACATCTCATGATCTAGGGATTCCATCAGTGTTTGTCGAACGGATGTGTCGAAAGATATCTGCTCCTTATCAGCATCTGAAAAGTCTACTGCCTTCTTCGGCTCAGACCGTTGTGGTACAACCACATCTCCTTCCATATGCTCAGGAACAACAACCATTGGTACAAATTTACCTTTATCGAGAACTTCCATATATTCAGGATTGACGGACTCAAGGTAAAGTTTCATTCTCAACACCCATTCTTCATAATGATCTCGGTCGAACATTGGAATCTTGAAATTGTTTTTAGGTGCCATCTAATTGTGGATTTAAAGTAAAGATAATAAACTTTTCTTATTACTTGAGTAGTAATTAAAAGAAAATTAAATTATCTCAAAATAAATCAAACTTCAAATTTTGATCACCAAAAAAATTTTCTAAGTACCAGGACAAGGCTAAGTAGAATATCTATGTAGAACTTCTGCCTAAGTCGAAATTCTCCAAGTCGAAATTTTCTAAGTCGAACTTTTATCCAAGTAGAATATCTTAAGTCGAATATTCTATGTAGAACTTTTGCCTTGGATAAAATTTGCTGCAGGTCACTTATCACACTTTTTGACTTTTGTGGTTTTTCTCACCCAACTCACCTAACACACGTGCAAGGTACTGAATATCTTCTGTAATACTTTTTGCTGTGAGATATATGTCAAATCAAAAACCAATAACACCTTTTTGTCTTTTTGAAAAGGAAATCAAAAAGTTGCTGGGTTTGTCTTCTTTAACAAGAATAATGATGAACACTCAAGAACACCAAATATCAAAGTACCCAGATTAATTCACAAAAATTATCTAACATCCATCCAAGCTAATTAATCACACCTGGAGTATTTAAATAATTTTTCGGATGAGTTTTCACTAGAAACAAATTAAGGCCCACTTTTCGAGACAAATTGAAAAGTAGTTCTGGAAGATGAAAACTCACAAATCTTCTACCAAACACAAGGATCTATGTTTTGTATATTAAACATGAGGCTCTGATACCAATTGTTAGGTCCAAATGTGTTGTAGAGGGGGGGGATGAATACAACTTTACAAATTTAAGAAGCAATAAATGCAATGTAATAAATGAACATACTGATTCAAGGAATATATGTTTTATATATATCTTGAAAAGGTTGCTACAACATTCATTACAAAGTACATCAGAAGTAAAGAGGGTAGTAAATGATACTAAGCTCGGTGAATATACTATCTCTCTTTTACAAGTGTTTTTCTCGAAAATATTGCTCTTTTTTTAAATAATACACAAGTACTTCTATTTATACTACTTGTAATCTATGTCCTGTAGACTTCAAAGACTAAGATGTACGTGGCCCAATGATGTCCACATAAATCTTATCTTATCTTGAAAACTTGGAAATCTGCCAATTAGATGATGCCATGTGTCATGTTGAAACTGCCTTCCATGTAGAATATCTACTTGAGAATTTCTACTTGGCCATCTCGAATATCTAAGTAGAATTTCTACATAGAAATGTTCTACTTGGCTATCTCGAACATCTAAGTAGAATTTCTACATAGGAATGTTCTACTTGGCTATCTCGAACATCTAAGTAGAATTTCTACATAGGAATGTTCTACTTGGCTATCTAGAACATTTTGCACTTAGAGAAATTCTGGGCTTCAACTTGAAACTTCAATGCAACATCTTGAACTTGTGATTTCTTTATGTCTTCCATATTCTTCAACAAGCTCTTGAACCTGGATCTCTATTACTGACATAAACATGCTATCAATGTCCCGACACTTGATGCAATGGTCTGATTCATAAGTGACTAGTCTTGATAGTGTTTCTGCTTCTTGAATAGATTACCATATTCGATTAGTAATGTGGCTTTCCAAATATTGCTTTCCTTCTTGTTCACTTGAAATCAATTAGTCTTATTGATACTGATTGCTATGATCTTGAATCTTTAGGTTACAAATCACTGAGGCATGAACAACTCTGACTTGAACTTCTTTCAATGATTTCTTCTTTATTTGATCATAGTTAACATGTTGAATTGTATCAATTACACTGTCTTCATTTAGCATTGATTTCTTTGTGTCTTCAAGTTCTTGATTGTCTTCTGGTTAAGTATCTTTTCTTTTAGTTGAGTTACATAAGTTATAGTGTTACAAGTTTAGACACTCTGCCTTTCAGTTTTCATACCATATGTGCTATATTTTGACAAATATAATTTATAATTAAAATAAATTCTTCACTTATCAGATTCGAACTTCAATCACTAAATTATATTACAGAAACCACTAATTTATATAATAGAAATCACTAATTTATATTACAGAAATCACTAAATTATATATCCTGGGTTCACAAAAAATAATGGAAATCGCCGGAAAAATAAAAGTCACCGGAATATATCACATATGGTATGCAAACTAATTATTGGGAGATGGAGAAAAATGTGGTGAAGTTAGATTTGAAAAAAAGTTCACTAATTAACGGGAAAAATTAAATTAAAAACGGAGGAATGATGTGGGATTGGGTGTGTGAGGGTGCATTTGATTTGTGTGTGGATGTCTCTCCTTGCCATTAGATTAGATTGAATATGTGATTTAGATCTTATTTTCTATTTTCTATTCTAAGTTATTTTCTATTTGATCACTTGCCTATATATATATATAGGGTCCTACTCAAATAGAAAATAGCTTAAATGAGAAATAGAAAACCTTATCATTATATCTGCCGCACCCACACATAAATTATATACACCCTCACCCACACAATCCCATCTATTCTCCTCCGTTTTTAATTTAATTTTTCCCGTTAATTGACAAAGTTTTTTTCAAATCTAACTTCACCACATTTTTTTTCATCTCCCAACAATCAGTTTTCATACCATATGTGCTATATTTCGGCAAATATAATTTATAATTAAAATAAATTCGTCACTTATCAGATTCAAACTTCAATCACTAAATTATATTACAGAAACCACTAATTTGTATTATAGAAATCACTAATTTGTATTACAGAAATCACTAAATTATATATCCGGGTTCACAAAAAATAATGGAAATCGACGAAAAAATAAAAGTCACCGGAATATATCACATATGGTATGCAAACTGATTGTTGGGAGACGGAGAAAAATGTGGTGAAGTTAGATTTGAAAAAAACTTCACTAATTAACGAGAAAAATCAAATTAAAAACGGAGGGATTATTTGGGATTGTGTGTGTGAGGGTCTATTTGATTTGTGTGTGTGTGCCCCTAATTGCCATTGGATTAAATTGAATATATGGTCTAGATCTTATTTTCTATTTTCTATTCTAAGATATTTTCTATTTGATCACTTGCCTATATATATATATATATATATATATATATATATATATATTATGTCTTTATATTGACAGAACCTCATCAAATTTTTGTCCATGCATCTCTAACATAAAACTCAAATTCGTGTTTTGGTCGTCCAGCTGAGATTCAATTTAGAGTCCACTTTTTAATTGAAAATTTGAGCTTCAATATTTTCCAAAATAAAACAGAAATATATTACATACAAGATTGCCGGAGCAGTTTAATTCGTGGGTCCATTTGACTTATTTTATAAATAATTTTTAAGTTAAAAAAAATATATTTTTTAATTTATAAATTATTTATAAAATATATATATATATTCCAATTAATAAATAATTTATAAGTTACTAAGACAAACTGAGGTATATATGCCATGTGACTCCACGCTTACACGCACAAAATTACAATATAAATTCAGGTGGCGCCGCTCCCTTGGGTGGACATGGTATTCGACTATTCGCATTAAGACATTAAGTAGCAGAAAGTTACATATACATTGAGGAATAAAACTATAAAAGTATCTATTCATACTTTTTAAAAGATTGACGTTTAATTTTTTCACACACTTAATCATTAAATTTATTTTTGAAAATTTTATTTATTAATAAAAATTCTTAATAAATATATTAATTTAAAATAGAATAATAATCAAAAATATTATTATTTTTTACTTTTTTTTGCTATTTTACTATTTTTTGAATTATTAAGGAAAAAACAGTTTATAACTAAAAGTAATACAAATTTTTCTATACAATTTATAACTCAATACAACTGAATGAAAATATTTTGTAAAATTATCCAAATATAACTTTTATATATGATTTATAACCCAATGCCACCGAATGCAACTATTTTTAGGAAAAAATTGAAATCGTCCGTGTTTTCATTTGATGTTGATTTTACTTACATCCGGTTACATTGTTTGCAAAATCGTATTTTACAAAAAATATATATATTTTTATAAAATATAAAATAAAAACATATTTTTGCAAAAAATAATAATTAAAAACTTTGTATTTTCAGAAAAGCCCATTAAAATAATTATTAAAATTATATGATCAATTTTTTTTTAAATGCATGAGAGATTTATTTTTAAAAAAGAGAGTAATATATCTTGGGGTTTATGTCGCTTGATTTTTTGACAAATATTTTAATTTTTTTTGACTATATTGTTAAAAAAATGGTGTGAACAAAATATATTAATTTGATATTTTCTGAATAAATATATTTATTTAATATTTTTATTTATAAAAATGAATTTTAAAAATAATAATTTTACCTATATGATTAAAAAAATTTAAAAGGGTTTAGTAAAAATATTGAGCAAAAAAATACATTTTTAAATAGAGAGAACATATTTACAAATAAAAGTGTTACATTTATAACGATATAGGGTGGAGGTGCATGAGGAAAATGATTAGGCTACAATGCTACAGTACATAAATTATGCGAGTGTGGCAGTAAAAAAGTTGGTGAAAATATTGATATTTACTATTTTTATATTGTTTGTTTTAATGGTTGTTTGCTGTGAAAGTAAATTATAAATTACTATAATAAAATTAAAGTAATTTTAACCTCTTGAAAGCTTTGTACTTTACTGGAATGTAGCTTTATAGAACTTTCGATTACGCGTGTTTGAAACTATGAACATACCATGATAGTATAATTAACTAAACGCGTTTCTTATTAAGTTAATTAAAAAGTAAATGATTGAGCACCACAGAATGTATAATTAAGACGAGATTATAATTAAGCGGCTAATCATCACAAAGTTAAGCAGGTGATTTATATCTTAATCAAAAGTTAATGTGGATATCTAGTACTAACATGCACCATAATTTTGATGAATTGATGAGAAACAAGCGGTATATAACAACGGTGCTAAAGATATTTATATATAACTTATGGAGAAAAACGAAGCGAAGGTACATTTTAGTTAATTTTCTAAAATTTTAATATAAAATAATATTATGTTAATAAAATTTTAAATTAATTTTAATTTTATAAAATACTTCAACCATATTTGCATATAAAATTTTATCTATCTTAGATAATTTATTAATGCATTTTAAGCTCCCTAAGCACTACCAGAAACTCAATTCTTTCGTAGAATGGTGAACCACAGGAGAAGAATTAATGGTATTAATCACATAGCTGACAAAAAAATTCGAAAATTCGAAAAATCGGATATTCGTCCGAAATATCTGTATTTATATCCGGCAAAATACATATACTATCCGTATTCGAAAGAAACCGGATATTATCCGTATCTGAATTCAAAGATTCCAGATACGGATATGGATATAGGCACATGCGTATCCAAAAATATCTGTATCCGAAATTAATTATATATAATATATATAAATATATTTTTTTAATAGATATAATATATAATTATATATTTTAAAACCGATTTATAGTTATAAGTCCATTTATATATTTTTATACATACACTTATAGTTATAAGCCCATTTAATTTGATTCAATTATATTTTTTAATTAGCTCAACTCTAATGTCTATTTTAATTTAATAAATTTATATATACACTATACATGGTTATACTTTAAAATCTATATTCAATTTATATCAATTGATATTTCTATAGTATTTTATACATTTTAAATCGTATCACATATATCACATAATATATATATATATATATATATATATATATATATCTATATATATATATATTCAATTTAAAATTTATTATATTAGTTTTGTAGTGTGTATATATATTCATTAAATAATATATTTATTCAAATTTTATATAATTGTAAAAATATTATAGATATATATAAAAATATCATTTGAGTTTAATATTATTAAGATAAAAAAATTGGATTGAAAAGATAAATAAAAATTAATTTTAAAAAAATAAAATAGGCTTAAATCCCTTTAACTCTTAACTCAATTTAAAAAAATTAAATTAAAATTTTAATATTTGTTTTGCAATTTTTTTTGAATTTTTAATATAAATTTAAAAAATTTATTAAAAATCGGATTCGGATTCGGAAATTATCCGTATCCGGATATTATCCGTCGGATTCGGATTTGGATTCGGATATTAACCTTTAAAAAAATTTGGATTCGAATACGGATACCGTTATGGATTTTTGTATTCGGATTCAGATACGGATACAGAAAGATCTATATCTGAATTATCCGTTTGATAGCCCGAACATACTCCATCCGTTCCTTTTTACTTGACCCTATGAAAAAATACACATATTAACAAATTATTTAATTATATGGTTTATTTCTATGTTTACCCCTAATAAATGTGTTGAAAAATGAAATAAATTTGAAAATAAGTTGGAGAGTCAAATATGGGAAATAGGAGTATGGGGTAATTTTGAAAAAATACGTAAAAAAATATATTGAAACAAGACATGGACAACTATTTTGGGACAATTTTTTTTAATAAATGTCAAGTAAAAGGAGACGGAAGGAGTATTATGGAAGGAGAAACTTAAGATTAATCCACAACAGTATAAGGATGCCATCTTCGATCATTTTTCCTCCTTTTTTAAAAAATCATTTGAATCTTCTAATTATCATCTGCATGACTAGGCTTGAAAAAGCTTTCTTCATATCAAGCTCAAATTTTAGAACAGCAGTTCTCTTTGGAGGAAATTGAAAATGCATTGCATGATAGGATTGATAGCAACCCTAACAAAGCCCCTGGGCGAGATAGGATAAATGCAGCAGTTATTAAAAAAATTTGGCCAGTTATGAAGGATGACTTTGTGGCGTTGTTCCAAAAAAATTTTAATACAGGAACAGTGCCTAAAGATCTAAGCTCCTCTTTCTTCTCTCTATTGCCTAAAAAGACCAATCTTATCCTGGTCACAAACTTTCGTCCAATTAGTCTCTTAAACTCATGAATGAAGCTGGTGACTAAGGTATTTGTTAGTGAGATTACGAAGTTGTATAAATAGTAATCGTGATAACTCAATACTATAACAAGACAAGTAAATAATACTACGCCTACACGGAAATCAAGAATAAATGAAGATAAGGCAGATACAGTGAATCAAGATATTAGAAGAAGTTTTGAAGTCTACTATAGGTCACTGAAAGAAGTTCATTAATATGTTCATGCCTTAGTGAAGAATTATGTGTAAAGACTTTCAGGATTTCAGAAGTATTGAAGATTCAGTATAAAAGTGACACTAGAAGATTTTAGTGTACCAGCATTGATTGAAGATAGACAGTATATGAAGATAGACAGGGTAAAAACAAAGGTTAAAGAAGAGAGTTGCAGTTTTGAAGTTATACTCACTGAAAGAAATTTGTTTATATGTTCAAGCGTTAGTGAAGAACAGAGAATGAAGTATTCAAGATTGTGGTAGTAATAAAGACGTTGTCTAAGTACTAGAAAATATTACAGTGAAAGTGTTATGTTTATTGACAGTCAGTGTTCGAATCAATGAAGTTGCTGCAAACCTAACAATGTACATAAGGCAATAATACGAAGACCTAGATCGAAGTTAGTCGTCTGTAAACCAAACCAGTTGCACTAGGCATCAACAATTTATGAAAGGAATTTGAGTATTATCTATAGAAGAATTGTTAAGTTAAAGTTCGTACTTGGAAAGAACATTTATTTATTAAGGTACAAACAGTGATTTGTAGAGGTTATAACTAAATAGCTCAAAGGATGCAGAGTGCAAAGTGTCACAACCTTGATATGAAAAGTGAAGTTTCCGAACTACAGTCGAAGAACGGAAATACCTCAAGGTACGGGGTGTAATGTGACAAGACTTTGATATAAGAAATCGAAGTTTGTGAACTTCAGGCAGAGAATGAAAGGTGTGTCAAAATGCAGTGACTAAATTGCACTTTGACAATGAATAAATGAAAACTAAAACAAGCTATAGGTACGTGCGCCTTGAAGATCAAATATTAAAGGCACCCCCAAGCTTCCAATGCTAAAAGTGCCTCTTATCTTCTACTGCTATGTGCGCCTCTAAGCTTTTAGCGCCCTTAAGCTCAGTCAATCAGATTCAAGCAACCTACTTCATTGAACTCAAGTCTACACTATAAATAGAACACAACTATTTCATTTTGAAAGAGAGGAGAGACTTCTTCAGCAAAAATATTATAGAGCAACAGTCATGGCCGGGAGAAAGAAAGAATAATTTATACACACCCATACCTTGCTTCTAGTTAAATATTAGGATCCGGTTCCTTAACGAAAAATTCTCAGGACTCCTAAATATTACTCTCTACAGACTCAATTTTTTCTTGTACTAATTTAGATATATTTGAATAGGAACTGAGCTTATATTTTTGTGTTAGTAGCGAAAAACTCATTTTGTTCTTCGGGAATCAGTTATATTTTTAACTGGGTGTAGCAACCTCCGGGTGTATATATAAAAGATATATTCCCCGAATCTTGTCCCGTTTATTTACTTGCTAATTTTCTTCAACCAAATTAATTTATCCCGACATGCAGAAAATTAGTAAGCAGGTCTCCTAAACACTACAAATGACCAAACTCACTCTGAAGCAATAATTTATTTATCCGCAAATTCAGAAAAGAATTTAAATTATTGTGAGTATCGTATTCAACCCCCTTCTACGATACTTCGGGACCGAACAATTGATATCAAAGCTTGCTTATTGATATATAAATCAAGATTTATAACTAAATAAATCAGCATTTCGCGCCTCCAAGGTTATTTAAATCTAGCGCCCTAAACAATTTAAGATTTCATGCCCTCAAATGCTATTTGGAACCCCAAGTTTTATACCCTTTAATATTTATTTTGGATTTATTTATTTTTTTAGAAAATATAAAATTCTTGAAAACTGATTTTTTTTTCTTAAAATATTAATTTACGGATTTGTAATTTAAAAAAAAATTCAAATATTCTTGAAAATTAATTATTTGTAATTTTTTTTTGATTAATTTATTTTCTAAGAAATAAAAATTCTGTAAATTTAAATTTTTCTTAAATATTAATTTAAAGAGCTCAAAGAGTTAGTAGTTGAAGATTTTTCGGGTATTGAAGATAACTAAAATTGACTGAAGAAAACCATGTAGTCAATTCTGGAACAGGTTGAAGAAGAGGTGATATTAATTTCCTCAAAGGTTTACTCCATAGGATCTCATTGGTTATTCAGATGTTGAAAAAGAAGAGATTAATGTGGGTACATGTTTTGGTTAATTTGAGTTGAATTTTTGAATGAAAAATATTAGGGATTAAAGTAGTGAAAGAGAACAGACTGGACTACCTGACATCTTAGTACAAGCCTTAAAGTTTATTCTACAAGAAGATTACAAGAAATTCATGCTAACACTGCAGATCATCTAGAACGTAGGGATGCAACCATCAGGAATCAAAAGATACGACCACATCATCCTTAGAGGAACTATTTGTATGTTGAAGACCTATGAACTAGAACAAGAGCTGAAGAAGATAATATTTGGTAAAGCAGATTGTTGGCATATCCACTGTATATGTGACCTAGGAACCAAATTTGATTGTAGTCAAGGTTGAGAACCTCTGAACTGAAATTAAATGATCCGAGAAGCTAAATTGAGGATGTAGTAGCTCAAGGTAGTGGTCAAGGTGTTATAAGGTCTTACACTTTGGAATAACTTGAGAAACTGGACTGCAAGTGAAGCCTGCAAGGCAACTAAAAGTTCGGTGACATCAGATTCAGATGGAATCCCAATTCTTAATCTAAGGTCCTTACCTATAGATTCCATAGAGGAGATATTCAAAATCAATTCAAGAGGTGATTGGAAATCAAAGACAAGATCAAGGTTATGTTACACAGTTCAAGAAGCCAGAATAAGAAAATGATGACATACACTGTGTTGGGTTGGAACAGAAATATCAAGCATTAGTGAGGATGCAGCAAGAGAAGGTACGTGTTGGTGAAGTTAAAAGCAAGGTTGATTCTATCAATGACAGTGATGAACCACGTGGATATCTGGCATCACTAATCAACACTGGAGAAGAATCACTAAGCACTTCACAGGTACACATTCCAACTAGTATACATTTGTCTAATTTAGAACTGTAGAAGTTTTAAGTATTGAAATGTATTATATTCATATGTCAGCATGTTAGCATCTTAGGACTTAAATTCTTAATTGGTTGCTAAGAATGAGATATTGCATGCTAGGATCTATGAGTTTAACTAGTACATTTCAACTTGATTTTCTATGCAGTAAAATGAATATCTAGAATTAGATAGGTTGTTCTAGACGGTTAGGTGTATCCCTGAACATTTGCTGGAACTTGATTTATATCTTCTGTGATTTAATACCTCTACTAATGTTGTAAAAATTTCTAATAGACAAACAGGTCATATATCAGATATTTTATATTTGTTCTTACTGTGATAAATGATTTGATAAGTATATGTGGAATTTGATATTGCTCATAATATTTTATTCAAATATTCTGCATATTCTTGAAATTGTTTAAAGTAGATAGTACTGAATTTTTTAATATGCATATTGAAGCTGTTGTTACCACTGCAGAAAGTAATATCTCTAACCCATATAGACTCAATTGAAGTTGAGTACCAAGAAGCTTAAATCATTTGTGATTGCAGAGTATGTAACAAAAGGTAAAAGTTATGTAATTTTGTGACATTTATTGTACGAGGCATATGATTGGGATTAAAGCTCTGACATCACAGTTGGTTGAGAAAGCCTACCCAACGGTAATCTTTGGAGATGACAACAAAGGATGTACAAGGGATTTGGCTATCATGTTTTTGGAATTGTCATTACTGGAAGTATCTTTCTTATCAACGGACTTAAGCACTATCTATAGGGCACTAGGGAATTCTTTGTCAAGGGTTTTCTGGAAAAGTTTTGAAAAGAAAAAGTGTTTGATCTCAACCAAGACAGATGGAAGCTCACTCAACAGGGAGTGAGGAATTTTGTTGGTAGCTGACATGGATTTTATATGTGAAGGTGAATTTAGTTTTTTTGGTAAAGCTTCATCAGTAAAGAGTTAGTTATGGCATAGGATGCCCTCACACTTGTTATTCGAAATAATGAATTCTTTGATAAAGTTAAAATTGGTGTGAGGACTGCTTCATATGGGATTCTATCTTCAAGGACATTTTGAAGTATGTCATACAGGGAAGTCAATGAAAACATCACACTGAATCAACTTATGTCATGGAAGAAATATGCTTAGTGGTAAATGTTGACAACCCTAGTTACAATTTGGTGATGTTCGTCCATTCAACAGATAATATATCATATATGGTAATTAATAAAATTAGATAGATCAATTTGGAATCAAAGTAAGCTGTGAGAACTTTGAAGTCAGATAATGAAACTGAATTTCACGAATGAAGTTCTATCTGAATTATGCACTTATAAAGGTACTTTGAAAATGAAGCAATTAACATAGCATGCTACTTTAATCAACAAAGTTCGTTAAAATACATCATATGAGTTAATGGCCAACCAGAAATAAACATTAAAGCTCTTTCATGTGTTTGAAAGAAATTGATATTTATTGAAGATTTAGATGTATATCTTTACAAGTTTGAAGTTAAGGCTCATGGAACATTTCTCCTCGGCTACTCATTGATGTCAAAAGCTTTCAAGACATATGTGATTGAAAATAAGAAGGTGATTATAAGTCTGAATGTATCGCTCAACTACACCAAGCTCACAAGCATTCAAATGAATGACTATTCTGAATCTTTGAAGTTTGACATCTTGTCAGAGTCATATTTAGATAGTGATGATGAAAC
Source organism: Oenanthe sinensis (assembly GCA_028671895.1). Taxonomy (NCBI): domain Eukaryota; kingdom Viridiplantae; phylum Streptophyta; class Magnoliopsida; order Apiales; family Apiaceae; genus Oenanthe; species Oenanthe sinensis. Next base: position 1,210,602 of record CM053809.1, on the reverse strand, counting down.
TAAGGTTGTAGAAGGAATAAATAATAATGATGATGATTCAGATCCTATTAATGGAAATGGTAATGAATCTACACAACTCATAGACTTTAAAAGAATCCACTTAATAATGTGAAGGATCTTCAACACATGCTAGTCGCAACTCAGGGGGAGTAAATAAAACAAGGATCTACTAGTCGTACTCAACACAATGAAGATCAAAAGAATACATCAATAACATATCTACCAAGATAAAAGGTTTGAAGTCAAAGTCAATCCTGGAGTCTAGTTCTTAGTGATCCGGATTTTGGAGTAAAGGCTAGAAGTGTCATGTAGTGTAAATGTTTATTTTCCAAGAAAAAACAATTGTTAACAGTTGGTAGCCCAAAGAAGAGTGAAGATTCACTGATTGATCCAGATTGAGTGATTGCAATGCAAGATGATCTCAATCAGTTTGAAAGGCAGAATCTACTGAAGCTGAAACCCAGACTCCAAGACAAGACGGTATTTGGTATTATAAGGGTTTTCAGAAACTGGATGATTATTGGCATTGTTATGAGGGAAAAAGCCAAACTGGTTGCTATAGATTACTTTAAAATAGAAGGTATCGACAATGATGGAAATAAAATCTTCGGGACTTTCAAGATCTAACTACTAGCACTAGATACGAGACTTGATCCTATTATGGCTGAACAAGTTGAGGACCTAACAACAGGATACTCCTAGCAACTGTGGACCATTCAAGCATGAATATCTAATCAGATGAATGTGAACAAGTGCACTCTTGAATGGTGAGTTAGAAGTTGAAGTTTGTGTACAACATTTCCTGGACTTTGAAGTTGTAGATACATTAAAATCTGTATATCATTCTCTTCTTAAATTCTCTATGAATGGAGTTAGGGATTCAATCAAATCGTCAAGGACATGGTATAACACTCTAATTGGTAATTACTTGAAAATGATTCTAGTAGAGTCGTTATACACATAACTCTCTAGAATGCAAGGCGCACACATAATTCAATTTTAGTGTAAGTATACCTTGATTATATTATATTTGGGTCTACTAATGAAAATTTGATAAGAGATATTTGCTAAGTTAATGCAGAGTAGATACAAGATGAGCATGTTGGAGGAGTTGCAATTCTTTTTAGATTCCAAGTAATTCAAAAGAATGATGGCAATTAAAGTAAGTCAAGGATCTTTTAAAGATGCAAAATTTGGAAGATTTTAGACCTGCCAAGACTTCTTGCAAGCAAACCACTGAGCTTGATCCAGACAAATAAGATATATGAATTGAAGTGACAAGCTATAGAGGTATGATCAGCTCATTACTTATTCAAATGCATAAAGACCATATATTTTATTCTCGATATGCGTATGTGTAAGTTTTCAAGTGGATACTAGAGAATCTTATCTTATAGCTAAGATATGAATTGTTAGATATCTTAAGGGATTACTAATTCTTAAAATCAGGTACCCTAAAGATACTAGGTTTAACCTAATTGGCTATATAGATATAGATGATGCAGGTTGTAAGAAAGTGTTAGGAATATACATATACTTTGATGATAACTTTAAACTTAGAATCATATAAATTTTAATTGATGTAACTGATCAATTGATATGAAAATTATAAATATCAATTGATCAGGAAACCAGTTATCAGTTGAAATATTTATGTGAATCAACTGATAAATTGGATTGTAGCATAAGTGTACTTAGTCTATTTCAATAGATAAGGTGTAAGACAATTGATATTATTCTCATCAATTGATGTTTTGGTATATAAACAAGTGTGGTAGCATTGTTAGAAATATACAAGCTGGCAAATATCTCTTGAATCAAATGTTCAGCCTTAGAGAACTTTTTAAGAACAGTTGATTTATTTTCTAACCTTGTAAAAATGAAGCTAGGTTTTATTAACCTAGAAAAATTGAGCAAAAATATATACTGATAGAAAATCCAATTCATTAGTAATTTTAAATATCTTTGTTCATTATATTTTCAGTTTCATTTCTTGTTTATACACATTCTCTAAAAACACTCAAACATCAAGAACAAATATTAAAACCAAAAAAAGTTTTGTATATTTGTATTCAACCCCCCTTCTACAAATATTAAAATTGTTCTGGGAAATAACAATTGGTATCAAAGCAGGCTTTCAACATACAGAAAGTTTAAAGATCAAGAATAGTCAATATGGGCCATAAGGATTCAGGTGTGAAAATTCCAGTGCTAGAAAAGGATGAATATTTTGCATGGAAAGTGAAAATGCATCTGCATCTACTCTCTCTTGACCCTTCATATGTTCACTGCATAGAGAAAGGTCCTCATGTTCCCATGAAGCTAATCACAGGTGTAAATACTGATGGAACTCCTGAACTTGACAAACATGTTCCAAAACTCATCTTTGAGTACACAGAAGAAGATAAAAAGGAAGTGCTTAAAGACAAGAAGGCCATGAACATTCAGTTCAATGGTCTAGATAAAGATATGTTTGACAATGTAATAAATTGCACTTCATCAAAAGAAGTATGGGATACTCTTCAAACTTTGTGTGAAGGAACTGAGCAAGTAAGGAAAAACATGATGCAACTCTTGATACAAAAATATGAATCATTTCATTTCAAGAGTGGAGAGTCTATCAATGACACCAATAACAGATTCCAGAAGTTGTTAAATGGATTGAAGCTATATGGTAGGGTTTATACAACTGAGGATATAAATCTAAAATTTCTTAGATCTCTTTCAAAGGAATGGAAACCAATGACTGTCTCTATTAGACAATCTCAAGATTTCAAGGATTACACTCTTGTATAAGGATGAGAAGGTAAAGGAGATAGAAAATCAGAATCAAACATTTGGGAGTGGTCAATCGAAGTAGATAGAGGTGTTCAAATCCAAGCCTGAAAATTTTGTTTTAATCAAGCTTGAGGGAATGATGGCTATTAAGGGTCAAAGAAAAAGGGATGTGGATCTTTTTCACATTGATTTTGAAGATGGTTCACATTCAAATTTTACCTTCAATCAAGTTTTGCAACTAAGTTATGTCACCATGAGAAAGATCTACACTTTTCTCAACAAAAGATATTATTTGACCAAGGAGTTTGCACAATATATTGTTCAAAAAATGAAGAGTATAAGGGAAACACCACTTCAGGTAGAAAGGGATGATAGAGTGAAAATCTGAAATCCTGAGGGAAAGAAGGTACTTCATGAACCTTTTTACATGATGATCTACAAGGATAGGGAGGATAGAGAGAAGTGCACTGACATATGTCAGGAAATTAGCAAACTACCCAATTTGGAATTGAATTACCTTGCAAGCCAATTGGACTATAATGTTGAAGAGGAAAAGATTCTGAAAAGGTCATTGTACAGGCAGTTGAAGGAAAATGAAGATAAAATGAATGAGTCAAGCAAAAGAAAGAGAAGATAGACAACTCGGACTCATCAAATTCATCAAGGCACATCTGTTACTGGTACATGATCATTCTATCTCTAGTTACTTTACATTTCAATATTGTAATTCTTTCTAGATTGATTACACTTAGGGGTTGTGTTATCATCAACAAAAAATTTATATATATTCCTCACATTCATGAATATGGGGAGATTGTTAGGAATTATGAGTTTTGATGATGAAAAAGTTTATAGAATTACAATATAGAATCCATTTTTTTAATTGTAACTGGTCAATAGATATAAGACTTATAAATATCTATTGACTAGGAAACCATTCATTATTTGAAATTATTCATCAACTGATAAAATGGAGTGTAGCAGTTGATTCATGTTTCTATTTTATCAATTGATTGTAATATGTCGACGGATGCCATAATCTAGTCAAGTGATATCTATTTGACTTCAATTGATAGCTCTTCAACCGATGAGAAGAATGGCTAACAAATTCTAAATATTTTAAGTCAGAATTATCTTAAATGAAGTGATCAAAAGATATTAGAATCAATGGATAAAGATATTGTTCGATGGATAAAGGTCAACAAAGGTCAAATCAATAGATGTCCATCAATGGATGAAGGCATCAAGGCTATAAACAGATAAAGGCAGTCAATGGATAAGGAATCGATGGATAAACTAATTATCCATTGATACATCAATTGATCAATGGATAACCTATCCATCGATGGATAAGCAAAGGATGATCAATTGATAAGCTTTACAACAAGTATCAATTGATCAAGGTTTCCCAAATTACTTAAAGACAAAAGAAATGAGATCTTTGCAGAAACTGAATCAATGGAAGACAGTTTTGTCAGGATTTTGAAGACTTTCAAGGCAACACAGTCTTCAAGAAAAAGATCAAGACAAAGATTTTTCCAGAACAAGACAAACTGAAAGGAGACTGTGAAAAGAAGCTATAATCTATTTTAGTGATTACATTGTAAAATGTAATTTCAATTTGCATTTTATCTGTCGATAGAAAAATAGATGTGGGATGTGAACTGCTATATATAGTCTTAGCAGTTCATTGTAACAAGTGTGAGAGATAGAACAAAAATAAGAAAAGCATAGAAAAGTTAGAAATGATTGTATTGTTTTTATTTGTTCAATTTCTTATTTGTGAGCAGCTTGGTTCTTTAGAGCAAGAGTCATTGAAAGAAAAATTCTTACTAGGGGAAAACCAATCCACTGGTAATTTTTAAATTGCTTTGTTTTTTTGTTCTCTTGATTATTAGTTTTCAATTCATAGTTTAAATAGTTTTTTCACTATATATTTCCAAACACTAAACCTATCAAAGTACAAACTTGAATCCACAAGAATTAGTCAAAATTTTTAAGTTTGTATTCAACCCCCCCCCCTCCCTCTCTTCTACAAACTTGTACTACGGGAAAATAACAAAATTGAAGTTACTTGTAGTTGCATTTGAGGTTGATTTTAGTTGTATCGGGTTACATTAGTTGCAAACCCGTGTTTTTGCAAAAAAAATTAAAAATTGTATTTTTGAAAAAAAAATGAACGTATTTTTGCAAAAAATTTAGTATTTTTCTAAAAAGTCAAAAATTAGACCCAATAATTAATCAACTACCTGATTCAAATAACGAGTACGGTTAACAACCATGATTACCAAATTTTTATTATTTTGATTTTAATAAAATGTGCATAATTATTGTTTATATAATTTTTTTATATTAAAGAGAAAATGTTTGTAGGTTTAATATTGTTTATATAAATTTTATTTATATTATAAGGAGATAATGTTTGTAGATTTTGTTAAGAAATGTATTTTAACCAGAAGAGTAATGTTTAAAAATTCGGTTCAATAATTCATCCCAAATAATGACAACCAGTAACGATTTTAATGTTTCAACTTTAATAATACAATTTTATAACTCGTGCAATGTCTGCATGGATTTAATTAATATTTAAGTAAATATATATTTATATCATATTTTTATTGATATCAAATTTTTATTTTAGGTTTTGTTTGGTTTGAAAACTTATGTTAAAATATATATTATATTCGTAAATTGATTTATTTGGCATGTAAATTTGTTGTTTTTTGTCAATTGAGTGTATGAACTTATATGATGAAGAATTAAGTATTCCAATTTGTTAAATAATTTTAAACTAGTGATTTAGTGGTTTATTTATGTTTTGAAAGTAATACTTTTTATTATTTACAATATAAAAATCATGCACATAAATAGATAACTTACACGAAGAAAAATAAAAGTTATTGTTAGGAATATATTCATTTGATGATGTATAAAATACTAGAACAGGGGTTAACTTAGTTTATTTGTAATAAATCTTTCTAGTCTCTGAAATGTATAATCAGAGTCTAGATAGTCAATATTCATGTTACTTATAGTTAGAAGAATTTCTGTAGAAAGTGAAGCCATAGTCTACATAAAGATCAGAGTCTGGAAGGTGATCAGTGTCTATAGACTATCAGAGTCTATGATCTATCAGAGTGTACATATGATCAGAGTCTGAAGATTTCAGAGTCTATACAGTTAAAGTTAAATTTGGAAGAAGATCACAGGAATGGAAAGTCTTCGAAGATCAAGATAAATGTATTGTAGATATGTTATGGGAAAGAAAGAGAATTCTAGAAGGAAACTGTCAACTAATAATTAGAAATTATATTCCTATTATAATTTATCTTTCTGTTATTAGTTGATAAGAAGCTCTCTATATAAACTCTATGTAACCTAATTGTAAAGTTGTCGAAGTAATAATTTGTCTGAGTGAAACTTTGTGAGTGCATAGAGATAGAGAGAGTTGCTGTGATAAACACAGAGAAGCTGCTAGAGTATGTGTACACCCTAGGAGAGTTTTGTATTTACAAATAAATAATACAAACAGTACTTATTCATATCTTTGTGTTTGATCTTTGTTTTTAATTCATATCTGTTTATTGATATTGAGTTGATTTTAAATCAGGCAGAAAAGACACACAAGTATTCAGCCCCCCTTCTACTTGTGCAACTGGGAATTCTACTTGTGCAACTGGGAAAACAATTGGTATCAGAGCCTAACATTTAAAATCGATTAAAGATGTCTGGAAATAAAGATGGAAATTCTAAGATTCCTATGCTTAAGAGAAACGAGTTCACCCATTGGAAGGTTAAGATGCTGCACCATCTGGAAGTAACAGACCTTGACTATCTTGAAAGAATTCATGAAGGACCCTATGTGCCCTTAAAGCTAGTGCCTCAAATCAATGAAGAAGTCAAAGTAACTGAAGAACACTTCATTGAAAAACCAAAGGCTGAATGGACAAAAGAGGACAAGGAGAATATCCTTAAGGAGGCAAAGGTCAAAAACATACTCTTTAACAGTTTGGATTCTGTTCTTACAAACTGTGTTATATCATATCAAACTGCTAAGGAGATGTGGACAAAACTTGAAGTGCACTGTCAATGGACTAATGATGTCAAGAAGAATGCTAGGTCTTTGCTAATTCAAGAGTATGAGTATTTTGAAGCAAAATCTGGAGAATCTATTACTGAGATGTATGATAGGTTTACAAAACTCTTGAATGAGATGGCTATGCTTGGTAAGGTTTATGATTCTGAAGATACAAACACCAAGTTTCTGAGAGCACTTCCTGAAGAGTGAGACAATAAGACTACAGCCATAAGGGAAGCTAGAGATTTGGATGAACTAACTCTAGAAGAATTGTATGGTAGGCTTAAGACATATGATTTAGAGATGCAACAGAGGAAGAATAAGAAGTCTGTGAAGATAAAATCTGTGGCACTCTTAATAGAGTCTGAGAAAGAACAACAGGAACAACCCACAGAAGCAAGAATCAAGGATTCAAGGAAGAAGGGTAAAGCTGTTGTGGAGTCAGAGTCTACTGACACAGACTCTAATTCTGATGAAGAGATTGATCGAAGTCAAATGATGGTTATGTTTGCTAAAAATTTCAAAAGAATGAAATTTAACAAAAGAACTGGCAAATTTAGCAAAAGACATCATTCAAGAAGGAAGATGAGAAGGTTGAGAAGAGAAAGAGTACTATAATCAAACTTGACAAAGCAAAGGTCAAATGTTTCAACTATGGAATTTTAGGGCACTTTGCCAGTGAATGCAGGAAGTTAAAAAGTCAAGGAAAAGGAAAAGCACTTCTATCAACAGGAAAGGATTGGGCAGATTCAAGCTCAAAGGATGAAATTGATTATAAAAATCTAGCATTGATGGCACCCTCCTCAAGAAAATCACAATCTCCCAAAGAACCCTCATCTCCTAAAACTCAGGTATCAATCTTTACTCCTGAATCCTTAATTAATTTAGACACTAATGGTATAGAAATTGTGCAAAGTGAGGTTAATAAAATAATGACAACATGTAGGTCTCTCACTAGTGAAAGTGAAAGGTTGAGAGAAGAAAATTTAACTTTAACTAAAAGGAATGATCATTTAGAGTTTGAGTTAGTATTAATGGAACAATACAAAAAGGATTCTGAGAAATATAGTCATAATTACACTGAAATCTTGAAAACCTATGACTATGTTAAGAATGAACTAGAAGAAGAGAGACTTAAGTTTAGAGTCTGGACAGACTCTGGTAGAAAAGTTCAAGAAATTCTCAATAATCAAAATGTGTGTCAAACTGCTGGTCTAGGCTATGACAAGAGTCAAGGCAAAAGACCTATTATTGAGAATGATAACAATGAGAAGCTAGCCAAGTTAATAAGACTAAAGACAAAAGCACATTTGTTCATGTTAAATTTGTGACTCCTAAAGAAAAGACTGAAACCACAAACTCATCTGTCAATAGTTAAAAGAAAGGCTAGAGAACTTATCAGAGTCTACCAAAACTAGGAGAAATAGGAATGGTAAGGAAGGCATTAATAAAGAAAATAATTATCAAAAGGATCCTAATGCTCCTAGAAAGATGTGTTTTAGATGTGGCAACTGTTGGTGTAGGTGCCTTAGAGGCAATACAATGTTTATTTTGATAAACCTTTATGTCAATTGATTTTTCAATAAACGTATTTATTATGACTTTAATTACTGCGATATATTTGTTATCATAATAAATGTCCTTAGAATCATGATACACATTGTATAGTTTAGTACATGACTTGAACTTGAGATTATATAATATATCATATTCTTAAATGTCCCTAGTCGAGTATTATTATTATAGGACAATAATAATACATAAATAGACTAGTATGTTGTTTGACTGATAACCACATCTCATTGGTTATAAGTATGGGGATACTAAAGTCAATACATAGGTACATGTAGGAGTACATGATACTGGACAGACCCACAGTGAGATTCTTCATGTTTAATAAAGTCATAAGAAAGACTCACAGTGATAATGGTGTAATGATCTTTTGACTTGAGATCATTATATTTCTATACGATGATTAATATACTTTGACTACATTAAAAGTTACCTTTGACCGGGTGATGATAAAAGTGGACATCGGGTATATCATGAGTCGTATGAGAAATATGAATGATAGATAAAGGATTTAACCCTCCTATAATTAGGAGAGATATTATTGGCCTCTTGATTGAGTGAGACTATAAAATGCATGGTCGTGCTCAAATAATGATTTGTTTTCATAGTCTACTCATGGATCAAGTAAACCCGGATTAAATGTTGAAGAGGATGACTAAATACATGCCTCGAGTTTAATCTATAATATATATGGTTAAAGGGATTATATTACACTGAAACATTAATCACGAAAGGTTTTATCGAATCACGATTTAATTATTATTTAATTGGGTAGCAATGATGTATTACTAGATACCGCTCATTGTTTATAATTTTATTGGAGAATAAAATTATTGCTAATTAAATAATAGCCTATAGGGTCACACACATAGAGTACTTAAAGGAATAATTAATTTAAATTATAGATTTAAATTAATTGATGATTATTTGAATTTTATTATATTAATTAAGTGAGACTTAATTAATTGAAATAATATAAATTCGAATTTGAATTCTGTCATTAATAATTAAGTGTGACTTAGTTATTAATTAAATAATAAAATTCGGTTTTATTATTTAATCCTAAACCTACATGGGTTAGGCTTTGCTGTTATGGGTTGCTATTATGGGCCTATTAACCAACCATTATAAATAGATAATGTAGGGTTAATAGGTATTAAGTTTTTTTTTTAAAGAAAAAACGAACCCTAGCAGCAGCAAAGGCAGAGAGAAAAGGCAGGCAGAATTCGAAATCATTAAAGGAGGCTAGTACATCCATTCCGTAATCAAGATCGTGAGACGTTCTTGAAGGTGCTCGTGTGGATACCATAGAGGTGCTTTCGAGAGGAAGACACAAGTCGTGAAAGCTAGGATCTCCGTTGAGTTCGTGTAAGTCAAGACCAGACAAAGGTATGATTCCGTTTCACCATAATCTGTCAATCTTATACATGATCCTGCGTTAGGGTTCCAAATTTTTTCGTTATATTTACGTTTAATCCGCTGCGTTTTATGCCTCGGAACCCAACAATGGCATCAGAGCTACGTGTATAAGGGACTGATTTGGTTACGTGTTTTATGTATTTGATGCATACATGCCTGTTTTGGTGACTGCCATGCCATGCTACTGCTTTGTCATAACTGCCATGCCACTGCTTATGCTACTGCCATGCCTGTTATGAAACTGCCATGCCTGTTTGATGACTGCCATGATACTGCCATGCTTCTGCTATGCTACTGCCATGCTACTGCCATGTATATTCGAATTGTTATTCATATGATGAGTATATAGATTCTGATACTAGCATGTTAATGATTTGTCATGACTGATTTATATGCCTTATTGCGATTTGTATATTATGCATGAGGGTCAGTTTGTATATGATACAAACTGGTGGACAGATTGTGTTGGACATGATTTGTTAACTGGGATATGATAAGTATGTATATGATACATGCTTCTGAAACTGTATAAATTGCAGTGGGGAAAAAGGCCAACAGATATGATCTGTAGTTCAGAAATTGATGATTTCTGAATAGGACTGGTCTTCGAAAATAAAAAATTTCGACCCCAGCTGGGGGCTGGCGCCCCCAGACCCCGCCCGAAGGCTGCCGCCCCCGAACCCCCGCCCAGGGGCTGCCGCCCCCGGACCCCCGCAATATTTTATTTTGTGTACTTGAACATGGTGTTGGTTATGGCCCTTAGACCCCTAGATTAATGGTTTTGGTTTTGGTTTTATAAATACGACTTGCATGTCATTTTCTTCATTCTTGTAATTGTTTAACCTCGAATGTAACTCGATTTTTCTTATGTAAGTACATTAGTATAGGTTGTATTCAATTATTCCATGTAATGTACTTGAAGATTGAAGGATGATCCAAGAAGAGGAGCAAGCACCCATGGATATAAGAAGAATGAAGACATGTAATTGTATTTATATTTCACCACCATAGATTGACTTTGATCCTTTCATTAGCTCGAAAGGATCACATAGGAAAGGGGCCATGACCAAGCACGTTTACATACTGCACTTTACATATTGATGTATGAATGTATGTGTAGAGTAGAAGATGCATGCTTTAATTAGATTAATGATGTATGCATGTATTAGATACGTCACCCATGCCATGCTTGCCATGCTAAACAAGATAAAATCTGTAACGATTTAAGATTTTAAAATTAACAAACGATCATGAGATTCTTGTGTTTATGAAATATGGATTTTTAAAACACGGAATTGAATATGGATTTTGATGTCTATAATTGGGATTTTATGACAAAAACGGATATGCGTATTCGTAAGGCTGATGGGTTTTAAGTGTGACCACTGGTATCCTCCATCTACCTGGGAAATGAACAATTTAAGATGTCAATTTGAAATATTTAGTTCAAGTAAAAATTGAGGATCTCTTCATGATGTGATCATGATCGTCGTAAATTTTCTAAACCCCTTAACAAAATATTAAGTTTTAATCGGATGCTTTCCAATGAATGAACACTCATCGAATCCTAGATTGATTAGGGGAAAGACTGTCAGTGGCAGGGGATTCCTATCTATCGTGGTGAGATGCGACGAATATAAACGGTTATATTCGGCCGTTGTATCATTGGGTCAAACTTAACTGAGTCGTCATAATAAGGTAAAAGTAAACGGTTATATTCAACCATTATGAACTTAGAAGCATAGAGTTTGGTTAAAAATCTATTAGATAGATAAGATCAATCGTTGCTCACCAAACTATCCAAGAATTATATATGATATAATTGACAAATGTTGTCTACCTAAATAATCATTCTTGAGGACTTCCAGTGGTTGACTTAAGACATGACGAAATATGGATCTTGGCTCACTAGAAAGAATTATGGGATATACTTTCCAAATTAATAGTAAGGGCTATTAATTTGATAAAAATAGTGGGAGATATATTATGAATGTATCATAATCATTTGAACATAATAAATAACTCAGACAATCTAATGTTTAATTTTGTGCTTTTATCATTGTAGATACCAAATAATGACAAACAACACAAACACACTATCCGTACGATCTGTCCTTGAGAAGGATAAGCTGACAGGAGAAAATAACTTCCTAGACTGGCAGAGGAATTTGAGGATTGTCCTCAGGCAGGAGCGCAAGCTTCATGTCATTGATATTCCTCCGGCAGGTCCCCTTCCTGAGGGCGCTACTGTTGAGGAACGAGCGGCCCATACAAAGGATGAGAATGATGCAACTGATGTTGCATGTCTTATGTTGGCAACTATGAGTGCTGAGTTTCAAAGACAACATGTGCATATGGATGCATATACTATCTATGAGCACTTGCAAAGCATGTTTGCAAGCCAAACTCGTCAAGAAAGGTTCAACACGAGTAAGTCACTCTTTAATTACAAACAAGGGGCAAGTGAACCAGTTGGCCCACATGTTCTGAAGATGATTGGTTACATTGAGTACCTTGAAACTTTGGGTTTTCCGATTATTCAGGAAATTGGTATTGACCTAATCATGAATTCTTTGAACAACAAATTCACCCAGTTTATCATAAACTACAATATGAATGAATTTGACAAAACACCTACTGAATTGTTGGCTATGTTGAGAACATATGAGACCAACATGAAGACGGCTGAACCTGCTCCCATACTGATGGTGGGCAATAAAGGTAAGGCCAAAGGGAAAGGCAAGTGGAAGGGTAAGAAGAAGACAGGTTCTGATTCTACACCCAAGCCAAAGTCAGGTCCCAAACAAGCTTTAAAGCCTAAAGGTGGGGTCACTAAGGGTGAATGTCACTACTGTAAGAAAATTGGTCACTGGAAGAGAAACTGTTCAGTTTACTTGGAGGATCTGAAGAAGAAGAGGGCTGAGCAAGCTTCTACTTCAGGTATATATGTTATAGAAGTCAATCTGTCTATTTCTACATCTTGGGTATTGGATACTGGATGTGCTTCTCACATTTGTATAAATGTGCAGGAAATGCAGAGAAGTAGGACATTGGCTAAAGGAGAAATGGACCTACGAGTTGCCAATGGAGCAAGAGTTGCTGCTTTAGCTGTAAGAACATATTATTTATCTTTGCCCTCTCGGCTAGTTTTAGAACTGGAAAATTGTTATTACGTGCCTGCGATTCGCAGAAACATTATTTCTGTTTCTTGTTTGGACAAGAAAGGTTTTTCGTTTACAATAAAGAACAACAGTTGCTCTTTTGCTTTGAATGATTTAACCTATGGTGTTGCGCGTTTGTTTAATGGTTTATATGTTCTTGACTTAGATAATCCTGTCTGTAATATAGAAAACAAACCACTTAAAGTTAATGATTCAAATCAAACATACCTCTGGCATTGTCGTCTAGGCCATATAAATGAGAAACGCATATCCAAATTACATAAGGATGGATATTTGGATAAGTTTGATTTTGAATCATACCAAGAATGCGAATCTTGTTTGCTTGGTAAAATGACTAAAGCCCCTTTCACTGGTAAGGGTCAAAGGGCCACTGAACGTCTGGAGCTAATACATAGTGATGTATGCGGCCCAATGCGTGTGATGGCTAGAGGAGGCTACTACTACTTCATAACATTTACTAATGATTTCAGTAGATATGGATATGTATATCTTATGAAGAATAAATCCGATTCTTTTGAAAAGTTCAAAGAATACAAGGCTGAAGTAGAGAAGCAAATTGGCGAAGGCACAAGTATTAAAATCTTACGATCTGATCGTGGAGGAGAATACTTGAGCACAGAATTTAAAGATTATTTAAAGGAGTGTGGTATTGTATCACAACTCACTCCGCCAGGTACACCTCAATGGAATGGAGTTTCAGAGAGGAGAAATCGCACCTTGTTGGACATGGTACGATCGATGATGAGTCATGCAGATCTTCCAATTAGTTTCTGGGGTTATGCTCTAGAAACAGCGACTTTCACACTTAACCGTGTTCCTACTAAGAAGGTTCAAAAGACTCCATATGAGATATGGGAGAAGAAACGGTCAGGCATGAGCTTTATGAAAGTTTGGGGATGCAAGGCGTTTGTGAAGCGTCAAGTATCTGACAAGCTTGGACCTAAATCTGAAGAGTGCAATTTTGTGGGATACCCTAAGGAAACAAAGGCGTACTATTTCTATAGTCCTACTGAGCAGAAAGTGTTCATTGCTCGAGATGCTGTTTTCATGGAAAGAGATTTTGTTTCCAAAAGAAACAGTGGGAGAACTATAGACCTCGATGAAGATCGAGAACCACAAAATAGTATTGAACCTGAAGTGGAACAAGAGCAGGATAATGATAATGCTCAACAAACACAAGTTGTTCGTAGAACTGGTAGAATTCGCCATGAGCCAGAGAGATATGGATTTCTCTTGACTCAATGTGGTGATTTGATGCTCATAGACGAAGATGAGCCTCTCACATACCAAGATGCTATGAACAGTCCAGACTCTAAGAGATGGTTAGAAGCCATGAAATCCGAGATGGATTCCATGTACGAAAACCGAGTATGGACCTTGGTTGATCCACCTGAAGGGGTAAAACCCATAGGGTGCAAATGGGTTTTCAAGAAGAAAACTGACATGGATGAAAATGTTCAGACCTATAAAGCAAGGCTGGTTGCAAAAGGTTTCAGACAAATTCATGGTATTGACTATGATGAGACTTTCTCACCAGTGGCTATGGTCAAGTCCATAAGGATTTTGCTTGCTATTGCAGCATTCCATGATTATGAAATCTGGCAAATGGATGTCAAAACAGCATTCCTTAATGGAATCCTTGAAGAGGATGTGGATGTGTACATGACACAACCTGAAGGTTTTATCGATCCAAGGAATGTTAGCAAGGTATGTAAATTACGTCGATCCATTTATGGATTGAAGCAAGCCTCTAGGAGATGGAATATCCGTTTTGATGAAACAGTCAAAGAGTATGGCTTTGTTCAAAACGAAGATGAACCTTGTGTTTACAAGAAGGTTAGTGGGAGCCATGTGGCATTCATAGTACTATATGTTGATGACATACTACTAATGGGGAATGACATACCTTCTCTCAAGGCTGTTAAGATTTGGTTAGGGAGCAACTTCTCTATGAAAGACTTAGGTGAAGCATCCTACATTCTAGGAATGAGGATCTATAGGGATAGATCTAGAAGGATGATCGGTCTAAGTCAGAGTACATACATCGATAAGGTTTTGTATCGTTTTGGTATGCAAAATGCAAAAAGGGGATATGTCCCCGTGTCTCAAGGGATAACGATCTCTAAAGATCAGTGTCCGAAATCATTGGATGACAAGGACCGCATGAGTAAGGTTCCATATGCCTCAGCAATTGGATCCATCATGTATGCGATGGTATGTACTCGCCCAGATGTTTCGTATGCTTTAAGCATGACGAGAAGATACCAATCTAATCCAGGTGAAGGTCACTGGACGGCTGTCAAGAATATTCTAAAGTACTTGAAAAGGACTAAAGATTCATTCTTGGTGTATGGAGGAGAGGAAAAACTGGTTGTAAAAGGTTACACCGATGCAAGTTTTCAAACAGACAGGGATGATACTGTATCACAGTCTGGTTTTGTGTTTTGTCTAAACGGAGGTGCTGTAAGTTGGAAGAGTTCAAAACAAGAAACAGTAGCTGATTCTACAATGGAGGCTGAGTACATTGCAGCTTGTGAAGCGGCTAAGGAAGCTGTTTGGATTCGAAAATTCATTACTGATTTGGGAGTGGTTCCATCGATCGCAGATCCCATTGATCTATACTGCGATAATAATGGAGCCATTACACAGGCTAAAGAACCTAGAGCTCACTCCCGAACCAAACACATACTCAGGAGATATCACCTCATTCGGGAGATTAATGAAAGGGGTGACATACACATATGTAAAGTGCACACAAATGATAACATTGCAGACCCACTGACCAAAGGCTTGTCGCAGAAGAAGCACGACGGTCACACTAGTTTCATGGGTATTAGATACATGGGTGATTGGCTCTAGTGCAAGTGGGAGATTGTTGGTGTAGGTGCCCTAGAGGCAATACAATGTTTATTTTGATAAACCTTTATGTCAATTGATTATTCAATAAACGTATTTATTATGACTTTAAATACTGCGATATATTTGTTAGCATAATAAATGTTCTTAGAATCATGATACACATTGTATAGTTTAGTACATGACTTGAACTTGAGATTATATAATATATCATATTCTTAAATGTCCCTAGTCGAGTATTATTATTATAGGATAATAATAATACATAAATAGACTAGTATGTTGTTTGACTGATAACCACATCTCATTGGTTATAAGTATGGGGATACTAAAGTCAATACATAGGTACATGTAGGAGTACATGATACTGGACAGACCCACAGTGAGATTCTTCATGTTTAATAAAGTCATAAGAAAGACTCACAGTGATAATGGTGCAATGATCCTTTGACTTGAAATCATTATATTTCTATACGAGGATTAATATACTTTGACTACATTAAAAGTTACCTTTGACCGAGTGATAATAAAAGTAGACATCGGGTATATCATGAGTCGTATGAGAAATATGAATGATAGATAAAAGATTTAACCCTCCTATAATTAGGAGAGATATTATTGGCCTCTTGACTGAGTGAGACTATAAAATGCATGGCCGTGCTCAAATAATGATTTGTTTTCATAGTCTACTCATGGATCAAGTAAACCCGGATTAAATGTTGAAGAGGATGACTAAATACATGCCTCGAGTTTAATCTATATTATATATGGTTAAAGGGATTATATTACACTGAAACATTAATCACGAAAGGTTTTATCGAATCACGATTTAATTATTATTTAATTGGGTAGCAATGATGTATTACTAGATACCGCTCATTGTTTATAATTTTATTGGATAATAAAATTATTTCTAATTAAATAATAGCCTATAGGGTCACACACATAGAGTACTTAAAGGAATAATTAATTTAAATTATAGATTTAAATTAATTGATGATTATTTGAATTTTATTATATTAATTAAGTGAGACTTAATTAATTGAAATAATATAAATTCGAATTTGAATTCTGCCATTAATAATTAAGTGTGACTTAGTTATTAATTAAATAATAAAATTCGGTTTTATTATTTAATCCTAAACCTACATGGGTTAGGCTTTGCTGTTATGGGTTGCTATTATGGGCCTATTAACCAACCATTATAAATAGATAATGTAGGGTTAATAGGTATTAAGTTTTTTTTTAAAGAAAAAACGAACCCTAGCAGCAGCAAAGGCAGAGAGAAAAGGCAGAGGCAGAATTCGAAATCATCAAAGGAGGCTAGTACATCCATTCCGTAATCAAGATCGTGAGACGTTCTTGAAGGTGCTCGTGTGGATACCATAGAGGTGCTTTCGAGAGGAAGACACAAGTCGTGAAAGCTAGGATCTCCGTTGAGTTCGTGTAAGTCAAGACCAGACAAAGGTATGATTCCGTTTCACCATAATCTGTCAATCTTATACATGATCCTGCGTTAGGGTTCCGAAATTTTTCGTTATATTTACATTTAATCCGCTGCGTTTTATGTCTCGGAACCCAACATCAACCACAACCATTTCGCTATAGATTGTAAAGCAAAAATTGAGAAGAAATCAGAGTCTAGTCTTCCACAGACTCTGAAAAGTCACTACATTCCACAGAAACCTTTTTATCACTGTGGTAGCATATTTCACTCTATTTATATGTGTAGAGACTATCATGATTTGTATTTCAATTTTTATGAGCTAAAATCATCAATTGATAAAAGTTGGTATGACACTGTTGAGACTCCACCAAAGTCTAAAGCAACAAAGGAGACAGGTAAATCAAAGGTGAAAATTCCTAAACCTGTTTCACCTAAAGTTAGAGGAAAAGGATCCAAAACTGTTTGGGTCCCCAAAACAATTAACTAGTTTCTTTATGTATGCAGGGAACAAGGGTAAAGAATGTAACCCTAATCCTGGACAGTGGATGCTCAGGACACTTGATTGGAAAGAAATCCCTGCTTACAGACTTTGTGGAAATGGCTGGCTCAGAAGTAACCTTTGGAGATGGCAACAAAGAATAAACACTGGGATATGGAAAGATTGTACTTGGGAATGTCATCATTGAACAAGTAGCTCTAGTTGATGGCTTAAGACATAATTTAATAAGCATAAGTCAACTAGGAGATAAAGGTTACCATACTGGCTTTGACAACAAAGAGTGTCTTGTGACTCACAAAGAAACAGGCATTTTGGTTTTCAAAGGTCAGAAACATGGTAACATTTATGAAGCCATCTTAGAGGATTGCATACACAGTGAATTCACATGTCTACATAGCAAGGCCTCAACTGAAGAAAGCTGGAAATGGCACAAGAAACTGTCACACCAAAACTTCAAAACACTAAACAAGTTGGTTAAACAGAATCTTGTAAGAAGATTACCACATGTTGATTTTGTGCAAGATGGAATTTATGAAGCATGTCAACTTGGAAAGCAAAAGAAATCATCATTCAAGAGCAAGACAATCAACACCATTTCTGAACCCTTTTATTTATTACATCTTGATTTATTTGGTCCAGTAAATGTTATGTCAATTAACAGAAAGAAATATACTCTTGTTATTATAGATGATTTTACAAGATTCATATGGGTTTTCCTTCTACATTCAAAGGATGAAGCTCCACAACACATAATAGACCATATCACTTTTCTGGAAAAAAAATCAAAGAAAACAGTTACAGTTCTAAGGAGTGACAATGGTACTGAATTCAAGAATTCAATCATGGAGGACTACTGTGCATCAAAGGGAATTACTCAACAATTTTCTGCACCAGGAACTCCTCAACAAAATGGAGTTGTGGAGAGAGAATAGAACCCTCATAGAAGCTGTCAGAACAATGCTGGCAGAGTCTAAGCTACCAGTATATTTTTGGGCAGAGGCAGTCAATACAACATGTTTCACTCAAAACTGTACTTTAATAAACATGCATGGAAAGACTCCCTATGAAATGATAAAGGACAAGAAGCCAAGTGTGAAACACTTTCACATATTTGGATGCAAGTGTTATGTACTGAAAGTACATCCTGAAAATCTAAGCAAATTTAAAGCCAAGGTAGATGAATCAATTTTTCTTGGATATGCATCAAACACAAAAGCAAGCAGAGTGTTTAATCTCAGAACCAAAATTATTATAGAATCTATTCATGTTGCATTTGATGATAAAAAGTTTACAGGATTGCAGGATGAGTCAGAGTCTACTACACTGGAATTTGAAAATCTAAAAAGTTCTGAGATAAATAAAGAAGAAAAGGATGAAGACCCTCAAATAACTCATGAATTAACACAGGAACCTGCACATTCTGAGGGGGAGCCAGAAAATACAACTCCAAATAATTCAGAGTCCAACAGGTCAGGGTCTACCCAGAAAGAGTCTAGACAGACTGAGTCAAATTCTTCGGAATCTAACTCATCAGGGTCTGGATCAAGCAACTCTGAACCCTTGTCAGAGACAAGCAATTTAGGGGGAGCCTCTTCATTTGAATTTCACTCAAATACAGAAGATGCAAATGACTTAGGGGGAGCTTCAAGTTCAAGAACCAATCTTCCACCAGCTAGAAAATGGACAAGGGATCACACTCCTGACTTAATAATTGGTGACCCTGAGAGTGGTGTACAAACAAGAACAGCCACTCAAAATGACCAACAAGATCAACCACTCAAAATGAATGTCTTTATAGTTGTTTTCTCTCAAAGAATGAATCCAAGAAAATTGAGGAAGCCTTGCAAGACCCTAATTGGATAATTGCAATGCAAGAAGATTTGAATGAATTTGAGAGAAACAAAGTGTGGAAACTTGTACCAAGACCTAGAGATAGATCAGTTGTTGGTGCAAAATGGGTGTACAGAAACAAAATTGATGAGAATGGAACTGTAGTAAAAAACAAAGCAAGGCTAGTTGCAAAAGGATACTCACAGGAGGAAGGAATTGACTATGATGAAACTTTTGCACTAGTAGCATGATTGGAAGCTATCAGAATGTTTCTTGCCTTTGCAGCTCATTCAAAATTCAAGGTGTATCAGATGGATGTAAAAAGTGCCTTCTTAAATGGAGAATTGGAAGAAGAAGTCTATGTGGAGCAACCACCAGGATTTATTGATCTAAAGTTTCTTGATCATGTTTACAGGTTAGATAAGGCACTTTATGGATTGAAGCAAGCACCTAGAGTATGGTATGAAACTCTTTCAAAATTTCTTCTTGAAAACGGATTCATAAGAGGTACCATTGATAAAACTCTCTTTATTAGAAAGTATAAAGGTGACATTTTGCTTGTCCAAATTTATGTTGATGATATTATATTTGGATCTACTAATGACAAACTCTGTGAAAAGTTTAGTAACCTAATGCAGTCAAATTATGAAATGAGTATGATGGGAGAATTAAACTTCTTTTTGGGGCTTCAAGTCAAACAGAATAATAATGGAATTTTCATCAATCAAACAAAGTATGTAAGAGAACTATTGAAGAAGTTTGATATGCAAGACTCAGCAACTGCTAAAACTCCCATGTCAACAGCCACTAAGCTAGACTCTGACCCAAAGGGTAAGAAAGTTAACAACACTAGCTACAGAGGTATGATTTGCTCATTGTTATATTTAACTACTAGTAGACCAGATATAATGTTTGCAACTTGTCTGTGTGCTAGATATCAAGCTGACCCCAGATAATCACATTTAATAGCTGTAAAAAAAAAAAATTAGATATCTGAAGGGGGCACAAACTCTTGGACTTTGGTATCTTAGAGAGTCATATTTTTCACTAATTGGCTATTCAGATTTTGACTATGCATGATGCAAAGTAGACAGGAAAAGCACAACAGGACAGTGTCAGTTTCTTGGCAATGGATTAATTTCTTGGTTTAGCAAGAAATAACAAACTGTATCAACCTCAACAGTTGAGGCTGAATACATTACAGCTAGAAGTTGCTGTGCTCAAATTTTGTGGATGAGAAATCAATTACTTGATAATGGACAAAAAATCTCAAATATTCCTATGTATTGTGATAATACCAGTGCTATTAAAATTGTAGAGAATCCAGTCCAACATTCTAGAACAAAGCACATTGATGTCAGGTATCATTTTATTAGAGAAAATGTTGAAAATGGTACTATGACACTTCACTATGTTCCAACTAATAGACAGATTGCAGACATTTTGACAAAACCACTTGATGAGTCTACCTTTCTCAGACTGGTAGGTGAATTAGGTGTGTTAAACATGTAAGTGATTACAAATTACAAGAAGCAAGGTATGTACTTTAATTATAATTCCTGTTTTAACACATTATAATTAATTATTATTACAAAATTTTGTTTGGTACTTTATCTTGACAGAGTCTAGTTTTTAGACTCTGATGAGTCTGTAGACTCTGACTAGTCTGTAGACATTGAGAGTCTGTAGACTCTGAGAAAAATATCGCCTAGACTCTGAATCGGTTAAAATTCGCGCTTGCAGACTCTGATTGTGTTTAAACTGTTCAAATGACTTGAAATAGGTGGTAACAGTTATTTTTGACTGGAGATAGGCTGTAGACTCGTGTGTATTGTATGCAATTCAAACAAAATAGAAAATTTTCATACATTTTACTCACTTGTTTATTGCTATTTTTTTTCTAAGGCAAAATTAATCACAGAGCTTTTTACGAACCCTAGCTAAATTCTTCAAGTGAATTCATCACTTTCACCTCAACAATTTCAATGACTGCTATCTCAACTGTCATGAGGGGACCCAAAGCTATGGCATTCACTTTTGGGGATTTCGAGTTCATGACCACAAATCATGTTGCCGCCCTTGGAGAAAAGAAAGGGGTAGACGCTGACTACTACCCTGTGATGGATTTCTTGGAGCAATCTGAGCTAAACTACATTCTCAAGGCATCACCAGTCATTCACATGGATGTTGTTTCCCAAGCTTGGAGCACTGCCAAGGTAGTTGATCCTTCTCAGGATCAACCAGTTAAAATAATGTTCACCTTTGGCTCCACTACTTTTGATGTCACTGTTGATGTACTTAATTCAGTTTTTAAATTGCCTGTGAAAGCACCTTTTGATGAAACTGTTTCTGATTCTGATATTAAAAGCATGTTTAAAACACTAGGTTATTCTGCTAGTTTAGAAAACATGAGTAAGTTAACTAGGCCTTATTTGAGGAAGGAATGGTCCTTCTTTTTTGATCAAATTGCTAAGTGCTTTACTGGTAAATGTAGTGGCTTTGATGCTATTACTGCTATTACTTATCAAATTGGTCACAGTCTCCTATTTGATAAAGTGATCAACATTGGTGATATGCTGCCCACTCAAATGGGAGCAAAATTAAATAATGTGCAAGAGGGGAGGAAAAAGGTCTACTACTATAGATTTCTTATGATTCTCCTCAACCACTTCATTCCTGACATGTCAACCAAGTTGGCAGATGACTGATGTGTGCAGGCATACAAACAGCGAAGAAGAATATTCTCTGACATTAAGAGAATTGATGATAAGAAACAGAGTCTACCTGCCATGAAATATCCACAGGTAATGCAGGTAAAACTCTCAACCTACAAACCTTCTATCTACAATGCTTCATTTTTTGGTGGTGAAATGGTGCAGGAACAAGTAATGGAGAGTCCCCCTGCACCTACCCAAGTAACCCAATCCCTTTCACCAAAACAATCTCAAAAACCTAGAACTAGGAAACCAACCTCCGGTGTTTCTCAAAAGCCACCAGTTGTAAAAAGGAGGAAATTGGTTCAAACTAGGCTAGTAGATGAGCACAGTGATGAGGAGCTCAACCCTTTAGAGAAACAAGTTGTTGAAGGTCTTTCTTTGCTAAAAGAATGTCATGATACACTTGATTCTAACCTTCAAGCCAAGTCTGTAGACTCTGAAAAGGCTACAGACTCTGAAAAACCTAGGAATGCACCTCAGGATTCTCAAATTGAATCTCCTGAAAAATCTTTTGCTCAGAAGTACAGAAGGTTAAGGAAGGCTTATTCTGCGCACACACACAAGCCTATTTTTATTACTAACCCTGTTTTTCAGGAAACAGATGCTCCCAAGGCTCCTGCAGAGCCAGACTCTGAAAGAAAGAAAACACCTGAACCAGAGTCTAATGTTGAGTCAGAGTCTAGACTGCCTTTAGACTCTGATCATGACACATTTTGGGAAGGAATGCCATTGGATGCAGCCTCAAGTTTAATTGATGAGATCCTTACTCCAAGTGATGAGATACTGCTATTCTTATATCATTTGGTAGAATTAGTTGAAGATCCAAAGCACTATCAGACTAAATCTCAAGTCCTGGATTTTTTTTTTAACCTGAAGCCTTAAGGAAGATAATGAAATAGGAGCTACAAATGTCTGCACAGGATGTGGTCAAAAATCTATACAGCTACCTATTCAACTCTTCATTCCAAGAAAAAGCAGCTGGGCTCATAGAAGGCAGAACAACTGAAGTTCTCTAAGCACTAGGTATGCCAGACTCTGAACAGCAAATCACAAAGAAGCCTAAAAAGCTTAAGATCTACAAAAAGAGAGAATCGGAGTCTGTTGCTAAGTTAGAAACTGAGATTGAGCAACCAGTTTTTGACTATGAAGCAATTTGGGATCAAGGGATTACCTACAGGACAACTATTGAATGGATTTCTACTATTCTGCCTCTTTCATGGAAGGTGGTTGATTTTCTTGTCTAAAATGTAGGAAAAGAGACCAATAAATACATATATCCAGCCTATGAAAGTAGATTGGATTAACTCAAGGGCTCATATTATCAGAAGCTTACAAGGGAACTGCAGGATTCCTTTCACATGACTTTTTCCCAAGCCATCAATACACTCCATGCCAGGATTTTTCTCAATGGACACTTGGATGCATTAACTATGGTAGAACCACAGGAGGTAGCAGGTGATGCCAGGCAGTTGGAGGATGGGACTAGTGCACCAGTGGTGACTAGTGATAAAGATGTTTAGTCTGCCTCACCCACACAAGAACCACCTAGTCAGAGGTTGGGTGATAGTGGGGCAGGGGAGTATGCTGTTAGGCCCTCATTGGCAACTCAACAAAATGCTGATGAGAACCCCAGTAATATGGGAAGACAGACTCTGATGGATGCTCAAGAAGAAATTTTCCATCATTTTCTATCAGAGTCTATCCACCTTGAGGGGGAGTCTCATGCACAAACGGTCAAAGATGGTGACACTCCGACTCTGGCTTCTAATGAAGTCATCCTGAAGCAGTCAGAGTCTAGAGTAAACCCTGAGACTGGAATACTGGAGCCAACAGACTCTGAAAAGAAAGAAGATGATTGTAAGGGTTCAGAATCTGTTGCTGCTCACCCCTTGGTGGAAACCCCTAGCCTTCAGACATATGAAGGGGTTCCCCTCCATCAAGGTGGTTCAGGTATTGAAGCACAATTTTTCTCTCTCAACCCCTCTTCTGTAGGATTCTTGAGTGCACCCTCCAAAATGCGTGAAAAAATATCTGAGAGGCTGACACTGGTCCAGGAAAAAGGAGAGGTAGATAAGGCTATAGGGAGCCTGAGTGAGATTGAGAAGGTGGGTGCCCAACCCCACTGTGAGAATGAGAGATTAGGGTATCCTGAACCTAGCTTTACTTATTGGGATCAAGATTTTCCAAAGAGTTGGTCCAATGAATTGGAGCAGGGGATGAATGAAAATTCACTATGTTTGATTGTGCAGATTGGCAAAAAGGAGGAGGCTCTTGCTGCTAAGAAGTCATTTACACAGAGACCACAACATCATCTGGTGGATTCTCTAGAAAGGAGAGCAGATAGAGTCATGGCGGCTTTGGTGGATAACACTGTCACTTTAACTGAGGCTGCAACTTTGAAGTCAGAAGAACCTCTTTTGATCATGCCTATAAGGGCTAGACTTCCGGAGTCTACAGTCTCTGATAACTCTCAGGAGGAGTCAGGGTCTATAGTTCCGTTTGCAGTTTTAGAGTCTACACCACCACCAGAGTCTACACCTCCAATTACAAAGCTTGAGCCTGTTGTTGAGGAGTGCACTTCTGAAGATGATGATCAAGTTCACCCTTCTTTTGTCTATTTTGATCAGGTATTTCCTCAGTCTTGGGAGTCTGCACAACAAAGAGGCATCAATGATAAAGATTCTTTTGCCTGTATTATGGAAATTCATCAGTCTGAGAGACTGAAAGCTTTTCAGAAAAAATCATATCTCCAGGAACATGGTCACGACCCTGGTGAAAAAGATCAAGCTCTAGATGGAGATGTTCAAGCTGAGACAGAGAGTGTTGCTGCACAATTGGCTAGTGTGGTCAAGGACATCTCTCATATTCAAACCAAACTTACTGGTGTTGACAATACTACTTCTCTGCTCAGTACCAAATTTGACAGAATTCACTCCCTTCAATTATCCAAAGAGGTAGCCTTCAAGGATGCTCTAGCTGATATCACTTCTACTCAAGCTTCTCTGCAATCAACAGTCTCTGATTTAACCACCAAGGTTGATTCAGTCATTGCAGCACAGGCCAATATCTCCACAGTTCTTGAACAGATCCTTCTGGTTGTTACTGGTAATGATGATGTCAAAAAGGGGACGAAAAGAGGTGAATCATCCTCCAGGAGAAATAAGGATGATACATGCAGAGATGATAAAAGGGGAGTTAAAAGGAGGAGAAATAGTGATGATGGAGATAGTTCTCATGGTCCTAGGGGTCCTGGTGATGTATCACTCAAGCATTCTGGAGCGGCTGTATTATCAAAATCTCAAACACATCAGTCAGGGACTGGACATGGGAAATCAGAGTCTAAGTCAGACTCTGATAAACAAAGGAAGAAATCAGACTCTGATGAAACTCAAGAACCTTCATACTGGAAGTGCAGTCAATCAAATCTGTAACTTGGAGCTAAAAAGAAGACAGGTCTTGGAGGTTTTGAAGAATCTGACATTGACAGAACATCTACTCTAACCAGGGATCCTCAATCCTTGACAGATAGGCAGTTTGAGAAGATCACACAGAAGCACTTAAATAAAGTGGTGTATGCTCAAATTGTTTATAATATTTTTGAAAGGAAAATGCAAGGAGGACAGGGAGGCACAGAAAAGGTGAAGAATGAGATGCTGGTTTATTTTTTAGAAGGTGGATCAGCTAGATGGATAAGTCAATCAAACTTCATATTTTTCAAACAGGCTGAGGAATTGCAGTATATTAGATTTCTCCTTCAAATTGCCTATGAAGTTAACAAGAGCAAAGAAGTTGTTACACACAAATAGGTTAAGGAGATTGATAGGAAGCTGACTTTGCACAAACAGGCAAATCGACAAATGGGCAAATTTTCCTTAAAATATGTTGATACTGAGGGAAATGATCAAGTCATGCCATTAGAAGAAAAACAAGTCAAATTCCAAGAAGGTGTGGGTTATTACTTTGGGTTTCAACCTATGAATGGGAAAGTTAGTGTTCTAATATTGAAGGGTTTAAAAGAACAAGAAAGTAGTGCAAATGATATGAGAGCAACTTATTGTCAAATAAAATGTTCAAGTGAAGAAATGAAAAAATTTGTTGGTGAAGCTTTTGCAATTGTGGAGGAAAATATGCTAAATTCATTTTTGAAGAATAATCCAGCCTTTGAGAAGATTAAATGAGAAGTAATTCTTTTTCCTTTATAATGTTCTAGATTAATTGTTTTATTCTTTAGTTTTGACACCATCAAACCTTGATTTATGCTTACATTTTATAAAGCATAAATAGGGGGATATTGTTAGGAATATATTCATTTGATGATGTACAAAATACTAGAACAGGGGTTAGCTTAGTTTATTTGCAATAAATCTTTCTAGTCTCTGAAATGTATAATCAGAGTCTAGATAGTCAATATTCATGTTACTTGTACTTAGAAGAATTTCTGTAGAAAGTGAAGCCAGAGTCTACATGAAGATCAGAGTCTGGAAGGTGATCAGAGTCTATAGACTATCGGACTCTATGATCTATCAGAGTCTACATATGATCAGAGTCTGAAGATCATTAGAGTCTGAAGATTTCAGAGACTATACAATTAAAGTTACATTTGGAAGAAGATCACAGGAATGGAAAGTCTTCGAAGATCAAGATATATATATTACAGATATGCTATGGGAAAGAAAGAGAATTCTAGAAGGAAACTGCAACTAATAATTAGGAATTATATTCCTATTGTAATTTATCTTTCTGTTATTAGTTGATAGGAAGCTCTCTATATAAACTATATGTAACCTAATTGTAAAGTTGTCGAAGTAATAATTTGTCTGAGTGAAACTTTGTGAGTGCATAGAGATAGAGAGAGTTGCTGTGATAAACACAAAGAAGCTACTAGGGTTTGTGTACACCCTGTGAGAGTTTTGTATTTACAAATCAATAATACAAATAATACTTATTCATATCTTTGTGTTTGATCTTTGTTCTTAATTCATATCTGTTTATTGATATTGAGTTGATTTTAAATCTGGCAGAAAAGACACACAAGTATTCAACCCCCCCTCTACTTGTGCAACTGGGAAAACAGTTATGTTGAAAACAATGCACCTTAATGATTTTTTATTTCATATATGGTTATTTTGCTAAGTATATACTTTATTTTTTTAAATTATTTTAGACCTTTTTTGTCCAGATTTCTAAATTTTGACTCATTCATACTAAAACACACTATAAATTTAAATTAAATTTACATCTTAAATTTTGAAATAAATTTATATATATATTAGAAAATTTATATATAGTAAATTAGGTCCGAAAACTAATTTTGCTTAAAGTCCCGTGAATCTCAAGCCGCTCTCCAAATACCTCTTAATCATTTAATCGATAGTAGTGATTATAATATACATTAATTAAAAAATTCATATTATATTCTAAACTTTAGAACGAGTGTTTATCTTATAACTTTTTAAAAAAATTAATAGAAATTTAAAATTTGAAAATATAAATTTTATAAAAGTCATTTTGCACGTTTACTGTACCCCTCATGATTTTAATGATCACACATTTGAGTAAGCTAAGTTACTCGTTAAAATGTATGTATGTTGTTTATGTATGTTTTATCATTATAGCCTCCCATATTGCATGTACTAACCTTGTTTTATAGGATATATATATATATATATATATATATATATATATATATATATATATATATATATATATATATATATATATATATATATATATATATAAAACAACATAACAGTCTGCTAGCTATATTGCTATAATAGCTTGCTGAAACAGAGTCCTACAGGATGCAGAATTCTATCTGCTTGTGCACATCAATGTTAAATCTTGTGTAGGATTCTTATATATATGTACATTCAATTAAGTATTACGTTATTAATATATTATTAAGCTTATATTTTCTATTTAAAATGTTTTCCTAAAATTTAGGAAGTAGTTGATTTGAATTTAAATTCCTTTTATCAAAAAACTACTATCCCATCTTATCCATAATTATAGGAGCTATTTCAAATTCGTTTTTATATCTTTCTCCTATAGTTATGCCTTTGAAATATTCTGATCTTTAAACGTTCTATCCTATCTATAATTCAAATAGCTGTTGTATACATTCGTATATAACACAAGACTAGCTTTTCATTCAGTTTTAACAATCCTGCAACTCTATTCTTTCTTAAAAAGCTTTATTGTTATTTCCCAGAACAATGACAATATGATTTGTAGAAGGGTGGTTGAATCTAAATTATTAAAACTTTTTATGTTTTAATAATTTTTCTTGTATTTATGAGTGTTTAGAAAAAATATGATGAACAATAAGAACTGAAAAGTATTTGAACAATAATATTTAAAATTGCTGATGGATTGATTTTTCCATCAGTGTATATTTTTACTCAAATTATCTAGGTTAATAAAACCTAGCTGTTTTTTACAAAGTTAGAGAAATGAAACCTAGCTGCTTTTTACAAAGGTCAAAATATTTCTTTTTATAATCAATGTCATCATATGATTTTGCCTTCTTTTCCTGTTTTGGCTTTCTGCACTCATTTGAGAAATGATCAACCAATCCACAATTATAGCACTTGAATTTAGATCTATCAACCAAATTTTTGATTTGATTGTCATTCCTGAACTAGGATCCAGGCCTTTGAGCATTTGGATTCCTCTTAAATTTTAGCTTTGAAAACTTCCTTGATAGAAATGCAAGGTGTTCATCAATTTCATCTAGATCATCCTGAGAGCACGTTTCACTTTCTTCATACTTGCACTTTCCTTTTCCCTTGGATGATTCTTCAATAGCATCATTGGCCACCATAACAGAACCTTCTACAGAGCCACTTTCACTATTCTCTTTCTTGTCTTCATTTTCCTTGACCATCAAAGCCACAATCTTGTCTTTTCTTTGACTCTCCTCAATCTCTTCATCTTGTTGTATTTCCAACTCATATATTTTGAGAATACCATAGATTTTCTCGAGAGTATAATCTTTAAAGTCCTGAAATTATCTAATGGAAATAGTCATTGCCTTCCATTTTTTTGGAAGAGATCTAAGAAATTTTAGATTTATATCCTCATTTGCATAAACCCTACCACATAGCTTTAATCCATTGAACAACTTCTGAAATCTGTTGTAGGTGTCATTGATGGCTTCACCACTTTTGAAATGAAAAGATTCATACTTTTGAATCAGGAGTTGCATCTTATTCTTCCTGGCCTGCTCAGTTCCTTCACAAAGAGTTTGAAGTGTATCCCATACTTCTTTTGAAGTAGTACAGTTGATTACATTGTTAAACATGTCTTTGTCTAGACCATTGAATAGTATATTCATGGCCTTTTTATCCTTGAGCTCTTCCTTTTCATCTTCTTTAGTTAAACTCAGTAGTGAATTTTGGAGTGTGTTTATCAAAAGCAGGATTTCCATCTGGGTTTACACCTGTGACTAGTTTCATAGGAATATGCGGACCTTTCTCTATGAAGTTAACATAGGAAGAGTCAAGAGAAGTAGATGCATGTGCATTTTTACTTTTCATGGAAAGTATTCATCTTTTTCTAACACTAGAATTTTCACACTTGAATATTTTTGGCCCATATTGACTTTTCTTGATCTTAAACTTTTTGTATGTTGAAAGCCTACACTCTGATACCGATTGTTATTTCCCAGAACAATGCCAATATTATTTGTAGAAAGGGGTTGAATACAAATTATTAAAACTTTTTCTGTTTCAATAATTTTTCTTATAGTTATGAGTGTTTAGAGAAAATATGATGAACAATAAGAACTGAAAAGTATTTGAACAACAATGTTTAAAATTACTGATGGATTGGTTTTTCCATCAGTTTATATTTTTACTCAAATTATCTAAGTTAATAAAACCTAGCTGCTTTTTACAAAGTTAGAGAAATGAATCAACTGATCTTACAAAGTGCTCTAAGGCTTGAACAGTTGACTTTAAGATATTGTCTAACTACTCTAACAATGATACCACACTTGTTTATATACCACAAGTGTGTTTACAATACCTAGAAAGAGTATAAAATAATTAATCTAAACTATGATTGTTTCTAATCTATCTTTCCTTTTGCCTTTTTCTATTTCTGGAAAAGTACTTCAGACTTGGAAAGACAGCTTCAACTTGAGTCTCCACAGTCATCATAGACTGTCTTCCATAGGTGTACTTTTGTCTGTCAACTTGTGATATCTCAATCAATTGATAAGTTGTTGTTAGGCATATCAATTGATTCTTCCTTTTATCCATCAACTAATATTCTTCAATTGATCTTTATATCTATCGATTGATAAATGATGACTTATCGATTGATAGATGTTATCAATCGATATATCAATCGATGGGTCTTCATATTAGTTGATGGTCTTCAATCTTTGAATTGGCTTCCTATCATTTGATCTTCTATCCATTGATACTTCCATATCAATTGATCATCCTTCACTTGCATAATTTTTCTAGTCTCCAGATAATTGCAATTTGACAGTCTAAGTTGCACATCAGTTGATGACCTATATCAATCGACTCTAGTATCAATTGATGAGAATAATATCAATTGACTTACACCTTATCAATTGAAATAAACTAAATACACATATGCTACAATCCATATTATCAGTTTATCTACATAAACATTTCAACTAATAAATGATTTTCTGATCAATCGATATTTATAAATTTCATATAAATTGATCAGTTACATCAATTAAAATTTCTAAGATTAAGGTTATCATTAATTTACATGTAGATTCCTAACAGGATGTATGATATTTATATACCAAAATTTTAAAATTTAATAAGTCTTATAAATAAAAAATTTAAATTTTCAATATTGTACCATCTCTCTGATCATAAGTTAAAGTAAAAAAAATAAAAATATGATAAGAGACTCTTTTGGTTATTGTATTTTTTATTGTTTTTCACTTAATAGTTAATAATATAATCTTAATATTTTATTTTCACAATAATTTTTTATTTATATGTTTTACTATTTGCCTACTAGTTATTATTATTTACAGTTATAGAATTGTATATTTCTTTTAAAAACACATAAACTCAGATAATATTTAGATATGTTTTTTAAAAAAATAATTGTGATTCAGATTCAAATTTACAAAACAAATTTGATTTGAATAAAATACAAATAGAATTTCACAATTTCACATGTAGATGCTCACCTCTAGTCCTCTACTAATAGTTGCAGGATTATGCAGACACTTAAAGATGTGTGACTAATAGTTTCTTGTCGATTTAAACAATCAAGAATTCTAGTAAATTTATTCTTTTAAAAAAAATAAACATCAACATGAGACATGCTGGTTTTAAGAGCTAAAATGATTAATTAAAAAACTATAAAATATTGGTTACTTAAAATTTATTGAATCTATAAGGGGTTCTTCTCCAACGAATTTAAGTATAACAATTAGTTATATTTAAAATATGTTTAATTTATGATAAAATAAAATGAGATAGATATAAGATACTATGACAAATAATGTAAATATATTTAAACAATGAATAAGATTTAACAAAAATATAAAATCAAAATATTTATAATTATAACTAACAATTATATTTTCTTAAAATGATAAATATTTTAAAGAATATTTATAATTCATACCATTTAGGGCCATCTAATTACTTATATTAGTTACGGTTTCTGTGGATTATAATTTTTATTTATAAATTGATAATTGTGACATCAAAGCCATGTCATCATTGGACGTGACAATGTGCTATCGATCGTCCTTTGTCGATTCTATAATTGATCATGGCTAGTTAGTCTTGTCGATGATATTAACCGATATTAGTCGACCTAAAACTGTATTTAAAAGACACTTCCAAATTACTCTCTCGGTTTATTTTTATAAGTCACTTTTAGGTCCGGTATTGCTCTTGCAGCCAACTACAACAATTTTTTTTGATAAAATTCAAAAACTGCTATCAGTAAAAGCATTTTTGTCTAAAACGTGCCGTTAAAGAAAACATGTTCATACTTTTGAAAAAAACTATTTTTGAACTTTTGCATGAATTAACTACAAGTTTTATTATCAAACCTCCCAAAAACATTATTTTTATACATTATATTTCAAAATATGTACAAATCAAAAAATTTTACCAAACTACATGTGATTTTCTTAACATCATTTTTTTCACGGACACTTTTTCTAATGGCACAACAGTTTTCAACGAGAACTTGCAACTGAGCATTTACTTGTGGTACACATATTTAAACACTTTAACAGCATATTTAAAGATTAAAAACAATCTCAACTTCTTGTAGAACATGCACTAATTAAGAAGGATGGAATACCAATGTGAACCAGCATTCTTCTAAGGTCGAGGAGCTCAGAATTCTAAAGCTCTCGTCCCTAGCTATTAACATGATTTATAAATCAAGCCCCCCCCCCCCCCCCCCTCCCCTTGTATGTGCACGCTGCATTGAAGCTCCTCATAATAGTATAACTTATCTTCAAGAGATGATAACAATTTCGGGATGATGATTGGACACTTTTTCCAAAGCCAATGGTAAAAAACATAAAAAAGAAAAAATATCTCAAGAATAACCAAACACTACTTTGTTATTCCATGAAAAGAAGAGACTATTTAGCCAAGGTTCCATGCATGCACGCACATGCATATTCTCCTTCCCCATGACTTTCCAAGCAACCCCCTCTGGCCCTCTTTTATTCTACATAATAATATCAATATTTGAATAAGTGCAAAAATTACAACTCCAAGTTGAATAAACATTAATAAATGTCAAATGAATTTAACTATGTGCCATGCTACACATTCCAATAGGAATGAGAGATGTAAACTGTTTTTCGGGGATTTAATACAATGGTCCATAATTGTATGCAACTTAACAAGTAGTATAACTTCAACAATCTCAATGCCAGGAACAGAGCATATCTTGAAATGACAATCTCAATGTGATAACGAAAACTTGTAAGTGATGGCGGTGGTGGTGGAGGTGGAGGTGGAGGCGTGGTGTTTTAACCGAGGGGAAAGTGAGGCTCCTCCACATTTCCATGTGGGCACATTCTGCACGTCCTTGTCAGCATTGTTCATCTCTCGCGAAATCAAATTAAAGACGAAAAACTAGCCAAACTGGCTCCAAACCTTTCTTTCACAATTTATTCTACTTCCATGTCGTTTTCCAGTAGTCCCACTTTCAGCAAAGCTTAATTGTGTTCGGAACCACCATCTAGAGTTCACATGAAGATTTACATATGCTGATACGTGCATAATGTATACTCCCTCCGACCCATTTGATTCTTAACATTGTTAAAAAAATGACACTCATATTTTGAACAATGTTAAGAATCAAACGGGACAGAGGGAGTACTAATTAAGGCCCAGTAAAATAAATATAAGTAGTCTCCTATATTGTACAAATATTCTAACTGTGTCAGTTCTTACAGTAATATTCAAATTCTTATTCTCTGTAATATATTCCTATGTCAGTCAATCTTTCTAATTTTAAAAATTCAGATGCATGTCCACAACAAGCTATTAATTTTTAGATCAAAGAAAATCATGAAAATGTGCATTAAGACACTGAATTGTTGTCAGAAAAACACACTATATATGTTATAAATGATGTATAGCAATAAATATAACTACCATCAATCTAATGTTTTATCAACTGTTGCACAGACCCTGTGTCCCTGCTTATAGGCTGACTGGGGATCTTAAACCATCTTGCAGGAGTAGTCCTCTCCTGCATAATTTAATGAAAGTGTGCACCTCAAAAGGCTCGGTAAGGTCTGCTGAATCTCTTAAATATTTAAAAAGATAACGTCGAAAATTTTAACCGTTGCATCCATAATCAACTTTATAGAGTACATACAAACCTCTGCTAATATCGCCTGTCAAATTTAGTACACAGTTCCAGGAGCCCTTCATATGCAATGCAACCAAACAAAACTACACAAGTGGAGTGCTCGAGAAAGGTAAAAGACCGAATCCTCATAAGTGGAAACTACAGCTACTGCCCAAGGGCCGCGTTCAGTTTGTATTTGCAACATTTTTTCGTATTGGTTCCCCTAACTGTATGTTATCCGCAGAGTGACATTTATTACAGGGAATATGAAAATGATATAACAACAATTAATATTGGAAGGACCGATACACCATCCAATTAAAACACAAATTAAAACTGCCACGGGAAGCTTGCAGTTCGACCATATGCCCATCTAGGTTGATGTAACTGAGTTTTTAGATTGGGGTGGCTACCTATGCTTCCTAGGAGGTAAGGATGCCTAATATATGGTAGGATAACATTAGCTCAAAATTTATCACCTCCGTTCAAGAAAGGAAAATAAATGTTCAGTTTTTAAGAATGTTGATTGAATAATATGATTCAGGAAAGCTCGTTTCCTAACACCTTAAGATTTTAGGAGAACTGTTAATTTAACATGGTATCAGCGCTATGTAGAAATTAAAGCAATAGTGTTTGCAAAATTTAATGTTGTTGAAAAAAAAAATCTCTGTTACAGATGAATATTACGTAAGTATAGAATGTACATTTGTGCAAGTCAATAAGCTGATAAATTATTAATCTGTGTACGTATATGTAAATGTGTACATGTAAGTATTAAACAAGTTAAGGAGGTGACCACATACTTATGATTTGCGAAAGACCTTCAAAGCATCATTTTCAAATCCATATCACATGGTGTACTCATGGCTAGTTCCCCTATTTAAACCTATCCATCCCTCTAACCCCCTCCACACATTTGCTTCAAACTAAATTAACTACACATTCTTCTCTTTCTTGTTCTATATCTCTATCGTTCAACAAAGACAAGCTATTTCTTACACCTTCTTTTCTGTCTGATCTTTTAATGCTACTTTGACTTCATTGAAGAAAAACCAACCTCAAGTTGATATTCATATATAGATAAACTCTTGATGCATTGTACTAATCTTCATATACCAACAATGGTTCATAATCTCGAACATGAAGATCACTTCTTTGCTGGTCGCTGCATATTGGTGAATGGACCTGTCATTGTAGGTGCTGGTCCATCTGGCCTAGCAGTGGCTGCTGGCCTCAAACAACAAGGAGTCCCATACGTAATCCTAGACAGAGCAGACTGCATTGCCTCTCTATGGCAAAACAGAACTTATGACCGCCTCAAACTTCACTTACCTAAACAATTCTGCCAACTACCCTATTATCCATTTCCGGAAACCTTTCCTGAATATCCCACAAAATACCAGTTCATTGACTATCTCGAGTCCTATGCCAAACACTTTGAGATTGGCCCGAGGTTCAATGAGTCTGTGATGTCTGCCAAGTACGATAAAACATGCAGTCTTTGGCGAATTAAGACTGTGATGCTTAATGGTCCGGTGAGGGGAGAGATTGAGTATATTTGCAGGTGGCTTGTTGTGGCAACAGGAGAAAACGCAGAGAAAGTTGTACCAGAATTTGAAGGCTTGGAAGAGTTTGGTGGAAATGTCATGCATGCTTGTGACTATAGGTCTGGTGATGTTTACAAGGGCAAGCGCGTTTTAGTTGTTGGCTGTGGCAATTCAGGCATGGAAGTATCCCTTGATTTGTGCCATCATGACGCAATTCCATCAATGGTTGTTCGAAGCTCGGTGAGTAAACAGTAGACAACATTCTGTCTCTACTATTACAATATTAGCAACAAAATATGTTTACTTGCAATATGAAAAAAAAAAAGGAAAAAAATGCCTGTAATCATAATAAGAAATGTTGGTTTTTAATTCACAGGTTCATGTTCTGCCCAGAGAGATTTGTGGAAGATCAACATTCGAATTAGCCGTTTCGATGTTGAAATGGTTACCAATATGGGCTGTCGATATAATCTTGCTGGCTTGTGCAAGGATTGTACTTGGAAATATAGAGAAGCATGGTCTAAAAAGACCAGCAATGGGACCTTTACAGCTGAAGGACACTGCAGGAAAGACCCCAGTCCTTGATATCGGTGCATTACAAAAGATTAAGAGCGGAGAGATTAAAATAGTCCCTGGAATTAAGAAATTTTCACAGGGTAGAGTGGAACTTGTGAATGGAACAGACCTTGAGGTAGATTCTGTTATTTTGGCAACTGGGTATTGCAGCAATGTTCCTTCATGGTTAAAGGTAAGTGTTGATATTTCTTTTCTTCTATACATGATAAATTTAGGATATTAGCCATTATATATATTGATGGTTAGTTGTCTTATACATAAATTTGTGTGACAGTTATGGAAGTTAACCTTCTAGATTCTCTGTTACATACATGAGCACTCTGCCAAGTGCCACCAATCAGATTGCTGTTCTGTTGTGTTAGGTGGTTAAAATGTTTTTTAAGTCAAAAACAATTATTGCTGCAGAGCTTCCATCAGTGTTTGTTATCTTTAGTTATACGTATGGAACAAGTTTGAGCAATTAAACACAGAAACTTTAACATGACACCCTTTGACTTCATTCATTTTGGTTCCTTTTTGTTCTGTTCATTTATTTCTATTTCATGCATAGCTAATTATTATTCTTTCCACAGGAAAATGAATTTTTTACAAGAGAAGGCATTCCAGTAGCTCCCTTTCCGAATGGGTGGAAAGGAAAACTTGGGCTATACGCAGTTGGTTTCACAAGGAAAGGTCTCTCAGGAGCATCATTAGATGCAATGAGAGTAGCCCAAGACATTGGCAAACTCTGGAAAGAAGAAACAAAGCAGAAGAAGCATTCAGTAGCAGTTGCAGGCCTCAAAAGATATAAATCGTAATTCTGATACATTGGACTTGCAATATAACTGATCCTGAAGAACGACACGATAGAAACTAGGGGAGTAATGAAGTATTGGATTTACATTTATCTGTTTTTTCTTGTTTTTGTTCCTTCTGTTTTGTAAGTGTTGGTAATTGTAGTCGATAAGAAATGTAACCAGAAAAGGGTATGTGAATCTGAGAGCAGCCCTCTTCGGATAAAATCCTAAGTCCTAGAATGATTTTGGGAATTCTGTACAAAGGAAGACGAGGCTTTCTACTTTTGTGTTTACCTGATCATCATTGTATATGCAAATAATCCCCACGTATTAGAAAATGATTCTCTATCTATACAAATATGCTTGTGCTTTTATATCAAAATATAACAAGCCAAAAGTGTGATAATTAGGAGTTCATAGCTAATGATGAGTTAACTTTGATTTTGACATAGATTATTTGGATCTCAAAGATTCTCAATCCTAGAAAATTATAGTACTTCCTAACAACCATAACTTGTAGTGTTGTACATTATGAACTAGTATAATACTCTATCTGTGTAGATTATAAGGACCTCTCTTTCCACATCCACAGTTTGGACCACCCTAGTATTGAATACAATGGATGGGGCTCACTCTCCATATTCTAGTCCATCAGGGACCCAATAAATACTGTGGACCTAATGTTCATTATTCCCCAACATATACATTCTTCTCATTGTTATACTGACTCTTCACTGATTTTGCATAGGAAATGTATATTACCTCTAGATCTTGGAAAATTGGATGTAGACTAGCACATGGATACAGAGCCCACAGGAGCTGCAAGAATTAACATGCACATAGGAAATTGGTAAATGAAAATCCTAGATTTGGAATCAAGTCACAACAAGGCATTAACTGTAAATTTGACATTATTTTTGTTATTTGTAGCGCTACAAACCATAAGGTCTGATCATAGTGATATTGATTCATGTTAAAATATAATATAAGATCCATTTGGAGTCTTCCTCTAACACATTAAGGTTTTAGATGAGCAGGTTACTCAAGAGTCAGATTGGCAGGGATCTCAAGTTCGACTACTTTAAATGGCTGACTTTGTAGTTTATTCATGCTATCACATAAAGAATCAGAATTCTGATTTAATTCTATATAAAAATGATCTATATTCTGAGAGTTTTAAGAGAAGAGCAGGCAAGGAGGGGACATAGTAGCTCCCCAATATTCTCACAAATTATAATGGAAATGAAGGAAAAATTATGCCCCAAAGATGGGCGTCTGTGATCCACAACTTCAACGAGCTAGGACACGAGTCGAGTCGATCAATGTGATTTTGTAACTAGTTGGTGTGATTGGAGTGGATAATTCAACAGGCCGGTTATCGTTTACGACTAAACTAAGCAAAGGAAAATATTGAGAAAAATAGTAATTTCAAGATAACATCTTCTAAATATTTGGTATAGAAGAACATATTATATAACTGAGATCAAGCGATGGAAGAGGAATTGAAGTATCAAAATCTGGGATGAGATATATTCTTGGTTCTTGTAATTTATTGAGCTTTCCAATGCTTGAATGATTGGGAGATATGTGTCTATAACTATACAATATATCTATCCAATTATTACCACCACCACCTATATAATTCAGAAATCTTGAATTCCTAAGAAACATATTTATATATAGGCTGAATCATTTGTATTCAGAGGGTCTATCACCATTTGCAACCATCACTAGGAATACTTTTCTTCAAAGTAGCATAAAGAGACAATCATTCTCAATCTCTGGGCATATAATGTTAAGCTACAAAAGTCACACACGTTCTCTAGGCTTTTAAACACATGCAGTACTATTAGTAAAATAACAATACAAGGCCAGAAAACAAATTGATACTAACAGAAAAGAGGGAAAAGTAATGCATTTTAACATGAAAACAGGGGGGAAACATCCAGGAGAGAAGATACATCCATTCTTATCACTCGTAAATGCTATATATAATAAATATATAAAAATTTATATTTCTACTACCGAACCTTTCTAAAAAAACAAACTGAATAGAAAATCTACTCATCAAAATTCTATATCAAATAGTTGATCGATTATTGTTTTTTATAGTCAAAATGTTGCAAGTTTCTGAATAATTAGAAATTTGAGTAATTGAAATCTTATAAATTTTCAGTCCCTCTCTCCCTCTCTCTCTCTCTCTCCCTCTCCCTCTCCCTCTCCCCCCCCCCCCCCTTCTCTCTCTCTGTGACATTGCTATACCTTCTTTAACCAGATAAGAATAAGATGAAGATGAAAAAGATTTGGCTAACATAATTAAGAACAGAGTTATTACATTGATGGTTCAGCAAATTCATACATGATTTGTCATAATAAACATCAAGCTTGAGCACATAATAATATATGTTGGTTAACATATCACTTAAGATCAATCAAGGTGTAGCACAGAAAAACATATGTTGGTTTACATATCCCTTGAGATTAAGCAGTATTACTACATATAACATGAGGTTTACCAAATAAAAGTATGATATACATATAACATATCGTTCAATATAGTCAAGCAAACACAGCCATTATAAATTTGATTTGCATTTGAATCATTTTGTAATATGCATTACAGGACATAGGGGAATACAGAGACAAGCCATATGAGTCTCCATGCTGTTGATTTAAACAAGCAAAAGACTTTCATCTCAATGGCTCATCGAAAATCACTTTACAACCACACACTCTAAAGCCTCGTAAACAAATACTAATGCAAGTCAATTTGCGAGTTAGATTCATATACAAGTACAACGGTCAGTTTTCTTTCATCAACTTGTTTCATTCATGCAAAACTTGAGTTTTGAGTTTGTTCAAACTTCCAGCTTGTAACATGGGAGCTACAGTTGTATCTGTCCTTTTCATTTGGAACTTACAAGTACTAATACACCCTCTTATACAGAAGACATCCCTTTTATCGAGAGAGAGAAACACATGGGGTGGCCAAGCCTATCTATAAATATTCAGGTCCTCAAGGGACTGCCCATTCCATCTTGTTCTCATCTCTGTTCCTCAGTCTGAATTTATTATTGCTCATCTCGACATCGCTATGTCCTTATCAGAACTCTTTCTATAAATTGCCATGGTCTAATAAACTCTTTCCTATCCATGTTATCACTACATTAAACAACTTCGGGCACTACGAAATTTGATCAACTATAGTAGATTCATTAATTGCATACGATATTCTTGTCATATTCCAGACCGACCATAGTCGTGACAAAGCATAATTCATTATTTAATTACCTACATAGAATCAAGCAATTAACAATATCTCTATTCTCTACCATTGTAACATAGTGGATATCCCTCTCGAAAAAAACCTTAAGCTTCAGTGCCAAGCGTAATTGTCTCTAAAGTGTGTTGATAGAACATCCAAAAAGAATGCCAAGATTCAGTGCATTATTAAAATCCTAATTTAACCTTAAGCTTATAGAGAACTAAAGATAACCATAGATACCAGAGCACATCAACAAGTATACACAATGTGGTATAAAGATGTCAAAACATTGTGACTCTGATGATAATGACAAATGTGGCTTGAAATACAACATAGTCAAACAAAATACTTTTCTAGATGTAGTTTTCTGCCCATGCCTAGAACAATATAACAGTTCACTTGCCTGTTATATAGCCCGCGGAGACAAACAAGAAGCTATTATATCATATTTGTACAGAGGAGCTGGCAGAATAGGCTGCCTTGTCAGCAAATGAGTTCAGAAACGTCCTTCCCTCGAAACAAACGAAAATATACAAAATAGAAATGGAGAATTGAGAAAACAATTACTAGCAAATAAGAGAAGATGATGGAGACAGAAACTCTGACACAAATACAATATCAAGACTCAGAAATATCAAACCAAACCAAACATATCCAGCATATCACGGACGTAAATGTAAGCTGTACGCAGACCTAACCCTACTCCCACAAGAAGACAGGTTGTTTCACCAAAATAAAATGGCAAAACGCATGCACATCAATACCATGGTAAAAAAAATGTAGTTTACACCTAAAATAAAATTTAACAAGTATCAAACCCAATCAGATTTGTATAATAATTTTTTTTTACTCTGCTAGAACTCGATCAATATCAATATTTCAGGAGAATATGTGAAACTTTAACAAGATTAATAGACTTCACATATAAACGAACTGGATATAAATTTATTTACTGCCATAATTTTTTTAGTTCAGTTGGCCTACAGCAATTGACCTGCTAGGTATCTTAAAAATAATTTCAAATTTTTTCATAAACAGCATAATCCTTTTATTTTGATTCGTGAACACAACAAATATATGCCTCACTTTACAACATGGTTTAGATAATTTGTTGGACTTGAGCTGCATAGCTTGAAAAATGTGATTTTGATTATTTTTTACTTTATAATTTAGAATCATTATTGTTGGGAATCTCACCTGATCCCTGGTGTATGCGGAACTGTATTTGTATACTTAAATGTGTGCTCGGACCCATAAATATATATATGATAATAATGGAAATAATAAATCAACAATATATAGTAAAAGAGGCAAGAGATTTTACGTGGTTCGGCAAGCCTAGAAGAAAGAGATTACAATATGTATATCCCTCACAAATTCAATCTTACATAAATTCAATCTAACATGCCTATTATGTATATCTCTCACTCACTCAAGTGTTTCCCTCTAAACCTCCCCCTGTTACTATTTTCCGACATGCATTTCCTTCTCTCCCTCCTCCAACCCGGACAATGTCACACAACCAGCGAGACTATCTTCGATGGCAGCAGTCAAACTCGAATACTCTTAAGGGTAGTTTAGGCACGAGGACATATCCCGACACTTACTGAAAGCGGGCTAAACCGGCACTCCTACTAGATAGACTATCTAGCAGTAATAAAGAAAAGAGAAAAGAAAGGTTTATTTAGTAAAGGAGGGGAAAAGACTTATTTATAGGTGAAGGAAAGTGGGTGATTCATTTCCTTATCAATGTGGGACAAAGAGTGAAAGTGAGGAACTTGGTAGTTGGCCTAAAAACCCAACAATCTCCCCCTTCTGACTCTTGCCTTCCTACAATCCCATGCCCGCGCCCACAAAAAATTTCAAAGCTCCCCCCGATTCAAAAACTCCAACCTATACCCAACCTACGTATTCATTCTCGAATACCCACTTGCTCTACGCACAAGTCTACCATTGACCTCAACTACATATATGTGAAGCAATCTGGTACATGAACACATACTCACTTGATTCACGTCGGCCAATCCAATATGTAGTCCATCACACACACAAGTGTGATCATCGATCTTTTATTTACCCCAACTACATATCAAACAAATCAATCTATTGTCTGGTTCCAGCTCACTTGATTCATGTTGATCGATGCGCATATGCAGTTGCAACACACCAACTACTCGTTGATGTCGTGGAAGTCCTTCGACCAAACTTCCATCCCGACAGTCTTTGCGCCATCGTCTAGACTTGAAGACAATACAACCACAGCAGTATCCTTTAAGTCATTCTTCCCTCATGCACGAGATAACCAGATTTTCGAAGTTCCTATACATTATGACCACGTAGTAATCAAATGATATTTCCCCCCACATAGTTCTCCCTTTATCTGAGCCACACGGTCTCTTTTGATATTCATAGCTCCCCCACTATAGAGCATTTATAGCCTTCTAAAGCTAACTGACCGATAAAGATTAGATTCTTCCTCAACTAAGGAACATATCTTACACTGCCTAAAATGCGAACTGCTCCATCGAATATTTTGATTTTCACAATTCCAACTCCTTTGATCTCACAAGTAGACCCATCAGTCAAAGAAACTATTTCATTCTTTGTTTCATGGAATTCGTCAAAATGCCCCATCTCGGAACATATATGGTAAGATGAACCTGAATCTAATATATATTCCCCCGAAGAACTAGTGTCTCGATTGAAGACGATTCAAACATCTTCACAATCGTGAGTAACTATAATCAATGATGCATCTGGATTCCTTTTATTAAGCGGACAATATGGCTTAATGACCCCACTCCTTGCAACCAAAGTACTGCTTAGCCCTTTCACTGTAATTGGATTTACCCCTGTCATTGGTAGATCCTTT
The DNA here is from genome assembly GCA_028671895.1 of Oenanthe sinensis. NCBI lineage: Eukaryota > Viridiplantae > Streptophyta > Magnoliopsida > Apiales > Apiaceae > Oenanthe > Oenanthe sinensis. The sequence goes on along the minus strand of CM053809.1, from coordinate 1,167,347 downwards.
CACAACACCCCTTCATCTATCACTTTGACCACACAAGGCCAAAGTTGTCATTCCTTCCTTGTCACCATCTTGGTTCTTCATGTTAGCATTTGACAAATGTGCTGACTGAACCTCCTCCATCTTTACGGTGTCCTTCCCGTATAATATGGTAGTGACCAAATTCTCGAATGACTCTAGAAGCGAAGTAAGAAGAATAAGGGTCTTATCTTCTTCCTCCAATTTTACATCAACCTTTTGAAGTTGATCAACAATACCATTAAACACATTCATGTGCTCAATAATATTGTAATGGCCTTCCATCTTCAGCCAATACAATTTGCGTTTCAGATTTAACTTTGTAGTCAAGTTCTTCTTGAGAAACAATGTCTCCAACTTTGACCACAACTCCTTCGGCGTTCTTTCGTCCACAAAATTATTGATAATGTTATCAACAGTACATGGTATGATGGTAATCACGCATTGCGACTCAGCATCCTCCCAATCTTCATCGCTCATCTTTGTTGGTTTTCCCTAATTTCCCTTGAAAGCCCTTGCTAGCTTCTTTTGGGTTAGGATATCTTTTACTCTTCTCTGCCAAAGAGTAAAATTTCTCTTACCATCATACAGATTCACCTTGAATCCTCCAATATTTGCCATCATACCCACTTGCACACTCAAAGTAAGTTAAATGACTAAATCAATTGGCTAGGCAAGTATAAGAAAAAGCGAAAGGACTTCCATCGAAACAGTGTCAATTAAATAACCATTTTTCTTAATGACTTTCCTTCGGCACCAATAATTTAGACACAACTAACAAGGTTCTAATACCACTTGTTGAGAATCTGACCTGATCCACGGCGTATGCGGAAGCGTATTTGTATACTTAACCGTGTGCTTGGACCTATAAATATATATGATAATAATGGAAACAACAAACTAACAATATATAGTAAAAGAGGCAAGAGATTTTACATGGTTCGGCAAACCTACATCCACAAGGATAATAACTTCACTAGAACGAAGAGATTACAATATCCGGGTATACGACTCTGAATTTTATATACAAATTCAGTCTAACATACCTATTATGTATATCTTTCACTCACTGAAGTATTTCCCTCTAAACCTCCCCTATTACTATTTCCCGACAAGCCTTTCCTTCTCTCCATCTTCCAACCAGGACAGTGTCACACAACCTGATAGAACGACCCCTTGTAGTGGGACCACCTCCGATGCTGCAGTCAAAACCGAACACTCCTAAAGGTAGTTTAGGCACGAGAACCTTATATTCCGACAATTCATGAAAACGGGCTAAATCGACTATCTTACTAGATGAACTATCTAGAAGCAATAAAGAAAAGAGAAAAGAAAGGTGTGTTTAGTAAAGGTGGGGAAAAGACTTATTTATAGGTGAAGGATAGTCGGTGCTTCATTTCATTATCAATGTGGGACAAAAAGTGAAAGTGAGCAACTTGGTTTTTGGCCTAAAAACCCAACACTTATATGAGGTACAATTCTATAAACTAAAATTTGTTACTTTTTAGGCTTAAATATAATTTAAACCTTGTGTTATTAACAATATATATTTAAAACCCTCTTTTAATATATTTAGTAAATTTAACCCTATGTTTTTTAACTATATACAATTGAAACATTTTTTAAAATAATTAGTAAATTTAACCCTATGTTATTAACTATTTACAATTAAAATCTTTTTTTTAAAACATTTAGTAAATTTAACCTTGACTTTTTAGTTTTGAAATAAAATAAACCTTACCCAAATCTGGTTCAATTTATAGCAATTATAGAAGATTATTTTTGAAAATAAATTAAATTCGATGATGAACATTAATGAATATATTGAGCGGGAAGTGTGAAGGCAAGGAGGGAATAATATAAACACGTACTAAAATTTTATTGAATATATATAATATATTATACATATAGACATATTAATATACAAAAGAACATTTAAATATCTATTTTATAAGAAAAAACCCTAATAATTGCATATATCTATTATGCTTAGATAATATTTATACAAAAAAATTGACAATAGTGCATTTGACGAATATTTATTCAAAATTTGGATGCAAGGTTTATTTTATTCCGAAATTAAAAAGTCAAGGTTAAATTTACTAAATGTTTTAAAAATGGGTTTTAATTGTAAATAGTTAAAAATATAGGGTTAAATTTACTAATTATTTTGAAAAAAAAAGTTTCACTTGTATATAGTTAAAAACATAGGATTAAATTTACTAAATATATTAAAGGGGGTTTTAATTGTATATTCAGAGTTTAAATTATATTTAAGTCTACTTTTTATCATATTATCTATATCTCACTTTCATGATACCTCGTTTAAATAGTTTGTTAAACTTGCTCTAAATACCTCACGGTTTAATTATCTTGTACTTTATAATTTAGAATCATTTTATTATCTACAATTCTATAAATTAAAATTTGTCACTCCATAGTAGAAAAGGCCTAGTGGTATTAGAACTAATAATTATTCTTCCTACTACAGAAGTATAGCTTGCAAACAATTATAACATAAACTATTCATAGCAACGTACGGTACTGTTTGTTGATATATAAATTATATTATATTAAATTTACAATAAAATTATATATTATTATCTATAAAGTTTATGCAATAAATATAATATAACTTTATTATTATTATAATTTTATTGTAAATATAATATAAATCTAATTATTTATTTATATGTTGAAAACTTGTTTGTACACTATTTGATAGTGCTAATGTGCTATTTGATAGTGCTAATATGCTAGTAAATTTAACCCTATGTTCTTAATTATTTACAATTAAATTTTTTTTTAAAATATTTAGTAAATTTAACCTTAACTTTTTAGTTTTGAAATTAAATAAACATTACTCAAATCTGGTTCAATTTATGGCAATTGTAGAAGAGTATTTTTGAAAATAAATTAAATTCGGCGATTAATATTAATGAATATATTGAGGGGCAACGAGGGAATAATATAAACACATACTATAATTTTATTGAACATATATAATATATTATACATATAGACATATTAATATACAAAAGAACATTTAAATATCTATTTTATAAGAAAAAACCCTAATAATTGCATATATCTGCTTAGATAATATATATACAAAAAAATTGACAATAGTGCATTTGATGAATATTTATTCAAAATTTGGATGCAAGGTTTATTTTATTTTGAAAATAAAAAGTCAAGGTTAAATTTACTAAATGTTTTAAAAGTGGATTTTAATTATAAATAGTTAAAAATATAGGGTTAAATTTACTAATTATTTTGAAAAAAAAGGTTTTGATTGTATATAGTTAAAAACATAAGGTTAAATTTACTAAATATATTAAAGGGGGTTTTAATTGTATATTTTTAAAAACGAAGAGTTTAAATTATATTTAAGTCTACTTTTTATCATATTATCCATATCTCACCTTCATGATACCTCGTTTAAATAGTTTGCTAAACTTGCTCTAAATACCTCACGGTTTAATTATCTTGTACTTTATAATTTAGAATCATTTTATTATCTACAATTCTATACATTAAAATTTGTCACTCCATAGTAGAAAAGGCCTCGTGGTATTAGAACTAGTAATTATTCTTTCTACTACAAAAGTATAGCTTGCAAATAATCATAACATAAACTATTCATAGCAACGTACGGTACTGTTTGTTAATAAATAAATTATATTATATTAAATTTACAATAAAATTATATATTATTATCTATAAAGTTTATACAATAAATATAATATAACTTTATTATTATAATAATTTTATTGTAAATATAATATTATCTAATTATTTATTTATATGATGAAAACTTGTTTGTACACGATTTGATAGTGCTAATGTGCTGGTAACGTATTTTAAATAGTAAGCTCATTTGAACACATGATTATTGTGAAATTATCTAGGATTTGGATGTTCAGGGGTTGAGATTATGAAATTATCACAAGTTTGTAAGCCAATCGTTTCGAAACTCAAATACATTTACAATAAAGTTATAATAATAATAATAATAATAATATATTATATTTATTGTATAAATTTATAAATAATAATATATAATTTTATTATATATAATATAATATAATATTAGACAATGATATATGTCTGTAAAGAAAATATTACAATATTATAAATTTAATGTAATAAATTAGTGATGTGAAATGATAAAAATTATAATATAATATAAATTAGTTATATTTTAGTTTATAATTAAAAATATATAATAAGTTAAGTTTACACATGAACTCTCTCTTAATAACAGCAATCCATATTAAAAAAAGAAAATTAATTCTGAACGTTGGTTTATTCGTCCTACAATCTAAAAACCATCTGGTGTTTCCTGACAAATGGTTTGTCACGAACATACACACTCAATATATATATCTATATATTATAAATTACTGCATAGCTCATTCCTAAATTTTTGTATTCATATTTAAGTTTGGATAAAAAATTTAACTTAAATTTGACCTGGACTATCCATTTTTAGGTTTTGTATCTATATTTTGATTTATAAAATATCCATATTCATTATAAACTCATTCATAGTTATAGAAATTGACTTCTAACTTTAATTACTATTAATGATATTTAAAACATTTATGGTAAACTCATTAATAAAAATTTGAATGAATATTTAAAAATTTTGTAAATTCATTAATACAAATTATCACATAACATATTTAATTAAATATTAACATACATATATTAAATCACATATATAAGTTATTTATTTGTATATTTTTATCATGATTTCGTTTAACATTAATATTACTAACATCTAATACATTTTATTTATATTATTTAAGATACCATTATCGTTAACAATTTCATGAAATTTGAAATCACAGTCATAATTTCGTATTTGAACGATTATGTGCTGGTTATAATATAGTATTCACAGGACAAACATCATTTTCAGCATATCACATGAACAATGTTCAAAGCGCATTTTATCAAACTCGCTGGCGAACTTTTTAGTTTATTTAGGATTCGAAGCAAACCTGACCCTTTTTCGAGCCCAACACCAACTTTTCATGAGCAGATCACCCTCATTTACAACCCTATTTATAGCTAGCTTGTGATCATGATTAATGCATGTGTATAAATGGGTAACCAACATGATATTAAAATTAAGCAACTTCCTCAGAATTTATTTTGGAACCCTTTAAAAAATCTACAAATCATTTCTATATTTATATATTCCGGGCTCGTTGGCCACTATATTCCTGATCATACAATAATCTTGTCCTATACAACTATAAATCAAAATATTGTGTGCTACCTCTGGGAACACAACAAAAAAACACAGTTTACATGCTCAATCGCCCTTTCTCTTTCACTTCTCCATTGAACTTGATGGTTATCCAAGATTACATACAAGACCTACGTAAATCGCCAATATGGAAACACAGGGCTAACTTGATTGCCATATTCAAACAAAATGACAATCATATCATTCCTTGGATTGATAGGCTTCTTGGAAGCGCTTCCGCTGTCAAAAAACTATGGACTTCGCTGACTCTCAATATACATACCGCAACATTCACTGTATAAGAGTTCAAAGATGGGCTTCTCCTGCTAGTTAGAACTAGTTGAGCTTGCTGGTCCGCCTCTTTGAAGGTCCTCCAGGAAAGAGCTTCATTATCCACCCTAGTACCCTTTCCACGACCTTAGCCACAAAGGAGGTCACAGATTTCGGATTAATAAACAGTAGAGAAGAAAGTGTTGTGCACTACAAGAGTCAAATATAACGAGGAATATGTATCTGGCTAACCCTAATACTGAATAATGACCAGTAAACATGTAAAAGAATGTGGTTGCTTCTCGTAAACAAAACCTGGGGTTTCGTACGAACAGATGCTAGGTCCCACAATACATGTTTACAATCATTGATTTATGTATTAAGAATGTGTTAGGATAAACAGGATAAACAAAATACTAAAAAATCATTTGATAACATACCTCGTCACCTTCATCAGCATATGGAGTGTTTTCAGGTATGATGAAAGAATCTGGTTGTCTTACAGGAACACTATCATTTGCCATACTCTGAGCGGCCAAAAGTTCTAATCTTTGCGTCTGAATTTCAAGTTTTCGAGATAATTCCTTGTTCAAATCCTTCATTCAAATGGTGCATCAGTAACTAGTAATTATAATGTCTTGTCTGTATTACTCAAATTTACTATTAGCACGCAACCATGAATATGATGACATAGAAAATCTTGTTGATATCAACAGAACGCTAAAGCTGCTAAAGCTCATCTTTCAAACTATATGTACTACTAGTATTGAAATAGATCTATTATAATACTAACTATAAGTATTATTATTTGCAATAACTCCTTTTGTTAGGAACTGTACTACATTAGTATTGAGAAATAGAATTAGTATGGGTGTTGATGTCATTACTCATTTAGTCAGTCTAGTAGCCTATATATAGGAAGACTTGTTTGTATTCTAAGTTTATGCAATGAATATATGAAAATGGAACTTGTTCCACAAATCCCCTCTCTCTTTCTAACTGATTCTCTCTCTTTCTCTCTCAAGGGTTTCTATCTCTAATCTTTTTAATTCTCTCTTCTAATTCTCTCTCTTTTCTACCTTATCACTCTCATTTCTCTCTGGATTATCTCTAAACTCTCTGCATCTACCCTAATTTCTCTAGTTTACCTGTTAATTCTGCAATTATAATCAGAAAATACCAAAAAATTCTCAAACAGTTCAGGAATTGATGAATTCCTGACAGTTGTATAATAATTAATAATGCAAGGGTATAAGACAATATAATGTTTACTATATTATAATAGTATGTCGATTACCAGATTCACCTATGACACTATCTTCTTCGTAAATTTAAATTATATTAGACACTGCATACTGGGGCCTTTAATAATCTTAGCATCTTGCATTACTAACTTAACGTTTAAACAGTTTGAGAATGTTCTCTACTTTCTCTGCAACACCGACAACCTATTTCATAATTTGCTATGAGAACATAATTTTTTTCACAACCCATCTACACAAATAAAAAGAATTCAGAAGGATAACAGCACCACGAGATATTTTACCTTGTGTATGTTTAGTTTATTCAATTCAATAAATAGACCTACTGAATTTAGATGTACAATATCTCAATGCAATTCAATAAAGTACTTGCTGACTCTATTGTAACAGTGACCACTTTATCAACGATGTATGAAAAAATGCTGTTGCTAGCTTGTTCAAAGTAAAGTGAAAGATCTAAATACAGGGAAGAACATCTGATTTTTTCGGATTTAAATTACCTTGAGCTTAGAACTTTGAAATGATTCAGCTGACAAAGCATGTACCAACTCTTCTTTCTCCTGTGTTAACTGCAATCAACATAGTTCAGTGTCATCTAATCATTCTGCTGTATTATCAGAAGATGAACCAGCTCATGACATCACAATGAAGATAACAAGTATTAACCAAAATGGGAAATGAAACTGAAAAGTTGTATGTGACTTGAACAAAGCATTGATAGTAGTGATGGTATAATTGGTAAAGGAATTACCTCCGATATCAATGTGTTAATACTTCCAATCATTCTTATCTGATCAGGAGGAAGAACACTCAATGAGAAACCTTCCAAACTGTATTGTCTACTTTCAGATGAGGAACCATCACTGTGATGTATCAATTCAGCAGACTGCATTTCATGAATTGAAGTATCTGCTGTTGAATCTATATCATTGTTGACTGGGTCAAAAAGATAAAAGATCATTGGAGAGTCGGGATTCAAAAAAAAAGAGAATGTGAGAGGTGAAAGAAAAAAATCACAAATGTAAGAGGGTAATAGAAAATTAGAAATGCAAACCAGTACTTGATAAATCTCATTACTGATTTAATGATAAAAGTGAAAGAGACATAAAAAGATTGGCTACCAATCTGCCATTCAACATGCATATATAGGGTTCAAGATTTCATGATTTAGAAACCCATTCAGGGGAAAAAATCCACATATTCATTCAGCCTCGAAAACACAGTAAATTAGCTACATGCATGATCTCTCCAGGTAAACTTCATTGGAGAACGTCAGGAATCAATAGAAGAGAACAGGAGAGGCAAATGAAAAAGAAAATCCATATGCAAAAGAAATGCAAACCAGTACTTGATAATATCATTATGATTTGATGACAAAAGTTAACAGAGATAAGAAGATTTGCTCCCAATTAACATGCATATAGAAGGTTCGATATTTTATAATTATTAATCATAAGTAATGGTGAAAAGCCTCCACAGATTCGTTCTGTCTCTGTATAGCATAGTAATTCAGATTAAACAAAAAGCAAATTAATTTGGGGGTTTTGAACTGAGTGAGATATCAGATGCAGTCTTCAGATATAAGCAGTAAAAGATAGATCTGGGCTTTTCTTGTACTTCATTAATAGGTTCTGGTACTTTCACTGCATTAGCAATAGATGTCGAAGCAATGGCAAGAAATATGACAATGACGTGAAGTGGCAAGATGACAAATTGGCACGGAAAAACATGTATCCTTCATTTAGCGCCATTAAGGTCCCAGTTGACTTAACAATGTGCAACTCCATCTCCGATAAGAGAAAATTGGTAACATCCACTCACACAGGCCTTTAGTACTGCCACAATGTTATTGGCCAAATGGATATGACTTCACATGATGAGTTCTTAAAAAATGCACCGTAAGTATAGTGGTAACCACATTCCTACTGAGTTAAAAGAAAACAAGGTCTAACAGTTTTTTACCATGAAAAATATCATATATTTATATATATATATATATATATATATATATATATATATATATATATATATATATATCTAAACCTATAAGATCATAAAAAATAAACTACTTTTGAAAAAAATGATGCAAATAATATTAAGAACTAAAAGTTTAATTTGGAAAAGGAAATAGAAGTCCATTATATCACAGCCAACTGATCATAACTTGATAGTAATTTCCCGCATGTAATGGAAGGTTGCTGGTAGTTAAAATCTAGGAAGTGGAGCAGGAGAGAGACTTGTTAACATTTCATGAGGTTGACGAATTGAGCTGTATCATGATAGAAATTACCATAATGACTTGTTATCTCCTTCATAGGAGAAGGAAAAGCCTCATGGCCATCCCAAAAATCTTTTCTAATTGATATCTTACTAATGGTAGCTTCCCTTGAAAGAATGCTCTCATGTTTTTTTATTTGAAATAATAACTAGGGGCAGTGGTTTGGCATACTTTTCAATGTTGTAGTACAAGAGAAACTGAAATTTAGTTTATATATGCAGTCTCTTTCTTGTGCTTTAGGACATAATAATTTCTTTATTGAATAATACATGTGTGGTCTCCTATACAATTTTTGTCTTTCCCGGCTGTATGGCACGCGAAAAATACATGTTCTTCCGGGAGACGGAGAAATTTACTGTTATGTTTCAACTGTAGTATATATTCCGCATTTTTCAACCAAATCAAACTAACCTTACTCGATATATCTCGCTTGTGCTCATAGAACAGAGTCTAGTCTAGGAATGTTAAAATGTACGCATAACGTACTTAGACTTAGACTTCTACTTCTAAAAGTAGAAAAGTTGTTTCCATAAAGACCCCTGGCTTCAAAGGCATAACAGTCATATGCAGATATAATAGCAACATATAAAATATCCGTTTTCATACCCTATTTTGAATTGAACCGTGTTCCATGTAACTATGGCAACCACATATTCATTGCAGCATTCTCATTTTAGCCACTGCTAACTGCTGATCTCTTTATTGGAAGTTACATGGCGACCACATGTTCATTGCAGCATTCTCATTTTAACCACTGTTAACTGCTGCTCTCTTTATTGGTGTAATATAATCCTTCCGTATGATATTTTTTTTATTTAGGAAAAATCGCATTAGCTTTATAGCAAATTAGCAAGGCTAAAAGTTTAGTTCGATGTTAACAAATGATCAAATATGAACATCATATTGCGCTAGCAATAGCACAGATATAGACATCCTTCCCCGCATTATGCCTCTAATTATACTATCAATAGTGGGAGATTATAAGCAGAAACTTTGCCTTATTATTCATCTTACCACATAAAATGACTTGCAATGATATACAATAATAATATTTTCGCAAATTCTCCAAAAAACCCTTTATGCAAAGATCAATTAAACTCTTGCTTTGAAACAGACATGGTACATCTCATTATAAACAAAATTAGTAAGAGGTGGATATCGTTCATACTAAACCTAAAAAACAAGAAGTTGACATACCAAGATCTGCTGTAGACGTTGATGCGTTTTTTTTATTAAGATTTTGGCTCTTGCTAACATCGGCAAACTTCTCAGGGGTGGAAGCTTTTCGTAGCTTAGATTGCAATAGTTTCTTCTCTGTCAAGAAGGAAATGCCATCAGATGGATTGAAAAATAGAAAATATTAGCAATCATGAAGAAATGACTATTTGCATTCCCAATACTTATACTTTGAGAGATGATAAAGTATATACATCAATTCATAAATTAGAAGTATACTCAAAAAGCAAAAGATCACAGTCAGTCGCAACTTTTACTTCTTAAGCAAAGTGTCCAATAGTGTAATATATTGCAGGGTCTTCTCCCTAACTATCGAAAGAATATCAAAGGGGTTCTTACTTTGGACTGAACAATTAATAAATTATGAGAATATTGGGGGTGGCAGGGAGTCTAACCTGAGACCTCCGACTGGAGCTTTGTTACCATGTTAAGTTACGAGTTCTCCTAAAACCTAACGGTGTTAGGAGACCGACTTAACATAATCTTATATTATTCTAACAATACTAAATTTAAATTTAATCGTGCAGCTAATTCATTTTAACAAGACACCAAGAATTTCAACTGAAAAATAAAAACGACTCATCGATTTCTACTTCCGCATGATTTCCTAAGAAACAAAGATATTGAAAAAGAATACTTGAAACAATCTCTACAAGCTATTCTAAATTCCTTAAACCGCAATGACATACTTCCTATTTATCAAAATAGATAAATTTGATCCTTCAAGTAGCCTAGTTGAGTCTTAGATTTAATCAGAATGTTATCTGCATAAATAGTACAGTTAGCATGCTAACCCTCTTGCAGAGCATTAATCGTCAATTGCAGATCTTGACGGTCCTTTTCAATAGTGGAAATTTTTTTCCTGTATTGTTAAACAACAACAAAATTGTCAACAGTTACATAAAAGAAATCTAGTAAAGCATCAGTAGTAAATGGACCATCTATACATTATGAATAGACTTTATCTAACAAGTCATGAATCTTATTCTACACAGAAGTCGGATATAGATACTGCACAAGACTCCATTTCATATCAGAATTTAATCGATTAGATAGTTCAGAATTTAGAACTCATTCTGAACAGTAATCCTTTTTACCTCTACTTATAGCAATCGAATGTATAATATAACCACATCTTCGGAGAAGACTTTGTAACTTTAGTAGTATTTTCTGCACCTCAAATGTGATATGAATCACACAGTGAGGAGCGATGCTAAAATTAATGGAGACTAAAAAAAGGTTTTTGAAGTGATTAAAACACAATATAGTTTTAAATATTAGTCAACAGAGGAAAGATTCCGTGGACTATATAGCTAATATAGGGTATATTAGGAAGAAACTGGGCATAGAATCGAGGGTGTAAGTACTTTACACTTCCCAGATTAGACTTATGATATGAGCAAGCATGACAACCCTTTTCTTGTCAAAGGATATATCTTTCCCTAAATTCTCCATGCCTTTCTAGGGTTTACCTCTTTACCCAAAATTATTTTTTTGAATTAAAAAAAGGGAAACACCACTAGAACATCAAAGTGACAATATAAAAATGATTGTGGTAAGGAGAATATGTACTGCAAAATATAATAAACACATCAATCAAAACTCTAAATATAAAAACATAGGTCAAATAACAGCGCTACTGTTACCCAAGTACAAAGTGGCACAAGAAAGATTGGAGAATGTAATCATCAGAAAAGGGAGGGTACTTAACTACGTAAAGTTATTTAATAAGTTATGCTGATGTCTAAGGAAATAAAATTTGATGGTCCTATAATGACTGAAAAACATAAATTAGGACAAGTAGCCCCAAATACAAGTTGGCTCTGCCAGAGTTGCAAGTTTGAAAATCATATATGTATATTAGATTCTGTCTAAAATAGCACTTCAGATAACGCCGAACAAAAACGTAAAACAACGGTCGGCATACTCCATGCTTAGAGATTTGAATTCTGGCCACAGATATAGGGATTGACCTCGGTAAAATACAAACTTCTAGAAACTTTTAAGAATAATTATCCAGTCAAAAGAAAGTCTGAGAAGTGGGAATACAGTAGACAAGTGAGAGTAGATTTATGTTAGTATCTTAAATTCCTAATAATTTGCTAATAGAAATTCTTAAACTTTAACTAAGACTGTACTCGATTCCATGATCCTCCTTAAAACCTGGTCAATCTTAATCTGTTAGCCAGCATCCCGTTTCAGTAATTAAGTAGAGTCTCATTCACATATCCAGTATAAATAAAGGAATATTATCCGAAGGCTAGTTATTCTTGGGTCTCAATCAGTTGGTATTTAAGGAAACCTTCCTGGTTTAGATCAACAAAGTCCCAGACTTTCTAAAAGAGAGATTAGATCTATCAGTTGATAAGTGTGGTCCTGGCAAAACATGGGACTGTGTAACTACTAGGCATTTGTGTTCTTTAAGATCAGAATCTTCATCGTCGCATTTTTTTCCACAAAGAGAAGTGCTAATCCCCATTTATTAATAAAAAAAAGATTCTAAAAGTGAACGTAAAACCAGTTAAAGAAACATAACATAAAAGAAGTACCTAAGTGTGGAGATTTCTGCTTGAGAATTCTCCAGTTGCCTCTCCAGTCTTAGCTCGCTAGACCTCAGTCTGAGAGCCTATGTTAGGAAGTAAGAAAGAAATATGTAAGACAGAATAATAAGATTATTAATGGAAAACATTGCTATATTTCCATATAGATATTAGTGGAAAATTGTGGCATAATTCCATATCGAGCACAAGTGTTCATAAACCAAAAGCATTTTAGAATCACTAATAATTGAAAATCAGCATACTAACATTAATAGTCAATCATAAAAATGAATTTGGATTGTCTGATGCATAAATCAAAGGAAGCCAAAAATATTTGAACTTCCTAGTCATTCTAAAGAGTGCAAGGGGTATAAAGAAATTCCAGCACCACCAGCTATTAGCTGAACATTCAGGGACGCGAAGCAGAAAAGTCTTTCAAACATTTACCTTCTCTTCTAAACCAATAACTTCAGAAGCCAACAACTTTGCACGTTCATCAGCTGCGTTGCATTCGAGCTGTGCATTTGCATATTCACCTTTCAGAGATTCGAGTTCCACCTGATGACAGTAGATTGATGAGATACATGCTAGAAAGTAAAAATAAAAAGATCTGATTCAGACACAACATCCTGCAGGACTCATAGTAGCCCAGCTATCGAAGTCATGTGTTAGAATAGTTTGATATGTAAACCTAATATCCACTTATAACTTATCATCTTCAGAGTAGTGCATCAACCTCACAAACTTCTCTTTGGCTCTTGATAATCATTATTACTGGATACGATGACTAAGATCTGTAAAGTCAGACTAGGATTTCACTGTCTTCTTTTCCCAGCAATTGAAAAATACATGTTTAAAAGACAGCCATCTCAAACTGAATGTACATGGTAGCTTATTAATTACAATAACTGGAAATACTGCCAATAAATCACATTATATGGTACCCAAGGTAGCTGTAAAGGAATGCGCTTCGAAGAAAATGAGAGCCACTAGATCATAAAAACAAGTATAGAAGACTTTGTTTTCAAAAAAAAAAGTATAGAAGACTTTGAAACATATTTCAAGCAATGGAGATCAATATAAAACTTTATATTTTAACAACACTGATCTGAATGTTATTTCAGAAAGGCAAGTACTTCAATAGTTTGGTATCAAAAAGACCCAAAGTTCTGGCCTGATTTAAATCAACATCAAAAGAAAATAGAAGCGGGACATACATAGATAGAGTTTGTATGACAGAGTGTTAGCTACAATACAAGTAGGCAGATTGCAGAATTTTGCAATGCAGTGAATACTGACCAGGTGAATTTTAATCTCCTGCTGCAGATTTTCCATATCAGATCTCAATTGGTGGACGGCGCTCCCCTGGACAAACAAAAACATTCCACTTAAATACACATTAATTAGGTAACGAACTCGATATCATCACTTACATATCAACAAATAGGTTTACATTTTAAAATATAAGAATAGTAAATTTTTTGAAAAACCTCCTACGAAAAGGCTAAAAACAAAACAGTTAATGTATTGGATAAACTTTGAAGTGGTCTTTCAGTAAGATACGACCTGCACTAATGCTCCTTCTCTACAAGAGTATAAACTGAAATTTTAATTTTTAGATGACATAGGAGTTGGATGAATTGTTCAAAACTAAGTTTCAACTACTACAAGAAAAGACTTGAGATTGCAAAACTCCACATTTTTTAGGTGTACTCTTCAAAGATGGGCACAATGATCCATGAGTAAGTCCATCCGGCAGCCCCATACTCTTAGTGGATCATTTATATAGCCAAACAGCTTAAATTTAAGAATAATCAGAAAATTAATCAAACTATAAAACACCTAAACTTTTGACAAAACTGAAAAGTGAAAAGTACAGATTAAGTCAGCTCTTACAAACTTTGCATAGCAGCACGGACAAGATATTTAAACAAACCTGTTGATTATAGCTATCTGTTAATGCTGAATTCTCGGATGCTAAGGACTCTGCTAATGTTCGTGAAGCCTCAAGAGCTCGTTGCAAAGAGAACTTTTCTTGAGTGAGATCTTCAATATGCTGCCCAAAATTAGGGAGGGAAGAGATTATGAGAAATATGAAGCTAGCTACAATTTAATGCTGTAACCCACAAATTTGATGACTACAAAGCCTAATATCATATATCGGCCAAGCTTGGATATATCACGTGTCAGATCCCAATATTATATAGGTCATCCTACATGTTTTGTTATTTACCAAGGGTATTAGTATAACAGTCAAAGCTAAAGGTTTTCATGTATCCATCCCTGAATTCAGATCATGCTTCAGTGCAATAATGGTTATTTTGATAGTTTTTAAGGTCAAATCATAAGTAAGGTAGTGCTTTGTCTCCATACTGGCAACAGATCAAAACAAATTTGACATGTCAGGAACCGTGGGCTTGCAAAGCAATCATTTTGGAATATGTTTAAATCAGTCAAGGGGTCAAAACTGGAAACCTTCCATACTGACCTCATTAAGTGGGTAGCCTTAAAAATGTGACTAAAGGATTCACTGCATTTTACAGATACAGTAGAGGAAACTCAATTACCTCTGGGTGCATCTATCTTCTTGTGATCGAGGAGTTGTTCTTAAATCAATATATAATGTTCTTCTTCATTAATAGCACTAGTGTTACCATCGTACGAATGCTCTAGCAGACATCAGCATGAATATTTAAGTGCTCGTTTGCAAAAGATTAAAATGTATACTATAGTCACATTTTAATTCAATATAATCATCCTTGTAACCCACAACCCAAGAAAGGGCAAAAAAAATTCACCTATATGGGATAACGTTGATTTGCATTTATTAATTATGGATTTGTTACAATTTACATGGACTTCAGGTTTAGCAAGTAAAACAACTTACAAAAAGATAGCTACATAAGGTTCTACACAGTTGACACTGTAGCGTGCATGCCAAGTGGCCCAGACACCTTAAGATAAAATATCTAAAAGTCTCAAACAAAAAGCTACATAAGGTTCTATTACCACTGATAAAATGGTAAAATATCATCACACAGTTAACAGTGTAGCGCACATGCCAAGTGGCCCAGACACCTTGTGATAAAATATCTCAAGGTCTCAAACAAAAAGAAAATATATAGTCTCACTTTAACTAAGAAACTAACAAAACATCAAAAAATTTGTTCCTAGGAACACATGAATATCAAAAATTATGTGTTACTGCGATTGGAGTCCTAATTTGGTGCAAGAACCAACTGATACTGGACACACCTTTCATTGGAGTTTCCAACTACGATAGCAGCACCCATGCTGACTTGTTATGGGTACCACAACTTGTTTGACCAATTAACGAGACATTAAAAAAAGAAAAAAGAACCTGTTCTAGAGCAGCAAAATCTTCGTTCTGTTTTGCTCCGTAGAAACTATGTGTACTCTCAAAATTGTTTCTGCTGCCATCATGCCTGAAGAGACTATGCCCATTACTAGGACTAAAAGCATTTATCGAATCCTGAGAAACAGAAGCAGCCTGGGCATCCGAAATGTGAAAGTCTACATTAGATGTCTCCAAATTCTGTGGTTCAATTTTTGGAACAGGTGGTGAAGAAATTCTTGATTTGTTTATGGAATCTAAGAAAGACGGACGTGATCGCCTTGTGTTACTTCCAGTCATATAAGGATCTACCTGCTCATGATTGGATGAGCTTCTACCATCGAAATTAGAACTGGAATATTTAGATTCTTCTGAGTTGAATGCGTTACTAGCACTGGTTAAGTGACCAACAGAACTACTGAACTTCCTTCCATCAATACCTGAAATTTGATTATAACCATGTGCTGTTACAGTATTAGCATTTTGCCCCTCCTCCCAGAAAAGATTCCATCATTAAGCACAACAAATTTAGTATTATTTCTTAAGCAAAAAGTTGTATTGGGCTAAATGAATCAGTGAAATAATGCTCTGACTATTCAACAAATCAGGTCTCATATAGGCATTGAAAGTAAGCTTGCAAAATCTTCAAATATAAAATTTGATGTGATTTAAGAAATACCTAAATATGTTAAACTTTTAATGATACTTTTTAGGGTAGTGTTATAGTTATAGTGTACATCTCTGGTCAAAAGAATTTATATCATTCTTGACTTCTGGAATTTAGCAATTAATCATAAATGGAAAAGTTGATACTATCTTATTGGCAAGTGGGATTGTAGGAATATTAGTATTGTATAAGAGAAAATAGATAACAAAGCATAGCTACAGCTACTCACAACAGCACAGGTAGCTTACCCCCATTGGTTATAGAAGAGTACGATTTTGGATCACTGGCATGTAGGTCATTGTAGGTTGACTTGTGCAGTACGCTACTTTTATATCCCTCAAAAACAAGAGAAGTGTCAGAATCTGCAGTATCCTTCAAGTGAGTTTCACTATCATTGGAGTAGGATAATCCCATCCCATAATTACTGTGTTTACTGGAACTACCACTATCTTGCACCGAGGGGGAAAAAGAGGACGTAACGTGATCTCTCACAGTCCCATCAGCAAGTCTTGCTGAAGTCCCAGAACTGATGGCATGGTTATTTATAATCCCTTTGTCATTAGGACTGGTATGAGCATTGACCTGTTCTGTAGGTGCACGCCTAAACTCATCATCCTTTGCAGAAGTCTGCAAAGAATCTACAGAATATACATTATAATTGTTTGCAGAGAATGTGGTACTGCCATCTTTGCCAACTGAAGAACCTAAATGAGTTCTATTGTCACTATCCATATTCTTGCCAGAAGGTTCAATGGCCCCATGGGATGTACCAGCCCCATCAGAAACTGTGACCCTTGCAGGATCAGATTCCAAAGATTGTTTCTCCTGCAGACCAGGCCCAGCACTAGTAGGATGAGATTGGCTGTTATTAATAGTCTTCTTGGCCTTCTCAGCAGCTTTTTTCTTGCGAAACTCTTCCAACTGTAGGATAGAAACAGATTGCTTACGCCCAAAAAGAAACAATGATTGACAATTTCAATAGAAATATACATAAAGGGAAAACCATTAGATCCAAATTTCAGGAATCAGCTGGCATTTCAATGTCACTAAGAAAATATGAGATAATATTAACATGCTTTCAAATTCCGCAATGTAAACATATCAATTCCAGCTACAACATTAACATATTATTAATGCTAAATTCTTGCTCCTTGAGTGCACATGGAATTCACAGTAACCTTAACAATAAAAACAGGCTCAGAAAAAAAAAACATTTTAATAAAAGCAGTCATATCCCCTCACCCTCTTATTTAAACTTTCCAAAAAATTTCCGACTAATTCTACAACATAATCCTCATCCCCCCTAATTCCACTCTACACTTCCACTTATCAAATCCATTTCATCTCCGAGTCAACTAAAATTCAATATCAAACAAAACAAAATAATAACCACCGACATACATTCGAAACTTCAACTAAAATTCCATACCTCATTATTTCAACAAAAATCAACACATCCATCCAAAATCTCACAGCAATATCATTCCAATTATCGAGGCAATCACAATTCCAACAATCTAAACAATTATCCATCAAAATTGAACATAAACAAACACATAAACAAGCAAAAACACATACATACATACATACATACATACATACATACATACATACATACATATATAGAGATAATTATACCTTTTTTTTTCCTGCTAACAAATGATCCTGCTTCCCAGCCATTCATTCAAACACAAATGTAACCACAAAAGAACCTACCTTTATATATACAAACAACACCAAATCAAATGATAAATCGACATTAACAACGATTCGAGGCGAATAATTATGAAATTAGAACATCAAAAACCCTAATTTGCAGACAATGAGTCCGATTAGATCGGAGAGGAGAGATACATGTACATACACATATACATACATATATATATATAATAATAATAATATAAATTTGGTGGAGAAGTAGATCTCCTTCGTGCTCTCTCCTCTCTAGTTTTTTTTGGAATGTAAATTTTTCGGTTATAAATTCAGCTGTTTTTTTTATTTTTGCTTTTAAATCGAAAGTTGAACAAATTTTACATGCCTGCGTAGCGGTCCAAGTGTCCAAATATTTGGGATTCACCGTCGAAATTCAAATCTAAAAATTTAAATTTTGTTTTAATTTATATTTAAATTAAAAATATTTAGAAAAAGTATTTTGAAATTAAATTCAGCGAATAAATATTCGACTTTAGTTACTATCCGGATTTGAATTTTATTTTATGTTTTTTCAAAAATAAATAAATAAAAACTTTTAAATATTTTTTTATTTTATTAAAAAAATATATGTATGATAATTATATATATCTTAAAAAATATTTTTTAAAGAATAGATAAATACATACGTATATATTATAAATTTAATATAATAAAATATATATTTCTATTATATATTTCTATATTATATATATATATATATATATATATACACTTAAATTCAAACTCGAATATTATCCATACAGACGCGCATTCATATTCAAATCCGAAATTGTTGGATTCGGATACCTATAATTTCTGACTTATTTTAAATACTAATAATATTCATTTTGTTTCAAATATAAATACAAATATCTTGAACGGATGTCTAATATTTCAAATTGTTTTAACGTACTCGCGTGTTGGAGTGACAAGTATAAAATATAAAAGAGTCTATTTTTAAAATTTCTTATAATTGATACTCATTTTTAAGAATACAAGGGGTTTTGGCCCTTAATATCACAATTTGAACATAAATGTCCAAAATATCACAACCCAGAATAATGGCCTTTACTATCACGGAGACACGCCACTTTACACGGAGACACACCACTTTAAGTGGCGTTTTCAGAAAACTAATATTAAAATTACGTTACTTACTTTACATGTAACTTTTTGTATTTTTTATTTTTTTCATAAGAAAACAATAACGCAATTTCTTCTTGCGTGTACAGCAGAAACGCATTTCCAAGACTCGTTTCAGTTAACAACGCAAGTTAAAGACTCGTTATTGTTGAAAAACATTAACATGAAAACTTCCCTTCTTCAGTCAAGTTAGTCACCGCTGACCCGTATACCATCTCTGACCCACTTGATCTCAAAAGTTATCAAACCCAAACCCGTGGATTGCAACACTATCATTGGATTCGACTGGGAAGTTTTCATTGTGCTCCAAAATTGGGTCTGAATCTAACTGATCCACTATACTGCGAAGAAGAGGACAACCTTGTCGGTTTCAAAATAGGTAGGTGACCTTGAAATAGACTAGACATGGAATTAGACCCGGAGCCAGAAACAACAACTGGTATTTCAAACATTTTCTCGAATTCGCCGGACTTCTTAACATCACCTGTGACGCCCTCCAAATCCGGGTCTAGATTTGGGGGTCACCAACCAATCCACCAACAACAACTACAATAAAATAACAAAATAGAGGCATAGTGGCACTGACCCCGCCAACAACTAACAATAATAAAATAATAAATCAGAGGCTCGTTCCTAAACCCTAAACTTTTTAGGGGATCACTCGTTCCTAAACCCTAAACACAGCCGTCCTCTTCCTGGTGATAGTTTTCTTGCTCTGTTCAAGCTCGCTGAAGGTGCTGTTCTTCGTGACATCATCGTGTTCTCGTTTTATCCTGGGAGACTATCGACTCAAGCATACGGTGAGAGGCGAAATAGATTTAAGGAGACAGTTTCGCACTGGACTCGAGACATCCTCCGTTTCTTATCTTCTCTCTTTAACAATTTGTTTTTAGTTATTCACTATTCTGTTACTTGCACACACAATCACTCGTGATTATTATTATTGTGTTTTTGGCAAATTGTTTAACAGCAAGTACCATAGGCACACTTGACCTAATATATAACACGTAGAACCAGGCTCCATCCGCTACCAGCCACTATGCAATACGCAGGACTAGGCTCCATCCGCTACCGGTCACTGCGCAATCGTCCAATCCGACCAAGCAATCCGGAATATTCGGCTTGCTTAAACCAATATCATAATCCTTCACTTTTCGTAATAATATCATTTTTTGATAAAACAGGATATGATAAATTTATTTAAATCAACTTTCAAATATCGAAAGTACTGATATCACAATAAAAAAATTTAAGATTCACAAATAACTCTGAACAATAGTTATTTGTCAAGATATGAATAATTGATCAAGTCATGGGGACACCATGCAAATGTGAGTGTTGATGGTGAGAAGAGTGGGAATGTTGTAATTAGTGATGGTCAGAATGGTGAGAATGTTGGAGTGGATAATGTGGTTGTTGGTGATGATGATGTTGGCAAGTCCGAGAAAATGGCAATAAATAAAGAAAAGGGAAAGGGGAAACTTGTGACTAGTGATGTTCGGAATGGTGGAAAGGATAATGTGGATGTAGATGATGATGTTCGGAAGGATAACGAGTGTTCGGAAGTGATTAAGAAAAAGAAAAAGAAGAAGAAAAAGAGAAAACTTGTAATTAAGGATAGTCAGAATGTTGAAGAGGTTAATGTGGTTTTAGATGATGCTAACAGTGGAGAGTGTTTGAAAGAAGTTAAAAAGAAGGGGAAAGTTTTAACTTGCGATGGTCAAAATGGTCAAGAGGATGCTGTGATTGTAGAATATGGAAAGAGTGAGCAAGTAGTGAAAAATAAGAACAAGGGTAATGATGTAACTTGTGGTGATCAATGTGTTGAAGAGGATAATGTGGTTGTCGATGAACTTGATGTTGATGGTAGCCAGAGTGCACGAGTAGTGAAAGGTAGGAACAAGGGAAAAGATGTATTTAGTGATGGTCGGGATGATGAAGAGAATCATATGGTTGTAGATGAAGTTTATGGAGGCAAGAGTGACCAAGTAGTAAAAAGATATGATCTTGATGGTAACAAGTTCTCAAAATTAGTGAAGGATAAGAAAATGATAATTAGTGATGGTCAAAATGTTGAAGAGGTTAATGCAGTTGTGGATGTTCAAAGTGCTAAAAAGAATGGTAAGAAAAGGATTAAAGTTTTAGGTAACGAAAATGTGCTTAGAGAGGTGAACAAAAAAGAATTGGAAGGTTTTACATCTATTTATCCAGAATTAACTAACATGCTGGAGTTGGAAACGCTATCTAGGATGCCAGAGCATATAAAGAAGAAGACTGTGATGGATACAATTAATTTTATGGGGAGGGAGAAGGCGAATGAATCGGAGGAAAAATTGGCTGATTTTCGCTTAATGGAGATGGAATTGAATGCTAAGAAGTTGGAGTTGACTAGTAAGCATATTAATATGATTTTGGAGGCGATGACAGATAAATTCAAGCCTTAATTTCAGTGCCTACATAATGGTTAGTAGTTTTATGTTTTTGTTAAAAATTTAACTCAGGTAGATATGGGATAATTGTAAATATGCTCTGGTGTTTATGTATAACTGGTTGGTATGCTTGTATTCATCCTTTTCTCCTCGATATGCATTTTGTTAGTCTTCAACTGTGCTTGAGATATCTGTCACAAAATTCTAGTTACAATTAAAAGTGAAACCACGTCAGATGAGGGTGGGCAGCCACCCCCTGAAAGTTTTATAAATTCTCCGACATAAAGAAATTCTCCGTCAATCCCTAGTTCAAGGTCCCATTTCCTTTTTGGGAGAACTGATGTATGCTTGAATGTAAGCCACCAAGTATTCATCTCAATCTGACATATTGTCCTGTCCTGTCAATTTTTGTCCAAAAAGTCAAAATCTACTTTGTACATATTGTGTGTAGAGTATAAATGGATCAAACTAAAGGATTTTGGGAGGTTAAAATACTCCTACATAATCTGGGTGGAGCTTGTATAAAAATATAGGAGGGGCTGTATTCTATTTTCTATTTTCTGCTTTTTACTAGAAAAAAATTGCATTATTGATTCTGGTGTTATTTTCTTGATTGCCATCGTTACCTAGTCACTAAAACAGTAAAACCTCCTGCTGACATTCTATTGAAAGGAATTGGCAAACAAAAGTACTTCTAAATGGTGTGTCTGGAATTGCTCATTCTGCATGAGATGGGTTTCTAAAGGCCTTGTTAAAGTATCAGATAAGATTATTGCACTCTTATCTCTAAATTCCATTCTAAGCTAGATAAGAATGGCATCTTAGACGGGGCACCTGGAATAATATAAAAAACGACTTTTAGTTGGGAACTAGGGACTTGCATCTCTTCTGCCCAAACAAAAGTGTGGTCGCAAAAACAGGCTGCTGATGTTAAGTTGAAATACCAGTAACATTTCTCTTGAGCCTTCCTATACTGTTGAGTGTTGAACATCTGTTTCCCTGTCGAGGATTTTGATTCAACTTTAAGCTTGAAACATAGTGTAGGTATCTCAGAATCATGGAAGGGTGGAATTGAGAAATTTAAAGAATGTAAAAGACGACCTGGGGTTGGATGCTTCCGTTTCTTATGTCTTTGTTATCTCCTTGCTTCATTTATGCGGTTAATATACGACTCCCACAGCTGCAATGGTAAAATAGTAATCGGCAATTTTCCCCGGGAATGTTTATATTCAGTTCCATATACCTGTGAGGATATTAGTATAACATTTCTCTACCCTGCATACTAAACAATTAGAACTAAAAAGGCAGCAGAAATATTTTCTCCCCAAAATTTATCTACAACTCTCCCTCTTTCTGGCAAAATTTACATTTCTGTTTCAAGTGTGCAGTTAATCTTAAGGAAACATATATTATAATGGAATTAATAAACATTTCCCAATGCTTATGATGCTGCTCTAATTTTGCAGACATGAAGCGGAGCCTCCAGCAAGTTGCAATTCAGCCACTCCAAAGTCAGATGGTGATGCTTTTGAGTAGAGATGGAATGCTTTTAGCTCGTTGCTGGAAAGTAGTTTTTGCTTAGTTTCATGTCACCTTTGTCCCAAACTATTCTCTGAGTGTATAGTCCTACACGACTATCTTGCTCATGTTTTTGTTTTGATGGTTTGACTGACCTGTAGGAGTTTTAAAAAATGTATTATTCCGATCCAATGATCTTATTTGAATACAGTAAGGAGTGTTCATTGGTAATTGTTTCTCTGCTGATAATTGGACTTCTTTAATCATCGTCATTAAGCTATATAAATCTCGTCTGATTGGCTTTTTTGCTTGTTTACTGTACGTAAAATGTATTTGATGCACCTTCTTTTACTGTATGTTAAATGTATTTGACGCACCATTAGACACAAGGACAAGAGATGACATTTCACTGTTAGAGCTGGTACTTCCAGTACAATTTATGCGTTTTGCTGAATATAAAAAGTGAGGTTCTGATGAATTTAGGAGCGGCTAAAAGGTGTTTACATTTTGCCATCAACGTTTGCAATCAAGAAAATGTTGTTTTAATTCACTATCACTTAATTACTCTCTCGATGTGTATTTTTCAGTTGCCGAATGCTACATGTTTTCGTAGTTCTTAAAAGCATCGAGCACGTCCTATGACTCTCATGCTCAAATTCTAGATATACCCTACTTGGGATACACCCGAAGTGTTGTTACTTTGCTATGGGGGATCTCAATTTATTGTTAAACCTTAGTTCAGATTAAAAGTGAACAAATATCTTTGTGTGAGCTTATCTTAGTCTATCGACTGTAATAATATTGATGGTTTAAGAATAAATAACATGGCCTAGTCCATTAGTAAAGCTCAGAGTTCTCAAACCACCTTTTTCATACAAGTATTAACAAAGCGTCCAGGTCTAACTCTGATATGCTAGCCCAGCCAACACCGAATATTAAGCAGCACCATCCGACCAGCCATCGCTCCTTGAACCACCATCCAGCAAAGACAAAATATTTGTAACTTGTGAAGATTAAGGTATGGTATAACCCTGCCATGTTTATCATCTTGAAAAGAAAAAAACTACTACTATGGTGAGACAGGTATATCACAGAAGCACTGAGAGATTACATTAACCCAGTACAGAAGATTTTACCACAAAGTCATGAAAGAATATAGAATCTAGGTAACATGAAGCAAGAAAGCTTTTAACCAATAGGCTATTCGCCACATGCTTTAGACAGCAACACCAAAGTACAAGTTTTTCACATTGACATTATATGGAATGGTGACGGCGAACGAGTTTAAATACAAGATTACAAAAAGTGTCGCAACATTTGACGCAAGTAAAATTTATAACAGAATTTATTATTTGGTAGAAACATAAGGCCACGCGTCAAGAAGCTCTAAATAGAAGACACTGGTAGCCCTCTGAACGTCCAAGAGAACCAAAATGAACTCCAGTAATAACAACAGAGTCACCAGATATATTTTACCAGACTTCGGGACGAAGCTCACCACTTGCCGGAGGCATCCATCGTCCAGAGTGGTAGACACTTTCACCAACTTTCCAACCAGGGACATCCTTCATAATCCGGGCCTCTTCCTCGAGAGATTTCTTCCACTCTTTAACAAACCTGAAGAAAAGTGTAAGGAGAATATGGGAAAGCTATTCAAGAAATTACGGAGTGGGAACTGTTAAAAATAAATTCTATCTACCTTTCATCCTCTTCAGCTTGAAGCATGGGTACGATAGCTCTGCGAGCAGCATACTTTTCTTCCTTAATTGCTCTACATAATAAATATTCAGTATATTGTTCATAGTTAGTTCTAACTATATACTGCATCTAGAACCAGTAACCTTGACAATAATTAAAATACTCAACCACAAAAAAATCTAATAATGTTCTCTTTTTATATTAATTGAGACTAGAAAGTGTGTAAAAATCTAACATAAACATAATCTCAACACTATCTCTCATCTTACTGCAGTAGCAGCCATTAGGATCACAATTCATGTAATGCAATGATTGTAAAATAATAAAGACACAGTTTAGTAATCATGATATTACAAGGCATGTTACTAGATCAGCATCAATTTAATTGTAAAGAGACATTATAATGATATAAGTTATCATGATAGTTCTAGCACTGCCACATCTCCGAACTGCCTTTTCCCTGATTTCCTCTATGTGTTATCGGACACGGTTTTGGGTGCGAGTGTCAGATCCTTAGTTTAAAAAAATCAGAATTCTTGGATGTGGATCCGAAATTGGACATGGGTGTGGGGACTAGGCATATAAGCCTAACGTAAGGGAAAATTTATATGTTCTTAATTCATTATACATTTAAAAAGTATTGTCTTCTACCAATAAAACTTATACGGTAATTTATGTATGTGATATTTATAGCATAAACTCAGAGGATGACATAGAAAAATCATCCATAGAACCTATTCTCTATAAACAAGTTGTTGCAAGCCCTTTTATATATCATTCTAAACCATGCTTCTGGTTTCAATCTGAAAGATCCTACTCAGATCCCATACCCACACCCATGTCATGTATGGTCGACACAGGTATGAGGGCAAAAACGAAGAGGTCGGGCGACAGTAAAATTCTCAATGCTAGATTCAAGGACGAAATAGGATATGATGTTGAGAAGTTTAATAAGCTAAAGCAAAATGAGACTCACTCTAGAAAGTTATATAGATGATTTTGAACATCTGAGAGCAATATTGAATTAATGATACAAGATGATTCTGAGATCCCATATTCTTATATATTAGTTGGCTTTGTGACTAACCTTAACCCTGCTGCCAAACCATTTGTGAGTGATTTTATACCTAAAAGGCTAAAACCATAGTTGATGCTATAGAGTATGCTAGACTACAGGAAGAAACCCTAAATCAAACTCACAATAGGCCACCTAATACATTGCACAGAAGGCATATCTTATCCTCCAGCTTAAGCCAACAGTAAAACACCATTGTTATCCAATCCTGCATGTACTCTTAAACATCAGCTGATGTAAAAACAAATGGATATTTGAAGGCCTTTGTTACTTTTGTGATCAGAAAGCATCTTTACAAATAATTCCCTACAAAAATGGCCACTTTCAGAAGAAGGATAATGCCATTGCATAATCCAGTTGTTTCATCTGGGAACAGCTGAAAACTGGATGGAACAGCAAGTAGATTTGCATAGAATGATACTTCAGAATCAAGGGTGTGAAGGTCGGAAGTATTAGAGCATCTCCAAGGCATTAGAACCCTTACCGATATTTCTACCACCTAAGCAAATTTAGGGATTCTAATTCAAATCCTCTACTCCAACCATATTTCTCTTTTCCTAAGAATTTTAGGTAAGAGGAAATGATCCCCTGTTAGTGACTGTACTTATCTCCCAGTATTGTTCCCCATGTATATGTAGTAGGTTTTGATATATATAATTGGATCAGCTTTTGTTTTATATTAACATTAGGTATAGGTAACAAATTTAGGTAATCTCATTGGTGTAAAACAACTTTTTGACTCCCTACAACTTCAGTACTCATTATTTGATTATATTATAACTTTCTAAGTAACCAATTTAGGTAACACTTTGGAGATGCTCCTATGCATGGCTATATCCCTAACTTCTTCAGAATTGCCTACCTTAATAGAGGGAAGTTACCTACTGGATTAAGGATTAAAGGGAATCATGGAAAGAATGAAACATCAAGAAGTAATTCCACACAATCATTGTAACATAGATTATTGAGGAAGGAGAACTAGAAATGGGGCTAGATGAAAATTTGAAGTGTAAGATTATGCAATAGCATTACTCACCTTGAAAGTAGTTTGGTAGGAAATTAACTCTAAAAAGAATCAAAACTATTTTTTTCTAGAAGGGCTTAACAAATGTTGTCAAACAGTTTGTCAGGCAATGTTCAGAGTTCAAATGGTGAGTCAATTTCTAGTCCAGGTATATTACCGCCATTGCCAACTCCTGAAGAGGTGTGGGTGGATATTTGAAATATCACTCGTTTTAGGAATTACGGGATGAAGAAGTAATTATGGTAGTGGTGGATTCAGGGCATATTCTCATCCATTCACATCTGTGGAGGATGCACGTGTATATTTAGACAATGTCTTCAAACTTCATGGCTGGCCAAAGAGTATCATAAGTGATAGTCACTGATAAAGATTCTATATTCTTTGGTGAGTTTTAGACATTTATCTTGTAAAGAAATGTTTGAAAAGTTAACTGAGGTGTATTTGTACTAAAAATCCCAATAATTAGAGTTCTTAGTTACCTACTCCTGAGTCCTGACTCGTGGTATAATATTCACTTTCATATTTCTGCAAAAATAACTCCCTGTGAAGTGGTGTACAATCAATAATCCCTCCTCTCCATTTGCCTAATTTAACTAGAGAATCAAGTAATGCAATGAGAGAAAAACCATTAATTCTAAATTAAATCTCATATGGGAAGAGCTCAAAACTGGATAGAACGGCATAAAACCAAGAAATCTAGATAGAACTCAAGTTGCAGCCTTACAAACAAAGACGTGTGCTGGCTAGGGTAAATAAACAACTGTCATTAAAATTTTATGCCTAGAGTTTTGGATGTGGGTGGTAAAGTTCCTTACATATTTCAATTGTTTGATGGAGCTTAGATTCACAATGTCTTCTATATTTCTCAGCTAAAACAAGTAGTCGGAGAGGTTCCATTGGTTGCAAATATTCCAGAATATATTAGTCAAGTAAATGGTGACGTCATTATTGGGCCTAAACTACCTGAAGCTATTTTCAATACCGGTCAAATAGTTGGATTATTGGGCTCAGGAAAATTCTTGGGAAGTGGCTGAGACGTGACAATAGTCTGGGCTAACAAAAGTTTTACAAAAACGTAGTAGGTTCTTTAATCATGTGGAGTTAAATAAGGAACCTCAGTCAGATCTTGTCTCTTCCATAACCAGTAGATATCCTAGTAAAAACAATAGGCAAGAATATATCACAGTTGTAAGATGCTATTACCCAAGAGACCCAATGCCCCGAGAAACGAAATTACAACAAAAAACATACAACGTTTGGTTAACACTCAATCCCGATACATAGAGTACATCATTAACCTCAATAAAATCATCCACACATTAAAACAATCACTAATCAACCAAACTAATCATCTACACTAAAAACCTAAATAATTTCATACTCAATCTCCTACACGTATACATTATTAACCTCGATAAATCAATAAAATCATCCACACATCTTAAAATTAACAACAATAAAGACAGAAATCCATAAATATATATAGATACATACACTAAAACCTCAATCAAATTTTATTAATTTATCGAGATTATTAATTAATCGAGTTAAAAAATGTACGGTTGTTACTATTACATTTATATCAAAAATGTGTATTGAAAATATTAATTTATCGAATCGAGGTGGTTATACCTTCGGATCTTATTACCCTTGCCGACCTCATACATGCCCCAAGAGAAAGTACCAAAAGCAGCGAAAAAGATAGCAACAGCACTGGGACCCTTACTAGGGATCCGACGGGCGTACCGAACCGGAGCGAACCCGCCCGGTGGAGGCCCATCTTGGAGTAAAGGCATGTCCTTGACGCTCGCCATACCTGGCTTGTTCCTGATTGTTGCCTCCGTCATGCCTTCTCTTTGTGTGTGTGTGTGTGTGTGTGTGTGAATCTCAAATGTACGTCACCATGTGCTGCAAAGTAAATTTTGTTTGATATGAATATATATTATTTGAATTTGTAAAAATTAGTTATAATAGATTAAATTTTGTTTATATAATTTTTATTCAGATAAATTTTGTTTATACTAGTAGATACTAGATTTTAACCCGTACGATGTACGGATATTTGTTTTCTTAATTAAATTATCTATTTTAAAATTACTAATATTTTTATAATTTGAAAAAGTTTTAATATATTATAATTATATTAGTTTTTTAACTTATTTAAATTATACATTTTTACATTAACCGACTTAAATATAAATAAGAAAATTATAGAATATTAAAAATAAATATGCATATCACACAAAATATAAATTTATATTAATAATAAATAAATATGTAAAATTTTGTGATTTGAAATATTATGAACATGATATTTTAATATATCAAACAAATGTTTAATATATTTAAGATTATACATAATAAATTTATATATATTTTTTTATAAGATCTCTATTATGTTTATTTTATATAAAATTTAATAGATATTATGTTATATGACATATAATATATATGTATCTGTTAATAATATGATAATATAATTATTAATTTGGATAAGTTTTTTTATGTTATTAGATTTTCAGTAGTATAATATTAATTGTAATATATAAATAATTATATAACATATATAATTTAAACAATAAATACTAAATATTACTATATTGCTAATGATATTAAAACTTTAAGTTAAT
This sequence comes from Oenanthe sinensis, assembly GCA_028671895.1. NCBI lineage: Eukaryota > Viridiplantae > Streptophyta > Magnoliopsida > Apiales > Apiaceae > Oenanthe > Oenanthe sinensis. The sequence continues at coordinate 1,137,255 of CM053809.1, read as the reverse complement.
ATTAAAAATAAAAAGATACATAACAATTATCATCATAATAACTTTTACATGCCACGTTTTTCATACTAATATATGACAGATTCTTTATTGAACTAAACATTTTTTCTCATATATAAATTGATTAAATTAAAAATTGTATTAATATTTATTAAAAAACATGATTCAAAGTATGTGATAAAATGTTTTTGATATAGTATTATATATATAATATATTAACAAAATAGAATGTGTATTTAATATCTTAGGCTAAGATTGAACTTTTAGTAGGGGAACTCAAATAATTATTTTTTTTAAAAAAATCTAATTTCTTCAATTCGATCCAAACCAATTAATTAATAAGATTTATGAGTTCTCAATATAATAATTTCTCCCGTAAGTGTAATTGATTCTCCGTATAAAGTTATCATTCTATCTTATATAATATATTAAATATTGTTATAGAAAATATTTGAATAAAAAAACTTTAATCCTCCCTCTCATAAAGAAAATTCACAGTCTCCCTGCATCTCCCTGTGTGTAAAACCATAATACTATCCATACTCTAATATAATAATAATATATAATAATGTGTGATATGTGACATGTCTCTGTATAAATCTAATATAAAAAGTATTTTAATGTTTTAAATCAATTATAAAAATATTTCTAAAACGGAATAGAATTCCCCGATAAATATTCGTAATTGTCTTTTCTCTCTAGATTACGGGTTGCTCCAGTTGAATTTTGGATATTGGACCACCTCAAAATTAAGACAAAATAGCACTTTGCACCCCTTTTAAATATTCACTTTTTCGATTTAATCCTAAACTATTATTTGTTACAATGTACATCCCATAGCTAATAAATTTAATTCAATTCGCACCCCTCTGGTTAACTCCCGTTAACTTTTAACAGTCAACGTTACTTTATTTCGATCGGCAGCCATAACCGAAAACGAAACCAAACAAAACAAAAACCCCAAAAACCTAAACCCTAACCCCACTTTCTTCACCGCCAACTCACTCACAAACGACTTCGACGGCGTCTTCCCCCACCACGTCCCTGAACTCCTCACTCCACCGCCACCACCGCCACTCTTTGGCTTCGTAATCGAGACCGGATCAGTCGGGACGGACCGGGTCGAGGCGGCTGAGAAACTGGTGACCGTTGTGGGAGAAGCGTGTGATTGAAGAGGCGGTGAGCAATGCAAACTGAGGTGTTCTGATGCATCATCGTGATCAAGAGATGAGCGACAAGATGAAAGTGAAGAATCAGGTGGGGAACCCAAATGGTTTTGATTAGAATTAGGAGGATTAGTTATATCTGAGACTCTCCACTGTTTTTCATTTTTCTCCATGTATGTATGTATGTTAGATTGTAAGTATAGTTTGAGGTAGAGTAGACAAGAACATAAATTAGTTTTTCATCTAGTAAAGTAAACAAAGAGATAGATACGCCTGAAGCTCTACTCTCTAAACTGCACTTTGTAAGCTTACACACGAAGCAAAGTGTCATATTCCCTTTTCGGTTTGTGAGTGGTTTCGGTTATTGCCATTACTCGGTCAAAGTAACGTTGACTGTTAAAAGTTAACGGGAGTTAACCAGAGGGGTGCGAATTGAATTAAATTTATTAGCTATGGGATGTACATTGTAACAAATAATAGTTTAGGATTAAATCGAAAAAGTGAATATTTAAAAGGGGTGCAAAGTGCTATTTTGTCCAAAATTAAAGATAATTTTGTAAACTCCGCGTGGGCTGTAAAATCGCCTAATTCTGACTTTTTAAACTTAAAATATGGCTCAAACAATGTCTGTCGTTTAAAGAGCACAATAATTACAAATTTTCTTTTTAATTTAACTCCAACTTTAAGTTCAAATTTATACATAACTAAGATATCTAATAGAATTTGAGTTATAATATGAAGCAGAGTAAGAAAAATTATAGTTATTAGGAATCTTAATAATAATTATAACTTATAAATAATTAATACATAATATTTATTTGGATAAGATCCTCTTACTCTTATTATATATAGGATATAATATAGTTAGATTTTCAAATATAATTTTATTTAATATAAATATGTATATAATTTACATTTATATTATAATAAAGAGAAAATGGTATATTAAAATTCTCATTATGAGATTTTGTCGAATCGGTCCATTTTTGTGTTTTGTAACATTTTGGAACTTAAGCCTTATTTTATATTACAACCCACACATATTTATCGTCTATTATCATTGTTAAAATTAACAAACCCAAAGACAGTATTAACTATTAACTTGTTGACATTGTAAACTTAATATTAAAGGAGTTTGGTTCTTGATTGCAAATAAGTTGAAATAATTAGAAATAATCATAATAATGACGATGCTAATAACCATTACAATGATAATATTAATTATATATTTTTACAAAAATATATATTTATATAAATATAAATATAAAATAAAAATTTAAAGTTTAAATCATATTTGTTAGATATGAGTTCTGAGAAAGTTATACAGAGGGGGTGAATGTATATGTTGATCCTCTTTTTTTTCTTTTTTTTAAGAATTTGTCTAAGTGAATGTTTAACTTGAATCTTTTGATATATCAGTAGCTTAACTTAAATAGTGCAGAATTTGACAACTAAAAACACACACAAGTTAACTTTTAATCTAAATACCATTAGAAAGAAAATGTTACAAGTCTAAAATTCAAGTATGAATTTCAGTTTCCTCTTCTTAATTAAGAGAAAAGAAACAAGGAATTAATCACATATATATATTAATCACATGAAGGCAGTGAACACGCTGACTCTTGAATTTCATAATCAACCAGGTGCGGCCATCCTCTATTTCTTTCCCGAAAAAATCAGTCTTTGCTTATTTAGAGAAATCCCCACCTCGTCATGAATCTTAATCTTTTCTATGAATGGTATCTGAGCTTTCAACCATTACAATAATAATCTTTTTTGTGCCATGGGCACACACTAGAAGCTTAGTTGTCAAATTTCTATTAGCTTTTAATTCATTAATAATGATGGATCCCACTGTATGCACAAAAAACTTCACCAATTAAAATGAGTCAAACTCATAAAAGTTAGTATTTAATGTGTGCCCATGAGCACACACTAGAAAGACAATGAATTTCAACATCTGTGTGCATATTAAGAATGTGACGCCCTTCAAATCCGGAGCCTAGATTTGGGGGTCACCGACCAATCAACAATAATAACATAATAAAATAATAAACGAGAGGCACACTGTCCCGCTAATAACCAACAATAATAAAGTAATGAACCAGAGGCACACTGACGCCGCCAATAATTAAGGATCGCTAACAGGTTATAGTATGAAATTAAGCCGCTGAAACTAAAAGTAAACCACACTATTTTATTACACATCAACCAGTATCTCACAAACCTAAATCAAAAGTTTAGATCAGTTTTAAGTCTAACTTTATTTTATTACAAACTTCTATCTACGGACCACTAAGACAACTAAATATCTGGGAGGCCCGAGCGATCCCGAGATTCTGCGTTGTTTACTCCTGGAAGAACTGCTGCGATGGCTCATACTGACTAGCTGACAAAGGTCAATTGAAAGCAAGAGTGAGGCAAAGATATGCTCAGCAAGTATATGATCAATAGAAATAGAATCAAAACATGAGATCTGTATAGAGAATAGAATATAAAACAGTTTATTATCAAAACTGAACAATAAATGATTCACAGTTTATCTCAATTGAAACAATGCAGTATGTCATCAAAATGAAACAACTGCTCAAAATCAATATATAATAGCCACACAGGCAATATAGATTAGATACGCACGAATAAATACTATTACCCACTAATCAGATTTCAAAAATAATAGGACCCTTTTATAACTCATCGGTACATTTCTATACCCATAGATATAACAAGGATTTCAAAATATAGGTACCAAAATAGGCAAGTAATGTTAGCCTATAGGAAGATGGATTGGTTACCATTCAATAGAGCAACCCAAATAAAATAAAGGTATGCTTAGTTTTAAATACAAACCATATCCTCATTATTTATTACGATAACACAAGATATAATGTGTTTATTATAATCAACTTCCAATATTCAGAGTACGAATAACAAGTAACTCTGATGCACAGAATAAAATAGGAATCCTAAATATTTCTGAACAATAACTATTTATCATGATATGAATAATCGAAATAGTAAAATAAAAGTATTTAGGATGATCAAGGAGAAAATACTTACCTGGTATAGATGTTGTCCTAAGCTGGAATGGGTCGACTACACTTCTCTTCTAGTTACTAACTCGCTCGGATCTATAAATAAAATAATCTAATTTAGATTCTAGTGTCTACCCATACGGTCTAATAATAACGAATCTCAAATAATAATTAATAAACAAGTAGTATCAATTAGCAGACAAGTAAGCATATAGATCATATAGGAGATAAGACTCACAAATTAAAGAGTAGTCAAATAACTAAAAGTAGAATCTAAAATATTATTTGAGTCAAAGTGGATCATCATTATCCACTCCGAATAATTATTAGATCCCTAAATATTTAATAAAATAATAATTCGGGTTAATAAATAAATTAGGGAATTGAAACTATATTTATCCCTTTTGGATTTTTTTTAGGATCTCGAACAAATTTGTTTCATTTAAACGGGTAAAAGAATTATTAAATAAATAAATAATATATAAATAAAAGTAAATAAATCATTTTTATTTCTCAAAATAATTAAATTAAATTATTTTTAATTATATTTATATAATAATTAATTAATTAAATTAATCGATTAAAATAAGTTAACCAATCAATTTAGATTAATTAAATTATTATCTAAATAAATTAAAATAATTGAACTAAATCAATTTTGAAATAAAATTAATTTTAAAAGATGAAATTGATTTTTACTCAAAAAACACTTTAAAGAGTATAACTTAGGGATTTTAAAGAACAGAAAACATGGGACATGAATGCAATTAAGTTCACAAACCTCACATATATACACAAACAAAACAATAAACCTTTAAAAAAAATTATATGTACAATGTGAAATAAGTCTGAGTATCTTAATTCGGATGCAACAAGTAGTACAAATCAAGCATCAAATAGTGACAAAAGTGTGACTGTCATATATCATGCTTTAAATTGAATTCAAGTGAGGAAATAAGCAACTGCATATATAAAAATCATTTAACTACGATAATTTGCAGGAATACACATTATATATATATATATATATATATATATATATATTACACATATACACACATATATTCATCAAATTGTCAGTTAAGAAATCCGACCACACTGCATTCCTGTATAAATCAATTCATGTAGTAGACATGTGCATGTATAGGTCTGTGAATCTCCAAGGACATTATGCAATTACCAATTTTGATCAAGTAACAGGTAGACATGTCTGAGTTAAATATATACATGTGACTATGCTAACACATGAAAATAAGAAAAGATTTTTATTAAATTGATACAACTTAACTTAACAATTTTTACCATCATCTTTTAGCAGAAATCACCATGTATGTATCATGCTTGCATAGAAAATAAGTATTATTAACCAATTACTATAATGGATTCATTTACACACATCAAACATATACCAATAGTTATAATTATCTCAAAAAGTTTACAGATAACTATGCATTTAGATCATACAAATTTTACAGTCCACAAAATCAGATGGCTCACAAAAATTGATGCATTAAAGATAATCACTTGGATATACTAGTCATAAACAATATCAATTGGTACCAGTAGTAGGTAATCATGAAAGGTTAGGTTCCAGAGCAATTTAGTTATTCTGGTACAAATATATTACTTAATCAAGTAGATCACCAAGCACATGATATTTCATACAAGTCACATAGTACATATGCAGATCACAATGAATCATATATTATAAGCAATCTTAGCAAGAAATCATATGATACACACATTATGAGCTAGAAAATGAGTTTTATAAAGATTTTGACCTAAGTCAACTCAGAATCACACATGCATATGAGTTCTAAAGTGATCAAATGACATGGGAACAGATGAAGGCTTGCTCATGGCAATCAATGCAGTCCATAGTCAAGTGATAATGGTGTGCAATTGTGTGTCCTAAGGTGATGTTCAAATAATCCATAAATTTAATTCATTAGCAGATTCACCCTAACTTTATTCCACCAATAAGCCCAAGTACAAAACTCATCTCACAAAGTGATACTACTACAAAGCATACAAGCTCATCATAACAAGAATATTATATAAACAAGACTAGTATTCAAACAGTGATGATCATGGCATTGCAACAGATACACACTCAAAAATAAAGAACAAGAAGACAAATGTAATAAATACTCTAAGACACTAGGAATGAAGAATAAGGCTCAGAGCAATTAAGTTGAAGGCACAGATCAGTTAAATAGGCAGATACACTAATATATAGCAAAAATTGAGAAACTTATTTGCACACATTTAGATACTATTGCAACAGTTAAAAGTAAATAGGTATTCAGAATTATATAGGTAAAGAGTAGTATGTATATTATAAGTACATATTTATTGCCAAAAAGAACTAAAGTTCTGCACACAATCTGATTAGTCAACAACTCGGAAAAGCAAAGGGGACGGCTGGAGCTTCAAAATCCGGCGAACACAAAAACATACTCAGAAAAATCAACTAAAAATACCACCTTTCTCAACATGTAACGAGCTACACAACCATATATATTAATTAAACAACCACTTAACCAAGCACCAATCGAAAATTAAACAAATAAAGTAGTTAATCATGAAATCGAGTTCGAGAGATTTTGAGTTGAAATTAATACTCTAATCGAGTAATACACGAAACAATCTTCAATTTGGCTACTAGCACACACAATTTGGACTCCACTATCACCTTCAACCGACTGATTAAACCCAAGAACAGGAACCATAATTCACTTCACTTCACCCCCAAACTGAATAACAACGCTGCAGTTACTATATTTGAAAACTGTTAATAAAAAATTTATTAATAAAAGTCTATTTATATTTTTAAAAATTTTAGGGGCTTAAATTTTATTAAAAGTAATTTTACCCCATAATTAAAATAAAAAGTCCAAAAATTATTTTTATGAGATAAAATATAAAAATATTTATTTTCAAATAATTACAATATATATGTCAAAATTTCCCAAAAATTATGAATGGTCCAAAAATAATAAAATGAATTTATTTTAAGGATTTTACCATTTCATAAAAATAAAAGAACCAAAAACAAGGTCTTTAGTCTCCTACAGGGGCTGAGTCCGATAATCACAAATAAAAATAATCTTATTCTAACGAAACAAAAATTACAGTAAAATAGAATAAAATATTTTAGGCTACACAGAAGTCATACAATACATAACAGGTAATTTTTCTATTTACTAAAAATTCAAACACAAATAGTTGCATTAAAAATAAACTAAAATACAATAAATTATAATAAAAGTATATTTAAATATTATAAAATATACACAATTTTCCCGGTCATTACAAAGAAGCAGACATAGAGTTCATTACAAACAATTAATCCAATAAAATAATAAAATCAGGAATCCTAAAAATAAATAAACACAAGTACATTAGTAGATCTGGCAAATTGGGTCTGGACCCGAAGAAACGACCCGAAATGTTAGGAACCGAATCCGATTTTGTATCCGAATTTGATAATCCGAAAGTGTAACCGAATCTGAAATATTCTGAACCGATATCGATTCAATATAATCAAATCCGAAAATGATCCGAAAACTGATTCGATCCGATCCGAAAATGATCCGGAACCGGAATTTTAATCGAAAATAATCCGAAATAACAGATCAAATAATGACCTGAAATCGATCAAATCCTAACTAAAAATTATACAAACTAAATAGGGCTCAAACTAAATTATAGAATTTAAGGGTATTTCATACGTACAATCTTATGAGTCGTTACATTCATATATATATATATATATATATATATATATATATATATATTATACACTTATACATAATTCATACGTATAATACATGTGTTCGTAAAATAAAATATTAAATATTAAAAATATCATTTATTTTGAATTTGCTAGAAAGTAAAGAAAAGTGAATATAAATTCATATTTTAATAAGAAATAAATATTGTATATTATATATGTACATATAAAATTTATTTATATTTTTATTGGGACATCAAGATTTTTGTTTAAATATTGTTATATTAAAGAATTTAGGGAACATTTCTTTTATCATATTGACCAAAATCTGAAATAAAGAAATATATACTTAATCGAGATAATTATTTTATTCAATATTATTTTATCAAATTTTAACTATAATTTGTAATATTAACTTAATTATCTTTATTTAAATTCAAAGATAATTCAAATTAATTTAACATTAATCTGAACTTAACTTTTAACTCCAAACAAAATCTAATTTAATGTTATTTCTGAGAACATTGTCAATATTTGTAGAAGGGGGGTTGAATACAAATATTCAAAACTTTTTGTTGTTTTAATATTTGTTCTTGATGTTTGAGTGCTTTAGAGAATATGTATAAACAAGAATGAAACTGAAAATACAATGAACAAAGATATTTAAAATTACTGATGGATTGGGTTTTCCATCAGTATATATTTTTGCTCAATGTTTCTAGGTTAATAAAACCTAGCTTCGTTTTTACAAAGTTAAAAAATAAACCAATTGTTCTTACAAAGTGCTCTAAGGCCGAACAGTTGATCTTTAAAATGTTGTCTAACTTGTTCATTTTCTAACAATGCTACCACACTTGTTTATATACCACAAGTGTGTTTAAAATATCTAGAAAGAGTATAAAAATAATTAATCTAGGCTAGGATTATTTCTGATCTATCATTCCTTTTATCTTTTTCCATTTTGGGAAAAGAGTCTTCAAACTTGGAAAGACAGCTTCAATTTGAGTCTTCACAGTCATCATAGACTGTCTTCCATAGGTGTGCTTTTGTCTTTTAACTTGTCAACTTGTGTTGTCTCACTCAATTGATAATTTACTGTCAAGTATATCAATTGAACATTCTCTTTATCCATCAACTGATATTCTTCTTCGATTGATTTTTGTATTCATCGATTGATAAAAGATGACTCATCGATTGATAGATGTTATCAATCGATACATCAGTCGATGGGTCTTCACATCAGTTGATGGTCTTCAATGCTTGACTTGGTTTCTTCAATTGATCTTCTATCCATTGATTGCTTCAATATCAACTAATCATCCTTCACTTGTATAGTTTCTTGTCTTCAAATAATTACAATTTGACAGTCTAAGTTATTAATCAGTTGATGACCTATATCAATCGATTCTAATATCAATTGATGAGAATAATATCAATTGACTTACACCTTATCGATTGAAATAGACTAAGTACACCTATGCTACAATCCAAATTATCAGTTGATTCACATAAATATTTCAACAGATAACTGGTTTCCTGATCAATTGATATTTATAATTTTCATATCAATTAATCAGTTATATCAATTAAAATCTCTATGATTCTAAGTTTAAAGTTATCATCAAATTATATGTAGATTCCTAACGATATCCCCCTATTTGTGTCTGTGACATGAACATGCATAAATCTACTTGATGATAACAAAACCCTTAATTATTTTCATTCAAATAGAATCAAGAAATTTAAACAGCACTTTGAATTTTGGAAGTACCAGTTTGATGAATAACTTCTGCAAGCAGATCCAATGTCTTCATAATCTTCATGATTCAATTACTTCTTCTTCTTTCTCTTCTCAGCATTTTCCTTTAGTTGTCTCAAAAATGAACTCCTCAGAATTGCTTCATCTCTTTCAGTCTCTCCAAGTTGCCTCATTAGGTAGTGTATTTATTCATCTGTGATTTTATCCAAATATTTACAGATACCAAAGAACTTTGTATTGCCCTCCACATCTATAAAAATTATGGCATATTTTGGCTTCAACACCACCTTCTTGACTTGAGACTTCTAAAGCTTAAGGGGTGAATCAGGTTCAGCTTTTGCCTTTGATCTCCTAAGCTTTGAGACTTGATGTTGAATTTCTTGAGTAATTGTTGTATTGAGTTTGTACTTCTTATTGAGTAGAGGTAGAATGGTCTTCAGAACAATGTAGCTTTGCTTCATTATCACCTTCATTGAGTAAGTGATTTTTGCTCCATTATCATATTCCAACCTAATTGATTCTTCTTGGTTAGAGGTTTCAAGGTGAATTCTTACTCCTATCAACCCTTTTTCACTTATCACTGATATCCCTTTCATGTCATAACCTTCAATTATCACTTCTTCCTTGACTTGTTCTTGTTGAATTTGGAAGTTTTCCTGAACCACTGTTTCTTGAGTAGAACTAGTCATTTTCTTGGCCATAGCTTTTTTTCTCCTTTTTCTTAGTGGTTGATCTTCTAGTTGCTCTTCCATATTCCATTGAATTTCCATTTGCCTAGCAATTTCTTCATTCTCCTTCTCTCTTTTTACAACATCTGAAATTCCTGAGGAAATGGCTCCTTGAAGAAGTTTATGGCCAACTGGCTTCTTCTTTTCTTTTTCTTCTTCGATCATTATTGCTTTTCCCTTTTTCTTTTCTCCAAGGGCTTCAACATCAATTAGAAAGACTTTTGCATTAGAATTGCTTTCTTTGGCAGCCCTTTTTGCATTTTCATTTACCACTCTTGTCTGAACAATGAATTCATCCAAGTTTCCTGATTCTACAGCCTTTGTTACAAATTTAGTGCTCTTCTTTAGATCTTCAATTCTTTTCCTTTCCCTCTCAATCATCAATTGAGTTTCTCTTTTCCTAGAAATTCTTCTAGCTTCTAGTTCATCTTTAAACTTCTTCAAATATTTATTTTTCTGTTATAGGTCATCTGTGGGTGACTTAGATGACTTTGAAGATTGTCTATCCTTGTTACTTCCATTATTGGTAACCTTCTTTGATGCAGTACCACCAATATCACTTGATTTACCAACACCAGAACCACCAATACCACCACTGCCTTTTCCATCACCATCACCATCCTTCTTAGCATTCTCCCCCTTTTTTTTATCATCAATTTGAGGAGGTGGTGGCATTCTGTCAAGAAATTTTTGAAGAATAGAGGCATGTATACCCTGGCCTTTAATGATTTCATCCATCTTCTTTTCTAGAGAACCCACTTTTGTTTCCAATGCTACAAAATTCTTGGATTCTTTGAGCAACTTGTTTTTAATTTAACCCATAGTATTCAGAAGAAGCTTCTCATCCAACCTTCTTTCCAGTGGATCCTTGTTAGAAGTGATAGATCCTTTGATAATATCCAATTCCCTCCTCACTCCTGTCACTGTGATCTTCTGAATTTTTAAAGACTCCTTCATACAAGTGGTAATCCTTCTTTGAATGGGATCTTCAATTCCTACTTCCACCATTGCTCTCTTGTATTGAGAAAGAATCTTTGTTTCAGCAGCTTCTAAAGAACCATCAATGGTGCTCATCCATGACTCTTCATCAGAATCATCTTATAACTCTTCAGGTGCCATATAAAAAGTATCTGTTGCATTGGCAATCCTCTCCTTAAGATTCCTGATCCTCTGTTCAGTATGCTCAATCCCCAATAATTGCTCTACATCCCTGTTACTTGAAGCAGCCAACCCTTGATATTGAGGATCAGAGTGAACAAAATTATGTGGATCTAAGTCACCAGCATTAACTTCTTCATCTTCAATTTCCTGATTAATTCCACTGCCACTTGCTTCTGCATTTGAAACTCCCCCTATCTCCTTTACTCCTTTTTCTTCTTCTTCTGACATTAACTCATTCTTCAAATCCTGTGCATATAAAAGAATTGTTTTATCTCTCTCACTCATCTCTCTATTTTGCATCAGGATCTCATCCTGGAATCTCACTTCTCCCTCACTCATACCATGTGCACCTTCTAAGGTGGGGCCCTCATGTGTTTCACTCACATTCCTGGAAGAAATAGGAATGACCTCACTCACTCCATCTCCTTTTGCCAGGTTATAATCCTGCCTCTCACTCAACTCACTCAATCCTAAGAGTGTTTGTGCAACATCAATTGATTGTGCATCAATTGATGTATTGAAAATAGTAGTTGAAGTGTTTGGAATATCCATCGATTGATGCATACCCATCAATTGATCTTGAGTATCAATCGATGGCTTATTAGTCGATAAGGAAACATCAATTGATGGAGTAGAAACATTTGAGGTTATTATTTGAGAAGTGATATTTGAGATAACATGAGAGATAGAATCCTGAACTTGCTGGGAAGAAAATTCAGGAGAGAATGTTGGCTTCACCTTAAATATCAAAGAAGGAGAATTTGAAAATGCCTGTTATCTATCAGAACATTTTCTGAAGAAATTTTATGAAATGGGGAAAGAAGAATAGAAGGGATTGAAATTGAGAGTGAATGAGAATGCATTTCATCATTTACATGAGATGCATCAAGCTGACTTTGAGAAGGCTCCATATCAGTTTCCTATGATTTTGCAGTATGTGTTTCCCCATGTGCAAAGGTGACTCTCCTCTTCCTCCTTTTATATGATTTTGCTGTTTTGGCTTGTGTGTCCCTAATTTGGTTCTGTGCCCCTGGTTGTGGGTTCTTTTCAATATTGTCATCCTTTTGAGAGGATGCCAATAGGGATGTGGTAAGTTCCTTATTAACATCCACAGTCTTTTGAGAGACTGTGGAGTTGCTTGGTTTGGGTTGCAGACCCTCACTCTCCCTGTTCTTCTGGGTTCTTTGATGTTCCCCAGTTCCCTCACCACCTACATCCTCCTCTAATCTATCTACCAAGACATGTTTTTTTCTTTTCTTTGTTTTTACAATAACATATTTTTTGGGAACCTGTTAAGGTTGATTTCTTAGATTTGGATTTTGAAATGGGTTCTATGGCTTGGGTATGAGGGTTGGGGTCATTACTACCACCCTTCATAGTCACAGAAGGCAAAGAAGATTGAGGTTGGAAGAGTTTAAGGTAGAGATAAATACCTGCAAAAGGTGGATAGATCAATTCTACATTACTGTGAAGATTGATCCTTACCAAGTCTTTAAAGACTCTTTTATTTTGGACCCAACAATCCAGGGCTTCTGTGCTCCTGTCAATCTCAAAATCCTTGACAAAATGGTTAATAATAATCATGATAAATCTAGCATAGTAAATATGATTAGACCTATTAATCTTATTTCCCAATTTGACAGATATTTCATTGAGTAATAGGCTTCCTAAGTTGTGATATCTATCATACAAAATGCTATACTTGTCGCATACTAGTAGTTATTGCATCAAAATTACTAACTTTACCTGAGAAACATTTTATTATGGCATCAAAGAAGTATGACTATTCTTTTCTTAGATTCTTTCTAACTATACCACCGAAACTAGCATCAGGAGCAGTGTAATTGATTTTCCTAAGCATGGTTCTAATGTCTGTGTCAGTGGGTGCATTTTCAGTATTATTTGCAGGAATATTTAAACACTCACCCAAGACTACAATGGTTAAAATATACCTTTTTCCTTTACAATTAAAGGAAATGGAAGAAAAATCACCTGTTACCTCTGCAGTTGTCCAGAATTCTTCAACTAAGTTGCATACTATTTTTGGTGCTTCTAAGAGGGCCTTTGAGACTTTTGAACTGTTGAGGAATTCCATTAGTGGATGAAACTCTGTTGGGGCTTCCTCCACCATAGTGCAAGTGACAAAGTTGTTAATTTCATAGCAGAATCCTGATTGCGAGACTTTCTTTGATGATGCCATTATTGTGTTTTTGATATAGAGAAAAACTAACTGGTAAACTTGTTAGTATTGAAGCAAGAATAATAATAAACAATAAGTGAATTAGGGTTCTTAGCAAGAGAGAGTAAAAGATTGAGTTCGTAGATTGAGAGAGAGAGAAAGAGATAGATAAATCGTTAGTAAATTTGTAAGTGAGAATTAAAAGATGTTTTAATCTCACTATTTATATTTACTGAGTTCTCAATCAATTTCTTACTTAAAATAGAACTTAATCGACCATTGGTGGAAAAATGAAAAGTAAAAATTACCAATTTTGGCAATCGACTGTTATACATACAGAGATGTATGTATTAATCAATTGATAAAATAATTAATCAATGGTTAATATTTGTACAGGTCTATTGATGACATGGATCCCTTAAATTCCAGGTTATCAATTGATAACTAACTTATCCATCGACAAGTACAACTATCAATCGATAAATATATCATCAATTGATATATTTATCTGTTAATAGCTGCAAACATCCATCGATAAATAAATATATCATCAATTGATATATTTATCTGTCAATAGCTACTATTATCCATTGATATGTAAAATGTTCATCAATTGATTATGTAAAAATCAATAGATTAACATAGTCAATGGTTAAAAAAAATATCATAACTTGTCAGACATTTAATAGATTAAACATAATTAAGCATACCTAAATCACAAATCAATCTATTGAAAGTAGATTCATCTAATGGTTTTGTAAAAATGTCTGCAAGTTGTCTTTTACTAGGGACAAAATGTAATTAAGCTGTACAATTCATTACATGTTCCCAAATGAAGTGATACCTTATATCAATGTGCTTGGTTCTGGAATGTTGCACATGATTTTCTGTTATTGCAATGGCACTTGTGTTATCATAGAAAATAGGAATCTTTTTCATGTTGAACCCATAGTCAAATACTTAATTCCTCATCCATAACTTGTGCACATCAACTTCCACTTCTTGCTAAACCATGATATAAGCTTGTTTCCTAGAAATTGACAAGTGCATGTGGTATTTTTTCTAGTCAATCCTGCAACCTATATAATCTGCATCTGAATAGCCAATTAGATCAAATCCAGAGTCTCTAGGATACCAAATTCCAAGATTTGGTGTTCCTTTGAGATATCTGAATATTCTTTTTATTGCAATCAAATGAGATTCCCTAGGATCAGTCTGAAACCTAACACAAAGACATGTAGTAAACATTATGTCTGGCCTACTTACAGTTAAATAAAGTAATGAGCCAACCATGCCTCTATAACTTGAAATGTCCACTTTAGCTTCCTTAGTATTCAATTCAAATTTAGTTGCAGTGGCCATAGGAGTTTTTGCAAAAGAACATTCATTTAAATCAAATCTTTTTAATAAATCAAAAATATATTTGGTTTGATTTATGAAAATGCCATCTTTGATTTGTTTGACTTGAAAACCTAGAAAATATGTAAGTTCCTCATCATGCTCATTTCATATTTACTATGCATCAACTTAGCAAACTTTTGACAAAGTTTTTCATTAATTGATCCAAAAATAATGTCATCTACATATATTTGAACAATAATCATAGAGCCACTAACATTTCTATAAAAGAGAGTTTTATCAACAATACCTCTTGTGAAGTTATTCTCAATCAAAAATTTAGATAATGTTTCTTACCAGGATCTAGGTGCTTGCTTCAATCCATAAAGTGCCTTGATAAGATAATATACAAATTCAGGAAGAATAGAATCAATGAAACGATGAGGTTTTTCTACATATACTTCTTCCTCTAGTTCTCCATTGAGGAAATCACTTTTTACATCCATCTGATACACTTTGAAATTAGCATGGGCAGCATATGCTAGGAAGATTCTGATTACTTCCAACCTTGCAACTGGTGCAAATGTTTCATCAAAATCTATGCCTTCTTCTTGTGAGTAGCCCTTTGCCACTAATCTTGATTTATTCCTTGTCACTGTACCAGATTCATCCATTTTGTTTCTGAACGCCCATTTTGTACCAATGACAGACTTGTTCTTTAGTTTGGGCACCAGTTCCATACCTTGTTCCTTTCAAACTGATTCAACTCTTCTTGCATAGCAATTATCCAATCAGGATCATTCAAGGCTTTTTCAATCCTTTTTGGTTCTTCTTGAGACATGAAGCTACTATACAAGCATTCATTTTAAGTTGCACTTCTAGTTTTGACACCAATGATCAATTCAAAGGGATGGCTTTTTGTCCATTTCCTTTGTGGTGGTAAATTTGACCTTGAAGATGAAGCTTCATGATCATTGGAATTGTTATGATCGTAGTGATGTGATTGATCATTTGAGAACCCTCCCCCTGAGATGGATACTCTGCTTGAAGGTTGTTGAGTAGAGTTGTTATCCATTAAATGGTTATCAATTGATGTATTATCAGTCGATTGATGATTATCAACTGATAAGTTATCTGTTGATGCATTGACATCAATTGATGGGGTGTTTCTGGGTACTTGATTTCTTGAAATTTCTACATCATCATCACTTTCTTCACCATTGCCTGTTGATTCATTTTCAAAATGCAATGAGTCATGGTATCCTTCATCAAACAACCCTTGAATCTTCTTATCATCAAAGACTACATGCATAGATTTCATAACAATGTGTAATCTAAGATTGTAGACTCTGTAAGCTTTGGTTGTTATTCCATATCCAACAAATATAGCTTCATCAGCCTTGACTTTAAAATTTCCTAGATTTTCACCATGATTTCTTAGTACAAAGTATTTGCAGCCAAAGACATGAAGAAAATTAACTGTTGCTTCTTGTCTTTCTTCATCAATTGATATGGTGTTTTGCCTTGTAGTTGATTGACCATGGAAATATTTTGAATGTAACAAGCAGTATTAATTGCTTCTGCCCAGAAATATGTAGGAAGTTTTGCTTCTTCTAACATAGTTCTAGTAGCTTCAATCAAGGTCCTATTTTTCCTTTCAACAACTCTATTTTACTGTGGAGTTCTTGGTGCAGAGAAATGATGAGTTATACCTTTTTTTTTCACAGAATTCTTTCATTATTGCATTCTTGAATTCAGTACCATTATCACTTCTTATTTTATTGACCTTGCATTGAGTGCCATTGTCAACATTTCTCACATGATTGATAATGAATTTGCTTGTCTCGTCCTTAGAATGTAAGAAATATACCCATGTATATCTAGTGAAGTCATCCACTATTACTAATGCATATTTCTTTTTATAATTGACATGATGTTGACAGGACCAAATAAATCCATGTGCAATAATTACAAAGGTTTATCAATTGATGATCCAGACTTTGACTTGAATAATGCTTTCCTTTGTTTTCCCTTTTGACAGGCATCACGTAGTCCATCCTTGGTGAATTCCATTTGCGGAATGCCTCTAACCATATTCTTTCTAACCAATTGATTCATGACTTTGAAAATCAAATGAGCTAGTTTCTTGTGCAAAATCCAACTTTCATCTCTATTGGCCTTGCTAAGTAAACATGTCATTGAATTTGCCTTTACAGAGTTAAAATCAGCCACATAGACATTTCCTTTTCTTTCACCAGTTAAAAGAATTTCACCAGATTCTTTGTTGGCTATGATGCATGATCCAGTTGAGAACCACACACCATTTTCATTATCACACAACTGACTAATACTGTGTAAATTATGTCTCAATCCATCAACTAGTGCTACAGATAACATTTTCTCTTACAATT
This sequence comes from Oenanthe sinensis, assembly GCA_028671895.1. Classification (NCBI taxonomy): domain Eukaryota; kingdom Viridiplantae; phylum Streptophyta; class Magnoliopsida; order Apiales; family Apiaceae; genus Oenanthe; species Oenanthe sinensis. Next base: position 1,119,745 of record CM053809.1, on the reverse strand, counting down.
GAGCCATATCCCAGAAGATTTTGAACGATATGGTTCATTGAGAGAGGATATTGAACGATATATAGTTAGGCGAATAAAAAACCCAGAAGATTACGAGGTAATTGCTACTTTTTATTGACAACACAAGATGAGTAGATTTGAGAATGACTAGATTAATAAACGTACGGTATCTGCATGATTATAAGGAAGATCAGTTCCTCTTTGTATATAACTTTCATATTACATCTCTCTCTCGCAAAGTTGTTTTATCCAATAATATTGTGCCAGAAGAAAATCCCCTGTCCGTAACGGATATATCATTTTGATTGCCTGTTCTAGTGCCTGCTTTCTTTTCATGCCAAACAAGAGAGCATTGTTTTGTTCCTATGTTGTCTAGGGTTGACTAGTAAAATTGTCATCAAGACTTGTAATGTAGCTTTTGAATTGCTTATATTTCAGGAATTTGGAGTGCAGTTGGAGACGGGATTTTTGTTATATGGTCCTCCAGGTTGTGGTAAAACTTTAATAGCGAAGGCTGTTGCTAATGAAGCACGGACGAATTTCATACACATAAAGGTCTTTGATATGCCTTTTGACTCATAACTGCCTTTCAATTTAGCACTTCTACTTTTGATGGTTGCTAAATATTAAGTTCCCTCTTCTCCCTTCCCCCTTTTGTGTCTCTTTGAAGGGCCCTGAACTGTTGAATAAATATGTTGGTGAAAGTGAGTTGGCTGTCCGAACAATATTTAGTCGTGCAAGGACATGTTCTCCATGCATACTTTTCATTGATGAGGTGCTGTTCCTTGCTCTTGTAGCTGATTCTTGTTCTGGTTATGTTATAGTAATCAGCAGCTGTTTTTTATAATGATGTTGTTTAATGTCAATATTATTGCCAAATTGACAACTAACCTACAACACAGTAATGAGACATGGAAGTTTTTGTTTTCTACAAGAAATCTACTTGTCATGGATTAGAGCTATGAAATGGCATACAATGTTCTTAGAATATTTACGTGGAACAAAAATGCATCGTTATTATACACGAAACAAAAAATGCGTCGTTATTATATACAATTATTTACGTGGAACAAAAATGCATCGTTATTATACACTGTCAATGAGATTATATTCGGTATGAAAGGAGTATTTGTTCCCTTTACCTTATGCACTTACCTGCAATCTGTTTTGATGTTCTTACGTAAATGTCTGTGTCTACAAAGTACGAGCATCTGTTCACCACACAGTGCAACATGGAATTGAACCCTAGAAAGCCATTAAAACATGATCGAAGTTCAATTGGAAGAATAACTTTGGCCGTTAAAGTTATTAATCGCCATGAAAATGTTAGGATTATACACTTCTTTAAGATAATGGAACCCTAATATTACCCAAGGAATAAGGAGAATACTCGATCTATAAAATACTTAATTATGTTATAGTATTTCCAAACCAATGATTTATATGCCCCCAATTTACCTGGTCCCCTTTGACTTTTTTTAACATTTTTTTCCAGTGAGATTAGGTAAAATAAAGATAAAATTTAATTATATATTCTGAGAAAATATTATAAAAGAATAATATGCATAGGTACCTTTTATGGAAACCCTAAGTGAACCTCACTGAGTCAATGTCTGCTAACAAAATTAAAGAGGACAAGTTAATAGTTACACGAGTATTTTACATTCCAACATAAAAATACATAAGTACATCATTTTGTTCTACATGGAATATTATAAAATTGTCTTAATAACGAATATGAAAGTGTCACTAGTCTTCACTTTTTCATTATGGATACATACAGTTCTTAGTTCTATCTGTGTTTTGACACAAATTACTGTTAAAAGGTGACTGACGTCTTTCTTCTTTTCTGTGCATTAGAAAGTCAGTACCAAGAAACTGGAAGAGAAACTTCATTTATCTATCCTTCTCTTTTCACCTTTTGTATATAGGAGAAGTCGTTAAAAAATATTTGACAGGGTGTTCCACAATCTAGGGGTATGCTTTTGTATGGGAGGACAATGTTTTGCAAATGTTTACTGAAGATTATTTATATTTGCAGGTGGATGCTTTGACAACGAAGCGAGGAAAAGAAGGCGGATGGGTTGTAGAGCGTCTTTTGACCCAGGTCAAATCGCTACAAGGAATTTTGGAAACAGTTGATAAGTGGTTGTAGTTCCTTTATGAATTTTTTTATTTATGAGTTATCTGAATTAGATGTGTATACAATGTTGCAGTTATTGATAGAGCTAGATGGTGCAGAACAGCGACGCGGTGTTTATGTAATTGGTGCCACAAATAGGTGCATAAAATTATCAGTTTATCTACCCGAAATGTGTACTGATTATAGTGATTAAGTATTAGGTGTAACATGATAATCTCTGATCTTTCTAACACATTTTAGGCCGGAGGTAATGGATCGTGCTCTCTTGCGACCTGGAAGATTGGGAAAACTTCTATATGTCCCTCTGCCAAGTCCAGACGAGAGAGGATTAATATTAAAAAAACTTGCCAAGAAGAAACCAATTGATGCCACGGTGGACTTGGTCGCCTTCGGGAAGAATGATTCTTGCAGTTACTTAAGTGGAGCTGACCTTGCTGCATTAGTATGTTACAACTCTATAATAATATTTTATATGTAGTCAACTTCTATTCCATGTTCATGCCCTTCAGTCATATGCATATATTTTGATTTTGCTTACTTAACCAACTGTTTAATTAATGCATATGCTGCCTAGATGGACGAAGCTGCAATGATTGCACTTGAAGACAAACTGCAGGAACAAAAAAGTTCAGATGGCACACGATATACTATGTGAACAGAGCATTTTGACCAAGCACTGAAAAAAATTCCTCCATCTGTCTCAATCAAGGTATTCCTCTTATTCTTATGGATGGCATGTTTGCTCAAGATACTGTACCTCTTTGTGAGTTTGTGTTTGTGATTCTAGCCGTGTAGTTATAATGGACTTGTGATACAAGATGTCTTGTCTTCTTCTAAATATTAAGTAAAAGACACCAAATGTATAGGATTCAAAGTATCAACTGATTGTATCTGGCTTAAGAATGCTCATGCTGCAAGCTAAAAAGCTACTCCCTCTTTATCTGCAAGTGTCGGAATGCTATACTCACAATCTTCTCTACTATTTTAGACTTTACATCTGCATAGATCTTAATAGATATAGACAAGTATTAAGTTCTTTTAAGTAGATGTATCCATTCTTTTGTGTGAGTTTACTCGGTATCTATGTTATTCTATATCTTTTGTGCAGCAAAATGATTATTACGGGCGTTTACAACAAAGCTTAAGTCCAGCCTGTCAGCCTGAGGCTTCTGGGCCTACAAGTCTTGTATGATGAGGTTGTTCTAGCTTTTACGGACAAGGTGCAAGGCTGCTAAACCAGCTCCATACAGAGTTTTCATATTTATAGATGATTGTATTCTTATGTTCAGTTATCATCGGCTTTTTATATTCTTATTGTATCAACGAAGCCAACATTTTCAGGCAAAATTTTGGAAGGGGAGCACCGAGTTTTGACCTTTGTGTGTGTGTGTTCAAGGAGCCTTCTTTAAACACCAGAAGGGATTGCAAAGAAAATTCTAAATCTGTCCTAGCAGCATGCATAACAAATGTGGATGTAATCAGAAGTTCAGAACACTAATCCACTTTGCAGTTTTCAAAAAGTTTGGCTAAACAATGGCCCATTCTGTTAGATTCTGCAACTGTATTGGGAAAACTTCTTTGCAATCAGTGGCACCTGAAGCAAGCAATCATCGTGGACTAAATGAAAATGAAACCTAAAAAAATATATATTATAAATCGAAACATCACTTATTATTTTGTGAAATCAAAATAATGCCGCTAGCAACTCCAGTTATGTTTCTTCCACTTCTTGCCAAAAGTGAAAAGCCATTTTTGACGATAGTTGTATTCAGGGTACATCAAATTTGTTAACGTAACCTTCGTTTATCAGAGACACCGAGTGCTAGATTGATTATTTCCAGTTTTGAACTATTAATTAATGAGTAATGCTGGTACTCCAAATATTTTCTTCAAAATGTTTCAAAATATGGGTTGACAAATTTTAATTGGGAGATTTTTGTGTGTATATGGGGTTTCATTTTTTTTGTTAGGAAGGTAACCATTTAAGTATTTAACCATTGTCACATGCATTTGGTAATCATTTTGCGACAATTTTTGGGTATTTAACATTTTCTTTAATTATAACCTTGGCCCTTTTGATTGTGTTTATGAGTTTTCGAATTTATTTTAAGATGCATAAAAACAATTAGAACTTTTTTAAAATTTCCTTTTAATAAATAAAAATTTATTACTTATACTTTTATTAGAAAAAGAAAATTTAATATGAGACCTCCACTCATCTGTAAATAAATAAGTTTAATTATGTTGGATAATAATGAAATTAGTAAGAAAAAGTATCTGTCGTGGCACGAGTTTAAATCTGGTATATATAATAAGAGAACAAGATTAAAAGTTACCCGCACAGATATAAGCTAGTATATATATTAATTGTATTTATATCTTTTTTTTCTTATCTGCTAATTTATAAATTTATGTTTTATATATAAATTATATATATATATATAGCACTGAATAATGAGCAAATTTTATTTTAATATTTTTTATCGCTAGGAACATGACTTCGATCTTGTCGTTTAATATACGGAGTACGTTTTTTGTAGTCACTAATATCTGAATTCTTGATATCTTATCATAACCAATAAACATATATTTTATTATTTTTGTAATTGTTGAAAATTGATAAAGGTTGAATCAACCTTTAACTAACTAATCTTATGGAATGAAGAAATGAGATGATATAGAAAGAAGATAGATGAGAAATAGATCTTTATTTATTTCATAATCTGAATATCTTGTACAACTGATGATAACTTCTTATATAAGCTCTCCAATCTATCCACAACTTGCAATCTTTTGTAATTAATTTTCCCGCCCAAAAGCTAATAGCTACTTGAACAAATTCTAATTTCATATTTGACTTTTATTGACCAAACTAACAAGTTGACATGGCAAAACGTTCTTCCTATAACATATCTCCCTCCTTCCAAAAAGACTTGTCCCCAAGGCTACAAAACCAATCACTGAATGTTGAAGTCCGGAAATTGTTGTGAGAATGTAACAGCTGATTTATAGGTTGCCTCAGATATTGGAAATCCTGTCTATTGTACTAAAAATTGAACCTGAGCTGAGTTATAAACCTTCTGAATTCTACGACCAAGAATAGCTTGAGACAACTTAGATGTCACTGAATCCTTCATAAAACTAGGCAAAGCAACAGTCAAAGGAAGAGAACCATGGAATGCCTTGAGTTGAGACACATGAAAAACATCATGAATACTAGCAGAACTTGGCAATATCAACTTGTAAGCTACTTTGCCTACCATTGCAACAATATGGAAAGGACCATAATATTTTGGAGATAACTTCTGATTGTGTCGAACTTGAACAGACCTCTATTTATAAGGCTGCAATTTTAGCCAAACCCAATCATTGAGCTGAAAAGTCCTCTAAGATCTATGCTTATCAGCCTGAACTTTCATTCTAGATTGAGCCCTGGCTAGCTAATTTTTAATATCAGTAAGAACTGCCTCTCTTCTCTGTAAACTTCTATCCACCTCTGCATTAGCTACTTCACTAGCCAGATAAGGAAGATGCAATGGAGGAGGTTGACCATAGACAATTTCATAAGGAGTAAATTAGATAGCAGTATAGAAATGTGTATTATACCACCATTCAGAAAGAGGTAACCAAGAACTCCATTCTTTTTCATGATTGCTACACATACACCTTAAGTAAGTTTCTAAACATCTGTTTATAACTTCAGTCTGTCCATCTGTAGCTGGATGGTATGCAGATGAAAGTAAAAATTCAGTTCCATGGATAGAAAACAGACTTTGCCAAAAAGTGCTTAGGAAAACACTATCTTTGTCACTCACGATGGATCTAGGCCAACCATGAAGCTTGAATACATTATCAAGATAACACTGAGCCACATCAACTGCAGAAAAAGGGTGGGCCAAAGACATGAAATGAGCATATTTGCTCAATCTGTCAACCACTACAAATATTACAATTTTGCCATTTGATTTTGGTAATCCTGTTATAAAATCCATTAAAATATCAACCCAAACCTCCTTAAGAATCGGCAATGGTTGAAGTAAACCAGGATAAACAAATAAATCACTCTTACTACTCTGGCAAACTGTACAATTCTTAATAAATTATCTAACATCTATAGTCATGCCTTTCTAGTAAAATAATCGGTTAATCCTTTTCAAAGTCAAATCCCTACCAGAGTGACCAGCCTCAGGAGTAGAATGATTCCACATAATAATTTTGTTCTTCAAATCAGATTGATTACCAACAATAATCTTGTTCTTTCTTTTCAACAATCCTTCTTGAAATTATAGAAATCCATCGACTGACTTTGTTAAATTTTAGCTAAAATGGCGTTACTCACAACATCTCCCACATAAATTTGTTTTATCAAATGTTGTAGATTAGAAGAGACTATAGAAATGGCCAAACATAGAATTTCAGCTCCCTGTACCCTAATAAAGCATCAGCTGCCACATTTTCTTTTCCACTTTTGTACTCGATTTCATAATCAAATCCGAGCAACTTTGATAACCATAATTGTTGGAAAGGGGTGGATACCTTCTGTTGCAACAACCATTTCAAGCTTTTCTGCTCTATTTTGATTATGAAATGTCCTCCAGATAAGTATTGTTCCCATTTCTGAACTGAAAACATAATTGCTAGTAGCACTTTCTTATATACAGACAACTTCTACCATTTAGGACCCAATGATCTACTAATGAAGGCTAAATGATGACCTTTTTCATTAAAACATCACCAATTCCATACTTTGAAGCATCAGTTTCTATTTCAAAATTTTCATCAAAATTAGGAACGGCCAACACCGATGCAGTAGAAAGGGCTTATTTCAGTTTTTCAAAAGAATCTTGAGCTTCTTTACTCCACTTAAAAGAACCTGTCTTCAACAAATTTGTCAAAGGTTTACTTAACAATGCATACCCCTTAACAAATTTCCTATGGTAACCGTCTAAGCCCATAAATCCTCTTAATTCCTTCAATGTACTAGGAACTTGCCAACTAGTAATAGCATACACTTTCTGAGAATTTGTCTCTACACCTTTTGCTGATATAAAATGACCCAGATACTCAATCTTGTCAACAACAAAAGAACATTTACTAAGCTTGATATGCATGTTATTCACTTGCATCAATTGAAAAACTTTATTCAAATGAAGCTAATATTCTCCTATGTTTTTACTATATACTAAAATATCATCAAAAAACACTAAAACACACTTCTTAAGCAAGGGCTTAAACACCACATTCATCCACCCTTGAAAGGAAACAGGTGCATTAGTTAGCCAAAATGGCATAACTAAAAATTCATAGTGGCCCATGCGAGTTTTAAAATCAGTTTTAAAAATGTCATCAGAATGCAATCTTAATTGATGATAGCCTGCCTCAAAGCCAATTTACTGAAAACTTGTGCTCCAGCCAGCTCATAAATCAATTCATCAATAACATCGATTGGAAACTTATCTTTCACTGTTTTTCTATTGAGCTCTCTGTAGTCTATGCATAATCTTCATGTACCATCTTTCTTCCCCACCAAAACTACAGGAGAAGTAAAAGATGAAGCACTATCTTGAATTAACCCTCTTTCAAGCATTTCTTGTACCAACTGTTCAATGATATCTCTTTGTTTCAAGGGATATCTGTAGGGCCTAATATTAACAGGTCCCTCTCTAGGAATTAAAAGAATTTTATGATCAAATTTTCCTCTACTTGGAGGTAAATCTTTTGGCTGGTCAAATACTGCAACAAATCTTTCCTTTAACTGATGTAATTCCTCAGGCTCCACTTTTGATACTGGTACAAACTTATAGGTGCATCTGATATTGTTGTAGCTTCCAAACATACTATAGTTATTTGTTTGACTTGTATTAAACAACAATGTAATGCAGTCTGTAATAAATTGCAAGAAGGTTCACCTTCAACAACTTTAAGTTTCTTCTGTGGAATTTCTTTTAAAGAAACCTGCTCATCATTTATAATATAATCCATTCTCAATTTCTTAAAATCCCAGTATACTGGTCCCAAAGTAGACAACCATTGTATACCCAAAACTATGTCACAACTACCCAATGTAATGAGCATCACATCTATTTTGAATTGCTTACCATTCATTATCCAACCAAAATCCTTACACACATATTTGCAGACAATGTGATTGTCATCTGCAACTGTAACTGCTTGAGAAACTACTTCTTCCAATTTACATTCTAGATTCTTTGCAAAAGTCAGATTTAAAAAATTATGAGTGCTTCCAGAGTCGACCAAAATATGCACTGACTTTCCTGCAGATAATCCTTTCAATCTCATGGTCTGAAAATTATGATTCCCTGCTAAAGCATTTACTGATATACAAGGCTCTAAATCCTCAATATTTTTATAAGTGTTGCCATTCAAAGCTTCAACATCAGTCAATTCCTCAATATCATTATTGGATAAGTCTCCTGGAACTTCTACTGTGAATAACTAGGGTTCTTTAAACTTATATTTGTGACCTCTTTCATAAGCCTGATCACAATAATAGCAAAGCCCCTTTTCTATTTTCTTAGTTCTGACATTTGCAGGGATGGATTTAAAATTCCTATTGTTTTTCATAGCAGCCTGATTTGGTTTGGGCTGAGGTGTTGGTAATAAAGGTGAAGTAGTGTTGCAAAGCAATATTATGGACTGAGCAGCCTTTGTTTGAGCATATGCAGGGTAAGTGTTCGATTTATTGGACTTATAGGTGACAACAAGGGATTCCTCTTTTAATCTTGCATAATCTACTGCTTGAGCAATACTTGTAGGTTTAAAGACTTTCACAAATGGCTTAACGGTAGGTTTTAAGCCTCCGATGAAACTATCTAAGATGTAAGAGTCTGGTAACACATGATTATACTGCAACATCAAAGATCTCATACTCTCAAATTCATCAATATAATCCTCTAATTGTCCTATTTGTTGCAATTTATTGAATTGCTCAACAATTTTACCAACACTATCATCCCTAAATCTTACTATTAAATTGATAATAAAATCATCCCATTCGACAAATTTCCGCACAGATAAATAGCTCGTTACCCAAGTTCCAGCCTTATCTATAATATACAATAAAGCCAAGTCTACCTTTTGATCGTTAGCAATTTTACACAAATCAAAGTACCTATTGCATTTCTTGATCCAAACCCTAGGGTTTACCCCATCAAATTTAGGAAAATCAAGCTTTGGAGTAAATTTAAAGGATCGATTAGTACCTAATTCTGGAGTAAGATCTTGATTGTTATCTCTATTATGATCATCTCCATTGCTTTGGGACGTCGTCGCTCCTTTCAATTAAGACCTAATCTCATCAATTGATTGCATCAATCGCACCAGAGTATCTTCAACTCTCTTGTTCTGCAACTCTAGTTTCTGGTTATATGTCTCCAGTTTCTTGTCCATTATCTTGACATGATCTTTCATGACTGCTACTTTTCATGTTCTAGCCAGTGTATGTATGTATGTATGTATCGTGTATATATCTATGGAAATGTAAGGATCGAAACGCTCTGATACCAATGATAAAGGTTGAATCAACCTTTAACTAACTAAGCTTATGGAATGAAAAAATAAGATGATATATAAATAAGATATATGAGAAATAGATATTTATTTATTTCATATTTTGAATATTTTGTACAACTGATGACAGCTTCTTATATAACCTCCCCAATCTGTCCAAAACTTGCAATCTTTTGTAACTAATTTTCCCGCCCAAAAGCTAATAGCTACTTGAACAAATTCTAATTTCATATTTGACTTTTATTGATCAAACTAACAAGTTGACATGAAAAAACGTTCTTCCTATAACATACATCATTTGTCTCATATTTACTAATTAAATATTACTTCAACCATTCTCCATCATTACTAATTAAATATTATTTTTAAAGTATAAGGAATTAATTAAATATTATTTTCCAAAAATTTATATGGTATGTAACGACCCCAAACCCGGGGTCAGGGATTTGAGTCGTCACGTCACTATCCAATCATTTAAAACCTACAATACTCAATACTCCAACGAAATCAAATCATAGACCCCTCTCTCTCACATATACATGTTATAGCCTAAGAAACGATATACAACCAGTATCATTAGTTATTATAAATAATATGTACTTATCCAGGATCTCACACTATCAATGATAACCTCAGCTCATACGCTTTCGTTACGATGTTACAACACAATTATAATTGGAAGATGGGACTGTATCCGGAGCCTTTCACACGCTGCTACCGCACATACACGATGATCAGTCGCAACCTACGGCAACTCTTGTTGTTTCTATACATGTAGAAGAGGGAGCCGACAGAAATTCTACCGCCCTTGGGAATCACCCTAGACCTCATATGGGACAAAGTACTGGACCGTGCGTCACTCGGCCTCTTACGCTGTATTTCCTAGTCCATTGGAACAATCCATAAACCTGGAACAAGAATTTAATCCTAGTTCCCCAAGTATATCATACTTGTTAATAGATTCATCTATCTAACCTGGAACCAGAATTTAATCCTAGTTCCCCAAGTATATCGTACTTGTTAATAGATTCACTTATATCTGGTTTTGTTACTTTCGGAATATTTGAGGAAGTAATAATATCATAATTCAGGTGTTGACCTCCGTCAACTGATCTCATATATCGAGAAATGAAAATCATTTGAAAATTTCGACCTGAAGTTACTCGAAAAATATCTTTAATTTTGATAAGTTGAAAACCCTAATTACAGTAGGGTAGTGATCTCAAAACATAATCGTATTTGATAACTTAGAGAATATTTTATTCTTATTTAAAGAATTATAAAAGTATAAAATAAATATCTGGGAACCCCCACTATATTTAAATAACTTTTCTGAAGGTCAGAAATATTTTAAATAATTATCAAAGACCTTAACTAACTTTTAAATCAATTTAGAATATTTAATAAATATTTAATAATATTTATTAATTAATAAATATTTAATAATATTCATTAATTAAATAATATTTAAATAATATTTATTAATTATATTTAAAATATTTTCAATAAAAATAACCAAAATATAAATATTGGAATATTTTTAATCCCTATTTAAAATAATCTGTCTCCGGCCACTTCCGGGTTACGACAGTATTTAAAATAACACTTCCGACTCCCGGTCTACGTTCTAAAATACAAAAACCCGTTCTACTATTAGAGCCTTTATATACACCAGTTTATATCTATAATATCTATAGCATAAAAAACAAATATTTGATGAAAGATTAAACAGCAGTTAAATCAATTCATAATTTCAATAAGTAGTTATATCACAATATCAACAGTTTTCAAACACAACAATAGTACATAAAGTACAGGTTTTGAAAACTTGCATAAACATACTTTAATTTCATATGCAAGATCAAGAATATAATATTTTGAAATTAAAAGTGTTAGGAATGCAAACACTGGTGATTGTCAGAGATTACTAAACAGAGTTTATGCTGACGCCATCAGCGTTTAAGGAAGCTGTCGGTCAGAGTTTACTCTACCAGAGAATACTCAATCAGAGTTTACTCTAACAGAGAATGCTCAAATCAGAGAATGACAAACCGACAGAGTTTAGCTCCAGAGTTTATCAGAAAAGGAAACAGACAAATCAGAGTCTGATTTGGATAGTAAGAAGGAATTCAAGTGCAAGTCAAATTACCTTATTAAATCTATTCTTATCATAATCTGTTTTGTAATTGTATTTGTAGCTGTGTCTATATAAACACAGAGATAGGTTATAATTAAAAATAAGAATTCATAAAAAGCAATATCTTGTAACCTAGCAGCTCTTAAGAACTTAATATCTTGAGAGAGTTTTGTATTCAAGTTCATTATTAATACAAAACAGTATTCCATTCAATATACTTGTGTTCATAATCGATTTACAGGCACTATTACATTCAACCCCCTTCTGTAATAGATTGATTATTCTGGGAAACAATTGGTATCAGAGCAGGTTGTAAATTTCAACTCAAAAAGATCAAATAATCATGTCTGGAAACAAGTATGAGAGCATCAGAATTCCAATATTGAAGAAGGCTGAATACCCTACATGGAGGGTGAAGATGATGATGTTCTTAGAAGCAACTGATCCTGATTACTTAGATAGGATCCATACAGGTCAGTACCTACCAACCAAACTGGTGCCTTCTACAATTGTGGAAGGAAGACAAATCCCTGAGTATTACACCCTGAAGGACAAGAAAGAATGGACTAATGAAGAAAAACAGGAAGTCTTGAAAGATGCAAAGGTAAGAAATATTCTACATAACAGTCTTGACTCTGTAATGTCTAACAGGGTAATAGCTTGCAAAACTGCCAAAGAAATCTGGGATGCACTGGAGGTTCAATGTCAAGGAACCAAGGAGATAAAGAAAAATAGAAGATCTGTTCTAATCCAAGAATATGAATACTTTGAGGCTAAGCAGAATGAGTCCCTCACAGATATCTATGATAGATTTCTAACTCTGTTGAATAACTTAGCTTTGGTGGATAAAGTATATGACAATGAAGATTCAAACACCAAATTTCTGAGGGCTCTTCCAGAAGAATGGGATCTGCAGACATCCTTGATAAGAGACAGGGCTGACTTGGATGAGATGTCCTTAGATGAAGTTTATGGCAAATTGAAAACTCATGATCTGGAGTTACAGCAAAGAAGAAATAGAAAGAGTAACAAGGCAAGACCTATTGCTTTGAACGTTGAAGCAAAAATTGAAGAACCAAAAGAAAAGGTGCTTAAGGTTTCAACAAGGAAAGGGAAAGAAGTAGTACTCCAAGATAGCAGTGAATCAGAGTTTGAGGCAAACTCTGATGAAAACTCTGAAAATTCTTCTGACTCTGACATGATGGAGATGTTTGCTATGTTTGTCAAAAGCTTCAAGAAATACAGAAAATTTAGGAAGCAAGGAAACTTTCAGAAGAAGCATAGTGAGACAGACAAGAAAGACAGATTCAGAAAAAGGGAAAATAGAGATGCAAAATCAAAAATTCTTGATAAATCAAAGGTCAAGTGTTACAAGTGCAACAAGATGGGACACTTTGCTACTGAGTGCAGAAGCAAGGAATCTGGGAAAGCTCTCATCACATCAAAGAACGATTGGATGGATTCCTCAGACTCTGAAGAAGAAACTAACTATGCTCTCATGGCAAACTCTAATTCTCCCATTTTAAACTCTGACAAGGTACCAAACTCTGTTTTCAATTTTGATACTGAAGATATTCATGAACTAAAGTCTTTTCTTAGAAATCTGCATGTTAGCTTTAAATCACAATCTCTTGAGAATGAAAGATTAAAATCTGAAATACAAACTCTGAATGCTAGGAATGACTTTCTTGAAACTGAACTTGTTCACATGCTTAGTTTTAAGAAAGACTGTGAGAATGCTATACACATGCAAACTCAGTTGGAAATACAAGTCACATATTTGAAATCTGAGATAGCTAAGGAAAAAGAGACCTTCAGAGTTTGGACAAACTCTGGTAAGAAGGTCCAACAAATGCTTTCTGAAAAGAATTGGACATCTGCCTTAGGTTATGAATCTGATAAAGAAATTCATACTAATTCACACACAAAAGGAACATTGAGTGAACCTGTGAAGTTTGTTAGAGCTAGTAATGATAAGAAAACTCTCCCTGAATGCTCTAAAAATAATAGTGTGCTAGATCTTAAGAAGGTGAATGTAGGGTTACTTTCACAGAAGCAACTTAAAGAAAAGTTGAAGGCAGTCACTAATAAAACTAAGAAGGTGAAAAGAAATAGGAATGGTAAAGTAGGAATTACTAAGGAGAATAATTACATAAATATCCCTGATGCTCCTAGGAAAATCTGTTTTACTTGTGGTAATTCTAATCACCTTGCTATTGACTGCAAACAAAAGAAAAAGAAAGAATCTGAAAGACCTAGGTTTGAGGCTAGAAAACAAACAAGATACAATCCCTGTTTTCATTGTGGTAGTTTATGGCATTCCATTTATACATGCAAAGATTATCATAATTTGTATTACAATTCTTACAAACCAAAGCCTCAAAAGAGTGATTCTCCAAAACATACTGTCAAGCAAATATATGTGATAAAATCTGATAAAAGGAGTGTAAACTCTGACAGTACAAACTCTGTGAATGCAAACTCTGATCATGTAAACTCTGTTAACACAAACTCTGACAAAAGAACTTCTGCTGCAAAAGTTAACAAGTTTTCAAAGAAAGGACCCAAACTAGTTTGGGTCCCCAAAATCTTCTAATTAAATTACATTTACTGATTGCAGGGAAACAGGAAAAACATTCTGGTAATTGATAGTGGATGTTCTGCACATATGACTGGAAATAAATCCCTGCTTTCAGAGTTTGAGGAGAAGGCTGGCCCAGCAGTATCTTATGGAGATGGCAACATAGGAAGAATACTGGGATATGGCAACATTGTGATTGGAAATGTCATCATTGAAAATGTAGCTTTGGTTGAAGGACTCAAACATAATCTGCTCAGTGTGAGTCAAATGACAGACAAAGGTTTCTCTGTGGAATTTCATGGAACTCATTGTGAAGTGAAAAGCAAGAAAAATGGAAAAGTAGCTCTTATTGGCCACAGACATAACAACCTATTTGAAGCTAGCTTGGATGTTAATTCTAATGGTCCCTTGACCTGTCTACTTGGAAAGGCATCACCAATGGAAAGCTGGAATTGGCACAAAAAGTTGTGTCACTTGAACTTTGGAAACATTAATGAATTGGTAAAGAAGGACCTAGTTAGAGGTCTTCCAAAAGTTCAATTTCATCCTGATGGACTCTGTGATTCATGTCAAAAGGCCAAACAAAGGAAGACATCTTTCAAGAGCAAAACTGAAAACTCTATTGATCAACCTTTTAATCTATTGCATCTTGACTTATTTGGTCCAGTTAACATAATGTCCATTGGAAAGAAGAAATACACTCTGGTAATAGTTGATGATTTCACTAGATTTACTTGGGTATATTTTTTGCACAAGAAGGATGAAACTGCAGAAACAATTATTGATCATATTGCAATGATTGAGAATGGATCAACTCACAAAGTAAAGAATCTAAGGAGTGACAATGGAACAGAGTTTAAGAACTCTACAATGGAGGAATTCTGCTCAACAAAAGGCATCACTCAACAATTCTCAGCACCTGGCACACCTCAACAAAATGGTGTTGTTGAAAGAAAGAACAGAACTCTAATAGAAGCTGCCAGAACAATGCTCGAAGGAGCAAAGCTACCTACTTATTTTTGGGCAGAAGCTGTGAACACTGCATGCATCACTCAGAATTGTTCCTTAATTAACAAACATGGAATGACTCCATATGAATCTTTGAAAGGAAGAAAGCCTAATGTCAAGTATTTTCACATCTTTGGAAGCAAGTGTTTTATTCTCAAGACACATCCTGAACAATTGAAGAAGTTTGAACTTAAAGCAGATGAGGGAATTTTTATTGGATATGCAACAACTTCTAAAACCTCTTCAAGGGCATTCAAAGTATTCAATTTAAGGACAAGGACAGTCATGGAATCAATTAATGTCTCCTTTGATGAAGGGAAGATAGCTGGGTTATATGATAAAGATGCACAAGAAACACTGAGATTTGAGAATGAACTGCAGAAAATAAACTCTGTTGAACCAAACTCTGACGAGATAAACACTGATCAACCAAATCCTGGAGAGGTAAACTCTGATTCTTTAAACTCTGATTCAGAAATGATTGAAATAGAAATTGAAGAAACTGCACATGTTGAGGGGGAGCAACAACAATCACATACTGACATTGGAGATTCAACAATTGAAATATCAGAGTCTGACCAAACTCTGAACAACACAAACTCTGATCTTTCAAACTCTGAGACCACAAACACTGATACCTCAATCTCTGATAATTCAAACTCTGAGTACATAAACTCTGAGACATCAAACACTGATGGAAACACATCTTCAAGGGGAGGATCATCATTTACAGAAGGATCATTCTATGAAGGCACAGATCATGGGGGAGCATCTAGTTCAAGGAACTTTCCACATCCAAGAAAATGGACCAAAGATCACACACCTGATTTAATCATAGGTGATCTGGAGAGTGGAATAAAAACAAGAAAAGCTACTCAAAATGAATGTCTATTTCATAGTTTTCTTTCACAAACAGAACCAAAAAGGATTGAAGATGCTTTGAAAGATGCAGATTGGATTACTGCAATGCAGGAAGAATTGAACGAGTTTGAAAGGAATGAAGTTTGGACCCTAGTTCCAAGGCCAAAGAACAGATCTATTGTTGGCACAAAATGGGTATTCAGGAACAAGACAGACTCTGATGGAATAATTACAAGAAACAAGGCAAGACTGGTAGCCAAAGGTTATTCACAACAGGAGGGGATTGATTATGATGAAACCTATGCTCCTGTAGCTAGACTTGAGGCAATCAGAATTTTTCTTGCTTATGCTGCAAATAAGAAATTCAAGGTCTACCAAATGGATGTTAAAAGTGCATTTTTAAATGGTGAACTTGAAGAAGAAGTCTATGTTGAACAACCACCTGGTTTTGTCAATCCAAAATATCCAAATCATGTCTACAGACTGGATAAAGCTTTATATGGACTAAAGCAAGCACCAAGGGCCTGGTATGAAACTCTGGCTCTATTCTTACTTGAAAATGGTTTCACTAGAGGAACAATTGATAAAACCTTGTTTTATAGAACTCAAGGTAAGGATTTATTATTGGTTCAAATATATGTTGATGATATTATATTTGGTTCCACTAATGAGAAACTCTGTGAAAGATTTTCAAAGTTAATGCAGTCCAGGTATCAAATGAGTATGATGGGAGAATTGAGTTATTTTCTGGGTTTACAAGTGAAACAGACTGAAGAAGGGATCTTCATTAATCAGTCTAAATACACAAAGAATCTACTCACTAAATTTCAAATGCAAGATTCTGCATCTGCTACAACTCCCATGGCTACTGCAACAAAACTTGATCAAGACACTGGAGAACCTGTTGATATTACAGCATACAGAGGAATGATTGGTTCTCTACTTTATTTAACTGCAAGTAGACCAGACATAATGTTTGCCACATGTCTATGTGCTAGATTTCAAGCAAATCCAAGAGCACCTCATTTGATTGCTGTGAAAAGGATTTTCAGATATCTCAAGGGCACTGCTAATCTTGGCTTGTGGTATCCTAGGGAGTCTGATTTCAAATTGATAGGATATTCAGATGCTGACTTTGCAGGATGCAAGATTGACAGGAAAAGCACAAGTGGGAGTTGTCAATTTTTAGGTGGAAGACTTGTATCATGGCAAAGCAAGAAACAGAAGTCAATTTCAACATCAACTGCAGAGGCTGAATATATTGCTGCTGGAAGCTGCTGTGCACAAATCTTATGGATGAGAAATCAATTGCTAGACTATGGTTTGAAATTCTCAAAAATTCCTATTTATTGTGATAACCAAAGTGCTATTGCAATGACAGGGAATCCAGTTCAACATTCTCTGACAAAGCACATCAGTATCAGATATCACTTCATAAGGGAACATGTGGAAGAAGGCACAATTGAATTGCATTTTGTTCCTACAGATCAACAGTTAGCAGATATCTTCACAAAACCTCTGCCTGAAGCAACATTTAACAGACTGGTTTCTGAATTAGGGATGGTGTCAAGTGGCTCAACTTAGCAAGTTTCAGACAATCAGAGTCTATGTCAGAGTATGGGGTAAACTCTGATGAAAATGGAGTAAACTCTGATCATTATATCAACTAATCCTTGATCACAGGTTCTCAGTATTTATGGTAAACTCTGTCAAAGTATGTGGTAAACTCTGACAGTACATACTAAACTCTGACTCATACAAACTCTGATCTGTAAACTCTGATTACGTGGTAAACTCTGAGATCACATTTATGACATTATATTTCTTTTTGTGACATCATAATTATTATTCTCTGGTTGGATTTATAATAAAGCGCGTGTTTCTCACGACTGTCGATTCATATCATTACACAGTACACAAACACTTGCTGAATTTTGAGACTTGTACTAATAATTGTTTTTCCAATCAGCTTTTGCCACGTGTCCCACTACCGTTTTTATGCAATTGAAAGGGCACAGTTTAATTCATATTGTCATTTTGAATTAATCATCTGTATCTATTACTTCTCACTTACGCACAAACCCTAAACTGCACTAACCTGCAACTCTTTCTTGTTTCAATGGCATCCAAAGGACAAACCTTCCAAAACTATACTTTTGCTGCCACAAACTATATTTCTTTGTTAAATAAGACGGATGCACCTGAAGATTTTCATGTTGTCCAGGATTTTCTAGCACAAAGTTATATTGGCTATGCACTCCAGGAACCATTAAACTTTTCTGCTCAATCTCTGATAAGAATATGGTCCACTGCTACGTACAACAATGCTGATGATGATGAAGAACCCATTATCACATTTCAATGCAATGGAAAACACACAATTACTCCTGCTGTGGTGAGACAAGCTCTACATCTACCAGAAGTGGCTGTGTATGATGACCTTGTTGGAGATGAACAGGTCAAGGAGTTTTTCAGGTCTATAGGCTATGGAGGAAGCCTATCAAAGTTAGGGAGCCTGACAAGACCCAATCTTCGAAGAGAATGGAGTTTTTTCTTCGATTGCATTACAAGGGCCTTCACAGGCAAATGCACAAATTTTGATGCAATCCCACAACTAGCACAACAGATTGGGTATTCTCTGACCCATAATCTCAATTTCAATTTTCCTTGTTTAATAATTAGGCAGCTAGCTAGCAAAATTAATGATGATGTTCACACCATATACTTTGCTAGATTTCTTCAGTTAATTTTTAATTATTTGTTGCCTAATGTAAGTCTTGAGAATGATCAGAGTTTAGCTAGTTTTTGTATGAACAAAAGAATTTTTGCTGACCTAGCTAGGAAGGACACTAAGAAAGGTAATCTCTCTCCTCTCTTTTATCCCACATGGGTCAGGCTTCTCTTAAATCAGAGAATGCCTACCATGTATGGCAGGGATTTCATCTCAGTGGCTATGGATCAGAGTTTAGCACCCTCTGATTCAAACCCAAGCCACCCTCCAAACACTGACTCCCAAACACCTTTGCCAACCTCTACAGTCTCTCAACAGACTGTAGTTGCAAAACACACCTCTCAACAGGGTTCCAGCAAAAGGAAGGGGAAGTCAGTAACAGAATCTACTCTCAAAAAGAGGAAATTAATTGATGAAAATACAGATTCTGATGAAGAGTTCGTTTTTGCTAAAAGAACGACAGTTGAACAGGCTTCTGAGACTGGGGCTGAGGTAAAGAAAAAGAGGAGAAGATTAGTCAAACTTGCAAACTCTGAGGCTGCAAACACTGCAGGGATAAACTCTGATGCAGCTCTAAACTCTGACGTCCTAATCTCTGATCAGCCTAAACCTCAAGATTTAAACTCTGAAGACATTACAAACTCTGAGCCAACCACTAATGTCTTGATAAACTCTGGTGAAGCATGGGGTTGCTGGAAGGCAAATATTCCTTGGAAGGAACCTGGATTACCAGTTCCAATTGAGAACATGATTGGGCTCAAGGCTGAACAGGAGCGACAACACAATTATTTGAAAGATGGGCCATATGTCACTCCAGAGGAAGCTGGTCCTATCCCAGTATCTGATTCTCCTACAAAGTCTCCAAAGCAAGTCATAAAGGAGATATCTTATGAAAGAGCAAGGGAACTGGCTGAAGAAGTAAGAAGAGAAATGGAGGCAAAGAAATCAAAGTCATCGTCAGCATCTCTTAGTTCTCAACGTTTTTCAAGAAAGAAGAAAAAGTCTGTCACTTTTGGCCAGGACACACAAGAACCTACTTCTCAAAGTGAGGTAGCAGTCCTTGAAGGGCCAGGTACACAAGAACCTATTGATCAAAGTTCAATAGAAGCCACAATTCCAGCAAGTGAAGCCAGCATTGATCAGGGGTACAATCCACAAGAACCTTCAGCTCAAAGGGTTGAAGAAGTTGTCAAGGCCCCAGCCACACAAGAACCATTCAATCAAAGTTTGGATGCAGGCACTCAATCAATTATAAAAGACATTGCTGTTGCTGATGCTGAAGGCCAATCTCTGGCAGAGTCAAGCCCACAAGAACCTTCACCTCAAAGTGGTGAAGCAGCTACAGATATGACTCAGGTCACACAAGAACCAATCATCACTCTTATGATTGCAGACCAAGATTTACATGTTCGACAGACAAACTCTGATGAAACTCCACAGGCACACTCTGATGCTATTTTAGTACAACCAATTTCTATACAGCCCATGGAGACTCCATCTACAACTTCAAAGGATCAAGGTATAAACTCTGACTTTTCTTCAGAACTTACATTCTCTGATTGCATAAGTTCAGACTTTATGTTTCCTACATTTACTGCTGGGATGATCATGGATAGTCCTAAAAAGGATACCCCTATTCATGTGACTACAGATATCCTTTCTCAGCCACCTCTTATTTCTGTAGGACATTGTGTGTTGAACCTTTCTGGTGAGTCTGAGGTAAAATGTGTGGAAAACAGAATTAATGAGAGGCAGACACAGGATCTGGCAAAAGGAGAGGTAGAATTGAGAAAGAAGTTAGTTACTTCTAGTGAGCAAAATCTAACTATTGAAAGTTATGATATGTGTGATGTGAGAAGTAATGAGATTACTTTAAAAAATCAGAGTGATTTAGGGTGTTCTGTTATTTGTGCAGGTACTCAGAGTTTACCTATTTCTGCAAACTCTGATGCTGTGCCAAACACTGCTGCATTATTAAATTCTGATGGAAAGGACTCAGATTCTGATGATGTGATTTTTGCTGATGAAGTAGTCACAGATCTCTCCATTCCCTTCACACAGCGGTATAACACCAAAAGATGGCCTATCAACTCTTATGATGCACTTGACAGATTGCAAATGGCTTATCCTGATTACATGGTGGTGGAAAATCTCAAAGGTCAAATTGAGGCTGATCTAAACGCAGAGGGTGTCAGAAGGGATTTCTCTTCTACTCCAAAGACTTCAAATGAAGATTACCTTACCTCTCACAGACAAGAAATCTAGGATTTCTCTTGGAAGTTTCCTGAGGCAAATATTCCATGGCCTCATGTTATTGACTTGGTCAATAAAGCTGATAAAGAAATAAACTCTCCAGAACTCAAGACACTCTTGAAGGCATCCACCATAATGACCAAAGGACTTAAGAGTGAAGTTAGTGGTCTTAAGGACTTTGTCACTAAATCTACAGCAGCTGTTGAATCTACCTTCTCTACTTCTCAGAATTCTTTAGGCATGAAGATAAAGAACATTTCAGACAAGCAGAATGCTTTGGAATCCAAGGTTGATGAGATTTCTGTCTCTGTCACTTCTATGCAGGGCATGCTCACAAACTTCGTTCAACTTTTTACTGAGCACATTGGGAATGATGTCAGAAAAGGGGAGACGGGTTCAGACAAATGCAAGGAGGATGAAATTCTAAACTCTGACAAACCTGATGATGAAGATCATGGGAGTCATAAGGAAGGAAAAGGAAAACAAACTCTGATAAGACAAACTCTAACAACCTCACAAACTCTGATGACATCAAAGTCTGATGTAAACTCTGACGACAAGCAAACTCTGATAGATGCTGATTTGGAATTAGCAAAAAGGCTTGAAAAAGAAGATAAGCCTGAGAGGATTGAAGAACAAAACTTAAAAGATGCAGAACTGGCAAAGAAAATGTTTGAAGAAGAAAATCCAGGAATGGATCCTGTTGCTGTGGAAGCTGAACTGAAAAAGTCTGGAAATAAAAATGCTCAAGAAAAGAAGAAGAGAAAATATGTGAAAAAGGCACCTGCTCAAAAGAAGAAGTCAGAATCCAAGCCTACTCAAATCAAATCTGTTGAAGTTCCTAAGATAATTGATCAACCAAAACAAGTCTCAGAAATTCAAACCAGATCATCCTCAAGAATTCAACAAAAAGCTCCAACCAAACCACAAACATCTCTTACTATGATGGGAACAACTTTTCTACCAGGTGGATCTAGGTTTGATGTTGAAGAAGAAGATCATCAACCATCTCTGATCAGAAAGAAAAAGTCTGATCCTCTGTGGACTACAACTCAAACTCTGACACTCAATGCCAGGCTTGGAAACAACAAGGGTGGTATTGGTGATACACATGCTAAGATCTACAGAGGTGAAGCAAACATCTTCAGAGATCCTTATTCATTAAAAGATAAACCTGAAGAAGAGCTGTCTCAAGAACATCTTGACAAATTAATATCTGTTAACATAGTGAAAGATAGTTTTGATGGAGCTCAAGCTAAGGAGAAGCTTCTGTATTTTCTAGAAGATGGGAGAGTTTTGAAGATTGCTGAAGAAAATCTGAAGGATAAGGCATCTAAAGAACTTGAACATGTTCTATATCTGCTCAATGATGAAAATGAAGCAACTTCAAAGTGGAGAAAGATTCTTGAAAGAAAAATAGCTGAAAAGAAGAAGAGTGAAAGATTGATGATGATAAAGTCTGAAGATTATGAGTTTGGGTATTTACTTGAAGATGGAACAAGAAGAGCTATGAGAAAGGGAGATGCAAAGGTCAAGATGGTGTTAGGGATTCCTACACTAATTTTAAATCCTGATGGAATGAAGACCTGTTGCATTGTCTTAGATGAAAGGATGGAAAGGTCATCAATTTATGCTCTAAGGGCTGCAATATTTCAAATAGATGATTCTTCTGAAAACATGAAGGAATTGAAGGAGAAGCTTGTTGACTTACTGAAAAATGCTGAAGAGAAGCTCCTAAGTCAATTTCTGAAAGAAGAATTATTTTACAGAAGAATCTAAGTCTAAAAAGGATAAATAAACTCTGGTGCATTTGTCTTGTATTTCTGACATCATAAGTGAAATTTATGTTTTAATTCTTAAAGCATAAATTGGGGGAGATTGTTAGGAATGCAAACACTGGTGATTGTCAGAGATTACTAAACAGAGTTTATGCTGACGCCATCAGCGTTTAAGGAAGCTGTCGGTCAGAGTTTACTCTACCAGAGAATACTCAATCAGAGTTTACTCTAACAGAGAATGCTCAAATCAGAGAATGACAAACCGACAGAGTTTAGCTCCAGAGTTTATCAGAAAAGGAAACAGACAAATCAGAGTCTGATTTGGATAGTAAGAAGGAATTCAAGTGCAAGTCAAATTACCTTATTAAATCTATTCTTATCATAATCTGTTTTATAATTGTATTTGTAGCTGTGTCTATATAAACACAGAGATAGGTTATAATTAAAAATAAGAATTCATAAAAAGCAATATCTTGTAACCTAGCAGCTCTTAAGAACTTAATATCTTGAGAGAGTTTTGTATTCAAGTTCATTATTAATACAAAACAGTATTCCATTCAATATACTTGTGTTCATAATCGATTTACAGGCACTATTACATTCAACCCCCTTCTGTAATAGATTGATTATTCTGGGAAACAAAAAGTATAAGGTTGAGAAAACTTGCATACATAGTAATACAAGTATTTTAATATGTAAAAACGTAGAGTTAGAAAACTTGTCTGGAGTCCAAGATACGTTCTTAGAGTCCCACTCGCTCCGGATTTTCTATCAATAGATATCATAATTCCAATTAGTACTCTTAATCTCCTCAACTACTTATATTACTCATAAGTATAATCGCATATCGAGTCCAATTACGACAACTTTAATTTGTACTTAGTCCTTTTACTAACACTTATCTTACCTGACATTCACCTCAGGTCTATCTTGACCATTCGTAAACCGTCTCGTCAACGACTTTTAATCTATTCCTTTACTCCAATAGATAGTCATGTTATTCAACAACATCTTTCGTATTTTAACCGACTCGAAATTATCCTTTTATCCTGGCCAAAGTGGCTCGTCAAAACAGTGCCCCTAGAGTTGATTTTTCTGTGAATTACTATTACGTGACCCGTACTCTAACATTTTTAATAAATCAGAAAATTCATGATTAAATACGAAACTACCTCAATGAGCTTCTTGTGTATTTGTAATAATTATCAAAAGTATTTTAATTTGGAACACATGAGTTTAACTTGGTGAAAAGAATTTTAGAAATTGGGTTAACTACGGAATTTTACTATTTACACCGCTTTTACTAAAATCTCGATTTCTCCCAAACCGTTAATTCAATCGACGCACCATTTTTGCATGCACGATCTAGAGAATTCCTAGAATACAATACTTCAAAAGTTTGGCACTGAACAGAGGACTTAATTTCCTGAATTTACTGAACAAGGCAGTAGCTTCTTTAGTGAATAGTGTCATCGCGCAACTTTGGTTTTGACATTTTTATAAAATCGAAATATCAACATCTAAACTTGAAATTTTGCAGAAACCTTACTAACTGTCGAAACTACCTAACCTCAAAATTTCCTAATATTTGACAACTGCTAAGTGGTTCGTTTATGTCTCCAAAATGAGTTCAATATAGCAGTTTGGTCATTTCCACTAAAACTAGCTTTTCCCCTAAACTGTAAATCAAAATAACACGATTCAAGCGCTAAAATGAACTATGAAACAAGATCTACACCATAGTCAGTAATGATAAAGTCATGTATATTTTAATTTATGGATTATTGGTCAAAATGAGCCTAAAAGCAAATAGGCATTACAACGGCTATAAACGGAACGATTCCCGAATTTAACTATGTTAAATCCATTAATCAATAACCCAATCATCAAACCAATGTATCTAACAATAAAATTAGTTTATAACTTCATAAACTCATCACCATCATCAACCTATATTATTCAACCATTTACATTCAATATCTTTAAATCAACATATACTTAAACATAACTCAAACTCAAGCATATAGCTCAAAGTAAATCAAAGAGTGGATGGTGTTTATACCTTTCTTGAATCCTTAACATACTAACAAGAGCTTGTAAGTCTTAAGAAAGCTTGATCTATGCTTATCATCCTCAAACTTGCAAGAGAAAATCAAGAAACAAGTTAGTAATTTTCGGAGTTACTATTCACCCTCATCTTTGAGTAAGGATTTGGATATGATATACTAATTGGATGACCATGAAATTTTGAAAATACCTTAGATATATAATGAAGGAGATATGGTCCAAATTTGGTGATTTATGGATGAGTAGAACTTGGGTTTTGAATTTTTCTTTCCATGCTTTTCTTGAATAACCGAATGGAAGAAGAATGAGGCGGGGAGAAGCTTTCCTTGGTGTTGCTTGCTTTTTATGTTTGTATAACTTGTATGTAATGTATGTGGCTGGTATTGGATAATTTAAATTCAAAAGTCCAAGGCAAGTGCTAAGGTTCCATGAATTAAGGATCTTGTTTTCTACTTTTCCATGATTTGTGGAATCATGTTTCTAACTAGTACTTAGTTACTTGATTGGCTTGTAATTCCTAGTTAAGCTTGGATGATACTTGCTTGACTTCCTTATTTGTTTAATTCCCGATACGTTATTCGTTCATCGCTTGATCCCAATGCTAATCTCAATTTTATTATGAAATATTTCGTCACGTAGTATTCATTATAATTGTTCTTAATACTTTAAATACTTTTGCTCAACTTATATCCAATAAAATTTCATGTTATAGGATTTGTGTCATGCTAGTGTTCTCATGTCCTTTAATATCTCATAAATTACGAAACATATAGTACAAGTGAAAATCTTCGGATTCTTATGGCATTTGCATTCACTCATTTGCGTCATACAACAATATTACATCTTCGGATTTTCAATATTCTGTCACTTAGTGTGGGCTAAAAAGTTTTTCATAAATCCGTAGAATCACTATTCATCAATACCTTTTATAAATAAATAAATAAAATTTGCGTTAAAAATACGGGTTATTACATAGTAGTTCAGTTGTTTTGGGTAGGATCTCTGCGAATGATGTATTGAATCTTGGTTTGAATATATATATATATATATATATATATATATATTTATATGTATGTATGTATGCTTATAAAAAAACCAACAACATGCATATTAAAATTAGATTGTATTGGAATCTAAAATTTTAATTCTATCTACTATATAAATATACAAGTCCTTCATGCTACAAAATCCTAAACTAGTTTTATTTTATTTTTTATACTGCAAATTTATAGCATATGCTTGTTGCAAAAACTTGAGAGAGAAAACACATGGAGAAGCATTAGATTTAAGGGGGTGTTTGGATGTGCTAATAAGAGTTTATAAATTATATATATGTTGGGTGTTTCCACTTGAGCATCTCCAATAGGCTCTAAACAAGCTCCTAAATCAAAAAATATAGACAATAATAAAAAATAGTGTTCCAAGAGACTTCTAGTGGGTCCTAAAAACCTTAGGAGTCTCTTCTCTCTCCTCTAATTTAGGAGTCACTATATGACTCCTAATTATTTTATATCAATAAAATATTAATTCCCTCCAAAATATTCATTACTTTTTCACTTTTTTTTTGTCAGAGTGTGGTTCATATGTTAATAAAATAAAATAGACAGGAAATATAAGGAGCATTGTTGGAGTTGACACTCTTAAAAATGTGTTAAATGATTAGAATCTTAATATTTTATATTATATTCAGGAGCCAACTAGGAGACTGTTGGAGAAAAAATCCTAAATTTTATATTATATAATATAAAATATAAAATATTTTTATATTATATTTAGGAAACATGGGAGGTTAGCCCCTATTTGGATTAGATAATAAAAAATAATTATAAGAGTTTTTTTACTTTTCTAAAAATAGGTGCTTTTCAAAAAAGTAAGTTTATAGTTGCTAGAAATAAAAGCTAAATATTAAAAATAAATTAAAAAACCCTAAATGAGTAATATGAATATTTGTGTGTAATTTGATAAACTGATACCGTATAACTAATACCGTATAACTAATACCGTTCAATAGTTTTGATTACCGGTTAAAGTTAATAAGGCTATTGAGATGTTAAATTATTTGAAAGTGATTAAAATACCGTAACACTTTCTTGTACAGTTATTGGGCACACTTTTTTTCGCTTGGGCTTCAAATATCTTAGGATCATCCCTGAGTGTAACAATGGATATGTGTAAAATATCATGTGAGCATAAAGAGTTTTAGTACAATACTGACATAGGATTGCCTCAAACCTAACTATGTTCAATGAAAGATCATAAGAGATTGAAACTACGTGAATTCTGTACAAACATATAAATATATGAGGTTAGCAACAAAATGTTTTAACAGCATCACTTATTACTAAAGTAATGAGAGGATTATAAGGGTTTCATGTTATCGCATACGAGCTATACATTGCTACACTACTACGAGCTATACGTTGCTGCACTACTAAGAAGTCTTCATGCCAAACGACCAATTTGAAGTGGATCACAATATCAACTACATCAGGTTAATATAATCATCTAAGATTACAATATCTGCCTTTGTAGATGTTTTTTTAAGAAGCTTCTTCAATTTGAATAGTTTAATGTCTAGCAAATAATTAAAAAGTCCAAGCTATCTCAAGCCATCTTAGTGAAGGAGAAGAGGCAAGTAAAAGCTTTATGAGTTAATACTCAACATCTATATCTGACAACCCATTAATTATTATAGTTTCAACTTGTTGCCGAATCATTTTGTTGAGTTCTGGTGATTCTAAATATTGTTTCACTTTGGAGATAATGTGTGAATATATAATATTTTTAATCCATTTTTAAATGAAAAAGTAGAAATTCCTTCAAAATTGTGATTTCATACAAATGCATCGTTACTTGACTTTTACCTCACTGAAATTATAACTATCTATATATAAATCATAGTTCATATATGATTTTATATTATTTAAAATTTTGATTAAGGAAAATATTTAGGAAATAGGGAATGACTTGTATCTACTTAAAAAGCTAATTTTGGTCATCAATCGAATAAAAAGTTTATTAATTTGTTTATTTTAAAATATGATCAATATATGTATTATATATAGTAGTATCACTATTAGTTTCAATTAAATTACATGCATACGAAAGATCATGTGCGTATAAATTAATATCATGTATTTTATAGTATTATTATTTTTATTAAATTACATAAATAAAAATAAATCATGTGCATATAAATTGGACAGTAAATATATATATATATATATATATATATATATATATATATATATATTATAAAAAAAAGACATGGTAACTTTTACTTTTTCTTTGTTGGCAAAATAATAACCTTCATATATACATGCATTTTATATCTAAATTGTAAAACATTTTCAACTTCTCTCTAATATTGATTATTATCACCCATATACATCTGAAGATGGAGATTATTAATGGAGACTCAGCTCTAGTTAACTGACGCCCGACTCCGTTATTGTTTTCACCGGCGTTTCAGATGTGGTTTCGCCTCTGTTTTCACAAGCTGTTGCAGGACTCATAAAGGTGGATCTTGTAGTAGTTGTGCCACGAATGATATATGCTACCATGATGGTTTAGATTCCTAATGTCATTCTCGTTTCTCCCACTATGAAATATATAACGAACGGGGATGTTTATGCTTTAATGGATACCGGAGCTACCAGTGTTGCTGGTGGGGGCAAAGGCCTCCTCAAGAAAGCATTAACACAAGTTATGTAAATAATGTTTTATGACTTATCTTGATATTATATGCATGTCTCGATTACTTACTACTTATTCTTTGTTTTTTTAGTGGGGTGAGATTCTTTCCATTCTTGCCATGTTAAATGTCACAATATTAGCGGCCCTTGCTCTTTCGTATTCAGGTGAAATTCAAGCTAATGTTAAAAACCGGCATTTGGCTTTTAATTTACTCACCGTGTTTTTCTTATGTTTTTATGTTTCTAAAAATTTGTTTGAGTGCTATCATGATAATGCTTGGTGATTTTTTATAAAGCTATGAGAAATGGTGCAAGAGTTTTTTATTTTAAGCGTGTGTCTCGGTGTTTGAGCAGCATTGTTGTGCTAATTTATTTTATACTTTTCATAGTATATGTTATGAATGCCTTCCACGGGAAAAAGAAGAGTGAGAATGATAGTGGGAGTAATATTATTCATGTTACTCCTGTTTGTGTTAATGTTATTCCGGTTTGTAAACCTGATAAATCTTTCTGCAACTATTTTAAAAATTATATCAGGCTTTGTACTATCCTGTGCGCAACACTCTCTACTATTTTTGAACTTATGGATTGACGAGGAACATGAATTTAGTTCAGAATCGGGTTGGCAATAATTTCAGGGTGAGAAGACTGCATGACACTCCCAATTTTCCAATTAGAGAGTGAACTAACTTTTCACAGATATTTGTGCCTTATAATATGGTTGTTTAGTGTCTTATAGTTTGGCTAGTAATTTAAATTTATGTATTGATTTATCTCAGTCTTTGTGATATTTAAACTTTTAATTTTATGTACGAAGCTAAACTATAGCTTATGATTCCATCTTATAATATTAATTTGCACTTCATATCTCTATGGCTAATCCAACATTCTAGTTGTACAAGAATATTTTATAATATGTAGAAGCAGTACCTGTAAAAAACATGTAGATTAAACCAAACAAATTGTTCATAAAAATGGGAAGCAGACATCTGACTCTACCATATATTATCAAGACATTTGTCACTAAAAAATTATTTAATCAGCCATAACTTTACGTGTATAGTTCTAAAAAATTTTCATGTAAGAAAGGGATGAAAGGCATATGACTAGGCCTATTTGTAATAATTAGGTGACAACTCAACTCTAGCTAATAAAGAGAAGTAAATACTAAACACCAAACAGGAATCAAGACGAAGACAGTCTACTAATCACAGAGGATCCAAGTATCAGAAGTATTTTATGGGATTGCTACTCAACACTGGAAGAAGTTCATTTATATGTTCAAGCGTCAGTGAAAATAATTATGTGGTAGTAGTTCTATAGTAAACAGAAGATATAGAAGATTTCAAGTGGTTACTACAGTAGATTCCAGAAGAAGATTGAAGACAGTGAAGCAGAAAAAATGACAGAAGGCCTCAAGTTAAAAGTTAATAAATGGAGAATATTTATTAGTATGACACAAATGAACCAGACAGTACATTTGTGTGTCAACTAAAAATAATATTTATTCTTCATTTAAATCAAGAGGTTTCAAGATCAGAAGACAAAGAAAAATCAAGAAGATTTCAAAGCTGACTGCAGATTAAACAGATCTCTATAATATCTTTATTTCTACAAAATATATATAAGTTAATTATTTAATTTATTTAATTTAATTAATTCAAGTTGAATTTAATTTAATTTATAAATTATTTAAATTAACTTAAGTAGAATTAATTTATTATAAAAGAAATGGATTAATATGACTTATATATATATATTTCGAATGAATTATTAATAAGTCATACCGAATGACTTATAAATAAGTCATACCGAAAGATTCATATATATATATATGTAGATAAGTCATACCGAGCTTCTGCCGACCTAAAGTCATACCGAGACATTTATATATATATATATATATATATATATATATATATATATAATAAGTCATACCGAGATTTATATATATATATATATATATATATATATATATATATATATATATATATAAAAGAAAAGTCATACCGAATTTTCTTTGATCAAAAGGTCATGCTGGAGTGATTTTTTATTTAATTAAAAAGTCATACTGATTTTTTAATTAGTAAAATAAGTCATACCGAGAGAATATGTCTTGCCCAGCTACTTTAAAAGTCATACAAGGCTTAATTTCAATAAATTAAGTCATATTGATAAAAGTTATACCAGCCTTTTTCAACCTCTATAAATATGAGGAGTTTGCTTCATTTGTTAGTGTTAGAAAAACAGATCAAATTCAGTAATTTGTCTGCATTGTAATATTCACAGATTTCTGTGCTGAGTTTGGAATATAATTGTTAAACACGAATAGTTCATGTCAAATTCGTTCTAGATCCTTTTATCAATTATATAACAGTTTTCTTCATATTAATTTTGTAATACTAATCAAGTTAAAATTATATTTTTTACTTGAACAGTATTTCATTATAATTAATATTTCACGAGCAATTAAAATAATATTTTAAATCAAATTATTTCACGATTAAATTTTGATATTGTATTCAACCCCCCCTTCTACAATATCAGGGACCAACAAGGGTCATACTAAAGCTAGAACCAGATAAGTGATGAATATATTCTCACTCCATAGCAATAAAAGTGGAAGAGAAAATTTATCTAAATGCCCAAAGTAATACGATCTTCTACAAAGTTGGAGAACAATATAAAGAATTATATGATGACAAAAATCTGACAATATTTTGAGAAATCAATAAATATTCGAAGTACTACAGGGTTATGTGGTTTCACAAAAGTCGTAGTACTGTGGCATAAACCATTTCAATAGTTAAAAATATAATAGAATGCATTGATAATAATTTAATTAATCAAACATGTTTGATTCCATAAACAACAAAATGAAGACGTATCTTTCCAAGGTTAAAGATGAAAAATATGCTAAATTTCGTTAAGAACACAAATATAAAAAACACTTGTCTTTACATAGTGGCAAAGTCGCCAGAAAGAAATATGATTGAAAAGTGTTCCACTCTTCAACAATTATATTGGAGGCTCTATACTACCGTAGCCAAAATTGCTTTACTATGTTCTTTGATCATTATATGTTATAATAGGTTGACTGCCATAAATTGCTATCCAGATCCAACTATCATAACTCTTATAATTTCAGAATATAATAAATTAAAAATACCAACATCTACTCTAACTGTATTAAGAACTACATATTGGTAATGTGCCAGATGCAAACTCAAATTCTAGTGCATCCAAGCATTTCTCTGCTTCTAGTTTCTATGACTATCAAACATAATGGTGGACTGGGACAAACAAATGGAGTTTCTTAGAAAATTCATATAACAAAAATTATTTAGAGCTACCGTTATATATACTTTCATAATATGATATTAATTAGGTAAAACACCACTTAAAGGTTTTTCTGTAGAAGTTTTTTTCTTCATCTGGTTTAATATATATTTTTTGCACAAGAAGAATACCTATATATGTTGAATCACTCGTCTACTATTTCAGAACAAAATCTCTGGGGATTCTAAAATCATCTTGCACTTGAGTATCTATATCTGAATATCTATCAACTTAAAAGATGATGGAATACATGTTTAAAAAGAAATTTATTGAGCAACGAATGTAAAATCCACTTATTGAGACATTTATTGTCATATTTTCTCTGAATACTATTAAATTAGATGATTAAGATTGTTCAGCATATGTTTCCAGCATTCATTATATAAATGATGAGTAACACTGGCCTACAATTTAAACATTATTTTATACTAACCAATCCAAATTTACAATCCATGAGCTCATGCTGCAAAAGATTCAACTAAAATCAAACATTAAAATACAAAACTCCATATTGTGAAACTGTGGGAGCCAAAAAACACAAAAAATACACATTTTTTTATCACAATTACTATTAGAAGCTTATTCTTTCTCTATCTGAATTTAGCTTCTACATTACTGATAGAATAATCCATTTTTGTTACCAAGTATTAAAACTATATTTAAACAAATATAGATAACAGACAATATAAGATCCATTCTGTTAGATATGAAGAACTGATATTGTCAGAGAATGCCACGAGTAGAGTTTACAGAGGCTGATCAGAGTTTGTATGACATCATCAAAGACTAGAGGTTCAGAGTTTACTTAACCAACAGAGTTTAGTCATGACAGAGTTTGACAGCTGGTGTTCGATAAATCAGGAACTGATTGAAGATGAAAGAGGAAGTGTTTCTGTGAATATCAATTACCTTGTTGGAAACTATATATTCGGAAGATAATTATGGAAATTGTATTTCTGTATTTATTAGTCATTATCTTTGCTTTATTTAGATGGGTAACTGTGTACTATATAAACAGATGTTTGATTTTACATTGATATATCATTCATAACATATCATTCGTATAACCTAGCAGCTCTTAAGAACATTGATTTTCTTGAGAGAGTTTTGTATTAAGTTTGTCAAAAGTTAATACAAATAGTTCTTCTTTTACATTATTGTGTTCAAGAATCGATTAATTGGTACTATTATATTCAACCCCCCTTGAAAGGCATATGACTAGGCCTATTTGTAATAATTAGATGACAACTCAACTCTAGCTAATAAAGAGAAGTAAATAATAAACACCAAACATGAATCAAGATGAAGACAGTCAACTAACCATAAAGGATCTAAGTATCAGAAGTATTTTATGGATTACTACTCAACACTGGAAGAAGTTCATTAATATGTTCAAGCGTCAGTGAAAAATAAAGTAGTAGTACTTCTAAAGAATACAGAAGATATAAAAGATTTCAAGTGGTTACTACAGAAAGATTCCAGAAGAAGAGGAAAGACAGTAAAACAGAAGAATGACAAAAGACCACAACTTAAATGTTAAAGATGGAGAATAATTATTATAGTATGACACAAATGAACCAGACAGTACATTTGTGTGTCAACTAAATTAATAAATATTCAACATTGAGCTCAAGTGGTTTATGACAGAAGACGAAGAAAAGACGGGAAGACTTCAAAGCTGACTACTATGTAATAAATGACAGATATAGTATTTTAATTCTACTATCAAAGATTAATTGATTATTTAATTTATTTAATTAAATTAATTCAAGTTGAATTTAATTTAATTTATAAATTAACTAATTAAATTAAGTAGAATTAATTTATTATAAAAGATATGACTTAATATAACTTTTTATATAATTTAAACGACTATTTAATAAGTCATACCGAATTATAAAAATAAGTCATACCGAATTTTTTGATTAAAAGTCGTACCGAAATCATTTTTAGTTAATTAAGTAATAAGTCATACCGAGCTTTAATTTAAAGAGTCATACCGAATTTGATTCTAAAAGAGTCATACCGAATTTGATTTTTAAAGAGTCATACCGAATTTGATTCTAAAAGAGTCATACCGAATTTGATTTTTAAAGAGTCATGCCGAATTTGATTCTAAAAAAGTCATACCGAATTTTCAAGAGTCATACCGATTTCTGAAAGTCATGTCCAGCCTTTTTAAGAGTCATACAAAGGTTATTTCTATACTTTCAAGAGTCATATTGGAAGAGTCATACCATCTTTACAACCTCTATAAATATGAGGTTTTGACTTCATATTTCAGGTTAGAAAAAACAGTTCAAATTCAGAAATTTGTCTGCATTGTAATATTCATAGATTTCTGTGCAAGTTTGGAATATAATTGTTAAACTCGAACAATTCATGTCAAAATCATTCTAAGCTTTTAAACAGTTATGTAAACTTTCTAATTATAAATTTTGTAATACTTTTCAAGTTAAAATCATATATTCTACTTGAACAGTATTTCATTACAATTAATATTTCATGTGAATTTAAAATAATATTTTTAAATCCAATATTCCGTGATAATTTACAGATACTGTATTCAACCCCCCTTCTATAATATCAGAGACCAACAATTGTCATCAGAGCTGGTTGATATTTTTAAATATCAGATCCGAACCAAAAATTCCGTAACTCATATACAGATCTCAAAAATTATTTTAATTCGAAATAATTTTTTCTCTAAAAATTATTTTTGATCAAAAATTGTTTTCAGTCAAAAATTAAAATATTTTTTTGAAACACTTAATTTTTAATTTTATTAAAGATGAGTACTCAGAAAGTGACTAACATCAAAATTCCACAGTTCGATAGAGAGCACTACAACTTGTGGAAACACAAAATGCTCTGTTCATTGGGATTGCCAATCCCAAGTACGCATTAGTATTGGCCAAAGGTGTTGAGCCTCCTATATCAGTTATTCTCGAACATGAGGTAGATGGGGTCGTAATCCCCCACAGACAGTTTTTGAAAAGTCCAGCAGACTATACAGATGAGGAAGCAGAAGCTGTGTCCCTGGACAACAACCTCAAATTAATACTGATTGAATCTCTAGACTACGTCATGTACAATCATGTAGTCAACTGCAAGAATGCAAAGCAGATCTGGGAAACAATAGAGATTATCAATAAGGGGACTGGGGAAGTGAAAGAGAATAGACTGGAAATCCTGACCTCCCAATATGAGCAGTTTAGATCCAACCCTGGTGAGGGTATCTCTGAGGTGTTTCAGAGACTAAACAAACTGATAAATGAGCTCAATATGAATTGAAAGTTTTATCAAAATCAGGAGGTGAACAGGAAGTTTCTCCTGACCTTACCCGAGCATTTGGAACACATGATCGCAACTATCTGGGAGTCTAGGGATATGAAAGAGATAACCCTAGAAAGACTCTATGGAGTGCTAAAGACTTATGAATTGGAACAGATACAAACCAGAGAAATGTATGAGAGGGTAAGGTACTGAGTTCCTCCAAAGCATTAATGGTAGAAGGACCAGAGAAGGTAGAAGTGAAGGTTGTTGCACCTTCTAACATTTCAACAGAGTATGTGGTTCCAGAGTTTGGACATACTTCTGACAAGCAAGAAGATGATGAGTTCTACTCGCTGGAAGAACTAGATCAGCTGGAAGATGAATCTCTAGCAATGGTTTCCAGGAGGTTTGGCAACATGAGATTCCGAAGAAACTCCTCCTACAGAGTAAAGCCTAATTTTGGAAGATTCCAAAAAGGAGGTTCTTCGACAACAGTATACAAAAGCGGCTACAAGACCGGCTTAGTTGATTGAACCAAGTTTCGTTGCTTTAACTGTAATGAGATAGGCCACTTCACAACTGAATGCAAGAAGCCTAAGCAAGGGAAAAAGAGAGAGTCTTACGAAGAGCTCAAAGAGAAGTATGATGCGCTCATGAAAAAGCATCAAGGAAAGTCCTATCTAACAGAAGGTAAAATCTGGGATGACTCAGATAATGATGATGAGGAAGAGCTGGGAAATCTTGCTTTTATGGCTTCATCCGAGGAATCACTATCTCCCACCCGTCAAGGGGGAATATAGGTAAATCCTTCTTTCCCTAAAATGTTTGCATTGCTAGGAAAAGAACTAGATGGTGAAAGAGATAAGGTTAAGAAACTCAGACTCAAAATCAAAGACTTAATTGATGAAACTGAAGTTCTTAAACAATTAAAAAGAAATAATGACAAGTTGACTGTCAAGTTGACTGAGGACTTAGCTATTCAAATCAGTAAAGTCAGCTGTCATGTTTTAGTTGAAACCAATCTCAGAAACCAGATAGAAGAAAAAAAGAAAAAGTGTCTTGCATATAAGAATTCCTCGTATATTGTAAAGAACCTAGTTGACCAATAAGAAATAAGTCGTAAAGTTGGAATAGGCTTCGAGTACAATAAATCTGTAGGAAAGCCAAGCAACATAACTCCTTTCAGAAAAAGTGCCGAAGAAAGGGGGATCCCACATGTTGTTAAAGACACACCGAAACCTCTCTTCATAACACCGATAGCTGAACCCATCCTTGAGAGCTCCATACTGATTGTATATGAAATGCAGTTAGAGGATCTCGAGGAATAGAAGAAGAGATGATAACAGGTTAAGGACATAAAAAAAGTTAATGTCCAGAAAGAGAAGAGTGCACCGGAGACACTAGTGAAACATGAGGGAACTTCTAAGTCGCCCATTCCTGTTATAGGTGCAAAAGACTTAAAGAATAAAATGAACAGACCAAACACGTTTGTAAATAGTAAGGATAGTAACAACAAATTTCATTCTACTGAAAACTTCAAATCTGCTGATAAAATTGAAGTAGAATCTGTTAAGTCACCTACTGTTTTGAATAACATGCCTATTATTGATGCTTTCCATAAACCTTGTGGTATATTGAATTGAATGTTATGTGCTTTTAATGCTATGACTGCTTATTTTAAACGCATGATTGCTAAGAAAGATAACATGACACCTAGACAATACATCAATAATAAATTCACTAAATCCAAGACTGCAACTCCTTCACCTGCTAAGAAGGAAGAATATATTCCTAAGTCTAAACAGAAAGTTGTTAAGACTGTGTATAGGAAGGTAGGAACAGTCAAGGAAAATGATGCTGTTATTCGAAAAGGATCTGTTGTCAAAGCGAACAAAGGTCAATTCTTTAAGTATGTCGGGCCCAATCAATTTTGAGCTCCAAAGATGAATTAATCTGTTTGGTATGTGCAGGGAGTTAAACAGGTAAACCGAGTTATATGGATCCTGGATAGTGGATCCTCAAGGCATATGACCGGAGATAGAACCCTGCTATCAAACGTGGTTGAAAGAGTCGGCCCAATAGTAACCTTTGGAGATAACAGCAAAGGAATGACTACGGGATATGGCTAGTTAAATACTGTTAATGTTATCATTGAAAATGTCTCTTTAGTGGAAGGACTTAAGCACAATCTACTCAGCGTCAGTCAATTTTGTGATAAAGCGTACAAAGTAAACTTTATCAAGGAGAAATGCTTAATAGCTCATTCTAAAGATGACAAACTAGCCTTACGTGGAATACGGAAAGGAAACTTTTACGTAGCCGATCTCAACTCAGGAACTGAA
This sequence comes from Oenanthe sinensis, assembly GCA_028671895.1. Classification (NCBI taxonomy): domain Eukaryota; kingdom Viridiplantae; phylum Streptophyta; class Magnoliopsida; order Apiales; family Apiaceae; genus Oenanthe; species Oenanthe sinensis. The sequence continues at coordinate 1,082,004 of CM053809.1, read as the reverse complement.
GATGAAGCAAACTGTTTCTACTCAAAGGCTTCATCAGAAGAAAGCTGGCTATGGCATAAGAAACTCTCACATCTAAACTTCAAAACAATGAACTCTTTTGTCAAGAGGGATTTGGTGAGAGGACTGCCTCCGATGAAATTTATACAAGAAGGTTTGTGTGAGGCATGTCAGAAAGGGAAGTCAAAGAAAGCAAGTCACAGAGGCACATACACTACAAACATCACTGGACCATTTCAACTCCTTCACATGGATTTATTTGTTCCAGTAAATATTATATCAATGTCAAGGAAGAAATATGCCTTAGTGATTGTGGATGACTTCATAAAGTATTCGTGGGTTTTATTCTTGAACTCTAAGGATGAAACTCCACAATTGGTGATTGATCATGTAAAGCTGATTGAGTTAGATTCAAAGTTACCTGTCCGGGCAATCAGATCAGACAATGGAACAGAATTCAGAAATGAAATCCTGAATAACTTCTGCTCAGACAAGGGGATAACAAGACAATATTCAGTGCCAAGAACTCCGCAACAGAATGGAGTTATAGAAAGGAAAAATAGAACCTTGATTGAAGTTACAAGAACTATGCTAAGTGAATCAAGGTTACCTATCTACTTCTGGGATGAAGTAGTAAATACAACATGTTATACCCGGAATCGAACTCTGATCAATAAAGATCATATGAAGACTCCCTATGAATTAATGGCTGACACGAAACCAACTCTAAAGTAGTTTCATATATTTGGAGCTAAATGCTATGTGCTAAAGGATGGAGATGAACATCGTGGCAAGTTCGAGGCCAAGGCACATGAAGCTATTTTTGTCGGATATTCAAGAAGAGCATATAGGGTGTACATAATTGATCAACATCAAGTAAAAGAAAGTGTCAATGTTACTTTTGATGACACTAAACTCCCAAGTATCCAAACTGAAGATTCTTCTGAGTCATTAAAATTTGATAATTATCATGACTCACATTCTGATGACGAAGAAGAATCTGAGATTGCAACAGGAATTGATGATGACAATAATAATAATGATCCAGGTAATAGTGGTGAAAACAATGGTAACACTGGAAATTCTACTAATACTAGTGGTGGATCAACAAGTCATCCTGGCAGCAACTCAGGGGGAGATGAATGATCAACTGGTATAACACAACATCACAATGAATTTCGAGGTGAATCATCTAAATCAAACCTACCCAGAGAAAGGAGATGGAGCAAAGATCTTCTTTTTGAACTGATCATAGGTGATCCAAATGTTGGAGTTAGAACCAGAACTGCAACTTCAAATGAATGTTTATTTTCAGTTTTTCTGTCTCAAAAAGAACCAAAGAAGATTGAAGATGCATTAATTGATCCAGATTGGGTTCTTGCCATGCAAGAAGAGCCCAATCAGTTCGAGAGACAAGAAGTCTGGACACTGGTACCCTGGCCTAAAGATAGATCCATTATTGGTACGAAATGGGTATGTAGGAACAAATTAGATGGTGATGACATTGTTACAAGGAACAAAGCCAGACTGGTTGCAAAGGGTTACTCCCAGGAAGAGGGAATTGATTATGACGAGACCTACGCACCAGTTGCAAGACTTGAAGCCATCAGGATATTTCTAGCATTCACAACACATTCCAAGTTTAAAGTCTATCAAATGGATATGAAGAGTGCATTTCTGAATGGAGAGTTAGAAGAGGAAGAATATGTGGAACAACCCCCTGGCTTTGAAAATCCAAAGTTTGCTGACTTTGTGTATTTCCTATTCAAAGCTCTCTATAGACTCAAGCAAACACCAAAGACATGGTATGACACACTCTTTGTGTTTTTACTTGAAAATGGTTTCATTAGAGGTGTCATAGATAAAACTCTATTTTATAAACTGCATGAAAGAGATATAATATTTGTCCAATTTTATGTTGACGATGTTATATTTGGTTCTACTAATGAAAACTTGTGCAAAAGATTTGCTAAGTTAATGTAGAGTAGGTATGAAATGAGCATAATGGGTGAGCTGTCATTCTTCCTTGGATTGCAAGTAAAGCAAAAGGATTATGGGATTTTTATTTGCCAATCAAAGTACGTAAGGGATCTTCTGAGAAAATACAGTCTAGAAGATTCTTCACCGGCAAAAACCCCAATGCCAACAGCCACCAAGCTTGACAAAGATGAAACTGGTAAGAAAGTTGACATCACAAGCTATAGAGGTATGATAGGTTCATTATTATATCTAACTGCTAGTAGACTCGATATAATGTTTGCAACATGCTTATGTGCAAGGTTTCAATCTGACCCTAGGGAATCTCATCTTATAGTCGTTAAACGAATTTTTAGATATCTGAAGGGTACACCAAATCTTGGAATTTGGTACCCTAATGACACAAGTTTTGACCTAAAAGGCTATACAGACTCAGATTATGCAGGGTGCAGGATGGTCATGAAAATTACTTCTGGAAGCTGTCAGTTTCTAAGAAGATGAATGATCTCCTGGTATAGCAAGAAACAGCACTCAGTGTCTACCTCGATAGTTGAAGCAGAATACATTGCGGCAGGTAGCTGTTGTGCTCAGATCTTGTGGATAAGGAATCGGCTAAATGACTATGGACTTGCGTTGAACAAAATTCCTATTTTCTGCGACAACACAAGTGCTATAGCTATTTCCAACAATCCTGTACAACATTCCCGAACCAAACACATTGACATAAGGTATCACTTTATCCGAGAGCATGTCATGAATGGAACTGTGGTGTTACATTTTGTACCCACAGAAGATCAGATAGCCGACATCTTCACGAAACCACTTAATGAATCCACTTTCTCTAAGTTGGTTAGTGAACTGGGGATGTTAAATAATGGCTAATTTTTGGTTGCTAGGAATTAATTTAAGCTCATAAATATTAAATGTTAATATTTAAAGAACTTATGAGACTTGAATTAATAAAATTCTAGGGCTTATGAATTTTTGGAAAATTGTCTTAAGACTAAATTAATATTCTTAAAAGATAATTATTTCAATTATAGCATAAGTACTTTTGTTTAAATTAAGCAATTATGTAAAGTATTATATATATTTCTCTAAATTATTATTGTACATTAACATAAATGATTATGTTATTAATTAATTTACTCATTAATTAATTCAAGCTTGAGTTAATTTAATTCCTAAATTAATTAGAATAATTAAAAATATAAATATTTATTATATGGCTTTAAAAATTTATTTGTATGTAAATTATTGTCCTAATTTTGTAAGCAATTATTTATTATTATTAATTAAATCTAAATTTTGAATAAAATTTCCTTTATTTTATTTTGAATTTATGAACAATTAATAATATATGCTTTTAATTATTTATTATAATTCAACATGACTTTTGATTAATAGAAACGACATGACTTCTTATTTTTTAATAATAAGTCATACCAAGTGTTAATCAATAATAAGTCATGCTGAATACTGATGTATTTTCTGTTTTTATTTTATTTGTTTCAATAAGTCATACCGACTTATTGTTTCAATAAGTCATACTGACTTATTGTTTCATAAGTCATACCGAAGTCTACTATTATAGAATTTGTTTTTGTTTTATTTTATAAGTCATATTAGTCTTTGTTTTCAAAAGTCATAACAGATATACACATATACTCACGATCACAGTAGCAGCAGGTTTTTTCAAAATCGTTCAAACTCGATCCTTTACAACTGAATATCAGTTGCTTGTTTGCATAATACAAGTGATTTCACTTGCTGGATTAATAATAATCTTTTAAAGCAACGAATTGCTGCCCGATTTTCATTAAAAATCGAATTGACTGTTCATTTTCTTGGACAAAATCGAAGCATATTGTGATTCTACTGATTAGAGGACTGTTGTGTAGTTTTAATTGATTAAAATCGACCTAAAAGATTAGTTGCAGTTAGGGTGTTAATTTTATTGTGTAATTTTCATAATTCTGGACTTGTAATCTTTTTATTTTTACTGTTTTATTGCACTTTATAATTTATCAATTGTAATAGTTTAAATTAAGATGGCTGGTTACTGTGAAATTATCAAGACCAATTTTGTTGGATTTTTTAATCCGGTGAATTGTTTAGTCGAGAGGTTTCGACCATGGATCGTATTTTTAAACGAACATTCACTTATAAGAAATGCAATTTCATTGGACGTCCCATTACAAGTGTTAGCACTTAGGGCATTGTACTCAACAACAAGGAACAGAACTGTTGGAGACAGAGTACAATTCTCATTCACCATAGGAGAACATGAATACATGGTGACTGAAGATGATGTGAACAGGATTTTAGGGTTTTCAGACAGAGATTTTGTTGATCCTCTAACTGTTCCAGAGATACTTGAATTCCTCAATGCTATTCAGTATTAAGGTGAGATCAATCTAGTGAGGCTGACTAAAGCCAAGTTGGTGAGTGAGTGAGACTACTTCTTTCACACACTAGCACAAGTGTTTGCACCCACTACAAAGAACAACTTCAACAATATTTCTGCACTACTTCAGATAATTGGGTATTCTGTGGCCCATAACCGGAGGATTAATTTCGGGAAGTTGATTCTAAAAGAAAATATAAAGAAGATGGGAATGCCAGAAAGCAGGGAACACAATGTATAAGTCTACTATCCAAGGTTCCTAATGTTGTTCATGAATGATCTCTTGATAGATGAGGATAAAGAACTATTCTAGAATAGTCCTATAGAAACATCTCCAACTTCTCAGAGACAAATATTCTCAAGGCTCAATAACAATCCAAAGTTTCAAGACGTGACAGTGGTAAGAACAGAGTACATGGGTCAGATCTTAGATCAAATTGTAAATCCTGCACAGGCTCAACCGCATCAGCAAGAGCCAGAGCAATTTCTAGATCAAGTACCAATGGAAGTTGAAACCTCTGCACAACTTTTACTTGAAGCCGTTCAACATGCAGAACATGAGGCAGAGGTACAACAGGTAATAACTCACATTTTAGATTCCAAATTCTTACCTATAAATATAAGTAATACTACTTTAGATTTATCTGTGGCGGACTTTGATTGTGGTCTTACACTTCAGGACTTCGACTATGAACCTGACAACACACAGGTTCAATCCCAAGATGATATAGAGCACCAAACAGTTTCTCCTTCTTCAACTTCACTGAGTCTTATCAGAAAAAGGAAGAAACCTGTTAGGAAAGTAAGAGGTAGAAGTGTTTCTATGAGTGAACACGCAGCTCTGTCTCCACCAACAAAAAGATCGAGAACTGAACCTAAGACAACTGTAGACCCGTTCTTATCCTCTCAGTGAGATATGGAATTTGAAAAGGCAATTCAACAGTCACTGGACTCACTCGATCAAACGGGTGATTCTATTGAAATTCGCTGTCCGGCAGCGGCATCTTGTGAAGAGTCACGCACACTGCTAGCGCTCACACTAGCAGGACCTCCACTTGAAGAAACACAATAAGATGAGGGCACATCTCTAAATGAAGAAAATATTTTTGAAACAAACTAGTCGAATGTCACATTTACAGTGGACCAAGACTTTTTTGATGCAGTGCAGCATCAGATACCTTCAGAGGTATTAAGGGGAATCACAGACTCTAACGAGCCACTCATTACATTGTCTAAGGTGGTGATCCCCCTGGATTTCTTACATCCATGTTCCTCAACCATTCTTTAGAGGGAGTTGGGACTCCATTCACGGAGTAGCTATGTCAGTAGCGGAGCCGAATAAAGATAATCTTGTTGAGGACGCGCCTTCACAGGCATCAGAAGAGCATTTTGACTCTTCAAAAGCTATTGTTTTATATACAGGTACAACATCTGGATCTGGAAAGAAGCTAAACACTAGTGTTGTGAGGCAAACTCAGAGTGAAACACATGCACAGAGTGATAGTGAGTTAAACAGGAGTGCAAGTGAGATGAGTGCACACACACAGTGAACTGCTATATAAAATGGAAGCTCTCCAGAAGAAAATGCAGATTGTCCAAGTTGAGTTGGTAAAGGTTAAAGCACAAGTAGAAGAGAAGTCTACATCTTCCTCTGTAACACAACAGCTGACAATAGTGTGAAAAGATGTTGATGATGTCAAATCCTACATACTTCTAAAAACTCAAGATATCCAGAATGTGCAGAGTCTCATTGCTGAGGATATGAAAGAAGTAAGCAAATTACATGAAAGAATTGATGAAATTGAGAAAAGCTTGACCTTAACCATTATTGAAAATGAAAAGATCTCAACACAACGATTCAGCAAACTGGATGATGGAATGACTCATTTGAATGAGGGCATGAAGTAAGTCTATCTGACTATGCAAAAACTGATGACATCTTTTGAAGCCTCAAAATCTCAAGAGGATCCCTCAACTAAGGGGGAGAAAGCAAATGAGAAAGTAGCTGGAGATGAAGGGGCTACTACTCAAAACAAAGGGAAAGCTAAGCTGTATTCTGAAGAACAATTTCAACCATATGATCCTGAACCAGAAAAACAGTATTATGCTCAAGAGCAATTCATTGATGACAATGCTCATGATGAATCATACATTCCTGACTACTGCAGAGCTGAGGAAGAGACTGTATTCGATGAAGAATTTTTATTTCCAAAAGAAAAAGAAATTGATCCGGCCTATGAAGAGGCAATGAAGAATGTTAGGAATTATGTGTTTTGATGATAACAAATTACTTAGAATTACAATAGGGATTTAAAGATCATGTAACTGGTCAATGGATATGTGACTTATAAATATCCATCGACTAGGAAACTAGTTATCAGTTGAAGCTTGTTTATCAACTGATAAATTGGATTGTAACATTTTATTCATGTTTCTTTATCAATTGATTGTAATATCTCGATGGATACTGTGAAGTAGTCGATTGATATTATTGACTTCAATTTATAGCTTCTCAACTGATGTGAAGAATGGCTGATCAATTATAAATATTCTAAGTCAGAATTCTCACAAGTGAAGTGATCAACTGATATTTGAGTTGATGGATGAAGACACTACTCAACGGATAAAATCTATCAACGGATACAAGTCATCAACGGATAAAAGCAATCAACGGATAAGAGATCATCAATGGATAGGGAGTTGATGGATAACTTAATTATCCATCGATACATCAACTGATTAATGGATATCATATCCATCGATGGATAAGCAAAGGAGAATCAACTGATAAGCTTAACATCATTTATCAGTTGATTAAGGTTTCCCAATTTAGTTAAAGACAAAAGGAATGGGAACTTTGCAGAGACTGAATCAATGGAAGACAGTCCTGTCAGGATTGTGAAGATTTTCAAGGCAACACAGTCTTCAAGGAATGCATCAAGACAAAGATACTTTCAGGACTAGACAGGTCCAAAGAAGACTGTGCAAGTAGATAATTTCTATTTTCATGTAAACATTATAAGTTGTAATTTTATAATGTTATCTGTCGATAGGAATTAGAAGTGAAGAAAACTACTATATAAGTAGTTAGTAGTTCATGTAGCAAAATGTGTGTGAGAAAAACATCAAGAACTCCAGAAGAGCACAGTAGAAGACAAGGCAGTATTTGTAGTGCTTTTCTAAGTTCAAGATTGTACTTTGTAAGCAGCTTGGTATTTTTACCAAGATTAATTGAAAGCAAAAACATACTATTGGAAAACCAATCCACTAGTAATTTTAAATATTATTTGTTTCGTTTTCAATACTTTAATTATTACATTCTTAGTTCAATCAGTTTTATACATATATACTTTCAAACACTCTAGTTGAACAAACTTGAATTCGCAAGAATTTAGATAATTCTTAATTTGTATTCAACTTCCCCCCCTTCTCCAAACTTAGTGTACTTAAGGACAAATAACAATTGGTATCAGAGCATAGCTTTCAACATACAGAAAGTTAAGATCTTAAAGTACATCAAGTATGGGTCACAAAGACACATGAGTAAAGATTCCAGTTCTAGAGAAAGATGAGTATTTTCCCTGGAAAGTGAAAATGCACTTGCATCTGCTATCCATTGATCCTTCCTATGTTCACTGCATAGAAAAAGGTCCACATGTGCCTATGAAGATAGTTACAAGTGTAAATGCAGATGGTACTCAGGCACCAGACAAACTCATTCCTAAACTTGTGAGTGAATATACAGATGAAGATGAGAAGGAAGTACATAAGGATAAAAAGGCTATGAACATTTTGTTTAATGGTCTTGACAAGGATATGTTTGATAATTTTATCAATTGTACAACCTCCAAAGAAGTCTGGGATACTCTTCAAACCCTCTATGAAGGCACTGAGCAAGTAAGAAAGAACAAGATGCAACTCTTGATTAAAAAATATGAGGCCTTTCACTTCAAGAGTGGTGAAGCAATCAATGATACATATAGTAGGTTTCAAAAGCTGTTGAATGAGCTTAAACTATATGGAAGAGTATATGCTGTTGAGGACACCAGCCTCAAATTCTTGAGGTCCTTACCCAAGGAATGGAAACCAATGACTGTTTCTATAAGACAATCTCCTGACTTTAAAGAATATACTCTTGATAAGCTGTATGGCATCTTGAAAACCTATGAGTTGGAACTACAACAAGATGAGGAAATTGAGAAAAGTCAGAAGAGAGAAAAATCCATTACTTTGGTGGTCAAGGATAAGCAAGTTGCAGAATCAGGTGAAGATGCTGTTGTCAAAGAAGGGAAGAAAGAAGGTCATGGAAATTGTGCAAATGGTGTTAGATATGATGAATCTTCAACTGGGAAAGGAAAAGAAGCAGCTGAGGATGATGAGTCATACACCAAGGATGAAATGGATGAAATAGATGAGCATCTGGCTTTTCTATCAAGGAAATTTTCAAAACTTAAATTCAAGAGGAATCCAATGCAAAGGCCTGGATCTCAGTTCAAGAGAAACAATCAATAAAGCAAAAATCTTGTTGACAGGACTCAATTCAAATGTTTCAACTGTGGATTGGCTGGTCATTTTTCTAATGAATGCAGAAAGCCTAAAATGGAAAAGAAGTCAAAGTTTAGTGATGGTATTGACTATAAGAAGAAGTACTTTGACTTGCTTAAACAAAGAGAAAAGGCTTTTGTGACAGAAGAAAAAGACTGGGCTGCTGAGGATGATTCTGAAGAAGAAGAATACATCAATCTTGCACTAATGGCCGATCATGATGACCAGGAAGCTAGTTCTTCTGGCAATCAGATAATTTCTACAAATCTATCTGAGTTATCCAAAGATGAATGCAATATTACAATTTCTGAAATGTCAAATGAATTGTATAATTTGCATGTCACTCTTAAGTCCTTGAACAAAGAAAACACTAGGCTCAAAATAACCTTAGAAACTCTCACTGAAAGAAACAATTTTCTAGAGAGTGAGCTAGTGCAAATGGACAGACTCAAGGTAGAGAACAAAGATGCTCGAAAAGAACTAGTTGAGAGTAAAAAGGAAATAGAAAAATTGAAAGAAAAATTGGAAGAAGAACTAAGAACCATTGACAAGTGGAACAGGTCAAGTAAAGCTAGTAAGAAGATGAATGACATACATGGAACAAATTCTTTCACCATGCTGTCTGAAACTCTTGAGAAATTAGCCATTGATGAAAATCAATCTTTGGAAAAGAAGCAATCGATTGCTAATTCTGAATCAACTGATAAGAATTATCCATCGATTGATAATGTCATTCCAACAGATAATCATCCATCGATTGATATTTCTTTCCCAATGGATAATTATCCATCGATTGAGGAATCATCAACTGCTAAACAATCTGTCTTAAAAACCAAGCTTAATAGACCTGTTAAATTTGTGAAAGAAGGTAGCTCCTCTAAATCTCAAGTCAAAGTTGAAAAGGCTAATATAGGATTCTTATCTAAAGATCAATTGAAGGAAAAATTAGAGAAGATAGAACCTAATATTAAGTCTAATGAGAAAAAGAAGAAAAATAGAAATGGTAAAGTAGGTATAAACAAGCACAATAACTACACACCTGACAAGTATGCTCCTAGGAAGATATGTGCTAAGTGTGGTAGCAAAAATCACTTATCTGTGCAATGCAAGATCAATATGCCTGCAGCCACCAATGTGCCTGGTTTACCTAACATGCATTCTAATTCTGTTTTTCCTCATTTAATTGATTCTCATGCTATTCATGCTCAATATGAATCAATGCCTTATATGTTTAATCCATATCTTGCATTTGCCAATATGAATATGCCTGCTATGCCATGGAATATGCTTAACAATTTTCATGCACCAAATTTCTCCAATTCTGCAAGCATGAATATTCCAAATATTAGCACTGAGAATTCCGAGGTAAGGAAATCAACACCTAAGGTTGAAGTGGAAGTAAAACCACCTAAACCAAAGGTACAAAAATTGGAAACCAAGCCAAAGATAGCAACTAATAAGAAAGGACCCAAGGCAACTTGGGTACCAAAATCAACTTGATTGTTTTTTACTGTGTGCAAGGAAAAAGAAGAAATCTTTGGTACTTGGACAGTGGGTGTTCAAGACACAGGACTGGAGATAAATCTCTGCTCACAAAGTTTGAGGAGAAAGCTGGCCCTGGAGTAACTTTTGGAGATGACAGCAAATAGTACACCATGGGATATGGCTTGATTTCAAAAGAGAATGTCATCATTGAACCTGTTGCATTAGTTGATGGCTTAAGACATAATTTATTAAGCATAAGTCAACTATATGACAATGGAAATAAAGTTTGTTTCACAACAAAAGCATGCATAATTTCCAACAAGGAAGATGGAAGCCTGGTTATGACTGGGAATAGAAAAAGAAATGTGTACATAGCTGACTTCAACTCAACAAGTGCAGATTCAATGACTTGTCTTCTCTCTAAGGCAAGTACAAATGAAAGTTGGCTGTGGTATAAGAAATTAGTTCACTTGAATTTCAAAGCCATGAATCAGTTGGTCAAGAAAAATCAAGTGAGAGGCTTACCACAAATGGAATTTATCAAGGATGGACTATGTGATGCCTGTCAAAAAGGAAAGCAAAGAAAGGCATCATTCAAGTCAAAATTGGAATCATCAATTGAGAAGCCACTTGAGTTATTACACATGGATTTGTTTGGTCCTGTAAATATCATGTCCATTGCAAAGAAGAAGTATGCTCTAGTCATTGTGGATGACTTTTCAAGGTTCTCATGGACTTATTTTCTGCATTCAAAGGATGAAGCTAGTAATCTCATCATCAAGCACATAAGAGAAGTTGAGAAAGATCTTGAATTGGATGTAAAGAAAATAAGGAGTGACAATGGAACAGAATTCAAGAATTCAACATTGAAGGAGTTCTGTGAATCTAAAGGAATCATACACACCTTCTCTGCACCAAGGACACCCAACAAAATGGGGTAGTTGAAAGGAAAAATAGGACATTGATTGAAGCAACTAGAACTATGTTGGAGGATGCTAAATTACCAACATACTTCTGGGCTGAGGCCATTAACACAGCATGTTACACTCAAAACATCTCTGTAGTAAATCAAGCTCAAGGAAAGACCTCTTATCAATTGATCAAGAAAGACAAGAAGCCAAAAGTGGGGTTTCTTCATGTCTTTGGTTGCAAGTGCTATGTGCTAAGAAATCAAGGTGAAAACCTAGGAAAATTTGAAGCCAAAGCTGATGAAGCTATATTTGTTGGGTATGCACTATCAGGGATAGCCTATAGAGTCTATAATCTTAGACTACACATTGTTATGGAATCTGTACATGTAGTATTTGATGATAAAAAGATTTAAGGCTTGCTTGATGAAGGAAATCATGACATACTGCACTTTGAGAATGAATCAAATGGTGTAGATGATGATGAAGAAGCAGAAATTATAAAACCTCAAGTTCTCATAAACCCAATATCAGTTGATGTTACTGCATCAATGGATAATTTATCAGTTGACAGAATTCCATCAACTGATAATCCTTCAATGGATAATCAACACTCTACATCTAGGGTATCCAATTCAGGGGGAGGGTTTCAGAATCAATCTACAAATTCAAATCAATTTGAGTTAAATACAAATGATCATGAAGCTTCATCATCAAGGCAAAATTTGCCTCCTCAAAGAAAATGGACAAAAAGCCATCCATTTGAACTAATCATTGGAAATGCAGAAGATGATGTCAAGACAAGAAGTGCTACTCAAAATGAGTGTCTGTATAGCAGTTTTCTATCTCAAGAAGAACCTAAAAGAATTGAAGATGCTCTTATGGATCCTGATTGGGTTTTGGCTATGCAAGAAGAACTCAATCAATTTGAAAGAAATAAAGTGTGGAAGCTGGTGCTCAAACCAAAAGATAGATCAGTAATTGGTACAAAATGGGTATTCAGAAACAAAATGGATGAAACTGGTACTGTGACTAGAAACAAAGCAAGGCTTGTGGCAAAGGGATATTCACAGGAAGAAGGAATTGATTTTGATGAAACTTTTGCACCAGTTGCAAGGCTGGAAGCAATCAGAATCTTTCTAGCTTATGCTGCACATGCTAATTTCAGAGTCTACCAGATGGATGTGAAGAGTGCATTTTTGAATGGAATATTAGAAGAGGAAGTCTATGTGGAACAACCTCCTGGTTTTAAAGATCCAAATTTCCCTGACTTTGTCTACTATCTACTCAAAGCACTCTATGGCTTGAAGCAAGCACCAAGGGCCTGGTATGACACTTTATCTCAGTTCCTTATTGAGAATCACTTCACAAGAGGTACTGTTGATAAAACTTTATTCAGCAGAAATGTCAATGGCTCTACTATTCTTGTACAAATATATGTGGATGACATTATTTTTGGCTCAACTAAGGAGGGACTTTGCAAAAAGTTTGCCAAATTAATGCAGAATAAATATGAAATGAGCATGATGGGAGAACTTACCTACTTTCTTGGATTGCAAGTCAAACAAGTTAAGGATGGTATCTTTATAAATCAAACAAAGTACATTCATGACTTGTTAAAGAAATTTGACTTAAGTGAATGTTCTTCTGCAAAAACTCCCATGGCCACTGCCACCAAACTTGAATTAAACACTAAGGAAGCTAAAGTGGATATTTCAAGTTATAGAGGCATGGTAGGCTCACTTTTATATTTAACTGCTAGTAGGCCAGATATAATGTTCTCTACATGCTTATGTGCTAGATTTCAGGCTGATCCTAGAGAATCTCATTTAGTGGCCATTAAAAGAATTTTTAGATATCTCAAGGGTACCTCAAATTTAGGTATTTGGTATCCTAGAGATTCTGGTTTTATCTATAGGCTACTCAGATGCAGATTATGCATGTTGCAAAATAGACAGGAAAAGTACTACAGGAACTTGTCAATTTCTAGGAAACAAACTTGTATCATGGTTTAGCAAAAAGCAACACTCAGTATCAACTTCAAATGCAGAAGCTGAGTACATTGCTGCTGGAAGTTGTTGTGCTCAATTATTATGGATGAGGAATCAATTATTTGACTATGGGTTCAACATGAACAAGATTCCTATCTTCTGTGATAATACAAGTACCATTGCAATAACAGAAAATCCTGTGCAACATTCCAGAACCAAACACATTGACATAAGGTATCATTTCATTAGGGAACATGTAATGAATGGTACAGTTGAATTACATTTTGTCCCTAGTGAACAACAACTTGCAGACATTTTTACCAAACCTCTAGATGAATCTACTTTTAATAGATTAGTCTGTGAGTTAGGTATGCTTAATTTTACTCAATCTTGAAATGTATGCTAAGTTTTACTTTCTTTCAGAATTGTAGCCATTGTTCACAATTATCTGTTGAAAACAAGTAATCAATTGATAAGTGTGTTAATTATCAATGGATATTTTTCAACTATCGATGGATATATTTGACCAACAGATAAAATATATTCCTATCGATGGATATTTATCTATCGACAGATAATTACCTCAGTAATTGTTTATCGATTGATAAATTCTTTCTTATTTGATCAACAGATAAATTTTATTCCTATCGATGGATATTTATCTATCGACAGATAATTACCCTGGTAGTTATTTATCGATTGATAAATGATTAATTCTTTATTTTATCCATCGATGGTAATAGAATTTCTACAGTTTTATTCATCCGTTGATCAAGTTATAGCAGTTGGATAATTACTTTATTTGTCAACAGATGAACACATCCATCGATTGCCATTTAGAGTAATTAACTGCAACTCTTTTTATCCTTCAACGGCTATATCCTTAATTAAATTAACTATTCAAGTCATTTTAATCTTAGAAAATATAAATAGCAATTACAATTATCATCTCACTCTTACTTGCTATTTTATTTTCTATCTCTAATCTTTGTATCTCTGTTTCTCTCTCTCAAGTTTCCTTTTGTTTGACAAATCCACTCATCCGTTTTCAAGCTTCTTTCTAATCTCTCAAGAAACAGTAATGGCACCAGAAAAGAAGATTGTTTCCTCCACCGGGTTCATCTATGAACAAAATAACTTCACAGCATGCATAACAGTGGATGATGCTCCCGTGGATTTCCATCCGTTGATGCGATTTCTGGGAGATTGCAAGGTGTCCAAAGCACTCAGTGAAGCACCCACAATAGTGTGTTCTTTTGTTGAGGAACTATGGAACTCTGCAGAAGTATCACAAGATGGGAAGGTAATTTCTTATACTTGCAGAGGTAACTCTTATACCATTACAAGTACTGTTTTATCTGAATGTTTAGAATTACCTGAAAATAATAGTGATAGGTCACCAACTGAAGAAGAAATTAGGGACATGCTAGAATCTGTTAATTATGCAAATGCTGAAACTGGATTAGGTGAAGTTGTTAGGAAAAATCTTAGAAAAGAATGGAGTTATTTCTTTGATGCTATAATTAAAGTATTTTCTGGAAAAATAAGTAATTTTGATGCAATTACCACAAGTGTGCAAGAAATTGCTTATTCTGTCCTATTTGATAAATACTTCAATTTTAGCACACTACTCCTAAATGAATTAACTGCTAAGTTAGGAACCAAGGCCCCTAGGAAAAATAACATTTATTTTTCCAGATTCTTTATGCTGTTAATTAATGCTTCCATTGGAGAATATGAGATTAATGCAGATATGGAGTCACTAGAGCCATGGATGCAAAACAAAAGGGTCTTCAAGTATCTTGTGAGAATCAACTTACATCCTAAGTTGTGCCTCAGTTATCCTCCTTTTGTGCAGGTATATCTAAAGAAACTCAATTTCTCCTTTTCTTCCTCAGGTATTCAAATTTCTTTGCCTTCTGCAACAATAGAGGGAGATGGAAATACCCCCATCCCTCCTACCCAAGTTGCACAACCTTCCAAACTCAAATCTAGAAAGACCACCTCAGTAGTTTCTCAAAAGACTACTGTTGTAAAAACTAAGAAAAGAAAAACAACTGAGGGGAGTGTGAAGGTGGTTGATAAGGGTGAAGGAACTGACCAACATCAAGAAAGCCAGAAGGATAAGGAATGAGAGATTGAGAGCGTCCAGCCAGCCACCAGTCCAATCTCTCAACAGATTGAGGCTGTCATAAAGGATTTAAACACATCCCTAGTTGCACCTTCTCAACAAGGTGTAACTATTGAAAAGAGGTCTCAACTAGGACCATTAGATGGGGGTGAGGGACACAAAGTTCTACAGCTATACAAAAGGAGAAAGAAGGGTATAAATATTGCACAGGGAACACACACACCTGCAAAGCCAAATACAAATTTGGTGGAGCCTTTAATTTCTTCTTTTGATGTGTCTCAGAATTTTCCTGAGGCACAGCCCCACTCTTTATCTATTTCTTCTCCTCAATCCCCTTCAAAATCTATTTCTTCAGAAACAGTGTTGATTGATAACTTCAATGTTTCAAATTCACCCTCTTTACAACTCAGGGTGGAGCCAACACTCTCACCTGCATCACCAAATAGGGTTAACACCTTGGTTGATCAGGAAATTACTGAAAACTCTCTCAAGTCAATGGATATTATTCAATCAACTGATAATTTCTAACATCCATTGACTAGTTCACTTCCATCGACGGATATCCTTACATCCATCGACGAGCTCCCATCAACGGATATTCATCCATCGATGGATATTTCTTATCCATCGATTGACACATCAATTCCAATTCATGAATCATCCAATGAAACACTTCAAGTGGAAACTACTCTACTAGGATTGAGTGGAGTGGGTGAGGTGTGTGAGAGGCAAGGTTTGCATACCTTGGCAAAAGGAGAATGTGTGAATGAGGGGCCCTCAAATTCTTCTGAGGTGGCAAAAGGAGAGGGTGTGAGCAAAGAGAGTTCCACCTTAGCAGGTGATGAAAAAGGAGAGGATAGTAAGGGAGAGGTAAGAATCTAGGATGAGATCCTGATGCAAAAACAGAGAGAAGAGAGTGAGAGAGAAAAGAATATAGAGAAATCAATTTCACCATCTCATGAAGCATCAACTTCTAAAACTGAGCAGGTTGCAGTAGAACTCACCCAGGAGTTGGGGTTGGAGTCAGGGGGAGATGGAGGAAATGGAGTCCCTGCGGGAGTTGCAGATGCCCACATGGAAGTGGATGATGAGATTGAAGTCAATCTTGATGCTTCAACCTTCCACCATGAAGATCCACATTATCAAGAACTAGCAGCAGCCACTAATCAAGTAGCTGAACAAATGTTGGGATTAATGCAGACAGAAGAACAATTCAGGAGTGGAAAGGAGCATCTAGCTAGTCAACCTGATGATGTATCCCATATGAATCCTGAAGACTTTGAAGACAGTTCTGATGATGAACTTCTAGACCCATATGTGGCAAGTGATGACACAACTTTGGCTGATACTGGGAAGGCCATTATTTCTCACTACAGGAGATCAATGACTGAAGTGAATGTAGAGGATCCCTTGCACAGAAGAATTCTGAACTTTTACAAAGACAACTTGAAGATTCAGAAAATGCATGTCACAGGTTCTAAGTATGAATTAAAAAGGATAAAGGAGGAAATTGATAGCTCAAGGATGCATTTTGACTCCACAATTGATTCAAGACTCAGCCTTACAATGTTAACAAGAATCAAGCAAAGACTTGATACTGAGTCTACAGCCAAGGACAAGGTAGTGGCATTGGAGAAAAGGGTGTCAGCTATGGAAGTTAGCATGGAGAGAATCCTGAAGAATCAAGAAATTCAACACAAACTCTTGAGCAGACTCATGGAAACCCCTCTCATTTCTCAGTCATTGGAACAAGTTCCAGTTGCTGATAACAAAAAGGGGGAGAAGCATGAGGAGTTAAGGAGAAAAGAAGTGCATGAGGAGTTAAGGAGAAAAGAAGTAGAAGCTGTAATCAAGAATCCAAAGCAGGAATTGGCTCAACAAATTGTAAGGCAATTTGATTCAATTGCCAGCAAAAACAAGGAGATTGATGCACAAGAGCCAATTGCCTTATTGCCAGAAATTCTTGAACCAGTAAAGAAAGGAGAAATAAGGATAAAAGAAAGTAGCTCACAACCTGGTGATGGAAAAGGAAAGGGAAAATTGATTGAAGACGGCAAGAAGAAAGAAAAATCTGTCACAAGTGGAGGTGAGAAACTATTGGGCAAAGCAATAGTGGTTGGTATGGAAGAAACAAAGCAACAAGAAAAGTCACAAGAAGAATTAGTTATTCAACTACAAAGGAAATTTGATGAGGAGGATAGGTCAAAAGAGGTCAAAAATGAAACAAAGATCAAACAAGCCTGTAGAAGAACCAAAAACTTCTGGAGTTAAGAGAAAACTTGTTGTTGAAGAAAAAGAGGCTAAGGAGGAGAAGCCAAAAGAGGTGAAGTTTGAAAGTCATGCTTCTGGGAGTGGTCAAGCCAGAGAAATAGAAGTGTTCAAACCCAAATCTGAGAATTTTGTGCCAATCAAGAGTTAAGGCATGATTGCAGTAAAAGGTCAAAGGAAGATGGATGTTGATCTTCTTCACATTGAGTATGAAGATGGATCACATTCAACTTTCACATTCAATCAAGTCTTGGATCAAGGATATGGCATCTTAAGGAAGATCTACACTATGTTCAACAGAAAATATTATCTAATTGAAGAGCTAGGAAAGGCCATTCTTGAGAAGATGAAGAAGATGAGGGAAACACCTGTTCAAGAAGAAAGGGGTGATAGAATCAAAATTTGGAATCCTGAAGGAAGGAAAGTACTTCATGAACCTTTCTACTTAATGATCTACAAGGATAGGGAAGGCAGAGAAAAATGCATTGATATTTGTCAGGAAATAGACAAACTGCCCAATCTGGAGTTGAACCATCTTGCAAGCCAATTGGACTATAGGGTTGAGGATGAGAAGATTCTGAAGGGATCTCTATTCAGGAAGATGAAAGAAAATGAGGAAAAGATGAAAGAGTCAAGGGAAAGAAGAAGAAGATAGAAGATTCAGACTCAAAACATCAAGATTATCAGAATTCATCTTTTGCTGGTATTTGATTACTCTGTCTCATATTTATTTTTGTCAATATTGTAATTCCTGCTAAGAATGAAAATGTTTAGGAGTTTTGTTATCATCAACAGAAAATTTATGCATATTTCACATATTCATAAATATGGGGAGATTATTAGGAATTATGTATTTTGATGATAACAAATTACTTAGAATTACAATAGGGATTTAAAGATCATGTAACTGGTCAATGGATATGTGACTTATAAATATCCATCGACTAGGAAACCAGTTATCAGTTGAAGCTTGTTTATCAACTGATAAATTGGATTGTAACATTTGATTCATGTTTCTTTATCAATTGATTGTAATGTCTCGATGGATACTATGAAGTAGTCGATTGATATTATTGACTTCAATTTATAGCTTCTCAACTGATGTGAAGAATGGCTGATCAATTGTAAATATTCTAAGTCAGAATTCTCACAAGTGAAGTGATCAACTGATATTTGAGTCGATGGATGAAGACACTACTCAACGGATAAAATCTATCAACGGATACAAGTCATCAACGGATAAAAGCAATCAACGGATAAGAGATCATCAATGGATAGGGAGTCGATGGATAACTCAATTATCCATCGATACATCAACTGATCAATGGATATCCTATCCATCGATGGATAAGCAAAGGAGAATCAACTGATAAGCTTAACAGCATTTATCAGTTGATTAAGGTTTCCCAATTTAGTTAAAGACAAAAGGAATGGGAACTTTGCAGAGACTGAATCAATGGAAGACAGTCCTGTCAGGATTGTGAAGACTTTCAAGGCCACACAGTCTTCAAGGAATGCATCAAGACAAAGATACTTTCAGGACTAGGCAGGTCTAAAGAAGACTGTGCAAGTAGCTAATTTCTATTTTCATGTAAACATTATAAGTTATAATTTTATAATGTTATTTATCGATAGGAATTAGAAGTGAAGAAAACTACTATATAAGTAGTTAGTAGTTCATGTAGCAAAGTGTGTGTGAGAAAAACATCAAGAACTCAAGAAGAGCACAATAGAAGACAAAGCAGTATTTGTAGTGCTTTTCTAAGTTCAAGATTGTACTTTGTAAGCAGCTTGGTATTTTTACCAAGATTAATTGAAAGCAAAAACATACTAGTGGAAAACCAATCCACTAGTAATTTTAAATATTGTTTGTTTCGTTTTCAATACTTTAATTATTACATTCTTAGTTCAATCAGTTTTATACATATATACTTTCAAACACTCTAGTTGAACAAACTTGAATCCGCAAGAATTTAGATAATTCTTAAGTTTGTATTCAACCCCCCCCCCTTCTCCAAACTTAGTGTACTTAAGGGCAAATAACAAAGAAGTTAAAGGGTGACATCAAGGCAAGTCATGCAAAGACTGAGAAACTGAAAGCTCTAGTCGTGGAAAGAATAAAGGCTGAAAAAGAAGCAAGCCTAGAAAAGCAAAATCTCTGGGCCATTGCAGTCAGAGAAAAGAAGATAGATGTGCAGCTCAAGATTGGAAAGAAATGGGACACTGCAAGAGAAATAATGGACAAATAACAAAAGTGTTCATTCGAAGACAATCATCTGAAATCAATAATTGAGCGTCTAGAAAAGTCAGATGACAACATTGACAACTTCATGAAAGCTCTGAAAGAGGAAGTTGACTATATCACTATCCTAATGGATCATATTCTTGAAGACTAGCAGATTTTAGTCTACACTCACAGAAATGGTACATTCAGAATTTCCTTGGAGTTTTTCAGACAAAGAAGTTTATCAGTGATATGGACGTTACTGAATAAAGTGAAGGGAAGTTCAGAAGAGAATGAGCTGCTAAGAGACAGGCTCAGAGACTTCGCACAAGCTGTTAGTCCTCAGATCTTATTTAATCCTCATGATGTAAGATTTTTCTCAAACAAGTTATATCAAATCATGCAGTGAAATGAGGAGTCATTGAAGGGCTACACAGTTAAGTACATGATTCAAGTTGAAAGGATGCTAAGGTCGAAAGGATTCAGATCCCAAGATAAGTTAGATGCTGCACAAAAGATCAGAAACTACTGTCTGTCAAAGAAAATTCATTCGTACATCAGGCAAATGCCAAAGATAGATTCAACTCAGCCATATGATGTAGAAGAAGAGATAGTAGATCCTGTTGAGCAGGAAGTTTTGTGGCAGTTAGCAAGAGCTGAACAAAGGAGGTTGTATGGAGAATCCACTACAATAGAACAATCAATATCTGAAGAAGTACCGAGGACACCAGTTCATAAAGGTTCAATCCTAGAAGAAGGTGAAGTTGATACATCTGAAGACTGAAGGAATAGATAAAACAAGATAGAAACTTTGTAATATTTGTTCAGTACTAGAGGAATAACTATCTTGTATTTATCTTTTATGTATGAATCTGGAAAATTGTTAAATATAATACCAGAACTTTTGTTTATTATTTATAGTTATTACATATCGTACTACTTTCTTAGTTGTTAGTTGAGTTATCCTCTAGGAATTTGTGTGTTAAATGTTTAACAACAAATAGGGGGAGATTGAAAGGCATATGACTAGGCCTATTTGTAATAATTAGATGACAACTCAACTCTAGCTAATAAAAAGAAGTAAATAATAAACACCAAGCAGGAATCAAGATGAAGACAGTCAACTAATCTCAAAGGATCTAAGTATCAGAAGTATTTTATGGGATTACTACTCTACACTGGAAAAAGTTCATTAATATGTTCAAGCGTCAGTGAAAAATAAAGTGATAGTACTTCTAAAGAATATAGAAGATATAAAAGATTTCAAGTGGTTACTACAGAAAGATTCCAGAAGAAGAGGAAAGACAGTAAAACAGAAGAATGACAAAAGACCACAACTTAAATGTTAAAGATGGAGAATAATTATTATAGTATGACACAAATGAACCAGACAGTACATTTGTGTGTCAACTAAATTAATAAATATTCAACATTGAGCTCAAGTGGTTTATGACAGAAGACAAAGAAAAGACGGGAAGACTTCAAAGCTGACTACTATGTAATAAATGACAGAGATAGTATTTTAATTCTACTATCAAAGATTAATTGATTATTTAATTTATCTAATTAAATTATTTCAAGTTGAATTTAATTTAATTTATAAATTAACTAATTAAATTAAGTAGAATTAATTTATTATAAAAGATATGACTTAATATGGCTTTTTATATAATTCAAATGACTATTTAATAAGTCATACCGAATTATACAAATAAGTCATACCGAATTTTTGATTAAAAGTCATACCGAAATGATTTTTAGTTAATTAAGTAATAAATCATACCGAGCTTTAATTTAAAGAGTCATACCGAATTTGATTCTAAAAGAGTCATACCGAATTTGATTTTTAAAGAGTCATACCGAATTTAATTCTAAAAGAGTCATACCGAATTTGATTTTTAAAGAGTCATACCGAATTTGATTTTTAAAGAGTCATACCGAATTTAATTCTAAAAAAGTCATACTGAATTTTCAAGAGTCATACCGATTTCTGAAAGTCATGCCCAGCCTTTTTAAAAGTCATACAAAGGTTATTTCTATACTTTCAAGAGTCATATTGGAAGAGTCATACCATCTTTAAAACCTCTATAAATACGAGGATTTGACTTCATATTTCAGGTTAGAAAAAAAAGTTCAAATTCAGAAATTTGTCTGCATTGTAATATTCACATATTTTTGTACAAGTTTGGAATATAAGTGTTAAACTCGAACAATTAATGTCAAAATCGTTCTAAGCTTTTAAACAATTATATAAACTTTCTAATTATTAATTTTGTAATACTTTTCAAGTTAAAATCATATCTTCTACTTGAACAGTATTTCATTACAATTAATATTTCGTGTGAATTTAAAATAATATTTTTAAATCCAATATTCCGTGATAATTTACAGATATTGTATTCAACCCCCCTTCTACAATATTAGGGACCAACACCCATTCTATAATAGTTTATTCACTAGGTAACAATTGGTATCAGAGCAGGCAGTTTCTTTGAACCTAAAAGATCTAAACAATGTCTGAAAACAAGTTTGAAAGTACTAGAATTCCAATTCTCAAAAAGGCTGAATACCCTACATGGAGGGTGAAGATGATGATGTTCTTAGAAGCCAAAGATCCTGACTATCTAGACAACATTAATGAAGGTCAATATCTACGAACTAAGTTAGTTCCACCAACTGTAGTAGAAGAAATACAAGTTCATAAGCACTACACTCTGAAGGATAAGAAAGAGTGGACTAATGAAGAGAAATAATAAGTTCTCAAAGATGCAAAGGTAAGCAACATTTTGCATAACAATCTTGACTCTGTAATGTCAAATAGGGTAATTGCTTGTAAGACTGCTAAAGATATTTGGGATGCACTAGAGGTTCAATGTCAAGGAACCAATGAGATAAAAAAGAGTAGGAGAGTTGTTCTTATTCAAGAATATGAATATTTTGAGGTCAAACAGAATGAGTCTCTTACTGACAGCTATGACAGGTTCCTGACTCTGCTAAATGACTTGGCTCTTGTTGATAAGGTGTATGATAATGAAGACTCAAACACAAAGTTCCTAAGGGCTCTTCCTGAAGAATGGGACTTGCTAACATCTTTGATAAAAGACAAATCTGATCTGGAAGACATGTCTCTAGATGAATTTTATGGAAAGCTAAAGACTCATGACTTGAAGTTGCAGCAAAGGAAAAACAGAAAGAGAAACAAGGCTAAATCAGGCCTTGAATGTAGAGACAAAGACTGAAAGTTAAGGAACAATCTCCTAGTATCTCCAAAAGCAAATGAAAGGCTCTGATGGTGAAGGAAAGCAGTGAGTCAGAGTCTGAAGCAAACTCTAATGCAGACTCTGATGATGAATACATAGATTCTGATATGATGGAAATGGCTTCAAACAGATGAAGTATATAAAGTTTAGAAATCAGGACAAGTTTCAGAAGAGATCTGGTGATTCTGAAAATAAAGACAGATTCAGAAAAAGAGAAGACAAAGAAGGGAAGTCGAAGACACTTGACAAATCAAAGGTCAAGTTTTACAAATGTAACAAGGTGAGATACTATGCAACTGAGTGCAGGAGAAACGTAGCTGAAAAATCACTCATAACATCAAATAAAGATTGGATGGACTCCTCAGACTCTGATGAGGAAGTTAACTATGCTCTCATGGCAAACACTGAGACTCCTTCTTCAAACAGTGATAAGGTACCAGACTCAAATTTTAATATAAATACTGATAATATCTTTGAAATGAAATCTTTTCTTAGAACTTTACATGTTAGTTTTAAGACTCAAACTCTTAAAAATGAAAGGCTAAAATCTGATATTCAAAAGTTATCTGTCAAAAATGAATTCGTTGAATCTGAACTTTTTCACATGCTAGATACTAGGAAAGAATGTGAGAAAGCTATACACATGCAGACACAGCTAAAAATTCAGGTGACCTACCTAAAGGATGAGATATCCAAAGAAAATGAGACTTTCAGAGTTTGGACTAACTCTGGTAAAAAGGTCCAAGAAATTTTGTCTAACAAAAATTGGACTTCTACTCTAGGGTCTGATATTGAAAATAGAAATGCTAAAAAAGATGTCAAGACACGAAAAGGAGTTAATGAGAATCTAAGTAAACCTGTTAACTTTGTTAAATCTAGTGAGGAGATAAACACTTCTGATAAGTGACCTAGTAACACTAAAACCAAAGAAACCAGTGTCTCAGAAAATAAGCCTATCAATGTAGGTTTACTCTATCATAAACAGCTTAAGGAAAAGCTAAAATCTGTCACTAACAAGAACAAGTCTAAAAGAGTCAAGAGAAATAGGAATGGAAAGCTAGGAATATCCAAGGAGACTGACTATAAGAATATTCCTGATGTACCTAGAAAAATCTATTTCACATGTGGTAATTCTAATCATCTTGATATTGATCGCATGCAGAATAAAAAGAAGGAACTTGAGAGACCTAGATCAGGATTTAGGAAATAGACTAGATATAAAACACAAAATCCCTGTTTTCATTATGGTAGCTTATGACATTCTATTTACACCTGTAAAGAATATCATAGTCTTTATTTCAATTATTATGAACTTTTGCCTCATTTGAATAAAACTCTTGTTTCTATTAGCCATGCTGTAAAATAAAAGTATGTTGTAAAAGCTGATAGAAGAAAACCAAACTCTGAAAATGCAAACTCTGTTAACTTAAATTATGTTGTTATTTCTTATAACAGTGTCAATATGATTTGTAGAAGGGGGGTTGAATAAAAATCACAAAACTTTTTTTGTTTTAATGTTTGTTCTTTAAGGTTTAAGTGTTTAAGAGAGTATATATGAACAAATTAAACTGAAAATTAAATTGAACAAAGATGTTTTAAAATTAATGATGGATTGGTTTTTCTATTAGTGTATATTTGCTCAATTTTTCTAGGTCAATAAAACCTAGTTTCATTTTTACAAGGCTAGAAAATAAATCAACTGTTCTTACAAAGTACTCTAAGGCTAAACAGTTGATTCAAAAAATATATTCTAACTTGTTATTTTTCTAACAATGCCACCACACTTGTTTATATAACACAAATGTGTTTACAATACCTAGAAATAGTATAAAACAATTAATCTAAACTAGGATTGTTTCTGATCTATCTTTCCTTTTGCCTTTTTCCATTTTAGGAAAAGTCTTCAGTCTTGGAAAGACAGCTTCTGTTTGAGTCTTCACAATCATCATAGATTGTCTTTCATAGGTGTGCTTTTGTCTGTCAACTTGTCAACTTGTGATGTCTCAATCAATTGATAATTTGCTGTCAAGCATATCAATTGATCCTTCCTTTTATCCATCAACTGATGTTCTTCTTCGATTGATCTTTATATCGATCGATTGATAAATGATGACTTATCGATTGATAACTGTTATCAATCAATATATCAGTCGATGGGTCTTTATATCAGTTGATGGTCTTCAATACTTGACTTGACTTCTTCAATGATCTTTTATCCATCGATGCTTCAATATCAACTGATCATCCTTCACTTGTATAATTTCCTGTCTTCAAATAATTACAATTAAACAGTTTAAGTTACACATCAGTTGATGACCTATACCAATCGACTCTAACATCAATTGATGAGAATTATATCAATTGACTTACACCTTATCGATTGAAATAGACTAAGTACACCTATGCTACAATTCAAACTATCAGTTGATTCACATAACCATTTCAAATAATAAGTGATTTCCTGATCAATTGATATTTATAATTTTCATATCAATTGATCAGTTATATCAATTAAAATTTTTATAATTCTAATATTAAAGTTATCATTAAATTACATGTAAATTCCTAACAATCTTTCCCTATTTGTGTCTGTGACATGAACATACACAAATCTACTTGATGATAACAAAACCCTTAATTATTTTCATTTAGATAGAATCAAGAAATTTAAATAGTACTTTGAATTTTGGAAGTACAGTTTATGAATAATTTCTGCAAACAGCTCCAATATCTTCATGATCTTCATAATCCAATTACCTCTTCTTCTTTCTCTTCTCAGCATTTTCCTTTAGTTGTCTCATGAAGGAACTCCTCAATATTGCTTCATCTTCATCAGTATCTCCAAGTTGCCTCATTATGTAGTGAATTTCTTCATCTGTGATTTTGTCCAGATATTTACAGATATCAAAGAACTTTGTGTTGCTCTCCACATCTATAAAAATCATAGCTTATTTTGGCTCCAACACCACCTTCTTGACTTGAGACTTCCATAGCTTAAGGGGCGAGTCAGGTTCAGCTTTAGCCTTTGATCTCCTTAGCTTTAAAATTTGATGTTGAATTTCCTGAGCAATTGTTGTATTGAGTTTGTACCTTCTGTTGAGTAGAGGTAGAATGTTCTTCAGGATATTGTAGCTTTGCTTCATTATCACCTTCATTGAGTAAGTGATTTTTGCTCCATTCTCATATTCCAACCTCATTGATACTTCTTGGTTAGAGGTTGCAGGGTGAGTTCTTACTCCTATCAACCCTTTTTCACTTACCACTGGTATCCCTTTCATGTCATATCCTTCAATTGTCACCTCCTCCTTGATTTCTTCTTGTTTAACTTAGAGGTTTTCCTGAACCACTTTTTCTTGAGTAGAACTTGTCATTTTCTTAGCCATGGCTATTTTCCTCTTTTTCTTCAGTGGTTGTTATACTAATTGATCTTTCATATTTCATTGAATTTCCATTTTCCTAGCAATTTCTTTATTCTCCTTTTATCTTCTTGCAGCATCTGAAATTCCTGAGGAAATGGCTCTTTGAAGAAGTTTCTAGCCAACTGGCTTCTTCTATTCCTTTTCTTCTTCAATCATTATGGCTTTACCCTTTTTCTTCTCTTTAAGGGCTTCAAGATCAATTACTAGAAAGGATTCTGCATTTGAATTGCTTTCTTTGGCAGCCTTCTTTGCATTTTCATTTACCACTCTTGTTTGAGCAATGAACTCATCCAAGTTTCCTTCTTCTGCAGCCTTTGTTACCAACTCAGTGCTCTTCTTTAGATCTTCAATTCTTTTCCTTTCCCTCTCAATCATTGCTTGAGTTTCTCTTTCCCTAGAAATTCTTCTAGCTTCTAGTTCATCTTCAAACTTCTTCAAATCTTTCTTTTTTTGTTCTAAGTTATATTTGGTTGACTTAGATGATTTTGAAGATTGTCATATATCCCTGTTGCTTCCAATTTTAATCACATTGGTTGCAACACCACCAATGCTAGTAGTTCTACCAACACCACCACATCCAGATTTATCATCACCATCACCATCCTTAGCATTCTCATTCTCTCTTTTTTTGTTATCATCAATTGAAGGAGGTGGTGGCATCCTATCAAGAAACTTTTGAAGAATGGAGGCATGTAGAACTTGACCGTTAATGATGTCATCCATCTTCTTTTCTAGAGATTCTACTCTTGTTTCCAAGGCTGCAAAATTCTTGGATTCTTTGAACAACTTGTCCTTGAATTAAGCCATAATATTCATTGGAAGCTTCTCATCCAATCTTATTTCCAATGAATCCTTGTTAGAAGTAATAGATCCCTTAATAATCTCCAATTCTCTCTTCACTCCTATCATTGTGATCTTTTGAATCCAATGAATCCTGTCACTGTGATCCCTTCTAAGGTGGGGCCCTCATGTGTTTCACTCACATTCCTGGAAAAAATAGGAATGACCTCACTCACTCCCTTTCCTTTTACCAGGTTGCAATCCTGCCTCTCACTAAACTCACTCAATCCTAAGAGTGTTTGTGAAACATCAATTGATTGAGTATCAATTTATGTATAGAAATTATCAGTTGAAGTGTTTGGGATATCCATCCATTGATGCATACCCATCGATTGATCTTGAGTATCGATCGATGGCTTATCAGTCGATGGATGAGTACCAATTGATGAAGGAATAACAATTGATGGAGTAGAAAAATTTGAGGTAATTATTTGAGAAGTGACATTTGAAATGACATGTGAGATGAAATCCTAAATTTCTTGGGAAGAAAATTTAGGAGAGAGTGTTGGCTTCTCCTTGAACATCAAAGAAGGAGAATTTGAAAATGTCTGATTATCTATCAGAACATTTTCTGAAGAAATTTTTTGAGATGGTGAAAGAAGAATAGAAGGGATTGGAATTGAGAGAGAATGAGGCTGCATCTCATCATTTACATGAGATGCATCAAACTGACTTTAAGAAGACTCCATCACAGTTTCTTGTGATTTTGCAGTGTATGTTTCCCCATGTGCAAAGGTTACTTTCTTCCTTCTCCTTTCATATGATTTGGGGGTTTTAGCTTGAGTGCCCCCGTTTATATTTTGTGCCCCTGGTTGTGGGCTCTTTTCAATATTGTCATCCTTTTGGGAGGATGCCAATAGGGATGTGATAATTTCCTTGTTAACATATACTGTCTTTTGAGAGACTGTGGAGTGGCTTGGTTTGGGTTGCACACCTTCACTCTCGTTATTCTTCTGGGTTCTTTTATGTTCCCTAGTTCCCTCACTACTTACATCCTCATCTAATCTATCTACCACAACATGTGTTTTTCTTTTCTTTGTTTTTACAACAACAGGTTTTTGGGAATCTTTTGAGGTGGGCTTCTTAGATTTGGATTTTGAAATAGGTTGTGTGGATTGGGTAGGAGGGTTGGGGTCATTTCTAACACCCTCCATGGCCACAGAAGGCAAAGAAGTTTGGGGATTGGAAGAAGTTAGGGTAAAGATAAATACCTGAACAAAAGGTAGATAGATCAATTCCACATTACTGTGAAGATTGATCATTACCAAGTCTTTGAAGAACCATTTGTTTTGGACCCAACAGTCCAATGTCTCTGTCTCCCTTGTGATTTCTATGTCCTTCACAAAATGGTTAATAAATAGCATAATAAATCTAACATAGTATATATGATTTGATCTATTAGCCTTATTGCCCAATTTTGTTGCAATCTCATTCATTATTATGGAAGACAAGTTAAAATGCTTATCAAACACAATACTATATGCAATTTCCTGCATGCTAGTGGTTATGACATCAAAATTACTAACTTTACCACTAAACATTTTATGATAGAATCAATGAAATATGACCATTCTTTTCTTAGATGTTTTCTAACTACATGCCCTAGACCTATTTCAGGTTCAACATAATTAACAGATTTTAGCATATTTCTAATTTTTCTCATCTGATGGTGCTTTATCAGTATTGTTGACAGGTAGATTAAGACATTCATTTATAGAGATTGTAGTAAGAGTATACTTATCTCCTTTGCAAGTGAATGCAATTGAAGAGTTGTCACTTGCAACTTCTGCACTTGCCCAAAATTCTTCCACCATATTGCAGAAAATCTTGGGTGCATCCTTGAGTGCATTCCTCACTTTGCAACTGTCTAGAAACCTCATCATTGGGTGAAATACTGAATGAGCCTCCTTCACGACTGTGTAGGTTAAAAGTTATTAAGTTCATACATGAATCCACCTTGAGAGATTTTCTTGGCTGCCATTTCTTTACTTTTCAAAGACACAAGCACACTCTTAAGAGAAATTAAAGATGAAGGTTAAGAACAGAGAGATTAGGGATTCAGTTCATAGAGAGAGAGAGAGAGAGAGATAGATAGATAGATCGTCATTAAAATTGCAAGTGAGAATTAAAAGAAGTTTTAATCTCAATATTTATATTTACTGAGTTCTCAATCAATTTCTTACTCAAAATAGAACTTAATCGACCGTTGGAAGAAAAATGAAAAGTAAAAATTTCTAATTTTGGCAATCGACTGTTATACATACAGATATGTATGTATTAGTCAATTGATAAAATAAGTAATCAACGGCTAGATATTGTACATGTCGATTGATGACATGGACCCTAAAAATTCCAGGCTATCGATTGATAACTAACTTATCCATCGACAGGTTCGATTATCCATCAATAAATAAATATATCATCAATTAATATATTTATCTATCGATAGCTGCAAATATCTATTGATAAAAAAATATCATCAATTGATATATTTATCTGCCGATAGCTTTAAATATCCATTGATATGTAAAATGTTTATCAATTGATTATGGAAGAATCAATAGATTAACATAGTAAATTGCTACAAACTAAAAATTAATATAGATATATAACTTGTCAGATATTTAATAGATTAAACATAGTTAAGCATACCTAAATCACATTTATTAAAAGTAGATTCATCTAATGGTTTGGTAAAAATGTCTGCAAGTTGTCTTTCACTAGGGACAAAATGTAATTCAACAATACCATTCATTACATGTTCCCTAATGAAGTGATACCTTATGTCAATGTACTTGGTTATGGAATGTTGCATAGGATTTTCTATTATTGGAATGACACTTGTGTTATCATATATAATAGGAATCTTATTCATGTTGAACCCATAGTCAAATAGTTGATTCCTCATCCATAATATTTGTGCACAACAACTTCCAGCTGCAATGTATTCAGCCTCTACAGTGGATGTAGACAATGAATTTTGTTTCTTGCTAAACCATGATACAAGCTTATTTCTTAGAAATTGACAGGTGCTTGTGGTACTTTTTCTGTCAATTCTACAACCTGCATAGTCTGCATCTGAATAACCAATTAGATCAAATCCAGAGTCTCTAGGGTATCAAATTCCAAGATTTGGTGTTCCTTTGAGATATCTGAATATTCTTTTTATTGCAATCAAATGAGATTCTATAGGATCATCCTGAAACCTAGCACAAAGACGTATAACAAACATTATGTTTAGCCTACTTGCAGTTAAATAAAGTAATGAGTCAACCATGCCTCTATAACTTGAAATGTCCACTTTAGCTTCTTTAGTATTTAATTCAAATTTAGTTGAAGTGGTCATGAGAGTTTTTGCAGAAAAACATTAATTTAAATCAAATTTCTTTAATAAATCAGAAATATGTTTGTTTGATTTATGAAAATACCATCTTTAACTTGTTTGACTTGCAAACCAAGAAAATAGGTAAGTTCTCTCATCATACTCATTTCATATTTACTCTGCATCAACTTAGCAAACTTTTGACAAAGTTTCTCATTAGTTGAGCCAAAAATAATGTCATATACATAGATTTGAACAAGAATGATATAGCCACTAACATTTCTATGAAAGAGAGTTTTATTAACAATACCTCTTGTGAAGCGATTCTCAATCAAGAATTTAGATAATGTGTCATACCAGGCTCTAGGTGCTTGTTTCAATCCATAAAGTGCCTTAAGAAGATAGTATACATCCATGATGAATAGAATCAATAAAACCAGGAGGTTTTTCTACAAACACTTCTTCCTCTAGTTCTCCATTGAGAAAAGCACTTTTTGCATCCATCTGATATACTTTAAAATTAGCATGAGCAGCATATGCTAGAAAGATTCTGATTGTTTCCAACCTTACAACTGGTGCAAATGTTTCATCAAAATCTATGTCTTCTTCTTGTGAGTAGCCCTTTGCCACTAATCTTGCTTTGTTCCTTGTCACTGTACCAAATTCATTCATTTTGTTTCTAAACACCCATTTTGTACTAATGACAGACTTGTTCTTTGGTTTGGGCACCAACTTTCATACCTTGTTTCTTTCAAACTGATTCAACTCTTCTTGCATAGCAATTATCCAATCAGGATCATTCAAGACTTCTTCAATCCTTTTTGGTTCTTCTTGAGACATGAAACTATTATACAAGCATTCATTTTGAGTTGTTGTGACAACCCGAGTCAAATCCCGAGTCTTTTTCGAAAATCGGGTCAAGTTCCGACTTCTAAATCTGAAATAAGCCAAAGTAAATTGGCCCAAATGCAACAACTTGGGTAATCCACAAGCCCACCACAGGCCCCCAAAAGATCAATGATTTGTTGGTGCACTTAGTAGTAATACTTTTTACTTATATACTGAACAAATTATCCACATCTACTCGATGTGGTATAGGGGTGTTACAAACTCCCCCACTTAAATTCTTGACGTCCTCGTCAAGCCGAACAGATAGCCCATAGGCCCAGATCGAACCTCTCTAGCCATTGTGGAATAATACCGGCTGGCTTCGTGTCCCCACCTCCGGACCTCTGTCCATTGTGGGATAATACCACCAGCCTTCGTGTCCCCACCTCCGGCAACTTGACGAATCAAGCTTTCGAGAGTTGGCTCTGATACCATATGTGACAACCCGAGTCAAATCCCGAGTCTTTTTCAAAAATCGGGTCAAGTTCCGACTTCCAAATCTAAAATAAGCCGAAGTAAACTGGCCCAAATGCAAAAACTTGAGTAATCCACAAGCCCACCACAGGCCACCAAAAGATCAATGATTTGTTGGTGCACTTAGTAGTAATACTTTTTACTTATATACTGAACAAATTATCCACATCTACTCGATGTGGTATAGGGGTGTTACAGTTGCACTTCTAGTTTTGACACCATCATTTGTATCTCCAATGATCAATTCAAAGGGATGGTTTCTGGTCCATTTCCTTTATGGTGATAAATTTGTCCTTGAAGATGATGCTTCATGATCATTAGAATTTTTATGATCATTGTGATGTGATTGATTATTTGAGAACCCCCCCCCCCCGAGATGGATACTCTACTTGAAGATTGTTGAGCAGAGTTGTTATCCATTGAATGGTTATCAATTGATGTATTATCAGTCGATTGAGGATTATCAACTAATAAGTTATCTGTTGATGCATTGACATCAATTGATGGGGGAGTTTCTAGGTACTTGATTTCTTGAAATTCACATCATCATCACTTTCTTCACCATTGCTTGTTAATTCATTTTCAAAATGCTATAGGTCATGGTATTCTTCAACAAACAACCCTTGAATCTTCTTATCATCAAAGACTACATGCATAGATTCCATAACAATGTGTAATCTAAGATTGTAGACTCTGTAAGCTTTGTTTGTTATTCCATATCCAACAAATATAGCTTCATCATCTTTGGCTTCAAATTTTCCCAGATTTTCCCCTTGATTCCTTAGTACAAAACATTTGCAGCCAAAGACATGAAGAAAATTAACTGTTGGCTTCTTATCTTCCTTTATCAATTGATATGGTGTTTTGCCTTGTAGTTAATTGAACATGGAAATATTTTGAATGTAACATGCAGTATTAATTGCTTCTGCCCAGAAATATGTAGGAATTTTTGCTTCTTCTAACATAGTTCTAGCAACTTCAATCAAGGTCCTATTTTTCCCTTCAACAACTTCATTTTGTTGTGGAGTCCTTGGTGCAGAGAAATGATGAGTGATACATTTTTATTCACAGAATTCTTTCATTATTGAATTCTTAAATTCAGTACCATTATCACTTCTTATTTTCTTGACCTTCCATTCAGTGCCATTGTAAACATTCTTCATATGATTGATAATGAATTTACTTGCCTCATCCTTAGAGTGTAAAAAATGTACCCGTGTATATCTTGTGAAGTCATCAACATTTACCAAGGCATATTTCTTTTTGGCAATTGACATGATGTTGACTGGACCAAATAAGTCCATGTGCAATAATTCTAGAGGCTTATCAATTGATGATTCAGACTTTGACTTGAATGATGCTTTTCTTTGTTTTTCCTTTTGACAGGCATCACATAGTCCATCCTTGGTGAATTCCATTTGTAGAATGCCTCTAACCAAATTCTTTCTAACCAATTGATTCATGGCTTTGAAATTCAAATGGGCTAGCTTCTTGTGCCAAATCCAACTTTCATCTGTATTGACTTTGCTAAGTAAACATGTCATTGAATTTGCCTTTACAGAGTTAAAATCATCCACATAGACATTTCCTTTTCTCTCACCAGTTAGGAGAATTTCATCAGATTCTTTGTTGGCTATGATGCATGATCCAGTTGAAAAATACACACTACTTGACTAATACTGAGCAAATTGTGCCTCAATCCATCAACTAGTGCTACAGGTTCAATGATAACATTTTCTCTTGCAATTGAGTCATATCCCAGAGTAAAAACTTTGTTGTTATCTCTAAAAGTAACTCCTGGGCCAGCCTTTTTCGCAATCTTTGTGAACGGGGACAAATCTCCAGTCATATGCCTAGAATATCCACTATCCAGATACCATAGATTTTTCTTCCTGTTTCCCTGCACACACATAAAACAATCAAGTTTCTTTTGGTACCCAAGTTGCCT
The DNA here is from genome assembly GCA_028671895.1 of Oenanthe sinensis. Lineage (NCBI taxonomy): Eukaryota > Viridiplantae > Streptophyta > Magnoliopsida > Apiales > Apiaceae > Oenanthe > Oenanthe sinensis. The sequence continues at coordinate 1,047,920 of CM053809.1, read as the reverse complement.
TGGGTCCTCTTTTATTAGTTACAGCCTGGGCCTTGGTTGCCAACTTTGATTCCTTTTATTTTGGTGGGTTTAAATCCACTTTAACTTTTGGAGTTGACTTTTCTGGCTCAAACACCTAGGAATTGATGGCAGATTTATCATGCACATTCTCATACTTAACATTTTGACTAGCATGATTGTTATCAAGGTTATGCATATTCCATGGCATTCCAGCCATATTCATATTGGCATATGCAAAGAAAGGATTATACATGTATAAAACTTGTGCATAAGGCATATGAACATTAGGTGTAACCAAATTAGAGGACATGGCATTCATGAGCATAGGATTGGTAAGCATGGCATTTGCAGACATGGCATGTGCACTTAAATCATTTGAAGATATGGAGTTCTTTTCTTTCTTGCATTGCATAGACAAATGATTTACACTACCACATTTAGTACACACCTTCATAGGTGCATACATGTCAGGAGTATAATTGTTGTGCTAGTTTATGCCTACCTTTCCATTCCTATTTTTCTTCTTTTTCTCAGACTTAGGGTGAATGATTTCAACAGGTGTTATCCCTTCTAATTTCTCTTTTAATTGTTTCTTAGATAAACTACCAATGTTGATCTTTTCAACCTTAGTCTCAACTTGATTCTTGGTTTCATTAACAAACTTGATATGGGTGCTAAAGTTGTTCTTCTTGTTAGCCATTGATGATTTACTTGTCGATGAATTCTTATCAGTTGATTCAGCATCAATCGATTGATAATCCATATCAGTTGATGAAGGATTAGCAGTCGACTGATCTTTATCCATTGAAGTATCAACCAATGGCTTGCCTACTGATTTAGGGGATTCTTCCAGAATATCTAAACCTTGAACATCAATAATTTATTTGGCAATTTTAGCAGACCTGTTCCATTTGTTAATAGTTTCAATTTCTCTAGTCAATTGTTCTTTTAACAATTTTTATCTTCTCAAACTATTTACTAGTTCATCTCTATCATCCTTACTTTCCTGCTTGAATCTATTTAAACAAACAAGTTCATTTTCAAGAAAAGCATTCCTCTTAGTTAAGGCATCAACGGTGTTCTTTAACTTGAGGTTTTCTTTGTTTAGAGATTTTAGAGTAACATGTAAATTGTATAATTCATTAGACATTTCATTAATGGTACTATTGCATTCATCTTTTGTAAACTCAGAAAAGTTAGTATCTAGTACCTGATTTGATGATGAACTAACTTCTTCATCTTTATTGTTGGCCATTAGAGCTAGATTGATGAACTCTTCAGAAACACTGTCCTCAACAGCCCAATCTTTCTCTTCAGTAATAAAAGCATTTTCTTTTTGTTTAAGCAGGTCAAAGTATTTCTTTTTGTAGTCAATACCATCATATGACTTTGCTTTTTCTTGTTTTGGCTTTCTACACTCATTTGAAAAATGACCTGTCAATCTACAGTTAAAGCATTTGAATTTTGATCTATCAACCAGATTTTTGTTTTGATATGTATTATAATAATAATAATAATAATAATAATATATAAATGTTTAATTTGTGCAAATTTTATGGGTGTGTATAGTTTTTTTTAGCTGATATTTTGTGTACTAAAGGTCACAGGGAGTTACCGTTTTTAAAAAGATAGGTAGTTATCTCACTTTTTATGGCATTTTTAATTAGTTTTAATGTTTTTTTTTAAGAAAGTTTTAATGTTATTAATTCCGGTTTTGATTGATCGATTAACTCATTAAATTACATTTACATTTCTATTAAAAAACATTTTTAATGAATTTAAATATTTGTTTAATTCTGTGTCATGAATTTTTATGATTCAATGGGGGCCACTTATGATGGCTTTTTATGCCTTATTGAGGTAATCATTTTCATTTATTGGATAATACGTTCCATATATGGATTTGATTTTAGTTATTTTATTATTATTATTTAATAATTGTAATAATAACGACTATTTCTTTAATTTTAAAATTTGTACTTTATTTTTTTAAATTGATGTCTAACCAAAAATGTCCCCTTTGGTTCGATTATATATATATACCTATATTTTTATTAATATCTCATTACCATATTTAGTATTTATTTTTAAATAATATAATATTATTTACTCTTTTTTGTTTTATTTTTAATTTATGTCTTTGGTTATTCTTCTTTACTCTCGACATTAAAGATCTATTATCTAAATTTCTCCGGTCATCTCTGCATGTTCAATGATTAGATAATAACTTTTTGTATGAAAGGAGCTTCTTTCACCTACTATTGTATTCTGATACAATTCATATACGAATACGTATTCTCTAAAAAAAATGGGGCAAAGCCAACACATATTTACATAACTCTTTTCATTTGAAATAGTATGGCACGTGATTAAACCAACCTAACATATTTACATTTAATTATATTAAAATGGTTAAAATAATATTCAATCGAATTAACTTTTGACTAACAAATCAAAATTTAAAGAAATTTTGATAAAATAATGGAGCCTCCTTGGAGTTGTGTGTTAAGGGAGGTAAGAGAGAGCCTCATATTATTCTCTCATTAGTTCTTGCCTACTTCTACCTAATCCATTATCCAACTTCCATAATTACCAAGTTTCCTGAAGACTCATTTAAAAAAACAAATCTCAGGGTTAGCAACACACAAAAATGTACATATATTCTACTCACTCTCATTCTAAATAATAGTATTTTAATTTTTTAACATACATATTTAAATATAAAAAATACATAACTATAATTAGTATTAGCTTTTAATTTTTATATCACATAAAATTAAAGATCTAACTTTTTATTTGATATAAAAAAAATTTAATTTTTATTATATATATATTACTTGTAAATATACGTGTCAAAAAGTCAAAAAATTATTATTCGAGATTAGAGAAAGTATTTTTTTACACCGGATCAAATTGGCAATTGTTAACAAGTAATGCGAAAACAAAAAACAGCTAAAAGGAAAGTCAATTTTAATCAACTTCTAATCGTTCTCGAGTAAAGTTCTGAAGAGCACATGGAGACATTGTTGAGTTTAGCCGCTTTAAGTATTACATTATTAACAGGGTGTTTGGGGGAATTTTTTTCCAGAATAAGTCAACTTATTTTAAGACAAAATTAGAGATTCCTAACTTTTTTCTGAAAAAAATTGACTTTTTTTTGCAACTTATAGAATTTCAAATATACATTAAATACTTGTATAAAAAACATTTATCAAAATATGAAATTTTTACGCGAAAATAAGTCCAAAAGGACTTATTTTTAAGTCCAGCCAAACAGGCCATAAGTTTGGTTAAGTATGTGACGTGCAAGTAAGATTTATTTATTTATTTATTAAAAAAAAGTAATGTTAATTATTAACTAGTTTAAGGTTTCGTTTAGTTTATCTAAACTAAATTTTAGTTGCATAATATAGTCAGTTTTTTGTATTTACTATTGCCCGTTATATAATGGGTCAGACAATCTCACAATCTTCGTTTGGATCAGATAATTTTGAGACAAATATATATTACAGTAGCCTATTATGAATTAATCAATCTATTTAAAAAACTAATACAAGTATTCTAACACCAATGTGAATGCACCTAGAGGGGGTGAATAGGTGATTTAAGTGACTATATTATATTACCAATCAATTATAACTGACTCTAATGTGAACAATCTATTGTGCCTTAACTAAACTGGCTTACTGTTTTCAATCTATAAATGATTATAGTAAGCTAGAATGAATGTAATGCGGAAGAACAAATAAAAATAATATGTAAATAAGGCACACGATATTTAGTCAGGTTCGACCTCTATGTCTAATGGTTTACGTTCTGGTCCCTTACCAACTTGGTAAGAAAATATATTATTAATCAATTCCAAGAGTAATAATATATCTCTCTCTTCCCAATCACTAAAGTGCTTGCTACAATCTCAACAATCCTGAGTAGACTGATTTCAGCTTGCTATTATTCTCTGCCTTGCAATTCGTTCTTGAACCTTGAATTCCTCGAGTCCCACTCTTGAATCCTTCTGTTTCTCGAACCCTTGTCACTTAGTGATTACAAATTACACTTGAACAAATACAATGAACAAAAGTATTTACAACTCAAACTATATTCTCTAAATATTAAATCTCCAATATATAACTAAGCTCAAATTTAAAGAAGGATGAATAAAGCTTTTTCAAAATACTAGTTGTAAGAATATGTGTGCAACCACAAAGAATGAAAGCTTTAATCCGTTTATATACAAAAGCATATAACGGTTCTATGAAACTATTTTAGGCAAGTAAAGATTTGAGGATCAGAAAATATTTCATAGGCATAACCAAAGATGTTGATATAAAATCGAATTTGAATTTTGAAATCTCTTTTGATTATTCATACGATAGGAAAGTGGTTGTGGTTTAAATAAGGCAAGTGAAATCAAATCAGCCATTTCCTAAAGTTTTGTAAAATGTTTTTAATAAAACGATATGAGCTTAGCAATATATTAAAAACGTAATACTTATTTGAATGTACAAATAAATCAATCCTACACAAGATTACAATCAGTTGTGCAATGACTAGAAACCTGCAGTCTGTAAGATTCTGTTTCATCAAGCTATAATAGATATATAGCAGGCTGTTGTGCTGTTAACTATAAGACCTGTAAAACATGATTAGTACTTGCAATATAGCATGCTATAGTAAATCAACAAGCATATAAACATATGTACATTCAGTACAAACAACTTAGCTTGCTAGAATGTGTGATGATCAAAATCAGAAGGTTTACAACCGATACTAGGAGTTCATGAGGATGGAATAGGAAAAGAATGAAATGAAAAATTATAAACAATATGTAAAAAAAAAGAATGTGTGCTTCAAATTGTAAATAAAATGAGGGAATTTAAATTTGTTATGATAAGAATTAATGTAGAGAAAATGATGAAAAAATATTATGGAACGTTCTTTTCAAAACATATGGGTTAGATCTAATTCAAATAGTTTGAAATAAAATAAAAGAAAAAATGAAAATTATAAATATTTTCTCTATTTTTATCCAAAAAAGAGTATAAATTTCATTTAATTCTCCCCTCATTATATTACATTCAAGAAGTGAACGCAGCCTAACATCTTTATTTATTTTGTAGCAGTGACAGGTCGTTTACACTCTTTAAATACATAATAATTTCTGTGTTATTAGAATGCTATATAATTACATGTTAAAATCTGTCAAGAAAAAAAAAAGACGAAAAAGATTATATGTTAAAATGTTGGTAAAAATTTCTAGGAGCAAAAATAATGTTTAACAACATAATCCAGATTCCGGGTGCGATTCTAACTCATTCCGAAAATTTATTGAGAACAAATATTCACTTTTATAAGATAAACTTAATTATTAAAAAGACAATATAACGGTTACATAACCACAAGTGCTAAAGCTTTTTTAAACTATAAGATAAAACTAACAATTAAGTTGTAATGCTATATTAACTAAAGATATTTTAATAGAAATATAAGGAGTTGTTCTCGAGCACCGCTCCTGCACCTCTACAACGTTCACATGAATTACACACAAAGGACGCGTGATAAAAACAATTAAGGGCTCCACTTAGAAATTATATATACTCACACCATTACTAATCTGCTTTTAAATTCCCGTCAACTTCTAGTGTTTGGCTCCCAATATAATTTCCCCAACCTTTGTTTTTAATTCTCCCTCTCCTTGGGTCCTTAAATCTTTCTTTTTACACTAAAAAAAATATTTACTATGGTAAAAATGGTGCATTGAATTGAATAATAACGATTGCACATAATTTAGGTTCCATTTCACTAAGTTTATTTTCTAAAAATAAGTATTTATTTCTATAAAAAGTATATATTATCATACTTTTTAAAAAAATAAATACTTATTTCTGAAAATAATTTATGAATAATATTTGTTTATAAAATATAAGTACTTATTTATAAAAAAAAGTATACTTTTACATTTTTTTGTAAATAAATACTTAATTCTAAAAGAAATAAAGATAAACGGGCCTTAAACTCGTCGATTAAAATGTAAGAAAATCAATAATTGTTTTCGAATAAATAAATTTATAATTCAATAAATGAATCTGAAACGATAAGAGATAAGTCGTTGTCAGTTATACTATTTAATTGGCACTAAAAAAATTGAAGTACATAAATTAGAGAAAAAGGAACCTAAGATACATCTTAGGTAATTTTCTAAGGTTTTAGTATAAAATAATAGTGTATTAATAATATTTTAAATGAATCTTGATATTACAAAAATAAGGCTTTCATGTTTGCATATAAAATCATATACTATGGTAACTTACCTAAGATATATCTTAAGTTCCCTAATCTCTTATAACCCATCTTAAATTTTTAAGCTTCGGGAAAATTTGCATGCGTGTATGTGTACTTGCAGGAATAGTTAAAAATCGATGTTGTATATACCCCAACTCCAACTCAGAAACAAGTATCTAGCACTAGAATTTAGTTAACCTTCCAAATTGATTAGAAGATCTGATAGTATTGCACTACTTGACTTGGTAGGTGGGCTGACCCTAGACTAAAAATAATAACAAAAAAAAAACAATAATCACATATTTATGCATGTGAAAATGGGGTTTGTTAGTTTGTACTTATTTGTTTATCTTCTTGTTTGGAAAAGATATGATCCAAGCACAAGTTTAATCTATTCCCTTAAAATAACAAGTACTTCATCTCACTTGTTGCTCAAAAACAAGTGCAATTCTCTGTACAGGTTCCTGCTTCAAGTCCAGTGGAGTGAGGTTAGTTTTTTTAGTGAATAATATGATCTGGTAAGTCGGTTTCCTAATATCTTGAGATTTTAGGAGAGTTGAATAAAATGATCCTCGTAAGTCGGTCTTCTAACACTTTGAGATTTTAGGAGAACTGGTAACTTAACAATAATTCATGTTCTTTGTTAGCAGTGTGCCATCTCATTTTTCTAGTTTCACATGCAGAAAGGAGCAACAGCACCATTCAATTATTCTGCATTTGGCACAAAAATAAATCGAAAAATTCGAGTTTAAGGTATGGTCAAGTTAAATTGTTGGAACTTCGTTTTTACGTGAATGAGTTGCTAAAATTGTGATTTTCAGGATGGGTGAGGCTGTGGAATCGGTTGAGACTGTTGATATAGTTGAGGAGGGCCAGGTGATAAAGATTAGACTAAGTGATCCGGAGGCTAGAGTAATCGAAATTAGACTTACTAACTCTGAAGTAATCCTGCTAAAGGAACAAGATTCATCTCAGCAGAAGAGCATTGAATTATTGGTTAAAAGGAAAAAATCACAGCGAGCACGCTACTCTTATGGAATTATATTCTTGTTGACAAATCTGATTGCTTGGGCTGTTCGGGACTATGGCCAAATCTTTTTCTCTGATCTCCACTGTATGTGAAAGCTCTTTTGCTACAATTAATAAACTAACGTTTCTCGATGATTAAATTCTTAAACTTACTTTTACTTCTTTATAATGTGTTCTGCAGATGTAAAAGCCTGTGGAGTCGAGGGACGTAGTTGTTATCAGAAAATGGGAGTTCTCCGTGTTAGTTTAGGATGTTTTGTATCTTTTGCTGCGAGATCTAGAATAATTTTCCCTCTTTCATTTGCTACTTGCATTTTTCCTTTTCAAGTACACGGAATACATCTTTCGGTTAACTTAACTGTCCGCAGCATTGCCTTCACTATATAGCAATCTTAACAAGTTATCCAGATATTCTTCTTTATAATGTTTCTTGCAACATTCAAGACAAGCAAATTGTATGAAGGTGGAAACCTGAGGCACTCTGAATGGTGGGCATTAAAGTTTATTATATGGGTCATATCACTAGTCACTTCACTCTTTATTCCCTCGGGTTTTATTCTACTATATGGTACGCCTCCATTATACCTTAAGTTCTTTCCCATATGTGAATCCAGAGCTAATCAATCATTTATAGATCATACATCTTATCACTCATCTTCCTGCAGGAGAAGTTGCTCGTGTCGGTGCAGGGTAAACTCAAGTCCTTGAAAATATCGATTAATATATTTCTCATCGTACCAAATTATGCAGCAATCGACTTTCTTCCACAGGGTTTTTCTTATTCTCCAACTCATAAGTGTGATCGAGTTTATCACTTGGTGGAATACTTATTGGATGCCTGAAGAGAGACAAAAGCAAAGGTATTATTGTTGGAAGCTTTAAGACACCTACAATACTACAAAAATAACTTCCTGCAGCTTTCTTGTTTCTCATACTCTTTCCTTTAAAGCTTTGTGCTTATGCTTAGCCATATATATTTGCAGTTGCTTCCTTGGACTATTCATGTCAACACTGTTCTACATAGCTTCTATTTGTGGAATAGGAGTAATGTATTCGGTCTATGCTCCGAGTGTCTCGTGCAGTCTCAACATATTTTTCATCACATGGACTGCAATTTTGTTACTAGTAATGATGGCTATGTCCTTATATTCCAAGGTGTGCATTTTATATTCATTTTCTTCTTATTCTCATGATGTGTATGTCCATTAAGTTTCATATATTTCAAAAACAAACGAGTTACGAAACTGCTGTATTTTCTTGACATTGTGATGATTAGAGCAGGTGAATAAAGGCCTTTTATCTTCTGGTATTATGGCTTCCTACATTGTTTTCCTCTGTTGGTCGGCTATAAGAAGGTTAGGAAGAAAAACTAATCCTCTGATCTCCATTAACCAGCTCCATCCGTTCAACATTTAGCTTAGATTTTGTAATTTTCCAGTGAGCCTGCTAGTGAAAAATGTGGCGCACAAAAGCAAAGAAACAGAAACGACGATTGGACCTCCATATTAGTAAGACTTTGCCATGTTCTCTGGATAATTATTATAGAATATCCCAACTGAAAAATGTATACATATATATACACAAAAAGGAAAATTGCTATCTACTACTGCTTTTCACATTTTTTAAAACTGTTTTTAGGGCTTCCTCATTGCTATCGGTTCAATTGTCATGGCAACCTTTTCTACAGGGATTGATTCAAAAACATTTCAGGTTAAAAACTAATCTTCCCTTTGAGCAGTTCTCTATTAATAGCACAAAAGTGAGATTTAAATCTTAACTATTGGATACACTTACAGTTCCGAAAAAATGAACCTCAAGTGGAGGATGATCTACCCTACAAATACGGTTTTTTCCACCTGGTATTTTCCTTGGGGGCCATGTATTTTGCGATGCTATTTATCAGCTGGAACTTATATAGCCCAACTACAAAGTAACAAAATACATTATTCTGTATAAATTTATTACTGAAGTCCTCTGCTTAGTTTACAGTAATAATTTATTTAGTTAACCAGATTTTACCTGTCTACATGATTATTAGATGGAGCATGGATGTTGGTTGGGCAAGTACATGGGTGAAAATTGTTAACGAATGGTTTGCAGCAACAATATATTGTAAGCAAATCCAAACACATGACACCGACTGTCCGCATGTTTGTAGAATATATGTTTATGGTTCGTTGTTAATTCTGTTTGATATGGCAATGCAGTATGGAAATTGATCTCTCCGATTGTGAAACAAACTCGAGTTGCAAATCATGAAGAGGAAGGTGGACAGCAGAATGATACTTCAGAGTCTCAATGATTTTTGTAAATTGTAAAGTATTTATAAAAAGTGTTTTGGTTATTCGTTATCGTTTGTTAGCTAATCATTCTTCATTTGTTATTGAGTTGTTCAACTACTATAATTAAAACACCGCGGGAATCTAGATAGTGTAAAATAACATAGTCTAGAATCATGCAAAGTTGTGATTGTACAAGAAAGACAACAAAGAAACTTTGATTTTTACCATATATCATGTTGTCAGTTTCCATTAGACTTGCATATAGTTTTGTGAATTTTTGCGGATGACTGAATTTTTTGCAATTGCATAGACTTGTCAAACAATTCTTATAGGATGTGAGCTTTATATATGTTCATAACTCAAGCAGAAACCCTTGAAATTATTTAAAGTTCTCTTAGCAGAGTGTGTGCTTTTGTTGCAACAGCAACCAACAGCTCCAAAAAGAAATGGATGGTTGTGATTCATTACAACTACTGCTCTTGAAATATGAAAATCAACATTTAGTACAACTCTAACAACTTCACTCATTAGAAACAACTCCACCTCTGATTCTGTAACAAATTGTATATATAAAGAGCTACACCAGGGTCAAATAACATATACCAATTACATTCTTCAAGGGATTCGCATCAAACAAATCCTTCTCCTACACAAATATTTCAAGATGTTGAAGCAATTATCAGCTTTTATTTTCGTCACTACATTACTCACAGTTGTGCATGTAGCAACATTAGTGTCTGCAATTGATCCACCAGTTGCTGAAGTACCTGTTATTGAGATATACATGCATGATATTCTTGGAGGCAACAGCCCAACAGCTAGGCCAATCACCGGCTTATTAGGAAGCATCTACAGTGGCCAAGTGCCGTTTGCTAGGCCAGTAGGTTTCCTGCCACCGCAAGGGGTGGCCATTCCCAATTCCAATGGTGCAATTCCAACAGTTAATGGCAATGGCATTCCACTAGGCACTGGCTTATCCGGTACAAGGTTTGCTGGAAATTCCAACAACAATGATGTGCAGACACAATTGGGACCGGATAATTTAGGACTAGGATTTGGAACAATCACAGTCATTGATGATATATTGACCACCGCACCCGAGTTGGGTTCACAGGCAGTAGGAAAAGCTCAAGGAGTCTACATTGCAAGCTCAGCAGATGGGAGTACACAGATGATGGCTTTTACCGCTATGCTTGAAGGAGGAGAGTATGGTGATAGTCTCAACTTCTTTGGAGTGTTCAGAATAGGAAGCACTATGTCCCGGTTATCAGTGACCGGAGGGACTGGAAAGTTCAAACATGCTTGTGGGTTTGCAGAGGTTCGCTCACTCATACCTGCTGGCCAGCATGTCACGGATGGGGTAGAGACATTGTTGAGAATTACCATTCATCTCAACCATTGAAATTGCTTTGCACCAAGATGCATTTGTCATTTGTGTGTTTGTTTAATTTGTACTTTATCTGTGTAATATGGCAATGAATGTGTGAATTCGTGTTAATGTATGCTTCCAATATATGACAATTTAAGGACTACTTTCAACAAAAGAGAAAAGAACATGAACATTAGGAACAAATCCCAAGCTAATGAATCTTCTATCACCCTATTATACTGGTTTCTAGGAAGGTAATAATATCTGCATTCTAGCTACCTGCAGAGGATGAGCATTCAGACAGTGCTACTAGTGATTGCAGCCAATCTACGACATGAAACAAAACCTGATTCGATTATCAATACGATTCCAGAAACAAAAACCAAAAATTACACAACTCTGTTCCATTAGACTGAATATGATCCAAGATTACTCATTTATTAAAAAAAATCCTTCCAACTTATAGACGTAATCATTTTCGAACCCTGAAGCACTAACAAGTAATGAATCTCGATTTTGAGTAGAACATATTTTCCGAGAAAAAATTTCAAAACGCATGTATAAACACTTTAAACGAAATTAATGGATGCTAACTAATGTTCGAAGATGCACCTCTTGAAAGTATGAATTAAACCGTAAAGAGTGAAAGAGAAAGGTAAAAATACAAATAAGATCTAACGATAAATATCTTCAAATAAATTTTGAATGAAAAAAATTGCTTGCATCCTTTATTTGATCGCTTGTACCTGTCGGTAGTGAACTTGTACAATGTGTTTTTGTGATTTTATGTTTGTATTACTGTTCTTTCTTAGTTCCTTGTATAACTAGAATTAGTAAAATGTAATCAACCCTGTCTTGTAGCGTAAATACTAAAAGCTACAAGTTCACCTAATCAAACACCATAACGAGTGATTGACCAGAATTTTTAAATAGTCGAGACTAAAATAATAAATCATTAATTTTAGAGGTTAACGGTGACTCAAAACCAAAATTAACTAAAAATTTATATTGATTCTTGAAAGTTAAACGGTAGCTGACCCCAATAGTTCCGCCCTCACCATAACACACCTGCCATTGCTATAAAAACACACAAGTAATGCTGTAATGATAGATTCATATTCATTACAAAAACAAGGAAAAGATCAAAACTTTATTACAAAAACAAGGAAAAGATTTAATCATTTTGACAATGCAAACTCAAACACAACCACCAGCTAACACCACCATCATCTACTACCTCTCCACCACCATCATATTCTCTCTCCTCTTCATACTCTATCTCTCTACATTCTCCTCAACCCCTTCTCTCTCCCCTGACCCTTTTCTTTTTCCACACCACTCCACTAATTTTTCAACCCCATCAATAGCCTACCTCATTTCTGGATCAGCTGGTGATTCGGGTCGGGTCATCCGGGTCTTACTCTCAGTTTACCACCCAAAGAATCACTACTTACTTCACCTTGATCTCTCAGCTTCCAGTGCTGAACGTGATAATTTGGCATTTGAAGTTGATCAAGTTGCAATTTTTAAGGCTGCCAAGAATGTGTTTGTGATTGGTAAGGCTGATTTTAATGACCCAAATGGTTGTTCTTCTGTTTCAGCTACTTTACATGGTGCTTCCTTGCTTCTTCGTCTTTCGGAGAATTGGGATTGGTTTATTAATCTTTCTGTTGATCATTATCCACTTGTTACACAAGATGGTAAGTTGATTTCTTGATGTGTGTTTGAAATTTTTGTTGCTTTGTTGTGTATATATTGTGTTATGATGCATTGCGTAAATTGTCTCTAGATGGTAAGTTCTTTTCTTGATGGGGTGTTTGTTGGAATTTTTATTGTATATTGTGCTAGTGATGTGTGTTATTTACTTGTATGGCATTGCATAAGTTGTCATTCATCAAAAGGGTCATTCATTTTGATGTGTAAGATGCTGGGTTTCGAGTTGTTTTCTTTTGTCAATTTTGTGTCATTTCAAAACTGAATGAAACTTGATAAAAATGAATATGTAAGCTTGAAGCAATGAAATATTAATAAATGAATCAGTTTGGGTGACAATCGGGTTGATTTAATCGTGTTGTGTGATTTTTCATACATCTCTATAATCGTGATAATAATCGAGGTGCATTTTGGGCCATGTCAGACATTGACAACCCTAGCACTTTTTCTCTGATGTGTGTTATGTGCCATTTCACAAGTTGTGTGACTCAAGAAGTTATATTTCTTGATGTTGTGTGTTATTGAGAATGCATTTTGATTTCCTTCTGATGAGTGTTAACTGGCATTGCAAAAATGGTTCTTCAGTTATCACATAAAGTTGTGCAGATAGTTTAGTGATTCTGCAGCAAGCACTGAGCAGTTACCTTGTGACTGATATTCATTTTGCTGGTTGGTTTGATAATGCACTAATCTGGTAATGCCGGGGTTTGATAATTGTTTTGCTTTATATGTTACAGGTATTTATTAAATAATCTATCATAAATCGTATCCAATATTGATTCTTCCATTAATTTTAAAATTGCATGTGTGTGTTTTTGCATTATATCGAGAGTGCATTGGCTGCACAATTTCTTCAAACGGTGTTTTGTTCTTGATTGCAATTATCTGAACGATCTTTTTTTATGGCTTTTCAGATCTGCTTCACATTTTGTCTTACCTTCCTAAAGACCTGAATTTCGTCAATCACACAAGCTACATAGGCTGGAGAGAGTATGCACTACATTACTTTTCCTAAAATATATGTTGCTGTAATAGGCTCACACTAATTGTTTTATCACTGGAGTTCATTTTTATGCTTTTACAGGTCTCGAAGGTTGAAACCAATAGTTGTTGATCCTGGACTCTATCTATTGCGGAAACATGCAATTTCTTATGCTTCACAGAAGCGGGAGCTTCCAGGCGCCTTTCGATTGTTCACAGGTATATCTTTTAATGCTGCCATGTTTTATTTTTTCCTGCTCTCTAAATAGTAACTAATTAGTGAATTTGAGTTAATTTTATATATATCTCAACAAGCGTGTATGTATGCTGAACAATTGAATGTGACATCCTATTTTGAGGCACTAAATGCTAAATTTACGTCTACAATACTAGAGGCAAATATGATTGCTTGTTAATTCTATGCATTGTCAAAGAATATATAGTCTTGCAATTGCAGAAATATTTGTTAGCCTCAAATGAGCATGCCTAGTTTTTTTGTTTATAAGTGTAAGTATATTTCTCTCTGTTAGTAATTAGTAGACATGAATTCATTTATGAGATGGGGACACAGGTAGTTAGAATTTAGGACAGACAGGCATCATGATAATGTTCAGAATTTAATGTGAGGCAATTGGTAATCGATGTTTGAGTCAATTCTTATGTTTTTAGTTACCCATAGACTCTGGCATGTATAGTGGATCAGAAATACCAAATTAATCATCCTACTGAGCAGGATATGATATTGTTTAGAAGACAGATGTACTGATAATATATTTTCTTGTCATTTGGTTTGTCCGTCTGCTAACTAGGTTAAGCATATCTTCTATTCTTCATATTTTAGATAATTAAAATGTAAAAAATAAAAAACCTTACCCAGTTCACTCCAGCATCAAGGTCTGGGGAAGGCCACACATCTTGTGTTCGTGATATCTTCCTTAACTTCACCTATAGGCTGTATTTTCAATATGGTTTCCAATTTAAAAAGGGCACTTTGTGATGGTTATATGATGATTAATAACTGACCAGAGTTAGATGTATTCTAAAATGGAACTTCAGAAGTTGAGCGAATAAGTTACGGTCGCTCGGATCAGATATCAAGAGTTACTGATCAAGGCAATAGAAATGGAAACAGTTCTTTAGAATTATTATTGACATTTGTATAATTTTATGGACAAAAATACTAACCTTATAGAACCAAAATGACATGATTATCTGCTTGAACTTGTTTAAAGCCTATTTGCAGCTCAAATTTTACATTACTAGCTCTGTTTCTATTAATTAAATACATTACAAGGGCAGATTAGCTGTATATATAATGCTTCTTTTTCCCTTCTTTTGGTGTAATGGCTCTAAAAATTTGCTTCCAGTTCCAAGCCCATCATAGAACAAATTTCATTCATTTGACATTGTTGTCTTGATTAAATTAGCACCCCATAGAAAGAAAAGAAAATGATGGATGGAACCAAAATAATTTGTTTTTTCTTATGCAGGTTCAGGATCTGTTATATTGAGCCGCAAGTTCATTGAGTTTTGCATATTAGGCACAGAAAACTTAGCGAGAACTCTACTTATGTATATATCAAATACTCCTTCATCCCAATCTGTGTACTTCCAAACTTTAATATGTAACTCCCAGCAATTCAGTAGAACAGTTATCAACCACAATTTGCAGTATTCCGCCTTAAGTGTTCAACATGAAGCCCGGCATCTCAATTCCACTGATCTCTTCCACCTAAGTAATAGTGGAGCTGTATTTGCCTCAGCATTTCTCCAAGACGACCCGGTTCTTGACCTCATTGACGAAAAGATTCTGGGCCGCATGCCAGGAAAACCAACACCTGGTGGCTGGTGTGTAGGTGGAAATAAAAATGACACGTGCATGGAATGGGGCGATGCCGAGCTTTTGAGGCCAGGTCCAGGAGCAAGAAGACTTGAGAAACTCTTTCTTGATATACTATCAAACGAGACGTTTAGGTCTGATCAATGTGTATCCATGTGATATCGGCAAATTAGATTTATTTGTTGTTGTGTTGTTCATTAGTTTAGGTCATTCCTTTGTAAACCTTAGTTGCTGTTGTAACATTGCTGGTGTTCTTAGATTAGCTAATTGAAATGAGAGTTTAATGCAGTCATGAGACAACCCCATTCTTGTCAAGGCAGTGAATAGATGTAAACTTTTCCTCATTATTGAGGAATTAATAGATGATCTCATTAATTCGAAACTGGAATGGTGCATGACTAAATCTTTTGATTTTAATTTTGTTATGGTGTAAACATAGTGTGAATATTGATTCTCGATATTTTTTAACATGAATAACTCAATTGCAAATAAAGAAATTTATAATATTAAGAACAACTAATCACAAGTTTAATAATAACTAAGATTAACTCCAACAGAAAAAAAAAATGATCAACTCCAACAAGCTCTCTATTCCTCCTCTTAAGTTAAATTATAATGAAAAATAAACAAAAATCAATTCCAACACTATCCTAATCCCTATAGGTTGACTCTTAAACTAATTTTATATTAATATATATTAATTTCCCTCTAAAATCTAGCCACCATTTCCCTCCTTTTTGATATTGCTGATTTTTTCTTCCTTTTTATTGCTTTTTCTTTAACTTTTATAATTGTGCTGTTTTGTGAAACTGGGATGAATTTTTAAAATTATGTGATCAGTTCCCGGCTACCTGAACAATAAAAAATATATTAAAAATGGATATAGATAATTTTAAGGGGCGTTGTTGGAGTTCAATTAGATATTCGTATCTTAAATAACTTAAAATTCTATATAATAATAATATTTATAGGAATTTGTCAAACAACTCCCCTAATTTTTTCTGACGGTAAAATCGATATGTACACCTCGTCTTGAAATCATATTCCTGATTTCTTACTATAATATATTTTAGCTGATAAAATCAACACGAAGCACCGTAAAAAAAACAAAAAAGCACAGAAGTGAGCAGTTACTCTGGAGCCTAGATTCCCCTCTACAAATATTTATGAGTATTGGGTCGAAATCACTTTTACCTTGAAAAATTATATTTTTTCCTGTATCTAATTAATTATTTTTTAGATTTTTTATACGTATTTTAATATATATAAAAAAGTATAATATAATAAATATTTTTCAATTTTTTTAAAATAATTTTTTATCCTATATGTTTTAGAAATACAATTTTTTTTCCTTTCAAGCAATATATATTTTTATTAACAAATATAAAATACAATTAGAGTAAAATGTTCCTAAAGTCACTTTAAATAACTTACCTAAAATTAAAGTATTTTAATGATTAAAATTGGATGGTATCTTTATAATAATAAAAAATTTCATCTTATATTTATAAATATAACGTCGACATCTTGTCAAAAAAATAACATTGACATTATATTATAATATGTCTTAATTTTAAATAATTATTTAAAAATAAGTTCCTCGTAAAAAATTATTTAAAAATAACTTTGGAACCATTAAACTTATATTCATATAAGTATCCTAAAAAGATTATATACATATATTCAACTTTTCTATACTTATTGTTTTTTAAAAGATAATAATAATTTTGTTAAAAATTATACATTTGAATTTGATATGGGTAAAAATAGCGCTCAGAAAATAATAAATATAGTATTTATTATTTCATTTATTAGACCTGGTATGGTTCAAAGGCTTGGACCCTAGAAACGAAATAAGAAAATAAATCTTAGGATCAACTGGATTTGTAATCCAAGAATTAACTGGATTTGTAAGTCCAAACCACAAGCTCTGTTGAAGCCATAGGCCCATTAAAACTTTGTTATTAATTAATTTCGTAATTAATTAATAAAGCTCAGTAAAGGCCCAAGAAGTCTGTTGAAGGCCCTCATCCTAGAAGGATCTAGAAACCCTAACGTGTGAAGAGTTTAACGAGGAACCTCATTCCTAAAAGGTTTAAACAACCTTGTCACTAGGAGACTTGGCCACCAAGTCTCCTAATTCTAATCTAATTCCAAGGCCCTCGTGCGCCTATATAAAGGGTCTAACCCCTCAACACAAGAACTACGTTATTGGCTTGATTCTCACACCCACTGAGATACGTAGGCAGTTAACGAGGACCCGAGATAGTCACGAAACGTTAGTGCAGCCATTAAAGCTCGAAACTCCCCCCAAACCCTAGCATTAATTACACATTAAAGATGACCTAATTTTTAATGAGTAACATTTAGCGCCGTCTGTGGGAAGAGGATAACAACCATAACAAGAACACGAAGTACCGCAAGCACCCTCGAGGGAGAGGTCCCTGAAACCACTGTTGACACTAACGTTCCTACTGCCACAGTGCAAGAACAAGGAGCTATTGTTCCCACCACCTCCGTTGAGGACCCTAAAGCAAGTATCCGGCGTACCGGACCCCTAAGCGTCGTTGTTCATCCTTCCAACCCCAATGTATATATCCATGATGCGGTTCCTCCACTCCATGTAATTCCACCCCTTCGTACAACTTTTATTGTTCCTCCTACTTTGCAGATCTCGTCTGCAATAACACCCGACCCCCGCTATGGGCTCCTAAGAAACTACGAGCCCTCTTATAAATAAGAGTTGTTGCCTCACTATACCTCACAATGAAGGGGTCGGGACTTCTCTGGACCTTACTTTACTGATGACGAGGAGTCGTCTGACGAGGATATTAACCCACGAAGGAGGCGACCCGGTAAGGAGCCCCTTAGAGGGAGGAGTACCCAGCCCCGAGGGCCTCAAGATAATGACTCCTTGGACCTTCAGGAAAGAATGCGTGCTCATGAAGCTGAATCCCAGCGGCTGAGGAAATACTTGGAAAGGGCGCTAGATAAGAAACGCACATGTGATAGATTTGGATGAGCCCCCAACCAGGAGGTGAACAAGGACATATCATGTTATGGCTGACCCCCAAGCACTTGGAGATCCTGATGATCCCACTCCCCCTTTCACTGAGAATATTATGAATGAGAAGATATCAATGAAGTTTAAGATGCCTACTATCAAGGCCTATAATGGAATGGGAGATCCCTCAATTCATGTTCTCATGTTCTCTAATGCACTGTTGTTACAGCCCGTTAACGACGCCGTCAAGTGTAGGGCGTTTTCCTAGACCCTGAGTGGCATGGCTCAAAGGTGGCATGGCTCTAATGCACTAATGAACATGCATCAAGGGAAGAATGAGTCCCGAGGGACTACATGAACAGATTCACGAAGGAGGCCTTAAAGGTCCCCGATCTAGACCGGAAGATAGCAATGATAGCCTTACAGCAAGGGACTTCTGACGAAAATTTCAGGAGATCGTTAGCTAAGAGGTCCCCCAACAGTATGAATAAGCTCCAGGAGAGAGTTGGAAAGTATATCAAGGCTGAGGAAAGTATGAGGAAAGACAAAGGGTTTCAAGCCTCGAGCACCTACTCTAAAAAGTGACCCAACAATACTGAGTATACTATCGATACCAAGTATGCAAAGAATGATGATGTTAATGACTCCAAGAAGAAAGGAGGGATCAGGTTCACCGAGTATGCAAGGCTAAACACCGTCCGTAGCCAAATACTGATGGATATCGAGAAGGGTAAACACCTTTGATGGTCGAAGCCACTAAGGACTGGTCCTGAAAAGAGAAATAAGAATGTGTACTGTCGGTTCCATAGGGATGTGGGACACGACACTGATGATTGCCGTCAGTTAAAAGACGAGATAGAATTTCTGATAAGAAGAGGAAAGTTGGAAAAGTACACAAAGGGGGGAGCTAGACATGACAGAGGTCACAATGATAAACGAAGGGACTTAGACCCCAAAGACAGAAACAATCAGCCTCGAGGGCCTATAATCAATGTAATTTCAGGGGGACCAACCGTTGCATGTAACTCCCAAAACTCCAGGAAGGCATATGCCCGAGAGGTAATGAGCATCGTAGGAGAACCTCCTAAGAGAGCAAGGATTGATGTCTCTTTTTCGTTTGATGATTCTAACTTAGAAGGGGTAAAATTCCCCCACGATGATCCCTTGGTAATCACCCCTGTCATAGGAAACTCTCCTGTGAAAAAAGTCTTAGTAGACGGTGGATCGTCCGTAGACATCCTATTTTATGACACTTTTGTGAAAATGGGATATAATGATTCGCAACTGACCCCCTCCAACATGCCTATCTATGGTTTTAACGGAGTGGAATCTCGGATAAAGGGGATTATACAATTATCCATGACTATGGGTGAAGAACCTCGACAGTCTACTCAAATGCTGAATTTCTTAGTTATCAAGGCAAGCACCACCTACAATGCGATCCTTGGCAGGACTGGGCTGCATGCTTTCAAGGCGATAACCTCTACGTACCATATTAAGCTCAAATTCTCGACTAGGAATAGAGTGGGAGAAGAGAAAGGGGATCAAAAAATGGCTAGGAGTTGTTATGTGGCCACCTTAAAGCCTAGTGGCACTGGGGCAGGTTCTCCCTATCGAAGACATGGATGTCAAGGATCAAGAAGAAAGAAGGGGTAAGTCGGCAGAGGACTTGGAGCCTTCTACCTTGGATCCTCTAGATCACGAGAAGGTGACATATGTGGGGACTTCACTCCCCAAGGACCTGAAACAACAGTTGGTTCAATTCTTGCAAGATAATAGAGATGTCTTTGCTTGGATAGCAGCTGATATACCAGGGATAGACCCCAAGCTTATAACGCATCAATTGAATGTGAATCCTAGAAGGACATCAGTCAAACAGAAGAAAAGAAGTTTTGCTTCTGACAGGCAAGAGGCCATTAAGCAAGAAGTAGAGAAGTTGTTGGAAGCCGAATTTATTGAAGAAATTCAATTTCCTAAGTGGCTGGCTAACCCTGTGATGGTTAGAAAGAGCAATGAAAAGTGGAGAATGTGTGTGGACTTCACAGATTTGAATGATGCATGTCCTAAGGACTGTTTTCCATTGCCAAGGATAGACACGTTGATAGATGCCACAACTGGGCACGAGATGCTTAGTTTCATGGATGGATTTAGTGGCTACAACCAGATTAAAATGCACCCCGATGACATCCCTAAGGTATCATTCATTACTGACTTTGGTGTTTTTTGTTACCTGGTTATGGCTTTCGGGCTTAAGAATGCAGGAGCCACATATAAAAGGCTTGTGAATAAAATTTTCAAACACCTCATCGGTAAGACCATGGAAGTCTACGTTGATGACATGTTAGTCAAAAGCCTAGACAAGGCTGATCATCTTGGACATCTGAAAGAGGCATTTGAAGTTCTGAGAATTCACAAGATGATGTTGAACCCGGCCAAGTGTGCATTTGGTATAGGATCTAGAAAATTTCTAGGTCTGATGGTCTCCAAAAGAGGGATTGGTCCCTGATATTGTAGAAGGGGAGTTGAATACAATATCTGAAAATTAATCGCTGAATAATTGGATTAAAAATATTATTTTAATTACTCGCGAAATATTAATTATAATGAAATACTGTTCAAGTGAAAGATATAATTTTAACTTGATCAGTATTACACAATTAATATGAAGATTAGATTTTATAACTGATATATTAATCTAGAACGAATTCGACATGAAGTGTTCGTGTTTAATCAATTATATTCAAACTCAGCACAGAAATCTGTGAATATTACAATGCAGATAAATTACTGAATTTGATCTGATTTTTCTAACTCTTTTCTATTGAACAACTACAAGTGAAGAGATGATCTCATATTTATAGAGATTTCAAAAAGGCTGCTATGACCTTTTTGAGTATGACTTTATTACAAGAAAATAAGTCTGTATGACTTATTTTAACACTTGTATGACTTATAAAAGACTGGGCATGACTTATTTTGGTCGGTATGACCTTTTGAAAGTTCGGTATGACTTATTTAAAGTCATATTCGGATTTTATCTAATTAAAATAAATCGGTATGACTTATTTAAATTAAACAAAATTGGTTCAGCATGACCTTTTGAACACAGTACTCTCGGTATGACTTCCTGAGTTGCTTCGGTATGACTTATTTAAATAAGCTCGGTATGACTTATTTATATAAGCTCTGTATGACTTATTTATATATATATATAAGAAACTCGGTATGACTTATTTAATAAGTCATACTGACTGTTTATATATATATATATAAGTCATATTGATCCATTTCTTTTATAGTAAATTAATTCTACTTAATTTAATTAGTTAATTTATAAATTAAATTAAATTCAACTTGAATTAATTTAATTAGATAAATTAAATAATAAATTAACATTTGATAGTAGAATTAAAATACTATCTATACTCGCATAGCCGTGCTGTCAGTCTTGAAATCTTCCCGTCTTTTCTTTGTCTTCTGATCTTGAAACCTCTTGAATTTAAATGAAGAATAAATATTATTTTTAGTTGACACACAAATGTACTGTCTGGTTCATTTGTGTCAACTAATAAATATTCTCCATTTAATAACTTTGAGATGAGGCCTTCTGTCATTCTTCTGCTTCACTTTCTTTGCTCTTCTTCTGGAATCTACTTGTAGTAACCACTTGAAATCTTCTATATCTTTCGTCTTCTATAGAAGTACTACCACATTATTTATTTTCACTGACGCTTGAACATATAAATGAACTTCTTCCAGTGTTGAGTAGCAATCCTATAAAAATTCTTCTAATACTTAGATCCTTTGTGCTTAGTTGACTGTCTTCGTCTTGATTCCTGTTTGGTGCTTATTATTTACTTCTCTTTATTAGCTAGAGTTGAGTTGTCATCTAATTATTACAAATAGGCCTAGTCATATGCCTTTCAATCTCCCCCTATTTGTTGTTAAACATTTAACACACAAATTTCTAGAGGATAACTCAACTAACAACTAAGAAAGTAGTACGACATGTAATGACTGTAAATAATAAACAAAAGTTCTGGTTTTATATTTAACAATTTTCCAGATTCATACATGGAAGATAAATACAAGATAGATGTTCCTCTAGCACTGAACAAATATTACAAAGTTTCTATCTTGTTCTATCTAAGTCTTCAGTCTTCTGATGTATTAACTTCACCTTCTTCTAGATTTGAACTTTTATGAACTGGTGTCCTTGGTACTTCTTCAGATACTGATTGATCTGTTGTGGTGGATTCTCCATACAACTTTCTTTGCTCAGCTCTTGCTAACTGCCACAACACTTCCTGTTTAACAGGATCTACTACCTCTTCTTCTATGTCATAAGGCTGTGTTGAATCAATTTTATGCATCTGCCTGATGTATGATTGAATTTTCTTTGATAGGCAGTAGTCTCTGATCTTTTGAGCTGCATCCAACTTAGCCTGGGACCTGAATCCCTTGGATCTCAACATTGTTTCAACTTCAATCATGTATTTAACTGTGTAGCCCTTTAGTGACTCCTCATCCAGCTTCATAATTTGATAAAGCTTATTGTTGTAGAACCTTACCTCATGAGGGTCGTTTAAGATTTGTGGACTAACAGCTCTTGCTATCTCTCGAAGTCTGTCCCTTAAAAGTTCATTTTCTTCTGAACTTCTTTTGACTTTATTCATCAATGTCCATATTACAGATAGAGATTTTTGACGAAAGAATTCCAAAGAAACTCTGAATGTGCCATTCTTGTGTGTGTATAACAGAATCTGCCAGTCATCTAGAATGTTATCCACAATCACAGTGATGTAGTCAACTTCTTCTTTGATTGCTTTCATGAAGTTATCCAGACAGTCATTTGAATCTTGCAGACTATTAATTAAGAACTGTAACTTGTAATCTTCAAATGGACCTTTCTGAAGTTTGTCCATGATCTCTCTGGCAGTATCCCATTTCTTCCCTATTTTTAAGCGCACATCTTCTTTCTTCTTTTTAACAGCTATAGCCCACAAATTTTGCTTTTGTTGGCTCTCTTCTCTTTCTGCCTGAGATCTTTCCATGACTAAAGCTTTCAGATTTTCAGTCTTTGTTTGGCTTGCCTTGATGTCTTCTTTAAGTTTCTTTATTGCCTCTTCATAGGCTGGATCAACTTCTTTTTATTTTTGAAATAAAAAAACTTCATCAAATGCAGTTTCTTCCTCAGCTCTGCAGTAGTCAGGAATGTTTGATTCATCATGAGCACTGTCATCAATGAATTGCTCTTGAGCATAATACTGTTCTTCTGGTTCTTGATCATACGATTGAAATTCTTCTTCAGAAAACAGCTTTGCTTTACCTTTATCTTGAGTAGTAGCCCCTTCATCTCCAGCTACTTTCTCCTTTGCTTTCTCCCCCTTAGTTGAGGGATCCTCTTGAGTTTTAGAGGCTTCAAAAGATGTCAACATTTTCTGCATAGTCAGATAGACTTGCTTCATTCCTTCATTTAGATGCGTCATGCCATCATCCAGTTTGCTGAAGCGTTGAGTAGAAATCTTTTCATTTTCAATGATTGTGAGGGTTAAGCTTTTCTCAACGTCATCAATTCTTTCATGCAGTTTGCTCACTTCTTTTATATCCTCAGCAATTAGATTCTGAACGTTCTGGATGTCTTGAGTTTTTAGAAGAATGGAGGATTTGACATCTTCAACATCTTTTCGCACTATTAACAGCTGCTGTGTTACAGAGGCAGATGTAGATTTTTCTTCTGCTTGTGCTTTAACTTTTAATAACTCAGCTTGAACAATTTTCATTTCATTCTGGAGAGCTTCCATTTTAGATAATAGTTCATAGTGTGTGTGTGCACTCAACTCACTTGCACTCCTGTTTATCTCACTTTCACTCTGTGCAGGTGTTTCACTCTGTGTTTGCCTCACATCACTTGTGTTTAGCTCCTTTCCAGATCCAGATGTTGTACCTGTAAATATAACAATAGCTTTTGAAGAGTCGAAATGCTCTTCTGATGCCTGTGAAGGCGCATCCTCAACAAGGTTAACTTGAAGAGGCTCCGCTACTGACGTAGCTACTCCGTGAATGGAGTCCCATCTCCCTCTATGGAGTGGTTGCCTCTCAAATCCACCAGTGGATTCGAGACCTTCTCTAATGAGAACTGGATGTAAGAAATCCAGGGGAGTCACCACCTTAGACAATGTAATGACAGGCTCTTGAGAGTCTGTGGTGCTCCTATGTACCTCGGAGGGTATCTGATGCTGCACTGCATCGAAAATGTCATGGTCCACAACATAGGTGGCATCCGACGAGTTTTTATTAAAAACATTTTCTTCAACTATTGTGTCCTCCTGTGTTGGTATTTCTTCAAGTGAAGGTCCTGCTAGAGTGATTGCTAGCAGTGTGTTTTCCTCACTATCTGATGCTGTGGCCGAGCAGCGAATTAGATCACCTGGTTGAGCAAGTGTATCTAGAGAAACTTGGATGGCCATATTAAAATCCATATCCCATTGACTGGAATAGGTTGAGGCTGCAGTTGTCTCAGGGTCAACTCTAGAAATTTTTGAAGGAGGAGACAGAGCTGCGGGTTCACTCACTTCAGCACCAAGACCTCTAACTATTCTGACAGGTTTCTTCCTTTTTCTGACTTTTAATGAAGAGGAGGATGAAGGAGAAACTGTTTGAGGCTCTAATTCAGCTGGGGGCAGAACCTGTGTGTTTTCAGGTTCATAGCTGATATCCTGGAGTGTAAGAACACCATCATAGTCCGCTACAGATAAATCTAACAGAGCAGTGGATATTTCTATAGGTATTGAACTAGAAGATTGTGAGTGAGATATTACCTGTTGATCTTGTGCCACTTGATCGACATGCTGAGCAGCTTCAAGTAGAAGGTGCACAGGATGATCGATTTGCATTGGCACTTGCTCTGGCTCTTGTTCCTGCACAGGATTAGCAATAAGATCTAATATCTCAGCCATGTAATCTGTCCTTACCACTTGCACATTTTGAAACTTGGGGTTGTTGTGGAGCCTTGCGAATAAGTTGTTCTGAGAAGTCGGAGATTCTTCTACAGGACCATTCTGAAATAAGGCTTTATCTTTATCCATTAACAAGTCATTCATGAACAGCATCAGGAACCTCGGATAGTAGACTTGAATGTCCTGTTCCCTGCTTTCTGGTTTCCCCATCTTCCTGATTATTTCTTTTAGAATCAACTTCCCAAAATTTATCCTCCGGTTGTGGGCCACAGAAAACCCTATAATTTGCAGTAGTGAAGATATGTTGTTGAAGTTGTTCTTTGTAGTGGGAGCAAACACTTTGGCTAACGTGTCAAAGACATAGTCCCACTCGCTTACCAACTTGGACTTAGTCATCCTTACTAAGTTGATCTCACCCTGATATTGAATGGTATAGAAAAATTCTAGTATATCTGGTACAGTGGGTGGATCCACGAAATTGTCAGTTGGAAAGCCCAAAATTCTGTTCACGTCCTCTTCAGTCACCATATATTCATGATCTCCTATGCTGAATGAGAATTGAACTCTGCCTGCAGTACTCCTATTCCTAGCAGTGGAATACAGAGCCCTAAGTGCTAACACTTGCAAAGGGGCGTCTAGAGTAATTGCAGTTCTAACTAGCGAATGTTCATTCATAAATACGATCCATGGTCGAAACCTCTCGACTGAACAATTCACCGGATTAAAGTATCCTACAAAATTAGTTTTTACTAATTCGCAAAAACCAGCCATTTTTTTTGTTTTAAGCTATTACAAATAATAAAATTACAATGTGCGATTACAAATTAAAATTAATAATTACAAGTCAATAATTCAAAAATTACAAAAGAAATTAATCAACCCTAATTTCTATTAATCCCCAAATTGACTTTAAACAACAAAATACTATAATCAGTCCATTAGTCCATACACACAATCCAAGGCTTCGATTTTTTGACAAGAACACGAATAAGAACAGTCACTCGAAAATCAATGAAAAATTGGGCAGAGTTTCGCTTGATTTCTATGATTATACCACACTAGCAAGCAAAGAGCTTGTAAACAAGGAATTAGCAACTGAAATCAGTTGAAATTGATGGAAATCAATCGGTTTTTTTGTGGAAAAAAATCGCCTGTTCAGAGTTTGTGTGTATATAAAACAGCGTGTGTAAGTATCAAACTGAGTATGACTTAATCTATTATGACTTATATAAAGAAGGAGTATTAAAATGGGCTCGGTATGACTTATTAATAAGTCATACCGAGAAAAATAACCTCCCTTAAAAATAAAAAAATAAAAAAAGAAATAGCAGTAAACTCGGTATGGCTTTTATTTTAAAGTCTCGGTATGACTTTTATTTTAAAGTCTCGGTATGACTTTTATTTTTAAATAAAAGGTCATGCCGAAAATTTTAAAACTAGAAGTCATGCTGATATTTAAAATAAAGGTCATGCTGATTGCAATAATAATAATAAACTAGAATACTTATTCAATCAATATTAACAAGCAGAAACTATTAGATTAAATATCAATAATTCACATACTAATAAATTATTAAAGATATAAAATAAATATTTACATTATTAATTGTTCTAATTAATTTAAAAATTAAATTAACTCATGTTTGGATTAATTTAATAAGCAAATTAATTGGATAACTAATAACATAATTATTTATATTAAAGCACACTAATAATTAGAAAAATATCTACATTAATTTACATAAATGCTTAATTTAAACAAAAGTACTTATGCTCTAATTGAAACAATTATCTTGTAAGAATATTGATTTAATCTTAAGATAATTTTCCAAAAATTCATACGCCCTAGGATTTTATTAATTCAAGTCTCATAAACTCTTTAAATATTAACATTTAATATTTATGAGCTTAAATTAATTCCTAGCAACCAAAAATTTAGCCATAGTTTAACATCCCTAATTCACTCACCAGCTTTGAGAAAGTGGATTCATCAAGTGGTTTTGTGAAGATGTCGGCTAGTTGATCTTCTGTGGGTACAAAATGTAGCACCACAGTTCCGTTCATGACATGCTCTCTGATAAAGTGATACCTAATGTCAATGTGCTTGGTTCGCGAATGTTGTACAGGATTGTTGGAAATAGCTATAGCACTTGTGTTGTCGCAGAAAATTGGAATTTTGTTCAACGCAAGTCCATAGTCATTTAGCTGATTCCTAATCCACAAGATCTGTGCACAACAGCTACCTGCCGCAATGTATTCTGCTTCGGCTGTCGAGGTAGATACTGAATGCTGTTTCTTGCTGTACCAGGAGATCAACCGACGTCCTAGAAACTGACAGCTTCCAGAAGTACTTTTCCTGTCCATCCTGCACCCTGCATAATCTGAATCTGTATAGCCTATTAGGTCAAAACCTGTATCCTTAGGGTACCAAATTCCAAGATCTGGTGTACCCTTTAGATATCTAAAAATTCGTTTAACAGCTATTAGATGAGATTCCCTTGGGTCAGATTGAAACCTTGCACATAAGCATGTTGCAAACATTATGTCGGGTCTACTAGCAGTTAGATATAATAATGAGCCTATCATACCTCTATAGCTTGTGATGTCAACTTTCTTACCAGTTTCATCTTTGTCAAGCTTCGTGGCTGTTGGCATTGGGGTTTTTGCTGGTGAAGAATCTTCTAGACTGTATTTTCTGAGAAGATCTCTTACGTACTTTGATTGGCAAATAAAAATCCCATCTTCCTTTTGCTTTACTTGCAATCCAAGGAAGAATGACAGCTCACCCATCATGCTCATCTCATATCTACTCTGCATTAACTTAGCAAATCTCTTGCACAAGTTTTCGTTAGTAGAATCAAATATAATATCGTCAACATAAACTTGGACAACTATCATATCTTTATTATGTAATTTATAAAAGAGAGCTTTATCTATGACACCTCTAGTGAAACCATTTTCAAGTAAAAACTCAGAGAGAGTGTCATACCATGTCCTCGGTGCTTGCTTGAGTCCATAGAGAGCTTTGAAAAGAAAGTACACAAAATCAGCAAACTCTGGATTTTCAAAGCCAGGGGGCTGTTCCACATAAACTTCCTCTTCTAGCTTTCCGTTCAGAAATGCACTCTTCACATCCATATGATAGACTTTAAAATTGGAATGTG
This sequence comes from Oenanthe sinensis, assembly GCA_028671895.1. NCBI lineage: Eukaryota > Viridiplantae > Streptophyta > Magnoliopsida > Apiales > Apiaceae > Oenanthe > Oenanthe sinensis. Next base: position 1,019,297 of record CM053809.1, on the reverse strand, counting down.
CTGCGAATGCCAGAAATATCCTGATGGCTTCAAGTCTTGCAACTGGTGCGTAGGTCTCGTCATAATCAATTCCCTCTTCCTGGGAGTAACCCTTTGCCACCAGCCTGGCTTTGTTTCTTGTAACAGTGCCATCACCGTCTAACTTGTTCCTGTATACCCATTTCGTGCCAATAACAGATCTATCTTTAGGCCTGGGTACCAGTGTCCAGACTTCTTATCTTTCGAACTGATTGAGCTCTTCTTGCATGGCAAGAACCCAATCTGGGTCAATTAGTGCCTCTTCAATTTTCTTTGGTTCTTCTTGAGATAGAAAAACTGAAAATAAACATTCATTTGAAGTTGCACTTCTGGTTCTTACTCCAACATCTAGATCACCTATGATCAATTCAAAGGGATGATCTTTGCTCCATATCCTTTCCCTCGGAAGGTTTGATCTTGATGATTCGCCTTGAAATTCATTGTGATGTTGTGTTGTGCCAGTTGATCCTTCATCTCCCCCTGAGTTGCTGCCAGGATGACTTGTTGATCCACCACTGGTATTCGTAGTATCTCCAATGTTGCCATGTTTCCACCACTATTACCTGGATCATTATCATCATTTCCTGCTGCAACCTCAGGTTCTTCTTCGTCATCAGAATGTGAGTCTGGATAATTATCAAATTTTAATGACTCAGAAGAATCTTCAGTTTGGATACTTGGGAGTTTAGTGTCATCAAAATTTACATTGACACTTTTCTTTACTTGGTGCTGATCAATTATGTATACCCTATATGCTCTTTTTGAATATCCGACAAAAATAGCTTCATGTGCCTTGGCCTCAAATTTGTCACGATGTTCATCTCCATCTTTTAGCACAAAGCATTTGGCTCCAAATACATGAAAGTACTTGAGAGTAGGTTTCTTGCCAGCCATTAACTCATAGGGTGTTTTCATATGATCTTTGTTGATCAGAGTTCGATTCTGAGTATAACAGGCTGTATTTACCGCTTCAGCCCATAAGTAGATAGGTAACCTTGATTCACTTAGCATAGTTCTTGCAGCTTCAATCAGGGTTCTATTTTTCCTTTCTACAACTCCATTTTGTTGCGGAGTTCTTGGTGCTGAATATTGCCTTGTTATTCCCTTGTCTGAGCAGAAGTTATTCAGAACTTCATTTTTGAATTCTGTTCCATTATCTGATCTGATTGCCCGGACAGGTAACTTTGAATCTAACTCAATCAGCTTTATATGATCAATCACCAAATGTGGAGTTTCATCTTTAGAGTTCAAGAATAAAACCCATGTTAATTTTGTGAAGTCATCCACAATCACTAAGGCGTATTTCTTCCTTGACATAGACAGAATATTTACTGGGCCAAATAAATCCATGTGTAGGAGTTGAAGTGGTTCAGTGATGTTTGTAGTGTCTGTGCCTCTGTGAGTTGCTTTCTTTGACTTCCCTTTTTGACATGCCTCACACAATCCTTCTTGTGTAAATTCCATCGGAGGCAGTCCTCTCACCAAATCCCTCTTGACTAGAGAGTTCATTGTTTTGAAATTTAGGTGTGAGAGCTTCTTGTGCCATAGCCAACTTTCCTCCGTTGAAGCTTTTGAATAAAAACAGTTTGCTTCAGCTTCAGTTCCCGAGTTGAAATCAGCTACGTACAAGTTTCCTTTCCTTACTCCACGCAAGGCTAGTCTGTCTTCTTTAGAATGAGCTATTAAGCACTTCTCCTTGATAAAGTTTACTTTGTAACCTCTATCACAGAATTGACTGACGCTGAGTAGATTGTGCTTAATTCCTTCCACCAAAAAGACGTTTTCAATGATAACATTTCCTGTATTTAACTTGCCATATCCCGTAGTCATTCCTTTGTTGTTATCTCCAAAGGTGACGATTGGGCCAGCTCTCTCAACCACGTCTGATAGCAGGGCTCTATCTCCGGTCATATGCCTTGACGATCCGCTGTCCATGATCCATATAACTCGGTTTACCTGTTTAACTCCCTGCAATTATCAAACGGATTAATTCGTCTTTGGAGCCCAAAATTGATTGGGCCCGACATACTTAAAGAATTGACCTTTGTCTGCTTTGACAACAGATCCTTTTCGAATAACATCATTTTCTTCCTTGACTGTTCCTACCTTTCTAAAAACAGTCTTAACAACTTTCTGTTTAGACTTAGGAATATATGATTCCTTCTTCTCAGGTGAAGGAGGTGCAGTCTTGGATTTAGCAAATTTACTGTTGATGTGCTGTCTAGGTGTCATGTTATCTTTCTTAGCTATCATGCGTTTAAAGTAAGAAGTCATAGCATTAAAAGCACATAACATGCAATTCATTATACCACATGGTTTATGGAAAGCATCAATAGTAGGCATGTTATTCAATACAGTAGGGGGCTTAACAGATTCTACTTCAATTTTATCAGCAGATTTGAAGTTTTCAGTTGAATGAAATTTATTGTTACTGTTCCTACTGTTCACAAATGTGTTTGGTCTGTTCATTTTATTCTTTAAGTCTTTTGCACCTACACCAGGTCTGGGGGAATCAGAAGTTCCCACATCTTTCACTGGTGTCTTTGGTGCACACTTCTCTTTCTGGACATTAACTCCTTTTATGTCGTTAACATGTTCTCCTCTCTTCTTCTCTTCCTCAAGATCTTCCAACTGCATTTCATATGCAATCAGTACAGAGCTCTCAAGGATGAATTCAGCTATCGGTGTTATGAAGAGAGGTTTTGGTGTGTCTTTAACAACATGTGGGATACCCCTTTCTACAGCACTTTTTCTAAAGGGGGTTATGTTGCTTGGCTTTCCTACAGATTTATTGTACTCGAAGCCTATCCCAACTTTACAACTTATTTCTTGTTGGTCAACTAGGTTCTTTACAATATATGAGGAATTCATATATGCAAGACACTTCTTCTTTTCTTCTTCTATCTGGTTTCTGAGATTAGCTTCTGTTACAACATGACAACTGACTTTACTGACTTGAACAACTAAGTCTTCAGTCAACTTAACAGTCAACTTGTCATGATTTCTTTTTAACTGTTTAAAAACTTCAGTCTCATCAACTAACTCTTTGACTTTGAGTCTGAGTTTCTTAACCTTATCTCTTTCACCATCTAGTTCTTTACCTAGCAAAGCAAACATCTTAGGACAAGAAGGATTTACCTCTATTCCTCTGTCACGGGTGGGAGACAGTGATTCCTCGGATGAAGCCATAAGAGCAAGATTTCCTAGCTCTTCCTCATCATCGTTATCTGAATCATCCCAGCTTTTGCCTGCTGCTAGATAGGACTTTCCTTGATGCTTTTTCACGAGCGCATCATACTTCTCCTTGAGCTCTTCGTAAGACTCTCTCTTCTTCCCTTGTTTAGGCTTCTTGCACTCTGTTGCGAAGTGGCCTAGCTCATTACAGTTGAAGCAACGAAACTTGCTTCTATCAACTAAGCCGGTCTTGTAGCCGCTTTTTGATACTGCTGTCGAAGAACCTCCTTTTTGGAATCTTCCAAAGTTAGGCTTACTTCTGAATGAGGAGTTTCTTCGGAATCTCATGTTGCCAAACTTCCTGGCAACCATAGCTAGAGATTCATCTTCCAGCTGATCTAGTTCTTCTAGTGAGTAGAAATCACCGTCTTCTTATTTGTCAGAAGTATGTCCAAGTTCTGGAACCACATACTCTGTTGAACTGTTAGAAGGTGCAACAGCCTTTAGTTCTTCTTTTTCTGGTGCTTCTACCATTAATGCTTTGGAGGAACTCAGTACCTTACCTCTTACGTACATCTCTCTGGTTTGGATCTGTTCCAGCTCATAAGTTTTTAAAACTCCGTAGAGTCTTTCTAGGGTTACTTCTTTCATGTCCCTAGATTCCCGGATGGCTGCAATCCTGTGCTCCAGATGCTCTGGTATGGTCAGCAAAAACTTCATGTTCACCTCTTGGTTCTGATAAAACTTTCCATTCATGTTGAGCTCGTTTATCAGTTTGTTTAGTCTCTGAAACACCTCAGAGATACCCTCACCAGGGTTGGATCTAAACTGCTCATATTGGGTGGTCAGGATCTCCAGTCTATTCTCCTTAACTTCTTCTGTTCCCTCATGGATAATTTCAATTGTTTCCCAGATCTGTTTTGCATTCTTGCAATTGACTACTTGGTTGTACATGATGTAGTCTAGGGATTCAATTAATATGAGCTTCAGGTTATTATCAAGGGATACAGCTTCTGTTTCCTCATCTGTATAGTCTGCCGGACTTTTCGGAAACTGTTTGTGGGGAATTACGACCCCATCTACTGTATGTTCTAGAACAACTGATATAGGGGTCTCAACACCTTTGGCCATGATCAATGCGTACTTGGGATTTGCAATCCCGATAAACAGTAGCATTTTGTGTTTCCACAAGTTGTAGTGTTCTCTATCGAACTGTGGAATTTTAATGCTAGTCACTTTCTGGGTACTCATCTTTAATAAGATTAAAAATTAAGTGTTTCAAAAAATATTTTAATTTTTGACTTAAAACAATTTTTGATCAAAAAAAAAATTTCAGAAAAAAAATTATTTCGAATAAAAAATTATTTCGAATTTAAAATAATTTTTGTGATCTGTATGAGTTCGCGGAATTTGATTTGGATCTAATATAAACTATATCAACCAGCTCAGATGCCAATTGTTGGTCCTTGATATTGTAGAAGGGGGGTTGAATACAATATCTGAAAATTAATCGCTGAATAATTGGATTAAAAATATTATTTTAATTACTCGCGAAATATTAATTATAATGAAATACTGTTTAAGTGAAAGATATAATTTTAACTTGATCAGTATTACACAATTAATATGAAGATTAGATTTTATAACTGATATATTAATCTAGAACGAATTCGACATGAAGTGTTCGTGTTTAATCAATTATATTCAAACTCAGCACAGAAATCTGTGAATATTACAATGCAGATAAATTACTGAATTTGATCTGATTTTTCTAACTCTTTTCTATTGAACAACTACAAGTGAAGAGATGATCTCATATTTATAGAGATTTCAAAAAGGCTGATATTACCTTTTTGAGTATGACTTTATTACAAGAAAATAAGTCTGTATGACTTATTTTAACACTTGTATGACTTATAAAAGACTGGGCATGACATATTTTGGTCGGTATGACCTTTTGAAAGTTCGGTATGACTTATTTAAAGTCATATTCAGATTTTATCTAATTAAAATAAATCGGTATGACTTATTTAAATTAAACAAAATTGGTTCAGCATGACCTTTTGAGCACAGTACTCTCGGTATGACTTCTTGAGTTGCTTCGGTATGACTTATTTAAATAAGCTCGGTATGACTTATTTATATAAGCTCGGTATGACTTATTTATATATATATATAAGAAACTCGGTATGACTTATTTAATAAGTCATATTGACTGTTTATATATATATATATATAAGTCATATTGATCCATTTCTTTTATAGTAAATTAATTCTACTTAATTTAATTAGTTAATTTATAAATTAAATTAAATTCAACTTGAATTAATTTAATTAGATAAATTAAATAATAAATTAACATTTGATAGTAGAATTAAAATACTATCTATACTCGCATAGCCGTGCTGTCAGTCTTGAAATCTTCCCGTCTTTTCTTTGTCTTCTGATCTTGAAACCTCTTGAATTTAAATGAAGAATAAATATTATTTTTAGTTGACACACAAATGTACTGTCTGGTTCATTTGTGTCAACTAATAAATATTCTCCATTTAATAACTTTGAGATGAGGCCTTCTGTCATTCTTCTGCTTCACTTTCTTTGCTCTTCTTCTGGAATCTACTTGTAGTAACCACTTGAAATCTTCTATATCTTCCGTCTTCTATAGAAGTACTACCACATTATTTATTTTCACTGACGCTTGAACATATAAATGAACTTCTTCCAGTGTTGAGTAGCAATCCTATAAAAATTCTTCTAATACTTAGATCCTTTGTGCTTAGTTGACTGTCTTCGTCTTGATTCCTGTTTGGTGCTTATTATTTACTTCTCTTTATTAGCTAGAGTTGAGTTGTCATCTAATTATTACAAATAGGCCTAGTCATATGCCTTTCAATCTCCCCCTATTTGTTGTTAAACATTTAACACACAAATTTCTAGAGGATAACTCAACTAACAACTAAGAAAGTAGTACGACATGTAATGACTGTAAATAATAAACAAAAGTTCTGGTTTTATATTTAACAATTTTCTAGATTCATACATGGAAGATAAATACAAGATAGATGTTCCTCTAGCACTGAACAAATATTACAAAGTTTCTATCTTGTTCTATCTAAGTCTTCAGTCTTCTGATGTATTAACTTCACCTTCTTCTAGATTTGAACTTTTATGAACTGGTGTCCTTGGTACTTCTTCAGATACTGATTGATCTGTTGTGGTGGATTCTCCATACAACTTTCTTTGCTCAGCTCTTGCTAACTGCCACAACACTTCCTGTTTAACAGGATCTACTACCTCTTCTTCTATGTCATAAGGCTGTGTTGAATCAATTTTATGCATCTGCCTGATGTATGATTGAATTTTCTTTGATAGGCAGTAGTCTCTGATCTTTTGAGCTGCATCCAACTTAGCCTGGGACCTGAATCCCTTGGATCTCAACATTGTTTCAACTTCAATCATGTATTTAACTGTGTAGCCCTTTAGTGACTCCTCATCCAGCTTCATAATTTGATAAAGCTTATTGTTGTAGAACCTTACCTCATGAGGGTCGTTTAAGATTTGTGGACTAACAGCTCTTGCTATCTCTCGAAGTCTGTCCCTTAAAAGTTCATTTTCTTCTGAACTTCTTTTGACTTTATTCATCAATGTCCATATTACAGATAGAGATTTTTGACGAAAGAATTCCAAAGAAACTCTGAATGTGCCATTCTTGTGTGTGTATAACAGAATCTGCCAGTCATCTAGAATGTTATCCACAATCACAGTGATGTAGTCAACTTCTTCTTTGATTGCTTTCATGAAGTTATCCAGACAGTCATTTGAATCTTGCAGACTATTAATTAAGAACTGTAACTTGTAATCTTCAAATGGACCTTTCTGAAGTTTGTCCATGATCTCTCTGGCAGTATCCCATTTCTTCCCTATTTTTAAGCGCACATCTTCTTTCTTCTTTTTAACAGCTATAGCCCACAAATTTTGCTTTTGTTGGCTCTCTTCTCTTTCTGCCTGAGATCTTTCCATGACTAAAGCTTTCAGATTTTCAGTCTTTTCTTGGCTTGCCTTGATGTCTTCTTTAAGTTTCTTTATTGCCTCTTCAGAGGCTGGATCAACTTCTTTTTATTTTTGAAACAAAAAAACTTCATCAAATGCAGTTTCTTCCTCAGCTCTGCAGTAGTCAGGAATGTTTGATTCATCATGAGCACTGTCATCAATGAATTGCTCTTGAGCATAATACTGTTCTTCTGGTTCTTGATCATACGATTGAAATTCTTCTTCAGAAAACAGCTTTGCTTTACCTTTATCTTGAGTAGTAGCCCCTTCATCTCCAGCTACTTTCTCCTTTGCTTTCTCCCCCTTAGTTGAGGGATCCTCTTGAGTTTTAGAGGCTTCAAAAGATGTCAACATTTTCTGCATAGTCAGATAGACTTGCTTCATTCCTTCATTTAGATGCGTCATGCCATCATCCAGTTTGCTGAAGCGTTGAGTAGAAATCTTTTCATTTTCAATGATTGTGAGAGTTAAGCTTTTCTCAACGTCATCAATTCTTTCATGCAGTTTGCTCACTTCTTTCATATCCTCAGCAATTAGATTCTGAACGTTCTGGATGTCTTGAGTTTTTAGAAGAATGGAGGATTTGACATCTTCAACATCTTTTCGCACTATTGACAGCTGCTGTGTTGCAGAGGCAGATGTAGATTTTTCTTCTGCTTGTGCTTTAACTTTTAATAACTCAGCTTGAACAATTTTCATTTCATTCTGGAGAGCTTCCATTTTGGATAATAGTTCATAGTGTGTGTGTGCACTCAACTCACTTGCACTCCTGTTTATCTCACTTTCACTCTGTGCAGGTGTTTCACTCTGTGTTTGCCTCACATCACTTGTGTTTAGCTCCTTTCCAGATCCAGATGCTGTACCTGTAAATATAACAATAGCTTTTGAAGAGTCGAAATGCTCTTCTGATGCCTGTGAAGGCGCGTCCTCAACAAGGTTAACTTGAAGAGGCTCCGCTACTGACGTAGCTACTCCGTGAATGGAGTCCCATCTCCCTCTATGGAGTGGTTGCCTCTCAAATCCACCAGTGGATTCGAGACCTTCTCTAATGAGAACTGGATGTAAGAAATCCAGGGGAGTCACCACCTTAGACAATGTAATGACAGGCTCTTGAGAGTCTGTGGTGCTCCTATATACCTCGGAGGGTATCTGATGCTGCACTGCATCGAAAATGTCATGGTCCACAACATAGGTGGCATCCGACGAGTTTTTATTAAAAACATTTTCTTCAACTATTGTGTCCTCCTGTGTTGGTATTTCTTCAAGTGAAGTTCCTGCTAGAGTGATTGCTAGCAGTGTGTTTTCCTCACTATCTGATGCTGTGGCCGAGCAGCGAATTAGATCACCTGGTTGAGCAAGTGTATCTAGAGAAACTTGGATGGCCATATTAAAATCCATATCCCATTGACTGGAATAGGTTGAGGCTGCAGTTGTCTCAGGGTCAACTCTAGAAATTTTTAAAGGAGGAGACAGAGCTGCGGGTTCACTCACTTCAGCACCAAGACCTCTAACTATTCTGACAGGTTTCTTCCTTTTTCTGACTTTTAATGAAGAGGAGGATGAAGGAGAAACTGTTTGAGGCTCTAATTCAGCTGGGGGCAGAACCTGTGTGTTTTCAGGTTCATAGCTGATATCCTGGAGTGTAAGAACACCATCATAGTCCGCTACAGATAAATCTAACAGAGCAGTGGATATTTCTATAGGTATTGAACTAGAAGATTGTGAGTGAGATATTACCTGTTGATCTTGTGCCACTTGATCGACATGCTGAGCAGCTTCAAGTAGAAGGTGCACAGGATGATCGATTTGCATTGGCACTTGCTCTGGCTCTTGTTCCTGCACAGGATTAGCAATAAGATCTAATATCTCAGCCATGTAATATGTCCTTACCATTTGCACATTTTGAAACTTGGGGTTGTTGTGGAGCCTTGCGAATAAGTTGTTCTGAGAAGTCGGAGATTCTTCTACAGGACCATTCTGAAATAAGGCTTTATCTTTATCCATTAACAAGTCATTCATGAACAGCATCAGGAACCTCGGATAGTAGACTTGACTAGAAAAGTGAAAGTTTCAGAACTACATTCGAAGAACGGAAACAGCTCAGGGTACAGGGTGTAATGTGACAAGACTTTGGTACAAAAAATGAAAGTTGGGGAACTTCAATCAAGGAATGAATAGAGAGTCAAAGTGCAGTGACTAAACCGCACTTTGACTATGAAAAACAAAATCAGGCGCAATATAATTCTGAGGCGCAACATAATTCCTTGGCACAACAAAATATTTCTTGGCCCACTTAGCTCCCAGCCAATCAAAATCAAGCAGCCTACTTTATTTGATTTAAAGACTACACAAATAAAAAGAGGTCAGCCACTCATTCAAAGGAGTCATCTTCTTCAAGTAAATGGGGAGTTTGAGGCCCGAGAAGAGACTATGGCAAAATATTTAAGAATTGTTAAAGCTCAAGCTACTCAATTTGAAGAATGTCACTTTGAATATATTCCGAGAGAGGAGAATATAAAGGCTGATGCCTTGTCTAAATTTGCATCATCCGATATTGAGAGTTACACTGGCAGTGTTTATTTCCAAGTCTTGAAGACCTCAAGTATTGATGCTAAACTAGTAGCCCCGATTAGACTGGGAGCATGTTAGATGGATCCTATCAAACTCTACTTAGAAATAGGAAAGAGACCAACTGACCCCGTGGAGGCACGCAAGTTATCAGTAAGGGCCTTGAAGTATGCCTTCATAGAAGGAATACTTTATATGAAATCATACGTAATACCTTACTTAAAGTGTTTGAGACCCCATAAGGCTGAAGCTGCCCTAAAGGAAGTTCATGAAGGTATATGTGGCTAGCACCTTGGAAGCAGGGCTCTTTCTCATAAATTCGTAAGACTGGGGTTTTATTGGCCCGAAATGCTTAAAGATGCAAAAACTTATGTTAAAAAATGTGATCACTGTCAAAGGTTTGCACCCATCGTTAGGCAGCCTCCTGAGATGCTAACATCCATCAACTCTCTACTCCCCTTTGCCATGTGAGGAATGGATATTTTAAGCCCGTTTCCTATGAAGTTTCTCATTGTTGCCGTCGACTACTTCACTAAGTGGATAGAAGCCAAGCCCTTGGCCAAGATTGACACTAAGAATGTGACTTAATTCTTCTGGGAGAATGTTATATGCAGGTATGAGTTACCCTGAATCCTAGTGACGGACAACGGAACTCAGTTTAACAACAAGGATTTCATGGAGTACTGTGGAAACTATAACATTGAACTGCGCTTCACTTCGGTAGCACATCCGCAGTCAAATGGGCAAGCTGAAGTTGCCAACAGAATTATCCTAGATGGACTTAAAAGAGGATTGAGCGCTCTCAGGAAACTTGGGTTGACGAGTTACTCCCAATCTTGTGGGCATACCGAACTACTTGTAAGGCTTCAACAGGGGCAACATCTTTTCAACTAGCCTACGGGGCTGAGGCAGTGGTGCCCGTCGAAATTGCTCAAACGTCACCAAGAGTGCAGGGGTTTCAGATTGACACTAATGAGGAAGGCATGAAGTTATCTCTAAACCTGATAGATGAGCTGCGCGATGAAGCCAGTGCTAGAATTGTAGAAAATCATAAGAAAGCCTCATTCTACTACAACCTTAGAGTCAAGGAAAGGTTCTTCCGTGAAGGAGACCTAGTCCTGCGAAAGATCGAAACGTCTAGAGCTGGTCCCAAAGGCAAGCTAGCTCTCAATTGGGAAGGATCATACCAAGTGAAGGAGGTTACAGGGAAAGGCGCATACAAGCTCCAAACCCTGGAAGGGGTTGAAATCCCACGAAGCTGGAATGCAACCAACTTAAGAATCTATTATGTTTAGACTTTTGAATTTGATTTTCGAAATCGTGTAAGCGTCGATTTATTAGCCTCGAAGGCAAGGCATGATTTTAATACTAAATTCCGTTTGAAAACTTGGTGATTTATAAAGAAAGTTTTCCGTTCTCCTCATATGGTATTAGTTATTTTCATTAAGCCTTTTACAAGCCTCGCGAGTATGTACTGTTAATGTTCAAGTTAAACACGAAAAACAAACAAAACAAAGGTAGAAAGTAAAAGATGAAAATACGAAAAAGCACAATTACATAAATAAAAGCCCGAAGGCCAAACATCTTTTTATAAGCCATTGAGGCCACCATAAATACAAAAATAAAAATCATAACTACTTGTCTTCTTCTTCCTCACTCTCAGAAGAGTCTTCCTCGCCAGACGACGACTCTTCACCAACCTTGCTCGGTTCATCTTCTTCCTCCTTCTCAGAAGAACTAGAATCAAAAGAGTTCTCATTAGCCGATTTCTGAGGGGTTGCCTCAAGAATAATCTTTCTTGGCACGACTTGGTGAGGAGAAGGAGTAGGAGTAAACTTACGAGCCCTCTTTGTCCTGACATCAGGACTACCCTCCTTGTCAGTTTCTTCCTCTTCTTGGTTCTCGATCAACCACTTCAAGGCTTCGACTGACTAAGGGCTTTTAAAATCTACTCTTGGGTCAAACAAACCCAGATGCTTTTCCAGCACTTCCTTAAGGCCCTCATTCCACCCAATGGTGTAGTTGATTGGGAACATAAGATCGTCGTGAGCCTCTATCAAATCTTGATACTCCTCTGAAGCCATGTATTTGTCAATGATGGCGTTCTTATCAGCCCGGAGTTCAATCACCTTAGCCTGGGCCTGCTTCAAAAGTTATTCCTTATCCGCCAACTTCTCCTTCAAGTGCTTAATCTTGGCATTGGCCATGGTAAGGTCCTTCTGAAAGGAAGAGTGTCTAAACTTGTAACACTATAACTTATGTAACTCAACTAAAAGAAAAGATACTTAACTGGAAGACAATCAAGAACATGAAGCCACAAAGAAATCAATGCTAAATGAAGACAAGGTAATTGATACACTTCAACATGTTAACTATGATCAAATAAAGAAGAAATCATTGAAAGAAGTTCAAAACAGAGTTGTTCATGCCTCAGTGATTTGTAACTTAAAAGATTCAAGATCATAACTATCAGTATCAATAAGGCTAATTGATTTCAAGTGAACAAGAAGCAAAGCAATAATTGGAAAGTCATATTATTAATTGAATATGGTAATCTATTCAAGAAGCAGAAACACTATCAGGACTAGTCACTTATGAATCAGACCATTGCATCAAGTGTCAGGACATTGATAGCAAGTTTATGTCAGTAATAGAGATCCAGGTTCAAGAGCTTGTTGAAGAATATGGAAGACATAAGAAATCACAAGTTCAAGATGTTGCATAGAAGTTTCAAGATTGAAGCCCAGAATTTCTCTAAGTACAAAATGTTCGAGATAGCCAAGTAGAACATTCCTATGTAGAAATTCTACTTAGATGTTCGAGATAGCCAAGTAGAACATTCCTATGTAGAAATTCTACTTAGAAGTTCGAGATGACCAAGTAGAAATTCTCAAGTAGATATTCTACATGGAGGGCAGTTTCAACATGACACATGGCATCATCTAATTGGCAGATTTCCAAGCTTTCAAGATAAGATAAGATTTATGTGGATATCATTGGGCCACGTATATCTTAGTCTTTGAAGTCTACAGGACATAGATTACAAGTAGTATAAATAGAAGTACTTGTGTATTATTTTAAAGAGAGAGCAATATTTTCGAGATAAACACTTGTAAAAGAGAGATAGTATATTCACAGAGCTTAGTATCATTTACTACCCTCTTTACTTCTGGTGTACTTTGTAATGAATGTTGTAGCAACCCTTTCAAGTTATATATAAGACATATATTCCTTGAATCATTGTGTTCATTTATTACATGGTATTTATTACTTCTTAAATTTGAAAAGTTGTATTCACCCCCCCCCCCTCTACAACACATTTGGACCTAACAATTGGTATCAGAGCTTCATATTTAACGTACAAAACATAGATCCTTGTGTTTGGTAGAAGATTTGTGAGTTTTCATCTTCCAGAACTACTTTTCGATTTTTCTCAAAAAGTGGGCCTTAATTCGTTTCTAGTGAAAACTCATCCAAAAAAAATTATTTAAATACTCCAAGTGTGATTATTTAGCTTGGATGGATTTTAGATAATTTTTGTGAATTAATCTGGGTACTTTGATATTTGGTGTTCTTGAGTGTTCATCATTGTTCTTGTTAAAGAAGACAAACCCAGCAACTTTTTGATTTCCTTTTCAAAAAGACAAAAGGTGTTATTGGCTTTTGATTTGACATATATCTCACAACAAAAAGTTTTACAGAACATATTTAGTACCTAGCACGTGGGTTAGGTGAATTAGGTGAGAAAAGCCACAAAAGTCAAAAAATGTAAAAAGTAACATTGTTTATTCAACATTAAAGTGACCTGCTAAAGTGACCTGCAGCAAATTTTTCCAAGGACAAAAGTTTTACATAGAGTTTCTACTTAGAATATTCTACTTGAATATTCTACTTGAAGAAAGTTCGAATTGGACAAAAGTTCTACTTGGAGAATTTTGACTTTGGCAGTTGTTCTACATAGATATTCTACTTAGCCTAGTCTTGGGTACTTAGAAATTTTTGGTGTCCAGAATTTGAACTTTGATTTATTTTAAGATAATTTAATTTTCTTTTAATTACTACTCAAGTAATAAGAAAAGTTTATTATCTTTACTGTAAATCCACATTAAGATGGCACCTAAAAGCAATTTCAAGATTCCAATGTTCGACCGAGATCATTATGAAGAATGGGTGTTGAGAATGAAACTTTACCTTGAGTCCGTCAATCCTGAATATCTGGAAGTCCTTGACAAAGGTAAATTTGTACCAATGGTTGTTGTTCCTGAGCATATGGAAGGAGATGTGGTAGTACCACAACGGTCTGAGCCTAAGAAGGCAGTAGACTTTTCAGATGCTGATAGGGAGCAGATAGCTTTCGATACATCCGTTCGACAAACACTGATGGAATCCCTAGATCATGAGATGTTTAATGTAGTTAAAGGACTAACTACAGCAAATAAGATTTGGGATAAGCTAGAGGTCGTCATGGAAGGTACCATTGAGGTCAGAAGCAATAAAACACTTATACTCAAGATGGAGTATGATACCTTCAGAATAAGAAAAGGTGAAAGCATAACAGATGTCTATATAAGATTCAGTCAGTTTTGGATTTGAATATGAGAGGTGTAAATCTCCCCGTGGTTGAAGTCAACACGAGATATCTGAGGAACCAGCCAAAAAGCATCGAACATAGAGTCTACGCTGTTAGAGAAACCAGAGATTTGCACACAACTACTCTGGAAGAATATTATGGAATTCTAAAGACCTATGAGCTGGAAACACTTCAAGATCAAGCATGGGACAATGATTCAAGAGGAAAAGAAGTTGCATCAGGGTTAGTTGCTGATGAGGTAGAGTCTAAGAAGGCAATGGTTGTAGAAAAGCCTAGATCATCACCTGCATCACATCATGTTGAAAATGATGATGAGTGCACATCAAATAGTGATGATGACTACTTCACCCAAGAAGAGATGAACAATATGGATGATAGTGTCGTGGCATACATGGCAAGGAAGTTCAGCAATATAAGATTCAGAAAGAGTAACCGACCGCAGTGTAAATCTTCATCTTACTATCGGGTTACTAGGAGTGGTGGTAGTTCACAAGGCTACAAAGGGAAAGGTAAGAGTACCAGCTACAAATCTCTTTTGGATTTCAAAATGAAGTTCAAATGCTATAACTGTGGTGAAGCTGGACACTTTGCTACCGACTGCAAGAAGCCAAAACAAACATATCCCAAAGAAACATATGAATCCCTCAAAAGCAAGTATGAAACCCTGGTGAAGGAAAGACATGGAAAAAGAGCTTTAGTAGTTACAGAAGGCAGAGCTTGGGATGATTCAGAAGAGGAAGAAGTTACTTATACAGCAAACTTTGCCCTCATGGCTGAGACATCAGATGAACCAGAGGTACCAGTTCTAACCCTTAAAGAAGAAATGTCTATTGTTGATTATAAGGTGCAGAACGGGGCTCTTAGCGAAGAGATCTATATGTTATGCAAAAGCCTAAATACTTCTCAAAAGTAACAGAAAACACTTGTTGCCAAATGCAGAATGCTTGAGGCTAAAGTGGAAGAATTAGAGGCTGCTTGCACTATAGATACTTCCCTAAGAGACTCTATTAAAACTTTGGAACACAAGCTCAACCTTAAGGAAGAATTAGAAGCATGTCTTAGAAAAAAAACTAGCTGAGTTAGAAATTAAATGCGAAGCTTATAAACTAGCAGCTAGTAAAGTGAATGTTGATAGTGGTACATTTAAGAAGATAACTGGAGTAGGTGTAGGACTTGACTATTCTAACTTATCAAAGAAGGAAGGAAAGAGGCCTATAAATACTAGTTCCAGTAAGATTAAAAATGAAATACCTAGCATTCTTAAATCCATGGTCAAACCTATCTTTAAACACTTCGTTCCTCAAGAAGAAGAAGAAACTGAATTATTAGTTAGATATGAGATAGAGATGGAAGATCGCTAGAGAGAACAACCGGTAACTCCTATTAAACAAGTTAAAATCAAATTCCCTAGAAAAAAATCTAGACCAGGATTAGGAGCTAAGGCTGTTAAACAACAGAGTAAAAAGGAAAAAGGCATAAAAGAGGTTAAGGCAGAACGAGTAAAGAAAGCATGTTATCACTGTAAATCTACTGAACATCTTTCTTATGCATGTAAATCAAACATGAATATTCCTGTTGCACATGCCATGCCTGTACCACACACAATGAATAACATGCATCATAATCATGCACAATGTGGTCAACCAAATTATATGCCTTGCACTTTTAACGTCATGCAAACATTTGTAAACTTGATGAATGCAACTAGTCAAACATTTCTAAATACTGCTACTAGTTCTAATGTCAAGAAGAAGCATGTGAGAGCTAAGACTGCTAATCCTCCTAAATTAAGGAGTGACAAGCCTTCTCCTAAGAATGACAAATCTGTCAAGTCTGAAAAAGGGAAAGACAAAGTCGAAAGCTCTAGTAATGTTAAAAAGGTTGCATCTCCTGTTGTTAAATCTGATAATTCTCGATCTTATAGAAAAGCCGGGCCCAATCAATCTTGGGTTCTGAAGAACATCTAATCAATCTGTAATTGCAAGGCATTAAGCGGAACAGAAATAAAGTTATATGGGTGCTAGATAGTGGAGCATCAAGGCATATGACAGGAAACAAGTCCCTGCTTACAGAGTTGGTTATGAAGGTTGGTCCTTATGTTACCTTTGGAGATGACAGCAAAGGAGTGACAAAGGGATATGGCAAACTGAAGACTGATAATGTCATCATTGAAGATATTTCTTATGTTGAGGGATTGAAGCACAATCTGTTGAGTATCAGTCAATTTTGTGACAAAGGATACGAAATTGTCTTCAATAAGAAAGGTGTATCAATCACTCACATTAAGGAAGGTTCATTGGCTTTAAGAAGAGTTCGAAAGGCAGATCTTTTCGTTGCTGACATGGATTCGGCAAACCAGAATGAAGTGACCTGTTTCTACAGTAAAGCTTCAGATGATGAAAGCTGGTTATGGCATAAAAAGCTATCTCACCTAAACTTCAAAACGATGAATGCTCTCGCAAGGCGAGAATTGGTGAAAGATCTACCTCAAATGGAGTTTGCTCCTAAAGGACTCTGTGAAGCTTGTGAAATGGGAAAGTCAAAGCGAGCATCGCATAAAAGTAAAGAAATTTCTAGTATCACTGAGCCTCTACAACTTCTACATATGGACTTATTTGGCCCAGTGAATGTACTATCATTATCAAGGAAAAGATATGCGTTGGTAATCGTGGATGACTGCTCCAAGTATACATGGGTATTGTTCGTTATGACAAAAGACGAAGTACATTTCCAAATCATTGATCATATCACTCAAATTGAGAATGTTTCAACACTCACTGTGAAGACGATTAGATCAGACAATGGCACGGAATTTAAGAATGCAATCTTGAATGATTTATGTGTTTCTAAAGGAATACGTCGTCAGTACTCAGCCCCGAGAACTCCACAGCAGAATGGAGTAGTTGAAAGGAAGAACAGAACATTAGTTGAAGCAGCAAGAACTCTGTTATATGAATCAAAACTTCCTCTATACTTTTGGGCTGAAGTAGTGAGTACATCATGTTACACTCAAAATAGAACCTTGATAATAAAAGTTAAAGAAAAGACACCATGTGAACTAATGAATAACAGAAGACCAACAATCAAATACTTTCATGTCTTTGGAGCTAAATGTTACGTACTTATAGACGATGAGAATTTAGGCAAGTTTGAAGCTAAAGCACGTGAAGGGATATTTGTGGGTTATTCTACAGATGTGGTGGCAGCTTATCGGGTATTCTTAGTGAATGATCGGAAAGTGATTGAAAGCTACAATGTCAGATTCGACGATACAAAACTCCCATCAATTTCTAAAGATAATAGTGAACCTGAGTCCCTAATGTTTCAAAATCTGGACTTAGATGAAATTGAAGATGAACCTGAGTTGGTTGTTACTTCAAATATGCCAAGTGTTCGAGAAGAAATACCTGAGTCTAATGCAAGATCAGAAGAAACTTCTTCAGCACAGTCCGGCAACAACTCAGGGGGAGTAAATAGCAGCTCAAGGACAAGTGTTCAAGGCTCAAGACGAGATGACACTAGTTCTGTAGGAGCTGGCACTAACTCAGGGGGAGTTAGTGGAAATAACACAAGTAGTCAATACAACAATTTAGAATTTCAAGCTGAATCATCAAGACAATTTCCAAGAGAACGGGTATGGAGTAGAGACCATCCGTTTGAATTAATTATTGGTGATCCAGATGCTGGTGTGTCTACTAGAAGATCTGCAAGAGCTGACATAGCTAATATTTTCTTATATTATGGGTTCTTATCCAAGCTTGAACCTAAAGAAATAGAAGAAGCTCTTGGTGATGCTGATTGGGTAATTGCAATGCAAGAAGAGCTCAATCAGTTTGAAAGGCAGAAAGTTTGGAAGCTGGTACCCCGACCGAAGAATAGATCAGTAATTGGAACTAAGTGGGTATTCAGAAATAAACTGGATGAAGACGGACTTGTAACACGAAACAAGGCTCGTTTGGTAGCGAAGGGTTATTCTCAAAAAGAAGGTATTGATTATGATGAGACCTACGCTCCAGTTGCAAGACTTGAGGCAGTCAGGATGTTCTTGGCCTTCCTGAATGGAGAACTAGAAGAAGAAGTATTTCTGGAACAGCCACCTGTCTTTGTTGATCCAGAACTTGTAGATTTTGTATACTTTCTCTTCAAAGCTGTCTATGGCCTCAAACAATCCCCAAGACGATGGTATGAAACCCTATCCTTGTTCTTAATTGCAAGTGGTTTTACTAGGGGAGTAATTGATAAAACATTGTTCTACAAAAATGTAAAAGGTGATTTAATACTTGTTCAAGTCTATGTGGACGATATTATTTTTGGGTCATCTAATGAAAGCTTGTGCGAGAAATTTGCCAAGCTAATGCAGGATAAGTATGAGATGAGCATGATGGGAGAGATGTCCTTCTTTCTTGGATTACAGATCAGTCAGAGAAAAGATGGAATCTTTATCTGTCAGTCCAAGTACATCAAAGATTTACTCAAGAAGTATAATCTAGAAGATGCATCAACATCTAAGACTCCCATGGCAACAGCCACGAAGCTTGATGAAGACAAATCAGGTAAACCAGTTGACATCACAAGCTATCGAGGCATGATTGGCTCACTTCTTTATTTAACTGCAAGTAGACCCGATATTATGTTCGCAACTTGTTTGTGTGCAAGGTTCCAAGTGGATCCTAGAGAATCACATCTCATAGCCGTCAAACGAATCTTTAGGTATCTCAAGGGCACATCAAATCTAGGGATTTGGTACCCAAGAGATACAGGTTTTTATCTAATTGGCTATTCGGATTCAGACTATGCAGGTTGCAGGATTGATAGAAAAAGCACATCTGGTGCATGTCAATTTCTTGGCAGAAGATTGGTGTCCTGGCAAAGTAAAAAGCAACACACAGTATCTACTTATACTGCTGAAGTTGAGTACATTGCTGCTGGAAGCTGTGTAGCTCAAATGCTGTGGATGAGGAACCAATTGAAAGATTATGGCATGGAACACAAAAAGATTCCAATCATGTGTGACAACAAGGCTATTATTTAGCGAGACAAGTGTCATTGCCATGACCAACAATCCTGTAGACCACTCGAGAACCAAGCATATAGATATCAGGTATCACTTCATTAGAGAACATGTCGAGGAGGGGACTGTGGAGTTACATTTTGTACCCACAATGCAACAAATTGCAGATATATTCACTAAACCTCTTGATGAAGTAACATTCAATAGGTTGGTTGGTGAATTGGGGATGCTTAACACAAGTTAGTGATTTCTCCTATCTGTAAAATTCCAGTTTTAATCATGCTCGTATGTTTTTAGTCTTGAAAATTGCCTATTTTGATTATGCATAGTTGAAAACATATGTAAATAATCTCTACAATTTTTCAAAATATCACTTCTGCATGCTAATTAATCATTATGGACTTAGACTTTAAAATGGTTAATTAATGAGTATTTTAGGATGCATGTTGTGTTATTTTACTTAAATTCATTGTGCTTTATAAGTAATTATTGGAAATCTTTGAATTTATGTTGGTTATATTGCATGATCATAGGGGGAGTTAAATTCATATTACTCTAAAATTTGCATGATTTTTTGATGAATTTACCTGTGTTTTTCATGTATTTTTTATTGATTTAGAGGCCTTAAAATTGTCAAGGAATGTTTTTAATTATTTACTTTGTTAAAAATCCTTGATTTGATATCTATATTAATTTGGCAAAATTAATTGTTGTTTCTATTGTAAAAAATTGCTAAATTATTATAACTATCTTCAAAATCAAAAATTTTGAAAATTCTAAGTCTGGGAAGAATATTAGAGATGAGGTCTATCTCGAAATTCGACTTGAAGTTCGAGTTACAGTTCCCAGTGTGCCTGTTCAAAATTCCAAGTATGGGAAATTGTTCGACTTAGTCTCCATCTCGAACATTATCTCGAAATTCGACTTGATGTTCGACTTAGGCTGTATCTCGAACATTATCTCGAAATTCGACTTGATGTTCGACTTAGGTTCTATCTCGAACATTATCTCGAAATTCGGCTTGATGTTCGACTTAGGTTCTATCTCGAACATTATCTCGAAATTCGACTTGATGTTCGACTTAAGTTCTGTCTCGAACATTATCTCGAAATTCGGCTTGATGTTCGACTTAGGTTCTATCTCGAACATTATCTCGAAATTCGACTTGATGTTCGACTTAAGTTCTATCTCGAACATTATCTCGAAATTCGGCTTGATGTTCGACTTAGGTTCTATCTCGAACATTATCTCGAAATTCGACTTGATGTTCGACTTAGGTCCTATCTCGAACATTATCTCGAAATTCGACTTGATGTTCGAGATAGAGTTCCCAGGATTGTACTTGGAATTTTATTGAGTTTTTAAGGGATTTTTCGTTCCCTGGTGGGTTTTTAATACTGTTTTAATTGATTAAGTGATTATTTGTTCGAGTTAGTGTCATCTCGAACTGTATCTCGAATATTCAACTTGATGTTCGAGATAGTCTCTATCTCGAACCTCATCTCGAATTTCGACTTAAATGTTCGAGATAGTGTTCGACTTAATGTTCCCCAGTGCGTACTTAACATTTTTTTCTTGTTTTCACAGGGGTATTTTTGTCTTTGCTCATATATGCCTATATATACATCTCTAACTTGAATCAGTTTTCACTTTTACCTAATTGTTTTAACCCTAAATTTTTACAGCCCCCGCCCTCTCTCCCTGCGATTTCAAACCCGGTACATTCGATTTGTGCTAAAACTCATATATATCTCGAATTGCTGCCCATTTTTAATCTTCCATCATTATTTGCATCCCATTATTGTGTGTTTTTGTGCATCTATAACAATTCTTAACTGTGATTGGTATATACACACATATCTACACACGCACGCAAATAGTACTATTGATCACATCGAAGTCAGTACTTTAATTAGTGATTGGTATATACATACAAATGAGTGCTATTGATTACAAACTTGGTTGGTGTATTTTGATTTCGCATCTTTCTTTGAGAACAATTCCGTAGTTTAGTTACAAAGTCAGTTCTTTGTTTAATTAAAAGAAATTGTTCTGTTTTTTTCTGTGATTAATTATCTGTGCTATTTTTCAAAAAAACATTAATTAATTTCCAGAAAATTATTTACAAACATGGCTCACCAATTTTCACTTGCCAAAAACAATTTTTATAATATTTCTACGGAAATTGGTGATCAACTCCCGCGCTTCAAGTTTTGGGTACGATTTCTTAATTTGTACTCCAAGGCTGGTGTTGCTTTTACTGCCAAACCAACACTAGTCCATGATGCATTACAGCAATTATGGACTAGTGCGGTTACATTTGGGAGCAAATCTACCCCCTATGGTTTCAGGTTTACCTTGGCGGGTCAGGAATATCAAGTGACCGAGAAAGTGTTCAACAGGGTTCTGGGCTTCCCAATCAAGGATGTTTATGACCCCGAACCTACAACGGCAGAGCGTATTAAGTTCTTTGAAGAGATTAGATGATATCCTCCTTCTGGACGGATCTTACCTGGCACCATCCAGAAACAATATTTCCATGTAGAATGGAATTACTTTTTCGAGGCCATCACAAGATGTTTTCGGGCACGCGAAAAAGATTATCATCAGATTCCAATTCGCATGCAGGTCTTTGCAGTTTCCCTAGCCCGTGAACTGGACATTAATTATGGCAGAATCATTCTATCGGAGATCGTGGCTGCAATGGGATCACCTGCAAGCAGAGATCTTACAACTACTGATGTTGTATGCTGGTATCCTCGATTTTTGCAAATGCTTATTAATCACTTAGTACCAATTGATGCTTTATTTGTGAGACAGGCATTTGCAACAAGTGCGACATCTGCATCGCTGGGCATGGGCACCAAGTCCCTCACGACGATTGCTAATCAAGATAGACATCACGGTAAGGCGATGTCTATTCCTGATAACATTCAAGTGTGGATTAAGTATGATGCAGGTATTACTTCCATGGTGGGGACCTCCCACATTTCATCACATGCTCAGAATCCCTCTGCCCATGCTGACGCATTTCATTGGATTCTTGACGAGAATCTTAGTGCTGAAGATGATGATTGGCATTCTCACGGTCAAAGGGACAGGCAACCTACTCCTCATACTGATTCTGCTTCCTTTGCTGGACAAGGTAATGAAGAAAGTAATTTCTTTGAACAAGAGCAATTCTCTGTTCACACTACTAATACTTATTCATCTAAATCTGATTTCGTGGCCCAAGATTCTGCTAGCCCGCAGGATCTATCCCAGGGCAAGAGCTATATTTCTGATTCTGAGTCTGATACTCTTGCTTCCTCTCTTTCACCCTCGCTGACGGGAGTCAAAAGGCAGGCACCTGTAGATTTAGGTGAGGGTTCTGAGAGTGACCCCGAAGTGCAGCCTCTTATTCGGAAGAAAGCCAAATTTTCGCATGCTGCATCTTCACAAGCCCTGTCCAAACCTAGTGTGTCTATCACAACCACTCCACCTCACGTGAGTGGTTCGCCCATTGCACATTCTACACCTAGGGATTTTGGTGAGGATTTTATGCCTTCTGAAGAGCCTGTTACTTCAGAAAGGCAAGAAGCTTTTATTGTTTTCGAAGTACCTTCACCGGTACATACTGATGTTGCAGAGAGGATCGGTTCTGATGTTGTACTAGAACACTCTGCAGCCTCTCAGCCTGAGATTCCACCTCAGGACTTGACAGGAACAGATCCCATAACTGCTACTTACTTTGCTTATCCAGTTTCTGCAGGTACTGCTTTCACTTTCAGGACTATTATTGAAGACATACACGAGCGTGAGACAGGGAGTGTGTGTGAGCGTTTAGGGAGTAAGGGACCTTCATTTTTAAGGCCCGAAACCGAGCGATAAACACTAACAGAATGATTTTTAGAGCTAGGACACCCAGACCAAACACCGTCCCTTAATCTTGAAAATCTTGGCATGCGTATGGCAGCGGTTGAAAATAAATAAAGTAGTTCGGGCAGTCTATGAGGCAGTTAGGGATCAATGTTGGAGACAACCAACGAGCTCCTGATGACTACGCAGCACGGATGGCCAGTCAAGCGACAGCATTCGATGAGTTGACAAACAAGGTGAATGACTTGGGCCATGCTGGTGGTATCTTGGGCGGCACTCTGAATGAGAGGTTGGGAGCTGTGGAGAGCATAATGCATACAATGGCAACCGAAATCAGCAGGATGATGTATGCAGTTAGGAGCTTTGTTCCCCCAGAGTGCTTTGACGAACAGTACAATTAACCTCCCCCTGATAATGATGGTGCTGGTGGTGCTGGAGATACTGGTGGAGCTGGACCCTCGGGTTCTGGTTTTGGTGGTTCTTATGCTACTGGTGGGTCTGGAGAGAAAGGTGGTGTTCCGGATAACTCACCTAAGGGGGAGAGTGGACAGGAGACGAGATAGCAGTCGCTAGTTATTGAAGAAATTACAGAACAGACTACTGATTTTGTCAAAGAAAGTGAGCCAGTAAATGAAGAAGAGGCTCAGAGAAAGAGGAAGGGTAAGGCAGTGGTGGCTAAGCAAGAAGAGCCATTCATTGACTTGAGTCATCATCAGGAAAAAGTTCATGAGGGATTTGATTCAGATTCTGATATGGAGGATGTTCCTTTAGCACATGCTATTAGAAGATCTTTGAAGGAACAAGGTAGAGGTGCTGGAATGTCTTCTGGACAGCCTGAAGAAATGCCTATTGATAAGGAGACTCTGGAAGCTCAACAGTTGGCCTTGGAACAAGCTCAGTTCTATAAAATGAAGATGATGCAGGATGAAGCTGTTTTCCTTGAAAAGAAAGCGGAACTCAAGGAGAAACAGTATGATCATGAGCTTGCAAGGTTAGCTGATCCTCAAGTAGATCTGGACAAGAGAAGGATCGGACAGAAATGGGATGATGCAAGGAAGATCCTATCGGGAGTTTGTGCGAAAGGAACTCATAACAAAGAGGCGGAAGACTTGTTCTACAACTTGAACTTGCAGAATCCACTGATTGTTGACTATATAAATGCTTTGAAAAGGTTGATCTCAAAAGTCAGAGTTGGATACAATGCGATGGTTAAGGAGTGGCAGGTCATCTTGTCTTTAGTCGAAGGATTCCCGACATCTTTCTTGTATGTGGATGATCAATTCATCTCGAGAAGATCTGCGTCAGAGTTGTTCTTGCTAGCAACGAAAATTCAATATTCTCAAGCGGAGGAGCTTAGCATTCTGTATAGAGATCAGTTAATGCAGCTAGCAGAGAACAAGGGACCAGAATTCTCAGCGAATCCTGATGTTGTTCGGATGGTTGTTGATGGAAAGATGAAGAGGGTTAGTTTAGAAGAAAATGACCTAATGGCTCTATCGGTAGAATCCCTAAAGGCTGTCTGTAGCCAAATAATGAGTAAGGGATTCACTTCTGACATTAAGGAGAAGTCAGTGGAGTTTATTGAAAGGGTCATATTCAAGATGAGCAATGAAATCTGGAAGTGTGATATTATTGCTCAAACCCTCTAGACAATGTAAAGATTGAGCCGGAACTAATTGAAAGAAAATGGAACATTCTACAAGCTGTTAAGAATGTAGAAGAAGATCTGACTCTTCCTTCTGGATCACTAGAACAAGAAAAAATAAGGGAGACAGTTGGTGTTCCAGGGAGAGATAATGTATACTGGATACACTCATATGACGATGACACAGCTGATGCTTTGGCATTCATAGATGCAGACCAGAATCAAATTTTATTGCACATGAGCAGGAAATGGCTACTGCAGACTCAAGATGCCGCATTTCTGGAAAGAGTTTTAGAAGTGTTCAAATGGGGCGAAGTGGAAAATGAGAATGTGGATGAGAAGCAGAGACTTCTGAAGTACCTGTCCGAAGTAGTGGTGGAAAAGAAGCGGATGGAGCGAGATGCGGCTAGTATCCATAATACTAACCGTGTTATTGGCCCGGAAGCAGGGCTCTTTCTCATAAAATCGTAAGACTGGGGTTTTATTGGCCCGAAATGCTTAAAGATGCAAAAACTTATGTTAAAAAATGTGATCACTGTCAAAGGTTTGCACCCATCGTTAGGCAGCCTCCTGAGATGCTAACATCCATCAACTCTCTACTCCCCTTTGCCATGTGAGGAATGGATATTTTAAGCCCGTTTCCTATGAAGTTTCTCATTGTTGCCGTCGACTACTTCACTAAGTGGATAGAAGCCAAGCCCTTGGCCAAGATTGACACTAAGAATGTGACTTAATTCTTCTGGGAGAATGTTATATGCAGGTATGAGTTACCCCGAATCCTAGTGACGGACAACGGAACTCAGTTTAACAACAAGGATTTCATGGAGTACTGTGGAAACTATAACATTGAACTGCGCTTCACTTCAGTAGCACATCCGCAGTCAAATGGGCAAGCTGAAGTTGCCAACAGAATTATCCTAGATGGACTTAAAAGAGGATTGAGCGCTCTCAGGAAACTTGGGTTGACGAGCTACTCCCAATCTTGTGGGCATACCGAACTACTTGTAAGGCTTCAACAGGGGCAACATCTTTTCAACTAGCCTACGGGGTTGAGGCAGTGGTGCCCGTCGAAATTGCTCAAACGTCACCAAGAGTGCAGGGGTTTCAGATTGACACTAATGAGGAAGGCATGAAGTTATCTCTAAACCTGATAGATGAGCTGCGCGATGAAGCCAGTGCTAGAATTGTAGAAAATCATAAGAAAGCCTCATTCTACTACAACCTTAGAGTCAAGGAAAGGTTCTTCCGTGAAGGAGACCTAGTCCTGCGAAAGATCGAAACGTCTAGAGCTGGTCCCAAAGGCAAGCTAGCTCTCAATTGGGAAGGATCATACCAAGTGAAGGAGGTTACAGGGAAAGGCGCATACAAGCTCCAAACCCTGGAAGGGGTTGAAATCCCAAGAAGCTGGAATGCAGCCAACTTAAGAATCTATTATGTTTAGACTTTTGAATTTGATTTTCGAAATCGTGTAAGCGTCGATTTATTAGCCCCGAAGGCAAGGCATGATTTTAATACTAAATTCCGTTTGAAAACTTGGTGATTTATAAAGAAAGTTTTACGTTCTCCTCATATGGTATTAGTTATTTTCATTAAGCCTTTTACAAGCCTCGCGAGTATGTACTGTTAATGTTCAAGTTAAACACGAAAAACAAACAAAACAAAGGTAGAAAGTAAAAGATGAAAATACGAAAAAGCACAATTACATAAATAAAAGCCCGAAGGCCAAACATCTTTTTATAAGCCATTGAGGCCACGATAAATACAAAAATAAAAATCATAACTACTTGTCTTCTTCTTCCTCACTCTCAGAAGAGTCTTCCTCGCCAGACGACGACTCTTCACCAACCTTGCTCGGTTCATCTTCTTCCTCCTTCTCAGAAGAACTAGAATCAAAAGAGTTCTCATTAGCCGATTTCTGAGGGGTTGCCTCAAGAATAATCTTTCTTGGCACGACTTGGTGAGGAGAAGGAGTAGGAGTAAACTTACGAGCCCTCTTTGTCCTGACATCAGGACTACCCTCCTTGTCAGTTTCTTCCTCTTCTTGGTTCTCGATCAACCACTTCAAGGCTTCGACTGACTAAGGGCTTTTAAAATCTACTCTTGGGTCAAACAAACCCAGATGCTTTTCCAGCACTTCCTTAAGGCCCTCATTCCACCCAATGGTGTAGTTGATTGGGAACATAAGATCGTCGTGAGCCTCTATCAAATCCTGATACTCCTCTGAAGCCATGTATTTGTCAATGATGGCGTTCTTATCAGCCCGGAGTTCAATCACCTTAGCCTGGGCCTGCTTCAAAAGTTATTCCTTATCCGCCAACTTCTCCTTCAAGTGCTTAATCTTGGCATTGGCCATGGTAAGGTCCTTCTGAAAGGAAGAGTGTCTAAACTTGTAACACTATAACTTATGTAACTCAACTAAAAGAAAAGATACTTAACCGGAAGACAATCAAGAACATGAAGCCACAAAGAAATCAATGCTAAATGAAGACAAGGTAATTGATACAATTTAACATGTTAACTATGATCAAATAAAGAAGAAATCATTGAAAGAAGTTCAAGACAGAGTTGTTCATGCCTCAGTGATTTGTAACTTAAAAGATTCAAGATCATAACTATCAGTATCAATAAGGCTAATTGATTTCAAGTGAACAAGAAGCAAAGCAATAATTGGAAAGTCATATTATTAATTGAATATGGTAATCTATTCAAGAAGCAGAAACACTATCAGGACTAGTCACTTATGAATCAGACCATTGCATCAAGTGTCAGGACATTGATAGCAAGTTTATGTCAGTAATAGAGATCCAGGTTCAAGAGCTTGTTGAAGAATATGGAAGACATAAGAAATCACAAGTTCAAGATGTTGCATAGAAGTTTCAAGATTGAAGCCCAGAATTTCTCTAAGTACAAAATGTTCGAGATAGCCAAGTAGAACATTCCTATGTAGAAATTCTACTTAGATGTTCGAGATAGCCAAGTAGAACATTCCTATGTAGAAATTCTACTTAGAAGTTCGAGATGACCAAGTAGAAATTCTCAAGTAGATATTCTACATGGATGGCAGTTTCAACATGACACATGGCATCATCTAATTGGCAGATTTCCAAGCTTTCAAGATAAGATAAGATTTATGTGGATATCATGGGGCCACGTATATCTTAGTCTTTGAAGTCTACAGGACATAGATTACAAGTAGTATAAATAGAAGTACTTGTGTATTATTTTAAAGAGAGAGCAATATTTTCGAGATAAACACTTGTAAAATAGATAGAGTATATTCACAGAGCTTAGTATTGTTATCGAGTATTTTATAGGGTTATCGTTCGCAGGGAAGGACTGTTATCAATATCAGTTTCAAGTCTTTTATCTCTTACAATTTAGAAGTGTGATGAAGAATTTTTGGGTGTGTGTAATTATCAACTAATTAATCTAATGAACTACTAAAATAACTATATAATAAATATGAGAGAAAACAATCCAGGAACAAGGTTTCTTCAATTGGCTATCATGAATGTCTAATTTGTGTCCCTTGTTTCGCTAAAAACAATCCTTCTAATGTTTATAAAGTCCTCTCCCAAGGTAAATTATAATGTCTACAATTATCCCTTGAACGCCACTCCCATGGTCAAACAAAGTACATCCATAGACTATAAAACACCAAGAATTATAAGTCTCACAATTAGCATATCAATCTCCCGATCTAATACTTAAATCATGTCTATCATATCATGTACTAGAATTACAATTCTTCTCCCGATTCGTTAATAATTCCTATGGATACAATTAAAGGTTCGCGACTCCTATAATTATGTTAAGCGCTGAATGACAGATTAGCAAACCAAGAGAAATCACAATATAATCAAACAAACATAATAAACCAATGAATACTACCAAATTCCCGGATTAAGGGATTAGCTACTCATGATGGATAAAAACATATATATATTAATAACACAAACCATGAGCATAAGAGTTGAAGTACAAAGAATACAACTTGTAGAATTCGGTTGATGTCTGGATGAATCCCTTCACCCCTTCCTTTAATCTCCTTCTCAAAGTGCTTCTCTCCCTTTTCTCTCAAAAGTACGGCTAACTAATAATATAATATTATGGTATTGTCTATTGGTCTCTAATATTATAAAACCCTAATATATAAGAGTTTTAATACTTTACAAGTAAACACAAGAAATATCCTAAAATAAGTTGGGCTATAATTGTGAAATTCGTAGTCTACCTTCCAGGCCTGTTTCTGGGCTGCTCCACTTGAAATATGTGTATTGGGCCACATCTAAATTATAAATTTTTCTATTATCTTCGCGAGGGCTGTAAAATCACCCAATTCTGACTTCTAGAACTCAAGTTATGGCCCAAACAGTGAACCGTGTGTGCGCAGCCCATCAAATCCGAATTTCCTTCTAATTTATCTCCAAATTAGACTCTTTAATATCCAATTCTTCCAAGTTTAGGATTTCCTTGCTTCCTACAATAAAACATTAAAATATAATTAATAAACATCCAATTAATCCAAAATATAATAAATATGAAGAATATATTTATATAAAATATATATAAATATATACTATATCAAATATCCCCACACTTATCATTTACTCGTCCTCGAGTAAAACAATACTATCTAGCTACTAACTAGTACCACTTCCGTAGGTGATCACGGTTGCATTTGGCATATGCAACAAGCCCTTTAAACCCCAAGGTAGCCCCAGTGGACGAGTAAGGTCTCGTGAGGGCCTATAGTGAATGTACCCACAAAATCCATCTAGCTCATATAAAATAATATAGATGACAATTATGAATGCATGTCCTTGTGCAATGGAAGACTATACTATCTATGTGAATGCATCTAAATGAATGCAACTACATGAATGAGAATGCAAAGAATCCCAAATATAATAGTGTATGTCAAGTCAGCAATAACCTTCAGAATATGCAACCAATTTAGACACATCAAGCTCACACAACAATATCAGCACATAGTAAACACAAGTACAGAGCATGCGTGTGTGCTTAGCTTAAAAACATGCGCTTTAATTCAAGAACATAGGCATACTAGTTTCAACACGACAAATCATGCGAGTTAATAGCTCCTAAGTTGAGTACTAGAATAGATCTTAAACACTTTGTTACTTAGAACTAGCCATCATTCAAGTTTAACAAGGGATTTCTATGTCTTCTTTTTCTGCTACAAGACATTCTTTTTATTGCTCAGTCTAAGGTCGGGACGCTTCTCAGGGTAAGTGAGTTACGACCACCATACGACTTCACCATCTCTTTTTTTTTCTTGAAGTCAAGTAATTCTCCAGTAACCAAGGGCAGTGAAAAGTCACC
Source organism: Oenanthe sinensis (assembly GCA_028671895.1). Lineage (NCBI taxonomy): Eukaryota > Viridiplantae > Streptophyta > Magnoliopsida > Apiales > Apiaceae > Oenanthe > Oenanthe sinensis. Next base: position 989,036 of record CM053809.1, on the reverse strand, counting down.
AAGAAAATTTTATTTCTAGTACAACTGCACTTAATACCAGCACATGTACATGGATCGTCCCTTTCATATGACATTGCATTTGCCACCCATTGATCTCAAAGGAGTACCTGATACTTTATTTGCCCCTTTCTTTGTTAGACATTTACATCCCATGTCTCCCTTAAACTTATGCTACGTACTAAGATCAAAAGGGAATAGTCAAAATTCGAATCATCAACAAGCGGCTACCCCTCAAGATACAAGTATGTCTAAGTCTCAAGTCAAAGAGCATAATAATTTCGTGTAAAGAAATAAACTCAGCACTAGTGACACTACGCAAATAATATTATTAAATGATAACAAGATATAGTCAAAAATAAGTTACACATAATATCATCATAAGTTACTGACTTGGACTACTACTAATATGGGATCATGTTATGCTATGCAATGTAATAATGTTTAAAATTAAACATGAATCATAAGCATACATTTCACATTATCATCTAATTATTTAATAAGGCTAGAATTTGAAAAAAAAAATACATATATTACAATATTGATAACATATCCCCACACTTAAATGGTTCATTGTCCGCAATGAATTAAGAAAAGAAAAAAAATTCTAAAAAGATCCTAAAAAAAATATAAAAAGAAAGAAAGAACAGAGAAAAAAAAATAGTATACAAAAAAAAAAATACTCCCCTATGCATACGCATGAAGTGCCGTTCGAAGAAGTGAAATGTGATGACTCCATCTAACAAAAATCAAGTCCAAGTCAATGCACCATGGGGAGCATAATCCTGCCCATGGGCACACATATCTCTGCCTGGTTCTCAACAAACTGACTATTGGAACTCCAAATCCGATCTCCACCGTTCAGAATTTAGATATTTGAGCAAGGAAGATGCTGTCCAAAATTGAGGACGATCCGACCGTTGGAACTCCGGAAAACGGAAAAACAAGACAGCTGATTCAACCAGAAAAATGTCTGCGATTTTTTTTTACTTTAGCACCTGTGACCACCACTTAAAACAAATACATCAAGGTAACCTATGGGAGTTAAAAAAAACTAATAATAGAATCTTGGGTTGCCTCCCAAGAAGCGCTTCTTTAACGTCGTTAGCTCGACATATACATTCAACTAGCATAACTAATGAGGTGAGAAAGCAAATAGATGCACATACCTACGAATAAGCATTAAAATTTTGATGTGCAAACATACCTTTGATCCATAAAAATAAGAGACAATTTTTATGATTATTACCTGCTTAGGAGACTCAGAAAAATTAAAATAGTTAGAAAAGTCGTCAGAATAAGAAACGTAAGTATGACTCACAAACTCCTCCCAAATTGGATCCTTGTATTCCAAAACAAGATTTTCAAATTTATCAATCTCAATTACCTTCTCAAATATAATTGGACACTCATCAATATCTAATTTCACATCTTCTACCAATTCATTAAGCACGTTGTTATCTTTTAAATATGGTAGAATTTCAACCTCATCCAATTTATTAATATCACGCATGGGACAATTATCAACTAAACAAGTAGGTTCATCAGACACAAAATTTTCATCAATTGCTAAATAAGAATCACATGTAGTCGGAAAATTGACACAAGGAGGAACTTGAAGACAACCGTTATGCATCACAAGTTGAACTTCCATAATAAAACTATTTCTTTTAGCATTCTCCCCATACCAAGCTGGCGACTCTACTGCACATGGAATATTATTCTTATTAGCAATCTCAAAAGTTGGGTCATCAAAGTGTTTAAAAAATCCTAAAGAAAACAAAGAAGGTTTAGATTGAATTAAGCTCTTATCAACACCATTGCATATATATGAATCATGATATTGATTTTCTAAGGTATATGAAAAATCTATATTATGAGGGTATGGAGCATAATATGAGTTTTCAGCATAGAACGAATTCACCTGATAAGCATTAAAGTCTTGATAAGGACTGAAGTCTTGATATCGTTCTTGATCACTGAAAAAGTTCTGAGCATTATTCCAACCAAAATTGTTATCCATGTCTCCTCAACTCAAAGATCTTCAGTTGTCTACCTCAAAGTAACCTGTAGACACACCAAAAAAAAAAAAACAAAGCAAAGAAAAGAATATGTACAAAGATAAAATCTAAACTATAAGAAACAATTAACTCAAAATCAATATTGTCGCCTTCCCCGGCAGCGGCGCCATTTTGTTATCGAGTATTTTATAGGGTTATCGTTCGCAGGGAAGGACTGTTATCAATATCAGTTTCAAGTCTTTTATCTCTTACAATTTAGAAGTGTGATGAAGAATTTTTGGGTGGGTGTAATTATCAACTAATTAATCTAATGAACTACTAAAATAACTATATAATAAATATGAGAGAAAACAATCCAGGAACAAGGTTTCTTCAATTGGCTATCATGAATGTCTAATTTGTGTCCCTTGTTTCGCTAAAGACAATCCTTCTAATGTTTATAAAGTCCTCTCCCAAGGTAAATTATAATGTCTACAATTATCCCTTGAACGCCACTCCTATGGTCAAACAAAGTACATCCATAGACTATAAAACACCAAGAATTATAAGTCTCACAATTAGCATATCAATCTCCCGATCTAATACTTAAATCATGTCTATCATATCATGTACTAGAATTACAATTCTTCTCCCGATTCGTTAATAATTCCTATGGATACAATTAAAGGTTCGCGACTCCTATAATTGTGTTAAGCGCTGAATGACAGATTAGCAAACCAAGAGAAATCACAATATAATCAAACAAACATAATAAACCAACGAATACTACCAAATTCCCGGATTAAGGGATTAGCTACTCATGATGGATAAAAACATATATATATTAATAACACAAACCATGAGCATAAGAGTTGAAGTACAAAGAATACAACTTGTAGAATTCGGTTGATGTCTGGATGAATCCCTTCACCGCTTCCTTCAATCTCCTTCTCAAAGTGCTTCTCTCCCTTTTCTCTCAAAAGTACGGCTAACTAATAATATAATATTATGGTATTGTCTATTGGTCTCTAATATTATAAAACCCTAATATATAAGAGTTTTAATACTTTACAAGTAAACACAAGAAATATCCTAAAATAAGTTGGGCTATAATTGTGAAATTCATAGTCTACCTTCCAGGCCTGTTTCTGGGCTGCTCCACTTGAAATATGTGTATTAAGCCACATCTAAATTATAAAATTTTCTATTATCTTCGCGAGGGCTGTAAAATCACCCAATTCTGACTTCTAGAACTCAAGTTATGGCCCAAACAGTGAACCGTGTGTGCGCAGCCCATCAAATCCGAATTTCCTTCTAATTTATCTCCAAATTGGACTCTTTAATATCCAATTCTTCCAAGTTTAGGATTTCCTTGCTTCCTACAATAAAACATTAAAATATAATTAATAAACATCCAATTAATCCAAAATATAATAAATATGATGAATATATTTATATAAAATATATATAAATATATACTATATCAAGTATCATTTACTACCCTCTTTACTTCTGGTGTACTTTGTAATGAATGTTGTAGCAACCCTTTCAATTTATATATAAGACATATATTCCTTGAATCATTGTGTTCATTTATTACATGGTATTTATTGCTTCTTAAATTCGAAAAGTTGTATTCACCCCCCCTCTACAACACATTTGGACCTAACACCTTCTTATGTTTTCCTGCCTGAGTTATCCACAACTCAGTCTGATGTAAAGAAGCCTGGAAGTAAACATTAGCCTGAAAGACCACCAAACCACGAGTGAGTTGCAGGAAAATTATAAACCGAGGAAAAACCCAGCGCGTATGTGCTAAGTGTACAAAGTTGAAAACAGTTAAAAAGACTTACCGATGCCAGTGCTTGTGCATCAAGGGCCTGAGTGTTCTCATCATCGTGTCCCACCACTATTTCCTTGTAATCACAAGGATTAATGAAGTGGAGGGACCAGTCTTTTGCGTGGTTTGTGCTTCCGACCACGGTATCTAATTTCCTAAATCCCTAGCCTGGTTTGTATGCCAGGGATTTGAGCGCTTTGGCAGAACCGATGCCTTCGGCTTCTGTAGGCTCAGTGTGAGGCTGCAGAAACGCCAACGGATCCTTAACTTGCCTAGGATCCTATTTCAATTTAAGTCGCTTCATACGGTCGGTCTCCTCAACTGGTGGAATCGTCCACTCATTAATCTGCATCGCGGCTGAAAATAAAACACAGAAAAGGTTATAAACATGGCAACACAAGGAATGTGAGGAAAGCTAAGTTAAAAGTTAGTACCTTTGTTAGAGTCCCTGGAAAGGCCAACAGCCTTTAGCCTGCGTTCATCCAGGATAGCCTAAGACACTTCCAAGGACTTAACCTGAGTAAGCGTAGCATATGTGGCATGCTCTACCTCGGAGAGCACGATAAAGTCAGCACTCCCGTCGGTCACCTTCCCAAAGGAGGACCTAAAGAGAGTCCCTCATTCACCCCTTCCCATTTTATTTGCAAAAAAAATTCCTTCCAATTGGGGTTGTTGTCAAGGATGGAGGAGTTATCAAAAATATGAGGTGGTTGGGCCTATGGCCTATGTGAACCCAACCCAAAGAAAGGCTAGAAGAATTTTTAAATTGAAAAATTTTACGGAACAAAGGAAATGTCATTTTTATTTTCTTTTCTAAATAAAGAACCATAAAGCAGTGGATGAGCCTCCATCCATTCGGTGCAATCTGGCAGGGATTAATTTGTGCATCAACCAAGAGAATATGGATGAAATCATTTACAGGAAACCTAAGCCCCACTAACAGGGCATCTACATAGACAAATAATAGATCGGGTTTCCAGTGACATGTTCTATCACCAAGGCCGACCAGAGAAATGGTAAAACGAGGGGGAAAGTTAAATAGCTTATTATAATCATCTACCCTATCGGTGTCAAAGAACTTACTACTATGACCGTAAGAATCAAGGTGTGATAGACTAGGATGTTCATCCCCCCTTTGATTTATCATATCTATTAAGGACATGTACGGGTAAAAAATGGGAATACGGCGAAGGGGTTTACCTCTCCTTGCAGACCCCACGGCCATGGCAGCCAACCTTGATGCCTTCTTGTCAGCCATCTCTTTCTTTGACTTACTTAAATACCTTGAAGAATTTAAAAGTTGGTTTTCTGAAAAAGCTTAAGAGCTCGAGTGCGTAAGAAGGTAGAGAAGTAAGAAATGAGAAGTGTGAGAAGTGAAGCCCCTCACACCACTCATATATAACTCACTAGCCAGTCATCCGACCGTTTAAATTCACCATTTAACAGGTGTTTCTAGGTCACATGACTGTTGAGGAACGAATCAACCGGTATGACCGGTGAGTGGGCTCAATTGAATAGGCCTAAAATTGAAGGCCCACGAGTGACTAAATAAAGAATAAATATAAATATAAATTCTGGAACCCTGAGGAAGGATCTAGAACTTGGGCCTGTGAAGTACAAGGCCCACTAAACATGAAGGCCCACCACACAAATCAAAAAGCCTTGAAGGCCCAGACTTTAAAACCATTCAAAGGGACGAAGGCCCAAGAATCTACTAATGAAGGCCCATGAACCTCTTAAACTCAGGGAAGAAATTGAAGGCTCAAACCTTCTATGAAGAGGTCCAACTAAGGCCCATATTGTCGAGGGCCCAAAACCCACAGGGCTCAACTCATTTTCATTCCTGAAGGAATAAAAAACATTTCGACCTGGGAGGTGAAATGGGTGTTAATTCGACCTCATTCCAAGTCGAAAATCATAAGGCTATGAGGTCCCAAAAAATTTCGAACTGGGAGGTGAAATGGGTGTTAATTCGACCTCATTCCAAGTCAAAAATCATAAGGCCATGAGGTCCCAAAACATTTCGAACCAGGAGGTGAAATGGGTGTTAACTCGACCTCATTCCAAGTCAAAAATCACAAGGCCATGAGGTCCCAAAACATTTCGACCTGGGAGGTGAAATAAGTGTTAATTCGACCTCATTCCAGTCGAAAATTACCAGGCCATGAGGTCCAAAAATATTTCAACCTGGGAGGTAAAATGAGGTCTAATTCGACCTTGAATCAGGTCGATAGACATTCAAGCCAAAACAAACATCGTCCTCAATTAGAAAACAAGAATGAAGCCCCTTTCGACATCGAATGAGGTTGATAATCGACCTCGATTATCATTCAAACTCGATGTGTTTTTGAGGTATAATTCGACCTCAGTCGAAGTTGAAAATGAAGCCCTTCGACCTCAATCCCTCAAATCCACCTGGAAGGAGAATTGAAGTATAGTTCGACCTCGAACCAAGTCGAAGATCGACCTCGATTCTTAATCGACCTCAAAGTGGAATTGAGGCATAGCTCGACCTCATTCCAGGTCGATGAAATCAAAAGGATGTTCGACCTCACTCCCAAGAACCGACCTGGGAGAGGTTTCAGTATTTTGTTCGACCTCGATCCAGTTCGATAAGGGGCTCAATCCCAGAATCGACCTGGGGCAGAAATGAGGCCCAATTCGACCTCGATCCAAGTCGAATTGTTCAGGGTTTCAAAAAATTTCCATTTTTTAAATTATTATAAATAAAGTCCTTGGGGAACCAGTTTATGTAATATTAATTCTGTTAAAAGGGATTAATGATGACAAGGCTTGAGCCCAGAAGTCGATATAAAATTGACTGAAACGAGTCAAAAGCCCGATAAGGCACTTAAAACCCTTTGTGAAACTTTTACGAAAACTCACGAAGTTTTCCCAAAATTTGGGGGGCAAATGATATGGGTAAAAGTAGCCCTGAGGAAATAATAAATATAGCATTTATTATTTCATTTATTAGACCTGGTAGCTCGTTTCTTGGGCCCTAGAAACGAACTAGGAAAATAAATCCTAGGATCAATTGGATTTGTAATCCAAGGATCAACTAGATTTGTAAGTTCAACCCACAAGCTCTGTTGAAGCCATATGCCCATTAAGACTTTGTTATTAATTAATTTAGTAATTAATTACGAAATTAATTAATAAAGGGTCAGTAAAGGCCCAAGAAGCCTGTTGAAGACCCTCATCCTAGAAGGACTTAGAAACCCTAATGTGGGAAGAGTCCAACGAGGAACCTCATTCCTAAAAGATTTAGACAACCTTGTCACTAGGAGACTTGACCACTAAGTCTCCTAATTCTAATCTAATTCCAAGGCTCTCGTGCGCCTATATAAAGGGTCTAACCCATCAACACAAGAACTACGTTATTGGCTTGATTCTCACACTCATTGAGATAAGTAGGCAGTTAACGAGAACCCAAGATAATCACGAAACGTTAGTGCAGCCGTTAAACCTCGAAACTCCCCCAAACCCTAGCAGTAATTACACATTAAAGATGGCCTAATTTTTAATCCGTAACAGAGTATATCTTATTTTATCATACTGTATTGATTCTAATCTCAGCGATTTTTGTCAAATTAAATACTAATTCAAAGCCTTAGCTGAGTTGACAAGTATAATAAAATAGATTAATTAGACTAAGAATTAAATAAAAAATTTAACTAGGCAATTATTGATACGTTTGAACAAAACCACCGCCGCCACGTGCTTTGTCGGAACAGTCAAATATTTTGAAACTTTTGTACAATTAATGATTTCTTACCTGTCATAACACGATTAATTGGGACACGAATACTTTAGATTTCAATTCCGCGATTACATCGTAATTATCGCCGGAGTTAAATGAGATGCAATGTTGCGTCGCGTGAACGGCCCGCGCCATTTTATATTTATTTACGGTTAGTGCCATCGTTTGAGTAAGGTTGTCAAAAAAATCTAAAAAATTCGAAATTCGTCTGAAATATCTGTATTCATATTCGGAAAAAAGTGGATATTATCAGTATCCGGAAAAAACCGAATATTATATGAATCCGAATTCGAAGATTCCGGATACAGATATAGATATAGGTATATCCGTATCCGAAAATATTCGTATCCGAAATTAATTATATATAATATATAAATATTTTTTTAATATATAATTATATATTTTTAAACCCATTTATAGTTATAAGCCCATTTATATATTTTTATACATACACTTATAGGGGGTGTTTGGGGGAACTTTTTTCCGGAATAAGTCAACTTATTTTAAGACAAAGTTAGAGATTCCTAACTTTTTTCTGAAAAAAGTTAACTTTTTTTTGCAACTTATAGAATCTCAAATATACATTAAATACTTGTATAAAAATCATTTATCAAAATATGAAATTTTTACCCGAAAATAAGTCCAAAATGACTTATTTTAAGGCAGGCCAAACAGGCCAATAGTTATAAATCCATTTAATTTGATTCAATTATATTTTTTAATTAGCTTAACTCTAATGTCTATTTTAATTTAATAAATTAATATATACACTACATATGGTTATACTTTAAAATCTATATTCAATATATATCAATTTATATTTCTATAGTATTTTATGCATTTTAAATCGTATCACATATATCACATAAATAATATATATATATATACAATTTAAAATTTATTCTATTAGTTTTTTAGTGTGTATATATATTCATTAAATAGAATATTTATACAAATTTTATATAATTATAAAAATATTATAGACATATATAAAAATATCATTTGAGCTTAATATTATTAAGATAACAAAATTAGATTGAAAAGATAAATAAAAATTAATTTTTTTAAAAAATAAAATAGGCTTAAATCATATTAACTCTTAACTCAATTTAAAAAAATTAAATTAAAATTTTAATTTTTTTTACAATTTTTTTAATTTTTAATATAAATTAAAAAAAACTTATTAAAAATCGAATTCGGATTCGGATCCGGATATTATCCGTATCCGGATAGTATTCGTCGGATCCGGATTCAAATATTAACTTTTAAAAAATTTCGAATTCGGATACGGATACGGATATAGATTTTCGGATTCGGATACGGATATTGACATATCTGTATCCGAATTATCCGGTTTACAGCTCTACTCTAACAAACTCCTTATTTTTATCAAACGGTTTTTATTTATACGCATGAGTACACACTAACAACTATTTTTTAATAAATTGATAAATTTTTATTGATTTCACTTTCATTAATAATAATAATTCCCTATATGTACAAAAATTATTTCCAATTAAATTTAATCAATTCATCAAAAAATAATTATGAAAATGTGTCCATACACATATAATAGAAAAGCCCTTGAAAAAATATATTATAAAATTATCTCTTGACAATTTAACATTTAAAATTATATATTTTCTCCAACAATGCTCCTCAAACTTGCTCTCTATATATCTTTATTATTTAATTAATATACGGGTGAACAACTTTACACATACTATTACATGGGAAAGAGATTAAATAATATATAAATTTAAGTCCGCAGGGAGAATGAACTCTTCAATATTGAGAAAGGATATAGAGATCTTAAAATTTTATGGGGCTAGTTGTGTTTGATTGGGTAGAAAGTAATGAAATGGAATGAAATGAGTTAAAATTAAAGTAAAAATAATGTAGATTTTAAAAAATATTTGAGAAAAATGAGAGAGTGTAAATTTGTGATGATAAAATTGTGAAGAAAATATGTATGAAAAGGAAAGGATCATTCTTTCTCAAATTGGGAGTGTCAGTTATATTTCATTATGTTAGGGATGTAATGGAGGTAGAAATGAAATTTTTGTATATTCACCTATATTATAGTTCAAATTTCATTTTATTCCTTTAAATTTCATTCATCCTAACAAAATACAATGAGTTTGTCATAGACAATTATAGTTTTAAGATTTTCAAAAAGTAAATAAAAATGCTATATAAAAATAGGGACGTAGCCAATATATCGTCAGCGGTGCAACTAACCTCACTGAAATTTTAAAATTTTCAAAAGTGTATATATTATTTTTTTTAATATATTTTTCTAGTAATACATTTTATTTTTGACCTCATTTAAAAAATAAATTTATAATATTATATTTTAATTTTAACTCTATTATTGTTTTTGTGATAATTTTTGACATTAAAATTTTTTAATATCAATAAACTTGAATTTCTGCGATCACTAATGTATAAAAATGTTGTAGTAAGTTGTTCTTACAGTTTACTGTAATTTGCTCCCACGTAAACATGATAAAGACACGTAAATATTTTTTATATTACGCTCCGCTTGTATCATCCACTACAATTAGGGCGGATCATCCGGTCGGTTGGGTCCAGAACCGAACCAAACCGAATAAATTGAGAATTGAATAATTAATATTTTTGAAACCAAACTGAATCGAAATTTTATTATGAACCGGACCGGACTGAAGCGAATTTATTTCAGTCCGTTATGTTTGGTCAATATATTTTTTAAAAAATTAAAAATTAAAAAAGATGAATTTTTAAGAAAACATGAATACAAATATATAAATAAAACCAACTGGATTCATATTTAGGCCAAATAATAAATAAATAATGCAACAATTAATGCAAAATTGTATTTATGGAACATATATTATATAACTATATATATTAATAAAAATATATTATATATATAATTAAAATAAATAATATATAATTCGGTCTATTCGGTCTGGACCGAATTTTTGTATTAAGGACCAAACCGAAATTTAATTCAGTCTGTACCGAAAAATCGAATAAACCAAAATTTAAAAAAAAATAGAACTGAACCGAATAAACCGAAATTCTATTTAATTAATGTAATGTGTTAACTTTTACACTTTTACACAATATATAAATTATCAAATATTACTTTAATTATGTAGAAAAGTTTTAAAATTAAAAGGCCCAGCATCCACATTCTATAATCTATATGTATCTTTATAATAAATTTTCTCTTTTTATATTCATGCAAATCAACATACAATCAATATATCAATATATATATATATATATATATATATATATATATATATATATATATATATATATATATAAAGGAGAAGACGAGGGTGATTAGGTGACGCCCCTCAGATCGCTTCTAACTATTTTTCTAATTTTTTTAGAGTTTTGCAATTTTAAACATTAATAATTAAAATTTTATTTTCCATCATCAAAATTTTAGATAAGGCATTATTATTTACAAGGAAGGAAATAATTGTACAAGATAAGTATATATAATATATAGAAAGAAATATTATATAGAAATAATTATTAACTATTACCTAAATTGAATATGTTTTCATGTAAAATGTATTTTACCCATTTATAAATTGAAGATAAGTATCAGAAAAATAAATCACAACAAATTTACTTGCATCCAAATTTTAATAAATCATGAATTATACTCGGTTGAATGCTTTCAACAACATTAGAGACAATCGGATGAAAAAATCAAGAATATGCAAAATGCGAAAGTCAATCAATATATACACATGCAATCAATTTAGACTTGACATGATTTTAAGTGATGAAAAGGTAAATTTTTGTTACTTCTTAGTTTATCACAATTATACATTGTTATTATTTTTGTTGTGTTTTATTTTTTGACAGAAAATTTTTATCCATGCAATAATTCACAGACCGATATAACTATCATGAAAACCTTAGAAGGATGTGTTAGTATTGGTGTCCTAGAAACAATATTTTTAATGTTTTATTGAAAACAATTAAGGATTATGTTTTATGTAATTATTTAATTAATATTTATTATGTCTTTATTTACTGCGTTATAAATTGAAAGAAAAATAAATGTCCTTGAAATATTAATACGTAATATATATCTTTAAGTATGTGACTTAAAAATGAGATTATATAGATAGTATTTTATTCCTAAAATTCCCTAGTCAAGTATTATTATTATTTAAGAACAATAATAATGCAATAAGACTAGTATATTTGTTGACAGATGACCACGTCTCATTAGTCATATGTATGGTGATACTAAAGTCCAGAACATAAGTGTATGTATCAATACATGACACTAGAAAGACCCGCCATAAGATTCTACATGTTAATAAGTGTGATAAAGAATTCTCACTGTGATAATGATGTAATGATCCTCTAACTTGAAATCATTATATTTCTATATGAGAATTAATATATTTTGATTACACTCAAATTTACCTTAAACCGGGTAATGATAAATGTGGATATTGGGTATGCTATGAATCGTATGAGGAATATGAATGATAGATATATTATTTAACCCTTCAATTTTAGGAGTGATATTATTGGCTTCTTGATTGAGTGAGATTATGAAATGCATGACCATGCTCAAATATTGATTTGTTTAATAGTCTACTCATTGATCAAGAAAACCAAGATTAAACGTTGAAGAGGATGACACTATACATGTCTCGAGTTTGATCTATAATATAAGGTTAAATGAATTATATTACATCGCATATTATTCACGAAAGGTTTAATTGAATCACTAATTATTATTGTTACTTGGGTAACAATGATGTGTTACTAGATGCCGCTCATTGTTTATAATTTTATTATTAGATAATAAAATTATTATCAACGTAATAATAACCTAAAGGGTCACACACAAAGAACGTCTAAACGGAGCTTTATTTAAATTACGAATTTAGATATATTATTATTAGTTCGAATTTAATTATTGAATTAATTAAGTAGGAATTGATTAATTATATTAGAATTCAGATTTAATAATAATGATAATAACCCAATCAGTTTTGGTTTTACATGAAGCCCAAAACGAAATTAGGTTAAGTCTAAATCTCTCTCTCCCATATATATACATAATGATGTATAGTATTAGGGTGACATATCATAATTCGTTTTTCAGAAAAAACCCTAGTTGCTCAACACTTTAAGAGACTAGAGAAAAAGAGAGACAAGCTATTCGGCTAGTACCGACTCCGGTGATCGTTGGACGATCGGGAGTTCGTGTGGACATCTTTGGAGAGCAAATCTTTGCAACAAAGGGCTGCTGTGATTCATTGTTTCTGGATCTCCATTAAACAGCATACGTAAAGTTTCGTTAAGGTACATATTTCTTCACCATAATCATTCGTACATTATACATGGATCCTGAGATAAGGTTTCGAATTTTTGTATTTACGTTAATTCTGCTGTGTTTACTTGCACGAAACCCTTCAGGATTACGTTGTGAAATTTGAGAAGGAGAGATAGTTCAATTGAGAGAACAAGTTCAATTAGAAACGGCTCAATACCCGCTACGAAGCGCGTGTAATTTGTTTAGTGAATTAGTTTTAGGAAACATGTTATTCATAAAATTTGTTTAATAGATTTATTCTGAGAAGCGTATTATTTATAAAATTTGATAATAACAAAAGATAGTTCAATGGAGAGAAACAAGTTCAATGAGAGACAACTCAACGTCCGTCTTCATTTTTTGTTCAAATGATTATATAAGTTTTCTTCAATCAGTGTGCCTCCATTGAGTTAATAAGCCTAATTCCGAAATCAGATCATTAAAAGAAGTGCACATCTTTATTCCTTCTTGACCATATATCTCTAGTTATATTTATAAACTAACATCTTTAATAAGTAAATAACAGAGAGTTCTTACCTTTCAACAGGGTTGTTTCGTAAAATTTGAGAACAATGAGATACGACTCAATGAAAAAAAACAAGTTCAATGACAGACGTCTCAATGACTCCTAAACTTTTTTTCCAAGTCAAGTAAATTATTATTATCCATAAGATAAGTTTCAAAATTTTATCAAACTTAAAATTTTGTTATATCAAATTTTATCGTATACAGTTCAGTAATCAGTAATGTAACTTTGTAAGAAATTTTTTAATAAATTTAAAATTTATTATGAGCCCGCCGCGAAACGCGGTTTTTCCCCCTAGTTGTAGTATATATTTATTGCATTTATGTATATGCAATAATAATTTTAGAATAAAAGCTTCATATATCATTTTAATAGTATAAATAATATCTATCCATAATTTAAATAATTACAAACAATATCTATTTCAGAATAAAACTTAATTGAACCCAAATTTTTGAGACAACAAGAGATAATAAACTCTTATCATTTAAACCATCTTAAATATAAACTTTTTGAATATTTTCTAGCCATTTTGTGTATTTTGGTGGTGTAAGAATATGAGGAGAGAATAATCCACAGCATAGAATTTGTCCAAAACAGTAATAACGTATATATAAATGGAATAAAATCGTGATTTAAACAAAAAGTAGCATAAAATTATAAAAGTCATTTTCAAAACAAATAATAAATTTAAATAAAAAACTAAAAAAATAAGACCAAACATAGATATCCCCTCCTCTCCGTGATTGCCAACCATCCAAAAACTAAAATTGAAACCCACTACGCCTCCAAAATATAACACTTCTCTCTCTCGTACTCTCTCTCTAAAATAAACCAAACCCCTTTGAAACTTAAACTACTCTCTCTCTAGAAATGGAGTCTCTGGGCAACCAACCTTTTTTATTGATGGATGGTGATGATATTTTCAACTTTCCTCTTGATGGTGAAGATGGGGATGATCATAGCCGTCGATTTCCTGTAAGTTTCGGTGCTTTTTTGCTGTTTTTTCATTTCGTTTTTTTCTTGGTTTTTGGGGGTTAGAATCGTTTTGACTCGGTGGGGTTCTGAGTTGACTCGGACGAGTTATGGTGAGTGGTGGTCTGAGTTGACTCGGACGAGTCAGCGGTAGGTGGGGTGGTTTGGTTTTTTTAGATACGAAGGCATATGAATGAAAATGAAACGTGCCGGGTTGTTAGACTCGGAAGTTTGACTCAGTATTGAATTATAATTTGTGTGAAAAGACTTTCATGTCCAGTGGAACGCTAAGGTTTGTTTGAAACAGCAGGGGTGTTTTGGTAATTTGAGATAATAATATTATTTTGGTCAATTATTTTGAGCCATGTCCATGTCACAGCATGTGCACCTCTCTTGCTTGATATTGTTGAGATTTTTGTTGTTTTGTAAAAGACAAATTTACCCTCTAGGAAACATTCTACTTAATTATTGAGATTATTTATTTATTTATTTGACTTTATTGTGCCGTTTGGGAAGTAAAGTAACATGGAACATGTTGAATGAGGTGAGCATGTGGGACCGTCTCATGCTGCATGTTAATAATTCTAGTAATGACCGAGTTAACTCGTTCTTGCTTTGTGTGTTTATGCTGAGTTGACCGAGTCATTTGTTGGTTTTAACCAGGAATTTGTAGAGGAGGAACTCGAATGGTTATCGAACAAAGATGCATTCCCAGCTGTGGAGACTGGGCTAGACATTTTTACGCCTCACCAGAATCTGCAAAGCCCGATATCTGTTCTTGAGAACAGCAGCAGCAGCAGCAACAACAGCAATGGCAGTGCGACGATGAGTTGTTGTGGGGCGCTTCCGGTTCCCATTAGCTTCCCTGTGCACTACCCTGTTCGTGCACGTAGCAAACGTAGACGAAGACGACGAAGGGAGTTCCCTGAGTTGCCAGTTGCGGTGCAGCAGGCCAGTTGGTGGAACCAAGTGAATGTCAAGAATGTGAAGCAAGATTTTCCAAAGGCGTTGCCTTCAATCACGAGTGGTTCGGCTATTGGTAGGAGGTGCCAGCATTGCCTAGCTGAGAAGACCCCACAGTGGCGTGCTGGACCCATGGGGCCTAAAACCCTGTGTAATGCTTGCGGGGTGAGGTACAAGTCCGGTAGGCTCGTGCCAGAGTATCGTCCGGCTAGTAGTCCCACATTTTCGAGTCAGCTGCATTCAAATTCTCACCGCAAGATTATGGAGATGAGGAGGCATACTCTGGGTGATAACATGATGGTGAAATGAGGCCTGTGCATATTAGGATAGGGGTTGAGTAGTTCGATTTAATTTAAGTTTTTTAACACCCTATCTGCTTTAGCATAGTTGGATTAGGAATTTAGGATTTGTTGTATTGCGCTAGACTGGTGTGGCTTAGTAAACCATAATTATTTCCTTTTATCGAATTTTTGTTAGGGGATTTTGATTTTAGTGTGCGTGAGTATGCAATACAATTAGCCGACAAGAAACCCTGGAACGTGTAGTTTGGTTTTTCCCGTCTTTTATACCTTTGATTCATTTTACTTTGATGAGGACACATTATGGGAGTTTCTGAATGAAGGATTGAGGTTACTCTGAAATTTTGTTACCCTCGTTAATACTGAATATTTGAAAAGATTTTTTGTTGACTTATAGTCGGACTGCTAGGAGGTTCCCCTCCCCCCCTTTTTTCGACAGTTTGTTTAGCAGGCTTGAAATAGAGAACTTGCTAATAGTCCATTGCTTTTACTCCGTAATTTTCAAAATTTTAATATGCCTAGGTTTTGTACTCTTGTGATTCAGCCTGGAGTTCAGAGTTAACTTATTTTCTTAATGTAAAGTATGTGAAGATGGACTGAAGCACAACTGCAGCTATAAGGTAAATTGAATTTATCTCTATCATCTGCAGTACTGTTGGTTATGTTCTTCTGGTTAGAGGTTTAATAAAAGGATTGAAGTCATTAAAGTTCTGATGTCTTCTGTAGGTATTAAAGATTCTTGTAGTGGTGAGTTATTGTTGTGGTAGATTCAAAGGTTCATAGGGTAAATATTACTTTTCTATTGCAATGTAGTTGATAGCATTGAAGGAGAGTTGAGATGTGAGCAGTCAGAAGTTGAGTGTGTACTCTGTCTAGGCAGAGTGGACCAATTTTCCCATTACAAATATTCTTGGTTTGCTTTGTGGACCAGGTTTGTAATTGGTAAAATTATTGGCTAGCCTTGGAAGAACACAAGGCTTTTGATTTTTAGGACATAGAATTGTTTAACTGGTGAAAAAAACTTTGATTATGGTGTATTCAAGGATTTATGGAGATAATCTTGATCATAAAAATGCTTGGACATTTTTCAAAATTCAGCCGGGGGTGGAGTCTAGGCTAGCATTCCGGGGTTCCATCATTACGTGGTTTTGAACTGTCTGATTTATGGTGTCATACTACTTTGCATCAAGGTATTTGAGACACATGAAATGATTTGGATTTTAGCCTTGACAGAATTTGTCAAAGCATTCACTTGGGACCCTTTGTCATGTGAGGAACTATGTATGTTCCCATGAAATTATGGGAGAAGGATGCAATGCACCCCATTCTTGTTAGGCTCTTAAATAATGGAAGCATTATTTATACTGAATGATAAAGCAGGCCCGGGGACGCTCCTTTCTTGATTAGATCCAACACAAGTATATCGTGACTGTTTCATATTTCTATACTTTATTATAGAAACAAGTGAATTATATGGTGAATTTACTCTCCGTTTGGCTTACCTTAACCCTGTTTAGGATTTTTTATAAGTTACTTATAAGTTGAAAAATATATGTATTTTTTAACTTATAAACTACTTAGAAGGGGAAACAAATGGTGCGTATTTTCTAACTTATAAGTAGCTTATAAGCTACCGCGAGTTTCCCTGTAACGAAGAATTTGACGGCAACAATCAAAAATATGATACAGCTAATAGAAACTTTTAACAATGCAAGACGATGGGATTGCTTTTTTACTTGATATTGATATTGTGATGCTGCAATGATAATGTTTTTGATCTGCAAATGTTGCTTTCCACTTACCAAGTGCAAGTAGACGTGCAAGAAGTAATATACCCGACAAGTGTTTGTATTAGTAGGGAATCCAGACAAATAAGACAAGTGTTTGTAGTAGGGAATCCAGTCAAATAAGTACTACAGACTACAAGTATCATTTAGTGTACTAAACCGCGTTTCAACCCTCGTGGCGACCCCGTAATATATTTTTAAATTTAAAAATATTGATTAAATAAATAATTATAATATACTATATAAATTTGTAAAAAAAAATACTTATTCAAATTGATTTTTGAAGGAGTAAATGATCATTTATCATATATGACAAAATCAAATATATATATATAAATAATTTTGTAATTTAGAAAAATTATTGGGAACAATAATTATAATTTGTACTGTATATATTATGGAGTATATTATCTTATATTTATATCTGGTGCGAAATACGACTTAGATCTTAATATATTATTATTTGTATTCATTTTTTAGTATGTATTTATTATTGTTATTTCAATATTATTTTTTGTTCTATAATATTTATAAATTATATTATCATATTTTTAATAGTATATGTATGAACAAGTTACGCAAAAACCCTAGAACAGGTAAATTTTGTCGAGTTAATTATCTTTTTAACATATATGAGTTCATTAAAAAAAAGGATGATCGACTATGTTTATGAACAAAATTATTTGTGGGAAGGTTCGAATGTGTGCAAGAAAAAGAAAAAGAAGAAGGGGCATTTTCAAATCCAGTTTGGCATTGATGTTGTAGGTATTTATAAAAAATAGTAAAGTGTTTGATAAAATTTAAAAGTGATAAAATTATTATTATAGAAAATATGTTCTCCATGTTTTTTGAAAAATATATTTCTCAGTTTTTTTAGAAAGTAATCATAAATTTTATCATCAAATCTCTTCAAATTATATATTATATCTCAAAATATGTACAAATCAAAAAATTGTCGAGAAGTCTTTTAATTTTCATGGTAACGCTTTTTTCACCCATATTTTTCTTCTAATACAGCAATTTTTAACAACAATTTTGGAACCCACCCCAATTAACAGATTTAATGTTTGAGATGTAAACCGTAGGTTCAAGAAACGGTAATTTTTTTAATTTGTTCTGTAATAAAAATCTATGTAAACGTATAATAAAATAATATATTTAAGATTACACATTTTAATTATTTTAAAAGAGTGTTACGTTATAGGTATTTTTAACTCAAATACGTACAAAAATTGTGATTGCAGAACATATATTTTATGTAATCCTCTTTGCATTATTTTGTAACGTCGGTAGATCACGACATGGCGTTGCTTAAATCAGTGATAAACTAAATTCATGTCAGTCACTGATGATATTATAGATTTATAGGAGGAGATGGTCTACTGTCTAAGTGTCTATATATATTGGTCATGGGGTCACGTTTGAGGAGTGTTATTCCCGCTTAGGTATGTTCAAAAAATCCTAAATCCGAAACCCAAAATACGAACCGGTCCGATTCGGAAAAAAACTCGAAAAATTTGGCTCGAAAAAAGCCCGGTCCGATCCGGTTCAGCCTACTGGCCTTAAACAGATCTCCTTTTTTTTAAAAAATCGGCCCGATCCGAAACTCGAAAAATCCGATTTTAAGCCTAGATTTTTAAAAATTCGGATAAAAGCCCGGATTAGGTAAAGCCCGGATAAAGCCCGAGTTGAGCCCGGATAAAACCTGATTTTTATATAGCCTGAGTTGCATGATTTGATATTTTCTCTCATAAAATGATTTTTAACTCTTAATTAGCAAAAAAACAAAATGTGTTAGCAACTTAGCAGAGTCCATTAAGGTTTGCATCTTGTTCCACAACTGTAAGAAGTGTTGGTTCTGGTTTCTTGATTGCTTGGAAGATTATCTTGAAGGAGCCTCTACTTTCTTTGACATGTTCTCACCAAGTAAGACCATTGAAGGGTATGTTCCATTCCAAGATCTACAATATGCAAGAAATCCTTTCCCTCTGCTGCTTGGCATATAGCATCATTTGCTGCCATAAATCCAAAATTAATGTAGGGAGTTGTTTGGTGAAATAAATAAAAAGCTTCTAGTTTCTCTTCTTTGGTGATCAATGATTGATCTCATAAACCATTTGTCAATATACCATTTGCCTTGACATAATTAAGAAGTGACAATCTGGATTTTAGTCTCATAGCAAAACAATAAGAGACTATTTGCAACGAATCACCCTAAGGGCTTACAAAAGTCCAGATTTGGCTTAGCAATGCGTGTGCATGTTGAGTGTCTCTAGGTGAAGCCCCTGATCCACGTTTTTTTTTCAAATCCAGGTCTGGATAAAGCCTGGCCCGATCCGGCCTGGCCCACGGACCGCAAACAGGCCTTATATTTTCATGACAGGCCCGACCCGCTTGGCCCGATTGTCAAAAAAGCTCGACCCGATTTTTCTAGAAAAAAGCCCGAGTTTTTAATAGTCCGAATAAAGCCCGGCCCATCAGGCTTTTTGTGCATCACTATTCCCACTCCTCATCCTTAAATTTCAATTCAGATTTTGAATTTCGATTCCTCAATGCATATTAAAAATTAAGAAATCCTTTTTCTTCTAAAATAATAATTATATTCTATTTTATATTTTTAATAAAATTTAATTTGAATATTTATAATATATAATATTTATTTTTATTTTTATATTATATTTTAATTATTAATTCTAATTAATATAAATTTACAATATAAATAAGAGAAAACTTCTCCTGATGTTGTCCCGAGGAAAATCTCATGAGTTTAGATTCAAAATCAATACAAAAATGGAATGACAAACTTGTAAATATAATCATCACCCCATGTATTCATATAAATACCTTTTTATCAATATTATTTTTCACTTAACCTCAAATACTATCATGAGGTCACCCTCAGGAGCAAGCTCTATAAATAAATGACATGTTAGGAATATATTCATTTGATGATATACAAAATACTAGAATATAATCTAATATATCATATATTTGTAATAAAATAGAATAAGTTATTCTATTATCTAATCAAGTAAATTTTATCAGAATCTAATTTGTACTATCAAGGGATATCATAGACCCTGTACATGTATGATTATTGATTTATACTTAGAAGATTGTTAGAAAAATCAAGACAAAAGTCTATAAATTTATCGGAGTCTGTTAACTGTCAGAGTGATCAGAGTCTGAACACCATCAGAGTCTGAACACTATCAGAGTCTGGAGTATTGCAGAATCTATAAAACTGAGTCTAGTTATGAAATGAGATAATTCTCAGAAGAAAAGTATTTGAAGAAGTGACAAACAAGTAAATGATATGCCATGGGAAGAAAATATAATTATGTAAGGAAACTATCAACTAATAGATAAGAATTTGTTCCTGATTTATTGTATATTCTTTTATTAGTTGATAGGAAGTTCTCTGTATAAACCCTTTATATAATTCATTATAATTAATGATATTAAGAGAGTATAGAGATAGATAGAGTTGTAGTGAAACACAAAAAAAACTGTTAGTGTTTTTCTACATCCTAGAAGAGTTTGTATTCTTATATCAATAATAAACAATATTTTTTCATCTTTGTTTAATTTGTAATTGATTTTATATCTGTAAGATTAGTTTAAATAGGTAAAAAGAAAACACACAAGTATTCAACCCCCCTTCTACTTGTGTAACTAGGAAAACAATTGATATCAGAGCCTAACAAAAATCGATCAAACATAACTAGAAACAAATATGACAATTTTAAGATTCTTATACTCAAGAGAAATGAGTATACCCATTGGAGAGTCAATATGTTGCATCACCTGGAAGTTACAGACCCTAATTATTTTGACATAATTCATGATGGACCTTACATACCTTCAAAACCGGTTCCACATTTTACTGTTGATGAAAAAATTATGGGAGAACATTTTGTTGAAAAACTAAGGGCAAAGTGGTCTAAAGATGACAAGGAGAATGCTCTCAAGGATGCTAAGGTTAAAAATATTCTCTTTAACATTTTAGACTCTACTCACACAAACAGTGTAATCTCATGTAGAACTGCATAAGAGATGTGGACAAAACTTGAGGTACATTGTGAAGGTACCAAGAATGTCAAGAAGAATGCAAGGTTTCTCTTAATTCAAGAGTATGCGTATTTTGAAGCTAAATTTAGAGAGTCTATTACTGAGTTGTATGATAGATTCACAAAACTCTTGAATGAGATGGTCATACTTGGTAAGGTTTATGATAGTGAAGATACAAACACCAAGTTTCTCAGGGCCTTCCAGGAAAATAGGATAATAATACAACTGGAAAAAGAGAAACTAGAGATTTGGATGAAATCACTCTGTGAGAGCTATATGGTAGGCTCAAAACATATGACTTGGATATGCAACTGTTAGGGATTGTGGTATAATCAACTAATGTACTTAGTTTTAAGTTTAATTAAGATAAGTAAAACTTACTGTCATATGTATTTTAACAGTATAGTTAGTAGTTACTTGTAGACAGTACATTTGAAAAGTACTAGTTAGGTGATAGTACATTTGAAAGTTACTTTCTTGTATAAAAGAATAGACATGAGTCTTGTAATAGAAGTTCACTAAGTGTTCATGCACAACATGATTCAAAACTTAGATAGCAACATTTCAAGTACTCAAGCCTATGACAGTATATTACAAGTGACAACACAATTGGAACAGACGACATCAACTACTCCATTGACAGTAAACTTGGCAGTATATTACAAGTGACAGCACAATTGGAACAGACGACACCCTTTCCAAGTTTTTTCATGAGAACAATTTCATAAGAAGGATTGTGGATAAAACCCTATTCTATAAAAAAAACATGGAAATGATATCATACTAGTCCCAATCTATGTAGATGATATTATTTTTGGCTCAACAAATGAAGAATTGTGCAAAGAATTCTCTGAGTTAATGCAGAACAAATATGAGATGAGTATGATGGGTGAATTAGTATTCTTTCTTGGACTTCAGGTCTATCAAAAGAAAGATGGAATATTCATTTGCCAAACTAAACATGTCAAAGATCTTTTGAATAGATTTGATATGGAAGACTCATCACCTGCAAAGACTCCAATCTCAACATCAACTCAAATAGACAAGGATTCAAAAGGAAAGAAGGTGAATAATAAGATGTATAGAGGAATGATTGACTCTCTCCTCTATCTAACTACTAGTAGGCCTGACATCATATTTGCTACATGTCTGTGTGCAAGGTTTCAGTCTGATCCAAAAGAGTCACATTTGAGTAAAGTTAAAAGAATCTTTAGATACTTAAAATGAACTCAAGATTTAGGTCTTTCGTATCCTAAAGAATCTGGTTTTGACTTGGTTGACTGCTCAGACTCAGACTATGCTAGATGTAGAATTGACAGAAAAAGTACAACGGGAAGCTGTCAGTTTCTGGGAAAAAGGTTAGTTTCATGGTTTAGTAAGAAGCAGCACTCTGTGTCTAATTCAACTACTAAGGCTGAATACATTGCAACTGGAAATTGCTGTGCTCAGTTACTTTGGATGAGAAATCAATTGTTGGACTATGGCTTGGTATTGCAAGGGATTCCTATTTTCCGTGACACCACTAGTGCAATAGCCATTTCTGAAAATCCTATTCAATACTCCAAGACTAAGCACATTGACATCAGACATCATTTCATTAGAGAGCATGTGGAGCAAGGCATAATCAAGCTAATCTATGTGTCCATAGAGAAACAACTTGCAGACATTTTCACCAAACCATTAGATGAAAAGACATTCAACAGGCTAGTGAGTGAATTGGGTATGTTAAATTTATTTTGTTAATATGTTTCAAATAAACAACACTTCTTACATCATTAACTCCTCCCACATTAACACTGCTCTAGGTGTTACTCTTGAAGAATGTGCTGTTTTTCAAGAGTCTGCAAGTGACTCATAATGCCAAGTTTTTCATGAAGATTGACTACAATGGGCACAAGTTAAGTCCATGGTCTGAAGACTAGTATCCATCAGGTGGGATGGATAGAAAGTTCCTGATGAAAGAATGGAACATGATAATGGATGCTGTGACTAGAGCCATGTCAAGCAAAACTAATGGCTAAAATGAGGTCCCAGCCTATATAAGAAATATTGTGCATTCCATGGTGCACAATTACAAGATAGACATTGGCAAGTTACTGATGTCTTTGTTCAAGCTGGTACTGGGCAAGAAGGAGGGGAGAAAACTGATAATATACTAGCCTAGGTTCTTTATGCTTATTATTAACTCTATAGTAGGCACAATTAATCTAGAAAATATTCCATGTTAAGAATCTCCTTCCTTAAAAAGAAACACACACTATGTCTTGTCTGGTAAACCTCCTAATCCAGAATTGAGGTTATTTATAACTGAATACATGAATACCACAAAAAAAACTCTTAATTTAAATATTGTTGGTGAATTCAGTGTGTTTTCTTTGAGTGAAGAGAATGGTATTTTCCTCACCATTCCTAACCCATACTCCAAACCCTTTAAATATGCTAGACCATCTAGAGTCTCCAAATCAATTAGCTAAGAGCTTGATTCCTCCCAACATAATCAGGTTTCTAAAAGGAAGATGACCACTACCCCTAGGTTAGACACCATTTCACAGATAGGTGGTGAAACTACACAAGATGCAGCAAATAAGGGTGGTAGTCAGACCATAAAACCCATAGAGGGCCTTGGTGAGCCTAGGAGAAAGATGGCAAGGGTACCAACCTCTGTAAGCCAGACTGTGTCCTCTCAAAAGGGCACATATCTTAATAGGGAATAGAACACATCTTTAGATATTTCCTCTCAAAAGGAGGCATCTATTGAAATTGTCCAGTCTTCCATGACACCTTGTAAATAGTCTACACACCATGCTGAACTCACTCAACATGAGCCTCCTACTCTTGAAGATACACACAATAGAGGGCTAGAAAATGTGAAACACAACTCATTCAACTATAGTGCATCACACTTTGCCAACATAGAAGATCAGAATGTTGATGCACTCTTCCAAGTGTTGGATGAGACTGGTCACAGCAATTCACAAGAACCTTCTATTTAAAGGGTAGAAGAGATTACTGTCATAGCCTCTGTTGCTGTTAATGACACAGTTACTGTTAGTCCTCATGATAGTAACTTTTCACTAAAAGATGTTATCAACAATCAAGATCCTGACATCAACTCTCCAATGGCTGCTACTTCTCCAAATGATGATGATTCTGCTCTCATCTCAACTTTGCTCAAGGTAACATCTAAATCTACTGTGCAGGGTGTAATTGCTCAATCCTATGCACCTAGGGTGAGTGAGGGTATGAAAAATAATAAGCGAAAAAAATTGGAGAGAAGTGAGCCTAAAAAATTAGAGAGGCAGGGAAAGACCTTGGTAAAAGGAGAGGCCTTAAGCATGATCATAAAATAAAAGAGAGCACCAAAAAATCTAGGGCACTAGTCCCTGAGAGTGAGAGTGCAAGGGATGATGAGATCATCCATAAAAAATCAGAGTGTGTGAGCACCTCACCAACCCCTGGCTCTAAACAAGCTGATTGAAGGTTGAAATCCCTTTCAAGGAAAGTGACAAAATTATCTAAGCAGGTGGCAAATGTGGGGAGGTATCAAGTCAAGCTGGTAGCCAAGATGGAGTAATTTGAAAAATGTATGAATGATGGCTTCTAGGCTGTATTTGCTCAATTGAAGGAGATGAAGACTCAATTGACAATCCCTGCAGCTGCTAACTCAACTAAGGGGGAGAAGGTTGGTGATGGTGATGGTGAAGTGTTTGTGACTGAGAAGGTTATGAAAGTAAACAGGAGTGATAATGAGACTCAAGCTACATCTCAGGGGGATGAGAGCCAATTGGCATTACTATCCAAGGTGGCCACTGAGATGGATGAAAAGCTTGGAGGGAATAAGGTGGAGAAAGGTATTGTGATCAAGGAGGGTGTTGTGAAGGCCCCTGGTCATGTAGCTGGTAAAAGAAAGGAGAAGTTATTCAAGGATGATGTTGATGACTTTATTGTTGAAGAAAAGGAAGATTTAAATGATGAAGAAGCATCTCTACTAATGGTGGATGAAAATGAGAACATCATGGTATTTCAAGATTCCAGCTTCAATGATATGATCAATGCACTAAGAAACTCTTTAAACATGGATCCTAGGAAATTTTCTGAAGCCATGAGAGAGTCAACAGTTGGAGCAGCTATAATGGTCTCTAAGAGCAATAAATGGATGATCACTATTAGGACTGCAAGAGGTTTCAGTTAGTACATCAGCATGGGTTACTTGAGTAGACAAGAGATTGCAGTAATTGAAGCCATAAAGCTAAAAATCAAGACAAACAAGTCCTGGCTCAATGAAAACCTGAAAAGAATTCTGCGGAAAATGGTGGTTGAAAAGATGCCTGAAATTACTTTTAATCCTCTTTGTATCAAGTTCAGCAGCTCAACAGATGGAAAATACAGGTCAATGAACTTGGACATGATTAGTTTGTATAAACCTAGGTCTGTAAATGAGGCTTTCAATTACTTTAATCAACTGCTAAGAACTGAAGATAGAAGTGAAGTGATAAGGGTGTTGGCTGAGGAATTGAGGAGGCTGGAAGAGATGAAATCAAGAAAAACTGTGAAGAAGACTCAGGGAAGAAGAGACGGGGATAATGACGATGAAAAGCCTGAGGATGGTACAGGTAGTTCTAAGTCCAACAATAACAATATTGATAATGCAGGGACCTCTGAAACTGGGAATAAGGATGGAGAAGATGATAAGATAGTTGATGAGATTGAAGGTAGGGTTATGAAAGCTGTGGTACTTGGTTTTAAAAAAGATAAGCAAGATGCTATCAGGAGACATAAGGTGGAAGTTGCTGTCAAAGAGGCTGAACCTGCTGTCAAGCCTGTATTGACAATAATTTCAAAGTCACTGTCAAAAGAAGTTAGGGTAGAGTTATTGTCAAAGAAAATTTCTATATCCAAGAAATATATAAAGGCAAAAGCTGAGAGACCAAGGCCACATTCAAGAAGGAAGCCTAGCAGGAAGGAGTGGAAACTGGTAATAGAAGTGATGCATGAACAATGTCTGTATGTTAGAAGACCCATAATCAATAACTTGGTCGATTCAAAGGCAGAATTAATCACCGAAGTTATTGTTGAGTGGACTGAGTTCAATTCTTTGAGCATGATAAATATCTTTTATGCTACTGGTGAAGTTGAAGCTATGGGACATGAACTAAAGGAAACAACCTATTTTATGGTGAGAAGAATGCTACAAATCATCACGGGTATAGATATTAAGACTCAAGTTTTCAGGGGAATTCTGATTAGAATTTTTTTGGCGCTAATGGAGTCCTTCAAAACTCATCCCTTGAATTTTTGTGATGCTGCAGAACCTGAGACTGTGGTGTAATCAGATGGGGTGATGTTTGCAAATGAAGATGGAGTCAAGGAATTCTGGAGCATAGATTCCTTACAGGACAAAAATATTAGATTCCTAATGAAGTTGATGGAGCAACTTCAAGAACTTTCATATCCTGAAGAGCAAGGATTCATTACCAAACTCCATAAAATCATCTCAACAAAGCCAAAGCAGGAGTATGAGGTGAAGGTGAAATATGAAAAGACCCAGCAATATCTTCTAAGAAATCCTGAAAGAATAATATTTTATAACTCTGATGGATCTTCTAAAGAGATCATTTTTAAAGAGTTGAGGACATTGGCTGAGAAAGATCCTGAAATAGTCAGACTCATCAAGAGACAACTCCTCAATATCACAAATTTTGAGGTGTTTGATCTCAAAGGGAAAGCATTAGAGATCTGTGACTTGAAAGTAAATAAGTGGATGTAGGAAAGAGAGAAGAAGAGTAAATTTACAGCTGATGTTGAGACAACAAAGAAGGAGATAGAAAGAATCAACAGACAAATCAAAGAAGCTGAGATTGATCTAAAGTGTGCCAAGCTAAATGATCAATCCTCCAGAAAAGCTGATTATGTGTCTCTCGTCTTTACTAATCCACTCAGAATCATCATTGGAAACATTGAAGTCAAGGTTGAAGATTTTGGAGTTCTCAACACTGCAAGCCTCAGAAGAATTTTCAGATTAACTACAGGCTCTCTTCTAGAAATTGAAAGGAATTTGAGTGCAGAAGCTGGAAAGATAGTTGATGCTAGATCCAATGAAGATGATGATGTAAACAAACTCAGGGCAAATCAAATATACACATCTTCGAAAGCCAGATTTTTTTCTGATGAATAGGAGTTAAATTTATATGCATCTCTAAAGGACCATTGGAAGCATATTACTCTTATCAAGACTTAAAGAATCTATCTCATAAATTGGTGAAGCTAGTACTTGACTGTGTGACTGATCATGCCAAAACCACAGAAAAGAAGAGGGCCTTGAGATCTTTAGAGTTGCTATATGAAAGAAAGAATCCACAGAAAAAATCAGATCAAGGAAGCTCAAACTGAATTTGAAGATTTTCTCAGCCTAGAGGTGCTTAGTTTTAGAAAAATCTATACTTGTAATTTTCTGTATATTTTTCATGTATAAACACTTCAATTTATGTTAGTTGAGTTTGCATCTGTAATTCACGTTAAATTTGTCTTTATTTTACATAAAAACAAATTGGGGGAGATTGTTAGGGATTGTGGTGTAATCAACTAATGTACTTAGTTTTAAGGTTAATTAAGTTAAATAAAACTTACTGTCATATGTATTTTGACAGTATAGTTAGTAGTTACTTGTAGACAACACATTTGAAAAGTATTAGTTAGGTGACAGTACATTTGAAACTTACTATCTTGTATAAAAGAATAAACATGAGTCATGTAGTAGAAGTTCACTAAGTGTTCATGCACAACATGATTCAAAACTTAAACAACAACATTTCAAGTACTCAAGCCTATGACAGTACATTACAAGTGATAGTACAATTGTAACAGACGACAATAACTGATCCATTGACAATAAACTTGGCGAAGAATGAAGATTTGAAGACAACAAGTTTTACTAACAACAACTTTGACGGGGATAATTGACAGCAGCTTTGAAAGACAGCATGTTTCATGGACTATCAAGCTTGACCGCAAAGTATGTGGAGCCAAAGATACTGTCACCAAAGGGAAGCTAAAAGTTGACAGTAAACTTTTAGTGAAGATGACAGTCTGTTTCAGGTAGCATACTAGATAGTAAAAATACAAGGAATGATTTTGATATTACTATCTAGTCTGTCAAGTCTACTACTACAACTTGGGAGAATTCAAGGAAAAGGTACAGCGTGCTTAAAGAGTCAAATTTTTTTACATATCTCATAGCTGTTTTATCTACAAATGGAATGAAGACAAATTTGAATGGAAAAAGAAAAGTTTCTATTTCAACCTTTGTTCTAGGAACAAGAGAAAGTACTCTAGTAAGTGAGATATGTGTTTCAGTATAAATACACATATCTCACAAGTAATTTCACAAATGCAATTGAGCTAGAATTTTTCCAAGCATAAAAGTACTAGCAAACTCATTGCTATGATTTTATCGAAGCTGGAATTATTTTCCAGACAGTTATAGCGAAACAAAAATTAATAAAATTAAATTTTGAAGTGTAAACATTTTGTCATTTTATCTGCTTAGTGTATCTGCATCTCTAACTGATTAATTATTATCCTTGTTGTTGTTATCAAGAATCTATAATAATTAATCGAGTTGCATTCAATCCCCCCTTCTGCAACAATCATCTTGATTAACAGAAACAGAGGAAGAAAAATAAATCAAATAAGATGAAGTATGTTGCTCTCATAATGAAATCTATAAAAGAACAATAGGATGAACCTAAGGAGACAAAGATGAATGAGTCAAAGAAAAAGGGTAAAGTTGTGTTGAAATATAGTCTACTAACACAGACTCTGATTCTGAGATTGATATGAGTTAAATGATGGCTATGTTTGCTAGAAATTTAAAGAAGATGAAATCCACCAAAAAATTTAGAAAATTTAGCAAGAGGTCACCATACAAAGTAAAAATTCAATTTATTCTTACAATATGCTTCTTAGGTCTTTGAACAAATTGAATTCAGGATATGAAATTGTAAAATTCTCTATTCTACTATACTTGTTTATATATTACAAGTGTCTTTACAAAAAACTAGCCAACAGATATAAAGAAGTATTTCCTAAACTAATATTATGCTCCTTATGTCTTTTCCTTTTGCATTGTGGAATTTGGAGAATATTTTTGTCCTGCATCCTCCCAAAAAAGACAATTGCTTCAGATTCTTCATAATCAAGACAAATTTGACTGTCTTCCAATATAATCTTCTAGTCTAAAAAATTCTTGACACTGGTCTTCATGGTTTGTCACCATTAATCGATAATTTGTTGTTAAGTATATCAATTGATGTTTCTTGCATCCATCGACTGATCTTTGTTCATCCATTGATTGATAATGTTTTCCATCGATTGGTATTTGTTTATCAATTAATAAATCAATCGATGGGTCTTCTTTATCAGTTGATAGACTATTCTTCTCAGCATCAGCTGAGTCTTCAAACATGCATTGATCTTCAACATCCATTGACAACATCTTCACTTGTGTATTTTACTTATCTTCAAATAATTACAATTAACAGTCTGAATTTACACATCCGTTAATGACCAATATCCATTAATTACTATATATGTTGACTCTATGATACATTATCCATCGACTTATTAGACTATCAATGTAACATCCCTATATTTTTATAATATATTTAAATATATTATTTAATATTAAGAATAATATTAGTGAGTTATTACTGATATTATTATTTGATTATGCATATATTTATTTTATAGTTAGGATAATATTATATGATATTCTCATTTAAAAGAAAAAGAAAAAAATGAAACCATAAAAAAAGAACGGAGTTAGGTTTTTAGAAAAAGAGCTTACGTTACATCTAATAGAAAGAGAGGGGGAGAAGGAGAAAGAGAGGAAGAAGGAGAATGAGAAAGAGAAAGATGAGAAGAAGAAAGGGCTTAAGAGGATGGTTTATGGTGTTGAACTAGAGTTCTTGTGATCGAGACACCTGAATTTCTTGAGGATCATTCATATTCTTTAAGTTTTAATGTATGTATATCTTCATCATATCTTGTCTTTCTGTATTGTTATTCCAAATTCGTATATATATATATATATATATATATATATATATATATATATATATATATATATATATATATATATATATATATTATAATTGATCTGAATTCTTGTTAAACTCGTAATTGATTCATTATACATCCGAAATTTATGATTTTAGACTCCTTAGAAAGATATTTTGATTATATAAAACTTTCATTTTTTGCATTTTCTAAAATTCTGACTACAAGTATGTTGAAATCTGGCTTTTATGTAATTTGATGGTTTAATTCAAGTTGATATGTTGTAACTTCGAAAAATCACTGTAAATTAAATATTTGTTCAATAATTATGAG
The DNA here is from genome assembly GCA_028671895.1 of Oenanthe sinensis. NCBI lineage: Eukaryota > Viridiplantae > Streptophyta > Magnoliopsida > Apiales > Apiaceae > Oenanthe > Oenanthe sinensis. The sequence goes on along the minus strand of CM053809.1, from coordinate 958,078 downwards.
TAAAATCATTATGAAAAGCTCTTTTCAAACTCTACGTTTGTTGTTTATACTCTGCTACTAAATTTTGTGATTTCGATGCCATAAATATCAAAATACTACTATGATCATGTGTTAATACTGTTCTAAGAACCCATATTTGTTTATTTCTACTCTCATTACTTCTCCATTTTTTAAGAGATTTGCCATTCTGGAAAATTCTCTGAATTGTCTACAACTTTCATGTTTTGTGTTTTTTCATTTGAGTTGATCTTTATAGAGTAAATTGGCAGTTTTTCGGACCGGTCAGGTCTAATTTTATTTGTAATATTCTATATTATATGATATTTGGCGTTTGTGATATTTTGAGTAAAATATTTTCAGTTTATTTGTGATATATGTTTGATTTGGGATATTTTGTAAGACTTCCATCATGAGCGGATAAATCTCGTGCTTGGCACCACCTAGCATAATTAGTTGGACTACCTTTTGGGGAGAGTGTGAACTGCTAACTTTGAGGAGTCTGTTTAATTCTTAGTTTTTACCTGTTAGAGTTAATAAATATGAATTTTGATTTGAATTTGGATATTTGATTTGTACTTTTAAATTTTGGATTGTAAGATGTTTGATATTGAGCAGTTGTAATTTTTTATACAATTTTTGAAGAATTTTGTTTACGTGAATAAGGATAACAAACTTAGATAACCATTATTCCTATTAATCCATATTATCAATTGATGAAAATGAATTTCAACTGATAATTGATTTTCTAGTCAATGGATATTTATAGAACACATATCCATTGACCAGTTACAAATATAAAATATAAATTCATGATTCTAAATGTTAAATTATCATCAAACTACATAATTCCTAACAATGATGATAGATATGGTGGTGGTGTTCGAAAAATTGTGAGGGCATCGAATAATAGAACTCCAACTGTCAACTCCAATTATTAAGAAGTAACGATGAAATTGAGAAATAATAATGGAGGAGAAAAAGAGTAACATTGATAGAGAATGAATTGCAAATGAGATTGATGATGGTGAATGTCGTTGGTGAATGATGGTAATGGATGATGGTGATGGGGTAGCTCATGCCAGAGCAAATATGAAAGTGAATGGAGATGTGACCCTAATTATATGCGAACGAGATTGTGTTTAGAACCTCACATTTAAAGGTCCCAAAATTTTGAATTATTTATTTATAAATTATAAAAATATATATAAAGAGTATATAGATCAGGTTCCCAAAAATAATTTTACTTAAGCCCTTGGTAAATTTTTAACACGCTTTCAATTGTGAAAGATGGAAAAGTGAGGAAATAATTTTAGATTTAACACGTGTCGTTTAGAATAAATTTAAATATATAAATGAAGTATTAAAATTAGATTTCAATTCTCATTTGAAAATGAGTTCTCATTTGAAAATATTCCTATATATTATAAATATTATCGCAAGTCGATTAAATTTTTATTTAAAAATTTTTAAAAACCAAACTGAAATCAAAATATTAATGTGATACTAATTGATAAAATTTTATTCGGTACTGCTTCGATCCCATTTTACATGTATCTTTTAAGGAAAAAGATTTGTCCCAAAAAATTTATCACTTTCTTCTTTCAAAACAACTTTTTAAACATTTTTCTACTAGTTACTCCTTATACTACTTTTATTAATATTTGACTAATTCAAATTTATAAATAACTCATTTTAATTTAATATAACTATTAGGGATGGAGAAATAAATAAATTTTCTAACTAACTTGTCTTAATATATATATATATATTTTTTTGGCACAATGTGATTGTATATTATTGGGACTTAGGAGTAGGGTTTATCGTGTGTGCTTCTTGACTTCGTGCTTACTGTAGTTTTCACTTGCCGTCTAATTTTTGGTTTGAGTTCAAATAAATTTCATTTCAATTAATGTGGATAGAAATAAAGAATATTTTTTATGTTAAAATATTTTAGTATGTGTAATTTTCTAAAAAATGACATGTAAAATAGAACGGATGAAATATATACTATTTAATAAACTATAATTTTAAATAAAAATAATTAGATATATCAATAGATTATCAGTATAAGTATATTATATAAAATTTATATTTTACATAAAATTTATACTATAATTTAAATATAATATAATATTATGAGTGAGTAGTTGTATAAAAAGAGAATGCACGATATTGTTGTACGTGAAATATATATTTGTTTAAATATTATATTTTTCTATAATATATAATTATTAATTTTATAACCACTATTAACGGATCAAATATTTATCACTTCTAATTTAATAACATAGTATAAATTTGATAGAATTTCGGAGGCAAACCATATAAATTTTCGATAAATAAAAAAACTCCCATATGTGATTTTCTCAAATTTTTAAATCATTAACATGAAAATGCAGCATTTTATATGATAAAAAATTGTATATTTAATTAATTTAAACTTATGATTAAAGTTTATTTATATTTTAACTAAAATCAAAATTTACTTATCATTAGATATATAGGTTTAAGTACGATTAGATAGTTGAAGTACTAAAAATTTATGTTCTGAGTTCGACTCTGATTCATTTAAAAATTTCTTAAAACACTTTGATTTTGATTTACAAGGTTATAATCCTAATTATTGGAAAAAATTGTATTACCTCCGTCTCACCCAATTGTTATCCTTTTGGAGAGAAGGTCCGACATGCATTTCAAGGTGCATATAAAGTATAGTTCCATAACTTATTTTTAATTTTTTTTTTCTGAATAAAAATTTAAATATTAAATTTTTATTCAAAAAAAATTAATTAAAAATAAGTTATGAAACTATAACTTATATGTACCTTAAAATGCATAATCAAAGGAGTAAATGTTTTAATTTCTTGGCCTGAACAGTGCTTGACTACCTGTTGAGCTACCCTAGTCCCTATAAGACTAGAAGTAATGAACTTAACACAGGTCTAAGTTACCATAAATTATAAATTTGAGGAAGTTGTGTTAATTAATATTTTATTTAAATAAAGAAAATAAAATATTTTTATAAATCAATTAACATTTTTTTATCTTATCTTATAATTTACTTATTATAATTGTGTATTAATTAACATTATAGGTAAGACTAATTATAACTATTTATTTAACAAAAATGTTGAAATTAATTATCTAAAACTAAAAATATTAGATAAAACAACAAATAATTATAACTAATTAGTTTAAGAACATATATATATAATAGATCATGTTATTATTAATATACTATAATATTACAAATATGTACTCCCTCTATTTTAAAATATATGTCTTTTTTATTTTTTTACATTTAATTTAATGTATATAAAAAAGATAGTTTTATAATTAATTTTTTAAAAAAAAATTTATAAAAAAATACTTAAATATTAAATTTTTATATAAAAAGATTTTAAGAATTCATTATGAAATAAGTACAAAAACTAAAACAAAAGAAGATATATTTGAAATGAAATAGTAATATAAAATATTACTATAGTACACCCCATACTTGTTTACTTTGTTTGATTGTATATGAGTATTAATTTCCATAAAAAATTATAAAACCTTGATATTTAATTTTCATATAAAATTTATAATTTTTTAAATTATAATGTAGAAATTTACACTATGCAAATATTGTAAATGGTTAAACAGGATTAGGTAATTGACTTTAAGGGGTGTGCAAAAAATCAAATAAGAATCGAAACCGAACTGAAACAGATAAAAACCGAAACCGAAAAAATTGATCAGAAACTGAAAAATAAAAAACCGAACCGATTGATCGGTTCCGGTTCCGGTTATAGGTTAAAACCGAACCGAAAAAACCCCGAACTGAACCGATAATTAAAATAAATAAATTTATTATATATAATTTATATATATATATATGGTAAAATGTATTTATCGTTATCTTTAGAAAATTTTCTAAAATTAATTATATAAAATTACATCATTTAGACTCTATCAGAAAAATCTAAAATTAATTTTGAGTTATAGTTGTATACAAGAGTTGTCTCTCTTATAAATGAAGTAATATAAATCACAATACATATTCATGATTCATTGTTTAAAATAAACTATTCTGTTGAAAATACTCTGATTAGTATATACAATGCCATGCGATATTTTAATAGAGTTGCATATTTGAATATTTGTATGAGAAGACATGATTCTGATGATATAAAATTTATATAAATTCATTAAAGTTTCTTACATGTTACAGTAAGTTTAACTTGTTACAGTTTCTTATCTTTTTTTGTAGTGTTATTATGCGAAATGTGATTCAAATATTTGAATGTAAATATATAATAATTTAAATTATATACTTTTTCATTTTTTTATCCGGTTTTTAACCGAAACAGAACCGGTAAAAATCGAACCGGTCTTTTTAAAACCGAAAACGATGGTTCGGTTGCGGTTGCAGTTTTTAATTTTTAAAACCAAAGATATGCGGTTCCGGTTCCGGTTTTAGCCAAAACCCGAACCGAACCACGCTCTCCCCTAATTAACTTTCCCAACTATATAAAAATTTAAATTTATGAAAAATATTAAACAACCATACAACTTTACAAATTATTATTTCTTACTTATGGGATATTTACACTTAACCAAACACTTATACTTCTCAATTTAAGTGTACTGAATTCCTGTAACTAATCTCTTTTCAAATTTTTATGCTTGTTAAGAAAATATTAATTCAGTGATACATTTCTACTTAGAGTAAGTCAACAGCTCCTAGAGTTTTTTTTATAAAATATTATGTGCCAATAATTTAGACATTACTTGCATACATGATACATGCACTTCAAGAACATTGCTTATGCTCCTTCCTTATTAAAATACAAATATACTTGAATTATAAAAAAGGATGGAAGGGAAAGAGGAGCGTGGAAAAAGAGGGAATATAATTTTTTTATTAATAAAAGTGAACCAAAGATATGCTTGATTATTCTTCAAAATATGGAATGTAAGTATTGTCTTAACATTTTATGGAATAACTAAGGAGTTGTTGTAATAACATTAAATTTTTATTCAAATTTTTTTACCATATTTTATATGCACCTTAAAATGCGTATCGGACTTTCTTTTCGAAACGTAAACAATTGGATGAGATGTAGATAGTAACTTATAACATAATTTATGAAAACTCTTCGACTTGCTCTTATAACCATCATCAATTTTATAAAAATATAAACTATTTTAAACTCTTACTCATCTCTCCTCAATTGTTGTACAATTTTCAAATATAATTTTGAAATAATATCAACATATTTATATTGGAAAGACATATATTATGAGGAAAAAAACTCCCCAGAAATATATTATTAGTATATATCCACGAAAGCTGTCATTATCAAATCTATAACCCTGTTTTAATTATTTGCCTTTCTCAGAAGGGAAACATTCTGAATGTGTGAAAAACAAAAATCTACTCCTATACTTACATTTATAAATATAAAGTTCAAACACTTTACTTGCTTATCTTCCATTAAAGCTTCATTTACAAACTCCAAGAGCTCCATCTATTAGAAAGGTATGTTAAGTTTGATTTATTTTATTTAATTTTATCTTAATGTTGGTTTCTTTGGTAATTGTTTTCTTGATGTAAAGTTTTATCAATATATTTTCTCTAGCAATTTCTTGGACCATGCTTTTGCTCTATACTTGGCAAAATAAATAAATAAATTCTACTTTAAATTCCAAAATTTATGTATATAAATATAGATGTTACTTGTTACTCTATGAAGAGACACAGTATTTGTAATTATTCATTATTGCATGATTAATGATTACAAATGAAACTCTAGAAGAAGTTTTCTGATACAATTTGGTACATGATAATATATTTTATCCCCGTGTGTAAATGACATTTTCTGTATTCTTTTTTTTTTTTGCAATTTTAGTTGAATAAGAGACTCTTGTTTTGACCTTAAAGAGCTGCAAGTTCTAGCCTTTGACATGGTAATTTTAGTGGTTCACTGAAGGCAGTCACAATGTATGGGTTATTTGGGTCAACAGGAGGTTTTGTTGTTAGTTTAATGGGAATTTTACTATGTTCTTTTTTAAGTTGTCAATCGGAGGGGTTGAATGCTGAAGGAATGTACCTGTTGGAGTTCAAAAAAGGGCTTCGAGATGACTTTAATTATTTAGGAAATTGGAATTCTAGTGATCGGACTCCTTGTTTATGGAGTGGTGTGAGTTGCACAAGCAACATTAATCCGCATGTGCATTCTCTTCAATTGAGGAGTATGAATCTTTCGGGAAACATAAGCTCTAGTATAGGAGGTTTGGCTTTCTTAACGTACCTTGATATCTCTCACAATGCATTCAGCGGAACAATTTCGAAGGAGATAGGAAATTGCTCAAGGTTAGGTACTCTTTATTTGAATAATAATCAGTTTGAAGGGCGAGTTCCACCTGAAATTTGTAAGCTATCTATGTTGACATACTTGAACTTGTGCAACAACAAGATCTCTGGTCCTATCCCTGAAGAAATCGGGAATCTATCTTTATTGTCTGAGTTGGTGGTGTATTCAAACAAGTTTAGTGGTACGTTGCCTCGTTCTTTTGGAAAGCTGAGGAGTTTGAGAGTATTTAGGGCTGGACAGAATGCAATTTCTGGAAAGTTGCCTGCAGAAATAGGTGATTGTCAGAATTTGCAGTATCTTGGTCTTGCTCAAAATCTTTTAGAAGGTGATATACCTAAAGGACTAGGCAAACTTATATATTTGACAGATATCATTTTCTGGGGTAATCATTTCTCTGGATATATACCAGTAGAGCTTGCGAATTGTACGAATCTTGTGACTCTTGCCCTGTACCAGAACAATCTCGTCGGTCAAATTCCGAAGGAGATAGTTAAGATGAAATCTTTGCGGAAGTTATACTTATATAGAAATGCGTTGAATGGTTCAATTCCTAGGGATATTGGGAACCTTTCAAGGGCAATAGAAATTGATTTTTCAGAAAATTATCTGAGCGGAGAAATTCCTGTTGAGTTTAGCCAAATCAGGAATTTATCTTTGCTTTATCTGTTTGAGAATCAGCTCACAGGTGTTATACCATACGAGTTTGGTAGCTTGAGAAAATTGACAAAGCTCGATGTCTCTATCAATCATCTCACGGGCTCTATTCCATATAGTTTTCAATATTTAAGTAATTTGAAACAGCTTCAGCTCTTTGATAATTCTCTTAGTGGTAGCATTCCTCGATGGCTTGGGGTCTACAGTCGACTTTGGGTAGCTGATTTTTCTAATAATTACTTGACCGGAAAAATTCCTCCTCATATCTGTCGACAGTCAAAATTAGATACGCTGAACATGGAGTCTAATCAGCTGTACGGGAATATTCCAGAAGGACTGATACATTGTCAATCATTAAGTCAACTTCGGCTGAATGGGAATAGACTAACTGGGAGCTTCCCTTCCGAGCTGTGCAAAATGGAGAAAATTTCTGCTATTGAAATAAGCCAGAACAAGTTCAGTGGTTCTATACCTCCTGAAATTGGAAACTGCCAACAACTGCAAAGACTTGATCTTTCAGGCAATTACTTCGCATCCCAGCTGCCAAAGGAAATAGGCAATTTGTATAAATTGGTGAAGTTCAATATTTCTTCAAATTTAATTACAGGACAGGTACCACTTGAAATTTTTAACTGCAAGGCCCTTCAACGTCTTGATCTCAGCCGGAATAAGTTTGAGGGTTCTGTACCAACTGAGCTCGGAAATCTATCACAGATGGAACTTCTTAAGCTTTCTGATAATAAATTTTCTGGTAATATACCAGCAACATTGGGCAATCTCTCACGCTTGCTGGAGTTGCAGTTGGGTGGAAATTTTTTCTCTGGTGAAATACCAAATGAATTGGGTTTTCTTACAGGATTACAGATTGCAATGAATTTGAGTTTTAATAACCTTTCTGGCCGAATACCACCTAAGTTGGGGAACCTTATTTTACTGGAATACCTACTGCTCAATAACAATCATTTGGATGGTGAAATTCCAGCCGCTTTTGGAAATTTGTTAAGTTTATTGGGATGTGATTTCTCCAACAATAATCTCTCTGGACCCCTGCCTTCTGTATTAGTGTTCCAGAGCATGGACATGAATAGCTTTCTTGGGAATAAAGGACTATGTGGTGGTCTGTTAGGTGATTGCAACGGCAAACCATCTTTTGATTCAGCTCCATCTTCCCAAAGTGAGGGTGGTCGAGAAAGGAAAATTGCTGTTGGTTCTGCTGTAGTAGGAGGAGTTTCTCTTTTTCTCATCGTCGTCATAATATGTATCATGAGGCAGCATCCAGTTGAGATAATTTCTACTATCCAGGATAAAGATACATCAATGCCAGACTCTGATATATATTTTCCTCCAAAAGAGGGTTTCACATTTCAGGATCTTGTTGAGGCAACAAACAACTTTGATGATAGTTATGTTGTTGGCAAGGGAGCTGCTGGGACAGTTTATAAGGTAGTTATGCAGTCTGGACAAACAATTGCAGTTAAGAAACTTGCATCTAACAGAGAGGGAAATAATATCGATAATGGTTTCCGAGCCGAAATAAAAACTCTGGGAAATATTAGGCATCGTAACATTGTGAAGCTATACGGTTTTTGCTATCACCAGGGTTCCAATTTGCTTCTCTATGAGTACCTTACAAGGGGCAGCTTGGGAGAATTACTTCATGGATCTTCTTGCAACTTGAAATGGCCGATACGCTTTACAGTTGCTCTTGGGGCCGCCCAAGGTCTTTCATATTTACATCATGACTGCAAGCCAAGGATTATACACCGTGATATAAAATCGAATAACATACTACTTGATCATGACTTTGAAGCTCATGTTGGTGACTTTGGTTTGGCAAAGGTTATAGACATGCCTCAGTCCAAGTCCATGTCCGCTGTTGCAGGATCCTATGGGTACATTGCTCCTGGTAAATGCTCTCCACTGTTTTTTTTATAGTTTATAATTTGAAATTACTATGTTTGTGGGTTTGATATCTGTTGTGGTAATAACTTGTATGGATCCCTTGTTTTGAACATTATTTGCAAGTATAATGATAATTTTTTAAATTATTTTGTCCATACCTCCTTTATAAAGTCTTGTATAGCTGAATGAGTCTCCCGATGTTCCTGCCAGTCGCGCACTATATATATATATATATATATATTTACGGTCAATTGTTTATCGAAAAGTTTGATTTATAAGCTAGATGTACTCTGTCATGGTGTGTGTTTGTGTTATAGTCGTAAATCACCATCCTCGTTCCTAAAACCAGGTTAAATATAGGTACTACTGTATTAGAATAACTTATTTTGCAGCATGGAAAAAACTTGGAGTACTCGTACCAAAAAGAGAAAAGGCCCTATGTGTCACAATTTGAGGAGAAAATGCCCTAAATGGCACAACCCGTAACAATGGCCCTAAATAGCACTCCAAAACGCTACATAGTGTGGCGTGCTGAAAAAGGGGTGAAAACGCTACTTCGTGTAGCGTTTTGCACTTTTTTTTAATTTTTTTAGGGGAAAAACGCTACTTCGTGTAGCGTTTTACACTTTTTTTATTTTTTTTGGGGAAAAACGCTACTTCATCTTGGGTTCAGGCTAAAAAACGCAACTTAAAGTAGCGTTTTGGGGAGAATTTTTTTTTCTTTCAAAACTCTACACGATGTAGCGTTTTGGAGTGCTATTTAGGGCCATTTTTTTGGGGTGTTCCATTTAGGGCATTTTCTCCCCAAATTGTGACATATAGGCCCAACACCCTACCAAAAATACCTAAAGTAAATCTCGCTCGAAGTGTTGGATCTAAGGAAGATGAGATTTACACAGACCTTACCTCTATTCTATACGAGTAGAGTTGTTGTTTCCGGAGAGACTCCCAGCTTGATTTTGATTGACTGATGAAACACTTATATCTGGACACTGAAGTTGGTTATTTTTTTTAGTTTTAACCGAGCTCACACCATCAAAAGTTTTAACTGTATGTTTAGAAAGAAATCTATTTACGTTTACGGGCTGTGAAAAAAAGTGAGTACTTTTTTTTCTCCAATAAAATCTTTTTCTAATGTCATCCATTCGTCATGCTATGGTGTTTTATATCTGTTAATAATTTATCAAATGAATGATAGAAAAACAATTAGCTAAAGACTGACAGTGAGATTTTTTTTAGTAGAGTGATGCTCTGTTGCTGCTCTCTTTATCTCACTTCCATTCGAATTTGTATAATTTGGTTTTGATGTTCAACTTGGGTTTCGGTGATGGCAGAATACGCATACACTATGAAGGTTACAGAAAAGTGTGATATCTATAGCTACGGGGTTGTGCTACTGGAGTTGGTAACAGGGAAAGCTCCTGTACAACCGATAGATGAAGGTGGTGATCTTGTCACCTGTGTGAGGCAATACGTTCGAGATCATTCATTCACTTCCGGCATACTTGATAATAGTTTGAATGTGGAAGACGAGCAAATTGCGAGTCACATGCTTACTGTTTTAAAAATTGCTATAAGGTGCACAAGCATGAATCCCAATGATCGTCCATCGATGAGGGAGGTTATTCAGATGCTGATCGAATCTAATAATGAAGGAAATTTAATGTCACTTCCTGTTTATGATTCTTCATCAGAAGACGATGCTCCTTTGAAAGATGATGCCGTGTGAATATATGTATTTGTTTTCTCCCATTGCTCCACCGAAGCTTATGATATCAGTATATACGTCTAGTACTTGTTTAATATTCTATTGAAAGAGAAACATCATATTTCTTGGCAATTTGGCATAGCTGTCTCAACGTGTCAATGGGAAAGTGCTGCCTAGAAAAAGTTGATAGACTTTGATAAATTAATTTTAAGAGTTTGAAAATTATTGTTATGTTATTTTAATCTAAAAAAATAGAGAAATTTTACTCCAGTGAGTAAGAGGAGATGGAGTAGGGAGTAAAAGACTAAATTACAATTCAAAATTTAATGGAATTTGAGAAAATTGACGGGAATACACAACTTATAAAATTAAATTAGAACTAGCTCTAAAGTCCGTGCGAGGCACAGGCATGCTCTAGTACAAGTATTGTATCCGCTGATAATTTTTGTAGTTATGGTGAATATCACATAAATTTGTTTGTAACTCAGTCCGTTCACCAACCACGTTTCATTCAATTCATCATCTATCAGATGTGGTATGATTGCGGTCCTTTAATGAAACTGTAATTATAGCTTAGAACTCTAACTAAGGTTGAGCGGTGAGCACTACACACGGGATGGGGGCCTAAATATTGTGTTTAGCATGCTTTTTATTGAGCACTTTCTTTGAAATTGGAACTATTCAAATATTGTTTTCCAATTAAATAGAGTGATGAAATTGATAAATGCTGGTACCTGAAAGAGGATAATAAGACAAGTTAGAGGAGCATTACAAATAAAACTTGTTAGTAGTGCTGGTGGAACCGCGAGCAGAAGCTGTTAAATTGTGTTAATTGGCAAAAATATAGATATATACAGATAGATTTCTGCCAATTTATTATCTTGATTTTGTATTTCCTTCTATGTTTTTTCTGAGGGAAACTTTCTTCAATTTTGCTCTGAAACTCCTACATGAATGACAAAAGTGTAGTTTTCCCTTTTCAATAGTATAGTGTACATACAACTTTAAAAAGATTTACTTAATAAATACATGAGTGTATTAGTGTAATTATAAAAAATTATATACAATTATAAAAATGTTATTATTATTATATGTTAAAAACACTTACATTACAAATAAATTATTTGAGATAATCTCAGAAACTTTATTCTCTAAAATTATTATGTAAATACAAATGAAGAACGGAAGAATGAAAAGCCATTATGAAAAACCAAAACTAGAATCGGAATTCAATTTGGTCCAATTACCGGTTTCAAATGGGATAATGCTCACTTCTCCGGGCACTTAGGTGTACGGGCAATTAGATGTACATACGGATTCACATTTATCCTTTGGAACCATGTGTACATTATCATTATACACTAGCTTACCTGCGTTACATTTTTTCATACACTGGGGTTTGCAAACTAACTCCGGATGATCATAATCAGGAACATAATCAGGAGGAAGATCAGCTACAGCTGATTTCATGATCACCAGCCACAATACCAACATCCCAAGAACAATCTTATGGCCCATATTAATTAGATTACCAGCTCTGATTTTAAATTTATGATGAATATATGAAAATAAAATTTAACTTATACTTATTTATTTGTAATTTACGGGATTACAAGTAGTATTTATACCTGAATTTGAAATGAAATTTGTGAATAGAAATAGCTTTTAAATTGTATGGTGTAGCTTTAATTATGAAAATGCAATGTGTGTCCATGCTTATATTTCTCATGTATTTTCTCTCATTTCTTTACACTTGTCACAATTACTTAATGTTTACGCCTTAGATATACGAATTATTATTTTCTCCTCTATAAGAAGTTTTATCTATTTGTATGAAATGGCATAGATACGCTGACATGAGATTTAATGTAGTCAATCTTATATTAATATATCCTGACAAAAAAATATCTTATATTAATATATTGTACTCTATTGCTGGATTTAGAGCAAAAGTTTGTAATAATTTTTGGGATTTCAACGACTCCCCAGCTAATTAAATTAAGAAGGGTGTCGAACCTTAGACCTTTGCCAAGTGGAGCTTTGATACCATGTTAAGTTACCAATTCTCCTAAAATCTCAAAGTGTTAGAATAACAATTTATCAGGATCATATATTATATTCTAACATTTATCAACACAAGCTCTTCTCTCCTTCACATAGTACCAAGTCGAACAAGACACTCATGACTTCTTCAACATTACTATAGAAAATAATGGATTCTCCTCGGTGGCGGAATCAGGGTTCCCAGAACTCAAAATTTTAATAATACATAAATCAAAAATCAAAAACTTAATGTGACACCAAAAATAAAGAACTCATCGCAAAATAACCAAACCACATTTAAATTTAGGCTTATTTACAATTTAAACCCTGTGTTATTAACAATATACAATTCAAACCCTCTTTTAATATATTTAGTAAATTTAACCCTACGTTTTTTAACTATTTACAATTGAAACTTTTTTTAAAATAATTAGTAAAATTTTAAAATAATTAGTAAATTTAACCCTATGTTTTTTAACTATGTATAATTGAAACCTTTTTTAAAATAATTAGTAAATTTAACCCTACGTTTTAAAACATTTAGTAAATTTAACCTTGATTTTTTTAATTTCGGAATAAAATAAATTTTATATCGAAAAAGTATTTTCGAGAATATATTCACCGAAGAGTATTTTTGAAAATAAATTAAATTCGGTGATGAACATTCATTAATATATTGAGCGGGAAGTGTGATGGCAAGATGGAATAATATAAACACATATTAAAATTTTATTGAACATATATAATATATTATACATATAGATATATTAATATAGAAAAGAACATCTAAATATCCATTTTATAAGAAAAAACTCTAATAATTGCAAATATCTATTATGTGTAGATAATATTTATATAAAAAAATTGACAATAGTGCATTTGACGAATATTTGTTCAAAATTTTGTCGTAAAATTTATTTTATTCCGAAATTAAAAAGTCAAGGTTAAATTTACTAAATGTTTTAAAACGTAGGGTTACATTTACTATTTATTTTAAAAAAGGTTTCAATTGTACATAGTTCAAAAATATAGGGTTAAATTTACTAATTATTTTACAAAAGGTTTCAATTGTAAATAGTTTAAAAACGCAGGGTTAAATTTACTAAATATATTAAAAGAGGGTTTGAATTGTATATTGTTAATAACACAGGGTTTAAATTATATTTAAGCCTTAAATTTATTATCTTATACCCATATGCAGAAAGAATATGTGATAGATTTTGTCTTGATTTTTAAATGCTTAAATTAAGCTTTTAACAACTGTCCCAGCTGCAAATCAGTTAAAAAGAATACAATGCTTCGAACAGGAGCTCGAAGGTCTGTGAATTTTTTTGTTCAAAATGAGAAGGCTTGAGATGTGGAGAAAGTTAGAAGTTCATTCAATGATGCAGATGCCAGAGCTATTCTTTCAACTCGAATTCCACAAAATCAAAGAAGTGACAGAGTTGCTTGGGCTGAATCGAGTGGTGGCATCTACACTGTTAATGGAGGGTACAAATTTTGGCAATCTCAAGTTCAATGTAGTAGTAATGTTCCTCAGTCAAAGGGCTAGAAGAGGATTTGGAGACTTGCAGTACCACACATAATCAAAATATTTTTTTGGCGAATATGTAGGAACAATTTACTTGTGTGTAATCTGCTCCGAGGCAAAGGGGTTCAGGTTCCCATCATTTGTCCAATCTGTGATAGTGATGTAGAGCACCTACTTCATTTTTTCTTCGATTGTAAGTTTGCAGATGAATGCTGGCAATTGGAGAATCTATCTTTTGACATGAGTCAAGTGGAGTCAATTCCCCAATGGCTGCTCGAGAGGTTAAGTACTGATTCACATGAAACTGTGATCAAGATTGCCGGAGTTCTATATGGAATTTGGTTTGCTTGGAATAAAAAAGTATGGGAGAATGCAAACCTCACACCAGCTATAGTAATGGGGTGGAGTAGGCAGCAAATCGAGGAAAGGAGATCATCTCAAAAAAATCACTGAGGGAAACCGAATGCAAGTGCACTACAAACACAACATGAAGTAGTGAGGTGGAAGGCACCTGAGGTTGGAACTGTGAAATTGAATGTTGATGCTTGAGTAGAGGGGAATGCCTCATTTTTTTCAATTGGCATGGAAGTTCGAAATGATGCAGGAGATTCTATTGCTTATAGGTGCATGAAGGTGGAAGGTAAGGTTAATGCTTTTGAGATTGAGGCATTTGGGGTGTATGAAGCTCTATCTTGGGTTAAGCTGAGTTTTGATCAACCAGTGTGTATCGAAAATGACTCTCTATAGGTGGTCAATACACTGAATAGAGGCTCGTGTTATCAGCTAGAAGCGGGACAGTGGTTAGATGCAAGCAGAGCTCTTCTAGATAGCATGGAAAATGTTTGTATTTTTTGTTAAAAGGCAGGCGAATAAGGCGGTCTACATAATGGCTAGAGTACCCTTGAGTTGCCATAAGCAGTTTATGTCTCCTCCAAATATGTTGTTGGAGACACTTTTGTCTAAGACTATTTTGAGATAAATAATATTTAATTTGTTTAAAAAAAATAGTATAAATGAGTTGAACATGTCACAATCACACTTATATTTCCTCTACGAATATTTTATCACTTAAGAAGTTTATTTATTTTTAATCAAAAAATTTCGGTTCGGTTTTGATTCGGCTTATAAAATAATTCAATTCATTTTGATTTATAAAAATTCAAAAATTTAAACTAATTGACTGAATAATCGCTTGAGATTAATAAAATATATATATGAATGAGCTAACTAACAATCATATTACTACATGAATGACAAAAGTGTAGTTTTCCCTTTTCAATAGTATAGTGTACATACAACTTTAAAAAGATTTACTTAATAAATACATGAGTGTATTAGTGTAATTATAAAAAATTATATACAATTATAAAAATGTTATTATTATTATATATTAAAAACACTTACATTACAAATAAATTATTTGAGATAATCTCAGGAACTTTATTCTCTAAAATTATTATGTAAATACAAATGAAGAACGGAAGAATGAAAAGCCATTATGAAAAACCAAAACTAGAATCGGAATTCAATTTGGTCCAATTACCGGTTTCAAATGGGATAATGCTCACTTCTCCGGGCACTTAGGTGTACGGGCAATTAGATGTACATACGGATTCACATTTATCCTTTGGAACCATGTGTACATTATCATTATACACTAGCTTACCTGCGTTACATTTTTTCATACACTGGGGTTTGCAAACTAACTCCGGATGATCATAATCAGGAACATAATCAGGAGGAAGACCAGCTACAGCTGATTTCATGATCACCAGCCACAATACCAACATCCCAAGAACAATCTTATGGCCCATATTAATTAGATTACCAGTGAATATATGAAAATAAAATTTAACTAATACTTATTTATTTGTAATTTACGGGATTACAAGTAGTATTTATACCTGAATTTGAAATGAAATTTGTGACTACAAATAGCTCTTAAATTGTATGGTGTAGCTTTAATTATGAAAATGCAATGAGTGTCCATGCTTATATTTCTCATGTATTTTCTCTCCTTCACAATTCACATAGTACCAAGTCGAAGAAGACACTCATGACTTCTTTAACATTACTACAGAAAATAATGGATTCACCTCGGTGGTGGAATCAGGGTTCTTAGAACTCAAAATTTTAATAATATAAAAAATATATATTCAAAAACTTACTATGACACCAAAAATAAAGAACTCATCGCAAAATAACCAAACCACATTTAAATTTGTTATCTTATACCCATGCGCAGAAAAGATATGTGACAGATTTTGTATTGATTTTTAAATGCTTAAATTAAGCTTTAACAATTGTTCGAGCTGCAAATCAGTTTAAAAGAATCAAGACTTAGGGCCCGTTTGGCCTGACTTTTAAGTCAGCTTATAAGCTGAAAAAGTTGGTATATATGTACTTTTTCTGAAAATAAGTAACTTATTTTTAAATTTGAAAATAAGATTTGTTCTTAAATTTCTAAAATAAATATTAATTTTCAAAAAAAAATATGAAAATACTTTTTTAAAAAAAGTAATTTACTACTTATAAGCTAAGCCAAACACCCCCTTAATTGTACTTTGACGGCGTGAACTATAATGATTTTGTAGAAAAATGGCTCAATTATAAAATTTGTCAGTTTGATGGTCAAACTATTTATTTTTTAGCACTTGATTGCATTCCGTTAAATTTTTTTAACAGACGTTGGTGAAATAATACTTAATTGCACTTTGATGACCAGAATTATAATTTTTTTGCAGAAAAATAACTCAATTATAAAAATTAGCAATTTGTTGGCCAAACTATTTATTTTTTAATAGTTGATTGCATCCAATATATTCCACTACATTTATCTTATTGTTACCGCATATTTTCGTCAAACTCAATAATTTCCCAAATTTCCTAATATTCATTAATAATTAACTTAATCTCAAGTTAATTATCCTCTCCCGGAAACGATGAATAATCTCTCATTAATTACAGGATATTTCTCCCAACGATATTCTTCAAATCATGGAGGTATCCTAACGCTAATATGATTTTAATAGATTAAATCAACAAAATCCAAATATATCTATAAACAATTATGGAGATACAATTCTAATCCTAACAAAACTGTGTGGGCTTAATCTCTATATAATCAGAGTACGCAAGTATCTTGGAAAAGGATCCGAGACATCTAACAAGTCGAGACACCTCTCAAATCCAGCCCCTAGCATCCAAAAACCCCAATCCCCCATTAAAATATTTTTATTATTCTAGCAATCTCCGAAATTTGTTACCACTAAATTTCTCCGTTAACAATTATTATTGTTATTATTTAAAAAATGAATTCGATTAGTCAGAGTATTGTTTAATCAATACTTGAGATTATATAAAAAATTAACACAACTTATAAATCAAAAAGAGCGTAACCGTAAATACATGATTATATTTTGTTTTATAAAATATCACTTTTTTTAGAAATAGATTTTCCTTTTGAATTTTAGATAAATTACCGAATCTAACTCATAAATATTTTTATTTTATAAATTTATATTAATATGATTTAAAATTTAAAAAGTGTGATAATTAAAATTATATAAACTATAAAATAAATTGTGAATACAAAATTATAATATAATCAATTATTAAAAAATTATAAATAATTGGCCAACAAATTTGTAAACGTTGTAATTGAGCCATTTTTCTGCAAAAACAGTTATAATTCAGGCTACCAAAGTGCAGTTAAGTATAAAAAAATTGACGGAATGTATCAAGTGCTAAAAAATAAATAGTTTGGCCATCAAACTAACAAATTTTATAATTGAGTCATTTTTCTGTAAAAAAATTATAGTTTAAGTAATTAAAGTGCAATTAAGTCAAGAATCAATTACATAGATTAATAAAGCAAATTCAGCTGCAAATCAATTTAAAAGAATCAATTACATTGATTAATAAAGCAAATCTAGCTGCAAAAGAAAACTTTAATTATTTTTGATAAATCATACTTATAGAATCATATATATAGGAAGTGCTTTTGTAAGTTTATATATTGATAAATGATTTATTAAAAGAAATTATTTTTATGTAAGAAGAATTCATAATTAAAAGATTACTTATAGTGTATGATATAATGTAACTGCAATTGGAGTTGATTTTATAAATTACGTAATTGTGATACTAAAATAGTGTCAAAATAATACTATTTTATTATCATCCATCGAAGATGGTCTTACCAAGAACTTGACGAAGGAATCAACATGAGAAGCAAGGAAAACATAGGCTGTAGCAACTTCAATTAACTGACCAGCCCTTTTCATTGGCGTTTGACTCCCAAATTTTGCACTGTCTTCCTCATCAAATGAGACTGGACTCAATGGTGTCCAAATCGGTCCTTACCATCAGTTTGAGTCTCTTTTGAAAAAGTATTCCATCACTCATAGGTTGGCTACCCCTTACCATCCTCAAACCAGTGGTCAAGTTGAGGTCTCTAATAGGCAAATTAAACAAATTCTAGAAAAAACAGTCAACTCACATAGGAAAGATTGGTCTATTAAGTTGATAGATGCACTTTGGGCTTATCGCACTGCTTTTAAGACTGTTTTGGGTATGTCTCCTTATAGGACTGTGTTTGGTAAAGCATGTCATCTACCTGTGGAACTTGAGCATAGAGCCTTGTGGGCTATCAAAGAATTCAATTTTAATCTACCCACTGCTGGTAATCATAGGAAGTTACAATTGTCTGAGTTAGAGGAAATTAGGAATGATGCCTATGAAAATGCTAAAATTTATAAGGAAAGAACTAAAATTTTTCATGATAAATCTATCTTGAGAAAATCATTCTCTCCTGGTCAAAAAGTTTTTTTGTACAACTCTAGGCTGCATTTATTTCCTGGTAAGTTGAGGTCAAGGTGGGAGGGACCATATTTTGTTAAGGTTGTTTTTCCTCATGGTGCTATTGAAATTGAAAATCCTAAAACTGTTGAAATTTTGAAAGTTAACGGTCAGAGGCTCAAGCCATTTTTAGAATTGCCAGTTGATTCCGAGGAAAAGGTGATTCACCTCATGGATGCGTGATTCAAGTAAGTTTCATTGTTGTTGTATAGTAGTTCCTTTTGCTTCCTCCATCATGCTTTTATCAGGTATTATCGTCCTTTTACTTTGTCATATCTCTCTATTTGCATACATTGAGGACAATGCATGATTTAGGTATGGGGGAGGGAATTAGTAGTATTATAAAACATTCAAAAATAAAAAAAATCAAAAAATAGAGATGTTTTAGCTAAGTTTTCCACTCTTGTACTTTGATGCTAGTTGGTGTTGACAATTTTTTATAAAATTATATATATGTAATGCCTTGAGATAATTCGAACGTAGTTGAGTAAGGTTTTCTTCATGAAACTTGTGTCGAACAAATTTTTGCTTAAAAGTCCAAGACGGCACTTATTGCACAAGGTCTTTGTTGGAATGATTGTCTAGGGAAGTTTTCGATACCTGAGAGAGAGCCCACATGTTAAAACAATGTCGAATCAAATTTTTGCGAGAAAAAAAGAGAAAGAAAAAAAAGTGTGTGAATAAACTACTTCAATACCCAAAATTCCTCATAAATAAATACAAATTTGAGATGATGGGCAAAAGTAGATTGACTAGTCTTGTTTTGTGGCCTTTGTTACTCGAGTAATTAAGTCTGTAGGTGTATTTTGAAATCTAGTGCCCTAAGACCAACTGGTTTGGGAGTCATTGGCCCAAAGCTCGTTACATGGGTAACATAGAAATCCTAAGAAAATAGACATTATATAGTCAATGAAAGAAAAAAAAGCGAATTTTTTTTTTGTGAATTTTGACTAGATACTTGTTTTGATAGAGATTGGGTCAGTTCAATATTGGTTGAAAAAGATGAAATGTACTTATTCAATTGATTCTTTAGATACCTATTTTCACAACACACCTTGGGAGTTTTTGCAAACGTTTAAATTCGATATAAGTGGATTCTAGATACCTCCATCTTGGCTATTATTAGAAGAGTCTTTAAGGCATGTATTTTCCTAAAAATCTTGTTTTGTTAACACCGATGAACGTTATTGATAGAGTGTGATGCTTGCTAGAATATTTCACAGATTTTATGGGTATATCTTCTGTAAACCCTTAAGAGACAACACTCCTCTGGTAGAGATCGTCTACGAGTTTAAATGGGTTGTTACACCTAAAAGTATCTGTGAGTTCTACAACAGTGGCTAGGGTTTTTTTTATATAGTATTTTTCCATTTGATTTTCTCGAGGACGAGCAAAAGATAGATATGGGGGTATTTGATGGGTCCATAATTAATACATCTTTAATACCTATTTTATTTTTGTTTTCGTAATTTTATTAGTTAATTAATTATTTTTATTTTGTTTTGTAGGAAATTAATTAAAATCAGAATTGTAGCAGAAAAAGGAAATACAAGGAAGAAGGTGAAATTACTTGGAGGCAAAGCAATAAGAGAAAAAAAATCGAAAGCTTGTTGGAGAAGAAAAAAGGAATAGAAGGAAATATTTTAGAATTCAATTTGTAATCGATAGCAAAAATCTATATTATTTTCCCTATATATATGGGGCTCCTCTCTTGTATTGAAGGACGGGAGAATTGATTAGCTTTTGTTTTCTGAGAATTTTATGCACTCAATTTTTATATAAGAATTTAGTAGTTTATTTAATATTCGGATCATCTTTATTTTCTCGTAGGTTATTTTCACTTGGTATGATCGTTGCTAACTTGCTATGCCTTTTAATGGGGTCGTCACTCGTCAACACGTGCATGCCTCCGTACCTGTTTAAGTAATTTATTATATATATGTTTTTGATCATCCATGTCAACAGCTTGATTTTCATTACTAGTTTTAGTTTTTTTTAAACAATTGTTTATTGTCAATCCAATTGCCTGCTTACGTGGCTGTCACTACATTACATTATTATTAATTATATATTTAATATTTAATATGTGCTCAGTTTATCATATAATCATGTCTAGCTAAATCTCTTGCCATAGGATGAAGATGAAGTTAATTAATTATTCTTTAATATTTGTTTGTCCTTATTAATTGAATCTCATAATTTTCTTGGTGCTTAATTGTTTCATTAACAAAGTGATTTTGATATATTATTGTTACCAAATTTATTTTTCATAGCCTATGCTTGCTCCATGAAGTTTTGACGAGTTATTGTTAGATAATAAGTTTCATAGTATATGCTTGTCTCGTTAATTGGTATTTGATTTTTTGAAGAAGAAGAGTTGATTTTTAGGGCAATTTGGATATTAATTGTAATTGATTGTGAATCCAGATTCCTAGGTTTTCCATATTTATTTGATTATATTTGCTTATTAGGTTAAAACTTTTCTCTCACAACTATTTGTCTAGTCTGCCTGATTTATTTATTAGGGTTTGGAAATTTCATAGTCTCTGAGGATCGATCTGTGATTACGACAATTAACCACTGTGCGCTTGCAGTATTTTTACACATCACAAACCTCTAAGAATTATTTAAAGATTTTTATAACGATTATTTAAAGATTTTTATTTAAAGTGCAACAAAAAACTTCAATTAATATAGATATAAATTTAAAATAATTTTTATGTTAAAATTAGAATAAAAAACGAGAAGGGGGTGAAAGTGCAACAAAAATAACGATTATTTAAAGATTTTTATATAAAAGATGTAAATACTTCAATTAATATAGATATAAATTTAAAATAATTTTTATGTTAAAATTTTTTAATTTGTGTAGTATTTTTAAATCATTATTAATTTAAACGGGAGACAAAATATGTATTTTGAATTTTATCCTTGCATTTAACATAGAGTTTAGGACATTTTATTTCAATTAAGGAACCATTGGCATTATTACTTTATTATTATTATTATTATTGAAGAAACACTAATGAAAAATGCTAGAATTCTTAAAGATCTTCGGTCCTATTTTTCTTTATCTTTATTTATTTATTTTTTCCAAAAATATTGTTCACAATCATTAGGTATAATATATTAATTACTAATTTTATTAAATATAATGAAAAATAATATTCATTTTTAATATGTCTTAATTTATTTAATATAAATAAATAAAAAATGAAAGTTTATTCACGAATAAGAAAAATTGGACGTAGGAAATAGTATTAAAATTATATCATGAGCGTGTCAGTTGCTCCCCGATTTAAGTTACTATTGCCATTTATTATTGGGTATTGGCCATCTATGTCACAATTTGGGGAAAAAATGTCATAAATGTCACACCCCAAAAAAATGGCTCTAAATAGTACTCTAAAATGCTATATCGTGTAGAGTTTTGAAAAAAAAAAATTCTCCCCAAAACGCTACTTTAAGTTACGTTTTTTAGCTTAGAACCCAAGATAAAGTAGTTTTTTTCCCCGAAAAAAATTAAAAAAATGCAAAACGCTACATGAAGTAGCGTTTTTCCCCGAAAAAAATTAAAAAAAATTAAAAAAAGTGCAAAACGCTACACGAAGTAGCGTTTTCACTCCTTTTCCAGCACGTCACACTATGTAACGTTTTGGAGTGCTATTTAGGGTCATTGTTACGAGTGGTGCCGTTTAGAGCATTTTCTCCCGAACATATGACATATAGGGCCTTTTCTCTGTATTATTGTGGATGTCAATTTTTCTTGAAGGACATTATCCCAATAATATCCTTTGCGTTGAGCAGACTGCCCTGTTTGTAAATCACTTTTCGGGAAATAAGTTTTTATTTTCGGAAAAAAAGGTATATATGTATTTTTTTTGAAAATAAGTAATTTATTTTTTATTTTAAAAATAATATTTCATTTTAAAAGTCTTAAATAAATATTTATTTTTAAAAAAATATAATAAAAACATAATAAAATAAATAACTTATTTTAAGTTTAAGTAATCTAAACGACTCAATATTTACTCCGTATTTTTTAATAACCTTATGATCGCAATATAAATCAACCATATGAGTACTGTACGCCTCTAGATTAGTAGACTACTAGACTGTACATTTTTTTTTATAAATCAACCATAGGGAACGATTCTCGAGTAGAATGTACATTTTCTTTATTCTATGTTAACGTGTTCATTATTGAAAAAATAAAAAATTATATGAAAAATTTATTAAAATATAAATAATTAATATAAAATATTAAAAAGATCACATGCATTATACGAATTATAAATTAATATATATATATATATATATATATATATATATATATATATATATATATATATATACGTGTGTGTGTGTGTATGATATGTAATTTGTATTAAATATTCTATCAATATTAAGTGGACGGACGATAGACCTTTCTAATCCCAAATCATCAAAAATGAATGTATTGTCGATTTCATTTCAAACCTTAAATCCTAATCGTATAATTTAAAATTTTATTTTTGTTAATTGTATCTTTATTTGAAAATGCGTAAAAAGCTAATAGTATTAGGGTAATATAATATTTTATTTTATATTCACTAACCATTATAATAATTAAGATCGATTGAAATTTCCTGACGAAAAAAGATAGATTGAAATACAAATTTTATTTTAATTTATTTAGATTGTTTATGAAGAATATTAATATTTATAAGATACAATTTTTAATTAATTTGAATAATTCTAGGATCTTGTTGATGGAGGAATTTGGTAACAACAAAATATGAGGTCCATCGCCATAATCAAGATTTAGGGTTGTGTTTTTTACCAGAAAAGTCGTCGGAGTGTGGTGGTTGTTGAATATTGGGGGCTGAGATTGTTAGGGTTTTTTAGTTGGTGGGGGCTCTCAACGTCCAGCCCCTAACAATGTGCGTACGTACCCCTATTTATAATATGAGATCAAGCCAACGTAGTTCTTGCTGAATTAGATGTCCGATAGGAAAAGGCAAGAAAAACCTACTCGGAAGAGGTCTCCACATTAAGGCTTGTTTGGGTAGGTCAAAACCCAGTATAAGGCCCAAAGACTTTATGAATCCGACATTGACCCGGAAACCGTGGGCTCTAGTTGGTCCACTACAGCTATTTCCCCGATACCTTGACTGGAGGCCAACACTAGACCTACCTCGAATGTAGGACGTGTCCTAAGCCCCCAGACGAGGGCAACCCGCCTGAGTACAAAGAAATGATCTTACAATACAAGGTTAGCAGCACACCATAACTCCCCTACGAAGGCAACCCGAAAAATATGGAGTTATGACTTTCAATTGGAATTGTCAGACATAGATGGCATAGAACCTTCAATTTAATCATGGAGGCACAAGGCCTTTAATAACAACAACAATAATCCACCTGAATAACTATAAAATCAGCCCAATAGATACCACCAGCCCATCACAAATAACAAATGCTGAAATTTGGGCATAACAACTACCCTCAATTCCTTGAAATATTGTAAATATAAGAGGATTTAAATCTTCATCAAATTTCGTAGTTACCACGCATATTCCTGCTTCTTTCTTCACTTCTTTAAAAATTATGTCTTCCACAAGCTATTCAAATATCTCATGCATAATAATAACTTTTATGACGTGCCGCGTAAAAATAAAATTACTTCTAAGTGGCTTCAAAATCAACAACACCCCTAATTTTACTCAAATTTTACTCCCATGAGGCGTTACGAGCCTTCAACAAAATTTTAATCCCACGAAGCGTTGAGAGCCTTCACTAAAATTTTATGCCTTAGGATCCTTCAATAAAATTTTACGCCTTCACTAAAATTTTACTCTCATGAGGCGTTGGGAGCCTTCAATAAAATTTTACGCCTTCACTAAAATTTTACGCCCATGAGGCGTTGGGAGCTTTCAATAAAATTTTACTCCCATGAGGCGTTGGGAGCCTTCAATAAAATTTTACGTCTAAGAAGTTCTTAGGGCACTAGGTTTCAAAATACCCCTACGGACTTAATAACTCGAGTAACAAAGGCCACAAAACAAGACTAGTCAACTACTTTTGCCCATCATCTCAAATTTATATTTATTTGTGAGGAATTTTGGGTATTGAAGTAGTTTATTCACACATTTTTTTCTTTTTTTTCTATTTTTTTCGCAAAAATTTGATTTGACATTGTTTTAATATGTGGACTCTCTCTCAGGTATCGAAAACTTCCTTAGACAATCTTTCCAACAAAGACCTTGTGCAATAAGTGCCGTTTTGGACTTTTAAGCAAAAATTTATTCGACACAAGTTTCATGAACAAAACCTTACTCAACTACGTTCGAATTATCTCAAGGCATTACATATATATACTTTTATAAAAAATTTGTTAACACCAACTAGCATCAAAGTACAAGAGTGGAAAACTTAGCTAAAACATCTCTATTTTTGGATTTTCTATTTTTTTATGATTTTTGGATTTTTTTTATAATACTACTAATTCCCTCTCCCATACCTAAATCATGCATTGTCCTCAATGTATGCAAAGAGAGAGATATGACAAAGTAAAAGGACGATAATACCTGATAAAAACATGATGGAGGAAGCAAAAAGAACTACTATAAAACAACAAGGAAACTTACTTGAATCACACATCCATGAGGTGAATCACCTTTTCCTCAAAATCAACTGGCAATTCTAAAAATGTCTTGAGCCTCTGACCGTTAACTTTTAAAATTTCACCATTTTTAGGATTTTCAATTTCAATAGCACCATGAGGAAAAACAACCTTAACAAAATATGGTCCCTCTGACCTTGACCTCAACTTACCAGGAAATAAATGCAGCCTAGAGTTGTACAAAAGAACTTTTTGACCAGGAGAGAATGATTTTCTCAAGATAGATTTATCATGCAAAATTTTAGTTCTTTCCTTATAAATTTTAGCATTTTCATAGGCATCATTCCTAATTTTCTCTAACTCAGACAATTGTAACTTCCTATGATTATCAGTAGTGGGTAGATTAAAATTGAATTCTTTGATAGCCCACAAGGCTCTATGCTCAAGTTCCACAGGTAGATGACATGCTTTACCAAACACAGTCCTATAAGGAGACATACCCAAAACAGTCTTAAAAGTAGTGCGATAAGCCCAAAGTGCATCTATCAATTTAATAGACCAATCTTTTCTATGTGAGTTGATTGTTTTTTTTCTAGAATTTGATTAATTTGCCTATTAGAGACCTCAACTTGACCACTGGTTTGAGGATGGTAAGGGGTAGCCAACCTATGAGTGATGGAATACTTTTTCAAAAGAGACCCAAACTGATGGTTTTTGAAATGCGTACCTTGGTCACTAATTATAGCTCTAGGTGTACCAAATCTAGAAAATATATTTTCCTTTAAGAACTTAAAAACTACCTTGTTATCATTGGACTTAGTTGGTATGGCTTCGACCCATTTGGACACATAATCAACCGCTAAGAGAATGTAGAGGTTACCAAAAGAATTAGGAAATCGACCCATGAAATCTATTCCCCAAACATCAAAAATCTCAATCACTAAGATGAGATTCAACGACATCATGTTTCTTCGAGTGATTTTTCCTAAATGTTGACACCTACTACAAGCGGTACAAAACTCTGCAGAATCTTTAAATAAACTAGGCCAATAAAAACCACATTGAAGGATTTTAGCAGCTGTCTATTTAGTACTAAAGTGACTTCAACAAGCCTGATCATGACAAAAGGAAAGTACACTTCTAAACTCATGGTTGGTGATTAGTGCATAATTTTACATATTTTAATGCCTATTTTATTGCTCGCTTTCGTATTTTTATTAGTTAATTTATTGCATTTTCCTTATTTTGCAGATAAGTAAATTAAATAATTAAAGGAGAAGAAATGGGTTAGAAAGGGCAAAAAAGGGAAGAAAAGGAAGCCAACAAAGTAAAGAGGAGAAAAAGACAAAAGAGCAAGTTGGTGGATGAAATCAAAAATCAATGGTGTAGATTTTACCAACAAACACCTCATTTGAATGGTGGGGATTGACCCAACACCACCCAAAACCCTAGTCCTAGCCTATAAATACATCTCATTCTCTCATTGTAATCATCTCTAGTTTTTACCCTAGTTTTAGTAGTAGCCTCTCTTTTAATTTTCTAGATCTAGTTTTTAGCTCTCTCAAATATTGTAAACACTTTTCATATTAATGCAAGTCTTTATTTTCTTTTATGCTAGTCTTCATCTTATCTTCTTTAAGTCTTAATTTATTTTTATGTTAGTCTTCATCTTATCTTCTTTAAGTTTATGGCTATGATATCTTTCTAAGTACCACAAGTTGTATACTTGGGAAATGAAAGGAGCCTTTTAGATTAATATTGTAGATCTAGTTTACTTATCTCTCTACTTTACTCCTTAGTTTTATTATTTATTATCTTGTCATGAGCCCCTTTAAATCTCTATTTTAAATGTGGGTTCAATGATTTAGATCTCTAAATTTATTATTATTAGTTGTTTTTTTTTTATTCTAGATTGTAGAACTAGTTTTGGTTGTTGGGTTTGATATTTACTTGTAGTTGTTTAAATATTTTAGATATAGATCTAGTTGTTGGTAGTGTTAAAACTTAGCTCTTTAAATTTTAGATCTACTTTTATATTTTACTTGTCTCATTCACCTTTATGGCTATGACCCATTTCAATTTCATCAAGTAAAAAAGTAAAGTACTTGAGAATTGAAAGGAGCCTATTTAGTTTAATGTTCTTGGATCTACTTTTCTTTTTATGTTGTAGTTGAACCCCTTTTAAATCTCCATTTTATTAGTGGGTTTGACATTTTAGAGCTAAATTTATTTCTTGTTGGGTGTTAGAATTTAGATCTACTTTTTAGTTGTTAGATTTGTTAAAATAGCTTTAATGGTTTGGTATTTTAGATGTAGTTTTGCTTTTGAGTTGTATTGAATTTTAGATCTAATTTTAGTAGTATTAATTATGGTCTTTAGTTTGTAGATCTAGATTTAAAAGCACTAGTCTTCCTTTGTCCATTTTTTTATTTGTCAAGTATTTTAATTAATGTTTAAAGTTTAGTTAGTTTCGTTACTTGAATTTTTAATTAGCTTATTATCATTCCTTTTTTTTGTTGTCTAACTCATCTCAAAATTAATTGGTCTAATTCGCCTAAATTGAAAATTAAAGTTTTTGTAAAAATAATTTTAGTCCTTGCGGAACGAATCTTTAAATTATTAAAACGATGTGAATTGTGCACTTGCAATTTAAAATGTATATTTTTAGCACATCAAGTTTTTGGCGCCGCTGCCGGGGACTATAATTATTTTTCACACCTTAATTTTTAATTTTTCGAATTAGTTTTACTTGCTCTCTTTGTTTGTTTTTTTTAGAAAATTGGAGATTCGGAAAGCTCGTTGGAACGTGGAAATTGCCAGACTTGAAGAAATTTTCGGAAAGCATTTTTTGGTAACCCGTATCTCCCTATTTTCGTCATTTCATCACGTAGTTATAAAAAAAAAATCAAAAAAATTTAAAAATCCAAAAATAATTAGTTAGTTGAATACATAATTGTTGCATCATGCATTAATCACTTAGGAGCACATCATTTAGATTTAAATTCTTGTATTTAATTTTTCGTACCTTGTAAATTGTGGTGATTGCTGGAGTAATGAGGTATGTTAAATTCCTTCTTTTCTTTAGATTAGGACACGTAGTTTAAGCATCCATAATTGTTTATCATTTTTTTATAACTCGTTGTGTGTTGCATCATTTAAATAAATTTTAAGGGCAAAACCCAATTACAAGATAAGGGGAGGGAATTCATCACTCTTTCCTTAGCCCACAACAATTAATCTCTCATCTTGCATACCTTAGCCTTTTTAATAAAATTAATTAGACGTTAGCCCTAGGATTTCGCGCTCAACTAGGAAGAGAACCTAAAACGAACAAATCTCGAAGTATTCATTCGTTGGTGTCTAGGCTAGCGAAAGCTTACCTGGCCATTTGGATTGGTGTCTTAGGAAGGTGTTTAGCCTCTTGGCAATGCTTGCACCGACCTGGCCAATCAGGACGAGTACTTTTAGTTTTGTGAGTTTTAGTATTATCTTGTTGTTAGGAGCAAGGTCTAGTTAATTTTAGGGAACCCTAGATTTAGAATTTTTTCTTTCTTTCGATTTTCCACATTTTCTTTTGAGTGTTTAAATTCTTGCACTTATTTGCTACGTGTTTATGCGAACTGCTTGGGCTAGGAACGAATCATCTAGATTAGTAAGACCGATTGAGTTGTCTTCTTCTTCTTCTTCAGATTCTGAACCCGTAGAAGTTAGTGAAACCGTAGTAAAGATGGCTGTTTCTCTTAGAGACCGTTGTTACCCCTCCCGTTCTGCCCAACCCTCGTGTATTACCTTACCACCGGTTAATGGTAATAATTTCGAGATCAAGTCTCACCACATTAGCATGTTACCAAAGTTTACCGGGAGTGAAGGTGAGGATCCATATCTTTTTATTCACGAATTCGAGGAGGTTTGTGCCTTACAAAAACTCCAACAATTAACTGAGGACTCCATTAGGCATAGACTAATCAACTTCGCTTTAAAAGAAAATGCTAAAAAATGGTTGTATAGTCTACCGGTCAACTCTATTTCAACGTGGGAGGGATTTGTGGTAATTTTTCTTAAAAAATATTTTCCAAATCACAAGACCACAAAAATCACAAATGAGATAAACCAATTTCATCAAAAAGAAAATGAGTCGTTTTGGAAATATTTTGACCGTTTTAAAAATCTTCTATCTCAATGTCCCCACCATGGAATAGAGAAATGGAGACTCTGTAAGATTGTTTACGAAGCCTTAGATAGTCCGACTACTGCTTTGTTAGAGTCTATGTGTCAAGGTAAGTTCATGGAAAAAGATGAGGATCAGGGTTGAGAATTTTTTGAGGAATTGGCAGAAAAGACGATGTTGTGGGAGTCCACTAGGGAGCCTGTTAAGTCTAATGAGTCACCAAGTTCGTCTTCTAGGGGTTTGCATGTAGTTAATAATTCGATTGCCACCGAGGCCAAGTTAGCTACCCTTACTAAGCGACTCGAAGCTTTAGAAACCATCGGATCTTCCTCACAAATGTCTATGTGTGCGAACTATAATTCTCCGAACCAAGCACTTCAAAATTTTCAAGAGTTGGAGCAAGTGAATGCTATGTTCCAACCAAGACCTAGAAATGACCCGTTTTCACAAACTTACAACCCCGGGTGGAGAAATCACCCGAACTTTTCATGGAACCAAGGTCAAAACTATCAACTGTCTCAACCCAACTTTCAAAAGCCCAATTCTAACTCTTACTCAAATCAAAGTCTTGGTCCTTATCCAAACTCAACTCAAACACCGTTGAACCCACCCGGTTTTAATGATTCGGATAAGAGACTTAGTTCCTTAGAAAAGAGTATTGAGGCGTTGTTGAAATCACAAACGAATTTGACTCAATCTCAACAAACCTTCATGCAAACCATGACCCAAGATAGGCAAATCTTAAATTCCAATTCTCAAGCCATCTCTAAGTTAGAGGTTCAGATGAGTCAGTTAGCTAGCACGATTTGTGAGCGGGAGAAGAACCGGTTTCCTAGTCAACCCGAGGTGAATCCTAAGTTTCCCATGAACCAAAGACCTCATGACAATGTGAATGCAGTTATTTCCTTAAGGTCTGGCAAGCAAGTTGATAACCAAGTGGGTGATAAGTTTCGTGAGGATGAGGAATCGACTTCTGAACCAAGTCATCCTTTTCCGTGTCCAAGTGGAGAAAAATCCGAGAATTCGAAAAGTCAAGGATCCACAAGTGAACCGATCAATAAACCTTCTTCTGAAGAACCGGGTGAAAGAGTCTATAAACCCAAAGCCCCTTATCCCCAAAGAGTCATTTCATCTAAGCAAACGGACCAATTAGACAAGATTTTGGAAGTCTTTAAGCAAGTCAAGATAAACATTCCTCTCTTAGATGCCATCCAACAAATTCCTTCTTATGCTAAGTGTCTAAAGGAGTTGTGTACTCATAAGCGCACCAATCATGTCCCGAAGAAAGCCTTTTTGACATCACATGTTAGTTCGATCCTTTCAAATCAAATTCCCGTGAAATATAAGGACCCCGGTTGTCCTACTATTTCGTGTGTCTTAGGCGATACCTTCATCGATAAAGCTTTGCTTGACTTAGGAGCTAGTGTGAACCTTCTTCCATTTTCTGTCTATCAAGCCCTAGGTTTAGGAGAACTTCAAAAGACAAATGTTACACTTCAATTAGCGGATCGTTCTGTCAAAATTCCTAAGGGAGTTGTTGAAGATGTGTTAATTAAAGTAGGTGACTTTGTCTTTCCTGTTGATTTCGTGGTCTTAGAAACTGAACCGGTCAAGAACCCTAAGAACCAAATTCCTATCATTTTAGGAAGACCTTTTCTAGCCACTTCTAATGCCTTGATTAATTGCAGGAATGGATTAATGAAACTAACATTTGGGAATATGACCATAGACTTAAATATTTTTCATGTTGGAAAACAATCCGATGATTTTGATCAACCGATGGGAATCAATTTAATTGATGAAATAGTTGATCAAGATCTTATGACTCCTAGTGATGCTTTTGACTTTTGTTTAAAACACTTTGGTCAGGATTGGGATATTTCCAATTACACAAATGAGGTCAACCAAATGTTAGAGTCCACCATTTCTACAACTAATCAGGAGATCACACCAAGCCTTCTTTTCAAAGCTAGTGAACTCGTTGAGTCAAGCCCGCCAGAATTAGAACTCAAACCTCTTCCTAACACTCTTAAATATGCCTTTCTAGGACCTAAATATTCTCTTCCGGTTATAATTGCCTCTAATTTGACCGAGTCACAAGAGAAAGAGCTTTTAAGTGTGCTTAGAGAACATAAGGAAGCGATAGGGTGGAGTATCTCAGATATCAAAGGAATTAGTCCGGCTATTGTCCAACATAGGATTCACTTAGTTGATGATGCTAAGCCTATTAGAGAACCTCAAAGGAGATTGAACCCTGCCATGATGGAAGTTGTTAAGAAAGAAATCCTTAAATGCCTCGATAATGGGATAATCTATCCCATTTCTGATAGTTCTTGGGTCAGTCCCGTTCATGTTGTGCCTAAAAAGTCAGGTATTACCATAATAACCAACGAGAATGATGAGCAAGTTCCTACTCGTATTCAATCAGGTTGGAGAATGTGCATAGATTTTAGGAAGCTCAATGCCGCCACTAGAAAAGACCATTTTCCTTTACCCTTCATGGACCAAATGTTAGAAAGGTTAGCGGGTCATTCTTACTATTGCTTTCTAGACGGTTATTCTGGGTATTTCCAAATCCCCATTGCTCCCGAGGACCAAGAAAAGACCACGTTCACTTGCCCTTTCGGAACCTTCGCTTATCGTCAATTAGCTTTTGGCCTAACTACTGGCCCTTCTACCTTTCAAAGGTGCATGACTAGCATCTTTTCTGACATGATAGGAGACTTTCTAGAAGTCTTTATAGATGACTTTTCCATCTTTGGTTCTTCTTTTCATCAGTGTCTACACCATCTCGACTTAGTCTTAAAAAGGTGTAAGGAAACCGACCTCGTTCTTAATTGGGAAAAATGTCATTTCATGGTTAAGGAAGGAATTGTTCTTGGTCACAAAATTTCTGAAAATGGAATCGAAGTTGATAAGGCCAAAGTCGACCTTATTGCTAATCTCCCGCCACCAAAATCTGTCAAAGAAATTCGCTCCTTTTTAGGACATGCCGGTTTCTATCGACGTTTCATCAAAGATTTTAGTAAGAAGGCTAGACCCTTGACCAACCTTCTTTCTAAGGAGGTCAAATTCGAGTTTACTAGTGAGTGTGTTCAATCTTTTGACCAACTTAAGAAAGAATTGACTTCAGCCCCGATCATCAAGTCCCCCGATTGGAATCAACCTTTTGAGTTAATGTGTGACGCTTCGGATTATGCGGTAGGGGCGGTGTTAGGTCAACGAATAGATAAGATACCTCATGTCATTTACTATGCTAGCAAGACCTTAAATGATGCTCAACTTAATTACTCCACAACTGAAAAAGAGCTCTTAGCAGTAGTCTTTGCCCTTGAGAAGTTTCGGTCGTATCTTATCGGTTCCAAAATCATTGTTTACACCCATCACGCAGCCCTTAGATACCTTTTCTCCAAAAAAGACTCAAAGGCCCGATTGATTAGATGGGTCTTGTTGCTTCAGGAATTTGACCTAGAAATTAGGGATAAGAAGGGTTCAGAAAATGTTGTTGCCGATCATCTCTCTCGATTAGTAGTGGATTCCACTATTGACTTACCCTTAAATGAATCTTTTCCCGATGAACACCTTCTTTCAATCTCTAGTCCTCCTTGGTTCGCCGATATTGTCAATTACCTTGCCACCGGTGAAATTCCTTCCAATTGGTCTAAGCAAGATAAATCAAAATTTTTCTCTCAAGTCAAACACTTCTTTTGGGATGACCCTTATCTTTTTAAACATTGCCCAGACCAAATCATTAGGAGATGTATTCCAAACCATGAGGTTAGGAGCGTACTGTCCTTTTGTCATGACCAAGCTTGTGGAGGTCATTTTAGTGCTAAGAAAACAGCCGCGAAGATACTTCAGTGTGGTTTTTATTGGCCTAGTTTGTTTAAGGATGCCGCCGAATTCTGTTCCGCTTGTAGTAGGTGTCAACATTTAGGAAAGATCACTAGAAGAAACATGATGCCAATGAGTCCAATCCTTGTCATTGAGATTTTTGATGTTTGGGGAATAGATTTTATGGGGCCCTTTCCTAATTCATTTGGTAATCTCTACATTCTCTTAGCGGTTGATTATGTGTCTAAGTGGGTCGAAGCCATACCAACTAAGACTAATGATAACAAGGTCGTCCTTAAATTCTTAAAAGAGAATATCTTTTCTCGATTTGGCACACCTAGAGCTATCATTAGTGACCGAGGCAAGCACTTTAAAAATCATCAATTTGAATCTCTCTTGAAAAAGTATTCCATCACGCATAAATTGGCCACCCCTTATCATCCTCAGACTAGTGGTCAAGTTGAAGTCTCTAATAGGCAAATCAAATAAATTTTAGAAAAGACTGTCAACTCGAATAGGAAAGATTGGTCCATTAAGTTGATAGATGCATTATGGGCCTATCGGACTGCTTTCAAGACGATCTTGGGTATGTCTCCCTACAGACTAGTGTTTGGTAAAGCGTGTCATCTCCCTGTTGAACTTGAACATAGGGCCATGTGGGCCATTAGAGAGTTAAACTTTGATTTGTCCACTGCTGGTAGTCATCGGAAGTTGCAATTGTCTGAGTTAGAGGAAATGAGGAATGATGCCTATGAAAATGCTAAAATCTATAAAGAAAGAACTAAAGTGTTTCATGATAAATCCATCTTGAGAAAATCATTTTCTCCCGGTCAAAAAGTTCTTTTATATAATTCTAGGCTGCATCTCTTTCCTGGAAAGTTGAGATCTAGGTGGGAAGGACCATACATTGTTAAAACAGTTTTTCCTCACGGTGCTATTGAAATTGAAAATCCTAATAATGGTGACATATTTAAAGTTAATGGACAAAGGCTCAAACCATTTTTAGAATTGCCAATTGATCTCGAGGAAGAGGTCATCCACCTTGTCGATCTTTGAATAAAGTAAGTTTTCAGAATAAACTAGTTTTGCTTCTCGGTCATCCCATGTCAGGTATTATCTCTTCATGTTATTTTATCATATATCTCTCATTTGCATACATTGGGGACAATGCATGATTTAGGTATGGGGGAGGGTGCTAGTAATGTTAAAATTAAAAAGAAATATAAAAAAATAGAAAATTAAAAATCCAAAAAAAATAGAAAATTAAAAATCCAAAAATAGAAATGTTTACGTTGAGTTGTCCTGTCCTCTATTTGAACTTTAGGACTAGTTGGTGTTAGCATTTGTTTTCAAAAATTATATATATAATGCCTTTTAGATAATTTGAACTTAGTCGAGTAAGGTTTTCTTTATGAAACTTGTGTCGAACGATTTTTACACCAAATTTCAAGACGGCACATATGCACAAGACCTTTGTTGGAAAGATTGTATAGGGATGTTATTCGATACCTGAGAGAGAACCCACATGTTAGAACAATGTCGAATCAAATTTTTGCGAAAAATAAATATATAGCCAAAAAAAAGAAGAAGATGAAAATGAAAAAAAGAAAAAGAAAAAGAAAAAGAAAAAGAAAGAATAAACTACTTCAATACCCAATATTCCTCAAAATAAATAGATGAGATGATGGGCACAAGTAGAATTGACTAGTCTTGTTTTGTGGCCTTTGTTACTCGAGTAATTAAGTCCGTTGGGGTATTTTAAAACCTAGTGCCCTAAGACCAACTGGTTTGGGAGTCACTGACCCAAAGCTCGTTACATGGGTAACATAGAAAGCCTAAGAAAACAGACACTATACAGTCGATTAAAAAAAAAGAAAAAGAAAAAAAAAGGTTATATATATGAATTTGTGATATTTGGCTAGATACTTGTTTTAATAGAGATTGGGTCAGTTCAATATTGGTTGAAAAAGAGAAAATATTCGTATGCAGTTCATCTATCAGAGGCCTTAAATTCACTACACACCTTGAGATTTTTTGTAAACATTTAGATTCGATACCAGTAGATTGAAGTTACCTACAATTCGACTATTATTAGAAAAGTCTACTGAGGCATGTATTTTCCCTATAAAATCTTTTTGTTTACACCATTGAAAACTAGAGTGAAAATTGAGTCGGGACAATTGCAGGAATTATTTCATAGATTTTATAGGTATATCTTCTGTAAACCCTTAGGAGACAACACTCCTCTTGTAGAGATCGTCTATGAGTTTAACGGGTTGGTAAACCTAAAATTACCCGTCACGCCTACGAAAAGGAGCCTAGAACTTTTCTTAGTTTGCTTTTTAACTGTTGATTTTACTCGAGGACGAGCAAAAGATAGGTATGGGGGCATTTGATTAGTGCATAATTTTACATATTTTAATGCCTATTTTATTGCTCGCTTTCGTATTTTTATTAGTTAATTTATTGCATTTTCCTTATTTTGCAGATAAGTAAATTAAATAATTAAAGGAGAAGAAATGGGTTAGAAAGGGCAAAAAAGGGAAGAAAAGGAAGCCAACAAAGTAAAGAGGAGAAAAAGACAAAAGAGCAAGTTGGTGGATGAAATCAAAAATCAATGGTGTAGATTTTACCAACAAACACCTCATTTGAATGGTGGGGATTGACCCAACACCACCCAAAACCCTAGTCCTAGCCTATAAATACATCTCATTCTCTCATTGTAATCATCTCTAGTTTTTACCCTAGTTTTAGTAGTAGCCTCTCTTTTAATTTTCTAGATCTAGTTTTTAGCTCTCTCAAATATTGTAAACACTTTTCATATTAATGCAAGTCTTTATTTTCTTTTATGCTAGTCTTCATCTTATCTTCTTTAAGTCTTAATTTATTTTTATGTTAGTCTTCATCTTATCTTCTTTAAGTTTATGGCTATGATATCTTTCTAAGTACCACAAGTTGTATACTTGGGAAATGAAAGGAGCCTTTTAGATTAATATTGTAGA
This sequence comes from Oenanthe sinensis, assembly GCA_028671895.1. Classification (NCBI taxonomy): domain Eukaryota; kingdom Viridiplantae; phylum Streptophyta; class Magnoliopsida; order Apiales; family Apiaceae; genus Oenanthe; species Oenanthe sinensis. Next base: position 921,413 of record CM053809.1, on the reverse strand, counting down.
TCTAGTTTACTTATCTCTCTACTTTACTCCTTAGTTTTATTGTTTATTATCTTGTCATGAGCCCCTTTAAATCTCTATTTTAAATGTGGGTTCAATGATTTAGATCTCTAAATTTATTATTATTAGTTGTTTTTTTTTATTCTAGATTGTAGAACTAGTTTTGGTTGTTGGGTTTGATATTTACTTGTAGTTGTTTAAATATTTTAGATATAGATCTAGTTGTTGGTAGTGTTAAAACTTAGCTCTTTAAATTTTAGATCTACTTTTATAATTTACTTGTCTCATTCACCTTTATGGCTATGACCCATTTCAATTTCATCAAGTAAAAAAGTAAAGTACTTGAGAATTGAAAGGAGCCTATTTAGTTTAATGTTCTTGGATCTACTTTTCTTTTTATGTTGTAGTTGAACCCCTTTTAAATCTCCATTTTATTAGTGGGTTTGACATTTTAGAGCTAAATTTATTTCTTGTTAGGTGTTAGAATTTAGATCTACTTTTTAGTTGTTAGATTTGTTAAAATAGCTTTAATGGTTTGGTATTTTAGATGTAGTTTTGCTTTTGAGTTGTATTGAATTTTAGATCTAATTTTAGTAGTATTAATTATGGTCTTTAGTTTGTAGATCTAGATTTAAAAGCACTAGTCTTCCTTTGTCCATTTTTTTATTTGTCAAGTATTTTAATTAATGTTTAAAGTTTAGTTAGTTTCGTTACTTGAATTTTTAATTAGCTTATTATCATTCCTTTTTTTTGTTGTCTAACTCATCTCAAAATTAATTGGTCTAATTCGCCTAAATTGAAAATTAAAGTTTTTGTAAAAATAATTTTAGTCCTTGCGGAACGAATCTTTAAATTATTAAAACGATGTGAATTGTGCACTTGCAATTTAAAATGTATATTTTTAGCACATCAGTTGGGAACACACCTCCTAATGATTTGGTCTGGACAATATTTGAAAAGATAGGGATCATCCCAAAAGAAGTGTTTGTCTTGTGAGAGAAATTTAGATTTATCCTGCTTAGACCAATGAGAATGAATCTCACCAGTGACAAGGTAGTTGACAATATAAGCAAACCAATGAGTAACATAGATGGAAAGAAGATGTTCATCGGGAAATGATTCATTCAAAGACACGTCAATGGTGGACTCCACTACTAAACGCGAAAGATGATCAGCAATAACATTTTCAGAACCTTTCTTATCCCTAATTTCTAGGTCAAATTCTTGCAGTAACAAAACCCACATAATCAATCGGGCTTTGGAATCTTTCTTAGAGAACAGGTATCTAAGAACAACATGGTATGTATAAACAATGATTTTAGAACCTATAAGATAAGACCTAAACTTTTCTAGCGCAAAGACTACAACTATAAGCTCTTTTTAAGTGATAGAGTAGTTAAGTTGAGCATCATTAAGAGTCTTACTAGCATAGTATATGACATGAGGTATCTTATGGATTCTTTGTCCCAAAACTGTCCCTACTGCATAATTAGACGCATCACACATTAACTCAAAAGGTTGATTCCAGTCAGGTGATCTAATGATAGGGGCTGAGGTTAACTCTTTCTTAAGTTGTTTAAAAGATTGAAGACATTCATTAGAGAACTCAAACTTTATATCTTTAGAAAGAAGATTGGTCAATGGCCTTTCCTTTTTACTGAAATCTTGTATTAAACGCCTATAGAAACCAGCATGCCCTAAAAATGAACGAATTTCTTTGATGGATTTGGGTGGAGGTAGATTAGCAATGAGATCGATTTTAGCTTTATCAACTTCAATACCCTTTGAAGAAATTTTATGACCAAGAACAATTCCTTCTTTAACCATGAAATGACATTTTTCCCAGTTAAGCACAAGGTTAGTATCTTTGCATCGTTTTAGGACTAAGGAGAGATGATGAAGACACTGATGAAATGAAGAACTAAAGATAGAAAATTCATCAATGAATATTTCGAGGAAGTCACTTACGATATCAGGAAAAATGCTCATCATACATCTTTGAAAGGTAGGAGGAGCAGTGGTTAGACCAAAGGCTAGTCGTCGAAAAATAAAGGTTCCAAAATGACAAGTGAAGGTAGTTTTTTCTTGATCCTCGGGAGCAATGGAAATTTGAAAATAGCCAGAAAAACCATCTAGAAAAGAATAATATGCATGGCATGCAAAACTTTCTAAGATTTGATCGACAAAGGGTAGAGGAAAATGATCTTTTCTAGTGGCAGCATTAAGTTTCCTATAATTAATACACATTCTCCAACCAGACTGCACACAAGTGGGAACTTGTTCACCATTTTCATTAACTACTACAATGATTCCTGACTTTTTAGGCACAACTTGAACATGACTGACCCAAGTGCTATCAGATATAGGAAAGATGATTCGATCATCTAGACATTTGAGAATTTCCTTCCTAACAACTTCCATGAGTGTGGGGTTTAACCTCCGTTGTGGCTCTCTAACCATTGTTTAGCATCATCAACTAAGTGAATCCTATGTTGGACAATGACAGGGCTAATTCCCTTGATATCAGATATACTCCACCCTTTGGCTTCTTTATTCTCTCGAAGCACATGTAAGAGCCCTTTTGAAAGGAAGAGTGTCTAAACTTGTAACACTATAACTTATGTAACTCAACTAAAAGAAAAGATACTTAACCGGAAGACAATCAAGAACATGAAGCCACAAAGAAATCAATGCTAAATGAAGACAAGGTAATTGATACAATTCAACATGTTAACTATGATCAAATAAAGAAGAAATCATTGAAAAAAGTTCAAGACAGAGTTGTTCATGCCTCAGTGATTTGTAACTTAAAAGATTCAATATCATATCTATCAGTATCAATAAGGCTAATTGATTTCAAATGAACAAGAAGGAAAGCAATAATTGGAAAGTCATATTATTAATTGAATATGGTAATCTATTCAAGAAGCAGAAACACTATCAGGACTAGTCACTTATGAATCAGACCATTGCATCAAGTGTCAGGACATTGATAGCAAGTTTATGTCAGTAATAGAGATCCAGGTTCAAGAGCTTGTTGAAGAATATGGAAGACTTAAGAAATCACAAGTTCAAGATGTTGCATAGATGTTTCAAGATTGAAGCCCAGAATTTCTCTAAGTGCAAAATGTTCGAGACAGCCAAGTAGAACATTCCTATGTAGAAATTCTACTTAGATGTTCGAGATAGCCAAGTAGAACATTCCTATGTAGAAATTCTACTTAGATGTTCGAGATAGCTAAGTAGAACATTTCTATGTAGAAAATCTACTTAGATGTTCGAGATAGCCAAGTAGAACATTCCTATGTAGAAATTCTACTTAGAAGTTCGAGATGACCAAGTAGAAATTCTCAAGTAGATATTCTACATGGAGGGCAGTTTCAACATGACACATGACATCATCTAATTGGTAGATTTCCAAGCTTTCAAGATAAGATAAGATTTATGTGGATATCATTGGGCCACGTATATCTTAGTCTTTGAAGTCTACAGGACATAGATTACAAGTAGTATAAATAGAAGTACTTGTGTATTATTTTAAAAAAAAAGAGCAATATTTTCGAGATAAATACTTGTAAAAGAGAGAGAGTATATTCATAGAGCTTAGTATCATTTACTACCCTCTTTACTTCTGGTGTACTTTGTAATGAATGTTGTAGCAACCCTTTCAAGTTATATATAAGACATATATTCCTTGAATCATTGTGTTCATTTATTACATGGTATTTATTGCTTCTTAAATTCGAAAAGTTGTATTCACCCCCCCTCTACAACACATTTGGACCTACTACTTCAGGTATATATGTTATAGAAGTCAATCTGTCTATTTCTACATCTTGGGTATTGGATACTGGATGTGCTTCTCACATTTGTATAAATGTGCAGGAAATGCAGAGAAGTAGGACATTGGCTAAAGGAGAAATGGACCTACGAGTTGCCAATGGAGCAAGAGTTGCTGCTTTAGCTGTAGGAACATATTATTTATCTTTGCCCTCTGGGCTAGTTTTAGAACTGGAAAATTGTTATTACATGCCTGCGATTCGCAGAAACATTATTTCTGTTTCTTGTTTGGACAAGAAAGGTTTTTCGTTTACAGTAAAGAACAACAGTTGCTCTTTTGCTTTGAATGATTTAACCTATGGTGTTGCGCGTTTGTTTAATAGTTTATATGTTCTTGACTTAGATAATCCTGTCTGTAATATAGAAAACAAACGACTTAAAGTTAATGACTCAAATCAAACATACCTCTAGCATTGTCGTCTAGGCCATATAAATGAGAAACACATATCCAAATTACATAAGGATGGATATTTGGATAAGTTTGAATTTTGAATCATACCAAGAATGCGAATCTTGTTTGTTTGGTAAAATGACTAAAGCCCCTTTCACTGGTAAAGGTCAAAGGGCCACTGAACGTCTGGAGCTAATACATAGTGATGTATGCGGCCCAATGCGTGTGATGGCTAGAGGAGGCTACTACTACTTCATAACATTTACTGATGATTTCAGTAGATATGGATATGTATATCTTATGAAGAATAAATCCGATTCTTTTGAAAAGTTCAAAGAATACAAGGCTGAAGTAGAGAAGCAAATTGGCGGAGGCACAAGTATTAAAATCTTACGATCTGATCGTGGAGGAGAATACTTGAGCACAGAATTTAAAGATTATTTAAAGGAGTGTGGTATTGTATCACAACTCACTCCGCCAGGTACACCTCAATGGAATGGAGTTTTAGAGAGGAGAAATCGCACCTTGTTGGACATGGTGCGATCGATGATGAGTCATGCAGATCTTCCAATTAGTTTCAGGGGTTATGCTCTAGAAACAGCAGCTTTCACACTTAACCGTGTTCCTACTAAGAAGGTTCAAAAGACTCCATATGAGATATGGGAGAAGAAACGGTCAGGCATGAGCTTTATGAAAGTTTGGGGATGCAAGGCGTTTGTGAAGCGTCAAGTATCTGACAAGCTTGGACCTAAATCTGAAGAGTGCAATTTTGTGGGATACCCTAGGGAAACAAAGGCGTACTATTTCTATAGTCCTTCTGAGCAGAAAGTGTTCATTGCTCGAGATGTTGTTTTCATGGAAAGAGATTTTATTTCTAAAAGAAACAGTGGGAGAACTATAGACCTCGATGAAGATCGAGAACCACAAAATAGTATTGAACCTGAAGTGGAACAAGAGCAGGATAATGATAATGCTCAACAAACACAGGTTGTTCGTAGAACTGGTAGAATTCGCCATGAGCCAGAGAGATATGGATTTCTCTTGACTCAATGTGGTGATTTGATGCTCATAGACGAAGATGAGCCTCTCACATACCAAGATGCTATGAACAGTCCAGACTCTAAGAGATGGCTAGAAGCCATGAAATCCGAGATGGATTCCATGTACGAAAACCGAGTATGGACTTTGGTTGATCCACCTGAAGGGATAAAATCCATAGGGTGCAAATGGGTTTTCAAGAAGAAAACTGACATGGATGGAAATGTTCAGACCTATAAAGCAAGGCTGGTTGCAAAAGGTTTCAGACAAATTCATGGTATTGACTATGATGAGACTTTCTCACCAATGGCTATGGTCAAGTCCATAAGGATTTTGCTTGCTATTGCAGCATTCCATGATTATGAAATCTGGCAAATGGATGTCAAAACAGCCTTCCTTAACGGAATCCTTGAAGAGGATGTGGATGTATACATGACACAACCTGAAGGTTATGTCGATCCAAGGAATGTTAGCAAGGTATGTAAATTACGTCGATCCATTTATGGATTGAAGCAAGCCTCTAGGAGATGGAATATCCGTTTTGATGAAACAGTCAAAGAGTATGGCTTTGTTCAAAATGAAGATGAACCTTGTGTTTACAAGAAGGTTAGTGGGAGCCATGTGGCATTCATAGTACTATATGTTGATGACATACTACTAATGGGGAATGACATACCTTCTCTCAAGGCTGTTAAGATTTGGTTAGGGAGCAACTTCTCTATGAAAGACTTAGGAGAAGCATCCTACATTCTAGGAATGAGGATCTATAGGGATAGATCTAGAAGGATGATCGGTCTAAGTCAGAGTACATACATCGATAAGGTTTTGCATCGTTTTGGTATGCAAAATGCAAAAAGGGGATATGTCCCCGTGTCTCAAGGGATAACGATCTCTAAAGATCAGTGTCCGAAATCATTGGATGACAAGGACCGCATGAGTAAGGTTCCATATGCCTCAGCAATTGGATCCATCATGTATGCGATGGTATGTACTCGCCCAGATGTTTCGTATGCTTTAAGCATGACGAGCAGATACCAATCTAATCCAGGTGAAGGTCACTAGACGGCTGTCAAGAATATTCTAAAGTACTTGAAAAGGACTAAAGATTCATTCTTGGTGTATGGAGGAGAGGAAAAACTGGTTGTAAAAGGTTACACCGATGCAAGTTTCCAAACAGACAGGGATGATACTGTATCATAGTCTGGTTTTGTGTTTTGTCTAAACGGAGGTGCTGTAAGTTGGAAGAGTTCAACGCAAGAAACAGTAGCTGATTCTACAATGGAGGCTGAGTACATTGCAGCTTGTGAAGCGGCTAAGAAAGCTGTTTGGATTCGAAAATTCATTACTGATTTGGGAGTGGTTCCATCGATCGCAGATCCCATTGATCTATACTGCGATAATAATGGAGCCATTGCACAGGCTAAAGAAGAAGCACGACGGTCACACTAGTTCCATGGATATTAGATACATGGGTGATTGACTCTAGTGCAAGTGGGAGATTGTTGGTGTAGGTGCCCTAGAGGCAATACAATGTTTCTTTTAATAGACCTTTATGTCATTTGATTATTCAATAAACGTATTTATTATGACTTTAAATACTACGATATATTTGTTAGCATAATAAATGTCCTTAGAATCATGATACACATTATATAGTTTAGTACATGACTTGAACTTGAGATTATATAATAGATCATATTCTTAAATGTCCCTAGTCGAGTATTATTATTATAGGACAATAATAATACATAAATAGACTAGTATGTTGTTTGACTGATAACCACATCTCATTGGTTATAAGTATGGGGATACTAAAGTCAACACATAGGTACATGCCGGAGTACATGGTACTGGACAGACCCACAGTGAGATTCTTGATGTTTAATAAAGTCATAAGAAAGACTCACAGTGATAATGGTGTAATGATCCTCTGACTTGAGATCATTATATTTCTATACGAGGATTAATATACTTTGACTACATTAAAAGTTACCTTTGACCAGGTAATGATAAAAGTGGACATCGGGTATATCATGAGTCGTATGAGAAATATGAATGATAGATAAATGATTTAACCCTCCTATAATTAGGAGAGATATTATTGGCCTCTTGATTGAGTGAGACTATAAAATGCATGGCCGTGCTGAAATAATGATTTGTTTTCATAATCTACTCATGGATCAAGTAAACCCGGATTAAATGTTGAAGAGGATGACTAAATACATGCCTCGAGTTTAATCTATAATATATATGGTTAAAAGGATTATATTACACGGAAACATTAATCACGAAAGGTTTTATCGAATCACGATTTAATTATTATTTAATTGGGTAGCAATGATGTATTACTAGATACCGCTCATTGTTTATAATTTTATTAGAGAATAAAATTATTGCTAATTAAATAATAGCATATAGGGTCACACACATAGAGCACTTCAAGGAATAGTTAATTTAAATTATAGATTTAAATTAATTGATGATTATTTGAATTTTATTATATTAATTAAGTGAGACTTAATTAATTGAAATAATATAATTCGAATTTAAATTCTGCCCTTAATAATTAAGTATGACTTAGTTATTAATTAAATAATAAAATTCGGTTTTATTATTTAATCCTAAACCTACATGGGTTAGGCTTTGCTGTTATGGGTTGCTATTATGGGCCTATTAACCAACCATTATAAATAGATAATGTAGGGTTAATAAGGGTGAACATTTTTGAGAAAAAATAACCCTAGAGGCAGCAGCTACACAGCAAGGCAGAGCAAGGCAGTTTCGAAATCATCAAAGGAGCTAGTACATCCATTCCGTAATCAAGATCGTGAGACGTTCTTGAAGGTGCTCGTGTGGATACCATAGAGGTGTTTTCGAGAAGAAGACACAAGTCGTGAAAGCTAGGATCTCCGTTGAGTTCGTAGAAGTCAAGACCAAGAAAAGGTATGATTCCGTTTCACACAAATCAGTCCGAACTTATACATGATCCTGCGTTAGGGTTCCGAAATTTTTCGTTATATTTACGTTTAATCCGCTGCATTTTATGCCTCGGAACCCAACATGCCCATGCTGACGCATTCCACGGGATTCTTGACGAGAATCTTGGTGATGAAGATGATGATTGGCATTCTCACGGTCAAAGGGACAGGCAACCTACTCCTCATACTGATTCTGCTTCCTTTGCTGGACAAGGTAATGAAGAAGGTAATTTCTTTGAACAAGAGCAACTCTCTGTTCACACTACTAATACTTCTTCATCTAAATCTGATTCCGTGGCCCAAGATTCTGCTAGCCCGCAGGATCTATCCCAGGGCAAGAGCTATATTTCTGATTCTGAGTCTGATACTCTTGCTTCCTCTCTTTCACCCTCGCTGACGGGAGTCAAAAGGCAGGCACTTGTAGATTTAGGTAAGGGTTCTGAGAGTGACCCCGAAGTGCAGCCTCTTATTCGGAAGAAAGCCAAATTTTTGTATGCTGCATCTTCACAAGCCCAGTCTAAACCTAGTGTGTCTATCACAACCACTCCACCTCACGTGAGTGGTTCGTCCATTGCACATTCTACATCTAGGGATGTTGGTGAGGATTTTATGCCTTCTGAAAAGCCTGTTACTTCAGAAAGGCAAGAAGCTTTTATTGCTTTCGAAGTACCTTCACCGGTACATACTGATGCTGCAGAGAGGATCGGTTCTGATGTTGTACTAGAACACTCTGCAGCCTCTCAGCCTGAGATTCCACCTCAGGACCTGACAGGAACTGATCCCATAACTGCTACTTACTTTGCTTATCCAGTTTCTGCAGGTACTGCTTTCACTTTCAGGACTATTATTGAAGACATACACGAGCGTGAGACAGGGAGTGTGTGTGAGCGTTTAGGGAGTGAGGGACCTTCGTTTTTAAGTCCCGAAACCGAGCGACAAACACTAACAGAACAATTTTTAGAGCGAGGACACCCAGACCAAACACCGTCCCTTAATCTTGAAAAACTTGGCACGCGTATGGCAGCGGTTGAAAATGAAATAAAGCAGTTCGGGCAGTCTATGGGGCAGTTAGGGATCAATGTTGGAGACAACCAACGAGCTCTTGATGACTACGCAGCACGGATGGCCAGTCAAGCGACAGCATTCGATGAGTTGACAAACAAGGTGAATGACTTGGGCCATGCTGGTGGTATCTTGGGCAGCACTCTGAGTGAGAGGTTGGGAGCTGTGGAGAGCATAATGCATATAATGGCAACCGAAATCAGCAGGATGATGTATGCAGTTAGGAGCTTTGTTCCCCCAGAGTGCTTTGACGAACAGTACAATCAACCTCCCCCTGATAATGATGGTGCTGGTGGTGCTGGAGATACTGGTGGAGCTGGACCCTCGGGTTCTGGTTTTGGTGGTTCTTATGATACTGGTGGGTCTGGAGAGAAAGGTGGTGTTCCGGATAACTCACCTAAGGGGGAGAGTGGACAGGAGACGAGACAGCAGTCGCTAGTTATTGAAGAAATTGCAGAACAAACTACTGATTTTATCAAAGAAAGTGAGCCAGTAAATGAAGAAGAGGCTCAGAGAAAGAGGAAGGGTAAGGCAGTGGTGGCTGAGCAAGAAGAGCCATTCATTGACTTGAGTCATCATCAGGAAAAAGTTCATGAGGGACTTGATTCAGATTCTGATATGGAGGATGTTCCTTTAGCACATGCTATTAGAAGATCTTTGAATGAACAAGGTGGAGGTGCTGGAATGTCTTCTGGACAGCCTGAAGAAATACCTATTGATAAGGAGACTCTGGAAGCTCAACAGTTGGCCTTGGAACAAGCTCAGTTCTATAAAATGAAGATGATGCAGGATGAAGCTGTTTTCCTTGAAAAGCAAGCGGAACTCAAGGAGAAACAGTATGATCATGAGCTTGCAAGGTTAGCTGATCCTCAAGTAGATCTGGACAAGAGAAGGATCGGACAGAAATGGGATGATGCAAGGAAGATCCTATCGGGAGTGTGTACGAAAGGAACTCATAACAAAGAGGCGGAAGACTTGTTCTACAACTTGAACTTGCAGAATCCACTGATTTTTGACTATATAAATGTTTTGAAAAGGTTGATCTCAAAAGTCAGAGTTAGATACAATGCGATGGTTAAGGAGTGGCAGGTCATCTTGTCTTTAGTTGAAGGAGTCCCGACATCTTTCTTGTATGTGGATGATCAATTCATCTCGAGAAGATCTGCGTCAGAGTTGTTCTTGCTAGCAACGAAAATTCAATATTCTCAAGCGGAGGAGCTTAGCATTCTGTATAGAGATCAGTTAATGCAGCTAGCAGAGAACAAGGGACCAGAATTCTCAGCGAATCCTGATGTTGTTCGGATGGTTGTTGATGGAAAAATGAAGAGGGTTAGTTTAGAAGAAAATGACCTAATGGCTCTATCAGTAGAATCCCTAAAGGCTGTCTGTAGGCAAATGATGAGTAAGGGATTCACTTCTGACATTAAGGAGAAGTCAGTGGAGTTTATTGAAAGGGTCATATTCAAGATGAGCAATGAAATCTGGAAGTGTGATATTATTGCTCCAAACCCTCTAGACAATGTAAAGATTGAGCCGGAGCTAATTGAAAGAAAATGGAACATTCTACAAGCTATTAAGAATGTAGATGAAGCTCTGACTCTTCCTTCTGGATCACTGGAACAAGGAGAAATAAGGGAGGCAGTTGGTGTTCCAGGGAGAGATAGTGTATACTGGATACACTCATATGACGATGACACAGCTGATGCTTTGGCATTCATAGATGCAGACTAGAATCAAATTTTATTGCACATGAGCAGGAAATGGCTACTGTAGACTCAAGATGCCTCATTTCTGGAAAGAGTTTTAGAAGTGTTCAAATGGGGCGAAGTGGAAAATGAGAATGTGGATGAGAAACAGAGACTTCTGAAGTACCTGTCCGAAGTAGTGGTGGAAAAGAAGCGGATGGAGCGAGATGCGGCTAGTATCCACAATACTAACCGTGTTAAGGGCTACCCCAAAATGATCTATTGTCAGTTCAAGGCTGATAAATCTCATTTGAAGTCACAGCTCATAATGAAAAATTTTGAGGACATCCCAAAGATCAGAACTACTCAGGAGGTGGACAAACTCAGAAGGCTTTTCAGGCATCCTTATCCAGAGCCCAGAAATCTTCTAGAAATGGAAGCGGTAAGTCTGTTGAATGCAAGGTGGAAGCAGCTTCATGATCCAGTTTACAAGAAAGAACAGTAGCAGAAGGAAAGGCGCAGAAAGCTGAAGGAGGAGAAGCGCCAAGCTGAAGAAGCTAGGAAGAGGAGACGGAATTAGAACTAACGGTCAGAGTGGTGTGAACTTGAAGTTGGAAAAACTTCATATCTGTTGGTTGCTTTAACTCACTTGAGGAAAATTCACCTGATCATGGTATGCGAGATAGGCTAACTTACCATACTGTAACCGTGAATCAGAGTGGATCCAATAAGGTGATATAAGTTTGACTGAAAGGTATGAAATAATCCAGGTGATAAGAATCACTCAAATGATCTTTAATTCGAAGTTTGAATTTTCTCTCTAGCTTAAGTTTTATTTATTCTAGTTCTTTGAATTGTTTTCAAGTTTATTTTCAGTTGTAATTTAAACAAGACAGTAATGTTATTTATCTTTTTCTCGTCTCATTGTTTAGTTGAGTTATCCCTTATTAATTTGAATGTCATTGTTAGACTATCAAATAGGGGGAGATTGAAAGGAAGAGTGTCTAAACTTGTAACACTATAACTTATGTAACTCAACTAAAAGAAAAGATACTTAACCGGAAGACAATCAAGAACATGAAGCCACAAAGAAATCAATGCTAAATGAAGACAAGGTAATTGATACAATTCAACATGTTAACTATGATCAAATAAAGAAGAAATCATTGAAAGAAGTTCAAGACAGAGTTGTTCATGCCTCAGTGATTTGTAACTTAAAAGATTCAAGATCATATCTATCAGTATCAATAAGGCTAATTGATTTCAAATGAACAAGAAGGAAAGCAATAATTGGAAAGTCATATTATTAATTGAATATGGTAATCTATTCAAGAAGCAGAAACACTATCAGGACTAGTCACTTATGAATCAGACCATTGCATCAAGTGTCAGGACATTGATAGCAAGTTTATGTCAGTAATAGAGATCTAGGTTCAAGAGCTTGTTGAAGAATATGGAAGACTTAAGAAATCACAAGTTCAAGATGTTGCATAGAAGTTTCAAGATTGAAGCCCAGAATTTCTCTAAGTACAAAATGTTCGAGATAGCCAAGTAGAACATTCCTATGTAGAAATTCTACTTAGATATTCGAGATAGCTAAGTAGAACATTCCTATGTAGAAATTCTACTTAGATGTTCGAGATAGCTAAGTAGAACATTCCTATGTAGAAATTCTACTTAGATGTTCGAGATAGCCAAGTAGAACATTCCTATGTAGAAATTCTACTTAGAAGTTCGAGATGACCAAGTAGAAATTCTCAAGTAGATATTCTACATGGAGGGCAGTTTCAACATGACACATGTCATCATCTAATTGGCAGATTTCCAAGCTTTCAAGATAAGATAAGATTTATGTGGATATCATTGGGCCACGTATATCTTAGTCTTTGAAGTCTACAGGACATAGATTACAAGTAATATAAATAGAAGTACTTGTGTATTATTTTTAAAAAAAAAGAGCAATATTTTCGAGATAAACACTTGTAAAAGAGAGAGAGTATATTCATAGAGCTTAGTATCATTTACTACCCTCTTTACTTCTGGTGTACTTTGTAATGAATGTTGTAGCAACCCTTTCAAGTTATATATAAGACATATATTCCTTGAATCATTGTGTTCATTTATTACATGGTATTTATTGCTTCTTAAATTCGAAAAGTTGTATTCACCCCCCTCTACAACACATTTGGACCTAACACCTTTTTCTTGAGAAGGAGTAAGATCAGATGCAATGATCACGGGAAGAGACTTGGAAGGACCTAGAAATGCATACTTAAGAGTATCAGGAAGGGGTTTGAGTTCTAACTCTGGTGGACTCGACGCAAGAGATTCACTAGCTTCGTAAAGCGGCAAAGGAAAGGTTTCAAACTCATGATTAGAACAAGGAGTGGTTGACTCTAACATTTCATTGACCTCATTAAAATAATTTGTTTAATCCAAATCTTGATTAAAATGATTTAAACAAAGGCTTAGAGCATCATCGACATCCACTAACTCATCGATCATGTTGACTTCTAGAGGTTGGTCAAAATAGTCATGGGGTTATTTTCCTACATTGAAAATATTGAGATCAATGGTCATGTTTCCAAAAGTTAGTTTTATTAAACCATTCATACAGTTGATTAAGGCATTGGAAGTGGCTAAAAAAGGTCTTTCTAGAATGATAGGAATTTGGTTCTTAAATTTTTTAACAAGGTCGGTTTCTAGAACAATAAAATCCACGAGGAAGACAAAATCACCAACCTTAATTAACACATCCTCGACTATGCCCTCAGGAGTTTTAACAGAACGATCAGCTAATTGAAGAGTGATACTAGTGTTTTTGAGTTCACCTAAACCCAAAGCTTGATAGAAAGATAATGGAAGAAGATTCACACTAGCTCCTAGATCAAGTAAAGCTTTGTTAATGAAAGTATCACCTATGGTGCAAGAGATAGTAGGACAACCAGGGTCATTATACTTCACATGGATTTGATGCAATATGATGGAACTAACTTGAGAAGTTAGGAAAGCTTTCTTAGGAACATGAGTGGTTCTTTTATGAGTACACAAATCTTTTAGACACATCGCATAAGAGGGAATTTGTTGAATTGTATCTAAAAGAGTAATGTTGATCTTGACTTGTTTAAAGACTTCCAAAATCTTATCCAATTGAGTAGATTGTTTGTTTAAAGTGAGTCTTTGAGGAAATGGGGCTTTTGGTTTAATGACTTTTTCACTAGACATATCAGAGATGGGGTTTTGAAGGTGCTTCATCATATTTTGAAGGTTCACTAGATTGTACTACTACGTCAGAACTCTTGGGAGACAAGGATTGGTCAAGACTAGGATTTAAGAGTAAAGGATTTGGTTCAGAAGTGAGTTTTTCTTCCTCTTGAGTATTGAGACCAGCATGATTGTTGAATTGATTACCGGACCTAAGAGAGATAACAAAATTCACATTTTTAGGAGCTTTTTGGTTTGGATGAAATTTAGGATTAACCTCAGGTTGACTAGGAAATTAGTTTTTCTCTTTATCACTGATTGTGTTGGCTAACTGACTCATTTGGACCTCTAGTTTAGATATGGCTTAAGTATTGGAATTTAATAACTGCCTATCTTGGGTCGTTGTTTACATGAAAGCCTTTTGAGATTGAGTTATATTATATTGAGATTTAAATAACGCATCAATGCTCTTTTCAAAGAAATTCTTTTTCTTATCAGTTTCATTAAAACCAGGAGGATTCGAAGGAATTGAAACATAAGTTGGATATGGGCCAATGTTTTGAGCATGAAATGAGTTGGGATTTTGAGTTGGATATGGACTAGAAAGGGGCTTTTGAAAAGCAGTTTGAGATGGTTGGTTAAACTGATTGTATTGACCTTGGTTCCATGAGAAATTTGGGTGATTTTTCCGACCAGGATTGTACGTTGCAAAGGGGTCATTCCTAGCTTTCATTTGAAACATGGAATTAGCTTGTTCAATGTCAGGGCAATTTTCTATCACATGATTACATGAGTTACAATTTGCACATGCAGATACTTGAGGAGAAACTTTGTTAGTTTCTAAGACTTCTAATCTTCTAATAATTGTAGCTAACTTAACTTCAGTTGCAAGAAAACTATTAATTACATGTATACCTTTAGATGAGCTAGGTTTCTCAGTTTCCTGACTTGGTTCCCTCGTTGAGTCCCACAACATTATTTTTTCAGCAAACTCCTCAAAAAATTGCCAAACTTCTTATTCATTTTTATCCATGAACTTACATTGACACATTGACTCTAACAAAGAAGTGGTTGGACTATCTAAGGCTTCATAAAGAATTTTACAAAGTCTCTATTATTCTATACCATGTTGAGGACACTGGGACAACAGACTTTTAAATCTATCAAAATATTTCAAAAAGACTCATTTTGATTTTGTTGAAATTGGTTGATTTCATTCCTAAGTTTGTTAGCCTTATGGTTTGGAAAATATTTTTTTAGAAATATACCTACAAATCCCTCCCAATTTGAAATAGAATTAATGGGTAGACTATATAACCATTTTTTTTAGCATTTTGTTTAAGAGCAAAGTTGATAAGTCTCAATTTAATGGAGTCATCAGTCAATTGTTAAATTTTCTGTAGGACACAAACTTCCTCAAACTCTCGGATGAAAAGATATGGATCCTCTCCCTCTACCCCAGTAAACCTAGGTAACATGCTAATGTGGTGAGATTTGATTTCAAAATTATTACCATTTATTGTTGGTAGGACTATACATGAGGGTTGGGCGGAATGAGAGCGGGGTACCAATGGTCTCTAAGAGGAATAAACATGATTACTAATGGGGCTTCTACTTCTTATGACTTGATTTCACTAGATGAAGAGAAATCAAGTTGTCTTCATATTTTAGGTGAAGAAAGGTTTGCTTGTCTCATTAATCTAGATGTAGTGTCACAAACCCAAACACTTTGTATACACAAGAGAGTCAAGTAAGCACGTAGCATATAAGAGATAGAAGTAAACAACAAAAAAAGTGCAGAAGAAAAATCATGTTTCTATGTTAACCTATAGAAAATCTAGACCTGCTCCTAACTTTAAGATAATACTAAAAGTCACAAATTTAAAAATATTCAAACCGATTGACCAGGCTGCAAGGGGACCTTCTTTGCGATCTTTCAAAAGCAAAACACGCAATTAAATAACCTCGCTTCTAGACACCAATCCAAATTGGCCAGGGTAAACCTCGGCTTTCCTAGACACCAAAAGTAAGAATACGTATAGATTTATTTCTTCTTAGGTTCTCTTCCTAAGTGAGCGCGAAATCCTAGGGGCTAACGTTTACTTGATTTTATTAAGGTAAGGGGAATGCAAGATGAACGTATTAGTGATTTGTGGGCCAAGGAAAAGGTGATGAAATCCCTTACCTTATCTTGTAATAGGGTGGCACCCTTAAGATTGATTAAATGAATGCAACACACAAAGAACGAGAAATAAACAACTATGGATGCACTACACTACGTGAATTAATCTTAATTGTATGTACCTCTTTCCTCCAGCAATTCCCACAATTATAAGATGGAAAGAAATAAAATATAATAAAGAAAATCTAGATGATGTGTTACTATGTGATATGTGAATGATGCAACAAATTGGTTTTTAACAAGACAAATAATTAACTAATTTTTTTGGATTTTTTTTGAATAATTTTTTTTTGGATTTTTTAAATATTTGTAAGAAAAAACAAAATTTAGAGAGGTGATACGGAATACCCAAGAATGCTTTTCAAAAATTTCTAAGGAGACAACGATGCCTTCTAACGATCTTCTTGTCCAAACTTTTCTTCGCTTCACGAATCCCTAAAAAAATACAAAGAAAAACAAGAAACTAATTCGAAGAATTAAATATTAAGGAGTAAAAATTACCAATAGTCCCCGGCAGCGGCGCCAAAAACTTGATGTGTATAAATACTGCAAGCGCACAGTGGTTAATTGTAGCAATCACAGATCGATCCTCAGAGACTATGAAATTTCTAAACTCTAATAAATAAATTAGGCAGACTAGACAAATAGTTGTGAGAGAAGAGTTTTAACCTAATAAGTAAATATGATCAAATAAATATGGAAAACCTAGGAATATGAATCCATCAATCAATTACAATTAATATCCAAATTGCCCTAAAAATTAACTATCTTTCTTCAAAAATCAAATACCAATTAACGAGACAAACATATACTATGAAACTTATTATCTAACAATAACCCGTCAAAACTTCATGGAGCAAGCATAGACTATGAAAAATAAATTTGGTAACAATAATATATCAAAATCACTTTGTTAATTTAAACAATTAAACACCAAGAAAATTATGAGATTCAGTTAATAGGAACAAACAAACATTAAAGAATAATTAATTAATTTCATCTTCATCTTAGGGCAAGAGATTTAACTAGACATGATTATAAAATAAACGAAACAAGTATTTATTAAACATGTACCAAGCATTATTCACCAGGTAATATAAACTAATAATATAAATTTAATAACAGGATGTAGTACGGACAGGTGCACCTGAACAACTAGAATAAAGTTAAAGAATTTGACTTAAAATCAAGATGCAGTGAAGTGGTGCGGCAAACAAACAAGAAAATTAATAAGTAATTATTATAAGCATATAAACGAAAAGAGATGAAAATATATGGGATGAATAAAGCAAGCGCAAAACGGAAGTGGACTGGACGTGGAAAAAATAACTAGAATGAAAATAATTAATAAATATATTTCTTGTCAAGAGTATTAATGTACTAGGGAAAAATAGTAATAAAGCAAATAACTATTAAATTCTCGATCCCAAATACAAGAGAGAAGCCCCCTATATATAGGGAAAAATAATCAAGGTCTTAGACATCTATTACAAATTGGATTCTAAACATTTTCTTCTATTTTTTTTCTTCTCCAACAAGCATTGGATTGTATCTCCTTTTTCTTTGCTTCCAAGTAATTCCACATGCTTCTTTGTATTTCCTTTTTATGTTACAATTCTGATTTTAATTAATTTCCTACTAAACAAAACAAAAAAAATTAATTAACTAATAAAATTAGGAAAACAAACATAAAATAGGTATTAAAAATGTATTAATTATGGACACATCAATACTCTATCCGTCTCAAATTAACTGTCCTGTTTAATTTTTGTGGAGTCAAATTGACTCAAATTTGACTTAAAATTGCATATAATATATAATTGAAAAAATTATAAAAAGTATATTATTGAAAACTATATTTAATTTATTTTAAAAAGTATTTTTTAATTTTTTAAATTTATAAAAGAATATTTTTTAATTCTCAGTCAAAATTGAGTCATATTGAATACAAAAAAGGTCAAACAAGGAGTAATATATAAGTTTATAAGATTCTTCAAAAAAATCAAGAGTGAATACTATATATTCTATAAATTTAAAAACTTATTCAAAAAAAAACTAGTATATAATTTTTTTATATTAATTTTGAAACTCAGGATCGGTTAACTCTATAAAACCAATTTCATAATCCCATTATAATTACAAGAGTTCGAAGATTAATTTGTCATTCAATTTATTTAATCACTAGCCAGCTTTGAATCGATTTATATAAACGTTTAAATTAATATTTATTAATTTGATTCAATGTGCTGAGACAGTATAAAAGAAATCAACACCGTCCCTGGATAAAAATGATGAATATTTATTAACTCAGTTGCAAGCACACGAAAACAGAACATAAAGATCAAGAAAAACGGAACATAGATATATAATCCAACAATAATAGTACATATTTGTTAAAACCAAATGATAATTAAAACCCTAGAACAGATCGATCCACCAGCTCCTCGGTACTAATATACGAAAAATAATGCAATACTACTACTGAATGTTGCATTTTGGTTCATAGATTATTGGTCAGTTTAGCTTATCTTATAAATAACTCATAAATTGAAAAATATATATTTTTCAATTTATAAACGGCTTATAAGAGCAGCCAAACAGCACTTGTATATGAGTAAACTAAGGTAAAACACCACCACCAGCACCACCGCCAACACCACCTAGTCCACCGGCACCGCCTCCGAGCCCACCAAGACCACCTGCACCACCAGCACCCCCAAGTCCACCGAGGCCACCTAGACCACCAAGACCACCTGCACCACCAGCGCCACCAAGTCCACCGAGGCCACCAACACCGCCAACGCCGCCAAGTGGGACAACACCGGCAACACCACCAACACCTACAAATCCAACAGCACACTTTTTGTCCTTGACATTTTTGCCACCACCATTAGTCTCACTAGCAACAATCACAGTCTCAGTTTGTTGGTGCCTTTCAGTAGGAATGTTACGTGACATTGCATGCACAAGTACTAGTGAAAGTACAAACACTACGTACAACTTTGCCATTTCTCCCACACTTTTCACACACACACACACACTAAAAATATATCACTTTCGATCAGTACGTACACTGCTGTGAATGTTTGGAGTAGTTTGCGGAGGTATTTATATATAAATAAAGGAAGAGGACAGTTGAGGGAATTAAAGGGATCGCATTAAAAATAGCTCGAGAATAGCATCTTAATTTACGCTAGTGGACTGTCGTCTTGGATAGACAGAGTTAGGTGGACTGATAGATTTAAATTGAGGCAAGATGGCAATTCTGAAAAATAAAAGTACATTTAAGGTAGTAACATGCAGGGGTAATGCAGCACGCATATCAAGGTCGACGCCATAGCCTATAGATATACTCTTACCTTTTGCCAACCAGCTATGTCAGTCTCAATTTATATCCATCTATAATTGAACCAACATTTTATATGCATCTACTCTTACATACTTTTATCCTGCTAAGTGAACTCAATATTTTAATTTAGTCAGAGAAAGTGATCGTTTACACTAAATTTACTAATATTGTGAAAAATATTATTAAGTTCACTGGACTAAGGGAGGAGTAATGGCCTGTTTGGCCTGTCTTAAAATAAGTTGTTTTGGACTTATTTTCGGGTAAAATTTCATATTTTGATAAATGTTTTTTATACAAGTATTTAATGTATATTTGAGATTCTATAAGTTGCAAAAAAAAGTTAACTTTTTTCAGAAAAAAGTTAGGAATCTCTAACTTTGTCTTAAAATAAGTTGACTTTTCTGGAAAAAAGTTTCCCCAAACACCCCCTAATTCTAGTCATTCAGCTTAAAGTTCACTAACAACATAAATAAATAATGTGCTAAAATTCAAAACTGACTTCAAAGAAATGGGACGAATATTAAATTTTGAAATTTCAGTTATAAAAAAAAACATTATAATTAATTTTCAATTTTCCTTTATTTTTTTATTTTTAATAACTCGTAAATTATATTAAATAATAAAACCACACAAATACATATTAACTTCAAATTTTTTACTTTTAATTTTAAATAACTTTAAATCGTAAATATTTTTTTTAAGTTTACCCAAACACCTCTGAATCTCCACCCAAACTTATATTAAGCAGAAATTATAGGCTATATGCAGTAAAAACACTCTAATATCTGTTTTCACTATATGCAATATAAGTTTGGCCGTTAGAGCATATTTGGGTAAATTTTAAAAAATTATTTTACGATTTAAAGTTATATAAAATTTAAAATCAAAAGTCAAATTTTAAATTAATATTTTTTTGTATAATTATATTATTTTATATATTTTATGACTTATTAAAAATAAAAAAGAAAAAAAGAAAAAGAAAATTTATAAATTGTATATAATATTAAATTTTATCAAATAAATTTCTGGAGTTTAATAATTTTATAATATTTATCACGTAAACTAGAAAATAGTACAAATAATTTTCAGTGAGTAATTGATATATTGAATTCACTTAGTCACTAAATTGATAGTTTATAAAAAAGGGTCACTAAATTGATAAATAACTTCTTTTTTACGCTTAGGTACTATTGGAAGTAGTAGTAGTAGTGTACTACGATACAATTGGTTGTTGGGTTGAAATGCACTCTTTTTCGTTTTTAAAAAAAAAGCATATGCACTAGGGAGAGGTTCGATTCAGTTTAGTTTTTGGATAAAACAGGAACCCAAACACATATTCTCGATTTTTAAAATCAATAACAGCAACTAAAACATCGGTTTCGGTTTCGATTTTAAAATTTTATGTTCAGTTTCCATTGGTTTGTTTTCGGTTTAAAAATCAATTAAATTAAAATATATTATAAATTTATATAATAAAATTAAATGCACCTTAAATCGATAAATCCAATTTTCAAATGGCACTAGACCAAAAAGAGGCATTTATAAAGAAAAACTTATGACGGAAAAATGGGGCGCGCCGAACTTATGACAGATTCATAAATCTGTAGTACCTAATTACGAGAAAAACAAATTTGGTCGTAAAATTTTTATTTTAATAATAAAATAAAACGGTAAACAGCGCGTCAAAGTTTTGAACTTAAAAAAGATTTATATTCATTTGTAAGTTCAATAGTTTAATATTTAATTACAATTAAAATTAATTATAAAAGAGCATATTTAATTGTTTGGGAAGGAACAATGTCATATTTGGTAAGAATTTACAACAGAAATCATATTGTCGTACGTATTCAACTTACGATAACCAAAATATCCGTCGTAAGTTTGATATTTTAATATTTATTTATAATTAAATTTAATTGTAAAAAATATATTTAATTGTTTGCAATGAAACAGTGTCGTACTAAGCACGAAGTAACGACATATATAAAATCCGTCAGAAATATTGAACTTACGACAACTTCATATCAGTCGTAAGTTACATATTTTAATATTTATTTATAATTAAAATTAATTGTAAAAAGTATTACTTAATTACTTGGAAATGATGACGTTGTATTAGGCACGAATTTATGACTGAAATATAATTTGTCATAAGTGCACCAAATTTAAAAAATACAAGCTACCGCAGCAATCCGATTTTTTTTTTAAAAGAGCTTACGACAAAATAATTCAGTCGTCAGTTATCCTGTGTAAAACCATAACCTAAAACCCTACTAACTCTTTTTCTTCACATAATTTGTCACTCTTTAGTTTTGAAAAACACTGTCTTCATATCATTTGTTACATCAAATGACATAACAAGCACGATTATAACTTCCATCAATGTAAATATTGACTATTAATCTCCTTTAATTTATTTAGAGCATTTATATGATTACATTTTGGATTAATTGAAAATTCAACATTTACATATTATTCATATATTTGTAAATGTCTTTAGATCGTAGTTGGATAACTCGAAGAATCATTACCGATGGTTATGGTTTTATGAATGAATATTATGAGGGGGTAAATTATTTTTTGGCCTTTATGTAAAGTAATTGCGGAGAACCGAATGATCTGAATCTCATAATTAATTGCCCATGTAATACGTGTAAAAATCAACTGTTGCAACTCATTTCTGATGTCGAATTTCACTTATATGCAACTTGATTTTTCGAGAGTTATACTGTTTAAACTTATCATGGTGAACTAGTGGTTCGAGAAATGAACAAATTATCAATGATCGCGAAGATATTTTTGATGAATATGAAATGTTGAGGGATGCTTTTGGAAGAGATGCCTTTGGAAAGGATAATAGCAACCACGAGGAATCAAATGAGCAAGCATCCAAATTTTTAGACAGTGGGAATTATGTTGGGCAACCAATATATCAGGAAAATATCAAGTACACACAATTGAAGTTTGTTACGAAATTACTGCATTGGAAGAATCATAACAAATGCAACGATAAGGCCTTTGATGAGCTACTCTTTTTATTAGGTGATGTGTTTATGGAGAAACATAAGATCCCTTCTAATTATTATGGTGTCAAGAAGATGGTTAAAAAGTTGAGTTTGGGATATGAAAAAAATACATGCATGCGAGAATGATTGTATGTTGTTCCACGGTGTTGATAAAGATTTGAAAAATTGTAAGTACTGTGATTTAAGTCGATACCTAGTTGCAACTAATGGAGGGAGTGACTCCATTTTGA
This sequence comes from Oenanthe sinensis, assembly GCA_028671895.1. Taxonomy (NCBI): domain Eukaryota; kingdom Viridiplantae; phylum Streptophyta; class Magnoliopsida; order Apiales; family Apiaceae; genus Oenanthe; species Oenanthe sinensis. Next base: position 898,431 of record CM053809.1, on the reverse strand, counting down.
GGAAGGTCATAAGATAGTTCAAAATCACTCATCGTCTACGGTGTTTGTACATGTCTACCTGTACTGCCGAGCATATATGAAGTATCACAATAATAGAATTGTGACTAATAGGGTTCTTAGCCGCCCTGCAGATGGAGAGAAATGAAAGGAATTTGACAAGAATTATCCAGATTTTGCAATAGAGATTTGTAATGTCAGACTTGGCCTTGCAACTAATGGATTTTCCTCGTACACCAATGCCACTTCTACCGTATACTCACTTTGGCCTGTTATATTACTTCTATAAAACATTCCACATACTATGTGCATGAAGGATCCATACATGTTTATGACACTATTAGTACCTGGCCCAAATGATCCTGAAAAGAATTTGAATGTGTATTTGAGGCCTTTGATTTATGAGTTGAATAATTTGTGGCATGTTGGTGTGCACATATTTCATGCTTCTACGAAGACAAATTTTATCATGCGAGCCACCTTATTATGGACTATTTGTGACTTTCCAGGATTGTGTATGGTTAGTGGGCGGTCAACCCATGGGAAAATGGTTTGTCATGTTTGTATGGGTGAAGTCAAAGTTAAGAAACTGCCACATAATAAGAAATATAGTTTTTATGGGTTGCATAAAGGGGTCTTGGATAAACGTTGAAAATGTTGATCAAAAGGTCGCATTGTTCGTAACATGTGTGTTGGAATCACTTTTCTACCACCCGGGAAACCACATAGCAAAGAAATGGTAGATGGATTTGGGAATTCACATAACTAGACATATGTCACTAGCTTCTTTGACTTGTCGTATTGGGATTCGGTACGTCTACATCACTGCATTGATGTCATGCACGTAAAAAAAATGTTTTTGATAACATATTTCACACAATTCTTGATAGTGTCAAAATAAACGATACCACAAGATCTAGAATGGATTTGGAAGCAATGAGCATCGTGCAGGAGTTATGGCTTAATGGTATACGCAAACCGAAAGGTAGATATAACTTAACTCGAGAGCAGTTAAAATTGTTTTGTAAATGGGTGCATCGAGTGAAACTCCCGGATGTTTGTTCATCAAACTAGAAAAGATGTTGTAAGATCGTCTAATTGAAATTTCAAGGGATGAAGTCACATAATTGTCATATATTTATGCATAAGTGATTAGTGCATATTTTTGCATATTTTTATACCTATTTAGTATTTGCCTTAGTATTTTTAATTAATTAATTTGATGCATTTTTATAATTTTGTAGATATTTGATTAAATAAGAAAAAAAAGAAGAAAAAAGGAATAAAATGGGAGAAAAGAGCAAGAAAGGAAAAAAAAAGTAAGTTTGAGCCAAGTCATCAAGCCATTTTCAAGCCATCAATCCATTTTCAAGCTATCAAGCTATTCTTGGAGTCAAAGCAAAGGACAAGTGGATGTATAGAGATGAAAGGCTAGGATTTACCCAATACCCTAATTTTGTCCTATAAATACTCTTCTTCTCCCATTGTATTCCCATCTTCAGTTTACCTAGTTTTAGTAGTAGCCTCTATTTTAATTTTCTAGATCTAGTTTTTAACTCTCTCAAATATTATAAACACTTTTCATATTAATGCAAGTCTTTGTTTTCTTTTATGCTAGTCTCCATCTTCATCTTTTATAAGTCCTATTTTCTTTTATACTAGTCTCAATCTTCATCTTTTGTGCTATGATAGCTTTCAAAATCCACCAAGTTAAGCTCGGGGAAATGAAATGAGCACTTTTATTTTAATCTTTTTAGATCTACTTTCCTTTTTATATTTTGTGAATGAGCCCCTATTAGAATTCAATTCTATTAGTGAGTTTGATTCACATAACTTTTAGATCTACTTTTTATTCTCATTTATTTGTATCTTCTTCTCTACTTTTATATTTCTAGCACTTTTAATCACCATTTAATTTTGGACTATGAATCTTTCAAAGAACCACAAGTTAACCTTGGGGAAATGAAAGGAGCTCGTTTATTTTAAATCTATTAAATCTAATTACTTTTTTATATTTGGTAGTTGTGCCTCTAATAAATTTCAATTTTATTAGTAAGTTTGATTTATTACTTAGATCTAATTTTTATTATTTTTATAGTTGAGCCCTTTAGATCTACTTTTATTTATTATTTATTTAATGGAGCTTATAGATCTACTTGTTTCCATCTTTAATTTACATCTTGTTCTTGTCTTTTATGTTTTAGCCTTCAAGCCTCAAATCTTTATTTTACTTTCAATATTAAAACCATTTTTAAATTTCAATTTTATTAGTGGGTTTAATAATTTAAGCTTAGGTTTCTCTCCATAAGTAGTTTATTTTTTTTAGTTTTAGATATAATTTTAATAGTGTTAAATAGGATTTTTAAATTTTTTAGATATAGTTTAGTAGTTTACTTGTTTTTTTTCTTTTATTAGTATAAATAAAATTCACCTTGAAATTAAATTCTCTATTTCGCCTAAGTTAAATTTTAAGGATCGCAAAATTAATTTAGTCCTCGTGGTTCGAATCTTAAAAATACTAAAACTAGATCGTGCACTTACGATAATTTCTAAATTAAATATTTTTAGCATATCAAGTTTTTAGTGTCGCTACCGGGGACTATAATTATTTTTTGCAACTTAATTTTTAATTTTTCGAATTAGTTTTACTTGCTCTCTTTATTTATTTTTTCAGAAAATTGGAGATTCGGAAAGATCGTTGGAACGCGGAAATTTCCAAGACTCGAAGAAATTTTCGAAAAGCGTTTTTCGGTAACCCGTATCTCCCTATTTTCGTCTTTTCATTATGTAGTTATAAAAAAAATCAAAAACAAATTTAGAAATCTAAAAAAAATTAGTTAGTTAAATACACACTTGTTGCATAATGCATTTAATCACTTAGGAGTACATCATCTATATTTTATTTTCTTGTTTTTAATTTTTCGTGCCGTAAATTATGGTGATTGCTGGAGGACCCAATGTACGTTAAATTTTTTCTTTCTTTAGAGTAGAACACATAGTTTAGAGCATCCATAATTGTTTACCACTTTTATCTCATCTTGTGTGTTGCATTATTTAAATAAATTATAAGGGAAAAACCCAATCACAAGACAAGGGGAGAGATTTCATCACTCTTTCCTTAGCCCACAACAATTAATCTCTCATCTTGTATTACCCTAGCCTTTTTAATAAAATGAAGTAGACATTAGTCCTAGGATTTTGCGATCAACTAGGAAGAGAACTTAAAACAAACAAATCTCTAAGTATTTATTCGTTAGTGTCTAGGCTAGCGAAAGCTTACCTGACCATTTGGATTGGTGTCTTAGGAAGGTGTTTAGCCTCTTGGCAATGCTTGCACCGACCTGGCCAATCATGACGAATATTTTTAGTTTTGTGAATTTTAGTATTATCTTGTTGTTAGGAGCAAAGTCTAGTTAATTTTAGAGAACCTTAGATTTAGAATTTTTTTCTTTCAATTTTTCACCTTTTCTTTTGAGTGTTTAAATTCTTACACTTATTTGCTACGTGTTTATGCGAACTGCTTGGGGTTAGGAACGAATCATCTAGATTAGTAAGATCGGTTGAGTTGTCTTCTTCTTATTCAGATTCTGAACCCATAGAAGTTAGTAAAACCGTAGTAAACATGGTTGTTTCTCTTAGAGACCGTTGTTACCCCGCTCGTTCTGCCAAACCCTCGTGTATTACCTTACCACCGGTTAATGGTAATAATTTCGAGATTAAGTCTCACCACAATAGCATGTTACCAAAGTTTACCGGGAGTGAGAGTGAGGATCCATATCTTTTTATTGACGAATTCGAGGAGGTTTGTGCCTTACAAAAACTCCAACAATTAACTGAGAACTCCATTAGGCTTAGACTAATCAACTTCGCTTTAAAAGAAAATGCTAAAAAATAGTTGTATAGTCTACTGGTCAAATCTATTTCAATGTGGGAAGGATTTGGGGTAATTTTTCTTAAAAAATATTTTCCAAATCACAAGACCATAAAAATCACAAATGAGATAAATAAATTTTATCAAAAACAAAATGAGTCATTTTGGAAATATTTTGACCTTTTTAAAAATCTTCTATCCCAATGTCCCCACCACGGAGTAGAAAAATGGAGACTCTGTAAGATTGTCTATGAAGCCTTAGATAGTCCTACCACCGCCTTGTTAGAGTCTATGTGTCAAGGTAAATTTATGGAGAAAAATGAGGATCAAGGTTGAGAATTGTTCGAGGAACAAGCAGAAAAGAAATGTTGTGGGAGTCCATTAGGGAGCCTGTTAAATCTAATGAGTCACCTTGTTCATCATCTAGGGGTTTGCATTCTGTTGGTAACTCAATTGCAACCGAAGCTAAGTTAGCTACTTTCACTAAAAGACTCGAAGATTTAGAAATCATCGGATCCCAATCACAAGTGTCTATGTGTGCGAACTATAATTCTCTGAATCAAGCATTTCAAAATTTTTAGATGTTGGAGCAAGTGAATTCTATGTTCCAACCAAGACCTGGAAATGACCTGTTTTCACAAACTTACAACCCCGGTGGAGAAATCACACGAAATTTTCATGGAACCAAGGTCAAAACTATCAACCGTCTCAACCCAACTTTTAAATGCCCAATTCTAGCTCTTACTCAAATCAAAGTCTTGGTCCTTATCCAAACTCAACTCAAACACCTTTGAACCTACCCGGTTTTAATGATCCGGATAAGAGACTTAGTTCCTTAGAGAAGAGTTTTGAGGCGTTGTTGAAATCACAAATGAATTTGACTCAGTCCCAACAAATATTCATTCAAACCATGACACAAGATAGGCAAATCTTAAATTCCAATTCTCAAGACATCTCCATGTTAGAGGTTTCGATGAGTCAGTTAGCTAGCACGATTTGTGAGCGGGAGAATAACCTGTTTCCTAGTCAACCCGAGGTGAATCCTAAGTTTTCCATGAACCAAAGACCTCATAATAATGTGAATGTAGTTATTTCCTTAAGGTATGGCAAGCAAGTTGATAACCAAGTGGGTGATAAGTCTCGTGAGGATGAGGAATCAACTTCTCAACCAAGTCATCTTTTTCCGGGTCCAAGTGTAGAAAAACCCGAGAATTTGAAAAGTAAAGGATCCACAAGTGAACCGATCAATAAACCTTCTTCTGAAGAATCGAGTGAAAGAGTCTATAAACCCAAAACCCCTTATCCCCAAAGACTCATTTCATCTAAGCAAACTGACCAATTAGACAAGATTTTGGAAGTCTTTAAACAAGTCAAGATAAACATTTCTCTCTTAGATGCCATCCAACAATTCCTTCTTATGCTAAGTGTCTAAAGGAGTTCTATACTCATAAGCGCACCAAACATGTCCCGAAGAAAGCCTTTTTGACATCATATATTAGTTCGATCCTTTCAAATCAAATTTCTGTAAAATATAAGGACCCCAGTTGTCCTACTATGTCGTGTGTCTTAGGCAATACATTCATCGATAAAGCTTTGCTTGACTTAGGAGCTAGCGCGAACCTTCTTTCATTTTTTGTCTATCAAGCCCTAGGTTAAGGAGAACTTCAAAAGACAAATGTTACACTTCAATTAGCTGATCGTTCTGTCAAAATTCCTAAGGGATTTGTTGAAGATATGTTAATTAAAGTAGGTGACTTTGTCTTTCTTGTTGATTTCGTGGTCTTAGAAACTGAACCGGTCAAGAACTCTGAGAACCAAATTCCTATCATTTTAGGAAGACCTTTTCTAGCCACTTCTAATGCCTTGATTAATTGTAGGAATGGATTAATGAAACTAATATTTAGGAATATGACCATAGACTTAAATATTTTTCATGTTGGAAAACAATATGATGATTTTGATCAACCGATGGGAATCAATTTAATTGATGAAATAGTTGATCAAGATCTCATGACTCCTAGTGATGCTTTTATCTTTTATTTAAAACACCTTGGTCAGGATTGAGATGTTTCCAATTACACAAATGAGGTCAACCAAATGTTAGAATCCACCATATCCACAACTACTCAGGAGATCATGTCAAGCCCTCTTTTCGAAGCTAGTGAACTCATTGAGTTAAACCGGCCAGAATTAGAACTCAAACCTCTTCCGGAGACTCTTAAATATTCCTTTCTAGGACCTAATAATTCTCTTCCGATTATAATTGCCTCTAATTTGACCGAGTCACAAGAGAAAGAGCTTTTAAGTATGCTTAGAGAACATAAGGAAGCGATATGGTGGAATATCTCAAATATTAAATGAATTAGTTCGTCTATTGTCCAACATAGGATTCACTTAGTTAATGATGCTAAACCTATTAGGGAACCTCAAACGATATTGAACCATGCCATGATGGAAGTTGTTAAGAAATAAATCCTTAAATTCCTCGATAATGGGTTAATATATCCCATTTCTGATAGTTCTTGGGCCAGTCCCATTCATGTAGTACCTAAAAAGTCAGATATTACCATAGTAACCAACGAAAATGATGAGAAAGTTCCTACTCGTGTTTAGTTAGGTTAGAGAATGTTCCGATTTTAGGAAGCTCGATGCCGGCACTAGAAAAGACCACTTTCCTTTACCCTTCATGAACCAAATGTTAGAAAGGTTAGCGGGTCATTCTTACTATTTCTTTTTAGACGGTTATTCTGGGTATTTCCAAATCCCCATTGCTCCTGAGGACCAAGAAAAGACCACGTTCACTTGCCCTTTCGGAACCTTTGCTTATCGTCAGTTAGCTTTTGGCCTAACTACTGGCCCTTCTACCTTTCAAAAGTGCATGACTAGCATCTTTTCTGATATGATAGGAGACTTTCTAGAAGTGTTTATAGATGAATTTTCCATCTTTGGTTCTTCTTTTCATCAGTGTCTAAATCATCTCGACTTAGTCTTAAAAAGGTGTAAGAAAACCGACCTTGTTCTTAATGGGGAAAAATGTCATTTCATGGTTAAGGAAGGAATTGTTCTTGGTCACAAAATTTTTAAAAAGGGAATCGAAGTTGATAAGGCCAAAGTCGACCTTATTGCTAATCTCCCTCCACCAAAATCTATCAAAGAAATTCACTCCTTTTTAGGACATGCCGGTTCCTATCGACGTTTCATTAAGGATTTTAGTAAGAAGGCTAGACCCTTGATCAACCTTCTTTCTAAAGAGGTCAAATTCGAGTTTACTAGTGAGTGTGTTCAATCTTTTGACCACCTTAAGAAAGAATTGACTTCAGCCGCGGTCATCAAGTCCCCTGATTGGAATCAACCTTTTGAGTTAATGTGTGATGCTTCGGATTATGCGGTAGGGGCGGTGTTAGGTCAACAAATAGATAAGATACCTCATGTCATTTACTATGCTAGGAAGACCTTAAATGATGCTCAGCTTAATTACTCAACAACTGAAAAATAACTCTTAGCAGTAGTTTTTTCCCTTGAGATGTTTTAGTCATATCTTATCGGTTCTAAAATCATTGTTTGCACTGATCACGCAGTCCTTAGATACATTTTCTCTAAAAAAGACTCAAAGGCCTGATTGATTAGGTGGGTCTTGTTGCTTCAGGAATTTGACCTAGAAATTAGGGATTAGAAGGGTTTAGAAAATATTATTGCCGATCATCTCTCTCGATTAGTAGTGGATTCCACTATTGATTTACCCTTAAATGAATCTTTTCCCGATGAACACCTTCTTTCAATCTCTAGTTCTCCTTAGTTTGCCGATATTTTCAATTACCTTGCCACTAACGAAATTTCTTCCAATTGGTCTAAGCAAGATAAATCAAAATTTTTCTCTCAAGTCAAACACTTCTTTTGGGATGACCCTTATCTTTTTAAACATTACCCAGACCAGATCATTAGGAGATGTATTCCGAACCATAAGGCTAGATGTGTACTGTCCTTTTCTCATGACCAAGCTTGTGAAGGTCATTTTAGTGCTAAGAAAATAGCCGCGAAGATACTTCTGTGTGGTTTCTATTGGCCTAGTTTATTTAAGGATGCCGCTGAATTCTGTTCCGCTTGTAGTAGGTGTCAAAATTTAGGAAAGATCATTAGAAGAAATATGATGCCAATGAGTCCAATCCTTGTCATTGATATTTAGGGACTAGATTTTATGGGTCCCTTTCCTAATTCATTTGGTAATCTTTACATTCTCTTAGGGGTTGATTAAGTGTCTAAGTGGGTCAAAGCCATACCAACTAAGTCTAATGATAACAAGGTCGTCCTTAAATTCTTAAAAGAAAATATCTTTTCTCGATTTGGCACACCTACAGTTATCATTAGTGATCAAGGCAAGCACTTTAGAAATCATCAATTTGAATCTCTCTTGAAAAAGTATTCCATCACTCATAAATTGACTACCCCTTATCACCCTCAGACTAGTGGTCAAGTTGAAGTCTCTAATAGGCAAATCAAACAAATTTTAGAAAAGACTATCAACTCGAATAGGAAAGATTGGTCCATTAAGTTGATAGATGCATTATGGGCCTATCAGACTTCTTTTAAGATGATCTTGGGTATGTCTCCCTATAGACTTGTGTTTGGTAAAGCGTGTCATCTCCCTGTTGAACTTGAACATAGGTCCATGTGGGCCATTAGAGAGTTAAACTTTGATTTATCCACTGCTGGTAGTCATCGGAAGTTGCAATTATCTGAGTTAGAGGAAATGAGGAATGATGCCTATGAAAATGCTAAAATCTATAAAGAAAAAACTAAAATGTTTCATGAAAAATCCATCTTGATAATATCCTTTTCTCCCGGTCAAAAAGTTTTTTTATATAATTCTAGTCTGCAACTCTTTCCTAGAAAGTTGAGATCTAGGTGGGAAGGACCATACATTGTTAAAACAGTATTTCCTCACGGTGCTATTGAAATTGAAAATCCTAAAAATGGTGACATATTTAAAGTTAATGGACAAAGGCTCAAACCATTTTTAGAATTGCCAGTTGACCTCGAGGAAGAGGTCATCCACCTTGTCGATCTCTGAATAAAGTAAGTTTTCAGAATAAACTAGTTTTTATTCTCCGTCATCCCATGTCAAGTATTATCTCTTCATGTTATTTTATCATATCTCTCTCATTTGCATACATTGGGGACAATGCATGATTTAGAATTGGGGGAGGGTGCTAGTAATGTTGAAATTTAAAAAAAACACAAAAAATTAGAAAATTGAAATATTTAGGTTGAGTTGTCATATCCTCTCTTTGAACTTTACGACTATTTGGTGTTAGCATTTGTTTTCAAAAATTATATATATAATGCCTTTTAGATAATTTGAACTTAGTCGAGTAAGGTTTTCTTTATGAAACTTGTGTCGAATGATTTTTACACCAAATTTCAAGACTACACATATGCACAAGACCTTTATTGGAAAGATTGTAAAAGGATGTTATTCGATACCTGAGAGAGAACCCACATGTTAGAACAATGTCGAATCAAATTTTTACAAAAAATAAATATATAGCCAAAAAAAGAGAAAAATAAAATAATAAACTACTTCAATATCCAATATTCCTCAAAATAGATGAGATGATGGACACAAGTATAATTGACTAGTCTTGTTTCGTGGCTTTGTTACTCGAGTAATTAAGTCCGTTGGGGTATTTCAAAACCTAGTGCTCTAAGACTAATTGGTTTGGGAGTCACTGACCCAAAACTCGCTACATGGGTAACATAGAAAGCCTAAGAAAACAGACACTATATAGTCGATTAAAAAAAGGAAAAAGAAAAAAAAGGAAAAGAAAAAAAGGCTATATATATGAATTTGTGATATTTGACTAGATACTTGTTTTAATAGAGATTGAGTCAGTTCAATATTGGTTGAAAAAGAGAAAATATTTTTATGCAGTTCATGTATTAGAGGCCTTAAATTCACTACACACTGAGATTTTTTATAAATATTTAGATTCGACACCAGTATATTGAAGTTACCTACAATTCGACTATTATTAGAAAAGTCTGCTAAGGCATGTATTTTCCCTATAAAATCGTTTTGTTAAAATCATTGAAAACTAGAGTGAAAATTGAGTCGGGACAATTACAGAAATTATTTCATAGATTTTATGGGTATATCTTCTGTAAACCCTTATTAGACAACACTCCTCTTGTAGAGATCGTCTATGAGTTTAACGGGTTGGTAAACCTAAAATTACCCATCACGCCTATGAAAAGGAGCCTAAGACTTTTCTTAGTTTGCTTTTTAATTTTTGATTTTACTCTAGGACGAGCAAAAGATAGGTATGAGGGAATTTGATTAATGCATATTTTTGAATATTTTTATACCTATTTAGTATTTGCCTTAGTATTTTTAATTAATTAATTTGATGCATTTTCATAATTTTATAGATATTTGATTAAATAAGAAGAAAAAAAGAAAAAAAAGGAAGAAAATGGGAAAAAAGACCAAGAAAGGAAAAAAGTAAGTTCGAGCCAAACCATCAAGCCATTTTCAAGCCATCAAGTTATTTTTAAGCCATCAAACTATACTTGGAGCCAAAACAAAGGAATAGTTGATGGATAGAGATGAAGGGCTAGGATTTACCCAATACCCTAATTTTATCCTATAAATTCTCTTCTTCTCCCATTGTATTCCCATCTTTAGTTTACCTAGTTTTAGTAGTAGTCTCTCTTTTAATTTTCTAGATCTAGTTTTTAGCTCTCTCAAATATTGTAAATATTTTTCATATTAATGCAAGTCTTTATTTTCTTTTATGCTAGTCTCCATCTTCATCTTTTATAAGTCTTATTTTCTTTTATACTAGTCTCAATCTTCATCTTTTGTGCTATGATAGCTTTCAAAATCTACCAAGTTGAGCTTAGGGAAATGAAAGGAGCACTTTTATAGTAATAGTTTTGGATCTACTTTCCTTTTTATATTTTGTGGGTGAGCCCCTATTAGATTTAAATTCTATTAGTGAGTTTGATTCGCATAACTTTTAGATCTACTTTTTATTCTCATTTATTTACATCTTCTTCTCTACTTTTATATTCCTAGCACTTTTCATCTCCATTTTATTTTGGGCTATGAATCTTTCAAAGTACTACAGGTTAAGCTTGGGAAATGAAAGAAGCTTATTTATTTTAAATCTATTAGATTTAATTACTTCTTTATATTTGGTAGTTGAGCCTCTAATAAATTTCAATTTTATTAGTAGATTTGATTTATTACTTAGATCTATTTTTTATTATTTTTGTAGTTGAGCCCTTTAGATATATTTTTATTTATTAGTTGTTTAATGGAGCTTATAGATCTACTTGTTTTCATCTTTAATTTACATCTTGTTCTTGTCTTTTATGTTTGAGCCTTCAACCCTCAAATCTTTATTTTACTTTTAATATTAAACCCATTTTTAAATTTTAAATTTTATTAGTGGGTTTAATAATTTAAGCTTAGGTTTCTCTCCATTAGTGGTTTAATTTTTTTTAGTTTTAGATATAATCTCAGTAGTTTTAAAATAAGATCTTTAAATTTTTTAGATATAGTTTACTAGTTTACTTGTTTTTTTTCTTTTATTAGTATAAACAAAATTCAATTTGAAATGAAATTCTCTAATTCGCCTAACTTAAATTTTAAGGATCGCGAAATTAATTTAGTCATTGTGCTTCGAATCTTAAAAATACTAAAATGAGATCGAGCACTTGCGATAATTTCTAAATTATATATTTTTAGCACATTAATAAGTTGTTACCTTCCACTTTTCTTGAACTTCTTCGAGACGATGTGCACAAAGTACTTTGTTACATATCAAATTTTTTCAGAGACTTATTCTCAACTACACTACTTTCATCAAATTTGTGGCAAATGGAGAGACACATAGCATGGATTGTTTGCACTTTAGAGATTATATTCGCTCATGCGTTATTTGTGTTAATATTGGTGTCCTAGAGACAATACTTTTAATTTTTTATTAAAAATAATTAAGGATTATATTTTATGTGATTATTTAATTAATATTTATTATGTCTTTATTTATTGCGTTATAAATTAAAAAATAATAACTGTCCTTGGAATATTAATACGTAATATATATCTTTAAGTATGTGACTTAAAAATGAGATTATATGAATAGTATTTTATTCCTAAAATTCCCTAGTTAAGTATTATTATTTAAGGACAATAATAATGCAATAAGACTAGTATGTTTGTTGACAAATGACCACATCTCATTGGTCATAGGTATGGTGATACTAAAGTCAAGAACATAAGTGTATGTATCAATACATGACACTGGAAAGATCCGCTGTGAGATTCTACATGTTAATAAGTGTCATAAGAAATCTCACTGTGATAATGATGTAATGATCCTCTGACTTGAAATTATTATATTTCTATACGAGAATTAATATACTTTGATTACACTCAAAGTTACCTTTAACCGGGTAATGATAAAGTTGAATATTGGGTATGCTATGAATTATATGAGGAATATGAATGATAGATATAAGATTTAACCCTCCAATTCTAGGAGTGATATTATTGGCCTCTTGATTGAATAAGACTATGAAATGCATGGCCATGTTCAAATATTGATTTGTTTAAATAGTCTACTCATTGATCAAGAAAACCGAGATTAAACGTTGAAGAGGATGACACTATACATGCCTGGAGTTTGATATATAATATAAGGTTAAATGGATTATATTACATGGAACATTATTCACGAAAGATTTAATTGAATCACCAATTATTATTTTTACTTGGGTAACAATGATGTATTACTAGATGCCACTCATTGTTTATAATTTTATTATTAGATAATAAAATTATTGCCAACGTAATAATAACCTAAAGGGTCACACACAAAGAACGTCAAAACGGAAGTTTATTTAAATTAAAAATTTAGATATTTTATTATTATTATTTTGAATTTAATTTTTGAATTAATTTATTGGGGCTTGATTAATTATATTAGAATTCATATTTAATAATAATAATAACCCAAAATCATAATGGGTTTTGGAAACCACATGGATTAGGGTTAGGCCCAAAATCTATTTCTCCCATATATATACATAATAATGTATAGTATTAGGGTTTAATCATCAGATTTCGTTTTTAGAGAAAAACCCTAGCTGCTCAATATCAAGAGAGGCTAGAGAAAGAGAGAGAGAGAGAGGCAAATAATTCGGCTAGTACTGACTCCGGTGATCGTAGGACGATCAGGCGTTCGTGTGGACTTTTTTGGAGAGCAAATCTTTACACTAAAGGGCTGCTGTGATTCATCTTTTCTGGACCTCCATTAAACAGCATACAGAAAGATTTGTTAAGGTACAGACTTTCCAACGTTATACATGGATCCTGCGATTGAGTTTCGATTTTTATTGTTTTTACGTTAATTCCGCTGCGTTTTCATGCCCGAAACCCTTCAATGGCATCAGAGATACGTGTATAATGAGATGATTTGGTTATGTGTTTAACAGATTTTCGATGTATGTAAACATATATATGATATGCCATGACTATATATTGATATATATGTTTTATATTATTTTGAATATATGATATACATATGTTGTATATGAAGGGTTTCGAGGCACAAACGCAGCAGAATAAACGCGAAAAATAAATCAAAATAGCGAAACCCTCCGCAGGATCCATGCGATAACAAAAGATTTAATTCGGAGATAAAGAATAAATACCTTTAGAAGTTTTAACAGTTCATTAATGGAAGATTAATGGAGGTCCAAAACTTGTTTAATCACCACGTATCCCGCTCTCGCGATCTACGCTCTACGGTATCCACACGAACACTTTTCATGAAGGATTGATGTGTACTAGCACCCGAAAACTGCTTCTCTCTCCCTCTATATTCCTCTTTTCTCAAAACGGCTAGGGTTTTTTAGTAAAAATATGTCTCATAAATTAAATCAGCTCATAAAGAGATTATATATAGAGAGGAATAAGTTTTCTAATTATAATCTAATTATAATCAATACTAATCCAAAATTTTAAATTATTTAATTAAGTCTCAGTTAATTAATTAATTATTAATTTTGGAATTAGTTTAAATAATTCATTTATTCTATTTATATAATTAATTAAGTCATACTTAATTAATATCATAAATAAAATAAATTACTTATTTAATATAAATTCAGAATTTAAATTATTTCTTCTTCAAGCGTTCTTTGTGTGTGACCCTGTAGGTTATTATTACGTTGGCAACAATTTTAATATCTAATTAAAATTGTAAACAATGAGCGGCATCTAGGAATACATCATTGTTACCTAAATAATAATAATAAATCGGTGATTTGATTAAGCCTTTCGTGAATAATGTTCCATGTAATATAATCCCTTTAATCTTGATATTATAGATTAAACTCAAGGTATGTCTCGTGTCATCCTCTTCATAATTTAATCTTTATTTTCTTGATCGATGAGTAGACTATTAAAATCAAATCAACATTTGAGCACGACCGTGCATTTCATAGTCTCACACAAATAAGAGGCCAATAATATCACTCCTAAAATTAGGAGGACTAAATCTCATTTAGATCATTCATATTTCTCATACGATTCATAATATACCCAATGTCCACTTTTATCATTACCCGGTCAAAGGCAACTTTTAATGTAATCAAAGTATATTAATTCTCGTATAGAAATATAATGATTTCAGGTCTAAGGATCATTACACCATTATCACAGTGAGAATTACTTATGACACTTATTTAACATGTAGAATCTCACGGCGGGTCATTCCAGTGCCATGCATTGAGACATGCACTTATGTTATTGACTTTAGTATCACCATACCTATGACCAATGAGATGTGGTCATCTGTCAAGAAACATACTAGTCTTTGTGCATTATTATTATCCTTAAATAATAATACTCGACTAGGGAATTTTAGGAATAAGATACTATTCATATAATCTCATTTTTAAGTCACATACTTAAAGATATATAATACGTATCAAAATTCCAAGGACATTTATTATGCTTTCAATTTATTACGCAGTAAATAAAACATAGTAAATAAATAATAATCAATAAAACATAATCCTTAATAATAAATATTTTCCTTAAAATATTGTAACTATTTTCTCTAGAGCACAATTACTAACAATCTCCCACTTGCACTAGAGCTAATTACCCAAGTATCCAATACTCATGGAACTAGTGTGACTTTCGTTCTTCTGCTGCGACAAAGCCTTAGTCAGTGGGTCTGCAATATTATTATTAGTATGCACTTTACATATATGTATATCTCCTTGATCATTAATCTCATTAATTAGGTGATATCTCCTAAGTACATGCCCAAACAGCCTCCTTGGCTGCTTCGCAAGCATCAATATACTCAGGCTCTATTGTAGAATTAACAACTGTCTCTGCTGTGAACCATTCCAGCATACAACATCTCAATAAAAATAGATAAAACACAAAGCCAGACAGAAACATTAAATCATCGTTGTCTTTCTAGAAACCAGCATCACTAAAACCTCTTACAACTAGCTTCACATCTCCATATAACAAGAATGAATCTTTAGTCCTCTTCAAGTACTTAAGAATATTCTTGACTGCCATCCAGTGACCTTCACCTGGATTAGACCGGTATCTACTCGTCATGCTTAAAGCATACGAGACATCAGGATGAGTACCTATCATTGCATACATTATAAGACCAATTGCTGACGCATATGGAACTTTATTCATTCGGTCCTTATCATCCAATGATTTAGGACAAATTTTATTTTGAGATCATTATCTCATGAGACATTGTGACATATCCATTTTGCATTCGAAATCGATGTAAAACTTTGTCAATGTATGTACTCTAACTTAGGCCGATCAATCTCCTTGATCTATCTCTATAGATCTTGATCCCTAATATATAGGTCGCATCGCCTAAGTCTTTCATTGAGAAATTATTTCTCAACCAAGTCTTCACAGTCTGTAGAGAAGGAATGTCATTCCCTATTAGTAATATATCATCAACATATAATACTAGGAATGCCACATGGCTCCCACTAAACTTCTTGTAAACACAAGTTTCATCTTCATTCTGAATAAAGTCAAACTCTTTTTTACTGTTTCATGAAAATAAATGTTCCATCTCTTAGAATCTGGAGTGTTCATAGCGTCTTAGTAGGTGAGAGGCTCATCTTCATCCACAAGCATCACATCACCATCTTGAGTCAAGAAAAATCCATAATATCTCTCGGGCTCATGGCAAATCCTACCAGACCTACGAACAACTTGTGTTTCTTGAGCAATATTGTTTTCTTGTACATTCTGCTTAGGTTCCTCCATTGGTTCAATGTTATCATGTGGGTCTCGAACTTCATCGAGATCTATTATCCTCCCACTGTCTTTCTTAGAGAGCATCTCTCTCAAGGAACATAATAGTTCAAGCAACAAACACTTTGTTCTCGGAAGGATTATAGAAAGAATAACTCCTTGTTTCACAAAATTACATTTGTCTGATTTTGGTCCTAGCTTGTCAGAGATTAGACATTTCACAAACGCTTCAAATCCCTAAATTTTCATAAATGACATGCTGTGACATTTCTCAGTTCATATCTCATAAGGAGTCTTTAGAACCATTTTAGTAGGAACACGGTTAAGTGTATGTGGAGCCGTTTCCAGGGTGCAACCCCATAAACTAATTGGAAGATTCTTTGACTCAACATTGATCGCACCATGTCCAACAAGGTGTGATCCCTCCTATAAAAAAAAAACTTTCCTTTGATATTTTCTACTTCATTTTTATAGTCTTTGAACTTTTCAAATGATTCGGATTAGTTCTTTAAAAGATACATATATCTGTATCTACTAAAATAATTAGTAAATTTTATGAAGTTAATAAAATCTACCTTTTGTCATCGTACACATATGACCACATACATCACTATGTATAAGTCATACCCGTTCAATGACCCCTTCACCATGTCCGGTAAAAGGAGCTTTAGTCATTTTGCCAAATAAACCAAGATTCTCATCCTTTTGTATAATTCATAATCAAACTTATCCATGAATGCATCCTTATGTATTCTGGAAATGCGTTTCTCATTAATATGGCCTCAACAACAGTGCCAAAGGTAATATTTGATTTGAGTCACTTTAGAACATATAAATTGTTAATTAGTTGTGCAACATTATAAGCCTCATCATTAAAATAGAATAAACAACTATTTTTATTTAATTAAAATGAAAAAGCCTTTCTTGTCCAAACAAGAAACTGAAATAATGTCTCTGCCAATTGCAAACACGTTATAACAATTATCAAGTTCTAAATTTTCCTTATAGTCTAAAAGTTAAGTAACGAGTTCCTCTAACCAGAGCAACTACTTTTACTCCAATTCCAACCCGATACCTGAAGCTTGACCCTTTTTGATCATCTTTTTCCAGATCTTCCAAATAAGCATGACAGTTTAATTTCCAGTCTCCCAATTTTCCACAGAAGCGACAATCGACTTCTTTATCAACACCTCATTCAGACTTTAGAGTCTGCTTTAGGGATTGGACTTTGGTTTGACAACGAAACTAGATCAAATCTTCTCCTTGCCTTTCCATTTTCCTTTCCCTTTTGCATTCCCTATGTTTACCATCAATATAGTAGTAGTTCATGCATTTATCATATTGCTTTCAGCAGTTCTCAACATGCTTAGCAACTCAATGGGTGTTTTACCAATCTTATTCATTTTATTGTTCATAACAAATTAAGAATAATATTTGTCCGAAGATTGTAAGATCAAATCTAACTAAGTCTCCAGACCAATCTGGAAACTCAAAATATGAAAGGTACTCATTATACCCTATAATCTTTAGAATATGTGGTGTAACCGGGTCTCACTCTCCCTACTTGTAAGTGTAAAGTGCCCTTTTATTTTCAAATATATCTTGTGCTCAATCGTCTCATAAGCATCTATATGCTCGTGTTGCTTCTTAAGCTCAGCACATATATTTGCGAGCATGAGACGAGAAACATCAGTCGCAACATCAATTTGCTTCCAAAAAGCACTATGATTTGCACATGTTATATTCTCAAATTTAAGAGCAGGGGAAGAGATTTGACTAACATCGTGGTGTCCGAGGACGATCCTCAAGCTCCTATGTCAGTCAATGAAATATATTCTCGTCAACTTGTCCTTCTCAAGAACTGATCGCATAGAGAAGTTGTTTGTGTTTATCATTTGATATCTACAATATTAAAGTGTATAAAATAAACTAGATTGCAAATTTAATATTAATTATGTTTAAGTGATTATGGTATATCACCATATACCTCCCACTATTTTTATCAAACTAATAGCCCTAACTATTAATTCGAAAATATTTTTTTAAATCTTTCTACTGAGCCAAGATCCATATTTCATCCATGTTTTAAGATAACGTTGGCTAATACACTCAAAACATGACTATTTAGGTAGACAACATTTGTCGATTATATCAAATATAACTCTTGGAAAGTTTGGTGGAACAACCCTTTGTATATATTTATCCAATAAATCTTACCAAACTCTATGCCTCTAAACCCATAATCCTATTGTGATGATTTAGTTAAGTTAGACCCAATGTTTCAACAAACTAAGTATACTTACTTATCACGTCTTCCCATGATTGATAAAAGCACCTTGCTTTGGCAAACCCACTCCTTCTCAATCTAGATCTTGACGAGTATTAAATATTGGAAGGCATCCGATTAACTTAATATTTATTTAGGGATTTTTATTGTTTATATGAACGATCATGATCCCATCATAAAGAGATTCTCAATTTTTCTTTGATCAAATAATTCATTTCAATATTCGTCAATGGATTGATTTCCAAGTCGTCGGAGAAGTCACAAGCGGTCTCACTTAAAACCCAACTTCCTTACGAATTAAACTAATAGTCCGCTTTTGACAAAATCTCCTCATATCAGAAAAAGAAAATTCATATTTAATACCGTGTTTCATAAACATAAGAATCTCATGATCATTTGTTCAATTTTAAAATCTTGAATCGTTACAGATTTTATATTTCTTAAACAAACATGGCATGGGTGTCGTATCTAATACATACATGATTAATCAATATTAAGCATGCATCTCGATTATATCTATGCATACATACCAATACATGCAATCATATACATATATGTAATGTGCGTAAATTAAACGTGTTTGGTTATGACCCCATCCTATGTGATCTTTCCAAGCTAATGGAAATATCAAGGTCAGTCTATGGTGGTTTTAAAAATCCTATCTATTACATGTCTTCTTTCTTTATTGCTCCATCAACCCCTTTTGGATCGACTCCTTGCTTGCAAGTCTTCATTGATAATTACATTGAATAATAAAAATAAAACTATTCTAATGAAATTATAAGAAGAACTCGAGTTACATTCGAGATAATTAAATTACAATGAATAAACGACATGCAAGTCGTATTTAGAAACCAAAACCATAAATCAAAACCACTATACTATGGGTCTTTAGGCCATAACCATCCACCATGCTATCACATAATACATATAATATATCTCAGATTATATAAACATATCATATAATCATATATAACAAATTTCAAAATTTCAGAAAATTAAAAACAGATTTCTGATGACAATAAATCGCTGTTTCGAGGCCCTTAACGACGTCAAACGCCTTACAGAACCGTCGATGATAGAACAACTATCAGTTTTGTTCATTGGACTGATTCCAGTCAGAAAATACATATCGTTTGCGAAAATCGGATTCGGCAATTAGATTTCACCAAATCTGACGGTGCTTCAGAAATCGTATCATATACAATCTTAATAACAAGAACAAGAATATATCATATATATACATACACAGTGATACATACAATCATCACATGAATATCATATATTCATAATATATACATACATATACTCAAAATTTTAGAAAATCAAATAATTTTCAGAAAATAATAAATCACCGTTTTGGGGTCTGTAACGACATCTAATGGCTTACAGACGCAGAGCTGACAAAGTCAGTATTGCTCAGTGACCCAATTCCAGTCAGAAAACACATATCGTTTGTGAAAATCGGACAACAAACATATATTTCAAAAAATCTACGGCAGCCGTTTCAGAACTCGTATCGAATACGATTCCCATAATAAGAACAAACATGTATCATATACATACATCAATACACACAATCATCACATGATTATACGTCATATGAATATCATATATTCATAATATATAAAAACATATACATATTGTATCAATACAAAATCATGATAGATCGCATACATGCTTACATATCGAAAACTATTAAGCACATAACCGAATTAAAACGTTTCGCAAGTAGCTATGATCCCATTGAAGGGTTTCGAGGCACAAACGCAGCAGAATAAATGCGAAAAATAAATCAAAATAGCGAAACCCTCCGCAGGATCCATGCGAAAATAAAAGATTTAATTCGGAGATAAAGAATAAATACCTTTAGAAGCTTTAACAGTTCATTAATGGAAAATTAATGGAGGTCCAAAGCTTGTTTAATCACCACGTATCCTGCTCTCGCGATCTACGCTCTACGGTATCCACACGAACACTTTTCATGAAGGATTGATGTGTACTAGCACCCGAAAACTGCTTCTCTCTCTCTCTATCTATCTTCCTCTTTTCTCAAAACGGCTAGAGTTTTTTAGAAAAAATATGTCTCATAAATTAAATCAGCCGATAAAGAGATTATATAGAGAGAGGAATAAGTTTTCTAATTATAATCTAATTATAATTAATACTAATCCAAAATTCTAAATTATTTAATTGAGTCTCACTTAATTAATTAATTATTAATTTTAGAATTAGTTTAAATAATACATTTATTCTATTTATATAATTAATTAAGTCATACTTAATTACTATCATAAATAAAATAAATTACTTATTTAATTTAAATTCACAATTTAAATTATTTCTCCTTCAAGCGTTCTTTGTGTTTGACCCTGTAGGTTATTATTACGTTGGCAATAATTTTAATATCTAATAAAAATTGAAACAATGAGCGGCATCTAGTAATACATCATTGTTACCCAAGTAATAATAATAAATCGGTGATTCGATTAAGCCTTTCGTGAATAATGTTCCATGTAATATAATCCCTTTAATCTTGATATTATAGATTAAACTTAAGGCATGTCTCGTGTCATCCTCTTCATAATTTAATCTTTATTTTCTTGATCGATGAGTAGACTATTAAAATCAAATCAACATTTGAGCACGGCCGTGCATTTCATAGTCTCACTCAAACAAGAGGCCAATAATATCACTCCTAAAATTAGGAGGATTAAATCACATCTAGATCATTCATATTTCTCATACGATTCATAATATACCCAATGTCCACTTTTATCATTACCCGGTCAAAGGCAACTTTTAATGTAATCAAAGTATATTAATTCTCGTATAGAAACATAATGATTTCAGGTCTAAGGATCATTACACCATTATCACAGTGTGAATTACTTATGACACTTATTTAACATGTAGAATCTCACGGGGGGTCATTCCAGTGCCATGCATTGAGACATGCACTTATGTTATTGACTTTAGTATCACCATACCTATGACCAATGAAATGTGGTCATCTGTCAAGAAACATACTAGTCTTTGTGCATTATTATTGTCCTTAAATAATAATACTCGACTAGGGAATTTTAGGAATAAGATACTATTCATATAATCTCATTTTTAAGTCACATACTTAAAGATATATAATACGTATCAAAATTCCAAGGACATTTATTATGCTTTCAATTTATTACGCAGTAAATAAAACATAATAAATAAATAATAATCAATAAAACATAATCCTTAATAATAAATATTTTCCTTAAAATATTGTAAGTATTGTCTCTAGAGCACAATTACTAACAGTATAATCATGGGATGATTGTGTGTATTGTTGTATGTATATGATACATGTTTGTTCTTGTTATGGAAATTGTATTCTATACGAATTCTGAAACAGCTTCGGTAGATTTTCTGAAATCTGTATCCAGTATCCGATTTTCGCAAACGATATGTATTTTCTGACTGGAATCGTGTCACTGAGCAACACTGATAAAATCAGCTTCGCGTCTGTAAGCCATTTGACGACGTTACAGTCCCCGAAAGGACGATTTATTATTTTCTGAAATTTATTTAATTTTCTAAAATTTAGAAATTTATTATATATGATTATATGATATGTTTATATAATCTGAGATATATTACATGTGTTATGTGATAACATTGTGGATGGTTATGGCCTAAAGACCCATAGGATAGTGGTTTTGTTTTATGGTTTTGGTTTCTAAATATGAATTGCATGTCGTTTATTCATTGTAATTGTTAATCTCGAATGTAACTCGAGTTCTTCTTATAATTTCATTAGAATAGATTTATTTATTATTCAATGTAATTGTTCAATGGAGACTTGCAAGCAAGGAAGCTAGGAGGCAATCTAGATGATGGAGCAATGAAGAAGATAAAGACATGTAATAGTGTAGTATTTGAAACCACCATAGATTGACCTTAATAATTCCATTAGCTTGGAAATATCAAATAGGATGGGGGCATAACCAAACACGTTTAATTTACGTACAATACATATATGTATATGAATGCATGTGTAGATACATATGTGTTAGAATGATGTATGTATTAGATACTACACCCATGCCATGTCTGCTTAAGAAAGATAAAATCTGTAACGATTCAAGATTTTAAAATTAAACAAACGATCATGAGATTCTTGTGTTTATGAAACACGGTATTGAATATGAATTTTCTTTTTCTAATATGGGGAGATTTTGTCAAAAGTGAATTATTATTCGTAAGAAAGTTGGGTTTTAAGTGAGACCGCTTGTGACTTCTCCGACAATCTGGAAATTGAACCATTGACGAATACTGAAATGGATTATTTGATCAAGGAAAAATTGAGAATCTCTTTATGATGAGATCATGATCGTTCATATAAACATTAAAATCCCTAAATACATATTAAGTTAATTGGATGCCTTCTAATGTTTAATACTCGTCAAGATCTAGATTGAGAAGGAGTGAATTTGCCAAAGCAAGGTGCTTTTATCAATCATGGGAAGACGTGATAAGTAAGTGACTTAGTTTGTTGAAACATTGGGTCTAACTTAACTAAATCATCACAATAGGATTGTGGGTTTAGAGGCATAGAGTTTGGTGAGATTTATTAGATAAATGTGTATAAAGTGTTGTTCCACCAAACTATCCAAGAGTTATATTTGATATAATCGACAAATGTTGTCTACCTTAATAGTAATGTTTTCGGTGTATTAGCCAACGCTATCTTAAAACATGGATGAAATGTGGATCCTGGCTCACTAGAAAGATTTAATGAAATGCTTTTTGAATTAATAGTTAGGGCTATTGATTTGATAAAAATAGTGGGAGATATATATTATGAATGTATATGATAATCACTTGAACATAATTAAACTTCTACAAACTAACTAATATGCATTTTAACATTGTAGATATTTAATGGCACATAACACAAATAACTTCTCTGTGAGAGCAACCCTTGATAAGGACAAGCTGACAGGAACTAACTTCCTTGATTGGTATAGGAATTTGAGGATTGTCCTCAGGCAGGAGCGAAAGTTTCACGTCATTGAAATTCCTTCACCTGCTCCTTCTGCTAAGAATGCAACTCGAGTTTAGCAAAATACCTATAAGAAGCATATTGATGATGCGAATGATGTTGCATGTCTCATGCTGGCAACCATGAGTGCTGAGCTTCAAACAAAACATGAGCATATGGATGCTTATGAGATGATTGAACACCTTCAAAGAATGTTTGAGGGACAGGCTCGTCAAGAAAGGTTCGACATGAGCAAAGCACTGTATGCTTGCAAACAGGGAGAGCGTGAACCTGTTCAACCACATGTTCTAAAAATGATAGGTTATATTGAGTATCTTGATACTTTGGGTTTCCTGATTGGTCTGGAAGCTCAGATTGACTTGATCTTGCAATCTTTGAACCGCAACTATACTTATTTTGTTATGAACTACAATATGAATGAGATAGACAAAACACCCACTGAATTGTTGGCCATGTTACGAACTGCTAAAACCAACATGAAGAAGGCTGAACCTGCTGCAATGTTGATGGTAGATAACAAAGGTATGGCTAATAGGAAATGCAAATGGAAGGGAAAGAAGAAGATTGGATCTGCTTCTGGTCTCAAGCCAAAGGCTAATCCCAAACAGGCTTTAAAGCCTAAGGGTGCTGTTGCAAAGGGTGATTGTCACTACTGTGGTAAACTAGGTCTTTGGAAGAGAAACTGTCATGCTTATTTGGAGGATCTGAAGAAGAAGAAGGCTGGTTAAGCTTCTGATTCAGGTATTTATTTTTTACAGGTCAATTTGTCTACTTTTACATCATGGGTATTGTTGGGTCCCGGAGTATCGTAGAAGGGGGGTTGAATACGATACTAACAATAATTTAAATTCTTTTCGTGAATTTGCGGATAAATAAATTATTGCTTCAGAGTGGGTTTGGCCATTTGTAGTGTTTAGGTGAACTGCCTATTAATTTTCTGTATTTATGAATAAACATTAATGTTCTAGAAAATTAGCAAGTAAAATAAACGAGACAAGTTTCCGGGAATATGTCTTTCGTATATAAACCCAGAGGGGTGCTACATTCAGTTAAAAATATAACTGGCTTCCAAAGAACAAATTAGTTCTTTGCTACTAACACAAAAATATTAGGCTCAGTTCCTATACAAATATATCTAAATTAGTACAAGGAAAAACTGAGTCCGTAGGGAGTGATATCTAGGAGCCCTGAGCATTTTTCGTTAAAGAACCGGGTCCTAATATTTGACCGGGAGCAAGGTATGGGTTTGTATAAATTATTCCTTCTTGCTCCGGCCATGACAGCAGCTCCTTACATTTTTTTTGTGTTGAAGAAGACGACTCTCTTCTTTAATTGGTGTAGTCTTTAAATTAATAAAGTAGCTGCTGTAATTTGATTGGCTGGGAGTTAAGTGGGGCCAAGAAATATTTTGTTGCGCCTTAGAATTTATGTTGCGCCTGTAGAGTGAATCCCCTGTAGTGGCGCCATAAACAAGTTGAATATTGCCTTAGCTTCTTTAACCAAGTCAGGTCATACTTTTGTTGCGCCAGCTACTGTGATAACCCTGAGAGAAATCAAGTGGCGCCTTAAAAACAAAGTTGCTCCAAAGTGAAGTTAAGTGGCGCCAGCTACATTGCATTCACTGTGAAAGAATAAGTGGCGCCATGAAAACTGTTGGGAGAATTCAAGTCACGCGTGTGAATAACATACATGATCAAAGTGCTGTTTAGTCACTGCACTTTGACCCTCTTTTCATTGCTTGACTGAAGTTCCCCAACTTCCATTTCTTGTATCAAAGTCTTGTCACATTACACCCTGTACCCTGAGCTGTTTCCGTTCTTTGACTGTAGTTCAGAAACTTTCACTTTTCGTACCAAGGTTGTGACACTTTGCACCCTGCACCCTTTGAGCTGTTTAGCTGTTTGGCTGTAGGTTGTTTAGCTATTTGGCTGTAGCCTCTACAAATTACTTTTCGTACCTTAATAAATAACCGTTCTTTTCAAGTACGTTCTTCAACTTAACAATTCTTCTATAGTTAATACTCAGATTCCTTTCATAGACTGCTGACGCCTAGTGCAACTGGTCTGGTTCACAAACGACTAACTTCGATCCAGGTCTTCGTATTATTGCTTTACTTACATTGTTAAGTTTGCAGCAACTTCATTGCTTCGAACACTGACTGTCAATAAATATAGTACTTTCACTGGAATCTTTTCTGGTACTTAGACAAAATCTTCATTATTACCACAATCTTGAATACTTCATTCTCTGTTCTTCACTGACGCTTGAACATTTAAATGAACTTCTTTCAGTGAGTATAATTTCAAGACTGCAGCTGTCTTCTTTAACCTTTGTCTTTACCCTTCAAGATTCCTATGCTTCGAACACTGTCTATCTTCAATCAATGCTTTTACACTGAAATATTCTAGTGGCACTTCTATACTGAATCTTCAACACTTCTGAAACCCTGAAAGTCTTTACACATTATTCTTCACTGAGGTATGAACATATTAATGTACTTCTCTCAATGACCTGTAGTAGACTTCAAAACTTCTTCTAATGTCTTGATTCACTGTATCTGCCTTGTCTTCATTTCTTCCTGATTTCTGTGCAGGTGTAGTATTATTTACTAGTCATGTTCTAGTGTTGAGTTATCACGATTACTATTCATATAGCTTCGTAATCTCACCAACAATCTCCCCCTATTTGATTGTTAAACTTAGCAAACAAATCTCATAGAGAGGATAACTCAACTAACAACTAGAAAAAGTAATCGTCCGGGACTTGTAAATAAGCTACTGGTTTTTCTAGATCAGATACTGCATTTCCAGAATTCTTGAGTAACTGAAATGAAAGATGTCTGTTCCTCTAGCACTGAACTGATATTCATGTAGTATCATCTTCATTTCTATCTGTTTGAGCTTTCTCTGCTTCAAAATCCTTTATAGTTTGAACTTGAAGAACTTATCATGAACAGAGCTTCATAAGAATTAGATTCCTGGGAACGTCTTCAATAGAACATAGAACATAACTCAAATAATGTTCTCCCCCTAAGAATGTGATTCTTCTTCCCTTTCTTCTTCTCCCTTTAGATAATCAATGGAAGTGTCAATTCTTTTCTGTACATCCCACTTGGATGAGAAGTCCTCTACTGACAACTCCTTTCAAGTATATGATACAGTTTCTTGATTCTCCCATATTCTGTTATTTCCCTTAAGGATCAGAAGATAAGATTTTCTTCTTTTTCTTGTCTAAATTCTCCCCCTAAGGATATTAACATCTCCCAAGGATACGAACCCTAAGAATATTAACTTTTCCCAAGGATCTTCCCCTAAGGATATTAACTCCTCCCAAGGATACGAAGATAAGACTTTATTAACTTCTCCTTTTTCTTCTTATAAATTCTCCCCCTTAGTTGAGGAATCCTCCAATGGCCCATCTTTTGAATGATTTGTCTTCCAAAGAAGGTTCTCGTCTGTCATTGATTGGGAAAACATAGGAGCTTTTCTTTCAGAAGTATCAAGTAGCAAGGTTAAGTGTTTGGTCTATGGTTTTCTCACTTCTACTACGTTCTGTTAGTGTTTACACTCAAGTGTCGAGCACTTAGAAGTCTTTCACTCTTTCTCTCCCTATCTCTCACCCAAGTGTATCTCTCCCTCACTTTCACTTAAATATTTCTCTCTCTCACTGTCACTCTGCATTCCAAATATAGTCTTCTGTACCTGCAAGTGAAATCTGTCAATTCATATATTCCCAACACCTGATTCATCAGAATGAACTGAATCACTATCAAGTGGAGAATTGTCTCGTAGAGATGTTATTGATCTATCATGCATAAGCACTGTCTCAGCACCAGACTCAATAGCTATTGCTAAATCACTGTCTAGTGGAGCCTCACCTCTTTGAGATGGGTTATCCCAAGATTTTAAAATCTGTTAGGAAATCCTGCCTTGTTCTATCAAGGAGTTACCTCACACCTTCTCCGTAAACGAGAGGTTGACATTCCTTTTCAGGATCTGGAAATGTTCCTTCCAAGAGGGGCGACGTAGTAGGCAATGTAATGAATGGCAAATTAGAGCCTACGTTTCCCTCGTAACCCTGTGACGGGAATTTTGTATAAATACCCTACTTGACTCATCCGAAGAATTCTTGTCAAGCAGTTGTCTCTCAAGCCCAGATAAATCTGAACAAGAGATCTCCCTTTTGGGATGCAGAAGATCAACTTCTGTTTGAGGTAGATACTTGGACAATGTAATGTATGGCTAGAGTCCGTATCTCCTCTGAATGCCTATACCTCTCACTGTGCACGCCTTGCAATGTGTTTCTAGAATTTATCTGTTTAGGCTTACCATCAGCATGAGTGTTAGTGGTGTGCTTAACTCATTACAAGATGCTCTGGCTGACGAGTAAATTTCAATGGACTCACCCTGTTGAGAGAATGATTCCAGAGACAGTTTTATTGCCTTTTCAGCTCTGCATCCTTTTGAGAAGATGCAGATGAGCTTACAGTTACCTCAGTTATATACTTTTTTTCTTCTCTGGAGGTAGAGCTGTGGGTGCACTTCCGACTTCATCCTTATTTGCTGCATCAAGTGCAGTTTCTCCCTTATCAACCTCTAATTTACATAAGTTCCTTATATCTCCAAGAGTTAATTTATGGAAGTGGATGAGTGAGTGTTTGGTATTATGGCCTGGGTAAGAGATTGATGGGTTTTCAACCTCTTGGCCAGCTTCTGAAGCCACTGGGAGCTAATCGAAAAGAATCAATCAAGATTAAAAGATAATGGATTGCATTAAAGCACTTTTAGTAAAAGAGTTTTGTCGATTCTAAAGATTTATCATTTAAGAGCATGAAACCAATAGAAATTTTCTTTAAGATACTTATCCCATAATAAAACGCGGGAATGTGTATCAGAGAAAGAAGTTTCAATCCCTTATGAATTTCTTGTAAGGCAAACTTCCCATAATAAAACGCAGGAATTTACACCAAAGAAGAAATTCAACTCTCTTACCAAATTTTATCTCAATGAAAATGACTCTTTTCCATTAAACCTAAGCACTGTATGTTTTGAAAACAGTTTTGCAAAACATCCTTATCAGATAGAGGACTATGATTTTCTGACTCATAATGCACTTATGATTTACATCATTTTCGTCCACCTGATAGTATCCCCGACTTAAAATAAAAACATGATAATTGGGGTGAATGAATGCTTAACAATACAGCACTAGGCCTTCAAAGCAATAATCACTGTTTAGGTACGCTGAATCAATGTGAAACATACATTGAAACAAGTATTTTAAAACAAATAAATTTACAAGTGATTGGTACCTCGAAGTTAAAATAATTTCTCCAAATAAAATAGCAGTCGCAACGTTTCAGCCACTTTAAAAAGAAAAATTAAGAGAGAAAACGGTTTTAAAAATATAGCATTTAAAACCAGCTTTGGAGAGAGGATAAAATATTTTGAGATTTAAAGAAAAATTATCCTCAAGAAAATTTTGATTCACACCCTAGGATTTAGAAATCAAAGTAGGGATGTAAATCAAATAATTTTCAAAAGAGAAGTTTTGAAAAAGAATTTGATGTTTTCTTCTCTAAGACTGATAGAAAAATGAATGCATCTTTGAATAAAACATTTTGAAAAAGAAATAGACAAAAATTTCTTTTAAATACATTCAGGAATCAGTCAAAGAAAGAAAACTAAATATATTAATACTAACGGCTTTTTCAAAAACCAAATTTTACTTAGAATAAAAACTAAGCAGATCCATTAGTATCAATATATTACAATTATTTTGTAATAAAATATTATTCAATTATCACAGAGTAATAAAAGATAATAATTATACTACAAATAATTATGCTTCTTGTTTATTTTAACTTACTTAAATCATGGAACCAATATATCACTGAATTGTTTTATATCATCATGATTTAAATAAATCAAAATAAATTAAATACTTATGCTATACTAAGCAATTGCCAATCACATGCATATATATCAAATAAACATGACAATCATTCAGTAGAACAATAAGTATTTAAACATATTTTTATTATTAGTGATTTCAGATAAACAACTTGTGTTATCACTAATATTAAAAATATCACAATTAATTGCACGCTGATACCACTTATTAGATATTTATCAATAATTTCAAAATGCAAGAAATTGTGCTTCTTATATTTTATCAAATCAAAATTATGAAACTGATAATCATTGAATTGCTTCAATCCTAATTTTAATAAGATAAAATAATTTCGCTAAATACTAAAATATTCATAAGATTGAATATTAGCATCTAACTTCCTACACTATATCTAATAATTGTCACTCTAACATATTAGAATTATACTCATAACAATTATTATTGATATATGTAAGCTCGAGGTAATAGTTGAATAGAAATTCACAAGTCCTTTAAATATTGACATTTAATACTTGTGATCCTAATTGCAACTCCTCGCAACAAAAACAAATTTAGAAATATTTCCTAAGTATATAAAATATTGTGAATTTTATACACATGACTTAGAAAATACTTCGTCTTTCAATATTAGTGAGTTTTGAAATATGCATTGTTTACTTAGAACATAAATTCTAAATACTGTCACTAATATAAAAAGTATCATAATTATTTGTAATAAAAGATTTAAAAATATCAGAGCAATTAAGCAAAACATCTTGACTAATACTCATCAAATATTTAACATGCAAATAATTATGCTTCTAACTTATGCTAAATAATTTAACTACCACTTATGCATATTACATTGTAAACATGATAATTAAACTAATAGCAAAAAGTATGAGGAACTGGATTTAAAATAAATTCACAAGTCCTTTAAATATGGATATTTAATACTTGTGAACTCATTCGAGACTTCATTACAGATGGGATTTTCAACAAATATGTAAATAAATAATATCTCAAATTCACTAACCAACTTAGACAAAATGAATTTATCAAGTTGTTCAGCAAATATCTGCAAGTTATTCTACTAAGGACAATCTCGAAAGAAATGATAACTGGTGTCCATGCGTTTGTTCTATACGTGGTGTGAAGAGATCAACAGAGTTGCTGGAAATAATGACAGCTTCTAGGAATGACTTCTATGTCTTTCTTATAACCTGCATTATCTATATCTATATAGCCAATTAGGTTAAACCTAGTATCTTTAGGGTCCCATATTTCAAGAATTGGTGATCCCCTAAGATATCTAACAATCCATAACTTAACTATAAGATACGATTCTCTAGTATCCACTTGGAAACTTGCACATAGGCATATCGAGAATAAGATATATGGTCTTTATGCACTTGAATAAGTAATGAGCTGATCATACCTCTATAGCTTGTCACTTCAGTTCATATACATGATTTGCCTTGATCAAGCTTAGTGGTTTGTTGGCAAGAAGTCTTGGCAGGTCTAGAATCTTCCAAATTGCGCATCTTCAAAAGATCCTTGACTTACTTTAATTGTCATCATTCTTTTGAATTAATTGTAAACCAAAAAGAATTGCAACTCTTCCAACATGCTCATGTTGTACCTACTCTGCATTAACTTAGCAAATATCTCTTGCCAAATTTTCATTAGTAGACCCACATATAATATAATCATGGTATACTAACACATATATGACATTGTGTGTGCCATGTATTCTAGAGATATATATATGTATAACGACTCTTCCAAAATCATTTTCAAGTAATAAACTAGTTAGAGTGTCATACCATGTCCTTGGCGATTAGCTTGAATCCCTAACTCTGTTAGGTCATCATCTTGTTAGGCCCAATTGTTAGGTCCTAATAGGATCAAGTCTCGTCATTGGTGCTTACTGTTAGATCTTGAAAGTCCCGAAGATTCTGTTTCCATCATCATCGATACCTTCTACTTTATAATAACCTGTAGCAACCAGTTTGGCTTTGTCCCTCATAACAATGCCAATTATCTTCCAGTCTCTGAGAACCCTTACTGTACCAATTTCAACTTCGACTTTAGTGGTCTGGGTTCCAGCTTCAGTAGTTTCTGCCTTCGAACTGATTGGGATCATCTTGAATTGCAATCACCCAATCTAGATCAATCAGTGAATCTTTACTATTCTTTGGGATACCAAATGTTGATTGTTAGGTCCCGAAAAATATATGTTCATCTTGATTAGAACTTCTAGCCTTTACTCAAAATCCGGTTTACTAAGAACTAGACCCCAAGATTAACTTTGACTTCAAACCTTTTGTCTTGGAAGATATGTTCTTGATGTATTCCTTTGATCTTCATTGTGTTGAGTACGACTAGTAGATCCTTCTTTTATTTTCCTCCCCCTGAGTTGTTGTTAGGATGTGTTGAAGATCCTTCACCTTTTTCAGTAGATTCTGTTAAAGTCCACGAGTTGTGTAGTTTCACTACCAATTCCACTAATAGGATCTGAATCAACATCATTTTCATTGTTTCCTTCTGCAACCTCAGTTTCATCATCAGTATCTGAATTTGACTCTGACAGAATGTTAAACTTCAAAGATTCAGAATAGTCTTTCATTTGAATGCTTGGGAGCTTGGTGTAATAGGTCGACACATTCAGACTATTAATCACCTTCTGGTTTTACATCATATATGCCTCGAAAGCTTTCGACTTCAATGAGTAGCCGAGGAGAATTGTTCCATGAGCCTTAACTTCAAACTTGCCAAGATACTCATCTAAATCTTCAGTAAATATCAATTTCCTCCAAACACACGAAAGAGCTTCAGTGTTTGCTTCTGGTTGGCCATTAACTCATATGATGTCTTTTCACGATCTTTGTTGATTAAAGTAGCATGTTGTGTTAATTGCTTCAGCTTCAAAGTACCTTTATAAGTGCAGACTTTATTTAGAACTTCATTCGCGAAATTCAGTTCCACTATCTAACTTCAAAGTTCTCACAACTTACTTTTCTTCCAACTTGATCTTTCTGATGTGATCAATTACCATCTGTGATATTTTATCTGTTGAATGCATGAACATCACCAACTTGTAACTAGGGTTGTCATCAACCACCACTAAGCATATTTCTTCATTGACATAAATTGCTTCAGTGTGATGTTTTCATTGACTTCCCTATATGACATACTTCAAAATGTCCTTCTGGATAGAATTCCATTAGAAGTAGTCCTCTCACCAATTTCATCTTTATCGGAGAATCCATTATCTTGATCAAAAAGTGTGAGACCTTCTTATGTCATAGCTAACTCTTTCCTGATTAAGCTTTACTGAAAAGTTCACTTCACCTTTGCATACCGAATCCATGTCAGCTACGAACAAACTTCCTCACTCTCAGTTGAGTGAGCTGCCAACCTTCTTGTTTGACATCAAACACTTTTCCTTTTCGATGCTTTTCTAGAAAACCCTTGACAAAGAATTCCCTAGTGCCCTGAAGATAGTGCTTAATTCCTTTCACAAGAAAGATGTTTTCACTAATGACAGTTCTTAAATCATGATAGCCATATCCCTTGTATATCCTTTGCTGTCATCTCCAAAGGTTACCATCGGGGAGGCCTTCTCAACCAACTGTGATGTCAGAGCTTTAATTTATGTCTTTTGTTACATACTCTGCAATCACAAATGATTAAGCTTCTTGGTACTCAACTTTAATTGAGTCCAGATGGGTTAGAGATATTATTGTTTACAGTGGTAACAACAGCTTCAGTATGCATAAAAGCACATGGATAGAAGAGCTAAAAAATTAATTACTAATTCTGTCTAATCCATTTCTGTTGTTGTCTAACATTTTTATCTATCTCTAATTACCTAAGTCAGTTTTAGATTAATTCTCGAATCAACAAGTGTCACTGACTACTTAGATAATTCTACCATCTTTTAACCATTTTATCCCTAACAAGCAATACATGATCTAATATGGCATTTAAGTGCAACTATATGAGTGCGAGCAAATCATGAGAAAATAAGCACATAAACAATTTTAAGAATATGCAGAATATTTGAATAAAATATTATAAGCAGTATCAAATTCCACATATACTTATCAAGTCATTTATCACAATAAGAACAAATATAAAATATCTGATCTATGACATGTTTGTCTATTAGCAATTTTCACAACATTAGCAGAGGTATTAAATCATAGAAGATTTCATTCAAGTTCCAGCAAATGTTTAGGGATATACCTAACCGTCTAGAACACCCTATCTAATTCTAGATATTCATTTTTCTGCATATAAATTCAAGTATGAAATGTACTTAATTAAACTCATGAATCCTAGCCTGCAATCTTATTCTTAGCAATCAATTAAGCATTTAAGTCCTAAGATGCTAACATGCTGACATGAATATAATACATTTCAATACCTAATCATCATACAGTTCTGAATTAGATAAATGTATACTAGTTAGAATGTGTACCTGTGAAGTGCTTAGTGATTCATCTCCAGTATTGGTCATTGATGCCAGATATCCATTTGGTTCATCACTGTCACTGATAGAATCAACCTTGCATTTAACTTCACCATCATATGCTTTCCCTTGCTGCATCCTCACTAATGCTTGAGATTCCTGCTATAACTCAACATAGTGTCTGCCATCTTTTGCTTGTACAGGCTTCTTTAAGCTGTGTAGCAAACCCTGATCTTGTCTTCTATAATCAACCATCCATGTCTTGCAACCGCCTCTTGAACTGATCTTGAAAATCTCCTTTATGGAATCTATAGGTAAGGACCTTAGATTTAGAATTGGGATTCCGTCTGAATCTGATGTTACTGAACTTCCTGTTGCCCTGCAGGCTTGACTTGCAGTCCAGTTCTCAGGTTATTCCAAAGTGTCAAATTCACATGCAACACCTTGACCACTACCTTGAGCTACTACATCTTCAATTCAGCTTCTAGGATCAATTCGTTTCTGTTCAGAGGTTCTCAACCTTGACTTCAATCAAATTTGGTTCCTGGGTCACAAATAGAGTGGATATGCTAACAACCTGCTTTACCAAATATTATCTTCTTCAGCTCTTGTTCCAGTTCATAGGCCTTCAGCACATACAGGTCTTCTACAGACAATGTGGTTGTATCCTAAAATCCCTGTTGGCTGAATCTTGTGTTCTAGATGATCTGCAGTGTTAGCACGAACTCCCTGTAATCTCTCTGTAGAATAAACTTTAAGGCTTGTACTGAGATGT
This sequence comes from Oenanthe sinensis, assembly GCA_028671895.1. Lineage (NCBI taxonomy): Eukaryota > Viridiplantae > Streptophyta > Magnoliopsida > Apiales > Apiaceae > Oenanthe > Oenanthe sinensis. The sequence goes on along the minus strand of CM053809.1, from coordinate 863,760 downwards.
CAGGTAGTCCAGTCGGTTCTCCTTCACTACTTCAAACCCCTAAGATTTTTCATCCAAAAATACAACTCAAATTAACTAAAAACTGTACCCAAATTAATCTCTTCTTTTGCAGCTTCCAAAATATTAGTGGGATCCTATGGAGTAAACCTCTGAGGAAATTAGTACCACTATTTCTTCAACCTGTTTCAGAATTAATTTCATTGGATAACCTTCAGTCAATTTTTGTTGTCTTCAATACCCAGAAAAATCTTCATCTACAAACCCTTGAGCACCCTCGAATTAATATTTAAGAAAAATTTAGATTTACAGAATTTTTTTAATTTTCTTAGAAAATAAATTAATCAAAAATAAAAATATACAACAAATTAATTTTCAAGTATTTCGAATTTTCTTAAAAATTAAAATATCGTAAATTAATATTTAAGAAAAATTTTAGTTTTCAAGAATTTTAAATATTCTGGAAAAATAAATAAATCTAAAATAAAAATTAAAAATTAAAGGGTACAAAACTTGGGGTACCAAACAACATTTTAGGTGTTAGTGACGCCTAGTATTTTTGTGACGCTTGTACAGTGGTGTCCCTGTACAGGCGCAACAAAAATGAAGTGAAATGTGGTGCTAAGTTTCTTGGTCCAAGTTGCGCCTCTCCTCAGTAGACGTTGTACAAGCGCAAGAAAATGATTCTTTGTACTTAGATTACTCAGCTGAATTTCTACTACAAATGGACCAAGTCACGCGCATGTAAAAACATTTGTTGCGCTACTCCTCTGTGATTCCTGTGATGGCGCCACATGCTGTTGAATTGATTAACTTTGGCGCGTGCAATACACCCAGGCGCAACATATTATTTGACAAGTTATTCACTGTACTAGAGGGCCATGCAAGTTGCACTGCATTACTTTTCACCTGCTGCTTGAGTGAATTGGCCACCAATTTTGTATAATAAATTTAAATTTTAAACTTTATCAAATTTATAAAATAAACTAATTAAAATTTATAATATAAACTAATAAAAATTTATAAAACAAATTTTATAAAAGTTTCTAAAATAAATTTAATACTAAGTTTATAAAATAAACTAATTAAAATTTATTATATAAACTAATAAGAGTTTATAAAACAAATTTTATAGAAGTTTATAAAATAAATTTAATATTAAGTTTATAAAATAAACTAATTAAAATTTATAATATAAATTTATAAATTTTTATAAAACAAATTATATAAGAGTTTATAAAATAAACTTATTAAAAGTTTATAATTAAACTTATTTAACAAGGCCTCTAAACATTTAAGTCCAACCAGCTTTGACACCCTGAGCTTCACTGAGCTACGGATCTTGATTTGTATATCCAGTTAGCTCTGATACCAATTGTTGGGTCCCGGAGTATCGTAGAAGGGGGGTTGAATACGATACTAACAATAATTTAAATTCTTTTCGTGAATTTGCGGATAAATAAATTATTGCTTCAGAGTGGGTTTGGCCATTTGTAGTGTTTAGGTGAACTGCCTATTAATTTTCTGTGTTTATGAATAAACATTAAAGTTCTAAAAAATTAACAAGTAAAATAAACGAGGCAAGTTTCCGGGAATATATCTTTCGTATATAAACCCAGAGGGGTGCTACACCCAGTTAAAAATATAACTGGCTTCCAAATAACAAATTTGTTCTTTGCTACTAATACAAAAATATTAGGCTCAGTTCCTATACAAATATATCTAAATTAGTACAAGGAAAAACTGAGTCCGTAGGGAGTGATATCTAGGAGCCCTGAGCATTTTTCGTTAAAGAACCGGGTCCTAATATCTGACCGGGAGCAAGGTATGGGTGTGTATAAATTATTCCTTCTTGCTCCGGCCATGGCAGAAGCTCCTTACATTTTTTTGTGTTGAAGAAGACGACTCTCTTCTTTAATTGGTGTAGTCTTTAAATCAATAAAGTAGCTGCTGTAATTTGATTGGCTGGGAGTTAAGTGGGGCCAAGAAATATTTTGTTGCGCCTTAGAATTTATGTTGCGCCTGTAGAGTGAATCCCCTGTAGTGGCGCCACAAACAAGTTGAATATTGCCTTAGCTTCTTTAACCAAGTCAGGTCATACTTTTGTTGCGCCAGCTACTGCGATAACCCTGTGAGAAATCAAGTGGCGCCTTAAAAACTAAGTTGCTCCAAAGTGAAGTTAAGTGGCGCCAGCTACATTGCATTCACTGTGAAAGAATAAGTGGCGCCATGAAAACTGTTGGAAGAATTCAAGTCACGCGTGTGAATAACATACATGATCAAAGTGCTGTTTAGTCACTGCACTTTGACCCTCTTTTCATTGCTTGACTGAAGTTCCCCAACTTTCATTTCTTGTATCAAAGTCTTGTCACATTACACCCTGTACCCTGAGCTGTTTCCATTCTTTGACTGTAGTTCAGAAACTTTTACTTTTCGTATCAAGGTTGTGACACTTTGCACCCTGCACCCTTTGACGACTAACTTCAAAGGGATATTCGTATTATTGCTTTACTTGCATTGTTAAGTTTGCAGCAATTTCATTACTTCGAACATTGACTGTCAACAAACATAGTACTTTCACTGGAATCTTTTCTGGTACTTAGACAATGTCTTCATTATTACCACAATCTTGAATACTTCATTCTCTGTTCTTCACTGACGCTTGAACATTTAAATGAACTTCTTTCAGTGAGTATAACTTCAAGACTGCAGCTGTCTTCTTTAACCTTTGTCTTTACCCTTCAAGATTCCTATGCTTCGAACACTGTCTATCTTCAATCAATGCTTTTATACTGAAATCTTCTAGTGGCACTTCTATACTGAATCTTCAACACTTCTGAAACCCTGAAAGTCTTTACACATTATTCTTCACTGATGCATGAACATATTAATGTACTTCTCTCAATGACCTGTAGTAGACTTCAAAATTTCTTCTAATGTCTTGATTCACTGTATCTGCCTTGTCTTCATTTTTTCCTGATTTCTGTGCAGGTGTAGTATTATTTACTAGTCCTGTTCTAGTATTGAGTTATCATGATTACTATTCATATAGCTTCGTAATCTCACCAACAGGTATTGGATACTGGATATGGTTTTCACATTTGTATAAATGTGCAGGAACTACAAAAGAGTAAGACTTTGGCTAAAGGAGAGGTCGACCTACGAGTTGGCAATGGAGAAAAGGTTGCTGCTTTAGCTGTAGGGACTTGTTATTTATCATTGCCCACTGGGCTTATTTTAGAACTTGAGAACTGTTTTTACGTGCCTGCAATTTGCAGAAACATTATTTCAGTTTCTTGTTTGGACAAGAAAGGTTTTGCATTTTTAATTCAGAACAATAGTTGTTCCTTTTCTTTGAATAATGTTACCTATGGGGTTGCACGTTTATTTAACGGTTTATATGTTCTTGATTTAGACACTCCTATCTATAATGTGAATAACAAACGTCTTAAAACTAATGACTCAAATCAAACATACCTCTGGCACTGTCGTTTAGGCCATATAAATGAGAAGCGCATTTCCAAGTTATATAAAGATGGATACTTGGATAAGTTTGACTTTGAATCATACAAAGCATGCGAACCTTGTCTAATTGGAAAAATGACTAAAGCTCATTTGACTGGACAAGGTGAAAGGGCCACTGAAGATTATAACTTATACATAGTGATGTATGTGGTCCTATGCATACTATGGCAAGAGGTGGTTTTTACTACTTTATCACGTTTACTGATAATTTTTGTAGATATGGATATGTGTATCTTATGAAGAATAAATCCGATTCTTTTGAAAAGTTCAAAGAATACAAAGCTGAAGTAGAAAAGCCAACTGGCGAAAGTATTAAGACTCTACGATCTGATCGTGGAGGTGAATACTTAAGCCATGAATTTAAAAGTTTATTAAAAGAGTGTGGTATTGTATCACAACTCACTCCTCCCGGAACCCCACAATGGAACGGAGTTTCTGAGAGGAGGAATCGTACTTTGTTGGACATGGTGTGATCGATGATGAGTCATGCAGATCTTCCAATTAGTTTCTGGGGCTATGTCCTAGAGATGGCTGCTTAAACACTTAACCGAGTTCCTACTAAAATGGTTCAGAAGACTCCGTATGAGATATGGACTGAGAAACGTCATAGAATATCATTTATGAAAATTTGGGGATCTAAGGCTTTTGTGAAACATCTAACTTCTGACAAGCTAGGACCTAAATCAGAAAAATATAATTTTGTGGGATACCCAATTGAAACAAAGGGTTATTTTTTCTATAATCCTTCAGAGAACAAAGTATTTGTTGCTCGAACTGCAGTGTTCCTTGAAAGAGAAATGCTTTCTAAGAAAGATAGTGAGAGGATAATAGATCTTAATGAAATTCAGGACCCACATGATAACAATGAACCAATGGAGGAACCTGAGCAGAATGTACAAGAAAACAATACTGCTCAGGAAACACAGGTTATTCGTAGGTCTGCTAGGATTCACCATGAGCCAGAGAGATATTATGGATTTCTCTTGACTCAAGATGGTGATGTGATGCTTGTGGATGAAGATGAGCCTCTCACGTACCAAGACGCTATGAACACTCCAGAATCTAAGAGATGGCAGGATGCCATGAAATTTGAGATGGAATCCATGTATACTAATCAAGTATGGACTTTGGTTGATCCACCTTAAGGGGTAAAACCTATAGGGTGCAAGTGGGTTTTCAAAAGAAGACCGACATGGATGGTAACGTACAGACCTATAAAGCACGATTGGTGGCAAAAGGTTTCAAGCAAATTCATGGTATTGACTATGATAAAACTTTTTCACCAGTGGCTATGGTCAATTCCATCAAGATTTTGCTTGCTATAGATGCTTACCATGACTATGAAATCTGGCAAATGGATGTCAAAACCGCTTTTTTAAATGGGAGCCTTGAAGAAGATGTGGATGTGTACATGACACATCCTGAAGGTTTTATTGATCTAAATGATGCTGGAAAGGTATGTAAGTTGCGTCGATCCATTTATGGATTGAAACAAGCCTCGAGGAGATGGAACATCCATTTTGATGAAACCGTCAAAGAGTTTGGGTTTATTCAAAATGAAGATGAACCATGTGTTTACAAGAAGTTTAGTGGGAGCAATGTGACATTACTAGTATTATATGTTGATGATATATTAATAATAGGAAATGACATTCCTTCATTACAGGCTGTTAAGACTTGGTTGAGTAAGAATTTCTTAATGAAAGACTTAGGCAAATCGACCTATATTTTAGGTATCAGGATCTATAGATAGATCAAGAAGAATGATCGGCCTAAGTCAGACTACATACATTGACAAAGTTTTGCATCGATTTGGGATGCAAGATGCAAAAAAGGGATTTGTCCCGATGTCTCATGGGATATCGATCTCAAAAGATAACAGTCCTAAATCATTGAATAATAAGGAACGTATGAGTAAAGTTCCATATGCTTCAACAATTGGTTTTATAATGTATGCAATGATATGTACTCGTCCTGATGTCTCGTATGCTTTGAGCATGACGAGTAGATACCAGTCTAATCCAGGTGAAGGTCACTCGACGGTAGTCAAGAATATTCTTAAGTACTTGAAGATGACTAAAGATCCATTCTTGGTATATGAGGAGAAGAAAAAGCTAGATGTAAAAGGTTACACCGACGCTAGTTTCCAGACTGACAAAGATGATTCGATTTCTCAGTCTGGATTTGTGTTTTGTCTAAATGGAGATGTTGTATGCTGGAATGGTTCACAGCAGAGACAATTGTTGATTCTACAATAGAGCCTGAGTACATTGATGCTTGTGAAGCAGCCAAGGAGGCTGTTTGGGGATGTACTTAGGAGATATCTCCTAATTAATGAGATTAATGATCAAGGAGATATACATATATGTAAAGTGCATACTAATAAGAATATTACAGACCCACTAACTAAGGCTTTGTCGCAGCAGAAGCACGAAGGTCATACTAGTTCCATGGGTATTAGATACATGAGAGATTGGCTCTAGTACAAGTGGGAGATTGTTAGTATTGGTGTCCTAGAGACAATACTTTTAATGTTTTATTGAAAACAATTAAGGATTATGTTTTATGTGATTATTTAATTAATATTTATTATGTCTTTATTTACTGTGTTATAAATTGAAAGAATAATAAATGTCCTTGGAATATTAATACGTAATATATATCTTTAAGTATGTGACTTAAATATGAGATTATATGAATAATATTTTATTCCTAAAATTCCCTAGTCAAGTATTATTATTTAAGGATAGTAATAATGCAATAAGACTAGTATGTTTGTTGATAGATGACCACATCTCATTGGTCATAGGTATGGTGATACTAAAGTCAAGAACATAAGTGTATGTATCAATACATGACACTGAAAAGACCCGCTGTGAGATTCTACATGTTAATAAGTGTCATAAGAAATCTCACTGTGATAATGATGTAATGATCCTCTGACTTGAAATCATTATATTTCTATACGAGAATTAATATACTTTGATACCACTCAAAGTTACCTTTAACCGGGTAATGATAAAGGTGAAAATTGGGTATGCTATGAATCGTACGAGGAATATGAATGATTGATATAGGATTTAACCCTCCAATTCTAGGAGTGATATTATTGGCTTCTTTATTGAGTGAGACTATGAAATGCATGACCATGCTCAAATATTGATTTGTTTAAATAGTCTACTCATTGATCAAGGAAACCGAGATTAAACGTTGAAGAGAATGATACTATACATGCCTCGAGTTAGATCTATAATATAAGGTTAAAAGGATTATATTACATGGAACATTATTCACGAAAGGTTTAATTGAATCACCAATTATTATTGTTACTTGGGTAACAATGATATATTACTAGATGCCACTCATTGTTTATAATTTTATTATTAGATAATAAAATTATTGCCAATGTAATAATAACCTAAAGGGTCACACACAAAGAACTTCAAAATGGAGGTTTATTTAAATTACGAATTTAGATATTTTATTATTATTATTTTGAATTTAATTATTGAATTAATTAAGTGGGACTTGATTAATTATATTAGAATTCAGATTTAATAATAATAATAACCCAAAGTCATAATGGGTTTTGGAAACCACATGGATTAGGGTTAGGCCCAAAATCTCTTTCTCCCTTATATATACATAATGATGTATAGTATTAGGGTTTAATCATCAGATTTCGTTTTTAGAGAAAAACCCTAGCTTCTCAATATCAAGAGAGGTTAGAGAGAGAGAGAGAGACAAACAATTCGGCTAGTACCGACTCCGGTAATCGTAGGACGATCGGGCATTCGTGTGGACTTCTTTGGAGAGCAGATCTTTGCACTAAAGGGCAGCTGTAATTCATCTTTTCTGGACCTATATTAAACAACATACGGAAAGCTTTGTTAAGGTACAGACTTCTTCACCATAATCATCCAACGTTATACATGGATCCTGCGATTGAGTTTCGATTTTTATTGTTTTTACGTTAATTCCACTGCATTTTCATGCCCAAAACCCTTCAATTTGATCCAATGGAACATTTGCTTTTTCATATAGCTGAGGAGTGCAGACTCGGTGGCCCCGTCCCATCACAGTGGATGTATAATATTGAAAGACTACAATGAAGAATGAAACAAAAAGTAGGGAACAAAGCAGGCGTTGAAGGTTCTATTGCAGACCATCATATCACACGGGAGACTGATCAGGATATAATTCATGTAGCGATCGAAGTACTCAACAATCTTGTTAGTGAGATTAAGAAACTATATGAATAGTAATCGTGATAACTCAACACTAGAATAGAACATGTAAATAAAACTACGCCTACACAGAAATCAGGAAGAAATGAAGACAAGGCAACTACAGTGAATCAAGACATTAGAAGAAGTTTTGAAGTCTACTACAGGTCACTAAGAGAATTTCATTAATATGTTCAAGCCTCAGTGAAGAATAATGGTTGAAGACTTTCAGGGTTTCAGGAGTGTTGAAGATTCAACATAGAAGTGCCACAAGAAGATTTCGGTGTACCAGCATTGATTGAAAATAGACAATGTTTGAAGCATAGGAATCTAGAAGGGTAAAAACAAAGGTTAAAGAAGACAGTTGCAGTCTTGAAGAAATACTCACTAAAAGAAGGTTATTTATATGTTCAAGCGTCAATGAAGAACATAGAATGGAGTATTCAAGATTGTGGTAATAATGGAGACGTCGTTTAAGTACCAGAAAATATTCTAGTGAAAGTACTATGTTTATCAACAGTCAGTGTTTGAAGCAATGCAACAGTCCAAGGTTAATCAACTGAAACAGAACAGAAGTCAAAGGATTTCAATTCAGTGTTAGTTGTTTGTGAACCAGACCAGTGCAATAAGCGTCAGCACAACAGAGAATTACTTTGATTTATCAAAAAAATTCAGTTGATCAAGCCAGAAGAGTGAAAACCAAGTTGTAAATACTTCAAGCATTTCAAGAATTTGTCTAAGCCAAGTTATATCACTTTTGGTGTCCTATACACTTGAAACCATGTATTAGGGGTAACAAATCAATATTGGCGCAAGAAAACAATCCTTCAAGTTTTCCATGTGCTTTGTGGCGTCTACACAAGGGATGTAGAGTGTAGGCGCAACAAAATGATTTGCCTTGGTATTGTGGAGTTAAAGGCGCAACAAGAATTGAAGGAACATGTATGTGGCGCCTATACAGTGTGTATAGAGTATAGGCGCAACAAACCGGTTACTTGGGCACAAGAAAAGTTTTGGTGGCGCATCTACAGGGTAACTACAGTGTATGAGCAACAAAAGCTAGGCTAGGCGCAAGGAAACATTGGCATAAGCTTCTAAGTGGTTTGTGGAGCCTATACAAGAGAGTATAGGGGCAACAAAACCCCTCATTAGCGCAACAAAAGTATTGGAGCGTAGCAAAATATTTATGTGGCACCTACACACCACTCACCATGTACAAGCGCAACAAATGACTTAGCATTGTGAAGCAAATCAATTCTAATTGACTTGAAAAGTCTACACATATAAACAAAATGACGTGCTCATTTTGATTTGTTGAAATATACAACCATACAGAGAGATACAAAAAAGAATATGAAGCCGGAGAAGAAGAAGATAAAAATCCATACATATAATTTCTTCATCGGAGTTTTATATTTTAGCCGGTTCATTATGTTGCGAATACATAGGGTTATTGTAAAACACTCTCTGTTAGCTTGATTCCGTTAGTACAAACACATAGTTAAATATTGTATAGGGATTAAGTTATATCTCTTTGTAGAAGCAAAGAACTAATCTGTTCTTTGAAAACTAGTTATATTTTTAACTAGGTGTAGCAACCTCATGGTTTATATACGAAAGATATATTTCCCGAAACTTGTCTCATTAAACTACTTGCTAATTTTCAAGAACATTAATGATTATTCATAAATACAGAAAATTAGTAAGCCAGCCTCCTAAACACTATTCACCTCATGAACTCGAACCCACTAATTGAACTCTAAATTATTTATCCGCAAAAGATTTGAAAGAATTTTTTAATTTAGTGAGTATCATATTTAACCCCCCTTCTACGATATTTCAGGACAAAACAATTGGTATCAGAGCTTGCTGATTGATATATAAATCAAGATCCTTTAGCTCAATAAAGCTCACCGTGCCGAACCTGCTTACTCAGAAGGAGGCCTTGTTAAATAAGTTTAATTATAAATTTTTAATAAGTTTAATTTATAAACTTTATAAAATTTATTTTATAAACTTTTATTAGTTTATGTTATAAATTTTAATTAGTTTATTTATAAATTTTATATTTAATTTATTTTATAAACTTTTATAAAATTTGTTTTATAAACTTTTATTACTTTATATTATAAATTTAAATTAGTTTATTTTATAAACTTAATATTAAATTTATTTTATAAATTTTTATAAAATTTCTTTTATTAACTTTGATCAGTTTTTATTATAAATTTTAATTAGTTTATTTTATAAGTTTTATAAAAACATTATTTTAAAACAATTTAAACGTGGCCAACTTTGATACTTGGTCACTCGATTTACCCAAACAAAAGCCAAACAGTGGGGTTGATCTTGTAATGCACGTGCGACGCCACCCAGAAAAGATTTAAGTAGCGCCAGTGATTTCTTGCGCCTGTACAGAACAAGTCACATGAGAGGCGCCACTTAATTATATTTAGCTGTCTGTTACGCCTGTATAGCTTGGCGCCACTAACACTCAAATTGTAGTTTGGTACCCTAAGTTTTGTACTCTTTAATTTTTAATTTTTATTTTAGATTTATTTATTTTTCCAGAAAATTTAAAATACTTGAAAACTAAATTTTTTTCTTAAATATTAATTTACGATATTTTAATTTTTAAAAAAATTTAAAATTCTTGAAAATTAATTATTTGTATATTTTTATTTTTGATTAATTTATTGTCTAAGAAATTAAAAATTCTGTAAATCAAAATTTTTCTTAAATATTAATTCGAGGTTGCTCAAAGAGTTTGTAGTTGAAGATTTTTCTGGGTAATGAAGACAACTAAAATTGACTGAAGAGTATCCAATGAAATTAATTCTGGAACAGGTTGAAAAAATAGTGATATTAATTTCCTCAGAGGTTTACTCCATAGGATCCCACTAATATTTTGGAAGCTGCAAAAGAAGAAATTAATTTGGGTACAGTTTTTAGTTAATTTGAGTTAAATTTTTGGATGAAAAATCTAAGGGGTTAAAGTACTGAAGGAGAACAAATTGGACTACCTGACATCTTAGTACAAGCCGTAAAGTAGAAAGTTCGTGCTAACACTGCAGATCATCTGGAACACAGGATTACAGCCAACAGGGATCTAAGGATACAACCACATTGTCTGTAGAAGAACTGTATGTGTTAAAGGCCTATGAACTAGAACAAGAGCTGAAGAAGATAATATTTGGTAAAACAGGTTGTTAGCATATCTACTGTATTTGTGACCCAAGAACCAAATATGATTGAAGTCAAGGTTGAGAACCTTTGAACATAAATGAATTGATCCTTGAAGCTGAATTGAAGATGTAGTAGCTCGAGGTAGTGGACAAGGTGTTATAAGTGAATCTTACACTTTGGAATAACTTTAGAGCTGGACTGCAAGTCAAGCCTGCAGGGCAACAGGAAGTTCAGTGACATCAGATTCAGACGGAATCCTAATTCTTAATCTAAGGTCATTACCTATAGATTCCATAAAGGAAATTTTTAAGAACAGTTCAAGAGGCGGTTACAAGACATGGATGGTTGAAAATAAAAGAGAAGATCATGGTTATGCTACACAGTTTGAAAAAGCCTGTACAAGCAAAAGATGACAGACACTGTGTCGAGTTGTAGCAGGAATCTCAAGCATTAGTGAGGATGCAGCGAGGGAAAGTATTTATTGGTGAAGTTAAATGAAAAGTTGATTCTATCAGTGATGGTGATGAACCAAATGGATATCTGGCATCAATGATCAATACTGAAGATGAATCACTAAGCACTTCACAGGTACACATTCTAACTAGTATAATTTATTTAATTCAGAACTGTATGATTATTAGGTATTGAAATGTATTATATTCATGTCAGCATGTTAACATATTAGGACTTAAATGCTTAATTGATTGCTAAGAATAAGATTTCATGCTAGGATTCATGGGTTTAATTAGTATATTTCATACTTGATCTTATATGCAGTAAAATGAATATCTAGAATTAGATAGGGTGTTCTAGACAGTTAGGTGTATCCTTGAACATTTGCTGAAACTTGATTTAAATCTTCTATGATTTAATACCTCTGCTAATGTTGTGAAAATTGTTAAATAGATAAACATGTCATAGATCAGATATTTTATATTTGTTCTTATTATGATAAATGACTTAATAAGTATATATCGAATTTGATATTGCTTATAATATTTTATTCAAATATTCTGCATATTCTTAAAATTACTTTGTGCTTATTTTTACATGATTTTCTCTCACACACATAGTTGTACTTAAATGTCACATCATATCATATATTGCTTGTTAAGGAATAAAATACTAAAAGATGGTAGAATTATCTAATTAGTCAGCAAGACTTGTTGATTCGAGGCTTAGTCTAAAACTGACTTAGATAATTAGAGATTGTTAAAAATGTTAGACAACAACAGAAATGGATTAGACAGAATTAGTAATTAATTTATTAATTCTTCTATCCATGTGCTTTTATATTTTTTTTTGAATATCTGTAAATCTGTTTTACATCCGTTACACTTGTGTAGAACGATTAAAGTAGATAGTACTGAATTTTCTAATATGGATATTGAAGCTTTTGTTACCACTGTTGATAGTAATATCTCTAACCCATCTAGACTCAATTGAAGTTGAGTACCAATAAGCTTAATCATTTGTGATTGCAGAGTATATGACAAGAAGAAAAGTTATATGATTTCGTGACAGTTATTGTACGAGGCATATAATTAGGATTGAAGCTCTACTATCATAGGTGGTTGAAAAGCCTACCCAATGGTAAACTTTGGAGATGATAACAAATGATGTACAAGGGTCTTGGTTATCATAGTTTTTGAAATTGTCATCTGTGGAAGTTTCTTTCTTGTGGAAGGACTTAAGCACTATCTACAGGGCACTACGAAATTCTTTGTCAAGGATTTCGTAAAAAAGCATTGAAAAAGAAAAGTGTTTGATCTCAAACAAGAAGGTTGGAAGCTCACTCAATCTGAGAGTGAGAAATCTTGTTCGTAGCTGACATGGAGTGTGTATGCAAAGGTGAAGTAAACTTTTCAGTAAAGATTCATCAGTAAAGAGTTAGCTATGGCGAATGAAGCTCTAACACTTGGTGAACAAGACAATGGATTCTTTGATAAAGATGAAATTGGTGAGAGGACTGCTTCTAATGGAATTCTATTCAGAAGGACATTTTGAAGTACGTCACATAGGGAAGTCAATGAAAACATCACACTGAAGCAAAGTATGTCATGGAAGAAATATGCTTAGTGGTGGTTGATGACAACCCTAATTATAAGTTGGTGATGTTGGTGCATTCAACAGATAATATATCATAGATAATAATTGATCACATCAGACAGATCAAGTTGGAAGCAAAGTAAGTTGTGAGAACTTTGAAGTCAGATATTGGAACTCAATTTCGTGAATGAAGTTCTAAATGAAGTCTGCACTTATAAAGGTACTTTGAAGATGAAGCAATTAACACAGCATGTTGCTTTAATCAACAAAGATCGTGAAAGACATCATATGAGTTAATGGCCAATCAGAAGCAAACACTGAAGCTCTTTCGTGTGTTTGGAAGAAATTGATATTTATTGAAGATTTACGTGAGTATCTTGGCATGTTTGAAGTTAAGGCTCATGGAATAATTCTCTTCGACTACTCATTGAAGTCAAAAGCTTATGAGGCGTATGTGATTGAAAACCAGAAGCTGATTGAAAGTTTGAGTGTATCGTTCAATTACACCAAGCTCCCAAGCATTCAAATGAAAGACTATTCTGAATCTTTGAAGTTTGACATCCCGTCAGAGTCAAATTCAGATACTGATGTTGAAATTGAGGTTGCAGAAGGAATCAATGATAATGGTGATGATTCAGATCCTATTAGTGGAAATGGTAGTAAATCTACACAACTCGTGAACTTTAACATAATCCACTTAACAAGGTGAAGGATCTTCAACACATCCTAGCAACAACTCATGGGGAGAAAATAAAAGAAGGATCTACTAGTCGTACTCAACACAATGAAGATTAAAAGAATGCATCAAGAACATATCTGCCAAGACAAAAGGTTTGAAATCAAAGTCATTCCTAGAGCCTAGTTCTTAGTAAACCAGATTATTGAGTAAAGGCTAGAAGTGCTAATCAAAATGAACATATATATTTTGGAACCTAACATCTGGAATCCCAAAGAATAGTGAAGAAGCCCTAATTAATCCAGATTGGGTGATTGTAATGCAAGATGATCTCAATCAGTTCGAAGGCAGAAAATACTGAAGCTGGAACCCAGACCACAAGACGAAGCTGAAATTGGTACAATAAGGGTTTTCAGAAACTGGATAATTATTGGCATTGTTATTAGGGACAAGGCTAAACTGGTTGCTACAGGTTACTATAAAGTAGAAGGTATCGACGATGATGGAAGCAGAATCTTCGGGACTTTCAAGATCTAACAGTAAGCACTAATGACGAGACTTGATCCTATTAGGACCAACAAGATGAGGACCTAATAACAGGATATTCCTAGCACATGTTGAGCATTCAAACATGAATATCTATCAGATGAATGTGAACAAGTGCACTCCTGAATGGTGAGTTAGAAGTTGAAGTTGATGTACAACATTTCCTGGACTTTGAAATTACAGATCATTGGAATTTGTATATCATCCTCTTCACAAGCTCTCCATAAATGGAGTTAGGGATTCAAGCAAATCGTCAAGGACAATGTATGACACTCTAACTAATAATTACTTGAAAATGATTTTATATTAGAGTCGTTATACACATATCTCTCTAGAATACAAGGCACATACATAATGTAATATTAGTGCAAGTATACCATGATTGTATTATATATGGGTCTACTAACAAAACTTGTGCATTAGATATTTTGCTAAGTAAATGCAGAGTAGGTACACAATGAGCATGTTGGAAGAGTTGCAATTCTTTTTTGGATTACAATTAATTCAAAAGAATTATGGCAATTAATGTAAGTCAAGAATCTTTTGAAGATGCTCAATTTGGATGATTCTAGACCTGCCAAGACTTCTTGCCAACAAACCACTAAGCTTGATCAGGGCAAATCAGGTATATGAACTGAAGTGACAAGCTATTGAGGTATGATCAGCTCATTACTTATTCAAGTACATAAAGACCATATATTTTATTCTTGAAATACCTATGTGCAAGTTTCTATGTGGATACTAAAGAATCTTATATTATAGGTAAGTTATGAATTGTTAGATATCTTAGGGGATCACCAATTCTTAGAATCAGATATCCTAAAGATATTAGGTTTAACCTAATTGGCTATATAGATATAGATGATGCAGGTTGTAAGAAAGACAGGGAAGTCATTCCTAGAAGCTGTCAATTTCGTGGAAAAAGTTGGATTCTTGTTGAAATGAGAGAAAGCATTCAACACACATAGTTGCAGCAAAGGCTAAACTTAAAGTAGCTAGTGAATATGATGCTCTGATCTTCTGAACAAGGAAACTTCTTCAACTCCAACAACTCTGCTGGATACTCTTTATACCACATATGGAACAAGCTCATGGACACCAGATATCATTTCTTTCGAGAGTTGTCCTTAATAGAATAACTTGTAGATATTTATTAAATAACTTGATGAATTCATTTTTTCAAAGTTGGTTAGTGAATTTTGGATATTATTTATATGCATATATGTTGGAAATCCCATCTGCAAGGAATTCTTGAATGAGTTCACAAGTATTAAATCATCCATATTTAAAGGAGTTGTGAATTTATTTTAAATCCAGAACCTCGTACTTATTGCTATTAGTTTGATTATCATGCTTACAATGTTATATGCATATGTGGTAGTTAAATGCTTTAGCATAAGTTAACATCATAATTATTTGTATGTTAAATATTTAATGAATATTAGTCAATGATATCTTGCTTAATTGCTATGATATTTTACTCTGATACTTTTAAATATTTTATTACAAATAATTGTGACACTTTTGGTATTAGTGACAGTATTTCTAAGTAAACAATGCATATTTAAAAAAAAATCACTAATATTGAAAGATGAAGTATTTTCTAAGTTAGGTGTATAAAACTCTCAATATTTTATATCCTTAAAAAATATTTCTAAAATTTGATATTTGCGAGAAGTTATAATTAGGATCACAAGTATTAAATGTTAATATTTAAAGGACTTGTGAATTTCTATTCAATTATTTTCTCAAGTTTACGTATATCAATAATAATTGTTATGAGTATAATTTTAATATGCTAGAGTGAAAATTATTAGATATAGCGTAGGAAGTTAGATGCTAATATTTAATCATATGAATATTTTAGTATTTAGCGAAATTTATCTTATTAAAATTATGAATTGAAGCAACTCAATGTTTATTAGTTTCATAATTTTGATTTCATAAAATATTAGAAGCATATTTTTTTACATTTTGAAATTATTGATAAATATCAAATAATGATATTTTGTTAATGTTTCTTTGCAATTAATTGTGATATTTTTAATATTAATGATAATACATATTGTTTATCTAAAATCATTAATAATAAAAATATGTCTAAATGCTTATTGTAACGATCTAGATATTTATATATATTTGATTAATATGAGGTATATTATTTATGTGTTTCAATGTGACAAGATATGATATGTGGTCATTTTATATGTCTAGTTGACTGCCCGTTTGACTACATTATGCTTAAGTGTTTTAATTAAGTGATTAATTGATTTTTCATGCTTAATTGAGTAACTGTTTGATGTTTATAAAATTATTGGTGTGTCCAATAATTATGGAATTTTATATGTAGCTTATATATGATTTTAGAGACTTTTTAAAAATAGTGGTGTGATTTAATTCAGCCTTAATATTTTTATATGATTTTCTCAAACTTGTTTTATCCTGGAAATATTTCTCTTCTAAATTCCATATTTAATTATTGGAATGTCCAAAAATCATGAAACCTTTTCCAAAATATTCCTTATTTATTCTAGGCCTTTTTAAAAATACAATTTTATTTTATTTGAGCCCAAAATTATTTTTATGATTTTTCTACTCTCATTTCCTATTTCTGTACTAAAACTTCAAAGATTTTTAATTAATTCTTTATTCATCAGAAAACTATTTCAAAAATATGGGGAAGTTTCTAAATTCATTATCTTAATTTTAAAAATATCAAACTTGTTTTTGTACCCATTTTCCATAAAAATTCGAATTACTAATTGATTTAATCCAGAATTCAGCAATTGTGAAATTACGAAAGTATCCCTGCCTTTTATTAAAACAGAAGCAGTCTTCTTTCTTCTCCCCATTCTGCGTTTTCTTGTTCAGGTCCTGCCTTTTTCTCTCCACCTCGACCTCTTGCTATGTTACTGTTTTTCTTCGATTTCATACAGTTGTTCCATGATATCTCGCTAGTAATCCAGTGATAATGCTTGTTGAAGTTGTTCTTTAGCGTAATATGTATATATATATATATGAATGTCGTATGTATGTGTATGTGTAAGAGCTGCATGCAAGTGGTTTTATGGCCTTAGTAAGGTTTATATCAATGATATCTAGCTATACTAGTAGTCTGCGGCAGTTTGGATGAAAAGGGCTCGAAATCGAGCCTTTCAACATTCGTTGCCGTCGCCGGCGATGAGCTCCGGCGAGCCGGCGACTCGGTTGTTCTTGTTTAAGCCCGATTCTTGTTGTTCTCGGTTGCAATGATGAGTATGAGTAATAATGCAAGTACTACTGTGATTACATGTCAGTTTTGTATATATTCCGATTTGATAATCAATTTTTCCGACAATGGCTCTAATTTTTCCGATTTGTGCTTGAATATATATGTCTGTTCACATGCTATGTTCCGTAATTGACTCATATTTTTGTAATGCATGTCTCAGTTTATATTCGAATTTAGTATAACTAAATTAGCACATGAATATTAGGTGGGTTTGATGAAATTTCTAATGATTAAGGTTAATCAAAGGCTTTATGAATTTTTGGAGTTTAATAAGTTTGGCTACTTGCAAAATTCGAACATATACATGATTTGGTAATTCGGGTTTTTGATGTTGAATGCTATGATCGACTTTCATTCTTGTGTTGCTACTAATAATCATGTCGTGTGTTAACTTATAATTCTTGGTAGTTACATGCGTACATATAAGGTTTAAATTAAAATGTCAAGTTATATATGCATGCTTAGTTCGAACATAGGATGGTACATGAGTACTAGTTTGAATTGATATGGGTGCCAGGTGTGTAAATATAAAACCAAATAGTACACCAATTTGTTGAATGATAATTAACTTGATTAATTGAAATTTTGACTTATATGGATCATTATGTTCGAGTATAGCTTAATATATGAATCTTAGTCCATGTTAATGCTAAATGCTATGTCTGAAGTAGAATTCAATGACTTTGTTAATTTTGGATGTCTGGATGTATATTCCTATTTGCAATAACAATGTGAGTTGTACTTGAGAGTTTATAAAAGCCTTACTTGGTAATATATGTATGCCTATTTGCCTAAGTGGAAATGTGAATTAATTATGTAATTGCTTAAGTGCTCCAAGGCTTTGTATTGCAGGATCATATTTGGAATATATATATATATATATATATATATATATATATATATATATATATATATATATATATATATATATATATATATATATATATATAGATGTTGCTAATTTGATAAGGAATTGGTGCAATAGATGATTGTAGTATTATGTATAAAGGACTTTGATGTTTGTTTGGGTCGGTTGTATTCCGACAGGCAGCTCCAATTACAGAGGAAGTGCTGCCAAAATTTTCTAAAACTAAAACGACTTTATAAATATTATTGGCACACCACCTCTGTATAGGAAAGACTATCAGTCAGGAATACTATGGATCAATATATGTGTCTATGTGCTACTTGTTTGCCAGTGTAGAAGTGATTATATAACAGAGTATGTCTACAGTGGAGTATGCATATGTGTTAAAGGGTTACATTATCGAAAGGGTAGAATAGTTAGACGTTAAAGAGAACGTCGAGAGTATATAAGATTCTGAAATAGTATTATTTATGTGTAGCTACGAAAGACATTGAGGTGAAAGACAAAGGAAAAGCTAAAGTAGAGAGTTAGTATTGGTGTAGGAGATCTACCTGTTCAGCAGCTGTAGCATTCCTTTTTGAGGCAAGTAACTACTGCCTAATCTCTTTTAACTTAAACACTGTTTTATGAACTGTATAGTGAACTGTTTTATAAACTGCTTTATGACCCTGCAACTATGTTATCTTATTTCAACTGTTTTAAGCTATAGCCTACCTTACTTTAATTGTTTTACTTAAACTGCAACCTTATACCAGTTTTAAATTGCACTTTAAACTTTTCAATCCCTGAACTGTTACTGACAGCTTATAAACTAGTTTTACAAATCTTAAACCAGTGACCTTGAAATGTGACCTATGCTATCACTATTTTCTTAACTATGATTACTTGAACTTTAATTCTGAACTTACCCTGTTGCTATTGCCTAACTACCGTTACAACTAAATGCCTTACAGCTGTTTTCAAAACATCTTGTTATACCTGTGAATTGACCCTGCAACCTGACTTTACTACTGTAACTTGGTTTTGGTCCCTAGTTCAAGATTTCTGCCTACTTTAGTACAACAAAGACTTGTTTTGAGATTTATCCTGGAATAAAATTTACCTCTGTCTAATGATCTTAAAAATGGATTTAAATATGGAATCCGACTTTCAAGAAGTCTTTTTCATCAAATGATTTGGTAACTTTAAAAAGAAAGGTTTTGGTTATTATAGGAATTCCGATCAAAATGGTTTCTGCGGATTCCTATAGGTTGGAGGCGTAAGAGGCCGAGTGACGCCGGTCCAGCACTTTTTATGTGAAGACTATAATGAGATAGTCAATGGCTATAATGAGATAGCCCAAGGCCAATGGCAATAAGTGCCTTTATGAGTACTCTTTATGTCTAGAGGGACTTTAGTCCGTTATGGGGACTTTACGTGGCTGATCACCCGTATTGTCTGGCGTTGTGAGAAAACTCCAATCAAAATGAATTGTTTCTAATCAATAAAGGTCCTAATGAGAGGACAGTTTTTATAAATGATTTGAAAAGCAAGGTCCTAATGAGAGGACAGTTTTATAAAATGTTTTGAAAGAATCAGTCCTAATGAAAGGACAGTTTTATACAAATGGACTTTGAAATGATTAGTAATGAATAATGAAATGCCTTGTTATAACCTGTCATATACAGCTTCAACTGTGAGATATACCTTGATTTGACTTGTTTCAATTGTTAGACATTACTTCCTGTTATCCATCTAACCCTGCAGATTACTCCTATACTTGCAATTGATTATTACTTTCCAGTTTCTTATTTACCTTGCACCAGTTATTGAAATTATTTAACCCTGCCAGTGGTTTTATAAAAGAAAGTTTTGCGAGTAATGAATACCCTGACTAGAATTTTAATTACAATTTTGGGACAATGAGGTCCAGCAATGATTTTAAAGCATGGTTTTGAGAAAAGACTTTTTAAATTATATATAAGCCTATAGAGCTGTTTTTAACCTATATGGTTACTTGCTGAGCTTTTGTAGCTCATTCTTTTATTTTCTAACATCTACAGCTTTTGAGAATCATGGTTCGTATTAAGCAGACTGCCAGGAAGAATATGTCATACATGAACTATGCTAGGCTGGCTGAGATTGAACAGGTAGGATCGAGGCAGAGTTGGAAGGAAAAGACTTTGTTTAGTCTTGTATTTTATTAGTAGATTTTGAGATGTTTCAGGAGTTGTAATATTATTTTGGTTACTGTAAACGTAAATGTAAATGAATGTAGTTGTGTGCTTGTTTCATACCATTACCTTGAAAGGTCCAGGCTAGTAGTCGGGGTCATATTTATGCGTATTTTCTATTATTGTTATTTAGGGTGCATGCATATAGAGTGTTAGTGACTCCCCGATCTAGACCCCGGGTCGGGAGGGCGCTACAGGTTGGTATCAGAGCTAAGGTTTTGGTCACTGAAACAAGCCAGGATTAAGTTAAACAAATAGATCATTTAATAAAAGAAGAGAGAGTAATGGTAAGATAGGATTAGATATCGAAGAGTGGTATAGACGTTAGGATTTTAACTGTAGATTTAAGGTGATCTTATCTCCTTTGTTTGCGTTGCATATTATATTATTGCAGGCTCGTGGCATTATTTCACAACCACCACCCTCTCCTGGTTCCTCTGATTCTTCTTCAGATTCTGACGATCATGCTATAGTCATATCTAGTTCTGAGAGCGAGGAGGAGCTGATTCCTGAGCCCCCTGCTCAGCCTGACCTACCCTCAGGGAGTGCTTGTGCCCCTATTCGCCGTAGAGTTTATAGGCCATCCATGACCCTAAGCCAGTTACGAGTCCCTGTGCATCCTGGTGAGTGATGGGAGGAGCGGATTAGGGCTGTCGAGGAAGAGGGACGTAGGCAGATAGCGGCTAGAGCCTTTCTAGATGATGTGGCGGAGCGGGCAGGAGAGTTGACCTGGTTGCTTAGTAGACTGCTGATTGGACTCAGGGCTGCCCGAGACCGAGATCACCGGGGAGATTAGATGTCAGGATGTTTGAGTGTTAGAAGGGACATTTGTTAGAGCCCTCTAGCACACTTGCCCATATTTTATTTCTGTTTTCTTCTCAGTACTTTTATTTCGTGGCTGTACTTTAACTTATCCTGCACTTTGGCAATTTTCGTATCTAGTTATGATTGCTTTTCAGTTCCAGTACCTTCCGATATAACTGTCATTTACCTTTTCGCACATTTGTCCATAAACTGTTTCTTACCTTTACCAGTATCTTATTCATACCTGTTGTGTTGTCCTGTTTTCTATAGAACCTTATATCCTTGTTGTACATGCAACTTATGTAGTAATGATGCTACAAGATTGATTTTTAAATGAGTGTTTTTAATTCCCAAATGATTTTAAAAGTAATTGAACTGTTTACGATACAGTGTAGTGTATTGCTTAATAAGTTGCTTGTTTCCCCTATAGTAAATGCCGCCAAAGAAAAGTAACACCTCAAATTCGTCTCAGAACCATAATACTCAAGATCAAAATCCCATGGACCCTACAGTTGCCCAACTCATTCAGTTGCTACAATAGCAAACAGCTCTTTTAACCCAGCAACAGCAAAGACCTTCCGCACCCCCAGCAGTTACCTTTAAATCTTTTCAAGCAGTGAAACCACCTGAATTCAAAGGATCCACAGACCCAGTAGAAGCCCAGACATGGCTTAAGGAGATGGAAAAAGCTTTTCAGTTGGTAGACGTAGGTAAAGATAAGAAGACTGAGTATGCTAGTTATTTTCTTAAAGCTGAAGCCGGTTACTGGTGGGAGTCTACGAAGATGCTTCAGGGTGAAGGTGTGATTTCTTGGGATCAGTTTACAGATTTGTTTTTAGAAAAGTACTTTCCTAGTTTCATGAAGGACCAGATGGAGATTAAATTTCTAGAACTGAAGCAAGGAGGTATGAGTGTAGCAGAGTACGAGGCCAAGTTTTCTGAGATGGCCAGGTTTGTGCCAGAATTTGTCAATACTGATGTTAAAAAGGCCAAGAGGTTTCAGCAAGGCCTAAGGCCATGGATTAGAAGTAGGGTGGCAGTTTTTGAGCTGCAAAGCTTTACTGCAATAGTTCAGAAAGCAATGATCGTGGAAGGGGAAAGTGATATGTCCCAGAAGGAGAAGGATAACAAAAAGAGAAAGTTTGGAGCTAGGGAAGACAGTCAGGGACATGGTAATTTCAGAAACAAGTTTCATAGAAGGCCAGAAGGTCAGAGAAGTGATTTCCAGCAGATCAAGAATGGTAATGATGGAAGAGAGAGACAGAACAATAAAGCTCAAGGTTTCAACCAGCCAAAGGCCATCAGACAGTTTGTTCCTGAGTGCAAGATTTGTGGAAGGAAGCACTCTGGAGTTTGTAATAAGCCCAATGTTACCTGCTTCAAATGCAACAGGAAGGGACATTATGCAGTGGAATGCAACAGTCAGAGTCAGAATCTAAATCAAAAGTCTGGGATCAAATGCTACAAGTGTGGCAAACTGGGCCACATGGCAAGGGAATGTAAGGAACCTACATAGCCTACCAATGTTCTCAGGATAGCTGGAACTCCGTCACAATCTTCAGCACATCAATCTAGAGCAAGAACCTTCAACATGACTCAGAAAGAGGCTATCCAGGATGTGGATGTAATATCAGGTACACTTCCTGTTAATTCAGTCCAAGCTAGTGTATTGATTGATTCTGGAGCTACTAAGTCTTTTATATCTCAAGATTTTCTTGGTAAATTGCAATGTGAAGTCCGACCTTTGGAGCAAGCCTTAGTTATAGAAGTAGCTAACCAGGCAAAGATTCCAGTAAGCCAAGTTTGTCCTAGGTGTGACATTGAAATAGGCAGTTGTCATTTTCTCGCTAACTTGATACCTTTTAAGTTAGGTGAATTTGATGTAATTCTAGGGATGGATTGGTTGTCAGAATACAAGGCTCAGATAGATTGTAGGAATAAGAAGTTAAAGGTGAAAACCCTAGAAGGAGAAGAAGTTGAATTTCGAGGCACCCGACAAGTCAAGAAGTTTTTGAATATCGTTCAGGCAAAGAGATTTCTGCGTCAAGGATGTGAGGCTTACCTAGCCTATGTTGTAGATACTGAAAAAAAGTCAGTTCAATTAGAAGATGTTCCTATAGTCAATGAATTTCCCGACGTGTTTCCAGATGAATTGCCAGGTTTACCTCCCGATAGGGAAATAGAATTCTCTATTGATTTAGCTCCCGGCACTGAGCCAGTTTCCAAAGCTCCATATAGGATGGCGCCAGTTGAGATGAAAGAGTTGGCGAGTCAAATACAAGATCTCTTGGATAAAGGAATTATAAGGCCTAGTGTGTCCCCCTGGGGAGCACCAGTATTATTTGTTAAGAAGAAAGATGGAAGCATGAGATTGTGCATAGATTACCGAGAGTTAAACAAGCTAACCATCAAGAACAAGTACCCGTTGCCGAGGATCGACGATCTTTTTGACCAACTGAAAGGAGCCGAATGTTTCTCAAAAATTGACTTAAGGTCCGGATACCATCAACTCAAGATCAAACCTGAAGATGTATCTAAAACAGCATTCAGAACAAGGTACGGACACTATGAATTTTTGGTTATGGCTTTTGGATTGACAAATGCCCCAGCAGCGTTTATGGATCTGATGAACAGAGTCTTTAAGAAGTATTTAGACAAGTTTGTGATTGTTTTCATCGACGACATCCTGATATATTCAAAGTCAGAAGAAGAGCATGCAGATCACTTGAGAATTGCTTTAGAGACTTTAAGAAAGGAAAAGTTGTATGCGAAGTTTTCAAAATGTGAATTTTGGCTGAAGGAAGTACAATTCTTAGGTCATGTTGTCAGCAAGGAAGGCATCAAAGTTGATCCGGCAAAGATAGAAGCAGTGATGAAATGGGAAAGACCAAGGACTCTAACATAAGTCAGAAGTTTTCTGGGTTTAGCGGGATACTATCGAAGATTTGTTCAAGATTTCTCAAAGATAGCTACCCCTATGACCAAGTTGACCAGGAAGAATGAAAAGTTTGTATGGAATGAAAAGTGTGAAGAAAGTTTTGAAGAGCTAAAGCGGAGACTAGTGTCTGCCCCAGTGTTGGTATTACCTGACGATCAAGGAAATTTTGTTATCTACAGTGACGCTTCTCATAAAGGCTTGGGATGTGTTCTGATGCAACATGGGAAAGTAATTGCATATGCTTCCAGGCAGTTAAGACCTCATGAATTGAAGTATCCTACACATGATCTGGAATTAGCTGCCATTGTGTTTGCACTGAAGATATGGAGGCACTACTTGTATGGAGAAAAGTGTGAGATTTATACTGACCACAAAAGTTTGAAGTATATCTTTACTCATAAAGAGTTGAACATGAGACATAGAAGATGGTTGGAATTGATCAAAGACTACGACTGCACGATTAACTATCATCCAGGCAAGGCGAATGTTGTAGCAGATGCTTTAAGTAGAAAGGAAAGATTGAATATAATGGTTTCATCTGAAGAATTGATCAAAGAGTTTGAGAAATTGGAAATAGAAGTATGTGGTCCTGATTCAGTGGAAGAAATGGTGTATACAATGACTTTTCAGCCGGAATTGTTAGAAAAGATCAAGAGATGTCAAGAACAGATGATGAGTCAAGACAGAGCCAAGTTGACTGGAGAAGAGTTAAGAAGTCAGAAGGACGGTAAAGGAATCTTTAGGTTTTCCTCACGAATTTGGATCCCTAATGTTCAAGAGCTCAAGAATGAAATTTTGCATGATGCACATAGTTCAAGATACTCTATTCATCCAGGAAGCACAAAGATGTATAAAGACTTGAAGGAAAATTTTTGGTGGCCCAACATGAAAAGAAACGTGGCAGAATGGATCAGTAAATGTTATACGTGCCAGAGGGTCAAAGCTGAACATCAGAGACCCAGTGGATTGTTGCAACCACTAGAGATTCCAGAATGGAAATGGGAGAATCTTGCTATGGATTTTGTAGTAGGTCTGCCAAGGACTAAGGCTAATCATGATGCTATCTGGGTAATAATAGACAGATTGACCAAGTCAGCGCACTTTCTACCGATCAACGAAAGATTTTCACTGGACAGGTTGGTTCATTTGTACCTGAAAGAGATTGTTATGCGACATGGTGTTCCTGTATCAATTGTGTCTGACAGAGACCCGAGATTCAATTCAAGATTTTGGAAGAAGTTTCAAGAGTGTTTGGGAACAAAGCTGAATATGAGTACTGCATATCATCCTCAGACAGACGGCCAGAGTGAAAAATCAATTCAGACCATTGAAGACATGTTGAGAGTTTGTGCCTTAGATTTTGAAGGAAGTTGGGACGAGCATCTACCGTTAGTGGAGTTTTCATATAACAACAGCTATCATGCCAGTATTGGGATGCCCCCGTATGAAGCTTTATATGGAAGAAAGTGCAGATCACCAGTGTGTTGGAATGAAGTTGGTGAGCGTAAGATTTTGGGTCCAGAATTAGTTCAACAAACTAAAGAAAAGATTGAGTTGATTCAGAAGAGATTGCTAGCTGCTCAAGATAGGCAAAAGAAGTATGCTGACCAGTCAAGGAAGGATATGAATTTTGAAGAAGGTGACCAAGTGTTGTTAAAGATTTCTCCGTGGAAAGGTGTTAGTAGATTTGGCAAGAAAGGAAAGCTTAATCCAAGATATATAGGACCTTTTGAAGTCTTGAAGCAAGTTGGGAGAGTTGCATATGAATTGGCTCTACCACCACAGATGCAGCACATTCACAATGTTTTTCACGTATCTATGCTTAGAAAGTATAATCCTGATATGAGTCATGTAATAGAGTATGAACCCCTAGAGATTCAACCTGATTTGTCCTATGTAGAACAGCCTGTAGAGATTCAGGATCATAAGGATAAGGTTTTAAGAAATAAGTCTGTTAGGCTTGTTAAGGTTTTGTGGAGAAATCCTCGAGTTGAGGAATCCACCTGGGAACTTGAGAGTGAGATGCTCGAAAAGTATCCCTATTTGTTTACTTAGGCTGATTCTGGGGACAGAATCTTTTTAAGGGGGGGGGAGAATGTAACGATCTAGATATTTATATATATTTGATTAATATGAGGTATATTATTTATGTGTTTCAATGTGACAAGATATGATATGTGGTCATTTTATATGTCTAGTTGACTGCCCGTTTGACTACATTATGCTTAAGTGTTTTAATTAAGTGATTAATTGATTTTTCATGCTTAATTGAGTAACTGTTTGATATTTATAAAATTATTGGTGTGTCCAATAATTATGGAATTTTATATGTAGCTTATATATGATTTTAGAGACTTTTTAAAAATAGTGGTGTGATTTAATTCAGCCTTAATATTTTTATATGATTTTCTCAAACTTGTTTTATCCTGGAAATATTTCTCTTCTAAATTCCATATTTAATTATTGGAATGTCCAAAAATCATGAAAACTTTTCCAAAATGTTCCTTATTTATTCTAGGCCTTTTTAAAAATAAAAGTTTATTTTATTTGATCCCAAAATTATTTTTATGATTTTTCTACTCTCATTTCCTATTTCTGTACTAAAACTTCAAAGATTTTTAATTAATTCTTTATTCATCAGAAAAATATTTCAAAAATATGGGGAAGTTTCTAAATTCATTATCTTAATTTTAAAAATATCAAACTTGTTTTTGTACCCATTTTCCATAAAAAAATCGAATTACTAATTGATTTAATCCAGAATTCAGCAATTGTGAAATTACGAAAGTATCCCTGCCTTTTATTAAAACAGCAGCAGTCTTCTTTCTTCTCCCCATTCTGCGTTTTCTTGTTCAGGTCCTGCCTTTTTCTCTCCACCTCGACCTCTTGCTATGTTACTGTTTTTCTTCGATTTCATACAGTTGTTCCATGATATCTCGCTAGTAATCCAGTGATAATGCTTGTTG
Source organism: Oenanthe sinensis (assembly GCA_028671895.1). Taxonomy (NCBI): domain Eukaryota; kingdom Viridiplantae; phylum Streptophyta; class Magnoliopsida; order Apiales; family Apiaceae; genus Oenanthe; species Oenanthe sinensis. The sequence continues at coordinate 836,495 of CM053809.1, read as the reverse complement.
AAGTTGTTCTTTAGCGTAATATGTATATATATATATATGAATGTCGTATGTATGTGTATGTGTAAGAGCTGCATGCAAGTGGTTTTATGGCCTTAGTAAGGTTTATATCAATGATATCTAGCTATACTAGTAGTCTGCGGCAGTTTGGATGAAAAGGGCTCGAAATCGAGCCTTTCAACATTCGTTGCCGTCGCCGGCGATGAGCTCCGGCGAGCCGGCGACTCGGTTGTTCTTGTTTAAGCCCGATTCTTGTTGTTCTCGGTTGCAATGATGAGTATGAGTAATAATGCAAGTACTGCTGTGATTGCATGTCAGTTTTGTATATATTTCGATTTGATAATCAATTTTTCCGACAATGGCTCTAATTTTTCCGATTTGTGCTTGAATATATATGTTTGTTTACATGCTATGTTCCGTAATTGACTCATATTTTTGTAATGCATGTATCAGTTTATATTCGAATTTAGTATAACTAAATTAGCACATGAATATTAGGTGGGTTTGATGAAATTTCTAATGATTAAGGTTAATCAAAGGCTTTATGAATTTTTGGAGTTTAATAAGTTTGGCTACTTGCAAAATTCGAACATATACATGATTTGGTAATTCGGGTTTTCGATGTTGAATGCTATGATCGACTTTCATTCTTGTGTTGCTACTAATAATCATGTCGTGTGTTAACTTATAATTCTTGGTAGTTACATGCGTACATATAAGGTTTAAATTAAAATGTCAAGTTATATATGCATGCTTAGTTCGAACATAGGATGGTACATGAGTACTAGTTCGAATTGATATGGGTGCCAGGTGTGTAAATATAAAACCAAATAGTACACCAATTTGTTGAATGATAATTAACTTGATTAATTAAAATTTTGACTTATATGGATCATTATGTTCGAGTATAGCTTAATATATGAATCTTAGTCCATGTTAATGCTAAATGCTATGTCTGAAGTAGAATTCAATGACTTTGTTAATTTTGGATGTCTGGATGTATATGCCTATTTGCAATAACAATGTGAGTTGTACTTGAGAGTTTATAAAAGCCTTACTTGGTAATATATGTATGCCTATTTGCCTAAGTGGAAATGTGAATTAATTATGTAATTGTTTAAGTGCTCCAAGGCTTTGTATTGCAGGATCATATTTCGAATATATATATATATATATATATATATATATATATATATATATATATATATATATATATATATATATATATATATATATATATATATATATATATATATATATATATATATATATATATATATATATATATATATATATATATATTCGAATTCTTGTCGTATTGAAATGGCAGTAGTATTATTAATGATTATAGATGTTGCTAATTTGATAAGGAATTGGTGCAATAGATGATTGTAGTATTATGTATAAAGGACTTTGATGTTTGTTTGGGTCGGTTGTATTCCGACAGGCAGCTCCAATTACAGAGGAAGTGCTACCAAAATTTTCTAAAACTAAAACGACTTTGTAAAATATTATTGGCACACCACCTCTGTATAGGAAAGACTATCAGTCAGGAATACTATGGATCAATATATGTGTCTATGTGTTACTTGTTTGCCAGTGTAGAAGTGATTATATAGCAGAGTATGTCTACAGTGGAGTATGCATATGTGTTAAAGGGTTACATTATCAAAAGGGTAGAATAGTTAGACGTTAAAGAGAACGGCGAGAGTATATAAGATTCTGAAATAGTATTATTTATGTGTAGCTACGAAAGACATTGAGGTGAAAGACAAAGGAAAAGCTAAAGTAGAGAGTTAGTATTGGTGTAGGAGATCTACCTGTTCAGCAGCTGTAGCATTCCTTTTTGAGGCAAGTAACTACTGCCTAATCTCTTTTAACTTAAACACTGTTTTATGAACTGTATAGTGAACTGTTTTATAAACTGCTTTATGACCCTGCAACTATGTTATCTTATTTCAACTGTTTTAAGCTATAACCTACCTTACTTTAATTGTTTTACTTAAACTGCAACCTTATACCAGTTTTAAATTGCACTTTAAACTTTTCAATCCCTGAACAGTTACTGACAGCTTATAAACTAGTTTTACAAATATTAAACCAGTGACCTTGAAATGTGACCTATGCTATCACTATTTTCTTATCTATGATTACTTGAACTTTAATTCTGAACTTACCCTGTTGCTATTGCCTAACTACCGTTACAACTAAATGCCTTACAGCTATTTTCAAAACATCTTGTTATACCTGTGAATTGACCCTGCAACCTGACTTTACTACTGTAACTTGGTTTTGGTCCCTAGTTCAAGATTTCTGCCTACTTTAGTACAACAAAGACTTGTTTTGAGATTTATCCTGGAATAAAATTTACCTCTGTCTAATGATCTTAAAAATGGATTTAAATATGGAATCCGACTTTCAAGAAGTCTTTTTCATCAAATGATTTGGTAACTTTAAAAAGAAAGGTTTTGGTTATTATAGGAATTCCGATCAAAATGGTTTCTGCGGATTCCTATAGGTTGGAGGCGTAAGAGGCCGAGTGACGCCGGTCCAGCACTTTTTATGTGAAGACTATAATGAGATAGTCAATGGCTATAATGAGATAGGCCAAGGCCAATGGCAATAAGTGCCTTTATGAGTACTCTTTATGTCCAGAGGGACTTTAGTCCGTTATGGGGACTTTACGTGGCTGATCACCCGTATTGTCTGGCGTTGTGAGAAAACTCCAATCAAAATGAATTGTTTCTAATCAATAAAGGTCCTAATGAGAGGACAGTTTTTATAAATGATTTGAAAAGCAAGGTCCTAATGAGAGGACAGTTTTATAAAATGTTTTGAAAGAATCAGTCCTAATGAAAGGACAGTTTTATACAAATGGACTTTGAAATGATTAGTAATGAATAATGAAATGCCTTGTTATAACCTGTCATATACAGCTTCAACTGTGAGATATACCTTGATTTGACTTGTTTCAATTGTTAGACATTACTTCCTGTTATCCATCTAACCCTGCAGATTACTCCTATACTTGCAATTGATTATTACTTTCCAGTTTCTTATTTACCTTGCACCAGTTATTGAAATTATTTAACCCTGCCACTGGTTTTATAAAAGAAAGTTTTGCGAGTAATGAATACCCTGACTAGAATTTTAATTACAATTTTGGGACAATGAGGTCCAGCAATGATTTTAAAGCATGGTTTTGAGAAAAGACTTTTTAAATTATATATAAGCCTATAGAACTGTTTTTAACCTATATGGTTACTTGCTGAGCTTTTGTAGCTCATTCTTTTATTTTCTAACATCTACAGCTTTTGAGAATCATGGTTCGTATTAAGCAGACTGCCAGGAAGAATATGTCATACATGAACTATGCTAGGCTGGCTGAGATTGAACAGGTAGGATCGAGGCAGAGTTGGAAGGAAAAGACTTTGTTTAGTCTTGTATTTTATTAGTAGATTTTGAGATGTTTCAGGAGTTGTAATATTATTTTGGTTACTGTAAATGTAAATGTAAATGAATGTAGTTGTGTGCTTGTTTCATACCATTACCTTGAAAGGTCCAGACTAGTAGTCGGGGTCATATTTATGCGTATTTTCTATTATTGTTATTTAGGGTGCATGCATATAGAGTGTTAGTGACTCCCCGATCTAGACCCCGGGTCGGGAGGGCGCTACACTTATTGTTCTACTGAATAATTGCCACATGTTATTTAATTTATATATGCATGTCTGTGGTAACTTTTTAGTATTGCATGAGTATTACTACTAGTTTTCTTTCTTTGACTGATTTTTAAATTTGAATGTATTAAAAAGAATTTCTTGTCTATTTCTTTTTCAAAACGTATTATTCAAAGATACATTCATTTTTCTATCAGTTTTAGAGAAGAAAACATCAAAATTCTTTTTCAAAACTTCTCTTTTGAAAATCTTTTGATTTACAGCCCTACTTTGATTTCTAAATCCTAGGGTGTGAATCAAACTTCTCTTGAGGATAATCTCTCTTTAAATCTCAAAATCTTTTATCCTCTCCCAAAAGCTAATTTTAAATGCTTTATTTTCAAAACTGTTTTCTCTCATAATTTTTCTTTAAAGTGGCAGAAACATTGTGACTGCTATTTTATTCGGAGAAATTGATTTTAACTTCGAGGTACTAATCACTTATAAAATGATTTGTTTTTAAACACTTGTTTCAATGTATGTTTCACATTGATTCATAGTACCAAAACATTGGTTATTGCTTTGAAGGCCTTGTACTGTATTGTTAAGCATTCATTCACCCAATTGTCATATTTTTATTTTAAGTCAGGGATACTATCAGGTGGACGAAAATGATGTAAATCATAATTGCATTATGAGTCGGAAAATCATTGTCCTCTATTTGATAAGGATGTTTTGGAAAAATGTTTTCACAACATACAATGCTAAGGTTTTAAAGGAAAAGAGTCATTTTATTAAGATATAATTCGGTAGAAGAGTTGAATTTCTTCTTTGTATAAATTTCCGCATTTTATTACGAGAAGTTTGCCTTATAATAAATTCATAAGGGATAAAAATTTTCTCTGATACACATTCCCGCGTTTTATTATGGGATAAGTATCTAAAAGAAAATTTCATATCATACTCCTAAATGATAAATCTTTAGATCCGACAAAACTTTTTTGTAAAAAGTGCTTTAATGCAATCCATTACCATTTCTTCTTATATTTTTCCTTCTCTTTGAGATGAAAAATATGTTTTGGACTGTCAATGTGATTATTTCTTTATCTTATTTATTGATTATATTCGCTTAACCCCTAGTGGCTTTAGAAGTCAGCCAAGAGGTTGAAAACCTATCAATCTCTTACCCATGCCTTAATACCAAACACTCATTCATCCACTTCCATATATTAACCCCTGGACATATAAGGAACTTATGTTAGTTAGAGGTTGATTAGGGAGAAACTGCATTTGATGCAACAAATAAGGATAAAGTCGGAAGTGCACCCACAACTCTACCTCCAGAGAAGAAAAGTAGTATATAATTGAGGTAACTTTAAGCTCATCTGCATCTTCTCAAAAGGATGCAGAGCTGAAAAGGCAATAAAACTGTCTCTGGAATCATTCTCTCAACAGGGTGAGTTCATTGAAATTCACTCGTCAGCCAGAGCATCTTGTAATGAGTCAAGCACACCACTGGCACTCACGCTGATGGTAAGCCTAAACAGATAAATTCTAGGAACACATTTCAAGGTGTGCACAGTGAGAGGTATATGCATTCAGAGGAGATGCGTACTCTAAGTTTCCATACATTAAATTGTCCAAGGTATCTACCTCAAACAGAAGTTAATCTTCTGCATCCTGAAAGGGAGATCTCTTGTTCAAATTTATCTGGGCTTGAGAGGCAACTGCTTGGTAAGAATTCTTTGGATGAGTCAAGTAGGGTATTTTACACAAAATTCCCGTCACAGGGTTACGATAAAAATGTAGGCTCTAAATTGCCATTCATTATATTGCCTACTACATTGACCCTCCTAGAAGGAACATTTCCAAATCCTGAAAATGAATGTCCACCTCCCATTTATGGAAAAGGTGTGAGGCAACCCCTTGATAGAACAAGGCAGGATTCTCTAACTGATTTTAAAATCTTGGGATAACTCATCTCAAAGAGGTGAGGCTCCACTAGACAGTGATTTAGCAAAAGCTATTGAGTTTGGTGTTAAGATAGTGCTTATGCATGATAGATTAAGAATATCTCTACGAGGTAATTCTCCACTTGATAGTGATTCAGTTCATTTTGATGAATCAGGTGTTGAGAATATAATTGAATTGACGGATTTCACTTGCAGGTACATAATATTATATTTGGAATGCAGAGTGAAAGTGTGAGAGAGAAAAACTGAAGTGAAAGTGAGGGAGAGATACACTTAAGTGAGAGATAGGGAGAGAAAGAGTGAAACACTTCAAAGTGCTCGACATTTAAGTGTAAACACCAACAGAACGTAGTAGAAGTGAGGAAACCAAAGACCAAACACTTACCCTTGCTACTTCTAAAAGAAAAGCTACTATGTTTTCCCAATCAATGACAGACGAGAACCTTTTTTGGATGACAAGCCATTTGAAAGACCATGGGCCATTGGAGGACTCCTCAACTAAGGGGGATAATTTAGTATACAAGAAAAAGTAGAAGGTCTTATATTCGTATCCTTATGGGAGAAGTTAATATCCTTATAGGGAGAATTTAGACAAGAAAAAGAAGAAATTCTTATCTTCTGATCCTTAGGGGATATAACTTAGGGGGAAAATATAGACAAGAAAAAGAAGAAATTCTTATCTTCTGATCCTTAGGGGAAATAACAGATTATGGGAGAATCAAGAAACTGTATCCTATACTTGAAAAGAGTTGTCATTAGAGGATTCCTCATCCAAGTGGGATATACATAAAAGAATTTACACTTCCATTGTTCATCTAAAGGGAAAAGAAGAAAAAGAAGAAAAATCACATTCCCATGGGGAGAACATTACTTGAGCTATGTTCTATATTCTATTGAAGATGTTCCCAGGAATATTGATTCTTATAAAGCTCTATTTATGATAAGTTCTTTAAGTTCAACTATGAAGGATTTTGAAGCAAATAAAGCTCAAACACAGACATAAATGAAGATGATACTACATGAATATCAATTCAGTGCTAGAAGAACAAACATCTTTCATTTTAGTTATACAAGAAATCTGGAAATGCAGAATCTGATCTAGAAAAACCAGTAGCATTATTTACAAGTCCCGGATGATTACTTTTTCTACTTATTAGTTGAGTTATCCTCTCTATGAGATTTGTTTACTAAGTTTAACAATCAAATAGGGGGAGATTGTTGGTGAGATTAAGAAGCTGTATGAATAGTAATCATGATAACTCAACACTAGAACATGACAGGTAAATAATACTACGCCTATACAGAAATCAGAAATAAATGAAGATAAGGCAAATACAGTGAATCAAGACATTAGAAGAAGTTTTGAAGTCTACTACAGCTCACTGAGAGAAGTTCATTAATATGTTCAAGCCTCAGTGAAGAATAATGGTTGAAGACTTTCAGGGTTTCAGAAGTGTTGAAGATTCAATATAGAAGTTCCACAAGAAGATTTCAGTGTACCAGCATTGATTGAAGATAGACAGTGTTAGAAGCATAGGAATCTAAAACGGTAAAGATAAAGGTTAAAGAAGACAACAGCAGTCTTGATGCAATACTCACTGAAAGAAGTTCATTTATATGTTTAAGCATCAGTGAAGAACAGAGAATGAAGTATTCAAGACTGTGGTAATAATGGAGATGTTTTCTAAGTACCAGAAAAGATTCTAGTGAAAGTACTATGTTTATCAACAATCAGTGTTTGAAGCAATGCAACAGTCCAAGGTTAATCAGCTGAAACAGAATAGAAGTCAAGGGAATTCAATTTAGTGTTAGTCGTTTATGAACCAGACCAGTGCACTAAATGTCAGCACAATGAAGAATTACTTTGATTTATTAGAAGAAAATCAGTTGATCAAGCTAGAAGAGTGAAAACCAAGTGGTAAATACTTTAAGCATTTCAAGAATTTTTCTAAGGCAAGTTATATCACTTTTGGTGTTCCTATACACTTGAACCCATGTATGAGGTGTACCAAATCTATATTGGCGCAAGAAAACTATCCTCCAAGTTTTCCATGTGCTTTGTGGTGCCTACACAAGGGATGTAGAGTTTAGGCAAAACAAAATGATTTGCCTTGGTATTGTGGAGTTAAAGGTGCAACTAGAATTGAAGGAACATATTTGTGGCACCTATACAATGTGTATAGAGTATAGGCGCAACAAACCGGTTACTTGGGCGCAAGGAAAGTTTTGGTGGCGCCTTTACAGTGCAGGAGCAACAAAAGCTAGGGTAGGTGCAAGGAAACATAGGCATAAGCTTCCAAGTGGTTTGTGGTGCTTATACAAGAGAGTATAGGTGCAACATAACCCCTCCTTGGCTCAACAAAAGTATTGGAGCGCCACAAAATATTTATGTAGTGCATACACACCACTCACCCTGTACATGAGCAACAAATGACTTAGCATTGTGAAACAAATCAATTCTAATTAATTTGAAATGTCTACACATATAAACAAAATGACGTGCTCATTTTGATTTATTGAAATATACAACCATACAGAGAGATACAGAGAGGAAATTGAAGTCGGAGAAGAAGAAGATAAAAAGCCATACATATACCTTCTTCACCGGAGTTTTATATTCTAGCCAGTTCTTTATGTTGCAAATACATAGGGCTATTGTAAAACACTTTCTGTTAGCTTGATTCCGTTAGTACAAACACATAGTCAAATATTGTATAGGGATTAAGTTATATCTCTTTGTAGAAGCAAAGAACTAATCTGTTCTTTGGAAACCAATTATATTTTGAACTGGGTGTAGCAACCTCAGGGTTTATATACGAAAGATATATTCTCCAAAACTTGTCTCATTAAATTACTTGCTAATTTTCAAGAACATTAATGATTATTCATAAATACAGAAAATTAGTAAGTCAGCCTCCTAAACACTATTTACCTCATGAACTCGAACCCACTAACCGAACTCTAAATAATTTATCCGCAAAAGATTCGATTTTTTTTTTTAATTTAGTGAGTATCGTATTCAACCCCCCTTCTACAATACTTCGGGACCCAACAAATCTTTATAAGACGGATGACCTGTAAAAAGATAAGGTAACTCAATTTTTAATATATTGTCAAATGTACTCTCGAAAACATTATATAACATAGTATAGTTCCTGCCCCTGAATTTGTTACAAAAATATATTACAAGAGCCAATAAATAAATAAATAAATAATCAAAAATGAAAAATGAAAAATTGAATATTATGATTATGAATAACAAAACCAGCCTAAAACAATCACAGTAAAATGCTCAAAAAAATTAGTGGACAAGTACATCAGAAGACTCTAACAAAAATGGATTCAAACAAACTAGTATCAAAACTAATACATGCCGATCAAAATAAAAACTAACAAAAATTAATCACACAATTGTGAATTAAAGTTTTCAAAAATAACAAGACTAAAATTAAATATAAAGTTTAACAGAAGGATATATGTTTATGTTAGGTGAGACGTGTGAAAACGCTGCCCTACGGAAGATTTCCCTTCGCGTGCAAGGTTTGAAATTGCAACTCCTTAGCGGTACAACACCCCCTTTCGGTTTATCCTCCTATGCGCATGAACGTAGGGAAGAAAGACCGTCATATTTTCCGGTGCTCAAAACACTATTTAATATATATTACATTATAATCATCCAAGAAAAGATTATATATTACATTATAATAATCCAAGAAAAGATGTGAATAAATATTAGAAGAAGAAGATATATAGATACAAATTTTTGGAAAAGACAGTAGTATTATCTCTATATTACTATGATAAAACGGCTCTTATTATTGTAAGGAAAGGAGCATAAATTTTCAACTAACTATCTCAAGAATTATCACTATCCATATTATATAATCAAACATGATATCACAAATAAGGTAATTAAAGAACAAGTAATAAAGACTATTAATATCAAACAAAATTTTCAAATGAAGAATTGTTTATCTTTTTAATAATGTGCATTACAGGGGTTAGTTACAAGACTCTCAACATTAGTTATTTAAAAATTTAAACAATTGTTGGATTAGTCGTATCCATATTATACAATCAGACAATAAATGGAGGCAAGGAATTGAGATTGTACAAATAGGTGCAATCTTGATAAAATGATAGGAAAAGCATCGAGACCATAAAAAATCCTTGTTAAGACAGAAGAAGACTGAAGCATTTATGATAATATATTATACTCTGCATATATAGACATATAAATTCCTATTTTTTCTAGTTACGGATATTCTAGATTTTTTTCTACTTATGACGTAACTACAGACGATAATTATAGTACCGAGTCCGATGAAGATCGTGATATGAGTTCTTCCTACGAACGTCTTTAAAGTATACGGTTGGTCACAAGTTGAGCTTCCACAGACTTGATTCGCCTTTAGCCGTATCTCACCCGAACTGATGGGAATGGAGGAGTAGATGTTGTGAATAGCCTTGGGGACCAAAACCCTATTATGTTCTTTATATAGTAGCCTTAATTAGACCACATTAACCCTAATAAAGCTTACTATGTCTATTATTACACATTACATAGCCATACCCAATAAGATGTCTTCGAACTCTTCATTTTAGACCACTTAATTAGTTCAAATATAAAACAAACAATTAAATATAATTATTTTAATTTGTAATCCCATAATATATATATTATAAATATAATCTAACAATCTCCCACTTGGGCTATGTTAGATGTAAAGATTATATTCAACATATATAAAATATCAATCAAAGAATTAGACGCAACTAGAGAATAATCAAGAAAAAGACTGAATTTATTATCTCCAAATGAACAAGGGTAATCATATTTGTCTAAAATAGAAATAGAAACCAAATTCCATCTAAAAGACGACACTACATAAGTTTCTCTTAATTCAACAAAATGATCAGTTTCAAAAGATAATCTAAAAGCGCCAATGGCTTCAACCGCAACTGCATTGCCATCACCCAGATAGAAGAATCTTTCAACATCACTTGGTTTTTGGCTCCAAATGCAACCCTGCATAGAAACACTTATGTGAGTAGTACCAGAATCTACCCACCAAGCATCACTAGGTACAGAAGTTAAATTAACCTCAGAACAGACAAAGGTGAAAAGTCTACCTTTCTTTATGCGTCATGCGACATACTTGGGACATTCCTTTTTAACGTGCCTAGATTTCTTACAAAAGAAGCATGTAACAGCTTGATCCTAAGTCTTTTATTTATTAGGCTGTGACTTTCCCACCACAGTCTCTTTATCTTTAGTCCTCTTTTTCTAGTTAACGTTTGAGGTAGTTGCAACATGAACACTTTCAGTCTTTTCACACTTTAATCTATCTTCCTCTTGAACATAGTGTGAAATGAGCTCATTCAGAGTCCATTTATCCTTCTGAGATAAATGGACTCTAAATTAGACCACATTAAATCATCAGACAGATCAAGATTTAGTGCTTTAAGTTTTAAAGCAATGTTAGACATCTCTATAATGTACTCCCAAATATTTCCTTTAGCTTTATACCTCATCTGAAAAAGATCAGCTAAAAGCTTACTTGTCTCAGCCTTTTCGTTTTTTGTAAAACACTTTTCAAGCTCATCAAGGAAATCTTTCACAGATACCTCATGAGAGTCATTAGACATACCGCCCCTGAATGCCTCAGGAATGCTGTGCTTTATCATCAATAGAATTAATCGATTAGAACGTTCTCACTTCTCAAATTTCAATTTGTCTATAGCAAAACTTTTATCTGTAAGAGAAGTATGTTATTCTTTCTATATTTCATAGTCTAAATCCTTGCAACCGAGAACTAGCTAAACATTCTCTTTCTAGCTCTTAAAGTTTGTGTCGTTAAGAACATGAATGGAGTTATATTAGTAGCAGATGCATTAACTAGCAAGTAGGAAAAAAACATATGCTCGCATAAAATTGAAATCCATGTCATACAAAAAAAAATAAATTAAAACGAGGCATATACGACATAAATTTCAAATAATATAATGGTGTGTGCCCATTGTGACAAGATACCTAACACAACATTAATATTTAGTCTTTGGACAGAAACATTAATTTGTAAGTGGTATTCTCCATGTAGAAATAAAATATTAATAATAAATTTGGTCAAGTAACAACCTACCTTTGGGTCAGTTTTTTACTCACATGAAAAATTAATAATTATTACATTTTTATTCCAGCAAATATATTCATTATTTTGCCATTAAACAACCTTCTTTTGTGCTGATTGTTATAAAGCTTAAATAATAAATAAACACATCCTGTTATTTTTAAAAATAAACAAATTTATACAAAATACTACTTTGGTAATATTTTTTTGCTTTAACTCATTTATTTACATAATAAAGGACTTTAACAAAAGTTAAAAATATATGCCCAAATCCGTAACTTTATAAAATATTAAAAATTAATTATTTTAATATTTAAATAAAAAATTTGGCACCTCCTGAAACATGCACTTGACAAAGGGTTTCAAGAACTGTTAGTTGCTACTTTGTTGGGTATCCTGAAAGAACAAAAGGTTTCAAGTTTTATGATCCTTTGACAAAGTCCTTTTTCAAAACGGGAAATGCTAGATTTCTTGAGTCTGTTTTGTTTGAGAGGAGAGACAAAGTTAGGGGTGTTGTCTTTGAGGAAGAATCTATTTCTTTGCCTCATATAGTTCAAGACAATATTGTGGATATACCTATACCACCTCCTACTGAGAATCAAAATGATGATCAAGAAGAACAAACTCAAAACCTGAAAAGAAGTGCCACTTAGGCGATCCACTAGAGAAAGAAGAAATGCAATTCCAGATGATTATTTTATATTTTTTCAAGAACATGAGTTTGATATAAGGGTAATGGAAGATGACCCTGTCAACTTCCAACAAGTCAAACGAAGTGCTAAGTGTGAAAAGTGGATTGAAGCCATGAATGATGAGATGAAATCCATAAAGGAAAATGACGTTTGTGATCTTGTCGAGTTGCCTGAAGGTATGAAACCAATTGGTTGTAAATGGATATTTAAAACCAAAAGGGATTCTAAAGGGAATATCGAGATATATAAAACACGTCTAGTCGCAAAGGTTATTCTCATAAAGAAGACATTTACTATGAATAAAATTTCTCTTCAGTATCATCAAAAGATTCTTTTAGGATAATAATGACACTTGTGGCTCATTATAATTTAGAGATGCACCAGATGAATGTTAAAAAAGCTTTTCTCAATGGGGACATTGATAAAACTATATACATGACATAACCAGAAAACTTTAAAATAGGTGATCCAAAGTCTATAGTTTGTAAACTTAAACAATCCATCTATAGTGTAAAGCAAGCGTCATGTCTATTGAATCATAAATTTCATCAAACTCTTGTCTCATATAGTTTTGAGTCCAATGTTATTGAAAAATGCATATATCACAAGTTCAGTGAGAGTATATTTATATTTTTGATGCTTTATGTCGATGACATATTATTGGCATGTAATGATATAGGCTTGTTGCATGAAACTAAGAGATTTCTATCAAATCGCTTTGAGATGAAAGATCTTGGTAACGCCTCTTTTGTATGAGGAATTCAGATACATCGAGATCGCTCTCGAGGTATACTTGGGTTACCACAAAAGAGCTATATCGAAAAGGTGCTTGCCAGGTTCGGCATAAAAGATTGTACATAAATAAGTACTCATATTGCTAAAAGTGAAAACATTAGTCTGAAACAGTTATCTAAGAATGATCTCGAAAGAAAAGAGATGCAGAACATTCCTTATGCCTCGGCTATTGGGAGTCTAATGTATGTTCATGTTTATACCCGGTCAAATTTGGCATTCATTATGCATATGTTGAGTAGATATTTAAACAAACCCGGAATGGATCATTGGATTGCAATCAAACATGTTATGAGATACTTTCAAGGAACAAAAGATTATATGCTCGTTTATCGGAGGTCGGAAAATTTGGAGATCATTGGGTATTCCGACTCTGATCTTGGTGGTTACATCGATACGAGAAAATCTACTTTTGATTATGTTTTCATGTTAGCTAGAGGAGCTGTATCTTGGAAAAGTACTAAGCAGTCACTTATACCTCAATCTACCATGGAAGCAGAATTTATAGCTTGTTATAAGGCAACCAATCATTCCATATGGTTGCGAAATTTTTTCACTGGATTGCAGGTTGTAGATGGAATTGAAAGACATTGAAAGTATACTGTGATAATCGTTCAGCAACTGAGTTTTCGAACAATATAGGAAGCTTTGAAGCTTCCAAATATATAGATATTAAATATCTAGTTGTTATAGAGAGAGTGTAAAATTAGATTATGTCTATTGAACAAGTAGGAACAAACTTTATGCAAGCTGAGCCACTAACTAAAGTTTTGACACCTCAGGATTTTCATGGGCATATTGCTCATATGGGTATTGTCTTGTTGGAGGATGTTTAGTTTTAGTAGGAGTTTATTTTATTTCTTGATACTTCATTTTTATTGACACTACTATGATACATTATGTATCTTCAGTTTTCTGCATAATGAAGTTATTTTTTATTATTTCATATTTATTCTCTTTGTTGTTCTAAATGAGTTGTCTTTCAGTTGTGATTTGAGAAAATGTTGATGAAATACAGATTGATCTCACTAAGGTATTCAGGATCAATTGGAAATAGGCATGATTGAGATCAAATTGCACGTAATTTCCCGTTATACATCCATACTTGATCTATGTCATTGAATATATTGGTGTGGTGATCATTGAGGATCTAATTACGATAATGTGACGAAGGTCGCTTTGGTTCTATATTAATATACAAGATGGACCAGATTGTTTTAGAAAAATATTCTAAAGAATAAACATATATTTTGTGCGCACCTATGGTTATTGAATGTAATTGTTGTTTGGAATAATCTGTAGCCCAAGTGGGAGAATGTTAGATTATTTTAATAATCTACATATTATGGGCTTATAAATTAAAATAATTATATTTAATTGTTTATCCTATATTTGGACTAATTAAGTGGTCAAAAATAAAAAGTCCAAAGACATCTTATTGGGTATGGGCTATATAATATGTAATACTCATAGTAAGTCCCATAATATAATGGTGTAGTAATAAAAATCTATTATATATGATCTATTATTATATATCTAATAGAGATAATTTATTCAAAAATATCTATATCAATATCAATTAAATACCATCTTTCACATATTTTTCCTTCATTAATCTTATTATTATTTATTATTTATCCTTTTTCGTCCATTAATATCTATAAATTATTAATATCTTGTTATTCCATTATGTGCTTCTTTTGCTATTCTTGTAAACCCTATTTTTCTTCAGGGCGCGTCAATTGCTTAATATCTAGATGTGCAAGTGTACACAATTGCAAGTAAGTAATATAGTAATAAATACCATATAACATTCCTCAAGGCCTGTATATTCGTGTTAAACACAAATAAATTCTTACACTTCGGTTATCGAATACAAAAGTGGTTTTTGATATTCTAATTAAACTAATATGAATTAAAGACTAAATTAACCAACTAATAATACTAATAATAGCAAGATATCGAGTTTCAAAAATGAGAAGATAAGCCAGGATAATTACTTCTCCCTAACATGTAATGATTGGAAAAAGAGTTAAGTAATATTATAGAAAATTCGCAGCTTACTAACTAGAATTTAACTATCATAGGTTTCTCTCGAAATTACTATGATATAAAATCCTAAAAATTAAACTAACATATGTCTATGCCAAATCAATTTCTAGAATACAATGAAGTACCAATTTAAAGAGTTATGCATGGTCACAATATATGTCTATACTATAACAAAATTAAAATTTAAAAGATTTAATCATGCACCATTCAAGTTTTGTGTCAATTAACTATAACCCTCTTAATATTATAATTAACTCTATAACCTACTAGAGTTGATCAGACAATAGAAAATACCAACATGAATATCACTTGAATGAATAAACTGTAAAATTGCATATAACACTCTTCAACAAAACACCAACAATCCCATGCTAGGGTACCATAAAAATTCCAATTCCATAAAAATTATCATAATGAAAATTTCAAAATCAACCAAGAGTAGATAACACATATTCATAATGTAAAAGTTTAAGAGAATTCTAAATAAAAAGATGAAGAAAATAAATTCAAGTGAATGTCTCCAATGGTTGAGATCTTATTTTTCTGATTTTTATCTCCCGTGATCTCTCTCTCTCTCAATTAGGTCTGAATAATATCATTCTATATCTCTAATAAAATTCCTTTTAATGATTTAATAGAAAAATAAGGAGTTTCCTAATCAAAATAGAATTTCAATAGAAGAAATTCGTAGTTGACTTTTTGACCCTAATTATGGACTGATTCGGCTGGAATATAATTTAAATGCCACCTCCAAATTAAAGATCTTTTCCTAAAATTTCCATGTGCTCTTCAATCATCTGAAACGGACTTTTAGAACTCAAGTTATGGCCCAAACAGTGAAGAGTGCGCAAGCAGTCCAAGAAATTCAAATTTAATTCCAATAAATCTTCGACTTTTGTCTTTTTAAGCTCCAATCCTTCTTTTTTATAACTCCTTAATTCCTACAATAAAAAATTAAAATTTATTAAATAAAAATCCAATTCAACATAAAATAACTAAAATATGGGGACAAAATTAAGATTAAACACACACTTATTAGCGCTTTCACAAGGCCAGGCTGAGTGTTGATTTCTTGTCTTCATTTCAGATGGTCAGTGAAGGCGCGTCCAACCTTCCCTTTCATCCATTCAGAGAGTTTAACCACGGGGTATCTACTACACCAACTCCTACCCCAGACCCTCTATTTGCTAATACTCTTCAAGAGGTACATGATTTCATGGCGCGTCTTAACCAGCACTATGAGAAACTATCTCTTTCTGAAGGGGAATCGTCCAATCCTAGCCTTCACATTCTTTCAAACAGCTCTTTTTGGTGCCTCAAGAAATCCTTTCACGATGATGCCGAGACCTCCCAAATAAAGGCGCGCCCTACCTTTAATAAGGATTTAGATGACTCCCTAGGAGAAGAAGATGATGAAACTTTAATAAGGATATGTCCTGACAAGCAAGTAGTTTCAGATGATCAAAAAAAGACGCGCCCTGACTTAATCATCCCGGATTTAGACGAATCCCTAAGAGAAGAAGAGGATGAAACTTTAATAAGGAGACATTTTGACAAACAAGTAGTTTCAAATGATGAAGTGGAAGAGGAAGATGACACCCTTATGTTGTCTGATGAAGATGAGGGGTCACCCTCTGACAAAGAAATCTTTCCAGTTTCACCTCCTCCTTCCCTAGTCCCTTTCGAGCATTGAAAAATGGAAGAATACGAAGATGATATAGATTGGTCCAAACATGAAAACAACTTATCATAGAGGGATAAGGAGCACATTCGAAAGAGGGAAGGAAAGCTTGCATGTGTGTGCTTGGCCTCAAATGCTTCTCAAAAGCCGGTGTCTCATCTCACCCAATACTACGATATAGGAGATAGATTTGGCATGCCACGAAAATGATGCTTCCCCACAGGTTAGATCACTTTCTGGCTTTCATATTCCTCGAATAGTCCTTACCCCCAAGCTGGTGGAGATTGAAGCAGGCGCATCTTTACATGATTACTTCAAAGCCATTTGTCAGCTATATGACATCGTCCCCATCCAATTATCGCCCAATTCTTACAAACTGGTCGCGGCCTTGTACATTTTATATATAAAGTAGGGCTTCGAGCCACCCATAATGGACGAGTTCAATTATATTATCAGTCTACGCCATAGTAGCAACATAGGCTACTATTACTTGGTGGTGCAACATAGACACAACATGATGGGCTTCTGTTAGGAATCCACATGTAACTTGATGACAACATTAATCTCAGAATCTTAAAAACTTTAATTGATGTAACTGATCAATTGATATGAAAATTATTAATATGAGTTGATCAAAAAACTATTTATCAGTTGAAATATTTATTTGAATCAACTGATAATATGGATTGTAGCATTGGTGTATTCAGTCTATTTCAATTGATAATATATAAGTCAATTGATATTTTCATCAATTGATACTAGGGTCAATTGATATAGGTCATCAACTGATGTGTAACTTAGACTATCAAATTGTAATTATTTGAAGACAGGAAAGTTATGCGATAGAAGGATGATCAATTAATATGGAAGCATCAATGGATAGAAGATCAATTGATAAGGAGCCAAGTCAAGAATTGAAGACCGTCAACAGATAGAAGACCCATCGATTGATATATGGATTGATAACATCTATCAATCGATAAGTCAATAGCTTTTATCAATCGATGGATATCAAGTTCAATCGAAAAACAATCGGTTGATGGATAAAAGAAAGAATCTTAACATCAAATTATCAATTGATTGTGACAGCACAAGTTGACAGGCAAAAACACACATATGGAAGACAGTCTATGATAACTGTGAAGACTCAAGTTGAAGCTGTCTTTCCAAGTCTAAAGACTTTTCCCAAAATGGAAAAAGGAAAATGGAAAGATAGAGTTGAAACAATCCCAGAATAGATTAATTATATTTTACTTTTTTAGGTTTTGTAAACACACTTGTATATAAATAAGTGTGGTAACATTGTTAGAAAAATATAGAAGTTAGACAATATATCAGAATGCACTGTTCAGCCTTAGAGTACTTTGTAAGAACATTTGATTTATTTTCTAACCTTGTAAAAAGCAGCTGAATTTTATTAACTTAGAGAATTTGAGCAATATATACACTGATGGAAAAATCAATCCATCAGTAATTTTTAAATATCATTGTTCAATTTTCATTTCAGTTTTAGTTGTTCAATATATTTCTCTTAAACATATAAACATCAAGAACAATTATTAAAATACAAAAAGTTTTAATAATTTGTATTCAACCCCCCATTCTATAAATTATATTGACATTATTCTAGGGAATAACAATTAGTATTTGAGCGAAGGATTTCAAAATACAGAAAGTTTAAGATCAATAATAAGTCAATATGGGCCAGAAAGATCCAGGTTTGAAAATTCCAGTATTGGAGAAGGATGAATACTTTGCATGGAAAGTTAAAATGCACCTGCATCCACTTTCTCTTGACCCTTCATATGTTAACTGCATAGAGAAAGGTCCTCATGTTCCTATGAAATTAGTCATAGGTGTGAACCTAGATGGAACTCCTGCTTTTGATAAACACATTCCAAAACTCACCACTGAGTTAATGAAGAAGATGAAAAGGAGGTGCTCAAGGATAAAAAGGCCATTAACATACTGTTCAATGGTCTGAACACCTATATCAGATTTCAAAAGTTGTTAAAATTTCAAAGCTATAACAGATTTCAAAAGTTGTTAAATGGATTAAAGCTATATGGTAGGGTTTATGCAACTGAAGATACAAATCTAAAATTTTTTAGATCTCTTCTAAAGGAATGGAAGGCGATGACTGTCTCCATTAGACAATATCAGGACTTTAAAGATATATGAGTTGGAAACTTTATGGTATTCTCAAGATATATGAGTTGGAAATTCAACAAGATGAAGAGATTGAGAAGAGTCAAAGAAAGGACAAGACTGTGGCTTTGATGGTCGAAGAAAATGAAGACAGAAAGGGTGAGAGTGAGAATGGATGTGTAGAAGTGGTTAGCATGGTGGCTAATGTTGCTGTTGAAGAATCATTTAAGGGAAAGGGAAAGTGTAAGTATGAAGAAAATGAAGCATATTTTCAGGATGATCAAGATGAAATTGATGAACACCTAGAATTTCTATCAAGGAAATTTTCAAAGCTAAAATTCAAAAGGAATCCAAATGCTTAAAGTCCTAGATCCCAGTTCAGAAATGATAATCAAAACACAATTTTGGTTAATAGATAAAAATTCAAATATTTTAACTGTGGATTGACCGGTCATTTCTCAAATGAGTGCAGAAAGCAAAAACAAGAAAAAAGGAAAAATTATATAATGGCATTGACTATAAAAAGAAATATTTTGACCTTCTTAAACAAAAAGAAAAGGATTTTGTTACTGAGGAGAAAGACTGGGCTGCTGAGGATAATGATTCTGAAAAATTCATGATTCTGGCATTAATGAACAACCATGAAGATGAAGAAGCTAGTTCATTATCGAATCAGGTATTAGCTACTAACTTTTCTGAGCTTTCAAAAGATGAATGCAATAGTACCATCAATGAAATGTCTAATGAACTGTACAATTTGCATGACACTTTGAAATCTCTAAATAAAGAAAACCTCAAGTTAAAGAACACCATTGATGCCTTAACTGATAGGAATGTATTTCTTGAAAATGAACTTGTCTGTTTAGATAGATTCAAGCAGAAAAGTAAGGATGCTAAAGATAAGTTAGTGAATAGTTTAAAAAGAGAAGAATTGTTAAAAGAATAATTGGCTAGAGAAATTGAAACCATTAACAAATAGAATAGGTCTGCTAAAACTGCCAAACAAATTATTGATGTTCAGGGTTTAGATATTCTAGGAGAATCCCATAAATCACTAGGCAAGCCATTAGTTGATACTTCAATGGATAAAGATCAATGAACGGCTAATCCTTCATCAACTAATAAGGATTATCAATCGATTGATGCTGAATCAATTGATAAGCATCCATCGACAAGTAAATCATTAATGACTAACAAGAAGAACAACTTTAGCACCCTTATCAAGTTTATTAAGGAAATT
Organism: Oenanthe sinensis; assembly: GCA_028671895.1. NCBI lineage: Eukaryota > Viridiplantae > Streptophyta > Magnoliopsida > Apiales > Apiaceae > Oenanthe > Oenanthe sinensis. The sequence continues at coordinate 816,130 of CM053809.1, read as the reverse complement.
AAGAATCAAGTTGAGACTAAGGTTGAAAAGATTAACATTGGTAGCTTATCTAAGAAACGGTTAAAAGAGAAATTAAAAGGGATAACACCTGTTGAAATCATTCACCCAAAGTCTAAGAAAAACAAGAAGAATATGAATGGGAAGGTAGGCATAAACAAACACAACAATTTCACTCCTGATATGTATTCACCTAGAAAAGTTTGTGCTAAATGTGGTAGTGTAAATCATTTGTCTATGAATTGCAAGAAATAAAAGAACTCCATACCTGCAAATGATTTAAGTGCACATGCCATGTCTGCAAATGTTATGGTTACCAATCATATGGTCATGAATGCCATGTCTTCTAATTTTGTTCATATTTCCTATGCACAACTCCATACATGTATAATCTTTTCTTTGCATATGCCTATATGAACATGTCTGGAATGCCATGGAACATGTATATCCTGATAACAATCATGCCAGCCAAAATGTCAAATCTACAAATGTGCATGATTCATCTGCTATGAGTTCTAAGGAATTTGAGCCCCAAAAGTCAACTCCCAAAGTTAAAGTGGATTTAAACCCACCAAAATAAAAGGAACCAAATTTAACAACAAAGGTTCAGGCTGCAACTAATAAAAGAGGATACAAGGCAACTTGGGTACCAAAAGCAACATGATTGTTTTGATTGTGTACAGGGAAACAGGAAGAGAAGTCTCTAGTATCTAGATAGTTGATGTTCTAGGCACATGACTGGAGATATGTCCCTTCTCACAAAGTTTGTGGAAAAGGCTGGCCTAGGAGTTACTTTTGAGATAACAACAAAGGTTTTACTCTGGGATATGGCTAAATTGCAAGTGAAAATGTTGTCATTGAACCTGTAGTACTAGTTGATGGATTGAGGCACAATTTGCTCAGTATTAGTCAACTGTGTGGTAATGGAAATGGTATGTGTTTTTTAACTGGATCATATATCATAGCCAAAAAAGAATCTGGTGAAATTCAATTAACTGGTAGAAGAAAAAAAAATGTCTATGTGGCTGACTTCAACTCTATAAAGGCTAATTCTATGACATGCCTACTTAGCAAGACCAATACAGATGAAAGTTAGATTTGGCACAAGAAGCTAGCCCATTTGAATTTCAAAGCCATGAATAAACTGGTTAGAAAGAATTTAGTTAGAGCATTCCACAGATAGAATTCACCAAGGATGGACTATATGATGCATGTCAAAAAGGGAAACAAAGGAAAGCACCATTCAAGTCAAAGTCAGTATCATCAATTGATAAGCCTTTGGAACTATTGCACATGGATTTGTTTGGCCCTGTCAATATCATATCAATTGCCAAAAAGAAGTATGCCTTAGTAATTATGGATGACTTCACAAGATATACTTGGGTACATTTCTTACATTCCAAGGATGAGGCAAGCAAATTCATTATAAATCATGTGAGAAATATTGATAATGGGATTGAATGGAAGGTCAAGAAACTGAGAAGTGATAATGGTATTGAATTTAAGAATGTGATACTGAAAGAATTCTATGAAAAAAGGGTATCACTCATCATTTCTATGCTCCACGGACTCCACAACAAAATGGAGTTGTTGAAAGAAAAAATAGGACCTTGATTGAAGCTGCTAGAACTACGTTAGAAGAAGCAAAACTTCCTACATATTTTTGGGCAGAAGTAATTAATACCACATGTTATATTCAAAATATTTCCATGATCAATCAACTACAAGTCAAGACACCATATCAATTGATGAAGAAAGATAAGAAGCCAACAATTAACTTTCTTCATGTCTTTGGCTGCAAATGCTTTGTTATAAGGAATCAAGGTAAAAATTTGGGAAAGTTTAAAGCCAAAGCCGATGAGGCTGTATTTTTTGGATATGGAATAAAAACCAAAGATTACAGAGTCTACAATCTTAGATTACTCATTGTTATGGAATCTATGCATATAATCTTTGATGATAAGAAAATACAAGAGTTGTTTGATGAAGGATATCATGATTTATTGCATTTTGAAAGTGAATCAACTAGTAATGGTGAAGAAAGTGATGATTGTTATAACTGTATTTTTGCAAGTGGAAGTTTATACTGACGAGTAGCAGCATAACGGACGACCGGACGAGCAAGCCGACGAGTGAACGTTGTTTGGACGACCCACGAATTATTTGGCCATATTTATCTACATTATTCATTAATAATTCAATATCAGTTGAATTATTCATTTATAAATGGATAATTATCAATTATATTAATAATTATTGAGGGTCCTTTAAAATAGGGAATTAACAAGCTGACGAGTAGACTAGGTCTCGACGGATAAGGCTGAAACACCCGACGGGCAGAAAATTAAGGAAAGGATAAGTTTCCTACTTTAACTACAATTCAAATACAAGGAAACAACCCCTTGATCTAAGGAACGTGATCAGAAGTCATGGCTGGAAGATAGGATCGGGAAAGGCAGGAAAAGGGGAATATAAATATAATCTTAGGGAGATGGAGAAGAGGGAGACACAAATATATACAAATAATACATACAGCCGACGGGTAACATGTTCAACCGACGAGCAGTGGCAGAATAGTCGACGAGTATAAATTATATGTATTTTTCTTCATTTTAAACACTTGTAGTCGATCTTAAACAACTTTATAGTGAATGTTCTTGGTTGGGCACACCCCACCCGCGGTTTTTATCCTTTTACTAGGGTTTTCCGCGTCACCAAAATTGCCTCTCATTTTTCTTTATTTTCAGTCATCGAACAATATTTTCTTATTTCTTTTACCCGTCTAAGCACAAAATCACAGATTTCAAACATTTATACGATTAAAGAACTTAGTTATTAACCCTACAAAATTTGGCTAAAACAGTTTGGCACCGTCTGTGGGAAACTAACTAAGAGTTCTATACAATTTCAACAACTATGGCTACAGATTCTGAGCAAAACGAGAACGTGGAACGACCAACGAACGATGATATGCTTGCAATGATGAAGAAGCTACAAACTGATATGGAGACCCTACGTAGTGAAAATGAGAACCTCAAGGCTGCGTTGAGTACGGTCAAATCAAGTGCGACAGCAGCATCAAAACAAATAGTGGCAAGTGTAGTAAGAAGACTGCAATACGACGATGAGGATCATGATGAAGGTCGAAAGGAGGATGATGAAGTGCTCGTGTTGGGCACTAACAGGGCTGAGAATGGAACTAAGGGTAATAACGCTAACACAACATCTCAGCGGCAGAAGGAGGTAACGGTCAGGCATGACATCGAGGAAGAAAGATCGAATAGAAGATCGAGACACAGAAATTCACGATCGGAAAGTCACACAACAGATGTTATGAAGCTGGAGTTGAAAGAGATGAGAGAGATGATACAACGAATCCCAGGTGTGCCAAAACCGTTGGAAAAAGCCACGCCAACGAGCTATGCGGATTCACCTTTTTCTGATGACATTGCCTTGGTGGAGATTCCGAAACGATTTAACATACCACATATGAAGCTGTATGATGGTGAGGCTGACCCACAAGAACACATTGCGCAGTATAAACAACGAATGTTTACATTGCCAATTACCAAAGAGTTGAGGGAACCTTGTATGTGTAAGGGATTTGGTTCGACACTCACAGGACCTGCCCTTCAGTGGTTCGTCGGACTACCAAACGGAACCATATCCTCATTTGCAGACCTCGTCGACGCATTCAACCTACAGTTTGCTAGTAGCAGGCGATTTGAGAAGACGACAAGTGACTTATACAGAATTGTTCAGAAATATAGAGAGCCCTTGAGAGAATACCTGTCCAGATTCAACAAGGAGAAGGTGACAATAACGAATTGTGATATACCGATGGCTATTGAGGCCTTCCGTCGAGGACTAGTAAGGGATACACCGTTGTACGACGAGTTGACAAAATACCCGTGCAGGACCATGGACGACGTACAAGCCAAAACTATGGCCCAAGTTAGGTTGGAAGAAGACAGGAAAGATGACGAGGACAACTATTATCGACCTAATAGAAAAATTATCATGACGAGGACAATTAATCGTGAGGATGCACGCGTCAGTGCTGTGCAAGGACGAACGGATTGGAGAAAAGACCCAAACCTTCCGCCAACATTTGACAGTTATGGATTCAGTATCGGCCCGTCGGCTTTGGTGAGAGAATTCAACAAATTGGGAAATGCGGTCAATTGGCCGTCGAAATCAAACAAGCCTAAAGCGAACCCTGGGTCGAAGCTGTGGTGTGATTTCCATAGTGACTATGGTCATAGAGCGTATGATTGTGTGGCACTGAGAAGAGAAATTCAAGTACTCGTCAAGAAAGGTTACTTGACAGAATACATGACGGGAAAAGGTAGGGTGAGAGAATCATCGCCGCCAAGACAACCTCCGCCACCACCACATCACAAAGTTGTCAACTACATAGCCGGAGGATCGGAAGTATGTGGAGCTACATATTCACAGGCAAAAAGAGCTGCTAGAGAGCCCGAGATAAGATTCATGCGGGCAGACATTGTGGAAAGAAAGTTACCCGCAATTCACTTCGACGAGTCAGACAGAGAGCACGTGACGGAGCCACAACACGACAGTTTAGTCATCTCACTGCCCGTCGGAAATTGTCTCGTCAAGAGAATCTTGGTAGACAATGGAAGTGCAGTGAATATTATGATGTTGGATGCATTACGAGAAATGGGCTTGCAAGAACATGACATGACGAAGAAATGTACTGTACTCGTCGGGTTCAGTGGTGAGACTAAGAGGACGGTTGGCGAAAATTCATTACCCACGTATGCTCAAGGAGTGAATTTATTGCAGAAATTTCTCATTATTGATTGCCAATCGACTTACAACGTAATCCTTGGAAGGCCGTGGATACATGACTTGAAAGCTATCCCGTCAACATATCACCAAGTAATAAAATTCCCTACACCTTGGGGAGTCCAACAGATTCGAGGAGATCAAGTTCAAGCAAAACAATGTTACAAGACATGCTTGAGACCAACTATTCAAAATCAGGGAAGAGACATTCCTCAAGTTACGAGTATGGACACAGAAAAACTGACGGAAGTAAACTTGTCGACGGGAGAAAAGAAAGTGCTAGTCGGACAGGACGTACCTTCGGAAGTAAAAACCAATTTAGTTGAGTTCTTGACAGAACGTTTAGATGCTTTTGCGTGGGAACATGACGACATAACAGGCATTAGTGAAGAAGTCATCACCCACAAACTCAATGTCGACCCAAATTACGTGCCCGTCCAACAAAAGAGAAGAAAATTTGTACCCGACAGGAATCAGATTATCAATGACGAGGTCAACAGACTCTTGAAGGATGGCATGATTCGAGAAGTCGACTACCCAGAATGGTTGGCTAATGTAGTAACTGTTCAAAAAAAGAACGGGAAGTGGAGAGTATGTGTCGACTACACGGATTTAAATAAGGCATGTCCAAAGGACCCATATCCGTTGCCACACATAGATGCAATGGTCGACGCAACAGCTGGGCACGAATTGTTAACATTCTTGGACGCATCGAGTGGGTTTAATCAGATTAAAATGCACCCGTCGGATGCTGAGAAGACAGCCTTTGTGACTGACAGGGGGATATACTGCTATTTGGCAATGCCTTTTGGCCTAAGGAATGCCGGTGCAACCTTCCAACGCCTAGTAAACAAAATGTTCCAGGAACAAATAGGCAAGACGATGGAAGTATACATTGATGATATGGTGGTGAAGTCGAAGTGTGCGTCGGACCATGTAAGAGACTTAACGATAACCTTCGACATTCTGCGAGCTTATAACATGAAGCTCAATCCGTCAAAGTGCAACTTTACGGTAACGTCAGGAAAGTTTTTAGGGCATATGGTGACAAGACGAGGGATAGAAGCCAGCCCGGAGCAAATAAAAGCAATATTCGAATTGACATCACCAACATCTATTAAGGAAGTGCAAAAACTGACAGGACGGGTGGCCGCATTAAACAGATTTATCTCAAGGTCGTCCGACAGGTGCAGACTATTTTATGACGTCCTGAGAAAAAACAAAGGATTCTGCTGGACGGACAAACACGAAGAAGCATTCGAGGAATTAAAACGATACTTGACGACAGCCCCGCTGTTGTCAAAACCAGTACCTGGAGAAATGTTGTTTGTATACCTATCAGTCACGGAGCAAGCGGTCAGCGGAGTTTTAGCAAGAGAAGAGAACAATATGCAGTCTCCGATATACTACGTAAGCAAAAGTCTGGTCGACGCTGAGACAAGGTATTCGTCACTAGAGAAACTAGTGTTAGCTTTAGCCGTCACGTCAATCAAGCTACAACATTATTTTGAAGCTCATAAAATTTGCGTCAGGACAAATTATCCATTGAAGACTGTATTGAGGAGACCGGAACTGACGGGTAGAATGGCTAAATGGTCTGTCAGGCTAAGCATGTATGACATAATCTACGAACCTCGGACAGCTATCAAATCGCAAGCATTGGCTGATTTTGTGGCAGATTTCTGTCCAAGTCAGTTAACAACAGCCAACGACGAACTACAACTAATGATGTCAGAAACAACCACTGAACCGTGGATACTATATACGGACGGGGCGTCGAATGTCAACGGCACCGGGCTGGGACTTGTGCTCAAATCACCACAGGGGGATATCATGGCACATTCAATATGTTGTGACTTCAAAGCCACTAATAACGAGGCTGAGTATGAAGCATTAATTATCGGTCTGGCGACGGTGAAAGAATTAAAGATAAGTCACATTGAGGTATGTTGTGATTCCCTGTTAATTGTTAATCACGTGAACGGGTCCTACGAAGCTAGGGACCACAAGATGGCGGCGTATCTAGGAATTGTCAAGGAGCTACAATCAGGTTTTGTGAAGTTCGACATTCGTCAAGTCCCAAGGGAAACAAATACACAAGCCGACCCCCTGGCAGGACTAGGTGCCGTGTTTCGATGAGAAAACTTGACGACCATACCCATTTTACACGTCCTGAAGCCAGCTACGGAAAGGCATGAGGAAATGAATGGTGTAATGACTCTAGAAGACGTGACTGACGGTCAGCCTGTCCGACCGATGAGTTGGACTACTGAAATTATGGAATACCTGTCGAACGAGGCTCAACCAAGTAATGACAAGGAAGCAAAACAACTCAAGATGAGAGCGTCAAAATTTCTGCTAATAGATGGGGTTCTATTCAAAACTTCTGCTACGGGTCTACTACAGCGATGTTTGGAATACGAAGAAGCCCGACGGGTGTTGAAAGATATACACGAAGGAGATTGCGGAAATCATTCCGGAGGCAGAGGATTATCATACAAAGTACTACATATGGGTTATTATTGGCCAACTGTCAGACAAGATGCTATTGATTATGTCAAAAGGTGTGACGCCTGTCAAAGGCATGCTCCCGTCCTACACCAACCGTCGGAGTATTTGCACCCGTCGATTCCATCATGGCCATTTATAAAGTGGGGAATGGACATCGTGGGAAAGATGCCACCAACACCAGGTCAGAAAGTTTTCATGTTAGTCATGACAGACTATTTCTCTAAATGGATAGAGGCAGAAGCATTCCGACAAGTTAAGTCAAAAGAGGTAATATCTTTTATCAAACGTAATATTCTGTGCAAGTTTGGAGTACCATCTGAGATTGTTTGCGATAATGGCTCACAATTCATAAGTGAAAAGACGGAATCCTTCTGTCGTCAATGGAACATAACATTGACAAAGTCGACGCCGAGGTACCCACAAGCCAATGGTCAAGCCGAGTCAAGCAACAAGATCATTATTAACAATCTCAAAAAGAGACTTACTACTCACAAAGGACGATGGGCTGAAGAGTTTCCATGGACCCTATGGGCTGATAGAACAACTCCTAAGACCTCGACGGGCCAAACACCATTTACATTGGTATATGGGGCTGAATCAGTATTGCCAACAGAAATAATGAGTCCGACGGCTCGTAATGGACTTGCAACAGTTGAAAGAAACAAGAATGAACTCGTTCATGACTTGGACACGGTCGACGAACTCCGCGACATGGCTAAAATACGCATGGCTTCTTATCAACAAAGGATGGCGAATGCCTACAACAAAAACGTCCATATAAGGAAGTTTCAAGAGGGGGATCTTGTCCTTAGAAAGGTCTTCCAAAACATAATGGACGCTGACGCAGGCAAATTTACTGACGCATGGGAAGGACCGTACCTGATAGATGCAGTCGTCGGACGAGGAGCATATAGGCTGTCAACATTGGAAGGAGTGCAAATTCCGAGAAGCTGGAATGCTCATCATTTGAAGGCATATCATTTATAATTTTGTCTCAGGTCTTATTATCTCAGTTTGCTTTTTCATACAATAAGTCGCTAGGACATGTAGAATACTTGGACGACTAGTTTGCTTTGCTATTTGATTCCCGTTTTGAATTATTTCTTTGATCTTAACTATGCTTAAATGAAATTCATGATATGCCTTGCTTTCTATGGTATGCTCCATGATTGATGCTTATTGATAAATGATTGACAACCTCGTATGCGTAGATGCTTTAATTTATGCATTTCAATTTATGCTCTAGAATATAGTATAAATGCTTGACTGCTTGTCAAGTACGAAAATTGCCATCATGATGTGCACACATTACGAAAACAAACATGGTAACTAGGGGCATAGTATCCCGACATTATCAATATTGGGCTGATCACCCGTGACAAATAAATCCTAGAGGCCCCGTCCTTTAAGCACAAAACCAACACATAGAGAAACAAAATAAATTACTTCTAAGTAATTATTTTCTGCATTCTCCACGTTAAAACTGAAAATTACGAATAAATAAGTTAGTTTCAAGAGGGGAGGGCCTCTTAGCTACTTAACGGCGTGCATGCACTTACGTAAGAAAAATAATACCAATGACCAACGTAACGAACCGACGAGTCGACAAAATCGACGAGTCAGCAAAATCGACGAGTAAACGGCCCGACAAGTATAAGATTTTATGATCACATATCCGAATAATTACGACAAAAGCATGTATGTGATATTTCAATAGAAATTATATGATTCATTCCTACTGTGTACGCATGGGTTTTATAGGATCCGTCCATAAACTCGACAACTGACCCGTCGGGCAAAACAGATACATAACAATCATGTGCCCGTCAACGGGTTCCCTACGCCCATTCTACTTAACGAATACAACATTTGTAGAATGGTACCATCAAAACAAAATACTACAAAACTCATGCGTTATGAATGAACAATAGAAACTCATCAATGACGGTTTCAAAAATAAATAAATTCACGAGAGCATTATGGCATACGGAATGATTATTAATAAACTTTTGGAATTACGAAAGGAAAATCCAACGATCCCTCGTCATGAAAGACGAGACAGGGACTAATATTCAAAACAGATAATATGAAAACCAACGTCAAAAGGGAAAGCCCAACAGAATTCAGAACTATAAGAACTAAATAAAATTAAAATAACGAAGCAAAACAGCCAACTACTCATCCTCACTATCATTGTCATCTTGGGCGTGCCTTGCAATCACGTAAGAACCACCGACCGCTGCATTACCCCCATCGTCGCCAGGATTGACAAGATCATCCGGATATGCTTCGTTATAGATCCTCACAGCTTCATCGATGTCCTTGTCATCCCATTCTCCACGACGGAACTCCAGCATAGTTTCAACGCGAGACTTCATGATACCTTGGGTAAGCGTATCCTTAGTTTCCTGCAGAAATGTACCTTCAGTCTCTTCGACTTTGGCAGCAAAATAAGTGAGCTCACTGCGCATGTCATTCGTCTCCTTGTGAGCCATGAACACCTGCTCCTGCAGCACGCGAATCCTCTCATGACAGCTAGAATGTTCCAATTTCAACTCAGCCATTTCATCAGAGAATTTATGATAGGTAGCACGTGACAGTAGGAGGGCTTGGAATGCCTGTAACAAGAACAAAGCGTAAGACCACAGTATGATGTCATGAGCAAAGCAACAGAAAAATGAAGGCAAAATGCAAGAATAGTATGATACTTACATGGAAGGAGTGTCCAACAGCTTCAATCATCACTTGTTCAACAGTCTTAGAGCCATGACCGCTGACTGTCTCAGGCAACAAAAGGGGTGCCATCATACGATCCAAAGATCTAGGTTCGGCGGTGACACTGTACCTATGAAGGTCGGGCCATTTCCAGTCATCGACAACAATCTCTGGTGTGGCGTCCATTACAGCAGGAGGAGGAGGTGGAACTACCACCTTAGCTTTTTTCGATTGAGGGCTAGAAGGACTAGACATCTTGCGAGAACTCTTGGGAGTTTCACTCCCTGATTCACGTGCTCGTTTCTGAAACAATTCTTTCCCTGACATCTCTAGAGCACGAATGACTGGCCGGTTATACTCTGCGTCATGAATTGGAAAAAGAATCCTTATGATAAGAAGGAGGAGCAGTATTAATAACAACCGAAAAATACCTTTGATAAACTGGCGTCCAGAATTGGCCATCCTCTCGATGTCAGGAGTGCCACCTGAATCAGAGGAAATATCATCAATGTGAGTATCCAAGGGAGCAATGACAATTCCTTTGCCTTTGTCCTTCATGATAGCAGTACTCCTGGTGGCCCTGGAATGTGATTCAGAACCACCAACGTCCTTTCGAGCAGCAGATTTGAGGAGCAATTTGCCGGCAAAAGATGCTGGGTCAACGGGAGCGGAATGACGAATGGGACGGTCCATGCAGTTCGGCCAAACCCTGTGACCCAACGACAATGCCAAGATTTCATTAACAATATTGGCAGCCTTAACATCGTCCATGGCCAAATCAGCGCTACAATCTAAGATAGTGAAAGTACAACTCAAATAACAGGTATCTCAACAACAACGAGAACAACAATTAATGAGAGACATTGGGTCCACACACCCGACGAGTCATGACAATAATGTAGACGACAAAAATCAAATAAAAAAGAAAGTATGAACAATACGGAGTACAACGTGACCTTGATTCAGTAAAACGACAAGGAATGAACAACAGTGTATCAATACGGCTGTAAGGGGAAATACATCATACACATGGCATAATAACAGGAATTAGAATCAAAACAAAACAAAAGTACAATATAAATCAACAGGGTAATGCTATTTACCTTCTCTGTTCCATTCCTCTCGGAGGTAAGCGGCATGACTACCGAGCGACGCCTTCTCGATATAAAAGAAATTGTTCTTCCAACCACGATCATGTACATAGTCCAGATTCAAAATTAAGGGTGTCCTCTTCTTACGACCAACCAACCCGTAAAGACCACCGTTGAATTTCTTTGCCTGGTAAGAATATGTGACCACAGAGAGATCGATCCCGAGTTTGTGTTTATCTTCAATAACATCCAAGGAGGCCAATATTCTCCATGCCGACGGCATCACTTGAGATGGGGAGATGTCCATAGTCTTGATGAAATCAGTAACAAGCTTCGAGAATGGAAAGGACATACCGATCTCAAACGGGTAGTTGTAGAAACAAACCCAGCCGGGGGCATAAAAATCGGAGAAGACCCCTTCATCAGGAACGACCAGCACCATACTAGAGTCCGATTTGAACAACAAGGTCGTATCCACAACGCTATCAGACGACATAGAGCTAGAATTGGTACTCTTGAGATCGAGGATACCAGTCGCCGTCCAATTGGGTCTCCCCGTCATAGCGGCTTCCACAGGTTTGCTGCTACTTTTAGCACCTTTTTTCGCCATTGATTGATGAAGGATTTGGAGGAATTAAGAAATTGAACAGCGGGTATGTTGCTGGAAGCGTGATTGAAACCCTAGCTTGTGGGGGACTTAAATAAGGGAATAAAGAAGTGTTTGGATGATTAACAAATACATATGGGATATATATGTAAAGTTGTTTTACATGCAAAAAAAAAAAGTAGTGGAAGACAAATGCAATACCCAAGAACAATCTCATTGGGCAATCAGGACTCTTACCCCAATGAGATTGGGGACTATTGTTATAACCGTATTTTTGCAAGTGGAATTTTATACTGATGAGTAGCAGCATAACGGACGACCGGACGAGCAAGCCGACGAGTGAACGTTGTTTGGACGACCCACGAATTATTTGGCCATATTTATCTACATTATTCATTAATAATTCAATATCAGTTGAATTATTCATTTATAAATGGATAATTATCAATTATATTAATAATTATTGAGGTTCCTTTAAAATAGGGAATTAACAAGCTGACGAGTAGACTAGGTCTCGACGGATAAGGCTGAAACACCCGACGGGCAGAAAATTAAGGAAAGGATAAGTTTCCTACTTTAACTACAATTCAAATACAAGGAAACAACCCCTTGATCTAAGAAACGTGATCAGAAGTCATGGCTGGAAGATAGGATCGGGAAAGGCAGGAAAAGGGGAATATAAATATAATCTTAGGGAGATGGAGAAGAGGGAGACACAAATATATACAAATAATACATACAGCCGACGGGTAACATGTTCAACCGACGAGCAGTGGCAGAATAGTCGACGAGTATAAATTATATGTATTTTTCTTCATTTCAAACACTTGTAGTCGATCTTAAACAACTTTATAGTGAATGTTCTTGGCTGGGCACACCCCACCCGCGATTTTTATCCTTTTACTAGGGTTTTCCGCGTCACCAAAATTGCCTCTCGTTTTTCTTTATTTTCAGTCGTCGAACAGTATTTTTTTATTTCTTTTACCCGTCTAAGCACAAAATCACAGATTTCAAACATTTATACGATTAAAGAACTTAGTTATTAACCCTACAAAATTTGGCTAAAACAATGATGATGTGGAAATTTCAAGAAATCAAGTAACCAGAAATTCCCCATCAATTGATGTCAATGCATCGACAAATAACTTAGCAGTTGACAATCTTCAATCAACTGATAATACATCAATTGATAACCAATCAATGGATAACAAATCTAGCTCAACAATCTTCAAATAGGTTATCTCTCGGGGGAGGGTTTTCAAACGATCAATCACATCACAATGACCATGACAATATTAATGATCATGATGCATCATCTTCAAGAACAAATTTACCACCACAAAGGAAATGGACCAAAAGCCATCCCTTTGAGTTTATTATTGGAGATGCAAATGATGGTGTCAAAACTAGAAGTGCAACTCAAAATGAATGCTTGTATAGCAACTTCCTGTCTCAAGAAGAACAAAAAAGGATTGAAGAAGCCTTGAATGATCCTGATTGGATAATAGTTATGAAAGAAGAGTTTAATCATTTTGAAATAAACAAGGTATGGAAGATGGAGCCCAAACCAAAGAACAAGTATGTTATTGGTACAAAATGGGTGTTCAGAAACAAAATGGATGAATTTGGTACAGTGACAAGGAATAAGGCAAGATTGGTGGCAAAGGGCTATTTACAAGAAGAAGGCATATATTTTGATAAAACATTTACACATGTTGCAAGGTTCGAAGAAATCATAATCTTTCTAGCATATCCTGCCCATTCTAATTTCAAGGGCTACTAGATGGATGTGAAAAGTGCTTTTCTCAATGAAGAACTAGAAGAAGAAGTATATGTGGAACAACCTCCTGGTTTTGTGGATCCTGTTCATCCTGGATTTGTATACTATCTTCTCAAAGCACTGTATGGATTGAAGCAAGCACCTAGAGCCTGATATGACACACTATCTAAATTCTTGATTGAGAATCAATTTACAAGAGGTACTGTTGATAAAACTCTTTTTCATAGAAATGTCAATGGTTATATTATTCTTGTTCAAATCTATGTAGATGACATTATTTTTAGCTCAACTGATGAGAAAATTTATCAAAAGTTTGTTAAGTTGATGCAGAGTAAATATGAAATGAGCATGATGGGGGAACTTACCTATTTTCTTGGTTTGCAAGTCAAACAAGTTAAAGATGGTATTTTCAAAAATCAAACTAAATATATTTCTGATTTGTTAAGAAAATTTGATTTAAATAAATGTTCTTCTACAAAAACTCCAATGGCCACTGCAACTAAACTTGAATTGAATACTAAGGAAGCTAAAATGGACATTTCAAGCTATAGAGGCATGGTTGGCTCATTATTGTATTTAACTGCAAGTAGGCTAGACATAATGTCTATTACATGTCTTTGTGCTAGGTTTAAGGCTGATCCTAGAGAGTCTCATTTGGTTGCTATTAAAAGAATATTCAGATATCTCAAAGGAACACCAATTTTGTCATTTGGTATCCTAGAGAATCTGAATTTGATCTAATTGGTTACTCAGATGCAGACTATGCATGTTGCGTAATTGATAGAAAGAGTACAATAGATACTTGTCAATTTCTAGGAAATAAGCTTGTATCATGGTTTAACAAGAAGCAAAATTCAATGTCTACATCCACCGCAGAGGCTGAATACATTGTTGCTGGAAGCTGTTGTGCACAGGTTTTATGGATGAGATATCAATTGTTTGATTATGGATTTAATCTAAGCAAAATTGCAATATTCTGTGACAACACAAGTGCAATTGCAATCATTAAAAATCAAGTTCAACATTCAAGGATGAAGCACATTGACATAATGTATCACTTCATTAGGGAACACGTAATGAATGGTACTATTGAATTACATTTTGTCCCTAGTGAAATATAACTTGCAGACATTTTTACCAAACCATTAGATGAATCTACTTTCAATAGATTGGTCTGTGTTTTAGGTATGTTTAACTATGTTTAATCTTATAATTGTCTGACAAGTTATTTATTCCTTTTAGTCTTTGTATTGTAGCCATTGATTTTGTTAATCTATTGATTTCTCAATAATCAATTGATAGACTGTTATACATCAATGTATATTTGCAGCTGTCGTCAGATGAATATATCAATTGATGATATATTTTTCTATCGATGGATAGTACCAACTGTCGATGGATAAATTAGTTATCAATCGATGACATGAAAGTTTTAGTGTCCATGTCATCAATCGACCTGCACAAAATTTAGCCGTTGATTACTTAATTTATCAATTGATGAATGTATGTAAAATAATCAATTGCCAAAATAAGTAATTTCTTTATTTACTTTTTAACTCAATATTCAATTGAGTTCTATTTGAAGTAAGGAATTGATTGAGAATTCAGTAAATATATATAGTAAGAATAAAATTCAGTTTAATTCTTGCAATTTTATGAACTGATTCTCTCTCTCTCTCTCTCTCTCTCTCTCTCTCTCTCTCTCTCTCGTTCTACGAACTCAATTCTCTTAAACTCTAATTCTCTCTGTTCTCAATCTTTTCCTCTTTCAACATACTTTGTGATTAACTAATTCTTAGACATAAAAAATGGCCTATTCACCATCATTCAAAAAGGTGTCACAAGCACGATTCTACAATGAACTCAAAAATTTGATTGCCTGTACTGTGGTTCATGAAGCACCAAGAAAATTCTATCCTCTCATGAAATTTCTTTAAAGATGCAAAGTCAAGAAGGCATTAAAGGAAGCACCAAAGATAATAAGCAATTTGGTGGAGGAATTCTTGAAAAGTGTAGTGGTTGTAGATGATTACTCAACTATCATATTCACTTGCAAAGGAAAAGAGTATAGTCTATCCACTATAGTTTTAAGTGAATTTTTTGATTTGCATGTTAATAACCCAGAAGAATAAGGAGAGTGAGGGTGTGCAACCTAAACCAAGCCACTACACAATTTTCCAAAAGATTGTGGATGTTAATAACGACAATACCACATCTCTGTTGGCATCTTCTCAAAAAAGGCATAAATATTGAAAAGGGCCCACAGTCAGGGGCACAGAACAAAGATGGGCACACTAAAGACAAACCCCCCAAGTCTTATGAAAGAAAGAAGAGGAAAGTAACCTTTGCACAGGGGGATGCACATACTACACATACTGTAAAATCATATAAAACTGTGGTGGAGCCTTCAGCTTCTCAGATTGATGCATCTCAAATAAATGTTGAGATGCAGCCCCATTCACTCTCAATTCCTATTCCTTCTATTTCTCTTTCTCCACCTCAATAAATTTCTTTAGAAAATGTTATGATTGATAATCTGACATGTTCAAATTCTCCTTCTTTGATATTCAAGGAGAATCCAATACTCTTTCCTGAATTTTCTACCCAGGAAAGTCAGGATTCCATCTCAAATGTTATTTCAAATATGTCTTCTCAAATCATTACCTCAACTATTTCTACTCCATCAATTGATGTTCCCTCATCAATTGATATTCAGCCATCGACTGATAAGCTATCGATTGATACTCATAATCAATTGATGGGTATGCATCAATCGATGGATGTCCTAAACAAATCAACTACTATTTTTTCTACATCAATTGATACTCAATCGATTGATGTTGCACAAACACTTCTAGGAATGAGTGAGTTGAGTGAGAGGCAGGATTGCAGTTTGTAAAAAGGAGAGAGAGTGATTGAGGACATTATTAATTCTTCCAAGAATGTGAGTGAAACACTTGAGGGCCCGACCTTAAAAGGTGCACAAGATATGAGTAAGGGAGATGTGAGGTTCCAGGATGAGATCCTGAAGAAAAATTGAGAGATGAGTGAGAGTGATTTGAGGAATCTTCAGTATACACAAGAAATAGAAAATGAATTGATGTTTGAAGGAGAAGAGGACAATGAGTTAGGGGGAGTTGCAAATGTAAATGAAGCTACTGGAAGTGAAGTCAATAAGGAGGCTAAAAAATTGGAGGGTGTAGCTATAGAGGAGGAAGAAAAGGTAGATGCTGGTGACTTGGATCCAAAATTTTTTGTTTATCCTGATCCAAGATATCAAGATTTGGCCACTTCAAGTAATAGGAATGTAGAACAAATCTTGGGGATTGAACACACAGAACAAAGGACGAAACCTAAAGGAGATTCTAGTCAATGTAACTAATGTCTGCTATATGGCACCTAGGGATCTTGAAGATGATTCTAATGAGGAGCCATGGATGAGTACAATTGATGGTTCTCTAGCAGCTGCTGAAACTGAAATTCTTTCTTAATACAGAAGATCAAATATGAAAGTTGAGATTACAGATCATATTCAAAGGAGCATTGCACACTGTATGAGGGAGTCATTGAAGACTCAAAAGATAACAGTGATAGGAGTGAAGAGAGAGTTGGAGATAATTAAGGGATATGTCACCTCTAGCAAGGATGCATTGGAAAGAAGATTTGATGAAAAACTTCCTATGAACACTCTAGCTCAAATCAAAGATAAACTTTTCAAAGATTCCAAGAACTTCACAGACTTGGAGAAAAGAGCGTACTCTATGGAAAAGAAGATGGAAGACATCATTAAAGGTCAAGCTCTTCATGCCTCAATTCTTCAAAAATTTCTTGAAAAATTGCCACCACCTCCTCCAATTGATGATAACAAAAAATGGGGAGAATGATGATGATAAAGATGGTGAGGGTGAAAAGGATGGAAATAGTAGTGTTGGTGGAAATGGATCTGCTGCCAGGAGTAATGAAGCTGGACATAGTAGAGGTGCAAGGAGTGGAAGAAACAAAGATAAAGGTCAACCTTCAAAGTCATCTAAGTCAACCAAAGATGAATTAAAAAAGAAAAAGAGAGATGCAAAGAAATTTGAAGATGATCTAGAAGATAGAAGAATTTTTAGAGAGAAGGAGACACAAGAGATGATTGAAAGAGAAAGGAAGAAAATTAAAAATTTAAAGAAAAGTACTGAATTGGTGACAAAGGCTGCACAAATAGGAAATTTGGATGAGTTCATTGTTCAAACAAAGGCTATCAATGAAGGTGCAAAAGATGCTGCCAAGGAAGTTAACTCAAACACAAAAGCCTTTCTACAACTAAATCAAGAAGTCCTAGAAGAGAAAATAAAGGGTAAAGCCATCATGGTAGAAGAAGAAAAGAAAAAGAAATATGAAACAGTTGGTCGGAAGCTACTTCAAGGAGCCATTACTACAGGAATATTAGATTCTGCTAAGAGGGAAAAAGAAAATGAGGAAATTGCTAGAAAATTTGAGTTGGAATGGAAAATAGAGGATGAACTAAAAGAAAAGCCATTGAAGAAAAAGAGAAAAGTTGCAATGGCCAAGAAGAAGTCAAGTATCCATCAAAGTGAAGCTCAAGAAATTGTGGTTCAGGAAAATCCACAAGTTACTCAAGAGAAAATCAAGGATTAAGTGATGATTGAAGGATACAGAATGACAGGAATACCAGTTATAAATGAAAAAGGATTAATAGCAGTCAGAACTCAACTTGTAACTTCTAATCATGAGGAGTCAATGAGATTGGTGTATGAGAATGGTTCAAAAATCTCTTATTCAATAAAGGTGATTATGAAGCAGAGCTACAAAGCTAAGGAGGGAAAAGGCTGAAGCTGAACCTGATTCATCTCTAAATGTATGGAAATCTCAAGTAAAGAATGTGGTTTTGGAGCCAAAGTATGCCATGCTTTTTACAGATGTTGAAGGAAATACAAAATACTTTGATATCTGCAAATATCTGGAAAAAATCATAGATGAAGAAATTCATTATTTGATGAGGCAGTTTGGAGAATCTGATGAGGATGAGGCAATTTTGAGGAGTTCCTTAAAATGCTGAGAAGAAGAAGAAGTGAGAGAAGAATGAAGAACATGAAGACATTGAAGACATTGGAGCCACTTGCAGAAATTATTCATCAACTGGTACTTCTAAATTTAAAGTTCTTTTAAGTTTCATGATTCTATTTGAATGAATATAGTTAATGGTTTTTGTTATCATCAAGAAGATTTATGCCTGTTTATGTCACAGATACAAATTAGGGGGAGATTGTTAGGAATATACATGTAACTTTATGATAACTTTAATCTCAGAATCATAGAAACTTTAATTGATGTAACTGATCAATTGATATGAAAATTATAAATATTAATTGATCAGGAAACCATTTATCAGTTGAAATGTTTATCTGAATCAACTGATAATATGGATTATAACATAGGTGTACTCAGTCTATTTCAATTAATAAGGTATAATTCAATTGATATTTTCATCAATTGATACTAGAGTCGATTGATATAGGTCATCAACTGATGTGTGACTTAGACTGTCAAATTGTAATTATTTGAAGATAGGAAAATTATGCAAGTAAAGGATGATCAATTGATATGGAAGGATCAATGGATAGAAGATCAATTGATAAGGAGCCAAGTCAAGAATTGAAGACCATTAACTGATATGAAGATCCATCGATTGATATATCGATTGATAACATCTATCAATCTATAAGTCAATAGCTTTTATCAATCAATGGATATCAAGTTCAATCGAAAAATAATATCAGTTGATGGATAAAAGGAAGAATCAATTGATACGCTTAACAACAAATTATCAATTGATTATGACAACATAAGTTGACATGTTGACAAACAAAAGCACACCTATAGAAGATAGTCTATGATAACTGTGAAGACTCAAGTTGATGCTGTCTTTCTAAGTCTGAAAACTTTTCTCAAAATAGGAAAAGGAAATGGAAAGATAGAGTTGAAATAATCTTAGAATATATTAATTGTATTTTACTTTTCTAGGTTTTGTAAACACACTTGTAGTATATAAATAAGTGTGGTAGAATTGTTATAAAACTATAGAAGTTAGACAATATCTCAGAATTAACTGTTTAACCTTAGAGCACTTTGTAAGAACAGTTGATTTATTTTCTAACCTTGTAAAAAATAGTTGAGTTTTATTAACTCAGAAAATTTGAGTAATATATACACTGATGGAAAAATCAATCCATCAGTAATTTTTAAATACCATTGTTCAATTTTCATTCAAGTTTTAGTTGTTCAATATATTTCTCTTAAAGACAAATACATCAAGAACAATTATTAAAATACAAAAAGTTTTAATAATTTTTATTCAACCCCCTTCTAAATATTATATTGACATTGTTCTATAGAATAACAGCTTCAATGATGGAAATACTAGTAACGTTAAAAATTGGAAGGAGTCCACCTTGAAAAGGCTGAATCCATTATCCATTATTAATCTTCCCAAGGATGAGAAAGATTTAAAGGTCTTGATAACTAAAGAAAATCTGAAGGAAGTGGGGTCATTTCCCCTGGATGTTGGGAGTAAAAAACCTCTCAAGCCTACAAAGCCATCTGAGCCTTCCAAACGAAAAGGAAAGGAAAAAACATACTGATTGACAAGGACAATGATGATGAGGATCATAAGGGTATTCAACATTGACAGGATGTGCACTGTCACATTTTTACTTAATGAAACAAAACCTTACCTACATCTCCCTTTTTTGTAACATTCACATTATGCATGTTTATTATCACTTTTCTAGTACTGCAAACACTACGCCATAGATGGCCTGATGCAACACTGCCATTCTGTTACATTTGACCCATTTTACGTTGCATTAGGCCTAATGCAACGCGATTTTGCCATTGCATCTGCGAGCGCTGCATTTGCTATCTAATGCAACGCTTTAGTTTTCAAATGTAACAGTAGGAAAAGTGTTGCATTAAGGCCCTAATGCAACGCTTTATTGGCCAAATGTAACAGTAGATTGCGTTGCATTAGTTTTCAAAAAAACTGATTAAATGGGGTCAAAAGGTGGGACCCACAACTGCCATGTCAGTAACTGGGCCCCAACATCCATGTCAGCAGTGCACGTCATCAGTGCCATATCAGCACTGCCACGTCATCAGTGGGCCCCACTCAGCAGTGACACATCAGAATTGCCACGTCAGCAATGGGCCCCACTTTTGTGGGGCTCATTGCTGACGTGGCAATTCTGATGTGTCACTGCTGAGTGGGGCCCACTGATGAGGTGGCATTGTGGGACCCACCTATCAAATGCAACACAATACTTGACTCTAATGTAACACTATTTCCTCTATTGCAACACTGTCTTTTTTCTTTAAAGTAACACTTTTTATAGTCAAATATAACACTTTTATCTTATAATGTAACAGTAGACCTTTTGAATAATGCAACACAATGTGTGAATTTTGCAACATTAATATTAGAAGCAAATGTAACAGTAGTAAAAAAAAATTACAATATAATATTTGTAAATATGTTATTCCCATTAAATTGAACCTGCTAACAAACCATTCAAAATCCCAAAACCAATTCAGAAATGTACATCACCAAAAAATGGTTTTAAATAATGCCTCCAATCAAATAATGAATCAATATATTTATCAATACAAAAATTTCTAATTGATCTACCATTTTTATGTAAAAATTACATACATAACAATCTCATGTCTCTACATATATAGCAATCTGAAGGGATTGACCAATACACTATGCAAATTGTACCATTAAACATCTCCATTTGGAGTTGGGCCATCTGTAGGGATCCAGATCGCCTATGCCAGTAACCAAACCACTGAACCTGCAGAATATTAGTGTACTACTTAACTTGCATTTTTATGTACTGCACAGTAGTGACTTAATGAGAACATATGTGTCGACATACCTTCTTTCTGGGGGGGCATCATCCCCATCACACTTCATCTTGAATCGTGTACCTACCAGAACCTGACTCCTGATGCCTCTCAAATGTTTTTGCTGGGGCAGAACAAATTCTGCATGAGTAGCCCTGAAGATTTAATTATTTAATTTTAATTTTCTTGAATTTATAAAAGCAGACGTGCAAAGATTTCAGCAAAAGTAATAAATAACATGTCATTTAAAGCATATAACACCAATAACACCATTTGTCCCTGTTGAAGTTTTTTTATACATTCATAGTAAGTAGCCATTGGTTTTACACACTCCACTGTTCTTGTCATTTAGGAAATTACTATAGTAAATATATTCAAATAATTGTTCTGTTAACAGTACGTCATTCTATGGCTCATAAAGAATGGACAAGCAGCATCCAGTACGTTTTCTAACATATCAAGTGTCTAAATTATTGTTATCACAAAGATGACTAGTCTTCAACTAGGAAGAAGTATTAATAATCCTACAACCTCCATTACAGAATAAATGTTTATAGAAACAGTACCTTGGGCTGTAGAAAACCTGAAACACATTCTTGGTGGATACTGCATTAACGACTGAGGCAAGGATATTGTGGTTAGAGCTCTGGTTCCCATTAACTCGATCAGGAAGCCCATTTTTAGGTCGGGCAGCTCTTCTGATCCCCAGTCTCAGCTCTCCACCTCTACCTCTACAAGTAATTATCTTGACATATATCTACTAACTAGATTTTTTTTGTCTTTATCTAACACTGAGTTGTCTGAAATAATACTGATAATGCACCCTGAGGCACTGATTCAGTTTAGGACACTTTGATTGCTAGAAAATTCAAAATTGGACATAAAACATCTCTACAAACAAGATGACAACCTCCCATCTAACATTACACCTATAACAATATATTACTATTCTCCAGGTGAATATAATTTCAAATGACTAATCTCCTGGTCTTCATTATCCAGTCACATTCTTAGGCTTAAAATCCACCATTTTACTTTTTCATTCTGTCTCACTGATTCTAGCAATCACGCTGATCAAAACTTTCCTCAAACGACAACAAATCTATAAGACACAACATCTACTTTAGTCAAAACATAATAGCATCAAATATATGTATACCTTAAGAAGAGGACTGCATCTCCTGCAACAAGATTCTTTTGGCTAACAAAAATACTCCACCCAGTGGTAAGCAAATGTCGCCTTGGTTGGCCTGAAATGTATTATCACCCTCAAAAAGGTTCCAGTCTGTTAAAATATAGGACAAAATTCAATCAGTTACCCACTTCTATATATATGCCGAAATTTCCATTCTACTCTATGCAAATCCTTGGCAACGAGTTCCTGAGAGGGTCTTTCCTCTCTATAATCCTGCAAAAAGAAAATAAACATCAAATATCACAGAAGTCTTCAGTAAGGAGCTATCAACGTACTTATAGGGAAATTTTGAATAAAGAGTAACATACCAGAGGTGCAAAACAGTCTTCCGCAGCTCTGCGAGGAACTGAAAATCCACCATGTGTACTGGTATCAGATGCAGTCAACGTTTTGCAAAACATATGCAGTAACAACTACAAATTACCCAAAGGTGACAACTTTAAGAGATGCATTGGTACAGTTTATCCACAGGATTGATGTAAAATCCAAGCATCTATATAACTTAAACAAAAAGGAGCATGGAAATTTAAAAAATACATAAAACCCTTCACTCCAAAATAGAGAATTAAATTCCTTCCAAATAAGGGTAAAAATATGCAGTAACAAGCATTCCCAAAAGCACATAAGTAAACTGGTGTACAAAGATGGCAAGCAATAGACAAGCAAAGTTACAAAATTTAAACAACCCAAATATAAAAGAATCTAAATTTTCAAAAAAGCACAAATAATCTAGCATACTAGTAGTTTAACATCTATAACTCTACAAAAGGTCTGAGGTCTAAGAACAAAATTGGGCATTTGAGTGTGTGGAAAAGGAGAAGTTTCCAAGTGACCTTGTGGGAAATAGACAACTACATTCCCTTTCTTGGGAAGAGTAACAAGAGGACCAGCACAAGCATGCCAAAGCTCCTTATAAGTTGGAGAAAAAGCTTCACTGTTACAATTTCCATTACAATCTGCAGCTATTTCTACCTCACCCACCGCTTGGTTTAGATCAATCTCCATGAAAACTTCACTGTGTGCTGTTTCACACACAAAATGTGAATGACACCAAACAAAAAATATAAAAACTAAAAGTTGGGTTCTTGAAAAGAGTACTCAAGGGGAAAAAAAGAAGTTATAAAAGGGAGCAGAAGATGCAACAGACATTGACAAATGATACAAGTGCAGTTCGAATAGCAGCCGTTGTCTTGCGAGATCCAAACCATGCGTCCACCTTCAGCTTCTTCTGACCAGTAGTCTCGTCGGTGAAAGTGAAAATCGAGATTCAAATGCTTAACATCACATAAGTAAAAACTTACGGTTTCGATTTACAGAGAAGTTAGGGTTTGTGGGTATTTGTAAATTTGGGGATTGAAGAGGGAATTGAAATTTGGGTAAGTAATGAAAGAGGGAAAGTATTTTTTCCTTATTTATGTTTATTATTTTGTAATTTTTTATTTTATTATAAATTAAAGTTACAAAATTAATTTAATCTTTTTTATTTTTTAAAAAATCTTTCAGATCAATATATAGTCAACTATATATTTGACTTGTACTACTAACTAGTATTTTATCCCAGATTTTTGTCTCTATTTTTTTAGAAATATTTATCGACGATCCAACCGTACGGATGTGAATATATATCTAATATGGAGATATTCCCAAAATTTTAAAAAATAAAAAATTAATTTAGATTGTAAAATATATAGTCAACTATTGATTTGACTTGTACTACTAACTAGTACTTTATCCCAGATTGTTGTCTCTATTTTTTTAGAAATACTTATCGACGATCCAACCGTACGGATGTGAATATATATCTAATATAGTGATATTCCCAAAATTTTAAAAAATAAAAAATTAATTTAGATTGTAAAATTTATAGTCAACTATTGATTTGACTTGTACTACTAACTAGTACTTTATCCCAGATTGTTGTCTCTATTTTTTTAGAAATACTTATCGACGATCCAACCATACGGATGTGAATATATATCTAATATAGCGATATTCCCAAAATTTTAAAAAATAAAAAATTAATTTAGATTGTAAAATTTATAGTCAACTATTGATTTGACTTGTACTACTAACTAGTACTTCATCCCAGATTGTTGTCTCTATTTTTTTAGAAATACTTATCGACGATCCGACCGTACGGATGTGAATATATATCTAATATAGTGATATTCCCAAAATTTTAAAAAATAAAAAATTAATTTAGATTGTAAAATTTATAGTCAACTATTGATTTGACTTATACTACTAACTAGTACTTTATCCCAGATTGTTGTCTCTATTTTTTTAGAAATACTTATCGACGATCCAACCGTACGGATGTGAATATATATCTAATATAGTGATATTCCCAAAATTTGAAAAAATAAAAAATTAATTTAGATTGTAAAATTTATAGTCAACTATTGATTTGACTTGTACTACTAACTAGTACTTTATCCCAGATTGTTGTCTCTATTTTTTTAGAAATACTTATCGACGATCCGACCGTACGGATGTGAATATATATCTAATATAGTGATATTCCCAAAATTTTAAAAAATAAAAAAATTAATTTAGATTGTAAAATTTATAGTCAACTATTGATTTGACTTGTACTACTAACTAGTACTTTATCCCAGATTGTTGTCTCTATTTTTTTAGAAATACTTATCGACGATCCGACCGTACGGATGTGAATATATATCTAATATAGTGATATTCCCAAAATTTTAAAAAATAAAAAATTAATTTAGATTATAAAATTTATAGTCAACTATTGATTTGACTTGTACTACTAACTAGTACTTTATCCCAGATTGTTATCTCTATTTTTTTAGAAATACTTATCGACGATCCAACCATACGGATGTTAATATATATCTAATATAGTGATATTCCCAAAATTTTAAAAAATAAAAAATTATTTTAGATGGTACATTTTGTAGTCAACTATTAATTTGACTTGTACTAATAACTCAAATGCAACACCAAGTGCAAATGCAACACTGAAGGACCAAATGCAACGCTTTCTTGCCACGTCAGCAAAATGTGGGCCCCAAATGTGGGACCCACACCTGGGTCCCACACATAACACGTCAGCAGAAGTGGGTCCCACATGCTGACGTCATCTCTGCCCCGTCAGCAAAATGTGGGTCCCTCAAAAACTCAAATGCAACACCAAGTGCAAATGCAACACTGAAGGACCAAATGCAACGCTTTCTTGCCACGTCCGCAAAATGTGGGCCCCAAATGTGGGCCCCACACGTGGGTCCCACACATAACACGTCAGCAGAAGTGGGTCCCACATGCTGACGTCATCACTGCCCCGTCAGCAAAATGTGGGTCCCTCAAAAACTCAAATGCAACACCAAGTGCAAATGCAACACTGAAGGACCAAATGCAACACTTTCTTGCCACGTCAGCAAAATGTGGGCCCCAAATGTGGGCCCCACACGTAGGTTCCACACATAACACGTCAGCAGAAGTGGGTCCCACATGCTGACGTCATCACTGCCCCGTCAGTAAAATGTGGGTCCCTCAAAAACTCAAATGCAACACCAAGTGCAAATGCAACACTGAAGGACCAAATGCAACGCTTTCTTGCCACGTCAGCAGTGCCACGTCAGCAAAATGTGGGTCCCACACGTGGGCCCCACACATGACACGTCAGCACAGGTGGGTCCACCTGCCACGTCAGCAGTGACACGTCAGCAAATGTGGGTCCCACACGTGGGTCCCACATGCCACATCATCATTTTTTGTCCTAATTGCTCACCAAATGCAACGCTTTTTCCCTTACTGTTGCAAGGTGCAACACTACAATTGAACTGCAACACAACTTTCTAATATAATGCAACGCTTTGTTTGTAGTGTTGCAGTTGCTCAAAAAAAGTAGGCTAATGTAACGGAAAATGAGTGTTGCATTCTAAAAGTATTGCATTAGGCCGTTTATGGCGTAGTGAAAGTCATATCATTTTGTGTACTTATTTTTTATTCATAATTGTGACTTGCTTCATCACATCTTTTGTAGATATGGAAGGAATTCCATCGGCCTTTGGGGACTATGAGCCATCATCCCTAGTCAAGGACGCGCCCAAAAGCAAGGATGCCCCCAAAAGCACAAGGGAGATTCTTAATCGTCCTCCTAAGGAGCCCCAAAAGTCCAAGGACACATCTTCTGAATCCTTAAAAAAGAAACAAAGTTAACCTTTCTTCGTCAGAAACTTCATTGGTCTCCTCTACTTTAGGAACAACAGATAAGTTCATCATCCATGACTCGGATGTTAACGAATGGAAGGCTAGGAGGGGAAAGCCATTGATGATGCTATGAACAAAGTCATTGAAGAGTTATACTTCCATACTCTGACAAGAACTCATCATCTAGAACAAGTAGAGGCACACTTATCCTCCATGAAAAAAGAGAAAAATAAGGTCTCTAGTGTTCTAGGTGCGGCCAAATCTGATTTCGAGAAGAAATTGAATGAGAAGGAAAATGAAATTTTTAACTTGAATATGACTTATAGTTCTCAGAAAACTAGCTCAACAAAGTTATCACATCGAGGTCGAAGCCTTAAAGGAGGGAAAAACTAAGTGGGAGGCAGAGAAAGCTGGTTAGGAAAAGAAGAAAAAGGTTGCTGAAAAGAATGCTTTCCATGGCGGGTTCCAGAACTATGTTAAAGGATTCTTGGCCTTGGACTCCAACTATGACTAGACTAGGTTTGGTCCGGTTGCTAAGGCGTGGATGGCCAAGTTTCATGTGGACAAAATTGAAGCAATTGCAAAGAACAAGAAGGAAATGCTGGCAAAAATAGAGGTTATGCTTGCCCTTCAGGCGCGCCCTACTTAAGAGTTCGCCACATAAAATATAGAAGGTACGCCCTCTATTCCTTTGCTTAGTGTTCCACTAGTGATTAAGCCCCTTCAATCTGTCGCTGCTACCACTTATCCTTCTGCAGATCCTCAGCCCTAGGTCATGACTAAGTTAAATACTTTCAGGGGGTGCAGGTCCTGTGTAAAACCCTGCAAGTTATATAAATTTAAACAATTTCTTTTACTTTATTGTTATCTATGAATGGTTATCACCGGGGGAGATACGTTTTTCGATATCTACTTGTCGTTATTTTATGCTTGCTTGTAATTGCCCTAACCTTTGCCTATTATAAGTCATTCAATATGCAACTCTGTCATTTTCTTTCAACTTTATGTACTAGGGCATGCCCTGATGCACTTCAATATTCAATATGTACCTTGACAATTATCTTAGGCCATTATAGCTTATGGCTTGTAATAGTAATACTAGACCCTTGTGGGGCCTTCATTTAAATTTGTTGTTCTTTATTAGGCTCTGCAGATGGTGGACATACCTTTTTACTGGGCAAAATGGTGTGTCCTCTTATTGTCTGAGCAAACGAGAATTACTAAAAAACTTTATTAATAATAACTTCAGTGTGTATATTCATACTGGTCAAAACTTCAGCAAAATTTGAAAACCAAAATAGAAGTTGGCCTTCATGAGTTTATCTGTTAAGCTACATACCTACTACCCCCTAAATTGGGAGTGAAATTTATTTTACTACTACTTTTACTAGAAAATTAATATTGTCTTGAAAACATTAGCACAAAGAGGTAGGCTTTCCCTACTAATAGTACTTCTTCAAATGTTCTACATTCCATGCCCTTGGAAGGGGCTTGTCCTCTAGATTAGCCAAGTAGTATTATCTTTCACATAGCGCAACTCTGACTTTGTATGCCCCTTCCCAATTAGCTCCAAATACACCATGTCTCGCTGCCTTGGTATGCGACATCTTCTTTCTTAACACCATATCACCAACTTGAATTGGCCTTGCCCTGACTGTGGTGTTGTAATATGTTGTTTGCTAATATGCTGTCACCCTGACCTGTGAATTGGTCCTCGTTTATTCAATCATATCCAAGTAGAGTCTATGGTTGAACTCATTGGCTTCTTCTTCAAAATTGTCTCTTCTGAAGGAACCGGCTCTGATCTCTAATGGTACCATGGCTTCACATCCATAAGCTAGTAAAAATGGTGATTCCCCTGTAGTACTTCTCGGAGTTGTGTTATAAGACCACAACATTTGAGATAACTCTTCTAGCCAATTACCCTAGCTTTCCTCTAACTTAGCCTTCAGAGTATGCTTGATGATTTTATTAATAGCTTTCGTCTTCCTATTGCTTTAAGGGTGATATACAACAAAAAAAATTTCTTGATTCCCAAGTTTTTGCACTACCCTCCTAGTTCCTTGCTATCAAATAACTTCCCGTTGTCAGACACTAGTTTATACGGGATCCCAAACCTGTACAAAATAACATTGAACATAAAATATGTTATCTTCTTGGTCACGATGGCCGCAAGAGGAGCAGCCTCGGGCCACTTCGTAAAATAATCAACGACCACTACTCCATACCTGGAACCTCCCTTGCATTTGGGAAATTCCCCTATCAAGTCAATTCCTTTCATGGTGAACAACCATGGGCTAGTGATGTTGTTTTTGACAACATGTCTTGTTGCATTATAACGGAGCCTCATGGCTTCACCCTTATCTTCAGGAAGCTTCCCTTCTTTCAAAAACTCCCATATGGGTGTTTTCCAAGTAGTCTTGATTTTAACCTAAGTTTCAAATTCCATGACTTCGACTTCGGGACACTTAGTTTCTCCTGAATCTCCAAGGGGCTGACCCCTAGCATTGTGGGGTCTTTTTGTGATATCAGCTTAGTCAAAGCATCAACTTAAAGTTTCTGTCTCTAGGCACTAGCTCTATGCGAATTTTCTTGAATCTTTCTACCAGGCGTTGCGCACATTCCAAATACATCTCTATCTTAGGTCCCCTTACTTGGTACACCCTATTTACCTAATATACAACTAATATTTAGTCGCTCTAGATAACTAAATGAGTTACTTTCATGTCTAGAAAAAGCCTCATCCCAGAAATAAAGGCTTCATACTCCGCATCATTGTTAGTTGCTCGGAAAGAGACGTGTATAACGCTTATGAGATGGTACCCTTCTCTTGCTCCTTCTTTGTTTAATGCTAATGTGAATGCACCTAGGGGGGTGAATATGTGATTTAGATGACTATATCCAATTTTAAATATTACCAAGCCGTTAAAGCTGACTATAATGTGGACAGTTTGTTATGCCTTAATAAACTGGCTTAATGTTTTCAATCTATAAATAATTACAGCAGGCTAGAATGAATGCAATGCGGAAAAGAAGATAAAAACAATATGTAAATGAGGCACATGACATTTAGCCATGTTCGACCCCTATGTCAAATGGTCTCGTCCCGGTCCCTTATCAAACTGGTAAGAGAATATATTATTAATCAATTATAATCTAATTACAAGAATAATAATATATCTCCCTGTTCCCAATCACTACAATGGCTTGCTACAATTACAATGTCAGCAATCCTGAGCAGAATGATTCCAGCTTGCTACTGTTCTCTGCCTAGCAATCCGTTCTTGAACTTTGAATTCCTCGAGTCCCACTCTTAAATCCTTCTATTCCTCGAACCTTATTGCCTTGTAGAAACAATACAACTGAACCCAAATGCTCCCTTGTCCTACACCTAGAACCCTTGCCATTTAGTGATTACAAATACAGTTCAAATCAATATAAATATGAAGGTATTTACAACTCAAACTATATTTTCTAAATATTAAATCTCCAATATAGAAATAATCTCGGATTTAGAGAAAGATGAAAAAAGATTTTCAGAATACGAGTTGCAGAGTATTAGAACAGTAACCAAGAATGAAGGCTTTATTTCATTTATATACACAAAGGTATACAACGATTCTTTGAAATAAATCAGGAAAGAAAATATTGTTTGGATCGGCAAATATTTCAAAGGCATAACCAAAGGATGTGATATAAAATTAAATTTGAATTTGAATACCTCCTTTGATTATTCATATGATAGGAAAGTAGTTGTAGTTAAATATGGAAAGAGAAATTAAATCAACTACTTCATAAAGTTTTGGAAAACATTTTTAATAAAAGATATGAGCTTAGAAATATATTAAAAACGTAATATATTAGTGAATGTACATATATATTAATCCTAAACAAAATATAAATCTGTTACGCACAAGCAATCAGAACACTGCTCCCTGTAGAACTCTGTTTCAGCTTGCTATAGTCAAGTAAATGCAGGTTGTTATGCTGTTAACTATATATCCTGCAAAACATTGTTAGTACATGCAAAACAACAGGCTATAGTAGATAAACATGCATATTAACAGATGCACATTTATCACAAGCAATTTAGCTTGCTCAAATGTGTCATCATCAAAACTAGGAGGTTTACAATCTCCCCCTTTTTGATGATTACACAACCTGTTTTCAGGAGGCTAGAATTGTTCCCCCTTAATCTAATACATCCCTTAAAAACATATTAGTACTGTATGGCCTCTGAATAAATTCTAAGTACTAACACGCACATAATTTGCAGATAATAGATAATATCATAAAATACCAACCATGGCATAAACATCCAAAATACCAACACAAATATTCATAGTTTGGTTAACCAGCCAAAGTAGCAACACAACAATTCATCATCCAAGATAGAAAAAATAAAGTACTTAAACAATTAAACATGTCCAGATATCATGCATAAAACTTAAAAACACCCAACCCATCTTAACTCCTGAAATTTTCCCCCTTAATTATCAAAAAGGGAGTCCATGTTAGAGCCTTTGTCCTTGTCCTTAGCAGCATCAGGTTGAACAGAGTAGCAGATGTACCAGCAGGATTAGTTGGAGCAGTGTTTTTCACAACACTAGAGGCTGGAGCCGCAGGAGCAACCATATCTTTGTTTACCAACTGAGATACCAAGTCCTTAAGAACCTCTCCCGGTTCTTGAAAAATTGTTTTGGTAGGAGTGGAAATGTTGGCTATAGTACCATCCTCAAGCATTACCAAAATAGACTGAGCTAGATTCATAGAGTCAAAGCAATTTGTGACCTCTACCCTGTCTCTGTCATCCAACTTAACACCAATAAACTTGAAGATTTTTTTCAAAAATAATCCATAAGGCAGTCTTGCCTTCTACTTTGTCATAGAAGCCATCATAGTTTTGAGAATAAACCTAGCACAACTGAAAGGCAGGGTGTCTAAACTTGTAACACTGTAACTAATGTAACTCAACTAAAGAAAAGATACTTAACCGGAAGACAATCAAGAATAAGAAGTCACAAAGAAATCAATACAAATTGAAGACAAGGTAATTGATACAATTTAACATGGTTAATTATGATCAATCAAAGATGAAATCACTAGAAGAAGTTCAAGTCAAAGTTGTTCATGCCTCAGTGATGTGTAACTTAAAGAATCAAGATCATAACAATCAGTATCAATAAGACATATTGATTTCAAGTGAAGAAGCAGGAAAGCGATAATTGGAAAGCCACATTACTAACTGAATATGTTAATCTATTCAGAAGCAAGAACCCTATCAAGACTAGTCACTTATGAACCAGACCATTGCATCAAGTGTTAGGGAATTGATAGCAAGTTTATGTCAGTAATAGAAATCCATGTTCAAGAGCTTGTTGAAGAATATAAAAGACAAGAAGAAATCACAATTTCAAGATGTTGCATTGAAGTTTCTAGTTGAAACCCAGAATTTCTCTAACTACTTACTAGGGAACCTATGTAGAAATTTCTATCTAGAAATTCTAGATAAGTTTCTACTTAGAGCCAAGTTAAAATTCTGGAAGTGGAATATTTTCTAAGTACACAGGAAGGAAGCTATCTCGAAATTCCTATGTGAAAGTTCTACTTAAATATTCGAGATAGAGTGTAAGTAGAAAATTTCCTATGTAGAAGTTCTGATTAAATGTTCGAGATAGTAAGTAGAAATTCCTAGGTAGAAATTCTACATAGAGGACAATTTCAACATGACATCATCAGGTTGGTTATTTCTAAGCTTTCAAGACAAGATAAGATTTACGTGAACAACATTGGACTACTCATATCTTATCTGTTGAAGACTATAACTCATAGATTACAAGGAATATAAATAGAAGTACTCGTGTAACATTTTTGGAGAGAGAGCAATATTGAGAGAAACACTTGTAAAAGAGAGAGAGAGTATTCACAGAGCTTAGTATTATTTACTACCCTCTTTACTTCTGTTGTACTATTGTAATGAATGTTGTAGCAACCCTTTCAAGTTATATATAAGACATACATTCCTTAAATCATTGTGTTTATTTATTACAAAGTATTTATTGCTTCATAAAGTTGAAAAGTTTTATTCACCCCCCTCTACAACACATTTCGACCTAATAATTGGTATCAAAGCTATATGTTTAACATACAAAACATACATCCTTGTGTTTGGTAGAAGATTTGTGAGTTTTCATTTCTAGATCAACTTTTCAAGCTTTTCTTGAAATGTGTGCTTTAATTCGTTTATCAATGAAAACTCATCCAAAAAAAATTATTTAAATACTCCAGGTGTGATTATTTAGCTTGGGTGGATTTTAGATAATTTTTGTGAATTATTCTGGGTACTTTGATTCTTGGTGTTCTTCAAGAAGGCATCACTGTTCTTGATAAAGAAGACAAACCCATCAACTTTTGATTCCCTTTTTCAAAAGACAAAAAGTGAAAAAGGTGTTATTAGCTTTTGATTGGACAACTTTCTCACTGCACAAAAAGATATTAAAGATTACTCTGTACCTGTCACGTGGGTGTTAGGTGAGTTAGGTGAGAAAAGACACAAAAGTCAAAAAGAGTGAAAATAATATTGTTTATTCAATATTGTAAGTGACCTGCAGCAAATTTTCTCCAAGGACAAAAAGTTCTACATAGAATTTCTACTTGAGATTTTCTACTTAGAAATTTTGACTTGAGCAAAATCTCTACTTAGTGAAAATTTCGACATGGATTGAATTTCGACTTAGTGAGAATTTCTACTTGATAGATTTTTTACTTGGTGAAATTTCGATTTAGGTAAAAGTTCTACATAGATTTTCTACATAGCCTAGTATTGGGTACTTAAGAAATTTTTGGTGACCAGGATTTGAACTTTGATTTATTCTGAGATAATTCTATTTTCTTTTAATTACTAATCAAGTAATAAAAAAAGTTTATTATCTCTACTTTAAATCTACATTAAGATGGCACCTAAAAATCATTTCAAAATTCCAATGTTCGACCGAGATCACTATGAAGAATGGGTGTTGAGAATGAAACTTTATCTTGAGTCCGTCAATCCTGAATATCTGGAAGTCCTTGACAAGGGTAAATTTGTACCAATGGTTGTTGTTCCTGAGCATATGGAAGGAGATGTGATTGTTCCACAACGGTCTGAGCCTAAGAAGGAAGCGGACTTTTCATATGCTGATAAGGAGCAAATAGCTTTCGATACATCCGTTCGACAAACATTGATGGAATCCCTAGATCATGAGATGTTTAATGTAGTCAAAGGACTAACTACAACGAAGAAGATTTGGGATAAAATAGAGGTCGTCATGGAAGGTACCGCTGAGGTCAGAAGCAACAAAACACTTATACTCAAGATGGAGTATGACACCTTCAGAATAAAAAAAGGAGAAAGCATAACAGATGTCTATCTAAGATTCAGTCATTTAGTGTTGGATTTGAATCTGAGAGGTGTAACTCTCCCCGTGGTTGAAGTCAACACGAGATATCTAAGGAACCAGCCAAAGAGCATTGAACATAGAGTCTACGCTGTTAGAGAAACCAGAGATTTGCATACAACTTCTCTGGAAGAATATTATGGAATTTTAAAGACCTATGAGCTGGAGACCCTTCAAGATCAAGCATGTGATAATGATTCACGAGGAAAGGAAGCTGCATCAGGATTAATTGCTGATGAGGAAGAGTCTAAAAAGGCAATGATTGCAGAAAAACCTAGATCATCACCTACACCACATCAAGTTGAAAATGATGAGGAGTGCACGTCAAATAGTGATGATAACTACTTCACCCAAGAAGAGCTGGACAACATGGATGATAGTGTCGTGGCATACATGGCAAGGAAGTTCAGCAACATAAGATTCAGAAAGAGTAACCGTCCACAAAGAAAATCTTCATCTTACTATCAGGTTACTATGGGTGGTGGTAGTTCTCTTATAAAGGGAAAAGCAAGAGTACCAGCTACAAATCACCTTTGGATTTCAAAATGAAGTTCAAATGCTATAACTGTGGTGAAGCTGGACATTTTGCTACAGACTGCAAGAAGCCGAAACAGACATATCCCAAAGAAACTTATGAAGCCCTCAAAAGCAAGTATGAAGCCTTGGTGAAGGAAAGACATGGAAAGAGAACTTTAGTTGTTACAGAAGGCAGAGCTTGGGATGATTTAGATTAGGAAGAAGTTACCCATGCAGCAAACTTTGCCCTCATGGCTGAGACATCAGATGAACCAGAGGTACCAGTTCTAACCCTTAAAGAAGAAATGTCTATTGATGATTATAAGGTGCAGAACGGGGCTCTTAGCGAAGAGATTTATATGTTGTGCAAAAGCCTAAATACTTCTCAAAAAGAACAGAAAACACTTGTTGCCAAATGCAGAATGCTTGAGGCAAAAGTAGAAGAATTAGAGGCTGCTTGCACTATAGATACTTCCCTAAAAGACTCAATTAAATCTTTGGAACACAAGCTCAACCTTAAAGATGAAATAGAAGCATGTCTTAGGAATAAACTAGCTGAGGTAGAAACTAAATGCGAAGCTTATAAACTAGCAGCTAGTAAAGTGAATGTTGATAGTGACACATTTAAGAAGATAACTAGAGTCGGTGTAGGACTTGACTATTCTAACTTATCTAAGAAAGAAGGAAAAAGACCTGTAGACACTAGTTCCAGTGAGATTAATAAGGAAATACCTATAATTCTTAAATCTGCTGTTAAACCTATCTTTAAACACTTCGTTCCTCGTGAAGAAGGAGAGACTGAATTGTTAGTTAGATATGAGATTGAAATGGAAGATCGGAAGAAAGAACAACCTATAACTCCTACTAAATCAGTTAAAATCAATTCCCCTAGAGATGAGTCTAAACCAAGATTAGGAGCTAAGGTTGTTAAACAACAGAGTAAAAAGGAAAAAGGCTGAAAAGAGGTTAAGGCAAAACGAATAAAGAAAGCATGTTATCACTGTAAATCAACTGAACATCTTTCTTATGCATGTAAATCTAACATGAATATTCATGTTGCACATGCCATGCTTGTACCACACACAATGAATAACATGCATCAGAATCATGCACAATGTGGTCAACCAAATTGTATGCCATGCACTTTTAACGTCATGCAAACGTTTGTAAACTTGATGAATGGAACTAGCCAATCATGTCTAAATTCTTCTTCTAGTTCTAATGTCAAAAAGAAGCATGTAAGAGCCAAGACTGTTAGACCTCCTAAAGTTAGGAGTGACAAGCCTTCTCCTAAGACTGACAAATCTGTCAAGTCTGAAAAAGGAAGAGACAAAGTAGAAACCTCTAGTAATGTTAAAAATGGTGCATCTCCTGTTGTTAAATCTGATAATTCTCGATCTTATAGAAAAGCCGGGCCCAATCAATCTTGGGTTCCGAAGAGTGCCTAATAAATTTGTTATTGTAGGGCATTAAGCAGAAAAGAAATAAAGTTATATGGGTGCTAGATAGTGGAGCATCAAGGCATATGACAGGAAACAAATCCCTGCTTACAGAGTTGGTCATGAAGGATGGCCCTTATCTCACCTTTGGAGATGACAGCATAGGTGTGACAAAGGGATATGGCAAATTGAAAACTGGTAATGTCATCATTGAAGATATTTCCTATGTTGAGGGATTGAGACACAATCTATTGAGTATCAGTCAATTCTGTGACAAAGGATACAAAATTGTCTTCAATAAGAAAGGTGTATCAATCACTCACATTAAGGAAGGTTTGTTGGCTTTAAGAGGAGTTCGAAAGGCAGATCTTTTTGTTGTTGATATGGATTCGGCAAACCAGAATGAAGTCACCTGTTTCTACAGTAAAGCTTCAGATGATGAAAGCTGGTTATGGCATAAAAAGCTATCTCACTTAAACTTCAAAACGATGAATGCTCTCACAAGGCGAGAATTGGTGAAAGATTTACCTCAAATGGAGTTTGCTCCTAAAGGACTCTATGAAGCCTGTGAAATGGGAAAGTCAAAGCGAGCATCGCATAAGAGTAAAGAAATTTCTAGTATCACTGAGCCTCTGCAACTCCTACATATGGATTTATTTGGCCCAGTGAATGTCCTATCATTGTCTAGGAAAAGATATGCATTAGTAATTGTGGATGACTTCTCCAAGTATACATGGGTATTGTTCGTTATGACAAAAGACGAAGTACCTTTCCAAATCATTGATCACATCACTGAAATTGAGAATGTTTCAGCACTCACTGTGAAGACGGTTAGATCAGACAACGACACTGAATTTAAAAATGCAATACTGAATGATTTCTGCGTTTCTAAAGGAATACGTCGTCAGTACTCTGCCTCGAGAACTCCACAGCAAAATGGAGTAGTTGAAAGGAAGAACAGAACATTGGTTGAACCAGCAAGAACTTTGTTGTATGAATCAAAACTTCATCTATACTTTTGGGCCGAAGCAGTGAGTACAGTGTGTTACACTCAGAATAGAACCTTGATTATAAAAGATAAAGAAAAGACACCATGTGAACTAAGGAATAACAGAAGACCAATAATCAAATACTTTCATGTCTTTGGAGCTAAATGCTATGTACTTATAGACGATGAAAAGCTAGGCAAGTTTGAAGCAAAAGCTCGTGAAGGGATATTTGTTGGGTATTCTACAGATACGGTGGTAGCTTATCGGGTATTCTTAGCGAATGATCGAAAAGTGATTGAAAGCTACAATGTCTGATTCGACGATACCAAACTCCCATCAATTTCTAAAGATAATAGTGAACCTGAGTCCCTAAAATTTTAGAATATGGACTTGGACAAAGTTGAGGATGAACCTGAGTTGATTGTTACTTCAAATATACCAAGTGTTCATGAAGAAATACCTGAGTCTAGTGGACAATCGATTTCTACAAGATCAGAAGAAACTTCTTCAGCACAGTCCGGCAACAACTCGGGGGAGTAAATAGCAGCTCAAGGACATGTGCTCAAAACTCAAGAAGAGATGACACTAGTTCTGTAGGAGCTGGCACTAACTCAGGGGTAGTTAGTAGAAATAACACAAGTAGTTAACACAACAATTCAGAAAGTCAAACTGAATCATCAAGACATTTACCAAAACAACGGGTATGGAGTAGAGACCATCCGTTTGAATTAATCATTGGTGATCCAGACGCCGGTGTGACTACTAGAAGAACTACAAGAGCTGACATGGCTAATATCTGCTTGTACTCTGGGTTCTTATCCAAACATGAACCTAAAGAAATAGAAGAAGCTCTTGGTGATGCTGATTGGTAATTGCAATGCAATAGGAGCTTAATCAGTTTGAAAGGCAGAAAGTTTGGAAACTGGTACCCCGACCAAAGAACAGATCAGTAATTGGAACTAAGTGGGTATTCAAAAATAAACTGGATGAAGACGGACTTGTAACACGAAACAAGGCTCGTTTGGTAGCAAAAGGTTATTCTCAAAAAGAAGGTATTGATTATGATGATTCCTACACTCCAGTTGCAACACTTGAAGCAGTCAGAATGTTCTTGGCCTTTGCAGCACACAAGAACTTCAAGTTTTTTCAGATGGATGTGAAAAGTGTCTTCTTGAATGGAGAGCTAGAAGAGGAAGTATATCTGGAACAACCACATGGCTTTATTGATCCAGAACTTGTAAATTTTGTATACTTTCTCTTCAAAGTTGTCTATGGCCTCAGGCAATCCCCAAGACGATGGTATGAAACCCTATCATTGTTCTTAATTGAAAGTGGTTTTACTAGGGGAGTAATTGATAAAACATTGTTCTATAAAAATGTAAAGGGTGATTTAATACTTGTTCAAGTCTATATGGACGATATTATTTTTGGGTCATCTAATGAGCGCTTGTGCGAGAAATTTGCCAAGTTAATGCAGGATAAGTATGAGATGAGAATGAGGGAAGAGCTGTCATTCTTCTTTGGATTACAGATCAGTCATAGAAAAGAAGGAATCTTTATCTATCAGTCCAAGTACATCAAAGATTTACTCAAGAAGTACAATCTAGAAGATGCGTCAGCAGCTAAAACTCCTATGGCAACTGCCACGAAGCTTGATGAAGACAAATCAGGTAAACCAGTTGACATCACAAGCTATCGAGGTATGATTGGCTCACTTCTTTATTTAACTACAAGTAGACCCGATATATAATGTTCGCAACTTGTTTTTGTGCAAGGTTCCAAACGGATCCTAGAGAGTCACATCTCATAGCCGTCAAACAAATCATTAGGTATCTCAAGGGAACATCAAATCTAGGGATTTGGTACCCAAGAGATACAGGTTTTAATCTAATAGGCTCTTCGGATTCAGACTATGCAGGTTGCAGGATTGATAGGAAAAACACATCTGATGCCTGTCAATTCCTAGGAAGAAGATTGGTGTCCTGGAAAAGTAAAAAGCAACATACAGTATCTACTTCTACTGCTGAAGCTGAGTATATCACTGCTGGAAGCTGTGTAGCTCAAATACTGTGGATGAGGAACCAATTGAAAGATTATGGCATGAAGCACAAGAAGATTCCTATCATGTGTGACAACACTAGTGCCATTGCCATGACCAACAATCCTGTGGATCGCTCTAGAACCAAGCACATAGATATAACATATCACTTCATAAGAGGACATGTTGATGAGGGGACTGTGGAGTTACATTTTGTACCCACAATGCAACAAATTGCAGATATATTCACTAAACCTCTTGATGAAGTCACATTCAATAGGTTGGTTGGTGAATTGGGGATGCTTAACACAAGTTAGTAATTCCTCTTATCTGTAAAATCCCAGTTTTAATCAGGTACATATGTTTTTCTTATTGTATTTTGCATATTTTAATTGTGTCTAGTTGAAAACATATGTAAATAATCTAGAAAATTGCTAAAAATATCACTTCTGCATGATATTTAATCATTATAGACTTAGACTTTTAAAATGTTTCATTAATGATTATTATATGTGTATGTTGTGTTATTTTTCATGAATTCATTGTGTATTGAGTGAAATTATTTGTAAATACTTTGAATTTATGCTCATTTAATTGCATGAACATAAGGGGAGTTAAATTCATGCTTCTCTCAATTTTACATGATTTTTTATATGAATTTCTCTATGTTTTTCATGTAATTTTATGATATTAAGGCCTTAGAATTATCAAGGAATGTTTTTAGTATTGGTTATGATTAAAAATCCTTGAATTGGTATTTATTTTAATTTGACAAAATTTAATTATTGTTTTTCATGAAAAATTTCCAAATTTTACTAAGTATCTTCAAAATTTCGATATATGTTCTATCTCGAAACTCATTTCAAAATTCGACTTGAATTTCGAATTTGAGGCTTCCAGGAGTGAAGTTTTGAAAATTCTAATTCTGGGAAGAAATTCGATTTCATGTTCGACTTAGGTTCTATCTCGAACATTATCTCGAATATCGACTTCATATTCGACTTAGGTTCTATCTCAAACATTATCTCGAATATCGACTTCATGTTCGACTTAGGTTCTATCTCGAATATTATCTCGAATATCGACTTCATGTTTGACTAGGGTTCTATCTCGAACATTATCTCGAATATCGACTTAAATATTCGAGATAGTTTTCCCTGGTAAGACTTAGAATTTGTTTAAGGGTTAAGAAAATTTCGAGATAGTCTCTATCTCGAACCTTATCTCGAATATCGACTTGATGTTCGAGATAGGTTTTCCTTGAGGGTTTTGATTGTTTAAATTGTTTTAAGTGACTAAACTTCGAGTTAGCACCTATGTTGAAACTTAAGTCGAAGTTCGACTTGATATTCTACATATTGTTCGACTTAGATTACCCTATACGTACTTAATTTTTTTTATTATTTTCACAGGGGTATTTTTGTCATTTCTCAATAATGCGTATATATACATCTCTAACCCGATTTTATTTTCACTTTTACCCATTGTTTGAAACCTAATTTTTTACAGCCCCCACCATCCCTCCCAGGCAATTTC
Organism: Oenanthe sinensis; assembly: GCA_028671895.1. NCBI lineage: Eukaryota > Viridiplantae > Streptophyta > Magnoliopsida > Apiales > Apiaceae > Oenanthe > Oenanthe sinensis. Next base: position 775,384 of record CM053809.1, on the reverse strand, counting down.
TTCTTCACAGCGGTTTCTGTGTTAATATTAATGCATACCACGAACTACTGTCAAAATTGTGTCTGACTCTATTATTTGCATCTCTGATCACTGTGTGTTTTTGTGTTTTGCATCGTGTCTGTTCATCTTCAATCTCGATATATACACACGCCTATACACACACTTTTATACATATGTATTGTCATTACAATTAAGTAGTTTGTTTGATATTGTTGTGTTTGATTTCGTCTCGTTGATTTAAATTCCGTAGTTTATTTTCCAATTACGACTCTGTGTCTTCTCTGCTAATTAAAAGGAATTGATCTGCCATTGTTTCGTTATTTTTTTCTCTGCTTTAATTGTGTGCATTTTTTTATATAAAAAAAACCAATTAATTCACGAAAAAATTTTACAAACAAAAATGTCTCACCAATTTTCACTTGCTAAAAATAACTTTTATAATATTTCTACGGAAATTGGTGATCAACTTCCGCGATTCAAGTTTTGGGTACGATTTCTCAATTTGTACTCCAAAGCTAGTACTGCCTTCACTGCAAAACCAACACTGTTTCATGATGCTTTGCAGCAATTATGGACCAGTGCGGTTCCTTATGGGAGTAAATCGACCCCCTATGGTTTTAAGTTTACCTTAGAAGGTCAAGACTATGAGGTTATAGAGGCAGTTTTTAATAGAGTTCTTGGTTTCCCAGTCAAGGATTCTTATGACCCTGTACCTACAGCGGCCGAGCGCCTGAAGTTTTTTGAGGAAATTGGATGTTATCCTCCCACTGGTAAAATATCCACTTCCACTATTCAAAAACAATTTTTCATGTGGAATGGAATTACTTTTTCGAAGCTATCACTAGATGTTTTCGTGCACGCGAAAGAGATTTTCATCAAATTCTTATTCCCATGCAAATCTTTGGTGTTTCCCTGGTCCTTGAACTCAACATCAATTATGGAAGAATCGTTCTTTCTGAAATTATGGCCATGATGGGATCACCTGATACCAGGGACATTGCAGCCACTGATGTTGTCTTCAGGTATCCCCGTTTCTTACAAATGTTAATTAATCATCTTGTACCATCTAATGCTTTATCAGTTAGGCAGGCATTTGTTAGGAGTCCAACTTCTGCATCTCTCGGTATGGGAACTAAGTCACTAACCACAATTGCTAACCAAGATAAGCATCAGGGTAAACCTATGTCTATTCCTGAGAATATTCGAGTGTGGCTTTCTTATGATGCAGGTGTCACTACTCTGGCGGGGACTTCACAACTATCATCACATGCTCAGAATCCATCTGCTCATACTAACGCATTTCAAGGGATTCCTGACGAGCAACTTGATGAAGAAGAAGAAGAGTGTCATTCTCTCAGTCCGTACTCTACCGGGCAAAGGGAGCAGCAACCGTCTCCTAGGTCAACTCCTGCTGAATCTGACCCATTTGCTGAACAAGGTAATGAAGGAGGTAATTTCTTTGAACATGAGGTACCCTCTATTCACACTACAAATACTTCATCTTCATCTAATTCTGATTCCGTGGCCCAGGATTCTGCTAACCCGCAGGATCTATCCCAGGGTGATAGCCAAATTTCTGAGTCTGATTCCCTGATTTCTTCACTTTCACCCTTGTTGATGGGAGTTAAAAGGCCGACACCTATAGAATTAGGTGAGAGTTCTGATGAGAGTAACCCTGAAGTGCAGCCCCTCATACGGAAGCGAGCCAAAATTTCTCAAGCTGCTACTTCACAAGCCCAGTCCAAACTTAGTGTGTCAATCACAACCACTCCACCTCACGTGAGTGGTTCTCCCCTTACACATTCTACACCTAGGAATTTTAGTGAGGATTTTGTGCCTTCTGAGGAGCCTGTTGCTTCAGCTAGACCGGAAGTTTTATTTGCTTCCAAAGTACCTTCACCGGTACGTACTGATGCTGCAGAGAGGATCGGTTCAGATGTTGTACATGAACACTTCGCAGCCTCTCAGCCTGAGATTCCACCTCAGGAACAGACAGGATCTTTAGATCCCATAACTGCTCTTCACTTTTCTTATCCAGTTTCTGCAGGTACTGCTTTTAATCTTGGTGATATTTGTTAGGAATATATTCATTTGATGATGTACAAAATACTAGAACATGGTCTAGATTAGTTTATCTGTAATAAATCTTTCTAGTCTCTGAAATGTATAATCAGAGTCTAGATGGTCAACATTCATGTTACTTGTACTTAGAAGAATTTCCGTAGAAAGTGAAACCAGAGTCTGCATAAAGATCAGAGTCTGGAAGGTGATCAGAGTCTATAGACTATCAGAGTCTATGATCTATCAGAGTCTACATGTGATCAGAGTCTGAAGATCATCAGAGTTTGAAGATTTCAGAGTCTATACAGTTGAGGATAAATTTGGAAGAAGATCACAGGAATGGAAAGTCTTCTAAGATCAAGATAAATATATTGCAGATATGCTATGGGAAAGAAAGAGAATTCTAGAAGGAAACTGTCAACTAATAATTAGGAATTATATTCCTATTATAATTTATCTTTATGTTATTAGTTGATAGGGAGCTCTCTATATAAACACTATGTAACCTAATTGTAAAGGTGAGGAAGTCGAAACATAATTGTCTGAGTGAAATATTGTGAGGGCATAGAGATAGAGAGAGTTGCTGTAATAAACACAGAGAAGCTGCTAGGGTTTGTGTACACCGTAGGAGAGTTTTGTATTCACAAATCAATAATACAAAACAGTACTTATTAATATTTTTGTGTTTGAGTTTGTTCTTAATTTGATTTTAAATCAGGCAGAAAAGACATACAAGTATTCAACCCCCCCTTCTACTTGTATAACTGGGAAAACAATATTGTTGAAGATATACATGAGCGTGAGACAGGGAGTGTGTGTGAGCGTTTAGGGAGTGAGAGACCTTCATTTTTAAGGCCCAAAACTGAGCGACAAAAACTAACAGAACGATTTTTAGAGCGAGAACACCTAAGCCAAACACCGTCCCTTATTCTTGAAAATATTGATACTCATATGACAGCAATTGAAAATCAGGTGAAGCAGTTTGGGCAGACAATGGAGCAGTTAGGGGTAAATGTTGTAGACAACCGGAGAGCTCTTGATGACTACGCATCACGAATGGCAAGTCAGGCGGAAGCTTTAAACGACGTAACGAACAAGGTGAATGACTTGGGCCATGCTGGTGGAGTCTTGGGCAGTACTCTGTACGAATGAATGGGGAGCGTAGAAAGTGTAATGCATACCATGACAACGGAGATTAGTCGAATGATGTATGCAATTCGCCATTTGGTGCCCCCGTAGTGCTTTGACGAACAGTACAATCAACCTCCCCCAGATGATGGTGGTGCTGGTGGAACTGGTGGAGCTGGTACTGGACCTTCTGGATCTGCCTATGGTGGTTCACAGCATGCTGCAGGATCTACTGCTCTGGGTGGTGTTCCGGATAACTAACTTAAGGGGGAAAGAGAGCCTGAGACGAGACAACAGTCAACTCTGGTTGAAGAGGAGCAAATGAAAGAAAGTGAGCCAGTGATTGATGAGGAGGCTCAGAGGAAGAGAAAGGGTAAAGCAATGGTGGTTGAAGAAGAAGAACCATTCCCTGACTTTGGTGGTCGACAGGAAGAAGTACATGTTGTTGATTCAGACTCTGATATGGAGGACGTACCCCTAGCACATGCTATTAAAACATCTTTGAAGGAACAAGGTGGAGGTGCTGGGATGTCTACTAGAGAGACTGAAGATATCCCTGTTGATGAAGAGACCTTGAGAGCTCAATAGTTGGCCTTGGAACAAGATCAGTTCTTTAAAATGAAAATGATGCAAGAAGAGGCTGTTTTCTTTGAGAAGAAAGTGGAACTCAAGGAGAAGCAGTATGACTATGAGCTTGCAAGGTTAGCTGATCCACAGATTGAATTGGACAAACGGAGGATTGGACAGAAATGGGATGATGCAAGGAAGATACTAATGGGCACTTGTACAAATGAAGTTCATAACAAGGAGGCAGATGATCTTTTCTATAACTTGAACCTGAAAAATCCAATGACGGTGGACTACATAAATGCTTTGAAAAGGATGATTTCAAAAGTTCGTGTTGGATATAAACCAGTGGTAAAGGAGTGGCAAGTCATTCTGACTTTAGTTGAAGGAGCCCCAATGTCTTTCTTGTACGTGGATGATCAATTTATCTCGAGAAGATCTGCGTCAGAGTTGTTCTTGCTAGCAACTAAAATTCAATACTCTCAAGATGAGGAACTTAGCATTCTGATAGAGATCAGTTAATGCAGTTAGCAGAGGACAAGGGACCAGAATTCTCAGCCAATCCAGATGTTGTTCGTATGGTAGTAGATGGAAAAATGAAGATGGTTAGTATGGAGGAAGAAGATCTAATGGCTCTATCAGTGGAATCCTTAAAAGCGATATGTAGACAAATGATGAGCAAGGGATTCACTTCTGATGTTAAAGAAAAATCAGTGGAGTTCATTAAGAAGATAATATTCAAGAAAAACAACGAAATATGGAAATGTGATATTATTGCTCCAAATCCTCTAGACAACGTGAAGATTGAGTCAGAGCTAATGGAGAGAAAATGGAATATTCTACAAGCTGTGAAATGTGTAGATGAAGCTCTAACTCTTCCTTCTGGACCACTGGAACAAGGAGAAATAAGATAGGCAGTTGGTGTTCCAGGAAGAGATAGTGTATACTGGATTCACTCTTATGCTGATGATACAACTGATGCCTTGGTATACATTGATGCAGACCAGAAACAGACCTTCTTGCATATGAGTAGGAAATGGCTGTTACAGACTGAAGATGCTACATTTCTAGATAAAGTATTGGAAGAATTCAAATGGGGTGATGTAGATGACACGTTTGTTGATGAGAAGCAGAAACTACTGAAGTACTTGTCTGAGATAGTCCAGGAGAAAAGAAGAATGGAGTTAGATGCGGCTAGTGTCTACAATACTAACCGTGTCAAGGGCTACCCCAAAATGATCTACTGTCAGTTTAAGGCTGATAAAACTCACTGGAAATCACAGCTCATCATGAAGAATTTTGAGGATATTCTAAAGATCAGGACTACTCAAGAGGTGGAAAAACTCAGAAGACTTTTCAGACATCCATATCCAGAACCCAAGAATCCTCTAGAAATGGAAGCCGTAAGTCTGTTGAATGCTAGATGGGCACAATTACATGATCCAGTATACAAAAGAGAACAGTAAAAGAAAGAGAGGCGCAGAAAACAATGAGAAAATAGGCGCGATGCTGAGAAAGAAATTAGGAAGGGGAAATGGAATTAGAAAGAAAGCTCGGAGGAATGTGAACTTGAAGTTGGAAAAACTTCATATCTTTTGGTTGCTCTAACTCATTTGAGGAAAATTCACCTGACCACGGTATACGAGATAGGCTAATTTACCATACTGTAACCGTGAATCAGAGTGGATCCAATAAGGTGATATGAGTTTGACTGAAAGACATGAAATAATCCAGGTGATATAAATCATTCCAAAGATCTTTGATTCGAGGTTCGAATTATCTTTCTAGTTTAAGTTATTAAGTTCTTTGTATTGTCTTTCAATTTTCATTTCAATTGTAACATGAACAAGACTTTAAATTTTACTTATCTTTTCTCGTCTCATTTATTTAGTTGAGTTATCCTTCTTTAATTTGAATGTCATTGTTAGACAATAAAATAGGGGGATATTGAAAGGCAGAGTGTCTAAACTTGTAACACTGTAACTAATGTAACTCAACTAAAGAAAAGATACTTAACCGGAAGACAATCAAGAACAAGAAGTCACAAAGAAATCAATACAAATTGAAGACAATGTAATTGATACAATTTAACATGGTTAATTATGATCAATCAAAGATGAAATCACTGGAAGAAGTTCCAGTCAAAGTTGTTCATGCCTCAGTGATGTGTAACTTAAAGAATCAAGATCATAACAATCAGTATCAATAAGATTAATTGATTTCAAGTGAAGAAGCAGCAAAGCGACAATTAGAAAGCCACATTACTAACTGAATATGGTAATCTATTCAGAAGCAAGAACCCTATCAAGACTAGTCACTTATGAACCTGACCATTGCATCAAGTGTCAGGGCATTGATAGCAAGTTTATGTCAGTAGTAGAGATCCATGTTCAAGAGCTTGTTGAAGAATATAGAAGACAAGAAGAAATCACCAGTTCAAGATGTTGCATTGAAGTTTCTAGTTGAAGCCCAGAATTTCTCTAAGTACTTACTGGGGAACTTATATAGAAATTTCTATCAAGAAATTCTAGATAAGTTTCTACTTAGAGCCAAGTAGAAATTCTGGAAGTGGAATATTTTCTAAGTACACAGGAAGGAAGCTATCTCGAAATTCCTATGTAAAAGTTCTACTTAAATATTCGAGATAGAGTGTAAGTAGAAAATTTCCTATGTAGAAGTTCTACTTAAATGTTCGAGATAGTAAGTAGAAATTCCTAAATAGAAATTCTACATAGAGGACAATTTCAACATGACACATGGCATCATCTGGTTGGCTATTTCTAAGCTTTCAAGACAAGATAAGATTTACGTGGACAACATTGGACCACTCATATCTTATCTGTTGAAGACTACAAGACATAGATTACAAGTAGTATAAATAGAAGTACTCGTGTAACATTTTGCGAGAGAGAGCAATATTGAGAGAAACACTTGTAAAAGAGAGATAGAGTATTCACAGAGCTTAGTATCATTTACTACCCTCTTTACTTCTGTTGTACTATTGTAATGAATGTTGTAGCAACCCTATCAAGTTATATATAAGACATATATTCCTTGAATCATTGTGTTCATTTATTACAAAGTATTTATTGCTTCATAAACTTGAAAAGTTGTATTCACCCCCCCCCCCCCCTCTACAACACATTTGGACCTAACAACAATCAAATTTTTGACCAAACAAAATCATGTAGCAAACCAACAGATCTTGATATGATAGTATGGACCTATTACCCAACCTCGGACAAATATTGGACCTACAGATTTTAAAGATCAAGTGGGCCAATGGTTCGAAAAAAATAGTGGTTGGTAAACTAGTGTAGAAGGATTCTTTGTCAGCCCTAACTAGTTTATGTTGTTCCACCTCAGTCAAACTACCAACAGCTAACACCCCTTTTTTGGTCCATGGAACAAAATCAACCTCAAATAGACCCTTAAACTTTACCATGCCATTCAAAATAGTTGAATTTAACACAATCCTCTGACCACGAACATCACTTATATAACAATTATCATCATCTAAAGCGGGATAACATGCAATAGGTAGTTCAATAACAGGTATAATCCTTATAGAATCAAACAGGTCAACAATATGTGATTTTTGAACAAGGGCATAAGATTGGGGCTTACCAAAAATGATCGATCTATGACCAATGTTGAACTTGTGGTACCGAGATTCAAGAAACATGGAAGTAAACTTCATGGCGATGCGAGCTTTCTTCAATAATGGAGACGTAGTTATACCGTCCCCAGACAAGTTGTCGTCACTACCTTCATCCATAGAGTCAATTTCGGCTTTAGTTTCAACATCCAACATGTTCCTTGACAACAACCTTGCCTTTCTTCTTAGAAGCAGTCGCCGGTGTCTTGGTACAAATGTTTGCCATTAGGGTCTTGGTTGAGGGAGAGAGAGTATTTAGTAAAGTGAGGGGTAGGTGTGTGACTGATTGAATTCCCAAAAGTGAATATATTAAACTGATATCCAAGATTCCGAGAAATACGAAGAGTCCGTCCAAATCTTGTACGACTTTTCGATAATTTCAGGATAAATTATTTAGGAGTAAATAATTATCTACCCAAACCAAAAAAAAAATGCAAACAAAAATTTTAAAATTCAAATTATGCACAAAATCAGGTAAGACTATTAAGGCAAATAATAATTTGAATAATTCAAAATATGAAATTAACTGCATGGATGTCAATTAAACACCTAATGTAGCAAATAAATTTAAATTCAAGTAGCTACAAAGATACTAATCAATCAAATATGGTTGCATGTTAAATTTGAAATTCAAATTTCAAATAAAACATTCAAGTAACAAATAAGTCAAGACAACGAGCTAAAGTGTAGAGAATATATAATAGGAAGCCACATACTAGGATAACTTGCTATTTACACATCGCAAATACCTAATTCTCTTCGAAGGATAAAAAATCATTCTTCAGGCAGGGGTTTTATGAGAATATCAGCCAATTGATATTCAGTAGGTACATATACCAGATTTATCTTGCATTTAGCCACATTGTCTCTCAAGAAATGATGTCTCACATTTGATTCCAAAATCCCTTAGTGTTTGCATCATCCACAAAATTTGAGAACAACGGCTTCCAGCAGCTAAACACTCTTTATCTCAGTTGTAGATAGAGCCACATAGTTTTTCTTTTTGCTTTGCCAACACATTAAGCTTTGGCCAAGAAAATTACAAACACCACTTGTACTTTTTCTATCAGTTTGTGACCCTGCATAATCTGCATCACTATACCCCACAAGATCAAATGTATTTGTGATAGGAAATAATAGACCAAGAGAAATAGTTTCACTCAAATATTTAAAAATTCTTTTAACAGCATTCAAGTGTGATTCCTCAGGGTTAGCTTGAAATCTAGAACAAACACATACACTATAGATGATATCAGGTCTAGAGGCAGTTAAATATAACAAGGATCCAATCATACATCTATATTTTATGATTTCCACACTTTTACCTGATTCATCTAAAAATAGCTTGTTATTTTGAGTCATTGGTGTAGATTTTGGTTTGACAGATTCAAATCCAAATCTTTTTAGTAGCTCTTTCACATATTTGGTTCGATTCACATAGATACCATATTTAGTTTCCTTGATTTGAAGACCCAAGAAGTAATTGAGCTCTCCCATCATACTCATATCAAACTCACTATGCATAAGTTAGAAAACCACTCACAAAGTTCATCATTAGTAGATCCAAAAATAATATCATCTATGTATATTTGAACTACTAAGATATCACCATTAAGAGATTTTTGAAATATAGTATGATCGATTTTACCTTATACAAAATCATTCTTAATGAGGAACTTACTGAGCCATTTATAGCATGATCTTGGAGCTTGATTTAAGCCATAAAGAGCTTTCTTGAGTTTGTAGATATAATCCAGATATTGTTCATGTTCGAATCTATGAGGTTATTTTACGTAAACTTCATCTTCTAGCACGCCATTTAGAAACGTACTTTTGACATCCATCTGAAATAGCTTGATCTTCTTGTAACATGCATTGGCAAGTAGCATTATAATGGATTCCAAATGAGGAACATGAGCAAAAGTTTGATCAAAGTCGATTCCCTCTTACTGGTTGTATCCTTGAACCACTAATCTTGCTTTATTGCGAGTGACTACTCCTTATTCATCAAGCTTATTTTTAAATACCTATTTTGTTCCAATGACTGAAACATTCTTTGGAGGTTTGACAAATTCCCAAACATCTTGGTTAAGTTCTTCTTTCGTGACCATTGTCCAATTTTCATCTTCGAGTGCTTTTGGAACATTTTTGGGTTCCTCTTGATCTAGAAAATCAGCATAAGAACATAAATTATCTTCTCCTCTCATTGTCTTGATACCATCTGTAATTTCACCGATTACTAATTTTGGTGGATGGTTCTTCACTGTTCAAGATGACTTTGGCAGATTGTGTTGAGCTATTTCCTCTTGATCAACTCGAACAGGTATTGAAGTCATCACATTAGGAGTTTGTGTCCCTCCTAGATTCAGTTTTGAAAATTTATCAATGGTATCCTCAACTGAGGCTTCAGTAACAGCAGGCTGAGAATCTGTGTCAGCTTGCTAATTCTCTGACTGTGTTGCAGTAGGGTCTATAGTAGCTTTCTCTGATGGAATTTCAGCTTGCTTGTTTCCAGACTCGGCAACAACTTTCTTTTTATTTCCTTTGTTGTCTTTAACACCCGCATCTTCATCACTTTCGTCTCTTAGAAGATCATCGTTAGGTTCTTTAAAGACAACATCAATAGATTCTTCACAACATGCTTCTTTAAATTATAAACAAGATATGCATGACTAGTTAAAGAATAGCCAACAAAGACAGATTCATATGATTTGGCATCGAATTTACCATCCCTTTCGAACAGTTTGAGCACAAAACACTTGGATCCAAAAACCTTTAAGTATCCAATGTATGGTCTTTTATCTTTCAACAGCTCATTTAGAGTTTTTTTCAGAATAGGTCTGATTGTCACCATGTTCATAACATAGAAGGCTGTATTGACTGCTTTTGCCCAAAAGCTTCTTGACAGCTTGCTTTCCTGCAGTAATGCTCAAGGAGTCTCTTCTAATGACCTGTTTTTGCGTTCCACAACTCCATTCAACTGTGGTGTTCTTGGGGCTGAGAATTCATGAGTAATTTCTCTTTCTTCACAGTAAGTAATGAAGTCTTTTTAGAATTCTCCACCTCTATCACTTCGAATATCTACAAGTCTTGTTTTAAGCTTATTTTCAAGCAACTTGATTAGTTTCTCAAACTTGCCAAAAGCACAATCTTTAGTTTTAAGAAGTAAGACCCAAGTAAACCTAGAATAATAATCAACAATAACAAACCATACTATTTACCTCACACACTTTTATATGCTTTTGGACCAAAGAGATCGAGATGCAAGAGTTCTAGAGGTTTCGAGTAGATACCACCTTTTCAGCCTTGTGAGTGCTTCTGATTTGCTTGCCTAGTTGACATGCTGAGCATACTTCAGTTTTAGAATACTTCAATTTAGGCAGTCCTCTTACTATGTTGGGTCCCAAAGTATCGTAAAAGGGGGGTTGAATACGATACTCACAATAATTAAATTCTTTTCAGAATTTGCAAATAAATAAATTATTGCTTCAGAGTGGGTTTGGCCATTTGTAGTGTTTAGCTGAGCTGCCTACTAATTTTCTGTGTGTCCGGATAAATCAATTAGGTTCAAGAAAATTAGCAAGTAATTAAATGAGACAAGTTTCCGGGAATATATTTTTCGTATATAAACCCAGAGGGGTGCTACACCTAGTTAAAAATATAACTGGCTTCCAAAGAACAAATTAGTTCTTTGCTACTAACACTAAAATATTAGGCTCAGTTCCTATACAAATATATCTAAATTAGTACAAGGAAAAAATGAGTCCGTAGGGAGTGATATCTAGGAGCTCTGAGCATTTTTCGTTAAAGAACCGGGTCCTAATATCTGACCTGGAGCAAGGTATGGGTGTGTATAAATTGTATCTCTTGCTCCGGCCATGGCAGTGGCTCTCTACATATTTTTTTGTGTTGGAGAAGACGACTCTCTTCTTTAATTGGTGTAGACTTTAAATCAATAAAGTAGCTGCTATAATTTGATTGGTTAAGGGCTGAATGAGACCAAGAAATATTTGTTGCGCCTGAATATTTTTTTGCGCCTGTAGAGTGAATCCCCTGTAGTGGCGCCACAAACTGAATATATTGCCTTAGCTTCTTTAACCAAGTCAAGTAGCCCCACTTTAATATTTTGTTGCGCCTATTACTGGGAAAGCAGAGTAGAGGCGCCACTAAAATCTTTGTTGCGCCTTAGACTACTTGAAATATTTCTCAAGTTTGTATTGGCGCTTGAATATTCACATGGTCAAAGTGCAATTTGATCACTGCACTTTGACCTCCTTCTCATTCCTTGATTGAAGTTTACCATCTTCCATTTCTTGTATCAAAGTCTTGCCACATTACACCCTGTACCTTGAGCTGTTTCTGTTCTTTGACTGTAGTTCAGAAACTTTCACTTTTCGTACCAAGGTTGTGACACTTTACACCCTGCACCCTTTGAGATGTTTAGCTGTTTGGCTGTTAGCTATTTAGCTGTTTGGCTGTAGCCTCTACAAATCACTTTTCGTACCTTAATAAATAACCGTTCTTTTCGAGTACATTCTTCAACTTAACAATTCTTCTATAGTTAATACTCAGATTCCTTTCACAAACTGTTGACGCCTAGTGCAACTGGTCTGGTTCACAGACGACTAACTTTGATCCAGGTCTTCGTATTATTGCCTTACGTACATTATTAAGTTTGCAGCAACTTCATTGCTTCGATCACTGACTGTCAATAAACATAGTACTTTCACTGGAATCTTTTCTGGTACTTAAACAACGTCTCCATTACTACCACAATCTTGAATACTTCATTCTCTGTTCTTCACTGACGCTTGAACATATAAATGAACTTCTTTCAGTGAGTATAACTCCAAGACTATAGTTGTCTTCTTAATCCTTTGCCTTTACCATGTCTTCAATTCTTTTAGATTCATATGCTTCGAACACTGTCTATCTTCAATCAATACCTTTACACTGAAATCTTCTAGTGAAACTTCCATACTGAATCTTCAATACTTCTGAAACCCTGAAAGTCTTCAACCATTATTCTTCACTGAGGCATGAACATATTAATGAACTTCTCTCAATGACCTGTAGTAGACTTCAAAACTTCTTCTAATGTCTTGATTCACTGTATCTGCCTTGTCTTCATTTCTTCCTGATTTCTGTGTAGGCGTAGTATTATTTACCTGTCATGTTCTAGTGTTGAGTTATTACTATTCATACAGCTTCATAATCTCACCAACATACTAGCTTCTTGCTTGATAACCTGTTTAACAAATCCATGTGTGCATGGCCCAATCTTTTATGCCATATGGATGGATCACTGTCTATGGCAGCTAAACAACAGGTTATTTTCTACAAATCAAAGTCTAGAATATATATATATATATATATATATATATATATATATATATATATATATATATATATATATATATATATATATATATATATATATATATATATATATATATATATATATATATATATATATATATATATATATTCATCCCTTCTAGCAATTAGAGGAGTTTGGTTAGTGTTATAGATTAAAAACTAGGTCATCTTTAATGTGTAATTAAAGATGACTTAGTTTTTAATCTGACTATCTCAGGTCCACGTTACCTGCCTACGTATCTCAATGGATGTGAGAATCGAGTCAATAACGTAGTTCTAATATTGAGGGGTTATGCCCTTTATATAGGCGCATGAGGGCCTTGGAATTAGATTAGGGTTAGGAGACTTGGTGTCCAAGTCTCCTAGTGATGTAAGGTTGTTGTAACCTTCCAAGAATGAGGGTCCTCATTGGACTCTTCCCATACTAGGGTTTCTAGATCCTACTAGGACGAGGGTCCTCAACGGGCTTCTCGGGCCTTTACTAAACCTTTTATTAACTAAATATGAAATTAATTAATAACAAAGACTTAATGGGTATATGGCTTCAACAGAGCATATGGGCTGGATTTACAAATCCAATTGATCTTTGGATTACAAATAGGTGGAGATTGAAAAGCAGAGTGTCTAAACTTGTAACAATATATCTAATGTAACTCAACTAAAGAAAAGATACTTAACCGGAAGACAATCAAGAATAAGAAGTCACAAAGAAATCTATACAAATTGAAGACAAGGTAATTGAAACAATTTAACATGGTTAATTATGATCAATCAAAGATGAAATCACTAGAAGAATTTCTAGTCAAAGTTGTTCATGCCTTAGTGATGTGTAACTTAAAGAATCAAAATCATAACAATCAGTATCAATAAGACTAATTGATTTCAAGTGAAGAATCAGGAAAGTGCCAATTGGAAAGCCACATTACTAATTGAATATGGTAATCTATTCAGAAGCAAGAACCCTATCAAGACTAGTCACTTATGAACTAGACCATTGCATCAAGTGTCAGGAATGTCTGTAATAGAGATCCATGTTCAAGAACTTGTTGAAGAATATAGAAGACAAGAAGAAATCACAAGTTCAAGATGTTGCATTGAAGTTTCTAGTTGAAGCCCAGAATTTCTCTAAGTACTTACAAGGGAACCTAAGTAGAAATTTCTATCTAGAAATTCTAGATAAGTTTCTACTTAGAGCCAAGTAGAAATTCTGCAAGTAGAACATTTCTATCTCGAAATTCTTATGTAGAAGTTCTACTTAGAATATTTGAGATAGAGCCTATGTAGAAATTCCTATGTAAAAGTTCTACTTAAATGTTCGAGATGACAAGTAGAAATTCCTATGTAGAAGTTCTACATAGAGGGCAGTTTCAACATGACACATGGCATCATCTGGTTGGCCGATTTCCAAGCTTTCAAGACAAGATGAGATTTACGTGGACATAAACGGGCCACTCATATTTTATCTTTTGAAGACTACAAGTTATAGATTATAAGTAGTATAAATAGAAGTACTTTTGTAACTTTGTACGAGAGCAATATTTGAGAGAAACACTTGTAAAACAGAGAGAGTATTCACAGAGCTTAGTATCATTTACTACCCTCTTTACTTCTGTTGTACTATTGTAATGAATGTTGTAGCAACCCCTTCAAGTTATATATAAGACATATATTCCTTGAATCAGTGTGTTCATTTATTACAAAGTATTTATTACTTCATAAAGTTGAAAAGTTGTATTCACCCCCCCTCTACAACACATTTAGACCTAACAATTGGTATCAGAGCTATATGTTTAACATACAAAACATAGATCCTTGTGTTTGGTAGAAGATTTGTGAATTTTAATTTTTAGGTCTACTTTTCAACTTGTCTTGAAATGTGTGCTTTAATTCGGTTATCAGTGAAAACTCATCCTAAAAATTATTTAAATACTCCAGGTGTGATTATTTAGCTTGGGTGGATTTTAGATAATTTTTGTGAATTATTCTAGGTACTTTGATTCTTGGTGTTCTTCAAAAAGTCATCACTGTTCTTGTTAAAGAAGACAAACCCAACAACTTTTGATTTCCTTTTCCAAAAGACAAAAAGTGAAAAAGGTGTTATTGGCTTTTTATTGGACAACTTTCTCACTGCACAAAAAGATATTAAAGATTACTCTTTACCTGTCACGTGGGTGTTAGGTGAGTTAGGTGAGAAAAGAAACAAAAGTCAAAAAGTGTGAAAATAATATTGTTTATTCAATATTAAAAGTGACCTGCAGCAAATTTTCTCTAAGGACAAAAAGTTCTACATAGAACTTCTACTTGAGATTTTTTACTTGGAAATTTTGACTTAGAGCAAAATCTCTACTTAGTGAAAATTTCGACTTGGACAAAATTTCGACTTAGTGAGAATTTCTACTTGACAGATTTTCTACTTGGTGAAATTTCTACTTAGGCAAAAGTTCTACATAGAGTTTCTACATAGCCTAGTCTTGGGTACTTAGAAAATTTTTGGTGTCCAGAATTTGAACTTTGATTTATTTTGAGATAATTCAATTTTCTTTTAATTACTACTCAAGTAATAAGAAAAGTTTATTATCTCTATTTTAAATCTACGTTAAGATGGCACCTAAAAATCATTTCAAGATTCCCATGTTCGACCGAGATCACTATGAAGAATGGGTGTTGAGAATGAAACTTTACCTTGAGTCCGTCAATCTTGAATATCTGTAAGTCCTTGACAAGGGGATTGGTACCAATGGTTGTTGTTCCTGAGCATATGGAAGGAGATGTGATAGTACCACAACGGTCTGATCCTAAAAAGGCAGTAGACTTTTCAGATGCTGATAAGGAGCAAATAGCTTTCGATACATCCGTTCGACAAACATTGATGGAATCCCTAGATCATGAGATGTTTAATGTAGTCAAAGGACTAACTACAGCGAAAAAGATTTGGGATAAAATAGAGGTCGTCATGGAAGGTACCGCTGAGGTCAGAAGCAACAAGACACTTATACTCAAGATGGAGTATGACACTTTCAGAATAAGAAAATGAGAAAGCATAACAGATGTCTATCTAAGATTCAGTCAGTTAGTGTTGGATTTGAATCTGAGAGGCGTAACTCTCCCCATGGTTGAAGTCAACACGAGATATCTAAGGAACCAGTCAAAGAGCATTGAACATAGAGTCTACGCTATTAGAGAAACTAGAGATTTGCATACAACTTCTCTGGAAGAATATTATGGAATTCTAAAGACCTATGAGCTGGAGACCCTTCAAGATCAAGCATGGGACAATGATTCAAGAGGAAAAGAAGTTGCATCAGGATTAGTTGCTGATGAGGAAGAGTCTAAAAAGGTAATGGTTGCAGAAAAGCCTAGATCATCACCTGAACCACATCAAGTTGAAAATGATCATGAGTGCACATCTAATAGTGATGATGACTACTTCACCCAAGAAGAGCTGGACAACATGGATGATAATGTCATGGCATACATGGCAAGGAAGTTCAGCAACATAAGATTCAGAAAGCGTAACCGACCACAGAGAAAATCTTCATCTTACTATCGGGTTACTAAGGGTGGTGGTAGTTCTCAAGGTTACAAAGGGAAAGGCAAAAGTACCAGCTACAAATCTCCATTGGATTTCAAAATGAAGTTCAAATGCTACAACTGTGGTGAAGCTGGACATTTTGCTACAGACTGCAAGAAGCCGAAACAGACATATCCCAAAGAAACTTATGAAGCCCTCAAAAGCAAGTATGAAGCCCTGGTGAAGGAAAGACATGGAAAGAGAGCTTTAGTTGTAACAGAAGGAAGAGCTTGGGATGATTCAGATGAGGAAGAAGTTACCTATACAGCAAACTTTGCCCTCATGGCTGAGATATCAGATGAACCAGAGGTACCAGTTCTAACCCTTAAAGAAGAAATGTTTATTGATGATTATAAGGTGCAGAACGGGGCTCTTAGCAAAGAGATCTATATGTTGTGCAAAAGCCTAAATACTTCTCAAAAAGAACAGAAAACACTTGTTGCCAAATGCAGAATGCTTGAGGCAAAAGTAGAAGAATTAGAGGCTGCTTGCACTATAGATACTTCCCTAAGAGACTCTATTAAATCTTTAGAACACAAGCTCAACCTTAAAGATGAAATAGAAGCATGTCTTAGGAATAAACTAGCTGAGTTAGAAACTAAATGCGAAGCTTATAAACCAGCACCTAGTAAAGTGAATGTTGATAGTGACACATTTAAGAAGATAACTAGAGTAGGTGTAGGACTTGACTATTCTAACTTATCTAAGAAAGAAGGAAAAAGACCTGTAGACACTAGTTCCAGTGAGATTAAAAAGGAAATACCTACAATTCTTAAATCTGTTGTCAAACCTATCTTTAAACACTTAGTTCCTCGTGAAAAAGGAGAGACTGAATTGTTAGTTAGATATGAGATTGAAATGGAAGATCGGAAGAAAGAACAACTTATAACTCCTACTAAATCAGTTAAAATCAATTCCCTTAGAAATGAGTCTAGACCAGGATTAGGAGCTAAGGTTGTTAAACAACAGAGTAAAAAGGAAAAAGGCTGAAAAGAGGTTAATGCAGAACGAATAAAGAAAGCATGTTATCACTGTAAATCAATTGAACATCTTTCTTATGCATGTAAATCTAACATGAATATTCCTATTGCACATGACATGCCTGTACCACACACAATGAATAACATGCATCAAAATCATTCACAATGTGGTCCACCAAATTGTATGCCATGCACTTTTAACGTCATGTGAACGTTTATGAACTTGATGAATGCAACCAGCCAATCATGTCTATATTCTTCTACTATTTCTAATGTCAAAATGAAGCATGTAATAGCTAAGACTGACAGTCCTCCTAAAGTTAGGAGTGACAAGTCTACTCCTAAGACTGACAAAACTGTCAAGTCTGAAAAAGGAAAAGACAAATTCGAAAGCTCTAGTAATGTTAAAAAGAGTGCATCTCCTGTTGTTAAATCTGATAATTCTTGATCTTATAGAAAAGCCGGGCCCAATCAATCTTGGGTTCCGAAGAACGCCTAATCAATCTGTCATTGTAGGGCATTAAGTAGAAAAGAAATAAAGTTATATGGGTGCTGGATAGTGGAGCATCAAGGCATATGACAGGAAACAAGTCTCTGCTTACAGAATTGGTTATGAAGGCTGGCCCTTATGTCACCTTTGGAGATGACAGCATAGGTGTGACAAAGGGATATGGCAAATTGAAAACTGGTAATGTCATCATTGAAGATATTTCCTATGTTGAGAGATTGAGACACAATCTATTGAGTATCAGTCAATTCTGTGCAAAGGATACGAAATTGTCTTCAATAAGAAAGGTGTATCAATCACTCACATTAAGGAAGGTTCGTTGGCTTTAAAAGGAGTTCGAAAGGCAGATCTTTTTGTCGCTGATATGGATTCGGCAAACCAGAATGAAGTCACCTGTTTCTACAGTAAAGCTTCAGATGATGAAAGCTGGTTATGGCATAGAAAGCTATCTCACTTAAACTTCAAAACGATGAATGCTCTCGCAAGATGAGAATTGGTGAAAGATCTACCTCAAATGGAGTTTGCTCCTAAAGGACTCTGCGAAGCCTATGAAATGGGAAAGTCAAAGCGAGCATCGCATAAGTCTAAAGAAATTTCTAGTATCGCTGAGCCCCTGCAACTTCTACAAATGGATTTATTTGGCCCAGTAAATGTCCTATCATTGTCTAGGAAAAGAAATGCATTGGTAATCGTGGATGACTTCTCCAATTATACATGGGTATTGTTCGTTATGACAAAAGATGAAGTACCTTTCCAAATCATTGATCACATCACTGAAATTGAGAATGTTTCAACACTCACTGTGAAGATGATTAGATCAGACAACGACACTGAATTTAAAAATGCAATACTGAATGATTTCTGCATTTCTAAAGGAATACGTCGTCAGTACTCAGCCCCGAGAACTCCATAGCAAAATGGAGTAGTTGAAAGGAAGAACAGAACGTTGGTTGAAGCAACAAGAACTTTGTTATATGAATCAAAACTTCCTCTATACTTTTGGGCCGAAGCAGTAAGTACAGTGTGTTACACTCAGAATAGAACCTTGATTATAAAAGATAAAGAAAAGACACCATGTGAACTAATGAATAACAGAAGACCAACAATCAAATACTTTCATGTCTTTGGAGCTAAATGCTACGTACTTATAGATGATGAAAATCTAGGTAAGTTTGAAGCAAAAGCACGTGAAGGGATATTTGTGGGTTATTCTACAGATGTGGTGGCAGCTTATCGGGTATTCTTAGTGAATGATTGAAAAGTGATTGAGAGCTACAATGTCAGATTCGAAGATACCAAATTCTTATCAATTTCTAAAGATAATCGTGAACCTGAGTCCCTAAAATTTCAGAATCTGGACTTGGATGAAGTTGAGGATGAACCTGAGTTGGTTGTTACATCAAATATACGAAGTGTTCGAGAAGAAATACCTGAGTCTAATGAAAGATTAGAAGACGCTTCTTCAGCACAGTCCGACAACAACTCAGGGGAGGTAAATAGCAGCTCAAGGACAAGTTCTCAAAACTCAAGAAGAGATGACACTAGTTCTGCAGGAGCTGGCACTAACTCAGGGGAGTTAATAGAAATAACACAAGTAGTCAACACAACAATTCAGAAAATCAAGCTGAATCATCAAGAAAATTACCAAGAGAACGGGTATGGAGTAGAGACCATCCGTTTGAATTAATTATTGGTGATTCGGATGCTGGTGTGACTACTAGAAGAACTACAAGAGCTGACATGGCTAAAATCTGCTTGTACTATGGGTTCTTGTCCTAACTTGAACCTAAAGAAATAGAAGAAGCTCTTGGTGATGCTGATTAGGTAATTGCAATAAAAGAGGAGCTCAATCAGTTTGAAAGGCAGAAAGTTTGGAAACTGGTACCCTGACCAAAGAACAGATCAGTAATTGGAACTAAGTGGGTATTCAAAAATAAACTGGATGAAGACGGACTTGTAATACGAAACAAGGCTGGTTTGGGAGTAAAGGGTTATTATCAGAAAGAAGGTATTGATTATGATGAGACCTACGCTCCAGTTGCAAGACTTGAGGCAGTCAGGATGTTCTTGGCCTTTACAGCACACAAGAACTTCAAGGTTTTTCAGATGGATGTGAAAAGTGCCTTCCTGAATGGAGAGCTAGAAGAAGAAGTATATCTGGAACAGCCACCTGGCTTTATTGATCCAGAACTTGTAGATTTTGTATACTTTCTCTTTAAGGCTGTCTATGGCCTCAGGCAATCCCCAAGACGATTGTATGAAACCCTATCCTTGTTCTTAATTGGAAGTGGTTTCACTAGGGGAGTAATTGAGAAAACATTGTTTTACAAAAATGTAAAGGGTGATTTAATACTTGTTCAAGTCTATGTGGACGATATTATTTTTGGGTCATCTAATGAGCGCTTGTGCGAGAAATTTGCCAAGTTAATGCAGGCTAAGTATGAGATGAGCATGATGGGGGAGCTGTCATTCTTCCTTGGATTATAGATCAATCAGAGAAAAGAAGGAATCTTTATCTGTCAATCCAAGTACATCAAAGATTTACTCAAGAAGTATAATCTGGAAGATGCATCAGCAGCTAAAACTCCCATGGCAACAGCCACGAAGCTTGATGAAGACAAATCAGGTAAATCACTTGACATCACAAGCTATCGAGGTATGATTGGCTCACTTCTTTATTTAACTACAAGTAGACCCGATATCATGTTCGCAACCTGTTTGTGTTCAAGGTTCCAAGCGGATCCTAGAGAGTCACATCTCATGGCCGTCAAATAAATCTTTAGGTATCTCAAGGGAACATCAAATCTAGGGATTTGGTACCCTAGAGATACAGGTTTTAATCTAATAGGCTATTCAGATTCAGACTCTGCAGGTTGCAGGATTGATAGGAAAAGCACATTTGGTGCTTGTCAATTCCTAGGCAGAAGATTGGTGTCCTGGTAAAGTAAAAAGCAACATACAGTATCTACTTCTACTGCTGAAGCTGAGTACATTGCTGCTGGAAGCTGTGTAGCTCAAATACTGTGGATGAGGAACCAATTAAAAGATTATGGCATGGAGCACAAGAAGATTCCTATCATGTGTGGCAACACTAGTGCCATTGCCATGACCAACAATCATGTGGATCACTCCAGAATCAAGCACATAGATATAAGATATCACTTCATAAGAGAACATGTTGAGGAAGGGACTGTGGAGTTACATTTTGTACCCACAATGCAACAAATCGCAGATATAATCACTAAACCTCTTGATGAAGTCACATTCAATAGGTTGGTTGGTGAATTGGGGATGCTTAACACAAGTTAGTAAATCCTATTATCTGTAAAATCCCAGTTTTGATCAAGTATATATGTTTTTCTTCTTGTAATTTACCTATTTTAATTGTGTCTAGTTGAAAACATATGTAAATAATCTCAAAAATTGCTAAAAACATCACTTCTGCGTGCTATTTAATCATTCTAGACTTAGACTTTAAAATGTTTCATTAATGATTATTATATGTGTATGTTGTGTTATTTTTCATGAATTCATTGTGCTTTAAGTGAAATTATTGATAAAAACTTTGAATTTATGCTCATAATATTGCATGAACATAGAGGGAGTTAAATTCATGATTCTCTAAATTTTTCATGATTTTTTGATGAATTTTTTCTATGTTTTTCATGTAATTTTATGATTTTACAGGCCTTAGAATTGTCAAGGAATGTTTTTAGTATTGTTTATTTTAAAAATCCTTGAATTGGTATTTATTTTAATTTGGCAAAATTTAATTATTGTTTTTCATGAAAAATTGCCAAATTTTACTAAGTATCTTCAAAATTTCGAGATATGTTCTATCTCGAAAATCATCTCGAAATTCGACCTGAGGCTTCCAGGAGTGAAGTTTTGAAAATTCTAAGTCTGGGAAGAAATTATATCTCGAACATTATCTCGAATTTCGACTTGATGTTCGACTTGGGATCTATCTCGAATATTATCTCGAATATCGACTTGATGTTGGACTTGGGATCTATCTCGAACATGAACTCGAACCTTATCTCGAATATCGACTTGATGTTCGAGATAGGTTTTTGAAAGGGGAGATAAGAGTGAAGGGAAGTAACTCACTGCACTTTCATGTGTACTAGAAATGCTAAATGTAATCTCTATGTAATGGTTGATGATAACTCAATGATAGAACATGACATGTAATAATATGCAGGTGCACATAAATCTTGGATCACAGAGTTCAGTTAAGACAAAGTATCAAAGGATCATCTACAGACTTGAAGCTCACTGAAATAAGTTCATTAACATGTTCAGGCCTCAGTGGAGAATAAAAGATATTGACATCTATTCAAGGATGTGGAAGCTACAGAAGATTGTCTTAGTCTATAAAGATTTTAGTGCATTACAATCGAAGCTACAAGTAAGGTTTGCAAAGAAGAATGTGGAATCATGTTCGGAATCAAGAGCCCCTATCAAGACTAGTCACTTATGAACCAGACCGTTGCATAAAGTGTCAGGACATTGGAGGCAAGCTCTCGTCGGTTAATATGGTTTTAATCATTCTAAAGTTGTTGGTTTTCTTGAGTCATGTGGAGGATCAACAAAGGTGGTAAATCAGTGTTGGAGAAATGCCAGCCTAATGGATAAGTGACAGACGACACAACCTGATTGGATCTTACTAAAGCTTCACAGATTAGAAGGTCAAATACTTGGACGTGGTGGAGTCACGTATACGGGGCCAAGTATTTGGATAAGGAAGTCTACACAAATTGAAGAGTGGGATGGAAATATTTAATTTCATTAAATAAAGTATTTATTTATTTATTTATATATTTTATAAATAAAGACATTCTTTATTTATATTATATACATTTATTTAAATATTACTTTTACATTAAATATTTCCAAAGGCATGCTTGGCACATAACTTTGAAGATAAGATTTGAGTGGACAAGAGTAAAAGGTGGAAAAAATAAAAAGAAACACCACTCCTCCACTTCTAAAAAGGTGTGTGTGTGTGCATCCGGATGAGAAAAGAAAAGGGGAGAGAGAGAAAAATTATTCTCTCCCCCATGGCCAAACTAGATCTTGAATATATTTGTAGACATGATTTTCTTTATTATACCACTCCTATATTCTTCTATTGAAAACATTTGTTAAATGTTGTATAGAAGATAATGTTGATTTTTGTCTCCTAGATCTACAAAATGTAATAGTTTTAGAGGAGACAAAAATCACTTCTTTGTTGTGTTCTTGAGCTTATGTTCTTGAACTTGTTTGTAGCATCTACCCCACTTCAATGAATATAAAGTTATATTCTTGGATCTTGTTGTGTTGTGTGTTTTGGATGATTTACCGTTCATTATTTTGGTTATTTTAATGGTATTCTTGAGGTTGAAAAAGATGATGAACAGTACCCGGGTTTGAACCAAAGTAATTTTTTATGTTGTCCCAAAAATAATTAATAGTTATAATTTTAATTTGGGAATCGTATTCACCCCCCCTCTACGATCTCCGGGACCCAACAATTGGTATTAAAGCTACTTGATTGACATACAAATCGATTGGATCTATTTTTTTTGAGATTAAAGAGGGTACGATTGGTTCACTGGGCATCCAGAAAGGAAGCAGTAGATGTTTTGTTAATTGTTGAAGCCCAGGATTTTTCTAAGTACTCAAGAGGGAAGCTATCTCAAATTTCTCATGTAGAAATTCTTATCTAGAAGTTCTACTTGAAGTTCTACTTGAAGTTCTACTTGAATTTTCTACTTGAATTTTCTACTAGATATTCGACTTAGAATATTCGAGTTAGATATTCGACTTAGAATATTCGAGTTAGGATATTCGTCTTAGAATATTCGAGTTAGATATTCGACTTAGAATATTAGAGTTAGATATTCGACTTAGAATATTCGAGTTAGATATTCGACTTAGAATATTGGAGTTAGGATATTCGACTTAGAATATTCGAGTTAGATATTCGACTTAGAATATTCGAGTTAGGATATTCGACTTAGAATATTCGAGTTTGGATATTCGACTTAGAATATTCGAGTTAGGATATTCGACTTAGAATATTCGAGTTAGATATTCGACTTAGAATATTCGAGTTAGATATTCGACTTAGAATATTCGAGTTAGATATTCGACTTAGAATATTCGAGTTATGATATTCGACTTAGAATATTCGAGTTAGGATATTCGACTTAGAATATTCGAGTTAGATATTCGACTTAGAATATTCGAGTTAGGATATTCGACTTAGAATATTCGAGTTAGGATATTCGACTTAGAATATTCGAGTTAGATATTCGACGTAGAATATTCGAGTTAGATATTCGACTTAGAATATTCGAGTTAGATATTCGACTTAGAATATTCGAGTTAGGATATTCGACTTAGAATATTCGAGTTAGATATTCGACTTAGAATATTCGAGTTAGGATATTCGACTTAGAATATTCGAGTTAGGATATTCGAGTTAGATATTCGACTTAGAATATTCGAGTTAGATATTCTACTTAGAATATTCGAGTTAGATATTCGACTTAGAATATTCGAGTTAGATATTCGATTTAGAATATT
This sequence comes from Oenanthe sinensis, assembly GCA_028671895.1. Lineage (NCBI taxonomy): Eukaryota > Viridiplantae > Streptophyta > Magnoliopsida > Apiales > Apiaceae > Oenanthe > Oenanthe sinensis. The sequence goes on along the minus strand of CM053809.1, from coordinate 750,956 downwards.
CGAATTAGATATTCGACTTGATGTTCGAGATAGAATCTATGTAGAACATTCCTATGTAGAAGTTCTACTTGAATTTCGAGATAGAGTCTATGTAGAAATTCCTATGTAGAATTTCTACTTAGAAGGCTGTTTCAACATGACACATGACTACATAGCTTAACTTTTATTTAAAACAAAAATTGTTTTTCTCTCAAATTGTTTTTAGTTTAATAATTAATTTAATAATTAAATTTGAATTTAATTATTTAAAATATTTTAGAAATAATTTTTAAATTTAAATAATTTATTTTTCAAGTTTATTTTACATCTTGGAAAATATTTTATTTTTTTTAAATTCTAGAGTCAAATATTTTATATTTTTAATATTCTTAGTTAAAATTTTTATTAATTTGAAAACTAAAATTAATCTTAAAATCCAATTTAATTTCAATTGAGTTTGATATTCTTAAAAGTATTTTGAGAATTATTTTTGAGATTTAATAATTTATTTTTTTATAAAACTTTAATTATAAATTTTATAAAACTCTTTGGAAAATATTTTTGGCTTGAAATAATTTATTTTCATGAACATTTTAAATGTTTTGAAAATTTAGTATTTTTATTTCAAAATTATGTTTTCGAGTTGTTTTATTTTAATTATAATTTAAGCTTGGAAGTTTTAATTATAAATCTCATAAAACTTTTTGGAAAATTATTTTGGTTGAAATAATTTATTTTCAAGAATATCTTAGATGACTTGAAAATTTATTATTTTTATATCAAACTTATATTTTCAATCTGTTTTATTTTAATTATAATTGAAACTGTTTTGGATTATAAATTCTATAAAATTCTTTGGAAATTAATTTTGATTTGAAATAATTTCTTTTTCAGGATTATTTAATATACCTTGAAAAATTTGTTATATCTATATCAAAACTTTCTTTTCGAATAATTTGATTTTATTTATAATTTGAAATTGAGAAATTTATTATTATTTATCAAAAAATGCATTTTCAATTTTTTTTGATTATTTAAATTCCTAAAAAATTAAATACTTCTGTTTGAACAAAATGTTTTATTAAACGAAACAACAGGAGTTGATTCTTCGTTCGTTGAGGACAAACGAACTGACTGAAGAACATTCTAATAGAGTTGAGACCTGATCTTACCATTGGAGATGTATTTCTACATCGGTCTACTCAGTGGATCATTTGGTTATTGAAAGGGGATCAGTTCATTTAGGGAAGAGTCTTCGATCAGTGGTTTTCGAATCAATATCTGAAGAATTTGGGATTTTGAAAAGGAATTTAGTTTATCGGTCAAAGAACCAAAACAATAATTGAAGATTTGGTTAAAGGACATCAGTGGCAGAAATACACAAGGTTTGATTATCACTGACATATGATAATTAAGGGGTTATTGCTACACATGCAAAGAAGAGTGATCTTTTCAAGCAGAACATGAGACATTCTATGTCGGAGTCTTTAAGCAGAACAATCATGTATCAGTTTGGGTTGAAGCAGGAACATCATTGGTTATTGAGGTCAAATGCAATGATACTTCCATGAGTGTCAGTAGAATGGAAATTGATTTGGATCAATTGATTATCACTTGAGATGGAATGCTAAGCATCGCTCATGTATACTTTCTAACTAGTTTATACTTGTTTGATTCAATTATAGAGTATTAAGTGTTGAACTGCATCATATTATAAGTTTGATGTAATGCATGTCTCACCTTAATTTCTATATAAATTAGATAACTTACGCTAGTTTGTTAGTGTTGCTTGTTTATCAGTATTTAACTTCATGATTAGATCTTGTGTGATTTAATGCTTGCTTTACGAAAATTGATCATGTTAGCATATAGAGTCTTAGGTATTTGTAGAGGTATATTTACCGGAAAGAGTATTTTCTGCATGCTAAGTGCCTTGATGTTTACATTGTCTATAATCTGTTTATACTCGCATGGTTGTATTAAATGCTATATCTGATCATGTGCTTGTTAAGATGAGTTTGTTTCTAATTTGGGAATTGCCTAGGGGTCAGTATAATAAACCATGAATTAAAATTTTAAATTTAAATTGACTCAGGTAATTAGAGATAATATAATGTTAAAGTGAACAACAAAGGTGATTTAGAAGAATTAGGAATCTGAGTGATTGATTCTTCTATGACTACATATATGTACGACATGATTCTTATAGATTGCTAGTCCACCTTAAGTGAGGTTGGGATCACTGAGCTCATAGCCAAGACTACTTGTTGAGGCTGATATAGATGAGGAGTGATCAGTCAGATAAGAATGAGCATGTTGAACTTGACTTATTTGTTGTTAACTATGTTTAGAAATATCTCTACCCCTTGGACTCAATCAAAATTGAGGACCACGTGTCTTAATCATTTGTGAATGCAGAGTATCTTTCAACATGTACAAGTTATATATCTCTGACATTTTCATGTTCAAGGCATGTAACTATTTTTGCTTTGGTATTCAAATGGTTAAACAAGGTTACCTATTTTCTTGAATGATCTGAAGCACAATATTAAGGAAGACCTAGGGAATTCTTTGCAAAGGGTTTCCTAATATCAGTTCGAGGATGAATAGTATTAATCGGGGTCAAGAGAAATAGAAGCTCACTCTACTGGAAGTGAGGTTATTGCTGACACGAAATGCAATGATTATGATGAAGTCAACTATTCGTTGAAGTTTATCAAAATGGAGTTAGCTGCAACAACAAATGATGCTCTCACACTTGGTTTATCAAGATAACAGATTCGACGGTAAAGATGAAGTTGGTGAGAAAAGACTACTTCTAATGAAATTCTTTTAAGAAGGACATTAGTGAAGTATGTCAGTTGAAGGGAAGTCAAGTCAAAGGCTACCCTGTTTAGTTTTGGTGTTTGTTCGTGCATTTGATAGATGAAGCATCTCAGTGATTAATCACATTCAAAGGATTAGGCAGATTGTTGTAAGAACACTTTGAAGGCAGGTAATGGAATTTGTTGATGAACAAAGTTCTATGTTATGTCTGCACTGAAAGGAGTATTCTAGAGTAAAGTTCAGTTTCCGGACTTCATGACCAAATGGAGGAGTTGATAGGGAAATCCAGACCTTGAGTGGAATTACAAGGATAATGGATAGAGTTAAGGTTTCCTATTAACTACGGCTGAATCAGTTGACACAGTAAGTCTAATCAGCAAATCTAAAGAGAAGACCTCAAGTAAGATTAATCATGCCTGAAGTCACATGGTGTGATGGAAGGCTATCTTATTTGGAGTTAAGAGCTTACACAGAGTCTGTGATTGATTTAAGATGATCTAGATGGAGTGAACATCATCATCAAGCTCCCTAGCATTCGTTTGATTTTTGCTTTGAATTTCTAAATGTTGACATCCTGTTTAGGACTCAAGATCAGATGACACCAGATGAAGAAAAGCTGCAAGCAACATCACAGGGGGAGCATCAGTAAGTTGGTTCAACTAGTCGTGTTTGATGTTCAAAGGCTAGCAGTGCTCATTGAGTAAGAGTTGAGATTCTTAGGAACACTGAGTGATCCAGATTGATTGATTGCATATTAGAAAGGAATTTGTCAATTTAAAAATAATGCAAGATGATCTCAATCATATTTGAAGAAGTCTACTCTACCCACTGAATATCTAAGGAAACATTAAGGACACATCTGTCATGACAAAGGGTTTTGTGTAACAACATTTCCTAGAGACAGTTCTTGATGAATCTGGGTAGTAGAGTAGTGATTGGTAGTGCCGTGCATGTATAAGAGTATGTTAGGAATTATGAATTTTGATGATAACAAATTACTTAGAATTTCAATAGGGACTCAAAATTATTTTTGTAACTGATCAATGGATATGACTTATAAATATCCATTGATTAGGAAACCAGCTATCAGTTGAAACTTGTTTCTCAACTGATAAACTGGATTGTAGCATTGATTTATGTTTCACTATCAATTGATTGTATTACCTCGATGGATGCAATGATGTAGTCAACTGATGTTATTGACTTCAATTTCTAGCTTCTCAACAGATGTGAAGAATGGCTGATCAATTGTAAATATTCTAAGTCAGAATTCTCACAAGTGAAGTGATCAACTGATGTTGAAGTCGATGGATGAAGACACTACTCAACGGATGAAAGCTATCAATGGATAATTACAGTCAACGGATAAAGAATCATCAATGGATAAGGAGTCGATGGATAGCTCAATTATCCATCGACACATCAACTGATCAACAGATATCCTATCCATCGATGGATAAGCAAAGTGCAGAAACTGAATCATTGGAAGACAGTCCTGTCAGGACTGTGAAGACTTTCTAGGCAACACAGCATCCAAGGAATATCTTAAGACAAAAGACACTTCCAGGGCTAGTAAGTTCTACAAGGAAAGCTGTGAAAAGGAGCTAGTTTCTATTTTTATGTAAACAGTATAAATTGTAATATTATATTGTTATCAGTCGATAGAAAACTAGAGGAGTAGTTGTTGTTTATAAAAAGCAACAACACAGTAGCAAAGAAGTAGTTGTTTTTGAAATAGAACTCAAGAAAAGCAAAGTAGAAAATCAGGCAGAACTTGTAATGCTTTTCTAGATTCTACATTCAACTTTGTACGCAGCTTAGTATTTTTACTAAGATCAATTGAAAGCAAAAACACACTAGTGGAAAAACAATCCACTAGTAATTTTTAATCTTGTTGTGTCTGTTATCAACACTTTAGTTATCCAGTTCTTAGTTACATCAATCTTAATTAAACACTCTCTTTGTACAAACTTATTTCCGCAAGAAGTTGACTTAATTCTTAAGTTTGTATTCAACCCCCCCCTTCTCCAAACTTAGTGTACTTAAGGGCGAATAACAATTGGTATCAGAGCAAGCTTTCAACAAACAGAAAGTCAAGATCTAAAAGTACATCAAGAATGGGTCAAAGAGAAACAGGAGTTAAGATTCCAGTTCTAGAGAAAGATGAATATTTTCCCTGGAAAGTAAAAATGCACTTGCATCTGCTATCTATTGATCCTTCCTATGTTCATTGCATAGAGAAAGGTCCACATGTGCCTATGAAAATAGTTACAAGTGTAAATGCAGACGGTACTCAAGCACCAGACAAACTCATTCCTAAATCTGTGAGTGAGTATACAGATGAAGATGAAAAGGAAGTACACAAGGACAAAAAGGCCATGAATATTTTGTTTAATGGTCTTGACAAGGACATGTTTGACAATGTCATCAGTTGTACAACCTCCAAAGAAGTCTGGGACACTCTTCAAACCCTCTGTGAAGGTACTGAGCAAGTAAGAAAGAACAAGATGCAACTCTTGATTCAAAAGTATGAGACCTTTCACTTCAAGGGTGGTGAAACAATAAATGATACATATAGTAGGTTTCAAAAGCTATTGAATGAGCTTAAACTATATGGAAGAGTTTATGCTGTTGAGGACACCAACCTCAAATTCTTGAGGTCCCTACCCAAAGAATGGAAACCAATGACTGTCTCTATAAGGCAATCTCCTGACTTTAAAGATTATACCTTGGACAAGCTGTATGGCATCTTGAAAACCTATGAGTTGGAGCTACAGCAAGATGAGGAAATTGAGAAAAGTCAGAAGAGAGAAAAGTCCATTGCTTTGATGGTCAAGGAAAAGCAAGTTGCAGAAACATATGAAGATGCTGATTTCAAAGAAGGGAAGAAAGAAGGTCATGGCAATGGTGCAAATTATGTTAGATATGATGAATCTTCTACTGGTAAAGGAAAAGAACTTTGTGATAGTGATGAGTCACTCATCAAAGATGAAATGGATGAAATAGATGAGCATTTAGCTTTTCTATCAAGAAAATTTTCCAAACTCAAGTTCAAAAGGAATCCAATGCAAAGGCCTGGATCACAGTTCAGGAGAGACACTCAACAAGGCAAAAATCTTGTTGACAGAACTCAATTCAGATGCTTTAACTGTGGATTGGCTGGTCACTTTTCAAGTGAATGCAGAAAGCCCAAAGTTGAAAAGAGGTCAAAGTCTAGTGATGGTGTTGACTATAAAAAGAAGTACTTTGACTTGCTCAAACAAAGAGAGAAGGCTTTTGTGACAGAAGAAAAGGACTGGGCTGCTGAGGAGGATTCTGAAGAAGAAGAAGAACACATCAATCTTGCACTAATGGCCAATCAAGATGACCAGGAAGCTAGTTCATCTAGCAATCAGGGAAAGAGAAGAAATCTTTGGTACTTGGACAGTGGATGTTCAAGACACATGACTGGAGATAAATCCCTGCTCACAAAGTTTGAGGAGAAAGCTGGCCCTGGAGTAACTTTTGGAGATGACAGCAAAGGGCACACCATGGGATATGGCTTGATTTCAAGAGAGAATGTCATCATTGAACCTGTTGCATTAGTTGATGGCTTAAGACATAACTTGTTAAGCATAAGTCAACTATGTGACAATGGAAATAAAGTCTGTTTCACAACAGAAACATGCATAATTTCCAACAAGGTAGATGGAAGCCTGGTCATGACTGGGAATAGAAAAGGGAATGTGTACATAGCTGACTTCAACTCAACAAATGCAGAATCAATGACTTGTCTTCTCTCTAAGGCAAGTACAAATGAAAGTTGGCTGTGGCATAAGAAATTAGCTCACTTGAATTTCAAAGCCATGAATCTCTTGGTTAAGAAAAATCAAGTGAGAGGCTTACCACAAATGGAATTTGTCAAGGATGGACTTTGTGATGCTTGTCAGAAAGGAAAACAGAGGAAGGCATCATTTAAGTCGAAATTGGAATCTTCAATTGAAAAGCCACTTGAGTTATTACATATGGATTTGTTTGGTCCTGTAAATATTACGTCTATTGCAAAGAAGAGGTATGCTCTAGTCATTGTGGATGATTTTTCAAGATTCTCATGGACTTATTTTCTACATTCAAAGGATGAAGCTAGTCATCTCATCATCAAGCACATAAGAGAAAATGAGAAAAATCTTGAATTGGATGTAAAGAAGATAAGGAGTGACAATGGAACAGAATTCAAAAATTCCACAATGAAAGAGTTCTGTGAATCAAAAGGAATCATACACACATTCTCTGCACCCAGAACACCTCAACAAAATGGGGTAGTTGAAAGGAAAAATAGGACATTGATTGAAGCTGCTAGAACCATGTTGGAAGATGCCAAACTCCCAACATACTTCTGGGCTGAGGCCATAAACACAGCATGTTTTACTCAAAACATCTCCCTAGTAAATAAAGCTCAAGGGAAGACTCCTTATCAATTGATCAAGAAAGACAAAAAGCCAAAGGTGGGATTTCTTCATGTCTTTGGCTGCAAGTGTTACGTACTAAGAAATCAAGGTGAAAATCTAGGAAAATTTGAAGCCAAGGCTGATGAAGCTATATTTGTTGGGTATGCACTATGAGGTGTAGCCTATAGAATCTACAATCTCAGACTACACATTGTTATGGAATCTGTACATGTAGTATTTGATGATAAAAAGATTCAAGGCTTGTTTGATGAAGGAAATCATGACACACTGCATTTTGAGAATGAATCAAATGATGTAAATGACGATGAAGAGGCAGAAATTATAAAACCTCAAGTGTTCAGAAACCCAATATCAGTTGATGTTACTGCATCAATGAATAATTTATCAGTTGACAGAAATCCATCAACTGATAATGCATCAACTGATAACTCCTCAACGGATAATCAACAATCTACATCGAGGGTATCCACTTCAGGGGGAGGGTTTCAGAATCATTCTACAAATTCAGATCACTTTGAGTTCAATACAAATGATCATGAAGCTTCATCATCAAGGCAAAATTTGTATCCTCAAAGAAAATGGACAAGAAGCCATCCATTTGAACTAATTATTGGAAATGCAGAAGATGGTGTCAAGACAAGAAGTGCTACTCAAAATGAGTGTCTGTATAGCAGTTTTCTATCTCAAGAAGAACCCAAAAGAATTGAAGAGGCTCTCATGGATCCTGATTGGGTTTTGGCTATGCAAGAAGAACTGAATCAGTTTGAAAGAAATAAAGTATGGAAGCTGGTGCCCAGACCAAAAGACAGATCAGTAATTGGTACAAAATGGGTATTCAGAAACAAAATGGATGAAACTGGTATTGTGACTAGGAATAAAGCAAGGCTTGTAGCAAAGGGTTATTCACAAGAAGAAGGAATTGATTTTGATGAAACTTTTGCACCAGTTGCAAGGTTAGAAGCAATTAGAATCTTTCTGGCCTATGCTGCACATGCTAATTTCAAAGTCTACCAGATGGATGTGAAAAGTGCATTTTTGAATGGAGTACTAGAAGAGGAAGTCTATGTGGAACAACCTCCTGGCTTTGAAGATCTAAAATTTCCTAACTCTGTCTACTTTTTACTCAAAGCACTTTATGGCTTGAAGCAAGCACCAAGGGCCTGGTATGACACTCTATCTCAGTTTCTCATTGAGAATAATTTCACAAGAGGTACTGTTGATAAAACTCTATTCAGTAGACATGTTAATGGCTCTATCATTCTTGTACAAATTTATGTGGATGACATTATTTTTGGATCAACAAATGAGGAACTTTGCAAGAAGTTTGTCAAACTAATGCAGAGTAAATATGAAATGAGCATGATGGGAGAGCTTACCTACTTTCTTGGGTTACAAGTCAAACAGGTTAAGGATGGTATTTTTATAAATCAAACAAAGTACATTCATGATTTGTTAAAGAGATTTGAGTTAAGTGAATGTTCTTCTGCAAAAACTCCCATGGCCACTGCCACTAAACTTGAATTAAATACCAAAGAAGCTAAGGTGGATATTTCAAGTTATAGAGGCATGGTAGGCTCACTTTTATATTTAACTGCTAGTAGGCCAGATATAATGTTCTCTACATGCTTATGTGCTAGATTTCAGGCTGATCCTAGAGAATCTCATTTAGTAGCTATTAAAAGAATTTTCAGATATCTTAAGGGTACATCAAATTTAGGTATTTGGTATCCTAGAGATTCTGGTTTCAATCTAATAGGCTACTCAGATGCTGATTATGCAGGTTGCAAAATAGACAGGAAAAGTACTACAGGCACCTGTCAATTTCTGGGAAATAAACTTGTGTCATGGTTTAGCAAAAAGCAACACTCAGTATCAACTTCAACTGCAGAAGCTGAGTACATTGCTGCTGGAAGTTGCTGTGCACAAATTTTATGGATGAGGAATCAACTATTTGACTATGGGTTCAACTTGAACAAAATTCCCATCTTCTGTGACAATACAAGTGCCATTGCAATAACAGAAAATCCTGTGCAACATTCCAGAACTAAACACATTGACATTAGGTATCATTTCATTAGGGAACATGTAATGAATGGTACAGTTGAATTACATTTTGTCCCTAGTGAACAACAACTTGCAGACATATTTACCAAACCTCTAGATGAATCTACTTTTAATAGATTAGTCTGTGAGTTAGGTATGCTTAATTATACTCATGCTTAAAATGTCTGTCAAGTTTTGCAGCCATTGTTCACAATTCAATGGATATTTATCTATCGACAGATAATTACCTAAGTAATTGTTTATCGATGGATAAATCCCATCCTATTTGATCAACAGATAAATGTTATTCCTATCGATGGATATTTATCTATCGACAGTTAATTATCTTGGTAGTTAGTGATCGATCGATAAATGATTAATTCTCTATTTTTATCCGTCGATAGTAATAGAATTTCTACAGTTTTATTCATCCGTTGATCAAATTATAGCCGTTGGAGAATTACCATCAAGGGTAATAAATTACAGTCTTTTATACATCAACGGTTATCTACTAATTAAAAAGTCATTTCAAGTCTTTTTAATACTAGGAAATATAAATAGCAGCAACAATTAAAAATTCATTCTTACCTGCTATTTTTTTTTCTATTCATCTCTGTCTCTCTCTCAAGCTAATTTTATCTAATTCTCACGAGCTCTCACAAATTCTTTCAAGTTCACTTTAATTTCTTGAATATCAACTGAAAGAATGGCACCACAAAAGAAGATCGTCTCTTCCACTGGGTTCACCTATGAACAGAACAACTTCACAGCATGTCTAACGGTGAATGATGCTCCTGTGGACTTTCATCCATTGATGCGATTCCTAGGAGATTGCAAAGTTTCCAAAGCTCTCAGCGAAGCACCAACAATCGTGTGTTCCTTTGTTGAAGAACTGTGGACCTCTGCAGAGATTTCATCAGATGGGAAGGTAATTTCTTATTCTTGCAAAGGTAATACCTATACAATAAATAGTACTTCATTATCTGAATGTTTAGGATTGCCTGCAAATAATTGTGATAAGCCCCCAACTGAAGAAGAAATTAGGGACATGTTAGAATCCGTTAATTATGCAAATGCTGAAACTGGATTAGGAGAAGTTGTTAGGAAGAATCTTAGAAAAGAATGGAGTTATTTCTTTGATGCCATAATTAAAGTATTTTCTGGAAAAATAAGTAATTTTGATGCAATTACAATAAGTATGCAAGAAATTGCTTATTCTGTCCTATTTGATAAATATTTTAATTTTGGCACATTACTCCTAAATGAATTGACTGCCAAATTAGGACCCAAGTCATCTAGGAAACATAATATCTACTTTGCAAGATTTTTCATGATGATTATTAATGCCTCTGTTGGAGAATATGAAATAAGTGCAGATATGGAGTCCTTGGAGCCATGGATGCAAAACAAGAGGGTCTTCAAGGATCTTGTGAGAATCAACTTACACCCTAAGTTGTGCCTCATTTATCCTCCTCTTGTGCAGGTATATCTTCAAAATCTCAATCTTTTACATTCTTCTTCAAAATCTCAAATTTCTTTGCCTTCTGCAACAATGGAGGGAGATGGAAATGCCCCCATTCCTCCTACCCAAGTTGCACAACCTTCAAAACCCAAGTCTAATCAAACCACCTCAGTAGTTTCTCAAAAGACTACTGTTGTAAGAAGTAAGAAAAGAAAAATCACTGAGGGGAGAGTGAAGGTGGTTGATAAGGGTGAGGGAACTGGCCAACATCAAGAAAGCCAGAAGGATAAGGAGAGTGAGATTGAGAGGAACCAGCCAGCCTCCAGTCCAATCTCCCAACAGATTGAGGCTGTAGTAAAGGACTTGAACACATCCCTAGTTGCATCTTCTCAAAAAGATGTAACTATTGAAAAGAGGTCTCAACCAGGACCATCAGATGGGGATAAGGGTCACCAAATAATACAACCATACAAAAGAAGAAAGAAGATTACAAATACTGCACAGGGCACACACACACTTGCAAAGCCAAATGAAAATTTGGTGGAGCCTTCCGTTTCTTCTTTTGATGTGTCTCAGAATCTTCCTGAGGCACAGCCCCATTCTTTATCTGAATTTTCTTCTCAATCTCCCTCAAAAACTATTTCTTCAGAAACAGTGTTGATTGACAACTTCATTGTTTCAAATTCACCCTCTTTGCAACTCAGGGTGGAGCCAACACTCTCACCTGCATCACCAAATAAGGTTAACACCTTGGTTGATCAGGCAAATACTGTTAGTTCTCTCCAGTCAATGGATATTATGCAATCAACTGATAACTTCCAACATCCATTGACTAGTTCACTATCATCGATGGATATCCTTACATCCATCGACGAGCTCCCATCAACGGATATTCATCCATCGATGGATACTTCTTATCCATCGATTGATCCCTTAATGTCAATTCATGAATCATCCATTGAAACACTTCAAGTGGCCAATACCCTATTAGGATTGAGTGGAGTGGGTGAGGTGTGTGAGAGGCAAGGTTTGCATACCTTGGCAAAAGGAGAGTGTGTGACTGAGGGGCCCTCAAATTCTTCTGAGGTGGCAAAAGGAGAGGGTGTGAGAAAAGAGAGTCCCACCTTAGCAGGTGATGAAAAAGGAGAGGAAAGTAAGGGAGAGGTGAGAATCCAGGATGAGATCCTGGTGCAAGAAAAGAGAGAAGAGAGTGAGAGAGAAAAGAATAGAGAGAAACCAATTTCACCATCTCATGAAGCATCAACTTCTAAAACTGAGCAGATTGAAGCAGGACTCACCCAGAAGTTGGGGCTGGCGTCAGGGGGAGCTGTAGACTATGAAGTCCCTGCAGGAGGTGCAGAAGTCAACTTGGAGGTGGAGGATGAAATTGCTGTAAATCTTGATGCTTCAACCTTTCAACATGAAGATCCTCATTATCAGGAACTAGCAGCAGCATCTAATCAAATAGCTGAGCAAATGCTGGGTTTAGTGCAGACAGAAGAGCAATTCAGGAGTGGGAAAGAGTTTTTGGCCAGTCAACCTGATGATATATCCCACATGAATCCTGAAGATTTTGATGACAATTCTGATGATGACCTTCTAGATCCACAAGTGGCTAGTGATGAAACTAATTTGGCTAAAACAGAAAGGGCCATTATTTCTCTTTACAGAAGGTCCATGGCTGAAGTAGATGTGGTGGATCCCCTGCACAGGAGAATTCTGAACTTTTACAGGGATAATTTGAAGATCCAGAAAATGCATGTCACAAGCTCCAAGTATGAATTGAAGAAAATAAGAGAAGACATTGACAGCTCAAGGATGCATTTTGACACCACCATTGACTCCAGACTCAGCCTCACAATGCTGACTAGAATCAAGCAAAGGTTGGACACTGAGTTTTCAGCAAAGGACAAGGTAATGGAATTGTAGAAAAGAGTAACCTCCATGGAACTTAGCATGCAGCAAATTTTGAAGAATCAAGTCACTCAAATCAATCTTCTGGGTAAACTCTTAGAGACTCCCATACTCTCTCAGTCAGTAGCACAAGTGCCAGTTGCTGATAACAAAAAGGGGGAGAAGCAAGAAGCTGATGCATTGGAGAAAGCAAGTGGTACTGAAGCTGTGGTAAAGTCTACAGATCCCAAGAAGGAGTTGGCTGCATTGGAGAAAGCAAGTGGTACTGAAGCTGTGGTAAAGTCTACAGATCCCAAGAAGGAGTTGGCTCAAGACATAGTAAGGAAATTTGATGCAATTGCTAGCAAATTCAAGGAAACAAGTACCAGCAGCTCACAACCTGGTGACAGGAAAGGAAAGGGAAAGCTAATTGAAGATGATAAAAAGAAAGCTGTCACAGGTGGAGGGGAAAGTGAAAAATTATTGAGCAAAGCCATAGCAGTTGGCATAAAAGAAAAGGAGCAACAAGAAAGAAGACAAGAAGAATTAGCCATTCAATTGCAAAGGGAATATGATGAAGAGGATAGGCTAATAAGAGAAGCCAGAAGAAAAGAAGGTGAAAGGAGGCCAAGGATGAAGCAAAGAGCAAACAAGCCCAAAGATGCACCAAAATCATCTGGAGTTAAAAGACCATTAGCTGATGAAGACAAGGAGAAGAAGCCAAAACAAGTCAAGACTGAAGGTCAAGCTTCTGGGAGTAATCAAGCCAAAGAAATAGAGGTGTTCAAACATAAATCTGAAAACTTTGTGCCAATCAAAGCTGAGGGAATGATTGCAGCAAAAGGGCAAAGGAAGAAAGATGTTGATCTTCTTCACATTGAGTATGAAGATGGATCACACTCAACCTTCACATTCAACCAAGTTTTGGATCAAGGATATGGCATCTTGAGGAAGATCTACACTATGCTCAACAGGAAGTATTATCTAACTGAAGAGCTAGGAAAGGCCATCCTTGAAAGAATGAAGAAGATAAGGGAGGCACCTGTTCAAGAAGAAAGGGATGACAGAATAAAGATCTGGAATCCTGAAGGAAGAAAAGTGCTTCATGAGCCCTTCTACTTGATGATATACAAGGACAGGGAAGGCAGAGAAAAATGCATTGATATTTGTCAAGAAATAGACAAACTTCCAAATCTGGAATTAAATCATCTGGCAAGTCAATTGGACTACAGGATTGAAGATGAGAAGATATTGAAGGGAACCCTCTACAGGAAGATGAAGGAGAATGAAGACAAGATGAATGAGTCAAGGGGAAGAAGGAGAAGATAGGAGATTCAACCTCAATCATCAAAATTATCAGAATTCATCCCTGTCTGGTATCTGATTACTCTGTCTAAAACTTTACTTATCAATATTGTAATTCTTGCTAAGAATGAAAATGTTCAGGAGTTTTGTTATCATCAACAGAAAATTTATGCATATTTTAAATATTCATAAATAGGGGGAGATTGTTAGGAATTATGAATTTTGATGATAACAAATTACTTAGAATTTCAATAGGGACTCAAAATTATTTTTGTAACTGATCAATGGATATGACTTATAAATATCCATTGATTAGGAAACCAGCTATCAGTTGAAACTTGTTTCTCAACTGATAAACTGGATTGTAGCATTGATTTATGTTTCACTATCAATTGATTGTATTACCTCGATGGATGCAATGATGTAGTCAACTGATGTTATTGACTTCAATTTCTAGCTTCTCAACAGATGTGAAGAATGGCTGATCAATTGTAAATATTCTAAGTCAGAATTCTCACAAGTGAAGTGATCAACTGATGTTGAAGTCGATGGATGAAGACACTACTCAACGGATGAAAGCTATCAATGGATAATTACAGTCAACGGATAAAGAATCATCAATGGATAAGGAGTCGATGGATAGCTCAATTATCCATCGACACATCAACTGATCAACAGATATCCTATCCATCGATGGATAAGCAAAGTGCAGAAACTGAATCATTGGAAGACAGTCCTGTCAGGACTGTGAAGACTTTCTAGGCAACACAGCATCCAAGGAATATCTTAAGACAAAAGACACTTCCAGAGCTAGTAAGTTCTACAAGGAAAGCTGTGAAAAGGAGCTAGTTTCTATTTTTATGTAAACAGTATAAATTGTAATATTATATTGTTATCAGTTGATAGAAAACTAGAGGAGTAGTTGTTGTTTATAAAAAGCAACAACACAGTAGCAAAGAAGTAGTTGTTTTTGAAATAGAACTCAAGAAAAGCAAAGTAGAAAATCAGGCAGAACTTGTAATGCTTTTCTAGATTCTACATTCAACTTTGTACGCAGCTTAGTATTTTTACTAAGATCAATTGAAAGCAAAAACACACTAGTGGAAAAACAATCCACTAGTAATTTTTAATCTTGTTGTGTCTGTTATCAACACTTTAGTTATCCAGTTCTTAGTTACATCAATCTTAATTAAACACTCTCTTTGTACAAACTTATTTCCGCAAGAAGTTGACTTAATTCTTAAGTTTGTATTCAACCCCCCCCCCCCTTCTCCAAACTTAGTGTACTTAAGGGCGAATAACAGAGTATTTCTTTGGTTTTTCTGAGTGAATTCAA
Organism: Oenanthe sinensis; assembly: GCA_028671895.1. Lineage (NCBI taxonomy): Eukaryota > Viridiplantae > Streptophyta > Magnoliopsida > Apiales > Apiaceae > Oenanthe > Oenanthe sinensis. The sequence continues at coordinate 735,664 of CM053809.1, read as the reverse complement.
TGAAGACTGAAGATGCACTAACTAATCAAGATTGAGTAGGGTTCGAATCAAGGAACTAACTCAATTGAACCAGAGGCAGATACACTTAGCACAAAGAATCAATCCACATGAAGACTTGGTATTGATACAGAAGCTGAAGGGTAGTTCGGAGTTTTTGAAGGTTCTACTCTTCTAGTGTCAGGACTACTGGTTTCTAGAGTGCTGAGTTTAGTGAAGCTGCTACCAAGACCAATATCTACAAGGAAATATTTGGGTGTTGAAGGTAATGCAGTTTCCGTCTGGATGAGCGTGGTATTGTTTCAAGGAACAATGTTAACTGGTAGCTGAAAAGTTATTCATGTCCAAATGGAGTAAACGTTCGATATCGAAAGGAGTAAACGTTCGATCTCTCGGGCAAAGAGGAGTAATTGTTCATTCAACGATCATACACCAGTAAAAGCTCTATTGACTAAGGTATGTCACTCTAGTCTAATATTGATTTATTTAAATGTAATGTTTATAGAGAGTGTTCATGCTATTTAGATGTCTACGATCTCTAGGAACTGATTAATGTTTGGCTTGTGACCACCCGGGACCCAATATTATCGCTATGAGATTACCTATGATCGCCCGGGACCTAGGGACCTAACAATGTAGCATCTCTTTGTATAGTCAATTTATATTCAGGACCTCGTACTTTGTGCTGTCATATGTTATTTATGCTATATGTATCAAATGTTTCAGCATAAGTATTTGTATATATCAATTAATTGTAATTTTATTTACTTCTAATTGTTTAATGCTAATATTAATGGAACCACTTAATATGTAGTTTAAGTGATGTAATTCATGTCTTTTACAAAATCCATTAATATTAGTTGTCATTCTTTTGATATTAGTGATGTCACTTAGAATTTCTGTACTAAGTGACAAAAAGATTATTTAAAAAAAACACTGATATCAAAAGTAATTTACTACATCGCGAGGGGTTGTCAAAGATCATAAATTTTAGCATTAGTATTTAAAGGTATTTGATCTCTGATGCAACTAATACCTCGAGCTTACATACATTCTGATTTTCATGAGTATTTTCAATATGCTTATGTGATAATTGTTGAGATGTAGTGTAAGAAGTTAGATGTTGTCATTCGGTCAATGTATGTTCAGTGTTTAGCGGATGCTTATGTTTTATGCTTTAGAATTACCATGATCTATATTACAATATGTGTTTGTTTCAATCGACAAATGGTAATTGTCTAGCATAATGTAAGTATCTTATGTGCTTGATTGTTTTGTAGTAAGATGCATTTTATTACAAAATGATTGAATGATGTTAGTACTTTTGAATGTCTTGTCATTCATATCTTTGATAATTCATTAGTATTAACATATGTTTTTCATTCTTTAGAACTTGAATGCATAAAGAAATTTCTTGTGAAAAATATTTTATCTAAACATGCATTCATTTGCCAGAGAATGAAAAGCCACTAATTTTTTTTTATTTAAAAAAACTCCCTTTGAAAGAGAACATTTCTTGAGGATTATCTTTCTATTTCAAAATTATATATCCTCTCTCTCTCTAATTTTTTTGTAATGAAAACTGTTTTCTCTCCACGATTTGTTTAAATAAAGTTACTTGATAACTTGTAACTTAGGTTGCATGGTATCAGACTATTTTATTTGAGTAAATTATTTTGATCTTGAGGTATCAACCATTGGTAAAACGTTTTTCAAAACTCTTGTTAATGTTTATTTCACATTGACCTGTAGTATTAAAACAATGGTTGTTTGCTTTGGGATTAGTGCCTTGGACTGTATGACTAAAGCATTCATTCAATTTTTTTTAAATGATTTATGTTTTAAGTCGGAGATAATATCCGATAAGAATGAATTGCAAAACAATTTCTGAAAACATACAGTGAGCAAGATGAAATAGATTTGAGTTATTAATCAAAATGTTTTTGTTAAAAGAGTTGAATTTCAATTGGATATTTGTCTAAGAGAAATTCAAAAGAACACTTTTGTTAATCTGTTAAACTTTTTTTTTTCAAAATTGTGAGTTTATGAAATTTGGCTTAATATTCTTTTACCTATTCTTTATTAATTACCACATTGTAGCTCTGGTGCATTGTTTCTGGAAGACACATGCTCCGATGTTATATTTCTGAGAAGGAATAGAGAATAAGTTTAATCATACTCTACCAAATTTTATATAGCTCTGATCAACTCTATCTATTTAGCCATAATGGCTTGGCCTTAGTGGCTATAGGGGAAGGTCTAGAAGTTGAATAATCCATCAATTTCTAACCAAGGCCTTAGTACCAAACACTATCATTCTAATTCAAACTTTCAACCCTTGGTGATATAAGGAACTTATGTAGATTACCGGTTGTTAAGAGAGAAACTGCATTAATTGCAGCAAAGGATGTGTCGGAAGTGCACCCACAGCTCTACCTCTCGAGAAGGAAAGAAGTATACAAATTGAGGTATCTGTAGCTCATCTGTATTCTCTCAAAAGCATGCAGAGCTGAAAAGGCAATTCAACCGTTTCTGAATGAACTCTCTCAACAGGGTGATTTCATTGAAAATTTGCTCTTCAGCCAGAGCACCTTGTAATGAGTCAAGCACACCAAAAGCATTCACGCTGATGGTAATCCTAAAGTTTTTGCTTCTAAGGGATGTTATAGGACCTAACAGTTCTCTAGCCTCTCTTGGGACTAACAATTGTGAGGACACATTGCAAGAAGTGCACATTGTGAGGTATAAGTAAAACCCCTAAATATCTTTGTTTACCATTCATGGTGAATGAAGTTGTTGAGCCACCTTCACAGGTATTTGAGGGAAACTTGGATTTCTTGCCATATATTAGAATCCTTGTCAACCTTCCTAGGAGGAACAATCCTAGTTCCCTTACGGGATTTCACATCCGCAGAGTAATCTGTTGATGTTGAGAGGCAATCACTAACAGTTTTCCATGACTGAAAATAGTGAGTTAATTCATCTTCACAGGTGATTGAGAGAGATGTTTGTACACGTCTACTCTCCCATGAATTCAAATTCTGGCATACATGGATCGCTCAAAACTTAAAGGCATATCACCGTCAACGATCCAGTGCATGGACTTGCATATGGGGAGTCGGTTGATGCTTAGATAGCTGCTAGTACGCATACCACATTCAATGATCCAGTGCATGGATTTGCATATGGGGAGATTGTTGATGCTGAAAGTAGTTGAGCAACAACTCGTAGACTATGATTCAGTTGGTTTATCAATTTGATGAGTCTTTTGAGGATCAGGGTGTTGGGATTTCAGTCACTCCTGGAATGGAGGAGATTCCAATTTCAGAAAGGTTATTCCCCGACGACGAGCCACGTGTGCATGGATTTGCTCATAGTGAGTTGGGTGACGGCCTAACTGAAAACCTGTCTGAGATTCCATCTCAGAACCTAGATCATTAGTGATCGACAACATGCTACAATTAAAGATCCATAATATCTTGGTGAGACTAGCATGAATTTACTTGCAGGTACAAATTGCTATAAATGGAATGAGTGCAAGTAAGGGAGAGAAACACTTGAGTGTAGTGAGGGAGTGATACTCTTGAGTGAGAGAAATAGGGAGAGAAATGAGTGGAACACTTACGCTTGAAAGTGTAAACACCAATAGAACGTAGTAGAAGTGAGGAAACCATAGACCAAACATTAACCTTACTACTATGCTTGAATCCTGTTACTGAATTTTCTAGCTCTGAAATGTTGAAGAAATTCTTTTCCGGAAGACAAGCTGAAGAAGAGTCTAGCTGAAGCTTAGTGGGAATGTCCAAACTATTACCTTTGGGTCTAGTAATTCATGTTATTCTCAATCTCAAAGGGGGAGACATTAATTTTTAAGCCTAAGGAGGATTTTATGTTCAATTGAAGGAGAGTTTCTTATTCGATTGGATGTAGATGGTACTTTTATTGTTTTAAAGGATATTCTCAACTAAGGGGGATAATTTGGTGATACAAGAAATGAGATCTGTCAATCCTATCTTGTGGAGGTTACTTAGAAGATATCTAAAGACACAAGGATGGATTGGAGCTTACATGAACTAAGGGGGAGAATTAGATAAAATTGAAATCTTAGTGATGCAAGGGAGAAATTACTAAGGGGGAGTTTCTTAGAAATTGGTTAGAGCCTAATCCCTAAAGGTGTTGTAGATTTAAATAATTTTTCATCTGAAGTGGAGAAGTTACTTTTTGTCAATTAGGAAGAAGTTACTTGTCGTACTAAGGGGGATAAGTTATGGAGAATCTTAACATCTTGGTTTGCAATGCTATATCTCATTCTGAAAAGATATCTAAGGGATTTTTTCTCTATTTGTTTGAAGATCTGTCCTTGAAACATTCTTAGGAGAGGTTCGGCAGAAGAATTCTTTCTAACACGAACAATAAATGAAAATGAAGATTTCTTTTAAGAGTATCAACTCAAGGGGAGTTTTTGCTAAGTAGAAGTTTTATGGGTAAATAAGAATGTGAAGGAGATTTTCAAGGGGCATCTGAGAAGTGTCCAAGTGTGTTCTATTTCTTGTTTCAGTGATAGATGAAGTCAGTGGAGTAGTGCAGGGAAGAAAGAAAAATATGTTTCCTGGAAATAGAACATCCTGAAAAGAAAAGGAAGTGACTTTCATTCCAAGAGAGAACAACCTTAAGGGGAGAATGAGTTGACCTCTTATGGGGAACATAGAGACCTGTATGTTCGAGTTCGAATTGCAAGATGAACAAGAATGATTGTTCAGAAGTCTTTACTAATGATTTGTTTCTTTATTGAAAGAACCCCATCTTTGAAGAACATTGAAGTGGAGGAAGCGAAAGGAAACTGAAATTCAGAAATTCATCATTCATTTTCAGCAACTCAGGAAATCTGGATTTAACTAATTATATCTTTCCAGAACCTTTTGTATATTATTTTCATGTCCAGTACTTTAATTATTTCTTATATGTTAGTTGAGTTATCCTCTAGTAATTAATTTTATTTAATTGCTTTTGGGGGAGATTGTAAAGGGAAATAGTATTTGATTGCTATTCCATATCAACCAAATAGGGGGAGATTGAAAGGGGAGATAGGAGTGAAGGGAAGTAACTCACTGCACTTTCATGTGTACTAGAAATGCTAAATGTAATCTCTATGTAATGGTTGATGATAACTCAACGATAGAACAGGACATGTAATAATATGCAGGTGCACAAAAATCTTGGATCACAGAGTTCTGTTAAGACAAAGTATCAAAGGATCATCTACAGACTTGAAGCTCACTGGAAGAAGTTCATTAACATGTTCAGGCCTCAGTGGAGAATAAAAGATATTGACATCTATTCAAGGATGTGGAAGCTACAGAAGATTGTCTTAGTCTATAAAGATTTTAGTGCATTACAATCGAAGCTACAAGTAAGGTTTGCAAAGAAGAATGTGGAATCATGTTCGGGATCAAGAGCCCCTATCAAGACTGGTCACTTATGAACCAGATCGTTGCATAAAGTGTCAGGACATTGGAGGCAAGCTCTCGTCGGTTAATATGGTTTTAATCATTCTAAAGTTGTTGGTTTTCTTGAGTCATGTGGAGGATCAACAAAGGTGGTAAATCAGTGTTGGAGAAATGCCAGCCTAATGGATAAGGGACAGACGGCACAACCTGATTGGATCTTACTAAAGCTTCACAGATTAGAAGGCCAAATACTTGGACGTGGTGGAGTCATGTATACGGGGCCAAGTATTTGGATAAGGATGTCTACACAAATTGAAGAGTGGGATGAAAATATTTAATTTAATTAAATAAAGTATTTATTTATTTATTTATTTATATATTTTATAAATAAAGACATTCTTTATTTATATTATATACATTTATTTAAATATTACTTTTACATTAAATATTTCCAAAGGCATGCTTGGCACATGACTTTGAAGATAAGATTTGAGTGGACAAGAGTAAAAGGTGGAAAAAGCAAAAAGCAACACCACTCCTCTACTTCTAAAAAGGTGTGTGTGTGCATCCGGATGAGAAAAGAAAAGGGGGGAGAGAGAAAAATTATTCTCTCCCCCATGGCCAAACTAGATCTTGAAAATATTTGTAGCCATGATTTTCTTTATTATACCACTCCTATATTCTTCTATTGAAAACATTTGTTAAATCTTGTATAGAAGATAGGGTTGATTTTTATTTCCTAGATCTACAAAATGTAATAGTTTTAGAGGAGATAAAAATCACTTCTTTGTTGTATTCTTAAGCTTATGTTCTTGAACTTGTTTGTAGCATCTACCCCACTTCAATGAATATAAAGTTATATTCTTAGATCTTGTTGTGTTGTGTGTTTTGGATGATTTACCGTTCATTATCTTGGTTATTTTAATGGTGTTCTTGAGGTTGAAGAAGATGATAAACAGTACCCGGGTTTGAACCAAAGTAATTTTTTATGTTGTCCCAAAAATAATTAATAGTCATAATTTTAATTTGGGAATCGTATTCACCCTCCCTCTACGATCTCCGGGACCCAACAGTTTTCCTCGAGGGTTTTGACTGTTTAAATTGTTGAAGTGACTAAACTTCGAGTTAGCACCTATGTTGAAACTCAAGTCGAAGTTCGACTTGATGTTCGACTTAGTGTTCGACATAGTGTTCGACTTAGATTACCCTGTACGTACTTAAGTTTTTTTCATTTTCACAGGGTTATTTTCATCATTTTTCAATCATGCCTATATATACATAGCTAACCCGATTTTATTTTCACTTTTATCCATTGTTTAAAACCTAATTTTTTACAGCCCCCACCCTCCCTCCTAGGCGATTTCTTTTTCACAGCGATTTCTCTGTTAATATTCATACATACCACGAACTACTGTCAAAATTGTGTCTAATCTATTGTTTGCATCTCTGATCACTGTGTGTTTTTATGTTTTGCATCATGTCTGTTCATCTTCAATCTCGATATCACGCCTATACACACACTTTCACGCATACATATTTGACATTACAGTTACGTAGTTTGTTTGGTATTGTTGTGTTTGATTTCGTCTTATTGCATTTAAGTTCGTAGTTTAATTATCAGTTAGGCCTCTTCGTCTTCTTTGTTAATTAAAAGGAATTTCTGGTATTTGTTTATTTTCCTTGCTTAAGTGTCTGCATTGTTTATTTATTTTCTACAAAGATCACATTATTTCAAGGAAAATTATTTTTCACAAATGGCTCACCAATTTTCACTTGCTAAAAACAATTTTTATAATATTTCTACGGAAATTGGTGATCAACTGCCGCGTTTCATGTTTTGGGTACGATTTCTCAATTTGTACTCCAAAGCTAGTATTGCCTTCACTGCAAAACCAACACTGGTTCATGATGCCTTGCAGCAATTATGGACCAGTGCGGTTCCTTATGAGAGTAAATCGACCCCCTATGGTTTTAAGTTTACCATAGAAGGTCAAGAATTTGAGGTTACAGAGGCCGTTTTTAATAGAGTTCTTGGTTTCCCAGTAAGGGATTCTTATGACCCTGTACCTACAGCGGCCGAGCGCCTAAAGTTTTTTGAGGAAATTGGATGTTATACTCCCACTGGTAAAATATCCACTTCCACTATTTAAAAACAATTTTTTCATTTGGAATGGAATTACTTTTTCAAAGCTATCACAAGATGTTTTCGTGCAGGCGAAAGAGATTTTCATCAAATTCCTATTCCCATGCAAATCTTAAGTATTTCCCTGGCCCGTGAACTCAATATCAATTATGGAAGGATAGTTCTTTCTGAAATTGTGACCATGATGGGATCACCTGATACCAGGGACATTGCAACCACTGATGTTGTCTGCTGGTATCCCCGTTTTTTACAAATGCTAATTAATCATCTTGTACCATCTAATGCTTTAACTATTAGGCAGGCATTTGTTAGGAGTCGTACATCTGCATCTCTTGGTATGGGTACTAAGTCACTGACAACAATTGCTAACCAGGATAAGCATCAGGGTAAACCTATGTCTATTCCTGAGAATATTCTAGTGTGGCTTTCTTATGATGCAGGTGTAACTACTCTTGCGGGGACTTCTCAAATCTCATCACATGCTCAGAATCCATCTGCCCATACTGACGCATTTCAAGGGATTCCTGACGAGCAACTTGATGATGAAGAAGAAGAGGAGTAGCAACCGTCTCTTAGGTCAACTCCTGCCGAATCTAACCCCTTTGCTGAACAAGGTAATGAAGGAGGTAATTTCTTTGAACATGAGGCTCCCTCTGTTCACACTACAAATACTTCCTCCTCATCTCATTCTGATTCCGTGACCCAAGATTCTGCTAGCCCGCAGGATCTATCCCAGGGAGATAGCAAAATTTCTGAGTCTGCTTCCCTAGCTTCTTCCCTTTCTGAGCCCAAGATTCTGCTAGCCGGCATCTGTAGAATTAGAAGAGAGTTCTGATGAGAGTAACCCTGAAGTGCAACCCCTAATTCGGAAGAGAGCTAAAATTTCTCATGTTGCTACTTCATCAGCCTAGTCCAAACCTAGAATGTCTATCTCACCCACTCCACCTCACGTGAGTGGTTCTCCCATTGCACATTCTACACCTAAGAATCTTGGTGAGGAACTGGAGCTTTCTGAAGCGCATGTTGCTTCAGACATGCCAGAAGTTTTATTAGCTTCCAAAGTACCTTCACCAGTACGTATTGATGTTGCAGAGAGGATCGGTTCAGATGTTCTACATGAAAACTTTGCAGCCTCTCAGCCTGAGATTCCACCTCAGGAACAGACAGGATCTTTAGATCCCATAACTGCTCTTAACTTTCTTATCCAGTCTCTGCAGGTACTGCTTTTAATCTTGGTGATATTATTGAAAATATACATGAGCGTGAGACAGGGAGTGTGTGTGAGCGTTTAGGGAGTGAGGGACCTTCATTTTTAAGGCCCGAAACTGAGCGACAAACACTGACAGAACGATTTTTAGAGCGAGAACACCTAAGCCAAACACCGTCCCTTATTCTTGAAAATCTTGATACGCGTATAACTTGAATTGAACATCGGATGAGGCAGTTCGGGCAGTCGATGGGGCAGTTAGGGATAAATGTTGGAGACAACCGATGAGCTCTTGATGACTACGCAGCACGAATGGCAAGTCAGGATACAACTTTAGACGAAATGACGAACAAGGTGAATGACTTGGGCCATGCTGGTGATGTCTTGGGCAGTACTCTATATGACAGAATGGGGAGCGTAGAAAGCGTTCTGCATACAATGGCAACGGAATTCAGTAGAATGATGTATGCAGTTCGGCATTTAGTTACCCCTGAATGCTTTGATGAGCAATACACTCAACCTCCCCCAGATAATGATGGTGCTGGTGGTGCTAGTGGTACTAGTAGAGCTGGTACTGGACCTTCTGGATTTGGTGACGGATCTGGTGATCATGGTGGTGTTCAGGATAACTCACCTAAGAGGGAGAGAGGAAATGAGACGACACAACAGTCGCTACTGGTTGAAGAAGATGAGCAAATGAAGGAAGTGAACCAGTGACTGATGAGGAGGCTCAAAGGAAGCGAAAGGGTAAAGCAGTGGTGATTGAACAAGAAGAGCCATTCACTGACTTTGGTGGTCGACAAGAAGAAGTACATGTTGTTGATTCAGACTCTGATATGAAGGACGTACCCCTAGCACATGCTATTAAAAGATCTTTGAAGGAATAAGGAGGAGGTGCTGGGATGTCTACTGGAGAGACTGAAGATATCTCTGTTGATGAAGAGACCCTGAGAGCTCAACATTTGGCCTGGGAACAAGCTCAGTTCTTTAAAATGAAAATGATGCAAGAAGAGGATGTTTTCCTTGAGAAGAAAGTGGAACTCAAGGAGAATCAGTATGACTATGAGCTTGCAAGGTTAGCTGATCCATAGATTGAATTGGACAAACGGAGGATTGGACAGAAATGGAATTCATAACAAGGAGGCAGATGATCTTTTCTATAACTTGAACCTGAAAAATCCAATGACGGTGGACTACGTAAATGCTTTGAAAATGATGATTTCAAAAGTCCGTGTTGGATATAAACCAGTGGTAAAGGAGTGGCAAGTCATTCTGACCTTAGTTGAAGGAGCCCCAATGTCTTTCATGTACGTGGATGATCAGTTTATGTCGAGAAGATCTATGTTAGAGTTGTTCTTGCTAGCAACTAAAATTCAATACTCTCAAGCTGAGGAGCTTAGCATTCTGTACAGAGATCAGTTAATACAGCTAGTAGAGGACAAGGGACCATAATTTTCTGCCAATCCAGATGTTGTCCGGATGGTGGTAGATGGAAAGATGAAGATGATTAGTATGGAAGAAAATAATTTAATGGCTCTATCGGTGGAATCTCTTAAAGCTGTCTACAGACAAATGATGAGTAAGGGATTCACCTCGGATATTAAAGAAAAATCAGTGGAGTTCATTGAGAAAATAATCTTCCAGAAGAGGAACGAAATAAGGAAATGTGATGTCATTGCTCCAAATCCTCTGGATAACGTCAAGATTGAGCCAGAGCTAATGCAAAGAAAATGGGATATTCTACAAGCTGTGAAAAGCGTAGATGAAGCTCTAACTCTTCCCTATGGACCACTGGAACAAGGAGAAATAAGGGAGGCAGTTGATGTTCCAGGAAGAGATAGTGTATACTGGATTCACTCTTACACCGATGATACAGCTGACGCCTTGGTATTCATTGATGCAGACCAGAAACAAACCTTATTACATATGAGTAGGAAATGACTGCTACAGACTCAAGATGCTGCGTTTCTAGACAAAGTACTGGAAGAGTTCAAATGGGGTGATGTAGAGGATACGTTTGTTGATGAGAAACAAAGACTACTGAAGTACCTATCTGAGATAGTCCAGGAGAAAAGAAGAATGGAGTTAGATGCGGCTAGTGTTTACAATACTAACCGTGTTAAGGGCTACCCCAAAATGATCTACTGTCAGTTTAAGGCTGATAAAACACACTGGAAATCACAGCTCATCATGAACAATTTTGAGAATATTCCAATGATCAGGACTACTCAGGAGGTGGAGAAACTCAGAAGACTTTTCAGACATCCATATCCAGAACCTAAGAATCCCCTAGAAATGGAAGCAGTAAGTCTGTTGAATGCTCGATGGGCACAGTTACATGATCCAGTATACAAAAGAGAACAACAAAAGAAAGAGAGGCATATAAAACAAAGAGAAGATAAGCGCGATGCTGAGAAAGAAATTTGGAAGGGGAAACGGAATTAGAATGAAAGCTCGGAGGAATGTGAACTTGAAGTTGGAAAAACTTCATATCTTTTGGTTGCTCTAACTCACTTGAGGAAAATTCACCTGACCACGGTATGCGAGATAGGCTAATTCACCATAATGTAACCGTGAATCAGAGTGGATCCAATAAGGTGATATGAGTTTGACTGAAAGACATGAAATAATCCAAGTGATAGAAATCATTCCAAAGATCTTTGATTCGAGGTTTGAATTCTCTTTCTAGTTTAAGATAATTATTAAGTTCTATGTATTGTTTTTCAATTTCCATTTCAGTTGTAATTTGAACAAGACTTTAATGTTACTTATCTTTTCTCGTCTCATTTATTTAGTTGAGTTATCCTTCTTTAATTTGAATGTCATTGTTAGACAATCAAATAGGGGGATATTGAAAGGCAGAGTGTCTAAACTTGTAACACTATATCTAATGTAACTCAACTAAAGAAAAGATACTTAACCGGAAGACAATCAAGAACAAGAAGTCACAAAGAAATCTATACAAATTGAAGACAAGGTAATTGATACAATTTAACATGGTTAATTATGATCAATCAAAGATGAAATCACTGGAAGAAGTTCAGGTCAAAGTTGTTCATGCCTCAGTGATGTGTAACTTAAAGAATCAAGATCATAACAATCAGTATCAATAAGACTAATTGATTTCAAGTGAAGAATCAGGAAAGCGACAATTGGAAAGCCACATTACTAATTGAATATGGTAATCTATTCAGAAGCAAGAACCCTATCAAGACTAGTCACTTATGAACCAGACCATTGCATCAAGTGTCAGGACATTGATAGCAAGTTTATGTCAGTAATAGAGATCCATGTTCAAGAACTTGTTGAAGAATATAGAAGACAAGAAGAAATCACAAGTTCAAGATGTTACATTGAAGTTTCTAGTTGAAGCCCAGAATTTCTCTAAGTACTTACAAGGGAACCTAAGTAGAAATTTATATCTAAAAATTCTAGATAAGTTTCTACTTAGAGCCAAGTAGAAATTCTGCAAGTAGAACATTTCTATCTCGAAATTCCTATGTAGAAGTTCTACTTAGAATATTCAAGATAGAGTCTATGTAGAAATTCCTATGTAGAAGTCCTACTTAAATGTTCGAGATGACAAGTAGAAATTCCTATGTAGAAGTTCTACATAGAGGGCAGTTTTAACATGACAAATGACATCATCTAGTTGGCCGATTTCCAAGCTTTCAAGACAAGATGAGATTTACGTGGACATCAATTGGCCATTCATATCTTATCTTTTGAAGACTACAAGTCATAGATTATAAGTAGTATAAATAGAAGTACTTGTGTAACTTTGTACGAGAGCAATATTTGAGAGAAACACTTGTAAAACAAAGAGAGTATTCACAAAGCTTAGTATCATTTAGTACCCTCTTTACTTCTGTTGTACTATTGTAATGAATGTTGTAGCAACCCCTTCAAGTTATATATAAGACATATATTCCTTGAATTAGTGTGTTCATTTATTACAAAGTATTTATTACTTCATAAAGTTGAAAAGTTGTATTCACCCCCCCCCCCTCTACAACACATTTGGACCTAACAAGTTTTCAGTGTCTTATCGGGCTTTTGACTCGTTTCAGTCAAATATATCTTGACTTTTTGGTTTAGGCATTTTATTACTAATTCCCTTTAAAAGAATTAATATTATTTAAATTGGCCCCTCAAGGACTTTATTTTTAGAAATTTACAAAGGGAAAATTTTTGTGGGCCTAGCCAATTCGATCTGGAATGAGGTCAAATTGGTGCTCATTTCCAACCCTAGGTCGATTCTGAGATTGAGCCCCTCATCGACCCGGGTCGAGGTCAAATAGGGGCTCAAAACCTCTCTCAGGTCGATTCTTGGGATTGAGGTTGAAAGGTTTAATTCCTTAATACTATCGACTTGGAATGAGGTCGAATTAGATCTCAATTCCCCCTCCAGGTCGATGGGATTTGAGCTCGACAAACCTTCTTGGCTTATTTTCCTGTCGACCTGGAAAGAAGTCGAACTAGACTTCATTTCTGCATCCAGGTCGACAGTAAATTGAAGTCGATTAGCGACCTCATTTGATTTCGATAGAAACTTTGTTCCTTGCATTTCAATCGAGGCTGATGTCTATGTTGGTTTGAATGCCTGTCGTCCTGGTTTGAGGTCGAACTAGTCCTCATTTTACCATCCAGGTCGATTTTTTTAGGACCTCATGGATTTGTACTTTTGATATGGAATGAAGTCGAATTAACACTTATTTCACCACCAAATTCAAAATGTATTTGGACCTCATGAATTTGTAATTTTCGACTTGGAATGAGGTCGAGTTAACACTCATTTCACTACTTCAGTCAAAATGTTTTGGGTCCTTATGGCTTTATGATTTTTGACTTGGAATGAGGTCGAACTAACACTTATTTCACCACCCAAGTCGGAATATTAAAATCGAATAATATTAAAAGGATTTAAAAAAATTGATTAAAATATTTATTAGGATTTAATCAAGATTATTTAATATTTAATTAATTTTAAATGAACCTAAATATTTAAATAATATTTAATCAATATTAAATAATATTTAAATAATTCAAAAAGAACTGAAAGTATTTAATCAATATTTAAATACTATATAATATTTTTAAATAATATTTAGTCAACATTAAATATTATTAAAATAATTTTAAGGGATATTTAATTAATAAATAAATAATCCATATTTATTATCAATTAATATCAAAATATATTCTAAGGAAAGAATCCTGAATAATATCGACTAACAGTCGAGAAAGTAATAGACTACTCTCGGTCAACTATCGAGTACGAAAGGTGTAACTCGATACTCCAGCAGCAAATATCCCTAACTACTTACTATACGAATTCTAACTTTTCAAGAAGTTCAGAGTCATCAAAGGTGTTGGTGTAGGTGCCCTAGAAGCAATACAATGTTTATTTTGATAAACCTTTATGTCAATTGATTATTCAATAAACATATTTATTATGACTTTAATTACTGCGATATATTTGTTAGCATAATAAATGTCCTTAGAATCATGATACACATTGTATAGTTTAGTACATGACTTGAACTTGAGATTATATAATATATCATATTCTTAAATGTCCCTAGTCGAGTATTATTATTATAGGACAATAATAATACATAAATAGACTAGTATGTTGTTTGACAGATAACCACATCTCATTGGTTATAAGTATGGGGATACTAAAGTCAACACATAGGTACATGCAGGAGTACATGGTACTGGACAGACCCACAGTGAGATTCTTCATGTTTAATAAAGTCATAAGAAAGACTCACAGTGATAATGGTGTAATGATCCTCTGACTTGAGATCATTATATTTTTATACGAGGATTAATATACTTTGACTACATTAAAAGTTACCTTTGACCGGGTAATGATAAAAGTGGACATCGGGTATATCATGAGTCGTATGAGAAATATGAATGATAGATAAAGGATTTAACCCTCCTATAATTAGGAGAGATATTATTGGCCTCTTGATTGAGTGAGACTATAAAATGCATGGCCGTGCTCAAATAATGATTTGTTTTCATAGTCTACTCATGGATCAAGTAAACCCGGATTAAATGTTGAAGAGGATGACTAAATACATGCCTCGAGTTTAATCTATAATATATATGGTTAAAAGGATTATATTACACGGAAACATTAATCACGAAAGGTTTTATCGAATCACGATTTAATTATTGTTTAATTGGGTAGCAATGATGTATTACTAGATGCCGCTCATTGTTTATAATTTTATTGGAGAATAAAATTATTGCCAATTAAATAATAGCCTATAGGGTCACACGCAAAGAGCACTTAGAGGAATAGTTAATTTAAATTATAGATTTAAATTAATTGATAATTATTTGAATTTTTATTATATTAATTAAGTGAGACTTAATTAATTAAGATAATATAAATTCAAATTAGAATTGTATTTCTGCCCATAATAATTAAGTATGACTTAGTTATTAATTAAATAATAAAATTCGTTTTATTATTTTCCTAGACCTACATGGGTTAGGTTTTGCTGCTATGGGCCTGTTAACCAAACATTATAAATAGATAATGTAGGGTTAAGAGGCACAACACGTTTTGATAGAAAAACCCTAGAAGAGGCAGCAAAGAGGCAGGAAGACAATTCGAATTATCAAAGGTTTGCTAGTACATCCACTCCGTAATCAAGATCGTGAGACGCTCTTGAAGGTGCTCGTGTGGATACCATAGAGGTGTTTTCGAGAAGAAGACACAAGTCCTGATAGCAAGGATCTCCGTTGAGTTCGTGACATTCAAGATCGTAATAGGTATGATTCGATTATCACCATAATCCGTCCAATCTTATACATGATCCTGCGTTAGGGTTCCGAAATTTTTCATTATATTTACGTTTATCCGCTGCGTTTTATGCCTCGGAACCCAACAATGGCATCAGAGCTACGTGTATAAGGGACTGATTTGGTTACGTGTTTTATGTATTTGATGCATACATGCCTGTTTTGGTGACTGTCATGCCATGCTACTGCTTTGTCATAACTGTCATGCCACTGCTTATGCTACTGCCATGCCTGTTATGAAACTGCCATGCCTGTTTGATGACTGCCATGATACTGCCATGCTTCTGCTATGCTACTGCCATGCTACTGCCATGTATATTCGAATTGTTATTCATATGATGAGTAAATAGATGATGATACTAGCATGTTAATGATTTGTCATGACTGATTTATATGCTTGTTTGCGATTTGTATATTTTGCATGAGGGTCAGTTTGTATATGATACAAACTGGTGGAAAGATTTATGTTGGACATGATCTGTTAACTGGGATATGATAAGTATGTATATGATACATGCTTCTGAAACTGTGTAAATTGCAGTGGGGAAAAAGGCCAACAGATATGATCTGTAATTCAGAAATTGATGATTTCTGAATAGGACTGGTCTTCAAAAATAAAAAATTTCCAAGCTGAGGACCTGAATAGGACTCGACCCCAGCTGGGGGCTGCCGCCCCCAGACCCCGCCCGGGGGCTGCCGCCCCCGAACCCCCGCCCAGGGGCTGCCGCCCCCGGACCCCCGCCCAGGGGCTGCCGCCCCCGGACCCCTGCATTATTTTTGTTGTGTACTTGAGCATGGTGCTGGTTATGGCCTTTGGACCCCTAGATTAATGGTTTTTGGTTTTGGTTTTATAAATACGACTTGCATGTCGTTTTCTTCATTCTTGTAATTGTTTAACCTCGAATGTAACTCGAGTTTTCTTATGTAAGTACATTAGTATAGATTGTATTCAATTATTCCATGTAATGTACTTGAAGATTGAAGGATGATCCAAGAAGAGGAGCAAGCACCCATGGATACAAGAAGAATGAAGACATGTAATTGTATTTATATTTTACCACCATAGATTGACTTTGATCCTTTCATTAGCTCGAAAGGATCACATAGGAAAAGGGCCATAACCAAGCACGTTTACATACTGCACTTTACATATTGATGTATGAATGTATGTGTAGAGTAGAAGATGCATGCTTTAATTAGATTAATGATGTATGCATGTATTAGATACGTCACCCATGCCATGCTTGCCATGCTAAACAAGATAAAATCTTTAACGATTTAAGATTTTAAAATTAACAAACGAACGATCATGAGATTCTTGTGTTTATGAAATATGGATTTTAAAACACGGAATTAAATATGAATTTTTGATATCTAAAACTGAGATTTTCTGTCAAAAGCGGATATGCGTATTCGTAAGGCTGATGGGTTTTAAGTGTGACCACTGGTATCCTCCATCTACCTGGGAAATGAACAATTTAAGATGTCAATTTGAAATATTTGGTTCAAGGAAAAATTGAGGATCTCTACATGATGTGATCATGATCGTCGTAAATTTTCTAAACCCCTTAACAAAATATTAAGTTTTAATCGGATGCTTTCCAATGAATGAACACTCATCGAATCCTAGATCGATTAGGGGAAAGACTGTCAGTGGCAGGGGACTCCTATCTATCGTGGTGAGATGCGACGAATATAAACGGTTATATTCGGCCGTTGTATCATTGGGTCAAACTTAACTGAGTCGTCATAATAAGGTGAAAGTAAACGGTTATATTCAACAATTATGAACTTAGAAGCATGGAGTTTGGTTAAAAATCTATTAGATAGATAAGATCAATCGTTGCTCACCAAACTATCCAAGAATTATATATGATATAATTGACAAATGTTGTCTACCTAAATAATCATTCTTAAGGACTTCCAGTGGTTGACTTAAGACATGACGAAATATGGATCTTGGCTCACTAGAAAGAATTATGGGATATACTTTCCAAATTAATAGTAAGGGCTATTGATTTGATAAAAATAGTGGGAGATATATTATGAATGTATCATAATCATTTGAACATAATAAATAACTCAGACAATCTAATGTTTATTTTGTGCTTTTATCATTGTAGATACCGAATAATGACAAACAACACAAACACACTATCCGTACGATCTGTCCTTGAGAAGGATAAGCTGACAAGAGGAAACAACTTCCTAGACTGGCAGAGGAATTTGAGGATTGTCCTCAGGCAGGAGCGCAAGCTTCATGTCATTGATATTCCTCCGGCAGGTCCCCTTCCTGAGGGCGCTACTGTTGAGGAACGAGCGGCCCACACAAAGGATGAGAATGATGCAACTGATGTTGCATGTCTTATGTTGGCAACTATGAGTGCTGAGCTTCAAAGACAACATGTGCATATGGATGCATATACTATCAATGAGCACTTGCAAAGCATGTTTGCAAGCCAAACTCGTCAAGAAAGGTTCAACACGAGCAAGTCACTCTTTAACTGCAAACAAGGGGCAAGTGAACCAGTTGGCCCACATGTTCTGAAGATGATTGGTTACATTGAGTATCTTGATACTTTGGGTTTCCCGATTGGTCCGGAAACTGGTATTGACCTAATCTTGAATTCTTTGAACAACAAATTCACTCAGTTTGTTATGAACTATAATATGAATGAATTTGACAAAACACCTACTGAATTGTTGGCTATGTTGAGAACATATGAGACCAACATGAAGACGGCTGAACCCGCTCCCATACTGATGGTGGGCAATAAAGGTAAGGCCAAAGGGAAAGGCAAGTGGAAGGGTAAGAAGAAGACAGGTTCTGATTCTACACCCAAGCCAAAGTCAGGTCCTAAACAGGCTTTAAAGCCTAAAGGTGGGGTCGCTAAGGGTGAATGTCACTACTGTAAGAAAACTGGTCACTGGAAGAGAAACTGTTCAGTTTACTTGGAGGATCTGAAGAAGAAGAAGGCTGAGCAAGCTTCTAATTCAGGTATATATGTTATAGAAGTCAATCTGTCTATTTCTACATCTTGGGTATTGGATACCGGATGTGCTTCTCACATTTGTATAAACGTGCAGGAAATGCAGAGAAGTAGGACATTGGCTAAAGGAGAAATGGACCTACGAGTTGGCAACGGAGCAAGAGTTGTTGCTTTAGCTGTAGGAACCTATTATTTATCTTTGCCCTCTGGGCTTGTTTTAGAACTGGAGAATTGTTATTACGTGCCTGCAATTCGCAGAAACATTATTTCTGTTTCTTGTTTGGACAAGAAAGGTTTTTCGTTTACAATAAAGGACAACAGTTGCTCTTTTGCTTTGAATGATTTAACCTATGGTGTTGCGCGTTTGTTTAATGGTTTATATGTTCTTGACTTAGATAATCCTGTCTGTAATATAGAAAACAAACGACTTAAAGTTAATGACTCAAATCAAACATACCTCTGGCATTGTCGTCTAGGCCATATAAATGAGAAACGCATATCCAAATTACATAAGGATGGATATTTGGATAAGTTTGATTTTGAATCATACCAAGAATGCGAATCTTGTTTGCTTGGTAAAATGACTAAAGCCCCTTTCACTGGTAAGGGTCAAAGGGCCACTGAACGTTTGGAGCTAATACATAGTGATGTATGTGGCCCAATGCGTGTGATGGCTAGAGGAGGCTACTACTACTTCATAACATTTACTGATGATTTCAGTAGATATGGATATGTATATCTTATGAAGAATAAATCCGATTCTTTTGAAAAGTTCAAAGAATACAAGGCTGAAGTAGAGAAGCAAATTGGCGGAGGTGCAAGTATTAAAATCTTACGATCTGATCGTGGAGGAGAATACTTGAGCACTGAATTTAAAGATTATTTAAAGGAGTGTGGTATTGTATCACAACTCACTCCGCCAGGTACACCTCAATGGAATGGAGTTTCAGAGAGGAGAAATCGCACCTTGTTGGACATGGTGCGATCGATGATGAGTCATGCAGATCTTCCAATTAGTTTCTGGGGTTATGCTCTAGAAACAGCGGCTTTCACACTTAACCGTGTTTCTACTAAGAAGGTTCAAAAGACTCCATATGAGATATGGGAGAAGAAACGGTCAGGCATGAGCTTTATGAAAGTTTGGGGATGCAAGGCGTTTGTGAAGCGTCAAGTATCTGACAAGCTTGGACCTAAATCTGAATAGTGCAATTTTGTGGGATACCCTAAGGAAACAAAGGCGTACTATTTCTATAGTCCTACTAAGCAGAAAGTGTTCATTGCTCGAGATGCTGTTTTCATGGAAAGAGATTTTGTTTCTAAAAGAAACAGTGGGAGAACTATAGACCTCGATGAAGATCGAGAACCACAAAATAGCATTGAACCTGAAGTGGAACAAGAGCAGGATAATGATAATGCTCAACAAACACAGGTTGTTCGTAGAACTGGTAGAATTCGCCATGAGCCAGAGAGATATGGATTTCTCTTGACTCAATGTGGTGATTTGATGCTCATAGACGAAGATGAGCTTCTCACATACCAAGATGCTACGAACAGTCCAGACTCTAAGAGATGGCTAGAAGCCATGAAATCCGAGATGGATTCCATGTACGAAAACCGAGTATGGACCTTGGTTGATCCACCTGAAGGGGTAAAACCCATAGGGTGTAAATGGGTTTTCAAGAAGAAAACTGACATGGATGGAAATGTTCAGACCTATAAAGCAAGGCTGGTTGCAAAAGGTTTCAGACAAATTCATGGTATTGACTATGATGAGACTTTCTCACCAGTGGCTATGGTCAAGTCCATAAGGATTTTGCTTGCTATTGCAGCATTCCATGATTATGAAATCTGGCAAATGGATGTCAAAACAGCCTTCCTTAACGGAATCCTTGAAGAGGATGTGGATGTGTACATGACACAACCTGAAGGTTTTGTCGATCCAAGGAATGTTAGCAAGGTATGTAAATTACGTAGATCCATTTATGGATTGAAGCAAGCCTCTAGGAGATGGAATATCCGTTTTGATGAAACAATCAAGGAGTATGTCTTTGTTCAAAACGAAGATGAACCTTGTGTTTACAAGAAGGTTAGTGGGAGCCATGTGGCATTCATAGTACTATATGTTGATGATATACTACTAATGGGGAATGACATACCTTCTCTCAAGGCTGTTAAGATTTGGTTAGGGAGCAACTTCTCTATGAAAGACTTAGGAGAAGCATCCTACATTCTAGGAATGAGGATCTATAGGGATAGATCTAGAAGGATGATCGGTCTAAGTCAGAGTACATACATCGAAAAGGTTTTGCATCGTTTTGGTATGCAAAATGCAAAAAGGGGATATGTCCCCGTATCTCAAGGGATAACGATCTCTAAAGATCAGTGTCCGAAATCATTGGATGACAAGGACCGCATGAGTAAGGTTCCATATGCCTCAGCAATTGGATCCATCATGTATGCAATGGTATGTACTCGCCCAGATGTTTCGTATGCTTTAAGCATGACGAGCAGATACCAATCTAATCCAGGTGAAGGTCACTGGACGGCTATCAAGAATATTCTAAAGTACTAGAAAAGGACTAAAGATTCATTCTTGGTGTATGGAGGAGAGGAGAAACTGGTTGTAAAAGGTTACACCGATGCAAGTTTCCAAACAGACAGGGATGATACTGTATCACAGTCTGGTTTTGTGTTTTGTCTAAACGGAGGTGCTGTAAGTTGGAAGAGTTCAAAGCAAGAAACAGTAGCTGATTCTACAATGGAGGCTGAGTACATTGCAGCTTGTGAAGCGGCTAAGGAAGCTGTTTGGATTCGAAAATTCATTAATGATTTGGGAGTGGTTCCATCGATCGCAGATCCCATTGATCTATACTGCGATAATAATGGAGCCATTGCACAGGCTAAAAAACCTAGAGCTCACTCCCGAACCAAACACATACTCAGGAGATATCACCTCATTCGAGAGATTAATGAAAGGAGTGACATACACATATGTAAAGTGCACACAAATGATAACATTGCAGACCCACTGACCAAAGGCTTATCGCAGAAGAAGCACGACGGTCACACTAGTTCCATGGGTATTAGATACATGGGTGATTGGCTCTAGTGCAAGTGGGAGATTGTTGGTGTAGGTGCCCTAGAGGCAATACAATGTTTATTTTGATAAACCTTTATGTCAATTGATTATTCAATAAACATATTTATTATGACTTTAATTACTGCGATATATTTGTTAGCATAATAAATGTCCTTAGAATCATGATACACATTGTATAGTTTAGTACATGACTTGAACTTGAGATTATATAATATATCATATTCTTAAATGTCCCTAGTCGAGTATTATTATTATAGGACAATAATAATACATAAATAGACTAGTATGTTGTTTGACAGATAACCACATCTCATTGGTTATAAGTATGGGGATACTAAAGTCAACACATAGGTACATGCAGGAGTACATGGTACTGGACAGACCCACAGTGAGATTCTTCATGTTTAATAAAGTCATAAGAAAGACTCACAGTGATAATGGTGTAATGATCCTCTGACTTGAGATCATTATATTTTTATACGAGGATTAATATACTTTGACTATATTAAAAGTTACCTTTGACCGGGTAATGATAAAAGTGGACATCGGGTATATCATGAGTCGTATGAGAAATATGAATGATAGATAAATGATTTAACCCTCCTATAATTAGGAGAGATATTATTGGCCTCTTGATTGAGTGAGACTATAAAATGCATGGCCGTGCTCAAATAATGATTTGTTTTCATAGTCTACTCATGGATCAAGTAAACCCGGATTAAATGTTGAAGAGGATGACTAAATACATGCCTCGAGTTTAATCTATAATATATATGGTTAAAAGGATTATATTACACGGAAACATTAATCACGAAAGGTTTTATCGAATCACGATTTAATTATTGTTTAATTGGGTAGCAATGATGTATTACTAGATGCCGCTCATTGTTTATAATTTTATTGGAGAATAAAATTATTGCCAATTAAATAATAGCCTATAGGGTCACACGCAAAGAGCACTTAGAGGAATAGTTAATTTAAATTATAGATTTAAATTAATTGATAATTATTTGAATTTTTATTATATTAATTAAGTGAGACTTAATTAATTAACATAATATAAATTCAAATTAGAATTGTATTTCTGCCCATAATAATTAAGTATGACTTAGTTATTAATTAAATAATAAAATTCGTTTTATTATTTTCCTAGACCTACATGGGTTAGGTTTTGCTGCTATGGGCCTGTTAACCAAACATTATAAATAGATAATGTAGGGTTAAGAGGCACAACACGTTTTGATAGAAAAACCCTAGAAGAGGCAGCAAAGAGGCAGGAAGACAATTCGAATTATCAAAGGTTTGCTAGTACATCCACTCCGTAATCAAGATCGTGAGACGCTCTTGAAGGTGCTCGTGTGGATACCATAGAGGTGTTTTCGAGAAGAAGACACAAGTCGTGATAGCAAGGATCTCCGTTGAGTTCGTGACATTCAAGATCGTAATAGGTATGATTCGATTATCACCATAATCCGTCCAATCTTATACATGATCCTGCGTTAGGGTTCCGAAATTTTTCGTTATATTTACGTTTATCCGCTGCGTTTTATGCCTCGGAACCCAACAAAAGGATCAAGTAGGAAAGGGGGAAACACAGTTTTTCATTGATATAAACATTTTATACACAACAAAGCTTTATAAACAAGAACTTGTTGTAAACTCAAGAGGTCAAAAACTTGCATATACAGGAATCAAAATATTCTGTAATAGAATTTGAAGAAAAGAGTTAGGAATAATGCCTGGTATCCATGATGCATTTCCAAAGTTTCACTCGTTCCTGATATCTCTATCAATAAATATAATATTCTAGATTAGTTCTCTTAATTAAGACAACTAGTTATACTACTAATAAGCAAAACCGAATTTGTTAACTAATTACAAGATGATTATAACCTTTAGAATTCACAATTTCCTCATTCTAACACCACAACTTTAACCCTCAAACTTATATCGAGTGTACTTGGTCATTTTCATAAACATTTATTTTACCTGATATTTCACCTCCTCGGACCTAATTTAGCTATTCGTAAAACTATCTTGTCAATAATTTTTTAATCAAGTTCAATACACCAACATGTAGTCATGATACTTCTCAACAACTTTCGTTACTTGACCGACTCGAGACAAGTCATCTATCTTGCTCGAAATCGACTCTCAAAACGGTTGTTTAACCTTTTTCTTATTTTCATTTCACTTAACACCCTGTTTTCTAGCATTTTTAATAAATTGGAAATTAGTTCTTTTGACACGAATTCTTTTTTGAGATTGTCTTTGTACTACCAAAAATCTACCATAAAAGTTTTGAATCCATTCAAGGAATATGGCTAGATGAAACACTGCTTCAAACATAGGCACATGGTAATTTTATTCCTTAAGGTTCCTTACTTGCACCTACTTGACTCTAACAATTTTAGTAAATCGGATTTTACTCCTTTTAATCCGAATTCTTTTTCTGGATTATCCCAGATGATCTTAGTATTTTAAATAAAAGTTTCTGATTTTATTAAGCCTCCTAGCTAATCCAATCATAGCCTCAAAGTTGGACGAAAACAGAATTTTTATTTTCTGCGCTACGATTACTAAATCATTCATAACTTTTGACTCGTATATCCGAATGACGCAAAATTAGCTCGTAAACGATATAGAGACTATCTACTATCTAACCATATCATTCATATATCCAGAACAGAGAAAAAATCCTCCCAGATATTTCTGGGCAGTTTCTGCAGAATGGACAGAAAAAAATGGGCATGGTAACATTTTTATTCTACTTCAATTCAACCAACAACCAATCTCAAACTCCTCATTCAGCCACATACTACATCATAAGTTAATACCAAGCCATTTAACCAATAAAATTATGAACTAAGAGCTTAAAAATCAAATTAACAAACCATGCATTTCTATGACTAAACAAGCTTAATCTATATTACCAATAAAACGTATAAGCTATAACAATCATCAACCAAGTCAAAGGAACCCAAGAAACAAAGAAAATAAATTTTTATTTTCGGAATCACTATTTATGTTCTTGAGAGTTTTGATCATTGCAAGAGATTGGATGGATGGAATGATGTAAGATTCAAGAATAAGCAAGGTGGTAGTCATACCTTCGATTTAAGCTATTAAACTATGAAATCCATGAAGAATCCATGAAGTTTTGGTTTTGTTTCTCTTCCTCCTCCATGGCTCTCGGCTGCATTTTCTTTTTCTTTTGAAGAATGTGATGAAAGTGAAGTGTGGTGGTGTGTGGTGGAGGCTAGGTTTTTAAGGGAATTGTAAGATAATCGCGTAATTTCCCAACAACGTTTTAATATCTCATTCTCGTACTTTATTCATCCAAAAAACTTAATTTTTAAAATATCAAAATCTCATTTTATAATTCTATTATGAATTATTATTATTAAATTAATAGCCCTTCACTGTTTCGAGAATTTTCAAAAATTACTATTTACCGAAACATTATTCACCTCCACCATTTTCTAACTCTGTTATAACATCCAGGAAGACTTCAAATAGATTTTGTCGGACTAAATTTAATATTAAAGTCTTATTTTTATTATGTATATTATCTTAAACAAGGGTACGATGAAGAACTTTCGAGTTACAATTCTCCAAAAATCGTCAGAATTTACATACACTCAAATATCTCGTAATTTACAATCTAATAGCAGAATTGTTAATTTTCCAAAAGTACGTGATTTACATACACTTAAATATATTGTAGGTTCAAAATAAATTTATAAAATCGAGGTTTGACGATACGCAGTTTGATACCTAATATCTGATTATCGCGTTGAATACTAAAATGTCCTCGGAACTATTGTCCAATATCAGGAAAAAATTGTGCAATATTGTTTACTCATAATACACTCTTTATTCCTAATAAAATATTTTAAAGTTCCCTAGATTTAGGAAAATAAAATCAACACATATATTCAAATACGTCATATATAAATAGTACGATCTCAAATCTTAATTTCTTTATGAGTAATAAATCAAATAAAATCGTTTATTCTTAAAGTGAAATTTTTTATCCAAAAATCTTAATAATATCAAGCGTCATAAATTCGACTTATTACAATCTCACTGTGGTGAATGCCAAAATGAAACATTTGGAGGAGAAGCTGGCCGAGAAGGAGGAGCTTTTGAAGCAAGCTCAGGCTGAGGTGATCGAACTCTGGGCTGCTCTACCCTGCCAACTATACGATTGGGTGGAATGAGGCACTGAAGGAGGTGTTGGAGAAGCATCCGGGATTGTTTAACCTGAAGCTGGACTTCAAAAGCCCTCAGTCAGCCGAGGCCTTAAAGCGGTTGATCGAGGCACAAAAAGAGGAAGAAACCGATAGGGAAGATAGCCCTTATATCAGGCCAAAGAGGGCTCGCATGCCTACTCCTACTCCTTCTCCTCGCCGCGTTATGCCAAAAAAGATTGTTCCTGAGGCAACCTCTCAGAAATCGGCTAAGGGGAGTTCTTTTGATTCTAGCTCATTAGAGGAGGACAAATCTAGTGATTCGGGAGACTCTTCGGGGAGTGAGGAGGCCGAAGATACTGAGGGTGTCGAGTAGTTTAGGATTTTCATCTTTGTAGTTTTTTATTTATCTAAACCTTACTAGGCTTCTTTGTAAAATTTTAGGCCTTCGAGCCTTTGAATTTATGCACTTTACGCCTTTATTTGTTTTTCGTGTTTAATTCAAACATAAACAATAACCTTCCGTAAGACTTGTAAAGGTTTATTAAAACTTAATATTATCATTAAAATGAAGATAACGGGAAACAATTCCTTTATATAATACAAATAACCAAGTTCTCCAACTTAAACAAGTCTATGCCCCAAGGCTTACAGACCAATAGATAAATATTTAAAATGCTTACTGATCAATAATACATGATAAATCCTCAAGTTGGCAGCATTCCAGCTTCTTGTGATTTCAACCCCTTCAAGGGGTTAGAGCTTGTATGCACCTTGCCCTGTAAATTCCATCACTTAGTATGATCTTTCCCAATTTGGAGCCAACATGCCTTTGGGACCATCTCTAGATGCCTCGATCTTTCACATGACTAAGTCTTCTTCGCGGAAGAACCTTTCCTTGACTCTGAGGTTGTAGTAGAATGAATCTTTCTTTTAATTCTCTACAATTCTGGCTTTAGCTTCATCGTGTAACTCATCTATCAAGTCTAGAGCCAATTTCAAGACTTCCTCATTGGTGTCAATCTGAAACTCCTGCACTCTTGGTGACGTTTGAGTAATTTCGATGGGCACCACTGCCTCAGCCCCGTAGGCTAGTTGAAAAGGTGTTGCCCATGTTGAAGCCTTACAAGTAGTTCTATATGCCCATAGGATTGGGAGTAGTTCGTCAACCCAAGTCCCTTGAGAGCGTTCAATCATCTTTTTGATCCCTTCTAGGATAATTCTATTTGTAACCTCAACTTGCCCATTTCACTGTGGATGAGCTACTGAAGTGAAACGTAGTTCAATTTTATAGTTTCCACAGTACTCAACAAAGTCCTTATTGTTGAACTGAGTTTCTTTGTCTGCCACTAGGATTCTGGGTAACCCATACCTGCATGTAATGTTTTCTCAGAACAATTGGGTCACATTATTAGTGTCCATCTTGGCCAAGGACTTGGCTTTTATCTACATAGTGAAGTAGTCAATGGCGACAATGATGAACTTCCTTTATGCACTGGCCATAGAAAATGACCCTAAGATATCCATTCCTGACATAGGAAAGGGAAGTGGGGAGTTGATGGACGTCAGCATCTCAGGGGGCTGCCTAACGATGGGTGCAAATCTTTGGCAGTGATCACACTTCTTAACATGAGCTTTAGCATCTTCAAGCATCTCAGGCCAATAAAATCCTGGCCTCATGACATTATGAGCAAGAGCCCTTCTTCCAAGGTGCTGGCAACATACACCTTCATGAACTTCCCTTAGGGCAGCTTCAGCCTCATGGGGTCTCAGACACTTCAAGTAGGGTATCACATACGACCTCTTGTAAAGTATTCCTTCTATGAAGGTATACTTCAAGGCTGTCACTGATAGCTTGCGTGCCTCCATGGGGCCAGTTGGTGTTTTCCCCATTTCCAAGTAGAGGAATGAGATCCATCTAATATGCTCCCAACCCAATCGGGGCTACTAGTTTATCATCAATACTCGGGGTCTTCAAGACTAGGAAATAAATACTGCCAGAGTAATTTTCAATCTCTAATGATGCAAATTTAGACAACGCATCATCCTTCATATTCTCCTCTCTCGGGATATAATTAAAGTGATATTCTTCAAACTGTGTGGCTTGAGATTTAACAATTCTCAAATATTTCATCATAGTCTCTTCACGGATCTAAAACTCCCCATTCATTTTAGAGATTACTAGCCTCGAGTCACCACATACTTTTATGTTTTTCACCCTCAGGGCTCTGGCCAGGCCAAGCCCAGCTATCAAAGCTTCGTACTCTGCCTCGTTTTTTGTAGTTGGAAAATCCAACTTGATTGCATATTCGAGAATAAACCCATCTGGGCTTTACAAAACTAGACCAGCTCCATTAGTTTTTGTTTTTGAAGCTCCGTAAAAAAAGAGCACCTAGTATTTTTTGAGTTCTTCCCCTCTTACTTCCTCTTTTTCTTTCTTATTTCCATTTTCTTTATTCTTCTCTTGCCCCTGACTTCTTTGTTGGGAATGGTACATTCAACCACGAAGTTAGCTAGATCTTGGACCTTGATGGCCGTTCTCGGCTTGTATCTGATTTCGAACTGTCCAAGCTCAATGGCCCATTTGATTAGCCTTTCACTGGCCTTGGGGTTGTGTAGTATGTTTCTCAGGGGCTGGTCTGTCAAGACTTCAATAACATGTGCCTAGAAGTACGGACGTAGCTTCCTTGAATCCATTATCAATTCTAAGGAAAAATTTTCAACCTTCGAGTAGTTCAGCTCTGCACCATGCAGAATCTTACTAACATAATAAATGGGTTTCTGAACCTTGACTTCCTCTTTTATAAGAACAACACTCAGGGCTGAGCTAGAGACAACAAGGTACAGGTATAGAACTTCTTCAGGCGTGTAAGGCATAATGTAACATGCAATGTAATCGAGGATCTGTAACTCAACTAAAAGTAAAGGACTGGTAAATAATGTTATTAATGTAATCACAGGAATCTACAATGAAGATCAGGTAGCTACATGTTTCAGGGTATTTGATGAAATATTGAAGAACACTGACAGAAGTTCATTACTATGTTCAAGCGTCAGTGAAAGAATAAGTCACTCAGTGTTTCAGCAGGTATCAAGATTCAAGTAGTCAGTGCCAGAAGATTTCAGTGAAAACAAGAAGCAATAAAGGAATACAACATTCATGTCAATTGGTTTGATTGAGGATATGAAGATCAAAACAGTGTTAGTCACTTGTGAACCAGACCAGTGCACTAAGTGTCAACACAAAGAATTTGAGTAACATGTTCATTGTAAAAGAAGAATTGAAAGAAGCCAAGTAAGCAAGGTTTATTTTCTAAGTCAAGGCATACAAGGTGTAAGAAATCGACACCTAGATTATCAAGGAGAAGAAAATCGACACCTAGGTAATACATGGTGAAGAAATTCGACAGGTAGCCTAGCAATGACCAAAAGAAGCTTAAGTGCCATTTCTATGTATCAAGAATTCGATACATAGGAATAAGGTACTTAAAAATCGACACCTAGCCATGAGAAGAAAGAAAGTCGACACCTAGGGTATACATGGATTCATTATTCGACACCTAGGTTGTTGAAAGACTAAGGCATACATGGTGAAGTAAAATCGACACCTAGCTCTGCAGGGAGAAGAAATTCGACACCCAGCTGTTCCATGACTAAGGAAATTCGACACATAGATTATTTTCTAAGTACAAGCACATGGAGAAGAATTCGACACTCAATTGTATTTTACTTTATTGTAAAGTCTACATATAAAACAAAATGTACTTTCATTTTGAATGTAATCTATACACAACCCAAACAATTAGATACAGCTGAGAAAGAGACAGAGAGAATACTTAGAGCCATTAAAGACTGTATTTATTGTTGTTATAAGATTCATCAGAAGCTCATACATCTGTGTGAGAATTGTAGCACCCTGGGTATATATAATACAAAGTATATTCCCGAAGATTGTCTTGTTGTTGTTTGTTCCTTTACTGTCATATTTATTACTCAACAAGAACGTATCAGTGAACACGAACTAATTTGGAAAAACTACCACATCATATTCAACCCCCCCCCTTCTATGATGATTTTAGACCTAACAATTGGTATCAAAGCTTGTTGATTGAAGTTACAAATCAAGATCCAAAAATAGTTTTTCTAAAAAGTGTATTTTTAGATCTTAAAAAAAATTATCTTGAATTTTCTTTTATTTTTAAAGAAAATTCAATTTCTATTTTTTTAAAAGATTTTTTAATTCACTAATTTTTAAAAGGCTATCAATCATCAAGAATTCGAATTAAAATTAAATTTATCAATATTTAATTTTATTCGAATTGATTTTAATTTTTGAGAAATTAATTATTTCTTAAGATTTAAAATTCTTAACAACCATGAGTACCCAAAAACTCAGCAGTATTAAAATTCCCACCTTTGATAAAAATGAATATATTCTAGGGAAAAAGAAGATGTCTATTTTCATTAAAACATCAAATTCTCAATATTTGGGAATTTGGAAAATGGACGCTATGTGCCTCAGAAGCTTACACCAGAAACAATTTCATAAGACGGCGAACGGATTCCACAAGGACTTACCCCAAAGGAACCTTCAGAGTTTACTGACACTGCTAAAGAGAGAGTTGCATGGGACAATTATCTTCAATGCATTCTGATGGATTCTTTGGACACTACAATGTTAAACCAAGTGATTAACTGCACAAGTGCCAAACAGATGTGGGATACAATTGATCTGCTGATGGAAGGTACAGTAGAAGTGAAGGAGAACAGGCTTGATATTCTTACCTCCCAATATGAAGCGTTCAAGTCACTACCCAGAGAAAGTATCACTCAAGTCTTTGAGAGATACAATAAATTGTTAAATGACTTGTCACTGCATGGGAAGGCCTACTCACGTAGGGAGATCAACAGAAAATTTATGTTGACACTGCCAGCACACTTGGAGCACAAAATCTCTGCAATCAGAGAAAGGAGTGACATAAATGAGATGTCCATTGAAATGTTATATGGGAAGCTCAAGACTCATGAAATGGAGCAAGAGCAGATGCGGATCATTTATGGGACAGGTATAGTGGACAGTAAGAATACAGCACTGTTGAAGACTACAGCTCTTATAGCCAAGGATTTTGCTGTCACAGAGACAAGTACAGTGAAACCTGATGTCGAGAAAGAAGAAATTCGGGAAGCTGAATTTACAGATATCACTCAACCAGGAAATGAAGATGACCTCATTCGAGAGATTAATGAAAGGGGTGACATACACATATGTAAAGTGCACACAAATGATAACATTGCAGACCCACTGACCAAAGGCTTATCGCAGAAGAAGCACGACGGTCACACTAGTTCCATGGGTATTAGATACATGGGTGATTGGCTCTAGTGCAAGTGGGAGATTGTTGGTGTAGGTGCCCTAGAGGCAATACAATGTTTATTTTGATAAACCTTTATGTCAATTGATTATTCAATAAACATATTTATTATGACTTTAATTACTGCGATATATTTGTTATCATAATAAATGTCCTTAGAATCATGATACACATTGTATAGTTTAGTACATGACTTGAACTTGAGATTATATAATATATCATATTCTTAAATGTCCCTAGTCGAGTATTATTATTATAGGACAATAATAATACATAAATAGACTAGTATGTTGTTTGACTGATAACCACATCTCATTGGTTATAAGTATGGGGATACTAAAGTCAACACATAGGTACATGCAGGAGTACATGGTACTGGACAGACCCACAGTGAGATTCTTCATGTTTAATAAAGTCATAAGAAAGACTCACAGTGATAATGGTGTAATGATCCTCTGACTTGAGATCATTATATTTCTGTACGAGGATTAATATACTTTGACTACATTAAAAGTTACCTTTGACCGGGTAATGATAAAAGTCGACATCGGGTATATCATGAGTCGTATGAGAAATATGAATGATAGATAAAGGATTTAACCCTCCTATAATTAGGAGAGATATTATTGGCCTCTTGATTGAGTGAGACTATAAAATGCATGACCGTGCTTAAATAATGATTTGTTTTCATAGTCTACTCATGGATCAAGTAAACCTGGATTAAATGTTGAAGAGGATGACTAAATACATGCCTCGAGTTTAATCTATAATATATATGGTTAAAGAGATTATATTACACGGAAACATTAATCATGAAAGGTTTTATCGAATCACGATTTAATTATTATTTAATTGGGTAGCAATGATGTATTACTAGATACCGCTCATTGTTTATAATTTTATTGGAGAATAAAATTATTGCTAATTAAATAATAGCATATAGGGTCACACACATAGAGCACTTCAAGGAATAGTTAATTTAAATTATAAATTTAAATTAATTGATGATTATTTGAATTTTATTATATTAATTAAGTGAGACTTAATTAATTAAAATAATATAATTCGAATTTGAATTCTGCCCTTAATAATTAAGTATGACTTAGTTATTAATTAAATAATAGAAATTCGGTTTTTATTATTTAATCCTAAACCTACATGGGTTAGGCTTTGCTGTTATGGGTTGCTGATTGGGCCTCTTAACCAGCATTATAAATAGATAATGATAGGGTTAAGAGGGATGATGTTTTTTGAAAAAAAAACAAACCCTGGAGGCAGCAGGAAGCAGCAAGGAGAAAAAGGCAGAAAGAAGAATAAATTTCGAAATCATCAAAAGGGAGGCTAGTACATCCATTCCATAATCAAGATCGTGAGACGTTCTTGAAGGTGCTCGTGTGGATACCATAGAGGTGTTTTCGAGAAGAAGACACAAGTCGTGAAAGCTAGGATCTCCGTTGAGTTCGTAGAAGTCAAGACCAAGAAAAGGTATGATTCCGTTTCACAATAATCAGTCCAAACTTATACATGATCCTGCGTTTAGGGTTCCGAATTTTTGTTATATTTACGTTTAATCCGCTGCGTTTTATGCCTCGGAACCCAACACTCCCTTCCACTTCTGGAATAGGTGAGAGGCAACTCCTCCATAGAGGGAGCAAGGGTTCCATTCAAGGAACAGCTACACAAGTAGCAGAGCCTACTCAGGTTGAGCATGAGCAGGACATGCCTTCACAGGCTTTAGCTGGCACCACAGATACTCAACTGCCAATCACTACAGTATCTAAGGTGGTGACCACACTGGAACCAACACTTCCAGTTCCTGAAAAAGGAGGTCTCCTTGCCATTCATGGTCAATAGGAGAGGCAACCCTTCCATAGAAGGAAGCGGGGTTTCCTGAATTTAATTTCTAGGGACAACCCATCTCTCAGAGATGAGGCTCCACTCGGCGATGAAGTATTTACTGAGCTTTGTGATGAAATAGTGCTTAGGCATGAAAGAGTTCCAAATCCTTCTACAGGTAATTCTCCACTTGGTGATGATTCTTCGAAAGAACCAGGTGCGAGGAATTCCCCAAATACTGAACCAGCTCAGCACAATACAACAATACTTCAAAGGATTATCAATCTCGAAGCACAATTTGGACTCTTCAAACATTCTATGTCTAAGATTGTGAAAGGTCAAGAAAAGCTACAGCGGGACAACAAAGAAATCAAAGATTTACTCAAACAGCTGATAGCACAAAGATCAACTTCCTTACCCCTTCAATCAACCCCAGCTCTTGAGGATAACACAACTAAGAGGGAGAACGAAGGACAAGGACAAGAAAAAGTTATATCTGTCAAGGGAAAGGAAAAAGCAATAGATGATGGTTCTTCTGAACAAGCAACAGAAAAAGATCATGCATATGCTGAGGGGGAGGAATTAGAAGAAGGAGAAATTCCAAATGATGATTCGTTCAGTGAGATGGATTCATATGTGAATGAAGCTTCTTATCCAAGAACATTCTCTGACTACATTGACAAGCATAAGATCAAGAAAGTTAAGGAGAGTGATTACAAAACATATGAAGACGTTAATTCTGTTGATGAGCAAATATGGCAATCAAACTGGGTAACTTGTCAATAAAAGAAGAAGAAGCTCTATACTTCAAAGACCGGAAGAAAATGGGAAATGGCCAGAGCTAATTTAAGAAGGCCCGACATTGGTGCCTTGATCAACAATGATGAAGAAGTTCATAGGCTATTTCAAGTCTTCAAAAGAAGGAATAGAAGTCTGAGCAACTACTACTTTGAACTGAAAAGTGAGATATCCTATCTGGTAGTTTCTATGTACCGAAATCAGAAGGTTGGAGGTTAACCTTGTCTTTCAACAACTACGGGTTAAGGACCATATCAAGTGAATTTCTGAAGAGAAGGTCGTTAACCGAGTTGTTTGCACTTAAACAGAAAATCAAGATTCATGAATCCTCTGAAAATGAATTAATGGTTGAAGTAATTGAAAAGCTTATGGAAAAAGTAGAGCCAGAGATTCAACAAGATCCATATCAAGTCAGATACTTCAAAGATAGATTTCTTCAAATACTGAGACTGGATCATGAAGCATTGCCATTCTACTCACTCAGACGATTAAAGTTTGTTGAGGGCTTGCTCAGAGGAAAAGGATTCAGAAATCCTGAGAAGTGGAAAGCGGCAGAGAGAATATTTGCCTACAAGTTAAACATATCAGAAGCTTTGGGAAGAGATATCCAAAACATAAAAAGATTTGATCCATCTAAAGGAACTCAACCTAAAGAACCATTCAGAGCTGATCCGGGTGATGAACACATGTTTAATTTATTAAAAGAAGTGCCAGAAATAGACCCCAGTTTTGGAATAGAAGAAACAAAAGAACCAATGGTCATCACCAATCCACTAAGAGTGATCTACTCAAACAAAGATGAAAGTGAAAGACAAATTGAAATGAGTAGGATCAGAAATGAAAATTCGAAAGTGATTGGAAGAATATTAGAAAAGCTAAGGAACTCCACAAATCCTGATGACAAGATTGTGCTACAAGAAGTAGAAGAAGCCTATTTGGACAAAGTGTTAAGAGAAGATCAGATGATTACAAATTGGGTGGATGTTAATCCAAAGAGGGTTTTAGTGCAAGGGTGGACTCAGCAACTAAGCTTCAAATTTAGTGAATTGAAAAGATTCAGGAGTATGCCACTGCTACAACTCATCTTTGATCAACTGCAATATCCAAGACCAAGAAATCTTCTAGAATGAGAGGCTCACGACATTGTCAGAAGGAGAATAGCAAAGGTCCAAGAATGAAGAATCAAATAGTATTGTTAGTTCAGTCTAGAGGGACATAATCATTCTTGTAACTTAGCTGTAATGAAATCTGGAATTGTAATATTTAATCTAGAATGCAATTAATATTATTTACAGTCTTTCCGCACTTTACTTTTTCTTGCATTATTAGTTGAGTTATCCTCTTTTCTTTAAAATTTGCTTGTCAAACTCTATCAATCAAATAGGGGGAGATTGTAAGGCATAATGTAACATGCAATGTAATCGAGGATCTGTAACTCAACTAAAAGTAAAGGACTGGTAAATAATGTTATTAATGTAATCACAGGAATCTACAATGAAGATCAGGTAGCTACATGTTTCAGGGTATTTGATGAAATATTGAAGAACACTGACAGAAATTCATTACTATGTTCAAGCGTTAATGAAAGAATAAGTCACTCAGTGTTTCAGCAGGTATCAAGATTCAAGTAGTCAGTGCCAGAAGATTTCAGTGAAAACAAGAAGCAATAAAGGAATACAACATTCATGTCAATTGGTTTGATTGAGGATATGAAGATCAAAACAGTGTTAGTCACTTGTGAACCAGACCAGTGCACTAAGTGTCAACACAAAGAATTTGAGTAACATGTTCATTGTAAAAGAAGAATTGACAGAAGCCAAGTAAGCAAGGTTTATTTTCTAAGTCAAGGCATACAAGGTGAAAGAAATCGACACCTAGATTATCAAGGAGAAGAAAATCGACACCTAGGTAATACATGGTGAAGAAATTCGACAGGTAGTGAAAGGCATAGGTGTACTAACTTGTAACACTTAATTACTATGTAACTCAACTAGAGAAAAGATAAAACAACAGCAAAACAAGAGAAACTGAAGAAGCACATGGAATCAATCAACTGAAGAAATGGTAATGATACTTGGTAACTACAAGTAACTAATTTGGTTAATCAAGGATGCATAAGTGAGAAGAAGTTCAATCTCAGTATTGCTCATGCCCTAACTTATCTAATGGAGAATCAAATTAATGTCAAAGAAGTATCAAGAAGACCAAAGTGATTTCATGTAATGTATATCAACATCTGGATAATGTAAAGGTTAATCAACAAATGAGAACTGACATTCAGAAGCAAGAACCCCTACAAGACTAGTCACTTATGAACCAGACCATTGCATCAAGTGTCAGGACATTGGAGGCAAGTTCATGTCAGTAATAGAAGATCTCATTTGAATTGAGTGAGGAAAAGAAATTGAAGAAGCTAGGGAAACTTGCTCATAAAGGTTAATCCTCAATTAGTCACTAAAGAAAGTCAACATTCGATGAGTGCATATTTGCCAAGGCAAATGTCGATCCACGGCAGATCGAGATCGAGATCGAGATCTTCATAGATCGAGATCGAGATTCTCCCAGATCGAGATCGAGATCTTCATAGATCGAGATCGAGATTCTCCCAGATCGAGATCGAGATCTTCACAGATCGAGATCGAGATTCTCCCAGATCGAGATCGAGATTTACACAAATCGAGATCGAGATGGGTCCAGGCGAAGATCGAGATGCGGGTAGATATGTAACATTTAATGTTCAAGGGACAAGTGGCTTATTGTGAACGGTTGATCCAGAGTTGTTGGGAAAGTACTTTTTGTTGTCGAAGTCCTGATTGGGCCACGTACACAAAAAGGACAAGATCAAGACTACATGACACTATAAAAGCAGCACTTTGATTTTATTAGTAGAGAGACTTTCATCATCTCTATAATTCAACGATAATTTTTAAAGAGAGAGCATTTTACTGTAAAACAAAAAGTGAGAGAGAGGATCAGTTGAATCTAGCTTTAATTGCTATATTTATTGTTCAACTGATCATGATGCTTTTATGAATGTTGTAGCAAATCCTTCAATGAATATAATGATATATTCTTGAAATTCTGTGTCATCATTTATTACCTGCATATTGTTTATTCTCTCATTAAGTTTAAACAGTTGTATTCACCCCCCCTCTACAACATTTTGGACCTAACAATTGGTATCAAAGCTCCTGTTAAACACATCTAACAGAGATCCTATTGTGTTGTTTGAGTTGGTTCTTGAAAATCCCAGATCTAATTTTTCTTGAAGTTTGTGCCGAAAGTTTTTATTTGTTTCTTCCTGGAAAAGTCATAGATCTAAAAAGTTCTAAGTAATGGTGTAAGGAATATTTGTACAAAATTCTAAAATATTGTACTTTAGAGCTTTGTGGATTTTCTTGTGGTCAAAACTGGAATCAACTGATTGACTAAACAAAAAGGACATTTTCGAACTTCTGTCAACTTGGAAGTGGACAACTTTTTGTTTGGACTTGAGAAAGTGGTGGACCCTGCTACTGTTCCTGTGATTAAAACTAACTTGCTTGAATCTTAAGTGCAAAACCCGTTGGATATTAAGTGTTGAATATTTAAACTGAGATAATTAATTTTTCAAGTAAATACAATTTATTGTAATTTGAAAAGTGTATTATCTTAATTTTAAATTTTATTAAAATGGCCGCCGCACACAGATTTAAGATACCTCCGTTTGATGCACAACATTATGACGAATGGACCGGAAGGATGAGAGCTTACCTTGAATCAATAAACAAGGTATACTTGAGAATATTGGAAAACGGTCCATACATACCCATGAAAATTGAGCCAGAGCGAATGGAAGGAGGGATACTAATACCATCCCGGTCTGTTCCTAAAGAGGAAATGGAGTTTTCAGACGCAGATAAAGAATTGGTCGGTATGGATGCGTCGCTACGTAACGTCATAATTGAATCCCTAAACTCAGAGTACTATGTTCAGATAAAGGGATTAAAAACAGCTAAAGCCATGTGGGATAAACTAGCTGTGGTGATGGAGGGGACCGAGGAAGTTAGAGATAATCACAAACGTATTCTGATATCTGAATATGAATCGTTCATATGCGAACGAGGAGAAAGCGTAGCGGATGTTTACAAACGTTACAGTAAATTGCTTATCGAGCTGAGTATAAGAGATAAAGTCTATCCACTAGCAGATTCAAATATCAAGTTTCTCTTGAATTTGCCTAAACATCTGGAACACAGGATCACTGCCATTCGAGAGTCAAGAGACTTGAAAAATACTTCTCTCGAAAAGCTGTATGGTGTTTTGAAGACCTACGAGCTGGAGCAGGAACAAAATGACAGAAGAAGATCCTACAATAGTGGAGAACACAAAGCGGTAAGTGAGTCTGGACTTGTAGCTGAAGAGTCTGCTGTAAAGGCACTTACAGCTGTCTCATTGAAAACTGCTAATCCTGAAAGGGTGGTATTAGACATTGAAGATCCATCCGAAGAAAGTGAGGATGAATACTATACCCTTGAAGAGCTGGACAAATTAGAAGACAAGTCATATGCTTGTATTGCTCGAGAATTTGCTCATATCAGCTTCAGGAAGCAAAGAAGAGGTAAAGGACGATTTGGTAGTTCTTTCAGTCGAAGAGGCAGTAGTGTAAGTGGTCGGGGAAGTTACAGCGGTCGAAGTAGCACATCTGGTAGTGGCTACAGACCTAACCTGGTAGACAAGAACAAGTTCAGATGCTACAACTACAATGAATTGGGGCACTTTGCAACAGAGTGCAAGAAGCCCAAGTACGTTCATCCCAAGGAATCCTATGCTGATCTGAAAAAGAAATATGATGCCTTGGTTAGCAAGCAACAGAAGGGAAGACGGGCGTATGTTGTGACTGAAGGGAAGGGTTGGGACGAGTCTGATGAAGATGAAGATCAGGAGCTATGCAATTTCGCTTTAATGGCAAAATCTTCAGAACAATCAGAGGTACCAATTCTAACAGTAAATGAAATGTCTATTTCTGAGTACCAAAATGAATTAGCTGCCATGACTAAAGACATGTACAATCTCCAACTAAATCTAATTGCTGTTAATGAGGAAAATGCTAAACTCTCACTTAAGAATAGACTTCTCGAGGCCAGGGTTGAGGAATTAGAATCAGGAGAAAGTAAAGAAAGGCAGTTAATGAATCAGGTAGACGTTTTAGAACACAAGCTTAAGATTAGGGAAGACCTTAACGAAGAACTTAAAAATGAATTAGCTGAGCTTAAAATAACATGTCAATCTTTTAAAGAAGCCGCTAATAAAGTGTTCGTAGAAAGGGACATGTACATGAAACTGGCAGGCAAGAGTAAAAATGAAAAAGTAAATATAGGACTTGACTACACACAGAAAAAGAAAAATAGGGCTGCTGAGTTGTTAGAGCCAGTGTTAGTCAAAGAAGATGTGCCTGAGGTTTTAGTGGATGTTAGAAAACCTATCTTTAAGCATTTTGAGCCTAGGACCATAGATCCTGTTGCTACTAAAATTGAACAAGAGATTAAAATTGAAAGAGATTCAGAAGAAATAGTAGTAGAACCTACAACTTCTAAGAGAGCGAGTAAGATTGCTTATGCTAAGAGAGGTGTAGGAACCAAGGAGGCTAAGACGGTGTCATATAAACAATGGGTAGCAGGGTCAGACCAAATGAAAGCACCTGTAAAGGCAGTTAAAACTGAACCTGCATCTGTATCTACATCTACACGAGCTAGAAAGGCATGCTATATCTGTAATCAAACTGGTCATTTGTCTTACTATTGTCCGTTCTATGTAGAGGAAGAAAAATTTGTTGGTTGTAATACCATGCCTGCTAAACTCTGATCAGACCATCAGAGTTTATTAAACTCTGAGCGAGTCCATCAGAGTTTGTTAAACTCTGACACAGTCCATCAGAGTTTACTGCTAAACTCTGATCAGACCATCAGAGTTTATTAAACTCTGAGCGAGTCCATCAGAGTTTGTTAAACTCTGACCCAGCCCCAATTTCACAAACTCTGATCAGACACTGAATATACATTCTCTGACAGTTACATATTGGCAGAAGCATAGCAGTCTCATAACAGGCATGGCAGTCGCATAACAGATTATGACAAAGCAGTAGCATGGCATGGCAGTCACCAAAACAGGCATGTATGCATCAAATACATAAAACACGTAACCAAATCAGTCCCTTATACACGTAGCTCTGATGCCATTGTTGGGTTCCGAGGCATAAAACGCAGCGGTTAAACGTAAATATAACGAAAAATTTCGGAACCCTAACGCAGGATCATGTATAAGATTGACAGATTATGGTGATAAACGAATCATACCTATTAAGATCTTGAATGTAACGAACTCAACGGAGATCCTTGCTATCACGATTTGTGTCTTCCTCTCGAAAACACCTCTATGGTATCCACACGAGCACCTTCAAGAGCGTCTCACGATCTTGATTACGGGATGGATGTACTAGCCTCCTTTGATGATTTCGAATGACTGTCTTTGCTGCCTCTCTTGCTCTGCCTCTAGGGTTTTTCATATAAAAACGCGTAGCTCTTTTAACCTATCATTATCTATTTATAATGACTGGTTAAACGGGCCTAAGCAGTAAAACCTAACCCATGTAGGTATAGGATTAAATAATAAAACATGTTTCTATTATTTAATTAATAATTAAGTCATACTTAATTATTATGGGCAGAAATCATCTTCAACTTCGAATTTATATTATTTCAATTAATTAAGTCTTACTTAATTAATATAATAAAATTCAAACAATCATCAATTAATTTAAATCTATAATTTAAATTAACTATTCCTCTAGATGCTCTATGTGTGTGACCCTATAGGCTATTATTTAATTAGCAATAATTTTATTCTCCAATAAAATTATAAACAATGAGCGGTATCTAGTAATACATCATTGCTACCCAATTAAACAATAATTAAATCGTGATTTGATAAAAACCTTTCATGATTAATGTTTCCGTGTAATATAATCCCTTTAACCAAATATATTATAGATTAAACTCGAGGCATGTGTTTAGTCATCCTCTTCAACATTTAATCCGGGTTTACTTGATCCATGAGTAGACTATGAAAAACAAATCATTATTTGAGCACGGCCATGCATTTTATAGTCTCACTCAATCAAGAGGCCAATAATATCTCTCCTAATTATAGGAGGGTTAAATCCTTTATCTATCATTCATATTTCTCATACGACTCATGATATACCCGATGTCCACTTTTATCATCACCCGGTCAAAGGTAACTTTTAATGTAGTCAGAGTATATTAATCTTCGTATAGAAATATAATGATCTCAAGTCAGAGGATCATTACACCATTATCACTGTGAGTCTTTCTTATGACTTTATTAAACATGAAGAATCTCACTGTGGGTCTGTCCAGTACCATGTACTCCTACATGTACCTATGCATTGACTTTAGTATCCACATACTTATAACCAATGAGATATGGTTATCTGTCAAACAACATACTAGTCTATTTATGTATTATTATTGTCCTATAATAATAATACTCGACTAGGGACATTTAAGAATATGATATATTATATAATCTCAAATTCAAGTCATGTACTTAAACTATATAACGTATATCATGATTCTAAGGACATTTATTATGCTAACAAATATATCGCAGTAATTAAAGTCATAATAAATACGTTTATTGAATAATCAAATGACATAAAGGTTTATTAAAGGAAACATTGTATTGCCTCTAGGGCACCTACACTAACAATCTCCCACTTGCACTAGAGCCAA
This sequence comes from Oenanthe sinensis, assembly GCA_028671895.1. Lineage (NCBI taxonomy): Eukaryota > Viridiplantae > Streptophyta > Magnoliopsida > Apiales > Apiaceae > Oenanthe > Oenanthe sinensis. The sequence goes on along the minus strand of CM053809.1, from coordinate 693,963 downwards.
TCACCCATGTATCTAATACCCATGGAACTAGTGTGACCGTCATGCTTCTTCTGCGACAAGCCTTTGGTCAGTGGGTCTGCAATGTTATCATTTGTGTGCACTTTACATATGTGTATGTCACCCCTTTCATTAATCTCTCGAATGAGGTGATATCTCCTGAGTATGTGTTTGGTTCGGGAGTGAGCTCTAGGTTCTTTAGCCTGCGCAATGGCTCCATTATTATCGCAGTATAGATCAATGGGATCTGCGATCGATGGAACCACTCCCAAATCAGTAATGAATTTTCGAATCCAAACAGCTTCCTTAGCCGCTTCACAAGCTGCAATGTACTCAGCCTCCATCGTAGAATCAGCTACTGTTTCTTGTTTTGAACTCTTCCAACTTACAGCACCTCCGTTTAGACAAAACACAAAACCAGACTGTGATACAGTATCATCCCTGTCTGTTTGAAAACTTGCATCGGTGTAACCTTTTACAACCAGTTTTTCCTCTCCTCCATACACCAAGAATGAATCTTTAGTCCTTTTCAAGTACTTTAGAATATTCTTGACAGCCGTCCAGTGACCTTCACCTGGATTAGATTGGTATCTGCTCGTCATGCTTAAAGCATACGAAACATCTGGGCGAGTACATACCATCGCATACATGATGGATCCAATTGCTGAGGCATATGGAACCTTACTCATGCGGTCCTTGTCATCCAATGATTTCGGACACTGATCTTTAGAGATCGTTATCCCTTGAGACAAGGGGACATATCCCCTTTTTGCATTTTGCATACCAAAACGATGCAAAACCTTATCGATGTATGTACTCTGACTTAGACCGATCATCCTTCTAGATCTATCCCTATAGATCCTCATTCCTAAAATGTAGGATGCATCTCCCAAGTCTTTCATAGAGAAGTTGCTCCCTAACCAAATCTTAACAGCCTTGAGAGAAGGTATGTCATTCCCCATCAGTAGTATGTCATCAACATATAGTACTATGAATGCCACATGGCTCCCACTAACCTTCTTGTAAACACAAGGTTCATCTTCGTTTTGAACAAAGCCATACTCTTTGACTGTTTCATCGAAACGGATATTCCATCTCCTAGAGGCTTGCTTCAATCCATAAATGGATCGACGTAATTTACATACCTTGCTAACATTCCTTGGATCGACAAAACCTTCAGGTTGTGTCATGTACACATCCACATCCTCTTCAAGTATTCCGTTAAGGAAGGCTGTTTTGACGTCCATTTGCCAGATTTCATAATCATGGAATGCTGCAATAGCAAGCAAAATCCTTATGGACTTGACCATAGCCACTGGTGAGAAAGTCTCGTCATAGTCAATACCATGAATTTGTCTGAAACCTTTTGCAACCAGTCTTGCTTTATAGGTCTGAACATTTCCATCCATGTCAGTTTTCTTCTTGAAAACCCATTTGCACCCTATGGGTTTTACCCCTTCAGGTGGATCAACCAAAGTCCATACTCGGTTTTCGTACATGGAATCCATCTCGGATTTCATGGCTTCTAGCCATCTCTTAGAGTCTGGACTGTTCATAGCATCTTGGTATGTGAGAGGCTCATCTTCATCTATGAGCATCAAATCATCACATTGAGTCAAGAGAAATCCATATCTCTCTGGCTCATGGCGAATTCTACCAGTTCTACGAACAACCTGTGTTTGTTGAGCATTATCATTATCCTGCTCCTGTTCCACTTCAGGTTCAATGCTATTTTGTGGTTCTCGATCTTCATCGAGGTCTATAGTTCTCCCACTGTTTCTTTTGGAAACAAAATCTCTTTCCATGAAAACAGCGTCTCGAGCAATAAACACCTTCTGCTCTGAAGGACTAAAAAAATAATACGCCTTTGTTTCTTTAGGGTATCCCACAAAATTGCACTCTTCAGATTTAGGTCCAAGCTTGTCAGATACTTGACGTTTCACAAACGCCTTGCATCCCCAAACTTTCATAAAGTTCATGCCTGACCGTTTCTTCTCCCATATCTCATATGGAGTCTTTTGAACCTTCTTAGTAGGAACACGGTTAAGTGTGAAAGCCGCTGTTTCTAGAGCGTAACCCCAGAAACTAATTGGAAGATCTGCATGACTCATCATCGATCGCACCATGTCCAACAAGGTGCGATTCCTCCTCTCTGAAACTCCATTCCATTGAGGTGTACCTGGTGGAGTGAGTTGTGATACAATACCACACTCCTTTAAATAATCTTTAAATTCTGTGCTCAAGTATTCTCCTCCACGATCAGATCGTATGACTTTAATACTTGCGCCTCCGCCAATTTGCTTCTCTACTTCAGCCTTGTATTCTTTGAACTTTTCAAAAGAATCAGATTTATTCTTCATAAGATATACATATCCATATCTACTGAAATCATCAGTAAATGTTATGAAGTAGTAGTAGCCTCCTCTTGCCATTACACGCATTGGGCCACATACATCACTATGTATTAGCTCAAGTCGTTCAGTGGCCCTTTTACCCTTACCAGTGAAAGGGGCTTTAGTCATTTTACCAAGCAAACAAGATTCGCATTCTTGGTATGATTCAAAATCAAACTTATCCAAGTATCCATCCTTATGTAATTTGGATATGCGTTTCTCGTTTATATGGCCTAGACGACAATGCCAGAGGTATGTTTGATTTGAGTCATTAACTTTAAGTCGTTTGTTTTCTATATTACAGACAGGAGTATCTAAGTCAAGAACATATAAACCATTAAACAAACGCGCAACACCATAGGTTAAATCATTTAAAACAAAAGAGCAACTATTGTTCCTTATAGTAAACGAAAAACCTTTCTTGTCCAAACAAGAAACAGAAATAATGTTTCTGCGAATCGCAGGCACGTAATAACAATTTTCTAGTTCTAAAACAAGCCCAGAGGGCAAAGATAAATAATAGGTTCCTACAGCTAAAGCAGCAACTCTTGCTCCGTTGCCAACTCGTAGGTCCATTTCTCCTTTAGCCAATGTCCTACTTCTCTGCATTTCCTGCACATTTATACAAATGTGAGAAGCACATCCGGTATCCAATACCCAAGATGTAGAAATAGACAGATTGACTTCTATAACATATATACCTGAATTAGAAGCTTGCTCAGCCCTCTTCTTCTTCAGATCCTCCAAGTAAACTGAACAGTTTCTCTTCCAGTGACCAGTTTTCTTACAGTAGTGACATTCACCCTTAGCGACCCCACCTTTAGGTTTTAAAGCCTGTTTAGGACCTGACTTTGGCTTGGGTGTAGAATCAGAACCTGTCTTCTTCTTACCCTTCCACTTGCCTTTCCCTTTGGCCTTACCTTTATTGCCCACCATCAGTATGGGAGCGGGTTCAGCCGTCTTCATGTTGGTCTCATATGTTCTCAACATAGCCAACAATTCAGTAGGTGTTTTGTCAAATTCATTCATATTGTAGTTCATAACAAACTGAGTGAATTTGTTGTTCAAAGAATTCAAGATTAGGTCAATACCAGTTTCCGGACCAATCGGGAAACCCAAAGTATCAAGATACTCAATGTAACCAATCATTTTCAGAACATGTGGGCCAACTGGTTCACTTGCCCCTTGTTTGCAGTTAAAGAGTGACTTGCTCGTGTTGAACCTTTCTTGACGAGTTTGGCTTGCAAACATGCTTTGCAAGTGCTCATTGATAGTATATGCATCCATATGCACATGTTGTCTTTGAAGCTCAGCACTCATAGTTGCCAACATAAGACATGCAACATCAGTTGCATCATTCTCATCCTTTGTGTGGGCCGCTCTTTCCTCAACAGTAGCGCCCTCAGGAAGGGGACATGCCGGAGGAATATCAATGACATGAAGCTTGCGCTCCTGCCTGAGGACAATCCTCAAATTCCTCTGCCAGTCTAGGAAGTTGTTTCCTCCTGTCAGCTTATCCTTCTCAAGGACAGATCGTACGGATAGTGTGTTTGTGTTGTTTGTCATTATTCGGTATCTACAATGATAAAAGCACAAAATAAACATTAGATTGTCTGAGTTATTTATTATGTTCAAATGATTATGATACATTCATAATATATCTCCCACTATTTTTATCAAATCAATAGCCCTTACTATTAATTTGGAAAGTATATCCCATAATTCTTTCTAGTGAGCCAAGATCCATATTTCGTCATGTCTTAAGTCAACCACTGGAAGTCCTTAAGAATGATTATTTAGGTAGACAACATTTGTCAATTATATCATATATAATTCTTGGATAGTTTGGTGAGCAACGATTGATCTTATCTATCTAATAGATTTTTAACCAAACTCCATGCTTCTAAGTTCATAATTGTTGAATATAACCGTTTACTTTCACCTTATTATGATGACTCAGTTAAGTTTGACCCAATGATACAACGGCCGAATATAACCGTTTATATTCGTCGCATCTCACCACGATAGATAGGAGTCCCCTGCCACTGACAGTCTTTCCCCTAATCGATCTAGGATTCGATGAGTGTTCATTCATTGGAAAGCATCCGATTAAAACTTAATATTTTGTTAAGGGGTTTAGAAAATTTACGACGATCATGATCACATCATGAAGAGATCCTCAATTTTTCCTTGAACCAAATATTTCAAATTGACATCTTAAATTGTTCATTTCCCAGGTAGATGGAGGATACCAGTGGTCACACTTAAAACCCATCAGCCTTACGAATACGCATATCCGCTTTTGACAGAAAATCCCAGTTTTAGATATCAAAAATTCATATTTAATTCCGTGTTTTAAAATCCATATTTCATAAACACAAGAACCTCATGATCGTTCGTTTGTTAATTTTAAAATCTTAAATCGTTAAAGATTTTATCTTGTTTAGCACGGCAAGCATGGCATGGGTGACGTATCTAATACATGCATACATCATTAATCTAATTAAAGCATGCATCTTCTACTCTACACATACATTCATACATCAATATGTAAAGTGCAGTATGTAAACGTGCTTGGTTATGGCCCTTTTCCTATGTGATCCTTTCGAGCTAATGAAAGGATCAAAGTCAATCTATGGTGGTAAAATATAAATACAATTACATGTCTTCATTCTTCTTGTATCCATGGGTGCTTGCTCCTCTTCTTGGATCATCCTTCAATCTTCAAGTACATTACATGGAATAATTGAATACAATCTATACTAATGTACTTACATAAGAAAACTCGAGTTACATTCGAGGTTAAACAATTACAAGAATGAAGAAAACGACATGCAAGTCGTATTTATAAAACCAAAACCAAAAACCATTAATCTAGGGGTCCAAAGGCCATAACCAGCACCATGCTCAAGTACACAACAAAAATAATGCAGGGGTCCGGGGGCGGCAGCCCCTGGGCGGGGGTCCGGGGGCGGCAGCCCCTGGGCGGGGGTTCGGGGGCAGCAGCCCCCGGGCGGGGTCTGGGGGCGGCAGCCCCCAGCTGGGGTCGAGCTGAAAGGCATGCTATATCTGTAATCAAACTGGTCATTTGTCTTACTATTGTCCGTTCTATGTAGAGGAAGAAAAATTTGTTGGTTGTAATACCATGCCTGCTAAACTCTGATCAGACCATCAGAGTTTATTAAACTCTGAGCGAGTCCATCAGAGTTTGTTAAACTCTGACACAGTCCATCAGAGTTTACTGCTAAACTCTGATCAGACCATCAGAGTTTATTAAACTCTGAGCGAGTCCATCAGAGTTTGTTAAACTCTGACCCAGCCCCAATTTCACAAACTCTGATCAGACACTGAATATACATTCTCTGACAGTTACATATTGGCAGAAGCATAGCAGTCTCATAACAGGCATGGCAGTCGCATAACAGATTATGACAAAGCAGTAGCATGGCATGGCAGTCACCAAAACAGGCATGTATGCATCAAATACATAAAACACGTAACCAAATCAGTCCCTTATACACGTAGCTCTGATGCCATTGTTGGGTTCCGAGGCATAAAACGCAGCGGTTAAACGTAAATATAACGAAAAATTTCGGAACCCTAACGCAGGATCATGTATAAGATTGATAGATTATGGTGATAAACGAATCATACCTATTAAGATCTTGAATGTAACGAACTCAACGGAGATCCTTGCTATCACGATTTGTGTCTTCCTCTCGAAAGCACCTCTATGGTATCCACACGAGCACCTTCAAGAGCGTCTCACGATCTTGATTACGGGATGGATGTACTAGCCTCCTTTGATGATTTCGAATGACTGTCTTTGCCGCCTCTCTTGCTCTGCCTCTAGGGTTTTTCATATAAAAACGCGTAGCTCTTTTAACCTATCATTATCTATTTATAATGACTGGTTAAACGGGCCTAAGCAGTAAAACCTAACCCATGTAGGTATAGGATTAAATAATAAAACATGTTTCTATTATTTAATTAATAATTAAGTCATATTTAATTATTATGGGCAGAAATCATCTTCAACTTCGAATTTATATTATTTCAATTAATTAAGTCTCACTTAATTAATATAATAAAATTCAAACAATCATCAATTAATTTAAATCTATAATTTAAATTAACTATTCCTCTAGATGCTCTATGTGTGTGACCCTATAGGCTATTATTTAATTAGCAATAATTTTATTCTCCAATAAAATTATAAACAATGAGCGGTATCTAGTAATACATCATTGCTACCTAATTAAACAATAATTAAATCGTGATTTGATAAAAACCTTTCATGATTAATGTTTCCGTGTAATATAATCCCTTTAACCAAATATATTATAGATTAAACTCGAGGCATGTGTTTAGTCATCCTCTTCAACATTTAATCCGGGTTTACTTGATCCATGAGTAGACTATGAAAAACAAATCATTATTTGAGCACGGCCATGCATTTTATAGTCTCACTCAATCAAGAGGCCAATAATATCTCTCCTAATTATAGGAGGGTTAAATCCTTTATCTATCATTCATATTTCTCATACGACTCATGATATACCCGATGTCCACTTTTATCATCACCCGGTCAAAGGTAACTTTTAATGTAGTCAGAGTATATTAATCTTCGTATAGAAATATAATGATCTCAAGTCAGAGGATCATTACACCATTATCACTGTGAGTCTTTCTTATGACTTTATTAAACATGAAGAATCTCACTGTGGGTCTGTCCAGTACCATGTACTCCTACATGTACCTATGCATTGACTTTAGTATCCCCATACTTATAACCAATGAGATATGGTTATCTGTCAAACAACATACTAGTCTATTTATGTATTATTATTGTCCTATAATAATAATACTCGACTAGGGACATTTAAGAATATGATATATTATATAATCTCAAATTCAAGTCATGTACTTAAACTATATAACGTGTATCATGATTCTAAGGACATTTATTATGCTAACAAATATAACGCAGTAATTAAAGTCATAATAAATACGTTTATTGAATAATCAAATGACATAAAGGTTTATTAAAGGAAACATTGTATTGCCTCTAGGGCACCTACACTAACATATGACCGGTAATAAGTCCCTGCTAACAGATTTGGTGTTGAGAGCCGGCTCCGTGGTTACTTTTGGAGATAACAGCAAAGGTTACACTCGGGGATATGGCAAGATTGTTTGTGGAAATGTTATCATTGAGGACGTATCTTTTGTGGAAGGATTGCGACATAATCTCCTCAGTGTTAGTCAGTTCACCGACAAGGGTTTTGACGTCAACTTTGGGAAGCATGTATGTTCGATTCGAAGCAAAAAGGACGGAAGCCTTGCTCTCAGAGGAGTAAGGAAGTCAAATTTGTTCATAGCTGACAAGAATTCTGCTTATCAGTCTGAAGTCACGTGTTTCTACAGCAAGGCTTCTGCTGATGAAAGTTGGCTATGGCATAAAAGATTATCTCACCTGAACTTTAAAGCAATGAATAATCTCGTAAGGAGAGAATTGGTGAGAGGGCTGTCGCAGATGGAGTTCACACCAGATGGACTCTGCGAAGCATGTGAGATGGGAAAATCAAAAAGAGCCTCGCATAAGGATAAACAAGTGAATAGCATTACCGAGCCCCTACAACTTCTTCACATGGATTTGTTTGGACCTGTTAATGTTATGTCAATGTCAAGGAAAAGATATGCGCTGGTAATTGTCGATGACTTTTCCAAATACACATGGGTGAAGTTTGTGACATCGAAAGATGAAGTGCCACATGAGATCATTAGACATGTACTGGTAATTGAAAACGTAGCAAGTCTGACTGTGAAGACTATCCGATCCGACAACGGGACAGAATTCAAGAACTCAGTGTTAATGGATTTCTGCATATCTAAAGGGATCAGACGACAGTATTCAGCACCGAGAACACCACAGCAGAATGGGGTGGTAGAAAGGAAGAACAGGACACTGGTTGAAGCAGCTAGGATAATGTTGTATGAGTCAAAACTTCCTTTATATTTTTGGGCTGAAGCAGTTAGCACGGCTTGTTATACACAGAACAGAACCCTGATTATAAAGGACCATAATGAGACGCCGTATTACATGATGAATAAACGAAAACCATCTATCAAGTACTTTCACGTATTTGGTGCCAAATGCTTTGTGTTAAGAGACAATGCACAACTTGGAAAGTTTGATGCCAAAGCAGATGAAGGGGTTTTCATTGGATATTCTCTTGAAGCAATAGCAGCGTACAGGGTGTTTGTACTTAATGATCGCAAGGTGGTTGAAAGCCTTAATGTCACATTCGACGACTCAAAGCTCCCGTCGATATTAAAAGAAGACAGTGAGCCCACTTCCCTAAGATTTGAAAATATGGATATTGATGAAGTGGATACAGTTCCTGAGTCTGTAGTGCAGGGTAGTGATCCAACGATAAATAATGAAATTAATCAAGAGTCTAGTATTTCGCAAATTCAAAACATTAGGGCTGAGGGATCACCTTCTGTCAGACCTGGTACTAACTCAGGGGGAGTCAGTATGCACTCAGGGGGAGTAGCTCACTCAGGGGGAGCCAGTACTAGCTCAAGGGAAGCTAGTGAAAGTACTTCTAGACTAAGTCACCTTCACTTACAAGATCAAGCTGAATCATCAAGAACATTTGCTAGGGATCGCACTTGGAACAAGGACCATCCGTTCGAGCTAATTATTGGTGATCCAGAAGCCGGAGTGACTACTAGAGGAAAAGTTAGAGCTGAAATTGCCACTGAGAATGAATGTCTATACTCAGTGTTCCTTTCCCAGATGGAACCTAAAGTGGTGGAAGAAGCTCTAGATGACGCTGATTGGGTGATTGCTATGCAAGAGGAACTCAATCAGTTTGAAAGGCAGAAGGTGTGGAAGCTGGTACCCAGACCAAAGAATAGATCTGTTGTTGGGTATTCAGAAACAAGCTGGATGAAGACGGACTTGTAGCACGAAATAAAGCTCGCCTGGTTGCTAAGGGTTATACTCAAAGAGAAGGAATTGATTATGATGAAACCTATGCACCAGTAGCAAGGCTAGAGGCAGTGAGGATGTTCTTGGCATTCACAGCACATCATGGTTTTAAAGTCTATCAAATGGATGTCAAGAGTGCATTCTTAAACGGTGAACTGGATGAAGAGGTGTATGTCGAGCAACCTCCCGGGTTTATCGACATCAAATATTGTGATTATGTTTATCGACTCTTCAAATCAGTATATGGCCTTAAGCAGTCTCCGCGGAAGTGGTATGAAACTCTGTCATACTTCTTACTAGAAAGTGGTTTCACCAGAGGAGTAATCGACAAGACGCTTTTCTACAAGAAATGCAAAGATGATCTAATAATGGTACAAGTATATGTGGATGACATTATCTTTGGGTCTGCAAATGAGAAGCTGTGTGCTAAATTCGCAAAGTTAATGCAATCAAGGTATGAGATGAGCATGATGGGAGAGCTGACGTTCTTTCTGGGCATTCAAGTTAGTCAGAAGAAGGACGGGATATTTATCTGCCAGACCAAGTACATTCATGATCTATTAAAGAAGTATGGTCTCGAAGATGTATCACAAGCTAAGACTCCTATGGTAATAGCCACGAAGCTTGACGAGGATAATGCGGGAAAACCTGTAGACATCTCAAGCTATCGAGGTATGATCGGCTCTCTTTTATATTTAACTGCTAGCAGACCTGATATTATGTTCTCTACATGCTTATGTGCAAGGTTCCAAGCGGATCCTAGAGAGTCACATCTCATAGCTGTAAAGCGTATTTTTAGGTATCTCAAGGGAACATCAAATCTTGGGATTTGGTACCCAAGAGATACAGGGTTTAATCTTGTTGGCTATTCGGATTCAGATTACGCAGGTTGTAGAATAGATAGGAAGAGCACTTCAGGAAGCTGTCAGTTTCTTGGAAGAAGGTTGGTGTCTTGGCAAAGCAAGAAACAACACACAGTATCTACCTCGACAGCTGAAGCAGAATATATTGCTGCTGGAAGCTGTGTGGCCCAGATATTGTGGATGAAGAACCAACTCAAGGACTACGGTGTGGAAGTATCTAAGATTCCTATCATGTGTGACAACACAAGTGCTATTGCAATGACCAACAATCCTGTGGATCACTCAAGGACCAAGCACATTGACATCAGGTATCATTTTATTAGAGAGCATGTAGAAAATGGAACTGTAGAGTTGCATTTTGTGTCTACTGAACGTCAAATAGCAGATATATTCACTAAACCTCTAGACGAATCAACATTTTCTAGATTGGTTGGTGAATTAGGGATGCTTAACACCAGTTAGTTTTGCTACCTATCTGTTAGAATTAAGTTTGTGCACATATTATTGTTGTTCATGAATATTCTTAATTAATAATGTGTACTTAATTTCAAATGTATGTGTTGCATGTCAAAAGGGATTAGAAAGTTTCATGATGTTAATCTTGTGCTGATCTGTATATCTTTATGATTAGTGTCTAAATGGAGTAATGGAAAATTTTCTAAGGCAAATCTCGATCTGGTTCTGGATCGAGATCGAGATCGAGATCGAGATCGAGATCGAGATCGAGATCGAGATCGACTTGTGAAAATTGCTTAAAAAACTGTCAAGGTACATCTCGATCTATCGACATCGAGATCGACATCGAGATGCGGATCGAGATTGACATCGAGATCGACATCGAGATGTAGATCGAGATGCGGATCTCGAGATCGAGATGTGACTTGTCTTTTCAGTTACTTCTTTTTAGGCGTGCAAGTATATGTTATAGCATTAAAAAGGCTGTTCATTATTTACATTAACTTTCTTTCTCTCTTTCAAAAGCTTAAGCTCTTCATATACACACGCGTATACATACATTACCAGAGTTCTTTTCTCTGCCATTACATCAAGTTTTCTTGTGATTTTCTTAAACAAAAATCACTAACTGTTACTTAAAAGCATCAATAACTAAAACGAAACTCTGCTAAAATTTTGTTTAAAACTGTTGAACTTCTTGTGTTGTTTTTAACGTCATTACTGTTCTTGCAAATAGTTCTTTAGTTTTCTTTTCATTCAAGTGAGTTTGTTTTCTGTTTCGTGCTTTCTTATTCTTAAGTTCTTTTGTGTTCTTGAGCGAAATAGTTGTGGGTACTATTGTTTAATCCTTAAAGTGCAACTTTACCGCCGTGTTTGTGTTTTTTTTGTAACGGCTGTTCACTTTAACTTTCGAAAACTCAACCGTCAATCATTAGTGGGGAATTAAGTGGTCATTAGTGCGGAAGTTAATTTGTTTTAATTTGTGTCACTAATTACGTGGGGTAATTAGTGGGGTTCGTGTACGTTTTTTTTGTTTAAATTTAGAACTTGTTCTCTAAAATTTCCATTGCAAAACCATTTCAGAACATTTCTTTTCTCAAACACAAATTTAAAATGGCAAACCCAAATTTCACAATTCCCAAGACCAACTTTGTTAATCTCTCTGCTGATCAAGCAACTGGTAGATTTATTCACTATCAGTTCTGGATTGAATCCCTCAACAACACTTCAATCATAAGTCATGCGTTAACCGCCTCTCCCATCCTGAATGTCGAAGCCCTTCAAGCTGCTTACTCAACATTAGAGATTCAGGGTGGTAAAGCAAATCCAACAGGCCTATCCTTTACTATTAGTGGTGCCAAATATGAAGTCAGTCTACAGAAGTTCAATGAGATTCTTGGGCTTCCTACAGAAGATTATGCTCCGGAACCCACTATGGAGGATATGTTGCAATTATTCACGGAGATAGGTTGTCGCCCTCCGACGGGTCCTATCAAGGTAACAAAGGTTAACACCGGTATGCTACCAGCTGAGTGGGATTATGTAGTTCAGGCCATTCAGTGCTGCATGTTCCCAAAGGACAAAGACTACAGGCCAATGAACAACAGCTGCCGGGTAATACTATATGGAGTGGCAAACAACAAGAGAGTGAATGTGGGCAAACATCTGTTGATTCAGTTGCTTGAGAGGTGGGCATTGGAGAAGAATGCATCTAGGAATCCGGAAGTTGGTCCAGTCAAATGCTGGATGCCAAGATTTCTTCAGATGGTTCTGGATGACGTCCTTTCAGAGGAACACAGAAGAGTATTTCAAGGCTCTGAAAGGATGGCATGTTTTGATATGACTCTAAAGAGTATCTCCACCATGGAAACCCAGCAAAAGTCCAGACTTTTTGAGTTGCGCCTGACTCCGTACTTCCAGGATCTGCAAGATGAGTATGCTAGGAGGCATGCTTCTCAGTTTACTGCAGTAGAAGCTGAGAGTAGCGGTAACGAAGCTGAAGGTGGAGATCAAGTGCCTAGAAATTTGGAAGAAGCAGGTATGGATGTTGACATGGCCGAGGCAAATGTTGCAGAAGCTGGAGCTGACAAGGATGACGATCTTCTGAGTCAGGTACCTATTCTTGCTGATCTTGATCAATCATCAATTCAACCTGTTTTCTACAGCCGTGGGCCTGAAAACCCCCAGGCTCTATCCCAGGCTGCAAGCCCTTCTGTTCATAAACGTTCAGCCAGCCCTAAAACTGGTGATAAAAGGAAGGCAAGCTTATCTGAGTCGAGTGATTCGAGTGGAGGGAGTGTAGGAGTTGAGAGAATAGTCACTTCAGCAGCTCTGCCACCTCCAAAGAAGCAAAAGATGGATTCAAACCCAGTGGCAACTGCACAACCTGTTAAGGCTCGTTCACCTCTCACAGCCACCACACTTCACGCTAGTGGCTCTCCTCTCCAAAACATTCCAACACATTCGCACTCACCTAGGCTTATTGGTGAGAGTCAAGGAGAGGGTCCAGCTCAACAGCCAATAGGAGCTGGCCCTACCTCCCCTGAATTGTCCACTCAGGGCTCTTTGAGCAATTTCTTGGAAGGGGAATGGCAAACTGAGACTAGCACTTCTGATGCTAGGATCTCAGGAAGTTTTAATGCGGAAGAGTCTGTCGAATCCAGTACGGATGACGCTTCCTCATCTAAATCAGAAAACAAGTTGCTCGCAAAGCAACGACATCTGGTGACTGGTGGGTCTACGCCTCCAGAACAGCCCAGCGAACCAGAAAAGGTTCTAAGTGAACAAGGGGATGACATGGTCATAACGCCATCTCCTGTCGTAGACACATCGCTTAAAGGCTCAGTCTCACTGACCGATATCGCCGACCAACTCACCGCTAGTCCCCAGCGATTAGTAGATGAGGCTCTAGTACTGTTAGGCTCTAAACACGAGGGAGAGACAGGGAGAGTAGATCCCTTCTTTTTAGGGATCTTGAGTGAAACAGAACCCGGCGAGAGTAAACAGTTTAACCCAAGCCTAACACCGTCCCCCAAATTGCAGGATCTAGTGAAGAAAGTGGAGGCTTTGGAGGCTGGAGTTGCTGGTGTTACTGCTGCTGTCTCTTCTCACTCTGGAAGATTGGAGGTTGGAGCTCAGTTCATGGAGAACCTGATTGCCGTCCAAAATCAAATGATTGACAAGATAAACAATCTTGGATTGGCACAGGTGGAGGTTGGGAGGTCAGTAGATGATGTCACTCATGGCATGTCTCAGGTTTGGACGAAGCTGAATGAACTACTTGATGTTGTCTTTGGACGTAACAGGGCTGGACCTGGTCCTTCAACCGGTGGTGGTGGTGACGATAATAATGATGATGATGCTCCTGATGAGGATAACACACCTAAGGGGGCGAAGGAGGGTCAGGGTCTGAAAAAGCTGACTAGTAAGGGCCCGGTGATCGAGTCCTCAAACAAATCTGGTGAAAAGGTGGAGGAGGCTCAACCAGCTCCTAAGGACAAAGGCAAGCAGAAGATGGTAGTTGAAGAAGAAGCTGAGAAAGAAACACCTCTTGTCGATGCATTTATGGGAGACTTTATTGAAGATTCTGATGATGACGAGATGGATGTAGGAGCCTTAGTGGCAAGGAGGTCGAGACTCGAGCAACGGGCAAAAGAGTGGGAACAAGAAAGAGGTCTAAATCCTGGCGGATCCGGCGCAGGAGTTGCAGGTGATGCAGGAGACCACTCGGTTGCTGACGAGCATGTGCCAGAAGAAGAAGTTGATGAAGCGGAGATGCAAGGAGAGATTTTCAGGGAAGCCAGAGAAAGAGTAAATGAAGAAGTGCTACAAGGGATAGTTGAAAAAGAACTAATGGCAAAGGAGAAGAGAGCGGCTCAGAAAACTCAGCATGAGTATGAAATGAAAAAGATCAAAGATCCTAAGGTCCAGGCTGACATAAGGAGGGAAGGTCCCGAGTGGGACAAGGCTAGAGAAGCCTTAGCTGGACCAAGAGCCTATGCTCATGACTCAGAAAGATTGAACTTTCTTCTTCATAAGCTAGAAAATCTAAACCCTGGGCTGCTGAATTATCTAAATTGTATAAGACAGGGATGCACCTCCGTACAAGTCATATTCAAGGAGAAGGCATGGAATCTGATGATCACTTGGACACCCATAACAAAAATCGGGCCGTGTATGGTCGATGAAGCTTTTTTCCATGAAAGGGGTGCAAGTGAACTGGTAGAATTCGCTCACAAGGTAGACACCTCTGTCAAGACTGGAGTGCTATTTAAGGAGAAATTGTTGAAGATGGCTGAAGACAGAGGGGTTGACATTATTCTAAATCCCTACCAGATCAGATATGTCCATGACAAGGTCTTGAGGATCGTAAATCTGCATGACTCGAAACTAACTCCGAGCGGAAATGTGCTGAAGGCAGTTGCAAAGCTAGTCCTCTCTAAGGGTTTTCTAACAAAGGAAAAGAAGTTGGTGGCTAAGGACTTGGAGAAGCTGATAAGAAGGCAAGACGCTAGATACAAGTTGCCTGAAGCTACACTACCAGTGGTTAAGAAGGAACCTGAAGACTATGCATTCGAGCAGCAAGACGAGGCAATAAGAGAGCATGTGCAAAGATACGGAGATCCAAGAATAGACATTCCAGAAGAAGGGGAAATAAGGGGGGAAGCTAGTGCTTGCAAATGTCAAGTTTGTCAAGAGCAAAGCTGAGAATGAGAATGATCTGTTGATCTATACAGACAAGCATCAGGTGGAAACCATCATTGAAATCAAGTATGACATCTTTGCAGAACACAGTCATGAAACACTGTGTATTATAAGGGAATTGATTGATGAGATGGATGATGTTGACGAGTTTGATGAGGATTATCTAAGGGTCACGTTTGATAACTTCTGTAAGATAAGACAACAGCTTGATATTCAGAGGCTACAGCAATGCACCACCGCTATTGTCATTGGATACCCTAAGCAGCTGGTTATAAGGAAGAAAGGGGAAAAGGGGTATCCTGACAAAGTCACGAAGCTGAGGTTTGAAGACATTCCCACGAAGCTTACCACTCGCAGCATGGTTGAAAGGTGGTTGAGGTTGTTTCGAAATTACAAGATCAGAAATCATGTGGAAGTAGAAGGACTTAATCTTCTCAAGAAAAGAATGGATGAAGTCTGCAACCCTGAGTTCATGAAGAAAGAAAAAGCAGCCAAGAAGAAAGCTCGTGAGGAAGAGGAGCGCAAGAAATCAAAGTTTTAATGTATTATGCTTGTAATGTTTCTTTGCGTTGTAATGTGTTTTCTTGTTTTCCTACATTGTAAAAATATATTATCTGTTTTCTTGTGTAGTGTAAGGTAGAAGTTAGTTAGCTAAGTGTCTTGAAACTGGTTTAAGATTGAGTGGACCGTGCTCTTAAAGTAATTAGAGAAAATCTCTAGAAGAGCATGAAGCCATTTGATCGAGCCAACAGGTGTCCAATTTTGGCACTTGAAGTATTAGTAATAGAAATGAAGTTAATTAATCAAGCCAAGCATTATGTAAGTTGACATGATCTTTTATGAATGTTATTTTATCTTTTTCAGTCCCTGTTTAGTTGAGTTATCCTCATTGTGAATTTGGTTGTCATTGTTAGACAATCAAATAGGGGGAGATTGAAAGGCATAGGTGTACTAACTTGTAACACTTAATTACTATGTAACTCAACTAGAGAAAAGATAAAACAACAGCAAAACAAGAGAAACTGAAGAAGCACATGGAATCAATCAACTGAAGAAATGGTAATGATACTTGGTAACTACAAGTAACTAATTTGGTTAATCAAGGATGCATAAGTGAGAAGAAGTTCAATCTCAGTATTGCTCATGCCCTAACTTATCTAATGGAGAATCAAATTAATGTCAAAGAAGTATCAAGAAGACCAAAGTGATTTCATGTAATGTATATCAACATCTGGATAATGTAAAGGTTAATCAACAAATGAGAACTGACATTCAGAAGCAAGAACCCCTACAAGACTAGTCACTTATGAACCAGACCATTGCATCAAGTGTCAGGACATTGGAGGCAAGTTCATGTCAGTAATAGAAGATCTCATTTGAATTGAGTGAGGAAAAGAAATTGAAGAAGCTAGGGAAACTTGCTCATAAAGGTTAATCCTCAATTAGTCACTAAAGAAAGTCAACATTCCATGAGTGCATATTTGCCAAGGCAAATGTCGATCCACGGCAGATCGAGATCGAGATCGAGATTCTCCCAGATCGAGATCGAGATCTTCATAGATCGAGATCGAGATTCTCCCAGATCGAGATCGAAATTCTCCCAGATCAAGATCGAGATCTTCACAGATCGAGATCGAGATTCTCCCAGATCGAGATCGAGATTTACACAAATCGAGATCGAGATGGGTCCAGGCGAAGATCGAGATGCGGGTAGATATGTAACATTTAATGTTCAAGGGACAAGTGGCTTATTGTGAACGGTTGATCCAGAGTTGTTGGGAAAGTACTTTTTGTTGTCGAAGTCCTGATTGGGCCACGTACACAAAAAGGACAAGATCAAGACTACATGACATTATAAAAGCAGCACTTTAATTTTATTAGTAGAGAGACTTTCATCATCTCTATAATTCAACGATAATTTTTAAAGAGAGAGCATTTTACTGTAAAACAAAAAGTGAGAGAGAGGATCAGTTGAATCTAGCTTTAATTGCTGTATTTATTGTTCAACTGATCATGATGCTTTTATGAATGTTGTAGCAAATCCTTCAATGAATATAATGATATATTCTTGAAATTCTGTGTCATCATTTATTACCTGCATATTGTTTATTCTCTCATTAATTTTAAACAGTTGTATTCACCCCCCCCCCCCCCCTCTACAACATTTTGGACCTAACAGGTAGCCTAGCAATGACCAAAAGAAGCTTAAGTGCCATTTCTATGTATCAAGAATTCGACACATAGGAATAAGGTACTTAAAAATCGACACCTAGCCATGAGAAGAAAGAAAGTCGACACCTAGGGTATACATGGATTCATTATTCGACACCTAGGTTGTTGAAAGACTAAGGCATACATGGTGAAGTAAAATCGACACCTAGCTCTACAGGGAGAAGAAATTCGACACCCAGCTGTTCCATGACTAATGAAATTCGACACATAGATTATTTTCTAAGTACAAGCACATGGAGAAGAATTCGACACTCAGTTGTATTTCACTTTATTATAAAGTCTACATATAAAACAAAATGTACTTTCATTTTGAATGTATTCCATACACAACCCAAACAATTAGATACAGCTGAGAAAGAGACAGAGAGAATACTCAGAGCCATTAAAGACTGTATTTATTGTTGTTGTAAGATTCATCAGAAGCTCATGCATCTGTGTGAGAATTGTAGCACCCTGGGTATATATAATACAAAGTATATTCCCGAAGATTGTCTTGTTGTTGTTTGTTCCTTTACTGTCATATTTATTACTCAACAAGAATGTATCAGTGAACACGAACTAATTTGGAAAAAGTACCACATCATATTCAACCCCCCCCCTTCTATGATGATTTTGGACCTAACAAGGTGTTTATTTGTCAAGCAATGGTGGCTTAGCCATATACTTCTTCAACTCCTCAAATGTTGTTTGGCTCTCATCAATCCATTCAAAGTTCTTGACCTTCTTGAGGGCCTTAAAGAAAGGAAGACACTTTTCTCCGGACATGGATATGAAGCGACCCAGGGCAGCTACCCTTCCCGTGAGCTTTTGGACAACTTTTACTGTCTTAGGGGGCTCCATGTCCAACATTGCTTGAATCTTATCAGGATTGGCCTCAATACCTCTTTTGGAGACCATCAAGCCTAGAAATTTTCCGGACCCCACTCCAAAGGCACACTTGTCTGGGTTCAATATCATCTTATGGGTTCTTAGAACTTCGAATGTCTCTCTTAGGTGTTCGAGGTGATCGGCCTTATCTAGGCTTTTGACCAACATGTCATCAATTTAAACCTCCATGGTCTTACCAATTAAGTACTTGAAAATTTTGTTTACAAGTCGTTGATATGTGGCTCATGCATTCTTAAGTCTAAAAGCTATAACTAAATAATAGAAAACACCAAAATCAGTTATGAATCATACCTTAGGGATGTCATCGAGGTGCATTTTGATCTGGTTATAGCCATTGAAACCATCCATGAAGCTAAGCATCTCATGCCTAGTTGTGGCATCAATCAACATGTTTATCCTTCAAGTCGGTGAAGTACACACACATCATCCACTTTCCATTGACCTTCTTGACCATCACAGGGTTTGCTAGCCACTGAGGGAACTGGATTTCTTCAATAAACCTAGCTTCCAACAACTTCTCCACTTCTTGCTTAATGGCCTCTTGCCTTTCAGGAGCAAATTTTTTTTTTCTTTTTCTTGATTGCTGTCCTTCTAGGATCCATATTCAACTGATGTGTTATGAGTTTGGGGTCTATCCCTGGCATGTTAGCAGCTGTCCAAGCAAAGACATCTCTATTGTTTTGCAAGAACTGAACCAGTTATTGTTCCAGGTCCTTGGGGAGTAAAGTCCTAACATACGTCACTTTCTCATAATCTGGGGGATCCAGGGGAATGGGATCCAATTCCTCTGTGGGCTTCCCCCTTATTTCTTCTTGATCTCTGATATCCAAGTCCTCGATGGGGAAGACCTGCCCCCTAGTGCCATCAAGCTTCAAGGTGGCCACGTAACAACTTCTGGCCATTTTTTGATCTCATCTCTCTTCTTCCACTCCATTACTAGTCAGGAATTTGAGTTTCAAATGGTATGTAGAAGCTATCTCCTTGAAGGCATGTAGCCCAGTCCTCCCAAGGATTGCATTGTAGGTAGTCCTTGCCTTAATAACTAGAAAATTCAATATTTGAGTGAACTATCGAGGTTCTTCACCCATAGTCATAGGTAGTTGTATAATCCCATTAATATGAGATTCCACTCCATTGAAACCAGAGATAGACATGTTGGAGGGGGTCAGTTGTGAATCGTTATATCCCATAAAAGCATCACAGAACAGGATGTCTACAAACGACCCATTGTTTACCAAGACTCATTTCACAGGAGAGTTTCCTATGACGAGGGTGACCACCAAGGGGTCCTCATGGGGGAACCTCACACCTTCCAAGTCAGAATCATCAAAAGACAATGAGACCTCAGTCCTTGCTCTCTTATAAGGCTCTCCTACAATGTTCATTACCTCTTGGGCATAAGCCTTTTTGGAATTTTGGGAGTTACCTACAGAGGCTGGTCCCCCTGAAATTAGATTGATGACAGGCCCTCTAGGCTGATTATTTCTCTCTTTGGGGTCTGAGTCCCTTCGTTTGTCATTATAACCTCTGTCATTTCTAGCACCATGATTTATGTATTTTTCCAAATTTCCTCTTTTAACAAGCTCCTTGTCGAGTCGCCTCCTTCGGGGTATAACATCCTCGTCAGACAACTCTTCATCATCAGTAGATTAAGGTCCAGAGAAATCCCGATTCCTTTGTCATGAGGTATAGTGGGGGCAGCAAACTTTGCTCATAAAAGGGCTCGGTGTTTCTCGAGAGCCCATAGCGAAGGTCGGCATTACACCAGACAATACCTGCAAGGTAGGAGGAGCGATAAAAGTTGTACTAAGGGATGTAATTACCTGGAGTGAAGGAACCGAAGCATGGATAGATGCATCAGGGTTGGAAGGACGAACAACGATGTGCAGGGATCCGATACGCCGAGTACTTGCTTCAGGGTCCTCAACAAAGGTGGTTCGAACAATAGCTCCTTATTCCCGTGTCGTGGTATGAGGAACGTTGGTGTCAACAGCGGTGCTAGGGACCTCTCCTTCGAGGGTGCTCACAGTACTTTGTGTTCTTTCCATGGTTGTTATTCTCTTCCCATAGGCTGCGCCAAATGTTATAGATTAAAAACTAGGTCATCTTTAATGTGTAATTAATGCTAGATTTTGGGAGGGCTTCGAGCTTTAATGGTTGCATTAACATTTTGTGACTATCCTAGGTCCTCGTTAACTGCCTACGTATCTCAATGGGTGTGAGAATCAAGCCAGTAATGTTGTTCTAATATTGAGGGGTTAGACCCTTTATATAGACGTACGAGGGCCTTAGAGTTAGATTTGGGTTAGGAGACTTGGTGGCCAAGTCTCCTAGTGATGTAAGGTTGTTGTTACCTTCTGGGAACGAGGGTCCTCATTGGACTCTTCCCATGCTAGGGTATCTAGATTCTTCTAGGATGAGGGTCCTTAAAGGGCTTCGTGGGTCTTTACTAAGCCTCTTATTAACTAATTATGAAATTAATTAATAACAAAGGCTTAATGGACCTATGGCTTCAACAAAGATTGCATAGAATATTTGTATGACTTGCCTTTTCTTCTTTGATAATTAAGAGATTTATCCTTCTTGTTGAACTTAAGACCAACTTCTTCTCTTTGTAAAGGAAAATTGATGCTTTTGAGCATACACTTTGAGACCATCTTCTCCTTGGATGAATGTCCCCATTCTTTTCTTGAGCTTTATAACTTCTAATTCTAGAGATTGAATCTTTTCAGCTTGCTGAGATGTAGAGGCAGTAGGCTTTGCAGTATTTTCAACAGGCTGTGGAGTTGTAGGAGTAGGTTGAGATGCTTTTGGTTCAACAGGTTTCTTGAGCTTGTACTTTTCTAGGCATGAATCTTTTGCCTCAATCACTTTCTTTAATTCAGAGACTTCTTTACCAAAAGCTTGAGTCTTTTTGTGTAGTACTTTGTTGAAGGCTTCAAGATGTTCTACTTTGCCTTTCAACTCTTTGATTTCAACCTCATTCTTTTTCTTTTCTAGTTCTTTATCTTCAATTAGAGTTTCCACTTTAGCCATCAACTCATGAAACATCTTCTTCAAATAAGCATTCTTCTCAACTAGCTTACTATTTTCAGATTTCACAAAATTATGATCCTCTAGTGGAATATGTTTTGGTTCATGCATGGTTAGCTATTCCAAAAAAAATATCATCAGAAGCAATATGAAATTTAAATGAGTTTACCTCACTCTCATCATCCTCTGAATCACTTTCCACTAGGTTATCTTCAGTATAGTCAGGTACAGAATCATCATCTTCCAATCCAACCAAGGCAAGATTGACCATCTCCTCACTAGTATCATCACTAGAGTCAAAGTCAGAGTCATCATCGCTCCAGATCAGTGAGGCTTTTGACTTCTTTTTCCTGTCCTTGAAGTCAGCAGGCTATTTTTCCTTGAGTTTGTAGTGGTTTTTCTTATAATGACTAGGCTTTCTACACTCAAAGCATGTCTGTTCCCCTTTCCCTTCTTTGGAAAACTTTTTGCCTTTGGAGAAGCCCTTTTTCTCCATCTTCTATATGTTTCTCTTTTCAATCATCTTTTTGAATTTTCTGGACATTAGAGCAATCTCTTCATCAGATTCATCTTCTGATTCTAGCTTGTTATTTCCAGCATGAAGTGCCAGATTCTTTATTTTGGGAGTAAGGTCAGAAGAACCATGAGCTTTACTAGCATTGATCTTGGCCTAAAACTACTACAACTCAGCAAATATATCAAGAGTGTCCATGGTGTCAATGTTAGGTGAATATTTCAAGGCACTGACCTTTAGTCCATAGATCCATGGGACATCACTGATTATCTTCATATTGATTTCTTCTTAAGGAATAGATTTTCCAAGTTGTTTTAGACTGTTCATGTTGATTTGGAATCTAGCTTGAGCTTCTCTGATAGTTTCACCATCTTTGAGCTTGAAATTTCCATAATCGTTCATTAGCTTGCTCAACTTGACTTTCTTAAGAGATTTTGAACCTTCATGACATTGTTCCAAAGTATCCAAGATTTCTTTGGCAGATTTGCATAAAGAGACCTTGTCATTTTCTGAGATGCTAAGATCAGTAATGATGGTGTTCTTAGCTCTGTTATTGTAGCTTAGTTTCATTAGTTCATCAGAAGTGAGATCATCGATGTCCTTCTCTTCCTTGTCATCAGCTTTCATGAATGTGAATGGACCCTTTTCAGTAACTCTCCATTTCATAGGCTCTCTTTCCAAGTGAGATCTTATTCGGCTTTTCCTCTAGTTGTACTTATTAGACCCATCTAGTAATGGTGTCCTGCAAGCAGAGTTTGATATTGGATATCAATCAGCCATAGGATCTATACTTTCTTGTTAAAGAAAATATCAGTATAGCCTACTCTGATACCAAATGTGAATGCACCTAGAAGGGGGGGGGGGGTGAATAGGTGATTTATCTAACTATATCCAATTTTAAATATTACCAGGTTATTATAGCTGACTGTAATGTAGACAGTCTGTTGTGCCTTAATAAACTGGCTTACTGTTTTCAATATATCAGGCTAGAATGATTGCAATGCGGAAAATCAGATAAAAACAGTATGTAAAGGAGGCACACTACGTATAGCCATGTTCGACCACTATGTCTAATGGTTTACGTCCTGGTCTTTTACCAACCTGGTAAGAGAATATATTATTAATCAATTATAATCCAATTACAAGAATAATAATATCTCCCTATTTATAATCACTACAGTGGCTTGCAACAATCTTAGCAATCCTGAGCAGAATGATTCCAGCTTGCTATTATTCTCTACCTTGCAATTCATTCTTAAACCTTGAAATTCTCGAGTGCCGCTCTTGAATCCTTCTATTCCTCGAATCTTTTTCCTTGTAGAAACAATACAACTGAACCCAAAAGCTCCCTTGTTCTGCACCTAGAACCCTTATCACTTAGTGATTACAAATACATTTCGAATCATTACAAAGATGAAGGTGTTTACAACTCAAACTATATTATCTGAATATTAAATCTCCAATATAGAACTAAGCTCAGATTTAGAGAAAGATAAATAAAGATTTTTAGAATACGAGTTGCAGAGTATTAAAATATTAGAACAGTAACCAAGAATGAAAGCTTTATTTCATTTATATACACAAAGGTATACAACGGTTCTTCGAAATAAATCAGGAAAGAAAAGATTGTTAGGATCAGAAAATATTTCAAAGGCATAACCAAAGGAACTGATATAAAATCGAATTTGAATTTGAATACCTCCTTTGATTATTCTTACGATAGGAAAGTTGTTGTAGTTAAATAAGGAAAGAGAAATCAAATCAACTACTTTCTAAAGTTTTGGAAAAAGTTTTTAATAAAAGATATGAGCTTAGAAATATATTAAAAATGTAATATATTAGTGAATGTACATATATATTAATCCTACACAAAATATAAATCTATTGCGCACAAGCAGTTAGAAAACTAATTCATGTAGGACTTTGTTTTAGCTTGCTATAATCAAGTAAAGGCAGGCTGTAATGTTATTAACTATATATCCTGCAAAATATTGTTAGTACATGCAAAGTAGTAGGCTATAGTAGATAAACATCCATATTAACAGATGTACATTCCTCACAAGCAATTTATCTTGCTCAAATGTGTCATCATCAAAACTAGGAGGTTTACAGCTCCATACACATTCAAAGTCCACCACAATGTTGGCATCTCTATTTTGGATTTTTGAAAGGCTTGTGAAACCATCACTAGGACCAAGGCCCTCTCATAGTTTTCGGAGTTTGGCGGGAACTCTAGGATGAAATCCACCAAGGCTTGTCCCTTGATAACGTTTCTTGGCTTTTACTCGATTTCGAATTGCCCTAACTCAAATGCCCACTTCAAAATTCTTCCTAATGTCTTGGGCCTGTGCATTACTTGCTTAAGCGAGTATGTTGACCTGACTTCAATTTTGTATGCTTGGAAGTAAGGCCTCAGCTTTCTTGCGGGTAATATCAAGGCATAGACTAACTTCCCTATGTTGGAGCATCTTATTTCTGCATCAAAGAGCCTTTTGCTTACATAATAAACTAGCGACTGTAAATCGACTTCTTCCTTAAATAGGACGGTGTTGACTGACTATTCTGAAACGGCTAAGTACAAAATCAATGTCTCCCATTCCGTGGGCTTGACCAACAAGGGGACTTTCCCAACTGATCATGTATCCTCTGAAAGGCTTCTTCACACTTCGGCATCCACACAAAATCTTTGGCTACACCTTTATTGCTTAGAAGAATTCTCTACACATTTCTAACAACTTTGACAGAAATCTGTTTATTTTTCAAAGTTGATTCTTTCACTTGAAAAAATATATTAATTGTCCTTCAAAAATCAATTTCCTAAATACTCTTAAAATCCAAACGCAATTCAAGTCATTATTCGATTTTTCCAAATTTGTTCGAAATATTATTTTTTCTTAATTTTCAAATTTTGAAAATTTTAATATTTTATTTCAAATTTCTCTCAATCAATCTTGTTTATTCAAAGAGTTGGTAGAATCAAAATTCCCTTATTTGATAAAGAAAATTATGATTTGTTAAAGGGAAAAATCACCTTTTTTTATTAAAGCTGCAAATCCATGTACCCCAGGATTTTAGAGTTGAATAAAATATTTATCCAAAATAGTGTGTTATGGTATTATATAATAAATAGATATTTATATATAATCACTAATTAATGTTGGTCAGTCAACATCCTTAATTCTATTTGACTGATACCAGAATTCACATAAATTTAGTTTTAGACAAATCTTAAAATAATTTATATTAATTTCACGACATAGGACATGAATATGTTGAACACATTGGATTATTAAATGCTTGAAACTAAACCTAGTCTTTTTAAACACCTATAATATTTCAGAAGTTCGAAATTGTAATACCATATATTACTTGGTCCTACCTAGATAACTTGACAACCACAAGACAGAGAAATTTTCTCCTCCATTTAATTCAAGGTCTTCCATGTGCCAAAATATATGCATCTTCTTTCTTTGGGTATCAAAGAGCCAATATTAGACTTTTTTCTTTGAGAAAATAATAATTAAATAAAATGAAAGATGTGTTCTGGGAAGAAGATAACAAATAATTGAGAAGTATGGGAAGATTAAATGTAAGGGTGATAAAACTATGCACATCTATTTCTGCAAAAGGTGTATGTAATGCTAGGAGTTTAGCCACATCTACAAGACCATTGCAGAGAGTGAGTTTAATTTTCCTGGAGAATGATATATATATATAGATTTAATATTTGGTTTAAAAAAATTAAATATGCTTTTTGTAAATACATGTGTATATATGTCTTTTGTTTTATAACAAAATTTATACATTTAACAAAAATATGTAATTTCATTGTAAAAAGCTAACTAGTGTCTAAATTCTGAATTATTTTCGTGTTGGTCAAATTATTAAGTTAAGATTTTGATAATATGAATTTATCAAGGAGGACCAACCAAGCAAAGAACCATCAATAAAAGAAACTTGTGGAGAGATTACAGAAGAGACCGAGGAAACAATTAAGAAAACTTGTAAAGAGGTGAATGAAGCTTGTGGGGCTGTTAAAGAATCGGCATCGGTTGTGAAAGACTCCGCAACATCAGTGAGTACAATTTTTTTTTTCATTCTTCTTAATTCATTTTTGGTTAACCAATAAACATACAAGCTCAAATATTTATATATATTTATCTCAAATTATACATACATATACCTTTCTTACATCTTATGCTCGACTAATAATTATATAAAAAATATTGGATGTAGGTAATTCAATCACTTTAGCATATATAGGATAAACAATATGAAATATTCATATTTAAATTTTGATTTTATTATATAAAATTTCAATTTATATAACATACAAATAAACAAGACATCAAGATATAACACGGCTGTCAGGTCTACGTGTGGCTAATTAATTATTGAATGATTTTTACTAACCTGTGGTAACTGATCAGGCTTATAACGTGACAAAAGATGTTGGTGCAAAAGTATCAAAAGGGACTGATGTGGTATTGAATGCTACAGACACAGCTATAAAAAATGCAAAAGAGGTAGCCTACAATACTGCGAAGGAAAAGATTTCTGAGACTGCAAAAGACAAATTTCTCAACAAAGTTACCGGCAACTAATTCAAGGACGTCATCCATACACATACACTCTTCCGAGATATTTTATGATCTTAAAATATGTATATATTTATGATTATATGTGTGTGTGTATGGGTGACTATGTGCAATTTTTTTTTATTTAGGTGTAGTTATTCAATTACACGAGTTTTAAACTTTTGAAGTATTGCCTCAACTTGATTGTTTCAATAGAACATCGATGCTTCATCATTAAAAATCAATTATTTTTTCTCAGCCTCTAAAAAATATGAATATGCCAGTATTCAAATTCATTATTATATTTAGTTATTTTTTTATAAAATAGGGAATGTAGTAAAAAAAGAACTTATCATCCTATGAACTTGTTTTTAATCTAATCATTTCCAAGAGTAACAGTCTACATATTTGTTGAAGAAAATTTGGCTAAGGGAAAATTTAAAGATTAAATTTATTGTCAAATATTTAAATAGATAATACTAAAAGAAAATGTGTAAATATTAAGGACAAGACTAAGATTTTGGCCTTTTTTGGACAGCCCTTGAGAGTTATTAATCATTATTTGGTTGTAAATCCCTTCTCAATTGGTATATGCATACCCTATTCACATGGATGAAATCCATGTATGTTTATTCGGTTTTGGTCCTAATTTATAGAGTTTGGGCCTAGCCCGTGTTGTATATTTTAACGACAAGTAAGCTGTATAAAAAAACTTTCATATGTTTGTCGATAATTTATTGATGTATTCTAATTTTCACCGACTTCCTCATTGATTTATTAAATTAATGTCTTCATCAACAAATCACTAAGTTCATAATATCTTGTTGAAGTTTTTCTAATATTTTGTTGAACCCATCGTCAAGAATTCACGTGAAAATGTTTTATTTAAATGACACATAGCCTGTTGATGACCACCAATATTTAATATAATTAGAGATTATTGATCACTATATTGTTGAAAAAGTCTAGAATTTTATATTATTCATGAATCACTAACCATGAAAATATAAGATACATATGTCACAATTTAGTATCAATACTATTAACATTTTATCTTTTAACAATTTTTGTACCGAAAAAACCCATTCGTTAGACTGGGGTCCATTGGGCTACAAGGTCAAATCTACGAGCATTTTATGGGCAAAAAAATAGGTCCAACATAAAATATAAGAAAGAGATATGAGTAAATAGGCTGGATAAAGAGGTTGTAGCTGGTATCTAAAGGTTCCTCGTGAACATGGAAGCAGGTTATTCAGAGTGCAGGTTCATTCCTCCAGGATAAGCTATATCGGCTCAGCAGCATCATGGGAAACACCCAACAGTACATGGGAACCACTATGAGGTTCACAAGATTGACATATTTATTACATGTACATATACATGTTCCTGGGTGAAGATAGCTTATTGATAGTAGAGTTATAGCGTGATTATATTTCATTTTCTTTAGGAGCAAGTTATAAATATCATGTCCTTATTAAAGTGTACTTCTTGGGCGTTGATGATACTTGAATACATCTAATATGGCATGAAATCGAAAAGAATCTTGAAGTTTATTATCTTTATGTGGAGCCTAGACCCATACATAAAGGAAATAGAATCCTAGTTGGGTATGAGATCAACTAGGACTGGGAACCTAGCATTATTGTTACCTGCTAGACTTCGCATCGGATTAGAACTACCTGAGTTTGATCCCTATATATATGATACGTAGGCACCTTGAGGGCAAAACACAAAAAATATGACAAAAATACTTTCAAGCTTACCTCAAGCCCACAAACAACCCCCTTTCTCCATAGATTAAGTTGATAGTTAACCTTAGAGCTCACTGAAAACCTCTTAAAATTTGTTACGAAATCCACTCATCAATATTGACGCTAGAAGGAAGGCATCTAACATCTACAGAGTGAAAAGATGGACGGCACTAGTGATAATAAAACAACAAATTCTATTGAGGATGAACATCAAAAAGGAGATCAGACCTCTACGGTCAAAGAGGTAACACCTGCAAATGTCTTGGAATATGTGAAGTCACTTGGCAACAGGCTCAGGACTGTGGGGAAGACTGTGCACAAGAAGAAAAAGAAGTCAAAATCATATTCCGCAAAGAAGGATAAGCAAGCCAAGTGTTGGTGAGATTACGAAGCAGTATGAATATTAATCGTGATAACTCAACACTATAACATAATAAGTAAATAATACTACGCCGACACGGAAATCAGAAAGAAATGAAGATAAGGCAGATACAGTGAATCAAGACATTAGAAGAAGTTTTGAAGTCTACTATAGGTCACTGAACGAAGTTCATTAATATGTTCATGTGTCAGTGAATAATAATGTGTAAAGACTTTTAGGGTTTCAGAAGTGTTGAAGATTCAGTATAAAAGTGTCACTAGAAGATTTCAGGTTATTAGCATTAATTGAAGATAGGCAGTATTCGAAGCATAGGAATCTAGAAGAATTGAAGACAGGGTAAAGACAAAGGTTAAAGAAGAGTGTTGTAGTCTTGAATTTATATTCACTAAAAGAAGTTCGTGTATATGTTCAAGCATCAGTAAAGAACAGAGAATGAAGTATTCAAGATTGTGGTAGTAATGAAGACACTGTTGAAGTACTAGAAAAGATTCCAGTGAAAGTACTATGCTTATTAATAGTCAGTGTTTGAAGCAATGTAACAGTCAAAGTTTAATCAACTGGAAAAGAATAGAAGTCAAGATAATTTGATCTACTATTAGTCATTTGTGAACCAGGCCAGTGCACTAAGCGTCAGCACAACAAGAAAAGAATTATCTTGATTCATCAGTAGAAAAAAGTAGATCTAGTCAAAGAGTGAAAATAAAGTGGTAAATACTTCAAGCATTTCAAGAAATTGTTTAAGGCAAGTATTATTACATTTAGTGGCTCTTATACACATCAAGCAATATAATAGGCGCAACAAAACACCTTAGGCGCAACAAAACACCTTAGGCGCAACAAAATACTTATGAATAAGTTTTTAAGTACTTTTGTTATTCCTATACACTGCAAGAAATGTAGGAGGTGCAACAAAATACTTATGAATAAATTTCTAAGTACTTTTATTGTTTCTATACACTTCAAGCAATGTAGGAGGCGCAATAAAACACCTTAGGCGCAACAAAATACTTATGAATAAGTTTTTAAGTACTTTTATTGTTCATATACACTGCAAGCAATGTAGGAGGCGCAACAAAACACCTTAGGTGCAACGAAATACTTATGAATAAGTTTCTAAGTACTTTTGTGGCTCCTACACACTACAAGCACTATATGAGGTGCAACAAAACATTCCCTTGGGCGCAACAAAAGTTTCGTGGCTCCTATAAACTGCACTCACTCTATATGGAGCAACAAATTGACTTAGCACTGTGTAGTAAATCAATTCATTTGATTTAAAAGACTACACTATATAAACAAAATGAAGTGCTCATTTTGAATTGTTGAAATATACAACCATACAGAGAGATACAGAAAGATCCAGAAGCCAGAGAAGAGAGAACACCGAAATCAATACCTCTTTATCGGAGATGTATTAGTGGCCGGGCCCTTAATGAAATCTGTTCAGGGCCACTATATATCAGTCTCTGTGGACTTAGTTTTTTTTTGTACTTGTTCATATACACACCTTGTAAAGAAACTAAGTTGTATCTCTTTGTTGTAGCGAAGAACTAATTCGTTCTTTGGAAACCGGTTCATTAAAAACGGGTGTAGCACCCCACTGGGTTTATATACAAAAGATATATTCCCTGAATCTTGGCCCATTTATTTACTTGCTAATTTTCTAGACCTTAAATGATTATTCAAAATAATAGAAAATTAGTAAGTCATCCTCCTAAACAC
The DNA here is from genome assembly GCA_028671895.1 of Oenanthe sinensis. Lineage (NCBI taxonomy): Eukaryota > Viridiplantae > Streptophyta > Magnoliopsida > Apiales > Apiaceae > Oenanthe > Oenanthe sinensis. The sequence goes on along the minus strand of CM053809.1, from coordinate 663,451 downwards.
TATTTACCTCATGAACTCGAACCCACTAACCGAACTCTAAATTATTTATTCGTAAAAGATTCGAAAGAATTTTTTAATTTAGTGAGTATAGTATTCAACTCACCTTCTACGATAGTTCGGGACCCAATAATTGGTATCAGAGTAGGCTGATTGATATATAAATCGTGATCTGCAACTCAATGAAACTCAGGGTGTCGAAACTCTTTGGACTACACAAGTTTAGAGGACTTGATAAAGAAATTTATTTTATGAATTTAAATTTTAATAAGTTTACTTTATATATTTATTTTTAAATAAATTTATTTTATAAATTTAATTTAAATGAGTTTATTATTTAAACTTGAATAAGTTTATTTCATAAACTTAATTTAAATATATTTATTTTATAAATTTAATTTAAAATAAATTTAAGATTTAAACTTAAGTAAATTTATTTTTATATCTTAAATATATTTATTTTGTCTATTTTAGGTTTACAGCATTTCAACGTCACTCACACCATTTTCAGTTTACTTCAAGTCTATATCTTTTAATTTTTATTTTAGATTTATTTATTTTTCAGAAAATTTAAAATTCTTGAAAACTAAAAATTTTCATAAATATTAATTTATGATATTTTATTTTTTAAGAAAATTTGAAATTCTTGAAAATTAATTTGATGTAAATTTTTATTTTTGATTAATTTATTTTCTAAGAAAATTCAAAATTCTGTAAATTTAAATTTTTCTTGAAAATTAATTCGAAGGTGTTCGAGAAGTAGTAGTTGAAGATTTTTTCAAGTATTGAAGACAATTAAAATTGACTAAAGAAAATAATGAAGTTAATTCTAGAACAAGTTGAAGAAAAGGTAATATTAATTTCCTCAGAAATTTACTCCATAGGATCCCACTAGTATTTCTGAAGCTGGAAAAGAAGAAATCATTTGGGTATAGTTTTTGGTTGATTTGAGTTGAATTTTTGGATGAAAAATCTTAGGGGTTAAGGTAGTGAAGGAGAACAGACTAGACTACCTGGCCTCTCAGTGCAAGCCTTAAAGTTTATTCTACAGGGAGATTACAGGCAGTTGGTGCTTACACTGTAGATCATCTGGAACATAGGATTACAGCCATCAGAGATATAAGGATATGACCACATTATCTTTAGAAGAACTATTTGTATGCTGAAGGCCTATGAACTAGTATAAGAGCTGAAGAAAATAATATTTGGTATAGCAGGTTGTAAGCAATTCCACTGTATTTGTGACCCGGGAACCAAATTTGATTGAAGTCAAGGTTGAGAACCTCTGAACAGAATCGAAATAATCCGAGAAGCTGAATTAAAGATGTAGTAGCTCAAGGTAGTGGTCAAGGTGTTATAAGTGAATTTGAAACTTTAAAATAACTTGAGAAACTGGACGACAAGTCAAGCCTTCAAGGCAACTGGAAGTTCAGTGACATCAGATTCAAATAGAATCTCAATTCTTAATCTAAGGTTCTTACCTATAGATTCCAAAGAAGAGATTTTCAAGACCAGTTCAAGAGGCGGTTACAAGACATGGATGGTTTGAAATAGAAGGACATGATCGAGGTTTTTCTACACAGTTTGAAGAAGCCTGTATAAGCAAGTGATGGCAGACAATGTGTTGGGTTGAAGCAGAAATCTCAAGCATTAGTGAGGATTCAGCAAGGGAAAGCATTTGTTAGTGAAGTTAAAAGAAAGGTTGATTCTATCAATGACAGTGATGAACCATATGGATATCTGGCATTAATGACCGACACTAGAGATGAATCACTAAGCAGTTCACAGGTACCCATTCTAACTAGTATACTTTTATCTAATTCAAAACTGGATGATTATTGAGTACTAAAATGTATTATATTCATATCAACATGTTAGCATCTTAGGACTTAAATGCGTAATTGATTGCTAAGAATAAACAGGTCATAGATCAGATATTTTATATTTGTTTTTATTGTGATAAATGACTAATTTTTTATGTGCTTATGTTCATATGATTTCCTCCTAGTCACATAGTGCACTAAATGTCATTCATTTCATGTATTGCTTATTAAGGAGTAAAAGGTTAAAAGATGATAGAATTATCTGAGTAGTCAATAAAATTTGTAGATTCGAGGTTTAATCTAAAACTGACTTAGGTAATTAGAGATATTTAAAATTTTAGACGACAATAGAAATGGCTTAGACAGAATTAGTAATCAATTTATTTGTTCTTCTATTCCATATGCTTTTAGAAAATTATTGAATATCTGTAAATCTACTTGACACCTATCACATTTTAGTAAAATTGTTAAAATAGATAGTACTGAATTTTTTAATATGCATAACATGCCTGAATTGCATAACTCTTATCAAATGCATTGAAGCTAAATGTTTATCATGTGTTCTTGTTTTCATGCTTGTTCACTTAAATTTGTTAATGCATATATTAGGACTTGCATAATCTTAGGAAAAGCATGTATAAGAATCACAATAGGGTAAAGACTGTTAGTCCACCTTAAGTTAGGTTGGAATCACTAATCTAATAGCCTTAAGACTACTTTGTCAAGGCTTCTATAAATGAGAAGTGATCTGTCAAAGATAAGTTTGTGCATGTTAAGGTTGAAGCTGTTGTTACCACTGTTGAAAGCAGTATCTCTAACCCATCTAGACTCAATTGAAGTTGAGTACCATGAAGCTTAATCATTTGTGATTGCAGAGTATGTAACAAGAAGAAAAGTTATGTGATTTCGTGACATTTATTGTTCGATGCATATGATTAATATTGGAACTCAAATATCACCGTTGATTGAGAAAGCCTGCCTAATGGTAACCTTTGGAGATGACAACAAATGATGCACAAGGGATTTGGATATCATATTTTTGTATTGTCATCATTGGAAGCATCTTTCTTATCAACGGACTTAAGCACTGTCTACAGGGTACTAGGGAATTCTTTGTCAAGGGTTTTCTGGAAAATCATTAAAAAGGAAAAGTGTTTGATTTCAAGCAAGAAATATGGAAGATCATTCAACTAAGAGTGAGAAATTTGTTTGTACCTGACATGGTTTCAATATGCAAAGGTGAAGTGAGTTTCTTAGTAAAGCTTCATCGGTAAAGAGTTAGTTATGGCATATGAAGCTCTCACACTTGTTGCTCAAGACAATGGATTCTCCGATAAAGATAAAATTGGGGAGATGACTACTTCATATGGAATTCTATCTTGAAGGACATTTGAAAGTATGTCATATAGGAAAGTCAATGAAAATATCACACTGAAGCAAATTATGTCCTGGAAGAAACATGCTTAGTGGTGGATGTTGACAACCCTAGTAACAATTGATCACGTCAGGTAGATCAAGTTGGAAGTAAAATAAGCTGTGAGAACTTTGAAATCAGATAATGGAACTGAATTTCACGAATGAAGTTCTATATGAAGTCTGCACTTATAAAGGTACTTTGAAGCTGAAGCAATTAACACAGCAGACTGCTTTAATCAACAAGATCATGAAAAGACATCATATGAGTTAATGGCCAACCAGAAGCAAAGACTGAAGCTCTTTCGTATATTTGGAGGAAATTGATATTTATTAAAGATTAATATAAGTATCTTCGCATGAAGTTAAGGCTCAAGGAACAATTTTCCTTGGCTACTCATTGAAGTTGAAAGCCTTGAAAGCATATGTGATGTAAAACCAGAAGGTGATTGAAATTCTGAATATATCGTCCTACTACACCAAGCTCCCGAGCATTCAAATGAAAGACTATTATGAATTTTTAAAGTTTGACATCTTCTCAAAGTTAAATTCAGATACTGATGATGAAACTGAGCTTGCAGAAGGAAACAATGATAATGATGATGATTCAGATACTAGTAGTGGAAATGGTAGTGAATCTATATAACTCTTGAACTTTAATAGAATCCACTGAATAAGGTGAAGGATATTCAACACATCCTAGCAGCAACTCAGGGGGAACAAATAAAAGAAGGATCTACTAGTCGTACTCAACACAATGAAGATCAAAGGAATACATCAAGAACATATTTTCCAAGATAAAAGTTTTGAAGTCAAAATCATTCCTGCAGTCTAGTTCTTAGTGATCCGTATTTTAGAGTAAATGCTAGAAGTGTTATGCAAAGTAAATGGTTATTCTTTGGGAAAGAACAATTGTTAACAGTTGGTAGCCCAAAGAAAACTAAAGATGCACTGATTGATCCTGATTGAGTGATTGCAATCAAGATGATCTCAATCAGTTTGAAAGACAGAAACTACTGAAGCTGGAAACTAGACCACAAGACAAGGCTGCAATTGGTACAGTAATGATTTTCAAAAACTGGATGATTATTTGCATTGTTATGAGGGACAAAGCCAATCTGGTTACTGCAAGTTACTATTAAGTACTACCTCCGTCTCACCCAATTGTTAATATTTCGGAGAGAGGGTCGGACACACATTTTAAGGTGCATATAAAGTATAGTTCCATAACTTATATTTTTTTTTAAAAATTCTGAATAAAAATTTAAACATTAAATTTTTATTCATAATTTTTTTTTAAAAAATAAGTTATGGAACTATACTTTATATGCACCTTAAAATGCGTACCAGACCTTCTCTCCGAAACGTTAACAATTTGGTGGGACTGAGGGAGTAGAATGTATCAACGATGATGGAAACAGAATCTTCGGGACTTTCAAGATCTAACTACAAGCACCAGATACTAGACTTGATACTATTATGACTGAACAAGTTGATGTCCTAACAACATGATGTTTCTAGCACATGTTGAGCATTCAAGCATGAATATCTATCAGATGAATGTGAACAAGTGCACTCCTAAATGGTGAGCTAGAAGAAAAAGTTGATGTAAAACTCCTGGACTTTGAAATTGCATATCCATTAGAATTTTTATATCATTCTCTTCACAAGCACTCTATGACGGAGTTAAGAAATCAAGCAATCGTCTAGGACATGGTATGACACTCTGACTGCTAATTACTTGAAAATGATCTTATATTAGAGTTGTTATACACATATCTCTCTAGAATACAAGGCACACACATAATGTAGTATATGTGCAAGTATATTGTGAGTTTATTATATGTGGGTCTACTAACAAAAACTTTTGCAAGAGATTATTGCTTAGTTAATGCAGAGTAGGTACAAAATGAGCATGTATGAAGAGTTGTAATTCTTTTTCAATTGTAATTAATTCAAAAGAATGATGACAATTAAATTAAGTCAAGGATCTTTTGAAGATGCGTAATTTGGAAGATTCTAGACCTGCCAAGACTTTTTTCCAATAGACCACTAAGCTTGATCAGGGCAAATCAGGTATATGAACTAAAGTGACAAGCTATATAGGTATGATCAGCTCATTACTTACTAAAGTGCATACAAACCATATATTTTATTCTCAATATGCGTATGTGCAAGTTTCCAAGTGGATACTAGAGAATTTTATCTTATAGTTAAGACATGAATTGTTAGATATTTTAAGGGATCACCAATTCTTAGAATCGGGTACCCTGAAGATAATAGGTTTAACATAATTGGCTATACAGATATAGATGATGCAAGTTGTAAGAAAGACATGAAAGTTTTTCCTAGAAGCTGTCAATTTCGTGGAAGAAGTTGATTTCTTATTGAAATAAGAAGAAGCACTCAATACACATCTACAACAAAGGTGGAAATTAAAGCAACTAGTGAATATGATGATTTGATCTTCTAGACAAGGAAACTACTTCAACTCCAACCACACTGCTAGATACTCTCTACACCACGTGTGGAACAAGCGCATGGATACTAGGTATCATTTCTTTCAAGAGTTGTTCTTAGTAGAATAACTTGCAGATCTTTGCTAAATAACTTGATGAATTTATTTTGTCTAAGTTGATTAGTGAACTTGGGATATTATTTATGTGCATATTTGTTTGAAATTCCATCTGCAAGGAATTTTTAAATGATTTCACAAGTATTAAATTTTCAATATTTAAAGGACTTGTGAATTTATTTTAAATCCAGTACCTCGTGCTTATTGCCACTAGTTTAATTATCATATTTACAAAGTTATATGCATATGTGGTAGTTAAATTTTCTAGCATAAGATAACAATATAATTATTTATATGTTAAATATTTGATAAGTATTAGTCAATGATATCTTGCTTAATTCATCTGATATTTTTCTCTGATACTTTTAAATATTTTATTACAAATAATTGTGACACTTTTGATATTAGTGACATTATTTAGAATTTATGTTCTAAATAAACAATGCATATTTCAAAATTCACTAATATTGGAAGACAAAGTATTTTCTAAGTTTTGTATATAAAATTCTCAATATTTTATATACTTAGGAAATATTTCTAAAAATATGATTTTATTTGCGAGGAGTTGTAATTAGGATCACAAGTATTAAATGTCAAAATTTAAAGGACTTGTGAAAATTTTCAACTATTTCCTCGAGGTTACATATATCACTAATAATTGTTACGAGTATAATTGCAATATGCATGTTTGACGATTATTAGATATAGCGTAGGAAGTTAAATGCTAATATTCAATCTGATGAATATTTAGTATTTAGCGAATCTCTTTTATCTTATTAAAATTATGAATCGAAACAATTCAATGTTTATTAGTTTCATAGTTTTAATTTTATGAAATATTAATTAGAAGCATGATTTCTTGCATTTTGAAATTATTGATAAATATCAAGTAATAATATTTTATTAATATTTCCGTGCAATTAATTGTGATATTTCTAATATTAGTGATAATACATGTTGTTTATCTAAAATCACTAATAATAAAAATATATCTAAATGCTTACTGTTCTACTGAATAATTGTCATGTGTTATTTGATTTATATATATACATGTTTAGGGTAACTGTTTAGTATTGCATGAGTATTCCTATTAGTTTTCTTTCTTTAACTGAGTTTTAAACTTGAATGTATTGAAAATAATTTCTTGTCTATTTCTTTTCCAAAATGTTTTATCCTACAATACATTAACTTTCTTCAGTTTTAAAGAAGAAAACATCAAAATTCTTTTTCAAAACTTCTCTTTTGAAAATCTTTTAATTTCTAAATCCTTGGGTGTGTATCAAATTTTTCTTGAGGATATTCTTTATCAACATCTCAAAATCTTTTATCTTCTCTCTCTCAAAAACTGGTTTTAAATGCTATATTTTCAAAATCGTTTTCTCTCCTAATTTTTCTTTTTAAAATGGCAGAAACTTTGAGATTAAACTAACTATTGTGATTGCTATTTTATTTGGAGAAATTAGTTTTACATTGAGATACTAATCACTTATAAAATTATTTATTTTCCAATACTTGTTTTAATGTATGTTTTGTGACGCCCCCAAATCCAGTGTCAGGGATTTGAGTCGCCACGTCATCATCCAATCATTTACAACCTGCAATAACTCAATAATCCAATGAAATCACATCGTAGACCCCTCTCTCTCACATACACATAAGTTATAGTCTTCGAAATGATATACAACAAGTATCATTAGTTATTACAAACCAAATGTACTTATCCAGGATCTCAAACTATCAATGTTAACCTCTTCATGAAGTAACATTAATAACTAGCTCAATACTGAAACTTATCCAACTTACTTTCATAGAATATGGTTGAACTGAACCATCTCAAAGGTGAATCTTCTACTTTCCTCTCTCTAGGCATGAAGCCAATCGAACATGATATCACTTTCTCTGAAAAATATAATATAATCAAGAATGAGTGAAAGAATGCTCAGCAAGTTATTCACCCAATTAGTTATGTGACTCTCATTCAAGAATATGATAATCACTACTATCTCAATAGTATAATCATAAGGTTTAACAGTATATAGTAAGCATAATAAAGTATCTTTCAACGATACACATGATCAGAGTTTTTCTACTAAAACATTTGTACTAAACATAAAGTTTAGAAAATATCATACGAACAATTTGGTTCGGTATATAACATACGACACTATCAAATATAGTGTTACCACGCTTTCATACCTCCTCTAAAGCATTTTAAGATAAAACTCAATGAACTTATTACGTTTATAGTTTTGAAATAATCTTTCCATAACTTAGCAAAATAGCTTCAACTATAGTTTTGCTAAAATCCCCTAATATACGGGGTACACCATTCAAGATACAACAATCATAGTTGCTTATTTTTGAGAAAATTAACTCACTTTGAACCATACCATTTATAAGTTTTAAAATCCCATAAAATATCTTTAAAGATCCTGTTGTGTTGTGATATATAAAGAAAACAAGAGTGAGCAATATAGCCCCACTATAATCATAACTTCTATAAATATACTTTCTGATAAACATTTCAAAAGTTTATAAGTTTTTCATACATCAGTTACCTTCTGAAGTTTTCATATAACTATTCGAAAAATCATACGAATAACAAGATGACATTTCAAATTGTTAAAAACTTTTTCTCATCAGATCCCATCTGAAGTTTTCCTTTCTTTTTGTCAAAACATTTCAACATTTCATTTGCAATCAACACCATCGGTAACTCATCTCATTGGCTTTCATTACGGTGTGAAGCACAATTCCAATTGGAAGAAGGGACTGTAACTGGAGCATCAACACACCTGCTACCACACATCTACGATGATCAGTCGTAGCACATGGTAGCCTTCATCAGCTACTTATGGAAGCCTTCCGTTTCTCTACATGTAGAAGGGGGAGCCTCGGTACTCGCTACCGTTAATGGGTAATCACCCTTGACCGCATACGGGTCAAAGTGCTGGACCGTGCGTCACTCGGCCTCTTATGCTATCTCCAAGTCCGCTGAATCAATCTATAAGTCTGGAACTGGAACATTATTCCAAGCTCCCCAAGTATATAATACTTGTTAATAGATTTGTCTATCTAACCTGGAACCGGAAGTAATCCTAGTTCCCCAAGTATATCGTACTTGTTGATAGACCCTCATAGCTATGAGTAGTCACTGATTAGATTAGACGGTCTGTCCTCTCACCACACAGGTAAGTGACCTTCACCCACTAATCTCTTTCATCAAGGAATGATAACTTTTATAAAATCATGACCAGGGAGTTAACTGAAAACTTTTCTTTATTTTGATTAGTAAAGCTCTGACTACTATAAGCCATTAATGTTAAATCATAAACTCTTTTAGGAAGCAAATCGCTATTTGACTACCCTACCTCGAGTTCCCTATTTTTGATAAGTCGGAACGTATTTTATTCTTATTAAAAGAATAAAATACAATATATTTAAATACTAGGGAACCCTTACTATTTGTAAATCAATTTCCTGAAGGTCGGAAAATATTTTAAATAATTATTGAAGGCTTTAAATAATTATTAAAGACCCATAATAATTTCTAAATCGATCTAAAATAATTAATAAATATTTATTAATTATAAATAATTAATAAATCCTTTATAAATGAATATTCAAAATAATATTCATTAATTAAATAAATATTCAAATAATATTTATTGACTCCATTTAATTCTTTTATCAAAAGAATAACAAAACATAAATAACGAAATATTTATAATCGTCATTTCAAAATAATCTGTCTCCGGCTTCTTCCGGATTACGACAGTACTTAACATAACCTTCCGACTCCCGGTCTACGTTCGAAAATACATAACTCGCTATACACTTAGAGGCTTTTACCTTCACCGGCTTATATCTATATTTCCTATAGCATATAACCGAAACATTTACGAAAGCTTTAATAATACATAAAACAATTCGTACTTTTCAATATACAGTTTATATCACAACAACAGTCTTTCGACAAAACAGTAGTACATTAAGTACAGGTGTTTGAAAACGTGCATACGTAGCAATACATATAGTTGGATATGTAAAAACGTAGGTTAGAAAACTTGCATAAACATACTTTAACTTCATATGCAAGATCAAGAATATAATATTTTGATATTAAAAGTATAAGGTTAGAAAAACTTGCCTGAAGTCCAAGATACGTTCTCAGAGTTCCACTCGTTTAGACTTTTCTATCAACAGATATCATAATCCCGATTAGTACTCATAATCTCATCAACTACTTATATTACAAATAAGTATAATCATATATAGATTCCAATTAGGACAACCTCAAATTAGTTCTTAGTCCCTTTTACTTAACACTTGTCTTACCCGGTATTCACATCCTTGGGTCTATCTTGACCGTTCGTGAACTATTTCGTCACTGGATTTTAATCTAATCCTTTACTCCAATACGTAGTCATGTTATTCCTTAATATCTTTCGTGTTTTAACCGACTCAAAATTATCCTTTTATCTTAGTCAAAACGGCTCGTCTAAACCGTGTCTCTGTAGTTGACTTTCCTGCGAATTACTATTACATGACTTGTACTCTAACATTTTTAATAAATCAGAAAATTCGTAAATAAATAAGAAACCACCTCAAGGAGCTTCTTGAGTATTTGAAATATTTATAAAAAATATTTTGATTTGGAACGCATGAGTTTAACTTGGTGAAATGTATTTTAAAATTCAAGTCAACTATGAGTTTTTACTATTTGCGCTAGTTTCACTAAAACGCTGAGAACTCATTAACCGTTAACTCAAACGATGCACTGTTTTCACGTGCAGGATCTAGAGAATGTCTAGAATACAATACATCAAAAGTTTGTTCCTAGACAGAGGGACCATTTTTCCGAATTTACTGAAGAAGGCAGTAGCTTCTCAATGAATAGTGTCATCGCGCAACTTTGGTTCCGACATTTTTATAAAATCGAAAAATTAACTTTTTAATACGAAACCTTTTTAGTGATATTACTAACTGTCCAAGGTATATATCATCCAAGTTTCATAATTTTAGTTCACTGTTAACTAGTTCGTTTATAGCATCAAAGTGAGTAGAAGGCAGCAGTTTGGTCTCCTTGTGCGACTTTCACTAAAACGAACTTAACTCCTAAACCGTAAATCGTATCGACATGATTCAAGTGTCAAAACAAACTATGAAATAAGGTATACACATCCATGGTCAGTGGTGTCCAGAAATATTGCATTGACAGTTTGTAAATTCTGTTCAAAACAGTCCTTAATCGAACGGATATTACGATGGCTATAAACTTAACGTTTTCCGAATTTAACTATGTTAAATCCATTAACCAACAACCCAATCATTAAACCTATGAATTTAACAACCAAATCAGTTTACAAACTTTATGAATACACCACCAACATTAATTCATAACAAACAACCATCAAAATCCAAACATTTGACATCCAAACTCCATGAACTAACATGTACTTGAACATAACTCAAACTCAAGCTTATAACTCAAAGTAAATCAAAGGGTGGATGGAGTTCATACCTTTCTTGAATCCTTAAACATACTAACAAGAGCTTTTAAGTCTTAAAGGAGCCTTGATCTATGCTTATCATCCTTAAACTTGCAAGACAACATCAAGAAATAAGTTAGAATTTTTTGGAGTTACTATTTAGCCTCAACTTCTACGATTTATTTACCCAATCAAAACACCTTCAAAAATTATGAAATTAAATAAGTACCTTCTACATATAGTGAGGAAGCTATGGTTAAAATATTGTGATTTTTGGATGCGTAGAACTGAAGTTATGAATTTTTATTTCTTTGCCTCTCTTGAAACTCCGAACCGAAGAGGAAGAAATGGGGGAGAGAGATTTTTGCTTTATCACATTGTGTTGGCTGATTTTTATGTATGTATCACTTGTATGTATTATTACTCACTTCCTCCAAGTCTAATTGCTAGCATGAGTACACATTTTTCATGAATTTAGGGAGCTTGTTTCCTTCTTTTCCATGTTTTGTGGAACCATGTCTTTAACCAATATTTGGTTACTTGGTTTACTTGACTTGTTGACTTGGTTCATCTCTAACCAATTTGGTTGCATGGTTCTTGCATGGGACTTCTCATTAGTCACTTATCATCCAATACTTAACCATTAATCCTTCACGCAATTTCAATTAATTTCTGAAAGCATTTCTTCGTAGGAATTTCGTATCGTAAATCCTTAATATTCCAAATACTCTTATTCGATTATAACCATGAACTTTCTAAATTATAATCCTTCCGGTCATAACATAATTCTCTTATTCCTCGATATCTCGTGAATTACGAAACAAATTATAAAAGTGAAAATCTTCGAATTCTGATGACTTTTACATTGACTCATTTTCTTCATACAACAATACCACATATTCGGTTTTCCCATATTCCACCACTTACCTAGTGTGGGCTAAAAAGTTTTTTTTTATAATTCGTAGAATCACTATTCATCAGGGTCATTTATAATTAAAATAAAAAAATACGTCAAAAATCCGGGTTATTATAGTCTACCCTCCTTAAAAGGATTCCGTCCTCGGAATCTAAACAAAAGTTACTAAGGTTTCTCTTTAACCTTCTGATTCATCCATACACTCTTTCTGGTGCTATGGTTTTGTTTCTCCACACTTTCTATTTTTTGTCATTGATCCTTACCTATCGTAAGACACATTTGGTCTCTATCTCTATAATTTCTTATTCTAACACGTGCCTAGCATCCACATTGATCTTTTGTAATATAGGTGTAGGGCGCGCGAAGTTTTCGTATTATAACTATTGCGAAATAGCGCCAACGTATAAGCGTTTTACTATCATGCTTCATAACCTACCAGCTTTAATACCCTCAAGCTTAACTCCTCTCTTTTACCATAATATTTTTAGAAATGAGAAGTCTCTCACTCCATGCTTTCTGTCTTCTCTGATTTGATTATCATACAGACGGGTTCCTTCTCGATACCCAAACATTTATCTTTTATGAAGGGCTGACTTTGCACGAGATTTTAATTGGAGATCCTTTTGTCAAACATCATTGCAACAAGATGATCAGAGTGATTCAAAGATGAATAAACTCACTTTCAAATGTATATGAGATTAGAAAAAAATTCGGTATGAATGAGAACAACTATATATGTACTTGTGAAGGATAGTCTTCAGTATGATTTGGCCTTTCAACACATAATTGGGCGGCGTCCCACCAGACTTTTGTCACACAGACAAGAAGTCACACCATATGTATTGTCAATCCCAATCAGATGATGAATTGTCAAAATATAGGAAGAAGAAGAAGAAAATGATGTTGAAAAGATGTGAGGAGTTTTCTTTCCTTAATGTGTTACAGAACTTTAACATAAAACAAGTCCGTCTTTATTTAGGAATCCATTTTACAAGGTCTCAAACTCACCATCCCAACTATAGACTTCCAGGTTGAATATTTCTATGACACTCATGTTCCTCATAAATCCTAAACTCTCATATGTGCAATTTAATGCTTTTATATCTCATGTACGGATACTATAGCTATCGGCTGCGATCATGAGTCAGATACCATAACAATCATTTTATAAAAACCTGTAGTCCACAAGTTCTCACCTCCTTTAGTACATCGGGTCTTACCCAATTCTCAACAATTTCAATACGTCAACACATTTCTTTTTCTACTCATTAATGTCCCAAAATTTAACTTTACTCGACCAAATCTCACACTTTAAAGAAAATGGCATACAATCTTCTTCCTCTTTCTAAGGCTAATTACACTTGCTCTTCGTTCTCTCTCTTCATCTTTTGGTAGACCAAAATATCATTTATGCAAACCCTGGCCATCGGTCCAATCATTTTTTAAAATTCTATTGATTAAATCTATAAAAGTTATAGGTGTATTCATTAATCCAATTGATATCCTAGAACTCATAATGTTCATACCTCTTGTCGAATGCAACTTTGGGAAAATCATCTAGGTCAATTCTTTATTTCGTGCTATCTGATCCTCAAATCTATCCTCAAAGGGTAAATTATGATTCCAAAGGGTCGGATAATCTCTATCCATGGTTAGAATATTCGCTCCTAATTGTAATATTAATCAATTTTGCCAATCAACACTCTGACTCATGGCGCTATCATTTCCTTTAACAATCAAAACAAGTGTACCTCATGGTGACACTTTCAATCTCATCATGCCTTTCTCTAATACTTCTTATCATTGAGTGACTAATACTTTTCATTTTGGTAGGTGTAAACTTCTAAATGCCTCTGATGCTAGTGTTATTCCTGACACTAGATCGGTATTAAATCAGATAACTCTATTAAGTAATACCTCATAAGGTCGCTAATAATTACATCCTCAACCCATTAACTACTACATACACTTTTTGTTTTCCATGTATTTCCTCTACGGTACCAATCACGGTTGCCCGACAACCTATCCTCCAAAGTGTAATAGACCTTTCACTTCCATCGTAACCAAAATACCTCAATTTATCTCTATGTCCTTTAACACAACTTCATCATTATCGTGTAATCTTAACTTTCACCACTTTATCTCTATCGCTAGTTTGAACATCCTTATGCAAACGATATTTTTCTCTCGACATTACATCTTTTCTCTTTTCTCAAAAGAAATCAAATCTCCATTGAATGGCACTAGTAAATATTCGTACAATATTACTCTTTTTGCCTCAGTCTTTACTTATCGAATCATTACCCCTTACGAATCCACTTTCATATTCATACATATATCGTCTGGTCCTTTCGATTGTCATCTTTCGAAAACTCGTGGTCTACATGCCATAGGGTATATTATCAAAAGAACGAGATATACCATCCATTATGTACTCTCAATCAATTCACACCTAAGGATCTATAGTTGTATTACGGTACCTCTTTTCCCGAACCATTTATCTCAACTAAACAATTAAATTCTCGGTGAAAGCTCGGAACCCCCTTCTAGCCGTAATCCCACCACTACTAGAAGGAGCTTTGTACCAACACCTACACACTGGGTCATTCATACTTTTCATTCTGACCACAATATCCGGAATGTGTGGTCACAACTCTAAGGGGCTCACTTTTATTATAAAATACTTAACATGCTTAGATGATACAACAAACGTGCATCTTCACTCCTCGTTGCGACTCTATACCATATCAATAACACGCATCGTCTTAACAATTATCCTTGACTTCTTATCCTCAATAGAATCCTCGAAATCTTTATACTTATCAGCTTTGTACAAAATATATCATTGCCTCTTCCGGAACGGTCTTGCCAATTTCCATCCAAAATCTATATCCCAAATGTCATTCATAAATCTCCTCACTACTAACTTCAAGTAGATGACATTTTCTTAACTCATTCATTGGTACTACACCCGGTAGTCCAATTATGAACTCTACATAAGTTCTCAAGTTATCTTCTTATATATGCATAACTCTTAACGCTCTCGTATCTAAGTACTATAACTCATGCTCTGATACCATCTCTGTGACGCCCCCAAATCCGGGGTCAGGGATTTGAGTCGCCACGTCATCATCCAATCATTTACAACCTGCAATAACTCAATAATCCAATGAAATCACATCATAGACCCCTCTCTCTCACATACACATAAGTTATAGTCTTAGAAACGATATATAACAAGTATCATTAGTTATTACAAACCAAATGTACTTATCCAGGATCTCATACTATCAATGTTAACCTCTTCATGAAGTAACATTAATAACTAGCTCAATACTGAAACTTATACAACTTACTTTCGTAGAATATGGTTGAACTGAACCATCTCAAAGGTGAATCTTCTACTTTCTTCTCTCTAGGCATGAAGCCAATCTAACATGTTATCACTTTCTCTGAAAAATATAATATAAGTAAGAATGAGCGAAAGAATGCGCAACAAGTTATTCACCCAATTAGTTATGTGACTCTCATTCAAGAATATGATAATCACTACTATCTCAACAGTATAATCATAAGGTTTAACAGTATATAGTAAGCATAATAAAGTATCTTTCAACGATACACATGATCAGAGTTTTTCTGCTAAAACATTTGTACTAAACATAAAGTTTAAAAAATATCATACGAACAATTTGGTTCGGTATATAACATAAGACACTATCAAATATAGTGTTACCAAGCTTTCATACCTCCTCTAAAGCTTTTTAAGATAAAACTCAATGAACTTATTACATTCATAGTTTTGAAATAATCTTTCCATAACTTAGCAAAATAGCTTCAACTATAATTTTGCTAAGCTCCCCTAATATACGGGGTACACCATTAAGGATACAACAATCATAGTTGCTTATCTTTGAGAAAATTAACTCACTTTGAACCATACCATTTATAAGTTTTAAAATCCCATAAAATATCTTTAAAGATCCTGTTGTGTTGTGATATATAAAGAAAACAAGAGCGAGCAATATAGCCCCACTATAATCATAACTTCTATAAATATACTTTCTGATAAACATTTCAAAAGTTTGTAAGCATTTCATACATCAGTTACCTTTTGAAGTTTTCATATAATTATTCGTTAAATCATACGAATAACAAGATGACATTTCAAATTGTTAAAAACTTTTTCTCATCAGATCCCATCTGAAGTTTTCCTTTCTTTTTGTCAAAACATTTCAACATTTCATTTGCAATCAATACCATCGGTAACTCATCTCATAGACTTTCATTACGGTGTGAAGCACAATTCCAATTGGAAGAAGGGACTGTAACTGGAGCATCAACATGCCCGCTTCCACACATCCACGATGATCAGTCGTAGCACGTGGCAGCCTTTATCAGCAACCTATAGAAGCCGTCCGTTTCTCTACATGTAGAAGGGGGAGCCCCGGTACTCGCTACCGTTAATGGGTAATCACCCTTGACCGCATACAGGTCAAAGTACTGGACCGTGCGTCACTCGGCCTCTTACGCTATCTCCAAGTCCGTTGAATCAATCTATAAGTCTGGAACTGGAACATTAATCCAAGCTCCCCAAGTATATAATACTTGTTAATAGATTTGTCTATCTAACCTGGAACCGGAAGTAATCCTAGTTCCACAAGTATATCGTACATGTTGATAGACCCTCATAGCTATGAGTAGTCACTGGTTAAATTAATCGGGCTGTCCTCTCACCACCCAGGTAAGTGACCTTCACCCACTAATCTCTTTCATCAAGGAATGATAACTTTTATAAAACCATGACCAGAGAGTTAACCGAAAACTCTTCTTTATTTTGATTAGTAAACCTCTGACTACTATAAGCCATTAATGTTAAATCATAAACTCTTTTAGGAAGCAAATCGCTATTTGACTCCCTTACCTCGAGTTCCCTATTTTTGATAAGTCGGAACGTATTTTATTCTTATAAAAAGAATAAAATACAATATAATTAAATACTAGGGAACCCTTACTATTTGTAAATCAATTTTCTGAAGGTCAGAAAATATTTTAAATAATTATTGAAGGTTTTAAATAATTATTAAAGACCCTTAATAATTTCTTAATCGATCTAAAATAATTAATAAATATTTAATAATTATAAATAATTAATAAATCATTTATAAATGAATATTCAAAATAATATTCATTAATTAAATAAATATTCAAATAATATTTATTTACTCCATTTAATTCTTTTATCAAAAGAATAACAAAACATAAATATCGAAATATTTATAATCGTCATTTCAAAATAATCTGTCTCCGGCTTCTTCCGGATTACGACAGTACTTAACATAACCTTCCGACTCCCGGTCTACGTTCGAAAATACACAACTCGCTATACACTTAGAGCCTTTTACCTTCACCGGCTTATATCTATATTTCTTATAGCATATAACAGAAACATTTACGAAAGCTTTAATAATACATAAAACAATTCGTACTTTTCAATATATAGTTTATATCACAACAACAACAGTCTTTCGACAAAACAGTAGTACATTAAGTACAGGTGTTTGAAAACGTGCATACGTAGCAATACATATATTTGGATATGTAAAAACGTAGGTTAGAAAACTTGCATAAAAATACTTTAACTTCATATGCAAGATCAAGAATATAACATTTTGATATTAAAAGTATAAGGTTAGAAAACCTTGCCTTAAGTCCAAGATACGTTCTCAAAGTTCCACTCGTTCAGACTTTTCTATCAATAGATATCATAATCCCGATAAGTACTCATAATCCCACCAACTACTTATATTACAAATAAGTATAATCATATATCGATTCCAATTAGGACAACCTCAAATTAGTTCTTAGTCCCTTTTACTTAACACTTGTCTTACCCGGTATTCACATCCTTGGTTCTATCTTGACCGTTCGTGAACTATTTCGTCACTGGATTTTAATCTAATCATTTACTCCAATACGTAGTCAAGTTATTACTCAACATCTTTCGTGTTTCAACCGACTCAAAATTATCCTTTTATCTTAACCAAAACGGCTTGTCAAAACCGTGTCTCTGTAGTTGACTTTCCTGCGAATTACTATTACGCGACTTATACTCTAACATTTTTAATAAATCAGAAAATTCGTAAATAAATACGAAACCACCTCAAGGAGCTTCTTGAGTATTTAAAATATTTATCAAAAATATTTTGATTTGGAACGCATGAGTTTAACTTGGTGAAATGTATTTTAAAAGTCAAGTCAACTTCGAGGTTTTACTATTTGCGCTAGTTTCACTAAAACGCTCATAACTCATTAACCGTTAACTCAAATGATGCATCGTTTTTGCGTGCACGATCTAGAGAATGTCTAGAATACAATCCATCCAAGTTTGTTCCTGGACAGAGGGACCATTTTCCCGAATTTACTGAAGAATGCAGTAGCTTCTCCATGAATAGTGTCATCGCGCAACTTTAGTTCCGACATTTTTATAAAATCGAAAAATTAACTTTTTAATACGAAACCTTTTTGGTGATCTTACTAACTGTCCAAGGTATATATTATCGAAGTTTCTTAAATTTATTTCACACTTAACTAGTTCGTTTATAGCATCAAAATGAGTACAAGGCAGCAGTTTGGTCTCCTTGCGCGACTTTCACTAAAACGAACTTAACTCCTAAACCGTAAATCGTATCGACATGATTCAAGTGTCAAAACAAACTATGAAATAAGGTCTACACATCCATGGTCAGTGGTTTTCAGAAATATTGCATTGACAGTTCGTAAATCTTGTTCAAAACAGTCCTTAACTGAACGGGTATTACGACGGCTATAAACTTAACGTTTTCCGAATTTAACTATGTTAAATCTATTAACCAACAACCCAATCATCAAACCTATGTATTTAACAACCAAATAAGTTTATAAACTTATGAATATACCACCAACATCAATTCATAACTGTTAGGTCCAAATGTGTTGTAGAGGGGGGGGGTGAATACAACTTTTCGAATTAATGAAGCAATAAATACCATGTAATAAATGAACACAAGGATTCAAGGAATATATGTCTTATACATAACTTGAAAGGGTTGCTACAACATTCATTACAAAGTACACCAGAAGTAAAGAGGGTAGTAAATGATACTAAGCTCTGTGAATACTCTCTCTCTCTTTTATAAGTGTTTTTCTTGAAAATATTGCTCTCCTAAAAAATTACACAAGTACTTCTATTTATACTACTTGTAATCTATGTCTTGTAGTCTTCAAAGATTAAGATATACGTGGCCCAATGATGTCCACATGAATCTTATCTTATCTTGAAAGCTTGGAAATCTGCCAATTAGATGATTCCATATGTCATGTTGAAACTGCCCTCCATGTAGAACATCTACTTGAGAACTTCTACTTAGCCATCTCGAATATCTAAGTCGAATATTCTACATAGGAATATTCTACTTGGCCATCTCGAACATTTAAGTCAAATATTCTACATAGGAATATTCTACTTGGCCATCTCGAACATTTTGTACTTAGAAAAATTCTGGGCTTCAACTTGCAACTTCAATGCAACATCTTGAACTTGTGATTTCTTTATGTCTTCCAAATTCTTCGACAAGCTCTTGAACCTAGATCTCTATTACTGACATAAACTTGCTATCAATGTCCTGACACTCGATGCAATGGTCTGATTCATAAGTGACTAGTCTTGATAGTGTCTCTGCTTCTTGAATAGATAACCATTTTCAATTAGTAATGTGGCTTTCCAATTAATGCTTTCCTTCTTGTTCACTTGAAATCAATTAGTCTTATTGATACTGATAGTTATGATCTTGAATCCTTAAGTTACAAATCACTGAGGTATGAACAACTTTGTCTTGAACTTCTTTCAATGATTTCTTCTTTGTTTGATCATAGTTAACATGTTGAATTGTATCAATTACCTTGTCTTCATAGTTAACATTGATTTCTTTGTGGCTTCATGTTCTTGATTGTCTTCTGATAAAGTATCTTTTCTTTTAGTTGAGTTACATAAGTTATAGTGTTACAAGTTTAGACACTCTTTCTTTCAATCTCCCCCTATTTGATAGTCTAACAATGACATTCAAATTAACAAGGGATAACTCAACTAAACAATGAGACGAGAAAAAGATAAATAACATTACTGTCTTGTTTAAATTATAGCTGAAATAAACTTGAAAATAATTCAAAGAACTAGAATAAATAAAACTTAAGCTAGAGAGAAAATTCGAACTTCGAATTAAAGATCATTTGAGTGATTCCTATCACCTGGATTATTTCATACCTTTCAGTCAAACTTATATCACCTTATTGGATCCACTCTGATTCATGGTTACAGTATGGTAAGTTAGCCTATCTCGCATACCGTGATCAGGTAAATTTTCCTCAAGTGAGTTAAAGCAACCAACAGATATGAAGTTTTTCCAACTTCAAGTTCACACCACTCTGACCGTTAGTTCTAATTCTGTCTCCTCTTCCTAGCTTCTTCAGCTTGGCGCTTCTCCTCCTTCAGCTTTTTGCACCTTTCCTTCTACTGCTGTTCTTTCTTATAAACTGGATCATGAAGCTGCTTCCACCTTGCATTTAACAGACTTACCACTTCCATTTCTAGAGGATTTCTGGGCTCTGGATAAGGATTCCTGAAAAGCCTTCTGAGTTTGTCCACCTCCTGAGTAGTTCTGATCTTTGGGATGTCCTCAAAATTTTTCATTATGAGCTGTGACTTCCAATGAGATTTATCAGCCTTGAACTGACAATAGATCATTTTGGGGTAGCCCTTAACACGGTTAGTATTGTGGATACTAGCCGCATCTCGCTCCATCCACTTCTTTTCCACCACTACTTCGGACAGGTACTTCAGAAGTCTCTTCTTCTCATCCACAATCTCATTTTCCACTTCGCCCCATTTGAACACTTCTAAAACTCTTTCCAGAAATGCGGCATCTTGAGTCTGCAGCATCCATTTCCTACTCATGTGCAATAAAATTTGATTCTGGTCTGCATCTATGAATGCCAAAGCAACAGCTGTGTCATCGTCATATGAGTGTATCCAGTATACACTATCTCTCCCTGGAACACCAATTGCCTCCCTTATTTCTCCTTGTTTTAGTGATCCAGAAGGAAGAGTCAGAGCTTCATCTACATTATTAACAGCTTGTAAAATGTTCCATTTTCTTTCAATTAGCTCCGGCTCAATCTTTACATTGTCTAGAGGGTTTGGAGCAATAATATCACATTTCCAGATTTCATTGATCATCTTGAATATGACCCTTTCAATAAACTCCACTGACTTCTCCTTAATGTCATAAGTGAATCCCTTACTCATCATTTGCCTACAGACAGCCTTTAGGGATTCTACCGATAGAGCCATTAGGTCATTTTCTTCTAAACTAACCCTCTTCATCTTTCCATCAACAACCATCCGAACAACATCAGGATTCGCTGAGAATTCTGGTCCCTTGTTCTCTGCTAGCTGCATTAACTGATCTCTATACAGAATGCTAAGCTCCTCCACTTGTGAATATTGAATTTTCGTTGCTAGCAAGAACAACTCTGACGCAGATCTTCTCGAGATGAATTGATCATCCACATACAAGAAAGATGTTGGGACTCCTTCGACTAAAGACAAGATGACCTGCCACTCCTTAACCATCGCATTTTATCCAACTCTGACTTTTGAGATCAACCTTTTCAAAGCATTTATATAGTCAACAATCAGTGGATTCTGCAAGTTCAAGTTGTAGAACAAGTCTTCCGCCTCTTTGTTATGAGTTCCTTTCGCACATACTCCTGATAGAATCTTCCTTGCATCATCCCATTTCTGTACGATCCTTCTCTTGTCCAGATCTACTTGAGGATCAGCTAACCTTGCAAGCTCATGATCATACTGTTTCTCCTTGAGTTCCGCTTGCTTTTCAAGGAAAACAGCTTCATCCTGCATCATCTTCATTTTATAAAACTGAGCTTGTTCCAAGGCCAACTGTTGAGCTTCCAGAGTCTCCTTATCAACAGGTATTTCTTCAAGCTATCGAGAAGACATTCCAGCACCTCCACCTTGTTCCTTCAAAGATCTTCTAATTGCATGTGCTAAAGGAACATCCTCCATATCAGAATCTGAGACAAGTACATCATGTGCTTCTTCCTGATGACGACTCAAGTCAATGAATGGCTCTTCTTGCTCAGCCACCACTGCCTTACCCTTTCTTTTCCTCTGAGCCTCTTCTTCATTCACTGTCTCATTTTCTTGGACACAATCAGTAGTTTGTTCTTCAATTTCTTCAATCACTACCGACTGCTGCCTCGTCTCCTGACCACTCTCCCCCTTAGGTGAGTTATCCCCAACACCACCTTTTCCGCCAGATCCACCAGTAGCATGTGAACCATCAAAACCAGAACCCGAGGGTCCAGATCCACCAGCACCATCATTATCAGGGGGAGGTTGAGTATGTTGATCTTGAAAACATTCTGGGGGAACAAAGCTCCTAACTGCATACATCATCCTGCTGATTTCGATTGCCATTGTATGCATTATGCTCTCCACAGCTAACAACCTCTCATTCAGAGTGCGGCCCAAGATACCACCAGCATGGCCCAAGTCATTCACTTTGTTTGTCAACTCATCGAATGCTGTCGCTTGACTGGCCATCCGTGCTGCGTAGTCATCAAGAGCTCTTTGGTTGTCTCCAACATTGATCCCTAACTGCCCCATAGACTGCCCGAACTGCTTTATTTCATTTTCAACTGCTTCCATACGCGTGCCAAGATTTTCAAGATTAAGGGACGGTGTTTGGTCTGGGTATCCTCGCTCTAAAAATCGTTCTGTTAGTGTTTGTCGCTCGGTTTCGGGCCTTAAAAATGAAGGTCCCTCACTCCCTAAACGCTCACACACACTCCCTGTCTCACGCTCGTGTATGTCTTCAACAATAGTCCTGAAAGTGAAAGCAGTACCTGCAGAAACTGGATAAGCAAAGTAAGTAGCAGTTATGGGATCTGTTCCTGTCAGGTCCTGAGGTGGAATCTCAGGCTGAGAGGCTGCAGAGTGTTCTAGTACAGCATCAGTATGTACCGGTGAAGGTACTTCGAAATAAATGAAAGCTTCTTGCCTTTCTGAAGTAACAGGCTCTTCAGAAGGCATAAAATCCTCACCAAAATCCCTAGGTATAGAATGTGCAATGGGCGAACCACTCACGTGAGGTGGAGTGGTTGTGATAGACACACTAGGTTTGGACTGGGCTTGTGAAGTTACAGCATATAAAAATTTGGCTTTCTTCCGAATAAGAGGCTGCACTTCGGGGTCACTCTCAGAACCCTCACCTAAATCTACAGGTGCCTGCCTTTTGACTCCCGTCAGCGAGGGTGAAAGAGAGGAAGCAAGAGTATCAGACTCAGAATCAGAAATATAGCTCTTGCTCTGGGATAGATCCTGCGGGTTAGCAGAATCTTGGGCCACGGAATCAGATTTAGATGAAGAAGTATTAGTAATGTGAACAGAGATTTGCTCTTGTTCAAAGAAATTACCTTCTTCATTACCTTGTCCAGCAAAGGAAGTAGAATCAGCATGCGGAGTAGATTGTCTGTCCCTTTGACCGGCAGAGGATTGACCCTGAGAACGCCAATCATCATCATCATCACCAAGATTCTCGTCAGGAATCCCCTGGAATGCGTCAGCATGGGCGGAGGGATTCTGAGCATGTGATGAAATGTGGGAGGTCCCCGCCATGGAAGTAATACCTGCATCATACTTAATCCATACTTGAATGTTATCAGGAATAGACATCGCCTTACCGTGATGTTTATCCTGATTAGCAATCGTTGTGAGGGACTTGGTGCCCATGACTAGTGAAGGAGATGTTGCACTTGTTGCAAATGCCTGTCTCACAGATAAAGCATCAATCGGTACTAAGTGATTAATAAGCATTTGTAAGAAGCGAGGATACCAGCATGCAACATTAGTAGTTGTAATGTCTCTGCTTGCAGGTGATCCCATTGCAGCCACGATCTCCAATATAATGATTCTGCCATAATTAATGTCCAGTTCACGGGCTAGGGAAACTGCAAAAACCTGCATGGGGATTGGAATCTAATGAAAATCTTTTTCACGTGCCCGAAAACATCTTGTTATGGCCTCGAAAAAGTAGTTCCATTCCACATGAAAGTATTGTTTCTGGATGGCGCCAGTTGAGATCCGTCCAGAAGGAGGGTAGCATCCAATGTCCCTGAAGAACTTGATACGCTCGGTCGTTGTAGGTTCGGGGTCATAAACATCTGTGATTGGGAACCCCAGAACCCTGTTGAATACTTCCTCCGTCACTTGAAATTCCTGACCCGCCAAGGTAAACCTGAAACCATAGGGGGTAGATTTGCTCCCGAATGTAACCGCACTAGTCCATAACTGCTGTAAAGCATCATGGACTAGTGCTGGTTTAGCAGTAAAAGCGACACTAGCCTTGGAGTACAAATTAAGGAATCGTACCCAAAACTTGAAGCGCGGGAGTTGATCACCAATTTCCGTAGAAATATTATAAAAATTGTTTCTGGCAAGTGAAAATTGGTGAGCCATTGTTGTAAAAAATTTCCTATGAATTAATTGGATTTTATAAAAAGAAGGAACTAGCACAGACAATTAAGCACGGGAAAAAAAACAGAATAATCCCTTTTAATTAAACAAAGTACTGACTTTGGAATTAAACTACGGAAGTATAATCAATTAAGTATGTGAAATCAATACTCCAACCAATGATTTAATCAAACACACCAACCACTATTTAATCACAAATAACTCAGAACACGATGTAATTAAGAACACAGTGATTAACGAAAGTGCCTACTATGATGCGATCAATATTACCGATGTGCATGTGTGTGTGTGTGTGAATATGCGTGTAAAGATGTGTGTGTGTATAGAGCAAACACAATTAATGAAGAACAGATGCACAGAAATACACAATAAGAGTTGCAAATAGTAATGGTAGATTAAAAACTGGCAGCAATTCAAGATATGTAAGAGATTGAACACAAATCGAATGAACAGGGCAATAAGGTTTTGAAATCACAGGGAGGGAGGGTGGGGCTGTAAAAATCTAGGGTTAAAACAATTAGGTAAAAGTGAAAATAGAGACGAGTTAGAGATGTATATATAGGCATATATGAGCAAAGACAAAAATACCCCTGTGAAAATAAGAAAAGAATGTTAAGTACGCACTGGGGAACATCAAGTCGAACACTAACTCGAACATCAAGTCGAATATTCGAGATAGTGTTCGAGATAGGGTCTATCTCGAACATCAAGTCGAATATTCGAGATAATGTTCGAGATGACACTAACTCGAACAGATAATCACTTAAATCAATTAAAACAGCATAAAAACCCACCTGGGAATCCCAACTCGAAATTTCAAGATAAAGAGGTGAGATAAAATTGGAGTTAAGGTCTAATTCGAATATTAAGTCGAATATTCGAGATTGTGTTCGAGATAGGGTCTATCTAGAACATCAAGTCGAATATTCGAGATAGTGTTCGAGATAGGGTCTATCTCGAACATCAAGTCGAATATTCGAGATAGTGTTCGAGATAGGGTTTATCTCGAACATCAAGTCGAATATTCGAGATAGTGTTCGAGATAGGGTCTATCTCGAACATCAAGTCGAATATTCGAGATAGATGAACTCGAATGATATCCTAGACTTAGAATTTTCAAAATTTCGAATTTTGAAGACAGTTAGAATAATTTGGCAATATTTGTAATCAAAATAACAAATAAATTTTGCCAAATTAATATAAGTATCAATTCAAGGATTTTTTAGCAAAGCAAATAATTAAAAACATTCCTTGACAATTCTAAGGCCTCTAAATAGATGAAAATTTCATGAAAAACACAGGTAAATTTATCTAAAAATCATGAAAAATTGAGAAAAATATGAATTTAACTCCCCCTATGATCATGCAATAAAACCAACATAAATTCAAAGATTACCAATAATTACTTATAGAGCATAATGAATTTATGTAAAATAACACAAAATGCATCCTAAAATACTCATTAATTAACCATTTTAAAGTCTAAGTCTATAAAGATTAATTAGCATGCAGAAGTGATATTTTGAGAAATTGTAGAGATTATTTACATATGTTTTCAACTAAGCATAATCAAAATAGGCAATTGTCAAGACTAAAAACATATGAACATGATTAAAACTGGACTTTTACAAATAGGAGAAATCACTAACTTGTGTTAAGCATCCCCAATTCACCAACCAACCTATTGAATGTGACTTCATCAAGAGGTTTAGTGAATATATCTGCAATTTGTTGCATTGTGGGTACAAAATGTAACTCCACTGTCCCCTCCTCGACATGTTCTATAATGAAGTGATACCTGATATCTATATGCTTGGTTCTTGAGTGGTCTACAGGATTGTTGGTCATGGCAATGGCACTTGTGTTGTCACACATGATTGGAATCTTTTTGTGTTCCATGCCATAATCTTTCAATTGGTTCCTCATCCATAGTATTTGAGCTACACAGCTTCCAGCAGCAATGTACTCAGCTTCAGCAGTAGAAGTAGATATTGTGTGTTGCTTTTTACTTTGCCAGGACACCAATCTTCTGCCAAGAAATTGACATGCACCAGATGTGCTTTTCCTATCAATCATGCAGCCTGCATAGTCTGAATCCGAATAGCCAATGAGATTAAAACATGTATCTCTTGGGTACCAAATCCCTAGATTTTATGTGCCCCTGAGATACCTAAAGATTCATTTGACGGCTATGAGATGTGATTCTCTAGGATCCACTTGGAACCTTGCACATAAACAAGTTGCGAACATTATATCGGGTCTACTTGCAGTTAAATAGAGAAGTAAGCCAATCATACCTCGATAGCTTGTGATGTCAACTGATTTACCTGATTTGTCTTCATCAAGCTTCGTGGCTGTTGCCATGGGAGTTTTAGCTGTTGATGTATCTTCTAGATTATACTTTTTGAGTAAATCTTTGATGTACTTGGACTGACAGATAAAGATTCCTTCTTTTCTCTGACTGATCTGTAATCTAAGGAAGAATGACAGCTCCCCCATCATGCTCATCTCATACTTATCCTGCATTAACTTGGCAAATTTCTCGCACAAGCGCTCATTAGATGACCCAAAAATAATATCGTCCACATAGACTTGAACAAGTATTAAATCACCTTTTACATTTTTATAGAACAATGTTTTATCAATTACTCCCCTAGTAAAACCACTTTCAATTAAGAACAAGGATAGGGTTTCATACCATCGTCTTGGGGATTGTTTGAGGCCATAGACAGCTTTGAAGAGAAAGTACACAAAATCCACAAGTTCTGGATCAGCAAAACCAGGTGGCTGTTCCAGATATACTTCTTCTTCTAGCTCTCCATTCAAGAAGGCGCTTTTCACATCCATCTGAAAAACCTTGAAGTTCTTGTGTGCTGCAAAGGCCAAGAACATCCTGACTGCCTCAAGTCTTGTAACTGGAGCGTAGGTCTCATCATAATCAATACCTTCTTTTTGAGAATAATCCTTAGCTACCAAACGAGCCTTGTTTCGTGTTACAAGTCCGTTTTCATCCAGTTTATTTCTGAATACCCACTTAGTTCCAATTACTGATCTGTTCTTAGGTCGGGGTACCAGTTTCCAAACTTTTTGTCTTTCAAATTGATTGAGCTCCTCTTGCATTGCAATTACCCAATCAGCATCACCAAGAGCTTCTTCTATTTTTTTAGGTTCCAGCTTGGACACGAACCCAGAGAATAAATAGATATTTACCATGTCAGCTCTTGCAGTTCTTCTAGTAGTCACACCAGCATCTGGATCACCAATAATTAATTCAAATGGTTGGTCTCTACTCCATACACGTTCCCTTGGAAATTGTCTTGATGATTCAGCATGACTTTCTGAATTGTTGGTTTGACTACTTGCGTTATTTCTACTAACTCCCCTTGAGTCGTTGCCGGACTGTGCTGAAGAAGTTTCCACTGATCTTTCACTAGACTCAGGTATTTCTTCTGGAACACTTGGCATATTTGAAGTAACAACCAACTCAGGTTCATCCTCAACTTCATCCAAGTCCAGATTCTAAAATTTTAAGGACTGTGGTTCACTAGTATCTTTAGAAATTGATGGGAGTTTGGTATCGTCGAATCTGACGTTGTAGCTTTCAGTTACTTTTCGATCATTCACTAGGAATACCCGATAAGCTGCCACCACATCTGTAGAATAACCGACAAATATCCCTTCACGTGCTTTTGCTTCAAACTTGCCTAAATTTTCATCATCTATTAGTACATAGCATTTGGCTCCAAAGACATGAAAGTATTTGATTGTTGGTCTTCTGTTATTCATTAGTTCACATGGTGTCTTTTCTTTATCTTTTATAATCAAGGTTCTATTTTGAGTGTAACATGCTGTACTCACTGCTTCAACCCAAAAGTAAAGAGGAAGTTTTGAATCAAACAACAAAGTTCTTGCTGCTTCAACCAATGTTCGGTTCTTTCTTTCAACTACTCCATTTTGCTGTGGAGTTCTCGGGGCAGAGTACTGACGACGAATTCCTTTAGAAACACAGAAATCATTCAAGATTGCATTCTTAAATTCTGTGCCATTGTCTGATCTAATCGTCTTCACAGTGAGTGTTGAAACATTCTCAATTTGAGCAATATAATCAATGATTTGGAAAGGTACTTCGTCTTTTGTCGTAACGAACAATACCCATGTATATTTGGAGAAGTCATCCACGATTACCAACGCATATCTTTTCCTTGATAACGAAAGCACGTTCACTGGGCCAAATAAGTCCATATGAAGAAGTTACAGAGGCTCAATGATACTAGTAATTTCTTTACTCTTGTGCGATGCTCGCTTTGACTTTCCCATTTCGCATGCTTCGCAGAGTCCTTTAGGAGAAAACTCCATTTGAGGTAGATCTTTCACCAATTCTCGCCTTGCGAGAGCATTCATCGTTTTGAAGTTTAGGTGAGATAGCTTTTTATGCCATAACCAGCTTTCATCATCTGAAGCTTTACTGTAGAAACAGGTGACTTCATTCTGGTTTGTCGAATCCATGTCAGCAACGAAAAGATCTACCTTCCAAACTCCTCTTAAAGCTAACGAACCTTCCTTGATGTGAGTTATTGATACACCTTTCTTATTGAAGACAATTTCATAACCCTTGTCACAGAATTGACTTATACTCAACAGATTGTGCCTCAATCCCTCAACATAGGAAATATCTTCAATGATGACATTTCCAGTCTTTAGTTTGCCATAACCCTTTATCATTCCTTTGCTGTCATCTCCAAAGGTAACATAAGGGCCAACCTTCATAACTAACTCTGTAAGCAGGGACTTGTTTCCTATCATATGCCTTGATGCTCCACTATCTAGCACCCATATAACTTTGTTTCTGTTCCGCTTAATGCCCTGCAATTAGAGATTGATTAGACGTTCTTCGGAACCCAAGATTGATTGGGCCCGACTTTTCTATAAGATCGAGAATTATCAAATTTAACAACAGGAGATGCACTTTCTTTAACATTCTTAGAGCTTTCGACTTGGTCTTTTCCCTTTTCAGACTTAACAGATTTGTTAGTCTTAGGAGAAGGTTTGTCATTCCTGACTTTAGGAGGACTGGCAGTCTTAGCACTTACATGCTTCTTTTTGACATTTGAACTAGCAGAGGAATTTAGACATGATTGGCTAGTTGCATTCATCAAATTCACAAATGTTTGCATGACATTAAAAGTGCATGGCATACAGTTAGGTTGACCACATTGTGCATGATTTTGATGCATGTTATTCATTGTGTGTGGTATAGGCATGGCATGTGCAACAGGAATATTCATGTTAGATTTACATGCATAAGAAAGATGTTCAGTAGATTTACAGTAATAACATGCTTTCTTTATTCGTTCTGCCTTAACCTCTTTTACAACTTTTTCTTTCTTAACCCGTTGTTTAACAGCCTTAGCTCCTAATCCTGGTCTAGATTCTTCTCTAGGGGATTTGATTTTAACTGATTTAGTAGGAGTTACAGGTTGTTCTTTCTTCCGATCTCCCATCTCTATCTCATATCTAACTAACAATTCAGTCTCTTCTTCTTCACGAGGAACAAAGTGTTTAAAGATAGGTTTGATAGCAGATTTAAGAATTGTAGGTATTTCCTTTTTAATCTCACTAGAACTAGTGTCTACAGGCCTTTTCCCTTCTTTCTTAGATAAGTTAAAATAGTCAAGTCCTACACCAACTCCAATTATCTTCTTAAATGTGCTACTATCAACATTCACTTTACTAGCTGCTAGTTTGTAAGCTTCACATTTAGTTTCTAACTCATCTAGTTTATTCCTAAGACATGCTTCTATTTCATTCTTAAGGTTGAGCTTGTGTTCCAAAGTTTTAATAGAGTCTCTTAGGGAAGTATCTATAATGCAAGCAGCCTCTAATTCTTCCACTTTTGCCTCAAGCATTCTGCATTTGGCACCAAGTATTTTCTGTTCCTTTTGAGAAGTATTTAGGCTTTTGCACAACATATAGATCTTTTCGCTAAGAGCCCCGTTCTGCATAATCATCAATAGACATTTCTTCTTTAAGGGTTAGAACTGGTACCTCTGGTTCATCTGATGTTTCAGCCATGAGGGCAAAGTTTGCTGCATGAGTAACTTCTTCCTCATCTGAATCATCCCAAGCTCTGCCTTCTGTAACAACTAAAGCTCTCTTTCCATGTCTTTCCTTCACCAGAGCCTCAT
The DNA here is from genome assembly GCA_028671895.1 of Oenanthe sinensis. Lineage (NCBI taxonomy): Eukaryota > Viridiplantae > Streptophyta > Magnoliopsida > Apiales > Apiaceae > Oenanthe > Oenanthe sinensis. The sequence continues at coordinate 632,455 of CM053809.1, read as the reverse complement.
ACTTGCTTTTGAGGGCTTCATAAGTTTCTTTGGGATATGTCTGTTTAGGCTTCTTGTAGTCTGTAGCAAAATGTCCAGCTTCACCACAGTTATAGCATTTGAATTTCATTTTGAAATCTAAAGGAGATTTGTAGCTGGTACTCTTGCCTTTCCCTTTGTAGCCTTGAGAGCTACCATTACCCCTAGTAACCCGATAGTAAGATGAAGATTTACTCTGCGGTTGGTTACTCTTTCTGAATCTTATATTGCTGAACTTCCTTGCCATGTATGCCACGACACTATCATCCATGTTGTCCAGCTCTTCTTGGGTGAAGTAGTCATCATCACTGTTTGATGTGCACTCGTCATCATTTTCAACTTGATGTGATGCAGGTGATGATCTAGGCTTTTCTGCAACCATTGCCTTCTTAGACTCTGCCTCATCAGCAACTAACCCTGATGCAACTTCTTCTCCTCTTGAATCATTGTCCCATGCTTGATCTTGAAGTGTTTCCAGCTCATAGGTCTTTAGAATTCCATAATATTCTTCTAGAGTAGTTGTGTGCAAATCTCTGGTTTCTCTAACAACGTAGACTCTATGTTCAATGCTTTTTGGCTGGTTCCTCAGATATCTCGTGTTGACTTCAACCACGGGGAGATTTATACCTCTCAGATTCAAATCCAAAACTAACTGACTGAATCTTAGATAGACATCTGTTATGCTTTCACCTTTTCTTATTCTGAAGGTATCATACTCCATCTTGAGTATAAGTGTTTTGTTGCTTCTGACCTCAGTGGTACCTTCCATGACGACCTCTAGCTTATCCCAAATCTTCTTTGTTGTAGTTAGTCCTTTAACTACATTAAACATCTCATGATCTAGGGATTCCATCAGTGTTTGTCGAACGGATGTATCGAAAGCTATCTGCTCCTTATCAGCATCTGAAAAGTCTACTGCCTTCTTAGGCTTAGACCGTTGTGGTACTACCACATCTCCTTCCATATGCTCAGGAACAACAACCATTGGTACAAATTTACCTTTGTCGAGGACTTCCAGATATTCAGGATTGACGGACTCAAGGTAAAGTTTCATTCTCAACACCCATTCTTCATAATGATCTCGGTCGAACATTGGAATCTTGAAATTGTTTTTAGGTGTCATCTTAATGTGGATTTAAAGTAAAGATAATAAACTTTTCTTATCACTTGAGTACTAATTAAAAGAAAATTAAATTATCTTAAACTAAATCAAAGTTCAAATTCTGGACACCAAAAATTTCTAAGTACCCAAGACTAGGCTACGCAGAATATCTATGTAGAACAACTGCCCAAGTCGAAATTCTCTAAGTAGAACTTTTGTCCAAGTCGAATTTTCCAAGTTGAATATTCAAGTAGAATATTCTATGTAGAACTTTTGTCCTTAGAAGAAATTTACTGCAGGTCACTTTAATATTGAATAAACAATATTACTTTTCACACTTTTTGACTTTTGTGGCTTTTCTCACCTAATTCACCTAACCCACGTGCTAGGTACTAAATATGTTCTGTAAAACTTTTTGTTATGAGATTTATGTCAAATCAAAAGCCAATAACACCTTTTTAACTTTATGTCTCTTGAAAAGGTAATCAAAAGTTGTTGGGTTTGTCTTCTTTATCAAGAACAGTGATGACTTCTTGAAGAACACCAAAAATCAAAGTACCCAGAATAATTCACAAAAATTATCTAAAGTCCACCCAAGCTTAAATAATCATACCTAGAGTATTTAAATAATTTTTTAGACTGAGTTTCTCTGTTAAACAAATTAAAGCACATTTTTCGAGAAGAACTTGAAAAGTAGATCTGTAAATGAAAACTCACAAATCTTCTACCAAACACAAGGATCTATGTTTTGTATGTTAAACATAAAGCTCTGATACCAATTGTTAGTTCCAAATGTGTTGTAGAGGGGGGGGTGAATACAACTTTTCGAATTAATGAAGCAATAAATACCATGTAATAAATGAACACAAGGATTCAAGGAATATATGTCTTATATATAACTTGAAAGGGTTGCTACAACATTCATTACAAAGTACACCAGAAGTAAAGAGGGTAGTAAATGATACTAAGCTCTGTGAATACTCTCTCTCTCTTTTACAAGTGTTTTTCTTGAAAATATTGCTCTCTTAAAAAATTACACAAGTACTTCTATTTATACTACTTGTAATCTATGTCTTGTAGTCTTCAAAGATTAAGATATACGTGGCCCAATGATGTCCACATGAATCTTATCTTAACTTGAAAGCTTGGAAATCTGCCAATTAGATGATTCCATGTGTCATGTTGAAACTGTCCTCCATGTAGAACATCTACTTGAGAACTTCTACTTAGCCATCTCGAATATCTAAGTCGAATATTCTATATAGGAATATTCTACTTGGCCATCTCGAACATTTAAGTCGAATATTCTACATAGGAATATTCTACTTGGTCATCTCGAACATTGTGTACTTAGAAAAATTCTGGGCTTCAACTTGCAACTTCAATGCAACATCTTGAACTTGTGATTTCTTTATGTCTTCCAAATTCTTCGACAAGCTCTTGAACCTGGATCTCTATTACTGACATAAACTTGCTATCAATGTCCTGACACTCGATGCAATGGTCTGATTCATAAGTGACTAGTCTTGATAGTGTCTCTGCTTCTTGAATAGATAACCATTTTCAATTAGTAATGTGGCTTTCCAATTAATGCTTTCCTTCTTGTTCACTTGAAATCAATTAGTCTTATTGATACTGATAGTTATGATCTTGAATCCTTAAGTTACAAATCACTGAGGCATGAACAACTTTGTCTTGAACTTCTTTCAATGATTTCTTCTTTGTTTGATCATAGTTAACATGTTGAATTGTATCAATTAGCTTGTCTTCATAGTTAACATTGATTTCTTTCTGGCTTCATGTTCTTGATTGTCTTCTGATAAAGTATCTTTTCTTTTAGTTGAGTTACATAAATTATAGTGTTACAAGTTTAGACACTCTTCCTTTCAATAACAAACAACCATCAAGATCCAAACATTTGACATCCAAACTCCATGAATTAACATGTACTTGAACATAACTCAAACTTAAGCTTATAACTCAAAGTAAATCAAAGGGTGAATGGAGTTTATGTAGGGTTCTGAGGCATAAAACGCATCGGATTAAACATAAATATAACTAAATTTCGGAAACCTAAACGCAGGATCATGTATAAGCCCAGACTGATTATTGTGAAACGGAATCATACCTTTGTCTAGTCTTGACTTACACGAACTCAACGGAGATCCTAGCTTTCACGACTTGTGTCTTCCTCTCGAAAAACACCTCTATGGTATCCACACGAGCACCTTCAAGAACGTCTCACGATCTTGATTACGGAATGGATGTACTAGCCTCCTTTAATGATTTCGAATTTGTTTCTGCCTTGCTGTGCTTGCTGCTGCCTCTAGGGATTTTGTTTCTCCAAAAACGTCATCCCTCTTAACCCTATCATTATCTATTTATAATGCTGGTTAAGAGGCCCAATCAGCAAAACCTAACCCATGTAGGTATAGGATTAAATAATAAAACGATTTTATATTATTTAATTAATAACTAAGTCATACTTAATTATTATGGGCAGAAATCCTCTTCATATTCGAATTTATATTATTTTAATTAATTAAGTCTCACTTAATTAATATAATAATATTCAAATAATCATCAATTAATTTAAATCTATAATTTAAATTAACTATTCCTCTAAGTGCTCTATGTGTGTGACCCTATAGGCTATTATTTAATTAGAAATAATTTTATTCTCCAATAAAATTATAAACAATGAGCGGTATCTAGTAATACATCATTGCTACCCAATTAAACAATAATTAAATCGTGGTTCGATAAAACCTTTCATGATTAATGTTTCTGTGTAATATAATCCCTTTAACCATATATATTATAGATTAAACTCGAGGCATGTATTTAGTCATCCTCTACAATATTTAATCCGGGTTTACTTGATCCATGAGTAGACTATTAAACAAATCATTATTTGAGCACGACCATGCATTTTATAGTCTAACTCAATCAAGAGGCCAATAATATCTCTCCTAATTATAGGAGGGTTAAATCCTTTATCTATCATTCATATTTCTCATACGACTCATGATATACCCGATGTCCACTTTTATCATCACCCGGTCAAAGGTAACTTTTAATGTAGTCAAAGTATATTAATCCTCGTATAGAAACATAATGATCTCAAGTCAAAGGATCATTACACCATTATCACTGTGAGTCTTTCTTATGACTTTATTAAACATGAAGAATCTCACTGTGGGTCTGTCCAGTATCATGTACTCCTACATGTACCTATGTATTGACTTTAGTATCCCCATACTTATAACCAATGAGATGTGGTTATCAGTCAAACAACATACTAGTCTATTTATGTATTATTATTGTCCTATAATAATAATACTCGACCAGGGACATTTAAGAATATGATCTATTATATAATCTCAAGTTCAAGTCATGTACTAAACTATAAAATGTGTATCATGATTCTAAGGACATTTATTATGCTAACAAATATATCGCAGTATTTAAAGTCATAATAAATACGTTTATTGAATAATCAAATGACATAAAGGTCTATTAAAAGAAACATTGTATTGCCTCTAGGGCACCTACACCAACAATCTCCCACTTGCACTAGAGCCAATCTCCCATGTATCTAATACCCATGGAACTAGTGTGACCATCGTGCTTCGTCTGCGACAAGCCTTTGGTCAGTGGGTCTGCAATGTTATCATTTGTGTGCACTTTACATATGTGTATGTCACCCCTTTCATTAATCTCTCGAATAAGGTGATATCTCCTGAGTATGTGTTTGGTTCGGGAGTGAGATCTAGGTTTTTTAGCCTATGCAATGGCTCCATTATTATCGCAGTATAGATCAATGGGATCTGCGATCGATGGAACCACTCCCAAATCAGTAATGAATTTTCGAATCCAAACAACTTCCTTAGCAGCTTCACAAGCTGCAATGTACTCAGCCTCCATTATAGAATCAGCTACTGTTTCTTGCTTTGAACTCTTCCAACTTACAGCACCTCCGTTTAGACAAAACACAAAACCAGACTTTGATACAGTATCATCCCTGTCTGTTTGGAAACTTGCATCGGTGTAACCTTTTACAACCAGTTTCTCCTCTCCTCCATACACCAAGAATGAATTTTTAGTCCTTTTCAAGTACTTTAGAATATTCTTGATAGCCGTCCAGTGACCTTCACCTGGATTAGATTGGTATCTGCTCGTCATGCTTAAAGCATAGGAAACATCTGGGCGAGTACATACCATTGCATACATGATGAATCCAATTGCTGAGGCATATGGAACCTTACTCATGTGGTCCTTCTCATCCAATGATTTCGGACACTGATCTTTAGAGATCGTTATCCCTTGAGACACGGGGACATATCCCCTTTTTGCATTTTGCATACCAAAACGATGCAAAACCTTATCGATATATGTACTCTGACTTAGACCGATCATCCTTCTAGATCTATCCCTATAGATCCTCATTCCTAGAATGTAGGATGCATCTCCTAAGTCTTTCATAGAGAAGTTGCTCCCTAACCAAATCTTAACAGCCTTGAGAGAAGGTATGTCATTCCCCATTAGTAGTATGTCATCAACATATAGTACTATGAATGCCACATGGCTCCCACTAACCTTCTTGTAAACACAAGGTTCATCTTCGTTTTGAACAAAGCCATACTCTTTGACTGTTTCATCAAAGCGGATGTTCCATCTCCTAGAGGCTTGCTTCAATCCATAAATGGATCGACGTAATTTACATACCTTGCTAACATTCCTTGAATCGACAAAACCTTCAGGTTGTGTCATGTACACATCCACATCCTCTTCAAGGCTTCCATTAAGGAAGACAGTTTTGACATCCATTTGCCAGATTTCATAATCATGGAATGCTGCAATAGCAAGCAAAATCCTTATAGACTTGACCATAGCCACTGGTGAGAAAGTTTCATCATAGTCAATACCATGAATTTGTTTGAAACCTTTTGCAACCATCCTTGCTTTATAGGTCTGAACATTTCCATCCATGTCAGTTTTCTTCTTGAAAACGCATTTGCACCCTATGGGTTTTACCCCTTCAGGTGGATCAACCAAAGTCCATACTCGGTTTTCGTACATGGAATCCATCTCGGATTTCATGGCTTCTAGCCATCTCTTAGAGTCTGGACTGTTCATAGCATCTTGGTATGTTAGAGGCTCATCTTCATCTATGAGCATCAAATCACCACATTGAGTCAAGAGAAATCCATATCTCTCTGGCTCATGGCGAATTCTACCAGTTCTACGAACAACCTGTGTTTGTTGAGCATTATCATTATCCTGCTCATGTTCCACTTCAGGTTCAATGCTATTTTGTGGTTCTCGATCTCTATCGAGGTCTATAGTTCTCCCACTGTTTCTTGGAAACAAAATCTCTTTCCATGAAAACAGCATCTCGAGCAATAAACACCTTCTGCTCAGAAGGACTATAAAAATAATACGCCTTTGTTTCTTTAGGGTATCCCATAAAATTGCACTCTTCAGATTTAGGTCCAAGCTTGTCAGATACTTGACGTTTCACAAAAGCCTTGCATCCCCACACTTTCATAAAGTTCATGCCTGACCGTTTCTTCTCCCATATCTCATATGCAGTCTTTTGAACCTTCTTAGTAGGAACACGGTTAAGTGTGAAAGCCGTTGTTTCTAGAGCGTAACCCCAGAAACTAATTGCAAGATCTGCATGACTCATCATCGATCGCACCATGTCCAACAAGGTGCGATTTCTCCTCTCTGAAACTCCATTCCATTGAGGTGTACCTGGCAGAGTTAGTTGTGATACAATACCACACTCCTTTAAATAATCTTTAAATTCTATGCTCAAGTATTCTCCTCCACGATCAGATCGTAAGATTTTAATACTTGCACCTCCGCCAATTTGCTTCTCTACTTCAGCCTTGTATTCTTTAAACTTTTCAAAAGAATTGGATTTATTCTTCATAAGATATACATATCCATATCTACTGAAATCATCAGTAAATGTTATGAAGTAGTAGTAGCCTCCTCTAGCCATCACACGCATTGGGCCACATACATCACTATGTATTAGCTCCAGACGTTCGGTGGCCCTTTGACCCTTACCAGTGAAAGGGGCTTTAGTCATTTTACCAAGGAAACAAGATTCGCATTCTTGGTATGATTCAAAATCAAACTTATCCAAGTATCCATCCTTATGTAATTTGGATATGCGTTTCTCATTTATATGGCCTAGACGACAATGCCAGAGGTATGTTTGATTTGAGTCATTAACTTTAAGTCGTTTGTTTTCTACATTATAGACAGGATTATCTAAGTCAAGAACATATAAACCATTAAACAAACGCGCAACACAATAGGTTAAATCATTCAAAGCAAAAGAGCAACAATTGTTCTTTATCGTAAACGAAAAACCTTTCTTGTCCAAACAAGAAACATAAATAATATTTCTGCGAATCGCAGGCACGTAAAAACAATTCTCCAGTTCTAAAACAAGCCCTGAGGGCAAAGATAAATAATAGGTTCCCACAGCTAAAGCAGCAACTCTTGCTCCATTGCCAACTCGTAGGTCCACTTCTCCTTTAGCCAATGTCCTACTTCTCTGCATTTCCTGCACACTTATACAAATGTGAGTAGCACATCCAGTATCCAATACCCAAGATGTAGAAATAGACAGATTGACTTCTATAACATATATACCTGAAGTAGAAGCTTGCTCAGCCCTCTTCTTCTTCAGATCCTCCAAGTACACTGAACAGTTTCTCTTCCAGTGACCAGTTTTCTTACAGTAGTGACATTCACCCTTAGCGACCCCACCTTTAGGCTTTAAAGCCTGTTTGGGACCTGACTTTAGCTTGGGTGTAGAATCAGAACCTGTCTTCTTCTTACCCTTCCACTTGCCTTTCCCTTTGGCCTTACCTTTATTGCCCACCATCAGTATAGGAGCAGGTTTAGCCGTCTTCATGTTGGTCTCATATGTTCTCAACATAGCCAACAATTCAGTAGGTGTTTTGTCAAATTCATTCATATTGTAGTTTATAACAAATTGAGTGAATTTGTTGTTCAAAGAATTCATGATCAGGTCAATACCAATTTCCTGAATAATCGGGAAACCCAAAGTCTCAAGGTACTCAATGTAACCAATCATCTTCAGAACATGTGGGCTAACTGGTTCACTTGCCCCTTGTTTGCAATTAAAGAGTGACTTGCTCGTGTTGAACCTTTCTTGACGAGTTTGGCTTGCAAACATGCTTTGCAAGTGCTCATTAATAGTATATGCATCCATATGCACATGCTGTCTTTGAAGCTCAGCACTCATAGTTTCCAACATAAGACATGCAACATCAGTTGCATCATTCTCATCCTTTGTGTGGGCCGCTCGTTCCTCAACAGTAGCACCCTCGGGAAGGGGACCTTCCGGAGGAATATCAATGACATGAAGCTTGCGCTCCTGTCTGAGGACGATCCTCAAATTCCTCTGCCAGTCTAGGAAGTTGTTTCCTCCTATCAGCTTATCCTTCTCAAGGACTGATCGTACAGATAGTGTGTTTGTGTTGTTTGCCATTACTTGGTATCTACAACGATAAAAGCACAAAATAAACATTAGATTGTCTGAGTTATTTATTATGTTCAAATGATTATGATATATTCATAATATATCTCCCACTATTTTTATCAAATTAATAGCCCTTACTATTAATTTGGAAAGTATATCCCATAATTCTTTCTAGTGAGCCAAGATCCATATTTCGTCATGTCCAAAGACAACCACTGGAAGTCCTTAAAAATGCTTATTTAGGTAGAAAACAGTTGTCAATTATATCATATATAATTCTTGGATAGTTTGGTGAGCAACGATTGATCTTATCTATCTAATAGATTTTTAATCAAACTCTATGCTTCTAAGTTCATAATGGTTGAATATAACCGTTTACTTTCACCTTATTATGACGAATCAGTTAAGTTTGACCCAATGATACAACGGCCGAATATAACCGTTTATATTCGTCGCATCTCACCAGGATAGATAGGAGTCCCCTGTCACTGACAGTCTTTCCCCTAATCGATCTAGGATTCGATGAGTGTTCATTCCTTGGAAAGCATCCGATTAAAACTTAATATTTTGTTAAGGGGTTTAGAAAATTTACGACGATCATGATCACATCATGAAGAGATCCTCAATTTTTCCTTGAACTAAATATTTCAAATTGACATCTTAAATTGTTCATTTCCCAGGTAGATGGAGGATACCAGTGGTCACACTTAAAACCCATCAGCCTTACGAATACGCATATCCGTTTTTGTCAGAAAATCCCAATTATAGATATCAAAATCCATATTCAATTCCGTGTTTTAAAAATCCATATTTCATAAACAGAAGAATCTCATGATCGTTTGTTAATTTTAAAATCTTAAATCGTTACAGATTTTATCTTGTTTAGCATGACAAGCATGGCATGGGTGACGTATCTAATACATGCATACATTATTAATCTAATTAAATCATGCATCTTCTACTCTACACATACATTCATACATCAATATGTAAAGTGCAGTATGTAAACGTGCTTGGTTATGGCCCCTTTCCTATGTGATCCTTTCGAGCTAATGAAAGGATCAAAGTCAGTCTATGGTGGTGAAAAAATATAAATACAGTTGTTTGTCTTGATTCTTATTGCATCCATGGCTGCCTTCTTAGCTTCTTGGATCATCCTTCAGTCTTCAATTACATTACATGGAATAATTGAATAAAATCTAAGCTAATGTACTTACATAAGAAAGGCTCGAGTTACATTCGAGGTTCAGCAATTACAAGAATGAAGAAAACGACATGCAAGTCGTATTTATAAAACCAAAACCAAAAACCATTAATCTAAGGTCTAAAATGCCATAACCAGCACCATGCTGACATAACAATTACTGGAATCCCAGAATGCATAATCATATCATCATGCATCAAATATATCATGATAAAAAATTTTCAAAAAAAATTCAAAATTATGATCTGAAAACAGAAAACTGCGTTTTTGAGGCCCTTAACGATTTCAAATGGCCAAAAAACACCATAGGTCACAGCAAAGCGGTGATTTTTGCTCGTGGCGATTTTCCCTTTCCAGAAAGAGTAAATTCGACCCATTCTGACTCCGTCGAAAAACACTATTCACTGCAGAATTATTATTCACAGCAAATTGCATCTTATGCGGTTGTGTTTTCAAACGCTTCGAAACGATTCCGACGACCTTCGTATGACTGTATCTCGTATCATATACATACAGTGCATCACACATATCATGCCATAACAGATTATAACATTGCAGTAGCATGGCAGTCTTATAACAGGCATGGCAGTTTCATAACAAGACATGGCAGTTTCATAACAGGGCATGGCAGTAGTAAAGCAGTGTCATGGAAGTCACTAAAACAGGCATGTATGCATCAAATACAGTTAACACGTAACCAAATCAATCCCTTATACACGTAGCTCTGATGCCATTGTAGGGTTCCGAGGCATAAAACGCAGCGGATTAAACGTAAATATAACAAAATTTCGGAACCCTAAGCGCAGGATCATGTATAAGCCTAGACTGATTATTGTGAAACGGAATCAAACCTTTGTCTGGTCTTGACTTACACGAACTCAACGGAGATCCTAGCTTTCACGACTTGTGTCTTCCTCTCGAAAAACACCTCTATGGTATCCACATGAGCACCTTCAAGAATGTCTCACGATCTTGATTACGGAATGGATGTACTAGCCTCCTTTAATGATTTCGAATTTGTTACTGCCTTGCTGTGCTTGCTGCTGCCTCTAGGGATTTTGTTTCTCCAAAAACGTCATCCCTCTTAACCCTATCATTATCTATTTATAATGCTGGTTAAGAGGCCCAATCAGCAAAACCTAACCCATGTAGGTATAGGGTTAAATAATAAAACGATTTTCTATTATTTAATTAATAACTAAGTCATACTTAATTATTATGGGCAGAAATCCTCTTCATATTCGAATTTATATTAATTTAATTAATTAAGTCTTACTTAATTAATATAATAATATTCAAATAATCATCAATTAATTTAAATCTATAATTTAAATTAACTATTCCTCTAAGTGCTCTATGTGTGTGACCCTATAGGCTATTATTTAATTAGCAATAATTTTATTCTCCAATAAAATTATAAACAATGAGCGGTATCTAGTAATAAATCATTGCTACCCAATTACACAATAATTAAATCGTGATTCGATAAAACCTTACCTGATTAATTTTTTCATGTAATATAATCTCTTTAACCATATATATTATAGATTAAACTCGAGGCATGTATTTAGTCATCCTCTATAATATTTAATCCGGGTTTACTTGATCCATGAGTAGACTATTAAACAAATCATTATTTGAGCACGGCCATGCATTTTATAATCTAACTCAATCAAGAGGCCAATAATATCTCTCCTAATTATAGGAGGGTTAAATCCTTTATCTATCATTCATATTTCTCATACGACTCATGATATACCCGATGTCCACTTTTATCATCACCCAGTCAAAGGTAACTTTTAATGTAGTCAAAGTAAATTAATCCTCGTATAGAAATATAATGATCTCAAGTCAAAGGATCATTACACCATTATCACTGTGAGTCTTTCTTATGACTTTATTAAACATGAAGAATCTCACTGTGGGTCTTGTTGGGACAATCGAATCATGATGCTGCGTTTTATGATATGAAAACGAACGAGTTTGAATAGAAAATTAACCTTAATCGCTACGGCGCAAACGATTCAAATCCACGTCTTCTACTGTATTCCCGTATTCACCTTGAGCGAAGTGTGGCCTTCGATCCTCCCAAGGTTGCCTCCCTTCTAGCTTTGAGATCTTGGAACCCTAGTTCTTGGTTGCCTCCTTGAACGGCTGCTTACAAAAACCCTAGTATTTTCCAACTCATAGCTAGAAGAGAATAAGATGAATATATAGGCTACAGTAGGGATCCTGGATAATTAGGTCGGGCCTTCTAATGACATTCTGGGTCAAGCCCAATGTCATTAAATATTAATTCAATCCACTAAAGAATTAATATTTGCACTGCCTCTCCTAATACCGTAATTTAATTATTTAATTCGGCTCCAATATTATTTGCTTATTAAATTCCCCATATTTAAGATATCGAATGTCCATTAATTAAATTAATTTCTGATAATTAATTTAATCAATATCTTTTATCCTTGATCATCCACTCAACCTTATAATTATGCAAGAACAAATCTGCCTGCAGGACTAAAGCATAATTATCTTTATGAGCTTTCAAGAGGACATCATCACCCGAATATTTTCGGACACGGTTTCCTTTTATAGTCAATATCCCACTCTGTATGCAATGTCATTGTCCAAAACATAATATAGTGATTAACAAAAAATCACATCACATATGAATCAAAACATGTGCATTGCATACAAGTGTCAATCACTGTATCCGGATTAAGAACCTAAGCAATAATAATATTATAGAATCTTAGTTCTTCTTTATTATCAGAATAGAAGAACAATTCTAATATTTTAATCCCGTTCAATATACACAAAGCATACAAGTATTATTCAATAATCAAGATAGATTATTTCCAAATAATACTTCAGTCATTCCAGTGGTTTGTTTAACTCCACTTAAACTGTGAACATTTATTATATTATATATAGACACTGACAATCTAATCTTCTGTTATCCCATTTGATACTAGATTATCCACAATATATAATATACAAACAGTGTTAAAATACGCATTCAAGATTCTCAATAAAAAAAAGACAATGTCATATACTTCAAACGAATAGTTCAGTATACTCCCTAACAATCTCCCACTTATACTCAAGCTATTCTTTGAGTATATCAGTGTTATATTACAAGCAATCCACTACCAATTAAATAACTATTATGTGACCATACACCTGACTCCCATCGCCTCCACATGCTGCTCAAAAGCCTTAGCTGGTAAGCTCTTTGTGAAAGGATCTGCCCGGTTGTCCTTTGATGCTATATCAGTCACAATAATATCTCCTCGCTTAACGAATTGTCGTATAAGGTGATACTTACGCTCGATGTGTTTTGCTGCCTTATGGTCTCGCGGTTCCTTTGCATTTGCCACAGCACCAGTGTTATCACAATACACTGTCAAGCTCCTAGGCAAATTAGGTACCACATCTATGTCCAAAAGAAAGTTTCTGAACCATATTGCCTCTTTGGCTGCCTCCGAAGCTGCCACATATTCGGCTTCCATGGTAGAGTCAGCAACGCATTTCTGCTTTACACTCCTCCATATTACAGCTCCACCTCCTAAGGTAAACACATATCCCGAGGTTGATTCCCTCTTATCTCTATCTGCTTGGAAATCTGAATCGGTATATCCTAGAGGTAACAAATCTGAGGCCTTGTAAATTAGCATATACTCCTTAGTCCTTCTCAGGTACTTGAGTATAGCCTTTACTGCACTCCAATGTTCCTGTCCTGGGTTTGACTGATATCTGCTAACCATGCCCACGGCAAAACAAATATCAGGTCTCGTACATAACATTGCATACATTAAGCTTCCGCATGCCGAAGCATAGGGAACCGCTTTCATGCTCTCTATCGCCTCTGGTGTCTTAGGACACTGTTTCTTTGATAGAGCAACTCCATGTTTATAAGGTAGGTTACCCTTCTTGGAGTCCTGCATGTTAAAATGAGCCAATACCTCATCAATATAGGGCTCTTGGGATAAAGCCAACATCCTTTTCTTGCGATCTCTTATAACTTTGATCCCAAGGATGTATGCCGCTTCACCTAAGTCCTTCATTTCGAACTGTTTGAACAACCATGCCTTTACCGCTGATAACATCCCTACATTGTTTCCAATGAGTAAAATATCATCTACGTATAGCACTAGAAAAGTCACTGAACTACCCTCACATTTCTTGTACACACACGACTCGCTTGGACATTGATCAAATCCGTATGACTGGATTACCTGATCAAAGCGAATATTCCAATACCTAGAAGCTTGTTTAAGTCCATAAATGGACTTCTTAAGCTTACATACCAGATGCTCTTGGCCTTCCTTAATGAATCCTTCTGGTTGTTGCATATAGATGATCTCATCATCAAGACTCCCATTTAGGAAAGCTGTCTTGACATCCATTTGCCAAATCTCATAATCGAGATGAGCTGCTATAGATAAAAGAATCCGGATCGACTTTAGCATGACTACTGGCGAAAAGGTTTCCTCATAATCGATCCCTTCTTTCTGAGTATACCCTTCCGCAACAAGTCTTGCTTTCCAAGCTTTTACCTTTTTGTCAGATCCTCTTTTTCTCTTGTAGATCCACTTACATCCAATGGATTTTACACCTTTGGATGGTTTCACGAGCTCCCAGACTTGATTTGAATACATAGATTCCATCTCAGATTTCATTGCTTTTTGCCATAGATCTGCATCTTTGTCTTGCAGTGCTTCCTCGTATGTCATGGGATCCTCATCATGTTCCTCAGAGACCAAGTCCGAAGACTCTCCCAATAACATGAATCTGCTGGGTTTACGAATAACCCTCCCACTACGACGAGACACCGGTGTGGTATTAGTGATAGGTTGTGTGTTCTCTTGTGGCTGTTCTACTTGTACTATTGACACTTGTTCATTATTTGTCTCTCCCACTAGTTCTTCTAAAACGACACTGCTCATGGGTTTATGGTTCATCATATAGTCCTCCTCTAGGAATCTAGCATTGGTACTAACAATGACATCCCGATCCTTAGGACTATAAAATAAATATCCTTTCGTTCCCATGGGATAGCCTACAAAAAGCCTTACTTCTGTACGAGATTCTAACTTAGTCACGTTCTTGTTCAACACATGTGCTGGACAACCCCATATCCGAATATGTCTTAGACTAGGTTTTGAACCAGTCCACAATTCTTTTGGAGTCTTAGGAACTGACTTAGAAGGAACTAAATTCAAAAGATAAGCTGCTGTTTCTAAAGCATGTCCCTAAAACGACTTGGGTAATTCTGAATAACTCATCATCGATCTAACACTCTCCAAAAGAGTACGATTCCTTCTCTCCGCTACACCATTCTGTTGGGGTGTTCCAGGTGCAGTCAACTGAGACATGATCCCATTCTTTGATAAGTAATCCCTAAATTCTCCAAGCAAGTATTCGCCACCACGATCTGATCGTAGTGACTTGATACATTTTCCATGTCGCTTCTCCGTTACAGTTTTGTACTCCTTGAACTTGTCAAAGCACTCTGATTTACGGCGCAACAAATAAATGTATCCATATCTAGAATAATCATCAATAAAAGTGACAAAATATTCATAACCACCTCTTGCTTGAATATTCATGGGTCCACATAAATCAGTATGAACCAATTCTAACACTTCTTTGGCTCTATTCCCCTTTGCCTTAAAAGGCCTAGTGGTCATTTTACCTTCCAAACAGGATTCACAGACTGGAAATGGCTCCACTGCCAATGAGCCTAAAGGCCCATCTACTACCAGTCTTTGAATCCTCCTCAAGTTAATATGACCTAATCTTAAGTGCCAAAGATATGTTTGGTTCAAAGAAGAAGGTTCCTTTCTTTTAGTAGTGATAGAAGATATGTTATTTAATACCCTATGTTGTAGTTGCAGTGCAGGTTGATTAGGAGTGATTATGTATAAATTGTCTTGCAATGTACCAGAACATATAACTAGTTTATTCCTCATAATTAAAACATTATGATCCAAACAAACATTATAACCATCCAAAGCAAGTTTAGAAACCGAAATTAAATTCCTTCTAAACGAAGGTACATAAAGACAATTGTTCAAAACCAAATTCCTATCATCACCAAAAGATAAATTAACATCTCCCACTGCAACTACTGCTACTTTCGTAGCATCTCCCATGAACACATATATCTCGCCATCTCTAAGCATTCTGGATTGCTGGAACTCCTGCATAGAATTACAAACATGATCAGTGGCTCCTGTATCTACACACCAAGTGCTCGTAGATATAGCCGCTATATATGTTTCTGTAACTAGAGAAAGAGACATACCAGTATTGTTTTTCTTCTTAGGAAGAGGACAATCCTGTTTCCAGTGACCCGACTGCTTGCACCTGAAGCACTTGCCCTTGGGCTTTTTCACAGCACCACCTTGAACTCCCACAGCTTTCACAACTTTCTGTGTTTGAGCCTTTTTCTTCTTCTTGGCTTTCGGCTTAGAAGAAGAAGGTTTCTCAGCCACATTGACTTGAACACTCTGCTGAAAAAGTCCTTCAGCTGCCTGAAGTTCTGTCAGAAGTTCCGCAAGACTATACATCCTTTTGTTCATGGTGTAATTCAAGCGGAACTGCTCAAAACTTTTGGGTAAACTCATAAGGATGATATCGATCTGGGTTTCCCCATCAACCTCAGCACCAAGGATCTCCATCTCATTCAGATGTGACATCATCCTGAGAACATGATCCCTTACAGGTGTCCCTTCAGCCATCTGAGTGTTCATTAAAGCTTTCATTGTTACTTGCCTTGCAGCCCTATTCTGATCTCCAAAAAGTTCTTTGAGATTAAAGAGCATATCTGAAGCAGTGGCCATAGCCTGATGCTGATGCTGCAAAACACCTGACATTGCTGCCAGAATGTAACATCGCGACATCTCATCAGCCTTAATCCACTTCTTATAATACTCCTTCTCAACTTCAGAAGCATTCTCAGCAGGCTCCTCTGGCCTGAGTTCATTAATGCAAAATTTGTACTCCTCAGCAGTCAACACAATGTCCAAATTACGTTTCCATTCAATATAGTTAGGTCCAGTAAGTTTGTTATCCTTAAGTATGGTAAAAAGTGGATTAAAGCCCATTATATCCTGAGAATCATACATATAACACATAATTAGAGGGTGTTTTAAAAAATTGGTTCCTCTAACAATTATTTAAAATTAAAACACCAACACTTAAACACCATAGGTTTCCGGTATGTCACGTTGGGTGACTTATATACCACCTAAATTTATTTAAATGTTACTTCGGTCCTACTACTAAATAATTAGTCACGTTAGGGTGATCTATATTATTTTTCATAGCTAAGTGTATACCATTATTAAATCTTAAATTAATAATAATAATACCAGATGCGCCTTTTGACTATGATAAATTCTTGCTCCTAACAATAAGATACTACTAAAATTACAAATCTAAAGAGTATTCAGACTGACTGGCCAGGCCGGTGGAAGCATTGCCAAGAGGCTAACCACTTTTCTAGACACCAATCTAAATGGCCAGGTAAGCTGCACGCTTTCCTAGACACCAATACAAGAATACTCAAAGATGTGTTATTTTAGATTCTCTTCCTAGTTGAGCGTGAAAGCTATCAAAAAATAGGGTATCCTTTTATTATTTGAATTCTATGAAACTTAGTACGCCACGTTGGGTGACATATGTACCTTCCAATATTCATAATTAATTTTAGAAGTTTGTTCTAGTAATTTCCATAACACTCTAGACACCATAAATTACATGCCACGATGGGTGACGTATACATAATTTATATTCGACTTAGTGTTAAATTACATACAAACAATAATGGAGACCATGGGATTTAATACCAAATTAATTCCCTCTCCCACTTAGTATTTTACTATGAGGATTTTATCTAGATGCATCGTCCTATGTTATTTTTTCGCAGTCCACATGTATCATAATAACAATACATATAACACATAACATAGCAGCATACTCATCATGATTAAAGCATAATAAAACAGCCCTATGTCCATGTCGTTCTAGCATGCGAAGGGTTAGTATCACATGGCATAACAAACAAACATGGAACACATAGTAGTAATAATCAAGATCAGCAAACATTATGTAAAACATAATAAAATACATCCACTATTATGGCCCCGAAGAATAATCTTCAAAATCATCCATCGATAAATTTTTGAAAATCTTCAGCCGCCTGTTTGACTGCCTAAACGAGCTCAGAATGGCTTGAAAAATCTGGAGATGTTTCCCATCTTAGCCTGTAGGTCTCGTTATGCCATTTCTGAAAAGGTATTATTCGCCCCAATCGGATATCGTATGCAAAATCTCTAGCCAGAACAGCGAAGCAGCCACGAAAATAGCATATAGCAGCGGAAGAACTCTGTTTCTCGTATCTTCGTTGATCAAACAATTACATACGACAAATAAAACAGAAAAATCTATTCTATTACATCAGATCATAATCTAAATTGAATACAATTCGAATTACAAGATTACAATCAAAATAGAAATCAAAAATTAAAACTAATCATGATCAACCCTCATGATTTAATTTACAACCACGATAAACCACGTGGGATCCAAAAACATAATTACAACCATGGCCATAATAGTGGATAACAACCTGCATCAAAAAAACAATACAAACCCACCACTATATACATACATAATTACGACATGGACATCATATCATATAACGCAGAACCCTAGAACCTGGCTCTTGATGCCAATTGTTGGGACAATCGAATCATGATGCTGCGTTTTATGATATGAAAACGAACGAGTTTGAATAGAAAATTAACCTTAATCGCTACGGCGCAAGCGATTCAAATCCACGTCTTCTACTGTATTCCCGTATTCACCTTGAGCGAAGTGTGGCCTTCGATCCTCCCAAGGTTGCCTCCCTTCTAGCTTTGAGATCTTGGAACCCTAGTTCTTGGTTGCCTCCTTGAACGGCTGCTCACAAAAACCCTAGTATTTTCCAACTCATAGCTAGAAGAGAATAAGATGAATATATAGGCTACAGTAGGGATCCTGGATAATTAGGTCGGGCCTTCCAATGACATTCTGGGTCAAGCCCAATGTCATTAAATATTAATTCAATCCACTAAAGAATTAATATTTGCACTACCTCTCCTAATGCCGTAATTTAATTATTTAATTCGGCTCCAATATTATTTGCTTATTAAATTCCCCATGTTTAAGATATCGAATGTCCATTAATTAAATTAATTTCTGATAATTAATTTAATCAATATCTTTTATCCTTGATCATCCACTCAACCTTATAATTATGCAAAAACAAATCTGCCTGCAGGACTAAAGCATAATTATCTTTATGAGCTTTCAAGAGGACATCATCACCCGAATATTTTCGGACACGGTTTCCTTTTATAGTCAATATCCCACTCTGTATGCAATGTCATTGTCCAAAACATAATATTGTGATTAACAAAAAATCACATCACATATGAATCAAAACATGTGCATTGCATACAAGTGTCAATCACTGTATCCGGATTAAGAACCTAAGCAATAATAATATTATAGAATCTTAGTTCTTCTTTATTATCAGAATAGAAGAACAATTCTAATATTTTAATCCCGTTCAATATACACAAAGCATACAAGTATTATTCAATAATCAAGATAGATTATTTCCAAATAATACTTCAGTCATTCCAGTGGTTTGTTTAACTCCACTTAAACTGTGAACATTTATTATATTATATATAGACACTGACAATCTAATCTTCTGTTATCCCATTTGATACTAGATTATCCACAATATATAATATACAAACAGTGTTAAAATACGCATTCAAGATTCTCAATAAAAAAAAGACAATGTCATATACTTCAAACGAATAGTTCAGTATACTCCCTAACAGGTCTGTCCAGCATCATGTACTCCTACATGTACCTATGTATTGACTTTAGTATCCCCATACTTATAACCAATGAGATGTGGTTATCAGTCAAACAACATACTAGTCTATTTATGTATTATTATTGTCCTATAATAATAATACTCGACCAGGGACATTTAAGAATATGATCTATTATATAATCTCAAGTTCAAGTCATGTACTAAACTATACAATGTGTATCATGATTCTAAGGACATTTATTATGCTAACAAATATATCGCAGTATTTAAAGTCATAATAAATACGTTTATTGAATAATCAAATGGCATAAAGGTCTATTAAAAGAAACATTGTATTGCCTCTAGGGCACCTACACCAACAGTTTATACCTTTCTTGAATCCTTAAACATACTAACAAGAGCTTGTAAGTCTTAAGGAAGCCTTGATCTATGCTTATCATCCTTAAACTTGCAAGAGAACATCAAGAAACAAGTTAAAAAGTTTTGGAGTTACTATTTAGTCTCAACTTCTACGATTTATTTACCTAAACAAAACACCTTCAAAAATTATGAAATTAAATACGTACCTTCTACATATAGTGAGGAAGCTATAGTTACAATTTTGTGATTTTTGGATGTGTAGAACTGAAGTTATGAATTTGTCTTTCTCTGCCTCTCTTGAAACTCCGAACTGAAGAGGAAGAAATGGGGGAGAGAGCTTTTTGCTTTATCACATTGTGTTGGCTGATTTTTATATTTGTATCACTTTTATGTATTATTACTCACATCCTCCAAGTCTAGTTGCTAGCATGAGTACACCTTTTTCATGAATTTAGGGAGCTTGTTTCCTTCTTTTCCATGTTTTGTGGAACCATGTCTTTAACAAATATTTGGTTACTTGGTTTGCTTGACTTCTTGACTTGGTTCATCTCTAACCAATTTGGTTGCATGGTTCTTGCATGGGACTTCTCATTAGTCACTTATCATCCAATACTTAACCATTAATCCTTCACGTAATTTCGATTAATTTCCGAAAACATTTCTTCGTAGGAATTTCGTAGCGTAAATCCTTAATATTCCGAATACTCTTATTCGATTATAACCATGAACCTTCTAAATTATAATCCTCCCAGTCATAACATAATTCTCTTATTCCTCGATATCTCGTGAATTACGAAACAAATCGTAAAAGTGAAAATCTTCGAATTCTGACGACTTTTACATTCACTCATTTTCTCCATACAACAATACCACATATTCGGTTTTCCCATATTCCACCACTTACCTAGTGTGGGCTAAAAAGTTTTTTTTTTATAATTCGTAGAATCACTATTCATCAGGGTCGTTTATAATTAAAATAAAAAAAATGCGTCAAAAATCCGGGTTATTACATGTTTCATATTGATTCATAGTACCAAAACAGTGGTTGTTGCTTTGAAAGCCTTGTATTGTATTGTTAAGCATACATCCACCCTCATTGTCATGTATTTATGTTTTAAGTTGGGGATACTATCAGGCGACCGAAAATGATGGAAATCATAATTGCATTATGAGTGAGAAAATCATAGTCTTCTATCTGATAAGGATTTTTCTAAAACGGTTTTCATATCTTACAGTTCAAAGGTTTAAAGGAAAAGAATCATTTTATTGAGATATAATTTGGTAAGAGAGCTAAATTTCTTCTTTGATTTAAATTTCTCATTTTATTATGGGAAGTTTGCATAAGGGATAAAAACCTTCTTCTCTGATACACTTTCCCGTGTTTTATTATGGGAAACGTATCTTAAAGAAATTTCATATCTTACTCTTAATGTTAGATCTTTAGTTCTGACAAAACTCTTTTGCCGAAAACCACTTTAATGCAATCTATTACCATTCTTGTTCATATTTTTCCTCCTCTTTGAGATGAAAAATAAGTTTGGGAATGTTAAGATGATTATCTTTTCTTGTTGACTCTATCCGTTTAGCCCCTAGTGGCTTTAGAAGATGACCAAGAGGTTGTACACCCATAAATCTCTTTCCCAGGTCATAGTACCAAACACTAATTCATCCTTTTTTTTAACCCCTGGAGATATAAGGAACTCTTGTAAGTTAGAGGTTGATAAGGGAGAAACTGCACTTGATGCAACAAATAAGGATGAAGTCGGAAGTGCTGAGGAGATTGATCCAAATCAGGCTGGTAGATGAGCAAAGTGATTAGGAACTCAATCCACTAAAGAAGCAGGTTGTTGAAGGGCTTTCATTACTAAAATAAGGTCATGATGCACCCGATTCTAGTCTAAAAGCCAATACTATAGACTTCCAAAGGCTACAGTGTCTGAAAAACCTATGGATGCACATTAGGATTCTAAACTAGAGTCTCCTAAGAGATCTTTTGCTAAAAAATACAAGAGGTTGAGGAAGGCTTCTTCTGAACACACACACAAGCCTGTAATTATTACTAACCCTATTTTGTAAGAAACAGATGCTCACAAGGCCCCTGCAGAGCCAGACTCTGAAATCAAGAAAACTCCTGAACCAGAGTCTAATATTGAGTCAGAGTCTAGACTACCTTCAGACTCTGATCATGACACATTTTGGGAATGAATGCCAAAGGAAGCAGCCTCGAGTCTTATAGACTCTATAATTGTTCCAACTGATGAGGTACTTATCTTTTTATATCTTTTGGTGCAATCAATTGAATATCAAGAATCATACAAGACACAACAACAAGTCTTGGATCTTTTCTCAACATATGATGCCCTAAGGAAGAGAATAGAGATCGAGCTACATATGTCTGCACAGGATGTAGTCACCAATCTATACAACTACCTCTTCAACTCTTCATTACAAAGTCAAGCAGCTGGGATCATAGAAGGCGGGACAAGTGAAGTTCTCAAAGCACTTGGTGTGCTAGACTCTGAAAAACCAAAAATGAACAAAGTCAAGAAGTCAAAAGCCCTCAAAAGGAGATAATCAAAGTTTGTTGTTGATTCAGAGACTGAGTTTGAGAAACCAGTCTTTGATTATGAAGTAATTTGGAATAATGGAGTTACCTACAGGACAACCATTCAATGAATTTCTCACTTTCAACCTCTGTCAAGACAGGTGGTTAACTATCTTGTCTATAATATAGGTACAATTGCCAAAAAATACATCTATCCAACATACCAGAGTAGATTGGATCAATTCAAGGGCATATATTTTCAAAAAGTAAGAAGGAAACTACAGGAACTCTTCAATCTCACAGATGCCCAGGCAATTAATGCAATCCATACAAGGGCCTTTTCATAACAATTTGGAAGCATTTATTATTGAAGAACAACCGGAGTAAGAAGGTGCTAGAAGGAAGTTGTAAGAGGGCATTACCTATGATTCCCTAAGGATCCAGCATCATATCAGATAAAACATCAAGTCTTGGATCTTCTCACTACCTATGATTCCCTAAGGAAGAAAATGGAGATGGAGCTACAAATGTCTGCACATGATGTGGTCATAAATCTATATAGCTACATCTTCAATTTTTCACTTCAAAGTCAAGAAGCTTGGGTCATAAAAGGCAAATCAAATGAAGTTCTCAAAGCACTTGGTGTTCCAGACTCTGAAAAGACTAAAACTAAAAAGATCAAGAAGATCAAAGTCCTTAAAATGAGATAATCAGAGTCTAGTGCTGAGTTAGAAACTGAGGTTGAGCAACCAGTTTTTAACTATTATATAATTTGGGATAATGGGGTTATCTACATGACAACCATTCAATGGATTTTTAATATTCAGCCTATTCCAAGGTAGGTGGTTGATTATCTTGTCCACAATGTAGGGAAGGTGGCCGATAAATACATCTATCCAACCTATCAGAGTAGATTGAATCAACTAAAGGACTTTTATTTTCTGAAAATTACAAGGGACCTGAAGGATCTCTTTCATTTGACTTATGCCCCAGCCATCAATGCAATCCATGCCTGGACTTTTAGGATAAGGCACTAGTGCACCGGTGGTGACTAATTGAATAGGTGCTCAGCCTGTCTCACCCACACAAGAACTACCTAGTTAGATGTTGGGTGATAGTGGGCCAAATGAGCATGTTGATAGGCCCTCTTTGCTAACTCACCAAAATGATGATGAGAACCCCAATGATATGGGAGGACAGACTCTGATAGAGGCTCGTGAAGAAAATTATCAATCAATTCTGTCAGAGTCTATTCACTTTGAGGGGGAGTCTCATGAAACAACAATCAAAGATGGTGACACTAAGACTTTGGCTTCTAATGAAGTCATACTGAAGCAGTCAAAGTCTATAGTAGACCCTGAGATTGGGATACTAGAGTCAACATATCCTGAAAATAAAGAAGAAGCTAGTAAGGGTACAGAGTCTATTGATGCTCACCCCTTGGTGGAAATCCCTAACAATCAGACAATTGAAGGGGTTCCCCTTCATCAACGTGGTTCAGGTACTGAAGCATCTCTTACTTCTCTCAAACCCTCTTTTGTAAAAAAATTGAGTGCACCCTCCCAAATGAGTAAAAAAAAATGAAAATGAGAGGCTGGCATTGGTTCAGGCAAAAAGAGAGGTAAAATAGGCTATACAGAGCTAGCGTGAGGATGAGAAAGTGGGTGGCCAACCCCACTATGAGAATGAGAGACTATGGTATCCTAAACCTAGATTTACTTATTGGGAACAAGAATTTCCTCAAAGTTGGTCCAATGAGTTGAGGCATGGGATGGATGAAAACTCATTTTTTTTAATCTTGAAGATTAACAAGAAGGAGGAAGCTCTAGCTGCTCAGAAGTCATTCACATAGAGACCATAACTTCATGTAATGGATTCTCTAGCTAAAAGAGTAGACAGAGTTATGGAGGCTTTGGTGGCTGCACAACATATTCAATCTGAGACTACAAAATTGAAGTCAGGAGAACCAATTCTTATTATGCCTATCCAGTCTAGGCTTCCAGAGTCTACATTGTTTGATCACTCTAAGGAGGAGTCAGTGTCTATAGTCTATTTTTTAGTTTCATATTCTACTCCACCACCAGAGTCTACACCTTCTATCACAGAGATTGAGCCTATTGATGTTGTTGATGATTCAGTCTCTTAAGATGAATGGGAGATGAATCCATCTTTCACCTATATCGATCAAGTTTTTCGTCAATCATGGGAAACAACACAGGCTAAGGATTTCACTAGTTTTGACACTTTTAAGAGCATTTTGGCTATCCATCAGTCTGAAAGACTTAAAGCTTTTTAAAAGAAGTCTTTTCTTCAAGATCATGGTCATTATCCTGATGAAGAACAACATGTTTCTCTCATTCAAGAAAGTGAGGCTATAGAAGCTGATAAAAAGGTATCTAGGGAAAATATAGATGATCAATTAGCTAATGTGGTAACTAATATCTCTCATATCAACACAAAATTGATCAGTGTTGACAATACCACATCTATGCTAAAGACACGGTCTGAATCTTTGCACTCTCTTCAACTCTCCAAGGATGCTGCAATCAAGGATTCCTGGGCTGATTTTTAGACAAAACAAATCACTCTTCAAAATGATGTGAATTCTTTTACTTCAAAAATTGATTCTGTTATTACTGCTCAGGCCAACATTTCCTCAGTGCTGGAACAAATTCTTTTGGCTGTCACATGTGGTAATGATGTCAAAAAGGGGGAAAAGAAAGAAGTGGGAGTTCAAGGAGTAATAAGGATGATGCTTACAAGGATGACAAGTCAAGGGGAGTTAAAAAGAGGAGAGATGGTGATGATGATGAATCTGGTGATAGTTCTCATGGTCCTAGGGGTCCTGGTGGTGTGTAACAAAAGAAGTATGAAGTGTTTGTTAAAATACAATCTCAGACACACCAGTCAGGAACTGGACATGGGAAATCAGGGTCTAAGCCAGACTCTGAAAAGAAAAAACAGAGTACAAACTCTGATGAACAAAAGAAGGAAGAAGTCAAGGAGCCAAGCTATTGGAAGTGCAGTCAAACCAATACACAATTAAGAGCTAGAAGAACAAAAGGGCTTGGAGGTATTTCAACATCTAACATTGACAAGACTACTACTCCAGTAGCTGATCCTCAGTCTCTTATAGATAGTCAATTTGAAAAGTTCACTAAAGAACACTTCAACAAGGTGGTGTATGCTTAAATTATCTACAATGTTTTTGAAAGAAAGTTGTCAGGAGGACAGGGTGGAACTGAAAAGGTGAGAACTAAGATGTTGGTATATTTTCTGAATGGAGGAACTGTAAGGTGGATAAGTCAACAAAATTTCATATTTTTCAAGAAGGCTGATGAGTTGCAATATATCAGATCTCTTCTGACAATAACAGCTGACGTGAATAAGAGTAGGAGAGAAGTGACCAATAAATGGTTCATAGAGATTGATAGGAAGCTGACTCTGCACATATAGACAAATAAGCAGATGGACATTTGTTTTCTAAAATATGTGGATACTGAAGGGAAGGATCAAGACATGCCTCTGGAAGTAAAAGAGATTAAATTTCAAGAAAGTGTGGTTCAGTACTTTGTGTTTCAACCTATAGAAAGGTCGATTAATGTTTTAATGCTTAAAGACTTAAAAGAACAAGAATGCAGTGCAAATGATCTAAGAGTAGCTTATTGTCAAATCAAATGTGAAAATGAAGAGATGATCAAATTGAAGAAGATTGTTGGTGAATCTCTAGCTATTGTGGAGGAGAATATTTTGAAGTCATTTCTGAGAAACAACACAGTTTTTTAGAAGATAAATTGATAAGTAATTCTTTGTTCCTTATAAATTTGTATACTGTTCTAGATTAATTGTTTCATTCTTTAGTTTTGACATCATCAAACCTTGATTTATGCTTACATTTTATAAAGCATAAATAGGGGCAGATTGTTAGGAATATAATCATTTGATGATGTACAAAATACTAGAACAGAGTCTAGAGTAGTTTATTTGTAACAAGTCTTTCTAGTCTCAAAATTTTTCTATAATCAGAGTCTAGATAGTCAACATTCATGTTTAGATGTCATTTATACTTAGAAGATTTTCAAGAGAATTGAAACCAGAGTCTGGATACAAATCAGAGTCTGGGAGTTGATCGGAGTCTATAGACTACCATAGTCTATAGTCTATCAGAGACTAAAGATCATCAGAGTCTGAAGTTTTCAGAGTCTATAAAGCTGAAGTTGAATTTGGAAAGTGATCACAGTAAAGGTAAGTCTTCGAAGATAAAAGCAATTATATTGCAGATATGCTCTGGGAAGGAAAGTGAATTTCAGAAGGAAACTGTCAATTAATAATTAGGAATTTTATTCCTATTATAATTTGATTTTTTGTTATTAGTTGATAGGCAGCTCTCTATATAAACATTCTATGTAACCTAATATTATTATCATACTTTTGCGAGAGCATAGAGATAGAGAGAGTTACTGTGAAAATACAGAGAAGATGTTAGGGTTTGTGTACACCCTAGAAGAGTTTGTATTCAATATTCTTTAATGCAAACACTGCTATTTTTATTCTCTGAGTTTTGATCTTTGTTAAAATAGTTCAAGTTTGATTCTTATGTAATTGATCGAAACTAAGGCGAAAAGATCTCACAAGTATTCAACCTCCCCTTCTACTTGTGAAACTGGGATACTAAACACATCTCTAACCAGTAATAGAGGTTTTTTTTTTTACAAACATGATTTCATATCACATATGTTAGAGATACAAGGGCCATTTGATTAAAAGGTGGTATTCTGAACATTTTATTAACCAATTATGACTACACGAATTCACATATTATAATAAGTTAAAGGATTGATACTTAATAATCAAATGGAAGAGGTTGGGTATTAATTTGGCTGAGTTTTAATATTAGTCCAATCTTTAGCTATTGGGATCGATTTGGAAATTATAAAACTATACAATCCCAATTCCATTAGGAAAGATCGTTGACCGGTTCGATTCGTTTTGGTTTTTTAGATAAAATCAGAACCGAAATTATATATCTTTAGTTTTAAAAATAATAAACCGCAATATGATGAAATTGAATATGTAAGTTGAATGAGACCTTAAAGAACATTGTATCGAGTATAGTGATAATCAATTGTGCAGATGATCATTGTGTTGATGCTTGCCGAAGTCCATAAAAAGACCTATTTGTAAACCTTATTATGCATCAAGTTCAATAGTTCTGATGCACAAATTTAAATAGAAAAATCATAAGAAGAAGAATATCAACCCGATGAAATTTGACAAAATGATATCAAGCACCATGCAAAAGCTTATTTTGAATCGAACCACATAATATCACCTTCCCATATGCAACAGTGATACACGAGGTATGTCTAAGACCTTGTTTATAAGAATGGAGAGTTATGACTTTATTTTTACATTTCATTTAATGAAGCATATACCCGGGTATACAAATGATTTTTCAAATTTGTTACAATAAAGAGATCAAAATATAGTCCAAGCTATGCACTTAATTGTGAATGTAAAAGAGCAACTAAAAGACTGTCAATAAAGGAAATAAGATACTTTTTTGAATGAAGTTGAATATTTTTGTGTGGCAAATAATATTGAGGTTTTTAACATGGTAGATGTCATAAGGTCCCTTACCCAAATGAGGCGAGATGAACAAATTGTTACCAATTATCATCATTATCGAGTTAAAAAATTTTATGAGGTAGTTCACTTGGTTTATTTCATTATAACTAAGTCTATCTCATTATAATATCATACTCACATATTAACAAATTTCCTTATCTTATTCTAAATAGGTTGTTGATTTGATTTCATATGAGTTAGATAATCGTTTTGCAAAAGTAAGTACATAATTACTTCTTTCTATTGCATGTCTTGATCCTAGGAACTCGTATTCTAACGTCGATATTGATAAGTTGGTTGACATTCAAGATTCGGGAAATCTAGCAAAAAATATGGTTACAACTAGGAAAGCTCAAGTTTATCCATTGGTGTACTATCTAATAGAATTGACATTACTTCTACCCGTTGCAACTTCAGTTGAAAGAGTATTTTCAGCAATGAATATTGTGAAGACAAATTTATAAAATTAAACGGGAGATGAATGGATGAATGATAGTTTGGTGGTATATATCGAAAAGGAAATATTTATGAAAATTAACAATGAATTCATTTTACAAAGTTTTCAAAACATGTCATCTCGAAGGATTCTGTTTTCCCAGTTGCACAAGTAGAAAGGGGGGTTGAATACTTGTATTCCTTTTATGCCTGATTTAAAACCAACTCGATATGAATTAAGAACAAAGATCAAACACAAAGATATGAATAAGTACTGTTTGTATTATTGATGATTGAATACAAAACTCTCCTAGGGTGTACACAAACCCTAGCAGCTTCTCTGTGTTTATCACAGCAACTCTCTCTATCTCTATGCTCTCACAAAAATATCACTCAGACAAATTATGCTTCGACTTTTTTCACTCTTTTACAATTAGGTTACATAGAGTTTATATAGAGAGCTACCTATCAACTAATAACAGAAAGATAAATTACAAAAGGAATATAATTCCTAATTATTAGTTGACAGTTTCTGTTAGGTCCAAATGTGTTGTAGAGGGGGGGTGAATACAACTTTTTCAAAGTAATGAGAGAATATAAAAATATGCATGTAGTAAATGATGACACAGAATTTCAAGAATATAACTTTATATTCATTGAAGGGTTTGCTACAACATTCATAAAAGTATCAGGATCAGTTGAACAATAAATACAACAATTGAAGCTTGATTCAACTGATCCTCTCTCTCACTTCTGTTTTACAGTAAATGCTCTCTCTTTAAAATTATCGTTACAATACAGAGATGGACTTAAAGTCTTATTACAAATAAAACAAAGTGCTGCTTTTATAATGTCGTGTAATCTTGATCTTGTCCTTTTTGTGTACGTGGCCCAATCAGGACTCGTCAATAAAAAGTACTTTCCCAACCACTCTGGATCAACCGTTCACAATAAGCCACTTGTCCCTTGAACATTAAATGCTACAGATCGACCCGCATCTCGATCTCGGCCTGGACCCATCTCGATCTCGATTTTGTTTGACAATCTCGATCTCGATCTCGATCTGTGAAAATCTCGACCTCGATCTCGATCTGTGAAAATCTCGATCTCGATCTGTGAAAATCTCGATCTCGATCTATGAAAATCTTGATCTCGATCTGTGAAAATCTCGATCTCGATCTCGATCTGCCGTGGATAGAGATTTGCCTTGTAATGTTTTACTTCAATTATAAATCTCGACCCGCATTTCGATCTGCTGTAGATCGACATTTGCCTTTAGCAAATATGCACTCATCCAATGTTGACCTTCTTTAATGACTAATTGTGGATTAACCTTTATGAGCAACTTTCCCTAGCTTCTTCAATTTCTTTTCCTCACTCAATTCAAATGAGATCTTCTATTACTGACATGAACTTGCCTCCAATGTCCTGACACTTGATGCAATGGTCTGGTTCATAAGTGACTAGTCTTGTAGGGGTTCTTGCTTCTGAATGTCAGTTCTCATTTGTTGATTAACCTTTACATTATCCAGTTGTTGAGATACATCACATGAAATCACTTTGGTCTTCTTGATACTTCTTTGACACTAATTTGATTCTCTATTAGATAAGTTAGAGCATGAGCAATACTGAGATTGAACTTCTTCTCACTTAGGCATTCTTGATTAACCAAATTAGTTACTTGTAGTTACCAAGTATCATTACCATTTCTTCAGTTGATTGATTCCATGTTCTTCGAACATTGACTGTTAATAAACAATGTAACTTCACTGGAATCTTTTCTGGTACTTCGACAACATCTTCATTACTACCACAATCTTGAATACTTCATTCTCTGTTCTTCACTGATTGTCAGTGAGTATAACTTCAAGACTGTAGCTGTCTTCTTTAACCTTTGTCTTTACCATGTCTTCAATTCTTCTAGATTCCTATGCTTCAAACACTGTCTATCTTCAATCAATGCTGTTACACTGAAATCTTTTAGTGGCACTGCTATACTGAATCTTCAACACTTCTGAAACCCTGAAAGTCTTTAAACATTATTCTTCACTGAGGCATGAACATATAAATGAACTTCTTTCAGTGACCTGTAGTAGACTTCAAAACTTCTTCTAATGTCTTGATTCACTGTATTTGCCTTGTCTTCATGTCTTGCTGATTTCTGTGTAATCGTAGTATTATTTACTTGTCCTGTTCTAGTGTTGAGTTATCACGATTACTATTTATACAGCTTCGTCATTTCCAACAATCTCCCCCTATTTGATTGTTAAACTTTTAGCAAACAAATAACCTAGGGAGGATAACTCAACTAACAACTAGAAAAAGAATGTCCGAGACTTGTAAATAATGCTATTGGTTTTTCTGGATCAAATATTGCATTTCCAGAATTCTTGTGTGACTGAAACGAAAGATGCTTGTTCCTCTGACGCTGAACTGATATTCAAATTGTATCATTTTCATTTCTGTCTGTTTGAGCTTTCTCCGTTTCAAAATCCTTCAGTTTGAACTTAAAGAACTTATCATGAACAGAGCTTCATAAGAATCAATTCCTGGGTATGTCTTCAACCAATACTCAACATAGCTCAAATAATGTTCTCCCCCTGCGAATATGATTCTCCTTCTTATTTTTCTGCTCCCTTTAGAAAATTAATGGAATAGTCATTTCTGTTCTTCCCACTTAGATTAGGAATCCTCTTCTGACAACTCCTTTCAAGTATAGGATACAGCTTCTTGATTCTCCCATATTTCTGTTGTTTCCCCTCAGGATCAGAAGATAAGATTTTATTTTTCTTGTCCAAAATCTCCCCCTAAGGATATTAACTTCTCCCAAGGATACGAACCCCTTTCTCCAAGAATCTTCCAGGATTCAGGATACGAAACCTAAGGATATTAACTCTTAACTCTTCCGAAGGATACGAAGATAAGACATATTAACTTCTTCTTTTTCTTGTTATAGCTATAACATTATAACTTCTCCCCCTTAGTTGAGGAATCCTCCAATGGCCCACTTTTGAAGATACCAATTGTTAATACCAATTGTTAGGTCCAAATTTTAGATGGTTTGTCTCCCAAAGAAGGTTCTCGTCTGTCGTTGATCGGGAAAAAATAGTAACTTTTCTGCCAGAAGTAGCAAGTAGCAACGGTAAATGTTTGGCTGATGGTTTCCTCACTTCTACTACGTTCTGTTGGTGTTTACACTCAAGTGTCGAGCACTTAGAAGTGTTTCACTCTTTCTCTCCCTATCTCTCACTCAAGTGTATCTCTCCCTCACTTTCACTTAAGTGTTTCTCTCTCTCACTTTCACTCTGC
This sequence comes from Oenanthe sinensis, assembly GCA_028671895.1. Classification (NCBI taxonomy): domain Eukaryota; kingdom Viridiplantae; phylum Streptophyta; class Magnoliopsida; order Apiales; family Apiaceae; genus Oenanthe; species Oenanthe sinensis. The sequence continues at coordinate 600,419 of CM053809.1, read as the reverse complement.
ATTCCAAGATATAGCCTTCTGTACCTGCAAGTGAAATCCGTCAATTCATTCATATTCTCATCACCTCATTCATCAATATAAACTGAATCATTATCAAGTGGAGAATTGCCTCGTAGAGGTGTTTTTGATCTTTCATGCATAAGCACTATCCCACACCAGACTCAATAGCAATTGCTAAATCACTGTCTAGTGGAGCCTCACCTCTTTGAGATGGGTTATCCCAAGATTTTAAAATCTTTTTGGGAATCCTGCCTTGTTCTATCAAGGAGTTGCCTCACACCTTCTCCGTAAACAGGAGGTGGACATTCCTTTTCAGGATCTGGAAATGTTCCTTCCAGGAGGGGCGACGTAGTAGACAATGTAATGAATGGCAATTTAGAGTCTACGTTTCCCTCGTAACCCAATGACGGGTGTTTTGTTAACATGCCTATACCTCACACTGTGCACGTCTTGCAATGTGTCCCTAAAATATATCTGTTTAGGCTTACCATCAGCGTGAATGCCAGTGGTGTGCTTGACTCATTACAAGATGCTCTGGCTGACGAGCGAATTTCAATGGACTCGCCCTGTTGAGAGAATGATTCCAGAGACAGTTTTATTGCCTTTTCAGCTCTGCATCTTTTTGAGAAAATACAGATGAGCTTACAGATACCTCAGTTTATATACTTCTTTACTTCGCTGGAGGTAGAGCTGTGGGTGCACTTCCGACTTCATCCTTATTTCTCCCTTATCAACCTCTAACAAACATATGTTCCTTATAACTCCAAGGGTTAATATATGGAAGTGGATGAAATGAGTGTTTGGTATTAAGGCCTGGGTCAGAGATTGATGGGTTTTCAACCTCTTGGTATTAAGAAAAGTTTTTCAAAAGAGAGGTTTTGAAAAAGAATTCTTAAGTTTTCTTAATTAAAACTGATAGAGAAAATGAATGTATCTTTGAATAAAACATTTTGAAAAAGAAATAGACAAAAAATTTCTTTTAAATACATTCAGGATCATAAACCAGTCAAAGAAAGAAAACTAAATATATCACAATTATTTTGCAATAAAATTTTATTCAGTTATCACAAAGTAACAAAAGATAATACTTGTACTACAAATAATTATGCTGCGAATTTATTTTAATTTACTTAAATCATGGAACAGATATTTCATTGAATTGTTGTTATTCGCCCTTAAGTACACTAAGTTTGGAGAAGGGGGGGTTGAATACAAATTTAAGAATTAATTCAACTTCTTGCGGAAATAAGTTTGTACAAAGATAGTGTTTAATTAAGATTGATGTAACTAAGAACTGGATAACTAAAGTGTTGAAAACAGAAACAACAAGATTAAAAATTACTAGTGGATTGTTTTTCCACTAGTGAGTTTTTGCTTTCAATTGATCTTAGTAAAAATACTAAGTTGCGTACAAAGTTGAATGTAGAACTTAGAAAAGCATTACAAGTTCTGCCTGATTTTCTACTTTGCTTTTCTTGAGTTCTTCTTCAAAACTCCTCACTTTGCTACTGTGTTTTTGCTTTTTTTTTTATAAACAAAAACTACTACTCTAGTTTTCTATCGACTGATAACAATATAATATTACAATTTATACTGTTTACATAAAAATAGAAACTAGCTCCTTTTCACAGCTTTCCTTGTAGAACTAACTAGCTCTGGAAGTGTCTTTTGTCTTAAGATATTCCTTGGATGCTGTGTTGCCTAGAAAGTCTTCACAGTCCTGACAGGACTGTCTTCCAATGATTCAGTTTCTGCACTGTTCTCGTAATATCTGGCTTTTAGCTAAATAGGGAAACTTTAATCAACTGATAAATGCTGTTAAGCTTATCAGTTGATTCACCTTTGCTTATCCATCGATGGATAGGATATCTGTTGATCAGTTGATGTGTCGATGGATAATTGAGTTATCCATCGACTCCTTATCCATTGATGGTTCTTTATCCGTTGACTGTAATTATCCATTGATGACTTGTATCAGTTGATAGCTTTCATCCGTTGAGTAGTGTCTTCATCCATCGACTTCAACATCAGTTGATCACTTCACTTGTGAGAATTCTGACTTAGAATATTTACAATTGATCAGCCATTCTTCACATCTGTTGAGAAGCTAGAAATTGAAGTCAATAACATCAGTTGACTACATCATTGCATCCATCGAGGTAATACAATCAATTGATAGTGAAACATAAATCAATGCTACAATCCAGTTTATCAGTTGATAAACAAGTTTCAACTGATAACTGGTTTCCTAGTCAATGGATATTTATAAGTCATATCCATTGATCAGTTACAAAATAATTTTGAGTCCCTATTGAAATTCTAAGTAATTTGTTATCATCAAAACTCATAATTCCTAACAATCTCCCCCTATTTATGAATATTTAAAATATGCATAAATTTTCTGTTGATGATAACAAAACTCCTGAACATTTTCATTCTTAGCAAGAATTACAATATTGATAAGTAAAGTTTGAGACAGAGTAATCAGATACCAGACAAGGATGAATTCTGATAATTTTGATGATTGAGGTTGAATCTCCTATCTTCTCCTTCTTCCCCTTGACTCATTCATCTTGTCTTCATTCTCCTTCATCTTCCTGTAGAGGGTTCCCTTCAATATCTTCTCATCTTCAATCCTGTAGTCCAATTGACTTGCCAGATGATTTAATTCCAGATTTGGCAGTTTGTCTATTTCTTGACAAATATCAATGCATTTTTCTCTGCCTTCCCTGTCCTTATATATCATCAAGTAGAAGGGCTCATGAAGCACTTTTCTTCCTTCAGGATTCCAGATCTTTATTCTGTCATCCCTTTCTTCTTGAACAGGTGCCTTCCTTATCTTCTTCATTCTTTCAAGGATGGCCTTTCCTAGCTCTTCAGTTAGATAATACTTCCTGTTGAGCATAGTGTAGATTTTCCTCAAGATGCCATATCCTTGATCCAATACTTGGTTGAATGTGAAGGTTGAGTGTGATCCATCTTCATACTCAATGTGAAGAAGATCAACATCTTTCTTCCTTTGCCCTTTTGCTGCAATCATTCCCTCAGCTTTAATTGGCACAAAGTTTTCAGATTTGTGTTTGAACACCTCTATTTCTTTGGCTTGATTACTCCCAGAAGCTTGACCTTCAGTCTTGACTTGTTTTGGCTTCTTCTCCTTGTCTTCTTTGTCTTCATCAGCTAATGGTCTTTTAACTCCAGATGATTTTGGTGCATCTTTGGGCTTGTTTGCTCTTTGCTTCATCCTTGGCCTCCTTTCACCTTCTTTTCTTCTGGCTTCTCTTATTAGCCTATCCTCTTCATCATATTCCCTTTGCAATTGAATGGCTAATTCTTCTTGTCTTCTTTCTTGTTGCTTCTTTTCTCTTATGTCAACTACTATGGCTTTGCTCAACAATTTTTCACTTTCACCTCCACCTGTGACAGCTTTCTTTTTATCATCTTCAATTAGCTTTCCCCTTCCTTTCCTGTCACCAGGTTGTGAGCTACTGGAATGTAATAACCCGTGTTTCTGACGCTTGGGGTTATTAAGATTTTTGGATAAAATTTTTCATTTTTGAATAAATGATTTTATGGATTTATTTTCCATAAGGTATTTGAGATGTGAGGCCGTATTATTAATATACGGGGTATTCGAAAATATGTGTATCGGTGTTACGGTAGCATACGTAATAAAAATAGGACTAATAATTATTTTTAGTCTAACAAAATAAATTTGAAGTCCGGATGAAAGTCGTAGCAGAGGTTGAGAAATGGTGTAAGTGAATAGCATTTATTCGGAGAATTGTTTCGTAAATTCTCGAAACAATTAAAGAGTATTAATTTAATGATTCTAAAATATATTAGAATCATAATACGAGATTTTAAGTTTTTAAAACTTAGGTGGGACGAAAGAAAAGAGAACGAGAACGAGAGATTAAAACGTTGTCGGGAAATTTCGCGACTACCGCGCAAACCTTATTAAATATCGAGCTTCCACCAAACACCACACAAAAATCAGTTGTGCCTTCGTTTCTTCATGAGAGCAGCCACAACCGAAGCCATGGGGTGGGGGAAGAAGATAAATCAAGAACTCACTCGATTCTTGCTTGTTTCTTGCGCTTAATAGCTCAAATCGAAGGTACCAACACCTACTACGCTTGTCTTTGATTTCATTTCATTCCATCCATGAAATCTTCACTTATGATCCATGGAAGATGACTGTGAACAGTAAATTCGAAATTAAAAATTTTGTTTCTTGGATTCTTGAGCTCCTAGGGCTTGATTGATGCTTGTTATAGCTTATACATGTTATGAGTAGTGTAGAACAAGCTTGGTTGGTCATGAAAACACTTAGTTGTTTGCTTGATTTTCAAATCTTAATTCTTGAGCTAAACTGATTTTTATTGCTTGGGGTTGTAGTATGTTGATTGTTGGTGTTGTTTGAGGTGTTGGGATTGTTTGTTGGTTGATTTGGAGTAGAATAAAAATGGAAAAGGATGAGTTTACAAACGTAATCATGCCGATTTTTTTTCTTCCCTTACTGCAGTAACTGTCCAGAAAAATCTGGGAACATTCGGCCACTGTTCTTGGCTTATGGCTGATATGGTTAGATAGTAGATTGTCTCTAGATCGTTTGGGCGCTAATTTTGCGTCATTCGGAGTTACAAGTCAAAAGTTATGGCCGATTTAGTAACGGTAACGCAGGAAATGGAAATCCTGTTTTTGTTCAACTTTGAGGCCATGATTGGACTAGTTACGGAGCTTAATAAAATCTGAAACTCTTATGGGATATTCCTTGACAGTCATAGAAGACCTCAGAGAAGAAATCGTGTCAAATGGATTAATTTCCAATTTATTAAAAATGCTAGAAAACAGGGTGTTAAGTGAAGTGAATATGAGGAATTATGTTTGGTTGTCATGAATCTGCACTGCCCTGTTTTGCCGAATAAACTGGGATGTTTGACACTGTTTTGTGCAGTGGATATGTGATAAATTTATTCCTTATGTTTTCTAGTTTATATGGACACTAATTTTGCGTCGTTTGGATTAACGAGTAAAAAGTTATGCGAGTTTTAGTAAAGGCCGCGCAAAGCTGAATTTGCTGTGTTTGGTTTGTGAGATGATTCAGTTCGTTTTTGGCCTAAATGAAATGTTTTGGAGATGAAATTTTTATGCAAGACCGATTGGATATTCAAGAAGGAGTCTGCAAAATTTTGGATTGAAGTGATTATATTCCGATTTATTAAAAATGTTTGAGTAAATGGTGTGGACTAGCATTTGAATTTCCAGATTTGTCTGCCCTGTTTTGGATAATTGTTTTGAAAATGTTAAACACCTTATTTGATGATAGTCAAATGATAAAAGTTGTAAACTTGATGAAACATGGGATTTTGCTTGGAGTGGGTTTTGATAATGAGTTGGTTGAGTTTCACTTTGTTGTGCCAACTGGTTTGACTTGGTTTTCTGTAGATTATTAGTGTATAATGATGTTTGAGGAGTTTGTTGAGGTTGTATTTGAGGTGTTTTTACACCGGGCATAGTCTAACTTACGAATAGGTCATGCCCAATTTTCTGTAGAAAATACATTCACTAAAGTTTAATAAACTTTAGAATTGAGAAGACGTGTAAATAAAATATTTCGGGATAAAATAAAGGAGCATGGCTTAAAGGGTATGGCCATCTATATATGAGTTAACATTGAGGCATAGTTCTAATAAGAAGTTGTGAGTTTCCCAAAGGGGGATTTGTTCGTTTGGTTTGATTTTGAGGTTTAATAACTAAATGTGTAGTTGAGTTGTGTTTGCTTGGGATATGAGACCAAGCTGATATATATATCTTGTTATGTTAGAAGGATATCAAGATGGAGCATTATGGAATCTAGTAACGAGAGAAGATATATCTATATTGTGAGAAAAGGAGACTTAATTGGAATGTCTGCTCATTGCTAAGGACCAAAGGCAAGTTCTCCTAACCTTATATTTTATTTTCAAAAGGTTATATTCTTGGGTTGAATATGAAATTAAACTATGTTTATGCAAGTTTTCTAACTCCGTACTTTTATTCTATATAAGAATATTGTGAAGCATGTTTATGCGAGTTTTTGAAACATGTACTTAATATACTGCTGTTGTAGTTGTGATATGAACTGTTTTTGAAATTACGTATTGATTTAATAACTGTTTGAATCTTTCGTAATATTTTGGCTATATGCTATAAGGTATTATAGATATAAGCCGGTATTTATAAAGGCTCTAGGAGTAGAGCAGATATTCGTATTTTCAAATGTAGACCGGGAGTTGGAGAGATATTTTAAAATCTGTTATAATCCGGGAGAAGCCGGAGATAGAGTATTTTAAAATGGGGATTGTAAATATTCCTAGTATATAAATATTGGAATATTTTACGATAAAGGTATGAGATGGGACTAATAAATATCATTTGGATATTTATCTAATAAATGAATATTATTCTTGAATATTCATTTAAATACAAGTTATTAATTGTTCATCAATTAATAAATATCATTTGGATATTTATTTAATAAATGAATATTATTCTTGAATATTCATTTAAAAGTAGTATTTCATTGGCTATCAATTAATAAATATCATTTGGATATTTATTTATTAAATGAATATTATTCTTGAATATTCATTTAAAAAGGGGTTATTAACTGTTTCATTATTTAATAAATATTATTCGAATATTTATTAAATATTCTAAATTGATTTAAAAATAGTGAGGGCTCCCTAATATTTATTTATATTTTATTTTATTCTTTTTAATAAGAATAAGCTACTTTCAGACTTATCAAAAATAGGGAACTCGGTCTAGGGAATAAAAAGAGATTTATTTCCTCAAAAGTGGGTATGTTTTGACCTAACTGGCCTACGGTAGTAGAGTTTCAATTTATCAAAATCAAAGAGATTTTCTGACTAACTCCCGGGTCGTGATTTTAAAATGATTTTGTTTCCTCAATGAAGGACATCAGTTGACGGAGGTCAACATACTGTTGTGGTAAGAGGGCTGTCCCAATTATTCTGGCAGTGCCCATTCAGAGTTTGGTGAATCTATTAACAAGTATGATATACTTGGGGAACTAAGAGTAAATTCTTGTTCCAGGTTAGATAGATGAATCTATGAACAAGTATGATATGCTTGGGGAACTAAGAGTAAATTCTGGTTCCAGGTTTAGGTAGATGAATCTATTAACAAGTATACACTTGGGGAATTTGGATTAAGTTCCAATTCCAGGTTTATAGATTGTTCCATTCCGAGTTGTGAATCTATTAACAAGTATCCTATACTTGGGGAATTTGGACTAAGTTCCAGTTCCAGGTTATAGATTATTCTAGGGACTGGAGTAAAAGTTGCGTAAGAGGTCGGTGACGCACGACCCAGCCGTAATCAAAGGCCCATGAGTTGCCTAGGGTGACGTCCCGATAAGGGGTTGTCCTTCTACTAGTAGAGAAAGTGACTGGTTTTTCTATTGTACAAGGCGACTGATCATCGCGTACAATAGGGCGTTGAAAAATCTCTAGATAGTCCTATTTCTTCCAATTGGAATTGTGCTGCAACATCGTAATGAAAGCCTATGAGCTGATTTACCGAGAGTGTTGTCAGTGGTTGATGTATTGAAATCTTCGTACTCATTTAAACTACTTTGACAAAGTTATTTTGCAAAATGCATAGAGTACGTAAAGTGTGCATAAAATTGCAGTTTTAGACGATGACTGAAAGAGTTTATCTACAGCGATAAATGTTCTTGCTGGGCTATATTGCTCACTCTTACTTTGTTTATATATATATCACAACACAACAGAGCAGTTGAGATATTTTGATGAAAAGTTATTTTGAAATCTTAAGCGGGTACAGGATGTACACCGAACAGCCATAGTATGCTGGAATTGCCTAAGAGGTTTTGGCAAAAGGTTTATTTTAAGGATTTAAATGGATATATGATATATACCAATCAAATTATAAATCTTTAAAATGTTTTACTCGATTTCAAACCTTACGAGGGGTATGGTTTCAAAGGTTTGATTTGCTTATGATAAGAAGCAACTATTATGGCGGTATCTTGAAATGGGTACTTATTGTATTTATGGGAATCTAGCAAAGCTATAGTTAATGCTATTTTGCTAAGTTATTGATAAGATTATCTCAAAACGGTGAACATAATAAGTTCATTGAGTTTCATTTCAAAAGCTTCAGAGGAATTGTGAAAGAGTGGTAACACTATATTTGATAGTGTCTTATTTTATATAATGAACTAAATTGTTCAGATTATATTCCTCTAAACTCTAAGTTGAGTATAAATGATTTTAACAGAAAACTCTAACTATATGTATCGTCGGGAGATACTTTGCTATGCTTACCTTATATTGGTAACCTTATGATATACTATTGAGATAGTAGTGATTATCATGTTCTTGGATGAGAATCACATAGATACTTGGGTGGATAATTTGCTGAGCATTCTTTCGCTCACCCTTGCTTTATAATAAATTTTTCAGAGAAAGCGAGCACACCTTGGATTGGCTCCATACTTCGAGGAAGGAAAGTAGGAGATTCACCCTTGAGACGGTTCGGTTCAGAACCATTCCACAGAAGTAAGTGGATCGGTTGCAGTATTAATCTAGTTATTAATGTCACTTCATGTAGAGGTTATCATTGATAGCGTGAGATCCTGGTTAAGTACATTTGGTTTGTAATAACTAATGGTACTTGTTGTATATCGTTTCTAAGGCTATAACTTGTATGTGTGAGAGAGAGGGGTCTATGATGTGCTTTTGTTGAATTGTTGAGTATTGCAGGTTTTAAATGATTGGATGATGACGTGACGACTCAAATCCCAGACCCCGGATTTGGGGGCGTTACAGAAGTGGTATCAGAGCATGGGTTATAGCACTTAGATACGAGAGTGTTAAGAGTTATTAATATATAAGAGGATAATGTGAGAACTCAGGTAGAGTTCGTAATTGAACTATCGGATGTCGTACAAATGAATGAGTTAAGAAAAGATCATCTACTTTGAGTTAGTAGTGAAGAGATTTATGAATGACACTTGGGATATAGAGTTTGGACGGAAATTGGCAAGACCATTCCGGAAGAGGCAATGATATATTTTGTAGAAAGTTGATAAGTATAAAGATTTTGAGGATTCTATTGAGGATAAGAAGTCGAGCATAATTGTTAAGACAATGCATAGTATTGATACGGTATAAAGTCGCAACGAGGAGTTAAGACGCACGTTTGTTGTATCTTCTAAGTATGTTAAGTATTTTCTGATCAAGGTAAGCCTATTAGTGTAGTGACCCACACATTCGGGATATTATGGTCAGGATGAAAAGTATGAATGACCTAGTGTGTAAATGTTGGTATAAAGCTCCTTCTGGTAGTGGTGGAACTATAGACAGAAAGGAGGGTTCTGAACATTCATTGAGAATTTAGTGGTTTAGTTGAGATAAAGGGTTCGGGGAAAGAGGTCCCATAATACAATTGTAAACCCATAAGTGTGAATTGATTGAGACTACAAAATGGATAGTATGTCTCGTCCTTTTGGTAATATACCATATGTCGTGTAGACCATGAGTTTTGAAAAGTGACGGTCGGAAGGACCAGACGAGAAATGTATGAACATGAAATTGTTATAAGTTGTGAGGAATCTTCCCTTAAGTAGAAACCTGATAGGTAATGTTGATCTAGCATATCTCACGTGTTGTGTTTGGTAGCCTGTTGAGTATTATGACAATCCTGCTGTGGTGGACAGTGATAAGGATTATTAAACCAAGATGTTTGAAAGAAGTGTGTTTTGAGGAAACTCTCCTTATGAAAAGGCTTAAATAGAGGGTGTTGATTCACCTCAGAAAGTATCACCCATGAGTGCAATTCGTTAAAGACCCGTGATTAAAGGGGAAATCCAGGGAGGGTGTAACCCAGAGCTGAGTCTAAACCAGAGCCGGTGGAATAATTATTGTGAATAGTCAAGCCTGGCAATTGTTGCTTTCACGAGAGTAAGTATGAACTTTTGAAGTGAATCTGTCTATATCCAGAACTAGGTTGTGTATCTTACGAATACGTTCCTAAATATTTGGGAAGCCAGATGAAGTTGAAATTGGGAATCGGACGAAATAACCTAAGTATGGAATATTATGAGTTAAAGTTTACAATAGTTGTTGAGTGGTTGTCTCGTATGCTATGACCAAATAAATTATTGTGATGGATATAATTTATTAACTGATGATGATTCAAGAAATTGTTATAAGGAAAAGTGGAAGCGTAAGAAGTGGTGATTCGAAAGTGCAAGACTGAGGCAGGAAGAGTAATATTGTAAGAATATTTACTAGTGCCATTCAGCAGAGATATAAGTTCAGTTGAGAAAAGAGAATAGATGTAATGTCGAGATAAAAATATCGTCGACATAAGGATGTTCAAAGTAATGATAGAGATAAAATAGTGAAGGTTAAGATTATACAATAATGATGAAGTTGTGTTCAAGGACAGAGAGACAAACTGAGGAATTTTGATTATAATGGAAGTGAACTATTACACTTTGGATGATAGGTTGTTGAACAACCGTGATTGGTACGAAAGAGGAAATACTTGGGAAAAAGAAAGAGTATGTAGTAGCTAATGGGTTGAGGATGTAATTATCAGTGACCTTATGAGGTACTATCTGATAGAGTATTATAATTCACCATTGATCTAGTGTCAGGAACATCACTAGCATCAAAGTTATATTAAAAGTTTGCACCTACCAAGATGAAAAAGGATTAATCACTCAAGAAAAAGGAGTATTAGAGAGAGGCATAAGGAGAATGAAAGTGTCACCATGAGGTGCACTTGTTTTGATTGTTGAAGAAAAGGATAACACCAGGAGTCAGGGTGTTGATTGCCAAAAATTGTTTAAGATTTCAATTAGGAATGAATATCCTAACCATGGATAGGGATTATCCGACTATTTGGAGACATAATTTACCCTTCGAGGATAGATTTGAGAATCAGGTATCCTGAAATGGAGATTGACCTAGGTGAATTGACCAAGGTTGCATTCAACAAGAGTACGAACATTATGAGTTCTAAGATATGATGTCAATTGGCTCAATGAATGCACTTATAACTTTTATGGGTTCAATCAATGGAATTTTTAGAAATAATTGGGCAAATGGCCATCGTTTTCATAAATGATATTTCGATATACCAAAAGATGAAGATAGAGAACGAAGGACAAATGTAATTAGCCTTGGAAAGAGAAAAAGAGATTGTATGCCATTCTATCTAAAGGATGGGTTTTGGTTGAGTAAAGTTAAAATCTGGGAAATTAATGGGTAACAAAGGAGATTGGTTGACATACTAAAATTGTTGGGAATTGAGAAAAACCCGATATACTAAAGGAGGTGAGAACTTGTGGACTAGAGTTCGTTATAAATGTTTGTTAAGGTATCCGACTCATGATCGCAGTCGATAGCTATAGTATCTGCACTTGAGATATAGAAGCATTAAATTGCACAGATGAGAGTTTAGGAATTATGAGGAACATGAGTGCCATAGAGGTATTCAAGATGGAATTCTAGAGTTGGGATGTTGGGTTTGAGACCTTGTAAGATTGAATCCTAGATAAGTACGAACTTGTTTTATGATTAAAGTTCCGTAACACATTAAGGAAGGAAAACTCCTTACATCTTTTCAACATCATTTTTTTCCTTCTTCTTATGTTTCATAATTCGTCATCCGATTGGGATTGACAATGCATATGGTGTGACTTCTTGTCTGTGTGACAAAAGTCTGGTGGGACGCCACCCAATTATGTGTTGAAAGACCAAATGATGCTAAAAACTTTCAATCACAAGTACATATATGTTGTTCTCATTCATATCGAATTTTCCTCTTCTCACATTCATTTGGAAGTGAGTTTAATTATCTTCAAATCACTCATATCATTTTATTGCAATGTTATCCGATAAAAGGATCTCCAGTTAAAATCCCGTGCAAAGATAACACTTCATAAAAAGGTTTATACCTTGGATACCGAGAGGAGTCGGGGAAAATCACGCACTACGGATAGAGTTTTATTCGAGAATAGTTACATTCAGAATGTAACCACGCCACCTCGTGAAATTTTGTACAGTAGAATAATGTCGATCTCCTTCACTTTAGGACTAAGACAAAGAACGAGGAAATGTTTGAGTATCAAAAAGGAACTTGTAGGTACGCTAATCAAATCAGAGAGGAAAGAAAGCATGGAGTGCGAGACTTCATATTTCTAGAAACATTATCGCGAAAAGTGGTAACGAGATTGACTTATGAGAGAAGTTAAGCTCGCGGATATTAATATTGGTAAGTTCTGGAGCATGATAGAAAATGCAGATACGTTGGTGCAGTTTCGCAATAGTTGTAATACGAAAACCTCGCGTGCCCTACGTCTATATTACGAGAGAACAATGTGAATGCTAGACATGTGTTATAATAAGAGATTGTGGAGATGGTAAGCAAATGTGTCTTACGACTGGTGGAGGTCAATGACCGAAAAGAGCCAGTGTGGAGAAATAAAACCATAACACCAGAAAGAGTGTATGGATGAATCAAAAGGTTAAAGTGACAAACCTTAGTTACTTTTGTTTAAATTCCGAGGACGGAATCCTTTTAAGGAGGGTAGACTGTAATAACCCGTGTTTCTGACGCTTGGGGTTATTAAGATTTTTGGATAAAATTTTTCATTTTTGAATAAATGATTTTATGGATTTATTTTCCATAAGGTATTTGAGATGTGAGGCCGTATTATTAATATACGGGGTATTCGAAAATATGTGTATCGGTGTTACGGTAGCATACGTAATAAAAATAGGACTAACAATTATTTTTAGTCTAACAAAATAAATTTGAAGTCCGGATGAAAGTCGTAGCAGAGGTTGAGAAATGGTGTAAGTGAATAGCATTTATTCGGAGAATTGTTTCGTAAATTCTCGAAACAATTAAAGAGTATTAATTTAATGATTCTAAAATATATTAGAATCATAATACGAGATTTTAAGTTTTTAAAACTTAGGTGGGACGAAAGAAAAGAGAACGAGAACGAGAGATTAAAACGTTGTCGGGAAATTTCGCGACTACCGCGCAAACCTTATTAAATATCGAGCTTCCACCAAACACCACACAAAAATCAGTTGTGCCTTCGTTTCTTCATGAGAGCAGCCACAACCGAAGCCATGGGGTGGGGGAAGAAGATAAATCAAGAACTCACTCGATTCTTGCTTGTTTCTTGCGCTTAATAGCTCAAATCGAAGGTACCAACACCTACTACGCTTGTCTTTGATTTCATTTCATTCCATCCATGAAATCTTCACTTATGATCCATGGAAGATGACTGTGAACAGTAAATTCGAAATTAAAAATTTTGTTTCTTGGATTCTTGAGCTCCTAGGGCTTGATTGATGCTTGTTATAGCTTATACATGTTATGAGTAGTGTAGAACAAGCTTGGTTGGTCATGAAAACACTTAGTTGTTTGCTTGATTTTCAAATCTTAATTCTTGAGCTAAACTGATTTTTATTGCTTGGGGTTGTAGTATGTTGATTGTTGGTGTTGTTTGAGGTGTTGGGATTGTTTGTTGGTTGATTTGGAGTAGAATAAAAATGGAAAAGGATGAGTTTACAAACGTAATCATGCCGATTTTTTTTCTTCCCTTACTGCAGTAACTGTCCAGAAAAATCTGGGAACATTCGGCCACTGTTCTTGGCTTATGGCTGATATGGTTAGATAGTAGATTGTCTCTAGATCGTTTGGGCGCTAATTTTGCGTCATTCGGAGTTACGAGTCAAAAGTTATGGCCGATTTAGTAACGGTAGCGCAGGAAATGGAAATCCTGTTTTTGTTCAACTTTGAGGCCATGATTGGACTAGTTACGGAGCTTAATAAAATCTGAAACTCTTATGGGATATTCCTTGACAGTCATAGAAGACCTCAGAGAAGAAATCGTGTCAAATGGATTAATTTCCAATTTATTAAAAATGCTAGAAAACAGGGTGTTAAGTGAAGTGAATATGAGGAATTATGTTTGGTTGTCATGAATCTGCACTGCCCTGTTTTGACGAATAAACTGGGATGTTTGAGCACTGTTTTGTGCAGTGGATATGTGATAAATTTATTCCTTATGTTTTCTAGTTTATATGGACACTAATTTTGCGTCGTTTGGATTAACGAGTAAAAAGTTATGCGAGTTTTAGTAAAGGCCGCGCAAAGCTGAATTTGTTGTGTTTGGTTTGTGAGATGATTCAGTTCGTTTTTGGCCTAAATGAAATGTTTTGGAGATGAAATTTTTATGCAAGACCGATTGGATATTCAAGAAGGAGTCTGCAAAATTTTGGATTGAAGTGATTATATTCCGATTTATTAAAAATGTTTGAGTAAATGGTGTGGACTAGCATTTGAATTTCCAGATTTGTCTGCCCTGTTTTGGATAATTGTTTTGAAAATGTTAAACACCTTATTTGATGATAGTCAAATGATAAAAGTTGTAAACTTGATGAAACATGGGATTTTGCTTGGAGTGGGTTTTGATAATGAGTTGGTTGAGTTTCACTTTGTTGTGCCAACTGGTTTGACTTGGTTTTCTGTAGATTATTAGTGTATAATGATGTTTGAGGAGTTTGTTGAGGTTGTATTTGAGGTGTTTTTACACCGGGCATAGTCTAACTTACGAATAGGTCATGCCCAATTTTCTGTAGAAAATACATTCACTAAAGTTTAATAAACTTTAGAATTGAGAAGACGTGTAAATAAAATATTTCGGGATAAAATAAAGGAGCATGGCTTAAAGGGTATGGCCATCTATATATGAGTTAACATTGAGGCATAGTTCTAATAAGAAGTTGTGAGTTTCCCAAAGGGGGATTTGTTCGTTTGGTTTGATTTTGGGGTTTAATAACTAAATGTGTAGTTGAGTTGTGTTTGCTTGGGATATGAGACCAAGCTGACATATATATCTTGTTATGTTAGAAGGATATCAAGATGGAGCATTATGGAATCTAGTAACGAGAGAAGATATATCTATATTGTGAGAAAAGGAGACTTAATTGGAATGTCTGCTCATTGCTAAGGACCAAAGGCAAGTTCTCCTAACCTTATATTTTATTTTCAAAAGGTTATATTCTTGGGTTGAATATGAAATTAAACTATGTTTATGCAAGTTTTCTAACTCCGTACTTTTATTCTATATAAGAATATTGTGAAGCATGTTTATGCGAGTTTTTGAAACATGTACTTAATATACTGCTGTTGTAGTTGTGATATGAACTGTTTTTGAAATTACGTATTGATTTAATAACTGTTTGAATCTTTCGTAATATTTTGGCTATATGCTATAAGGTATTATAGATATAAGCCGGTGTTTATAAAGGCTCTAGGAGTAGAGCAGATATTCGTATTTTCAAATGTAGACCGGGAGTTGGAGAGATATTTTAAAATCTGTTATAATCCGGGAGAAGCCGGAGATAGAGTATTTTAAAATGGGGATTGTAAATATTCCTAGTATATAAATATTGGAATATTTTACGATAAAGGTATGAGATGGGACTAATAAATATCATTTGGATATTTATCTAATAAATGAATATTATTCTTGAATATTCATTTAAATACAAGTTATTAATTGTTCATCAATTAATAAATATCATTTGGATATTTATTTAATAAATGAATATTATTCTTGAATATTCATTTAAAAGTAGTTATTCATTGGCTATCAATTAATAAATATCATTTGGATATTTATTTATTAAATGAATATTATTCTTGAATATTCATTTAAAAAGGGGTTATTAACTGTTTCATTAATTAATAAATATTATTCGAATATTTATTAAATATTCTAAATTGATTTAAAAATAGTGAGGGCTCCCTAATATTTATTTATATTTTATTTTATTCTTTTTAATAAGAATAAGCTACTTTCAGACTTATCAAAAATAGGGAACTCGGTCTAGGGAATAAAAAGAGATTTATTTCCTCAAAAGTGGGTATGTTTTGACCTAACTGGCCTACGGTAGTAGAGTTTCAATTTATCAAAATCAAAGAGATTTTCTGACTAACTCCCGGGTCGTGATTTTAAAATGATTTTGTTTCCTCAATGAAGGACATCAGTTGACGGAGGTCAACATACTGTTGTGGTAAGAGGGCTGTCCCAATTATTCTGGCAGTGCCCATTCAGAGTTTGGTGAATCTATTAACAAGTATGATATACTTGGGGAACTAAGAGTAAATTCTTGTTCCAGGTTAGATAGATGAATCTATGAACAAGTATGATATGCTTGGGGAACTAAGAGTAAATTCTGGTTCCAGGTTTAGGTAGATGAATCTATTAACAAGTATACACTTGGGGAATTTGGATTAAGTTCCAATTCCAGGTTTATAGATTGTTCCATTCCGAGTTGTGAATCTATTAACAAGTATCCTATACTTGGGGAATTTGGACTAAGTTCCAGTTCCAGGTTATAGATTATTCTAGGGACTGGAGTAAAAGTTGCGTAAGAGGTCGGTGACGCACGACCCAGCCGTAATCAAAGGCCCATGAGTTGCCTAGGGTGACGTCCCGATAAGGGGTTGTCCTTCTACTAGTAGAGAAAGTGACTGGTTTTTCTATTGTACAAGGCGACTGATCATCGCGTACAATAGGGCGTTGAAAAATCTCCAGATAGTCCTATTTCTTCCAATTGGAATTGTGCTGCAACATCGTAATGAAAGCCTATGAGCTGATTTACCGAGGGTGTTGTCAGTGGTTGATGTATTGAAATCTTCGTACTCATTTAAACTACTTTGACAAAGTTATTTTGCAAAATGCATAGAGTACGTAAAGTGTGCATAAAATTGCAGTTTTAGACGATGACTGAAAGAGTTTATCTACAGCGATAAATGTTCTTGCTGGGCTATATTGCTCACTCTTACTTTGTTTATATATATCACAACACAACAGAGCAGTTGAGATATTTTGATGAAAAGTTATTTTGAAATCTTAAGCGGGTACATGATGTACACCGAACAGCCATAGTATGCTGGAATTGCCTAAGAGGTTTTGGCAAAAGGTTTATTTTAAAGATTTAAATGGATATATGATATATACCAATCAAATTATAAATCTTTAAAATGTTTTACTCGATTTCAAACCTTACGAGGGGTATGGTTTCAAAGGTTTGATTTGCTTATGATAAGAAGCAACTATTATGGCGGTATCTTGAAATGGGTACTTATTGTATTTATGGGAATCTAGCAAAGCTATAGTTAATGCTATTTTGCTAAGTTATTGATAAGATTATCTCAAAACGGTGAACATAATAAGTTCATTGAGTTTCATTTCAAAAGCTTCAGAGGAATTGTGAAAGAGTGGTAACACTATATTTGATAGTGTCTTATTTTATATAATGAACTAAATTGTTCAGATTATATTCCTCTAAACTCTAAGTTGAGTATAAATGATTTTAACAGAAAACTCCAACTATATGTATCGTCGGGAGATACTTTGCTATGCTTACCTTATATTGGTAACCTTATGATATACTATTGAGATAGTAGTGATTATCATGTTCTTGGATGAGAATCACATAGATACTTGGGTGGATAATTTGCTGAGCATTCTTTCGTTCACCCTTGCTTTATAATAAATTTTTCAGAGAAAGCGAGCACACCTTGGATTGGCTCCATACTTCGAGGAAGGAAAGTAGGAGATTTACCCTTGAGACGGTTCGGTTCAGAACCTTTCCACAGAAGTAAGTGGATCGGTTGCAGTATTAATCTAGTTATTAATGTCACTTCATGTAGAGGTTATCATTGATAGCGTGAGATCCTGGTTAAGTACATTTGGTTTGTAATAACTAATGGTACTTGTTGTATATCGTTTCTAAGGCTATAACTTGTATGTGTGAGAGAGAGGGGTCTATGATGTGCTTTTGTTGAATTGTTGAGTATTGCAGGTTTTAAATGATTGGATGATGACGTGACGACTCAAATCCCAGACCCCGGATTTGGGGGCGTTACATGGAACTTGTTTCCTTGAATTTGCTAGCAATTGCAGCAATTGCATCAAATTTCCTTACTATGTCTTGAGCCAACTCCTTCTTGGGATCTGTAGACTTTACCACAGCTTCAGTACCACTTGCTTTCTCCAATGCATCAGCTTCTTGCTTCTCCCCCTTTTTGTTATCAGCAACTGGCACTTGTGCTACTGACTGAGAGAGTATGGGAGTCTCTAAGAGTTTACCCAGAAGATTGATTTGAGTGACTTGATTCTTCAAAATTTGCTGCATGTTAAGTTCCATGGAGGTTACTCTTTTCTCCAATTCCATTACCTTGTCCTTTGCTGAAAACTCAGTGTCCAACCTTTGCTTGATTCTAGTCAGCATTGTGAGGCTGAGTCTGGAGTCAATGGTGGTGTCAAAATGCATCCTTGAGTTGTCAATGTCTTCTCTTATTTTCTTCAATTCATACTTGGAGCTTGTGACATGCATTTTCTGGATCTTCAAATTATCCCTGTAAAAGTTCAGAATTCTCCTGTGCAGGGGATCCACTACATTTACTTCAGCCATGGACCTTCTGTAAAGAGAAATGATGGCCCTTTCTGTTTCAGCCAAATTAGTTTCATCACTAGCCACTTGTGGATCTAGAAGTTCATCATCAGAATTATCATCAAAATCTTCAGGATTCATGTGGGATATATCATCAGGTTGACTGGCCAAAAACTCTTTCCCACTCCTGAATTGCTCTTCTGTTTGCACTAAACCCAGCATTTGCTCAGCTATTTGATTAGATGCTGCTGCTAGTTCTTGATAATGAGGATCTTCATGTTGAAAGGTTGAAGCATCAAGATTTACATCAATTTCATCCTCCACCTCCATGTTGACTTCTGCACCTCCTGCAGGGACTTCATAGTCTACAGCTCCCCCTGACTCCAGCCCCAACTCCTGGGTGAGTCCTGCTTCAAACTGCTCAGTTTTAGAAGTTGATGCTTCATGAGATGGTGAAATTGGTTTCTCTCTATTCTTTTCTCTCTCACTCTCTTCTCTCTTTTCTTGCATCAGGATCTCATCCTGGATTCTCACCTCTCCCTTACTTTCCTCTCCTTTTTCATCACCTGCTAAGGTGGGACTCTCTGTTCTCACACCCTCTCCTTTTGCCACCTCAGAAGAATTTGAGGGCCCCTCATTCACACACTCTCCTTTTGCCAAGGTATGCAAACCTTGCCTCTCACACACCTCACCCACTCCACTCAATCCTAATAGAGTATTGGCCACCTGAAGTGTTTCAATGGATGATTCATGAATTGACATTAAGGGATCAATCGATGGATAAGAAGTATCCATCGATGGATGAATATCCGTTGATGGGAGCTCATCGATGTATGTAAGGATATCCATCGATGAAAGTGAACTAGTCAATGGATGTTGGAAGTTATCAGTTGATTGCATAATATCCATTGACTGGAGAGAAATAACAGTATTTGCCTGATCAACCAAGGTGTTAACCTTATTTGGTGATGCCGGTGAGAGTGTTGGCTCCACCCTGAGTTGCAAAGAGGGTGAATTTGAAACAATGAAGTTGTCAATCAACACTGTTTTTGAAGAAATAGTTTTTGAGGGAGATTGAGGAGAAGATTCAGATAAAGAATGGGGCTGTGCCTCAGGAAGATTCTGAGACACATCAAAAGAAGAAACTGAAGGCTCCACCAAATTTTCATTTGGCTTTGCAAGTGTGTGTGTGCCCTGTGCAGTATTTGTAACCTTCTTTCTTCTTTTGTATGGCTGTATTATTTGGTGACCCTTATCCCCATCTGATGGTCCTGGTTGAGACCTCTTTTCAATAGTTACATCTTTTTGAGAAGATGCAACTAGGGATGTGTTCAAGTCCTTTACTACAGCCTCAATCTGTTGGGAGATTGGACTGGTGGCTGGCTGGTTCCTCTCAATCTCACTCTCCTTATCCTTCTGGCTTTCTTGATGTTGGCCAGTTCCCTCACCCTTATCAACCACCTTCACTCTCCCCTCAGTGGTTTTTCTTTTCTTAGATCTTACAACAGTAGTCTTTTGAGAAACTACTGAGGTGGTTTGATTAGACTTGTGTTTTGAAGGTTGTGCAACTTGGGTAAGAGGAATGGGGGCATTTCCATCTCCCTCCATTGTTGCAGAAGGCAAAGAAATTTGAGATTTTGAAGAAGAATGTAAAAGATTGAGATTTTGAAGATATACCTGCACAAGAGGAGGATAAATGAGGCACAACTTAGGGTGTAAGTTGATTCTCACAAGATCCTTGAAGACCCTCTTGTTTTGCATCCATGGCTCCAAGGACTCCATATCTGCACTTATTTCATACTCTCCAACAGAGGCATTAATAATCATCATGAAAAATCTTGCAAAGTAGATATTATGTTTCCTAGATGACTTGGGTCCTAACTTGGCAGTTAATTCATTTAGGAGTAATGTGCCAAAATCAAAATATTTATCAAATAGGACAGAATAAGCAATTTCTTGCATACTGATTGTAATTGCATCAAAATTACTTATTTTTCTAGAAAATACTTTAATTATGGCATCAAAGAAATAACTCCATTCTTTCCTAAGATTCTTCCTAACAACTTCTCCTAATCCAGTTTCAGCATTTGCATAATTAACGGATTCTAACATGTCCCTAATTTCTTCTTCAGTTGGGGGCTTATCACAATTATTTGCAGGCAACCCTAAACATTCAGATAATGAAGTACTAGTAATTGTATAGGTATTACCTTTGCAAGAATAAGAAATTACCTTCCCATCTGGTGAAATCTCTGCAGAGGTCCACAGTTCTTCAACAAAGGAACACACGATTGTTGGTGCTTCGCTGAGAGCTTTGGAAACTTTGCAATCTCCTAGGAATCGCATCAATGGATGAAAGTCCACAGGAGCATCATTCACCGTTAGACATGCTGTGAAGTTGTTCTGTTCATAGGTGAACCCAATGGAAGAGACGATCTTCTTTTGTGGTGCCATTCTTTCAATTGATATTCAAGAAATTAAAGTGAACTTGAAAGAATTTGTGAGAGCTTGTGAGAATTAGATAAAATTAGCTTGAGAGAGAGAGACAGAGATGAATAGTTTAGAAAAAAAATAGTAGGTAAGAATGAATTTTTAATTATAACTGCTATTTATATTTTCTAGTATTAAAAAGACTTGAAAGGACTTTTTAATTAGGCAGATAACCGTTGATGTATAAAGACTGTAGTTTATTACCCTTGATGGTAATTCTCCAACGGCTATAATCTGATCAACGGATGAATAAAACTGTAGAAATTCTATTACTATCGACGGATAAAAATAGAGAATTAATCATTTATCGATCGATCACTAACTACCAAGATAATTAACTGTCGATAGATAAATATCCATCGATAGGAATAACATTTATCTGTTGATCAAATAAGAAGGGATTTATCCGTCGATAAACAATTACGTAGGTAATTATCTGTCGATAGATAAATATCCATTGATAATTGTGAACAATGGCTACAAAACTTGACAGACATTTTATGCATGAGCATAATTAAGCATACCTAACTCACATACTAATCTATTAAAAGTAGATTCATCTAGAGATTTGGTAAATATGTCTGCAAGTTGTTGTTCACTAGGGACAAAATGTAATTCAACTGTACCATTCATTACATGTTCCCTAATGAAATGATACCTTATGTCAATGTGTTTGGTTCTGGAATGTTGCACAGGATTTTCTGTTATTGCAATGGCACTTGTATTGTCACAGAAGATGGGAATTTTGTTCAAGTTGAACCCATAGTCAAATAGTTGATTCCTCATCCATAAAATTTGTGCACAGCAACTTCCAGCAGCAATGTACTCAGCTTCTACAGTTGAAGTTGATACTGAGTGTTGCTTTTTGCTAAACCATGACACAAGTTTGTTTCCCAGAAATTGACAGGTGCCTGTAGTACTTTTCCTGTCTATTTTGCAACCTGCATAATCTGCATCTGAGTAGCCTATTAGATTAAAACCAGAATCTCTAGGATACCAAATACATAAATTTGATGTACCCTTAAGATATCTGAAAATTCTTTTAATAGCTACTAAATGAGATTCTCTAGGATCAGCCTGAAATCTAGCACATAAGCATGTAGAGAACATTATATCTGGCCTACTAGCAGTTAAATATAAAAGTGAGCCTACCATGCCTCTATAACTTGAAATATCCACCTTAGCTTCTTTGGTATTTAATTCAAGTTTAGTGGCAGTGGCCATGGGAGTTTTTGCAGAAGAACATTCACTTAACTCAAATTTCTTTAACAAATCATGAATGTACTTTGTTTGATTTATAAAAATACCATCCTTAACCTGTTTGACTTGTAACCCAAGAAAGTAGGTAAGCTCTCCCATCATGCTCATTTCATATTTACTCTGCATTAGTTTGGCAAACTTCTTGCAAAGTTCCTCATTTGTTGATCCAAAAATAATGTCATCCATATAAATTTGTACAAGAATGATAGAGCCATTAACATTTCTACTGAATAGAGTTTTATCAACAGTACCTCTTGTGAAATGATTCTCAATGAGAAACTGAGATAAAGTGTCATACCAGGCCCTTGGTGCTTGCTTCAAGCCATAAAGTGCTTTGAGTAAAAAGTAGACAAAGTTAGGAAATTTTGGATCTTCAAAGCCAGGAGGTTGTTCCACATAGACTTCCTCTTCTAGTACTCCATTCAAAAATACACTTTTCACATCCATCTGGTAGACTTTGAAATTAGCATGTGCAGCATAAGCTAGAAAGATTCTAATTGCTTCTAACCTTGCAACTGGTGTAAAAGTTTCATCAAAATCAATTCCTTCTTCTTGTGAATAACCCTTTGCTACAAGCCTTGCTTTGTTCCTAGTCACAATACCAGTTTCATCCATTTTGTTTCTGAATACCCATTTTGTACCAATTACTGATCTATCTTTTGGTCTGGGCACCAGCTTCCATACTTTATTTCTTTCAAACTGATTCAGTTCTTCTTGCATAGCCAAAACCCAATCAGGATCCATGAGAGCCTCTTCAATTCTTTTGGGTTCTTCTTGAGATAGAAAACTGCTATACAGACACTCATTTTGAGTAGCACTTCTTGTCTTGACACCATCTTCTGCATTTCCAATAATTAGTTCAAATGGATGGCTTCTTGTCCATTTTCTTTGAGGATACAAATTTTGCCTTGATGATGAAGCTTCATTATCATTTGTATTGAACTCAAAGTGATCTGAATTTGTAGATTGATTCTGAAACCCTCCCCCTGAAGTGGATACCCTAGATGTAGATTGTTGATTATCCGTTGAGGAGTTATCAGTTGATGCATTATCAGTTGATGGATTTCTGTCAACTGATAAATTATCCATTGATGCAATAACATCAACTGATATTGGGTTTCTGAACACTTGAGGTTTTATAATTTCTGCTTCTTCATCATCATTTACATCATTTGATTCATTCTCAAAATGCAGTGTGTCATGATTTCCTTCATCAAACAAGTCTTGAATCTTTTTATCATCAAATACTACATGTACAGATTCCATAATAATGTGTAGTCTGAGATTGTAGATTCTATAGGCTATGCCTGATAGTGCATACCCAACAAATATAGCTTCATCAGCCTTGGCTTCAAATTTTCCTAGATTTTCACCTTGATTTCTTAGTACATAGCACTTGCAGCCAAAGACATGAAGAAATCCCACCTTTGGCTTTTTGTCTTTCTTGATCAATTGATAAGGAGTCTTCCCTTGAGCTTTATTTACTAGGGAGATGTTTTGAGTAAAACATGTTGTGTTTATGGCCTCAGCCCAGAAGTATGTTGGAAGTTTGGCATCTTCCAACATGGTTCTAGCAGCTTCAATCAATGTCCTATTTTTCCTTTCAACTACCCCATTTTGTTGAGGTGTTCTGGGTGCAGAGAATGTGTGTATGATTCCTTTTGATTCACAGAACTCTTTTATTGTGGAATTTTTGAATTCTGTTCCATTGTCACTCCTTATCTTCTTTACATCCAATTCAAGATTTTTCTCATTTTCTCTTATGTGCTTGATGATGAGATGACTAGCTTCATCCTTTGAATGTAGAAAATAAGTCCATGAGAATCTTGAAAAATCATCCACAATGACTAGAGCATACTTCTTCTTTGCAATAGACATGATATTTACAGGACCAAACAAATCCATATATAATAACTCAAGTGGCTTTTCAATTGAAGATTCCAATTTCGACTTAAATGATGCCTTCCTCTGTTTTCCTTTCTGACAAGCATCACAAAGTCCATCCTTGACAAATTCCATTTGTGGTAATCCTCTCACTTGATTTTTCTTAACCAAGAGA
Organism: Oenanthe sinensis; assembly: GCA_028671895.1. Taxonomy (NCBI): domain Eukaryota; kingdom Viridiplantae; phylum Streptophyta; class Magnoliopsida; order Apiales; family Apiaceae; genus Oenanthe; species Oenanthe sinensis. The sequence continues at coordinate 576,074 of CM053809.1, read as the reverse complement.
TTCATGGCTTTGAAATTCAAGTGAGCTAATTTCTTATGCCACAGCCAACTTTCATTTGTACTTGCCTTAGAGAGAAGACAAGTCATTGATTATGCATTTGTTGAGTTGAAGTCAGCTATGTACACATTCCCTTTTCTATTCCCAGTCATGACCAGGCTTCCATCTACCTTGTTGGAAATTATGCATGCTTCTGTTGTGAAACAGACTTTATTTCCATTGTCACATAGTTGACTTATGCTTAACAAGTTATGTCTTAAGCCATCAACTAATGCAACAGGTTCAATGATGACATTCTCTTTCGAAATCAAGCCATATCCCATGGTGTGCCCTTTGCTGTCATCTCCAAAAGTTACTCCAGGGCCAGCTTTCTCCTCAAACTTTGTGAGCAGGGATTTATCTCCAGTCATGTGTCTTGAACACCCACTGTCCAAGTACCAAAGATTTCTTCTTTTTCCCTGCACACAGTCAAAACAAATCAAGTTGATTTTGGTACCCAAGTTGCCTTGGGTCCTTTCTTATTAGTTGTTATCTTTGGCTTGGTTTCCAATTTTTGTACCTTTGGTTTGGGTGGTTTTACTTCCACTTCAACCTTAGGTGTTGGTCTCCCTACCTCAGAATTCTCAGTGCTAATATTTGGAATGCTCATGCTTGCAGAGTTGAAAAAATTTGGTGCATGAAGATTGTTAAGCATATTCCATGGCATAGCAGGCATATTCATATTGGCAAATGCAAGATATGGATTAAACATATAAGGCATTGATGCATACTGAGCATGAATAGCATGAGAATCAACTAAATGAGGAAAAACAGAACTGGTATGCATGTTGGGTATAGCAGGTACATTTGTTGCTGTAGGCATGGTGAGTTTACATTGCACAGATAAATGATTTTTACTACCACACTTAGCACATACTTTCCTAGGAGCATATTTGTCAGGTGTGTAGTTGTTGTGCTTGTTTATGCCTACTTTACCATTTCTATTTTTCTTCTTCTTTTCATTTGGATGAATATTAGGTTCTATCTTTTCCAATTTCTCTTTCAACTGATTTTTAGATAAGAATCCTATATTAGCCTTTTCAACTTTGATTTGAGCTTCAGAGGAGCTACTTTCTTTGACAAATTTAATAGGTCTGTTAAACTTAGTTTTAATATCACATTTCTTAGCAGTTGATGACTTCTCAATCGATGGATAATTATCCGTTGAAATAGCATTATCAATCGATGGATAATTCTTATCAGTTGATTCAGAGTTATCAATCGATTGCTTCTTTTCTAAAGATTGATCTTCATCAATGGCTATTTTCTCAAGAGTTTCAGACAACATGGTGAAAGAGTTTGTTCTATGAATGTCATTCATCTTCTTACTGGCTTTACTTGACCTGTTCCACTTGTCAATGGTTCTTAGTTCATCCTCTAATTTTTCTTTTAACTTCTCTATTTCCTTTTTACTGTCAACTAGTTCATTTCTAGCATCTTTGTTTTCCATCTTGAGTCTGTCCAATTGCACTAGCTCACTCTCTAAGAAATTGTTTCTTTCAGTGAGAGTTTCTAATGTTAATTTGAGCCTAGTGTTCTCTTTGTTCAAAGACTTAAGAGTGACATGCAAATTATACAATTCATTAGACATTTCATTAATAGTAATATTGCATTCATCTTTGGACAACTCAGATAGATTTGTAGAAATTACCTGATTGCTAGATGAACTAGCTTCCTGGTCATCTTGATTGGCCATTAGTGCAAGATTGATGTGTTCTTCTTCTTCTTCAGAATCCTCCTCAGCAGCCCAGTCCTTTTCTTATGTCACAAAATCCTTCTCTCTTTGTTTGAGCAAGTCAAAGTACTTCTTCTTATAGTCAATACCATCACTAGACTTTGACCTCTTTTCAACTTTGGGCTTTCTGCATTCACTTGAAAAGTGACCAGCCAATCCACAGTTAAAGCATCTGAATTGAGTTCTGTCAACAAGATTTTTGCCTTGTTGAGTGTCTCTCCTGAACTGTGATCCAGGCCTTTGCATTGGATTCCTTTTGAACTTGAGTTTAGAAAATTTTCTTGATAGAAAAGCTAAATGCTCATCTATTTCATCCATTTCATCTTTGATGAGTGACTCATCACTGTCACAAAGTTCTTTTCCTTTACCAGTAGAAGATTCATCATATCTAACATAATTTGCACCATTGCCATGACCTTCTTTCTTCCCTTCTTTGAAATCAGCATCTTCATCTGTTTCTGCAACTTGCTTTTCCTTGACAACCAAAGCAATGGACTTTTCTCTCTTCTGACTTTTCTCAATTTCCTCATCTTGCTGTAGCTCCAACTCATAGGTTTTCAAGATGCCATACAGCTTGTCCAAGGTATAATCTTTAAAGTCAGGAGATTGCCTTATAGAGACAGTCATTGGTTTCCATTCTTTGGGTAGGGACCTCAAGAATTTGAGGTTGGTGTCCTCAACAGCATAAACTCTTCCATATAATTTAAGCTCATTCAACAGCTTTTGAAACCTACTATATGTATCATTTATTGTTTCACCACTCTTGAAGTGAAAGGCCTCATACTTTTGAATCAAGAGTTGCATCTTGTTCTTTCTTACTTGCTCAGTACCTTCACAGAGGGTTTGAAGAGTGTCCCAGACTTCTTTGGAGGTTGTACAACTGATGACATTGTCAAACATGTCCTTGTCAAGACCATTAAACAAGATATTCATGGCCTTTTTGTCCTTGTGTACTTCCTTTTCATCTTCATCTGTATACTCACTCACAGATTTAGGAATGAGTTTGTCTGGTGCTTGAGTACCGTCTGCATTTACACTTGTAACTATTTTCATAGGAACATGTGGACCTTTCTCTATGCAATGAACATAGGAAGGATCAATAGATAGCAGATGCAAGTGCATTTTTACTTTCCAGGGAAAATATTCATCTTTCTCTAGAACTGGAATCTTAACTCCTGTTTCTTTTTGACCCATTCTTGATGTACTTTTAGATCTTGACTTTCTGTTTGTTGAAAGCCTGCTCTGATACCAATTGTTATTCGCCCTTAAGTACACTAAGTTTGGAGAAGGGGGGGTTGAATACAAATTTAAGAATTAATTCAACTTCTTGCGGAAATAAGTTTGTACAAAGAGAGTGTTTAATTAAGATTGATGTAACTAAGAACTGGATAACTAAAGTGTTGAAAACAGAAACAACAAGATTAAAAATTACTAGTGGATTGTTTTTCCACTAGTGAGTTTTTGCTTTCAATTGATCTTAGTAAAAATACTAAGCTGCGTACAAAGTTGAATGTAGAACTTAGAAAAGCATTACAAGTTCTGCCTGATTTTCTACTTTGTTTTTCTTGAGTTCTTCTTCAAAACTCCTCACTTTGCTACTGTGTTTTTGCTTTTTTTTTTATAAACAAAAACTACTACTCTAGTTTTCTATCGACTGATAACAATATAATATTACAATTTATACTGTTTACATAAAAATAGAAACTAGCTCCTTTTCACAGCTTTCCTTGTAGAACTAACTAGCTCTGGAAGTGTCTTTTGTCTTAAGATATTCCTTGGATGCTGTGTTGCCTAGAAAGTCTTCACAGTCCTGACAGGACTGTCTTCCAATGATTCAGTTTCTGCACTGTTCCCGTAATATCTGGCTTTTAGCTAAATAGGGAAACTTTAATCAACTGATAAATGCTGTTAAGCTTATCAGTTGATTCACCTTTGCTTATCCATCGATGGATAGGATATCTGTTGATCAGTTGATGTGTCGATGGATAATTGAGTTATCCATCGACTCCTTATCCATTGATGGTTCTTTATCCGTTGACTATAATTATCCATTGATGACTTGTATCAGTTGATAGCTTTCATCCGTTGAGTAGTGTCTTCATCCATCGACTTCAACATCAGTTGATCACTTCACTTGTGAAAATTCTGACTTAGAATATTTACAATTGATCAGCCATTCTTCACATCTGTTGAGAAGCTAGAAATTGAAGTCAATAACATCAGTTGACTACATCATTGCATCCATCGAGGTAATACAATCAATTGATAGTGAAACATAAATCAATGCTACAATCCAGTTTATCAGTTGATAAACAAGTTTCAACTGATAACTGGTTTCCTAGTCAATGGATATTTATAAGTCATATCCATTGATCAGTTACAAAATAATTTTGAGTCCCTATTGAAATTCTAAGTAATTTGTTATCATCAAAACTCATAATTCCTAACAATTGTTTTATATCATCATGATTTAAATAAACCAAAATAAATTAAATACTTATGTTGTACTAAGCAATTGCCAATCACATGCATTTATAAAAACTATACATGGCAATTATTCAGTAGAACAATAAGCATATCACAATTAATTGCACGCTGATACCAATTATTCGATATTTATCAATAATTTCAAGATGCAAGAAATTGTGCTTCTGTTATTTTATCAAATTAAAATTATGAAACTAATAACCATTGAATTGCTTCAATCCATAATTTCAATAAGATAAAATAAATTCGCTAAATACTAAAATATTCATTAGATTGAATATTAGCATTTAACTTCCTACGCCATATCTAATAATTGTCACTTTGCACATTGTAAGCGTACTCATAACAATTACTAATTGATATACGTAAGCTCAAGGTTATAGTTGAAAAGAAATTCACAAGTTCTTTAAATAGGGAAAAAGTAATACTTGTGATTCTTTTTACAACCCCTCGCAATAAAATCAATTTTAGAAATATTTTCTAAGTATATAAAACATCGAGAATTTTATACACAACTTGGAAAATACTTCATCTTCCAATATTAGTGAGTTTTGAAATATGCATTAATTATTTAGAACAGAAATTCTAAATACCATCACTAATATCAAAAGCATCACAATTACTTGTAATAAAATATTTTAAGACTCTTAGAGCAAAATATCAAAGCAATTAAGCAAGATATCATTGACTAATTCTTATCTAATATTTAATATACAAATAATTATGCCTCTAATTTATTTTAATTTACTTAAATCATGGAACATATATTTCACTGAATTGTTTTATATCATCATGATTTAAACAAATCAAAATAAATTGAATACTTATGCTAAATAACTTAACTATTACTTATGCATAATACTTTACAAGCAAGATAATTAAACTAATAGCAAAAAAAATATGAGGTACTGGATTTCAAATAAATTCACAAGTCTTTGAATATTGAACATTTAATACTTGTGAGCTTATTTAAGAATTCCTTGCAGATGGGATTTCCAACAACTATGTATATTAATAATATCCCAAGTTTACTAACCAACTTAGATAAAATAAATTCATCAAGTTATTTAGCAAACATCTGCAAGTTATTCGACTAAGGACAACTCTCAAAAGAAATGATACCTGATGTCCATTAGCTTGTTCCTTCAGTGGTATGAAGAGTTCAACAGAGTTGCTGGAAATTGACAGCTTCTAGGAATGACTTCCCTGTCTTTCGTACAACCTGCATCATCTATATTTATATAGCCAATTACGTTAAACCTATTATCTTAAGGGTCCCAGATTCCAAGAATTGGTGATCCCCTAATATATCTAACAATTCATAACTTAGCTATAAGATAAGATTCTCTAGTATCCACTTGGAAACTTGCACATAGGCATATCGAGAATAAAATATATGGTCTTTGTGCACTTGAATAAGTAATGAGCTTATCATACCTCTATAGCTTGTCACTTCAGTTCATATACCTGATTTGCCCTGATCAAGCTTAGTGGTCTGTTGGAAAGTAGTCTTGGCAGGTTTAGAATCTTCCAAATTGCGCATCTTCAAAAGATCCTTGACTTCCTTTAATTGCCATCATTCTTTCGAATTAATTATAATCCAGAAAGAATTGCAACTCTTCCAACATGCTCATTTTGTACCTACTCTGCATTAACTTAGCAAAAATATATCTTGCCAAATTTTCGTTAGTAGACCCACATATAATATACTCATGGTATACTAGCACATATATATAACATTGTGTGTGCCATGCATTCTAGAGAGACATATGTGTATAACTTACTCTACTGTAAAATCATATTAAAGTAATTAACAGTCAGAGTGTCGTACTATGTCCTTGACGTTTTGCTTGAATCCCTATCTCCGTCATAGAAGAGCTTGCGAAGAGAATGATATACAAATCGTAATGGATCTGCAACTTCATCTTCTAGCTTCATCATTCAAGAGTGCACTTGTTCACATTCATCTGATAGATCTTCATGCTTGAATGCTCCACATGTGATAGGTCCTAATCGTTGAGTCCCTGAAAATTGTTAGGTCCCCATTGATGAGTCCCAAAGGATCAAGTCTCGTCACTGGTGCTTACTGCTTGATCTTGAAAGTCCCGAAGATTCTGTTTCCATCATCGTCGATACATTCTGCTTTAAAGTCCTGTAGCACCCAGTTTGGCTTTGCCCCTTATAACAATGCCAATAGTCATCCAGTTACTGAGAACCCTTACTGTACCAATTTCAGCTTCGACTTTAGTGGTCTGGGTTCCAGCTTCAGTAGTTTCTGCCTTCGAACTGATTGAGATCACCTTGCATTGCAATCACTCAATCTGGATCAATCTGTGCTTTTCTAATATTCTTTGGGCTACCAATTGTTAATGATACTAATTGTTAATTCTTGACAATTGCTCTTTCCCAAGAGTAACTATTTACTTTGCATAGCACTTCTAGCCTTTACACAAGAATCCGGATCACTAAGAACGAGACTCCAGGATTGAATTTGATTTCAAACCTTTTGTCTTGACAGAAATGTTCTTAATGAAATCCTTTGATCTTCATTGTTGAGTATGACTAGTAGATCCTTCTTCTGTTTGTTCCCCCTGAGTTGCTGCTAGGATGTGTTGAAGATCCTTCACCTTCTACAATGGATTTCCACTAAGGATCTGAATCATTATCATTGCCATTGATTCCTTCTGCAACCTCAGCTTCTACATCAGTATCTGAATTCGTCAAATATTCAGAATAGTCATTCATTTGAATGCTTGGGAGCTTGGTGTAGTTGGTCTTCACATTCAGACTTTTAATCACCTTTTGTTTTCACATCACTTAAGCCCTGAAGACTTTTGACTTCAATGAGTAGCCGAGGAAAATTGTTCCATGAGTCTTAACTTAACTTGCCAAGATACTCAAATAAATCTTCAATTAATAACAATCTCCTCCCAACACACGAATGAGCTTCAGTGTTTGCTTCTTGTTGGCCATTAACTCAAATGATGTCTTTTCACGATCTTGTTGATTAAAGCAGCATGCTGTGTTAATTGCTTCAGCTTCAAAGTACCTTTTTCAGTGCAGACTTCATTTAGAACTTCACTCGCAAAATGCAGTTCCACTATCTGACTTCAAAGTTCTCACAGCTTACCAATTGTTTCCAACTTGATCTTCCTTTTTGATCAATCACCATTTTGACATTTTGTCTATTGAATGCTTGAACATCACCAATTTGTAATTGGGGTTATCAATTCCAATCACCACTAAGCATATGAATTTCCTTCAGTGTGATGTTTCCATTGACTTCCCTATGTGACATACTTCAAAATGTCCTTCTAGAAAGAATTCCATATAAAGCAGTCCTCTCACCAATTTCATCTTTATCAGAGAATCTATTGCCTTGCAAACTAACAAGTGTGAGAGCTGTTGGGTTCCGAGGCATAAAACGCAGCGGATTAAACGTAAATATAACAAAAATTTCGGAACCCTAACGCAGGATCATGTATAATCATGGACTGATTATTGTGAAACGGAATCATACCTTTGTTTGGTCTTGATTACTACGAACTCAACGGAGATCCTAGCTTTCACGACTTGTGTCTTCCTCTTGAAAACACCTCTATGGTATCCACACGAGCACCTTCAAGAACGTCTCACGATCTTGATTATGGAACGGATGTACTAGCCTCTTCTAGATGATTTCGAAACTGCCTTTGATGTGCTTGCTGCTGCTGCTGCCTCTATAGGGTTTTTCTTATCAAAACATTAACCCTTATTAACCCTACATTATCTATTTATAATGGTTGGTTAATAGGCCCATAATAGCAACCCATAACAGCAAAGCCTAACCCATGTAGGTTTAGGATTAAATAATAAAACCGAATTTTATTATTTAATTAATAACTAAGTCACACTTAATTATTAATGGCAGAATTCAAATTCGAATTTATATTATTTCAATTAATTAAGTCTCACTTAATTAATATAATAAAATTCAAATAATCATCAATTAATTTAAATCTATAATTTAAATTAATTATTCCTTAAAGTACTCTATGTGTGTGACCCTATAGGCTATTATTTAATTAGCAATAATTTTATTCTCTAATAAAATTATAAACAATGAGCGGTATCTAATAATACATCATTGCTACCCAATTAAATAATAATTAAATCGTGATTCGATAAAACCTTTCGTGATTAATGTTTCCGTGTAATATAATCCCTTTAACCATATATATTATAGATTAAACTCGAGGCATGTATTTAGTCATCCTCTTCAACATTTAATCCGGGTTTACTTGATCCATGAGTAGACTATGAAAACAAATCATTATTTGAGCACGGCCATGCATTTTATAGTCTCACTCAATCAAGAGGCCAATAATATATCTCCTAATTATAGGAGGGTTAAATCCTTTATCTATCATTCATATTTCTCATACAACTCATGATATACCCGATGTCCACTTTTATCATTACCCGGTCAAAGGTAACTTTTAATGTAGTCAAAGTATATTAATCCTCGTATAGAAATATAATGATCTCAAGTCAGAGGATCATTACACCATTATCACTGTGAGTCTTTCTTATGACTTTATTAAACATGAAGAATCTCACTGTGGGTCTGTCCAGTACCATGTACTCCTGCATGTACCTATGTGTTGACTTTAGTATCCCCATACTTATAACCAATGAGATGTGGTTATCTGTCAAACAACATACTAGTCTATTTATGTATTATTATTGTCATATAATAATAATACTCGACTAGGGACATTTAAGAATATGATATATTATATAATCTCAAGTTCAAGTCATTTACTAAATTATACAATGTGTATCATGATTCTAAGGACATTTATTATGCTAACAAATATATCGCAGTAATTAAAGTCATAATAAATACGTTTATTGAATAATCAAATGACATAAATGTTTATCAAAAGAAACATTGTATTGCCTCTAGGGCACCTACACCAACAATCTCCCACTTGCACTAGAGCCAATCACCCATGTATCTAATACCCATGGAACTAGTGTGACCGTCGTGCTTCGTCTGCGATAAGCCTTTAGTCAGTTGGTCTGCAATGTTATCATTTGTGTGCACTTTACATATGTGTATGTCACCCCTTTCATTAATCTCTCGAATGAGGTGATATCTCCTGAGTATATGTTTGGTTCGGGAGTGAGCTCTAGGTTCTTTAGCCTGTGCAATGGCTCCATTATTATCGCAGTATAGATCAATGGGATCTGCGATCGATGGAACCACTCCCAAATTAGTAATGAATTTTCGAATCCAAACAGCTTCCTTAGCCGCTTCACAAGCTGCAATGTACTCAGCCTCCATTGTAGAATCAGCTACTGTTTCTTGCTTTGAACTCTTCCAGCTTACAGCACCTCCGTTTAGACAAAACACAAAACCAGACTGTGATACAGTATCATCCCTGTCTGTTTGGAAACTTGCATCGGTGTAACCTTTTACAACCAGTTTCTCCTCTCCTCCATACACCAAGAATGAATCTTTAGTCCTTTTCAAGTACTTTAGAATATTCTTGACAGCCGTCTAGTGACCTTCACCTGGATTAGATTGGTATCTGCTCGTCATGCTTAAAGCATACGAAACATCACCTACACCAACAAGAGCTTCCTTTGCCATAGCTAACTCTTCATTGATAAAGCTTTACTGAAAAGTTTACTTCATCTTTACATCCAAATTCCATGTCAGCTACGAACAAACTTCCTCAACCGCAGCTGAGTGAGCATCCAACCTTCTTGTTTGAGATCAAACACTTCTCCAGAAAACCTTTGACAAAGAATTCCCTAGTGCCCTTTAGAAAGTGCTTAAGTCCTTCCACAAGAAAGATGCTTCCACTGATGACAGTTCTTAACTCATGATAGCCATATCCCTTGTACATCCTTTGCTGTCATCTCCAAAGGTTACCGTCGGGGAGGCCTTCTCAACCAGTTGTGATAGAAGAGCTTTAATCTTAATCATATGCCTCGAACAATAAATGTTACGAAGTCACATAATTTTTCGCTTTCATAACATACTCTGCGATCACAAAAGATTAAGCTTCTTGGTACTCAACTTCAATTGAGTCCAGATGGGTTAGAGATATTTTCAGAGGTAACAACAGCTTCAACCTTAATATGCACAAGCTAATCTTTGACTGATCACTTCTCATATACTGCAGGCTTGACAAAGTAGTCTTTAGGCTATGAGACTAGTGATTTCAACCTAACTTAAGGTGAACTAGCAGTCTTTACCCTATTGTGACTCTTATACATGCTTTGTCTAAGATTATGCAAGTCCTAAGATATGCATTTTCAAATTTAACTAAACAAGAATGGAAATAAGAACACATGGTAAATATTCAGCTTCACTGCATAAAAGCACATGGATAGAAGAACTAACAAATTAATTACTAATTCTGTCTAATCCATTCTGTCGTTGTCTAACGTTTTTAACTATCTCTAATTACCTAAGTCAGTTTTAGATTAAGCTTCGAATCTACATGACTTACTGACTCTGAGATAATTCTACCATCTTTTAACCAATTATCCCTAACAAGCAATACATGATCTAATATAGCATTTAAGTACAACTATGTGAGTAAAAGCAAATCAAATGAAAATAAGCACATAAACAATTAACAAGTCATTTGCCATTAAGAACAAATAAAATATGATATATGACCTGTTTGTCTATTAGCAATTTCACAACATTAGCAGAGTTATTAAATCACATCAAATTTAACTCAAGTTTCAGCAAATGTTTAGGGATACACCTAACCGTCTAGAACACCCTATCTAATTCTAGATATTCATTTTACTGCATATAAAATCAAGTAAGAAATGTACTTATTAAACTCATGAATCCTAGCATGCAATCTTATTCTTAGCAATCAATTAAGCATTTAAGTCCTAAGATGCTAGCATGCTATCATGAATATAATACATTCCAAAACTTAATAAACATACAGTTCTAAATTAGATAAACGTATACTAGTTAGAATGTATACCTGTGAAGTACTTAGTGATTCATCTACAGTGTTGGTCATTGATGCCAGATATCCATTTGGTGCATCACTGTCACTGATAGAATCAACCTTGCATTTAACTTCATCAACAAATGCTTTTCCTTGCTGCATCCTCACTAATGCTTGAGATTCCTGCTATAACCCAACATAGTGTCTTCATCTTTTGCTTGCTCCTTTTCTGATCTTGTAGGTGTCATACTCCATCTTGAGTAAAAGTGTTTTGTTGATCTCAGCGGTACCTTCCATGATGACCTCTATTTCTAGGTTTATCGAACGGACGTATCGAAAGCTATTTGCTCCTTATCAGCATCTGAAAAGTCCACTCCCTCTTTGGGCTCAGACCGATGTGGTACAATCACATCTCCTTCCATATGCTCAGGAACAACAACCATCATAACAAATTCATTATCAAAACCCATTCTTCATTGATCTCGGTCGAACACTGGAATCTTGAATTGATTTTAAGGTGCCATCTTAATATAGATTTAGAATAGAGATAATAAACTTTTCTTATTACTTGAGTAGTAATTAAAAGAAAATTGAATTATCTCCAAATGAATCAAAGTTCCAAAACTGGTCACCAAAAATAATTCTAAGTACCCGACACTAGGCTCTGTAGATAATCTATGTCGATCTCGATCTACATCTCGATCTACATCTCGAGGTCGATCTCGATGTCGACAGATCGAGATTTACCTTAACATATTTTAAGCCATTTTCGCAAGTCGATCTCGATCTCGATCTACAAAACTTTTGCCTATGTCGAAATTTCACCAAGTCGAAATTCTCAAAGTAGATATTCTCAAGTCGAACTTTTGTCCTTGGTCGAAATTTGCTGCCTGACTTTCACACTTTTTGACTTTTGTGTCTTTTCTCACCTACCTCACCTAACAACCACGTGCTAGGTACAGAGTCTTCTGATAATTACTTTTTGTGCAGTGAGTCTGTCCAATCAAAAGCCAATAACACCCTTTTCACTTCATGTCTTTAGAAAAGGTAATCAAAAAGTTATTGGGTTTATCTTCTTTACAAGAACAGCGATGAACACGTGATGAACACCACAAACCAAAGTACCCAGTTTAATTCACAACAATTATCTAAAATACACCCAAGCTAAATAATTACACCTGGAGTATTTAAATAATTTTAGGACGAGTTTTCACTGTTTAATTAATTTAAGTACACTTTTCAAGAAAATCTTAAAAAGTAGATCTGGACTTGAAAACTCCCTAATCTTCTACCAAACACAAGGATCTATGTTTTGTATGTCAAACATTAGGCTCAGATACCAATTGTTAGGTCCAAATGTGTTGTAGAGGGGGGGGTGAATACAACTTTTTCAAAGTAATGAGAGAATATACAAATATGCATGTAGTAAATGATGACACAGAATTTCAAGAATATAACTTTATATTCATTGAAGGGTTTGCTACAACATTCATAAAAGTATCAGGATCAGTTGAACAATAAATACAACAATTGAAGCTTGATTCAACTGATCCTCTCTCTCACTTCTGTTTTACAGTAAATGCTCTCTCTTTAAAATTATCGTTACAATACAGAGATGGACTTAAAGTCTTATTACAAATAAAACAAAGTGCTGCTTTTATAATGTCGTGTAGTCTTGATCTTGTCCTTTTTGTGTACGTGGCCCAATCAGGACTCGTCAACAAAAAGTACTTTCCCAACCACTCTGGATCAACCGTTCACCATAAGCCACTTGTCCCTTGAACATTAAATGCTACATATCGACCCGCATCTCGATCTCGGCCTGGACCAATCTCGATCTCGATCTTGGTTGACAATCTCGATCTCGATCTCGATCTGTGAAAATCTCGACCTCGATCTCGATCTGTGAAAATCTCGATCTCGATCTGTGAAAATCTCGATCTCGATCTGTGAAAATCTCGATCTCGATCTCGATCTGCCGTGGATAGAGATTTGCCTTGTAATGTTTTACTTCAATTATAAATCTCGACCCGCATCTCGATCTGCTGTGGATCGACATTTGCCTTTAGCAAATATGCACTCATCCAATGTTGACCTTCTTTAATGACTAATTGTGGATTAACCTTTATGAGCAACTTTCCCTAGCTTCTTCAATTTCTTTTCCTCACTCAATTCAAATGAGATCTTCTATTACTGACATGAACTTGCCTCCAATGTCCTGACACTTGATGCAATGGTCTGGTTCATAAGTGACTAGTCTTGTAGGGGTTCTTGCTTCTGAATGTCAGTTCTCATTTGTTGATTAACCTTTACATTATCCAGTTGTTGAGATACATCACATGAAATCACTTTGGTCTTCTTGATACTTCTTTGACACTAATTTGATTCTCTATTAGATAAGTTAGAGCATAAGCAATACTGAGATTGAACTTCTTCTCACTTAGGAATTCTTGATTAACCAAATTAGTTACTTGTAGTTACCAAGTATCATTACCATTTCTTCAGTTGATTGATTCCATGTTCTTCGAACATTGACTGTTAATAAACAATGTAACTTCACTGGAATCTTTTCTGGTACTTCGACAACATCTTCATTACTACCACAATCTTGAATACTTCATTCTCTGTTCTTCACTGATTGTCAGTGAGTATAACTTCAAGACTGTAGCTGTCTTCTTTAACCTTTGTCTTTACCATGTCTTCAATTCTTTTAGATTCATATGCTTCAAACACTGTCTATCTTCAATCAATGATGTTATACTGAAATCTTTTAGTGGCACTGCTATACTGAATCTTCAACACTTCTGAAACCCTGAAAGTCTTTAAACATTATTCTTCACTGAGGCATGAACATATAAATGAACTTCTTTCAATGACCTGTAGTAGACTTCAAAACTTCTTCTAATGTCTTGATTCACTGTATTTGCCTTGTCTTCATGTCTTGCTGATTTCTGTGTAATCGTAGTATTATTTACTTGTCCTATTCTAGTGTTGAGTTATCACGATTACTATTTATACAGCTTCGTCATTTCCAACAGTTTCCTTCTAGAATTCTCTTTCTTTCCCATAGCATATCTGCAATATATTTATCTTGATCTTCGAAGACTTTCCATTCCTGTGATCTTCTTCCAAATTTAACTTCAATTGTATAGACTCTGAAATCTTTAGACTCTGATGATCTTCAGACTCTGATCATATGTAGACTCTGATAGATCATAGACTCTGATAGTCTATAGACTCTGATCACCTTCCAAACTCTGATCTTTATGCAGACTCTGGTTTAACTTTCTTCAGAAATTCTTCTAAGTACAAGTAACATGAATGTTGACTATTTAGACTCTGATTATATATTTCAGAGACTAGAAAGACTTATTACAGATAAACTAATCTAGACCCTGTTCTATTATTTTGTACATCATCAAATGAATATATTCCTAACAATCTCCCCATATTTATGCTTTATAAAATGTAAGCATAAATCAAGGTTTGATGATGTCAAAACTAAATAATAAAACTATTAATTTAGAACAGTATAAAAGAATTATAAAGGAAAAAGAATTACTTTTATTTAATGTTCTCAAAGGCTGGATTATTCTTCAAAAATGAGTTCAGCATATTTTCTTCCACAATTGCAAGAGCTTCACCAACAAACTTCTTTAATTTCTTCTTTTCTTCATTTGAACATTTGATTTGACAGTAAGCTGCTATCAGATCATTTGCACTGCTTTCTTGATCTTTTAAGTCCTTCAACATCAAAACACTAACTTTCCCACTCATAGGCTGAAACCCAAAGTAATGACCCACATCTTCTTGAAATTTAATCTGTTTTTCTTCCAATGGCATGACTTGATCATTTCCTTCAGTATCAACATATTTTAAAGAAAATTTGTCCATTTGTCGATTTGTTTGTCTGTGCAAAGTCAGCTTCCTATCAATCTCCTTGAACCATTTGTGTGTGATAGCTTCTTTGCTCTTGTTAACTTCATAAGCAATTTGAAGAAGAAATCTGATATACTGTAGTTCCTCATCCTGTTTGAAAAAGATAAAATTTGATTGACTAATCCATCTTACACTTCCACCTTCTAAGAAGTAAACCAGCATCTCATTCTTCACCTTTTCTGTACCTCCCTAACCTCCTTTTATCTTTGTTTCAAAAACATTATAAACAATTTGAGCAGACACCACTTTATATAAGTGCTTCTGAGTGATCTTCTCAAACTGCCTATCTGTCAAGGATTGAGGATCCCTAGTTAGAGTAGATGTTCTGTCAATGTCAGAATCTTCAAATCCTCTAAGACCTATTTCTTTTTAGCTCTAAGTTGCAGATTTGATTGACAGCACTTCCAGTATGACGGTTCTTGAGTTTGATCAGAGTCTGACTTCTTTCTTTGCTTATCAGAGTCTGACTTAGACTCTGATTTCCCATGTCTAGTCCCTGACTGATGTGTTTGAGTTTTTGCTACTCCAGATTGCTTTTGTTGCACATCATCAAGACCCCTAGGACCATGAGAACTATCATCATCATCATCATCTCTCCTCATTTTAACTCCCTTTGACCTATCTTTGCATCCATCATCCTTATTTCTCCTGGAGGATTCACCTTGCCTCTCCTTCTCCCCCTTTTTTGACATCATCATCCTTAGTACTGGTGACAGCCAAAAGAATCTGCTCAAGAACTGTAGAGATATTGGCCTGGGCTGCAATGACTGAATCAACCTTGGTGGTCAAATCAGAGACTGTAGATTGAAGAGAGGCTTGAGTGGTAGTGATAGCAGCTAGAGCATCTTTAAAAGCTACTTCTTTGGATAATTGAAGGGAGTGAATTCTGTCAAATCTTGTATTGAGCAGAGAAGTTGTATTATCAACACCAGTGAGCTTGATTTTAATATGAGAAATGTCCTGGACCACACTGGCTAATTGAGCAACAACATCAGGTAACTCAGCTTTAACAGCTCCATCCAAAGCATGATCTTCTTCACCAGGATAGTAACCATGTTCCTGTTGAAAGGATTTCTTCTGAAAAGCTTTAAGTCTCTAAGACTGATGAATAGCCAAAATACACTCAAAAGAATCTTTATCAGTTATGCCTCTTTGCTGTGTAGACTCCCAAGACTGAGGAAACACCTTATCAAAATAGACAAAAGAAGGAGCAACGTGATCATCATCTTCAGAAGTGCAGTCCTCAGCAACAGACTCAAGCTTTGTGATTGGAGGTGTAGACTCTGGTAGTGTAGACTCTGAAACTGCAAACGGGACTATAGACCCTGATTCCTCCTGAGACTGATCAGAGACTGTAGACTCTGGAAGTCTAGCCCTTATAGGCATAATTAAAAGTGGTTCTTCTGACTTCAAATTTGCAGCCTCAGTTAAAATGACAGTGTTATCTACCAAAGCCTCCATGACTCTATCTGCTCTCCTTGCTAGAGAATCCACCAGATGAAGTTGTGGTCTCTGGGTAAATGACTTCTGAGCAGCAAGAGCCTCCTCCTGTTTGCCAATCTGCACAATCAAACATAGTGAATTGTCATCCATCCCCTGCTCCAACTCATTGGACCAACTCTTTGGAAAATCTTGATCTCAATAAGTAAAGCTAGGTTTAGGATACCCTAATCTCTCATACTCACAGTGGGGTTGGGCACCCACTTTCTCAATCTCACTCAGGCTCCCTACAGCCTTTTCTACCTCTCCTTTTGCCTGGTCCAGTGCCAGCCTCTCAGATATTTTGTCACTCATTTGGGAGGGTGCACTCAATAATCCTACAGAAGAGGGGTTGAGAGAAAACAAAGGTGCTTCAATACCTGAACCACCTTGATGGAGGGGAACCCCTTCAAATATCTGAAGGCTAGGGGTTTCCACCAAGGGCTGAGCATCAACAGACTCTGAACCCTTACAAGCATCTTCTGTCTTTCTAGAGTCTGTTGGCTCCAGTATTCCGGTCTCAGGGTCTACTCTAGACTCTGACTACTTCAGTATGACTTCATTAGAAGCCAAAGTCTGAGTGTTACCTTCTTTGACTGTTTGTGTATGAGACTCCCCCTCAAGGTGGATAGACTCTAATAGAATAGATTGGAAAATTTCTGCATGAGCCTCCATCAGAGTCTGTCCTCCTATATCACTAGGGTTCTCATCAGCTTTTTGGTGAGTTGTCAAGGAGGGCCTAACAGCATACTCCCCTGCCCCACTATCACCCAACCTCTGACTAGGTGGTTCTTATGTGGGTGAGGCAAACTGAACATCTTTATCACTAGTCACCACTGGTGCACTAGTCCCAACCTCCAACTGCCTTGCATCACCTGCTACCTCCTGTGGTTCTACCATAGTTAATGCATCCAAGTGTCCATTGAGAAACATCCTGGCATGGAGTGCATTGATGGCCTGGGCAAAAGTCAAGTGAAAGGAATGCTGCAGTTCCCTTGCAATCTTGTGATAATGTGAGCCCTTAAGTTGATCCAATCTACTTTCATAGGTCGGATAGATGTATTTGTTGGCCACCTTACCTACATTTTGGACAAGAAAAGCAACCACCTCTTTTGAAAATGGTTGAATGGTAGAGATCCAATCAATAGTTGTCCTGTAGGTAATCTCATGATCCCGAATTGCTTCATAGTCAAAAACTGGTTGCTCAATCTCAGTTTCCAACTCAGCAACAGACTCTGATTTTCTCCTTTTGTAGATGCTAAGCTTTTTTGGCTTCTTTGTGATTTGTTGTTCAGAGTCTGGCACACCTAGTGCTTTGAGAACTGCATTTGTTCTGCCTTCTATGAGCCCAGCTGCTTTTTCTTGGAATGAAGAGTTGAATAGGTAGCTGTATAGAGATTTGACCACATCCTGTGCGGACATTTGTAGCTCCTGTTCCATTCTCTTCCTTAGGGCTTCATAGGTTGAAAGAAAAACCAAGACTTGAGAATTAGTCTGATGTTTCTCTAGATCTTCAACTGATTCCACTAAAGGATATAAGAATAGCAGTGCCTCATCACTTGGAGTAATGATTTCATCAATTAGACTTGAGGCTGCATCCAATGGCATTCCTTCCCAAAATGTCTCATGATCAGAGTCTAAAGGCAGGCTAGACTCTGACTCAACATTAGACTCTGGTTTAGGTAATTTCTTGCTATCAGAGTCTGGCCCTGCAGGAGCCTTGGGAGCATCTGTTTCCTGCAAAACAGGGTTAGTAATAATAATAGGCTTTTGTGTGTGTGCAGAATAAGCCTTCCTTAACCTTCTGTACTTCTGAGCAAAAGATTTTTCAAGAGATTCAATTTGAGAATCCTGAGGTGCATTCCTAGGTGTTTCAGAGTCTGTAGCATTTTCAGAGACTGCAGACATGGCTTGAAGGTTAGAATCAAGTGTCTCATGACCTTCTTTTAGCAAAGAAAGACCTTCAACAACTTGTTTCTCTAAAGGGTTGAGCTCCTCATCACTGTGCTCATCTATAAGCCTAAATTGAATCAGTTTTCTCCTCTTTACAATTGGTGCCTATTGAGAGACACCAGAGGTTGGTTTCTTTTTGGATTTTGGTTTAGAAGATTGTGTAATTGAAGGGGATTGGGTGACTTGGGTAGGTGCAGGGGGACTCTCCATTACTTGTTCCTGCACCATTTCACCACTAAAAAATGAAGCATTGTAGAGAGAAGGTTTGTAGGTTGAGAGTTTTACCTGCATTACCTGTGGATAAGTCATGGCAGGTAGACTCTTCTTCTTGTCATCAATTCTCTTAATATCAGAGAATATCCTCATTTGCTATTTATATGCCTGCACACAGCAATCATCTGCCAACTTGGTTGACATGTCAGGAATGAAGTGGTTGAGGAGAATCATAAGAAATCTATGATAGTAGACTTTCTTCCTCCCCTCATGCACATTGTTTAATTTTGCTCTCATTTGAGTGAGCAACATATCACCAATGTTGATTACTCTATCAAATAGGAGACTGTGACCAATTTGATAAGTAATAGCATCAAATCCACTACACTTACCAGTAAAATACTTAGCAATTTGATCAAAGAAAAATGACCATTCTTTTCTCAAATAGGGCATAGTTAACTTACTCATGTTTTCTAGACTACCAGAATAACCTAGTGATTTAAACATATCTTTAATTTCAGCATCAGAAACAGTTTCATCAAAAGGTTGTTTAACTGGTAATTTAAACACAAAATTAATAACATCAGCAGTAACATCAAATGTAAAATCACCAAAGGTAAATATTATTTTACCTGGTTGATCCTGAGAAGGATCAACTACCTTTGCAGAGCTCCAGGCTTGTGACACAGCATCCATGTGAATGACTGGTGATGCCTTGAGAATGTAGTGGAGCTCGGATTGGTCCAAGAAATCCATCGCAGGGTAGTAGTCAGCGTCTACCCCTTTCTTTTCTCCAAGGGCGGCAACATGATTTGTGGTCATGAACTCTAAATCCCTAAATGTGAAAGCAATTGCCTTGGGTCCCCTCATGACAGTAGAAATGGCAGCCATTGAAGTTGTTAAGTTGAAATTGATGGAAAAGCTTAAAGAATTTAGCTAGGGTTCGAAAAAAAGCTCTGTGAATATTTTTGCCTTAGAAAATAATAGCAATAAACAAGTGAGTAAATTGTATAAAAAATTCTATTTTGTTCAGGTTGCATACAATACACATGAGTCTACAGCCTATTTCCAGTCAAAAATAATTGTTACCGCCTATTTCAAGTCATTTGAACAATTTAAACGCAATCAGAGTCTGCAGGCGTGAATTTTAACCGATTCAGAGTCTAGGCGATATTTTTCTCAGAGTCTACAAACTCGTCAGAGTCTTCAGAAGAGTCTAAAAACTAGACTTTGTCAAGATAAAGTACCAAACAAAATTTTGCAATAATAATTAATCACAGTGTGTTAAGACAGGGACTATAATTAAAGTACATACCTTGCTTCTTGTAATTATTGATCACTTACATATTTAACATACCTAATTCACCTACCAGTCTGAGAAAGGTAGACTCGTCAAGTGGTTTTGTCAAAATGTCTGCAATCTGTCTATCAGTTGGAACATAGTGAAGTGTCACAGTACCATTTTTAACATGTTCTCTAATAAAGTGATACCTGACATCAATGTGCTTTGTTCTGGAGTGTTGGACTGGATTCTCTGCAATTTTAATAGCACTAGTATTATCACAATACATATGAATATTTGAGAATGTTAGTCCATAATCAAGTAATTGATTTCTCATCCACAGAATTTGAGTACAGCAACTTCCAGCTGCAATATATTCAGCCTCAGCTGTTCAGGTTGATACTGTCTGTTATTTCTTGCTAAACCAAGAAATTAATCTGTTGCCAAGAAACTGGCATTGTCATGTTGTGCTTTTCCTGTCTACTTTGCATCCTGCATAGTCAGAATCTGAATAGCCAATTAGTGAAAAATCTGACTCTTTAGGATACCAAAGTCCAAGAGTTTGTGCCCCCTTGAAATATCTAAAAATTCTTTTCACAGCTATTAAGTGTGATTCTCTAGGGTCAGCTTGAAATCTGGCACACAGACAAGTTGCAAACATTATATCTGGTCTACTAGCAGTTAAATATAACAATGAGCCAATCATACCTCTGTAGCTAGTGTTGTCAACTTTCTTACCCTTTGGGTCAGAGTCTAGCTTAGTGGCTGTTGACATGGGAGTTTTAGCAGTTACAGAATCTTGCATATCAAACTTCTTCAACAGTTCTTTTACATACTTTTTTTTATTGATGAAAATTCCATCATCATTCTGTTTGACTTGAAGTCCCAAAAAGAAGTTTAATTCTCCCATCATGCTCATTTCATAATTTGACTGCATTAGTTGACTAAACTTTTCACAGAGATTATCATTAGTAGATCCAAATATAATATCATCAACATAAATTTGGACAAGCAAAATATCACCTTTATATTTTCTAATAAAGAAAGTTTTGTCAATGGTACCTCTTGTGAATCCATTTTCAAGAAGAAATTTTGAAAGAGTTTCATACCATGCTCTAGGTGCTTGCTTCAATCCATATAGTGCATTGTCTAACCTGTACACATGATCAGGAAACTTTGGATCAACAAATCCTGGTGGTTGCTCCACATAGACTTCTTCTTCCAATTCTTCATTTAAGAAGGCACTTTTCACATCCATCTGATACACCTTGAATTTTGAATGAGCTGCAAAGGCCAGAAACATTCTAATAGCTTTCAATCTTGCTACTGGTGCAAAAGTTTCATCATAGTCAATTCTTTCCTCCTGTGAGTATCCTTTTGCAACTAGCCTTGCTTTGTTTCTGATTACAGTTCCATTCTCATCAAGTTTGTTTCTGTACACCCATTTTTCACCAACCATTGATCTATCTCTAGGTCTTAGTACAAGTTTCCACACTTTATTTCTCTCAAATTCATTCAATTCTTCTTGCATTACAATAATCCAATCAGGGTCTTGCAAGGCTTCCTCAATTTTCTTGGGTTCATTCTTTGAGAGAAAACAGCTATAAAGACATTCATTTTGAGTGGTTGTTCTTGTTTGTACACCACTCTCAGGATCACCAATTATCAAGTCAGGAGTGTGATTCCTTGTCCATTTTCTAGCAGGTGGAAGATTGGTTCTTGAACTTGAATATCCCCCTAAGTGATTTGCATCTTTTGTATTTGAGTGAAATTCAAATGAAGAGGCTCCCCCTAAATTGCTTGACTCTGACAAGGGTTCAGAGTTGCTTGATCCAGACCCTGATGAGTTAGACTCTATTTGTCTAGACTCTATCTGGATAGACTCTGTCTGGGTAGACCCTGACCTGTTAGACTCTGAATTATTTAGAGTTGAATTTTCTGTCTCCCCCTCAGAGTGTGCAGGTTCCTGTGCTGGTTCAGGATTTATTTGAGGGTCTTAATCCTCTTCTTCTTCATTTTTCTCAGACTTTTTAGATTTTCAAATTCTAGTGTAGTAGACTCTGACTCATCCTGCAATCATGTACACTTTTTATCATCAAATGCAACATGAATAGATTCTATAACAATTTTGGTTCTGAGATTAAACACTCTGAATGCTTTTGTGTTCGATGCATATCCAAGAAAAATTGATTCATCTGCCTTGGCTTCAAATTTGCTTAGATTTTCAGGATGTACTTTCAGTATATAACACTTGCATCCAAATATGTGAAAGTGTTTCACACTTGGCTTCTTATCCTTTATCATTTCATAGGGAGTCTTTCCATGCATGTTTATTAGAGTGCAGTTTTGAGTGAAACATGCTGTATTGACTGCCTCAGCCCAAAAATATACTGGCAGCTTAGACTCTGCCAACATTGTTCTGGCAGCTTCTATGAGTGTCCTATTCTTTCTTTCCACAAATCCATTTTGTTGAGGAGTTCCTGGCGCAGAAAATTATTGAGTAATTCCCTTTGATGCACAGTAGTCCTCTATGATTGAATTCTTGAATTCAGTACCATTATCACTCCTTAGAACTCTAACTGTTTTCTTTGATTTTCTTTCCAGAAAAGTGATATGGTCTATTATGTGTTGTGGAGCTTCATCCTTTGAATGTAGAAAGAAAACCCATGTGAATCTTGTAAAATCATCTACAATAACAAGAGTATATTTCTTTTTGTTAATTGACATAACATTTACTGGACCAAATAAATCAAGATGCAATAAATAAAAGGGTTCAGAAATGGTGTTTATTGTCTTGCTCTTGAAGGATGATTTCCTTTGTTTTCCAAGTTGACATGCTTCACAAAGTCCGTCTTGCACAAAATCAACCTGTGGTAATCCTCTTACAAGATTATGTTTAACCAACTTATTGATTGTTTTGAAGTTGATTTGTGACAGTTTCTTGTGCCATTTCCAGCTTTCTTCAGTTGAGGCCTTGTTATATAGACATGTGACTTCACTGTGTATGCAATCCTCCAAGCTGGCTTCATAAATGTTATCATGTCTGTGTCCTTTGAAAACCAAAATGCCTGTTTCTATGTGAGTCACAAGACACTCTTTGTTGTCAAAGCCAGTATGGTAACCTTTATCTCCAAGTTGACTTATGCTTATCAAATTGTGCCTTAAGCCATCAACTAGAGCTACTTGATCAATGATGACATTCCCAAGTATAATTTTGCCATATCCCAGTGTTTGTCCTTTATTGCCATCTCCAAAGGATACTTCTGGGCCAACCATTTCCACAAAGTCTATAAGTAGGGATTTCTTTCCAGTCATGTGTCCTGAGCATCCACTGTCCATGATTAGGGTTACTTTCTTTACCCTAGTTCCCTGCATACATAAAGCAGCTAGTTAGATGTTTTGAGGACTCAAACAGTTTTGAATCCTTTTCTACTAACTTTAGGAGAAACAGGCTTAACAATTTTCACCTTTGGTTTACATGTCTCTTTTGTTGCTTTAGACTCTGGTGGAGTATTAACAGTGTCATACCAACTTTTATCAATAGAAGATTTTAGCTCATAAAAATTGTAATACAAATCATGATAGTCCCTACACATATAAATAGAATGAAATATGCTACCACAGTGATAACAAGGTTTCTGTGGTATGTAGTGACTTTTCAGAGTCTGAGAAGGGCTAGACTCTCTGATTTCATCTCAATTTTTGTTTTACAATCTATAGCTAAGTGGTTGTGGTTGCCACATCTATAACACTTCTTTCTAGGAGAATTAGGATCTTTTTTATAATTATTAGCCTTATTAATGCCTTCCTTACCATTCCTATTTCTCCTAGTTTTGGTGGACTCTGATAAGTTCTCTAGCCTTTCTTTCAACTTAGACTTAGACAAGTACCCTATGTTAATATTTTTCTTAGAGTTATTTTCTCCTGTTTCATCTGTCTTTTTGTCAACAACAGGGAGACTATTGACAGATGAGTTTGTGGTTTCAGATTTTTCTTTAGGGATCACAAACTTAACATGAACAAATGTACTTTTGTCTTTAGTCTTCTTAAATTGGCTAGCTTCTTCATTATTATCATTCTCAACAATAGGTCCTTTGTC
The DNA here is from genome assembly GCA_028671895.1 of Oenanthe sinensis. Taxonomy (NCBI): domain Eukaryota; kingdom Viridiplantae; phylum Streptophyta; class Magnoliopsida; order Apiales; family Apiaceae; genus Oenanthe; species Oenanthe sinensis. The sequence continues at coordinate 551,880 of CM053809.1, read as the reverse complement.
TTGACTCTTATCATAGCCTAGACCAGTAGTTTGACACACATTTTGATTATTGAGAATTTCTTGAACTTTTCTACCAGAGTCTGTCCAGACTCTAAACTTGAGTCTCTCTTCTTCTAGTTCTCTCTTAACATAGTCATAGGCTTTCAAGATTTCAGTGTAGTTATGACTATGTTTCTCAGAATCCTTTTTGTATTGTTCCATTAATATTAACTCAGACTCTAAATGATTATTCCTTTTAGTCAAGGTTGAATTTTCCTCTCTCAACCTTTCACTTTCACTAGTGAGAGACCTACATGTTGTCATTATTTTATTAACCTCACTTTGCACAATTTCTATACCATCAGAGTCTAAATTAATTAAGGATTCAGGAGTAAAGATTGATACCTGAGTTTTAGGAGATGAGGGTTCTTTGGGAGATTGTGATTTTCTTGAGGAGGATGCCATCAATGCTAGATTTTCATAATCAATTTCATCCTCTGAGCTTGAATCTGCCCAATCCTTTCCTGTTGATAGAAGTGCTTTTCCTTTTCCTTGACTTTTTGACTTTCTGCATTCACTGGCAAAGTGCCCCAATATTCCACAGTTGAAACATTTGACCTTTGCTTTGTCAAGTTTGATTATAGTACTCTTGCTCTTCTCAACCTTCTCATCTTCCTTCTTGAATGATGGCCTCTTGCTAAATTTGCCAGTTCTTTTATTAAATTTCATTCTTTTGAAATTTTTAGCAAACATAGCGATCATTTGACTTAGATCAATCTCTTCATCAGAATCAGAGTTTGTGTCAGTAGACTCTGACTCCACAACATCTTTACCCTTCTTTCTTGAATCCTTGATTCTAGCTTCTGTGGGTTGTTCCTGTTGTTCTTTCTCAGACTCCATCAAGAGTGCCACAGATTTTGTCTTTACAGACTTCTTATTCTTTCTCTGTTGCATCTCCAAATCATATGTCTTGAGTCTGCCATACCATTCTTCTAGAGTTAGTTCATCCAAATCTCTAGCTTCCCTTATGGCTGTAGTCTTATTGTCCCACTCTTCAGGAAGTGCTCTCAGAAACTTGGTGTTTTTATCTTCAGAATCATAAACCTTACCAAGCATAGCCATCTCATTCAAGAGTTTTGTAAACCTATCATACATCTCAGTGATAGATTCTCCAGATTTTGCTTCAAAATACTCATACTCTTGAATTAGCAAAGACCTAGCATTCTTTTTGACATCTTTAGTCCCTTGACAGTGCACTTCAAGTTTTGTCCACATCTCCTTAGCAGTTTGACATGATATAACACAGTTTGTAAGAATAGAATCCAAACTGTTGAAGAGTATGTTTTTGACCTTTTCCTTCTTAAGGACATTCTCATTGTCCTCTTTTGTCCATTCAGCCTTTGGTTTCTCAATAAAGTGTTTTTCAGTTACTTTGCCTTCTTCATTGATTTGAGGCACAAGCTTTAAGGGCACATAGGGTCCTTCATGAATTCTTTCAAGATAGTCAGGGTCTGTTGCTTTCAGATGGTGCAGCATCTTAACCTTCCAGTGGGTGAACTCGTTTCTCTTAAGCATAGGAATCTTAGAATTGCCATATTTGTTTCCAGACATCTTTGATCGATTTTAAATGTTAAGCTTTGATACCAATTGTTTTCTCAGTTACACAAGTAGAAGGGGGGGTTGAATACTTGTGTTCCTTTTATGCATGATTTAAAACCAACTCGATATGAATTAAGAACAAAGATCAAACACAAAGATATGAATAAGTACTGTTTGTATTATTGATGATTGAATACAAAACTCTCCTAGGGTGTACACAAACCCTAGCAGCTTCTCTGTGTTTATCACAGCAACTCTCTCTATCTCTATGCTCTCACAAAAATATCACTCTGACAAATTATGCTTCGACTTTTTTCACTCTTTTACAATTAGGTTACATAGAGTTTATATAGAGAGCTAACTATCAACTAATAACAGAAAGAAAAATTACAATAGGAATATAATTCCTAATTATTAGTTGACAGTTTCCTTCTATAATTTTCTTTCTTTCCCATAGCATATCTGCAATATATTTATCTTGATCTTCGAAGACTTTCCATTCCTGTGATCTTCTTCCAAATTTAACTTCAATTGTATAGACTCTGAAATCTTTAGACTCTGATGATCTTCAGACTCTGATCATATGTAGACTCTGATAGATCATAGACTCTGATAGATCATAGACTCTGATGGTCTATAGACTCTGATCACCTTCCAAACTCTGATCTTCATGCAGACTCTGGTTTCACTTTCTTCAGAAATTCTCCTAAGTACAAGTAACATGAATGTTGACTATCTAGACTCTGATTATATATTTCAGAGACTAGAAAGACTTATTACAGATAAACTAATCTAGACCCTGTTCTAGTATTTTGTACATCATCAAATGAATATATTCCTAACAGATTCAATTGTCATCCTCTAATAGAAAGGAATCAAGTGTTAGAAATTGATTGTATGATTAAATGCATAATCTATATTATTTTTATAAATCTTAAGATGATAGTAATATTTTGTTATTTATATGACGACTCCCTTTTATGAAATCCTGGTTCCGCCACTATATACAAGATTAATTACGATGTACAATATATTTATACAAACACTTGGTCATCTATTACTTCTCAGTAAATTTGTCCCTAAGTTTTTCTGATGACTCGCCAATTTCTTTTGCAGTTTTAACGACGGCCTCTTTTGCATTCAAAACTGCTTCTGTAGCTTGTGTTGCTTTCTCGTCAACATGTTTTGTCACTGTTGTTACCTGTTTAATTAAATGAATTGTTATTGATCACCTAATAAATTTCTAAAATGGAATTTAAATTAATTTTAAAAAAGGAGAAACAATAATATATAATTGGTGACTTGCCGTTTCTGCACTTCCTTTGACAACCTTAGCAGCTCTTCGCCACTCTTTACAAGTTTTTTGAATATCTTCATCTTTGCTTCTTTCCTTCATGTATTAGATATTAACTCAATCATCATTTACAATTAATATTGGGAATTTATATAATATATCCCAAATTAATGTGGTCATTTGTCAATATGTCCCTTTTTATATCCGTTTTATAAATATGTCTTATTATCTTATTATCATATTTAAATATGAATATTAAGACCAATATAGCCTTAGATTAACTTAACGTACTTTATATAACTTGTAATTAATAATAATGTGTAAATATATAATTATTTTATTTTCACAAGTCTTATTAATCTTATAGTAATTTAATTTTTTTGAAGATGGGTTTTGTAATACATATTTTTTATTATTTAGTTATTTGAATAATAATATGATTAAATTCTCGAAACTTATTATATGTATATGTGAAATATGAGTTGTTTAGATCTTAATACTATTTTTTAATTTTCATTTTTAATATTTTTTGTGAAACAAAAAATTTTAAAGAAAAATTTTATTTTAAACTTTATATGTTTAACATATATTAAAATTTTGTAATAAAATAATTTAGTCTCAAATTTAGATTTAGAAGATTTAATTTATAAATATTACATTTATTTTATAAAAGTGTCCTTCTAAAATTTTTAAGATGAAGAAAATTGTGTATGAGACATATTTAAAAATATAAATAAAAATAAGACATAATTGTAAATAGCTTTTAAGTTTGAGACATATTAGAAAAAAGCCCATTAATATTATAAAGAACGGTCATTCTTGTGTGTGCATAATAGCATTATCTAAAGATTCATATTTAAATGAAAATTGTTAGATTTCGAAACAATCATGATTAAAAGATTATTAGCTCCATCTCAAAATAATTATCCTATTTCAACTTTTGTTATTCAAATTAACAAAAATTTTATTGAATTTTACACAAGATATATGATTAAATATTTTTTAAAAATAATATCATTAGAAAATATATATAAATTATAAATATAAATTTTAATTTATAATCAAAATTTAGTCAATTTAACTACCAAGAAGTAAAACAAAACACCTATTTTAGGATGATGAGAGTATATCATTAATTTTTTATATACTCTTTAAAAAAAATCACCCTTAAATATACATGACAATTAGTGTTCTCAATGCATATTTATATATAAATTTCATCCAAGTGTAGCATTATGCACGCAACTACATTATATTATTTTAACAAACAAGAAACTTACTTTCTGCAAAGGTGTTGTAGCTGTGGCTAAACTTCTGGGACTCCATATACTCTTTGAAATAATAGATGTCCAAAGCTTCATAACTCTGGTTACTTTCAAGATTTTCATACTTCCTAAATCTTAATTAGTTTTCTTTTTGTTGACAACCTCAAACAAAAGAACAATATTTGAAAAATTATATATATAATTGCTGATGATAAAAAGAAAAATAAAATGCAAATTTGTTGCTACATGTGAGGTCTTGGTTAGCTTGAAGGAGATAATTTCTCTGTCTTGTGGTTGTCAAAGAAGTTTAAATATAACCATATATATTCTCACACATATAATTATTATTAGGACTATTTGGTTTCGATATATATGGTTCCAAGTTCAGTTTTTTCTTATTTTGATTTTAAAATTTATACTCAAGGCTTTTTTTCATTTCTTTCCAACTAGTCTTCAATTTTATTTTTAGCTCAACTTCTTTTCATGTATGAATGAATATATCTAATAAATTCTTATGTATTATTAGTTGTATATAAATGATAGTACCCACCAATATGAAGTATGTTACCCGCGGGTAACTACTTCATACGAAAAATAATCATCATTGAGCCGTCAGTAGCAGTGCACACGGATATTATAAGAGACATACTGACCACATTCACCGGTCCCAGAAACAACATCCGGTGGACCACTCTTTTATACAAAGGATAACAGCCACCAAACCATCATTGGGTGAAAGTATGGTGTGTGAGGAAAACTCATGACACAAGACAATTTGATTGAAAGACAAATGATGACATGCAGGCAAAGACTATGGAAAAAAAGGGAGATGTTAGGTCCTGGAGATCGTAGAGGGGGGGGTGAATATGATTCCCAATTGAAAATCTGACTTTTATTTATTTTTGGGACAACATAAAAATTACTTTGGTTCAAACCTAGGTACTGTTCATCATCTTCTTCAACCTCAAGAACACCATTAAAATAACCAAGATAATGAACGGTAAATCATCCAAAACACACAACACAACAAGATCCAAGAATATAACTTTATATTCATTGAAGTGGGGTAGATGCTACAACAAGTTCAAGAACAAAAGCTCAAGAACACAACAAAGAAATGATTTTTGGCTCCTCTAAAAATATTACAAATTCTAGATCTAGGAGACAAAAATCAAACCTATCTTCTAAACAAGATTTAGCAATGTTTACAATAGAAGATAGATGAGTGGTATGACAAAGGAATTCATGGCCCCATAATATTAAAGTATGAGTTCGGCCATGGGGGAGAGAGAAAATAATTTTCTCTCTCTCTCCCCATTTCTTTTTCATCCGAATACTACCTCTAAAAATGATGACTTAGGTTTCTTCTTTATATATTGAAAAAGGTGTTACTCTTTGTTTTTCCACCTTTTACTTTTGTCCACTCAAATCATATCTTCAAAGTCATGTGCCAAGCATGCCTTTGGAAATATTTAATGTAAAAGTAATATTTAATAAATATATAAAATATAAATAAAGAATATCTTTATTTATAAAATATATAAATAATTAAATAAATACTTTATTTAATTAAATTAAATATTTCCATTCCACTCTTCAATTTGTGTAGACTTCTTTATCCAAATACTTGGCCCCGTATACGTGACTCCACCACGTCCAAGTATTTGGCCTTCTAATCTGTGAAGATTTAGTAAGATCCAATCAGATTGTGCCGTCTGTCCCTTATCCATTAGGCTGACATTTCTCCAACACTGATTTACCACCTTTGTTGATCCTCCACATGTCTTAAGAAAATCAACAACTTTAGAATGATTAAAACCATATTAACCGACGAGAGCTTGCCTCCAATGTCCTGACACTTGATGCAACGGTCTGGTTCATAAGTGACTAGTCTTGATAGGGGCTCTTGATTCTGAACATGATTCCACATTCTTCTTTGCAAACCTTACTTTTAGCTTCGATTATAATGCACTAAAATCTTCATAGACTAAGACAATCTTCTATAGTTTCCACATCCTTGAATAGATATCAATATCTTTTATTCTCCACTGAGGCATGAACATGTTAATGAACTTCTTCCAATGGGCTTCAAGTCTGTAGATGATCCTTTGATACTTTGTCTTAACTGAACTCTGTGATCCAAGATTTCTGTGCACCTGCATATTATTACATGTCCTATTCTATTGTTGAGTTATCATCAACCATTACATAGAGATTACATTTAGCATTTCTAGTACACATGAAAGTGCAGTGAGTTACTTCCCTTCACTCCTATCTCCCCTTTCAATCTCCCCCTATTTGGTTGATATGGAATAGCAATCAAATACTATTTCCCTTTACAATCTCCCCCAAAAGCAATTAAATAAAATTAACTACTAGAGGATAACTCAACTAACATACAAGAAACAATTAAAGTACTAGACATGAAAATAATATACAAAAGGTTCTGGAAAGATATAATCAGTTAAATCCAGATTTCCTGAGTTGATGAAAATGAATGATGAATTTCTGAATTTCATTTTCCTTTAGCTTCCTCCACTTCAATGTTCTTCAAAGATGGGGTTCTTTCAATAAAGAAACAAATCATTAGTAAAGACTTCTGAACAATCATTCTTGTTTATCTTGCAATTCGAACTAGAACATACAGCTCTCTATGTTCCCCATAAGAGGTCAACTCATTCTCCCCTTAAGGTTGTTCTCTCTTGGAATGAAAGTCACTTCCTCTTTTTCTTCAGGATGTTCTATTTCCAGGAAACATATTTTTCTTTCTTCCCTGCACTATTCCACTGACTTCATCTATCACTGAAACAAGAAATAGAACACACTTGGACACTTCTCAGATGCCCCTTGAAAATCTCCTTCACATTCTTCTTTACCCAGAAAACTTCTACTTAGCAAAAACTCCCCCTGAGTTGATACTCTTCAAAGAAATCTTCATTTTCATTAATTGATCGTGCTAGAAAGAATTCTTCTGCCGAACCTCTCCTAAGAATGTTCCAAGGACAGATCTTCAAACAAATAGAGCAAAATCCCTTAGATATCTTTTCAGAATAAGATATAGCATTGCAAACCAAGATGTTAAAATTCTCCATAACTTCTCCCCTTAGTACGACAAGTAACTTCTTCCCAATTGACAAAAAGTAAATTCTCCACTTCAGACGAAAAATCAGTTAAATCTACAACACCTTTAGGGATTAGGCTCCAACTAATTACTAAGAAACTCCCCCTTAGTAATTTCTCCATTGCATCACTAAGGTTTCAATTTTATCTAATTCTCCCCCTTAGTTTATGCAAGCTCCAATCCACCCTTGTGTCTTTAGATATCCTCTAAGTAACCTCCACAAGATAGGATTGACAGATCTCATTTCTTGTATCACCAAGAGATCTCGTTTCTTGTATCACCAAATTCTCCCCCTTAGTTGAGAATATCCTTTAAAACAATAAAAGTATCATCTACATCCAATCGAAAAAGAAACTCTCCTCCAACTGAACATAAAATCCTCCTTAGGCCTAAAAATTAATGTCTCCCCCTTTGAGATTGAGAACAACATGAATTAATAGACCCAAAGGTAATAGTTTGGACATTCCCACTAAGCTTCAGCTAGACTCTTCTTCAGCTTGTCTTCCAGAAAAGAATCTTTTCAACATTCCAAAGCTGGAAAATTCAGTAACAGGATTCAAGCATAGTAGCAAGGTTAGTGTTTGGTCTATGGTTTCCTCACTTCTACTACGTTCTGTTGGTGTTTACACTTTCAAGCATAAGTGTTCCACTCATTTCTCTCCCTATTTCTTTCACTCAAGTGTATCACTCCCTCACTTCACTCAAGTGTTTCTCTCCCTTACTTGCACTCATTCCATTTATAGCAATTTGTACCTGCAAGTAAATCCATGCTAGTCTCACCAAGATATTATGGATCGTTGACTGTAGCATGTTGTCGATCACTAAAGATCTAGGTTCTGAGATGGAATCTCAGACAGGGTTTCAGTTAGGCCGTCACCCAACTCACCATGAGCAAATCCATGCACACGTGGCTCGTCGTCGGGGAATAACCCTTCTGAAATTGGAATCTCCTCCATTCCAGGAGTGACTGAAATCCCAACACCCTGATCCTCAAAAGACTCATCAAATTGGTAAATCAACTGAATCATAGTCTACGAGTTATTGCTCAGCTACTTTCAGCATCAACAATCTCCCCATATGCAAATCCATGCACTGGATCGTTGAATGTGGTATGCGTACTAGCAGCTATCTAAGCATCAACCGACTCCCCATATGCAAATCCATGCACTGGATCGTTGACGGTGATATGCTTTTAAGCTTTGAGCGATCCATGTATTCCAGAATTTGAATTCCTGGGAGAGTAGACGTGTAAAACATCTCTCTCAATCACCTGTGAAGATGAATTAACTCACTATTTTCAGTCATGGAAAACTGTTAGTGATTGCCTCTCAACATCAACAGATTGCTCTGCGGATGTGAAATCCCGTTAGGGAACTAGGACTGTTCCTCCTAGGAAGGTTGACAAGGATTCGAATATATGGCAAGAAATCCAAGTTTCCCTCAAATACCTGTGAAGGTGGCTCAACAACTTCATTCACCATGAATGGTAAACAAAGAAGTTTAGGGGTTTTACATATACCTCACAATGTGCACTTCTTGCAATGTGTCCTCACAATTGTTAGTCCCAAGAGAGGCTAGAGAACTGTTAGGTCCTATAACAACCCTTAGAAGCAAAAACTTTAGGATTACCATCAGCGTGAATGCTTTTGGTGTGCTTGACTCATTACAAGGTGCTCTGGCTGACGAGCGAATTTTCAATGAAATCACCCTGTTGAGAGAGTTCATTCAGAAACGGTTGAATTTCCTTTTCAGCTCTGCATCCTTTTGAGAGAATACAGATGAGCTACAGATACCTCAATTTGTATACTTCTTTCCTTCTCGAGAGGTAGAGCTGTGGGTGCACTTCCGACTTCATCCTTATTTGCTACATCAAGTGCAGTTTCTCCCTTAACAACCGCTAATCTATATAAGTTCCTTATATCACCAAGGGTTGAAAGTTTGAATTAGAATGATAGTGTTTGGTATTAAGGCCTTGGTTAGAAATTGATGGATTATTCAACTTCTTGACCTTCCCCTATAGCCACTAAGGCCAAGCCATTACGGCTAAATAGATAGAGTTGATCAGAGCTATATAAAATTTGGTAGAGTATGATTAAACTTATTCTCTATTCCTTCTCAGAAATATAGCATCGGAGCAATGTGTCCTCAAGAAACAATGCACCAGAGCTAAAATGTGGGAATTAATAAAGAATAGGTAAAAGAATATTAAGCCAAATTTCATAAACTCACAATTTTGAAAAAAAATTTAACAGATTAACAAAAGTGTTCTTTTGAATTTCTCTTAGACAAATATCCAATTGAAATTCAACTCTTTTAACAAAAACATTTTGATTAATAACTCAAATCTATTTCATCTTGCTCACTGTATGTTTTCAGAAATTGTTTTGCAATTCATTCTTATCGGATATTATCTCCGACTTAAAACATAAATCATTTATAAAAAATCGAATGAATGCTTTAGTCATACAGTCCAAGGCACTAATCCCAAAGCAAACAACCATTGTTTTAATACTACAGGTCAATGTGAAACAGACATTAACAAGAGTTTTGAAAAACGTTTTACCAATGATTGATACCTCAAGATCAAAACAATTTACTCAAATAAAATAGTCTGATACCATGCAACCTAAGTTACAAGTTATCAAGTAACTTTATTTAAATAAATCGTGGAGAGAAAACAGTTTTCATTACAAAATATTTAGAGAGAGAGAGGATATATGATTTTGAAATTGAAAGATAATCCTCAAGAAATGTTCTCTTTCAAAGAAAACTTTTAGTGGCTTTTCATTCTCTGGCAAATGAATGCATATTTAGATAAAACATTTTTCACAAGAAATAGACAAGAAATTTCTTTATGCATTCAAGTTCTAAAGAATGAAAAACATATGTTAATACTAATGAATTATCAAAGATATAAATGACAAGACATTCAAAAGTACTAGCATCATTCAATCATTTTGTAATAAAACGCATCTTACTACAAAACAATCAAGCACATAAGATACTTACATTATGCTAGACAATTACCATTTATCGCTTGAAACAAACACATATTGCAATATAGATCATGGTAATTCTAAAGCATAAAAATAAGCATCCGCTAAACACTGAACATACATTGACCGAATGACAGCATTTAATTTCTTACACTACATCTCAACAATTATCACATAAGCATATTGAAAATACTCATGACAATCAGAATGTATGTAAGCTCGAGGTACTAGTTGCATCAGAGATCAAATACCTTTAAATATTAATGCTAAAATTTATGATCTTTGACAACCCCTCGCGATGTAGTAAATTACTTTCAATATCAGTGTTTTTTTTTGAAATAATCTTTTAATCACTTAGTGCAGAAATTCTAAGTGACATCACTAATATCAAAAGAATGACAACTAATATTAATGGATTTTGCAAAAGACATGAATTACATCACTTAAACTACATATTAAGTGGTTCCATTAATATTAGCATTAAACAATTAAAAGTAAATAAAATTACAATTAATTAATATATACAAATACTTATGCTGAAACATTTGATAAATATAGCATGAATAACATATGACAGCATAAAGTACGAGATCCTGGATATAAATTGACTATACAAAGAGATGCTACATTGTTAGGTCCCTAGGTCCCGGGTAATCATAGGTAATCTCATAATGATAATATTGAGTCCCGGGTGGTCACACGCCAAACATTAATCAGTTCCTAGAGATCGTAGACATCTAAATAGCATGAACACTCTCTATAAACTTTACATTTAAATAAATCAATATTAGACTAGAGTGACATACCTTAGTCAATAGAGCTTTTACTGGTGTATGATCGTTGAATGTACAATTACTCCTCTTTGCCCTAGAGATCGAACGTTTACTCCTTTCGAGATCGAACGTTTACTCCTTTTGGACATGAATAACTTTTCAGCTACCAGTTAACATTGTTCCTCGAAACAATACCATGCTCATCCAGACGGAAACTGCATTACCTTCAACACCCAAATATTTCCTTGTAGATATTGGTCTTGGCAACAGCTTCACTAAACTCAGCACTCTAGAAATCAGTAGTCTTGACACTAGCAGAGTAGAACCTTTAAAAACTCCGAGCTACCCTTCAGCTTCTGTATCAATACCAAGTCTTCATGTGGATTGATTCCTTGTGCTAAGTGTATCTGCCTCTGGTTCAATTGAGTTAGTTCCTTGATTCGAACCCTACTCAATCTTGATTAGTTAGTGCATCTTCAATCTTCATTGAATTCACTCAGAAAAACTAATGAAATACTCTTATACATGCACGGCACTACCAATCACTACTCTACTACCCAGATTCATCAAGAACTGACTCTAGGAAATGTTGTTACACAAAACCCTTTGTCATGACAGATATGTCCTTAATGTTTCCTTAGATTTTCAGTGGGTAGAGTAGTCTTCTTCAAATATGATTGAGATCACCTTGCATTATCTTTAAATTGACAATTTCCTTTCTAATATGCAATCACTCAATCTGGATCACTAAGTGCTCCTAAGAATCTCAACTCTTACTCAATGAGCACTGCTAGCCTTTGAACATCAAACACGACTAGTTGATCCAACTTACTGATGCTCCCCCTGTGATGCTGCTTGCAGCTTTTATTCATCTGGTGTCATCTGATCTTGAGCCCTAAACAGGATGTCAACCTTTAGAAATTCAGAGCTAAAATCAAACGAATGCTAGGGAGCTTGATGATGATGTTCACTGCATCTAGATCATCTTAAATCAATCACAGACTCTGTGTAAGCTCTTAACTCCAAATAAGATAGCCCTTCATCACACCATGTGACTTCAGGCATGATTAATCTTACTTGATGTCTTCTCTTTACATTTGCTGATTAGACTTGCTGTGTCAACTGATTCAGCCGTAGTGAATATGAAACCTTAAGTCTATCCATTATCCTTGTAATTTCACTCAAGGTCTGGATTTCCCTATTAACTCCTCCATTTGGTCATGAAGTCCGAAAACTGAACTTTACTCTAGAATACTCCTTTCAGTGCAGACATAACATAGAACTTCATTCGTCAACAAATTCCATTACCTGCCCTCAAAGTGTTCTTACAGCAATCTGCCTAATCCTTTGAATGTGATTAATCACTGAGATGCTTCATCTATCGAATGCATGAACAAACACCAAAACTAAACAGGGTAGCCTCTGACTTGACTTCCCTTCAACTGACATACTTCACTAATGTCCTTCTTAAAAGAATTTCATTAGAAGTAGTCCTTTCTCACCAACTTCATCTTTACCGTCGAATCCGTTATTTTCGTAAACCAAGTATTAGTTGATAAACCAAGTGTGAGAGCATCACTTGTTGTTGCAGCTAACTCCATTCTGATAAACTTCAATGAATAGTTGACTTCATCATAAGCATTACATTTCGTGTCAGCAACAACTTCACTTCCAGTAGAGTGAGCTTCTATTTCTCTTGACCCCGATCTATATTGTTCATCCTCGAACTGATATTAGGAAACCCTTCGCAAAGAATTCTCTAGGTCTTCCTTAATATGTGCTTCAGATCATTCAAGAAAAATAGGTAACCTTGCTTAACCATTTGAATACCAAAGCAAAAGTAGTTACATGCCTCGAACATGAAAATGTCAGAGATATATAACTTGTACATGTTGAAAGATACTCTGCATTCACAAATGATTAAGACATGTGGTCCTCAATTTGATTGAGTCCAAGGGTTAGAGATATTTCTAAAAATAGTTAACAACAAAGCATTCAAGTTCAACATGCTCATTCTTATCTGACTGATCACTCCTCATCTATATCAGCCTCAACAAGTAGTCTTAGCTATGAGCTCAGTGATCCCAACCTAACTTAAGGTGGACTAGCAGTCTATAAGAATCATGTCGTACATATATGTAGTCATAGAAGAATCAATCACTCAGATTCCTAATTCTTCTAATTCACCTTTGTTGTTCACTTTAACATTATACTATCTCTAATTGCCTGAGTCAATTTAGATTTAAAAATTTAATTCATGGTTTATTATACTGACCCCTAGGCAATTCCCAAATTAGAAACAAACTTATCTTAACAAGCACATGATCAGATATATCATTTAATACAACCATGCGAGTATAAACAGATTATAGACAATGTAAACATCAAGGCACCTAGCATGCAGCAAATACTCTTTCCCGTACATGTACCCCTACAAATACCTAAGACTATATATGCTAACATGATCAATTATCATAAAGCAAGCATTAAATCACACAAGATCTAATCATGAAGTCAAATATTGATAAACAAGCAACACTAACAAACTAGCATAAGTTATCTAATTTATATAGAAATCAAGGTGAGACATGCATTACATCAAACTTATAATATAATGCAGTTCAGCACTTAATACTCTATAATTGAATCAAACAAGTATAAACTAGTTAGAAAGTATACCTGAGCGATGCTTAGCATTCCATCTCGAGTGATAATCAATTGATCCAAATCAATTTCCATTCTACTGACACTCATGGAAGTATCCTTGCATTTGACCTCAATAACCAATGATGTTCCTGCTTCAACCCAAACTGATACCTGATTGTTCTGCTTAAAGACCCCGACATAGAATGTCTCATGTTCTGCTTGAAAAGATCACTCTTCTTTGTATGTGTGCAATAACCCCTTGATTATCATATGTCAGTGATAATCAAACCTTGTGTATTTCTGCCACTGATGTCCTTTAACCAAATCTTCAATTGTTGTTTTGGTTCTTTGACCGTTAAACTGAATTCCTTTTCAAAATCCCAAATTCTTCAGATATTGATTCGAAAACCACTGATCGAAGACTCTTCCCTAAATGAACTAATCCCCTTTCAATAACCAAATGATCCGCTGAGTAGACCGATGTAGAAATACATCTCCAATGGTAAGATCAGGTCTCAACTCCATTAGAATGTTCTTCAGTCAGTTCGTTTGTCCTCAACGAACGAAGAATCAACTCCTGTTGTTTCGTTTAATAAAACATTTTGTTCAAACAGAAGTATTTAATTTTTTAGGAATTTAAATAATCAAAATAAATTAAAAATGCATTTTTGATAAATAATAATAAATTTCTCAATTTCAAATTATAAATAAAATAAAATTCGAAAAGAAAGTTTTGATATAGAGATAACAAAATTTTCAAGGTATATTAAATAATCCTGAAAAAGAAATTATTTCAAATCAAAATTAATTTCCAAAGAATTTTATAGAATTTATAATCCAAAACAGTTTCAATTATAGTTAAAATAAAACAGATTGAAAATATAAGTTTGATAGAAAAATAATAAATTTTCAAGTCATCTTAGATATTCTTGAAAATAAATTATTTCAACCAAAATGATTTTCCAAAAAGTTTTATGAGATTTATAATTAAAACTTCCAAGCTTAAATTAAAATTAAAATAAAACAACTCGAAACCATAATTTTGAAATCGAAATACTAAATTCTCAAAACATTTAAAATGTTCATGAAAATAAATTAAAAAAAATCAATCCAAAAATATTTTCCAAAGAGTTTTATAAAATTTATAATTAAAGTTTTATGAAAAATAAATTATTAAACCTCAAAAATAATTCTCAAAATACTTTTAAGAATATTAAACTCAAAAGAAATTAAATTGGATTTTAAGATTAATTTTAGTTTTCAAATTAATAAAATTCTTAACTAAGAATATTAAAAATATAAAATATTTGACTCTAAAATTTAAAAGAAAATAAAATATTTTCCAAGATGTAAGATAAACTTGAAAAATAAATTATTTAAATTTAAAAATTATTTTCAAAATATTTTATATAATTAAATTCAAATTTAATTATTAAATTAATTATTAAACTAAAAACAATTTGAGAGAAAAACAATTTTTGTTTTAAATAAAAGTTAAACTATGTAGCCATGTGTCATGTTGAAACAGCCCTCTAAGTAGAACTTCTACATAAGAATGTTCTACATAGACTCTATCTCGAACACCAAGTAGAACTTCTACATAGGAATGTTCTACATAGACTCTATCTCGAACACCAAGTAGAACTTCTACATAGGAATGTTCTACATAGACTCTATCTAGAACATTAAGTAGAACTTCTGACTTAGAAAATATTTCTAACTCCAGAATTTCTACTTAGGTTCTATCTAGAACATTAAGTAGAATTTCTACATAGAAATGTTCTACTTAGGTTCTATCTAGAACATTAAGTAGAACTTCTGACTTAGAAAATATTTCTAACTCCAGAATTTCTACTTAGGTTCTATCTAGAACATTAAGTAGAATTTCTACATAGAAATGTTCTACTTAGGCTCTATCTAGAACATTAAGTAGAACTTCTGACTTAGAAAATATTTCTAACTCCAGAATTTCTACTTAGGTTCTATCTAGAACATTAAGTAGAATTTCTACATAGAAATGTTCTACTTAGGCTCTATGTAGAACATTAAGTAGAACTTCTGACTTAGAAAATATTTCTAACTCCAGAATTTCTACTTAGGTTCTATCTAGAACATTAAGTAGAATATTCGAGATAATGTTCGAGTTAGACACTATCTCGAACATCAAGTCGAATTTCTACATAGAAATGTTCTACTTGGCTATCTCGAACATCTAAGTAGAATTTCTACATAGAAATGTTCTACTTGGCTATCTCGAACATCTAAGTAGAATTTCTACATAGAAATGTTCTACTTGGCTATCTAGAACATTTTGTACTTAGAAAAATTCCGGGCTTCAAAAAAAATTCTGGATGCCCAGTGAACCAATTGTACCCTCTTTAATCTCAAAAATAAAAATAGATCCAATCGATTTGTATGTCAATCGAGTAGCTCTGATACCAATTGTTAGGTCCTGGAGATCGTAGAGGGGGGGGTGAATACGATTCCCAATTGAAAATCTGACTTTTATTTATTTTTGGGACAACATAAAAATTACTTTGGTTCAAACCTAGGTACTGTTCATCATCTTCTTCAACCTCAAGAACACCATTAAAATAACCAAGATAATGAACGGTAAATCATCCAAAACACACAACACAACAAGATCCAAGAATATAACTTTATATTCATTGAAGTGGGGTAGATGCTACAACAAGTTCAAGAACAAAAGCTCAAGAACACAACAAAGAAATGATTTTTGGCTCCTCTAAAAATATTACAAATTCTAGATCTAGGAGACAAAAATCAAACCTATCTTCTAAACAAGATTTAGCAATGTTTACAATAGAAGATAGATGAGTGGTATGACAAAGAAATTCATGGCCCCATAATATTAAAGTATGAGTTCGGCCATGGGGGAGAGAGAAAATAATTTTCTCTCTCTCTCCCCATTTCTTTTTCATCCGAATACTACCTCTAAAAATGATGACTTAGGTTTCTTCTTTATATATTGAAAAAGGTGTTACTCTTTGTTTTTCCACCTTTTACTTTTGTCCACTCAAATCATATCTTCAAAGTCATGTGCCAAGCATGCCTTTGGAAATATTTAATGTAAAAGTAATATTTAATAAATATATAAAATATAAATAAAGAATATCTTTATTTATAAAATATATAAATAATTAAATAAATACTTTATTTAATTAAATTAAATATTTCCATTCCACTCTTCAATTTGTGTAGACTTCCTTATCCAAATACTTGACCCCGTATACGTGACTCCACCACGTCCAAGTATTTGGCCTTCTAATCTGTGAAGCTTTAGTAAGATCCAATCAGGTTGTGCCGTCTGTCCCTTATCCATTAGGCTGACATTTCTCCAACACTGATTTACCACCTTTGTTGATCCTCCACATGTCTTAAGAAAATCAACAACTTTAGAATGATTAAAACCATATTAACCGACGAGAGTTTGCCTCCAATGTCCTGACACTTGATGCAACGGTCTGGTTCATAAGTGACTAGTCTTGATAGGGGCTCTTGATTCTGAACATGATTCCACATTCTTCTTTGCAAACCTTACTTTTAGCTTCGATTATAATGCACTAAAATCTTCATAGACTAAGACAATCTTCTATAGTTTCCACATCCTTGAATAGATATCAATATCTTTTATTCTCCACTGAGGCATGAACATGTTAATGAACTTCTTCCAATGGGCTTCAAGTCTGTAGATGATCCTTTGATACTTTGTCTTAACTGAACTCTGTGATCCAAGATTTATGTGCACCTGCATATTATTACATGTCTTATTCTATTGTTGAGTTATCATCAACCATTACATAGAGATTACATTTAGCATTTCTAGTACACATGAAAGTGCAGTGAGTTACTTCCCTTCACTCCTATCTCCCCTTTCAATACACTTTCAGGAGATCAGTCCGGACTATTATTCAAAATGGAGGTAATCTCTCTACTATAAATGCCACACTTAAATACAAAATCAGATATAGAATTTATTACTCACATAATACTAACAGACATCCCACCAGAAACAGTAAACATTCTCATAAATTCTATAATTAAGCATTTTTTCTGATATTGTTTCGGTTATCTCCCGATCATACATTATTTTGTAGGACTCACATCCACAACACACTAAATTTCCAGCCAAAAAGCACCGACAGATGGTACTTACGGCATCAAATTATTGAGGGCAAGATCATTTGACGCTAGAAGGAGGGGCCTTCTGAAAGACCGTCCCCATTTCAAACCCAACAGAAAATACAAGTTCTCTTGGTGGTTTGGCCTTGGTTATCTCTTAAAAGAGACAACCCACGCCCGCTAATGATAATCACGTCCGCTAATGATAATCACACCCGCTAATGATAATCACCCTCGCTCATAGTTTCAAAAAGAATACTTTACCTTCCAACACAGCATAAGACCTCAAGTTGAGACACATCAAGTTCAAACTATACATGGCCCGACCCAGGAAAATAATCGAGAAGTTTTGACAAGTCAAGGCTAGAGGGCTCCACCAGACCCGCCTAGAGGCCGGAGCAAGAATGGACCGTGTTCAGCATGCCTCGTGGGAATACTATTTATGCACTGATGGGAATGTTTAACTCTAGAAAACATGTAGTTGGAAGAATGTCCGGAAGATGCGTCGCTGTATGGCATAGGGCACAATGCATTACCAGTAACGAGTATTGTAAGATTGCCCGTCATCTTTGGGTTGGCTCCCTGATAACTCATCCTCCATGTTATACTCTATGTCATTAACACAACATTCTTCTATAACATGATCTTGAACAGAAAAACTTTGAACAAGGTAAGGGCAATCACCTCTACCACCCATTTGAAGATGAGGTTCCCTACAAAAGAGGGAGTTTCAGAAATGAAAGAAGATTCTAAAATTCTAGGTTCTATTATGACTCGACCCTTACTTTACCTTAGTTAGACCTAAGTAACATGAGGCGGGAAATAAGGAGCCCATAGAAGGAAAGAGAAAAAGAGGAGACATATGGAACAACAAGAAAATAAAAAAAAACGGGTGACAGAAGTAGAATTGGTAAAATTGTCTCAAGAAGAAATCATGGAAGAGATCGAACCAAGAATGGATGCCAACTTAAAGGAATGCTTACCGGAGGAAAGCGAGCTGGCAGTTTTATCCGCCGTGGAGAGGGAAAAAATTGAATTGATCCCCGGAGATGGGTATAATAAAATAATCAATATTGGAGCTAGGCAAGACTCTGTGTTCAAAGAAGGCCTCATGAAGTTTTTAAGGGACTACGTAGATATATTTTCTTAGAACCCAAAGGAGATGTCGGGTTGTACGAGTCCGTGGCAATGTACAGACTCAGCGACTACAACGATGCCAAGCCCAAAATTCAGAAAAGAGGAAAACTTTTTCTCGGAAAGGCAGCAAACAATTAATGAAGAAATAGACAAAACGCTGGATATAGACCTTATATGTGAAGTCATATACCCGAATCAGATAGCCAATGTAGTTCTTATAAAGAAACACAATGGAAAGTTGCAGGTATGTGTGGACTATACATATCCCAATGCGGCATGTCCTAAAGACCCATACCCGCTAGAAAGCATAGATCAACTGATAGATGCCATAACAAGCCACTTAATGTTGAGCTTCATGGAAGCTTTATCTGGGTACAACTAAATCAAGTTGGCCCTAGAAGATAGGGAGAAGACGACCATCATCACACGTAGAGGAGTCTATTTCTATAAGGTCATGTTTTTTGGCCTCATCAACGCAGGTGTAACCTATCAAATGATGATAAAGAAGAGTTTTTTTGAGCACCTAAGAAAAAATATGGAAGTCTACGTAGATGACATGAATATCAAGTCTATATTCTTGAACTCTCACTTGGAAGAATTAAAATAATCTTTTAAAAGGTTATGGGCCCATAAGATGAAGTTAAACCGGGAAAAATGCACCTTTAGAGTAGAAGCGGGAAAATTCATGGGATTCTTAGTTAGTCAAATGGGTATCGAGGCTAACCCCAAAACGATTGAAGTAGTGCTAGATATGCACCCACCAAGGACAATTTGAGATGTGTAAAGGTTGACAAGACATTTGGCCGCCCTAGGAGGTTTATATCGAAGTTGGTCGAAAGATGTCTGCCATATTTCGCTACTCTCCGAGGTGCAACAGCCACCAAAACAATCAACTGGATGCCTGAGTACCAAGCTGCTTTTGAGAAACAAATATTTGTCTCTCCTCCCCGCCATTGCTAGCGACGACATCATTCGTTAAGCGTTTAGCACTATACCTGTCAACCTCAAACGTATTTGTGGGTGTAATCTTATCAAGGAAGTTGAAAGCGGGAAATATTCCATCTACTACATAAGTAAAGTATTGACAGATGCGGAAATGTATTACCTGCCAGTTAAAAAGTTTACTTTTACCTTGGTCATCGCTAGTAAAAAGCCAAGGCATTACTTACCAGCCATTGAAGAAAATCATACACAAACAAGATATGTCGGGAAGACTGATCAACGGGGCATTAGAAATAAGTCAATTATCCCTCACTTTTGAGCCCATGAAGGCCATAAAAGCACATACCCTATCATTCTTCATAGTGGAATGCTCTTTTGACAATCAACAAGAAATACCCGCCAACCAAGAAATGCCCGTTCCCGGCAAAGATGACACCTCCCCGACTTCTTGAAAGTTATTTGTAGATGGTTCCTCCACCAACACTCGTAGCGGTGTAAGGCTCATATTTATCAGCCTAAAAGTATTCAAGGTCATGCAAGCGCTAAGGTTTGCATTAAAGGTAACTAATAACCAGGCTAATTATGTAGCCTTGATAACCAACTAACTTTGCAAAGAGCCTTCAGGTGCTGCATATCGCAATTTTCAGCGACTTCTAGATCGTAGTAAGGTAGACAATGTGAGACTATGCCACCAAGGACATTACTTTAACCAAGTACCAAGTGTTGGTAATATCCCTCATATCCACCTTCAGTAGGCACACTCTAATATAGATCGACCAAACAGATAAATCGGTAGCAGATAGCTTATCAAAGCTTATTGAAGCGGACAAAGAGACCCTAGAAGGGCCAATTTAATTTTAAAGAACTGAAGCTGCTTTCCATCGAAGGACCTCATATAATGGAAATCACATTGGAAGAGCCTACTTGGATGATATCTATCATCAATTACTTAAAAGATGGAACTTTTCTCGACAACCCAATAAATGCTAAGAAACTCCGTGCTCAAGTTGCTAAATACTTCATCCAGGACAATATGCTCTACAAGAGAACTTTCGATTTTCCCGTGCTCAATTGCATTGACCCCGATGAGGTTCTTTATTGCTTGAGAGAAGTACATGAGGGTATATAAGGAGATCATATGGGCAGGAAAGCTCTCAGCCAAAAATATTTAAGACAAGGCTAATTTTGGCCAACATCGGCCCAAAATTGCAAGGATGTTGTCAACTTTTTGGGAATGTTCCCCGCTAGGCACCACCTATTCCCATTTCCGTCTTATACCCAATACATCTTTTTATTTGGGGGATAGACATAATGAGCGCGTTCCCTTAAGCAAAGAATGAACTACATTATATGATAATGGCTAAGACAGACAACCATCTATTCTGTCAGAATCTATCCACATTGAGGGGGAGTCTCAAACACAACCAGTCCAAGATGGTAACACTCAAAATTAGGCTTCTAATAATTGAAGTCATACTAAAGCAGTCAGAGTCTAAAGTAGACTATGAGACTGGGGTATTAGAGCCAACAGACTCTGAAAAGAAAGAAGAGAGTGGGGGTTCTTAGTCTATTGCTACTCACCCGTTGGTGAAAATCCCTAGCCTTTAGACACATGAATGGGTTCCCCTCCATCAAGATGGTTCAAGTACTAAAGCATATACTATTTCTCTCAACCCCTCTTTTATAGGTCTGTTGAGTGCACTTCCCATAATGAGTAAAAAGATTGAATGTGAGTGGCTGGAACTCGACCAGGGAAAAAGAGAGGTATATATAGTCTTAATAGGTCAGAGTGAGATTGAGAAAGTAGATGCCCAATCCCACTGTGAGGATGAGAGATTAAGTTTTACTCATGATAATAGCTTTACTTATTGGGACCAAGATTTTCCTAAGACTTGGTCTGATGAGTTGAAGTAGGTGATGGATGAGAAAAGTTTTCATTAAATCTTATAGATTGGAAGAAAGGAAGAATCTGCTATGGCTCAGAAGTCATTTACATAGAGACCACAACTTCATTTGGTGGATCCGTAGCTAGAAATGCAGATAGAGTGTTAGAGGCTCTGATGGATTACACATTAATCAACCTGAGGTTCCAGAACTGAGGTCAAATGTAACACTTCTTGTGATACCAATCCAAAAAAGACTTCCAGGTTCTACATATTCTAATTACTCTAAGGAGGAGTCAGGGTCTCTTTGGAATATATTCATTTGATGATGTATAAAATAATTGAACAGAGTCTAGTTAGTTCTTGTACATATATCAATGTCATTTGTAATTAGAAGATTTTCTGAAAAATAAAACTAGAGTCTGGATGGGAATCAAAGTCTGGAAGTTGATCAGAGTCAATAGTCTGTCAAAGACTAAAGATCATCAGAATCTGAAGTCTTTCAGCATCTATAAAGTTGAAGTTGAATTTGGAAGGTGATTACAGTAATGGAAATTCTTCAAAGACAACGGTAAATATATTGCAGATATGTTATGAGAAGGAGGGAGAATTACAAGAGAAAACTATCAACTAATAGATAAGAATTTATTCTTGATTAATTATAATTGTATTATAAGTTGATAGCCAGTTCTTTATATAAACACTCTATGTAACCTAATTTATTTGTCAAAGTCTTGTTAGAGCATAGAGATAGAGAGAGTTGTTGTGACAAACACATAGTAGCTGCTAGAGTTTGTGTACACCCTAGGAGAGTTTGTATTCATTCATTAATACAAACAGTATTTCTTTACAACTTTGTGTTTGATCTTTGTTATTTGTTCGAAACTTAAATCTATTGAGTTTGATTTTAAAACAGGCAAAAAGAGAAAACTACTATTCAAGCCTAAAGTTTAAAATCGATCAGAGATGTCTGGAAATAAAGATGACATTTCTAAGATTCTTATGCTCAAAATGAATGAGTACACCCACTGGAAGGTTAAGATGCTACACAATCTGGAGGCTACAGACCCTGACTATCTTGACATGATTCATGATGGACCTTACCTGTCCTCAAGACTTGTTCCTCAAACCATTGTTAAAGGAAAGATAGTTGGTAAACACTTTGCTGATAAGCCAAAAGCTGAGTGGTTAAAGGAGGACAAGGAGAATATTATCAAGGAGGAAAAAGTGAAAAATGTTTTCTTTAACATTTTGGACTCTGTTCTCACAAACTGTGTAATATCATGCAAAAATGCTAAAGAGATGTGGACAAAACTTGAAGTGCATTGTAAAAGATAAGAAGAATGCAAGGTCTCTACTAATTCAGGAGTATGATTATTTTAAAGTAAAATCTAGAGAAACTATCACTTAGATATATGATAGGTTTGCCAAACTTCTGAATGAGATGGCTATACTTGGTAAAGTTTATGATTCTGAAGATACAAACACCAAGTTTATGAGAGCCCTTCCTGAAGAGTGGAACAATAAAATAACTACTATAAGAGAAGCTAGAGATTTGGATGAAATCTCTTTGGAAGAATTGTATAGAAGACTCAAAACATATGACCTAGAGATGCAACAGAGAAAGGATAAAAAGGCTGGAAAAGCAAAGTATGTGGCACTCTTAATGGAGTCTGAGAAAGAATAATAACCCCAAGAAACTAAAATCAAAGAATCAATGAAGAAGGGTAAAACTGTTTTTGAGTCAAAGTCTACTAATACATAATCTGATTATGATGATGTGATTGATATGAATCAAATGATGGCTATGTTTGATAAGAATTTCAAAAGGGTGAAATTCAACAAAAGAACTGGAAAATTCAGCAAAAGGCCAACATTCAAGAATGAGGATGAAAAGGTTGAGAAAAACAAGAGCACAATAATCAAACTTAAAAAGGCTAAAGTCAAATGTTTTAATTGTGAAATATTGGGGAACTTTTCTAGTGAGTGCAGAAAGGCCAAGACTCAAGGCAAAGGGAAGACACTCATCTCAACATGAAAGGATTGGGTAGATTCAAGCTTAGAGGATGAAATAGAATATGAAAATCTAGCTTTGATGGTTGTCTCCTCAGAAAAATTAGAATCTTTGAAAGAACTTTCATCTACTAAATCTCATGTATCAATTTTCTCTGCTGAATCTTTGCTTAATTTAGACTCTGATGGTATAAAGATTGTTCAAAGTGAAGTGAAAAAGATAATAACTAACTGCAGATCACTCACTAATGACAAATAAAGGTTAACTGAAGAAAACTGAAGTTTGTTAAGTAGAAATAACCATCTAGAGTCTTAATTAGTTCTTATGGAAGAGTATAAAGAGGATTTTGAAAAATATAAACACAATCATGATGAAATCTTAAAGGCCTATGATTATGTAAGAAAAGAACTAGAAGAAGAAATGCTAAAATTCAAGGTTTGGACAGACTCTGGTAGAAAAGTCCATGAAATTCTCAATGACTAAAATGTGTGCCAAACTGCTGGTCTAGACTATGATAAGAGTCAAGGCAAGAGGCCTATTGTTGAGAATGATGACAGTAAAGAAGCTAGACAATCTAGTAAGACTAAGGATAGAAAAACCTTTACTCTTGTCAAGTTTATGACATTTGAAGTAAACTCTAATGACACAGACCCATCTTTCAATAATGTCTCTAGGGATAATAAACAGACTGATAAAATAGGAGTGAAAAAACCCTTGAAGAATGTTAACGTAGGCTTTCTATCCAAGTCTAAATTGAAAGAAAGGCTAGATAGCTTACCAAAGTCTAGCAAGACTAGGAGAAATAGGAATGGCAAAGAAGGCATTAACAAACCTAACTACAAAAAAAGATCCTAATACTCCTATAAAGAAATGCTACAGATGGGGAAACCACAATCATCTTACTCTAGATTGTAAAACAAAGATTGAGAAAAAGTCAGTCTAGATCCCCTCAGACTTTGACTAGTCACTACATTCCACAAAAACCATGTTATGATAACCATCTAGAGTTTGAATTAGTTCTTACGGAAGAGTATAAAAAGGATTCTAAAAAATATAAACACAATCATGATGAAATCTTAAAGGTCTATGATTATGTAAGAAAAGAACTAGAAGAGGAAAGGCTAAAATTCAAGGTTTGGACAGACTCTGGAAGAAAAGTCCATGAAATTCTCAATGACCAAAATGTGTCAAACTTAGGGGTGTTCGCGGTGGGGGCGGTGCAATTTTTCTCTCAAACCACGGACCAACCCGCGTATGCAGTTTGATTAAATTTCCAAAATGCAACTGCACCGCACAACTCAAAAACTGCGTTAACCACACCACATAAACGCGGTGTAGTGCGGTGCAGTTAATGCGGTTTATGCGGTCTAACAATGTCAATATAAAAGTTATAATAAATTGTAAAATTGAAAGTTACAATAACAATTGCAAATTTTAAGTGAAAAATAAAAGTTAGAAATTTTTTAGAAGTTAAATTATAAACATGAAAAAGTAGAAAATGGAATATAAACTTGGAAAAACAACTGGAAACATATATAATTTTATATATAATAGTAAATATATGTATACAAAATTAATGCTTAGAATAATATAATATATAAATTATATTATATATATAATTGTGGTGCAGTTTGAACTACATTACTTAAGTATCAAACCACAACCTGCACCGCACCGCGCAGTTTGTAAAATATTCAAACCGTAACCGCACCACGAAAATTCAAAACTGCATTTTGTGGTGCGATTTGGTGCGGTGTGGGCAGTTTATGTGGTGTGGGAGGTGCGATGAACACCCCTAGTTAAACTGCTAGTCTAGGCTATGATAAGAGTCAATGCAAGATGCCTATTGTTGAGACACTGTTAAGACTCTATCAGATTGTAAGGGAACAAATGGGACATATAAATCCAAAGAGAAAACTACTAAACCTGTTTCACCTAAAGTTAGTAAGAAATGATCCAAAATAGTTTGGGCCCTCAAAATATCTAACTAATTGCTATCTATTTGTAGGGAACCAGGGAAAGAAAAATATTCCTTGTCCTGGACAGTGGATGCTCAGGACATATGAATGGAAAGAAATCTCTAGTTACATACTTTATAGAGATAAGTGGCCCAGAAGTATCCTTAGGAGATGGTAACAAAGGAAAAATACTAGGATATGGAAAGATTGTTCTTGGAAATGCCATCATTGGTGAAGTAGCTCTAGTTAAGGGTTTGAAGAATAAATTAATCAGCATTGGTCATCTTGGAGACAAATGTTACCATATTGGCTTTGACAGCAAAGAGTGCCTTGTGACACAAAAAAACAGGCACTTTGGTTTTTAATGGACACATGCATGGTAACATATATGAAGACATATATGGTAACTTATATGTTTATATAGCAAGACCTCAACATATATGGTAACTTGGAGGATTGCACAACCACAGAGGTTACATGTTTATATAGAAAGACCTCAACTGAAGAAAGCTGGAAATTGCACAAGAAACTATTTCATGTCAACTTCAAAACACTTAACAAGTTGGTGAAATAGAATCTTGTGAGAGGACTACCACGGGTTGATTTTGTACAAGATGGATTTTATGAAGCATGTCAACGTGGAAAGCAAAGGAAAACATCCTTCAAGAGCAAAACCATAAACACCATTTCACAACCTTTTTATCTCTTACATTTTGATTTATTTGGTCGAGTAAATGTGATGTCAATTAAGGAAAAGAAAATTGTCTTGTCATTGTAGATGATTTTACTAGATTCACAAGGGTTTTTTTTTTTGCACTCAATGGATGAAGCCTCTCAACACATAATTGACCATATCACTTTCCTAGAAAAACAATCAAAGAAAACTGTGAAGATTCTAAGGAGTGACAATGTCACTGAATTCAAGAATACAAACATGTTGGAATACTGTGCATCAAAGGGAATAGTTCAATAATTCTCTGCACTAGGAACACATCAACAAAATGGTGTTCTGGAGAGGAAAAATAGAACACTCATAGAAGCATCCAGGATAATGTTGTCAGGGTCTAAACTGCCAGTTTATTTTTGGGTTGAGGCAGTCAATACATCATGTTTCATTCAAAAATGTATCTTCATAAATATGCATGGAAAAACTCTCTATGAAATGGTGAAGAACAAGAAGCCAAGTGTGAAACACTTTCACATATTTGGATGCAAGTGCTTTGTAATAAAAGTTCATCCTGAAAATTTAAGAAAATTTGAAGCCAATGCCGATGAAGCAATATTCCTTGGATATACACCAAATACAAAGGCATTCAAAGTCTATAATCTCAGAACCAGAATTGTTATGGAATCTATTCATGTTGCTTTTGATGAAAAAAAGGTTACAGGTTTGCAGGAAGAACCAGAGTATATAACACTAGAATTTGAAAATTTCAAAAGTTCTAAGATATATAAAGATGATGAGGATAAAGAGTCTCAAATCAGTCCTGAAAAAACACAAGAACCTGCACACTCTAAGGGGGAGCATGAAAATTCAACTTCAATCAACTTTGAGTCTAACAGTTCAAGTACAATTAAGACATGCATAGTCAATTTCTTCAAAGTCTAACTCATCGGGGTCTAGATCAGGAAACTGTGAATCCTTTTCAGAGTCAAGCAACTCAGGGGAAGCCTTTTCGTTTGAATTCAAATAACAAACACGAATTGCCAATGATTTAGGGGGAGCTTCAAGTTGTAGAACCAATCTTACACTAACTAGAAAATGGGCATGTGATCACACTCCTGAATTGATAATTGGTAATCCTGAGAAAAGCCACTCAAAATGAATGTCCTTACAGTTGTTTTCTCTCAAAGAATGAACTAAAGAAAATTGAGGAAGCATTACTAGACCCTGATTGGATCATAACAATGCAGGAAGAATTAAATGCGTTTGAGAGAAGCAAAGTGTGGAAACTTGTACCAAGGCCTAGAAATAGGTCAATTTTTGGTGCAAAATGGGTGTTTAGAAAGAAACCTGATGAGAATGGAATTGTGGTTAGAAACAAGTCTAGGCTAGTTGCAAAAAGTTACTCACAAGAAGAAGGAATTTACTATGATGAAATCTTTGCACCTATAGCTAGATTGGAAGCAATCATAATGTTTCTTGCATTTGCAGCCCATAGAAAATTCAAAGTTTATCAAATGGATGTAAATAGTGCCTTCTTGAATGGAATATTAGAAGAAGAGGTCAATGTAGAACAACTACCATGATTTGTTGATCCACAATTTCCTGATCATGTCTACAAGTTAGACAAGACACTGTATGGATTGAAGCAAGCACCTAGAGCATGGTATGAGACTCTATCTAAATTTATCCTTGAAAACATTTTTATTAGAGGTACCATTGACAAAACTCTTTTTATTAGAAAATACAAAGGTGATACTCTGCTTGTCCAAATTTATGTTGATGATATTATATTTGGCTCTACTAATGAAAAACTCTGTAAAAAGTTTAGCAAGCTAATGTAGTCTAAATATGAAATGAGCATGATGGGAGAATTGAACTTCTTTTTGGGACTTCAAGTCAAAAAGACCAATGATGGAATTTTTATTAGTCAATCAAAGTATATTAAAGAACTATTAAAGAAGTTTGATTTGTAAGACTGTGCAACTGCCAAGACTCTCATGCCAACTGCCAGTAAGTTAGACTTTAACCCAAAGGTAAGAAAGTTGACAACAATTGTTATATAGGTATGATTGGCTCATTACTATATTTAACTCCTAGTAGACCGGATATAATATTTGCAACATGCATGTGTGCTAGATTTCAAGCTGACCCTAGAGAATCACATTTAATTGCTGTGATTTTTTTTTCCAGATATCTCAAGGGTGCATAAGCTCTTGGACTTTGGTATCCTAGAGAGATTGATTTTTCACTAATTGGGTACTTAGACTCTGATTATACAGGATGCAAAGTGGACAGGAAAAGTACAACGGAATGATGTCAATTTCTTGGCGACAGGTTAATTTCTTGGTTTAGCAAGAAACAACAAACAGTATCCACCTCTATAGCTGAAGCTGAATACATAGTAGCTAGAAGTTGTCGTGCTCAAAATATGTGGATGAAAAATTAATTACTTGATTATGGACTAACAATCTCAAATATTCCAATATATTGTGATAATACTAGTGCTATTAAAATTGCTGAGAATTCAGACCAACATTCCAGAACATCGCACATTGATGTCAGGTATGACTTTATTAGAGAATATGTTGAAAATGGTACTTTTGAACTTCATTATGTTCTAACTGATAGACAAATTGCAGAAATTTTAACAAAACCACTTGATGAGTCTACATTTCTCAGATTAATAGGTGAATTAGATATTTTAAATATGTAATTGTACAGTCATTACAAGCACCAAGGTATGTACTTTAATTATAGTCCCTGATTTGCCAAATTATAATTTGTTATTGCAAAATTCTTGAAGTACTTTATCTTGACATAGTATAACTTCTATATTTTGATGAGTCTATAGACTCTGAGAGTCTGTAGACTCTGAAGACCATGTCTCTTAGACTCTGAAATGATTAGAATTTGCGCCTACAGACTATGATTAATTTTGAATTGTTCAATTTGACTAGAAATAGGCGTAACAGTTTCTTTTTACTGGCTACAAACTATATACTCGTGTGTATTGTGTGTAATTTTAACAAAATAGATAATTTACATTTATTTTACTCACTATTTATTGCTATCTATTTTCTAAGGCAAAAATACTCACAAAGATGTTTCAAAAACCCTACCTTAATTCTTCAATTATTTTCAACTCTTTCATCTCAATCACTCCGATGGCTGCACAATCAACTGTTATGAGGGGGCCCAAAGTGATTGCCTTTACCTTTGGTAATTTTGAGTTCATGACAAAAAACCATATTGCAGCCCTGGGCGACAAGAAAGCTGTGGATGCTGATTATATCCAGTCATGGACGTCTTGGAACAAACTGAGCACAACTATATCCTGAAAACATCTGCTGTCATTCACATGGATGCAGTCTCGCAGGCATGAAGCTCTGCAAATGTAGTTGATCATTCTCAGGATTAACTAGTTAAAATTATGTTTACCTTTAGTGATATTACTTTTGATGTCACTGCTAAAATTATAAACTCTGTGTTTAAGTTACCTATTAAAGAACCTTTTGATGCTACTATGGATGACTCTGAAATTAAAAGCATGTTTAGGTCACTAGGTTATAGTTTTAGCTTGGATAACATGAGTAAAATAACTAGGCCTTATTTGAGAAAAGAATGGTCTTTTTTCTTTGATCAAATTACTAAATGTTTTACTGGTAAATGTTGTGGCTTTGATACAATTACTTTTATTACTTATTGAATTGGTCATAGTCTCCTGTTTGATAGAGTGATCAACATTGGTGATATGGTTCTCACACAAATAGGAGCAAAATTGAACAATATGAAAAGGGGGAGGAAGAAAGTCTACTATCATAGATTTCTTATTATTCTTCTCAACCACTTCATTCCTAACATGTCATCTAGGTTGGCAGATGACTGCTGTCTGTAGGCTTATGAGCAACAAATGACGATATTCTCTGACATTAAGAGAATATATGAAAAGAAAGAGAGTCTACCGGCCATGGTGTACCCACAAGTAATGCAGGTAAAACTTTCTACCTACAAACCTTCAATCTATACTCCTTCATACTTTGATGGTGAAATGGTGCAGGAACAAGTTATAGAGATCCCCCAGCACCTACCCAAGTAGCCAAATCTCATTACCCCAAAAAATCTCAAAAACCAAAATCCAAAAAAAAACAACCTCTGGTGTCTCTCAACATGCACCAGTTGTAAAAAGGAGAAGATTGATTTAAACCAGGCTTGTAGATGAGCAAAGTGATGAGGAGCTCAACCCAATAGGGAAGTAGGTTGTTGAAGGTCTTTCTTTATTAAAAGAAGGCCCTGATGCACCTGAGTCTAACCTTGAATCCAAGACTGTAGACTCTCAAAGGGCTATAGTCTCTGAGAAACCTAGGGATGCACCTCAGGATTCTCAAATTGAGTCTCCTGAAAAGTTTTTTGCCAAGCAGTACAAGAGGTTTTGAAGGATTATTCTGTACACACATACAAGCCTACTATTGTTACTCACCTTATTTTTCAGAAAATAGATGCTCTCAAGGCTCCTACAAGGCCAGACTCAGAAAAAAAAATTCTCTTAAACCAGAGTCTAATGTTGATTCAGAGTCTAGACTGCCTTTAGACTCTAACATGAAACATTTTAGGAGTGAATGCCAATGGATGCAGCCTCAAGTCTTATTGAGTCTATAATCACTCCAACTAATGAGGTGCTATTATTCTTATATCCATTGGCGGAGCCAGTTAAAGATCCAGCATCATATCAGATAAAATATCAAGTCTTGGATCTTCTCACTACCTATGATTCCCTAAGGAAGAAAATGGATATGGAGCTACAAATGTCTACACATGATGTGGTCACAAATCTATATAGCTACATCTTCAATTCTTCACTTCAAAGTCAAGCAGCTGGGGTCATAGAAGGAAAATCCAATGAAGTTCTCAAAGCACTTGGTGTGCCAGACTCTGAAAAGACTAAAACTAAAAAAGATCAAGAAGATCAAAGTCCTTAAAAGGAGGGAATCAGAGTCTAGTGCTGAGTTAGAAATTGAGTTTGAGCAACCATTTTTTGACTATGAAGTAATTTGGGATAATGGGGTTATCTACATGATAACCATTCAATGGATTTCTAACATTCAGCCTCTTCCAAGGAAGGTGGTTGATTATCTTGTCCACAATGTAGAGAAGGTGGCCAACAAATACATCTATCCAACCTATCAGAGTAGATTGAATCAGCTAAAGGACTTTTATTATAAAAAAAATTGCAAGGGACCTGAAGGATCTCTTTCATTTGACTTATGCCCAGGCCATCAATGCAATCCATGCCTGGACTTTTAGGATAAGGCACTAGTGCACCAGTGGTGACTAGTTGAATATGTGTTCAGCATGTCTCACCCACACAAGAACCACCTAGTCAGAGGTTAGATGATAGTGGGACAGGGGAGCATGCTGAAAGGATTTCTTTGCCAACTCAACTTGTTGCTGATGAGAACCCCAATGATATGTGAGGATAGACTCTGATAGATGCCCATGAAGAAATTCCACAATCAATTCTGTGAGAGTCAATCCACTTTGATGGGGAGTTTCATGCACTAATAGTCCAAGAAGGTGACACTAAGTCTCTGCCTTTTAATGAAATCATACATGAAGTAGTCAGAGTGTATAGTAGACCCTGAGACTGGGATACTGGAGCCAACAGACCCTGAAAAGAAAGAAGATGCTTGTAAGGGTTCAGAGTCTATTATTGCTCACCCCTTGGTGGAAACTCCTAGCCTTTAGACATTTGAAGGGGTTCCCCTCCATTAAGGTGTTTCAGGAATTGAAGCATTTCTTACTTCTCTAACACCCTCTTCTGTAGGATTTATGATTGCACCCACCCAAATGAGTGAAAAAAATCAATAATGAGGGGCTGACACTGGTCCAGGCAAAAGGAGAGCTAGAATGGGTTGTAGAGAGCCTGAGTGATATTGAGAAAGTGGGTGCCCATCCCCACTATGAGAAAGAGAGATTAGGGTATCCTGGACCTAGTTTCACTTATTGGGACCAAGATTTTCTCAAGAGTTGGTCCAATGAGTTGAAACAGGGGATGGATGAAAGTTCTTATTTTCTCATCATGTAGATAGGCCAAATTGAGGAGGCTTTAGCGGCTCAAAAAACATTTAAACAGAGGCCACAATTTCATCTGGTGGACTCTAGCAAAGAGAGAAGACCAAGTCAGGGAGGCTTTGGTGGATGATTCTTCAATTCAACCTGGAACTGCATCTTTGAAGTCAGATAACCAATCTTAATCATGCCAATTCCTGCAAGGCTTCTAGAGTCTACAAGTCATGATTACTCTCTTGGGGAGTCAGGGTCTATAGTACCTTATGCAGTGTCAGAGTCTACACTTCAATCAGAGTCTACACCTCCTGTCACAAAGATTGAGCCTGTTGATGTTGTTATGACTGATGATTGCACCTATGAAGATGAAGATGAGGTGAATCCATCTTTTAATTATTTTGATCAAGTTTTTTCTCAATATTGGGAAACAGCACAGGCTAAAGGTATCAATGATAAAGTAACTTTTGAATACATTCTAGCTATTTACAAATCTGAGAGACTTCAGGCCTTTAAAAACAAGAATTTCCAGGCTGAAGATGGTCATTATCTTGATGAGAATCCTGATGTCTCTCTAATTGAAGAAAATCAAACTATTAATGATGATGCCCAGGCTGAAAAGGAGCATATTGTTAATCAATTAGCTGAAGTGGTGAAAGACATTTATGATATTAACACTAAGCTCACTAGTGTTGATAATATTACAGCTAAGCTCAAAACTACTTTTGAGAGTCTGCATTCATTTCAACTATCCAATGATGTCTCTTTAAGGATGTTATTACTGATATAAAGGCCAAACAACTCAATATTCAAACTACTGTCTTTGCTCTTTCTACTAAGGTTGATTCTGTTATTTATACTCAGGCCAACATCTTTTCTGTGTTGAAAAACATTCTTTTGGCTGTCACAGGTGGTGACGATGTCAAAAAGGGTGAGAAGAAGGATGGTGAGTGTTCAAGGAGCAATAAGGATGGTAAATGTAAGGATGATTCTTAGGGAGTCAAAATGAGGATAGATGATGGTGATGAAGGAGATGATGGTTCTCATGGTCCTAGGGGTCCTGGTGGTTAGGGGTGAGCAAAACCGAACCAAAACCGAAAAATAGAACCAAACCATGTAATTGCAGTTTGGTTTAGAATTTTTGTATATTTCGGTTATTTCGGTTTAAACCAAACTAATTTTCGATTCAGTTCAGTCTTTTAAAAATTAAGCTCGGTAAATATGAACCGATCGAACTTTTTATACTGATATACATCATGACTTTTTATACATACATACGAACACTGTACATATGCAGATATACATCATGACTTTTTATTACTTTATTATTCTTTTAATCTACCTAACCCACCTTCTATAATCATCCATGACATTTATTTCTCTCTTTCATCTACTTCTTTCTTCTTTCCCACTTCTTTCTTCTTTACTAGATATCCCAAGAAAATGAAATTCCCTTATTCATATATTACTTTGGGATTAATTGAGTTTGTGATTTCTTTACTTGTGCAATATTGTTAGGTCCAAAGTGTTGTAGAGGGGGGGTGAATACAACTGTTTAAAATTAATGAGAGAATAAACAATATGCAGGTAATAAATGATGACACGGAATTTCAAGAATATATCATTATATTCATTGATGGATTTGCTACAACATTCATAAAAGCATCATGATCAGTTGAACAATAAATACAGCAATTAAAGCTAGATTCAACTGATCCTCTCTCTCACTTTTTGTTTTACAGTAAATGCTCTCTCTTTAAAAATTATTGTTGAATTGCAGAGATACAAGTCACTTTACTAATAAAAACAAAGTGCTGCTTTTATAATGTCATGTAGTCTTGATCTTGTCCTTTTTGTGTACGTGGCCCAATCAGGATTTTGACAACAAAAAGTACTTTCCCAACAACTCTGGATCAACCGTTCACAATAAGCCACTTGTCCCTTGAACATTAAATGTTACATATCTACCCGCATCTCGATCTTCGCCTGGACCCATCTCGATCTCGATCTGTGAAAATCTCGATCTCGATCTGGGAGAATCTCGATCTCGATCTATGAAGATCTCGATCTTGATCTTGATCTATCGTGGATCGAGATTTGCCTTTGCAATGTTTTACTTCACTTATAAATCTTGACCCGCATCTCGATCTGCTGTGGATCGACATTTGCCTTAGCAAATATGCACACATCCAATGTTGACCTTCTTTAGTGACTAATTGAGAATTAACCTTTATGAGCAAGTTTCCCTAGCTTCTTCAATTTCTTTTCCTCACTCAATTCAAATGAGATCTTCTATTACTGACATGAACTTGCCTCCAATGTCCTGACACTTAATGCAATGGTCTGGTTCATAAGTGACTAGTCTTGTAGGGGTTCTTGCTTCTTAATGTCAGTTCTCATTTGTTGATTAACTTTTACATTATCCAGATGTTGATATACAGTACATGAAATCACTTTGGTCTTCTTGATACTTCCTTGACATTAATTTGATTCTCCATTAGATAAGTTAGGGCATGAGCAATACTCAGATTGAACTTCTTCTTACTTATGCATCCTTGATTAACCAAATTGGTTACTTGTAGTTACCAAGTATCATTACCATTTCTTCAGTTGATTGATTCCATGTGCTTCTTCAGTTTCTCTTGTTTTGCTGTTGTTTTATCTTTTCTCTAGTTGAGTTACATAATAATTAAGTGTTACAAGTTAGTACACCTATGCCTTTCAATCTCCCCCTATTTGATTGTCTAACAATGACAACCAAATTCACAATGAGGATAACTCAACTAAACAGGGACTGAAAAAGATAAAATAACATTCATAAAAGATCATGTCAACTTACATAATGCTTGGCTTGATTAATTAACTTCATGTCTATTACTGATACTTCAAGTGCCAAAATTGGACACCTGTTGGCTCGATTAAATGGCTTCATGCTCTTCTAGAGATTTTCTCTAAGTACTTTAAGAGCACAGTCCACTCAATCTTCAATTATCCTTCTGAAGTCCTTTTAGCAGTATTACCACCGCCGAACTTCGCGAAATAATTGACACCTAATATAAACCAGTTTCAAGACACTTAGTTAACTAACTTCTACCTTACACTACACAAGAAAACAGATAATATTTTTACAATGCAGGAAAACAAGAAAACAAATTACAACGCAAAGAAACATTACAAGCATAATACATTAAAACTTTTATTTCTTGCGCTCCTCTTCCTCACGAGCTTTCTTCTTGGCTGCTTTTTCTTTCTTCATGAACTCAGGGTTGCAGACTTCATCCATTCTTTTCTTGAGAAGATTAAGTCCTTCTGCTTCCACATGATTTCTGATCTTGTAATTTCGAAACAACCTCAACCACCTTTCAACCATGCTGCGAGTGGTAAGCTTCGTGGGAATGTCTTCAAACCTCAGCTTCGTGACTTTGTCAGGGTACCCCTTTTCCCCTTTCTTCCTTATAACCAGCTGCTTAGGGTATCCAATGACAATAGCGGTGGTGCATTGCTGTAGCCTCTGGATATCAAGTTGTTGTCTTCTCTTACAGAAGTTATCAAACGTGACCCTTAGATAATCCTGATCAAACTCGTCAACATCATCCATCTCATCAATCAATTCCCTTATAATACACAGTGTTTCATGACTGTGTTCTGCAAAGATGTCGTACTTGATTTCAATGATGGTTTCCACCTGATGCTTGTCTGTATAGATCAGTAGATCATTCTCATTCTCAGCTTTGCTTTTGACAAACTTGACATTTGCACCAGCCACTGCACCAGCTTCCTCCCTTATTTCCCCTTCTTCTGGAATGTCTATTCTTGGATCTCCGTATCTCTGCACATGCTCCCTTATTGCCTCGTCTTGCTGCTCGAATGCATAGTCTTCAGGTTCCTTCTTAACCACTGGTAGTGTAGCTTCAGGCAACTTGTATCTAGCATCTTGCCTTCTTATCAGCTTTTCCAAGTCCTTAGCCACCAGCTTCTTTTCCTTTGTTAGAAAACCCTTAGAGAGGACTAGCTTTGCAACTGCCTTCAGCACATTTCCGCTCGGAGTTAGTTTCGAGTCATGCAGATTTAGATCCTCAAGACCTTGTCATGGACATATCTGATCTGGTAGGGATTTAGAATAATGTCAACCCCTCTGTCTTCAGCCATCTTCAACACTTTCTCCTTAAACAGCACTCCAGTCTTGACAGAGGTGTCTACCTTGTGAGCGAATTCTACCAGTTCACTTGCACCCCTTTCTTGGAAGAAAGCTTCATCGACCATACACGGCCCGATTTTTGTTATGGGTGTCCAAGTGATCATCAGATTCCATGCCTTCTCCTTGAATATGACTTGTACGGAGGTGCATTCCTGTCTTATGCAATTTAGATAATTCAGCAGCCCAGGGTTTAGATTTTCTAGCTTATGAAGAAGAAAGCTCAATCTTTCTGAGTCATGAGCATAGGCTCTTGGTCCAGCTAAGGCTTCTCTAGCCTTGTCCCACTCGGGACCTTCCCTTCTTATGTCAGCCTGGACCTTAGGATCTTTGATCTTTTTCATTTCATACTCATGCTGAGTTTTCTGAGCCGCTCTCTTCTCCTTTGCCATTAGTTCTTTTTCAACTATCCCTTGTAGTACTTCTTCATTTACTCTTTCTCTGGCTTCCCTGAAAATCTCTCCTTGCATCTCCGCTTCATCAACTTCTTCTTCTGGCACATGCTCGTCAGCAACCGAGTGGTCTCCTGCATCACCTGCAACTCCTGCGCCGGATCCGCCAGGATTTAGACCTCTTTCTTGTTCCCACTCTTTTGCCCGTTGCTCGAGTCTGGACCTCCTTGCCACTAAGGCTTCTACATCCATCTCATCCTCATCAGAATCTTCAATAAAGTCTCCCATAAATGCATTGACGAGAGGTGTTTCTTTCACAGCTTCTTCTTCAACTACCATCTTCTGCTTGCCTTTGTCCTTAAGGGCCGGTTGAGTCTCCTCCACCTTTTCACCAGATTTGTTTGAGGACTCGATCACCGGACCCTTACTAGTCAGCTTTTTCAGACCCTGATCCTCCTTCTCCCCCTTAGGTGTGTTATCCTCATCAGGAGCATCATCATCATTATTATCGTCACCACCAC
Organism: Oenanthe sinensis; assembly: GCA_028671895.1. NCBI lineage: Eukaryota > Viridiplantae > Streptophyta > Magnoliopsida > Apiales > Apiaceae > Oenanthe > Oenanthe sinensis. The sequence continues at coordinate 514,295 of CM053809.1, read as the reverse complement.
CACCGGTTGAAGGACCAGGTCCAGCCTTGTTACGTCCAAAGACAGCATCAAGTAGTTCATTCAGCTTCGTCCAAACCTGAGACATGCCATAAGTGACATCATCTACTGACCTCCCAACCTCCACCTGTGCCAATCCAAGATTATTTATCTTGTCAATCATTTGATTTTGGACGGCAATCAGGTTCTCCATGAACTGAGCTCCAACCTCCAATCTTCCAGAGTGAGAAGAGACAGCAGCAGTAACACCAGCAACTCCAGCCTCCAAAGCCTCCACTTTCTTCACTAGATCCTGCAATTTGGGGGACGGTGTTTGGCTTGGGTTAAACTGTTTACTCTCGCCGGGTTCTGTTTCACTCAAGATCCCTAAAAAGAAGGGATCTACTCTCCCTGTCTCTCCCTCGTGTTTAGAGCCTAACAGTACTAGAGCCTCATCCACTAATCGCTGGGGACTAGCGGTGAGTTGGTCGGCGATATCGGTCAGTGAGACTGAGCCTTTAAGCGCTGTGTCTACGATAGGAGATGGCGTTATGACCATGTCATCCCCTTGTTCACTTAGAACCTTTTCTGGTTCGCTGGGCTGTTCTGGAGGCGTAGACCCACCAGTCACCAGATGTCGTTGCTCTGCGAGCAACTTGTTTTCTGATTTAGATGAGGAAGCGTCATCCGTACTGGATTCGACAGACTCTCCCTCATTAAAACTTCCTGAGATACTAATATCAGAAGTGCTAGTCTCAGTTTTCCATTCCCCTTCCGAGAAATTGCTCAAAGAGCCCTGAGCGGACAACTCAGGGGATGTAGGGCCAGCTCCTATTGGCTGTTGAGCTGGACCCCCTCCTTGACTCTCACCAACATGCTTAGGCGAGTGCGAATGTGTTGAAATGTTTTGGAGAGGAGAGCCACCAGCGTGAGGTGTGGTGGCTGTGAGAGGTGAACTAGCCTTAACAGGTTGTGCAGTTGCCACTGGGTTTGAATCCACCTTTTGCTTCTTTGGAGGTGGCAGAGCTGCTGAAGTGACTACTCTCTCAACTCCTACACTCCCTCCACTCGAATCACTCGACTCAGATAAGCTTGCCTTCCTTTTATCACCAGTTTTAGGGCTGGCTGAACGTTTATGAACAGAAGGGCTTGCAGCCTAGGATAGAGCCTGGGGGTTTTCAGGCCCACGGCTGTAGAAAACAGGTTGAATTGATGATTGATCAAGATCAGCAAGAATAGGTACCTGACTCAGAAGATCGTCATCCTTGTCAGCTCCAGCTTCTGCAACATTTGCCTCGGCCATGTCAACATCCATACCTGCTTGTTCCAAATTTCTAGGCACTTGATCTCCACCTTCAGCTTCGTTACCGCTACTCTCAGCTTCTACTGCAGTAAACTGAGAAGCATGCCTCCTAGCATACTCATCTTGCAGATCCTGGAAGTACGGAGTCAGGCGCAACTCAAAAAGTCTTGACTTTTTCTGGGTTTCCATGGTGGAGATACTCTTTAGAGTCATATCATAACATGCCATCCTTTCAGAGCCTTGAAATACTCTTCTGTGTTCCTCTGAAAGGACGTCATCCAGAACCATCTGAAGAAATCTTGGCATCCAGCATTTGACTGGACCATCTTCCTGATTCCTAGATGCATTTTTCTCCAATGCCCACCTCTCAAGCAACTGAATCAACAGATGTTTGCCCACATTCACTCTCCTGTTGTTTGCCACTCCATATAGTATTACCCGGCAGCTGTTGTTCATTGGCCTGTAGTCTTTGTCCTTTGGGAACATGCAGCGCTGAATGGCCTGAACTACATAATCCCACTCAGCTGGTAGCATACCGGTGTTAACCTTTGTTACCTTGATAGGACCCGTTGGAGGGCAACAACCTATCTCCGTGAATAATTGCAACATATCCTCCATAGTGGGTTCCGGAGCATAATCTTCTGTAGGAAGCCCAAGAATCTCATTGAACTTCTGCAGACTGACTTCATATTTGGCACCGCCAATAGTAAAGGATAGGCCTGTTGGATTTGCTTTCCCACCCTGAATCTCTAGTGTTGAGTAAGCAGCTTGAAGGGCTTCGACATTCAGGATGGGAGAGGCGGTTAAGGCATGACTTATGATTGAAGTGTTGTTGAGGGATTCAATCCAGAAATGATAGTGAATAAATCTACCAGTTGCTCGATCAGCAGAGAGATTAACAAAGTTGGTCTTGGGAATTGTGAAATTTGGGTTTGCCATTTTAAATTTGTGTTCGAGAAAAGAGATGTTCGGAAAGATTTTGCAATGAATTTTAGAGAACAAGTTCTAAATTTAAACAACCAAAAAAAACGTACACGAACCCCACTAATTACCACACGTAATTAGTGACACGAATTAAAACAAATTAACTTCCCCACTAATGACCACTTAACTCCCCACTAAAGATTGACGGTAGAGTTTTCGAAAATTAAAGTGAGCAGCCGTTACAAAATAAATTATGTTTCCAGAAAACCACAAACACGGCGGTAAAGTTGCACTTTAAGGATTAAACAGTAGTACTCACAACTATTTCGCTCAAGAACACAAATGAACATAAGAATAAGAAAGCACGAAACAAAAACCAAACTCACTCGAATGAAAAGAAAACTAAAGAACTATTTGCAAGAACAGTAATGACGTTAAAAATAACACAAGAAGTTCAACAGTTTTAAACAAAATTTTAGCAGAGTTTCGCTTTAGTTATTGATGCTTTTAAGTAACAGTTAGTGATTTTTGTTTAAGAAAATCACAAGAAAACTTGATGTAATGGCAGGGAAAAGAACTCTGGTAATGTATGTATACGTGTGTGTATATGAAGAGCTTAAGCTTTTGAAAGAGAGAAAGAAAGTTAATGTAAATAATGAACAGCCTTTTTAATGCTATAATATATACTTGCACGCCAAAAAAAAAATCTGAAAAGACAAGTCACATCTCGATCTCGAGATCCGCATCTCGATCCTCATCTAGATGTCGATCTCGATCCGCATCTCGATCTACATCTCGATGTCGATCTCGATGTCGATCTCGATCCGCATCTCGATCTACATCTCGATGTGGATAGATCGAGATGTACCTTGACAGTTTTTAGACCAATTTTCACAAGTCGTTCTCGATCTCGATCCAGAACCAGATCGAGATAGAAAATTTTAATGAAATTATGTGAATTAAACATTTATATGTAAAATTCACAAGATTTCACCACAAATTTTCACACCATTTAAGAAACTTACAATTTTGAAACGACAGGGAATTTAGCAAATAAATCATGCATTACAAAATTAAGTATAGCATTAAATCCTATCACATTATTAGACATTCATCATTTAGATACACAGATCAGCACAAGATTAATTTCATGAAACTTTCTAACTTCCCTTTATGAGATGTAATACATACATTTATGAAGTTAAGTACACATTATTAATTATGAATATTCATGAATAACAATAATATGTACACAAACTGAATTATAACAGATAGGTAGCAAAACTAACAGGTGTTAAGCATCCCCAATTCACCAACCAATCTAGAAAATGTTGATTCGTCTAGAGGTTTAGTGAATATATCTGCTATTTGACGTTCAGTAGACACAAAATGCAACTCTACAGTTCCATTTTCTACATGCTCTCTAATAAAATGATATCTGATGTCAATGTGCTTGGTCCTTGAGTGATCCACAGGATTGTTGGTCATTGCAATAGCACTTGTGTTGTCACACATGATAGGAATCTTAGATACTTCCACACCGTAGTCCTTGAGTTGGTTCTTCATCCACAGTATCTGGGCCACACAGCTTCCAGCAGCAATATATTCTGCTTCAGCTGTCGAGGTAGATATTGTGTGTTATTTCTTGCTTTGCCAAGACACCAACCTTCTTCCAAGGAACTGACAGCTTTCTGAAGTGCTCTTCCTATCTATTCTACAACCTGCGTAATCTGAATCCGAATAGCCAACAAGATTAAACCTTTATCTCTTGGGTACCAAATCCCAAGATTTGATGTTCCCTTGAGATACCTAAAAATACGCTTTACGGCTATGAGATGTGACTCTCTAGGATCCGCTTGGAACCTTGCACATAGGCACGTAGAGAACATAATATCAGGTCTGCTAGCAGTTAAATACAAAAGTGAGCCGATCATACCTCGATAGCTTGAGATGTCTACAGGTTTACCCGCTTTGTCCTCGTCAAGTTTCGTGGATGTTGCCATAGGAGTCTTAGCTTGTGATACATCTTGGAGACCATACTTTTTCAATAGATCATGAATGTACTTGGTCTGGCAGATAAATATCCCGTCCTTCTTCTGACTAACTTGAATGCCCAGAAAGAACGTCAGCTCTCCCATCATGCTCATCTCATACCTTGATTGCATTAACTTAGCGAATTTAGCACACAGCTTCTCATTTGCAGACCCAAAGATAATGTCATCCACATATACCTGCACCATTATTAGATCATCTTTGCATTTCTTGTAGAAAAGCGTCTTGTCGATTACTCCTCTGGTGAAACCACTTTCTAGTAAAAAGTCTGACAGAGTTTCATACCACTTTCGCGGAGACTGCTTAAGGCCATATACTGATTTAAAGAGTCGATAAACATAATCACAAAATTTGCTGTCGATAAACCCGGGAGGTTGCTCGACATACACCTCTTCATCCAGCTTGTTTCTGAATACCCATTTTGTCCCAACAACAGATCTATTCTTTGGTCTGGGTACCAGCTTCCACACCTTCTGCCTTTCAAACTGATTGAGTTCCTCTTACATAGCAATCACCCAATCAGCGTCATCTAGAGCTTCTTCCACCACTTTAGGTTCCATCTGGGAAAGGAACACTGAGTATAGACATTCATTCTCAGTGGCAATTTCAGCTCTAGCTTTTCCTCTAGTAGTCACTCCGGCTTCTGGATCACCAATAATTAGCTCGAACGGATGGTCCTTGTTCCAAGTGCGATCCCTAGCAAATGTTCTTGATGATTCAGCTTGATCTTGTAAGTGAAGGTGACAGTCTAGAAGCACTTTCACTAGCTTCCCTTGAGCTAGTACTGGCTCCCCCTGAGTGAGCTGCTCCCCCTGAGTGCATACTGACTCCCCCTGAGTTAGTACCAGGTCTGACGGAAGGTGATCCCTCAGCCCTAGTGTTTTGAATTTGCGAAACACTAGACTCTTGATTAATTTCATTATTTATAGTTGGATCACTACCCTGCACTACTGACTCAGGAACTGTATCCACTTCATCAATATCCATATTTTCAAATCTTAGGGAAGTGGGCTCACTATCTTCTTTTTGTATAGAAGGGAGCTTTGAGTCGTCGAATGTGACATTAAGGCTTTCAACCACCTTGCGATCATTAAGCACAAACACCCTGTACGCTGCTACTACTTCAAGAAAATATCCAATGAAAACCCCTTCATCTGCTTTGGCATCAAACTTTCCAAGTTGTGCATTGTCTCTTAACACAAAGCATTTGGCACCAAATACGTGAAAGTACTTGATAGATGGTTTTCGTTTATTCATCATGTAATACGGCGTCTCATTACGGTCCTTTATAATCAGGGTTCTGTTTTGAGTATAACAAGCCGTGCTAATTGCTTCAGCCCAAAAATATAAAGGAAGTTTTGACTCATACAGCATTGTCCTAGCTGCTTCAACCAGTGTCCTGTTCTTCCTTTCTACCACCCCATTCTGCTGCGGTGTTCTCGGTGCTGAATACTGTCGTCTGATCCCTTTAGATATGCAGAAATCCATTAACACTGAGTTCTTGAATTCTGTCCCGTTGTCAGATCGGATAGTCTTCACAGTGAGACTTGCTACATTTTCAATTTCCAGTACATGTCTAATGATCTCATGTGGCACTTCATCTTTCGATGTCACAAACTTCACCCATGTGTATTTGGAAAAGTCATCGACGATTACCAGCGCATATCTTTTCCTTGACATTGACATAACATTAACGGGTCCAAACAAATCCATGTGAAGAAGTTGTAGGGGCTCGGTAATGCTATTCACTTGTTTATCCTTATGCGAGGCTCTTTTTGATTTTCCCATCTCACATGCTTCGCAGAGTCCATCTGGAGTAAACTCCATCTGCGGCAGCCCTCTCACCAATTCTCTCCTTACGAGATTGTTCATTGCTTTAAAGTTCAGGTGAGATAATCTTTTATGCCATAGCCAACTTTCATTAGCAGAAGCCTTGCTGTAGAAACACGTGACTTCAGACTGATCAGCAGAATTCATGTCAGCTATGAACAAATTTGACTTCCTTACTCCTTTGAGAGCAAGGCTTCCATCCTTTTTGCTTCGAATCGAACAATCATGCTTCCCAAAGTTGACGTCAAAACCCCTGTCGGTGAACTGACTAACGCTGAGAAGATTATGTCGCAATCCTTCCACAAAAGACACATCCTCAATGATAACATTTCCACAAACGATCTTGCCATATCCCCTGGTGTAACCTTTGCTGTTATCTCCAAAAGTAACCACGGAGCCGGCTCTCAACACCAAATCTGTTAGCAGGGACTTATTGCCGGTCATATGCCTCGATGCTCCACTGTCCAGCACCCATATGACTTTACTCTTTTCCTGTTCACTGCCCTGCAAATCCAGAAAGATTAGGTGTTCTTCGGAACCCAATGATGTTTGGGCCCGGCATCAATAATTTCCTTTTTCTTTTCAGATACAGAAGGCTTTGCCTTGTTGCCATCAGGGGCATCCATCTTGACTTTGTCTTTTCCCTTGTCAACCTTGACTGATTTGTCAGGTTTGGGAGCAGACTGGTCACTCCTAACTTTAGGAGGACTTGAAGTCTTAGCCTTTGACCCCGCATGCTTTTTCTTACTACTACTAGATGTATGTTCAACAGATGCGCTAGCAGTATTCATTAAATTAAAATAAGCATGCATGATGTTTACAGCACATGGCATACAATTTGGATTATTGCATTTGGCATGATTTGCATACATGTTAGGCAAAGCAGTAGTTGCAGGCAGGGTATTACAACCAACATATTTTTCTTCCTCTACATAGAACGGGCAATAGTAAGACAAATGACCAGTTTGATTACAGATATAGCATGCCTTTCTAGCTCGTGTAGATGTAGATACAGATGCAGGTTCAGTTTTAACTGCCTTTACAGGTGCTTTCATTTGGTCTGACCCTGCTACCCATTGTTTATATGACACCGTCTTAGCCTCCTTGGTTCCTACACCTCTCTTAGCATAAGCAATCTTACTCGCTCTCTTAGAAGTTGTAGGTTCTACTACTTTTTCTTCTGAATCTCTTTCAATTTTAATTTCTTGTTCAATTTTAGTAGCAACAGGATCTATGGTCCTGGGCTCAAACTGCTTAAAGATAGGTTTTCTAACATCCATTAAAACCTCAGGCACATTATCTTTGACTAACACTGGCTCTAACAACTCAGCAGCCCTATTTTTCTTTTTCTGTGTGTAGTCAAGTCCTATGTTTACTTTTTCATTTTTACTCTTGCCTGCCAGTTTCATGTACATGTCCCTTTCTACGAAAACTTTATTAGCGGCTTCTTCAAAAGATTGACATGTTATTTTAAGCTCAGCTAATTCATTTTTAAGTTCTTCGTTAAGGTCTTCCCTATCTTAAGCTTGTGTTCTAAAACGTCTACTTGATTCATTAACTGCCTTTCTTTACTTTCTCCTGATTCTAATTCCTCTACCCTGGCCTCGAGAAGTCTATTCTTAAGGGAGAGTTTAGCATTTTCCTCATTAACAGCAATTAGATTTAGTTGGAGATTGTACATATCTTTAGTCATGGAAGCTAATTCATTTTGGTACTCAGGAATAGACATTTCATTTACGGTTAGAATTGGTACCTCTGATTGTTCTGAAGATTTTGCCATTAAAGCGAAGTTGCATAGCTCCTGATCTTCATCTTCATCAGACTCGTCCCAACCCTTCCCTTCAGTCACAACATACGCCCGGCTTCCCCTCTGTTGCCTGCTAACCAAGGCATCATATTTCTTTTTCAGATCAGCATAGGATTCCTTGGGATGAACGTACTTGGGCTTCTTGCACTCTGTTGCGAAGTGCCCCAATTCATTGCAGTTGTAGCATCTGAACTTGTTCTTGTCTACCAGGTTAGGTCTGTAGCTACTTCGACCACTGTAACTTCCACGACCACTTACACTACTGCCTCTGCTGCCTCTTCGGCTGAAAGAACTACCAAATCGTCCTTTACCACTTCTTTGCTTCCTGAAGCTGATATGAGCAAATTCTCGAGCAATACAAGCATATGACTTGTCTTCTAATTTGTCCAGCTCTTCAAGGGTATAGTATTCATCCTCACTTTCTTCGGATGGATCTTCAATGTCTAATACCACCCTTTCAGGATTAGCAGTTTTCAATGAGACAGCTGCAAGTGCCTTTACAGCAGACTCTTCAGCTACAAGTCCAGACTCACTTACCGCTTTGTTTTCTCCACTATTGTAGGATCTTCTTCTGTCATTTTGTTCCTGCTCCAGCTCGTAGGTCTTCAAAACACCATACAGCTTTTCTAGAGAAGTATTTTTCAAGTCTCTTGACTCTCGAATGGCAGTGATCCTGTGTTCCAGATGTTTAGGCAAATTCAATAGAAACTTGATATTTGAATCTGCTAGTGGATAGACTTTATCTCTTATACTCAGCTCGATAAGCAATTTACTGTAACGTTTGTAAACATCCGCTACGCTTTCTCCTCGTTCGCATTTGAACGATTCATATTCAAATATCAGAATGCGTTTGTGATTATCTCTAACTTCCTCGGTCCCCTCCATCACCACAGCCAGTTTATCCCACATGGCTTTAGCTGTTTTTAATCCCTTTATCTGAACATAGTACTCTGAGTTTAGGGATTCAATTATGACGTTGCGTAACGACGCATCCATACCAACCAATTCTTTATCTGCGTCTGAAAACTCCATTTCCTCTTTAGGAACAGACCGGGATGGTATTAGTATCCCTCCTTCCATTCGCTCTGGCTCAATTTTCATGGGTATGTATGGACCGTTTTCTAATATTCTCAAGTATACCTTGTTTATTGATTCAAGGTAAGCTCTCATCCTTCCGGTCCATTCGTCATAATGTTGTGCATCAAACGGAGGTATCTTAAATCTGTGTGCGGCGGCCATTTTAATAAAGTTTAAAATTAAGATAATACACTTTTCAAATTACAATAAATTGTATTTACTTGAAAAATTAATTATCTCACTTTAAATATCCAACACTTAATATCCAACGGATTTTGCACTTAAGATTCAAGCAAGTTAGTTCTAATCACAGGAACAGTAGTAGGGTCCACAATTTTTCAAGTCCAAACAAAAAGTTGTCCACTTTCTAGTTGACAGAAGTTCGAAAATGTCCTTTTTGTTTAGTCAATCAGTTGATTCCAGTTTTGACCACAAGAAAATCCACAAAGCTCTAAAGTACAATATTTTGGAATTTTGTACAAATATTCCTTACACCATTACTTAGAACCTTTTAGATCTATGAACCTTTCAAGAAGAAACAGACAAAAACTTTCGGCACAAACTTCAAGAAAAAAAATAGATCTAGGATTTTCAAGAACCAACTCAAACAACACAATAGGATCTCTGTTAGATGTGTTTAACAGAAGCTTTGATACCAATTGTTAGGTCCAAAGTGTTGTAGAGGGGGGGGTGAATACAACTGTTTAAAATTAATGAGAGAATAAACAATATGCAGGTAATAAATGATGACACGGAATTTCAAGAATATATCATTATATTCATTGATGGATTTGCTACAACATTCATAAAAGCATCATGATCAGTTGAACAATAAATACAGCAATTAAAGCTAGATTCAACTGATCCTCTCTCTCACTTTTTGTTTTACAGTAAATGCTCTCTCTTTAAAAATTATCGTTGAATTGCAGAGATACAAGTCACTTTACTAATAAAAACAAAGTGCTGCTTTTATAATGTCATGTAGTCTTGATCTTGTCCTTTTTGTGTACGTGGCCCAATCAGGATTTTGACAACAAAAAGTACTTTCCCAACAACTCTGGATCAACCGTTCACAATAAGCCACTTGTCCCTTGAACATTAAATGTTACATATCTACCCGCATCTCGATCTTCGCCTGGACCCATCTCGATCTCGATCTGTGAAAATCTCGATCTCGATCTGGGAGAATCTCGATCTCGATCTATGAAGATCTCGATCTTGATCTTGATCTATCGTGGATCGAGATTTGCCTTTGCAATGTTTTACTTCACTTATAAATCTTGACCCGCATCTCGATCTGCTGTGGATCGACATTTGCCTTAGCAAATATGCACACATCCAATGTTGACCTTCTTTAGTGACTAATTGAGAATTAACCTTTATGAGCAAGTTTCCCTAGCTTCTTCAATTTCTTTTCCTCACTCAATTCAAATGAGATCTTCTATTACTGACATGAACTTGCCTCCAATGTCCTGACACTTAATGCAATGGTCTGGTTCATAAGTGACTAGTCTTGTAGAGGTTCTTGCTTCTTAATGTCAGTTCTCATTTGTTGATTAACTTTTACATTATCCAGATGTTGATATACAGTACATGAAATCACTTTGGTCTTCTTGATACTTCCTTGACATTAATTTGATTCTCCATTAGATAAGTTAGGGCATGAGCAATACTCAGATTGAACTTCTTCTTACTTATGCATCCTTGATTAACCAAATTGGTTACTTGTAGTTACCAAGTATCATTACCATTTCTTCAGTTGATTGATTCCATGTGCTTCTTCAGTTTCTCTTGTTTTGCTGTTGTTTTATCTTTTCTCTAGTTGAGTTACATAATAATTAAGTGTTACAAGTTAGTACACCTATGCCTTTCAAATATCCTAACTAGTTTTAAAAGCCTTATTTTCAACCTGAGATGAATCATGATTCTTTACATAATTTTCTGAATCAGTTCTTGAGATGGATGATATTATATATATATATATATACACACACACACATATAATATTCAGTATATTAATTATAAAACATGTAAGAGATATTAGATTCATTTGATTTATTTAGTTTATCGATTTATGATATCTTAAGATCATATTTGAAATAAATGACACAAGTCTATGTGAATATGCAGATTCATGTTTGAATCAAGATTTTATACTTTTTTATGTTCATGAATATAAAATATGAAATTCAGTTTAATTTAGAACTGAACTGAATTAAAATATTTTTTTGGTACGGTTTGGTTTAATTTAAAAAATCGGTTCAGCTTTTCAGTTTTCAGTTTTTTCGGTTCTGTTCGATTTTGGACTGAACTGACCGATTGCTCACACCTACTGGTGGCATATAACAATAGAAGTATGGAGTATTTAGTACATCAAAAACACACCAACTAGGGACTGGACATGGGACATTAGAGTCTAAATCAGACTCTGGTAGAAAAAGACAAAGTTCATATTCTAATGAGAAAAAGGTTGAAGAGGAACCAAGTTATTAAAGATGCAGCCAATAAAATACTCAACTGAGAGCCAGGAGAACTAAAGGGCTTGGAGGCATCTCTGCATCCGACATATACAAGACAACAAATTTAACAGTTGATCCTCACTCACTTACAGATAAACAGTTTGAAAAGATCACCCAAAGGCATCTAACCAAAGTGGTGTCTACTTAAATTGTTTATAATTTTTTTGAAAAGAATTTACCACGACATCAGTATCAATTTGAAAAGATTAAAACTGAGATGTTGGTATACTTTATGGAAGGAAAAACTATAAGGTGGGTTAGCCAACCAAGCTTCATTTTCTTCAAGCAGGCTGTGGAACTATAGTATATCAAATTTCTCTTGTCAACAACAGTTAAAGTAAATAAAAGCAAATAAGAAGTGACAAATAAATGGTTGATAGAAAGCTGAATCTGTATAGACAAGCAAACAAACAGATGGAAAAATTCTCTCTAAAATATTTTGATGATGAAGGGAAGGATCAAACCATGCCTCTGGAGGTAAAAGAAATAAAATGTGAAGGTAATTTTAGTCATTTCTTTAGATTTCAACCTATGGGAGGGAACAAAGTGTTTTGTTGCTTAAAGATTTAAAAGGACAAGAATGCAGTGTAAATGATCTAAGAGCAGCTTACTGTCAAATCAAATATGAAAATGAAAAGATGAAGAAATTGAAGAAGTTTCTTGGTGAAGCTCTGAAAATTGTTTAAGAAAACATGTTGAATTCATTTTTGAGAAACAACAAAACCTTTGAAAAGATAAATTGATAATGAATTCTTTTTCCTAAAATTTTTTTACTGTTCTAGATTAATTATTTCATTCTTTCGTTTTGACATAATCAAACCTTAATTTATGGTTAAATTTTATAAAGCATAAATAGGGGAAATTGTTAGGAATATATTCATTTGATGATGTACAAAATACTATAACAGAGTCTAGTTAGTTCTTGTACAGGTATCAATGTCATTTATACTTAGAAGATTTTATGAAAAAATAAAATCAGAGTCTAGATGTAAATCAAAGTGTGGTTGTAAATCAGAGTCTAAAAGTTGATCAGAGTCTATAGTCTGTTAGAGGCTGAAGTTCATCATAGTATGAAGCCTTTCAGAGCCTATAAAGCTGAAGATGAATTTAGAAGGTGATCACAGTAATAGAAAGTCTTCAAAGACAAAGGTTAATATATTGCAGATATGCTATGGGAAGGAAGTAGAGTTATAAGAGGAAACTATCAGCTAATAGATAAGAATTTATTCTTGATTAATTTTAATTGTATTATAAGTTGATAGGCAACTCTCTATATAAAAACTCTATGTAACTTAATTTATTTGTCAAAGTTTTGTGAGAGCATAGAGATAGAGAGAGTTGCTGTGAGAAACACAAAGTAGCTGTTATGGTTTGTTTACACCATATGAGTGTTTATATTCATTCATTAATACAAACAGTATTTCTTTACAACTTTCTATTTGATCTTTGTTATTTATTCGAAGCTTAAATCTATTGAGTTTGATTTTAAAATAGACAAAAAGAGAATACAAGTATTCAACCCCCCTTCTACTTGTATAACTGGGAAAATAAGGTCTATAATACCTTGTGTAGTTCTAGAGTCTAGACCTCCATCAGAGTCAACTAAGATAGAGCAAAATGAGAATGATGATTCTGACTCTGAAAATCAGGGGAGTAGATTAAACCCATCTCTTATTTTGATCAAACATTCCCTCAGTATGTTGAAACTGCTAGTGCCTTTGGGATAATGATCAATCCATTTTTTAGTGCATTCTGGCCATTTATAAATCTGAAAAGATCAAGGCATAGTTCAAACAAAAATATTTTCATAACCATGGTTATTATCCTGGGGAAAATAATGTAGTGACCTTGGATGAACCCAGTAGACCGGCTCAAGCTGTAGTAGATCATAATGTATCACAAACACAATTGTTGGAGTAGGTGTCCCAGGTTGTCACAGTTGTTTCTCATCTCTCCACCAAGCTTCATAATGTGGATACAACCACTGCTAAGGCTCTTACTCAGTTTGAAGTCTTGTAAGGAAGGATGGTAAAATAAAAGATTCTCTTGATGAGGTGAAGAAGGAGCAAGCTTCTATCAAGTCCTCTGTCTCTGCCCTTACAGCCAAAGTTGATCAAGTCATTGTTGACCAAGCCAACATCCACTCTGTGTTAGAGAAAATTCTCATGGTTGTCACTAGAGGTGATGATGTCAAAAAAGAGGAGAAGAGTAGTGCTTCAGGGAGTAATAAGGATGATTCTTTCAAGGATGGTTCTAAGGGAAATAGGAAGAGATATTATGGTGAAGATGGTAGTGCTCATGGTCCTAGGGGTCCTGGTAGTGTGCAACAACCTAAATTTGGATGATTTGTCAAATCACACCAGCCATGGACCAGAGATAGAGATGGAAAGTCATAAAGGTCCAAGTCAGAATTTGGAAGAGGAAGGCACACTATAGACTCTGATGAGAAGAAAAATGAAGATGTTAATGAACCTAGTTACTAGGCATGCAATCAACAGAGTCTATATCTATAGCCTAGATTAATTAGGGAATTAGGAGGAATGTCCTCCTCAAACATTAAAAGAACTCCAAAACTGTCTACAGATCCACACCCCTTGACAGATAAGCAGTTTGAGAAGGTCACACAAAAATACTTGAATAAAGTGGTGTCTGCTCAGATTGTTTATAGTGTTAGAGAAAAGAAGTTGCCAGAAGAATAATAAAAAATTGATAAGCTTAAAGATATAATGCTGGTATATTTCATGATGGGATGATCTACAATGTAGATTAGCTCATTAAATTTCATATTTTTTGAAGGCATGGAGGAGCTGTAGTATGTTAAATTTATACTCTCTACATTAGCAGAAGTTAACAGAAGTAAGAAGGAGGTTGTGGCAAGCTGGGTGAAGAATATTGATGGAAACCTATTTCTACACAAGGCAATGAATAAAAGAATGGCTAGTTTTACTCTGAAGTATGTTGATAAAGAGGATAATGATCAAGATATGCCCCTAGAAGTCAAAATAAAATTCAAGGAGGTTGTAGGTCACTACTTTAATTTCTAACCTATGGAAGGGGAGGCTAGAGTTCTGCTGTTGAAGGACTTTAAAACTCAGGCATGCAGTGAAAATAAGTTGAGGTCATCATATTGCCAAATTAGGTTTGAGAATGAGGAGATGAAGAAATTGAATAAATATATTGGTGAAGCTTTGGATGATGTAGGGGAGAAGATTCTCAGATCATTTTTGCAAAGAAATACTTCTTTTGAAAGGGTAACTACTGAAAAGTAGTTATTTCTTCATTTTATCATGTTCATGATTTATTATTTAATTCTTTAGTTTTGACATCATCAAACTTTGATTTATGATTAAGTTTTAAAAAACATAAATAAGGGAGATTTTTAGGAACGTATTCATTTGACGATGTACAAAATACTAGAATAGACTCTAGCATAGCATGTATATGAAATAGATTAGAAGAAGTCATTTTAGTCTATAATCAATAATATATTATCAGAGGCTAGTTTGTCTATCAGGGAATATCTTAGACCCTGTATAGGTGTAATCTGTGACTTGTACTTAGAAAATTTTCAAGAGAATCAAGACATGAGTCTAGAAGCATATTAGAGTCTGTAGACTAAGAAAGTCTGAAAGAAGACATAGTCTAGTGGAGATTAGAGTCTGAATACCATCAGAGTCTAAAGATATTTACCATGTGCCCTTACAGATTCATATGGTGCCCCTAGGGTTTGAAAACATTTACCTTGTGCCCTATGGATTTTCTTTGTTCCCTCTTCGGAACTTACTTAGAGCCTATACGGATTCACGTGGTGCCACAAATGGATTCAATTAGTGCCCAGTTGGATTCTCATAATGTTGTTATCATGATTCACCTAGAACCCAAATGGATTCACTTCATGATCCCTAAACCAAAAAGACTCATTCAACAAATATTTGGATTCTCAAAAGGTTCTTAGCATGATTCACCTAGAGCCCAGCTGGATTCGCTTTATGCCCTAACTGAGAATTCACTTAACGCCCACTTGGATTTGATTTGTGCCCTTATCAAGATTTAGTTAGGTCCCAATTGGATACATTTATGCCCTTATTAGAGCAGTAAGTAGATAAATCATTTCATTTATAAGGCTTGTGTTTAAATAAAGTAGGTGTCGTGCTACTAAGAGATTTTTTATAAAGCTTGTAGCTTACAACTTCCAGGTGCCCTGATGATCAACCATAGCTAGCCTATAGCTTACACTTTCTATGTTTTTCACCTATAGCTTTCCGGCCCTTTAACATTTTTCAGAAGCTCACAACATGTAACAACTTTGAGGTTCATTTGTATTTACCTAAATAAAGTTGTTTCCTTGTTATTTCCATGTAACTGACTTCTTACAGGTTCATTGACACTCACCTGAAACTTATATATAACAGGTTGTTTAGAGCTAACAAATTCATTGGCTAAGATCCACATGACGAGAGAGAGGTATGTATATCGCGAGAGCTATTTACATTTAAAGGATCATTTAACGTCTAAATTAAGTTCTCTTTATGCGTTGATAAGTTTTAGCTAGTCATGTTAGTGTTTTGATTGAATTCATTTTGTGCAAGTCGTTCTGTGTAGAAATGTCCCCAAAAGTACGATATTTCTTTTAGCAAGCATCAATGAGATTAGATAAAGTTTTGTTTCATTTATAGTGAGGATTACTTTACTTTATTCTTAGAATGCTGATAATGATTTTAGCTTCCTGACTATTTATTCTCTATAGGTAACTTACACCAAAGGATTGGGGGGTGTTATACCTACTTATTGATGTAGTTACGCATAATCATTCGTTTCATATTCAAATTTGAAGCTTTTCAGATTCATCAACCTTTCTTATGTACTCATATTTCTGTTATGAGAATTAGGCTAATATACAAGTTTTAAGTCAATAGAGAAAGCCTTATTAATCATTGGAAATGCTAGGTAACCTACGAAAAAGATGACCTTTAACTAATCTATCACACAAATTAGTCTTTGCAAAGTCGCATGCTTCATATGCACCTTGAATAAAAATCTCATGACTTATGAGTACAGATTGAGGAAGTGAAAGTCAAATATTTAGTTCACGATATTGAAAAGCCCCAACTTCCCAAGGTATTTAGAATGAAAAGCCACAGGTTCCCTTAGCACTTAGAAAGCAAAACCCAAGGTCCCCTATGCATTTGAAAAAAAAGTCATTGGTTCCATGGGAAAACAGTATCGAAAAGAATAACAAGCATTAGTTTATCGAGTCGGTATGTATGAAAATTGCTTGTTAGATTATATTTTTCGGGCACATATGATCCTTGAATACCTCTGAAGAGGCATGAATTAGCAGAAGGAATCTTGTTACTTAGTATTTATCTTTCCTACATGTAGAGCATAGACCGACGCATGAAGAAGAAGGAACCTCGTTCCTTAACATTTATCTTTCCTTCATGTAGAGCCTAGGATGACACAATAAGAAGAAGAAATCTTGTTCCCTAGCATTTATATTTCCTTCATGTGGAGCCTCCACTAATACATGAAGAAGGAAGAACTGTGTGGAGCCTAGCCCAACACACTTGTTCCTTGAGTTGATTATTTATCATTTATGTGGAGCCTAGACCAACACATAAGGTAAGACAGACCTGCATGGTGCCTTGACCGGTACATGAAACATAGAAAATGAAAGGATTGGGAACATATAGTAATCAAATAGGTTGTGGATCAGACATAAGAGTTATATAAGAACCTCGGAGTAACCAAGACATTATGGAAATACTAATATTCCTTAACAATCACCTATTACAAAGAGGTTCACGAGGAGCACACATGTAGAGATAACAGCTACGCTGGGATTTGAAAAGTGAAAAATCTCTGTCGTAGATATAGTTCTATGAAAACAATTCATAAGAGTTCATTCTATGCAATCAGTTTGGGAAAAGAGAGAAATATTGCATGAAAGATCAGAAAAGAGACATGTGATGATAGTTTACGAATATACAACTTCAGAAAAGTTATCAAATTAGTTTTCAGCAGGTTCTTTTAATTTTAGATTTAAGGATCTGGTTTGAAATGTACATAGTATATACAGAAGCATAGTGTATCTTATTTCTTACTCCTAATTACCTTATATAAGCTTGGATGACTTATGTGGAGGTTATGAATTTTTTTAAGAAGAATAAATAAAGATTGTACCTCCTGTTTGAAAGCTATTCAGGTTCCTCTCGCATTTCAAGAATTTCGGAGTCCAAAAGAAATGTAATGGTTGTGAGAACTGGGATTTCGTAGGAAGCTATTAGAATAAGAAGAATTAATGATAACAGTCAGAGAACCTTAACAATATCCTTGGGTAAATTTTTGCAAGTTTTAGAAAAGAGTTTATAAAGAGTTTACGAAGATTGTTAGCAATTGAAGTATGAAGAACTGTTAGAAGCATGCTTCAGTAAGATTAATAGTTAAGATTTTAGCGAGTTCTTGTGATTTTAGGACTGAGTGTTTGTAAGAATGTACCTCGAGTGTAGAAGTTTTCTAGGTTCCTTTCGAATCTTATGACTTCAAGGAACCTGGGAGTAGTTGTTGTATCCAAAATCTTCATGGGCTAAATTTAGGTCCATTGAGCTATATATCCAATCTATGGCTAGTGTATTGGCTAAATAATAGGTCCGACGTGAAAGATAATAGTGTGGTATGTGTAACTGGGCCGGAGCGGTCCATGGAGATGTTGCAAGTATCTAAAGGTTCCTCATGAACCTGCGAGCAAGAAGGTTATTCAGGGGGAAAGTTCCTTCCTATAAAACAGATTATGTAAGCTCAAAAGTATCATGGGAAGCACCTAGTGGTATAAGGGAATCTCTATGAGGTTAACCAGACTAACTTATTTATTACATGTAGAGGAACAGGGTCCTAAAGATAAGTTATTGGAGGCAGCTTTCTGGGAACAGGTTACTCGGTGTAGACAACTTGTAATATCATAGTTAAAGCATGATTATATCTCTTATTCTTTAGGAAAAACTTAATAATATAAATTCCTTGTTGGATTGTACTTCTTTGGCATAGATGATCTTTGAATACTTCTAATATGATACGAATTAGTAGAAAAAATCTTGAAGCATATTATCTTTTTATTATGTGGAGCATACACCGGTACATAAAGTCCAGAGAGTCTTAGCTGAATATGAACTCAATTTGTACTTGGCTTAGGTAACGTATTCAACAGTTGGCTCTAGAGAGAATGATATCAACTAGGACTATGAACCTAGCATTATTGTTTCCTAGAAATCTTAGCATAAAAAGTGCTACATTGGACTTGATGCCTATATAAAGGCTATGTACGCATTTTGTATTGGTACAAGGAAATGAGTTATACGAGATATATATCAATTCTATAGAGTCTAAAGACCCCAACAAATAACTCTTATTCTCTATAGATTAGTTGATCTTTAGCCTTAACAGCTCACCGCAAACTTTCTGTAACATATGTAATTTTTTCTGTATAGCTTTATGAGTAGTTCACAATTGCACATTTATAATTATTAAGAGTATACTTTATTTATTTTTATTAATAAATGAATTTATATTCAAATTGTAACACTGTAACTTAGAACCATTTTTAAGATGAAACTATTAAGAATAATAATTTTTCACTCAAGTCTAAAATAATATAACATAAATAATGTTAAGGTGGACTTTTAATTGACTTCATAGATGTGGTCTATAGGGGATACTAAAGGAGTATATGTTTCATAGATAGGTCTCTCACGTCGATAAGAAGGTAGAGGAATCTGACTAGCTCGTAGATGGCTTAACTGTTTTTTCTACGAGCTTTGGCTCATGTTTCACCCTGGTAATCTTGTTCACTGTCTTCTTACCAGAATCTTGACCATTACGGCTTCTGGACCTCGTTCTCTTACTTTCCTCAAATTAGCTTAGTTTTTGTAGTAATGATTTGTCTTCAGGTTAGCCATGGATTCTTCTATCAATGTATGGGATTGCACTTGAGTGTAGAATTCTGCTAGCGTCTCAGGTTCCTTGACTTGGAGTGTTTTCCAGAAATATGAACCTCTTCTAACACCCAGCGATCATGAATTTCTTCAAGGTTTTTTCAGGTGTCTTTCTTACGTTAGGAAACTCTGCATTAAACCGTTTAAAATATTAAGTCAAATTTACATTAGGAATCTACTTGATATTTTCCAGGGTATTTGTTGTGGTGAAAACGCTACTGAAGCTTGAAAGTAATTGGTAAAATGCTCCAACATCTATTCCCAGGAACTAATAGAATCTACTAGTAACCTCTTAAACCATTGATGAGCTCTATCATGAAGGTTTGTTGATAGTAACCTACACCTTATCAGCTTCTTAACTTGATATACTTCCATCTCATTATCAAAACAACTCAAATATTTCATAGGGTTAGCAGTACTATCATATTGTACTAGACTGTGTGTCTTCTTTCAAATTTTTCAGAATTAGGTTGGGGCGGCTATTGGAAGGCTTTCAATGTTCTACTCTCATATAATATCTTTTTTAGTTCCTTTATTGATGGTGGCTTCCCCTGGTCCTGCAATGTCGTAATCACCTAAGGTTTCTTCTGAACTTGAGATTTTTAAATTACCACGATGGAGGAATCCTTAGTTTTGCCTTTTTTCTGGGAAGTGGTTCAGATTTTGTAGCCCTCTTTCCTTTAGATCATGTTTTAGCTCGGGTTCGTGTTTTCTTGCCAAAAATTTCACCATTATCTTCAACGTTATTTCCATCATCTTTATTCGTGTTCTCGACTTCGACATACTCCTCAACTTCCTTCTCAGGTTCTTCTTCTTCAAAGTTCAGTTACTTTAGAGTAACCTTGGTGGTAGGTCCCGAAGTATCGTAGAAGGGAGGGGGGGTTGAATACGATACTCACTAAATTAAAAAATTCTTTCGAATCTTTTACGGATAAATAATTTAGAGTTCGATTAGTGGGTTTAAGTTCATGAGGTGAATAGTGTTTAGGAGGCTTACTTACTAATTTTATATTGTTATGAATAACCATTTAAGATTTAGAAAATTAGCAAGTAAATAAATGGGACAAGATTCAGGGAATATATATTTCGTATATGAACCTAGGGGGTGCTACAGCCGATTTTAATGAACCGGTTTCTGAAGAACAAATTATTTCTTCGCTACAACAAAGAGATACAACTCAATTTCTTTACAAGGTGTGTATATGAATAAGTACAAAGAAAACTAAGTCCATAAAGAGTGATATATAGTGGCCCTGAACAGATTTCATTAAGGGTCTGGCCACTAATACATCTCTGATGAAGAGGTATTGATTTGTCCAGGTGTTCTCTCTTCTCCGGCTTCTGGATCTTTGTGTTTCTTTCTGTATGGTTGTATATTTCAACAATTCAAAATGAGCACGTCATTTTGTTTATATAGTGTAGTCTTTTAAATCAAATGAATTGATTTACTTCACAATGCTAAGTCATTTTGTTGCTCCATATAGAGTGAGTGTTGTATATAAGAGTCATGAAACTTTTGTTGCGCCAATAGGAAAGTTTTGTTACACCTCATAGAGTTCTTGCAGTATGTAGGAGCCGTGAAAGTACTTAGAAACTTATTCACAAGTATTTTTTGTGCCTAAGGTGTTTTGTTGCGCCTCCTACATTGCTTGCAGTGTATATGAACAACAAAAGTACTTAGAAACTTACTCATAAGTATTTTGTTGCGCCTAAGGTGTTTTCTTGCACATCCTACATTACTTGCAGTATATATGAACAACAAAAGTACTTAGAAACTTACTTAGAAGTATTTTGTTGCGCCTAAGGTGTTTTATTGCGCCTCTTACATTGCTTGCAGTGTATAAGAACAACAAAAGTACTTAGAAACTTATTCATAAGTATTTTGTTGGGCCTAAGGTGTTTTGTTGCGCCTACTACATTGCTTGCAGTGTATAAGAGCCACCAAATGTAGTAATACTTGCCTTAAACAATTTCTTAAAATGCTTGAAGTATTTACCACTTTGTTTTGTTTTCACTCTTTGGCTTGATCAACTGTTTTTCTACTGATGAATAAAGATAATTCTTTTCTTGGTGTGCTGACGCTTAGTGCACTCGTCTGGGTCACAAACGACTAACACTAAATCAAATTCTCTTGACTTCTATATTTTTCAGTTGATTAACTTTAACTGTTGCATTGCTTCAAACACTGACTGTCAATAACCATAGTACTTTCATTGGAATCTTTTCTGGTATTACAACAGCGTCTTCATTTGTTACCCGGATAATGAACTATTATAGAAGGGGGTTTGAATATAATAGTACCAAACAATCAACTTTAGAACACAAGTATGTATAAGATGAACTGTTTGTATTAACTTTGACAAACTTAATACAAAACTCTCTCAAGAAACTAGATGTTCTTAAGAGCTGCTAGGTTATGATAATAATATGACTTAAACAATACATTAATATAAACCTAATCATGTGTTTATATAGTACGCAGCTACCTATCTAATTACAGCAAAGATAATGATCAATAAATACAAATATATGATTTCCATCATTATCCTCTTAAAAGATAGCTTCCATAAAGGCAAAAGACTTTCACTCGAACACTTCCTTCTTTATCTCCAATCATCTCCTGATTTGTCGAACCAAACTCTGACCAACATAGACACTGTCGGTTAGCAAACTCTGATTGAGTAAACTCTGATGATGTCAGATAAACTCTCTCTGATAAACTCTGGCATCTTCAGTTCTTCATATCTAACAATCTCCCCTAATTTATGCTTTAAGCAATAAAACATAAATTTAAACTTATGATGTCAGAAACCTCTAAGACAAATGTATCAGAGTTTATCCAAACTACCTTTTTATACCCTACTGTAGAAAAGGTTTTCGGCTAGAAAGTCATCAAGTAACTTCTTTTTAGCTGCCTTCAAAAATTTCATCAGTTGAGATTTTACTTCCTTTATCTGCTCACCAAAGTCATCAATTTGATACATAGCAATCCTTAAGTTATAGATTGATGAACTCTCCATTCTTTCATCCATAACAATGCAACAAGGTTTTTGTTACCACCTGGATTCAGAACAAGAGTAGGAATACCAACTATCATTTTGATTTTTCCATCTCCTTTGCTCATTTCCTTTTCAGTTTCATCCTCAAGCATGTACCTTGGCTTGTACTCTTCATCAGAGTCTAGCATCATCAACTTTTCAGTCTTCCTTTTGCTTGCAATTATACCTTCTAGAATTTTCACCCATCTAGTTGTGATCTCATTCTCATCATTTAACAAACAAAGAACATTTTCAAGTTCCTTTGATGACTTTTGAGCCAGATCTTCTTCAGCCAATTTCAAAAATCTTCCATCCTCTAGAAAATACAAAAGTTTTTCCTTAAGGACATTACCATCAAAAGCATCTTTAACTAAATGAACAGCAATGAGCTTGTCCAAATGATCTTGAGTCAGTTCTTCTTCAGGTTTGTCCTTCAGAGAATAAGGATCTCTGAAAGCATTTGCTTCTCCTCTATAGAGCTTGGCTTGTGAACTTCCAATTCCTCCTTTATCTCTTCCAAGTCTCGTATTCATATTCAGATTTTCAGAATTTGTCCACAATAAGTCAGAAGTTTTCTTCCTGACCAGAGTTTGTTTTTCTTCTTCATCATCTTCAAAACTAACTCCTCCTGGAATAAAAGATGTCCATTGCATTGTTAGTGGAGCTTTAGGCTTTGATGAAGTTTTATGTTGAACAGTCTAAGAAGATTATGATGACTGAGCCTTTGCAACATTTACACTGTTAGGAATATATTCATTTGATGATGTACAAAATACTAGAACAGGGTCTAGATTAGTTTATCTGTAATAAGTCTTTCTAGTCTCTGAAATGTATAATCAGAGTCTAGATAGTCAACATTCATGTTATTTGTACTTAGAAGAATTTCTGTAGAAAGTGAAACCAGAGTCTGCATGAAGATCAGAGTCTGGAAGGTGATCAGAGTCTATAGACTATCAGAGTCTATGATCTATCAAAGTCTACATGTGATCAGAGTCTGAAGATCATCAGAGTCTGAAGATTTCAGAGTCTATACAGTTGAGGATAAATTTGGAAGAAGATCACAGGAATGGAAAGTCTTCGAAGATCAAGATAAATATATTGCAGATATGCTATGGGAAAGAAAGAGAATTCTAGAAGGAAACTGTCAACTAATAATTAGGGATTTTATTCCTATTGTAATTTTACTTTCTGTTATTAGTTGATAGGAAGCTCTATATATAAACTCTATGTAACCTAATTGTAAAGGTGTGGAAGTCGAAGCATAATTGTCTGAGTAAAATTTTGTGAGAGCATATAGATAGAGAGAGTTGCTGTGATAAACACAGAGAAGCTGCTAGGGTTTGTGTACATCCTAGGAGAGTTTTGTATTCACAAATCAATAATACAAAACAGTACTTATTCATATTTTTGTGTTTGAGTTTGTTCTTAATTTGATTTTAAATCAGGCAGAAAAGACATACAAGTATTCAACCCCCCCTTCTACTTGTACAACAGGGAAAACAATTGGTATCAGAGCCTAATGTTTAAAATCGATCAAAGATGTCTGGAAACAAAGATGGCAATTCTAAGATTCCTATGCTTAAGAGAAACGACTTCACCCACTGGAAGGTTAAGATGTTGCACCATCTGGAAGCAACAGACCCTGACTATCTTGACAGGATTAATGAAGGACCCTTTGTGCCCTTAAAAATTATGCCTCAAATCAACGAGGAAGGCAAAATAACTGAAGAACGCCTCGTTGAGAAACCAAAGGCTGAATGGACAAAAGAGGACAAGGAAAATGTCCTTAAGGAGGCAAAAGTAAAGAACATTCTCTTCAACAGTTTGGATTCTGTTCTAACTAACTGTGTCATATCATGCAAGACTGCTAAGGAGATGTGGACAAAACTTAAGGTGCACTGTCAAGGGACTAAAGATGTCAAGAAGAATGCTAGGTCTTTGCTAATTCAAGAGTATGAGTACTTTGAAGCAAAATCTGGAAAATCTATCACTGAGATGTATGATAGGTTTACAAAACTCTTGAATGAAATGGCTATGCTTGGTAAGGTTTATGATTCTGAAGATACAAACACCAAGTTTCTGAGAGCACTTCCTGAAGAGTGGGACAATAAGACTATAGCCATAAGGGAAGCTAGAGATTTGGATGAACTAACTCTAGAAGAATTGTATGGCAGACTCAAGACATATGATTTGGAGATGCAACAGAGGAAGAATAAGAAGTCTGTAAAGACAAAATCTGTGGCACTCTTGATGGAGTCTTGGAAAGAATAACAGGAACAACCCACAGAAGCAAGAATCAAGGATTCAAGAAAGAAGGGTAAAGTTGTTGTGGAGTCAGAGTCTACTAACACAGACTCTGATTCTGATGAAGAGTTTGATCTAAGTCAAATGATGGCTATGTTTGCTAAAAATTTCAAAAGAATGAAATTCAACAAAAGAACTGGCAAATTTAGCAAAAGGCCATCATTCAAGAAGGAAGATGAGAAGGTTGAGAAGAGCAAGAGTACAATAATCAAACTTGACAAAGCAAAGGTCAAATGTTTCAACTGTGGAATATTGGGGCACTTTGCCAGTGAATGCAGAAAGTCAAAGAGTCAAGGAAAAGGAAAAGTACTTCTATCAACAGGAAAGGATTGGGCAGACTCAAGCTCAGAGGATGAAATTGATTATGAAAATCTAGCATTGATGGCATCCTCCTCAAGAAAATCACAGTCTCCCAAAGAACCCTCATCTCCTAAAACTCAGGTATCAATCTTTACTCCTGAATCCTTAATTAATTTAGACTCTGATGGCATAGAGATTGTGAAAAGTGAGGTTAATAAAATAATGACAACATGTAGGCCTCTCACTAGTGAAAGTGAAAGGTTGAGAGAAGAAAATTTAACCTTAACTAAAAGGAATGGTCATTTAGAGTCTGAGTTATTATTAATGGAACAATACAAAAAGGATTCTGAGAAATATAGTCATAACTACACTGAAATTTTGAAAGCCTATGACTATGTTAGGAAAGAACTAGAAGAAGAAAGGCTTAAGTTTAAAGTTTGGACAGACTCTGGAAGAAAAGTTCAAGAAATACTCAATAATCAAAACGTGTGTCAAACTGCTGGTCTAGGCTATGACAAGAGTCAAGGCAAAAGACCTATTGTTGAGAATGATAACAATGAAGAAGCTAGCAAATTTAATAAGACTAAAGACAAAAGTACATTTGTTCCTGTTAAGTTTGTGATCCCTAAAGAAAAAACTGAAACCACAAATTCATCTGTCAATAGTCCCCCTGTTGTTGACAAAAAGACAGATGAAACAGGAGAAAATAACTCTAAGAAAAGTATAAACATAGGGTACTTGTCTAAGTCTAAGTTGAAAGAAAGGCTATAGATCTTATCAGAGTCCACCAAAACTAGGAAAAATAGGAATGGTAAGGAAGGCATCAATAAGGCTAATAATTATCAAAAAGATCCTAATGCTCCTAGAAAGAAGTGTTATAGATGTGGCAACCACAACCATTTAGCTATAGATTGTAAAACAAAATTTGAGATAAAATCAGAGTCTAGTCCTTCTCAGACTCTGAAAAGTCACTACATACCACAGAAACCTTGTTATCACTATGGTAGCATATTTCATTCTATTTATATGTGTAGGGACTATCATGATTTATATTACAATTTTTATGAGCTAAAATCTTCTATTGATAAACGTTGGTATGACACTGTTAAGACTCCACCAGATTCTAGAGCAACAAAAGAGATAGGTAAGCGAAAGGTGAAAATTGTTAAGCCTGTTTCTCCTAAAATTAGTAGAAAAGGATCCAAAACTGTTTGGGTCCTCAAAACATCTAACTAGTTTCTTTATGTATGCAGGGAATCAGGGTAAAGAAAGTAACTCTAATCCTGGACAGTGGATGCTCAGGACATATGACTGGAAAGAAATCCCTGCTTACAGACTTTGAGGAAATGGTTGGCCCAGAAGTATCCTTTGGAGATGGCAACAAAGGACAAATACTGGGATATGGCAAGATTGTACTTGGGAATGTCATCATTGAACAAGTAGCTCTAGTTGATGGCTTAAGGCACAATTTAATAAGCATAAGTCAACTTGGAGATAAAGGTTACCATACTGGCTTTGACAACAAAGAGTGTCTTGTGACTCACAAAGAAACAGGCATTGTGGTTTTCAAAGGACACAGACATGGTAACATTTATGAAGCCAGCTTGGAGGATTGCATAAACAGTGAAGTCACATGTCTATATAGCAAGGCCTCAACTGAAGAAAGCTAGAAATGGCACAAGAAACTGTCACACATCAACTTCAAAACCCTCAACAAGTTAGTTAAACAGAATCTTGTAAGAGGATTACCACGGGTTGATTTTGTGCAAGATGGACTTTGTGAAGCATGTCAACTTGGAAAACAAAGGAAATCATCCTTCAAGAACAAGACAATAAACACCATTTCTGAACCCTTTTATTTATTGCATCTTGATTTATTTGGTCCAGTAAATATTATGTCAATTAACAAAAATAAATATACTCTTGTTATTATAGATGATTTTACAAGATTCACATGGGTTTTCTTTCTACATTCAAAGGATGAAGCTTCACAACACATAATAGACCATATCACTTTTCTGGAAAGAAAATCAAAGAAAACAGTAAGAATTCTGAGGAGTGACAATGGTACTGAATTCAAGAATTCAATCATGGAGAACTACTGTGCATCGAAGGGAATTACTCAATAATTTTCTGCGCCAGGAACTCCTCAACAAAATGGAGTTGTGGAAAGAAAGAATAGGACACTCATAGAATCTGCCAGAACTATGTTGGCAGAGTCTAAGCTACCAGTATATTTTTGGGCTGAGGCAGTCAATACAGCATGTTTCACTCAAAATTGCACTCTAATAAACATGCATGGAAAGACTCCCTATGAAATGATAAAGGACAAGAAGCCAAGTGTGAAACACTTTCACATTTTTGGATGCCAGTGTTATGTACTGAAAGTACATCCTGAAAATCTAAGCAAATTTGAAGCCAAGACAGATGAATCAATTTTTCTTGGATATGCATCGAACACAAAAGCATTCAGAGTGTTTAATCTCAGAACCAAAATTGTTATAGAATCTATTCATGTTGCATTTGATGATAAAAAGTATACAGGATTGCAGGATGAGTCAAAGTCTACTACACTAGAATTTGAAAATCTAAAAAGTTCTGAGATAAATGAAGAAGAAGAAGATGAAGACCCTAAAATAAATACTGAACCAACACAGGAACCTGCACACTCTGAGGGGGAGCCAAAAAATTCAACTCCAAATAATTCAGAGTCTAACAGGTCAGGGTCTACCCAGACAGAGTCTATCCAGACAGAGTCTAGACAGACAGAGTCTAACTCATCAGGGTCTGGATCAAGCAACTCTGAACTCTTGTCAGAGTCAAGCAATTTAGGGGGAGCCTCTTCATTTGAATTTCACTCAAATACAGAAGATGCAAATGACTTAGGGGGAGCTTCAAGTTCAAGAACCAATCTTCCACCTACTAGAAAATGGACAAGGAATCACACTCCTGACTTGATAATTGGTGATCCTGAGAGTGGTGTACAAACAAGAACAACCACTCAAAATGAATGTCTTTATAGCTGTTTCCTCTCAAAGAATGAACCCAAGAAAATTGAGGAAGCCTTGCAAGATCCTGATTGGATTATTGCAATGCAAGAAGAATTGAATGAATTTGAGAGAAATAAAGTGTGGAAACTTGTACCAAGACCTAGAGATAGATCAGTGGTTGGTGCAAAATGGGTGTACAGAAACAAACTTGATGAGAATGGAACTGTAATCAGAAACAAAGCAAGGCTAGTTGCAAAAGGATACTCACAGGAGGAAGGAATTGACTATGATGAAACTTTTGCACCAGTAGCAAGATTGGAAGCTATCAGAATGTTTCTGGCCTTTGCAGCTCATTCCAAATTCAAGGTGTATCAGATGGATGTGAAAAGTGCATTTTTAAATGGAGAATTGGAAGAAGAAGTCTATATGGTGCAACCACCAGGATTTGTTGATCCAAAGTTTCCTGATTATGTTTACAGGTTAGACAAGGCACTATATAGATTGAAGCAAGCACTTAGAGCATGGTATGAAACTCTTTCAAAATTTCTTCTTGAAAATGGATTCACAAGAGGTACCATTGACAAAACTCTCTTTATTAGAAAATATAAAGGTGATATTTTACTTGTCCAAATTTATGTTGATGATATTATATTTGGATCTACTAATGATAATCTCTGTGAAAAGTTTAGTCAACTAATGCAGTCAAATTATGAAATGAGCATGATGGGAGAATTAAACTTCTTTTTAGAGCTTCAAGTCAAACAGAATGATGATGGAATTTTCATCAATTAAACAAAGTATGTAAAAGAACTGTTGAAGAAGTTTGATATGCAAGATTCTGCAACTGCTAAAACTCCCATGTCAACAGCTACTAAGCTAGACTCTGACCCAAAGGGTAAGAAAGTTGACAACACTAGCTACAGAGGTATGATTGGCTCATTGTTATATTTAACTGCTAGTAGACCAGATATAATGTTTGCAACTTGTCTGTGTGCCAGATTTCAAGCTGACCCTAGAGAATCACACTTAATAGTTGTGAAAAGAATTTTTATATATCTCAAGGGGGCACAAACTCTTGGACTTTGGTATCCTAGAGAGTCAGATTTTTCACTAATTGGCTATTCAGATTCTGACTATGCAGGATGCAAAGTAGACAGGAAAAGCACAACAGGACAATGCCAGTTTCTTGGCAACAGATTAATTTCTTGGTTTAGCAAGAAATAACAAACTGTATCAACCTCAACAGCTGAGGCTGAATACATTGCAGCTGGAAGTTGCTGTACTCAAATTCTGTGGATGAGAAATCAATTACTTGATTATGGACTAACATTCTCAAATATTCATATGTATTGTGATAATACTAGTGCTATTAAAATTGCAGAGAATCCAGTCCAACACTCCAGAACAAAGCACATTGATGTCAGGTATCACTTTATTAGAGAACATGTTGAAAATGGTACTGTGTCACTTCACTATGTTCCAACTGGCAGACATTTTGACAAAACCACTTGATGAGTCTACCTTTCTCAGACTGGTAGGTGAATTAGGTATGTTAAATATGTAAGTGATCAAAAATTACAAGAAGCAAGGTATGTACTTTAATTATAGTCCATGTCTTAACACACTGTGATTAATTATTATTGCAATATTTTGTTTGGTATTTTACCTTGACAGAGTCTAGTTTTTAGACTCTGACGAGTCTATAGACTCTGAGAGTTAGTAGACTCTGAGAAAATTATCACCTAGACTCTGAAACGGTTAAAATTCGCGCCTGCAGACTCTGATTGCATTTAAAATGTTCAAATGACTTGAAATAGGCGGTAAAAGTTATCTTTTGACTGGAGACAGGCTATAGACTCGTGTGTATTGTATGCAACTTGAACAAAATAGAATTTTTCATACAATTTACTCACTTGTTTATTGCAATTATTTTCTAAGGCAAAAATATTCACAGAGCTTTTTACGAACCCTAGCTAATTTCTTCAAGCTTTTCCATCACTTTCCACTCAACAACTTTAATGGCTGCCGTTTCTACTGTCATGAGGGGACCCAAGGCGATTGCCTTCACATTTGAGGATTTTGATTTCATGACTACAAATCATGTTGCTGCTCTTGGACATAAGAAAGGAGTAGATGCTGACTACTTCCCAATGATGGATTTCATGGAGCAATCTGAGCTCAGTTACATTCTGAAAGCATCTCCAGTGATTCGTATGGATGATGTCTCCAAAACTTGGAGTTCTGCACAGGTCGTTGATCATTCTCAGGATCAACCAGGTAAAATAATGTTCACCTTTGGCTCGACTACATTTGATGTCACTGCAGATGTGCTTAATTCTGTGTTTAAATTGCCTGTTAAATCTTCTTTTGATGAAACTGTATCTGATGATGACATTAAAAACATGTTTAAGGCAATAGGTTATTCTGCTAGCTTAGATAACATGAGCTAAGTGTTTCACTGGTAAGTGCAGTGGATTTGATGCTATTACTGCTATTACTTATCAAATTGGTCACAGTCTCCTATTTGATAGAATAATCAACATTGGTGATATGTTGCTCACTCAAATAGGAGGAAAATTTAATAATGTGCATGAGGGGAGGAAGAAAGTCTACTATCATAGATTTCTTATGATTCTCCTTAATCACTTCATTCCTGACATGTCAACCAAGTTGGCAGATGATTGTTGTGTGCAGGCCTACAAACAACAAAGGAGGATATTCTCTGACATCAAAAGAATTGATGACAAAAAGAAGAGTCTACCTGTCATGCATT
Source organism: Oenanthe sinensis (assembly GCA_028671895.1). Classification (NCBI taxonomy): domain Eukaryota; kingdom Viridiplantae; phylum Streptophyta; class Magnoliopsida; order Apiales; family Apiaceae; genus Oenanthe; species Oenanthe sinensis. The sequence goes on along the minus strand of CM053809.1, from coordinate 483,414 downwards.
ATCCACAAGTAATGCAGGTAAAACTCTTAACCTACAAACCTTCTATCTACAATTATTCTTTTTTTGGTGGTGACATGGTGCAGGAACAAGTACTGGAGAGTCCCCATGCACCTACCCCAGTCACCAAATCCCCTTCAATTACACAATCTTCCAAACCAAAATCTAAAAAGAAACCAACCTCTGGTGTCTCTCAACAGACACCAGTTGTAAAGAGGAGAAAATTGGTTCAAACCAGGCTTATAGATGAGCACAGTGATGAGGAGCTCAACTCTAGAGAAACAAGTTGTTGAAGGTCTTTCTTTGCTAAAAGAAGGTCATGATACACTTGATTCTAACCTTTCATCCAAGTCTGTAGTCTCTGAAAAGGCTACAGACTCTGAAAAACCTAGGAAAGCACCTCAGGATTCTCACATTGAGTCCTTGAGAAATCTTTTACTCAGAAGTACAGAAGGTTAAGGAAGGCTTATTCTGCACACACACACAAGCCTGTTATTATTACTAACCCTGTTTTGCAGGAAACAGATGCTCCCAAGGCTCCTGCAGAGCCAGACTCTGAAATCAAGAAAACACCTGAACCAGAGTCTAATGTTGAGTCAGAGTCTAGACTACCTTTAGACTCTGATCATGAAACATTTTGGGAAGGAATGCCATTGGATGCAGCCTCATGTCTAATTGATGAGATCATTACTCCAAGTGATGAGGCACTGCTATTCTTATATCCTTTGGTGGAATCAGTTGAAGATCCAGGGCAATATCAGACTAAATCTCAAGTCTTGGATTTTCTTTCAACCTATGAAGCCCTAAGGAAGAGAATGGAACAGGAGCTACAAATGTCTGCACAGGATGTGGTCAAAAATCTCTATAGCTACCTATTCAACTCTTCATTCCAAGTACAAGCAGCTAGGCTCATAGAAGGCAGAACAAATGAAGTTCTCAAAGCACTAGGTGTGCCAGACTCTGAACAGCAAATCACAAAGAAGCCTAAAAAGCTTAAGGTCCACAAAAGGAGAGCATCAGAGTCTGTTGCTGAGTTGGAAACTGAGATTGAGCAACCAGTTTTTAACCATGAAGCAATTTGGGATAATGGAGTTACCTACAGGACAGCCATTCAATGGATCTCTCAAGTTCAACCTCTGTCAAGACACGTGGCTAACTATCTTGTCCATAATATAGGTACAATTGCCAATAAATACATCTATCCAACCTACCAAAGTAGACTGGATCAATTCAAGGGCACATATTTTCAAAGAGTAAGAAGGGAACTGCAGGAACTCTTCAATCTCACAGATGCCCAGGCAATCAATGCAATCCATCTCAGGGGCTTTCATCACAAGTTGGATGCATTTCTTCTTGAAGAACAACAGGAGGTAGCAGGTGATGCAAGGCAGTTGGAGGTTGGGACTAGTGCACCAGTGGTGACTAGTGATAAAGATGCTCAGTCTGCCTCACCCACACAAGAACCACCTAGTCAGAGGTTGAGTGATAGTGGGGCAGGGGAGTATGCTGTTGGGCCCTCCTTGACAACTCATCAAAGAGCTGATGAGAACCCCAGTGATATGGGAGGACAGACTCTGATGGATGCTCATGAAGTAATTTCTCAATCTATTCTATCAGAGTCTATCCACCTTGACGGGGAGTCTCATGCACAAACAGTCAAAGATGGTAACACTCAGACTCTGACTTCTAATGAAGTCATACTGAAGCAGTCAGAGTCTAGAGTAGACCCTGAGACTGGAATACAGGAGCCAACAGACTCTGAAAAGAGAGAAGATGCTAGTAAGGGTTTAGAATCTGTTAATGCTCACCCATTGGTGGAAACCCCTAGCCTTCAGACATTTGAAGGGGTTCCCCTCCATCAAGGTGGTTCAGGTATTGAAGCACATTTATTATCTCTCAACCCCTCTTCTGTAGGTTTATTGAGTGCACCCTCCACATTGAGTCACAAAATATCTGAGAGGCTGGCACTGGACCAGGCAAAAGGAGAGGTAGAAAATGCTATAGAGAGCCTGAGTGAGATTGAGAAAGTGGGTGCCCAACCCCACTGTGAGCATGAGAGATTAGGGTATCCTGAACCTAGCTTTACTTATTGGGATCAAGATTTTCCAAAGAGTTGGTCCAATGAGTTGGAGCAGGGGATGGATGACAATTCACTATGTCTGATTGTGCAGATTGGCAAACAGAAGGAGGCTCTTGTTGCTCAGAAATCATTTACACAGAGACCACATCTTCATTTGGTGGATTCTCAAGCAAGGATAGCAAATAGGGTCATGGAGACTTTAGTGGATAATCCTGTAATTATAACTGAGGCCGCATATTCGAAGTCAGAAGAACCACTCTTAATCATGCCTATAAGGGCTAGACTTCCAGAGTCTACAATCTCTGATCACTCTCAGGAGGAGTCAGGGTCTATAGTCCCGTTTGCAGTTTCGGAGTCTACACCACCACCAGAGTCTACACCTCCATTCACAAAGCTAGAGCCTGTTACTGAGGAGTGCACCTCTGAAGATGATGATCACGTTACTCCTTCTTTTATCTATTTTGATCAGGTGTTTCCTCAGTCTTGGGAGTCTGCACAGCAAAGAGGCATCAATGATAAAGATTCTTTTGAGTGTATTTTGGATATTCATCATTCTGAGAGACTTAAAGCTTTTCAAAAAAAATCCTTTCAACAGGAACATGGTTACTATCCTGGTGAAGAAGATCAAGTCTTAGATGGAGCTGTTAAAGCTGAGTTACCTGATGTTGCTGCTCAATTATCCAGTGTGGTCCAGGACATTTCTCATATTAAAATCAAGCTCACTGGTGTTGATAATACAACTTCTCTGCTCAATACAAGATTTGACAGAATTCACTCCCTTCAATTATCCAAAGAAGTAGCTTTTAAAGATGCTCTAACTGCTATCACTACAACTCAAGCCTCTCTTCAAACTACAGTTTCTGATTTGACCACCAAGGTTGATTCAGTTATTGCAGCCCAGGCAAATATCTCCATTGTTCTTGAGCAGATTCTTTTCGCTGTCACCAGTAATGATGATGTCGAAAAGGGGGAGAAGGAGAAGCAAGGTGAGTCCTTAAATCTGGAGTACTTGAAGTGCAGTCAATCAAATCTGCGACTTAGAGCTAAAAAGAAGATAGGTCTTGGAGGATTTGAAGAATCTGACATTGACAGAACATCTACTCTAACCAGGGATCCTCAATCTTTGACAGATAGGCAGTTTGAGAAGATCACTCAGAAGCACTTAAATAAAGTGGTGTCTGCTCAAATTGTTTATAATGTTTTTGAAACAAAGATACAAGGAGGTCAGGGAGGTACAGAAAAGGTGAAAAATGAGATGCTGGTTTACTTTTTAGAAGGTGGAAGTGTAAGATGGATTAGTCAGTCAAATTTTATCTTTTTCAAACAGGCTGAGAAACTACAGTATATTAGATTCCTACTTCAAATTGCTTATGAAGTTAACAAGAGCAAAGAAGTTGTCACACACAAATGGTTCAAGGAGATTGATAGGAAGCTGATTTTGCACAGACAGGCAAATCGACAAATGGAAAAATTTTCTTTAAAATATGTTGATACTGAGGGAAATGATCAAGTCATGCCATTGGAAGAAAAACATATTAAATTTCAAGAAGGTGTGGGTCATTACTTTGGGTTTCAGCCTATGAGTGGGAAAGTTAGTGTTCTGATGTTGAAGGACTTTAAAGATCAAGAAAGCAGTGCAAATGATCTTAGAGCAGCTTATTGTCAAATTAAATGCTCAAGTGAAGAAATTTGTTGGTGAGGCTCTGGCAATTGTGGAGGAAAATATGCTGAATTCATTTTTGAAGAATAATCCAGCCTTTGAGAAGATTAAATAAGAAGTAATTCTTTTTCCTTTATAATTCTTTTATACTGTTCTAGATTAATAGTTTTATTCTTTAGTTTTGACATCATCAAACCTTGATTTATGCTTACATTTTATAAAGCATAAATAGGGGGAGATTGTTAGGAATATATTCATTTGATGATGTACAAAATACTAGAACAGGGTCTAGATTAGTTTATCTGTAATAAGTCTTTCTAGTCTCTGAAATGTATAATCAGAGTCTAGATAGTCAACATTCATGTTATTTGTACTTAGAAGAATTTTTGTAGAAAGTGAAACCAGAGTCTGCATGAAGATCAGAGCCTGGAAGGTGATCAGATTCTATAGACTATCAGAGTCTATGATCTATCAGAGTCTACATGTGATCAGAGTCTGAAGATCATCAGAGTCTGAAGATTTCAGAGTCTATACAGTTGAGGATAAATTTGGAAGAAGATCACAGGAATGGAAAGTCTTCGAAGATCAAGATAAATATATTGTAGATATGCTATGGGAAAGAAAGAGAATTCTAGAAGGAAACTGTCAACTAATAATTAGGGATTTTATTCCTATTGTAATTTTACTTTCTGTTATTAGTTGATAGGCAGCTCTCTATATAAACTTTATGTAACCTAATTGTAAAGGTGTGGAAGTCGAAGCATAATTGTCTGAGTGAAATTTTGTGAGAGCATAGAGATAGAGAGAGTTGCTGTGATAAACACAGAGAAGCTGCTAGGGTTTGTGTACACCCTAGGAGAGTTTTGTATTCACAAATCAATAATACAAAACAGTACTTATTCATATTTTTGTGTTTGAGTTTGTTCTTAATTTGATTTTAAATCAAGCAGAAAAGACATACAAGTATTCAAACCCCCCCCCTTCTACTTGTACAACTGGGAAAACATGCACTCATCCCTTTATTAGACCTTGTTACAGACCTTGATTGAATTTTTACAAGTACAGATACAGCATGTTTTGCTTGAGTAGGTACCTTGTTCTGAGCTGGAGTTTTCTTTGAACTTACGTATCTTCTTTTCTTTGACTGGACTTGAGCATTGTTAGTACCATCTTTCTTCAATTCTTCCTCTACAGCGACTGGATCCAATCCTAGATGTTCTTCTTCAAAGAGCTTTTTTGCCAGTTTTGCATCTTTCTTGTTCCTCTCTTCAATATTTTCAGGCTTCTCTTCCTCTGCAAGCCTCTTAGCCAATTCTTCATCCCTTTTAATTTGTTCAATATCAGCTACAGAATCAAGTTCCATCAGAGTTTGCTTACTCTCTTGAACTTTTCCAGATTCTGAGGGAATTAGAGTTTGATCAGTCAGAGTTTAAGTTTGAGTTTGTATACTCTTTCCACCCTTATGACTCTCTTGGCTTTTATCAGCTAAGCCATCATCACCACCTTTAGGTTTGTTATTAGAATTTGAGATAGTATCCACTTTGCATTTGTCTTTGGCTACTTTCTTCCCCTTTCTGACATCAAAAGAAATAGTCAGTATGTCTGTAATTGTGTGCAACATAGTCCACATAGAGGTCACAACAATAGCAATTTTGTCAACTTTGGACTCCAAAGCATCATGTTTAGTGGAAACAGCTTTAATTTTTGACTCAATGGATTGTTGATATTTGGAAACAACACCATTAATATAAGCACTTTGCTTATCAACATGCTCTTGAAGATTATGAATGTCACTGTGAAGACCCTTAGTCAACATAGTAGTTTCCTTGAGAACAGTCTTCATTTCATCAGAGTTAACTGTAGATTCTGCTTTGTGGATCAGATCATTAACATGTGGCCAAGAAATGCCTTCATCTTTCCAGGTCATGTCCCAGATGGATTGCCTTTTAGATTTCAAAATATCTGCACCAGATGGCTCACACCTAATATTACTCCTCCTTACACCTTCTGCAATAAGGGCAGGTTCAATTTCACCCTTCCACTTCGCAACAACACACTAATCAAGATATTTCATCCTTAATCTTTCATGAGCATCAAAAACATCTAGAGGCCATCTTTTGGAGCTGTATCTCTGAGCGTAAGGAATAGAAAGATCAGTGACTTCTTCATCCTCAAAGACAGGAGTGGAATCCTCAGAGTTTGCAGCTTCTCCATCTGCAACATCATCAGGCATTGGCACCTCAGAGTCTAGAGTTTGAGAGACAGGTTGAGCATAGCATGTTTCATTTATACTCTATGTATTTGCACAAAGACTAGAACACCCTAAGACACTCTTTTCTTTTAAAGTAATCTCATTACTTCTCACATCTCACATCTCATGACTTTTGAATGTTAGAATTTGCTCACTAGAAGTAACTAACATTTGTTTCATATCTAACTCTAATTTTGCCAGAACCAGTGTTGTATCTGATAATGCCAAAGCATTAACATCAGAGCTTGATTTCTCAGCATTTGCAGCATGTAATTCAGAGTTTAGCTTATGTTCCTTAGTTGGGTCTGCAATCACATTGGTGGTGATTGGTTCTTATGGGACCAGAGTCTGTTCAATAGCTGCTTCACCACTTTGAGGTGAAGGTTCTTGTGTACTAGACTCTTCCAGAGTTTGGCCTTTAGCATCAGCAATAGTAGGATCTGTAGTCAGTGCTTGAATGTCTGCATTCAAAAATTGATTGGATGGTTCTTGGGTGGCTGGGGCCTGAAAAACTTCTTCAACCCTTTGAGTTAAAGGTTCTTATATGTTGTACCCCTAATCCATATTGGCTTCATTTGCCGGTACAGTGGCTTATATTGAACTTTGATCAACAGGTTCTTGTGTATGGCCTGTCAGAGACTGCTACTTCATATTGAGAAGTAGGTTCTTGTGTGTCTAGGCCAAAGGAGACCTTCTTCTTTTTCCTTCTAGAGAAAAGCTTGGCAGTTCCAGTTATTGGAGACTGTTGAGACTTTTGAGCAGCCATCTCTCTTTTGACTTCCTCAGCTAACTCTCTAGCTCCTTCATATGAGATCTCCTTGATTATAGGTTGAGAAGACTTGACAGGAGAATCAGATATTGTGACTAGAATAGGAGAAGATTCTAGATCAGCTTGAATACTAGGATTGTCATTATCATTTTATCCCAGCATTTCTCATCAACAATTTCATTATCAGCCCTTATTCCCTTTTTATCTTTACTTGGTAGCTCATTCGAAGTACCCTCCAAGGTGATTACAGGACTAGTAGAAGGATTAACATTAAGTGGTTTACCATCCATTTCAGCCAATTCATCATTTTCTACTCGGGTGGCATTTTCATCATTACCATTTACCTCAATTCCACCGATGTTACTGTTTATTTGGTCAGGCAATACAAAGTCATCAGACTTCATAACAGCATCAGAGTTTAGTGGATCATAGTCTAAGGCTTTAATTGGAGAAAAATATTCTGAGATTTTTGCCTTAACCAGTCTTATCATCTTCTTTGCAGGCTCTGAGACAAGATTAACATGAAATGGCTCCATGTAAAAAGCAAGAGTAACATCAGAGACTGGTTGAACATATTTCTTCATTGGAAATACCAAACCTTCATCACTATCATCAGAGTCTGTTTGCTCATCAATTAATTTCCTTTTTCTGGAAGGAGACTGTGACACTGATTTGCCCTTTTTTTTAGGCCTAAGCCCTGTGCCTGAAAGGTGTGTTTTACAACCCAAGTCTTTTAGGAGACAATAGAGGTTGGTAGAGTTTGTGTATCAGTGTTTAGTGGGTGACTTGGGTTAGAATCAAAGGGGGATTGAGCTAAATTCTAATTCATAGTCATAGAAAGAAATTCCCTCCCATACACAGCAGGCATTCTCTGATTAAGAAGAAGCCTGACCCGTGTGGGATAAAACAACCTTGGCAAGATGCCATCTTTTTTTTCTTGACATCCTTCCCTGTCAAGTCAACAAAAAATCTTTTGTTCATTTTAAAAGTAGGCAAAGCCTGATCATCAACAAAACTAACATTTGGTAACAAATGACTAAAGATTAATTGTAAGAATCTACCATAATATACAGTATGCTCATCATCACTAATTTTAATAGCTATTTTCCTAATTAACAGACAAGGAAAATTAAAATTGAGATTATGGGTCAAAAAATATCCAATTTGCTGAGAGAGTTTGGGAATAGGATCAAAATTGGTACATTTTGGAGTGAAGGCCCAGGTGATACAATCGAAGAAGAAGCTCCACTCCTTTCTCACATATGACCTAGTCAGACTCTCCAATTTTGTTCGGCTCCTAGTGTAGCCAATCTCTTGAAAGAACTCCCTCATTAATGAGTCTTCCACTAAATCATCATAAACAGCCACTTCAGAAAGATGAAGGGCTTGTCTCACTACCTCAGGAGTGATGAAGTGGTCACCATTGCATTTGAAGGAGATGATAGGCTCATGTTCATCAATTGCATTGTTGAACTTGGCTGTGGACCATATCTGCACCAGAGTTTGTGTGGAGATCTCAGTGGGTGCTTGTAGAGCATACCCAATACTATTGTTGGTAAGAAAATCCTAGAGAACATAGAAATCTCCTGGTGCATCTGATTTATCGAGAATAACAGAGAAATTAGTTGTAACAAAGATATAGTTCTTGAAAGAAATACCCTTAGATGTCATTGATGCAGTAGTATGAATGTGTGAAAGATTAGGGTTTTGAGAATATGAGAGAGAGATAGAAAGATTAAGATGCAGATGATAATTTAAAGTAAGAATACGAATGAATTAACCCTTCCTTCTAAATTAACTTTTAACCCTTAGTGGGACACATGGCATAATCTGATAGGATGAGTAATGAGTAGTGCAATTCTCAAAATACAGCATATATGTGTGTATCTGTGTATAAAGATGAAACATTTTTCGTGACAAACATGCGCAGTCATTGTTACTCCAATCAGATATTAACAAATATGACGTCATAGAATTAAATATGATGTCATATATAAAATAATCAATAATAATTGTTTATTTGTAAAATAAATAACAATAATTCAGAGTTTGTCTTGTAGACTGAGATTAGAGATTAGAATCTTCATGGATCAGATTTTACTGCATTCTCTGACAAAGTTTACCATAAATACTGATATTTGAGGACACTAGAGTTTGCAAATTCTTAGACACTTCCAGAAGATTAAATAATGATAATGCTTGCTACTTGTTGTTTGGATTTGAACCACTTGTCACCATTCCCAATTCAAAAACCAATCTTGTAAAAGTTACTTCACACAGAGGCTTTGTAAATATGTCTGCTAACTGTTGATCTGTTGGAAAAAAATTCATTTCAATGGTCTCTTCCATAACATGTTCCCTTATGAAATGGTATCTGATGCTCATATGTTTTTTCAGAGAATGTTGAACTAGATTTCCTATCATTGCAATAGCACTTTGATTATCACAATAAATATGAATTTTTATGAAGTTCAACCCATAGTCTAACAACTGATTTCTCATCCATAAGATCTGAGCACAACAGCTTCCTGCAACTATATATTTTGCCTCTGCTGTAGATGATGAGATTGATTTCTGCTTCTTGCTAAACCATGAGACAATTCTTCCATGTGACACCCCCAGACCCGGGGTCGGAGATCTAGGTCGTCACAGTCCAATCCCTATTTATAATCACATATATCTCTAATCCACAATAAAGTTATCAACTATAGTGACCCCTTTAAACACAACACTTACTCGAGCCATAGTCTCAGAAAATGGAACATATAATTTAACAGTTGATAAGTACTAGTTATTTACATTCCCAAAATATCACACATCAGTTTATGCCCCTATAGCAGTTTCTACTTGAAATTGTATTGGAAGCTCAAAATTCACTTAATTTACAAGTCCTAACATAGGTGGTACTTATAAATAATTCAGACAATCAAAAGCTGAAATCCTATCAAGCTGATCATGTCTAACTCTGAAATACTAGACATCCCTCTCTCATTGGGGTCCCTTGCCCTTGTGCTTTGGCGGGCAGTCCGAAATGTGCGAGTCATCACACCTATCTGTTGTGTTTGGAAATTTAAAACAATGCAAGAGTGAGCTACTATAGCCCAACAATAATTTAAAATATTATAATAGTTTAACAATAATAACCTGCAATTTATACACACTCACACACTCTAACTTTATAAGATTCAGTGTTGATAAATAATCACAAGTAATGTATAGTAAACAGCACAGACATATATGTATGTTTGTAAGAAAATAAATTCATAACACAGCAGAACCTCTTTTTGAACAATAATCATCAAAAGGTAAAAAGGTTCAAAAACTTGTATGGGATTCTTACTGGGTTGGTTGGTTTCCATTCCTCGACGATACTCTAAGAATTAAGCACAAAATCTCAAATTAGTACTTAGAATTTTATACTCTTTATTGACTTGTGCTCAGTTCCGTGACTTCATAAGTACCTCATAATTGTAAGATATCAACTATGTCTTTAGCTCGTCACGTTCTCATGTTATCCCTTAACAACTTTCATAAATAACTCATATATAAATTAAGTCTCAAAGTTCCACTTACCTCTATGTTTTGTAGTGACATTACACTTAACCATGTTTTAGTAATTCTCAATTTAAATACCCAATTTCTAACATTTTTAGTAAATTGTGTTTTAATCCGTTTGACTCAAATCTTTCTCTGAGGTCTTCTTTACCATCTCTAGTATCTTAGGTAAAAGTTTCACATGAAATTAAGCAACCTAGCCACTTCAATTTTAGTCTCAAATTTGATTATTAACACGGTTTCTAAGTTACGCGATACCTTTAGTAAATCGGTCATAAATTTTGACTCATAACTGCGAATGACGTAAAATTAGCACTCAAATGATCTAGAGACCATCCTCTACACAACCATAACAATAACAGATCAAGAAAAGTGCGATAAACCTTTCGGGTCCCCTGATCAGTTAGAAGTAGTGAGAATTTGGGCATTATGACGTTTGTGTTTACAACATTTTCCATTTCTAACTACTACAATTCACTCAACCAAGCAACACAACAACTCAACCAACTTTATACTACAATATTACATAATCTCAAGCTCCCAAAATAATATAAGTATGAAAAATGAACTCTAGAATCAATGGATTAAATTATGTGTTTCTAGGACTCATCAAGCTTATTTCATACTACCCATAACATGTATACACTATAACAATCATCCACTACACCATAACATGGCTAGAATCAAGAAATAAAAATTTTCATTTTTAAAAATTCTATTCATTCTCATCTTCTTTGAATCATAGCTAAAGATTAAGTGAATGGGTGTGTGTAAGAATCAAAGACAAGAAATGTTATGATAATACCTTCGTTTTAAGATATTAAACTCTTAAATCAAGCAAGAAATGATCTAGAAAAATGATTTTCTCCCCCCCCCCCCACAATGGAGCTTCGGCTGATCCTCTTCAAGATGAAAAAATGAAAAGCAAAAAGTGAATTTTGTGTGGTGTGTGGTGGAAGACTTGTTGTTTAAAAAGGTTTTTGTATTAACCGCACAGTTTCCCGACAACGATTTAATCTCTCGTTCTCGTTCTCTTTTCTTTCATCCCACCTAAGTTTTAAAAACTTAAAATCTCATTTTATGATTCTAATATATTTTAAAATGATTAAATTAATACTCTTTAATTGTTTCGAGAATGTACGAAACTATTTTCCCGTAGAAACACTATTCACTTCTCCGTTTCGAAATTTATTTTGTTAGATTAATGTCATCATAAATTTTATATTTAATATGTAGTATATTTAATACTTAGGTTTCGAGTCTCCGAAAACCGTTAGAATTAATGTATACTCTAATAACTCAAAAATTCCAAATTAAATAGAAGAATTGGGAGTTTTGAAAAACTAATGTGATTTACATACCTTTATTTACTCTATATAATAATAGTGCGACATCAAAATTTTAAGTTTCGAATTTTATAGAAAATACTAGTCACTATTCACCGGAAACTTTTTTATAGTATTAAAATTTCAGGTTATTACATTCCACCTAGAAATTGACAACTTTTACTTGTGTTTTTCCTGTCTATTTTGAATCCTGCAAAATCAGCATTTGAATAGCCTATAAGTTTAAAATCAGACTCTCTAGGATACCATAAACCAAGATTAATAGTTCCTTTGAGATATCTAAAGATCCTCTTAACAGCAAATAGATATGGTTCCCTTGGATTGGCCTGAAATCTAGCACATAGGCAGGTTGCAAACATGATATCTGGTCTACTAGCAGTCAAATAAAGAAGTGATTCAATCATACCTCTGTATGTTGTTATCTCTACAGGCTCACCAGTATCTTGATCCAGCTTGGTTGTAGTAGCCATAAGAGTTGTATTAGATGCAGAGTCTTGCATTTGAAACTTTGTGAATAAATTTCTTATATATTTTGACTGACTTATGAAAATGCCTTCATCAGTCTGTTTCACTTGCAAGCCCAAGAAATAATTCATCTCTCCCATCATACTCATTTGATACCTATACTGCATTAGCTTTGAAAATCTTTCACAGTGTTTCTCATTAGTAGATCCAAATATAATATCATCAACATATATTTGAACCAATAATAAGTTTTGGCCCTGATTTCTATAAAACAAGGTTTTATCTATTGTACCTCTTGTGAAACCACTTTCAAGTAAAAATTGAGCCAGTGTTTTATACCAGACTCTAGGAGCTTGCTTGAGTCTATATAAAGCTTTATCCAACCTGTAGACATCATTTGGATATTTGGGATTCACAAAGCCAGGAGGTTATTCAATATATACCTCATCCTCAAACTCACCATTTAGAAATGCACTTTTAACATCCATCTGGTATACTTTGAACTTCTTGTATGCAGCATAAATAAAAAAGATTCTAATTGCTTCAAGTCTAGCCACAGGTGCAAAGGTTTCATCATAGTCAATACCTTCCTGTTGAGAGTAGCCTTTGCCAACTAGTCTTGGTTTATTCCTTGTTATGATTCCATCAAAGTCTGTATTGTTTCTAAACACCCATTTTGTGCCAACAATTAATCTGTTCTTTGGTCTTGGAACAAGAGTCCAAATTTCATTTCTTTCAAACTCATTCAATTCTTCCTGCATTGCAGTAACTCAGTCTGCATCCTTCAGAGCATCTTCAACTTTCTTTGCCTCTGTTTGAGAAAGAAAACTATGATAGAAACATTTATTCTGAGTAGCTTTCCTTGTCTGCACTCCACTTTCTAGATCACCATTACCTTGGATGAGGAAGATTTCTCGAGCTAGATGCTTCCCCGTGATCTGTGCCATCATAGTATGATTCTTCAGTGAATGCTATTGCTCCCCCTGAAGTTGTGCTAACCTTAGAGTTTGATTGATCAGGGTTTGACCCTTCAGAGTTTGTCTCTGTCAAGGATTGGTCATACTCTGATATTTCAATGATTGATGTTGGTTCTGTATTTTTAGTAAAAGATTGATGTTGTTCCCCCTCAACATGTGCATAATCTTCTATTACTATGTCATTTTCATCAGAGTTTGGAGAGTTAGAGTTTGAATCATCAGAGTTTGTGTCTTGTTGACCTTTAAGTAGTTCATTTTCAAAACTCAGAAATTCCTGAACTTCTTCATCATGTAATCATGTTATCTTTGTTTAATCAAAAGAGACATGTATAGATTCCATGACTACCTTGATTCTCAGATTAAACACTTTGAATGCCTTCGAAGAAGTTTTGGAGGTTGTTGAATAACCAACAAAAATACCTTCATCTGTTTTGAGTTCAAACTTTTTCAACTACTCAGGATGTGTTTTAAGAATGAAAACTTGCTTCCAAATATGTGAAAGTATTTCACATTTGGCTTCCTTCCTTTCATCATTTCATATGGAGTCACTCCATGATTATTTTTCAAGGTACAATTCTGAGTGATGCATGCAGCATTCACAGCTTCTGCCCTGAAGTAAGTAGGAAGTTTTGCTCCTTCCAACATTGTTCTAGCAGCTTCAATGAGAGTTTTGTTCTTTCTCTCAACTATACCATTTTGTTGAGGTGTACCAGGTGCTGATAATTTCTAAGTGATTCATTTGATTGAACAGAATTCCTTCATTGCAGAGTTCTTAAACTCTGTTCCATTGTCACTCATTAGAATCTTTACCTTGAGTGGTGATCCATTCTCAATCATGGCTTTATGACAAAAAAATGTGATCTCAACTGTTTCATCCTTTTTGTATAAGAAGTACACCCAGGTAAATCTTGTGTAGTCATCTACTATCACCGGAATATATTTCTTCTTTCCAATAGACATTATGTTGACAGGGCCAAACAGATAAAGATGCAATAGATGAAAAGGTTCTTCAATAGAATTTTCAGTCTTGCTCTTGAAAGATATCTTCTTTTATTTTGCCTTTTGACAAGAATCATAGAGTCTATCAGGATGAAATTGAACTTTTGGAAGACCTCTCACTAGATCCTTCTTCACCCACTCATTTATATTTCCAAAGTTCTAGTGACAAAGTTTTTTGTGACAATTCCAATTTTCCAAAGATGATGTTTTTCGAAGTAAGCAAGTTAATGGACCATCATAGTTTACCTCCAGGCTTCCTTCAAATAGATTGTTATATTTGTGACCAATTAGAACCACTTTGTCAGCCTTTTTACTTTTGACTTCACAATGTGTTTTATGAAACACCACAGAATAACCTATGTCTGTCATTTGACTCACACTCAAGAGATTGTGCTTGAGTCCTTCAACCAGAGCTACATTTTCAATGATGACATTTCCAATCACAATATTGCCATATCCTAGTGTTCTTCCTATGTTGCAATTTCCATAAGATATTATTAGGCTAGCCTTCTCCTCAAACTCTAAAAGCGAGGATTTGTTTCCAGTCATGTGTGCAGAACATCCACTATCAATTACTAAGATGTTTTTCATATTTCCCTGTAATCACATATGCAACTTAATTAGAGGCTTTGAGGACCCAAACAAGTTTGGATCCTTTCCTTTTAAAATTGTTAACTTTTGCAGCAGAAGAAAATTTATCAGAGTTTAAGTTAATAGAGTTTGCATTTTCAGAGTTTGTTCTTCTTCAATCAGCTTTTACAACATACTTTTGTTTAGAAACATAATTAGAAGAAACAGGAATTTTATTTAAATGAGGCAAAAGTTCATAGTAGTTAAAATATAAACTGTAATATTCTTTACATGTATAAATGGAATGCCATAAACTACCATAGTGAAAATAAGGATTTTGTGGTCTATATCTAGTTTGTTTCATATCTCCTAATCTAGGTCTTTCAGGTTCCTTCTTTTTATTCTTCCTATAGTCAATAACAAGATGATTAGAATTTCCACATGTGAAATAGGTTTTTCTAGGAGCATCATGAATATTCTTATAATCATTCTCCTTAGAAATTCCTACTTTCCCATTTCTATTCCTCTTAACTCTCTTAGGTTTGTTTTTATTAGTGACAAATTTCAAATTTTCCTTAAGTTACTTCTGAGAGAGTAACCCAACATTGATTGATTTACTCTCAGACACACTATTCTTTTTACCTTTGTGAGTATTAGAGCATTTATCATAAGTTTCATTTTCATTACTGGCTCTAACAAAGTTAACAGGTTTACTCAATTTTTCTTTTATTCATGTGGGTGTCTTATCATTCTTAGTATTTTTCTCCTTGTTAGATTCATAACCTAGAGCAGATGTCCAATTCTTGTCAGAAAGAATTTCTTGGACTTTCTTGCTAGAGTTTGTCCAAACTCTGAATGTCTCCTTTTCATTGGCTAACTCAGCTTTTAAATAAGCGACATGTATTTCTAGCTGAGTTTGCATGTGAATAGCATTCTCACAGTCTTTCTTAGTGCTAAACATGTGTACAAGTTTAGATTTAAGAAAATCATTCTTAGCAGACAAAGTTTGAATTTCAGAGTTTAATATTTCATTTTTAAGAGACTGTGTTTTAAAAATAACATGAAAGGTTCGAAGGAAAAACTTTAACTCATAAATAATTCCAGTATCTATATTGAAGATAGATTATGGTACCTTGTTAGAGTTTGAGATGGGAGCATCAGTGTTTGCCATTAGAGCATAGCTTGTTTCTTCTTTAGAGTCTGAGGAATCCATCCAATCTTTCTTGGAGGTTATGAGTGTTTTCCCAGATTCCTTGCTTATGCACTCAGTAGCAAAGTGCCCCATCTTGTTGCACTTGTAACACTTTACCTTTGACTTGTCAACTGTTTTTGACTTCCCATCTCTATTTTCTCTCTTCCTGAATCTGTCTTTATTCTCAAACTCTCTAGACTTCTTTTGGAAGTTTCCTTACTTTCTGGACTTCATGTACTTCATCTTTTTGAAGCCTTTGACGATCATGGAAACCATCTCCATCTTGTAAGAGTCTGTGGATTCATCAGAGTTTGCATCAGAGTCTGCCTCAGACTCTGATTCACTGCTCTCCTTAACCATCACATCTTTTCCTTTTCTTGTTGAGACTTTGAAGACCATTTCTCTTGGTTCTTCAATCTTAATCTCAGCATTCAAGGGAACAGACTTTGCCTTGACACTCTTTCTATTCTTCCTTTGTTGTAACTCCAAGTCATGAGTCTTCAGCCTTCCATACACTTCATCTAGGGACATGTCTTCCAGATCAACCCTGTCTCTTATCAAGGATGTGTGTAAATTCCATTCTTTAGGAAGATCCCTTAGAAATTTGGTGTTTGAATCCTCATTATCATACACCTTGTCAACCAAAGCTAAATAATTCAACAGAGTGAGGAATTTGTCATAAGTATCAGTAAAAGACCAATTTTGTTTAGCCTCAAAGTATTCATATTCTTGAATAAGAACAGATCTCCTCTTCTTTTTTATCTCTCTAGTTCCTTGACTTTGAATCTCTAGTGCATCCCAAATTTCTTTAGCAGTCTTGCAAGCAATTACCCTGTTTGACATTATAGAGTTAAGACTGTTATGCAAGATGTTTCTAACCTTTGCATCTTTGAGAACTTCATGTTTCTCTTCATTAGTCCACTTTTTCTTGTCCTTTAGAGTGTATTGTTCAAGAACTTGTCTTCCTTCCACTACAGTTGATGGAACTAACTTTGTTGAAAAATATTGACCTTCATTGATCATGTCTAGATAGTCAGGATCCATGGCTTCCAAGAACATCAACATCTTTACCCTCCATGTAGGGTATTCATCCTTTTTCAAGATTGGAATCCTTATGCTTTCATACTTGTTTCCTGACATTGTTTTTCAGATCTTTAAGGTTAAAACAAACCACCCGCTTTGATACCAATTGTTACCCAGATAATGAACTATTATAGAAGGGCGGTTGAATATAATAGTACCAAAAAATCGAATTTAGAACTATGTAAAAGATGAATTGTTTGTATTAACTTTGACAAACTTAATACAAAAATCTCTCAAGAAACCAGATGTTCTTAAGAGCTACTAGGTTATGATAATAATATGAATTTAATGATACATCAATGTAAACCTAATCATATGTTTATATAGTACACATCTACCTATCTAATTATTGCAAAAATAATGATCAATAAATACAAATATACGATTTTCATCATTATCCTCCTTAAAGATAGCTTCCATAAAGGCAATAGACTTTCACTCGAACACTCCCTTCTTTATCTCCAATCATCTCTTGATTTGTCGAATCAAACTCTAACCAGCATAGACTCTATCGGTTAACAAACTATGATTGAGTAAACTCTGATGACGTCAGATAACTCTGTCTGATAAACTCTGGCATCTTCAGTTCTTCATATCTAATATCATTACTGCCACAATCTTGAATACTTCATTCTTTGTTCTTCACTGACGCTTGAACATATACACAAACTTCTTTTAGTGAGTATAAATTCAAGATTACAACTTTCTTTAACCTTTGTCTTTACCTTATCTTCAATTCTTCTAGATTCCTATGCTTCAAACACTGCATATCTTCAATTAATGCTAATACACTGAAATCTTCTAGTGGCACTTTTATACTGAATCTTCAACACTTCTGAAACCCTGAAAATCTTTACACATTATTATTCACTGACGCTTGAACATATTAATTAAATTCATTCAACGACCTGTAGTAGACTTCAAAAATTCTTCTAATGTATTGATTTCCGTGTAGGCGTAGTATTATTTACTTATCATGTTCTAGTGTTGAGTTATAATGATTACTATTCACACAGCTTCATAATCTCACCAACAATCTCCCCCTATTTGATTGTTAAACTTAGCTAACAAATCTCTTAGAGAGGATAACTCAAATAACAACTAGAAAAAAATAATGGTCCGGGACTTGTAAATAATGCTACTGATTTTTCTGGATCAGATTCTGCATTTCTAGATTTCTTGAGTAACTGAAATGAAAGATATTTGTTCCTCTAGCACTGAATTGATATTCATGTAGTATCATCTTCATTTCTCTCTGTTTGAGCTCTCTATGCTTCAAAATCCTTCATAGTTTGAACTTAAAGAACTTACCATGAACAAAGATTCATAAGAATCAAAATTTCTGGGAACGTCTTCTACTAAACATAGAACATAGCTCAAGTAATGTTCTCCCCTGAGAATGTGATTCTTCTTCTTCTTCTTCCTTTAAATGAACAATGTAAGTGCCAACTCGTTTCTGTATATCCCACTTGGATGATGAATCCTCTACTGAAAACTCCTTTCAAGTATAGGATACAATTTATATACAGTTTATTGATTCTCCCATATTCTTTTGTTTTCCATAAAGATCAGAAGATAAGATTTTCTTCTTTTCCGTGTCTAAATTCTCCCCCTAAGGATATTAACTGATCCCCTAAGGATACGAAGATAAGACTTTCTCCTTTTTCTTGTATACTAAATTCTCTCCCTTAGTTGAGGAATCCTTTACTGGACCATAAATTTCTCTTGGCTTGTCTTACAAAGAAGGTTCTCGTCTGTCATTGATTGGGAAAATATAATAGCTTTTCTTTCAGAAGTAGCATGTAGCAAGCGTAAGTGTTTGGTCTATGGTTTCCTCACTTCTACCATGTTCTTTTGGTGTTTACACTTAAGTGTCGAGTACTTTGAAGTGTTTCACAGTTTCTATCCCTATTTCTCACTCAAGTGTGTCTCTCCCTCATGTGTTTCTCTCCCTTACTTTCACCCTGCATTCTAAATATTGCCTTATGTACCTGCAAGTGAAATTCGTCAATTCATTTATATTCTCATCACCTAATTCATCATAATGAACTTAATAACTATCAAGTGGAGAATTGTCTCATAGAGGTGTTCATGATCTATCATGCATAAGTACTGTCTCAGCACCAGACTCAATAGCTTTAGCTAAATCACTGTCTAGTGGAGCATCACCTCTTTGAGATGGGTTATCCAAAAATATTAAATCTTTTAGGGAATCCTGCCTTTTTCTATCAAGGGGTTGCCTCACACCTTCTCCATAAAATGAGAGGCGGACTTTCCTTTTCAGGGTTAGCTATGGCTAAGAAAAGGTCAAGTTCTATTCAAGAAAGAGTGGTTCAGGAAAACCTCCAGGGTAAACAAGAAGAAATCAAGGAGGAGGTAACAATTGAAGGATATGATTTAAAAGGGATACCAGTAATTAGTGAGAAAGGGCTGATTGGAGTAAGGACTCACCCTGCAACCTCTAACCAAGAAGAATCTATGAGGTTGGATATGAAAATGGAGTGAAAATCACTTATTCATTGAAAGTGATAATGAAGCAAAGCTACAATGTTCTGAAGACCATCCTTCCTCTACTCAACAGAAAGTACAAACTCAACGCAACAATTACTCAGGAAATTCAACAACAAATTTCAAAGTTAAGGAGATCAAAGGCAGAAGCTGAACCTAATTCACCCCTTAAGCTATGGAAGTCTCAAGTCAAAAAGGTGGTGTTGGAGCCAAAGTATGCAATGATTTTTACAGATATGAAGGGCAACACAAAGTTCTTTGATATCTGCAAATATCTGGATAAAATTAAAGATGAAGAAATACATTACCTTGTGAGGCAAGTTGGAGAAACTGACAGAGATGAAGCAATTTTGAGGAGTTCTTTCATGAGGCAATTAAAGGAAAATGTTGAGAAGAGAAGGAAGAAAAACTAATTGGATTATGAAGATGGTGAAGACATTGAAGCAGCTTGCAGAAGTTATTCATCAAACTGGTACTTTCAAAATTCAAAAGTTCTATTTAAATTTCTTGATTCTATCCGAATGAAAATAATTAGGGGTTTTGTTATCATCAAGTAGATTTATGCTTGTTCATATCACAGACACAAATAGGGGGATATTGTTAGGAATCTACGTGTAATTTGATGATAACACTAATCTTAGAATCATAGAAATTTTATTTGATGTAACTGATCAATGGATATGAAAGTTATAAATATCAATTGATCAGGAAACCATGTATCAGTTGAAGTGTTTATATGAATCAACTGATAATTTGGATTGTAGCATAGGTGTACTTAGTCTATTTCAATCGATAAGGTGTAAGTCAATTGATATTATTCCTATCAATTGATATTAGAGTTGATTGATATAGATCATCAATTGATGTGTAGATTAAACTGTCAAATTGTAATTATTTGAAGACAGGAAATTGCACAAGTGAAGGATGATCAATTGATATTGAAGCATCGATGGATAGGAGATCAATCGAAGAAGCCAAGTCAAGTATTGAAGACCATCAACTGATGTGAAGACCCATCGATTGATATATCGATTGATAACATCTATCAATCGATAAGTCATTATTTATCAATCGATGGATATAAAGATCAATCGAAGAAGAGCATCAGTTGATGGATTAAAGGAAGGATCAATTGATATACTTAACAGCAAATTATCAATTGATTGAGACAACACAGAAGGACTATCTGTTGAAGATCCAAAGGACAAAAGCACACATATGGAAGACAGTCTATAATGATTGTGAAAACTCAATCTGTAGCTGTCTTTCAAACCTTTTACTAAAATGGAAAAAGGTAAAAGGAAGGTAGATAGAAACAATCCAAAAATAGGAATTGTAAGAACACACTTGTAGTTTATAAACAAGTGTGGTAGCATTGTTAGAAGCGTGTACAAGTTAGACTATTTTTCTTGAATCAACTGTTCAGCCTTAGAGCACTTTGTAAGAACAGTTGGTTTATCTTCTAACTTTGTAAGACGAAGCTAGGTTTATTTTAACCTAGAAACATTGAGCAAAAATATACACTGATGGAAAAACTAATCCATCAGTAATTTTAAATCTCTTTGTTAAGTTTTATTTTCAGTTTAAATTTGTTCGAACATATTCTCTCTAATTCTCAAACATCAGTAACAAATATTAAAATAAATAAAAAAAATAATATTTGTATTCAACCCCCCTACAAATATTGGCATAGTTCTGGGAAATAACAGTAAGTATTACATATATATTACTCGAAAAGAAGTCTAATAATAATACATATATCACAAATAAACTGAAAGTAACTTACTCGAATATTACCAACCCAAATATCAAATAAATTAGACTATAAAAAACAAAATCAAACATGACCAGTACCAAAGAAATCAATTAACTCTATTCATATGAATCCAAATGAAAAAGCACAAAACACAAAACTTGTAGACAAATCTGAGAACTTTCTAGAATGATAAGACTCGTCAAAAATGAAAAAATAACGAATGCAGCAAACAAACAAATATGTGTTGTTAGAACAGAATCAGCACCTGATTATAGTAGTATTTTGATATTTACAATCTCAAGATCACAGAATTTGACAGCGGAATGTAAACAAAGAACGAACAGCTCGAATAGATCTTTCCAGAATAATATTACTCACAAAAATAGAATACAATTTCAATTTACTATGAATATTTGAAGTTACAGCATATAAACCTGAATTAACACATCAAATTACACAAAAGACAGATTTTGACATACGTGCATGCGGAGTTTCAGAAAATGCAAAGAACGAAAGTTGTAGACAATTGAAAAACTTTTCTAGGCACAATTAGATCGTAACAATCCGATAAATAACGAAGTAGATACGAATTTTATAAGAATCAGAATGGATACAATTGATACACAATACACATACAATTTATAAGCAACAATACGAAGTCGAGTAATGATATGAATACGAAGACAAAGAATAAGGAAAAGATATCAGTACCTTAGACCTTGATGATTATCATAATTTTCTCACGATATCCATATTTCACAACCATACGAACTCTTACAACTCCAAAATCCATGGTCTCCAATTAAGCTTTGTTATTCCCCCATTCCATCTCCATCTCCATCTCCATGACTGTCAAGCTCTTCTTACGTATCTCTTGTTTTTCTAAAGCCCAACTCTTTTTCCTTTTTCTTTCTATTCTTTTTCTATTTCCTTTTTCTTTCTTTTCTCCTTTAACTGAAAATATCCTATAATAATATCCTAATTACAAAATAAATATGCATATTCAAATAATAATATCAGTAATAACTTATTAATATTATTCTTAATATTAAATAATAAAATAAATATATTATAAAAATATACTGGATGTTATGTTATATAATATTACAACATACATTTTTGTGAAATTATTTTATTTAGGTTAAATTTACAATTATATTATTTAAACGACATTCTTTCATTCTCGATAAACTCTAAACCCTAAGTTATATATGTAAAATCATATTAACACTCCTTTTACTGTAAACCCATTATTAAAATATTATGATTGACAATAATTGAATTATTAAATAATGGGTTTACAATAAAAGGAGTGTTATTATGATTTTACATATATAACTTGGGGTTTAGAGTTTATCGAGAATGAAAGAATGTCGTTTAAATAATATAATTATAAATTTAACCTAAATAAAATAATTTAGAATGTGAAATAGTATGAAAAATAGTATGTGAATTATGAAAATATATCTCATGAAATCTAAAAAGAAATACGCTAAAGTAATATGTGTGTATAACTCGATTTTCGAAGTTAGCATGTAAGAGCATCTCCAACACTAACCACATGTTAGCAATAAAGACTACGTGATAGCCAATTATATCTAATATGTAAAATATATGTCACTTCAAGGGCTACATCATGTTAGGTATAATTTTATATTTCATGGTTTCGTCTATTCTATATCTGTTGAGTCTGTACCAGTTATCTAAAAATATTCACGTCAACATTTGTAATTACCCCTGCATTATTTAAACTTAATCCTACACATACACATGTATATTATATGTAATATATATGTTTATAATATTTATTTATGTTTAATATTTTTCATTTTATATAATATTATATGTAAAACTATTTTTTTATTATCAACCAAATTTATTAATTACTTATATAATTATTTAAAATATATATGGCACTTTTTAAATATTTAATTTATATATATATATATATAATTTATTCGATGCATTATAATTTTTATTTTATTTTTATATTTTTAATTTTATATAATATTAAATATAAAAATAGTGTTTTATTCTTAAACAAATTTATTAAATATTAATATCATTATTTTAATAGATATAAAATATTTATAAAAACATATATACTAATATAATAAAATATAATTTTAGTATATGTTCTATGATGTATAAAAGTAATTTTTGTTAATTATTTTTTCTTATCTTTAAATATTTTATTGCATATTGTACTAATTATTTATTTTTATTTTAAAATTCATAAATATCTATAAAAATGTTATAGTATTATCAGTAAATATTTTTATATTAATTATACTTTATATTTTAATTTGTATTGAATAAAAAAATAACTAACTTTAATTTAATTTATAATATTTCCTTTTATGTGTATATATATATATATAATTAATTACTATATAACTGATAGAATATAATTGTTATAATATAATTATTGAATTTTAAAATAATAATAATCAATTATTTTTTGAATATAACTATTTATTATAGTTAATACTACTGGAGTACAATTCCTTATAGGTGGATTAAATTTTACATAACAACTATTTTACATCATTTTAACTAATGATTATGTCTAACACCCTTGGAGATACTCTAAGTTGCACAGAAAAGAATTAGTTAGATTAAAATATAACACGTGCCAATATTTTGTCTTAACAATCGTGTCTAGGGATGGTAATGATTCGGGTTGGATAGGGTTTTGTAAAATTCAAAATCCAAAATCAAATACCTTCTGGTCTCAAAAAAATATTTAAATCCAAATTTAATTATCAATATCCAAATTTATCTAATTTCGGACCGAATCAGATTTTTTTCAAATATCTAAATTAAATATTATTGGGCACACACAAATGACATTAGTTCAACATTAATTATATTTATATAAAAAAATATTAAATATTAAATTAAATAAATAGCCAAATATAATATATTATAGAACAAACACTTAATAAAATCCAAATCCAAAATTTCGGATTTAATAAAACTATTCGGATCAAAATTATTGATTTTTTTGTGGGTCGTGGGCTGTCGATCAATTGGATAGAAAAGAGTGATTTGGATTGGATACAAGTTATTGGACCCATATATTTCCATTTTCTATGAGTTAGTGTGTTTTCAGTTCATCTCAAGTGGTAACAAGTCTGTTGTGAGCCTATACAACGTCAAAAATACACCGGAGTAAGCTAGATAAAAATGAATTGAGTTTTGATTGAATCAGTATTCATACATCTCAAGATAAACATGACGCCCTTAAATAAATTGGAAATTTTACTGAGCACGGTTGGATAGCCCAAGTGGTTAAGGGCTTATCCTCTGTCGTCTCAGGTCCTGGGTTCGATCCTGGCTCACCCCGAGAATTTCTTTAGAACAGATACTCATTTGTAAGGTTATAAGCCAAATTAGTCAAAAAAAAAAAATTGGAAATTTTACTCAGCTGGAAAAATTTGCTCGATCCCTTCTTTCCAAATTTGGATCAATATTGGTTCCGGATCAAAATTTGAATAACTATCTGAGCAAAATATGAAATAATTTACCTTAAATTAGGGTTTTTGGATCACTACCGGGGATACCTTACTCCTTAAAAATCACAAGAAATTTTACTTTTAAGTTCACCTAATCTGAAGTTATTAATAAAAAAAATATTATTAAATATTTTAACCTCCAAATATTAAAAAATCTGGTTCCGTCGTTGTATCATTGTACGGGTGGGGGTGCTTAAGTTTGAATTCTTTGTGTTGTAATATCATTATATATTTATATTTATCACGGAGGCAAATCAAGATTCAAGATTCGCCGTACTGGCTCTTGCATGGGCACTGGGTGGTAATACATAATTTTGAAGAAGTTGTTCACAAGAGCTGATCAAGATATTACGGTAAATGTATGTTAAAAGATTTGCAGTTGCAGAGAATCTGAATGTAGATACAAATTAGCAGTGTTATACTCGTGTCAATATTCTTTCCTTTGACCATATTCATTTGATCCTCATGAACGTTTCTAAAAGTCTTGAACATTGTTTATTTACTACTTTCACCTACTAAAGAATAAAACATTGTTTCGTCAAAAAAAAAAAAGAATAAACATTGTTTATTGTGTACCGAATAATCGGAAAAAACAACACTGCACTCAGAAGACACTAAAAATTAGTTCTGCAGGTCTAATTATGATCTAGTTGGGACATTATGAACTTATTCAACTACCACATCAAGTCATCAACTATACCAATCCCCATTAAACTTTGCCTGGTAAGTTTTGGTACATCTAACACTTAATGAAAACTAACACCCTATGAAAGTCTTATCAGTAGCTAATATTGTTAGTTATAGTTATTGATGTCACACCTGTATGACCGCTGTATGCATGTGCAAAGGTTTGGTAAAATGGAAAGAGGAAGGACCCAATGATGAGTAGTAGTAGGGAGAGAGGAAGGCATAACATCATGGCACATGGCCCATGTCTCACCTGATTAGTTTTTTGTTCCCTCATTTCCTCATCCTTAGCATGAAATTAGCAACTTATCTTAGCCGTCTAAATTTTAAATCCCCCAACCAGGAGTAAAAAAGGTGAAAAAGCTGATTGCTAGGTGCCTTTGAAGTTTGAACAACAAATTGATGGTATATTTATATATTTGACACTTCTTTTTGGTCTTCATAGTCTTCAGAGGGAATGGTGAAAAGCAAAAGGGGTTTCCTCCTAAATCCGATCATTCAAAATAAAGGTAAAAGAGGGAAGCAACTGCAACTATACACACAAGTTAACATACACAACCAGGTTGAAACTGTTAAAAATGGATCTTAAAATCTTAATACATCCTATCTTAAAGTAAAATCAAAACAAAACACAACAGGGTTTTTATATACTAGAGATTTGAAACAGGGAATTGCATATACAACCAAAAGGATATCAACTGAACATAATGATTTGATTGTTACGATCTCAGCAAGACAGTAAGCAGGCTATGCAGCAGCATCTATTAAAAAGGCTCTTTTTTCCCTTGACGACTGATTCTTGACATTCACACTAAGCTTTTACATATGACTCAAAAAACCTAACAAAAGACAAATTACAAACTCATTCTGTTCCTATAAATTGAAATGCCAACACAGTATAACGTAAGTACCAAATTACGGATATATATAAGGTGAGTAGGCAGGCCAATGGTAGTAGTCGACTAGTCGTAGTAGTGGCAAGGAAGAGGAGAAATGCATGAGGTTTTTAGGGTGGAAAAGGAAAAGGAGAGAATGATGACAACACTTCTGCACCTACTTCTTAAATGGAAATTGTTTTTCAGTTGAAGCAGGCCGAGGTTGCACAACCATTTGGGGGGGGATATGGGAAGATAAATCATAGACATGTGTTAATTGTACACTTGGCAGACGTAATAATGAGGACTGGGTATGATGTGGAAATGACAATTTAGGTGGGTTGATATATATATAATAGTAAAAATGAAATTGGAAAGGGAAATTCGGAAAGACTTTAAGGGGTGAAAAAAAAAAACTTTTTTTCATGTAACAATTTGGATTGTTTGCTAGCACTGGTGGCCTCTGCGACAGCCAAGAACGCCAGCTCCAGAAGTAATTGTACCGACCATGGAAGAAGATTTTGCCCCTAAGCTTGAAGCTCTGGCATAGCTAGAGGTAGCTCCAGCTCCAGATGGAGTAAAGTAGGCTCCATTAAGTAACAAGTCACCCTCTGATCTCCAATTCCAACCCTTCCAGTGACCAATAGGTGTCTCCACTCGCTTTGTCACCTGCCCAAGCACATTAATGAATATCATTAAGCAATTGCTGAATTATTAATCTTTTCAAGTCAAGTAAAACATTTTAATTTTGTCAAAACGATAAAAACCGGAAGTGAAAAACCAGATAGAAGAAGTACCTCCTTTGCAAAAGGATTAGCTGGGGCAAGGTATCTGTTTCCTTGGCTGTTAATAGTAGGGCTTGCACTTCCACCAATTGCATACATCTCCCAGTGAGTGTAGTCATTGTTGACTACATGGAAATACCCATGTCTGCATCTGCAATTTTTATCAATGTATATGTATTACATCAGAAAAAGCCACTGTCCAAATTAGTTATGTAAGCATAAAGTACCAGTTAAGCTAAAAAGGGAAAAAAAAAATAGGTCCAAAGTCTATCTTTTCTTATATAATTACTCTAAAAATGTTGACTTGATACCCAAATCATATAATCTATGCACTCGGATATTAATTTGGGACAACAAGAATATTTACTTAACAACTCTTTTACACTGTCATTATGAGATATCAGAACTAAGAGTAATATACTTGGAAGTTGTATGTTACCTTGGCATTCTTTGAATAAGACCCTCTCCAAAATGGTTATATGCAATAGTAACTTGCATTTGTTTGTCCCTCACATAGGAATCACTGTGGCCCAACAGCATAACCTGATTCACATAACACAACTTAGCACTTCAAAGTAAAGGATTCAGCTAGAAAGATTAGGTCAAAACGGTTTATAAAATAAATGCACCTCATTGTGGTGGGTGAAGTGATTATTGGAAACTGTAATGGCAGTTGAGCCCATGACAGCATCGACAAGGCCATCAGCACAGTTAGATAGTGAATTGTGATCAACCCAGACGTGGCTGGATCCAAAGATGGAAATCGCATCTCCATCAGCCATTGTCCTCCACCCAAAATGAGTCGGAGAACTCCTCACCATAGCATTCCCGGTGGGTTTGCAATCATGGATATGCAGACCATGAATTATAACATTGGTTACAAACTGGATGGTAATGCACCCTCCATTAGCAATGTGGACATTCACCCCTCTACCATCAATTGTCTTGAAGCTATTCATGATAAGCTCCTGCTTCAATTGTATCACCATGTCGCGCTTGAACACAATCCAGAGGGGCCTGTCCTGGATAACAGCATGGCGTAGCGTACCAGGTCTGGGGTTAACAGGGTCATCATCACGAGAATCTGTGACTACATAGAAGCGACCATCACGACCTCCAATGGCATTTCGGCCAAAACCAATGCCACAGTCAGCAAGCCTCTTGCGGTTGCGATGCCAGTTAGAGTTACAACGCCAACAATCATCAATGGGATTGCCAGTTCCGCAGGAAAAAAATCCCAATTTCCTTCGCTCAGTGCTGTTCCTGATGCTCCTGTAAAATAATAAATAGATGTTTAAACTGATTAATACATTATTAAAGAATGCAATTAGCTTCATGGATTCTTGTACCAACACAAGCACAGATTACAGATCCATACTATGATACGAAGTTGTTGAGATGGCTTAAAATATTAATTTGCCACTAGAGATGATTAGTCCCCCCCCTATTATTGACTTTTTACTAAAATAAGACTGAATAAATCATTTGGAGGTATAGATACTCAAAAATCAAAATTTGTTATGTAAACTGTCGGTATAATTAACTACCTTTAAAATAGGGTAGATACAGTAACAGATTAATTTGTCCTTGTACAAAAGGAAATTATGGTCTTCCCTGTTTAATGGGACAAATATTGTTGGTTTATTAGAAGTTAATGGAAGCATCGTACATTCAAGGTGCCTACTTTTCTTACTTTCTTCCCACATGGTTGATGCTGCCATGTGACATACTCAGGATGCAAACAGGAGATAAAATGACTTATATGCACATTAGACGAGCATTATCTGTTTATAAGAAATTCATATTTTTGCACTCTACAATTCAGTATATACTCAAGGGACAGTGATGTCCCTTGAGTATATACTGAATTAGCTACACATGCTATAATTAGCAGTCAGATACACATGATTGAGAAAAGCAAACACTACACAATCAATAAAATTATGTATCTAAATTTATCAACAACAGATGATTCCAAACTTTTACTACTATGGTAAGCAGCAACCAAAAGCTTCTACATATATAAAATACAAGGTAGTTAAAGTGGAACAGGGGTGAGCCTAAAGCATAGTAAAATACAACTATTTCTACATAGCTGTCATTATTAAAATTAATACAGTACTGTAACACATGGTTGGTGGGGTAACAAAAAACAGAAAAGAAACAGAGAATGTAAAAATTTAATGTCTAAGATATGGAATACAGGAGCCCCCATGTGATTCAACTTAACAAACAAGACATACAACTTGTGCAGAAGAATGTAGCAGATGAAAACATTATTATTTCTTCTTTAATTTAAACATTATCCTTGATTTCTCTTAATACCAAATTTTGCAGAGAAAATTACATACATATATATATACACACATGAGTGGATAGAAAATTCATGAAAAGGACAAAATGAGATACTCCAAAAATATAGAGGGGGTTCCTTACATGTCAACCATGGAAGCAACCTCATCTGGGTTAGCAACAGCATGCTCATTTAAACCTTCACCATCAACATCTTCCAACCTAAAACATCAACAACAAAAAACCACAAATTAATACTCTAGTCAATTCATATATACACCCAACAATTCAATTCATAACATAAACAAAGGAAACCAACAAGCCCATTTACTTTAATTTTCAAACTGATTCTTCAATCAACTCATTTGGGTTAAAAACCCAAAACAGACCCGACCCGACCCGAAGAAATAACAAACCACTCTATAAAAGAGTACAAAATAGTTCTGCAAATTCTAGACAATGGTACTACTAACTTCCACCGTTAATAAAATGCTTCTCGGGATTCACAACACAAATTAACTAAAAACTACGGAGTACCTTTTAGAGAGAGAAACTATCTAGAGAGTGAAGTGTGAGTTTTTTAAATGACTAAAATACCCCTGGCATAGCTTATAGAGTTAAAATACAGGGGGTTTTGTAGGGGTAAAAATGGAAATATAAAAAAGACCAATGAGGACTTTTGCTTACTTGTAATAACAGTAAACGGCAAATAGGAATCCGAAGAACTAACATAACGGTTAGATCTATATATACACACACTCCTGTGTATCTATCTAAATGTGAATATTGTGAGTCAACTCGGTACCTTGGCGCCATTGACGAGTTGACCGAGTTCTTGAGCTCTACTTTTTCATCAGTCCTGGAAGATGTATAAACAGTAAATGTGAGTCTTTTTAGGTCAATTACACGCATCATTATGTTGCTAATATGTATAATTTAGCCGATTAATTGCAAATTATTACGAAGAAACAGAGCTAATCATCGATAAAAGTACGCGATAAATTTGATAAATTAGCTCCAAAAAGCTGTGTTGTAGAGATCACGTAGCTTAAAAAACAGAGCATGTGTAGCTTTTAAAGCATTCTCACTCATTATAGTTGCTTTCGCAATTGGAGATAATTTAGTGTGTGTGTCGAGAGAGATAGAGAGAAACAGAGAAACGGGGAGAGAGAGAGACATGGAGAGAGAGAGACATGGAGAGAGAGAGAGAAACAGAGAGTGACAGGGAGAGAGAGAGAGACAGAGAGAGAGAGAGAAGGAGGGAGAGAGAGATAGAGAGACAGGGAGAGAGAGAGAGGGAAACAGGGAGAGAGAGACGAACTGGATGTTAGAGAGATCGCCGGAATTGGTGAGAATCGCCGTAGCTCCGACGAAGAGGAAGAGAAGCAGCAATGCAGAAAGAGAGATTAACAATTTGTAAACCGCCATTGTGAGTAAGCTATCTAGCTATCCACTTAATTTCTCTGTTAGTTTCTTCTCTCTCACTTAATGTTTTGTATATATATACTCTCTCTCAATCTCTCTCAATCTCTCTCGTACTCTCTCTCTCTCGCACTCTCTCTAAAAAGTGGATCTACAACGAGGGAGAGAGGGAAAGAAAACAGACTAGTGGGGATATACGAGAGAGGAGTGGTGTTGTCTGTAATCAAGTGAAAGAAGCAGCCCCAGCTTAACGGCTTGTTTTATAGACTTCCCACTTAATTATTTACTGTTTATGTATGTATATATTTTTGACGTTTTCTTTAACGCCGTTTAAACTAACCTTGCTTTTTAACTTTTTACCACCTTCTATTACTAGCTCCAACTCCAACACTCCCACTATTTTTTACTAACCGCCACCAACCGACTCCCTCACGTGACCACCGTTCCCCAACTCACGTGCACTATTTTATTTCTCGAATAAGATTTTGTAATTCGATATTTTAAATACTCTATATGCTAACATCAAATTATAAAAAAAATGTCAAAAGTAACAACTTTAAGTTTGTTTGTTTCTTTTTAATAATGAAATGGGCCTATTTTCAGTTTAAATTATTATAATTTAATTAAAAATAAAAAATTTCAAGTGTACTAATAATTTTTAATAAATTAAATATAGATTTATTATTGGAACAATTTATTTATATTGGATGCTTCTTTAACAATGCATATAATAAAAAAAATTCAATACAGAATATTTAAAGTTGCTTATACGTATCATCTTACCCAATATGAAGTACTCACCGAATAAATACGTATCATTTTAAAAAATTTGTAAAGGTATAACATTCGATCAAATATGCGTAGTAAATATATATTCTGTCAGAAAATTTTAGCTATACAATGCGTTTGTAATCTAGAAAATGAATATAGATATCCATTATCCATTTATTTATCCACCATATTATGGTGCGAATAAGATAAATGTTTAGGTGATTAGAAATTTTTGGATTTCATTTAATAGTTGAAGTTATCTAAATACAAGTCATTTTAAATTAATAATCACAACATATTAATTGAAAACCATATTTTAAATAAGAGAATAAGAAATTTAAAATTGATTTTAGATAACTTTACTTCTTATCGTGAATAAAATAATTGTGTTTTGATAAATATGATTTAATATGTACAATCAAAATGATATTTATAAAAATTGTGCATATGAAAATATTATAATTATTAATATATAATTATTTTATTCAATATATGAGATAAAGCATCTAAAATCAATATTAGATTTCTTATTCCATTTAAATAAAATTTATGCTTTTAGAAAAAATTGAATCAAAATTTTGTAAATGTTATACATGAAACTCCATTTTGAATTATGGTTGCTTTGTTCATAAAAAAACACTTACAAATGAATTTTTCTATTTAAACTATGGTTATTTTAACTGATTTGATTTAGTTTGTTTTTTAGAATACAATCCAAATCAATTTCCTTTTTTAAAGTATAAAACTTGAAGTTTCATTCAATTGTGTTTAGTGTTTTTCTTTAATATATTACGTACATTCCTATACAATTTTAAATAATATTTCTTTTAACTAAGAAGTATAAAAATTTATAATTTGGGTGTAAAACTTTTGTATTTTAGTTGCCATGATTGCAAAATTGTGTTTCTCCGGCAAAGTTTTTTAAAAAATAGTATTTTTATAAAACAATTCATATTTTTATAATAAATATATTTTTGGTAAAATATATTTATAATTTTTAACTTTGTTGAAAATATAAAAAGTTTAAATTTATTTTTATGAATATGAATTTTAAAAAATAATTTGTGAATCGGATTTTTTTTCTTTTTTCGAAACTTGTGAATCAGAATTATTCCGTCTTCCATGTAAGCATTAACATAACGGTGAGTTACTGTTAACGGAGAACCAAAGAAGAAACAGAATTCACGGTTTTTAGCTGATTTTGCGCCGGAAGGAAACGGTTGCTTGGTTCCAACTGCTTATTTTTATATTATACCAACTTATAACCTAAATAATAAATTATATATTAATTAATTTATATAATTATTTAATTTAATATAGTAATTTATTTTATTATTAATTTTTTGTATGTTATTTATATATTATTATGGTATATTATTTTTTTTGATATTCATGAGATATATTATTATTTAAACATTCATAAAATATAATTAATAAGTTATGATTTTAAATAAATTAAAGAGGCTGAGTAATAATAAAATTGAAACATGTTATTAAGAGTGTTATTAAAAGTCATTCAGGCTTAAATAAAGTCTGAAAAATGTCCTATATCTAGAAAGTCATACAAGTTTTACAAATCCTCTATAAATATAAGGTGACCACTTCATTATTTGTGTTAACATTCAAATTCAGAAATTTGTATGGATTGTAATATTCACAAATTTCTGTGCAAATTTGAAATATAATAGTTAAACCAGAACAATTCATGTCAAAATCGTTCTAAACATTTAAACAGTTATATAAACTTTCATCATATTAATTTTGTAATATTTTTCAAGTTAAAACCATATCTTCTACTTGAACAATATTTCATTATAATTAATATTTCGTGAGAAATTAAAATAATATTTTTAAATCTAATATTCTGGGATTAAATATTAATATTGTATTCAACCCCCCTTTCTATAATATTAGGGACCAACACCTCTCTTAGGGATCCTAGTTATGAGTTTTCCAAGAATGAGCTTTCCTACATTCAGCTTCTGGTTGTATGCTGCAATGGCGAGAAAATTGGTTTCAGGAATGATGTACACTTCAGTTGTAGGGTTGGAGCTTGAGGATGACATTTGAGTAGTGTGTAGAAAGGAGAAGAGAAGAAACGGAAAAGTTTAGAGAAATTTAGAGAGAATTCAAATGAGACTATAGAGAGCAAAAATTTCTTTGAGTTTGCGATTAAGCGTAGAAATGGACTGTTTAGATCTACTTTGCTATTTATATGACTTAGATTACTCGACTATAATTAGATTAACTTAACATACTTTATATGATTTGTGATTAATAATGTTGAGTTAATATATAATTAATTTATTTTCACAAGTCTTAATCTTATAGTAATTCAATTTTTTTGAAGATGGGTTTGGTAATCTAGTTATTTGAATAATGATATGATTAAATTCTCGAAACTTATTATTTGTATGTGTGAAATATGGATTTTTCGGTTCTTGATACAATTTTTTTTTATTTTCATTTTTTAATAATTTTTTATAAAACAAAAATTTTAAAGACAAATTTTATATGTTTAACATGTATTAAAATTTTGTAATAAAATAATTTAGTCTTAAATTTAGATTTAGAGGATTTAATTTATAAATATTACATTTATATTATAATTATATTACATTTATTTTAGAATTTCAATTGATTTAAGTTAGAAGTATAAAAATGTCCTTATAAAATTATTAAGATAAATAAAATTGTATATGGGACATATTTGAAAATACGATTAAAAACAGGACATATTTGTAAATAATTTTTAAATTTGGGAGATATTAGAAAAAAAATGCAAGATCTAAATGTGTTACAACAAGACAAGTAAATACAAAGTAGTATGCTTGATTTGATCCAACAAAATGATTTCGTCAAAAAAAAATTAATGGATAAATGATTAAAACAATAATTGTTCCTATTAGTTCAAATTATGAGTTGATGAAAATGAGTTTCAACTGATAATTGATATTCTAGTCAATGAATATTTATAGAACACATATTCATTGACTTTACAATAAATAAATATAAACTCATGTTTCTAAGTGTTAAGTTATCATCAAACTACATAATTAATAACAAATTATATGATAAAAAATTATATTGCAAATAAGAGTTTTAAAATAAAAAATTTAGGCTATAATATAGATCTAATATAATATATAAAAAGAGGATTACACTGATAACAGAATTGTACATAAGATATATATGTTTTAAATATTATAATATTATTTTATTATATAATATAATTAATAATTTTATTATCAGACTACCAATCGAATAAAAAATTGTCACTTCAACATTGATAATATAATATAGAATTACAGATATTCTTATATACATTGATGCCCGTTTTATTCATGAGTGTCAAATCTATTATAGTTAATTAATCATTATAGTTTAGGAACTACTATAAAAGATCTTTCGAGTTGTATAGTGATTTTCATTCAATGTTATGAGTATACAAATTTCAATTTTAATTATAAAAAAAATGGTATACAAAGGAAGCGGAAGTCTCGCAGGAATCGCGGGACAGAGGATATGTATATGAGATTAGTCAAGGGCGGGTCGTCATTCTCCAACTAGTAGTAGTTTCATGTTTGGTTGCAGCTGTCTAATTTAAGGCAGCGTTTGGATATTGGTTTCCGATATTCAGGATGTGTGCGCTAGTTAAAAATCTTGCTGGGATGGGGTAGCCTTGTCCTCTTGTTTCGGTTAGAGAAATGGTACGTATCCAAAAATTATTTCAAATTAAAATATATTTCAATCGATGAATTATCACGTAATTTGTAAATGATAATTTTTTTAATAATAATATAAGACACACGTGTGTATATATATATATGGAATTACTTTTGGTGGGTAGTATTGCTCTTTCTATTATACGACTTTTGATCACGAGTTCATAACAATTATTATCACCAAGATTTCACGTCTCTAATTCTAAGGTCTCCTTACTTTAAAATTACACAAAATTTAAAGTTTTCTATAAATAGGTGACAACTGACAACTATTAAATTTAAAGATAATCGAAATATTTATATTTGATTTAACATTATATAATTAGAAGTTAAATAATAAATTAGTTATATTATACAAATATGTGAATTGTGGTAATTGTAATAGAACTAATATTATTTGAGATTAGTGTTTAAAATTATTGTGTTGTAGGAAAATTTTTTGTTACAAATATTAGATAATAATTAGATATATGCAAGTTTTTTGAGGTATAATGTAGGAAGAAAAGATATTTTTATGGTGAGATTTGTTGGTGAAACACATAGTCATTTTCCATCAAAATTGAAAAACAATTTTTTTCAAAAATATGGGGAAGTGATTTCTCAAAAATATTTTTTGAAATTGAATTTTATTAAACTATTTTATTTACTTATTTTCAACAAAACACTATTATCATTATTTATAACAACAGTACTCAATGAAACCTAAATAATTAAATTTTCATGTTTTATAGTTATTATAAAATCTTGAAACTTTGAGTTCTTTTATCAAATTTAAAATTTAACGAACAAAAAACTGCTCATCTTTTATTCCAAAACCTTATTAATTATATGCCTGAGTTACGGACGTCTAATATATATGTAAATAATAAATAAATAAATAAATAAGGATTAAATTACATAAAAAATTAAATAAAAATGAAAACCGAGGATAAGAGCTAGGTAAAATTAAATATGAAACAAACTGGAACTAAATTTACTAATGTTCGAAATTAAATATGTTTTAATGGTCTTGATTTTAAATGCAACTAAACCCTATTTAAATATTCTATAAATCAAACAAAACAATTATTTCCCGTCCCATTTCAAGTGTTTTGTTTGACTTTTAGAGATCAATTTGACTAAGTTTTGACAAAAAATTATATATATAATATAATTATAAAAAATTAAAAAGTAATATCATTAGAAAATATATTATATCTACTTTAAAATATAATTTTTAATTTTTAAAAATTATAAAAAAATAATATTTAATATTTGATTAAAATTTGATCAAATTAATCATTAAAAATCAAAAAAATCATTTGAATTGAGACAGAGAATAGAAAAATGGAAATAATCACGAAACTAGATCATGCCGTATGTTACGTACAAATCACTTTATCCCCGAAAATAAAACAGTAAACATAAACATAATTGCATCATCTCGTAAGCATTGATTGATGTGGCTTCTTGGGGGCAGAATATATTCTGATGCAACAATCTCAAGTGGGTCCCATCAAAACAAACATTTCACGCCTGGAACGCCTTGAATTTACTACCAGTGTTGTCACAATTTTACTCCTCCCCCGCTCATGTGCACCCAAAAACATCATCATGCCAACTCCATTCATACCATGGTTAATCATCAATTCTCACATTTCATATATGTATCAAAATATAGATAAAAGTTACTCCCTCAGGCCTCAATTACATTTTAGTAGTCACTTTAATTTTTTTATTCGTATTTTAAAGTGTATAATAAATATAGTTCTATAAATTATTATTTTTAAATAAAATTTTAATATTCAAATATTTATTTAGAAAAAGAAATTTTTAAAAATAATATATGAAATTGTCTTTTTTATGTAGAGTAAAATACGTAGAAAAAGTCAAAATGATTACTAAAATATGATGAAGTGAGTATATAAAGTATTTTTAAAATAGAATAACTAATTGGGGTATATATGTTCTACTTGACATAAATTGGTCAAATTGGTCTCCAATTAATACTTAATTTAAGAGTATTTCATTAAATTTAACATTATAAATATATTTATATATGTGTTTTTAGATGACTTTTCAAAGACAACTTTTTTATTTTAGTTAAATATAAATAATTATTCAACAATTAGCTTTCTTAACAGCAGTAGCACACTAATTCGGTGTTGGTCATAATATACAATAACAAACAACGCTCAGTGTGTGAAACAACCCAAATTTTTTTTTATATATTCTTAGCACATGTATACAGTGGCAAAATCTCATACCAATGTGACAAAGAAATTTAAAGGAATATTAAAATAAAAATCTCATATATTTATATACTATTTCTTTATTATGAAAGAATAGGATACGCAAGAAACAACAATACAATGGTGTATTGGTATTTCTTCAACGCAATCCAATTTACAAAAATTGCGTCGCTGAAACGACCCAAAGTAATACAAATTTATTGGAGAACAAGGGAGGATGCGTGTATAAACCCCAGCAGACTCGCAGAAATACGCTTGAGTGCTGTTTAGATTAT
Organism: Oenanthe sinensis; assembly: GCA_028671895.1. NCBI lineage: Eukaryota > Viridiplantae > Streptophyta > Magnoliopsida > Apiales > Apiaceae > Oenanthe > Oenanthe sinensis. Next base: position 445,625 of record CM053809.1, on the reverse strand, counting down.
GAGATTTGAATCTGGTTAACGAAATACGATTGTAATTCTAATAAATTTTCTATATAAGATCTAATGTCATTTCGGTTTCGAATCTCTTGACCTAAACGATCCGTTAAATTCAAATGCCCCCATGCAATGCCTCCACCCTTCAGGGCGGATTACGACTTCTGTACCAAAATAGACCTCAACGGTTCAGCCGCTTTCTAAAATTTTTATTAAAATTGGAAAAAAATGGACTTATGAAGCCCCCATTTTCTTTCTGACGGTCGGATCAGTGTATGTTTGCAAGGATGACAAAAAAATCCGATCCGACATTTATCCGATCCGAAACCCGAAATTTTGAATTTACCGAATTCGATTTTTTGGATTTGAATTTAATTCTTAAACCAGAAAAATTTTAGATTTGGATTTAGATTTGAGGCATACTGATCTGAAACCCGATCCAATATCCGAAATTCGATCCGAACCCGAAATCCGAAAATAATCCGACTAATGTATGTATATATATAGAAAAATGTTCAGGAGCCACAGTTGGATAAGTACTATAATACAACCAACTCATCTCCTACTGTTAAAAATCCAAATCAACGGCTGAGATTTTTTTTAAAAAAGTAACATACTAATAGAGCGTATAATAGAGTGTACGTACGCTTTATTATAGAGCGTATGTTAGTTTTTTTTTCATCTCATTTTACCCTTTTAATGATACGCTCTATTATATCTCTCCCTAGAATACATACTCATATCCATTTTAATTTTGTCCATCTCATGACCCGTCTCATACCCATTTCATACTCATGCTCTCTAAAAAAATCTAGATTTTCGAATCGTTTGTTGTAGGGTTGTAATGACGAATCGTATAATGAAACAAAGCTTAAAATATGTGTTCATCCATTGCTGTTACAAACCTGTTTCCTCCACTCGTTCCATCTCGCCTCTCTACTATGTATCTCGTATTCGCCCTATCACACCGTCTTCCGTACGATATTACACTAGTGCTTATATTGTTCATCACTGACTGATCATATTCCAAAACCTGATATGATACCTCCACTCGAGGGAGTGAGTTTCAATCATTGGTTGGCCGTAATGAAGCATCCCGAGCCTGAGATGATTTACTCTGTACTTACGAGGTATTACTATGCATTTGGAGTCCTCATGTCTGAAGAACTGGCTTACAAGATGAGCAGACATCCGCTCGATAATATAGTGTATATACAGAGAGATTGGCTGTGAAGCTGTTTTGAATTAGAATATTTTTCAGCCATATAGGTACGCTCTATAATAGAGCGTATGTAGCAGACATCCGCTCTATAATAGAGCGTATGTACAGAGAGATTGACTGTGAAACTGTTTTGACTTAGAATATTTCTGAGCCATATAAGTACGCTCTATAATAGAGCGTATGTGATTTTTTTTGAAAAAAATAATTTACACGTGGCAAATTAAGAGCATAAAAGGGGAGAAAATTACATACGTTCTATTATGGAGCATAGTACGCTTTATAATAGAGCGTATGTCATTTTTTTTATTTAATCATAACCGTCCTTTTATTTTTTTAATGGTGAGAGATGAGTTGGCTAGATTATGTTACATATCCAACTTTGGCTGTAAAAGAGAACTATATATATATATATATATATATATATATATATATATATATATATATATATAATTAACTTACTTACTTTTTTTTAGAAAGAGTCTTATTATATTTTCTTCAATATTTTTTTAAGATTTATTAAAGATAAAATTATTTTAATATTTATCTATTTGTTAATATATATAAATATTTAAAATATGTAACGATTGTGATTCGATTAAAACAAAAAAGATTAATAAAGTGATAAGCACAATTTTTATTAAATTATATATTAAGGTATTAATCAGAGAAGGAATGATGCATATAAATTATTGTATAAATATAATGAATATTGAACAAATTTTCCAGGTGTCATATTGATAGTTAATTAATTAAATTATTTTTTAATTTTTGAATATTCAAAAAAACCCGATCCAATCCGAAATCCGATATATTTAAATATGAATATTGATTTAATTTTAAAATTTAAAAATATTTAAATTTGAATTTCATAATACCCGCGGGAACCCGATCCGTTGTCCCCGGTATGTTTGTACATAACCACCATCCTTTCAAAGGACAAATGACCTATATTTCCATATTGGCGAGGTTAAAGCGACAGTCAATTCCCCTGTCCATCTAAATTGTTCTCAGCATAAATACCGCTACAGGGGTAAATAAATTTACTGAACATATTTTTTTACTCGAAAGAATCAATGTTGCTGGTAACTACCGCTTCATGATAATGATGACATAGACAGGTAGCTATAATGACAGTTAGACAATGATATGAATTCACCCTGATACAATCAAGGGATGAATTCAACCCCGATTTTACATTATTATTTTTTAATTTTAAAAATTTATTTATATTTAAAAATATCCATTAAAATCTAAGCATATTCGATCAGGATTTTACGTAATTTTGATAATTTACTAAATTGTCTATTAACTTGAAAGATGATACCATTTATTCTATATATCATGATAAAATTTCAAAGATTTCTCTGTCTTGTTGACAAAAAATATAGACTCCAAAATTGTTTCCAATGAGAATTGTAGTTTTAAAATGAGAAATGATAGGGACCCAAAAAAATTCTAAATTTTTTCTCAAATTTTGAGTTGTCACATAGGTAAATGGTAACTTTCTAATAATAATATGGAACCCCGCGTGCATATATATGCGCCCACGAATCAAAATTTGTCATATCTCATGACACATTATTTGAAAAAAAAAAATTTGGACAATTTTTGGGTCGTAGCACTACTATTTTAAAATTTTGGAATTTTGGAATTTCGGATCCCTTCGTAAGTTTGGAATCTTATTTTTCACCAATCCATGTTTTCACACCTTCTGCATCAAGCTGTAAGAGTGTGGAGTTGTCTAACTTTTCTCTCCTTTATTCATAATTAATTAGTTTTTTTTTGCTAAAAAAATAAATATTTCCATTAAAACTCAAATAACATTACATTAATGCAATCAACGGAACAATTAAGAGACTCAAACCAAATGCTGAGCAACTTAATTAGCAGATCACTTAACAAGCAGAATTTAACATATAGATATGAAAAATTCTCTAAACTAAGATTGAAAACGAAAGTGTCCCAAGAAATTTAATCTACATCATCCCTGAAAGCAGTAACATCACAATTGACCTTTATCCAATAAAATTCATTGATAGTCCGATATTCAGATATTTCAGAAGGAACATATGCTCTCTCACCATGAACAATCTTTCGTTGAGAATGGTGAGTTTTTGTAATAATCGTCACTACTCCGGTCTCGATACATGCTCCCCAGTACACCATGTAAATCAATCTCAAAGTAACAAGCATTCGCATAAAGCGATATAATCGCAAAAAATGATACAACCTGAACATAACAAAACCCTATAAATTGGGGACAAACAAAGACTCAAACAACTCCAAATCGAATCAGATCTGAGACTCGAATGGTTTTTTCGACCTTTTAGGAACAACATTGATTTTATTAAATAAAAGCACTAATAAAACAAGAAATAGGTTTAGATGAGAGGGTGAAAATGATTAGGTGATAGAGAAGATCTGAAATGATGAAAAAAGAGGCAGATCTGGAAAAAATGAAAAAAGGAGGCAGAGGTCCACTCTCGTTGACGAGAGAGCTTTAGGGTTTGTAAATCCATAATTAATTAGTTAGTTACACACTTTTGCATAATGAAAAGTGAAAGCGAGAGATTTTGTAGGTCATTTGGTTGGTAAACCACAAATTTGGCGGGTCCTGAGCTGCCTGAGCTGGTAAAATTCTTCTGTCCTCTTACCTTTTCTCCCAAATTTGTTATAAAAAAAAATTGAGAGAAGTTTGTCTCAGGCGAATAGAATTTGTGATTTCACAAAATTTTAGGGCACAACTTATTACCGTTTAATTTGTTTATACGTGATTTTAAATTTTTTCAATGTTATTTACTGTTTTTTCTTTTAATAAAATAATCAAAATTTTATAAAATTTATTAATGGAATAAATATCAAAATGTTTACTAAATTTAAAAATCCAGTATCAAAATATTTATTGTAATATTAGGGTCTTTGAAATTAAGCTCTCATTTCAATGATTACTTTAAAATTTATCCCAATTATTAATGTATATACCAGAAAGAATATCATAATATCAAAATATATCAAAATATTACAGTTAAGGGGTTATACATCTATGCGTATATTTTTAAGAATTAGGTTCACAAATCAAACGAAAATAAAATTGTACAAATTTTATATATAACTAAGTCTTATCAGTGCATGCAACATTGTTAACAAGCACGCACAGACCTCCCTACGTAGTCAATTCATTCAAATTACCAAAATTATGAAATAAGTTAAAATTATTCAAGAAATTATCCTCCATCGTTTCATCTTCCGAATTCGATTCTTAGATTTATTAAAATATAAGCCTACTTATTAAAAAATTCAATTCAATTCTTGTTTTTTCAATACTTTTCGGATAATTTCTTTAACCAAGAAAATACTCCCTCCGTCCCCTTTTAGTTGTCCACTTTATTTTCAGTGCGATCAAACTAACTCATCTTTGACTGCAATTTAAATATAATATATAATTAAAAAATTAAAATTTTATGTTGTTACAAAATATATATAATATACTTTAAAATGTATTTTTAAATTTTCTAAAATTATAAAATAATAATTTTTAATTATTATTAAAAAATTAATCAATTTAATCACGAAAAATCAAAAAATGAATACTAATTAAGGGGGGAGGCAGATCTTACCGGCTGAAAATAGTACAACCTTAAAATGGCAGCCAAAAGAAGGAAGAGCGTGGAATGTACTATCTCTAGGCTGCCAATTGCACTTTAGTGTCGGTCATAAAACTGACCAGAACAAAATGAAACAGGGCCACGATGCACATCTAAAGTTATAAATTGGTTCCAAATTGACAGTAGAGGAGTACATGAGAAGGTGCGTGAAATGAGACACCTCCCTTAATTATTGCATAAATTGACGTACAAACAACTACCGGGACAAAATAATACTCCCTCCGTCTCTTATTACTTTTCCTGTTAATCATGTGCGCGTTTATCAACACACATTTTTTGATCGTTAATATCTTTAATTTCGTATTAATATTAAATATAAAAATTTTACTGTATTAAAGTACTCACAAATACGAATTAAACAAAATCACCCATGACTATATTTTGTCTTATAAATTATGTGTAAATTAGTAGTCAATCGCTTACAATGAACATTATAAAAAGTCAAAACAAGAAAAGCTTTCCGAGACGGAGGGAGTAACATGATTGTAAGCTTTTCACTACTACTAGTTTGCTTGGATCGGGAGCTACCATCAGTACTAGCTTTTCAATCCAAATTAAATTTATTATTAATGTTATATGAATTCGAAAATCGAAAACTTACTAGTTCAGAATAAATTTAATTATCGTAAGGTAATCGATCATTGTCAAGCGATTGTTAGTAACCATCTTTACACAATTTTTTATAAAAAATAGGAAAAAATCCTAAAAGTCTGCCCGAAAGTGCGAATAATGAGTCAGTGATATATCCCTCGCTTAACATTAAAAACTTAGTTTTAATACTTTTCTTTATAAAAATACTGTGAATTAATGGTTGTGTAAAACTGATTGTCAGTATCAGGATCCTAATCGGAAATTTTAACGAATCGAATGTAAATCAAATTCTTAAAATACAAGAGGCAGTCCGAATTTGTTATTTGAATATTTACTTAAGCCTGAAGTCTATAACTTGCCGGACCATATGATCGATCTGGAAAAATCAAAACCAGCACAAACATTTTCTACATAAGTATACTATTTATTTCCTGTTCCTCGTGTTTATGAAGATATGAACATCATCTTTACAACACCACGAATCACCTCAGAAATTTATCAGAAAATAATTATTGGAACTAACGGCCCGTTAATAATTTAGGCATGAGCCAAAATATATATTTATATATGTATAAACACCTCAACTGAATCTTGTTTGCAGTACTGTTGGAATTGTTAAAGTCAATACAGTGCAACTGATCTGGTTTATAACACCAAGATATGTCATTTCACATTTTACATGCACAGCATGCAGTTTTAGTTTTTGTTCGTAACTCTTTAATAGCGACGACAATCTGGTACTCCCTCCGTTACTAAAAATAATTCCGGGTTTGACTTTTGACACTATTCATTGTAATTGATTGACTATTAATTTACGCATAATTTATAAGACAAAATATAATCATGAGTGGTCTTGTTTGATTCGTATTTACGAATACTTTAATACAGTGAAGTTTTTATATTTAATACTAATACGAAATTAAAGATATTAACAATCAAAAATGTGCGTTGACAAACGTGTCCAGTTAAAACAGGAAACGTTTTAAGGAACAGAGGGAGTATCTCTTTTCGTAGTTGTCACAGGAAAATAAACATATTAAAATGGAGATTTAATGGAAGATGGATACTCGGGTCTGTTTGGGATTTTTGCTATACACTATTGTATCAAATGAAAAAGTGATAGAAAAACCAGATATTTGTTTATTAATAGTTTTTTATTTAAATATATTTTGAAATATAATATAAAAGTATAATATTTTTGATAAGCTTTAACAGTTAAATCTATTATTATTTCCTGCAAAAATTAGAAGATGATTTTTTTTCAAAATTATAGAAAGCGTGTTTTCGATAAAAAGCGCTTTTAGGACAAGATTATTTTTTTTAGAAAATTTCTTTTAAATTTTACTAAATACCTTTTTTACTATTTTTGGTAAAATTAAAGCCGATGCTTGCTAGAGTTGAGCAAAAAACCGGAAAAAACCCGAAACCGAACCGAAACCGATAAAAACCGATCCGATAAAAATCGATCTGCTAAAAACCGAAACCGAAACCGAAAAATTAAAAACCGAACCGTTCGATCGGTTCCAGATCCGGTTTTAGGTGAAAACCGAACCGAACCGAAATAATTATTAAAATAAATAAATTTCTTATATATAATTTATATAATTTTTAATTAATATATATTTATTTATTTAAGTAAATTACTCTAGACCTAATATCTTGGACTGACACTACTATTTTCTATAATCTTTTTGGATTTAAATATACAGTTCTGTAGTACATAGCTGAGTAGTTTTTGACCCGTTATGAATGAGATATTAAATCTGTAATTTTTGCGACTCCAAAGAGATGCTGTTCAATGACTGTTCCGAGGGGTGCTCATCCTCTCAGATTTAAATTATAGCCATGTTTCTCTCTACATGACTACATTTAACATTTTCATTTAATCATTTACTGGCAGTCTAACCTATATAATGTTTGATTAGAATTTTCTCAACATCAATTTTGCAGATTTACATTGCATTTCTGGTATTATTAGCCTGTGAAAACTTGCTCGTCATTTGTCATTAATGACTTTATATAAACAATTTTTTTTAGTTTCTAAATTTATTAGAACTTAACTTGTCTAACCTTTTTTATATAAATTTATTTGAATTTATAATATTTTTTATTTAAGAGGTTTTAATACCGAAACCGATCCGAGGTTTTTAAAACCGAAACCGATAGTTCGGTTACGGTTCCGGTTATCAATTTTAAAAATCGAAGATACGCGATTTCTGTTCCGGTTTTATCTAAAAACCGAATCCAACCGATGCTTGCTCTTCCCTAATGCTTGCAATATCCCGGGCCCTCATTATCTAAGGATCGATCGATTTTCTAATTCTGTTTAAAAGTTAATTTTCTTGCTCTATACATTCCATTTTTAACATAATTTTATATAATAATAATTATCACTTGTCCTAAAATTTTATTATTTGGATAAAATTATTAAATTATACAATCAAATTGTTGTTATAAATGTTTGCATAATCATAATATAAACCAACGTAGAAGTTCGTGCAATACATGAGCCGCTAGCTTAATTTTCTTTGTTATCATATTTCATATTTTAATTAAAAAAATTTTAAAATTTAATTTTTTTATTCAACTATATTTAATTTTATTGAGAGTCCAATTGATTAGTTAATGAGACATGATTGTAATATCTTAGTACCACATCAAATATGTGTAGATTTTAGTTTATATATACAGTGGAGTATTACTATCAAGTGTATCAAAAATCATAATTTTTTTTGCGTCTAGGGTAAATTTGTGGATTATCAAAATTTTTGTATTTGGGTTACTGTACCTTGAACTTATTTGTGGTATGAATTTGGGACTTGATCTGATTTCGACAGTTGACCTTGATACTATGTGATAACTAAGTGAAATCTTGAGCCCTTTTACTCCCCAGCTTAAATTCCAATCGTCCGTGTCAATCGGAATAAATAGCCTATAGGCCCACCGAACAAATAATCTATAGGCCACATACACATATCGTACCTTTTTAGTTAATGTGAGGTAATATCAACTTTTTTCGTATACATACTTCCAAACATCTCATTATTGTGTGATAATACCACATGTGTCTTTGTGTACCCACTTCTGATAACTTAATACATTAACCTTTCGAGAGTCAGTTCTGATACCGTATGTGACAACTCAGATCAATTTTCAAGTCCATTTTAAAATTAAGTCAAATCTCGAATCAGTATCACACATAAGTAATAGTACATGACCCATATACAATAACTTGACTAATCCACAAACCAATTATAGGATGTTAAAAGATCATGATTTATTGATATCATTGATAGCAATACTTTTTCTTATATACTGAAATAAAATCTACTCATGTTTCGATGTGGGATTGAGGCTGAGGTACGTTACGTGATAACTCGGTTCAAATTCCAAGTCCATTTTGAAATCAAGTCAAATTTTGAATTTGTATCACACATAAGATCAGACTACATGACCCAAATACAACTTGAAATAAAAAATTTATGCATGAATGCACTCACTCGAGTAGTTAAAAAAACTAAAAAATTAATGTCAAAGTGTTACAAAAATAAGACCCCAAATCTATAGACGACCAAATATAACTTCTACAAAATCTAAAAATGATTTTCCCAGAAGTTGGGGGGAATTTGATATGAGCTGGAAATACCCTAGAGACATAATTGATACTCCCTTCATCCCATATTAATAGTCTCTTTTGGAAAAATAACAAATATTTAGAAAAATTAGTTGTCCAATAATTTTCCGTGCGTATTATATTTATTATGGCTATTTTATATTAAATAAAGTAAATTTTATATTGGAAATGACAAAAAAAGATGGTAAGTTTAAATTTTTTTACATTAAAAATAGAAATGGACAATTATTATGGGACAAATTGTTTTTCCAAAAAAAACTATTATTGTGGGACGAAGGGAGTATTACATTAATTAAATCTATTTTGGTCCGATAAAGAAGCCTAATTAATAAGGTTTGAAAACCTAATTACTTATTAATTTTGTAATTAATAAAAGAGCTAATGTGATAACCCGAGTCAAATCCCGAGTCTTTTTCGAAAATCGGGTCAAGTCCCGACTTCCGAATCCGAAATAAGCGCAAAGTAAACTGGCCCAAATACGACAACTTGGGTAATCCACAAGCCCACCACAGGCCCCCAAAAGATCATGATTTGTTGATGCACTTAGTAGTAGTACTCTTGCTTATATACTGAACAAATTATCCCAATCTAGTCGATGTGGGACTGGGGTGTTACAAACTCCCCCACTTAATTTCCTGACGTTCTCGTCAGGCCGAACAGATAGCCCATAGGCCCAGATCGTATCTCTCTAGCCATTGTGGGATAATACCGGCTAGCTTCGTGTCCCCACCTCCGGACCTCTGTCCATTGTGGGATAATACCACCAGCCTTCGTGTCCCCACCTCCGGCAACTTGACGAATCAAGCTTTCGAGAGTTGGCTCTGATACCTTTTATAACAACTCACGCCCATAACTGAATGCATATCAGGCCCAACAACCCACCACAGGTCAGCCCATAAAAAGCTAGTAATTTTAGGTATATATTAGTTATTGACTTGTCCTTATAAAGGGCCCAAATACACTTTATCTATTCGATGTGGGATGTTAGCCCATGGACAAACTTACGGAACCCGCCTTCCGAATCCGAAATAGGCGCAAAGTAAACTGGCCCAAATACAACAACTTGGGTAATCCACAAGCCCACCACAGGCCCCCAAAAGATCATGATTTGTTGGTGCACTTAGTAGTAGTACTCTTGCTTATATACTGAACAAATTATCCCAATCTACTCGATGTGGGACTGGGGTGTTACAGCTAATAATCAGCCTAATCAATGTGTTTAAATAAAAGGCAACTACTACAAAAAATAGCCTCCAAGACACATAATTCTACAAGGAATATATTTTCTGTAAAGAAGGTTCTGGAACCTCATCCAATGAGGCGAATTGCTTACCAAGTCTCATAAACCTAATCTAATTCTAAGTCCATCACGCGTCTATATAAAGGGTCTAACTCCTTATTCTTTGAACTATGTTTTCTGACTTGATTCTTTATAATAGTGAAAAAACGTAGGCATCTTGTGATGACCGACTTAATCTCGAAATGCAAGAGCATTCATTAAAGTTTCGAAAGCACTTCATGTACTAACTGTTTCCTAATCCTATATTTTCTACAATATAAATTTCTTCTTCGTATTTTAAATAATTAATGTTCATTTATTGGTTTTTAATTAATTAAAATTAATATTTACTATTTATGTTAGTAGTTGAAATTTTAAATTTCAAATATACATTGAATATAAAATATGTATAGTATTATATATTAAATGAGGTGTCTAGTTAAGGGGATCTCTTTCGATAAGATTTTATTTAGTTTTATTTTCTAATAATATTGTATTATATATTTTTGAAATTATGTTTTTGTCTTTTTATTTTTATGTTCGAATGGGTGCTAATTATTTTTATTATTTTCCTGTAACAAGTGTTCCTGTTTTCAAATATTAAAATTTTATTGTCTAAATTTTCACAAACATCTCTGCATGTATTTTAGTTATATGATAAATTTTTTTGAATGAAAGAACTTCGTTTTTAAGAGATTGTATTTTGATATAATACATTTACGTGAATATTTCTACTGACAAAAATAACTATTTAAAGCTTATTAACTCAATAATACCAATGGACGGAGAATTTATTAGGCTTTAATAGACCTAACAAATTGGGTCTGAACTCGAATAACCGACCCGAAATTTATAGAACCGAGATTCGATTTTGTATCTGAATTTGATAATCTGAAAGTGTAATCGAATCCAAAACAATCCGATTCGAACCAATATTGGTTAAATATAATCAAATCCAAAAATGATCCGAACACTGATTCGATCCGATCCAAAAATAATCCGGAACCAGAATTTTAACCGAAAATAATCTGAAATAATATATCCGATAATGACCTGAAATCGATTAATTCCTAACTAAAAATTATACAAACTGAATATGGCTCAAACTAAATTATAGAATTTAAGTGTATTTCATATACACAATCTTCTGATTCGTTACACTCACATGTACTATGCACGTATACATAATTCATACGTATAATACATGTGTTCGTAAAATAAAATATTAAAAAAATTAAGAATATCATTTATTTTGAATTTGCTAAAAACTAAATAAAAGTGATTATAAATTCATATTTTAAAGAGAAATAAATATTGTATATTATATATGTACATATAAAGGACACCAAGATTATTTTTTAAAATTGTTATATTACAAAATTTAGTGAAAATTTCTTTTCTTATATTAATCAAAATCTGAAATGAAAAAATATATTACTTAATCGAGATAATTATTTTGTTTGGTATATTTTATCAAATTTTAAATATAATTTGTCAAATTTACTTAATGATATTTATTTAAATTCAACGATAATTCAAATTAATTTAATAGTGATCCGAACTTAACTTTCAAATCTAAACAAAATATAATTTAAAATAAAAAATTTGAAAATATCCGAACCAAATTTAATCCGAAATTCATCCAAATTTTAATTCGATTTTGACCAAAACTGAAATAGTACAAATCTGAACCGAAACCAATTCAATTTATGCAAAACTGAAACTGGATCCGAACTGAATCAGATCCTATCTGAACCAAATAAAAATATATTATAATCGAAAAGTTATCCGATCTAAAACTGAACCGTTTACCCAAATTGCTAGGTTTAGGCTTTAATAGAATAATATAAATATAAATATACCATAATAATAATTTCAATTTTTTTTCAAATGACGTGCCGTTATATATGGCTTATTTTGGTTCGTAAGCGCATATGCATGCACATGAATTCTCATATAATTATTAGGAAAATGACCAATTACACACGTGATAACGAACAAATTTTGGGATACTTAACATTTCTCTATTATATATATGTATGTACATGTTGCGTTCCGGTATAAATTTTTGTAAGTTACAAACTATTAATTTTTTGAATCAATATTATAATAGCTACTATTTTTATAGATAATTGAAAAAGGATTACCAATTTATTAAAATATATATATTTGTTATATTTTTGTGAATAATTATAATTTTTTATTAACTAGTATTCAACTCATATATAATTTGAGTTTAACATTATTCTTTGATCGACAGTTTACTTATGTTACACTCAAATATATAAAATAATTTTACATTAGTATAATTAAGAAATTTATATTAAATAAATAATATTTTATATTTTTATACACTAATTTGATACTATAAGGAGAGTTGAGAATTAAATAATATTTAGTCATCACAATTTTAATTGTGGTTGAATGGATGATCTGGAATCCAAGTTATATGTTTTGAAAAATTTGTTTACATTTTATTAATAGAAGTATCATGTTCTCAATTATTTTTAACATGAACACTTAATAAAGGTAAAATTTTATGAATTTGCATTTTAAAAAAGTCTATATTTGATATGACACGTACCTATACTATATTATATTATTAAAATTAAAATGGTACTAGTTTGGGCTGTTATTGGTATCGGTAGTCTAGTCTATTTAGATCTTTTAAAATAAATTGATGAGAATTGTTAAATATAATATTAAAAATTACTCTTTTTATTGAGGCGTGAATCGCATCAATAACTTATTAAAATTGAATATTAATATTATTAACTATAAATATATAAATAACAAATATCATTATATTTTATTTAAATTATAATTTATTATCTATACTAAAATTTTATTAAAATTATAAAATATTAAAAATACCCGTGCATACGCATTACAAACTTTTATATATATATATATATATATATATATATATATACACATATATTCTTTCAATGAGGTTGGCTCTCGCCTTAGCTTAGCTGTAAATTTTTTTCCCATGCTAGCAAATTACAAAATTTAACAATAATTAATTTTAACATGTCAAATTTGACAACAAATCTTATCTAAATTTTAGAAATATTCCAACATACAATTTTATATACATTTCTGTAACAATAAAATTTACATATAATCATGTTATTTTTAATCATAATTTGTTGTTAACTTCATGTTAGATTTTATTATTATTCAGAATAAAAACTTAATTATTATTAAAATTAGAATTTAAATGAATTTTATGTAAAATATTCTTTATTATTTTTTATATAAAGGTATTATTTATGGAATGATGAAATATATATGTGTATGTATGTGTAAATGGGTTGAGTTCGACCACTTTAGCTTGTTATTCAATAATCATATGCATACAATCTATATCCGCTTATCCGCTTATAACACGAGAGAAATTCTCAATTTCTTTTTTGTTGTTGTTGCTAAATTGAATTTTTTATAAAAAAAGATGCAAGCATCAAAGTCATACAAATGTCATCCAAGAATCAAAATGATCCAAGGTTAACACTAACAAAGTCTAAAATCTATACCCTCTACCCTATAGATTACATCAAGTCGAGAGCTATTTGAACATGAGGAAGAAAGGAGGTCAGCCTCTTTTGCAACCAAGAAGAAGAGGTAGCTCGATAGGAGATCTCTCAAGATAGTCGAGAGCAAAGTATGGGCATCAAGCAGAGGCTTATTATGACCTCTGTCATTTCGTTGTTTTCACACATAGTATACAAAGATCTGAAGTACTAGGAGAACCAGCACCCGACAAGTCTTGGATCTAATCCCCGCAACAAATTGAAGAAGATTAAGCCATGAAGAAAAGGAAGCTACTACGGGAGGGTCCAAGATGAAAAGAAGCTTATTAAGAACAAATGAAGAGTAAGGACAATGAACTAGAAGATGATAACTACTTTCCTCCGCAGAGATGCACAAGTAGCATTGGACCAAGGTAGCCAAACCAAATCTTCTCATCCTAGTCAAAGTAGGCAACCTGTTATGGCAAGAAATCCACTGAATGAAGGCATATCTAGGTATATGTAACTTGTGCCAGATTACGTCAACCAAAATCCAGGGAACAGTGAAGTGTCTCACACGCAGCCAAATAATCCTCGATTTAATTTTGTGTAGTGGGGTATTGTCCCATTCCACAACATCAGATTTTGAGGAATGCGGGAGTCTATCAAAATGAAAATTAAGAGTCCATTGCACCATAGACATGTCGAGATTTTCCAGAGAAGCATGAAGGTTCCAAGCCGAATTAGAAATAATGGAACTAACCTTAGAAAATTTTTTGGACTGAGGACTTATACTTCTCCTATCAAACCATGGATCATGCCAAAGATAAACATCATCCCTGTTTCCAATTGTATAGTAAATATGGCGAAGAGCAAGAGGCCTGAGATTAAGAATTTTTCTCCAAATCCAAGAACAATCTTGTGAGACGTGGATAGTCCAGAAATATCTGTTCCGTAGACGCACAGTTTTAGTCCACTTGACCCAAAGAGAAGTCGAATTCTTGTTGAGAACCTGACACATGTGAAATAAAAGTTGAGCCTTATTCCATTCCTGAGAATCCTTAAACCCCAATCCTCCTTCTGATCTAGGAAGACATAGGGTTTTCCAAGCAATTTTATGTCCCCCTTTGTCATTGATATTGCCTCACCAAAGGAAACGAGAAAACAAATATTTTGTTATCTTGAAGACCTCAGCAGGCAAGACAAAATGTTGCGTCCAAAAAGATTGGATAGAGAATAACACCACCGAAATGAGTTTCATCCTTCCAGCATAAGACATGAATTTTGCTGTTCATTTCAGAATTATTTTCGTGAGCCGTTCGACCAAAGGAACACAATCATTTATAGATAATCGAGAAGAGATTAGAGGGACACCCAGGAAATGAACTGGTAGAGTGCCTCGAGGGAACCTACATTCAAATCAAATTAACTCACCACAGATTCTTTAGCATTCCTGAAATAAACATGACTATTCTGGGCATTAGGTTTCAGACCACTCCAAGCAGAGAACTTGTCAAGTGTATTAATTACCATCTTTATAGAGGTAATATTAGTCTTACAAAAAAGGAGAACATCATTGGCAAACAACATGTAAGTAAGTTGCATAACTTTGCAGTTTACATGGTACTGAAAAGGATACTTTAAATCTCGGAGCAAGTAGGAAAAAATATTCATGGTAATCGCAAACAAATAAGGAGACAAAGGATCTCCCTGCCTTAGGCCCCTTTTTCCTAGAAAATAGCCTTCAAGATTACCATTAACCTTAATTGAGAACATGATACACGTTGATATACATGTTTGAATTCATTCAACAAACTTAGCGGGAAAATTGAATTTATGACTCACTGTAGGCGTTTGACTGGGAGTTCATTCTCAGTTTCTTGCTTGCTGAAAATATGTATCGGATCATCGATTTACCAAATATGATGTATTCAGGAAAAGATTAAACTAGTTTAACAAAATTATTTCGCAAATCACTTCCCTATAATTAAGTTGCTTCATAGCTAAGCATATAATGGTTTGGCTGCATGTTGTGGAAAATAAACAAACAAGTCGAATATAAACGGCTTATATCAACAAAAACAATTATATATATTAATGTACCCACACGTTTCACATAAGAAACTAGTGTATTTATCTGTCACAAATTCTCAATTCGATACCTTATTGCTAAAAAATTACGATGATGTTGGTACATCTTGCTTGTAATTCATCGAAATATCGAATGTTCGTGTGTTGATTCTAGTTACGGAAATATTATGTACATTAAATATATTTAAAATATTAGAAGTAAGATATATGCACATTTGACATGTAATCTCTTGTCTATATTTTTATTAAATTAAAGTCCCGTTTGGGTTCCTTTAAATAAAAAATAAATTATTTATATTTTATGAAAAATACATATTTTTGGACTTTTTTTAAAGATAATTACTTATTTTAAAATTTTAAAATGAAATTTTAGTCATAAAATAAAAAATAAGTTAAATATTCCCAGGAAAAATTACATATAAACATGCATTTTTTAAAAATAAATTATTTATTTTCAAAAATAAAGAGAGAGAAACGGTCATTAAATACAAGTACTATATCGTATAAACTAGCTGCGCACATTGAAAGTTAGAAAATGATGCTATGTGTTGATTGTTTTCTTTTGATATAATGCGAGGCAATAGGCATTATACATCTTTTAACCATGAAAAATAGTAAAATCCAGTAATCTTACATCATTTTACCAATCTTGACTTTTAGGACTGTAACAGGCAGGCGGCCAAGTAAGAAAAAAAAATGCATATAATTTAGTATCAATTCTTAACGGAGAAGGAATGTTGCAGTTCATATGATTTAAACAAAAAAGATTGTTGCAAATGAGTTACAGAAAAGAGAGAATGTTGCAGTTTGAATGCTTTTACTTTCTGACTAGTAAATTGTTTTTGTAGAATGTTCTATTCCGATCCTTCGCTGGCTCCTCGCAGTCACCTTAAAATTTTCATTAAGCATAGGATAATGACTTAAGCCGGGCATTTTGGATTGTTGACAAAAATGAGAATGAAGGGTACGAGAATAACGATAAATACACACGTGAATGATATGATTTTTTTTCGGGATTTAAAGGGAGTGAATTAACTACCAAGAGGGAATCCGTCAATACAATAAAATTATTAATTCAAACACGAAAACACATAGGATTAATATTCCGATTTTCGTCATTAATGATGAATCAAACTCCTCTTCAATAATAATTATTTATGCTCATTTTATTTTTTTATAAGTCGCTTTCACTTGTGACACACATATTTTTAGGTTCTTTGACCGCATAGTAAAAATTATTATTTTTAATTTTTTTAAATTAAAACATAGATTACATATTTTAATTTTAATTTTTTTTTAAAAAATCATAACATTTATTATGCAGTCAAAATAATTAAAAATATGTATTAAAAGTCAAAACAACTTATAAAAAAAAGGAGAGAGTACCTTACATGGATCTCCAAAAATTCTAGCTATGTTAACAATGACCATATTTTCCAGTAGTCAAGTTCAAATATAAGAATGAGCAGCTCGGGCCATGAGATCATGTTCGATACGGCCGTACTGGTAGAGAAACTTGAAACCAGGGAAATCAAGTAGTCGAGTTTTTTTTACAATTTTATTATGTTTTAAATTTTATATAAAAATATGGTTTACAACTAAAAGTAACAAAATACAACATTTTATATAAAATTTGTAACCGGATGCAATTGAATGTAATTTTTTTTATATAAAAAAAGTGAAGTTATTTGAGATTCATTTTAGTTGCACCAGAGTGTATTGGTTGCAAAACAATATATTTGTAAAAAAAAAACTTTAAAAGTTGTATTTTTGTAAAATAAAATAAAAAAATGTATTTTTTACAAAAAAAAAACCCTAATTTTTTTTACCTTCAAAAACTATATAAATTGTAAATTATCCGACAAAATGTTATTGAATAACACCACCTTTAGAGTAGCAAACTAGCAGCGAGAAAGGATCCTAACTAGCGCACTAACCATGGATTTATCAGTTCAATTCATAAAACGCGTTGTCCACTATGGATAAAAGTTATGAATAAACTTACAAAAAAAAAAAGAAGGTTATGAATAACATTTTACATTTGTTTTTTCACATCAATGCTCTTTACATTCGAAGTTTCTGCTCCCATGTGTGTAATCAAAGGCCTTCATTTTCTCGACAAAAAAAAGTCTTACATTTACCTAGTTAAATGTAAATATTTTAAGTTATAAATCATGATTAATGACCATATCATTATATTTACCGTTTACGGGATGTGTCCCCCTAATATAAATTTAACAAATTTTAGTATTAAATATTTTACAAAAATGTAGAAATATTGTCAATAAAATTAAATTATATAAGGGTATTCTTTTCAAAAATCTAACCTTTCGACCTCCGATCACACTTCGTGTATTGCTATTAGAAAAAAAAGCATACAAAATAACTGAACCGGATGTTAATTAACCAAACTTCAACTGATTAGGTTATACTTGGGGGAAAAATGGGTTAATTATCAACTAACTCATTTTTTTTCAATTCGATGTATAAAGTATATCATCGAAATTTTTTTGGTCTCACTTGAATCACCAGATAAAAAATAAATTATACTCCATTTTATTTGTGAGAAATTTGCGCTAAAATAAACATTTTTCATTAAATACTATGATGTGGATTTGACTGAGATGTAATGTTAACTTATTCACATGAAAACGTAATAATAAAATAATAGAAAATAAAATGTTGAAATAAAGGTTAAATTGGATTAAAAAAGAAGATGGGGGTATTTAAAAACCTAATAACCTAATGTAATGCATATATATATTTAAGAGGACTGATACATTTACATGCTTAGTCAAAGAAAAACTAGTATAATCACTTTTTTCTATTTATCACAATTTCAAATTTAATAGAATGTAACTTTATTTAAAATAATTGATGTACATGATACCAAAAATTTATCGGTGATCCACTTCATATATTATAATGAAACTAGATTATATGCCCGTGCTACGCACGCGAGTAGCAGTGATATTTTATAATTTATATATTAATAGATATATGATTTTATACACAATAAATTAACATAAAGACAAATTGAACCAATAAAATAATTGTAAAATTAAAAATATACTTCTATTGAATATGAAATAACAAAAATTACACTATTTATTAATTAATGCTAAAAATAAATGAATTTGTGTTATTATTAAAAATTAAACCTTTAGCCTCATATATTATATCTAATTTTTTTAACTGAATATTAAATCTATGTTTATAATGAATTCTTACGTTTATTTTTAAAACCTTATTACATAAATCACACACCCAGTATCATCTCTTATAGTATATTTATTTTTTATTATATATATATGTTAATCAAGATGAGTGTTGCAGAAGGGAGAGTTGAATGTAACTCGATTAATTAATACAGATTCTTGCTAACAACAACAAGGATAATAACTAATCAGTTAGAGATGCAAATAAACTAATCAGATAAAATGACAAAGTGTTTAAACTTCAAAAATGAATTTTATTAATTTTTGTTTCGCTACAACTGTCTGGAAAATAATTCCAGCTTCGATAAATATAATAGTAATGAGTTTGCTAATGTTTCTATGCTTGAGAAAATTCTAGCTCAGTTGTATAAGGAAAAATATTTGTGAGATATGTGTATTTATACTGAAACACATATCCCACTTACAAGTGTACTTTCCCTTATTCCTAGAACAAAACTTGAAATAGAAACTTTACTTTTTCTATTCAGATTTGTCTTCATTCCATTTGTAGATAAAGCAGCTCTGAGATATGCATAAATCTTTGACTCTTTAAGCACACTTTACCTTTTGCTTGAATTCTCCTAAGTTGTAGTAGTAGACTTGACAGACTAGATAGTAATGTCAAAATAATTCCTTGTATTTTCACTATCTAGTCTGCTACCTGAAACAGACTGTCAGCTTCACTAAAAGTTTACTGTCAACCTTTAGCTTCTCTTTGGTGACAATATTTTTGGCTCCGCATACTTTGATGTCAAGCTTGATAGTTTTCTAAAATATGCTGTCTTCCAAAGTTGCTGTCAACTATCCCCGCTAAGTTGCTGTCAAAGTTTTGACCCATGTTGTGATTGAACACTTTGTGAACTTCTACTTCATGGATCATGTTATTTTATTTGTACAAGACAGTAACTATTGAGACTTATTGTCACCTACTTGACTTTTAAACATACTATTATAAGTGACAACTAAACATACTGTAAATATATATATATAACAGTACATTTTACTTAGTTAATTTCTAATTAATCTAAGTAACTTATACTTGATTACAATGTTAATACCACATCTAACAATCTCCCCCAATTTATTTTTATGTGAAATAAAAACAAATTCAAAGTAAATTACAGATGCTAACTCAACTAACATGACTGAAGTGTTTGTACAAAAAAAAATATTCAGGAAAAATTACAAGTACAAATTTATCTCAAACTAAGCTCCTCTAGACTAAGCACTTCTTCAAATTTTAGTTTAAGCTTCATTGATCTGATTTCTTCTGTGGATTCTTCCTTTCATACAACAACTCCAAGGATCTCAAGGCCCTCTTCTCTTCTGATCAGTCACACAATCAAGTACTAGCTTCACCAATTTATGAGATAGGTTCTTCAAGTCTTGATAAGAGTAATATGGTTTCACTGGTCCTTTGGAGATGCATATAAATTTAACTCCAAATTCATTAGAAGGAAATCTGGCTTTTGAAGATGTGTATATTTGATTTACCCTGAGTTTGTCCACATCATCATCTTCATTGGATCTAGCATCAATTATCCTTCCAGATTCTGTACTCAAATTCCTTTCAGTTTCTAGAAGAGAGCCTATAGTTAATCTGAAGATTCTTCTGAGGCTTGCAGTGTTGAGAACTCCAAAATCTTCAACCTTGACTTTAATGTTGTCAATGGTGATTCTGAGTGGATTAGTAAAGACATGAGACACATAATCAGCTTTTCTGGAGAATTGATCATTTAGCTTAGCACATCTTAGATCAATCTCAGCTTTTTTGATTTGTCTGTTGATTCTTTCCATCTCCTCCTTTGTTGCCTCAACATCAGCTGCAAATTTAATCTTCTTCTCTCTTTCCTCCATCATCTTCTTTACTTTCAAGTCACATATATCTAATGCTTTCCTTTTGAGATCAAACACCTGAAGATTTGTGATATTAAGGAGTTGTCTCTTGATGAGTTTGACTATTTCAGGATCCTTCTCAGCCAATATCTTCAACTCTTCAAAGGTGATCTCTTCAGCAGATCCACTAGAGTTATAAAAGATTATTCTTTCAGAATTTCTTAAAAGACATTGTTGGGTCTTTTTATACTCCACCTTCTTCTCATACTCATGTTGTTGCTTTGTTGAGATGATTCTATGGAGTTTGGGAATGAATCCTTGCTCTTCAGGATATGGAAGTTCTTGAAGTTGCTCCATTAACTTCATTAGGAGTTCAGTATATTTGTCCTGCAAGGGATCTATGCTCTATAATTCCTTGACTCCATCTTCATTTGCAAACATCACCCCATCTGAGTACACCACAGTCTCAGGTTCTTCAGCATCATTAAAGTCCAAGGGATGAGTTTTGAAGGACTCCATTAGCTCTAAAAATTTCCTAATCAGAATTCCCCTGAAAACTTGAGTCATAATATCTAGGCCCTTGATGATTTGTAGCATTCTTCTCACCATAAAATAGGTTGCTTTCTTCAGTTCATGTCCCAAGGCTTCAACTTCACCAATAGCATAAAAGATATTTATCATACTCAAAGAATTGAACTCAATCCACTCAACAACAACTTTGGTGATTAATTATGCCTTTGACTCGGCCAAGTTGTTGATTGTGGATCTCCTGACATCCAGACATTCTTCATGCATCACTTTTGTTACCAACTTCCACTCCTTCCTGCTAGGCTTCCTGCTTGAATGTGGCCTTGGTCTCTCAGCCCTTGCCTTCCTGTATTTTTTAGATAAAGAAATTTTATTTGACATTAATTTTTCCCTCATTTCTTTTGACAGTGACTTTAAAGTTACTGTCAATACAGGCTTGACAACAGGTTCAGACTCTTTGACAGCAACTTCCACCTTATGTCTCCTGACAGTATCATTTTTGTCATTTTTAAATCCAAGAACCACCTACTTCAATACCTTTCCTTCAATTCCATCCTTATACTCCTTTTCATTCTTCTCCTCATCCTCATCCACTTTATTTCCAGTCCCAGAAGTCCATGCATTATCAATATTGTTGTTGTTGGATTTAGAACTACCTGCACCATCCTCAGGCTTTTCATCATCATTATCACCATCTCTTCTTTCCTGACTCTTCTTCACAGTCTTCTTTGACTTCATCTCTTCCAGCCTCCTTAATTCCTCAGCCAACACCCTTATCACTTCATTTCTCTCTTCTGTACTTGGCAGTTGATTAAAGTAATTGAAAGCCTCCTTTACAGATCTAGGTCTGAAAAAACTAGTCATGTTCAAGTTCATTGACCTGTATTTTTCATTTGTTGAGCTGTTGAACTTGATACAGAGAGGATTGAAAGTAATTTCAGGCAACTTTTCAACCACCATTCTCTGCATAATTATTTTCTGGTTTTCATTGAGCCAGGACTTGTATGTCTTGATTTTTAGCTTTATGGCTTCAATTACTGCAATCGCTTATCTACTCAAGTAACCCATGCTAATATACCAACTTAAACCTCCTTCAGTCCTAATAGTGATCACCCATTTGTTGCTCTTAGAGACCATTACAACTGCTCCAACTGTAGACTCTCTCATAGTTTCAGAAAATTTCCTGGGATCCCTGTTGGAAGAGTTTCTTAGTGCATTGATCCTATCGTTGAAGCTAACATCTTGAAATACCCTGTTGTTCTCATTTTCATCCACCATTAGCAGAGATGCTTCTTCATCATTTAAATCTTCCTTTTCTTCAACAATAAAGTCGTCATCATCATCCTTGAATAACTTCTCCTTTCCTTTACCAGCTACATGAACATGGGCCTTCACAACACCCTCCCTGATCACAATACCTTTCTCCACCTTATTTCCTCCAAGCTTTTCAGCAATCTCAGTGGCCACCTTGGACATTAATGCCAATTGGCTGTCCTCCCCCTGAGATGTAGCTTGAGTCTCATTATCACTCCTATTTACTTTCACAATCTTCTCAGCCACAAAGACTTCACCATCACCATCATTAACCTTCTCCCCCTTAGTTGAGTTGGCAGCTGCAGGGATTTGCAATTGAGTCTTGATCTCCTTCAATTGAGAAAATACAGCCTGTAAGCCATCATTCATGTATTTTTCAAACTGCTCCATCTTGGCTACCAGTTTTACTTGATTCCTCCCCACAGTTGCCACATGTTTAGATAATTTTGAAACTTTCCTTGAAAGGGATTTCAACCTTCCATCAGCTTGTTTAGAACCAGGGGTTGTTGGGGTGCTCACACACTCTGGTTTTTTATGGATGATCTCATGATCCCTCACACTCTCACTCTCAGGGCCAAGTGCCCTATATTTTTTTAGTGCTCTCTTTTATTTTATGTCCATGCTCATGGCCCTTTCCTTTTGCTTGGGATTTCCCCAGCCCCTCATTTTTATGCTCATTTTTTTTATCTCTCTTTTTCTTTTCACACCCTCACTCATCCTAGGTGCAAGAGACTGAGTAGGTACATCTTGCACAAATGGTTTAGATTTTACCTTGAGTAAAGTTGAAATGACAGCAGAATCATCATCATTTGGAGAAGTAGCAACCATTGGAGAGTTGTCGTCAGGATCTTGATTGTTGACAGCATCTTTTGGTGACAAGTTACTGTCATGAGGACTGACAGTAACTGTGTCATTAACAGCAACAGAGGCTGTGACAACAATCTTTTCTACCCTTTGAGTAGAAGGTTCTTGTGGATTGCTGTGATCAGTCTCATTCAACTCTTGGAAGAGTGCATCAACATTCTGATCTTCTATGTTGGCAAAGTGTGATGCACTATAGTTGAATGAGCCGTGTTCCACATTTTCTAGCCCTATATTGTGTATTTCTTCGAGTGTGGGCTCAAATTGAGTGTGTTCAACCTGTTGTGCAGAATCTGTACATGGTGTCATGGAAGACTGGCCAATTTCAATAGATACCTCCTTTTGAGAGGAGATACCTAGAGGTGAGTTTTGTTCCTTGTTAAGATATGTGCCCTTTTGAGAGGACACACTCTGGCTTACAGAGGTTGGTACCCTTACCTTCTTTCTCCTAGGCTCACTAGGGCCCTCTGTGGGTTCTGTGGTCTGACTACCACCCTTATTTGCCACATCTTGTGCAGTTTCACCACCTATATGTGGAATGGCTTCTAACCTAGAGGTAGTGGTCCTCTTCCTTTTAGAAATCTGATCATGTTGGGAGGAATCAGGCTCTTGGCTAATTGATTTGGAGACTCTAGATGGTCGAGAATCTTTAAAGGGTTTGGAGTGTGGGTTAGGAATGGTGAGGTCAACACCATTCCCTTCACTCAAAGAAAACACACTGAATTCATCAACAATATTTAAATTAAGAGTTTTTATTGTGGTGTCCATGTATTCAGTTATAAATAACCTTAATTCTGGATTAGGAGGTTTACCAGATAAGAAAGAGTGTGTATTTCTTCTTAAGGAAGGAGATTCTTGACATTAAATATTTTCTAGATTAATTATGCCTACTACAGAGTTAATAATAAGCATAAAGAACCTAGGGTAGTAAATTACCAGTTTTCTCCCCTCCTTCTTGCTCAATACCAGCTTGAACAAAGGCACCAGTAGCTTGCCAATGTCTATCTTGTAGTTGTGCACCATAAAATGCACAATCTTCCTTATATAGGTTGAGACCTCATTCCAGCCGCTGGTTTTGCTTGACATGGCTCTAGTCACATCATCCATTATCATGTTTCATTCTTTCAGCAAGAACTTTCTATCCATCCCACCTGATGGATACCAGTCTTCAGACACCCTGGGCTTAACTTGTGCCCAGTATAGCCAATCTTCATGAAAAATTTGGCAAGGTGTGTGTCACTTGCATGCTCTTGAAAAACAACACCTTCTTTAAGAGTAACACTTAAAGCAGTGTTAATGTAGGAGGAATAAATGGTGTAAGAAGTGTTGTCTATTTGGAAAGTGATGGAACTGTTGTCCTGCTTTCCCTCATAAGTAGCAGAGGTCCACAACTGTGACAACCTCGTGATTTCTAATAAGGGACTTTTGGTGAGAGCATCAAAGAGATAGGAGTTATTCATGAAGCCAACAAAACGTTTGAAGGCTTCTCCTGCCTCACCCATCGAAACCATGGAGGTAAAGTTGATTTAGGGCAAACTACAAAAAATTTGAGGTTCAGACATGGTTGCAAGTTTGAAATGTGTATTGAACTGAAGATAATGTGAACGAAAGAGATCAAGTTGCAGAGAGAGAGTAGAGGGTGTTTAGGGCGATAGAAGGTTTGAGAATTTAAAAAGAAGTAAAGAGTGAACGAGATTTTAACTGTTTGAATATATATGATGTGAAAAAGTAGATGTCAAGGCTGAATTTCAATAGATTGATTTGACAATTGTATCTATTAATCCATTCGCTTCTTGAAAATAACTTCTGCGCTAGAAATCACAAACACTCTTGACAGTAACATTAGCAGTTAGAGAATATATAAAATAAATAAATAACCCTAATATTAACTGTTGACAGTATGTTATGCGGGGATTTTAGAAAACTATATTGTCGATTAATACTGACAGTAAGTTATGGACAGTAAGTTTCAGTCCCGCATACTATGCTGTCATGACTCCTTCAAGTGATTGACAGTAACTTATCACATTATGACATCATAGATAAAATATACTGTCAAGACACTTGACAGTACTTTTTATTAATACCATATGAGATAAATCACTAAAATAAATTATTTAACCTCTTAGTGAAATTTCATAATATATACCCACTATGACAGAAATCAAAACACCTCAAAAGGCCATTAATTCACAGTGAATTTCGGTTAACTAAATTTTTGATCAACTAAACAGAATTATATTAACATGATAAATTTAACATACCCAATTCACTCACTAGCCTGTTGAATGTCTTTTCATCCAATGGTTTGGTGAAAATATCTGCAAGTTGTTTCTCTATAAGCACATAGATCAGCTTTATTGTGCCTTCCTCTACATGCTCTCGAATGAAATGATGTCTGATGTCAATGTGCTTAGTTTTGGAGTGTTGAACAGGATTCTCAGAAATTGCTATGGCACTAGCGTTGTCACAAAATATAGGAATTCCTTGTAGAGTCAACCCATAGTCCAATAACTGGTTCCACATCCAAAGTAACCGAGCACAGAAACTACCAGTTGCAATGTATTCAGCCTCTGCAGTTGAATTTGACACTGAATGTTTCTTCTTGCTAAACCATGAAACCAATCTTTCTCCCAAATATTGACAGCTTCCTGTTCTACTCTTTCTGTCTATTCTGCAACCAACATAGTGTGAGTCTGAATATCCAACCAAGTCAAAACCATATTCTTTAGGATACCAAAGGCCTAAATCTTGAGTGCCTTTCAAGTATCTAAAGATTCTTTTTACAGCCATTAAGTGAGACTCATTTGGATCAGATTGGAACCTTGCACAAAACCCTGTTGCAAACATGATGTCAGGCCTGTTAGCTGTTAGGTAGAGGAGAGAGCCTATCATTCCTCTATACATCTTATTGTCCACCTTCTTTCCTTTTGGATCCTTGTCAAGTTGAGTTGCTGTTGAGATTAGAGTCTTTGGAGGTGATGAGTCTTCCATATAAAATCTCTTCCAAATTTTTTTAAGATATTTAGTTTGGCAAATAAATATTTTATCTTTATTTTAATAGACCTGAAGTCCAAGAAAGAATAATAATTCACCCATCATACTCATCTCATATTTGTTCTGCATTAACTCATAGAATTCTTTGCATAAATCTTCATTTGTTGAGCAAAAGATAATGTCATCAACATATACTTGGACTAGAATGATATCCTTTACATGCTTTTTGTAGAACAGAGTTTTATTCACAATCCCTCTTGTAAAGTTGTTTTCAAGAAGAAACCTAAAAAGAGTATCATACCAAACCTTTGGTGCTTGTTTTAGACCATACAATGCCTTGAGTAGTCTGTACACAAAGTTCTTCATTTTTGGATCTTCAAAGCCTGAGGGTTGTTCAACATACACTTCTTCTTCTAGTTCTCCATTAAGGAAAGCACTTTTGACATCCATTTGAAAAACTTTGAAGTTGTTGAATGCAACAAAAACCAAAAAGATTCTTATTGCCTCAAGTCTGGCAACAGGAGAAAATGTTTCTTCATAGTCGATCCCTTCCTATTGACAGTAACCTTTTTCCACCAGCCTTGCTTTGTTTCTTGTGACAGTATCACAATCATCCATCTTGTTCTTATAAACCCATTTGGTGCCTATTATGGATTTGTTCTTTGGTCTAGGTACCAATTCCCAAACACAGCTTCTTTCAAATTGATTAAGCTCTTCTTGCATGATATTAATCCAATCTGAATTAGTCAATGCTTCTTCTAGAGTTTTAGGTTCAGTTTGAGAAAGGAAACAAGAGTACATGCATTCATTGACAACATTTCTTCTTGTTTTGACTCCAGTTCCTGGATCACCAGTGATTAAATCATTAGTGTGATCTCTGTTCTATTTGTTTCTCTTAGAGAGTCACTAGAATCTTCAACACCTTGTTGGTTGTCAGCATCTTTTGCTCTTGCACTATTGATAACATCAATTTCTTCAAGTCCACTATTCATGGGAACATTCCCAGAAAGATCAGTTGTCTGAGCAGTTCCTTCATTATCTCTAGACTGGATATGAACAATTGTTGGACCAGAAATTGTGTGATCAACTCTTGGTGAGTCTTCATCAATCTCTTCTAGATAGCTTTGATTTTTAAAGGCTAAAGATTCTATTACTTGACTTCCTTCAAATCCAGGAAATGTTTTTCATCAAATGTGACATTTACACTCTCCTCCACAGTCTTGTGATCAATGATGTAGACTCTGTATGCAGTCATGTCAATTCCATACCCTATAAAGATTCCTTCAAGTGCTTTAGTATCAAATTTTCCTTTAATATCAGTTGAATCTTTCATGAAGTAACACTTGCTTCCAAACACATGAAAGTACTTGATAGCAGGTTTCCTTCCTATGAGAAATTCATAGGGTGTATTTCCATAGGCCTTGTTAACTACAATCCTATTCTGAGTATAACAGACTGTATTGATTGCTTCATCCAAGAAATAAGTAGGAAGTTTTACTTCACTCAACATTGTTCTTGCTTCCTCAATGAGAGTTCTATTCTTTCTTTGTACAACACCATTTTGTTGAGGTGTCGTTGGTGCAGAGAATTGTTGAGTGATACCATTGTCTTTGCAGAAATCATTCATGATACTGTTTTTGAACTCAGTAACATTGTCACTTCTCAGGGTCTACACCTTGTACTTGGGATTCTTGTCAAGAACCCTTACCAAATCAATAATCTCTTAAGCAACTTCATCTTTGGTTGCTAGGAACCTCACCCAAGTGTATCTTGAAAAGTCATCAACCATCACTAAGGCATATATTTTTCTTGCCAGTGATTGCACATTCACAGGACCAAATAAGTCCATGTGAATAAGTTAAAATGCTTCATTAATTGAACCACTTGGAGTGCTTTTGTGAGTGGCTCCCCTTAGCTTCCCTTTTTGGCAATCCTCACACAATCCTTCTTGACAAAATTAAAGTTGAGGAATCCCTTTCACCAACTCTCTCTTCATTAGATAATTCATTGCTTTAAAGTTCAAATGGGAAAGCTTCTTGTGCCAAATCTAACTTTCAGATAAAGAATCCTTACTGTAAAAATAGTAGATTTTTTCTTTTCATACTGAATCCAAGTCAGCTATGAAGAGGGTTCCTTTTCTTACTCCTTGAAGTGCTTCTTCTCTTGTCTTTTTATTGACAATGGAGCATCTATCTTGATCAAAACCAACTTGGAATCCTCTTTCACAAAATTGAGTTATACTCAATAAATTGTGCTTCAATCCATTCACTAGAGCAATCTTCTCAATCTATAAGTTACCAACTTCCAGCATGCCATATCCCATTGTGAAACCAATGTTGTTGTCACCAAAGGTTACACACGGGCTAGCCATTTCCTTGAACTGTGATATCAGGGCTTTATCACTAGTCATGTGTCCTGAGCATCCACTGTTAATGATCCACATGACTCTTTTATTTTTCCTGTTGCCCTGCAATGCAAAGTTTTCAAGTTGCTTTTGGTACCCAATTCTTATTGGGTTCAGTTGGCTTAGCCAATTCACAGTTTAAGGTAGGATTAGTTGGTTTTCTTCCATTAGCTTTTAGCATGACTATTGTGGCCACCCATTTAGATTTGATACTTTGTTTTGGGTTCATGTTTCTGGGTGGCTTGTCTATCCTAGCTTTAGGAGGGCTTGGAGTCTTTGTCTTCTCAATTTTGATTGACTTATGTAAATATTTATCATTGGAAGCAATAGGCATGTTAAAGCATATGCTTAGCATATTTAATTTATACGGCATACAATCAAAATTTCCACAATAAGATATTTGTCTATTTAACAAGGGATGTTATGCAAGTTTCCATTAACAGATATGACATGTTTAGCTTCAGACTTACTCTTGATACATGCATGAGTTAAATGACTAGAAGACCCACAGTTGTTACACAGTTTCCTTGGAGCATTAAGAATAAAACCATAATCATTTTTCTTATTTATTCCCAACTTTCCATTCTTGTTCTTATTGGTCTTCATGACAGTAGGTTTAGAAGTTATTGTCTTACCAGTGTTGATAGTAGGTTTAGATGAGACTGTCTTGACAATATGTTTTAATCTTACTATCTTGACAGCAACTTCTGAACCTGTTGTCTTGCTAGTGTTGACAACATCTTCTAGACCCTGAGTACTGTCAAGGGCAAAACTAACTATCTTGGAGAATTTAACAGTATCTTTTGACCTAGGGTTTTTTGTGACAGTAACATTGTCCTCATAATTTAGAATTTGCTTAAGAATTAAAGATTCCTCATCAAATTCAAACTCAGCCTTTTCAAACATTAGATGTTTGACATTCTTAAGTATAGAGGGTCTGAAAATAAGTTTATCCAGAGTAGTGTCCTCCTCTACCATATGCTTCTTGCCATTTTTCTTCTCAGAGTTAAACCCTATACCTACCTTTTGATTTTCAGTATTATCAGCATGGTAAGATTTTAACAATGAAGACAATTTTTTGTAAGCTCTTATTTTAAGTTCATTTTCACTTATCTGTTTTCTAAGAAACTCCTCATTCTGAGAAGCACAAACTACCTTATTCTTTAGGACCTCATTTTCTTGTTGTAAGGACTCAAAAACATTTTGTCTTAGTTCCAGTTCTTCATTTTTGCATTTTAACAATTCATTAGCATTTGTCAGTTTAACAATCTCTTCATTAGCAGCTAGCATGCTTGTATGAATATTAAAGATTTTAGAACTTAAGCTTTCAACAGTTTTCTTGTACTGAGATGCAGTCATATCAACAGTAGTAAGAAAATGTACATGTCTTGATGAAGAAGGTGACTCTTCTCCAGAGTTTGCCATTAGAGCTAGGTTCCTAAATTATTCCTCCTCTTCATCATCAGATTCCTCCCAGCATTCGCCTTCAACTATAAATTCCCTACCTTGTTTCTTCTTGAGCAATGAATCATACTTTGCCTTGATTTCATCATAGTCATTGTCATTTCTTCTCACTTGCTTCGACTTTTTGCATTCAGTTACAAAATGCCCCATCTCACTACAGTTGTAGCATCTTATCTTTGATATGTCGACCATTCCTGTCTTATATCCACTTTTGCTACTTCCTCCAAATCTTGATGTATTTCCTTTGTTGAACTTGGAACTTTGAGCTTTGGGTTTAAAAGACATGTTCTTCTTGAACCTCAGGTTTGAGAACTTTCTTGCCATGTAGGCCATCGTTTTGTTTTCCATGTTGTCCAGTTCTTCCAGGGTGTAGAACTCATCTTCACCACCATCCTTGAGTTCAAAAGTGATACTCTCATTCTCATCAGTGACATCTTCAATCTTGATCTGTTATTGATATTAAGGTTCTTGGAGCTGCAGTATTTTTGGATCTTGAGCCACTAGAGCATTTGAGGTGTTACCCATCTTTCCTCTTTGAATAGACTGAATAGCTCTCTTTTGTAACAGCTCTAGCTCATAGGTTTTAAGTATGCCATATAAAGTTTTAAGAGAAACTTTTGATAAATCCCTTCCTTATTTTATGGCAGTAAACTTATGCTCCAGATGGTCAGGAAGTGTCAACATGAATTTCATGTTTACTTCCTTCTTGTCATAGTACTTTCCATGCGGCAGGAGGTCATTTATCAACCTGTTGAACCTCTCAAACATCTCAGTCAACCTTTTATTTGTCTTGGCCATAAAAGCCTCATACTGAGACACCAGGATTTACCTTTGGTTGTCTTTTATCTCTTCTTTTCCTTCACACAGTATCTCAATGGTTTCTCATATTTGTTTGGCACGTGTGAAGTTGACAGTGTTGTTGTACATAACATTGTCAAGTGCTTCAATAATTATGAACTGTAAACAATCATCCAAAGATACTTTTTTTCTGTATCATTGTACTCTGAAACCTTTTTAGGAACCCAGTGGCAGGTATTGTCTCACCTTCCACTGTGGTTTCAGGTACATATGATTGAGGGATAAAATGACCATTTTCCAAAATGCCAGGATAAAGTGGATTGGCTATTTTTATGAACAACATTATTTTTCTTTTCCAAAGATTGTAATGTTCTTTATCAAGGTGGGTATTTTTATGCTGCTTAATTTCTGTGCACTCATCCTGAATCTTTTCAGGTTAGATATGTTAAACCTACTACTCTGATACCAGTTGTTAATCAAGATGAGTGTTGTAGAAGGGGGGGTTGAATGCAACTCGATTAATTATTACAGATTCTTGCTAACAATAACAAGGATAATAATGTTAGGATCTAAGTGCTTACCACTAAACCAAAAGTAGCTACTTGTGGAGAAGACGCAATTTATAATCTTTATATTGTAGCAGGCAGCGCCACGTTTCGATTTAGGAAGATGTTAGAATTCCAACAACCCCCCCCATCATCTGCCAGTACTAACAAGTCTATGTTAAGAGACAATGGCTGCACAACATGCCTTTGGTATAATATGCGCCATTGGCATAACTATGCGCTCCGTGGGATTCGAACCCGTGACCTGCTCTAATACCAATTGTTAAGTAATTCCCTTTGATGCACAGTATTCCTCCATGATTGAATTCTTGAATTCAGTACCATTGTCACTCCTTAGAACTCTAACTGTCTTATTTGATTTTGTTTCCAGAAAAGTGATATGGTCTATTATGTGTTATGGAGCTTTATCCTTTGAATGCAGAAAGAAAACCCATATGAATCTTGTAAAATCATCTACAATGACTAGAGCATATTTCTTTTTTTTTTAATTGACATCACATTTACTGGACCAAATAAATCAAAATGTAATAGATAAAAGGGTTCAGAAATGGTGTTTATTGTTTTGCTCTTGAATGATGTTTTCCTTTGCTTTCCAAGTTGACATGCTTCACAAAGTCCATCTTGCACAAAATCAACCTGTGGTAGTCCTCTCACAAGATTATGTTTTACCAACTTGTTGAGTGCTTTGAAGTTAATGTGTGACAGTTTCTTGTGCCATTTCCAGCTTTCTTCAGTTGAGGCCTTGCTATATAGACATGTGACTTCATTGTGTATGTAATCCTCTAAGCCGGCTTCATATATGTTACCATGTCTGTGCCCTTTGAAAACCAAAATGCCTATTTCTTTGTGAGTCACAAGACACTCTTTGTTGTCGAAGCCAATATGGTAACCTTTATCTCCAAGTTGACTTATGCTTATTAAGTTATGTTTCAAGCCATCAACTAGAGCTACTTCATCAATTATGACATTCCCAAATACAATCTTGCCATATCTCAGTGTTTGTCCTTTGTTGCCATCTTCAAAGGATACTTCTGGGCCAGCTTTTCCCACAAAGTCTGTAAGCAGAGATTTCTTTCCAGTCATGTGTCCTGAACACCCACTATCCAGGATTAGGGTTACTTTCTTTACCCTTGTTCCCAGCATATATAAAGCAATTAGTTAGATGTTTTGAGGACCCAAACAGTTTTGGATCCTTTCTTTTTAACTTTAGGTGAAACAAAATTAATGTCATACCAACTTTTATCAATTGAAGATTTTAGCTCATAAATTTTTTAATACAAATCATGATAATCTCTACACATATAAATAGAATGAAATATGCTACCACAATGATAATAAGGCTTTTGTGGAATATAGTGACTTTTCAGAGTCTGTGAAGGAACAGACTCTGATTTCTTCTCAATTTTTGTTTTACAGTCTAGAGCTAAATAGTTGTGGTTGCCACATCTATAACACTTCTTTCTAGGAGCATTAGGATCCTTTTGATAATTCTCCTAGTATTTGTAGACTCTGATAAGTTCTCTAGGATTTTCTTTAATTTAGACTTAGACAGGTACCCTATGTTAATGTTTTTCTTAGATTTCGTTGCTTCTGTTTCATCTGTCTTTTTGTCAACAACAGGGGGACCATTGACAGATGAGTTTGTGGTTTCTTTAAGTAAATCAATCTTTCCTTCAGGAGTCATAAACTTAACAGGAGTGAAGGTACTCTTGTCCTTAGTCTTATTAATTTGGCTAGTTTCTTCATTGTTATCATTCTCAATAATAGGTCTTTTGCCTTGACTCTTGTCATAGCCTAGACCAGTAGTTTGACACACATTTTGATTGTTGAGAATTTCCTGAACTTTTCTACCAGAGTCTGTCCATACTCTGAACTTAAGCCTCTCTTCCTATAGTTCTTTCTTAACAAAGTCATAGGCTTTCAAGACTTCAGTGTAGTTGTGCCTGCATTTCTCAGAATCCTTTTTGTATTGTTTCATTAACACTAACTCAGACTCTAAATGGTTATTCCTGCTTGTTAAGGTTAAATTTTCTTCTTTTAACCTGTCATTTTGTTTGTCATTATATTCTTAATCTCACTTTGCACAATTCTTATACCATCAGAGTCTAAATTAAGTAAGGATTCGGGAGAGAAGATTGATACCTGAGTCTTGGGAGATGAAGGTTCTTTGGGAGATTCTGATTTTCTTGAGGAGACAGCCATCAATGCTAAATTTTCATAATCAATTTCATCCTTTGAGTTTGAATCTGCCCAATCCTTTCCTGTTGAGAGAAGTGCTTTTCCTTTGCCTTGACTTTTTGCTTTTCTACATTCACTAGCAAAGTACCCCAAAATTTCATAGTTGAAACATTTGACCTTTGCTTTGTCAAGCTTGATTATTGTGCTTTTACCCTTCTCAATCTTTTCATATTCTTTCTTGAATGATGGCCTCTTGCTAAATTTACCAGTTCTTTTGTTGAATTTCATTCTTTTGAAATTCTTAACAAACATAGCCATCATTTGACTCAGATCAATCTCTTCATCTGAATCAGAGCCCGTGTCAGCAGACTCTGAATCAACAACAATTTTACCTTTCTTCCTTGAATCCTTGATTCTTGCTTCTGTGGGTTCTTCCTGTTGTTCTTTCTTAGACTCCATTAAGAGTGTCACAGATTTTGAATTCACAAATTTCTTGTTCTTTTTATGTGCATCTCTAAATCATATGTCTTGAGTCTTCCATATAATTCTTCTAGAGTTATTTCATCCAAATCTCTAGTTTCCCTTATGGCTGTAGTTTTGTTGCCCTACTCTTCAGGAAGGGCTATCAGAAACTTGGTGTTTGTATCTTCAGAATCATAAACCTTACCAAGTATAGTCATCTCATTCAGGAGTTTTGTGAACCTATCATACATCTCAGTAATAGATTCTGTAAAGCATAATGTAACGTAGTATGTAATAGTGATAACAATAACTCAACTAAGAAACAAAGACAGACAAATAATACTAATATGCAGCACAGGAATCCAGAAGGACATAATCAAGAAGATAATACATTCATCATTGTTGTACATTCAAGTTAGAAGAATTACTGAACGTCAGGGATAGAAGTTCATTAACATGTTCAAGCCTCAGTGACAAATAAGAGTTCAGAAGACTTCATACTAAAGACAGAGCAGTGATCCATGTGTAATTGTCTAAGGGTTTCAGTGATAAGAAGCAATGCAAAAGTCCAGGGTTTATCAGCTGAAACAGAACAGAGATTAAGGAAATTCATTCAAGTGTTAGTCGTTTGTGAACCAGACCAGTGCACTAAGCGTCAGCACAACAAGAAGAGAATTATCTTAATTAATTAGAAGAAAATCAGTTGATCAAGCCAAGCCAAAAGAGTGAAGCAAAGTGGTAATTACTTGAAGAACTCAAGAAATATGCTAAGGCAAGTATTACTGCATTTGGTGGCATTAATACTCTTGAAGCAATGGAGAGGCGCAACATATATTCCAAGGTGCAAGAAATGTCTAAGGGAAGTATGAGTGGCGCCTACACAGTGCAATGAGTGTAGGCGCAACTAAACTAACAAAGCACAAGAAAATAGCTGCACTTAGAATCTAAGTGGTGAGTGGCGCCTGCACTAGGAACTCAGTGTGCAGGCGCAACATAACTACTCCAGGCGCAAGGAAATTCTAAGGCGAAGTGTGTGTGGCGCCTATACAGGGGAACTACTGTATAAGCGCAACAAATAAGTTAAGGCGCAAAGGAAAAATATTCTAAGGCAGTAAGTGGCGCCAACACAGGGCTTACAGAGTAGAGGCGCAACTCACATACTCGGCGCAACTCAAGACTTCAGCCTCAACAAGCCTCAAGTGGCGCCTCTACACCATTACCACTGTGTAGGCGCCACTCAGGACTTAAGCAATTGTGGAATTAAATTCCAAGAAGACTGCAAATATATATGGGTTCAAATCAATTGTT
Source organism: Oenanthe sinensis (assembly GCA_028671895.1). Lineage (NCBI taxonomy): Eukaryota > Viridiplantae > Streptophyta > Magnoliopsida > Apiales > Apiaceae > Oenanthe > Oenanthe sinensis. The sequence goes on along the minus strand of CM053809.1, from coordinate 409,703 downwards.
TTAATTGGTTATCATCTTCAAGCTATCAACAAATACAGCCGGGAAGCTCCATTAAAGACACTCATTTATATCTCCCAACTGTAATTGTTATAATATTATTTTGAACCCACTGCAGCTAATCATTTGATTAGATTTGTAGCACCCCAGGGATTTAATAATAACTTGTTATTTCCCAGCTTTGTGTTTTATTTACTGCCAAGCTCATATCATATAAAAACACAAACACTTCCGCAAAACAAAGTTGAAAATCTACAACATCATATTCAACCCCCCCTTCTATGATGATTTTGGACCTAACAATTGGTATCAGAGCTTGTTGATTGACTTTACAAATCAAGATCCAAAAATAGTTTTTCTAAAAAGTGCATTTTTAGATCTAGAAAAATTTATCTTGAATTCTCTTTTATTTTTAAAAGAAAATTCAATTTCGAATTTTTCATTGATTTTAAATTCACTAAATTTTAAAAAGCTATCAATCATCAAGAATTCGAATTAAAATTAAATTCTCAATATTTAATTTTTTATTTGAATTGATTTTAATTTTTGAGAAATTAATTATTTCTTAAGATTTAAAATTCTTAACAACCATGAGTACCCAAAAATTAAGCAGTATCAAAATTCCCACCTTCGACAAAAATGAATACATTTTGTGGAAAAAGAAGATGACCATTTTCATCAAGACTAGTAATTCTCAATATCTTGGGATTCTTGAAAATGGCCCCTATGTTCCTCAAAAGCTTACACCAGAGACAGTTTCAGAAGATGGCGTTCGGATTCCTCAAGGGTTTACCCCAAAGGAACCATCAGAATTTACTGACACTGACAAAGAGAAAGTAGCATGGGACAATCATCTACAATGCATCTTGATGGATTCTTTGGACACAACTATGCTAAATCAGGTGATAAATTGCACCAGTGCCAAACAGATGTGGGACACGATTGATCTGTTGATGGAGGGTACAGCTGAAGTGAAGGAAAACAGGCTAGACATTCTTACCTCCCAATATGAAGCATTCAAGTCATTACCTGGAGAAAGTATCACTCAGGTTTTCGAGAGATACAACAAATTGCTAAATGACTTGTCTCTACATGGGAAGACCTACACACGTAGGGAGATCAACAGAAAGTTTATGTTGACACTGCCAGCACACCTAGAGCACAAAATCTCTGTCATCAGAGAGAGAAGTGATATAAATGAAATGTCCATTGAAATGCTATACGGAAAGCTCAAGACTCATGAGATGGAGCAAGAGCAGCGACAAATCATTTATGGCTCAGGTACAGTGGACAATAAGAATTCTGCACTGTTGAAGACGACAGCTCTAGTAGCCAAGGACATTGCTGTGAAAGAGACCAACAAAGAAGCACCTGCAGTCGAGAAAGAAGAAATCTTAGAAGCTGAATTCACAGAGAATTCTCAACCGGGTGATGAAGACGACTTCTATTCAATAGAAGAACTTGAACAACTGGAAAACAAGACTATGGCCTACATGGCAGGAAAGTTCAAGAACCTCAGATTCAGAAGGAACCCAAAGTTCAAATTTAAGAGTAATTCAAGTTACAGTGGTTCCAGGGACAAAAGCAGTAATCGAGGTGGATCGTCTTCAGGGTCTCACAGCAGAGGAGGCTATAAGACAGGGATGGTAGATAGAAGCAAGTTTAAATGCTACAATTGTGGAGAACCCGGTCATTTTGCAACAGAATGCCGGAAACCAAAATAAGGGAATGAAAGGAAGGAGTCCTACGATGAACTAAAGCAGAAATATGATGCGCTGGTGAAGAAGCATCAAGGAAGAGCTTATATAGCTGAAGGCAAGAGCTGGGATGATTCTGACATCGATGAAGAAGAGGTCTATGGAAATCTTGCACTAATGGCAGACTCTTCAGAGGAATCACCTCAATCATCTAAGGTATCATTTCTTTCCTCCGTTGACATGTCTAATTCTGAGTATAAGAAAACTGTGGAAGATCTGAGCATAGAAATGTTTAACATACATACAAGCATGCTAGCATCTGTAGAAGAAAATGCTAAACTAGTTCTTAAGAATAAACTGTTAGAAACTAAAAACGAAAAACTAGAGCTTGCATGTGTTAATGTAGAAGATCTGAAACAGAAAATAGAATATCTTCAGAATAGAGATAGGTGCAACCAGGAAGTAGAAGCAGCTCTTAGAAGTAAAATTTCTGATCTAGAGTTAAAACTTCAAGCTTATAAGAAATCTGCGAATCTTGTAAAAGAGGCTATAGACAAACAAGTCATAGGTCAGAAAACAGGAATAGGTTTTGACTATGATAAGAAAGCTGGAAAAATGCATGTAGAATCTATTGCTGAGGAAAGTCCTATGAAGCAAGACATTCCACATGTATTGAAGGATGTAGCTAAGCCCCTTTATAAGAAATTTATCTTAGAACCTGAAAGGCATATGACTAGGCCAATTTGTAATAATTAGATGGCAACTCAACTCTAACTAATAAAGAGAAGTAAATACTAAACACTAAACAGGAATCAAGACGAAGACAGTCAACTAATCACAAAGGATCCAAGTATCAGAGGTATTTTGTAGGATTGCTACTCAACACTGGATGAAGTTCATTTCCATGTTCAAGCGTCAGTGAAATTAATAATGAGGAAGTACTTCTATAGAAGACAGAAGATATTGAAGATTTCAAATGATTACTGCAAGCAGATTCCAGAAGAAGAATGCAAACAGTGAAGAAGAATTAATGACAGAAGGCCTCTAGTTAAATGTTATTTAAATGGAGAATATTTATTGGGATGACACAAATGAACCAGACAGTACATTTGTGTGTCAACTAATATAATATTTATTCTTCATTTAATTCAAGAGGTTTCAAGATTAGAAGACGAAGAAAAGACAGGAAGATTTCAAGACTATCAGCACGGCTGCGACTAAAGATAGTATTTTAATTCTACTATCAATTGTTAATTAATTATTTAATTTATCTAATTAAATTAATTCAAATTGAAATTAATTTAATTTGTAAATTAACTAATTAAATTAAGTAGAATTAATTTACTATAAAAGAAATGCTTTAAAATGACTTATATAGATATATATAAACTGCTAGTATGACTTATCAATAAGTCATACCGAAATTCTTTATATATATATATATATATAAGTCATACCGAGCATGTTAGCATAAGTCATACCGAGCATATTGATAAGTCATACCGAGCATGTTAGCATAAGTCATACCGAGCATATTGATAAGTCATACCGAGCAAAGCTAATCAAAAGGTCATGCTGGAATTATTTTGTTTATTTAAAATAAGTCATACCGATTTGTTTTAATTAAATAAAATCTGAATATGACTTTCAATAAGTCATACCGAATGTTAAAAGGTCATACCGACCAGAAATAAGTCATACCCAGTCTTTTATAAGTCATACAAGTGTTAAAATAAGTCATACAGACTTATTTTCTTGAAATTAAGTCATATGGAAAAAGGTCATACCAGCCTTTTTCCAACCTCTATAAATATGAGGTGCTTGCTTCATTTGTTAGTGTTAAGAAAATCAGTTCAAATTCAGAAATTTGTCTGCATTGTAATATTCACAGATTTCTGTGCAAGTTTGAATATAATTGATTAAACTCGAACACTTCATGTCGAATTCGTTCTAGATTTTTTTATCAGTTATAAAATCTAATCTTCATATTAATTGTGTAATACTAATCAAGTTAAAATTATATCTTTCACTTGAACAGTATTTCATTATAATTAATATTTCGCGAGTAATTAAAATAATATTTTTAATCCTAATTATTCCGCGGTTAATTTTCAGATATTGTATTCAACCCCCCCTTCTACAATATCAGGGACCAACAATTGGCATCAGAGCTGGTTGATATAGAAAATATCAGATCCAAACCAAAAATTCCGCAACTCATACAGATCTCAAAAATTATTTTTAATTCAAAACAATTTTTATTCGAAATAATTTTTCACTAAAAATTATTTCTGATCAAAAATTGTTTTCAGTCAAAAATTAAAATATTTTTTTTGAAACACTTAATTTTTAATCTTATTAAAGATGAGTACCCAGAAAGTTACAAGCATCAAGATTCCACAGTTCGACAGAGAACACTACAACTTGTGGAAACAAAAAATGCTACTGTTTATCGGGATTGCAAATCCTAAGTATGCATTGATTATGGCTAAAGGTGTTGAGCTCCCTATATCAGTTGTTCTCGAACATACAGTAGATGGGGTCGTAATTCCCCACAGACAGTTTCCGAAAAGTCCGGCAGACTATACAGATGAGGAAACAGAAGCTGTGTCCCTTGATAATAACCTGAAGCTCATATTAATTGAATCCCTAGACTACATCATGTACAACCAAGTAGTCAATTGCAAGAATGCAAAACAAATCTGGGAAACAATTGAAATTATCAATGAGGGAACTGAAGAAGTTAAGGAGAATAGACTGGAGATCCTGACCACCCAATATGAACAGTTTAGATCCAACCCTGGTGAGGGTATCTCTGAGGTGTTTCAGAGACTAAACAAATTGATAAACGAGCTAAACATGAATGGTAAGTTTTATCAGAACCAAGAGGTGAACAGGAAGTTTCTGTTGACCTTACCAGAGCATCTGGAGCACAGGATTGCAGCCATCCGGGAATCTAGGGACATGAAAGAGGTAACCCTAGAAAGACTCTACGGAGTTTTAAAAACTTATGAGCTGGAACAGATCCAAACCAGAGAGATGTATGGAAGAGGTAAGGTACTGAGTTCCTCCAAGGCATTAATGGTAGAAGCACCAGAGAAAGAAGAAGTGAAGGCTGTTGCACCTTCTAACAGTTCAACAGAGTATGTGGTTCCAGAACTTGGACATACTTCTGACAAACAAGAAGACGGTGATTTCTACTCACTGGAAGAACTAGATCAGCTAGAAGATGAATCTCTAGCTATGGTTTCCAGGAAGTTTGGCAACATGAGATTCCGAAGAAACTCCTCATTCAGAAGTAAGCCTAATTTTGGAAGATACCAAAGAGGAGGTTCTTCGACAGCAGTATCAAAAAGCGGCTACAAGACCGACTTAGTTGATAGAAGCAAGTTTCGTTGCTTCAACTGTAATGAGCTAGGGCACTTTGCAACTGAGTGCAAGAAGCCTAAGCAAGGGAAAAAGAGAGAGTCTTACGAAGAGCTGAAGGAGAAGTATGATGCGCTAGTGAAAAAGCATCAAGGAAAGTCCTATCTAGCAGCAGGCAAAAGCTGGGATGACTCAGATAACGATGATGAAGAAGAGCTGGGAAATCTTGCTCTTATGGCTTCATCAGAGGGATCACTGTCTCCCAGCAGTGACAGAGGAATAGAGGTAAATCCTTCGTGTCCTAAGATGTTTGCTTTGCTAGGAAAAGAACTAGATGGTGAAAGAGATAAAGTTAAGAAACTCAGACTCAAAGTCAAAGAGTTAATTGATGAGACTGAAGTTTTTAAACAGTTAAAAAGAAATCATGACAAGTTGACTATTAAGTTGACTGAAGACTTAGCTGTTCAAGTCAGCAAAGTCAGTTGTCATGTTGTAGTAGAAACTAATCTCAGAAACCAGATAGAAGAAGAAAAGAAGAAGTGTCTTGCTTATAAGAATTCCTCATATATTGTTAAGAACCTAGTTGACCAACAAGAAATAAGTCGTAAAGTTGGAATAGGCTTCGAGTATAACAAATCTGTAGGAAAGCCAAGCAACATAACCCCCTTTAGAAAAAGTGCTGTAGAAAGGGGTATCCCACATGTTGTTAAAGACACACCGAAACCTCTCTTCATAACACCGATAGCTGAACCCATCCTTGAGAGCTCTGTTCTAATTGCATATGAAATGCAGTTGGAAGATCTTGAGGAAGAGAAGAAGAGAGGAGAACAGGTTAAGGAAATAAAAGGAGTAAATGTCCATAAAGAAAAAGGTGCACCGGAGACACCAGTGAAAGATGTGGGAACGTCTGATTCCCCCAGACCTGGTGTAGGTGTAAAAGACTTAAAGAATAAAATGAACAGACCAAACATATTTGTGAACAGTAGGAACAGTAACAATAAATTACATTCTACTGAAAACTTCAAATCTGCTGAGAAAATTGAAGTAGAATCTGTTAACCCTCCTACTGTATTGAATAACATGCCTACTAATGATGCTTTCCATAAACCTTGTGGTATAATGAATTGCATGTTATGTGCCTTTAATGCTATGACTGCTTACTTCAAACGCATGATAGCTAAGAAAGATAACATGACACCTAGACAGCACATCAATAGTAAATTTGCTAAATCCAAGACTGCGACTCCTTCACCTGAGAAGAAGGAATCATATATTCCTAAGTCTAAACAGAAAGTTGTTAAGACTGTTTATAGGAAGGTAGGAACAGTCAAGGAAGAAAATGATGTTGTTCGAAAAGGATCTGTTGTCAAAGCAGACAAAGGTCAATTCTTTAAATATGCCGGGCCCAATCAATTTTGGGCTCCGAAGACGAATTAATCCGTTTGATAATTGCAGGGAGTTAAACAGGCAAACCGAGTTATATGGATCCTGGACAGCGGATCGTCAAGGCATATGACCGGAGATAGAGCCCTGCTATCAGACGTGGTTGAGAGAGCTGGCCCAATCGTCACCTTTGGAGATAACAGCAAAGGAATGACTACGGGATATGGCAAGTTAAATACAGGAAATGTTATCATTGAAAATGTCTCTTTGGTGGAAGGACTTAAGCACAATCTACTCAGCGTCAGTCAATTTTGTGATAGAGGTTACAAAGTAAACTTTATCAAGGAGAAGTGCTTAATAGCTCATTCTAAAGAAGACAGACTAGCCTTGCGTGGAGTAAGGAAAGGAAACTTGTACGTAGCTGATCTCAACTCGGGAACTGGAGCTGAAGCAAACTGTTTTTATTCAAAAGCTTCAACAGAGGAAAGTTGGCTATGGCACAAGAAGCTCTCACACCTGAATTTCAAAACAATGAACTCTCTAGTCAAGAGGGATTTGGTGAGAGGACTGCCTCCGATGGAATTTACACAAGAAGGATTGTGTGAGGCATGTCAAAAAGGGAAGTCAAGGAAAGCAACTCACAGAGGCACAGACACTACAAACATCACTGAACCACTTCAACTCCTACACATGGATTTATTTGGTCCAGTAAATATTCTGTCTATGTCAAGAAAGAAATACGCCTTAGTGATTGTGGATGACTTCACAAAGTATACATGGGTTTTATTCTTGAATTCTAAAGATGAAACTCCACATTTGGTGATTGATCATATAAAGCTGATTGAGTTAGATTCAAAGTTACCTGTCCGAGCAATCAGATCAGATAATGGAACAGAATTCAAAAATGAAGTTCTGAATAACTTCTGCTCAGACAAGGGGATAACAAGGCAGTACTCAGCACCAAGAACTCCACAACAAAATGGAGTTGTAGAAAGGAAAAATCGAACCCTGATTGAAGCTGCAAGGACTATGCTAAGTGAATCAAGGTTACCTATCTACTTCTGGGCTAAAGCAGTTAATACAGCTTGTTATACTCAGAATCGAACTCTGATCAACAAAGATCATATGAAAACTCCCTATGAATTAATGGCTGGCAAGAAACCTACTCTCAAGTACTTTCATGTATTTGGAGCCAAATGCTTTGTGCTAAAAGATGTAGATGAACGCATTGGCAAATTTGAGGCCAAGGCACATGAAGCTATTTTTGTCGGATACTCGAGAAGAGCATATAGGGTTTACATAATTGATCAGCACCAAGTAAAGGAAAGTGTCAATGTAACTTTTGATGACACTAAACTCCCAAGTATCCAAACTGAAGATTCTTCTGAGTCATTAAAATTTGATAATTATCCAGACTCACATTCTGATGACGAAGAAGAACCTGAGGTTGCAGCAGGAAATGGTGACTACAATGATGGTAATGATCCAGGTAATAGTGGTGGAAACAATGGCAACACTGGAGATTCTACTAATACCAGTGGTGGATCAACAAGTCATCCTGGCAGCAACTCAGGGGGAGATGAAGGATCAACTGGCAGAACACAACATCACAATGAATTTCGAGGCGAATCATCAAGATCAAACCTACCTAGGGAAAGGATATGGAGCAGAGATCATCCTTTTGAATTGATCATAGGTGATCCAGATGTTGGAGTAAGAACCAGAAGTGCAACTTCAAATGAATGTTTATTCTCAGTTTTTCTATCTCAAGAAGAACCAAAGAAGATTGAAAATGCACTAATTGACCCAGATTGGGTTCTTGCCATGCAAGAAGAGCTCAATCAGTTCGAAAGACAAGAAGTCTGGACACTGGTACCCAGGCCTAAAGATAGATCTGTTATTGGCACAAAATGGGTATACAGGAACAAATTAGACGGTGATGGCATTGTTACAAGGAACAAAGCCAGACTGGTTGCAAATGGTTACTCCCAGGAAGAGGGAATTGATTATGACGAAACCTACGCACCAGTTGCAAGACTTGAAGCCATCAGGATATTTCTGGCATTCGCAGCACATTCCAATTTTAAAGTCTACCAAATGGATGTGAAGAGTGCATTTCTGAACGGAAAGCTAGAAGAGGAAGTATATGTGGAACAGCCCCCTGGCTTTGAAAATCCAGAGTTTGCTGATTTTGTGTACTTTCTGTTCAAAGCTCTCTATGGACTCAAGCAAGCACCGAGGACATGGTATGACACTCTCTCTGAGTTTTTACTTGAAAATGGTTTCACTAGAGGTGTCATAGATAAAACTCTCTTTTACAAATTACATAATAAAGATATGATATTTGTCCAAGTTTATGTTGACGATATTATATTTGGTTCTACTAACGAAAACTTGTGCAAGAGATTTGCTAAGTTAATGCAGAGCAGATATGAGATGAGCATGATGGGTGAGCTGTCATTCTTCCTTGGATTGCAAGTAAAGCAAAAGGAAGATGGGATTTTTATTTGCCAATCAAAGTATGTAAGAGATCTTCTCAGAAAATACAGTCTAGAAGATTCATCACCGGCAAAATCCCCAATGCCAACAGCCACGAAGCTTGACAAAGATGAAACTGGTAAGAAAGTTGACATCACAAGCTACAGAGGTATGATAGGCTCATTATTATATCTAACTGCAAGTAGACCTGACATAATGTTCGCAACTTGCTTATGTGCAAGGTTTCAATCTGACCCAAGAGAATCTCATCTAATAGCTGTTAAACGGATTTTTAGATATCTAAAGGGTACACCAGATCTTGGAATTTGGTACCCTAAGGATACAGGTTTTGACCTAATAGGCTATACAGATTCAGATTATGCAGGGTGCAGGATGGACAGGAAAAGTACTTCTGGAAGCTGTCAGTTTCTAGGACGAAGGTTGATCTCCTGGTACAGCAAGAAACAACATTCAGTTTCTACCTCGACAGCCGAAGCAGAATACATTGCGGCAGGTAGCTGTTGTGCACAGATCTTGTGGATCAGGAATCAACTAAATGACTATGGACTTGCGTTGAACAAAATTCCAATTTACTGCGACAACACAAGTGCTATAGCTATTTCCAACAATCCTGTACAACATTCACGAACCAAGCACATTGACATAAGGTATCACTTTATCAGAGAGCATGTCATGAACGGAACTGTGGTGTTACATTTTGTACCCACAGAAGATCAGATAGCCGACATCTTCACAAAACCACTTGATGAATCCACTTTCTCAAAGCTGGTTAGTGAATTAGGGATGTTAAATAATGGCTAATTTTTGTTTACTAGGAATTAATTTAAGCTCATAAATTTTAAATGTTAATATTTAAAGAATTTATGAGTCTTGAATTAATAAAATCCTAGAGCTTATGAATTTTTGGAAAATTATCTTAAGATTAAATCAATATTCTTAGAAGATAATTGTTTCAATTAAAGCATAAGTAATTTTGTTTAAATTAAGCATTTATAAGAATTATGTAAATTAATGTATATATAATGTTCTAATTATTGTTGTACATTAATATAAATGATTATGTTATTAGTTATCCAATTAATTTACTTATTAAATTAATTCAAACATGAGTTAATTTAATTCTTAAATTAATTAGAACAATTAATAATGTAAATATTTATTATAAGTTAATATTTATTGAATAATTAATAATTTATCTAATATTCGAATAAGATTTTTATTATTTTATTTCGAATTTAGAAACAATTATTAATATAAGTAATTATTCTATTTTATTATTACAAATTCGTATGACTTATTTAAATCAGCATGACTTATTATTATAAATGACTCAGTATGACTTAATCTAATAAATTTCGGCATGACTTTTCATTTTTAATAAAAAGTCATACCGAGATATTAGAACAATAAGTCATACCGAGCATTTTTGCTTGTTATGTTCAGTTTTATATAAATAAAACTCAGTATGACTTTTAATAAGTCATACCGAGATATTCAAGTGATTTCTTCTCTAATAAGTCATACTGAGTAATTTGTTTTTATTTTCTATTAAAATTAAGTCATACCCAGCAATTCATATGCACACACACTGCTACATACTTACAACTCGTGAACAGCCTTTTCATTCTCAAAAATCGATCATTTTTGATCATTTTCAACTGATTTCAGTTGCTGTTACTTGCTGATTTCAAGCTCCTTGCTTGCTAGTTTGTTAAAATCTGTTAAAACAAACAAAACTCTGCCCGATTTTCATTAGAAATCAAGTGACTGTTCCTGTTCTTGATCAAAAAGAAAATTTCGATTGAAGCTAGCAAGTGTTTCTTGTGTTTAGAGGACCAGTTGTGTAGTGAATTGTTGATTAAAGCTGATTTTGGATTATTATAAATTAGGGTTTCAATTTTTCAAGTGTAACTTTTCAAATTTTGAATTGTAATTGTTCATTTTAATTTGTAATCGCACATTGTAATTTTATTAATTTGTAATAGTTTAAAGGAAAATGGCTGGTTATTGCGAATTAGTAAAAACTAATTTTGTAGGATATTTCAATCCGGTGAATTGTTCAGTCGAGAGGTTTCGACCATGGATCGTGTTTATGAATGAACATTCACTCGTCAGAACTGCAATTACTCTGGATGCCCCGTTGCAAGTGTTAGCACTTAGGGCTCTGTATTCCACTGCAAGGAATAGGAGTACTGCAGACAGAGTTCAATTCTCTTTCAGCATAGGAGATCATGAATATATGGTGACTGAAGAGGACGTGAACAGGATTTTGGGCTTTCCAACTGACAATTTCATGGATCCACCCACTGTACCAGAAATTCTAGAATTTTTCTATTCTATTAGATATCAGGGTGAGATCAATTTGGTAAGACTGACAAAGTCCAAGTTGGTAAGTGAGTGGGACTATTTCTTTGACACGTTAGCCAAAGTGTTTGCTCCCACTACAAAGAACAACTTCAACAATATATCTTCACTACTGCAAATCTTTGGGTATTCTGTGGCTCATAACAGGAGGATAAATTTTGGGAAGTTGCTTCTGAAAGAAATTATAAGGAAGATGGGGAAACCAGAAAGCAGGGAACAGAATGTACAAGTCTACTATCCGAGGTTCCTGATGCTGTTTATGAATGACTTGTTGGTGGAAGAAGACAAAGCCTTATTTCAGAATGGTCCTGAAGAAGAATCTCCGACTTCTCAGAACCACCTATTTGCAAGGCTCCACAACAACCCCAAGTTTCAAAATGTGCAAGTGGTAAGGACAGATTACATGGCTGAGATATTAGATCATATTGCTAATCCTGTGCAGGAACAACAGCAAGAACAAGTGCCTATGCAATTAGAACATCCCGTGCACCTTCTACTTGAAGCTGCTCACCATGTCGATCAAGTGGCACAAGATCAACAGGTAATATCTCACTCACAATCTTCTAGTTCAATACCTATAGAAATATCTATTGCACTATTAGATTTATCTGTGGCGGACTATGATGGTGTTATTACACTCCAGGATATCAGCTACGAACCTGAAAACACACAAGTTCCGCCCCCAGCTGAATTAGAGCCTCAAACAGTTTCTCCTTCATCCTCTTCTTTGCTAAAAGTCAGAAAAAGGAAGAAACCTGTCAGAATAGTTAGGGGTCTTGGTGCTGATGTGAGTGAACCCGCAGCTCTGTCTCCACAATCTAAAAGATCTAAATTTCAACCAGAGACAACTGCAGACTCATCCTTTTCCTCTCAATGGGATATGGATTTTGACATGGCCATCCAAGGTTCTTTAGATACACTTGCTCAACCAGGTGATCTAATTCGCTGTTCGGCTACAGCTTCAGATAGTGAGGAAAGCACACTGCTAGCTCTCACACTAGCAGGACCTCCGCTTGAAGTTTCACAAACACATGAGGGCACATTTGTTGAAGAAAATGTTTTTAATAAAAACTGGTCGGATGCCACCTATGATGTGGACCATGACATTTTCGATGCAGTGCAGCATCAGTTACCCTCCAAGGTACTTAGGGGCACCACAGACTCTAATGAGCCATTCACTACATTGTCTAAGGTGGTGACCCCCCTGGATATATTACATCCAGTGATTTTAAAAGGTCTCGAATCCACTGGTGGATTTGAGAGGCAACCACTCCATAGAGGGAAATGGGACTCCATTCACGGAGTAGCTACGTCAGTAGCGGAGCCACTTCAAGTTAATCTTGTTGAGGACGCGCCTTCACAGGCATCAGAAGAGCAATTTGACTCTTCAAAAGCTATTGTTATATATGCAGGTACAGCTTCAGGATCTGGAAAGGAGCTAAACACGAGTGATGTGAGGCAAACACAAAGTGAAACACATGCACAGAGTGATAGTGAGATAAACATGAGTGCAAGTGAGCTGAGTGCACACACACACAGTGTTCTATTATCTAAAATGGAAGCTCTCCAGAAAGAAATGCAAATTGTTCAGGCTGAGTTGGTAAAAGTAAAAGCACAAGCAGAAGAAAAATCTACATCTGCCTCTGTAACACAGCAGCTGACAATAGTACGAAAAGATGTTGATGATGTCAAAACCTCCATTCTTCTAAAAACACAAGACATCCAAAATGTACAGAATCTTATTGCTGAAGACATGAAAGAAGTCAGCAAATTACATGAAAAGATTGATGAGGTTGAGAAAAGCTTGACATTAACAATCATTGAAAATGAAAAGATCTCTACACAAAGATTCAGCAAACTGGATGATGGAATGACACATTTGAATGAAGGAATGAAGCAAGTCTATCTGACTATGCAGAAAATGTTGACATCTTTTGAAGCCTCTAAAACTAAAGAGGATCCCTCAACTAAAGGGGAGAAATCAAAGGAGAAAGTAGCTAAAGATGGAGGGGCTTCTACTCAAGACAAAGGGAAAGATAAACTGTATTCTGAAGATCAATTTCAATCGTATGATCCAGAACCAGAAAAACAGTTTTATGATCAAGAGAAATTCATTGATGACAGTGCTCATGATGAATCAATCTTTCCTGACTACTGCAGAGCTGAGGAAGAGATTGCATTTGATGAAGATTTTCTGTTTCCAGAAGAAAAAGAAGTTGATCCAGCCTATGAAGAGGCAATGAAGAAACTAAAAGAAGACATCAAGGCAAGTCATGCAAAAACTGAAAAACTGAAAGCTCTAGTCATAGAAAGATCAAAGGCAGAAAAAGAAGAAAGCCAAGAAAAGCAAAATCTCTGGGCCATAGCAGTCAGAGAAAAGAAGAGAGATGTACAGCTCAAGATTGGAAGGAAATGGGATACTGCAAGAGAAATAATGGACAAACAACAAAAGGGTCCATTTGAAGACAAGCATCTGAAATCAATAATTGAGCGTCTAGAAAAGTCAAATGACAACATTGACAACTTCATGAAAGCTCTGAAAGAGGAAGTGGACTACATCACTATCCTAGTGGATCACATTCTTGAAGACTGGCGGATACTAGTCTACACACACAGGAATGGAACATTCAGAATTTCCTTAGAGTTTTTCAGGCAAAGAAGTTTATCAATAATATGGACGTTCTTGAACAAAATAAAGAGGAGCTCAGAAGAAAATGAACTTCTCAGGGATAGACTTAGAGTCTTTGCTACAGCTGTCAGTCCTCAGATCTTATTTGATCCTCATGAGGTAAGATTTTTCTCAAACAAGTTGTATCAAATCATGCAGTTAAATGAGGAATCTTTTAAGGGCTACACAGTTAAGTACATGATTCAAGTTGAAAGGATGTTAAGGTCAAAAGGTTTCAAATCCCAAGCTAAAATGGATGCTGCAGAGAAGATAAGAAACTACTGTCTGTCAAAAAGAATTCATTCATACATCAGGCAAATACCAAAGATAGATTCAACACAACCAACTGATGTAGAAGAAGAGATAGTAGATCCTGTTGAACAGGAAGTACTGTGGCAGTTAGCAAGAGCTGAACAAAGAAGGTTGTATGGAGAATCCACTACAACAGAACAATCAGTATCTGAACAAATACCGAGGACACCTGTTCATAAAGGTTCAATCCTAGAAGAAGGTGAAGTTGATACATCAGAAGACTGAAGACATAGATAGAACAAGATAGAAACTTTGTAATATTTGTTCAGTGCTAGAGGAACATCTATCTTGTATTTATCTTTTATGTATGAATCTGGAAAATTGTTAAATATAAAACCAGAACTTTTGTTTATTATTTACAGTCATTAAATGTCGTACTACTTTCTTAGTTGTTAGTTGAGTTATCCTCTAGGAATTTGTGTGTTAATTGTTTAACAACAAATAGGGGGAGATTGAAAGGCATATGACTAGGCCTATTTGTAATAATTAGATGACAACTCAACTCTAACTAATAAAGAGAAGTAAATACTAAACACTAAACAGGAATCAAGACGAAGACAGTCAACTAATCACAAAGGATCCAAGTATCAGAGGTATTTTGTAGGATTGCTACTCAACACTGGATGAAGTTCATTTCCATGTTCAAGCGTCAGTGAAATTAATAATGAGGAAGTACTTCTATAGAAGACAGAAGATGTAGAAGATTTCAAATGATTACTACAAGCAGATTCCAGAAGAAGAATGCAAACAGTGAAGAAGAATTAATGACAGAAGGCCTCTAGTTAAATGTTATTTAAATGGAGAATATTTATTGGGATGACACAAATGAACCAGACAGTACATTTGTGTGTCAACTAATATAATATTTATTCTTCATTTAATTCAAGAGGTTTCAAGATTAGAAGACGAAGAAAAGACAGGAAGATTTCAAGACTATCAGCACGGCTGCGACTAAAGATAGTATTTTAATTCTACTATCAATTGTTAATTAATTATTTAATTTATCTAATTAAATTAATTCAAATTGAAATTAATTTAATTTGTAAATTAACTAATTAAATTAAGTAGAATTAATTTACTATAAAAGAAATGCTTTAAAATGACTTATATAGATATATATAAACTGCTAGTATGACTTATCAATAAGTCATACCGAAATTCTTTATATATATATATATATATATAAGTCATACCGAGCATGTTAGCATAAGTCATACCGAGAATATTGATAAGTCATACCGAGCATGTTAGCATAAGTCATACCGAGCATATTGATAAGTCATACCGAGCAAAGCTAATCAAAAGGTCATGCTGGAATTATTTTGTTTATTTAAAATAAGTCATACCGATTTGTTTTAATTAAATAAAATCTGAATATGACTTTCAATAAGTCATACCGAATGTTAAAAGGTCATACCGACCAGAAATAAGTCATACCCAGTCTTTTATAAGTCATACAAGTGTTAAAATAAGTCATACAGACTTATTTTCTTGAAATTAAGTCATATGGAAAAAGGTCATACCAGCCTTTTTCCAACCTCTATAAATATGAGGTGCTTGCTTCATTTGTTAGTGTTAAGAAAATCAGTTCAAATTCAGAAATTTGTCTGCATTGTAATATTCACAGATTTCTGTGCAAGTTTGAATATAATTGATTAAACTCGAACACTTCATGTCGAATTCGTTCTAGATTTTTTTATCAGTTATAAAATCTAATCTTCATATTAATTGTGTAATACTAATCAAGTTAAAATTATATCTTTCACTTGAACAGTATTTCATTATAATTAATATTTCGCGAGTAATTAAAATAATATTTTTAATCCTAATTATTTCGCGGTTAATTTTCAGATATTGTATTCAACCCCCCCTTCTACAATATCAGGGACCAACAGAACCCCTTAATAAAGATGATCTCTTAATGAAAGAAGAACTCCTTGTTGAAGAGAAAAAGGAAAAGGTTGTAGATAAGAAGAACATGCCTAAGAAAACTATTAAAATTGAACAACCTAAGAAACAGGTTAAAATTGAAATAGGCAATAAAAATGAAAACAAGAAAGCTAACAGAAATGGTAAGGTAGGTGCTAACAATGCTAGAAAAGTTTGTAATAATTGCAAGTCTACTGGTCATCTTACGCATGCATGCAATAAGATAAAAGTAGTTAAAACAGGAACTTCTAGTATGCCTGCCATGCCTGCCATGTCTATTCCTCATCAACCATGCGGTAAAGTAGGATGCATGCCATGTGCTTTCAATATCATGCCTGCATACATTAACTTAATGAATTCTTCATCAAGTACTTGCATGAATACAGATGTGAACATGACTAGAAAGCATGTTAGGGCAAAGACTGCCAGTCCTCCTAAAGTTAGGAAGGAAACCCCTGTCCCTAAGCCTAAAGACACCTCTGTCAAGGCTAAACCAAAGAGCAAGGGTTCAGTCGATGAGAAAGACAAGGACCAGAAAATTTCTATAGCTAAATCTTTTTACTTATCTAAGCCTCTTGGACCCAATCAAATTTGGGTGCCAAAGAAAAAGTAATCAATCTGTGGATGCAGGGTACAGCAAAGAACAAGCGTGTCATGTGGATACTTGACAGCGGATGTTCTAGGCACATGACTGGAGACAAAGCCCTGCTAACAGATGTGGTTGAGAAAGCTGGCCCGATAGTGACCTTTGGAGATAACAGTAAGGGATTCACAAAGGGATATGGCAATCTGGAAATCGGGAATGTTATCATTGAGAACATCTCTCTTGTGGACGGATTAAAGCACAACCTTCTGAGTATCAGTCAGTTCACTGACAAGGGATACAAAGTAACTTTTGAGAAGGAAAGATGTGCTATCCAAAGCAGGAAGGATTCGAAGCTTGCTCTTCAGGGAGTGAGAAAGGGGAACCTCTTCATAGCTGATTTGTTCTCTGCAAGCAAAGGTGAAGTTCAATGTTTTTATAGCAAAGCTTCAACAGAGGACAGTTGGTTGTGGCACAAGAAACTCTCTCACCTCAACTTTAAAACTATGAACTCTTTAGTAAAGAGGGAATTGGTTAGAGGTCTGCCCGAGATGGAATTCTGTCAAGAAGGGCTATGCGAAGCATGTGAAAAAGGGAAGTCAAAGAAAGCATCTCATCGAAGCAAAGACTCAACTGACATTACTGAACCACTGCAACTACTGCATATGGATTTATTTGGTCCAGTCAACGTCATGTCAATGTCAAGGAAGAGATATGCACTTGTAATTGTTGATGACTACTCCAAGTACACGTGGGTGTTGTTTCTAGCCGCAAAGGATGAGGCCCCTCAAACAATCATCAATCACTTAAAGAAACTTGAGTTGGAAGCTGGTCTGCCTGTCAGGAAAATAAGGTCTGACAATGGAACAGAATTTAGAAATGCAATCCTGAATGAATTCTGTGTGGAAAAAGGAATAACAAGACAATTCTCAGCGCCCAGAACTCCACAACAAAATGGAGTGGTAGAGAGGAAGAACAGGACTTTGGTTGAAGCAGCAAGAACAATGCTGAATGAAGCAAAGTTGCCTCTATACCTTTGGGCTGAAGCAGTCAACACAGCTTGCTACACTCAAAATCGTACCCTGATCAATAAAGAACATGACAAGACTTCTTATGAGTTAATGGCCAACAAGAAACCAACACTGAAATACTTTCATGTGTTTGGAGCAAAGTGCTTCGTATTGAAAGATGATGAGCATCTGGGAAAGTTCGAATCCAAGGCTAATGAAGGCATATTTCTTGGCTACTCAATGGAATCTAAGGCGTACAGGGTTTATGTGATTGATCACAAAAAGGTCATTGAAAGCATGAATGTAACTTTCGATGATCTAAAGCTCCCAAGTCTACAAAGAACAGACGACACTGAAACTCTGCAGTTTGAAAATTTGAACTCAGATGGAGGTGAAGTAGAACCTGAAGCTGCAACAGAGATTCAAGTTCCAAATGAGAATATCAACAATGATGATTCTGTCCCTAGTAGTGGAATCAGTGGAAGATTCACAGAAACTACTAGTAGTGGCAGAGAATCTCATTCTCATCCAAGCAGCAGCTCAGGGGGAGCAACTGAAGGATCAACAAACAGGACCCAGCACAATAATGAAAATCAGGCTGAATCATCTAGGGCAAATCTGCCTAGACACAGGGTGTGGAGTAGAGATCACCCCTTTGAATTGATTCTTGGAGATCCAGATGCTGGAGTTCAAACAAGACGTGCTTCCCAAAATGAATGTTTATTCTCTGGTTTTCTCTCTGAAGTAGAACCAAAGAAAGTGGAAGAAGCACTAGAAGATCCAGATTGGGTTCTTGCCATGCAAGAAGAACTCAATCAATTTGAGAGACAAAAGGTATGGAAACTAGTACCCAGGCCAAAGAACAAGTCTATTATTGGCACAAAGTGGGTATTCCGAAACAAGCTGGATGAAGATGGCATTGTTACGAGGAACAAAGCCAGACTGGTTGCTAAAGGTTATTCCCAGGAGGAAGGAATAGATTATGATGAAACATATGCACCAGTGGCAAGGCTTGAAGCTATCAGGATGTTCTTGGCATTTGCAGCACATTCCAACTTTAAAGTATATCAAATGGATGTGAAGAGTGCATTCCTGAATGGAGAGCTGGAAGAAGAAGTATATGTGGAACAACCCCCAGGGTTTGAAGATCCAGAATTTACAGATTTTGTGTACTTCCTCTTCAAAGCACTCTATGGCCTGAAGCAAGCCCCTCGAACATGGTATGACACACTATCTATATTTTTACTTGAAAATGGTTTTACTAGAGGTGTCATAGATAAGACTCTATTCCATAAAATGCATAAAAATGATATGATATTAGTGCAAGTCTATGTAGATGATATTATATTTGGTTCTACTCACGATCAGTTGTGTAGTAGATTTGCTAAGCTAATGCAGAGTAGGTATGAAATGAGCATGATGGGAGAGCTGAACTATTTTCTTGGACTCCAAGTAAGTCAAAGGAAAGATGGAATCTTCATTTGCCAGACCAAGTACATCAAAGAATTATTGAAGAAATATGGTCTTGAAGATGCATCTTCAGCTAAAACTCCAATGGCAACTGCCACTAAGCTTGATAAAGATGAGCCTGGTAAGAAGGTAGACATCACAAGCTACAGAGGTATGATCGGCTCATTACTTTATCTTACTGCAAGTAGGCCGGATATAATGTTCTCTACATGCTTGTGTGCTAGGTTCCAATCAGATCCTAAAGAATCACATCTTATAGCTGTTAAACGAATTTTTTGGTATCTTAAGGGAAATCTGAATCTTGGAATTTGGTACCCTAAAGATACAGGTTTTGACCTTGTTGGCTATACAGATTCTGATTATGCAGGGTGTAGGATTGATAGAAAGAGTACATCAGGGAGTTGTCAATTCCTTGGTAGAAGGTTGGTGTCCTGGTATAGCAAGAAGCAGCACTCAGTTGCAATGTCGACAGCTGAAGCTGAGTATGTTGCTGCTGGGAGTTGCTGTGCACAAATTCTGTGGATAAGGAACCAACTTCAGGACTATGGACTGTTGCTGAGCAAAATTCCAATATTCTGTGACAACACAAGTGCCATAGCTATAACCAACAATCCTGTTCAACACTCGAGGACCAAGCACATTGATATCAGGTATCATTTCATTCGAGAGCATGTCATGAATGGTACTGTAGAGTTACATTTTGTACCTACAGAGCAACAAATTGCAGACATCTTCACTAAACCATTAGATGAAATCACTTTCACTAGACTGGTTTGTGAACTTGGGATGTTAAATTCTACTGACTAACAAGTTGGTAATCAAAAACTTCAATTTGAAGCTGATAAATTCACTGGTTGATTAATTTCAATATTCTTAGGACTTGTGAATTTATCTACCAAAAATCATTTTCCAGCTGTTAAGATTAAATTTTAGATAAATACCTTGTGCATGCCTGCTTAATTTATTAATCTGGTATTTATTTAATTTTGATCTTAAAAAATATTTAAGTGCTTGTATTTAATTGATAAATTCTTGGCACTTATTTATTTAAATTTTATTTAAAATAAAAGTAAAATAATAAGAAGCATAATTTATTTATAATAATAATTTTAACAATTAATGTTATTATTGTTATTAATGAATATTTTGTGAAATTAGTAGCAAAATTTGAGAACACTTGAAAATTCGTCCAAGTGCCAAGTGGCGCCTATACAGCTAACTCACTGTATAAGCGCAACATATGGACTTAGATTTTTTACTTGGTTGAAATTCAAGTGGCGCCAACACAGTGTAACCACTGTGAAGGCGCAACATAAGTATTTCCTTGAGTCAAAAATTTGCTAAGTTATGTTTTTAACTCAAGTGGCGCCAATACAGTGTAACCACTGTACAGACGCCACTCAAAAATTACTTAGTCAATTTTTCACTTCTAGTGGCGCTAGCTAGTTAAGTGGCGCCTACACAGGGCAACCCCTGTGCAAGCGCCACTCAGCACTTCACATAATTTTTTTTCTGAATTGCTGCGCCTATAAATACTTGAGTATTGTTTTTGTTGCCTTTTATTATACATACAGTCGACACACTCTAGAGGCGCAAGAACAAATAACTCAGATCCATTTTTTTTTATCGAACATATCTTGGCCAATTGTTGTCCGATTTTTAATCCTAGACCAGTTTTGTGATACCCATAACCATATCTTCCTTTTCCAAGTGGTCTCATACATTTTGGTCAAGGTTTTAAAATTCACCATTTTCATAAAATTCGAACAATTTGTCTACTGTTTAATAGTGTTTAATCGATTAAAAATTTTAATAAAATTAAAGTGTGCTAAAAATTACTAGCAAGTTATTATATTGTTAATTTTTAAGAAAATTCAAGTAATTTTTGAAATTAGGGTTGTAGTTCAAAATTTTACTAAAATTATTTGATTTTAATTAGTACTTTTAATTATTAAAAATTACTTTTCATTTTTGATTAAATGGGGAGTCATTTTGAGATTAAAAAGACTAATTATTTATCCATTTTAGTAGATGATTGGACTGAGGCAGGGGACTTAGGTAACTGGGCTAGATTTTTAAATGAAAATTCAATAGTCAGTTATGCACTAACTACCTCTGTTCCTTTGAATAGAAATCTTCTAAGACAGGTATACAGGTCTGCTTTAGACACGTCTGCAGATGGGATCCTGAGCTTCACTTTTAAACTTCAGAAGCAAAGGGTGCCGATCACAGAAGCTGACATAAATAGAGCACTGCATCTACCTTCTGAGAACCTTGAGGAGGACCCATGTCAGGCAGATCTAGATAACTTTTTCATGTTCCTGCACTGCACCAGAGAGAACACAAATCTTCCAAAGAAGATTTACAAAAATCACCTGCCAAAGGAATGGAATCTGTTCTTCAACATCCTATCTCATGGTTTTGCACCAAAGACAGGTGGATTCCATGGCATTACTCAGTTCAACAAGGTGATTGGATATGCAGTAGCTACTGGCTCCAGAATTAACTTTGGCAAGTTGATCATGGCTGAGATCTTGAAGAATCAGGCAAAGATGGAAAACTTCTGTTTGTATCCAAGATTCCTACAGCTGGTACTAAATGAAGTTCTTGAAGCTGATCAACTTCAATTGTTTCAGAACAGTCAAATGGAAGAGTCACCCTCTCTACAGTTCAGAACAATTATGCTATTAAAGAATGAGGCTGACTATCCAAATAGGTATGCTCCTGCACCTATGACTGAACCCATAAGGGATTTTGTTGCTCTTCTGAGACAGGTTAATGAAAATGAAGATATGGAAGAAGCTGATTCTGAAAATGAGCAAGAACCTATTCCTGAAGAAGAACAAAGGAATTCCCCTAAAAATCCAACAGAGGAGATAGTGGTTGAGCCAGAAGTAGAAGAAGAACCTCAAGCTACAGATGTATACATCCCTAGCATGTCTGATGAAGGTATGGATGAAGGTTCACTTCTTTACTTTGACCTCTCTGCTTTTCTTTCAGATGAACATGTCACAATATCTCCATCTGTGCCTCAAACGGCAATGCACACACAAGAGCCCTCAGTGGCCATTGAAGCTGGCAATGAACTTGGCAACCCACCAGTTCTAACCAATGCCAGAGAACAACAAACAGATCCTTCATCACCTCCAACCAGAAAAAGAACCCATGAAATAGATGATAGGACCGTTTCTCAACCAGATCAGGACATTTTTCAAATATCCCCTACAGCTCTGCCTTCTCAAAAACGTCATAAAATGGATTTTAAGCCAAAGGCATCTGTGAGCCAGGAACCTGATTCTCCAATCTCTGAACACCTTCTTTTTCTTCGTAACCTAAATTCTGAAATTGATAAAATCCTGAAAGGTCCGGAAAGAGAAACAGAGGTTGTAACATCCGCTACTTCAGTAGCTTGTACTGTTTTGGTTGATCCAATTCAGACTCTGTCTTCACAGACAGTAGGGGGCATCACTGACTCTCACGAGCCATTCATTACATTGTCAAATGTGGTGACCCCCCTGGACTTAACATCTCCAGATCCTATTAAGGATGTTTTCCCTCCCCAAGTGGGTGAAGTGGAAAGGCAACTCTCCCATAGAAGGGAAGAGGTCTCCATTCAAGGAGAAGCTGTGTCAACAGCACCACCACTTCAAGTGGAAATGCCTTCACAGGCTTCGCGGGGCATCACAGGCTCTTACTTGTCACATATTACATTGCCTGAGGTGGTGACCCCCCTGGAAATTCCAAGTCCAGCTCCTTCAACGGAGGTCCTCCCCACCTCTACAGGTCAGGTGGAGGGACAACACACCCATAGAAGGGATGTGGACTCTATTAATAGAGTATCTGCTACTTCGGTAGTAGAACCTGTTCAGGGTGTCTCTGGACAGGTAATGCCTTTAATGGCTTCAGCTGGCATCACTGATTCTTTTATATTGCCAATCATTACAGAATCAATAGTGGTGACCACACTGGGTCTAAACTCCCCAGTTCCTGAAAAAGGAGTTCTCCCCACCCACAGTGGTCAGGCGGAGAGGCAACCTACCCATAGAAGGGATAGGGATTTTCTTGCAGGTATTGAAGATATGGATGCTATAATGAGTGAAACATTTAACCTAAGTGATCTTCAATTCCCTGACCCCGATCAGCCAAGTGTGAGTGTTGAGGGTCGTGCTCAAACAGTTCCAGTGAGGAGTGAGACACCCACTGACCAAATATTCACCCCACACAATACACACACTGCACATAGCCAAAGGATTCTAAATCTGGAGGCCCAGGTTACTGAAATTCATCATTCTTTAAGCAAAATCTTGGAAGTGCAAGAGCAGCAGCGATCTGAAATGAAAGAACTCAAAGATCTAGCTCAACAGCTGCTGGCTCAGAAGGCTCCTGTCTCTACTCAATCAACTCCAACAGCTCAGATTACTCCGATCAGAAGGGAGGATAACCCAACTGAGGGGGAGAGATTAGCACAAGAAAAAGATGTTGGAGCTGCAATGATAATGGAATATACAGCTCAGGGGGAGATGGATTTCTTCTATAGGCCTGGAGCGAGGCAACTTGAAGAAGGAGAAATCTTTGAACCCTATGTGCCAATGGATATTCCTACTGAAGCTGAGATAGAGAAGACTGTACAGGCTGAAGGGATAGACGTCGAAGAGGAGTTTGCTGAAGAATATGCCTTCGATAATGACTGTCTTCTAGTTGGTGTGGATGAAGTCATTACGAGAGGTGTATCCGAAGCTCAGGACTTAGTAAAGAGAAAATGGAAGAGAGTGCAGCAAGCAATTGAAAGGAGGAACAGAGTGAAGGACATAGAAGCAAAAGTAGGTCCTGATTGGGATGAAGCAAGGAACTTGCTCAAGAAGAAGGAGCTATCCCTTTCTAATAAGAAAGACAGAGAAGTCCTTGATCTCTTCAGAACCATGAAGGACAAATTTGAAGATGTTCATGAATTCTACTCCATGCTGTCCGAGGAAATTTCAAGTGTGTTAGTCAGTGCACTTAAAAATGGCTGGAAGATGCACCTAAATTCAACATCACTGGGGTCGAGGGTTCTATCGACAAAGAGCTTTGAAAAGATGAATATAGTAGAGCTGTATGTGCTGAAGAGGAAAGTCATCTTTGGAGGGCACAAAACAAATGAGATACTGAGAGACATGATTGAAAAGAAGATAATGGAGATCGGTGTTGAAGCATTTGAAAAGCCTCCAGTTGTCAAGTACTACAAAGCAACAACTCTTCACAACTTAACTTTGTCAGACGAGTGTTTGGACTCAAGCCATCTCTTGTTCATGCAGTATGTAGAGGGAAAACTCAGGAGTAAGAAGAACAGAACTGCAGAAGACCTTAATGCTGCTGAGTTGATCTATGCATTCAGGCTGAACAGAGCAATTCAAACTTCAGGAAGATATCTTTTGGAGACGTCCAGATACTACCAAGATCCAGTGTTTGTTAGAAAAGATGACGGCACAGAAGTACTCGAATCCATCTCAGACTCTGAACCTTGCACTCACACTGACTCAAATGGAATAAAATACTTACTACTCAAGAAGGATGGTGTGATCAGGAGGAAAGAATTATCAAAGCTCAAAAGAAACAACTCTGAGGTTATTCGAAAAGTCTTCTCAAGGGTAAAAAGATCCACTGTCAAATCAGACAAGAAGGCTTTGAGGATAATTGAAGATACACTAAGGGAGAAACTGGCAGAAGAGTCAATGCACGACACTGACAGAGTAAAAGGCTTTCCGAAAAGGATAACAGTGTTCGTGTTTACAAAGAGGCAATCTCTGGCCTTCGAGTCAATCTCCAAAATGAATTCAACGGCGTTTCTTACTGAGATATTAAAGAAGCTAGAAGATCCACCTCCAGTTAACACTCTTGAAGTAGAAGCAAGAGATTTGGTAAAGGCAAGGTTAGAGCAAAAGGAAGAAGAGCTGAGGAAGCACTACTCTGAAACGAGGTCTAAGCAAAAACAAGACACAGTACAAAGAAGCAGAAGATCATAGATTTATTTGTTCAGGCTAAAGGAACAAACTTCTTTTATACACAAAGAAATCTGGAAATGTAATATCTAATCCAGAATGTAATTAATATTATTTACTGTCTTTCTGCACTTTACTTTTTCTTGTAAGTATCAGTTGAGTTATCCTCTCACAGGATTTGCTTGTCGATCTCTCTCAATCAAATAGGGGGAGATTGTAAAGCATAATGTAACGTAGTATGTAATAGTGATAACAATAACTCAACTAAGAAACAAAGACAGACAAATAATACTAATATGCAGCACAGGAATCCAGAAGGACATAATCAAGAAGATAATACATTCATCATTGTTGTACATTCAAGTTAGAAGAATTACTGAACGTCAGGGATAGAAGTTCATTAACATGTTCAAGCCTCAGTGACAAATAAGAGTTCAGAAGACTTCATACTAAAGACAGAGCAGTGATCCATGTGTAATTGTCTAAGGGTTTCAGTGATAAGAAGCAATGCAAAAGTCCAGGGTTTATCAGCTGAAACAGAACAGAGATTAAGGAAATTCATTCAAGTGTTAGTCGTTTGTGAACCAGACCAGTGCACTAAGCGTCAGCACAACAAGAAGAGAATTATCTTAATTAATCAGAAGAAAATCAGTTGATCAAGCCAAGCCAAAAGAGTGAAGCAAAGTGGTAATTACTTGAAGAACTCAAGAAATATGCTAAGGCAAGTATTACTGCATTTGGTGGCATTAATACTCTTGAAGCAATGGAGAGGCGCAACATATATTTCCAAGGTGCAAGAAATGTCTAAGGGAAGTATGAGTGGCGCCTACACAGTGCAATGAGTGTAGGCGCAACTAAACTAACAAAGCACAAGAAAATAGCTGCACTTAGAATCTAAGTGGTGAGTGGCGCCTGCACTAGGAACTCAGTGTGCAGGCGCAACATAACTACTCCAGGCGCAAGGAAATTCTAAGGCGAAGTGTGTGTGGCGCCTATACAGGGGAACTACTGTATAGGCGCAACAAATAAGTTAAGGCGCAAAGGAAAAATATTCTAAGGCAGTAAGTGGCGCCAACACAGGGCTTACAGAGTAGAGGCGCAACTCACATACTCGGCGCAACTCAAGACTTCAGCCTCAACAAGCCTCAAGTGGCGCCTCTACACCATTACCACTGTGTAGGCGCCACTCAGGACTTAAGCAATTGTGGAATTAAATTCCAAGAAGACTGCAAATATATATGGGTTCAAATCAATTGTTTTAATTGGTTATCATCTTCAAGCTATCAACAAATACAGCCGGGAAGCTCCATTAAAGACACTCATTTATATCTCCCAACTGTAATTGTTGTAATATTATTTTGAACCCACTGCAGCTAATCATTTGATTAGATTTGTAGCACCCCAGGGATTTAATAATAACTTGTTATTTCCCAGCTTTGTGTTTTATTTACTGCCAAGCTCATATCATATAAAAACACAAACACTTCCGCAAAACAAAGTTGAAAATCTACAACATCATATTCAACCCCCCCTTCTATGATGATTTTGGACCTAACAGATTCCCCAAATTTTGCCTCAAAATACTCATACTCCTGAATTAGCAGAGACCTATCATTCTTCTTAACATCTTTAGTCCCTTCACAGTGCACTTCAAGTTTTGTCCACATCTCCTTAGAAGTTTTGCATGATATAACACAGTTTGTAAGAACAGAATCCAAACTGTTAAAGAGAATATTTTTGACTTTTGTCTCCTTAAGGACATTCTCCTTGTCCTCCTTTGTCCACTCAGCCTTTGATTTTTCAACAAAGTGCTCTTCAGTTATTTTACCTTCTTCAGCGGTTTGAGAACAAGCTTTGAGGGCACATAGGGTCCTTCATAAATCCTGTCAAGATAGTCAGGGTCTGTAGCTTCCAGATGGTGTAGCATCTTAACCTTCCAGTGGGTGTATTCGTTTATCTTAAGCATAGGAATCTTAGAATTGCCATCTTTGTTTCCAGATATCTTTGATCGATTTTAAACGTTAGGCTCTGATACCAATTGTTTTCCCAGTTACACAAGTAGAATGGGGAGTTGAATACTTGTGTGTTTTTTCTGCCTGATTAAAATCAACTAAATAGGAATTAAAAGATTTGAATTAAGAATAAAGATCAAACACAAAGATATGAATGAATACTGTTTGTATTATTGATGAGTAAATACAAACTCTCCTAGGATATTTAAAATGACAAAGTGTTTAAACTTTAAAAATTAATTTTATTAATTTTTGTTTCGCTACAACTGTCTGGAAAATAATTCCAGCTTCGATAAATACAATAGCAATTAGCAATGAGTTTGCTATTGTTTATATGCTTAAGAAAATTCTAGCTCAGTTGCATAAGGAAAAATATTTGTGAGATATGTGTATTTATACTGAAACACATATCTCACTTACAAGTGTACTTTCCCTTGTTCCTAGAACAAAGCTTGAAATAGAAATTTCACTTTTTCTATTCAAATTTGTCTTCATTCCATTTGTAGATAAAACAGCTCTGAGATATGCAGAAATCTTTGACTCTTTAAGCACGCTTTACCTTTTGCTTGAATTCTCCCAAGTTGCAGTAGTAGACTTGACAGACTAGATAGTAATGTCAAAATCATTCCTTGTATTTTCACTATCTAGTCTGCAACTTGAAACAGACTGTCAGCTTCACTAAAAGTTTACTGTCAACCTTTAGCTTCCCTTTATTGACAGTATTTTCGGCTCCGCATACTTTGCTGTCAAGCTTGATAGTCTTCTAAAACATGTTGTCTTCCAAAGCTGTTGTCAACTATCCCCGCTAATGTTGCTGTCAACTATTCTCGCCAAAGTTGTTGTCAGTAAAGTTTGTTGTCTTCAAATCTTCATTCTCCGCCAAGTTTACTGTCAATGGAATAGTTGATGTCAGTAATACTTGTTGTCTTCAATCTTCATTCTCCGCAAAGTTTACTGTCAATGGAATAGTTGCTGTCAGTAATACTTGTTGTTTTTAAATCTTCATTCTCCGCCAAGTTTACTGTCAATGGAATAGTTATTGTCGTCTGTTCCAATTGTATTGTCACTTGAATATAGTGTCATAGGCTTCAGTTGTAGAATGTTACTGTCAAAGTCTTGACCCATGCTGTGCCTGAACACCTTGTGAACTTCTATTTCATGGATTATGTTATTGTATTTGTACAAGACAGTAACTATTGAGGCTTAATGTCACCTGCTTGGCTTTGAAACATACTGTTACAAGTGACAACTAAACATACTGTCAATATACATCTAACAGTACATTTTACTTAGTTAATTTCTAATTAATCTAAGTAACTTATATTTGATTACAATGTTAACACAACAATTCCTATATATATATATATATATATATATATATATATATATATATATATATATATATATATATATATATATATATATATATATATATATACATATTTAGGACTTCTACATATTTAATTTTAAATACGGTATATCTTAAATTTTATTTAAAATAACTTTCTTTCATACTAATTATAATACTGTGTGTTAATAATTTACTCATATCATAAATAAATGGTCCAATCACAAACTTGCTAGAAAATCGGTAGATGGTTCATGTTTCTCGACAAAATTAAATCAAAATATGACCCTATTTTCGGTTCATACATGAAACTAAACCTAATGAATTGGGTAGGAGTTTTGTGATTTTTCGACCAATCTATTTCAATCTGATCTATATCATTATTCGATTAATTTAAATATAATATATTATATAACTCATGCTACAGACACATTGTTTTTAAAAATTATTTAATAAAATTTTCATATTTAATACTTCTTTCGTTCCAAATTATGTTTTTCTTTGATTTTTTCACACATTAATTCTTCCAGTAAAGGTACTTGTAAATAATATTTTTTTAAATTTTTTATTTTATATAAAAATATAAAGTTTAAATTTTTATAAAAATGAAAATATTTAAAAAATATTATTTATAAATACCTCTACCAAGCACATTGAAATACGTGCAAAAAGAAGTGACTCACATAAAATGAGGCGGATGGAGTAATAATGATAATGTGAAATTAAGTAAATTAAATAATTTTATATTTAAGATTAAATAATACAATTTTAAGAAAATTAATATCAGTACAATAAAGTATTATTTTTATGCATTATAATAAATGAATTTAAAAATTAATTTCGTTTAATATTATGTTGTATATGTTATGTGGTAAAGTAATAATGTGCATTAATGAGCTTACCAAAAGTGAAATTTTAATTCAAATATTTATTAATGAGTTTACCATAAATATTACTAATTATAATAATGATATTTAAAATTTATATACACATATTCTATAATTAAAAATTGGTCAAATAAGAATATAGATCTTATACAAACCTAAATATGGATACATAACATAAAACTGGATAATCCAGGGATCAAATTATAGTTTAAAATTATATCTAAGCCTAAATATGAATACCGAACATGAGGTATGGGTTATGCAACAATTTATAATACTAGATTATTTTTCCGTGCTACGCACACGGGTAATTTATAATTTATATATTAATAAATATTATTATTATTATTATATGATAATAATATATAAATAATTATATTGAATTATTTAAAATTTAAAATTTTAATTTGACAAGTTTAAACTTTTTTATTTATTTTTATTTTGTCTTTATTTCTTTATAATATTTATATGTGTTAATTTTTATTTATTACTTACTCATACAATAATATTTTATGTATAATAATTTATATTTTAAATTCTATATATCTTAAAAATTTTATTCATAATTAATTATTTTCAAATTACTTATAATATTTTATATAAGTTTTTTTAATAATTTACTTATATTATATTATTTCTTTACGTTCAAATATCAATTATATTTACAATTTGTTATTTAATTATGTGTATTTCAATTCTTACGTAAAAATATTTATTATGTTATATCAATATTTGATATTTGATACCGCCATTGGATACCAAATTAATACTATGAATTTTATTGAAATATATATATGGAACGTATATATATTATATGATTTACATTAATGAACTTACCATAGTATTTCAAATTTTGATAAATGAAGATTATCATAAATATTATATATCATATTAATGATATTAGTCAAATGAGTTAATGCGTTAAATAAGAATATGGATATTGTTCGAACCTAAATATGGATAATAACCTTAAAAATGGATTATCCAATGGGTCAAATTAAAGTTATAAATTTTATCCGAGCCTAAATATGGATAGCAAATATAAGGAAAGAGTTATCCAATAATTTATAATATATATATATATAATATATATAGATATATAGATATAGATATAGATAAGTGAGTTAGTTTATAGTTAATAAAAAAAAAGGTTTTGTCTCTCGGCACTACCCAACTAATTAATACATACGCAAGTACATTTGTGAATAGTAACCCATTGCACTCTTGCACTTTCTATTTGATATTCTAGTAGGTGATAGATGATTTATACACAATCATAACAATCATACTGTGAAGTGTGAACAAATATTACACGGCACTACCACTAAATTTATAACTATAATAGTTCGTAACCTGTGCTTCCGGAGTGATTGTTGCGTTCTCTTGTTTTTTCCACTCTAAAATTGTAATAAAGTCTTTGGACCTCTGCAAAAATTTGCTCTCTATTTGAAGATTCATAATTTTATTGAAAATTTAAACAAATTTAAGAATAAATATCAAAATTAGTAAACTTCATTGGCAAAATTACAAATTCTCATTTCTTAATTAGCGATTTTGTTACTAAAATTGAATTTCATAAAAAATTGATCATACCAATTTAGATGGTATAAATTAGCAAAAACAAAATTAGATAATATTCCCCCATCCTATTTCAATAGGGTGTGTATGAATATTCAGAAATTTACATATTCTAATTTTCGCTTTTGTATCCTATTTTTTTTTTTTTGAAAATAATCTTGTATCCTATTTTTAAAATTTATATATTCGATATGTCATATAATTACGAATTTAATTTTGTTCTGATTTTTTCATTTTTCGTACAGTTTCTTGTATCTATAAATTTGCTCTTGTTATTTTTTGATTTATCGATTTATTGTTTGATAAGTTATCGCATGTATTTTTTTATTGATGATCAATTTGCAATCTACGTATTTACCATAGTAGTGTGATGAGAATAAGAAGCCTAATAAATTTTTCGTAAGATAGTGAATAAAATAGCTTTATTTGATAATTATGATATTTTGATATACAAAATTTTTATAGATATTATTTTGATTATTTTATTCACTATATGAGGTAAGTTACCTAAGATTAATTTTAGGTTCCTTATTCTCTATCATGATATATTTTTACTCTCTTAGTTAATCAGTTTGTTATAGATTGATTTTACTTCAATATTTTAAAATTACTAATTATTAGTTGATTTGTGTATTTTTTAGGATAATGTTGTGATATAATCATGATGATTAGTAACCAAGATTGAATATAATATTTACAGATTTATTTTAATGTTAATATGACGATGTAGTCACAATATTCCTTTCTTTATCTTGTATATGTATTTGCATAGAGGCTAGATCATGTTCATACTTCTGTTTTTGAGGTACTAATTTTTTGATTTTGAGTATGAGATAATCGTATAGGTATCTATTTTTATTGTTTGTTCAATATGTAGCATGTGTGCGGTTGTAATGTACCTTTAAGAGATAATATTGTACATTTATTATAGTTGAAACATATCATATGAGGAGGTCTGATTTTTGAATTTTCAGTTAAATAATTAATTTTTTTTAATGAGTTAATAATAAATGGCGTTGTTTACATCTTATTGTCTTTTTAAATTTATTAGCTAACGTTTAGCCTTGATTTAATTTTGTTATCAATATTTTGACATTTTTAAATGTTTTTAATGAGCATACGTTACATTTTTTATAATTTGTAATGTTGGTAGTTAGCACTTTATCATTTTATTTTAATATATTATTATTATTATTATTTATGTCTAATCAAAGCGATTCTTTTGAATTTATTAGTTTAATTTTAGCAAGGTTTCCAAGGGTTTTGGACGATTATTACACAAATGACTATTATTTCCTTATTTATTTCTTTCTTTCACCTATAATTTACACCAACAATCTTGTATTAATGTTGGATGGTAAATATTTAATTTATAAATTTACCTAAAATATGTTATTTACCTTAAAAAAATTTACTTCTAATAATATTATATATTTTTGTAATTTTGGTTTTTAATCATTTTTTATGCAGTATATATTAATTGTTTATTTTAAATTTCTATTAAGTTGTTCTATTCGTTTGTATGTCTTTAGTTAGATGATAAATTTTATTAAATAAAATAGTTTTATTTTTACGGGATTACTACAATGCAAATCATCTACGTGGTGAAAATTTCTCTTGTTAAAAAACAATAACCGTTTTATTACAAAAAAGACCTTCTCTTTAAAGAAGCCTATACTTTTGAAATTGATACTCCCAAAGCACAAGTAGCCCACCCCCTAAACCATCTCTGTACCCGGCCCAAGAATTACCATACTATAATTTGAAAGCCCAGTTGTACGCTTAATTCTTTAAAAGTTTAGTTCCATAAGAAAATTCAAATCCAATTAGATCACACACTGACACACATAAAAACTCGATTAATTAATAATTGATAAATTAATAAATCACGATAAATTAATATCTTAAATACAGACTTTTGATCCCGACATAATAACAATAATTCATTTTTTTACATTGATTAATTAATAATCTCGAAAAATTAATAAAATTTTCCAATCCCGACATTAATAATTAATAATTTATAGAGGTTTTACTATACAGGAAATGTATTGATAAAAAAAAACACTCTTTTAAAAAAAAAAATCTTACTTTGTTCAATTAAAAGAACTTACATTTATCAATACATTTGAAAGTGACATGAATATTAATTACAAATCAAAAAGCCCAATATTCATATCAAAACAGGCTGTCCCCTGAGCGCGCGCTCATAAATACAAACAAATTCTATTTTTTTTCATAACATTCACTTGAAGCATTACACAAACTCACACAACATGACCACCACCGTCACAACCACCTCTCCCCTCTCCACAACCACCACTGACCACCAAGAAACCACCGTGACTCCTACAATCATAGTGGAACAATGCAGTAGTTGTAAATCAACTAAAACAAGACCCCATCACTTTCTTGACAATCAAGAAAATGATAATCATGATCAACACTTGTCCAAGAAACGCAATCTCTCTCACCTTGCTACTCAATTCACCAACATTCATATCTCATCTCCGCGCTCTATTCGTCGTACATTCTCAGCACCATTATCTCCCCCTGTGCACTCCACTTTCTGGAACCCTTTTCTTTTTACGCCAAAAAATGATGACAAGAATGCACAATTAGCCCTTCTGCCAAGGTGTGTTTCTGATCCCACCCCGGTTCTTGGTTTTCCGGTGGCTTCTCCCGAGAGTAAGATTGGGAATTCTGTGGCAAATGAGACCCCGGAGACGAAGACTGCTTCTCTGCCTCCACGCCAGAATCCAATGCTTCGACGCAGGAGGAGGATTGAGGCTGAGAGGCTGAGGAGGAAGAGAGGGGGTGCAAGTTGTGAAGAGAAGGTCAAGAAAATGAAGGAGATTATTGGGGTTACTAGTCAGTGGCTGAGTCGAATTGCTCAAGAAGATGAAGAAAAACAACAAGAACAAGAAGGGTCTCAAGATACTTATGTTGCTCAAAATCCCAAGGTGTGTGTCTCTCTTGTGTATTTAATGTATGTTAATTTCATTACATCATGGTGCTTGTTCTTTAAGAATTAGATTCAAGATTTTCTTGTCTGTGATTGATTGCTAATAGTTTTATCAAAATTTCGTTTCTATTTCAGCAAATTCAGGGCCAAAATATTAGATGCGAGCAAGTTTCATACCTGTGTGACACTTGAAATAAAAATTTGGTGCCTTTTGCATTGCAAGGCTCTGTTAAATTAAATATGTGGATTATGTCAAAAGTGGTTTTTTTGGTCATGCACTGTGATTTCAGCCTTTAAAAGTATTAGATTCAATATTTTCTAGATGATTAATAGAATTTCTTGTATGTTTGTGTGTGTGCATGACTGTCTGTGGTTACCGTTACGCTGTGAGTCAAGAGTATCCGGTATTTATTACTAATGTGTATGTGTATGTGCAGTCATTGATTGTTTGATTCACTGATACAGAGTAGTTATTACTATTGTCTAGTGTTGATCAGAATGCTTGTGAAATATCCGGTTTAGACTTATAATTTAGCAAATACTGGTTGTAGATTTATAAACAGAGTGTGAATATGTTATTAAACTTGTAATATGTGGGGGGTTAATTGTTGTTTGATGTAATGACAGGAGGAGGGCAATGTTGGTGAAAAGTGTAATCCAGAAACAGAAGAAGAAGCAGTGACTGTGGAAAAGATTGGGGAATGCTTGGTGATACAGTTCAAGTGCAATTGCAGCAAAACCTATCAGATTCTTCTTAATGGGGATGCTTGTTACTACAAGTTGATGTAATTCATTTAGTCTAACCATATGCCAAAAGACACTACTTTGAGACTTTGAGTTAGTGCTACTAGTTATTATGTAATCAACAGAAAGATGAAGGAAGTGCTAAATAGTTTATATATACATCATGATTTCTTGTTTTGTTATGAGAATTAGTACAGTTCGGACTTCGGAGTACATACAATTAGGACAACTATACTTTTCTGTTACAGCATGTTTTTGGAGTTTGATCAGCATATAAGATTCTTTATAGCAGCTTTGTTAATATACTATACTAGAATGCAAGTGTCTAGACAGAATCATATATAGTAGTTTCTATAGAGGTTATAATAAATTAATTGCACGTCGTGGAATTGCTCAATAACTGATATGTCTCATGATATCATGCAATTTACTCCCCCTGAATAAACCAGGTTTTGTTAGGATAATGTGGTTTCGTCGTAGTGCTCAACATTACAACCACCTGGAACATAACTTAAATCTTAAATACACAACTCCCCAATTTGTATGGCTTTTTCTACCCACTGCATTTTCTCAGTTTTTCAGTCTACAGCTTATAGCTTCTCCCAATCCTTCCTTGTTCCAGATACACATATGTAGATCACAAAACATGCTTTCTGGAACAAGTTATGCTAAAGTATGATTTGAAAGCATCATGGAAATAGTTCATTAGGTTGTACAAATTTTACCAACAGGATTTAGCCAGAGAAAACTTCCATCTAAAATCAACACATACCAGATATTGTAATCATGTTCCATTTGATTTTGGAGCTCCACAGCTTGTTTGATCATACAAAAGTTCCGCGGACAATTAGTAGAATGAATCTCTCAGAAGCCTTTCGGTACTGATAATTCCAACAAAAAGGAAGAGCATTACCTGGAGACAATCTCGCCAATTTTTATTGCAGTGAGCCAGACTTCAGGCACCTGTTTCTGCATACATGTTTTAAATGTTAAATATATTTTACATGTTACATAATTAAACTAAGGCTCCGAGTGAAAAACAACATGGATCATAAGAGAAGGCATCTGGAAATCAATAGCTGATACTGTTTACTTGACCTTCTTCCTGCTTCAATGCAGCGGCTAATGTTGGAAACATAGCATAAGGTTTTAAAATCGCTTTTATCAAATGCCCCTCAAGCTCACACCACCTCTTCCACCAATCACTGTTTCAGCCTTTCTCATTTTAAAAGCGTCAGAAAGGCAATAAATGTTGTATTTACATGAAATGGAGAACACCTTACAGGCATATACAAATACGACCTTCATCGAGTATACCTCTTCTCCTTGTGTGAAATATTGGCCTTGTCACCTATGTTAATGTGACTCGTACCTACGGAGTGTCAGACACGGCACGACACAATCCGAGTGTTTGACTTGAAAATTTTGAAAATCGGAGATATGTGGACATAGTCCAGTCTTTGGACACTGATACAGGGATATCTTAATAAACAAGTATAATTAACTAAATAGTGAAATTTGTACACTGAATCCTGCATAGAGAAATTATGCTCAATGTTAAGCAGCTTAGGTCAAATAACTCTATGTCCTCGATTCTACAATTTTCTATCATATATGCCTATTTACACAGGTGGTGTAGCCACTGCACCGCAATTCCCTATTTTTAAGAGGCAACAGAAGGTAGAAACTTCTTCTACTGTAATAAACTCTGTGCATTTTTTCAAATATAGAATGGTGAAGTTAATATAATGTGTGTAATTATATTCGCTTTAAATAATTGTCTACATACTTTCATTTTAATAACAGGGCTGTAATAATAACATTTTCTTTTTAGGAGAACTAAGAGCACCTCCTTCGCGTCCAATTTTGAAGGCCACTTCCCACATTGGGAAGACAAATGTGGACTTGGGCAAAGAAAAGTTGGACACTGAGTTTGTTACAAAATTTGTCCAGAGCCCTCTAGCGTGACCGGCCACCTGCAATTGCACGCCTTTTGATTAATTATTTTATTTTTAAAAAAATTGATAATACTTAGAATTTGACTGTTGTGTGTATATATAATGCATTGTGTGATTTTATTTTTGTAACGGCTTGAATTATAACTGTTGTAATTTTGGGTTAAAAATAATTTGTAGCATTCATTCACTTATATTACAATCTGTCTACATATTTTTCCTTCTACATTTTTCATTCTACAATTTATTTATCTAGAAAATATGAATCCCAATAATTCTCAACCTCCAAATTCACAAAATTCAAACTCCAACCCCCAAGCTCCAAATTTAAATTTTCCATTTCAATTTCCAAATTCGTATTTTCCATTTGTTCAAAATGCTAATATGGAGAATACTCAATTTTCGAACCTATAAAATCGTAATTTCAGTTCTCCAATTCCCAATGCTTCATTTCCATTTTCAAATAATTCATTCTCATTTACTCAAAATTCACAAATGTATCATTTCCCATGTGGCCAAAAATTTTCAACATCATTCCCACAATTTGGTAACGACCAAACACCAACAAATGTTCAAGAATTTCCACTTTCACAATTTTCTACTTTTAATAGTAGAGATGTCATAGATTTAAATGACAATAGCGTTGAAATTGAAGATATACGAGAAAATAGTGTTCAATGGAAATGAGAAGAAGATAAGCTTTTAATTAGTGCTTGGTTAAATGTCTCTATTGATCCACTAATTGGTACTGATCAAAAGGGTGAAACATTATGGGAACGTATTCATCAATATTGCGAAGAAAGTGATGGCTATAAAAAAATGGCAACGAATCAATGAAGGGGCTCAAAAATACGGAGCAATGTTCGAGAAAGCACAGAAAATAAGTAGAAATGGCTCAAACATGGACAATATAATAGAAAAAGCTCACAGTCTTCATAAAACTCATTATGGCAAGAAATGTAACTTTGATAAGCATTAGAGTGAGCTTCGAAGGCAACCAAAATGGAGAACTCCTGCAACAAATAGCGGGAGTATATAGAGAACTAAATTAAGTGATTATGGAGCTTATTCATCATAGGCTAACAATGAAACACTAGATGATAATAATATTGTGTAATCCCCGTTTCATTCTATTGGTACAAAAATAGCGAATAAGAAAGGAAAGGGAAAGAAAAAAGTCATGGATGTGGATACTGAACGCTATGAAGAAATGACATCTGTTCAATGTAGGAAGCTGTCTTTATTAGAAGAATTTAACAAGAACCATGTTAAAGAGATGGACTTGAAGATCATTATGGCAGACACAAGTAAAATGATCGAAACTCAGTGTGAACTGCATGCAATGTTAGTTGAAGAAATAAGAAGAAACAAGCATAATGACTTGTAGTGCTTTAATTCTACCTTCAGATTTATGTTTATTTAAAATATTATTAAATAAATTTTAATATTAACTAAAAGATTGCGTCTAATTATCTAACAAATGTTTAATACTCAATATAAGGAATTTTAGTGGGGACGTAGATTTTGGGAAATTAATGTTAAAAAAATCAAAATCGGGCACAAGGGTTGGAGGGACACGACTAACATTTAAATTAAAAAATTGGTCACATGTGGCGGAGTTGCTCTAACTAATTATTTTATACCTCATTGCAGAATCCTGTAAATAGAACATTGTTGGATGATGTCCTCAAAAAAGTAAAAGGATTAGAGCCAATTGCTAAGGATTTAGGAGTCCCATTAGCTCAGCTTGTAGTTGCTTCGTGTGCTGCAGGCCTGCAAATACTAATGTATCATCAGATATCACTGGTGCAACTAAGGTTCATCAGGTCAATTCAGATCTCACTTCCCTTTTTTCTTTTTGTTTGGGTAAACTGTTCAGATCTTTTCGATTAACTGTATTTTTGTATTTGGTACATTTTCATAATTTATTTAGCTGATTGATATAACTGTTTATGTGTGTTGTGCCTTGCGATTAGCATGTTGGGTTGTACTATATTTGCTTTCTTATGCCAGTTCATCCTCTCATTTTAAATATCCTAATACCAATTTGCTTCATCAAATTATCGAACCATGTCAAAATCATTTCATGTAGTTATCAAAGAGAAGAATTTATTTTAGGTTAAAACTACTTTGTAGATCACTAAAAATTCCCATATAATATATTTTATAAGATTATCTCCAACGCTGAGCTACTGTTAGGTATAATATCCACGGGCAGTGTATTATAACTAATATATAAAATACTGATCACTCCAATTGATACTCTTGTTAGGTATAATTTTAGATAACGAGAGGGAGACGCGCTACATCTGTAAAGTCTACTGCCATCATCTAAATCAATCCATATCTTTTCTAGGTCTGGTTCATGTTTCTACTGATATTAAAAGAAAGAACAACATTGTGCACTTTTTTTAAATATTTTCACTAGGCAAGTGTGTGTTATTATTGTGCATAAGGTATGCGCCTGCCTTTCTAGTGTTCTTTTAGACAGTCTTGTAGTCATAGACTTGAATCACACAGAAGTGAGAAGACTATTGAGCTGTTCATCGCTCTATTTTCTAAAAACAAGGTCTATGTGAGGCAAATGCGTGTTATCTGTGTCTAGGGCTGTTCATGAAAAGAGTTGTTCGTGAAGAAGCTCGAGCTCGGCTCGTTCGATCGGCTCGTTAAAAACTCGAGTTAAAGCTCTAACACAAAAATGGTTCGTTAAGAAAATGAGCTCGAACCGAGTTTTTAATATGTTCGGCTCGAGTTCGGCTCGAGCTCGGCTCGTTAGAGCTCGAAACATATAGAATATATCCTGAATATTTTTTTAATACCTGCCCAGCTTTCTAACATTTTTAGATTGTAATTACATCACATGAATTTGTTCCCACACCAAAATACTA
Organism: Oenanthe sinensis; assembly: GCA_028671895.1. NCBI lineage: Eukaryota > Viridiplantae > Streptophyta > Magnoliopsida > Apiales > Apiaceae > Oenanthe > Oenanthe sinensis. The sequence continues at coordinate 370,070 of CM053809.1, read as the reverse complement.
AAAGTTTACATCACTTAGTCAAGACAAAAACCATCACAATTCCAAGTAAAAAAAAATACATATAGTCTTAAAGCAACTGCCATTCTTCTAAAGTTATAACATATACTCTTTCAAATATTTCAGATTACATCTCAAAAATTTAAAACCAAAAAAAGATTTCCATAGAAAATTGCAGCAGCTTCACATTCCAAACTCCAACTTGAACCTAATTGGCATGTTCATCATTGTAAAATACAACACGATGAAACACAAGTAACATTTGAATATAAAGAAAACAACAAAACATATCCATATCTAAACAACATCATCCCTAGCCAATTCAAACACACCCCATCTCAAGAAACACCCAACCAGGCTAACCCCATGTTAAGAAACATAGAAAAATCAAGAAAATATATACCATATCATCGCAAACAAGGGAGAAAAGAAGGAGAGACATACAAAAATAACTTTAAAAGGGGATAAGAGCCATACATGAGATTGAATCAAACCAAGGTTGAAGATTGAATCTCTAAAGGCTTAGGGCTCCAGACTTTTAATTAAAGTTTGGGGTTTAAAGATAACCTTATGTCATGTATTGGTAGGAATTGAATTGCTCTAGCAGTAACTAAATGTTATAGTTTTGATAGATGGATGTTTGTTATAATTTCAGACCATTATTTTGGCTGTAGTAAGATGAGAGAATGGTTATGGGACAGGTGGCATAGTACTATTGTGGTCCAACATTTCTCTACTATAACTCACAAACTCTATCCAGTGTTTTCTTAGGAAATGAATATCAAGTTTTTCTTCTTATTTTATCTCTACTTTTCTTTCTTTTCTTTCTTTTAGTTCTTTTATAATTTGTTAGTGTGATATTTGGTATCAGAGCCAGTCGTTTCTTGGCTAGTGCTTTAATGGCAGACAAGAATGCTTTTCAAAAGCATGAGAAAGTCATATCTAATTTAGAAGTGAGGGTGGAAGGCTTGAAGATTTCAATGGAGGAACATGGATGAGTCTATTGCTTTACTTGATGATTCCAACATTGGTCTAAGACAAGAGTTTAAGGAGCTTATGAAATTTTTAAAAAAAGACCAATGTGATACCATTAAAAGCAAAAACACAGAAGCTAGAGAAAGAAGCTCATCTCTTCATGGAACCAAAGCTATTATAGGTAAAATACACTCTCCTCAGACTCCTACTAGTTTTGGTACTATTAATGAGGATGTTGCTATATTAGCACCTGGAAAAAATGATATTATTACACTTTCTGGTTCTGTGAATCAACAAGTAACTGCTTCCATGAACCCAAATGTTGTTTTTAAAAACTCTCTTAATATGAGTGACACCCCACCCTATCACCAGATCTCTCAAATAAGATCCACAACCACTTAACCTCAATTTATACAACATCATGCTAATATGCAAATGCCTTATTTGGGTGTCCCATGTTACATTAACTCATCTTATTCACCCTTCTATTCCGTACCACCATACAATACTCACAAGGCCAGACATGTTGCTACTTTATTCCAACTCATCCACTTATCATCTCTACACAAAAACCATATTCCACTCACCAAACAACTGATACAGCCTCTTTTTTCCCTGGCAATACTACTCAGCCCATTCCCAATCTATCTTGAAATACTAGGGATGGTGGAATTCCCAAAAATAATTTCAACAACACTTCTTACAAGCCACCTAAAGTTGATTTTCCCAAGTTTGAAGGGAAGGACACAAGGTCTTGGGTCAGTAAATGTGAAAAGTATTTTCAACTACACCCCAATCTTGATGCTAGAGCTAGGTTGATTTGTGCAGATATATACTTAGAGGGAGAGGTAGATGTATGGTTTAGATCAATATAAGAGGAAAAACCATTTTTGTGTTGGCCTGATTTCTCAGAAATGATATGCAGTAGATTTTCCAAGGTAGGATATGAGAATTTAGTGGGTCAATTTAACAAATTGGTGCAAAAGGGGAAGGTTGAGGATTATATTACGCAGTTTGATGAATTAAGGAGCATGTCATGGCTCAGGAAGGACATCAAAGAGAACATATTACATTGATACCTTTATTAGCGGATTGAAGGATGAACTATCACAAGAACTGTACAATCATAGATCAACCACACTGCAAGAAGCCGGAAATATGGCAAGAGGTCAGAAGTACTTGCTGGATGTTTTAGATAAGAGATATAGAAGAAGTACAACAAAAGCATCCACAAACTCTTATTTTACAAAATTAGGATACTCTTCAATAAAGGGTTATAATGGTAACAATTTGAAGAGACCAGCTGATACAAACATAAATTTTGTATAATCCAAAAGGTTGTCATTATCTGAGATTAATTAAAAGAAGAAGAAATGTCTCTCTTTTCATTGCGACGAGAAGTTCATACCAGGGCATGACTGTAGAAAGAAGAAACTTTACGTAATCTTGGATGATGATCCTACTGAAGTGTGCAATAATGAAGAACTAGCATTGATCCGTGAAGAATGGATAAATCAGATAAAGAAGATGAAGCTTTCATCTCTCTCAATGCCTTAGCTAGTTCTAAGGGCAGTCACACACTTAAAGTATATGGAAAAATAAAGAATAAATCCATCAGTGTGCTCATTGACAGTGGTTCTACTCATAATTTCATTTCTCAAGGACTGGTTAAACAGTTGAGATTGTCAATGTGAACTATTTACTGTTACTGTAGCTAACGGAGAGAGTTACAATACAATAACACAATAGATTCTGCCACTTGGAGTATGGCTAAAAAGTTTTTTTCATCCTCAATGAATGTTATACATTTAGGGGTTTATGACATTATTCTTGGTATTAAATGCATGCAAACAGTCAGCCCTGTCACTTTTGATTTCTTAAGAGATATTATTACTATCAACTGGGACAATGAAAAAGTAACTTTAAGGCAAGATAATGTGGAGCCTAACATTGTCATTGAACCAGAAATAGAGAAGAAATTCTTCTATAGTGAAGATGATGTTTATTTTCTCATTCAAATTTCTACCAAAGACGATGTTAAGAAAGTAAAGTCTAACCACTCTGCTGGAGTGCAAAATGTACTGGAAAATTATGTTGATATCTTTCAAATACCTACTGAGTTACCACTTAATAGAAGCCAAGATCATCACATTAACCTCAAGTGTGGAGCTCAGCCAGTTAATTTCCAACCTTACAAGGGCCCATATTTTCAGAAAGAAGAAATTGAAAAAATAACCAGAGAAATGCGTAAGAGCAGGGTGATTAGAAATAGTTCATGTCCGTTTGCTTCTCCTAGTCAATAAGAAAGACATCACCTGAAAGTTAGTAGTGGATTACAGAGTACTTAATGCTATAACAGAAAAGAATAAATACCCAATTCCAATAATAGAGGAATTATTGGCAGAGTTGAATGAGAGTACTATATTTTCTAAACTTGACTTAAGAAGTGGCTATCACCAGATTAGAGTTAAGGAAGAAGATTTAAAACACATCAGGGGTAGTTTGAATTTCTGGTGAGGCCATTTGGGCTAACTAATGCCTGTTAGGAATTAGAGTTACAAAAGTTTATAGGGGGGATGAATGTAAAACTTCAAATTCTTTTTCTTTTTGTCTTCACTTCTTTAATTTTGATGAACTGTTTGATAGTGTTTTTAGCTTTGTCAATTCACAGGTGTCACTTAAATCAAATGCGGAAATGTAAGAACACAGTTAATTAACTTTCAATCTAATTGTGTATTAGAATGAATCAGCTACAATATGAAATTCAAAGTGAATTTCAGCTTCTTGTTCTTGGTCTAAAAAACAAGGTACAAAAATACTTGATAAATATATTCAGTACACCTAACTAATGAGGCTGTGCGATTGCTATATAGACAACATGTCTTTTGGCACATGCACTCACTAATCAGTTAAGCTAAAACTAGAAATAGACGAAAACAACTTTACATTTGACTACTATCTATTTTTAGTTAACATAAACTATGGCAGTCCTTTTACTTCCAGCCTTATCTGTTCTGTAATTTGTCTTGTTCTTCTTCTAAGCTTCATTGTAGACTTGTCTCTATCATTCCAGGTTTGACTGATCCTGTTATGACAGAGCTTCAACAAACTTGTCTTGTTCTTCTGCAATTCTCCTTGAAAATAGCCTCTTGAATCAGTCGAATACTCACTTGAATCAGCTTCGAGAAGTCATGGTATTAGACTTCTCAGTTAGGTACTTAATTGAATTCTCGATTAGATACTTCATGTATACTCATTTCTCGAATGCCTAGACTTTTCAACTGCATTATTCACATGATGACTTCCCGATCTGAATAGACTTCTCGAATGAGTTAGACTTCTCGAGTGAGTTGACTACACATACTTCTCGAATGTCTCAATAGGCTACTTCTCGAATTGATCAATCCTGGACTTTTCGAATAAGTATTTCATTACTTACTTCTCGAATGCACCCAACTGAATACTCAGCCATTTAGAAGTTTGAGACTTCTCTACCAGATTCATTTCTGACTTCTCTATCAGCTTACATTTGTGACTTCTCTATCAGGATGACTCCTCTATCAAGAATTTTCCTTAGAACATTTTCCACAACAATGCTTATTTTGATGGTGTCTTCATTGATTTGATGCTTGATTCAGACTTGAATCTTCTACCAATTTTTATTCTTGACTCAATATTTACATATTGACTTCACAGTAGAAACATGTTTCTATCTGCAAATAAATTAGAGCATACTAAATACACATCCTAATATAGAAATAATGCATGTGTTTCAACAAGACAAGTAAATTACTATGGTAAGCTTGATTTGATCCAACAATCTCCCCCAATTTGGAAAAAGATAGTTTTACAAATTAATAACAAGATATCAAGCCTACCTTTTATTTTGATTGCACTTTTCATATTCATTCTTTTTCTTCTTTTTTGCTTCTTTTTCAATTTCAAGAATGGTCTCAAGGACCTCTAATCTAGCCATGATTTCTTCAATGAGAATATAATCCTTCAATGCATTAGCCACCAACTTAAGGGTTATAAGTGGATAGTCTTTGACAAACTTGGGTCTGATTTTAGATGTCACCCTGTCACTGATTTTGATCTCAATTCTGTCAGGATCCATGAAGACTCTATTTTTTCCCATTCTCCTTAGCTCCTTAGACCTCCTCTCAATTTCTGCATCCTCCTTTAGCTTCTTCTCAGTCATTTCTCTCTTGTAATTTTCTTTGTCAATTTTTGCTTGATATTTCATTACCAAATACTCAGTAACATCAACTATTTTTAATTTGTTCTCCAAACTAATTTTATCATAAAGGTTGATTATTATTTTTATATCATGATTAGTTGTCTTTTAGCTATCATGGTAGAACTCCCTTTCTTCCCTTTCAACATTTGTCACATACATTTTCCAGTCCCTCAACTCCACCTTGCAAATTCTGTTTTCCCACCATTTTTTGAGTTTCACCTTATCCTCTTCAGCAATCTCCTGGATAGGTTTCATGGGCAATCCTTTGTCAGGTACAATAATTTGCTTCTCCATTTTGGACACCTCACTAATAAAGAACTAGTAGGTTTCTTAAGGTGAGTCCTCATGGCAGTATTGACCTTTAGCTATTGGCAAGGCTTCAGTTTCTTGACTTGATTCTCACTCAATTCATTCCTTATCACTCCATTGGCTATCACCTTGACTAGAAGTCTTTTTGGTGATTTGGGTTTTGCGATCATAGCAGTTTCAGAAACTATTGGAGTCACACTAATACCCTGAATTTTGGTAGGTATATTAACATGAACCCCAACAGCTTGCTTCTTAGAAGGCTTCTTCCTTTCATACTTATTCTCCTTCTTTGAATCATCATTCTTTTTGTCACCTTCTTTATTATCATCCTTTTTCTTCTCTCCATCCTTATTACTCCTAGGCTTTGGCTTATTTTCATTCCTTTTACTGTCCTTGTCTTCCTCATCTCTCATCTTTCTATTGAGCTGAACCTGGGAAAATTTAGATACTTGACCATCTATGAAGACTTTCAGATTCTCAAGAATTTTAGTATCATCATCTATTTCGATTCCTTTCTTATTCTCCAACAAATCAATCAATGCAATGACTTGACTTCTGTTTACTTCATTTAGATATTTGTCCAACATGAAGTGGGCAAGTTTATCTCATTTGGCTAAATACATCACCCATTCAGGATTACAGAAGGCCTCAGGAAGTGACTGTGATAGGAATGGTCTAATGATTGAGTTTTTGAGCTATTCATCTTCCTGAGTCACAGTCTCAATTGCTTTTGATATGCAATCAAGCTCAGTGAACGTGAGTTTTCTGAATGTGTTTAGAGACACTTTGAAATAGCCAGATTCCATCTACACTATTGGCTTCTTGTATATTTTTCCATTGTATTCAAATTTTACTCCTCTCACCATAAAGATGGTTTTCTCCAACAGCTTCTTGTACTCCCAATGATGATCTTTAACCTGTGCCTTGATGGACTTTAAGAATAGCAAAAATTCCGTGTCAGTAAAAGGCTTTAGTGCTTCTTGCCTTAGATTTTTAATAACTTTCTTTTGTCTTTCTGCTTCAATTTTATCCCTCCTTTCTTTCTCCCCCTTGAGGTTTATATCTTGATGTTGTTGTTGAGGAAAAAATGAAGAGTGAATTGGCTTGATATGATAAGAAACTTGAACAGTTGGAACTTGAGTTGTATGTGCCATGTTGGAGAGAAGACTTTGCATAGATGTCAGCTGCGAAGTGATTTGAGCAAGTGTGGTGCCTTGAGTGGCATTGGAGGTGTCAAACTCCTTTTTGAGATTGTTCACACTTATCACAACTTCAGATACTATGGATGATAGATATTCAACTTTGTCATTTAGCTCAGTAATGGTCTTGGCCTTAACAGCTTCATCCTTGGCCTTGGATTCATAGTAGAGATCCACTTGAAGTGGTGCCAAATTATGAAGTGACACATCCTCAGGCAGCCTATCTGCATGCCTGTCCTTATAGAGCACTTCAATCATGTTGTTGATCTTCTGTTGAGTTGCTTGAGTTGCTGCATTGCTTTAAATCATTTCTTTGTATGCTTTCTCCATTGAATCCATCTTTGTGTAAAGAATTCATGATTTTCCTGATTCACTTCTAGAGGACACATTTGCATATATGCCTCATGGTCTTAATTTCTCTTCAATTGTCCGCAAGGCCCCTTCCACCTTTGTTCTATGATCATGAATCTTAGCTTGCATACCTCTAGCAAGGTAATGATTTGATTGAAGTTGAACCTTTGCAGCTTCATGAATAACATCATATATTGCAGTATGAGTAAAGGTCTTCTCACAAGATCCAAGAGATGTTAGATATTTCTGTCTCATCCACTGTAACATCTCATTCATGCTCACAGTGTTCTTGTTATCCAACTAGGCATCCACATTGGCTTCTCCATCTTCATCCATTTCAACATTTTTATCTTTAAACTCCTCCTGATCTTTGGCATATTCTGACATGATTGCAGCATAATCCTTGTTAGGTAGATGAGAAGTGAAAAGTTGTTGTGCTATGTGGTACCAGCCATCCAATTGATCACCATATATTTCTTTTAGTTGTTTATCTGATAGTGACTCACCATGAGATGATGGTCCTGATTCCCTGTCATGTTGCACAAGTTTTAGCCATTGTGACAAAAAGTTAAGTCTAGAGCCACATGTTACAGTGGTCCCCTCAGTATCTTTCCTCATCCAATTTCTCAGATGATTCCCTAGATACTGGATGGATGAGTGATTTCTCCCTAGGAGACAATCTTTGAATGACTAGAGAGTGTCCAGGAGATGCCATTTGCATGGTGCGGAGGTCCCCTGGATTTCCCTATATCTGTGAAGACACCTGTTGCTCCAATGGCTCATTTATAAGACCAAAGGGGGGTAGTACTCTTTCTTGCACAAACTCTGGAGTAAAATATCATGAAACCTCTGTGTTTTTTATAATGTCATTAGGAGATACCTGAGCATGTATTCCATGACCATCATTAAGTATTTCTTGGGTGGTGAGCATAGTATTAAGCACCATGTCACTTGAGTTTGGCTCAACAAAAGGAATAGATTCTTGTTGATCAAGAACCTCATGTGCAATATGTATTTGGTGGAGAAGAAATATTAGGAATAGAAAAGTGTGTTTGAATATTGAGTGTTGGCAACTCCCCCTGAGAGAATGGAGAAGTTTCAAAAGATTTTCCTATGTGCACATGTGTTTCCTTTTCGACTTCACAACCAACATCAACAGGAGTGGGTTCCTGTGATGGTGCAGACTCTTTACAGGTTGGAGTGGGCTGGCTCCCAAGTTCAATAGGTACACCTTATTGAGAAAGTGCACATAGAAGCAGGTATAATCCCTTATGAACCTTTACATCCTGTTGGGAGGATGCAGAGTGGTCTAGAGTGGCCTCTTTATTTTTCTTTCTCCTTTTTAGAGGTGCCATAAGTGACTCATCTTCAGTTGCTTCTACAACTACCTCTAACTTCTTCTTAGCAGCAAATTTCTTCATTTTCTTCTTTTCAACCACACCCTGTTGAGAGGATATGGAGGTTGGCTCACTATCATCTATTGTGTTCAAGGAAGGGTTTACAGTTTAGTTAGAGGTCCTTGGCTTAGGTGCATTTGGTTCTTATGCAGCCTTAGGACCTCCTACTGTTTCAAGATAACCATATGTAGGCTGCACAAGTGGATACCTAGCAAATTCACTCCTCATATGAGGTGTGATTTGCAAAGGCATATTCACTGTGCTACGTTTGTCCACGGTTCCAAAAATGATTTTGGAAATAGACTTACTATAGCCAATTTTACTTTTGTTCATCTCAGGCAAATCAATCAACTGAGCATTTTTATCATTTAAGATTGATTGAATGAAGCGAGGGAAATTTTTTTATTACTTTTCTTAGGAATCCTGGTTATGAGTTCCCCAAGTATGAGCTTGCCCACATTCAGCTTCAGATTGTATGCTAGAGATTAGGCCAGCTTTAAGGCAATCATGCTGATTTGATCATAGCTTGTCTTTCTACAGGTGAAGACTCTTAGTAATGTATCAAACACAAAGGGCCACTCCTTTCTTAGAAATTTCATGTTCAACTTTCCAAGTTTTAACTTCATCTCATCAGCTCCTTTTTCAACAGTGTCAGCATATCTAATTAGTTCCAGGAAATCAAGGAGGTCATCTTTAGTTTGTTCATTGTCAAATTTTTCAGTTGGAAGAGATAGGCTTACATTCACATCACTTTCATTGAAGCTAATTCTGACATCTTTGATTTTGCAGTTGTTAATGATTCTGGAGCTTCCATCTTCCAAATCCATCTTCTCATAGTCTACAGTATTCTAGAATTGTTCCAGAATAACCAGGTACATAGTTGGGTTTGCTAGAAGTGATTCCTTCAAGTATGATTCTATGAGGAACCTAGTGAAACATTTGTATTGCGGTTTTGCTTCAACATCTCGAGAAATAGCTAAGAAGTTTGTGTCTGGGATGATGAACATTGCAGTTACAGATTTGGAGCTAAATGAAGCCATAGATTCAGTGTATAGAAAGGAGAAGAGAAGAGACGAAGGTTTTTAGATAAAAGTGGATGAAAGTTCGAGTGCAACTGTTGAGAACAAGAAAGTTTGTGAGTTTGTGATTAGGCGTAGAAATGAAATGTTAGATTTACTTTGCTATTTATATGACTTAGACAACTCGACTAGAATTATAATCGATTTTATATCTTTGAGAACTCAGAAAATGAATAAAGTTACTTTAGTAGAAAACGGTCAGAAATTGATCGAGAACTCATATTTGTGTGTATATTCGAGAAGTCAACGATCGAGAACTCAATTTAACTCAATCGAGAATTCTAAAAAGTACTGAATCGAGAACTTTGGAAAATATAGTTGATCGAGAACTCATTAAAGTGAACTATTCGAGAACTCACAAGAGAGATACGTAATCGAGAAGTCAAAAAAGAATGGCAACTTAATCACAAACTCCAGTTTTGAAAGATTATTCTATTTTCACTTGAAAAATAAAATAACAATTTGTCAAACTCATTTTTCAGAAAATTAAATTAAATTTATTTATTCTGGGATTAAAATGTACATGTTAAATATTTCTGAAGAATTGAATATCACACTTTTTATTTAAAGATGCACAAGTATAACAATTCTTTTCGGGTTTACTTAGAACAGATAAATAGTTCCAAGCTACAATATCATTTTTATTTTTAAAACAAAATGTACAACAATATAACTGATGCATTTATAAGTAAAAACCAGTATGTTTCACTTAGATAAGTCATATAGAATTGATATCTGTGAAACAATTATTGTAACAGTTGGGAACATATATTTATTTGGCCACTTAACTTGAAGAATTTAGCATTCCAATTTCACTAACCAACATGTTGAAGGTGGCTTCATCAAGTGGTTTAGTAAATCTGTCAGCCAATTATTTTTGTGTAGGAACATAGAATAATTCAATCACTCCATTTTCTGCATGTTCCCTTATGAAATGGTACCTTACATTAATGTGCTTTGTCTTGGAACAGTTGACTAGATTTGCAACAATTGAGATGGCACTAGTGTTGTCACACATGATAGGAATTCTTTCCAACACTAGTCCATAGTCCCTTAGTTGATTCCTTATCCAAAGCACTTGATCACAACAGCTTCCAACAGCTATATATTCAGCCTCAATTGTGGAAGTAGAAACTGATTGTTGCTTCTTGATAAACTAAGACACCAGCCTCTGTCCAAGAAATTGACAGCTTTCTGAGGTGCTTTTCCTATCCACTCTGCATCTAGCAAAATCATTATTTGAGTATCCAACTAAGTTGAATCATGTTTCTTTAGGGTACCATAAACCCATGAAAGATGTTCCTTTGAGGTATCTCAAAGTCCTTTTGACAAAAATGAGATGCGATTCCTTTGGATTTTCCTGAAATCTTGCACATAGACAGGTAGAAAACATAATGCCAGGTATGCTAGCTGTGAGATAGAGAAGAGATCCAATCATTCCTTTGTAGGTCTTCACGTCTACACTTTTTCCTTTCTTATCTTCAGTAAGTTCTGTAGCTGTAGAGATTGGAGTTTTGACAGGTGAGCAATCTTGCATGTCAAACCTCTTGAGCAAGTCATTGATGTATTTAGTTTGACTTATGAAAATGCAATTTTTTCTTTGACTTATTTGAAGTCCTAGAAAATAATCGAGCTCTCCCATCATGTTCATTTCATATTCACTCTGCATTAGCTTAGAGAACCTTTGACAGTTTTTCATTTGTAGACCCAAAAATGATATAATCCACATAAATTTGAACCAGTATGATATCATCACCATGCTTCTTATAGAAAAGAGTTTTGTCAAATTTTTCTCTAGTGAATTTATTCTCTATAATAAATTTTGATAGAGTGTCATACCATGCTCTAGGGGCTTGTTTGAGTCCATACAATGCCTTGATGAGTTTGTAAACAAAATTTGGAAAATTAGAATCCTCAAAACCAGGTGGTTGCTACACATACACTTCTTCTTCTAATTCACCATTAAGAAATGTACTTTCGACATCCATTTGGTAGACATTAAAGTTTGAGTGTGCTGCAAAGGCTAGAAAAATTCTAATGGCGTTCAGTCTTGTAACAGGAGCAAAAGTCTCATCATAGTCAATGCCTTCTTCTTGTGAGTAGCCTTTTGCAACCAACCTTGCCTTGTTTCTTATCACAATTCCATGTTCATCCATTTTGTTACTATAGACCCACTTAGTGCCAATTACTGATCTATCATTCGGAGGTGACACTAATTCCCAAACATTATTTCCCACAAATTGATTCAATTCCTCTTGCATGGCAATTATCCGGTCTGGATCCAACATGGCTTCTTCAATTCTTTTTGGCTCAATTTGACACAAAAAACAAGCAAATAAGCATTCATTCATTATTGCTCTCCTTGTCCTCACACTTTCATCAGGATTTCCAATGATTTGATCAGCTGTATGAGCTCTATTCCATTTAGTTTGATGAGCTACATCTCTATCACTTGAAAATATTTCCTCCCCTGATTGAAGTTGGTGTCATTTGTTGCAAACCCTTGAGAAGCTCCCCCTGAGTTGATGCTAGGATTGTGTGGAGAATTCTCAAGCTGAATGTGGCTGGTATCATCATTTTCTTTTTCTACAATTGTTTCATATGAGATGTCTACATGTGAATCTTCATGAATGTTGGCAATATTTTCAGTTGCAAATGTTTCAGGCTCTATTTTATTTTCAAATCTCAGTGTGTTGGGTCCCGGAGATCGTAGAGGGGGGGGGGGTGAATACGATTCCCAATTTAAAAATATGACTATTAATTATTTTTGGGACAACATAAAAATTACTTTGGTTCAAACCCGGGTACTGTTCATCATCTTCTTCAACCTCAAGAACACCATTAAAATAACCAAGATAATGAACGGTAAATCATCCAAAACACACAACACAACAAGATCCAAGAATATAACTTTATATTCATTGAAGTGGGGTAGATGCTACAAACAAGTTCAAGAACATAAGTTCAAGAACACAACAAAGAAGTGATTTTTATCTCCTCTAAAACTATTACATTTTGTAGATCTAGGAGACAAAAATCAACCCTATCTTCTATACAAGATTTAGCAAGTGTTTACAATAGAAAGATAGAGGAGTGGTATGATAAAGAAAATCATGGCCCCAAAATATTAAAGTATTAGTTCGGCTATGGGGGAGAGAAAATTTTTTATCTCTCTCCCCTTTATTTTTCTCATCCGAATTCTTACTGAAGATAAAGACTTGGATTCTTTTTGTATATAGAAAAAGGGGTTGCTTTTTACTTTTCCACCTTTTACTCTTGTCCACTCAAATCTTTTCTTCAAAGTCATGTGCCAAGCATGCCTTTGGAAATATTTAATGTAAAAGTAATATTTAATAAATATATAAAATATAAATAAAGAATATCTTTATTTATAAAATATATAAATAATTAAATAAATACTTTATTTAATTAAATTAAATATTTCCATTCCACTCTTCAATTTGTGTAGACTTCCTTATCCAAATACTTGGCCCCGTATACGTGACTCCACCACGTCCAAGTATTTGGCCTTCTAATCTGTGAAGCTTTAGTAAGATCCAATCAGGTTGTGCCGTCTGTCCCTTATCCATTAGGCTGACATTTCTCCAACACCGATTTACCACCTTTGTTGATCCTCCACATGATTCAAGAAAACCAACAACTTTAGATTGATTAAAATCATATTAACCGACGAGAGCTTGCCTCCAATGTCCTGACACTTTATGCAACGGTCTGGTTCATAAGTGACTAGTCTTGATAGGGGCTCTTGATTCCGAACAAGATTCCACATTCTTCTTTGTAAACCTTACTTGTAGCTTCGATTGTAATGCACTAAAATCTTCATAGACTAAGACAATCTTTTGTAGCTTCCACATCCTTGAATAGATGTCAATATCTTTTATTCTTCACAGAGGCCTGAACATGTTAATGAACTTCTTCCAATGAGCTTCAAGTCTGTAGATGATCCTTTGATACTTTGTCTTAACTGAACTCTGTGATCCAAGATTTCTGTGCACCTGCATATTATTACATGTCCTATTCTATTGTAGAGTTATCATCAACCATTACATAGAGATTACATTTAGCATTCCTAGTACACATGAAAGTGCAGTGAGTTACTTCCCTTCACTCATATCTCCCCTTTCAATCTCCCCCTATTTGGTTGATATGGAATAGCAATCAAATACTATTTCCCTTTACAATCTCCCACAAAAGCAATTAAATGAAATTAACTACTAGAGGATAACTCAACTAACATACAAGAAACAATTAAAGTACTTGACATGAAAATAATATACAAAAGGTTCTGGAAAGATATAATCAGTTAAATCCAGATTTCCTGAGTTGCTGAAAATGAATGATGAATTTCTGAATTTCATTTTCCTTTAGCTTCCTCCACTTCAATATTCTTCAAAGATGGGGTTCTTTCAATAAAGAAACAAATCATTAGTAAAGACTTCTGAACAATCATTCTTGTTCATCTTGCAATTCAAACTAGAACATACAGCTCTCTATGTTCCCCATAAGAGGTCAACTCAATCTCCCCTTAAGGTTGTTCTCTCTTAGAATGAAAGTCACTTCCTCTTTTTCTTTAGGATGTTCTATTTCCAGGAAACATATTTTTCTTTCTTCCCTGCACTACTCCACTGACTTCATCTATCACTGAAACAAGAAATAGAACACACTTGGACACTTTTCAGATGCCCCTTGAAAATCTCCTTCACATTCTTCTTTACCCAGAAAACTTCTACTTAGCAAAAACTCCCCCTGAGTTGATACTCTTCAAAGAAATCTTCATTTTCATTCATTGATCGTGCTGGAAAGAATTCTTCTGCCGAACCTCTCCTAAGAATGTTCCAAGAACAGATCTTCAAACAAATAGAGAAAAATCCCGTAGATATCTTTTCAGAATAAGATATAGCATTGCAAACCAAGATGTTAATATTCACCATAACTTCTCCCCCTTAGTACGACAAGTAACTTCTTCCCAATTGACAAAAAGTAACTTCTCCACTTCAGACAAAAAGTTAGTTAAATCTACAATACCTTTAGGGATTGGGCTCCAACCAATTACTAAGAAAATTCCCCCTTAGTAATTTCTCCCTTGCATCACTAAGGTTTCAATTTTATCTAATTCTCCCCCTTAGTTCATGCAAGCTCCAATCCACCCTTGTGTCTTTAGATATCCTCTAAGTAACCTCTACAAGATAGGATTGACAGATCTCATTTCTTGTATCACCAAGAGATCTCGTTTCTTGTATCACCAAATTCTCCCCCTTAGTTGAGAATATCCTTTAAAACAATAAAAGTATCATCTACATCCAATTGAAAAAGAAACTCTCCTCCAAGTGAATATAAAATCCTCCTTAGGCCTAAAAATTAATGTCTCCCCCTTTGAGATTGAGAACAACATAAATTAATAGACCCAAAGGTAATAGTTTGGACATTCCCACTAAGCTTCAGCTAGACTCTTTTTCAGCTTGTCTTTCAGAAAAGAATCTCTTCAACATTCCAGAGCTAGAAAATTCAGTAACAGGATTCAAGCATAGTAGCAAGGTTAGTGTTTGGTCTATGGTTTCTTCACTTCTACTACGTTCTGTTGGTGTTTACACTTTCAAGCGTAAGTGTTCCACTCATTTCTCTCCCTATTTCTCTCACTCAAGTGTATCACTCCCTCACTTCACTCAAGTGTTTCTCTCCCTTACTTGCACTCATTCCATTTATAGCAATTTGTACCTGCAAGTAAATCCATGCTAGTCTCACCAAGATATTATGGATCGTTGACTGTAGCATGTTGTCGATCACTAAAGATCTAGGTTCTGAGATGGAATCTCAGACAGGGTTTCAGTTAGGCCGTCACCCAACTCACCATGAGCAAATCCATGCACACGTGGCTCGTCGTCGGGGAATAACCCTTCTGAAATTGGAATCTCCTTCATTCTAGGAGTGACTGAAATCCCAACTCCCTGATCCTCAAAAGACTCATCAAATTGGTAAACCAACTGAATCATAGTCTACGAGTTGTTGCTCAGCTACTTTCAGCATCAACAATCTCCCCATATGCAAATCCATGCACTGGATCATTGAATGTGGTATGCATACTAGCAGCTATCTAAGCATCAACCGACTCCCCATATGCAAATCCATGCACTGGATCGTTGACGGTGATATGCCTTTAAGTTTTGAGCGATCCATGTATTCCAGAATTTGAATTCCTGGGAGAGTAGACGTGTACAAACATCTCTCTCAATCACCTGTGAAGATGAATTAACTCACTATTTTCAGTCATGGAAAACTGTTAGTGATTGCCTCTCAACATCAACAGATTGCTCTGCGGATGTGAAATCCCGTTAGGGAACTAGGACTGTTCCTCCTAGGAAGGTTGACAAGGATTCTAATATATGGCAAGAAATCCAAGTTTCCCTCAAATACCTGTGAAGGTGGCTCAATAACTTCATTCACCATGAATGGTAAACAAAGAAGTTTAGGGGTTTTACCTATACCTCACAATGTGCACTTCTTGCAATGTGTCCTCACAATAGTTAGTCCCAAGAGAGGCCAGAGAACTGTTAGGTCCTATAACATCCCTTAGAAGCAAAAACTTTAGGTTTACCATCAGCGTGAATGCTTTTGGTGTGCTTGACTCATTACAAGGTGCTCTGGCTGACGAGCGAATTTTCAATGAAATCACCCTGTTGAGAGAGTTCATTCAGAAACGGTTGAATTGCCTTTTCAGCTCTGCATCCTTTTGAGAGAATACAGATAAGCTACAGATACCTCAATTTGTATACTTCTTTCCTTCTCGAGAGGTAGAGCTGTGGGTGCACTTCCGACACATCCTTTGCTACAATTAATGCAGTTTCTCCCTTAACAACCGCTAATCTACATAAGTTCCTTATATCACCAAGGGTTGAAAGTTTGAATTAGAATGATAGTGTTTGGTACTAAGGCCTTGGTTAGAAATTGATGGATTATTCAACTTCTTGACCTTCCCCTATAGCCACTAAGGCCAAGCCATTTCGGCTAAATAGATAGAGTTGATCAGTGCTATATAAAATTTGGTAGAGTATGATTAAACTTATTCTCTATTCCTTCTCAGAAATATAGCATCGGAGCAATGTGTCCTCAAGAAACAATGCACCAGAGCTAAAATGTGGGAATTAATAAAGAATAGGTAAAAGAATATTAAACCAAATTTCATAAACTCACAATTCTGAAAAGAAAGTTTAACAGATTAACAAAAGTGTTCTTTTGAATTTCTCTTAGACAAATATCCAATTGAAATTCAACTCTTTTAACAAAAACATTTTGATTAATAACTCAAATCTATTTCATCTTGCTCACTGTATGTTTTCAGAAATTGTTTTACAATTCATTTTTATCGGATATTATCTCCGACTTAAAACATAAATCATTTTAAAAAATCGAATGAATGCTTTAGTCATACAGTCCAAGGCACTAATCCCAAAGCAAACAACCATTGTTTTAATACTACAGGTCAATGTGAACCAGACATTAACAAGAGTTTTGAAAAACGTTTTACCAATGGTTGATACCTCAAGATCAAAATAATTTACTCAAATAAAATAGCCTGATAATATGCAACCTAAGTTATAAGTTATCAAGTAACTTTATTTAAACAAATCGTGGAGAGAAAACAGTTTTCATTACAAAACATTTAGAGAGAGAGAGGATATATGATTTTGAAATAGAAAGATAATCCTCAAGAAATGTTCTCTTTCAAAGAAAACTTTTAGTGGCTTTTCATTCTCTGGCAAATGAATGCATGTTTAGATAAAACATTTTTCACAAGAAATAGACAAGAAATTTCTTTATGCATTCAAGTTCTAAAGAATGAAAAACATATGTTAATACTAATGAATTATCAAAGATATGAATGACAAGATATTCAAAAGTACTAACATCATTCAATCATTTTGTAATAAAATATATCTTACTACAAAACAATCAAGCACATAAGATACTTACATTATGCTAGACAATTACCATTTGTCGCTTGAAACAAACACATATTGCAATATAGATCATGGTAATTCGAAAGCATAAAACATAATCATCCGCTAAACACTGAACATACATTGACCGAATGACAGCATTTAACTTCTTACACTACATCTCAATAATTATCACATAAGCATATTGAAAATACTCATGACAATCAGAATGTATGTAAGCTCGAGGTACTAGTTGCATCAGAGATCAAATACCTTTAAATATTAATGCTAAAATTTATGATCTTTGACAACCCCTCGCGATGTAGTAAATTACTTTCAATATCAGTGTTTTTGAAATAATCTTTTTATCACTTAGTGCAGAAATTCTAAGTGACATCACTAATATCAAAAGAATGACAACTAATATTAATGGATTTTGCAAAAGACATGAATTACATCACTTAAACTACATATTAAGTGGTTCCATTAATATTAGCATTAAACAATTAAAAGTAAATAAAATTATAATTAATTAATATATACAAATACTTATGCTGAGACATTTGATACATATAGCATGAATAACATATGACAGCACAAAGTACGAGATCCTGGATATAAATTGACTATACAAAGAGATGCTACAATGTTAGGTCCCTAGGTCCCGGGTGATCATAGGTAATCTCATAATGATAATATTGAGTCCCGGGTGGTCACACGCCAAACATTAATCAGTTCCTAGAGATCGTAGACATCTAAATAGCATGAACACTCTCTATAAACTTTACATTTAAATAAATCAACATTAGACTAGAGTGACATACCTTAGTCAATAGAGCTTTTACTGGTGTATGATCGTTGAATGAACAATTACTCCTCTTTGCCCTAGAGATCGAACGTTTACTCCTTTCGAGATCGAACGTTTACTCCTTTTGGACATGAATAACTTTTCAGCTACCAGTTAACATTGTTCCTCGAAACAATACCACGCTCATCCAGACGGAAACTGTATTACCTTCAACACCCAAATATTTCCTTGTAGATATTGGTCTTGGCAGCAGCTTCACTAAACTCAGCACTCTAGAAACCAGTAGTCTTGACACTAGCAGAGTAGAACCTTCAAAAACTCCGAACTACCCTTCAGCTTCTGTATCAATACCAAGTCTTCATGTGGATTGATTCCTTGTGCTAAGTGTATCTGCCTCTGGTTCAATTGAGTTAGTTCCTTGATTCGAACCCTACTCAATCTTGATTAGTTAGTGCATCTTCAATCTTCATTGAATTCACTCAGAAAAACTAATGAAATACTCTTATACATGCACGGCACTACCAATCACTACTCTACTACCCAGATTCATCAAGAACTGACTCTAGGAAATGTTGTTACACAAAACCCTTTGTCATGACAGATGTGTCCTTAATGTTTCCTTAGATATTCAGTGGGTAGAGTAGTCTTCTTCAAATATGATTGAGATCACCTTGCATTATCTTTAAATTGACA
The DNA here is from genome assembly GCA_028671895.1 of Oenanthe sinensis. Lineage (NCBI taxonomy): Eukaryota > Viridiplantae > Streptophyta > Magnoliopsida > Apiales > Apiaceae > Oenanthe > Oenanthe sinensis. The sequence goes on along the minus strand of CM053809.1, from coordinate 351,067 downwards.
ATTTCCTTTCTAATATGCAATCACTCAATCTGGATCACTAAGTGCTCCTAAGAATCTCAACTCTTACTCAATGAGCACTGCTAGCCTTTGAACATCAAACACGACTAGTTGATCCAACTTACTGATGCTCCCCTTGTGATGCTGCTTGCATCTTTTCTTCATCTGGTGTCATCTGATCTTGAGCCCTAAACAGGATGTCAACCTTTAGAAATTCAGAGCTAAAATCAAACGAATGCTAGGGAGCTTGATGATGTTGTTCACTGCATCTAGATCATCTTAAATCAATCACAGACTCTGTGTAAGCTCTTAACTCCAAATAAGATAGCCTTCCATCACACCATGTGACTTCAGACATGATTAATCTTACTTGATGTCTTCTCTTTACATTTGCTGATTAGACTTGCTGTGTCAACTGATTCAGCAGTAGTGAATAGGAAACCTTAAGTCTATCCATTATCCTTGTAATTTCACTCAAGGTCTGGATTTCCCTATTAACTCCTCCATTTGGTCATGAAGTCCGAAAACTGAACTTTACTCTAGAATACTCCTTTCAGTGCAGACATAACATAGAACTTCATTCGTCAACAAATTCCATTACCTGCCCTCAAAGTGTTCTTACAGCAATCTGCCAAATCCTTTGAATGTGATTAATCACTGAGATGCTTCATCTATCGAATGCACGAACAAACACCAAAACTAAACAGGGTAGTCTTTGACTTGACTTCCCTTCAACTGACATACTTCACTAATGTCCTTCTTAAAAGAATTTCATTAGAAGTAGTCATTTCTCACCAACTGTTGGGTTCCGAGGAATAAAACGCAGCGGATTAAATGTAAATATAACAAAATTTCGGAACCCTAACGCAGGATCATGTATAATCACGGACTGATTATTGTGAAACGGAATCATACCTTTGTTTGGTCTTGACTACTACGAACTCAACGGAGATCCTAGCTTTCACGACTTGTGTCTTCCTCTTGAAAACACCTCTATGGTATCCACACGAGCACCTTCAAGAACGTCTCACGATCTTGATTATGGAACGGATGTACTAGCCTCCTCTAGATGATTTCGAAATCCTCTGCCTTTTCTGCTGCTAGGGTTCGTTTTTCTTAAAAACTTAATACCTATTAACCCTACATTATCCATTTATAATGGTTGGTTAATAGGCCCATAATAGCAACCCATAACAGCAAAGCCTAACCCATGTAGGTTTAGGATTAAATAATAAAACCGATTATTATTATTTAATTAATAACTAAGTCACACTTAATTATTAATGGCAGAATTCAAATTCGAATTTATATTATTTCAATTAATTAAGTCTCACTTAATTAATATAATAAAATTCAAATAATCATCAATTAATTTAAATCTATAATTTAAATTTATTATTCCTTTAAGTACTCTATGTGTGTGACCCTATAGGCTATTATTTAATTAGCAATAATTTTATTCTCCAATAAAATTATAAACAATGAGCGGTATCTAGTAATACATCATTGCTACCCAATTAAATAATAATTAAATCATGATTCGATAAAACCTTTCGTGATTAATGTTTCAGTGTAATATAATCCCTTTAACCATATATATTATAGATTAAACTCGAGGCATGTATTTAGTCATCCTCTTCAACATTTAATCCGGGTTTACTTGATCCATGAGTAGACTATGAAAACAAATCATTTGAGCACGGCCATGCATTTTATAGTCTCACTCAATCAAGAGGCCAATAATATCTCTCCTAATTATAGGAGGGTTAAATCCTTTATCTATCATTCATATTTCTCATACGACTCATGATATACCCGATGTCCACTTTTATCATCACCCGGTCAAAGGTAATTTTTAATGTAGTCAAAGTATATTAATCCTCGTATAGAAATATAATGATCTCAAGTCAAAGGATCATTACACCATTATCACTGTGAGTCTTTCTTATGACTTTATTGAACATAAAGAATCTCACTGTGGGTCTGTCCAGTATCATGTACTCCTACATGTACCTATGTATTGACTTTAGTATCCCCATACTTATAACCAATGACATGTGGTTATCAGTCAAACAACATACTAGTCTATTTATGTATTATTATTGTCCTATAATAATAATACTCGACTAGGGACATTTAAGAATATGATCTATTATATAATCTCAAGTTCAAGTCATGTACTAAACTATACAATGTGTATCTGTTGGAGATTTCGAAACTGTATAAATAGTAATCGTGATAACTCAACACTAGAACATGACAAGTAAATAATACTACGCATACACAGAAATCAGGAAGAAATGAAGACAAGGCAAATACAGTGAATCAAGACATTAGAAGAAGTTTTGAAGTCTACTACAGGTCACTGAAAGAAGTTCATTAATATGTTCATGCCTCAGTGAAGAACAATGTTTAAAGACTTTCAGGGTTTCAGATAAGTTGAAGATTCAGTATAGCAGTGCCACTAACAGATTTCAGTGTAGTAGCATTGATTGAAGACAGACAGTGTTCGAAGCATAGGAATCCAGAAGGGTGAAGACAAAGGTTAAAGAAGACAGCTGCAGTCTTGAACTGGATTGTAGTAATGAAGACGTTGTCGAAGTACCAGAAAAGATTCTAGTGAAATTACAGTGTCTATCAACAGTCAGTGTTCGAAGCAATGCAACAGTCCCTAGCTTACTCAGCTGAAACAGAAAAGAAATCAAGGGAGTTTAATTCAGTGTTAGTCGTTTGTGAACCAGACCAGTGCACTAAGCGTCAGCACAAAAAGAAGAGAATTACCTTGATTAATCAGTAGAAAATCAGTTGATCAAGCCAAGCCAAAGGAGTGAAACCAAGTGGTAATTACTTGAAGAATTCAAGAAATATGCTAAGGCAAGTATTACTGCATTTGGTGGCATTAATACTCTTGAAGCAATGGAGAGGCGCAACATACATTTCTAAGGTGCAAGAAAAGCTTAAGGCAAAATTAAGTGGCGCCTACACAGGGCAATGAGAGTGTAGGCGCAACTAACATAACAAGGCACAAGGAAATAGCTGCACTTAGAATCTAAGTAGTGAGTGGCGCCTGCACTGGGAACTCAGTGTGCAGGCGCAACATAATAGCTACTAGGCGCAAGGAAAAGTTAAGGCAAGTCTTTGTGGCGCCTATACAGGGGAACCACGGTATAGGCGCAACAAACAAGTTAAGGCGCAAGGAATTATTCTAAGGCAGGAAATGGCACCAACACAGTGCTTACAGGAGTAGAGGCGCAACTCACATGAAGGAGGCGCAACTCAAGCATACAGGCGCAACATGACTTCAAGTGGCGCCTACACACCATAGTCACTCTACAGGCGCCACTCAGGACTTAAGCAATTGTGAAGCAAATCAATTTAATTGATTTGAAAAGTCTACACTATATTAAATAAAATGAATTATTCATTTTGTAAAAAAAAAAAAAACATGGTTGGCGGAGACACAGCCAACCACAGAGAGAGGCAGTGAGATATTTCGAAGCCGGAGAAGAAGAAGTCACCATGATAATTCTATACCTTCTTCTCATGGGTTTTACAATCTAGCCGGTCAAACATGTCACAAATACTTAGGGCTATTGTAAAACACTCACTGTTAGCTTGATTCCAGTTACTACTAAATATTGTCAAACATTGTAATAGGGATCTAGCTTTATCTCTCTAGAAGCAAAGAACGAACCAGTTCTTTGGAAACCAGTTATTAATTTAACTGGGTGTAGCAAAACCTCAGGGATTAATACGAAAGTACTATTCCCCGAAATCTGTCTCGCATTTAATTACTTGCTAATTTTCTAGATCATTATTGTTTAAATCCTAAACACAGAAAATTAGTAAGCCAGCCTCCTAAACACTCCTAAACACGAACCACTGACCGAACTCTAAATCACATATCCGCAATAGATTCGAAAGAATTTTTTTGATTTAGTGAGTATCGTATTCAACCCCCCTTCTACGATACTTTCGGGACCTAACAATTGGTATCAGAGCCGACTGATTGAAGTTACAAATCAAGATCTGTATCTCAGTGAAGCTCACCGTGCCGAAGCTGTGTGGACTCAGAACGGAGGCCGAGTTAAATAAATTTAATTTTACAACTTTTTAAATAAAATTTATTTTATAAACTTTTATAAAATTTATTTTGTAAACTTTTATTAGTTTATGTTATAAATTTTAATTAGTTTATTTTATAAATTTTAGATAAAATTTATTTTATAAACTTTTATAAAATTTGTTTAACAAACTTTTATTAGTTGATATTATAAATTTTAATCAGTTCACTCTATAAATTTTAAATTAGAATTTATTTGATAAACTTTCATAAAATTTATTTTATAAACTTTTATTAGTTTATGATTTAAATTTTAATTAGTTTATCTCATAAATTTTAAATAAAATTTATTTTGTAAACTCTTATAAAATTTATCTTATAAACTTTTATTAGTTTGGTTTATAAATTTTAATTAGTTTATCTCATGAATTTTAAATAAAATTTAATTTGTAAAATCTTATAAAATTTATCTTATAAACTTTTATTAGTTTGGTTTATAAATTTTGATTAGTTTATTTCATAAATTTTAAATAAAATTTATTTTATGAACTCTTATGAAATTTATTTTATAAACCTTTAATAAGTTTGTGTTATAAATTTTAATTAGTTTATTTTATAAATTTTAAATATTAAAGTTTATCTTTTAAATTTATTAAACATTATACGGCTCATCTCTCAAGGAAGCAGCAAGACACAATTACTAATTTGAAGGTGCTCAAGTTAGTAGATGAAGATTTTTTCTGGGTATTTGAAGACAACAAAGATTAACTGAAGGTTATCCAATGAAGTTGATTCTGGAACAGACTGAAGAAATAGTGGTTCTAATTTCCTCAGAGGTTTACTCAATAGGATCCCACTAATATTTTGGAAGCTGCAAAAGAAGAGATTATTTGGGTACATTTTTTGGTTGATTCGAGTTGATGTTTTTGGATGAAAAATCTTGGAGGTTAAAAGTTGTGAAGGAGAACAGACTGGACTACCTGGCATCTCTGTACAAGCCTTGAAGTTTTCTTTATACAGGGAGATTACAGGAAGTTCGTGCTAACACTGCAGATCATCTGGTAAACAGGGTTACAGCCATAGGGAATCTAAGGATACAACCACATTATCTTTAGATGAACTATTTGTGTGCTGAAGGCCTATGAACTAGAACAAGAGCTGAAGCAGATAATATTTGGTAAAGCAGTTTGTTAGCATATCCACTGTTTTTGTGACCCAGGAACCAAGTTGATTGAAGTCTAGGTTGAGAACCTCTGAACAGAAGCGAATTGATCCTAGAAGCTGAATTGAAGATGTTGAAGCTCGAGGTAGTGGTCAAGGTGTTATATGCAAATTTGACACTTTGGAATAACTTGAGAACTAGACTGCAAGTCAAGCCTGCAGGGCAACAGGAAGTTCAGTGACATCAGATTCAGACGGAATCCTAATTCTAAATCTAAGGTCCTTACCTATAGATTCCATGAAGGAGATTTTCAAGAACAGTTCAAGAGGCGGTTGCAAGACAGGGATGGTTTATATTTGAAAGACAATATCAAGGGTTTGCTACACAGTTTGAAGAAGCCTGTACAAGCAAAAGATGACAAACACTATGTTGGGTTGAAGCAGGAATCTTAAGCATTAGTGAGGATGCAGCAATGGAAAGCACTTGTTGATGAAGTTAAATGCAAAGCTGATTCTATCAGTGACAGTGTTGAACCAAATGGATATATGGCATCAATGACCAACACTGGAGATGAATCACTAAGCACTTCACAGGTACACTTTCTAACTAGTATACTTTTATGTGATTCAAAACTGCATGATTATTAAGTGTTGAAATGTATTATATTCATGATAGCATGTTAGCATCTTAGGACTTAAATGCTTAATTGATTGCTAAGAATAAGATTGCATGCTAGGATTCATGAGTTTAATTAGTACATTTCATACTTGATTTTATATGCAGTAAAATGAATATCTAGAATTAGATAGGGTGTTCTAGATGGTTAGGTGTATCCCTAAACATTTGCTGGAACTTGATTTAAATCTTCTGTGATTTAATACCTCTGCTAATGTTATGAAAATTGCTAATAGACAAACAGGTCATAGATCATATATTTCATATTTGTTCTTATGAATGACTTGATAAGTGTATGTGGAATTTGATATTGCTCATAATGTCTTATTCAAATATTCTGCATATACTTGAAATTGTTTATTTGCTTATTTTCATATGATTTGCTATTACTCACATAGTTGCACTTAAATGCAATATCATTTCATGTATTGCTTGTTAGGGATAAATGGTTAAAAAGATGGTAGAATTATCTAAGTAGTCAGTAAGTCATGTAGATTCGAAACTTAATCTAAAACTGACTTAGGTAATTAGAGATAGTAAAATATGTTAGACAACGACAGAATGGATTAGAAAGAATTAGTAATTAATTTATTAGTTCTTCTATCCATGTGCTTTTAGGAAATTAAGTACTGAATTTTCTAATATGCATATTGAAGCTGTTGTTACCTTTGATAATATCTCTAACCCATCTGGACTCAATTAAAGTTGAGTACCAAGACGCTTAATCATTTGTGATTGCAGAGTAGGTAACAAAAGTCAAAAGTTATGTGACTTCGTGACATTTATTGTTCGAGGCATATAATTAAGATTAAAGCTCTACTATCACAATTGGTTGAGAAAGCCTCCCCGATGGTAACCTTTGGAGATGACAGCAAAGGATGTACAAGGGATATGACTATCATATTTTAAGAACTGTCATCAGTAGAAGCAACTTACTTGTGGAAGGAGTTAAGCACTATTTAAGGGGCACTAGGGAATTCTTCGTCAAGGGTTTTCTGGAAAGGTGTTTGATCTCAAGCAAGAAGGTTGGAAGCTTACTCTAATCTGAGTGAGAAAATTTGTTCGTAGCTGACATGGAATTTGGATGCAAAGGTGAAGTCAACTTTTCAGGAAAGCTTCATCAATGAAGAGTTAGCTATGGCAAAGGAAGCTCTCTTACTTGTTAGTCAGCAAGGCAATGGATTCTTTAATAAAGAAGAAATTGGTGAGAGGACTGCTTCATATGGAATTCTATCCAGAAGGACATTTTAAAGTATGTCACATAGGGAAGTCAATGGAAACATCACACTGAAGAAAAGTCATGAAAGTCATATGCTAAGTGGTGATTGAAATTGGTAACCCTAATTACAAATTGGTGATGTTCAAGCATTCAACAGACAAAATATCACAATGGTGATTGATCATATAAGGAAGATCAAGTTGGAAACAATTGGTAAGCTGTGAGAACTTTGAAGTCAGATATTGGAACTGCATTTCGCGAGTGTAGTTCTAAATGAAGTCTGCACTGAAAAAGGTATTTTGAAGCTGAAGCAATTAACACAACATGCTGCTTTAATCAACAAGATCATGAAAAGACATCATTTGAGTTAATGGCCAACCAGAAGCAAACACTGAAGCTCTTTCGTGTGTTTGGAGGGAATTGATTTTTAATGAAGATTCATTTGAGTATCTTGACAAGAAGTTAAGGCTCATGGAACAATTCTCATCGGCTACTCATAGGTGATCAAAAGTCTGAATGTAATGAATATCTACACCAAGCTCCCAGGCATTCAAGTGAACGACTATTCTGAATCTTTGACAAATTCAGATACTGATGTAGAAGCTGAGGTTGCAGAAGGAATCAATGACAATTATGATGATTCAGATCCTGTTAGTGGAAATCCGCTGTATAAGGTGAAGGATCTTCAATACATCCTAGCAGCAACTCAGGGGGAGCAAATAAAAGAAGGATCTATTAGTCATGCTCAACAATGAAGATCAAAGGATTTCATTAAGAACATTTCTGCCAAGACAAAAGGTTTGAAGTCAAATTCTATCCTGGAGTCTCATTCTTAGTGATCCGGATTCTTGTGTAGTGGCTAGTAGTGCTAATCGAAACGAACATATATTTTTCGGGACCCAGCAGTTGGGAAAGAGCAATTGTTAGCTTACAATTGGTATCAACAATTGGTATCACCCATCATCTGGAATCCCAAAGAATACTGAAGATGCACAGATTGATCCAGATTGAGTGATTGCAATGCAAAATGATCTCAATCAGTTAAAAGGCAGAAAACAACTGAAGCTGGAACCCAAACCCAGACCACTAAAGTCGAAGCTGAAATTGGTACATTAGGGGTTCACAGAAACTGGATGACCATTGGCATTGTTATGAGGGGCAAAGCCAAACTGGTTGCTATAGGACTTTAAAGCAGAAGGTATCGACGATGATGGAAACAGAATCTTCGGGTCTTTCTAGATCAAGCAGTAAGCACCAGTGACGAGACTTGATCCTTTAGGACTCATCAATGGGGACCTAATAATTTTTAGGGATCCAACGATTAGGACCTAACAACTAGCACATGTGGAGCATTCAAGCATGAAGATCTAACAGATGAATGTGAACAAGTGCACTCCTGAATGGTGAGCTAGAAGATGAAGGTGCAGATCCATTACAATTTGTATATCATTCTCTTCGCAGGCTTTTCTATGACGGAGGTAAGGATTCAAGCAAAACGTCAAGGACATGGTATGACTCTCTAACTGTTAATTACTTAAAAGTGATTTTACATTTGAGTTGTTATGCATATCTCTCTAGAAATGCAAGGCACACACAATGTCATATATATGTGCAAGTATACCTTAATTCTCGACATGCCTATGTGCAAGTTTCCAAGTGGATACTAGAGAATCTTATCCTATAGTCAAGTTATGAATTGCTAGATATCTTAGGGGATCACCAACTCTTGGAATCTGGGACCCTTAAGATAATAGGTTTAACCTAATTGGCTATATAGATATAGATAACGCAGGTTGTATGAAAGACAGGGAAGTCATTCCTAGAAGCTGTCAATTTCCACCAACACTGTTGATCTCTTCACATCACTTAAGGAACAAGCGCATGGACACCAGGTATCATTTCTTTTAAGAGTTGTCCTTAGTCGAATAACTTGCAGATTTTTGCTAAATGACTTGATGAATTTATTTTATCTAAGTTGGTTAGTAAACTTGGGATATTATTAATATGCATATTTATTGAAAATCCTATCTGCAAGAAATTCTCAAATGAGTTCACAAGTATTACTTTTTCCCGATCCAAAGGACTTGTGAATTCATTTGAAATCCAGAACCTCATACTTTTTGCTATTAATTTCATTATCATGCTTACATTGTAATATGCATGAGTGGTAGTTAAATTATTTAGCATAAGTAAGAAGCATAGTTATTTGTATGTATTAAATATTTGGTGAGTATTAGTCAATAATATCTTGCTTAATTGCTATGATATTTTGCTATGATATTCTTAAATATTTTATTACAAATAATTATGATACTTTTGATATTAGTGACGGTATTTAGAATTTCTGTTCTAAATAATCAATGCATATTTCAAAACTCACTAATATTAGAAGGTGAAGTATTTTCTAAGTTATGTGTATGAAATTCTCAATATTTTATATACTTAGAAAATATTTCTAAAAATAAGTTTTATTCCGAGGAGTTGTAATTAGAATCACAAGTATTACTTTTTCCCTATATAAAGGACTTGTGAATTTCTTTTCAACTAAATCCTCGAGCTTACGTATATCAATTAATAATTGTTATGAGCATGCTTACAATGTGCAAAGTGACAATTATTAGATATGGCGTAGGAAGTTAAATACTAATATTCAATCTAATGAATATTTTAGTGTTTAACGAATTTATTTTATCTTATTGAAATTATGGATTGAAGCAATTCAATGGTTATTAGTTTCATAATTTTAATTTGATAAAATACAGAAGCATAGTTTCTTGCATCTTGAAATTATTGATAAATATCGAATAATTGGTATCAGCGTGCAATTAACTGTGATATGCTTATTGTTCTACTGAATAATTGCCATGTATAGATTATATAAATGCATGTGATTGGCAATTGCTTAGTACAAAATAAGTATTTAATTTATTTTGATTTGTTTAAATCATGATGATATAAAACAATTCAATGGAATATTTGTTCCATGATTTAAATAAATTAAAATAAATTCGAAGCATAATTATTTGTAATACAAGTATTATCTTTTATTACTTTGTGATATTTGAATAATATTTTATTGCAAAATAATTGTGATATATTGGTACTAATGAATTTACTCAGTTTTTATTCGTAGAAACATTTGGTATCAATATACTTAGTTTTCTTTCTTTGACTGGTTTACGATCCTGAATGTATTTAAAAGAAATTCTTGTCTATTTCTTTTTCAAAACGTTTTATTCAAAGATACATTCATTTCTCTATCGGTTTTAGTTAAGAAAACTTAAGAATTCTTTTTCAAAACTTCTCTTTTGAAAAACTTTTGATTTACAGCCCTAATTTATTTTCCCAAACCTAGGGTGTGAATTAAATTTTTCTAGAGGTTAATCTTTCTTTAAATCTCTAAATCTTTGATCCTCTCTCAAAAGCTGTTTTTAAAAGTTTTATCTTTAAAAGCTTTTTCTCTCTCTTAATTTTTCTTTTTAAAGTGGCAGGAACTTTGTGACTGCTATTTTATTTGGAAAAGTTGTTTTAACTTCAAGGTATCAATCACTTGTAAAATTATTTGTTTTCAAATACTTGTTTCAGTGTATGTTTCACATTGATTCATAGTACCAAAACAGTGATTGTTGCTTTGAAGGCCTAGTACTGTTTTGTTAAGCATTCATCCTAACCCTAATTGTCATGTTTTTATTTTAAGTCGGGGATACTATCAGGCAGACGAAAATGATGTAAATCATAATTGCATTATGAGTCGGAAAATCATTATCTTCTATCTGATAAGGATGTTTTGCAAAATTGTTTTCAAAACATACAGTGCCTAGGTTTAATGGAAAAGAGTCATTTTATTGAGATATAATTTGGTAGAAGAGTTGAATTTCTTATCTGTTGTAAATTCCCGCGTTTTATTATGGGAAGTTTGCCTTATAAGAAATTCATAAGAGATAGAATTTTTTCTCTGATACTCCCGCGTTTTATTATGGGATAAGTATCTTAAGGAAAATTTCTATTGGTGTCATGCTCTTAAATGATTAATTCTTCGATCTGACAAAACTCTTTTATTAAAAGGACTTAAGTGCAATCATTTACCATTCCTTCTTATATTTTTCCTTCTCCTTGAGATGAAAAATATGTTTTGGAATGTTAAACTGATTATCTTTTTATCTCATTTAAATTGATTTTATCCGTTTAGCCCCCAGTGGCTACAGAAGCTGGCCAGGAGGTTGAAAACCCATCAATCTCTGACCCAGGCCTTAATACCAAACACTCATTTCATCCACTTCCATATATTAACCCTTGGAGATATAAGGAACTTATGTTTGTTAGAGGTTGATTAGGGAGAAATAAGGATGAAGTCGGCAGTGCACCCACAGCTCTACCTCCAGCGAAGTAAAGAAGTATATAAACTGAGGTATCTGTAAGCTCATCTGTATCTTCTCAAAAAGATGCAGAGCTGAAAAGGCAATAAAACTGTCTCTGGAATCATTCTCTCAACAGGATGAGTCCATTGAAATTCGCTCGTCAGCCAGAGCATCTTGTAATGAGTCAAGCACACCACCGGCACTCACGCTGATGGTAAGCCTAAACAGATATATACTAGGAACCTTATATAATTTTTGGGACCTAACAATCCTAACAGTTATACTAGGGGCCTAACAATTGGACACATTGCAAGGCGTGCACAGTGTGAGGTATAGGCATGTTAACAAAACACCCGTCATTGGGTTACGAGGGAAACGTAGACTCTGATTTGCCATTCATTACATTGTCTACTACGTCGCCCCTCCTGGAAGGAACATTTCCAGATCCTGAAAAGGAATGTCCACCTCCCGTTTACGGAGAAGGTGTGAGGCAACTCCTTGATAGAACAAGGCAGGATTCCCAAAAAGATTTTAAAATCTTGGGATAACCCATCTCAAAGAGGTGAGGCTCCACTAGACAGTGATTTAGCAATTGCTATTGAGTCTGGTGTGGGACAGTGCTTATGCATGATAGATCAAAAACACCTCAACGAGGCAATTCTCCACTTGGTAGTGATTCAGTTCATTTTGATGAATCAGGTGTTGGGAATTTGTATGAATTGACGGATTTCACTTGCAGGTACAGAAGGCTATATTTGGATTGCAGAGTAAAAGTGAGAGAGAGAAACACTTAAGTGAAAGTGAGGGAGAGATACACTTGAGTGAGAGATAGGGAGAGAAAGAGTGAAACACTTCAAAGTGCTCGACACTTAAGTGTAAACACCAACAGAACGTAGTAGAAGTGAGGAAACCATAAGCCAAACACTTACCCTTGCTACTTGCTACTTCTGGAAGAAAAGTTCCTATATTTTTCCCATTCAACGACAGACGAGAACCTTCTTTGGAAGACAAACCATTAATCAATGGGCTATTGGAGGATTCCTCAACTAAGGGGGAGAATTTATAGGAAGAAAAAGAAGAAGTTACTAGTCTTATCTTCGTACTTGGGAAATGTTAATAATCCTAAAGGGGTTCGTATTAGGTTCGTATCCTGGAAGATCTTTATAATAAAGGGGTTTGATCCTAGTTCGATCCTTGGGAAAAGTTAATATCCTTAGGGGGAGATTTTAGACAAGAAGAGGAAAATCTTATCTTCTGATCCTGAGGGGAAACAACAGAAATATGGGAGAATCAAGAAGCTGTAATTCTATACTTGGAAGAACAGAAATGACTATTCCATTTATTTTCTAAAGGGAGATGAAGAATAAGAAGGAGAATCACATTCGTAGGGGGAGAACATTTTTTTTGAGCTATGTTCAGTATTGATTGAAGACGTACCCAGGAATAATGATTCTTATGAAGCTCTGTTCATGATAAGTTCTTTAAGTTTACACTATGAAGGATTTTGAAACGGAGAAAGCTCAAACAGACAGAAATGAAGATGATACAACTTGAATATCAGTTCAGTGTCAGAGGAACAAGCATCTTTCATTTCAGTTACAGAAGAAATCTGGAAATGCATTATCTGATCCAGAAAAACCAGTAACATTATTTACAAGTCTCGGACGATTACTTTTTCTAGTTGTTAGTTGAGTTATCCTCCCTAGGTGATTTGTTTGCTAAGATTTAACAATCAAATAGGGGGAGATTGTTGGAGATTTCGAAACTGTATAAATAGTAATCGTGATAACTCAACACTAGAACAGGACAAGTAAATAATACTACGCATACACAGAAATCAGGAAGAAATGAAGACAAGGCAAATACAGTGAATCAAGACATTAGAAGAAGTTTTGAAGTCTACTACAGGTCACTGAAAGAAGTTCATTAATATGTTCATGCCTCAGTGAAGAACAATGTTTAAAGACTTTCAGGGTTTCAGATAAGTTGAAGATTCAGTATAGCAGTGCCACTAACAGATTTCAGTGTAGTAGCATTGATTGAAGACAGACAGTGTTCGAAGCATAGGAATCCAGAAGGGTGAAGAAAAAGGTTAAAGAAGACAGCTGCAGTCTTGAACTGGATTGTAGTAATGAAGACGTTGTCGAAGTACCAGAAAAGATTCTAGTGAAATTACAGTGTCTATCAACAGTCAGTGTTCGAAGCAATGCAACAGTCCCTAGCTTACTCAGCTGAAACAGAAAAGAAATCAAGGGAGTTTAATTCAGTGTTAGTCGTTTGTGAACCAGACCAGTGCACTAAGCGTCAGCACAAAAAGAAGAGAATTACCTTGATTAATCAGTAGAAAATCAGTTGATCAAGCCAAGCCAAAGGAGTGAAACCAAGTGGTAATTACTTGAAGAATTCAAGAAATATGCTAAGGCAAGTATTACTGCATTTGGTGGCATTAATACTCTTGAAGCAATGGAGAGGCGCAACATACATTTCTAAGGTGCAAGAAAAGCTTAAGGCAAAATTAAGTGGCGCCTACACAGGGCAATGAGAGTGTAGGCGCAACTAACATAACAAGGCACAAGGAAATAGCTGCACTTAGAATCTAAGTAGTGAGTGGCGCCTGCACTGGGAACTCAGTGTGCAGGCGCAACATAATAGCTACTAGGCGCAAGGAAAAGTTAAGGCAAGTCTTTGTGGCGCCTATACAGGGGAACCACGGTATAGGCGCAACAAACAAGTTAAGGCGCAAGGAATTATTCTAAGGCAGGAAATGGCACCAACACAGTGCTTACAGGAGTAGAGGCGCAACTCACATGAAGGAGGCGCAACTCAAGCATACAGGCGCAACATGACTTCAAGTGGCGCCTACACACCATAGTCACTCTACAGGCGCCACTCAGGACTTAAGCAATTGTGAAGCAAATCAATTTAATTGATTTGAAAAGTCTACACTATATTAAATAAAATGAATTATTCATTTTGTAAAAAAAAAAAAAAACATGGTTGGCGGAGACACAGCCAACCACAGAGAGAGGCAGTGAGATATTTCGAAGCCGGAGAAGAAGAAGTCACCATGATAATTCTATACCTTCTTCTCATGGGTTTTACAATCTAGCCGGTCAAACATGTCACAAATACTTAGGGCTATTGTAAAACACTCACTGTTAGCTTGATTCCAGTTACTACTAAATATTGTCAAACATTGTAATAGGGATCTAGCTTTATCTCTCTAGAAGCAAAGAACGAACCAGTTCTTTGGAAACCAGTTATTAATTTAACTGGGTGTAGCAAAACCTCAGGGATTAATACGAAAGTACTATTCCCCGAAATCTGTCTCGCATTTAATTACTTGCTAATTTTCTAGATCATTATTGTTTAAATCCTAAACACAGAAAATTAGTAAGCCAGCCTCCTAAACACTCCTAAACACGAACCACTGACCGAACTCTAAATCACATATCCGCAATAGATTCGAAAGAATTTTTTTGATTTAGTGAGTATCGTATTCAACCCCCCTTCTACGATACTTTCGGGACCTAACAGTATCATGATTCTAAGGACATTTATTATGCTAACAAATATATCGCAGTATTTAAAGTCATAATAAATACGTTTATTGAATAATCAAATAACATAAAGGTCTATTAAAAGAAACATTGTATTGCCTATAGGGCACCTACACTAACAATCTCCCACTTGCACTAGAGCCAATCTCCCATGTATCTAATACCCATGGAACTAGTGTGACCATCGTGCTTCGTCTGCGACAAGCCTTTGGTCAGTGGGTCTGCAATGTTATCATTTGTGTGCACTTTACATATGTGTATGTCACCCCTTTCATTAATCTCTCGAATGAGGTGATATCTCCTGAGTATATGTTTGGTTCGGGAGTGAGCTCTAGGTTCTTTAGCCTGTGCAATGGCTCCATTATTATCGCAGTATAGATCAATGGGATCTGCGATCGATGGAACCACTCCCAAATCAGTAATGAATTTTCGAATCCAAACAGCTTCCTTAGCCGCTTCACAAGCTGCAATGTACTCAGCCTCCATTGTAGAATCAGTTACTGTTTCTTGCTTTGAACTCTTCCAACTTACAGCACCTCCGTTTAGACAAAACACAAAACCAGACTGTGATACACTATCATCCCTGTCTGTTTAGAAACTTGCATCGGTGTAACCCTTTACAACTAGTTTCTCCTCTTCTTCATACACCAAGAATGAATCTTTAGTCCTTTTCAAGTACTTTAGAATATTCTTGACAGCCGTCCAGTGACCTTCACCTGGATTAGATTGGTATCTACTCGTCATGCTTAAAGCATATGAAACATCTGGGCGAGTACATACCATCGCATACATGATGGATCCAATTGCTGAGGCATATGGAACCTTACTCATGCGGTCCTTGTCATCCAATGATTTCGGACACTGATCTTTAGAGATCGTTATCCCTTGAGACACGGGGACATATCCCCTTTTTGCATTTTGCATACCAAAATGATGCAAAACCTTATCGATGTATGTACTCTGACTTAGACCGATCATCCTTCTAGATCTATCCCTATAGATCCTCATTCCTAGAATGTAGGATGCTTCTCCTAAGTCTTTCATAGAGAAGTTGCTCCCTAACCAAATCTTAACAGCCTTGAGAAAAGGTATGTCATTCCCCATTAGTAGTATGTCATCAACATATAGTACTATGAATGCCACATGGCTCCCACTAACCTTCTTGTAAACACAAGGTTCATCTTCATTTTGAACAAAGCCATACTCTTTGACTGTTTCATCAAAACGGATATTCCATCTCCTAGAGGCTTGCTTCAATCCATAAATGGATCGACGTAATTTACATACCTTGCTAACATTCCTTGGATCGACAAAACCTTCAGGTTGTGTCATGTACACATCCACATCCTCTTCAAGGATTCCGTTAAGGAAGGCTGTTTTGACATCCATTTGCCAGATTTCATAATCATGGAATGCTGCAATAGCAAGCAAAATCCTTATGGACTTGACCATAGCCACTGGTGAGAAAGTTTCATCATAGTCAATACCATGAATTTGTTTGAAACCTTTTGCAACCAGCCTTGCTTTATAGGTCTGAACATTTCCATCCATGTCAGTTTTCTTCTTAAAAACCCATTTGCACCCTATGGGTTTTACCCCTTCAGGTGGATCAACCAAAGTCCATACTCGGTTTTCGTACATGGAATCCATCTCGGATTTCATGGCTTCTAGCCATTTCTTAGATTCTGGACTGTTCATAGCATCTTGGTATGTGAGAGGCTCATCTTCATCTATGAGCATCAAATCACCACATTGAGTCAACAGAAATCCATATCTCTCTGGCTCATGGCGAATTCTACCAGTTCTACGAACAACCTGTGTTTGTTGAGCATTATCATTATCCTGCTCATGTTCCACTTCAGGTTCAATGCTATTTTGTGGTTCTCGATCTTCATCGAGGTCTATAGTTCTCCCACTGTTTCTTTTGGAAACAAAATCTCTTTCCATGAAAACAGCATCTCGAGCAATAAAAACTTTCTGCTCAGAAGGACTATAAAAATAATACGCCTTTGTTTCTTTAGGGTATCCCACAAAATTGCACTCTTCAGATTTAGGTCCAAGCTTGTCAGATACTTGACGTTTCACAAACGCCTTGCATCCCCAAACTTTCATAAAGCTCATGCCTGACTGTTTCTTCTCCCATATCTCATATGGAGTCTTTTGAACCTTCTTAGTAGGAACACGGTTAAGTGTGAAAGCCGCTGTTTCTAGAGCATAACCCCAGAAACTAATTGGAAGATCTGCATGACTCATCATCGATCGTACCATGTCCAACAAGGTGCGATTTCTCCTCTCTGAAACTCCATTCCATTGAGGTGTACCTGGCGGAGTGAGTTGTGATACAATACCACACTCCTTTAAATAATCTTTAAATTCAGTGCTCAAGTATTCTCCTCCACGATCAGATCGTAAGATTTTAATAATTGCACCTCCGCCAATTTGCTTTTCTACTTCAGCCTTGTATTCTTTGAACTTTTCAAAAGAATCGGATTTATTCTTCATAAGATATACATACCCATATCTACTGAAATCATCAGTAAATGTTATGAAGTAGTAGTAGCCTCCTCTAGCCATCACACGCATTGGGCCACATACATCACTATGTATTAGCTCCAGACGTTCAGTGGCCCTTTGACCCTTACCAGTGAAAGGGACTTTAGTCATTTTACCAAGCAAACAAGATTCGCATTCTTGGTATGATTCAAAATCAAACTTATCCAAATATCCATCCTTATATAATTTGGATATGCGTTTCTCATTTATATGGCCTAGACGACAATGCCAGATGTATGTTTGATTTGAGTCATTAACTTTAAGTCGTTTGTTTTCTATATTACAGACAGGATTATCTAAGTCAAGAACATATAAACCATTAAACAAACGCGCAACACCATAGGTTAAATCATTCAAAGCAAAAGAGCAACTGTTGTCCTTTATTGTAAACGAAAAACCTTTCTTGTCCAAAAAAGAAACAGAAATAATGTTTCTGCGAATCGCAGGCACGTAATAACAATTATCCAGTTCTAAAACTAGCCCAGAGGGCAAAGATAAATAATAGGTTCCTACAGCTAAAGCAGCAACTCTTGCTCCGTTGCCAACTCGTAGGTCCATTTCTCCTTTAGCCAATGTCCTACTTCTCTGCATTTCCTGCACATTTATACAAATGTGAGAAGCACATCCGGTATCCAATACCCAAGATGTAGAAATAGACAGATTAACTTCTATAACATATATACCTGAATTAGAAGCTTGCTCAGCCCTCTTCTTCTTCAGATCCTCCAAGTAAACTGAACAGTTTCTCTTCCAGTGACCAGTTTTCTTACAGTAGTGACATTCACCCTTAGCGACCCCACCTTTAGGCTTTAAAGCCTGTTTAGGACCTGACTTTGGCTTGGGTGTAGAATCAGAACCTGTCTTCTTCTTACCCTTCCACTTGCCTTTCCCTTTGGCCTTACCTTTATTGCCCACCATCAGTATGGGAGCAGGTTCAGCCGTCTTCATGTTGGTCTCATATGTTCTCAACATAGCCAACAATTCAGTAGGTGTTTTGTCAAATTCATTCATGTTGTAGTTTATGATAAACTGGGTGAATTTGTTGTTCAAAGAATTCATGATTAGGTCAATACCAATTTCCTGAATAATCGGGAAACCCAAAGTATCAAGATACTCAATGTAACCAATCATCTTCAGAACATGTGGGCCAACTGGTTCACTTGCCCCTTGTTTACAATTAAAAAGTGACTTGCTCGTGTTGAACCTTTCTTGACGAGTTTGGCTTGCAAACATGCTTTGCAAGTGCTCATAGATAGTATATGCATCCATATGCACATGCTGTCTTTGAAGCTCAGCACTCATAGTTGCCAACATAAGACATGCAACTTCAGTTGCATCATTCTCATCCTTTGTATGGGCCGCTCGTTCCTCAACAGTAGCGCCCTCAGGAAGGGGACCTGCCGGAGGAATATCAATGACATGAAGCTTGCGCTCCTGCCTGAGGACAATCCTCAAATTCCTCTGCCAGTCTAGGAAGTTGTTTCCTCCTGTCAGCTTATCCTTCTCAAGGACAGATCGTACGGATAGTGTGTTTGTGTTGTTTGTCATTACTTGGTATCTACAATGATAATAGCACAAAATAAACATTAGATTGTCTGAGTTATTTATTATGTTCAAAAGATTATGATACATTCATAATATATCTCCCACTATTTTTATCAAATCAATAGCCCTTACTATTAATTTGGAAAGTATATCCCATAATTCTTTCTAGTGAGCCAAGATCCATATTTCGTCATGTCTTAAGTCAACCACTGGAAGTCCTTAAGAATGATTATTTAGGTAGACAACATTTGTCAATTATATCATATATAATTCTTGGATAGTTTGGTGAGCAACGATTGATCTTATCTATCAAATAGATTTTTAACCAAACTCTATGCTTCTAAGTTCATAATGGTTGAATATAACCGTTTACTTTCACCTTATTATGACGACTCAGTTAAGTTTGACCCAATGATACAACGGCCGAATATAACCGTTTATATTCGTCGCATCTCACCATGATAGATAGGAGTCCCCTGCCACTGACAGTCTTTCCCCTAATCGATCTAAGATTCGATGAGTGTTCATTCATTGGAAAGCATCTGATTAAAACTTAATATTTTGTTAAGGGGTTTAGAAAATTTACGACGATCATGATCACATCATGAAGAGATCCTCAATTTTTCCTTGAACTAAATATTTCAAATTGACATCTTAAATTGTTCATTTCCCAGGTAGATGGAGGATACCAGTGGTCACACTTAAAACCCATCAGCCTTACGAATACGCATATCCGTTTTTGTCAGAAAATCCCAATTATAGACATCAAAATCCATATTCAATTCCGTGTTTTAAAAATCCATATTTCATAAACACAAGAATCTCATGATCGTTTGTTAATTTTAAAATCTTAAATCGTTACAGATTTTATCTTGTTTAGCATGGCAAGCATGGCATGGGTGACGTATCTAATACATGCATACATCATTAATCTAATTAAAGCATGCATTTTCTACTCTACACATACATTCATACATCAATATGTAAAGTGCAGTATGTAAACGTGCTTGGTTATGGCCCCTTTCCTATGTGATCCTTTCGAGCTAATGAAAGTATCAAAGTCAATCTATGGTGGTGAAATATAAATACAATTACATGTCTTCATTCTTCTTGTATCCATGGGTTCTTGCTCCTCTTCTTGGATCATCCTTCAATCTTCAAGTACATTACATGGAATAATTGAATACAACCTATACTAATGTACTTACATAAGAAAACTCGAGTTACATTCGAGGTTAAACAATTACAAGAATGAAGAAAACGACATGCAAGTCGTATTTATAAAACCAAAACCAAAACCATTAATCTAGGGGTCTAAGGGCCATAACCAGCACCATGCTCAAGTACACAAAATAAAATATTGCGGGGGTTCGGGGGAGGCAGCCCCTGGGCGGGGGTTCGGGGGCGGCAGCCCCCGAGCGGGGTCTGGGGGCGGCAGCCCCCGGGCGGGGTCTGGGGACGGCAGCCCCCAGCTGGGGTCGAGCTGCCAGGTCAGCTTGGAATTTTTTTATTTTCGAAGACCAGTCCTATTCAGAAATCATCAATTTCTGAACTACAGATCATATCTGTTGGCCTTTTTCCCCACTGCAATTTATACAGTCCATCAGAGTTTACTGCTAAACTCTGATCAGCACAGTCCATCAGAGTTTACTGCTAAACTCTGATCAGCACAGTCCATCAGAGTTTACTGCTAAACTTTGATCAGCACAGTCCATCAGAGTTTACTGCTAAACTCTGATCAGCACAGTCCATCAGAGTTTGTTAAACTCTGACCATGCTCTATACTCTAACCTGACCATCAGAGTTTACTGCTAAACTCTGATCATACACAGAATATACATTCTCTGACAGTTACATATTGGCAGAAGCATAGCAGTCTCATAACAGGCATGGCAGTCTCATAACAGAAGCATGGCAGTGGCATAACAGATTATGACAAAGCAGTAGCATGGCATGGCAGTCACCAAAACAGGCATGTATGCATCAAATACATAAAATACGTAACCAAATCAGTCCCTTATACACGTAGCTCTAATGTCATTGTTGGGTTCCGAGGCATAAAACGCAGCGGATTAAACGTAAATATAACGAAAAATTTCGGAACCCTAACGCAGGATCATGTATAAGATTGACAGATTATGGTGAAACGGAATCATACCTTTGTCTGGTCTTGACTTACACGAACTCAACGGAGATCCTAGCTTTCACGACTTGTGTCTTCCTCTCGAAAGCACCTCTATGGTATCCACACGAGCACCTTCAAGAACGTCTCACGATCTTGATTACGGAATGGATGTACTAGCCTCCTTTGATGATTTCAAATTCTGCCTCTGCCTTTTCTCTCTGCCTTTGCTGCTGCTAGGGTTCGTTTTTTCTTAAAAAAAACTTAATACCTATTAACCCTACATTATCTATTTATAATGGTTGGTTAATAGGCCCATAATAGCAACCCATAACAGCAAAGCCTAACCCATGTAGGTTTAGGATAATAAAACCGAATTTTATTATTTAATTAATAACTAAGTCACACTTAATTATTAAGTGCAGAATTCAAATTCAAATTCGAATTTATATTATTTTAATTAATTAAGTCTCACTTAATTAATATAATAAAATTCAAATAATCATCAATTAATTTAAATCTATAATTTAAATTAACTATTCCTCTAAGTACTCTATGTGTGTGACCCTATAGGCTATTATTTAATTAGCAATAATTTTATTCTCCAATAAAATTATAAACAATGAGCGGTATCTAGTAATACATCATTGCTACCCAATTAAATAATAATTAAATCGTGATTCGATAAAACCTTTCGTGATTAATGTTTCCGTGTAATATAATCCATTTAACCATATATATTATAGATTAAACTCGAGGCATGTATTTAGTCATCCTCTTCAACATTTAATCCGGGTTTACTTGATCCATGAGTAGACTATGAAAAAACAAATCATTATTTGAGCATGGCCATGCATTTTATAGTCTCACTCAATCAAGAGGCCAATAATATCTCTCCTAATTATATGAGGGTTAAATCATTTATCTATCATTCATATTTCTCATACGACTCATGATATACCCGATGTCCACTTTTATCATCACCCGGTCAAAAGTGACTTTTAATGTAGTCAAAGTATATTAATCCTCATACAGAAATATAATGATCTCAAGTCGAAGGATCATTACACCATTATCACTGTGAGTCTTTCTTATGACTTTATTAAACATGAAGAATCTCACTGTGGGTCTGTCCAGTATCATGTACTCCTACATGTACCTATGTATTGACTTTAGTATCCACATACTTATAACCAATGAGATGTGGTTATCAGTCAAACAACATACTAGTCTATTTGTGTATTATTATTGTCCTATAATAATAATACTCGACTAGGGACATTTAAGAATATGATATATTATATAATCTCAAGTTTTAAGTCATGTACTAAACTATACAATGTGTATCATGATTCTAAGGACATTTATTATGCTAACAAATATATCGCAGTAATTAAAGTCATAATAAATATGTTTATTGAATAATCAATTGACATAAAGGTTTATCAAAATAAACATTGTATTGCCTCTAGGGCACCTACACCAACATGTGATTCTGAAGAATTCATCAATCTAGCTCTAATGGCCAACCATGAAGATGAAGAAGCTGGTTCATCATCAAATCAGGTATTAGCTACTAAATTTTCAGAGCTTACAAAGGATTAATGCAATAGTACCATTAATGAAATGTCTAATGAACTGTACAATTTGCATGTAACTCTCAAATCTCTAAACAAAGAAAACCTCAAGTTAAAGAATACCATTGATGCCTTAACTGAGAGGAATGTATTTCTTGAAAATGAACTTGTTTGTTTAGATAGATTCAAGAAGGAAAGTAAGGATGCTAGAGATGACCTAGTAAATAGTTTGAGAAGAGAAGAATTGTTAAAAGAACAATTGGCTGGAGAAATTGAAACCATTAACAAATGGAGTAGGTCTGCTAAAACTGCCAAACAAATTATTGATGTTCAGGGTGTAGATACTCTAGGAGAATTCCCTAAATCATTAGGTAAGTCATTGGTTGATACTTCAATGGATAAAGATCAATCGACTGCTAATCATTTATCAACTGATAAGGATTATCAATCGATTGATGCTGAATAATTGATAAGCATCCATCGACAAGTAAAGTATCAATGGCTAATAAGATGAACAACTTTAGCACCCCTATCAAGTTTGTTAAAGAAACCAAGAATCAAGTTGAGACTAAGGTTAAAAAATCAACATTGGTAGCTTATCTAAGAAGCAATTGAAAGAGAAATTAGAAGGGATACCATCTGTTCAAATCATTCACCATAAGTCTGAGAAAAAGAAGAAAAATAGGAATGGGAAACTAGGCATAAACAAGCACAATAACTATACTCCTGATATGTATGCACCTAAATGTGGTAGTGTAAATCATTTGTCTATGCAATGCAAGAAAGAAAAGAACCCCATGTCTTCAAATGATTTAGGTGCTCATGCCATACCTGCAAATGCCATGATTACCAATCATATGCTCATGAATGCCATGTCTTCTAATTTAGTTGCATCCAATGTTCATATGCCTTATGCACAAGTTCCATACATGTATAATATTTTCTTTGCATATGCCAATATGAACATGTCTGGAATGCCATGAAACATGCATATTCCTAATAACAATCATGCTAGTCAAAATGTTAAGTATGAGAATGTGCATAATAAATCTGTCATGAATTTCAAGGTATTTGACCACAAAGGTCAACTCCCAAAGTTAAAGTGTATTTAAACCCACCAAAACAAAAGGAATCAAAGTTGGCAACCAAGGCCCAGTGTTATTTTCCCTTGAGTACAAGAAGTTTGTAGAAGGGGGGGGGGTTGAATACAAACTTAAGAGTTTTAGAAATTCTTGCGGATACAAGTTTGAACTTTTCTTTATTTTTGTGTTTGGAAATATATATTGAAGAGAACTATTAGAACAAAGTAATTTTTATAGTGGATTGGTTTTTTTACTAGTGTATTTTTGCATTCAATTAACCTTGGCAAAGTTACCAAACTTCTTACAAAGATGTAGTTATTGAACTAAGAAAAACACTTAAGTGAATGTTCTTCTGCAAAAACTCCCATGACCACTGCCACTAAACTTGAATTGAACACTAAGAAAGCTAAAGTGGACATTTCAAGTTACAGAGGCATGGTAGACTCACTTCTATATTTAACTGCTAGTAGGCCAGACATAATGTTCTCTACATGTTTGTGTGCTAGGTTTCAGGCTGATCCCAGAGAATCTCATTTGGTGGCTATTAAGAGGATTTTTAGATATCTCAAGGGTATATCAAATTTAGGTATTTGGTATCCTAGATATTATAGTCTTAATCTAATAGGCTATTCAGATGCAGATTCTGCAGGTTACAAAATAGACAGGAAGAGTACTACATGCACCTGTCAAGTTCTAGGAAACTAACTTTTGTCAAGGTTTAGTAAAAAGTAACACTCAGTATCAACTTCAACTGCAGAAACTGAATACATTGCTGTTGGAAGTTGCTGTGCACAAATATTATGGATGAAGAATCAATTATTTGACTATGGGTTCAACATGAACAAGATTCCTATTTTCTATGATAACACAAGTGCCATTGCAATAATAGAAAATTCTGTGCAACATTCCAGAACCAAACACATTGACATAAAGTATCATTTTATTAGGGAACATGTAATGAATAGTACAATTGAATTACATTTTGTCCCTAGTGAACAATAACTTGCAGACATTTTTATCAAACCTCAAGATGAATCTACTTTTAATAGATTAGTCTATGAGTTGGGTATGCTCAATTCTACTTAACTTTTGCTTAAAATGTCTAGTAAGTTTTATTTAGTTTTATGCAGCCATTATTTGTATTTATCTGTTGAATCCTTGTGATCAATTAATAAATATATTAACTATCAATGGATATTTTTCAGCCATCAATGGATATATTTGATCAACTGATAAAATATATTCATATCGATGGATATTTATCTGTCGACAGTTAATTATCCTAGTAATTGTCTATCGATTGATAAATTTTTCATTACTCGATGGATGTGATTATCAATCGATGGTAATATAATTTCTATCGATTCTAAAACATCTGTTGATCAGCTAGCAGCCGTTGATACTTTATTTTATCCATCGACAGATACATATACTCATGTATATATAAAGTCGATTGCTATTTAGGGGTTTATTGCTTTTATTTCACCTTCAACGGTGATCTCTTTTCTTTTCTAAGTAAATATTTTTTGTATTTTTGAAAAATATAAATAGCAGTTTCATTTCTCATTTCATTTTACCTGCTATTTTTCTTACTTACTAATCTTTTTGTTTTTTACTCTCTAAGAACCCTAAGGCAAATTTATTCACTTTTCTTTAAGTTTCTTTTCTAATCAACACTAAGAACATCAATGGCACCACAAAAGAAGATCTCATCATCAACTAACTTCATCTACGAGCAGAACAACTTCATAACTTGTATGACTGTGGAGGATGCCCCTACAGATTTTCATCCATTGATGAAATTCCTGAGTGAATGCAAGTTGGAAAAGGCACTAAGTGAAGCACCTGCTATTGTTTGCGAACTTGCAGAAGAATTTTGGAAGTCTGCAGAGATCTCCAAAGATGGGAAGGTAATTTCTTACACTTGTAGAGGTAAATCCTATACTCTTACTAGTGTTATTATCTCTGAATGTTTAGAAATTCCAAGTGATAACAGTGATGTCATGCCTAATGAAGAAGAAATTAGGAATATGTTTGCTGCTGTTAATTATGTTGAATCTGAATATAATTTAGGAGAAGTAGTTAGAAAGAATTTGAGAAAATAGTGGAGCTATCTCTTTGATGCCATTATCGAGGTATTTTCTAGAAAAATAAGTAATTTTGATGCTATTACTACCAGTATGCAACAAATTGCTTATATTATCGTATCCGATAAGTACTTTGGTCTTAGCACCCTGCTCCTAAATGAGTTAATTGCTAAATTAGGAAATAAAGCATCTAGAAAAGAAAATATTTACTTTGTTAGATTCATTATGTTGTTTATTCGAAATGAAATTAGAGATTTTGAAGTTATAGATGTCATGGAGACAATGGAGCCCTGGACACAGAACAAAAGGGTTTTCAACTTAAACCCTAATTTATGCCTCATCTATCTCCCTTTTATGCATGTATATCTTAAAAACCATAACTTATCCTTTACTTCCTCTGGTATCCCAATTTCTTTTCTTTCTGCAACAATGGAGGGAGATGGAAATGCCATCATCCCTCCTCCCAAGTTGCAAAACCCTCCAAATCTAAATCTAAGAAAACCAACTCAACAGTTTCTCAATAGACTGTTGTTGTAAAATCCAGAAAAAGAAAACAACTAAGGAGAGTGTGAAGGTGGTTATTGAGGGTGAGGAAACTGGCCAACATCAAGAAAGCCAGAAGAATAAGGTTGGAGAGGGTGTGCTTGTCCAGCCAGCCACCAGTCTAATCTCCCAAAAGATTGAGACTGTGATAAAGGAATTGAACACATCCATAGCTGCATCTTCTCAAAAAGATGTGGTTATTGAAAAGAGGTCTCAACCAGGACCATTTGTTGGGGACAAGGGACACAAAGTAGTTCAACCCTACAAGAGGAGAAAGAAGAGAAATAGTAATACATAAGGGACACACACACCTGCAAAGCCAAATGAAAATTTGGTAGAGCCTTCATCTTCTTCAATTGATGTGTCTCAGAATTTTCCTGAGGTACAGCCCCATTCATTATCTATTCCTTCTCCTTGATCTCCTACAAAATCTATTTTTTCATAAACTTTGATAATTTATAACATCAATGTTTCAAATTCACCCTCCTTACAAATCAGGGTGGAGCCAACACTCTCACATATTTCACCACAAAAGGGTAACACCTTGGATGAACAGGTTGAAACTGAAAATTCTCCTAAGTCAATGGATATTCAACACCTTGTTATGGCTAGTGATGAAACTAATTTGGCAGACACCGAAAGAGGAATAGTTTCACACTATAGAAGATCTATGACTAAAGTAAATATGGAGGACCATGTTCAAAGAAGAATCCTAAATTTCTACATTGATAGCTTAAAGATCCGAAAGATGCATGTCACAGGTTCCAAGAATGAATTGAAGAAAATCAGGGATGAAATTTACAGTGCCAGGACACACTTTGACACTACAATTGACTCTAGGCTCAGTCTCACTATGATGACAAGAATCAAGCAGAGGCTTGTCACTAAGTCTACAATCAAAGACAAAGTTGTGGAATTGGAGAAAAATGTGAATGGAATGGAAATGAATATGCAACAAATTCTAACCAATCAGTCACTCAAATCAAGCTTATTAGCAGACTTCTTAAAACTCCCTTAATTTCTCAATTTTTGGAGCAAGGGTCAGTTGTTGATAATAAAAAGGGGGAGAATGATGAGAAGTTAAGGAGGTAGCAGTTGTAGTCAAGGCATTTGAAAATGTTATTTCTAAGAAAGATCCAAAGAGAGAATTGACTCAGACAATTGTTCAACAATTTGATGCAATAGCAAATAAGAACAAAGCTATTGATGCAGAGAAGACACTCACTCTAATGCCAAAAATTCTTGAAGTTGTTAAGTTAGGAGAAAGAAGGTTGGATGAAAGTATCTCACAGCCTGGTGACAGGAAAGGGAAAGGTATATTAATTGAAGATGGAAAAAAGAAAAAGGATTCTATCACATGCGGTGGAGGTGATAAACTATTGTCCAAAGCAATAGTTGTTGGTGTTAAAGATATGGAGCATCAAGAAAAAGTTCAAGAAGAACTAGTTATTGCACTACAAAGAGAATTTGATGATGAGGATAGGTTGATTAGAGAAGAAAGGAGAAAGGAGGAGGCTAAGAAGAAAAATAAGTCAAGAACAAAGAAAAGGGCAAATAAACCTAAAACTTCTGGTGTTAAAAGGAAGTTGATTGTTGATGAAGTGGAAGTGGCTAAGGATGAACAGCTAAAGAAGATAGAGAATAAAGGTCATAAATCTGGAAGTAATCAACTCAAGGAGATTGAAGTATTTAAAACCAAGCCAGTTTGTCTCAATCAAACTTGAAAGGATGATTGCAGTCAAAGGGCAAAGGAAAAGGGATGTGGATCTTCTTCACATTGAATATGAATATTGTTCACATTCAACGTTTACCTTCAAACAAGTCATGGAACATGGCTATGGCACCTTGAGGAGGATCTATACTCTACTTAACAGGAAATATTATCTAACCAAGGAGGTTGCACAAGACATTTTACAGAAAATGAAGGACATGAGAGAGGCACCTGTTCAGGAAGAAAGAAATGACAAAATCAAGAAATGGAAAATTGAAGGGAAAAAGGTCTTACATGAGCCTTTCTATATGATGATCTACAAGGAAAGGGAGGGCAATGAGAAGTGCATTGATATATGTCAAGAGATTGACAAATTATCTAACTTGGATCTTAATCACTTGGCATGCCAATTGGAATATAGAGTTGAGAATGAGAAGATTCTGAAGGGATCTCTATACAGGAAGATAATGTCCTCAAAATTCTTAAGTTTGTATTCAACCCCCTACAAACTTGTACTAAAGGAAAATAATAGTTTGTATGTCAACAGTCTTAACTCTGATACCACTTGTTAGGAATGAGAATCATAGAAGTTATACAGAGGGGGTGAATGTATATCTTAAACCTTTCTGAAACTCTTTATGATTCTGTTATTGATGAACTGATTATTTAATATTGTAACTAGAGTAACTTACCAGTGTTTACTTAGACAAATGCGGAATTGAAAATAAATACTCAAAGTTAACTTTCAATTTAATTTGTATATTAGAATGAATTGCTACAATATGAGATTCTTGATGTGAATCTCAAATTCTTATTCTTGGAAGATACAAGGTATGAATATACTTGATAATATTCAAAGATACAAACTAATGAGGCTGTGCATAAGCTATATAGACAACATGTCTTTTGACACATGCTCTCACTAGACAGTTATGCTAAAACTAGAAACAGACAAGAAATACTTTACATTTGACTATTATTTATTTCTAGCTAACATCATTCTTTGACAGTTTGTTGCTTTCAGCTTTATCTCTTCTGTCTTTGTCTTGTTCTTCTTCCAAGCTTAATTGTAGGCTTGTTTCCATCTTCACAAGTTTGATTGATCCTGTAATGACAGAACTTCAAAATCACTTGTCTTGTTCTTCTACAAATCTTCTAGAATTTAGCTTCTTGAAACAATCGAGTACTCACTTGAATTTACTTCGAGAAGTCACTGTGATAGACTTCTCGATCAGTCCTTGTATAGACTCACTTCTCGAATGACTAGACTTCTCGATTACATACTTCACATGATGACTTCTCGATGAGAATAGACTTCTCGAATGCATTCTTGAAACACAGACTTCTAGATTGGTTCTTTCCTACCACTTCTCGATTGTTTCCTTTAACTAACTTCTCAATTTTTTCAATTTGGACTTCTCGAATCATTTACATTCTAGCACTTCTCGACTAACTTCAGTTTCTTTGACTTCTCAATTGGTTCACACTTCTCGATCGACTACTGAATTAGTTGAGTTATTTGAGAGACTTATCTACTAGCTTCACATGAGTTCTCTATCCGGATGACTTCTCGATCACATACTTGACTTCGAGTATTTTCCACTGCAATTCTTATTTGATGAAGTCTTCATTGATTTGATGCCTGATTCAGACTTGAATCATCTATCAATCTTTATTCTTGACTCATATTTACATATTGACTTCACAATAGAAACATACTTCTAACTGCAAATACATTAAGACATTCTAAGTACACATTCACCAAGTTTATCATCTATCTTTGTTAAGCAAGCATGTTGCCTCCGGACATTTAGACAATAACACCTTAATGTCTGAAAATAAAACACCACCAAAGAAGGGCCTTGTTAAAACCTCATATGAGCAAAACCCTATGAGAAAAAACTCAAGGAGAAAAAGAGTGTCTTACTAAAAACAACTAAATACAAGAAAAAAACATCTAATTAATCCAAGTTCATGTCTCCATCCACCTTCTCTTTACCCTTTTTCCCATCCAAGTGAGTATTAAAATCCTGCTTCCATTCATCTTTCATCTAAACGCAATAACCCATCCAATTAAATCTGAAAAATAAAAATAAAACAAAAAAGACAAATAAGTCGATGAAAGTGTAACAAAAATATATAGTATAAAATTATATCATAAAACTTTCAATTCATAATTAAAATCATCTAATATGACACAATATTGTCATAAACGACATATAACCAATACAGATATGGTCAAAACGCCATAAAAATGGTCATACCCTATGTAGGTACAAAAGTCATCACAAATGACACTAAACTCGTTCAAAAATTCAGATCTGAAAGATGTTACAATAGATACAGATGATATGGATCAAATCTGAAAGATACGGAAACAAATATGAAGATTTAGGAAGGTTAAAATTTTCAAATTTGAAAAGAAGAGATATTATTTATATAAATAATTGTGATTTAAACCAAAACACTCGAAAGAAAGAGTGTATTTGAAATTAGGGTTTAAAGAAAAGAACGGGAAGAGCGGAGATGGGAGGGTTACGACGGGGAGAGGGGAGTTTTGTTCAATTTTTTTTAATAAAAAAACGAGAATTGTAACTTTAATACTGTGTATTATTATTTGTTTTATTAATTTGATGGTAAGAAATAAGAACCCCATTTCTTATTAATTTTTTTAATATTCACAAAGAAAGTCTTTGATAGCATGGCACTTGTAGTAGTAATAACTTGCACGCATGTCGATGCATCCCTCAAATTGTTATTCCAATAATCCAGAAGATAGGATATGCGTTTGACGTCGCTTTTTTATCTACCAACAAATTTAATTCAATTCAATTAGTATAAAGATTATTTTTTGGTGCTTTTTTTTAGAAAATGTCAATTTTTTTATTTTTTACAAAAATATATTTTTTTGGTTAATATTTTGTAAAAATACAATTTCTCAATTTTTTTACAAAAATACGGTTTTACAATCCATACAAATTCATATAACTAAAATTAACTTCAAATGAAACTAGAACCACTTCAATTTTTTTCAAAAAATAATTGCATTTAGTTGCATTTAATTACAAATTGTTGATAAAAAAAAGTTATATGTATTACTTTTAATCACGGCCCGTATTTTTGTAAAAAAATTAAAAAATATATAAAATCTCAAAAAAAATTAAAAAAATTATTTTTGATACCTTATTCTTTTTGGAGATATTCGAAAATATTACAAAAATAAAAATATTACCATAAAATAAAAATAAATAATTAATCCGGTACTTGGATAAGAAAAGCTGTCATTCTGTCACGTTTCCCAATAAATACACACGTACATGTGTGTATATATACAAGGTTTAGACAACACTGGTACACCGTTGTTGTCTGTTGAAATTCATTACACACATACACATAAAATCATCAAACCTATACTTACAATTTTACAGAGAGATACAAGATGGAGAAAGCTGTGGAGAGACAAAGAGTATTGCTACAACACCTTCGCCCTTCGTCTTCAGCTTCTTCGCTCGAAAATTTACACTCTTCTCTCTCTGTATGTATCTCAAATCTCGATTTTATTTATTTATTTATTTTGTTTTGCTGATCATTAGTTTTAATTTCAATTATTACTTGTTTAATTGATCATCATGATTTTGTATTATGTATAGATTTATATATACTGATAAGGTTTATCTCTTGTACCTGGATTCGATTCTCGCTTACCCGAGATTTGTCAGAACAGATACGTAAAACATATAAGCCTAATTATTTAAAATGAAAATATATACTTTTAATCTAGAGTATTAAATTGTTTTTTTATGCCGCCCGTCTATGTTGAATTTATGTTATGTTATTTTATAATCGTGTATTGTAATTGTGTAGGTAATAGGATGTTGAAATGAATGATTGAAGATCGATATAGAAGTTGTAAAATTTTAACCTGGGTATTGTAGATGGTGTAGTTTAGGCACTGATTAGTAATTGAATTGGATTATTTTTAGGGGATTTCTGTATTATGAAATGAGATTTTGGAGGTTTAATGTGTTTTTGCTCGATATAGAATTGGTTAATTCGTTTTAAGGATACACGCGACTGCGATTTAGATTTTGATTGTATTTGTTTTAATAAATTTGGTGATATAGGCATCTGCTTGTTTGGCTGGGGACAGTTCTGCGTACCATAGGACATCTGTTTTCGGCGATGATGTGGTCATAGTGGCGTAAGTTGGTCTTTATCGGTGTTAGAGATATGTATCTTGCTATATACTATCGATTGATGGATGATGGATCTGATTTCGTGGGCTGTGTTGTTTGATATAGTGCACAGCGAACAGCTATTTGCAAGGCAAAGAGGGGTGGATTTAAGGATACTTTTGCTGATGATTTGCTTGCACCAGCACTGAAGGTTGTTGTTATGTGTGTAGAATAATGCTTAAAATGTCTATAAGTAGTGAACAATTTTTAATAGTATATTTTTGTGATGATATAGGCGGTAATAGATAAGACAAATGTAAACCCAAGTGAAATTGGGGACATTGTTGTGGGCACAGTTCTGGCTCCTGGCTCCCAAAGAGCCGCTGAATGCAAGATGGCGGCTTTCTATGCTGGTTTCCCTGGTACATATCTATTCTCACACAAGCAAGAAGTTCCTATGCTTACTAGAAAATTTTACTGTTTATCATAATAATTGGGTGTTGCACAGAAACCGTGCCAGTTAGAACTGTGAATAGACAATGTTCATCAGGTCTTCAAGCAGTAGCTGATGTTGCTGCAGCTATAAAAGCTGGATTTTATGACATTGGTATGGTGACATTTATCTTATGTTTTTGTTATATATCTTGGCAACTCTCAATAATGTGATCTTCATACTTCAATAATGTATTTCTCGATTTCAATAGGGATTGGTGCTGGTTTGGAATCTATGACAGCAAATTCCATGGGTTGGGATGGAACAGTCAATCCAAGAGTATAATCCCCCCCCCCTCTTCTCTCTCTCTCTCCCAGTATGCACGTTTGCGCTTGTGTGTTGTCTCTTTTTAAAACACAGAAATTATTGATATGTCCTTCCTAAATTTTACCAGGTCAAGAGTGTAGAAAATGCCCAAAACTGTCTTCTCCCCATGGGTATAACTTCAGAAAATGTTGCAAGTCGTTATGGCATAACACGGTTGGAGCAGGATCAGGCTGCGGTTAGTTCGAGTGTCTGGCGTTTTAATGTTTAATCTTTATCTTTTATATCCTAACTTTCTTTCATGTACTGCATCAGGTTGATTCACACAAGAAGGCTGCTGCTGCCGTTGCTTCAGGAAAATTCAGGGATGAGATAGTACCTGTGCACACCAAGGTGACTCTCCTTTTAAGTGTAGTTTCTGTAATTGAGTAGTACTTTACAGTATACACATTTTTTACTCTGATCAAATATTCTGCTACAAAAGATTGTGGACCCAAAAACTGGTGATGAAACACCTGTTACTATCTCTGCGGATGACGGAATTCGGGCAAACACAAATGTGGCTGATCTTGGGAAACTGAGGCCTTCATTTAAGAAAGACGGAACAACAACTGCTGGTATTAATGCATCATGTACTTGACTTGTATTTGATGACGATTATTTCTGTTAATCTAATGTCATTTATATGTATAGGAAATTCTAGCCAAGTTAGTGATGCTGCTGCAGCTGTTCTTCTTATGAAGAGGAGTGTTGCAATGCAGAAAGGATTACCAATTCTTGGTGTATTTAGGTATGTATTTCCTAGTTAAGTTCCTTACTAAATTAAATTTTGATGTTTTTAAGGATACAACTTTATCCCAGTTTGTTTGAATTGTTATTGTCAATTCTTGGTGTATTTAGGTATGTTCCTTATGTTTCAGTATTAACCATTTAAGTTGACTAAGTTATATCTTGTTTCATATGAAATCTTAATTTCAACATTCTTGTGATGGCTGATGAGGCTATGCTGAGGTTTCATATGACTGATATTATTAGCAATGGTATGGTATTCTTTGCTCTTAGGACTTGCTATCTATTTAGAATGGGTACTGCTGTCCTGTAGAAACTTCAATGTAAGAGAATCTTGTAGATTCAAATATGTAAACTGATCAAGCAAAGATTACGAGCTTGGGTAACTTCAGAAGCATATGTTTGGACCTGAGTTATATATTGTTTTTTAAATGACTTGAATCTTACATAACTATTGGGTTTACAGTTTCTCTTTTACACTTCATCACGAAAATTTCATCGCTAAATCCTTGTGATTAAAATGACCAAGTTAACTGGGTCTCGGCTACTGATTAAATTATTGGTCATACCTTGTAGGACTTTTGTTGCTGTCGGGGTAGATCCTGCCGTCATGGGAGTGGGCCCAGCTGTTGCAATTCCAGCTGCAGTTAAATCTGCTGGTCTTGAACTTGATAATATTGATCTTTTCGAAATCAACGAGGTAAGCTGGTATTATTGAGCATGATGATTCTTATAAAATAAATTTAATATTAAGCAACAATTCCAACCCTGCTCCCATACTGTAGGCTTTTGGATCTCAGTACGTGTATTGCCAGAAGAAGCTGGAACTAGATCCAGCAAAGATCAATGTTAATGGAGGTGCCATGGCTCTGGGTCATCCTTTAGGAGTAACAGGTATGTGGTACATAGACATGTATTACCTTTTTCTCTATTTATTAGGATCTTCACGTACTTTGAAAATACATTAAAATTATATTTATGAGAACATATTCTATCAGGAAAGCTTCTTTGATTGTTTGGATAAATGACTCTACAAGTGATTCATATCTTGTTAAATTCTTAATAGGTTCTTGACCTGCCATATCTTTGTCATTTTCTTGTTTACTTTACTATGACGTTTGTAACTGGGAATTTTTTCCCTTGCCCGGGGTACGGTGAAATATCTATTCAAGATGTATAGATTATTATTTTCCTTGTGTGTTATTATACAAGTAGAATAATGAGAGTGTGTAGACTGTAGACTATATTTCTGTCTAGTTTTAGTTATTTGTTTTGGATCAGTGCCTTTCGAGTTTCTTTAGAAAAGCTTCATTTTGTGCTCTTTTTTTATTTAGTTAAATCAACTTGTGAGAATATTGAAATAAAAAAAAATTCTCCTCTTTCCTTACTTCCTGCACATAATGAAGATGCTCCTTGATGTATCAAGTTCCTCGTGTTTTGCAATTGGAAGTTATAGGGCATATGAAATGATTTTGATCCAAGACTTTACCTTCTCTAATTCCATAGCCCCTCATGCTGCTAAGGTTGAGTTCATTGCACCAATATATTTGTTACATCTACAAAAGCATAGACACAAGACACTGAGGACATTATGATAAATGAAGATTAGAATCATAATTGCATATGTTCGTAGTGGTTAAAAAAAGTATGGATACACATAATGATTAATTAATGATAGCTATGGACATCATTATAATTTATGGGATTCTCATACTCTTTGGTGGATTTTGGAGCTGAAAACAAAACATCTCTAGCAAATCTCATTCCATAGTCATGTGACTGAGCTAGTTGTACAGTCTTTAGTGTTTTTGTTTATTTCCAAGAGACTAACATATAGTAAACAGGAGCCCGCTGTGTTGCAACATTGTTACATGAGATGAAGCGCCGTGGTAGGGACTGCCGATTTGGTGTTGTGTCCATGTGCATAGGTATATATATTATATATATCTCCCTCCTCCCTCTCTCCCTCCGGTCATGTAAAGATTTATGTATATTTACAGGCACAGGGATGGGGGCTGCTGCTGTCTTTGAAAGAGGAGACGCATGTGATGAAGTCTGCAATGCTCGTAAAGTTGATTTCAAGAACTTGCTTTCCAAGGATGCCAAATAGATACAATAATTTCATGAATAACATTCTAATAAGGGTGGTTAGTAAGTTAAATACCTACTTAATATAACATGTAATCTGATGGAACACGCTTTGCGAATGTGATCAAGATATTGAGTGCGCTGTTAGCATGAACTTATGTCATTAAAAATGTACTAAATGTGGTCATCGTGTTTCCTCCCTATAGCCTAAAACAAAACAGAATGTAAGCATTCTGCTTACGTGTTTCAAGTAGGCATGAGGGAATGAAACAAATTATGGTATGATTGGTTTTTTTTATAAAAGAGTTGAGTAGATTAAGATAAATCAGCTACCAAAATAGCCTGTAATCCAGCTGAGACAGTCCCCCACTGAGTCTACCATCTGGATTTGAACTAGAATAGCGAGCTTTATTCCCAGACCGCTCAACAAAATTAACACACACATTACTCATACTCTGTAGCAGAGATTTACAGTCTGAAATAAGGACATCAGGAGGAGACAATATTTGCATAGGATTATTAATAGCCTTGACCATCACAAGATTGTCCGATTCTAACATGAAATGATCACCTGCATGAGTTCCTGCTACCATTAATCCGTCTTGTTGGTGCTTAATCTAACTAAGAACTTCTTGGACGCCAATTGCTTCTGCACAATGTGATCCTACATTTCCGTTAAAAAAAAATGTTGCAGCCTCTATTAATATCCCTCCTGAATCTCTGGCAATCCATCTAACACCAAATTTTCTAGCAGCTCTGAATATGGCAACATCACAGTTGACCTTTAACGCTATTATTTCCTGGTGTGGTTCATCGTTCAATAACCATAGCTGGAGCCTCTGCAGCCCCCTTCGTTTGAACACTCTCACTGCGAAAGGTAAGCACCTGCATCAAACACTACCGTACCGGCCCTCGTGTTTTTATTACTCCACACTATAGCATTCCGTGCCCTCCAAATACCCCACCAAATCATAGCCACCATGACTATTTTAGCTTCCTGCGTTCGCACCAATTCCTCGAACCAAACTCCTGGGTCATGTTTGTTTCTTGGGATTATAATCCCGGGATTAATATTCATTCATTATAATCCTTCACTATTATCCCTAAATATTATAATCATTTAAATTATCTAATACTATGTTTGTTCCGAAGGATTAAGTTGAGGATTGGATTATAATCCTTTAAATTATAATTTTATGTTTGTTTTGAGGGATTAACATATGGATTGGCTATTATCATTTAAATTTTCTAAATCCTTTGTTTGTTTGACATTGGATTATAATGAACGGATTATAATCGTTTAAAAAATGACTTGTTACAGAGGATTAAATAATATCTCCTCCAACCAAGTATTTAATAGGATTATAATCATATCCCTTATCCGATGAAAACAAACAAGGGATTAATATTTCAAAGGATTATAATCCTTGATCTAATCCCAAATAAATTTTTACAAAACAAATATAGGATTAAATTTTTTAAAAGATTATAGTCTTATCCCCTATTTAATCCATAAAATAAACATGACTATGGAGTCACAACCTGTGTATTAGTGCTAGAGTCATGTCTGCCAAACAAGTCTGAGCGAAAACAAATTGAACTAAACAATGAACTATAGTTTCTTCCGAATCTTTTGCAGAAAGGACAAACATTTGACACTTGCACATGTTTTCACATGTTTTACTTGCAGATTGTCCGTGCCTCCACGGTAAGAAGGCAATGTTTATGCTAAACTTTTGTTTAGAATTAAATATTTTTGTTTGAATTAAAATATATTTTATTCAATTAATTAAAATAATTAAGGTTTTTTTGGAATAAAATATATATTTTACATTTAGGCAGGATTTTGTTTAAAATAAATTGAACAAATATATTTAAAAATATATTATAAATATATTTCCTTAAAAATTTTTAAAACAAATACTTTTTAATTTTACAAAGCATTTTTTGTCTCGTAAAATTAGTGTTAAAAATATTGTATTTGTTCGTCTTCGATTTTTGCCTCAAAATATAACATATATAAATTAGATTTAATTCTATTATTATTTTGATAAATCCTATCTAATTATATGTTATGAGAATACCATTTAGTTTCGTTTATAAAATCAATTTGACGAAGTTTGATTTCTTCTCGGTGACCTATCACTTCGAATAAACCTAAGGGATGATTACTTTATTAACTAGTATTTTCGTAATTGTAATTTATTTTACACTTATTATTAAAATAAAATAATCAAAACCTAATTAAAAAGACTGTATTTCACAAAATTAAAAACAATAATTAAATTATTTAAATTTAAATAATATGAATAATCGAACTATTAACAACAATTTTATTGATTATTATTTTAATTGGTTTGCATCGCTTTAATTTAATCTAAATTAAACAAATTCAATTTTTTTAATGAACAACCCTAAAAAACAGTGGAAAAAAATGACCCAGCTAACTCGAACAATTATGTAAAATAATTAAAAAAACAAGATTTGTAAATACATAGTCCGAAACAGGAACAAAAACCCAGGATACCAAGTTACCAACGTAAGGAAAGAATAGAATTATATTCCAATCCAATGGGCTGCCGAATAAAAAAACGCAAAGTAATCAATTACTTATTTTATTCCGCTACTTGTGCGGCTGTGCCGGACAATAATAACATTTTTTTTGTTAAAAAATTGATAAAAATGCGTTTGATAAATGTAAAAATTATTATTTAGAAAATTCTTTGATAAAAACATTTAT
Source organism: Oenanthe sinensis (assembly GCA_028671895.1). Classification (NCBI taxonomy): domain Eukaryota; kingdom Viridiplantae; phylum Streptophyta; class Magnoliopsida; order Apiales; family Apiaceae; genus Oenanthe; species Oenanthe sinensis. The sequence continues at coordinate 312,264 of CM053809.1, read as the reverse complement.
TTTATAAAATTGTCTTTTATATCAATTAGAAGGTAATATAAAAAAAATTAATGTTATATTAAAAAATACGAAAGTGAATTTTTTTACGTTTTATCATACATCATAAAAACTTGTCTTTTAAATAATTAGTTTAACGAATGGTTGGGTTTGATGAATTTTTTTATAATTTGATTTAAAAAAATTTGTTAGCGAATAAGTGAACTTATAATTACTAAATTTTACTTTTATAACATTTATAATTAAAATTGATTAATATTTATTAATTAAAAATTTAATTAAAAAGTAAGTAGTAATTGAAATCCCAATTAAAAGTAATAATTCAAATCCTAATTAAAAAATAAGTAATAATTTGATTGGACTTTTAATTAAAACAAGTTAATATATTTTCATAAAACTCTTAATTAAAAGAGAAGTAGTAATTAAATTATTAATAATAGATAAATAATAATTTATTTAATATATAAATTCTATGAAATTAGAAAAATAGATTAACCCATTTGAGAAGGAACTAGCATAAAACTCTAATTGACATTAAATTAAATTTGTATATAACAAACAGTTAACACATTCCCAAGTTGAGGAGCTTTTGTTAAAACATAAATATATATACAAATACAATACACACCTATCCTCATCATCGTTTCCCCCAAATCACAAAACCCTAGCTACATGGACCCACAAGAAGACCAAAAGAAGCCCTCCAAGAAAGATCTCGCAAAGGCCGAGCGTCTCCGCCGCAAGCAAGAACTCGCCGCCGCCTCTGCCGCCGCCGGAGGCATCTCCTCCGTCTACATCGACGAACCCGACCCACTCGCCGCCAATTACGGCGAAATCCCCTTAATTGAGCTCCAATCCAAGTCAATCGCTACCAATCAGTGGACCGAGATCGGGTCTCTCGATGAAAACTCGAAAGATTCAAGTGTGTTGATTAGGGGACGAGTGCATAGTGTTCGTGCCGTGTCGAAAAAGATGGTGTTTCTGGTTGTTAGAGAGATGGGGTTTACTGTGCAGTGTGTGTTGACAGTTAAAACAGATGTTGTTAGTTTGCAAATGGTTAAGTTTGTTACCAATTTGAATAAAGAGTCGTTTGTTGATGTCCACGGGGTTGTTTCCGTTCCGGTTTCTCCGCTTAAGGCCACTACTCAGCAGGTAGTTTTCGACTAAATTATTACTCGATAAGTTACTACGTTTTGTTGACAATGTGCTCTTTTTTACTTTTTTTAGTTAATTGATAATGTTCTTTGGTCTCAAGTGAAGTATAAATTTATACACCATTAATAACTACATATTGTCGATCATGTATCATTTAGTTTTTGACTAAATTAATACTTGATAAATTAATACTGTTGAAGCCAATTTTCGTCACGGACTAAGCTTCAAGATTAGATTTATAATCGGGTATTTGTATAGAGTTATAAAATTAGGGATTGAATATCCATGACAATTTTGGGGAGAAAATTAGGCTTTATGTGATTTGAGACAGCTTGAGAGAATTAATTCTAAGAGATTATAGAATTTCTCTTTTTCTGAGCTTGAAATAATTATATTGGAGACTAGTAATTGATAAAGACCTTTTTTTCTTTTATCTCCAACTTTAGTTTCTTACTGCAACATATGTATTTGATGCTCCACAAAACAATTCAAACAACCTACTCTCGTCTTCGCCACATCTGAACTCACCACGTTTCCTTTGATTAATTTTTTATTTTAACTCCTCTGGTTAGTTCCATCAAATGGTTTGGAGAGTTTTCTTCGAGGAGCATTAGTTTTTATTTTTTTAGTTCGCCTCTACAAACCATTGCAAATGCAGAGCATCATCTTCTCTTCTTTCAAAACTGGAGGCAGCTACCTTTTTTTTCTTTCTACACATTATTAGCAAGCCTTAGATCATGACTGCATTACATTTGTAGTGAGTGTGACTTCGAGATGAACTTTGGATCTCCTCTAGACATCATAACTGCGTAGAGAAGTTACTGATCACAGTTCACGAGTGATGCTTTTTGTCTACAAGAGTTATACTTTTTTCACATTAACCATCTTGCTGCATATTTTTCCTTGCTGTTCCGCTACTTGTTTCTCTATCTAGCTCAACCATACATTTTTTGTCATGCTATCTTTTACTACACATCAAAGAAGTTTAGTATATGCTTCCAACGGTTTTTCTGGCCCAATATCTGTTGTGGTTCGTGAGACGGGCTCTTTCTCATATATTCTACTGAATCAATTCTCATACTGTTGTCTCGGACATTGTAATTGTAATCTTTGTAATTCTCTTGTTTTCTTTTGTAGCAGCCTCTGCATTTCTTCTTCTTTTTTGTGGTCACAAAATATCATTTAAGTAATCTTTTAATTTTCGTTCTTGGGTACGCCGTCCACAGAGCTTATCAAAACATCATTCCACCATAATTTTTTGCAAGCTGCTTCATATATGCTCCTCTGTTGAAGGTTGATACTTCGAGGTCTGTTTGCACGAGCTGTCAATGTCTTTGAGAAGCTATAGGAACGCTAGGTCTAGCCACAAATCTTCATCATTGAAAAAACAATCTGGATAGAAATGTAGTCGCAATCAACAGTACTTTTAGGTGAACTAGTTGCTGGTTCTGATTTCATTGGACAGTTCAGATGGACTAGCATCTGACCGCTTGTAGCTTTTTTCAGCATCAAGATCTTCCATGTGCTCATTGCTACAATCGTTTTTCTGTATGCTGCTAGTGTCCTCGACACTTTTTTTTGTCTGTGCACCTCGCATGTGTATATTTTCAGAATAGTACAACTCAGGGCAGTGCATGTAGCTTTAACTTCAATTTAAAAAATTTCACTCCTTTGTAGCAATAAGAGATGTCTCCAGCTCCAAGCTTCTTGTTCTATATTGCTTTCGCGCAAGAATAAGTGCTTCACGCTAGTTAGCCCTATGTATTGCCTTCTTTTGCATATTATTTGTTGGTTCAATCAAAATTTGATGCCGGAAGTAGATATAAAACAACAGTGAATCGAGGACGTAAAAGTGAAAGCCTGATATTGTAGCATCATAATCGCTTTGGCTTGCCATGATCAAAACTCTCGAGTAAGGGAGGTCTGAGGTTGCAAATCTAATTCCTGATGCCTCTCTTGCCTTTGTATATTCTTTTTAGCCTATGCTAATCCAGCATATGCGATGCAAATGAAAAACCATAGATTATAGATTTTTACTAAATAAAATAACACAAATGTATCAAGCAAATTAACATATTTTATTTATGGGTGAGCTGTGCATACTTGTCAGCATAGTATTTATGCCTACATACAAAGATACATATGCAGATTAAAATTAAAGATAATATAGGGCAGGTTCGATTGCAGGTTCAATGGGTACGTACAGAGGATTTTTGGTCATATCATAAGCATCGTATATACATAGAGAATGCAGTTCATGTATGCGCGTTAAAGTCCATGCTATAATAAATAAAATAGTAAAGAAAATTTGCTTATATGGTCATTATGTTGTCATGACTGATGTGCTAAAAATATTTAATTTATTTTTAATATTCGAACCACAAGTATTAAATTAATTTCGCGATCCTTAAAATTTAACTTAGACGAATTAAAGAATTTAATTTCAAGGTGAATTTTGTTTATACTAATAAAAGAAAAAAACAAGCTAGTAAACTATATCTAAAAAATTTAAAAATCCTATTTTAACACTACTAAAATTATATCTAAAACTAAAAAAAATTAAACTACTTATGGAGAGAAACCTAAGCTTAAATTATTAAACCCACTAATAAAATTGAAATTTAAAAATGGGTTTAATATTAAAAATAAAATAAAGATTTGAGGCTTGAAGGCTCAAACATAAAAGACAAGAACAAGATGTAAATTAAAGATGAAAACAAGTAGATCTATAAGCTCCATTAAACAACTAATAAATAAAAGTAGATCTAAAGGGCTCAACTACAAAAATAATAAAAAGTAGATCTAAGTAATAAATCAAACCTACTAATAAAATTGAAATTTATTAGAGGCTCAACTACCAAATATAAAGAAGTAATTAGATCTAATAGATTTAAAATAAAGGGGCTCCTTTCATTTTCCCAAGCTTAACTTGTGGTACTTTGAAAGATTCATAGCCCAAAATAAAATGGAGATGAAAAGTGCTAAGAATATAAAGTAAAGAAGAAAGATGCAAATAAATGAGAATAAAAAGTAGATCTAAAAGTTATGTGAATCAAACCCACTAATAGAATTGAAATCTAATAGGGACTCACCCACAAAATATAAAAAGGAAAGTAGATCTAAAAAGATTAAAATAAAAGTGTTCCTTTCATTTCCCCGAGCTGAACTTGGTGGATTTTGAAAGCTATCATAGCACAAAAGATGAAAATGTAGACTAGCATAAAAGAAACTAAGACTTATAAAAAATGAAGATGAAGACTAGCATAAAAGAAAATAAAGACTTGCATTAATATGAAAAGTGTTTACAATATTTGAGAGAGCTAAAAACTAGATCTAGAAACTTAAAAGAGAGGCTAGGGTAAAACTAAAGTTGGGAATACAATGGGAGAAGTGGATATTTATAGGATAAAATTAGGGTATTGGGTAAATCCTAGGCCTTCATCTCTATCCATCCACTTGTCCTTTGCTTTGACTCCAAGTATAGTTTGATGGCTTGACTCAAACTTACTTTTTTTCCTTTCTAGCTCTTTTCTCCCATTTTCTTGCTTTTTTCTTCTTTTTTTCTTATTTAATCAAATATCTACAAAATTATGAAAATGTATCAAATTAATTAATTAAAAATACTAAGGCAAATACGAAATAGGTATAAAAATATGCAAAACTATACACTAATCAATAACAACTGCTCGCTTAGGGTGAGTAGCTAGGTACTAGGTTGATCATCTATCACACATGTCCTCCATGTGTAATCGTCACAATTCACAAAACCATGGTCCTTGCCCAAAATATTCCGATAATAATATGATATCGATTTTCACTATACGATTCCCACAAACGGCGCCAAATGTTGAAGCCAATTTTCATCACGGACTAAGCTTCAAGATTAGATTTATTATCGGGTATTCGTATAGAGCTATAAAATTAGGGATTGAATATCCATGACAATTTTGGGGAGAAAATTAGGGTTTTGTGATTTGAGACTGAGCTTGAGAGAATTAATTCTATGAGAGAATTAATTGTAAGAGATTATAGAATTTCTGAGCCCCTTACCTTTATACAGGGATCAAGTCGACGTAATTCTATTACGATATATTACCTTTTCCGCATAGGATTCTGTTTAGGCCAATACTTCTATTTTTTAGGAGCAAGTTACTTATACATGGTAAGTTTCCTTGTTTATTATATTCCCAATAATTATATTGGATATCTTGAGTGTGAGGATTATTGAGCCATTGGGCTTCTTTTAATCCTTAATTACGGGCTGATAACCCATTATGGGATCGGGTTCATATTTAGTATCAACAAATAGTCTTAACAATAATTGAATGAACGAGGAAACTAATCTTTGAAAATAGCATATATGTACATATGTTAATAGATGTGACTATATAAAGAGAACTTGTGTTGTTGGCGATGATGTTCATTAATTTCTCTTTGCTGCTCTTCTTTGGGCTGATGTATGGTCATACGTTTTATACATTTTGGACTAACAGTTTTAGTAATTATATGATTTTATTTGATTTGACACGTAGTTGTTAGATCTTATGACGTGTGTATGTATTTGAACATGTGATGAACTATTGGCTGCAGGTGGAAATTCAAGTCAGTAAGATTTATTGTGTCAACAAGGCTTTACCAACATTGCCTATTAATATTGAGGATGCTGCTAGAAGTGAATCGGAAATTGAAGCAGCTTTACAGGTGCATGTTCTTTTTCATCTTTATCAGCCACCCCTCTAACTGTATAGAAGCCAGCAGGTTGATATTGAACTAACATGCCTGTAATCAAATTTTGTTGATGATTTGGTCCTCTGACATTTCAGGCCGGTGAACAATTTGTTCGTGTTAATCAGGATACCCGTTTGAACAACAGGGTTCTTGATCTGCGGACACCTGCTAATCAAGGGATCTTTCGCATCCAGTACCAAGTTGAAAAGGTCTTGTTGCATCTGTGACTAGAAATTTACTGTCTTTTATGGTATATGATATGATGTTTTCTGTAGTTAAGGAACGTAGTTGCCTTCATTATAATTTTCTACATTAGAACTATTGCTCGTGAACATCTTGCAAGTTATATTATCTTGGTGATAGTAGCTAGTGGCTACCCTATGCAGGCATGCAGCTATGCTGTGTTCAGTTGGATGTAATATAGTAAAATATAGTGAGAGTGAAATATATTACAATTGAAGAATGACATTAGTAAATAACTTTCTTCAGATTTTCCGGCAATTTCTGGAAGATGAGGGTTTTGTCGGTATCCATACACCAAAATTAATGGCAGGCTCTAGTGAAGGTGGCTCAGCTGTTTTCAGGTTGCAGTACAAAGGAGGAATACCTGCTTGTTTGGCACAGTCACCTCAGCTTCACAAGCAAATGTCAATCTGTGGTGATTTTCGGCGTGTTTTTGAGGTCGGTCCAGTTTTCAGGGCCGAGGACTCTTTCACACACAGACATTTATGTGAGTTTACAGGTCTTGATGTTGAAATGGAGATTAAGCAACACTATTCGGAGGTATACCCTTGTTAAATTCATATAACTGCTGTAACAACATGAAAGGCAGTTGCACTTAGGAGCTGTAGTATATACAGGTTATGGATATCGTGGATCGCTTATTTGTTGCGATGTTTGACCATTTGAAAAAGAATTGCCAAAAAGAGCTTGAAGCAGTCGGAAAGCAATACCCTTTTGAGCCTCTAGAGGTTTTAGTTCAACTTGCTTTATTTTAAATAATTGTATATAAAGCATTTACTATTTGTTCTTACAACAAGCACATAAATTTTGACCGTATTGTTTATGTGATTCAGTGTTGCTATTTTACTTATTTTCTTTGTTCTGTATCATGCAGTACTTGCCAAAAACTTTACGACTTACATTTCAAGAAGGGGTTCAGATGTTAAAGGTAAGATTGGTATACCTTTATATATCATCTTATGATCCACCCAAAGAGAGACAGTTGATGTGTGAATTTACTTGCATCCCATTGCTACCGGTTTACAATTTTATCCAAGTAATATGATAATTATCAGACAGAATAAATGTACATGGGGTGTTTTTCTTTTTGACACTTGGTGCGGTCTCTGCTATTCGCTCTTTGAAAATATATAAATCCCTAGTGTAAAATTATTTAATGGTATTTAAAACTCCATTTTTACTTCCTTTTTTATATATCTGCTCATGTACTTGTGCATTTTAATGTTCATAGAAGCACAAAGAATATGCAAAATGGATATGGATTGGAAGTTATTTTGTGAGCTATAGCTGGAAAAACACATTAACACACAATTTAGTGAACGTTGTGGAAGCTACTTACAATTTTCTCCGAGATAAAATCACAATGTAAAGTCAGGAGCTGATAGTTTTGTCTTATCTGTTGTGCTAAATTATGACAGTGTCGTAGTAGTGACCTAGTGAAGAAGACACTGTAGTTTCCTGTTTGGCATTGAAGTCAATTTGTGGTTGGAGTGTTGGACTAGTTATATCTTTAGGCATAAATTTCGGTTTTTGGCTATATTACTCTGGTAGTAGAGTACAAACTACCATTAGGAAACTCTATACGGCTAATCGGCTATACGCATGCTCAAAATTATTGTAGAGAGCATCTTAGAGTTTTAGGGAGTTTTTTATCCATAACAAAGGTAAATTGACTTGAACAGTATTTTTAATACTATCTGGGTTAAATGAAGTCGGACATAGTTGATTATGGATCACGATCAGTTGAAAATGTAAATTACATGAATATGCTTAGTGGTAGTTAAAAATAAAATAAATTAATCAGCAGTAAAGGTTAGATCAAGACAACTTATTATGTTATGTGAACTTTTGGCTACCAATCTCCGTACTTGGACTATAGTTCTTGCTTGCCCAGACTTTTGCTTTAAATTATCTCTGACTTCCTGCTGGTATTAAGTTTCAACTGAGAGTCTTTATCTTTCTTTTTATAATTAGCTCCTACATTATTTATATCTGATCGGAAGAAATAATAGAACTAATCTTTCTACTGATCTCAAAGCTAATAAGTTCAACTAATTTGTCAATCTAATTTGTGCTGGTAGAAAATTAAGTAGAAGCACTACTTAGAGATAAATGTCCCAATTTATGTATTAACGGTCAAATTAGCAACTCTAGCAATTTGTGGATCTGAGTACCAATGACTGATAAGTACTCTCTTTACATATCTAATAGAATAAGTGGTTTTTATTTTTAATTTTTTGTAATAATGTAGTTGAATATGACTGAAAGTCAACAGTGAGTAATGGCCTCTTTTATACCCTAATTACCACTAGCTCTCTCCGTTACTATTCCATGTTCTATCATTGTTATGTCTAATGACATTTGAAAAGATTACTCTCGAGTCATGAGTCTCATTGTATTTCATTGTGATACATCTTTTCTTAGGAAGCAGGGGTTGACGTTGATCCCCTCGGAGACCTTAACACAGAGGCTGAAAGAAGACTCGGCCAGCTTGTTTATGAAAAGTATTGTATATTTAATGGCATTTTCTGTTCTTGTTTTTTAACTCTCATATTTTTAAATAGTTAAATATAAGTATTTTGATCTGTAGTTAACCTTTTTTCTTACCTATTCCAGGTACAAAACTCAGTTCTATATACTTCATCGCTATCCATTAGCTGTTCGACCATTCTATACAATGCCTTGCCATGATGATAATGCATATAGCAATTCATTTGATGTCTTCATTCGAGGTAAGTTTTTAAAATTCATGACTTGTTTTTCTTTATCTATGTGAAGGACCAATGATGTTGTATATATCGGTGCGAGTGCTACATATTTGTACATTTATGTTATAATGTATAATGCAATAACATGTATATAATTTAGCATGTCTCGGATAAAAACGTATGCCAGGAAATACTTGCTTTAATATTATTAAGTTGTCATCCCTTAGTTGAGGCTGATAGAGTTATTCTACAGTGATATAGTCATAACTCATATAGGTGTCAATTTAGCACATGATCTATAAAAGTTTGTTTGAATCATGTTAATGTTTTTGGTAATCATATGACAAGGAACTGTGTGGAGAGGTGCTCTATATGTCTTCTTCTCTGGGGATGATTGACTAAATGCTCATTCTATTATGTTATTTATATATCTTCCTCTCTAAATTCTTATCTCATAGATAGATTAAAGTTTTGCTTCTCCTGCTGCACTATCAATGGTCCATGTGATCTTGAGAGGAATGATGTGCCAACATAAACAGTAGATGCATAGCACCATTTAATTATACGACAGAACCTAGTCGTATTAGCCAACTCAACATCAAACTTATAAACAAAGACTGAGTAATTATGTGATTGTCAGGAACTCAGAGCAGTTTTCTTTTGGATTGCCTAGCTGGCAGCAGCTATCTTTTGTCCTTTCCTTCTTCCTATCGGTTCATGTTAAGATCCTGATGCAGGATCTTTATTCGGCGTATGCTTTAGTGAATATGTAGAGTATAATATAGATTAAGACCAGGCCTCACACCCAGAGTACTTAGGTCTCACACCCAAGAATATATAGAAAGAAACTTATGTATTAACCAATCTGATTTTTACTAATTTGGGTACATCAATATATAGGATTCTTAAGAACATTCTAGCTATTTAATCAATAAATATAGCTGACTTCAAGACTGATTTGACTGACTTTCAAAATCTGGTCCAAACTAATTAATATATCTTTAGAAAATTCTGGAACTACCTCAACTCTTTAAGAATATTCTGGAACTTATTTTAATTTTGATTTTTTTTCAAGTCTGTTTGATTGCACTGCATCAGAGCCTCACGTTCTTTTAAAAAAGGAATTGGCTACATTATTATTATTATTTTATTGACAAAGGCAGTCAAGCAGCATAAGTCTTTGTCAAGTTAATTTGCCAACTATGAGAATTTCATTCTTGATGTCTTTGGGCAAGTATACCGTTCCGCTAAAATCGATGCTTAATGTTTTTCTGCAGGAGAGGAAATAATTTCAGGAGCTCAGCGTGTTCATGTTCCTGAATTTTTAGAAGAACGTGCAAAGGCTTGTGGGATAGATGTGAAGACAATTTCTACCTATATTGATTCATTTAGGTATGTTTCCTGTTGTGCTTTCTGAACTTTATTGCATACCTAATATTAGTACTAATCGTCTACATCAAGATCGCAGCCAAATGATTGAATTAGATCATTGACAAATCCCAGATTTGACATCCAAGTCTTATGACCCTCGGTTCTGATCTGTTTAGTAATATGTAAGAAATTTAGTAATATTGACTCAGCTTTGGTAGAACTTTCGTACTTGCGGTAAACTTTTGACTGAAAATGTTGTGAAAAACAGTGAAAAACTGTGATTATTTGAAAATATATGTCACAGGTTATTATGATATGCAAAGAAAAATAAACATGTTTGATATATGAGTCGGGAACCTGGAAAGGTCTTAGTTTCATGATTAATTAATTGGAATGTGCTGGGAATTCATTTGGCAGTGAACTATTATACTGGATTTTCTGGACATTTTCCGATCTTGGTTCATCTTATAATACTATAATAGTATTCATTCAAGTTATATTTTGAAATTTATCAAAAGAATTTGATTACCAAAATTACATTTAGCATTAACAAACCGCGTTCCCAGTGAACAATAGGTAGTATTAGACTAATAGGTAGCCATCGTTTTTCATTTTGTTCCTATACATGTACCATCTTTTCGAGTACTCATCTGTGGATTCTTGATATAATGGTAAATATACGTGGTTACTTTAGCTGATTTTAAATTGTGCTATATTATACATATAAAGTTTTAACATGCCTGAGGTTTAGTAATACACGAGGCAGGCTACCAGGCTACAAAGATAAATGGCAATAGTTTAAGAAGTTGCTAGTATCCATGATATAAACATACATATTAAGCTGTTTAGATTGATACAAATAGCTTTACCTTAAGAAATAGCGTGAAATAAATACACACTAATATTGCAAATGCTTCCGCATCATAGATACTTAGGCATTTCTATCTCCTGTTACTGTATACAATATTGTAACCTACCTATCAAATGATCGTACATACTGATAATAACTTTGAATTAATGATGCATTCTAACATTGGTTTTTTCTGCGGCTCTCAACATTTAGAGCTTCCCTATTTTGTTTTTGAGTGTATCGTCTACATTAAATCATTCTTCTGTATATGTGTGTATATATATTGGAAAAATGTATGTATTATTTTTTTCCTGGTCATCTGTAACTTGCTAAAGGTATGGTGCACCTCCCCATGGAGGGTTTGGCGTGGGATTAGAGCGAGTGGTGATGCTGTTCGGCAACCTCAACAACATCCGCAAGACATCACTTTTCCCTCGTGACCCACAAAGGATAGCTCCTTAAGTGTTTCAGAGGTTTCACAAGCCACTGTGGCTTCTCTTATATTTCTATTCTGGATATTGCATGCCAGTGAATTATAAACAATTCTTTTTAAATGAAACTCTCTTGGAATGGCCTTGGTGTATTTAATTATTGGTTTATTGCTGTTACTATTAGAATTTATAATAAGCAGAGCAAAGACAACCCTCTCCATGAAAAAGATCACGGGATTCTTTCCTTTTATAGAAGTATATTCAACTTGTAAAAAAGAAGGGGAGAATCAAAGAGTGCTGCCTGTGTGGTGCCAAATGCTCCTGGTTGTAAACATAATTTTACTGTTTTATCCTGGCTTATGTAAAAAAAGATTTTCTATTTATCAGAGCTCAAATTTACACGTAATTGAAAATTGTGAATTTTGTCATTCTTAAATTGTTTTTGTCAATATTTCGCTGACTAAAATTTGTGCAACAGCATGGGAGTGTCCTCGTAAAATTTAGAAAGGTTGCATCCCTTAAAATGATTTGCTGCTGCAAGTAAAATTTGTTTCTTCCTTACCTAGTAGGCTGGTACAGCTGTTCAGGTCGATCAATGGATTGAGTATCCTAGCTTTGTGAGAGCAGAGTCTAGACGGCTGAAGAAAATATTTTTAAGCTTAATTTGCATCTTTGAGTACGTTCTCATTGTCATCTCTAGTCCAAAGTGTTCAACAACAATTTTGCATTCATCAGTATTTTGAGGAAACAAATTTAAACGTACACATATCCATCATGAATCATGTCAAAATAGTTAGAGTCCTTGTCATAATAGTTTAGAGACGGTCAAATGAGCGGGCCGGACGAGCCGTGCTGGTGAGTTGGTGAACCGGTTTGATCAAGGAGGGCACGGTAGAGGTGGTCAAATGAGCGGGCTAGGTGAGCTGTGCTGGTGAGTTGGCGAGCCGGTTTGATCAGGGAGGGAGGGAAGGCGAGTTGGGCCGGTTTTCAAAATTCCTAACTCGTGTGTGCTAGGCTAACTCGTATGTGCGGCTCGTTGGGTGGGTTTCTTTTTTTAAATTTTAATTCCATTTAATATTTTAAAATGATTAAATAGTTATACGAATATTTTTGGAATAAGAGAGGACAATTACCTCTACACATTTTATTAATTAACAAATATTTTACAAATAATTTGAGAGGATTACTCTTTAAAAAAATGGTTTACATAATAAATATATTAAAAAAATATTAAACAAATCAAATTTAAAAATATAAAATAAAAATATTCAGCCCACTATTTAATTTATACAAAATCTTGAATGTTTTTAAAATATAAAACGAATATACACTGCTACTAGAATTTGCTGTGCAAATTTTAAAAAACAAAGCAATGTTTAACAACTTTACATTATGCAATGCCTGGTTTGCAATGCTTACATCATGCAACAGAATGAAGCTTACCCGTCCAATCTCGTCGCGGTTTCTCGTAGGCGAGCCGGTCCGTGTCAATTCTGGTTCACTCCTAGTCAATTCATATACTGCACGTTCTTCTCGCAGTTTTTAAAAATTTAATCAAAACTCGATAAGTCTTAATAACCTCAAAAAATATTGATTAGCTTTAAAAATTGATAAATTTTTTTTTCGATAAACTCAAAATTCCATTAAAAACTCAAAATATTCGTGGAAGAACTTGAATTCAACTCGTTTATAATTTGAGTTAAAGTCAAACATAATTTTTAAAACTCGATAATTTTTAGACTAGAATCGACTCGACTCGATAAAAAGAAATTTGAACTCGAATTTAACAAGTGAAAAATTGATTGGATTCGAATTATATCCCTAAAAGTAGAAAATAATATATATATTTTAGTATTCGAAGACATTTATAACACATCAAAAATTTTAATTTAGGAGATTATTTAGAAAGCTAGAAATACTTCCGAATTCCGATTAGCTCAATATTGTGGTGTACACAAGAGAAAAGAAGAAAACTAAAATATGTTCACACGCGTCCAATGCACAAACGTGGCGCGAATAATTAGTATATTATTGGCCTGTTTATAAAAAGTAAAACACCTAACCTAGCAAGAATATAGATGTCATTGCGTCCAGGTTCATTTCCTCATCGATCCAATGCAATGTTACATTCACCTTCTCTCTCTTGCCTTCCCCTTTAGGCTAAATAAATCTATAATCTATCCTCTCTCTCTAGAGTACTACTACACCAAGAATACACACACAATTCACTTTAAAGCCTCAGAGGTTTCTGTCAGAGAGAAACAAACATTAAAATGATCAAGGGCCAGTACTTTAGAACTAGTTGTACTACGAAGATGAGCTTCCCAAAACAACAAGAGACTGAACAAGAGCTTTATCATGTCATTCATAAAGTACCTACTGGTGATAGTCCCTATGTTAGAGCCAAGCATCTTCAGGTACCATCTTATACTACTTTTATGTATTGTATGTATCTATCATCATAATACATATGGTTCTAGTTCTGGTTTTGGTTCTGGTTCTGTTTCTGGTTTTATTACGAAATCGAGCTAAACCGAACCATGTTCTCCCCTGTGATATGTATGTATGAACACATGCATATGTATGTTTATTTTCCTACCATAAATGGAATTGTGAAATTCACTGTTTTTTCATTGATTGTCAAAATGTTTCGGGTAATTAATTGCAGTGTAAATTTGTGATTAAATTAGATTATTGGGTTGATCTTAACTTGATTTGCATTGTGATATTGGGAGGAAGCTATGATTTTTGTTTTAAATATATATACATAATGCATATAATAAGTTCAGTAAATTATAGGCTTTTTCTTTTGACACTGTTGCCCTTTGACTTGTCTCAATTTAAGAAGAAGCCATTCTTGCTGATAATGTTGTGTGTTAATTTCTACTATAATGACTTAGTGAGGACTATGTCACTTTCATGCTTGACTTGGTCTGAAACTGAATACAATGTAGTCCACATTTACTATCAATACACAAATAAAAATACATAGGATTGTTGCAACTTGCAAATATATATTCTTTACATGCGATGAATAGCTTATGAAACATCGATCGAGCCACCATACGAACATAGTATATAGGAGAAATAAACCAGGGAGCTGGGGCTTGGCTTCCTCCCCCTTTCAGAAAGACTGTCCTATCCGGGGGTTTATGCCAAAGTGGCCACTCGTTCTATTAAAATATCTCACTTGACTCACCATCCTTAAAATGGACTCATTTAAACCACGCAAAACACTATATATATCATTATGTTAAATTTATGTATAAAACAAATAACGAATACTGATCTGATGATTTATTTGTCGCATAGATATCTCAAAACAGGGCAGATTCAAGTGGGGACCTCGAAACAAGCCAGATTCCACTAACTTTTCTGTTAACTTTTTCTTCAGAATTTATGGAATGATATATATACTGTTTTCAGTGGTTTCAATGAGTCCATTTTAAGAACGGTGAGCCATGTGAGATATTTTAATGGAATGGGTGAACACTTTGATATAAAAACTGTTTCATAAGTTTTTCCGTTTACCTTCATATTACAATTCTGGATGATATGTTTGCATAAATATGCACAAATTACCTAATGTATGTTGCTTTTGGGGCGATACAATTATGTAGCAGATGCATAAATTAGGTAATATTAATATATATGAGGTTAATATGTATATATGTGTACATATCTCTCTTTAAGTCTCTAGTGGCTACTTTTATATATATTTGCTCTGTAAACTCAATCTATTTGTATCTGACATCCGTATGTTACTGTTGTACTATAGTTGGTAGAAAAAGACCCGGAGGGTGCAATTGTAATGTTCTGGAAGGCCATAAATTGCGGTGATAGAGTAGATAGTGCGCTTAAGGACATGGCGTTGGTTATGAAACAACAAGATAGGGTGGAAGAAGCCATTGAGGCTATTAAATCTTTCAGGCAACTTTGTTCTAAACAAGCGCAGGAATCATTGGACAATGTACTGATTGACTTGTACAAGGTATCTTCATAAAAAGTAATTACATTATTTTGTTTTTTTTCCAATTTGTTGTTAGATTGTAGATAACTGGACGATCGGAGTTGCAAGATAAACAATATATTGTAGAACAAATGTCTAGTACCGTGTTTGGGACAAGAAAACTCATGTCTTAGTTAGCTAAGTGAATAAAACTGTATTATTCTTTAATGATTTGATTATCTCTTTGACTGTGTAATTAGATCACTGTACAATTTTGCTCAAGCTAGCATATTTAATTTTTCTCTGACATGATAATCGAATGAAGAAAAATTGTTTGATTTTGTAGAAATGTGGAAAATTAGAGGAGCAGATTGAAATGCTAAAGCAGAAACTTCGGATGATTTACCAAGGAGAAGCTTTCAATGGAAAGCCTACTAAAACAGCTCGTTCCCATGGACGGAAATTCCAAGTGACAATCAAGCAAGAGACCTCCAGAATACTGGTAATCATCATTGGCTTGAAAACTGCTACAAGTTTTCCTATTTCCTTTTTGATGTCCCCATAAAAAATAATTAAAAGCTGTATCATCTGTATTCATGCAATAATTGATGTTTTTTAATTATGAGCACCGGTGAAAACCGAGAAAAGAACTGAAAGCCTGGTACGAGGAAAGGTAGAATATTAGTGAATGAATTTAGCATTTATACAAATTCCAAAATAACTTAATATTGTTGGTACCTATGGTTCCTAACCTAAAACCATAATTCATGCCAATCATTGTCACATCAGAGGAAATTTACATATCTTGAATCTTTAGTTGATGGTTCAGTATAATAGTGTAATATCACTTCTCAAGTTTTCTTGTGTACCCATATAATTATAGAAGATAATGCTTTAACTAAAATTTTGTAATTTACATTATACACAAAATGTTATAAGATCTAATATTGTAAGTTAGTGTTTTTTGTTAGTTGATCTCATAATATCGTTCGACTATACAATATTTTTCTTTAACAAAAATTGCATCTACTTTTACTCTCAAAGGAAAGGAATATGTTCCAACATTTAATCAATTGATATTTAAATTTCTGTGGATCTCCTTGCTAGTAAAATATAGGCTATTGTAGCTGTAAATTTTAGTAATGAAAATACACATTTCCAATGCAGGGAAACTTAGGATGGGCTTACATGCAACAAAAGAACTACCCAGCTGCAGAGGTAGTATACCGGAAGGCACAAGAGATAGAACCTGATGCCAATAAAGCTTGTAATTTGTCCCTGTGCCTAACTAAGCAAGAACGATATCCAGAGGCTAAGCATATTCTTGATGAAATATTACAGGGTAAGCTTATAGGGTCTGATGAACCTAAGTCTATTAACCGTGCCAAAGAACTATTAAAGGAGCTAGAGCCATGGCAGTTTGTACCATCACCGTTGTTAAGTTCAGAAATAAGTTTAGAGGATGCTTTCCTGGAGGGACTCGACCAATTAATTAGTAGAAGAACACAGTTTAGATCAAGAAGGCTTCCAATATTTGAGGAAATTTCACCAAATAGAGATCAACTCGCTTGTTGATCTTTGACTCAGTTTTTGACTTGTCAAAGAAGCTGAATGCCTGAATATGTACATTTTGTTTTAAATAAGGCTTTAGTTAGTAGTTGAAGTGTTTACATCCTCTGTATTTATAAAAATAAACCTCCAGTTCATCTAATGTGAGTTCCTTTTTTTGCTTCTCTTGTAATATGAATAGCAAAATGTCTTTGTCTATCCTCCAAGTCTGCATTCATGCGGATTTTCAGAAGATTTTAAGGTTCTTACTTTATTTACTTCTGGTAACAATTCTGATTTATATGGTTGTGAACTGTAATAGCTCTCAGATATGAGTATTACATGTAAATAAAGAAATCGGATATTATTATCATTTTTTTCTGTGATTAAATGTCCCTTCATGTAGCCAAAATTTTGTTCCTATTTCTTGTCTCCTCTTGTTGTAAGGATAGTTTTGACCCTATTTTGGTTAGCAGGTGGCACTGCAACTGTTTATAACTTGAATAATGTAGAGAGACAGTGTTCTTATTTCGTACTACTTCATCAAATTCCTGAACTTCCCAAATCCTAAGAGCAAAGAGGAAGGGAAGATCGAATGAATGAAGAAACTGAACAAATAAACATGAACGTATCTAGGAATATAACGACAAAAAATGGGTGAAGATATCGACACTCGAAATCAACACTTGCCGTGGCATATAGACAGAATAATGATCAAAATTATAGCACCAACGATAGCCAAAACAATCAATTTCATCTTCATATTCTGGAGCCACATATTCCTTTTCATCTTGGTTCCCTGTACCCTGAAATCTTGTGCCTGAATGAAAATAGAGAAATAAGTAACAAAAGAACAAATAAAAAAGTACAGAACATGGTTCCAGTCATGTGTTTTATTCGGACTAACCTCTGATCGAAGATTCTCAGATTTATCCACCAGCAACTCAATCTTCTCTCCGCGTTCAAGAACCTGCAGCGGAAATCATATTTTTCCAATCTAAACCCATGATATACTTAAAATGGAAAGAACTATACTCATGAAGCATGAAACAGATAGTTGTAAAGCTTCAGGTTGAATAATAAAATGAAAAAAAAAGAATAACCTCCTTACCTTCTCAATACTCTCCAACATCACCCCCTTGACCTCGGAAACTTGAGCTTGCACCTTAGAAATCTTGCTGATTTCTTCTGGATGATCCACACAGTACTGCATCTGCTCTTTTAGTTTAGGGCTACAATAGCAGAGGGGTAGATCATATTAAATAAAACAGAGGATAATGTTTGTTTTAGAAGCTAAAAGCCAGATATATTACCCAAATTCTTTATTTAAGCCTTTTGGTGCAACTGCTTCAGCCTCCCCTCCTCTGTATCTTTTCTCAAACTGATCCCTAACTCGCTCTAGGAAGGCAATGGGAGTTTGCGTGCCAACAGACTCAACCGCGACAACGCAGTATGCTGCATTTTTTATATATGATTTATAATATATGAGTGAGGAACACCAAGTTTAACAAGTCATACAATCCAGATTTGCTGCTTTCCACAAACTTGCAATCTCACTTTTAAGTTGACCTATTGGATCATCGTATAGCAAGTTATGCTGGCAAGTTTAAGGTGGAGTATGTTTTCTCATGCAACTTTCTAGATATCATAATGCACAAACTATGAGCTTTGAAATATAACAACAGATAGCAATTTGATCCGAATAAACATTAAAAGGTAGCTTTGTGCTAAGCAAGATCTCGACATAAGTGAAAATATATGCACAAATGTAACACAATATAATCAAAATGATCAGAGGAAAAACACAAACACACAGATACGGATGCAAACATCCAAACAACAACTAAACCATTTCTTTTGTTAAATCTTAATAAATTATATATTATGCACTCTTTGGTACCTAGTGGACTCTATGGATGTAACTGAAGTATTTCGTATTGTTTCAGGTTGAAGCTTGAGATTCATGGCCATGTTATCTTTGGAGAACAGAATGAAGAAAATGAATATCGTGCATAATATTCAGTTTGTAAACTTTCAGGTTTTTAGAATGATAGAATTGTGATGTATATGAGAGAAAGTAGACTGCTAGAGGTTGTAGAAATATATTCCATTGGAACAACATTTACACATGACACCTCTATAAAAAACAAATTGTGTTTGCTATTGATTTGTGTTAGAAAATGGAAAGTTTAAGACATATTTTATATATGTTCTTGATGTAATTTCCGGAAACTAACTATTGGAGGCTGTTCCTTCTTCCTATAAGGACTTAAACTTTCATATTTGGATCTAAGACATTTTCTTAGTGTAATCCATAAAGAAATTAAGTTGAAGTTGCTTGTTTGAAATGGGTTATGTGGGGTTTGTCCCACATTGAATTTGTAAAGGAAGGATAATAAGTTTATATAGCATCTTGTATTAGTGTTGTTTACAACTACTAGTGTAAGTAGAATACTTATGTCACATGATGCTATTGAGTACTTTATATTTTTTAATTACAAATTTATTTGATTTATTTATATTGATTATTTAATATTAATATTAAATATATTGAGTAAGGATTATTTAAATAATCAGACTCTCTATATATATTGTAATATTAATATTACTTAATCTGAATAATATAAGTAACAAATAAAACCCATCTTGCAAAACTCAGATCCTAAATTGAGGTGTGCCTCACACCTCTAGCTTGTGTGCCTCTTGCTTGTACCTTGCATAGTTAAAAATAAATTGCATAGGTTGTCAGACAAATTGAGGTGTGCCTCTTTCTCTTACTCATATATAAAGTGCATAGGTTTTTTGGGCGAACTGAGGTGCTAGTCGCTGTTGAGTGCTACGTATCTGTGGACGATGTGGACGAAGTACTCTCTGCTGTTTTATCCTGGAAGTGGTTGTCGGGCAAATTGAGGTGTGCCTCTTTCTCCTACCTCGCATATATAAAGTGCATAGGTTTTTTGGGCGAATTGAGATGCTAGTCGCTGTTGAGTGCTACGTATCTATGGACGAAGTACTCTCTGCTGATTTATCCTGGAAGTGATATTGCTGCAACCCAACACAGCGTAGTGTGGCAATAATTTCTTCAAGAAAAGTCAAGACTTTTTGCAAGGTTTGGCGACTCAGCAGTTGTTTGGTTCTATCAATATATGCGTAAAGCTTCTGTTAGAGCTAAGTATTCTATATTTTCTCTTGTCCTTACAGTTACTAATTTATATGTCTTGTTTTACCTTCGTGCTTTGTTTTGTTCATTGGTTTAATCTGCATGTTCTTCCCTCAGTTTCGTGCTTAGTGGTGCATGTTAAATTATTTATATAACTGCCCCATTGTTGTGTATAGTTTTTAATTACGCCCCAACAATTTGGACATTTCGTTCAACATTAAGCAAGATTTTCGAGAAACTTTTTCAAATGCAACACCGATTTGAAAAGTACCGGATCTTTCCTGGTACCTTCACCTTCCATTCCACTATTCTGATCAAGAAAGAATTTCTTTCAAACAACTGAGTAAAAATTAGACTAAAAACCGAAGCTTCTTTGGATTTTTAGAACATGAATTAGCCTTAAACTCGTTCTATATTCATTACTTATAGAAATGCAGCTATAGTTATTACCAATCAAAAGGATTGCAGTAAGACAAAAATAAAGCCTAATTGCCATGTAAGTCATGCACTTTTACAAGCAAGTGTAGACTCGCATAGTCGCATGACTTTCTGCAAACAAAGGTGCCATTATGCAATGAACAAATGAAGTTTTGAGACAACCAAAAGTAGTTTATCATTACCAACTTAAGAACCAAAAATGGATAACTAGTGGCTACTTTTCTTAACCGGCTGAACTATTTTACTGTTATAACTTGATAGGAGTTACTGATAGTTGTCTACCAATCTTGCTTGATCAAGAGAAACTGTGATGCCCCAAAATCCAATATCCCGAAGAAATAAATCACCAATTTACAAAACTTTCGCAACAATAAAATAATTAAAAATCTGGTAAAATGATAAAGTCTAAGTTGCCAGATCACTGAACACTTGCTACTCTCCCTACAGTTTCCCTGTCTTTTCCATGTAGAGCATTTAGACACCAATATACAAAATCATAACTTAAGAGGCGCGCACACATATACATGTAACAATAATCGGAAACAATCTCTATTGCGTACATCTCAACCTACCTAGACCCTACTTACGAGCCAGATTTACAATAATTCAAAAAATAAATCACGAAGCAAACATATGATAGAAAATGAAACAAAAAAATTAATAAACAAAAAAACAGTAGAAATAGGATTAAAGAACACGTACAGTATCCATCATGCAAGATGTAATTGAAGGTGTGGCCATCACAGGTGTAGGTGTATCTATTGTTTGTAGAAGGAAGCTTTTGAAGACACTGCTGTGCAACGGTGGTGAAATTGCCAGAGAACTCCGTGTACTCAGCAAGGACCACAGTTCCTCGTGCCACGAATGCGTAGATGAGTGATTTTTGTCCCATTTCTCAGGCTGGATTAAAGTGCGTGTAAATTTGTACGTGTTTTTTATACAGAAATATGTTTATATTTGTTATGTTCAATGGAATGCTCTGCCTAGTTCCTGCATGAAAATTTTGCTTGTCACACGGCGCGTTTCTACTTATTTTGAGTGTTTCTTGAGCTAGTTTTCAGGCCCATGTATTTGACTACACACAATTCGGAATGATTATGAAATTAAGGCATCTACTATCTACTATCGGTCATTTGTTAAATTTGAATTAGTATTTCTAACCGAATAATATTATGAATAAATAATGAATAAGATTATTTGATAACTATTTTCTGTAAACTATCTAAATGAGAGTATTTATCAAATTTATTTTATATAATAAAAAATGAAATTTTGAATTAATTTATAAAAATAATTAAATTATATGTTTTCAATTTTTCAACTATTATATATATAAATTAATACATACACTAATGAAAGATAGTTGTACTAGTTTAAAATTGTTACATATTATAAAAAATTTCAAACACATAATAGTAACAATAATAATAAACAAATTTTAAATTAGTGATTAAAAAATTATAAATAAAAAATATTTATATGGGTATATTTAATAAATGTATACTTTTATTTTCTAAAATTACGATTACAATTTATATTATACAAATTATATGTGAATAATATAATAATAAAAATGTGCACTGAACTGAACGGGTAACTACTAACTAGCCTTGCTTAGCATGCCATCTTAGCGCTTCAGCAGCCAATTTCATTTGAATCGTTAAGATGAAAATTAATCATTAAGAAGATTTTATATAATATCCAAACAATCTTAATGAACTTAATCAATCAAATGAACTCATTAAAAAGGATTATGAAGAAAAACGATCCCTTACTGTTTTCTATTTTGATAAATCATAGAGTTATATTAATTTAAAAAGAAATAGTTACACAAAAGAGCTAGTATTATATTTATAAAACTCTCCATATTTTTTTCAAAGGAGTGTAATTCCAACTAAACCTATTAATTCTAAAAGAATATCATACAAATCTCCCAAAACATGAATTACAACTTAGCATAACGAGAAGAATAGGGTTGCATATGAGACGATATGCTCACGAACGAATAGTTAGGTGTTCGGCACGAAAAAATTTCAGTTCGTGTCAAGTTCGGTTTGTATACGAGTCAAACATGAACACAATTTTTAAGTTTGGTTCATAAATGAGCCGAACTTGAACATAACATAGTTTGGCTCGAAAATTCGGGAACAAGTTTGATTATAATATTCGTGAATATAGTTCGTAAACATGTTTGAAATAAATTCAGAACATGTTTGAAACAAATTCAGAAACATATGTTTGAAATTGTGTATATATTTGTTTACAAATTAATTCACTAATTTATCTATTTTGCTTGACATCATTTTAAAAAAAAATCTTAAATTTTTTCGTGAGAATGAGTTTGTAAATTAAGGTGTTCATGAACACAAGTTCGTGAGTGATATTCATGAGTTGTTTGTGAATAGTAACTCATAATATGTGTTCGTGAATTGTTCGCGAACATGTGTTCGTGAGTGGTTCGCGAACATATTCATGAACATTAACGAGCCAAACTCAAATAAAATATTTGGTTTGATAAGAGTTCGAGTTTGAAAATTTTTAAACTAGCTGAACATGAACAACCTAAAGTTCGGCTCGGTTCAACTAATTTACACCCCTAACCGAGAGACACACATACATATATATTAGCTTATATCACATGCGATGTATAGGTTCTATTAATATTTTATAAATTTTAAATATATTTTAATAAATTTTTATAATTTTAGTTTTAGTTCTTCAGTAATTAACACATTAACATACAATTCAAATTATTTTAATAATATAAAAAAATATTAATTTATAACATGTGAAACTAATTATGTTAGATATGAAGAACTTATGAGATCAAAGAATATTAAGTCAGAGTTTACTGAAGCTGATCAGAGTTTAGGTGATATCATCAGAGATTAGAAGATGTCGTCAGAGTTTACTCAATCAGAGTTCACTAACCGACAAAGTTTATGCTGATCAGAGTTTGACTGTTGGAAATCGAAAAACCAGGAGGTGATTGGAGATAAAGAAAGAAGTGTTTGAGTACAACTCTATTGCCTTTCTGGAAGTTATCTTTTAGGAAGATAATGATGGAAATAATATTTTTGCATTTAATGATCATTATCTTTGCTGTAATTAGATAGGTAGTTGTGTACTATATAAACACATGGTTAGGTTTACATTGATGTATCGTTCAAGTTATCATCTTTCTCATAACCTAGCAGCTCTTAAGAACTTCGTTTTTTAGAGAGTTTTGTATTAAGTTTATCAGAATTAATACAAAGCAGTATTTCTTTTACATACTTGTGTTCATAATCGATTGTTTGGTACTATTATATTCAACCTCCCTTCTATAATAGTTCATTATCTGGGTAACAATTGGTATCAGAGCAGGCAAGACATAGAGGTTCCGAAGGAACGAGCCGTGAGGGTGGGTTCGCGAGCAATCATCATATGAAAACGAACCAACTACAAATTTGTTTGGCGGAACCACTTGCGCTTATCCCGGGAGATCCGGGAAGCTACCTAAATGGAGAGCCCACGCGTGCACGGGTGGTTGATAAACACGTATGTTTACTTTAACCAAAAAGATCTTATAAACAATGTCTGGAAACAAGTATGAAAGCATAAGAATTCCAATTTTGAAAAAGGCTGAATACTCTACATGGAGGGTAAAGATGTTGATGTTCTTGAAAGTTACAGATCCTGATTATTTATACAGGATCAATAAAGGTTAATATCTACCAACAAAGCTAGTTCTATCAACAGTAGTGGAAGGGAGACATGTTCCTGAACACTACACTCTGAAAGACAAAAAGGAGTGGACTAATGAGGAGAAAATTGAAGTTCTCAAAGATGCAAAGGTGAGAAATATCTTACATAATAGGCTTGACTCTGTGATGTCTAACAGAGTAATTGCTTGCAAAATTGCTAAAGAAATCTGGGATGTACTAGAGGTTCAATGTCAAGGAACCAAGAAAATCAAGAAGAACAGAAGATCTGTTCTTATACAAGAGTATGAATATTTTGAGGCTAAACAGAATGAGTCTCTCACTGATATGTATGACAGATTTCTTACTCTGTTGAATGACTTAGCTTTGGTTGATAAGGTGTATGATAATGAGGATTCAAACACTTTGTTTCTAAGGGCTCTTCCTAAAGAATGAGATTTACAAACATTCTTGATAAGAGATAGAGCTGATCTGGAAGACATATCTCTAGATGAAGTGTATGGCAAGCTGAAGACTCATGACTTGGAGTTACAACATAGAAAGAACAGGAAAAGTAGCAAGGCAAAGTCAGCTGCCTTGAATGTTGTAACCAAAGTCTTGAAAGCTAAGGAACAGATCCCTGCAAGCTCTAAAGGAAGGGGAAAATCTGTAAAAGAAAGCAGTGAGTCAGAGTCTGAAGAAAACTCAGACTCAGATTCTGAAGATGAATCTATAGACTCTAACATCATGGAAATGGTGGCCATGCTTATTAAAGGTTTCAAAAAGATGAAGTACAGGAAGTTCAAAAATCAAGGAAACTTCTAAAAGAAGTCTGAAGAGTCTGAGAATAAAGACAGATTCAGGAAGAGAGAAGACAAAGATAGGAAGTCCAAAACACTTGACAAATCAAAGGTCAAGTGTTACAAGTGCAACAAGATGGGGCACTCTGCTACTGAATGCAGAAGCAAGGAATCTGGGAAAACACTCATAACCTCCAAGAAAGATTGGATAGATTCTTCAGACTCTGAAGAGGAAACAAACTATGCTCTCATGGCAAACACTAATGCTCCCATCTCAACCTCTGACAAGGTACCAGACTCTATCTTCAATATAAATACTGAAAATGTTCATGAGTTAAAGTCTTTCCTTTCAAACCTTGCATGTTAGTTTTAAAACACAGTCTCTTGAAAATAACTTTCTTGAATCTGAACTTGTACACATACTTAGCACTAAGAAAGACTGTGAGAATGCTATTCACATGCAAACTCAGCTAAAAATACAGGTTGCTTATTTAAAAGCTGAGATAGCCAAATAACATAAGACTTTCAGAGTTTGGACAAACTCTGGCAAGAAAGTCCAAGAAATTCTTTCTAACAATAATTGGACATCTTCTCTAGGTTATGAAATTGAGAAGGAGACAAATGATAAGAATGGTAAGACACACACATGAATAAAAATAAAGTTGAGTAAAACTGTGAACTTTGTTAGAACCAATAATGAAAATGATAATTCTGAAAGATGCTCTAATAACTATAAAATTAAAGAGAATAGTGTGTTTGAGAATAAACCAGTCAATTTTGAGTTACTCTCTCAGAAGCAACTTAAGAAAAAGTTGAAATATGTCACTAACAAGAATAAGCCCAAAAGATCAAAAGGAATAGAAATGGCAAAGTAGGAATTTCTAAGGAGAATGATTATAAGAATATCTCTGATGCTCCTAGAAAAACCTGTTTCACATGTGGAAATTCTAATCATCATGCTATTGACTGCAGGCAGAATAAAAAGAAGGAACCTGAAAGACCTAGATTATGAGATAGGAAATAGACTAGATATAGACTACAAAATCCTTGTTTTCACTGTGGTAGTTTATGACATTCTATTTACACATGTAAAGAATAACATAGTCTGTATTTCAATTACTATGAATTTTTGCCTCATTTGAATAAAACTCCTATTTCTTTTAACTATGCTGCTAAACAAAAGTATGTGGTAAAAGATGATAGAAGAAAGACAAATTCAGACAATGCAAACTCTATTAACTTAAACTCTGATAAAGTTACTTCTGCTACAAAAGTTAACAATTTTAAAAAGAAAGGATCCAAACTTATTTGGGTCCTCAAAGCTTCTAATTAAGTTGTGTTGGGTTCCGAGGCATAAAACGCAGCGGATTAAACGTAAATATAATGAAAAATTTCGGAACCCTAACGCAGGATCATGTTAAGCCTGGACTGATTATTGTGAAACGGAATCATACCTTTGTCTGGTCTTGACTTTCACGAACTCAACGGAGATCCTAGCTTTCACGACTTGTGTCTTCCTCTCGAAAACACCTCTATGGTATCCACACGAGAACCTTCAAGAACGTCTCACGATCTTGATTACGGAATGGATGTACTAGCCTCCTTTGATGATTTCGAATTAGCTCTTCTCTGCCTTATTGCTGTGTAGATGCTGCCTCTAGGGTTTTTCTTATAAAAAACGTAATGCCCTATTAACCCTACATTATCTATTTATAATGGCTGGTTAATAGGCCCATAACAGCAACACATAACAGCAAAGCCTAACCCATGTAGGTTTAGGATTAAATAATAAAACCGAATTTCTATTATTTAATTAATAACTAAGTCATACTTAATTATTAAGGGCAGAAATTCATATTCGAATTTATATTATTTCAATTAATTAAGTCTCACTTAATTAATATAATAAAATTCAAATAATCATTAATTAATTTAAATCTATAATTTAAATTAACTATTCATTTAAGTGCTCTATGTGTGTGACCCTATAGGCTATTATTTAATTAGCAATAATTTTATTCTCCAATAAAATTATAAATAATGAGCGGTATCTAGTAATACATCATTGCTACCCAATTAAATAATAATTAAATCGTGATTCGATAAAACCTTTCGTGATTAATGTTTCCGTGTAATATAATCCCTTTAACCATATATATTATAGATTAAATTCAAGGCATGTATTTAGTCATCCTCTACAACATTTAATCCGGGTTTACTTGATCCATGAGTAGACTATGAAAACAAATCATTATTTGAGCACGACCATGCATTTTATAGTCTCACTCAATCAAGAGGCCAATAATATCTCTCCTAATTATAGGAGGGTTAAATCCTTTATCTATCATTCATATTTCTCATACGACTCATGATATACCCGATGTCCACTTTTATCATCACTCGGTCAAAGGTAACTTTTAATGTAGTCAAAGTATATTAATCCTCGTATAGAAATATAATGATCTCAAGTCAAAGGGTCATTACACCATTATCACTGTGAGTCTTTCTTATGACTTTATTAAACATGAAGAATCTCACTGTGGGTCTGTCCAGTATCATGTACTCCTACATGTACCTATGTATCGACTTTAGTATCCTCATACTTATAACCAATGAGATGTGGTTATCAGTCAAACAACATACTAGTCTATTTATGTATTATTATTGTCCTATAATAATAATACTCGACTAGGGACATTTAAGAATATGATCTATTATATAATCTCAAGTTCAAGTCATGTACTAAACTATACAATGTGTATCATGATTCTAAGGACATTTATTATGCTAACAAATATATCGCAGTAATTAAAGTCATAATAAATACGTTTATTGAATAATCAAATGACATAAAGGTCTATTGTATTGCCTCTAGGGCACCTACACTAACAAGTTGCATATATGAATGCAGGGAAATAAGAAAAACATCCCAGTAATTGATAGTGGATGTTCTGCACACATGACTGAAAACAAAACTCTGCTTTCAGAATTTGAGGAGAAGGCTGGCTCATCAGTATCTTATGGAGATGACAACATAGGAAGAACACTAGGATATGGCAAAATTGTAATTGAGAATGTCATCATTGAAAATGTAGCTCTGGTTGAAGGACTCAAGCACAATCTCTTGAGTGTGAGTTAAATGACAGACATAGGTTATTCTGTGGAGTTTCATGAAACACATTGTGAAGTCAAAAGCAAAAAGGCTGGCAAAGTGGTTCTCATTGGTCATAGATATAACAATCTTTTTGAAGCTAGCTTGGAGGTAAACTCTGATGGTCCCTTAACTTGCTTACTTGGAAAAACATCATCTTTGGAAAGCTGGAATTGGCACAAGAAGCTGTGTCACGTGAACTTTGAAAATATAAATGAGTTGGTCAAGAAGGATCTAGTAAGAGGTCTTCCCAAAGTTCAGTTTCATCCTGATGGACTCTATGATTCTTTTCAGAAGGAAAAATAAAATAAGACATCTTTCAAGAGCAAGACTGAAAATTCTATTGAAAGACCTTTTCATCTATTGCATTTTGATCTGTTTGGCCCTATCAACATAATGTCTATTGGAAAGAAGAAATATACTCTGGTGATAGTAGATGACTACACAAGATTTACCTGGGTGTACTTCTTACACAAAAAGGATGAAACAAATGCGATCATTTTTTATCATATTGCCATGATTGAGAATGGATCACCACTCAATGTAAAGATTCTAAGGAGTGACAATGGAACAGAGTTTAAGAATTCTGCAATGGAGGAATTCTGTTGAACCAAAGGAATCACTCATCAATTCTCAGTACCTGGTACCCCTTAACAAAATGGTGTAGTTGGAAGGAGTAAAGCTTCTCACTTACTTCTGGGCAGAAGCTGTGAATACTGCATGCATTACTCAGAATTGTACCTTGATAAATAAGCATGGAATGACTCCATATGAATTGATGAAGGGAAGGAAGCCAATTGTGAAATACATTCACATATTTGGAAGAAAGTGTTTTATTCTTAACACACATCCTGAGCAGTTGAAAAAGTTTGAACTCAAAGCAGATGAAGGTATTTTTGTTAGTTATTCAACAACTTCCAAAACTTCTTCAAAGGCATTCAAAGTGTTTAATCTGAGAACCAAGGTAGTCATGGAATCTATACATGTCTCCTTTGATGAAAGAAAGATAACATGATTACATGATGAAGAAGCTCATGAATCTTTAAGTTTTGAAAATGAACTGCTTAAAGGTCAACAAGACACAGACTCTGATGATTCAAACTTTGACTCTCTAAACTCTGATAAAAATAAAACAGTAATTGAAGATTCTGCACATATTGAGGGGGATCAACATCAATCTTCTACTGAAATTGCAGAACCAACCTCAATCATTGAAATCTCAGAATCTGACCAACCTCTGACAGAGACAAACTCTGAGAGGTCAAACTCT
This sequence comes from Oenanthe sinensis, assembly GCA_028671895.1. NCBI lineage: Eukaryota > Viridiplantae > Streptophyta > Magnoliopsida > Apiales > Apiaceae > Oenanthe > Oenanthe sinensis. The sequence continues at coordinate 282,782 of CM053809.1, read as the reverse complement.
GGTCAATCAAATTCTGATCTAAGCATAAATTCAGGGGGATGATCAGCATTTATTGAGGAATCATACTATGAAGACACAAATTATGGGGGAGCATCTAGCTCGAGAAATCTTCCTCATCCAAGAAAATGGATCAAAGATCATACACCTGACTTGATATTGGTGATCTAGAAAGTGGAGTGCAGATAAGAAAAGATACTCAGAATGAATGTCTATATCATAGTTTTCTTTCTAAAACAGAGCCAAAGAAAGTTGAAGATGCTCTGAAGGATGCAGACTGGGTTACTGCAATGCAGGAAGAATTAAATGAGTTTGAAAGAAATGAGGTTTGGACTCTTGCTCCAAGACCAAAGAATAGATCCATTGTTGGCACAAAATGGGTGTTCAGAAACAAGACATATTCTGATGAAATCATAACAAGGAACAAAACAAGACTAGTTGCCAAAAACTACTCTCAACGGGAAGGTATTGACTATGATGAAACCTTTGTACCTGTAGCTAGACTTGAAGCAATTAGAATCTTTCTTGCTTATGTTGCACACAAGAATTTCAAAGTATACCAGATGGCTGTTAAAAGTGCATTTCTAAATAGTGAGCTTGAGGAGGAGGTATATGTTGAACAACCTCCTGGTTTTGTGAATCCCAAATATCCAAATCATGTCTATATGTTGGATAAAGCCTTGTATGGACTCAAGTAAGCTCCAAGAGCCTGGTATGAAACACTGGTTCATTTTCTACTTGAAAGTGGTTTCACAAGAGGTACCACTGATAAAACCTTATTTTATAGAAATCAGGGACATGACTTATTACTAGTTCAAATATATGTTGATGATATTATATTTGGATCTACTAATGAGAAACTCTGTGAAAGATTTTCTAAGATAATGCAGTCCAGGTATCAAATGAGTATGATGGGAGAGATGAGCTATTTCTTGGGCTTGCAAGTGAAGCAGAATCATGAAGGCATTTTCATAAGTCATTTAAAATATACAAGAAATCTACTCACAAAGTTTCAAATGCAAGACTCTGCATCTGCTACAACTCCTATGGCTACTCAACCAAGCTGGATCAAGATACTGGTAAGCTTGTAGAGATAACAACATATAGAGGTATGATTGGTTTACTTCTTTATTTGACTGCTAGTAGACCAGATATCATGTTTGCAACCTATCTATGTGCCAGATTTTAGGAAAATCGAAGGGAACCACATTTGATTATTGTTAAGAGAATTTTTAGATATCTCAAGGGAACCATTAATCTTGGTTTATGGTATCCTAGAGAGTCTGACTTTAAACTTATAGGCTATTCAGATGCTGATTTTGTAGGATGTAAAATAGACAGGAAAAACATAAGTGAAAGTTGTCAATTTCTAGGTGGAAGAATTGTCTCATGGTTTAGCAAGAAGTAGAAATCAATCTCAACATCAACAACAGAAATAGAATATATAGCTATATGAAGCTGTTGTACTCAGATCTTGTAGATGAGAAATCAGTTATTAGACTATGGTTTGAACTTCACGAAAATTCCCATTTTCATAATCAAAGTGTTATTGCAATGATAGGAAATCCAGTTCAACATTCTCTGACAAAACATATCAGCAGCAGATACCATTTCATAAAGGAACATGTCATGGAATGGATAATTGAAATGCATTTTATTCCAATAGATCAACAGTTAGCAGACATATTCACAAAGCCTCTGTGTGAAGTAACTTTTACAAGATTGGTTTCTGAATTGGGAATGGTGACAAGTGGTTCAACTCCAAACAGCAAGTAACAGACATTATCAGTATTTAATCTTTAAAAAGTGTCTAAGAATTTGCAAACTCTGATGACCTCAAATATCAGTATTTATGGTAAACTCTGTCAGAGACTGTGGTAAACTTTGTTAGAAAATGTAGTAAACTCTGATCCATGGAGAGTCTAATCTCTGATCTTAGTCTTTATGTCAAACTCTGATGACCTCAAATATCAGTATTTATGGTAAACTCTATCAGAGACTGTGGTAAATTCTATCAGAGAATGCAGTAAACTCTGATCCATGGAGAGTCTAATATCTGATCTCAGTCTAAATGTCAAACTCTGAATTATTGTTATTTGTTTACCAAATAAACAATTATTATTAATTATTTTATATATGACATTAGTTTTAATTCAGTGACGTCATATTTATTAATCTCTGATTGGAGTAACTATGACTGCACGTTTCTGTCACGAAAAATATTTCTTCTTTATACACAGATACACACACATATGTTGTCTCTTGATAATTGCACTACTCATTATTCATCCTATCAGATTATGCCACATGTCCCACTAAGGGTTACAAGTTAATTGCGAGGGAAGGGTTAATTCATTCATATTCTTACTTTGAATTTTCATCTGCATCTTATTCTATCTATCTATCTCTTGTATTCTCAAAACCCTAATCTTTCTCACCTTCATATCATCATATCAATGGCATCTAAGGGTATTTGTTTCAATAACTATATTTTTTCACCTACTAATTTCTTTGCTATTCTCGATAAAGCAGATGCACCGGGAGATTTCCATGTTCTCTAGGACTTTCTTACCAACAGCAGCATTGGGTATTCTCTACAAGAACCCACTGAGTTCTCCGCACAATCTCTGGTGCAGATATGGTCCACAGCCCAGTTCAATGATACGAGTGATTAACAGGAGCCCATCATCTCCTTCAAATGCAATGGTGACCACCTCATCACTCATAAGGTAGTCAGACAGGCTCTTCATCTTCCTGAAGTGACTGTGTATGATGATTTGGTGGAAGACTTCATAATGAGGAAACTATTTCAAGAGATAGGCTACACTGGGAGCCTAACAAAATTAGGGAGTCTGACAAGGCCATATCTGAGAAAGGAGTGGAGCTTCTTCTTCGACTGTATCACCAGGGCCTTCACTCCAAAATGTACCAATTTTGATGTTATTCCCCAACTCTCTTAGCAAATTGGGTATTTTCTGGCCCATAATCTCTCTATTTTAATTTTCCTTGTCTGTTAATTAGGAAAATAGCTGCTAAAATTAGTGATGATGAACATACTGTATATTATGGTAAATTTTACAGTTAATTTTTAGTCATTTACTGCCAAATGTTAGTTTTGCTGATGATCAGGCTTTGCCTGTTTTTAAACTGAACAAAAGATTTTTTACTGTGTTAGGTCCAATAACATCATAGAAGGGGGGGGGGGTTGAATATGATGTTGTAGTAATTTTCAGTTTACTTGCGGAAGTGTTTGTGTTTTTAAAGAAATGAACTTGACAGATAATAAAACACAAAGCTGGGAAATAACAAGTTATTATTAAATCCCTGTGGTGCTACAAATCTAATCAAATGATTAGCTGCAGTGGGTTCAAAACAATATTACAACAAATACAGTTGGGAGAAATAAATGTCTAGCTTTAATGGAGCTTCCCCGCTGTGTGTGTTGAATGCTTGAAGATGATAACTACTTAAAACAATTGATTTGAACCCATATATATTTGCAGTCTTCTTGGAATTTAATTCCACAATTGCTTAAGTCCTGAGTGGCGCCTACACAGTGGTAATGGTGTAGAGGCGCCACTTGAGGCTTGTTGAGGCTGAAGTCTTGAGTTGCGCCGAGTATGTGAGTTGCGCTTACACTCTTGTTGCACTGTGTAGGCGCCACTCATACACTATCTTTGCCTTGGAAATTTTAGAGCAGCTGAGTTGCGCCTAGAAGTTGTGTTGCGCCTGTACAGTGTCTTCCCTGTACAGGCGCCACTCACGCCTTGGACTGTGTGCCTTGAACTGTATGTGTACCTGTTAGACTTTGAGTTGCGCCTATACAGTGGTTACCCTGTATAGGCGCCACTCATGACTTAGACACCATTTCGTGTGCCTTCACTTGACAAAATTGTTACACCTTGAAATGTAGACTGCACCTCTTCACAGCTTCAAGAATAAAACCACCAATTGTAGTAATTCCTTCCTTAGCATATTTATCTTGAATTCTTGAATTAATTACCACTTGGATTTTACTCTTCTGGCTTGGCTTGATCAACTGATTTTCTCTTGATTAATTAAGATAATTCTTTTCTTGTTGTGCTAACGCTTAGTGCACTGGTCTGGTTCACAAACGACTAACACAGAATGAATTCCCTTAATCTCTGTTCTGTTTCAGCTGACTAACCCTGGACTTTTGCATTGCTTCTGATCACTGAAACCCTTTGACAATTATACATGGATCACTGCTCTGTCTTTAGAATGAAGTCTTCTGAACTCTTATTTGTCACTGAGGCTTGAACATATTAATGAACTTCTCTCACTGACGTTCAGTAATTCTTCTGTCTTGAAAGCTCAACAATGATGAATGTATTATCTTCTTGATTATGTCCTTCTGAATTTCTGTGCTGCATGTTAGTATTATTTATCTGTCTTTGTTTCTTAGTTGAGTTATCGTTATCACTATTACATACTACGTTACATTATGCTTTACAATCTCCCCCTATTTGTTTGAGAGAGATCGACAAGCAAATCCTGTGAGAGGATAACTCAACTGATACTTACAAGAAAGAGTAACGTACAGAAAGACAGTGAATAATATTAATTACATTCTGGATTAGATATTACATTTCCAGATTTCTTTGTGTACAAAAGAAGTTTGTTCCTTTAGCCTGAACAAATAATTCTATGGTCTTCTGCTTCTTTGTACTGTGTCTTGCTTTTGCTTAGACCTTGTTTCGGAATAATGCTTCCTCAGCTCTTCTTCTTTTTGCTCTAACCTTGCCTTCACCAAATCTCTTGCTTCTACTTCAAGAGTGTTAACTGGAGGTGGATCTTCTAGCTTCTTTAAAATCTCAGTCAGAAACGCCGTTGAATTCATTTTGGAGATTGACTCGAAGGCCAAAGATTGTCTCTTTGTAAACACGAACACTGTTATCCTTTTCGGAAAACCTTTTACTCTGTCAGTGTCGTGCATTGACTCTTCTGCCAGTTTCTCCCTTAGTGTATCTTCAATCATCCTCAAAGCCTTCTTGTCTGATTTGACAGTGGATCTTTTTACCCTTGAGAAGACTTTTCGAATAACCTCAGAGTTGTTTCTTTTGAGCTTTGATAATTCTTTCCTTCTGATCACACCATCCTTCTTGAGTAGTAAGAATTTTATTCCATTTGAATCAGTGTGAGTGCAAGGTTCAGAATCTGGGATGGATTCAAGTACTTCTGTGCCGTCATCTTTTCTAACAAACACTGGATCTTGGTAGTATCTGGACGTCTCCAAAAGATATCTTCCTGAAGTTTGAATTGCTCTGTTCAGCCTGAATGCATAGATCAACTCAGCAGCATTAAGGTCTTCTGCAGTTCTGTTCTTCTTACTCCTGAGTTTTCCCTCTACATACTGCATGAACAAGAGATGGCTTGAGTCCAAACACTCGTCTGACAAAGTTAAGTTGTGAAGAGTTGTTGCTTTGTAGTACTTGACAACTGGAGGCTTTTCAAATGCTTCAACACCGATCTCCATTATCTTCTTTTCAATCATGTCTCTCAGTATCTCATTTGTTTTGTGCCCTCCAAAGATGACTTTCCTCTTCAGCACATACAGCTCCACTATATTCATCTTTTCAAAGCTCTTTGTCGACAGAACCCTCGACCCCAGTGATGTTGTATTTATGTGCATCTTCCAGCCATTTTTAAGTGCACTGACTGACACACTTGAAATTTCCTCGGACAGCATGGAGTAGAATTCATGAACATCTTCAAATTTGTCCTTCATGGTTCTGAAGAGATCAAGGACTTCTCTGTCTTTCTTATTAGAAAGGGATAGCTCCTTCTTCTTGAGCAAGTTCCTTGCTTCATCCCAATCAGGACCTACTTTTGCTTCTATGTCCTTCACCCTGTTCCTCCTTTCAATTGCTTGCTGCACTCTCTTCCATTTTTTCTTTACTAAGTCCTGAGCTTCGGATACACCTCTCGTAATGACTTCATCCACACCAACTAGAAGACAGTCATTATCGAAGGCATATTCTTCAGCAAACTCCTCTTCGACGTCTATCCCTTCAGCCTGTACAGTCTTCTCTATCTTAGCTTCAGTAGGAATATCCATTGGCACATAGGGTTCAAAGATTTCTCCTTCTTCAAGTTGCCTCGCTCCAGGCCTATAGAAGAAATCCATCTCCCCCTGAGCTGTATATTCCATTATCATTGCAGCTCCAACATCTTTTTCTTGTGCTAATCTCTCCCCCTCAGTTGGGTTATCCTCCCTTCTGATCGGAGTAATCTGAGCTGTTGGAGTTGATTGAGTAAAGACAGGAGCCTTCTGAGCCAGCAGCTGTTGAGCTAGATCTTTGAGTTCTTTCATTTCAGATCGCTGCTGCTCTTGCACTTCCAAGATTTTGCTTAAAGAATGATGAATTTCAGTAACCTGGGCCTCCAGATTTAGAATCCTTTGGCTATGTGCAGTGTGTGTATTGTGTGGGGTGAATATTTGGTCAGTGGGTGTCTCACTCCTCACTGGAACTGTTTGAGCACGACCCTCAACACTCACACTTGGCTGTTCGGGGTCAGGGAATTGAAGATCACTTAGGTTAAATGTTTCACTCATTATAGCATCCATATCTTCAATACCTGCAAGAAAATCCCTATCCCTTCTATGGGTAGGTTGCCTCTCCGCCTGACCACTGTGGGTGGGGAGAACTCCTTTTTCAGGAACTGGGGAGTTTAGACCCAGTGTGGTCACCACTATTGATTCTGTAATGATTGGCAATATAAAAGAATCAGTGATGCCAGCTGTAGCCATTGAAGGCATTACCTGTCCAGAGACACCCTGAACAGGTTCTACTACCGAAGTAGCAGATACTCTATTAATAGAGTCCACATCCCTTCTATGGGTGTGTTGTCCCTCCACCTGACCTGTAGAGGTGGGGAGGACCTCCGTTGAAGGAGCTGGACTTTGAATTTCCAGGGGGGTCACCACCTCAGGCAATGTAATATGTGACAAGTAAGAGCCTGTGATGCCCCACGAAGCCTGTGAAGGCATTTCCACTTGAAGTGGTGGTGCTGTTGACACAGCTTCTCCTTGAATGGAGACCTCTTCCCTTCTATGGGAGAGTTGCCTTTCCACTTCACCCACCTGGGGAGGGAAAACATCCTTAATAGGATCTGGAGATGTTAAGTCCAGGGGGGTCACCACATTTGACAATGTAATGAATGGCTCGTGAGAGTCAGTGATGCCCCCTACTGTCTGTGAAGACAGAGTCTGAATTGGATCAACCAAAACAGTACAAGCTACTGACGTAGCGGATGTTGCAACCTCTGTTTCTCTTTCCGGACCTTTCAAGATTTTATCAATTTCAGAATTGAGGTTACGAAGAAAAAGAAGGTGTTCAGAGATTGGAGAATCAGGTTCCTGGCTCACAGTTGCCTTTGGCTTAAAATTCATTTTACGACGTTTTTGAGAAGGCAGAGCTGTAGGGGATATTTGAAAATTGTCCTGATCCGGTTGAGAAACAGTCCTATCATCAATTTCAAGTGATCTTTTTCTGGTCGCAGGTGATGAAGGATCTGTTTGTTGTTCTCTGGCATTGGTTAGAACTGGTGGGTTGCCAAGTTCATTGCCAGCTTCAATGGCCACTGAGGGCTCTAGTGTGTGCATTGCCGTTTGAGGCACAGATGGAGATATTGTGACATGTTCATCTGAAAGAAAAGCAGAGAGGTCAAAGTAAAGAAGTGAACCTTCATCCATACCTTCATCAGACATGCTAGGGATGTATACATCTGTAGCTTGAGGTTCTTCTTCTACTTCTGGCTCAACCACTATCTCCTCTGTTGGATTTTTAGGGGAATTCCTTTGTTCTTCTTCAGGAACAGGTTCTTGCTCATTTTCAGAATCAGCTTCTTCCATATCTTCATTTTCATTATCAGAGCCTGATTCTTCTTCTTCTTCCATTGCTGCTGAGCTTCCAGAACCACTTGAAGTTTCAGCTTCTCTTTCCTCGTCAGAGATTGCTGCTTCTTCTTCTTGATCTTCTTCACTTTCCTGTCTAAGAAGAGCAATAAAATCCCTGATGGGCTCAGTCATAGGTGCAGGAGCATACCTGTTGGGATAATCAGTCTCAGTATTGAGCAACACCAATGCCCTTAGCTGTAGAGAGGGTGATTCATCCATTTGACTGTTCTGAAACATCCGAAGTTGATCAGCTTCAAGAACTTCATTCAACACTAGCTGCAAGAATCTTGGATACAGGCAGAAGTTCTCCATTTTGGCCTGATTCTTCAAGATCTCAGCCATGATCAACTTGCCGAAGTTAATTCTGGTGCCTGTTGCCACTGCATATCCTATCACCTTGTTGAATTGAGTGATGCCATGGAATCCACCCGTCTTTGGTGCAAAGCCATGAGATAGGATGTTGAAAAACAGATTCCATTCTTTTGGCAGGTGATTCTTGTAGATCTTCCTTGGAAGATTAGAGTTTTCTCTGGTGCAGTGGATGAACATGAAGAAGTTGTCTAAATCTTCCTGAGCTGGATCCTCCTCAAAGTTTTCAGTGGGCAGATGCAGTGCTCTATTAATATCATTCTCTGTTATCTGCACTCTCTGCTTCTGAATTTTGAAAGAGAAGCTCAGGATCCCATCTGTAGACGTGTCTTGAGCAGACCTGTAGACCTGTCTTAATAAATTTTTATTCAATGGAACAGAAGTTGTTAGTGCGTACCGGACTAATGAATTTTCATTTAAGAACCTAGCCCAGTTACCCAACTCCCCTGCTTCAGTCCAATCATTTGCTAAAATAGATAAATAATTAGTCTTTTTAATCTCAAAATGACTCCCCATTTAATTAAAAAAAATAATTTTTAATAATTAAAAGTACTAATTAAAATCAAATAATTTTAGTAAAATTTTGAACTAAAACCCTAATTTAAAAAATTACTAGAATTTTCTTAAAATTAACGATAAAATAATTTGCTAGTAATTTTTAGCACACTCTAATTTTAGTAAAAATTTTAATCGATTTTAACAGTTTAAAGACAGTGACCAAACTGTTTAAAATATGACAAAATGTGATTTTTAAAACTCTAACCAAATTAAGTGAAATTTATTGCAAATGACAGGTATGAACAGGGTGATCACAATACTGATTTTGGTTTTAAAAATGGACAGGAATTGGTCAAGAAATGTTCGATTAAAAATACTAGATCTGAGTATGTGTTCGAGTTGCGCTTCTCCTGTATGTAACACTGTAAGTAACAAAACGACAACAAATGAACATAACTCAGCTATTTATAGAGGCGCAGCATTTAAAAAATAACATGTTAAGTGCTGAGTGGCGCTTGTACAGTGGTTACACTGTGTAGGCGCCACTCAACCTACTGTGCCTTGGTAATGAAAAATTTGCCAAGTAATGTGAGTGGCGCCTATACAGTGGTTACACTGTATTGGCGCCACTTAGAAATAAAATCTAACTTGGGCAAACTTACTCACTACACTTGAGTTGCGCCTATACAGTGTATGCACTGTATTTGCGCCACTCAGGTTTATTTAGCAACATTAATTTAAGTGGTGAGTTGCGCCTATACAGTGAATGCACTGTATTAGCGCCACTCAACACTTGAGGCGCCACTTGATATTGTACAAGAAAAATCCTAAGTACTAAAGAATGAGTTGCGCTTATACAGTGAGTATGCTGTATAGGCGCCACTCAGTACTTAGACAGTTTTTGAAGTGGTTCCAAATTTTGTTACTAATTAACAATAATATCCATAAATAATTCGAATAAATAGACAAATAGAAATGAATTACTCACAAATATTATTTTCACAAAATATTCATAAATAACAATAATAACATTAATTGTTAAAATTATTATTATAAATAAATTATGCTTCTAATTATTTTACTTTTATTTTAAATAAGAGAATAAATATAAATATTCATTCTTATTATTTAAAATAATTTCAAATAATATTTAAATAAATAAGTGCTAAGAATTTATCATTTAAATACAAGCACTTAAATATTTTCTAAGATCAAAATTAAATAAATACCAGATTAATAATTTAAGCAGGCATGCACAAGGTATTTATCTAAAATTTAATCTTAACAGCTGGAAAATAATTTTTGGTAGATAAATTCACAAGTCCTAAAAATATTGAAATTAATCAACTAGTGAATTTATCAGCTTCAAATTGCAGTTTTTGATTACCAACTGGTTAGTCAGTAGAATTTAACATCCCAAGTTCACAAACCAGTCTAGTGAAAGTGATTTCATCTAGTGGTTTAGTGAAGATGTCTGCAATTTGTTGCTCTGTAGGTACAAAATGTAACCCTACAGTACCATTCATGACATGCTCTCGAATGAAATGATACCTGATATCAATGTGCTTTGTCCTTGAATGTTGTACAGGATTGTTTGTGATGGCTATGGCACTTGTGTTGTCGCAGAATATTGGAATTTTGCTCAGCAACAGTCCATAGTCCTGAAGTTGGTTCCTTATCCACAGAATTTGTGCACAGCAACTCCCAGCAGCAACATACTCAGCTTCAGCTGTCGACATTGCAACTGAGTGCTGCTTCTTGCTATACCAGGACACCAACCTTCTACCAAGGAATTGACAACTCCCTGATGTACTCTTTCTATCAATCCTACACCCTGCATAATCAGAATCTGTATAGCCAACAAGGTCAAAACCTGTATCTTTAGGGTACCAAATTCCAAGATTCAGACTTCCCTTAAGATACCTAAAAATCAGTTTAACAGCTATAAGATGAGATTCTTTAGGATCTGATTGGAACCTAGCACACAAGCATGTAGAGAACATTATATCTGGCCTACTTGCAGTTAGATAAAGTAATGAGCCGATCATACCTCTGTAGCTTGTGATGTCTACCTTCTTACCAGGCTCATCTTTATCAAGCTTAGTGGCAGTTGCCATTGGAGTTTTGGCTGCTGATGCATCTTCAAGACCATATTTCTTCAAAAGTTCTTTGATGTACTTGGTCTGGCAAATGAAGATTCCATCTTTCCTCTGACTTACTTGGAGTCCAAGAAAATAGTTCAGCTCTCCCATCATGCTCATTTCATACCTACTCTGCATTAGCTTAGCAAATCTACTACACAACTGATCGTTAGTAGAACCAAATATAATATCATCTACATAGACTTGCACTAATATCATATCATTTTTATGCATTTTATGGAATAGAGTCTTATCTATGACACCTCTAGTAAAACCATTTTCAAGTAAAAATATAGATAGAGTGTCATACCATGTTCGAGGGGCTTGCTTCAGGCCATAGAGTGCTTTGAAGAGGAAGTACACAAAATCTGCAAATTCTGGATCTTCAAACCCTGGGGGTTGTTCCACATATACTTCTTCTTCCAGCTCTCCATTCAGGAATGCACTTCTAAATTCTGTTCCATTGTCAGACCTAATTTTCCTGACAGGCAGACCAGCTTCCAACTCAAGTTTCTTTAAGTGATTGATGATTGTTTGAGGGGCCTCATCCTTTGCGACTAGAAACAACACCCACGTGTACTTGGAGTAGTCATCAACAATTACAAGTGCATATCTCTTCCTTGACATTGACATGACGTTGACTGGACCAAATAAATCCATATGCAGTAGTTGCAGTGGTTCAGTAATGTCAGATGAGTCTTTGCTTCGATGAGATGCTTTCTTTGACTTCCCTTTTTCACATGCTTCGCATAGCCCTTCTTGACAGAATTCCATCTCGGGCAGACCTCTAACCAATTCCCTCTTTACTAAAGAGTTCATAGTTTTAAAGTTGAGGTGAGAGAGTTTCTTGTGCCACAACCAACTGTCCTCTGTTGAAGCTTTGCTATAAAAACATTGAACTTCACCTTTGCTTGCAGAGAGCAAATCAGCTATGAAGAGGTTCCCCTTTCTCACTCCCTGAAGAGCAAGCTTTGAATCCTTCCTGCTTTGGATAGCACATCTTTCCTTCTCAAAAGTTACTTTGTATCCCTTGTCAGTGAACTGACTGATACTCAGAAGGTTGTGCTTTAATCCGTCCACAAGAGAGATGTTCTCAATGATAATATTCCCGATTTCCAGATTGCCATATCCCTTTGTGAATCCCTTGCTGTTATCTCCAAAGGTCACTATCGGGCCAGCTTTCTCAATCACATCTGTTAGCAGGGCTTTATTTCCAGTCATGTGCCTAGAACATCCACTGTCAAGTATCCACATGACTCGTTTGTTCTTTGCTGTACCCTGCATCCACAGATTGATTACTTTTTCTTTGGTACCCAAATTTGATTGGGTCCAAGAGGCTTAGATAAGAAAAAAAATTTAGCTACAGAAATTTTCTGGTCCTTGTCTTTCTCATCGACTGAACCCTTGTCCTTTGGTTTAGCCTTGACAGTGGTGTCTTTAGGCTTAGGGACAGGGGTTTCCATCCTAACTTTAGGAGGACTGGCAGTCTTTGCCCTAACATGCTTTCTAGTCATGTTCACATCTGTATTCATGCAAGTACTTGATGAAGAATTCATTAAGTTAATGTATGCAGACATGATATTGAAAGCACATGGCATGCATCCTACTTTACCGCATGGTTGATGAGGAATAGACATGGCAGGCATGGCACGCATAGCAGGCATACTAGGAATTTTTGTTTTAACTGCTTTTATCTTATTGCAAGCATGCGTAAGATGATTAGCAGAATTACAATTACTACAAACTTTCCTAGCAGTACCAGAAGAATAAGCATTAGCATTTTTCTTGTTAACACCTACCTTACCATTTCTGTTCGCTTTCTTGTTCTCAGTTATGTTGCCTAAATCAATTTTAACCTGTTTCTTAGGCATGTTCTTTTTATCTATAATCTTTTCCTTTTTCTCCTCTGCAAGGAGTTCTTCTTTCATTAAGAGATCATCTTCATTAAGGGGTTCTATGATAAATTTCTTATAAAGGGGCTTAGCTACATCCTTCAATACATGTGGAATGTCTTGCTTCATAGGACCTTCCTCAGCAATAAATTCTACATGCATTTTTCCAGCTTTCTTATCATAGTCAAAACCTATTCCTGCTTTCTGACCTATGACTTGTTTGTCTATAGCCTCTTTTACAAGATTCGCAGATTTCTTATAAGCTTGAAGTTTTAACTCTAGATCAGAAATTTTACTTCTAAGAGCTGCTTCTACTTCCTGGTTGCACCTGTCTCTATTCTGAAGATATTCTATTTTCTGTTTCAGATCTTCTACATTAACACATGCAAGCTCTAGTTTTTCATTTTTAGTTTCTAACAGTTTATTCTTAAGAACTAGTTTAGCATTTTCTTCTACAGATGCTAGCATGCTTGTATGTATGTTAAACATTTCTATGCTCAGATCTTCCACAGTTTTCTTATACTCAGAATTAGACATGTCAACGGAGGAAAGAAATGATACCTTAGATGATTGAGGTGATTCCTCTGAAGAGTCTGCCATTAGTGCAAGATTTCCATAGACCTCTTCTTCATCGATGTCAGAATCATCCCAGCTCTTGCCTTCAGCTATATAAGCTCTTCCTTGATGCTTCTTCACCAGCGCATCATATTTCTGCTTTAATTCATCGTAGGACTCCTTCCTTTCATTCCCTTGTCTTGGTTTCCGGCATTCTGTTGCAAAATGACCGGGTTCTCCACAATTGTAGCATTTAAACTTGCTTCTATCTACCATCCCTGTCTTATAGCCTCCTCTGCTGTGAGACCCTGAAGACGATCCACCTCGATTACTGCTTTTGTCCTTGGAACCACTGTAACTTGAATTACTCTTAAATTTGTACTTTGGGTTCCTCCTGAATCTGAGGTTCTTGAACTTTCCCGCCATGTAGGCCATAGTCTTATTTTCCAGTTGTTCAAGTTCTTCCATAGAGTAGAAGTCGTCTTCATCACCCGGTTGATTAGATTCTAATAATTCAGCTTCTACAATTTCTTCTTTCTCAACTACAGGTGCTTCTATGTTAGTCTCCTTAACAGCAATGTCCTTGGCTACAAGAGCTGTTGTTTTCAGTAGTGCAGAATTCTTACTGTCCACTGTACCTGAGCCATAAATGATTTGTCTCTGCTCTTGCTCCATCTCATGAGTCTTGAGCTTTCCATATAGCATTTCAATTGACATATCATTTATATCACTTCTTTCTCTGATGGCAGAAATTTTGTGCTCTAGGTGTGCTGGCAGTGTCAACATAAACTTTCTGTTGATCTCCCTACGTGTGTAGGTCTTCCCATGTAGAGACAAGTCATTTAGCAATTTGTTGTATCTCTCGAAAACCTGAGTGATACTTTCTCCAGGTAATGACTTGAATGCTTCATATTGGGAGGTAAGAATGTCTAGCCTGTTTTCCTTCACTTCAGCTGTACCCTCCATCAACAGATCAATCGTGTCCCACATCTGTTTGGCACTGGTGCAATTTATCACCTGATTTAGCATAGTTGTGTCCAAAGAATCCATCAAGATGCATTGTAGATGATTGTCCCATGCCACTCTCTCTTTATCAGTATCAGTAAACTCTGATGGTTCCTTTGGGGTAAAACCTTGAGGAATCCGAACGCCGTCTTCTGAAACTGTTTCCGGTGTAAGCTTTTGAGGAACATAGGGTCCATTTTCAAGAATTCCTAGATATTGAGAATTACAAGTCTTAATGAAAATGGTCATCTTCTTTTTCCACAAAATGTATTCATTTTTGTCGAAGGTGGGAATTTTGATACTGCTTAATTTTTGGGTACTCATGGTTGTTAAGAATTTTAAGTCTTAAGAAATAATTAATTTCTCAAAAATTAAAATCAATTCAAATAAAAATTAAATATTGAGAATTTAATTTTAATTCGAATTCTTGATGATTGATAGCTTTTTAATTATTAGTGAATTAAAAATCAAGGAAAAATTCGAAATTGAATTATCTTTAAAAATAAAAGAAAATTCAAGATAAATTTTTCTAGATCTAAAAATCTACTTTTTAGAAAAACTATTTTTGGATCTTGATTTGTAAAGTCAATCAACAAGCTCTGATACCAATTGTTAGGTCCAATAACATCATAGAAGGGGGGGGGGGTTGAATATGATGTTGTAGTAATTTTCAGTTTACTTGCGGAAGTGTTTGTGTTTTTAAAGAAATGAACTTGACAGATAATAAAACACAAAGCTGGGAAATAACAAGTTATTATTAAATCCCTGTGGTGCTACAAATCTAATCAAATGATTAGCTGCAGTGGGTTCAAAACAATATTACAACAAATACAGTTGGGAGAAATAAATGTCTAGCTTTAATGGAGCTTCCCCGCTGTGTGTGTTGAATGCTTGAAGATGATAACTACTTAAAACAATTGATTTGAACCCATATATATTTGCAGTCTTCTTGGAATTTAATTCCACAATTGCTTAAGTCCTGAGTGGCGCCTACACAGTGGTAATGGTGTAGAGGCGCCACTTGAGGCTTGTTGAGGCTGAAGTCTTGAGTTGCGCCGAGTATGTGAGTTGCGCTTACACTCTTGTTGCACTGTGTAGGCGCCACTCATACACTATCTTTGCCTTGGAAATTTTAGAGCAGCTGAGTTGCGCCTAGAAGTTGTGTTGCGCCTGTACAGTGTCTTCCCTGTGCAGGCGCCACTCACGCCTTGGACTGTGTTCCTTGAACTGTATGTGTACCTGTTAGACTTTGAGTTGCGCCTATACAGTGGTTACCCTGTATAGGCGCCACTCATGACTTAGACACCATTTCGTGTGCCTTCACTTGACAAAATTGTTGCACCTTGAAATGTAGACTGCACCTCTTCACAGCTTCAAGAATAAAACCACCAATTGTAGTAATTCCTTCCTTAGCATATTTATCTTGAATTCTTGAATTAATTACCACTTGGATTTTACTCTTCTGGCTTGGCTTGATCAACTGATTTTCTCTTGATTAATTAAGATAATTCTTTTCTTGTTGTGCTGACGCTTAGTGCACTGGTCTGGTTCACAAACGACTAACACAGAATGAATTCCCTTAATCTCTGTTCTGTTTCAGCTGACTAACCCTGGACTTTTGCATTGCTTCTGATCACTGAAACCCTTTGACAATTATACATGGATCACTGCTCTGTCTTTAGAATGAAGTCTTCTGAACTCTTATTTGTCACTGAGGCTTGAACATATTAATGAACTTCTCTCACTGACGTTCAGTAATTCTTCTGTCTTGAAAGCTCAGCAATGATGAATGTATTATCTTCTTGATTATGTCCTTCTGAATTTCTGTGCTGCATGTTAGTATTATTTATCTGTCTTTGTTTCTTAGTTGAGTTATCGTTATCACTATTACATACTACGTTACATTATGCTTTACATACTGACATGACAAGGAAGGATGTCAAGAAACAAAGATGGCATCTTGCCAATGTTGTTTTATCCTACACGGGTCAGGCTTCTTCTAAATCAGAGAATGCCTACTCTGTATGTGAGGTAATTTTTTTCTGTGACTGAGAATCAGAGTTTAGCCCAATCTGGTTCTAATCCAAGTCACTCACTAAACACTGATACACAAACTCTGCCAACCTCTGTTGTCTCCCAAAAGACTTCAATTGTAAAACACACCTCTCAAGCACAGGGCTCAGACCTCAAAAAGAAAGGGCAAATCAGTGTCACAGTCTTCTCTCAGATGAAAAAAATTGATTGATGAACAAACGGACTCTGATGTTCCTCATACTTCTTACATGAAGCCATTTCATATTAATCCTGTATCAGAGCCTGCAAAGAAAAGGAGAAGACTGGTTATGGAAAAAATCTCGAAATCTTTTTCTCCAGTTCAAGCCTTAAACTCTGATGCTGTTATGAAGTCTGGTGACTCTGCAATGCCTGACCAAATAAATAGTAACATCGGTGGAATTGAGGTAGATGGTGATGATGAAAATGCCAATAGAGAAGAAAATGATGAATTGGCTGAAAAGGATGGTAAACCACATCATGTTAATCCTTTTACCAGTCTTGTAATCACCTTGGAGGATCCTTCGACCGAGGTACCAAGTAAAGATAAAAAGGGAACAAGGACTGATAGTGAAATTGTTCAAGCTGCTTAAGCATCTTCTCTTGTTCTAGTAACAGTCTCTAACTCTCCTGTCAAGTCTCCTCAAACTAAAATCAATGAGATCTCATATGCAAGAGATAGAGAGTTAGCTGAAGAAGTAAAATGAGGAATGGCTGCTCAAAAATCTCAACAATCTTCAATCTTTGGAACTATAAAGCTATTCTCAAGAAAAAAAGGTTTCCTTTGGCTTAGACACACAAGAACCTACTTCTCAAAGTGAAGTAGCAGTCTCTGATAGGCCAGACACACAAGAACCTGTTGATCAAAGTTCAACAGAAGCATCATTTCCAGCAGATGAAGCCAATCTGGATCAGGGGTACAAACTACAAGAACCTTCAGCTCAAAGGGTTGAAGAAGCTGTTAATGCCTCAGCCACACAAGAACCATCCAATCAAAGTTTGGATGTAGGCACACAAACTCTGATGGAAGATCCTGTTGTTGCTGATGCTGAAGGCCAAACTCTGGCATAGTCAAGCCCACAAGAACCTTCACCTCAAAGTGGTGAAGCAGCTGCTGAACAGACTCTGGTCACACAAGAACCAATCACCAATTTTATAATTGCAGACCAACATAAGGAGATGAAGCCAAACTCTGATTCTACTACTTCCACTGCTAAGCGATCAAGCTCTGCTAATAATTTGTTGTTACTATTTGATGAAATACTGGTGCAACAACTTTCTGCAAAGTCATTGGACACTCAATCAGACTTTATAAATGCTAAAGGTATAAACTCTTACTTTTCTTCAGAATTTACATACTCTGATAGCATAAGTTCAGAATTTACATTCCCAACTTTTACTGTTGTTATGACCATGAATAGTCTTGAAAGGGAACCCTCTATTCATGTAACCACAGACATCCTTTCTCAGCCACCTCTTATTTTTGTAGGTCATTGTGATTTGAACCTTTCTTGTAAGACTGAGGTAACATGTGTGAAAAACAAAAATAAAATAGAGAGGCAAACACTGGTTCTGAAAAAAGGAGAGTTAGATATGAGACATAAGTTAGTTACTTCTAGTGTGCAAATTCTGACTCTCAAAAGTCATGAGATGTGTGATGTGAGAAGTAATGAGATTAATTTAAAGGAAAAGTGTGTCTTAGGTTATTCTGTTCCATGTGCAGGTACTCAGAGTATGAGTGCTACAGGCTCTGCTGCTCAACCTGTATCTCAAACTCTAAACTCTGAGGTGTCAAACTCTGATGATATTGCAGATGGTGAAGATGCAAACTCTGAGGATTTCACCCCTATCTTTGAGGATGAAGTAGTCACTGATCTTTCCATTCCTTATAATCAGAGATATAATTCCAAAAGATGGCCTCTAGATGCTTTTGATGCTCTGGATAGATTGAAAATGGAGTATCCTGATTATTCTGTTATTGAAAAACTAAATGGTGAGATTGAACCTTCTATTGATCAAGAAGGTGTCACGAGGAGTAGTGGCAAGGGTGAGCCATCTAATGCAGATATTCTAAGTTCTACAAGAAAATCCATCTCCGATATATTTTGGAAGTTTTCTCATGAGGATATTTCCTGGCCTCATGTTCATGATTTAATAAAGAAATCAGACTCTGAAATCAACTCTCCTGAACTGAAGGTTGTTCTCAAGGCTACTACTGTGTTGACTAAGGGTCTTCACAGTGAGGTTCATGATTTTTAACAAAATGTTGTTAAACAAAGTTCTACTGTTCAGAGTACTGTCTCTAAATGTCACCAAGTATTGGAATCTAAAATTAGAGTTATCTCCACTAAGAAGGACACCTTGGAATCTAAAGTTGATAAAATTGCTACTGTTGTGACCTCTATGTAGACTATATTGCATATAATTGCAGACATGCTGACTATTTCTTCTGATGTCAGAAGGGGGAGAAAGTAGCTAATGACAAATGCAAAGTGGATTCTGTTTTAAACTCTGATAAACCGGAATGTGATGGTGATTACAGTGGTTTACCTGATACAAGTCAAGGGAGTCATAAGGGTGGAAAGAGTATACAAACTCAAACTCTGACTGATCAAACTCTGATTCCCTCAGACTCTGGAAAATTTTAAGAAAATCAGCAAACTCTGACTAATATAGATCATGTTGCTCAATTAAAGCAATTCAAGAAAGATGAAGAGTTTGCAAGGTAATTGGCTGAACAAGAAAAGATAGAAGATCCTGACAAGGATACAGAACTGGCACTGAAACTACATGAAGAAGAAAATCCAGGTATGGATCCATCTACTGCAGAACAGGAAATGAATAAGATGATTGCTGGTACTGACAATGCTCAAGTCAGGTCAAAGAAGAAAAGAAGACAAGGCTAAAAGAAAACTCATGTTAGGGATTATGATGTTAACGTTGTAATCAACTATAAGATACTTAGATTAATTAGAAATTAACTAAGTAAAACATAATGTTATATGTATATTGATAGTATGTTTAGTTGTCACTTGGAACAATATGTATAAAAAGCCAAGTATGTGACAGTAAGTATCAATAGTTACTTTCTTGTAAAAATTTAATAAATGATCTATGAAGTAGAATTTCACAAAGTGTTCATTTACATTATGGATCAAATTATTGACAGTAACATTTAGCAAACTGAAGCATACGACAACATATTCAAGTGACATCACATTTGGAATAGACGACAGCAAGTATTCCCTTGACAGTAAACTTGGCGGAGATTGAAGAATCAAAGACATCAAGTATTACTGACAGCAACTATTCACTTGACAGTAAATTTGGCGGGGATTGAAGAATCGAAGACAAAAAGTTTTACTGACAGCAACTTTGGTGGGGATAGTTGACAACAACATTGGCGGGGATAGTTGACAGTAGCTTTGGACGACAACATGTTTTAGAAGACTATCAAGCTTGATAGTAAAGTATGCAGAGTCAAAGATGTTGGCACCAAAGAGAAGCTAAAGGTTGACAGTAACCTTTTGGTGAAGCTGACAGTCTGTTTTAAGTAGCAGACTATGTAGTGAAAATTCAAAGATTGATCTTGACAATTCTATTTAGTCTGTCAAGTCTACTACTGCAACTTGGGAAAAGGCAAGCAAAAGATAAAACATATTTAAGGAGTCAAAGATATCAGTACATCTCAGAGCAGCTTTATCTACAAATGGAATGAAGACAAATTTGAATAGAAAAAGTGAAGTTTCTATTTGAAGCTTTGTCCTAGGAATACGATCTATTATTAATCAAAAATATATTTATATTATTTTATTTCATATATGTTGACTTATATATATTATACACAATTAAAAGATTTTATTACTTACCAAAAATGACATGATTTTAAATAGATTTTATTTCTTACCATAAATAATAGATAGCTATAAATATATGTGTACGCTCATTTCCAAAGTAACCCTCTCAGTATATATATAGTATAAATCTAATTAATCCTTCCATTATCTTAGTCGTTAGATGAAAAAAGAAATGAACAGTGATTAACTAGGTCTCCTTATTTTCTCTATATAAAAATTTTCTATTGATCTCTCTCTCTCTCTCATATATATATATATGTGAGAGAGAGAGAGAGATCAATAGAAAACTTTTATATGGAGAAAACAAGGAGACCTAACTAATCACCATATATATATGCATCTGCTTATGTCCCCGAAAATTAATACTAGATTACCTTTTAAAAGGCACAAATATGTCATCACTTATTACCACCAAAATTGGTACTAGATTACCTCAAGGCACAAATATGCCACCATTTATTACCCTCAAAATTGATACTAGATTGATTATCACAGTACAAAAGTCTTTTATTTTTAAAAGAATAAAAAAGGCAATGGTTGACCAATTATCAAATATGGAAACAAAAATAATAAATTAAAACCCAAAATCACTATCCCTACAACCCATATTTCAAAATATAATAAGCAACCCATTAATGATATCAATTAACATTTAATAATCCATTAATCATGAAATCAAAATAATGTAACTGAAAACATTAAAGATACAATAATCACAAAAGCAAGTAATCAAAATTCCCAAAAATAATATCCCTAAAATTTGTTATCTCTAGCGGAGGATCAAAACACACACTACAACACACACTACAACACACACATTCAAGAAATTCCAAGAACATTCAAGAACACCTACACACATACATCTGCGCACATACACTGCACTGCTAACTTAATAAAATTTTAATGATAAAATCAGATCCAAGGAAAAAGAAAAAAGCAATATTCCATTATTTTATGATCTCGAAGACAGTAGGGTGTAGAGATGTTATTTTTAAACCAAGTTTTAATTACTAATTAAATTAACAAAATTGTCCTAATCATAACCTCACCACAAATTAACTCTATTATCACGTAAAAGTACAATCAACACATGACTCGAAAATTATTATAACAACCGTAAAAATCTCTCTCACACACACACAAAAGACATGTATAGATGTACCTAGTAGGATCCATTTCAGCAGTGAGAGATTTGAAAGAGAAAAGAAGCCCAAACATAAGCTTGTGATCTTGTTGTTGATTCAGAGTACAGAATGGACGACTCCATCGGTCTTCAAAATAGTTGACAAAATGCAATTATTTGTTAAAGAAATAATAATTTAGTTATTCAAATGTTCAAATTTATAATATAAAAAATGTCATTTTCGTGCCAAAAAAACATCAAAATACAATTTCATGCTCGTTTGGTCAATCATAAGTATTTACTTACTATGAAAGTTATAATTAATGGATATTCAAAATCCTTGAAAGTATATTTTTCTGTTTAATAGAGAGATAGGTATTTCCGCTTTGTAGGAAGTACAAGTCGTCAAGAATAGAGTGGATAAACAATTTCCCATGTTACAACTTCATAGGAAGTTCTGCTTCCTTTATATATGTTAACCAAATACCATTAAAAATAGTACTTACCAAATATTTTAAGTCACTGGTAAATGAATGTTAACTAAATAACCAATTAGTCTATATTATATTAAAATTTATATTCGAACACTTAATCAAAACAATATCGAATGTCATTTAGATATATATTTCGAACACTTTATGCAACTTAACTGTGCTGACTTGTTCACATAATGAACTGAGGTTTATAGATCAATCACCAGGCCTAACTTGTACGGGTCAAAACAAAATCTCTTCCGAATAGGGATACATGATATTGCCATACCACACAACAAAACAGGTCATTGGCGGCATGATTTTTAGTAGTTTAAAATATTTTCAAATTAAAGAGGATTAACTCTTAGACAGCCATAACTAGGGATGAGCAAAACCGAACCGAAAATCGCATGAAACCGCATAAAACCGAACCGAAAAAAATGAAACCGATTAAAAACCGAACCGAATAAAAACCGAACCGATATTTTGGTTTTGGTTCGGTTTTTAAATTTTTACGAACCAAATAGAAACCGAACCGAACCGCACTAATATTTATAATACATATTATTATATATAATAATAATAATAATAATAATATAATATCATTATATTTGAATTTAAATATTTTTAACTATAGTAGAACCTCGATATTATAACTTTTATGTACATTTTAGAGATATTTTTCGAAAATATATGACTTATTAATATGTTTAGAAATTATTATTGGATAAAATTTACTCATATATTATATAAATAAAAATATATTATTTGAAATAGAGTGATTATTTATTTATATTTACATATGGCCTATAAAGACTACATTTTTATTTATTCGTTTATGCATTTAGTGAGTTTATTCATTAAACTCATTTGCCCAAATTGGGACCGAAGGAATTTATTCAATTCTCGAAGTTATTCATTTATCGAACATTCATTTATCGAGGTTCTACGGTAATTATACAATATAAATACTAAACATATAATATTACAGCACATCAATACATAATATAATTGATAAGCTGCTAATCTAATTATTTTTTCAAATTTCAATTTATGTAAGACGACGAGTATAATAAAATAGTAATGGTTTTAAAACCGAAACCGAACCAATTAAAAACCGAACCGCACTTTTTAAAACCGAACCGAACCGATTATTTTTGGTTCAATTTTGATTTCTATTTTCTAAAACCGCACATAAGTGGTTACGGTGCGGTTTGAGGCCCAAACCGCACCATGCTCATGCCTAGCCATAACATACACACACATATGTTATACATTGTATTGTGCTAGCTTGCTACGCAACTCATGTAATTAGATCGAAGATAGGTTCGTGTGGTTTTGCCACTAATTAAGCACAGCTGGCTTGGTGCATTGCATGGTTGAGTGGAATATGATGGGTTATGGGTATGTACTTTCATATATTTAAAGATAATCTTTTTAAAAATTTGACTCATTTCTCTTCTCCACAACCGTTCCTTTTATGACTCCCTATGATCCATAGCCCATTGCCGAAAGCCTTCTTAACCACCTTTACATTAGTTTCCTTTTCCGTTGCTTCCGGTTTAGGTTTTATATATCATGTATGTAAAGGTCAATGTGTGTCTAATAAGAAACTTGCTTAATTAACCTCCGAAAATATTATCTTTGTTAAATTATTACCTTAGTGCTTAATTAGTTGTATTTTTGATTTTTTACATGTATTTTAATTTACATAAAAATACAATTTAATAAATTATGTTTTAAATAAAAATTTGATACTAACTTTTATTTTGAAAAAAATGTTTAAAAAATAATTTATTGAACTATATTTTTATACGCATTGAAATACATGTAAAAATTTACTTTTTCTTTTACGGACATCGTCTTTATTTAATTGCCCATCAAATAAATATAGTCGATTTGGCTGCATCTCTTTGTACTCCTCAATCTCATATTAAATGTCATGTTTTGACTTTCAAATTGATCAAATTTTAATTGAATATTACACATAATATATATTTAAGAAAATTTTAAAAATTATATTATTAGAAAATATATTTAATCTATTTTAAAATGTATTTTTTCAGTTTTTTAAAATTATATAAAAAATAATTGTTAATTTATAATTAAAATTTAATCAATTTTATAATTGAAAAGTTAAAAAAGACATTCATTACAAGATGTAAGAATTTATTGAAAAATCAATTACAATCTTTTAAGGAACTGAGTGAAACTCAATTAAATGAATCATGTGGCTCCGTCTGCGGCACATATTGAAAAATGAAAACACTTATAAAAGAGCTCTACAATTTACATAGAAATTATCATATGAGAGTATTAAATAAATCCTTGCCATTATCACAATAGATGCACACACTTGGCAACTTGTAACAAGACATCATAATGGATGGTGGGGTTACCCAACAGAAATCTATAGTACAAAATAATCTCTCGGCTTTTACAAGTTGCATTGGCATCCGGGAGGATTTGGTTCTGCTCACTTTTCCTCACTTCATAATGATGTAGTACTTCATATATTTGTAACTAGATTTTTAAAATAATTCACGGCTGATTTTTTGACATAATTTTAAAAGTTTTGATTATGTAATTAATAATATTATTTTTTAAACTTTTTTATGAGTTTATCTTAATATTTTTATTAAAAAAATATTAAAAATAATAATTCTAATTATATACTAAAAATTCTTTAAAATATGTGTCAAATGTCAATTATTTAGAAACAATAGAAATAGTAATATATATTTATAGACGCTTAGTAAATATTTTTCCTATTTTAGAAGTAAATTATAAAATAGTAGTCAAACTTAACCCCACATATTATTTTAGTGATGGGAGTTTCAAATTTATAATATGATGAGCAAACATTATTTTTATTCTTAAAAAAGAAAGAGGTGGTTAAAGATCACTTTTCCTAAGAAAAAATCCATTATTATTTCCGAGAAAAGTGGCCTTTAGCCACCTTTTTAAAAAATAAAAGCAATGTAGGCCACTATATTACAAATTTAAAATTTTGGTCACTAAAATACTATTCAAGATTAAATTCAATCTTAATTATATACGTAATTTATTCTAAAATATATTTTAAAGAAAAGTAATATGATTATTATGTTCTAATCGGATTTCACTTAACTTAATTAATGATAATGGATCCCCTTATATTCACATAAATTTCATCAATTAAAATATTTCATAAAAACATATCATTCAATCTACTTTAGAAACAATTTTTGGCAAAGAATTTAAAATCTTTAATATTACTCATTTTATTTAAATTATTTATTATTTATTATATATATATATACTATATTATTGTAGGCGAAAAATTAAAAGTTTTGGTCTAACATGAACCATAAAAAAGATCTTCATCGTCCAATTTTAGGTGAATCATAAAAACGATATTAACCATTGAATTTTAATAAAATCTAATTTTAGTAAGGATATATATCATACATACAACTCTAATCCCGGTAGTCCTCCTTTTATACAACTTCTCACTGATAATATTATATTATATTTAAATTATATTCTATATTTCTATATTAAAAATCCTACTTATCCTATAATTTTTATTTAATATATCATTAAAATTTATGGATATTAATATATGTGAGATACAGTCTTATGGATTAGATTTTGATTATTTTGTCTTAACGATAAGTGTAAATTAAGTTAGAATTAGGAACTTACTAATTAATATAGTAATTCTCCCTTAGGTTGTTCGAAATGACAGTCAACGAGAAGAAAGTCAAACTGGGTCAAACAACTTTTATAAACGAAATCAAATGATTTTCTCTCTACCTGTGTTCATCAACCGTGAGAATGAAAACAACACTCTCACTACCTCTTTGACACTAAACCCTTCTTCTGTTGTGCCCAATCATACACATGTTGTTGATTCTCCTATTACCATAAGTGCCAAATCTGACCCACCCTTTGATTTTGAAGCCCAGTTTGCTAAGATTGAGAAGAGCCATAATGAACTTGAGGAATTATTTAAAATTCTTCAACAATAATTCAAAGCTTTGTCTGAGAAATTTGACATTAATGAGGCTAAGATTGGTGTTTTGATTAACATCCTAGGCAACACTATTTCTAGGGCCGGTAGGATAGAAGATGGTCTCTCTCAAATGATTAATGTCCAGTTAGGTTTGGTAGATATCCCATTTTTGTCCCTAATTGAAGGAATGGTTGAGGAACCAGTGAGGACATCAATTGTGGATGATGAGCCAAGAGGTGGAACTGGTGTAAGTGAAATGGAGACTGATGTGGCAAGTATGATCCCAAGTGGATCTGGATTTGATCATGTGGATTGAGATGCAATCTTGGTAACTGATTCCTATGAGGAGGTTGGTGTTTGTGGTGACATAGTTTGCTGTCTAGTTTGTGTCTATATCTACTATTTGGTGCTTCTACTTTTATTTATGATATCTGCATCAATGTTGATGTGATTAGTTTAAATATTATGTCTGCTAATGTCTAGTATTTGAAATCTCAGTATGTGTCTCTTTTGTTGTATCTGTTGTGCTGATAAGTATGTAGTATGATCCTAATTTTCCTTGTTTTGTGGACATATTAGGAATACTTTATATTGCACTTGTGATGGTTGTAATAGATATTAATTCAATGGATGTAGTACTATTATAAATTGTCAATTTATCTTCTTTATCCATTACAGACAATGTTAGTCTGCAGGTACTTCAAGTGACTTGAGGTCCCAAGTCTCTACTGTCTGTCAAAGCTATTCACAAATGTTCATTTCTACAGTTAGTAAATTTAATTAGAGTTTGGACACCTGATCATTTTCACTACAGATTTATTGATGCTGTATAATTGTGATTGTGATTTCGCTAACAAATTTGATTGTGCAGGGTGCTAAAGTGCATTTGATGTTAGGAATACTGTAGTTAATCTTTGTAATAACAGTTGTTTTTTTTGTGATCTCAAAAGATCAGAATATTTTTTTTGCTACAGGTTTTTACTAAAATTAGTGGAATGATATTCTTGCAGCTGTTAGTTAAAATTTCCCCCTTCCCCATTTACATTATTTGCTACAAGTGTTATAATTAAAATTGCAATTACAGTACACTTGCTATATTAGAAATTGCACTTTGTTTTTAGCAGGTGGATACCATTCGAATTTTGTTCTAATTCGAAAATTGAATTAAAAAAGGAAGTTTCTTTACCTCATCTCTATATTTCTCAAGATTAGACATCTTAAATTTAATATCTCACTCCAATTCATTCGAAAATTACAATTTCAACTGCTCAAAACCATTTGTTTTTGAAATACGAAATATCCACTTGCATTATCTATTTTTGATATTAATTATCGAAAAGGGGAAGAGAAACTCTAAAATTAAATACACTCACATGCTAATAAGTTGGTAAAAAGAGAGTAAAATAAAAAATTTCTTTAAACCACTAAATATTTTTTACCAACTATTTGTGTGAAAAGGGGAAGAGAAATATATTTTAATAAAAGTCTATCTTTAAATATATTCTCATATATTAATATTTTGCAGCAAGGTCTCAAAATGAAAAATTGAAAAGAATTTTAATTCTTATCAATATAGAAAGCACATGGCAAAATTTTGGAAAAAGGAGTATACAAGCTGGAAATTAAAGATGATAAGTGCTCACTTATCAAGGGGTATATACTCAACTTTTCTGTGTGCATGTTAACTGCTGCATAATATTTGTGTGACTATCTGATATGCATTAAAATCAAGAAAGATTTTTAACACTGTAGGGGAAGTGATAATTAGATTTTAATAATTTAAAAATGCATAAATTAGATAGTTGCATACACGTAGGGGAAGCTAGGAGTGTCACACACATTTAATTTTACACTAGAATATTTCGACAAAATATCAAAAAGGGGAAGATTATGAGATATAGTCTTATAGATTAGATTTTTATTATTTTGTCTTAATGATAAGTGTAAATTAAGTTAGAATTAGGAAGTTACTAATTAATATAGTAATCCTCTCTTAGGTTATTAGAAATGGCAGTCAACGAGAAGAAAGTCAAACTCGGTCAAAAAACTTTTATAAATGAAACCAAATGATTTTCTCTCTACATATATTTAGATGGGATTTATCAAAAAAATGGTAAAATCAAATCTAATTTACATATGTTATATTGTTGAGCAAAAACTGAAGATGAACACACACAGTATTTTTAATACTGGTTTTACGAGTTAGAAAATGTGTAAACTATTTAAAACAGTGTTGGTTTTAATGGTTTTAAAAGTTTTTAAGGGAATATATATTTTCTAAATATATTTGTTCAATTTATCTTCAACATAGTCCTGCCTAGATATAAAATACATATTTTATCCCGGAAGCCCTGAATTGTCCCATTTCTTTGGATAATTTGTATTGTAATTCAAATTAAATATTAATTGGACTTCATAGTAATTATTATTTTAGAAATATTATATTTGAATATATTTTTAGTCAAAACTTTAGTTCAAGCGCCGACAATTTCCGACGAATGGCTATCGATTTTTGTTTCAAGCTATAGGGACAGTAAAACAATTATTTTCTACAACAAATAGCTCCACTTGTCCAAATGACTTGAAACTTGGGGAATGTCATTAGAATGGTGAAAAAGAATTTTAGGACATGTTTCATAATTTTTGGGTGACTTTTATTTTTGACCTGTATTCCCGGGTACATGATTGATTGTTCAGTCAATTAAAGGTCAATGAAGGTTAACTCCAAATTGAGTAGGATTTTGAACATGACCTATTAGGATTATTATTAGATGGTTCCCAAAGTTTCATAATTTTTGGAGCATATTTTGAAAAATATCATTTTTCCAACGCATCGTTCGGTATCATGTTTATTAACTTAAATAATTTACTGACTGAGCTTTGCACACTTTCCAAGAGTCACATGGGAACTAACTCAGCTGATGGAACACAAATTTGAATTATTGTACCTTTCCTTGATTTATGCAAAAGGTTGTTCCCTTGTTCCCTAATTAAATAAATCTAAAATCCCTAATTTTTGGCTATAAATAAAACATCATCCCCCACCATTATTCAAGTCATTTTGTTCCAAATAAATACTGCAATTTTCTCTCCGAAGGACCTCTTTTCTCCGGAAAGTTTTCATCTCCAAGTGTTCTTGATCTTTAAGCCTTGTTCCTTTATAAATCTTTCACCTTTAAGGCTTATAACACATTTACTTGCACAATTTTCACACACACCTTACAAGTACCTTTAGACTACCCAAAGACCATATCTTAGCAGCCCTTAGACTTGTCTAGTTGTCCCCAAAGTTATACCATAAGTTGATATTTCCGGTAACTTTTTCCGGCAACCCCTTTTTATGTATTTTTGGCTTCTAAGTAGCTTTTTCTCTTGATTTCTCTCTAGATCTCAAGGGTTATAAGTTGGTTATATAATTATATATATATATATATATATATATATATATATATATATATATATATATCAGTAGCTTGGTTCATGTCTAGTAGTGTGTGTGTATCTTTCTTCCTTGATTTTTTGTATACACACACAAAAGCTTGAACTCGAACCTAACTCTTATCCCTTGATTTTGAAAGAAATATTTTTATCTCTAAAAAAAGCACAAGGGTAATAAGTTAGTTATTTCTTATCTATTTGGTATATATATTATTCGGCCCTATTTATTTAATTTGTTTAGCTTGGTTCGATTTTTAGCTTAAATAAATAGTTAGCCTTGTTTATGATTTATATATACATTAACTTTAATAGTTTGTCATCTTTAGTATATATAAGTTGTGTTGGTATTTAGGGGAGCTTTATTTTCATCTCTTGCTGACCTAAATTAGTTGTTCATATCTTTAGTTTACCTTTCCGGGATTAATAACAACTCCAAGTTACTTAAGTTTCGAGTCGAGACTAATTTGTATAAGTCGAGGTACGACATAAACAAAATGACTCCTTGTTGAACTTTTGTACTTAAAGATAGCTCTTATTCCGAGTTAGAACCGATTTGTATAAGTCTCTTTAGAGATATAAATAAGAGGTTCCTTGTTGAATATTAGTAAACTATCTCATTTTATTTCCAATGTGAGATATAATTCGTATAAGTCTATATTATTAGACATAAATGAAGATCTCCTTGTTTAAAATAAATAGAGGTATAAACTAACTTATATTATGAGATAAGAATATTTGTATAACTCTCATATTATTATTTAGAGATATAAACGAAGCTCTCTCGTCGAATATCTGTAAGTTTAGGCTCACTTTAATTCCGAGTCGAGAATTTTGTTATAAGTCAATATATTAAGACATAAACAAAAATACTCCTTGTTTGAATTATTAAGTGAAAGAAACTAACTTATATTCTGAGTTGTGTGACCTTGTATAAATCTCTATTATTTATTAAGAAATATAAACAAAGTACACTCGTAGAATATTATTAAGTTTAATTAACTTCGAACACCAAGTCAAGTGCTACTTGTATAAATCTCACATTATTATTTAGAGATATAAACAAGTCTTACTTGTTTAGTTCTTGAAATTAAGCCTACCTAGATTCCGAGTTAGATATTATTCATGTAAGTCGAGGTATGACATAAACGAAACATCCTCGTTGAATCTTAGTGGTTTATTTCGAGTTTGTTTTAAAGGCCAATTTAATTGTTGCTCTAGGTCTTATAAACAACTTGACTTCTTAAACGAGCTTGACATAAGTCAAGTCAATATATTCGGCCATTAGTTTAGATCATATTCCCCGGCCTTATATATCGGACAAAACTAAAAGATAATAAAAAGGAAAACATACTTGATCTCATTCCAATCACAATATATTTGACTTAGTTATTTTCGGCCTTATATATCCTCTTATATATATATATATATATATATATATATATATATATATATATATATATATATATATATATATATAATATATATATATATTATATATATATATATATTTACTTGAAGTGCATATTATATATATATATATATTATATATATATATATATATATATATTTACTTGAAGTGCTTGCATTGCATTCATACGCTTTACATATCGCAATTTACTTTAGCATATTTACTTTACAGTACTTGCACTCATACGCTTTACATAACATACCTTACTTTAGCATACGCACTTAAATTAATGCATACACGTATACACATTACGTGTATTTCGCCCTTCTAACGAAGCGACTTACCCCGACTCACATTCATATATTTTGTTTCTTCGACTATATTATATATATTTATTTTTTGTTCCCGGTCTAGTACAGTAATATACAAGTCCATCAATCTACTTTTCTTAAACAGGGTTATTCAGTCGTAGTACTGGTTGTCTAGACTTTATTAGTGAGGTGATCCTTGTTCTAAGACCCAAGTCCTAGGCACGCCAACGGGAAGTTGGGTGTCCCTGCACCGTGAGGAAGAGGAAAGACCCAAGACCTAAGACCTAAGATCCAAGACCTACAGAGGGTTATAGGAACATAGTCTACGCAGAGTTGTAATTTATTTTTCTTACTTGTATTTGAGGAGGTAACGGGAAGTTACGCTCCAAGATAAACTTGTAAGGGTTCTACTTAGATTGTGAGGGGGTAGCGGGGAATTATGCTCCAAGATTAGTCTAGTTGGTTTTGCTATTATATTTTGAGGGGTTAACGGAGAATTAAGGTCCGAGATAAATACATAGTGGTTGTAACAGGCTTCTTCGCCGCTATAAGGAGTGAATCTTTTTATAGTGGGAAAATATCGAGTTCAGGGAGGGACTCGGGGACTGGACTAGGGGTGAGCGGATCCGTTAGGGGATTGTGTCATCGCAAACCAGGATAAAAATCTTGTGCGTTGTGCTCTATTTCTTTACTCTCTTTTAATTTCTGTATTTGATTTACTAGTTGACTAGTAAAATTTTTAAAAGAGAAGAGAAAATTTTAAAACGCCAAACTCTAATTTTTAAAAACGGTATTAAGTTATTCAACTCCCTTTCTACTTAATACCCCATCCTTGCGGACCTAACAATATATAAATATCATTGTATAATAACATACAACTCTAACCCCTACTAACCGTCTAATTTTAGATGAACCATAGAAACGATCTTAACCATTCAATTTTAATAAAATCTAATTTTAAAAAGAATACATATCATAACTACAACTCTAATCTCCGGTAATAAGGATATATATCATACATACAACTCTAACCCCGGTATTTCTCCTTTTATATAACTTCTCACGGATAATATTATATTCTATATTTTCTGTTTTAAGAATCCTACTTATCCTATAATTTTTATTTAATATATCATTAAAATTTATAAATATTAATATATAAATATCATTGTATAATAACATACAACTCTAACCCCTACTAACCGTCCAATTTTAGATTAACCATAGAAACGATGTGACGGCCTCCAAACCCAGAGTCTAGATTTAGGGGTCACCAACCAATCAATAATAATAATAATAATAAAATAATATAAACCAGAGGCACATTGGCCTGCCAACAACCAACAATAATAACATAATAAATCAGAGGCACACTGACTCCA
This sequence comes from Oenanthe sinensis, assembly GCA_028671895.1. Taxonomy (NCBI): domain Eukaryota; kingdom Viridiplantae; phylum Streptophyta; class Magnoliopsida; order Apiales; family Apiaceae; genus Oenanthe; species Oenanthe sinensis. The sequence goes on along the minus strand of CM053809.1, from coordinate 250,363 downwards.
CCAACAATTAAGTATCGCTAACAGGTTATAATATGAAATTAAGTAGCTGAAACTAAAAGTAAATCCAAATACTTTATTACAAGCCCACTACTAATACACAAACTCAAATCCATAAGTCTTGATAAGTTTTAAGTCTCAATTCAATTTTATTACAAGCACTATCTACAGACATACTAAAACAACTAAATACTTGGGAGGCCCGAGAAGCGAGCGATCCCAACACATGTCTCTCGTTACGCCTGCTAGAATTGCTGGAATAACTCAAACTGACAGTCTGGCGGGATTTAGATAAAAAGCAAGAGTGAGCCAAAGAAATGCTCAGCAAGTATATGAACAATTGAAATTAAATCAAGATATGAGATCTGTATAGAGAATGGAATATAACACAGTTTATTATGAAAACTGAACAGTAAATAAATCACAGTTTATCTCAAACTAAAACAATGTAGTATGTCATCAAAATGAATCAACTACTCAAAATCAATATATAATAGTCATGCTGGCAATATGTATTGGATACACAAATATAAACAATATTGTCACCTGATCATACACACAACTTTAAATTATACATACAACTTTAACCCACGGTAGTCCTCTTTTTATACAACTCCTCACGGATAATATTATATTATATTTAAATTATATTATATAATTCTATATTAATTAAAATTTTATTTTAGACATGTCTAAATTATAATAGAATACTATGTATCATATTTAACTTTTATAAATCCAAATAATATACATATTTATTAAAAATTTATTTATTATATATAATTTTTAACTATTATCAAAATAACTCTTTTAATTAATTTATTATCACTCACATTGTTAATAAATTTATATAAATTATGACAATATAGCCCGTATATTAACATAAATTCTCAATGTTATAAAATTTTATAATAAATATTAATAAAATATAATATAAAAAATAAATTTACCTAAATATTATTTATTTATTCTATGCTTCGCACGGATTATAAGCTTGTATATATATGATTCATTATGCAATGGTAGAATAAAATACCAAAATAGTTTAACATAATTCAGATAGAAAGTCCCTTCATATATATTCCTTACATATAAAATATTACTCCTTCCGTTTGTTCTGTTTGATTTTTTTATAATTAAAATAATTAAAGTTTGATTAAATATTATATATAGTATATAAATGAAAATAATTATAAAATCGATAAATAAATTTAACTCATTTTAAAATATATTTTTTAGTTTCTGAAATTATAAAAAATTATAATTTTCAAACAAAATTGAATTAAATTAATTAAAAAAATTAAATAAAATAGTTAATTTATAACCAAGAGAATAGAATAAATTCAATGTCCAAGTTATATAATCACTAGCATCTAAACCACCATGTATGTATGCACATAAAAATGTAGCATCTTGCCCCCCTTTATCTCCCGCCCTCTATACTCTCACTCCATCCCCCCAAAAGCAAGCCAAATACATGGGTGCTTAACGAATTAAGCAAGTCATATGTAGTTAATAAAAATATATTCTGAGTTGTACCATCAGCATTTAAGGGTTTTGAAAGGAACAAAATAAAGTCCATTAAAAAAAAGGGGTCTAGACTCTAGACCATTCTCTATAAATTAGATCCTCTCTTCTCCGAAAGCTTTGAATTATCAACCATTCATCACTACTATTCTTTCCAAAGTTAAATATAATGGTGGGTACCCTTATCTTCTTCTCCCTTTTTCTGTGTGCATCACCTTTCTTCAAACAAGAATCATGTGGGTGTTTGGGTGTAACGTACTATACAAATATATATTTCTCTATGTATTTATATTTACGATATCCTGTCGAATTTACCTGTGTTTTCTTGTAGTGATTATTGATTATTTGATCGTAGGAAGTGGAGCACCCGCTAGACAGATGGGAAGGTTATGTTGACTGGAGAAACAAGCCTGCACTAAGAGGCCGCCATGGTGGCATGCTGGCTGCCTCCTTTGTATTAGGTAACTATTTATTTTCATTTCATCTTCAAGTCATGAACAAGCCTTGAAGTTAAGATTTGACAGATTTGCATGGACATTAGGGCTGCCTACAAACCTTTTTTCATGTGATCAACTTCAGTAAAGTTCCTTTTTGTATATACCTATAAATTCAATTAATTAAATTTGTGCTTTAATTTAATTTTTTTGACCCCTTTTAATAGTGGTTGAGATATTGGAGAACTTGGCATTTCTGGCCAATGCAAGCAATTTGGTACTATATCTGGCGGAGCATATGCACTTTTCTCCAAAAGATTCAGCAAATTCAGTCACTAATTTCATGGGCACAGCCTTCCTTCTTGCACTTCTTGGTGGCTTCTTGTCTGATGCTTTTCTCTCTGCATATTACATTTATCTCATCAGTGCTTTTCTTGAATTCCTGGTTAGTTCTTCACAATATTTCTACTCTACTCAAACTTGATATATTTAAAGTTTTAACTGTTAAATTGTATCAATTTTCTTTAAACAAAATATCTTACTGTGGAGTATATAATTTACTATAATTTCATCTAGAGAGTCAAAATGATTAGAAATATGTAAAAAAAGTCAAATAATTTATTCCCCATGTACTGTTTGATTCTTGATATTTTTTATATTATATGTATCATATTTTAAAATATATTAAGAATTAAACGGGATGGAGGAATATACAAGGGACAAGGAAAGTATCCACAGTAGAGTAACTATTTTTGGTCGTAAGAAATACTCGTAATAAATTGATTGGAAAAACAAAAAGTTTCTGGTGCAGCATCAAATTGGCAGTTATTGTAGCTGTGTAAGCACAAACTTCAATGAAAAGAAGTTGAAATATGGGTGTCCATAGTAATGACATCACATGCAGTTTTTGATATTTTGCTTAAACAAATTTTATGGAGAAAAGTGTCTCTCTCACAATTTGCTTGCCTCCGTTACTATACAATTCAATTCTAGCACTAAAATATTATTCATAGTACTGTTCTACTTATATAACTTGCGACACGAGGTAACTGATCAAAACTCGAGAAAATTGTTCTTTGATTGAAAAATGCATCTTTTTAATCACACTAAAAAGGACCCTAATTCCTTTAGCAAAATATATTTTAACTATTTATGATCGAGTCATTATTTACGTTATCAGGTTATGTTTATATATTATAATATGGATCCGGATTCCTCATAATTGAGTCATATATTTATTTATCTATATTTTTTATAAGAAATATTTTATAATAAGAGCATATCCGATAATTGTGCTAAAATAGATGGAGATATTGCTATAATTTAGCACCAAAAATTAATTTTTTGTGCTAAAATGACACTTTGTCTCCAATGTATTGTTCTAAATCTTGTTCCAAATTGATAAAAATGAATATAAAATTGATAAAAGTGGTACTGAATATATTAGATAGAAAATTGATTTCCCTCCTTTATTCATTTCCCAATTTTTTTCACTTTTTGATGAGATATCAATTATAGCTTCATCTATTTTTGTTCTATATATAGAACAAATTATAGCATTGTGTTATTTTATCACAATGTTTAGCACACTATTGGAATGTAGAATTTTAGTTTTTGTTCTATAATATAGATATAGAACAAGATATAGCACACTATTGGACTTGTTTTAAAGAAAATTAAATTAAAATTTTGATGTGAACTCAGGATTAATGACTCTATCCCCAAAGGTATCGGAACATTATAAATTTTTTCTCTATCAATCATAAAAAAATGCGGATATATATTATTTGTATATTTCATAGATAGATTTAGGAGTGTGCAAGAATCGATTTGGTTCGCTTCAGTTTTTACCAAAAAATGTTACCAATTTAAACTTTAAATTCAATAAATATGATTAAAAAAAGGCTGAATAATTTTCACATATTAAAAATCAATAATTAAGCTAAATATATTACTTAGTACAGTAATAATATATTTATTATATGCCATTAGAATTAATATATAATTATCTAACAATATAAGTGTCTAAATAATATATGTGTTATATGTATAATATAAAATTTATAAATTTTAAAAATAATATAATTTTCAGTTCGATTTCTAGATTAATACCGAAATTTGATATATTTATTCCGTTTGGTTACGATTTTTTATAGCTTTTTAGTTTACGATTTTTTTCCAATTTAATTTTCCAATTTTTTGACCCAATTTCGATTTTTTTACACACCCTAGAGAGACTTCACTATTTTACCTTCATATATACATTAGTTATACTAGTTTTTGAGTATCAGTCGTGTTTTTGGTTCTACAAATGTTGTTTACTTGAAAATGTGTTGTCTGTACTATGTGATCAGTCATCAACAATTTGGATTGTATATATAAATATAATTATGTGTGTTTTTATCTACCCGTGTGTGTCGGTGTGTGTGTCAATTAAATTGTCAACCATGCATGCATGAGCTTCTATCTCCTCTGGTAGACTACAATCCTAATTTCATGGTAACTATATATTCTCCATTACTAAATAATTCTTATCATTTTTGGATAAATTAAATAAAGGAGTAATGAATATTATTCTTTTTCTTTTTAATTCTAAGTTAAAGGATTAATATTTAGATATCATTTTGTACACGCAACAATATGATTATTATATGAAACAATGTATTTCTCAACAAGACAGGTGTGTGGTTGGTGTGCCAATAATATTAAAAATATAAACAACAGTAGCTATCCTCAAATATTGTGTGTATTTATCTTTATATCCAAAGACGTACTAATTATTGATGAACCCATAAATTTATATGGATGCCCATATGCCAAATATTTTCAAGTACTAAAACTAAAAGTCAAAGGCTTGGTATGTGGACAAGCTTTTCTAATTGAACTACACCACATTCACATTCCCCAACTATCCATCACTTGCAACATCATTCTGGTCAAACCGTCCAAAATGGCCATTTCGTTTATTTATTTGTCTTCGTTTTTGTTTTTGTACGACTATAATTTGATGTTGCTACGGTTGAATAATATGGTTATATTAGCCATACCTGCAAGCTGTTTTGTTTTAGATTATTATTCCAAAGTGTGTTATCGTATCCATGTTGGTCATGTTTTTTTAAAAGAATTATTTGGGTACTCGAATCTCACAAGTTACTGATTGTGGTTTATTTGACTTTTTACGGTTAATTGACCTAAACTTTGACCGAAAATAAAAGTTTATTCTTTCACAATTTTTGAAAATTAAAAGTTACATTTTAAAGTATATTAAATATTTTTCTAATGATATATTTTTTTAATTTTTTATATTTATAAAATATATGTAATTTTCAGTTAAAATTTAGTCACGTTAACCTCAAAAAATCAAACGAGACACTTGAATTAGGACGGAGGAAGTACCACGTATGAAATAGTGATAGGAAGTATGAACCGGCAGTTATTTTTCCCTTGGTGTGAGAGCATTATTTTTAATCGGTGGCCTTGGCATACCAAGAAAGCTTGACATGAATGAAATGTAAGTTTGAAGTATACTTTCTATAACTATCACTCCCCACTAGCAATTGTCACAAGAAAAGAAGGATATAACAAGTGGAGGATGAGTTAGACTAATCACATCCTCTTTAACAGTTTCTAAAAAATCTCCTTTATTCGATCCCTTAGCATCTTCCACCTGAATTTCACAAGTCATGAAACCCCACAATGTTCATCATCATCCAGTACTCATCTGTTAATGTTACTATTTGTAAAAATAGAAAGGATCGGTAGTGTCACCTCCGAGAATTATAGTCAAATGTACTCTGTTTTTACAAGTTCGAACCAACCTAATTAAGAGGTTATTTCCATGAATCTGAAACTGTGATTTGGCATATAGCAAGTGAACACTTAAGTATTGCACGATCTTTATGGATATACATTGCAGTATATATCATATATGTACATGATTAATTGATCAAAAACATGGGAACTAACTTGGACTTTAATAAAACAGGGCTGGTTGATACTAACCATTCAATCTCGATCAGCTTCTCTAAAGCCAGAAAAATGTGGACCAAATGTTCCATGCCACAAAGTCGGTGGCGCTAAAGCTGCAATGCTGTTCGTAGGCCTATACTTAGCAGCACTTGGCGTTGGAGGCATCAAAGGATCTCTAGCAACACATGGTGCTGACCAATTTGATGAGGACAGTCCGCAAGGAAGAAAGCAAAGATCAACTTTCTTCAACTACTTTGTCTTTTCTCTTGCATGTGGAGCTCTTATTGCCGTGACCTTGGTTGTATGGATCGAAGATAATAGAGGATGGGAATGGGGTTTTGGAATATCAACATTAACAATATTGTTGTCGATTCCAATCTTTCTTTCTGGTTCAAAGTTTTATAGGAACAAGATACCTTGTGGAAGCCCACTTACAACAATACTTAAGGTACGGTTAACTAATTAACATTGATCGAGAGAGATCCTATTTAATGTCATTTACTAGGTGATTGTGCCTAGTGGATATACTCGGCATGCTTTGTTTAGTTTGGTTCAAGTGCATGATTATGTTAACCTAATTTTCTTATATTATTCTGTTTTTTTTAAAAAAAATTTAAACAAACAGGTGCTAGTTGCTTCTGCTTTGAACACTTGCGTTTCTGTGGCAAGGAGTCCAAGTAATGCCATAGCAAGCATGTCGGCAAGCCCTGCCTTTGGAACATCAATTAACATTGACAATCAACACGCGACAAAGAAGAGTAGTAAATCATTGGATCTTCTTGAAACCCCATCTGAGAGTCTTAAATTTCTAAACAGAGCAGTGACAAGAATGCCAGCCCATAAATCACTAGAGTGTACAGTATATCAAGTAGAAGATGTAAAAGTTGTACTCAAAATTCTCCCAGTGTTTGGTTGCACTATCATGCTCAACTGCTGCCTAGCCCAGCTTTCCACCTACTCAGTCCAACAAGCAGCCTCCATGGACACAAAACTCGGATCATTTAAAGTACCTCCAGCATCTCTCCCTGTGTTTCCTGTCATCTTCATAATGATTCTTGCACCAGTATATGACCATGTAATCATCCCATTTGCGCGTAAAGTAACTAAAACAGAAATGGGAATATCTCATTTACAACGCATTGGAATTGGACTAGTCCTTTCCATTGTAGCCATGGGAATAGCAGCACTTGTTGAGATTAAACGAAAAAAAGTTGCAACTGATGCTGGCCTAGACACCACCCAGCCATTACCAATAACATTCTTTTGGATTGCTTTTCAGTACTTGTGTCTTGGCTCGGCTGATCTTTTCACCTTGGCTGGATTGTTGGAGTTTTTCTTTACAGAAGCCCCAAATAGCATGAGATCATTGGCAACTTCATTGTCGTGGGCATCACTCGCAATGGGTTACTTTTTAAGCACAGTAATCATTTCCATAGTGAATAGTGTGACAGGCAGTGCCAAGAACAAGCCATGGCTCTCTGGTCCTAATTTGAATCACTATCATTTGGAGAGATTTTACTGGCTGATGTGTGCACTCAGCATTTTGAATTTTCTGCACTATCTTTTCTGGGCAAATCGATACAAGTATAAATCCCTTAACAAGGCTTAACCAGGGAGATGGGATTATTAAAGAAACTTTCCAGGTGCATACAGTTTTTAACATGGGCAATGAATTGGCTATTCGGGCTGTAAATATGCTAGAGATTATTTGATGGATGTATTTTTGTTGATTTATAGGCAGCAGAGGGAGATACAATGCATACTTCCACCACCTTCATGCTGATGAATATCATCACTTCTCTTGCCATTTTTCTTGATTTTAACAAAAATAATAACTTCAAAACAGATTACTAGTCAAAACTCAAAACTAAGCAAACTTGAGAACTATTTACACAAACCCAATTAAAACTATATCGAATAACATACCACATGCTTGCATTCATACATAAGCCAGATGAAATTACTAATGCCAGTAATTAATCACAAGACCTCTGCAACTGTTGCCATAGCATTGAAAAAGAAAAAATTGACACCAATAATAGTAAACTATTTACAAAATTAGGACGCTATATTTAGTAAGATGCAACTAACTTAAAGAATTTAGATAAGCCACTACTATCCATTCCACTATTCTTCTTTTCCGTTGTAACTTCATGAAATGTGTGTTGAATAATGAAAGAACATTCATATTTAGTTGTTAAGTTACTGGTTTTTTAAAACTTTAATATTAGGACACAGACAATATGAGAATATTAAGGGGTGATAGGAAGTCGAATCTGAGACCTTTGCCAACTGGAGCTTTAATATCATGTTAACTTACCAATTTTGAGACCGACTTACCAAAATATTATATTATTCTAACATTAATAAATAAAATAAATGATTATAAATTGTTAAATGATAAACCATTAAGTTATATAATGGTTTAAAATATTATTTATTAATGGTGTTTTTCTTTTAACTAATTTTGCATGACAACCTATGAGTATAAATAGATAGATACATATGATTGTACATAAGAAGAAGAGTCATATATATTTTATTCTTTTTTATTTTCTAATTATTAATAAGCACCATTAGAGTTATTAGTCCAAAATCCAACATTTGATATTAGAGCTATAATTGTCCTAATCGTGTCATGTCTGTCTTTAAACAGGTGCAAAATTTTCATTATAATTGTTAAGAATCATGTAGTGCGATGATAACAAATTACTTAGAATCATAAGTTTGATGTAATATTTTTTGTAACTAGTCAATTGATATAAGTCATATAAATATCCATTGATTAGGGAACCATATATCAGTTGACATATTTGTTAATCAACTGATAAATTGGTTAGTAGCAGTCGATCTAGAAATTCTATGTATTATCAGTTGATTGTAATAATTTGATGGATGTAATCGACTGATTTTTATTGACTTCAATTGATAGTTATTGAACGGATATGAAGGATGATTGACAAAGTGTAAATATTCTAAGTAAGAATTCTCATACATGAAGTGATCAATGGATAAAGAAGTTGATGGATATCAAATGGTCGATGAAAGCCAGTCAACAAAGTCAAAGCAATCAACGGATAAAAGAACAGTCGATGGATAAGAGAATCGATGGTAATCAAATATCCATTGATACATCAATTGATCAATGGATAACTTATCTATCGATGGATAACCAAAGAAGGATCGATTGATAAGTTTCACAGCAATTATCAGTTGATACCTAAATTAGTTAAAGACAAAATGACAAATATAATGGAATCTTTACAGAACTCTAGATCAATGGAAGACAGTTTTATCATGACTATAAAAACTTTCAAGAAACACAGTCTTCAAGGAAAAGAACAAGACAAAGACTTTTCCAGAACAAGTCAAGGACCTAGGAAGACTGTGAAAGAAGCTACATTCTATTTTAGTGCAAACATTGTAAAATGTAATTTGTATTTTTATCAGTTGATAGAAATAGTTGTAGAGAATGACTATTATATATTCATTAGTAGTTCATTGTACAAGTGTAGATTTGAACAACAAAAACTCAAGAAAAGCACAATAGCTGATAGGAATCATTTGTAGTGCTTTTCTAAGTTCAATTTTACTTTTGTAAGCAGCTTGGCACAGTAGCTGATAGGAATCATTTGTAGTGCTTTTCTAAGTTCAATTTTACTTTTGTAAGCAGCTTGGTTTTAAGACCAAGGTTATTTGAAAGCAAAATTAATTCACTAGTGGAACAACAAACCACTAGTAATTTTAAATACTGTTTTAAATTATTTAGTTTAAGTTTCTTTATAGTTCTTTTTCAATTTCATATTTTAAACACCAAATTCCATAGAATATAAACTCTTAAATTCCGCAAGAACTTTTGGAAAAAGTTCTTGAGTTCTTAATTTTAAATATTTTTTTCAATTATTTAGTTTAAGTTTCTTTTTAATTCTTTTTCAGTTTCATATTTCAAACACCAAATTCCATAGAATATAAATTCTTAAATTCCGCAAGAATTTTTGGAAAAAGTTCTTGAGTTTGTATTCAACTCCCCCCCTTACAAACTCATTGTTAGTATAAGGGTAATCTTGCCTTGTCTCTTTGAAATGAACCACATATATTTAATTACCTTGTATCTTTGAAATGAACCACCTGGATTTAATTTTGTCTTATAAACTCATTTTACGCTAATTACATCCTTATGTGGTGGTTTAGAGCAAGTCCAACAATGTCCTACAAGATGCCTTATAAATATAATAAAATATAATGTCTTAGTGATTTAGGATCCTATACACATACATCAACTCCAATAATTTATCATATTCTCATGCCCTATTATTAAAATAATATTATATTATTAAAAGATAAAAGGAGGGAAAAGATAAAAGTGGAGAAAAGAAGTATAAAAAAGGAGGGAAATAAATATTTTATTGATAAAAATGAAATGAAGCATGTGTAGTGATTCCCTGAAAGTAAGGCATGTGATGGATGTCCTAGTGTATTGTTGGAGCATCCATTTGTTCAAAGTGCCCTAAATTTTAGCTTACGACAACACTTTGGGATATTGTTGGACTTGCTCTTATATACTAACTCCCACCTATGGTTCCTCTCAATCATGTGAATTTCTTCTTTCATCTTCAAGTTCTCAAATTCTCGTCTTAAATATTCAAGCCTTATTTTGATCATCTTTATCATTTTTTTAATTCATTTTTAAGGATATCTCATGTTTCATTTGTCGAAGGCGCATACATGATTTTAGGAAAGATGGTATTGTGGCTGTATCCCCATTTTGAGGTATGTCATTTTCCACAACACTCCTTCAACTTAATACTCAAAAAATGATAATTTTCTCCATTAAAAAAGGGACTAATTTGCTGCTGATTTGAACCAAAAATGTTGAATTTTAGAGTAATAACTATAATAATTAGAAGATAAAAGAGAATTAAATGTGTATAAATATGTATAATTCTTCTTATGTACAACCATAAGTATCAACCTATTTATAAGTTGTCATACAAAATTAACTAAAAGAAGAAATACCATTAATATCTAATGGTAATTAATAAATAATGTTTTAAATCATTATATAACTTAATGGCTCATTATTTAACAATTTATAATCATTTATTTTATTAACTAAATATAGATTTTCTTCATTATTCAACAGTTCTTCTGGAAGAACTTCTTCTGAATGCAAAGTTTGTTTCTGTATGCAGTGTACTAAGTTGATTTTTCCTTTATTTTTGTTTCTCTATAATTACTTTGTTTTGATATGTTTTGTCTTTCTATGTTCGAACTGAATTTTTCTGCTTATTATTGATGTGCTATTACAAATTACAATATATTTTAATTGTTAACTTCTGTTTTTCACCCAATTCTGAAAGTATATTTTTAAGCCATATTATTTGATTGACCATTGCACATGCTACTATATACTCTACTTCAGTTGTTGATTCTATAACAATATCTCATTTTTGGCTGGCAAAAAAAAATCTCATTTTTGGGTAAGCCAAGAAAATATGTCATTTCCAAATGAGAACACATGTCCCGAGGTGTTTTTCATATCATCTACAAATCCAGCTATCTGAATATGCAATTAGTTCAGACTCTCTACAGATTAAAACCATTTCGTAGTATGTAGTAGCTTTTATATAGTGAATAATTCTTTTTACTAATTTCATACGTAGTTGTGTTGGTTTCTGCATGAACCTCGATAGTATACTTATTCTGATAGCTATTAAATATAGTAAATTTCCAATTATATTCTATAACATTTAATATCTGCTTATCCTGAATCATCATCTTTGCTCAGTTTTCATTTTGAGTTTTAAGAGTAGAGATAGGATTGCATCTTTTCATGTTAGAGAGAAAATGGAAAGATGCAATCATATCTCTACTCCCATTGCTCAACACGAAAAACTGAGAAAAGATGATGATTAAGGAGAACCGCATGTTAAACATTATAAAAGTATAATTGGAAGTTTACTATATTTAACGGCTAACGGGCTAGATTTAATGTATGTTGCATGTATACTATCCAGGTTCATGCAGAAACCAACACAAATACATATGAAAGTATAAAAAGAGTTTTTCGCTATGTAAAACTATTACCGACTACAAAATATGGTTTAAACTTGTAAAGAGTCTTGAACTAACTAATTGCATATTCAGATAGTGATTGGGTTGAATCTGTAAATGATATGAAAAGCACCTCGGGATATGTGTTCTCATTTGTAAATAGAGTATTTTTTTGGTTTAATCAAAAACAAGATACTATTGCATAATTAACAACTGAAGCGGAGTATATAACAATATGTGTAGCACTCAATCAAGCAATATGGTTTAGAAGAGTACTTTCAGAATTGGGTGAAAAACAAAAGTCAACAACTAAGATTTATTGTGATAGCACATCAACAATTGTTATTGCGAAAAATCCAGTAAACATAGAAAGACAAAACATATCAAAATAAAATATCATTTTGTTAGAGAAGTCGAAAGCAACGGAAAAATCAGCTTAGTACACTGTAGTACAGAAGAATAACTCGCTGATATGTTTACAAAACCACTTACAAAGACAAAGTTTGAAGCCCTCATAAACAAACTTTGCATACCGAAGAAGTTTTTTAAGGAGAAGAGTTAAATAATGAAATATTTAATAAATAATTATAAATTGTTAAATAACGAACCAGTAAGTTATATAATGGTTTAAAACATTATTTATTAATAATCATTAGATAATAATGATGTTTCTTCTTTTATCTAATTTTGTATGACAACCAATAATAAATAGGTTGATACACATAGTTCTACATAACATGAACAGTTATATATATTTCATACACATTTTATTCTCTTTTACCTTCTCATTATTATTAAGCACTATTAGAGTTATTACTCCAAAATCCAAAAATATTAAACTTATGTCGTGCAGAGAGTGCTTAAAAATGTTACTTGTGTTCCTCCAGATTTCGTCAGACATGCACATTAGACAAAGCAGACCAGGTTCATTAATGTATGTGTATCACTGTGTGTTAATTAAAGAAGCAGAATTAGCAGCAATTCATCATACATACAAACTTGGCAGGAAGAAAAATAAACTAAAGGATAAAAATTAATTTGACATGATATAAGATATATCATCATTACGAGGATGTCTTACAGAAATGAAAGATTAGTAGATGACCGAAAGTGCCAACTTTTGTATTGGAACATGTCCTCCTTATATGAGAAATTTTCACTCCATATAATGTATAATATATACATGCAGACAACTCCGATATTAACCAGGACCTAAGACGTATTATTACCTCTATCTACTCTTGAATGAAGATGTCACAAGTGAACCAAGTTGGATTATATATATCAAATATAAGATATACCGCCGCATGATATACTGATAATGATAACAACGTATGAAGACCATATCCTATGACTTCACTTGGAGGTGCTGGCACCCATGGATGAGACCCTTACTGCCACTTTGACAGCTCCAACAGCACCAAGATGCCTCATGTGTGGACCCGGGCATTTTTCATCCTGGTTTTGACCACTTGCCTCTATCTGAACACCAACAAAATATGCTATCTGCAAAAAAAATGCACAACTAATGATCAGATAACAAGTTCGTTTGGGCATAACTCGGTGCCAAAAATTAGGGTTAAAGTGTCATGGTTACATCCAACAAAACATTAGGAGATTTAACATAATTTCACAATTATTTTTAACAATTAAAGTGTACTGTGCAATGGGTATTTTATTGTCTAACGATAATTTCATGCTTTCAGGATATCAATATCTTGCATCTTCTACTACCCATCGGAAATATTAATATACAAAACTTAAACTATGAAACATAAGTGACCAATCATTCTCATCTAATTAGAGAGGGTAATGGCCTTCAAAACAAATATTTGTACGGCCTACGAAATGCCAAGTTGCATGTTTTCTCAATAAAAGCTAGTAGACCATGTTAATTATTTTCTGCATAGAGAGACATTAGCCATTTTTCACCCAATTACTAAATGAACATATCCTAAATGAAGATGGACTGTCATCACTGTTTGTACTGTGTACACAGCTATGAGGCCATAGCATTAGATTTCTGGGTTCCTGACAGCAGTATATGCACTACAACTTTAATATATGTATGTAGGTGTGTGTTAATTTACTACAATATGGTGATTTGTATTATTGAGATTGGCACTTTGTTCTATTGTAATTGGTGATTTTTAGCTAATTTGTAGAGTTTGCAGGCTAAAACGGTTTATACTTTATAGTGACACAAAAACCTGTACATATTTGACTGAAATTACGCCAATGTTGTGGAGCTGGACCTTGACCTACAAGAGAAAATGTCTCTGACGAACCATAAAGATTTGTAGAGGCATTGACACTAGTCTTTTCTGAGCCAACTAAAAAAGTCAGCTTTTTTAGTTTGGCCATGTAACACAAACAAAAGTTTCATTACTAAAACCTATGCAGAGCAGAAGTTCGAGATTAACATTGTCTCCTTTCCAAGAACTAATAAACAACCCCCTATTCCACTACCCCCTATCTAGAGGCATTAACACTAGTCTTGTCTAAAAAAGTCAGGTTTTTTACTTTGGCCACGTAATACAAACAAAAGTTTAAAAATACTTTGCCTAAAAGTATTTTCGCTCCTCTTTTACTGCCTTGTCTTTAAGACCTGATGTCGTAGACGGAAAAGCAAGATAACTATGTAAATCATAACTATTCTGTCTGATTTACATGTGTTCTCCTACTTAATCACATAGAACTAACTTTGTCATCTGCAGTTTACTCATATAATCATATTTGTAACTGCACGGACACATTTCACATCTGAAACCCATAAATCTGAAGCATGTAACTTTTAAGTAGAACCTCTCGAACGCTAATGTTTTAGGTTAATAATCTTTATGAAAGTTTCTACCCCAATTCTGCTTCACAGCCTTCACTACAGTATAATACCGTTTTAAACTAAGACCTTATAACAAAGTTTATTGATATTGAAAAGTGGAAAATGATTTCTCAAGCAAAACCGACAATCCATAGTGAAACCTATGCAGAGCAGAAGTTTTATATTCTCCATTCCAAGAACTAATAAACAACCCCCTATCCCACTACCACATTTTCCTCCCCCAACCTAAGACCTTATCACAAAATTTAATGATATTGAAACATGGAAAATGATTTCTCAAGCAAGACTGACAAAATCATAGTGAAACCTATGCAGAGCAGAAGTTTGAGATTAACATCGTCTCCATTCCAAGAACTAATAAACAACCCCTATCCCACTAACACCCCCCCCCCCCTGCATGCCCCCTTCTGCGTGGGATCGAACAGGTGGTGGTGGAAAGTCATTGTGCATGATAGGGTGCACTAATCCTGTGCGAGGGAGGAGGCTGTAGATAATAGAAGGCATTTTAAATTACCTTTGTGCAATAAACTGCAGTTTCCGATAGGCATAAAGAATGACAGTGAAAATAAAATGTATCACTGTTGTCTAGATGAGCAATGCAGGTGCCTATCTTTGTTATTCTTCCTTCAATCCATCTTATTATATTTTATCAGCAATGTCTCCAGGGGTGTGAGAATTGAGTTACAACCGGAAAACACGTGCATGAAGCTCACTAACCACTAGGGAAGGGTAAAAGTAACTGGCTTGAATCATATAGTGATTTTACTACATTCGTAGCTAATATATAATTGTCAAACCTTAAGAATAACACATTATGAATACATTTTTTATGCTTTTAGTTTTTCAATATAAGTTAATTAAATTAATTAAGCACAATAAATTTATTTAATTTAACTTTTTTACCAATAATTTCTGGGTCATAGTGGGTTATATTGTCCGTTGAGGACCGCCAATAAACATTACCTTCCCAGAAGCATTTCGGACAGGTGAAATATGAAGATAATTCCAAAATGAACTCATGTCCTTTCTGCAACAAAACAGGGAATATGTCATAACTCAAAGAATATACAAATTTAGGGTACACTAATGCCATGTTTGTTTCAAAATATATTGTTTGAGCTTTAATACTTGCACTTAATCAACAATATGCGACACTATTCTGTCGCATATCTAATCATGTCGATACCACCATGAATTATTTGTTATTGTTCATAATGTTGATTTAAGAGAATAATTAAATTTCAAGCTGTGACATTCACTTTGGATTTTTTATCCTCCAAAATTTGATAGCAAATAGTGCATAAGACTATGGGATAAGATGGTCTGTACATGCATGAAATTAGAAGATGTTCATGGCCCCAGCTAATTGTTTTGGAAAAACAAAGAAAAAAAAATCCCAAGTATTCACCTGTAATTTAATATGCATACAGTGCATGGTTGTTCAATTCGTATACTTTCCTTTATCTGCAGAACAATTTACGGATATTATATTATCTGTGTTAAAAAAGGCTACTTATTAATCAAATTCTCTCTATAATTTATGCATTCTCGTATAGAACCACAGTCTTGTGATTCTAGACTAAGATACAGCATAAATTATAAAGATTATTTTACCTCCACAACTTGAGTTGAAAAAAGTTAATATCAAACCCGACAAACAGTCACCTGGAACTGTGCTGAGGAATCTGTATTTTGCCCACTTAAAAATCTACAATTCTGTCCCAATACCTCGTTTCTACTGTAGCCTATTACAGGAAAAAAAATTGCACAAGGGCAAACTCAACGTTAATAAGAAATTTGATTCAATTTTTAGGAGAATCGAAAACTTTTAAAACTAAAATAAAATTTAACCACCTGTCAGTTTTAAGAACGTGTCACTTGCATAAACAATGGGCATATCATTTAGGTGTGGATCCGTCCTGCAAGGCAAATGAAGTTCACAAAATTCAGAAAGTGTTACAGCCTTCGATCTGCAAGAAACAGAATATCATCCGCACATAGAAACTTAAGAATTTAACATAACTCACAATACAAAGCTCTGTTTGATTCTACCAAGAGATATATTTAACGACGCACCCAGAGGACTCGTCACAGGTACACAGCATCTCTTTCCACATACTAATCTTCCTGTCAGCTCACTATAGTGGGTGAGCACAGAAAATATGTTGTTCATAGCAGTGACAGCCTTTCGCTTCTCTATGTCGCCTGCCTTGCACAGTTCATCAACTGTGAAAGCCACGAGAGTATATTGAAAACGTAAAATAAAATTTTCAGTTATAACAATAAAGACTGTAAAATTTATTCACAGACAAGTTTAAGAAACATAAAACAAATCCAATAGGGGCAACTTAACACATTACATATGGTCAGCAATGCATAAACTTTTTTAGACAAGTTCAAACGCAATATGCCTACTGTCTATTGTCTAGAATATTTTAAATAATGCAGTTATTATGCATATTGTCTCTTCCTTTCATAAAATGATCTTGTCAGAGTTTCTTAACCTATTCAAGCTGGTGGTCTCTGCGAAAATAGCTTAGCTACTCTTTTAGAGTAGAGCTGAGGTCTGCGTACATCTTATACTCTCAAACCCTTCTTTACAAGCGGGAAACACTGGTCATTTTTTATTTGGTTCAGTTTTAAACTACAATAACAGTTAAATGACAGATTGCGATGTTACTTGATTACCAATCTTTAGAAAAAGGCCAGACCTTCATCCCTTCACTAACAATTTAGAAACCACTGTAGACAAGCAGGAATCATGCATGAAAGAAGTATCTGGTTTTACAGTGACCAAAATTAGAAGCCGACAGTCAAATTACATAATATGTTTACATTTACGTTGAAACAAGAACTATAATGGTAATGAATATTTAGAAGAAATTGAAAGTAGCATAGCATTCAACAAAAGACTTAAGAGAGGCATACATATATACACTTATTGTCCCAGATAACGTCACAAAAAACTACAAACATGGAATACATCTGTAGAGAATCAAAAGCTTAGTAATGTTATCTATTGTAAGTTATGACTACGATATACTCACAAACATCAATCAAAAACCAGACCTTTTTCGTCTCTAAACACTGTATCCAAAGCTAACACGCGATCCAGCTCGGCCACAGAATCTGAATAGACCTCCCTCCTACAACACCCAAAAATATTCTCATGAACCCCTGACCCATCTTCGCAGATTCTAACCCCATTATTCCCTGCAAGCTCCGTACCAGACCGCTTCAGCTTCCTCAAAATCGGTACTTGAACTCCAACAAAATGAATAACCTTTCCATCCACCTTACTAAAAACAGGGGATAAATGAAACAACATCCAAAAAGGTGCCCCGTCTTTCCGATAATTCAATATATTAACCTGAACACTCCTCTCCTCCCGAATCGCCTCCCTTATCTCCATAACTGATCTCCGATTAGTCCTAACCCCCTGAAACATACTCCCATTCCTTCCAATCACTTCATGCCTCGAGTAACCAGACATATTCAAGAACTCAGTTGATGCAAAAACAATTGGATGACCAGAAATGCAAGGATCAGTAATGGTGAAACTATCAGGCAACCTATCAAGAGCTTCTCGTACCCATAACGAGTATCGGAAATCAAATGATTGCTCAATTAAATCCAATTGTGATTCCATATCAACTGCAGTTTTACTTGTCCAAATTCTCTATCTTTATGACCATAAATTAATCCCAATCCCATGTGGCAACTTTGCACTCAAATCAAGGGCCTAATACAGCCTACCTAGTACCTAAAAACAATCAAACATGACATACTTTTAACCATATGATATATAAACAAAAAGTGGTTTCTAAACAGACTAAAGGGTCAAGTAAAAACCAAACTAAACCACAGAATTCTTCAGATATTTTCATCCATATTAAATTTCAACAACCACTAAAAAAAATTTAATATGAGCAATACTTACAGAGTAATGGTAGATAAAGCTATGCAGAAAGTGAGGAGTTTAATAATTGAATAATTTTTTTGATTTAGAGGAAAAAGATTTGAGCTTGGTTTTGAATGGACAACAGAGTTTGAGAGATACCCATCAATCGCTGTTACAGTTGCTGCATCAATCAAGAAACAGTGATGTTATATGTACATACACGTATACATATACACTACACACAGATGTGAATATAAATATTGGTGGACACAAATTAGAGAGAAACCAGTGGGCTAGACCAAAAATTTTACAGGGTGAAATGGGGAGGGAAGTGCAAAACTTTGCATTAGGAAACTAGTGTTATGGATACTCTAGTAGATAATTTTTTTTGGCAAAAACGAAGAATTTTTATTGATACAACATGGGATGAGTCCAATGCTAAAAAAACTTGTCACCTTCGTGCTTTCGCCATTAAATTCACTCTTTACCTTTTTTTTCAATTCAACTGAGTCTGAAAAGTCACCAAATCAATTGAGTCAAAGATAAAATTATCAAAATATTAATTAATGTCTATTATCTTCAATATACTTAATAAATAGAATTATATATATATTTAACCTATAAAACTTCGAGTATTCATGAATAAATAAAAATATACTTCCCTTTTATTGTTCCTTCCAATCATCCTCTATTTTTTACTTATTTTTATCAATTGAAATTTCTCATAATAGATATTAAAAAAAAAGTCATCTAAAATGACACAGATTCGTCAACTGACGACTGATAATAAATACTAATAAAAGGTCTAAAAAACCAATATTTATAGCACACCCTTAACAGGCACAAAACTTACATATAAAATGACACAATCAATATAAAACATAAATTAATAATAATAAATGACATTAAAATACTAGTTATAAAATCAGTTATAAGTTTTGAAAGAGGTCAATTTAATTACATTTATTTACATACCAATTATATAAAATAAAAACATATATCATGCCTTAAAATTAGTCATAGATATTAAATTATTAACATTACCAATATGTCATCACTTACCGTCATTCGAATATTATGACTCAAATAATCAAAGTTTCCAAATAAATTTCAAAATCAACATGCAGCTATTAATCGAATTAATACATCCCCTCAATATTTTAAATATATACAATATTATATATAGGTTTATGTTTATTTTTCATCCCAAACACGTAAAGTCTTTTACAATTATTTATACTCTATTATTAAAGCTGAAACGGTAAAAGTTTGGTTAATTGGTTGTCCAATAAGTTCTATTTTTATATAATTACTTTTATGCAACTACTGTATGATATAATTATAATTTCATTTAAAAAAATATATATTTTACATACAACTCTATCATTGGTATGTTCTCTTTTTATACAATAGTCTAATAATATATTTCACTTATATTATCGTTTAAATTCTTCAATTTATTTGAAATTATATCTTATTAATTAAATCTCATGAATATTAAAATAATATTATACTTCTATATCTATGGATAAGGTTCTATAGAGAACCTTTTTACATGGGAAACTCGGATAACCATATAATAATTAATATTTTTTTTATAATGTACAAATGTTCTGCACTATGTTATATACAATATTATTCAATATATGTTCTTGATATGGGTAAAAATAGCCATAAGGAAATAATAAATGTAGCATTTAGTATTTCACTTATTAGACATAATATGGTCCAAAGGCTTGGGCCCTTAAAACGAACTAGGAAAATAAATCCTAGGATCAACTAGATTTGTAATCCAAGGATCAACTGGATTTGTAAATCCGGCCCACAAGCTCTGTTGAAGCCATAAGCCCATTAAGCCCTTGTTATTAATTAATTTCGTAATTAATTAATAAAGGCTCAGTAAAGGCCCAAGAAACCTGTTGAAGGGCCTCATCCTAGAAGGATCTAGAAACCCAAACATGGGAAGAATCCAACGAGGACCCTCATTCCTAAAAGGTTTAGACAACCATGTCAATAGGAGACTTGGCCACCAAGTCTCCTAATTCTAATCTAATTCAAAGGCCCTTGTGCGCCTATATAAAGGGTCTAACCCCTCAACATTAGAACTACGTTTTATTGGCTTGATTATCACACCCATTGAGATATGTAGGCAGTTAACGAGGACCTGAATATGAGGGTGCTGGCAAGGCGACAACGCCCCAGAGTTGAAGGTGTTGGGGGGTTGATAAGAAAAGCATATGTGATAGATTTGGATGAGCCCCTAACTAGGAGGCAAACAAGGACAAGTCATGTTAGGGCTGACCCCCAAGACTTATTACCACTTGGAGATCCTGATGATCCCACGTCCTATTTTACTGAGAATATTATGAATGAGAAGATATCAAGGAAGTTTAAGATGCCTACAATTAGGGCCTATGATGGAACATGAGATCTCTCTAATCATGTTCTCACGTTCTCTAATGCACTGTTGCTGCACCCCGTCAATGACGCCGTCAAGTGTAGGGCATTCCCCCAAACCCTGAGTGGTATGGTTCAGCGGTGGTTCAGTCGTCTACCACCTAACTCTATTGGGTCATTCAAGGATCTGAGCAGGGCCTTCATTGGTCAATTCATCAGCAGCAAGACTCATGAGAAGAGCTCAACTTTACTAATGAATATGCATCAGGGGAAGAATGAGTCCTTGAGGGATTATATGAACAGATTCATAAAGGAAGCCTTGAAGGTCCCTGATTTAGACTAGAAGGTTGCCATGATACCTTGCAGCAAGGAACTTTAGACGAAAATTTCAGGAGATCATTGGCCAAGAGGACCCCTGAGAGTATGAATGAGCTCCTGGAGAGAGCTGGAAAGTATATTAAGGCCGATGAAAGTATGAGGAAAGCCCAAGGATTTCAAGCCTCGAGCACCTACTCTAAGAAGCGACCCAGCGATACTGAATATACTATCGATACCAAATATGCAAAGAATGATGGTGTTAATGACTCCAAGAAGAAAGGATGATCCAGGTTCACCGAGTATGCAAGGCTAAATACAGCCCGTAGCCAAATATAGATGGACATTGAGAAGGGTAAAGACCTCTGATGGCTGAAGCCACTAAGGACTGATCCTGAAAATAGAAATAAGAACGCATATTGCTGGTTCCATAGAGATGTGGGACACGACACTGATGACTGCCGTCAGTTAAAAGATGAGATAGAGTTTTTGATTAGAAGAGGAAAGTTGGAAAAGTACACCAAGGAGGGTGCTAGACATGATAGGAATCACAATGACAAACGAAGGGACTCCAACCCCAAAGACAGAAATAATTAGCCCCGAGGGCCTGTGATCAATGTAATTTCAAGAGGACCAACCGCAGCAGGTAACTCCTGAAACTCCAGGAAGGCATATGCCCGAGAGGTAATGAGCATCGTAGGAGAGCCTCCTAAGATAGCAAAGACTGAGGTCTCTTTGTCGTTTGATGATTCTGACTTAGAAGGGGTAAGATCCCCCAACGATGATCCCTTGGTAATCACCTCTGTCATAGAAAACTCTCCGGTGAAAAGAGTCTTGGTAGACAGCGGATCGTCCGTAGACATCCTATTTTATGAAGCCTTTATGAAAATGGGATATAATGATTCGCAACTGACCCCCTCAAATATGCCTATCTATGGTTTAAATGGAGTGGAATCTCGGATAGAGGGAATTATGCAATTATCCATGACTATGGGCGAAGAACCTCGACAGTCTACTCAAATGCTGAATTTCCTAGTTATCAAGGCAGGCACCACCTACAATGCGATCCTTGGCAGGACTGGGTTGCATGCCTTCAAGGCGATAACCTCTACGTACCATCTAAAACTCAAATTACCAACTACGAATGGAGTGGGGGAAGAGAAAGGAGATCAAAAAATGGCCATGAGTTGTTATGTGGCCGCCTTAAAGCCTAGTGGCACTAGGGGGCAGGTTCTCTCTATCGAAGACATGGATGACAGGGATCGAGAAGAAAGGAGGGGTAAGCCTGCAGAGGACTTGGAGCCTGCTCCTTTGGATCCTCTAGATCACGAGAAGGTGACATATGTGGGGACTTCACTCCCCAAGGACCTGAAAGAACAACTGATTCAATTTTTACAAGATAACAGAGATGTTTTTGCTTGGACAGCAGCCGACATGCCAGGGATAGACCCCGAGCTTATAACACATCAATTGAATGTGAATCCTGGAAGGAAAGCAGTCAAGCAGAAGAAAAGAAGTTTTACTCCTGAAAGACAGGAGACCATTAAGCAGGAAGTAGAGAAGTTGTTGGAAGCCAGATTTATTGAAGAAATTCAATTTCCTGAGTGGCTAGCTAACCCTGTAATGGTCAGGAAGAGCAATGGAAAGTGAAAAATATGCGTGGACTTCACAGATTTAAATGATGTCTGTCCTACGGACTATTTCCCATTGCCAAGGATAGACACGTTGATAGATGCCACAGCTGGGCACGAGATGCTTAGCTTCATGGATGGATTTAGTGGCTACAATCAGATTGAAATGTACCCCGATGACATCCCTAAGGTATCATTTATCACTGACTATGGTGCTTTTTGTTATCTGGTTATGGCTTTTGGGTTGAAGAATACAGGAGCCACATATCAAAGGCTTGTGAAGAAAATTTTCAAGCACCTCATCGGTAAGACCATGAAAGTCTACATTGACGACATGTTAGTCAAAAGCCTGGACAAGGCCGATCATCTTGAGCACCTGAAGGAGGCATTTGAAGTTTTGAGAGCCTACAAGAAGATGTTGAACCCGACCAAGTGTGCCTTTGATGTAGGTTTTGGGAAATTTCTAGGCCTGATGGTTTCCAAAAGAGGCATTGAGGCCAATCCCGATAAGATTCAAGCAATCTTGGACATGAAACCCCCTAAGACAGTAAAGGATGTCCAAAAGCTCACAGGAAGGATAACAACCCTGGGGCGCTTCATATCCAAGTCAGGAGAAAAATGTCTACCATTCTTTAAAGACCTCAAGAAGGTCAAGAACTTTGAATGGAATGACGAGAGTCAAGCAGCTTTTGAAGAGCTGAAGAAATATATGGTTGAGCCACCCTTGCTTGCCAAACCGAAACCTGAAAAAGTGCTATACATGTACCTTGCTGTCTCTAGTTCAGCCTGTCATTCTTGTGAAAGAGGAAGAAAAGATTTAGAAACCCATTTATCATGTTAGCAAGATTCTGCATGAAGCAGAGCTGAACTACTCAAAGATTGAGAAGTTTTCCTTAGCATTGATAATGGCTTCAAGAAAGCTATGCCCGTACTTCAAGTGCATGTTATTGAAGTCTTGACAGACCAGACCTTGAGAAATATACTGCACAGCCCCAAGGCCAGTTGGAGGTTAATCAAATGGGCTATTGAGCTTGGAGAGTTCGAAATCAAATACAAGCCAAGAATGGCCATCAAGGCTCAAGCTCTAGCTGACTTTGTGGTTGAATGTACCATTTCCAACCAAGAAGTCGGGGGGTAGGAAGAGGATAAAGAAACTAGAAAGAAGAAGGAAAAAGAGAAGGAACTCAAAGAATACTGGCTGCTCTTTTTTGATGGAGCTTCAAAAGCACTAGCGGAGCTGGCTTGGTTTTGCAAAGCCCTGATGGGTTTGTTGTCGAGTATGCAATCAAGTTGGATTTCCCAACTACAAACAACGAAGCAGAATATGAAGCTTTAATAGCTGGACTTGGCTTGGCCAAAACCTTGAGGGTGAACAAGTTGGCCGATGCCTTATCTAAGTTTGCATCATCAGAGAGTGAGAGTTGTTCCTACAGTGTTTATTTCCAAGTCTTGAATACCCCAGTCATTAACGCTAAACTAGTAACCCCGATTGGGCTGGGAGCATGTTGGATGGATCCCATCAAACTCTACTTAGAAACGGGAAAGACATCAACTGACCCCATGGAGGCACGAAAGCTATCAGTGAGAGCTTTGAAGTATGCCCTCATAGAGGGAATACTTTATAAGAAATAGTACGTGATACCCTACTTGAAGTGTCTGAGACCCCATGAGGCTGAAGTTGCCCTAAAGGAAGTTCATGAAGGTATATGTGGCCAACACCTTGGAAGCAGGGCTCTTGCTCATAAAGTCATAAGGTTGGGATTCTATTGGCCTGAGATACTTAGAAATGCTAAAGCTTATGTTAAGAAATGTGATCGCTGCCAAAGGTTTGCACCCATCATTAGGCAGTCCTTTGAGATACTAACATCCATCAACTCTCCACTCCCCTTTGCCATATGGGGAATGGATATCTTAGGCCCATTTCCGATGGCCAGTGCACATAGGAAGTTTCTCACTGTCTCCATCGACTACATCACTAAGTGGATAGAAGTGAAACCATTGGCCAAGATTGATACTAAGAATGTGACTCAATTCTTCTAGGAGAATATTATATACAGGTATTGGTTACCCCGAATCCTGGTGACGGATAATGGAACTCAGTTTAACAATAAGGACTTCATAGAGTATTGTGGAAACTACAACATTGAACTACATTTCACCTCAGTAGCTCATCCACAATCAAATGGACAAGCTGAAGTTGTCAACAGAATTATCCTGGATGGACTTAAAAGGAGGATTGAACACTCCCAAGGGACTTAGGTTAACGAATTGCTCCCAATATTATGGGCATACAGAACTACTTGTAGAGCTTCAACAGGGACTACACCTTTTCAACTAGCCTACGGGGCTGAGGCAGTGGTGTCCGTCAAAATCACTTAAACGTCGTCGAAAGTGCAGGAATTTCAGATTGACACCAATGAGGAAGGCATGAAATTGGCTCTAGACTTAATAGAAGAGCTACATTATGAAACCAATGCCAGAATTATAGAGAACCAAAAGAAAGCTTCGTTCTACTACAACCTCAGAGTCAAGGAAATGTTCTTCCGTGAAGGAGACTTAGTCCTACGAAAGATCGAGGCATCCGAAGCTGGTCCCAAAGGCAAGATAACTCCAAATTGGCAGGAAAGAGTAGGTCGTCATGCTATAATATCAAGTCTTGGTATTCCTCCGAGGCCAAATACTTGTAAATGATAGCATTTTTATCGGCTCGGAGTTCAACTATCTCATCCTGGGCCTGCTTCAGGATTTCTTCCTTCTCAGCCAGCTTCTCCTCCAAATGCTTAATTTTGGCATTCGCCACAGTAAGTTCCTTCTTATGCTTCCCTACTCGAGCCTTCCACGACTCTGTTTGATGAAAGGAAGCCTGAAAATAGGCATTGGCCTGAAAAGCCAACAAATCAAGGTGAGTCATGATAGAAAGTCAAATCGTAAAAATGGCTAAATAGAAAGATGTTAAAGCTAAAAGATAAGAGTGTGTGCTAGCGACGTAAAATATGAATTAGTCAGGTAAGGAAACTTACCGATGCCAGTGCCTATGCACCCAAAGCCTTGGTGCTCTCCTCGTCACGTCCCAACACAATGTCCTTGTAATCACAAGGGGTGAGGGAATGAAGGGATCAATACCTAGCGTGGTCTGTACAACCAACCACAGTATCAGATTTCCTAAATCTCCAGCCTGGTTTGTATGCTAGGGATTTTGGCGCTTTGGCGGAGCCCGCTGACTTCAGCCACGATTGTCCCGGTATGAGGCTGTAAGAAAGCCAAAGGCTCTTTCCTCTGCCTGGGGTCATTCATTAACTTTGTCGCTTCATACGGCCTGTTTCTTCAACGGGTGGAATGGTCCACTCGTTAATTTGCGCAGCAGCTGAAAAAAGGAACAAAAAACGTTAGTAAAGTAACAAAACGATCAAAGTAAAAAGACAAACCTAAGTAAAGCGATATACCTTTACTCGAGGCCCTCGATAGGCCCACAGCTTTCAACCTACGCTCATCAAGGAGAGCCCAAGAAACTTCCTTGGCCTCCCCATGAGTAAGCGCAACGTAGGCCTCCTGCTCCTCTTCTGAGAGCATAACGGAGTCAGCGCTCCCTTCCGATACTTTACCAAAAGTAAAGAGAGTCCCACAGTCTCCCCATTCCCATTTGATTTGGACGAAGTTCTCCTTCCAATGAAGGTTGTTGTCGGGAATGGAGGAATTATTAAAAATATGTTGTTCGTTTGGTTTTTGGGCTATGTGAACCCAACCCAATGAAAGGCTGGAATAATTTTTAAATTGAAAGATTTTACAAAAAAGGGGGACAGTCATTTTGATATTTTTCTCTAAACACAAAACCATAAAGCAATGGACGAGTCTCCATCCATTGGGGACAATTTGGTTTGGGTATATCTAAACATCAGCTAAAAGAGTTGGAATGAATTCAAGCAAAGGAAACCTAAGCCCCGCTAATAGGGCATCTACGTAAACGAATAAACCATTAGGTTTCCAATGGCAGGTCCTGTCGTCAGGCTCCACCAAGGAAATAGTAAAACAAGGGGGAAAGTTGAATAAACGATTATATTCCTTTACTAGGTCAGAATCAAAAATTTGGTTGCTATGACTATACGAATCTAAGTGGGACTGACTGAGGTATTCATCCCCCATTTGGTCTATCATATCTATCAAAGACATATAAGTGGAAAAGATCGGGATTTGATGGAGGGGTTTATCTCTTTTTACAAACCCCACATTCATAGCTGTCAATCGAGAAATCTTCTTATCGGCCATTGAAACTTTGACTTTGTGAATACCCTTGAGAGAATTAGAAGCTGGATTTGCTTGAAGGCTTGAGAGCTCAAACGTTTTTGAGAAGTGAGAAGTGAGAAATGAGAAGTGTGGGAAGTGAAGCCCCTCACACCACTCATATATAACCCTCTAGCCCGTCATCTAACCGTTCAAATTCCCCTTTTTATGGGTGTTTCTAGGTCACATGACTGTTGAAGGGTAAATCAACCGGTACAACCGGTGAAGGGGCTCATATGACAAGACCCATAAATGAAGGACCAAAGTTTAAAAAAAAGAGTTTTCTAGAACTCAGAAGAAGGATTTAGAAGTTGGGCCTATGAAACCCATGCCCTATAAGCCATGAAGGCCCACTACCTAATGGCAAAAGCCTCGAAGGCCTTGAATCTGAAAAATCCAAGGCCCAGAAGGCCCAATAAAGGTGAAAGGTTCGTAAGATAATGGAGGCCCATGATCCAAGAACCTTGGAGGCCCACAATCCAAAAACCTTGAAGGCCCATTGTTTAGAGAAACCAGTTGGACTCTTCAATAGAAGGCCTAGTAAGGGGCTACATTGTTAAGGGCCCAAAGCCTGTGAGGCTCAACTTACTCGAATCTTTAAGGGGGCAACTATTTTCGACCTAGGTGGGCATTTAAGGTTCAATTCGATCTCAATTTCAGTCAAAAATATCAAGGCATAAAGCCTACAATAAATCGACCTGGAGGATAAACTAAGGGATAAATCGACCTCAGTCTAGGTCGAACACAGCACAGGTTTTGAAAACCTAACAAATTCAACATGGGAGTGAAAACAAGGTTTTGGTCGACCTCAAACCAAGTCGGAAATCACCAAACTTTGAAAAATAAAAAGAATTGACTTGGATGCACTTTTGAGGTATAGTTCGACCTCAATCAAGGTCGAAAACAAAGGTGAAGCCTAGAAGGCCTGTTCAACTTTTAAAGTCAAGTTAGACTTTAAATGAGATCGATATCCAACCTCAATCTCAAATCGATCTCAATGTAAATTTAAGGAATAATTCGGCCTCGTTTCAAGTCGACAGTCGACCTCAAATACTAATCGACTTAGGCATGAATTGATGGTATAACTCGACCTCAACCAAAGTCGAGATAAAGCATAGCCAAAAGGCCATCGACTTCATTCTAAGATCGAGCTGGGATAGTTTGTGAAGGTAAAATTGACCTCATTCCAGGTCAATAATCGACCTTAACTCTCAATCGACCTCAGTGTCAAATATAGGCATAGTTCAACCTCAATCGAGGACGAATTCGAGGCCCAAGCCATGAAGGCCTATTCGACCTCAATCGAAGTCAAAATCGACCTCAGTCTCATGCTTCGACCTTAAAGAGCCATGAAGGCCTCATTCGACCTCAATCGAAGTCAAAATCGACATCAGTCTCATGTTTCGACCTTAAAGAGCCATGAAGGCCTAGTTCGATCTCAATCGAGGTCGAAATCGACCTCATTCCATGTTTCGACCTCAAGGAGCCATGACGGCCTATTTCGACCTCAATCGAGGTCGAAATCGACCTCATTCCTTGTTTTGACCTCAAGGAGCCATGAATGCCTAGTTCGACCTCATTTCTTGTTTCGACCTCAAGGAGCCATGAAGGCCTAGTTCGACCTCAATCGAGGTCGAAATCGACCTCATTCCTTGTTTCGATTTGAAGGAGTTTTTGAGGCCTATTCAACCTCAATCGAGGTCGAAATCGACCTCAATTCCCCAAATCGACTTGGGGGTGGAAATGACCCCCTGTTCGACCTCAATCCAGGTCGATTTAGGGCAGACCTACAAAAAACTCATCCTTGATGAATTTGCCAGAAATAAAGTCCTTTGGGGACCAATTCATATAATATTAATTCTTTAAAAGGGTTAATAATAAAAAGGCCTGAGCCCAAAAGATGAGATAAAATTGATTGTAACAAGTCAAGAGCCCAAAAAGGCACTGAAAACCCTTTTTGAAACTTTTATGAAAACTCATGAAGTTTTCCCAAAATTTGGGAGGCAAATGATATGGGTAAAAATAGCCCTGAGGAAATAATAAATATAGCATTTATTATTTCACTTATTAGACATAGTGTGGTCCAAAGGCTTGGGCCCTTGAAATGAACTAGGAAAATAAATCCTAGGATCAACTGGATTTGTAATCCAAGGATCAACTGTATTTATAAATCCGGCCCACAAACCCTATTGAAGCCAAAGGCCCATTAAGCCCTTATTATTAATTAATTTCGTAATTAATTAATAAAGGCTCAGTAAAGGCCGAAGAATCCTGTTGAAGGCCCTCATCCTAGAAGGATCTAGGAACCCAAACGTGGGAAGAATCCAACGAGGATCCTCATTCCTAAAAGGTTTAAACAACCTTGTCAATAAGAGACTTGGCCACCAAGTATCCTAACTCTAATCTAATTCCAAGGCTCTTGTGCGCCTATATAAAGGGCCTAACCCCTCAACATTAGAACTACGTTTTATTGGCTTGATTCTCACACTCATTGAGATACGTAGGCAGTTAACGAGGATCTGAGGTAGTCACGAAACGTTGGTGCAACCATTAAAGCTCAAAACTCTCTCAAACCCTAGTATTAATTGCGTATTAAATACATCTCATTTTTAATCTGTAACAGTTCTGTAATTTATTTTTTTAATATGTTTTTAAACATATTTTTAATATGTTCTCTAATATGTTTTATACTATTATAATTTTACAGAACAAACTTCTAATATTTTTATAAAATTATTAACATATATTAGCATTCAATTAAACATCTAATTTACATAACTGGAACTTAATAATTAATTGTGTCGTGTCAATATAAGGAAATTAGGGTTTTCTTATAGTGGTTCCCCGAGTTTCCTCGCTAATAATGAGTTCCTCGACTGAGTTCCTATTTGAACCTTAGCCTCTATATCTATATCTATACTATATTATTATAACCAAACAAGAGATTTTTTTCATCTTAAAGATCCTAACCGTTTAATTTTAGGTGAACCATAAAAACGATCATAATCATCCAATTTTAATAAAATCTAATTTTTAAAAAAAATATCATACATACAACTCTATCCCCAATAGTCCTCCTTTTATATAACTGTTCATGGATAATATTATATTATATTTAAATTATTTTCTATATTTTCTATTTTAAGAATCCTACTTATCCTAATTTTTATTTAATATAGTTTACTCACATTAAACTCAATTTCATCACCATTCAAACTCTTTTATTTATTTAAAATTATGACTTATTATTAAATTTTATAAATATTAATATATAAATATCATTGTATAGAAAAATGAATAGCTTTGAAAAGAATAGCTTTGAAAAGAAATGCTTGAAGAACATGAAGAAGTTAATTACACGTAACAATATCGAGGTATGTTTATAAACTAGTTAAAAATAGAAATCTAATTCTTAAAAATATATCTAATCAATAATATGTAAAGAAAAATTCTTTTTCAAGTTACAAAAATTAATCTAATTATAACATGTAGTTCTCCCTCTCTCTCATCTCCCCGTTATTTTCTTTAAACCATAATTTTAAATACACTTTTTCTTTCTTTTCTAGTATTCTGGTTTAAATCACAATTCTTTATATAAAAAATATATCTTATTATCAAATCTGAAATTTTTAACCTTTCTAAATCTTCAGATCTGTTTCCATATCTTTCAGATTTGATCCATATTATCTATAACTATTTTTACATCTTTCAGATCTGAATTTTTGAATGATTTTAGTGTCATTTGTGATGATTTTTTGTACTTATATGGGGCATGACCATTTTTGATAGCGTTTGACCATATTTGTGATGGTTTTATGTCGTTAATGATGATTTTGTGTCATATTAGATGACTTTAATTATGAATTGAAAGTTTTATGCTATAATTTTATACTATATATTTTTGTTACACGTTCATCGACTTATTTATCTCTGTTGGTTTGTTTTTTATTTTTCAGATTTAATTGGATGGGTTATTGTGTGTAGATGGAAGATGAATGGAAGTAGGATTTTGATATTCACTTGGATGGGAATAAGGGTAAAGAGAAGAAGGATGGAGACATGGACTTAGATTTAATAGCGGAAGCAGCAAGACGTGACTAGTTTTTTAGTATTGGGGACTCACAAAACTTCAAAAATTTCCACTCTTTGTGTCAGGAGCCACTATGTATTGATATTTTTATGATCATTTTAGGGTATTCTTTTTCCCCTTTGAGGTTTGTTAGGTCCAAAGTGTTGTAGAGGGGGGGGGGGGTGAATACAACTGTTTCGAATAATGAGAGAAAATGAAAATAAATGCAGGTAATAAATGATGACACAGAATTTCAAGAATACATCTTTATATTCATTGAAGGATTTGCTACAACATTCATAAAAGCATCATAATCAGTTGAACAATAAATACAGCAATTAAAGCTTGATTCAACTGATTCTCTCTCACTTTCTTTTTACAGTAAATGCTCTCTTTAAAATATACTGTAGAAAAATACAGAGATTGCTTAAAGTCTATTTACAAATAAAACAAAGTGTTGCTTTTATAATGTCGTGTAGACTTGATCTTGTCCTTTTTGTGTACGTGGCCCAATCAGGACTCGTCAACAAAAAGTACTTTCCAACCACTCTGGATCAACCGTTCACAATAAGCCACTTGTCCCTTGAACATTAAATGCTACATATCGACCCGCATCTCGATCTCGGCCTGGACCCATCTCGATCTCGATTTTGGTTGACAATCTCGATCTCGATCTGTGAAAATCTCGATCTCAATCTATGAGAATCTCGATCTCGATCTTTGAGAATCTCGATCTCGATCTCGATCTGCCGTGGATAGAGATTTGCCTTTGCAATGTTTTACTTCAATTATAAATCTCGACCCGCATCTCGATCTGCTGTGGATCGACATTTGCCTTAGCAAATATGCACTCATCCAATGTTGACCTTCTTTAGTGACTAATTGAGAATTAACCTTTATGAGCAAGTTTCCCTAGCTTCTTCAATTTTTTTTCCTCACTCAATTCAAATGAGATCTTCTATTACTGACATGAACTTGCCTCCAATGTCCTGACACTTGATGCAATGGTCTGGTTCATAAGTGACTAGTCTTGTAGGGGTTCTTGCTTCTGAATGTCAGTTCTCATTTGTTGATTAACCTTTACCTTATCCAGATGTTGATATACATTACATGAAATCACTTTGGTCTTCTTGATACTTCTTTGACATTAATTTGATTCTCCATTAGATAGGTTAGGGCATGAGCAATACTGAAATTGAACTTCTTCTCACTTATGCATCCTTGATTAACCAAATTAGTTACTTGTAGTTACCAAGTATCATTACCATTTCTTCAGTTGATTGATTCCATGTGCTTCTTCAGTTTCTCTTGTTTTTGCTGTTGTTTTATCTTTTACCTAGTTGAGTTACATAGTAATTAAGTGTTACAAGTTAGTACACCTATGCCTTTCAATCTCCCCCTATTTGATTGTCTAACAATGACAACCAAATTCACAATGAGGATAACTCAACTAACCAGGGACTGAAAAAGATAAACTAACATTCATAAACGATCATGTCAACTTGCATAATGCTTGGCTTGATTAACTAGCTTCATGTCTATCACTGATACTTCAAGTGCCAAAATTGGACACCTGTTGGCTCGATCAAATGGCTTCATGCTCTTCTAGAGATTTTCTCTAAGTACTTAAGAGCACGGTCCACTCAATCTTCAATTATCCTTCTGAAGTCCTTTTAGCAGTATTACCACCGCCGAACTTCGCGAAATAATTGACGCCTAATATAAACCAGTTTCAAGACACTTAGCTAACTAACTTCTACCTTACACTACACAAGAAAACAGATAATGTACTTACAATGCAGGAAAACAAGAAAACAAATTACAACGCAAAGAAACATTACAAGCTTAATACATTAAAATCTCGATTTCTTGCGCTCCTCTTCCTCACGAGCTTTCTTCTTGGCTGCCTTTTCTTTCTTCATGAACTCAGGGTTACAGACTTCATCCATTCTTTTCTTGAGAAGATTAAGTCCTTCTGCTTCCACATGATTTCTGATCTTATAATCTCGAAACAACCTCAACCACCTCTCAACCATGCTGCGAGTGGTAAGCTTCGTGGGAATGTCTTCAAACCTCAGCTTAGTTACTTTGTCAGGATACCCCTTTTCCCCTTTCTTCCTTATGACCAGCTGCTTAGGGTATCCAATGACAATAGCGGTGGTGCATTGCTGTAGCCTCTGAATATCAAGCTGTTGTCTTCTCTTACAGAAGTTCTCAAACGTGACCCTTAGATAGTCCTGATCAAACTCGTCAACATCATCCATCTCATCAATCAATTCCCTTATGATACACAGTGTTTCATGACTGTGTTCTGCAAAGATGTCGTACTTGAGCTCAATGACGGTTTCCACCTGATGCTTGTCTGTATAGATCAGCAGGTCATTCTCATTCTCAGCTTTGCTTTTGACAAACTTGACATTTGCACCAACCACTGCACTAGCTTCCTCCCTTATTTCTCCTTCTTCAGGAATGTCTAATCTTGGATCTCCATATCTCTGCACATGCTCCTTTATTGCCTCTTCTTGCTGCTCGAATGCATAGTCTTCAGGCTCCTTCTTAACCACTGGTAGTTTGGCTTCAGGTAACTTGTATCTAACATCTTGCCTTCTTATCAACTTCTCCAAATCCTTAGCCACCAGCTTCTTTTCCTTTGTTAGAAAACCCTTTGTGAGGACTAGCTTTGCAACTGCCTTCAGTACATTTTCGCTCGGGGTCAGTTTCGAGTCATGTAGATTTACAATCCTCAAGACCTTGTCATGGACGTATCTAATTTGATAGGGATTTAGAATAATGTCAACCCCTCTGTCTTCAGCCATCTTCAATAGTTTCTCTTTAAACAGCACTCCAGTCTTGACAGAGGTGTCTACCTTGTGAGCATATTCTACCAGTTCACTAGCACCCCTTGCATGGAAGAATGCTTCATCAACCATACACGGCTCGATTCTTGTTATGGGTGCCCAAGTAATCATCAGACTCCATGCTTTCTCCTTGAATATAACTTGAACAGAGGTGCATCCCTGTCTTATACAGTTTAGATAGTTCAGAAGCCCAGGGTTTAGATTTTCTAGCTTGTGGAGAAGGAAACTCAATCTTTCTGAGTCAGGAGCATAGGCTCTTGGTCCAGCTAAGGCTTCTCTAGCCTTGTCCCACTCGGGACCTTCCCTCCTTTTGTCAGCCTGGACCTTAGGATCTGTGATCTTTTTCATTTCATACTCATGCTGAGTTTTCTGAGCCACTCTCTTCTCCTTTGCCATTAGTTCCTTTTCCACTATTCCTTGAAGCACTTCTTCATTCACTTTTTCTCTGGCTTCCCTGAAAATCTCTTCTTGCATCTCCGCTTCTTTCGCTACTTCATCAATTTCTTCTTCTGGCACATGCTCGTCAGCAACCGAGTGGTCTCCTGCATCACCTGCAACTCCTGCGCCAGATCCGCCAGGATTTAGACCTCTTTCTTGTTCCCACTCTCTTGCCCGTTGCTCGAGTCTCGACCTCCTCGACACTAAGGCTTCTACATCCATCTCATCCTCATCAGAATCTTCAATAAAGTCTCCCATAAATACATCGACGAGAGGTGTTTCTTTCTCAGCTCCTGCTTCTTCAACTACCATATTCTGCTTGCATTTGTTTTTAAGAGCCGGTTGAGCCTCCTCCACCTTTTCACCAGATTTGTTTGAGGACTCGATCACCGGACCCTTACTAGTCAGCTTTTTCAGACCCTGATCCTCCTTCTCCCCCTTAGGTGGGTTATCCTCATCAAGAGCATCATCATCATTTTTATCGTCACCACCACCACCGGTTGAATGACCAGGTCCAGCCCTGTTACGTCCAAAGACAGCATCAAGTAGTTCATTCAGCTTCGTCCAGACCTGAGACATGCCATGAGTGACATCATCGACTGACCGCCCAACCTCCACTTGTACCAATCCAAGATTGTTTAGCTTGTCAATCATTTGATTTTGGACGGCAATCAAGTTCTCCATGAACTGTGCTCCAACCTCCAATCTTCCAGAGTGAGAAGAGACAGCAGCAGTAACACCAGCAACTCCAGCCTCCAAAGCCTCCACCTTTTTCACTAGATCCTGCAATTTAGGGGACGGTGTTTGGCTTGGGTTAAACTGTTTACTCTCGCCGGGTTCTGTTTCACTCAAGATCCCTAAAGAGAAGGGATCTACTCTCCCTGTCTCTCTCTCGTGTTTAGAGCCTAACAGAACTAAAGCCTCATCCACTAGTCACTGAGGACTAGCGGTGAGTTGGTCGGCGATATCGGTCAGTGAGACTGAACCTTTAAACGCTGTGTCTACGTTAGGAGATGGCGTTATGACCATGTCATCCCCTTGCTCACCAAGAACCTTTTCTGGTTCGCTGGGCTGTTCTGGAGGCGTAGACCCACCAGTCACCAGATGTCGTTGCTCTGCGAGCAACTTGTTTTCTGATTTAGATGAGGAAGAGTCATCCGTACTGGATTCGATAGACTCTTCCACATATACACTTCCTGAGATTCTAGCATCAGAAGAGCTAGTCGCAGTTTGCCATTCCCCTTCCGAGAAATTGCTCAAAGAGCCCTGAGCGGACAACTCAGGGGAGGTAGGGCCAGCTCCTATTGGCTGTTGAGCTGGACCCCCTCCTTGACTCTTACCAACATGCCTAGGCGAGTGCGAATGTGTTGGAATATTTAGGAGAGGTGAGCCAGCAGCGTGAGGTGTGGTGGCTGTGAGAGGTGAACTATCCCTAACTGGTTGCGCAGTTGCCACTGGGATAGAATCCGTCTTTTTCTTCTTTGAGAGTGGCAGAGCTGCTGATTTTACTACTCTCTCAACCCCTACACTCCCTCCACTCGACTTAGATGGGCTTGCCTTCCTTTTATCACCAGTTTTAGGGATGGCTGAATGTTTATGAACAGAAGGGCTTGCAGCCTGGGATAGAGCCTGGGGGTTTTCAGGCCCACGGCTGTAGAAAACAGGGGTTGGATGAATTGAAATTTGATCAAGATCAGCAAGAATAGGTACCTGACTCAGAAGATCTTCATCCTTGTCAGCTCCTGCTTCTGCAACATTTGCTTCAGCCATTTCAACATCCACACCTGCTTCTCCCAAATTTCCAGACACTTGATCTCCACCAGCAGCTTCGTTGCTACTACCTTCTGCTTCTACTGCGGTAAACTGAGAAGCATGCCTCCTAGCATACTCATCTTGCAGATCCTGGAAGTACGGAGTCAGGCGCAACTCAAAAAGTCTGGACTTTTGCTGGGTTTCCATGGTGGAGATACTCTTTAAGGTCATATCAAAACATGCCATCCTTTCAGAGCCTTGAAATATTCTTCTGTGCTCCTCTGAAAGAACGTCATCCAGAACCATCTGAAGAAATCTTGGCATCCAACATTTGACTGGTCCATCTTCCGGATTCCGAAATGCATTCTTTTCCAGTGCCCAATTCTCAAGCAACTGAATCAACAGATGTTTGCCCACATTCACTCTTCTGTTATTTGCCACTCCATATAGAATTACGCGACAGCTGTTGTTCATTGGCCTGTAGTCTTTGTCCTTTGGGAACATGCAGCGTTGAATGGCCTGAACTACATAATCCCACTCAGCTGGTAACATACCTGTGTGAACCTTGGTTACCTTGATAGGACTCGTGGGAGGACGACAACCTATCTCTGTGAATAATTGCAACATTTCTTCCATAGTGGGTTCCGGAGCAAAATTTTCTGAAGGAAGCCCAAGAATCTCATTGAACTTCTGCAGACTGACCTCATATTTTGCACCACTGATAGTGAAGGATAAGCCTGTTGGATTTGCTTTACCTCCCTGAATCTCTAATGTTGAGTAAGCAGCTTGAAGGGCTTCAACATTCAGGATGGGACAGGTGGTTAAGGCATGACTTATTATGGATGTGTTGTTGAGGGACTCAATCCAGAACTGGTAGTGAATGAATCTACCAGTTGCTCGATCAGTAGAGAGATTAACAAAGTTGGTTTTGGGAATAGTGAAATTTGGGTTGGCCATTTGAGATTTGTGTTTGAGAAGAGAAATGTTTTGTAAAGATTTTGCAATGGAAATTTTAGAGAACAAGTTCTAAATTTAAACACAAAAAAAACGTACACGAACCCTACTAATTACCCACGTAATAAAACTCCCCACTAATGACCACTTAACTCCCCACTAATGATCACTTAACTCCCACTAATGATTGACGGTTTAGCTTTAGGAAATTAAAGTGAACAGTCGTTTTGTTTTGAAAAAATGTGAATATCTCGAAAAAAACACAAAACAGGGCTGTTACTTGGTACTTTATGGATTGATCAGTAACACACACAACTATGCCACTCGAGAACACAAGAAAAATGAAAAACACGAAGACACGAAATCAATAAAAACAAACTCACTCGAATAACAGGAGAACTGAACAACGATTTGCAAGAACACTAATGTTAAGAGATGACGTAGAATATGCGCAAAAAGTTCAACAGTTTACTTTAAACAAAATTTAGGCAGAGTTTTGTTTTACTGATTAATGTTTTCAAGTAACAGTTAGTGATTTTTGTTTAAGAAAATCACAAGAAAAACTTGGTGTTATGGCAGGGAAGAGGATGCTGTGAATGTATGTATATGCGTGTGTATTTGCTTCAGCTTTTTGAACTAGTGAGAGATAGAAGGTTAAGAGAAATAATGAACAGTCTATATAATGCTATTATTATATACTTGCACGCCTAAAAAGAAAGTCACTGAAGAGACAAGTCACATCTCGATCTCGAGATCCGCATCTCGATCTACATCTCAAAGTCGATCTTGATGTCGATCTCGATCCGCATCTCGATCTACATCTTGATGTCGATCTCGATGTGGATAGATCGAGATGTACCTTAACAGTTTTTAAGCAATTTTCGCAAGTCAATCTCGATCTCGATCCAGAACCAGATGTCGATCTTACAATTTTGAAATGACAGGGAATTTAGCAAATAAATCATGCATTACAAAATTAAGTCTAGCATTAAATCCTATCACATTATTAGACATTAATCATATGGATACATAGATCATCATAAGATTAATGTCATGAAACTTTATAACTTCCCCTTATGACATGCAATACATACATTTTTGAAGTTAAGTACACATTATTAATTATGAATATTCATGAACCACAATAATATGTACACAAACTGAATTATAACAGATAGGTAGCAAAACTAACAGGTGTTAAGCATCCCCAGTTCACCAACCAATCTAGAAAATGTTGATTCGTCTAGAGGTTTAGTGAATATATCTGCTATTTGACGTTCAGTAGACACAAAATGCAACGCTACAGTTCCATTTTCTACATGCTCTCTAATAAAATGATACCTTATATCAATATGCTTAGTCCTTGAGTGATCCACAGGATTGTTGGTCATTGCAATAGCACTTGTGTTGTCACACATGATAGGAATCTTAGATACTTCCACACCGTAGTCCTTGAGTTGGTTCTTCATCCACAGTATCTGGGCCACACAGCTTCCAACAGCAATATATTTTGCTTCAGCTGTCGAGGTAGATACTGTGTGTTGTTTCTTGCTTTGCCAAGACACCAACCTTCTTCCAAGAAACTGACAGCTTCCTGAAGTGCTCTTCCTATCTATTCTACAACCTGCGTAATCTGAATCCGAATAGCCAACAAGATTAAACCCTGTATCTCTTGGGTACCAAATCCCAAGATTTGATGTTCCCTTGAGATACCTAAAAATACGCTTTACGGCTATGAGATATGACTCTCTAGGATCCTCTTGGAACCTTGCACATAAGCATGTAGAGAACATAATATCAGGTCTGCTAACAGTTAAATACAAAAGAGTGCCGATCATACCTCGATAGCTTGAGATGTCTACAGGTTTTCCCGCTTTATCCTCGTCAAGCTTCGTGGCTGTTGCCATA
Organism: Oenanthe sinensis; assembly: GCA_028671895.1. Taxonomy (NCBI): domain Eukaryota; kingdom Viridiplantae; phylum Streptophyta; class Magnoliopsida; order Apiales; family Apiaceae; genus Oenanthe; species Oenanthe sinensis. The sequence continues at coordinate 211,039 of CM053809.1, read as the reverse complement.
GGAGTCTTAGCTTGTGATACATCTTCGAGACCATACTTCTTTAATAGATCATGAATGTACTTGGTCTGGCAGATAAATATCCCGTCCTTCTTCTGACTAACTTGAATACCGAGAAAGAACGTCAGCTCTCCCATCATGCTCATCTCATACCTTGATTGCATTAACTTTGCGAATTTAGCACACAGCTTCTCATTTGCAGACCCAAAGATAATGTCATCCACATATACTTGTACCATTATTAGATCATCTTTGCATTTCTTGAAGAAAAGCGTCTTGTCGATTACTCCTCTGGTGAAACCACTTTCTAGTAAGAAGTCTGACAGAGTTTCATACCACTTCCGCGGAGACTGCTTAAGGCCATATACTGATTTGAAGAGGCGATAAACATAATCACAGTATTTGCTGTCGACAAACCCAGGAGGTTGATCAACATACACTTCTTCATCTAGTTCACCGTTTAAGAATGCACTCTTGACATCCATCTAATAGACTTTAAAACCATGATGTGCTGCGAATGCTAAGAACATCCTTACGGCCTCTAGCCTTGCTACTGGTGCGTAGGTTTCATCATAATCAATTCCTTCTCTTTGAGTATAACCCTTAGCAACCAGGCGAGCTTTATTTCGTGTTACAAGTCCGTTTTCATCCAGCTTGTTTCTGAATACCCATTTTGTTCCAACAACAGATCTATTCTTTGGTCTGGGTACCAGCTTCCACACCTTCTGCCTTTCAAACTGATTGAGTTCTTCTTGCATTGCAATCACCCAATCAGCGTCATCTAGGGCTTCTTCCACCACTTTAGGTTCCAATTGAGAAAGGAACACTGAGTATAGACATTCATTCTCAGTGGCAATTTCAGCTCTAGCTTTTCCTCTAGTAGTCACTCCGGCATCTGGATCACCAATAATTAGCTCAAAATGATGGTCCTTGCTCCAAGTACGATCCCTAGAAAATGTTCTTGATGACTCAGCTTGATCTTGTAAGTGAAGGTGACTTAGTCTAGAGGCACTTCCACTAGCTCCTCCTGAGCCAGTACTAGCTCCCCCTGAGTGAGCTGCTCCCCCTGAGTGCATACTTACTCCCCCTGAGTTAGTACCAGGTCTAATGGAAGGTGATCCCTCAGCCCTAGTGTTTTGTATTGGCAAAACACTAGACTCTTGATTAATTACATTATTTATCATTGGATCACTACCCTGCACTACAGACTCAGGAACTGTATCCACTTCATCAATATCCATATTTTCAAATCTTAGGGAAGTGGGCTCACTGTCTTCTTTTTGAATAGAAAGGAGCTTTGAGTCGTCGAATGTGACATTAAGGCTTTCAACCACCTTGCGATCATTAAGCACAAACACCCTGTACGCTGCTACTACTTCAAGAGAATATCCAATGAAAACCCCTTCATCTGCTTTGGCATCAAACTTTCCAAGTTGTGCATTGTCTCTTAACACAAAGCATTTGGCACCAACACGTGAAAGTACTTGATAGATGGTTTTCGTTTATTCATCAGATAGTAAGGCGTCTCATTATAGTCTTTTGTAATCAGGGTTCTGTTCTGTGTATATCACGCCGCGCTAACTGCTTCAGCCCAAAAATACAAAGGAAGTCTTGACTCATACAGCATTGTCCTAGCTGCTTCAACCAGTGTCCTATTCTTCCTTTCTACCACCCCATTCTGCTGCGGTGTTCTCGGTGCTGAATACTGTCGTCTGATCCCTTTAGATATGCAGAAATCCATTAACACTGAGTTCTTGAATTCTGTCCCGTTGTCGGATCGGATAGTCTTCACAGTCAGACTTGCTACGTTTTCAATTACCAGTACATGCCTAATGATCTAATGTGGCACTTCATCTTTCGATGTCACAAACTTTACCCATGTGTATTTAGAAAAGTCATCGACTATCACCAGCGCGTATCTTTCCCTTGACATTGACATAACATTGACGGGTCCAAACAAATCCATGTGAAGAAGTTGTAGGGGCTCGGTAATGCTATTCACTTGTTTATCCTTATGCGAGGCTCTTTTTGATTTTCCCATCTCACATGCTTCGCAGAGTCCATCTGGAGTAAACTCCATCTGCGGCAGCCCTCTCACCAATTCTCTCCTTACGAGATTATTCATTGCTTTAAAGTTCAGGTGAGATAATCTTTTATGCCATAGCCAACTTTCATCAGCAGAAGCCTTGCTGTAGAAACACGTGACTTCAGACTGATCAGCGGAATTCATGTCGGCTATGAACAAATTTGACTTCCTTACTCCTTTGAGAGCAAGGCTTCCATCCTTTTTGCTTCGAATCGAACAATCATGCTTCCCAAAATTGACGTCAAAACCCCTGTCGGTGAACTGACTAACGCTGAGGAGATTATGTCGCAATCCTTCCACAAAAGACACGTCCTCAATGATAACATTTCCACAAACAATCTTGCCATATCCCCGAGTGTAACCTTTGCTGTTATCTCCAAAAGTAACCACGGAGCCGGCTCTCAACACCAAATCTGTTAGCAGGGACTTATTGCCGGTCATATGCCTCGATGCTCCACTGTCCAGCACCCATATGACTTTACTCTTTTCCTGTTCACTGCCCTGCAAATCCAGAAAGGTTAGGTGTTCTTCGGAACCCAATGATGTTTGGGCCCGGCATCAATAATTTTCTTTTTCTTTTCAGATACAGAAGGCTTTGCCTTGTTGCCATCAGGGGCATTCATCTTGACTTTGTCTTTTCCCTTGTCAACCTTGACTGGTTTGTCAGGTTTGGGAGTAGACTGGTCACTCCTAACTTTAGGAGGACTTGAAGTCTTAGCCTTTGACCCCGCATGCTTTTTCTTACTACTACTAGATGTATGTTCAACAGATGCACTAGCAGTATTCATTAAATTAAAATAAGCATGCATGATGTTTACAGCACATAGCATACAATTAGGATTATTGCATTTGGCATGATTTGCATACATGTTAGGCAAAGCAATAGTTGCAGGCATGGTATTACCACCAACAGGTTTTTCTCCCTCTACATAGAACGGGCAATAGTAAGACAAATGATCAGTTTGATTACAGATATAGCATGCCTTCCTAGCTCGTGTAGATGTAGATGCAGATACAGGTTCAGTTTTAACTACCTCTACAGGTGTTTTCATTTGGTCTGACCCTGCTACCCATTGTTTATATGACACCGTCTTAGCCTCCTTGGTTCCTACACCTCTCTTAGCATAAGCAATCTTACTCGCTCTCTTAGAAGTTGTAGGTCCTACTACTTGTTCTTCCAACTCTTTTTCCATTTTAATCTCATGTTCAATTTTAACAGCAACAGGATCTATTGTCCTAGGCTCAAACTGCTTAAAGATAGTTTTCTAACATCCCCTAAAACCTCAGGCACATTTTCTTTGACTAAAACTGGCTCTAACAACTCAACAGCCCTATTTTTCTTTTTCTGTGTGTAGTCAAGTCCTATGTTTACTTTTTCATTTTTACTCTTGCCTGCCAGTTTCATGTACATGTCCCTTTCTACGAAAACTTTATTAGCGGCTTCTTTAAAAGATTGACATGTTATTTTAAGCTCAGCTAATTCATTCTTAAGTTCTTCGTTAAGATCTTCCCTAATCTTAAGCTTGTGTTCTAAAACGTCTACCTGATTCATTAACTGCCTTTCTTTACTTTCTCCTGATTCTAATTCCTCTACCTTGGCCTCGAGAAGTCTATTCTTAAGGGAGAGTTTAGCATTTTCCTCATTAATAATAATTAGATTTAGTTGGAGATTGTACATGTCTTTAGTCATGGCAGCTAATTCATTTTGGTACTCGGAAATAGACATTTCATTTACGGTTAGAATTGGTACCTCTGATTGTTCTGAAGATTTTGCCATTAAAGCGAAGTTGCATAGCTCCTGATCTTCATCTTCATCAGACTCATCCCAACCCTTCCCTTCAGTCACAACATAAGCCCGGCTTCCCTTCTGTTGCTTGCTAACCAAGGCATCATATTTCTTTTTCAGATCAGCATAGGTTTCCTTGGGATGAACGTATTTGGGCTTCTTGCACTCTGTTGCAAAGTGTCCCAATTCATTGCAGTTAAAGCATCTGAACTTGTTCTTGTCTAGCAGGTTAGGTCTGTAGCCACTACTAGATGTGCTACCTCGACCGCTGTAATTTCCCCGGCCACTTACACTACTACCCCTGCTGCTGCTGCTGCTTCTTCGACTGAAAGAACTACCAAATCGTCCTTTACCTTTTCTTGGCTTCCTGAAGCTGATATGAGCAAATTCTCGAGCAATACAAGCATATGACTTGTCTTCTAATTTGTCCAGCTCTTCAAGGGTATAATATTCATCCTCACTTTCTTCGGATGGATCTTCAATATCTAATATCACCCTTTCAGGATTAGCAGTTTTCAATGAGACAGCTGCAAGTGCCTTTGCAGTAGACTCTTCAGCTACAAGTCCAGATTCACTTACCGCTTTGTATTCTCCACTATTGTAGGATCTTCTTTTGTCATTTTGTTCTTGCTCCAGCTCGTAGGTCTTTAAAACACCATACAGCTTTTCGAGAGAGGTATTTTTCAAGTCTCTTGACTCTCGAATGGCAGTGATCCTGTGTTCCAGATGTTTAGGCAAATTCAAAAGAAACTTGATATTTGAATCTGCCAGTGGATAGACTTTATCTCTTATACTCAGCTCGATAAGCAATTTACTGTAACGTTTGTAAACATCCGCTACACTTTCTCCTCGTTCGCATCTGAACGATCCATATTCAGAAATCAGAATGCGTTTGTGATTATCTCTAACTTCCTCGGTCCCCTCCATCACTACAGCCAGTTTATCCCACATGGCTTTAGCTGTTTTTAATCCCTTTATTTGAACATAGTACTCTGAGTTTAGGGATTCAATTATGACGTTGCGTAATGACGCATCCATACCAACCAATTCTTTATCTGCGTCTGAAAACTCCATTTCCTCTTTAGGAACAGACCGGGATGGTATTAGTATCCCTCCTTCCATTCGCTCTGGCTCAATTCTCATGGGTATGTATGGACCGTTCTCCAATATTCTCAAGTATACCTTGTTTATTGATTCAAGGTAGGCTTTCATCCTTCCTGTCCATTCGTCATAATGTTGTGCATCAAACGGAGGTATCTTAAATCTGTGTGCGGCGGCCATTTTAATAAAGTTTAAAATTAAGATAATACACTTTTCAAATTACAATAAATTGTATTTACTTAAAAAATTAATTATCTCACTTTAAATATCCAACACTTAATATCCAACGGATTTTGCACTTAAGATTCAAGCAAGTTAGTTCTAATCACAGGAACAGTAGCAGGGTCCACCACTTTCTCAAGTCCAAACAAAAAGTTGTCCACTTCCTAGTTGACAGAAGTTCGAAAATGTCCTTTTTGTTTAGTCAATCAGTTGATTCCAGTTTTGACCACAGGAAAACTCACAAAGCTCTAAAGTACAATGTTTTGGAATTTTGTACAAATATTCCTTACACCATGACTCAGAACTTTTTAGATCTATGACTTTTTCAAGAAGAAACAAATAAAAACTTTCGGCACAAACTTCAAGAAAAAAATGGATCTGGGATTTTCAAGAACCAACTCAAACAACACAATAGGATCTCTGTTAGATGTGTTTAACAGGTGCTTTGATACCAATTGTTAGGTCCAAAGTGTTGTAGAGGGGGGGTGAATACAACTGTTTCGAATAATGAGAGAAAATGAAAATAAATGCAGGTAATAAATGATGACACAGAATTTCAAGAATACATCTTTATATTCATTGAAGGATTTGCTACAACATTCATAAAAGCATCATAATCAGTTGAACAATAAATACAGCAATTAAAGCTTGATTCAACTGATTCTCTCTCACTTTCTTTTTACAGTAAATGCTCTCTTTAAAATATACTGTAGAAAAATACAGAGATTGCTTAAAGTCTATTTACAAATAAAACAAAGTGCTGCTTTTATAATGTCGTGTAGACTTGATCTTGTCCTTTTTGTGTACGTGGCCCAATCAGGACTCGTCAACAAAAAGTACTTTCCAACCACTCTGGATCAACCGTTCACAATAAGCCACTTGTCCCTTGAACATTAAATGCTACATATCGACCCGCATCTCGATCTCGGCCTGGACCCATCTCGGTCTCGATCTTGGTTGACAATCTCGATCTCGATCTGTGAAAATCTCGATCTCAATCTATGAGAATCTCAATCTCGATCTTTGAGAATCTCGATCTCGATCTCGATCTGCCGTGGATAGAGATTTGCCTTTGCAATGTTTTACTTCAATTATAAATCTCGACCCGCATCTCGATCTGTTGTGGATCGACATTTGCCTTAGCAAATATGCATTCATCCAATGTTGACCTTCTTTAGTGACTAATTGAGGATTAACCTTTATGAGCAAGTTTCCCTAGCTTCTTCAATTTCTTTTCCTCACTCAATTCAAATGAGATCTTCTATTACTGACATGAACTTGCCTCCAATGTCCTGACACTTGATGCAATGGTCTGGTTCATAAGTGACTAGTCTTGTAGGGGTTCTTGCTTCTGAATATCAGTTCTCATTTGTTGATTAACCTTTACATTATCCAGATGTTGATATACATTACATGAAATCACTTTGGTCTTCTTGATACTTCTTTGACATTAATTTGATTCTCCATTAGATAAGTTAGGGCATGAGCAATACTGAAATTGAACTTCTTCTCACTTATGCATCCTTGATTAACCAAATTAGTTACTTGTAGTTACCAAGTATCATTACCATTTCTTCAGTTGATTGATTCCATGTGCTTCTTCAGTTTCTCTTGTTTTTGCTGTTGTTTTATCTTTTACCTAGTTGAGTTACATAGTAATTAAGTGTTACAAGTTAGTACACCTATGCCTTTCAAGGTTTTTGCCATAGGGTTTTACTCTTATAGGTTTTAACGAGACCCATTTTTATTGGATATAAAGGTTTTCTATTATCTATACTTTCGGGGAATCTCTTTGTTAGACCAAATTAAGCCTACTATTATTTTTACTTGTCTTGATGTAACACATGTAAAAGCTTTTGTATTAGGATGTGTACTTGGTATGTCTTAAATTTATTATAGATATAAGTATGTTTATTATGTGAAGTCAATGTGTAAATATGAGTCAAGAATAAAGATTGATAGAAGATTGAAATCTGAATCAGGCATCAAATCAATGACGAATTCATCAAATAAGAATTGTAGTGAAAGGTCAAGTATGTGATCGAGAAGTCATGTGAAGCTGGCATAGAAGTCTCAAATGCTCAAGTAACTCAATAACCGATCGAGAAGTCAAAGAAACTATAGTTGTTCGAGAATTATGAAATGTGAATAATTCGAGAAATCCAGAAAAACAATTCGAGAAGTTAACTATTGAAGCAATCGAGAAGTTTAGGAAATGGGTCAATCGAGAAGTATGTACAATCAAGTCATTCAAGAAGTCTAGTCCAATCGAGAAGTTATCAAAATAAGTATGCAATAGAGAAGTCTAGATATTCGAGAAGTAATCAGTTAAATGCTAATCGAGAAGTCTCAAAAGTACTTGATCGAGAAGTCTATCTCATGACTTCTCGAAGTAACAACAACTGAGTATTCGATTGATTCATAGAGCTAAATTCAAGAAGATTTGTAGAAGAACAAGACAAGTATTTTTAAAACTCTGTCATTACAAGATCATTCAAACCTGTGAAGATGGAGACAAGTGTACAATGAAACTTAAAAGAAGAACAAGACAAAGACATAAGAGATAAGGCTGAAAGCAACAGACTGTCAAAGAATGATGTTAGCTAGAAATAGATGGTAGTCAAATGTGAAGCGTTTCTTGTCTATTTCTAGTTTTAGCTTAACTGACTAGTGAGAGCATGTGCCAAAAGACATGTTTTCTATATAGCTTATGCACAACCTCATTAGTTAGTATATTTGAATATTATCAGATGTATTTATACCTTGTATCTTCTAAGAACAAGAAGTTGAGATTCACATCAAGAATCTCATATTTTAACCATTCATTCTAATATACAAATTAGATTGAAAGTTAACTTTGAGTGTTTATTTTCAATTCCATATTTCTCTAAGTAAACACTGTTAAGTTAATCAAGTTACAATATTATATAATTAGTTCATCATAAACAGAATTTTTAAAGAAAGTTAGAAAAGTTTAAGATATAAATTCACCCCCCTCTATATAACTTATGTACTTCTCATTCCAAATAAGTGGTATCAGAGCACAGACTATTGACATACAAACAGTACAAAGATCAAGATGAGTTTAAAAAAGCTAAACAACATCAAGATTCCTCCATCTGACAGAGAACACTAGATACTATGGAAAAAGAAAATGCTAACATTCATCAAGACTGCAAACTACATGTATCTTGAGATCTTGAAGAATGGACCCTTCATGCCAGTAATACTAGTTTTTGAAACAACTAGTGGCTCAGAAGTGATACTAGCCACATGAGTACTAAAAGATCCCTCTCAGTACACTGACACTTAAAGAGAGAAAATGGCTCTTGACAACAGTCTCATGCTCATATTAATTGATTCTCTAGACATGGTCATGTATAACAATGTTGTCAACTGCACCACTTCCAAGCACATTTGGGAAACCATAGAGCTACTATGTGAAGGCACAGTGGAAGTAAGAGAAAATCAAAGACAGTTGTTGGTTTCACAATATGAAGTATTTATGTCAAAACCAAATGAAGACATAACTAAGGTTTTTGAAAAGTTTAACAAACTGATCAATGAACTCCAGTTACATGGAAAGACCCATGAGACAAAGAAAAGAACTTGAAGTTTTTGTTGACTTTTTCAGAGCACTTGGAGCACTAAATTATTGGTATCAGAGAAGGAAGAGATCTAACAAAACTTCCATTGGAAACTCTGTATGGAATATTAAAGACATATGAACTATAGTAATTTCAAAAGAAGTCTATTCTAGGAAGCAGAGGAAAAATGACAAATGTCTCTAGTGCCTTAATTGTCAAAGAACCAATGAAGGTGGAAAGAGTTGGTACAAGCCAAAGAATGAAGAATGAGGAAAGTTTTGAAAATGACAAAGAAGAAAAAGAATCTGTCAAGAGTGAATCTGAAGATGATGAGTTCTACACTATTGAAAAACTTAAAAGTATGGACAATAAGTCTATGGCTTTCATGGATAGAAAGTTTGGAAACTTGAGGTTTAAGAAAAACAAGAGCTTCAAGACAAAACCAAACTTTGGCTCTTCAAGTAAAGGCAAGGCTCCCAAGAGTAACTTCAAAGGAGGTTACAAGACTGGATCTGTTGAAAGGTCAAAAATAAGGTGTTATAACTATGATGAATTGGGACACTTTGCCACTAAGTGTAAGAAACCAAAAGCAGCCAAAAAGGACAAAGACTACTTGGAGTTGGAAGCCAAGTATGAATCCATGTTAAAGAAGCAGACTGGTAGAGCATACACTGCTGAAGGCAAATACTGGGATGATACTGATGAAGAAGAGGATTAAGAGTATAGTAATTTGGCCCCTCATAGCTAAATTAGATGAAGGAGCATCAACCTCAATAAGTAAGGTACTAATCCTAACTTTCATTGACATGTCAAAATCTCAATATAAGAAAACTATGGAAGAATTAAGTGTTGAAATGTTTAATATTCATACCAATATGAATACTGCTTATGAGGATATTAATGGACTGTTAAAAGCTAATGATGAATTGAATGCTAATAATGAACATTTAGAACTGTCATTGGTTAACATGCAATCCATGAAACAACAGAATGAATACTTAAAGAAAAAAATCACTTGTATAGAGGAGATTGAGAAATTCTTAAGAGATCAAATCTCTGAGAATGAATTGAAGATAAAATCCTATCAAAATTCATCTGTAATACTACAAGAGGTTCATGCAAAACACCAGGAAAATTCTAAGGTTGGAGTTGGGTTTGACTATGACACTCTCAAGAAGAAAAAGCCTATGTCAGCAAAAGGCAAGAAAACTGAAGTTGTTGGAAATCCTCACATTTTGAAATATGTCAAGGCTCCAATTTTTAAGAAAGCAACTGTTGAGTTTAATGAAGTCGGTATGGTCATCAAACAGTAGTTGAATGATGAAGATGAGCTAACAACTAAAAGTGATGTGCCTTCTGTTCAAATAGAAGAGCTAGTAGTCAAGGCCAAGTCCATCCCTGTTAAACCAGAATTAAAAGAAAATGTCCAGAAAAATGATACCATGCATGCTAAAAAGAAAAAGGCAAATAAAAATGGTAAAGTAGACATTAATAAGCACACTAACTATGCACATGTTCATAATTCTTTTAGGAAGATTTGCAAAAGTTATGGATCAACAAATCACCTTACACATATGTGCAAAAAACCTTTTATTAATAATGTTGATTTTGCTTGTGGCTATGTGAAACCCTTGTTACATGATAATCATAAATTATGTGACAAATTTGATTGTATGTCATGCAACTTAAATGCTATGAATACTTGTTTTAGACTAAGAAAATAGTTTGTTAAAGGATGTATTAGTCAAAACCTAGAAAACAAAGCTACTAGACCCAAGTCTACTAGTCTAGTTAAAAGTAGAAAACATTCTGTCATCTAGAAATACATATAGTTTTGGTAACACCAATCAAACTAGAAATCAAAATAAGAAAAATGAAAGTATGCATGATAAAGTGACTAAGACTGTAAACAAGAAAAATGACATTTATGTGACTAAGTAAAGAGGACCCAACCTAGTTTGGGTAACAAAGAAAACTTGATATTGTTTTAATTGTATGGCACGGGTAAGAAGAAGAAAGTTATATGGATCTTGGACAGTGGATGCTCAAGGTACATGACTGGTGAAAAAGCTCTGCTATCATAATTCAAGGAAGAGGCTGGCCCAATGGTAAATTTTGGAGGCTAGCCTAATTTGGAGACACCATGGGATATGTCAAGTTGATTCATAGAAATGTTGTCATTGAAGATGTAGCTTTGGTTAATGGTTTAAAGTACAACTTATTGAGAATCACTCAATTCTGCAACAAAGACTTGAAGGTGGAGTTTGATAAAGAGATATGCCTCATATCACACAGGAAGACCAAAGAAATTGCTCTTCAAGGAGTAAGTAAGAGAAGCCTATTTGTAGCTAATTTGGATTCTGCAAACAAGGATAATATATGTTGTTTCTACACCAAGGCCTTAGAAAAAAAAATGGCTCTGGCACAAGAGATTATCTCACTTTAACTTCAAGAAACTTAATTCTCTAGTCAAAAGAGAATTAGTGAAAGACATGCCTCCACTTGAATTCTGCATAGAAGGATTGTGTGAGGCATGTCAAAAGGGAAAAATGAAGAGATCAAGTCATAAGAGTAAAGAATTCACTTCAATCACAAAACCATTATAACTAATTCATATGAATCTTTTTGGACAAGTAAATGTCTTGTCTATGTCCAAGAAGAGATATACACTTGTCATGGTTGATGACTGTTAGTAATTGTGCTCTAGAGACAATACTTTTTATATTTTAAGGAAAATATTTATTATTAAGGATTATGTTTTATTGATTATTATTTATTTATTATGTTTTATTTACTGCGTAATAAATTGAAAGCATAATAAATGTCCTTGGAATTTTGATACGTATTATATATCTTTAAGTATGTGACTTAAAAATGAGATTATATGACTAGTATCTTATTCCTAAAATTACCTAGTCGAGTATTATTATTTAAGGACAATAATAATGCACAAAGACTAGTATGTTTCTTGACAGATGACCACATCTCATTGGTCATAGGTATGGTGATACTAAAGTCAAGAACATAAGTACATGTCTCAATGCCTGGCACTGGAATGACCTGCCGTGAGATTCTACATGTTAAATAAGTGTCATAAGTAATTCTCACTGTGATAATGGTGTAATGATCCTTAGACCTGAAATCATTATATTTCTATACGAGAATTAATATACTTTGATTACATTAAAAATTAACTTTGACCGGGTGATGATAAAAGTGGACATTGGGTATATTATGAATCGTATGAGAAATATGAATGATCTAGATGTGATTTAATCCTCCTAATTTTAGGAGTGATATTATTGGCCTCTTGTTTGAGTGAGACTATGAAATGCACGGCCGTGCTCAAATATTGATTTGATTTTAATAGTCTACTCATCGATCAAGAAAATAAAGATTAAATTATGAAGAGGATGACGCGAGACATGCCTTAAGTTTAATCTATAATATCAAGATTAAAGAGATTCTATTACATGGAACATTATTCACGAAAGGCTTAATCGAATCACCGATTTATTATTATTACTTGGGTAGCAATGATGTATTACTATATGCTCCTCATTATTTACAATTTTAATTAGATATTAAAATTGTTGCCAACGTAATAATAACCTACAAAGTCACACACAAAGAACGCTTGAAGGAGAAATAATTTAAATTGTGAATTTAAATTAAATAAGTAATTTATTTTATTTATGATATTAATTAAGTATGACTTAATTAATTATATAAATAGAATAAATGAATTATTTAAACTAATTCCAAAATTAATAATTAATTAATTAAGTGAGACTTAATTAAATAATTTAGAATTTTGGATTAGTATTAATTATAATTGGATTATAATTAGAAAACTTATTCCTCTCTCTATATAATCTCTTTATGGGCTGATTTAATAATAGAGACATATTTTTACTAAAACCCTAGCCGTTTTGAGAAAAGAGGAAGATAGAGAGAGAGAAGCAGTTTTCGGGTGCTAGTACACATCAATCCTTCATGAAAAGTGTTCGTGTGGATACCGTAGAGCGTAGATCGCGAGAGCGGGATACGTGGTGATCAAACAAGCTTTGGACCTCCATTAATCTTCCATTAATGAACTGTTAAAGCTTCTAAAGGTATTTATTCTTTATCTCCGAATTAAATCTTTTGTTTTGGCATGGATCCTGCGGAGGGTTTCACTATTTTGATTTATTTTCACGTTTATTCCGCTGCATTTGTGCCTCGAAACCCTTCAATGGCATCAGAGCTACTTGCGAAACGTTTTAATTCGGTTATGTGCTTAATAGTTTTCGATATGTAAGCATGTATGCGATCTATCATGATTTTGTATTGATACAATATGTATATGTTTTTATATATTATGAATATATGATATTCATATGATGTATAATCATGTGATGATTGTGTGTATTGATGTATGTATATGATACATGTTTGTTCTTATTATGAGGATCGTATTCGATACGAATTCTGAAACGGCTGCCGTAGATTTTCTGAAATCTCTGTCCGTTATCCGTTTTTTGCAAACGATATGTATTTTCTGACTGGAATCGGGTCACTAAGTAATACTGACTTTGTCAGCTCGGCGTCTGTAAGCCATTAGATGTCGTTACAGCCCCCAAAACGGTGATTTATTATTTTCTGAAAATTATTTGATTTTCTAAAATTTTGAGTATATGTGTGCATATATTATGAATATATAATATTCATATGATGTATAATCATGTGATGATTGTATGTATCACTGTATATATATATATATGATATATTCTTGTTCTTGTTATGGGGATTGCATATGATACAATTTCTGAAACACTGTCAAATTTGGTGAAATCTGATTGTCGTATCTGATTTTCGCAAACGATATGTGTTTTCTGACTAGAATCAGGCCAATGAACAAAACTGATATCTATGCTATCATCGACGGATCTGTATGGCGTTTGACGTCGTTAAGGGCCTCGAAACAGCGATTTATTGTCTTCAGAAATCTATTTTTAATTTTCTGAAATTTCGAAATTTGTTATATATGATTATATGATATGTTTATATAATCTGAGATATATTATATGTGTTATGTGATAGCATGGTGGATGGTTATGGCCTAAAGACCCATAGTATAGTGGTTTTGATTTATGGTTTTGGTTTCTAAATACGACTTGCATGTCGTTTATTCATTGTAATTTAATTATCTCGAATGTAACTCGAGTTCTTCTTGTAATTTCATTAGAATAGTTTTATTTTTATTATTCAATGTAATTATCAATGAAGACTTGCAAGCAACGAGGCGATCCAAAAGGGGATGATGGAGAAATGAAGAAAGAAGACATGTAATAGATAGTATTTTTAAAACCACCATAGACTGACCTTGATATTTCCATTAGCTTGGAAAGATCACATAGGATGGGACCATAACCAAACACGTTTAATTTACGCACATTACATATATGTATATGATTGCATGTATTGGTATGTATGCGTAGATATAATCGAGATGCATGCTTAATATTGATTAATCATGTGTGTATTAGATACGACACCCATGCCATGTTTGCTTAAGAAATATAAAATCTGTAACGATTCAAGATTTTAAAATTGAACAAACGATCATGAGATTCTTGTGTTTATGAAACACGGTATTAAATATGAATTTTCATTTTCTGATATGGGGAGATTTTGTCAAAAGCGGATTATTAGTTTAATTCGTAAGGAAGTTGGGTTTTAAGTGAGACCGCTTGTGACTTCTCCGACGACCAGGAAATCAATCCATTGACGAATATTGAAATGAATTATTTGATCAAGGAAAAATTGAGAATCCCTTTATGATGGGATCATGATCGTTAAAATAAATAATAAAAATCCCTAAATACATATTAAGTTAATCGGATGCCTTCCAATGTTTAATAATCGTCAAGATCTAGACTGAGAAGGAGTGGGTTTGCCAAAGCAATGTGCTTTTATCAATCATAGGAAGACGTGATAAGTAAGTGTACTTAGTTTGTTGAAACATTGGGTCTAACTTAACTAAATCATCACAATATGATTGTGGGTTTAGAGGCATAGAGTTTGGTGAGATTTATTGGATAAATGTGTACAAAGGGTTGTTCCACCAAACTTTCCAAGAGTTATATTTGATATAATCGACAAATGTTGTCTACCTAAATAGTCATGTTTTGAGTGTATTAGCCAATGATATCTTAAAACATGGATGAAATATGGATCTTGGCTCACTAGAAAGATTTAAAGAAATGTTTTCCGAATTAATAGTTAGGGCTATTAGTTTGATAGAAATAGTGGGAGGTATATGGTGATATACCATAATCACTTAAACATAATTAATATTAAATTTACAATCTAGTTTATTTTATACACTTTAATATTGTAGATATCAAATGATAAACACAAACAACTTCTCTATGTGAACAGTTCTTGAGAATGACAAGTTGTCGAGAATATATTTCCTTGACTGACATAGGAGCTTGAGGATCGTCCTCGGACACCACGATGTTAGTCAAATCTCTTCCCTTGCTCTTAAAGTTGAGAATGTAACATGTGCAAATCATAGTGCTTATTGGAAGCAAATTGATGTTGCGACTGATGTTTCATGTCTCATGCTCGCAAATATGTGTGCTGAGCTTAAGAAGCAACACGAGCATATATATGCTTATGAGACGATTGAGCACAAGATATATTTGAAAATAAAAGGGCACTATACACTTACAAGTAAGGAGAGTGAGAACCGGTTACACCACATGTTCTAAAGATTATAGGGTATAATGAGTACCTTTGATATTTTGGGTTTCCAGATTGGTCTGGAGACTTAGTTAGATTTGATCTTACAATCTTTGGACAAATATTATTCTTAGTTTGTTATGAATAATAAAATGAATAAGATTGGTAAAATACCCATTGAGTTGCTAAGCATGTTGAGAACTGCTGAAAGCAATATGATAAATGCATGAACTACTACTATATTGATGGTAAACATAAGGAATGCAAAAGGGAAAGGAAAATGGAAATGCAATGAGAAGATTTGATCTAGTTTTGTTGTCAAACCAAAGTTCAATCCCTAAAGCAGACTCTAAAGTTTGAATGATGTGTTGATAAAGAAGATGATTGTCACTTCTATGGAAAATTGGGAGACTGGAAATTAAACTGTCATGCTTATTTGGAAGATCTGAAAAAGATGATCAATAAGGGTCAAGCTTCAGGTAAAGGGTTGGAATTGGAGTAAAAATAGTTGCTCTGGTTAGAGGAACTCGTTACTTAACTTTTAGCCTATAAGTAAAATTTAGAACTTGATAATTGTTATAACGTCCTTGCAATTGGCAGAGACATTATTTCAGTTTCTTATTTAGACAAGAAAGGCTTTTTCATTTTAATTAAATAACAATAGTTGTTCATTCTATTTTGATGATGAGGCTTATAATGTTGCACAACTAATTAACAATTTATATGTTCTAAAGTGACTCAAATCAAATATTACCTTTGGCACTGTTGTTGAGGCCATATTAATGAGAAACGCATTTCCAGAATACATAAGGATGCATTTATGGATAAGTTTGATTATGAATTATACAAAAGGATGCGAATCTTGGTTTATTTGGCAAAATGACTAAAGCTCCTTTTACCGGACATGGTGAAGGGGTCATTGAACGGGTATGACTTATACATAGTGATGTATGCGGTCATATGTGTACGATGAAAAAAGGTAGATTTTATTAACTTCATAAAATTTATTAATTATTTTAGTAGGTACGGATATATGTATCTTTTGAAGAACTAATCCGAATCATTTGAAAAGTTCAAAGACTATAAAGATAAAGTAAAAAATATCAAAGAAAAGTTTTTTTTGATAGGAGGGATCACACCTTGTTGGACATGGTGCGATCAATGTTGAGTCAAGGAATCTTCCAATTAGTTTCTGGGGTTGCACCTTGGAAACGGCTCAACATACACTTAACCGTGTTCCTACTAAAACGGTTCAAAAGACTCCTTATGAGATATGGACTGAGAAACGTCACGGCATGTCATTTATGAAAATTTAGGGATGTGAAGCGTTTGTGAAACGTCTAATCTCTGACAAGCTAGGACCAAAATCAAACAAATATAATTTTGTGGGATACCCAACTGAAACAAGGGGTTATTCTTTCAATAATCCTTCCAAGAATAAAGTATTTGTTGCTTGAATTGCTATGTTCCTTGATAGAGTTGCTCTCTAAAAAAGACAGTGGGAGGATAATAGATCTCGATGTAGTTCGAGACCCACATGATAACATTGAACCAATGGAAGAACCTAAGCAGAATGTACAAGAAAATAATACTGCTCAAGAAACACAGGTTATTCATAGGTCTAGTAGGATTTGCCATGAACCCGAGAGATATTATGGATTTCTCTTGACTCAAGATGGTGATGTGATGCTTGTGGAAAAAGATGAGCCTCTCACCTACCTAGACAGTATAAACACTCCAGATTCTAAGAGATGGCTGGATGCCATTAAATCTGAGATGGAATCCATGTATACTAATCAAGTATGGACTTTGGTTGATCCACCTGAAGGGATAAAACCTATAGGGTGCAAGTGGGTTTTAAGAAGAAGACCGACATGGATGGTAATGTACAGACCTATAAGGCACGATTGGTGACAAGAGGTTTCAAGAAAATTCATGGTATTGACTATGATGAGACCTTTTCACCAGTGGTTATGGTCAAGTCCATCAGGATTTTGCTTGCTATAGCTGCTTACTATGACTATAAAATCTGGCAAATGGATGTCAAAACCACTTTCTTAAATGAGAGCATTGAACAAGATGTTGATGTGTATATGACATACCCTGAGGGTTTTGTTGATCCAAAGATTGCTGGAAAGGTATGCAAGTTGCGTCGATCCATTTATGGATTAAAGCAGGCCTCGAGGAGATGGAAGATTCATTTTGATGAAATAGTCAAAAAGAGTTTGACTTTATTCAGAATGAAGATGAAACTTGTGTTTATAAGAAGTTTAGTGGGAGCCATGTAGCATTCCTAGTATTATATATTGATGATATATTACTAATAGGGAATGTCATTCCTTCTCTATAGATTATGGAGACTTGGTTGAGAAATAATTTCTCAATGAAAGATTTAGGCGATACGACCTATATATTAGGGATCAGGATCTATAGAGATAGATCAAGGAGATTGATCGGCCTAAGTTAGAGTATATACATTGACAAAGGTTTACATCGATTTCGAATGCAAAGATGCTAAAATGGATATGTCCCAATGTCTCATGGGATAGTGATCTCAAAATAAAATTTGTCCTAAATCATTGGATGATAAGGACCGCATGAGTAAAGTTCCATATGCGTCAGCAATTGGTTTTATAATGTATGCAATGATATGTACTGGTCCTGATGTATCGTATGCTTTAAGCATGATGAGTAGATAACGGTCTAATCCAGGTGAAGGTCACTGGACGGCAGTCAAGAATATTCTTAAGTACTTGAAGAGGACTAAAGATTCATCCTTGTTATATGGAGGAGATGTGAAGCTAGTTATAAGTGGTTTCAGTGATGTTGGTTTCTAGACAGACAACGATGATTTAATGTTTCTGTCTGGCTTTGTGTTTTATCTATTTTTATTGAGATGTTGTATGCTGGAATGGTTCACAGCAGAGACAGTTGTTGATTCTACAATAGAGCCTGAGTATATTGATGCTTGCGAAGCAGCCAAGGAGGCTGTTTGGGCAAGTACTAGGAGATATCACCTAATTAATGAGACTAATGATCAAGGAGATATACATATATGTAAAGTGCATACTAATAATAATATTGCAGACTCACTGACTAAGGCTTTGTCGCAGCAGAAGCACGAAAGTCACACTAGTTCCATAAGTATTGGATACTTGGGTAATTGGCTCTAGTGCAGGTGGGAGATTGTTAGTAATTGTGCTCTAGAGACAATACTTTTTATATTTTAAGGAAAATATTTATTATTAAGAATCATGTTTTATTGATTATTATTTATTTATTATGTTTTATTTACTGCGTAATAAATTGAAAGCATAATAAATGTCCTTGGAATTTTGATACGTATTATATATCTTTAAGTATGTGACTTAAAAATGAGATTATATGACTAGTATCTTATTCCTAAAATTCCCTAGTCGAGTATTATTATTTAAGGACAATAATAATGCACAAAGACTAGTATGTTTCTTGACAGATGACCACATCTCATTGGTCATAGGTATGGTGATACTAAAGTCAAGAACATAAGTACATGTCTCAATGCCTGGCACTGGAATGACCTGCCGTGAGATTCTACATGTTAAATAAGTGTCATAAGTAATTCTCACTGTGATAATGGTGTAATGATCCTTAGACCTCATTGTTTTTAATACATGTTTATAACTTCTCTGTTTTTTCATTTCTTTTATCTTTGATGTTATTATTTTTAAGATTCTCCATTCATGTGCTATTTTTGCCTAAATATGTAAATATAACATTTTTGTTTCCCTCTGTTTCACAAACCATTGATTAGTTTTTTGAATGAATAAATGAAAGATCAGTATATTCTAAATTTTGTATGATCTTTAAAAAAGTCTTTTCCCCCCTCTAAATTTGATGTGATATTGTATATCTTTTAGTGTCAAAACTTGCGAGTCACATGCAAGAATATATTACTGAACTTTTATATATAGAGAGAGATAGAAATTTAACAGTTTAATCCATATGCTATGTAATTAATGGTGAACTATTTAAACCTGATTTCTTTATATATAAATAAATATTTATTTTTCTATATTACATACATGATTTACTAAAAATGTACACATTCTAATAAGTCAGAAACATGATTTTACAAAATTTATAATTTTTAATTCAATTGCACAGTGAAGAATTAAGGGACCAACTCGAGAACCATTTGCTGCGAAAAATTTATATATCTTAAATTTAGTATGTTATGGTCTTAGTATTCTAAACCCAAAAATTTTAAGAATAATTTTGATAAATTATTTACTAAAAGCTTCACATTAAATAAAACAAGGGGCACAATTCTAATATTTTTTGGATAACACGTGCTTCTATTTGTATCCACCCTGTTTATATTACAATTTACTCATTGATGACGAAAGGGCTATGCCCTTGTTTTGGAATTATGGCCCCGTTTGGCATAGCTTATAAGTTGCTTATAAGCTGAAAAAGTTGGTATATATGTACTTTTTCTGAAAATAAATAACTTATTTTCAAATTTGGAAATAAGATTTGGTCTTAAATTTCTAAAACAAATATTAATTTTCAAAAAAAAAAAATATGAAAATACTTTTTTAAAAAAAGTAACTTATTACTTATAAACTAAGCCAAACACCCCCTATATCTTGTGATGGGAAATGTTTATTTTTGATTTGGTGCTATTATATAAGCGTGTATTCCAAAAAAAAAAAGAGTTTATATAAGAGTATATTTTATTCCATTTATTTATTTTGATTTAAATAAAAGAGTTTGTATAAGTGTGTATTCTAATTAAAATTTAATTAAAAATTGTGTTTGGAGTTGAGTAGGAGACAATATATAATTTTGAACCAAAATGAAAAAAAAGTTCTCTTATTTGGTTATAATAATAATATAGTGTGTGTGTATATATATATGCTAAATAGTGATATTTCTCTTCATTGCCTCACATATTTTGAACTTTTAATATGTTCCGTTTGCTCACTCACATGTGATTTAGTATTCTAATAAGCATCCCAAAATATACTTCCAGGTGAATTGGATTAGAGAACTTCCTCAAAACAGCAACATAGTGGCTACGCACACCGACAGCCCAGATGTATGCTTTTTCTTTCTATATATATTATTTTTATTGACTTGCAGTTTTTGCAATCTATGTTGAAAAATCTGCAAAAATATTTTAATGTTTTCTTAATCTTGATTGTTTAAATCAGGTCCTCATTTGGGATATTGAAAGTCAACCTAATTGTCAAGCTACCCCTGGGAAACCCAGTGTCCCGTCCAGATTTGGTGTGCAATTATTAGTAAATAGCAATTTTATTATTTTAGCTTGTCTCAGTGTTCACTATGATGTGAATTGTTGAAACATATATGATGTTGCCTATAGGTAAACATTCCCCTTATTTGTTTTATCTCGCCTTACTTTTTAAGCGCCATTGTGCAGATAATGACCGGGCATAAGGATAATGCAGAATTTGCACTAGCTATGTCTCCAACTGAACCCTTTGTGCTTTCTGGAGGTACTCTTTTCTAGAAATATGTTCTTTCATTGGATTCTAGTTGCATGTTTGTGTACGTATGCTTTACATTGCATATTGAATGAGTACATGTTAATTTTAACCACTAATTAAGTGCAAGAAAGTAAGAAACTACATTTCCATTACTATGGTGAGTTGGATATTTGCATTTTATTACCCACATGAAGGATTCAGGTTCATGAGAAATCACTTCATCAGACAGGGAACACCAAGTGTCAGTGTACAGATAGCTATGTCATTCTAGTTCTACGTGTCTTTGTGCCTGAATTGTATATGATGTCTGCACATACAGTTGGACTTGTTTAGCAATTGACAAGAAAATATGTTTAAGACTTGAAGTATTACTTCCCATAGTTTAAATTCTACTTGCAGTCCTGCACTTGAGAAAGTTTTCCGGAACTACATTGCAATCATATAGGTCTTTTGTTTGCAAAGTAAATAACTATATTCCCATGATGGCTAGCTATTCAAATTTGTTAACATGGAATCAAATGTTAAATTGTGGAAAAATAAGTTGACAGAATATATAAGCTAAAAATTCAATTTGAATGGAGTAGTCACTGGCCAGTATCAAGCATCACATAGATCTAATGATATTAATATTTGTTCCAGGGAAGGACAGGTCTGTCATACTATGGAGTATTCATGATCACATCTCTACTTTGGCTACAGATCCGGGATCTACAAAATCTTCTAGAACAGGGGGCATTAAGACCTCAAAGGGTGAAGGAAGTGATGACTCACCATCCTCTAGCCCTTCCATACAAGCTCGTGGGACTTTCCAAGGGCATGGAAATACTGTTGAAGATGTGCAGTTTTGCTGATTATAATCGGTGCAAGACATGAATTTGTTATGGAGGGACTAATTTCAGTGTAAAGGTCTGCCCTTTACCATGATTTGAAACTACGAATTCATAGTAAAGGTCTGACCTTTTATTATGAATTCAAGAAATTTGTACTATGACCAAGGAATCCCATTTACACTACCAAAGGTGGTTCATTTTTATCTACGTACTATGAATTCATGGTGGTAAAGATGAATTCATATTAGTTTATACTAAAGGTTAGACCTTTACCATGACTACAAGAAAATTGTGTACCAAATAGTGCATCGAGAATCAATCCTGTTCATCTTGTACTACCACCCAACCCCTCAATTCGAAAGGAATCGCTGGTCCAGTATAATTGACTTCCAAAGGTTGGATTTGTTTACCCGGTTAATGTTATTGACATTTTTTCTCTGTTCTTTGTCTATTTCTTCTTGTTATGCAGCAATCTGAGCAAGGAATCCCATTTACAATACAAAGGTGGTTCCTTTTTATCTCTTTTTGATTGATTACATTTCTTTTTACTTACATTAAACCTTTGATTTAAAAAATATTATCAATTTTGTGTAGTAGGACCTTTACTGTGATTTGAAACTATAGATTTATAATAAAGTTAAATTTGAAATTGACTTCCAAAGGTTTGATCTTTTTACTCTATTAAGTTTGTACTTGATAATTTTTATTTGTTTTTTTTTTATCATTTTTAAAATCATGCACCGTTTATGAGCACGGAATCTCATTTACAATAGCAAAGGTGTTTCATTTTTATTTATTTACTCTGGATTCATCATAGGAATTCGTATTAAAAGTCAGAACTTTACTCCTAATTTAAGAAGTTTTTACCATTTAATGCATCAAGAATCAACCCTATTCATCTTATACTACCACCCATTCACCCAACCCCACAATTTGAAAGGAGAAGATGGTCTGTTGGGAATGTTTCTTATGGATTTATTCTCTTTGTTTTGTTGACATTTTGTTCTTGTTATTATGCTGTGGTATGAGCAAGGAATCCCATTTACAATACTAAAGGTTGTTCCTTTTTATCTCTTTTTAATTGATTATATTTATTTTTATATTGAGAACTTGTGTGACTTCAAAATCTAGTATCAATTTTGTGCATTTTTAGTGTTAGATATCCGAATCCAAGTCAAGTGGTATGAAATTGTGCAAGCAGGCTCAATAAGTTTTAAGAGTTGGATTTTGAATGAACATTCAAGCCCCGCACATCCGTCGATGTTGTAGCTTGTGGTTTAGATATGGTTTTTGTAAGGGAAATGATGGATATATGAGTTCTTGGGGGAAGTTTATGTGTATTGTTTTCAATTTTAATATATAACTATGTTTGCATCGCCTTTTTATACAAACTGAATGTTGTTTTACTGTATACCTAAATATTGTTCTGTGCTTATTCTGCTCCCTGTTTTATCGACTGCACTGCACTGCATTTTCCCATAATTTCGGTGTAAATTGTTTTCTGATTTGCCTCGGGAAGGGTGAATTCCTTTATGTAGGCACTGAGGAAGAGATACGCGCACGCACATACACACACAGACAATATATATATGCAATTTCTTGTTATAATAATTTAAATTTATTGTATCGTAAACGAGTGCTTGTCACTTACGATTATCCGTATGGTTGTGTAGCAGGAATCTGGCAAGTTTGTACCATGGCGCTGTTTGCATATGAATTTCCAGTGTCAGGTATGGACAGTGACAATGATTTTTGCCTACTTAATTGTCATTCTCACTACTGCAGACTGCGTATGTTTGAGTGTGTACATTATGTGAATATTCAGTTGGAGTATGTTTCCGATACATCTTGAGGATTATAAACTGATATAATAGTGAATGTCACCTTTTTGTCCTTGCAGTAAGATTCACCAAGTTAAGACCACCCAATCTAGTCACGTATACAGTTCCAATAAAATGGGCAAGGTCAAAGTTTTTGAGGCGCGCACAGACTACTATGGTAGCTATGAGACTGGGAAAGGGGATCTTCAAAGGGTCATTCTCATTATGTCATGCAAGTTAAATGAAATCCAAAGGTCACCAATACTTTTGCAAATGCATCCCTTGATCCTACCATCAAGGTATGGACATAAATTCCAGTAATTTACTACCCAAGTAACTTTTTAATATGCTTACAGATGATGGTAATATATTCGTCTCAAAACGTTGTTATTTTCTGCCTTTGTTTTCACGAACGAAATATAGCTTTTGATGTAGAACCATTTTTCAGTGGGGGCAATATATAAATTTACGCAGTTTAAGTAATTGGGGGTCTGTACTCGGGTCATTCTCATTCTGTGACGCAAGTTACATTCAATCCAAAGGACACAAATACTTTTCCAAGTACATCCCTTGATTGTACCCTCAAGTTATGGACATGACTTCCAGTAATTTATTACCCAGACAACTTTTTAATATGCTAACAAATGATAGGAATTTATCCTGTGGTTTAGGTATGGTTTTTTAAAGAGAAATGATGAAGTATATGATTTTTAGAGGAAATTCATGTACATATTTTTCAGTTTTAATATAAATATGTTTGCGTCGTCTTTTTGTACAAGCTGAAAGTTATTTCACTATATACCGAATATTGAATTCATCGTAAAGGGTCAATTCACTGTAAAGGTCTGATATTTACTATGAATTCATGCAATTTGTTCATCAAGAATCAATCCTATCCGTCTTATACTACCACCCAACCTTCTGATTTGAAAGAAAGCAACACTGATTAAATTGACTTTTAAAAGTTTTATCTGTTTACTCTGTTGTGTTTGTTTATGATAAATTCTCGGTGTTTTTTTCTTATTTCTTATTATGCAGCATCTATGTGCAAGGATTCCCATTTACAGCGCAAAAGGTTGTTCCTTATTTTTATTTTTTTATTATTATGCTTGTTATAAAGAGTTTTTTTCTTGTGATTTATAAAATTTGTTTAGATCTTGTGCAATTGGCCACATATAATCAACTCTGGTTGATTATGCTATACCCCCATCATGGCCTACTTATAGAGATTAAGGTTAGTCAGGGATGGGGTTACAACTCCTAGCAAATTGGGACGAGTCTGTACCGCTTTTTGGGATGGATGATCTGAATCATAGAACGTGGGTTCGTCCTGCGTTTTTTGTAACATTGCTCGTTCCTGCGTTCTTTGTAACATTGCTCGGTAGTGCAAAGTCAGTACAGTTGATCGATAATTTGGAAACTCAACATACAAATTTGGATGGTCACACACCTTTTGTTGGATAAGGCTGAGCGGATGCTGGATCTGGTATTTGAACCTCAACCTCAGATCATATAATTAGTTTTGATGGTTTGTTGTTTCTTTTTGTGTTTCTATTGAGATATAATAACTTATGAATTACAGTGAAGTGCATGTACGAATCACTGTTAGTGCACAAAAGTAGATATAATAGTTTCTATTGAGATCATCATATTTCTTATTACAGTAGATATAAATATGTAACCAGTGAGTTTTGAAGAAATTGGAAATTTTTATGGAAGTGAGGAATTGAATTGTGAAGCATTCCCGGCCAAACAACCTGTCAAAAGTGTATCACTTTAATAAATATAGAGTAGGTTGCTAATCCTTAGATTAAAAAGCATTAATTGGAACTGAGTAGGCATTGCAATATATATTCACCATTTCGCCCTATTTCACAATGCTTGTAACTCAATGGATTTTTGTATGTAGATTCACCAGGATTGTAAAACCTTATACTAGAGTGCCAAGTAGCAGTAGTTCATTAGAGAAAATACATTGGCATCCATTGTATGGCCTTCTTCATTAGTTCGAGTATTGGACCTCTCAATGCAACAATGTAACAAACATGATTCAAGTCTGTTGCTTTTAAAACATTCTGCTTGCCTTTCTATTTCTAGTAATTTGTGTTTGTACTAGAGGCTACATATGTTTTATTTTAATAGTTTCTGATATATGAGAGCCGATGTCGAATCCTAAATTCGTTTAGACCTAAAAGATAGGGTTTGGTATTTATGGGCTTGTCTCTGTGATTCTTTCTGAAAATTCCTTATTTGTATTGCAGAAGTGAAGGATGATAAATATGTGATCAAATATGATATTCCTGAATAAGATTATGTTCATTGGATTGGGCGACGGGAAGAATTGGTGCAAATAGAACTGGGCTGGAGGTAAGTCATGAGGTGGCAGCAATGGGCTTTGGCACACCTCCTCCCCTGTCCGATTGGTTGACTGTTTACACCCGTGATCATTGTATGGAGGGAATTTAATCTTACATAAAAAGATTAAAACGTACTCGCAGAACTACTTTAATATGTACTTTAATATGTGTTAATGCACAGAAACACATAAGCACATACCCACAAACACCGTTTTGCCACTATTGTGGCAGTGGTATAAAAAGGAAGATCATCATATTTTTTATTACAGTAGATATAAATATGTAGCGAGAACTTTAATGGACTATTCATATCATGAGGAACTTTACTGCATTAATAGTTAAAACCTAATTGTCGTCACTCTTTAGGTGGATTCTGAGCAAGCTTATCTTCTTTATTGATGTTCTTCCTTTCCCTCAGCAGCAACAAGATGAGTGCACAAAGAACGTCAACCTCAATGGGTTTGAGGTAAACAATGTTGTCCAGTTTATGTAAAATTTTCCTGCTATTCCAGATGAACTTTAAAGCACCCAAAAGTCCCCCCAAAAGGTGGGATAAATCTCAAAGCTTTTCAAAATTTTATTCAACTTTTCTAGGTCTGCAAAAAAATAAGATTGAAGTTGGGAGTAAACATGCGAAAATTGTATGTATATATGGTCTTACGACTAAACTTTCTGTTGAAATTTTCAACCGGGTTAAGGTTCGGTGTTTCACCAGGGTTAGGGTGGTTCAGTGGGTCTTTGTATCATACATTGTGTGTGTAGCATCATTGTATGATCAAACATTTGTTAAAATACCTAATTCGATAAATTCCTAACCTAATTATTCAAAAAAAAAAGCCAAAAAGTTGGGCTTAAAGAATTCATATCTCTCTCTCTCTCTCTCTCTATATATATATATATATATCTATATATATATAGATATATATATATATATAAATCTATACATACATTGTGTGTGTGTGATTGAATTAGGGTTTTAGATAACATGTTCTAGATAGAGGCCCTTAAATATGTACTGTAACAATTAGATGAATATGAATCTATGCATACAATGTATGTGATTGAATTAGGGTTTTAGATGACATAACACTGAAAAACGCATATATATGAATCTATATATACATTGTGTGTGAGTGATTGAATTAGGGTTTTAGATAACATGTTCTATACATGCGCCCTAAATAGACACGGTAACAATCAGACATAATAACAATCAGAAGACATGTGCAAGTAAATAGAAAATTATAAGGCGCGTGAAACTAACATACATTAACTATCGGGCACGCACTGCTAACATATATTAACAATCAGACACAACATAAAGAAGAACATATTATAATCATATAATCAAGGACATATTATTAGGGTTTAGGGTTTATTGGAGGCTTGATTATATGATTATAATATGTCCTTTTTTTATGTTGTGCTTGATTGTTAATATATGTTAACGGCGCATGCTCGATAGTTAAAGTATGTTAGTTTCACGCGCCTTATTGTCATCTATTTACTTGCACGCGCCTTCTGATTGTTATTATACCTGATTGTTACCGTATCTATTTAGGGGCGCGTGTATAAAACATGTTATCTAATCCCCTAATTCAATCACTCACACACGATGTATGTATAGATTCATATATATGCACCTGATTGAATTAGGGTTTTTTCAGTGTTATGCCATCTAAAACCCTAATTCAATCACACACGCTGTATGTATAGATTCATATTCATCTGATTGTTACTGTATATATTTAGGGGCCCTGTATTGAACATGTTATCTAAAACCCTAATTCAATCACACACACAATGTATGTATATATATATATATATATATATATATATATATATATATATATGAATTCTTTAAGCCCGATTTTTTGGGTTTTTTTGAATAATTTGGTTAGGAATTCATTGAATTAGGTATTTTAACAAAAGCCTGATCATACAATGATGCTTTTTCAAATTTTCGTCGTCGGCTTATATTCGCTGTTACTGCCTTCTCCAACAAAGACCCACCAAACCCTAACCCTGTTGAAAATTTCAACAGAAAGTTTAGTCGTAAGACCATATATACATACAATTTTCACATGTTTACTCCCAACTTCAATCTATTTTTTTTTCAGACCTAGAAAAGTTCAATAAAATTTTGAAAAGCTTTGAGATTTACCCCACCTTTTGGGGGGGGACTTTTGGGTGCTTTAAAGTTCATTTGGAATAGCAGGGAAGGAAATTTTACATAAACTGGACAACATTGCTTACCTCAAACCCATTGCAGTTGGCATTCTTTTTGCATTCCTCTTGTTGCTACTGAAGGAAAGGAAGAACAATAATAAAGAAGATAAGCTTTCTTAGAATCCACCTAAAGAGTGACGACAATTAGGTTTTAACTGTTAATGTAGTAAAGTTCTACATGATATGAATAACACATTAAAGTTCTGGCTACATATTTACATCTACTGTAATAAGAAATATGATGATCTTCCTTTTCACACCACTGCCACAATAGTGGCAAAACGGTGTTTGTGCTTGTGTGTTTCTGTGCATTAACACATATTAAAGTAGTTCTGCCAGTACGTGTGCCTTTGTGTTCATACAATAGTTCTGCCAATGTTTTGATCTTTTTATGTAAGATTAAATTCCCTCCATAAATACCAAACCCTATCTTTTAGCTCTAAACGAATTTAGAATTCGACATCGACTCTCATATATTTGAAACTATTAAAATTAAAACATACGTGACCACTAGTACAAACACAAATTACTATAAATAAAAAGGCAAGAAGAATGTTTTAAAAACAAGACTTGAATCATGTTTGTTGCATTGTTGCATTAAGAGGTCCAATACTCGAACTAATGAAGAAGGCCATACAGTGGATGCCAATAAAATTGGCAAGACATATGAAACATTAGCTCAGACAACAACATGATACTATTGTTGGAGTAAGATTCTCACTTTATATGGAATGCAAATGGATTTCCTCTAGACAGTTGTTCAGCCTACGACTACGTAGCATACAAAAATCCATTGAATTACAAGCACTGTGAAATAGGGAGAAATGGTGAATATATATTGCAATGCCTACTCTGTTCCAATTTAATGCTCTTTAATCGAAGGATTAACAATCTACTCTATATTTATTAAAGTGATACACTTTTGACAGGTTGTTTGGTCGGGAATGCTTCACAATTCAATTCCTCACTTGCATAAAAATTTCTAATTTCTTCAAAACTCACTGGTTACATATTTATATCTACTATAATAAGAAATATGATGATTATATGCATTCCTTTTGTGCACTAACAGTGATTCGTACATGCACTTTATTGTAATTCATAATTTACTATATCTCAATAGAAACATAAAAAGAAACAACAAACCATCAAAACTAATTATAGGATCTGAGGTTCAAATACAAGATCCAACATTTGCTCAGCCTCATCCAACAAAAGGTGTGTGACCATCCAAATTTGTATGTTCAGTTTTCAAATTATCGATCAACTGTACTAGCTTTGCACTAGCGAGCAATGTTACAAAGAATGAAAGACGGACCCACGTTCTATGATTCAGATCATCCATCCTAAAAAGAGGTACAGACTCGCCCCAATTTGCTAGGAGTTGCAACCTCATCCGTGACTAACCTTAATCTCTATGAGTAGGCCATGATTCAGCTTCACAAATGCCTAAACTCCTACAAAGATCTTTGGGAGGAATTAATACTGGTCAAGTATTAAGACTGCTTGGGACATAGTATAACCGGGGGGAGGGGGGGGGGGAGGTATAACATAATCAACCAGAGTTGATTATATGTGGCCAATTGCACAAGATCTAAACAAATTTTATAAATCACAGAAAAAAACTCTTAATAACAAGCATAACAATAAAAAATAAGGAACAAACTCGTGCACTGTAAATGTGAATCCTTGCAAATAAATGCTGCATAACAAGAAAAAAACATAGAGAATTTATCATAAACAAACATAACAGATTAAACAGATAAAACTTTTAAAAGTCAATTTTATCAGTGTTTGGGGTTTAGGCGTTTCAGGTTTGGTTTTGGGTTTTGGGTTTTGGGTTTCAGTTTCGGGGTTCAAGTTCAAGTTTGGAGCTAGGGTTTTAAAATTTTTTCTTTCAAATTAGTATCAAAATACTCTCCATAAGCCTAACATTACAACACACAACAACCCGAAGCATAAAGCCACGCAACCAACTAGCAATCAGACTGGAAAATCAGAGGTTATGTCCGGAGTTTCATTCTTCCAACTACTCAAACAATAAGCAAACTCAAAAATAAATAATACCCGCAGGTGGCTAGGTTCACAAGCATCACAACCAAGCTATTAACAACTATTAAACTCACACCACCTTGAATCAACAAGTTTGATAAAATCATAAAACTATTCCGGAGAGTGAAATCTGTTACGACCCAAAACGGTAAAAAACTCGAGCTAGCTGATACCAAAACAAAGCTACTAGCAACCATAACCAGCCACAACTACTTCCAACACAACTCACAGAGGCCTAACAACATGTTAACATCAATTTAGACACCAAATTCAACCCACCCGATCGAGCCCTGCCAAAACGAAACTCCAGCAGAGCTACAAACAAGTAAGGATATATTAACTTTGATTCCGACAATTAGTTGGTCCCCAAAGTAACAAGTTGCAATGACAATTATCATTGTGTTATCATCATGAATGAGTACATGGACTCATCTCTGGGACATAATTAGCCTTAAGCAAAGTAACTTGATGCATATAATCTTCTAAATGTTGCCAGAGTGCAACAAGTTAACACCAATTAAATGAAAACTCAAAGGAAGTCAAGTGACTTATTTCATTACTGATCCGAGATGACAATAATGTATTGAGAAACCTATTCTTCTTGCAAAGGAACAATAGATAAATAAATATATTTTTTGAAAATAGAGGTAACCAAGTAAAAGTAGTTTACTCTGAAGTGACAAGCATAACTTTGCAAGGTTCAACATCCATTGTTTCACTTAATTTAGTTGGCTACTTCACATCTCCCCAATCAATGATTAATATTAATATAAACATAACATCTCTCAAATTATCCAAACCAATTTATATCATCGTAATTCCAGAGACAAATTAGCTATCCCAGTCAATTCCAAATGCATACAAATTACAAAATATCCTTCAAATTATGCAACACTAGTTAATATAACATAACCATATAATTTAGAAACAGATACCATTAGGACATATACATAAGAAACACACACACACCCATGCTGCTATTAGCATCTGCAAGCGTGTGTATATATATATATATATATATATATATATATATATATATATATATATATATATATATATATATATATATATATATATATATATATAACTAACAGGCAAACAAGTAACCCATGACCAGGCCGGAGAAACGGCGGCCATGGAAACCGGAAATAATCCGATGACTCAAAACCATCACAATCACACACGAAAATCATACCCACAAGCTACTTGTCTCTCATACAATACAAACATGCTACCAGAAACAAGTCTTGCGGGTCATTCTCCGGCCGAAAACAAATAATTTACGGCCAAAATCCGGTGAACTCGTTTTGTGTTCCAAAAATCAAAATAAAATATTCATAGATTCACCAAGCTACGCTCTACACAGCTACACTAATCAATTAAACAAACAAGTAGTGGAACTCCAGATATAAAAATCGAAATATAAGCAGTTAAACATGACTTTGCACATTAGCGACTTTCAATCAAAACGGATGACATAATCATATAGTATAGATTACAAGCTTCACGACTATTCATATGCAAGAAAAAGAGGTCGATATCACCTTCAAATAATTAATCGATTATAATTTACCACATAATTAAAATAAAATGCCAAAAAATTATTTTTATGAGATAAAATATAAAAATAAATATTTTTAAAATAATACAATATATATGTCAAAATTCTCTAAAAATTATAAATGGTCCAAAAATTATAAAATAAATTTATTTTAAAGATTTTATCATTTTCATAAAAATAAAAGTACCAAAAACAAGGTCTCTAGTCTACTACAGATGCTGAGCCCGATAATCATAAATCGAAATAGATTTATTCTAATGAAACAAAAACTACAACAAAATAGAATAAAGTATTCTAAGCTACACAGAAGTCACATAACACATAACACATAACACGTAATTTTTCTATTTATTAAAAATTCTAACACAAATAAATGCATATATGAAAAAATAAAATGATAAAAACAATCTAACACACTAAAAATTATATTAAAAGCATATTTAAATATTATAAAATATACATAATTTTTTTCGGGCGTTACAACCTTATCCCCTTATAAAGATTCTGTTCCCAGAATCCACTTAAGAAAATAAATGAGGATACTGAGCTAACATTTCACTTTCTACTTCCCAGGTTGATTCCTCAACCAAAGGAATTTTCCACAATACTCTATCCGAAAATTCCATTATTAAATCCTAGGTATACTTGACTTACGGTATACACTTTTGGTTATCTATTTTTATCACTAATGACTCATTTAATGTCTAACATTCACATTCTAACTTACTCGCAAATTATTCCAAGATACAAGATTTAGTTGTCCCTGAATCAATAGGTATTTTGGCGTTCCTAGAATTTTACTGGAGGCATACCTATGATCACATTCACATTCTGTTCTGCCTCTCCCATTGTCATGTTGAACGTTCTGGCTTTAGACTGTCCAGCATTGCCTGACCCTGTAGCTTTTTCCCGATTTACCGAGTTGACATTGGTTCGACTATATTTTACGAAATGACCCTTGTTTCCCCACTTGTGACAGGTACTGGTACACTGCACGAATTGGCATAATGGCCATTCTTGCCACATCGGTAGCACCACATATTAGCTAGGTTACATATTCCTCCATGGTTTCTTCCACATATCTTGCACACTAGCAGTGGTCGAATCCCCTGCGATGGATTGTTATTGAAGAATCTGGTTGTCTGTTGCTGATTGTTGTTGATGAATCGATTCACTTGTTGATTATCATTCTGGAATTGATTCCCATGATTTCCAAAGTTCTGACCCCTATTCTCAGGCCCTCCATTCCCTCGAAACTAGAATCCCAATCTACTGTTGAAATTATTCTAAAATTGGCTCTGTGGCTGACTCCCCGATTGGTTATCAAACTCTCTCTTCTTCCCGTTCTTCTCCTTCTGAGTCATATCACTTTAAGCTTCCATGATCATTTCCTTCTGTACCACGGCCGTGTAAGTGGTCAACTCAAAAACAGCCACCCTACTACGGACCCACGCCTTCAGTCCTTGCTGGAACCTCTTGGCCCTCTTCTCGTCCGTATCCACAAAGTCTGGTACGAATCTAGCTAACTTAGTGAATTTAGCTTCATAACTTGTAACATCGGTTTCCTGCTTTAGGTACAAAAACTTTATCTCCATTTGATTATGCATGTAACGCGGAAAGTACTTTTCCAAAAACAACTCATTAACTCTCTCCCAAGTAACTACTCCCGCTCCTTCTAGTGCCTTCCTTGACTCCCACCGGTAATTTGCCTCTCATTTCAGAAAATAGCTTAGCCAACAAACTCAGTCTTCTGATTCGCCTCCACTTTCAACAACGCAAAGGGTTTTTCTATTTCCTTCAACCATGCTCGGGCTTTTACTGGATCTGTTGTTCCTTGAAAATCTGGAGGTTTCACAAATTGAAATGCTTTGAAAGTTACAGCATGCTGTGTTGGTGGCTGTTGTTGCTGACGTATAAGATTTTCAGTTTGTTGACGAAATAACTTAAATATTTACTGCATCACGTTGACGTTTCTCGGCTCTAATGGATTTCCTTGCACCACTGGATTTCCTTGAATTGCAGGATTTCCCTGCGCCATGGGATTCTGATCATTGTTCTGATTTCCCAAACCATTCTCGATCGCGTTTGGAGTGGCCATATCTCTGATAATAAACACACAAGTTCTTTAGTATTTGGGTGTGCATGTTTTTGATGTAACATTTAACATGGAAAGACGGGTATAGGAAAGAAAAATAATTTTCCCTTTTTAAATAATTTTTTTTCCCAATAATGTTATCAGATCATGTCACACAATTACTAATTTACTCGAATGTTGGAGATAAATGCACGTTGAAAGATAAAAACATAAATTTACACTACCAAATCGCTGTCGATATATATATATATATACATATATATATATAGGGAAAGACTCAAAAGAAAACCATATTTTGGAGAAAACTTAAGGTACTTTTGTCATCCATTGATTTGTAAATAATCTAACGGTTGATAATCTCATTTTTTTAATTATTTCCATAATGGTTGATAGTCTTTCTAATTTTGGTATGCTATCTAGTCATAATATACTTTCCGGTTTGTAATAGAATTAATAACAATATTAATTACATGAATTAATGGCTGAGATGAGTATTCTAAGTTTTCTATCAAAAAAGTTTTCCCTAGATCCCTACTATATATATATATATACACACACACACACAACTGGTTGATTATCTAACAACAACTAGTTTATAATACGCACTATCAGTAGAGATGTCGGCTAGATACACTCAAAATTTCGACATAGCTACTACTACAAACCCCACACTAACATATATAGGTGGCATCACTACACACAACTCACAACATAGGCTTGAGTTAAAATCAAACATAAACCTATCTCATGTGAATGTAAACCTATCTCAAATGAATATAAACCTATCTCATGTGATCTACCAAATCTTTCCTGGGCTATATCTCTGCTTATTTCAGTTACTACCAACCTGTAGCTCTGATACCAACTGTGGCGCCCTCCAAATCCGGGGTCTAGATCTGGGGGTCCCCAAGCAATACAATAATAAATCAGAGGCGCACTGACCCCGTCAATAACCAAAGATCGCTAATAGGTTATAGTATGAAATTAAGCAGCTGAAACTAAAAGTAAATTTAAATACTTTATTACAAGCCCACTACTAATTCACAAACTCAAATCCATACGTTTAGATATGTTTTAAGTCTAGATTCAGTTTTATTACAGGCGCTATCTACAGACATACTAAAACAACTAAATACCTAGGAGGCCCGAGAAGCGAGCGGTCTCAACACTTGTCTCTCGCTACGCCTGCTAGAACTGCTGGAATGGCTCATACTGACAGTCTGACAGGATTTAGATAAAAAGCAAGAGTGAGCTAAAGAAATGCTCAGCAAGTATATGAAAAATTGAAATAGAATCAGAATATCAAAATATGAGATCCGTATAGAGAACAAAATATAAAACAGTTTGTAATCAAAATCGAACAATAAATAAATCACAGTTTATCTCAACTGAAACAATGCAGTATGTCATCAAAATGAATCAACTGCTCAAAATCAAAATATACTAGCCATGCTGACAATATGGATTGGATACACACAAATAAACGCTATTGCTCCCTGATTAGTCTAAAAGTAATAGAACCTCTTTATATCCTATCAATATATTTTTATACCCATAGTTATAACAAGGATTCTCAAAATATAGGTACCAAAATAGGTAAATAATGTTAGCCTATAGGAAGATAGATTGATTACCATATCCTCCTCAAATGCTGGACTATTATTTCAGAGCCTCTTACGCTATAATTCCAATTCAATAAAGCAAACCCAAGTAAATAAGGTATGCTTAGTTTCAACTACAGACCATATCCTCGTTATTTATACAATAATTCACTGAATATGATGAGTTTTTAATAATCAACTTCCAATAATCAGAGTACGAATAACAAGTATCTCTGATGCACATAATAATACATGAATCATAAATATTTCTGAACAATAACTATTTATCATGACATGAAAAATTGAAATAGTAAAACAAACGTGTTTATGATGATCAATGAGAAAATACTTGCCTGATATCGAAGTTGTCCAAAAGCTAGAATGAGACGACTACACTACTTATCTATCTAGTACCTCGCTTATATCTACAAATAAAATATTCTAATTTAGATTCTAGTGTCTACCCATGCGTTCTATTAATAACGAACACCAAATAATAATTAATAAATAAGTAATATCAATTAGCAGATGAATAAACACATAAATCATGTAACAGATAAGACTAACAAATTAAAAAGCAACCAAAGAATTAAAAATAAACTCTAAAATATTATTTGAGTAGAAGTGGATCATTGTTATCCATTCCGGATAATTATTTGATCCCTAAAATATTTAATAAAATTAATCAATATTTCATATTTATTTTTATTATTTGCCTCCATGATTTATGCCTTAAAAGCTACTTTTTATAAAATAGCATAGTCTGGTGGCGCTCACAAGCCACAACTATACTTCATTTTATATAGAGAGCCAAAAATATGGTTGAACAATTAAGTTATGCAAGCATCACCCTTAAATCCCAACTTATCAGCTTGCATCAACAGTACCTCAAGCTATAAAACATGCCAGGGGCATACATCAAGATATTTTAAGTATACAGACTTCTCAGGCTTTAATAATTTTTCACTTCGAACAACAAAGCTCTAACACTTGGCAAATGCATATATATGACCTATAAAATTTGAGCTCTAGTAGACTTCTATCAGCAAGACCTTAAAATAAAATCAACATAGCATGGATGGAGAAGAGTTTTTGATGATCAAATAGTTTTCTTGACAACCCACAATCAAGCAATACTTCATAATTTCCATGGAACTCTTATCTTACAATATTATCCATTCTTTAGCATGCAGGGACGGAATATCTAATTTTGTATCATTCAAACATACTGACAATTCTACCTTGGCTAAAACAAATCTAATTAGTACTAAAGAGTTATTCCTAATGCCCACATGTTCATGGCTAGTTCCATAAAACTTGAAGGGTATTATCAATACACATTCAGAAATACTCACCAAGTTATATTATCTTTGGAGGTCCATAATAATTGAAATGGAAATATACAACAGAAAACCAACACACTATGCACTTAATCGTATATTTGTACTAAATCATCAAGCAAAAAGAGATTCGAAATACCATTCTATTATACAATAACCAAATCAATTCCAGGACTATGACTTATAGAAAAGAAAATGAAAGAACATATACGAGTAAGTACAGTAACATCCTTTCAATTTATGATAAATTTTAAGCAGCAACTACTGCCAACACAACTCACAGAGGCCTAGCAACATGTTAACATCAATTTAGACACCAAACTCAACCCACTCGATCGAGCCCTGACAAATCAAAACTCCAGCAGAGCTATAAACAAGTAAGGATATATTAACTTTGATTCTGACAATTAGTTGGTCCCCAAAGTAACAAGTTGCAATGACAATTATCATTGTGTGATCATCGTGAATGAGTATAGGGACTCATCTCTGGGACAAAATTAGCCTTAAGCAAAGTAACTTCATGCATATAATCTTCTAAATGTTACCAGAGTACAACAAGTTAACACCAATTAAATGAAAACTCAAAGGAAGTCAAGTGACTTATTTCATTACTGATCCGAGATAAAAATAATGTATTGAGAAACCTATTCATCTTGCAAAGGAACAATAGATAAATAAATATATTTTTTGAAAATAGAGTTGACCAAGTAAAAGTAGTTTACTCTGGAGTGATAAGCATAACTTTGCAAGGTTTGGCTTCCATTGTTTCACTTAATTTAGTTGGCTACTTCACATCTCCCCAATCAATGATTAATATTAATATAAACATAACATCTCTCAAATTATCTAAACCAGTTTATATTATCGTAATTCCAGAGACAAATTAGCTATCGCATCAATTCTAAATGCATACAAATTACTAAATATCCTTCAAATCATGCAACCCTAGTTTATATAACATAACCACATAATTTAGAAACAGATACCATTAGGACAGATACATAAGAAAAACACAGACCCATGCTGCTACTAGCCTCTACAAGCGTATATATATAACTAACTGACAAGCAAGTAACCCATGACCAGGTCGGAGAAACGGCGGCCATGGAAACCGACAATAATCCGGTGACTCAAAACCACCACAATCACACTCGAAAATCATACCCACAAGCTACTAGTATCTCATACAATACAAACATGCTACCAGAAACAAAAACAAGTCCTGCATGTCATTCTCCGGCCCAAAACAAATAACTTACGGCCAAATCCGGTAAACTCGTTCCGTGTTCATTGATTCACCAAGCTACGTTCTACACAGTTACGCTAATCAATTAAACAACCAAGCAGTGGAACTCTAGATATAAAAATCGAAATATAAGTAGTTAAACATGACTTTGCACACTAGCGACTTTTAATCAAAACAGATGACATAATCATATAGCAGAGATTACAAGCTTCACAACGACTATTCATATGCAAGAAAAAGAGGTCGATATCACCTTCAAATAATCAATCGATTATAAGAGCCCTAGAAATGGATTTTCCCCAAATTCCCCAAGTTGCAAGCTGCTGTTCTTTACTATAATTAGTAAAACTAATAAAAAAATTTATTAACTAAAAACTATTTAAATTTTTAAGAAAATATAGGGGATTAATTTGATTAAAAGATAATTTACCACATAATTAAATTAAAATGCCCAAAAATCATTTTTATGGGATAAAATATAAAAATAAATATTTTCAAAATAATACAATATATATGTCAAAATTTCCCAAAAATTATGAATGATCCAAAAATAATAAAATAAATTTATTTTGAAGATTTAATCATTTCCATAAAAATAAAAGTACAAAAAACAAGGTTTCTAGTCTACTACAGAGTCTGGACCCGATAACCATAAATCGAAATAGAATTATTCTAATGAAACAAAAATTACAACAAAATAGAATAAAATATTCTAAGCTACACAGAAGTCACATAACATATAACATGTAATTTTCCTATTTATTAAAAATCCCAGCACAAATAAATGCATATATATATAAATAAAATGATAAAAAAAATCTGACAAACTAAAAATTATATTAAAAGCATATTTAAATATTATAAAATACACGTAATTTTTTCCCGGAATGTGACGCCCTCCAAATCCGGTGTTTAGATTTAGGGGTCACCAACCAATCAACAACCAATAATAACAGTAAAATAAGAAACCCGAGGCACACTGGCCCGCCAACAACCAACAATAATAAAATAATAAATTAGAGGCCCACTGGCCCACCAATAATAATAAAATATAAACCGGAGGCGCGTTGACCCCGTCAATAACTAAGAATCGTTAACAGGTTACAGTATGAAATTAAGCGGCTGAAACTAAAAGTAAATCCAAATACTTTATTACAAGTCCACTACTAATCCACAAACTCAAATCCATAAGTTTAGATATGTTTTAAGTTTAGGTTTAATTTTATTACAAGCACTATCTACAGACATATTAAAATAACTAAATACCTGGGAGGCCCGAGAAGAGAGAGGTCCCAACACCTGTCTCTCGCTACGCTTGCTAGAATTGCTGGAATGGCTCATACTGACAGTCTGGAAGGATTTAGATAAAAAGTAAGAGTGAGCTAAAGAAATGCTTAACAAGTATATGAACAATTGAAATGAAATCAAGATATGAGATCTGTATAGAGAACGAAAAATAAAACAGTTTATTATAAAAACTGAACAGTAAATAAATCACAATTTATCTCAAACTGAAACAATGCAGTATGTCATCAAAATGAATCAACTGCTTAAAATCAATATATAACAGTCATGATGACAATATGGATTGGATACACAAATATAAACACTATTGCTCCCTGATCAGTCTAAAAACAATATGATCTCTTTATACCCTATCAGTACATTTCAATACCCATAGTTATAATAAGGATTTTCAAAATATAGGTACCAAAGCAGATAAGTAATTTTAGCCTATAGGAAGATGGATTGGTTACCATATCCTCCTAAAATGCTAGAATATTATTTCAGAGCCTCTTACGCTAGAATTCCAATCCAATAGAGCAAACCCGAGTAAATAAGGTATGTTTAGTTTCAACTATAAACAATATCCTCATTATTTATACAATAATTCGCTGGATATGATGAGTTTATTATAGTCAACTTCCAAAATTCAAAGTACGAATAACAAGTAACTCTGATGCATATAATAAAACAAGAATCATAAATAGTTCTGAACAATAATTATTTATCATGATACGAATAATCGAAACAGTAAAATAAAAGTGTTTAGTATGATCATGGAGAAAATACTTGCCTGGTATAGACGTTATCCTAAAGCTGGAAATGAGACGAATCCTCTAACTATTTATCTACCACCTCGCTCGTATCTATAGATACAATATTCTAATTTAGATTCTAGTGTCTACCCATGCATTCTATTAATAACGAAAATCAAATAATAAAAAATAAACAAGTAACACCAATTAGCATACGAGTAAGCACATAAATCATATAGTAGATAAGATTCACAAATTAAAGAGCCGGTGTTAGGAATTTATATGTAATTTAATGATAACATTAATCTTAGAATCATAGAAATTTTATTTGATGTTACTGATCAATTGATATGAAAGTTATAAATATCAATTGATTAGGAAACCATTTATCAGTTGGAGTATTTATATGAATCAACTGATAATTTGGATTGTATCATAGGTGTACTTAGTCTATTTCAATTGATAAGGTGTAAATTAATTGATATTATTTCCATCAATTGATGTTAAAGTCGATTGATATAGATCATCAACTGATGTGTAACTTAGACTGTCAAAATTGTAATTATTTGAAGACATGAAATTATACAAGTGAAGGATGATCGATTAATATTGAAGCATCGATGTGTAGGAGATCAGTCGAAGAAGCCAAGTCAAGTATTGAAGACCATCAACCAATGTGAAGACCCATCGATTGATAACATCTATCAATCGATAAGTCATTATTTATCAATCGATGGATATAAAGATCAATCGAAGAAAAACAACAGTTGCTGGATTAAAGAAAGGATCAATTGATATGCTTAACAACAAATTATCAATTGATTGAGACAACACAGAAGGACTATCTGTTAAAGATCCAAAGGACAAAAGTACACCTATGGAAGACAGTCTATGATGACTGTGAAGACTCAATCAGAAGCTGTCTTTCAAACCTTTTTCTAAAATGGAAAAAGGTAAAAGGAAGGTAGATAGAAACAATCCAAAAATAGGAATTGTAAAAACACACTTGTAGTATATAAACAAGTGTGGTAGAATTGTTAGAAAAGAGTACAAGTTAGATTTTATTTCTTGAATCAACTGTTCAGCCTTAGAGCACTTTGTAAGAACAGTTGGTTTATTTTCTAACTTTGTAGAAACGAAGCTATGTTTCTTTTAACCTAGGAACATTGAGCAAAAATATACACTGATGGGAAAACCAACTCATCAGTAATTTTAAATCTCTTTGTTAAATTTTATTTTCAGTTTTTAATTTATTCGAACATATTCTCTCTAATTGTCAAACATCAGTAACAAATATTAAAATAAGCAAAAAGTTTCAATATTTATATTCAACCCCCTCTTCTATAAATATTGGCATAGTTCTGGGAAATAACAACCGGTAAAGAATTAAAAATACACTCTAGAATATTATTTGAGTCTAAGTGGACCATTATTATCCACTCCGGATAATAATTGGATCACAAAATATTTAATAAAATATTAATCCAGTTTTATAAATAAACTAGGGGATTGAAATTATTTTTAGAATATCTGGATTATTTTTAGGGTCTAAAACAAATTGATTTCATTTAAAAAGGGTAAATAGATTATTAACTAAATAAAAAAAAATAAGGTAAGTAAATAAATTATTTTTATTTCTCCAAATAATTAAATTCAATTATTTTTAATTATATTTAAATAATATGTAATTAATTAAATTAATTTATTAAAGTAAACTAACCAAGTAATTATAATTAATTAAATTATTATCTAAATAAATTATAATAATTAAATCAAATTGATTTTGAAATAAGAATAATTTATTTGAATTTATAAAACATTTTTCGAATTAGAAATAGCTTCTAAGATAATAATTGTTTTTAATAAAAAAACATCAATGATATCAACCTTTAAGATCTATATATGACGTACCAAGAACAACAATCAAGCTTAGCAAACTCGATGGTATCATACTTCTGGCAAACTCAATAAGTTAATCATGTTAATAGATTAAACAAATAAGACCTAAAACGACAATCAAACTCGTTGCTAACCATAACCACAAGAAGCTACAACTACTAGAAATACCGATACATGTGACCATAAACAAAACACAAGTCCAGTAAAATAATAAGCACTCAAAAGTTACTATCAAAGAAAGTCTATTCATGGTTCTGACCAAAACGCAAAGGCCAACACAATATACAAAGGCCTAACACATGTTAACATCACTCTAGACACCAAACTTAACCCACACACCCGCACTCATCATGTCACCAGGCTCCATAATTAACTATCAACCCACTGACAACTAGCATCACATTAGTAGCAGCAGATCAACCAGACAAGGTTTGGAGTTCAAACTCTGGCCAAAACCAAGAATAGTGAATCGAAAATATTTTCCGATAACTCAAAAAACACTCCCAAAGCTTACTCAACCCGACTGAAAATTAAGGCTTCAAGCTACCCACTCACACACAACTAGCTGATATACATATATATACAACAAACATGCCAAAACGAACGAAAAAGATAAACAGAGTAAACTCCGGTGACTCTCAGAACAACGTCAAACACAAAGACAACTTATACCTATAAGTTGCTACAAACTCATACAAGAAATACATGCTGTCAGAATTAAGAAACAACCTCAACCTCAATAGCCCATATGCCGGTCAAAAACAAGAACCACGGCTAAGAATCCGATGAACCTTAATCATACTCCAAAAACTAAACAAAAAATATGATTAGTATGCTCTGACTACGCTCTATCTAACCACATAAACAAATTAAATTAACAAGCAATCAGCTTCAACATAGAAAATCGATTATGAGGTAGTCATAGGAAATGGGTTCGCATAAAAAAATAAAATAAAAAATCTGACTCATCAAAAATTATATTAAAAAGCATATTTAAATATTATAAAATACAAGTAATTTTCACGGTCATTGTTGTAACGCCAAGAAAAAATTATGTGTATTTTATAATATTTAAATATACTTTTAATATAATTTTTAGTGTGTCAGATTTTTTTTATCATTTTATTTTTTTATATATGCATTTGTTTGTGTTAGGATTTTTAATAAATAGGAAAATTACCTGTTATATGTTATGTGA
Source organism: Oenanthe sinensis (assembly GCA_028671895.1). Classification (NCBI taxonomy): domain Eukaryota; kingdom Viridiplantae; phylum Streptophyta; class Magnoliopsida; order Apiales; family Apiaceae; genus Oenanthe; species Oenanthe sinensis. The sequence continues at coordinate 167,769 of CM053809.1, read as the reverse complement.
CTTATGTGAAACTTAGAATATTTTATTCTATTTTGTTGTAATTTTTGTTTCCTTAGAATAAATCTATTTCAATTTATGATTATCGGGCCCAACCTCTGTAGTAAACTAGAGACCTTGTTTTTGGTACTTTTATTTTTATGGAAATGATAAAATCTTTAAAATAAATTTATTTTATTATTTTTGGACCATTCATAATTTTTGTGGAATTTTGACATATACATTTTATTATTTTGAAAATATTTATTTTTAAATTTTATCCCATAAAAATAATTTTTGGGCATTTTATTTTAATTATGTGGTAAATTATCTTTTAATCAAATTAATTCCCTAAATTTTCTTAAAAATTTAAATAGTTTTTAGTTAATAATTTTTTTATTAGTTTTACTAATTATAGTAAAGAACAGCAGCTTGCAACTTGGGGAATTTGGGGAAAATCCATTTCTAGGGCTCTTATAATCGATTGATTATTTGAAGGTAATATCGACCTCTTTTTCTTGCATATGAATAGTCGTTGTGAAGCTTGTAATCTCTGCTATATGATTATGTCATCTATTTTGATTGAAAGTCGCTAGTGTGCAAAGTCATGTTTAACTACTTATATTTCGATTTTTATATCTGGAGTTCCACTGCTTGGTTGTTTAATTGATTAGCGTAACTGTGTAGAGCGTAGCTTGGTGAATCTATGAACACGGAACGAGTTTACCGGATTTGGCCATAAGTTATTTGTTTTTGGCCGGAGAATGACATGCAGGACTTGTTTTTGTTTCTGGTAGCATGTTTGTATTGTATGAGATACTAGTAGCTTGTGGGTATGATTTTTGAGTGTGATTGTGGTGGTTTTGAGTCACCGGATTATTGTCGGTTTCCATGGCCGCCGTTTCTCCGGCCTGGTCATGGGTTACTTGCTTGCCAGTTAGTTATATATAAATGCTTGCAGAGGCTAGTAGGAGCATGGGTCTGTGTGTTTCTTATGTATCTGTCCTAATGGTATCTGTTTCTAAATTATGTGGTTATGTTATATAAACTAGGGTTGCATGATTTGAAGGATATTTTGTAATTTGTATGCAATTATAATTGACTGGGATAACTAATTTGTCTCTGGAATTACGATAATATAAATTGGTTTAGATAATTTGAGAGATGTTATGTTTATATTAGTATTAATCATTGATTGGGGAGATGTGAAGTAGCCAACTAAATTAAGTGAAACAATGAAGCCAAACCTTGCAAAGTTATGCTTGTCACTCTAGAGTAAACTACTTTTACTTGGTCAACTCTATTTTCAAAAAATATATTTATATAAATAGTTTTTAGTTAATAATTTTTTTTATTAGTTTTACTAATTATAGTAAAGAACAACTTGCAACTTGGGGAATTTGGGGAAAATCCATTTCTAGGGCTCTTATAATCGATTGATTATTTAAAGGTGATATTGATCTCTTTTTCTTGCATATGAATAGTCGTTGTGAAGCTTGTAATCTCTACTATATGATTATGTCATCTGTTTTGATTGAAAGTCGCTAGTATGCAAAGTCATGTTTAACTACTTATATTTCGATTTTTATATCTGGAGTTCCACTGCTTGGTTGTTTAATTGATTAGCGTAGCTGTGTATAGCGTAGCTTGGTGAATCTATGAATATTTTATTTTGATTTTTGGAACATAAAATGAGTTCATCGGACTTTGGCCGTAAGTTATTTGTTTTTGGCCGGAGAATGACCTGCAACACTTATTTCTTGTTTCTGGTAGCATGTTTGTATTGTATGAGATACTAGTAGCTTGTGGGTATGATTTTCGTGTGTGATTATGGTGGTTTTGAGTCACCGGATTATTGCCGATTTCCATGTCCGCCGTTTCTCCGGCCTGGTCATGGGTTACTTGCTTGCATGTTATATATATATATATATATATATATATATATATATATATATATATATATATATATATACTTGCAGAGACTAGTAGCAACATGGGTGTGTGTGTTTCTTATGTATATGTCCTAATGGTATCTATTTCTAAATTATATGGTTATGTTATATAAACTAGTGTTGCATAATTTGAAGGATATTTTGTAATTTGTATGCATTTAGAATTGACTGAGATAGCTAATTTGTCTCTGAAATTACGATGATATACAATGGTTTGGATAATTTGAGAGATTTTATGTTTATATTAATATTAATCATTGATTGGGGAGATGTGAAGTAGCCAACTAAATTAAGTGAAACAATGGAGGCTGAACCTTGCAAAGTTATGCTTGTCACTGCATAGTAAACTACTTTTACTTGGTTAACTCTATTTTCAAAAAATATATTTATTTATCTATTGTTCCTTTGCAAGATGAATAGGTTTCTCAATACATTATTGTCATCTCGGATCAGTAATGAAATAAGCCACTTGACTTCCTTTAGTGTTCATTTAATTGGTGTTAACTTGTTGCACTCTGGTAACATTTAGAAGATTATATGCATAAAGTTACTTTGCTTAAGGCTAATTCTGTCCCAGAGATGAGTCCTTGTACTCATTCACGATGATCACACAATGATAATTGTCATTGCAACTTGTTACTTTGGGGACCAACTAATTGTCAGAATCAAAATTAATATATCCTTACTTGTTTGTAGCTCTGCTGGAGTTTTGTTTTGGCAGGGCTCGATCGGGTGGGTTGAGTTTGGTGTCTAAATTGATGTTAACATATTTCTCTACTGGTTATGGTTGCTAGTAGCTTTGTTTTGGTATTAGCTAGCTCGATTTTTGTTAGCGTTTTGGGTCATAACAGATTTCACTCTCCGAAATAGTTTTAAGATTTAATCAAACTTGTTGATTCAGGGTGGTGTGAGTTTAATAGTTGTTAATAGCTTGGTTGTGATGCTTGTGAACCTAGCTACATGTGGGTATTATTTATTTTTGAGTTTGCTTGTTGTTTGAGTAGCTGGAAGAATGAAACTCTAGACATAACCTCTGGTTTTCCAGTTTGATTGGTAGTTGGTTGTGTGGCTTTATGCTTGAGGTTGTTTGTGTGTTGTAATGTTAGGCTTACAGAGAGTATTTTGATACTAATTTGCAAGCAAAGTTTTTAAAACCCTGGCTCCAAACTACAAGGATTTTTCTGGGAGTCATTTTCAAAACTATTTCTGAAAATTATTTTAAAAATTATTATTTTTATTTATTTCAAAAAATGTTTTAAAATTAAAATAAATTATTTTTATTTCAAAATAAATTTGATTTAGTTATTTTAATTTATTTATATAATAATTTAATTAATTATAATTAATAAGTTAATTTATTTTAATCAATTAATATAATTAATTAAATATTATTTAAATATAATTCAAAATAATTGGATTTAAATATTTTAGAGAAATAAAAATGATTTATTTACTTTTATTTTTTATTATTTATGTATTTAATTATTCTTTTACCGTTTTTAAATGAAACAAATTGGTTGAGACTCTAAAAACAATTCGGAAGTTATAAAAATAGTTTCAATTCCCTAACTTATTTATAAAACCCAAATTATTATTTTATTAAATATTTAGGGATTCAATAATTATCCGGAGTTAATAATAATGATCCACTTCGACTCAAATAATATTTTAGAGTCTACTTTTATTTCTTTGACAAATAGTGTAGTCGTCCCATTCTAGCTTTAGGACAGCTTCGATATCAGGCAAATATTTCCTCCTTGATCATCCTAAACACTTTTGTTTTACTATTTCAATTTTTCATATCATGATAAAAATTTATTGTTCAAAACTATTTATGACCTATGTATTATTTTGTGCATCAGAGATACTTGTTATTCGTACTCTGAATATTAGAAGTTGATTATAATAAACTCATTATATCCTGCGAATTATTGTATAGCTAACGAGGATATTGTCTGTAGTTGAAACTAAGAATACCTTATTTACTTGGGTTTGCTCTATTGGATTGGAATTATAGCATAAGAGGCTCTGAAATAATAGTCCATCATTTGAGGAAGATATAATAATCAATCCATCTTCCTATAGGCTAACATTATTTACCTATTTTGGTACCTATGTTTTGAGAATCCTTGTTATAACTATGGGTATAGAAATGTACTGATAGGATATAAAGAGGTCCTATTGCTTTTAGACTGATCAGAGAACAATAGTGTTTATTTGTGTGTATCCAATCCATATTGCCAGCATGGCTAATATATTTTGATTTTAAGTAGTTGATTCATTTTGATAACATAGTGCATTGTTTCAGTTGAGATAAACTGTGATTTATTTACTGTTCAGTTTTGATAATAAACTATTTTATATTCCGTTCTCTATACATATCTCATATTATGATATTCTGATTCTATTTCAATTGTTCATATACTTGCTGAGCATTTCTTTAACTCAATCTTGGTTTTTATCTAAATCCTGCCAGACTGTCAGTATGAGCCATTCCAGTAGTTCTAGCTGGCATAGCGAGAGGTAGGTGTTGGGACCGCTCGCTTTTAGGGCCTCCCAGGTATTTAGTTGTTTTAGTATGTCTGTAGATAGTGCTTGTAATAAAATTGAATCTAGACTTAAAACCTATCTAAACTTCTGGATTTGAGTTTGTGGATTAGTAGTGGGCTTGTAATAAAGTATTTAGATTTACTTTTAGTTTCAGTTGCTTAATTTCATACTATAACCTGTTAGCGATCCTTAGTTGTTGGCGGGGTCAGTGCGCCTCTGATTTATTATTATATTTGTTGGGGACCCCCAAATCTAGATCTCGAGGTTGAAGGGTGCCACAGTTGGTATTGGAGCTTCAGGTTGGTAGTCACTGAAATAAGCAGAGGTATAGCCCAGGAAAGATTTGGTAGATCACATGAGATAGGTTGATATTCACATGAGATAGGTTTACATTCACATGAGATAGGTTTATGTTTGATTTTAACTTAAGCCAATGTTGTGAGTTGTGTGTAGTGATGCCGCCTATATATGTTAGTGTGGGGTTTGCAGCAATAGCTATGTCGAAATTTTGAGTGTATTTAGCTAACATCTCTACTAATAGTGCGTATTTGAAACTAGTTGTTGTCATCCACTCAGCCAGCTTTTGTACCGTTGTAAAATATATATATATATATATATCGACATAAATTTTGGTTGTAGAAATTCGTGTTTTTATCTTTCAAAGTTCATTTATCGCCAGCATTCGAGTAAATTAGTAATTGTGTGACATGATCTGATAACATTATTAGGAACAGAATTTTATTTAAAAAGGAAAAATAATTTTTCTTTCCTATACCCGTCCACACCCAATTACTAAAGAACTTGTGTGTTTATTATCAGAGATATGGCCAAACCAAACACGATAGAGAATGATTTGGGAAATCAGAACAATGATCAGAATCCAATGGCGCAGGGAAATCCTGCAGTTCAAGGAAATGCAGTGGTGCAAGGAAATTCATTAGTGTCGGGAAACGTCAACACGATGCAGCAAATATTTGAGTTGCTTCGTCAACAAACTAAAAATTTTACACAGCAACAACATCCACCAGCACAGCAGGCTGTAACTTTCAAAGCATTTCAATATGTGAAACCTCCAGATTTTCAAGGAGCAGCAGATCCAGTAAAAGCACGAGCATGGTTGAAGGAAATAGAAAAAACCTTTGCGTTGTTGAAAGTGGAGGCGAATCAGAAAATTGAGTTTGCCATCTATTTTCTGAAAGGATAGGCAAATTACTGGTGGGAGTCAAGGAAGGCACTAGAAGGAGCGGGAGTAGTTACTTGGGAGAGATTTAATCAGTTGTTTTTAGAGAAGTACTTTCCGCGTTACATGCAGAATCAAATGGAGATAAAGTTTTTGGACTTAAAGCAAGAAATCGATGTTACAAGTTGTGAAGCTAAATTCACTGAGTTAGCTAGATTCGTACCAGACTTTGTGGATACGGACGAGAAGAGGGCCAAGAGATTCCAGCATGGACTGAAGGCATGGGTTCGTAGTAGGGTGGCTGTTTTTGAGTTGACCACCTATACGGCCGTGGTACAGAAGGCAATGATCATAGAACCTGGAAGTGATATGACTCAGAAGGAGAAGAACGGGAAGAAGAGAAAGTTGGATAACTAATCGGGGAGTCAGCCACAGAGCCAATTTCAGAATAATTTCAATAGTAGATCGGGATTCCAGTTTCGAGGGAATGGATGGCCTGAGAATGGGGGGTCAGAACTTTGGAAATCAAGGGAATCATTTCCAGAATGATAATCAACAACAAGTGAATCGATTCATCAACAACAATCAGTAACAGACAACCAGATTTTTCAATAACAATCCATCGCAGGGGATTCTACCACTGCCAGTGTGCAAGATATGTGGAAGAAACCATGGAGGAATATGTAACCTAGCTAATGTGTGGTGCTACCGATGTGGCAAGAATGGCCATTATGCCAATTCATGCAATGTACCAGTACTTGTGGGAACTAGTTTTCACATGTTTGGAAACAAGGGTCATTTCATAAAAGATTGTCGAACCAATGTCAACTTGGTAAATCAGGATAAAGCTACAGGGTCAGGCAATGTTGGACAGTCTAAAGCCAGAACATTCAACATGACCATGAGAAAGGTCCACATGTGCCTATGAAGATAGTTACAAGTGTGAATGTAGATGGTACTCAGGCACCAGACAAACTCATTCCAGAACCTGTGAGTGAATACACAGATGAAGATGAGAAGGAAGTACACAAGGATAAAAAGGCTATGAACATTTTGTTTAATGGTCTTGACAAGGATATGTTTGACAATGTTATCAATTATACAACCTCCAAGGAAGTCTGGGATACTCTTCAAACTCTATGTGAAGGCACTGAGTAAGTAAGAAAGAACAAGATGCAACTCTTGATTCAAAAATATGAGGCCTTTCATTTCAAGAGTGATGAAGCAATCAATGACACAAATAGTAGGTTTCAAAAGCTGTTGAATGAGCTAAAACTGTTTGGAAGGGTATATGCTGTTCAAGATACCAACCTCAAATTCTTGAGGTCTTTACCCAAGAAATGGAAACCAATGACTATTTCTATAAGACAATCTCCTGACTTTAAAGAATATACTCTTGACAAGCTGTATGAAATGTTGAAAACCTATGAGTTGAAACTACAACAAGATGAGGAAATTGAGAAAAGTCAGAAGAGAGACAAGTCTGTTGCATTGGTGGTCAAGGATAAACAAGTTGCAGAATCTAGTAAAGATGTTGCTGTCAAAGAAGGGAAGAAAGAAAGTCATGACAATAGTGCAAGTGGTGTTAGATATTATGAATCTTTAATTGGTAAAGGAAAAGAAACAGTTGAGGATGATGAGTCATATACCAAGGATGAAATGGATGAAATAGATGAGCATTTGGCTTTTATATCAAGGAAATTTTCAAAACTCAAATTCAAGAGGAATCCCATGTTGGGTTCCGAGGCATAAAACGCAGCGGATAAACGTAAATATAACAAAAATTTCGGAACCCTAACGCAGGATCATGTATAAGATTGGACGGATTATGGTGATAATCGAATCATACCTATTACGATCTTGAATGTCACGAACTCAACGGAGATCCTTGCTATCACGACTTGTGTCTTCCTCTCGAAAACACCTCTATGGTATCCACACGAGCACCTTCAAGAGTGTCTCACGATCTTGATTACGGAGTGGATGTACTAGCAAACCTTTGATAATTCGAATTGTCTTCCTGCCTCTTTGCTACCTCTTCTAGGGTTTTTCTATCAAAAACGTGTTGTGCCTCTTAACCCTACATTATCTATTTATAATGTTTGGTTAACAGGCCCATAGCAGCAAAACCTAACCCATGTAGGTCTAGGAAAATAATAAAACGAATTTTATTATTTAATTAATAACTAAGTCATACTTAATTATTATGGGCAGAAATACAATTCTAATTTGAATTTATATTATCTTAATTAATTAAGTCTCACTTAATTAATATAATAAAAATTCAAATAATTATCAATTAATTTAAATCTATAATTTAAATTAACTATTCCTCTAAGTGCTCTTTGCGTGTGACCCTATAGGCTATTATTTAATTGGCAATAATTTTATTCTCCAATAAAATTATAAACAATGAGCGGCATCTAGTAATACATCATTGCTACCCAATTAAACAATAATTAAATCGTGATTCGATAAAACCTTTCGTGATTAATGTTTCCGTGTAATATAATCCTTTTAACCATATATATTATAGATTAAACTCGAGGCATGTATTTAGTCATCCTCTTCAACATTTAATCCGGGTTTACTTGATCCATGAGTAGACTATGAAAACAAATCATTATTTGAGCACAGCCATGCATTTTATAGTCTCACTCAATCAAGAGGCCAATAATATCTCTCCTAATTATAGGAGGGTTAAATCCTTTATCTATCATTCATATTTCTCATACGACTCATGATATACCCGATGTCCACTTTTATCATTACCCGGTCAAAGGTAACTTTTAATGTAGTCAAAGTATATTAATCCTCGTATAAAAATATAATGATCTCAAGTCAGAGGATCATTACACCATTATCACTGTGAGTCTTTCTTATGACTTTATTAAACATGAAGAATCTCATTGTGGGTCTGTCCAGTACCATGTACTCCTGCATGTACCTATGTGTTGACTTTAATATCCCCATACTTATAACCAATGAGATGTGGTTATCTGTCAAACAACATACTAGTCTATTTATGTATTATTATTGTCCTATAATAATAATACTCGACTAGGGACATTTAAGAATATGATATATTATATAATCTCAAGTTCAAGTCATGTACTAAACTATACAATATGTATCATGATTCTAAGGACATTTATTATGCTAACAAATATATCGCAGTAATTAAAGTCATAATAAATATGTTTATTGAATAATCAATTGACATAAAGGTTTATCAAAATAAACATTGTATTGCCTCTAGGGCACCTACACCAACATCCCATGGAAAGGCCTGGATCTCAGTTCAAGAGAGACAATCAACAAGGCAAAAATCTTGTTGACAGGACTCAATTCAAATGCTTTAACTGTGGATTGGCTGGTCATTTTTCTAATGAATGCAGAAAGCCAAAAATGGAAAAGAAGTCAAAGTTTAGTGATGGTATTGACTATAAGAAGAAGTACTTTGACTTGCTCAAACAAAGAGAGAAGGCTTTTGTAACAGAAGAAAAGGACTGGGCTGCTAAGGATGATTCTGAAGAAGAAGAATACATCAACCTTGCACTAATGGCCAATCATGATGACCAGAAAGCTAGTTCTTCTAGCAATCAGGTAATTTCTACAATCTATCTGAGTTATCCAAAGATGAATGCAATATTACAATTACTGAAATATCAAATGAATTGTATAATTTGCATGTCACTCTTAAGTCCTTAAAAAAAGAGAACACTAGGCTCAAAATCTCCTAAGAAACTTTCACTGAAAGAAACAATTATCTAGGGAGCGAGCTAGTGCAAATGGACAGATTCAAGGTAGAAAACAGAGATGCTAGAAAAGAACTAGTTGAGTGTAAAAAGGAAATAAAAAATTTGAAAGAAAATTGAAAGAAGAATTAAGAACCATTGATAGATGGAACAGGTCAAGTAAAGCTAGTAAAAAGATGAATGATATACATGGAACAAATTCTTTCACCATGCTGTCTGAGACTCTTGAGAAATTAGCCATTGATGAAAATCAATCCTTGGAAAAGAAGCAATCAATTGCTAATCCTGAATCAACTGATAAGGATTATCCATTGTTTGATGATGTTATCCCAACATATAGTTATCCATTGAATGATAATGTTATTCCAATGGATAATTATCCATCGATTGAGGAATCATCAACTGCTAAGCAATCTGTCTTAAAAACCAAGCTTAACAGACCTGTTAAATTTGTAAAAGAAGGTAACTCCTCTAAATCTCAAGTCAAAGTTGAAAAGGCTAATATAGGGTTCTTATCTAAAGATCAATTGAAGGAAAAGTTAGAAAAGATAGAGCCTAATATTAAGCCAAATGAAAAGAAGAAGAAGAACAGAAATGGTAAAGTAGGCATAAACAAACACAATAACTACACACCTGACAAGTATACTCCTAGAAAGATATGTGCTAAGTGTGGTAGTAAGAATCACTTATCTGTGTAATGCAATTCCATTATGCTTGCAATAATAAATGTGTCTGTTATACCTAACATGCATTCTAACTCTGTTTATTCTCATTTAGTTGATCCTCATGCTATTCATGCTCAATATGTTAGTAATTGTGCCCTAGAGACAATTATTTTTATATTTTAAGGAAAATATTTTATTATTAAGGATTATGTTTTATTGATTATTATTTATTTATTATGTTTTATTTACTACGTAATAAATTGAAAGCATAATAAATGTCCTTGGAATTTTGATATGTATTATATATCTTTAAGTATGTGACTTAAAAATGAGATTATATGAATAGTATCTTATTCCTAAAATTCCCTAGTCGAGTATTATTATATAAGAACAATAATAATGCAATAAGACTAGTATGTTTATTGACAGATGACCACATCTCATTGGTCATATGTATGGTGATACTAAAGTCAAGAACATAAGTGCATGTCTCAATGAATGGCACTGGAATGACCCGCCGTGAGATTCTATATGTTAGTAAGTGTCATAAGAAATTCTCACTGTGATAATGATGTAATGATCCTCTGATTTGAAATCATTATATTTCTATACGAGAATTAATATACTTTGATTACACTAAAAGTTACCTTTAACCGGGTGATGATAAAAGTGGACATTGAGTATACTATGAATCTTATGAAAAATATGAATGATAGATAAATGATTTAACCTTCCTATTTAAGACTGATATTATTGACCTCTTGATTGAGTGAGACTATAAAATGCATAGTCGTGCTCAAATGTTGATTTGTTTAATAGTCTACTCATTGATCAAGGAAACCCGGATTAAACGTTGAAGAAGATCACACGATACATGCCTCGAGTTTGATCTATAATATATTGTTAAATGGATTATATTACTGGAACATTATTCACGAAATGCTTAATCAAAATCACTGATTTTATTATTATTACTTCGGTAGCAATGATGTATTACTAGACGCCGCTCATTGTTTATAATTTTAGTTAGATATTAAAATTATTGCCAACTTAATAATAACCTACAGGGTCACACACAAAGAATGCTTGAAGGAGAAATAATTTAAATTATGAATTTAAATTAAATAAGTAATTTATTTTATTTATGATATTAATTAAGTATGACTTAATTAATTATATAAATAGAATAAATAAATTACTTAAACTAATTCCAAAATTAGTAATTAATTAATTAAGTGAGACTTAATTAAATAATTTAGAATTTTGGATTAGTATTAATTATAATTAGATTATAATTAGAAAACGTATTTCTCTCTCTATATAATCTCTTTATGAGCTGATTTAATTATTGACACATATTTTTCTAAAACCCTAGCCCTTTTGAGAAAAGAGGAAGATAAAGAGAGAAAAACAGTTTTCGGGTGCTAGTACACATCAATCTTTCATTAAAAGTGTTCGTGTGGATACCTTAGAGCGTAGATCGCGTGAGCGGGATACCTGATGATTAAACAAGCTTTGAACCTTTATTAATCTTCCATTGATGAACTGTTAAATCTTTTTAAGGTATTTGTTCTTAATCTCTGAATTAAATCTTTTGTTTTCGCACGGATCCTACGAAGGGTTTTGATTTATGTTATGTTTTGTATTTATTTTTCACGTTTTTTCGCTGCGTTTGTGCCTCGAAACCCTTCACAATATGCATCAATGCCTTATATATTTAATCCATATCTTGCATTTGCCAACATGAATATGCCTGCTATGCCCTGGAATATGCACAACAATTTTCATCCTCCAAATTTCTCTAATTCTGCAAGCATGAATATTCCAATTATTAGCACTGAGAATCTGTTGGTGTAGGTGCCCTAGAGGCAATACAATGTTTATTTTGATAAACCTTTATGTCAATTGATTATTCAATAAACGTATTTATTATGACTTTAATTACTGCGATATATTTGTTAGCATAATAAATGTCCTTAAAATCATGATACACATTGTATAGTTTAGTACATGACTTGAACTTGAGATTATATAATATATCATATTCTTAAATGTCCCTAGTCGAGTATTATTATTATAGGATAATAATAATACATAAATAGACTAGTATGTTGTTTGACAGATAACCACATCTCACTGGTTATAAGTATGGGGATACTAAAGTCAACACATAGGTACATGCAGGAGTACATGGTACTGGACAGACCCACAGTGAGATTCTTCATGTTTAATAAAGTCATAAGAAAGACTCACAGTGATAATGGTGTAATGATCCTCTGACTTGAGATCATTATATTTCTATACGAGGATTAATATACTTTGACTACATTAAAAGTTACCTTTGACCGGGTAATGATAAAAGTGGACATCGGGTATATCATGAGTCGTATGAGAAATATGAATGATAGATAAAGGATTTAACCCTCCTATAATTAGGAGAGATATTATTGGCCTCTTGATTGAGTGAGACTATAAAATGCATGGTCGTGCTCAAATAATGATTTATTTTCATAGTCTACTCATGGATCAAGTAAACCCGGATTAAATATTGAAGAGGATGACTAAATACATGCCTCGAGTTTAATCTATAATATATATGGTTAAAGGGATTATATTACACGGAAACATTAATCACGAAAGGTTTTATCGAATCACGATTTAATTATTATTTAATTGAGTAGCAATGATGTATTACTAGATACCGCTCATTGTTTATAATTTTATTGGAGAATAAAATTATTGCTAATTAAATAATAGCCTATAGGGTCACACATATAGAGTACTTAAAGGAATAATTAATTTAAATTATAGATTTAAATTAATTGATAATTATTTGAATTTTATTATATTAATTAAGTGAGACTTAATTAATTGAAATAATATAAATTCGAATTTGAATTCTGCCATTAATAATTAAGTGTGACTTAGTTATTAATTAAATAATAAAATTCGGTTTTATTATTTAATCCTAAACCTACATGGGTTAGGCTTTGCTGTTATGGGTTGCTATTATGGGCCTATTAACCAACCATTATAAATAGATAATGTAGGGTTAATAAGGGTTAACGTTTTTATAAGAAACCCTAGAAGAGCAGCCACATAGAAAAGGCAGAGACAAATTCGAAATCATCAAAGGAGGCTAGTACATCCATTCCGTAATCAAGATCGTGAGACGTTCTTGAAGGTGCTCGTGTGGATACCATAGAGGTGTTTTCGAGAGGAAGACACAAATCGTGAAAGCTAGGATCTCCGTTGAGTTCGTGAAAGTCAAGACCAAACAAAGGTATGATTCCGTTTCACCATAATCAGTCCATGATTATACATGATCCTGCGTTAGGGTTCCAAATTTTTTTCGTTATATTTACGTTTAATCCGCTGCGTTTTATGCCTCGGAACCCAACAAAATCTTGAGGTGAGGAAACCAACACCTAAGGTTGAAGTGGAAGTAAAACCATCTAAACTAAAGGTAAAAAAATTAGAAACCAAACCAAAGGTTACAACTAATAAGAAAGGACCCAAGGAAACTTGGGTACCAAAATTAACTTGATTGTTTTTGGATGTGTGCGGGGAAAAAGAATAAATCTTTGGTACTTGAACAATGGGTGTTCAAGACACATGACTGGAGATAAATCCTTGTTCACAGAGTTTGAGGAGAAAGCTGGCCCTAGGGTAACTTTTAGAGATGATAGTAAATGATACACCATGTGATATGGCTTGATTTCAAAAGAGAATGTAATCATTGAACCTGTTGCATTAGTTGATGGCTTAAGGCATAATTTGTTAAGCATAAATCAAATATGTGACAATGGAAATGAAGTTTTCTTCACAACTGAAGCATTCATAATTTCCAACAAAAAAGATGTAAGCCTTGTTATGCTGGGAGTAGAAAAGGAAATATGTACATAGCTGACTTCAACTCAACAAGTGCAGACTCAATGACTTGTCTTCTCTCTAAGGCAAGTACAAATGAAAGTTGGCTATGACACAAGAAATTAGCTCACTTAAATTTCTAAGCCATGAATCAGTTGGTCAAGAAAAATCAAGTAAGAGGATTACCACAAATGGAATTTGTCAAAGATGGACTATGTGATGCCTGTCAGAAAGGAAAACAAAGAAAGGCATCATTCAAGCCAAAATTGGAATCATCAATTAAGAATCCACTTGAGTTATTACACATGGATTTGTTTGGTCCTGTAAATATCATGTCCATTGCAAAGAAGAAGTATGCTTTAGTCATTGTGGATGACTTTTCAATATTCTCATGGACTTATTTTCTGCATTCAAAAGATGAAGCCAGTAATCTCATCATCAAGCACATAAGAGAAGTTGAGAAAAGTATTGGATTGGATGTAAAGAAAATAAGAAGTGACAATGGAACATAATTTAAGAATTCCACAAGGAAGGAGTTCTGTGAATCTAAAGGAATCATACACACCTTCTCTGCACCAAGGCCACCTCAACAAAATGGGATAGTTAAAAGGAAAAATAGGACATTGATTGAAACAGCTAGAACTATGTTAGAAGATGCTAAACTACCAACATATTTCTGGGTTGAGGCCATAAATACATCATGTTATACTCAAAACATCTCTACAGTGAATCAAACTCAAGGAAAGACACCTTATCAATTGATCAAGAAAGACAAAAAGCCAAAAGTGGGGTTTCTTCATGTCTTTGGCTACAAATGCTATGTTCTAAGGAATCATGTGAAAACCTAGGAAAATTTGAATCCAAGGCTGATGAAGCTATATTTATTGGGTATGCACTACCAAGCATAGCTTATAGAGTCTATAATCTTAGACTACACGTTGTTATGGAATCTGTGCATGTAGTATTTGATGAGAAAAATATTCAAGGACTGTTTGATGAAGGAAATCATGACACACTACATTTTGAAAATGAATCAAATGATGCAGATGATGATGAAGAAGCAGAAATTATAATATCACAAGTACTCATAAACCCAATATCAGTTGATGTTACAGCATCAATGAATAATTTATCAGTTGACAGAAATCCATCAACTGATAATGCATCAACTGATAACTCTGCAATGGATAATCAACACTCTACATCTAAGGTATCCAATTCTCAAAATCAATCCACAAATTCAAATAAATTTGAGTACAATACTAATGATCATGAAGCCTTATCATCAAGGCAAAATTTGCCTCCTTAAAGAAAATGGACATCAATTAGAACTAATCATTGGAAATGCAGAAGATGGTGTCAAGACAAGAAGTGCTACTCAAAATGAGTGTCTGTATAGCAGCTTTCTATCTCAAGAAGAACCTAAAACAGTTGAAAATTCTCTTATGGATCTTGATTGGGTTTTAGCTATGCAAGAGGAACTCAATCAATTTGAAAGAAATAAAGTGTGGAAGCTGGTGCCCAAACCAAAAGATAGATAAGTAATTGGTACAAAATGGGTATTCAGAAATAAAATGGATGAAACTGGTAGTGTGACTAGAAACAAAGTAAGGCTTATGGCAAAGGGGTACTCACAAGAAGAAGGAATTGATTTTGATGAAACATTTGCACCAGTTGCAAGGCTGGAGGCAATCAAAATCTTTCTAGCTTATGCTGCACATGCTAATTTCAAAGTCTACCAGATGGATGTAAAGAGTACATTTTTGAATGGAGTATTAGAAAAGGAAGTCTGTGTGGAACAACCTCCTGACTTTGAAGATCCAAATTTCCCTGAATTTATCTAATATCTACTCAAAGCACTTCATGGCTTGAAGCAAGCACCAAGGGCCTGGTATGACACTTTATCTCAGTTCCTCATTTAGAATCACTTCACAAGAGGTACTGTTCATAAAACTCTATTTAGTAGAAATGTTAATGACACTATCATTCTTGTCCAAATATACGTGGATGACATTATTTTTGGCTCAACTAATGAGGGACTTTGTAAAAAGTTTGCCAAATTAATGCAGATCAAATATGAAATGAGCATGATGGGAGAACTTACCTACTTTCTTGGTTTGCAAGTCAAACAAGTTAAGGATGGTATTTTTATAAATCAAACAAAGTACATTCATGGCTTGTTAAAGAAATTTAACTTAAGTGAATGTTCGTCTGTAAAAACTCCCATGGCCACTGCCATCAAACTTGAATTGAACACTAAAGAAGCTAAAGTGGACATTGTTTTCCCAGTTGCACAAGTAGAAGGGGGGGTTGAATACTTGTGTGTCTTTTTTGCCTGATTTAAAATCAAATTAAAAACAAAACTCAAACACAAAGATATGAATAAGTAATATTTATATTATTGATTTGTAAATACAAAACTCTCCTAGGGTGTACACAAACCCTAGCAGCTTCTCTGTGTTTATCACAACAACTCTCTCTATCTCTATGCTCTCACAAAAATATCACTCAGACAAATTATGCTTCGACTTCCACACCTTTACAATTAGGTTACATAGTGTTTATATAGAGAGCTGCCTATCAACTAATAACAGAAAGATAAATTACAATAGGAATAGAATTTCTAATTATTAGTTGACAGTTTCCTTTTGCAATTCTCTTTCCTTCCCATAGCATATCTACAATATATTTAATTTAATCTTCGAAGACTTTCCATTCCCGTGATCCTCTTCCAAATTTAACTTTAACTGTATAGACTCTGAAACCTTCAGACTCTGATGATCTTCAGACTCTGATAAATGTAGACTCTGATAGATCATAGACTCTGATAGTCTATAGACTCCGATCACCTTCCAGACTCTGATCTTCATGTAGACTCTGGTTTCATTTTCTTTCAGAAATTCTTCTAAGTACAAATAACTTGAATGTTGACTATCTAGACTCTGATTATACATTTCAGAGACTAGAAAGACTTATTACAGATAAACCATGCTAGACCCTGTTCTAGTATTTTATACTTCATCAAATGAATATATTCCTAACAATCTCCCCCTATTTATGCTTTATAAAATGTAAGCATAAATCAAGGCTTGATGATGTCAAAACTAAAGAATAAAATATCAATCGAGAACAATATAAAAGAATTTTAAAGGAAAAAGAATTACTTCTTATTTAATCTTCTCAAAGGCTGAATTATTCTTCAAAAATGAGTTCAACATATTTTCCTCCACAATTGCAAGAGCTTCACCAACAAACTTCTTCAACTTCTTCATTTCTTCACTTGAGCATTTGATTTGACAGTAAGCTGTTCTCAGATCATTTGCACTGCTTTCTTGATCTTTTAAGTCCTTCAACATTAGAACACTAACTTTCCCACTCATAGGCTGAAACCCAAAGTAATGACCCACACCTTCTTGAAATTTAATCTATTTTTCTTCCAATGGCATGACTTGATCATTTCCCTCAGTATCAACATATTTTAAAGAAAATTTGCCCATTTGTCGATTTGCCTGTCTGTGCAAAGTCAGCTTTCTGTCAATCTCTTTGAACCATTTGTGAGTGATAGCCTCTTTACTCTTATTTACTTCATATGCAATCTGTAAGAGAAATCTAATATATTGTAATTCCTCAGCCTATTTGAGAAAAATAAAATTTGATTGACTAATCCATCTTACACTTCCACCTTCTAAGAAATATACCAGCATCTCATTCTTCACTTTTTCTGTGCCTCCCTGTCCTTGTATCTTTCTTTCAAAAACATTATAAATAATTTGAGCAGACACCACTTTGTTTAGATGCTTCTGTGTGATCTTCTCAAACTGCCTATCTGTCAAGGATTGAGGATCCCTGGTTAGAGTGGATGTTCTGTCAATATCAGATTCTTCAAAACCTCCAAGACCTGTCTTCTTTTTAGCTCTAAGTTGCAGATTTGACTGACTGCACTTCCAGTATGAAGGTTCTTGAGTTTGATCAGAGTCTGACTTCTTTCTTTACTTATCAGAGTCTGACTTAGACTCTGATTTCCCATGTCTAGTCCCTGACAGATATGTTTGAGTTTTTGCTACTCCAGAGTGCTTTTGTTGGATATCATCAAGACCCCTATGAATATGAGAACTATCACCAGTTTCATCATCATCACCATCTCTCCTACTTTTAACTCCCTTTGATTTATCTTTGCAACCATCATCCTTATTTCTCCTGGAGGATTCACCTTTCTTCTCCCCCTTTTTGACATCATCATTACTGGTGACAGCCAAAAGAATCTGTTCAAGAACTATGGAGATATTGGCATGTGCTGCAATGACCGAATCAACCTTGGAGGTCAAATCAGAGACTATAGTTTGGAGATTGGCTTGAGTGGTAGTGATAGAAGCAATAGCATCCTTGAAAGCAACTTCTTTGGATAATTGAAGGGAGTGAATTCTGTCAAATCTGGTACTGAGCAGAGAAGTAGCATTATCAACACCAGTGAGTTTGGTTTGAATATGAGAAATATCTTTGACCACACCAGCTAATTGAGCAGCAACAGTCTCTGTCTCAGTCTTAACTTCGCTATCTAGGGCCTGATCTTCTTCACCAGGATAGTGACCATGTTCCTGTAAAAAAGACTTTTTCTGAAAAGCTGGAAGTCTCTCAGATTGATGAATGGCCATAATACAAGCAAAAGAATCTTTATCAGTTATGCCTCTTTGCTGTGCAGACTCCCAAGACTGAGGAAACACCTGATCAAAATAGACAAAAAAAGGGTTAATTGGAGCATCATCTTCAGAAGTGAGGTCCTCAGTAACATGCTCAAGCTTTGTGATTTGAGGTGTAGACTCTGGTGGTGGTGTAGACTCTGAAATTGAAAACGGGACTATAGACCCTGACTCCTCCTGAAAGTGATCAGAGACTGTAGACTCTGGAAGTCTAGCCCTTATAGGCATGATCAAGAGTGGTTCTTCGAACTTCAATTTTGCAGCCTCAGGTAAAATGACAGGGTTATCCACCAAAGCCTCCATGAATCTATCTGCTCTCCTTGCTAGAGAATCCACCAGATGAAGTTATGGTCTCTGTGTAAATGACTTCTGAGCAGCAAGAGCTTCCTCTTATTTACCAATCTGCACAATCAAACAAAGTGACTTGTCATCCATCCCCTGCTCTAACTCATTGGACCAACTATTTGGAAAATCTTGATCCCAATAAGTAAAGCTAGGTTCAGGATACCATAATCTCTCAGTCTCACAGTGGGGTTGGGCACCCACTTTCTCAATCTCACTTAGGCTCTCTACAACCTTTTCTACCTCTCCTTTTGCCTGGACCAGTGCCAGCCTCTCAGATATTTTTTCACTCATTTTAGAGGGTGCACTCAATAATCCTACAGAAGAGGGGTTGAGAGATAATAATTGTGCTTCAATACCTGAACCACCTTGATGGAGGGGAACCCCTTCATATGTCAGAAGGCTAGGGGTTTCCACCAAGGGGTGAGCAGTAACAGATTCTGAACCCTTACAGTCATCTTCTTTCTTTTCAGAGTCTGTTGGCTCCAGTATTCCAGTCTCAGGGTCTACTCTAGACTCTGACTGCTTCAGTATGACTTCATTAGAAGCCAGAGTCTGAGTGTCACCATCTTTGACTGTTTGTGCATGAGACTCCCCCTCAAGGTGGATAGACTCTGATAGAATAGATTGGAAAATTTCTTCATGAGCATCCATCAGAGTCTGTCCTCTCATATCACTAGGGTTCTCATCAGCTCTTTGGTGAGTTGCCAAGGAGGGCCCAACAGCATACTCCTCTGCCCCACTATCACCCAACCTCTGACTAGGTGGTTCTTGTGTGGGTGAGGCAGACTGAGCATCTTTATCACTAGTCATCACTGGTGCACTAGTCCCAACCTCCAACTGCCTTGCATCACCTGCTACCTCCTGTGGTTCTACCAAAGTTAATGCATCCAAGTGTCCATTGAGAAAGATCCTGGCATAGAGTGCATTGATGACCTGGGCAAAAGTCAAGTGAAAGGAATCCTGCAGTTCCCTTGCAATCTTGTGATAATGTGAGCCCTTGAGTTGATCCAATCTACTTTCATAGGTCGGATAGATGTATTTGTTGGCCACCTTTCCTACATTTTGGACAAGAAAATCAACCACCTTCCTTGAAAGAGGCTGTATAGTAGAAATCCAATCAATAGCTGTCCTGTAGGTAATCCCTTGATCCCAAATTGCTTCATAGTCAAAAACTGGTTGCTCAATCTCAGTTTCCAACTCAACAACAGACTCTGATTCTCTCCTTTTGTAGATCTTAAGCTTTTTAAGCTTCTTTGTGATTTGCTTTACAGAGTCTGGCACACCTAGTGCTTTGAGAACTTTAATTGTCCTGCCTTCTATAAGCCCAGCTGCTTTTTCTTGGAATGAAGAGTTGAATAGGTAGCTGTATAGAGATTTGACCACATCCTTTGCAGTCATTTGTAGCTCCTGTTCCATTCTCTTCCTTAGGGCTTCATAGGTTGAAAGAAAATCCAAGACTTGAGATTTAGTCTGATGTTGCTCTAGATCTTCAATTGACTCCACCAAAGGATATAAGAATAGCAGTGCCTCATCACTTGGAATAATGATCTCATCAATCAGACTTGAGGCTGCATCCAATGGCATTCCTTCCCAAAATGTCTCATGATCAGAGTCTAAAGGCAGTCTAGACTCTGACTCAACATTAGACTCTGGTTCAGGTAATTTCTTGCTTTCAGAGTCTGGCTCTGCAGGAGCCTTGGGAGCATCTATTTCCTGCAAAACAGGGTTAGTAATAATAATAGGCTTGTGTGTGTGTGCAGAATAAGCCTTCCTCAACCTTCTGTATTTCTGAGCAAAAGATTTCTCAGGAGATTCAATTTGAGAATCCTGAGGTGCATTCCTAAGTTTTTCAGAGTCTGTAGCCTTTGGAGAGTCTACAAACTTGGCTTGAGGGTTAGAATCAAGTGTTTCATGACCTTCTTTTAGCAAAGAAAGACCTTCAACAACTTGTTTCTCTAGAGGGTTGAGCTATTCATCACTATGCTCATCTATAAGCCTAGATTGAATCAATTTCCTCCTCTTTACAACTGGTGCCTGTTGAGAGACACCAGAGGTTGGTTTCTTTTTGGATTTTGGTTTTGAAGATTGTTTCTTTGAAAGTGATTGGGTGACTTGGGTAGGTGCAGGGGGACTCTCCATTACTTGCTCCTGCACCATTTCACCACCAAAAAATGAAGCATTGTAGATAGAAGGTTTGTAGGTTGAGAGTTGTACCTGCATTACCTGAAGGATGGTGCATGGCAGGTAGACTCTTCTTTTTGTCATCAATTCTCTTGATGTTAGAGAATATCCTCCTTTGCTGTTTGTATGCCTGCACACAGCAATCATCTGCCAACTTGGTTGACATGTCAGGAATGAAGTGGTTGAGGAGAATCATGAGAAATCTATGATAGTAGACTTTCTTCCTCCCCTCTTGCACATTATTTAATTTAGCTCCTATTTGAGTGAGCAAAATATCACCAATGTTGATCACCTTGTCAAACAGGAGACTGTGACCAATTTGATAAGTAATAGCAGTAATAGCATCAAAACCACTACACTTACCAGTAAAGCACTTAGCAAGTTGGTCAAAGAAAAAGGACCATTCCTTCCTTAAATATGGCCTAGTTATCTTACTCATGTTATCTAAGCTAGCAGAATAACCTATTGCCTTAAACATGCTTTTAATGTCATCATCAGATACAGTATTATCAAAAGAAGACTTAATAGGCAGTTTAAACACAGAATTAAGTATATATGCAGTTACATCAAAAGTAGTGGAGCAAAAGGTGAACATGATTTTACCTGGTTGATCCTGAGAAGGATCAACTACCTTTGCAGAGCTCCAGGCTTGTGAAACAGCATCCATATGAATCACTGGTGATGCCTTGAGTATATAACTGAGCTCACTCTGCTCCAAGAAATCCATCATAGGATAGTAGTCAGCATCTACCCCTTTCTTATCGCCAAGGGCTGCCACATGGTTAGTGGTCATGAACTCAAAGTCTCCAAAGGTGAATGCGATAGCTTTGGGTCCCCTCATCACAGTTGAGATAACAGCCATTGAAATCGTTGAGATGAAAGTGATGAATTCGCCTGAACAGATTTGCTATGGTTCGTAAAGAGCTTTGTGAATATTTGTGCCTTAGAAAATAATTGCAAGAAACAAGTGAGTAAATTGTATGAAAAATTCTATTTTGTTCAAGTTGCATACAATACACACAAGTCTACAGTCTATCTCTAGTCAAAAAACAACTGTTACCGCCTATTTCAAGTCATTTGAACAATTTAGACACAATCAGAGTCTGCAGGCGCGAACTTGAACCATTTCGGAGTCTAGACGATAATTGTTTTTCAGAGTCTACAAACTCTCAGAGTCTACAGACTAGTCAGAGTCTACAGACTCGTCAGAGTCTAAAAACTAGACTCTGTCAAGATAAAGTACCTCAAGAATTTTGCATTAAAAAATTATAATTTGACACATCAGGAGCTATAATTAAAGTACATACCTTGCTTCTTGTAATTTGTAATCACTTACATGTTTAACATACCTAATTCCCCTACCAGTCTAAGAAAGGTAGACTCATCAAGTGGTTTTGTCAAAATGTCTGCAATCTGTTTGTCAGTTGGAACATAGTGAAGTGTCACAGTACCATTTTCAACATGTTCTCTAATAAAATAATACCTGACATCAATGTGCTTTGTTCTGGAATGTTGGATTGGATTCTCTGCAATTTTAATAGCACTAGTATTATCACAATACATAGGAATATTTGAGAATGTTAGTCCATAATCAAGTAATTGATTTCTTATCCACAGAATTTGAGTACAGCAACTCCCAGCGGCAATGTATTCAGCCTCAACTGTTGAGGTTGATACAGTCTGTTGTTTCTTGCTAAACCAAGAAATTAATCTGTTGACAAGAAACTGGCACTGACCTGTTGTGCTTTTCCTTTCTACTTTGCATCCTGCATAGTCAGAATCTGAATAACCAATTAATGAAAAATCTGACTCTCTAGGATACCAAAGTCCAAGAGTTTGTGCCCCCTTGAGATATCTAAAAATTCTTTTTACAGCTATTAAATGTGATTCTCTAGGGTCAACTTGAAATCTAGCACACAGACAAGTTGTAAAGATTATATCTGGTCTACTGGCAGTTAAATATAATAATGAGCCAATCATACCTCTGTAGCTAGTGTTGTCAACTTTCTTACCCTTTGGGTCAGAGTCTAGCTTAGTGGCTGTTGACATGGGAGTTTTAGCAGTTGCAGAATCTTGCATATCAAACTTCTTCAGTAGTTCTTTTACATACTTTGTTTGATTGATGAAAATTTCATCATCATTCTGTTTGACTTGAAGCCCCAAAAAGAAGTTTAATTCTCCCATCATGCTCATTTCATAATTTGACTGCATTAGTTTACTAAACTTTTCACAGAGTTTGTCATTAGTAGAACCAAATATAATATCATCAACATAAATTTGGACAAGCAAAATGTCACCTTTATACTTTCTAATAAAGAGAGTTTTTTCAATGGTACCTTTTATGAATCCATTTTCAAGAAGAAATTTTGAAAGTGTTTCATACCATGCTCTATGTGCTTGCTTCAATCCATAAAGTGCCTTATCTAATCTGTAAACATGATCAGGATATTTAGGATCAACAAATCCTGGTAGTTGCTCCACATAGACTTCTTCTTCCAATTTTCCATTCAAGAAGGCACTTTTTACATCCATCTGATACACCTTGAATTTTGAATGAGCTGCAAAGGAAAGAAACATTCTTATGGCTTCCAATCTTGCTACTGGTGCAAAAGTTTCATCATAATCAATTCCTTCCTCCTGTGAGTATCCTTTTGCAACTAGCCTTGCTTTGTTTCTTATTACAGTTCCACTCTCATCAAGTTTGTTTCTGTACACCCATTTTGCACCAACAACTGATCTATCTTTAGGCCTTGGTACAAGTTTCCACACTTTGTTTCTCTCAAATTCATTCAATTCCTCTTGCATTGCAATTATCCAATCAGGGTCTTGCAAGGCTTCCTCAATTTTCTTGGGTTCATTCTTTGAGAGAAAACAGCTATAAAGATATTCATTTTGAGTGGCTGTTCTTGTTTGTACACCACTCTCAGGGTCACCAATTATTAAGTCAGGAGTGTGACCTCTTGTCCATTTTCTAGCTGGTGGAAGATTGATTCTTGAACTAGAAGCTCCCCCTAAGTCATTTTCATCTTCTGTATTTAAGTAAAATTCAAATGAAGAGGCTCCCCCTAAATTGCTTGACTCTGTCAAGGGTTCAGAGTTGCTTGATCCAGACCCTGATGAGTTAGATTCTAAGGAATTTGACTCAGTCTGTCTAGATTCTGTCTGGGCAGACCCTGACCTGTTAGACTCTGAATCATTTGGAGTTGTATTTCCTAGCTCCCCCTCAGAATGTGCAGGTTCCTGTGTTGGATTAGGAGTTACTTGAGGGTCTTCATCCTCTTCTTCTTCATTTATCTCAGAACTTTTTAGATTTTCAAATTCCAGTGTAGTAAACTCTAACTCATCTTGCAATTCTGTAAACTTTTTATCATCAAATGCAACATGAATAGATTACATAACAATTTTGGTTCTGAGATTAAACACTCTGAATGCTTTTGTGTTTGATGCATATCCAAGAAAAATTGATTCATCTGCTTTGGCTTTAAATTTGCTCAGATTTTCAGGATGTACTTTCAGTATATAACACTTGC
This sequence comes from Oenanthe sinensis, assembly GCA_028671895.1. NCBI lineage: Eukaryota > Viridiplantae > Streptophyta > Magnoliopsida > Apiales > Apiaceae > Oenanthe > Oenanthe sinensis. The sequence goes on along the minus strand of CM053809.1, from coordinate 143,065 downwards.
ATCCAAATATGTGAAAATGTTTCACACTTGGCTTCTTGTCCTTTATTATTTCATAGGGAGTCTTTCCATGCATATTTATTAAAGTATAGTTTTGAGTGAAACATGCTATATTGACTGCCTCTGCCCAAAAATATACTGGTAGCTTAGACTCTGTCAGCATTGTTCTGGCAGCTTCTATGAGGGTTCTATTCTTTCTCTCCACAACTCCATTTTGTTGAGGAGTTCCTGGTGCAGAAAATTGTTGAGAAATTCCTTTTAATGCACAGTAGTCTTCCATGATTGAATTCTTGAATTCAGTACCATTGTCACTCCTTATAACTCTAACTGTTTTCTTTGAATTTCTTTCCAGAAAAGTGATATGGTCTTTTATGTGTTGTGGAGCTTCATTCTTTGAATGTAGAAAGAAAATCCATGTGAATCTTGTAAAATCATCTACAATAACAAGAGCATATTTCTTTTTATTAATAGACATAACATTTACTGGACCAAATAAATCAAGGTGCAATAAATAAAAGGGTTCAGAAATGATGTTTATTGTCTTGCTCTTGAAGGATGATTTCTTTTGCTTTCCAAGTTGACATGCTTCACAGAGTCCATCTTGCACAAAATCAACCTGTGGTAATCCTCTTACAAGATTCTATTTAACCAACTTGTTTAGTGTTTTAAAATTGATATGTGATAGTTTCTTGTGCCATTTCCAGCTTTCTTCAATTGAGGCCTTGCTATATAGACATGTGAGTTCATTGTGTATGCAATCCTCCAAGTTGGCTTCATAAATGTTACCATGTCCGTGTCCTTTAAAAACCAGAATACCTGTTTCTTTGTGAGTCACAAGACACTCTTTGTTGTCAAAGCTAGTATGGTAACCTTTATCTCCTAGTTGACTTATGCTTATCAAATTGTGTCTTAAGCCATCAACTAGAGCTACTTTTTCAATGATGACATTCCCAAGTACAATCTTGCCATATCCCAGTATTTTTCCTTTGTTGCCATCTCCAAAGGATACTTCTGGGCCAGCCATTTCCACAAAGTCTGTGTGCAGGGATTTCTTTCCAGTCATGTGTCCTGAGCATCCACTGTCCAGGATTAGGGTTACATTCTTTACCCTTGTTCCCTGCATACATAAAGCAACTAGTTAGTTGTTTTGGGGATCCAAACTGTTTTGGATCCTTTTCCTCTAACTTTAGGTGAAACGGGTTTAACAATTTTCACCTTTGATTTACCTGTCTCCTTTGCTTTTGACTCTGGTGGAGTCTTAACAGTATCATACCAGCTTTTGTCAATAGATGATTTTAGCTCATAAAAATTGAAATACAATTCATGATAGTCTCTACACATATAAATAGAGTGAAATATGCTACCACAGTGGTAACAAGGTTTCTGTGAAATGTAGTGACTTTTCAGAGTCTGTGGAAGACTAAACTCTGATTCTTTTTCAATTTTTGCTTTACAATCTATAGCTAAATGGTTGTGGTTGCCACATCTGAAACACTTCTTTCTAGGAGCATTTGGATCCTTTTGATAATTATTTGCTTTATTAATGCCTTCTTTACCATTCATATTTCTCCTAGTTTTGGTAGACTCTGATAAGTTCTCTAGCCTTTCTTTTAACTTAGACTTAGACAAGTACCCTATGTTTATATTTTTCTTAGAGTTATTTGTTCCAGTTTCATCTGTCTTTTGTCAACAACAAGGGGACTATTGACAGATGAGTTTGTGGTTTCAGTCTTTTCTTTAGGAGTCACAAACTTAACAGGAACAAATGTGCTTTTGTCTTTAGTCTTATTAGCTTGGCTAGCTTCTGCATTGTTATTATTCTCAACAATAGGTCTTTTGCCTTGACTATTTTCATAGCCTAGACCAGCAGTTTGACAAACATTTTGATTATTGAGAATTTCTTGAACTTTTCTACCAGAGTCTGTCCAGACTTTAAACTTAAGTCTCTCTTCTTCTAGTTCTTTCTTAACATAGTCATAGGCTTTCAAAATTTCAGTGTAGTTATGACTATATTTCTCAGAATCCTTTTTGTATTGTTCCATTAATAATAACTCGGACTCTAAATGATCATTCCTTTTAGTTAAGGTTAAATTTTCTTCTCTCAACCTTTCACTTTCACTAGTGAGAGACCTACATGTTGTCATTATTTTATTAACCTCGCTTTGCACAATTTCTATGCCATTAGAGTCTAAGTTAATTAAGGATTCAGGAGTAAAGATTGATACCTGAGTTTTAGGAGATGAGGGTTCTTTGGGAGATTGTGATTTTCTTGAGGAGGATGCCATCAATGCTAGATTTTCATAATCAATTTCATCCTCTGAGCTTGAATCTGCCCAATCATTTCCTGTTGATAAAAGTGCGTTTCCTTTTCCTTAACTTTTTGACTTTCTGCATTCACTGGCAAAGTGCCCCAATATTCCACAGTTGAAACATTTGACCTTTGCTTTGTCAAGTTTGATTATAGTACTCTTGCTCTTTTCATTCTTCTCATCTTCCTTCTTGAATGATGACCTTTTCCTAAATTTGCCAGTTCTTTTGTTAAATTTCATTCTTTTGAAAGTTTTGGCAAACATAGCCATCATTTGACTTAGATCAATCTCTTCATCAGAATCAGAGTCTGTGTCAGTAGACTCTGACTCCACAACAGTTTTACCCTTCTTTCTTGAATCCTTGATTCTTGTTTCAGTGGATTGTTCATGTTGTTCTTTTTCAGACTCCATTAAGAGTGCTACAGATTTTGTCTTCACATACTTCTTATTCTTCCTCTGTTGCATCTCTAAATCATATGTCTTGAGCCTGCCATACAATTCTTCTAGAGTTAGTTCATCCAAATCTCTAGCTTCCCTTATGGCTGTAGTATTATTGTCCCACTCTTCAGGAAGTACTCTCAAAAACTTGTTGTTGGTATCTTCAGAATCATAAACCTTACCAAGCATAGCCATCTCATTCAAGAGTTTAGTAAACCTATCATACATCTCAATAATAGATTCTCCAGATTTTGCTTCAAAATACTCATACTCTTGAATTAGCAAAGACCTTGCATTCTTCTTGACATCTTTAGTCCCTTGACAGTGCACTTCAAGTTTTTTCCACATCTCCTTAGCAGTTTGACATGATATAACACAGTTTGTAAGAATAGAATCCAAACTGTTAAAGAGTATGTTTTTGACCTTTGCCTCCTTAAGGACATTCTCTTTGTCCTCTTTTGCCCATTCAGCCTTTGGTTTCTCAATGAAGTGTTCTTCAGTTACTTTGCATTCTTCATTGATTTGAGGCACAAGCTTTAAGGGCACATAGGGTCTTTCATGAATTCTTTCAAGATAGTCAGGGTCTGTTGCTTCCAGATGGTGCAGCATTTTAACCTTCCACTGGGTGAACTCGTTTCTCTTAAGCATATGAATCTTAGAATTTCCATCTTTGTTTCCAGACATCTTTGATCGATTTTAAACGTTAGGCTCTAATACCAATTGTTTTCCCAGTTGCACAAGTAGAAGGGGGGGTTGAATAATTGTGTGTCTTTTCTGCCTGATTTAAAATCAAATTAAAAACAAAACTCAAACACAAAGATATGAATAAGTACTATTTGTATTATTGATTTGTAAATACAAAACTCTCTTAGGGTGTACACAAACCCTAGCAGCTTCTCTGTGTTTATTACATCAACTCTCTCTATCTCTATGCTCTCACAAAAATATCACTCAGACAAATTATGCTTCGACTTCCACACCTTTACAATTAGGTTACATAGTGTTTATATAGAGAGCTGCCTATCAACTAATAACATAAAGATAAATTATAATAGGAATATAATTCCTAATTATTAGTTGACAGTTTCCTTCTGCAATTCTCTTTCCTTCCCATAACATATCTGCAATATATTTAACTTGATCTTCGAAGACTTTCCATTCCCGTGATCCTCTTCCAAATTTAACTTTAACTGTATAGACTCTGAAACCTTCAGACTCTGATGATCTTCAGACTCTGATAAATGTAGACTCTGATAGATCATAGACTCTGATAGTCTATAGACTCCGATCACCTTCCAGACTCTGATCTTCATGCAGACTCTGGTTTCATTTTCTTTCAGAAATTCTTCTAAGTACAAATAACTTGAATGTTGACTATCTAGACTCTGATTATACATTTCAGAGACTAGAAAGACTTATTACAGATAAACCATGCTAGACCCTGTTCTAGTATTTTGTACATCATCAAATGAATATATTCCTAACAGACATTTCAAGTTTTAGAGGCATGGTAGGCTCACTTTTATATTTAACTGCTAGTAAGCCAGATATAATGTTTTCTACATGTTTATGTGCTAGGTTTCAGGCTGATCATAGAGAATCTCATTTAGTGGCTATTAAGAGGATTCTTAAAAGGGTATATCAAATTTAGGAATTTAGTATCCTAGAGATTCTGGTTTTAATCTAATAGGCTACTCAGATGCAGATTATGCAGGTTGCAAAATAGACAGGAAAAGTACTAAATGCACCTGTCAATTTCTATGAAACAAACTTGTGTCATGGTTTAACAAAAAGCAACACTCAGTATCAACTTCAACTGCAGAAGCTGAGTACATTGCTGCTGTGCACAAATATTATGGATGAGGAATCAATTATTTGACTATGGGTTCAACATGAACAAGATTCCTAGTTTATGTGATAACACAATTGCCATTGCAATAACAGAAAATCCTGTGCAACATTCCAGAACTAAACACATTGACATAAGGTATCATTTCATTAGGGAACATGTAATGAAATGTACAATTGAATTACATTTTGTCCCTAGTGAACAATAACTTGCAGACATTTTTACCAAACCTCTAGATGAATCTACTTTTAATAGATTAGTCTGTGAATTAGGTATGATTAATTTTACTCAATCTTAAATGTATGCTAAGTTTTTTTTTCTTTTTGCCATTGTTCACAATTATCTGTTGAAACAAAATGATCAACTGATAACTGTGTTAATTGTCAATGAATATTTTTTAGCCATCGATGGATATATTTGATCAACAGATAAAATATATTCCTATCGATGGATATTTATCTTTCGACAGATAATTGTCTTAGTAATTGTTTATCGATCGATAATTTTTTTTTGGATATAATTACCCATCGATGGTAATAGAATTTCTACAGTTTTACACATCCATAGATCAAATTATAGCCGTTGATTAATTAATTAATTTGTCAACAGATGAATACATCCATCATTTGCCATTTAGAGTAATTTACTTCAATACTTTTTATCTTTCAACAGTTATATTCTTAATTAAACCGACTACTCAAGTCATTTTCATCTCATAAATATAAATAGAAATTTCAATTGTCATTTCATTCTCACTTGCTAGTTCACTTATCTCTCATATCTGTATCTCTATTTCTCAAGAACCCTAAAGCAATTTCTCTAACTTTTCTTTAAGTTTCTCTTCTAATCTCTGTAAGAACAGCAATGGCGCCTCAAAAGAAAATTACTTCCTCAACTGGTTTCATCTATGAGTATAACAACTTCTTAGCGTGTATAAATGTGGAGGATGCCTCAATAGATTTTCATCCATTGATGAAATTCCTGAATGAATGCAAGTTATCAAAGGCTCTAAGTGAAACACCTACAATTGTATGTGAACTTGCAGAAGAATTCTGGAAGTCTGCAGGGATATGCAAGGATGGGAAGGTAATCTCTTACACTTGTAGAGGTAAGACATATACTCTTACTAGCATTATTGTTTCTGAATGCTTAGAAATTCCAGCAGTAATTATGATGCCATGCCTAATGATGAGGAAATTAGGAATATGTTTGTTGTAGTTAATTATGCTGAATCAGAATACAGTCTATGAGAGGTAGTTAAAAAGAATTTAAGAAAAGAATGGAGTTATTTCTTTGATGCTATTATCAAGGTATTTTCTAGAAAAATAAGTAATTTTGATGCTATTAGTACAAGTATGCAACAAATTGCTTATAGTATCCTGTTTGATAAATATTTTGATCTTAACACACTGCTCCTAAATGAATTGATTGCTAAATTAGGAAATAAAGCATCTAGAAAAGAAAATATTTACTTTGCTAGATTCATTATGCTATTTATTCAAAATGCAATTAGAGATTTTGAAGTGACAGATACCATGGAGACAATGGATCCCTGGATACAGAACAAAAGGATCTTTAAGGACTTGGTGAGAATTAACTTACACCCTAAGTTGTGCCTCATCTATCCTCCTTTTGTACAGGTATATCTCAAGAAACTTAATTTTTTTTACTTCCTCTGGTATCTCAATTCCTTTGCCTTCTGCAACAATGGAGGGAGTTGGAAATGCCCTCATCCCTCCTACCCAAGTTGCACAACCTTCCAAAAACAAATCTAAACAAATCACCTCAGTAGTTTCTCAAAAGACTATTGTTATAAAAACAAAAAAAGAAAAACAACTGAGGGGAGTGTGAAGGTGGTTGATAAGGGCGAAGAAACTGGCCAACATCAAGAAAACCAGAAGAATAAGGAATGAGAGTTTGAGATTGTCCAACCAGCCACCAGTCCAATCTCTCAACAAATTGAGGCTGTGATAAAGGATTTAAATACATCCATAATTGCACCTTCTCAACAAGGTGTAGCTATTAAAAAGAGGTCTCAACCAGGACCATTTGATAGGGGTAAGGGACACAAAGTAATTCAACCATATAAAAGGAGAAAGAAGGACAATAACATTGAACAGGGAACACACACACATGCAAAGCCAGATGCAAATTTGATGGAGCCTTCAGTTTCTTCTTTTGATGTGTCTCAGAATTTTCCTGAGGAAAAACTCCACTCTCTATCTATTTCATCTCCTCAATCTCTTTCAAAATCCATTTCTTCAGAAACTTTATTGATTGACAACTTCAATGTTTCAAATTCACCCTCTTTGCAACTCAGGGTGGAGCCAACACTCTCACCTGCATCACCAAATAAGGTTAACACCTTGGTTGATCAAGAAAACACTGAGAATTCTCACAAGTCAATGGATATTACTCAATCAACTGATAATTTCCAACATCCATTGACTAGTTCACTTCCGTCTATGGATATCCTTACATCCATCGACGAGCTCCAATCAACGGATATTCATCCATCGAAGGATATTTCTTATCCATCGATTGACACCTTCATTCCAATTCATGAACCATCCAATGAAACAATTCAAGTGGCCAATACTCTACTAGGATTGAGTGGAGTGAGTGAGGTGTGTGAGAGGCAAGGTTTGCATACCTTGGCAAAAGGAGAGTGTGAGAATGATAGGCCCTCAATTTCTTCTGAGGTGGCAAAATGAGAGGGGTGAGCAAAGAGAGTTCCACCTTAGCAGGTGATGAAAAAGGAGAGAATAGTGAGGGAGAGGTGAGAATCCAGGATTAGATCCTGATGCAAAAACAGAGAGAAGAGAATGAGAGAGAAAAGAATAGAGAGAAACCAATTTCACCATATCATGAAGCATTAATTTCTAAAACTGATCAGGTTGCAGCAGAACTCACCCAAGAGTTGGAGTTGGAGTTAGGGGGAGATGGAGGAAATGCAGGGTTTGTCTTTTCATCACTTAGTTATTAAAAAAATCAAAAAAAACCAAAATTTAAAAATCCAAAAAAAACTAGTTGGTTAAATACATAATTGTTGCATCATGCATTAATCACTTAGGAGCACATCATTTAGATTTAAATTCTTGTATTTAATTTTCCGTACCTTGTAAATTGTGGTGATTGCTGGAGTAATGAGATACGTTAAATTCCTTCTTTTCTTTAGATTAGGACACATATTTTAAGCATCCATAATTATTTATCATTTTTTATAACTCGTTGTGTGTTGCATCATTTAAATAAATTTTAAGGGCAAAACTCAATCACAAGATAAGGGGAGAGAATTGATCACTCTGTCCTTAACCCATAATAATTAATCTCTCATCTTGCATTACCTTGCCTTAATATAATTAATTAGATGTTAGCCCTAGGAATTCGCTCTCAACTAGAAAGAGAACCTAAAACGAACAAATCTCGAAGTATTCATTCGTTGGTGTCTAGGCTAGCGAAAGCTTACCTGGCCATTTGGATTGGAGTCTTAGGAAGGTGTTTAGCCTCTTGGAAATGCTTGCACCGACCTGACCAATCAGGACGAATACTTTTAGTTTTGTGAGTTTTATTATTATCTTGTTGTTAGGAGCAAGGTCTAGTTAATTTTAGGGAACCCTAGATTTAGAATTTTTTTTCTTTCGATGTTCCACCTCTTCTTTTGAGTGTTAAATTCTTGCACTTATTTGCTACGTGTTTATGCGAACTGCTTGGGCTAGGAACAAATCATCTAGATTAGTAAGACCGATTGAGTTGTCTTCTTCTTCTTCAGAGTCTGAACCCATAGAAGTTCGTGAAACCGTAGCAAACATAGTTGTTTCTCTTAGAGACCGATGTTACCTCGCCCGTTCTGCCCAACCATCTTGTATCATTCTACCACTGGTTAATGGTAATAATTTCAAAATTAAGGCTCACCACATTAACATGTTACCAAAATTTACCGGGAGTGAGGGTGAGGATCCATATCTTTTTATTCACGAATTCGAGGAGGTTTGTGCCTTGTAAAAACTCCAACAATTATCCGAGGACTCCATTAGGCTTAGACTAATCAACTTCGCTTTAAAAGAAAATGCTAAAAAATGGTTGTATAGTCTACCAGTCAACTCTATTTCAACGTGGGAGGGATTTGTGGTAATTTTTCTTAAAAAATATTTTCCAGACCACAAAAATCACAAATAAGATAAACTAATTTCATCAAAAAGAAAATGTGTCCTTTTGGAAATATTTTGACCATTTTAAAAATCGTTTGTCTCAATGTCCCCACCACGGAATAGAGAAATGGAGACTTTATAAGATTGTCTACGAAGCCTTAGATAGTCCTACCACTGACTTGTTAGAGTCTATGTGTCAAGGTAAATTCATGAAAAAAGATGAGGATCAAGGTTGGACATTTTTCGAGGAACTAGAAGAAAAGACAATGTTGTGGGAGTCCACTAGAGAGCCTGTTAAGTCTAATGAGTCACTTAGTTCATCATCTAGGGGTTTGCATTCTGTGGGTAACTCCATTTCAACCGAAGCTAAATTAGTTACGTTCACTAGAAGACTCAAAGCTTTAGAAACCATTGGATCTCCACCACAAATATCCATGTTTGCAAATCATAATTCCCTAAATCAAGGACCCCAAAACTTGCCTGGGTTTGAGCAAGCTAATGCTATGTTTCAAACAACCCCTTAGAATGATCCATTTGCACCTACTTACAATCCTGGGTGGAGAAATCACCCAAATTTCTCATGGAACCAAGGTCAAAACTATCAATCGTCTCAACCCAACTTTTAAAAGCCCAATTCTAGCTCTTACCCAAATCAAAGTCTTGGTCCTTATCCAAACTCAACTCAAGCACCTTTGAACCCACCCGGTTTTAATAATTCGGATAAGAGACTTAGTTCCTTAGAGAAGAGTATTGAGGCATGCTAAAGCCCCAAATGAATTTAACTCAATCCAAAAAACTTTCATGCAGACCATGACCCATGATAGGCAAATCTTAAATGTCAATTCTCAAGCCATATCTAAATTAGAGGTCCAGATGAGTCAATTATCCAACACCATTTATGAGCATAAGAAAAATAATTTCCTAGTCAAAATGAAGTCAATCCTAAGTGAAGGGTTTCGAAGCACAAAAGCAGCGGAAAAATGCGAAAAATAAATACAAAATGTAATATAAATCGAAACCCTCCGCATGATCCATGTGAAAACAAAAGATTTAATTCAGAGATTAAGAACAAATACCTTAAAAAGCTTTACCAGTTCATCAATGGAAGATTAATGGAGGTCCAAAGCATGTTTAATCACCACGTATCACGCTCACGCGATCTACGCTCTACGGTATCCACACAAACACTTTTCATGAAAGATTGATGTGTACTAGTACTCGAAAACTGCTTCTCTCTCTCTCTTTATCTTCCTCTTTCTCAAAAGGGCTAGGGTTTTAGAAAAATATGTGTCAATAATTAAATCAGCTCATAAAGAGATTATATAGACAGATGAATAAATTTTCTAATTATAATCTAATTATAATTAATACTAATCCAAAATTCTAAATAATTTAAGTAAGTCTCACTTAATTAATTAATTACTAATTTTAGAATTAGTTTAAGTAATTCATTTATTTTATTTATATAATTAATTAAGTCATACTTAATTAATATCATAAATAAAATAAATTACTTATTTAATTTAAATTTATAATTTAAATTATTTCTCCTTCAAGCATTCTTTGTGTGTGACCTTGTAGGTTATTATTACGTTGGTAATAATTTTAATATCTAATTAAAATTATAAACAATGAGCGACATCTAGTAATACATCATTGCTACCCAAGTAATAAAATAAAATCAGCGATTTGATTAAGCCTTTCGTGAATAATGTTCAATGTAATATAATCTCTTTAACCTTATATTATAGATCAAACTCGAGGCATGTATCGTGTCATCCTCTTCAAAGTTTAATCCGGGTTTTCTTGATCAACGAGTAGACTATTAAACAAATCAACATTTGAGCACGACCATACATTTTATAGTCTCACTCAATCAAGAGACCAATAATATCACTCCTAAATAGGAATGTTAAATTTTTTATCTATCATTCATATTTCTCATACGATTCATAGTATACCCAATTTCCACTTTTATCATCACTAGGTTAAAGGTAACTTTTAGTGTAATCAAAGTAGATTAATTCTCGTATAGAAATATAATGATTTCAAGTCAGAGGATCATTACATCATTATCACAGTGAGAATTTCTTATGACACATATTAACATGTAGAATATCACGACGGGTCATTCCAGTGCCATTCATTGAGACATGCACTTATGTTCTTGACTTTAGTATCACCATACATATGACCAATGAGATGTGGTCATCTGTCAACAAACATACTAGTCTTATTGCATTATTATTGTCCTTATATAATAATACTCGACTAGGGAAATTTAGAATAAATACTATTCATATAATCTAATTTTTAAGTCACATACTTAAAGATATATAATACGTATCAAAATTCCAAGGACATTTATTATGCTTTCAATTTATTACGCAGTAAATAAAACATAATAAATAAATAATAATCAATAAAACATAATACTTAATAATAAAATATTTTCCTTAAAATATAAAAGTAATTGTCTCTAGGGCACAATTACTAACAATCTCCCACTTGCACTAGAGCCAATTACCCATGTATCCAATACTCATGGAACTAGTGTAACTTTCGTGCTTCTGCTGCTACAAAGCCTTAGTCAATGGGTCTGCAATATTATTATTAGTATGCACTTCACATATATGTATATCTCCTTGATCATTAATCTAATTAATTAGGTGATATCTCCTAAGTACATGCCCAAACAGCCTCTATTATAGAATCATCAAATGTCTCTGCTGTGAACCATTCCAGCATACAATATCTTAATTTAAATAGATAAAACACAAAGTCAGATATGAACACTAAATGATCATTGTCTGTCTAGAAACTAGCATCGGTGTAACCTTTTACAAATAACTTATCTTCTCCTCCATATACCAAAAATTAATCTTTAGTCCTCTTTGAGTACTAATATTCTTGATTGCCGTCCAGTGATCTTCACCTGTATTAGACTGATATCTACTCGTCGTGCTTAAAGTATACGAGACATCAAAACGAGTACATATCATTGCATATATTTTAAAACCAATTGCCGGTGCATATGGAACTTTACTCATACGGTCCTTATCATCCAATGATTTAGGAATGTTTTCTTTCGAGATTGATATCCCATGAGACATTGGGACATATCCCCTTTTAGCCTCTTGCATCCCAAATCGATGCAAAACTTTGTCAATGTATGTACTCTGACTTAGGCCGATCATTCTTCTTGATCTATCTCTATAGATCCTGATCCCTAAAATATAGGTCGCATACCTAAGTCTTTCATTGAGAAATTCTTACTTAACCAAGTCTTAACAACCTGTAAAGAAGGAATGTCATTTTCTATTAATAATATATCATCCACATATAGTACTAGGAATGCCACATTGCTCCCACTAAACTTCATGTAAACACATGGTTCATTTTCATTTTGAATAAACCCACATTATTTGATAATTTTATTAAAATGAATGTTCCATCTCCTCGAGGCTTATCTCAATCCAAAAATGAATCGACGCAACTTACATACCTCTCCAGCATCATTTGGATCAACAAAACCCTTAGGTTGTGTCATGTACACATCCACATCTTCTTCAAGGCTCCCATTTAAGAAAACGATTTTGACATCCATTTGCCAGACTTCATAGTCATAGTAAGCAACTATATCAAGCAAAATCCTGATGGACATGACCATAACCACTAGTGAAAAGGTATCATCATAGTCAATACCATGAATTTGCTTGAAACCTTTTACCACCAATCATGACGTATAAGTCTGTACGTTACTATCCATGTCAGTCTTTTTTTTTAAAACCCACTTGCACCCTATAGGTTTTACCCCTTCAGGTAGATCAACCAAAGTCCACACATGATTAGTATACATGGATTCCATCTTAGATTTCATGTCATCTAGCCATATCTTAGATTCTGGAGTGTTCATAGCGTCTTGGTAGGTGAGAGGCTCGTCTTCGTCTATAAGCATCACATCACCATCTTGAGTCAAGAGAAATTCATAATATCTCTCGGCTCATGGCGAATCCTACTAGACCTACAAACAACCTGTGTTTCTTGAGCAATATCGTTTTCTTGTACATTCTGCTTAGGTTCCTCCATTGGTTCAATGTTATCATGTGGGTCTCAAACTTCATCGAGATCTATTATCCTCCCACTGTCTTTCTTAGAAAGCATTTCTCTTACAAGGAACACTGCAGTTCGAGCAACAAACACTTTGTTCTCGGAAGGATTATAGAAAGAATAACTCTTTATTTCAATTGGGTATCCCACAAAGTTACATTTTTTTGGATTTAGGTCCTGGGTTGTCAGAAGTTAGACGTTTCACAAATGCCTCATATCCCCAAATTTTCATAAATGACATGCTATGACGTTTCTCAGTTCCTATCTCATACGGAGACTTCTGAACCATTTTAGTAGGAACTCGGTTAAATGTATAAGCAGTTGTCTCCAGGGCGTAGCCCCAGAAACTAATTGGAAGATTCCTTGACTCAATATTGATAGCACCATGTCCAACAAGGTGTGATCCCTCCTATTAAAAAAAAACTTTTCTTTGATATTTTCTACTTCATTTTTATAGTCTTTGAACTTTTCAAATGATTCGGATTTGTTCTTCAAAAGATACATATATCTGTATCTACTAAAATAAATAGTAAATTTTATGAAGTTAATAAAAGCTACCTTTTGTCATCGTACACATATAACAACATACATTACTATGTATAAGACATACTCGTTCAGTGACCCTTTCACCATGTCCGATAAAAGGAGTTTTAGTCATTTTACCAAATAAACCAAGATTCGCATCCTTTTGTATAATTCATAATCAAACTTATCCAAAAATGCATCCTTAGGTATTCTGGAAATGCGTTTCTCATTAATATGACCTCGATGATAGTGCCAAAGGTAATGTTTGATTTGAGTCACTTTAGAACATATAAATTGTTAACTAGTTGTGCAACATTGTAAGCCTAGTCATTGAAATAGAATAAAAAACTCTTGTTATTTAATTAAAATGAAAAAGCCTTTTTTTCCAAACAAGAAACTAATATAATGTCTCTGCTAATTGCAAGCATGTTATAACAATGATCAAGTTCTAAATTTTTCTTATAGGCTAAAAATTAAGTAACGAGTTCCTTCAACCAGAGCAACTACCTTTACTCCAATTCCAACCTGATACTCGAAGCTTGACCCTTACTGATCATCTTCTTCCGATCTTCTGTTGGAGATTACGAAGCTGTATGAATAGTAATCGTGATAACTCAACACTAGAACAGGACAAGTAAATAATACTACGCCTACACAGAAATCAGGAAGAAATGAAGACAAGGCAAATACAATGAATCAAGACATTAGAAGAAGTTTTGAAGTCTACTACAGGTCACTGAAAGAAGTACATTAATATGTTCATGCCTCAGTGAAGAATAATGGTTGAAGACTTTCAGGATTTCAGAAGTGTTGAAGATTCAGTATAGAAGTGCCACAAGAAGATTTCAGTGTAAAAGCATTGATTGAAGATAGACAGTGTTTGAAGCATAGGAATCTAGAAGGGTAAAGACAAATGTTAAAGAAGACAGCTGCAGTCTTGAAGTTATACTCACTGAAAGAAGTTCAGTTATATGTTCAAACGTCAGTGAAGAACAGAAAATGAAGTATTTAAGATTGTAGTAATAAAGACGTTGTCGAAGTACCAGAAAAGATTCCAGTGAAATTACAGTGTCTATCAACAGTCAGTGTTTGAAGCAATGCAACAGTCCAAGGTTAATCAGCTGAAACAGAAAAGAAATCAAGGGAATTTAATTCAGTGTTAGTCGTTTGTGAACCAGACCAGTGCACTAAGCGTCAACACAACAAGAAGAGAATTACCTTGATGTATTAGAAGAAAATCAGTTGATCAAGCCAGAAGAGTGAAAATTAAGTAGTAAATACTTTCAACATATCAAGAAATTAGTTAAGGCAAGTATTACTACATTTAGTGGCTCCTACACACTGCAAGCACTCTAGAGGCGCCACTTAACTCTCAGGCGCAACTAAATATTTTCTAAGTACTTAAGTGGCTCTTGCATACTGCAAGCACTCTAGAGGCGCCACTTAACTCTCAGACGCAACTAAATATTTTCTAAGTACTTTAGTGGCTCCTACACACTGCACTCACTCTACAAGCGCAACAAAGGACTTAGCATTGTGAAGCAAATCAATTTTAATTGATTTAAAAAGTCTACACAAATAAGAAGAGAGCAACCACTCATTCGAGGAGTCGTCTTCTCCAACAACAGAAAAAATGTAGAGAGTTACTGCCATGGCCGGAGCAAGAAGAAACATTTTATACACACCCATACCTTGCTCCTGGTCAGATATTAGGACCCGGTTCTTTAACGAAAAATGCTCAGGGCTCCTAGATATCACTCCCTACGGACTCAGTTTTTCCTTGTACTAATTTAGATATATTTGTATAGGAACTGAGCCTAATATTTTTGTGTTAGTAGCAAAGAACTAATTTATTCTTTGGAAGCCAGTTATATTTTTAACTGGGTGTAGCACCCCTCAGGGTTTATATACGAAAGATATATTCCCCGAAACTTATCTCATTTAATTACTTGCTAATTTTCTAGAACTTTAATGTTTATTCATAAACACAGAAAATTAGTAGGCAGTTCACCTAAACACTACAAATGGCCAAACCCACTCTAAAGTAATAATTTATTTATCCGCAAATTCCGAAAAGAATTTAAATTATTGTGAGTATCGTATTCAACCCCCCTTCTACGATACTTCGGGACCCAACATCTTCCAAATAAGCATGACAGTTTAATTTCCAATTTCCCGATTTTTCATAGAAGCGATAATCGTCTTCTTTGTCAACACCTCATTAAGACTTTAGTGCTTGTTTTGTGATTGGACTTTGGTTTGGCAAGGAAACTAGATCAAATCTTCTCCTTGCCTTTCCATTTTCATTTTCCTTTTGCATTCCCTATGTTTACCATCATTATATTAGTAGTTCATGCATTTATCATGTTGCTTTCAGCAGTTCTCAACATGCTTAGCAACTCAATAGGTGTTTCATTAATCTTATTAATTTTGTTATTCATAACAAACTAACATCAATTTACTCCCAATAAGCACTATCATTTGCACATGTTACATTCTCAGTTTTAATAGTAGGGGAAGAGATTTGAATAACATCGTGGTGCCCGAGGATGATCCCCAAGCTCCTATGTCAATCGAGGAAATTTGTTCTCGTCAATTTGTCCTTCTCAAGAACTGATCGTATAGAGAAGTTGTTTATGCTTATCATTTGATATCTAGAATATTAAAATATATAAAATAGATTGCAAATTTAATATTAATTATGTTTCAGTGATTATGGTATATCACCATATACCTCCCACTATTTTTATCAAACTAAAAGCCCTAACTATTAATTCGGAAAACATTTCTTTAAATCTTTCTAGTGAGCCATGATCCAAATTTCATCCATGTTTTAAGATAGCGTTGGCTAATACACCCAAAACACGACTATTTAGGTAGACAACATTTGTCGATTATATCAAATATAACTCTTGGAAAGTTTGGTAGAACAACCCTTTGTACACATTTATCCAATAAATCTCACCAAACTCTATGCCTCTAAACCCACAATCCTATTGTGATGATTTAGTTAAGTTAGACCCAACGTTTCAACAAACTAAGTACACTTACTTATCACGTCTTCCCATGATTGATAAGAGCACATTGCTTTGGCAAACCCACTCCTTCTTAATCTAGATCTTGACGAGTATTAAACATTGGAAGGCATCCGATTAACTTAATATGTATTTAGGGATTTTAATGTTTATATAAACAATCATGATCCCATCATAAAGAGATTCTCAATTTTTCCTTAATCAAATAATCCATTTCAATATTCGTCAATGGTTTGATTTCCAGATCGTCGGAGAAGTCATAAACGATCTCACTTAAAACCCAACTTTCTTACGAATAATAATTCGTTTTTGACAAAATCTCCCCATACCAGAAAAAGAAAATTCGCATTCAATACCGTGTTTCATAAACACAAGAATCTCATGATCGTTTGTTTAATTTTAAAATCTTGAATCATTACAGATTTTATCTTTCTTAAGCGGGCATGACATGGGTGTCGTATCTAATACATACATCATTCTAACACATACATATCTACACATGCATTCATATACATATATGTATTGTGCGTAAATTAAATGTATTTGGTTATGGCCCCATCCTATGTGATATTTCTAAGCTAATGGAAATATCAAGGTTAATCTATGGTGGTTTCAAATACTACACTATTACATGTCTTTATGTTCTTCATTACTCCATCATCTGGATTGTCTCATAGCTTCCTTGCTTCCAAGTTTCCATTGAATAATTACATTGAATGATAAACAAATCTATTCCAATGAAATTACAAGAAGAACTCGAGTTACATTCGAGATTAACAATTACAATGAATAAACGACATGCAAGTCGTATTTAAAAACCAAAACCATAAAACAAAACCACTATCCTATGAGTCATTAGGCCATAACCATCCACCATGCTATCATATAACACATTAAAAATATCATATAATCTAAACATGGTATCACATATCATATCGTCATACATAGGATATTAACTGAAATTCAGAAAATTAAATAAATTTCAGAAAAATAATAAATTGACGTTTTGGGGCCTGTAAACTCATCAAATGGCATCAGAGCTACTTGCGAAACGTTTTAATTTGGTTATGTGCTTAATAGTTTTCGATATGTAAGCATGTATGCGATCTACCATGATTTTGTATTAATACAATATGTGTATTGTTGTATGTATATGATACATATTTGTTCTTATTATGGAAATCGTATTCGATACGAATTCTGAAACGGCTTCGGTAGATTTTCTGAAATCTGTGTCCAATATCCGATTTTCACAAACGATATGTGTTTTCTGACTGGAATCATATCACTGAGCAATACTGACAAAGTCGGAGGGTTTTGATTTATATTACGTTTTGTATTTATTTTTCACGTTTTCCCGCTGCATTTGTGCCTCGAAACGCTTCAATGGTATCAAAGCGAAAATAAAAGATTTAATTCGGAGATTAAGAACAAATACCTTAAAAAACTTTAACAGTTCATCAATGGAAGATTAATGAAGGTCCAAAGCTTGTTTAATTATCACGTATCCTGCTCACGCGATCTACGCTCTACAGTATCCACACGAACACTTTTCATGAAGGATTGATGTGTACTATCACCCAAAAACTGCTTCTCTCTCTTTATCTTCCTCTTTTCTCAAAAGGGCTAGGGTTTTAGAAAAATATGTGTCAATAATTAAATCAGCCCATAAAGAGATTATATAGAGAGATGAATAAGTTTTCTAATTATAATCTAATTATAATTAATACTAATCCAAAATTTTAAATTATTTAATTAAGTCTCACTTAATTAATTAATTACTAATTTTGGAATTAGTTTAAGTAATTCATTTATTCTATTTATATAATTAATTAAGTAATACTTAATTAATATCATAAATAAAATAAATTACTTATTTAATTTAAATTCATAATTTAAATTATTTTTCCTTCAAGCATTCTTTGTGCGTCACCCTGTAGGTTATTATTACGTTGGCAACAATTTTAATATCTCATTAAAAATATAAATAATGATTGGCATATAGTAATACATCATTGCTACCCAAGTAATAATAATAAAATCAGTGATTTGATTTAGCATTTCGTGAATAATGTTACATGTAATATAATCCCTTTAACCTTATATTATAGATCAAACTCGAGGCATGTATCGTGTCATCCTCTTCAAAGTTTAATTCGGGTTTTCTTGATCAACGAGTAGACTATTAAACAAATCAACATTTGAGCACGACCATACATTTTATAGTCTCACTCAATCAAGAGGCCAATAATATCACTCCTAAATAGGAATGTTAAATTCTTTATCTATCATTCATATTTCCCATACGATTCATAGTATACCCAATTTCCACTTTTATCATCATCAGGTTAAAGGTAACTTTTAGTGTAATCAAAGTATATTAATTCTCGTATAGAAATATAATGATTTCAAGTCAGAGGATCATTACATCATTATCACAGTGAGAATTTCTTATGACACATATTAACATGTAGAATATCACGGCGGGTCATTCCAGTGCCATTCATTGAGACATGCACTTATGTTCTTGACTTTAGTATCACCATACATATGACCAATGAGATGTGGTCATCTGTCAACAAACATACTAGTCTTATTGCATTATTATTATCCTTATATAATAATACTCGACTATGGACTTTTAGGAATAAGATACCATTCATATAATTTCATTTTTAAGTCACATACTTAAAGATATATAATACGTATCAAAATTTCAAGGACATTTATTATGCCTTTAATTTATTGCGCAGTAAATAAAACATAATAAATAAATAATAATCAATAAAACATAATCCTTAATAATAAAATATTTTCCTTAAAATATAAAAGTAATTGTCTCTAGGGCACAATTACTAACACTAAGTTTCCTCTCAATCAAAGACCTCATGAGAGTATTAACGTGATAATTTCTCTAAGGCCAGGAACTCAAGTTGACAATAAGGTTGACATTGATTCCAATGATGAAGAGGAAATAAATTGTAAACCTAGTCCATCTCCTTTTATGCCTAGTAAAGATCAACTCAATCAACTCAAAATTTCTAAGACACTAAGATCATTTAGTGAACCTTCTTCATCTATCAAGCCACCTTCAAAACCTATCTCTGACATGGCGAGTGAAATAGTCTTTAAACAAAAAGCTCTTTATCCTCAAAGACTCATTTCAAACAAACAATCTGCTCAGGTAGACCAAATTTTGGAAGTTTTCAAGCAAGTCAAGATAAACATTCCTATTTTAGATGTCATTCAATAAGTTCCTTCTTATGCCAAGTGTCTAAAAGATTTGTGTACTCACAAGCGATCCATTCATGTGACACCCCCAGACCCGGGGTCGGAGATCCAGGTTGCCACTATCCAATTTCCAGTATTTATACGCACACTTGTAATCCAATAATAATAAACAACAATATAATAATCGCAAGGTAAATGACATGCCGATGACCCCAACACCTTATCACACACACACATGAGCCATAGTCTCAGAAACGGAGTTATCATAATTTACATAAATAAGTCTTAACTGTTACGTTATATGGTTATTACAAACTGGAGTTGTACTACTGACTATAGCTTCCTGAGGAAACTTGTAATAACCCGTATTTCTGACGCTTGAGATTATTAAGAATTTTTAGATAGAATTTTTCAGTTTTATTAGAGAATAATTTTATCTGAATTATCGCTTGAAGAGAGCTTAATGGTTGAAGCCGTACTATCAATATGCGATATAAATCAGTGTATATAAATCACTTTACTCTTCATAAATTCACAATTCCGATATTAGATTCATAACGTACATAATATTTCAGTATATGTAAATCAACTCAAAATTAAGAGAATTGCAACTTTTATGTTGGCCCTAATCTGGTCGTACTGTATGGAAACGGTGAAGGAATATTTATTTGTTTCAAAATAAATATTCGAAGAAGATATTCCTAATCTATGGAATGAATGAACATATGTATGAATTGTCAGAATTCGAAGATTCACAATTTGATTTTTGGCCGTTTTAGGGCTATATCGGTACCAAAAATGTGAAGGAGTATTTATTTCCTCATAACTTAGTTTCGAAGCTATATTATTAACCTAGGAAATATATAATCGTATGTAGGACTCGTCAGAATTCAGACACAAGTAACTTGAGAATAATTCAGTGATTCGTATTTTAAGTTAGTCTACGTAATATACATAGTACGTTCTCTTTATATTTTATCCGACGAATCACATTCGAACCCTTTCGAATAAATGGGACAAGGATTAAATAATAATGTATAAGGCATAAAATTGAATGAATTACATTTGGTGGGAAATAATTTTATTAGAATTCCCGGAACGAGTTAATGAATTAGTTTGTCATCACGAATCATTACGAGAACAAAAATCGAATCGTTTCCTGATTAATTATTAAGGAACCAAGCTTTATTATTACATGGGTTAATTAACTAAAACACTTGTGTTAATTAGTGGATAAAGAACAAGTGTTGTTGACCAAAGTCAAGGAGAACTTTTGTTGACTTGACCTTTGGATGGATTAAAAAGACAAGGGTCAAGCTAGTTATTACATAAAGCAAAAAATAGAAAAACAAAAGCAATCCTCCAAGCTTGTTGAAGAGAGCATTCGGCTGAATACAAGGAGAAAGGAGGGAGAAAAATCCAAAACTCCATCAATACTTGCTAGTTTACCTTGATTAAGAGTTTAAAACAAAGGTATAATCCTTGTCTACAACATACTTAATTACCATGCTTAGTTAGCAATTGGTTCTCTTGATTTTCATGAAAACCCAAGAACATGAATAGTACTTGGTGCCATGATTAAGTGCTCAATCTTATATATTATGCATGCTAGAGCTTGGTTGATGATTATTTAAGGTAGTATAAGCTATGGGTAGTTGTAAACTAGCTTGTAAGAGCATGAATTAATTGTTGGCTGATTTCTATGAATTGTTGGTAACAATTGGAGTGTGGAATAATTGTGTTTGAGATTGAGATGTCTTGAGTACATTCCCAAGTAGTAGTATAAAATGTATGGAAGTTGTTTGGTTGATTTTGAGGAGGTTAATGTAAGGCAAATGTTGAGTATACAATGGTTACCATGTCCATTTTATTTCTGCCTCCCAACTGATTATAGCACCCGAAGGGGCTAACCTGATTTGTTTGATGATTTCTATATATTGTTAGATAGATAATGGTCTCTAGATCGTTTACCCGCAAAAATCATGTCAATCGGAATTACGAGTTAAAAGATATGGCCAAAATGGGTGGGGTAGTGCAGAAACACAGCAGTTCTGTTTTCACTGAACTTTGAAGCTGTGATCGCCCTAGTTAGGGGATTCCATAAATCATGAAACTTTTATTTTAAATACTATGAACAACGGAGATTATCTGGGAAGAAGAATTGGATTAAAATGAGTAAAATATGATTTATTAAAATTGGTAGAGTGCAAGTCATGTAACCATAAATCACAGAAATGATAATTCTGGAGCTACTGTTTCGGATGAATTGTTCGGATGAATTGACACTATTTATGGGCTGAGGATTTGCTGGGTCTATGTTCTAATCTGATTCTAGTTTGCGTAGCCTCAAACGGTGAGTCGATTGGATTAACGAGCTAGGAGATATAGCTATTTTAGTAAAGGTTATTCATAACCTACGAATTGCTTAAACATTGAATTTTGGAGAATTGTTTCACCTAGCTAACAACCTTAGCTCGAATTGAAATTTTTATGTCATGTTTTTGGTGGTACAAAGATGATCTCAGAGAAAGATTCATGTCAAATGATTTAATTTCCAATTTATTAAAAATACTAGAAAATAGGGTATTAAGTGAAATGAACATAAGAAAAAGATTAAACCACCGTTTTGAAAAATGATTTCGAGCAAGTTAGAGGACTTGTCTCGAGTCGGTCAAGTAACGGAAGTTGTTGAAGAATATCATGTCTACATGTAGATGTAAGGAACATGATTAAAAAGCTGCCAAGATAGTTTTACGAATAGCTAAAATAGGCCCGATGAGGTGAAATATCGGGTAAAATAAGGGTTAATAAAACAACCAAGTATAAAATATAATTGTTATATTTGGGCTCGATATAAACTTGAGGATTAGCATTGAGGTGTTAAAATGAGGATGTGTGAAGTCTAAGATTATAATCATCTTATAATCAGTAATGAATTCGGTTATGCTTATTAGTAGTATAACTAGTGTTTCGATTAAGAAAACTAATCTAGACTGTTATATCTGTTGATAGAGCTACCGGGAACGAGTGGAGCTTTGAAAATACATCATGGACTTCAGGCAAGTTTCCAACTTTATCATTTTATTCTATATCCGAATATTATTGATTCATGGTGATGCCAAAATTCTATTGTGAGATGATTAATGAAGATCATCGATTTAATTATTTTCAACCATTCTTTTAATTATTAAAAAATATTTAATTATTAATTAAATATTATTTAAAAAGTCTGAGATCCGGTATTTCTTTATGAACGAAAGGTTTTCAATTCCACTTTGGATTATTTAAATATTATTTAATATTAATTAAATATTATTTAAATATTATGGATAAATTAAAATAGAATTATTTAATTATAATTATATTCTTTAATTATTTTTAAATAATATTAAATATTGTTTTAATATAATTTAAATACTGTGGATCTTTAAAAGACAGTTGTTGTTCAATTGTTTTAAGCAAAACAATATTTAAAAATTGTTTGACTCTGATTATATTAAATATCCCGATTTACTGAGGGTTGAGGGTTATTATAGAACCCTGATCCTTACTCAAATATTTTGTGACGTTTTAAAAATATAATGGAGCTTCCGAAAAATGTTTTAAATATTATTTTTAATTAAATGTTGGTTATTTAATTACTAATAAAATATTCTGCAGTTATTTTCAGGTTAACCACCCCACATTAGGGAATGAATCAATAATCCTGACATTCTTCCCGTATATACGTGGGTCTTTTGAAACTCATATTTAGCTCCACTTAAATACTCTTTATTAAAGTTATTATATTTTATAATAGCGACTCCCCGGGTTGTGTTCTTTAGTCTTCTTGATTCGAGTGCTTTGTCTTGTTGATTCTTTGACTAAGAGTCAACCCACATGCTATGAGATTACTTCCACATAATTTGGGAAGTGAATCCATCATCTGATGTTGAAATCTTAAAAGAAGATTGTTGTTATTCTAGAATGTTGGGATAGATTTTCCCTTCCAGGTCGATTGATTTTCACGGGATTAAAACGGGCTTGAGCAAGTGTAAGAGGCTGTGTTCGACACAGTGCATCATAGCGTAGGAGGTCGAGTCACGCCGGTCCAGCAAAAAGGCCAATGTGTTGCCTAGGGTGATGACCTGTTTCGGATCATCCTTCTACTAGTAGAGAAGAGTTTTATAGACTACTGTACAATGCGACTGATCATCGCGTACAGTGGTGCGTGGGTGAGTGCTCTTGTCCGCAGTCCCTTCTTCCAATTGAAATTTGACATTATCACTGTAACGAAAGCCAAGGCGCTAAGTTAAAAATAGTGTTAATGGGAACTCTCGAACTTTCACTGGTCCTACACTATAACGAAAGCCAAGGTGCTAATTTAAGGATAGTGTTAATGGGAACTGTTGAACCTGATTGTTCCTACACTATGACGAAGGCCAAGGTGCTAGTTACTGAGAGTGTTAATGGGAATTGTTGAACGTTCATTTGTTCTTTCGCTGTATCTTGAACTGCTTTCTTATTGATTCTTAAATGAATGGTACTCTGTGGGTGATGCCATCGTGCTAACTTGTCGATTATGTTGTTCCCAAACTTGCGAACTTAAATTGTGATATTGCAGTAACTTGAATTGCATTCTTATCATGAATATCTTCTTGTATCGTGAACTCTGATTCCTTTATTGTCGAGATATAATTGGTTATACTTCTTTACTCATAATGTAAGTTGTATACTTTTATTGTTGAATATCCAGTTGGGATAATTGTGGCTATCACCTTTTCCTTGAAATATTCTGATAAATAACTTGCTGAGCATTCGTTGGCTCATTCTTGCTTTTTGTAAACCTTATATCTTGCAGTAAGACTTGTCCAGAGGATGCAAAGGAAAAAGGAGGCTCGAGTTTGAGTTAGTCAGGTTCAAGGCTTCTGCAGGCGGTGTAAGCTAGATAGGATTTCAGTTTAGAATCCTAATAATTATTGTAAAATATGCAACGTATTAATAAATGTTGAAACATTGTTAACTCCTAATGTAACTTCAGGTAGAGGTTATATTAGTAGCATGAGATCCTGAGTTTATTACAGTTGGATTATAATAACTGTTATTATTTTAAGTTCGTTTCCTAAGACTATAACTCGAGTTGTATATTTGGTTTGGGGTCATTGCTTCTATGTTGGATTGTTATAATTGTAAGCATGTGAGTATTAATTATTGTAAAAATTGGACAGTGACAACCTAGATTTCTGACCCCGGATCTGGGGGTGTCACAAAACTATACAGCAGTCAAAAGTTGATTAGCTTATATACGTTGCATATACTTACATAGGTCATACTTATAAATAAACCTGTCTAGTAAAAGCTGAAAGCCTATCCTACTAAGCTTTCATACCTCAGGGACAGTAATGTGGATCCTCTCATATGGGGTCCTTGCCCTTGTTACCCGCTTGTGTAGGGTTCGGTGCACACGGCTGGACATGGTCAGCAACTGTAATGTGGGAAAAAAAGGGCAACAAGCAAGAATGAGCTACAAATGCTCAGCAAGTAATAGATAACAGTATATCAAGGTAGTGAAATAATAACAGGATATAATATAAAGATATCAATGAAACTGATATGTGAATTAAACAGTACTCAAAGTAACACAACAGAATCAGAGTTGATTATACTTCCCGTTAACACCATCAGTAACTCAGCACCTAGGCTTGCGTTACAGTGCAACGTCAAATTCCAATTGGAAGAGGGGACTATAATTGGAGATTTTTCAACGCCCTACTGTACGCGATGATCAGTCGCATTGTACAATAGAAGAACCAGTCACTTTCTCTACTAGTAGAAGGACAACCCCTTATTGGGACATCACCCTAGGCAACTCATAGGCCTTTAATTACGCTGGGTCGTGCGTCACTCGACCTCTTACGCAACCTTACTCCAGTACCTGGTGAATATGTAACAACATATCTCAGTCTGGAAGGAACAGTATATCCGAAATTTCCAGACTAACAATCATCCTCTCTAGGATTTCAATCATCAGATCATAGATTCATTTCCGAACTTTGGTGGAAGTAATCTCATGGTGTGTGGGTTGACTCTTAGTCAACGAATCAACAAAACAAGGTACTCGGTTCAAGAAGACTCAAGAACACAACCAGGGAGTCGCTAGAAAACCACTTTAATAAAGAGTATTTAATTGGAACACTATACTAGTTCCGAAAGACTCAAGTATATATGGAAAGAATGTCAAGATTATTCATTCCTTCCCTAGTGTGGGGTTGTTAGCCCAAAAATATTCGCAGAATATTTTATTGATAATTAAATAACCAATACTTAATACAAAAAAAATAATATATAAAGAATTCTCGAAAGCTCCAAAATATTTTTAGAGATCATCAAAGTATTTTAGTAGTGATTCGGGTACTCGGTTAACCCTCGAATCTCAGTAAATCGGGATAATAAAAGAACCAGAGTAAGACCATGTGAAAATAGTGTTATGGATAAAAGCAACTGACAATAATTGTCTTTTAAAATTCTCAATATTTAAATAATATTAAAATAATATCTAATATTATTTAAAATAATTAATTAATATTAATAAAATTAAATGATCTCGTTTTGAAGGCTTCATAATATTTAAATAATATTTAATTACTATTAAATAGTATTTAAATATTTTTCAAAATGAATTTTAAAATAATTAATAAATGTTGAAACACTATTCAACCTTTTTTAATAATATTTAATTAATATTTAAAAATTATTTAAATAATTATAAGAAAAAACAAGTTGATGATCCTCAGTGATCATCATAAAATTCTCAACACAGTTTGAATCAAATAGTTTGATAATTATCGACTACTGTCGATAGAATAACCGACTCTCCCCCGTTAGCCGCCGAGTATCCCGAAAGATAATTCGTCTCACGAAACAAATATTCAATCAGGTTTCAGACACACTCTAACTTTTTGAGAAGGTCAGAGCAGTCTCAGAATTAAGTTGAAAAGACTCGAAGCAATTCAAGATAAACACGAGATATGCAACCTTAACAACTTATACACAAATCTTGTGATATACAAGAATCAAAATAACAAAGCATTGGATACTTGCCTGAGTGTTCGAGTTGGTGTATGCTCACTCCTTGCTTTACCTGAGTGCTACGAACGAAAATAGTATCGTCGTTAGCTATAAGAACGTTTCTTATTAGTTCTATTAGCACATACTTTTACAACTACCTTAATCTTTTCAAACGACACATGATAGTCAAGTCCATTAGCTCGTAGTATTCCCATGTCGTTATATGACATTTTTCGTTAAGGGTTCGTTTTCTAATTTAGCCTCGAACGTCACTTATGATAAGGAGTGGCTAAGACAAAAGTGTGCTAGCATTTCCCTAAACTTTTCACTTATACCTCTTGGATTCAAACAATTTTAAAAATTTAGATTTTAATCTTTTTAATCCAATTCTTCTCCCCAGGTCATCGCAGATGTTCCTAGTATTTTTCAAGATTTATGGAGTCCCCTAAATAGGGTGATCATAGCTCCAAAACTCGTAGAAAACAGGATTGCTGAGTTTCTTTACTACCCCTACCATTTTGGCCATATCTTTTAGCTCGTAACTCCGATTGGTATGATTTTCAAGGAAAAACGATCTAGAGACCATTATATATCTAACCATATATAGAAATCATCAAACAAATTAGGGTAGCCCCGTCGGGTGCCCTAAACAGTTGGTATTCAGAAGCAAAATAGGCATGGTCTCTTTTGTACATTCAACATTTGCCTCAATTTAACCTTCTCCAAATCAACCAAACAACCTCCATAAATTTTATACCACTACTTGGGAATGTACTCAAGACACCCAAGCCCAAACACAATTTATTAATACTCCAAACATTGCCAATAAATCACAGAAATCAGCCAACACAATTTCATGTTCTTACAAGCTAGTGTTCAACTACCCATGTCTTGTATAAGCTTAAACAATTATCACCCAAGCTCTAGCATGCATAATATGTATGATTAGGCACTAAAACACAACTCAAGCTACTATTTATCATCTTGAGAAATCATAAAAATCAAGAGCACTACTTGATACCTAAGCACAAGATTATAGTATATTATGGACAAGAAGGCTACCTTTCTTTTAAGCTAAACAACAAGATGATCAACCAAGGATGGAGTGAGCTTGGCTATTTTTCTTCTCCTCTTCCACTTGTAGCTGCCGAGAGTTCTACTTGAAATGGGGAAAAGTGCTTGATTGGTTACTTGTTAATTATGGATAAATGGGTTAATTTTAATTAACCCAAGTCAACTTGCTTGGTCAAACTTGGCTACTTGGCTTTAGTTTAATATACTTGCACTTATAGATACACATATATATATACATATATATCCATGCAAGTGTTTTCCATGTCTTGCATTTATAAAAATATTCGGCCCCTTTTTAATAATTAATTGTAGATAGTGTTTCGATCTTCATTTTTGTAGTGATTCGCGATTACGCGATTAATTGCTAACTCGTTCCGAAAATCCCATTAACTTAATCTCCACCCAAAACACTACTCACTACTCATTGGTCATTTCGTACTCTTTTATAAACTCCACCATATTTATTAAAAGGGTTTGGATGCAATTTGTCGGATAAAACCTAAAATGCAAGTACTACGTGTTTGACGTATACTCACTTAAAAACACGAACCACTGATTATCCGTAAGTTGTGAATTTTCGACTTCTGACAAGATTTACATACACTCAAATCTTGTACTCGTAATATATTGATTCGCAGAATTGTGAATTTTTGAAATTTGACGCCGTTTACATACACTCATTTATCCCATATCTTAACATTACGGCTTCGAAATCATAATTCTACGACTTCTAATATAGTGGCACCATCTCTGTTATTCTGAACAATACTTTACTATTCATAAATAAAAGTTTTAATTATACTGAAAATTTTGGGATATTACAGTCTCCCCTCCTTACAAGGATTCCGTCCCGGAATCTAATTTGAAAATAGATGGGGATATTCCTTTAGCATAGCACTTTCCAATTCCCAGGTGGACTCCTCAACACTTTGATTCATCCACACCACTCGTACTAATTTGACGACTTTA
The DNA here is from genome assembly GCA_028671895.1 of Oenanthe sinensis. Classification (NCBI taxonomy): domain Eukaryota; kingdom Viridiplantae; phylum Streptophyta; class Magnoliopsida; order Apiales; family Apiaceae; genus Oenanthe; species Oenanthe sinensis. The sequence goes on along the minus strand of CM053809.1, from coordinate 114,330 downwards.
TTTCTCAGCACTTGTTCCTTTCGGTCCATGATCTCTACCCGTTGCTCCACATAAGACAAGTCCGGTTTAATCTCTACAGTGTCGTACTCTATTACATGTCGAGCGTCTGGGTGGTACTGCCGCAACATTTATACATGAAATACATTATGGACCTGCTGTAGGTTTGGGGGTAAGGCTGACTCATAGGCTACCTTCCCAACACGCTTCAAAATCTCGAATGGTCCAATGAATCTCGGGCTTAGCTTTCCTTTCTTACCAAATCTCATTAGTCCTTTCCATGGAGATACTTTCAACAGTACCAAGTTCCCTACTTCATATTCCCTGTCCTTCATGGCTTGATCCGCATACTTGCGTTGCCTGTCTTGCACTGCCACCAATCGCTTTCTTATCAGATCTATCTTTTCTCTCGTTTGTTGAACCAATTCGGGTCCCAACATCTTACGTTCACCTACTTCATCCCAACATAATGGTGATCTACACTTCCTCCCATATAAAGCTTCATAAGGTGGCATTCCTATGCTGACATGGTAACTATTGTTATAGGAGAACTCAATTAATGGCAGATGATCATCCCAATTTCCTCTGAAGTTTATGACACAAACCCTCTACATATCCTCTATTATTTGGATGTTCCTTTCACTTTGTCCGTCAGTCTGGGGGTGGTAAGCGGTACTCATGTTTAGCCTGGTTCCCAAACACTCCTGGAAACTCCTCCAGAATCTAGAATTGAACCTTGGGTCTCTATCAGACACAATACTTACGGGAACTCCATGACGTACCACTATTTCCTTTAAGTATATCTCAACTAATCGGTCAATTGAATACCTCTCATTAATGGGTAGAAAATGGGCTGACTTCGTTAACCGATCTATTATTACCCAAATGGCATCATGGTTTGCTTTTGTCTTTGGTAGCCCTACTACAAAGTCCATCGCAATGTGTTCCCATTTCCACTTCGGAATCTCTAGGGGTTGTAACAGTCCACTGGGTCTTTGATGTTCTGCCTTTACTTTCTGATAGGTCAAACACTTGCTTACCCATTCGGCAATATCTCTTTTTATGTTCGGCTACCAATAATACTCCTTCAGATCTTTATACATTTTGGTACCTCCCGGGTGAATAGAAAATCTAGAGTTGTGTGCCTCATGCAATACTTCATCCTTTAGTTCCTGAACATCTGGAATCCAAATTCTATTATTAAATCTCAAGATTCTTTTTTGGTCCTTAACGCACCTTCGTTCGTCCCCATTTACCTTTTTCTCTCCTTCCTCCATCATCTTTTCTTGACATATTCTTATCTTTTCGATTAGTTCTGGCTCCACTCGGATCTCACACAGCATTTCCGTGCCTTCCTTAGGAAATTTTACCTCCAATTCCATCCTTTCAAATTCTAGTATTAATTTCTCCGAAGAAACCATCATCATCAGCCTTTCTTTTCTACTTAGGGCATCAGCCACCACATTGGCCTTCCCAGGGTGATAGTTAATGGAACAATCATAATCTTTTATCAGCTCTAGCCACCTTATCTGCCTCATGTTTAGTTCTTTCTGAGTGAAGATGTACTTAAGACTCTTATGATCAGTGTAGATCTCACATCTCTCTCCATATAGGTAATGTCTCCAGATCTTTAATGCAAAAACTATGGCAACTAACTCAAGGTCGTGAGTTGGATACCTTAATTCATACTCCTTCAGTTGTCTGGATGCATAAGCAATTACCTTGCCATGTTGCATTAATACACAACCAAGTCCTTTATGAGATGCGTCACTATAAATCACAAAATCTCATTTCTCATCAGGTAGAGCTAGCACTGGTGCAGTAATCAACCTCTTCTTCAGTTCTTGAAAACTCTCTTCGCATTTATCAGTCCATTCAAACTTCTCAGTCTTGCGGGTGAGCCTTGTCAGCGGAGTAGCTATCTTGGCAAAATCCTGTACAAACCTCCGATAATATCCGGCTAGTCCCACAAAACTTCTTACTTCCGTTGGCGTTGTCAGCCTTTCCTAGTTGGAAAAAGCTTCAATTTTAGCAGGGTCTACTAACACACCCTTACTACTAACTACGTGCCCTAAAAATTGCACTTCTTTCAACCAAAACTCGCATTTCGAAAATTTAGCGTACAGCTTCTCTCTTCTCAATATTTCCAAAACTGTCCTCAAATGCTCTGCATGCTCTTCCTGTGTCCTTGAATAAATCAAAATATCATCAATGAAGACTATAACAAACTTATCTAAATATTTCTTGAAAACTCTGTTCATCAAGTCCATAAAGGCGGAAGAGGCATTGGTCAGTCCAAAGGACATCACCAAAAATTCATAATGGCCATATCGGGTGCAGAACACCGTCTTTGAAACATCCTCAGGTTTGATCTTTAATTGGTGATATCCAGTTCTCAGATCAATCTTTGAAAAATAGACCGCATCCTTCAGCTGGTCAAACAGATCATCAATCCTGGGTAAAGGGTACTTATTCTTGATGGTTAGTTTGTTGAGTTCTCGGTAGTCTATGCATAACCTCATACTCCCATCCTTTTTCTTAACAAATAATACTGGTGCACCCCATGGGGACACACTTGGTCGAATCATTCCTTTCTCCAACAACTCATGTAGCTGGGTGGTTAATTCCTTCATTTCCACATGGGCTAATAGGTAAGGAGCTTTTGATATTGGTGTCGTTCCTAGCACTAATTCAATAGTAAATTCTATATCTCTGTCAGGTGGTAGTCCCCGGAAGATCTTCTGGAAATACATCCTCAAATTCATTGACTACTACTATGTCACTTATATTGGGTACATTCTTTTCTTTGTCTACTACATAGGCTAGATAGGCCTCACACCCTTGGCGCAACAACCTCTTAACTTGCATCCTGGTCAAGAACTTCTTGGTCTGTCTCTTCCCTCGAAATACCACTTCTTTCTGATTAGGTAACTTCATCCTTACCTTCTTTCCCCTACAATCTATGCTAGCTCCACAACTGGCCAGCCAATCCATTCATAATATGACATCAAATTCTCCCAACACAAAAGGAATTAAGTCAACGCTGAATCGATGTCCTCCTATTTATAGTTCACAGTTAGCGCATATCTGACTGACAGGAATGACTTCCCGATTAGCTATTTCTACTCGTAGGGAGTCTCTTAGCGGTTGTATTTTAAGGTTCCATTTATTCACAAAATCCCGAGATATGAAAGACTTGGTTGTTCCGGAATCAAATAAAACATTTGCATGGATGGAATTGAGTAAAAGTGTACCTGTAATAACATATGTGTGCTTCACAGCATCTCTCATTGTCATATTGAAGGTTCTTGACATGACCGGCTCGGGTGCCCGGCAGTCCTTCCTCACATGTCCTAGTTTGCCACATTTAAAACAAGTCAGATTCCTTTGGGGACAATCTTTGGAATAATTCCCCTCCCGATGACATTTAAAACACGTAACTTTTCCTGTGTTGCACACTCCCGGATGCTTCTTCCCGCATGTCTTGCAATCTGGCAATGGAGATCGTGATTGGTTTGAATATTTCGCCCCAGACTGCCTGCCTCCTGGACTGACACTCATACTTTCCGCCTTCCTAATTCCGGAACTTCTCCCGAACTGAGATCCTTGCCCACGGCTAACTTCGCTGAAAAAAAATTTTGTTGATGAACCTCCCTTCTGGCTATCCGCCTTTCTCTTCCTCCCTTTTCTATTTCTCTGAACCTGATCACTACCGACTTCTACGATCGAGGCTTTCTGCACTAACGTGGCATAATCGATCAGTTCAAGTATAGCCACTCGATTCTGAATCCATTGTTTGAGCCCTTGCTGAAATCTTCTTGCCCGCTTCTCCTCTGTATTCACAAAATCCGGTATGAACCGGGACAACTCAGTAAACTTGGCTTCATATTCAGCCACCGTCAGATCGTTCTACTTTAATTCCAGAAACTTTAACTCCATTTGATTCTTCATATACTTGGGAAAATACTTTTCCAAAAACAACTGAGTGAATCTTTCCCAATCTATCACTCCTTCTCCTTCCATGTTCTTCTTAGCTTCCCACCAGAAATTCGCCTTCCCTTTTAGAAGGTAAGTGGCGAAGAATGTTTTCTGCCCTTCCTCTACTTACAATATTTCAAACGATTTCTCCATTTCCTTCAACCAAGCCCTCGCCTCTACAGGGTCAGCACTCCCTTGAAACTCGGGTGGTCGCAAGGACTTAAAAGCACGAAAAGCATTAGCCGCTGTGTTACGGGGAGCTGAGGGTGGTTGGGTCGGGTTAGGGTTGACATACTGCCTTAGAAAGTTCACAAATAGATTCATGGGGCCCGTATTCTGATTTTCCCCTTGGTCTTAGGGTTCCTCATGTTCCCTTTGATCCTGATTTTGACTATGTACCGAGTCACCTGAGCTCACATAATCATCCTCTTCATACCCTTCATTATCAATTTCATTATAATCCTCTGGTTCACTATCACTTTCATGGATACTTCGTTCACTTGGTTCCTCATGGACCTCGGGGTGTAATCTAGTGTTCCTTTTCGGTGGCATAGTTCTGGCACAATCAAACAATATCAATTAATTACTGTTAAACTAGATTACTGTGTCATTTGTCACAAGGAACAATCATATAAGTTGTGACTTTCAACTATAGTACTATCTATTTAACACAGTTATGTAATGGTTTTCATTCAATTTCTATATCAAAGATAAGAATGCATATGATACTAAAAACAAAGTAAACGGCAACTGAAAAGAACTGATCCTCATATATATACATCATTTTCGGTTACATCCTTTGTCACTGAGTCTGAGTACATCCAAAAGTTGGTCAACTACGCTATCCTCTAGCCAGAATAGGAATACTACTATATACATCAAAAGTTAATCCCTCAAAATTGGCACAACTATACATAGTGCCATGACTGGTACTAGAAGACTGCATCATCATATGTGAATCATCTGAACCTCCCACAGACCAAGTCTCGAACCTGTCCCATCATACTGTCCACCATCGCGTCTATCTCATCGCCTCCAATCGGTCCCCCGCCCAAGGGTGTCCTTAACTCGCAAAGAGATCGTGCCCAAGTCCGAATACCAGTGAAGCCAAGCTCCACATCCTGGGGAATGACGTCTAAAGGAGGGCCACTCTGTGGAATGCCGAACCTAGGTAGGTTCTACTGCCGTGTAGCTTTGTATAGCTTTGTATCGGCCACTCTGTGCACAATCCGTTTCTACTGCCGGGAAAAATTAGGTGAGTATATATCAACATAACAGAATAAGAGATTTCGAGTCTTTTATTGATCAGGCGACACCCGAATTTGAACCTGGGAAAAAGGATTTGCAGTCCCCCGCCTTACCACTCGGCCATATCGCCAAAATAATACAAAAAAATAGATGGAAATTTTCCTGCTTAAGGTTGGATTACTGAACCTCTTCTTTTGTACTTGTATCTTGGAAGCCTTTTTTTCTTAATTATTTTCTGAAAAAAGAGCCATTTCCTCTTTTTGATTTAATTTGATCCACCTCTTCGATTGATTGTATAGTATCTCAAAACACACAAACATAATACCTAAAAACTTCCTCTCCCTTTTCTATTGAAAAGAAAAATGTGTATTTTTAGTCACAAAAAAACAAGTTGATGACAAATTTAAACCATTAACTATTGACTCCTGGCTGCAAATTCATGAATGAGTCTTGGATTTTAATATAAAATTGTGGTTTCCTAATGACACAAGAAACTTAAAAATGATACATAACTAATCAAATCAGTGTTTATTAAGTATTTTTTATTTTCAATTTATACATTTCAATTATAACAATATATATGGGTATATGTAAACCCCAGAACATAAATTGTTACACAGATATTTAATTAGTTATCTTATTTTATATAGGTTGCCTAGAGGGAATTCTCAGGAAATTTTATTCAAATTTTTATTTTCATGGAATAAAAATAGAAGGGCAATAGAAGGAGAATATATAGATATATCTATATCTGCCTATATATCTGTTTAATAAATACAACCCCTCTTATATACTTCACAATCCTCAGCGTATGCTAAAAATTATATAGGTAAAACACCTCTCTTCTTCTCTGTGAATCCTTTTCTTTGACTTTGAACAATGGAATCTATAAATGTGTTTAAGTACTAAAAATCGACTCTATATTCTATTGTTTCTGAGTTTTATGTTTTTATCTTATCGAACAGATCAAATGCCGAATCCATAGAATCCATAGATTTTTCTGATATTCAAACAGATTGGAATATGTAATATCATAATAATGGTATCATAATAATGCTAGAAATTTAATTGATTTTGATATTCTATACAAAATTCCATAACTTCGTAAGCCTAAGTAGCAGAATTCCGTTTCTAGGAATGTTTTATAAATTTCTTTCCCTTTGTATCTGTTTCTCAAATTCTAATTTGAGTATAAATTTTTATTTATTACCCCGTTCATAGTTAATACGTATTTCATACATTATATTCCAGATATGTAGTTGGGTTAAATTTCATGTGATTCAGTAAACAGAATAAAAATTCCATCATTGCTAGATCATCTATATGATTCCATGAAGAATGAGCGAATAATGGGATTTTTTATTTTATAAATGGTAAATGTAAAATGCTCCGAGATGGAAATGAGGGAATGTCTACCATACCTGGCTTTAATCAGATACAATTTGAAGGATTTTGTAGGTTCATGGATCAGGGCTTGACGGAAGAACTTTATAAGTCTCCAAAAATTGAAGATACTAATCAAGAAATTGAATTTCAATTATTTGTGGAAACTTATCAATTAGTAAAACCGTTGATAAAAGAAAGAGATGTTGTGTATGAATCACTCA